>CM056812.1:2697500-7697500 GCA_029852735.1 Persea americana
ATGTTTCAGTCCTCTACACACAAAAGACTCACATGCATGTGACCTCCTATGCGATGTCATTCGGGAGCTTTGCACCCATAACACTGTGTCTCGTATTGAAAAATCTTTGACCTCTCAAGCATGAACCTAGATGGACACAACTTAGTGGTTCCTCCATGTGGGTCCCACTTGAAAACATGTTGATTAGCTTGAGTAGAGGTGATGGAAAGGTCTCATCATGTATTAGTAGCTTTGCAAATATCATACTTATCAAACTATTATTATGAAGTGACCAACAACTTAAGGAACTTAAGTTTTAGCTGTTAGTAATCACACAAATCTTTTTCCCCCCTGAAAACTCAATCCAAAGGTGGTTATAAATTATTCAAGTGTTAGATTCATGTGAATATCAATTCATAGTGTGGAAATGAGTGTGAAGGGGTTGGATTGATCATAACTGGATCCTTTGTATAGAATAAAACAAGTGCATGAGAAGTTACATCAACCCCATTGATAGGTGGAATGTGTTGAGTTGTTGCATAACGTATAAGGTACTCATTTAGCTGGTTTGCATTGGTATTTTGATTGATGGATCCTCTATCTGTCGATAAAAGATATCCATGTTGCTTTCTTTTCAACTCAATAGTTGAGTGGTGAACCCTTAACCCCTCTTTCCAATAAAAGAGATTCTTCCAGATTAAATAGTTTATCTTGGTCAAGTAATTCTGCTAAACTTGCTAGTGGGGTTTGCTTCTGTTTGATTGAATCCATTCATATGATACTCTTGCATTAGTAGTTTCTAGACAGAATTTCACTTCATATCATTCACCTTGGAATCAATCATCTGTTAACATCATCAATCCTACAGTGACTGTAAATCATACAAGTGTCATATTGGGGTAAAGTATTGAATGATGGGGTGACAATGAGTGTGAAGCGGTTGGATTGATCAAAGGTGTGGCTTATTGCAAAGAATAAAAGAGGTTGGCAGACAGAGAGAAAAATAGATGCATGAAATGTTACATCAAACCCTCTGATGCCTTTATTCCCTTGGTGAAAGAACTATGCACAAAGTCACGTAATTTGTACAATACTTACCTTTCATTGACATTTTAAAGATGATGCTGGCCATGTTGTTCTATCAATGGCAACATCATTTATGCCATGTGAAGCCTACCTTTATTTGATCCAATTTGTTCATATCACACTCTCTCAAACCATTCAAAGATATTTTTTCCCCAACACTAATTAGTATCTGTTCAACTTTGGGTTTGGTGAACTTTTTGGTGTTCATGATTTGAACGAATTGATACAATATCTTGCCACCAACAGTTTGACATAATGATCGGTAAGCTGTTCAATTTTAGTAGAGAGAGCACTTGAAGACTCATCTATTAGAGATCTCAACAAATATATGATCTGGGTGAACTTAAACGATGGTGTAAAAATGTTTTCATCGATTCTTTTGGGAGCCAATTCCACCGACCGTCATCTCCATTTGACTTTCAAAAGTAGCATTATGAGAATGATCCTTGATGCAACAACCACCTTTAGTTTTGACGAGTGGCAGAATTGTTGAATTGAAAACTAAAGAGCTTGGACAGTCAGAAGTGAATTGTGTGAAGCACTTGTCCTATGATTCATTGTTTAGAGTAAGAAAGTTAGGTCCCTTTCAAGACCATTGGGTTTTGAGTTGCTGATATTATGCCAAGTGTTAATTAGGGACAATGGGTGCAAAAATTCACATATGATGAGCTGCAATGCCTTAAGACTTGGAAGTTGACACCTCCAAGAACAGCTTAAGAAAGACCTGAAACATAATTGATATTTTGGGGTTCTTGACCAATAAATGGTCATCTTTTGGTGTACTACACCTGTTCATTCTTATTGAGTCAACTTTCGGCTAATGACTATAGATATGGAAGAGTATTATTTGAATGGATTGGATCAAACAAAGGTAGGCTCCACTTAGCTTAAATGAATGGGTAAGTTTATAGAACTGTGCGAAGATCATCTTTGAAATGTTACTGTTGGTGAATGCCTTACATGTTATGGAACTGTTGTATGTAGGTCCATGTCTCACCAAGACAATGAAGACACCCTACCAATAGGGTTGATATGAGCTTTCATGCACCAATTTTATTCTATACATAGGCCCTGCTTATGATCAATCCAACCCCTCCATGCTTATTAGCTTGCCACAGTTTGATACTTGATTTAAAAGAAAACGAAAAGAAAAAATGATCTCCAATTTGAAACTTGTATGATATTTAGTCCCCGTGGATTAATGATGTGAGTAGATGGCCAGTTCAATGATACGTGTGCTGAAGCTTAAGTGAACTTTTGTCTGATAACTACACATATCAAAGAGCATGATATGAAGAGAATGGATAGGACAAAGGCAGGTCTCACATTGCTCTAATCATGGTAAGTTTGATGGCATTGTTTGACAAATCAACTCTAGAATTTTATTGAAAATGACACCTAATATGAGTACCTTACAGGTTTTGCGATCACCGTGCACAATTCCACATATGGCTACTGCTGGTGTTGATATAATTTTTTATGCACTTTTATTTTGTACAATGGGTCCCACCTAGTGATCAACTCAACCCCTTAGACACTTGTTGCCAACTCATGATTTGATGCTTTCCTCAAAGAGACACTTGTATGATTAATATTCATTATTGAATTGAATCTTAAAAATATTCTAGGTTATGAGGTCATCATTACTATTTGATGCCCTTCAGTAGTTGGTCAGAATAATTTGATGTGTCTACTAGTCTGCTAATCCATGATGAGACATTTCGATCACCTTTTCTTATGTCGATTGGCATATTTTCATGTGGGTCCCACATGGAATCTCCATTTGGATTCATGCTTGAGAGTTTTTTTTTTTTTTTTTGGTAAAAATGCTTGAGAGTTTGAGAGGCTTGAAAAGCATGCAATGTTACATGCATAGATCTCCTAAGTGATCAGGAGATCACATGCTTGTCTGCGCATGTGCGGAGTTTTTAGGAATTGTCTAAGCATGGAACTTTCTGATATGTGGGCCTGGGGCCCACCTAGCCCCCTGCGAATTAGCATGCATCCTCATTTTACACCCCCAAATTTTGAAGACATTGAGACTGATTATGAAAATTTAGCATCGATCCAAGTTTCTGCTAGGAACTAAACAACTTTGAAACCCTTGAAACACAATATCTCATGATCAGATGGTTTGGACCTTTTTCATCTATGTAAGTCAATGTGGAAACCCTTTAAACACATTGCCTCCTCATGATCGTCGTGATCTAGATGGGGCCCACATGCCATGCCATTCCATGCTTGGGGGTGGTCTGACAATTTCCATGGAATGGAAGGAGGAACATGGGTTCGTGGTTCCAGATGTGTCTCAGACCCTCAGCGCCTTTTCCATGCAGTTGGAGACGGAAAGCGATCTTTGTGAATCCAGAGAGTGTAGAAGCTTTCTGTAGGAAATGGAGAGAGGAGGAAAGTTGGTTTATAGTTTTGGACATTTCAGTGCCATTTCTATGGCTTTGGAGATCATAGATGATCTTACTGAGAATTGAAACTTTTGAGGGAAATTGAAGGAGTTGTGATGTTGGACGTGTCTCATTGCTATTTTCTTGGACAAGAGCCCTACAAAAGTCAACCCTATAACTAGTCGTATCTAATGATTTATTACCAAACTTAATATTCCCCTTAAACAAGATCTATGCTATTAAGATTCCTAATTCAAAGAAAGAAACTAAAATAAGATTTTCATTGGAAAGAGGAACTTGCTTGAAGAGATGTGGACCCCTTACCTCATGTATCTGCATCGCAAGGTTCTATTCTCCTGGATATATTTATTGATAACCAAAGCTGCTACAGTGGATTGATTTGTATGGTAGATTTCATCTGCATGTACTTCATTGTTGATTTTTTTAAAAAAATCCAGTCTAGTTCAGTGAGTCTGGATCACTGTTAGTAGGAAGCCTCACCTGGAGCTCAAAACCCATTGTGAAAGCAACTTGTTTCATCCATCGGTGATCCTGAGGTGTAGATTGGAACTCCAACTAAAAATGGCCTTGCTTGTCAAGAAATATTACTCCAGTTTGATCAATATCTGAGCTATGACAGTTCACTGGAGTGTTTTCTTCCTGAATTATGTAGGTAATTGTGGGCGGCAGTGGTGGTGGTGGGGCTTTAATTGGAGGAGCTGCTGCTGCAACAGGCTCTTCTAGCAGTGCACCAGCTGCTGAGGCACCCCCTGTTGAGGAGAAGAAGGAAGAAAAAGAGGAGAGCGATGATGACATGGGATTTTCACTTTTTGATTAGTTTAGTAGTTATGACTGTTCCGTGTTCTTGAGAAGAGTTCTTGTGGTTTTTTAGTAGGATTTGAAGTCTATCTTTACGTTTCCTAATTAGAGATTAATTTTTTAAGCTTTTTCCTATTTATTTTGGCCGTTTTTTTTAAGACACAATGATGGTTAAAGCTAGTTTGTTTGCTCTTGCTTATGTGGGTAAATGGTTTACATGCGTAATCGATATGCATTATCATGTTTGTTGCACTCAGTTTAAGCATGTGAGGTGTGAAACTAGTCTGTAAATACACGTTTCAAGTTGTAAAAAAAAAAAAAAAACCACAAGTAAACCGACAGAATATCATTTTTAGGTAATGCAGTTAATTTATTTTGAAATATTTCCAATTGGAGTCACTGCAGCAATGGAAAAGGGGACTCACCTGGGCCATATGCTTCAAAATCATGGGCAGCACACTCTAGTGTTATCCAAACGGCATATCTAGGATAAGAAGCATGATCCAACACCTTACAACAAGTTTGATGTACATAGAAAAATATGGAATTTCTATTTCACTCTTTTAATGGTATGTTCACTTCATTTCCATGGTTTTATATTCTTTTCACAACCTCTCTTAGATTCTCATAACCACCTTTGATAATATACTTATGTTCTTGGTGTCACCTGTAGAAAGAAAATGCACCCACAACTGACACATCTGCACCAATTGATTAATATTTTCTAGGATGACATGATGCAAAAGCAGGAGGCTGTAACTATGCCCATCCAAATCCAAATGTAAGGACAGCATGAATTCAAATCCAAATGCCTACTTTACTGTAGTCTTGGCTGGCGAATTCAATCCTAATGATACAGATTAAAAATATACAAATGGATTGTACAGAAATATTAAAAACGAGACATTTGAATTTCCCATCTATATCGCAGTACAAAATGCATGCAACCCCTTTCTACAATTCAATTGCCACCACAAACGCATTCACATATGAAGGTGCAATGGAACGTCACCATCCAAAACACATGAAGTCATGTCTCTTTCCTTCTTGGTGATTAGTGATATATGCATTCACATGGTTTGGGTGAAGACCAAGACCATTGCCGAGGCTCCTAAAGGATGGCAAAACCTGTATTCAGCCTTGTAGATGATTTCTCCCATGTATTCTTCGTCTGTGATTCTTTATGCCCCTTTTTAATATTTATCCTCTGAAGTGAACTACATGTCTCTCTCCTTGTTTACTGGTCCAACAAAAATCCATTTCAGCAAATGAAATACAAGTTGCCCACACTTCCACAAGGCAACAGCAAAAAAATAAAAGGGCGCAAAATTTTTAGACTGGTTCACTAATTTTTTACGTTTATTTTATTTTATTTTTTTTAAGCCAAGCTTTAAACCATGTTATAAAAACATTAAGAAATGACTTAACCATTGTAGGAGCAATCATCATTACCTTTATTTAAATGATCATTTTATTTAGAAGAAAATCTTTTTATTGAAGCTGTCTTTCACACTGATTTTCTAAAATTATATTCATGATGTTGAGCGCCATAGCATATCCACCCACAAGGCATTTCTATTGATTGGAGCATAGAGAAGTCTTACGCTAATGATTTCATTTCTCTTTTGAAAATTAGATTGCGCAACTATTGCCTCCCTTTTCTAATGTGGGCTCACAAATAGTATTACTCATTTTCCCCTTTATTATGTTTCACAATTTGGTCCATTACTAGATAAATAACAAAAGATAATGTATGACAATTTGAGGGTAGGTCCCACCTCGTTTGACTCATAGGTGATTAGGATATTTCTGAAAATATTATGTTTATAAGGATATATTTGGTATTTGTTTGTAAAAAGGTTATCTTTAAAGACAGCTTCGAACTGCACCCCTCATTTTTGTTTGCACACCCTTTTTCTCCATACACCTATCATTGAATTTGAAATTTTCAAATATTTCTTTGGACACCTCTATAATGCCTAAACTAAGCCCCCATTTGGCATCACTACTTTTTTTCTCTAATTCTCTAAAGGAAAATAATCAAGTGAGAACTGTTCTCACGGTTCAAACAGTGAGAACTATGGGGTGGGGCCACCTATCAGCCAATCCAATCCTTGCAATGGACAGGGCCCCTTTGATAGTCACATGCCTCATGGTTTGGCACCAATGCGAATGAACTGGACCGTTGGATCGACTATATACCCATACGAATGGATTGGGCGTGTTGGCCACGGATGAAGGGATTAGAAGCATGGGGTTGGGGCCAAACTTGATATTTGCGGGAGTCTCATATAGATCTTTCAATCCCCACCGGTCCTATTCCAAAATGGGGCCCCCAGTGGACCCCACAAAAAAGTTCTCACGGTGACTCCGTGAGAACAGTTCTCACCGGATCACATCCCTTCTCTAAATCTCTAAATCGGATAGAGATTTTAAGAATAAATGTGTTTGGTAGTGTGTTTTAGCCTTTATTCAGTGTAGATGAGTAGAGGTAATGCCTTTTTTTTTTCCACAACCCCCAAAATTATGGTGTTGAAAAGTAAAGGCAAAAATCTAGAAGTGTGTGAACAGTAAACTCAGCGCCACAACACCCCAGTCTCTGAGAGTGTAAATCAAGATCCAAGCCGTTGAGAATGTTCACAAGATCAAAGAAGGCTATGGGACTAAAGATCAGCAATACATGCATGGCCCTGCCACTGCCTAGGATGATGAAGGCGGTGAGATAGTGTTCGGCAACAGCAATTGAAGCAATGAAATTACCCAGCCCTGGAAATCGCCCTTCTCTATTTAGGAAAACCCAAACAAGCAACATCGAATCAAGCCCTGTTTGATTAGATCTCAACCACTAAAATCTCTTTATGATCTATGCTAAGAGAGACGGAGAGGGAAGGAGGGGGAAGCGAAAGAAGGAGAGGGGAGATGGGCAATAGAGATGGAGAAAGAGGTGGAGGAGAGGAGGGTGGAGGTGGAGAATAGGAGAGGAAAGAAGGGGTAGTTAGGGAATTTACAGCAAGGGTATATTTGTAAGAATTTTTTAAGAGAAATTGCGCGCTTGCAAAGAAAAATGAGGGTGCATTTAGAAGCTCTCATCTTGAAAATAGGAAAATTGGTTAGAATGCACTCTCCCATGGAGTTTTGGGGTTCCTATTCTTTTGACGTGTGAGAATGGGATTGGAGTCATGGAGTTGCTATGCTAGCCTCACCCTAAAAATAGAGTGAAATAAAATCTAATGATTGTATTGATTTTTAATTAGAGACATGTTTCCAGAGATTCAAAGTGACATGTACAAATAGCTTGCAAGGAAAACACACATAAACCTAGAGTTGGCAAAAGCCCACTAGGCCTGTCAATTCGAACCAACCCAACTCACATATGACCCACACAACCCGACCGGCATAATATGCAGGTCAATCGCGGGTCAAGTTTTCACAACCCACATTTAAACGGGTCATAATAGGGTCAATCCGTTTAACCCATGTAGAACCTGTTTTTATTTCATCTTGCAACTAATACTTATACTCAAGTACGGATTCTATGGAGTGTATCTTTTTATTTTGATATGATGTTTTTTAATGTTTTATGAAAGCTTTATTTATTTCTATTAATTTTGCTATTCTATTTCTATAGTCATTACACGCACACACACTCGCGGTATTAAATAATTCTTTTTTTTTTCTCAAGTAAGCTCTTTGTTAGCACGATTGTGTATATGAAGAAAATACAATGGATATGTCATAAAGAAATTAAGATAATCAATTAATGGCGGAGGTCATGCTAGTTTCTACATTATTTTCTCCTCAAGCTGGCACAAACCAGAAGGAATGGCCAATTATGGCATCATTATCAAGGCATGTTCCTAAATTGTCAACCCAATATCGATTGAGAGTAGGTTTGGTTTTAGATCCTATAAAAAGCAAATTAAAATTAGGGTTTATCATAACCCAGATAGAGCGTGTGCATATTACCTATCATGATAGGTTTTTTTAATTCCACCAATAAGATTTAGGAAGTCAAGGACTGTTCATTTAGATCTTATTTCACTTTTACGAATTAATTTGTCAATTTGGCCCGATTCAAATTTTGGATATGGTTAGAGCCTTAAGGGACTTTTGTTAATAAATTTAGATTTGGATGCGGGTTATACCGATCAAGCCGCCCTATTGTAATTCATAATTAATATACAGTTTAATGTGGATCTGGTCGGATTGTCCTGCAGCAGGTATGGATTAGGAGTTTTTGACACTTTTAATAAAAAGGTCGACGTGGATTAAAATCATCTTGCCCATGGAATATGCAGGTGCAACCAATTTAGCCCGACCCGCCCGTTTGCCACCTCTTGATGGACCCATCGTTGGCTTTCTTCCTTTCAAACGAGGTAGGGATGAGGATGACATTCTCTTTTTCTCTCTCTTCAATTATTTATACCTGCCCTTCTCGCTCTCTCATTTTAAGAAGACATGCATGACTTTTGTTTCTCTCGTCCGAGCGCGTTCTCTGGAAAGTAGAGAACGAACGGTAGGAACGAACGGTGCTACTTCCACGTTACTTCCTTTCTTTTGAACTCTTTTATTTTTATCCTTTCTCGTTGGCAGTGAGTGTCCTTTCATGTGAGAAGGCACTCCTTTCATCACTGACCTATCAAAAAAGGCCCTCGCCTTTGGGTTTTCTACTTGATTCTTTTCATCAAGCAAGAAACGCCGAAGGTTAGTTTCTCTTCTTTTCTTTCTTCTCTTGAACAATTATTAGATCTTGTTCTTTTTTCAATATTTTACCTATGCTTTAGGAGTTCTTTGATTTTTCTTGCTGTGCAGTCTTCACAAAGGCCTTGAGATTTCTTCTTTCCAAACTGGAGCAAATTGGATCGAAAACAAAGAGTAAAGATCTCGAAGGTACGTAGCTGCTCTTGCCATGTTGTTTGTTTTCATTTTCCGTTGAACATTAGGTGATGTTGCTTGAATAGTTTCATTTTTCCATATGGATCATCAAGAGGCAAGTGTAGGATGAAGGTCTCTGCTATATGTTGAATCTAATGAGATACAAAAGTTTGACGAGCCTATTCGCCTTATTAAGATACAATAGGAGTTCGGAATTTAGCCATCTTAAGAAAATCAAATGACTCAATACCTTGGACTCAGTGACACGTAGATCAAGATGACCATCATGGGACTCACTTGTAATTGCTTGTTATCTCTGTTGGGTTTTTTAGTGTTTCAAAAATTCCAAAGGTTTGACTTTTGAATTTAACATGGTAGACCATTCTCTAGCTCTGATCAGCTCCTTGGCAAGTAGTGATTGTTTTTTGGACGGTTCTTTTCCACCTCGGCTCCTATCCAGTATAGATGGGATGTAGCATTTTCAGAGTTTTTTCTTTATATTTGTTGTTTTGTTGTTCTCTTTAATGGAATTCCGCTTTACCAAAAAAAAAAGTTTGACTTTACTTGAAATGTGTTTTGTCTTTTCCCACATTTTGTTTTATATGGGTAGTGTAGGATATTTGAAAAACATGGGATCCCACGCTGCTTAAGTTCAACTCTTTATAAGGCTTTATATGTTTTTTCCATTCCTATACACTTTAAGAACTTTTAAAGCCTTTTACCATGAGCTCTATGCGGGCACGTGAGTCCGGCTCCGCCTAGGGTTCAGGGTCCGGAAACGTTTAACTGAGCGCGTGTCCGCGACGCACATCCTACTTGTATATCTCTTAGGGGGGACCCATATTCTGACATAGTTTTGCCAACCTTTTACCCTTTTTTTATTTAAATAAATCTGTTTTAAACGGCTGTGATTTAATGCGGAATTAAACAATGATTATCGTTGTGGATTTTAATTTTTATGAACGTTGATTGATGTTATGGCTTAATGGGCTTAATTTTATGCCCTACTTATGGCCCAACGGACACTAACCTCTCTTTATGAAAGGGTCGTTCATGTTTCTATAAAAATACACGCTTTTTCCCTCTCCAAAATCTTTCTTTATAAAAGGCCGTTGTTAGTTCTGTTCAGAACCTTTGCATCTGGGTTTCATCCCAAGGGGCGTAACTCATCCTAAAGAGAGCGTCATTAGACGTACCTCGGCCACGTACATTGTTACCGCCGTTTCTGCTCTTCCACTTCTGCCAACTGTACTCAATAGAGGATTCATAAATTGGGTATTATTGTTTAATTATTTATTTGACAGCAACCCCTTTTTATAGTATTTCCAACAATCTCTCATGCAAATATAAGATATCTCTTAGTTTATATATATATATAGAAGATGCTCCTATGAGAGTTACTCTCACGGTATTGTGAGAGAAATGTGAGGGCCTTCATATCCATATTCAATGCCAACAGCCTAAATGTGAGGGCCCCCACCCCTTACTCTCACAATACCATGAGAATTACTTTCAGAAGAGCATCTCCCTATATATATATATATATACATATAGAGTACTAATCTAGTGCGCGACTCGCGAACTGGATCAGTGTGCGTGCCTTAATGTGGGGCCCACATGGGGTCCCAGCTAGGATTGAGACTAGGGGGATCTGAAGATCTTCCCTAACCCTTCGTCTCTGCAAAAAAGCAACCCTATCCTAGACCCCTACACAGCCATCTGGGCCCCACAAGTTTAACGGTGTACAGTCCATTTGAATGGGTGTGCAGTCGATCTAACGGTGTATAGTACATCAGATGGGTCCAAAAGTGAGCTCTGTGTAAAATTCGTGGGGGGGGGGGGGGTGTGATCTGTTCGGATGGACCATCAGGTGGGCCCCACCCCCAGTGCCCAAGATGCGCACCGGGCACACCTAATAACCATCAGATATATATATATATATATGGGAAACTCTCACCGTCTTATGGTGAGAGACACCTTGATGGGCCCCATCTATCACCAATATGAACCGTCCACACACATAGGACCGCCTGAATTACACTAAAGCCCATGGGTTTGCACCCATTTGAATGGATTGAACCGTTGGATCGAGGGTCAAATTTCTTTCTTTAATATAAGTCGTTAAAGTTGTGGACCACTGATCATGGGGTTAGAGGCATGAGATTGAACCCAAACTTGATAGCTAAGACCATCAAAGATGGGGGGAATATTCATGTGCATTCATCCATCACTATAAGGTCAGAGACATTTACATGACTTTCCTTTTTTACGCGTGAACATTCCTCTTCTGCAAATGACCATATATGACTTTTCCTCTTTTACACATAGATATCTCCAATTATGTATGTGTCCCTCACTTTATGGTGAAGGATTGATGCACATGAATATTCCGGTTCGAACTAGTTCTCGCATATCATATGAGAACGTTTATGTGGGGCCCAATTGTGCAGCCCGTTTGGGGATGGGAGTAGGGGGGATGAAAAGATATATGTGAGACCACCCGAAGTATTAAGTTTGACCCCAAACCCATGCCCTAACCCCTTCATCCGTGGCCCACAAGTTTAATGGCTTCATATTCAAAAAAATATTCAACTATCGATCCAACAGTTCAATCCATTCGGATGTGTGACAATCCTTGGGATTAGTCACTATCAGGGGGTTCCCTATTTGTTGCTAGGTTTGGATGTGTTGCTAGTTAGGCATCGCAAAAAAGTTCTCATATAATAGGTGAGAACTAGTTCTCACTTGAATATTTCCATATATATATATATATATAGAGAGAGAGAGAGAGAGACATGGTGCAGTAACTCATTTCAACTATTGCAATGTGGTTTGATGTGTGAGATAAGGTAACTCAATTCCACCATTGCAAATGTGGTATGTTCAAATGAAGGCGCTACAATGATTGGATGGGGCTGATTTTTTTGCACGTCCCTAGTTCCCATCCTCAAGATAGTCTAGCAAGATGGTGCAATATATGAGCTAGCTTTTTAGGGCCCACCTGGATTTGTGCCCCCCATGAAGGGCAAGAGGGATTGAAAGATCATGATGGGAACTAGGTACGTGCAAAAAAATCAGCCCCATCCAATCATCCCAGCCCCTAAGTTAACTCATTTCAATCATTGCAATGGCTAGGATAATTGCATGGGGCTGATTTTCTTGCACGTACGTAGTTCCCATCATTATCCTTCATTTCCTCCTAACTTTCATGGTTGGCACAAATCCAGGTGGGCTCTAAAAAGTTTGCTCATATACCACAACATCTCGCTAGACCGTTTCTACTCTGTGTGTGTATAGAGAGAAGGGGGGTGGGGGGATTGCTCATGTGCGTCCATCCCTCAACATAGGGTGAGGGACACATAGTGGGGCTGGCTTTGTAATCTATCCAAACCACCCACATACACGAGACCCCTTGAATTACACTAGATGTATGGAGTTTCCACCGATCTGAATTGACTTGACCGTCGGATTGCAGGTCAATGTTTTTGTTTAATATGATGTTATTAAACTTGTGGGCCATGGATGAAGGGATGAGAGGCTTGTTATTCACCCTAGACTTAATATTTGGGCCCATCCAAAATGTCTTTCCATCCCCCTCCTGCCTATTCATGTGATAAGTAGGGCCCTAGGTGGGCCCCATCAAGGTGTCCCTCACTATAATACGGTGAATGATGGATGCATATGCACATTTTCCATATATATAGATATATATAGGAGATGCTCGTATGAGATATCTCTCACCTTATATGAGAGATAGGGTGGGGGCCCTCACATCCATGTCCAAAGCCAACAACTTAAATGGGAGGCCCCCACCCTATCTCTCATATAAGGTGCGAGATATCTCTCATAGGAGCATCTCATAAATATATATATGGGCCCTCTTCTTGTGCATCTAGCTCACACGTTAGTATGCCAGGACAAGGGTGGACCCCGGTATCATGTTTTGGGGTTACCGCACCTAGACCTAGGGAAAGCCCTAACATGCAGTTGAAACGTGGAGGAAAAGCCCATATCTTGATCATAAATAATTCCTCACCCACTTCAAAAAATAAAATAATGATTAACTTAACATTATATTGTTGGTCATGAAAGTTTGTGGGCATGAGATTATACCACAATTTCCAAAAAACAAACGGGGCAAGGAATTCGTACTTGAAAATATAAAAAATGTACCTTTATTTCTTGTAAATTTTTATTTTTACGTGGGTTCAACATTTCTCACCTCCCGGTGCAAGTTGTTTACATGTAGTTTTTTGTACAACTCCCTCGTTCGATTTAGGAGATCAAGTCCCAAAAACATATATAGAAATACATGAAAACATAGAAAAAACAAAACAATGTGGGGGGACGGTTGGGTGGTGCTAGGCCTAGCCTGCAGTCTTCTACAGAAGGGCAGATTTTGTCAGCAATTTATTGCAGGGCCTTCGCTCTCTTCTTTCTTCTTCCGAAGTTGCTGGAAAATACCTCAGAAAGCATTTTGAGGGTTGTCAAACTCAAAGTGAAGAGGTGGGTAGGTTTAGGTGTCCTTTAGGCAATCTCTCTATTCTATAACTTGTTTTCCGGGGACGCGAAGTTTGAATTCTAGGCGAGTTGTTGATTTTTGTACCAATGGAGAGAATCCACCGCTGTGAAGCTTTTGTATGATAGGCCGGAACGATGAACATAGCGGAGTCAAGGACCTCATCCCTCCTTGGAGTGCTTTTTGGATGTATTGTGAACTTGTCATGTTTTAAGGTACTGTTCGGAGTCCTATGGTTGTGTAGCCAAATATTACCTTGTACTTGAAGTCTTTAGGGTGCTGGAGAGAGAGTTTGGCAGAGTTTCTTCCTTGCTTCTGAAGTTTGCCAGAGCTTCTGCAGAGTTTAGGTGAAGTGGTGAGGACCCTTGATGCCAATTGCTGGAAAAGGACCTGTACTAGCCTTTCCAAGAGTGGGAGCATTTGCAGTACGCGAGGAAGTGGAGAAAATGGAGAAAGTGGGGCGAAATTAGGGGTGTTCATGGGCTGGGCTAGCCCGGGCTGAGCAATATCTAGGCCCGTCCCGGGTTTTGAGCGACAGGCCTGAGCTTGGGCCAACCGCGACTCGGGCCATAAGTACCTGGCCCAAGCCCAGCCCACCTAGAATATGTTTAACCCAAGCCCGCATCTATTATGTTTTACAAATAAAAGAGAAGATGTTTACTAACCCGACTTGTATCTCACTTGATTAGGATGTTTGTTCGTGTGTGCGAGAATGCGTGTTCAAATCCTCTCACCCAAGAAAATATTATTTTTTATTTAAACAGTGCCTCTCATTCGGGCTGGGCCGGACTTACTACCACTTAATATAAGCCCGGCCCAAATATTGAACGGCCCCATAATTTTTATCTAGGCCCAACCGAAGTACTAAAAGCTCGGGCTCAAACCCGATCCATAAGGGCCCCTAGGTGAAGTGGGCCTCCAAAATTGTGCACCGTCAGCTGTGCACGTGCGGCAATTTGAGTCAATCAGCCTGGGCGGTCGTGGACAAAACTGCCGCAAAGTGCGAAAACTGGTTGGCTGATTGTTTGAACTAATCAACGCCAGCGGTCCCAATTTGGTGTCCACCTGGTTGTGGGATGTAATCTATCAAGTTAGTCCGGAATAGTAAAGGAAATTAGCCTTGTTTTTTGTGATTT
Source organism: Persea americana (assembly GCA_029852735.1). Classification (NCBI taxonomy): domain Eukaryota; kingdom Viridiplantae; phylum Streptophyta; class Magnoliopsida; order Laurales; family Lauraceae; genus Persea; species Persea americana. The sequence goes on from CM056812.1 coordinate 2,712,314, forward strand.
TGACCTCCATTTGTCTTGAAGTTTTGAGGAGAACTTCTTAATCATTTGCTTAACCCTCTTTGGGCTTCGACCAATGATTTGACTTTGGAAGTTGACCCACATTTTGACTTGCATTTGGCCGGTTGTCCCTTGCTATGCTTTGTATCTGACTTGGTCTTTTTTGAAAGAATTTTTCTAATGCCAACATATACCCATCATTTAGCCCCTCAAGTGAACATCTTGGGTGGGTCCACTGCTGGCTAGCCAGGGCAATGCCAGCCACCCCCCCCCCCCCCCCCCCCCCCAACACACACACACACAAAAAAAATAATAATAATCTAAAAATCCCCTTAAAGACATGCTTTGTTTTGGACCTTTTTTTATCATGGTTTTGACTCTTTAAAAAAGGAAACAAAAATATTCCTGATTTTGGGAAAAACTTTAAATGAAAAAAAAAGAAAGAAAGAAATGGAAAGGGAATGAAGGAAAGAAGAACAAATAAGGAAGGTTTGATGGAGATTGGAGAGGAGATTTGTTAATCTTCATTCTAACTTATCCACACTTACCTTAAATCTTATGATCCAAGAGAGGAAGAGGAGAATGCACATCCTTTTCTTAGAGATCTTGAAAGGAGATGTAGGTTGCAGACTTTCAGAGACTTTGAGGTATGAATAAAGAAGCAGAACGACAAAACCCACTTTCTCTTTTATAGAACTTTCTTTATATTGCATAGATATACTGATTTTACTACATGTCATTAGCTTATATTGAAATCTAATTTACTTAAAATCAAAGTCCGTTTGTGTTCTATTATTACATTAATATTTAGTTCAATCGGAGTTTTATCCATTGTGGATAAAGAAATATAGTTTTATTTTTTATTTTGATTATTATTATCCATGTAAGAATAATTCGGTTTAAGAAATTTATTTTAAGGAGATAAAAACTAGCGGAACCATGCTTTTGAATGACTTAGACTTGAGATATGGGATGTTATTATTACTTTTCTTTTAGTTTTTAAATAAGAATTCTTAAATTGTAACTTACACATTACATGCATAAGAAAGGATTGGACTGGTATCAATGGACTAAAAGCATGAGACCAACCCTATTTTTTATATTTGGAGACTACCCAGATGGATCTTTCCATCCCTTCGGTCCCATGAGCAATGGGTCCCACCCGGCTACCTCATACCGCATTACGATTTAAGGTATATGTACTGGAGCAGGCCTATATAAAGAGAAGACTCTGTCCCACACACACTACATTATGTTCGAAAGCAAATGCTGAGGACAAAAATTAGTTTAATTTTTTATCAGGGCATGTCCCTAACTAGCTGAGTTACTGCTAAGGGACCGAAAATGTACTTTTCCATCACATGAGAGTAAGATACTTCTCATGTATGCAATCTAAAACTAGGTATGCCTATTATCTAATACACCACAAATCCAAAAGTAAGGGTTTTTTTTTTTTTTTTTTTTTTGTCACATATTATTATAAAATGAGGCACAAGATGCTTGTTCCCACCTGAAAATGTGTTTTTCAAGGTGCCAACCGTTGGGTTGGACCCATAACAAACCCAACAAACGTGGGAGTGAACTTTAGTCATGGAGAGAAAACCACCTGCATGTGTAGGGAGAGAACCCAGAGATCAAACCCTAAGCAATTGTGGAAAAATTGGGATACCAACCAATTGGGCCATCCCTATATTATCCATTGTAAAAATGTCTCTTTTTTTGTACCCTGGCCAAAGGAGCTGAGGACCTAAGAGAGAGCATGCACACGCGAGAAGAGGTGGTATACCTAGGATTTAAACCTTGGGCAACCAGGTGAGAACTGTCGCTCTTTGCCACTCAGGTAAGGGGTCATTCTCACCGTGAGATTTCATGTGTATTTAAGGGTGAACCCACAATTTTTTAGGACCCAGAGTTTTTATATCTGTTTTAAAAGCTCACTGCAGTTGGACGGTGCGACTGCACCCGCGTGTTTGTAGCTTGCGTCCACCCCAGCACCCAATGTTTGACCGAAGTCGTCGTCTTCACACCCAGCACAAACAAGCCTCTTCCAACACAGTTGTGAATTTCACTTTATTTTTTGTTTTGATTTGGTTCTCTAGAGAGCGTTTAGGCTCCTTTTCTTTTTTCTTTTTCTTTTTTTCTTTTTCTTTGTGTTTTCTGTTCAAGAAAAGAGTTGATTAAAGAAAATTTGAAAAATATATTAATAAAATTGAAAAACTAGTAAAAACTTGGCTTTTCTATGAGAGTGAAATTTGGTCGGGTCTAATATTCTATTGGAGTAAAATTTGACAGTTTAGATTTTTAATAGATGTGCTCCACCTTGGAACTAACAAATTTTAACCTTGAGTTTTAGTTTCTGCAGAGATTTTCTTCTGCAAACACCTGTAAGCAATATCATGCGTTCAAATTAGTATCCCTCTTCAATACAAGGAAACCCACTCAGAATTCAGAGATGGAATTGGCTTTCACCCAAGGCATTTCATCTTGTTTCCTTTCGTCAGCTTGAAACAGGCAAGTGATGGTCGCAATATCACACTTCTCACTTCCCATTCAGTAGAGCTGCTATGGGAGCTAACTTCCAAGGTAATCTTGTTCTTTAATAGGGGTATCTGATTTTTTTTATTTTCTATTTTTTATTGCTAAGTTGGGCTATATTAAGTTTTCTTACTTAACCATTCCTATCAAAACCTGAGATATTAGTAGAGGCAGCAGCATAAACACTTATGTAAACCACTTCTCAATACTACCCCTTAGGTGGAACCATATCGGCGCACTAATTTTGGCGATACACTTTTTTTTTTTACCATCGAGTCATTCCTCCTGGGATTTAACTCTCGACCAGTTGGCTCCCGGTTGGCGCCCGTTTGGTGACACGCACATTTATGCTCTGATAGTATACTTAAATTTCCTTAGCTAACCATTCCTACCAAAACCTCGAGGCATCAGTAGAGGCACATAAATACTTATAAGGTGGAACCTACTTCTCAATAGGCCATTCTTGAGGCGTGATACTTTAAAATGGAAACCAAGGAATTGATCCTGGGGCATGTGTGATACTAAGGTACCTACACACTCAACTGTGAGTGTGTTGGCAATGCTGTCTATTTTCATTTACCTTTGTTTTAGGATTTCCTTGATATCCTGTGCTCTTCTTGCGACACAGGTCTCCCAAAAGTTTTGGAATTCTGGCTTTCAAGACTCGAAGAGCAAGAGCGATCAGGAAGAAAAAATTGAAGAAAACATAGGTAGCTTTTTGTTTCTCCAATGTTTCTTGTGGTATTCATATCATAACATATGTTTGGGCTGGTTCAGTGTAACTTGGTAAATATTGATATTGATCATCTATTATTCTTTTCAATCTAATTTGGACTTTATGTTGTGTTTTTCACTCTAAGTTATTCCCATATAACAGCTCACATCTCTCATTCCCATTTCTACGTATTTTTCCATTTCTTTACCTCGCTTATCTATTTTCTTTCTATTCTACTGTCTTTTTTTCTTTTTTTGTTTTCTTTGGAAAAATTTACTGTTGTGCAATGTATTTGGGCCGCTTCTCAAGTCAATATTTATTTTTTAATTGCATGAATATTTGGTTTGCATTGTATGGATAGACTTTTGTTAGTAAATGTTTATACATAATCAATCAACTCAACACCGATGCTTCTAATTCGAGTAGGATTTGGACAGTGCCAATGAGTGTTATGGTATACTCAAAAGTTTGGATTTGAAAATGTTGGTTCTTGTCACTAGTTAAGGAGAGAGGTGTCATGAATTTCAAAAAATATATAGAGAAGGCTTTAGTGTAGTCTGGCTTCTTTTATAATTTTATATTTGGCAGTAGTTTGTGTGAAACTTTGTTGTTGTTGTTGTTGTAATTGTTATCTAATTTTGTAGGTGCTATGGAGTCTTTTTTTTGGGAATGCATCAGTTTTTTGCGGACGATGTTTACTAATCTCAGAAACCTTGAACGTGATATGAAAAGCTTGAGAGAGGAAACAGATAAGTTAAGCGCTCAAGAAGAAGATGTAATGACAGAAGTAGAAAGAGAAGAGGTGGAGAAAGGAAAGAAGCGAAAGAGAGAGGTAGATGTTTGGTTGGAAAATGTGAAAAGATTTAAAAAAGAAGTAGATGGTACTGAAGAAAATGTAAGAGAAAAGAAGGGATGGATCTCGCGTTACAAATTGACAAAGCATATTGAAGATTTGAAAGCTGAGGTAGTCCAACTTAGAGAGAAAAATGGATTTTCGGATGGGGTGGCAATACACCAGTTGGGCATTCCAAGTCCACAACCCGCAGCAACTTTACAAAGTGAATCGGCAAACACAACAATGAGAAGGATATGGAATCACTTATTAGATGTGGAGATCAGAAAAGTTGGTGTTTATGGAATGGGAGGAGTTGGAAAAACTACTATTTTGAAACACATCCACAATCAGCTCTTACATTCAGGTGTTTTCAAAAGCATTTTCTGGGTCACCGTCTCAAAAGCCCTTGACTTGTACAGATTACAAGAAGAAATTGCCGGTGCCATTGGGTTAGACCTGTCAAATAGAGTTGACAACGAGGAAAATAGATCATCAAAAATTCATGCAGAATTGTCTCGAAGAGAAAGATGTTTACTCATTTTGGATGATGTATGGAAACCATTTCCTTTGGACAGAATAGGAATTCCAGAGCCAAATCAAACAAATGGGTTTAAACTTGCTATAACAACTCGCTCTTTAACGGTGTGTAGAGGCATGGAGAGTGAGAGAATAGTGAAGGTGGAGGTCCTTTTGCCTGAGGAAGCATGGGACTTGTTTGAAGAAAAAGTTGGTGGTCCTGTATTGTTGGATTCTTCAGAAATTAAACCCATTGCAAAGCTTATTGTTAAGGAATGCGATTGTCTACCTCTAGCAATCATCACAGTCGGACGAGCTTTAAGAGGGGTGAAAGATGTTAGCGTGTGGAGGAATGCGCTAAACGAATTAAAATGCTCATATACAGAAATTGATGGTATGGATGACTTTGTCTTCTCTCGTCTGATGTTTAGTTACAACCGGCTGAGAAATGATAGGATCAAAGATTGCTTCTTGTATTGTGCCTTGTATCCTGAAGATTATAAAATACGTACTGAGCAGTTAATAGAGAATTGGGTAGGGGAAGGCTGGATTGATGAAATGGAGAACACAGAGAGGGAGAGGGATAAGGGATATACAATCTTGAGGGAACTTATTGATTCATGTATGATAAATGAGTGTCATTCCCTGTTTTCAACAGGCAGACTAGATGCTATAGAGTTGCATGATTTGATTCGGGATCTAGCAATCAAGATTGCAAGAGGAAGCCCTCGGTTCATGGTTAAAGCTAGGGAGTATTTAGAAGAGACACCAAGAGTGGAAGAATGGGTGGAAAACATGAAGAGAGTATCATTGATGGATAACAAAATTAAAATACTGTCAGGCCAACCCATGTGCCCTCAACTCACCACCTTGTTTTTACAGGGAAACCGTCGCTTAACTGAGATATCCAATTCCTTTTTTGAAAACATGCAAGGCTTGAGAGTTGTTGACCTATGCAACACAATGATTAATTCCTTACCAGAATCCTTTTTTGCATTGAAGAATCTGCGTGTGTTGCGGTTAGATTGTTGTCAAAATTTACACAAGGTGCCTTGTCTAGCAACGTTGAAACATCTAAGGGTATTGAGCCTTAATTATACACTAATACGAGAGTTGCCACAAGGGATAGAAGAGTTAGTTAACCTCAGAAAGCTTCGTCTCAACGGTACCAGCAGATTGGAGTTATTTCCGGCTGGAATTATACCGAAGCTAACCCTTCTCGAAGAACTAGAGATGGTTGTAAGTGGATGGAGATGGCCGTCTAACACTGTGAGGGCAGCTGCAGATATTAAAGAAATTGTAGAATCAACAAAAATGACTCGCCTTCGACTTCGTTTTGAGGACGTTAATGGTTTCAATAACTTGGTGGGATCTGGGAAGGCATTGGCATTGAAAAGCTTCGACATTGGTTTAGGGGGAAAAGATCCATTTTGGAATTTGGGTTATTCGAAACGTGTTGTAGTGGAAAGTACTGGTGTAGCTGGGGGAAGTCATGCTAGCGATCTCCTGCTCCCTTGCAACGTTCAGGAAATGACAATCAGAAAAGTTCATGATGTGACTAGCCTGTCACAGTTTAGTCAACCACCAAATGAAGAATGGGCCAACGACTTAGAGGAATTGTGCCTTCTTAGTTTGCCCAATCTAAGGGCCATCTTTGACGGCGATGGCTCAATAGAAGCTTATGTCCATCTTAAGCGGTTGGTGGTTGGTGATTGCAGTCGGATGAAGAGTTTGTTTTCACTAGGGCAACTGAAGAATCTTCAAAATCTGGAGCAGTTAGAAATCTGGGATTGTGCATTGATGGAAGATGTAGTGGCAGATGATAGGAATGCTCTCACTACCATCTCACTCCCAAAGTTGCGGTATATAGACATAGCACACTTGCCTGAATTGAAGAGCATCTTTAAGAAGACGGTCACCTGTTATTCTCTTTACTCTATCGAAGTATTCCGATGTCCTAAGCTGAAGAAGCTTCCTTTCACCACCCGTAACATCTCACTCCTTACTCTAGAGAGAATCTATGGAAACAGAGAATGGTGGGACGCATTAGAGTGGGACGATCCCGACATCAAGGCCCAGCTTCAAGACCGTTTTACTGATCAAATATATCCAGTCCAAGCTTCAAGACAAATTCGCATTTCTAATTTGTTTTCTAGTGCATTCCTTCGTTTATGATTTTGTTAGCTAGTTTTTATGTATGATCAGTGAACTTCTTGTGGTTTGGTCATGTACTAGTTACTTTATATATGTGTAATTTGCTTTCTAGTATATAGCAGCACACCACAAATCATGTCATCAAATTGTGGTAATTTGAGAAAGTGTTACAAAAACGTTGTGATGTGGTGGAATTTTCATCTGCATAGAAAATGGAGGACTCAAATAGCATGTGCTTAGATGTTGAGATTTGCAAAAGAGGACAGAAGGTCATTTGTCCTGCCCACCTGCTCTCCATTGTTGGCTATAATCAATTCAATGGGTCTAAAATTTTAGTGTAGCTTACATTGTTAGTGATCAATCTGACTCGCGGCCCAATTTCTTCTGCAGGGGACCTACCAAGGAGTTTCGTGAATTTATTGAGTTCCTTTGTCTCCTTTGTCACAGAGTACTTAGCTGCTAACATAAAAGAGACTTTGGACATGAGCCCTGCAAATTTTTATATTATATTTCTAAACAAAAGCAAAACCTACTACTAATCCTATCCATCGGATTTATTACAAAGCTTAATCATTTCCCTTAAACAAGATCTAGTTATTAAGATTTCTGATACAAAGAAAGAAGCTAAATATATTCACAATGGGTCCAACAAATTTATTGATAACTAGGGGAGAGATGTTTGTGGGCATACACTTCACGCTTGGTTTTTATTTTTAGGGGTAGAAATTGCAATAACACCGACACTGACGAAATTTTCTTTCCTATCCAAAGAAGAAACACAATTTTGTTTTAAGGGGTGATAATTGCCCAACTTTTGAGGGCCCTAAATCAAGGGTTGGGACGATCGTATTGACTCTATTTTTGCACAACTCAAGGTAATTAATAGATAGACCATTCGGTCCTTCCATCTCTATGACTGGCATGAACAGAAATGGACCGAGCAGGCTGCTGCTGTTTGCAAAATTGCTGCATGGTTTCTCTAGATAGAATCTGCCTGCAACATGACCATATTCGGGTAAGGACCAGGCCCATGTCGATATTATTGAAGTCCAGCCTTGTATCCAGACCTGTTATCTTTCTGAGTTGGGTCTTGTTAAGGGTGGCAATGGGGCTGGATATAGGTATGCCTAAACCAGCCCGAGTCTGGATCCAATTGTTTCTACAGGACCAAGGTCAGGATCCAGATTATGCAAATAACAAAGTCAAGACATCCAAACCCACTTATTAGCCTATTTATTATCCAGATTTTGTGTCAGGCACAAATCCAATTGCATCTCGACCTTGAAAACCTTGACCCCTCCCCTCTCAAATAAAATCCTTAACTGGAATCCATAATACCGAGAATTCATAAAAGTTCAATTCCATGCAAACTGGTCTTTGAAAAATTAATGAAATAGGGGATGTATATCTAATCTGAACTTCACTATTGAAAGCACTGGCCAATGTATTCTGATGGCAAAAGTAAAGAAATTTACACTTTTTTTTTTTTTTGTTCTATTTTACAATTCTCTTGCCGTCTGTTTACTCATTTCAATTTTGACTCGTGTCTAAGCATATCCTATTTTGGATACTTAACTATTATTAAATCTCCTCCACACTAACTAAGTCTACCCAAACTTCGAGGCGTTAGTAGAGGCAATGCAAATAATTCTCAACATTCAACCAAATCCTTGAGGTGTTACTAGTGAAAAAATCTTCAACACTCTCCTCAGGTGGATACCATACTAAATCTTGATCAGTTACTCTAATATCATATTAAATTTCATCCACTTATCAATTCTACCAAAACCTCAATGCATTAGTAAAGGTAGCTGATTAGTTCGATCTTTTAGGTGAAAACAAAGAGTTCTTGATTATGTCACTGGGACCGTTCAATGCCAGACGCATTTGCGGTCCACTAAGTTCCATTATGCATGCCCCTTTTAACTCCCGCACATCAATTAAAATGAAGAGGCTCACTATCTGAGCAATAGGCATCTGGATCAAGAAGAGCCAACAGACATGAATTTCTATGCATCAGCTTTTATCCAATCTTTCTTAAGACCCCCAAAAAAAAAAAAAAAAATTTAAAAAAAAGAGTAAAAAGAAATACAAGATCAGTTATATCAGTAGATAGAAATGGCAGAACTCTGGATAGAAGTAGAAAACTTGTTCCTGATAATATAATAAAGACGAGTGGCCAAACAAACACAATATCCAGAAGATTCTATAACACCATACATAAGAAGGGCGTCATGTAATAACCACGAGTCTAATAGATCAACTTTATTCCACTCTAATTCCAACGGCCAAAGGGGCGATGGCGACATTACCTTCCAAAAGTATCACAGCAGAAGATGACAAACTGGTAGCAAAATCTCTACTCAAACTAATCACTAGGTTGGCGCAGCTCTGGGCGCACAAAATCTGCATCTTGGGGTACAGATATGTCAACAGTGGGCCTCAGCTCTGCACAGACTTGTATGGCTCCATGGACTGGATCAGAGAAGAAGTTGCTGAGCAGATCCTGATTGATGGGAGCATTTTTGTCGACAGACACAAGGGCTTGCTGAGTAAGGATGTAATCAAAACGAGGAGCCCATTTCCTTGATCCCAACCGTGCTGTTGTGGAACAGTTGTCGACCATGAAAGAGACACCACGAGCGTGCATGAAAGGATTCAAAGAATCCACCGACTCGATCACACTTTCGTTGATGATCTCTGAGTATGAATGACCCTTCTTCCTCAACACCTCAATCTGCATTAACCAGATAGACATAACATATAGGTGCTGATTTCAATCAACTACATTAGCTTTGAGATAGTCTGGAAACATTCTTACCTGAGCCATCATCAATGCCATGTATACACCTGCAGTAAATGGATGCAAGGGGCCCAAGTCACCCTCTGGCCGAGTTGCTCGCACTCGCTCTCCAACTTTCCACATTCGTGTCTAATCAATTTTTGATAGGTTGGTGAAGCCTGATTTAGACCTTATTTAATTACAAGGGTTTATCTGTAATGTGTCGGTTTAATCTGGACTATCTGTTATGAGGCCAGATCCGATGATTGTGGTTGTCTAGAGGTTTAGGGTTTCATGTATTTATACTGGGTGGTGTGAGCATTGTTATTACAGTGAAAATTGAGAGAGAACGAGAGAGACAGTGAGTGCTTGTACTCTTGTGGGAATTTCCAATAATAATGAACGGCGTGAATCTCCCGTGGATGTAGGCAATCTTGCCGAACCACGTAAATCTGTGTCTCATGGATTGACTGTGTGATTGGATGATTGTTTCTCGTAGATCGTGCGTGTGTTCTTTCGATCCCTAACAACGGGTATCAGAGCCAAAGGTTTCGCTCGCGATCAGGATTAGATTGGGTTTAATCCCGGAGAAGAGATCAATCTTGATCTCTTGATTTGCAGCAATCTCGATCTCTTGATTTGCAGTACAATAATTAGGAGAAAGGAGAATTCAAGAACTATTGCAGATTTGATCACGGTTCTTGATTTGCAATCCATAGGATCTTGAAGTGGGCCCCGCGCCAGATCTAATTGATCGGAGAAGACAAAGAAGATCGGATCGTTGCAGTGAAACAGAGAATCCAAACTTGGGTTCCCGGGATCGATCATCGTCGTCGCCGGTCGCCTGCGTCGAAGAAGGTGGGAAATCCACTGCTCCCCCTTTTTTCGGCCGCTCGTCGCTGCTCTCGTCTTCTGAAACCCCCTTTTTTCCGCCGCTCGTCGCTGCTCTCGTCTTCTGAAACCCTTGGAACCGCCCACCGCCCCTGTCCAACGCTGCTGTTCTGTCGCCGTCGGCGTTGTTCCGTCGCCGTGCCATCGCCGCAGCCTCGCAGTCCGGCTACCTGCCTGTCGTCGCCGCTGAAGAAGAAGACAGTGACCTGGGCTACAGCTCTGTTCTGAAACAGAGAAAGTGAGGAAGAAGACCCAGTTGGGCTCGGGCTGGTTCAGGTCAGGTCTGACCTGACCCACTCCAGAAGCCCAGCAGTTCTTGGGTCAGCGTCCAGGCCAGGTTCCAGTCCAGGTCAGGTCTGACCCGGCCCAGTCCGTGAAGGAGAAGCCCAGTAGTCAGCAGACGCTGACGTCATCCTGAAGCAGTACGGTCAACAATCCAGTTTGACCGGATTCAAGGGCCAGAATTGTTTCTTGATTTCTGAAGCCATCCGGACTCAGAATTGCGCTCCATTTTTTTTGTTGGATTCGTATCAACGAGATCTACAAGGTAGACGAACGGATTGACAGTTTGACCAGCAGAATTCATATCAAGTAGATAGAGCTTGATTTGAGTGAGAGCAATGACGGACGACATGAAGCTCACGATTGAGAAGTTTAATGGTACAAACTTCGCGTACTGGAAGATGCAGATTGAAGATCTCCTCTACCAGAAGAATTTAAAAAAAACATTTAAAAAAAAGAATAAAAAGAAATACAAGATCAGTTATATCAGTAGATAGAAATGGCAGAACTCTGGATAGAAGTAGAAAACTTGTTCCTGATAATATAATAAAGACGAGTGGCCAAACAAACACAATATCCAGAAGATTCTATAACACGAGTCTAATAGATCAACTTTATTCCACTCTAATTCCAACGGCCAAAGGGGCGATGGCGACATTACCTTCCAAAAGTATCAGCAGAAGATGAAGATGACAAACTGGTAGCAAAATCTCTACTCAAACTAATCACTAGGTTGGCGCAGCTCTGGGCGCACAAAATCTGCATCTTGGGGTACAGATATGTCAACAGTGGGCCTCAGCTCTGCACAGACTTGTATGGCTCCATGGACTGGATCAGAGAAGAAGTTGCTGAGCAGATCCTGATTGATGGGAGCATTTTTGTCGACAGACACAAGGGCTTGCTGAGTAAGGATGTAATCAAAACGAGGAGCCCATTTCCTTGATCCCAACCGTGCTGTTGTGGAACAGTTGTCGACCATGAAAGAGACACCACGAGCGTGCATGAAAGGGTTCAAAGAATCCACCGACTCGATCACACTTTCGTTGATGATCTCTGAGTATGAATGACCCTTCTTCCTCAACACCTCAATCTGCATTAACCAGATAGACATAACATATAGGTGCTGATTTCAATCAACTACATTAGCTTTGAGATAGTCTGGAAACATTCTTACCTGAGCCATCATCAATGCCATGTATACACCTGCAGTAAATGGATGCAAGGGGCCCAAGTCACCCTCTGGCCGAGTTGCTCGCACTCGCTCTCCAACTTTCCACATTCGTGTCTGATCAATTTTTCCCATTGGGAATGCTGGTAGCCCATCTTTTTCCTGTTGAGTAAAGGTGTAAGCATAATCATTTGCCAATTTCACTTTATTAATTTATGCGAATGTGAAATGTACCCTTAAAGCCTTGAACAATCTTAAATTAAAAGGCATAAAAAAAATTACAGAATAGAAAACTGAATTCAAATATTGAAAAATGAAAATCGATGGAGCTGATTCAATATTCATAAGCATCCAGAACACGAAGGCCATGCATCATTTTTCCCTTGTCCTTCAACTCTTCATAATTACATACTGACTAAAGAGGCTCACTTTGTGCCCAGGTTAAAGTGGCAAAAGTGGAAAATCCATAAGCGAACCTCAAGAACCCCAGGCAAAAATAAGTTAGTAAACCGCAATCCTAATGGGTGGGATTGAGAATAACAGAATCAAGAGATTTACATTTATGATGGGACCAGACTTCTAATAATAACAGCTACAATATGAAGAACAAAAATGACCTAACAATCACCACCAAGTATTTTTTGTTCATCAAAAGTGATGAGAGCAATTTACTTGTTCCGTAAAAATGTAAGATTGAAGTATTTCCCAAATGCAATGAAAGAAAGAGAGAGAAAAGTACATTTTCGATGTAACCCAAGTTGCAAGCTGTTTGAATGTATTGGTAGAAAGGCTATAATCCATTCTTCAGAACACTTTGAGATGCACAGGAATCAGAATCCACAATCAAATAGATGTGTAACTAATGGTAGCTTCTAAAAATACCAATCAAAAAGTATATTAAGTTCTGAGCAATGCAGTGAGAAAACTATATTGGTGAAGCGGGCCAGCCATGTTACATATTATATATCATCCAAATCATGGTTCTTTGTATTGACTCCATAAAACATCCTCAGTCCAAGTGCCATAAGCAAATTGTGCAAAACCAGGTAATAGTAGGGCGGTTGTGATGCAGGTTACCTTTTTGTGCCATTCTAGCTGTTTCAGTACCACATTATAAGAAATAGTAATAACTGTTATCATTTTGTTATATGGATGGCACCACAACGTACAAGTCACCAAAATCTGTCTCAGTTTCAAAAGCCAACAATGGAAATGGAGTCACAGGAATGAGAAAGACATACGTAAAAGCGTCTCCCAGCCAAAACAACACTCCTTATCTCACTGCCACAAGCAACATCCTCATAGCATTCATACAGAATATCCATACAAGGATAGTATGATGCACTGTAAGCAGTCTGAAATTCCTTTTTTCCTTCCTCAGAAAAGGACTCATATACAGACAGCATTCCCTGCAGGGAGGGAAAGAAATTAGTTATGACTCTTGAGACACAGTAGAGGGAAAATGTTTAGAATCCTGACGCAATGATCACTACCTTCGTTGAAATGGTCCTTGATATGATTCCAGTTATGGACTCCACAGTGTTCTTGTAAGCTAGATCTTCATCCATTCCATTTTCAGTGTACCTCCTGAACAAAGACTCAACAATTCCATGCACAGCTCCAAGTAAAATTCCTAGAACATCAGATTGGCAATCAGAAATTGTTGTTGTTGAACGAGTGAACTGATGATGTCTACGAATAGGTAATCGAATAACATGGCAACAGTCATAGGAAACAAGAATGTGCTGCAAATGTCAAACTCACCACGCTCCCCAAAAATGTCACTCTTGTACTCCTGCTCCAGTGTAGTGGCAAATGTAAATGGAGAGCCAAGAGCAACAGACCATCCAAGAGCAACATCAGTAGCTCTACCATCAATATCCTGCACAATAAGATGTAAAAACGTACTTAATGACAAGATGCAAACATTTGAGAATAAATAGACATAAAACTGGAAATGATTAGGTGTTTAATTGGGGTCCAACAAAAATCCATTTCAGTAAATGAAATACAAGTTGCCCACACTTCCACAAGGCAGCAGTAAATACAAGAATCTGCCTGCATTATAAGTTAACTATTATAAAAATGGAAAATCCATACAATGTTTTTTGAATGGAAAAATCCATACAACGTTCTGCAAACAAACAAGAGAAGGGAAAAAAATTTGCATACAACAATATCATTTAATATTATTATTAAATGGACTATTTGTTTGCATTTAAATACATAGGAATCGAGTAGATAGGAGTTTACGGTGAAATAAACTCTACAAGAGGATTATCAAAGAGATGAGGGGCAAAGGACACGAGGTGACGGGCGAAGGATATTAGATAAAGATGCATAATCACTAAGGTAAAGGATATTCATTTTCCATCTTAACTATAAAAAAAAAAAGGTTACTTGAGCTAATTTTTGGAAATCGACCTTTAATTTTCATTTTTAACCACTTATAGCATGATATCTTATGTATTCAGCGCTAACAAACGAGCTAGATTTTCTTTTTGTCTGACAACAGACAAATCATATCATCAAAAACTAAAAATAGCAGGGCCATGATTTACTCCCATAGCCCCACTAAAACTTGTTATCATTCCTCATTTGTGAGACCCCAAACCATGAAATATAGTTGGGAAAAAAGTCAGAAAGGAAATAACAAGGAATTGTTTGGACACAGTCTATCAAAGCTGTTTGATTGCTTTGTAATTACAATAACTGGTGAATTACAATCTCTTCTTGACCAGAGTACGCTAGGCCTAATTGCACAGCACAGAGGATTCTTGAGATCTGATCAATATGTTTGCAAAGTTGAAGCGAGTGCTTGTGAGTTGTGACATACAGGTGCTAATATTTAATAGCAGTTTGTTGGTTGTGTCAAGCAAAATTTTGAGGATGCCAAGCAAAATTATTTGTGAAAAAGTATTTGATTATTGATGACCTCGCGCACACGCCATCCCACACATGGCCTATAATGCAAATCATTAACAGAAGTTCCAAGTCGAGGGTCCCACTGTAGGTGAGGGCACAAGTCAATGGATTGCATTGATCAAGAGCTAGTTGTTTTTTTTTTTTTTTTTTTTCACCCAGCCATCGGGGGTTGGGACCTGCCCTCAGGTGAGGTCAGAAGGCCTCAGGTGAGGTCAGAGAGCCCTCGAGTGAGAGAAGGTGGCATGTCAGGCTTTAAACCCTAGACAGCTATTATCATGGAGGTAAGATGTCAAGAAAAAAAGCTAGTCAGACCCTAAATATAGTACAATGCAATTAAAGTCATTGGGTGGGTCCATTTGGGCCCAGATTTGTGAATAGTTGATAGTTAGATCCAACTTCCAAGGTCCTTTTGCATATCACAAACTCGCCAGAATTGACAATCCTACCAAGGGGATTTTAATTTATTGAATTGAAAATTATTTGACTCTTTTTTATTTTAATTTAGCCATCCGTTTTTGGCCTCCTATATTACCATTAGTGTCTTTTGAGATAGTGGGCTATGTTTCAATTTTAATTCTAAAAACTAAATTTCGACTTTTACTGTTTTAATTGATTTTTTGACTTTACATGGAACCCGCATAATTTTTAGGGGTTTTTATGAAGAAAATAAATTTAAATCTTAAGTAACGGTTTTACGAAGAAAAACTATAAAATGACGAGATAATTACTCGTACATGTTTTTGGACGAAATCACCTCAGCTGACGATATCATCAATTGGTTGATAATATCGTCAACTTTCATTACAAAAAACGATATTCTACTCCCTCTTTTTCTAACTAGTGATGGGAAGGTTTTGGAAATTATTGTATTCTATGTCCCAGTAGTCTTCCTTAAGTAGTTATGGTAATCTTCCTTAATTGTGTGGGTCCCATACTCAGTTTATACACATTTGTTGCCCCCCTTTACATGAGTTTTGAGAGTTTGAGTTTGGAATGCAAGGTGTTTGGTGAAATGCCTAAATGAAGACTTTCTCTCAATTTGGAGGTGGCTTCGAGTGAGACTTGAAGGGATGAGTTTGGGCATGCTTTTGTAAACATTTAGAGTCGAAAGCCATTTATTTGGGGGGGTTTCATAAGTTTTGATGTCTATGAGCAAAATGTGGGGAGCCATGTTGGGGGCAATCTTTGAATAGTGAATGTAAGGTTTTCTTCTAAGTATTGTATTGTTTGTGTGGAGTTTTAGATCCATATAGTGTTTTTTGTTTCATTGATCCGGAATCTTTGAACCGGCTTTAAGAATAAACTTGACAGTGGATGAATTGAACACACTTCAATGTGATTTGTGAAAGACTTCTCAAACCCTTTTTCTTTGATATATTTATCACATCCTTTGGATTCCTTTTGATTTTTTTTTTCATTTATTTGAAATGGATATTCATCTTCCACCAAATCTTAACATTATCCCCTCTAAACTTAAGACGATCAAGTATGAAAACCATCGAAAAAGAAGAAGAACAGTCCAAGAAAAAGAATAAAATGTTGGAGGAGGTTGACGATATTGTGAACTGAATTGATGATATCGTCAACCGGGGTAATTTTATCCAAAAAATATGTACGAACAACTATTTCGTCATTTTATGGCTTTTCTTCATAAAACCGTTTGATTATGATTTAAGCTTAATTTCTTCGTAAAAATCCCTAATTTTTATTGATATTGGATCCCACTAAAACCAAGGATGAACATGGGTTGAATTTCGTAGATATGAACCTGAATTGATAAACTCTCTTTTAATGTAAACAAAATTAAGGCAAGATGGGAAAAGAATTTACGTGATTCAAATTCAAGGAAAGTTAAGATCTCATCTACATTGCTACCTTAATCATATCATTCACTACCCCGTATCCTTCACTCCTCATGATTATTTAATAATCCTTGGTGAAGCTTATTTGACCATGAATTCCTATGAACAAACAGCGCTTATGAGAAAAATGAGCCCTACACAAATTTAGTAAGGTGTTAACTATACTGCATTGATGGTGGTAAAAGATGGTTTTCCTGTTTTTATTATAATATAAAATCTTGGATATCCCTCTAACTTTTGTAGGCTCTTGAGTGAAAATTAGTCAGGTAAGTTTATCTAATTGTTTTGTCAGTCTCACTCAACTCGTTCCATTTAGTAAACAGATCAAAAGGTAGTTTAGTTGAATTTTAGGATATATTTGTGCAATGCTAAAGATTCTTTAATAGCAAAGAAAAGCCTTCAATTTTTTTAGCTCGCTAGTTTTTATTGTTTGTATATTATTTTTCTGTGCGAAATGAGGAGAAATTTGAACTATGTCGCCTCCTTTCTATAAAAAATCATAACATAAATGAAGTACTAGTTGCGTCCTAGTGAGTTGAAATAATTTCTCAACTTTGGCCAACACACTTATGATTAAATTGTGTTGGCACTTTAGTCTCACATACATGCCAAGGCATCTATCCTTTGATCCTCAAGTGAAAGTGTCACTCCTAGACCAGGCCCACCCTTAACTTTGATTTTGATTGGGTAGTAGATGGCCCAATGAGTACAAATCAAGTCACACCCTGTTTGTTTAGCTCATTTGTATCTTCTGTTCACCCACTAACCTACCTAGCGTCACCAACCATTACAATTTTCAACGGCTTCTAACATTTCACACCCATTTCATCCCTTGAACGCATTGATGGCCCGCTCTATCATTTTCTATAAAAAAAAAAGTTCCGTGGCCCTGATGTTTTCTCACTGATGTGAGGCCCATTGAGTATTGATCATGTCCATCGATATGATCAACCCACCGTGATGGATGATCCATCCATTGAAAATCTACTAAAATAGAATATTATTCTAAGCAGTTCATTTGGCAGCCAACTTATTTTGACAGAAACCAATTAGAGCACAGACAGCTATGATCTTCCAATTCAGAATAGGTAGTTGTCATTATTGCTGGGCTCAATATATCAACCTTCTGGATCTCTGTAAGTTGGGCCCCCACGTGGGGTTGTTTGGCCACCCACCGACCTAATAACCATCCACCTAAATTCCTACATCTAATAACACTGATTATCAATCTGAATTCTCAGTCAGATGGTTGGTGGTATTCATGGCCCAATTGGTCAGAAAAACAGAAAATGTGAGGTCCACGGGCCTAGGAAATGCACATGATCCAAACCATTGATTGGATGAACTGTATGATAGATGGAAGATATGAGGCTTCAACCAGCATCTTACAGAGAAACACTTAACAGAAATCAACAGCCAAAAATAAGCAAAAGAATGGATATCTGTGATCTTCCAATCTGGGATAATATTGACCATTGGAGATCCATGGTGGGGCCCATCATATCAACCCTCTGGATAGCTGAGACATGGCCCACACAGGGTATCAAGAAACCATGACCTGTACTCCTCTCATTCCTTTCAACTTGGATCCTATCTTTGGTTGGTTTTGCAGTGGGCACACATCAACTCACTTTCATGTAATTGTCAAACAGTATCAAATCAGCTCTGAGACACTGTTTAGGTGGGACCCACCCACTGAACCTTAAGCCTAAATAGATAAGGTCGGCATATTCTTCTTGCAAGCCCATTTTGGATTCCACCGGCCAAAGCCAAGAAAGATTATCTCTATCCAAGGTTTTGCACAGTAAATTAACTGGATCTTTATTTTTATATATGTGGGGCCCATGTTTTCAACATCTAAATTATTGATCTGATGAGCAATATGAAGGAAGGATAATCCACACTTAAGAAAACCTCACTCACCTATTTGAAACTTCAAACTTATCTTTCAAGAATCTCAATAGTGGCAAAATTGAAAAGGATTGGCCACTAGAACATGTTTGGGCATCTCTAACAAGGGGGAGGAGAAGACTTTGATAAAGAAGGAAGAGGACAAAGGGTCAAGATCTACATTGGCCAAATTTTAAATGGTTAATATCTAGATCTTTCCAAAATAATATAAAAAAATCAAGTGCATTAACCAGGCCATGCATCCTATACTCACTCTTGAAAATCAGGTCGAAAACACACAATAATTTTTTTTTATTGAGAATCCTACGTTAGAGTTCATCATGTCAAAAATTTAGATCACAAAATAATGAGCCCCATCATATGGGTTTGCTAAGAAAGTGGGAGGATTTTGCATTTGCCAAAAGAGCAAGGGATAAGTGTGGGGAAGAAGGAAAGGAGGCATCTATATGACCTACAATATAAAAATATAAAAATGACCCCGAGGGATATGACTTTCAAGAATTGTAGTTAACGCACTTTGGTGTCATTTTTATCTTTTTTTCTCGTTGTTACGTGGAAATTAAATTTAAGAGATACTAATCCATAAGAACTCTAGATTTACAGGGTTGGACTCGGTGGAATCAGAGATGGACAGTCCCATCTAGTATCCTGGTCTAGAATATTAAAGGCAGTCATTATAAAAGCTTCAAAATTTGAACATCCTTAGACTCGAACTCCTTAAAATCACAATTTCTTGTTCCATCTGTTTCAGTTTTAATTTTTAGTTGGGCCAACTACGAGATTCGTTATGTATATATACAACTAATACAAGTACCTTTATTTTTTTAACTATATATATGGAATTTAAAAATGAGCTCAACTCTAATTGGAGTGGAACTTGGATGATGGTTAAAATAACAGGGTGTACTCATTTTGAACATCGGAGGGACTCCCAAAGAAATTATAGAAGACCCAGGTACCGTCATGAGTGGTATTTTATCGAGAGGGAGAGAGAGCTATAAAAGCAGCAGTGTGGCATGGGGCTTCGGTACAAGTTTGAGAGAGAGAGAGAAGAGGGAGAGAGGTCTAAAAGCAGTAGTGTTGGGAGGCAAACCGTTGGGAAGCAGTTTTCATTTTGCAAAGCTTTTAGATAGCATAAAACTGGGCTCTGATGGTTTGTGTAATGAGGTAAGGCCATATATGATTGATTGAAATTGAATCTGATCTTCTTTCTGTGATGATAGCTAACAGCTTTGAACTGGTTTTTTATGGTGCTGCATGGGTACTGAGATAACTCTATGCATGGTTGATCGACTTCCCTTTCCAAAGATAATATATAGGCTTTGACAAAACATTTAGTGGACTCCATCTGAAGGAGTGGCCATTGATCGTATGCCTTTAAGCGTATATATGGATGTCTATGTATGTATATTCTACCTCTATATATACTTTGTAGAATTATAATATACTCATGCAAGTCGATCTATGTATATTCTACCTCTATACTTATTCATGTTTTCATGCATGTCTATGCATGTACCAACGGCAGGAATCATAAAATCTTCTTCTTCTTCTTCTTCTCTTCTTCTTCTTCTTCTTCTTCTTGTTTGTTTGTGTAGGGGGGTGGGGGGTGGGGGGGTGGTGGTGACTTTACTAATATTATGTGAGAACAATTTCTTGGAGGATCATATGTTAAAAAAATAAAAAAGTAAGGGGTTTTTCCTAAATTTTACATCAACCTTATGCTTTGTGTAAAATGCATGCATGCATGCCTCTGTGCATGTGAATGCATTTAATTATATATCAAAGATTCTAACCCTAATGATAAAACTAAAAATGCCCAATAGAAAGAAGGTACAGTCTTACCGGTAATGATGCCCATGAGAAAGTGTATTTTTGTTATTTACATTAATTTAAATTGGCAGTGTTAATGGTATTGCTTTAAGGTGTTAATTAGGGATATAAATAGGTTCCAAACACCTACAACCTCCCAGAGAATAGGACACTAAAAATTGAGTACAAGTCTAAAATCTGGACTCATTTTTAAATCAGCCCTTGGTTTTGGCCTACTGCCCAATAAAAATCCAGACAGAGAGTAAACGGGTCACACCTCAATATCTGGATAATAGCCACCATTGAAAATTATGCATATAATTATATCAGGCTTATATCATATATGATTATGCATATGCAAGTATTCGGGCCTTGGTCCTTACTTGGTTCTATGGACTGTATTCAGGTCCATATTTCACTCCAGGTCCTTAAACTAAATTCGGGTATGATTGTTGTTGGTTAGATCCAAAGCAGAAGCTTTGACCGTGGAGGAATCAACCGCTAGGAACGCGATCAGAAATCTTGTGTTAATTAGGAACGAGCACCTGATGTGGAGATCTAATTTCATCTAATAGAGAGATTGATCAGGCCAACAGTTACAATCAAATTAAACTACCACTTCATATCTAACCAAAGAGTTACAAGTAGCATACCATGCTGGATGTGGCTTCTTGCAGGCTCAAGGGCTGAACCCAAACTCTCCCAATTTTCATTCCCTTGAAATATTATAAGCGGAGTTATTAGATAGAATATCTTTTTGGTAATCTGCAATTGTAGGAAATGGTGCAGTTGTCTGTAGCATTTGGTTTGGGAGAAAGGTCACTCAACTGAAGTCATGTTCATCCATGTGCATATGGATATGTCTTTATATAATAATCTACAGTTCTCAGTGAATCCCCAGCAGTCTCCTGCATATGGCCACGCAAAGGAAGATTTTCACGTATGGCCCCACAATGATTTTTTTTTTTTTCAAGTGAGAATGAGAACTAGTTCTCACATATTATATGAGAACTTTTTTGCAGGGTCAACTAGCAACCCATCCAAACCTAACAACCAATAGGGAACCCTCTGATAGTCACTAATCCCAAGGATTTGTACACATCCAAATGAATTGAACCGTTGGATCGAGGGTTGAATATTTTTTTGAATATGAAGTCATTAAACTTGTGGGCCACGGATGAAGGGATTAGAGACATTAGTTTGGGGTCAAACTTGATACTTAGGGTGGTCTTACATAGATATTTCCATCCCCGCCGATCCCGTCCCCAAATGGGGCCCTCAATTGGGCCCCACAAAAAAGTTCTCACATTATATGTGAGAATAGTTCCCACCTGAATATTACCCTATATATATTGCCCCCTAATGAGAAAGATCCTATGTATATATGTATTTATGTATGATGTGATTGTATCCATGTTTGAGGTTCGTGTATTGATGATTCTGAGATGGGTCTGATGCAGAGCTCCTTGAGGTCCAAACAAGGCTGCAAACAGTTGTATAAAGCTGCAGAGTCATGGATTCCATTTTACTATGCATGGAGCTGAGATGTGGTAGTATTGTGGTTTGCATGAAACTGGAGCTGCATCAACCTTTGTTTTCATCCTCCTTTGGATTGAAGGGAGCTCTACTCCATTTGGAGTCTCTTTGATGTGAATATTAGTTCATGAATTACGCTACAAAACTCCCCACACGTTTTCTTGAAAAACGCCCCTCTTTTAGCCAATGATAGTGCGATACGTGTCATTAATGATACACTTGCCAATTATCTCTCCTAAATATTCTCTTATAAATGTAGATCTTTTATAAATTCTCTTAAACCCTGGCTATTAGATAGGGGCAGAAACTCCTCTTTTGAGATAAGGGTTTTTTTGAGAATTTCTCTTAGTTCATTGTGTTTATAAATGGTCAATATGGTCAATCTGATCTCTCCAGGCCTGTGATTTATCCTCTTCCTATGAAAAGAATACAGCCTAATCTTCTCGGTCCTGAATCAACCCTTTGAACTTGTAATCAAGTAATTTTAACTCTCATTACCGGTTTGGGGTGATTTCATGGAATTAATTGGTTTGGATTGATCATAGAGAGTAATGTTGGCCGCACTGGATTCACCCACTTAATTTACGTTGTAACTAGTGATGATAAAGAACAAAACAACTGTAATTTTTAATTAATTCAGGTTATCCAAATACAAGAACTCATATTTACATATAAATCAAGCTGCCTACAGCTATTTTACAAATCTCTTATTGGACCCTTGAGGGTCACGATAAGGGTCCTTGGGATGAGGGATAAAAACAGTAGGACAAGTTGACAATGGATAAAACTATGGACAATTTTTCACTTCAGTTTCCTCCACCTTTTTATACTTGGATCCCGGTTCTTAATTATAGTCTTGTAACATATAAACCGCATTGGCCATTAAGTTAATTGAAACTACACATGAGGGTCCCAAAAGGCCAATAGTGAGAAAAATATAGTTTTTGGTTTTTAATCCAATCAGAAGCAACCCCTTGGGTAATGGTTAACTGGCATAAGATATGGTTTTGCTCTCACATTATGTATTCAACACCCCATATTTACCTAGTGCACCTATACTGAGGGATTGTCAGTGCCCTTGGGGGTCTTAGTCGTATTGGGTCAAATACCACGAGGATACCTTATTTGGGAAAAAATTGATTCAATCATCCAAAGCCAAAGTTAATAATTACTTTGTAAAGAGGCTATCCACCTTAAGATTAGTTTTAATCCATTGCACGTTTGATACTTTACTAATTTAGTAAAAGTCAAGTAAAGTCTTTATTTTTCAATAAGAGGTCACGTCAAAAGTACACTTTTCAAAATTCCCTTGATTTTTTTAAAATAAAATAAAATAAAATGCAATCTCTTTTTTCCATTAAAAGGCTAAAAAAAAAAAAAACCTCGACTTTTCTATTAAAAAAATCAAAAAATTTCAATCCCAAATAATTAAAAACAAAATAATATCACAATTCACTTATATTATATTCTTTCTTAACTACACATATCAAAGAGCATGATATGAAGAGAATGGATAGGACAAAGGCAGGTCTCACATTGCTCTAATCATGGTAAGTTTGATGGCATTGTTTGACAAATCAACTCTAGAATTTTATTGAAAATGACACCTAATATGAGTACCTTACAGGTTTTGCGATCACCGTGTACAATTCCACATATGGCTACTGCTGGTGTTGATATAATTTTTTATGCACTTTTATTTTGTACAATGGGTCCCACCTAGTGATCAACTCAACCCCTTAGACACTTGTTGCCAACTCATGATTTGATGCTTTCCTCAAAGAGACACTTGTATGATTAATATTCATTATGGAATTGAATCTTAAAAATATTCTAGGTTATGAGGTCATCATTACTATTTGATGCCCTTCAGTAGTTGGTCAGAATAATTTGATGTGTCTACTAGTCTGCTAATTCATGATGAGACATTTCGATCACCTTTTCTTATGTCGATTGGCATATTTTCATGTGGGTCCCACATGGAATCTCCATTTGGATTCATGCTTGAGAGTTTTTTTTTTTTTTTTTGGTAAAAATGCTTGAGAGTTTGAGAGGCTTGAAAAGCATGCAATGTTACATGCATAGATCTCCTAAGTGATCAGGAGATCACATGCTTGTCTGCGCATGTGCGGAGTTTTTAGGAATTGTCTAAGCATGGAACTTTCTGATATGTGGGCCTGGGGCCCACCTAGCCCCCTGCGAATTAGCATGCATCCTCATTTTACACCCCCAAATTTTGAAGACATTGAGACTGATTATGAAAATTTAGCATCGATCTAAGTTTCTGCTAGGAACTAAACAACTTTGAAACCCTTGAAACACAATATCTCATGATCAGATGGTTTGGGCCGTTTTCATCTATGTAAGTCAATGTGGAAACCCTTTAAACACATTGCCTCCTCATGATCGTCGTGATCTAGATGGGGCCCACATGCCATGCCATTCCATGCTTGGGGGTGGTCTGACAATTTCCATGGAATGGAAGGAGGAACATGGGTTCGTGGTTCCAGATGTGTCTCAGACCCTCAGCGCCTTTTCCATGCAGTTGGAGACGGAAAGCGATCTTTGTGAATCCAGAGAGTGTAGAAGCTTTCTGTAGGAAATGGAGAGAGGAGGAAAGTTGGTTTATAGTTTTGGACATTTCAGTGCCATTTCTGTGGCTTTGGAGATCATAGATGATCTTACTGAGAATTGAAACTTTTGAAGGAAATTGAAGGAGTTGTGATGTTGGACGTGTCTCATTGCTATTTTCTTGGACAAGAGCCCTACAAAAGTAAACCCTATAACTAGTCATATCTAATGATTTATTACCAAACTTAATATTCCCCTTAAACAAGATCTATGCTATTAAGATTCCTAATTCAAAGAAAGAAACTAAAATTAGATTTTCATTGGAAAGAGGAACTTGCTTGAAGAGATGTGGACCCCTTACCTCATGTATCTGCATCGCAAGGTTCTATTCTCCCGGATATATTTATTGATAACCAAAGCTGCTACAGTGGATTGATTTGTATGGTAGATTTCATCTGCATGTACTTCATTGTTGATTTTTTTTTAAAAATCCAGTCTTCTAGTTCAGTGAGTCTGGATCACTGTTAGTAGGAAGCCTCACCTGGAGCTCAAAACCCATTGTGAATGCAACTTGTTTCATCCATCAGTGATCCTGAGGTGTAGATTGGAACTCCAACTAAAAATGGCCTTGCTTGTCAAGAAATATTACTCCAGTTTGATCAATATCTGAGCTATGACAGTTCACTGGAGTGTTTTCTTCCTGAATTATGTAGGTAATTGTGGGCGGCAGTGGTGGTGGTGGGGCTTTCATCGGAGGAGCTGCTGCTGCAACAGGCTCTTGTAGCAGTGCACCAGCTCCTGAGGCACCCCCTGTTGAGGAGAAGAAGAAAAAGAGGAGAGCGATGATGACATGGGATTTTCACTTTTTGATTAGTTTAGTAGTTATGACTGTTCCGTGTTCTTGAGAAGAGTTCTTGTGGTTTTTTAGTAGGATTTGAAGTCTATCTTTACGTTTCCTAATTAGAGATTAATTTTTTAAGCTTTTTCCTATTTATTTTGGCCGTTTTTTTTAAGACACATTGATGGTTAAAGCTAGTTTGTTTGCTCTCGCTTATGTGGGTAAATGGTTTACATGCGTAATTGATACACATTATCATGTTTGTTGCACTCAGTTTAAGCATGTGAGGTGTGAAACTAGTCTGTAAATACACGTTTCAAGTTGTAAAAAAAAAAAACCACTAGTAAACCGACAGAATTTCATTTTTAGGTAATGCAGTTAATTTATTTTGAAATATTTCCAATTGGAGTCACTGCAGCAATGGAAAAGGGGACTCACCTGGGCCATATGCTTCAAAATCATGTGCAGCACACTCTAGTGTTATCCAAATGGCATATCTAGGATAAGAAGCATGATCCAACACCTTACAACAAGTTTGATGTACATAGAAAAATATGGAATTTCTATTTCACTCTTTTAATGGTATGTTCACTTCATTTCCATGGTTTTATATTCTTTTCACAGCCTCTCTTAGATTCTGATAACCACCTTTGATAATATACTTATGTTCTTGGTGTCACCTGTAGAAAGAAAATGCACCCACAACCGACACATCTGCGCCAATTGTTTAATATTTCACAATTTTCTAGGATGACATGATGCAAAAGCAGGAGGCTGTAACTATGCCCATCCCACGATCAAGGATTAATAGATCCAAATCCAAAAATAGGGACAGCGTGAATTCAAATCCAAATGCCTACTTTACTGAAGTTTTGGCTGGCGAATTCAATCGTAATGATACAGATTAAAAATATACAAATGGATTGTACAGAAATATTGAAAACGAGACATTTGAATTTCCCATCTATATCGCAGTACAAAATACATGCAACCCCTTTCTACAATTCAATTGCCACCACAAACGCATTCACATATGAAGGTGCAATGAAACGTCACCATCCAAAACAAATGAAGTCATGTCTCTCTCCTTCTTGGTGATTAGTGATATGCATTCGCATGGTTTGGGTGAAGTCCATTGCCGAGGCTCCTAAAGGATGGCAAAACCTGGATTCAGCCTTGTAGATGATTTCTCCCATGTATTCTTCATCTGTGATTCTTTATGCCGCTTTTTAATAGTTATTCTCTGAACTACATGTCTCTCTCCTTGTTTACTGGTCCAACAAAAATCCATTTCAGCAAATGAAATACAAGTTGCCCACACATTTCCACAAGGCAACAGCAAAAAAAATAAAAGGGCGCAAAATTTTTGGACTGGTTCACTAATTTTATAAGTTTATTTTATTTTAATTTTTTTTTAGCCAAGCTTTAAACCATGTTATAAAAACATTAAGAAATGACTTAACCATTGTAGGAGCAATCATCATTGCCTTTATTTAAATGATCATTTTATTTAGAAGAAAATCTTTTTATTGAAGCTGTCTTTCACACTGATTTTCTAAAATTATATTCATGATGTTGAGCGCCATAGCATATCCACCCACAAGGCATTTCTATTGATTGGAGCATAGAGAAATTTTACACTAATGATTTCATTTCTCTTTTGAAAATTAGATTGCCCAATTATTGCCTCCCTTTTCTAATGTGGGCTCACATATAAAATTACTCACTCTCCCCTTTATTATGTTTCACAATTTGGTCCATTACTTGATAAATAACGAAAGATAATGTATGACAATTTGAGGGTAGGTCCCACCTCGTTTGACTCATAGGTGATAAGGATATTTCTGAAAATATTATGTTTATAAGGATATATTTGGTATTTGTTTGTAAAAAGGTTATCTTTAAAGACAGCTTCGTAATGCACCCCTCATTTTTGTTTGCACTCTTTTTCTCCCTACACCTATCATTGAATTTGAAATTTTCAAATATTTCTTTGGACACCCCTATAATACCTAAACTAAGCCCCCGTTTGGCATCACTGTTCTTTGCCTCTAATCCTCTAAATCTCTAAATCGGGTAGAGATTTTGAGAATAAATGTGTTTGACAGTATGTTTCAGCCTCTATTTAGTGTAGATGATCAGAGGTAATGCCTTTTTTTTTTTTTTCCACAACCCCCAAAATGATGATGTTGAAAAGTAGAGGCAAAAATCTAGAGGTGTGTGAAAAGTAAACTCAACGCCACAACACCCCAGTCTCTAGTCTCTGAGAGTGTAAATCAAGATCCAAACCGTTGAGAATGTTCACAAGATAAAACAAGGCTATGGGACTAAAAATCAACCGTACATGCATGGCTCTGCCACTGCCTAGGATGATGAAGGCAGTGAGATAGTGTACGGCAGCGGCAATTGACGCAATGAAATTACCTAGCCATGAAAATCGCCCTTCTCTATTTGGGAAAACCCAAACCAACAACATCGAATCAAACCTTGTTCGATCGGATCTCAACCGCTAAAATCTCTCTCTAATCTATGCTAACAGAGATGGAGAGGGAGGGAAAGGGAGAGAAAGAAGGAGAGGGGAGATGGGCGATGGAGATGGAGAAAGAGGTAGAGAAGAGGAGGGGTGGAGGTGAAGAATAGGAGAGGAAAGAAGGGGTAGTTTGGGAATTTACCACAACGGTATATTCGTAATAATTTTTTGAGAGAAATTGCGAGCGTGCAAAGAAAAATGAGGGTGCATTTAGAAGCTCTCATCTTGAAAATAGGAAAATTGGTTAGAATGCACTTTCCCATGGAGTTTTGGGAAATGTTCCTATTCTTTTGATGTGTGAGAATGGGATTGGAGTCATGGAGTTGCTATACTAGCCACACCCTAAAAATAAAGTGAAATAAAATCTAATGATTGTATTTATTTTAATTAGAAACATGTTTCCAGAGATTCAAAGTGACATGTACAAATAGCTTGCAAGGAAAATACACATAAACCTAGAGTTGGCAAACGCCAACTAGGCCCATCAATTCGAACCGACCCGACTCACATATGACCCACACAACTCGATTGGCATAATATACGGCCGCATTTAAACGGGTCATAATAGGGTCAATCCGTTTAACCCGTGTAGAACCTGTTTTTCTTTCATCTTGCAACTAAAACTTATACTCAAGTACGCATTCTATGGAGTGTATCTTTTTATTTATTTCTATTAACTTTGCAATTCTATTTCTATAGTCATTATATACACACACACTCAAGGTATTAAATAATTTATTTTTTTTCTTTTTCTCAAGTAAGCTCTTTGTTAGCATGATTGTGCATATGAAGAAAATACAATGGATATGACATAAAGAAATTAAGATAATCAATTAATGGTCGAGGTCATGCTAGTTTCTACATTATTTTCTCCTTAAGCTCGCACAAACCAGAGAGAAGGGCCAATTATGGCATCATTATCCAGGCATGTTCCTAAATTGTCAACCCAATATCGATTGAGCCTAGGTTTAGCTTTAGATCCTATAAAAAGCAAATTAAAATTAGAGTTTATCATAATCTAGACCGTGCATGTCCATATTACCTATCATGATAGGTATTTTAATTCCACTAATAGGATTTAGGAAGTCAAGGACTGTTCATTTAGATCTTATTTCATTTTTATGAATTAATTTGTTAATTTGGGTCGATTTAAATTTTGGGTATGCATGGTTAGAGCCTTAGGGGACTTTTGTTAATAAATTTATGTTTGGATGCGGGTTATACGGATCAAGTCGTCCTATCGTAATTCATAATAATTATGCGGCTTAATGTGGATCTGGTCGGAGTGACCTAAAGAAGGTATGGATTAGGAGTTTCTGACACTTTTAATAAAAAGGTCGGACGTGGATTAAAATCATCTTGCCCATTTAATATACAGGTGCAACCGATTTAGCCCGACCCGCCCGTTTGCCACCTCTTGATGAACCCATCGTTGGCTTTCTTCCTTTTTTTTATTTTTTTTTATTTTTTATTTTTTATTTTTGCTATCGGAGGGTTCCCAACCCTTTTTGCAAGACTAATCCCTCCAGGCCCAGAGGGAAACCGGGTAAACTCCCCTGTAGCCTCAGTGTGGTAGTGCAGTTTCGAACCCACAACCTCCGGGTGCAAACCATGGTCCTATCCTTTCTCTCTTTCAAACGAGGCAAAGGTGAGGATAAGATTCTCTTTTTCTCTCTCTTCATTTATTTATACCTGTCTCTCTCTCAAGATTCTCTTTTTCTCTATCTTCAATTATTTATACGTGTCTCTCTCTCTCTCTCTCTCATTTTAAGATGGCATGGATGACTCTCTAATTGGAAAGGACATGCTTTGTTTCTCTCCTCCAAGCGTGTTCTCCAGAAAGTAGAGGGACCACGCTTGGAAAGACTTGCGCGGCCGCGTTGAATATGGTAGGAACGAACGGTGCTACTTCGACGTTACTTCCTTTCTTTTAAACTCTTTTATTTTCATCCTTTCTCATTGGCAGTGAGTGTCCTTTCATGTGAGAAGGCACTCCTTTCATCACTGACCTATCAAAAAAGGCCCTTGCCTATAAGTTTTCTGCTCGTTTCTTTTCATCAAGCAAGAAACGCCGAAGGTTAGTGTCTCTTCCTTTCTTTCTTCTCTTAAACAATTATTAGATCTTGTTCTTTTTTCAATATTTTACCTATGTTTTAGGAGTTCTTTGGTTTTTCTTGCTGTGCAGTCTTCACAAAGGCCTTGAAATTTCTTCTTTCCAAACTCAAGAGCAAATTGGATCGAAAACAAAGAGTAAACAGATCGAAGGTACGTAGCTGCTCTTGCCATGTTGTTTGTTTTCATTTTCCGTTGAACATTAGGTGATGTTGCTTGAATAGTTTCATTTTTCCATATGGATCATCAGAGGCAAGTGTAGCATGAAGGTCTCTGCTATATGTTGAATCTAATGAGATACAAAAGTTTGACGAGCCTATTCGCCTTATTAAGATACAATAGGAGTTCGGAATTTAGCCATCTTCAGAAAATCAAATGACTCAATACCTTGGACTCAGTGACACGTAGATCAAGATGACCATCATGGGACTCACTTGTAATTGCTTGTTATCTCTGTTGGGTTTTTTAGTGTTTCAAAAATTCCAAAGGTTTGACTTTTGAATTTAACATGGTAGACCATTCTCTAGCTCTGATCAGCTCCTTGGCAAGTAGTGATTGTTTTTTGGACGGTTCTTTTCCACCTCGGCTCCTATCAGTATGGATGGGATGTAGCATTTTCAGAGTTTTTTCTTTATATTTGTTGTTTTGTTGTTCTCTTTAATGGAATTCCACTTTACCAAAAAAAAAAAAAAGTTTGACTTTACTTGAAAAGGTGTTTTGTTTTTTTCAGCATTTTGTTTTATATGGGTAGTGTAGGATATGTGGAAAACATAGGATCCCACATTGCTTAAGTTCAACTCTTTTTAAGGCTTTATATGTTGTTTCCATTCCTATACACTTTAAAAAATTTTAAAGCCTTTTACCATGAGCTCTATGCGGGCACGTGAGTCCGGCTCCACCTAGGGTTCAGGGTTCGGAAACATTTAACTGAGCGCGTGTCCGCGACGCACATCCTACTTGTATATCTCTTAGGGGGGACCCATTTTCTGATATAGTTTTGCAAACCTTTTACCCTTTTTTTATTGAAATAAATCTGTTTTAAACGGTTGTGATTTAATGTAGAATTAAACAATGATTATCGTTGTGGATTTTAATTTTTATGAACGTTGATTGATGTTATGGCTTAATGGGCTTAATTTTATGCCCTACTTATGGCCCAACGGACACTAACCTCTCTTTATGAAAGGGTCGTTCATGTTTCTGTAAAAATACATGCTTTTTCCCTCTCCAAAATCTTTCTTTATAAAGGCCGTTGTTAGTTCTGCTGAGAACCTTTGCATCTGGATTTCATCTCAAGGGGCGTAACTCGTCCTAAAGAGAGCGTCATTAGACGTGCCTCGGCCACGTACATTGTTGCCGCCGTTGCTGCTCTTCCACTTCCGCCAACCGTACTCAATGGAGGATTCATAAATTGGGTATTATTATTTAATTATTTATTTGACAGCAACCCCTTTTCTATAGTATTTCCAACAATCTCTCACGCAAATATAAGATATCTCTTAGTTTATATATATATATGGAAGATGCTCCTATGAGAGTTACTCTCATGGTATTGTGAGAAAAATGTGAGGGCCTTCACATCTATATTCAATGTCAACAGCCTAAATGTGAGGGCCCCCACCCCTTACTCTCACAATACCATGAGAATTACTTTCACAAGAGCATCTCCCTATATATATAGAGTACTAATCTAGTGCGCGACTCGCGAACTGGATCAGTGTGCGCGCCTTAATCTGGGGCCCACATGGGGTCCCAGCTAGGATTGAGACTAGGGGGATCTGAAGA
This sequence comes from Persea americana, assembly GCA_029852735.1. Taxonomy (NCBI): domain Eukaryota; kingdom Viridiplantae; phylum Streptophyta; class Magnoliopsida; order Laurales; family Lauraceae; genus Persea; species Persea americana. The sequence goes on from CM056812.1 coordinate 2,744,071, forward strand.
TCTTTCCTAACCCTTCGTCTCTGCAAAAAATCAGCCCTATCCTTGACCCCTACACCTCCATCTGGGCCCCACAAGTTTAACAGTGTACAGTCCATTCGGATGGGTGTGCAGTCAATCTAACGGTGTATAGTACATCAGATGGGTGCAAAAGTGAGCACTGTGTAAAATTCGGGATGGTGTGGGGGGGGGGTGTGATCCATTCGAATGGACCATCAGGTGGGCCCCACCTCCAGTGCCCAAGATGCGCACCAGGCACACTTAATAACCATCAGATATATATATATATATATATATATATATGGGAAACTCTTATCGTCTTATGGTGAGAGACACCTTGATGGGCCCCATCTATCACCAATGAACCGTCCACACACATAGGACCGCCTGAATTACACTAAAGCCCATGGGTTTGCACCCATTCGAATGGATTGAACCGTTGGATCGAGGGTCAAATTTCTTTCTTTAATATAAGTCGTTAAAGTTGTGGACCACTGATCAAGGGGTTAGAGGCATGAGATTGAACCCAAACTTGATAGCTAAGACCATCAAAGATAAGGGGGAATATTCATGTGCATCCATCCCTCACTATAAGGTCAGAGACATTTACATGACTTTCCTTCTTTACACGTGAACATTCCTCTTCTGCAAATGACCATATATGACTTTTCCTCTTTTACACATAAATATCTCCAATTATGTATGTGTCCCTCACTTTATGGTGAATGATTGATGCACATAAATATTCCGGTGAGAACTAGTTCTCGCATATCATATGAGAACGTTTATGTGGGGCCCAATTGTGCAGCCCATTTGGGGATGGGAGTAGGGGGGATGGAAAGATATATGTGAGACCACCTGAAGTATTAAGTTTGACCCCAAACCCATGCCCTAACCCCTTCATCCGTGGCTCACAAGTTTAATGGCTTCATATTCAAAAAAATATTCAACCATCGATCCAACAGTTCAATCCATTCGGATGTATGACAATCCCTGGGATTAATCATTATCAAGGGGTTCCCTATTTGTTGTTAGGTTTGGATGTGTTGCTAGTCGGGTCTCGCAAAAAAGTTCTCATATAATATGTGAGAACTAGTTCTCACTTGAATATTTCCAAATATATATATATAGAGAGAGAGAGAGACATGGTGCAGTAACTCATTTCAACTATTGCTATGTGGTTTGATGTGTGTGATAAGGTAACTCAATTCCACCATTGCAAATGTGGTATCTTCAAATGAAGGCGCTACGATGATTGGATGGGGCTGATTTTTTTGCACGTCCCTAGTTCCCATCCTCAAGATAGTCTAGCAAGACGGTGCAATATATGAGCTAGCTTTTTAGGGCCCACCTGGATTTGTGCCCCCCATGAAGGGCAAGAGGGATTGAAAGATCATGATGGGAACTAGGTACGTGCAAAAAAACAGCCCCATCCAATCATCCCAGCCCCTAAGTTAACTCATTTCAATCATTGCAATGGCTAGGATGATTGCATGGGGCTGATTTTCTTGCACGTATGTAGTTCCCATCATTATCTTTCATTCCCTCCTAACTTTCATGGTTGGCACAAATCCAGGTGGGCTCTAAAAAGTTTGCTCATATACCACAACATCTCGCTAGACCGTTTCTACTATGTGTGTGCATATAGAGAGAAGGGGGGTGGGGGGAATGTTCATGTACATCCATCCCTCAACATAGGGTGAGGGACAAATAATGGGGCTGGCTTTGTAATCTATCCAAACCACCCACATACACGAGACCCCTTGAATTATACTAGATGTATGGAGTTTTCACCGATCTGAATTGACTTGACCGTTGGATCGCAGGTCAATGTTTTTTTTTAATATGATGTCATTAAACTTGTGGGTCATGGATGAAGGGATGGGAGACTTGTTATTCACCCCAGACTTAATATTTGGGCCCATCCAAAATGTCTTTCCATCCCGCTCCTGCCTATTCATGTGATAAGTAGGGCCCTAGGTGGGCCCCATCAAGGTGTCCCTCACTATAATACGGTGAATGATGGATGCATATGAACATTTCCCATATATATAGATATATATATATAGGAGATGCTTGTATGAGATATCTCTCACCTTATATGAGAGATAGGGTGGGGGCCCTCACATCCATGTCCAAAGCCAACAACTTAAATGAGAGGGCCCCCACCCTATCTCTCATATAAGGTGCAAGATATATCTCATAAAAGCATCTCATAAATATATATATATATATATATGGGCCCTCTTCTTGTGCATCTAGCTCGCACGGTTAGTATGCCAGGACTAGGGTGGACCCTGGTATCATGTTTTGGGGTTACCGCACCTAGACCTAGAGAAAGCCCTAACATGCAGTTGGAACGTGGAGGAAAAGCCCATATCTTGATCATAAATAATTCCTCACCCTGCTCAAACAATAAAATAATGATTAACTTAACATTATATTGTTGGTCATGAAAGTTTGTGGGCATGAGATTATACCACAATTTCCAAAAAACAAACGGGGCAAGGAATTCGCACTTGAAAATATAAAAAATGTACCTTTTTTTTCTTGCAAATTTTTATTTTTACGTGGGTTCAACATTTCTCACCTCCCGGTGCAAGTTGTTTACATGTAGTTTTTTGTACAACTCCCTCGTTCGATTTAGGAGATCAAGTCCCAAAAACATATATAGAAATACATGAAAACATAGAAAAAACAAAACAATGTGGGGGGACGGTTGGGTGGCCCACTTCTGAAGTTTGCCAGAGCTTCTGCAGAGTTTAGGTGAAGTGGTGAGGACCCTTGATGCCAATTGCTGGAAAAGGACCTGTACTAGCCTTTCCAAGAGTGGGAGCATTTGCAGGACGCGAGGAAGTGGAGAAAATGGAGAAAGTGGGGCGAAATTAGGGGTGTTCATGGGCTGGGCTAGCCCCGGCTGAGCAATATCTAGGCCCGTCCCGGGTTTTGAACGACAGGCCCGAGCCCGGGCCAACCGAGACTCGGGCCATAAGTACCTGGCCCAAGCCCAGCCCACCTAGAATATGACCCAAGCCCGCATCTATTATGTTTTACAAATAAAAGAGAAGATGTTTACTAACCCGACTTGTATCTCACTTGATTAGGATGTTTGTTCGTGTGTGCGAGAATGCGTGTTCAAATCCTCTCACCCAAGAAAATATTATTTTTTATTTAAACAGTGCCTCTCATTCGGGCTGGGCCGGACTTACTACCACTTAATATAAGCCCGGCCCAAATATTGAACGGCCCCATAATTTTTTTCTAGGCCCAACCGAAGTACTAAAAGCTCGGGCTCAAACCCAATCCATAAGGGCCCCTAGGTGAAGTGGGCCTCCAAAATTGTGCACGGTCAGCTGTGCACGTGCGGCAATTTGAGTCAATCAGCCTGGGCCGTCGTGGACAAAACTGCCGCAAAGTGCAAAAACTGGTTGGCTGATTGTTTGAACTAATCAACGCCAACGGTCCCAATTTGGTGTCCACCCGGTTGTGGGATGTAATCTATCAAGTTAGTCCGGAATAGTAAAGGAAATTAGCCTTGTTTTTTGTGATTTTGACCTCCATTTGTCTTGAAGTTTTGAGGAGAACTTCCTAATCATTTGCTTAACCCTCTTTGGGCTTCGACCAATGATTTGACTTTGGAAGTTGACCCACATTTTGACTTGCATTTGGCCGGTTGTCCCTTGCTATGCTTTGTATCTGACTTGCTCTTTTTTTATAAGAATTTTTCTAATGCCAACATATACCCATCATTTAGCTCCTAGAGTGAACATCTTGGGTCCACTGCTGGCCAGTCAGGGCAATGCCAACACCGCCGCCCCCCAACACACACACACACACACACACACACAAAAAATCTAAAAATCGCCTTAAAGACATGCTTTGTTTTGGACCTTTTTTATCATGATTTTGACTCTTTAAAAAAGGAAACAAAAATATTCCTGATTTTGGGAAAAACTTTAAATGAAAAAAAAGAAAGAAAGAAATGGAAAGGGAATGAAGGAAAGAAGAACAAATAAGGAAGGTTTGATGGAGATTGGAGAGGAGATTTGTTAATCTTCATTCTAACTTATCCACACTTACCTTAAATCTTATGATCCAAGAGAGGAAGAGGAGAATGCACATCCTTTTCTTAGAGATCTTGAAAGGAGATGTGGGTTGCAGACTTTCAGAGACTTTGAGGTATGAATAAAGAAGCAGAACGACAAAACCCACTTTCTCTTTTATAGAACTTTCTTTATATTGCATAGATATACTGATTTTACTACATGTCATTAGCTTATATTGAAATCTAATTTACTTAAAATCAAAGTCCGTTTGTGTTTTATTATTACATTAATATTTAGTTCAATCGGAGTTTTATCCATTGTGGATAAAGAAATATAGTTTTATTTTTTATTTTGATTATTATTATCCATGTAAGAATAATTCGGTTTAAGAAATTTATTTTAAGGAGATAAAAACTAGCGGAACCATGCTTTTGAATGACTTAGACTTGAGATATGGGATGTTATTATTACTTTTCTTTTAGTTTTTAAATAAGAATTCTTAAATTGTAACTTACACATTACATGCATAAGAAAGGACTGGACTGGTATCAATGGACTAAAAGCATGAGACCAACCCTATTTTTTATATTTGGAGACTACCCAGATGGATCTTTCCATCCCTTCGGTCCCATGAGCAATGGGTCCCACCCGGCTACCTCATACCGCATTACGATTTAAGGTATATGTACTGGAGCAGGCCTATATAAAGAGAAGACTCTGTCCCACACACACTACATTATGTTCGAAAGCAAATGCTGAGGACAAAAATTAGTTTAATTTTTTATCAGGGCATGTCCCTAACTAGCTGAGTTACTGCTAAGGGACCGAAAATGTACTTTTCCATCACATGAGAGTAAGATACTTCTCATGTATGCAATCTAAAACTAGGTATGCCTATTATCTAATACACCACAAATCCAAAAATAAGGGGTTTTTTTTTTTTTTTTGTCACAAATGTATTATAAAATGAGGCACAAGATGCTTGTTCCCACCTGAAAATGTGTTTTTCAAGGTGCCAACCGATGGGCTGGACCCATAACAAACCCAACAAACGTGGGAGTGAACTTTAGTCATGGAGAGAAAACCACCTGCATGTGTAGGGAGAGAACCCAGAGATCAAACCCTAAGCAATTGTGGAAAAATTAGGATACCAACCAATTGGGCCATCCCTATATTATCCATTGTAAAAATGTCTCTTTTTTTGTACTCTGGCCAAAGGAGCTGAGAACCTAAGAGAGAGCATGCACACGCGAGAAGAGGTGGTATACCGAGGATTCAAACCTTGGGCAACCAGGTGAGAACTGTCGCTCTTTGCCACTCAGGTAAGGGGTCATTCTCACCGTAAAATTTCATGTGTATTTAAGGGTGAACCCACAATTTTTTAGGACCCAGAGTTTTTATATCTGTTTTAAAAGCTCACTGCAGTTGGACGGTGCGACTGCACCCCCGTGTTTGTAGCTTGCGTCCACCCTAGCACCCAATGTTTGACCGAAGTCGCCGTCTTCACACCCAACACAAACAGGCCTCTTCCAACACAGTTGTGAATTTCACTTTATTTTTTGTTTTGATTTGGTTCTCTAGAGAGCGTTTAGGCTCCTTTTCTTTTTTCTTTTTTCTTTTTTTTTTCTTTTTCTTTGTGTTTTCTGTTCCAGAAAAGAGTTGATTAAAGAAAAATTGAAAAATATATTAATAAAATTGAAAAACTAGTAAAAACTTGGCTTTTCTATGAGAGTGAAATTTGGTCGGGTCTAATATTCTATTGGAGTAAAATTTGGAAATGAATCATAATGAATTTATTTTAGACAGTTTAGATTTTTAATAGATGTCCTCCACCTTGGAACTAACAAATTTTAACCTTGAGTTTTAGTTTCTCCAGAGATTTTCTTCTGCAAACACCTGTAAGCAATATCATGCGTTCAAATTAGTATCCCTCTTCAATACAAGGAGACCCACTCAGAATTCAAAGATGGAATTGGCTTTCACCCAAGGCATTTCATCTTGTTTCCTTTCGTCAGCTTGAAACAGGCAAGTGATGGTCGCAATATCACACTTCTCACTTCCCATTCAGTAGAGCTGCTATGGGAGCCAACTTCCAAGGTAATCTTGTTCTTTAATAGGGGTATCTGATTTTGTTTATTTTCTTTTATTTTCTATTTTTTATTGCTAAGTTGGGCTATATTAAGTTTTCTTACTTAACCATTCCTATCAAAACCCTGAGATATTAGTAGAGGCAGCAACATAAACACTTATGTAAACCACTTCTCAATACTACCCCTTAGGTGGAACCATATCGGCACACTAATTTTGGCGATACACATTTTTTTTTTACCATCGAGTCATTCCTCCTGGGATTTGAACTCTCGACCAGTTGGCTCCCGGTTGGTGCCCGTTTGGTGACACGCACATTTATGCTTTGATAGTATACTTAAATTTCCTTAGCTAACCATTCCTACCAAAACCTCGAGGCATCAGTAGAGGCACATAAATACTTATAAGGTGGAACCTACTTCTCAATAGGCTATTCTTGAGGCGTGATACTTTAAAATGGAAACCAAGGAATTGATCCTGGGGCATGTATGATACTAAGGTACCAACACACTCAACTGTGAGTGTGTTGTTAATGCTGTCTATTTTTATTTACCTTTGTTTTAGGATTTCCTTGATATCCTGTGCTCTTCTTGCGACACAGGTCTCCCAAAAGTTTTGGAATTCTGGCTTTCAAGACTCGAAGAGCAAGAGCGATCAGGAAGAAAAAATTGAAGAAAGCATAGGTAGCTTTTTGTTTCTCCAATGTTTCTTGTGGTATTTATATCATAACATATGTTTGGGCTGGTTCAGTGTAACTTGGTAAATATTGATATTGATCATCTATTATCCTTTTCAATCTAATTTGGACTTTATGTTGTGTTTTTCACTCTAAGTTATTCCCATATAACAGCTCACATCTCTGATTCCCATTTCTACGTATTTTTCCATTTCTTTACCTCGCTTATCTATTTTCTTTCTATTCTACTGTCTTTTTTTCATTTTTTGTTTTCTTTGGAAAAATTTACTGTTGTGCAATGTATTTGGGCCGCTTCTCAAGTAAATAATTATTTTTTAATTGTATGAATATTTGGTTTGCATTGTATGGATAGACTTTTGTTAGTAAATATTTATACATAATCAATGAATTCAACACCGATGCTTCTAATTCGAGTAGGATTTGGACAGTGCCAATGAGTGTTATGGTATACTCAAAAGTTTGGATTTGAAAATGTTGGTTCTTGTCACTAGTTAAGGAGAGAGGTGTCATGAATTTCAAAAAATATATAGAGAAGGCTTTAGTGTAGTCTGGCTTCTTTTATAATTTTATATTTGGCAGTAGTTTGTGTGAAACTTTGTTGTTGTTGTTGTTGTAATTGTTATCTAATTTTGCAGGTGCTATGGAGTCTTTTTTTTGGGAATGCATCAGTTTTTTGCAGACGATGTTTACTAATCTCAGAAACCTTGAACGTGATATGAAAAGCTTGAGAGAGGAAACAGATAAGTTAAGCGCTCAAGAAGAAGATGTAATTACAGAAGTAGAAAGAGAAGAGGTGGAGAAAGGAAAGAAGCGAAAGAGAGAGGTAGATGTTTGGTTGGAAAATGTGAAAAGATTTAAAAAAGAAGTAGATGGTACTGAAGAAAATGTAAGAGAAAAGAGGGGATGGATCTCGCATTACAAATTGACAAAGCATATTGAAGATTTGAAAGCTGAGGTAGTCCAACTAAAAGAGAAAAATGGATTTTCGGATGGGGTGGCAATACACCAGTTGGGCATTCCAAGTCCACAACCCGCAGCAACTTTACAAAGTGAATCGGCAAACGCAACAATGAGAAGGATATGGAATCACTTATTAGATGTGGAGATCAGAAAAGTTGGTGTTTATGGAATGGGTGGAGTTGGAAAAACAACTATTTTGAAACACATCCACAATCAGCTATTACATTCAGATGTTTTCAAAAGCATTTTCTGGGTCACCGTCTCAAAAGCCCTTGACTTGTACAGATTACAAGAAGAAATTGCCGGTGCCATTGGGTTAGACCTGTCAAATAGAGTTGACAATGAGGAAAACATATCATCAAAAATTCATGCAGAATTGTCTCGAAGAGAAAGATGTTTACTCATTTTGGATGATGTATGGAAACCATTTCCTTTGGACAGAATAGGAATTCCAGAGCCAAATCAAACAAATGGGTTTAAACTTGCTATAACAACTCGCTCTTTAACGGTGTGTAGAGGCATGGAGAGTGAGAGAATAGTGAAGGTGGAGGTCCTTTTGCCTGAGGAAGCATGGGACTTGTTTGAAGAAAAAGTTGGTGGTCCTGTATTGTTGGATTCTTCAGAAATTAAACCCATTGCAGAGCTTATTGTTAAGGAATGCGATTGTCTACCTCTAGCAATCATCACAGTCGGACGAGCTTTAAGAGGGGTGAAAGATGTTAGCGTGTGGAGGAATGCGCTAAACGAATTAAAATGCTCATATACAGAAATTGATGGTATGGATGACTTTGTCTTCTCTCGTCTGATGTTTAGTTACAACCGGCTGAGAAATGATAGGATCAAAGATTGCTTCTTGTATTGTGCCTTGTATCCTGAAGATTATGATATAGATACTGAGGAGTTAATAGAGAATTGGGTGGGGGAAGGCTGGATTGATGAAATGGAGAACACAGAAAGGGAGAGGGATAAGGGATACACAATCTTGAGGGAACTTATTGATTCATGTATGATAAAAGAGTGTCATTCCCTGTTTTCAACAGGCAGACTAGATGCTATAGAGTTGCATGATTTGATTCGGGATCTAGGAATCAAGATTACAAGAGGAAGCCCTCGGTTCATGGTTAAAGCTGGGGAGTATTTAGAAGAGACACCAAGAGTGGAAGAATGGGTGGAAAACATGAAGAGAGTATCATTGATGGATAGCAAAATTAAAATACTGTCAGGCCAACCCATGTGCCCTCAACTCACCACCTTGTTTTTACAGGGAAACCGTCGCTTAACTGAGATATCCAATTCCTTTTTTGAAAACATGCAAGGCTTGAGAGTTGTTGACCTATCCAACACTATGATTAATTCCTTACCAGAATCCTTTTTTGCATTGAAGAATCTGCGTGTGTTGCGGTTAGATTGTTGTGAAAATTTACACAAGGTGCCTTGTCTAGCAACGTTGAAACATCTAAGGGTATTGAGCCTTGATCATATACAAATACAAGAGTTGCCACAAGGGATAGAAGAGTTAGTTAACCTCAGAAAGCTTCGTCTCAACGGTACCAACAAATTGGAGTTATTTCCGGCTGGAATTATACCAAAGCTAACCCTTCTCGAAGAACTAGAGATGTTTGGAAGTGGATGGAGATGGCCGTCTAACACTGTGAGGGCAGCTGCAGATATTAAAGAAATTGTAGAATCAACAAAAATAACTTGTCTTCGACTTCGTTTTAAGGACGTTAATGGTTTCAATAAGTTGGTGGGATCTGGGAAGGCATTGGCATTGAAAAGCTTCAACATTGGTTTAGGGGGAAACAATCCATTTTGGAATTTGGGTTATTCGAAACATGTTGTAGTGGAAAGTACTGGTTTAGCTGGGGGAAGTCATGCTACCGATCTCCTGCTCCCTCGCAACGTTCAGGAAATGATAATCATTAAAGTTCATGATGTGACTAGCCTGTCACAGTTTAGTCAACCACCAAATGAAGAATGGGCCAACGACTTAGAGGCATTGCGGCTTCTTAGTTTGCCCAATCTAAGGGCCATCTTTGACGGCGATGGCTCAATAGAAGCTTATGTCCATCTTAAGCGGTTGGCGGTTGGTGATTGCAGTCGGATGAAGAGTTTGTTTTCACTAGGGCAACTGAAGAATCTCCAAAATCTGGAGGAGTTAGAAATCGAGGATTGTGCATTGATGGAAGATGTAGTGACAGATGATAGGAATGCTCTCACTACCATCTCACTCCCAAAGTTGCGGTATATAGACATAGCACACTTGCCTGAATTGAAGAGCATCTTTAAGAAGACGGTCACCTGTTATTCTCTTTACTCTATTGAAGTATTCCGATGTCCTAAGCTGAAGAAGCTAGCTTCCTTTCACCACCCGTAACATCTCACTCCTTACTCTAGAGAGAATCTATGGAAACAGAGAATGGTGGGACGCATTAGAGTGGGACGATCCCGACGTCAAGGCCCAGCTTCAAGACCGTTTTACTGATCAAATATATCCAGTCCAAGCTTCAAGACAAATTCGCATTTCTAATTTGTTTTCTAGTGCATTCCTTCGTTTATGATTTTGTTAGCTAGTTTTTATGTATGATCAGTGAACTTCTTGTGGTTTGGTCATGTACTAGTTACTTTATATATGTGTAATTTGCTTTCTAGTATATAGCAGCACACCACAAATCATGTCATCAAATTGTGGTAATTTGAGAAAGTGTTACAAAAACGTTGTGATGTGGTGGAATTTTCATCTGCATAGAAAATGGAGGACTCAAATAGCATGTGCTTAGATGTTGAGATTTGCAAAAGAGGACAGAAGGTCATTTGTCCTGCCCACCTGCTCTCCATTGTTGGCTATAATCAATTCAATGGCTCTAAAATTTTAGTGTAGCTTACATTGTTAGTGATCAATCTGACTCGCTGCCCAACAAAAATCCATTTCAGTAAATGAAATACAAGTTGCCCACACTTCCACAAGGCAGCAGTAAATATAAAAGGGCACAACTTCTGATCAACAACAAATGCATGAAGCCACAAGAACAAGGTTGAAATCTACTTTGCTACTGGCACAATGGTAAATATTTTATTTCTTTAGGGGAGAACATCCTAGGATTGAAATTGCACCAGCGTCAGCACGTGTTTCCACCTCCCTTAGAGGTCAATGTAGCTAGTAGTTACCTTTTCTAACTTAAAAAATAAATAAATAAACCAAAACAAAGGTTGATATTGTAGGAAATAGACCTGGTGGACAGCAAAACTAGCATTGATCCCTGCACCATTTATCTCCTTGCCCTGGACGTAGAGTCTCCTCACAGATGGTCCCATTCCCTTCGGGCATACAGCAATCACACTAATGTTCTTGGGGAAATCAAGTCCCATCGATTGTAGATGTCCAAGAAGAAAGCCATGTGAAAGTCCAAGAATGCTGTTCGGTTTCATATGAGAAAATATTTTCTCATAATTGTCTGCCTGCATTATAAGTTAACTATTATAAAAATGGAAAATCCATACAATGTTTTTTGAATGGAAAAATCCATACAACGTTCTGCAAACAAACATGAGAAGGGAAAAAAAATTGCATACAACAATATCATTTAATATTATTATTAGATAGACTATTTGTTTGCATTTAAATACATAGGAATCGAGTAGATAGGAGTTTACGGTGAAATAAACTCTACAAGAGGATTATCAAAGAGATGAGGGGCAAAGGACACGAGGTGTCGGGCGAAGGATATTAGATAGAGATGCATAATCACTAAGGTAAAGGATATTCATTTTCCATCTTAACTATAAAAAAAAAAAAGGTTACTTGAGCTAATTTTTGGAAATCGGCCTTTAATTTTCATTTTTAACCACTTATAGCATGATATCTTATGTATTCAGCGCTAACAAACGAGCTAGATTTTTTTTTTGTCTGACAACAGACAAATCATATCATCAAAAACTAAAAATAGCAGAGCCATGATTTACTCCCATAGCCCCACTAAAACTTCTTATCATTCCTCATTTGTGAGACCCCAAACCATGAAATATAGTTGGGAAAAAAGTCAAAAAGGAAATAACAAGGAATTGTTTGGACACAGTCTATCAAAGCTGTTTGATTGCTTTGTAATTACAATAACTGGTGAATTACAATCTCTTCTTGACCAGAGTACGCTAGGCCTAATTGCACAGCACAGAGGATTCTTGAGATCTGATCAATATGTTTGCAAAGTTGAAGCGAGTGCTTGTGAGTTGTGACATACAGGTGCTAATATTTAATAGCAGTTTGTTGGTTGTGTCAAGCAAAATTTTGAGGATGCCAAGCAAAATTATTTGTGAAAAAGTATTTGATTATTGATGACCTCGCGCACACGCCATCCCACACATGGCCTATAATGCAAATCATTAACAGAAGTTCCAAGTCGAGGGTCCCACTGTAGGTGGGGGCACAAGTCAATGGATTGCATTGGTCAAGAGCTAGTTTTTTTTTTTTTACCCAGCTATCGGGGGTTGGGACCTGCCCTTAGGTGAGGTCAGAGAGCCCTCGAGTGAGAGAAGGTGGCATGTCAGGCTTTAAACCCTAGACAACTATTATCTTGGAGGTAAGATGTCAAGAAAAAAAGCTAGTCAGACCCTAAATATAGTACAATGCAATTAAAGTCATTGGGTGGGTCCATTTGGGCCCAGATTTGTGAATAGTTGATAGTTAGATCCAACTTCCAAGGGCCTTTTGCATATCACAAACTCGCCAGAATTGACAATCCTACCAAGGGGATTTTAATTTATTGAATTGAAAATTATTTGACTCTTTTTTATTTTAATTTAGCCATCCGTTTTTGGCCTCCTATATTACCATTAGTGTCTTTTGAGATAGTGGGCTACGTTTCAATTTTAATTCTAAAAACTAAATTTCGACTTTTACTGTTTTAATTGATTTTTTGACTTTACATGGAACCCGCATAATTTTTAGGGGTTTTTATGAAGAGAATAAATTTAAATCTTAAGTAACGGTTTTACGAAGAAAAACTATAAAATGACGAGATAATTACTCGTACATGTTTTTGGACGAAATCACCTTAGCTGACGATATCATCAATTGGTTGATAATATCGTCAACTTTCATTACAAAAAACGATATTCTACTCCCTCTTTTTCTAACTAGTGATGGGAAGGTTTTGGAAATTATTGTATTTTATGTCCCAGTAGTCTTCCTTAAGTAGTTATGGTAATCTTCCTTAATTGTGTGGGTCCCATACTTAGTTTATACACATTTGTTGCCCCCCTTTACATGAGTTTTGAGAGTTTGAGTTTGGAATGCAAGGTGTTTGGTGAAATGCCTAAATGAAGACTTTCTCTCAATTTGGAGGTGGCTTCGAGTGAGACTTGAAGGGATGAGTTTGGGCATGCTTTTGTAAACATTTAGAGTCGAAAGCCATTTATTTGGGGGGGTTTCATAAGTTTTGATGTCTATGAGCAAAATGTGGGGAGCCATGTTGGGGGCAATCTTTGAATAGTGAATGTAAGGTTTTCTTCTAAGTATTGTATTGTTTGTGTGGAGTTTTAGATCCATATAGTGTTTTTTGTTTCATTGATCCGGAATCTTTGAACCGGCTTTAAGAATAAACTTGACAGTGGATGAATTGAACACACTTCAATGTGATTTGTGAAAGACTTCTCAAACCCTTTTTCTTTGATATATTTATCACATCCTTTGGATTCCTTTTGATTTTTTTTTTCATTTATTTGAAATGGATATTCATCTTCCACCAAATCTTAACATTATCCCCTCTAAACTTAAGACGATCAAGTATGAAAACCATCGAAAAAGAAGAAGAACAGTCCAAGAAAAAGAATAAAATGTTGGAGGAGGTTGACGATATCGTGAACTGAATTGATGATATCGTCAACCGGGGTAATTTTATCCAAAAAATATGTACGAACAACTATTTCGTCATTTTATGGCTTTTCTTCATAAAACCGTTTGTTTATGATTTAAGCTTAATTTCTTCGTAAAAATCCCTAATTTTTATTGATATTGGATTCCACTAAAACCAAGGATGAACATGGGTTGAATTTCGTAGATATGAACCTGAATTGATAAACTCTCTTTTAATGTAAACAAAATTAAGGCAAGATGGGAAAAGAATTTACATGATTCAAATTCAAGGAAAGTTAAGATCTCATCTACATTGCTACCTTAATCATATCATTCACTACCCCGTATCCTTCACTCCTCATGATTATGAAATAATCCTTGGTGAAGCTTATTTGACCATGAATTCCTATGAACAAACAGCCCTTATGAGAAAAATGAGCCCTACACAAATTTAGTAAGGTGTTAACTATACTGCATTGATGGTGGTAAAAGATGGTTTTCCTGTTTTTATTATAATATAAAATCTTGGATATCCCTCTAACTTTTGTAGGCTCTTGAGTGAAAATTAGTCAGGTAAGTTTATCTAATTGTTTTGTCAGTCTCACTCAACTCGTTCCATTTAGTAAACAGATCAAAACGTAGTTTAGTTGAATTTTAGGATATATTTGTGCAATGCTAAAGATTATTTAATAGCAAAGAAAAGCCTTCAAATTTTTTAGCTCGCTAGTTTTTATTGTTTATATATTATTTTTCTGTGCGAAATGAGGAGAAATTTGAACTACGTCACCTCCTTTCTATAAAAAATCATAACATAAATGAAGAACTAGTTGCGTCCTAGTGAGTTGAAATAATTTCTCAACTTTGGCCAACACACTTATGATTAAATTGTGTTGGCACTTTAGTCTCACATACATGCCAAGGCATCTATCCTTTGATCCTCAAGTGAAAGTGTCACTCCTAGACCAGTAGCCCACCCTTAACTTTGATTTTGATTGGGTAGTAGATGGCCCAATGAGTACAAATCAAGTCACACCCTGTTTGTTTAGCTCATTTGTATCTTCTGTTCACCCACTAACCTACCTAGCGTCACCAACCATTACAATTTTCAACGGCTTCTAACATTTCACACCCATTTCATCCCTTGATCGCATTGATGGCCCACTCTATCATTTTCTATAAAAAAAAAAGTTCCTGTGGCCCTGATGTTTTCTCACTGATGTGAGGCCCATTGAGTATTGATCATGTCCATCGATATGATCAACCCACCGTGATGGATGATCCATCCATTGAAAATCTACTAAAATAGAATATTATTCTAAGCAGTTCATTTGGCAGCCAACTTATTTTGACAGAAACCAATTAGAGCACAAACAGCTATGATCTTCCAATTCAGAATAGGTAGTTGCCATTATTGCTGGGCTCAATATATCAACCTTCTGGATCTCTGTAAGTTGGGCCCCCACGTGGGGTTGTTTGGCCACCCACCTACCTAATAACCTTCCACCTAAATTCCTACATCTAATAACACTGATTATCATTATGAATCCTCAGTCAGATGGTTGGTGGTATTCATGGCCCAATTGGTCAGAAAAACAGAAAATGTGAGGTCCAGGGGCCTAGGAAATGCACATGATCCAAACCATTGATTGGAAGAACTGTATGATAGATGAAAGATATGAGGCTTCAACCAGCATCTTACAGAGAAACACTTAAACAGAAATCAACAGTCAAATAAGCAAAAGAATGGATATCTGTGATCTTCCAATCTGGGATAATATTGACCCTTGGAGATCCATGGTGGGGCCCATCATATCAACCCTCTGGATAGCTGAGACATGGCCCACACAGGGTATCAAGAAACCATGACCTGTACTCCTCTCATTCCTTTCAACTTGGATCCTATCTTTGGTTGGTTTTGCAGTGGGCACACATCAACTCACTTTCATGTAATTGTCAAACAGTATCAAATCAGCTCTGAGACACTGTTTAGGTGGGACCCACCCACTGAACCTTAACCCTAAATAGATAAGGTCGGCATATTCTTCTTGCAAGCCCATTTTGGATTCCACCGGCCAAAGCCAAGAAAGATTATCTCTATCCAAGGTTTTGTACAGTAAATTGACTGGATCTTTATTTTTATATATGTGGGGCCCATGTTTTCAACATCTAAATTATTGATCTGATGAGCAATATGAAGGATAATCCACACTTAAAAAACCTCACTCACCTATTTGAAACTTCAAACTTATCTTTCAAGAATCTCAATAGTGGCAAAATTGAAAAGGATTGGCCACTAGAACATGTTTGGGCATCTCTAACAAGGGGGAGGAGAAGACTTTGATAAAGAAGGAAGAGGACAAAGGGTCAAGATCTACATTGGCCAAATTTTAAATGGTTAATATCTAGATCTTTCCAAAATAATATAAAAAAATCAAGTGCATTAACCAGGCCATGCATCCTATACTCACTCTTGAAAATCAGGTCGAAAACACACAATAGTTTTTTTTTATTGAGAATCCTACGTTAGAGTTCATCATGTCAAAAATTTAGATCACAAAATAATGAGCCCCATCATATGGGTTTGCTAAGAAAGTGGGAGGATTTTGCATTTGCCAAAAGAGCAAGGGATAAGTGTGGGGAAGAAGGAAAGGAGGCATCTATATGACCTACAATATAAAAATATAAAAATGACCCAGAGGGATATGACTTTCAAGAATTGTAGTTAACGCATTTTGGTGTCATTTTTATCTTTTTTTCTCGTTGTTACGTGGAAATTAAATTTAAGAGATACTAATCCATAAGAACTCTAGATTTACAGGGTTGGACTCGGTGGAATCAGAGATGGAGAGTCCCATCTAGTATCCTGGTCTAGAATATTAAAGGCAGTCATTATAAAAGCTTCAAATTTTGCACATCCTTAGACTCGAACTCCTTAAAATCACAATTTCTTCTTGTTCCATCTGCGACTTAAATTTCAGTTTTAATTTTTAGTTGGGCCAACTACGAGATTCGTCATGTATATATACAATTAGTACAAGTACCTTTATTTTTTTAACTATATATATGGAATTTAAAAATGAGCTCAACTCTAATTGGGGTGGAACTTGGATGATGGTTAAAATAAGAGGGTGTACTGATTTTGAACATCGGAGGGACTCCTAAAGAAATTATAGAAGACCCAGGTACCGTCATGAGTGGTATTTTATCGAGAGGGAGAGAGAGAGCTATAAAAGCAGCAGTGTGGCATGGGGCTTCAGTACAAGTTTGAGAGAGAGAGAAGAGGGAGAGAGATCTAAAAGCAGTAGTGTTGGGAGGCAAACCGTTGGGAAGCAGTTTTCATTTTGCAAAGCTTTTAGATAGCATAAAACTGGGCTCTGATGGTTTGTGTAATGAGGCAAGGCCATATATGATTGATTGAAATTGAATCTGATCTTCTTTTTGTGATGATAGCTAACAGCTTTGAACTGGTTTTTTATGGTGCTGCATGGGTACTGAGATAACTCTATGCATGGTTGATCGACTTCCCTTTCCAAAGATAATATATAGGCTTTGACAAAACATTTAGTGGACTCCATCTGAAGGAGTGGCCATTGATCGTATGCCTTTAAGCGTATATATGGATGTCTATGTATGTATATTCTACCTCTATATATACTTTGTAGAATTATAATATACTCATGCAAGTCGATCTATGTATATTCTACCTCTATACTTATTCATGTTTTCATGCATGTCTATGCATGTACCAACGGCAGGAATCATAAAATCTTCTTCTTCTTTTTCTTCTTCTTGTTTGTTTGTGTAGGGGGGGGGGGCGGGGGGGGGCGCGGTTGGTGACTTTACTAATATTATGTGAGAACAATTTCTTGGAGGATCATATGTTAAAAAAATAAAAAAGTAAGGGGTTTTTCCTAAATTTTACATCAACCTTATGCTTTGTGTAAAATGCATACATGCATGCCTCTGTGCATGTGAATGCATTTAATTATATATCAAAGATTCTAACCCTAATGATAAAACTAAAAATGCCCAATAGAAAGAAGGTACAGTCTTACCGGTAATGATGCCCATGAGAAAGTGTATTTTTGTTATTTACATGAATTTAAATTGGCAGTGTTAATGGTATTGCTTTAAGGTGTTAATTAGGGATATAAATAGGTTCCAAACACCTATAACCTCCCAGAGAACAAGACACCAAAAATTGAGTACAAGTCTAAAATCTGGACTCATTTTTAAATCAGCCCTTGGTTTTGGCCTACTGCCCAATAAAATCCAGACAGAGAGTAAACGGGTCACACCTCAATATCTGGATAATAGCCACCATTGAAAATTATGCATATAATTATATCAGGTTTATATCATATATGACTATGCATATGCAAGTATTCGGGCCTTGGTCCTTACTTGGTTCTATGGACTCTATTCAGGTCCGTATTTCACTCGAGGTCCTTAAACTAAATTCGGGTATGATTGTTGTTGGTTAGATCCGAAGCAGAAGCTTTGACCGTGGAGGAATCAACCGCTAGGAACGCGATCAGAAATCTTGTGTTAATTAGGAACGAGCACCTGATGTGGAGATCTGATTTCATCTAATAGAGAGATTGATCAGGCCAACAGTTACAATCAAATTAAACTACCACTTCATATCTAACCAAAGAGTTACAAGTAGCATACCATGCTGGATGTGGCTTCTTGCAGGCTCAAGGGCAGAACCCAAACTCTCCCAATTTTCATTCCCTTGAAATATTATAAGTGGAGTTATTAGATAGAATGTCTTTTTGGTAATCTGCAATTGTAGGAAATGGTGCAGTTGTCTATAGCATTTGGTTTGGGAGAAAGGTCACTCAACTGAAGTCATGTTCATCCATGTGCATATGGATATGTCTTTATATAATAATCTACAATTCTCAGTGAATCCCTAGCAGTCTCCTGCATATGGCCACGCAAAGGAAGATTTTCACGTATGGCCCCACAATGATTTTTTTTTTCAAGTGAGAATGAGAACTAGTTCTCACATATTATATGAGAACTTTTTTGCAGGGTCAACTAGCAACCCATCCAAACCTAACAACCAATAGGGAACCCTCTGATAGTCACTAATCCCAAGGATTTGTACACATTCAAATGAATTGAACCATTGGATCGAGGGTTGAATATTTTTTTGAATATGAAGCCATTAAACTTGTGGGCCACGGATGAAGGGATTAGAGACATTAGTTTGGGGTCAAACTTGATACTTAGGGTGGTCTTACATAGATATTTCCATCCCCGCCGATCCCGTCCCCAAATGGGGCCCTCAATTGGGCCCCACAAAAAAATTCTCACATTATATGTGAGAATAGTTCCCACCTGAATATTACCCTATATATATATTGCCCCCTAATGAGAAAGATCCTATGTATATATGTATTTATGTATGATGTGATTGTATCCATGTTTGAGGTTCGTGTATTGATGATTCTGAGATGGGTCTGATGCAGAGCTCCTTGAGGTCCAAACAAGGCTGCAAACAGTTGTATAAAGCTGCAGAGTCATGGATTCCATTTTACTATGCATGGAGCTGAGATGTGGTAGTATTGTGGTTTGCATGAAACTGGAGCTGCATCAACCTTTGTTTTCATCCTCCTTTGGATTGAAGGGAGCTCTACTCCATTTGGAGTCTCTTTGATGTGAATATTAGTTCATGAATTACACTACAAAACTCCCCACACGTTTTCCTGAAAAACGCCCCTCTTTTAGCCAATGATAGTGTGATACGTGTCATTAATGATACACTTGCCAATTATCTCTCCTAAATATTCTCTTATAAATGTAGATCTTTTATAAATTCTCTTAAATCCTGGCTATTAGATAGGGGCAGAAACTCCTCTTTTGAGATAAGGGTTTTTTTTAGAATTTCTCTTAGTTCATTGTGTTTATAAATGGTTAATATGGTCAATCTGATCTCTCCAGGCCTGTGATTTATCCTCTTCCTGTGAAAAGAATACAGCCTAATCTTCTAGGTCCTGAATCAACCCTTTGAACTTGTAATCAAGTAATTTTAACTCTCATTACCGGTTTGGGGTGATTTCATGGAATTAATTGGTTTGGATTGATCATAGAGAGTAAGGTTGGCCGCACTGGATTCACCCACTTAATTTACGTTGTAACTAGTGATGATAAAGAACAAAACAACTATAATTTTCAATTAATTGAGGTTATCCAAATACAAGAACTCATATTTACATATAAATCAAGTTGCCTACAGCTATTTTACAAATCTTTTATTGGACCCTTGAGGGTCACGATAAGGGTCCTTGGGATGAGGGATAAAAATAGTAGGACAAGTTGACGATGGATAAAACTATGGACAATTTTTCACTTCAGTTTCCTCCACCTTTTTATACTTGGATCCCGGTTCTTAATTATAGTCTTGTAACATATAAACCGCATTGGCCATTAAGTTAATTGAAACTACACATGAGGGTCCCAAAAGGCCAATAGTGAGAAAAATATAGATTTTGGTTTTTAATCCAATCAGAAGCAACCCCTTGGGTAATGGTTAACTGGCATAAGATATGGTTTTGCTCTCACATTATGTATTCAACACCCCATATTTACCTAGTGCACCTATACTGAGGGATTGTGAGTGCCCTTGGGGGTTTTAGTCGTATTGGGTCAAATACCACGAGGATACCTTATTTGGGAAAAAATTGATTCAATCATCCAAAGCCAAAGTTAATAATTACTTTGTAAAGAGGCTATCCACCTTAAGATTAGTTTTAATCCATTGCACGTTTGACACTTTACTAATTTAGTAAAAGTCAAGTAAAGTCTTTATTTTTTAATAAGAGGTCACGTCAAAAGTACACTTTTCAAAATTCCCTTAATTTTTTTAAAATAAAATAAAATAAAATGCAATCTCTTTTTTCCGTTAAAAGGCTAAAAAAAAAAAAAAAA
Organism: Persea americana; assembly: GCA_029852735.1. Lineage (NCBI taxonomy): Eukaryota > Viridiplantae > Streptophyta > Magnoliopsida > Laurales > Lauraceae > Persea > Persea americana. The sequence goes on from CM056812.1 coordinate 2,764,649, forward strand.
CCTCGACTTTTCTATTAAAAAAATCAAAAAAATTCAATCCCAAATAATTAAAAACAAAATAATATCACAATTCACTTATATTATATTCTTTCTTAATTTGATGCTTTACTTTATCTTTATTTTATAAAAAAATTACCACACAGGCCTTGCATTTGAAATCTTTTTATAGAGCCCCACAAATCTATTGTGCAAGCTAAGATTCGAGTTAGATGGACGGTCCAGAACTCAGGGGCATTATCGTCCTCTACTACCTCTCCAGTCAGCTGCGTTATTAGGGTTTTTCTCTTCTTCTTGCCATTTTAGGGTTAGGGTTTCTATTTTTCTTCATCTTGAGAGAGAGAGAGAGAGAGAGAGATGGGAGTATTCACATTCGTTTGCAGAAGCTCCGGCGATGAATGGAGCGGGAAGCAGCTTTCCGGCGATCTAGAAGCTTCGGCTCCATCCACCTATGACCTCCAGAGAAGGCTCGTCCAGGCGGCTGTTTCCACCGATTCCTCCGGCGGAATCCAATCCTCCTTCTCCATGATTACGCCTTCTTCAGCTGTTTTTCAGGTATCGTATTCAATTTCCATCTCCATTCATGCATTTTCCTTTCTAAGATTCTGATATGAGAATAATTTATTCTATGATGCAATGCGAGTCTGATATGATAATTTGGACTTGGGGAATCCAAATTGGGCCACCTGAACAACGGCCTAGATTGAAGCCGGGACCTTCAATCGAGCTGAAATGGATTGGGATATGTTGGGGGATCATTCAATCGAATTGAGAATTTTAAATCTTTGAGGATTTAACATGGGTTTGATGGGATTTGACGGAAAGTCCCGATCTTTCTTGGGTAAGGATGAAATGGGTGAGATTTTCTTTGATCGAGTTCAATGCGTATATTTGCATCTGTATTTGATGTGTTGATTTTCTTTTGTTCTTTTTTGGAATACCTTGTTGATTATCATCTTCTTTTTCTTCTCATTTATTTTTCCTGTTGAGTCAGTTGCAACAATAGATGAAGTCGTCGTACATTGAAACTTTTCATTATGACTCTTGAAATTTGGCTTTTCCAAAGTGTCAAGACTTTCAGTTATGAGTTCGAGTTTGTTTGATAAAATACTTTAATTTATGAAGTACAGGTTGGGTAGTGTGGTTTCTTTCCTCTTCTCTTATTCTGCAATGCTCTTATATTTTTATTTTGGGTTAGCTGAATGAGTGAATGGCTTCTATTAGTTAATAATGGTGCAGCATTTGATAGAAGCTTTAAAAAAAAAAGGCCTGTTTTTCTAGTTCTTTTGAAGGGGTGGCTAATAAAGTTAGGTTTTTGCCCTAGACTACAGTAGGCCTGACTGTAGCTTGCACTTCCCTTGTGCTGACTACAATGGAACTCAAGCCTATGATGAGAAAACAGGGCAGGACTTGAACAATTTGGATCTTTGGAATGTTGAGGCGATATGCAATCAAATGAATCAACTCTCTTGTTCATAATATAGTCACAAAGGCAAGCTAAAAAACATAGATGAGCATAGATAATCATCAGTATCTTAGCCTTATCTCGTTCACTTGGGTTGGCTTAAAGCATTCTATTGAAGTGACAAGTTAAGGTAGCAAAAACCTCTTCTGAGCAAAGTTGTACGAAAGTTGGGTGCGTATGAGTGAATGTATGAATGAGTTCAAAATGATATAATTAAAGGTGCACAAGGTTAGTAAAATCGCCTAATAGAAACTATTTACTATTTAGGACCGCCCTTGCTAGTTTGTTTTCTCTCTCTCTCTCTATATATATATATATAGTGTTAGCATTTCAGGTCATGTTCAAAGTAACTCGAACTGTTATGTGTCTGTTGTAATTGCGTCACCCAAAGCCTTCAGTGATCTCCCCCCTCTCCTAGTTCCTTGAACTACTAAGCCTTCAACACATTGTGCGAAGATTGATTCAAGTCCTTTATGCACATGAATAAACCATTTGAAACTATGTTCGTTGGATTTTTTTAATTGAAACTAGCTATAAGTTTCCACAATTTTTTTTAATTGAAACTAGCTATAAGTTTCCACTCATAGCGACTTGTTTGCATCTTTGATAGCTGCAAACCTTGGATTTGGGGCCTACCTTGGTGCAAGCAAATCAGTGAAGTGGAGGGGATTAGTAGGTTTTGTTGTGGATTAATGTAGGACCCACTGATGGGATGAATTATTGATCATGATCATCAATGAATTGTCCTAACATATTAAAATAGGAACTAATGACACCATTAAACCTTGGGGTTTTAATCAAATGGTTTTGGTTATCAAATTGTACCCATGTGGGTCTCACACTCTCACTTGCTAATCCTAGAGAAGACATATCAAACCCACTCCATTGATTTGTATGCATCCTAGTGGACCCTGCATCCTAGTAAGTCTGTTACTAGGCCCACCCGGCAAAGGAGTATTGGAGGTCGAGACCACCCATTAAATGCTTGAGTTCAAATAAGGCTTGGCCCATCGAACTCCCATTTTCATGAACTATCTCTTTTTATGATTCAAAGAAACACTAAAAATGTATATTAACATCTTGTACATTTTTGTAAATACATAAGTGTATAGCCATACAGATATACACATTGATATGTTAAAAATTCATCTGTACCTACAGTCCAATGGAGTTAGAGATTAAGGATCAAGTTAGGCCCGATAAAGGATCTGGATCCTTAGTCTAATCGGGGACTAGATCATTGGATGGTAGAAATTCTTATTTACCAGACTCGGGCTTGGCCAGATTTGTGTTGAACCGAATCCATTGACAGCCCTACATTTTAAGGTTCGCAACTCTAGAATTGCAGACGGTTGACAACATGAAATTTCTCTCTCTCTCTCTCTCTCTCTCTCTCTCTCTCTCTCTCTCTCTCTCATTTTTTGTTGAGAGGAGGTCCCCACCCAGATCTTCAAATCCCCCAGGTCCCATCCCCATTTGGGCCAGTAGGTGGGCCCCACAATGCGGCACGCATAACCAGCCCCGTGTGCACTGCTTGCATAGGATATATATGATGCAGTACGATCCAAGAAAAAGTGGGCCCTCCTCTTCTTGGATCGTAATGCCTCAATATATATAAACAAATGGGAGGATATCCTAAGGTTGACCGTGTCAATAAGATCAAGTGAGCTCTAGTTGTACACATTTGTTTTCGGCACACCTTCTGAAGATTGGAATTGTTCAAAAGATGCATCCGTTTGTGCCTGTCCATGCGAGTTCAAGTTCAATTCAGTCATCACCATTGAATTGGTCAAGTCATAAGAAATTGTGATTGAATCCCACAATACATGGTTGTCTTTTCAAAACTTTGAATCTTTTGTACAATGGGGACTACCTTATGCACATTCAAATCATCATTCGTGGTTCATAGATGGCCAAGACTTTGCTCTATTAAGATAATTTTTGACCGTTTGATTGGAAGCATTTTTTAAGTAATCAAATTGTAATTGTCAAGCCAACAACGAATATTGCCCTGTTCTAAGTGAAACTTCACAGTGATGGACAAACCAATTGCACATCAAATGTAAGGTTTGGATCACTAAAGAGTGGGCCTTGTTGTATTAAAAATTGCAATTTGTTGAAGATAGTAATTTATTATCAGTTTGATTACATTTTTCTCAATCTTATGGTCAATTTGCTCTAATAGAAGCATCACTTGGGTATTCTAATGTAGAAATGGATTGAAGTATTACACGAATGGTTTGAATTTTAGAAGGTGGCCCTAGATGCTTAGATATAATTCTAGTCACTTTATTAATAAGGTCATCCTTATGTTTCAGTCCTCTACTCACAAAAGACTCGCATTCATGTGACCTCCTATGCGATGTCATTCGGGAGCTTTGCACCCATAACACTGTGTCTCGTATTGAAAAATCTTTGACCTCTCAAGCATGAACCTAGATGGACACAACTTAGTGGTTCCTCCATGTGGGTCCCACTTGAAAACATATTGATTAGCTTGAGTAGAGGTGATGGAAAGGTCTCATCATGTATTAGTAGCTTTGCAAATATCATACTTATCAAACTATTATTATGAAGTGACCAACGACTTCAGGGACTTAAGTTTTAACTGTTAGTAATCACACAAATCTTCACCCCCCCACCCCGAAAACTCAATCCAAAGGTGGTTATAAATTATACAAGTGTTAGATTCGTGTGAATATCAATTCATAGTGTGGAAATGAGTGTGAAGGGGTTGGATTGATCATAACTAGATCCTTTGTATAGAACAAAACAAGTGCATGAGAAGTTACATCAACCCCATTGATAGGTGGAATGTGCTGAGTTGTTGCATAACATATAAGGTACTCATTTAGCTGGTTTGCATTGGTATTTTGATTGATGGATCCTCTATCTGTCGATAAAAGATATCCATGTTGCTTTCTTTTCAACTCAATAGTTGAGTGGTGAGCCCTTAACCCCTCTTTCCAATAAAAGAGATTCTTCCAGATTAAATAGTTTATCTTGGTCAAGTAATTCTGCTAAACTTGCTAGTGGGGTTTGTTTCTGTTTGATTGAATCCATTCATATGATACTCTTGCATTAGTAGTTTCTAGACAGAATTTCACTTCATATCATTCACCTTGGAATCAATCATCTGTTAACATCATCAATCCTACCGTGACTGTAAATCATACAAGTGTCATATTGGGGTAAAGTATTGAATAATGGGGTGACAATGAGTGTGAAGCGGTTGGATTGATCAAAGGTGTGGCTTATTGCAAAGAATAAAAGAGGTTGGGAGACAAAGAAAAATAGATGCATGAAATGTTACATCAATCCCACTGATGCCTTTATTCCCTTGGTGAAAGAACTATGCACAAAGTCACGTAATTTGTACAATACTTACCTTTCATTGACATTTTAAAGATGATGTTGGCCATGTTGTTCTAGCAATGGCAACATCATTTATGCCATGTGAAGCCTACCTTTATTTGATCCAATTTGTTCATATCACACTCTCTCAAACCATTCAAAGATATTTTTTCCCCAACACTAATTGGTATCTGTTCAACTTTGGGTTTGGTGAACTTTTTGGTGTTCATGATTTGAACGAATCGATACAATATGTTGCCACCAACAGTTTGACATAACGATCGGTAAGCTGTTCAATTTGAGTAGAGAGAGCGCTTGAAGACTCATCTATTAGAGATCTCAACAAATATATGATCTGGGGGAACTTAAACGATGGTGTAAAAATGTTTTCATCGATTCTTTCGGGAGCCAATTCCACCAACCGTCATCTCCATTGACTTTCGAAAGTAGCATTATGAGAATGATCCTTGATGCAACAGCCACCTTTAGTTTTGATGAGTGGCAGAATTGTTGAATTGAAAACTAAAGAGCTTGGACAGTCAGAAGTGAATTGTGTGAAGCACTTGTCCTATGATTCATTGTTTAGAGTAAGGAAGTTGGGTTCCTTTCAAGACCATTGGGTTTTGAGTTGCTGATATTATGCCAAGTGTTAATTAGGGACAAAGAGTGCAAAAATTCACATATGATGAGCCGCAATGCCTTAAGACTTGGAAGTTGACACCTCCAAGAACAGCTTAAGAAAGACCTGAAACATAATTGATATTTTGGGGTTCTTGACCAATAAATGGTCATCTTTTGGTGTACTACACCTGTTCATTTTGATTGAGTCAACTTTCGGCTAATGACTATAGATATGGAAGAGTATTATTTGAATGGATTGGATCAAACAAAGGTAGGCTCCACTTAGCTTAAATAAATGGGTAAGTTTATAGAACTGTGCGAAGATCATCTTTGAAATGTTACTGTTGGTGAATGCCTTACATGTTATGGAACTGTTTTATGTAGGTCCATGTCTCACCAAGATAATGAAGACACCCTACCAATAGGGTTGATATGAGCTTTCATGCACCAATTTTATTCTATACAGAGGCCCTGCTTATGATCAATCCAACCCCTCCATGCTTATTAGCTTGCCACAGTTTGATACTTGATTTAAAAGAAAACAAAAAGAAAAAATGATCTCCAATTTGAAACTTGTATGATATTTAGTCCCCGTGGATTAATGATGTGAGTAGATGGCCAGTTCAATGATATGTGTGCTGAAGCTTAAGTGAACTTTTGTCTTATAACTACACATATCAAAGAGCATGATATGAAGAGAATGGATAGGACAAAGGCAGGTCTCACATTGCTCTAATCATGGTAAGTTTGATGGCATTGTTTGACAAATCAACTCTAAAATTTTATTGAAAATGACACCTGATATGAGTACCTTACAGGTTTTGCAATCACCGTGTACAATTCCACATATGGCTACTAATGGTGTTGATATAATTTTTTATGCACTTTTATTTTGTACAATGGTTCCCACCTAGTGATCAACTCAACCCCTTAGACACTTGTTGCCAACTCATGATTTGATGCTTTCCTCAAAGAGACACTTGTATGATTAATATTCATTATCGAATTGAATCTTAAAAATATTCTAGGTTATGAGGTCATCATTACTATTTGATGCCCTTCAGTAGTTGGTCAGAATAATTTGATGTGTCTACTAGTTTGCTAATCCATGATGAGACATTTCGATCACCTTTTCTTATGTCCATTGGCATATTTTCATGTGGGTCCCACATGGAATCTCCATTTGGATTCATGCTTGAGAGTTTTTTTTTTTTTTTTGGTAAAAATGCTTGAGAGTTTGAGAGGCTTGAAAAGCATGCAATGTTACATGCATAGATCTCCAAAGTGATCAGGAGATCACATGCTTGTTTGCGCATGTGCGGAGTTTTTAGGAATTGTCTAAGCATGGAACTTTCTGATATGTGGGCCTGGGGCCCACCTAGCCCCCTGCGAATTAGCACGCATCCTCCTTTTACACCCCCAAATTTTGAAGACATTGAGACTGATTATGAAAATTTAGCATCGATCCAAGTTTCTGCTAGGAACTAAACAACTTTGAAACCCTTGAAACACAATATCTCATGATCAGATGGTTTGAACCTTTTTCATCTATGTAAGTCAATGTGGAAACCCTTTAAACACATTGCCTCCTCATGATCGTCGTGAGCTAGATGGGGCCCACATGCCATGCCATTCCATGCTTGGGGATGGTCTGACAATTTCCAAGGAATGGAAGGAGGTACACGGGTTCGTGGTTCCAGATGTGTCTCAGACCCTCAGCGCCTTTTCCATGCAGTTGGAGATGGAAAGCGATCTTTGTGAATCCAGAGAGTGTAGAAGCTTTCTGTAGGAAATGGAGAGAGGAGGAAAGTTGGTTTATAGTTTTGGACATTTCAGTGCCATTTCTGTGGCTTTGGAGATCGTAGATGATCTTACTGAGAATTGAAACTTTTGAGGGAAATTGAAGGAGTTGTGATGTTGGACGTGTCTCATTGCTATTTTCTTGGACAAGAGCCCTACAAAAGTAAACCCTATAACTAGTCGTATCCAATGATTTATTACCAAACTTAATATTCCCCTTAAACAAGATCTATGCTATTAAGATTCCTAATTCAAAGAAAGAAACTAAAATAAGATTTTCATTGGAAAGAGGAACTTGCTTGAAGAGATGTGGACCCCTTACCTCATGTATCTGCATCGCAAGGTTCTATTCTCCCAGATATATTTATTGATAACCAAAGCTGCTACAGTGGATTGATTTGTATAGTAGATTTCATCTGCATGTACTTCATTGTTGTTTTAGAAAAAAAAAATCCAGTCTTCTAGTTCAGTGAGTCTGGATCACTGTTAGTAGGAAGCCTCACCTGGAGCTCAAAACCCATTGTGAAAGCAACTTGTTTCATCCATCGGAACTCCAACTAAAAATGGCCTTGCTTGTCAAGAAATATTACTCCAGTTTGATCAATATCTGAGCTATGACACTTCACTGGAGTGTTTTCTTCCTGAATTATGTAGGTAATCGTGGGCGGAAGTGGGGCTTTCATCGGAGGAGCTGCTGCTGCAACAGGCTCTTCTAGCAGTGCACCAGCTGCTGAGGCAACCCCTGTTGAGGAGAAGAAGGAAGAAAAAGAGGAGAGCGATGATGACATGGGATTTTCACTTTTTGATTAGTTTAGTAGTTATGACTGTTCTGTGTTCTTGAGAAGAGTTCTTGTGGTTTTTTAGTAGGATTTGAAGTTTATCTTTACGTTTCCTAATTAGAGATTAATGTTTTAAGCTTATTCCTATTTATTTTGGCCGTTTTTTTTAAGACACATTGATGGTTAAAGCTAGTTTGTTTGCTCTCGCTTATGTGGGTAAATGGTTTACATGCGTAATCGATATGCATTATCATGTTTGTTGCACTCAGTTTAAGCATGTGAGGTGTGAAACTAGTATGTAAATACACATTTCAAGTTGTAAAAAAAAAAAAAAACACAAGTAAACTGACAGAATATCTTTTTTAGGTAATGCAGTTAATTTATTTTGAAATATTTCCAATTGGAGTCACTGCAGCAATGGAAAAAGGGACTCACCTAGGCCATATGCTTCAAAATCATGGGCAGCCCACTCTAGTGTTATCCAAATGGCATATCTAGGATAAGAAGCATGATCCAACACCTTAAAACAAGTTTGATGTACATAGAAAAATATGGAATTTCTATTTCACTCTTTTAATGGTATGTTCACTTCATTTCCATGGTTTTATATTCTTTTCACAACCTCTCTTAGATTCTGATAACCAGCTTTGATAATATACTTATGTTCTTGGTGTCACCTGTAGAAAGAAAATGCATCCACAACTGACACATCTGCACCAATTGATTAATATTTCACAGTTTTCTAGGATGACATGAAGCAAAAGCAGGAGGCTGTAACTATGCCCATCCAAATCCAAATGTAAGGACAGCATGAATTCAAATCCAAATGCCTACTTTACTGTAGTCTTGGCTGGCGAATTCAATCCTAATGATACAGATTAAAAATATACAAATGGATTGTACAGAAATATTGAAAACGAGACATTTGAATTGCCCATCTATATCGCAGTACAAAATGCAACCCCTTTCTACAATTCAATTGCCACCACAAACGCATTCACATATGAAGGTGCAATGGAACGTCACCATCCAAAACACATGAAGTCATGTCTCTTTCCTTCTTTGTGATTAGTGATATATGCATTCACATGGTTTGGGTGAAGACCATTGCCGAGGCTCCTAAAGGATGGCAAAACCTGTATTCAGCCTTGTAGATGATTTCTCCCATGTATTCTTCGTCTGTGATTCTTTATGCCCCTTTTTAATATTTATCCTCTGAAGTGAACTACATATCTCTCTCCTTGTTTACTGGTCCAACAAAAATCCATTTCAGCAAATGAAATACAAGTTGCCCACACTTCCACAAGGCAACAGCAAAAAAATGAAAGGGCGCAAAATTTTTAGACTGGTTCACTAATTTTATAAGTTTATTTTATTTTTATTTTTTTTTAGCCAAGCTTTAAACCATGTTATAAAAACATTAAGAAATGACTTAACCATTGTAGGAGCAATCATCATTGCCTTTATTTAAATGATCATTTTATTTAGAAGAAAATCTTTTTATTGAAGCTGTCTTTCACACTGATTTTCTAAAATTATATTCATGATGTTGAGCGCCATAGCATATCCACCCACAAGGCATTTCTATTGATTGGAGCATAGAGAAATTTTACACTAATGATTTCATTTCTCTTTTGAAAATTAGATTGCCCAATTATTGCCTCCCTTTTCTAATGTGGGCTCACATATAAAATTACTCACTCTCCCCTTTATTATGTTTCACAATTTGGTCCATTACTTGATAAATAACGAAAGATAATGTATGACAATTTGAGGGTAGGTCCCACCTCGTTTGACTCATAGGTGATAAGGATATTTCTGAAAATATTATGTTTATAAGGATATATTTGGTATTTGTTTGTAAAAAGGTTATCTTTAAAGACAGCTTCGAACTGCACCCCTCATTTTTGTTTGCACACCCTTTAAACAAGCAACATCGAATCAAACCCTGTTCGATCAGATCTCGACCACTAAAATCTCTTTATGATTTATGCTAAGAGAGACGGAGAGGGAAGGAGAGGGAGCGAAAGAAGGAGAGGGGAGATGGGCAATGGAGATGGAGAAAAAGGTGGAGGAGAGGAGGGTGGAGGTGGAGAATAGGAGAGGAAAGAAGGGGTAGTTAGGGAATTTACAGCAAGGGTATATTTGTAAGAATATTTTAAGAGAAATTGAGCGCGTGCAAAGAAAAATGAGGGTGCATTTAGAAGCTCTCATCTTGAAAATAGGAAAATTGGTTAGAATGCACTCTCCCATGGAGTTTTGGGGTTCCTATTCTTTTGACGTGTGAGAATGGGATTGGAGTCATGGAGTTGCTATGCTAGCCTCACCCTAAAAATAGAGTGAAATAAAATCTAATGATTGTATTGATGTTTAATTAGAGACATGTTTCCAGAGATTCAAAGTGACATGTACAAATAGCTTGCAAGGAAAACACACATAAACCTAGAGTTGGCAAAAGCCCACTAGGCCTGTCAATTCGAACCAACCCAACTCACATATGACCCACACAACCCGACCGGCATAATATGCAGGTCAATCGCGGGTCAAGTTTTCACGACCCACATTTAAACGGGTCATAATAGGGTCAATCAGTTTAACCCATGTAGAACCTGTTTTTATTTCATCTTGCAACTAATACTTATACTCAAGTACGGATTCTATGGACTGTATCTTTTTATTTTGATATGATGTTTTTTAATGTTTTATGAAAGCTTTATTTATTTCTATTAATTTTGCTATTCTATTTCTATAGTCATTACACGCACACACACTCGCGGTATTAAATAATTCTTTTTTTTTTCTCAAGTAAGCTCTTTGTTAGCACGATTGTGTATATGAAGAAAATACAATGGATATGTCATAAAGAAATTAAGATAATCAATTAATGGCGGAGGTCATGCTAGTTTCTACATTATTTTCTCCTCAAGCTGGCACAAACCAGAAGGAATGGCCAATTATGGCATCATTATCAAGGCATGTTCCTCAATTGTCAACCCAATATCGATTGAGAGTAGGTTTGGTTTTAGATCCTATAAAAAGCAAATTAAAATTAGGGTTTATCATAACCCAGGTAGAGCGTGTGCATAGTACCTATCATGATAGGTTTTTTTTAATTCCACCAATAAGATTTAGGAAGTCAAGGACTGTTCATTTAGATATTATTTCACTTTAACGAATTAATTTGTTAATTTGGCCCGATTCAAATTTTGGGTATGGTTAGAGCCTAAAGGGACTTTTGTTAATAAATTTAGATTTGGATGCGGGTTATACCGATCAAGCCGCACTATTGTAATTCATAATTAATATACAGTTTAATGTGGATCTGGTCGGATTGTCCTGCAGCAGGTATGGATTAGGAGTTTTTGACACTTTTAATAAAAAGGTCGACGTGGATTAAAATCATCTTGCCCATGGAATATGCAGGTGCAACCAATTTAGCCCGACCCGCCCGTTTCCACCTCTTGATGGACCCATCGCTGGCTTTCTTCCTTTCAAACGAGGTAAAGATGAGGATAAGATTCTCTTTTTCTCTCTCTTCATTTATTCATGCCTGTCTCTCTCCTCTCTCAAGATTCTCTTTTTCTCTCTCGTCATTTATTTATACCCCGTCTCTCTCCCTCTCTCAAGATTCTCTTTTTCTCTCTCTTCAATTATTTATTCCTTCCCTTCTCGCTCTCTTATTTTAAGAAGACATGCATGACTTTTGTTTCTCTCGTCCGAGCGCGTTCTCTGGAAAGTAGAGGGACCACGCTTGGAAAGACTTGGGCGGCCACGATGAATATGGTAGGAACGAACGGTGCTACTTCCACGTTACTTCCTTTCTTTTGAACTCTTTTATTTTCATCCTTTCTCGTTGGCAGTGAGTGTCCTTTCATGTGAGAAGGCACTCCTTTCATCACTGACCTATCAAAAAAGGCCCTCGCCTGTAAGTTTTCTACTTGATTCTTTTCATCAAGCAAGAAACGCCGAAGGTTAGTTTCTCTTCTTTTCTTTCTTCTCTTGAACAATTATTAGATCTTGTTCTTTTTTCAATATTTTACCTATGTTTTAGGAGTTCTTTGATTTTTCTTGCTGTGCAGTCTTCACAAAGGCCTTGAGATTTCTTCTTTCCAAACTCAAGAGCAAATTGGATCGAAAACAAAGAGTAAAGATCTCGAAGGTACGTAGCTGCTCTTGCCATGTTGTTTGTTTTCATTTTCCGTTGAACATTAGGTGATGTTGCTTGAATAGTTTCATTTTTCCATATGGATCATCAAGAGGCAAGTGTAGGATGAAGGTCTCTGCTATATGTTGAATCTAATGAGATACAAAAGTTTGACGAGCCTATTCGCCTTATTAAGATACAATAGGAGTTCGGAATTTAGCCATCTTAAGAAAATCAAATGACTCAATACCTTGGACTCAGTGACACGTAGATCAAGATGACCATCATGGGACTCACTTGTAATGGCTTGTTATCTCTGTTGGGTTTTTTAGTGTTTCAAAAATTCCAAAGGTTTGACTTTTGAATTTAACATGGTAGACCATTTGATCAGCTCCTTGGCAAGTAGTGATTGTTTTTTGGACGGTTCTTTTCCACCTCAGCTCCTATCCAGTATAGATGGGATGTAGCATTTTCAGAGTTTTTTCTTTATATTTGTTGTTTTGTTGTTCTCTTTAATGGAATTCCGCTTTACCAAAAAAGAAAGTTTGACTTTACTTGAAATGTGTTTTGTCTTTTCCCACATTTTGTTTTATATGGGTAGTGTAGGATATTTGGAAAACATGGGATCCCACGTTGCTTAAGTTCAACTCTTTATAAGGCTTTATATGTTTTTTCCATTCCTATACACTTTAAGAACTTTTAAAGCCTTTTACCATGAGCTCTATGCGGGCACGTGAGTCCGGCTCCACCTAGGGTTCAGGGTCCGGAAACGTTTAACTGAGCGCATGTCCGCGACGCACATCCTACTTGTATATCTCTTAGGGGGGACCCATATTCTGATATAGTTTTGCCAACCTTTTACCCTTTTTTTATTTAAATAAATCTGTTTTAAACGGCTGTGATTTAATGCGGAATTAAACAATGATTATCGTTGTGGATTTTAATTTTTATGAACGTTGATTGATGTTATGGCTTAATGGGCTTAATTTTATGCCCTACTTATGGCCCAACGGACACTAACCTCTCTTTATGAAAGGGTCGTTCATGTTTCTGTAAAAATACACGCTTTTTCCCTCTCCAAAATATTTCTTTATAAAAGGCCGTTGTTAGTTCTGCTGAGAACCTTTGCATCTAGGTTTCATCCCAAGGGGCGTAACTCATCCTAAAGAGAGCGTCATTAGACGTACCTCGGCCACGTACATTGTTACCGTTGTTGCTGCTCTTCCACTTCCACCAACTGTACTCAATAGAGGATTCATAAATTGGGTATTATTGTTTAATTATTTATTTGACAGCAACCCCTTTTCTATAGTATTTCCAACAATCTCTCATGCAAATATAAGATATCTCTTAGTTTATATATATATAGAAGATGCTCCTATGAGAGTTACTCTCACGATATTGTAAGAGAAATGTGAGGGCCTTCATATCCATATTCAATACCAACAGCCTAAATGTGAGGGCCCCCACCCCTTACTCTCACAATACCATGAGAATTACTTTCAGAAGAGCATCTCCCTATATATATATATACATATAGAGTAATAATCTAGTGCGCAACTCGCGAACTGGATCAGTGTGCGTGCCTTAATGTGGGGCCCACATGGGGTCCCAGCTAGGATTGAGACTAGGGGGATCTGAAGATCTTCCCTAACCCTTCGTCTCTGCAAAAAAGCAGCCCTATCCTAGACCCCTACACAGCCATCTGGGCCCCACAAGTTTAACGGTGTACAGTCCATTTGAATGGGTGTGCAGTCGATCTAACGGTCTATAGTACATCAGATGGGTGCAAAAGTGAGCCCTGTGTAAAATTCGTGGGGGGGGGGGGGGGGGTCCGTTCGGATGGACCATCAGGTGGGCCCCACCCCCAGTGCCCAAGATGCGCACCGGGCACACCTAATAACCATCAGATATATATATATATATGGGAAGCTCTCACCGTCTTATGGTGAGAGACACCTTGATGGGCCCCATCTATCACCAATATGAACCGTCCACACACATAGGACCGCCTGAATTACACTGAAGCCCATGGGTTTGCACCCATTTGAATGGATTGAACCGTTGGATCGAGGATCAAATTTCTTTCTTTAATATAAGTCGTTAAAGTTGTGAACCACTGATCAAGAGGTTAGAGGCATGAGATTGAACCCAAACTTGATAGCTAAGACCATCAAAGATGGGGGGAATATTCATGTGCATCCATCCATCACTATAAGGTCAGAGACATTTACATGACTTTCCTTTTTTACGCGTGAACATTCCTCTTCTGCAAATGACCATATATGACTTTTCCTCTTTTACACATAGATATATCCAATTATGTATGTGTCCCTCACTTTATGGTGAAGGATTGATGTACATGAATATTCCGGTGAGAACTAGTTCTCGCATATCATATGAGAACATTTATGTGGGGCCCAATTGTGCAGCCCGTTTGGGGATGGGAGTAGGGGGATGGAAAGATATATGTAAGACCACCCGAAGTATTAAGTTTGACCCAAACCCATGCTCTAACCCCTTCATCCGTGGCCTACAAGTTTAATGGCTTCATATTCAAAAAAATATTCAACCATCGATCCAACAGTTCAATCCATTCGGATGTGTGACAATCCTTGTGATTAGTCACTATCAGGGAGTTCCCTATTTGTTGTTAGGTTTGGATGTGTTGCTAGTTGGACATCGCAAAAAAATTCTCATATAATAGGTGAGAACTAGTTCTCACTTGAATATTTCCATATATATATATAGAGAGAGAGAGAAAGAGAGACATGGTGCAGTAACTCATTTCAACTATTGCAATGTGGTTTGATGTGAGATAAGGTAACTCAATTCCACCATTGCAAATGTGGTATGTTCAAATGAAGGCGCTACGATGATTGGATGGGGCTGATTTTTTTGCACGTCCTTAGTTCCCATCCTCAAGATAGTCTAGCAAGATGGTGCAATATATGAGCTAGCTTTTTAGGGCCCACCTGGATTTGTGTCCCCCGATGAAGGGCAAGAGGGATTGAAAGATCATGATGGGAACTAGGTACGTGCAAAAAAATCAGCCCCATCCAATCATCCCAACCCCTAAGTTAACTCATTTCAATCATTGTAATGGCTAGGATGATTGCATGGGGCTGATTTTCTTGCACGTACGCAGTTCCCATCATTATCTTTCATTCCCTCCTAACTTTCATGGTTGGCACAAATCCAGGTGGGCTCTAAAAAGTTTGCTCATATACCACAACATCTCGCTAGACCGTTTCTACTCTGTGTGTGTATAGAGAGAAGGGGGGTGGGGGGAATGTTCATGTGCATCCATCATGTGCATCCATCCCTCAACATAGGGTGAGGGACACAGTGGGGCTGGCTTTGTAATCTATCCAAACCACCCACATACACGAGACCCCTTGAATTACACTAGATGTATGGAGTTTTCACCGATCTGAATTGACTTAACCGTTGGATCGAAGGTCAATGTTTTTCTTTAATATGATGCCATTAAACTTGTGGGCCATGGATGAAGGGATGAGAGGCTTGTTATTCACCCCAGACTTAATATTTGGGATCATCCAAAATGTCTTTCCATCCCCCTCCTGCCTATTCATGTGATAAGTAGGGCCCTAGGTGGGCCCCATCAAGGTGTCCCTCATTATAATATGGTGAATGATGGATGCATATGAACATTTCCCATATATATAGATATATATGGGAGATGCTCCTATGAGATATCTCTCACCTTATATGAGAGATAGGGTGGGGGCCCTCACATCCATGTCCAAAGCCAACAACTTAAATGGGAGGGCCCCCACCCTATCTCTCATATAAGGTGCGAGATATCTCTCATAGGAGCATCTCATAAATATATATATATATGGGCCCTCTTCTTGTGCATCTAGCTTGCACGGTTAGTATGCCAGGACTAGGGTGGACCCTGGTATCATGTTTTGGGGTTACCGCACCTAGACCTAGAGAAAGCCCTAACATGCAGTTGAAACGTGGAGGAAAAGCCCATATCTTGATCATGAATAATTCCTCACCCTCCTCAAACAATAAAATAATGATTAACTTAACATTATATTGTTGGTCATGAAAGTTTGTAGGCATGAGATTATACCACAATTTCCAAAAAACAAACGGGGCAAGGAATTCGCACTTGAAAATATAAAAAATGTACCTTTTTTTTCTTGCAAATTTTTATTTTTACGTGGGTTCAACATTTCTCACCTCCCGGTGCAAGTTGTTTACATGTAGTTTTTTGTACAACTCCCTCGTTCGATTTAGGAGATCAAGTTCCAAAAACATATATATAAATACATGAAAACATAGGAAAAACAAAACAATGTGGGGGGGACGGTTGGGTGGTGCTAGGCCTAGCCTGCAGTCTTCTACAGAAGGGCAGATTTGGTCAGCAGTTTATTGCAGGGCCTTCGCTCTCTTCTTTCTTCTTCCGAAGTTGCTGGAAAATACCTCAGAAAGCATTTTGAGGGTTGTCAAACTCAAAGTGAAGAGGTGGGTAGGTTTAGGTGTCCTTTAGGCAATCTCTCTATTCTATAACTTGTTTTCCGGGGACGCGAAGTTTGAATTCTGGGCGAGTTGTTGATTTTTGTACCAATGGAGAGAATCCACTGCTGTGAAGCTGTTGTATGATAGGCCGGAACGATGAACATAGCGGAGTCAAGGACCTCATCCCTCCTAGGAGTGCTTTTTGGATGTATTGTGAACTTGTCATGTTTTAAGGTACTGTTCGGAGTCCTATGGTTGTGTAGCCAAATATTACCTTGTACTTGAAGTCTTTAGGGTGCTGGAGAGAGTTTGGCAGAGTTTCTTCCTTGCTTCTGAAGTTTGCCAGAGCTTCTGCAGAGTTTAGGTGAAGTGGTGAGGACCCTTGATGCCAATTGCTGGAAAAGGACCTGTACTAGCCTTTCCAAGAGTGGGAGCATTTGCAGGACGCGAGGAAGTGGAGAAAATGGAGAAAGTGGGGCGAA
Source organism: Persea americana (assembly GCA_029852735.1). Taxonomy (NCBI): domain Eukaryota; kingdom Viridiplantae; phylum Streptophyta; class Magnoliopsida; order Laurales; family Lauraceae; genus Persea; species Persea americana. The sequence continues at coordinate 2,781,785 of CM056812.1, forward strand.
ATTAGGGGTGTTCATGGGCTGGGCTAGCCCGGGCTGAGCAATATCTAGGCCCATCCCGGGTTTTGAGCGACAGGCCCGAGCCCGGGCCAACCGAGACTCGGGCCATAAGTACCTGGCCCAAGCCCAGCCCACCTAGAATATGTTTAACCCAAGCCCGCATCTATTATGTTTCACAAATAAAAGAGAAGATGTTTACTAACCCGACTTGTATCTCACTTGATTAGGATGTTTGTTCGTGTGTGCGAGAATGCGTGTTCAAATCCTCTCACCCAAGAAAATATTATTTTTTATTTAAACAGTGCCTCTCATTCGGGCTGGGCCGGACTTACTACCGCTTAATATAAGCCCGGCCCAAATATTGAACGGCCCCATAATTTTTATCTAGGCCCAACCGAAGTACTAAAAGCTCGGGCTCAAACCCGATCCATAAGGGCCCCTAGGTGAAGTGGGCCTCCAAAATTGTGCACGGTCAGCTGTGCACGTGCGGCAATTTGAGTCAATCAGCCTGGGCGGTCGTGGACAAAACTGCCGCAAAGTGCGAAAACTGGTTGGCTGATTGTTTGAACTAATCAACGCCAACGGTCCCAATTTGGTGTCCACCCGGTTGTGGGATGTAATCTATCAAGTTAGTCCGGAATAGTAAAGGAAATTAGCCTTGTTTTTTGTGATTTTGACCTCCATTTGTCTTGAAGTTTTGAGGAGAACTTCTTAATCATTTGCTTAACCCTCTTTGGGCTTCGACCAATGATTTGACTTTGGAAGTTGACCCACATCTTGACTTGCATTTGGCCGGTTGTCCCTTGCTATGCTTTGTATCTGACTTGCTCTTTTTTGAAAGAATTTTTATAATGCCAACATATACCCATCATTTAGCCCCTCAAGTGAACATCTTGGGTGGGTCCACTGCTGGCTAGCCAGCGCAATGCCAACACCACCCCACCCACCCACCCACCCACACAAAAAAAAAATAATAATAATCTAAAAATCCCCTTAAAGACATGCTTTGTTTTGGACCTTTTTTATCATGATTTTGACTCTTTAAAAAAGGAAACAAAAATATTCCTGATTTTGGGAAAAACTTTAAATGAAAAAAAAGAAAGAAAGAAATGGAAAGGGAATGAAGGAAAGAAGAACAAATAAGGAAGGTTTGATGGAGATTGGAGAGGAGATTTGTTAATCTTCATTCTAACTTATCCACACTTACCTTAAATCTTATGATCCAAGAGAGGAAGAGGAGAATGCACATCCTTTTCTTAGAGATCTTGAAAGGAGATGTAGGTTGCAGACTTTCAGAGACTTTGAGGTATGAATAAAGAAGCAGAACGAGAAAACCCACTTTCTCTTTTATAGAACTTTCTTTATATTGCATAGATATACTGATTTTACTACATGTCATTAGCTTATATTGAAATCTAATTTACTTAAAATCAACGTCTGTTTGTGTTCTATTATTACATTAATATTTAGTTCAATTGGAGTTTTATCCATTGTGGATAAAGAAATATAGTTTTATTTTTTATTTTGATTATTATTATCCATGTAAGAATAATTCTGTTTAAGAAATTTATTTTAAGGAGATAAAAACTAGCGGAACCATGCTTTTAAATGACTTAGACTTGAGATATGGGATGTTATTATTACTTTTCTTTTAGTTTTTAAATAAGAAATTCTTAAATTGTAACTTACACATTACATGCATAAGAAAGGACTGGACTGGTACCCATTTTGAGATTTTTTTTTTATACCTTTTTTTTTTTTGTACCCCAGCCAAGCGGGCTGTGACCCAAGAGAGAGCCCGCACATACCGGAAGACAACCCACTTAAGTGGGAAAGGAGCTTACATGGGCGAGAAGAAAGCCCAGACAAGTGGAAAGGGAGCCCACACACATGGGAAGAGAGGTGAGAATTACCACTCCTTACCACTCAGGTAAGGAACTATTCTCAAATGCATATGGTAGATATACTAATGCATTCTCAACCATGAAGTTTGTTAAAACTGCACTTCTCAATGGAATGGAGGGCAGGGGCGGACCCAGGAATTCTTCCTTGGGGGGGTTGGGGGTGGTATTCAAAATCTTTAGTAGTTTTTTTGAAAAATTTGGGGGGTCCATATGTAAAAAGTTATAAAACCTTTTAAAGAAAAAAATGGATTTTAGGAAATTTGAAGGGTTCTTATGTAAAAAATCATGAAGTTTTCTAAAGAATAAAGGGGTTTTAAGAAATTTTTGAGGGGCCATATGTAAGAACTCATAAAAAATCCCTAAAGAGAATAGGGTTTTCACATGGCCCTCCCTTTGTTCTGTGAGTGATGGAGGGTGAATTTCTTATAAATTATTTAATTGTATATATTAAAAAAAATTCAGGAAAATCCAATATTGAAACGGTAATTGATGATTTCAGTTCAATGAAAAAACGTCAAGCACAACTTTAATAATTTGATTATTGCGTATTTTATTACTGAACTTTGTGATTTTATTTAAAGTTTTTTTTCTCTTTGGCCCCTCCTAAACAACATTCCTCGTTCCGCCCCTACCTGGCTAGGGCTTGCCTGTGGCTGCGCTGACCATGGGAGTGGGTGGATGGAAAGATCCATCTACATAGGGCCTGTATTTCAAACTTCAGCTCAATCTATACCCCTGAACCCTTCATCTATGGGCCATGGACAAATTTAATGCTTTTATATTATAAAAACAAAATGCCCTACGATCGAATGGTCTAACTCATTTGGATTAGTGTGAACCCATGAGATCCAAAAACATTAGGGGGCATGTGGATGGTTTGGATCACTGACAGGTGGGCGTGTGAGGTAGATGCATATGAAGATTTGACCGTGTGTGTATTGTACCATAATATGGTACAAGGTAGCAAGCTAGGCCCACCTATCACCATTATGAACCATCCACAGACATAGACCCTCCCCCTTCCTCTGAATTACATCAAATTTGATGAGTTTGCATCCATTTGAATGGACTAAACCATTCGATCAAGGGTTACTTCTTTTTTAAATATAAAGTTATTTACTTGCAGGCCATGGATCAATGGACTAAAAGCATGAGACTGACCCTATTTTTTATATTTGGAGACTACCCAGATGGATCTTTCCATCCCTTTAGTCCCATGAGCAATGGGTCCCACCCGGCTACCTCATACCGAATTACGATATAAGGTATACGAACTGGAGCGGGCCTATATAAAGAGAAGACTCTGACCCACACACACTACATTATGTTTGAAAGCAAATGCTGAGGACAAAAATTAGTTTTAATTTTTATCAGGGCATATCCCTAACTAGCTGAGTTACTGTTAAGGGACCGAAAATGTACTTTTCCATCACATGAGAGTAAGATACTTCTTATGTATGAAATCTAAAACTAGTTATGCCTATTATCTAATACACCACAAATCCAAAAATAAGGGGTTTTTTTTTTTTTTTTGTCACAAATGTATTATAAAATGAGGCACAAGATGCTAGTTCTCACCTGAAAATGTGTTTTTTAAGGTGCCAACCGATGGGCTGGACCCATAACAAACCCAATAGACGTGGGAGTGAACTTTAGTCATGGAGAGAAAACCACTTGCATGTGTAGGGAGAGGAATCCAGAGATCAAATTCTAGGCAATTGTGGAAAAATTGGAATACCAACCAATTGGGCCATTCCTATATTATCCATTGTAAAAATGTCTCTCTATTTTGTACCTTGGCCAAAGGAGCTGAAGACCTAAGAGAGAGCATGCACACGCGAGAAGAGGTGGCGTACCCAGGATTCAAACCTTGGGCAACCAGGTGAGAATTGTTGCTCTTTGCCACTCGGGTAAGGGGTCATTCTCACCGTAAAATTTCGTGTGTATTTGAGTGTGAACCCACAATTTTTTATTTGATTTTGTTATGTGGACCTAGAGTTTTTATATATGTTTTGAAAGCTCATTGCAGTTCGACGGTGCGACTGCGTGCTTGTAGCTTGTGTCCACCCCCAGCACCCACTGTTTGACCGAAGTCGTCATCTTCACACCCAGCACAAAAAGGTCTCTTCCAACAAAGTTGTGAATTTCACTTTATTTTTCGTTTTGATTTGGTACTCTAGAGAGCGTTTAGGCTCCTTTTTTTTTTTTTTTTTCTTTTTTTTTGTGTGTGTTCTGTTCAAGAAAAGAGTTGATTAAAGAAAAATTGAAAAATATGTTAATAAAATTGAAAAACTAGTAAAAACTTGGCTTTTCTATGAGAGTGAAAATTTGGTCGGGTCTAATATTCTATTAGAGTAAAATTTGGTAAAGGGCTCGTAATGAATTTATTTTAAACAGTTTAGATTTTTAATAGATGTGCTCTACCTTGGAACTAACAAATTTTAACTTTGAGTTTTAGTTTCTCCAGAGATTTTCTTCTGCAAACACCTGTAAGCAATATCATGCGTTCAAATTAGTATCCCTCTTCAATACAAGGAGACCCACTCAGAATTCAAAGATGGAATTGGCTTTCACCCAAGGCATTTCATCTTGTTTCCTTTCGTCAGCTTGAAACAGGCAAGTGATGGTCGCAATATCATACTTCTCACTTCCCATTCAGTAGAGCTGCTATGGGAGCTAACGTCCAAGGTAACCTTGTTCTTTAATAGGGGTATCTGATTTTGTTTATTTTCTATTTTTTATTGCTAAGTTGGGCTATTTTAAATTTTCTTACTTAACCATTCCTATCAAAACCTGAGATATTAGTAGAGGCAGCAGCATAAACAATATGTAAACCACTTCTCAATACTGCCCCTTAGGTGGAACCATATCGGCGCACTAATTTTGGTGATACACATTTTTTTTAGCGTCGAGTCATTCCTCTTGGGATTCGAACTCTCAACCAGTTGGCTCCCGGTCGGCACACTTTTGGCGACACGCACATTTATGCTCCGATGGTATACTTAAATTTCCTTAGCTAACAATTCCTACCAAAACCTCGAGGCATCAGTAGAGGCGCATAAATACTTATAAGGTGGAACCTACTTCTCAATAGGCCATTCCTGAGGCGTGATACTTTAAAATGGAAACCAAGGAATTGATCTTGGGGCATGTGTGATGCTAAGGTGCCAACACACTCAACTGTGAGTGTGTTGGCAATTCTGTCTATTTTTATTTACCTTTGTTTTAGGATTTCCTTTATATCCTTGTGCTCTTCTTGCGACACAGGTCTCCCAAAAGTTTTGGTATTCTGGCTTTCAAGACTCGAAGAGCAAGAGCGATCAGGAAGTAAAAATTGAAGAAAACATAGGTAGCTTTTTGTTTCTCCAATGTTTCTTTTGGTATTCATATCATAACATATGTTTGGGCTGGTTCAGTGAACTTGGTAAATATTGATATTGATCATCTATTATACTATCCTTTTCAATCTAATTTGGACTTTATGTTGTGTTTTTCACTGTAAGTTATTCCCATATAACTGCTCGTTTCTTATCGCATGCAACACCTATCTCATCTTATGTAACTATCTGTGTCTCTTGTAACTTCTCCATTTTTCCTTTTTCTTTTCTTGCAAGAGTGCCTTTTTGCTCACATCTCTTATTCCCATTTCTACGTATTTTTCCGTTTCTTTACCTCGCTTATCTATTTTCTTTCTATTCTACTGTATTTTTTTTTTTTTTTGTGTGTGTGTGTTTTCTTTGGAAAATTTTACTGTTGTGCAATGTATTTGGGCCGCTTCTCAAGTAAATAATTATTTTCTATTTGCATGAATATTTGGTTGGCATTGTACGGATAGACTTGTGTTAGTAAATGTTTATACATGATCAATCAACTCAACACTGATGCTTCTAATTCGAGTAGGATTTGGACAGTGCCAATGAGTGTTATGGTATACTCAAAAGTCTGGATTTGAAAATGTTGGTTCTTGTCACTAGTTAAGGAGAGAGGTGTCATGAATTTCAAAAAATACATAGAGAAGGCTTTAGTGTAGTCTGCCTTCTTTTATAATTTTATATTTGGCAGTAGTTTGTGTGAAACTTTGTTGTTGTTGTTGTTGTTGTAATTGTTATCTAATTTTGTAGGTGCTATGGAGTCTTTTTTTTGGGAATGCATCAGTTTTTTGCGGACGACGTTTACCAACCTCAGAAACCTTGAACGTGATATGAAAAGCTTGAGAGAGGAAACAGATAAGTTAAGCGCTCAAGAAGAAGATGTAATGACAGAAGTAGAAAGAGAAGAGGTGGAGAAAGGCAAGAAGCGAAAGAGAGAGGTAGATGTTTGGTTGGAAAATGTGAAGAGATTTAAAAAAGAAGTAGATGGTGCTGAAGAAAATGTAAGAGAAAAGAGGGGATGGATCTCGCGTTACAAATTGACAAAGCATATTGAAGATTTGAAAGCTGAGGTAGTCCAACTAAAAGAGAAAAATGGATTTTCGGATGGGGTGGCAATACACCAGTTGGGCATTCCAAGTCCACAACCCGCAGCAACTTTACAAAGTGAATCGGCAAACACAACAATGAGAAGGATATGGAATCACTTATTAGATGTGGAGATCAGAAAAGTTGGTGTTTATGGAATGGGTGGAGTTGGAAAAACAACTATTTTGAAACACATCCACAATCAGCTATTACATTCAGGTGTTTTCAAAAGCATTTTCTGGGTCACCGTCTCAAAAGCCCTTGACTTGTACAGATTACAAGAAGAAATTGCCGGTGCCATTGGGTTAGACCTGTCAAATAGAGTTGACAATGAGGAAAACAGATCATCAAAAATTCATGCAGAATTGTCTCGAAGAGAAAGATGTTTACTCATTTTGGATGATGTATGGAAACCATTTCCTTTGGACAGAATAGGAATTCCAGAGCCAAATCAAACAAATGGGTTTAAACTTGCTATAACAACTCGCTCTTTAACGGTGTGTAGAGGCATGGAGAGTGAGAGAATAGTGAAGGTGGAGGTCCTTTTGCCTGAGGAAGCATGGGACTTGTTTGAAGAAAAAGTTGGTGGTCCTGTATTGTTGGATTCTTCAGAAATTAAACCCATTGCAGAGCTTATTGTTAAGGAATGCGGTTGTCTACCTCTAGCAATCATCACAGTTGGACGAGCTTTAAGAGGGGTGAAAGATGTTAGCGTGTGGAGGAATGCGCTAAACGAATTAAAATGCTCATCTACAGAAATTGATGGTATGGATGACTTTGTCTTCTCTCCTCTAATGTTTAGTTACAACCGGCTGAGAAATGATAGGATCAAAGATTGCTTCTTGTATTGTGCCTTGTATCCTGAAGATTATAAAATACATACTGAGCAGTTAATAGAGAATTGGGTGGGGGAAGGCTGGATTGATGAAATGGAGAACACAGAGACGGAAAGGGATAAGGGATACACAATCTTGAGGGAACTTATTGATTCATGTATGATAAAAGGGTATGATTCTGTGATTTTAGCCGGCAGACTAGATACAATAGAGTTGCATGATTTGATTCGGGATCTAGCAATCAAGATTACAAGAGTAAGCCCTCGGTTCATGGTTAAAGCTAGGGAGGATTTAGAAGAGACACCAAGAGTGGAAGAATGGGTGGAAAACATGAAGAGAGTATCATTGATGGATAGCAAAATTAAAATACTGTCAGGCCAACCCATGTGCCCTCAACTCACCACCTTGTTTTTACAGGGAAACAGTCGCTTAACTGAGATATCCAATTCCTTTTTTGAAAACATGCAAGGCTTGAGAGTTGTTGACCTATCCTACACTATGATTAATTCCTTACCAGAATCCTTTTTTGCGTTGAAGAATCTGCGTGTGTTGCGGTTAGATTGTTGTGAAAATTTACACAAGGTGCCTTGTCTAGCAACGTTGAAACATCTAAGGGTATTGAGCCTTGATCATACACTAATACAAGAGTTGCCACAAGGGATAGAAGAGTTAGTTAACCTCAGAAAGCTTCGTCTCAACGGTACCAGCAGATTGGAGTTATTTCCGGCTGGAATTATACCGAAGCTAACCCTTCTCGAAGAACTAGAGATGCTTGGAAGTGGATGGAGATGGCCGTCTAACACTGTGAGGGCAGCTGCAGATATTAAAGAAATTGTAGAGTCAACAAAAATAACTCGCCTTGGACTTCATTTTGAGGACGTTAATGGTTTCAATAACTTGGTGGGATCTGGGAAGGTATTGGCATTGAAAAGCTTCGACATTGCTTTAGGGAAAAACCTGCCAATTTGGGGTTTCGGTGGTTCGAAAAAGGTTGCAGTGGAAAGTACTGGTGTAGCTGGGGGAAGTCATGCTAGCGATTTCCTGCTCCCTCGCAACGTTCAGGAAATGACAATCAGAGAAGTTCATGATGTGACTAGCCTGTCACAGTTTAGTCAACCACCAAATGAAGAATGGGCCAACGACTTAGAGGCATTGTGTCTTCTTAGTTTGCCCAATCTAAGGGCCATCTTTGACAGCGATGGCTCAATAGAAGCTTATGTCCATCTTAAGCGGTTGGAGGTTGGTCATTGCAGTCGGATGAAGAGTTTGTTTTCACTAGGGCAACTGAAGAATCTTCAAAATCTGGAGCACTTAGAAATCTGGGATTGTGCATTGATGGAAGATGTAGTGGCAGATGATAGGAATGCTCTCACTACCATCTCACTCCCAAAGTTGCGGTATATAGACATAGCATGGTTGCCTGAATTGAAGAGCATCTTTAAGACGACGGTCACCTGTTATTCTCTTTACTCTATCGAAGTATTCCAATGTCCTAAGCTGAAGAAGCTTCCTTTCACCACCCGTAACATCTCACTCCCTACTCTAGAGAGAATCTGTGGAAACAGAGAATGGTGGGACGCATTAGAGTGGGACGATCCCGACGTCAAGACCCAGCTTCAAGACCGTTTTACTGATCAAATATCTCCAGTCCAAGCTATAAGACAAATTCGCATTTATAGTTTTCTAGCGCATTCCTTAGTTTATGATTTTGTTAGCTAGTTTTTATGTATGATCAGTGAACTTCTTGTGGTTTGGTCATGTACTAGTTACTTTATATATGTGTAATTTGCTTTCTAGTATATAGCAGCACACCACAAATCATGTCATCAAATTGTGGTAATTTGAGAAAGTGTTACAAAAACGTTGTGATGTGGTGGAATTTTCATCTGCATAGAAAATGGAGGACTCAAATAGCATGTGCTTAGATGTTGAGATTTGCAAAAGAGGACAGAAGGTCATTTGTCCTGCCATCCTGCTCTCCATTGTTGGCTATAATCAGCTTTTATCCAATCTTTCTTAAGACCCCCCAAAAAAAAAAAAAAACATTTCAAAAAAAGAATAAAAAGAAATACAAGATCAGTTATATCAGTAGATAGAAATGGCAGAACTCTGGATAGAAGAAGAAAACTTGTTCCTGATAATATAATAAAGACGAGTGGCCAAACAAACACAATATCCAGAAGATTCTATAACACCATACATAAGAAGGGCGTCATGTAATAACCACGAGTCTAATAGATCAACTTTATTCCACTCTAATTCCAACGGCCAAAGGGGCGATGGCGACATTACCTTCCAAAAGTATCACAGCAGAAGATGACAAACTGGTAGCAAAATCTCTACTCAAACTAATCACTAGGTTGGCGCAGCTCTGGGCGCACAAAATCTGCATCTTGGGGTACAGATATGTCAACAGTGGGCCTCAGCTCTGCACAGACTTGTATGGCTCCATGGACTGGATCAGAGAAGAAGTTGCTGAGCAGATCCTGATTGATGGGAGCATTTTTGTCGACAGACACAAGGGCTTGCTGAGTAAGGATGTAATCAAAACGAGGAGCCCATTTCCTTGATCCCAACCGTGCTGTTGTGGAACAGTTGTCGACCATGAAAGAGACACCACGAGCATGCATGAAAGGATTCAAAGAATCCACCGACTCGATCACACTTTCGTTGATGATCTCTGAGTATGAATGACCCTTCTTCCTCAACACCTCAATCTGCATTAACCAGATAGACATAACATATAGGTGCTGATTTCAATCAACTACATTAGCTTTGAGATAGTCTGGAAACATTCTTACTTGAGCCATCATCAATGCCATGTATACACCTGCAGTAAATGGATGCAAGGGGCCCAAGTCACCCTCTGGCCGAGTTGCTCGCACTCGCTCTCCAACTTTCCACATTCGTGTCTGATCAATTTTTCCCATTGGGAATGCTGGTAGCCCATCTTTTTCCTGTTGAGAAAAGGTGTAAGCATAATCATTCGCCAATTTCACTTTATTAATTTATGCGAATGTGAAATGTACCCTTAAAGCCTTGAACAATCTTAAATTAAAAGGCATAAATAAAATTACAGAATAGAAAACTGAATCCAAATATTGAAAAATGAAAATCGATGGAGCTGATTCAATATTCATAAGCATCCAGAACTCGAAGGCCATGCATCATTTTTCCCTTGTCCTTCAACTCTTCATAATTACAAACTGACTAAAGAGGCTCACTTTGTGCCCAGGTTAAAGTGGCAAAAGTGGAAAATCCATAAGCGAACCTCAAGAACCCCAGGCAAAAATAAGTTAGTAAACCGCAATCCTAATGGGTGGGATTGAGAATAACAGAATCAAGAGATTTACATTTATGGTGGGACCAGACTTCTAATAATAACAGCTACAATATGAAGAACAAAAATGACTTAACAACCACCACCAAGTATTTTTTGTTCATCAAAAGTGATGAGAGCAATTTACTTGTTCCGTAAAAATGTAAGATTGAAGTATTTCCCAAATGCAATGAAAGAAAGAGAGAGAAAAGTACATTTTCGATGTAACCCAAGTTGCAAGCTGTTTGAATGTATTGGTAGAAAGGCTATAATCTATTCTTCAGAACACTTTGAGATGCACAGGAATCAGAATCCACAATCAAATAGATGTGTAACTAATAGTAGCTTCTAAAAATACCAATCAATAAGCATATTAAGTTCTGAGCAATGCAGTGAGAAAACTATATTGGTGAAGCGGGCCAGCCATGTTACATATTATATATCATCCAAATCATGGTTCTTTGTATTGACTCCATAAAACATCCTCAGTCCAAGTGCCATAAGCAAATTGTCCAAAACCAGGTAATAGTAGGGCGGTTGTGATGCAGGTTACCTTTTTGTGCCATTCTAGGTGTTTCAGTACCACATTATAAGAAATAGTAATAACTGTTATCATTTTGTTATATGGATGGCACCACAACGTACAAGTCACCAAAATCTGTCTCAGTTTCAAAAGCCAACAATGGATATGGAGTCACAGGAATGAGAAAGACATACGTAAAAGCGTCTCCCAGCCAAAACAACACTCCTTATCTCACTGCCACAAGCAACATCCTCATAGCATTCATACAGAATATCCATACAAGGATAGTATGATGCACTGTAAGCAGTTTGAAATTCCTTTTTTCCTTCCTCAGAAAAGGACTCATATACAGACAGCATTCCCTGCAGGGAGGGAAAGAAATTAGTTATGACTCTTGAGACACAGTAGAGGGAAAATGTTTAGAATCCTGACGCAATGATCACTACCTTCGTTGAAATGGTCCTTGATATGATTCCAGTTATGGACTCCACAGTGTTCTTGTAAGCTAGATCTTCATCCATTCCATTTTCAGTGTACCTCCTGAACAAAGACTCAACAATTCCATGCACAGCTCCAAGTAAAATTCCTAGAACATCAGATTGGCAATCAGAAATTGTTGTTGTTGAACGAGTGAACTGATGATGTCTACGAATAGGTAATCGAATAACATGGCAACAGTCATAGGAAACAAGAATGTGCTGCAAATGTCAAACTCACCACGCTCCCCAAAAATGTCACTCTTGTACTCCTGCTCCAGTGTAGTGGCAAACGTAAATGGAGAGCCAAGAGCAACAGACCATCCAAGAGCAACATCAGTAGCTCTACCATCAATATCCTGCACAATAAGATGTAAAAACGTACTTAATGACAAGATGCAAACATTTGAGAATAAATAGACAGAAAACTGGAAATGATTAGGTGTTTAATTGGGGTCCAACAAAAATCCATTTCAGTAAATGAAATACAAGTTGCCCACACTTCCACAAGGCAGCAGTAAATATAAAAGGGCACAACTTCTGATCAACAACAAATGCATGAAGCCACAAGAACAAGGTTGAAATCTACTTTGCTACTGGCACAATGGTAAATATTTTATTTCTTTAGGGGAGAACATCCTAGGATTGAAATTGCACCAGCGTCAGCACGTGTTTCCACCTCCCTTAGAGGTCAATGTAGCTAGTAGTTACCTTTTCTAACTTAAAAAATAAATAAATAAACCAAAACAAAGGTTGATATTGTAGGAAATAGACCTGGTGGACAGCAAAACTAGCATTGATCCCTGCACCATTTATCTCCTTGCCCTGGACGTAGAGTCTCCTCACAGATGGTCCCATTCCCTTCGGGCATACAGCAATCACACTAATGTTCCTGGGGAAATCAAGTCCCATCGATTGTAGATGTCCAAGAAGAAAGCCATGTGAAAGTCCAAGAATGCTGTTCGGTTTCATATGAGAAAATATTTTCTCATAATTGTCTGCCTGCATTATAAGTTAACTATTATAAAAATGGAAAATCCATACAATGTTTTTTGAACGGAAAAATCCATACAACGTTCTGCAAACAAACATGAGAAGGGAAAAAAATTTGCATACAACAATATCATTCACAAGGTGTTTTGAACAGATTAATTTTGAATATGTCCCAGGAGCAATAACAAGGCTGCATATGAACTGCCCAGGTTATGTTCTTTGAGAGATTGTGACATTTTGAGGTCGTCGGGCTTCCCGGACTGGTTGGCGGCATGGATGAAAATAGCGGCCGCTACGCTACATCAGCTGTAGCGGCCGCTGCCGCCAATCGGCCGTAGCACCCGTAGCGGCCGCTATGTCCGCTACAAGGCCGCTACAGGGTGAGAAAAATTCCCGCTTTTCAAAATTTTTTAAAATGCATAATAAGACTTATTTATTTTCTTCTTCTCTCCAAATAACATTTCTACACAACTCTTCTACCTTTTTATGTTTAAAAAAACATCAAAAAGCACATGATCTCTCCGAATTACGGTCGATATAGAGAGTTCTTCTCAATGATTCTTCTCTAAGTACATCCTATTAGACACCCCCTTTGGTAGATGTATTTTTTTCTCTACTCTTAAGTCTTGACTTCATGACATAGTTTTTTCTTTTATGAGCCTTTCATTAGTTTCTAAGTTAGCATAACTAAGCAATATGAACACATGTGAAAAAAATGATCATTTCTATTATTTTCTATTTATACAGCGATACAGGACCTCATACAGTGAGGGGACCGCTACGCCCCCTTACCTTAGTTACTTTTGCAAAAAAAAAAAATGCATTTTCTCTCATTTTCCAATATTCTAGATTTTCTAGAATTTTTTCATACTTTTTTGACGATTTTTCCAAATTGCACCGCTACGCTATGTAGCACCCGCTACGTAGCGTTTTGGCTGTAGGCCGCTACGCCTGCCGCTACCGCTATTTTCATCCTTGGTTGGCGGAGCCGTCCAAGCCAGCTTATGCTTTTTATTAGTTTAGTTTTGCTTTGGTGTTAATGAGATTCACCCTTTACCCAATATATATAAATATACATTTCATTCACAAATATGAAAAACTGATGCAGCCCAAGAGGGGCTTCCCCATAATGGGATTTTGGATCATGGGACCAAGTCCATCAGCCAGTAATATACCAAAGGAGGCACATTGGGCCCAGCTCTTTAAGAGGATAAATCTGTAGCGATTTACCGAGTCCTCTCGCTAGATATCTTACTATCAGTACATATTTACTGCTTTTGTAGTTTGTATTTTGTGATTATCTCATTTATTAGATAACTCTTATGATCTTGGTAAATCAAAAGAGATTTATTTCCATTAGAGTTTGTGACAATCTTGGAGACTTTTATTAGAAAAGTCTTATCTCAGTAACAAAATCTTTGAGGAAAAGGGGTCGAGTGGAAGTTCTTATCTATTTAGTTGCTATCTAGATTTAGCAAGGAGAATGAAAGTGGATGATGGAAGAGAGAAGCATTCTTGAATGGATAGTGTCTAATTTGTTTATTATCCCAAAGAGTTGCAGTATTATTAAGTGTTATATTCTATTCTCTTTTGAAAATCAATGAATAAAGATATACTTTTAACTCTTTCTCAAATTTAACAATGAATAAAGTGGTGTGAAACCTTCATATGTGATTTTTATTATCCTTTTAAGTTTTGGCTTGGAGAATATACTTTGGCAGTTCTTCCCCATTCTTGCTGCATAAAAATGCAACTTCTACCATTTTGCTGCATAAAAAATGCAACTTCTAAATTCAGACACCAGTGCCCATTGAGGAACCTTTACTAATTCCAGCACTCAAATTAAACAAAAGGGACAAACATCTAAAAACTCCTCAAGATAATGGTATTAATCAAAAAAGGGAAGGCAAAGCTACATGAGCAAAAAAATTACTAATCCAGAGCTGAAAGAGGAATCAATTGAGTATTTAAAAAAGTTATAGAAAGAACGAGAAAATTAAAAAATAATAGTAATTGAACTCGGCCAACATACTAATGGTTGAGTAGTATTGGCACTTTAGTCACACACGTGCCCAGGGAGCAATCCCTGGGTCCTTTAGTTAGAGCATCACAATCGGACTAGTAGCCCAACCTAGCCAAAAAAAAAAGAATGAAAGAAAGAAAGAAAACAAAAATGAAATTGAACTTCCTCAATAGAACCCTGATACAATCAATCATACACAATAGTTGTAAGATCTTGATTAGAATGCATATTTTTCTCTTATTAATAGTATGATACTTGATAACATTACCGTTCACATACGCTTCCTTTGTGTGAAAAACTAGCTTTCCTCCAACTCATTTACATTTTACATACAAGTAGGGATGCCCCATTCCCATACATGAAAGAATGTCCAAAATGTACATTTTAATATGCACCATTTTATTTTTGAACGATAATTTGTAACATTGTCTTAGAGCTTTAGAAAACTATATATACTAGTTACTTGATATAAGAGTTTATCTTATACTATAATGGTGAACTCCGTTAATTCCCCAAAAATTATTTTCTATTGGACCTTATTTGTTTTTTGAATATCTAGTACCAGAGGACTGCTATGTTTTCACATCATTCAAACAGCACAAGCATTTTGAACCTTGGGTTTTACTAGGTGCAGGGCTGGAGACATCAAGAGAGATCAGTCTAAGTTCATTTTAAACCCATTGTTGTGGCAATTTATACCAGAAAGCCAAGCGATCAGCATTTATGTTTGAGAACAAAAATAACCAGCTGATGTAACCATAACCCCAAGTGGGCACTCAACTTCTGCAGGTGCAAGTGATCTTAAAACATAGGTGGGATTTTATTTTACAAAACAAATCGTAGCAAAACCATATAAATCTACAGGGTGAATGTGGCCACTTTTCCTTTCTTTTGGAAAGGTAAGCTGACTTGAACCCATAAAATTGTTGTCGCTGCAATTAGCACCATCCAACTGTGCTACAGGCCCTCGTAATAAGTATGTCATCTTCAAATAATACATTTACACCTCAACCTTGAGAAAGGAACCCAGCAGAAGTCATAGCTAAAATAGCCTTTGAAAGATTAAGGTGCAGAACTTCTAACCTGTGCAGCATCAGAAATCAATAGCAACACGAGGTCGCTGCCTGAAACAGTCTCCCAGATGTCTCCCAAAGTTCCATTTTCTTCTGAAAACCCAGCAGCGCGAGCTTCAGCAAAGGAGCGAGAGCCTTTTCTCAGCCCAATCTACATTAGGGAGCAACCAAACATGAGAGAGAGAGAGAGACAGAGAGCATAGTTATCAGAATCCTACGATTCGTATCCCGAATCTTAAGGAAAACGATTCGTATCTATGTAATGAATCCCATTTACAAATGAATCTTAGGATTCAGGTGTGAATCCGACGATTCGATACTCGTTTCATTAAATCTTACGATTCAAGCGATTCGACTAAGCGAGAATGGCTATAGCCAATAAGCTAATATAAATAATCTTTTACCTTTTTCTTTCTTTATTCTCTCTTTCTTTTATCACTTGTATTTTCAAAAGGTTATTTAGTAGTTAATGAAACCTCGTAAGAACTTTTTACAGCTTTGATAAGGTTTTGAAGATGAATAAAGAACATGCATTTAACTAAAGCATTCAACTGTACGTATGGTGCTTGTTTATATCTTCTTCTTTTTTTAATCTATTTTGGTTTTTTTTCTTCATGAACACTTTCTTAACTTTAAGAGATATCCTACCGTGTAAGATTGATGGTTTAGATTTTATTTTATTTTTATATTTTGATTTAAAGATAATAAAAAATATATATTAATACTTTAAACTTATTTAACTATTTACACATCATTTATTTCATATATATATATAATAATAATAATATGTCATGATGTTCTTGATATGATTGTATGATAAACTTATTTGTTATTATATTTATACTACTATAAATGGAAAAATGGATGGTTATGAATAATTACTTTTGTCCTTTTCTTTTAATTTTTAATTATTTTTCATTTTTATTAGAAAAATAAAAAATCTTAAAATTCACGATACGATTCGCGATTCGATTCGATTCATGGGTTTGAACGATTTGCAATACGATTCCGATTTTGAAAACTATGAGAGAGAGAACTAAGTACTATGATGCCGATGCCATTCAAAAAAATTGTAGCATGCTGATGATGATGTGATAGTAATTATAATAAAACAACAAAGTATTGCCTTCTTGATACAGTATAACAGTAAGAAATACTGTGAAGTTATCAATAGGTAACCACAAAAATGGCAGTTTGTCAAAAGCCATGCTTAGTACTCCATTACAAACGAAAGAATTCTGAGCCTCGCCCTACTTCACTTTGCGTGTATTCATGAAAGGAGGACATAAGCCAGAAATTTGCATCAACAAAATGAACGAAACCATTGGACAAGTTCATAAGAAATAGAAGTTCTGAAATAACAGACAGTTTAAGAAAAAAGGCAAAAGTTCATTGATTGCACGAGTTAAAATCAGTTATTGAGTGGTCAGGGTTATATCTCATGGAAACTGTTGGCTGGAGTACATTTGAACACAAAACATGGAGGTCTTGAAGTCGTTTTAGTGTAAAACTATCATTTGGCCCAGATAGGGAAGCCCATTAATCATCAGAAGAGGAACTTCAGTCAAAAGTAGCAATATATAGACAAATAACTTGAAATTGGGATTGCGGATGAGGAACTTGGTTAGTATCAATGAACAGCTGACAAAGCTTCATCTTATACACCAAGATGAAGCATCTCACGTTACTTACCTGAGGTACTGAAGCCTTGTTTGACAAAAAGGGTCTCTGATGAGAAATTACCCTGTAGAGAGTTCCAAGGTCGTAAAGAGTGACTATGGTATGAATCCAGCACTCAAAAGCAAGCAATTAAAATGCCATGGTGGACGACTACGAGGATACTTCAAAATATGCTATGTTTCTGTTTTGCATCGTATTTGATGTTTCATTTTTATGTATAAAATCCATGTCCATGATAATTTTTTGTATGACCATGAGAAATCCACGCTGAACCAAAGAAATCCGAGGCTTATAGTTTCACAAATGAATTCAATTAAGTTTGATATTTAATAAATTGTACCAACATTTCAACAAAATCCACCCTTTCAAGGGTTGCTTAACAATTCATTACTCTAGAAGCACCTCACCTTTACCACAATGTCAGACACCGCATCTGCAAGAGAATCCCTTAAATTTTGAGCTTGAGCAGGACCCTGTGGAAAAGAGGAATACTGTTATTATGAAAGTACCAGCAAGGGGAGTCATTAATATGATATTTGCACATTAACTCAAATACATGTGGAACCATTAAGAAGTCCATTAACAACAAAAATACAACAATTATTAAAAAAATGCAAATCAAATTAATTAAATTTAGCAGCTGAGCATGCACAGACGTGTAGATGCAGGCCTTTACATGCGAGCATATGCACAAACTATCATGCATCCAACAATACTCATAAGAACACTTGTACATACTCAAATTGGTTATAGAAGATGTTCTGACTTGCAGTTGGACAAACACATTTTTGGGTCATTCGTATAACCACCACCAGACATCATCCATTCAAGTTCATGCAAGTATTTCTTTTTCTGACCCCATAAAATGCAGGCATTTATACTGCCAAACAAATTTTAGGAAAAATCACTTCATCATACAAGAGAAGACAAATTGATAGCTTGACATTCTTTCTAGCACAAATACAACATTGTCCTCAAAACCTTCCAACATTTCCAACTAACAAGTCAAAAAAATGAATTTTTCAAGAAAAAAAGAAAAAACTTCCACAATCACAACATACTAAACCATGAAAACCCACAACGATCAAGAAATCAGTCAATCCACAAGAACAGCTCACCTGAGAACCCCATCCAATTACTCCAATCTGCTTAATCCCCTTGAACGCATCCGGCAACAAATGAAACAGATCTCTCCCTCCTCTAACAATATACTGCAAAAGAATCACCACCAAACCAAAACAAAGTCAACAAAACCTAGAAAACGAAACAAGAAAGAAACCAAACAGAAATGGAAAACGACTAGACCGACAGACCTCATCCTGGCCAGCGAGGGTGACCTTCTCCTTCTTGAAAACAGACGTCTCGAAATCGAGCAAAGTCGATGGCTTTGTGGCCGGCATCGAGACCATGCGAGCGGCGGAGGCGGCGCCTCGACCGGCTTCCGACGCCGTGGCGGCGGAAGAGTAGGAGGTGCGGGAGAGAAGGGGTTTTAGGGTTTTGGAGGAGGAGGAGAGGAACCCTAGGCGGAGAGCTAGGGTTTTGGCGGAGGAGGGTGTTAGGGTTTTGGAGGAGGAAGGAGCGATGAACGGAGAGAATGCGGAGGCGGCCGACATTTGTCGAAAGCCTGAGAGAGCAGCTGGGTCTAAAAGAAGAGGAAGTGATGATGGAGCGATGGCCGTACATTTATATGGAGAGAAAATGAAGATCACATTCACATGAGCAAATGTGAGGCCCACCTTCCTTATGAACCAAACCCTAATCCCTGCATAAATTTTGGTGGCACCAAACACCTGTGAAAATTTTTTGTCCTTTTCAGGTGGCATGAAAGAAAAAAGTTTGAGAGGTAATAAAAGAAAGAAAAACAAAAAAACTTACAAAGGGAACACCCCTTCTGACTGGCTCGTTTGTATGTTTCTTCTGAATTTAAGATTTTAGAAGCTTTTATGAAAAAAAAGGAAAAAACTCAAGTATTTCTATACCTCTTCAGGTATCCTCGTATTTATGTAATGTCCAAAAGCATTTTATGTTGTAAATTTCATTTTTCTTTTTATCAAATTTCTTTCTTTTTGGGTATAAGGTTCTCGTGGGTTTGTTTGTTTGTTTTAAATTGGGTTTTATTATTGGATGGTTGATGGATTATCATTTATATTGTATTTTCTTAGTATCTTTATTAATTTTGTTTCATTTATTTATTTATTTATTTTATTTTTGGCTAAGTTAGCCTATGAGTGATACTGGCAACCTGAAACTTACAGTTTAATCCCTTCCTTAAGCATCTGAGTGATATTGAGGCTCACCACCAACACCACTCAATCATGAGTGTGTTGGTGCATTTTAATGTGATATGAGTTATTATTTACTACTGTTTTGCTCATTTGGATGGGCTTATAAGATTCCATGGTGATGGATTTTAAATCAATACCGTTTTTAGTTATATTAATGACATAGTTTTAGTATAAAAAAAATCTCAATTATGAACTCTAATTGTTGAATGCAATTTAAAAACTAAATCTTTAATGCATAATCCATGTTGATTTTTACTTGATGCACGTGTGTTGCGTAGTCATGCATGCGGTGAAGGGAATACTCTTGTCGGTTAACAATACCACAACGATAGCCATATCATAAAAATGATGTTAATTTTAATAAATATTTTTTATTTTTAAGAAATTGTTTAAAAAACTATTTCAAATACAAAGTCCATCAAATTGGATCAAGGAAAAAAACTAGAAAATAAACAAAAATGTGATGGGCCCGTTGAAATGCTTATGATTTTAAATTGGATCAAGCTTATGATTTTACAAGATTGGCTTGAAATTTGCAATTTATTTTAAACAAACTAAAATGCATTAATTTTGAATTTTATCAATTATATATTTGTTGTTATTACTATAGGCATTGATGTTAGCTTCAATTTAAACATCTTAATTAATTTAAAGAAAAAAAATCAATGTTTTCTTATTGATGAGCACCTGCATGTTTTGCTAGTTATAATATACCGAAGAGACTATGAGATTCTAATTTTGATTGGCTTCAATTGGTTTTGATCAGATGGCAAATGGGCCCAGTCAAGTTAGTGTTTAGTCTAAACGAAATTTGCTTAAATGACAAACGCCAAACAACATTGTTATTAGTAAGTGTTGGGACCAAAAGAATGGCATGCATTGCCTATTACCACATGTGCTACTAAATAATATACAAGTCGAAAGTAAACGTGGCAAGGCAAGTGAGTTTGACATCGGTCAAAGTTGGGAAATCAATGCCTGCCTAAACCCGACCAGCCCAATGTCAAATTTGCACCTAATAGCATATTTTAAATCTTCTCATAAAATCTTTCCATCTTGATAGAATGTATACAAAAAAATATGATATTTTAAATTTCTTATAAATTTTAAAGATTTTTACATATTTTTTAAGTTAAGATTTATATTGCTCGTGCTAAGAACATGCATCTTTTGCTAGTCTTCTATTAGATTGAAATTTCTAAATATCTACACAAAATTAGAAGATATTTACTTTTAACGACTTGAATGTTCGTACTTAAGCCAAATAAACTTACAGACTTCCGATGAGGAGAATCTTTAAAGGATTGTAATTCTTTTAACTTATAAAAAACATAGTAGTGCTTTTATTAAAAAAAAAATTTTGGCAACTAATTAATTTAGCTCAAATAAGGGTCCTTGTGCTTGGAAACAAAAAAATAGGAACATAAATGTAAATAAGAAAATAAGGATAATCTTCAATTTTGCCCTAATGATTCTTTTTTTCTTTCTTTTATGCCAAGGTCTTAATCAATTAAAAAGAGCAGAGTCCATTTGTCAATTATCTACTTATAATTTTCTTAACTATTGAGAACATAGAAAATGTTGTATCTATAACTTTCTCATACAAAAGATGTTTTTTTTAGTAATTTCTCAAAAAGAAAAAAAACTATAAAAAAAGTCTAACTGAATCAACTTAAAAAATAATTTACCTCCTTTTCCAAAAGTGTGAATTTATTTGGCAAATCCCATCTATTTAAAATAGAGCTGATAGAAACTTTCCCAACATCATCCAAACAAATATGCATTATTCATTTTGCTTTTTCTTTATAAATGGCAATAAAATCCAACCCAATATTGGAAAGGAAGTCATCCATCCAAATGCTTCCTTTGTTATTATCACAAAATAAACCACAATGCCCAGATTTACACTTCAACCTTCACCTCCGTCCACGTGTCCTTCTCCCATTGGTTCACCAGCTCCTCGTACATCTTCCCCGAGCAAAAGGCAAACTCCGTTAGAGAACTAAAGGCAACCGACATCCCTTCCCACACAGCCTTAACGGCGACCTCCTCCGTCTTCTCAACCGTTACCTCCTCTGTATTGGCCGAAACACCGCCACCGACACTCTTCGTTCTACCATCAACAAACGCTGATACGACACCGTCCGACCAGGAATCTAAGCCGTCCATCACGTGGGCCACACTGAGGGCATCGAGGCGCCTGGACCATTGGATACAGATGGGGAAGATGGGAGGGTTGCGGGTGGATGGGCGGGGCGAGAATGGGGTTGTTCGGGTATCGGTATCGGTATTGGGTCGGGCGCATCGGAGGACCCAAGAGGCGAGGAAGCGGACATAAGATCGCTGAGCGGCGATCCAGGACTGGAAGCAGTCGCGCCAGTTTCGGAGCTCCGATTCAAGGACGGTAGCGGATCGGGCGAGTCGGGGGAGTATCGTAATGGCTGAGGTATCGGTGGGTTTCGGGGGCGTGTCGGGGAGGAGGAGCTTGGCTTCTTGTAACGTTTGCTTCTGGGAACTGTGACAGACTCCCATTGCACACCACATTCGTGCTAACCTGAAAAACCAATAAATAATAGGGTCTAAAATGTAAATACAAACTGAACTGAGTTTTTATGCAGTTCTGGTTGAGTCAACTCAGTCTGGAGTGAGTTAGCCTGAATTTGGGCCATGTTGAAGGCTGAGTTTCTCACCAAGTCATTGATTTTTTCTGTTGATCCCACTGAGTTTTAAAACTATCTGGAAGGGTCCACAATATAAATGCAAACCGAGATTTTATAACTGAGTTCTGGCAGAGCCAACTCATTCTTGGGTGAGCGAGTCTGAATCTGGCCTTGACTTGTTCAAGACTGAGTTTCTTGCCGAGTTTTTGATTTTTTTTTTTCTATTGATCCCACTGTATTTTAGAACTACTTGCTTGCTCAATCATGGTAAAAAATAAATAAATAAAAGTGTGCAAAACATAAATACAAACTGAGTTTTTTACTGAGTTCTGGTTGAGTCAACTCAGCCATGACTGCGTTAGCATTCATCTGGCTGTAACTTGTTAAAGACAAAGTTTCTGTGAAGGCTTTGGTTTTTTTTTTTTTCCTTTATTGATCCCGCTTGTGTTTTAGAACTACTTGCATTCTCGATTAGGGTCATTGGATTTGGCTTTTAGACCAGCATTGGCCTGACCCAACCAATGAAAACCAACAGCGACATGGGTCTGCTCAGGCCAGATTGGCAACCTAGGTAATGACTTGACCCTTTTAAGTAATTGGGTTGTAAATGTTAATCCGAACCTGGAACTCCAATGTTGGTTTCAGGTTGTGTCTGGCCTAAGTACTTCTGAATTATCTGGCGCCTGTTCATTATCAAGCATTTGGATCTTTCATCCATAAGTTTGTGGGGCCACAAAGCATTGAGGCCCATCTTTCAAGCATTTGGATCTTTCAATCAGAGGGACCTATCTGAGCCCGCTGGTCCATTTGATAATCAGGCTTGGGCCCGGGTACTTCATGGATTGAATCTAATAGAAAATTTAAAACATAGAGAGTCAGTGAAGGTACCCTTGTATGAGATCCATAAGTTGTGGCTGCAGTTCTTCATCTCTCAAAGTCTCAATCCTCTTTGACACTGATTCCACTGAATGCATAGAAACTTTGATCTGCGTATGAAGACCTCTCACTATAGCCCTTGTTTTTTCCAAGATGGAAGGATCTTCACCTTTTGCATTCTGGTTCCTGAGCTGCATACACTTCTTCTCATATGCTATTCGTATGCGCTCTCCGGACTGCGGAGAAGATGGCATTCAATTACAGCAGAAATTAATGTGATTAGTATTGAGTGGTGTACTTTGGCTCGAAGGATAAATTCTTTAATGGATAACAAATAACAAAAGAGCACAAGTAGAAAAATTGTAGCACAGTTCTAATTACAATTATGTGAATGTTATTATTATTATCATTTCTTTTTGATAACGGATTGATGACTGTCCCAATTAAATGTTTCACTATCTGTAAGTCCAAGGGAAGAAGGTGCAATTGAATGTTATGGTGAAATTTATGGAAACAAGTGATTCTTAAAATTAACAGAATGTTGTTAGGATGTTAGTAGAGTATCCTTATCTTTAGGATAAGGTTAGTTCATTATAAATGTACATGTTTACATTTAATGGAACTTACGGTGAAATTATGAAACACAGTGATTTTGAAATTCTTTATGGTATCAGAGAGTGGGCCCAACGATGATCTTGCGATCAAGTTGGGTATGATCCTGCTTCCGCAATTATCACCATCAGTTTTTTTTTTTTATTTCGATAAAGAAAATCAGCATCTTCTCCCATTTAACTATCAACTCAAGCCTTACGATCTTCTCCATCTCAATTTGCACGATCAAAACTTTTGGAAGAGATTATGTTAGATCTGATCTAGTGGACCACTTGCACTGATAGATTCAACGGGAGTGGGTTGCGACAGTGATGGATCCACAGATGGGCGGTGATCCGCAAGAAGAAGATATGATCGTTTTTGCAAAATATTTAGAATTTATATTTTATTTTGAGATCAAGGGTTTCTATTTAAATGTGAACAATCACATATCCTTTCCTTGAAATTAGAGATTAGTATCTTAGATAAGGATTAGTTTGGTTGTTAGAGATTTTAGGCAGTTTGAATTTTAAATAATTGTTGATTTGAGTTGCTCTTCATTGTATAAATTGAGACCAATTCTCAATTGAATGTTACGGTGAAATTCATGGAAAGTAGTGATTCTTAAAATTCTATACCTAGATGGATCAAGATCACATTGCAGTATTGAACCAAAGGTCATGTTGGTGTGGAAAACTCAATATCCTGATACAGCAATAACGAAGTGAAATATACAAATGTATGCATGCCTTTCAATTGGCATCAATAGAACAATAATTAATGATGAAACAGACTAGACTCCAATATGTGTGCTCCTTGGAGTGAGACTTTCAGGGAACTCTTCTGAACCATACAAATCTCAAGCAACTGAGGGATTGTATGTAAGAAGTAAGTTGCTTAGATGATCATAAATTATCAGTCATAAGCATTCAGTTGGTTGTAATAAAAATAGATGGTTTGGATTTCCTAATTCAACAGCTGATCAGATGCTCATGAATGTCTCAGAAGTGGAAATTTGGATTTTATCCTATCAAATGGGGAAATGTTGGTCTGAGTTTGCACTTGTAAAGGATAAGTTAACAATGAAGCTTGCTTTGCAGAAGATGCGCATGGGATTCCCGATTTTTGCAATAATGGACTCATCCAAATATATCCAACATCATCTATTGCAAAGTTTTTTTTTTTTTTTTGTTGGGTGCATCATAGGGTTATTGGGGGCAGCCAACAAGAACTCAATTCCTGGACGTATTCTATGTGAAGTGAATGCCCAACCAACACGACTAAAGCATTTTTTTTGCTCTAAACTACATGAAATATTTCACTAATTACTAAGTAGGAAAAACAATCACCTTTACTTCCTTATAGAGCTTCTTCTCCCATGCATATAATCTATCCAATGTAGATTGGTGACTTCCCAAAAACACTAAGGACTCCTCAGAGATATCACTGCTGCTGTCGTAGCTGTCATTTCTAGAACTAGATGAAGCATGAAAGGGTCTAGATAATGTTGAATGAGATGATACCGATCGGAATAGGGCGACTGGATTCAACATTTTAGCAGCTGCAATAACAAGAAGAGTGCAAGAGCATCAAGCAGAATTACAGACATAAAGGGTGTTTTTGGATATTTCCCAAGCCCCCAGATGACAATTTTCTAGGAGATTTTGGAAGAATGGTTTGTATTACACCACTATGTGCAATTTGGGTGGCACAGAACATAGACCAGTACACTAGATATCCAACTTATTTTTACCAAATCATCATCAGCTGGTTGCCATATCTATTTGTGATGGAGAAGTAAAGAGAATAGTACTGCATTCAGTATTATCTCTGATATCCATGATGCCATATGTGCAGCTGAATGAATAGGTATCAACTAGGACAGGATATGCAATCAAAGTGGGCCATTCAGACACTTCTCAATTGTGTGGGTTGGAAATCACAAAATGCATTACTGTTTTTCTTGCTTTCCTACCAATATCACTATCATAGTTATTGATATCAACCTCGGGTGGAAAAGTAGCGGTCTCACCATCAGACAGTAAAGGATATCAATTTGGATAGAGAAGTAGGGGTCCAACATCAGACAGCTGTTGATATCAATTTGGGGTGGAAAAGTGGGGGTCGCACTCATGTTTCATCCAGTCACAAAAACACAAGCAAGGAGCCAGGGATGGATCTACATAGTATTGAGAGGGGTCAATTGCCCCCTCTCAACTTGTTCCTTCCCTTCAAAGTTTAAATGAGGAAAAAGATATGGATAGGATATATTTTGATCCTATCTTTTTGCCTCTCCTCAACTTTTCTTTTTCTCTTGTTTGCCCCTCAACAATTATTTTTTCCTCTTAGTAAAGAATGGTATTTTTAAAATACAATAGGAGATTTTGGTCTTTTACTTGTAAAAAAGACAACTCATCAAATCACCAATAGGGTATGCATTATGCTGTGGTTTTTTTCCATTTATTCTTTCTTTTTCTTGCCCATTATTGAGCCTAGAATCCTAATCCTCTCAAAGTGTGAAATTCATAATCACCCCAACCCCAACTCATTTAATTTATTATCAAATTTTCAGGTTTTAGCATTTGACTTCAAAATCTGGATCAAATAAACTTAATTTAATTCCTAACTAAGAAATATCAGGTTACTATAAATAAAGGTACTTAAAAAGTTTCTTTTTTATACTAATTACATGTCAAATGTTCCATCAAAATTGGTGGTTTTATGAAAGTTTTAGAAAGGATTTGAGCTCTAAATAATGGGCCAAAGATCAAAACTTTTTGTAAACGTCAACTCCATATTATGATCTTGAAAATTATTTAATTTATTTTTTAATCAAGATCATGTGCTCATGAGTGAAAATGCTAAAAATATGCAATTTACAACTCTTCTCTACTCTTTCATATCCATTTTTATCACTGTTGGATATGAAGAGCGATCTAAATTCATCTTATTTTTTAAAAAAATATTTTTGGAGTATAATGTAATAGCTAGTCCACAACTTTTTTGTACCCATTATATTGTAATAATAGTTTTGAGGTATAGTGCAGTAAAAATTTTAATTTCTTCTCAAATTTCTTGCTAAGAGAATCTTTCTCCCCGCATAAGAGAAATCGAAAACCCTGGCTCCATCACTGAACACAAGTCATCTATCCTTTTTTCAAAAATTTCAAACTGACTGAAATTTGGGGTGCATCCAGATCAAGATGTACTAAAGATTGGAATAATTTGAAGACACAATTTTAACTCTACCATATGTTGTGGCTTTTACTTGTGGCAGTCCCAAGCTGAGGTCAAGGAAGAGGGTTGCATCAATTGGCAGTGGGCCAAAAAGAGCTTTTCATACTTTATAATATGGATTCCACTCTGATAATCTATCCTAAATCTATTGGTTAAACTTCATACCTGTGAATTCATTTGAAGTTGATGAGAATTGAGCTTTGCTTGCTTCCAACATAGTTGAAACTTCCTTGGCAGAATCACAGACTATCTTGAACTGGGTCTCAAGGTCCTTGACAACCTCCTCCATACTCGTTGGTCTTCGATCAACATAAACAGTAAAATCAGGTGTTTCCTCTGCTTCGTCTCTATCACTTGCCTCCCTCTCTTCATTTGCAACACCAAGTTCTACTTCATCGTGTGCTTCTGAAACTTCAATACTCTCAGTAGCCTGAGACTGAAGTCCCTTGGCTTCATGTTTTGTCTCTGTTCCAATGTCAACCTCAATGCCACCATCGTTACCTTCAACTGCTTTGGCAGCAGAATTCAGGTCAATCTTTTTCCTTTCTTCACCCTCTTCTGTCTTTCCCTTTTCTTTTTTCTCTTCGAGTTCTTCTAAATCAGGAATTCCTTCTTCTTCACGAACCTGCATCAGC
Source organism: Persea americana (assembly GCA_029852735.1). NCBI lineage: Eukaryota > Viridiplantae > Streptophyta > Magnoliopsida > Laurales > Lauraceae > Persea > Persea americana. The sequence continues at coordinate 2,809,350 of CM056812.1, forward strand.
TCTGTTGTCTGACCCTCAGCAGCTATTTGATCGAGACTTTCCCGAGTAGGGTAACCATAAGTGTCCAGAGATGAAAAGGGGTTCCAAAAGAAGTCCCATTCGGATGTTTGGGGTGAAGGTGGGGGGTAACTTGGCTTGTTGTATGGAGAAGAGTAGAATGATGAGTTGTAAGGCGGTGATTGCATGGAGAAGAATCCATCAATTCCATAGTGGTGACTTGGGGAGTAGGATTCAATTCTCATAGTTTCTGGCGATCGAGGCCTCTCTTCAATAGAGATTGAAGGATTGCCACCTGATCTCAGGTAGTTGATTACTTGGGAAGTTCTAATTTGGGATTCAACTGGGGTGGTGTTCACACACAAGGACCTCAAAGGAACAGCGATGATTTCAGGGGCTGTTTTCTTTATGGGTGTGGAAGAATGGATTGCATATGGATTGGAAGAGAATTCAAGGTGCTCATATCCCTCGATGTAGTCCCTAAGAGCTAGAGATACTCGTCGTAGGGATTGAATGTAAGCAATGTGACCTGCAGCAAATCTGATTCTAGACTCAATGGCCTGTTTGATGAATCTCTTCCTATCCTTACATAGCTGGACTGCCTCCTCATTATCCAACTTTGAAATAGGACATCCCATCTCTCTCTGTTCTCTCTAGGAATTTGTCAAACCCAAATCTCAAACCAGAATCGGGCAAGAGCCGTCAATTCTTCAAATTCATAGGATTCTGGAAACTGCTCAAAGGAAACAGGCAAGGTTTTAGAGAACTTAATATGCCAAAGAAATCAAACTCAACAATCCAGCATCTAATACAAGATACATAAAAAACAGTTGGAAGGAGTTTTCTTAATTCTCAAGTTTCATAGGTGGCTTGGAAACAGATGAGACTTAATCCAAGAAGAAAGAAGTTGGGTTTCTTTTGAACCTTCCCTGTATACTTGCATAAGGCCCAAAGAATCAATAGTTCCAAAACTCATCTTTAAGAATAAATAAATTTATCAAAACTCCAGGGAAGAAAGTTGAAGTCATCTGGCGAAAGAGATCAAGCAAGAGGAAATAATGTGGGAGGATTTTCTAGTGACAGAAGAAGCGTTAAAAGGAACTGTTTGTCTGGCAAAAAATCCAAAGAAATCGTGTCTTATTCAGAAAAAAGAGAGCTGCTGTTGATGGTGATGAAAGGCATTGCCACATTTGGTAATGATTAAAAAAAAAAAGATATTCATTCTTCGTATTTTTTTATTTTAACAGGAAAAGAATAAAAAGATGAACTGCTTCCGTGAATTTGAGGATTGAAAATGTAATCATGAATCATATTAAAAAAAATTCACGAAGTGGAGAAAGGAAGAGAAATGCAGGAAAATAAGCCCACTTGTAGAAAACAGAAAATGGTGAAATCCAATTCCAAAACTTCTCAAAGGACAAAATCAGAAAAAAAAAACCCACATCCAAAAAACTGAAAAACTGAAGATGCCATCTGAAGAAGAAAATGTAATGATGAAATCTATAGCCCAACTTCCAAAAAAGGAAAATGAATAGAAATAAATTATTATCAATAAAAAAAAAAGTGGGCAAGAGTCACTCATTCAAGAAATTTCTCAAAGCAAAAGAAGACGAAAATTCAAATGAAGTGAAAAAAAAAAAAATATTTGGAGAAGCCACTGGCAGGATAAAATTTACACTTAATATCTCTGAAAAATGGGAAAGAATGAAAGTTCAGTAGCAATAAAAGCAAAAGAAGAGAAGCATCAAAAGCAGATAAAGTTCAAAAGTACCAATTTTCAGGAGCCAACGTCTATTAGATTTCTATGGAAAAGTATCTAATTAAGGCAAGAAATCACCCACTAGTAAAGATTAGATTAAAATTATTCAGAAACAAAAACAATCACAAACCAATAAACACCAATCACATATGACCTACAGTTCACCTCTCAATAAAAAGAGAGAAAGAAGGAAAAACCACTTTCAAAATGATAACTTTCTGAAGAAACCTGGATTTGAAATTGTCCTAAACATGCTGAAATTAAAAGAAATGGCTGTTTTGGACAAAGGAGACAAGAACAAGACCTGATTTTCAGAGGTAATCTCAAGAAGAGAAAGATAGAGAAGATGAGATTTAAATAAAAAACAATAAAAAAGAAAAACCCATTTCAGAAAAAAACATGATCTTCAAATGTATATCTGAAGAATTTTGAAAATATGAGAAGATGAGAATCAAAACCGGATGAAATTCAAATTTTCAAAAAGACCCAGTTCAGAGGAGCTAATGGCGATTGAACTCGTATGCTGAACAATCATCAATTTGAAAGAAATGGGTTGTTTCGAAATCAAAAGGATAAGAGATTCATACCTGGTTTTCAGAGGCGGGAAGCAGACGAAGCTATTCGGAGAGAGGAGTTGGAGAGAAGCAACGGTCAGAAAGAGCAAAACAGAAGCTCCCTACACAGAAAAGAGAAGAGGTGAAGAGAGAAGCCCTGAGTTTTCATTTAACTACGAGAGTGCCCTTCATTTCTATGTGTGTCTTGCACTTACAATGGCAAATCCAGACCGTCAGATACATGTCCCAGTCACACATGAATGAATGGGTCCTCAAACCAAGATGTCCAGATGAAACTAATCATCTTTTTATAACTTGTTACAAAATGAACAAAATCTTACACTGTTTGAGTATTCTTGGTTGGACCCACCAACACAATTTGAGCTTAACCCAGTGTTCATGTGGTCTTGGATTGGACTTTATAAATGGGTCAGATTTGGTTCAGCCAATGCATGTTAAATATACAAGTTGGCTAACCAGAGCCAAACCCACTTCTAATTGCCACCGATATAATGGTTTGGAAGGTTCTTCTGCTTCTTCTTCTTCTTCTTTTTAAAAAAGACAACTTTTGAAAGCTTTGCATGGCTGAAAAGGACGTCTGGGGGAGCTTAATTCAAAACTTAACCTACCACTAAGTAATTCAGAATGGTTGAAACCATTTCATAACGGCCTATTTTGACCAATGAATCCAATTCCAGATGGTCCATGGAAAGAAAAAAAAGAAAAAAGTTAGGGTTTTCTTTGTGTCCAAGACTGCAAAAGTGGTTTGGGTTTGGCTATCTGGGCACAATCCGCCGAATACCTTAAACCCATGTACATGCATTTTTGGAAATTGCCGGACACTTCACAGGTTAGGAAATGGGTTAGCCCTAGGTAAGATTTTTCAACTCTCCCTGTTCTTGGTTGATACATTAAGGTGGGCCTTATCAAGCCATCTCATCATTTCATTGGAGCATTTTTATCTTATTTAAATCAGATGGCGTGGTCAACCTTATATAATCATTCCCTTAATCGGGTAATTGGTTATACAAATACGGTCCAATATTTGACTAGAATCAGGATATGAAATGAGGGTCCATATACAGATTTCATGGGTTGAGTCCCACTGAGTCATGGGGATCATTTACAGCCTGCCTTTAACTCCAAGCCATGCCTAAGTCCATCAGCAACAGCAGGGCTCTTAGCTTGATGGAATTTAATTAAAATAATCCAACGGTTGGCAGTGGGCTAGGAACTCATACTTGTGGGGCGCATGTATTTCATACACATGGGCCACTTGCAGAGATGACAGCCCAGTATAATATCTGCGTCAATAGTTGGGCTGCAAATGAGCCAGATCCACTCGATCCCAGATCCAATCATATGGATATTGGACCATCTGATGGGTGTAACAGGCTGCATTCAGACAACAATTTAGTCCAATGATCCAAGACACTTGCTGGGCTGGATCGAATTGTAGGTTTGACCCTTACCCAGAATCGGGACGTTATTGGGACCTGTATTACATAGGGAACTCCTGAAAAGTCATTAATTCACTTAATTATCCTCTGTGTTACCACTTTCACCTTATGCTGGGAAACCAAAATATTTCTGCTGAGATGGGACAATACATGGGCTGCAGTTCCTCCTTCAGGTGTCTTGGAGAGAGTTTGAAAAGTAGTAACATGAGGGCCAGGATTTTTAGATGATTCAGAGCCAACAGGGAGTACCTATGACACTTCCTCCATCTGATGATTGGTAACAATTCCAATGAACATAGGGGGAGGCTATGTTCATGGGTTCCTGGGGAGTGAGGACATCAATATCTTGGTTGAGTGGGGGCTATTAAGAAGAAAACTCATTTTCTGTGCTCTCCAATGGGCTTCTAAATGAAAGAAAGCTAAACAAATGGGATTTTTTGTGCTTCAAGACTGCAGCTGACAGCTCTTCCCTCATCCATATTAGGGAGCCAAATGGAGGGACAGATATGTTGGTTAACCATGAGTAGATCAACCAGAACAAGAACAATAATAAGGTAAAATGATTTTGCATCTATGTGGATAAGCATTCATAATGATGGAACTTACTAATGAAGGGGGTTTCTGATGACAAGTTTGAATAAATAAAAAAAAAAAAAAAAAAAAACTGATGCAGAATCAAGGCCTTGGAGTCGCACTTTGGTCTTCAACCCACTGTAGATCTGTCCAGAAATTTCTCCTAGAGAAAAATATCAAAATCATCACCAGTGGTGCCTTGGGATCTCCACTTCCATTACAAAAGAAAAAAGCAACATTAATATTCCAAATCGAAATCGTCCCTACAGGAGAGCAAGCATTGACTCAGGAAGCATTCAGATAATTACAAATGACAAAGGGGACAGACAGTTTAACATATCTGATAACACCCAAGAGGAAATCAGCCCTATAAAATAAGGGAATATGATGCGAGATTAGATAGTAGAAATGATCTCTATCAGGACACATTTGGGAAGTCCTCTGATTCCTGGTGGAATGGATATGTTGATAGAAAGGATGATTACTCAGCTGCACACTTTGCAAAGAAATCAGGAATCTGACAAACATTATATTTCAAGCTGGATGCACAACAAAATTACCATAAACAATGGCAATTTCAGCAGGTTAAAGTACTCCATATAGACTTCTCAACATCAACAACTTGTAAACTTCCAATATGTAAACACTTTATTTTGACCAAGTAAGTTCGCATGACAATGGGATTAGAGTATCATGACTGCCAATTGTTCCAAAGCAAAGGCATGGAATGCTCAGATCAGTTTTATACCTGTTTCCCTTAGGGAATCAATCACAGCCTTCACCTTACCATGATATTTTTGTTCTCTTTTCAAGAATACAGTAACTGCAGGGATGTCCTTAAGCAACAGACGCTCGCCCAGAATCTTTCCAATCTTTGCAGCAGCTGCAACATCTCGACTAGATTCCATGGTAGGCCTCAACAATTTTTCCTGTGAACTTGCAGAAGAAGCTACTGTGGCCGTCGGCGAATGAATGACTTGTGCACTCACGTATTTGTTTGTGAAGTGCATCTTCAAGACATATGGCTTAAGAAAATTGATGATTCTCGGTGGCCTAACGGGGAGAGGGATGACCATTGCTACTTTCCTGCAAGCAACAAAAGCCAAAACCCAACAAGATCAAATCGACTAGAGATCAGATAAATATATAAAGATCTGTGCTCAAGACAATTTTTTCCAGGAACATGAGAGGACTAACAAATAGATTTAAACAAACCTATTATGCAGTACGTTTTTCAATGGTTGAAGTTGCAAAATATTGCAACATCAAAATACTCAGGCCCTGTCTATTTGTATTACAATACATGGTAACTGAATACATAGAATTTATGCCATAAGTGGTTAAAAAAGAAGAGCAAAGGTGAATTTTCAAAAATGAGCATTAAATTAGCTTTTCTTTTATGGAGATAGAACCAAAGGAAGATGGGAAATGAATAACGAAGGGTGATGGCTGGCTATTCATTTCCCATTTTTCTTTGATTCTATTTCAATAAGAGGAAAGGTTATTTGATGCTCTTTTTTGAAAATTGACTCATGTTCTTCAATTTTAACTACTTATGGCATAAATCCTATGCATTCAATGCCTTTGTTCTAATGCAAACAAACAGGCCCTCAGCTTTAGGGAATTTGAGATTTCCATATTTGATGGAAGGAGGAAAGCAAGTGATACTGTCTTTGGCTCAAATGCAGCAGAAAATACGAAAGCCTACACTTCTCAGAACCCAGTCCGCCGCAAACGCTGTAAGCATACATTTCATGTCTCAAGAAGCATGTGCCGTGAGAGCAGGATCCACCAGGAAACAATGCTCAGGTTGTTTCAAGTCTTAACCTGAAACAAAAACACAAGCAATTCTGGGCAGAATGAGGCCTTTTCACACCATCCCCCAAGCTCTGCCAACCCCAGGGAGGGAAGCATGATATTGATGCAGCAGCACCAGAGTCTCCGTGAGATACACTCGTGGGCCACATGTGGGACCCATGAAATTCTAATTTTTAAATTATTATTAGCTTTAATTTTAGCCAAGATTGTAATTAGGATTAGTTTCTAATTTGAAAAGGATTATTATTTTGTTTCCTAGTTTGATTAGGATTGATTTCTTAGCCCCTAAATTTCTTTTATTATATATATGGCATTTTTAGAGAATGATAATCTCAGATTTTGAAGTTAATAAAATTTCCCCGTGTGGGTTTTATCTTTGGAGAGTGAGATTGCTCGAGTGATTGTTCCCTGGGAACCCGAATCGTGCTCCGACACTTGGGATCCTAACCCTAGGATTGCATCAGATACTTATTACCACCGATAGGTTTTGGCTATTCCTTTCCAATCCTGCAACCGCCACTTTTGGCTTTTAGATGTCATTACTTAGTCGCATAGCACGTGTTCGATGAAAGTCCTAAATGAAACTTGCTTCTTTCTAGGATCAAATCATGTTTTATTAGCCTATTCTGAAGAACATGATCACAAGATTTTTAGTTTCATAGAAATCGTGTTTGCTATTTTTTGAGAAGCAACAGTAAAAGAATTCTATTGTAAAGAACGAAAAGATATGCACAAAGAGAGGAGTCTAAGGCCGCATCAAACAAAATCCAAGAACCACATGACAGAATACATGCTTCCATGGGCACCCCCCACAACACAAGACAGAACCCAATTGTAAGGTTGGATTTGATTAGATGATAGTGCAAAATGAGAATTGTAGAGAGAAGGGATTCCAACCGGAAAATAGTAATACTGATGAGTTGCAGAGAGAATGGTGGGATTGCAGAAAACATACATAAGATACCTATAAATCCATATACCTGATTGAAAGCTGTATGTCCAACTGCTGCTACAGGTGTGGCGGGCGCTCTCTCTCTCTCTCTCTCTCTCTCTCAAGCCTCACCAAAGAAGAGTCCAGGATCCTCTGCGGCTTTGACTTTTAGAGAAGTCCCTAGTATAGAGCTCTACAGTGTGGCCCATTGTTGAACATGCCAAAATAAACTCCCTCCAAGGGTATGGGTTATTCTTCAAATTTATTCCAATAAAAGTTGGTCTCACTGTAAATTTAATTTTTAATTAAAAATGTGATTAATACAGTCTTATTCATATTCATTAGTCATTAGTCATGTTTTTTTTTTTTCTTTTTATCAAAGGGCCAATCATAAGCTGGAAAAAAACGTTATACCCCTTTTAGGGTAAGATTTGAGAATATGCCATGAATTGAGAAACGAGAAGGCTTTTGGATTTAGGGTTTCTTCTAAATAGTTATGATCTTTTGTGGAGTTCCACTCATTTAATTTTGGATTTCTCAAAACCAAAGACGAGGGTCCAAACTTAATCAGGGCCTGTTTGGTAACATGTGAGGGTTCTAAGAAAAAATCACAAATTTAAAAATATTGGTGTAGATTTGAGGGTTTTTTTTATTGAGGATTTGAATAGCTGATGATTCTATATCAATATCCGTGCGTATCACTGCATCAAGAGGTGGAAAGTGGAGCCCATGGCCCTTGAGAAATTTTGAAAATCCCCCATATGTTATGGGAAATTTTATGGGGTTTTTTTTTTTTTTAAACATTGACTCTCTCAAACCTTTCTTTTTTTCAATGTAGAGGCCTTTGAGAAATATCCGAATCCCACCACTGATATTGATATCTTGAAATTTTAGAATAAAAACAAGGGCTACATATATTTAAAAAGATTTGTTGAGTGATTCACATACTCAAATTATATCATGTTATCTCCAGAGCTTTTGAACTAGGACTCATTAACAACATATTGTAATTAGGGAGGTAAATGGGTTGGTTGTGGACTAGAACCGTTTTCCAAATGACCTCTTCAGTTTTAGGTTTGGTTCCGACTCAGAACCTCTTTGCCAGGACTTGATTCTGATAAGAGAACTTATATTCCAGTCTAGTTCTATTCCCAAATCTATTTGAATTTTTTTATTTTATTTTGCTTAAAATAGGGATATCATTCAACCTGGGGCATGTTTGTGTAGCGGATTTTTCACTAATTTCCACACCATACAATATGTCTTTATTTGGTGCAGCACAAGTATCTGCAAAAAATGACATTTTTTTACCCGCTTTTCCTCATGAGCGTAGGAACCAAGCTTGACCACCCCTGTTGGATTTGCCTTACAGAGACAAGTCATTAATCTTGGAGGTGGTCATTTATAACACTTGAAAAAGTACTTATTTGTAGTTGTCGAAAAAGAGATGGCTTGAACATCAACCTGCATAGCCAAATTTTTTATTTTATTGACGTCGTTGCTCGCCTGGTTTGGAGACATGTCCAAACCATCTCGTCCAAACCATCTCAAATAAGTTTCTCTAATTTTATCCCTATTAATGCTGCCCCTAATTGCTCTCGAGAAAGCACTCATTTCTAATTGAGGTCATGATTGGATAAATAGGATGACAGTTGCAATGTGGGGGCCACCTAATGATCAAATGTGTTACCTTCACCATCAAAGACAACACAACACCCCCACTCTCCCCAATTTGCCCCCACCCACATCAATTTGGCACTCATCCAACCGAATATTCACGTTTGGAATGATCATACAAAACATACAAATATGCACTTCATCTTATGGTGGACATTGTCCAAATTTGAGACTTTTCAGTGGAGAGTCAAATGAGAGTCCTCCGAATAAATGCTTTAGATCATGCAAGCCATTGCATAAATTAATGTAAAAAAAAAAGTAATTTTTAAAAGATTAAGCAAAAAGAGACTGGGCTGATTAGATTAAAATCCAAGGCCATTTGAACTATTTCAACAACACAATTTTTTTCCATCACAAAGTCAACACCAGATAGATGGGATAATTCTTTCAATAAATATTTAGGAAATTGCAATGCAAAAGGAAGTACAAGCCTATAAATTGATACCATAATCCTATATTGTGATAAATGAAAATATTGTAAAACCAACTCGTATAAACATTGTGAAACTTTATAGATGGATATACATTAAACCTCTAATAGGATTAGGAATGAGCACATAAGAGAAAACTAAGCAGCCCTAGAGACATTTACAATTGAAATGTTACAATTCAATGAGACGCAGGAGGGGGAGACAAGTAAAGACCTTGAATTAAGGACACAGATATGATGGGTTTTGGTATATCATTGAGAACATGAGTTTGAAAAGGGCTGAGTGGAAAAAAGTTAATGACTAAGAAAACCCTTGATGGAGAAGAAAAGGCTTTGATGATGATGATCACGACGACGACGACGACTACTACTATCATGATGGCCTTCAAACATACAATATCCCTTGAGCTAGAAAACTAATACATGCATTAATCAATGTAAATACATTCTGACACGTTCATCTGTAGCTGATTCATTAAAATCTCATTTTGTGAATGCAAGGTAGACAAGTAATGCTGTTTTACACAATTTTGTTCATCTTGGATCAATTGTCTCGTATTTCCACTAACCAACATTTGGTTGTGTATAGGATCCAAAAATCAGTGATACAGAAAACCATTGAACTGATGAGTCCCACCATGGTGGCATGTTTCATGGGGAAGATTTTTGGTCATCTTCATCATCCATGGAGGAGCAATACTACGTGCCAATGAGCAAACTAGCAGCCCTAATCATTCAAGGCCCAAAAACAATGTCTATGCTCAGATTCATTGGTTCAGATGCAAGGGGGGAATAGCATACATTTCTGAAATACATGCCTCTGCAACAGGAGCTCCTGTTGTCCAGAACAAAATGAGAGACATCTTACATAAAAATTTAATGACATCGTTCCACAGCATATTGGACCATAGAAATCAAATCTACCTGTCTAAGTATTAACAGCTACAAGTCTTTGTATTTGTAAGAGATGGAACTCCATACTGGCCATTTAACAAGGGAAAAGCACTGGAGAGCCATCTCTTTGAAGCTTGCTCTCTGGGATGTCAAGCTTGCTCATCTTCTCTTCACACCAGAGCAACTGCTCCTTGCTGATCCTCACCATCCTCAGGACCCTTGACACAACTTTAATATCAATGAGGCCGAACAGAAGCTCCACTTCTTCTGCCATTGTGGGCCAGGGTTTCTTCTTCCACCCTTTCTTCTTTCTACTCAGTTCCTTCAGTTTAGCCTCCTTCTGAAGTTTAAAAAGACAGAGTGAGATTGTACACAAGATAAGATTATTAAGATTGTAAATGAGAAATGGGTTTATTTCATTTATCTACCTTGCCTAAAGAAGTCTGTATCTGTTGAAGGGAGCTCTCAACCTGGTTTAGACCTCCAAATAAATTGAGAACACCAGACTTTTTCCTGTCCATCTTCAGGAAAAGGCGGAAGGTCATAATTGAGCTCCCAATTATTTTGATCAAGTCAGCAGCAAGAACCAGTGAATCTGAACATCCTTCTTCCAGTTCTCTCTGGTCTGATTCTAAAACAATTCATAACAAAACACTGTTAAGAAAAATTATTAAAAAAATAAAAAAGTCTAAAAATATTGAATGAAGAGAAATGATCATGTCCTGGTGACAGTACCTACCATCCTGGATCACCTATTTGGCAGGTGGGGCCCACCTTTGCTCGATCCATCCCATTCACATCACACGCCAAAGCTGTTTAGGCACTGGCCCAACTCTCACTTCGTCTGGATTGAGTTACACCATTCTATTTGATCATTTAACAATTGTGTTAACAAATGACCAATCCAACAGTGTAGATCATTTTAGTTGAAGTCAAGCTCGAGCCAGTTCCTCTACAAGGTGGATGTTCAACATGAAAGAATCAGATCAAGCAAAGGTGAATGCTCAGACATGTCAAACAGGTGGCTAGGATTACACTGACATTGGGATTATGATCGTTTCTCTTGGATATGAAGGAAAAAAAATAACAAATAAGATTGTAAAATAAAATATTTGAAATTACAAGCTTTCAAGCACTAGATTCTAAATGGATGGGGGGAAAATAAAGTGAGAAAAAAATAGACTTTGGGGTCAAAAGCATATAGTTTTAGGCTTTTAGCTTTGTTTGGTTGACAGATTACATGATCCTGAGCCAAAAGTTAAATAATAATAACTTTGAACCTTTGGACTATATGTGGGACCGACAATGTATAGATCCAGACATTGGCTTCATGTTATCTTTGTAGATAGGCAAACTGACCATAACATATTTGATCAATATTGCTTTCCGAAACTAAAATTATAATTATTCAAGTAGTGATATTTTTGAAGAATCACTGCTCAAATGCATGGTAACTAGATAAACTAGCATGGAAGAATATGAGTAGGGTCCTACATGTTTGTTTATATATAATATACTTAAAGGCAAACACGGTCACATAAGAATCCAAAGAAGATGGAAGAAGATCCAGGCTCAACGCTAGAGGTGATGGGTCCAAATCCATGTACCTTTTTTAAATCTTGCACAGAACTTCTACAAGCTTAACAGAGTATATATGACTTCGTCTGCAACCCAGCTCAAAGTTTAACTTCATCTGAGTTTGGGCCACAGCAAGCCATGCAGATACATTTGCATTGTCCGTCTGTTGTTCTCAAATTGTATTTGGAAAACTCAGTACTTGAAAATGTCAAAGAAGCGCGTCTCACTATCAATACTGCCCAGAAAATGGAGGAGAAACTCTATAAAGGGATACAGTTTACATTGCAACACAACATTTACCTTGAATGCTTGGAACCTGAAGGAACATTGGCAAAGAGCATCTACTTCGGGCATAAATCTCCGCCCTATGACCCTGCTCAAAGGGTTCGTTTTCAATGAACCGCTGTAATAAAACCTGAAATTGCTGAAACCTCTGAGCAACATGGCTATAACAGGTGCTGTTTTCAGGTTGAGATGAGATTTTCTGGCTTAGTTGTGTGTACTGGCAGTGTAAAGCTTCCCAAGTCAAGCAAATCTGTGCAACATAAGCTGTTTCAAGATCTTGGCAGGGATCACCCTGTGGTTGCCGCAGGAGCTCTCCATCTAGAATTTCTTCACGTCTCTTAAAAGAGAGACTGCGAAGGGTAGATGCAAGCTTCTTTGATGCAGATCGAGGGGATGGGTTTGTAGAATTACAGGAGCCTGTAATCAAAGGAATACTTATATTGTGACTCAAAACTTGAATTTTGCTAGATCCAAGCCACGCAAATGGTGGAAGCCACTGGATACACTGCCTGATTAGAAAATGATGTGAGAGTTGAGACCATTCATCAGGTAGGCCGGACATGCAAAACTTATCTCGATTGATGAAAAGCTCTTTAATTTTCCCAATATATCATACATGTGCAACCACCTGATTAATTAATCTGTCTGATTTTTGGGCTACATCAAGTGAAGGGCCAACCTTTTGCATGGATTGGATGTAGTACACACTTGCCACACTGGCACATAAGGCTGCATGTGAGTCTATGCTCAATTGACCCACCAATAAATTGGCAAAACTCTGAACACAACAAACTATTCTAGAAAAATCAATTTATTTATTTGAATGAGCTCTTCAAGAAATAACCCAAAATATCAAAGTGTAAATCCCAACCCTGGAATTGGTAAAAGCTAGTAAGCATTCCACATACAAACTTTTGAAGGACATTTTATTAGAGAATGTTTTAGACAAGGTTGGATTTGGCAAGGATGAGATTGGATTATTAGGCAAGAATCATATTTGATTATATTTTTTTTATTTATTATCTGATTAGGTTCCCTATTATATAGGTATGATTATATTTCCATATCTTTGGTCGTAATCTTATAAATAGCCATTGGCTTTTTCTCAATGAAATCAATCAAAGAATTTGCAAAGATGTAGTCTATAAAAGTTTTCATGGTACTAGAGACAGGGCCGGCATTGATTTTACAATCAGCCGGTTATGGTCCTGCCCTCGCTCAGCACTATATCCGTCCAAAAATTAGCCATTCCAAAAAAAAAAAAGAAAAAGAGCCCCTGTTCTATCCAATACTCATCATCTTCTCCTCATCACCACTCCTTCCTACAGTGCCTCCTCGACTTCTCCTGCTTGGGCTGGTCTCTACCCTTTACTCTTTGTGCATGACTCACGAGGAGCCACACCCAAGAGAGCAACCTGCCATAGAGATCAGATGGCCTATCTTGATTTGTAGTTTCTTCCATACATAAGATTCTGGACTCGTTTTCTTTTACACATGGTTCTTCCCGGTTCTTTTGTCACAAAGCAAAATGGGTACAGGTAGTCCTTGGTGCTCTAAAGCACCCCCAATATCAATGGTCTCTCGAGTGACCACAAATTCTCAATGGTCACTCAGATCCATTGACTCCACCAAATCAGGCAAACGGTTTGAATGGATCTCTTTGCAAACCTTGATATGATCCAAGCCCCTCAATCTCATATTTTTTGTCAAGCCTCATCATCCATATGCTTATGAGAGAATCATGACATATCTGATCTAGTGGACCACTGGCTCCGATAGACTAAATAAAGAGCAGGATGCAATAGTGAAGGACTCCACGGAGAGACGGTGATCACCAGCAAAGCACGATGGGAATTTTGGCAAGGCATGAATCAAGATCAACGAGTTATTTTTATGGTAACCAATCATATGATCCATTTTTGAAAGGACCATGCAATTGTGGGGGAGTATTAGAGAATGTTTTAGACAAGGCCGAATTTGGCAAGGATGAGATTGGATTATAACATATTTGGATTATTAGGCTAGAATCATATTCGATTATATTTTTTATTTATTATCGGATTAGGTTTCCTATTATATAGGTATGATTAGATTTCCATAGTTGTAATCTTATAAATAGCCATTGGCTTTTCTCAATGAAATCAATCAAAGACCTTGCAAAGATGTAGTCTATAAAAGTTTTAACATTTTCCAAGATTGGCATTTAAGCATTACAAAATTCATAAATGTACAGCTGTACAAGCTCACAAAGCGACTGTTAGCTCAAAGAACAGATTCATCAATTTTTGGACCATAACCAATGTATTATGGACCATATAGACAATCAGATCAAATCATTCAGCCCACCAGCAATAGACTTGTTGAAATTTGGCATATTTTGTATGTTGAAAAGCAGTTTGGAGAAAAACTGAAGAAGCAATTGAAACATATACCAATGGTGTTAAAAGCTTTAGCAAAGATTACCATGTTCCTTCTTTAACTGAATGATCATCTTGTCAAAGAACTGCATCCGCTCACAGTACTTATCATACAACGTATCAAATCCACACCATGGATACCTATCTTCGACTTCTGACTCTCGCCATTCACCCGAGCTTGCCTCCTCCTCATCCTCCTCCTCCTCCTCCTCCTCATCCTCTGGACATGATTCTTCTGGTATCAAAACCATGAAATTTTTCCTTCTTAGCTCTTTCAATCGGCTTTTCACCTCATTGGTGAAAAAATCATCATCATCATCATCCTCCTCAATTTCTCTACTGGAATCAGCAGCATTTGCCTTGGGCAAATCATCTCTACCCTCTTTTTTGGTTTCCTCCATTGGCACCGACTTAATTTCCAGGCCTTCTTGGGCATTTAGCACATGGGGTTTCCTGGCCTTCTTCACTCTGAAGAAATCCATTTGAGCTTATACCTAACTCAAGGAGAAATTCTAATCAAATCTCTCTTGTTCAAACCTACTTGTTGACAGAAGATGGCTATTTCAACAACCACCAAGAGAGCTCCAAACCATTCAATTCAATCTTCCTTTAGAATTTTCCTTCCTTATAAAAGTAAAATGCCAACCTCTGAAACCAATGGAATATCCACACGCACCTCTGAAATCTGCCTTCTTCTACAACACTGCCGCGATCTTATTTTATTTTTTGAATGGTCAACAGTGCCGCTTTAAAAAATAGTAATGAATCTGAGAAGCTCCATTCAACTTTGTAAATGAGTCTTCCCAAACAGAGATCTCCTGTTACAAGAAAACACCAGAGAGCTCACATTCTACCACATCTAAAACACTTTTGAATGCTCAAAGACCTACAAATCACATGCTTAAAAAATTGCCACTTTCTCAACAGAAATGTCAGGTCTTTATCACAGAACCCAGCAAAATCAATCGCCCTTTCAGAAGAGAGCCTTCTAGTACTTTAAAGATGAGACAGGAAGAAAAGGGATTTCTTAAATCTTAGAATCTTAAAACCCTAAAACTTAAAAATCAAAACCCCCCAAAAACTGAGATATCTCAAGACCCTTCCATAAAGTTGAAGCAACATGCAAAACCCATCACTCAATAGATCCCTAAAACCCTAGAAACCCAATAAACCACCCCAGGAAACACCTTCAACAGATCCCAAAACTGCATGCAAAGTCCATTATTCACCCACCAAACCCCTCAACAGATAAAAACCCCCAAAAACCCAAGAAATCTCATTTCATAAACAGTCAAAACAAATCCTCGAAAACCCCCTAAAAACCCCAAGACCCCAAGTAATCTAGTACTATAAGCACAAACCACAGAAATCCCAAAATCGCACCTGAACAGCTCAAATGATCACATTACAGCATGCATTGCCCCATCTTTCTTGCAGTAACAAATCTTTTGAAGATGAAAAATGAGGCCTAGATATGGAAAGAAGGGAAGGAAAGTGGGGACAGAGAGAGAGAGGCAATGAAATGGAAATGGGTAAAATAGGGACGCGGGATTCGATGGATTTGCAATTCCAGGAAAAAGGAGAGAAAAGATTTTGCTTGGAAACTGTGGTTATTGTGGTTGTCCTAATTGAATTTTTTGACCGTTGGATTTGAATTACGGAGCCCCAGAAAGGATATATGCAGCAGAGGGAATATGTCTGACAACATCCCCCACCGAAACGAGAAAAGCGCGGGAAGAGAAGTCGAGATTACGAAAATGCCCCCACATTTATTTTGTTTGTATCCACCTATTGACATCCATATACATTGACTTCTTTCACGCACCAAACATGCTTAACCAGTTGAGCTACGACTAACGACTATGAAGGGTTTGATGGGATGAGAATTAATTTTTATTTAAAACGTAGCGTTTTTCTCTATTTTTCTTAAATTTGTTGTCATTGTGTAATGTTGCAAATATGGGTTTTTTTTTGTTAAAATATTTAAATAATTTTGATTATTTATAATTTTCTTATAAGGATATTGTTGTAAAAATATTCATCATCATCATCATTACTACCATCATCAAAGCCTTGTCTAAGTTATGTTGGGTCGGTTACATGAATTTTATTTATCTATTCTGATCTATCTTTATCTAAAATTTAGATAAGTTGTAAAAAATATTATTAAATAATAATAAAAGTTAAATAATAGAAACAAAGAAAATAATTGTACAAAAGACTTAAATACCATTAAATACATGAGAAAACAAGATAAAGAAAACGGCAAGCCATAGTGAGAAACACAAGACACCCTAGCCCTAGCGGAAAGGATTATCTTCTCAGGGCAGACGCATTGGTAGGTTATACAACACTTAGTGTACTAACCTAATCAAACTAAAAAAAAATCATAATGAGAGTTGTTAATTATTGGAAAGTGGTTTACCTGGGCATATGCATGTAACCAAAACAACACTCAACCATGATGTTTTTTTGTTTTTTTTTTCTTTTTTTTTTTGGTAAAAGAAGAATACATTAAAAGCAACAGAAGAATAAGAGAACACAAGGAAAAAGATGTACAAGAAACAACCAACCAAAGAGCACTACAAACTATGAAATGGAAGACATCTTAACCCCATCACCATATAAGTATTTTTTTGCAAAATTATACAAAGCCACATTCATGGATTTGGGGATATAAGAAACCTCAAAACATTCAAAAGACAGAGTCTCCGTAGACATGTCTTGCAAAATGAGGTCAATAGGCCAATCCGAGTTGCCCTCGGTCGCACATACAACTTCATGAGTATCCATCAAAATTTGGACTTTTGAGAATTCAAACTTTAATGTCTTGGTGTCCATTAAAAGTTAAAAAAAATACAGTTGCATGCGTTGCTGCAAAAGTACAAATGGGAAGTGAGTTTCTCATCTTTTTCTCTCTTTCTACATGATTTGCTAACTCATGAGTTGTCGTGTTGGACCTGACACAGAAAGCTAGGAGTTCATTTGGGTTAAAGTGAGGCCAGGTATGATAGGTTTTTGGTTTTTTTGGTTCATGGAAAGGTATGAATGTCTAGATGTTAGCCAGGGGTAATTGGGGTTTGCAGTTGGAATGACCCACAATGCCCTACTAATAACTACTTTAAAATTTGTTATCTCTGAAAAGTAATATGCATTTTGGGTGGACAAGAAGAGATTACAAAAGATCAAAGGGTGAGAACTGAGAAGCCTTTGGCTTATGGTTGTGATTAAGATTACTAAAGAGGTGAGAAAAATGATTTAAGGTATAGATGTTGATAAAGCC
The DNA here is from genome assembly GCA_029852735.1 of Persea americana. Lineage (NCBI taxonomy): Eukaryota > Viridiplantae > Streptophyta > Magnoliopsida > Laurales > Lauraceae > Persea > Persea americana. The sequence continues at coordinate 2,827,006 of CM056812.1, forward strand.
CTGACTGACTTAGGGACTTTTCCTCTAGCCTTAATTTATTTTTCATTAAAGGGAGATTATTAGATTGTCATAATTGATCTAGTGGTGACATGGTGGGCCACACTAGCGATGGTATATGATAAAACAGACAAGTTGGAATATCATTTCCTGTTGGCAACATTTTTCCTATTTTACTTTTTTAAGTCTCTGCAATTTTTTATCACTTCAAAAGAACACCTTTGGAGAGGATATCTATACTATAGACTCTTCAAATTCACAAAAATGGCCATCTCTGTTTTTTTTTGTTTTAAATGCCAATATACTGGACAGGGAGAATATTGTGATTGTTCTGTTGACTATGAGCAGACTTGCAGGGATATAAATGGGTGAGGTCCACAGTAGATGGTGGACTCGGACCCAAACTCCACTGTGATGAACCCAAACTGAAATTGGGACCTAACTCAAAGCCCATCCATTAGAATAATATTGTATGACATATATTTTTATGTTTATTTTTTATTTTTTATTTTTTATTTTTGCTAGATGAGTGATGTGGTCAATATCAATCATAAAATACGGCAAGTGCATGGGTGTCTAGATGAGACAATGGCAAGAACGGGTCGAACCCACAAGGAGCTAATTAAAGAAACTTTTAGATTAAGAAAACTAATTAACTACAATCAAGGAAAGTTTTGAGTATTTAGATATAAAATTAAGCAACTAATTTAGAAAGATGAAAAACTACAAATTAATGAAAGTGATTAGAGCATAGGAATCCAATAAGCATCCGCAAATTATTTATCAAGTAATCCTAATTTGTTCCCATTTTTACTTCAAATCAAAGACAAATCAATATTTTTAAATTGGAAAATCTAACTTTTAAAATCCCTTTTCAATCATAAAAATTCAAAACTCAATACTTCCTTCATCTCATAAAAGAATAAAAATAATTTAAGAATTACCCATCAAAAGTAAGCATAAACCATCAAAAGATCTACATCCTAAGCATGGCCTATCAAACCTAAACATGAATAGTCAAAAACCAATTTTTATTTTCGGAATTTAAGAATGGAGATTTACCTAGGGCACGAAGACAAGCCTATTAATTATTAAGCACATAATCATGGAACACAAATTAGAAATACTAAATAAATAAAAAGAAGTTACTTACCTTCATCCATAGCTCTAATCAAGAAAATTAGCCTGCCATTGCAAAGAATGCTTCTTGATTTATCATTAAAAATTGCATCTTTACAACTTCTCCTTCACAAAAATTCTCCTTCAAAATAAATCCTTGGACATGGCCCAAGGCTACCAAAATAAAATAAATAAAGAAAATACTAATGGAAAACAAGAAAGGAAGAAAAGAAAGAAGGGAATTGGAGAGAAGGCTGGATGTGTGATATTGCATCCCCTTTTGGGTTGGTTTTATAGATGTTGATACCTCCTTTTAGCAAAGAATCTCCTCTCTTTTAGGACTTATTTCCTTATTTCGAGATATTTCTTGCTTAGAACTCAAGTTAGGCTTCACACTTGGAAAGAGTTTGGATTGGAGATGATTTGTTACTAAGTGTGGTCTCTTGGGCTCCAAGTCTTGCCAAATTGAACTTCTCAAATATCTCTCATGTTGCCAATTTTGAAAACTTCTTGTAAATCCCGCATAAAATTATAATAGGTAACTTCCCGAGGTCATATCTCCCTCAATATAGCTCCAATTTATGTAATCTTGGACTCCACGGATATCTACTCGAAAAGAAGTTTCCAACGATAGGTAGATTGCACCAATCTGATATTGGGTTTGAGAGTTATGGCAATTTCAATTTGCTGCCCCTGAAAAATCCGGGAATAATTGTGCACTTAAGGAAACTTCTATATTTGGTATGCAATGGAGTGTGTGGGACCCATGTTGGATGTCCAAGGCATGCTTGGACTCTTTCTTTGCTTGCTTATTTGATTCCCTTTTCATCTTTGAGATTTTCCAATCTTTCCAACTCCACCAAGATGTCAAGATATGTGGGCCCACCATGAAGCGTGTCCCGCCTTTGATCTCTCTCAAATTTCACCAATTCAGGTCTCACTCTTGATTTATCCTACAAAAATAAAATTAAATGATGTCAATAATAATCAAGTGTGAGGAATCTAGATGAACTATGCATGGGACCCTACATGCTTAATTAATTCACCAAAAATACCCAACTTTCCAAAAATAACACATGGCGTCAAAATTAGAAGGTATGCATTAGTGACGCCAAAAGAACTAATTCTTGGGTGATGAATGAGACAAAAATTCCTAATTTTACAAAAGTCATGCAATATAATGAATTTTGACCAAATTTGACTAAGATTCCAACTTTGATGCTCAAATGCATGAAATCATGAAATTAAGTGTAATTCTATGCAATTAACCTAATTAAGTCTATAAATGCATATGAAATGATGAATGAAAATTATAATTTTGTAGACTTATCAATGGGTCAGTGGTACAATACTCGCGAGAAAACCTACTCACCTAGGGAAGTTGAGAGACCCCATACCACTGAGGTGTCTCATGTTTTCTCGTATGAATTATTATTATTATTATTATTATTATAACTTTAATTTAATACATTATTGATCTATATTTAATTATTTATTTATCTTTTTAATGTTATGCTAAGACGTATCTCTCACACATTGCTTGAAAAGTAGCCCTTTTACTACCACATGGGAGACCCCATGATAAATTGATAAATCCCATCACATTCACTAACCTCCCATGAATTAACATTCACCCTAATTTGGTGCTAATTTGAATTATACTCACCGTTAGATCAAATTTCATGTAAAATAAAATTTAAAAAACTTAAACTTTCAACAACAAACAGGAAGGACTGATATTTTGTTTTGCTGTTTATTTGGTTTTTGGTTGTTGTGTGGGTAAAACACCGTAATGACGAGATTAAGCGAGGATTACAGTAGTACTTGCTGTCCACCTCAGCCTCTGTAATCACAGCCCAACAGCTCGGCAGCTCGATTAGGAGTGCCAGCACGGCGGGGCAGCTCGGCGTGAGTGCCAACTCAACACAAATGCCCAACGCGGCCAAGCCATTCTTGGTCTCGGTACAAAACGCTGAATATAGAGTGGGCCGTCACCTTCCTCTAAGAAGTACGGGCACATCCTGGCGATATGATTGCTCATTTATGGCGATAACAAGTTGGCTTTATCATCCCTTAACATCAACTGACCGAAAGCATGGAAGGTCTTGATGGGATGTTCCCTTTTTACCTACCGCTGAATGTCAGGGTAAGGATCGATGGGACCTCACCCCACCTACCCCCACTCACAGAGAGAATGAACGAGGAATGTCTACATATATACACGTGGGATCAGCCCCATGGAGGTACGCAACACACAATACACAACACATCGTCTCATTCTCCTCTCCTTCTTCCTCCTCCTGCTCAGTTTTTTAAAACTAACTCAGGCATCGGAGTGTCTTCGGCTCATAGCAGCCAGGGGCTCTAACCCAAGCCGTTTTCCTTCCCTTTTTAGGTTCTTGGCTTTCGGTATTCCCTGATCTACAAAGTTTATCTCAATCTAAGTGGGTGTCGTGTTTTCACCGCCTACAGTTGTGTTTTGAGGACTTTTGTCCTTTATTTTGGTACAATGAGTCTTGGAATTTCAAGGGGTTAAAAAGGAAGGAGCCTAATGTTAAAAGGAGAGGCTATCCATGTGCGTACCTGGGAAAGAATCTCTATGATTGATTCATTTCACTGGGGCTTATTTACTAGAAAACTCAAGTGAATGAAGAATTTTGAATTCTCCAAATTGTTCTTGAGTAGATTATCAAATCATCTGTGCATCCTAGCCGGTGGCGGAGTCAGGATTTTCTTTTGAGGGGTGCGGGCCCAAATAGGGAAAAGTGGGTTTTTGGTATAAACTGAGGATTTTCATGTGGCTTTTGGGGGTGGATGCATTTTTTTTATGTAGATCTTTGAAAGAGAGATAGATATTTCATTATAGTTTGAGAAGCGGACCGAGCTGGTCTAGTGGGTGCATCCGCCCCCACATGGGTGAATATGGGCCGCCTCTGATCCTAACATTTAGAATGCTAGCATACATTTTAGAATAATGACCTTTTGAAATTCTCACAATCGAATAATGAACATGAAATGCCGAAGGGACTGATGCCAAAATTCCCTACAGATAGAACTCATGTCAAAAATTCCTCTAACCAAATGCACCTATGGAAAAATGGTTGTACTCACTAGACCTTTTTAATATGCCCATTCAGATGGAGCAGGGTCTTGGGGATTCCTGAATTTAGACATGAAATCAACTGAATGAGCAACCTAGCCCGAGCCCGACCCAAGTTCGAAGTGCTAAGTCTGAGTCTAGTCCAAGTTCAGTAGAGTCCACTACATCAAGCAGCTGCAACTTTGAGCTGCAAATTTTCATTTGACCAAAATTCAGATTGAGTTGGCCTTTACTCTCACTCTCTCTCTCTCTCTCTCTCTCTCTCTCTAAACGTAGAAGAAAAACTTATATTAAAAGAAAAGTAGAAAAGAATAAAAAAAAAAGCACGGGGGCTACTTGGGAAAATTGCCCTTCCACACAAATTTGGTTCCACGTAGAAGGTTTTCTGCCCAATCCAACCTCCCCAAAAGAAACCCATTTTCCATGGAATAGTAGAAAGTAGTTGCCTTTTTCTTGCTTTTCTTGGCACCAAATTGGCCATTACAAATTCTATTTTTATTGAACACACAATACATCTTAGATTTACTTTACCGGTGAAGTAAAGTAAAAATCAATTAAAGAGAAAACAAAAGTAGAGGTGTGGTGGAATTAAAAGGTGAGAGAGTAGAATTTTTATTTTTCCTGTTAAAATGAATATTTTGGTAAGGGAGCTCATGGATCTGGCTTTGGGCATGGGGTTTGGTTACTAACAGATGGGCCGTGCTCAAGTTTTTTTTTTTTTTATTTGCACTTAGTGGTTGAGAACCGGAATCCACTCTCGGCCCAAATTTATATATACAAATATATATATATATACACATACGTATACATACTTATACATATATATATTTATGAGGGAGAGAGGGAGCAGTAATGTGGAGGCTCAAAACCATGACTTCTCACAGAAGGTGATATGACAAGAGCAGCTGAGCTATCTTAGGACATGATACAAAACACATTTTTCTGTTCTATAAGTCTCACATAGGAGGGGCTCGGACTTCATGATTTCCATGCGGCCTGGGTTCGGGCCAACAACTTCAGGCCGGACTCATGCTTGGGCCAGGGTTAGGCTTTTAGTTCAGAAGTGGCTGTTGGACATTCCTCAGAATGGCCCTGCCTCGTCAATGAACACTCCTAGTCTTTTTTATCATTCACTGGCATGAGAGAGTGTACGTCTTTTTAACTTTTTTTTTATGGAAGAGATGGTATTCGAAACCTAATGTTTTTTTTTTTTAATTTCACCATCTCCTTTTAATGTCTCGTATTAGCTCTTCACTTTACTTAACAAGCAAAGTAAACTTACCAAAATTATTACCTTAAAAAACCGGAGATCCTAATATCTACGATTGAGAATATAAGTGAAACCAGCAAAATCTTCATTTCAACAGGATAACAAGAAAAACAAATCCTATGCTCGCAAACATGCCCTAGTAGTCGATACATCACTGCTTTTCTGTGCATGTGAACAACTATGGGGTGTTTTGATGCGGTTCTAAATAGTTATTGAGCTTGACTTGATCAGTTCCATCAGTCCTATGGCTTGTTGGTTAGGTCCAGAGAGTTTCAAAATCTAAGCATGTAAAAAAAATAATAATAAAGTTTAGATGTTGATTACGAGATTACAAAACCATTTGTGTCATTGCTTTAGATTAGAAACATGATAACACTCAATGCTTTTAAAATTTATTTCATAGAAGTGTTCTCTTAAGGGACCCCTCTGTTTGCATGGAGTTGAATTCTTAAGTATGTATTATTAAGTGAATCACACCGATGATCATTAAAGAGTACGAGTGATGAAAGATTTAAGGATGGAGTTGTAGATAGGAGCAAGTTGCTTTAATAGAGTGATATCTCGGATTTGATGACCATTTATATATTTCTACTTTTATTTTTGGGGCAGTATATATATTTGAAAGCCTAGAAATTCAATTCATTATGTGTCAATTACCAAAGTGAGCTTGTGTGATTTTTTCTCGCTCCATTCATATCATGTGGGAGTTCACTAGATATGGGGTACAAGAAACAACAGAACTATTGATTCTTTCATTTTTTTTTATGTTAATTGGAAATGGAATGGTCTTGCGACTTTATTTGGACACTCACACAGCTTTACCTCTGCTTGCATGAGAGGTAAACTTACATTTTTCAGTTTTCATCCACTCTGAGAGGAGGAGAACTGGCAACTGCAGCTTTACCGCAGCTGTGATCGACGGTAAACTGGATTTTACAGTTTTTCTCCGCTCCGAGAGGAGGAAAACTTGCAATTGCATCTTTACCGATGCTCTCATGGGCGGTAAAATAGATTTTCCTGTTTTCCTCTGCTCTGAGAGGAGGAATATTGAAAATTGCAGATATGCTGTAGGTACATATGGCGGAAATCTTTCAATCTGATTTTTTACCCTTTTTTCGCTTCTTTTGCTTGTTGGTGGGTCATGGGTCAGGGCTTAGTTCCACAAAATGAAGGATGGACATATGTAAATAACAATTGGGTGAAATAATATCAAATCACAATAAACACACAATACATCGCAGATTTACTTTTCCGGTGAAGTGAAGTAAAAGTTCAATTAAAGAGAGAACAAAAGTAAGGGTGTAGTGGAATTAAAAGGTGAGAGAGTAGAATTTTTATTTTTCCTCTTAAAAAGAATAGTGTTTTTCTGTAAGGAAGCTCATGGATCTGGCTTTGGGCATGGGGTTTGGTTAATAATAGATGGGCCGTGCTTAGGTTTTTTTTCTCTATTCGCACTTATCGGTTGAGAGCCAGAATCCACTCCCGGCCCAAATTTATATATAAAAATATATATATAAATACACATACGTATACATACTTATACATATATATATATTTATGAGGGAGGGAGGGAGTAGTAATGCGGAGGCTCAAAACCACGACCTCTCACAGAAGGTGATATGAGCAGAGCAGCTGGGCTGTCCTAGGACATGGAACGAAACTCATTTTTTCTATTCTATAGGTCTAACATAGGTGGCACTTGGGCTTTATGATTTTCATGCGGCATGGGTTCGGGCCAACAACTCTAGGCTGGACTCATGCTTGGGTCAGGGTTGGGCTTCTAGTTTAGAAGTGGCTGTTTGGGATTCCTCGGAATGTCCCTACCTCATCAATGAACACCCCTAGTCTTTTTTATCATTCATTGGCATGAGAGAGTGTATGTCTTTTTAAACTTTTTTTTATGGAAGAGACAGTATTCGAAACGTGATATTTTTTTTATTTCACCATCTCCTTTTAATGTCTCTCGTATTAGCCATTCACTTTACTTAACAAGCAAAGTAAGCATACCAAAATTGTTACCTTAAAAAACCAGAGATCCTAATATCTACGATTGAAAATATAAGTGAAACTTGCAAAATCTTCATTTCAACAGGACAACAAGAAAAAAAAATCATATACTCGCAAACATGCCCTAGTAGTCGATACATTACTGTTTTTCTATGCATGTGAACAACTATGGGGTGTTTTGCTGCGGTCCTAAGTAGTTATCAAGCTTGACTTAACTAGTTCCATTAGTCCTACGGCTTGTTGGTTAGGTCCAGAGAGTTTCCAAATCTAGGGATGTAAAAAAAAAATGAAGTATAGATGTTGATTACGAGATTACAAAACCTTTTGTGTCCTTGCTTTAGATTAGAAACGTGATAACACTCAATGCTTTTAAAATTTCTTTCATAGAAGTGTTCTCTTAAGGGCCCCTTTGTTTGCATGGAATTGAATTCTTATGTATGTATTATTAAGTGAATCACACCAATGATCTTTAAAGAGTACGAGTGATGAAAGATTTAAGGATGGAGCTGTAGATTGGAGACAATTGCTTTAATAGAGTGATATCTCGGATTTTATTATTTTTTTATGGGGATGTTATTTGATGACTATTTATATATTTCTACTTTTATTTCTGGGGTAGTATATATATTCAAAAGCCTAGAAATTTAATTCAATATGAGTAAATTGCCAAATTCGGCTTGTGTGATTTTTTTTTATCTCCATTCATATCATATGGGAGTTCACTAGATATGGGCTACAAGAAAAAAATAGAACTATTGATTCTTTCATTTTATTTTATGTTAATTGGAAATGGAAAGGTCTTGCTACTTTATTTGGACACTCACGCAGCTTTACTGCTGCTTGCATGGTTGGTAAACTCGCATTTTCCAGTTTCCCTCCACTCTGAGAGGAGGAAAATTGGCAACTGCGGCTTTACCGTTGCTGCAATCGGCGGTAAAGTGGATTTTCCAATTTTCCTCCGCTCTGGGAGGAGGAAAACTGGCAGTTGTAGCTTTACCGCTACTCTCATCGGCGGTAAAATGGATTTTCCAGTTTTCCTTCGCTTTGAGAAGAGGAAAACTGGAAATTGCTGATATGCTGTCGGTACATATGGCTGAAATCTTTAAATCTGATTTTTTATCCTTTTTTCCCCTCTTTTGCTTGTTGGTGGGTCATGGGTCGGGGCTTAGTTCCACAAAATAAAGGATGGACATGTGTGAATAACAATTGGAAGAAATAATATCAAATTACAAAAAACGCACAATACATCGTAGATTTACTTTACCGATGAAGTGAACCAAATGATAAATTAAAGAGAGAACAAAAGTTTGGGTGTAGTAGAATTAAATGGCTAGCGAGTAGCATTTTTATTTTTCCTCTTAAAAATAATAGTGTTTTTTTTTTTTTTTTGTAACGGAGCTTATGGATCTGGCTTTGGGCATGGGGTTTTGTTATTAATAGATGGGTCGTGCTCAGGGTTTTTTTTATTATTTGCACTTAGTGGTTGAGAGCCGGAATCCACTCCCGCCCCAAATTTTTATATACAAATATAAATATATACCCATACATATACATACTTATACATAAATATATATCTATGTATTTATGAGGGTGGGAGGGAGCTAAAATGAGGAGGGTCAAAACCATGACCTCTCACACAAGGTGATATGACAAGAGCAGCTGAGCTGTCGTAGGACTTGGTACGAAACTCATTTTTTTGTTCTATAGGTCTAACATAGTGTTGGAAGTGGGTGGGCCTCTTGGATAGATTTCAAAAACTTTTTGACCAACTAGAAGTAGTGATCATCTATCTAATAGGCAACAAACCCCAATTTAGGATGCATGTCCTCAATCTCAACCATTATGGTCAGCAAATAAACCTATCAAGAAGATAGAAACAACACCTAACAAGCAACTACGAAATTCTACAACATACAAGGAGTAGATAATACCTATGGAGCTTGGTTGTGCTCTAATGGAGAACTTGATTAAACCCTTTGATGAAGAGCTCTTTTACAAAGCAAATCAGAATCTCCAATGCCCCAATTTTCTTCCACACTATGTCCTGCTTCAGATCTCTTTTCTCAAGAGAGATGGTGGAATCTCCAAGAGAAAGACTAACTAAAATCTCCAAGGAAACTAGAAGGGAACTAGAAGAGAGAGAGAGAGAGGAAGAAGAAGGAATGCAACTCTTGCACAAAGGGGAGGTGGGTGTGAACTCCAAGGGCTTTATGAGCATGGGGACGTCCAAGGCCTCCTCTCCTCTCCTTTATATAGTTTTGCAACTCTTCTCTTTCTTTATTATTAGAAGTCCAACTTCTATAATAATTAGTAACTCTTTATTCCCACTATTACTACTATTAGAAGTCTTACTTAAAATAGAAATAGTAGCTTTCATTTTTTAGTTCAAATAGAATTAGTGAAGACCCAATCTTGAGCTAGCGTGGGGACGACTAGGGATTCTATAGAAAGTTGGCTCCAACTGGGACACCGTGACCCCATATCTCATGTGCAATCTGGGCCCGCAGTTAATTGCAAATAACTCCACTAAATAAATGCAATTGAACTCCAGTTTTAGGAATAAATTATATGAAGACCCTAAACTTCCCTATTATTACAAGTAGGCCCCTCCATCAATATCCATGGATCAATTGGACAAACTGTCCCACCAATTTAGATCCATATCTTATTATCCATGGGACCCAATTAATTATAGTAATCATTAGTACCATCCAATTAACTCTTAATTGAGATGGGTGTACACTTACCAATGATAAATCCATTAATTGGCACAAGGGGATAAGATAGATTCCATTTTAATCATTAAATGTTCCCACAGTCCCACTACCACGTACCCAAGACACCGAGGTGTTGACCTACAATTGGCCTCACTCATTGGTGACTCAAAGCAAATGAATAGATAGAAACTTGAGTTCATCAATGTCTTAGGGTTGAGAGCCCATTGCTAGGGAATTATGAAAGCAGACCTTAAAGTAAAGACAGTGTTCTTGAAGTGCTTCTCATAGTCCTTTAATACATCCAATGTACCAGTATAATGATTTAGAATCTTACATTCCTATGATTAAGACAGATCACACTATTTCATAGTGATCATAATACTGCAATCTTGTCAGATAAGATGCCCAATCTCATTACTGATTGTGAATCAATTTAAGTATAAGATTTGTGACACATGTCTCATATATGTGGATCTCATCCACACACATGTGTTACATCTAATATACTTGTGGACTACGGTTCATCTTATGAGCCAGTATGTCATTTGTATTGGTTATGTGCATTTAAGTAATAAAACACCATTCATCTCATGAAAGGAAAAACATGAATATGTTGATAAATAAAGAAATTAATCGATTAATTATATCAATCTTAATGGATTAAGACCAGAAAACTAACACATAGGTGGGACTCGGGCTTCAAGATTTCCATGCGACCTGGGTTCGGGCCAACAACTTCAGGCCGGACTCATGCTTAGGCCAGGGTTAGGCATCTAGTTTAGAAGTGGCTGTTGGACATTTCTCGGAATAGCCCTGCCTCGTCAATGAACACCCCTTGTCTTTTTTATCATTCACTGGCATGAGAGAGTGTACGTCTTTTTAAACTTTTTTTTTTTATGGAAGAGATGGTATTCAAAACCCAATATTTTTTTTTATTTCACCATCTCCTTTTAATGTCTCTCGTATTAGCCCTTCACTTTACTTAACAAGCAAAGTGAGATTACCAAACTTGTTACCTTAAAAAACCAGAGATCCTAATATCTACGATTGAGAATATAAGTAAAACCTGCAAAATCATCATTTCAACAGGACAACAAGAAAAAAAAATCCTATACTCACAAACATGTCCTAGTAGTCGATACATCACTGCTTTTTAGTGCATGTGAACAACTATGGGGTGTTTTGTTGCTATCCTAAGCAGCTATCGAGCTAGACTTGACCAGTTCCATCAGTCCTATGGCTTGTTGGTTAGGTCCAGAGAGTTTTCAAATCTAGGCATGTAAAAAAAAAATAGTTTAGATGTTAATTAAGAGATTACAAAACCTTTTGTGTCCTTGCTTTAGATTAGAAACATGATAACACTCAATGCTTTTAAAATTTCTTTCATAGAAGTGTTCTCTTAAGGGCCCCTCTATTTGCATTGAATTGAATTCTTAAGTATTTATTATCATGCGAATCACGTTGATGATCATTAAAGAGTACGAGTGATGAAAATTTTAAGGATGAAGTTGTAGACAGAAGTAAATTGCTTTAATAGAGTGCTATCTCATATTTTATTATTTTTTTAAGAGGATGTTATTTGATGGCCATTTATATATTTCAACTTTTATTTATGGGGAAGTATATATATTCAAAAGCCTAGAAATTCAATTCAATATGAGTCAATTGCCAAAGTCGGCTTGTGTGATTTTTTTATCTCCATTCATATCATATGGGAGTTCACTAGATATGGGCTACAAGAAAAAACGGAACTAGAGATTCTTTCATTTTATCTTATGTTAATTGGAAATGGAAAGGTCTTGCGACTTTATTTGGACACTCACGCAGCTTTACCGCTGCTTGCATGGGCGGCAAACTCGCATTTTCTAATTTTCCTCCACTTTGAGAGGAGGAAAACTGGCAACTGTAGCTTTACCGCTGCTGTGATAGGCGGTAAAGTGGATTTTCCAATTTTCCTCCACTCTGAGAGAAGGAAAACTGACAATTGCAGCTTTACCATTGCTCTCATCAGCGGTAAAATGAATTTTTGAGTTTTCCTCTGCTCCGAGAGGGGGGAAACTGGAAATTGCAGATATGCTGCAGATATATATGGCGAAAATCTTTCAATCCAATTTTTTAACCTTTTTTCCCTTCTTTTGCTTGTTGGTGGGTCATAGGTCGGGGCTTAGTTCCATAAAATAAAGGATGGACATGTGTGAAGAACAATTGGATGAAATAATATCAAATCACAATAAACACAAAATACATTGTAGATTTACTTTACTGGTGAAGTGAAGTAAAAGATCGATTAAAGAGAGAACAAAAGTAAGGGTGTAGTAGAATTAACAGGTCAGAGAGTAGCATTTTTAATTTTCCTCTTAAAAAGAATAGTGTTTTTTTTTTTGTAAGGGATCTCATGGATCTGGCCATGGGCATGGGGTTTTGTTATTAATAGATGGGCTGTGCTCAGGGTTTTTTTTAATTTGCACTTAGTGGTTGGGAGCCGGAATCCACTCCCAGCCCAAATTTATATATACAAATATAAATATATACACATGCGTATACATACTTATACATAAATATATATATATATATCTATGTATTTATGAGGGAGGGAGGGAGCAGTGTTGCGGAGGCTCAAAACCATGACCTTTGACACATGGTGATATGACCAGAGCAGCTGAGCTGTCTTAGGACATGGTACGAAACTCATTTTTTTGTTCTATAGGTCTAACATAGGTGGGGCTCAGGCTTCATGATTTCCATGGGGCTTGGGTTCGGGCCAAAAACTTCAGGCCAGACTCTTGCTTGGGCCAGGGTTAGGCTTCTAGTTCAGAAGTGGCTGTTGGACATTCCTTGGAATGGCCCTGCCTCCTCAATGAACACCCCTAGTCTTTTTATCATTCCCTGGCATGAGAGAGTATACGTCTTTTTAACTTTTTTTTATGGAAGAGATGGTATTCAAAACCTAATATACTTTTTTATTTCACCATCTCCTTTTAATGTCTCTCGTATTAGCCCTTCACTTTACTTAACAAGCAAAGTAAGCTTACCAAAATTGTTACCTTAAAAAACCGGAGATCCTAATATCTACAATTGAGAATATTGAGAATATAAGTGAAACATCAAAATCTTCCTTTCAACAGGACAACAAGAAAAACAAAAACCTATACTCGCAAAAATGCCGTAATAGTCGATACATCACCGCTTTTTTGTGCATGTGAACAACTATAGGGTGTTTTGCTGCTGTCCTAAGTAGTTATCGAGCCTGTCTTGACCAGTTCCATCAGTTCTACGGCTTGTTGGTTAGGTCCAGAGAGTTTCCAAATCAAGGCTTGTAAAAAAAAATAAAGTTTAGATGTTGATTACGAGATTACAGAACCTTTTGTGTCCTTGCTTTAGATTAGAAACGTGATAACACTAAATGCTTTTAAAATTTATTTCATAGAAGTGTTCTCTTAAGGGCTCCTTTGTTTGCATGGAATTGAATTCTTCAGTATTATTATCATGTGAATCACACCGATGATCATTAAAGAGTACGATTGATGAAAGATTTAAAGATGGAGTTGTAGATAGGAGCAAATTTCTTTAATAGAGTGGTATCTTGGATTTTATTGTTTTTTTATGGGGATGTTATTTGATGACCATTTATATATTTCTACTTTTATTTCTGGGGTAGTATATATATTCAAAAGCCTAAAAATTCAATTCAAAATGAGTCAATTGCCAAAGTCGGCTTGTGTGATTTTTTTTCTCCATTCATATCATATGGGAGTTCACTAGATATGGGCTACAAGTAAAAACAAAACTATTGATTCTTTCATTTTATTTTATGTTAATTGGAAGTGGAAAGGTCTTGCGACTTTATTTGGACACTCACGAAGCTTTACCACTGCATGCAAAAGTAGTAAACTCGAATTTTCTAGTTTTCCTTCACTTTGAGAGGAGGAAAATTGTCAATTGCAACTCTACCGCTGCTGTGATCGGCGATAAAGTGGATTTTCCGGTTTTCCTCCGCTCTGAGAGGAGGAAAACTGGAAATTGCATATATGCTGCGGGCAGAATCTTTCAATCCAATTTTTTATACTTTTTTCCCTTCTTTTGCTTGTTGGTGGGTCATGGGTAGTGGCTTAGTTCCACAAAATAAAGGATAGACATGTGTGAATAACAATTGGATGAAATAATGTCAAATCACAATAAACACAATGGTAGATTTACTTTACCGGTGAAGTGAAGTAATAGATCAATCAAAGAGAGAACAAAAGTAAGGGTGTAGTAGAATTAAAAGGTTAGAGAGTAGCATTTTTATTTTTCCTCTTAAAAAGAATAGTGTTTTTTTTTTTTGAATGGGAGCTCATGGATCTGGCTTTCGGCATGGGGTTTTGTTATTAATAGATGGCCAGTGCTCAGGGTTTTTATTTATTTATTTGCAATTAGTGGTTGAGAGCCGGAATCCACTCCCCGCCCAAATTTATATATACAAATATAATATATACACATACATATACATACTTATACATAAATATATATATATATATCTATGTATTTATGAGGGAGGGAGGGAGCAGTAATGCGGAGGCGCAAAACCATGACCTCTCACACAAGGTTATATGACCAGAGCAGCTGAGTTGTCCTAGGACATGGGACGAAACTCATTTTTCTGTTCTATAGGTCTAACATAGGTGGGGCTCGGGCTTTATGATTTCCATGAGGCTTGGGTTCGGGCCAACAACTTCAGGCCGGACTCATGCATGGGCCAGGGTTACGCTTCTAGTTTAGAAGCGGTTGTTGGACATTCCTCGGAATGGCCCTGCCTTGTCAATGAACACCACTAGTCTTTTTTATCATTCACTGGCATGAGTGAGTGTACGTCTTTTTAACCTTTTTTTATGGAAGAGATGGTATTCGAAACCTAATATTTTTTTTATATTTCACCATCTCCTTTTAATGTCTCTCGTATTAGTCCTTCACTTTACTTAACAAGCAAACTAAGATTACCGAAACTGTTACCTTAAAAAACCAGAGATCATAATATCTACGATTGGGAATATAAGTGAAACCAACAAAATCTTCATTTCAATAGGACAACAAGAAAAAAAAATCCTATACTCGCAAACATGCCCTAGTTGTTGATACATCACTGCTTTTCTGTGAATGTGAACAACTGTAGGGTGTTTTGTTGCGGTCCTAAGTAGTTATCGAGCTTGACTTGACAAGTTTCATCGGTCCTATGGCTTGTTGGTTGGGTCCAGAGAGTTTCCAAATCTATGCATGTAAAAATAAATAAATAATAAAGTTTAGATTTTGATTACGAGATTACAAAACCTTTTGTGTCATTGTTTTAGATTAGAAATGTGATTACACTCAATGCTTGTAAAATTTCTTTCATAGTAGTGTTCTCTTAAGGGCCCCTCTGTTTGCATGGAATTGAATTCTTAAGTATTTATTATCAATTGAACCACACTGATGATCATTAAAGAGTATGAGTGATGAAAGACTTAAGGATGGAGTTGTAGACAGGAGCAAATTCCTTTAATAAAGTGATATCTCGGATTTTATTATTTTTTTATGGGGATGTTATTTGATGACCATTTATATATTTTTACTTTTATTTCTGGTGCGGTATATATATTCAAAAGCCTAGAAATCCAATTCAACATGTGTAAATTGCCAAAGTCTGCTTGTGTGATGTTTTTTCTCCATTCATATCATATAGGAGTTCACTAGATATGGGCTACAAGAAAAACGGAACTATTAATTCTTTTATTTTATTTTATGTTAATTGGAAATGGAAAGGTCTTGCTACTTTATTTGGACACTCACGCAGCTTTACCGCTGCTTGCATGGGCGGTAAACTCGCATTTTCCAGTTTTCCTTCACTCTGAGAGGAGGAAAACTGGCAACTGTAGCTTTACAGTTGCTGTGATCGGCGGTAAACTGGATTTTCAAGTTTTCCTCCGCTCTGACAGTAGGAAAACTGGAAAATGCAGATGGGCTAAAAAGTCAAAGAAGTGGGCTGTCAGGAGAAAACCCATTCGTTGGCAGAATTGAGGCAGAATTGTGTCTCGCTATAGCGAGAAGTGATGCAGGTGCATGGTTTCCAGTAGCAGGTCTCGCTATAGCAAGACTAAGGCTCACTATAGCGAGCTGGGCGTAGAAGTTCAAGTTTGATCCGGACTCTATGGCAGAGTTTGGATATGAGTGCTGTTCTGATTGGAGCTTAATTAGAATATCCCTGCACGAACTTAAGGCTATATATATGGTGTTTCTCTCAACCCAAGGAGCCACCACACCACTCTCATTAATCTAAGTCAGAGATATCTTAGAGGGAGATTTTCCTCTAGGGCCCTTGAGAGATCGTTCTGAAGGGCTGCTCTAGAAGGTGTTTGCTGCTTCTACTCTTTTGTAGAAGATTGATCATCTTGTTTGACAAGGTGCGAGGAGATCAAGTAAGGAGAACGGTGCACGGTGGAAGTCGTGTTAGTGGATTCTGTGCAATAACAACTACAGTCCTTAGTTCGAGGTACAGACTAAGGAAAAGGAGCTGTAAGTATATCTTGTAAACTGTTCATGGTATTTCACACTGGAAAGGGTTCCCACGTTAAATTTGTGTTTGCCTTCTTGAGGTGATTGCAAGGTAGATTTATTTGCTAGTTCTATATTTTGTGATTGGTTAGGTCCGCTGCATTGATCGGTTAAATTAGAACTAATATCCATTCTAGTGGGTCCTACAAATTCCTCATATGCTGCGGGTATATATGGCGAAAATCTTTCATTCCGATTTTTAATACTTTTTTCCCTTCTTTTGCTTGTTGGTGGGTCATGGGTCGGGGCTTAGTTCCACAAAATAAAGGATGGACATGTGTGAAGAACAATTGGATGAAATAATATCAAATCACAATAAACGCACAATACATCGTAGATTTACTTTACTGGTGAAGTGAAGTAAAAGATCGATTAAAGAGAGAACAAAAGTAAGGGTGTAGTAGAATTAACAGGTCAGAGAGTAGCATTTTTATTTTTCTTCTTAAAAAGAATAGTGTTTTTTTTTTTTTGTAAGGGATCTCATGGATCTGGCCATGGGCATGGGGTTTTGTTATTAATAGATGGGGTGTGCTCAGGGTCTTTTTTTATTTGCACTTAGTGGTTGAGAGCCAGAATCCACTCCCGGCCCAAATTTATATATACAAATATAAATACATACACATACTTATGCATAAATATATATATATATATATACCTATGTATTTATGAGGGAGGGTGGGAGCAGTAATGCGGAGGCTTAAAACCATGACCTCTCACACAAGGTTATATGACCAGAGCAGCCGAGTTGTCCTAGGACATGGTACGAAACTCATTTTTTTGCTCTATAGGTCTAACATAGGTGGGGATCAGGCTTCATGATTTCCATGCGGCCTGGGTTCGGGCCAACTACTTCCGTCTTTTTAACCTTTTTTTATAGAAGAGATGGTATTCGAAACCTAATATATATTTTTTTATTTCACCATCTCCTTTTAATGTCTCTCGTATTAGCCCTTCACTTTACTTAACAAGCAAAGTAAGCTTACCAAAATTGTTACCTTAAAAAACCAGAGACCCTAATATCTACGATTGGGAATATAAGTGAAACCAGCAAAATCTTCATTTCAACAGGACAACAGGAAAAGAAATCCTATACTCGCAAACATGCCCTAGTAGTCGATACATCACTGCTTTTTTGTGCATGTGAACAATTGTGGGGTGTTTTGCTGCAGTCCTAAGTATAATCGAGCTTAACTTGACAGTTCCATCAGTCATACGGCTTGTTGGTTAGGTCCAAAGAGTTTCCAAATCTAGGCATGGAAAAAAAAATTAAAGTTTAGATGTTGATTACGAGATTACAAAACCTTTTCTGTCATTGTTTTAGAGTAGAAACGTGATTACACTCAATGCTTTTAAAATTTCTTTCATAGAAGTGTTCTCTTAAGGGCCCTCTGTTTGCATGGAATTGAATTCTTAAGTATTTATTATCAAGTGAACCACACCGATGATCATTAAAGAGTACGAGTGATGAAAGACTTAAGGATAGAGTTGTAGACAGGAGAAAATTTTTTTAATAGAGTGATATCTCGGATTTTTTTTATGAGGATGTTATTTGATGACCATTTATATATTTCTACCTTTATTTCTGGGAATATATATATTCAATAGCCTAGAAATTCAATTCAACATGTGTCAATTGCCAAAGTCTGATAGTGTGATTTTTTTTATCTCCATTAATATTATTTGGGAGTTCACTAGATATGTGTTACAAGAAAAAAAAAATGGAACTAGTGATTCTTTCATTTTATTTTATGTTAATAAAAAATGGAAAGGTCTTGTAACTTTATTTGGACACTCACGCATCTTTACCGTTGCTTGCATGGGCGGTAAACTCGCATTTTCTAGTTTTCCTCCACTCCAAGAGGAGGAAAACTAGCAACAACAGCTTTACCACTGCTGTGATCAACGGTAAACTGTTTTCGAGTTTTCCTCCGCTCTGAGAGGATGAAAACTGGAAATTGTAGATACGCTGAGGGTACATTTGGCGGAAATCTTTCATTCCTGCTTTTTATCATTTTTTCCCTTCTTTCGCTTGTTGGTGGGTCATGGGTCAGGGCTTAGTTCAACTAAATAAAGGATGGACATGTGTGCATGACAATTGGATGAAATAATATCAAATCACGATAAACACACAATACATCGCAGATTTACTTTACCGGTGAAGTGAAGTAAAAGTTCAATTAAAGAGAGAACAAAAGAAAGGGTGTAGTAGAATTAAAAGGTTAGAGAGTAGCATTTTTATTTTTCCTCTTAAAAAGAATAATATTTTTTTTTGTAAGGGAGTTCCTGGATCTGGCTTTGGGCATGGGGTTTTGTTATTAATAGATGGGCCGTGCTCATAGTTTTTTCTTTTATTCGCACTTAGTGGATGAGAGTCGGAATCCACTCCCGGCCCAAATTTATATATACAAATATAAATATATACACATACGTATACATACTTATACATAAATATATATATATATATATATATGTATTTATGAGGGAGGGAGGGAGCAGTAATGCGGAGGCTCAAAACCATGACCGCTCACACAAGGTGATATGACCAGAGCAGGTAAGCTGTCCTAGGACATGGTACGAAACTCATTTTTCTGTTCTATAGGTTTAACATAGGTGGGGCTCGGGCTTCATGATTTCCATGCAGCATGGGTTCGGGCTAACAACTTCAGGCCAGTGTTAGGCTTCTAGTTTAGAAGTGGTTGTTAGACATTCCTCTGAATGACCCGCCTCGTCAATGAACACTCCTAGTCTTTTTCATCATTCATTGGCATGAGAGAGTGTACGTCTTTTTAACCTTTTTTTGTGGAAGAGATGGTATTCAAAACCTAATATTTTTTTTATTTCACCATCTTCTTTTAATGTCTCTCGTATTAGCCCATCACTTTACTTAATAAGCAAGGTAAGCTTACCAAAATTGTTACCTTAAAAAACCGGAGATCCTAATATCTACGATTGAGAATATAAGTGAAACCAGCAAAATCTTCATTTCAACAGGACAACGAGAAAAAAAAAGTCCTATACTCGCAAACTTGCCTTAGTAGTCGATACATCACTTCTTTTCTGTGCATGTGAACAACTATGGGGTGTTTTGCTGCGGTCCTAAGTAGTTATCGAGCTTGACTCGACAAGTTCCATCATTCCTACGACTTGTTGGTTAGGTCTAGAGAGTCTCAAAATCTAGGCATGTAAAAAAAAAAATAAAGTTAAGATGTTGATTATGAGATTACAAAACCTTTTGTGTCATTGCTTTAGATTAGAAACGTGACAACACTAAATGCTTTTAAAATTTCTTTCGTAGAAGTGTTCTCTTAAGGGTGCCTCTGTTTGCATGGATTAAATTCCTAAGTATTTATTATCAAGTAAACCACATCGATGATCATTAAAGAGTACGAGTGATGAAAGATTTAAGGATGGAGTTGTAGATAGGAGCAAATTTCTTTAATAGAGTGATATCTCGGATTTTATTATTTTTTTATGGGGATGTTATTTGACGACCATTTATATATTTTTACTTTTATTTCTGGGGCAGTGTATATATTCAAAAGCCTAGAAATTCAATTCAACATGTGTCAATTGCCAAAGTCTGCTTGTGTGATTTTTTTTTATCTCCATTCATATCATATGGGAGTTCACTAGATATGAGCTATAAGAAAAAATGGAACTATTGATTCTTTCATTTTATTTTATGTTAATTGGAAATGGAAAGGTCTTGCGACTTTATTTGGACACTCACACAGCTTTATCGCTGCTTGCATCGGCGATAAACTGGCAACTGAGAGGAGGAAAACTGGCAACTGCAACTTTACCGCTGTTGTGGTTGGCGGTAAATTGGATTTTCCAATTTTCCTCCGCTCTGAGAGGAGGAAAACTGGCTGTAGCTTCTTTACCGCTGCTTTCATTGGCGGTAAAATGGATTTTCCAGTTTTCCTCTGCTCTGAGAGGAGGAAAACTGGAAATTGCAGATATGCTGCGAGTACATATGGCGGAAATCTTTCAATTAGATTTTTTTCCTTTTTTTCCCTTCTTTTGCTTGTTGGTGGGTCATGGGTCGGGGCTTAGTTGCACAAAATAAAGGATGGACATGTGTGAATAACAATTGGATGAAATAATACCAATTATATAAGAAAACCCCAACAGGGTGCTGGCTCGGTTAGGACACAGGGTTTTCACCCTAGAGGTGTTGGCGTCGATTCCCCGGGGTGTTAACCGTCCCCCGTCTGTGTTGGTGCGGGCGTGGGTCGTGGGGATCAGCCCCACCAAAGGTGGGGATACCCTGAGACATATATATATATATATATATATATATATAACAAAAAACCACATAAGAATGAAGAGGTATTTTGGATGCTTTACACGTAACCCCATTATACGGTATTAGCTATTCAATTTCATTCATCATATCAAAAGGCCTTTTACATATAAAATTATAGCAATTTTAGAAATTGATTTTAACTACTTATTTCTTTTTTCTGAAGTGTAACAAATCTTCTCTTTCACCATTTGTTGATGTTGAGAAAAGTCTAGCAAAGTCTAGAAACATTTAGGCCCACCCAAACAAAATTCCAAGGTCTGCCACTGTCTCAAAGAAAGAGATGTGGATAGGGTTGCAAACGGGACATCTCCGGATCGGAACCATAGTGGACCTTAACCCGGATCCGGAATCGGGTACACCGAGAGGACCGGAATCTAATTCCAAAATCGATTCTAATTTTCCCTTATTCTTCATTTTTCTTAAAATAAGCATATCATTCAACTTATAACTGTGCATCAAGTCTACTACATCCAGTATTATACCTAAAAACATAAATAAATAAAAAAAAAGAAAAAAGAAAAAAGAGAGAGCTGATTTTGAGGCACAAATTGCTATATTAAAGGGTCATATGCGGGGTCCTAGGTCGACAGGTTGGAACATATAAGGACCAGGAACCGGACTCGGATCCATTTTTGAATCAGAACATAAAATAGGTCCCATACCCGGTTTTTTGCGGATCAGAACTTCCGAGTAATCGGAGAATCGGATACCCGTTTGCAACCCCATATGTGGAGGAGATGCCCAACTATGAGGTATGAGGGACAGTTTTGGATTTTCTCCTTAACCTATCTCAGTTAAAGCTCTCTATCAATAAGAGAGATAAAATAGGAAAGAGGCCGATAAAATAGGAAAGAGGCCTCCACATATCACCCATTTCAGTTACAAAACTCTTAATCCATCATTTAGACCGTCAAAATAAGGAAGATGGAAAAACTTGAATAAAAAATCAACTTCAAGATCGAATTGGAAACCGGTCTCTCTCATAGACAATAAAACCCAGATGATATTGATTTTTTACCGTCGGATTTAATCACGAGTGGACACCTCCCTATTTTTCATTTCTCACTCACTATCTACTTCATATTTGGTAAACTTACTTTACCAGTGAAGTGAAGTGATTAGTTAATTCAAGAGACAATAAAAAGAGAGGGGGTCAAATCACAATTGATAGTAAGTTTCAAAAATCACCGCGTCAATTTAACAAAAAAGATGTAAAAAGATACATTCTCATGCCACTGAATGACAAAAAAAAAAAAAAAAAAAAACTAGGGGTTTTCATGGATGACGTTGGGCTAGGCCGAGGAATGACGAAAACCTAAGCTCGGCCAAAGTTTGAGTCAGGCCTGAAGTTGCTAGCCAGAGCCTGGCCTGCATGGAAGTGATGAAGCCCGAGCCCGACCAATGTTAGCCTTAGAGAAACATAGAAATGAGTTTCGGACCAGCTCCCAGGCCAGCTCAACTGGTCTGATCATATCACCATCTGTGAGAGGTCAGGGTTTGAGGACCCTCCTCACTACTCCCTCCCTTATAATTATATGTTTATCTGGGACGGGCGTGTATTCCGGCTCTCAACCACTTCGTTCAAATAAAAGAAAATTGAGCACAACCCATCAATTATAGCCTAAACCCCATGCCCAACTGAAAGAGGCCCGGCCCGATCCATGAGCACCCTTATAAATAAAAAATTCTTCCTTTTAAAAGAGAACTTCGGAAAACTGATCTCTCACCTTTTTGTTTGACCAAACCTTTAATTTTCTTGTCTCTTATATTAACCGTTAACTTCACTTCACAAGTAAAGTAAATTTACCAAACAAGCAATATATTCTGTATTTATTGTGATTTAATATTATTCCATTTAAATGTTAATTATACATTCCCATCCATTATATATTGTTTTAACCAAAGCCCCTACCCGTGACCAAATCAAGATGTAGAAAAAGAAAAGCAAAAAGGAAAAAAATTAGTTTTAAGTTTGAGTGCCGGTTTTCCTTCTTTTAGAGAGGAGGAAATGTGGCAGATGCAACCTTACCGCCTCTAATAGCAGCGGCAAAGCTGCATGGCCACTTTTACTCTGCTTAGAGAGGAGGAAAAGTTGCAACAGCGGTATGGCTGCATGAATACACATAGAAACCTTTCGTGTCTTTAAGTTAATGTGACTTATCTCCTTTTCAACCTTTTTCTCACACACGTTTGATGTCTTTGGGGCCCATTTCTAATCAAATGTACTTCAACTAGGTGGGGCCCAACGATGAATAACCTATAACATTTGTCAGCCAAGGCCCACACCAGATGGGAAAGCAACAAAGATTGGCACCTTAATCAGATATCTAAATCATTTGTCATGAAATATCATGGCCAAGGGACCCGTCTTTTAATTGAGTTTTGGGCTATCTTAAAATTTTAAATCTACCTCTCTATCATTTAAGATTTATTTCATTCTCATTCCCACAAGATTGTTTTGGTCATTGGAAAACCAAATGCTTGGCTTGTGATTATTGGGTCCACGTTCTGGTGATTTGAACCGTTGAAAAGATGATATCTTGATAATCGTAGAGGGATAAAGCAGTCCTAACCATCTCCGGAAGATCTTTATAATAATGCCATATAAGTGTTTAGTAGCGGAGTTAATGGCCCATAAGTAGTTCCTTAAGTCATCAAGGATGACTTAATCTAAACATATAATAAATATTAATAATGATAGATAATATATATGTCTTTTTTAAGAATATTTTGAAAAATAAATAAATTTGATGTGTTTAGATTCATAGTTTTAGTTTTTAAACATCATTACAAATATTTTATTAGTTTCTTTTCGGACTCATGTACAAACAGTGAAATAAATTTACTTCTATGAGTTTCGTGGTTGCATTTGCTTCTATGTCTAGAAAATTAAAATTTAATTTTCACTGTTGTATTAATAGTTTGATAAAATATAGGGAGAAATATACTCATGATTATGTTAATCGTATTTTTATGAAAGGGTCAAGTCACTCGATCGGTCGGATTAATTCTTATTCTCGATATCATACACATTTTAAGGCATTTTCTTTGTAGGGCTCTAATTTCAGTAATTGGGTTCCACGGTAATGTTCTGCTCTTTTTTTTTTTTTTTTTCCAATATGTGCCCAAGTGTTTATGTACAGCTCAGTGTTGCTCAAATTAAGACAAGTTAAAATATATAAGAATACCCAACCGCTGTTGGCTCGGTTAGACACTAGGTGTTCACCCCAGAGGTCCTGGCGTCGATTCCCCGGGGTATTAACTGTCCCCCGTCTGTGTCGATGTGTCACGACCTCGAACCGGGATTCGGGCTCGTGATGGTGTTGATGTGTGGTTACAACAATAAACATATGAATATACACATTTAATTTCCCACAGGTTTCCGCAGTGAGTATATCACACACTCACAAAATATTTACATTGGTGCAGAAGCGTGTAGCAAACCAAATTCGCAATTCATTCCACATTTCAAAACTGATAAAATATATGTTATAACATGACATCAGAGTGAGCAATGATCTCATTGGCATTCCCAAAATATAAAGTTAGAAGTTTATACACAATTGTAAGTTGATTTCAACATCCCCAAAAATAATGGCCAACAGAGGCCAGTACAACCAAATGAATCAAAAGTAAAACAATAACCCCCAAAAGATGTTTCGCAACTCAAAGCTAGACCAAAATGGCTAAATGACATTGTCAGCTTGCCATTCGACTATGCGTTGCGGCTCGCCAGCCGCCTCCTCTAGCTCATCCTCAAAGACAACGAGGTATGGACCTGAGTACCACAAAAATGGGTTTGACACGACGGTTTGGCAGGTGGGTGAATAAATAATACAATAAAAGAAATCCAAGCATAACTTAAAAACATAATGAAATCTTATTAAAACAATAATTGTCATAAAACAGGATGCATTGTTTATTTAAAATACAAATGCAATATAAATCATGAAGGGTAACAAGGAATAGGAACTGACAAGATGGCAACCATACTTAAGCTAAATCCTCCATCACTAATGTGATAAGAGCACACTAAAGGCGTTAGTCTCGGAGCACACGAGGTGGCGAGAAACAACTATATACATATATAAATATACTTAGTAAAACCACAGCTGCGAAACCGGATAACAAGACATGACAGAATTCATACTACAGCTGATAGAAGCTAAAGGGGGACCCCAAGCTGGTGGATCAAACCGACAAGGTCGTCCAAGCTTAGTGGTGCCGACTCATAGGTCAAAACACATTCAAAACATATACATATCTGAAGGGGTGTGTAACACCCAAAACAAACTGAAATGAAGGCTCGTAAGCGCATTTAACACAATAATATATTATCAAAATGCATAAGACTAATCAAATATTCAAATTACGGATTTCAGTGGTTTTGAAATGCCACTTGTACTAATACATGAAAACTGTCGAAAACGTATGAAATTCAGTAGAAGCAGAAGCTATGGACCCCCGCATATTTCCGAACCATACATTGAGGTTTCAGGATTTAAACAATAGGTATAAGGGTCTTGTATCTCGGTTAAAGCTCATGGCTTGGTACTCTGGAAGGTTTGAGACATCCTGAGTTCCCTATGCAAATTGATAAGTCCGTTATCCTCAATAAATCTCCGGAATTGGGGTTCTTTTCCAAATCAATTTCCATATAACACTTCTTATTCCTCCACATCATATTGGAGCTCCAAACCAACCTCACTGGACCTTAAAACACCTTTTGATCATGTTTGGAAACAGCCCAGGAATTCTGTACCGTTCGCTCGAGCGAATTAGGGGATTCGTTTGAGCGAATAGCATTCTGGGAGGGTTCGCTCGAGCGAATACAAGTTCGCTCGAGCGAACTGGGAGAGTGGCTCTAACGGACAAGTCCCTAGAAGGTTCGCTCGAGCGAATTGGGGTTCGCTCAAGCGAACTAGCTGTTGGGAGGGGTTGGCTTGAGCTAACCTTGTTCTGTGAGAGTTCGCTCGAGCGAATGTAGGTTCGCTCGAGCGAACTGCTTCAGAACTCTCCGTTTCAGCAGTCCAGGCCTCATTTTCTCTGCTCTTCAAAACCTGATTTAAGCCATTACTTTGACAATACATTTATGGCTCTTCTATATACTCAAACCATCATCACTTCCTCCAACAACCATCCATTAAAGCCATAAAAATCAATTAAATCCCACTCCATTTAATACAAGAGCATCCACCATTAATGAAGATCCATCAATTGCCAAAAGACAACTTTAGTATACAAAATAATAAGAGAGCAATAGAGAGAAGAAAAGCTCATTAATATGCACACTTGAAAATTAATGAAAGACATAAGGTAGAAGAAGGAGCCATCAATATAAAAATCCATATTTCTCTACAAAATAACAAATCATAAAACAAACCCATTCATCCACTTGCCTTGGCTTCAAGTTAAGTAAATCAAGCTCCTAAACACTTTCCAAGCTCAAAATCAAAGATCTACACAAAAATCCCCAAAATGACATCCATTACAAACCCTAAAGTGGCAAAACCAAGAAATAGGAAGAGAGAGCTTCCTATAGTGGAAATGAAGATTCTCAAGGGCTAGTAGAAGCACAATCTAGAAGATGAGAAGGATCACTTACATGGAAGGTCCTTTAATGGCAAGAGCTTGTTCAAGGTGGATCTTGGAGTAGATGGATTTCTCTACAAATGGTGTCAACAGGAAGCTAGCATAGTGAGGAAGAAGATTGTAGCCTCCATTTTTCCATTAGCAACAAATCTTGAGTTAGTTGGAGAAGAAGAAGCAAGAAGAAGCAAAGAAAACCCTATAGTGCTAGAGCTCGAATTTCTCCTCAATGAAAATTGCAAGAAGTGGAAGAAGTGAAGATGGGCTTCCCTTATAGAGAGAATGAAGGTAGGTCCCACAACTTAATAAACTAACTGGGCTTAAAACATTATCTTCCGGGCCTCGGATGGATTCGATGAAGAAGGAAGAATTGTTCGCCGAAATTTCTAATTTCCAAAAAGTATATATTTCATGGGTTTCGGAGACATTGAAAATAGTGTTTAGAGTTTTGTGCAAAAGACTGTTTTACCCCTATCATTAGCAAAGTAGGGTCTAGAGGTCTCGAACGGAAACGGGGCCAACACGAAAGTTGTAGGGAATAATAAAATAAATCAAACGGAGCAAAAATACAGATTTTTATAATTATCAGATAAACCCCAAAGTCACTCAAAACACAATAAACACTATAACAAGTCACACTTTTAGCGACATTTTTAGCGATGTTTTTAAAAATTCGTCGGTAAAGAGTAATTTTTACCGACGTATATAATTTCGTCGCTAAAGGGACAAACGAGAAGGGAAAGAGGAATGTTAATGGGAATGATAAGGATGAGAACTACATTCCCCCCATAGATGATGATATAGATGACGAAACATCTTGGTCTCAATCGAATGAGGTAATCTTTCTGTGAATGTCTATGACGTGTACTTGAAAATATTAGTTTGAAGTTGGTGACACTCATGCTAAAATGATTTCCATTTCCATTTAATGTAAATTGCTGACATTCACTTTACTAATATTATTGATTTGTGCTGAATTATTTATTTTCCTTGTCATTTTGCTTTAAGCCAGATTGCAGATATGCCTCGGGAAAAGAGGGCGAAACGTGCTCGGTAGCTCGCAGCTGCACTTAGGTTAGCTCCTGTAGAGAGCACACCAAAGCCCTCGGCACAGCCTCGTCAGCTGCTCTTGAGGTTACACGGTCTGGAGGATCAGGGAGCACCCCTGATTTGGCAGCCCCCCGGCCACTGCCGATTCTACCTCTAACCACGCAACCCCCGCCGACCCAGCCTCAATCGTCCCAGCCTTCCACGAGCCCTCATACAGTCGGGAGCAGCGTAGGTGAGAAAATTATGACCTTTTAAATTTCAAAATGGTTCACCTCAATTTAATGATTTGTGTTCACTAACTCATTTAGCACTGTCATCTTAACAGCGTCAGCCCCAGCCTCAGAGGTTCCGAGTCGTGTAAGGGGTGTTACGCGAGGGAAGAATGTGACAAAGTTGAGGAGACAGCTGGGTTATAACATCCCAGTCCCGATCCCCATCTCCAGTCATAGGCCAGAAGGGGAACATGCCCCATCACTGTTAGCCATTGAGAGGTTGCCCCAGTCAGGCCCCATGGCTGGAAGAAGCTTGACAGTGGGATCAAGCTTGCCGTCATCACTGCTGTTAAGGTAAACTGAAACAAGAAATATCAACCAAAATGATTATAGTTGTGATCCTCATTACAATATTTGATTATATTTTGCAATTACTAATCTTTATATGGCTCTCCCCTAATTGCAGCAATTTTTTGATATCAGGGACTATGAATGTGATATGCAGCTCCGGGCGGACATTGACCGCCAATGCGGAGTTTTGTATAGGAGTTGGAAGTATGAGCTGCATACTCACTATCTCGAGCTTTTGGAGCAGGGGGTTCCTCGACCCCAGGACCACCCATCAGAGGGTTGCAGTCTAGCTGACTGGCAGCTTATGGTCTCGCAGTGCTTGGAATCACCAGCTTGGAAGGTAACCTTGGGATGTTATCTACAACAATTAATTATATTCCATTGTTCATGCAAGGGATAACTCTACAATATACATTTGCCAGAAACTGCATATGAAAACGCATGTTTCATTGCAGTTAGAGGGACCTTACATTTTTCACTGGAAATGTCAATACAAATGCAAATACGACTCATTTCTTACTACCTATATTGTTACTATTTTTACCCATCAAACTAAACCATATAGAATCCCATGACCGTTGACCCTTAACACGGGCTTCAGAGTTTACATGTTGAAGTGTAATTTATTGGGAATCTCTCACATCCTAAGTCGCATAAATAATGTGTTTGATAAAAAAATAAAAAATAAAAACAGGGGTATCTTTTTTTACTGAAACCGGTTAGTGATTGCTTAGTTTCGGGAGGCTGGGTTCCCTGAGATGGACATTGGACCCGGTCCATGTTCTTTCAAGTTACGTGCACGAACCTCCATCAATACATGATTTCTATGATGCTCAATTCATGCACTCCACAAACATCCAACTAAAGAACTTTTTCTTATGTTTTGATCGAACTTTTGCTATTTCTTGAGGTAATAACTCTATTGCTAGCCTTGAAAAATCTGCTTGCCTACTTAATTCCTTGTTTAATTATGTTCTTACTTTATTTGTTTCTCTTTTTGTCCATGCTTAAAATGGCTTTGTACGTCGTTTTCTATGTAGGCGAAATCGAAAAAAGCTCAAGAGAATCGAGCCAAGCTGCCATATAATCATACCAGCGGCTCCAGGTCATTTGCATCCGAGGATGTCTCTGATGGTACTGATTATATTCATATGAAGAAACTTGATTAAGTTTATTAATTTATAAATATATAGCTGGGTTCATATCTAATACAAAGCTATTTCAAATGACATACGGCACGGAATGCCTGTCAAGCGCCGCCTATTACTCAGTTCTTCCACGACACCCACTACAGACAAAAGAGTAATGAGTGGGTAAATGAGGTGGCTCAGCAAAGACATGTACGTTTAATTATAAATCAAATATGATCAATAATTCCATAAAAGCATTCTAAATCACTTATTGATTTAAATGGCAGGAGGCCTTGGTGCAGCGGACTGAGGAGCAGTTGCAGTCCTCTGTCACGACTCCGATGACTGAGGAGCAGATTGCTGCTGATGTGCTTGGGAAGAGGTCAGGAGGACCTCTTCATCTTCCACACAGTCTCGGGAGCAGCTAGCTGAGCAAGCTGCGAGGTAGCCTGAGCAGGACAAGAGGCAAGCTGAGTAGGACAGGAGGCAGGCTGAGCAAGACAGGAGAACACATGCACTTGAGGCCCTCGTTCAGCAGTTGGCAGCTGCGGCAGGGATAGATCCCTCCGGCTATTTCGACATCACGAGGGGGACCACTTCTGTTGGTGATGGCACAGCTACTGGAGATCATGATGGGACTCTTTGGTTAGTAGATTACTCTCTTGAAATTTTAACATAATAACTATTCTAAAATTATAACATATTTGCGATCCGAATGGAGATCCGATGGGTGTGTACTGGCTGCAAGGTGTGCACATGATCTATTGCAGCTACAACAGTTTCTGGCAGGGCCAGTTTCTGCAACCCGACTGGGACATGTTCCAATCTGACCATCTATGTGCTGAGTTCCATGCTGGATCTAGAGCCATTTGTGGTGGCCCAGTCTACGTCAGTGATAAGGTGGGGCTGCCACAATTTCGATCTACTCCGTAAATTGGTATTACCAGATTTTCCCTATTCTTATTCCCTTGTCCATCCACAGATGAATCCAATACTCTTGATCATGATCAGATTTTCTATATTTGATTCTAAATTGCCCGGGTGGAAAAAAAGGGGATCCAGCTACAATAGGAATTACAGGGTCCTTTGCCTCCGTAATTATATAGTTTGCTGAGACTTAGGATTTGGTGCATGTGGGGTCCACTCTTCACTCTTCAGTTTGCCAAATCAATGATCTAATGGCGCACCTTTGTTTGGCTGAAAAGCTCCAGATGAGAAGATTTTAAGACAGGTCAGTGGACTGCAAATAAATGCCTAACCAATAATGTCCCACAAGTAATGAAAACTATGTGAAGGATAGGAGGGTTAGGATCTCACAATCCAGGAAACTAATGCAGCATCCCCAATCTACTTTGGAGCTAGCCCATCAAATTATTGGTCTAGAATCTAGATTCTTCCCAAATATCCTATGCCTAATCTTCTTTTGTTCACTGCAAATCATATGTTTTGCGCTTATTTTTTGCATATTCAAATCCTAAGATATAAATGGTTCTATGAAACCTGTAGGCAGCATCTGAATTTCTACATTATTTTAATCAGTTTTTAATCATTAGGCAAATAGTTTGGAGATACTATAATTTAGTCATGGGGATAGCTGTCAACTTTCAGTTTATGTCTATGACATTCAACTTTGCAAGAGCTGTAGATTTAGTTAACTGGGAGAAGCTTGTTGATTAGCTTCAATCTCATTGCTTCTGGTTTCTAGATCAGTGGATCTTCAAATTTCTAGACGAGCTCAAGGAGTCAGAGAATGTGCTAATTTATTAGATTAACTTTGGTTGTGGAAATCGAATGTGTCTTTCTGATTGGTGAGATGACCTTCCTAGTTTTTTTTTTTTTTTTTTATCCCCTAATCTCTATTCCAACATTCTAAGTTTGACATAAGAAACAGTAAAACTAGAAACTGCTTGATCTCACATGAACAAACCAACAAAGAAAGTTACTTCTTTACCATTTTTACCTGAAAAATATCAAAAACCTTCTGAACTTTAAATTCTCATTCTTTAATCATACTACAAGCTTTCACAGCAACTCAATGAAAATAAATTCCTCTTGAGAAAGAGAAGTTCATTTTAAAGAGAGAAAAAGAGTAAAGGATTTTATAAGACAGTCATCACACTGAGGTTTCCTACGTGGATGAGCAACACGTGGACTTGCTACTTACCACGTTCTGCTCCTGGGTAGGGACAGCAATCTTGGTTCCCTTGAGAAGTGCTGATTTACCTCAATCCTGTTCATCATTAGCAATCAAGGATTTCTTGCCGACTATTGGGTAGATCTCTGTTCAGATGGTTACGAAGGCAGACTCTACATTGGTAGCTTCTAGGGCGGAAGTTTCCACGAAGAAGAGGTTTTCTCTCTGTGCGAACTCCTTGGCATCCTCTGCAGGAACTGCCCGCAGGGACCCCAGGTCCGACTTATTTCCAATCAGCATGATGACAATATTCTTATCAGCATGTCCTCGGAGCTCCTCCAGCCATCTAGTCACATGGTCAAAAGATTGGCGCTTGGTTATGTCATATACCACCATTGCCCCAACTGCTCCTCTGTAGTAAGCACTAGTCACTGCATGGTACCTGAAGCCATCATCAAGGTGCCAATAAATGACTGGTGAAAGCTAAAACTATTTGTACAACTAATATGAAGGTTAGCGTCAACTCTCAGAGAACTGTAAACAATGAACTGAATAAACAGGATTCTGGTTTTCATAGCCAATCAAACGAAACAGATCAGTTACAGAAAATAAAGCCAGGGGTATTTCATATGAATTAGCCATGCCTGGTTAATCTTTCTATTTAAGACTTTCACATTCTAGACTCATCATGTTTGGAAGGCTGTTTATTTTGGGGTTGCAGGCTAAGAAATATGTACTTGTTTCATTTGGTGTTTCCATTCTATTTAAGACAGACATTCAGACAAAAAAGCAAAACCTCTGTGTTGAATACTGACACAGATTACACATCAGAGATGGGGCCGGCCGTCAACCATACTACTTAATAGATTCTTTCTATATTGGAACCGATTTGGGAAAACCAATAACATATTCTATCTAGAGGTAGTTTCCAGTATTGAAAATACCGAAAATAGATGAGTCCTTGATAGAATTCTTTCTATAATGGAACTGATTCCCAAGTTCCAACAATGCATGAGTATGCTGCTAGAGGTAATGAGCTGTTCATGTAGACACAGAGGGAAGAAATCAAGTACCCATTCTATAAGATTCTGTCCAGGTACTGATCCAGTTCTTCCAACAGCCTCACGCCCACTTATTAACTCTTGTAAGAATACCCCGAAACTGTAGGAACTGACAGCTAGCAAATACGACTCCCGGTTAGGGAGTTTGGAGCGAAAACGGACGCTTTTCCGATACTTAGGCTCAAAAATGACCCGCCGGGGGTCCGAAACGGGAACCAGCAATAGGAAAAATCCGAAACCGGCACGGGCACTTCGCTCGAGATGAGACTAACCTATAGGAACTGACAGCTCGCAAATATGACCCCCGGTTAGGGAGTTTAGAGCGAAAAAGGACGCTTTTCAGACACTTAGGCTCGAAAACCGCCTGTCGAGGGTCCGAAACAGGAACCGACGACTGGAACTATTCAAAACCGGCACGGGGACTTTGCTCAAGATGAGAGTAACCTGTAGGAATTGACGGCACGCAAATAGGACTCCCGGTTAGGGAGTTTGGAGCGAAAACAGACGCTTTTCCGACACTTAGGCTCGAAAACGGCCCGCAATGGGTCCGGAACAAGAACCGGCTACCGAAAAAATCCGAAACCGGCACGGGCACTTCCCTCGAGGGTAGAGTAACCTGTAGGAACTGACAGCTCGCAAATATGACTCCCGGTTAGAGAGTTTGGAGCGAAAACGAACGCTTTTCCGACACTTAGGCTCGAAAACAGCCCGCCGGGGGTCTGGAACGGGAACCAGCGACCGGAAAAATCCAAACCAGCACGAGCACTTTGCTCGAGGGGAGAGTCACCTGTAGAAACTGACGGCTCGCAATTAGGACTCCCGGTTAGGGACTTAGGAGCGAAAATGGACACTTTTTTGACACTTAGGCTCGAAAATGGCGCGCCGGGGGGTCCGAAACGGGAACCGGCTACCGGAAAAATCCAAAACTGGCATGGGCACTTCACTCGAGATGAGAGTAACCTGTGGGAATTGATGGCTCTCAAATAGGACTCCCGGTTAGGGAGTTTGGAGCGAAAACGAACGCTTTTCCAACACTTAGGCTCGAAAACGGCCCGCCAGGGGTTTGGAACGGGAACTGGAGACCGGAGAAATTCGAAACCGGCACATGCACTTCGCTCGAGGGGAGAGTAATATGTAGGAACTGACGGCTCGCAAATAGGACTCCCGGTTAGGGACTTAAGAGCGAAAATGGAAGCTTTTCCGACACTTAAGCTTGAAAACGGCCTGTCGGAGGGTCCGGAACGGGAACTGGCTACCGGAAAAATTCGAAACTGGCACAGGCACTTCGCTCGAGATGAGAGTAACCTGTAGGAACTGATGGCTCACAAATAGGACTCCCGGTTAGGGAGTTTGGAGCGAAAATCGACAAGGGTAGAGTAAAAAGATTCTAATTTATAATTTATATATATACATGTATATCTTTCTTTTATAATTTAATTTATTGAGAATATTCTAATGTAGTTTTTGTCATTGCAGATTGATGGATGTTTTGGGATAAGTTGCATACTTTGCGGGTGTTTTATTCTTTTTAGTTTATTTGTATTTGTATATTGGACATTTTTATGGGACTGTCTCATTATTGATTAATGAAATATTTGATTAATGAGATCAATGATTTGATGAAAATATGGCGATGGTTGTTTGAGAAACATTTGTTTGCATGCATTTTTAATATTGAATACAGGTACATGAACAGGTTTATTTTTTGATACAGGTGTATAAACAGGTTTACAGGGAATTTTTATTGAAAAAACTAATGAAACCTTAAAAAATTAAAAAGACTTTCACTAACGTTTTTTTTCGTCGGTGAAAGTCTTTTTAATTTTTTATTTCCTTTTTTACTTTTACCGACGAAAATAAAAAGTCGGTGAAAGTCTTTTTTTAATTTTTTAATTTTCTTGTTTACTTTTACCGACGAAAATACAACGTCGGTAAAAGTATTATTAATTTTCTTATTTTCTTTTTTCCTATTACTGACGAAATAGAAACGTCGGTGAAAGTCCTTTTAGTTTTTTAATTTTCTTTTTTCATTTTACCAACGAAAAATAAACGTCAGTGAATGTCTTTTTAATTTTTTTTATTTTCTATTTTACTTTTACCGACGACAAATTAATGTCGGTGAAAGTCTCCTTAATTTTTTTTAATTTTCTTTTTTGATTTTACTGACGAAATATAAACGTCAGTAAAAGTCTTTTTAATTTTTTTAATTTTCTTTTTTCATTTTACCAATGCAAATAAAACGTTGGTGATAGTCTTTTTAATTTTTTTTATTTTCTTTTTTTATTTTACCGACGAGAAAAAAACGTCAGTAATAGTATTTTTATTTTCTATTTATTTTTCTTTAATCTTTTGCCGATCGAAAAAAACATTGGCAAAATTTATATAATCGTCGGTAAAAAGTTTTTTTTTGCCGACGGGATTGTACTATTCGTCGGTAAAATGTTTTGTCCATGTACTTTGGCCGACGTCTGGCCGACGAAATTATTTTTGTCGGTAAAGACCTTCATCAACGTTTTTGTGACGTTTGGGGACGAAAAAATTCGTCGCTGAATGTGTAAACTGTTGTAGTGAAAGGAACCCCTAAAGGGCCCCACTAAATCAAAAGGTTCTAAAAAATGACCCAAAGCAATGTAAAAGCTATTCTAATCCAATATTAACCAAAATTCACTAATCTCACTTATAACTAAAGCAAGTCTTAATTAGCGCTAATTGGAAACTCTCGGGGCGAGGTCTTACATGGTGCGGGCGTGGGGATACCCTGAGATATATATATATATATAAATAAACAAAAAACCACATAAGAATGAAGAGAGTGTTTTGGATGCTTTAAACGTAACCCCATTAAACGGTATTAGCTATTCAATTTCATTCATCATATCAAAAGGCCATTTATGTATAAAATTACAGCAATTTTAGAAATTGATTTTAACTACTTATTTCTTTTTTCTGAAGTACAACAAGTCTTCTCTTTCACCATTTATTGATGTTGAGAAAATTCTAGCAAAGTCTGGAAAAATTTAGCCCTACCCAAACAAAATTCCTAGGTCCGCCACTGTCTCAAAGAAAAAGATGTGGATAGGGTTGCAAACGGGACGTCTCTGGATCAGAACCATAGTGGACCTGAACCTGGATCCGGAATCGGGTCCACCTAGAGGACCATAATGTAGTTCCAAAATCGATTCTAATTTTCCTTTATTCTTCATTTTTCTAAAAAATAAGCATATCATCTAACTTATAATTGTGCATCAAGTCTGCTACATCCAGTATTATACCCAAAAATGAAAAAAAAAAAAAAGAAAAGAAAAAAAGAAAAAAGAGAGAGCTGATTTTGAGGTACAAATTGCTATTTTAAAGGGTCATATGCGGGGTCCCGGGTCCACGGGTCAGAACATATATGGACCCGGAAACAAACCCGGACCCGTTTTTGAATCGGAACATAAAATAGGTTCCATACCCCTTTTTTTCGGGTCGGAACTTTTGAGTAATCAGAGAATCGGATACCCGTTTGCAACCCCATATGTGGAGGAGTTGCCCAACTACGAGTTACGAGGGACAGTTATGGATTTTCTCCTTAACCTATTTCAGTTAAAGCTCTCTATCATTAAGAGAGTTAAAATACAAAAGCGGCCACCACATATCACCCATTTCAGTTACGAGACTCTTAATTCGTCATTAAGACCGTCAAAACAAGGAAGATGGAAAAACTTGAATAAAAAATCAGCTTCAAGATCAAATTGGAAACCGGTCTCCTCATAGACTATAAAACCCAGATGATATTGATTTTTTACCGTCGGATTTAATCACGAGTGGACACCTCCCTATTTGTTCACATCTCACTCGCTATCTACTTCATATTTGGTAAACTTACTTTACCAGTGAAGTGAAGTGATTGGTTAATTCAAGAGACAATAAAAGGAGAGGGGGTCAAATCACAATTGATAGTAAGTTTCAAAAATCATCTCGTCAATTTAACAAAAAAAATATAAAAAGATACATTCTCATGCCACTGAATGATAAAAAGAAAAAAAAAAACTAGGGGTTTTCATGGACCACGCTGGGCTTGGCCGAGTAATGACGAAAACGGCCCGACTTCTAAACTAGAAACCTAAGCCTAGTCCAAGCTTGAGTAAGGCCTGAAGTTGCTAGCTAGAGCCTAGCTCGCATGGAAATGATGAAGCCCGAGCCCAACCCGTCTTAGACTTATATAAACATAGAAATGAGTTTTGGACCAGCTCGTAGGCCAACTCAGCTAGTCTAATCATATCACCATCTGTGAGGGCACAGGTTTGAGGACCCCCCTCACTACTCTATCCCTTATAATTATATGTTTATTTGGGCCGGGCAAGTATTTCGGCTCTCAACTACTTGTACAAATAAAAGAAAATTGAGCACGACCCATCGATTATAGCCTAAACCCCATGCCCAACCCAAAGGGGCCCGGCACAATCCATGAGCACCCTTATAAATAAAAAAATTCTTTCTTTTAAAAGAAATTTCAAAAAATTGATCTCTCACCTTTTGGTTTGACCAAACCTTTAATTTTCTTCTCTCTTATATTAACAGTTAACTTGACTTCACAAGTAAAGTAAATTTACCAAACAAGCAATATATTGTATATTTGTTGTAATTAATATTATTCCATTTAAATGTTAATTATACATTCCCATCCATTATATATTGTATAGACCTAAACCCCTACCCTTGACCAGATCAAGATGTAGAAAAAGAAAAGCGAAAAGGAAAAAAATCGGTTTTAAGTTTGAGTGCTAGTTTTCCTCCTCTCAGAAAAGAGGAAAATTGGCAGATGCAACTTTACTGCCTTTAATAGCATCGGTATAGCTGCATGAATACACATAGAAACCTTTCATGTCTCTAAGTTAATGTCACTTATCTCCTTTTCAACCTTATTCTCACACACGTCCGATGTCTTTGGGGCCCATTTCTAATCAAATGTACTTCATCCAAGTGGGGCCCAACAATGAATAACCTATAGCATTTGTTAGCTAAGGCCCACATGATGGGAAAGCAACAAAGATTGGCACGTTAATCAAATATCTAAATCATTTGTCAGGAAATATCATGGCTAAGGGACCCGTCTTTTAATTGAGTTTTGGGCTATCTTAAAGTTTTAAATCTACCTCCCTATCATTTAAGATTTATTTCATTCCCATTCCCACAAGATTGTTTTGGTCATCAGAAAACCGAATCATTGGCTTGTGATTAGTGGGTCCACGTTCTGGTGATTTGAACCATTGAAGAGATGATATCTTGATAATTGTAGAGGGATAAAGCAATCCTAACCATCTCCGGAAGATCTTTATAATAATGTCATATAAGTGTTTAGTAGCAGAGTTAATGGCCCGCAAGTAATTCCCTGAGTCATAAAGGATGACTTAATCTGAACATATAATAAATATTAATAATGATAGATAATATATCTATCTTTTTTAAGAATATTTTGAAAAAAAAATAAATTTGATGTGTTTAGATTCATAGTTTTAGTTTTTAAACATCATTACAAAGTTTTTATTAGTTTCTTTTCGGACTCAAGTACAAACGGTCGGATTAATTCTTATTCTCGATATCATATACATTTTAAGGTATTTTTTTTGTAGGGCTTTGATTTCAGTAATTAGGTTCCATTGTAATGTTCTGCTCTTTTCTTCTCAATATATGCCCAAGTGTCTATGTATAGCTCAATGTTGCGCAAATTAAGACAAGTTAAAATATATAAGGATACCCAACTGGGTGTTGGCTCGGTTAGGACACTGGGTTTTCACCCCAGAGGTTCTGGCGTCGATTCCCCCTGGCGTTAATTATATATTCCCATCTATTATATATTGTTTGGACCTAAGGCCCTACCTGTGACCAGATCAAGATGTAAAAAAAGAAAAGGAAAAAGGAAAAAAATCGGTCTTAAGTTTGAGTGCAAGTTTTCCAGTGCAACTTTACCACCTCTAATAACAAAGGTAAAGTTGCAACAGGAGTATAGCTGCATGACTATCCATACAAACCTTTCATATGTCTAAGTTAATGTCACTTATCTCCTTTTCAACCTTATTCTCACACACATTCAATGTCTATGGGGCACATTTCTACTCAAGTGTATTTCATCCAAGTGGGGCCCATCAATGAATGACCTATAACATTTGTCAGTTAAGGCCCACATCAGATGGGAAAGCAACAAAGATTGGCACATTAATCAAATATCTAAATCATTTGTCAGGAAATATCAAGGCCAAGGGACCCATCTTTTAATTGAGTTTTGGGCTATCTTAAAATTTTAAATCTACCTCTCTATCTTTTAAGATTTATTTCATTCTCATTCCCACAAGATTGTTTTGGTCGTTGGAAAACTGAATCCTTAGGTTGTGATTAGTAGGTCCACGTTCTAGTGATTTGAACCGTTGAAGAGATGATGTCTTTATAATTGTAGAGGGATAAAGCAATCATAATCATCTATGGAAGATTTTTATAATAATGTCATATAAGTGTTTAGTAGCTGAGTTAAACCCGGATTAGGTTGCGACTCAAAACCTGTTTTGTTGGTTCTAGACCCAATTCCGATAGGGAAACCCGGATCCGGTTTCTGAACTGGGTACACCTAGAGGACTGGAATCTAGTTCCAAAATCAATTCTAATTTCTCTTTATTCTTCATTTTTCTTAAAATAAGTATATCATTCAACTTATAACAGTGCATCAGGTGTACTACATCCAGTATTATACATAAAAATGTTCAAAATACACTGATTTTGAGGTACAATTTGCAATATTAACGGCTCATATACCGAGTCCGGGTCCATGGGTCAGGACCCATATGGACCTGGAACTGACCCGTTTATCAATTGGAACCTAAATTGCGTTCGGGTTCCAGACCCGGACTCTTTTTTTAATCGAAACATAAATAGGTTCCAGACCAGATTTTTTGCGGGTTGGAACTTCCTAGTAATCGGAGAATCGGATACCCGTTTACAACCCTATCCCCATTATCCTTACACATGGATATGTGGCTCACAAGTTCAACAGACATACAATCCAAAAAAAAAAAAAAATTTCAATTAATCTTATTTGAATTTCAAATAGCAAAAGAGAGAGAGAAAAAGAAACAGTGGTTACTTCTAATTACAGGTGGTTAACTGTAAAATCTCAATGAAGACTGAAAGGAGTAAATCATATGCTTTACATGTGATGGATTTGAAGTTCAAATGAGGTGGGCCCCACTGACAGATATCTAGGGAAACTCTTTGAGGCATCAAGACTCCAATTGACAATATGCTTCCAACATACAACGGATGCATTGGATGCATTGAGTTGCCATGAAAAAATGGTCAACAAACATGAGAATATAAAAAATTCCATTGAATTAGTTTGATATAGATAGAGAGAGAGAGAGAGGTGTTATGCAAATTCCTTCGTGACGATTCTTTATTCGGTTATTCCTCTCAGAAGTAAGAAGCCTGCAAAGTCTTCTTGAAATGCCAATGCACTTCGCACAAGGAACCTTTGAAGTCTTCTTTTGCGTCTGTATTATGAATGAATCCTTCTGACCCAAAATCTATCAATATTCTGTCAAGTCAATCTACTGTAGAAGAATTGTTATTGGTTCTGAATACTGATGCTCCAATCCATACATGTGGAGTCCATCCTCAAGGCCCTTCCACCTCTCTTTCTCTATCTAAGTTGAGGTATTGTATTCCGAGTTATCCATATGAAAAATAGGATTAGCAAGAGACTTTCGGTCCAGTGGTATTTTGGTAATTATATCAGGATTTTCTCAGTTTGATATAACATGTAAACCGGAGACCTAGAGTAAAAAAGAAACAGGTTTTCCTTTGTTTCTATGGGCACGTAGTCGTGTTAGCATAGGCATACAGGCCCACCTGTCTAAGCCCAAGGTTGGGCCTCTCACAGCTGTAGGATAAAATCCAGAGATATATTTTCTGTATATAGAGTGAGATAAGATCTAATGACCTGTAAATCTTATCTCTCACTTGTTAAGTGTATTATATATGTATATACCATAATCAAGGAGAATAATATATGGTGGATTTACACAAATCTTACATGGTATCAGAGCGATAGTTGGGTCCTCTATGTGGTTTTTGGTGCTGCTACGGGATCACCACGTAGATATCTCTTTGTACTATTTTCTTGGTGGGTTTGCTTGTGTGGTTTGACCATTTATCACTGGTCTTTTCTTCTGCGCATAACACTATTAGAGAAAGAAAATAATAAAAAGAGGCCTCCATTATCAATAAATGAAGTCCAACCATGAATGATAAGCACCGTATGTTCAAGAAAAGCATCCTATTCCATAGAAATTATGATAAAAGTGTACAGTGAGTTCAAAATATTTAAATGTGTGGTGGCCCATTTTAGATATGAAAAGCTGGAAATGGATAGGCATTTTTTACTAATGTGCACGAACATGGCCTGCAACTTATGCTTTTCACTTCTTTTGTGTGGAATCGATTGCCTTTCCTACCTCCCCAGGAAAATCTTTTCCCGAAATTGCAAGAGATTGAACTGTTTTTGCACTCTGCTTCACAGAAAAGCGTCCACACACCAAAAGTTCAAAAAATTCTCCACAGACAAACATCTTGTTTTTCCATTTTATTTCCTGCCCTAAGAAAGGGCAGGAAGAAAGGAAAATTCATATGTGACCAGATTGCCATAACAAAGACTAACAGTGGGCACAAAATGTATGCAAATCTCACATATAGGCCTACCTTGTCCGTCCCCGTCGATAAGCGCTTAACCAAAATTTGACACTCAATTGAATTGTACATGCCATTCAATTAGTCGTCCAAAATTTTGGTATCCATGTCCAATTTATTTAATGTCAAAGATTTTAACAACTTTGAGTTCCTCAAAACAATATCTCAATTGATAGCGTAGTTCCAAAATCTCACAGCAGGTTAGTTATCTATGAGAAGTTTCAACCCTTCCACTCCTACTTTGTCCAATGATTTGCATGCTTCTAGGTGGCTCTAAGGACTAGACTTCCAACCTTAGAAACGTTCTGGTCTCTATAGAAGCAGTAGTTTGATGTTCTCGAGGATGGAATGGCCGGGGCTAGAGGGACTCGTCGGGAGAATGACAATCATGGAGGGGATAGGGTGTTAGAAATATTTGCATATCACTTATTTGTGTGCAAAAATTTGAGACTCATCTGATTTTCGAAAGTACTGTTGTGAGCGCTTCAAAATTGTAAAATTCCTAACCACTAGATGAAGTTGGATGAGTGGATGTAAAACCCTAAATTATGGGCCATTTATGTGATGTCACACATGCACCAAAATGCATTGTCAGTTTGACACTAACTTTTCCTTCATGGGCAGGCACACGCAAAATAATTGCATTCCCATATCAATTTACATGATGCAATGCATCACCCCTTCAATAGTCCGTTCCCATTGCCCATACCCAACGGCCTTCCCATTCTCCCTTTCACCACCTTTAATGGAAAGAAAAGACCAAGAATTGGGAATGGAAAGAAAAGACCAAGAATTGGGTGCTGGGCCCGCATACATATGCCTCAAAGAGGAAACTTCTCAATTCGATGGATTGTTTTCCAAATCTGGTTTAAAAAAAGGGGATTTGACACTTCAATGCCCCTTAAACACTCAATCCCAGATTTCATGACTAGAAGTCTCTAAATGTTTCCAGAAACAACTCTGGGACACTTTTTTTTTTTTTTTACTTTTTTGCCCTAGATCCCATGATATCATGGGTTTTTAAAAGCCCATGACATCACGGGATCCAGGTAGCTTTTCAACTTTTAACATTTGGATCCTATAATATTTTGGGTTTTTAAAAGCCCATGACATCATGGGATCCAGGTTGCTTTTCAACTTTTAACATTTGGATCCTATGATATTATGGTTTTTTAAACTCCCATGATATCATAGGATCGAAGGCAAAATAGTAGAAAAAAAAGTGTACCAGAGTTGACTCTGGTGACATTTTTTTAGTTTTAGTCATGAAATTGAGGATTGAGTGTTTACCACTTTCATAATATTACGGGGGTTGAAGTTTTTCTTCCCAGCCCACTTTGGCATCTCAGTAAAGAGGATATGTGAGCACCCCATTTCATCATCTACTAGCATTGCCTATATATATATGAAGGCCACACCAAAGAAACACACCAAAGGAAATGAAGTGTAGGGAAAAATGGGACTGAGCGAGCGAGCTTTGTACATGTTTAGCTTGATGTTTTCTGTTTTTTTTTTTTTTTTTGGGTTGGCTGGGAGCTGTAATTGCTGCGACAGTAGTCACTGGTGTTGCAAATTGTCGACGGGCCTCGGATGAAGAGGCAGAGAGTGGAATGTAGCCAAGGATGACTTGCCGGCAAGGTTGATCCAAGGAAGGGCGTGGTCGGATGCCGGCAGGTTGTCTTTGGCTAACATTGGGCTCTCTACTTCTCATGTAAGGCCTGGATGACCAAATGGTCTCTGAAGGTACCTGCTATATTGCCACCATCTCTGCTTTTTTATTGGAGAAATCTAAAGTTTTAACCACTTTTTTTTATCTTCTAGTTCCTCTATGAGAACAAATAGATTAGAGATCTTTTACTTACTGGGATGTTCAGCTGGTTTTGTGTGAGTATCATCATCTTGGTGGCAAATGTTACCACAATGTATCTAATTTGATATGATAAAACAATAATATAGATTTTTATGTTAGATTTACGCTCTCTTGTGGTGTTTTTGAAGCTACATGCATCAGGCATTTGTTTCTATCTCGGCGCCCCGAGGTGGAGTTTGGGCATTTTTCATCCTTAAAAAGGCTTAATGGTTGGAA
The DNA here is from genome assembly GCA_029852735.1 of Persea americana. Lineage (NCBI taxonomy): Eukaryota > Viridiplantae > Streptophyta > Magnoliopsida > Laurales > Lauraceae > Persea > Persea americana. The sequence goes on from CM056812.1 coordinate 2,870,420, forward strand.
AAACAATTGCTAGCTTTCGCCGGCAGATTGGTTCCAGTGAAGAATGTCATGGCAACTATTTGATATCTGAAGTCAATATTGCTTGTATGCTAAAGCTCTGCTGGCAAGCCGCTACATCTACCTCTCTTTGGGCAACCTTCTTTAAGAACATGTATTTTCCAAATTCTACACCATTGAAACCTTGTACCATCTCTTTAGGTTCCTGTACTTGGAAGAAAATGAGAAAGCTCTCGCGTTATCTTCAGCAATCCTGCCAATGGATCATTGGTAATGGCGAAAGTATTAGCTACTGGTATGAAGGGTGGTTGAATCGACCCCTATTGCTCCAGAATTCCCTCATTATTTCTTCTCCATGGATGACCAGTTGTCCAGCATCATTGTTGGTTCTTCATGGCTTATCCCAGACTCCCTTCCTCTTGATATTTAACTCTGCATCCCTCTTCCATCAGTCAGGACTGCCGACGACCTCCTCGGCACCAGTAGCTCATATGGTATGATGTCTCTCAAGTCTTCCTAGCAACTGGTTAGATCCAAATCATCGGAAAAATCACGGTGCCCCCTTATCACTATTTTATTGTTCTTTCTTAACATTAACTCGGCAAAAGAGAAAGTATATACAATTACAAAATATCTAATTACATCAACTAATATTCTATCATCAAAATTTATATGACGTTTTTTTTTGTTTAAGTTATATGACATTTGTACTAGTGTTTTAAGGTTCCTCTTCAAAACCTATATTCCAAGTAGACAAAAAAAATCATGGATTTTAAGCAATTTGTGAAAAAATATATATATAAAAAGAAGATCCAATCTATAAATCTATGGGTCACAATTTTTTTTACCCAAATCATTAACAATCTCAGATTAATGGTAATCATCACTTTGTTCTTTTAAGTTTTAATGGGTTTCTAAGAGGGGTAAAGAGATTGGAAAAGGGCATTTTCTGAGTTGGGGAAAGGGAGGTGGGGGCTATGCACAGGGGCGGACCTACATGCAGGCCTAGAGGGGCCATGGCCCCTCTTAAGTTTTCAAAATTTTATTTTTAACCACTAAAATTTTTGTAATTTTTTATTTTGCCTCCTAAAATGTTAAAATTTTCTTTTAATAATTTTCTTTTGGCCCCCCTAGTTCCATTTTCCGGGTCCGCCCCTGACTATACATTATTTTTAAGTGGGGGCTAGGCAAACTTCTCCTAGGGACCTAAAAGGGTTTTTTTTTTTTTAATTATTATTTTTGAAGTGGGGGGGGGGGGGGGGGGGGGGGGGGGGTGGTGACCTAGCCGGCCTGTTCGTGCACATTTAAATAGTGGAAAGGGAAAGGCAGAGGAAAAATAACCAGGATAGTAGAATCCAATCATCGAGAGTAGTTTGGGCTTTCATGACCATCCCACCACTATGAAACCTTGACCTTGTTTTCCATATAACCCATCTCTTTTAGAAATACTACTTTCAATAGGCTACAAAACAAGAAATGTACAGTGGAGAATTCTACCTCGTCATGACTAACTTTACCCCTCCTCTCTTATAAAGACCCAAGTGTTATGGAATTAGATAAGAATTAAGAAGGAAATTCATGTGATCAAGACTGCTATAAATAAATACTAGCATAATAACCCATGCCTAGTATGGATATGACCAACATTGCAATTTAAATATTAAAAGAAGGAGGAAAAAAAGGTTATGAGTACAAGTTTATGTAATTCATGAGCTAGTTGCGTAGAAAGGAAATAAGAGAATTAGAGTAGAAAGTGAATGGTAGAGTTTAAATGAAAATAGAGTCTTTGGAAGAAAAAAAAAAGGTGGAAAGTAGATGAGTGGTTTTGATAATGATGTAAAGTAGTAATTGCTTGAGATGAGAGTGGGGCGAGAACATGCAAAATTTGAAAGAAAAAAAAATGCAATATAACTTCCACCCGGTCAAAATTATAACTGTTGGTCAAAATTAAAGCCAAAATCCTTGGCTTTAATATATTAAAATCTATCATATCATTTACATGATTTCTTATATGAGACCATGTTATTAAACTTAATTAGGATATAGAAATATTCTTTGTAAGCATCTAGGTTTACAACATGTAAAGATTTTATCAAGTGCATTATAAAATTTCAATATGAACTTACAACTATAGAATCGCCTATGCAAGCATGGCATGCTTTGCTAGATTCAATTTTAAAAGTCCTTCAATTTTTTACCATCCTTTTTCTCTTCCTCCCTAATTTCTCTCCAAAATCTCCATTGTTTTTATAACAATAAACACTTTCTTTCTTTTCATAATATATCCATGTGGATAGTATTCTAAATATGTCTATGACTCCAAGTAGTGTTTTATTTTTGGGCATGTTATGGGAAAAAGCCCCATAGGAAGCTATAGGACAGATGAGGACCCACTAGGACTTTGGAAACGGAAGGGGTCCTCTTGTTGCTTTTTCAGTCTTTTTTTTTTTGTCGTTTTGCGTTGAAAATCCAGCCTTAACACCGACTGAGGTCCCAACCAACAAATCTCTAATAAATTTCAATCACCGGTGATTAAACCTAAATCTGATTAAAAATAATCAATCCACACAATAAGAATGACATATGACTTATACGTGGAAAACCCTACTCGGAAAAAAACCACGGGCCTTATCATCTAGGCCAACAGACAAACAAGCACTATATAAAATAAAGTTACAAGAAAAAAACTCACAACCATTTCCAGTTGAAACTCAACCTAGGGACTGAGCTGACTTGCCGACTACTCGCCGTACCCCTTCAACGTGCTTGAAACAAACACTCCAAAGCCGTCTTCGAGGTGTCTCTACTTCAGAGGAGTAGAACGGAGCATAAATCTAAAGCTTTGATCTTCGGCACAGTAGATGGTCACTTTGGGGGATGATGGATCTCTCAAAGTTCTCTCTAAAGTTTTATATGTCAGAGAGGCAATGTTAAATAGAGAGATAAAGGCTTTTTATAAGCCTAAACTCGTGCCTTAAGTGTTATAATTTGATTAAGAGTCAGCAAGGCAACTTGAGACACATAAGGAAAGAAATCTGAACAAGTTTCTATTTTCACACCCAAGTCCGTTCGAGTGACCAAGGAATCCGCTCAAATGGACAAGCCTCTGTCTTAGAGATTCTGAAATTCAGACCATGGCTCAAGCGGAAGATAGAATGGGTCGAGCGAAAGTAGCACTGTGAGGGGTTCGCTCAAGCGGTCAAGGACATCGCTTGAGCGAAGAGCATTCTGTCTTCAGCAATGAGAGATGGCTCGAGCGATGCTGAGGAAGGCTTGAGCGAAAAGGTTTCCATGATGGGTTCACTCTAGCGACTAGAGGATCGCTCGAGCGAACAGAGTCACTTCCGGAAAGAACTGAACTTCTTCGCATGACAATCTTAGGCAGTCCTTTCTAATTAAAAGTACATCATAAAGATTCTTGGTTTTGTCCATTAACTAATGAATTAACCAACCTAAAAACTTACATGCAATATGGTCAATATCAACCATCGTTTCAATAGCCTGTAAAATACAAGCTTTAGTTATTTCTGATTGTGGCTGACAATTTGGTCGACATCGACCACTAGCCTTGTTCGGTATCGACCATCGATCTTTTCAGTAACTTGCAAAATAACAGGTTTAGTTATTTCTCATCGTGAATGACAGGTTAGTCAATATCAACCATTAGGCATGGTTGATACTGGCCATCTGTTCATGTCAGTGCAAAATTACAAGTTCAATTATTCCTCAATTTGACTGACAAGTTAGTCGATATCAACCATCAGTGATAGTCAATATTGACCATCTTTTCATAACATGTAAAATAAAAGCTTTAGTTATTTGGAAACTATGACTGGAAGGTCACATATATTGCAGTAGGGTAATGGTTGATTGATAATGGTTGACAACCTACATATTGAAGCAATCATGATCATATCAATATGACCAATTCACACATATGCTTGAGGCATTTGGATTGAGGTTTTAATTGAGAAAAACTTCTTACTCGTTGGGCTGAGATTCCCCATGTTAGTCAAGAAGGTGGGTTGGATGAATTGAAGATTTTCAATTAATGGTGTTTAGGAATCCATTTCCATCACACTAAGCGAGTGGTTCTCAAGCTTATTATACGATCAATGACTCTAGTTAGAACCAAATCCTATCAAGTCAATGACCATGGCTTTTAGCCACCTTTCTGCATCATGTTGAGAAAAATCCCTCTCTTGTTGGGTTGAGGATTCCCCATGTGATTGAAGAGAGTAGCTTAGTCAAATTGAAGATTCTCTAGTTAGAGGCGTCGAGGATCCCAACACCCCAAATTGAGTCATTCTCGAGCTATTATCCTACCAACAACTTGAGTTAACATCACCAAATCTTCACGAAAAAACATGGGCATGGTTTTACTAAAAACGAAAACGGAATTTCCAGAGGCCCCCATCTGATGAAGCAAAGCAAACCCATTTAATCTTAGTTAGTGTGTTAATTCCAACATCATCCGCACGGCGGTGTTGCGAACGGCATTGAGGACGTTTGGGAGGCGGATGGCCACGCATCCTGAAGGATTTCGAGGATCTGCTCGGTGGTGAAGGGCTCGAGGATCTTGCGAGCGTCCTTGGGAGTGAGCTGGGAGGGGGATTCGAAGGCGGTGACACCGTTTTCATCGGCCTTGCGCTTTTTCATAGCGGGATCCAAGGCGGCGAGAGGAGGAGGAAGAGGTTACTACATTAATTGGAGAAGAAGGGTTTTCAAATCTATAAAACCCTAACCCTAGAAAAAGATGAGTGTAGGAAAAAAAAAAAGCCCTTTTGGCCTTAGTATATACACAGGGATAGTCGATATCGACCACCAAAAAAATAAAAAGGATGAACTAGGGCCAAAGGACCCCTCCTATCTCCAAAGTCCTAGTGGGTCCTCATATGTACTATGGCGTCCTATGGGGTTTTTTTTTCCGTAAATCCCCTTGATTTTTAAGTTAATACTTTTATCAAAGTAGTTTTCATTTATGTAATACCGTTTTCATTTAAAAAGTTTCACCTTTTTGTTCCTCACTTTGCACAATTTGATGCAACGCTTTTATGTGAGAAAAAAATAATAAATAGTAACTAATTTTTTTATGATCTTGCAAAAAACTATTTCTTACAAGGGGTTTCAAATTGCAATGACAATTACTGTGTTTCGAAATCAAGGTATTTGAAGTTGTCCCACACACCCCAAGCTACAAGATTCGACAAAAAAATCAAGGTTCCAGAAGAAAGGCAAGAGTACAATGGGAGGAGAGCTTCTAAGGACTTTTCTTTTACTTTGTGTCTTTCTACAAAGCCCTAAGAAGAAAGTAGGAAGGACTAGACGAAAAGGATCCTACACTTGTAAACAAAATCCTCCTATATATGATAAGCATCTTAAATTCCTTTTTTCTTTTAAGAAAAATGATGAATATATTAGAGCACAAAAAAACTAAACAAATAAAAAGATAAAAACATTACAAGAAGTTAAATATCCCCGCCAACCAATCCAAGAAGGAATCAAATCTCCAACATCGAAGCATCTAAATAGCTACACTCAAAAGATGTGCAACCCATTGAAAGATATGGACATAAGATTAAAATTAGTATTACCAAAATTATTAGAATTATTTTCATTGGTTCTTAGAAAGATTGGAGTGATAACCTACTCTCCTTTCACTTTAATTGCTTGCACAACTTCCATAGCATCCAAAAACACATGACCTTTGTGTTCGTTATTGTCTTACGCTATTTTTTGCATTGAGTATTGGCCTCGCTTCAACTTCTTTTGAGGAGAAAACTTTTGGTTTTTGAGTGTTACTTGCTTCAAACAAATGTCCATTGTTCCAAAGCCAATGGTAGCTTTTCCATCAACTTTTCTATGCGAGTAGATTTCACAAAATAAAGTATATTTATTTTCTTTTAAGTAGCACATATGGCATGTACCCACATGCGTCAAAAGATACAACTATCCTTGAAAATGGAGGGGGGAAAAAAGTACAATGCATGTATCTTGTATGGCCACAATGCCACGACAAGTTGGACGCATGAGATAAGTCATTTTGCCCGAGATGATCAAAAGCATGGTCCCAACTATTGGATTTTGTATTATAATAAATTCAATTTGATCATCTAATTTTTCATGAGAAGTCATGAACTCTATAGCCCTTTCTTTTTCTCTATCTATTGGATTGTTGCTTAGGGCAATTATATAATCTGGTTGCCTATATTTTATTGTTCAAACATGCCTATATAAGCTTCATGAATGATAATAAAAAAAAATAACTGTACAAGAAATGCATGCAACTTTCATAAGTCCTCTTTATGCTCGGAACGGCCTGCCCTATGGGTCGACGTCGACCACTCCAATGTTGATCTAAGCCATTCACACCCATTTTCCATCTTTCTTAACCCAAATTTAAACCAATTCAAGTTGTGCAGGCCATCTAATTAATCATGTGAATTTTGGCATCTCACTTTATTTAGTGTGTAGAATCTGGATAACTTTGAACCCTTCAAAATAATGAGATTGCACCTAAGGACATGTTTGGAAATGAGAGTGAAAAGACGCCTATTTTTCCGGTATTTCTTTGCATGGTTGCTTGGTGCGCGCAACATTGCTGAAAATCCCGCTCATTTTAAACCATATTTCCGCGCAAAGGGGGATCCGGAATTCTGACAATTGGGGCGAGATTTATATTGTCGTGCCATTTCCTCTTTTCTGGATGGTGCACAAACACACCCTAAAAGTCCAAGGCTTGACTTGTCCAGATTGATCATGAAATATGTCAAAGATTATGTTACGAGGACAAACTTTCCTTCAAAAAGGGGAAAAAAGAAAATGCATCTATGGCCACAATGCCATGATAAGTGTTCTTTCATTCTTGGTAGAAATGCCATGATACGTTGGACACATGAAAAATCATTCTGCCCGAGATCATCAAAAGCATGGGCGTAGCATCTATTAACGCTTTACATTATAGTAAATTCAATTCCTTCATCTGATTTGTCAATGAAAAAGTGAACTCTATCCCTTTTTTTCACTGTCTACTTGATAGTCCGGATTGTTGCTAATTTTGGGGCAATTATCTAATCTGATCGTCCTATATTCTAATGTTAAATCATGCCTATGTGAGCTTTATGGATGACAACAAAATGTAACAATGCATGCAAAATATATGCTTCTTTGCAAGTGGGTCCACGTCGGTCACTCCAATGTTGATCTAAGCCATTCATACTCAATTACCCATCTTTCCTAACCCAAGCCATTCATACTCAACGAGATTATCCGCCTTTCGTGTAAACGTCACACACCATAAATGTATTGCCAGTTTGCCACAAGTTTTTCCTATGTCAGTCCAAACCACCCAAGTGTCTCCCACAAACTTCTTGTTCGTGGGATGCATAGAAATCCACCCGTGAGACCCACTTATTGATAATCCAATCAGTGAATATCATTTCCTCCACTGTCGTATCATCATATTTTACTTTAATAGAAATTGGTTCTATCTTAGTTAGGAATTATAAGATTGAGCACATTACTAATAATGTGATTAATGCATATGATTAGTTACGGAGAAGAATGTGCCACTCACATTTTTACTCATGTGCTCAACCTTATGGTGTGAGTGGGACCGACTAATATGAAAGTAAAATTTGAGGATGTGTCAACTGGGGGATTGACATTCATTTCAAATATTTCAGATTATCAATAGATGCCCCCTCCCCCATCAGAGGTCCACACACTCCACTCATGGAGAACATGTGGGAGACAATCAGGGATTTGGACGACTCCTTTCTGTGTAGGGCAATTGGAGCTGAGCACATTCCCCTATCAAATTACATGATGCAATGGATGAACTTTTCAATATTCTGTTCCCATTTCAAAACCCAACAGCCCTCCCATCCTCCCTTTTCACCACCCTTTCATGGGAAAAAAAGCCCAAAAATCTAGTGTACGCTTTTTTTCCACAGCACATTCCCACAGCTGATATGCCAAAAAGAAGTTATTCAATTCCATGGACTGTTTTCCAATTCTGGTTTCAAAAATTTAGCAAACACCTTTTGGAGGCACAAATTAAGACTTTGAATTCCTGATGCCTCTTTTGGAATATTATGGGGGTTAAAGTTTTTCTTCACAGCCCCACACAGCCCTATATTGGCCTCTCAATGGGAGAACATATGATCGACTACAACTGCCTATATATATGAAGACCACAACAGCGAAAATGAAGTATAGGGAAATGGGAGGAATTGAGTGAGAGCTTTGTACATGTTTAGCTTCATGTTGTCTGTCTGGTCTCAAGTTTGGTGGATAGTTGGAATTGTGGCGACGGTGATCGGTCACCGGTGATGCTCGTTGTCGACGGGCCTTGGATGAAGAGGTAGAGAGTGGAATGTAGCCAAGGATGACTTGCCGGCAAGGTTGATCTAAGGAAGGGTGTGGTCGGATGCCGGCAGGTTGTCCTTGGCTAACATTGGGCTCTCTGCTTCTCATGTAAGGCCTGGATGACCAAATGGTCTCTGAAGGTACCTGCTATATGGCCACCATCTCTGCTTTGTTATTGGAGAAGCCTTAAGTTTCAAAAAAAAATATATCGTCTTGCTTTAAAATTTCAGATCTTTCTACTATTGGTAAAAAAAAAAAAAAATTTATTGCAATGGAAAGACTCTTAAGAACCAAGCAAACCTTCAAGCATTTAAACCTTAAGATATTTAGAAAACTTTCACTTCAATATGAAGTTATACAAATTGAGAGATTTACCCTATCTTGTTTCATATTTTAATGATGTGTTTTAGACATTGTATTGACACCAAGCCCTGTTCGTGCATATTTAAATAATCAAAAGGAAAAGCAGAGGAAAAATAACCAAGAGACTAGAATGCAATCATTAAGAGTAGTTTGGGCTTTCATGACCATCCCACCACTATGAAACCTTAACCTTGTTTTGCATGTAACCCATTTCTTTTAGAAATACTACTTTCAATAGGCTCAAAAACAAGAAATGTATGGTGGAGAATTCTACCTAGTCATGACTAATCACTTTACCCCTCCTCTCTTATAAAGACCGAACTGCTAAGGAATTAGATGAGAATTAAGATGGAAATTTATGTGATCGTGAATGCTAGAAATAAATACTAGCACAACAATCCGTGCTTAGCATGAGCATGGTCACCAATAAGTGAAAACCTATACTTAGATGTGTCAACAGAGGGAATAACGTTCATTTTAAGTAGTTCTAATTATCAATAGATGCCCCTTCCCCGGCAGAGGTTTCACTCCACGCATGGAGAACATGTGGGAGACAATCAAGGATCTGGACGACTCCTTCCTGTGTAGGGCAAATGGAGGTCAGCACATTCCCCTATCAAATTACATGATGCAATGCATGAGCTTTAATTAGTTTGTTCCCATTTCAAGACCCAACAGCCCTCCCACCAGGGGCGGACCTATGTATGGTGTCTTGGGTACTTCATCCCCCGCACAAACTTGAAAAAAGCCCATAGGGCTATATGGGCTGGCTGGCCCACCCCCATGGAACAAGACCCATTAGCCCCTATAAAAATCTCTCTCTCTCTCTCTCTCTCTCTCTCTCTCTCTCTCTCTCTCTCTCTCTCTCTCTCTCTCTCTCTCTCTCTCTCAAATCAGTTACAGATAATCACTTGACTCTATCACTCATCGCGGTCTCTCTTTCCTCCTCTGCGTATAGGTTCTAAACAATTTTTAAGTGTTGCGAGGGGGCTGTTTTGTTAGGTCTCAAAAATATTTTTAGAAATGGTGACATTAGAAATGGGGAATTTCTAAAAATCTTCCATCTTATGAAAATCCCTGTTTTTTTAAATGGATTCTCTTAATTCATAAAAGATTTTGACAAATGAGGAAAAATCCCCTTTACTGAAATGGGTTCTCTTGATGAAGTTGGATCTAATTTCAAGAACAAATTAAGCAAATATTCAAATTAGAGATGGGGATGAGAGATGCATCTAATCAGTCATTATTGTTTTTTAGATATTGATGCATGTTATTGATTGTTGGCTAATTTTATTTAATTTTGATGCAATATTTGGTTGTTTGCGGTTGTGATTTGTGTCGGTTTTAGGAAGGAGTTTTAGATTGGGTTTTAGGAAATAGTTTTAGTTTTGATTTGAACAAACAAATGAATGAAGATTGAAGGATATTTTTGAAAGGATATTTCCAATCAAAATGCCCAAAAGGCAATAGGCCAAATCCATGAAATCTTTTGTTAGTTATTATTTTTAACAGACTACATGGATTATTTTTAACAAACTTAGTTCTAAAATTAAAAAAAAAAAGGACTTTCGGAAGTGCACAATCTCCAATTTTTCTCAATGACAAATGATGAGTCTTTAAAATTGCACATTTTTTTCATTAATTTTTAATAATTAAGGACTTAATCGTCTAATATGATTGATTTCAGTGGGAAATCATGATTTTATGTTTTTAAGTCAACATCCTTTGAAAAACCACATTTTCACTTAGGGGTCGTTTGTCTACACTCATTTACGTATGTAAATGGTGAATATGCATAATATTTACGCATCAGTCATGTTTGTCTACAAGTATTTATGCATCTTGTGTGTAAATCAGATATGTAAATGGTGTGAAAATGAGCCCATTTTCACACCAAGATTTGAACACCTGTTCAGGTGGGAAAAGAGAATACCAAGTCACATGTGATTTCAAAGAATACCCATTGGAGGCAGACGGTTTGGTTTTGATGCAACTTCCGTCAAAGAGGTTCTGGGTTCGAATCCCCCTCTAACGCATTTAGAAAAATAATAATAAAAGATACATTTCTATCAAAGAGGTTCTGAGTTCGAAATCCCACTCCAAAGCATTTACAAAATAATAATAAAAGATGCATCAAGACCGATTAAACCTATTAATGAAAACCTTCCTTGCATCTTATCCCCTTTTATGAAGGTAACCTCTCTATTTTTCTCTCTTGCCTTGCTATACAATTTTTTTTATATAAAATCTATTTCTATAGTTGATTAATATTAACATAAAGCCGGTGAGATGCATGGGTTAAGTTTTATGCAAATTGAATAATGAATTAAGATAATATTGAACTAAATATTAATTAATAAAAATATTAATAATAATCATATTTTCTTTTTCATCAAGCTATAATTTCCTTAACCAAACATGTTAGAATGCATTTTTTTTTAAGGTGATCATTGATAGAAATGTATATTTTTGAAAAATATTTTTCATGTTGAAAGACATGTTCTTTTTAAGGATCGAAAATGCAAATGAAAACTTTGATATAAATTAGTTATTTTTTGTCTCCTTTTCATATCATTATAGTAGAATATAATTTAATGATTAATAAGTATCATTTACAAAATTGTTTAATACATATACACATATCATTGAAACAAACATAGAAAAATTGAATCACATGTGTAAATGATACGAAAATAGTGTTATTAAACAAACGTTGTAAAAAGAAACGCATGTATAAATGTTACATACTTAAAATTTGAATATTTATCATTTACATGTGTAAATTGTATTTATATATCCCACACATAAAAGACAAACAACCCCTTAAAATCATGAAAATTTCTATCTTTAGCATGAAAAGCCAAAAATCTCTCATGACTTTTGATTTACACATGAAATATTTTTTCTTGATTATTTTTGTAGGGTATCTTCGTATTTTTGGGACCCGCCTTAAGAGAGAAACAAAGGAGAAGAAAATTCCACATGAGATATATGTGGGACCCACACCGGTAAACGTGAGCACCGCCCATAGGTGTGAACGCAGATGGATCGTCACAGCTGCAATATTGAAGACCTGTGTATGCACCGCAAGTGAAGCCAATTACTTGATGAAACGATGAAACTCACCGCAGCCAAATGAACAAGGATATTTGTCCCCTATCCACCCTTATAAAAAGGGGTGGAAAAGTGATTGGTGAAGGCGGCATGTGTCGGGTGTAGGGTGTTTACAAGAGATTGGTGAGGCCAAGCGGTGGTGAAGTGATTGGTGAGGCCCGTGTGTGGGCTGCTCATGAGAGATTGGTGAGGCCAGCTCCATCTCACCTTCCCTCTTCTTCTTTTCAATGATTTTATCTTTTGGTATCCTTAAGCCATGTCCAAGAACTTATTTTGAAGGAAGATTATTGTGGAAGAGAAGTTGTAAAGGTGCATTTTTAATAATAAATCAAGAAGTATCATTTGCTATGGCGGGCTAATTTCTTTGATTGGAGCTATGGATGAAGATAAATGACCGCATTTTTACTTATTGAGTAGTTCCGATTTGTGTTTCATGTTTATGTGCATAATGATTAATAGACTTACCTTCATGCCCTAAGCAAACCTCCATTCTTAATTTCTGAAAATAGAAATTTATTTTTGACTATCCATGCTTATGTTTGATAGTCCATACTTAGGACTGAGTTTCCTTTGATGGGTTATGCTTACCTTTGATGGTTAGTGTTTAGATTATTTCTTTACTTTTTTGAGGTGAATGAAGTTTTGGATATTGGGTTTTTGCTAATTAAAAAGGCTTTTAAAGTTAAATTATCCAAATCAAAAACATTGATATGTCTTTAGTTTGAAGTTAAAGTTGGACTAAGTTATGATTACTTGAAAAATAAACGATGGATGCTTATTGGATTCCTATGCTCTAATCATTTTCATCAACTGTTATTTTTCACCTTTTAATTGATTGTGTGATTTTATTTTCATTAACTCATTTAAAAATCCATCTTCTTTGATTAATTAAGTTTTTTAATTTAAAAGTTTCTTTAACTTAGCTCCCTATGGGTTCGACCAGTATCTGCTACTGTCTCAAATAGACAGCCGTGCACTTGCGGGTAAATAACATTGTTCATAAGTTGCTGGAGTTTTAGGACGGACACTATCACGCAGAGGGCCTGGACTCACCATATTCATGAGTGAGCAAGGAGACGAAACTAGCCAGAAATATTATAAAGAATTCAATTCGTTGCAATTTGGTTATTATTTTATTCTTAAATCCGCGAATTTGAATTTTATAATATTTGTTGTTGAAGTATTTTATTCAAATGGCCTATACAGACTAATCTTTACTATAGCTCCAATAAAACCTTGTGTTTTGATCTCTCTGGATAAACTTGGGACATCGATCAAGTTCTTGTTACATCAAAAAATTTGACACTTGATTAAAAAAATGAACATAATAGAGGTAATCTGTACTTTGGCACATCTTATAATAGAATTGCTACACATAGAATTTGACTCGGAAAGAAAAAAAGTATTGAATATCGTTTTATCCTGTGACAGATGCTCAACATGAGTTAATTAACAAATGAGGTTTCATAATCTAGGAATTCCCAAACTCTAAGCTTGTCTTGCTTTTAATTAGAAGGATTTTCCACTTCTCCTTTTCTTTTTCTTTTTTTGCTGATAAACGAATTTTAGATTCCTTCAAAATAACTCTCGTATCATATGAATGAGCACAAATACACAATTGACTGGCTTTCTATTTTGCCATTATCCATAATGTGAAGAAGGTACAATAAAATAATGATTGACATTTTTAGTTAGCTATCATTAGCCCCCCTTAAATAAAAATTCTGGGGCCGCCACCGCCTCCCATCCTCCCTTTTCACCACCCTTTAATGGAAAAAAAAAAAAAAAAAAGCCCAAAAATCTGGTGTACACCTTTTTTCCCACAGCACATTCCCGCAGACGATACGCCAAAAAGAAGAAGTTTTTCAATTCCATGGGCTGTTTTCCAAATCTGGTTTCAAAAATTTAGCAAACACCTTTGGACTGTTTTCCTGATGCCTCTTTTGGAATATTACGGCGGTTGAAGTTTATCCACACAGCCCCACATTGGCCTCTCAATGAGAGATATATGATAGACAACAACTGCCTATATCTCTGAAGACCACAACAGAGAAAATGAAGTGTAGGGAAATGGGAGAAATTGAGTGAGAGCTTTGTACATGATTAGCTTGATGTTTTCTATCTGGGTCTAAAGTTTGGTGGATAGTTGGAATTGTGGCGAGGGTGATCGGTCACCGATGATGCTCGCTGTCGAAGGGCCTTGGATGAAGAGGTAGAGAGAGTGGAATGTAGCCAAGGATGATTTGCCCGCAAGGTTGATCCAAGGAAGGGTGTGGTCAGATGCCGGCAGGTTGTCCTAGGCTAACATTTGGCTCTCCACTTCTCATGTAGGGCCTGGATGACCAAATGGTCTCTGAAGGTACCTGCTGTATGGCCACCATCTCTCTTTGTTATTGGAGAAGCCTAAAGTTTTAACCAAAATTTTTTTTTTTTTCCTTTTAGTTCCTTTAACAGAACAATAGATTAGAGATCTTTTACTTACTAGGATGTTCAGGTGGTTTTGTGTGAGTATAATAAACAAATATATTATAGATATAAATAATAAAATATAGATATATAATACTAAGGTCTAAGCACAAGCATATGCAGCTATCACCTATTATGCACAGATATTTCAAAACGGCAACGTATTGTGTCGTATCGTATTCGGTGCTTCACTTTTTATGTGTTTAATCCATGTTCCAACTGTGTCTATGGCGTGTTCTTGCCGTAACCATGCCGTATGTGTGCATCATAGGTTGTCACTTGTACTGCCAAATTTGTATTGAGAGAGAGAGAGAGAGACATTGCTCATAGGCTGGATTAGCCTTCAGCTAAATGAGCGAGCAAACCATATATTATGAGCTGTAAATTCAAAATTGGGGGCAAATTATAGTTATAAATCCAAAATGGGCCACCAAGCTATATGTTGTGAATAAAACGGGCAAGCATAAAAAAAACTTTAATTGAAATCAAATGAGCCAAAAATATAAATAAAATAGGTTTAAGACAATGGTTGTAAATCAAATACAAATTGTGAGAGTTATCCTACCTTGTATTGACACCACCCTGTTCGTGCACATCCAAATAGTCAAAAGGAAAAGCAGAGGAAAAATAAGCAAGAGAGTAGAATGCAATCATTGAGATTAGTTTGGGCTTTCATGACCATCCCACCACTATGAAACCTTAACCTTGTTTTCCATATAACCCATCTCTTTTAGGAATACTACTTTCAATAGGTTCAAAAATAAGAAATGTAAAGTGGAGAATTCTACCTCGTCACGACTAATTACTTTACCCCTCCTCTCTTCTAAAGACCCAACTTTCAAGAAATTAGATGAGAATTAAGATGGCAATTCATGTGATCCTGAGTTCATGACTGCAATAAATAAATACAAGCACAACAACCCGTGCTTAGCACGAGCATGTTCACTAATAAGTAAAAAACACACTTAATGATTTAATTAAATAGAAATTCAAATTACACAAAATCATCCTCAAATACTCATGCCAATGATTTGGTGTTGATAGTGGATAAAATTTAAAAATAATAATAATAAAAGAAGAGAAGATTAAGATAGTACCTATTTTCTCAATCTAAGAGTTTGCGGAGTAAAAATGAACTGGATAGAAAGAAAAAGTACATGAAATTTGGGTAGAATTGAAGTTTTTGCAGAAAAGTGAAAAGTGGGAAGAAGAGGTGGTTACATGCTAAAAGTGAAGGATAAGAGGTGGTTACATGTTGGAAGTAGAGGAGATGGCTAGTTATATGTTGGAAGTAGGGAGATGTAATTCCTAGTCAGAATCAGAAGTCATGGTCAAAATTAAAGTCAAAACCCTTTAGCTTAATATAGTATAATGTATCAGATCATTTACACGATTTCTTATATAAGACCATGTTAATAAACTTAATTAGGATATATCATTCTTTGTAAGCATGTAGGTTTACAACATATAAAGATTTCAACAGATGCATTATAAAATTTCAATATGAACTCTCAACTATAGAATCACCTACGGTAAGCATGGGCATATTTTGCTAGATTCAATTTTAAAAGTCCATCAATTGTTTACTATCCTTTTTCTCTTCCTCCCTAATTTCTCTCCCAAATATCCATTAATTTTATAACAAGAAACACTTTCTTTCTTTTCATAATATATCGATGTGGATAGTTTTCTAAATGTGTCTATGACTCCAAGTAGTGTTTGATTTTTAAGTTAATACTTTTATTTAAGTAGTGTCCATTTGTGTAACACCATTTTCATGAAAAAGTCTCACTTTTTTGTTCATCACTTTTTCACACTTTGATACAACACTTTTATATGACAAATAGTGACAAAAAACAACAGAACAATTGAGCCCAATTCGGATCCAGCCTAAAGCCTCTTTTTGTAAATCTCTGTAAATGATTGGGTTTGCAAGCAAAACCCATAAAAATCCAACTTAAACACCACTCTCCTCATATCAGCCCATCATTTCATTCTCCCTTCATTTACATGCAGAGGAAGAGCTTCTTCTCCGCAGCTTTTCTTCAAATCTCTTCAACCAAGATTACTAGAAAACCCTTGCACGTGGGTAGAGATGTCAAACGGCCATGTCGTACTGGCCCAACCGTGCCATGGGCCGTGACGGCACAACTGGGTGGTCTAGCACAGCATGGCACAGGCCGTGCTAGGCCGTGCCGTGCCTATCGTGCCATGGGCTTCGTCTGGTTCTTTCCTTTTGGGCTTAAAAACCAAATGTCTTATACTAGAAAAATTAAAAGATACACAAAAAGAAGAGTATGACATACAAATTTAAGTGATTCAATCAAATTCAATCTACTCCATCGAGAAGAGAACCATTTGGATCTTTTCTATTTGAAGACTTTTCAATATGATTACCTTCAAAACATTTACAATTTTTTTGGATAATAAAAGAAATAAAAGACTATATTTTTTTATATTTACACTAAAAATATCAAATATTCCGTGTCATGCTGTGCCGTTGACCGGCCTGGCCGTGCCCATGTGGCATCTCTACATGTGGGTTTGCCAAGTTCAAGAGGCTGCATCATCATATTCTACATCCTCTTCCAATTGCCATTTTCTCAAAATCATCACCATCTCCCTTGTAGGTAATAGAATTGCATCCTCATGATCTTTTGTGTTTGGAATCAAGGGTTAGAAGCTAAATCCCTTGCATATATCCCTCTTCAACCCTTTCCTTGCATTTCTTCATTGTAGGATTTGGGTGACTTCATCTTCTTCTACCTCTTTTTCATCACCATCTTCTCCCTACTCATTTTCTTGGTGGGCTTTGCCTTTGTACTCTTCCACCTTGCTTTGAAATGGTGATTTCCAGCCATTTAGGCTTGCAAGCATTTTCATTTAATCCATTTCTTGCATCCATTTCCATTGTAGGACTTTGGGTAGAGTTTTTATTTTTATTTTTTATGTGACGAGGAACCCGCTTGCGACTAATCATTGGTAAAACCCCAAATACACAACGCCACCCACTAACACTGTGTATCGGGTAAGGTCCCAAACGATTCAAAGCCAGAACCTCAAACTCATTATTGGACTTTCTAATCACACGAACAATTTAAATGTGCGTAAAGTTTTGCTATTGGGGACTTGAAGTTTGGAGCTTGCAATAGTGGGTGTTGGCTTAAAGGGCGATTTTGAACACACCACTAGTTTTTCTAAGCATACCCACCTTTTTAAAAAAAACTTGCACATGATGAAAATGCCCATAAATTCCGTGCATATTCTGTGCACATCTCATGTGCACGGGTATGAAACGTCATGCACATGATATATACTCGGTTTTCCCAGCCGTGCACCTCGTTTTGTGCACTGCTCTGAAACTCCGTGCACCCCTTTCTGTGCACGGCACTGAAACTCGAACTACCCCTCTCCGTACTCCAGCAACCTCCGCCTGACCCCGTTGCCGACCCATCTCCCTCTCCTTCTTTTTCTCTCAGTAGCCCTGCTGAGGGCGATTCTCACGCCAAGCGACACCAACAATGGCGAAGGGTTCTCGGTGCCACGTTTCTGTGTAGACTCAATTTTCCCTCAACTGAACTTCAATGCAAATCCGCCAGTGCAGAATATCTCCATCCGCGACGTGCACGAGACAAAGTGGGAGTTTTGGCACATCTATCGCGGCATGCCGCGCTGGCACCTGCTGACAAGAGGGTGGAGCAAGTTCTTCAATCAGAAGAAACTTTACGCTAGTGATTTGGTGTTGTTTATTAAGCGCAATAGTGGGGAGCTCTTTGTGGGGATTCGTCAGGCAAGATCAATAGTTAGTGGTGGTGTTGGGCGGTGGAAGATGGAAGATGGGAGAGGGAAAGGAAGAGAGAAAGAGGGGAGAGGGAAAGGGACAAGCAGAGGTCGGAGGGATTTTGGGTAAGGGCCGGCGGCGAGCGAGAGGGAGAAGGGGAGAGAGGAAGAGAGAGGAAAAGAGAAAGGGGGGAGGGGGAGAGGGACGAGGGCTGCTAGCGGCGGGCGAGAGAGATAGAGAGAGGGAGAGGGATTGGCGGCAACGGGCTTGGGTGGAGATGGCCGGAGCAGGGAACATGGAAAGAGAGAAGGAGAAGAAAGAAGATGAGGGTATTTTGGGTATTTTTGGAAATGTGGGTGGACTCAGCAAAAGAGGTGGGTGCAAATTGAATTTCCTTAGCTTAAAATTCGTGGGTGGTAGCTTTCAAGCACCTCAAGGTAAGTTCGCAATCTATAAATCTATACATGCATGCTTGTTTGAATATATGATTATATCACTCCATGTTAGACTAACCCATTTTATTAGCTCAATGTGGGTTTTGGTTCAAACCAATACAAGACATGGATTGATTTCTTGTTGTTAATGTGATAATGTTAATGGCCATTGTAGAGGCTCAATTGGTACAATGATTATACCTTATAAGCATAGGTATCAATTTCGTACCGTTTCAGCCGAAATGATCCATAAATTTCGTTTCAATCACTTGATCAAAACGAAATGCCAATCAAAACTTTTCGTTTTGAACATTTTTCCCCTGAAATGGTTTTCAAGGATATTTTAAAAGAAAAACAAAACTAAAGGGGGTTAAATGAAAAATAAAACTGAAGTTGATTTCTGCCAAACGAGAACGAAAGCCCTAGGCTTCCTCTCTCTCAATCCGTTGCCATTTCTCCTCTCACCTCTCCCTCTCCCTCTCCCTCTCCCTCCTCTCCGTTGCCAGCCGTCGCACTCGCCGATCGCCACTCACCATTCGCCGGCGCCACGCCCAGTCCGAGCCCAGCCACGCTGTCGCCTGTTCCAGGTACACGGCCTCTTCCTCTTCTTCTTCTTCCGTTCTTCTAAATCTGCTGCTACTGCTCTCTGTTTTTCTAAATCTGCTACTATTTGAATTGAGTGTTGTTTATATATATTTCTGTTCTGTTCTGTTCTGTGGCTGTCCATCGTTTTGAATTTTGATGATGATGCAATTACAAAAACAATCTTCTGTTCTGTATGAACATAACAAAAAAGCATCACTACGCACCACAGCATCTCCAATCATCCACATCACTAACCAATTCAACCTCCACTTACAGCAACACCAATCATCCACATCCACTTACAACATGAAAACACGACGGTAGTAACTGAACATGTGAATTATGAACCAACACAATCACATTTAAGTGCCACATCCTGGAATCATTCAACATCACCAAAGTGCGATTCGGAAGACTATAGGTTCAACTGTTTGGATCTCACACTTCAAAAAAATATGTACATCATGGTGGGAAGTCCGACAACTCAGTCAAATTCAACCTGGTAGCTTTCATCTGCCAACTCCTCTTGAAGATCTCTATGACAATTTAACTATGAAAGTAAGGGATATGTGCTTGCGTAAACTTGATGGGACGACGGTGCACACAATGTCCAGCGAACGCCACTGCAAAACCCCCAGGAATGTTTGTCTTTATGAGGATTGTCCCTGTCCACCCAAAATGCATATATCTTTCATTCAACCATCCTACCTTAAAAAGAGAAAATAAATAATTAAATAAATACATTGGACTGTTAGCAATACTGTTATGTAGTTAATATCTAGAAAGTATTATTTCTTTCAAAAAATTACAAACTTCTCCACGTGTTTTTGCGATAGACGATCACCAGCCCAGCTATTATAGAACTCCCACCGCCTCTCATCCACATATCCGACAAGCAATGTGATGTTCCTTTGGGTTTTTCTTCACTCATCTGGAAAATAAATGTAAATTAATATGATATTAAACAAGAGCACCACAGCTGTTGTCATAACCACACAATCATTGCAATTTCCCTGCCTTTAAATTGTTATGTTCATATCTTTTGAATTATAACATTTAGACTTTGGCGATTGATTATCTTCATAATGCCTTTATAACGAATGTGGTCAAGTAGATGATAATTCTAATTTAAATTCCATGGACAAGTGTATGTTGGTTGGTCTTTTGATAAAGTGGATCCAACATGAATGACTCAATTGAACATCTTTGCTTAGCTATGGAGGAAACCAAATCTCACTCAACTTCCTTGGACACATTCCTCCTCCGAACTTGGGGCAGATATTTGTCTCCTCCCTATGGCAACTATCTTCTGCCATGTTGTGGCCATAGAAACAAGCCTGTCGGAGTTGATCATGGTTTGCTAAAATGGCTATAAGCAAAAAAAGGCTTCAGAAACACCACAGTGCTAGTAATGATGTGTTGATCATTTTATATGAACCATAATGTGGGTAAGTTTTGCTGGGGGGTGGGGGTTGTGATTTCACAGCTCCCATCCAGGGAATAAGGGCATTTTATGTCATGTGTATGAAACTTCAGTGCCTAGACCCACTCAAACAGGAGTGTGTTGGGAGCCCACTCAAAATGGACTCTTAAGGACTGAGTTTGTTCTTTCAAAAGAGTGAAAAATGGAAACACTGAAGCAATGTCAATCCCATCCAAAACCCCCAAAATCCCCTTTAAATCTAGGGCACAAAGAAGCAAAAAACAGAGAAACACATACCTCCATGTCAACCAACTTTTGAAAAAATGGCGCCAAATGCTACCTAGGACCACTGGCTAGGACCACCGGGGAGGGGGGTGTCGACAACAACAAGGGGAAGGGAAAGGGGGAAAAGGGCGAAGAAGACGAATGCGGGGAATAAAGCCCTTTTGGCCTTTAGTACAATACACAAGTATGGTCGATAGACAAAAAAAAAAAAAAAAAGAAGACGTAAGGGGGCCAAGGGGCCCCTCCTGTCTTAATGATTTTAGTGGGTCCTTATCCGTGTAGTGTCCATTTTTGGGGTTTTTTCCCGTAAATTCCCTTGACAATTTATAAAAATATTTAAAAAAATTTAAAATCTCTAAATATTTGAAAACTGAAGTTTACGAAATTCAAATTTGATGTGTTGTTTTGTTTACGTAAGTATTTTAAATCTTAATTCTACACAACTTGAAACGTGCAAATGAGTTTAAATTAGGGCCCACTTGTTTCTCTTAAATACTTCCTGGTAAAACAGATTTACACGGAAATTAGATTTCCATGTAAAAAATGGGTGCAGGGAAACCAATTTCTACGCCGACTTGAAATTGAAAAACCTGGTTCCAAACTGCGATAAAAAAAAGAGACTCGTCGAAACTCAACAGGTGATGCTTGCAAGCGCTCGAGAGCTAGGGTTTCCAACGCTTCCCTCGTCTAGGGCATTGACTCTCGCTCTTTCTCTCTTCTACAATAACAAGGTAATGTCTTTCTGATTTTTAGGGTTTTTCTCAGATTCTAAGAACTCGTGTGATTTTCCCCTCTTTTTCTAAGTCAATTGAATCGGTTTCATAATCCTTTCAGCGATTGCTTATTAGATCTGAGAAGTGGTTCTGATTTCATTGTTATTGTTATCAATCTGATATTTTTTTTGCAATTGGATTTCTCTCTTAGCAGATTCTACAATTTGTTGAGGCGATTTCTCTCTCCCTCTCCCTCTCGTTGGGCTTTGATTTTGTTGATTTGAAACCCTAGGTAGGGAAAAAGGAAGTTAGGAGTCATGCCTCGAAGACGCAATGATGAGGATGACGAGCCAGAAGAGGAGAACTATGAGGATGAGGACTATGAAGACGAAGAGGACGATGAGGGGGTTGGATCGAGCAAGAAGCGCAGGAGGTCTGAATTCATTGACGATGTAGCAGAGGAGGATGACGAAGAGGAGGAGGAAGAATATGAAGAGGATGACGAGGAGATGGGTGGTGGTCGCCGTGGCCACAGCAAGCATAGGAAGACCGGGTCTGAGTTCTTCGACCTGGAAGCCGCGGTCGATAGTGATGAGGAGGAGGAGGAGGAGGAAGGGGAAGATGGTACTCTCTCACTCTTCTGTTAAAATTATTTTTTCGGAAATTCAATCTTATCTTTATTGGTATGGTAGACTTTTCCCCCTGGAAAAACCAATCATTATTATTGTTGGAAATTGGAATGGTAGATTGTAGTGTTAGTGGTCGTCTGGCCTTTGGGATATTAAAGAGGAGGTTTATGTAAACTTTATATATACATGTGCAACATATAAAAATGTTTGTTTGTAAGCATCATTTTCACAGGAGCGAACAATTTGGGATTTAATTGTGTTTGTGTTTTTCATATGTTTCTCAAAAATCATGAGGACCTATGATATGAAACCTCAATAATGGAGGTTTATCATTTATCTAAAAATATGAACAATATGCTTGAATTGGGGCCTACAGAAGTCACAAAAGTGCACATCTATGGTTGGGGTTTTGGGGCATTTTTGACAGATTTCTCAAAACCCATGGGGATCTAAGTTGTAAAACTAAATGTCTTGGGGTGTATTAATTTAATAAAAAAAATTGAACAGTAAGGATTACAAAATAGGGGCCCACAGAACTGAAAAAAATGTGGCTGATGGGATTTGATCCCGTGACCCCTTGCTGGTGGTAAGTGTACCAGTGTCCTTTTGAGTTGTGAGATGTGTAATGGTTTTAACAGCTTGAGACTGTAAGCAATTTGGGCTGACAATAGCCCCATCTTTACAACATCTTCACACCTCATCTACTCATGATATGTAAGTGAGCGCAAACAAATGTGCACGTGTAAATGTTTAACATGATATGTAAATGGGTGCAAATAGATGACCAGATGATATCTTGTTCCTTTTTGAAATAGTGTCTTTTGTTCTATGCTTGATGTGAATTTGGAAGCTCTATTTAAAAAAGATTATGTATTGGTATGGAAGAGGGAATATATATTGGAATCTTATTAGTGGTTGGAGTTTTATACTTTCTATTAATTGAGCAGCTTGGCTTCAGTTTTATATTTATAATTGGATGTAAGACACTGATGTATAGCAGTCAAATTCAGTTTGTTTAGGACGAATCAGCCAAAACTATTCGGTTCGGTCAGGGTACCAAACCAAACAGCGACCTACAAAATATTAGGTCTGAAATTTGGGCTTATTCAGTCAAAAGCTTCGTTTCAGTTTCGAATTCGTTTATCAAAAAAATGTTAAAACTCCTAATTTCAGCCAAATCACTTAAGTATTTTTTGTTCTAGTTCCAATTTAAAAAAAAAAAAAAAAACCCTCCATTAGAGCGAAAGGTCCAGGTTCTTTTTGGTCTCATGTGAATGGGGAAGGGATTTTAGCCCCTCCAAATCCCAGACTTCCGTAGTTTATATCATTGGGATTTAGTTTACTGGGTGATGCCCTACCTTTTTTATTTAATAATGTAGTTTGTTTAACCTTTTTACTAGTTGTCAAATATATGTATATTTTTAAATTGTTGATATTTTTTTCCGAAAAACATCTCTGAAATGCTGAACCAGCCGAAATGCTTCAATCCGAAGTCAAACTGAAACAATGTCCAAATTGAATTTGACAACTATGCACTGATGTCTTTGGCGTTGTAATGATGTGCAATTTCTCATGATTCTGAGCAACTTGCTGATCAACTAGAATCCTTTGGAATACCAATTTGTGAGATTCTGGCAGCTGCTCTCATTGTGAATTTGGTTGTTTTAAAAGCAAGTTTTTTTTTTTCTTTTTGGAATGATGAATAAAAACTTATTGCAATTAAAGAAATAAAAAAATAGAAAGCCTATAAAAAGCTCCAATAAAAAGTCAAAAAATCCAATCCCTGGAATCAAATAACACCATAGTCATCATCACCGTATCCTTATCCCATCTGTCTAGTGTTGGCAAATACGGGCTCGACTATCGTTAGTAAATCAAGGAGACTCATGTTGAGTAGCTAATAAAGCACCTATGGCTTCCAAATGGCAACCATAATTTATGGAACTACAAAATTTTTGATGCACTCGGTTCCCTCTCTTTAGATTTCTTCTTTGATCTGTCACCTCATGATCTTTAACTAGGAGTCCCTTCCTGCAAAGATTAAAATAGCAGTTGCGGCGGGTGTAGCAGGCAGTGGCTAAAATGCTACGTAGCGGTGTAGCGGTGTGAATTTTTTAAGCAGTCAATTTTTTTTGAATCTCGTATAACAACCAATCTTGTATATTTTTAGTGATTTGAGACCATAAAATGGTAAAGACAACTTTAGGAAAGGCTATTGAGGAGAAGAAATAGGAAAAACCAATGTTTAAAATTAAAACTGCTTGGCTCTACTAGGTTTGAAACTGTAATGCTGCTATTTTCAAAATAGCATAGCGGCCTCAACCTCTACGGCCGATAATGCGGCTGCTCCGCTATTTTGAACCATGCCTTCATGGACAATGGCTCGTCGATGATATCCAAATACTTGTATATGCCTAGCGTATCTGCATCAAACTGATACAACACCTGTACTGGTACTAGATTCTGTACCGATATTTCTAGGGAGCAAATTTTGTATATTCTACTATACCGATTCCATTATTTCATATAGTTGTACTTTTCTTTCTTTTAAACATAAAAAGTCAGAAAGGAATGTAAACAGTGATAGTTTTATTAATTTAGAAATGTGCTCAAAAAGAAAATTAATACTTTATATAAAAAATTTTATACGAAATATGAACTCTCATATCAAGAATGGGAGATACATATCTGTGTTTATGCCATGAGTTTCCAAAGTGCAAAGTCATATCCCCGATCCTGGTATCCATGTCTGTTCTGGTTCTGGGCATCATAGCTTATCATCTTAATATTGTTTTCAGGCGAAGTCCTTATAACTTTTTCAATCTTCAACATTTTTCTCTTCCCTTCATCTTGGTTTTTATTATTATTTCAATTAGCTCTGTTGCATACAGTTCCTCAGTAATGGGATAATGAACATGGTTATTGTTATTGTCCTCACCAATCTGGTTAATTCATCATAGATTTGGACATTGAGAATCAGGAGCGTGAATACTGATGCTTAACATTTTTTTTTTTTGGGCTGAAAGGGGGATTTTATTAGATGGTCAGAAACATACAAAACATCCTGTTATAGGTATGTTTTCAATAGTTTCCCAAGTCTACAAAAATCATACACAGAATTACTCCCTAACAGAAACATCTCTGTGTGGGGATTGGGGTGGCCTTGCTGTGCTACTGTCCTAGGTCCAACAGCAACTGTGGATGCTGCTCATGCCCAGCAAATAGTGAGATGAGTCTGGAGGAAGGGTATGTCTGAATAGCAGTAGTGATGGTGGTCCTAGCGTAGCAAGTGCATCTGCGAGTGTGTTAGCGAGATGATGCTCAATATGTTTATCTGGTTCTTCAATATGCAAATCTACCATTTGGTCAAGAGCATGCTCCTTATGTGGCCCTAAGATTGATCACTGTTGATCTTAAGGATATTGTCAGAATTGTTGCTCCCTAAAAAAAGAGCTTCATTACTGTTCTTTTTTTTTTTTTTTTTATCGGTAAAGCTTCATTACAGTTCTAATTACTACTTCACGAAAGAAATACTCATGATCTAATTACAGTTCTTCAATCCATGGAATTGATTGATGCCATAGGTAGGACAAAGAGAGAGCTAGAAATAGGCTGAATTAAGCCTTTTTGCAATGGAGGGAAGTAACATTACTTTCCATTGTATCAAGTGCTCCCATGCATAATTTATTGGTATCAAAGAAAGACTTAACAAAATTATTTCAGAGAATTCATCATGCACCCATGTAGCACAAAGATTCAGTCACTTTTAGCAAGGTGGTCCGTGTCCTCATTTGTCCCTTCAACTTTTGCATGTTTACTTTCCCTATAGATCAAAGTGCTTAGCCTTTGGTCCAGAAGACTAGTTGAAGTTTTCTTCTTCTCCTTTTTCTGGTACTAAACTAGTCATTGCTGATCCTTATATTTTAGCTTAAAGCTTGGGTTTGACCACCTGTTCAATTCTGTGGCAAATTGGCACAGGCCATAGCTGCCCAGTCTGCATACCATGTGAACCTCGCCTTCCTTTGTAAGTGTATTCGCAATTGACACTGGATTCTCTTATGGACAATTATATAAAATGGGACATCACAGTGATAGCAATTATCATTATAGTTCAAAGTTGACTAGAGCTTCTGTTGATAAAGAAGTAAAAATGCCTTCTAGATCTGATGAGTTAATCGAGCTTCTTTTAATGTACTTTGGTACATGCTTATGAGTGTCCAATCTTAGACAAATTCACGTGGCTTTACATTCTAAAAATCGAACTTGGCCCCTAACTCGGCAGAGGTTGTGTCGAGTTGAGTTGCACTCAACTCAGCTGAGTTTGGCTGCCTGTGTCAAATTATTTTCTTTTTTAAATCTATGTTAGGGCCGTATTGCCTGTCTATGGAGAATGCTGATAAATTTTTGGATATTGGCTCCTTTGAACTTGGCCTTGATCTCTTCAAAGGTAGAAATAGAATAATAAGAGGAAGGGTTGTTCTCTAGAAGCCGTTGCCAATTCACTTGGGAAGTGGGAACTACCGAACCCAGCAGCTATGAAAGTCCTAAATCTGTCGGATTTTTTAACCCAACAGCCATGAAAGCCCCAAACCCACCAACCAACCAAATATGAGAAAGGGAGGGAGGGAGTGAACCTTCCATCTTGAGTGGGAGGTGGGAAATTGAGTGCAATTTTGGCAGCTCTACTAGGTTCTTCCGGATTTTCGAACCCAACGGATATGAACCCCCCAACCAAGAATATGAGATAGATAAATGGATAGAGAGAGTGTGTGTTCAATTACCTTAAGAGGACCTTAAGAGGAAGTGATTCCACAGTGACTCATGAGAGAGAAAGCCATCAAAACAGAAGGGGAGAGACAGATGCAAGAAGCTAGGAAAAGAAAGGAACATTTTCTTCTGTTTTTAACCCCTTGGTTTTGTATGTGAATTTGGAATCAGTATCTGCAGTCTGAACTGGCCGAGTCCAACTCAAAGCTACTTGGTGATGGCTGAGTCCAAGTTGACTCATACTCAGCGGAGTTTTAAAACTGTGGTTACATGTGGTCCACTGTCCACCTATTTAAAATCTGAACGAGTCAAAAATAAAATAAAAACAACTCTCACTTGTATGGGATATGGCAAAATTTCACATCAATGGAAAATAAGTTTTGGTTTTATCATAAGGTTCATCATTTGTTCGATACTTGAATAAAAATATTACAAAAAATCATGTGTTTTATGCATAACCAATCTGATTGTGGGCACTCACTTCTCATATTGAAATTTGGCAAGCATCCATACATGTGGTGGGCATTTATTTTAAGCGGTTTAGATTTTTAATAAGTGGGCGCCAGATCTGGCTTATACAACACACTTATACTAGCTCTTCATGGCTACTAGATGCATCGTGAGACGTGGAAGAGGGGCTTGGACCAACTATGTTGGGGTCAGCTACATGAATTCTATTTCTTTATTTCGATCTAAGAGCCAAATCCTTGGATAGGTTGCACCTCGTAAGATCTATCTGTACTACTTCCATCCATGTCCTTGTCAGCGTGCCCCTTTACCTCAGTAGGACTTCAATTTAGATATAAAAAACTTATCCTCAATGGCGTTGTTGTTTGCTTATGTTGGACATGTCCAAACCATCTTTAATGAGTCTCTTAATTTATCACCTACTGATCCTACCCCTAAATGCTCTAGAAAGTGCTCATTTTTTATTCTATCTTTCCTAGTTTTATCACACATTGATCTCAACGTTCTTATCTTTGCTACATTTATTTTGTGCATATGTTGCTTATTGATGATTGGCATTGGCCAATCATAGCTGGTGTAATAGCTATTATATAAATTCTTTCTTTATAATCTTGTTGGTACATGCTGATCACAAAGAACTTTAGAAGCAAGTCTCCACTTCTACTGTCGTGCTCTTATCCTATGTTTGACAGACATCTTCCTCAATTACTCCATCCTTACTAAGGATCAAGCCAGAGTATTAGAATGATTCTCTTTATGGTATCTCTTGAGCTTCAATTCTCATAGTACTGTTAGCTCTTTGCTCCACCTCCACTGAAGTTGCAATTCATATATTGTCTTTGTACGACTTTATTTTAAAGCCACTGGATTCTAAAGCCTCCTGCCATCTCTCAAGTTTAGCATTCACACCTTCTCTTGATTCATCCACCAACATTAGCTAATCTGCAAACGACATACACCAAGGTACCTTTCTTGAATATGAGCAGTTAAGTCATCCATAACCAACACAAAGTTATAAGAGCTTAAAGCTCACCCGTCGTGCAAACTTATTGTCACTGGAAACCCACCTCTCAATAGGTAGTTCTCACACTCGTTAGTGCTCCTTCATATACGTTTTTAAATGATGTCGATATAACCTCTTGGGACAATTTTGTTGTATAAAACCCAATAAATCAAATCTCTCCGTACACTATTGCATCCTTTCTCTAGATCGATGAAGACCATATGAAAAATTTTCCTCTTTCTCTTTGCAGTTTTTGATTAATTACCTAAGTGAGAAGATAACTTTCATAGTTAACCTCCCCAACATGAAACCAGCTTGATTTTCAAAGATATCTTGGTCTCTCGTGACTCGTCCAAGTTTTTGCTGCATTAATCTTTCCAATAGTTTTATAGTGTTGTAGAATTCCACTTTATGGTGTAAATATTCATAGTTCTAATCAATTTTGCAACTTTCCAAACTAAACATCTGAAAAAGTATGGCTGCTTTTTTCATTGTTGTAATTTTTTGTGTGTTTGTCTCTTTGTCTACATGATTTTCTTGTACCCTCGACATATGCCTTAAGTGCTCGCTTTTGAAATTCTGCCTGATCCTTGTATTCCAAGTTTGTTCTTATTCCCTTTTTTATGTTGCTTATGGGTCTTTTGAATCTGAATGCGCAGATTTCATAAATGATGCTGGAGCTGAAATTCCTGATGATCGTGGAGGAAGAATGCGTCGTCCTCCATTGCTACCACGAGAAGATGAACAAGAGGACGTTGAGGACCTTGAAAGAAGAATCCAGGAAAGATATGCAAAGTCTAATATCCCAGAATATGATGAAGAGACCACAGAGGTTGAGCAGCAAGCTCTTTTACCATCAGTGAAGGATCCAAAGTTGTGGATGGTGAAATGTTTGGTACGATGCATTCCTCCTTGAATATATACATATATATTTTCGGTTTGTTCTAAATTTCATCCAACCTCTGACAAATTTTATACTGCACATCAGATGGGTCGTGAGAGAGAAGCTGTTGTTTGTCTTATGCAAAAGTGCATTGACAAAGGATCTGAGCTGCAGATAAGGTCAGCTGTTGCCCTAGATCATCTTAAAAATTACATTTATATTGAAGCAGACAAAGAAGCCCACGTGAAGGAGGTATGTACCGGTGTACATAGTTTTGTCCAACTCATACTTCCGTTGGTTGTGCTTATATTAATCTATTCCATGTCATCCAGGCGTGCAAAGGTCTTCGCAATATATTTTCCATGAAAGTGATACTTGTTCCTATAAAAGAGATGACTCATGTTCTTTCAGTTGAAAGCAAGACAGTTGATCTTGCAGCTGATACTTGGGTTCGCATGAAAATTGGAAATTATAAAGGGGACCTTGCGAAAGTATGAACCCCCTCTGGCATTATATTTGATTAACTTACTGCATTTTTTTTTTTTTTCACTTAACCTGTTTTTAGTTTTTACTCTACTGTTTAGCCTGTTTTTACTCTACTGTTTTTACTCTAAGCCTTTAATAATTTATTTTACAGGTTGTCAATGTGGATAATGTAAAGCAGAGAGTTACTGTTAAGCTGATCCCGAGGATTGATTTGCAAGCAATTGCTAATAAAATGGTAATTTTTTTTGCATTTTCTAGAATGCAATTTGGAGTGAAGCGTTTAGCACAGTTGGAAGGTTGTCAACTTGTCATTGTTGCAACCATGAGGTTTAGGGTTGAAATCACCTTATATGTTATCTCTTTATTGATTAGCACCATCCCTTGCTTGGTTTCCGCTAACAAGATGCATTCTGGTTGCATCATTGAGAAAAAAAGATATATTCTTTATTATTATTATTTTTTTCATCAGTGGAAATTTCAAGATCGAATTCATGCATTTGAAGTAATTTTTTTGATGCATTTCCGGAGATTGTTGAATTGTTTATGATTCCTTAGATTCTTTGGACAACAGGAACTTGTTTGGCAATTCTGATCTTTTCTAATCTATTATTATTATTATTATTTTTCATCAGTGTGGAAATTTCAAGATCGAATTCATGCATTTGAAGGAATTCTTTTGATGCATTTCTGGAGATTGTTGAATTGTTTACGGTTCCTTGGATTCTTTGGACAACAGGAACTTGTTTGGCGATTCTGATCTATTTGAAATAGAGCTGTTTCAAATAGACCATTCTACAAATAGTTTGTTTGGATATTGTCTGATTCAATTAAAAAAAAAATGTCATATATTAATAGTTATATTGAGTAAAGTTGTCAAATAGTAAAAGTGGCATAGACAAACTTTTCATATGATAAAAGTAGTACAGGCAGTCTTGTATTATGGTAAAAGTTATTTGGGCAATCTTGTAAAAAAAAGAAGAAACAAAAAAAAAATAAAAATGTATGATTGCTAAAGACAACCATGTCTGTTCGAAAAAGTTAGCCTTTTGTTACTTTTTGAAGAAGAGACAAAAGGTCCTGAAATTGATTCAGTCAGACATTTGATATGAATTTTCTCAAACGTTTAAAGTCCTCAAAAAATCTATTGAATCACTTTTAAGTCAAATAGACCAAAAAAGGAGACTTGCCAGACGGCACCCAGAAGCTAGAACTAGTTTGTTTCAGATATTTTTCTTATTGCCTTTAATCATCTTAAGAGTGCAATTTCTTGTGGGTCTTAGGATGGAAGGGATGTCGTAAAAAAGAAGGCATTTGTCCCCCCTCCACGTTTTATCAACACAGATGAAGCAAGGTAGTTTTGTTGATTTTATCGATTAACGTCAATTGTGCTATAGGTGTCTGTTTCTGAATTATTGGTGATGGGCCTTTATATTTTATTTTTTTATGCATACACAGGGAGATGCATATCCGTGTTGATCGTAGGCGAGATCCTTCCACAGGAGAATACTTTGACTTAATTGACAATATGTGGTTCAAGGACGGTTTTCATTATAAAGTTGTATCCATAAAGTCAATAAGTACTCAAAATGTGCAGCCAAGTTTTGATGAGCTTGAAAAATTTCGAAAGCCTGGGGATGACACAGATGGTGATATAGCTAGCTTATCTACATTATTTGCAAACAGGAAGAAAGGGCATTTCATGAAGGGAGATGCAGTTATAATTGTCCGAGGGGATTTAAAAAATTTGAAGGGATGGGTTGACAAAGTAGAGGAGGAAAATGTTCATATCAGACCTAAAATGGAAGGCTTACCGGTAAGTTTTTGTTTGAGTTGGTTGAAAACTTTATTTATGAGTTCAATCCACATAAATTAAGCAAATAACTTCTATCTCAACACATTTTATAGAAAACCCTTGCTGTTAATGAGAAAGAGCTCTGTAAGTGCTTCGATCTTGGTAAGAATGTGAAGGTTGTTGCTGGTGCTCAGGAAGGTGCAACTGGTATGGTTGTGAAAGTTGAGGGCCACGTTTTAACCATTTTATCTGATACAACTAAAGAACATGTAAGTTCTTTTAGTTGGAACTTTTTAGTGAACAGTGTGTTTGGAATTTGAAAGGAGTAGTTTACTAATATGATGTTTTTGCACACTGATCATCAATATTCAGATCCGTGTTTTTGCGGACCATGTGGTGGAGAGCTCTGAAGTGACAACAGGTGTCACAAAAATTGGGGATTATGAGTTGCACGATCTTGTTTTGCTTGAGTAAGCTTGTTTTTATTTTTTCATTTTTTTTTTCTCTGGAAACTGCTTTGTGTAAGCTGTTGAGATTTCTTCATTCATCATCCACCGTTTCTCATGCCTAATAACTTAATTAAATCTGGTGCAGTAATTCGAGCTTTGGTATAATTATACGCTTAGAAAGTGAAGCTTTTCAGGTAAACATAGCTGTTTTAATTGTGATAATGTGGAGCCACTTTCCTTTTTCCCCTGAATTTATCGAGTGTTTCACATCAGGTTCTCAAGGGAGTTACAGAGAGGCCTGAGGTAGCTCTTGTGAAGTTAAGGGAGATAAAACACAAGATTGATCGAAGGGCCAATGCCCAGGATCGGCATAATAACACCATCTCATTGAAAGATGTTGTGAAGATTCTTGAGGGACCTTTTAAAGTGAGATTCTTTTATATCTGGCAGCACCCTGTTTCAGGTGTTCATGCCTTTTGGGATATAACTTCTCTATCCCTATTGACAGGGCAAGCAGGGTCCGGTCGAACACATATATAGAGGAGTTCTGTTCATTTATGATCGCCATCACCTTGAGCATGCTGGTTACATTTGTGCTAAAGCTCAGTCATGCGTACTTGTAGGCGGATCACGTGGGGGCAGCGATAGAAATGTATGCCTCGTAACATTCCTT
This sequence comes from Persea americana, assembly GCA_029852735.1. NCBI lineage: Eukaryota > Viridiplantae > Streptophyta > Magnoliopsida > Laurales > Lauraceae > Persea > Persea americana. The sequence continues at coordinate 2,903,101 of CM056812.1, forward strand.
TTTTTCACTGGAGTTCTGTAATTTCAATCCTGCTTCCACTGGAAGATCCTTTTTGTGTTTCATACATATGGCATTTCTTGTTTCACTCCGAGGTGATTACTTGTGCAGGGTACAGATGGTTCAAGATTTGGAACTTCAAGACCGCCTATGCTTAATTCACCTAGAAGATTACTTAGAGGGGGACCGCCTCCATTAGATTGTATGATGTTGTCAATTTGATTCTTATTGGTTGTCTATACAAAAGCTCTTTAAACTTTGTTATTTTTTCATTTTCAGCTGATGTGGTTTGTTATTTTCTTTATTATGAATCATTTTACTGATCCTGTATAAAATTCTGATGTAGCTGGGGGAAGATTTAGAGGTAGAAGGGGGCATGATTCTTTGATTGGAAGTACTATAAAAATTCGCTTGGGTCCTTTTAAGGGATACCGTGGTCGAGTTAAAGATGTTAATGGTCAATCAGTCCGTGTGGAATTGGAGTCCCAAATGAAGGTTGTAACAGGCAAGTCCTCTTCTTTTTCTTTGTCGCTCTTTTCCATCTTGCTTTATAACTCTCTATCAAGGAAATTATCTTCTGGTATTGTGCAGTGAATCGCGATATGATTTCTGATACTGTGTCTGTTGCAACTCCATTCCGGTAATGCATTGTAACTTTGGCTATTGTTAGATTCTTGATTGTGAGTTAAACATCTTCTGACAGTGTCTTATTCTTGGTTTACTATATCAGTGAAACACCTCGTTATGGTAGTGGAAGTGAGACGCCAATGCATCCATCACGGACTCCTATGCACCCATATATGACTCCAATGAGAGAGGGAGGAGGTATACTTTTTATGTTTAATGATGATGAACACCAGTGACATTCTTAAGTATTCTTCTTTCAGGTTTCAACTAATTGCTGTTTTAAATTATGTTTTCATATCCCTGAATCTTCAAATTCAGGAAGTTGCATTCTTTGCAGTAATGTTCAAACAAAGGATTTTCTTTATTTGATGCTTCGCGCAATTTCATAATTCAAAGCCTACTAATTTTATTGGCTCTAATATGAACTATTAACTTTTGAGTGAATGTTTTGAAAAAGAACTTCTATGGGGGAAATTTCATATTCTCAACAGTATCCTGTCTTGGTACTTCTAGCCAGTTGATTTCTTCTGTATAATGTTGGGTTTTCTTTGCAGCAACACCTATTCATGATGGAATGAGAACACCCAGGCGTGACCGAGCTTGGAACCCATATGCGCCTATGAGTCCAGCACGGTATAGCTTTTTTCTTTTTTAGAAAGTTAATTCACAGGTTTAACTTCGACTGAGTTTGACTATATCTCTCTATGTGCGTGCGTGCGGCTGTGCGCTAGTGAAGAAATTATTACTCTATAAATGATGCTTTTGTTCATCCTTATTCTATCAACACAGAACCTTGGAACAGTATCTATTGAAGATCTAATTGCGTTAATAGGCTACGTATCAGCTTGAGAAAGAACTGATTGGATCCTAGATTTGTTAGCCCATTTCAAAATTAAATACATTAAGTGGATACTGGGTTGAGCTCAATTGCCAGCCCTAGTTTTTTAGTGTGACTTGGTCTGAAGGTTGATTCAATTAGATATAATGAGCTGCACTCTATTACTTAAGCTAATTAATGCATGTAATGACCAAACCTTACCTTCCCACCACCCCCCCCCCCCCCCCCCCCCCCCCCCCCCCCCCACACCCAAAAAAAAAAACCACCTTTCTCTGAATGCCTTAGTTCTAAAAATTGATTCAAGCGGCCATTGGAAGGGAAGGGAAGAAATTTGCCCCAAGGATTTTTTTTTTCTTTTTACGAGATTGGGTCAGTGGTACAATACATGTGGGATGACCTAATAGTCCACGGTTTGATCTGCTGAAAAACTGAAGTTTTTTGCAGATATGTACTAATCCAATGTTTTGTGCAAGCATTTTCCGCAAAAAAAATCTCAGCAACGGTTTAATATCTTGAGGGTTTTGATGTCGGAGGAGGAGGGATAAGACTTATGACTTCCCTGCATAAATTGTGCACTCTTGTATTCCATATTTGTATGTAGTTGTTTGAATTGGTTTCTATGCAATGATTCAGTGTATATGATGATTAAGATTTAAAAATAAAAAAAATAATAAGTTCAATTGATCAGCTTGAAAATGGATATCATTATTGAGCCTAATAAAGGAATGAAAGTTTTGTGCAAGCATTTTCCTCAAAAAAAATCTCAGCAAAGGTTTAATATCTTGAGGGTTTTGATGTCCGATGAGGAGGGATAAGACTTATGACTTCCCTGCATAAATTGTGCACTCTTGTATTCCATATTTGTATATAGTTGATTGAATTGGTTTCTATGCAATGATTCGGTGTATATGATGATTAAGATTAAAAAATGAAAAAAATAAAAAGTTCAATTGATGAGTTTGAAAATGGATGTCATTATCGAGCCTAATAAAGGAATGAAAGTCATTAAATATTGAGAGAGATTCTCACTTCGAAAAATATTTGAAAATGATGAGAATGGTTCAATGGCGCCACTGACTTTCAAAAATACCTAATGTTAGTGTTATATTGGTATTGTGGAAAATTTCACACTAACTAGACTTGGGCCCACTGTCGGATTATTCTTAAATTTTTTTTCTTTTTGAAGATATATCAACTCGACATCTACCAAGCCGTTTGTCTCTCCCAATTTATCCTGAGTTTATGTCAATCTGAATGGGGTGGTCATTTTATTGATCACATGCTATTAAGGTGATCAAATTCATTTGCAATTAATGGAGTTAAGGTCATGTAAAATCATATGATCAATCCCAACCTATAATATAGTGATGGGGAGACTCCATTATAATTCAAATTGCTCACACAGTCTCCTTCAATCAAACTTTAAGTCAAATCTTTAGATTGGTCACAAGTTATTAAGGTGATGGAATCCATTTGATCTTTTTGGAGAAAAGAGAGAGCGCAGTTAATGGATTTTTTTTTTTTTTTTTAAATTGTAAGGGGGTGTTGGTGGATGTAAGATGTGATGTTTTACACCTTGGGGTTTATCCATTCAATGAGAATGTTAAATAATGTGGATCAATGAACTCTACAGAGAATCAATGGGATGAAGCTATTTTTGTGTTTTCATATGCATTTCAAAATCGGTGGGGATCCAGGATATGAAACTTCATGCCATTTGGTTTATTATTTCTTTGAGAATATTGAATGGTTTGGATCATTGATTAGTGGGGGTCCATGTGAGCAAATAGGATTAAGTTGTTTTTCCATTTTTCACGTTTCTCAAAATCCATGAGGATGTAAGATATGAAATTTTACACCTTGGGATTTATTAGTTTTATTACAATGTTAAAAAGGTTCTGATGAGAAATTGGGAGATCGTGAGTGAAAAAAAAAAAAAACAGAGAAATGGGATAAGCTGTGTGTTTTTATGATGTATAAAAATGAGACTAGTGAGTTTGAATCCTAGACCCATTTAGGCTGTTTGGGGACTGCACAATGACGTGGTATCCCAAGAATGTCTTATTTCATGAAAGGAGCATTCTTAGAGAAGACACTTGTCATCCTAAGAAAGCCCCAAGGGATTTCCTATTGCTTTAATGTGTATAATGGGTTGGGAGCCCCACACCCTACCCAATTCACCAACCTCTGTATGCAAAGGCCTTATAAAAGGTCCATGATTTCTGTAAATGCTTGGGAGTTCTACATATTTTGCCAATTTTATCAATCCTTTCCATGCTAGGATGGTGCGCTTTGAAAATGTCATTTTCCAAATCTTGCACTGCACTATCTAGTAGTGTGGTCTTTTAAGTAATTCATAATGCAACGTTTCAAATTAACCATAAGAGACCATATCTAATATTAGCTTTTCTTTGCTATGACAAAATTAATTAGGGACAACTGGGAAGATGGAAACCCTGCTACTTGGGGAGCCAGTCCACAGTATCATGTGAGAAATCTTCTTATTTCCCCGCCTTTTAGTATTTGTGTCTCAGCACTATTAAATATTTATGTATTTGAAGTTTTTTTGAACATCTAGCATTAAATTGTTGTTGTGTTCATTCAGCCTGGAACACCTCCTGCACGGCCATATGAAGCACCTACACCTGGTTCTGGCTGGACTAATACTCCGGGTAATTATAGTGAAGCTGGAACACCAAGAGAGAGCAGCCCAGGATATGGTAAGTTAGTAAAATCTTTGTTTTCTGTTTGGTGGAATATATCCCAGTTAAAGATGTTACAGTTGCAAAACTCACAACTTGATTTTTCGCTGCAGCTATTGCTCCCAGCCCTTACTTACCATCAACTCCTGGTGGGCAGCCAATGACCCCTAGTTCTACATCTTATCTACCCGGTACTCCTGGTGGGCAGCCAATGACACCTGGAAATGTTGGTCTGGACATTATGTCTCCTGCTATAGGTACAATAGTCTCTTTCCCTCTGGTTGTGTGGGGGCTCGCGTACATCAATAACATTGGACTGCTTATATATTAGAGTTTTCCTAGTGTGCGTTGGCTTCAAAAATTGCAATTTGTGTGCTCCTATGTGCTTTTTGGCATGTTCTGGTGGAAGAAGAAAACCAGAACAATCTTAGCTTGTGCATTGGCGCATGCCAGAAATTCACTTTCTTCATTTGATGTTTGCCTTCACTGTTGGATGACTACTTCAAATTAAAGGGTTAGTCACACTGCTCACGAATGGTGACTGTCCTTGGTGGGTGGGGCTGTTTGCATATTGGAAATTTCATGAATTTTTATAAATTCGCTTAACTGATTATTTTTAAAGGAGGTAAAATGTTCTTAAACCGATTACTTTCTACAATGCTGTATCAATCATTTTTTTTTCCCACCATCTTGCTTATTATCACAATACAATGCTAAATCAGTTATGTTGCTTCTATATGAAACGGCTTCTACAAGAAATGGTAGGCTCGTTGTTCTTGTTCTTGTGGTACATGAGTGGGTTTTGATATTGTTGATGCTGTCGGTTATGAATTTGCAGTGTTTTTCTGCAATTTTTTTAAATGTTGCACTTTTAACTGGGTTAAATTTGATGCTTTAACATTCTGGAAGGAATGCCTTTTTTTTTTTTTTTGGTATCACGGGCTATAAATAAATAGTAGTACATTCCTGTACCATTCTCAAACTTTGATGTCCTCAGTTGCCTCTCTGTGGGAGCTTCCTGATCCATTCTGCTTCAATTTTTTTAATTTTTTTAGTGTCTTGTGCATGGTGATGGTGTATGTATGTGTTACAGGCGAAGGCGAAGGGAATTGGTTCTTGCCAGACATTTTGGTCAATGCGCGGAGGTCAGGAGAGGAACCGTGCATTGGGGTTGTCAAAGAGGTGCTCCTGGTCAGTATGCTGCGTGCATTTGTTCGTTGTACTTGTTTTATGTATATGATAAAGCTTATGTGATCCTTGTCATGGATGGTCCCGTTGACCTGTGTCTGCTTGCAGGATGGTTCATGTAAAGTTGCACTTGGATCAACTGGAAATGGAGAGACCATCACAGCCCTACCAACCGAAATGGAAATGGTTGTACCCAAGAAATCGGATAAGATCAAGATCATGAGTGGGGCTCAGCGTGGCGCCACTGGTAAGCTTATTGGTATAGATGGAACGGATGGCATTGTCAAAGTAGATGACACTCTTGATGTTAAGATATTAGATATGGTCATCCTTGCAAAGTTGGCACCATGAAAATGTGTATGACCTGTTTATTCATGGGCCGTAGTTGTATGGGTTAGGAGGGTTTTTTTTTTTTTTTTTTTTTTTTTTTTTTTTTTTTTTTTTTTTTTTTTTTAAATGGTGTATGGGTCAGGAATAAATCTCCTTCCCCTCTCACATCTCCCTATTGTGTTTGGAGTGTATAGTCTTTGTACCTCCCAGCTGCTATTAATTATACGGATTTATTCAGGTGAGAATATAAGAACTTTCAGTGGGGCCCAATTGTGAGTCCCATTTGGGGATGGGACCAAAGGGATGGAAAGATCTATGTGAGACCACTCCAAGTATCAAGTTTGACTCCAACCCTATGCCCTTAATTCCTTCATCCATTGCCCACAAGTTTAATGGCTTCATATTAAAAAAAAAAAAAATGATTCAGTCTATTCAGATGTGTGCCAATCCTTGGGATCAATGACTATCAGGAGGGTCTCTATTTGTGCATGATTTGGATGGGTTGCTAGGTGGGCTCCACCAATAGTTCTCACGAAAGCACGGTGAGTTCTCACTCCTTTCATCTTATTATAGAAACACTTTGAAGGGCATTCCTTTCTCAGGCACATGCACAACATCGCCTTTATAGGGTTATAGAAATATTGACAAAATATGTACTTTTACACCCATATTGAACCACAGGAGAGAGGATGGGAAGCAAAAGAATGACCAATCCTCCCATTTGATTACTGTTTAGTAACTATTAGAAGGGGCACCAATATATATATATGAAGGGTTTTTATGAATAAATTATTCTTAAACTCTGATTATACTGTTTTGTAAACTAAAACACAAAAATGATGGATTAGGGTGCCATACCCTTTTTTAAGGTAGACTGCTTTTTCGAGAACGGCACCGTACTCGACTGGTAAGGAGTGGCAGTTCTCACCTGACTGCCCAGGGTTCAGACCTTGAGACCTTGGGTACACCACCTCTTTCCGCGTGTCTGGGTTTCATTCCCACTTATGTGGGCTTTCTTCCTGTGTGTCCAGTCTTCCTATGTGTGTGTGTGTGCAGGCTCTCAATTGGATTCCAGCCCCCTTTGCGGGGGTAAAAAAATAAAAAGTATACTGCTTCTCCCATGGTAATTTCTACCTCCAGTCCAAAGATGTCTTAAAGTCTTTTATAAGAACCAAGCAAAAATGGCCAAATCTAAAAAAATATCATGTTTATAGAGATGTGTGGACAATGATGGAATTACTTGTCTGAGAGATCCCTCCTGAGTTTTATCACTACCTTAATTAATTTTGATTAAAAAAAGCCAAATTCATTTGGTTGTCTGGGACCAACTTTCTCACTGGGAGGTTGTCCATTATTTTTCTAACCTAATGAGTTGATAAAGATGGGACAATTTGTATTAATTGGAGGCCCTGATGGAACTCCCTTGCCTTATATATAGGAGGGTAGGGAGATTGCAAGTGGGCCACACATGGGCTCTTGCCCATTTTAGTCCCAATGTACAACTTCTATTACATATACATGAAATTATTTTTGTACTTCATTTGAATCTACAATACCCACAGTTGAAGATCTTTAAAACTTCCTACTTTATTGAATTTAAAAAGCAAACTACAAAATAATAGAAAGTGACAGACATGGACGGATGGAACGATCAAACAATTGATGTAGGGACCCAACCCGGACCGGACCCAGACTGGGAAAGTTCTTTTCTTCATCTTGCAGGATTACCGCGGTAGCAATTGGCGGTAAATATGCAATTGCAGGATTACCATTGTTTGCTTCAGCGGTAAAACTTGGATGAAAGAAAAAATAAAGAGATAATATTTCATCCAATCTACATTTGCCACCTATATAAAATCTTATGCCAGGTAACACACCCTCAAAGTTACCGCTGTTTTCTTCGGCGGTAAAATGGCAATTGCAGGCTTACCATTGAACCATACGGCGAGAATACTATATAATGTGGGTTTTATTTTTTTCTTTCTTCTGCTTCTTTTTATTTTTATTTATTTATTTATTTCTTTGTTTTTTGTCCGGGTCTGAACCCAATCAGAATTGCAATTCTAAGATTGTGTTTCTAAACCATAATCCAAGCCCCCTAAAATCTAAATAAGAATAGAAATAAGCAAATATCAAGAAAAACAGAGTGTATTGATTTAAGGTTGAATAATAAAAGTATAAAACCTGAGGGTTAGCGCAATTGGATAGGACAACGGGTTGGAAATCGAACGTTTTGGTTTCGAACTCACGCTCTCTCCCTGGGGCCACTTGCCCAGACAAAAGCCTGACTGACTCGTGCATGGACATCACATGCCCGAGAAATAGTCAGTTCTCAAAGACGCAAGGTACTTTCATCAAAAAAGGAAAAAAGTATAAAACCCATAAATTATATGGATAATCATGTAAATAGAAGAATCCTATTATCTTATGATAATACTTTTGATGACAAGTCCTATTAAGATCCTATATATGATAATTTTATTAATAATAAGATCTTACAAAAATTAAAGAAAGCATCTATAATCATTATAATAAGATCATAACTTTATTATCATAAATAATAAAGCACGTGATGTAGAGTCCGGATATCCAATGAGGCTTTTCCCCACAATGATCGTGAGTGCGGATATCCAATCACGGTCTGCTACGTTATCGTAGGATGCCTGCCATTCATGTGGGTAGTGGTGCCAACCCCCAAGGTGTTGTGGCGGACGGTGATTGGTCCACTCACGGTCACCGTAGGGAAAAAGCCTTAGAGGATCCCGATTCCATGGTTTTTATTTTGGCGCAAAGCTTAATTCTTTTCTTTTAATGTTTAGGTTCTGCTTTGTATTCTTGAGGGGCTGTTTTTGAATGTCCCTACCTCCCTTTCTCCTCTTAATACAATTCTTTTGCACAACTTAGAAAAAAAAAAGTAAAAAAATAACATCATCTTAATTTACGATAAATTAGTAATAATATTATTATCATCTTTTTAATTATATATTATAAGATCTTGTTACAATAGGATGCACCATCTTATTTACCTATGATTTAGGTTGTGCACATATCATCTTATTATCATGTTTAGATAAGTTTAAGAATTTAAGTTACATGAGCATTTTATTTTTAGGTTGACCCTTTAAGGTTTATTATAAGACTGATTTTGTACGATATGAAAGAGCAGATAGCAATTGGAGGTGGCCCACTGTATATTTATCATGAGAAAATCCAAATTTAGCAATGGACCAAAGCTTTTCACTATAAGATTATCATGACTATAAATTCCTTTTTAACCTAGTCCAAACTTAATTAAACCAGCTGGCTCAACTCGAACATAGAATATGACTGAGTTGAGTCCACCCGGCCGGGTTCAACCCACTAGGTGGAGAAAGAAAATATATGATTGGGACTGACGTCTAGCTGTTCTCTTTCCCTTTCTATATGGTGTAAGAGTGTGATGGATTTGGTTAATCAGATACTTTGATTTCAGTGGGTAGGTCATCAGACTCTTTCTAGTCATCGGACTCTTTCTAGAGGGTTGTGGCCAGTCTAGCAAATGGTGGAGTGTCTGTCTCATAGTCTTTCCTAATCCCGTTTCAAATTAAAATATTGGGTTAGCCATAACATTAAGCTAATTTTGACAAATCACATCTGTTTCTAACCCAAACACTTGAAGTAAGAGTCACTTACAATATTGACAGAGTCACTAAGCTAAGATTAATTAAGAATAAGTTTAAATTGGAGAATCAGACTTTTTTTTTATGGATAGGGTCCATCTCCTACTACCAATGATTCAATGAAGTTGGGAATTGTCCAAAATTTTCCAAGATGGAAACATCTATTAACATAGTACAGTTTCTCTTGCACATTTTTTCACTTTCAACTTTGAATAGGAAAAGTAATAACTTGCTCCCTTTTCTATATATTTTTTTAAATTCTTCCCTCATCCCACTTTCTAAATGTCTCTGATTGAAGATTTTTTTTTTCTGGGGTTTTAGAGCTCTAGATGTAGAATTTGACAAGATCTAGCTAGCAATTGATTTTTTTTTTTTCAATCAAAGTAAGATTTGGGGTGCTTAAGGTGAACTTGATTGCACCAAAAATTCCCATATATTAAACTATCATTATACTTTGTGGGATTCAAGCACACTTCTTTTTATTTTTCCTATCCAATGGTGATGATCAATCTGAAGTTCACCTGCACAGAGATAAACACAAACATATCTATTGAACAGTTTCAATTTTTGGAAGGTGCATATATATCTCACCTAGTCACTTGCCTTTTGGTAATATTAACCTTATATCACTCTTTTATATATAAATAAAGTTGGCATAGGAAGTGAAATTTCATTACTTCACTGAATGAAAGAAAAAAAAAACTTGTACCATTACAGAAAATCCTACTTATACTACTATCACGGCATTTCATCAATAGGAAGGCCAGTAACCATCAAAGTCCAAATATGGTTCCATGTGTTGGAACCTATTGTTCTCATTTGGAGGCATGTCCGAGCACAATCCGTTGTCCGCCGGCAACATGCCTCCGGCCAACATCTGTGGATGCGTATCGGTGGCAGCTGGTTGTGGGTTCAACATGATCGGTGCGGTCCGCACGACCGGTGGCCCAGTTGGCGCACCAATGTTCAGGTTCAACCCTGACACTGTGAAGCTCCCTGGAAAATTTACTTGTGGTTGGATCGGTAGGTTCATGCTCGGTGGGCCCCGCATGACCCGGCTCAACTCGGCCAGGTCAGCGTTGCTCATGTAGTTCCTTCCATTGCCATAGTGACAAAATTCTGGCTGCATCATAGATGGCAAGATGTTGGTGCCCACATCTAGATTGAATGGATGTGGCCTGGGTTGGTTTGAGGGGTACTGCTTCTTGACTGTAGAGCTCTTTTGAAAGACGCGGCAAACCACCCATTCATCCTGCATGCGATATTTCATCACTTTTATAGATGATTACAGATTTTAATCTAGCTATACTATGAAGTCCCTGTGAAGTCCGCTTAGAATAAATTTGTGAAGCAGGAAATGGATGTGGTTGGACCCAAGATCCAACCATCACTGATCCAAAAAGGTTTGGGACTCAATTGACATAATTCGGGTCGGATCTGGGTATTGTAGGAACTCACTTGAGGGAGACCCATTTACAGCCTAAACATATAGTATCCATACTTACAATACATATATCAACTATTTTTCATGTAAATGCTCAAATATATTTAAAAGTATACAGTACACAAATATAATAGAGTAGAAGATCATTTTATTCTTCTAGATTTTTTATTTTTTTTCAATATTGTGTTAGTTAGATTATGTTTGTCCAATAAGAAAAGTAATAACCAAATAACAAGTTACATGTGTTCATGTGCGTGCGTATGTGTGTTAGAAGTTTCTTCTTGTATAATAATAACAAATAAGTTTAATTATAAAAACTAATTAAGTAAACTTTTCTAACCTTGAATTCAGAAAAAGAAGAGGGTTGGCATCAAACAGACAGCAAATAACAATAACTCAACAAGTTAAACATTCAAATTTACTTTTGTATAAAAGTAGTACTTGAGACTCATCAATATGGCCAAGAATAGTAAATAAAGAAATCCATAGGTTTACAATATAACTTACTTCTCATTTATATACTAAAAAAGTTTATTTGAGTAGTTTAACATAGCTGTTTCCAAAATCACATAAGCCTGGTTTGGTTATTTTAATTTTTGTCAAATTACAAACAATGCAAAACCATTGGTTTTTGGTTTTCGCGCGCTTAGAAAATAGAATGGATATTCAAATGAATTGTGAACATTCAAAATCACTATGAACCATTTTTTTTTCTCTTTGTTGTTGATATACTAGTTGAGAACTTTAATTTGTTGTTGCTAAGTCAATGACCAATACAAATCATATGGTATTTGACAAAATATTCAGTCATACTAAAATCTCTATCTTAAGAAGATATCAGTTCAGTAGTTCTTATATATATAACTCAATGTATCAGCCAATATTTTGAAATTTGAATCATAGTTTTCTAGAATAGTCACATACCTTAGTTTTGAAGGAGGATTTCGATTGACTGCGGTACTCATGCATTACCCAGTTGGTTTTCTCTCCTCTGGGAGCCCTTCCCTTGTAGAACACCAAAGTCTTTTTCATCCCAACTAGCTCAGAGCTGGCGGAGTTGAAGATCTCCTTGTCTTTCCCAGTAGTCTTCCAATAACCAGCATTTGTAGCGCGATTTGTTCGAACGCCAGTCGGATATTTCCGATCCCGGAGGCTAAAGAAATACCACTCCTTCTCTCCCATCTTTGCTTTACCTGTACCAATTGATAAGATTATCATATTGCAGAGTTCTGATATTTTTATTTTCAATATAAGGGCAGTTCTTATATATAATAAATTGGGATTTCAGTGTAAAAACTCAGCACTCTCCTATATTTTATATTGAGAGATGATACATCAGATTGAGATCCTTTAGTTTGCCACATATTGCATTTTTTGTAATCTTGTTTCATGGCCACCAGGTTGCATGATCATTTCTTTAATGTACTGTCCATGAGAATAAAATCATCTGAACTTCTCATCATGTGTTTGAAATAGGAAAAGACATCAATATTCCCTGAGCTTTCTGTGTTTTGTGTTATTCTTGTCATTAAATGATGAAGCATGCATGCTGGCTCCCTGACACCCCTAAAATATCTCAAGTACGCTAACTGATTAATCATGAATAAATTTGCCAAAAAATAGGCTGATGTTAGTTAGTGATAAGTTTTGGGTTTGTATAAAAATTTAGCTGCTTCTAAAGAAATTAGTAAAATCAGAAGCAATTACATTAGATAGTGCTAATCATTTTTGCGGTCTCATTTTAGCGATCACAACGCCAGATGATCGAACCACGTCCATAGATACCAAAATCACAAAGAGATGTAAGAAAATGAGAAAAATGGAAGAATTGAAACACCAACATCATTGAAAAGAAGAAAAACACTTAACACTATCTAAAATCAACTTTCACTATTTAATGAGTTCTAATGATGACGACGATGATGATGATGATGAAACCAATGGTTGAAATATCTACCTGGGAGATCCCACGGTTCGCATTTGTTGAGGTCAACATCTGCGATCGCTCGTCCAGTGAACTTAGGATCAGATAGCTTGTGGATCAGATAGAATGTGATGAGCTCTTCATCAGTAGGATGGAACCTGAATCCTGGAGGCAAAGTCTCATCTTTATGTTGTCCATCCATGCTTGATTCTCTATCAACTAAACCTTAAATTTCCTGATTTCCAAAACTCCAATCACTTAAATGCTACATAGAATGCTGAAGGAATCCCAAAATTCACTTGATTGACCACAAAATCTCTATATTCAAAGAGACCCCATCAACTGGCCGTTACTCTTTTGTTGTTGTTGGAAAAATGTGAACTTTCTTCTATTTTTGCGCCTCCACCTATCAGATTTTCACTTTGGAGGAAAACCAACTCCCAAGATCAATGAAATTCTTCAAAATAAAAAATGGGTGGAAGAGAGTACTTACCAAATGATCTCTATCTGCTTATTAGAGATCAAAGGAATTACTCAAAATAGGAATCCCAAGCAGAAGAGTGTTAGGAATGAGAATTGGGAGGAGGGTGTGATTGGATAGAGGGAGTTGAATGAGTTTGTGAATGAAGCTTTCTTCCTAGTAAAGGGAAGAAGATTAGGATTTAAGCTTTTGGTTTACGAGAGAGTGTTTGTGAAGCTCTTACCCACTAAACTATCGTCACTTACAAGATGTATGTGTACGCTTTGGTCACGTCCACCATCGTTTAATATAATATAAACATAGATAAAGATATGTAATACAAGAGGGCAGGTATGGAACCAGTCCTCATCTCAGTGGAATTTACTTTTCCACCCTTATATTGTGTCAATATTTACAAAAATGTAATATAGAAGTTAACCTTCATTTTATTGAGGGGTTTTTTTTTTTTTTTTTTTTTCTATTACAATGTGGCCTATTTGGATGCATAAGAAATAGGGTAAAGTGAAGTTAAATGGCCTTAACAGTTTAAATTTTCAACCCTACATTGTTTGGATGAGTTTGTCCCAACAGATGAAGTAATGTTGTTCAACCCTAAATACTCTTACTGTTTTGAGTAAAAGTTGATTTTACTGCAAATTTTAAATTCACACCAAGCATCCAAACTGAGTGAAGTGAAATACTCTACCGTAACTTCAACTCACTTCTCCTCCAATTCACTCCTATGTAAAATCTACTTCACTTTACTTTACTTCTGATGTGCACTCTACTTCACTTTACTCCACTCCCGATATATCCAAACAGGCCCGGACTTATTTGTACAATTAGAGAATTCTGCGCGCTTTGCGGATTTCTATTTCTACAGAAAAGAGGAATCTTGAACTTCTACCCCTCTTATGAGAAATAAAAATCCTTTCTGTCTAAGAAAATAAATTAATTTTTTTCTCCGTTTTAATTAATACCAACATGAGGAAAACTAATCTACACAAGAAAATAGAACAAATATTCTTTCAAAAATAGAACAAATATTCTTTCTATTGTAGAATCCTTTCATCACACAGATGCTCCCTTAATATAATTGCATGCTAATTTGCTTATTTCAAATAAAGTAGACTCAAAGTTTGGTTTTATGCATTTTCATTGCCAAGTATATAAATTGTGCCAACTATTGTTTTTTTTTTTTTTTTAATGAACGTAGGATTAGCACACGTCCAGCCACGACTTATGGTGAAGGAATTATCCATAGTGAGGTTTTTTTAGTGGAACAATAAATCAGAAAATACCATGGGGTTACCATATTTAATGCTCTCACATTGTTTGCTTGGAATAAAAAAGAAGAATGCTGGATTTTTATAATGACTAAATAACAATGATCTACTGCCCAAAGATTTTTAGTTATTACATGTCTCCAAATATATAATAGGATAGTAAACACATAACTAATGGTCGTGTATCTCATGAAACTGTCCTTTTCAGATTCCAATTCCTGAACTTACTAGTAATATATATATATATTTATTTATATTGAGACAGTGAAACTATCATAGATCAGTTAATATAGAGAGAGTGAAATTTATGTTCTCTGTATACTTGCGTTGGGCCTCAACTCTGATTGGAGTGAAGCCTCGCATAACATACATCATAAGGGCAGAAATTTGTTTCAATTGAAGAAGGTGGCCCGCCCCTTAGCAACAGAAAAGAGTTCTCTGCAGTTCACCCATAAAGAATCAGGATTGTCAAATAGGAAAGGCCTGAATGAGGATGAAAGTTTCCTCATGACTCTCCCAGATCAAAAGCCTATATTTAATTTGAGGCCTACAAATAAATAGCTGAAGAGGAACATTAACTATAGTCTCCAAAGGAAGAACAAAAAAGCTATTTCTCTCTCGCTCTCTCCCTCTCATATTCCTATCTTCTCTATGTCTTTTACAAGAGAAGAGGTTTTAGGGAATGTTGACTATGATTTTATAGATTTTGGGAGTATAGCAGAAAAATTGTATGGACCACGGAAAGATATGCCCCACCTATATAAACTGTTTTTTTCCCAAAAAATTTAAGAAGAGTTGGCAGTCTGTTTGTGCGTTTGTTTTGGTAATAAGGATAAACTTACATTGCAGAGAGGGGCAACAAGAAGACATCCAAACAAAAGCAGTCTCTTGACACCATGAAATGATGTCATCAATGAATATGTGGATCCCAATATCCACAACAGTCAGGTAATTTTCATTTTGCATTCACTGTTTTTGCATAAAAATAAATTAAAGTATAAAACAAAAGAGCTGAGAGAGTCAGTTTTGTAAATGAAAATAAGAAATAGACAAAGCCTCCTCTTCGTTTGATGGATGAATCTTCAGTTTAGATACATGACATTGGGATCCAGTAGTCAAAATGAACAAGAAATAAATCTTCCTAATCATTCGTATAAAATTCTATTAGATCATATGCCTAAAAATAGGAAAAATTAGCGAGAGGTCCCATAATATTATTGTTTTAAGGCCTCTAATCCAAAGGGTTTTCGGTTAAGGCTTCTAGTCCACGTGCGACTCAATAATTGTCTTAAATTAAAATGTTAGAATAGTCCATTTCATGAGGAAAAGTCTTTCTTTGATTTCCCCTCAAGGAAAAGGCAGGCTGAACAAGATATAGACGAAAGTAGCAATGAGAAATCTAAAAAAGTCAAACATATCTTAGGATTTAGGCTGAGATCGGGATAGACTAGAATGATGAAATAGAATTCATATATAGCGGACTCGATATAATCGGGATATAGCTCTGACGATGATGGTTTTGATGATGATGATGAATTTATTATTAAAATATGCACGTGATAAGACCAGCTGATCCAGATTTTGGTATGCTATCTTGTGCTTAAGAACTCCTAGGGCAGGTGGCTAACTTTGACTCACTTGTAAATTGCAGAAACTACTTGGGCATTTTTGGACCTGCCACCTCTCATGTAAGACAAAACGTCAGAAAATGTAGTAGTCATGCAAATGTTATACCCAGTCACGTTATTCTCACGGATTCAGACCAAATCTCCCAAGGCCAGCCCAACAGGCCACGTGCATGTGGGGCCCATTATACCTCCTAAAAAGACAGATGGTATCAACCAATGAGATTCTCCCACTTCAACCTGGTGGGTCCAGTTGAGGACTTCCCCAGCATTTGATTGATAGCCAGTTCTGATTTGATACAAATCAACCAAATGAAGTTCTAAATTATAGGATTTGCAATTGATACAGCTACAGTCCTTGTGATTACAGGATTCACCATTTGGTTCAACTCCATCTAATGTGGTTTAGACCATAGGTTTCAAACTCCGTAAACTTTAAGAACAAAGGGTTGTTCAGTTGGTCGGAAACCCCACTTCCCGCCTTAGTATCTGTGGTTCAAATCCTTAGTACCCTATATGAGTGGGTGTTATATTTCCGGGGACGGAGTTTCTCACCATGGGAGTGGATATTACCTCCCGAAAACTGAATTGATCAGTTGGGTGAGTTTGAATCAGTTTGATCATAAGCTCAAGTCAATCATGGTAGCTAGAGTTAATTGATTTACATGGTGGAGTTGAGTTACTCCTATTTAGGGATTGAAAATAAAGTAATCCTAGCCAAGCATTAGCCAAAAAAAAAAAAAAAAAGAACATCGCTATTAATCTTTCTTACCAGTCTTTATCTGTACTGGGCAAAAATAACTACCTCTTCTTTTGTTCTTTCTTTCTTTCTTTGTTTTTTTCACCCCCAACAACTTGGGTTTATTTATTTGATTTTACTGAAAAGATTACAACATAGATTCATACATTGTTGAGTGCACCTTGCATTTGAAACATTCAATGGCCAGCCAACCTTGGATTGCACAAGCTTTTTTACAAAGTAAACTAACCAATTTTAGGCCTTCCAATCCACGCAAGTCTGACTTGAAAACAGGTCTGACCCATTGTTTAGGAAACTATGTAACCCAACTCAACTCAGAAAGTCATGGAGTCATGTATCTCGGGCGAGTTTAACCGAGTACTCGTTCTGATTTGGTCAGACCCTTCTGCTTGACACACCTAACTCAGTTATCTATGGAGCCAGTTGAAACAATTTTTCAGAACTATTGTTAGACCCAGAATCCAGATGGCCCTGACCCACAGTTTCAGCTCTATCTGATCACCTCGTGCTACTGCAATGTAAGTAGGCCTTTCAAATGATTAAATCACTGATCTTGAAGAATCACTAGTCATTATCATAAGACTTTTGTATCTGTCATCCTACAAGTCCTTTCCCATACTTTTTAGTAGTTATGAATGATTTTGGCAAGATTCATGGTTTACACTCCCCTTTGTATTGTGACCATGACGGCTTCCCGCAATTGTATATGAGACTCACGCAGCATCAATCCCAATCTTCTGGTTTACTTACCCAACACTTTAAAATATCATAATGCTTACCCAACACTTCAAAACATGAATATTTTTCATATTATTTTTTTCCATTTGATCATCTTCTTGTGTCCTCTAGAGACAGTCATCAATCACCCCAACTGGATACATTAGAGCAAAGTGAGAGTCCCCAGCTAGGGTTGAATAAAAACTGTGAATGGTTTATCCACTGGAGACAGTCATCAATCACCCCAACTGGATACATTAGAGCAAAGTGAGAGTCCTCATCTAGGGTTGATTAAAAACTGTGAATGGTTTATCCACTGGAGACAGCCATCAATCACTTCAACCGGACACATTATAGAAAAGTATATTAATCCTCATTTGGGGTTGATTAAAAACCGTGAAAGGGATGTTTCTAGAATTAATTCATGATCACATTATAACTCATTTCAATGGTACTCTTGATATTTGGGCTTGATCACTACATAGGTTGGACCATTTAATGAATAGATGAAATCTCACACATGATGGCCCTTTGCACATGCTATATCATATTAAGATAGATTTAACTTTTCTTCTCTTTGTGATCTTTGGTAGGTTAGTTAACAGAGAAATTCTAACATTTTGAAACCCAAATCCAGGAACATCCATTTTACTTTGTTTGGTGTTGTCCCACAACCTCAAAAAGTAAGGAAAATCTATGCAGCCAAATTATTGATAATGTTGAGATTTGGATGTTTAGAAGAACTCTTTTTTATCCCAAGTGACTCATTCATGCAACTCTTTCCTTCAATAGAAATAAAAGGATTTCATCTCTCTCTCTCTCTCTCTCTCTCTCTCTCTCTCTCTCTCTCTCTCTCTCTCTCTCTCTCTCTCTCTCTCTCTCTCTCTCTCTCAATTTACTGCTCCTTGCGTTTTAGAGGCAGTTGTTGGGTGAATTATACAAGTCACCCCCCCCTGCTGCAACAAAACATCCGTTAGGCCTATTTTGTTAAAAAGTCAGGTAAAGAGTATATTTTCTAGTTTCTTTTTAATCATTTGAACTATTCTAGAGGACTAGATATAAAAGGACTCATCAACTAAACTCAATATAACTCCCAACAAATCTCGAATTTAAGGTCAAAACACGCTTTCCCACTCTTATTTGTGTTCACACCACTAGTTACATTTTTAACCGATTGCGTAAACGATACCATTTCATGGGTGAGCTTCTTCCTCTCTTCGCAGGTCTCTTTCAGGGGCACCGCCATCAGAATTCAGTCGAGATTCATGGCGCCATCCTTGAAGCGTCACGTATAAGTTCCTATTTTTTGAAAATAAAATGGAAGACTAGTGCAATCACACTGCCTAATTTGTTAGTTAACTTGTCAAACACTTCAAAATATGATCAATTAACCAGTCGTGATCCCGACGACAGGTTCTTTACGCCCTGCATCGGTACATTGGTTATTGAAATTATAAATAAAAGGGCAGTTGTTGGTGGTGGAGTGCAAGAAAGAACTCAAGAACAATAATTTGAAGTTAAATTGAAAACTACTGATAATATGTACGTTAACTAAAAAAAGGACTTATTTTTTGTCAGCACTGACAACTCATTTGCATTCTGTTTTTTCATACATCCTTTTCGAATAATGTAGATGTCAATGTAGTTAATTCGAGTAATATATGGAGATTTAAGAAAAATGGTTTTCTCTCTTGATGAGAGCCTTCAGATTTTAATCATCTTCTTACTTGTATGGATAGGATTACATGGGTTGGATTTGAATTTCAATATAAACAGCTTTGATATGGTACGACAATAAAACCATCAGATATAAAATGCTATCAGTCCTTATCCTTAGCACTCCCTCTCATGTGCAGAGTAGTAAAAGAGAAGTGAGGCCTGTGATATATAACTGACTCAAGCGAATGGACCAAGATGAGATAGATACTTTTGTAGAAGACTTGTTACTTAATTATCGTATTTTGTTTACAAAGATCTTCAACCTATGTTGTTTTAAATTTTAAACTAATTAAATCTGTTAACCAAGGTTAATCAGAGCCATAAAGAAGCAATTACATTGTCACTTCGTAAAGTGCGTCAATGATAAAGATTTCTAACAACCAACTTGTCTCACACAAATCTAAAATTTGATCAATATTACCAAAACACTCTCTTTCCATATCATTTTGAGTCCATTACGCCATTTCTCTATGATTTTATTGAGTTACATGACCAGAACTAAATCAATCATGCATCCCTGCTTGTAAGCTGACTTCTTGTTAAGAAACTTACAATTATGAGTTAAGAAGAATTTGTGGCTATGACAAACTCTTTCTCCAATTCAGAAGACAAGTTATTGTATGAAAGAGAAGCAATTTAACTTTAAAATATAAGACGATTAAGAATTGAATACAAGACTCATGAAAACTGTTTTGTTGTAGGAGAGGGGTGACTTGTAAAATGCACCCAACAATTGCCTCTAAAACATGAGGCAGTAATCTGGACTTCTCATTCATTAGAAGTCCAGAGATGAAATCTTATTACTTCTATTGAAGAAAAGAGTTGAATGAATGAGAAGTCCCTTCAGGCAAAAAAGTGAAGGGATTCTATCATTCTAAACTTCCAAATCTTAGCATTATAAATAATTTGGCTGCATAAATTTTCTTTAATTTTTGAGGTTGTGGAACAGCAGTACAACACCAAACAGAGGAAAAGGGATGTTTCTTGAATTTGGGCTTCTTAATGTTAGAATTTCTTTGTAAACTAACCTACCGAAGATCACAAGGAGAAGAAAATTTTTATCTGATAGGCTATATACCATGTGCAAATGGACCTTAACTGTGTGAGATTTCATATGTTCCTCTGATGAACCAACCTATGTACTGATTCGGCCAAAATGTTAAGAGCACCATTGAAATGGGCTACATTGTGATTATTAACTAATTCTGCTAGAAACATACCTTAGACAAGTTTTAAACAATCCAGATAAGGATTCTTACTCTTTTTTTTCCTAATGTATCCGGTTGAATTATTGATCACTTTCTCCTTGGCATATACCATTGACAGTTTCTAATCAACCCCAGATGAGGATTCCTACTTTTCTCCAATGTAACCACTTGGGGGTGATTGATGACTATCTCTAAAGGACACAACAACATGATCAAATGGTCAATGAAAGTTTCTCATGTTTTGAAATGTTGGGTGGGCAGGGAGGACACGATACTCTGCAGTGTTAGGTAAGTAAACCACAAGAGTGGGATTGATAACTGCATTAGTCTTTTATCCAGTTCTCATGAGTCTCACATTCAATTCTAAATAAATAAATGGGCCATGTGATCATCTACGGAGGCCCAATTAAACTCCTCAGTGCAGCCGGACATATCTAATCACTAGCAGGCCTCATTTGCTCCCAATGGGTTGGACCCAGGCCTGCGCGGAAATATTGAGCCTAAATATTTGGCCCGATACCAATGGGGTGTAATGTGGAGAGATTTTGGCCCAGCAGGCCCATTTTCAAGCCTAGACCAATTGACCAGCCAAGAACTAAAAAATGAGAATTTGGTCCAAAACAGTAGAGCAAAAAAATTTGGTGTTTTCATGGATACAATTGCTGAAAGACATGTCTCTTCGGATGGTCCTACAAAATTATGAAGTCATGGGTTGAAGATATGGCACCAACGAAAGGGTAAAAGTGAAAACTATAGAAAACTAATTTCAAAGGTCCTTTTTTTTTTTTTTTTTTACTTTGTCTCTGTTTAGTTGGTCAAAATATGTGAAAAAGTAAAGTAGCCATGAAAAAAATTTACTTTCACTTTCCCGGCCATAAAAAGAATTTTATTCCATAAAACACAAGTAAACTAGTTGTTAGATTCGCATCTGACTTCAAATAATTTTTCCCTTGAAAACAAATGCTACTATAATTTCCCAAAAAGTATACTTTTCCTTTACATAACTACTACTTTTTCCGTTGATTTGACATTTCCTTACATTTAAATTATTCAACGATGCTAAGAGAAAACTAATCTTTAATTGGTTAAGGCCAAAACAAACCAATTGTGACTTACAATAACTCCAGTTGTCCAAATGCAAGAAACAAATTGAGTAAACTTTGACTGTGTTTAGCTGAAGGCTAGTAGTTGGTATTTATAAACTTTTACATGCATATATGGGAGGTGCTCCTACGAGAGGTACTCTCACTTGGTGAGAGATGGGTAGGGGCCCTCACTTCCATATCCACTCTCACCAACCTAAATGCAAGGACCCCAAACTTAAATGTGAGGGCCCCCACCCATCTCTCACCAAGTTTGTGAGAGTGCCTCTCATAAGAATACCTCCCTGCATGTATCATCATATATATATAGTGAGAACCAACGAATCTCTTTGTTTGTTTGGTTTTTTTTCTTTGGAACTCTTTGTTGAATCCTAGCTATCTCTAGGATATTGATCAGATTATTCAATCTTATGTTAATCTCTAGAATTACCCTTTGTAATAATTTAATTAATTCCTCTCATCGCACTACCGCACGATGAATTCCTAGGAATTCTAAGAACTATGATTCTAAAAATGATTCAAAATGAAGAAACAATGGTGAATATCCAAAAAGACCATCAAATCACACTTTAATAGAAAATGAATCAAGGAGAAATGGAAATGAATACCTAGCTTAACCCTAGTGATGCACCCTCCTGTTGGAACTCATGCACCTTTACACCCTAGTGATTGAACCCCATTTTGCCTGTGATTAGTAGGCAGGTCCCCTGATTTTTCCTGAAAAAAAAAAAATGGCAACATCCGCTTTAATATGAATGAGAAGATACGCACCATTAAAAGGGCTCATTATATTTGTTAACAGTGTTCATGTAGTGGGACAGCTTAGATCATCCATCCACACATGCTTGTTTCAATTACCATGTTTTGAAGAGTATATGCCTCGAAGCCAAAAGGCATAAAAAATTTAAGGCAGTCCAAAGACTTGTCATTAGTACATAATGAGAAAGGTTATTGGGTCACCATTGCGCAAAGGCCCATTGTTATCGTATGAGGACAAATGAGCCCCCAAAACTACTAATCGGCCCACCCAAACCCCCACCTTGCGCCCTTGACATGTTTAGTGGAAGCCCATTAGTTTGGTTATAGCATGTGGTCATGTTAATTTTCTACACCGAAGTATGCAGAAACTTGTTCTTCATGTGATTAATCTGACAGTGAGAGATTTTTTTATTAGAGTAACGTTTTAGATGATGATAGATCAGGAAGGGTTTTTTTGGTTCTTAGTAGTTTGGATTTCAAATATGGGGCCATCTGGCAGTGGCATAATTTTTAGGCAGAATTTCGAAGAGGTATAAAACTTTTGGATCATTTTTAAAAGAAGTACATGAAGAATTGAATATTTCAAAAAGTATAAAGGTTTTCCACAATTCTTTCAATAAAGTCCTCTTCATAACTTTTTTTTTTTTTTGTTTTGTTTTGTGAAATGACATACATCTTATATCATTTTCAAAAAAAATATTTAATAAATCATTTAAGAGAAATGATGAAGTTCAATCCAAATGACCTAGTGGGGCCACTTCAACTACCTTTATGTATGGATGGTTAAAAAAAGGGGATTCCAAATGACTATAGAACTAACTTTATTAAATGATTATAATCATCAAAATCAAAATGACCAATTTTTAGGAAGGAAAGAAGTTAAAAAAAAAAAGACAAAAAGGGGTCATAAGGGAAGGTTATTTTTTGTCATTTCTCAAAAAAGTCTTGATTGAAAGAATTGTGAAAAATTTTATACTTTTTTGAAATATTCAAATCTTTATGGGTTTTTTTTTTAATGAGTACCTTCATGCATGAAAATCTCCCTTATTTTTATTGGAGTAACATTTTATATGATGATGAATCAACCCAAGCATTTGATTCTAAGCAATTTCGATTTCAATCATTGGACCACTTGAGGGATTTATAGGATGGAACTTTCGACAAGATGGTAATAATAATTATTTAATCTTTTGCAGTTTGAATATATAAAAAGGAAAAAGGAAAGTTGGTGAAAATGTACTTTGCCAATGACATGTATATACATCGAGTCATTGTCAAAGCCTCCACATCTAAGTACTGGTTTAAAAAAAGAAAAAAGAAAAAAGAAAAAAAAAACAGTGCTTATTTTTAATCTATTCTCTGATTTCATTTTCTTTTGTCATCTTTTCTTCTTCTAAAAGCAACGAAAGAACCTCAATGTTATTGCCTTTTGGCCATGGTTATCTCCTGGACGTTGTTTAGGAACAATAGAGTAAGAGAATAAGAAGTGGCTGATGTGATATAAAATTTTATTTTACAGACAATATTTGGATGAAAAAAGCAAAGAAAGATTAAAATAGATGTGACATAATATTTTACTACAGAGCATTTGGATGAAATCAGGGCTTGTTTCTTTGCTGGATTCAAAAGTTCCTGTTAAGAGAACTTCTAAATTTTCAAACATAATGGAATTCCTGAATGCTCCTTTGTAATTGAACATCTAAGAATTCAACAAAAACGCAAAGAGGATGGAATTTTAAAATTTTGGCAGGGCATTTGAGACCTTTGGGGTGGTTGGGATTTTGACATTCTTGTGAAGAAACATGGCATTTGCAAGCCATTAACCCCAAAACCTCATTTTTATGTCAGAAATTCTAGTAAAGAAACAACTCAAAGGGGAGGGAGAGTAAACTTCTAATGTGGCATAAAGTAGGGACTTTACTCCCTCTCTTTATATGGAAAGGAGCATCAAAGCACTTTGGACATGGGGTATGAGAAAAATGCTCGATGCATAAAGTGCTTAATATATTTAATTAAAATTAAGATTAAGGTTATTGAATACTTTTATAAAATAAAAATAACTTGATAGCCTATTATATCATGAGAATCTCATGTTGTGTGATGGCCAAACTATCTTCAACGTACTAATCACCCCCTTGATGTATATATAAGATGAGTAATTACATAAAGCTGACCATATGAAAGCCTAAGGATTACATCTTGGCAAAAGTTTTGTGGTTCTTTCTAAGAATATAATTACTCAAAATAAGAAATGTAATCTTAATTAAGCTGAAAACTAATTACATTTGTAACGCCCCAAAATACAAGATCCTTGAGAGTCTCAAATTTCGATGCGTTATCGATTCCACTTACACAGTCCCATAGCAAAATCACGTAGTGGAATTACATAATCTAATCCATTCAAAAGGTGAATGGAAGACTCTAATTAAGTTAAGATGCTATGATCAAACTCTAAGGTAAAAGTCCTTGCCTAGATCACAAAGAAAACACATAGAAACCCTACGTTTAGCATGTTGGAAGCCAAGGAATTAGAAATTTATAATATTAGGGTAATATAGTAGGGGTACTTACTTCCCTCAATTAATGTTTAGTTGTATGCAAAGATGACGTAGATTATTTGCCTTTGGCTTTCTTCCCCTTTCCAAGCTTTTTTAGTTATACTTGCACTTCCTATCTTCATGTTATGTAATCAACTATGGATCAATTACCCTTTCATTTGGAAGAATTGAATACACCCAAAGTGTTAAGCTTCATATTCCTCCTCCTAAGATAGATGTCAGAGATGGGCATTCCAATTGAAATGCACAGAAGAGCAATTTCTCTTACTAATCTATATCACAGTTTCCATCAAATCACACTAGCAAAATAGACCCGCGCTTCCAAAAATAAAATTATTTTCAATTTTGAAATATTTTTTTGAGATACTATTGAGAGAAAAATAAATCTAGAACAAAAAAAAATTATCATTTTTTCATTGGTAATAGAAATATTTCATTGAGGAGAAATATAATATTTTATCATTTTTAGAATTCCATTTATTAAGATTTGTTTAAAAGGAAAATGAATAGAAAAATCACATAATTTGCAAATCAAACCTGGATTTATAAAATTTAATGTATTTTGATTTCTCATGTAAAAAGTTTACATAAAAATTTTTTTAATACAAAATAAATTCTAACAAAAATGTATCAATATTTATTAAACAAAAAAAAAAAGAACAATGATATGAAATTCATGATTTGGCTTATGGATATCAGGTAATTATATAATTGTATAGCTTTCAATTGACGGACCTCTTAAAGTGGCAAGCTTTATCGTTGGTCATGTGGTAAGCTATTGTGTTCCATGCTAAATTCGGATCCTTATTTTAAAAAAGTATTAGTGGCTAACTTAGATTTTTTTAAGGCAAAATTAATAAAATTAAGGATAAACCACAAACCAAAACGTAAATTCATTTAGATGGTAAAAAATCATTTTTCTTTGTATCTATACTAAAAAAAAAAAATGAATTCAAAATTTAAAGTCCGTGCTTAAAGAAAAAGCTGCTTTTTATAATACATAGTTTATAATACATGGATGAAAATTGACTTATTGGTTCCAAGTTCATTATACTAAATACTTATGACTTACCAAATGGATTAGGATTTTCAGATAACAATATTTTTAGATTTCAGTTACATATACATATATTTGAGAATAATGAGGATGATTCTATGGTAACTTGGCTTGATTTTCATTTTAGGGCCAACTTTGGAAGGAAGAAATTGCCAATGTCAAATATGACCATTTCGTACTACCCAAGTCAAATATTATGACTCAAAAAATTTTAAATTTTTTAAAAGAAATATATCCGTTTCTACTATCACAAAAAGAAAACAAAAACAAATATGGAGCACCTTCCCTTCAATCCAAGAAGAAAGTAAAATGCAAGAGAAGAATCATTCGGTTACTTGATCACTACAAATAATTACACATAAATAACTTCTTATTTAAAATAAAAATCTTCATTCACAAAAGAAATGAAAGAAGTCCATTGCATCATCTCCCTTCAACAATGCAAACACAGATCTCCTAGTAAAATGAGGAAAATCTTATATGAAAGAATTAGATATAAAACATTGGGATTGTAGCAAAAAACACTAAACATTAATTTTTATATTAAAAATAAAGTAGCCTAGAAAAAATTCCGTTGTCCAAGAGTTTCATTATCTTTATCTATATCTTTACTTGACCAATCAATTTGGAGTTCCCTTAAAAGGAGAATCTCTGTGCATGCATGTACCAATTTGGGCAATTGGGGGAGGAGTTATTATTAGAGGGAAAGTGAAGATTCACACCCTTTGAAAATCTGGGTCAAAGAAAAATATGTGGGACTTCAATCCAAGTTTTTCCAGACCCCAAAACCTTCACCAGTAATCTCCACACGAACATGAACCATCCATAAACCTGTGAAATCTCGCTCTATCTCTGACAATAATTTCACGATCATAGGCCTTTGAAACAAGCTTAATCACAAGGTGACAATCACCGCATATCCTAAGGTTCTTTATCACTTGAATTGGAGTCCCATTACCAGTGCTAATCAAACCATAAGCCACAGCCAACTTCTCGCTGTGGTAGAAGAGAGCATTCTCCTTCTCCTCCTCTCCTATATCATGCAAAACAAAATCAGTCCTAGGCATGTACCCAAACACCTTGATCTTGATACCAATCTCATCCAACATTCTGTAAATCTCCTTTGAATTCGAGTGAGTTCGGTCCCCGTTCAAAAACTTATGTATTTCACCCCCTACTTCCATGAAGCTAAACCCAGGGATCTTCCTCACGTCGCTGCTCCTCATCGCCTCCCTCACCCGCCCCACATCATCCCACCGCCGGTGCGCGGCATAGACGTTCGACATGAGAACATAGTCCCCGCAATGGTTGGAGCCCAATTCCATCAGCTTCTGTGATGCGAGCTCTGCAAGCGCAATGTCACCGTAGGTCTTGCATGATCCCAGTAGGCTCTGCCAGAGGACGACGTCCTGCTTGAGAGGCATCGACTCGATGACATTGTATGCTTCCTGAAGCCGCCCGGCCCGACCCAGGAGGTCAACCACACACCCGTAGTGCTTTATGGTGCGTGTCACGCCACACCTTGCCATGTTATTGAACAGACGGAGCCCATCATCAACCAGACCAGCATGGTTGCACGCACAGAGCACAGCGAGGTAGGTCACCTCATCGGGCTCGGCCCCTGAGCAACCCATCTCCTCAAACAGCTGCAACGCACGCGCTCCATGCCCATGTATAGCGAGCCCCAATATCATAGTGTTCCAGGACACCGGACTCCGTTCAGGCATTCCATTAAACACCTGGCATGCTCCCTCCACAGACCCACACTTCCCATACATATCAATCAACGCATTACAAACCCGAACGTTACCATCCAACCCCACCTCCCTCGCATACGAATGCACGCCCCTCCCCTCCCCAATTGCGCCAATCTGGGCGCACGCCGAGAGCGCCGCCACGACCGTAATCTCATTCGGCAGCACTCCATCTCCCCGCATCCTCGAAAACAGCTCCAGCGAATCCTTGGGCCGGCTCCCTTGCGCCAACCCAGCAATCAACGCATTCCAAGTCGGCACATCTCTGAGCAACATTTCATCAAACACCTGCTGGGCAGAGTCGAGCTCCCCGACCTTGGCATACAAATCGACAAGCGTGGTCTGGAGGCGAACGTCGGCTTGGAACCCAAATCGAATAGAATGTGCATGGATTTGGCGGCCTTCGACGAGTGCGAGAGCGCGGGCGCAGGCTTTGAGGGCGAAGGAGCAGGTGAGGGCGTCGGGGGGTCGGCGAGGGGCGAAGCGGGACATGGAGAGGTAGAAGGAGAGGGCGCGAGTGGGGTCGAGGCTCTGGGCGAGGCCGCGGATGAGGGCGTTCCAGTCATTGGTGGAGGGGGTGGGGAAGAAGGGGAAGATGGAGATGGCGTAGTGATGGAGGGATTGGAGAGAAGAGAGAGAGCAGAATTCGAGGAGCTTGGTGCGAGAGGAATGGTGGGATTGGAAGAGGCCGGAGACAATGAGGTGGGCTTGGAGCTGTTTGATGTGAGGGAGTGAAGTGCATTTGTGGAGGATGGAGTCGACGAATGGCGGGAGCATTTGAATTTGAATGGGGGAGAGATTTCATCGAATAGGTGGTGGGTGTGTGTGTCGTTGTCGTCGTTGGTTTTTACTATTTAGACTTTAGTGGCCATCCAACGCTCCTCTCAAATCGACGGAGATCCGGGATTCCCGAGCCGAATTGGGAAGCACTCGCTCTGTCCTGACAACATATCTTTGGTATTATTATATTGGGGCGTTGGGCCGCACATCCTTCAACAGATCACTTTATAACAAAAGGTCTACGTTTTTATTTATCTCAAAGACAATGGTCCTTTTTACGACATTTAAATAGTTCAAAAGTTCAAAATGCCTCCTCTTAATACCCGAAGTCTGGTATACAAAAGTTCAAAATAGTTAAGTTCGTCAATTTTGTGAAGACAATTCGACTCCACAAATCAAGAATTATAACACAAAAGAGAAAGAAACAAGGAAAAGCTGACATTTGCTACTAGAAGAAATTGAAGAATTTCTTGGGAATCCTACATGATCAATTCATTCTTTTTTCTCTAATAGATGGTCAGAACTTCATCTGGGTTTGAATCCTACCGAGAGGTTGACTGTAGATAAGAAATTGTTGAAGAAACAACGAGGTGTTTGTTTTTGTCCCTTCGAGGAGATCGGAAAATAAAGAAATAGTTGATATATTAAAGATAATTATGTATTTACAAAATGCCTATGTATTTACAAAATGCCTCCTCGGTTCATTCAATTGCAGTAAATTCAGGATGGGATATGGTTCCGAAGGATGAATCGGATTTAGACAGTTCCAATAAGATTTCATTCTTGAATGAAAATACATTTTTTGATTTATTTCATCTATTCTATGATCAAAACAAAAGGAGATGCAGGTTGCACCACGAGTTTGAATTAGAAGAGATGTTTATCTGAATTCTTTAAGAAATTTAGATAAATTTACCTGAATTTTTATCAGAAATTCAAACAAGTTTATCTGAATTTTGAGACAAAACTCAAATAAATTTATCTGTTTTTGAAAAAAAAAAACTCAGATAAATTTATTTGTCTTTTCGAAAAAACGCACATACATTTATCCGGCTTTCGAAAAGAAAGTCAGATAAATTTATCTTAGTATTGAAAAAAAAACCACATAAAATAAATATAACAAAAAACGATAATAATACAACAAAAGAAATGAGATATAGTAGCAACGTGAAGATGAAAAGAATAGAAGATCGCAAAAAATGTCACGCATGACTATAACGAATACAAAAGCCTTGTTTTAGAAGGGAAGTTTTGTAGGCAGAAATCTATCAATCGCCATTCCCTATCATTTGAATTTCGAGAACCTGATCTACAAGACTACAACTACGAAATAAATTCCGTGACAAAGCTTAAGGCGTTTATAGGGGCAAATTAGTCATTAAGGATCATGTCCTTGAGCTTAAAAGTAGAATTAAAATGCGTGAGATAACTTCAGACGATTAGAATTGCAAATCAGTCATGAAAATTATGATCTGGCATACTTATGGACCTCCGCCTGAAATAAGTCCAAGTGCATTGAGCAGAGGCCTTAACCGAGAATGATGTGGACTAGAGGCCTTCGACGACAATGTTAAGGGACCTATGGCTAATTTTGCCAATTATATATATCAAAGCAGCTCCCTCTTCACGGGAGAGCGACACATGCCGCTCCCTTTTAGGGTTTCGCAGTGACTTGTGGTACACCCCACCCAATTCTTATAAATACTCATGCAATATTTTATGCTTTCATAAAGTATTTAAATACAATCTAAAACTTTACAAAACTAAAGTTATATCCAATATCTTCCAATCCCATCAAGATTCTATCCAACCAAACAAAATAAAGAATTAGAAGGAATCAAGATAGTGAGCCCCATTTATGTTATTTTCTTTCTTTCTTTTTTTTTTCTTCTCTCACTTGTATCAAAATATGGAACTCACTAGCTTTTCATGTAGACCAATGATTTATAGTTTGTAGAATATTAAAGATGTGAGTATTGTTTCTTTTATTATGTTGGAGAGATTTGATCCTCAGAATTATGTAAGTCCAATATTGAATTTTGATCCTTCAAGGCCTAAGACCCATAAATGTATTTGTGGGGCTCACCTATGAAATTAAAATATTCGAAATCACGATCCTGCTATATATAGACAATAGATCAAACTTTACCTAATCGTAAGTGGGGACACCTCGAATCACTAGAACTCAACCAAAGGTTCTTTTCTCCTTCAGCCTTCCATAATTTTTAAGATTGATTTAATTGTGATGATGGGTCATCATATAAATGGTGATGATCAACTAAATAAAACTACGAATTTAAGTGTTTTACTTTCTTTCAATTTCATATCTTGATGCCTGATTCTTTTATTTATAGTTTTAACAAATTTAAGCTTTATTTGAACTTTTGCATTCTTTTTGTCATCTTTCGTTTCTACATTTCAAATATTTTATTATTATTATGACATCTTATTATCGTATTTATATTTTGTTAAGGCCTGGGTTGGGCCCGGGGTTTCTCACTAGTATAATCCTAAACATTCAAGATGAATTTCATCCGTGGACATTTGTTAGACTTCACTTTAATAGAAGTGGGTTCCACCTAATGCTGAATATGTTATTTAAAATGTGATTGGGTGCTGGTGTGACATTAATCACGCCTCTTTTGTGTGCTCAATTAGACAATGGAATGAACTCTTGTTGGACCCAAATTTGACGATATTTTATTGAAGGGGATGTGATTCATCTTGAATGGTTTAGCCTCGTGATGGAGTTTCCGTATAATAGTTGCGACAAGTAATCCACTCTTGTTGGACTCAAATCGGACGATGGGACCAGCGGCAGACTCATGAATTCTTCCATGGGGGAGGCCACTATGTAGAAACAAAATCTTGGAAAGGCCACATATAAAAAAGTGCATATAATTTTTAAAATATATAAGGTTTTTTTTGTATAGTTTTTTTTAAAAACCTCAAGGGGTTTTCTGAAATCTTTGGGGGGCCATGGCCCTGCCAGCCCCCCTTGGTTCCGCCAGTGGGGAGGACCCACTCTTGTTGGACTCAAATTTGAGTATATTTTATTGAAGGGGATGTGATTGATCTTGAATGGTCGAGATTATTTCTACCCGAGTCTAGTGATGGAGTTTGATATAGCATTTTGAAAATTGAAATTCAAAAAAACTTTTCAGGCCAAAAGCAATATTTCATAGGACTTGTTTCATGAATTTTCAACATGCAGAAGCCAAATTTACAACTTGGAAAGACAATAACTGCTATTGCTCTCACGAATTTTAAATGTAGCAATCACAGATACCTCCAACAAATGGACCTTATCGACTTCCAAATGTGCTTTCATTGTTAGCTTACCTTTACATCGTTACATCACATCCATCATCTCTAATGCATTCATTTTGCATGTTGTTGCTTTTGTCAACTTGACAACTTGGTCCCAGCCACGTTTTCTGCTGTTCCGGTTGTACTCAATTTTCATACTCTTCTCTTTTAACTTTTTGTTTGGAGTTACTTGGTAGGAGGTAGCTTGTTATAACTTATGTAAGAGTGGATTTGATTGAAAATTAATTTTGGTAGAAAAGGTGAAGAATAAAGTTACATCTTCATCTTTCTTTTCTTCTATTTTTTTTCCTTTTTTTATCCCGTATCTTCCCATTTTTCTTGTTATAAGAGCTCTTATTGACAGGGGAAAAACTTTTCTCCCTCTGCAAAAAAAATAAATATAAATATAAATAATTCTTAAACTCCCCCTCCCTCCACCCTCTCATTCCTCGACGGGGAGGGAGAACGGCCAGCGTCCCCCTCCCCCTCCCTCTCCCTCTTTCTTCCTCCCTCTCCCTCTCTCCCTTGCTCTTCTATCTCCTTCCCCCTTGCTGCTGGTCAATCTCTCTCCCCGCCAGAGTCTATGAGGGGGAGGGAAGGAGAGAGAAGAAGAGGAAGAGAGAGAGGGAGCTAGGATGAGGGAAGAGGGTTGAGGGAGAGAGGGAGAGGGAGAGGGAGGAGGGGTAGTTTAGAAAAAAGATTTTTTTTAATCTTCTAATGCGGTGGGGAGAGTAAAATCTCCGGTGCCGATAAAAGTTTTCTTTTTCTTTTTTTTTCTATCAAATTTTATAGCAAATGACATATGTTGTAAATGGATACAGTCACTCCGAAAAAGCCAAGGCTATCAAAATGGACAATATATCATGTCGCATTGTATCAAAAGCTTCACCTTTTATGAATAAAATACCTGCATTCATAATAAGATCGTGCCATATCTGGGCATTATAGCTTCCATCTCACCCTAGCCGTTGATTAATGGGGAAGTAGGTCCCACAAAAGTTCACTAGTGTTCTATAAACAAATAGTCTTCATTGCTCAAATTAAAATGAAAAAGACCCCATTACTCAGAGGGCCCCATTAAAATGCACTGGTTCACTAAACATGACCCACCAAAATGGAGCTGTCATGGACTCTCCTCTCCGGTCTCCACCCATTGGCTCGGGACTCCAGGACCTCTTTTCTATGTGGCCGGCTCGTGTCTCTCTGTCTCTCTCCCACACACACACTCCCACGTTGGAGCGATCGAAATACTGTTCTCTCTTTCTCTCTGTCTGAGTCCTCTCCCACTGTCAAAAGAGAGAGAAAAAAAAAACAAAGAATCGATCGATCGAGAGAGAGAGAGAGAGAGCAAATCGCACTCCATATTCAAACATTCTTCTTCTTCTTCTTCTCCTCTCTGTTTTCTTCTGCCCTAGATCTCAAACTCACACCATTGCAGGCCGCGATCTTCCACCAATTCTCTCTTTTTCTCCACAGATCTTCAGCTATCTCCATTGCCAACGGCTTCTCTAACCAGGTCTTGTTGTTCTTCCCTTTTTTTTTCCCGGATTTTTCTGATATTTTTTCAACGATTTCTTGTGTTGTTGATGAATTGGAGAAGTAGATTTGGTTAGAACTTCAGTTTCCGGGCAATTGCACACTGTAATGATCGGATTTTTATATCTGTTTTTTAGATTTTCGTTTTTTTGGGGGATGGGTCGTTGATTTTAGGTGGTTTGGAGTGTTCGTGTGGATTTTCGGGGAGGAGATTTAGATGTTTCTTGGTTTTGGAAGGGTTGGTGATGTGGATTGATGTGGACTGATTTGGACATTGGTTTGTTGCTGTGGGTTGGGGATAATTTGTTTTGATCTCATGTGTTGGAGATGGAGAGATGAATGGGGTTGCATTTTTGTTTTTAGTGATTTCTGTAGATTGGTTGTGTTTGTTGATATAATCTGCGTGTATGTTTCGTTTTCAATTTAGAAGAATCTAATTTGGAATTCTCAGTTTTGCTAACTGAAGTTGCAGCGCAGATGATTTGAGTTTTTAAATGTTAGATGGGGTTTCTCCTTTGGTTGATTTTGGTCTGGAATCTATATATGGATTATGAGAACTTCGGGTTTTTATTTTATTTTTTATTTTTTATTTTTGTCCTTTAACAATTGTAAAATTAAACTCTAGGAGCTGAAATGACTGTTTGAAGAAATCAATTTCTTAAGCTCTCTTGTTTGGGAACTTTTCTTTTTACTGGTTTAGTTGGGTCTTTTTTTTCTCTCTAGGTTAGTGTATACTTATTTTATTTTATTTCTTTCTTTTTTTTTTTTTATTTTAACATTGTATGTACAATTTCATACCGCTTAGTTGGGACAAGGCTTCGATGATGATGATTTGTATTGGATCATAGATTTGGTCACTAGATTAATGGCAAATGAGAACCAAAAAGGGAAACTAATGAAGAAAGAACAAGCAAGCACAAGATGGTGGACTTTTATGTGGTTTGTCACAATTTTTGACGATTGAGGTGTTCTAACTGTTTTTTTTTTTTTTTTTTCTGCTAAGTTGGACTAGTGGTCAGGCGTGGTCCTTTAAACTTGAAGATCCGGGATCGATCCCTGGGCATGCGAGTGATACTAGGTGCCAACACCACGCAACCATGAATGTGTTGGCGTGTTCTCACTGTGTTTAGCTTGGAATACAAGAGCATGCCTTTTGATGCATCTTGGATCAATCTGACTTGATATGAATCCTAGTCATGACAGACAGTACCTTAAAGTTGCAAGAGCATTCACATGCTCAAGCAAAAGGAAATATGAAATCGGTCCAACGCTCCAGCGTGAACTGGTCTTCAAGCGTCAAGCTTCATTAAGGTTGATAAATCCTACATATGGGAGAAATCAACACAAAAAGTAACTTGTTTGTGCAACTAGAGGGCTTCGCTCTCAGTGGATACCCGTGTCCACAAGAGGGGGAAATCCTGCACTCCTACCCCTTCCATAGGAAATTTAAGCCTCTCTATTAAGGGAAATCAGTTCATTTTTTCCTTTTTCTGCAAGTTGCGGTATACAATGGAACAATGGTTTGCACAAAAGAAAATTAGAATAATTTTCCTCTTTATCATAGAATCCTCTCCTTGGGCTTGTTTCTTCACATGTGTGGATGAGTAAAGGGGAGATGAATGTCAAATCATGGCAAAAGCAAAAGTACGGTCTATTAAAGTAAAAAGTAGAGGTGTGTGAAAATCCTTGTTTGGATAGTATGAGGTAAAGTATAAGTGACAGAAGGCATGTAGATTAAAAGCACTTTTTGTCGTAAAGTTTACAACACTACAATTTATCACACTTTCTTGTGGTAAAAAAAAAAAAAAAAAAGGGAGGCATGTGGAGGTGTAAAAGGTTAGGGCTGTCACACCATAAGTTTACTTCTCCACAACACTTTTTTCATGCAAACCTAGTGAATTAAAAGCATCACATCATATGCCTACTTTTACTCCACCTTTTACTACTTGTGCTAAACAAACATGACCAAATAATACAAATGTTGTGTTCTTTTCTTTCTTTTTACATTTTTTTTATGTGTATGAGAGCTTGCAACATTTTAATGGCTTGAGAACTTTTCCAATTTAATCATATAAGGAAACTAGCGATTTTCAATACCGAAAATACCCACTACATTTTAGCGTGAAGTCCGTGAGTTACTTCTGAGCACATACCGAGTTCTGTGACCATATAGGGAAATAAAAGCCACATCCAAACAGCACATTCTTTTGAAAAGCCCAATGCATGGCTAATTTCTCCTTGACAATTTCATTTTTAGTTGACTTTGTTTTAAATCTAGAGGAGGGCGGATGTTTTTAAGTTTGTTTAATTTTGGCTTGATGAAGATGGCCATCATTGTCTCTGAAACAAGTATGAATTAACAATGTTCAGTGAAGGGAATAATGAATTATGAACCTATAACTCAATGTTAGGAAGTTTGATCCCTTTGAAATCTGCTTCTCAATTTCATTATGGATCAAAAAATGCAAAGTGAACACTTGAGCCGACATCCCATAGGCATCTTTTCTTATCTTGTCTTGTACTTTCCCTTTCTAACAGAATGTATGTGAAGCTGCATGTCTAAATCACGCTCTTTTTCAAATGTTTGATTCTGTAATGAACTGAGATTTGAAATCTTACTTTTGTAATTTGTAAATACTCCTTTATTGAAATCCATTTCATTATTTCAGATTAGATCTTTGCTCATCATTGATTGGAGATTTGGTATTTGACTTCTTTGGCAGTCAACGCTGCTTAATGGTCGCATGGGTCATGGGTTCAAGAAAGGGCGTTAAGATTCTTCTTTCATGGTGTTCCTTCTATGAAGATACATGAGGCATGGTGGCTAGGCATAAGAGACATTCAAATCATGCCAGCACCGCGCCATAGACCTCAGTCAAGGAGGCCACAATGGATTATCATATTGGTTTTTTTAGTGTGTGTGTCGCTGATTGGGGCATATGTTTATGGATCTCGACACTATTCAGCTTGTTACTTCTTCTCTTCAAGCAGTTGCATTTCTTTTAAGCAGTGGCTTCCGCCTTCTCCTGCCAGGGTTTATACTGATGATGAGATTGCAGCTCGTGTTGTCATAAGGGATATTCTGAACGGGCATCCAATACAGTCAAAGAATCCTAAAATTGCATTCATGTTCCTGACTCCCGGTTCTTTGCCCTTCGAGAAGCTGTGGGAGAAGTTCTTTCTTGTAAGACTTCCTGCGTTCAATTTAGTTTAAAAGGGGATTTATCTATACTTTTCAGTTCTTTACTAGGTCCATGACCTGCTCATCTCTTCTTGCTATAGTAGCTTCTCCTTTCAAAGATTCTTCTTTGTTTGTTGCATGAGTGTGGGAATTAATGCTTCTATATATAGATAAACTATGAAGCTACTTCCCAACAATGCGACTACTATGATTATAAGGTGTTCTCCTTTTATGGCAAAGTTCCTGGGATTGATGTACATAAAAAAACTTTAATAGTTTCTATCTACCTTAATGGTTTATGTAATCACCTGTGCCTCAAAAAGGAAAGAAAATCCCAGGCTGTGTCATATATACTGAATATATTGAACTAAATCCACTTACCAATGGACATGAGAGGTTCACTTCATCATTCCAAAGCATGCATAATATAACCGCAGTATGTGTGATATGAGAGACCGCGAGTCAATTTTTTTTAATTGATTCATTTAACGGTAACCTCACGGTTGTTTCTTTACTAGAAACACGTTGACAAACTTATCAAAAAAAAAAAAAAAAACCTCGAAAACCCCCACAAAGCTTGATTCTTGCTGCCATCCAACTACCCACTTCTGGAAAAAGCTTAGAACAGCTTAGATTACACCACAATCAAGTCTCCCTTCTCTTTCATCTGTATAAGTTGATCGTAGTTAATCAAGCTTGTAAAGATTCTGCAATTCTCACGCCACTTTCATGATGTTTCCGGTCAGTTTATGCAACAGAACTATATTAGAACCATAAAATAATGCAGAGGGGCTGTTTCATGTCCATATAATGAAGTCACGAATTACGAAGGGCATTTCAACTTTTTAGTTATAGACTACAATGGCAATGAATATCTGATCTCGACTGTTGAGCGCTTCTTGACTTACTGAGATTTCATTACATATTTTCTTAACATGCATGTGTTCTTTTGTACTGCCAGGGTCACGAGGACAGATTCTCCATTTATATACATGCATCTAGGGAAAAACCTAAACATGTTAGCCCTTTATTCATTGATCGCGATATTCACAGCAAGAAGGTATTTGGTTCTGTTTGTTCACCTACTTTTCATCTTATATCTGCATGGACTTCATAGAATTCTTTAATATGGGTTTTCTGATGGTAAACCCTAAACTGCACTCCTTAACAAGAAGGTCTCCTTTATACGAAAAAAATCTGAAAGTCTTGTTCTATGAATAAACATTTGTCATCCTTGACTGCATGTCTGTTCATTATGCAAGTTATGCTGGGAATAAGAATTTATTGTTGCAGTTCGAGATATAAATGGCCATTGCGTATTATGATCTTTTATTATTATTATTATTATTTTTGTTGTTGTTGTTGTTATTATTATTGTTATCCATACATTGAGCTGTTCATCATGGAAGTTGCCTTCTGTGTTCCATTAAATAACACAGGGCAGGATTTATTATTATTATATTGTTGTTGTTGTTGTTATTGTTATTGTTATTATTATTATTTTTAAGTCAAAGTAGTTTATTATGCAATGCCTTAATTACAGAGAGTTGCCCCATCATAAATAAGGTGTATTGCAAATAGAAAGCCAAATGGCACATACTTGGGGAAAGGACTGTATTTCCAAAATCAGTCATTGTAGACCTGCCCATGTACTACTCATCTAATCTTAGCAAAAGCTTCATTTCAGTTATTTATGATATCTCAGGTCTCTTTGACTGAATCAGGTAGCACCCACTGTGCGGCACTTCTACCTCCCACCACCATTGTTCTAATAATTGAGGTTGTATTTAAAATCGTTCAAAAGGCTGTTGAATTGAATTGTATCTTGAAACATAGGATCCTGCATTTTTCTTGTCAAAATAGGCACAGCAAATAAAAAAAGCTTAAAAATGGAAAATGATGCACTATGAATTTAAACCACAAATTTTAATTATTTATAGTGAATTTAAGTAATGATAGGCGATCGGTTTTGATTTTCATTCAGTTTATGAACATCGCATCCGATCCATCCAATCCGATCTTTGAATGCTTAGACCCTCTCGAAAATGAAGTTTTGATCTACCAAAATCAGTGCAAAAGAACCTTAAAAGCCTTCAACATCTTATCACAAGAAGAAAATAGAGGGAAAGAATATTACTTTTGGCCTTTTCCTGTTGAAGTTGGCCAACTTTAAGGACCATGGGTAAGAAAATTTGGATATCGACAAAGGCTGGTACGTGCTTTGTTGTTTGAAAATTGTTTGTTAATTCAGAATTATGTGCAGTTTCAATATCAATGTGAATGACTGTGATAGACTTACAGGAAAGGATTAAGCACTCAATAGATGAGGAACCATCATCACGACCCTTGTTGTGGATCGACCAGACAATATATAGACTGGAGAATCCAGTCAACCAGTACAATCAATCCTTAATTGGGGTAATCAGAATAATTCCAATTACAAAGAATGAATAAAACCTTCTAAGGCAAGCTACTTTGTAAGATCATGGTGATTGATATTGTGCATATCTATGTCTCATACACGTGGGATATCCTCTCGCTATCTTTGATGTATGAGTGGGGGCCACAGGTGGGGGCTTGAGCTCATCTTGTTGTGGTCCCTGTCTCTACAAATATACTGTGTGCAGAAACTCTGTACTGCATTTGGTTTCACTTTGTGTTTTTATCACGTGCCTTATAGTTGTAGTATCCATTATATTCTTAAAATGTGAACTGTGAAGTTCACACTCATGTGAGAAGATTGGACAATAAACTTCTGACAATTACAGTTTGACGATGTTTATTCAAGAGCTGTTGGGCTGAATTTACTATTTTGGTATTTTGTCCTAGAGTGATTAATTGGAACATGAACTTTTTTGTGTGTTTGTGTATGCGTGCGGCTGCATATGCATGCATGCACGTGCATGTTTGTCTGTCCTTGTGCACAGCTGCCTGTGTGCAAACGCGTGCATGCATGTATGTGTGTTATTAGTGCATGTGTGTGTGGTATGTGTGCCTGTGCATGTTCGCTGTCATGTGCATGTGCTTGTGAGTACGTGGCGTGTATGTGCGTGCGCGATTTCATGTGTGGGCAGTTATCTCTGTGTAGATGATTTCATTGACTACACTATCCTATGCTCATTTGGTTCTAATATAGGGTTTCTATATGGATGACATCGAAAACAATTGCAGGTAGCCTGGGGGAAGATTTCTATGGTTGATGCTGAGAAGAGGCTTTTGGCAAATGCACTCAAAGACACTGATAACCAGCATTTTGTCTTACTTTCTGACAGGTGATTGGCTTTAAAAACTGGTGTGATTCATGATGTCAAAAAAGATCCTAGTCAAGTCCGGAAATCTTCTTGCACATTAAATGGCAAAATCCTGATATATGGTGTAATGAGTTATGATAGAGTGAAAATATAGGTCCCAATCTTGGCATGATCTCATCTGTTGGTATCAAGTCTTCTCCAAATACCAAGTTATCATGCCTATAAGGTTCCAGCAAAAAAATAAAAAATAAAAAAAATGGTTGACCTTTTTTTTCTCCTTCCTGGATTTGGTTCTAGTGGTCTGGATTAAACATATAGTAAAATGTAGCTAAGACTTATTTTAGGATTGATATTGTTTAGATTTAAAGTCATTTTCAAACCTGTAACTACGGTGGGTTTTTTTAGATAAAAGGAGTGTCTCGAGAGGTTACATTGAAATCATTAAAGACATGTATAAGGGAAAGGTAACTAGTGTGAGAACTACTTGTGGAGTGATAGGTGAGTTTCCAATGACAATAAGTTTACATCAACGGGGCTTTAAGCCGCTATCTCTTTACATTGATAATGGATGAGTTAATTGCCCATATTCAATATTTAACAGGAGGTACCTTGGTTTATGTTGTTTGTAAAATGATTATAGTGTCAGTGGATGAATTGAGAGATGGCATGAATGATAAACTTGAGAGATGGCATGAGGCTTTAGAATTCGAGCGCTTTAAAATAAGATATACAAAGATAGAGTATATGGATTGTGAGTTCAATGGAGAGGTGCAAAGAGCTGAAACTACTATGAGAAATGAAGCTCAAGACATACCACAAAGAGATTCATTTTGATACCTTGTCTTGATAATTAGTAAGGATGGAGAGATTGAGGAAGATGTTAAACATGCGATTAGAGTAGCATGGTTGAAGTTGCTTCAAGAGTACTTTGTGGTCGGCACATAGAAGGGAAAATTTTCTAAGGTAGTCATTGACCAGCTATGGCCTATGGAGCAATATGTTGGCCAATCAAGAAGCAACATGTGCACAAAACGAGTGTAACAGAGATGAAAATGTTGAGATGAACGTGGTAAAAACAGGAAAGATATAATTAGAATTGAGCTCTTTCTAGAGCAATTGAGGGTAGCATCAATAGGTGATAACTTTAGAGAAACTTGCTTGAGATGGTTTGGACATGTCCAATAGAAACCAACAACGAGATTGTTGAGGAAAAGTTTTTCTATGCAAGTTGATGGCCCACCAAGTAGAAGGAATAGGTCGTAAAGGACATGGATGGAAGTAGTAAATATAGTTTTGAAGAAGTCTAACCTAATCAAGGACTTGGCTCACGATTTATAAGAATGGAGAAACAGAATTAATGTAGGCGGCCCCAACATTGTTGGGATTAGGCTT
This sequence comes from Persea americana, assembly GCA_029852735.1. Taxonomy (NCBI): domain Eukaryota; kingdom Viridiplantae; phylum Streptophyta; class Magnoliopsida; order Laurales; family Lauraceae; genus Persea; species Persea americana. The sequence goes on from CM056812.1 coordinate 2,944,265, forward strand.
TGTTAATGATGACTCGGGGGACGAGGCTTTGCTCCCTATGCTATTATTTGGTTCATTTGGAAAGAAAGAAATAGTCAGATTTTCAATAATAAATCAGCCTCTTATTGCGATGTTTTAAATTTGGTGAAAGTGAGAATTGGTAAATGGGCGATGCTTGGGAAAGAATTTAAGAATTTCAATTTTGATACCTTTCTCAGCAATTGGGAAGCTTGTATGATTGGTGGCTCCTTAAAGGTGAGAAATCTTGAGCAGTGGTCTCCACCTGTGGGTACCTTAAAGTTTAATGTGAATGGAACTGCTAGAGGGAAGCCAGGACCGGCAGGTGTAGGTGGTGTTCTTTGCAATCAAGACGGTCTTACTTTGCTTTATTTTTCCTCTCACATTTAAGTTAAAGACTTGAATGATGCTGAGATTTTAGCCATCCTTGAAGCTCTAAGGTTATATAAAGCTTCATTTAATCATCCTCTGATCGTGGAAAGTGATTCTCTTAGTGTTATCTCTTGGGTGACGAATTCAGCTAAGGGCCCGTGAAGGTTTTATTTTTATCTCAATGAAATAAAGTTCTTATCTTTAGAGTTGGAGGTGGAGTTTAGGCACATTCTTCGCCCAGGCAATGAAGAGGCAGATGTGTTGGCTAAGAGAGGGGCTGCTCAGTAGTTTAATTCTCTTTTGCTCTATTTCCTTGTAATCTGTTGATTTTCTTTGTTTTGGGTGTGAGGTATTAGCTCATTTACCCCTCTACCCTCGCATGTAATTCTCCTTTTGTGATCCCTGTTTGCTTCCTTTCCTTTCTTAATATATCTTTTGTTACTGTTCACACACACACACACACAAAGAAAAAAAAAAAAAAAAAGAGTTAAAAAAGCTATTTTCACTCTCCCGCCCAGACCAAATTTAAACATCAACATTTGTCTTCTTTTCCCCTTCCCCCCACCCCAACAAGCTTATAGACAGAAAGAGTAAAAAAGCTATTTTCACTCTCCTGCCTAGACCAAAATTAAACATCAACATTTGTCTTTTTTTTCCCCTTCCCCCAAACCCGACAAGCTTATAGGCATGAGACACTGGATTTGTGAAGATTCATTCAATACCGTTCATGTAAGATTTTTCCAATGTAAGGCTTGATAGAACATAGTTGGAAGGCACTCACTGTTGCAACCCAGACATTGCGGGTTCAAGTCATGTTCCCAATTCAAAGGAAAAAAAATAACTTTGATAATGTGATTCATGCATCATTATTTTCATTTAAGTTTTGTGCTTTGACCTTTTGGATTTCTTTTTTCAATTAATGCCATCTAAGAAAGCGGTTTTGGGATGCGTTGGATCTACCGTTTTAAAATTCAGACTAAAGGGGTGACTCGATCCCCCTTAAAGTTGACTCTACTCAACCGAGTTGGACCAGGTTGCACCTCAGAGTCCAAATTCCTTAAAGAATATTGAGAAATATGAAAAAACCTAAAAAAAAAAAAATGAACAAGAATATCCTATAATTCTAGAATTTTAAGACTCATCATGTTTTGGTTAAGTCTGTATGAATATAAGTATAAATTGCTGTTATCTTTTGTTTTTTCACTCAGTTGGATGAATAGTGCATCTGATTTTCAAATGCTAATATTCTCAAGATGTGGTTTTAATCTTATAAAATCAACGTGGAAGATCCTCAAAAGCCTTTTGAAGCTGAAGTCGAATAGGAAAATAGGGAGAAAATGATGTGTTAAGGGCCTTTTCTATAGGAATGGTCTGAAAGCGGCCCATGTATGGGCTTGGATTTGGTTTCAACGTTGGCTCTTACATCATTGGGCATGTAGTCAAGTCATATTTTTAGAATTCAGGCTGGTTTTTGGTTTACGCGAGCTCAGGGCATTCCTATATGTGCATTATGATTATTTGTTCTGCCAATGGGATTCTCAGTAAAATGTTTTTGAGGGGCTGTTTTGAACAGTTCATTGTTGAATTTCTCCATTTTTTAATTTTTTTTATAATGGAGGGTGTCCCAGCCCTTGCTGGACTAAATCCCTACGGGCCCAAGGGGAGCCGGGTAAATCCCCTGTGGCCCCAGTGTGGTAGCGCAGTTATTGTTCATGGTGCCCTGGGATATTATCTATGTGATTAAGTTGTGCTAGAAGATTAACTTGAATTTGGCACAAAGCAAGTCAAGATGCCCCCGGTGCTGGAGTCCTTACATATTTGGGAGTCTGTCCCATCCTTTTTTGTTTCAAGGTGTGGGAGCTGTGAAGTCAGAAACTTTTTATTTTATTTTAATTAGAGGTCTTTAACAAGCTTTTAGGATTTGTTTTGAACATCATAAGTAATTCTTTTGCAAGATCCAATGATCCGAAGATCAAGGTTACTATTTCTAGCATAAACAATGAACCTAAAAATCTAATGCGACCACCTATAATTACTTAGGTATTTTATTTGAATGGTCTATAGTTGTATAAGATTGCGTTATTAAATTCTATAATTATAGAAATTCACTATATATACTTTTTTGGTCTTTTTAATGATTTTCTTTTCTCATTTTAACCACTTATGTATGTATCAATGTCACTTGGCTAACTCTGATTGACTCTAAGAGTGGCCCAGTCACATCCCATAGTTTTAAAACGTTGGTCAGGACCATTTCTTAAGTGCATCATTTCCTACTCCTAGTGTAATTGGTTTTATTAATGCTATTTGTCATCATTTAGAGTTATTCTATTTTCTTGTGTTACAGCTGTGTGCCAATACATGATTTTGATTATGTGTATAACTATCTGATGGGTACAAATGTCAGCTTTATCGACTGGTAAGTCATCTGCACTTTCTACACAGGAACTATTTCTTTCCCCTCCATATTATTTCTGTTATGACCTTTCAGAAAACAAAAAAGAAGAGAGATAATTATAGCTAGCTTTTTTTTTTTTTTCCTTTTATGTTGTTCATTGAAAAAGTTCTCCAAACTCAAATGACAAGCCTGGAGTCTTGGTACACAGGCCTAATAGTGGACTGTACGGATCTGACTTAGATTTTTATTTATATATATTTATTTTATCTTGGGTTTGGGGAAAACAGGGGTGGGGGAGGGGCTTATCAAGTAGGTTTAATGGTTTGTAGAGGACTAGACAATGATGAGCTTTATGGGCTTGGGTTTTCGCTCATGGAGATTATGTCTATTCCAAAATTGATAAGTGATTATTTTGGATGACAATATGAAAACACCACTTTTTATTGAATCACTTCCTTCCCTTTCAGCTTTGAGGACCCCGGCCCACATGGAACAGGAAGGTATTCAAACCACATGTTACCTGAGATTGAAAAGAAAGATTGGAGGAAGGGTGCACAGGTACACTGAAGCTTACTTATTTATGTATATTATAATGATTATGGACTGAATTGATCTCCAGGCAGAATCAAAATATGTGCGTGCTTTCCTGAAAAGTCAAATATGTGTGTGCTTTCCCGAAAAGTCAACTAAAATAGTCTTTAATGATGTTTTTGTCTTTTCCATAGAGTTAGTCAACTGATAGCTATGCAAAGGTGCCTTCTTGTTTTGTCTTTTGTGTTCAGTCCCGTTTCCAAAGGTGTTCTCTATTCATTTTGGATAATATTAGGTAGGAACTAGAGTTTTTGGTCGGGGATAATATTAGGTGGGGGACACTATTTTCAGAGGAGAGTTTCTTGGTTTCCAGTGTTGTATTCAATTTCCAATATTGAGTTGGTGATAGAAGCCTAAGAGGAAGATAAATGTTGAATTTTACCCATGGAAGAAATCTCCTGGCTTTTGAAATGGATTTCAAATTGCCTTTGTAACTTCCAGATGAGGTGGTCATCCTAATAGATAAGCACTATCAAACATTTGAGTGCTGCCTTCCCAAGACTCATCTTAAGCAGGCCTTCAATTCACTCTCCTACAGTGTCTCCTTCCCATTTAATTTGGTGTGGGGCTCTCATGACCTGCCATGGGTCCAACTGTATTTCAAAATTGCTATGTTGACATTGTAAGTGTGCGCAACTTCAGGAGTCATGATTTTCCCTTGAGAATATTTGTTTGTATTAGTTGGAAGGGGTTTTGATTGACCGCTATTAAGGAAAAAAGAAAAATAAATAGAGAAAACAGAAAAATAGAATTTCATGGATCTCTCCTTTATTTTATTGTTAGTCAGTTCGCCATATTTCTTTATGTGTTCTCTATTTCTTGAACTTCTTTGATGTTCTTTCACTCAATTATAGAGGGGTTAAAGCTTATTTTTTTCAAACCTAAGGGCCAGGTAATGTGGGATACTTTCCCACTAGCAATTGCATGGGATTTTGGAAAGAGATAAGTAGGTGGATTCCGAAGTGCTCATGTATTCTAGTGGTGAGCCAGATTAAAACCTTCATTCATCTCCGAGAGGGTTGCAGTGAAGGAGTTCGAGGTTGGAAGTCACTCGGATTTGGATGGATGTTGTGCGAGGCCAATTAGTGGTCAGGCCTGTTTCATATTTAACATGGGTCTTTCTAGTGCTTGTTTAAAGTTGAATATTGGTAGAAGTTCTATCGGCAACTTAGGGCCTTTAGCTATCAGAAGTACAATAAAGAATAATAATATCAGTTGTCTCTCTTGTTTTGGGGCCACTTATTCTGCAAAACTGAAACTCAAGGAGAATAATTGGCTATATAAAGTTCGTGGATCTTTGAAGATGTCTTTCGGGTCCAATTATTGTGGAAGGGGATTTTGTTAATGCTTTTGTTTGGGCCAATTGAAAATCCTGCTAGGAAGAACTGAAGTTCTACTTTGAGATAATTGAAATTAAGCATACGGTTGCATTATTGGAGATAACCCCAGGTCTCCTGGGAGGCAAATTTAGGAATGTATGCTATAATATTAGGGGTAGAAAGGAACGATTTTGTGTTGGGTCATTTTTTGCCAAGTCTTAGTTTGTTGCCATTTCCTTGATAAAGTTCTCCCCAGACCAAATGCGTATTTTCGGCACATTTGCAGAGACATCTCACATCAGTGGGTGTGATTTGTTGGTTTCCAGAAAAAAAATGGTGTTTGGATGCTAAAATGCATTCATTCATTATGAAAAGGATCTCCAGAGTCATTAGTCAGAAAAAGGCAGGGTTAAGTAACAGTATTTAATAAAATAAGGGTCTTAAGGAACACCTTGATTTTAAGTATTGGACATGCATGTTGGGTCTAACTGCTAAATCCAATTTATAACCCAGCTGTTAGTTTCTAATTAGGGATAAATTGGTGATTCTCTTGCACGTATCTAGATTTTTTGACGTTAGGTTGTGATAGGGTATTATGTACCAAAATGGACACAAATCATGTGAATTGGTAACTAATATTTTTTGAAAAAAAAAAAAAAAAAAAAACCGAGACAATCTTTCTTGTGGCCTGACTCTATTTGCTTCTTGATGATTGAAGGAAGCCTTTCACATTGTCCTTTATCTGGTGTTCTTGAATTGCTTCCTTGATGTCATGATTACTGATAAGCGAAGGATTCAGTTTCCAACTACCAAAACATCTATGTGTATCTTTATTTAGATGCAGATTAGGGGGATTACTCTTTATTGTAATTTTCATTCTTTGTCTTTAGTCTTTATTACAGTTAGATGATGGATAGATCAACTTTTTTAGATAAACATTGCTTGTGATTGAGAAAATTTTCATATGCCTTGTCATTTTAAGTCCACTGAATTGGGCATTAAGAAATTATTTTACTTGGCTATGGTCCATCTTTAACTAGAGGTGGTTTTTATCCTCTGTAGTAGGTTAATCAGAGGCACAAAAAATGCAGAATTTAGTTAGTGCTTCCCATACTCTATGGCAGTTGGTTTAACTCATTTATTTTGCAGTGGTTCTCAATGAAGAGGCAGCATGCTTTGCTAGTTATGGCAGACAGTCTTTACTACTTAAAATTCAAGCATTTCTGCAAGGTAATTGTATGGTTTGGAGTAAGAAGGATTCTGCTATTGTAAATTGAACTCTCACTCTTCACTGTGGACACCCCTTTCACTACTTCTATTAAAAATACTTTAGTTCATTGATTCTTCCATAATTATCGAGAAGATTTATATTCAGTAAATCCTCGTGCTATTTTTTTTTTCTTATATGCAGTTTGTTTTATTGATATGTGAAATCATGCAAACTTAGGAACAATTAGTAATCTAGTGATCGGTTATTTACTGATTTTGCCTTCTGAGTTCTGGCATGGTTGCCTTGCTTTTCTTTTTAGGCAGTAATTTCAGACACATCATCAAGCCTTCAGTGAAGAAACTAGACTAATCAATTGCCAGATGAAGAAAGAAGCCTTACCACATGCGTAGCAACTGAGCAAGAAAGAAGAATTAAAATAAGGAAATGCATGAACAAACTAGGACGATCAATGGCCCAATCTCACGCAGCATTGGTTTTACCAACGCAAGTCAGTCACAGACCTGAAAAGTGAAAAAGGCACATTAAAGCAGTAGTGACAATTGGTGGATGTCAACGTGTTCACGTTTTTCTGAAGTCAGGCCCTAAAACAAATCCTAGCCATGTAATTACAGTGAGATGTTCTAATCTCAAGTATTATCTTTCAAAAATATCAACTCACCAAATGAACCCTACTCAAACCAAAACACCTTCTCAATTCAGACTCCTAATTTTATGGTTGCTAATCAGTGGCGAAAAAAATATATAAAAAAAGACGTTCTGCCCCCATCTGTATTCTTTCACTCTGCCTGATCTTTATGGGCATCACTGTTAACACATTTAATTGGGCACCTGTATTTGGTGTGTACCTCATCCTCTTTGGAGAGCCCACCTTATGCTGTATTGTTGGGGGTGATTTTGCTTCTTCATCAGCAACATGCCCATCTTCGCTTGTGAAATAGTATTGTCAATGCCTGCACTGTGTCAAGCATGGTGGTGATTACCTGCCCATTTTACATGGCAACTAGTTTGGAAGATGTTATTTAGTAGCCATTTTCCTTGGTCAGTCATGCATGTGAGGACATCATGATGGGGACACCAACCACAATCCCTTCAAGGTCTACCAGCGATGGAGGCGTATGATTGTAGATCAACCTAATTTGTGGATGGATGATGCATATCCAGACTTTGATCGAGAAGATATTGAAAATCCACTGTTGGATTACCATAGTGACAACATCCAATGGTTGGATCTATTTGGATCAAGTATATGATTGACAAGGCCCCATGTGTACAATTGTATTGAAGGCCCTGCACTAGGATGTGCCACATGGGAGGAATTATCAAATTTTGAAAGTTGTCTCTTTCTTTCTTTTATCAAATTTAGGAAGTCTTTCTCTTGTTATTTCTTTTTGGAAAGTCTCTCTTACTTTTTATTTCTTTTTATACCGTCTGTTTCTTACTATTTCTTTTTAGAAATTATGAGACTTGAGAGGACTTGTAATGATTTAGAGAATGGCTATCAGTGAGAAAACGGAGTTTCTTGAGTTCTTCAACTTCTAGTTCTTGTTCTACTTATAGTTCTAGTTTTGAGAGATTTCCTCTTCTACCTCTTGGATTGGAGTTTGGTGCAAGGCCAATTACAGGAAATCCTAGTTTTATTCTTCTATTTTCATTCCTGCAAATTATTTGTCCTTTTAAAGCCGTAAATCCAGATCATCCCCATCATCCATTAGCCAAGATCACCAACTCCACTTTCCCAGAACTCAAACCTAAACCCAAACCAGCCATAGCCAACCCCTCTTATCTCCCAATCCTCACTTTCTGCCAGCCATAAACAGTCCCAAATAACCAGCCAAATCACTTTGGATCATAACCCAATCTGACCGAGCCCATAATGGACCCCACTCGACCCAGCCAAACTCTTAATAGGTCCCACCTGAACCAGCTGAACCCATATAAGGTCCAACCAGCCTGGCCAAACCTTCTTGAGACCTTTATTTATTCATTCTTTTATGAATTTTACAGATTTAAACCCAGAATAACGTAAATTCTTGAATCTGAATTTTACTTTGTGCCTTTTATTGCTGTGGGAAATTCTTTTCTTGATCTAAGCATTGTTCGAATTCCAAAATTACACAGTAAACATGTGCGACTCATTTGAGCTAGGACATTGTTTCAAATCCTCGCAAAAAGTAACGAATAATTTATTTGAATCAACTATTCCCTAAGCAATTGGAAGTTCTATCTCCCATTAAGATCCCTCCCTCTTCTTACTTGAGGGACCATTACTGCGGGACTTGACCGTCACATAATTGCTTACTTTATGTCAATATTAGATTGGGTGATTAATGTGATTTATAATTAAATTGGATTATTAATTCTTAGATTGATCTCACTTCCATGTTGGAGTAGATTTCATAGTGTCCTGCATCACATCATCGCTTGTTGAATCACTAAATATCTTAAATAACTGGCAAAGTTTACCTCATACACATGAGCCACTTCTGTAGTTGCTTATCTTCCTCTCCTTGATTGGCTGCTTACCCTTTGGGTGCAGTTCTTCAGTTTCATCTTCCATCTTCACACGTCTTCTTTACCACATGCAAGGGAGTTTTGGGTTTTCCACGAACAACGCTCACATATATTGTCTCAGTTTCTTTTATCAGGAACTTGTTGGAACTCTATCTCATTCTTAATGGTCACCAACTCACCATGGCCTTTCACATTCCTTCCCCCTCCTGGACCTAGCCTGATTGAAGCATCTTTACAAAAGAGTAAGCTTGCTGTGTAGGCAGTAGGCACCTTCGATGCCCCAACTCACATGCTTGGGGATTAACCAGAGTTTTGGCCATACATGTTGGAGTTGGACAACCACATTAGTAGTATCTAAGTGATGTAGGACAGGCCCATGGTCCCCTGTGGGTCGACCCGCCCATGGGCCCAACCTAGTTATCCTGCCCAAGCCTTTGGGCCCAGCCCATTTATTTTATGTTATTTAGGCCTTTAATTATGTTTTAGATTGCTTATTAGGATATTTTAATCCTGGCCATCAGTGTGTTTGGATGGTCCAAATTAATCTTAGGTTTATTTATTTTCCTATATAATGATGTAAAGCCTCTTTGGCTAAGAAATGATTGATGATTAATGAAAATGAGCTTTCTTCGAGTTCTCCTCCAAGAAATCCCTAACGCCTCTTCTTGGATTGGAGTTTGGTGAGAGCCCAGTTTCTGAGTCTCTTGACCCCTACCTTGCTCATCTGACGTAACGCCTCCAGATTGGAGTTTGGTGAGAGCCCAAGAAAGGTATTATCTTTCCCTATCGTTTCTATCTTCATCACCCTCCCACATTTGTACCTCTGTTGCCCGCACCAATTGGTATCAGAGCCGAAGATCGATCCAACCCAGTTTTGATCATCGGCAATCATCATCCCCACCAAACATCACCCTCACCATTCACCGAGCCCTATCATCACCCAAATCCAATCTCTGATCGAATTACATCCAGATCTAACGCATCTCCCAAACCCCACCATCCATCGAAACAGTCTTTCCACCTTCCATATCCCAAACCCTAGTTGTCACCAAATCCAACATTCCCTTTGTTCGAATCTGCCATCACCCACCACCACTGCCGACAATCTTCCTACCCAAACTGAAGCCCTAATCCAAATCCCCAATTTTTTCCCCAATTTCTCCAAAACCCTAAAATTGCATAAATCCCATAGTCTGAGCCTCAAAACTAGCAGACGAACTCCATAGACCCAGTGCCCATGTTTGACCAACCCATAATACCCATTACCCATGCCCGAACACTCATCATAACAACCCAGACCATATGATCGAATGATCCCAGTCGACCTCATCATCCATCCTATAACCAAATTACCACTGTCGACACCCCCAAAACCCCTAATCGACCCCATCCCTTGCTTCCAGAACCATAAACAAAAAAAAAAAAAAAAAAGATAAAAAAATAGAGAACAAAGGAGAAGCAGAGGAGACAGAGTTCTGGGAAGCACACTTGGCACCAGTGTCGTTGACTCCATGGCCAGCATTATCAATCGCCCCAAGCTCCACAGCCAGCGCCCACCTCCCAACACCATCGTCACCTCACTTTGACATCAGCAGCGTCGACCCTCGCTGTCGTAGGTCATCATCCTCGCCATCTTCGTCTTGCATTGTCGTCGCAGTCGCAGCGAGCTTTGAAGTCCGTCGCCGTCTCTACCTCTTCATCTCCATCACGCTCCATTCTCTCTTGTTGGGGTGGAGTAGCAGAAAATGAGTCAAAACCCATCTCCCTTTCTTTTCTTCCTCTTTTGCACGAAGAACGAGAGAAGATTGAAAATTTGGGTAAGCTAAACCCGAGTTTGTGGGCCTACGCTTGAGTTAGGCCCAAATCCAACTCAATAAGGAAAATTAAAAAAAAAGAAAAATAAAATTTTTGAGTGCAAACATATTTTCATCAACAAGTGGGCCTAGATTCCGTCATGCTAAATATCAGCCATCCATCTTCAAACAACAAGATCTTCTCCATCCGGACTTCGATTGATGGTCCATCTTCATCTGCGGACTCCAATCAGTGAAATCTACACATCTGGTTAGTTAGATTTTAATTCTGAAGAGCATTAAAATTTTCAGTCTTTGCCTCAAGTACATATGGAATTAGAGGACAATATCACATTGCAAATCTACAATGATATGCAAAGAATCATCTATGCATGTAAATATGGGAATTGGTATTATGAAAATAAAGACTACTTTGATCGGTTCCTTAATTTGAGACAAGGAAAGTTGACTGTTGATGAATATTCTGATGAATTTTCAAGTCTACAAGCACAATGTGCATTAGATGAAGATGATGAACATTATGTCACTATCTTTACCAGAGGTTTGAGACCAAGTATACAGAATAATATGAAAAAGGAATGCAAAGATATGTACGAAGCATTTTGGGAAGCTATCCGTGTTGAGCGCTTGATAAATTAAGAATGCAAGAAGAAAAATCTCTGCAAACCACAGAAGCTCATGTTGTGGAATCAATTGTTGAAAATGTCAAGGTTGATATTGAGGTACAAGATCAAGTAAAAAAGGAAATTTTTTCTATTGAGGTACAAGATCAAGTAAAAAAGGAAAATTTTTCTTTGTTTAAAGAAAACATCGAAGTTGACATGGAAATACAAGCAAAAGAAAATAGAGGAATTGACGGTGTTGATCAGCCAGTGCAGGTGGAACAAGAAGAGATAAACAGTGCAGGAATCAACAAGGAGTTTGATCATATGATGGATCTCATTACAAGTCCACTTCCAGAAAATCCAATCAGACCATTAGATGAAAAGGCCATTGATCAAGAGGTTGCGAATGAAAATCAAGTGATTGAAGTTCCACATATTGATTTCGTCTTAGGAGATCGATCATTAATGCATGGAGATTGTGTGTAGCCAATTGAAATTCAGAAGTTGAGGTATCAAATGGTTAGATCTCACTCAAAAGCAAGTTCCCGATTTCAGAAGCAATGGATTCCCCATTCTACATCTCTGTGGAAGGCATGCCTAAAGTTGAAACGTATTGATTCAAGCCTCAAAATCATGCCAAGAGGTTGAAGACCAAGATGCACATCGAGGATTTGTACACTTGATGTTTGATCCTAGAGGACTTGTTTAAAACTCGAGGTCGAGTTTTCTCCAAGAAAGGGAGAAATTGATGTAGGACAGGCCCATGGTCCCCTGTGGGTCTACCCACCCACGGGCCCAACCTGGTTATCTTGCCCAAGCCTTTGGGCCCGGCCCATTTATTTTATGTTATTTAGGCCTTTAATTATGTTTTAGATTGCGTATTAGGATATTTTAATACTGGCCATCAATGTGTTTGGATGGTCCAGCTTAGTCTTAGGGTTATTTATTTTCCTATATAATGATGTAAAGCCTCTTTGGCTAAGAAATGATTGACGATTAATGAAAATGAGCTTTCTTCAAGTTCTCCTCCAAGAAATCCCTAACGCCTCCAAGATTGGAGTTTGGTGAGAGCCGAATTTCTGAGTCTCTTAAGGAGAACTTGAAGAAAGCTCATTTTCATTAATCATCAATCATTTCTTAGCCAAAGAGGCTTTACATCATTATATAGGAAAATAAGTAACCCTAAGACTAATCTGGACCATCCAAACACATTGATGGCCAGGATTAAAATATCCTAATAAGCAATCTAAAACATAATTAAAGGCCTAAATAACATAAAATAAATGGGATGGGCCCAAAGGCTTGGGCAGGATAACTAGGTTGGGCCCGTGGGTGGGTCGACCCACAGGGGACCATGGGCCTGTCCTACATCACTAAGTGTTGAAGACGAGGAGGCATTGGATTTTTTATCTTATTCTAGGAAGCACTGGTTCTTATACTAGTCTTGTGGCCGTTCCAAGCTATGATGCTTTGATATAGCATGTTACGACTAGGGCCAGAGGACACAAAAGCTTTACCTATAAAAATAAGTATTGGATACAATAAATATGAACTTTTTGAAGTATCTGGGTACAATAGGTTTAAAGTCACATCTGGCAATTGGCATGCACCAAGAAATTCCTTTGAATAATCACCAATCGACCATGACCCTTACTCCAAATCATGGAACTTACAAAAGAGATCTTGGGAGTAATTTTTTGGTAGTTTCTTCTAATTACGTAGTAATCTCATCGCTCCTCTGTGTCCACTAGATCCATGTTTTATCCCCTCCTTGGTTGTAAATTTGTTGTTCCACATATGTTACCAAATCCATAAAAGTGTCCATCCACATCTTGATTTGGGGCAGAAATGGGTCCATTCCTAGATTGGATGTCGGTGTTTGGACGGTTTTTGAGTCATCAAGATGGATTTCAGGACAACTGCTAGAGTGTTGTTGTTGCTACACTAATGTATTCCTCTAGAATAAACTATTGCTACCTAATAGGAAATAATAATTAATAAAAAACTATTGCTATACATGTTGCCTCTGCTATTAAGGCTTTTAAATGGTAAAATGACATTTCAGAGAGATTGTGAATTTGTGATAGTTTAGAGGCGACCTTTCAGGGCTATTCATTATTGAGTCATCATGCCATCACATGTGGAGATCTCTGTGGGAGAGATGCCCTCTAAAGTCTAGCTGGATGTTATGATGTCTGGCTATTTTGTTATTTTTGCTTGATCTCTTGTATAGCTAATAGTTTATTGACCCTTTCTACAAGCTTTGCGCTATTGGTTTCATGGTTGAAAATCTCGGCCAGTACTGTTTCGTATCGGCCAGTACCGGTACGATAATGGGAAACTTGTATCGGTATCGCCCATCAAGATATTACCAAAATATCGGTCCGTATCGGCCGATTCTTTAAAATATTGGTCAAGACCGATATATCAGTCCGATATCGGTCGTAACAGTCCTGTTTTTTCAACTGCTGAAATCTGAGAAAAATGGAAAAAAATAGAGGGAGAAAAGGAGAGGGGGAAGATTGGAAGAGGGACAAATCACAGATCTAAATAATAGATCCATGCAATATGCATATACAATTATACTTGTAGGGGAGAAAACGAAAGGAATATGAGTTCTGGGCTAGAAAACAGAGATTCAGAAAAAAGAAAAAAAGAAAAAGAGATGAGTTCCTGCAACAACACAGCGACAGACATTCAGAAAAGAAAAATGAAACTAAGATTGGAGAGGGAAGAAGATGGGCATACCTGGTTGAGGGCTGAGACTGCCTGCTCCATCGCCCTCATCGTCCGGACGGTCACGGCTCTCAAATCAAATCGAGGCTGCTCCTCTTCTCTTTCCTCTTTCTCTCCTTCTTTCTTCTCTTTCCTCTTCATTTGGTTTCCGTTTTCGTTTCCCCCTTCCCTTCCCTTTCTCTTTCCCTTTCCCTTTCCCTAGCCCTTTTCTTCTTGTTTCTTTCTTTTCTAGCCTCGGTCTCTCCCCAGTCCTCACTTTCAGGTAACGAAATGACAACAAAAGGGCAAAAGCCCTCCTATTTTTTTTCTTTTTTATTTTACCACATACCATGTGCATGTTTCTTAAGAACCATGCCAATCTGTGGGCTCCACAGTGGGGCCCACATATAGAAAATCTAAGCCATTTAAAATAACTATCTCTTTTTATATGGGCCCTAAACAAGTTTAACCCCCTTATTGGGTTTTGCCCTCTGTCAGATTGATTAGTTGATTAATTTTAAAACATCAATCAATTTGATAATACATCTCCAATTTGAATAAAATCTGACCACAATGGCACAACCCATATAAGATGAGAGCAATTATTTTGAGTAGTTCAAATCGTTTTTTTTTAAGATGAGCTCCACTATAAAGCCTACAATGTTTTCAAAAAATCTTTACTTTTTCCAATTGCATCTTACTGACGAGGCTTATTTAAGAAAAATGTAAACTACTCTAGTGCGTCTCACCCTGGATTGGAGTGCAAACTTTTATAAAGCTAAATAAGAGGTGATAGTTAAATTGAATTATTTGGATTTTTTATATGGGCTATATTAATGAATTTATAAATTATAAGGAAGGATACAAAGATTAAATGTTATAATTTTACATATTTAACAATGACAGGTTAAACAGCAATACAGGATTGTTTTTTTGCCAATATTTGGATTTATTATTGTTACTAATGGGAAAAAACATTGTTTTTCAGTATTTTCTATTACTCTGGATTTTTTGGATATTTTTGCAAAAATTTTTGGAATAAAAATAAAATTCACACCACGACGACCGCGACGGACCGATAACCGCGACCAATACCGATATTATATCGGTTTTTTTGCCAGACCGATACCGCGACCGACACCGCGATTTTGAACCATGATTGGTTTCTCTTTTTCCCTCTGGCCCATATTGGTATTCCCATTACACTCTCCCATGCCTCTAGGAAGAAAGTAACACATTCCTCTCTAACCTCCCATCTTATTTTTCAATTGAAGTTTCTTTTCCTTACTCTTGGTCAATGTTGTGTGTTCCATGATTTCTTTGATTTCTCAAGTCTGTGTACCATTTCAGCATTAGTTGTATCCTTCCTTACTGCACAAATTTTTGGATCTGTACAATGGTTGCAACCCTTTTCGGCATTCGTGCAACCTCACACTGTCAGGTTATCCTGCCTTGCTATATATTGCTCATGAGCTTCTTCGAGTTGTTCAAGTTGTTTAGTTTGTTCCTTAAATAATTCAAAATTTTGTTGCATGGACAAACTTGCTATATCCTCACCCGGAGCTTTTCTGGCATCTTTGGTTTCTTAAAATTCACCTGAGGGTGTAAAACATCCTTTAATTCCAGCAGCCTAGGCAATGGCATTGGAAGAGCCTCTGTCCATTTTGAAGCACTTCTGGTTTAAGAGAAGCTGCAATTATGAGTTCTTTCTGCAATTTTTTTCCTAATGTATAGGCTCCCTTGTGGGGAGTCTGTTTCTGTTGACATCAGTTTCATTCATGAAAAGGGCCTTTAATGCTAAGTGGCCTAATCCTTGTTAACATTGAGATTTTTCACATAGGGAAAGTGTGAAATTATTTTACATGGTGGCAATTTCAGTTTTTAATCTTCAGAACATTGGCCCATAGGGATTTATTGTTGTATGATATATTATTTTTTTTATCCATTGTAGCTTCGCTTTCATGCTTCATGTTTCATATTACAATCTTTTTCCCTTTGTTTTATCTGAAATGGGTTTCCTTATCACAAATTTTGTCATATTTTTCAAGTTTTGTTTTATAAGTAAAATATTAAAAGAAGGAAAAAAATATAATACGATTAAAGAGAAGTTGCTTTATAAGAGAGTTGGGAGGAGATCTTGCAGAAGTGCTTAAGAAATCTCAACGGAATTGCTAAAACATTGATCATGTTTTGAAAATAAAAAATGCATTCATGCCTCACGGTAATTGAAAAACTTCCAAGCCGTCAAATTAGATGGTAGATATCCAGTATGACATTCTTAGAAGGTGGTTGCAGATGATATGATGCTAATTGCTTGGAAAGGGTGCTAGATGAAGGCTGGAGACGAATAAAGACTTGTAAGAAAGTGGGCAGAAGTGACATGTTAGGTTTTTACGTGTCAGATAACTTAGCCCTAAGAAGGTATGAGTAGTGAGGTAGAAGTTATAGAGCCAACCCAAATAAAGTTTGATGATGACGACAATCACTATATTTGGAGAAGTCCTTTGGTATCTGTGACACTAGTTCGAAGGACTCCAACATTTTGTATATCTGTCTGAGCGTTTACTTCATAATTGCTTGCACATGTATTTTATGCATTTTCTAGTAGTGTTCTCTTGGTTTTCTATTGGCCAACCTTTTTCACAACTCTGATTACATGGGTAACATTTAAATAGAGCTGTTTTCAACTATGTCTCTCTTTACGTGAGTGCCTGTGTGGACTACTGGGCATTTTTATTATTGTGGGAAAAGAGAATGTGAACCTTCAAGTATACGTGGGATAAGAAACAGGAACAATTAGAAGGCTATCTTTACACATGGATTCCTGATTATTTTTAAAGGCCTCAAGCCTTGGTGGGGCCACAGAACCATGATCTAAATTTTAGAGCGCCAGCTTTTCGTCCTGCTACTAAGTAAGTTGCTAGTCATACTGAAGTTCGGGCATTAGATAATTGTGATTTTTCCTTTCTTTTTAACGGTTAAATTCATGGCTAAGTCTTTGGTCGGTAGAGTTTTCACTAATTTGGCGTTTTGTTTCCCCCCATTTCTTTTTTACTTTCTAGAGGAAGTGGTTGAATGTCAAAGTTATCTTTATTTGTATTTATATTTTGAGTAAGTTAAATATGATAAGTCATATTATCCCTGACCTGCTGAGCGATAAGTTTATGAGACAAAGCTTCCATGATGATGATGATATGGTCCTCAACAAAAATCATTTAAGCTACATTTTTCAAGAACTCCATGGCTACCCTGATTTTTGAAAAATCAGCTATTTGAACTGTCTCTGAACTTGATACCAAGTTCATGAGTTTTTTAACCGTGGACAGAACTTATCATCTCTTTGAATTAACTACTAACTTCATTTAGTCACTCACAGTTTTAAAAATTGGCTGAGTCGACTTTAGACTCCAGTACGGAAGGAGTCAAGTCTTCCCCCGGTAGACATTAATGGGTTTCTTTCCCCATTGTTGTTGTTGGTTCATTTTTTCCCTTCTTTTCCCCCCCTTTTTTAAAGAGTGTAGGATGTTTGTTTAAGTTTTTAGGGTGTGTTTTTTAAGATAAAATCTATTTTTTTCAGTGAACCTCAAAACCAAATGCAAAGTGTCTTTTTTAACTCTAGATTCATTACTAACAATTAGAACACAATTGAGTCGTTAAATTTCATAATTACTAGAAATCACATTTCATGTTTTTAGATTTTTTTAATGAATCTTGTATATTTTAAACTTTTATATGGGTTTTTCATGCAACTTGGTCTGATTTTGGGGAGTCGACTTGAGTTCAACTGAGTTGCACTCCGAGCCTGAGTTTTTGAGCCGACTGATTTGAATAGCAGAATTCATCTTTAACTGATTGATTGTTATGCAATAAAATTTTTAAAGGAACTTTTCCTCCATGCATAGAAATCTAAGCAATAGGTTTTGTAGAGTACAGCACCTTAGTTTTTTTTAACATTCCTAGGCATCATGAGTTCAGTAAATGATGAATAATAGAAATACACTGGATGTTGGAAACCTAGATTGCATTGACCTTGTTGAGAAACAGAACAGAAGTTGATATATGTTTTGTTTTTCACAGCCAGGAATGGAAGGCCGCAATTGTTATGCAGACGAACACTATCTGCCAACTCTTTTCCATGTTAGTGCATACGACTTTGTACTTCATTCTTTGACAAAATCGTGCTTTGTCTTGTCTTATATTTTCGTTGCCTGTTATGACTCTATTGGATAATTTTCAGATGGTTGATCCCAGTGGGATTGCAAATTGGTCAGTCACACATGTAGATTGGTCTGAAGGAAAATGGCATCCAAAAGCATATAGAGCTCAGGACGTAACCTTTGAACTCCTAAGGAATATAACAGTATGATTCTATGATTTTCAAGTGTTCTTCCTACCTTGTATATAGTGTGCTTCTACTTTCCTAATTTTCTAATTTTATCTTTTTTGCAGTCTATTGATGTGAGTTTTCACGTTACAAGCAATGAGAAGGTACATGATTTATTTCGTGTTCAAATCTAATGCCTTTCATATATATATTTTTAATTTTTAATTTTTAACAGCAATATTCAAACAATGCAGTATTTATCTCTGCAGTTCTGCCAAAGATACAAACCCGGCTTTGTATATTTTACAATGTATGCTTTAAGATATCAGAGTGATTTCCTTCTGGAGTAACATATTAGGGTGCTTTTGGATGTGATATCCTTTCTGGATTAAACTTTGTGGAAAAAATAACTTGGACTGTCACTGCCCCATGTTCTGATTATGCCTAGATATCAGTGGGTAATTATCACAGGATTTCCTCTCAAACTGAATATCCAGAGGAGCTCCATAACGTCTTGATGATTCAAAGAACTCCTCAATGTAAAAGATAAAGGTTATTTTCTCTTGCTTTTTTTTTTTTGGTGTGCCACTTCCCCTAAACTAGCAAGCTTTTTCTCCCATTGCCAGGGATCTAACCTTGGTCTGCCTAATGACTAGGCAAGGTGCCTTGCCACTAATCGAACAGCAGGTTGGCGTAGAAAATTGATTGGTTTGGCATACTGTAGCCTTGTCTATTAAAATTTTCCTTTAATGATAGTCATCTAAAGGAGTTTACCTGGATGTGTGCTACATTTTCAGTGCTCTCACTTTGTTCAGACAGTTTTTTTTTTTTTTTTTTGGGCTAGATTTGTCCATAGACAGTCGCCACCCATCTTAATGCTTTGATCCCAATGTGTACTCAGTGGATGTTTGTGCACATTGCTGCAGCCTATCTGATGATTTGCTCAGGATAGATCGGAATGGAGAAGCAGGATTCATGTAGCCAATACTTTTGGGACAAGGCTTTGTTGACAATGATGACATGCTTTTTAATTACCACTTTCTTTTTTGCAACAAAAGTTTACAGGACTAACCGCAGTCTTCAGGAAATTGTGCAATTTTCAGTTGATCCTAAAACTGAATGATATTGAACTATAATTCTTTTTTGTTTTTATTATTACTGGATGCATTACTTATCCTATAGTTACAGAAGAAAAATGATTCATTTCCAGCTTGTCTTGGTGAAATGTTGTAGGTCCATACGCCATGCCTGTGACATGGATATAATAATTAATAGTCATAATTTGCTATGATCTATTCAGTTCATACTGAATCACCATTAGTGATTGCTGATTAAACAAGGCTATTGGCTGTTGTTTAGATATCTGAACATTGTATTTCTCTGCTCAACTTGGAAAAAAACATATGAGAAAACATTAAGCAGCATGATGACTGAGTCTATTTGATGCATCTGCAGAAAGTGTTGCAGCAGAGACCATGCTTGTGGAATGGGGTGAAGCGGCCATGCTATTTATTTGCAAGAAAATTCTACCCAGAAACGCTTGACAAGATGATGAGATATATCTCCAATTATACAATTTGACCAGGCCTTCTGTGATTATAATTCTTTGGCCGAGCATCGGCTCTCAGCGCCCATCAGAGCTCCCATCAGTTCTTATTTGTATTGAAGTTGTAAAATGCAAAGTCACTGGCAGCTTGAGTGTCGATCCAATTCTAAAATGTAGAAGGTGATTGGCGGAGCAACCAGGGGTTTGTTTACTC
This sequence comes from Persea americana, assembly GCA_029852735.1. Classification (NCBI taxonomy): domain Eukaryota; kingdom Viridiplantae; phylum Streptophyta; class Magnoliopsida; order Laurales; family Lauraceae; genus Persea; species Persea americana. The sequence continues at coordinate 2,963,902 of CM056812.1, forward strand.
CTAATCTGTGAGGGGGCTGACTTGCACAGCACTTTGGTGTTTGTTCTGATGCTTCTCTAAGGCAATTGTTTTGCCCTCTTCTCTCTCTCTCTCTCTCTCTCTCTCTCTCTCTCTCTCTCTCTCTGTTTTGGGGCCCATTTATCATTTTATGTGATTCAGCATTTGAAACAGAAAATTTTGGTAGTCTGTTTCTAATTGTTGTAAGTGTTGATTATTTTTGTAAAAGAAGCACAAAATTTGGGAACAAGATATCTCTGTAGTTTTGTCTTTTGGACCTTATATTTTATACATTGCAGGGGATTCTGTCCCAAGGCAAAACAGTGTATCAATTTTGATGAAGGTTCAGAAATATTAGTGTCTGGTAGAATTTGCTTGGCCTCTGAACTACTTTATTTTGCTCCGGAAAAGATTATGCACATTTATATATGGTGTATGGTGCACTTCTGTTCAATTGGAATGTCTAAATTAGTAACCATAAAAGATACTGTGGATGGAACTTCCTAAACACAGGTATCGTTTTGGTGACCAAGATAAGAAGCTTGTCCTTGCATGAGTTCAATGAATAGGCATGTAATGACAGCTATGGTGATTTCATGGAAAGGGTTTAGATGTTGCATCAACCACTAACTAGTTTAACTCGCCATAAGCCATCAGGTTCTGTAACTCGGGCAAGTTGGGTTGAGTCCTCGATCAAGCTTGTGCATCTCAGCTGACTTATCGAGTCGAGTCAGGCAAGTTTTGTTGATTAGAATGAGTTCTTAAATTTTGATCATCTCTAAAGAATACAATGTAGTAATATGAATTTGATTTATGCATGGAAGGACAAATCCAATGTTGTTAAGAGGCATTTGTCCACAGTTTTCATCCGTATGCCATTGTTTTGAGCATTAGATGGGTAATTCCAAGAAGGTGACTGCTATGATTATATATAAAAAAAGGAATGAAAAAAGAAAGTGATTGGATGCGATGTTTTAGGGAAGGCTTACATGATTCCACATAACCAATTCTCCTTATAAATGTTGCCACAAATGGGGTTTAATTCAACACAAGAACTCATTTTAACAACTGCAAAGGGTTTGGATCCTTGAACCTGACCTTAGCCCGTAGGGCTGTCAAAAGGCTGGGCCCCAGCCAGGATCTTCTCTTACGCTACCCTCACAGACGTGGGTTGGCCCTAGGTGGTGGGCCTGCACTAGCTATGCCCTTAACCCATCCTCAAGGGCCAGGGTTGGGTCAGGGCAGGAAGAAAATAAAATTCTTTTTTGTGCATTCATTTGGGCGTCCTATCAAATGGACGCTCTGTTTAGCATGGATTTGAAATCCTATGTATTCAACTGTGCCCTATTTTTTGGCATGGAGTTAGATTCACGAGAATTCATTGTCAAATAGGTCTTTTTGTTTGCATGTGATTGAACTACGTAGGAGTTTATTGTCAAATGGCCCTTGCTCCTATGCACGAGATTATGGGCGACTGTTTGAATGAAATTGGAATAATTTTTTTTTTTTTTCATTGAAGGATAAGCATGGTTTTAAAAAACGGCTGTTACATTAAATATAATGGTTATAACAATCATGGTCTTTAAAAATATTTTAAATAACAATCTATAACGGCCGTTATTTTTAAAGTAATGGTCAAATTATCAAACGACAATGGTTTTTTTTTTCCTTCTTTCTTTCACATGAATTTTGTCTCTAAAAATTCATTTTAGAGTAGTGACAAGTTTTACACCGGCTGTCAATCTACCTATGCAACACTCCTTTATCATAGCTTGGAACAAGCAGTAACACCAAATTGGTGGAGTTTTGTTTGATAAGATCATATATATATATAGGGAGGTGCTCCTATGAGAGACACTCTCACCAAGTTGGTGAGAGATAGGTGGGGGCTCTCACTTCCATATCCACTCTTACCAACTTAAATGCAAGAACCCCCAACTTAAAAGTGAAGGCCCCCACCCATCTCTCACCAACTTGGTGAGAGTGTCTCTCATACGAGCACCTCCCATATATATATTTATTTATTTATATTTATATTTATATTAGATGTGCTCCTACGAGAGGCACTCTCACCAACTTGGTGAGCGATGGATGGAGCCCGTCACATTTAAGTTGGGGGTCCTTGTATTTAAGTTGGTGAGAGTAGATATGAAAGTGAGGGCCCCCACCCATCTCTCGCCGAGTTGGTGAGAGTGCCTCTCATAGGAGCACCTCCCTATATATACATATATGAGGAGTGCTCTCCTACACTGCAGTGCATCTTAATATACGCTGCTAACGGTGTGGAGGCGTGTGGGTTTTGAAACATCATGATACGATCAACCCGCCCATTTTTCGTTTCCCCCCTTATCTTAGACCTACTGATCTTCTTCCTTGCGTGTCTATCCTCTGTCTCTCGTCTCTCTCTGGCCTGATCTCTCCCCCTCGCTGGACTCCCCCTCGCTGCTATGCTCCTCTCTAGCTACCCTGCTGCTGCGCTCCCTCACTGCCTGCTGCTGCTGCGTACATATCTCTCTCTCCTGATCTCTCCCCCTCGTGTGCAGTGGGCGGAACAGAAGAGAAAGAGGAAATGAAAAATGGCGCCATTCACCGTTCTCCATCTCATTTCCCCCTCTCCTCATTTCCCCAGTTCATTTCCCCCTTCCATCTTCAGCAGACCTAGGCAGAGATCACAGCGTCGATCTCTCTCTCACCTCGATCTCTCTCTCGCATACTGATCTCTCTCTGTCGCGTCGATCTCTCTAGAAACTGCTCTCCCTCTCAGCTAGATCTCTCTCTCGCGTCGCTGCTCTCTCTCTCTCTCTCTCTCCCCCTCTGCGCAGACCCTCCCTCGGCGTGTGAGAGCCTCGTGTGGTGCCAGCTGAGGACATTTTCGTGTGGTGGAAGTGGAAAATTTGAAGTCTCCCCCCAGTAGTAGGCAGTAGGCAGTAGGAGGATCCGATCTCCATCTATATCTCTCGTCACTCACAGACTCTCCTCTTCACGCGAGAAAATCTCGTCCTAAAACCCTAAGGTCAAGATCCTTGGATTCCAGGTATCCTTCTCTACTTCCATTTCTAATGCCAACATCTCCATCTTCCTTCTTTTGCATTCGATCTTTGTCTTCTCATCATCAATTGCTTATTTAATCTGAATCTGTCTGCATATTCATACCATCATGCACCCTGATCTGGAATTCTACTCTATTGTACAAGTTGTTTGGAATTTGGTTTGGGTTTTCTCTGGGTTTTAGAAGAAAATCAAATGAAGGGGATTTTACATAGTGAAAGCAAGAAAATCTGTCTGCATAATCATACCATCATGCTCCCTGATCTGGAATTCTACTCTAGTGTACAAGTTGTCTGGAATTTGGTTTGGGTTTTCTCTAGGTTTTAGAAGAAAACCAAAAGAAAGGGATTTTACATAGTGAAAGCAAGAAAATCAGTAGAGCTATCACTCCTCGTTTAGCTAAAGCATCCGCCAAACTGTTAGCGGTTGCCCAACATCATGAAACTTCAAGATAGATTTAATCTCATTGAAATAAAACTGAAATCTCCAAGCCAAGGCACCAATAATTTAGAAGAAGAGATTCATGAAATAGCATTAAGAGAGTCAATTTCCATAATAGCCTAGAAAGAAGCTGAAGAAAAAACGTCCTAAAAGGGCTTCTAGAATAGCCACAACCTACATTCTTAGAGGACAAAATCAATACCTCCCCTTGCAGCCCCATTGACATTCAACTTAAAAACAGCACCTGAAGGTGGAGCCCTGTTTTACTCTCTTTATACCTACAGCGAAGAAGGGTGGCTTCCCAATTGTGAAGAATACCATCAATCCTTAGATTGTCAAACTCCCTCCTTGGATAAACCCACTTTGTAATATGCACTTACACCAATGGAAGGACATCCTCCATAGGCATCAAAGACCTTATGAAGACTCTAGCATTCTCTCTCTCTCTATTTTTTTTTTTTTTTTTTTCAATCGGGCCCAGGAATAGAAAAAGGTATTCTAACAATACCTTTTTTGTTTTTGATCTGTAACAAAGGATTCATTAAAGAAAAGGAGAACAATACAAGTCTTCAAAGAAGGCAATAAAGGTATTCTAACATTATACCTTACTAAAAACATAATTAGAAAGAGGAAACAACAAAAGAAGAAGATCTATCCACCCCTTGCTTAGTTAAAGAGTATGAAATGCATTAGCCAATTCATATTAAGCCCAATTACAGGCTGTTACAACAACACATCTTCTCCATTCTTCTGGCATTTCTTTGTCCTTGTAGAGTTATATTAATCCATGCACTAAATAGGAACTATTAGATTTCACAATTAACAGTTATTGGGTACGACAGTGTGGTGATTCTAACGAAGTCTGGTTGACAACAAAATCATTATGCAATGTGTTCAGCTGTTGCAAACTTTCTTTGGTCACTATAATAATATGGAAATTTTGCTATAGAATCCCCTGCCTTTTGGCTAATTTTAGAAGATCCAATCAGGTTTGACTAATTGTAGAAGACTCCTTTTGATTTTGTAGAGTCTGGTACAAGGCCCCTGCACTAGTAGTCCATTAACATAACCAACAGAAAATGCTTACATTGTGAGTTGATAATCCGGAGGATGATTTTGTTATCACTAAGTAAAGAGAAAACACAATTTCACCATTTTGTCCTTCTACCCATATTGATGATGTGAGAAGACCACTCAATAATTATCATCTGTTCTTCCTTTAATCTCAAGCATCAGACTTAAAAACCCAAATTGACAAAAAAAAAAAAAAAAAATGAGCCCGACCCAAAATTTCAGGGTGTCTGATGAGTATTAGTGTCTCATGTTGTGACCTCTTGTCCATAAATTTTTTTTTTTTTTGTGTGTGTGTGTGTGGGGGGGGGGGGGGGCGGGGGGGGGGGGGGGGGTTCACATTGATCAATTTTATTCTTTTCAATTGTTTCATTAATTATGCCTTGCACGTTTACATTTCAGGGGCGCTATCAAGATTTCTGCAGTTACTCCAAGTAAATCAAAAGACAACTCCGACTCACTTGTTGAAGGCACCGCTTCAAATATGCATGCATTTGATGACAATCGCGTTTCTGAAGTCACTCCAATCATGTTGTTGATGAAGTTGATTTATGTTCAATGTTGAATTTAAAGTAGTTGATGTTGAAGTCGACGTTAAATGTGAATGTTGAATGATCATGTTGGATTTCTTTTTGTCCCATGTTGATACGTGTATCATGTTGAATGGTTGCTACGTAAGTGTTGTTGGCCTTGCTCAGGATGAGCATTAGCATGGCGCATGATGTTGAAGGTGATGAATATTTGTTAATGTTGAGTAAGAATGGTAATGTTGGTGTTGAATCTGAATGCTTGTGTTGATGTTGCGTGTGATGATAATGTTGATGTTCTTATTTAGTTGATGTCGGAGCCTTGATATTAAATGACAATAATTTGTGTTGATGTTAAATGTTATAGGTGATGGACAAAAATAAGTTGAGTTTGAATGTGGAAGTTATAGGTGAATGGTTGGTTTGATGTTGAATAAGAATGGTGAATGATGATGTTTTAAGTGATGGGCAAGAACAGGTTGTTTTGTCAAACTGATGCTGAGTACTCCTTTTTGGGGCACTGGTTAACCCACTTCCCGAGGGAGTTTTTGGACGAAGTTTGGGGGTTTCAAAGTCCATATACTAACCTTTAAATCTGCAATTTTTCGGTCAAAGACAATCGCGTTTGCCTTGTTTTAAACTCGCTCACTTTTCCAACTTAGTCGGTAAAATCTGCTGAACCCTTACTGAGTACCCCTGTTTGGGGCACTGGATAACCCACTTCCCGAGGGAGTTTTTGGACGAAATTTGGGGGTTTGAAAGTCCATATACTGAACTTTAAATCTGCAATTTTTCGATCGAAAACAATCCCGTTTGCCTCGTTTTCAACTCGCTCACTTTTCCAACTCAATCGGTAAAATCTGCTGAAACCTTGCTGAGTACCCCTGTTTCGGGCACCGGTTAACCCACTTCCCGAGGGAGTTTTTGGACGAAATTTGGGGGTTTGAAAGTCCATATACTGAACTTTAAATATGCAATTTTTCGATTGAAAACAATCGCGATTGCCTCGTTTTCAACTCGCTCACTTTCCAACTCAGTCGGTAAAATCTGCTGAAACCTTGCTGAGTACCCCTGTTTGGGGCACTGGTTAACCCACTTCCCGAGGGAGTTTTTGGATGAAATTTGGGGGTTTGAAAGTCCATATACTGAACTTTAAATCTGCAATTTTTCGATCGAAAAAAATCGCGTTTGCCTCGTTGTCAACTTCCGCACTTTTCCAACTCAGTCGGTAAAATCTGCTGAAACCTTGCTGAGTACCCCTGTTTGGGGCACTGGTTAACCCACTTCCCGAGGGATTTTTTGGATGAAATTTGGGGGTTTGAAAGTCCATATACTGAACTTTAAATCTGCAATTTTTCGATCGAAAACAATCGCGTTTACCTCGTTGTCAACTTCCGCACTTTTCCAACTCAGTCGGTAAAATCTGCTGAAACCTTGCTGAGTACCCCTGTTTGGGGCACTGGTTAACCCACTTCCCGAGGGATTTTTTGGATGAAATTTGGGGGTTTGAAAGTCCATATACTGAACTTTAAATCTACAATTTTTCGATCGAAAACAATCGCGTTTGCCTCGTTGTCAACTTCCTCACTTTTCCAACGCAGTCGTTGCTGAGTACCCCTGTTTGGGGCTCTGGTTAACCCACTTACCGAGGGAGTTTTTGGACGAAATTTGGGGCTCTTGGAGTCCATATCATGAACTCAAAATCTGCAATTTTTGGGTCCAAAAAATTCGCGTTTGGCAGGTGCAACAGCCGCGCACTTTTCCAACCCAGAGGGTTGAATCTGCTGAATCCAATCTGAGCACCCCTATTTAGGTCGCCGGTTGACCCACTTCCCGTGGGAGTTTTTTGATGAAATTTGGGGCTCTCGGAGTCCATATCATGAACTCAAAATCTGCAATTTTTAGGTCCAAAAAATTATCGTTTGGCACGTGCAACAGCGGCGCACTTTTCATGTCCTAATGCTGCATTTTATAGCACTTGGTGCAATTTTCTGACTGATGTCTTTTCATTTCTTGTGTCGGGCCATATGAAAATTGCAATTTGATTAATATGGATATGGTGTTCCACATTAATGGAACCCTTGTTTTGCTTCTCTGTAAATTCATGATATGGTCTTCTAAATGAATGGAATCATTGTTTTGCTACACTGTGTTGGAAAAGTGAACGAGTTGAAAACGAAGCAAACGCGATTTTTTTCGATTGAAAAATAGCAGATTTAAAGTTCAGTATATGGACTTTGAAACCCCCAAATTTCATCCAAAAAATCCCTCAGGAAGTGGGTTAACCAGTGCCCCAAACAGGGGTACTCAGCAAGGTTTCAACAGATTTTATCGACTGCGTTGGAAAAGTGAGCGAGTTGAAAACGAGGCAAACGCGACTGTTTTCGATCTAAAAAATGCAGATTTAAAGTTCAAAATATGGACTTTCAAACCCCCAAATTTTGTCCAAAAACTCCCTCGGAAAGTGGGCTAAAAAATTCCCTAAACAGGGGTACTCAGCAACGTCTGTGCAGATTTTGTCCACCGACTTGAAAAAGTGCGACCGTTGAAAACATCTCAAAAGTGCTCATGTCTAACTGAAAATTAGCAGAATTAAAGTCCATCATATGGACTTCGAAACCCCCAAGTTTCGTCCAAAAAATCCCTTGGGAAGTGGGTTAACCAGTTCCCCAAACAGGGGTACTCAGCAAGGTTTCAGCAGATTTGTCCGACATGGTAGGAAAAGTGCACGATTTGAAAATGAGGCAAACGCGATTGATTTCTACCCAAAAATTGTAGATTTGAAGTTCATCATATGGACTTCGAAACCCCCAAATTTCGTCCAAAAACTCCCTCGGTAAGTGGGTTAACCAGAGCCCCAAACAGGGGTACTCAGCAACGACTGCGTTGGAAAAGTGCGGAAGTTGACAACGAGGCAAACGCGATTGTTTTCGATCGGAAAATTGCAGATTTAAAGTTCAGTATATGGACTTTCAAACCCCCAAATCTCATCCAAAAAATCCCTCGGGAAGTGGGCTAAAAATTTCCCTAAACAGGGTACTCAGCAATGACTGTGCAGATTTTTTCCACCGACTTGAAAAAGTGCGACCGTTGAAAACATCGCAAAAGTGCTCGTTTCTAACTGAAAATTAGCAGAATTTAATTTCATCATATGGACTTGGAAATCCCCAAATTTCAGAAAAAATGAATCGCAGGAAGTGGGCTAAAAAATTCCCTAAACAGGGGCACTGGTTAACCCACTTCCCGCGGTTCATTTTTTCTGAAATTTGGGGATTTCCAAGTCCATATGATGGACTTTAATTCTGCTAATTTTCAGTTAGAAACGAGCACTTTTGCGATGTTTTCAACGGTCGCACTTTTTCAAGTCGGTGGATAAAATTTGCACAGACGTTGCTGAGTACCCCTGTTTAGAGAATTTTTTAGCCCACTTCCCGAGGGAGTTTTTGGACAAAATTTGGGGGTTTGAAAGTCCATATTCTGAACTTTAAATCTGCATTTTTTAGATCGAAAACAGTCGCGTTTGCCTCGTTTTCAACTTCCGCACTTTTCCAACTCAATCGGTAAAATCTGCTGAAACCTTGCTGAGTACCCCTGTTTGGGGCACTGGTTAACCCACTTCCTGAGGGATTTTTTGGATGAAATTTGGGGGTTTCAAAGTCCATATACTGAACTTTAAATCTGCTATTTTTCAATCGAAAAAAATCGCGTTTGCTTCGTTTTCAACTCGTTCACTTTTCCAACACAGTGTAGCAAAACAATGATTCCATTCATTTAGAAGACCATATCATGAATTTACAGAGAAGCAAAACAAGGGTTCCATTAATGTGGAACACCATATCCATATTAATCAAATTGCAATTTTCATATGGCCCGACACAAGAAATGAAAAGACATCAGTCAGTAATTGTTGGGAGTCGGCAACCAGCAAAGGCTAGATAGTTGTACACCATGCTCAATGTCTTGATCAAGAGAAAGGAAAGAGCTATACTATATGATTTGGTGGAGTCCTGTCCTTTCATGGTGTGGGGAAGTACAGATATATTGGTTCAGTAACATATCCTCTGGGCTGAGCACATGGTTAGGATACAATCAAAGCAATGAAATACCAAACTCTCTCCTATTCACAACTCATTACATATAATCATAACTTTAAAGTTCAATATACATGATAATCATAAAACAACTGCTTCCCTCCCACATGTCATACTGAATCAAGGCTCCATCTAAAACAAATGAGACTGCAATCTGCAGGACTATTCTTTCAATAATATTTATTCACACTACTGACATATGGCATGCAAGCACCTCAATCCATACCATCACATGAGCCCACTTCTGATAGCATGCAAGATGCCACAAAAAATCACATTAAATGATGCCATATCATCAAAGGCTTATCACATCAGAAGTTCCTTAAAATAATAAAAAAAAGGGTAAAAAAAATCCCAGATTACAAAATCCACTTAATGATTTGAGTTACTCAGCCCTATCATAATTCAAGCATTTGACAATCAGAACATTGGACACTCATGTTCGTCTTAACAAAGAAGGATCCTGCATCAGTGTCATATTGATTAGCAAGATTGATGGCACCACTCCCAACATAACTGATTCCATAACCTTTGTAGCCTTTTCCTTCTGTAAGAATTGATTCACAGATATGATCATTACTCAAAGCTGCCACTGACATTTAATACTAACATTAAAGAAAAAAATATCAGCAAATTTATGAAAAGGCACTTCAATATGAAAATTTTCAAATAATAAAGGAACAAAGCCATGTAAATAGCTTTTCAAGCATAACTTCTAATTTGTGACTACGATTGTCTTAGAGAGCACATTCATTACACATGCACTTACATGTGCAAGCACATAATTACTTGAGTAATATCTCATTGCACTTCAGAATTCAGACTACAAGAAACTTTGCTTCTTTGTGCCCACAAGGAGAAAGAACTCACAAGATTTTTCAAGTCATATCTCACTGCATTTTGGAGTTTATATTGAAAGAAAATTCGTTTCTTAGGTCCCACAAGGAGAGTAAGGAAATCACATTCATGTGAAAAATGGATTAAAACTCTAAATGCAAAAGTGCAATGAGATATGAGCAGAGTTAACTACTCTGTGTACTAATTATGTACAAACCACAAACTAGCTCTTTTGAATAATTGATAGTTGTTTTCTTCCTTCATGTTTCCTTCTTTTTTGTGGAATGGTAAGATCAAGCTTGTGAATTAGATTGAACTTGTTTGATTCCATTTCGGATTCGCATAATTCTACTTATGTTCATATTGATTATATTGAAAATGTAAATTAATCTTTATTATGCGCCCTGTTAATGAATTGAATCTTACTGAAATAGAACATCAAATTCATTCATCAAAGTAGGTGAATTTGAACTGGGTAACAATGGATGTGACTACATTAAACCATACAACTTATCTGAAAACTACTTAAATGACAAGTTACACTTAACTAGAAGTCCGCAAAACTAGCAAAATGGACAAAATACAGTATGAATTACACAATTTCATTACCAAAACCCGAACAGGAAAACTTCATATGGCCCGACACAAGAAATGAAAAGACATCAGTCAGTCAGTAATTGTTGTATGTTACAGGTATTTGTTTCACCATTCTTCATAGGGTTGTTATAATAATGATAATCCCCTGTTTGAGAGGGTATTTTCAGATCACCTACAGAAGCATCAAATCTTTAAATAATTCATTCTATTAGAAGATTATAGAAAGACATGATTTCCAAATTACACCCAATAAACCTTCACTTCTTCCAAGTCTAAGGATGTTAGAGAAATACATGGGATCCACTACTCAACTAAATCATCACTTTGTCTCCAGATTTACCTCTAATATGGACATACTTCTATATAAACCCACCTGCATCAAATGTGACCGTGGCACACTCAAAGTTGCAATCCCTCTCTTGCAGTTTCTCCTCATAAATGAATAAAAATAATTTATCACAAGTTTCTTGAAAAACCAAGAATCCTTCCTTGCCCTTATATCACCATGCCCCATAAGATAAACCATACACAATGACATAATCAAACTGTCACATGATACTGAAACCCATCCATACATTCCATAATTTTCAAAATCCATCCATTCCATCCATTCCATAATTTTCAATAAGGGAAACACTCAAGAAATAATTAACACTGAAACATGTCTGAAACAAACTGATTAAAAATCTGAAACATATCTGAATAACTTATCTTAAACGCGTTAAATCACTATTGACTTTGGAAACAGAAGGGCCTAAATATGACAACAAAAGTATCTAATATAAAACAAAACTAATGACATACACAATCAGTCACAAAATACCAAACAAAAGGTGGGCATAACAGTACTCATGATGGCAGTCTCGATGTGCTAAACACTGCAAAAGATGGCACCTTCTTTGCATTATAGTCATTGAGCTGCAATAGACATGCAACATGAGGTCAGTTATGGAGGGAAAAGGCTTTCGAAAATGTAGCATCAAGTTTCATCATCACAAAAACTCTTAAATTAAGAAATAATTACCATTGTAAGTCATTGCATGTCTTCATCAGAGCTTTCTCTACTTCCATCAATAGAGGCCAGTGACTGGCTTGGATCAGCATCAACTAACCTGAGATTTTTTTTTTATAAGTAATAGTTTTATATGAAACATGGGGGATTTATCATGACATATTGTTTAGAGGGTCTTCGTCTTCAGTGGAGGATTTATCACTTTTGGTGGTAGTGCGAATTGCCAACTGGGCTGCTTTCAAGAGTGAATTTGACAGTTCAAAGATAGATGGTGTGTTGCATAATTGGGAGGCTTCTTTATTATGTGGTGTCAAAAAGGCGAAAAAGGTTTTTTTTTTGGGCTCCCCCTATTGGAGGTGTGCTCAAGTTCAATGTAAATGGGGCAGCTAGGGGAAAGCCTGATCTGGCGGGCATAGGTGGAGGGCTTCACAAGAGTGAAGGTATTGTGTTGGCATTGTTCTCGAAACATGTGGGTTGTATGGAGTCTAACGAGGTAGATGTTCTTGCTATCTTGGAAGCTATCCGAATCTTCTCTTCCACTTCTTTTCAGTCAAGTTGTGTGGTAAAAAGTGATTCCCTTAATGCCATCTCGTGGGTGTCATCTTCAACTACGTTTCCTTGGAAGTCTCAGTTTTACATGAATGAGATTAGAGCTCTATTGTCTCTGATTCGAGTTGGTTTTAAGCATGTGGGTAGGTCCGCCAATTGTTTTGCAAATTCGTTAGCTAAGCAAGGGGCGGATAGGTATTCTGATTTGGTTGCTTTTACTTTGTAATTTTGTTTGTTTGTATAATGCTTTTATACCTTTATGTCCCTCTTCCCCGTTGAAGAGAGGGGCTTTTGTAATCTCCCTTCTTCCTTTAATATTCTTCATCGTTACCATTTAAAAACAAAACAAAAAAAAAAAAAAAAAAAGGAAGAAAGAAAAGGAAATGCTTAGGGTGAGATAGACTATGATGCCCATATACAACATGGATATGGTAGGACATGCCATCAATATGGCAGGAACATGAATTTTACACACAAAAGCCAAGTATAGGATAAGCTACGATGGGTTGCCTATTCTGGATATTATAGGTGATAGATAACTTTATGCAGAGAAAACTTGGAAAAGCAGAAAGAAAGGAAAATCTCTAAAGAATTTTCTTTTTCTTTATTGCCGGAAAAATGACCTCACCTGATGCCCAACATCCCATATAATCTTATCTTCAGGGGTATTAAATACATGATGCAGAGCCACAGACAGCTCCACTACCCCTAGGCTTGAACTTAGATGTCCACCTGTTTTTGAAACTGAATAGACTATATCTGCTCTAAGCTCTGCTGCTAACTGATCAAGATCCTGATAAAGTTCAAAAAGAAAACCACATAGAACACAGAACAACCCCATTAATCATTCATGAACAAAACAATTTCCGTTAACAAAAGTACACTCGACCTTTCATAATCTACAACTTTGATTCCTCCAATCAAGACACAAGCAAGCATCATGCCATGAACATGCATCATCACCTGTGACTAAACCAGATCCCTTAATCTATCCAACAGTCATTTCATTAATCTGGCCAAAAAAAAAAAAAAAAACTCTCTCATCATAATTAATCTCTCCTTTATAAACAGGAAAAACCAACCAGCATTACCAATTCAATGAATCAAGTATGCTCAAAAGTAAAAAAAAAAAAACTTCACTAATCTATGCAAAAAAGGGACATCCATCAAAACCCACGTTACAAATCTCTCTAACCAACATCCACAACATCAAAATAAGAATTACCAAGTCCATGAACATGCTTACCCTTGTAGAAAGATTCTTCATATGAATTGGGTAATTGATTGTATCCAACAAGGGAGTTGCGGGCTTCTCTCCTGAGAAGTCAATCTTCCAACTCTTTGTTTCCTTCCTTCTCGCAACCTTCCCTTCATCACCCGAACCACCTGCTCTCACAGAGTACTGAAAAAAAAAAAAGAAAAAGAAAACCAAAACCCATATCAGCACTAACCAAGACAAGATCCAAGAGCACTCCATTAGAATTGAAGATCAGTAAAAAGAACGAATTTTTACAACCCAGGTTCATTCAAAAGAGTAGATAATCAAAACCCGGATGGAGAAACAGAGAGAGCAAAAAAAAAAAAAAATTTGCTGTGGCGTTTCATTCACAAACCTGTCTTCTGCAGTTGGGTGATGAGAACGGAGATGGCAAGACAGGATAGACACTTGGAAGTCTTGATGCGAGAGACCCAAAGACTTCCATGGCTGATCAAATTAAGAGCTTCTTTGCTAATGAAACTCGGAACTTCTTTTCTGTAGTCTCCGCTCTGCTGGATATATATATATCGTCGACATGAGCTTCTCAATGTCCTCTTTGGGCCTTGGAGTCAAAAACTCGAATGAAAATATGAAGTCGCGAGAGACAGATCGAGCTGAGAGGGAGAGCAGCACGCTGCAGACACGAGAGGGAGAGAGAGATCGCAGCAGCGATGGCGGAAGAGGGAGAGAGGGTTTGCCGCAGCGAGATGGGAGAGAGCAGCAGCGAGAGAGAGAGAGAGAGAGAGATCGCAGCGAGAGAAAGAGGGCAGCAGCGAGATAGGAGAGAGAGATCGCAGCGAGAGAAAGAGGGCAGCAGCGAGAGAGAGAGGCGAGAGAGAGGGAGAGGCGAGAGAGAGAGGTTCGCTGAGAGAGAGAGATCTTCGCTGAGAGAGACCGGCGAGAGAGGTTCGCTGAGAGAGAGAGATCTTCGCTGAGAGAGACCGGCGAGAGAGGTTCGCTGAGAGAGAGAGAGAGAGGCGAGAGACAGGGGAGAGAGAAGGCAGAGTTGAGCTGCAGTCCAATGAGGGGGGGAAACTGAAATGTTGCCGCCCTTGCAACTCGTCAAAACCGACACGCCTCAACGGTCCACACGTTCCACAGCTGATGGTAAGATGGGCTGCAGCTCAGGAGAGCACTCCTCTACATATATATATATATATATATAATTTTTGTAAAAAAAAAAACCACTAATTGCTTGATACCAACAAGTTGATTTTAGAGGTGCAGAACATTCATCCGCTAAGCCCAATTGTACATGGATTCTGCCACAAACATGTACCCCAAACAAAATTTTAACTGTTTGAATAGTTGCACAAAAAGGACTATTTATCAAACTTTCAGCATTCAGCAGGAATTTCATCCAACAGTTGCGTGTTATGCTTTTATGATGGGTAAATTTCAGACCATGACACATTCATAAGAGGGACTGCTGGAGAGATGATCTCAATTGCCACAATAATCAATATGACGATGGCCTGAGCCTTTTTTTCCCCATCTTAGCTGAAAACCAAAAAACCGAAAATAAAAAATAAAAAATCCATTTCTATTTCTCTTCAAAATAAGATCAGGTCCATTTAAATTAAGAACGTTTCTAACCCTCCTAAGGAAAGATGTCGTTTACAGCATTGAGACTCTCATCCCCTCTAGATTGAGTCAGATGGCAGCTTCCCTGTCAAAACCACTTTTCCTCAAGAATACACCAAACTTTTCTTTTTTTTAATGGTAAGAATACACCAAACTCCGGTGCACTGTAACAACTTTTGCTTCCTGCATTTTCGCCTTCTTTGAACCTTTCTTTTGGAGAATATCATCCCACAGGTCCACCCACAATGAACCGGCCATCTGATTTGATACCAAGTGTTCGAATTCTCTCAATCATCGAGTCAAGTAAATGTAACTGAGAATCTCCATTGGAACTAGACGGTGACTATGCAGACGCTGAATCTGAATCACTACTTGGCTGAGTTGGGGTTGAGTGGTATCCATGAGGGACGATCAAAAGAAACGGTCCCAAGACCTGTCCGGGAATGTAATGTTTTCAGATCCTTCCATGCAGTCTTGTGAATCATCATAGATGTCATTCAAATCATGTTACTTAGCTTGACCTTCTCCGCAGTAGACTCTACTTTTGATGGAAGACCGTCCTATATGGGCAACACATTTGTAATTTTTGTAGAAGGAACTTGTTCAGTTTCAACTGTTTCGCATGTAATAACTCCTCTGTGTGGCATCCCCAATGATGCTACTGCAACACAATCAATTTCACTGATAGGACTCACCAAGGGATTTTGAATGCCAGTGCACAAAGGAGTGGGAGACTCCTGAGCATTAACACGGGCAAAAGCATTTGAAAGCAAAGTTGGCTCAGCTTCTGTAGATGTTCCAATAAAAGTTACAATTTTTTGAGAATCCTGAATAAGTCTGGATAGGTTACTTTCACCATATGTACTTCCATGGCTGGCAAGGTTCCTCAAAAGATGAGACAAGAAATCCTAATCTTTTGCCTGGTCTGAGCTAATTGCTGCAATTTAACAAACTGAATCAACTTGCCAAAATAAATATACAAATCTAGAAAAGCCACTAATATCATAGTAACAAAATGTTTGCATAGGTAAGAGGGAGTCTGAAACCTTTGCACTTTAGAATGTAGGGAATCCACGCATTCCATACGTCTAAGCATGTTGTGGCGCACCTTATGTCGGTAAAATGGTTGATAATATGTTAGAATAAAAGTAAGGTTGGTAATATGTTTGTATCGTCTTTTATGGATGAATGAACAATAAAAAGGAGTACAGATTTTTTTTCATGGTTAAAAAGGAATAAATGTTATGCATGACTAACGCAAGATTAAAGCGATTCCCTTTCTAAAAGCACTACTGCATATAAATAAAAGCAAAACAAGTAAACTGGAATCAAAATTATTAGAAAGGGGCCCAGCAGAGAGGTTCAAGGAATATGTGAATACCATTGGTGGCACCAGCAAGGTGTCCTGTCTTGAGGATGAAGAGAGATCCAGCATATCATGGAGAAGTCATTAGCCCTTTAGAGATAGTCACTACCAAGAGGATGAATTAACGACGTTCTTCCAGATCCAAAAGCATTTCTTTCGCTACGGTATTGGCTTTTTGTAGCTTCCCTTTTGAGCAAAGTGATGCAATGATGGAATAGTATGCACCAAAATTGTGCAAAGGAGGTTTTTCTATCAAAGGACTGTAATTCCCCTGATTGCTATTGTCTTCTTTCCCCTTGATCTGCATAAACTTTAAATAATCTATTTCTAAACCGCCACTGTCACTTCTAGGCTGTATCAATTGACAAGTGCCGTCTCTTCCTGAATCTAACCTCTGACTACCCATATCAGGACCTTCTTTTTGGCTTATCATTGAAAGCTTCAAAGGTCCGCTATGACGAGCAGACCTCTCCAAAGGGAAAAACATGACACCTACTTCACTGAGGATCTTGGCAGCTTCTAGAATGCTTCCTTGCTCGCATAAAGAACCAAGAAAACTTGTCAAGGACTCCATTTTGATCTCATCACCTGCTTTGTTTATCAATTCTGTGACTGATTGACTTTGAAGCATCTCTCTCAAAACACTTCTTGCTTCTTCCATCCTGCCCTTAGCACAGAGTCCTCTAATCAAATTTACAAAACCCAAAAAATCTGGGAGAAATCCCTTCCTCTTGAACTCCCCAAAAAACCCAAGAGCGCTTTCCATGTCACCTTTCCGGCAATAGCCACTGATCAGAGCACTAACTGTATAAGCATCCGGTTGTAGGTTACCTCCCTCCAAATCGAGAAGAAGTTTCAAGGCATCCTCTACCAAACCGAAGTGGCAATATCCATTTATTAGCAAGTTGTAAACACGAGTACTTGGAGTCAAACCCTTGAGAACCATCCTCTTAAAAAGCTCATAGGCATCTTGTAAAAATCCCTCTTCAGATAAAGCACCAATGAGAATAGCATAGGTTACAACAGTTGGAAGCATATGATTTTGCTCCAATGAATCAAATAGCCTAAATGCTTCAACCAGATGTCCTTTCCGGCACAAGCAGTGGATCACTGAATTGTAAGTGACAATGTTCGGATTAATCCCCTTCTTTCTCATGCTTGCGCAGATATTTAATGCCTCTTCAGGATACCCTTCTTTGCAAAGCCCATCAACCACTATAGCATAAACAACTACATCCAAGACAGTACCAGCTTCCTCCACTTCCATGACTAGTTTACATGCATCTTGAACTCTTCCTTCCTTTGTTAGTGCATCGATAACTGCAGTCAAAACACTAAGAGATGTATTTTTCTCACTATTCCCAGCAAGAAAATGCAGAGCTTTGGTTACATTCTTCTTACATAAGTACAGGACTACTGTCCTACTCATCCTAGGTTCGGAAAACCCATATCCCTTGAGAAATGCATTCAACATCAGTTGAACAAGCTGTTTACTTCCATTACGGATGAGCCACTTGAGGATTAAATAGTAGTTCTTTCCTGTCACAACTGAGCCTTTCCTCCTCATTATGATGTATACATTGGATGCAGTCTCAAAGCAGCCCTTCTTGCATAAGAAACTAATCGCATCATTGCATATAAAGCTCTGTATCTCAGGATCTAATTCCTCAATCCTGTAAAGAAATTTCAAGATTCCATCTTCACCGCTTTGCTTGTACTCCGCCTTGATCAAAGTCATATAGGCAATAGGATCAGGTTCCAGACCTTTCCCAATAAGTTCACCAAACACCTCAACCGCCATATCTATCATATCTTCACTACAGAGCCCTTGAATGATGCAGTTATAGCTGGCAGCACTAGGAATCATTACAGTTCTCCTGCACTCATCAAATATCTTTAGTGCTTCATCAATCCTTCCTACTCTACAGTAGCCATCAATCATAATGAAAAAAGTAGATGAATCTGCAACCAAACCCATTTCGGGCATACCCTGAAAGAGGATGTAAGCATCTTCAAATCTCCCCACTATGAATAATGCTTTAATAAGTAAATTACATGTAACAATATCCATACACAGACCGGCTTCCTCCAACCTCCTCTTTGTTTCCAATACCCCTCCCACATTCCCTTCTTTTAAGTATCCATGAATCAGTGTACTGTATGTAAAATTATCGCCAGAGATGCCCTTTGAAATATTATCCGCCTCGTGCATTTTCCCAACCTTGCACAACCCATTAATCACAGTATTGAAAGTCACAATGCCTGCACTAACTCCTCTCCCCTCCATCTCCTCAAGCAAACTGAAGACTTGACCGAAATCCCCATTTTGACACAATCCATCAATCAATACCGCATACACAACCTCATCAGCTTTAATTCCCAACTCCTCCACCTTCTGAAACATGGTGAATGCCTCTTCCAACTTACCCTTCTTGCAAAATCCCCGGATGATTGTGGTATATGTAACTAAATTAGGAACCAAACCTCTCCTTTTCATCTCATTCAAGAATCCGACAGCCTTCTCCACATTCCCTTCCTTACAAAACCCATCGATGAGAATCGTATAGCTGAGAAAATCCGGCTTAATTCCGCTCTCCACCATCAACCTATGCTTCCGAAACGCCTCTTCTAAAAGCCCTTCCTGAAAATACCCATAAATCCAACTACTGTACAAAACTGCATCCAAAACCACCCCTTCCTTCTCCATCCTACAAACCAAATCATTAACCTCACTAACTCTACCTTCTCTACAAAGCGCAACTACAACAGCAGTATAAGTTACAACATTTGGCCGAAAAAGCTCATTTTTTATGGCGTTCTCGTAGAACCCCAGTGCTAGTTCAGGTTTCCCGATTTTACAAAACCCGGAAATTATTGAACTAGATACGAAATCATCAAAAGGGTGTCCCATTTTCGCCTCTACCATCAATTCCAAAACCTCAATTGCTCTGTCCATCATGCCCAAACAGCAAAAGTGGAAAACCAACGAATAGAAAGTGAAAGCAGAGGGAGAAATACCATGATTCCGCCGGAGATCTTGCAAGAGAAGAAAAGCTCTTTCTGGGTCTTTTTGGGCATTGCAAACTCCTCGGATTAGAGTGTCCCACATGCCCTTTCTGGGAAAAAATCCGTCTTTTCGCATTTGGGTGATGAAATGCTCTGATTCCTGAGCTCTGCACTGTTTGAGGAGAGCCGAGGAGACGATTGAGTAAGTAAGGGCGTTTCCTCTGATTTTGTTGGAGTGCATTTGGGAGAAGACGTTGAGAATAGAAAGGAAATGATTGGACTTAGAGAGAAAAAGGAGGAGGAAGTTGATGGATTTTGAGGTGGGGCTGAAACCCCTTTTGAGAAGGTTTTCTAGGGAGAGGGTTTTGGAGGGGTTTTGGGAAGAAGAAGAAGAAGAGGAGGAAGAAGAAAAGGGTGCTTTTGGATTGATGATGGAAGAGGAAATCGTTGAAGCTTGGTCGAATTGGAAATTTGAATAAGGGGTGTGGTTAAGATGGTGAAAGGTGGGAGGCACCATTGAATATCTCTGCAAACTCAGCCTCCAAATCAAACAAAATCCTGTAACATTTTATGACCAGCAATCTAACTCTTCCCTCTCCCTCACTAAATTTTTTTTTTTTTTTTTGGTTTTACCGAAAAAATCCTCTAAGAGCGAGTGGAGACCAAAAAGGACGGGTCATTCTATTGGCACGCAAACTTTTATTCTTCCAACATAAAGAATTTATTTTTTTTATTACATTTGTACCCCTTCATGAAATGACCAAAATACCCATTTTCCCACAAAAACTCAAAACAAATTTTCTCCTTTCACACACAAGCTCATCTTCTTCCCTATCCCATTCTCTCACTCATCTCACTCTCCACTTCCCTCACACAACGGTCTTGGGTAACTCATTTTCCTTCATTTTCCACTCTTGTGTAACTCATCTTCCTCCATCTCCTTCATCTTTCTTCATTCTTGTACTTTCTAAAATTTTCATTCCATCTCTAAGACTTTCTAGTGCAATAAAAGAAGAAAACAATAATCAATTGGTGCCTTTCAATCAGAACAGCAGTGGAAAGGTCCGTTTCTTTGTTATTTTTTTAATATTTTTTCCATTTATTTTAAGTTTTTCTCGCTGAGAACTAGTTGCAAGCCCCGATATGTGTTGTCTTTCAAATCTGAATCGAATACTAATGTTTAGATGTACAGTATCGAACAGTGTGAATTTGTTCTGTATTATATATCTGAACAATATAGATTTAGTTCGAGCTATATATCCGAACAGTCACGATTTCTGTAAGAAAAAACCGTGCGACGAGACATAAAACTAAGCCCAAATGCGTGAAAAAATACTAACATTGTTTGTAAAAGCTTACATTGAATGTGAATCTATCCCTCATAACAAGTTTTCATGAAAAAACGGTAATCTAAAGTGGATGAAATGGCAAAGAAGAAATGAGGAAGAAGAATGAAATGGTAATGGTGGAGAGAAACATTTACCTTTGGAAGATAAGATGATGTAAAAGATTGGAAACGCAGTGGGAACGCCGGAGAGACCAAGATCACGGTGATGTAGAGAGGTCCGATTGTGTGATTTGTGTGTAGGAAGAAAGGGAAAAGGATGTGTGTGGGAAGAAAGAGGAAAATGGAAGGATGGGTTATTTGGGGATTTTTGGTGTGTGTGGAAAGAAGTAATACAATTTTTTAATTATAATGATGTGTATAAAGAGAATTTGTGTGGGAATAGGAAAATTCTGTGTGCCGGTAGAATCTCTCAAAATGACTCGTGCTCCAAGGGCCCATTCCAGCATTTTCTTTCTAAAATTTCCTGAGTGGGGATATCTCCGCTCCCGTGTTTTTTAAGACACACCCAAATCTCTTATTCTCCATGAGTTTTCTTCTCCATTCTCCTTGTTTCTCCTCCACGAGCTTTATTCTTCCTTTTTTACTATTCTCCTCGACGAGCTTCCCTCTTTTCTTCTCCTTTCTCCTCTCTTCTCCTCCACGACTTCTCTTTTTCTTCATCTCCTCCTTCCTTCTTCCTTATTTCATCTTCAACGTCTACTCTCATCCATTAATGGAGAGCACCGACCACCACAAGGTGACCTCAAGTTACTTCCCTTCCCCCCCCCCCTTCTTGCCTCTTTGCCACTTTCTATTCCCGCTCTCTCTGAACTATGGCCAATCCCAACTGGGCCTATTGCTTCCCTTCACCTATAGGGGCATTTTTTTCAATAAATATTTGCTACCAAACCTTTTAAAATTTGATTTTATTTAAAACTTTTCAAACCCTTTTAAAGAGTGTGAGAGGCACTGATAAAAATTGAGATGGAAGAAGAAACGAAATCGTTACTACCTCCCAACATATTTAACACACTCAGTTAAGCAGGGATATCCCCACTCAGCAAAGTCCAAACAGTCACCTAAGTGTTTTAATTTTGATGAGCGAGGAAATCCCTGCCCACTTGTGAACGGCTGAATAGGAATATCCTCGCTCTTCGAAAAAGCAAAAAAAGGGGGAAAAGTGGTGTCCCCTCTCATTTATAAATCAGCGGGGATATCGCTGCTCAACAAAAACACAAGAAAAGGCACAAAAAAGTGGTAGGAGGACTTATATGGTCTATATTAAATTTTGAAGGCCTTTTTTGTCTTTAACGAGTCTGAGGAGATTTTTCCAATAAATTTCGTTTTTATTTTAAGATTCAAAAGAAAGAGAAAATCTTAAGACTTTTTCAAAAAAATTAAACCTAAACCATAATTAAACGATTTTATGAAGAAAAATAATAAACTAACAAGATAATTCCTTGTAGATTTTTTTGACAAAATTATCCATGTTGATGATATTGTAAACCTGTGCGACTTTTCTTCTTCTTCTTCAATAGTTTTCTACCTGATTGTCTTATATTTGGAGGGAAAGATGGTGATATTTGGCGGGAGATGAATATCCATTTCAAAGAAATAAAGGAAAATAAAAAAAATGTGATGAATGCATGAAAAAAGGGTTTGATAAGTATTTTTCACGAATCACATAATGAAGTGTGTTCAATCTATATATCCACTATCAAATCCATTCTTAAAGTTGGTTCAAAGATCCTGGATTAACGAAACAAAAAACACTCTTGAAGTCTAAAACTCCACACGAATAATACAATACCCAGGAGAAAAGCCTCATATTCACCACTCAAAGATTGCCCAACATGGCTTCCTACATGTTGCTGATCACATACATCAAGACTCACAAAAATTCTCGAAACAAATGGCTTCAAATACTAATTGCTCACAAAATCATACAAAATTTCATCCCCTCCAACCTCACTCGATAGAAAATCCTCATTTAAGCGCAATTCACCAAACACCTTGCACTCCTAACTCAAACTTTCCAAACTCATGTGAAGGGGAGCGACAAATGCATAGAAACTAAGCATGGGACACATGCCTAAGGAAGATTGTTAAGACCGCTTAAGGAAGACTACTAAAACACAAAAAGCAATGATTTTCATAACCTTTCCATCACTAGATAGAAGAACATGGAGTATAATATTATTTTTTGCAATGAAAGTTGATGATATTGTCGATTGGAGTGATTTCGTCCAAAGAATTATACGAACAATTATCTCTTCATTTTATGATTTTCTTTACAAAACCGCTAAATTAATATTTAAGTCTAACTTTTTCGTAAAAATCCCTAAAACTTTTGGTTCCCATATAAAAAAGGTCATTATTTAAATATTTAAAGAAAGTATAAAAATTCATCACAATTCTCTTAATCAAGTCCTCTCCCTAATTTTTCTAAGAAATTACAAAAATACCCCTCTTATGAGAGGTTTTTGTCTTTTCTCATAACTGGGCCAAAATGTGCCAAAAAGTTCTTTTTTCATAAATAGAGATAATTGAACTAGGCCCCACCGGGTCATTTTGGTTAGATTTGATCGTTTTTCTTAAATGATTTATTAAAGAAAAAAATTGATAAATGATATAAGGGTGTTTTTATCATTTCTCAAAACTTTTTTATTAAGTGGACTTGTTTGAAAAAATTGTGGAAAGTTTTTATATATTTTTTTCAAATATTCAAATCTTCACGTACTTTCTTGAACATAAGCCAAAAGTTTTATATCTTTTTGAAAATCTCCATTCTTTTTTTGTGTTTTTCTCCTTGACTTTCACTCTCTCTTTTTCTTTTTCCTTTTTCTTGTTGTGGTGATTTAGAAAAAGAACAGAACGAATTGCTTTGACTCTCTCTTTTGTGTTATATGATCTGTAAATGGTAAAGACCTTTAAATGGACTTTGTGGGATACATTTGCTGTGATCATATAGATTCATTGGATGGGGGCCGCACCCACCATTCATAGTTCAAATTTTAACCATTAACAGGTTGGAAAATATGTAGGAATTAATGCACTGTACGACGCCCGATTGCAGTAAAAAGTAGGGATTTTGGCTAAGGAGAAAAAAAAAATTTATCGGAACAGTTGAGACAAGATTTTGATAATGATGATGATTAGTTGGAATATAAGTTGGCCCACTAGACTCAGCAACAACATGATCAGGAGGTCGAAAGGGATTTAAGGACCTCAAATCTATCCATCTCCTGAAATTTTTTCTACAGAATATACCAACAGAAAAGAGGTCAGTCATTTTGAGCACCTTGGATTTACACCTTCAACTCCGGATTTCTCTGCAGTGCCTGAGAAGATCCTGACTTTCATGCATAACTGGATATCATCCAGTTTGAAAACTTGATCTACAAAGGGCCGTTAGAAAACTCCTGTGTAATCTAACAAGAGGTAATTCTATTAAGGTCTAAAATAAATTAGGAGCTAAAAAAAGAACTCTTATTACATAAATAGAGTGTTTGCTAAATATATAAATAAAAGTTCTTTGCACAATGCCGATCTTTCGAAATAAAACATGGGTCCAATTCTGGGAATTAGTTTAAATGCCTGCTTTTATAGGAATGGAAACATAGGCCCCTTTTGTGATTGTGAACATGAGACTTACCTTAGGGAACTACAATGTGGGCCACCTTTATGAATTGTTGTATATGGGCCACCTTTTGAAATTACAAGATGTGTGAATCATCTTTAGAAGTTAGAACATGGATCCCATTCTTATTGGAATTAGAATTACAATATGGGTTCATCTATAGGGATTACAACAAGGACCCACCTAGGAATTGTTGTACATAGGATCTACTCGTTCGAAATTACACTGTGGGCCCACATTTAAGAATTAGAAGATGGCCCTAGCTTTATACGAGTTACAATGTAGGCTGACCTTTATAACAATTATAATGTGGCCCCATCTTTTGTGATTCATACACATTAGACCTAACTTTTTAGGAATACAAACTGGGGGTCACCTTTTTGCGATTGTGAATATGAAACCTAGCTATGAATTGTGGTAATTGGAGCTTAGCTTTTAGACTTATAGTGAGCCCATCATTTGTATCATTTTGAAAATTTTATGGATCTTTCTAATCTAAAATTCTTCTAAATTTGCATTGTCCACCTCTATCCGTTTTAGCTAAAAAAATATATACTTAAGAAAAAGCAACCCTCCCCTTAGCTTATTTTTTTTAAAGGCCAAATCTTTAATATGTTAATAGACTCTAAAACTAGAAATACAATTAGAAATTTACCAAATATCTTAATATGTAAACAAGTTCTAAATCATAAAATAAGAGCATTTTTCTCTAGAATTTCCAAATGGGCCCTAAACACACAAAAGCATGTGCCAAATCTTTCTCATCGTGGGTCTTCTAAGGGGTTGTCGCTATGAAATTCTACCGTATGCTCTACCAATTTAAAATTTAAACAACTAAAATTGAGCCGTCTCTATGATCTAGCGTGTAATTTGAACAGTTTCTCCTCAAATAGAATTTAGTTATACCGTAAAATCCAGCATATTAATATATAAGAAAAACACGAATCTTTCTTATATAATATTCATGTGTTTTATCTACTGCTCAATCTTACCGTGACACTAATAAATCTTCCTCCAAAATGAGAGAGTCTACAGTTTGAGCAATTTACATTTTCAATAGGTTAAAAGCATCTTGGGTAGTTTCACCTGTCTCACGTACGGATTTGGCTAAGTAAATATTCTCTGACCTTTCTCGGTGTCTTGCAAGTTGGAACCCAAAACGTCCTCTCTCTCTCTCTCTCTCCCTCTCTCTCTGGAAAAGAAGAAACAAAACAAAAACATTGATTCTCTTTGCTGTCTGCAGTTGCCTTCTCTAATCTCTTCCTACCGAAAGAGAGGAACAAAAATCTCTAAAGTTCTCTACCTCTCTCTCTCTAGAGAATCTGTTTCTTGAGTGATTGGTTTTCTCCTGCAATGCAAATGGTATTTCTCTCTCTCTCTCTCTCTCTCTCTCTCTCTCTCTCTCCCTCTCTCCATTCTTTTCATTTATGATATAACGGTTTCATGCAATCAAAGTGGCGATTTTTTTCCTTCTCAAAACAGGCTTTGAGAATAAGGTGGTTTATGGATGAAATGAAACCAGTAAACTGCCTTTTTTTTAGAGTACGTGGTTTTGAATGAGAAAGGTGGTTTTATATATGAAGTGGAGTGTTTTAGTTTAATTCTACTTGCTTGTTTTTTTAAGTGTTGTCTTTTTGAGATTCTCTTCAAGTGGGTTGCTGACATGTGCCGTGCTCATTTTAGAGCATATACATGGCAAGAGCACCGAAGTGAGAAGAAAAAAAAGAAAAGAAAAGAGTGAAGTTACTGCAGGATCCTAACCGTTCAACCATTCAATGGTTGAAAGCATAAAATTAAGGACCGTCACATGAACGGTCCGATGAGTGTTACATGATGATGGAATGTTTGTTTAAAAGTATGTGTTCCTGTGGTGTATACTAACTGGGAGTCCGAATCCCATGAAAAGTGAGATGGTGAGAATTACTTTATATTATTGCTCAGTTAAATGAGTGTCGGCCATGAAGGCCACGTAGATTAAAAATTTTGGACAACAGACGGATATTTGTATTAATAAAAAGCAGTGCTGCGGAGAAAATTTGGCATCACCCCTAAATCGGACGGTTCGGATCGGTTTTATAGTAGATCGGCTCGGTCTACGATTTAAAAATCGTAGAAACCGCTTAGATCGATCGGTTATCGGTTTGAACCACTGGTTCACCACCTAACCTGAATCGACCGGTATATTATCTAATTTGAGTATTTGACTATTTAGATTTTAGGATTTCATTTGGCTGGCATTCGACAACGCATGCCCCTCTGGCATCTCTTCTAGGGGTGTCATTATTTTGAAAATTTTAATTTCTGATTTTCAAAAAAACAAAATAAATGAATGGTTTAATCGGATCGGATTGGTTAATTAAAAAACCGATAGGTTCGGTTTGGTGGTTGGTTTTAGTGTTAAACCGATCCGAACCGCCTATGTATTGTCCTATTAAAAAAGGCTAATGTAAAACTATGTATCTATTTCTTTAGTAGAATTTCTGACAAGAATTTGTCATATAATGGTTTTTTAAACATGATATGACATCTTGTCCATTGATATTTATAAATGCGACGTGTTTTCACAAGTATTTCAAATTTCCAACAACCTAAAAGGCTCCAAAAAAAAAAACTAAAAGGTCTCAAATGACTTTTGGGATTCCAAGAATTCCACCCCCTTTGCTTTTTGGTGGAATTTCTGAATGCTCAAGTAAAATGGAGCATTCAGAAATTCTACTATGTTTGAGAATTTCAAAATTATGATGACATGGATATTATTAATTCTAGTAAAGAAATGGGCTCTATAAGTTTGTTAATTTCTTCATACTTATTTATTCAATTTGTTCCTAACACTAGTCCCATCACTACTAAAAAAAGGACTTTTAGCGACCGCCAAAAGCTGTCGCTAAAGGTGTGGAGGCGGTCGCTAATACTCTTTAGCGACCGTCTACCGACCGCCAAGCGTGCGACGCAATTACTTCGTCGCTAAAAGTATTAGCGACCGCCACCTGGCGGCCGCAACATTTTTTGCGACCGCAAGCTAGTGGTCGCTAGTAAATTTTAAAAAAAATTTAAGGACCTTTAGCGGTCGCTAAAAGTGGGGTAGCCGTCGCCGAAAAAAAAATTTTAATTTTTTTTTAAGTATTAGCGGTCGCTAATACTTAAATTTTTTTTAATTTTTTTTTAAATTTATAGTATTAGCGGCCGCCATAGCGGTCGCTAATACTTAATTTTTTCTAATTTTTAAAATTTTTTTTTAAAATTATTTTTAGCGACCGCCACTAAAGGTCATAATTTTTTTTTTTACATTAATTTTTAATTTCTCAATTTTTTTCTGCTTTTTGTACCTGTACCCGAATATATTATATACAACTACTACCATCAGTTAAAATTACTAATAACAACAAAAGAAAGTCTTGTATTAATGACATTCAAAACATTACAAAAAATTTAACAAATTATATCCATTACAATTATAAAAAAAAAACAACAAAAAAAAAACATATTGCCAGCGCAAGGTGCCGTGGTAGATCCGATGCTCTCAAACCTGAACACAAAAAGGAAAATAAATATTAATAGTTAATTATAAAAATTGGCAATTTATACTAAATATAAAAAAATTAAAAACCAAAATTAAACTTTTTAAATTTAAACCGACGTTTCAACAGTACGAGCAATCCGGGAGTCGGAATCGAGTTCCATCAGTTCCTGCAAGTCGGGAATGACTACGGGCCCGTGCTCGTCGAGTTTCACGGGCAACGGAGCCCGTTTGCTCATTTTGGACGCCCGGAGGCTACTTTCCTAAGTTCTAAGTTAACGGTTCAACTTAAACCGACGTTTCAACAATACAAGCAATCCGGGAGTCGGAATTGAGTTCCGTCAGTTCCTGCAAGTCGGAAATGACTACGGGCCCGTTTGCTTGTTTTGGGCGCCCGGAGGCTACTTTCTTAAGTTCTAAGTTAACGGTTCAACTTAAACCGATGTTTCAACACTACGAGCAATCCGGGAGTCGGAATCGAGTTCCGCCAGTTCCTGCAAGTCGGGAATGACTACGGGCCCGTGCCCGTCGAGTTTCACGGGCAACGGAGCCCGTTTGCTCGTTTTGGGCGCCCGGAAGCTACTTTCCTAAGTTCTAAGTTAACAGTTCAACTTAAACCGACGTTTCAACACTACGAGCAATCCGGGAGTCGGAATCGAGTTCCGTCAGTTCCTGCAAATCAGGAATAACTACGGGCCCGTGCCCGTCGAGTTTCACGGGCAACGGAGCCCGTTTACTCGTGTTGGGCGCCCGGAGGCTACTTTCCTAAGTTCTAACTCAGCACTAAGTTTCTATCCAACATGCTCAAAACCGCTTCTAGAACACAATGTCAAAAGAGATAGAATTCTCCTTCTTACAAACCTACTTCTCCTTCTTCGCCTATTTCAATCCCCCAAAGCCCTAATGCCATTTATCACTATATGTTTCATGCAGCTCTGTATGTCGTAATTAATATTTGCCTTTAAAGCAACTCCTTATTGGGTAATGATGCTTATCATGCAAAGCAACAATCCTATTGAGCTTTAAAATAATTTTCTTTGTTGGCCTTGCTAGAGCAGATGCTCGTGTGCCTAAGTTCTTGGGTTTTTTCAGTTAATTAAGTAAGTGCTCCATTCTCTTCATAATGCAAGTGTTGTACCTGTTTTAGTTATCTATTTCTGAATGTAGTTTCAATTTAGTATATTAGATGGCATTCAACATATTGATAAAAAAAAAAAAGATGGCATTCAACACGAAGACAGAATTTCAATCCAAACTATAAAAGCAGTATTAGTTGATTTGATTTTGTTGCGTTCCTTTTAGCTCTTTGGCTCTTCAAGTGAGCTGCCAGTGAAAACTGGAACTTAAGCCTAAACATAATGTTTGCTTGGAGATGAAATATAAGTTTTGATAATTAGGTTTGAGTTTTATCAGACAACTAATCATCATAAGCACATGGATTGACTGTCCCTCAAGCCAAGATTGAACGACCAACAAGGCTTTGAGGAATTCAAGTTCTGATCCAAAAGCTCTGTGCCAAAGCCCCCAACAAATCAGATAAAAAAAAAAAAAAAAACAAACCCAGAAACAAACATGTGTAATGACTATCACTTTGAAGCTCTAATCTACATTTAAAAAAAAAAATGCAAGATCTGGAAAGAACTTAATTGAAAGTGGGAATAGATCATCAACATACCTGGAGATGATTTTGATGCAGAGTGTACGGACAGATGCTTGTTTCAGAAGCTGTTCTTCGTCTTCGAGGTTTAATGGCAGAGAGAAAACAGAGGAAGAGTGAGGGAAAGAGAGAGATTGTTGGTGAGGGAGAGCGAGCAGCAGCAGCAAAGTGAGGGAAACAGAGTCCTCGGCAGCGTTGAGGGCCGGAGACGGAAAGACCAGCGGAAAGAGAGAGAGAAATAGAGAGAGAGGGAGAGGGAGAGGGAGAAGGAGAGGGAGGGAGAGAGAGGGCTCCGGCGCAGGCGGCTTCGGCGTGGATGGTGCAGCGGGAGACGGGAAAAGCGCGCGGGAGGGCAAAGTGCAGAGCGCGGGAAGGAGGGGAAAGGAAAAAAGGAAGAGAGAAAAGTGAAAATCACTGGGGCTTATAAAAGACCCTTTAGCGACCGCTATTGCGGCCGCAATAGGCGGTCGCTAAAGGGTCTTTAGCGACCGCCAAAAGCGGTCGCCTGCCTTTTCCCTGCGCCAATACTCCCTTTTCTAGCAGTGCATCATGTATATATTTCTTCATGCTTATTTATTCAATTTGTTAATTTGAGCTATAACTATCAAGTTCCACTTTTTACCAAGAGAAAAAAAAACTCAAAAGTTCCACTTCTTGATCATGGACACCTCATGGTCAACATTAATATCTTTTAGAAAAAAAAAACATTACTTTAATATTATCATTACATTAATAATTAGCAATAGTAAAAACTCATTAGTTTTATGTTGTTTTTTAATCAAATTGTATTATTATACTCATGTGCCTTTGTGAAATAGTTGTTCATTATGTTTTTCTAATCAAGGCCCGAATTCAGCACGGGCCTCTTTCATTAGTTTATAAATTAAAATTGAGCATATATAAAATTGGAAGAACTAAACATTAACTATTTTAAAACATAGAAGAATTAGGTGCAACATCAAGAAAGTGAAACCATTGAATCACTGATGACAACAGCGACATATACTTATGAATTGCAAAAAACATAAAATAGAGGAAAGAAGCCGTAAATAAAATCCAGAGAAATAGACTTTTGGGATATATATATATATATATATATAGGGGTCCAAGTCGCAATTTTTGCATTTTAACTAGGGTGCTCATGGGCTGCCGGCTCGCTTTGGGTAGGGCTTGGACCTTCTATATATTATTTGGGCTGGTTTAATATTTGAGCCAGTTGGTCTTGGATTAAGTGATAGAAAGCCTAACCTGGCTCAGCCAGGCCTTGAACACCACTATTTTTAACAGCATGTTGGATCTAATTGGAGTTAGGGCTGCAAACAGGATGATTTCAGATTGGAACCACACTGGACCCAGAGCCGCTTCTAAATAATGGTTCAGGTTCCGGATTCGGTTTTGGCTCGGAACCAATTTTGTTAGTTCTAGAACTGGGTCCACCTAGAGGAATTGGAAAACCTTTCTAATTCCTCTTCATTTTTTATATTTTCTTAAAATATCATTCGACTTATAACAGTGCATAAAGTCTACCACCTCCAATATTATACATAAAAATGTAAAAAAATAATAATAATAAAAAATAAAAAATTTGAGGTTCAATTTGCAATATCAAATACTCATATGTTGAGTCTCGGATCCATTGGTCGGAACTTATATAGACTCAGAACATAAGATATCAATGCTCCTACTAAAAATTAGATATTTAACATGGGCCCAATCTTTTTGGTCTACAGCCTGCTGCGATTGCGTGAAAATTAAATATGTGCCTAGTTTTTACATCATTGTTGAGAGTTTTTCCACATATTTCTTGAGATTCACAAGGTATTAAGCCATGAAAATTGACCATATGGACTTGCTTAGCCTTCCAAAGAGATCTCATAGTTTGGATCTTGTGTTTGGGGCCCACATAATCTACAAAATTATACCTAATGGTTCACTTTTTTGCACATATTTAGAGATTGGTGATGATCCAACGGGTGAAATTTGGTCCCATGGTCATGTTTGATATTGTGAACATTACTAACGATTTAGATCTTATTTTACACACATTTAAATAATAATAAAAATTGAAACAATTTACAGCTCAGGGACAAATGCAATATTGAGCATAATACATCAATGGTTATTTTTGTTTTGCACATATTCACAAGGTATTATGTGATCAAAACCGACCACATAGCCATTCTCAGCCTCCCAAACATATCCAACGGTTTTGATCTTGTGTTTGGGGCCCACAGATCATAACAAATTATATCCAATGGCTCACGGTTTGTGGCACATATCTCGAGATTGGTGATGATTCAATGGATGAAATTTGCTTATATGGCTGTGTTTGACCTTGTGAACATTTTCAACAGCTTGGATCTTGATTGGGCCTCTCAGATTTGGAAAAAAAAAATTGAAATAAAGCACTAGGAGTGCTTATGCATAACACTATAGCCCCGCCTCTTCTTTTTTTCCCTCTATTTTTCAACTACCTTATCAATTGGGCTGCGAAAAATAGAGTCATTGGCTTTACTTCTCCAGAACTTGTAGAGGCTAAAAGACAGTAGTACCAAACACTATTTTTTTAAACCTCCACTGTCTATTTTAAAGAAATTGAGAAATAGAGGAAAAAATTTGACCTCCCCATGATGCACTTAAAATAAAAGCGTGAGAGCCAATGACCGGTGCATCCTTGTCACTTGTCAGCATCCATCGTTTTAAATCTTCACTCACGATTTCTCGGTGCCTTCAAAGTCTTTGTTTCTTCATCTCTCTCTATGTAAGGAAAGAAAAGAAATATCAAAAACCCCCCACCAGAACCCTTCTCTCTCCTCTTTCCCATCTTTTGGAAGAATCCAATTCTTGGGTTTTTGGGATTCTCAAGCAAATGGTATTTCTCTGTCTCTATCTCTCTCTCTTTGTCTTTCTGTTATCTTTTCATTCTTCTTTTTTGAGTTTCGGATGTATCGGTTTCATGAAACCAAAATGTCAGGTTTTTCTCTTTTCCTGAAATCTGCTTTTGAGAAGAAGGGGGTTTAATGCTGAAAGCAGTAAACCGCCTTCTTCCTCTGTGAGAGCGGTTTTGAATGAAAAGAGGGCGGTTTTGGGAAGTCTGTAGCGTTAAGTTTTCGTTTTTTTTTCCCTGCTTTTGCGTGTCAATGACTCTCTCCAAAGATTCGCTTCGATGTGTCGCTAACATGCGCCGGTGTCTCTGCTTGTGTAAGTGAACAATCATTAGATGGGTTGAAAAGGTTGTTTAGTATTTGGACTGGCACATGAACGGTTCGGATGAACATTACTTGCTGTTGGGATGTCAGATTTAAAGATGCATGCACCTGTGTTCTATATTAATGGGTAGTCCTCATCAATTCCCACAAGAAACTTGTGGGTTTCTTTCTGATTATGAAAAGTCCAAACCGTTCAAATTGGTTTATTGCACCCTTGAAATGTAGTAAAAAGCTTGTAAAGAATCATAAAACAAGAGCCAGTTTTCTTCAAATGGTTTGGATTTTCATGTGTGTGGGCCCCCCATTACAAGAGAAATTTCTCATGAGTGGAAGCTGCTGGGAGGATCCAGATTCTAATGGGTCATGCAAAAACAGGCAGTATCTGCCGGCTCTCTATTAGAAAAAGATTATTTAGTGTTGCCGGCTACACCATAAAAAAGGGTTGTGTCTATATTTAAGAGATCTCCACTGTGGGCCCACTTTTTTGGAATTCAATTCCTCTGTTGAATGCGGAGAGGGCCAAATGCCACTTTGATTAGAATGATATTAATTGTTGGATTGAAAACATTGATGATGAGATTTGGATCCAATGGTTTGGATTGAGAAAAAGTGGGCCCCTATTTTGCCTCATGGTGGAGATCTCTCCTGAATAAAACACAACTTGTGATGGTGTATCTGGAAACACCTGTTCATTTCTCCTAAATTAACAATCTGGTATCTAGAAAGCTGGTCATTACCAGTCCAAAAGTGGGGGTAGTTGCACAGCTTTTTAGTGGCTTCTTTAAGTGAGCCCTGTAAGACCAGCTTTTGGACTGGTAATGACCAGCTTTTTGGACCACTTTGGGTCTATATTTTGTCATCACAACATTATTGTGATTGCCTACTGTATCCCATGAAAATGGTTTGCTATTAGAATATAAGAGAAACCATCCTGTGAATTATTAAGACTATATTAAGGACCGACATTAGATCCACCTTTGCTTGATGTAGTTCGCTCATATTACATGTTTACATCTACATGAGAATTTTGCCTCAATTTGAGTTAAACTCGATAAACATATGCAGTAAGTTTTATCATATAAAATAAACAAAGTTACAGACTTTACACATCTAAATCTGACAATGTATATCTGTAAATAAGTCGGTGCGTGATATGAATTGATTGGATCAAGCAAAGGTGAACCCATATAGAACAGTGGCAGCAGATGATTGTTTGCAGAGTACTGATGTTTGGTTAACTATAAAACTTACACTCCCAATCAAGATAAACACCTTACTTCCCAGATAACAGATCTTCCTGCTTCTGTCAGAAAGATTTTCTGTTCAGATATGAACAATTGAAGCAGAATGCTGTTAGAAACCAAAGGAATGTTTGTAAAAAGTTGCTTTGCTGTTGTATAAATAAGGGAAGTGCTCTTTCAGATTTTGTTGAAGCTAGGTGTTAGGTGAGGAAGCAACTTGGCCTATGGGTGACTGCCAGTCTGACGGGGTCAGAAACATAGTAGGTGGCTTATTAGAAAAATTATGCATTGGTGCTATTCCTTTTCAGCAGACCAATCAATGGCCTTTTTACAAATAAGCCAAAAGGGCAGGGTTTTATTTACAAATATTCCCCATTTAATTACATTGTATTAAGGTAATTTGTTTCTGAAATGCCACATGATTACTGAAATGATGGCCTCCAACATAGATGATGGGACGAAAAAAAAATTCTAGACCCAAAGATCGTCAATTTTTATTTTCTTTATTCACCATTTGGGAGACTATAGTTATTGTTTTTGTTGAATGATCAAACTTAGTATCAGGTGTTTTGGTGTGGAACAGGTTACAGAAGGTAACTTTCAGGACAGTGGAGTGGTACTCACACCCCCTCTGTGTTTGGAGGGTGGGTTGGCAGCTGAGTGCAGGACTCCTAATATGCTCCAGCGCATATTAAGCTTGTTTAAGAATGTGCGGCCAGGATCTGATCTTACTCGATTTGAGGCAAGTCTCACGTATTCCTCTTTCTTTTAGTGACATTCACCCAAAGCTAGAAAAGGAGGGCCCCACAGAGGCGCTATGACCATGACCCTTACGGGGAGCGGAGGTTGGAATCTGTAGGTGATCTTGTGGATAGACGGTGGATGAAGTTTCACCTCATTCAACTGATATTTTGATGACAAGATTTGCTCCTTTCAAAGCTGCTAAAATGTCTACCCCATTGTTTACATGGTCATCAAATCTACTAAGTCGGGTTTCTCAGAAATTTGGATTTATTTGAGGGATAGCACACCCGCCTCCCACAGCTCCCTCCAAGGTTCAATCCCTGGAGTGGTAGCTTTCCTTCAGAGTTCCTGGCCACTAGGCCAACCAAGCAAAAAAAAAAAAAAGAAAGAAAGAAACTTTCAAGTTTCATCCCCACCAGAAAAAATCAGTTAAAAAGTCTATCCTATTTTCAATTGTGGCTATCAGTTGAATAAGGTTAAATTTCACCTTGCTCCCCAGTACATATAATCCTTAACTCATCCCCCTTTCTCCCCTCCCATTGTGAGGCCCTGTGCGGCCCCACTTTCACCTTAGAGTTATCATGTTGTTTTATTTGTTACATGATTCTATCCATGCTTATGAAATTGCAGCTTCCTCCTCTGTTCAATGTGCCAAAATCACAACTTCAATGCTATGGAGAATCTGTGTACTGCATTGGTGAGGATATCTTGAGCAAGTGTTCCAATTCAAAAGGCAACCTTGAGAGATTTGCCAATGTTGTCGCCTGGAGTTTATCAACAAATCGACCTTTGATTTTTGGTGTCGCCCCTTTCAATCCTGTCTTGGGTGAAACCCATCATGCATCGTGTGGAACCTTAAATGTGCTTCTTGAACAGGTAAATTAGATTGCCTTGAAAAAGTATTACAACTATGATTCATCATCTTCAGTCCAACTGGATTTATTTACTATAAGCAATTGTCGACAAACATGGTTTTAAAACACGATGCAGACAAGAGATACAACTCACGTGGTTTAATTTCAATATCACAGATAGACCTGCAGATGCAATGGCCTGGGCCAAAACTGTTGCCTTCCAACTGTTATGTTTATGTTAGCTCATTGTTGCTTTGTTTACATTTGTTCTATAAATGAAATATCTAAAAATTTCTACTCTTAGGGCCTGTTTGTTTAGATCAGTATTGAATTCCTAGAATTTCTATCCAGTGCCTTTCCGTCAAAGGGGTTTAAACTTTAAAGTAGAGAATTAGAAGTGAGGATACATAGAGTACCATAAAAAATAGTCTTATTATTTAATAGGCATGCCGCACATCATTCTGTATAATAAGTTAAATCCTAGGAAAGTAATGGAACAATTTTTCAATGACGCCTTCTCCATAAATCCTTCACTCTCCCCTTTTTAATAATGCTTTGATAAAGTACTCTTCAACAATGAATTCATGGGCCATTGGTAAGCAAGCTCTTGAGAGTTTTTCCTAGTGTGTTATAGATGTATAATACAGTTCCAATGCATTTCATGTTTCTGACTGTCACAGCATAGAAAAATTGATGTCTATGCGAACAGTACATGACAGGTGAACCCGCTATAGAATGGACATAATTTTAATCTATGATTAATGTATATGCTCTTTATTATATTGGAAAGTTAAAAGTAGTTTGAAACATTGAAGATATTCACCTTTTGAGTGTCTTGCGAGTAAAAAAAACCTCCAAGTAGGATATTATAGCTATGTAGAAAGCAGCGTGCAAGTAAAATTTAGTGTTTTAGGTCAATACCATCAAAAGTTGGTATTCATAAAGTCAATAATTGTCACATCAGGCAAAAATGATTGGTGTTGGCCTGGTCATGAACCATACCAACTCTAGTGCATTAATAATTTGTGTTTAGTTTATGCAGTGTTCAAAGTTCAAACTTAGTGGTGTTTGATTTGCTAGGACTACTCTCTCTCAGGTTTCACATCATCCCCCAGTGAGTGCACTCCACGCAACAAATGAGAAGGAAAATTTGGAATTAGTTTGGTGCCAAAATGCCAATGCCAAGTTCCATGGTAGGTTCATCTCAAACTTACTTTACTCTTACAAAAACAGCCTTTATATTTCTTGAAATAGCCACAGTATCCTTCCCTGGGCTGTAAAGTGGCTTGATGTGTTGGACTTTAGACCTGACCGGACTAAAAAAGTATGGAAACTTCATCCAAGTTTAACCCCACAGGATAAGTTTGGGCCAGGTCCCATGTATACTGCTACAGTGGACCTGATTCTGATGTGAATATTTCCATTCATTTGGGGGGACCTGAATATAAGTACAATTGCTGCTGCTCCTAACCCATGGTTCTGACACTTGAGGGAGCATTGAAGATAGCGCAGAAGCGGTGGTCGTTTCTTTTTTAGGGAAGCCCTTCATCTGAATCTTCGGCAGATTCTGTTGGAAGGTGAATACTCTCTTTGTACCATTAGGTGGTCATCTGGTATTTGTAACAGAAACCAGTCCAACCCAGTAATACCATGGAATGGATACTAGGATTTGAACCAGCCTTGGACCTGGATCTGGGCCCAGGCCCAATCAAATGTACATGTCTGTTTGGGCAAAGAAAGATTTTCTATTTCTCAGTTCTACCAGTGATGACTGGATTCATCACACAAACAAGTTTCAAGGTTTGAAAATTTTCTCGACTGGAAGATCATAACCATCTGTTCTAGCTTTCTCATGGACTCTTTTACTCTATTGTGCGAGACTCTTTTTCCTAAACTGTTGTATTGTGTTTTTTAACTTATAATGTCTTGGCTAGATGATTGAAGTAGTGAGACAAATAAACAGCTGGGATGAATAGGGAGAAAAGATATGTTAGATTGCAGTATTGTATAGAAAATGTTTTTAAATGGAGTTGGTGAAAATTAGAACCCTCAAAGTAGGGCCCAAATAAATGGGATAAAGCTTCTTCAACAATGTTGATGATGCATTGTAGGTTATTAAGTGAAGATTCAGAACCTTCCAATTAAAAAAAATTTCTGAACACCCTCTGTTTAGTGTGAGAGCCATGACATCAATAACCTGGATCATTAAGACTACAGGTCTATCATGTGCCCAATATGAAGGGGCCCAACCCACATTTCTGGAAAAACAGCTCAAATCTATCCAGACAAGGCCTGCACTTGGCCGAGACAGCCCTGTTTAGAGCTGGTACCCCCCTAATTATTGTAATGTTCATCTTGTTTTGTTTTTCCCTCCGTCTCTAAATTGCATATTATCATTCTCTTTTTTATGAAATTCAAGTATGTTCTACTTTCAGGTGCTTCAGTTGAAGTTGTGGTTCATGGGAAAAGGCAGCTGAATCTTTTAAATTTTGGTGAGCATTATGAAATGAATGCTCCCAGTCTCCTTATAAGGTTCTTTCCATTTCCTGGAGTTGATTGGGTTGGAAATGTCAGAATCAAGTGTAAGGATACCAGCCTCGAGGCCAATCTATGTTACAAGGGGAATTCCTTGCTTGGCTTGGGAGGTGGTTCCAGATTTGTCGAGGGAAAGATTTTTGATTCTTTGTCCATGGAGACGATTTATGATATTGAAGGACACTGGGACAGGTAATGATAATTTAGATGATTTTCATTTTTGAAATTACTACTGCTGATGCTGCTACTGATCTGGATGCTTTCCAATGCTTTTCATAAAGAAAAAAAAATCAATCAGGGTTTTCAAAACTCTTGGTTAATAGGCAGTTAGTAAACAGCATGTGCCCAAATGTATAGGTTTATGTTGTTTCTCTATTTGGCTGCCTTGAAGTATTGATCAATGAAACTCCTGCATTTAAAAAAATAGCTTTTCTTTTGAAGTAAGTAGATGGTGATATATATATTACTTTAAGGCTCATTTTGCCATTTAAGTTTTTGCCTGGAGCAAAGGAATAGTTTCAAAAGCAGTAATCAAGAAGGATGAGAGCTAGGAAAATGTCGATCATCATCATCAAAGCCTTGTCCCTATTATGTTGGAGATAGGAAAATGTATTTTATGAAAATAAAGCATCTAAAAAGTAAAAATTCTTTTTATTTAGTACTTTTCTGATATAAAGTTTTTTTTTTTTTTACAAAAAAGAGTCCCCATAAAACCCAATAATATGTCTGAAGACACAAACTCATGAAAATGATGGGAGAGGACCTCCCTCCTTGTATTATTATTATTATTATTGTTTTTATTATTATTATTTTACGTCGATAAATAAATAAACAAGGGCAGGGAGGCCCTCCCCCACCATTTTGATGAGTTTGGGTCCTTGGTCATTATATTTTGAGGGGAATTTTTTTAGTAAAACCCCTATAAAGTACATTTTAGGAAAACCCCAAGTACCCAATCTTTTTCAGTGGTAGTTGCTTGAAACTAAAAGGTGAACCTTATTAAAATTCCATTCGTTTTGATAATATTAAGGAGTACTGCTGTATTATAATCGAAGGTTTGTTGTGATAAAAGTACCCTCCAAAACTGAAGAATTTTTATTTATTTATAAATTTTCTGAACATTTAAAAAAAGTTTTGAATGGTTATTTATATTTATCCACTTTGTCATGAGCATTAATAAATTATTTAATCCATTGCTTGTGAGAACAAAGCAAATGAACTTATTTCACAACTAAGTAGGCTTGAAATGACAGAGTCGTTACTATGACGGACGCACAAAGTGGGGAAAAGAAGGTTTTATTCAATGCAAAGGAAGCCATTTCCAATTTGAAAACTCCCATACTGCAGGATCCGAAGGTTCTATCTCTCTCTCTCTATATATATGTGTGTGTGTGTGTGTGTGTGTGTGTGTGTGTGTGTGTTGTGTGTGAGAAAACTGTGTGTGTGTGTGTGTGTGTGTGTTGTGTGTGAGAAAACTGTGTGTGTGTGTTTTTGTGTGTGAGAAAACCAATTTCCTATTGGAGTATTAGCATTGGTGTGCACACCAACTACTTTTGGACTTTGGAGTGTAACTTTTTACATTGATATGTTATATGTATCCATTAAGATCCGCTCTTTGGAGCCCGTTTCTCTCTATATTCCATTGGATACCATGCACTTGTGATTGGCGATCTCGCCAACTATCAATCAAATCATAGTGATATTCACCATTGGATTGGACCATTGATCCACCCAAGATTGACTGCAAGTTAATTGCATAATGTGCTTCTTTCAATCCAACTGTGAATAGCAAGAGTGATGATATCTGGGCATGGGAGCTGATAGAGAGAAACACTTGATGCAAAGTTTGGTTTCAGTAGAAGTGGGCTCTAGCGGAGATTACATGGAAGTTAATCTTTGTTCCTGGCACAATACTAAATGATATCATGATTGGGATGGCCGCACACATGGTTACAGCCGGGCTAGCCCATGGTTTCTGATCTGCCCCTGGGCATGTGTTTTTAAGGCTCACTAGCTGTTAGCCAGACCTGTTTCTATGCACACCCAATGGCCTGACAGGATGACTCTTTTTTTTCTGAGCCCAACTCATTTAAAAATACCAGGATCCTGTATCGGGTTAGAAAGCTGGACCAGAACCAGTAATTAGTTTATGGGCTTAGTTTTGACAAGCCAGTGTGGACTCCCTCCAAGTATAGTTGCAAATGGCGCTTGCTGGATAAAAGCTTATCCAAGCCAGCTATTTTCATTGCAGAGCTTTGACCTTGACTCAGCTCATATGCCTGAGAGTTACACCCAGCACAGGCCTATTTGGGCCTGAAAAATACCTCCCCAATTCCATCCTAAAACGGGTTGGGCAGGGCTGGCAGGACTCACTTGTAACACTGCCTTGAAGAGAGGTCAAGTAAGCCCACCAATCTGATCCACTCATCTGACAGAGGCCTTTGATTGGGGGTATGCATTTAACATTTGGGTGTGAGTGTGAAGAGTTTAATTTTTTTTTTTTTTTTTTTTTTTTTTTGCCTTTCTTGGTTTTCCACAGGGGGTGTTGCCGACTGAATCAGCTTTGGTATGGAGTGAAGTGAGCCAAGGGATTTTGACCAAGAATTGGGAGAAAGCAAAAGCAGCAAAGAAAGACATTGAAGAGAGGGAGAGGAAGTTAGCTAGAGAGAGGAAATCAATAGGAGACTCATGGGTTCCAAAGTATTTTAATGTATCCTACACAAAGGATGGTGGATGGGAATGCACTCCTAAGCAGGAAATGATCCCACCAGCCCCTATTGTTGTTTCACCATGACCATGACCATGACCATGACCATTTGAAAATATCTCATAGATGTTGATGTATTAAAATTATTTCTATTGTTAAAAGTTTGGTTTTTCATAATCCTTTTCTAACTTTTATAATTAATTTTTAACAGATGATTTTAGGAAGCCATTGGTTGATCCCAGTTGTCCCAATTTATGTGCTCACCATCAGTATCATTCATTAGTACTAGTAAGAAGTTCATTCAAAGTAAAATAAATAAAGTCCCTTTTCAGAAGATGATTCAAAATCTCTGTCAAAACTCATTCACATATTAGGAGGTTCGTGCTTAAGTTAACAGAAGTTCAAAACTTCAAAAAAAAGTCTTTTAAGTTGCTAAGCTCTGTAATGATGAAACCATTTAAAGAATTGCGGATTTTTCTTCTTTTTTCCTTTTTACATGCACTTTTGCTCCCTTTCTTCACATCTATAAAAT
Source organism: Persea americana (assembly GCA_029852735.1). NCBI lineage: Eukaryota > Viridiplantae > Streptophyta > Magnoliopsida > Laurales > Lauraceae > Persea > Persea americana. The sequence goes on from CM056812.1 coordinate 3,005,249, forward strand.
CTTTCTGTCTCCATCTCTATCTCTCTAGATTTTTCCTTATACAAAAGTCCTGCCAAACAAGGTTTTTTTTTCATTCATTCTTAGAATCGAATATTTCTAGAATGATGTTAAACGGGCCGTAGGGCCTCTTTGGTTGGGAGCATTTTTGATAAAATTTCTCTTATTGAGAATTCCTGGCATAAATGCAGACGTTATTCGATTTAGGTGATGGAAATTTACTGAGTTGGCCAAGTGAAAAAGTCACTTTTGACTAGCTAAATTCTCAAAGTTTTGGAATTTGAAATCCTCTTTCGACATTAGCCTTTTAAACTTCTACTTTGTTGCGGACAACATTTGGAATTCTCTAAATGCTCTAAGACAACATATCCTCCTTTTACATGGTTTTAGTAAGAGGAGAAAGTTTGGAGTCCGGAATGCCTGAGTTCTCCCATGTGCTTAGTGTAAGTGGAAAGAGTGAAACTCCACCCGAGTCTCACCTGTTGAAAATCCAATCCACCAAAAATAAATGCACTCCCTACGTACTGACTATCTTCAAAATTTACCGAAATGGGTGTAGATCCCACTATAAGATTATGATTAAGAATGTAATTAACACAATCTACTTCTTTGTTCATTATATGAGAGAGAGAGAGAGAGAGAGAGAGTACATAAATGGACGCTAAATAAGATTAGAAGTTATGGATGTGAATGGATTAAAAGGGGTAATTGACATTAAGTACTTTACTTGATATGATATTAAGGGTCTCAACTAACATTGCTAACTTAGAGTAATATGCTGAAGTGGCACACGAAGAACTTAGAATTCTATCTTTTGTCCCCAATGGATATCTAAATTTAAGGAATAAGAATAGAGTCTCTCACTCAAAACATGACTATTAACATAATTAGCATAATCTTATCCATTGTTAATCATGATATAAATCAAATTCACAATCTTACGGCAGGATCAACTCTTATTAAATTAAAATTTAAGTATTTTATAAACGTTTTCTTATTTTAAAAAGTTGGGCCCTCTCCTCTCCTTCCCCTCAATAGGGAATGGTTGTGTGGAAGAGTCTCAAGCGATCCAAACTCGAATTCACTCACTTGAGAGTGTCGAATGACACTGACACGTGGAGGAAACTGGGTCCCAGTAAGATTTCCCATGCTCACGTGTCACACCCAGAGCAACGCTATGGATTATAAAACGGATATATCATATTATCATCTCACTCAATCTCTGTGTGTGATTTCGGAACAATGGCTTCTTCTTCTTCTTCTTCTTCGCTCTTTCTCTTTTCTAATTTCAGGAACCTCGAGATCCGCAAACCGAAAACCCTAATCTCCCCTTTCAATTTCAGACCTTCCAATTGGACTCTTAATCTCTCTTTTCAATCTCATAATCACCACCCCAAGATAATAAAATCGAGAATCGCAGCTTCGTTATCGACAGCAGCGGAGCAGATTCGCGCGAGCCCGGACGATCTCGTCGCTTCGATTCTCTCCAAGGTATGAAATATCTCTGCATCCAAATCCATTCGCCACTCAATCTTGATCTAGATCTCAAATGAGATCATTGGAAAAAAAAAATTGAAGTTGAAATCTTGTTGCTGATATTTTCAATTTTGTCAATATGTTGAATGTATCGTGATATAATGGGAAATTAATGTTTTCTCGAAATATCGTGATATTTTCAGAAGAGAATTGAAGAGTGCCCTTGTGCAACATCTAAAAGCGCTCTTAAATCAATCTAATTGATGATGATGAGAGACCCATGTACTCATGTAGGCAGTGAGTGAGAAATTAAACGTGAGAGAAGTGAAGCCTTTCATGAGAATCATATTCCTCCTTATGGTCCTTAAAATTTCCACTTCAACCCATCAAAACTCAATTTTGAAAGAAAACTTGGACAATTCTAAGGGACGTGGACCATTATACGACATGTACAATTATACTATATTAAGCTGAAGGGTTTTTGAGGTGATTTTGACCATGATTTGTTATTTTGACTGGGAGTTATAACTCCCCACTTTTAATATGTAACCACTCTCCACTTCTAATATGGAACCACTCATTTTCCTCATGGAACCACCTCTTCTTCCTACTTTTCACAAAACTTCATTTCTATCCCTATTATAATCACCAAATCATTGTCTTGATTTTGTGTAATTTGAGTTTTTCTTAATAAATCACTATATATACTTTTTAGTTATTGGTGAACATTTTCGTGCTAAGCACGGGTTATTGTGCTAGTATTCTTTAACCAACACTTCGTCCATTTGACAATGTTAGAACTATCCAAGTGATGCTCCCCCACTAATACGATTGGAGAGCTAAGGTTTTTCTCTATCATTGATTTTCTTCAATGAATTCAAAATAGTAATTACAGTGGATGATAGAGTGAAAATAGCAAGACAAAATCAAATGTGCACACACCTGGAATACGAGTTGCATCCTCCTCCATTGCCCCCACTTCCCCCTGTTTGTCTGCAGGTGCATATGCTTGCTTGTGTTGCAGTTCATCTAGCCATTGACATAAATTTATCGCAGCATTCTTGTATTGTTATTCAAAATAAGTATATTTTTATTTAGGTGAGAGAGACCGATGGTGGGGTTTCGCTAACTAAAGAAGGACATGAGGAGGTAGCAGAAGTGGCGCAGCAGTTGACCAAGTTCTGCGTTGACGAACCTGTAAAAAATCCTCTTATTTTTGGAGGTAAAATGTGTGAAACAGTTTGAACTCTTTTATATACAGGTGCTCCTACTTTTTATGATATAAAAACTTAATATTATTCATCATGAATAATGAGGGTATTACATACACACATTTGCTTAAACAAGAACCTAATGTTGACCCCAAGATAAAAAATCTTAAGAAATAAGATTCAAGTAGTTACTTCTACTTCATTCGTGTTTTTTTTTCTTTGAAATGGTAATTGATTCAGTGAATGAAGCAATCTTTACTTTTCATGTATATGTTCAGGATCTTGAATGATTCTTGAGGTACCCCTATGTTTTCTAAGCAAATAACACACTGTTGAAAATTAGTTTAATGACTACCTTTTCTTGGTTCTTAAAAAGAAGTCATAAAAAATAACACTCAAGCCTGACAAGAGTGATGCTGATATTTGAGTCTTGGTTCTGTTTTGAGACTAGGGTTCATATACTTATTTCATTTAGTTCATAAGAAAAGGTACAATACAGTGGGTTTTTAAAATGCTCAAATTAGTAACCTGTCACATGAATATCTTATATCCTATCTTCACCTGTTCCATAGTGAGGAAATACCCTACACTCTATTGTGCAGCAGCGTAGCAGATTATGACTAAGTTTTCTGTGCCTATTTTTCCGCGTCATTTAGTGTAGGAGGACTCTCCATGGGAAACCTATTTTTTTGGGCATCTTTTTTCCAAGAGAGGGCTTGTTGGGTTAGAGTTTGAGAGAGGGTTTCTTGGGTTAGGTTTGAAAGAAGAAAATGGAGTTGGGATGGGGACTCAGTTGAGTCTGACTTGACCCGATTTGGCTCGACTCGGACTCGGGCGACTTTTAAAACACTGGTGACAACTTCTTTCTTAAATGTAGGGATATTATCACCCCAGTTGGAAAGATGTGTATATGCCTTTTCAGTTGTTTAGATCATTGTTTAATGGTTCTTACGTTTTAAATTTCTCAGTGTGGGATGTCATATACTGTTCAAGGCCAACATCACCAGGAGGTGGTTACAGGAGTACAATTGGTCGCTTCGTGTTCAAAACAAAAGAAATGGTGCAGGTCGTTGAAGCTCCAGATACTGTGAGAAACATGGTGTCCTTTTCTGCATTTGGATTTCTAGATGGAGAGGTTTCCCTCAAAGGTATATATACCTTGCTTTGCCAAACAACAATTTGGATTTGAATCCATCCCACTTGTATAAAAATTCATTTCTTGGAACTTTACCATGCTTTTTGAGAAAAGCAATCTCTTAAAATGAGGAAAGCTTGCTATTTAATTTGGCAAAGACTACCCAAGTAAATGCACACCATACACATGGCATAATGCACTTGAATCCAAACAAATATTACTTGTTACCCCTGTTTTAAAGAGGGCAACAGGAATGGTAATTTTTACCCTTCTAACCTCTGATTAGTGGACAAGTGTTTGATGAGTTCGGTTTATGGATCATTTCTGATTTCAACTGTCTATCCAATGCCTACCATTCTGATGGATAAGATCCTTCATTCAGTAGGGGTTACCTATTGGAGTTATCCATGATTAATGTGGCCCTTGATTTGGACAATTAATCATGCATGGAGATTTAATTTTGAATTTCATTCCTCTCTTCATTGTTGTTCAGGTAAACTCAAAGTTCTGGATGACAAATGGATACAAGTCATATTTGAGGCCCCTAAGCTGAAGGTAGGGGCATTGGATTTCCAATATGGCGGTGAGAGCGAAGTTAAACTGGAGATCACCTACATAGATGAGAAGATTAGGTTGGGAAAGGGATCCAGGGGCTCTCTCTTTGTGTTCCAAAGACGTAGGTAAACAACAAAAGGTATATCCTGTCGCTTCAAGAGAGCACAGAATTGGCAGAAACCCATTTCCTCTTGGCACTCTTCTTCTCTATAAACCTTAGATTCATCATGAGCCCCTTTTTTATGTCTTGCAGAGGAGATGACTGACCCAATCGCGTCAATATTGTGAATTGCAAAATATATACCTGTCTATGCTGTCACTGTTTGCCTGTCTATGTTGTTATTAATATCTCCATTTGAGTTAGAGAGAGCATATCTTGCATTATTCTTGATTGAACCTGTCATGCTATCATAGAATTTGTTGAGAAACGGATGGGCTTAATTCTAACTTTGGGTCATTGGGTATCTGGGGAGGAAGTTTCCTAAATATTTTCAATTTGTTAGAGTTTCCCATCGTTATGGGATTAGATTTTCTAGTTTGATTAGGATAGATTTCCTTGTTAAGCTGACATCTTTGATTGTACCTTATAAATAGTCATTTTGGCTATTCTGAATGAATTCACCTCAAGACGTCAACGAGTTTGAGAACTTAATTTAGGCGGTTAATCTTCCTATAATTCAGTGTGGTGAAATAGGTTTATGCGCATCTCAACTGCATGCGCTTGAGCTGCATTTCTTAACATGTTAACTCTATATAACTATCGAGGTTCAGCTGCCATACTATAACAGAGCATCCTTTTTAATTAGAACTGCCTGACAATTGCACAAAAATGCACTAGTTGTCCCTACTTCATCCCACCCCACTAGTTGTTCCTACTTCGTCCCACCCTACCTTCATTTTCACCTGATATAAACTCTTTCCCACTAATGTAGGTAGGATTAAGGGCCTATTTGTTTGCATAGAATAGATAAGAATTCATGTTATAAATGGTTAAAAACGATGATCCAAGGTGCATATACAAAAATGACCATCAGATAACATCCCCATTAAAGGGAAATAAAGGGTAGTTGGGGAAGGAATACTCGGCCATTGCACTAATAATTCAAATTGTTGATAATTATCCTGTGGCAAATCTCCTTTGACCATGAACTCCTATGTATTCAAGTCCTGAATAGTCAAAAAGTAAGTGCCATTTTCATACAAAATAGGCTTAATGTTTACCTTGGCAAGTTATTTAAGACACTGCTTGCTTGTGGCCAACCCCCCTCTTATTCTGCATCACGCCCGGGAAGTTTTAAAGGCGACCTGTGCCACTGCCAACCCTCCTTCTATCATCAGTTGGGAGTGGAAAAATATCAATCCATCTTGCAAATATCAGCCTTGTGCTTTCCGTTCCTGTTTCCTTTGCAAGGTCCTTTCAAGAGAATTTGTTTTTAAATTTCAATGAGATCATCCTGTCTGCTTTCCACTGACATAGTGTTGTCCTTTAGCTTTCGGCAGGAATTATAAATGAAAGGTGGAGTGCTCTGAGCTGTCTGCTATTTTGGTTCCAAACAACTTTCATGAAAATCACTTGAGCCCTCATAAATCTGTTGGTTTATACTCCAAACTGTGGGTCATCCATCTCTTCATGATATCCACCCACTTTTGCAACCAAACCAAGGCAGCACTCATAAATTTGGCCTTTTTTTAAGTACCCCAGGCAAGGGGCTGGGACTCAAGACGTGAAAAAAAGGAGCCAACACAAGTGGGAAGATGAGCCCAGACACAGAAAAAGAGAGCCCATGGTAGGAGCGGCTTACCCAATGATCGATCCCTACACGGCCCAGGGCTAAGTGAGAGGTGGGGTTGCCAACCAAGCAAACCCTTGTTTTCGGTAGCTCAGGTTATCCCAATGGATTGACCATCATTTACACAAACCCATATACCTGCTTCATTTTCCAAATATTCAAACCGGCAAAATGTTCCATTGAACTGGATGGGTCCAGTATGGTCAGATTGAGGTTCAGAGCCTGAGCCCATCAAATTTACACTCCTGATGCAATTGTTCTCTTTTCAGCAGACAACTTGAAGCTGCATTAAACAGCTAATTGCTCTCTTGCAGGAAAAAGGCCTCTTAAACAGAGTATTAAAACCGCAGTGATCAGACCGCGAAACCTATACTCATCAGCTGCTACAACATAAAGAGCAACAGTCAATCCATGTCATCCCTCTTTTCCAGACAATATAATTATAAGTGTTTAAAATTTAATAGTCTTCTTTGGTTATGTTTTTTTCAGAATGTTTTACATCTGAAACCTAATAAAACAAGTTAATGGTAATGAACCTGGAACTGGAGTTGTAAAAATAGCTTCCAGGAAATGGTATCCGTCATGGGCCAAAACCACTGTGTAACAGGTAAATCTGTTCACAAGTATAGAACTTCAGAAACATCTGATCACTGGACCATTTCTTCTCCCATTAGGAACTGGGAACTCAAAAACAGTTGGAACCCTTTCATATACAGAGGAACAGTCATTTAGCAGAAACCAACAGTTTCCCTTTACTTATATTGCATACATACAATACTGGAACCTTTCACACGTCACCACTGACAAAAATAAACCCGAGTTGTCTGTAGTCCTTATACATGGTTCTTATTCATTTGACTACAAAGAATATCGCAATAACTTTAAGATCAATAAAGGATTAAAAATAAAACACCTACCTATTGAAACCCATGGCTACTACTGGAATCCTTACCTTGTGTCCTCTGCTTCCTTTCATCAGAATCTCCCCAAAGCTATAGCGCCCAGTAACTGATCTAACAGTAAGGGTCACATAAATTTTCCGAGATGCACCTGGTAGAAGTGTCATTGCAGGAGGGTTAACTTCCAGAGCAACCTCCGGAGACATTCTGCTAGTGATGACATACGTCTCTGTTTCAGCTACATTTGTTAGTGTCCGTGTAAAGGTCTGAATCCCATGTAGGTGGGCGATGGCAATGGATGGGCTGTTGAGATCAGCTGGATGCTGGCGACTGCTGGCATTGCAGGTCACCTTTGTGTAATTTGAGATTTCATGATGATCAATTCCGGGTGTTGAACACAAGAACCTCACATAGTCCTCATAACCTGTTAAAATTGAGGAGTGTGAGAGGCTAGAAGTGGTTGTATGCTACAGGTTTGCTAAGCTCATGAATTCTTGCCAGTGGCATGTTTCTGTGACCTAAGCTGTCCCTAAAGAGGGATCCTTGTGCGCACTCTGACACAAAGCATCAAGTCATTCCACACATCAGGTGTGCAACAATCCTAATTGTGAATGTCAGTAAGAGAAAAGGTATATCGGAACTCTCCACTTGCCCACATTGAACTCACATGTGGCATGGCAAGCCACAACCATATGCGTGCTTAGCATATCTGTAAATGCTAAAAAAAAAATGCCCTCAATGGTTGCAGGTATGAGCCATGGATTGTACGAGGAGATTTGTACCATTTGCATTCTTAAAAGATAGTTTGGCACTTTACTTCCTTATTACCCACCCTGCCCACTAGGGACCAGGGGTCCAACTTTCCCCTGTCGGTGAAGGAAAAAATAATAATAATAATTATAATGACAATGATAATGATGACGACAATGATGATGTCAATGGACCTAACTTCCTGGTTTCCTTTAGGACCAGCCTGAAAATTGTAGGTTTGGACCCTTTTGAGACTCAATTGATAATAGGGTTCGGGTCCGGGTCCATACCTAAATACCCATACCATGTATTACATATAAATATATGGGTCTTGAGTCAGGACTGGAGTTGGGTCCACGTCCATTGGAGTCAGCACCAGGTCCTACACAATACACATTCATGTCCAGGTCCAGGTATAAAAAACCTTAATTGAATTTGGGTCTACATCCACCATGGAACTGACCAGATACTTGAGCACTTACATCCATGGGATGAAAATAGTTCCTGTAAATGGAATTTGTGCATTCAGCTCATGATTTTATGCAGATGTTCATTCAAGATGAGTCAAGTACCTGCATCTAATATGAGTCCAGGATCTAGAGCAGCCCTTGGATTGACTGCTCCACTCCCGTAATCGAAAGGTGTAGCTTTCACAATCTTCAGCATTTCTGTTCCAGAATATTGCTGCGCTAGTAAGGGCCTGCCTACTTTATCCAATGTTGATGCTGATGTCATCAAGGCAGATTTGATGGCAGCTGGGCTCCAGCGAGGGTGTTTCTGCTTTATAAGTGCTGCAATTCCAGCAATATGAGGTGCTGCCATGCTAGTTCCAGACACCATAGCAAATCCTTCTCCTGCTCAGAAATGGGGAAAAAAAAGGGTGTGCAAAACAGAAGTAAAGCATTTTTGTATTCATCTGCCTCATTGGCTGTTTCCAGCCTAATGATTAAAAGCAAAGCATCATGTAATGCAGAAGGATTTGATCCATCTCCCATCCACAGTGAGTAGGCACTCAACCGTCTGGATCACAAAATAGGTGTATTGGAATATTGGAACCCAAGAATTAATTTCCATCAAATATAACAAGTAGTAGTTTCAGAATTCAGTAATATCTTTGCAAACAAAAATAGAGTCTGAATTTTCTTCACTAAGAGGCTGGATGGCATTACCTGTGTAGTTGGGGTCATCAGTTCCATTAGGTGACCAGGCTGCCCAAATAAGAGATCCAGGAGCGAGAATATCTGGTTTGAGGACATCAGCATCTTGCATGCTGAAATCCTTGACATCAGGTCCACGGGAAGAAAACAATGCTACCTGTGGAGCTGACATATAGAGTACAGCCCTCAAACCATCCCCAATAGCACCTGTTGCCCTAAAATGCGTCGCTCGCCCAACCCAATCTCTTTTTGTTGAGCTGTTGTAATAGTCTATAAGTTCCTACAATCACATGCCAACCGAGGGACCAAATCACTTGAAAAAACAGCAATAGACAACCAGAAACAGACACAATTGTGTGTGTGTGTGCGTGTGCGTGTGTGTGTGTGTGTGAGAGAGAGAGAGAGAGAGAGAGAGAGAGAGAGAGATAGAGAGAGAGAGAGACCTAGAAAAAACATTCTAACACCTAGAGAAAAAAAAAATATGTGCCAAAGAATTTGAAATTATAGTGTAACCTCATAGAAAAAAGAGAGAATAAGTTCAGTGTACTAATCTTGTAGAAACAATAAAAAAAAGTCCACAAAAGACCGTATGCCTGCACTTTTTTACCCTGTGAAATATAACAGACTGAAAACTACAGGGCCCATTTGGTCATCCACACTTTCCAGGGAGATGTTCACTCCACCCACTTACAGGGAGATGTTGTTCAGCACTTCAAATTCACTTGGGCGAATAGAATCCCTTCCTGATGTAATTTTTGGGGAAACAAAAGGAGGTGGTGTCTGAGAACAGCTGAATAGATGCTTATTCCTTTCACCATAAATGTCCATCCAGCAGATGGTTATCTAGATCTACATGCAAATGGACCCTTAAAACTATGTTTGAATCCTTGTTCTTTTATTTTCTCTTTGTTTTCTTTTGGCGTCATCTTGTCAGCATAGGCAAGAGGCATATCCCACTAAAAAATAAAGGGTTTTGACTGATCAAAATGATGCATTTTCCATCAAATACAAAATTAAAATTAATGAATTTTTTTTTAACTTGTACTGCAGCCATTAGGATATCTCAGTCAAATTATTATGTACCAATTATATAATCAAGTACAAAACAGAATAAATTGTAAGTTAATGGAATACCATTGTTTTGCTGACATCTGTGATAACAATCCCAGGAATACCAACAGGTACAGGATCAAATTTGGTTCCTGGAGTCACGCTCTCTACAGCAAGAACAAATCCCGCGGCACCAAGACTTTTGGCTGTTTCCGAAACTTTCTTGACTGAGGCACTACCCACTATGAAATTGAAGGAGTACCCACAAAGAAGAATGCTGCCCTCCACCATATTCTTGTTTAAAACATCTGGAGTCTGGCAGTCTGAAGGGCTGTATTTCAGAACAGAAGAATCCAGCACCACATCTCTTGCTGCAACGAGGTTAAATGACCGATTCCCATGTGAAGCAGCTGCAGTGAGATATAAAACCATCAACTTCCACAGGCATAGTTAAAGGTGACAGGCTAGCATAACCAAAACCAGTTTCTGATGTCAGAACTTGCTAGTATTATCTACCTTCAGAACCTTATTGTCAAATTGACTATACCACGATCAGTTGTTGTTGCATATTTCTAATCAATCCTTCTCATTATGAATATTTCAACTACTTGATTTATTAAGTTGCCAAGCAGCAATACCCTGCAGGATTGGAAATTTCCTCCCAAGCCTGCACTCCACAGTTTCAAAAGTAAATAAAATAAGGAACATTATAAACTTACGTGACAAACCAAGTCCAGGTAAGATTTTGCCATTTCCCAGGGTTAGATAGTTTTTGTATCGGCGGTCATCAACTGCAGCAGCAACAGATGCTATCCATGGACTGTATGAGACCAAGGTTTTCGGGAACGGACCACCATTTCCAGCTGCCTGTGCAACAAACACTCCTGCTTTCACAGCCGAAAGAAGTGTAGCATCGAAAGGGTTCAAAAAAGTGGTCCTGGTAGTTGTTGGTGGACTGTTTGGCCCTACTGAGAGACTTAGAATATCCACACCATCCTTAACAGCCTGCTTACAAGAAGTCAAAGACCATTCTGTTTAAAACTAATCAGCTACATTAATAAATGATAATGTGTATTTAATTTATTTGTAACATAGTGTTTGCCATATAGTGATTTCACTGGTTTCACTTCTCGTCATGCCATTGAATTACATGGTGTTGAATCCCAGAAGAAGAAAAAAGTTCACAAATTCAAAGGAATAACAGAACTCCTTTGAATAAGTTTAAAGATTAATTGTTGAAAATATGTTCATATACAAAAAAGGTCCCCATCATGTATTAGAGTTCATACATTATTTCCATGAATTTACGACACAAGTGAACGAAGATGAAATTTAAACGTGGTTGAGAAGTCAAACTGGAAAAAAAGGGAAGTGCTTAAAGTGCTTAACAACCAGCTCTTGTACTGAAAAATCTAGCTGGCAGAGTTTTCCAAGAGGAAAACAAAGTTCCATGAATAGAGAGAAAAAGGACGTGACGACTTGATGTAGTGCCAATTTGATGTGGAGAGAGAGAGAGAGAGAGAGAGAGATGATTTCTTAATCTATAAACTTTTAATGTAGGTCATCACCCAATGTGGAAACTTTTAATGTAAGTCATCACCCAGTATGGTCCTGCCAAAGTAGGATCCTGAGAGGGTCCAAACAAGAGACAGACCTAACATTTGGAAATTTTGCCCAAAGTGGCTACTTACAAGTCTCGAACCTGCGTTATCACGCATGGCACCCGAGACTTTTACCATTGCACCAAAGCAATGACTCTCTATAAACTTTTAATTTAATGCATTCAAGTTATACAATGTATGAATTGACAAACTGGAATAACTAGTCCATCTGTGTCATTTGAATCTATATTCACATGGAATTATTTCTAAATTTATCAAGTTCTATAAACATTTGGTGTGTGCTTAACCTATATGAAGTTTGGAATGACAGTCATAAAACTTGTTCCTCTGGATTATTTGAATCAAAAGCTAAAGAGGAATGATTTCTAAACTTATCAGGTTCTATAAACAATTGGTGAAATGCCTAACCTATACAAAGTACGAATTGACAAAGTGTTATTTTTCCCTATTGGTAACAAGACTTGAATCCACAACCTCAATGTTGCAATAGCGACCACATTTCACTGTGCCACGGGCTTTTGTCTTGACAAACTGGAATTTAGTTGTGTAACTAGTTCATCTGTATCATTGCATTTTGCAGATTCCTGGGGATTAAAAGGTTATTAACGTTTACTGATTTGTAGAAGTTAGACTTGCCTAAATTAGGTTTGAAGTGCCCAGTTCATAATCAGAACCACAAAACTCTTTAAAGAAATTACAATCACATAAGAATTAGCAAATCACCTAGATTTTAGAAACAACTGAATAACGTTATTGCTCTTTAATGCCATTATTTGTGTCCCTGGAAACAGTTGAGCTTTCATAAGTTACCCTCTCATCATCAGGGATCATTTACATACCTGCTCAATGGCAGCCACTACATCTGTGACAAATCCTCCAAAATTCCTGTACAGAGCTTTGTAAACGGCAATCCTGAAAAGTGTACAAATCATTTAAAAAATCCTGAGAAGGGTTGTTCCTACAAAAAAAAATTGATTTAAGGCTAGACCAATTATATAGAAATCCATACTAGAACTTTTCAAGTGCCAATAACTACAAACCTGGCACGAGGGGCCATCCCACTTGCTTTGCCAAATTCATGTCCATACAATTTCACAGGAATTCCATTATTTCCAGCTGCAATGGATGCTGTATGGCTGGTAATCATTGTAAAAGGACACCAAAATATGAATCAAATGGAGAAGGATAATAAAAAGAGACGAGAACTGGATAATAAAAAGAGACAAGAACTGGGATAACATGGACAAAGATAAATAATTGATTTAAAAAAGTTTCCGAAATTATCATTCTTTCCTTGGAGATGATTAGAATATCACCTTTTTGCAACTCAAAATATAGGTTTTAGCAGTCAGTTCTTAAATATTTTTTGGCTAAACAGAGTGATTGAATGATGATGATAAATGAGCCACATATACAAGTATCCACTCCAGGAGTTAAAAAACCTTACCATTTGATTTTTTTTTTTTTTCATAAAAGTTGTCTAGTGAATTTTAACAACAGAGGAACTATGCATTACGCAACAAGCCAGAAGCAGCATGGAAGAGCCAATTAGCCATGGGCAACCCAAAGAGAAATATTTACCATGAAATTCTAAGTATTGTATAGCTAAATCCCAAAATTCGTTCCCTCACTGAATATGCCAGAGCCATTTGATCCTGCTATATATTTATTTTAGATAATTGGTAATCAAGATTGATGAATATTGACAAAGATTCATTGTTAGAAATAAAACAGAATGCCGGTTGACCTTTTCCACTTCCCAATAGAGAACATCATTAATTTATATGAAATTTTGAACCAGAATAAAAATTCAATGATATCCCTACAGCTCAATTAATTCTTGAAAGTAAACAAGATAACTCATTTAATATAAAAGATAACAAACCAGTTAATCATGTGGAAAAAAAAAAAAAGACAAATACCAAGAGGAGTAAAAACTTGTAATAAAAAGGAAAAATTAGTAACAACCCAAATGCTTATAGCCAGAAAGAACAAAAATAGAATTTTCAACCCCCGATTCATGCTGCATACATGCATGCATGCAGATACCATTTCTTCGGAACAATGGTAAATAATCTTTATTCTAGAATAGAAGCTGTAAAAGTCAAACACCTCTAACCTTCCATGTCCATCACCATCCAAAGGAGATGCAAAATCAATTGCCGGATTAAACTGTCCAGCCGCAATTGCTGCTGCTGCAAAATGTTGAGCTCCTACTATCTTCCCATTACAATAATCCCACTTAGTGACTGGATCAATCTCACATTTACCTCTATAACCAGGAACCGGACCATATGGTGCCGAATGGCGTGTTGAAAAGCTCGGATGCTCTGGATAAATTCCAGAGTCCACAAAACCAATCACGATATCTTCTCCTGCCCTATTATAGCCACCATCATTTGGCCAAACTGCTGTTGTCAGCCCCAAAAATTTTGGGGTGTGTGTTGTTAGCCTTTTCATCTTCATATCTTTCTCCACATATTTAACCCTAGGAACCCATCTAAGGGCTTCCGCCTACCAAACAATAGAATTTGTAATGAGAAGAGAGGACAAAGCAAGAGCCTATAAATGCAAAGGTGAATTAATGTTGTCTCGTACCTGTTCAGGGGATGTGTGAATGGCAAAGCCATTAATAAGATAATGATAACTGTAGAGCTTCTTGTATGTCCCAGCTTCAAACAGTGCCTCAAGAAGTGCATCATGTTGTTTCTCAAGATGAACTGAATAGGATTTTACTGTTTCGCTGCCAGGGCCGAAAAGACAAAAGCATGAGGAGAAGATTTGCTGACCATTTGTTCTACTTATACAGTCTGTAAATTGTCATAATTAATGCAGCAGAAAGAAAAACACAGGACTTTTTAGTTGAAACAATTAAGCTAAGCTACCTAAAGCCTTCTCCCGTCAATACAGGTCGGCCTAGCAATGTCTACTCAAGAGACAAGCAAAGAATAACCAAAACTATACTCTCTCCGAGTGTGTCTGCATCTGGAAGTGTGTGCAAAATGAGTTGATTATTTTGTGTGACTCGATAGCTACCTTTTAGGCTTATGAATGACCATCTTTATGAGGGATTGATTATGCGGTATCTCAAAGTAGCAATGAAGGGGTATGAATAAACTTAAATTTTGAAATGAGAGTTTCACATAAATGACTGATGCCAGCTAAAAAACAACATAACCAATATAAATATTCAGGAGATATTCCTTAAAGAAATCCTTATAATGAAAAGAGGATATATATATATATATATATCTTTTTTTTTTAGTACCTGGTGACATCAATCTTTTCTCCAGACTCAGAAGCGGTGGCTGCAAAACCTCCTACGCCGCCTCTGTAAGTTATAACAGGTTCCCCTTCCATGATAACAGTGTAAACATCTGCATTCGCAGAAACCAGAAGCCCAAAGGACAAAAGGATTGCAAATTTAAACACCATATCTATCATTTTCATTGATGCAATCTTGGTGTAATCTCTTGAACCCCTCTTTGGTATATCCTGCAGTAAAGATGAAATAAAAGAAATGGAAATCAGAAACATAGTGGAGGCTGTAAACAGAAAGAGGGGGTGGGAATGAAACAAAGAAAAAAGAGAGAAATTAGCTACTATTAGATGTACTGAAGTCGCAGAAGCAAGCAGGAAAAATGCACTGAGAACTGGGATTATAATGTTAATGTACATTTAACAACACTAAAGAAATCAGCAGTAGAGGAGGATACAAATTTTGAAGCATAGTAACGATTCAGAACCTGGAATTACAGAAAGAACAAGAAACACTTCTTTTTCTTTGATTGAAAAAAGGCCAGAAAATTTGATTCAAATAAGAGAAGCAGATGTCTTAACAAAAACAGAAGTGTCCTCAACAGTGATATCAAGTTCTCAACAAAAGTCACCTTTCTGAATGAAAACAGCTGGAATCGCAGAAAAGCACAAGAAATTAAGTTTCAGCCAGAGGAATAAAATACTGTATTGGCACAAGTCTAACTTGAAATTTCTGTCACTATAGAAGCTGAAATAAATTTCAAGAAAGCAAACAAAACCAGAATTTTCACCTTAGTCTAAGCATAAGCATCTTTTTCATCAAAACACATGAAATTGTAAAGAAAGATAAGTCTAGTTCGAAATCCGTGCCATAGAAAATTCTGAATGATTTTTTCCCTCTATGTCTGATAATCATAACCTTGATGCCGAACCAGCAACAAGAAAAAAAGTCTAGGGTATATCACATATAAATAGAATTAATCAAAGAAATCACAGAAGCAACAATTTCAAACACTGAGGTAGAAAAATGCACAAGAAAACTAGGGTCTACTGCCAAAGTAGATAAACTTTAGGCTCTGGCATCAGAATTCTGAACAGCTGAAACTGAATAGAAAAAACAGAAGAAAACAAGTGACAAGTGTTTTCACCTCGCACGTGAAGAAACCAATCAGCGAAGTTCCGATTCAAATTCATTCCATAAAGATGTTAAATTTTTAGAGAGCATATCAATTCTAGGGCCTTCTTTGTACGAAGCTCATGTCCACACATATGGGTTCCTTTCATTTCATTTTCTTAGGAATTAAGTTAATGAAAAAAGGCCTTTTTTCAAATCCTCCATTAAAGGGCCTTCCAACCCAGAGTATCCATTTCCCATCTCCCAAACCCAATGGAGAAAGTAAATCTGACACGATAAAGAACCAACATGGCAAGAAAATGAAAATTAAACAAAATTGTCACATCAAACTACCAAACGAAATAAAAGCGTGAAATTGAACCCACTACTATGCAAACACATCTCCACACTCCAAAAAAAAAAATCCCAAAGGCATTCACTTTTCTTTTTTTTTTGTCAAAACACTACAACTAATGCATCAAAAAGTGGATAAAGCCTAAAAATCACTGGGAATGTCAGTAGTGACCCAGGAACAGGATCAAAGGAAGCTGCTGCATTTGCATTTCTACTAATTAAAAGGCTGGATTTTTTTTTTCTTTCAAACTGTATACTATCTGCCATGTAAACCTTAGATTCGAATTCATTTCCATTACAAAAACTAAAATTTCCAGAAAAGCAGATGAATTCCTGCTACACTGTTAAATGATGGCTTAACAATGCCAGCACTGTTAAATGCTAAGATATTATACTTATTATCACATTACAACCACAAGACTGTTCTTTAACCCAGTCTAATGCTCTAATAAGCACAATTAAGAGTCTTAATCCAATCAAAATGTGAAGAATCCAACTTTAACAATCCGCATAACAGGCGATTACCATATAAATCAAAAGATCAATCTTGCAAGCTGCAAGAGTCGCCTAGATGGCCAATTGCGAGACTCTTACATCCACATCAAACCAATCCGATCTCTGATAAAGCTCAAGTTCTTCAATTCCAGTGTTTCACCAGCTCCTTTTCACATTCCCGCCACAAAACACCAAAAAAAAACAGAACTTCTACACTCACAATCCCGACAAACAGATCAACGAAGCTGCTCCATTCGCATCTCCACCATTAAAAAAAAACCTACAATTTCAACAAATCCACCATCTTTTACCCACTTCATCACATTAAAAAACACAACTTTCTCCAATCTAAACAGCTGAAACCCAAATAAAGAATAAGAAAAGCACGGTTCAATCAAACAAGAATCGAATCTCCAAACCTCGGATTCGACATTCCTACCACTAAACAAGCAGAGATCTCACAAAAAAAAAAAAAAAAAGCAGATGAAATCAAGATCATCTTTTCTTTTTTACATGCTGTCCTTCACATTCCAGTCACGAGAGCATCTGAAGGTTTGGAAAAGCGGGAAAGATTAGGGTTTTCTACGGATGCGATCCGAGAAAGAGATCGCGGGAGGTTCTGCAATCGAATCTCCGCCATCAAAGGAGCTTGAATTGCGGAAAAGCGAAGTAGATCTAGGGTTCTTGAGGGTGGGATTGAAGGAAGGAATCGGTGGTGGTTGTATTTACGGTTGTGCCACTGAAGCAGAAGCATCTGCATCTGATGAGAGAGAGAGAGAGAGAGAGAGAGAGAGAGGGTTTGTATAATACAAGGAAGGAATCGGGAGAATGGGGGATATTTACGGTTTTGCCATTGGAGGGAAGAGATCAGTAGAAATTGGAGGGAGGAGAGCGTAGAAGGTGGAGGTCCGACACGGGAGCTCAAAACGTGGAGAGATGCGAATATAATGATTAAATTATGGTAACGTTTGGTGGTACGCGTGCCTACTCGAAATCGTGATCAACATAAGGAGTCCACCGAGTCATTACATTACGGGCCCCACATAGAGCTAATCCGGACTGATTTAACATGAATCCCATCCCCTCCCCTCTAGTGGCAGCATATCCTCACCTTTTATTTTGATTGGAGTGGGTTATACCATAAGATTGAGCACGTTGTTGAAAGTGTAACTAGGTGTTGAAGTGGCATTGCTGGTGATGTAGCTTTAATCATGTTTCTGTTGTGTGATTGATCGGACGATGGGTGGGAACCACTCCAATTGAGTTGGAATTTGAAGGGATAGAGATTTTCTTTTCTTTTCTTTTCATCTTTTTTTTTTTTTGAATGGTCTATGTGAGCCTCGCGATGGAGACTGCAACATGGTCTTTGTGTAATCCGCACTCAAATCGTGATTGATTAGGCACGACATTACTACATGTATGTCGTTGTCTTTTAAGCCAAGTCAGCTCAGTTGGGCAAGGGTTTGAGCTTAACTTTACTAGCTCGTGAGTTGAGCTTGAACTAGGGAATGTTCACTTTAATTCTAAGCACCACCTCAGCTCAATTAAGCTACAATACATATAAAGGGAAAGTATTAACCAATGAGTAGACTGCATATTGTGATTTGGGTCTCCTTATAGGGCCCATTTGGATGCAGTCCTACTATCTCCTAGTGGTACAATAGATGGAAAGTCCCATCCCCTTCTTTAACGGTCTTAAATTTTAATGGTATGTTAATATTACATTTTATTTTTATTTTATACTTTATTTGACAACAAGTAAAGATTTAATAAGAGTAAAATTGGACATGAGGTAAGATAATGAAAGGATAAAAGTGTGAAAAGAGCTACACTAATCAAAGGCATGCCCAAATCGGCCCCATAGAGTTGTACCATGCATGGGGCTTGCTAGTCGGAGAAAATTCTCTTGCATAGAAGTATGCAAGATGCTCTAAGTTTCTCAATGCTCATGCTTTATTAGAAGGAGTAAAAACCCACAATGGAGCCCACCTATAAAAACGTGGAGCCGCCCAATAAAAATGCTAACCTATTATGGTATTTCCTTAAATTTTACTTTAATAGAAGTTTTTCCCACGGTTAAATTACTATTGATGATGTGGTCAAGGCTCCATCATGGAGTCTTAAGCCTTTCCCTCTAGAGCTAGCCAAGGATCCGAACTCATATATCATACAAGCACAAGTCCAATCCCGACTAGTGAATAATTAATATACATTATACACAAAGCACATATATGACAAGGACAAACAGTTCTCAAGTCCAAGCTCGAGCTAGGTCCCTTCACAATGATGAGTTCATATTCATTATTGGGCCGACCTTTAAATAAGCTGTGAAAAGAAGAGAGTACTGATTGTTAATATCACTGTCATCTTTAACTCAATCATGGTGGATAAGGCCACTTTTTCTTTTTCTTTTTCTTTATTTATATTTTGGCATCCCATGTTCTTCACTTGGGGCTCATTTATTTGCATAGAAATAGTTTCTTAAAAAATTGTAATAAAATAAATAGCAAATAATGAGTAAGAAAGAGGTGAGACTTGTATGGTAGAAAGTGGAGATGTAGATTGAACATTGATTTTCTCATGATTTAATTTACTAGGATGATGATTGAGTATTTATGTTTTATCTCTCTTAGTTCAATTCCCATTAAAATGGGGAGTTTATTTGATGGACATTCATGAGCCTTCACTTTTATTTCTTCAATATGTACGTTCCTATGAGACATCCACATGATAGTATAACAAAACAAATTGTTACCGGCTAAAACCAGTAAAGTTCTATAAAATATCAAATAATATTAATGATTGATACTTTTTTCCTTTTGTATTTATAATTTCTTAAAAATCAATTTATTTGGATGATAATTTTTTATAATATCCCAAAAAACCTTAAATATCAAAATATTCCCAAACTAATAGCAGGGGTGAACTCAAGGAGGTTAGCTATGAGTGTGTAAACTGAAGCCCAGCCTAAATCGAAATAAAATCAAAACGTCGAATTTGAGCCGAGTCTAGATGATACTTTTAAGCTTCACATAAAATGATATATAAATATTGAAATGTTCACACAATTTATTTGTGGGCTTTTCTACGAAATGCTTAGGCCCTATTTTAGTGGGTTCACTTGTTGCATGGTAATCAAAGGAGACAATGAAGAAAAAGTTTGAATCTAGGTGATGAGAATATGAAATATCAAGCCCATCAAATAATCATAGTCTTTAGTTTTAGGTCCTTTAAGTTTAAGGATCATATGATGCAATTTTGTTGTGATAAAGTCTAACAATATATAATGTCTAAAACACTATGAAATTTGAGTTGATGCCTACTCAAGGTGAACCATCCTCTATGTGAATGAATTAAATTGATTAATGGTGAGCCAAATATGAAAACCAAAAAAAGGATGTTGAAGAGTTATATTATCTAGAAAATCCCATTTATATGTAACTAAGACACAAATGGCCTGCCTGTTTGCCTATAATAATACATTGGAATTCATGTCATAAGTGGTTAAAAATGTAGATATAAGATTCATATAAAAAAATGACTATCAAATAACTTCTCGTTTAATCAAAAGTTAATCAATGGTAGATAAAGAAATGAATACTCATTCATCACCCTAGTAATTTAAATTATAGAAAAGTCAAAGCCCATATAAATTGCTATCTTATATCCTTTTATCCCTTGCATTATATCATTTACACTTTGCCCTTTATTAATCTTTTAGTGGAGCTTATTTGTCTATGAATTCCGATGCACTCAATTCATATGTATTCTAATGCAAGCAAACAACTAAAAAAATGAAAAAAAAAAAAAGACCGCTAGAGGCAAAACTAGGGAAGTGGGCATCTCTCCTTCTTCTTTTGTGCATTTATATGTACATCTTCTTCTATTGTGTATTTATATATATATATGTGTGTGTGGGTAAAACACCGTAACAACGAAGTTAAGCAGGGATTACGGCTGAACTCGCCGATCACCTCAGCCCCTGTGTTGGAAGCTCGTTAGCTCGGCAGCTCGGTCATAGCTCGGCAGCTCGGTCATAGCTCGGCAGCTCAGGCAGCTCGGTCATAGCTCGGCAGCTCGGTCGTAGCTCGGCAGCTCAGCAACGCGGTTCGCAGCTCGGCATAAATGCCAGCTCGGTGCAAAGGCACACCGCGGCCAAGCCATCCTTGGTCTCAGGCTAGGATGCTAAAGTCAGAATGGGCCGCCACCCTCCTGGAAATGCGGCGCGCTCAGACTGATACGGGCATTCATTTATGGCGATAGGATCGCTCATTTATGGCGATAAGAGGTTTGCTTTATCAGCCCTGTACGTCAACTGACTGAAGGCATGGAAAGTGAGGATGGGATGTTGCCCACTCTACCTACTGCAGCCTGCCAGGGTAAGGGTCGATGGGACCTCACCTCACCTACCCCCACTCACAGAGAATGAACGAGGAACTCTCACCCTTATATACGCATGGGATCAGTCCCATGAGAGGTACGCAATACTCAGCATACAGCTCTGAATACCACACTGTTCCATTCTCTTCTTCCTCCTCCTGTTTAGTCTCCTCAAAACTAACTCAGGCATCGGAGTGCCTTCGGCTCACGGCAGCCAGGGGCTCTGACGTTAGCCTTTCTCCTTCCGTTTCAGGTTCCAGGCGTTCAGCATTTCCCTGTACTAAGAAGTCTACCCCGATCTCATCTCAATCTAAGTAGGTGTCGTTTTTACCGCCTACAGTTTGGCGCCGTCTGTGGGGAACTGAACAAAAATCTTGTAATCACCATGCCTCCAAAAACCAGAAACGGCGAAGGACCCTCCAAAGGCAAGGCTTCGTCCATACAGCCTACACTGGCGCAGAATCTTCCGCCTCCTCCCCCTCAGCAAAGGAGGTCTGGCGGGAGGTCTCCCACGGTCCAGACACAGTCGCAGTCTAGGGGAGTGACCATGCTCTCCCTTCGCGACGTCCCACCTCCTGAACAGCCCCGCCATAGCCATGGGCGGGGCAGGCAAGGCGACAAGTCAGTCACCAAGCCACACGAGAAGTCAGCCCGGGCTGGATCCCTGTCACATCATCAGGCCAGCCTCGATCGGAACGAAGATCCCCGCCTGGAGGATATCAGAGCACAGAACCGCCTCATCCAGGAACAGCGTGAACTTATCCAACTGCTCGAGCAGCAGCTCGATGACAAGAAGGGTCAGAGCCCGCCGCCCAGGCGCGTGGGCCACGGGCGAGACCTGAGGCACGTCCTCAACAGTAAGAGGCGTGACCGAGACCAAAGAGAAGAAGGCTCCAGCAGCAGCCACGTGCACGAAGGGCCAAAGAAGCAACGCCAGATCTCGGAAGATCTGGAGCTAAAGCAGTGGATCGACCAGCAGGTGAAGCAAACAATCCGCCAGAACATGGAGACTGCTGGCATCGACCGAGACCAGTACACCCCCTTCGAAGCTGAGGACACTGGCGCGTCTCCTTTCTCTAGGGAGATAAGAAAATATACGCTCCCCGAGAAGTTCAGCGTCCCGAGGTTCACCCTGTATGACGGAACCTCGGACCCTGCCGCTCACCTCCGACATTACGTCCAGAGGATGTCGGTCTGGGGGGATGACGATTCCCTGAACTGTCGAGTGTTCTCCTCCAGTTTGGCGGATCTACCCCTGCGGTGGTTTTGCTCGCTTCCAGAGGATTCCATCTCCAGTTGGCGGCAGCTCCGGACCTTCTTCCTGGGAAAATTCCAGGCTCATCGCGTCATCCCAAAGACCGATGCCGACCTGATGGCCCTCCGGATGCAGGAGAACGAGAACGTCACCCAGTTCGCTCGCCGATTCTGGACTGTTTACAGCCAAATCGAGTGCGTTTCTGAGGAGCTGGCTGTGAGATCCTTCCAGCTGGCTCTGCAGCCAGGCATCCCGCTCCGGGCGCAGTTGGTCATGTACCCCGTGACCACCATGAAGGAGCTGATGACCCGAGCCAATCGGTTCATCCTGGCGGAAGAAGATGAGGTCCGAGGTCGGGAAAACTTCGGCCTCACTAAGAAGAGCCAACCGGCCAAGGGAGACAACAGGTCCTCCAGAAGGGAGGATCGTCGCAGAGACCCATCCCCGGATCGGCGCAAGGCCCGGTCCTCGGAGCACCGCCGAGCTCCCTCTGCCTCGTCAGCGCCTTCGGGGAGCGGCAGAAGGTCTGGCCACGAGCCGACCTCTCACGTGGCAGTCAACACCATCTTCAAGGAGCCAATCTATAGGCTCCTCAACAAAATAAAAGCGCAGCCTTTCTTCAAATGGCCACGCCCAATGACGACCGACCCCTCCTCCCGGGACCAGAGTAGGTTCTGTGCCTACCACAAGCAGAATGGGCACAGGACCGACGAGTGTAAGAGCTACAAGTTCCACCTGGAAAACCTCGTGAAGGAGGGGCACCTGAGGGAGTACATCAAGCAGGAGGGCCGAGGAGATGACCGACCTCCGCGGCGGGACGCTGATAACCCGGACAGCGAGCCAGAAGGCATCATCAATGTCATCCACCTCGCCGCCCCTCCCAAGAAGAGCTCTCAGGCGCGCGCCGAGGCCAGGCGCGCCTCCCACCAGAAGCAGGTGCTGACCGCGGCACCAGAGCCTGCCGCGAAGAAAGCCAAAACAGAGGGGGTCAGAATATGGTTTTCTGACAGAGACCTGGAAGACGTCGAGCTCCCGCACAACGACGCTCTAGTACTCACCTTGAAGCTGCAAAACTTCTTGGTTCAGAGAGCCCTGGTCGACCCTGGCAGTTCATCCGAGGTCCTCTACTACGACTGCTTCAAGAAGTTGGGACTAAAGGACGAGGACCTCCAGACTGCCCGAACCCCTCTGGTCGGTTTCAGCTCCAAGCCTGTCTATCCCAAGGGGAAGATCTCCCTGAGAGTCCAAGTAGGAGGCGCCTGCAGGCAAGTCGACTTCCTAGTGGTCGACGTCCCTTCCCCGTACAATGTCATAATGGGGAGGACGTGGCTGCACAGCATGGAGGCGGTACCCTCCACCCGGCATCAGAAGCTTAAATTTCCTTTAGAAAACCGGTCGGGCCGAGCGGAGGTGGTCACCGTTAGGGGCGACCAGCACATGGCCAGGCAATGCCTGCTGGCCGTGCTGCCTGACGAGGCCGAGCCATCCCAAGTCAATGTGGCCGAACTGGATAGAGAGGCTGAGCTCGGTGACGTCGGCAGGGCTCCGGCGCAGAAGAGCATCGAAGACCCCACCAAGGTCAACATTGATCCCGCCGACCCCGACAGATTCTTTCTCGTGGGAAGCCAGCTCCCCGAGACCGAGAAAACAGAACTGCTCAATCTCCTCGAAGAGAATAAGGCGGTCTTTGCCTGGACACCATATGAGATGCCCGGCATTGACCCGGCAGTCATCTACCATGAGCTGAAGGTGGATCCCAACCATAAGCCCGTGCTTCAAAAGCCGCGCCGGACTGGGGTCCCGCAAACTGAGGCCGTGGTTGAGGAGGTTCAGAAACTCCTTGAGGCAGATGCAATAAGAGAGGTCCACTATCCGAAGTGGTTAGCTAACACCGTGGTGGTGAAGAAGAAGACGGGAAAATGGAGGGTCTGCGTGGACTTCACCGACCTCAATAAGGCCTGTCCCAAGGACAGCTTCCCTCTTCCGAAGATCGACCAGCTCATCGACGCCACTGCCGGACATGACCGGATGAGTTTCCTGGATGCCTACCGGGGGTATCATCAGATCCCCCTGTACGCGGCAGACCAGGAGAAGACAGCTTTCATCACTCCCCGGGGCACCTATTGTTACAAGGTGATGCCCTTCGGGCTGAAAAATGCGGGAGCGACCTACCAGCGGTTGGTGACGAAGATGTTCCAGGCCCAGCTCGGGAAGACGGTGGAGGTCTACATTGATGACATGGTCGTGAAATCCAAGAAGTCAGAGGACCACTTGACCGACCTCCGCCGGGTTTTTGACATCCTTCGCCAGTTCCAGTTGAAGCTGAATGCGTCCAAGTGCGCTTTTGGGGTCGGTTCCGGCAAGTTCCTAGGGAGCCTGGTCACAAGAAGGGGGATTGAAGCGAACCCTGACCAGATCACCGCGATCCAGGATCTCCAGTGTCCGACCTCGGCGAAACAAGTTCAGCGGCTGACCGGGATGGCTGCCGCCCTGAACCGCTTCATCAGCCGCGCTTCGGACAAGTGCAGACCCTTCTTCCAACTACTGCGTAAGGGCTCCAAGTTCCAGTGGACGTCGGATTGCGCTCAGGCACTGCAACAGCTAAAACAGTACCTTTCTTCTCCACCACTGCTGTCAACCCCGGCTTTCGGAGAGGCACTATTCTTATACCTGTCGGTCTCGGACCATGCAGTGAGCTCGATGCTCATCAGAGAGGACAACGGCCAGCAGAGGCCCATCTATTACACGAGCAAAACCCTGCTGGACGCCGAGACCCGGTATTTGCAGCTCGAAAAGCTCAGATTGGCACTCGTTAGCGCCTCCCGAAAGCTCTCCCACTACTTCCAAACCTTCACAATAGTGGTCGTCACAGAGTACCCACTGAAGGCTCTCCTCCGGAAGGCAGATTTCTCCGGACGGATCTCCAAATGGGCTGTCGAACTGGGGCAATATGATATCAGCTATCAGCCCAGGACGACCATCAAAGCTCAAGTCTTAGCTGACTTCATTGTGGAATTTACTCCTCCGAGTTCGGCACCGACCGCGCTCGACACCGAACTGGGGGGCGATGGGGGTGCAGAGATTGTCACCGAGACTGAGCAAGAACAGTCCTGGAGAGAACTCCTAGACTCGTCCTGGAAAGTCTTCGTCGACGGATCCTCAACATCCAAGAGAGCTGGCGCTGGAGTAGTTCTCCAGTCTCCCGAAGGCCTCGTCATCGAGCAAGCTGTGACACTTGGTTTCAAGGCATCTAACAACGAGGCCGAATATGAAGCGCTCATTGCCGGACTTAACAGTGCCAAAATCTTGGAAGCCCGGTCCGTTGTGGTTTTCAGCGATTCCCAACTGGTGACGAGCCAGCTCAGCGGGGATTACCAGGCTCGGGATGACAGGATGGCAGCCTACCTCGCCCACGCCAGGGGACTTCTCTCCCAGTTCGAGAGGGCCGAGGTCCGGCAGATCGGCAGAGAATCCAACTCCCATGCAGACGCCCTCGCCAGCCTCGCCTCGGCAGTGGAAGCCGGTGAAAAGAGAACAGTTGAAGTAGAAACGCAGCAGGAGCCCAGCATCGACCTCCAGCAACCCCGGCGGCTCATGTGCCTTGATCTCGGCCCGAGCTGGATGGACCCTATCGTTGCTTACCTAAAAGACGACCAGCTACCCGAGGACAAAACTGAAGCTCGAAAGATCAGATTGAAGGCGACCCGGTTCTGGCTGTCCCCAGACAGCAAGCTCTATAGGAAGTCGTTCACAGGGCCCTACCTCCAGTGCGTTCACCCCGGCAAAGTCGACGATTTCCTCTACGAGATTCACGAAGGAGTCTGCGGCAGTCACATTGGAGGACGGTCACTTGCCTACCGGGCTATCAGCCAGGGTTACTGGTGGCCGTACATGCAGAAGGACGCCCAGCTTTACGCCAGGAAGTGCGAGAAGTGCCAGAAGTTCTCCCACTCTCTCCACCAGCCAGCCCAGGACCTGAGTTCCCTCTCCAGTCCATGGCCTTTCGCCCAGTGGGGCCTAGACATCGTTGGACCACTGCACCGAACTCCAGGGAACAAAAGATGGTTGATTGTGGCCACGGACTACTTCACGAAATGGGTCAAAGCCGAACCATTGTCCTCCATCACCGAATTAGACACAAAGAACTTTGTGTGGAGGAACATCATCACCAGATTTGGAATTCCCCGCACCCTCATTTCCGACAACAGTACCCAGTTCGACTCGAACTTCTTCAAAAGCTTCTGCCAGGAGTACGGCATTCGCAACATCTACTCCACCCCGGCGTACCCCCAGAGCAACGGCCAGGCCGAGATCTCAAACAAAGTGCTGCTTGACGGAATTAAAAAGAGACTCGACCGAGCCAAAGGTCGGTGGGCAGAGGAGCTGCCAAGCGTTCTGTGGGCCTACCGAACTACTCCAAGGCGTTCCACCTCGGCTACACCGTTCTCCCTAGCCTACGGCATGGAAGCAGTTATTCCCTTTGAAGTCGGCCTCCCGACCTTGAGGTCGGAACTCTGTGACCAGGGCCTGAACGATCAGAACGTGGCACGAGAGCTGGACTTGGCTGAAGAACGAAGAGAGGCGGCAGCTATCCGCCTGGCCGCCTATCAGCAGCAGTTGGCCAGGGGATACAACCAGAAGGTCAAGGAAAGAAGATTCGCGATAGGAGAGTTGGTCTTGAAGAAAACACTTCCTGGCGACCGAGATCCTAACGAGGGCAAGCTGGCGCCCAATTGGCAGGGACCGTTCAGAATAACGTCGACGGCCGGGAGATCTGCCTACCGACTTGAAGATATGGAGGGGAAGGCACTCCCGCGACCATGGAATGCGACGCATCTCAAAAAATTCTACTTCTGAAATGTATCACAAAAATCAAGTATCAATAAAAAAGGCGATTTTTTCTGGAACGAGTCTTTGCATTACTTGGGAGTACCGACTATCAGCACGGTTCCATCTCCTGCCTCACATATCAGGGTCCGGTATCAGTACCACCCTCGCGGCTCGGCGCCTCTGTTCAGAGGGCCAACCGTCCTGAGCTCGGTGCCTTCACTAGCTCTGGCGGCACAGCCAACAGTATATCAGGGTCCGGTATCAGTACCACCCTCGCGGCTCGGCGCCTCTGTTCAGAGGGCCAACCGTCCTGAGCTCGGTGCCTTCACCAACTCTGGCGGCACAGCCATAAGCACATCAGGGTTCGGTAACAGTACCACCCTCGCGGCTCGGTGCCTCTGTTCAGAGGGCCAACCGTCCTGAGCTCGGTGCCTTCACCAGCTCTGGCGGCACAGCCAGACGCATGTCAGGGTCCGGTATCAGTACCACCCTCGCGGCTCGGCGCCTCTGTTCAGAGGGCCAACCGTCCTGAGCTCGGTGCATTCACCAACTCTGGCGGCACAGCCATAAGCACATCAGGGTTCGGTAACAGTACCACCCTCGCGGCTCGGCGCCTCTGTTCAGAGGGCCAACCGTCCTGAGCTCGGTGCCTTCACCAGCTCTGGCGGCACAGCCATAAGCACATCAGGGTTCGGTAACAGTACCACCCTCGCGGCTCGGCGCCTCTGTTCAGAGGGCCAACCGTCCTGAGCTCGGTGCCTTCACCAGCTCTGGCGGCACAGCCAACGGCATCCGGGTTCGGTAACAATACCACCCTCGCGGCTCGGCGCCTCTGTTCAGAGGGCCAACCGTCCTGAGCTCGGTGCCTTCACCAGCTCTGGCGGCACAGCCAACGACATCCGGGTTTGGTATTAGTACCACCCTCGCGGCTCGGTTCCTCTGTTCAGAGGACCAACCGTCCTCGCCTGGTACCTATCCAACTACTCGGTAAATTACTTGCGTCAACACTCATTCCACCATAAGCAAAATCACAACCATTCACAGACCAAGTGGCCCAAAAAAAAAATGTGTTGTTTTATTATTATGGAAGAATCCGTTTGAATACAATGTATGGCAAAACAAGAAAATTACATAGTTCAGGGAGCTGCTGCTCCCTTATTACAGTTGGTCCCGGTAGCACTCTCGCTGGGAGCGGCTGGGGCAGCCTCAGGAACAGCTGGAGGAGCAGGGGCGGCTGGAGCTGGAGGGACCTCCGAGGCTGACGGAACGGGGGTGATTCCCGAGGTGGCTCGCAACTCCGAATCCGAGCGAGGAAACCTGGGGGAATTCTGAAAGATAGGGCTGTCCGGAGGGACGCCGACCCTCCTTAAGGCCGCCTTCCACCCAAGTGTCCACGCCTTCTCTCGGATTCCTGGCAGTTGGGCTTTGTAGTCAGCTCCCAGTTTGCTGACCTCCTCGTTCATCACGGACTCGTGCTCGGCTAGGTACTCTTCTTTGAGTCTGGCTTCTTGCTCTTCGAGAGCCTGCGCGAGCTCGGCCGCCTTCCCCTCCAGAGTCATCTCTAGCTTTCTTTCAGCTAGCTTTCTCTCGGAGGTGAGCCTCTTGTTCGTCCCCCGCAGTAGTTGCATGTCTTCCTCCAGCCGTGACGACGCAAGCCGGACCTCGTCCAGCTCCCAGGAGAGGCGGGCGTTTTGATCCTTTGCCTCCTTTGCCTCCTCTTTGAGGTGCTCGGACAAGGCTCGCGCTGCGTCGAGCTCGGCAAGAAGATCCGCAGTTTTCTTCGCCTCCTCCTCCAGGGTAGCGTCCCTCGCCGCCAGGGACTTCAGCAGTTCCTCTTTCTCCGCTGCCCAAACTGCTGCCCTGGCCTCGGCTGCGTCCAGCCTACCCATGCCAGTTTGGCACTTTTGCAATTGCTGCAGCGAGAACAGAGTGTCACCAAATGAAATGCAGCAGAAAAACAAAAGAACATGAAGAATTGACTGTGCATACCGTTACCAACGACCGCATTGAGGAAAGTAGCAGGGATTCATTATCCATCTGCGCCCACCTTGCCATGTCCTGGGGAAGGGCGCAAGCTCGTCCCAGAGCGGCAACCACTTCGGGGTTGACGGCTCGGTCCGACTCGGCCAGTTGCCTCCCCAGCACCCCCTCGATGTCCGGTCTCCAAGGAATAAAATCGGAGGGAGTGGCGGACCCCCCAACCGACATGGCAGGTCCCGGGGCAGATGGGGCTTCGACCCTGGGCCTCTTCTCCGGCCTGCGCTCCTCGACGACCTCGGCAATACCCGCTCTGCCTAAGCCGGAGTCCGATTCTTCAATGACGATAGCCGAACCCGCGCCGACCTCGGCTGCTACAGGAAGACCTGATTGAGTACCTTCGGATGCCTCCGGAGCCGTCTCGGTCTCGGGAGAAATAACCTCTGCAGCAGCCACCGAGGACGTAGTTGGGGCAACGTCAGCACCTCGGGAGGGCCCCGCGGTCTCGCCCATGTCCCCAAATGCCGCGGCGGCAAGGTCTTCCGCGACGAAGCGCTGGCAACGGCCGCGCAACATCTCGACCTCGGACTCTTCCGAGCTGGATGTGCTCCTGGACTCGCTGGAGACGACAAATTTCTGCCTCTGCCGCCTGCGCCCGGTCTCGGCTCTCTCGGCCGCTGCTGGTTCACGGACAGCAGACTGTCCGCCCGATTCTACCGGAACCCCGCTGGGAATCGCGATATTCACCGTCTCCGGAACAGGGACCTCGGTCTGTGCGTCGTCCTGTCCGATGCTCTCCCCCTGGAGCACGGAGTCGATTCCGGTCACCCGCCTCGGGGTGATGAACGACTTGTAGTGCGGCTTGTATCCCAGGAGCGAGAACGCGGCTCGGCAGTGATGGCCGCGGTACTTCCGCACCTTCTCGTGCCAATCACTGTTCACCTTCCACCTGTTCCTCCTGGTAAGCTCCCTCGTCTGTCGAAAACCTGCAGAAACAGAACGATGTCAACAGAAGGAAAGAAACATGATTAAAATAGAGACTCCAGGGGGGCTTCGGTTTTTACTTGGGGGGACTCCTATTCTGCGTGGTATCCGGGCCGTGGTGCTGGGCTCCGCCTCGCCGAACTCCCATGCCCCGCGGACGAAGACGCGGTCCTCCCCCGCATATTTATATGAGTCTTCCAGTGCGGTCACGAAGGCAGTTCGGTGGAGCCTCAGCCGAAGGTAGTACGTATGCCCCTCTGCGGATTTGCAGAGGTCGTACGCCTCCTCGATGTCCGGAACACCGAGGTTGATGGACAGTATTTCGTTGAGCCGCACTGCTCCCATGATGATCTTGTACCCGTTGGGAAGCAGCTGGCAGGGGCTCAACCCCCACTCCCGGAGACAGTCCCTGAGGAGTGGGTGAAGGGGGAACCGGACTCCTCCCTCCACGACGGACACCAGCCAAAATGGCATCCAACCGTCGTTGTATGTAATGCCATCGTCAGGGCCGTCTGGCCTGACATCTACATTCGCAGGGACCTTGTATGCGTCCCTGAACAGTCCTATGGACAGTGGGTCATCCAGCCAGTGCCTGTAAATGCCCATTCTCTACCCTAGACGAAGAACTACCTACTGGGAAGGAAGAAGACAGAAGGAAGAAATCCTACGATGAAAGGCTGTGCGAACAGAGTACTCGCAGGCAGCAGGGATAGTATTGTTCGTCAGCTGATTGCAACAGGGAGTCTGAAGATCGAAAAGAAGGAAGGCGGAAGAGGTGCCCTAGCTTATATAGGTTGGGGGCGCCGTTTCAGTTTCCAAGAAAGGCCTTTAATGAGGCATTACCTCGAATAGCCAAACGCCGTCTCGGGCAGCCCAGGCGTCCTGCAGATGTGATTGCGTGCCCTTCAGAGAGCGACACGTGGCACCGTCGCCGCACTTCCAGAGGACCATTAAATGCCTCGACAGACGGGGTAATAAATGCCTCGACAGACGGGATGATAAATGCCTCGACAGACGAAAGGGCGACCGCCCCCACTGGCGAAAAGCACTTAAGGAAGCACTCCACGTCAGCAAAGGCACTTAATGCGGCACCCCGCGTCGGCAACAGGCGATGAGGAGGAATCCCCCATCGAACCGAGACCCCTCCGTCTCGGCAATGCTTCACAAACCAGGTACTCCTAAAAGATTAGTGGCATTCCCGGCCTGACAAAGCCACTCAGCTTCCGACCTGCTCCAAGGAGCTCACAGGCCAAAAGCTGGGGGGGAGATTATGGGTTCAAAATCAGATCGGGACCACGGTTCATGGACCGGGTCTCGGTCAGCGGGGGCTATTTCAATTCCAAAAATGACCCGGAGTTCGGCTATCCGGACCAACAACTCAAGACAGAAGAACAATGCGACATAAGGTCGACCACGCATTTCATCAGAAACAAGGAGAAAGAAAGCCAGAAAACCAGAATTCGAGGAAAGTTTCAAAATTCCTCATTAATCAAAGCTCCTGATTACAAGAGTGGAGATACGATAAAAGAAAGAATTGCAAAAATTACAAAAACCCTCAGAGGGCTGCAGCTTCCACATTGCAGTCAATCTCTGGAGGGACCTCGGCAGCAACCGCACTGGCCTCGGGAGCGGTCGGGGTAGCTTCGGGAACGACCGCGACGACTTGAGGAAGGGCCTCGACGACCGGGCGCACTTGGGAGCCCTCGGGATCAGCGCTGGCAGCAGGAGCCTCTTCGGGCACCCCGGGAGCGGCGTTCGCCTCCGAACACGACTGCGAGGGAAGGTCAGCAGCCTGAGACGCGGCCGCAGGTCCCGAGTCCGAGCAGGAAAATCTTGGGGGATTAAGGAAGAGAGGGCTGTCCTCGGGGACCCCAGCCTTTTGCAAGGCTGCCTTCCACCCAAGCTCCCAGGCTCGGTCCCGGATCCCCGGCAGCTGAGCCTTGTAGTCAGCAGACAGCTTGCCGACCTCCTCCTCCATGACGGAGTCATGCTCGGCGAGGAACGACTCCTTGAGTTTGGCCTCTTGTTTTGCCAGGGCAGACTCGATCTCGGCCGCCTTCTCCCTCAGCGCCGTCTCCAGGGAACCTTGCGCCTGGTTCCGCTGAGAGAGGAGCCTCCTGTTGGTCCCCTTCGCGCTCTCCAGCTCGTTTTCCAGTCGCTTCACCGCGATCCGAAGATCATCGAGCTCGGTGGCAAGGTGGAGGTTCTGGCTTTTCTCTTCCGCCAGCTCATCCTTGAGGCGCCCAACCTCGACCTTCGACTCCTCAAGATCAAAGATGAGGCCGGCATTCTTGGCCGTCACCTCTGCCAGCGTCGCGTCCTTGGACGCCACGGACGCCCGCAGCTCGTCCCTCTCAACGACCCATTCCGCCGCCCGCGCCTCGGCCGCATCGAGCCTCTCAATGCCTATCTGGCACTTTTGCAACAGCTGCAAAATGAGAACCATAAGTCAATAAAGCAACACCGGACTGAAAACTAAGGAAAAAATACTGCACTTACCGACACCACGGATCGCATCGAGGAGAGCAGGAGCGACTCGTCGTCCATCGCGGCCCACCTCGCCATGTCTTGAGGAAGGGCGCAGGCTCGTCCGAGCGCTGCGACAACTTGGGGATCGGCTGCGCGGTCTGTTTCGGCCAGCGGCCTCCCCAGAACCTCCTCAATGGCCGGCCTCCACGGAGCCATAGGAGGAGGCAAGATCGTCCTTCCAGCGGGCGGGGGCGAGGAGGGGCCAGGCGAGGCCTCGATTCTCGCCCTCTTCTCGGGTCGCCCGCCCTCAGCAACCTCGGGGGAGCGAGCCCGACCTCCAGCCCCCACGGCACCTTCAGAGGGCGCGTCGTCCACGACGACGACCGGAGGCGGAGCTGAGATGACCTCTGCCTCCCCAGGCCGAGTAGCCCCGGTCGCGGCTATACAGACCGTCTCGGCAACAGGGGCAAGAGTGCCACCCGCAGACGCCGGAGGCGCCAGAGCCACTGCCTGAGAAGGATCCCGGGCCTCGCCCCCGACATCCCCGAAGGCCGCCGCAGACAGGTCCTCTGCGACATAGCGCCGCCCGCGCTGGCGCAACATTCCCTCTTGCTCTTCCTCTTCTTCCTCCGAACTGGAAGCTACTAGCCTCGTTCGGGAAGGCAGGGGCTTGGCTCTCGAAGTCCCGGCAGGCTCCGCGGCAGGGGCTGCTGGGGCACGTTCTGCCAACTTAACCAGACGACTGGCGGGAAGCGCAACGGTCACCACCGCCGAGGCTGGCACCACGGTCGTCTCTGTTCTTCGACTCACGCCTTCCCCGCTCAGCACGGAGTCTATCCCAGATACCTTTCGGGAGGTGTTGAAGGACCTGTAGTGGGGCACGTACCCCAGGAGAGCCCACGCAGCACGACAGTTGTGGCCGCGGTAGTTCCTCACCTGCTCGTGCCACGCGCTGTTCACCTTCCAGCGGTTCCTTCGCGCGAGCTCCCTCTTTTCGCGAAAATCTGCATAGACAAAATCATATCAGGAGCCAGACACAGAAAGAAAGGAAAGAACTGCAAACCGAAAGAACTCCGGCCTTTACTTGGAGGAATCCCTATTTTTCGAGGGACCCGGACTGTGGTAGCAGGCTCTGCTTCACCGAACTCCCATCCTCCTCTGACAAGTACTCGGTCTTCACCCGCGTACCTATTGGAGTCCTCTAGCGCGGTCACGAGCGCAGTCCGGCGGACCCGCAGCCGGAGATAGTAAGTGTCCCCCTCTGCGGATTTGCAGAGGTCATACGTGTCCTCGATGTCCGGGACACCGAGGCCAATTCCCAGGATCTGATTGAGCCGCACTACCCCCATTATGATTTTATATCCATTGGGGAGCAGCTGGCATGGGCACAACCTCCACTCTCGGAGGCAGTCCCGGACCAGTGGGTGCAGGGGGAAGCGGACTCCTCCCTCCACGACGGAGACTAGCCAAAACGGCATCCAGCCGTCGCGATAAGTGAGGCCATCGTCTGGGGTGTCCGGCCTGATCTCCACATTGGAGGGGACCTTGTATAAACCCCTAAAATTATCTATGGAACCTGGGTCCCCT
The DNA here is from genome assembly GCA_029852735.1 of Persea americana. Classification (NCBI taxonomy): domain Eukaryota; kingdom Viridiplantae; phylum Streptophyta; class Magnoliopsida; order Laurales; family Lauraceae; genus Persea; species Persea americana. Next base: position 3,039,594 of record CM056812.1, read on the forward strand.
AACAGATGCCTATAGACTCCCATTCTCGACTTTGACCAGGATCTATCTAGAAGAAAAGACGAGGGAAGCGGAAAGGAGTCCTACAAGTGAGGACTGCACAAGCAAGATCGTCGGAAGTTCGCAGGCACCGGAGAAAGTTCTCTTACAGAGCGAAGTAGAAGTGCAAAGAAAGCAGAGGAAAGTGAAGACGAAGGAGGCGCCCTGATTTATAGGGCCCAGGGGCGTCGATTCGACTTTCGAGGAGAGCCTTTAAGAGGCGTCCCCTCAATCAGGGCACCGGAGAAAGTTCTCTTACAGAGCGAAGTAGAAGTGCAAAGAAAGCAGAGGAAAGTGAAGACGAAGGAGGCGCCCTGATTTATAGGGCCCAGGGGCGTCGATTCGACTTTCGAGGAGAGCCTTTAAGAGGCGTCCCCTCAATCAGCCCTAACGTCCCGTCACGCAGCCCTAACGTCTCCTCGAAGTAATTGCGAGACAGCTAAGAGAAGGTACACGTGCCACCATTAGCGCGATATCCGAGGGCTATTAAATATCCAGGACAGACGAGGGGACATCTCGAAAGGGACCCTCCTGATCCGAAGCTCCCTCGCCCCGGTATTTCCCTCATGACGGTAACCCTCACTCGAGCTCGGTGGCGGTGCCGGGTATACGGTCATCAAGCTTCCGACCTCCTCGAGCTAGAGGGCTCTCAGAAGTCAAAAGCTAGGGGGCAATTGTGTGGGTAAAACACCGTAACAACGAAGTTAAGCAGGGATTACGGCTGAACTCGCCGATCACCTCAGCCCCTGTGCTGGAAGCTCGTTAGCTCGGCAGCTCGGTCATAGCTCGGCAGCTCGGTCATAGCTCGGCAGCTCAGGCAGCTCGGTCATAGCTCGGCAGCTCGGTCGTAGCTCGGCAGCTCAGCAACGCGGTTCGCAGCTCGGCATAAATGCCAGCTCGGTGCAAAGGCACACCGCGGCCAAGCCATCCTTGGTCTCAGGCTAGGATGCTAAAGTCAGAATGGGCCGCCACCCTCCTGGAAATGCGGCGCGCTCAGACTGATACGGGCATTCATTTATGGCGATAGGATCGCTCATTTATGGCGATAAGAGGTTTGCTTTATCAGCCCTGTACGTCAACTGACTGAAGGTATGGAAAGTGAGGATGGGATGTTGCCCACTCTACCTACTGCAGCCCGCCAGGGTAAGGGTCGATGGGACCTCACCTCACCTACCCCCACTCACAGAGAATGAACGAGGAACTCTCACCCTTATATACGCATGGGATCAGTCCCATGAGAGGTACGCAATACTCAGCATACAGCTCTGAATACCACACTGTTCCATTCTCTTCTTCCTCCTCCTGTTTAGTCTCCTCAAAACTAACTCAGGCATCGGAGTGCCTTCGGCTCACGGCAGCCAGGGGCTCTGACGTTAGCCTTTCTCCTTCCGTTTCAGGTTCCAGGCGTTCAGCATTTCCCTGTACTAAGAAGTCTACCCCGATCTCATCTCAATCTAAGTAGGTATCGTTTTTACCGCCTACAATATATATGTATATATGTGTGTGTGAAAAATACATGAGATTATTAAAGTTGGATTGTCCGTCGATCGGTGTCTGGGAGTCAAAATGGCATCAAAGAAAAAGCACGTTGGCTTTTGTTGTCGGTACCCACCATTTCCATCATCTCACGAAGCTGATTACGATGTGGGTTTGCAACAATTCTAGTGTGCGTTTGTATGTAACAGTACGTCGGCGCAGCAACGCGAATGGCGCTCGCAATGTGGATGAAGCACAACACTGAAATCAATGGTGGAAGGCTCAACTCGATTTGGCTCGGTTAGACTCACCGAGTGACTCAACTTATTGTTGGTTTTCTTTTTTCTTTCTTTAACATTAATTGTCGTTTTGAGTTCACTAGATTTGTGATTTTGTAGCTACCACAAAATTCAAAATCCAACTCCAAAAATTTTAGAGCCACCGAAGTATAGTTAAGCCATGAGGAGATTGTTCCAACAACTTTGGATCAGGCTAGATCATTTGAGAAAGCCAATGAGATCTATCAAAATATTCATTTGATAATCGTCGATGGTATAATCCATACTACAATACATACAATTCAGGTTGGAAGGACAATCCGAATTTTTCTTAAACCAACGGTGCAACACAGGGAGGCCCGCCATAGTCCACTCAATTTCAGCCCATTCAATCATAGGCCAATTCTCCACCAAGTTTCTAAAAGCCAAACTTCCGACCTAACCCGCTGACCAGAGGGTAGGTTCATCATTGGAATGAAAAAGTAAAGATTTTTCTTATGGCCCCATGGGAGAAAAATCACCTGTGAATTAGTCTGCACCATAGCTTCATTTGGTGGTGTGAATGAGTTTAGCGAAGGCGCTACGCACCATACGCCTCTATAAATCAATGAAAACTATGTAATGTGAATAATTTACAGATGTAAATGAGCTTAAACAAACAACCCCACATATAATATATGATGAGGTAATGACCCATTTTGACGTTAAAATATGTAATGCGGCTTATCCTAAAACACTCACCAAAACCATTGGCTGGGTAACATCTGTGACAAGTATCTTCAATGGGCCCCACCAGCATGGTCCACTCAGTGTCCCATCATTCAATGCACATGTCACCTAAGGATCACGAATCTTCTATGGCCCACATGTCCTCATCCTAGGAGGCATGCACCTTTAAATACCAGTAATCAGTAGCATCATCCGTGTAATCAATACACAGAAGGTAAGGTACCTATCAGTAACATCATCCATGTAATCAATACACAGAAAGTAAGGTACCTAAACTATGCAGGCAACTTAACACCAGAATTGTGGGCCCCACATCTTCTCATGTTGACCCAACAATTGTCTCTAGATCTACGGTCTGATCACAAAACCATGGGCCCAACCTGAGATGACTTTTGTATTTCAACATGACTCTTCATGGATGAGACTAGAAGATAAGGGATGGGGACTGATGAGGAAGGAAAATCCAGAAACAGAACAAGGGGTTGGGGGCTACATACGAAGTTTTCAGAAGTTTGCCATGTGAAGTGATCAGGTGAAGACAATGGATGATAATGACTGTGGACGTTTCATGGCCCACCACTTAGAAATTTCATGCTACTCTCATGCCAAACAGGGAATAGACTGAGTGCACTGAACTCCACATTGTAGGCAAGGTACATTAACACCCAATTAAAAATTTATATGGTTAAAAATATCGGCCGATATTTCATTTGTTGCCGACATTGACCTTAAACATCTAAAACCAATGGGTTTTATCATTATATGAAGGGACATTGATCCATTGTCACTATATATATATATATATATATGGTTAATTATTGTACCTAAAACTTTTAATGATAGGACGTCCCCCTTTTCTCGTACCTAATCAACCATTGATCCCTGAGTAGTTAAATGAGAAACGATAGTTCTAAGTAGAATATCCATTTGTATACATACAAATGACCCCAACCTAGAAGTTTAGGTCCTCATATTACACCTGCTGCATTTCTTTCAAGCTTATTATGAAAAGAATCCAGCAATTATTAGTTTCTAAATTAATCATAGACACATCAAAATAAGTGCTCAAAAAATCTGAAAGAGCTAGATGTGTATAAAGAAATCAATATTTCCTTATAGGTGGCCCTTACATTAAATGAAAAGGAAAAAAACAAAAGGAAGAAAGAAAAAGCCACCAACAAAACAAAGTGAGCACCATGAAGAATTTGTATTTTGTTTGCCATTTGAAGTTGAAAGTCATGTGACCTTTGTCCATATATGGACCTGGGGGTGAGTGGGTGACTCCTAAACCACATACAAGTTGCCACCTTTTCCCCTTTGTACTAGTATTATTTGGGCACATGAAGGGGGCAACCTTTTTTTAGATTATTCACAAAAAGCTATCATATTATAGTAATCTTCTTCTAAGTTGGTAGCATTACTCATAATTACGTGCGTTGCATGTGACTGGCACTTTTGTCCTAGAGGCTCAACTGTGGTGGTACGCAGGACCATCAAAGTAGCTTTCACCTTTTTTTTTTTCTTCTTATAATGACTAAACGCATCATATGATGTTCGAAAGCGTGTTTTAGACCTTTATTAAAACAAGTAAAAACATGTTTATGAAGTTGAAATGATGCCATTGCCTCTTTTGACTTCATTTCTAAAACATGTGAAGAAATCAGATAGAGATGGGAATGATTTTGGTTGGAGAAAGCATCCAATTAAATGCATGGGTAATGATTTTTTTAGTTCGGCGTAAATTTATAACAAGGAGAAAAAATATAAAAAATCCGAAGGGCCTGTTGGTTTTCCTTGAATAATAGGAACTCATTGTCAAATTAGCTTCACCAAAGTATGATTATGTTATTATTTGCTCTTATTTGATTTTCATTAAAGAAAAGGTTTTACGATGGTTATTTTAAATATTCATCTTTGATTCTTCATTTTTAATGATTTATACAAATATAATCCTAGAAACTCAATAAAATGAAGTAAACATTGCCCAAGAATGACATCCAAAAAACTATTGAGAAACCAAAATAGCATGGCATTAAATAAAATTGTTGGAAACAAAAATCACAAGTTGAGAATCTACTAGTGTGATTTTTCATACATTTTTTCAAATTGTTTACTTGTGTTCTATGGTTGTAACCCAGATCATTTCTCCAACGTTTACTACTTAAATTCATTTCACATTGCACATGTTTTTCTTGTGCTTAAGCTTTTTTTTTGTTTTCCTTTCAGGCTTCACTTCTCAAATTTGTTTCCCTTCTTGTTATTGCTGTTTTCACTGAAAACTAGTAGCTAGATTTTGAATAGTTTAATTTTCCTATTTTGAAGTTTCATGCATCCATCCAAACACTTGAAGTTCAATGGTTTGTAGTGTGTATATTGATTGGAATTTTGGAAATTAATGCTAAAGTGGCAGTCCTATGAATGAGTTTGGGCAGATTTTAGATATGTGGGCAAGGGTTAGCCTAAAAGTAAACCCTTTCAGTAGAGGTGTTCGGCCAGGCTTTGTTTGAGCAGCTTGGTTAATTAGGTTGTAATCTTTTCATTAAATAATTTAGACACTTTTTGAGTAATGGGCTTGGCCAAGACTTTGAACCCTACATGCTGAGTCCATAGTTTAAGAAGAAACTTGACTTGACTTGGAAGGTGACTGGGCCATGAGAGGATTGGATGAGTCTAGTTGAGTATGAGGTGAGACTCATTCAACTCGCCTAATTAGGTGACCTACTGACCTGACTTGGCTGAGGCAGGCCAGGTGAGTAAGAATGAGCTTTTAGGCAATAGTTTAGAGGGACATCAGGCCTGAATGTGCAGTAGCACCCCTTGTTGTGGTCTGACCAAGGCCGAGTCTAAGCCTGACCCATTTAACATCCCCTCAGGTCTCACCATGTGGATAGACTGGAAGAGGGCCACTTCTTGCTAAAAGGGAAAAACAAACCCAGTCACTCAACAGACATTTGAAACCAGGCAAGTTGTTCATATTCAAATCCTTTTCTCCAAATTGAGTGGCCTAGGGCCTATGTATTGGGCTGCTTAGATAATGGACCAGACCCAACCCTATCTTTTTCCTGAAGGCTGCATAAAATGGCCAAGCCCAATTGGCCTAATTCGTGGGCACAGAAACTGTCAAGGAACCAGACCCAAGATTACTGTTTTTTTTTTTTTTTTTTCTTTTTCCTCATTCTCTTTCTAGAAGCAAATGTGGATTTTTGCTAAGTTCTAGAGAGAAGTGCTTTCATCTGGCAATCATTTTAGATTGGATGGATAGAAATGTCCATTGAGGTTGGTAATTTGCTTACATGTCCTAATTCATAGCTTGCATACATTTGCAAAGCCCATGGAGACATCTACAACGCCCAATTATTATAATGTCATACCCCCAGGTAGATGATTATTTGGGAATGGACCAGACTGGATGTCGATCGAGACATGATGATCAATCAGGCCAACAAATAGTCCACATTCAGAATTTTCTAAGCATTGATCATAGCCATTAAACTTTGAGGTCTTAAAATGATGATTTGTTCTGTTCTGTGTGATATTAGGCCAACCCCTTAGAAATTTCTTCCTCTTCTCCCTCTTTACCTATAGTAATTAAGCATGGATCTAGATGAACCCTACAATGGTTTTTCGTATCATTATCCATACACTTTTCCTTTTCTTCCATCAAGTAACGGCAATAATGAAGGAAATAACCGAGACCTTAAAACATGAAATGTTGAATATAAAACATCACGGCTCCCTTTATTGCACGCATAAGTAATAGTGAGACTTATCATGTAGACCACCTGATCAATGTATTCGAACATCAACCACACACACGATAAAAGAGGAGTTTGTTAGTAAATTATTTGCAAAACCAAATTCAATTAATGTTGGTTTGCATCTTAGTTAAGGCATGTGTTGAACCGTCTGGGCCTATGGGTTTGGTCTGGTCCGGTCAAAACAGGTTGGTTTGACAAGTAATACTTATGGGCTGAAGTCGACCAGCGTCTGACCCATTTATAAAAGAGGTAAAATAAATTCAACCTACATTGCAAGTCAACCAGACCCGACCCACGTAAATCACATAAGAATGTGACTTAATCCGTCTAACTCAATCAAATCTACAGAAGATTGACTTAAACCCAACCCATTTTGAATATTAAGTCTACATTAGAGTTTCCAACAAAAGAAAATAATCCACATTTGAGTTAATTTCTAACCAAAAAACCCTAACACATCCCCAGCTTATTTCATATAGAATAAATTATTTTAAATACCAAAATGTTAAACCACTAAATTATTTCAAGGTATTTATGTTTGTGGGTTGGCCCTAAACTATCCAATTTAAATCAGTTAGATGGGTTATGAGAGGTTAATGGATTGAACCTAACCCAACTGGTTTAAATTCATATCAATTTCTACTAACCCATGACCCACCCATATGTATTGCGGGTTGCTTATGCGGGTCAAATGCATGTTGGGTTCACTCATGGCAATATTAAATTTCAATTAATATCTTGTTCGTATGTTTAGTGCATCTGGTAGAGCCAGTGAACCCACATTATGTGACCCCCTCAACCACAATGACAATCACCGAGGTGTATAAAAACTGTATTGGGATTGACTATCTGGATTTTGTTTCTCTATTTTGGTATATCCTAGCTAATAATCTTAATGGGTAATTTAGTTGACTTAAGATCATGATTTGCATCCGGAAGCTTAAATTTAAAACTGTACTACCGCATTGAGATTAAAGAAGAGTTTATCGGACTCCGCTCTTAGTTCTTAGGGATTAGTCCACCCGTGAAGCCTCGATATCAGGAAAAAAAAAAAAATCGTAGCCGAGTTATAAGATAGGTCAGATCTAATCATCCAGGTACACTTCAGTTTCCACCTGTTTTTCCACTGGCTACAAAAGCAACACGTGGGCACCGTTCCATGTTGCCACGTGTAACTAACATCCAACACCAGATTTTCTCCCGGGAAATCTCCACAAGCTCCCTCCTCCCATTCTCCTGCAAATCCATGCACATGTCTCTTTCTCATTCCTTCAAACACCTTGGCTTCATCTGCCCAAAGCCCACTTCAATTCTCATCTCTCCCAACACAATTCGCCTCTCCAATCCCTCCCCAACCACCATGAATTCATCATCATCATCATCATCAATTCATCAGATTCCTGATTTAAAATCCCATGAAATCGACTCATTCACCGCAGAGATCTTCAGAAGATACGTGTCGACGACGGAGGTGAAGAGAAGTGGTTCTGGTGTTGCCATTGTTTGGTTTAGGAACGATTTGAGGGTTTTGGATAACGAGGCGTTGTGTCGCGCTTGGGCGTCTTCGGAGGCGGTCTTACCTTTGTATTGCGTTGATCCGCGCCTTTTTGGAACCACCCATTACTTTGGATTCCCCAAAACCGGAGGTTTGAGTTTTGATTGGATTCAATTCTAGTTTCGCCAGCGATTTGAAGTTGAAACAATGTTTTTTCTTATTTCACTATGTGTGTGTGTGTGTATATATATATATATATATATTTTCCCCATGTAGATGGAATGTCTGCTCATATTTCTAGTTCAACAAAATTTTCAAATGGGGGGCACCAATGAAAGATTTTTTTTTTTTTTTCCTTCTTTTATCCATGATTTGCATACAACCCAAGGTAGTGAAATCTCTACTGAAGGACCCAATTTTCATGAAGGCTGACAATTGGGTCAAAATGTAGACCTCTGACTTGCAATTGGTCTGATCATCTTCTTCACCCTAGTTGAAATGTGTGGTCACCATGTGAAAAAAGAATGGTTTTCAATACAACAGGGGATTTCACTTTAAATCAGGGCCAGTTTCAAACCTTTTTAATAACCCAACAGGGGTTCTGAAACAGTGGTCTAGAACCCTGTTCTAAAATGTGTGGTCACCATGTGAAAAAGAATGGTTTTCAATACAACAGTGAATTTCACTTTAAATCAGGGCCAGTTTCAAACCTTTTTAATAACCCAACAGGGGTTCTGAAACAGTGTTTTAGTACCCTCTTCTATAGTTAAGAGCGTTCATGGGCAGATTGTGTAAGGACAGCCCATTTGGTTATTGGACCAAATGTTCCTACCCAGATACAGCCTTTTAACAATTCTGGAAAAATATATGCACCCCTTTGTGTTATATTTGTCAGGCTGGGCTGGGCTAGGCCTTGAGCATTTATGGGCTTCAGGCTTGTCCTATTTGACAATCATTCATTAGGCCCAGGTAGACCCATGGGCTTAAAATGTTAGCGCACGCTGGCCGAGCCTAGAGCACCCCATCTGTAGGGTTGTTTGTGTATTGGGAATATTTTCTGGCCCAATAACTTGATGGGTGTATCTGTCCAATGTGCCTGAGTAATAGACAATCTCATTTTGGCATAATTAGCTCAAACAGCCTATATAAATTGTAATGGCTAGTGCCTGAAGTATCTCTCCAAAATGCCTGAGTAATAGACAATCTCATTTTGGCATAATTAGCACAAACAGACTATAATTTCTAATGGACAGTGCCTGAACTTCTTCTTGAAGTCTTCAGGCTAATTTGGGGCCTGAATATTAGCTCCGATGACCAGATGGGCTGGTCTTGGACAGGCTCTGGCCTGGCCCATCCCAATTCCCATTCCTAGTGCCGCCTACAAAATGCAGATTGTACCGGCCTACATATGAATTTCTCTATATAGTATGAGGATGATTTATTATATGGTATGATTCTTCATCAGTCAAAGTTGGAAATCTAGCCAAAGTGCAGAGTTCAAGTTATGTTATTCAGTGTACCACATTCAAACTCGGGCACGTGGCATCATAATTTATGGCTCTGGTCTGTTTATTGAGTGCACTCCCATGTTGATGAACTGCTGACTCCACAGTACACACACAGACATGCTCCTGGATTGGATGATCAGTTATACACAGTTGAGTGATTGGCCTTGCTTTTGTTGAATGTTAGAATTGATCTATTGACTGTTTTAAAAATAAAAAAAGAATTGATCTATTGACAGCAGTATCTATTTGAGATTGTATGCCCCTGCTAATTAACTTGTATTGGCTGTTATATTCCAATTGTGATTTCTTTTGATTCTTGTGACAGCTCTGAGAGCTCAATTTCTGATAGAATGCTTGTCTGACTTGAGAAAGAATCTGTTGAAGCTGGGGCTGAACTTGCTCATACAACATGGAAAACCAGAAGATATCATCCCTTCAATTGCAAAAGCTTTTGGAGCCCACACAGTTAATGAGTGCTCAAGAAACCAACTTGTCCTCTTTGTTTCATATGCTTCTTCTATGAAATTAAATCACAATGATTATATTGCTTTATATATATATATATATATGTGTATGTATGTATTTGTGCATATATCTTTGTATTTCCTTAAGTAGGGCCTCATGTATTCGACCATAATATTTTTCATGATATGATATGTAACCCCAACCCCCAACCTGCATTCTGCTGATTCGAGTTCAATGTCATCAGGTTTATGCCCACAAGGAAACTTGTAGCGAGGAGTTGGCTGTTGAACGCTTTGTTAGCAAAGGTCTGCAAAGAGTAGTTCTGCCACCAGGAGGACCAAACGACAGGAGTTCTACAAATCCCAAGCTTCAGCTTCTCTGGGGAAATACTCTCTATCATTTAGATGATCTTCCATTTAGTACAGGCAGCTTACCAGATGTGTATACTCAGTTCCGAAAGGTGCACAAGTGCTACTAGTTTAAAGTTGTATTTTCTTTTTGAACTTTAGGTTGCATTGGGAACTTTAGGTTACTTGGATATATTGGAAAAGCACATGGATATGCATTCAGTGGTGGATTCGGGGAAGAGGGGAATAAAAGTTTGCTTTTTAAAGACATTTTCTCATCTTTTCTGCTCTAAATTAATGTTATCAGTGATCAACATCTACTATTAATTTGGTTCGGAAAGTGGAAAAAGTGCAAAATAAAGTTTCATACTTTGCCAATCCATTGTGGAAGAGGCAACACAGTACCAAAATACTTGACCTCTTCTAATCTGGGGTACATCCACACATGGTTTTAATGCCTTCAGACCCTTTTTTTTTCTTTTCTTTTTTTCTTCTTTGGTTGAAAACCTGCAGATCCTTTACAACACGAAATTTCTGTGAAATTTATATTTGATGAAACACGTTTACAGGCTGTTGAATCAAAGTGCAGAGCCAGAAGTTGCTACAAGCTTCCAACACCACTTGGTCCCCTCCCTAGCATTGGTTTGGATGAAATAGGTGGATGGGGATGCATTCCTTCACTTGGCCAGCTTGGATTTCCTGAAGAAAAGGCAGGTTAATATATTTCTATTCCTATGCCGTGTTAACAGTGTTACTTTCTTAGCACTTTTCATGTCTTGAAATGCTTGCCAACAAGTATATTAGTGCTGAGATGGGCTATTACTAGCACTATGTAGCCATGTCTTTGTTCAGATCACTTTGTCTAGAAAATGGAACTTTCTAAAATTTGTGTACTTTATAAAGTATTAAATATGCTATATCCTTTTGGTATCATTCTGTCCTGTAAGTTTTAGAATTTTCTACTGAGGAAATGATTACACTCTGAAGACAATACTTAAGTTGCGATACATGCAAACAATTATTGGTCCAAATGGACAGTTCGATTAAAACTACTGCCATGAAATTGTGCTTGAGCTACTTTTGGATTGAAGTGATCTTTGTCACCTAGAAATCTAATGTCCTATAATGGGTGAAGAATATTATCCAATGATGAACTGCACTACAATACAATCTGATCCATATCTAGGCTATCTCTAATTCACAAGGAACAGTTTTGATCCAGTGGTCTCTTTTGATGTTAAGTGAGCACTACAATGCAGGTTTTGCTCGCCTGTATTGTGACTGATGGTTTCCTCACCTGTATGCAAGATTTCCATTCCTGTATTGGTATGATTGTCCTTGAATGAAGAATTTTAAGGCTTTTCTGCAACAAATGTATAGTTGGCCAACTCCAACCCTTGCTTTGGGAAGTCATTGCTTTTCATGCTGTGCCTTTTCATTTATGGATTGCTGCTGTATTCTATTCCCATTTGTCACTGTGGGGCATTGGTTAAAGCATTAAGATCCCCTATTTGTGAGATTTTCAAGCATTTTCCATACGTGTTGGGGCCCTTGGGTTTTGAATCTTGATCACCTATGTTTCATGAGTCCTGGAGTGGCAGCAAATTAAACTTTGGCTGTAAGAGTCGTAGTATTGGCTTTATTTGCATGAGGTTTGAGGGTCTGTACTGCACTGAATGTCCATTACACATGTCCTCATTTATATTACTTCATATTAATCTGATTATAGACTTTGACTTCATAGTTATGACAGTGTTGGAATTTGTTGATAGTTAAATAAAATAAATATTTCATTCCAAGTTGCAGCATGGTAGAGGAATGTGCTTCATCGGTGGTGAAAGTGCAGCATTGGGTCGAGTTCATGAATACTTTTGGAAGAAGGCAAGGGAATTTCTTGCATCCTTTCCTCATGCTTATATAAATATATATATATATATATTTATATGACGATACTTAAATTACCATTTGCATCCATATTATCGTCTCTCTTGGGAATACATGATGCATATATGCATACATGCAGAGGCGGACCCAGAAAATGGAACTAGGGGGCCAAATTAAAATTATTAAAAGAGAATTTTAAAATTATAAGGGGCAAAATAAAAAAAAAAATTACAAAAGTTCTAGTGTAAAAAATAGCATTTTGAAAACTTAAGGGGGGCCATGGACCCCCTTGGCCTAAACATAGGTCCGCCAGTGCATACATGGGATTTATGTACCTTCTTAGTTTGCTTAACCTTCTATGCCTGACAATATTGATTATTCAAATTACTATGCTTTGTATTTAGGACTTGCTGAGAGTTTATAAAGAGACAAGAAATGGCATGCTAGGCCCTGACTACTCCACAAAGTTCTCTCCATGGCTTGCTTCTGGAAGTCTTTCCCCACGTTATGTAAATGAAGAGGTTAGAGATATATATTCTTTAACTAAATAAATACTTTCAACATGAGAATCATCATACTTATATGTTCCATTTTGACTTGTTTAGGTAAAGAGATATGAGAAGGAGAGAATTGCAAATGATTCAACATACTGGTATTTCTCTATCTTTTTGTTAATTTGGAAGTTGAGCTCAGAAAGACTGCTGTCTTCTTTGGAGTTACTTCTATGCAAACTATGGATTGGCAGCTACCTATGTCGTAAGGAAAAACCTCATAATAATATATGTCCATGCAGCTATCCATGAATTATATTAAGTGCCATATGGGTTAATACATTTCTAAATCTTCTATATGCCATGCATTTATGAACTGAAATATTCATCATACTATATAGTTTAATATCATTATATATTCATGCATGGTCGTGGAGGACTGTTGGGTTTTCTAGGGTTCTCCTTGTTGGGATCTGCCATCTGTCTCCAAACTCTGACCAAGTGTCAATCTTAGTTACTTATATAGTTCATAATTACATTTCGGTATCATTTAACTGGATCTATTTGTAACTTTAATCGATTGAACTTGCCAGTATTTCTTTCTGCTGATGGATTTGTTATTTGTATAATTTCAGGGTTTTATTTGAGTTGATATGGAGAGATTATTTCAGGTTTCTCTCAATGAAATATGGAAATTCTATATTCCACTTAGGTAACAATAATAATAAGTTCACTTCCTTTATGTTTTTCCAACGTGAGGAATGTATTAGTGTTTGTAAATGCTAGTGAAGTGCACATTTTCCAGTTTCAAAGTTGGCAATGCATTATGCGTTTTTTGGATGTGCACCAAGTTAAATTTTTTTTTGATGTGTGGAAGAATGGAGGCTAACAATAATGACCTGTGTTTGGGGTGTCATCACAGTTAAGTATGCTAGGAAGGACACAGTTTTTCCGACTTTTTCTATCCTTGCTAATGATGGTTTTGGGTGGAATAGGAAGGAAAGCTATACCCCCCTATCAAGATTTTTAATTTCTGCCCTCTCCAAACTCATAGTAAAATAGGTGATAATTTTTATCTTACATCCTACAACTTGGTTTTTACATTCATAACCATCCTTCTGGTTATATATTTCAGGTGGCCCAAGAAAAATTAAGGATGTTAAGTGGAGCCAAGACCAGGCAATGTTTGAAGCTTGGAGAGATGGTCGTACTGGGTAACTTTAGCCTTTCATAATCTAATTCAAAATTTTTCCTTGTTTTATTTTCCTTGAAGAGTACTTATAGGCTTGTCTGTTCATCATGTATAAAATTGACTTATGTTTTAGTCCTGCTAAATTTCAGGTACCCTCTCATAGATGCAAACATGAAAGAATTATCTGCCACTGGGTTCATGTCAAATCGAGGACGACAGGTGAATCTGAGTTGAATCCATGAATTCTTATGAAGGAAATGATGTAAATTTCAACAATAAACTTTACAGAAATTTGTGTTGTAAGTTACCAAAACCCGTACATCAATGAAGTAAGTATCTGGCTGGCATCCCATAAGAATATTTGGTACCAGTATCTGTACCATTTTGTGACCATCATAATATGTAGTATTGGGGCATCTTAGACTCTTTTGCAGGCTGATATATTATTTTAAGTTTGTAGAACTAGCAATGACACCTACAATTTCCACAGATTGTTTGTTCCTTTCTTGTTCGAGACATGGGCATTGACTGGCGTATGGGAGCTGAGTGGTTTGAGACATGTCTCTTGGACTATGATCCGTGTTCAAACTATGGGAACTGGACCTATGGGGCAGGTTGGAACTTTATTTCTTTATTTTTTTCTCACTGATCTTTTAATCTACAAACATGTATTCAATATACCATGCTATTAAGAGTTTTAGTGAAGTGGCAGACAACCTAGAGTTTTATACATTTTAAATTTTGTGGCTAGGAAACATTCACAATGTCCTCTCAAGCAGTTAGCAAAAATATTATATATATATATATAGGGAGATGCTCCTATGAGAGTTACTCTCACCTTACTATGAGAGATAGGGTGGGGGGCCTCACATTTAAGTTGTTGGCATTGGATATGGATATGAGGGCCCCCACCCTATCTCTCATATTAAGGTGAGAGTAGCTCTCATAGGAGCATCTCCCATATATATATATATATATATAAATATATAATTGTTCTTGGTTCTTAGTAGGCACTTTTTGACTGCTTATCAAGAAGTTCGTATGTTACTCAAGAAAATTTTTTACTTGCATGCTTGTGATATCTAGAAGTAAAATTTATGTTTGTACTCTATATTTTCTGAACCAAGACAATTCAATTTTAGTAAACTTTTTTATTTGCACCCTTGATCTTGTTCATGAATTTTTTTTGGCATAATAAAAAGGTTCTTGCTTTTTTCATCAAGTTTTCATAAAGTTTGATGCTTTGTTGCAAGTTTCCTTTTAATGTGCGTGCCTAAATTGTTTCCATTGCTTCATCCAAAATTCTAACATTTTATTGGTATCTTTGTTAGGAGTCGGGAATGACCCAAGGGAGGATCGCTATTTCAGTATCCCAAAACAAGTAAGTGAACCTTCTATAGAATTTTTTTTTAATTGATTGGACTTTTTTCCCTTTCTGTAGAATAGGATTCAGATTTCTTGCTCCATCTTAAAATGTTTTTACTTAACCAACTCAAGAGTTTTTTGGTCTAATGATCATTGCAATAACATTTGTAAAAGCATACAAGTTCTTATAATGTCATCTTAGTCCTGGCTCTGCCATATCTGTGGTGTGAATGGGCCAAGCCCTGGCTGGGATGACATCAGCAAGCCCACTGTATTTATATTGAGGCCTGAATCTTAGGCCTTGCCTGCGCCTGTGAGCCTCAAAATGAGGCCCAAACCTGGTCCTTGTAAAAAGGCGTTGAGTCAGGACCATCAGTCAAAGTGATTTTTTGGGACGAACCCTATCTATTGTGGTTGTTAAAAAAAGATTAAAATAATCCAGCATTAAAATAAAAATATACTTTTTCAGGGATTTATACAAATCCAAAGGAAGAGATAATGAGGATTAAACAGGCTGGTTGTGCACTGGCTTTTGAAATAATCCCCAAGTCTGGGTCTTCTGTTAAAAAGGCTTAATTTGTAGGGCCAAAGTTTGAAGGGTTGGGGTTGCTGTAAGCTTGATATACATTGTTACTCCGTTCTCTATCAGCTTAAGCTTTTAGTGTAAGTGGTTGTGAATATGGTTTTAGAGCAGGAGGTCGAGTGTTTGAATCCCCGAGGCTTTGTGCCTTGTATTCTCCCACGGAGGGTGTGACTCCCGTGCGGAGCCCCTGTATTCTCCCATGGAGGTGTAATTCCCATGAAGGAGGCCACACGTGCGGGTTGTAAGCTTGATATACATTGTTACATCGTTCTCCATCAGCTTAAGCTTCTAGAGTAAGTGGTTGTCAATAGGGATTGTCTGATGTGGGCAATTTTTTAGAGCATAATCCATTCACCACAGTTCCATCTACCTATGATTGGATAACAGCACCATGGCCTCCATATATCCTGAAACAGGACCAAGGATATAGTTTCTGCGATGTTCAACCAAACTGTGATACATCTTGATTATTTTTTAGATTTCTATTTGTAACTGAACATTCACTTGAATGATCTGATATGTCTTGGTGACACTTATAGCGGTTTGTTAATTTATGAGTGATTCATACCTACATTGAAAATTTAATTTCAGTCTGGTTTTTAAAATATTGATGGTAATGGAATCATTAGTGTTAATGTAAATCTTTCTTTCAGGCCCAGACTTATGATCCTGAGGGCAAATATGTTGCGTACTGGTTACCAGAGCTTCAAATGCTTCCAAGAGACAAAAGGAATTTCCCTGGTGACTCGTACATAAAGCAAATTGTGCCGTTGAAGTTTGGAAACACTAATCAGAGATATGGTCATGGGAATGTACATAAGGGTAAACAGAAGCAAGTGTATAGGAAATGAGCCCCACTCATTTTTGTCACAAGGGTATCACTGTTTTTTCCTTTTCCTTTTCTGTGATGCTTTCATATTATGTCTCGATTGTGTATGATCAAGAGAACTATGTTGATACGACTGACATTTGAAATCTTTTTGATAAATAATATTACATGAGATTACGAAAAGTCAGAAAAGTTGTTAAAAGAAGAATGCTTGATGACTAATGTTATATTATTCAATAAGCAAGTTCAGTTGAGTGGTGTAGGAATGTAAATGGTTTTAGTTCTAGGATGGTCCAGACAGACCCAGATCTTAAATCAATTATATTTAACCAGGTCTTAATCTTGATCTGGATTGGATCACTTCCATCCAGCATAGATCCAGACCCAATTGTATTTGAGCGGTTCCAGATCCAGGGGGTTCTAAGTCAAGTCCAAGTCCTAGAAACATGATCCATGCCCGGATCTTACCACTTGATCTACTAACCTAAATGAGATATACATACACATTATAAATCCCTGACCGTAGTATTTGGATACGTTGAGTCTTGAGCTTTGGATCTAGACTTGACTCGTCTGGCCTTAACTTGAAACAACACAGTTATTCTTCTCATATATGATATATCTATTCTTTGTTTTAAGAAACTCGGAAAGTTTCCTCTTCCTAGGAAAATGAATGACAAGGACTATGAGCAAATTGCCTCCTTCATCTTTCCTTTTGATTATCAGTGTCTTCTCTTAAATGAATATAAAATGCTCTTGCATACGTTTCTCTTATTCATATATCCCCATGACAATAATGCATTCACCTCAATGGGTGGTCTTTATTAATAAAAGTTTAACATTCTGGGAGGTATGAGAAGCAACATCTCATATGCTGATAGTGGGGCAGAATGTAATTGTATATTCAATTCCTTTGCATGTGAAAGTGCTGGTGCCATCATCAAATGCATAGCTATAGGCCTTTGGACAGGCTCTCTTGAAGATGGTTGAGTACATGGAAGGCCTACATGTGTTTGGGTTAGCAAACTGCCCACTGCAACAGTACTGATCAAGCCCAAATGCATCACATGCACTCCTACATGCAACCACATCTGCTGCATCCACACCATCCACCAGTTGTAGCTCTTTTGGGCAACCTGCAATTCAATTTCAAGGTAATCTGCTAATTAAAAATCTTGATTGAAAATATCCAAATTTGGCAACAATATACTTTGGGCCTTGAGTTTGTACATGAGACGTCCATGATGTTGTAATCCGGACCATCGGTCAGATGAGTAATGACATTGATCTGATGGCCCAAGAACAAAACCCAGTTCGTTGCCTGGGCGACTTTTCTATAGAGGATAATCTTCATGCCATGAATGGAGACAACCTGCCTGATTTCAGAACTATGGACTCAAGGTGCATGTACTGAACCTAGGCACTACTTTTTGGCTCATCATACGGTGGCCTGTTGGACATGGGATGTCATCTTCATCAGGGACCAGCGAGGCCCATAAAATGAGTCCCACTCCTACCACTTTTGAGGATCAAGAATACTGTACACTTTAGCTGCTAGACCATCACATAATTCAGATGATTGATGTGCTTTTAATATATTTATGGTTTGTGTTGCACTCTTCATTGTGTATGTCTAATGTAGAACTAGTCCAAGGTCATGCCTCCAAGTACCTAATCAAAATCTGATCTTTTTTTTTTTTAATGAAAGATTAAAAGAAAAAAATACATATTTTAGATAAACTAACTGATAAATGAGAAATTATCAGATGCAACTAGTTGCAAGGGGGACCACAAAGAAATTTAGTTCATTTGAATCTTACTATGATCCATACCATGTTAACAACCACTTTCTCTAGAAGCTTAAGGTTACAGACAATAGCGTAACAATGCATATCAAGGTTGCAATGTTATAGTAAGAAAATTGTTGAACACTAGTATTGATACCTGAGTTGAGATCCATGATGCAACCAGTAAGGTTGCATCCGCCGCTAACACCGTCTGCCAAAGCCATGAGGGGCAGATTGTACCCATCGACGATACTAACATCATAATAATCTTTATCTGGACCTTCGCCAAGGGTGATCTCAAAGAGTGTTGCAGGCGCTGTGGCGCCCATCCCACTGCACTCCATCTTCCCCCCACAGTCCCCAGTCAGGCATGTGCCAACCCCCAACTCATCGAACTTGCACCCGGTCCTCGCCCAAATCCGACCTGACCATCCAGGGGAGGCTGGAATCTTGATGCTTTGGCCAGGGTTGAGCTGGAATCCAGTCGTTGGAAGTTCTGGTGTCCCTGCACCAGCTAGTGTTCCAGGCCATATTGCTTGTGGGCAGTTGTTAGTTACTGTGAAGATGCAAGAGAAGGACAGAGAAAGGAGAGAGGAAACAATGACCAGCAAAAACAGTTTTTGAGCTCTTGCTGTCATGGTGATAATTGAGGTCAGTGGTGCTATTTTCGTGGGTTTTTTTTTTTTTTTCTATTTTTTCGATGAATTTGATCAGTAGCATGAGCCATTGCTAATTTCTATAATGTGAAAGGTTTTTGTAAGGCATATGGATTGTGTACTACTACTAGCAGCCATCAGAAACTTGGGTAGATGATATGTTTTGCGCTCCTCACCTGACACCAGGCCTCTGGGTTTATAGATTGGATGGCCTGTCTAACAAGCAATACCTTCTTTGATTTTGCAAGAAAGTGGCCTTGCAAGATACATAAAACAGAGGACTACAAATAACAGGTATCAATTTTTTATAATTACAACAAAGTAATCACCTCCAGTTATCTGAAAATATCAAACAACTACCTTGACCTGCAGTCAAAGGCCGTTTTTGAACCATTTTGACATAACCCAATATTCTTCTTTGTGAAACAATGGAAAATCCTGTTGATCTAAAGTGGTTTGCATTAAACGTAGGGAGTAGGCATGAAAAGGCCATCAAATTTGAGTCAACCCAACCAAGATTGATGCTCTCAATTCAATCTGGACTGGGTTAGGTCTGAGGAGACTTTTGTCCATATGAATGTGTGGGATTTCATCAACCAGTCAAAAAGTGGCCTAGGTGGTTTTCTGAGTTTTGCAGATTAGTTTAGGTGGTTATATGTAAAAACAAAAAGGCCAGATGGTTGTCTATAAATTTTAAAAACTGCAGGTGGTTATCTGTAAACTCGCCAAGAAAAAATAGATTACAGCCGCAAATACCCTGCAGGAGGAATAAAAGATGTTACATGAAAAGGCACTCATGTTCCTTTCATGACCAAAAAGATAACAACTATACAGATATGGAGTCCAAGTATCAAATTCCAGTTGAACTCCTTCCCACTTTCTTACTAGATTCCACTTTGCGAAGCCAAATCAGCCTAAAAAATCACAATCTAATCACATTAAGAACATTTTCACTCCAACAAATGGGATCATGGAATTTTAAAGTATGCCATTGTTATATCTTACATCATCTTACATCTAGGAAAACAAAACCAATGTAAATGAAACTAAAGTTCCTTCCAAATATAGTAAGAAAAGGAAGGAGAGAGAGAGAGAGAGAGAGAGAGAGAGAGAGAGAGAGAGAGAGAGAGAGAGAGAGAGAGGCATCAAATTCTAGTTCATGAATACCTTTCCTTTTTTCTGTTCCAAGAGACTACTTGGCAATGCAAACAATTTAGATTTCTTAGATGAAGTTTAGAAAAATCCAAAATTATTGAGTTGTCCATTGCCCTTGCAATTGTTCTTTTTTCTTTTTTTTTTTTCAATCAGTTATTGCCCCCAGCCCCCGTAAATGCAATTATGTAAGAAAAATAAAAGGGTACAAAGGGTTCGATTGTTTGCACTCATTTACATAATGTTGCACCTGCATAATATTTATGTGTGATCCAAGCCATTCATCTTTTTCATTGGTCTAATAAACCAAAAGGTGTTTAGTTTCAAACCTTAAATCTTCATAGATTTTGTCAATACAGTGAAAAAATCATATAAAAAATCTCAACCTGTACATCTAATTTTCTGCATTTTCATGGGACCCCAACTCATCATCCGAACCTGTCAATGTTCTCATATTAATTATAAATATCCTGGCGTTTGGTTTCTTATTTTAAATCTTTATAGGTTTTGAAAAAATTGTGAAAAATATTGAAAAAAATCTAAATGCATTTGAATGTACTCATTTACTTATTAACAAGATAACTATGTACTTGCAGTTTTAATTAATTGAAATAAATTCCACAGCATAAAGCATCAATGTTGAAAACTGAAGTGGCAGCAAAGCCTGCAAAGTCCCCCTCCTTTAAAATACAAATATATTTAGGTCATTTCTAAAAGGTCAAGGTCATTAGACAGTGGGCCGGGGTTGCGAAGTAGGGTGATGGGAGGTCCAAATTAGAGATAGATAATCCTGCACTAAAGCAATGACCCTAAGATAATTTTTATATTTAGATCATTTCTAAATCTTTTATTTTATTCAAACCAAATCTTTAGACATGATCAACCAAGGTATTTGGGCTTCTGTTTGGATGATCATGAGTTACCTATGAATTACAAGTGGTTTTGATGGGATTTGAGTGAATTCTCATTAAGAACTTATATATAAATTTTTTTAAAATACCTTTAAGCTAACTAAAATAATAAACTAAATTAATTCCAATTTAAGCATACATAAATTATCACGTTCATAAAAATAAAAAATAAAAAATTACTATCGCATTTGTCATGGGTGCAAAAAATTTATCAAACTCAACAAAAGAATCAATGTGAGTCATGGATCATCCAAGTTAATGATTTTTTTTTTTTTTTTAACTGCATCTGATGTTCTAACTCTCAATTGAGTTATTATATTACCATTGGGTGGGGTTACATTAAGGAACTGCATCTATCTAAGAATGGCCTGTAAAGTAATGGATTGAAATCTAATTTAGAACTTAGGTACACATGTAAATTAAAAAAGAACCTGCAACTAATGCAAAATAATAACCACGTCAATCAAAAATACATATATCAACTAGGCGCTCAATACCATACCAAGGGAGTTGCATGGTAAATCACATTTGTAAGACAGAGATTCTCTCAATTTGAATACTTTTTGAAAGACAGGTAAAAATATTAGTTCCAAACTGGCCTAGCCCCAATGTAACACATTGCAAATAACAATGCAAGAATTAGTGGGATTATATAAAATTTTACACATAATAAAACTTACATGGCATTGTTGCATACTAATTTTTTTAATCATACATGTGGTTTGGGTCGCACACGTGGAAGTAGATTGGTTTAGTGAGAACATGAAGATTTTCCCTATCCGAGCAATGGCGGATCCAGAATTTTCATTTAGGTGGTGCGGCATATAGTCAAGTGAAGATATTAAAAAATGAAGTCAAAATTTTACAGATATTATCTAAGGGGTTTTGCAAATCATCGCACCCGCTTGCTAACACTTGGGCCCACCCAGTTGGATACCGGTGCATTTTATTTGCATGAAATTTAATGCATAGAAATTCTTGATCAGATGCACCTCAAGAAGGGATTATTAAAAGGGTGAAAGATTAAGGACATAACGTGCATATGTAGATGAAACCTTGACTTTTCTAGAATTTGAGTCATACTTTGATGGTTGAGAATTGTTACCCATCTCCCATTTATTCATTTTCTATTAAAAAGAATAGATTATTTGATGTTCACTATTTTAAAATTCACCTTTATTTTTCTCATATTTAACACTTTTAGGAATATCAATGTTAGAATTCCTAAGAAATGGTGGATGAATCATGTCAAACAGACATGTTGTTCCTTGTGTCAAAAGGGAAGAAATGTTAGATCATCTAACTGCCAAATAACCTGGTTAATATGGATGGATTTAGGTTTTTTTTTTCTTTTGGCTCAATGCATTCGAAGAGCTTACGATCTCCTTCTAAATGCGAAGCTGGTACTAATTCTTTCCCATCATTGTATTTAGAATTACAGCCGATTACAAAGGAAGGGACTCCAATATAATTGGAATAAAGCTTTGATGACAACGATGATGACAATCAATGAAGTAATCCGTTGCCTACTTGCCTCTGCTTGCAGATCCTTAAGTGTGCTTGCCCATGAGGCCGGCCATATGGATTGATTTTCTTCATGTTTTTGGACACTGCAAATTTTGGGGCTCCATCAAGAAGCTCATTTATCATGTTTTCCGGCACATGAATGAGATATTATCTCATGTAATATATATGCTGCAGACCTATGAAACAATTCTTATCTAGCATAACGTGCATTACAGTGAACATAAAATTGCGACACGGTTGTGTTGTATTTGAATTGAAACTTGAACAAATCCTCCAAATGCAAAAACACAAATGGCCATAAGGGGAAATTTGGGTGACTTTGGTTCTAACTTGCAAAATGGTGAGTTTCAACAATAAGAGGAGTGTTGTAGCTTTCATTATTCTAGACATCGCCATTTATTAGGGTACAGGATTTTTGGCTTCCAAAAAATATTCTATAGATCATTTTGACCATAATTCCTCTAGAGGTCTTTAATGGACCTACCTATTAGTATTTAGTGGAGTCACTGTTCAATAATGAAAATGTTGATGTCATGAGCCTGTGGCACAGTGAAAAGTAGCAGTAGTAGTAGTGCTGCAAAATGTTGATAATACTTCTCTCTATTAAGGATAGCCTTAAAAGGACAAGTCAACAAAGGGAAAAAGAAAATTTCTAAACAGAAATGTAGCCCTTTAATCTGTGAAAGTGTGAAAAACCAACCATTCAAATTGAAGAATGAGAAATAAAACCTGAAGAAGGAAATTTTGGCTGCAAACCAGGCAGCAGCTTTGAAGTTGGGAACTTGGTTGTGCAGCCCATATGGATTCATTGCAATCACTGGGAGTGGGGGTAATATTAGAAAAGAGTTGGGTCCTCAAGTAGATGGTTATGATCACAAGATTGTATCATACAGGGTCCATCTATACTCTACGATGAGAGCAATGGTGGTCATGGGCGGGTTGAGGCATATCCAGGCCAATACCTAGCCCAAGCCCGAGACAGGCCGTAAAAGTCAGGCATGAGCCCGCCCACTTTTAGTCAATCAGGGCAGCCTGGCTGGGCATTGTGCAGTTTGTCAGTTAATCCAAGGCTGGCCCAAATATTAAATGGGCACATCTACAGGTTATATATCCAGGCCCAGCCCATAGCACCCTTATAATTGGACACAAGAGACGTCACAGTACAATGGTGGAGGACATTGACCAAGATAGGACAGATTGGGCACGTGTGGTGGGCCAACCCTCCCATTTGTGTGTGGGTGGATGGGGCACTCACAACTTTTATGATTCTTATTATTAACTTCTGTCACTTTTCCCAGTGGACATTGATAATTGAGATAAGCCAAAAACCTAGAATTTCAGAAGTCACATTCAAGGTCAAAACTCAAAAGCATGTGTAAAGGGTTGCATTTGGAGTTACCCTTTTGAAGATTCTACCAGTAAACTGAGCATCCTTCTTGACAAGAAAACAAATTCAACCATAACAAAACAAATTCAGCCAACGGTTGTTTCTCAATGTCAATTTTCTTCATAATTCCTTTACCATGCAAACTGCAGAGAAATTCAATCCTCCCAAACCCTGCACTCAATTTAGAAAGAACCTCAATATACATATATAAATATATAAAAAAACCTGTGAATGGTGCAGAGTAGTCCAGAAACCAAATCAACAGACAAATACCCAATGTAAGTTGTATGATTTGGAGGAGAGAACGGTGGCGGCAGTTCTCACCTGACTGTGCAGGATTTGAATTCTAGATATGCCACCTCTTTCCATTGGTGTAGCCCTTCTTCCCGCTTGTGCCAGCTGTCTTCCCGTGTGTGTGGGCTCCCTCTTAAATCTTAGCTTACCAAAAAATCAAATGATTTGTAGGAAGTCTTCCAACCACAAGGAGTCATTGTTTTGTATAGTTTTGGAGTATGGAGGCTTTTTTTTTTTTTTTTTGTAGTATGGAATTTGAACTGTTTTCATTTTTAGGCCACCTTTCATATGATATGTCTGTGTGTCATCCACACATCCTGATATGAGGGCCCAACAAACAATCGGGATGCCATAATATTCAGGGCTTATGCAGGAACATAAAAATTCCTTTTGTGTTATCGTCAAACCTTTTGTCATATTAATTAGGACATGTTTGTGTAAGGCCTACAAACTTTTGGATGTTTGTATAAGCATATTTTCTTCCTTCCATGGAAAATGCCTTTTCCTAAAATCGCAAAAACTTGTACTATTTTGATTTCTTTTTTTCGGAAATAGTAAGAACTTTCTTGCCGGTAAAATGTCTCTTTTTTCATACCGTTTCGTGAAAACCAATTCCACATAGTTTTTTCCTCCATTCCATGGAAAATCCTTTCTAACCACACTAAAATATTATTTCCACAAAAATGAAAAATATTTTATTATTTTTAGCACACATAAATGTGGCCACACCAATGACTAACCTTGAAACCTTTTTCTCTATGAAAATATATATCTACTTTTCACTTTCTACGAAAAAGCGACTCTACAAACGTATTTTTCACGTGCCATCCACTAGAATAAATTTATTTGTGGAGCATGCAATGCAATTATAAACCATATATAAGATGGGCTCCACCTTTGATTAATCAACTTATGGATGAAGGGTAATCAGCATTGCCATGTGTAAGGTTTTGACATGAGAAGAAACGTGGGGCACCAAAATTTCGTGCTCTGGACGTCAATGGATGTGTTCCCTTTCCCATGCTTCTATTAAGCGTATGGGATTAACCAACTGCATTAAACTAATATATCTACCTAAATCAACCACCAACAGTTGGTCATGAAATGACTTGTTGTGCGCAATAATTGGTGGGCCACACTTGCTTGCCAAATGTTTAGATATGCTTAAATACACATTAAGATTTTGTCTTCTTTCTTTTTATTTATCCACTATTTTGAGAGAGAGGTTGGAGCCCACATGTTCAGATTGCCATTTTTTTTTTCTCACCTAAAGGGGGCTTGGACCATTAGAGACTCCATCCTTGGGAGATAATATCAGATCTGCAGTAAGAGATTTTATCCTTATAAATAATATCCGCTCCCATGGTAAGAAACTCCATCTTGAGAGATATAACACCTGCTCCCTGATAGTATTGGTGCATTCTCATATTGATTTGATGGCTTCTCAACTCATGTGTTAAAAGAGCCTCTTTGTTTGTGTTAACATGAATAGGAATTAAATATATAAGAATTCATGGGAAAATGAACTTCTAACAAATGATTATTAGAGAGGTGAAGTGTGAAGCATACGAATTGAGAGGTGAAGGATATACGGTGTAGATGTGAATGGGACACTTTCCTATTACTTATTACGGTGATGGGGGGCATTTGTCTCCCTTCTTCCCATGATTTTATTTCTATGAAAGGAAAGGTTATTTGATGCTATTTTTGAAAATTCACCTTTAACCCTATTTTTAGCCATTTACGGCATGAAATTGTACATACCCAATTCCTATGTATTTTAATATAGGCAAAGAGGCCCTAAATGCATTTTTTTTAAGGTTCTAAGTGGGCCCCACAAGCTGGACTGCATATGACATGAAAACAAACTTTGCTACATTTGTAAATGGGCCCATTTTTTTTCATGTAATTGAATTCCTAAGGATTCTACGACACTTTCTAAAATGACTAAATTAAAGAAAGAGAGGTGAGGAGAATTGAAGCAGTTTTCCATGAAAGATATTCTTTTCCATGCATCGTTTTTATTGCTATTTTGTTTCCATGGTCGTATAACATTAATGATGTTACAACACACAGCCATATAATATTTTGATAAAATTTTGGTTTTTCAGACATTTTGAGGTAAGTTGATTAATTATGACAATACATTCAACGTGCTTGTTACACACTTATGATTAATAAGCAATCAAGCATGACAATGAAATCCTATCATGTTTGTACAATCAATGCCTAGAAGATAATTGATAGTTTGTACACAGGCCAAAATCATTTGCAATGAAACTTCACAGTCATGACACTTCAATGCTTATGCGACCATTCTGCATCAAACTCAACTTCACTTCCTGTGAAAAGCCTTTTTTTCATATGTTCCTCTTTCTTTTCATATTTTGACTTTTTTCTTAGAGGAAATTACCGATTAAATCCCCGTAGGTCCCCGTACCACTCCTGGGGTCCCAACAAAACCGTATTAATGGAATAGGTTCTCATGGTATATTTTTGTAATTTTTTTTGTCGTGTAGCTATATGGCCGATATCGGCCATAAATCGTTTACACACATATCGCGCTGGTGACCCCTTCCCCATTTCTATCGACCATCACTTTCGCCCTTTCCTTTTCGTCTCCTCGCTGTCAACACCCTCTTCCTTTCCAGCTGGTCCCAAGCAGTTTAGCGCCAATTTTTTTAAGGTGGCTGGCATGGAGGTACGTTTGTCCCTGGTTTGAAACCTTTTTTCTTTGTGCCCTAGATTTTGAATGAAAATCTGTGTTGTTCTAGGGTTCAGTTTGATGGCTCTGTTATCATTTTCATCTTCTCCTCATCTATCCAAACGGACCTCTTCTCATCTTCTTCTCATCCTCATTGCCCATTGTAACCTTTTAAGCACAATGCTTTCATAGTTTGTGTAGAATTTCATTTCATACTATACCTTGTACAGAGGAGCACAAATGCAGTGAAATGCACATTGGAGTAGGAAGAAGCGACTAGAACGATATATGATGTTGAAAGGGCAAAATGTTATAAGAAGTATGATCTGTAAGGAAAGATCATAATTCAGAAAATATAATTTAAATTCATCTACATATACATTACTGTAATTGTTGTATATGTAGAAGGAAATGAGTCAATAGTTAGCATGGATGCGTGTGCTGCAGCGAGAGGTGTAATCCTTCAAATATTGCATGTGCAGAAGGAAAGAGGTGAATTGTATGTGTGTTGGTGCAAGGTTTCATGACCCTAGAAAACCTAACGAGCTCACATAATTAGAGTTCTACGATCTTAATGGGATATAAACTACTAAACATGAGATCTAGCAAAACATGTGTGGATAGGCAAACATCTGAAATGCATTGATCGTTTGTAATAAGATTAATTAAGTGAAATCTTACAGTAACTAGGCTCAAAGGGACCAATTCAGTGAATGTCTTATAGGCTTTTGTTTTCTTGTCCATCTCCATGTCCAAGTTTGCAAGAAAACCAGCCAATGCCAGTACTGCAAGGGATGTGCTCAAAAGGAAGACTTCTTTGTAACCCAATTCAGTGCCTTGCTTGAAACCAAATATAAAGGTGTAATTGACACGGTAACGCCTCCAGAAGTAGATGTTCGCAGCATACATAAGTAAATGGAGCACAATGAATCCAAATAGGCTGCAATGAAGTTAAAGTGAATCATTGAAATGGTACTAGTAGGGGAAAACAATGGAAACTAAGTTATCCATCAATCACAATACAATGTTCGTACTAGCAAATTTAAGGCATTGATTTGCTAATATTTCCACTGAACGCATGATTAAAGTTACAAAAACTCATAATATATTATAGAATAAGAAGAGCCAGATTAGATTGAAGTCTTGGAATTCCAAAATCTGTCTGGATTCTCCAGGTTGCTTTTGCATCACACTATGCACTTCTAATTTAGAACCGGTTCCTTGATTTCTCTCTTTCCTATTTATGGAATTACATTTTACCATGTTTTCCATCCTTAATTAGAATCATTTTACCATGCCTTTTATGGTTGAGCAAGGAGTTTCCAGTGCGACATTGATCTTCACATGGTCAAGGACTTCTAGTGGGACAGGTTTAGAGGACTTCTTGTGTGGCCTTTTTTGGGGAGCACTTTTATAGAATTTTCACTTTAATGACACTTTGGGTCTTTGAAGGTGAAAATATACATGAACTGTGGAAATCCTAAAAGCTTGTATGTTTACATTTGAATCATTATTTCTCCATTCACGCTCTTCTCTTGAGATCAATTTTAAGACAAGTTCATGTTTGAAGAAATTGAATAGTAGGATAGTAGATACACATTCTCTGCATTTTTTTTTTAATGTGCTTGAATTCTTCTGCATCTTTCACATGAACCCCAATTCTTACAGATCCACACTTGTATGGACCCACAGACCCAGATCTGAACCAAACTATAGCCCAATATACATACATTTAGTTTATAACCTAAATTCAGTCATTAAGTCCTCTTTCTTGGGTTTAATTCCAGTTCTTCCCTGGGTTTAAAGTTCAGATCTCAACATTTACACTCACCTTTGAGGATCAGGGTTGAGAGATGGATCCCATCCCTCAAAAAGATACTTGAATCTTTATACACAATGGATCCAAACAGACCCCAATCAGTTTAGATCCTTACCTAATGTTTTATTTTCAATAGAAGTAAATTATGCCTTGGCTACAATGTTCTCTTTTATTCAACGTGTATGTTTGTAAGTTGCTGACATTTATATTCCTTTGCAAGAAAGTGAAGAACAAGCCCCCGAAAGGCCGAAGACTCTCCTATACAACCAAAGCTTTCACGTATCGGAGGGAATACGGGAAGGAGAGGTATATTGTATCCCACAAATCAATACTTAATTCACAGTATCAATACACACTATTGTTGGTTATATTTGGTTTGTACTTGCTAACCACATTCTGCAATTGTTATGTTGCTAGGAGTAGGGCCGGCTTAGGTGCATACCAACTAATCCGGATAAGAATATATGGTAGCTTATGAAACAACAAAAGACATACGTGAGGCAGACATGCCTCCACTACCTTGCAGAGATAGATCACATGGTCATTGATCATGCGCTAATAACTGTTATAGTAGAAAGGTGGCGCCTAAAGACAAATGTAAGGTCCGCAACCTTACTGGGTCAACTGGGCCCAATAGCAGGCCCGTGGACCCATTTATTTTGTTATTATTATAATTAATTGTACTGTTAAATAATTAGGTGGGTTTAGATCATGAGTGAGTTTTTTTTAGTGTTAGAATAGGGTTTGCGAAGTTTCGTGTGATTTCGAGTCCGTTTGACTCTAGCAGGGGGGTAGTTTGCAATTTAAGGAAAAATTGAGTGTTTTTCCGAAAAATTCCAATCGCCGTGATTTTGGATTCGTTGGAAAGGTCTCGTCACGCTGATCATTTTTGTCTCTTGGCTCGTCGCGATCTGATGATTAAAAACCCTCCAAGTGGTCCAAATCCATTTAAGAGGCAAACTTGTCTTTTTCCCCTTCTCTTCTTCTTAAGCAGAGATTTGCCTTCCTCTCTATCTTTTCTAATATCTGCAATGAAACTACAGCAGCCCTCTTCTTCTTCCTCTTCATCTTCTCAAGCCCAGAACTCTTGGGAGAGATCATCTTAAAGATCCGAACCGTACATCTTATTCCTCGCAATCTCCTCTTTCCATTGATCCTAGTTTGGTAAGATTTCCCTCTCTCTCGTCTTTCAATCATTTTCTCTTTTGGTTAGATTTAGGTTTGATCTCGATCTTTTCCTCTATTTTCTTCTCCTTTGCGTTTTAGGTTGCGTTTGGTTGGGCTAGATCGTGGTTTCCGTGGTAGTAGAGCTTCTCTTCAAGTTGTCTCAATTTCATCTTCTTATTGGTTAAGGCAAGTAGATTTCTTTATATATTGAGCATGCATGTATTATTATTGCTTCTTGTTAATTCATTGCTTAGAATTTTCCTAAATTCCAAGCTTGTCATGGTTAATTGGATTACATATGCTAAAATTGGATAAATGGGTTGAATGGACCTTATTTGATGGTTGATTTGATGAATAGATGGAATGTGGATTGAAAGAGAGAGCATGGAGTCTCTTCTCATGCAGGTACGGGCCTTGGAAAGGCTTAGGAAGGAAAGGGATGAACCCTAGGTGAATGGGATTGAAAATACCTTGAAATAGGCTAAATCTACTTCAGCTTGGGCTTAGGCAGCAAGCAGGCTCGCTCTAGCGGGCTTAACCCTCGCTACAGAGAGCTTTGCTACTGTTCTGGAGTCTAGGCAGAATACTGCATTCTGCAGTCAACAACATCCACTTTGAACGGGCATAACTTTCAATCCGCTCGTCGGAATTTCGCAGGCTATATACCGTTGGAAAGCTCTTGAGATGTAGAATCCAATGGTTCTAGTTTCATTACGATCAGAGATCGGAAAGTGGGTTGATTACTCAGATTAATGATCCAGTCCATATTTTATTGGAAATGAGACTTGTTAACCTAGGTTTGGGCCATAGATTTTGGAAACCATGAACCTAGTCTGTCATGACCATTAATGGAGTTGAAATTGAAGCACGTGGCTTGGTATGCTCCAATAGGTTGTCTAGGTGTTCCTGTATTACGCGTGGTATAACCGACTGTATATGGAATTGTCTCAATAGATGCCTCACATGATTGTATACCAAGGGATTTCCTTAAAAGCATCATTGATCTAATTCTACATGTACTCCGTTAGAACATGTGGGATACAGGGATGACACCACTGGCCTAGGTTTGGATTGTAATTCCTCCTTGACTTGTAAATTGTATCCGTTGTTGTCGTTCCTTGTACACTCTCTTGGCATAAAATACTTAACTAATTATGAAACATAAATCCTTGTAGAATTAGGACTTGGACTTGACCTAGGGTGTACCTTAGGAACCATGTGTCATGAATTGATAAACATGATTGGCTAGCATGGAAGGGATTATCATGTGGTTAACTTGTCTTGTATTGTCTTGAATGAGATAATCTCTAAGAACATGTCTTGTTTGTTGAACTAGCCAGACTTCCTTGTCTTGGTTTTCCCTCGTGTCAGCACCACTTCATTATCATTTGCATGTCATAGCCAACTGCAGTTTGGGGATTTATTGATGGGCCGGTTACTCGGATATCGGGGTGGGCAGTCGACTTTGGACTGCGTCTATGGCGTTGAATAGTTGAGAGCGGACTTGGACCATGCTACTATTTCCAGGACCGGGAGCTAGGATCCCCTTGGAGCCGGACTTTGGTATCAGTAGTCCGGATTGGATTGTTACTGGTATCCCGGGAGATGGCTTGAACATCCTCGGAGTCTCCTTCTTGTTACTTGCATTGCATTGCTTGTATAGTTGGGATTGCGAGTTGATGTTAAGATTATTGTTATTGTTTGGGTGATATTTATTCATGCTTTATGCCTAGTGTTGCTCATTGTATTCACTTGATTATGTCCTGTCATTACTCTTATACTTGATGCATGTCATGTTCGTTATATCTTGCTTATCTACTGTTCAACATGTCATTGACTCTGTTCCTTGGTGTGCAGACACCCCAGGTGACTACTATGACGAGCAGATAGGTGAGGAGATCCCAGAGGATCTCTAACCAACTGAGGAGGAGCGAGAGTGGCGTGCCGATGACATAGAGTAGCGTTATCACATCCGGCACAAGAGAGACTCACTTGGGACATTCACTAGATTTTATTTATTCATTTATTATTCTCTCGTTTGACCTTTCATTTATTGACATCATTGTTTTTTTAAATGGCATTGGTTATTGGGATGGCCATTGTTAATACATTAATTCCTTGATTAGCTTTATTTATTTCTTTGTACAACTTTAAATATTAATGAGATTATTATTCATTGATTGATATCCAAATGTGCCTCGAATTATATGAATTCCACAGTTTTATATTGTTTGAGGTTTGAAATACAATATCCTCACAGCGGACTTACGATCCTTGGGCCTAAAGGAACAAAAATTTTAATTAGCCCTAAATTTCACTCCCCGGATCCGGTTTATTCTCTAATTGGGTTCGGGGGACGTGACAACAAACACCTTCCGCTTTCCCTCGGGTGAAGCAACAGTCACTCTAGAAGATGTTGCATACATCTATGGCCTACCTATAGATGGCCCATTAGTAGCTGGACGAACTTTCCCGGGGAAGTTTGTAGCGTCAATGTGCGAGGAGGTCCTCGGTATTAGACTAGAGAAGCGTGACTTTCATGGTATAACGGTGAAGTTTACGTGGCTTGAAGACAACTTTGCAGCTGCCGAACTTGAGAAAAAAAAAAGAAGCACAAGAGATACAAGGATTACGAGAGTCATGCAACGCGAGCCTACCTCTTCTTTCTAGTGTCCGGTCAGATCGTTTCGCAAACTACTAGTGCACATGGACCGGCCTTCATACTCGAGCTGTTCAAAGAATTTAAATCGTACGCATGGGCACCGGCTTGTCTTGCCAATCTATATAGGATGTTGACCAATGCCTCTTGATGGGGTCCGGAGAAGATGTGAACCGTCTACAGCAATCACTGGTCTCAACGAAGACGTGTAAGATCTTATGCACGGTCCGAACGCCCAAAAAAATCTTCTGAAACGGTCATCCGAAGTGGTGTCTATGTTTGTCACAGTGCCAGGGTGAGTCAACTCAAGTTCCTTACAGTAGAGAGGCAGCAGCTGAAAGGACTCTTCATATGATCCTCGCACCATATGAAGTGCCATCTCCTTTGCTATATAAGCCCTTCTGTAGAAGTGTTGAACCAAACTCCATCTAATAGTCATTCATGATCTCCTTCTGTTTCAAATTCACATTCTGCCTGACCCGTTCCAAGATGAACTCTGTAATAAGCGCCGAGGTTGCCTGTCGATGTGCCATGCCCATCAGTGGCTTTGAGCATCAATGGTTAGGATTATACGTCCTAACTTTTAATTGTAGTCCTGATTTGACAATAGAAGCATGGATACGCCATGGACAATCCTGATTTTTGCAACGTGCAGTCACTTTGGTCATGTTGGTTTTCAAGGGTTTTAGAGTGAAGTTACCATATATTGCAAACTTAGCCAACGTATTCCGAAACGCCTGTCAATCAAGAAAAACACAACCAATCCACATATCCCGTGTGGAGTTGTTGCCAAAATCCATTTCCATGTCATCAGGCTCTATTTTATCATCAAAATCAACAACTAGAATTTCATTAGACCGCAGATCGGTATTGGTTGGATTGGCTTCATGACTGCCACTTTCGGCCTTGAAGATTGGTCTTGAATGAAGCTTTCCATTAGAGGGAGGTCGGTTAAGATGGATATCATCAGCATGCATCATCTCAAATTCAAAATCACCATCTAACGCCTCATTGGATACATCATCATCATCCCGCACAGATGGAAAATGCATGTCTATGTCATCGCCAAGATCAGTGGTGGGGTGTTCTCGAGGACCAGTTGATAACTTTACTTGTTCTCTCTTCAAACTGGCTGACGAGCTTCTTGGCATTTTTGGACTCTTAAATTCTACTGCGGTCCTTCGTAACCTACAATGAATCGGTGCATAAATAAACAAGTGCTAACATAAAAAATTAATTTCGCAATTTAAAATTTAGTGATACAATAGTAGGCATACCTCCTGTCCTCTCCCCCTGTACTTTCATTGTTGTTCAGACTGTTAGAGACGTATAAGTATATCCCATTCATTTCATTTCCCGATGCTTTGAACATAAGATGGACAGCATTATCATCGTCAATGCTAGCCATTGAGAATGCTCGTCCGTTGTGATAAAGGTATTGCATGCTTAAATTTTGGATGGCTGTATCCCAATTAGATGATTCAATTGCTTCATTAGCCAGGCACTGATAAGAGATGTCTGACGATAAATATTTTATCTTTTGTTTTCCTCCACTGTACACCGGACGGCTGATGTCGAATTGAAAGTTACCGTCATAGTGGAATATGAACAACACCTCTCTATTTGACATGCTATCATTAAATTACAGGAAAATTATGAAGATATAGTAAAATGTAGGCAGATTCAGAATGACAATTACAACAGATCAGTATTAGACCCATTTCTTTGTCCCTAGCTGCTATTCAGACAGTATTCAGATGGTATTCCACCTATTCTCCTATTGTTCATCAATCAGCAAGACAACCAACTCCAATTGGATGAGATACTGACTTTAAAGTCTCCATGTTTGCAAGATCAATATAAAAAACCATACAAACATACAAATCCACTTTCACAATCTATTATTAAATAAAATAAGCGTTCATGGATTTCTGATGCACATTAAACATAAAGAAAATGGAATGCACGACCCACCATATCTCCAATCGCTGGATTCAACAGAACCCTAAAAACCATTACACAAAATGATTCAAATTGATGCTCTCTCAAACAGTTCTAGGGTATTAATGATGAAAGTGGATTTTCCACAGTTCTAGGGTTAACAAGAATGAAATAATGGAGACTGGGTGCTCTAATGATGAAAGTGGGTTTTCCACAAACCCTTGAAACACAAAATTCTTCTATAAGCATTAAAGAAAGCCCGGTTTAGAGACTGGGTACTCTGATGATGAAAGAGGATTTTACAGAGTTCTAGAGTTAACAAGAATGCATTAATGGAGAGAAATCACGGTTACGATGAGACATTAGAGAAGATAGTGCATCAAAATGTGTGTTTAATGTACAAACCTACCTTTTAATGAAGTCCAACAACCAATTCACAGAAGTTTTTTACATGGTTTCTGAAATGGGGAAAATCGCCATTCCCAAGTCGAGGAGAGGGAAAAGTTGAGAAGAGGAAAAATGAGAGTTGTGAACAAACCACTATCGGGACAAGAGATATAGGGTTGTCACATAATGGCCGACATCGGTCTATATAATTGCCGATATCGGCCATATCGCTATACGACAAAAAAAAATACAAAAACATACCATGAGGACCTATTCCATTAATACGGATTTGTTGGGACCCCATGAGTGGTATAGGGACCTACAGGGATTTATTCGGTAATTTCCTCTTTTTCTTATTTTGAAAGGTAATTGTTATAATCCAAAAGAATTGTACAGTGTACAAGTATACCTTTAAGGTCAGCTCCAACTAAGATGCAGCCTATAAGGACATAACCCACTAAAACCGAAAGAAGAGACCCCAACATTGGGTCATATAAGGAACACACATGCCAAGCTTTGGAGAGGATAACCCCATTCACCCAAGAAAACACAATGTAAAGGAAGAATGCCCAATTTGAAGGTTTAGACAAACCAGTTTTGAAGTTTTTCAAAAATCATAATAAAGATAGCATTTCACAATATATTCAAGTTTTCCCGGATATTTGTGACATTGGCATATTTTTCATGTTATGCAAGTGTATTACCACAAAATGCACTTGTTTTGTGGGACCCAAGGTAGATTGTGAAAGGCCCATCTCATGTTGATGAATTTTTTTAATAGAATAGATAATTTATAAATTTTCTAATTGTCTTCTTGGGTGTTGTTTTTTTTTTTTTTTTTTTTTTTTTGAGTTTTTGTAAGAAAGTCGTAAGTGGAGTCATATTTAGATCAAGACTCCAAGCCATTGATTAATTAGATGAGTCATTTTTTGAATTTGGTTTTTTGTTATATATATGTAACAAATTTAATTTGAATTACAACACAAGAAGATATAGATTTTTATTCATCCATATATTATTAGATACAGATACAATGATTCATGATAATTCTTCATTAGCTGCTTCAATCAATATGTGTACCGGGCAATCACGAGCTAGAGCCCAAAACGCTTTGGGCCTCCTAACACTGTATAAGGAATTCAAGAGCACCCCTAAACCCTAAAAGTATAGAAGGAATTCAAACCCGTACGCCACTACTCCTTTCGCTCCCGAGTCAACATTATCAATTTTGCCTAAAAACTCTACTGAACTCATAACAATAAGAGAAATAAAAGCAAAGTTGTTGATGGATTCCAAACTCACTTGGTTACAAAATAAATGACAGAGAGTTTGCTATTTATACTTGCAATCAATAGATAAGATTAAGGCACTTGCCACATGTCACTCATCCAAAGATGAGAACATTCCCCGGTTTAGAAACTTCCACATTGTCTTACCATATCCTATAATTATTCACAATATTCTAGAAAAGTCACAAATTCTTACAATATTTTCATAATTTATAAGAACATCCAAAAAAACCATGGACAAGAATAAGTCTTCTACAAATCTCCAATGTTTGATCCATAAAAGATTTGTTCATCCATCTAGCCGGGGGGTTGAGAGGAGATTTTGTTACGTAATTCTGGTCATGTGAGCGGAGTTACATCTCTCTTGTACCTTCTTCAGGCCTTTTGTTCTCTCTCTTTGCTTCTTCTTCCTCTTTTAATGAAATTTTTGTTGCCATTTAAAAAATCCCATCTAACCACATGCACATCCTGGATGTTGTGATGCTCATGTGCAAGTCCAGGTAGCCTTAGATCCCACCCTTGAGTGGCTTAAGCCGTGAGTGCACGGAGGTTGTATGCTTGATCTAATGGTTATGATTATCCATCGCCTTGTAATTTAGGCCACTCCAATCCATCCTTACATTGATCCATCCAAGATGTGGGTAAGCCTACAAAGTGAATTGGAAGGTAATGCAACTTGCTGCACTCTTATAAGCATTCATTTTAATCCTACTCCTTTGTTTATTTCTTGTCAAAAAAAATTGTGATGAATTTTATTGGGAGAGTTGGGTTCTTTGGAATGGTTCCAAACAAAGGAGAAGACACACACAACAAATGAAACTAAATGATTGCACTACAGAAATCTATAGAAATAAAAGGTGGGAGATGAGATGTCCCAATACAGGCAAAAAGAGGAGAGAGAGAGAGAGAGAGAGAGAAAGAGAGAATGTTTGGTAGAACAAGGGTTTCACACAAACATTCAAAGGTCTATGCATGACAATGCAAGAAATGCATTTGGTGGGGTTGTTCTGCTTCCTACTCTTCCAAACCATAAAAAGCAACATGACAATGTGGGACCATCCTAGCTTTCATGTGTTTGGGTATCTATCACAAAAACATCATTTATACCCATGTATTGAAAGAAGTCATTTTCTTGGTAGGCAAGTGAGAATAGAATCCTTGTAACTTGGTCTACATGAGTTTGAGAAAAACACCCAGAAGTGTCAGGCAACAGAACCATAGATGGATTTGGTGAGAGCCCCCTCTCCTTCAAACCCAGAAAGTGTGCACCCTAGCATTCATTTTCTGGGTCCATCAATATATAGAAAACTGCATGAGAAAGAAAGAAAGGTAAGTCTTGAGTGTGTGCAAAGGTGGTCCATGGTTAGTGATCCAGACCATTCATCTGATGGGTACCATCATGCACTCATATTGGAAGATCCTAGCTGCACAATATCAATTATTTGGTTGTTGATTGACCAATACCGATTTAAGAGTTGGAATTCCCCCCCTGTGAGATTTTTTTTTTTTTTTTTTTTTTTTTTTTGCTTGAACATCTGTGAGATTTGAAGCATGATCAATCCAAGTGGAACTATAACATCACATTCCACAATCCACAGTGCAAACACCCAATTAATAATGCATAAAGTTCTACAAATTAATATCAAATAACTCTTTTCAAATATTTCGATATGATCGCAGTTTACCATAAAATGACATAGTTTTTTAATAAGGTCCTGTTATTTTCAAAATATTAACAAATTAAAGATATCATGAGAAAATCACAACAATGTCAATATAAAGGGGCAGGAACTAGTAAAAACTATATAGAAATCTATTTTGACCGTAATTCCTGTTTACTTCCTTTTCCATTTGTAATTTGAGGACATAGAAAAAAGAATTATTTTCCAATACTATCTCTGGTAAAACCCTAAATTTGAAAATATCTCGACATTTTCTTGAGATGATAATTTATGGAGAACGATATTCTTGAAAATGATAAGTACTCGGTAGCTCTACTACCACTTGCTTTCATTGCCACCATTAAATTAATAATATATTCATGAATTATTGTGTCCTTATACTAATCTTTATTAAGAATTTGCACACATTAAACATAATCCTTGTGACAAGATTGCATCTATTTGATTGCATTCAGTTCGTTTCTCTTGTTTCTTAATTTATTCATTCTTCACCCTTGTTTGAGGTTCTTCTTGTCGTCATTGAATGATAGTCTTATTAATATAAGATGGAATATGTACATGAATTTTCTAGGGGTCATGTCAACTAGTATGGATAAAATATAATTCCTGAGTGTCCATAGTTTTAAGAAGTTTGTGTTGAGGAATGATTATTTTATAATCTTGGGAGCAGGTGTGCTAATTTTTTTTATTGAGTTTTTAAGAATTTCCGTCAGATGGAATTTTATGAGATGGGTTCAGAGTGAAGGATGGAGAAGGTGACCCAAAAGCTACCCAAAGATTATAAAAAGGAAAATTTTAAAAGTGCAATTGGTCATAGGAGGTGAGATAAACTGTCTGTAAGAAACATATTGTATGTACAAGTGATCTACAACTACAACCTCTCCAACTTTCCCTTCCATGGTCCCCTTATGCCGAGCACTGACGCTTGTGCGGTCCACTTGGGGGGACCTTTTATATGGTGATGGACGCCCTGATCATTTATTCAGCAGTCCACAAGTTTTCACCTAATGAGTGCACGATCAGTACAACGGTCCAGTCCATTTAAATGGGTGTTAAACTTGGAGTCAGTGAGAAACTTGGAGTCGGTGACTATCATGGCGTCTCTATCTCATTGTCCACTCGAATGGACCACAAGCAAGGGGCAAACCCAAGTCCCCACCTAGACCTGAAAAAAGTAGCAAATTCTTTGAGAACCCCTGCAAATTCCAATAGTTAATATATGTATATATATGGGAAATATTCATATGCATCCATCCCTCACCATAGGGTGAGGGTTGCTTTCATAAATGGTATTTTTTAAGTACAAAAGGAGGATTTCAAGTACATATGGTGAAATACAATAGGAGGATTCATGTACAAAAAGGGAAAGTACTCTCATCCTATGGTGATGGATAGATGCACATGAATGTTCCCCTATATATATTTTTACATTTGCTCACTCTCCTAAGATTTATTTTTTACATAAAAACCCAGCAAAATTTCTTAGGTCCGCCCTCGCAATAAGGTGGGCCTACTAGGTGTGGTGTTCACAATAACATGAGCACCGGTGCTCGACGGAGGTTTTCCCACTAATCTATAATGATGAATAAAGAAATGTCTAATGAGACTGAGATTCAACCATCACTAATTCAGTGATCCCTTCAAGATGTAGCTAGTGAGCCCCCGCCAACATGCCACATAGTTTCCCATGGGTGGAGAGACCAGATTTAACCGCCTAATCTTGATTTACAGCTAATGAGACTTGGGTTAGGGTGAGGAGACCACGATTAGCACAGATTGAAGTCCAAACCAAATCCTACCTACTGTCGACTCAGTGTCCTAGTTTTAAAGAGCCAACTAATATGAACGAGTTGGGCAGGTACTCACTCAAACTCGCTTGACTCGTCAGAATGTGTGGCCTACCGGGCCAAGTCAACCAGACTGAGTCGGAGTGAGCTGGATGAGTTTAACACCACGCCTGAAAATTGAAGCCACTTTTATTGTATGTTTCACGTTTCAAATTCCTTTGTCTTCGTTGACACGGAAACTCACGAGTTATGACCGGGTCATTGGTTTTCACACAAATGTTCTTGGTATGAAAGAGACAAGAGTGAGAACTTTTGTATGAAGAGATAAGCATATACGTGGAATCTTTTAACTTATTCGTTTTTTTTTATAGCTATGTGTACATGTATATAGTATAATACATTATAATTGGGCCATGGTTGATTCTCCTGTGGGGATGCTCACATGGGACACTGTTTGGATTTGCCATGTGGATTGTACCTGACGCCACGAGGATAATTGGGGGGGCGGGGGGGGGGGCGGGATTCCTGTAGGAACCAGGATCTCTTATTATATTGGACACGGGAGGAGTCCTCATGTTGCTATTTTATTTAATTTTTTATCATTTTACAATATGGTTGATATCAACTATTCTGTCAGTTAGATTTTTTCCACCATGTAACTGTCTTATTTCCTGAACACAGCAGAATGGTCGATGTCAATCAGATTTTTTTCAACATGTAACTGCTTTATTTGCTTAACACAAAAGAGTGGTCGATATCGACCGTATCGCGGAAAAAAAAAAAGAAAAGACGAATCTGCAGGTCCACCTGTAAATCCTCCGCTCTCGCCTCCTTTCACTCCCCTTGGGTGAGCCGGTCCTTGGCCCCCATCCCCTCTCTCATCCACTACCTCCATGCCCAGCCCTCTTCCTCATCTCCGCTTACAACCTCGCCTCCATCTCCCCTCCTCTCTTCTTTCTCCTCTCCCTCCATGGCGATCCTCCATCCTTCTACGAAGATGACCCCATGCTCGCCACCATTCATTCCTTCGTATCCTCCCTCTTCTTGCCTCTCCTGGCCTCATCCACATCTCTGGAGCAGTACCAATAACCATGAGAGAAAAATCCACTTTCTATTTTACCAGTAACCATGAGAGAAAAATCCAGTTTTTATTTGGGTTTTGCAAATCGAGAGCAACTACCACAGGATGGTTGATGTCGACCATATAGCTAAATAACAAAAAATGGGATAAAAAGGCACCAAGAGGACCCCTCCCGTCTTTACGATGCTACTGGGACCTCATAAGTGGTATGGGATCCTATGGGGCTTTTACCCGTAAAATCATCTGAAATCAACTTTATTTATTTATTTATTTATTTATTTATATTATGGAGGGTGTCTTTGCGGCCAAACTAATCCCTTTTGCGACCAGACTAATCCCTTCGAACGAGCCAGATAAATCACATGTGGCTCCAATGTGGTAGCATATCTTTAAACCCTCAAATTCCTTAAGCAAAGCGTGGTCTTAGGCCAACTGAATTACACCTTGGGGTTAGATGAAATCAACTTATATGTAAAACTTGAAGTCTGCTGCTAGATCAACTTAATCACTTGATTAATAGCCCTCGAGTTAAATGTTTTTATTTTATAAAAAAATAAGCTTAACAATTTTAGAACAACTCATTTTTTTTATGATTTTAATTAAAGGGACATTTACCACAAAAATCCCTTTAAATAAGGTAACCACAGTTGATAACCCTAAATTTTTATAATAACGGCCAAGGACCTCCAGCCCAAATCATCTCTTTTTTTTTTCCCGTTTTGCCATTTTTTGTTGATGTCAACATAACCAATAGTTTCCTATTCTGTCACGAGTGATATTTGTTTACATCAACAAAAATGCCCAGTTATTGCAATCAGTGACCCTGTGAATTTGTTGACTTCGATAGAAGATTCGTCGACATCAACATAAAATTTTGTTGATGTCAACAAAAATGCCCAATTAACAACATGAGTAACCATAAAAATTTGTTGACATCGATAAAAGATTCATCGATATCAACATAAAATTGTGTTGACGTTAACAAAAACGCCCATTTAGCGTCAACAAAAATTGAGTTTTCCGATGTTTAGGGTTTTATAGACATCAAGCAATCTCTCTCTCACTGTGATTGAGAAAAAAAGGGGTAGGGTGTTCATCTCCTTCCTCTCTTTCTTCTATTCTACTGTTGATGTTGATTTGAGGGTGAATAACGAATTTTTTTTTTTTTAGGGTTATCTTGACATCAACTGACCAAGGGCAAAAACGGAATGAAATATTGGATTTTGAGCTAGAGGTCCTTGGCCGTCGTTATAAAAATTTTGGGTTCTCAGTAGTGATTACCCTATTTAATGGGATTTTTGAAGTAAATGTCCCTTAATTAAATCATGAATTAACATTGTGATTAGTGTCAAAGACCTAGGGAATGTGACCATCCAAGGAGGATAGTAGGTTCAAGGTTTTAAATTGATCATAGGAGGTCTCATATGGGCCCTACAAAGGAGTCCATGTGCATGGGTCCATGCGAGGATATGCACCTGAACAAATGAAGCCCGGATCCACTGTCGCATTTTTTACACAAAAATCGTGTAACAAAATCCGAAAACTATATTATGAGACCCACATCGAGATGATCTAGACCATTCAAGATGGATTTCATCATCCAAAGTGCTATTTTGTTAAAAGAAATTCAGTTCAAAAGGAGTCGGTTCCATTGTGTAATTGAGCACATGGCAAATGTAATGGTCATTGCTGACATGGTGTCACTCAGAGTTTCTATTATGTGCTCAATCGGATAGTGAGACTCACTCCTTTTGAACTGAAATCTAAGGACATAGTACTTCATGAAATGAAATCTATCTTGAACAATTTTAACCATCTCTATGTGGATCCCACAATGGAGTTCCTGAACTTTGTTAATGGTTCCCATGTAATAGCTAGGGTAGGGGATCCGGACTCATGCAAATGCCATATATGCCATTATTATGCAGATACAAAATCCGTGTGCCTGCTATCTATTTGGGGCCACCTAGGGGCCATGCCAATTATCGGATAGGCTGAATTGAAAAAAAAAAAAAAAGAATCTTAGTAATACTTGGTGGCATGCAAAATATTAACTCCATCACATAATATTGACTTCCAAATCTTTTGCCCTCAAGTTTTAATGGTTCTAAAGATGGTTTTTTCTCTATTTTATTTTTAACCATAGTAATGTCCTCAAAATGGGGTGACTGCCAATTTATGGGCAATGAATATAGCAGGGGTCAGCGATCATAAGTGGGCCAGGTTGCCAAAAAAATAAGATAAATCTCACCGTCCTAGGCTGAGATGGATTCTCATGGAAATATTTTTTCACTATAAAATACATAGCATGATATAAAATTTTCATTCAAAGTCCAACCATATATAAGACTAATAAAATAACTCTTCCACCACTTTATTTATCAATGCTCTTAATCTTCTTAGATGACTATTTACAAAGTTGTCCTTGTCCTTGTCCTTTTAACACTATGCAGATCAGGGATCAACCAATCACAAACCTGTCCTTTTCCTCTCTGGTTTTTTTCTTTTTTCTATTGGTTAAATAATTTGAGGTTTAAATTTATTGGTTAAAAATCTGTATTTTAGTTTTTTTTCAACTCATCTACATTTTCTCAAATCTTCTAAAATTGGTTTCTCTAAAAAGTTGAAAGTACTTTTAAGGAGATTAGTTGGGAGTCCCTTTAGATTTACTTAATCTGTTGTAGGAATTTATAAGGAATCATTAAGATTTGTTTGACATGTCTTTGGCTTTTAAGGGTTTTTTAAATGAGAAGCTATAAACTTTCTTCATGAGAAATGTTCTATGAAATGATATATGAATCATGCTTAGATTTAATCAACAAATAAAAGGAAGACAAATGGAAACATAATGATGACTTCAAGT
The DNA here is from genome assembly GCA_029852735.1 of Persea americana. NCBI lineage: Eukaryota > Viridiplantae > Streptophyta > Magnoliopsida > Laurales > Lauraceae > Persea > Persea americana. Next base: position 3,083,123 of record CM056812.1, read on the forward strand.
ATCAAAAGTAACAGACAAAGTGCTACTAAGAAAATGTAAAGTAAAATCAATAACTCTATATATATATAAGAGTATATTTGGAATTTGAGGAATACTTACTCGTCTGAGAATTTTCAAAACCGAAATTTCTTGTCATAAAAATTTCCAATAGATCTTTTTAGTTTTAAAAGTATTTGAAGTTCCAAGATTTGGAGAGGTTATTTTATCTATTTTATGTGGTTCAATTTTTAAATTCTTTTAGTCATACAAAGAAGTTAAAGACTTTAGGCAGAGAAGGTTTAACAAGCATAGATATTCATAACTCTTGGGAAGATCAGTATTTAGATATCTCCTTTTCTACAATTAGGATCCCTGTTGTTGCTTTAAGCTTAGGGACTTGTATAGTATGTTTGAGTGCTGTAATTAAGTATTTTATTTGTTTAAATGAAATAAAAAGGCACTAGAACTTCCAAGGTTAACTCAAAGTTATGCTTATGACCCAACATGCGTCACCCTAATTCCCCAACTTTGTGTTTTCACAAGATGAAGGTTAAAATAGAGAAATAGAGGTGGAGATACCACCTGTAGTTTCAATTTATCATGTAGATAGTTTTATCCACCAACTTTCTCTACATCTAAATGACCTCAAAAGTTGATTGGTATTCAATTTTTTATTTTTTTATTTTTGGCAAATTGAAGACTATTTCATTCGAGTTGAAACACTTGTAATACAAGATTCTCATTTACCAAAGATGCACCAACCATGAGATATTAGTTTCTCTTCAGTAGAACATTGAAACACTTAAAAAATCAACTTTTTCTTTTTAATGAGCTTGTGGCATAATAGAATGTGCTCACTACTGTAATTTTGAGGCTTTAGGCTAATGTCACATTCCCTATAAAAAAAAACTCTTCTACATTATTTTTCAAAATACTCACAAAGAAAGCACTACTAAAACTAATTCAATGCCAATCATTGATTCATAAGGACTACACTTACCTAATAATGAAGGCAGTATTAGATACCTTAAAAAAGGAAAGCATTTCTACCTTTCAAAATTAAAGCAGTTTAGACTAGAATAAACCTTTCTAGTAATGACAATCTAACCCATTTATAAGATTAAGGGTATTTTGACAATTGCATCAAATAACAAATTGTTTTACTCTCACATGTCCCTTTTAGAAAAATAACGATAATTGAATATTTAATAGAAGCATTAACTAGAAGCTACATAAAAAGAAAAGTAGGTAACATTCGTAACTATTTATTTATTATTGACGATCCGAATTACTGCTATGGAAAGAAAAACATGTTTTCCATTTAGGAAAAAACTAAAAGAAGAATTTACTTCGAAAAGTGACCTTAGATAGCCGCCAAACGTAAAAGCCTCCAGTAATTCATATAATACGAAACTGGTTTACTTTTAATTGAGGGTGATTTAGATATTATAGAAGAATTGATGGAAAAAATAAAAAAAAAACACTTTTAAATGGCCAGTCTTCTTTAAAATGAAAATTTACCAAAAAACTTAAGCTTTAATTTAAAAACTCTTGAAGCTTGTGTACGTTTACAAAATAAGATAAAAACTTAGCATCTTATCTTAAATTTTCCCTTCACTTATTTCACCCTCCTCCTCTAACTGTAGATGTGAAGAAAGTTTAAGGGCATGTTTGTGTAGCCCATTTCCGCGGAAAAGATTGTAGTTTTCTACGGAAAACTTCTTTTTCATGTGTTTGGTGCGGCAGTTTTCCGCGGAAATGCTTTTTCGCCACGTCAGCTTTTTCCTTCCTAGGCATGGAAATAGACTTCCTATGGGGGGGTATGGGAAGTCCATTTCCACGGAAAACTAACCCCCCAATTTCCTCACTCTCACCCTCACTCCACCTAGCCACCCTCTTTCTTCCTCCTCCCCTCCCAACCCCACCCACCTCACACACATACCAACCCACCCACCCAATAGTTTTCACTAAAAAGTGGTTTTCACTAAAGAAATCCATAGCTGCACCAAACAACATTAGCACTAATTCATCGAGGAAAACCTTTTTGCACCAAACATGAATTTCTAATTTCCTCAGAAAATCATTTCTGAGGAATTTAAAAACCATAGAATTTGCTGATGTGGCAATTTCATATTTCTATGGAAGTTGCCTCTCCACAAACGTGCCCTAATAATAGTCTTTATAAGGAGAAGAAAAGAAGGAAAGAACACAGAGACACCTGACAGCTCATTTTCTCTCTCTAATCTCTATCCCTGATCATGAAGGAGTTTTGTGTGAAGAAACAAACTTCTCATTCTGTCTCTCTTTTCTCTCTCCAATAAAGACAACAGGCAAAAGAGAAAGCCATCATTTCCTCTCACTCTTCCTTCTTCTACGGACTGGTTTGGTTTGCTTTCTCTATCCCAAGACTTTCTCTCTCTGTAATTTCATCCCACCTTCGTTTTCCTTGCTTTCAATAAAACCCCATTTCTCCCTCCCTTCCCTCATTGAAGTTTTCTCCTTTTTTAACTTTAATTCTTGTTCTATTATCTTTTCCACCCTTTTCTCTTTCTTGTTCTAAACCACAGGAAAAAACCCACTTCTTATCTTCTTCATTTCATTGCAATCTTTCTGTTTTAATTTTACCTCATTTTACCCAAAATCACCCATTATCTCTCTCCTTTTCTCCCACGAAGAAAACCCATCTTCCTTCATCTTCCTCTCTATCTATAAAGATTCGAGCTTTATCCTATTTACAGAAAAGGGCAGCTGTGTTTGCAAGAAAGTTACCAGAAGACCATGTCTCCAGCTCCTGGCGAGCTGAAATCGCCCGAATCGTCACCAGCTTCTGTTCCTTCGCAAGGATCGCCTGATGGATCTCGTTTCTCTAATCTCAGAGGCGTCCAATGGCGAATAGATCTTGGTATCTTGCCTTCTTCTTCTTCTTCCATTGAGGATCTTCGCCGCACAGCTGCAGCCTCTAGAAGGAAGTAAGATCCTATGAGGTTCAGTGTTTTTCTCATCTGGGTTTTTGTTTGTTTGGTGTTATTTATGTTTTAAAGCTCCAAAATGGCATAAAGGTAGTGGCTTTGGTTTGGGGTTGTTGGTTTTAATGTGTTTGGAAAGTGGGTTATAAGATAACTTCAAGTTCTGTATTTTCTCCTTTGGGTTTTTCTTTAGTGGTTTCATTTCTTGAGTTTTGTTACTTGGAGTTACATAAGAGGAAGTGCTTTTGTTTTTGTTTTTGTAATTGTGAAGTCTATGAAGGTTACTAGATTTGGCAAAATCTGATTTTTTTTGTCTATGAAGGTTACTAGATTTGGCAAAATCTGATTTTTTTTTTCACCCTTTTGGGGTTCTCTAATTGTTGGGTTCTTAGTGGTTTTGATGCTTATAATTGCATATAAGAGGTGACATGATTTTGATTTCCACTATTTTAGGTCTGGAGGTAGCTTCGATTTCTCACAGGGTTAATTTCAATGATATTGGAGAAATTCTTTTGATGTGGGGGGTTTTAATATGAATTTACATTGAATTTTGATGCTTTGATTTTGCATGATGAAATTGGTTTCCACTTAAGTTTCTCATCAAGGATATTTGAAATTTGAAATTCAAGAGGGTTTTTTTTTCTTTTTTTTATGTGCGTTTTTATTTAATATGGTTCTTGAAAGAATTTCTTGAAGTTTGTGGATTTTGCTTTTGCATGGTAGTTAGCATCGGTTCTCAAAGGTGGCAAGTTTCAGTTGGATTAGTAGTTCTTTATTCTACATGAGTGGTCTTGATTCTGTTGTTTAATACTTGGAGTTATTCGAAGGAAGGGGTTTTAGTTTATTTTCAATTTGAGTTCTGTATGATTTAATGCTTCAAAGCTGTAGTTTAATATGCTTCTTCTTGGGATTAGTCTAGTCTTGGATTTCAAGTTATATTTATTTGTGGATAGTCTTGGATTAGAAGTTATCTTTATTTTGTTTATCTTCTTCCTTTTGTTCATGAAGATTAGGAGGATTTTGCAAACATTTTCTTGTAATGGGACTATTTTTTTTTTTATATAAAAGAGATGATGCTTGGATATGCTGCTTGTGGTTGGAGTAAGCAATTTGATTTAGTTGCCTTTATCTCTGCGAGAGGACTGTCTGGTGTGAATTCCTCTTTGTGATCTATGAGTTTTAGGTGGGTTCCTACGACAAAAGGAGAGAAAAAGAGCCCTATCTTGGTTGGATAATAGTTGATGGTGAGAGAGTTGGGTGAGTGGATGTGAGTTGCGTTACCAAAATTTTTTTAAAAAAAGTTGATTAAGATCTCTTGGTTTTTGACATGTGGATGTGTGGATTTGTACAATCAGTAAAGTGTATGTCTCTCCTTTCTTTTCCATCCTTGTAAATTTGGGTTCTATTTTGTGAATGTCTATTCTCTTCATTGTTGTGGATTCAAAATTTCTGCTCTGCCAATTAGTGTAGAATTATCATTTATTTTATTGTTGGAATCGAGCATTTAACTAAGCGAATACTTGTAAAAGGATTTTGTTACAGGATTTTTGTGCTTAGATGTGTAGGATCTTTATTCAAATCCAGTTTTTGTTCTGTGGTGGTTGTGTAATGAATTTATGGATTATGGACGCCTTTCCCTAAATACATCTCTTTTTCTTGTTCATGTTTTGGTTTGTCCTGAATTGTTGGGTAGGTAGGTTTCTACTTGTTCAAGAGGCATCAGTTGCTTTGTTGCAATTAGGTGCATCCTGTTTCTTATCTATTCTCTGCTGACTTCTTCATAGGTATGCCAGATTGAGAAGACGCCTTCTGATTGATCCACATTTGTCGAAGGATGATGGAAACAAAGCTTCTGATATTGTCATGGACAATCCACTATCTCAAAATCCAGGTGACCTTCATCGTTTTTGACCTTTGGAATGGATGGCAGATTTCAGTATTGTGATAACCGTTTAGATTCTTTCTCATTTGCATCTCCTCTTGTTCCTTAAAGATGTGTATGTTTTGACTTGGGAAATTCTTTATGCAGATAGCATGTGGGGCCGCTTCTTCCGTAATGCTGAGCTGGAAAAAATGGTTGACCAGGATTTATCTCGTTTGTATCCTGAGCATGGTAGCTACTTCCAGACATTGTTATGTCAGGCCATGTTGAGAAGGATACTGCTGTTGTGGTGCCTCCGACATCCGGAGTATGGTTATAGACAAGGTAAGTTATACTTTCCATTGCAATTTCATCCTATTGAACTCCAAGCTTAGCAAATTTATGTTTTTATGTGAAAGTTTGGTCATTTTTAAAATCTTTTTGTGCACATCTATTATACTTATTAGGTTGAGTAGTTAGTTTCTTTAATTTTGTACATTTGGCATATGAGTGAAAGATCGAAAACTATCATCTGGCAGGCCCTACCATGGTTCGGTAGCATAATGTTCAGAGATTGAACCATCCTGACCAAACTTAGATTTCTTTTGCATCTATTGTCTTTTTTTCTTTGTCTGAGATTACTTCCTTCACTGTAACATCTGTAGATGAGTAACTTTTTCTCCTGCTACAGGGATGCATGAACTCTTAGCTCCATTGGTATATGTTCTTCATGTTGATGTCCAACATCTTTCACAAGTGCGGGAACTTTATGAAGATCATTTCAGTGACAAGTTTGATGATATGTGTGACCGAGAAAGCTGTTCGGCATATACTTACAACTTCACAATGATCAGCTCTCCCATTTCCTCGAAGTTGGCAATCAATGATGACAGGAAAAATCATCAAGGGACTGCAACCACTGTCAGCAATCTGGATGAGCTTGATCCCACTGTAAAGACTATTGTATTGCTAAGTGATGCTTACGGGGCAGAAGGTGAATTGGGTATTCTCTTGTCTGAGAGATTTATGGAACATGACGCGTATTGCATGTTTGACGCATTGATGAGTGGAGCCGGTGGTGCAGTGGCCATGGCAGACTACTACTCACTCCCTTCTGCTGTTGGATCCCTCTCGGGCTTACCGCCTGTTATTGAAGCATCTTCGGCATTGTACCATTTACTTTCAATTGTTGATTCATCTCTTCATAGTCACCTTGTCGAGCTTGAGATCGAGCCGCAGTACTTTGCACTCCGTTGGCTGCGTGTGTTATTCGGACGCGAATTCTCACTGGAGGATCTCTTGATTGTTTGGGATGAAATATTTGCATCCTGCAATACCAAGTCACTGCTGGGCACCGAGGATGACTATTTGAACAGCCTCATGCTATTGAGTTCTCCTCGGGGGGCATTCATCGCAGCGATAGCAGTTGCTATGCTTCTTCAAGTAAGGTCCTCTCTTCTTGCTACTGAAAATGCAACTACGTGCCTCCAGAGGCTGCTGAACTTCCCCGAAAGTGTGGACGTGGATAAGTTGATACAGAAGGCAAAGTCATTTCAGGCCCTTGCACTTGATACATTCACCTTCCCATCTCCTTCCCTGGGGGCCCTTGATTCAAACAAATCAGCTAGTGTGAGATGTTATAGCCTTTCAAAGGGGTCAGTTTCTCCAAAGACGCCACTTAGTTTGGTACCCGAGAGTTACTGGGAAGAGAAATGGAGAGTTCTGCACAAGGACGAGGAACTCAGGCAAGGAAAGCCAAGCGATCCACTTTCAGTAGGAACAAAAGTGTCTACTGAGAAGGAAAAACTGAATCTTGCTAGAACAGAATCAGCGCCACCTTCATTGAAGGTCTCAGATGGGAAAAAGGGTTCTCGAATTTCTGTTAGGCGAAGGCTTCTGGAGGATTTGTCCCGAGAGCTTGGTGGTGATGTGGATGTTGATAAGTCAGGAAGCAATGAAGTTGTGGGTGCCCCAGATCCCATCAGGGTGGAAAAGGAATTGTATGATGACCCTTCTGAACAAAATGACTTAGAGAACAACTTGAATTGCATGACTGGTGATGCATGTTTTAGTGAACCTGCCGCTGCCACTGAAGAGAACTCCTCAGTTTGCTCCGCAATGATGAGTCCTTTTAGTGCCACTAATGACCATGAAAATGATTTGGAGAAAAGCAGTATCATGTCAAATTCATCTGCTGATGACAATGATAATGAAACCAATAACAGTGAAGAAACATACAGTAGTGCAGGTTTTGATGATCTGCCACCTTCCAACTCACCCCCTGAAGTGATTGCAGGGAGCCATCAATCAGAAGCAGGTGCTATAGAACAAGCAGCAGTTTCGAAGGAGTGCAAGCCTGTATCCAGTAAATTTCAGTGGTTTTGGAAGTTTGGCAAATCCAGTGAAGGGGCTGTTGATAAAGGTGATAAGGAAGCACAGCGACCACAGATTGTTGGAAGTCAAAATGCAGTCAAATGCTCATTGCTTACCTCTGACTGCAATCATTCGTCCAGTACTAGGAGCACTGAGGACACAGCTGACAAGAATGTGATGGTCACTTTGAGGAATCTTGGACAGTCAATGCTCGAAAACATTCAGGTAAGACCATTTTGATGCATTGCATGTTATATGATGCATTATTAGGACGGTACCACCTAAGCTTATGCTTTGCCTCTGATTTTGTGAAGATGAGATATTTTTATTATTGCAATTGCATGAGTTATTTTCCATTTTGACTTAGACAAATAGTAGCGATTTCTTTCCCAATATTTCAGCCAATTTTCAGTAATCCCTTCAGGATAGCATTCAGATTACATCAGATAAACTGCTTGTGGGGAATATCGGTTCTGTTTGGATGGGTATTACCTGGAACATTTGGCAGAGGGGTGCTGCATTGTATTTGGCCCCGTATAGCATTTGGAGCCCATATCATACAGGTGTCCGTTTTTCCTCATGTTGCTTAAAGATCAGGGGAGAGTGCATATGTTGAGGCCAAGAAAACTAGTGACTTCCAATAAATTCTTAAATAACTCTGGTATTGCTTTATCTTTAGTGTAAAATGAGCTCTAAATTAGAGTGCAAAAGAAAGTAGAACCCTGATTAATTAGGTCGTTCATTATAAATATATTATAAGTTTGTCTAATGTGCCCTGACGAGCTCTTTTTCATATCACCTTTTCTCTTGCTAATGATAAAAAAGGAAAACTCTTGCTATTGAACTAAGGATTGGGATCGCTACCATGTGGTGCAGGTAATCGAGTCAGTCTTCCAACAAGATCGAGGTCAGATAGGCTCCTTGGAGAACTTGTCTAGGAACATTCTAGGTGGCAAAAGACCAGGTACAGCCATGTCAGCTCTCAAGGAGCTTCGGAAAATTAGCAACCTTCTATCAGAGATGTGAGCTGAACTCTTTATAAAATTGTATAGATGCATTTTGTAATTACTATTCATCATTGCTAAATAAACTGAGATTGAGATTTTGGGCTTCTCCATTTTCTTTTGGTCCCATTCCTTCCAAAATTCATCTGTTGTCTTAAAAAATTGGAGTGTAGAATCTCTCAAATCATTATCTTAGTGGGCAGTTGCTTCTGTAAAATTAATATTTTTTCATAAATGGAGCCCTCTCTCTCTCTCTCTCTCTCTCTGCGTGTGTGCGCGTGCTGTCGGTGCAAACTTCCCCCTACTCTCTGCATGCTGTCTTTGCAAACTACCCCACAAGTTTAAAGTGACCCATGATTTGGTAGATCTGGCTGCTGATCTTGATGGACCTTGATTGCGAACAGGGAGAATGCCTAAGACTAAGAGAGGCTTGCCTAGGGAAAGATTTGAGATATGCAAATATCAGGCGGAACAAATGATCTTAGCCTTTAGTGTTAGGTCCTCAAATGGCTATTAGCTCACTGTGAGAAAATTCGAAGTGGGACTTAATGAATAGTTCTTTTAAAGGATTTTCCCACTCAGTAAGCTTTTGGAAGAGAGTGGTAACTCTGAAAACTAACCATGGAGCAACTCCTCTTTCATATTAATGAACTGATGGATTTCCTTGTAATGACTGTAATTTCAATGTTTAGGATGAGGCTAATGGTTTAAGTGAAGCAGCAAAATGGTGACCATGTATGCCAATAAGAATCTCTCTATTCCAAAGCGTGCATCTGTACAGGATTTGCTGTCCATTTGATGAAGACAGTGCCTGTTACATAGCCTGGAAGAGGTACACAGCATCCTGGGCATCCACTGCTATAATAATCCCACAAAGTGACAAGCCATACATGTGGTGTGGGTGTAGTAAAATTCCAGAACCCAACATTTGTGGGTGGCCCTGTTAATTAAACTATATTACTATAATTGGGCCTGTTAATTAAACCTGAACTTATCCTGGACAAATCTGGAATGCCTGAGAGGTGGCCAAAATCCTTCCTGGACCTGGACCTGAGCAGATAGATACTGGCCTTATGTTGTTTTTGGTTTTGGGATGGGAAGGGCCTTCAGCCTCTAACCAGATAGACTACCACTATTTTCTGGTGGCAGTAGGGAGACGACATTAAATTGAAAAAGTGGCTGGTCCAGATGGGCAGGTCATAATCTGTCGTACATTTAAAATAATTCAAATCTTATTGTATTAGTAAATTGCCAAACTAGCCCTAAGGTATTGGACAACCCTGCACAATCAAAACGGTCATTCTTTTGTTCACCATCTGACTTACAGGCACAGGGACCGTAACGTATACCACCAGTCACCAACCCCAACTCAAGTTGAATTTATGGACCAGATGAAACCAAAATCAACCACATCATTTCATTCAATATCCCATGGCCAATAACAAGGCCCAAAGAAAAGCTTAATTTGATGGAGATGTATTCAGTCTCCTCACTAGTCAAAAAAAAGGTGCTCTCTCTCTCTCTCTCTCTCTCTCTCTCTCTCTCTCTGAGAGAGAGAGAGAGATATTTTATGGTCAAGAGAGGACAAACACAGCAATAATATGGATGGGCGGTGGTGCTCTGGCTTCTCATTCAATCTACCAGTCAGTGGCGGCCTCCGCCACACTGTGTGACTCCCATGCAATCGCCAAACATAATGGCCATGCCATTCATCCACTTAAGTAGACTAATAAAAGAAAACTTGGTGGATACAGCACCACTAGCCCATAACAAGTCCACTCATGGGATTGGAACAGTGCTGAGCAGACAGTCAATGCTATTTCAGGATCTTGGATGGCCACTCCCACATTCGTACCATTTGAACTGACCAGAAGATATTCAAGAAGATGGTGATGATGATATGGCCTCCACAATTGATGGAAACAATGAAAATTTCTTGAGAACGAAGGAGAAATGCAGTTAAGTTAACATGACACCGACAATTAAAAGAGAAATGGTAATGAGATTCTTGCTAGATTATTCTAAGAGATCATTTGGCAATTTCACCTGTAAATGACATGTGAATAATTTTCACATGCAAACGAGTCACATGTGACACATTCCATTGTTCGTCATTTTCACACTTCTCCACATGTGAATCTAAATATATCCAATGGTTCAACATTTTTTTACGAATTTCTTAAAGCACATGATTGTTAAATACACGAGACTCGACCCTCTAGCTCATTTTGTCCTTCTAATTTCTAGAGAGGATAAACGGCTTGGATAGTTAAAGTGAAAATGAAGGCTACGAAAGTCCACAATTTCAGATTTTAGGGCCTTGATCTTGTCACAAATATCTAAAAATCCATAATGGATTTAGACTTGAGATTTGATCCGTTGGCCATTTTGGATATTATAAAGAGGATCTACTGTCCAGATCATCATTTTGAGGCCCACATGAATATAAAAATTGAGAAAAAAGCTGACTGGGATAAAGGGACGTGAAAACCATGTAGAATCAATAGGTACATCTAACAGTCCATGATTAATTTCTTGATATTCATGAAGGATCAAGACACCAAATTTGGTCACAGAGATGGTGCAGACCTTCTAAAGAAGATAAATGGCTCAGAATATGAAAATAGGTCCCACAGAAGTCTAAAACCATACATCCAGCGGGCTCCACTACGTTTGCAAATACCTCAAAATCCGTGATAAATCATCATCTGAAATTTAGTCTCATAGCCATTTTTGGCCTTTTAAATACATCCAACGGTTTGGATCTTGATTTAAGGGCCAACGAAATTTTAAAAAAAAATTGAAAAAAAAGGCTGCCCCAAAATCTCACCTGGGTGACTGGAGCAGTGCACTGTAACCTGTGGTTCTTTCACAGGGTATCAGCCTTTCAGGTGTGAAAATTTCAAGTGCAAAAAGGGTCCATTTTAACACTGCTGTTTGCGCATGTGATGCATAAAGTGGTGCAAACAAACATGTGATGTATAACGGTTATGCATCAACCACCATTTACATATGGAAATGAACAGTTATAAGCACTAAGTCAGGGTGATTCTCACAGCAACATAATATTCAAATGCATGGGCCACACCTTCCAAACATCTATCAAGGACAATGAAAATTTTCTCAACTAGTAGTACATAAAAATCACGCTCATTTTTTTTCCAAAGTTTGTAATGGAACGTACATATCACACATCTACCGATGATTGATACAGGCATGCCATATATCACAAATACATGGAATTAGAAGGTAAGGATAAAACTCATTCCTAACTCGCTGATAAGGTCACCCAATCCAAGACTCAGTAGATTCCAGGTATGATCCTGTAAGGCACTTTCTCACAATACTGTTTCCAGTATTTCTGATACCTGTTCCAATGCCATTGCAAAGTTTTATAAATCATTGACGAGTATAAACTGCAATCATCAAGAAGAATATTAAATTAGAAAAACAAAATGATTGCACAACTTCTCCAACACATTAAATTCAATGTGGAAAAGTGGAATGCAATCTTGCTGATAAAGAAAAGCAGGAATGTTACTGCAAAGACCAGAACTCCATATGCAGTGCGCTTGATGTAGAGACATGAAGTCAGCGAAGAAATGTTAATTAAGATAAATTATAAATGACAATATATAGCCAGATACACAGTAGGCTTGAATATGGCCCATTGAAATCTGCACTCGCAGCCCCAAACTTATGAAGGCTAACCATTGGACACAACTCTTCCCACGATTGGTAGTGTGTCTGATAATGATCTTCACCACTGGATTTAAATGATTTAAATGAAGTGATTAGCATGCATCTCTAGATACACTAGTGCCCTTTATGAGTAATTAATCATGTTTGAGAATGATCAGAAGGCAGGGACTTTGAGTTTTACTTGTTCAGTGAGAAAAGCTCTGCCGCCCGCCCCCGTCATATCTATCTTAAATCTTAATGGCAATTATATTCCCAACGCATCAAGATATGAACAGGTCCACCACGAACGCACTGGGTGCCCGCTGTTTGTTAATCCAAGAAACTGAAAAGGAAAATTCCAACAGCCTAAAAACATTCCGAAATGGAAGACCCTATCCATCTAGTTCTTTCCTTACAAATAGACAGTAAAAGAGAAGTGCAGCAACAATACAAAGGCGGCAAATATCGGAAGGCTAGGACACTCAGACCTAGAAGTTCTTCAGTTCTACAGTACATACAACCAACAGTGCGATTCATCAGATCAAATCGAAAATGTTAAGGCCACTCTTTCATGATTTTGAGGGTCAGTCTGGCTTGAAGGTAAATTTCAAGAGAAAACTTACTGGAGTTAAGGGTGGAAATTAGCAGACTCGAAGCTTAAGCAGAGATGGTGGGGTGCAAAACCAGTGTACTGCTGTCAAATTATTTTGGCCTTTCCCTCATGTGGGTGCCGTCTCAAAAACGTTGCCCCTCGTGGGTGCCGTCTCAAAAACGTTGTGGAACCCAGTCAGAGAGAACATCGAAAAGGAGCTCTCCCAATTGAAACCAAGTATATCTGTTTTGGACGTCAGATAACCCACATCAAAGAAGCTGATGAATCTCAGTAGAATTTATGTCAAGTGCTCAGTGGCAGTCATCAAATGATTCGGAATGCCTTCAGGAAAAATCTATGACAAGGAATAGAGGGGAATAAGAAATAAAACTAGTCAACTGGGCTGCTGTCTGCATACTTGAGGAGGGAGGTCTTCATATTAGACCTTTGACCTTTTTAGGCCCAAATGAATCAAGCTTTCCTAGGCAAGTGGCTATGGAGACAAGGGGATAATTCCAAAGTCATGAGGAAGCAAATTTTGTTGTTGGAAGTATGGAGCAGATAACAGTGGTTGGGTCATTCAAGAATTGTCCAATCAGCACTCTGGCATATGGAGAAGCATCCTACCAGTTTCAGGTGGAGGGAGACCAGATCCTCTTTTTGATCAATACTTGGGTCGAAAATAACTCCCTAAGCCATCCACAACTCCATTATAAAAATCATATGCGTGCACAACAATCAGAGAGCATCCATTAGTGATTATCTGGAGCAGGTTGGCGGTCAAGGGGTTTGGAGCAACTCAAAAAAATTAACAAAAACTGAGGTTCATAGCTGATGCAGGACAGACCCAGTTCCCATGGGTTGACCAAGTCCATTGGGCCTAGCCCGTATTTAGTTTTATTTTATTTCATTTGGAGTTGTTATTTAATGGTTTATGTCTTTAATTTGTTTAAGTTCAAATGTTTTAATCTCGACCGTAGGAGTGATTAGATGGTTGAAATTAGTTTCAAGGTTTTTCTTTTGCCTATATATTGATGTAATGCCTCTTTGGCTCTATAGACTATGATTAGTGAAAAGAAGATTTGGAGTACTTTCTGCTCTGTCTTCCCTTTCCTGCGAAAGGTTTGGCGTTAGGCCTATTCAATTTAGGTGTGAGGTCTAACCTAACCCTTTATCTCCCATCTTCATCCCCTGCCAGCCCTGCATTGATATGCTGTTCCGCATTAAGTTCTTAATGTCACTCACTCCTCTTAATGAAGTCTAAATTCTGGAGAATGGGATGATGGAAGAGTTTGGATGGGATGCATGATAAGTGGTATATAAGTACAGAAAGGAGAGAAAAGATGACTTTATTCTTTAATTTTTCTGACTGTAAATTACAAAGGTAGAACTGACATTTGGATGAATCCAGCTGGCACATTAATCACACCTGACATCCTCTTACTGGCAACAGAAGTCATGCCACAATAGCATGAATGAAAATGGGATGGGCTTAGCATAGAGGCTACTACCTAAAGCCCATCCCACAAAATCTCATACTCAAACACAGTTTTTACAAAATACCTAAAATGGTTTATTCAGCTCCTTGTTTTTCTCCTTTGAGCATCCATATGTCCAGAACAGCTAACCAAATATCATGGGTTTGAAATAATTTACAAGAGTGCTATTTCCAGTGAAAGAGTGGGTTAACTACAACATATGACGCTCCATATTTGTTCTGTTGGAAATTTGGAATAGTTAGAAGGAAATCTTCAGGATCAGTTTTGTCGGGTGCTCTTTCAGGAAGGAATTAACAGGAAACAAAGATTGCGAAATAAATGGTTGGAAGCAGGTGATCGTAATACAAGATTTTTTTTTCATGCAATTGCAAGTGCTAGGCATCATGTAAATCGAATTTATGCCATAGTTGCAAATGGTAAGTTATGGGAGAAAAAAATTGATATAGAAAGAGAAGTAGTTTATTTATTCCAAAAATTGCACACAGGTGAGAACAGATTGAGGCCTTGTATGTTCCAATAAAGCAGCTCTGTCCTTATAAGGTGTCCATCCTTGAAGCTCAGTTTTCTAAACAAGAGATAAAAGAAGCAGTGTTTGGTTTATCCGGCGACTGTGCCCCTGGTCCGGATGGTTTTCCGATCACTTTTTTTCAGCAGTTTTGGGACTTATTGGAGGAAGATTTGCTTGTTTTCTTTAATGAGTTCCATGTTAATGGCGTTATTCCTGGGGAGTTGGGTGCTTCTTTCGTTGTTTTGATTCCTAAAAAAGATGGAGCTATTTCTACTAAGGATTTTAGGCCTATTAGCCTCATTAGCAGCCTTTATAAGATTCTGTCAAAAGTTTTGGCAAATCGCTTCCGTCAGGTGCTTCCAGATATTATTTCCGACATTCAAGGTGCTTTTGTGGATGGCCGTCAAAATGTTGATTCAGTTTTAATAGCCCATGAGTGTGTTGGGTTTGCTTTGCAAGTTGGATTTTGAAAAGGCTTACGGTCTGGTGGATTGAGGTTTTCTTTCTTATATGATTGATAAGTGCTTAATTGTTTACAATCTAAGCCCTATTATTTGATTTATCTTATGCTAGTCATAGTTATTTTATTTTATTTTACATAGCTTTGTTAATTTTTATACTTAGGTCAAAAGGAGCCCAAACATGGAGAAGAAAAAGGAGAAAAATAAGGAAAGTTTAAAGGAAGAATTCAAGCCAAGTTAGAAGTCTAAGAAGGGGGTCCCACAATCAATATCCACGCACCATATAGGGCCCACTTTTATGATAGAAGTTTCAGATTTATTCCTTGCAATTAAAACTCAGATTTGTGGGCCCATGAGCAGAATTTTCTAGAAGATACAAGTGGGACCAGATTTAGAAAGTCTTGTTAATCAAGAAAGAAGACTCCTATTCATTCTAATTAGGAAGCTTAATTATGAAGCAAGATGGAGATCTACAAGGAGAGAAGCCTAAAAAGGAGGAGATTCTTCACAAAAGAGATACTGTTGCAAGACTTATAAAAGGCATATGAACAGTACACGTCCAGCCACTAATTGAGCCATCGTCCAGCCACAAATCATCACAAAAACCAGCCATTATCATCTCATAAACCCTAGCAGCCATACAACATTCTTTGGAGCATCTTGGAGAGCTTTTGGAGCGAGGAAAAGGGGAAAAAGCTGCTGGCAAAATTCTTCTTCTTCTTCAATATTTAGAGTTCTTATGGCTCTATTTTCTATTTTCTTTTCAATTACAAACATGAGTAGCTGAACTTTTTAGGGCTATGGTGTAGTTGAAACCCTAGCTTAGTTCTATGTAGTTTCTTTTGGCATATTCTAATTCAGATTTCAGTTTTATTAGTTGAGATTCTAAACCATGTTTTTAATTGATGAGTTGTGTATATGTCATGCCAACCATGCCATGTTCAATTAATTTTAAGAGTAGCTAACTTAATTTTGATTGATCTTGATGTTAAGTATCTAGGGTTTAGAACCATGAATCATCTAAGTATATGCCATGCTTAGACTCGTGCATTTATCATTCCCATTGTTTTTATGCATTATGTGTGTTTTGACTAGGACATATGCCATGCTTAGTTTTTGCATCATAATGAACAATTCATGTAGTATGCCACTCATGAATTAGGTTTAGGGGAATAGTAATCTAGACGCATATGCCATGGTCTGGGTTGATAGATGTCACTAACAATTCTGATTTTTGATTAAAGGGTAATAAGGGACATGCATAGGGTTGGTTAGGTGAGTAGATGAAACCCTAGTTCATTCATTATTACTGTTTTTCAATTCTAATATTAGTTGTGTTTTAGATTATTTTCCATTTAGCTTTTGATAGTTTAATTTACTGTTTTTAGTAGTTTAATTCAACTTTTCATCATTCAATTGTGTTTTTTATATTCTGATTTTTTAGTTGCTTTTGACATTATTTATCACGAGTCTTTGTGGGATCGACCTCGTACTTACAATTCACTACACTACATAGTGATTTTGTGCGCTTGCGAGTTTTAATTGTGTGCATACTAGTAGCCCATTTATAGGTGGCTTAGCGCATACCAATGATGGAGAAGATGGGGTTTGGATCGAAATGGCAAAAGTGGATTCGTAGTTGTGTTTCTTCAGCCCATTTTTCAGTCTTGGTGAACGGCTCCTCAAAAGGCTATTTCAAAAGCTCAAGAGGCTTGCGACAGGGAGATCCTCTATGTTCTATGCTGGTTGCTATAGTGGCAGAGGCTCTGAATGCTTTGTTGGAAAGAGCAAAACATACAAGTTACTCACGGGCTTTACTGTTGCAAATTTTGTTCATGAGGTAACCCATTTACAACTTGTGGATGATACTATAATTTTTTGTGATGATTCTTCGGATCAGGTAGATAGCTTAAAGTTTTTGTTGCAATGGTTTGAGATGTTATCGGGGTTGAAAATTAACAATAATAAGTGTGAGTTGATTGGTGTTTGGACTGTTGAAAGTCTGCCTTAGCTCATGCTTTTGGTTGTAGGGTTGGAAAGCTTCCTTCCAAGTATATGGGGCTGCCATTATGTGTGGGGTTAACTAAGAAATATTTATGGGCTCCAGCTGTGGAACAGATTAATAAAAAGTAAAGTTCTTGGGAGGGTAAGTATTTGTCTATGAGATGTCCGATTACTTCAATCAAATCAATTATTTCCAGCATCCCAATTTATTTCCTCCCTTGTTTTAAATGTCCTAAAAGTGTTATGCAGAGAATTGAAAAAATTCAGCGAGATTTTCTTTGGAATGATTCCAATGATGAAAGGAAATATCACTGGATTAAATGGGAGACAATGTGCAAACTGGTTGGCCAAGGTGGTATGGCCATTCATTCCATTGATAAAGGTTTTTCTTTTTTTTTTTAGAAATGGTAACTTGTATTGGTCAAAAGCTTTACAATATAAAAGGGGCTATATTGAGAAGCGGCTGGGCAAGAACCCCAGAAATACAGCCTCCGCCCAAAAAAAGGATAAGCTATACATGGAGGCTAAAGGCCTCATACAAAAGTAAAAAAAAGAGCCAAATCAAAATGAAATGACTTCCCTCTAGTTGAACAATAATGCATCAAGGGTTAAGCCCCAAAAGTCTGGAAGAAAGGAGACCCAAGAGGCAACACTGAATTCCATTTTGAGGATTAGGTCTTCTTGGGAGGAAGCTTAACAAAGCTTTACTTGGGAAGTGGCTTTGGAGAGTGGGGGAAGGTGGTCAAGGAGTGTGGAGACAACTTATATTCAGCAAGTATAAGTTGGGTAATGATGGTTGGTGGGTGTCGAGTCATTGTTATAATGGTTCTGGCTTATGGAGGTCTATCCTTTCTGTAAAAGCTGAATTTGATCAAAGAATCCGATATAGGGTTCATGATGGGCATCGGGTGAAATTTTGGTCTGATGAATGGGGTGGACACTTGTGCTGCATTCTCGTTTTCCAAACATTAGTTGTTTAGACAAGACGTGGCATGCTGTGGTTGCTGATTATTGTTCTTCTATGGGTGGTACGGTTGGTTGGGATTTTTGTTTCCAGAGGGATTTAAATGATCAGGAAGCTTCTGATTTTGTTAGTTTGCTTGGCATGTTGGATAAAGTTAATTTGTTGCATGGAAGGGGCGATATAAGAATCTGGAAACCTGATATTAAAAGTATGTTTTCGGTGAAGTCTTTTTTCAAGGAATTGATTGTTAATTATGATAAGAATGGAAGGTTGGAAAAGGTTTTGGAATCCTTTAGTTCCTCCTAGAGTATTGGCTTTTTATTGGGTTGCAAAGTGGCATAGTATATTGAGAGTATTGATAAGCTGAAAAGAAGAAATCATATTATAGTCAATGGTTGTCCTATGTGCTTACAAGATGAGGAAACAATGCATCATCTAATGATCCACTATAGTTTTGCTCATAGTTTTTGGTCGCTCATTTTAAATATGTTTGATTTGCGGTGGTTTATGCCAAGACATGTTGATGAGTTGTTTTGTCAGTGGAGGGTGGGCTGCAAGTTTGTTCATGGTAAGATTCTTTGGAAATTAGTTCTATATGATACTTTTTGGAAGATTTGGGTTGGAAAGGAACAACAGAGTTTTCAGAAATGAAAGTCATTCAGTGGAGGATGTTGTTGATTCCATTGTTTGGCCTGTGTCAGAGTGGGTGCGCAAGAGAAAGGTATTTGATCGTGTTGATTTATTTGATCTTAATCGCTCTTGGGCAGCTATATTCAAGTGGGGCGGGTGACTGAAACCTGAGCAGAAAGTTTCAGGGATGTGAACTCCTATGGGCATTCTTAAATTAAATTTTGATGAAGCTTTGTTAAATCTCTTAATAAAGGAGGAATTGGAGGTGTCATTTGTGATTGGTCTGGTAAAATTGTTCAAAGTTTTTCAGGGCCAGTGGAGTCTTCAGATGTAAATGAAGCTGAAGTTTTTGCTCTTCTAATTGGTTGTCGCGAATTGCCTAGGTTGGGGGATTGGGTGCTTTATTTCATCACATCGTACAGGGGGCAAATTCAGCGGCCGATAATCTTTCAAAGGAGGGAGTTTTCCACTCTTCTGTTATTTTTTTATGTTTGATTGTAGCTTTTCTGTTTTAGCTTTTTAAGCTTTGTATTCTGGTTTTGTACTAACTGTGGCTCCTTGCCATTTTGGCTATGGAGAAATTATCTCCAGCTTCTCAGGTATTCTTTACCAGTAAATTCCCATGATCAGGAAAATGAAGAATCCCCTTGTACGTCTCTCTCTCTCTCTCTCTCTCTCTCTCTCTCTCTCTCTCTCTCTCTCAGTGCCAGTGTCATCAAGCGATGCATACAGAGAAAAATAAAAAAAAGAAATAACAATGAGCCTATGAGGCTTCGTTTTCTTACTTGGAGGAACATCTGTCATCATCCCTTTTTGCTCGGTCAAAAAGAAGGATCGTCAGGAAAACCACATAGAAGTAAGGCAGGAACTGCAAGAATTTGTTATATGGAAATTAGGAACAAGACACCTGAAGCTTAAAAAAAGAAAAACAGCAGCAATAAGATCAGAAGGACAATTACATGATTGAAAAGAGCTGGAAGAGTCCAGAAAAAAGCAGCTAATATTTCAGGCATGTAATGGAAGTGACGAGACAATCCCCACCTGAAAGAACAATGATATAAAAAAGATTCAGTTCCTAATCAATTCAGATGATGTGGAGCAAAATTAAGAAAGAAGAGAGAAAGCAGGGTTGGGGTGTTTTGGGGGGGGCGGGGGGGGCGCACTTGGTCTGCTGAATCAGAAATAGTTTGCAGGTTGTTTACTCTGAACTTGGTAAGTGTAACATGTCTTTAATCATTAGTTCCAACCATTGGATCAAAGGAATTATTAACCATTGGATGAGAGATCATTGCCCTTAGGACCTGTTTGGTTGAGAGCATTCCTAAGGGGGGAATTCCTGACACAAATGCAGAATTGCAGATGCTGTCCATGGGAATTCAGAAAACCCTATTTGATCTACTTTGAAGGGTGAGAATTAGCTGAGCTGGCCATGTAAATTTTTACTTTTGGCCAGCAGAATTCACACAATTCCAGGTTTTTACTGCTACTATGGACCTGAGCATTCTTGAATTCCAATTTGGAGGACAGCATTTGGAATTCTCCAAATGCTCTAGACAAGAAATGCTGGAATGCTTGCAAATAGACAGGCCCTTACTTTCTTACCACCCATACACGGGCCTCATCAAAGAGCTAAAAGATCATCTCAGAGAAATTAGCTTGGCCCTCAGAAAGATGGAGCTCACTAGATGGATTATTTTGATCATAGTGAGGCCCACAAGGCCACAAGTAAGAAGATTTTGATCATATTCATCATATGATGCATAAGGTACTGCACATGCCATAAAGGCTAACCAATGAAAAATCTTTCTAATGTGCGATAGAATACTTCATGTGGCCCGGTAAAACATGATAAAAGATGAAGATACTTCTAGAGTCAAATTTGTTAAGTACCCAACCAAATCACAGATAGAGATTAGTTTTCCAAATCATTGTTATCTCTGGCTTACATGATGCAAGGACCAGATCTATATTGAACTCACCAGCCGGAGGTTAAAAGAAGGCTGGATTTTTTTTCCCCATTCGCGGTAGTATAGGAGGCTGTTATCTACACAGGAAGATTTTGGATTGATCAATCATGAGCAGCATGCAGAAGGATAATCCTTGAAAACAACTCACACAGATGAAGTAACACAGATTCAGTGGCAAATTTAAAGAGTCTTATGGAGGCCAGAAACCTTTGATGGAGCTTTTCCCCAAATCAAGCATTTCCCATTTGTTTTGCGAAATTCTTGCCTTTGCCTGTCACAGTCATAATTGACATATATGCACAAAATGCCCGCAACAAGGATAAAAAGTGCAAGCTGCAATTAGAGAGATTGTGTTAGAACTTCTGGAAAAAAAAATACTTATAAATGAATGTTTTTGGAAAAATTTTAGCATATATGAGAACAACTAATGTATGTCTCAGAAAACTACTCGTTGAAGGAATTAAAGATAGTTTGGCAATCCTGTCTTAATCATCAAGTAGCCTTCTACAACTGTATATCTGATTTGCCATCTACTTATTTCATGGAAGAGTTCGTATTAGTGTACCTGAGTGCCCAGATTGACCGGATGGTTGACAAGGTATAATCCAGGAGAAGTATACACAGATGGAACCCATACTAAGCATCCCCAGCATATATAAAATCCGGCTGACAAACCAAAAAGTGCATATCATTAAACCTGGCAATAGAGTGGCTTAGATATAGAAAACCGATAATCCAAGGCATTAGATTAATTTTTAAGATGGTCCAGAAAGCCCAAACAAATAAAACAAAGGAAACAAACAACAGTCTTTAACTCATAACAAGTCAGGAAGGACTTCAAATGCCGCTAATTTGAAGCTCTGGAGATTGTTTGATAGAACAACAGTCTCACAAGTCCAGATTTTTCCTCTAGTCCACTAGAAACCAAAATAGTGTGCCAAAATGTGAACTCTCCATTAAGGTAGGATCAAGAGGATTTACAACTTGATGGGATAATTAAATGATGCAAACAACTTGGTAACCCATCAGTTTATAGTTCTAATTTACTTTAATCTTTATAATCATATCTAACTGCCAACCTGCAATACAATCGGGCACTACCAGTGGAACTTGGAGAACCCCCTTACCTCAAAGTTTCATGGGAATTTAGAGGATGTGCTACAACAGAATCATATCCTAGACTTCTTCAATTACATTTGTAGCATGTTGATAGGCCTCGGAGTATTAACATACTGAAAAACAGATGACTCCAATATCAACATCATCGTCGAAGCCTGATCCCATCTATTCAGGGTTGGCTTTATGAGTTCTACTTTTCCACTCAAACCTATTTACAGTCATGTTTTCAGTATAGGGTTCTAAATTTATAATTTCACTAAATCACACTTTTCCACTCAACTTTAATGTTGATATAAGAGTTCTAATCACACAATATGAGTGGATGCAACTTGGACAATTATGTATTTTAACTTTTCTATACAACGAACAGCAGGAAGCAGTCTGCACACCTCGATCATGTGCAATGTCCATAGTGTTCCAGTATCCAGCTTCCCACAAGAAGAACTTGCTTACATATACCACCATCAATGCAGTATTCACCAGCATAGAATCAGAAACTCGACCATTCACTTCATACTGAAATCATTAAAAAATCAATAAGAAGCACAAACAATAAATGGCAGAAGCATGCTACTAAAAGTTTGCCAAGAAGATCAGGTACAGTAAACAAAGGGATTTTTCAAGAGATCCATTGACATTTACCAATTAAAAAAAAAAAATCCATTGAGGTTTGTGACAATTCCAAAAAAAAAAAATCTTTTTGATAATTTTAGAGTGTGTGACATCAATAAGGCATATGTCGCCTCAAAAATATTTGTTTGCACACTTGCACACACTATTTACGTGATACATATACAGAATTCAAGTAAAGACACATGAAAATAGGATAATGCGTGTGGCAATGGCTACTGACCTGCTTGATGCAGTAGGTCAAAGCAAGAACTGCCCAAGACATCATACCAAACCTACAGTTTGTGAAGACCTTTATATCAAAGCTTTTTCCAATGCGTGGATACAGCTCCATTCCCTGCATACGGGCAACATAAATGATGAGCAGTAGAAGAATCACCTGGGAGGAAAACTTGGATTGAATGACTTCTCCAACCAGGGAATCTCGTAAAAAATATCATGCAAATTGGACATTTATAGGAGAAAGGACTTCATATCTTATACGCTTCAGAAATGAAACTTCATGGGCAGAAAACCTTAAATGTCCACCAGTCCACAGTCCAACTTCTCCATGCTTAAGTTATGAGCCAGAAATGTACCGTAGCAGCATAACACCCCCAAACCACCCCACCCCCCCCCCCCCCCCAAAAAAAAAAAAAATAAATAAAATCTCTTTGCAATGACATTTCTACACCCAAAAAGTAGGTAATTACAGATTCAAGATCATATGGATGATTATTAGGTTTTTTTTTCATCAAGAGCACATCAATGAAAAAACTGCTTCATTTTCACATTGGTATATTTCTTTATTCTGCTATAATTTAAATGGCAGACACACATTTTCAAACAAGATGGATCAGTAAACTATGTTTAGAAATGAAGATTTCAATCTAGAAGAAAGAAATTGCAAATCTGGAAGTGGAGGAAAAAAAATCAACGAATAGAATAAGTTGAAGCCAGACCAGAAAACTCACCCAATAGAAATCTATCAATATGTTCCCTGATGATCCAGAATCAGAAGAAGATGGTGCCAAGTGACCCTATGAGCAAAGAATGTGTAAATAAACGGATAAGACAGAGTATAGCATAAATAGTGATTCGTGTGAGGTTAACAAGTCTGACTGGAAATCCTTACTTTTATGTATAAGAAAATGCAAAAGACAAAGCTTCCCATAATCAATGCCGAAAAAATTTCCCCCAAATGGTCATATACAATTGCAGGATTGAATATCCCAAGCCTAAATAGAAAGCACAAAGAACATGTCAATTGCAGTATATAATGAGCTGCAACTTACTAAATCAGAACACAAACGCAAAATAGGCATGTTCAGTCAGCAATACTAAATGTGTTTGTCTTTATGACATTTACAAAGTGCAGTTTGTGTTTAAGGCAGGAGACAACTTTAAACCAACACTATAGAACGATATAGCAGCAACACGCTTTAACAATATCAGAAGTAACAAGCACTTAAGACATCCAAGGTCCCTACAAACCACAAATATTTAAAAGTACTAGATGAGAAACTAAACTAGGACATCAATAAAGTTAGTTGCACGACGATGACTTTTTATATAAGGACTTATGTGATAGCTTCTTCTCTATGAGAAACTAAACCCAAAAATGAAATACATTTCAAGGCAAAATATAACACAACTGCAAAGACCTTGGAACAAAATATTAACCTCATAAACTAATCTTTTTAAGTAGGATCCCCTCAGGTGTGCTCATGAGCGCATGTTAGCAAGACCTCATGGCACACCCAACCGTTGGATGGGACGTGGTGATGCACATCCCTGGATCAGGAGCACCCGCAAGTGCACCTGAGGGATCCCCTTTTTAATTGGCAAAAAAGATTATTGAGAAAATCTACGTACAAGGACAAGACACTCTACTATATCAACAGTATAGGACTTTACTGTTAGTCATAACACTATAAATTTTCCCTTCATGATGTCCACACCAAAGCCTGGAAGCATATTCCAGAAAGAGGTCAAAACATAATAATTGTGTCAAGTTTCTCTTCCCTGTTTTGCAAAAACATCAGCCTCCTGATTTGCTTCTCTTGGAACATGAAAAACTCACTTCCACACTGTCACGTAGGGCCTATATCTCCCTAAGAATGAAGGTCATACACCATGGTTTGCTCCCTCTTCTCTTAAGCCAGCTTATAGCTTTCTTTGATTCCCCTCAACAATCAACTTGCTTAAGAATTTCTGATTAAATCTCTTAAGGGCTTGGTGAATAGCTAATAACTCTTAAGAATTTCTCACATTATTTTCCTACTAAAAAGAACTAGGCCTATCATCTGTGACTTCACCAAACAAATAGAAGCCGCTAATTCCATATAACTTCATGAGAATCAGCTTACATAATACCATCGACGTATAAGATAAATAGACAGAGACGGATAAACAAACATTAAAAGTGACCCCAGAAAACTAGAAGAGGGCCACATTAGTTAATGAAAAAGAATACATAAAGACAGAGAAATATCACTTACCACCAAAGGCTGAGATAAGTTATCAAAGTAACTGCATATGCTGCCAACCCGTTAGCCTACAAGAAACAAAAGAAAAGATATAACACCTTCCTATAACTACAGGTTTCCAACATAATTCAACAACAGAAGAGAACCCCCAAAAGAGGAAACATAGGCCTCATATCTACAGGCATTTAAAGCTGTTGCTGCAAGGCCCAGGCAGCGCCATTCTGTATATAGACATTCATCAACGGATTCAGTTCACCAATTTATTGGTAGATCATTTCAGATGAACTACTTTCAACAAACCAGGCTAGCCACAAACAAGAATACATCGTCTCTACAAGTTATAGAACAAGTTTCTTGTGTAATGGAATAAAGAGAAGATCACCCAAAAATCTCTACAAGACTAAATATGAGAAACCCATTAGCAATATACATATTGTGTATATGTGTGTGCGCGCGCGCGCGCACGCAGACAGAGAGAGATGATCTCCCTAGCGACACTGCAACACCACTGTGGGGATCTAGGAGACAATTCAAGGGGAAAGATGGGGGAGTGGAAAGGTCTATGCATGGATAAGAGATGGACCCAAAATCAACTTGATAGGATTCAACATTGTACGCAAAAGACTTCAAAATGAAGTGAGAGAAAGAAGAAATTAACCTAAAGGAGTGATAGATTATATATTAGACACAACAATATCCAAAAGCGAGAAGGTGTCAAGAATACAACTATAAGTGGTTTCCAAATTCTTCCATGGAATAGAATCAAATCTTACCAACCTTGTAAACAGGCTGGTTCCCAGTCGGAGAAATAGGGCCTTCAACCCTTTGCCCAGGAAGAGCAAGCTGAAGTATAGCTTCAAAAGCCGCAAAACAAGCAATGATCTTCCAAGCAACAGCAGACGGTTTCGGCCAGATGCTTCTGAACCCCTCCACCCCATTTTGCTTCAGATACTCCCAAGTTAGAGCAACAGATCCATCAGCATGAACCAGTGTGTACCATCTGCATTACCAAGTAACAAAATCAGTATGAAAGTGATGACAAGATTAGAAAATGCATTGAAAAAGTCATGTTCTCAAATCTAAACCACGCTTCAAATAAAAACCCATCTTTGGGACAAAAGAAAAAAAAAAAGATCTTTGAGAAATCTAGTGATTAAGATTCACAATTCTCTATCAAAATCGCATTTTTAAGGCATCTCTCTCTCAATGCTTCCACTTTAAGAACTCCTTTCTATGCTTAGAGAGAAATGGTAGAGATCTAGCTGAAAAGACCTCAATCTAGGTCACAAGAGCATCAAAAACAGTGGAAAAATTAGATTTTGATCGAGAGAGAGGAAATCTTACAGTAGAATGACGAAGGGAGGGCAGAGAGTGAGAAGAGAAAGCATCGAAACGTAGGTCAGCATAGGAGAGTGTACGGTCTTCGATTCCGCCATTTTCGATCTCTCTCGATCGATCGATCAATGGGATGAATGGAGATTGGAAGCAGAGAAGAAATCAAAGGAAGGAAGGAGCAGAGGAGGAGAAGAGCGATTTGGAGATGAAGAAATCTGACTTGCTTTTCAAAGTCCTCCGGAGAGACAAGTGGATGACTTGAAGTCACGGGCTCAAGTCGCGATTCGCGAAGCTGTGAAGCACATGACGTTTTGTGCCGTGTGCGGGAGTGCGGATACTCTGAGGCCCTCACTCATAGAGAGTTCCTGAGTTGCAAGGAGGGGGACCGGGCAGAACCTGCAGTGGGGCCCACCTAAATTGGAAATCTGGTCCATTTATAATAATATATATTATTAAAAGCAAGCCTTCTTGGTTCGACTTTGAGCAGATTTCTTTCAATTGTATTTTGAATTTTCTTATTACAAGATTTCATAAGAAAAAGAGGCTAGATTATAACTAACAAATGGTAGCTTAGATTCTCCGCATCAGGAAGTGAAGAAGTATTAGGTTTCAATATCTACTTTCGTTGGCCATCTCTCATAATTCTACCTAATGCATGTGAATCGGAGGATTTGCATTTACCTCTAGGAATTAATTCTCGTCTATCTCGAATCAAGTGGCTCAAACACATAGCACTTTTATAAGAATATTTATTTAAAAAATTGTTAAGAGTAGTTAGATGAAGGCATGGAGCAAAAGACTCTGGGATTATTCCGGTGGTCAGCATGGATTACCATGTATGGATGCCCAAAAGTTTAGTATAAATAAATTTGTCTAGGACCTTGACTCAAGAACCGAATGTTGCAGTTTTGAACTCGCGCTCTCTTCGTAAGGCAACTTGCCCCAGCAAAAGCCTAACTTAGTGCGTGGTTAGTTATCGAGGACGTTGGACTTCCTCTTTTTCGAAGTAAGATTTTAGAACATTGTTGTATTTTGAGTGGCTTACATTTCTCATAGATGGGCCTTTTCACTCCACTTGAACTCAGGAACTTTCTTAGTAAGAGACTCAGGGCCATTTGGCATCGTTCTTGTGTTGTTCCCAATTTTATGCTCGGATCAGGTTATGCTAAGATCAATTTGTGCCGAGACTATACTCTGCAAAATTTGTTTGGCATCATTTCATCAAATCACTTTATTAAGAATATGTTGCATGGAATTTGTTTGATAACATTATAAAAGTTTTGATTAAGGAGCGGACATATGATTTACAATTTGGGACCCACCTTTTATTGTTTGTGTCACTTTAATATTATCATATATATATATGACCAACCTTTAAAAATTAGAACTTGAAACCCATATTCATAGGATTTACAATGTGGCCTACCTTTATATGAATTATAATGCGGGGTCACCTTTTTATAAATGTAAATATGTGACCCACCTTTAGAAGTTACAACATAGTACCACATTTAGAAATTAGAATATGGGCCCCACATTCATAGGATTTATAAAGTGGGCCCACCTTTATAGGACTTATAATGTGGAGCCATCTTTTTTATTAATCGTAAATACATGATCCACCTTTAAAAAATTACAATGTGGTACCCACCTTTAGAAATCTGAATATAGGGCTACATTCATATGATTCACAATGTGGGCCTACATTCATAAGATTATGATGTGGTTCTACCTTTTGTGATTGTGACCATATGACCCACCTTAAAGAATTATAAAGTGGGGCCACCTTTTTATGATTGTAGACATAGAACCCACATTTAGAAATAATAACGTGATGCCCACCTTTATAAATTAAAAAATATGACCCACATTCATAGGCTTTATAATGTGGTCCCGCATTGTAGAATTATAATATGGGCCCACATTTTGTGATTGTAACCACATGACCCACTTTTAAGAATTATAAAGTGAGACTACCTTATTTGAGATTGTGAATACGAGGCCTACCTTTATGATAAGCAGATGATTTAGAATATTTAAATGTCATTCTTCAAAAGGCAAGAGATAATGTGCATATACCAAACATGTTTTCCACAACACTGTTTCATGGGCACATAGGAACGTTGACTGGAAGTCTGAAATGATGCCAAACAGGCTCTCAGGGTCTACAATCCATGTCCGGAGAATGGAGATATTTACATTTTACAGGCACAGCTCAGATCTTGACTTGGCAACTCAAATAAAACCAACCTAAGTGGTGGGACCCAAGGGCAAGGGCCATTTGCTAATATCTTGGCCATAAAAAAGAGCAATGCCAACAAGATTTTCAAAAAGAATGATAAGATGTAGCTTTCTTTGAAGCAGAATTTGGTATGAGCCAAACAAATTGGACTCATTTTGATTTAGGCTAAGATTTGAATCCGAATTGAGTCTGGTATCCATACTACATATTCTGCTAATTTTAAGCACTTGACAGTACATGTATTTTCTTATGACAGGTTCATCTATTGTAAGGTCCACATTGCATGCATGAAGATCAAGGGACACCATAATTGAAAAGATTTGGAGAAGAATTAAGGAAACAATAAAATCTAATAGCAAACATTATGATATTTGGACATAACAAATCAGAGGATCAACGTGTGAAGTAATTGAATTGATCAAAGTTGAACCCTCAATAAAAAAAAATCTAAAATGGGGCCGAAAAAAGTATGAACTCTGTTGTGCTTTCTTTGCTGTCAAAATAATCATTCTTTCTGGCAAAAAGAAAGAAAAAGAGAGACATGCACATTTGCCGGTGCATGCAGTCCAATCAAGTGAGAAGACCAAATTGACATTTAAAACAAGTTGGATAGAAGAATTTAAGAAAATACTGAATTAGGAGAAGGGTACTGACAGCTTTTGCTTTTGTTATTGTTAATAGGTAGATCAGAAAATGTACAATCTATCTAAGTTTGGCCACGAAGATAAATTGGAATCGCTAGAAATGAAATTCATGTAGCTAGCCCCAACATAGTAAATTAGAATCGTTAGAAATGAAATTCACGTAGCTAACCCCAACATGGTTGGTACCTGACTTCAGTGATGATGATGGTGGTTAGTAGCTTACATTTCTGTGCTGTGTAAAATGCACATAAGTGATGTGTGTAGGTGTGTTTTCTTTCTACATTGTTTTTCTTTTTTGTGTGGATTTCACCCCTGTGGAATCTATCTTCTTTTCTTTCCCCCTTTTTTTAGAAGTAGAGGGAGGAGAAAGCACACCTTGTCCACCAAAAGGTAACAAGTGGGACCCTTAACCCTTTCCCCTCAAATTTCAAAATACTCAAAATTGCTGAATTTTTCAGGAAAACAAAAATCGCAAAGGATTTCTACAGAATCTTAGCTTAACTCATCCATGAAAAACTTCCATTTTTCCACCAATATTGCCGCTCCAAAAGATCAGTATCTCAGTAACAAAAAGGTCAAATCATATGTATGCCTCTCAAACCAGACTGTAATACTGAAACTTGAACCAATGACTTCAATGAGACTGGTATGTATGGTTTGAATCAAACAAACGTAGGCCTCACACATGTCAATGGAGTAGTGAACGTGGAATTTCAACGAAGTCGTTGGCATTCAATGATTAGAAACTCCCATAACTTTGGGCGATGTCGTTGATAAGGTAGCATCTCTACATATAGATGAAGGTCAATCTAGCAATCCAAAGCAGGGCGAATCCATGAGCAAATAGGTTTCTACTTACAAGAAGCATCTCCATAGGTGCTATTTTCATCCCTCAGTTAACAATCTTTCCGACAGTTAATTCAAGAAGTTTGGTGTTCATAAGAGCCCTACCAAAATTCATTAATCAAAACTACTACAAACCCAAATATTCGGAGACATGATGTGAAACCGGAATGGAACAAAAATTTAAGAGAACCTAGTGAAAGAAACATCTCAAAATTTTGAACATAAAGCAAGTATAAAAATATGCCTCAAAAGTCAAAGTCAAATGGAGGCTGGTTACACCATGAGCTGCTCCAGTATTGCAGCTATTGGAGTTGAGACTATTTAAGTAAAAACAATTGATGGGGTTTGAGGTGGTAAGAGAGTTTGTCCAAAAATCGTACTAGTAAGAAGAAACTCTCCCTGTTGGTAATTTTCTCTCTACTTCACCCATTCTCTGAGGGGGCCATATTACATGGGAAACCCTCCCTTGAATTAAAGCCAAAGGAATCTGCAGTGAGCAACTAAACGTCAGCTAATGTAATGAACTTCAGAATATCAAGAACCAACCACAATCAATAAATTGTGGGAATGTGGGAAACATTATGCCAACAGGTAAGGATTATGGAAAAGAGACATAATTCAGCAAAAAGGGAACATTCATACAAAGATGGGGTTGCAGAAATTTAAGACACTATATTTTCATAGAATTCACTGTGTTCATTTCACAAACAATCATTCCTACTCATACAAGAGTGAGGCAAGCATACCCTAATCTATCTAATCATTTACTCCTACCCAAACTTATTTGAAATCTAACTCAAAACTGGTAATTCAAGTTCAATTAGAAATTTAATTCAAAATGTATTAAACAAATCTTATCATCTAACACAGGTGACCATTCACAGAATTAGAAGACAGTCTTTGCATTCAATATGGATAAGGTTTAAAATAAGCCTCAAGTTATTAACTCCTAATCCAACATCTTTGTGCCTCCAATCTTAATAATTGGTACATTACAAACTTCATTCTCAATTTTAACCTAACAAAAATGCGTGAACTGGAAGAAACAAGTTTGAAACAGTAACCCAATAAATCATTTTCATTTAACAATAGCACATTGCAAACCTTAACATGAACCAAATGACCTAACAAATTGGGTAACATGGGGGCAACAAGGGTGTCAAACAACCTTGGGCAGTTTGGTTTTGAAGTTTAGTGTGTCATAACCAGCCTTTCCACATTCGAAGTAATCCATTTTAAGCCCATTTTAGTGTCACCAAGACCTGCCTTTCTGCCTTGAAATGCATAAAACACATTTAAAGGAACCTCGTGAAAAAACACGTCCAGGCTCCAAACCCATGCATCCCTTTCCCATGCCACTAACATCTGCAATTGAACATGCCCAAGGGTGTCTGAACAGCACAGAATAATGTCAAGGCCAAAGTTACATGCATCTTTTCTTTTATTTTTTTGAAAAAGTGACTATTACATTGCTCAAAGTTACATGCATCTTGTATGACAATAACCTTCTTTAGGAAGTTTTGTGTTAACAGTAGCTTACAGGTCCAAAAGATCTTGAATCCAAGCTATGTGTTGAATTGTCACCCTCAACCCAACAATGCCCCTGTGGGATCTTCAGTATCTCACGAGACTCGGGAACTCGGATCCACTCTCCTGGCAAGGCAATTAATCTCTTCACAAGAGTCTCCTTATGGTTACTTGGAGACCTGGAAATCATAATAATTTGCAAGGAAGCATGCGAATTAGCTAAAATCAGATAACAAAGTGTTCTAGCAACAGTTAACACCAAGCATCTTATGTAGTGGAATCATCCGCATTCTTCTTTTTTTTTTCCTTTTATTGGGAAGGCATTTTTTTTTTTTTTGGAAGGTGTTCATTGAATCATCCACAATCTTGAATCCTCATGATTTCAAAAGCAAAAATGCAGATATACAGTTATAAAGCTGTTACTTCCAAAGAAGTGAGCCAAAAATCCATTTTAAGGTGCCAAGAAGTAGACTTACCGAAAGACTATCACATCTCCATGTGAGAATTTATACTTAGCAAGGCAAAATTTCTCCACTAAGACAAGGTCACCTGTGACCAAACCATTCATTAAAGCAGTGAAGTAGCTGTTGGAATTGAGGAAAAGTAAACAAGTCTTCTCAAACACAGAACCCTTAACTTGAGTATAGTATGTGCCCAATTATAATGATCCAAATTCCCACATGTAAGTGTACGGGGAGACAGCTATAGATCAGTATTTTAGAAATACCAACAAGGATCACATACTCAACACCCTGTCATTGACACATTGGACATGGGTGCCCTTCGAGGGATTTTAAGCATCCAGTTAGTATCCATTCAATACAAAATCTATTGTCACCGTATGTAACCCGTTAAGTAAATGGATGAAAACGCTCACCTGACAATGATCTAGGGAAGGAATTCCTGCCTGGATTGAATGTTGGATACATGGAGAGGCCCCGCACAGGAACAATACTGGCATAGCGGTCTGAAATGGTGACACCAAATAGTGCACCTGTTACACTTGCCCTTGTGAATGACCACAAAAAACCCAATGTTCCCATGTTTGAAGTTCCGCAGAAAGTGATGCATGTCAAGGGAAAAATGTGGTCATCTGTTCAAGACATCAGCAGCCATCCATCAATAAAAGCAGGACTTGATCCAGTAACTACCAGATCAAGACAGTCCAATTTCTTCTACATAAAAAACAGGCCATACAGGTCACATATGCAGACACATAAGAGGCAATGTGAGTGACACTGCATATTGGCTACAGAAATGTACATCATTACAGAGAGTGTTACTAAATTTATGTAAACATTCCAAAGACATCATTACCGAGATTGTTACTGAATTTATTAAAACATTCCAATTCACATGCACATTAAAAGGGTAAGTAAGGATAGAATGTGGCCAGAAAAGATGTACAGTTTGCTCAGGTTTTCAACTCATAAAGCGGGGGCCATGGTTCACTGGTTCAACTGCCAGTGGACCAACCTGATGAGTCCTTCCATGGATGAATCATGCAAATATAGCTCCTAGATAGCAACTTTCGAGCCATTCAATTCATCATCATGATCATCATCATCAACAACAACAACAAAAAAAAAAAAAAAAAGTGTCATTCCAACTATGTTGGGGTCAGCTACGAGAATTCTATTTCTCCATTCCGATTGATCCTGAGCCAAATGCTCAGATAGGTTTCTTTGGCCTGCCCTTTTCCTTGGTGGGCCATCAACCTACATAGAAAAGCTTTTCCGGCCACTTTATTATTCATCTTATATTGAACGTGAATGGTAAATTTTTCATTGATGATTGGTCCTGCCATGGATGGACCATGGAAAGATAATCTCCTAGACGGTAAGTTTGTAGCATCTGATTACACCGAGTTTTGGATGGATTTTAATATGTAAATAATGTAGTTTAGATAGGAAATGAAGAGGGCGTAGTGTGTTCTAAAGCTTGACATGACCAAGCTATACAGATTTTACAAATAAAAAATGAAGTATCAGTTACAGTACAATATGTTACCTATTTTGAAGTATCCACGTATCATAGGAAAAGAAGTCTATGAACAGGTGGGTCAGAATTTCTTTAATTCCTGTTACGCAAATTCAGTTTCAGCATAGATGGACAAAACGGATTCTAGTTGTGTGTTGTCTTCAAGGGCATTTGCGGACTGGACCTCTGTGTCCTCCAAGTGAGAGAAGACACCTATTTATATTAATAAAAAGAATATTTTTCCTCATAATTGGGGTTAATTACAATGAATCTCGTTCCCTAATTAAAGTCTTCCATGTCCTAATTTTAGTCCATAATCCCTAATTGCTACTTTCTAAATTGGTATGGTACAACCACCATAGTAAGGGAATCTGGCCGGTTATGCTAACTGCAGGCCTTCACTGCTGTATGGTGAAGCTTGGTACTCCTTTCTCCTGGTATGGTACTCTTCTCACACCATCTTCAAAAGATCATGTCCATTGGATGTTACAAGTTGTTAAATCCAGCTTTCATGAATTGACAGATTTGATGGTCCATTTCAAGGCTTTGAGTCTCACTTTTGGAAACATCCAAAATATCTATTGTCTTAAATCTACTCCTTAATTTGTATAGTCCTCAAAGCACTCTTATCTCTATAAATCACTTTTGAAATCCATGATAAATCCCATTCCGTAATCACTCATCACTGTCCCACCTTGTTCTATTCCATCATCAAGAAAAAACTTACTCCAATTAACAACGCGCGTAACTCTGATTGAAATAAATTTCCCTTGATAATAAAAAATGGGCGACAGTGGTAAACAGTGGTTTGAATTTCAAAAGTTTTGCTCCATTGATGGATTTATAGAGATACCCAAAGTCTCAGTTCCACCCAAGAAAAATCTTAATCATCAAGGCTGGATGGGTTGGATTTCATAGGTGAGCCATGATGATGAATTTATGGATGTATTCAAAGAATGAGTTGTGCCCTCAAAGAAATCCAACTGGTAGTACTGAGTGGGCTTGATTTATACATAAAAATTCTTAGATATACCCCATTAAAGGAAGAAAGAAGACGTGGATGAGGAGGAGAGTGCATACATGAGCTTAAGCTTGGGCTGGATAGGTGACAGCAGCTTGGCAGTGCTAGAGAAGAGAAGCAGCAGCAATAGCTTGGCAATGCTGGAAGAAGGGAACCGAGGGGAAAATGGAATAAGAGGGGTTCTGAATTCTTCCCTATTAGGGCTTTTATAAACTTCTAGAATTTCTTAAATGACCTCTGACTTTAACATGAAATGCAAAACAGTGGGGCCAAACTTTACAATACATGTGGATTTTTCAGTTTAGTGCATTAGCCAAAACAAAATTCTCTTCTAAGTCCATTGCCAATCACTGAACCACACATCCATGACAACTCTCCAGAAGCCCCTTTGTCATTTGCTTATTTAGTTTCTTTCAATTTTCCACTAATGCCCTCCATATATTGTTGTTAGATGTTGAAAAGTGTATTTTGGTAATTGGTTCACCATTCATCAGTTGGTGAAATTGTATCAATCATTGTTAAAACCCTTGGGCTTGTATCCCAGATTCTAAGATTTGCATCGAATCCCAATACAAATGGCTGATGAACAAAAACACACACTTATCAAAATTATATTTTTCTTTGAATCTGACTGTCCAAACTTCTGGGGTACCCAATTTTCATGGCTATCCAATCTTACCCAGTTCGGGTTATTTCAATCTCAGAATAAGAATATTGAAAAGTTGGGTTCAATTGGTAACAGTTCCAACATTACTTTAGGTTGCATGGTTTTTCAGAGATCTTAACAACAAAGTAAAGCGATGAAAGCGAAAGAGAACTAATGATAAATCATCTGATGTGGGGTTTTGCAGAGAAATTGAAGCCCCAATCAATCCCTCAAACTCTCTCTTCCTTGATTGATGGAGAAGAAAAGACTTCCACCCAAAACAACCAGATTGTTGCAAGTGCAAAAAAGATGAGAAGATTGTTGCAAGTGCAAAAAGGATGAGAGAGAGAGAGAGAGAGAGAGTACCTGAAGGGAGAGTAGAAGATTTGATTAGAAGTCGTTGGTGGAGAGCAGAAGATTTGATTAGGAGTCGTTGGTGGAGGGAGGGAGAGGTGCTGGAGAGGCGTTGGGTTTTTGAGTGAAGAAACTTGAGGGTTTTGAGAGAATTGGGTGAGGGCATTTTCGTCATTACAATAATATTTTCAGGGATAGTGTTGTCTAACATGCAAAAACAAAGGGGCTTGCTATTGGCACACAAAATAATACTTTTCCCACACAAATTCTCTCCACACACATCACAATAATTTAAAAATTACATTATTTCTTTCCGCACACACCAAAAATCCCCATTTTACCCATCTCTCCATTTCCCTCTTTCTTCCCACACACATCTTCTTCCCTTTCTCTCCACACACAAATCATAACCGAACTCTCTCCACTTCTCCGGCGTCTCTGTCTCTCCGGCGTTTCTCTGGCGTTTCCAGTCCTCAACACCATCTTCTCTTCCAAAGATAACCTTCTGTCTCCACCATTACCATTTCATTTTTCTTCCCATTTATTCTTTACCATTTTCTCCACCTTAGATTACCTTTTTTTTCATGAAAACTTGTTATGGGGATAGATTCTCATTCAATGTAAGATTTTACAAACAATGGTAACGTTTTTTCATGCATTTGGGCTAGTTTTTATCTATCATCGCACCCATTTTCCGCTCAGAAATTGCGCATGGTTCGAACCTGAACATCCGAACATAATCAAAATGTTCGGATGTTACCATCCGAACATAGTCCATTTGTTCGGACATTACTGTCCGAACAAAATGATTTTGTTCGGATATAAACATCCGAACAAAAAACTGCAAACATACATTCATGTTCTAACCTACAATGTTTGTATTTCCATTTCAGCTATGGACCGATCAAGCTCTTGTAGGGTGCAACCTACCGCTTCAAATAGAAGGCGCCGCCACCGAGTAGAAGAGGTTATAGAAGAACCGGATCTTAGTGAGGAGGACGTTGAAGAACAACCTAAGATGGAAATGCAACCAGGTTCGGGGCTACAAGATAGGTCCTTATTGACCAGCTTTGATACACATATAGCTGGGTACATTTGGAATGGACAGGTGTGTTTCGTTTGTTTCATATCAGGATTGATTGATTGATTTAGTTGTGAATTTCTTAGCTAATGTTTCAATAGTTGAATGTAGGATCGAGGAGCAATGAAGTGTCTAAGTCATGGTCAGAGAGTGCCATTGTGGCAATGGCAATTGAATGGGTCTGATAGGTTTAGGGAGTGGATGTCCCGGTCCAGATTGGCTCCCTTAGTGGCAGCATCATACCGCTCCGTCAATAAGATTATTGTATCGGGTTTTGTGGAAAGGTGGCAACCTGAGACTAACACCTTTCATATGCCATTTGGTGAGATAACCATCACTTTAGATGATGTTGCATCCATCATAGGCATCCCAGTGACGCGGCGGACTGTCTTGTATAATGATAGAATGGCATATGAGGAAGCTTAAGCACTCCTTGTTGATACACTAGGAGTAGAATCCATAGAGGCACATGATGAGCTTATCCAGGTGCGGGGCCAATCTATTAGATTGGAGTGGTTACGGGAAATGTTTGGCGGTATATATGACGATGATGGGCAGAAGATGGTTGACTGTGCAGTCAGAGCTTACCTTCTGTACTTATTGGGATGTACGTTGTTCACAGACAAGAGTGGCACAAGGGTGCCGATCATATTCTTTACATATATGGTGGATTTGGATAACGTACGTTCATATGCATGGGGTACTGCTGCACTGGCATACTTATACAGGCAGTTGGGATTAGCAACCCGGCATAAAGTTAAACAAATAGCCAGTTACTTGACTTTATTGGAAGCTTGGGTCACGAGCACTTCGAATCCTTGGCTCCAATTCCAAACATTCACTATCAACCTGATCATCCCCATGTCCATCGATGGGTCCCTCGTAGGGAGTCTGCTCCTTTACAAGCACTACGAGAGAGATTTGATTCCATGAGCATGCGATAACGATTGGTCTTATAAGTACAATCTATTATTAAAACATGTGGAAATGCACGCAACAAATCTAAATTGTTTGGGTACGTCCAAATCAAGTCAGTTACAATCTCTCTATTCTTACAATTCTTATGCCATTTTATGCAATTGTGCTTTGCCAACTTCCTAAGCAGCTGTTGCATCTGACTTCTTCCAACCCGCTCATTAACTTTATATCTGTAACGTGCATTGTATATTTTCTTCATTGTGGTTACGTTTAATTCACTACTTTGTTTCAACGTAACCAAAATTTCTTTTGGTCTAACCAGGCTCTTGGACATATCAAGCAGCAACTTTATTTCCTCCTCTGATAATCTGCCTGCAAATGAATGCCCCTCTAAATGTTCCGCGGCCGAGTGATTATGCACGCCACATACGACCTCCAACATCCAATCATCATTTGAGTCTAACTTTTTGCCCCTTAATGCGAAAAGGCATCCACATTTTTTGGAACCTGTTTGTTTGATCATTTTTCGCTTCTGGCCATATTCATGCTTATATTGTCCGCTTCTCTCGCATGCAAGGAGCACTCTAGCTTTGACACCTACCCGAGCGGCATTTGAAACCTTTATGACAATGACAAAACCTCTTTTCCTTCCTACACCATGAGCCCAACTAATCAACGAATCCCGACTGTGAAATATCTACAATAAACAAATTTATTATGAATTTAGTAACAAACAATTGTAATTTGAGTAATAAATTCACAGTAGGTCTTACCTATTGAGTTATAAACTCACTGGTATAATCCATGATAAAGTCCGATCCAACCTGACTTTTCTGTGTAGATACCTACAGAAGAAATATTCAAAGTCAAACTTACGAATTACATAATACTGTTCGGACACACAGGTCTGAACTAACCTATAATGTTCGGAACGTCAAAACCGAACAAAGGCATTTTGTGCGGAACTTAAAAACCGAACAAATGCATTTTGTTCGGACTTGAACTACCGTACACATCGGGAACTCTACTCATTCCCAGGCGAAAAAATTTTCACAAAAATGAAAAAAAAAACGAAAAAATAACGTAGAAACGGACTTTTCCACTGCTGCTCTGATTGAAATGCACCATTTCATTGTTCTTTTCTTCCTTCATTGCACTAGAAGGATCTAATGAAAAAAGTTAACTACAAGAAGAAGGAAAGATGAATGAGATGGAGGAAAATGAGTTGGTTAAGAATGGAAAATAGAGGAAGATGAGTTGCCCAAAACAACAATGAAGTGGAGAATAAGAAGTGGAATGAGAAGTGGAGAGTTAGATGGGTGGGAGTATTTTTAGGGAAGAAGATGAGTTGTGTGTGAAAAGAAAATATTTTTTTGAGTTTTGGGGGGAGATTGGATATTTTGGTCATTTCATAAAGAGGTTAAATGTATTTAAAAAAAAATTAAATTCCTTGCGTGGGAAAAGTATTATTTTGTGTGCCAATGGCAAGCCCCAAAACAAAGGGTCATTCTATTGGCACATAAATTTTTTCTTTTCCATGCAAGGAATTTGTCTCTTTTTTTTTATTGCA
This sequence comes from Persea americana, assembly GCA_029852735.1. Classification (NCBI taxonomy): domain Eukaryota; kingdom Viridiplantae; phylum Streptophyta; class Magnoliopsida; order Laurales; family Lauraceae; genus Persea; species Persea americana. The sequence goes on from CM056812.1 coordinate 3,121,993, forward strand.
TTTTTACCCCTTTATGTAATGACTAAAATATTCATTATCCCATAAAAACACAAAACATATTTTCTCTTTTCACACACAAGCTCATCTTCTTCTCTATCTCATTCTCTCACCCATCTCACCCTCCACTTCTCCCTCTTCACTTCCCTCACACAATGGTTTTGGGCTGCTCATCTTCCTCCATTTTCTGCTCTTGGGCAACTCATCTTCCTCCATCTCCTTCATCTTTCTTTCTTCTTGTACTTGATCTTTTTTCATTCCATCTCTAAGGCTTTCTAGTGCAATGGAGGAAGAAATCAACTATCAAATGATACCGTTTCCCATTCCATCTTCTTTCGTTTCTTCATTATTTTTTCATATTTTTACCACTTTTTTTTTAATTTTTTCTTGCTTGGAACAGGTTGTAGGTCCCGATATGTACGGTCTTTAAAGTCTTAACCGAATGCACATGTTTGAAAGTATAGTACCGAACATATTTGTATGTTTGAAAGTACAGTACCGAACATATATTGTATATTCAGAAGTACAGTACCAAACAATCACGATTTCTGCTACAATGAGACTTTAAAATTAGCCCAAATGCGTGAAAAAACACTACCATTGTTTCTAAAAGCTTACGTTGAATGCGAATCTATCCCCCATAATAAGTTTTCATGAAAAAAAAGGTAATCTAAGGTGGATGAAATGGTAAAGAATAAATGGAGAAGAAGAATAAAATAGTAATGGTGGAGAGAAACATTTACCTTTGGAAGATGAGATGGTGTAAGGGACTGGGAACGCTGAAGGAATGCTGGAGAGACCGAGATGCTAGAGATGTGGAGAGGTCCAGTTGTGATTTGTGTGTGGGAAGAAAGGGAAAAGGATGTATGTGAGAAGAAAGAGGGAAATGGAAGGATGAGTAATTTGGGGATTTTTGGTATGTGTGGAAAGAAGTAATATAATTTTTATATTAAAGTGATGTGTGTAAAGAGAATTTATGTGGGAAAAGAAAATTTATGTGTGCCAATAGAATCTCCCCCAAAAAATTTACTCTAATAAGAGTTGGTCCCATTATTAACGTGGATGCCAATATTAAGGATGCAAATGGGTATTCGGCTCTTTAATTATTTGGATGTTCCTCCTATAAAAAATTGAGTTTGAAAATTGTGATAAGTTTATGATTCATAAATTGGGTTAGGTCTAAAACTCAATTTAGATTCCAATCAATTGATAAATGGATTTGGTTCTGTATCCTTACATCCCTACAAGTTCCAACTTGTGGGCCTGAGAACTTGCCTACGAGTCTTTAATGTTGCAAACTGTATCTCAAAATCAACTTTTTTGTTGAATGATATCCTTAATTTAAGAAAAAAATTAATAAAACATAAGAGTAAACAAAAAGAAGTTTTAACCAGTCTTGAAACTCGATTCCGGTCCTCTAGCTCAACTCTGTTATGGAAGCGGATTCCCGTACTCTATCGAAACCGGGTTTTGGAACCAATAAAATAGGTTCTGAGTCTATACCAAATCTGAAACCAGAATTGTTATTTAGAAATAGGTTTGGTCTATATCAAGATAGTTCTAATCGGAACCGTTCCGTTTGCAACACTAGCCTATATGTTCATGAGAGCAAGCAATTCATTATTTGGCCAATAATTCAAAGTATTATATTCTTGGGAAACTTAACTCCATATTTTTTTTGGGTAAGAGACATTCACAATTGGGTTTTATGATCAAACCAGTTGAAATAAGGAGATACTGTTTCATTCAATCATGATTTGCCAGTTGGATAAAATCTTATCTTTTCTTTTTTTATTCAAGAAGTAATTGAGACTGTGCATTAGCTGGCATGAGATTTTATGAGTACTTGTGGTTTTGTGATAATTTTTTCTAAACACTTGCAAGAAATCCCTTTTTCGCCAGGCCCAACTGACTAAATGGGCAGGCTTGGGCCTGACATTTATGGCCTATGTCGGGCTAGGGCTAGATCCGGGCCTGTGTTTATAAAGTCATTTTCATGTGATTTCTTCATGTAAATAAAATCATGCATGATTCTTATGTGGTTTTCTTTGCAATGACTCATGTGATTGTTGTATGCATAGATCTATTTCTATTAATATATAGATGGATTTAATTGAGAATATTCATGGGTCGATTTGACCATGATTTTTATTTGGATTCTTATTAGCTTGAGATCACTTCTCTTTAGTTATTGGGTATAATATTTAACCACATATTCAGATTCAACTCTAATGCCCCACCTCTTGAATGGTTCGCAACCTGTAAAATGAAGTGCTACAAATTCTATTCCTTCAAATTTAGTTTGGTGGCAATTCAATGGAGGGAGATGGGACAACAAATAGGAGCCTTGTAATAGACCCACAACCACTACCACAAGGCTCGCTGTGTATATCAACCCATGTACATATAATATAAAAGATGACTCAATTGTTCGCATGAAATTGAGTTCTTAAAAAATCCGTGAGAAAATGAGGACCAACAGAGGAATGTTGAAGTTGTAGAGATGCTAGGTAATCATTCTCCATTAAAAGAGAAATCATTTGAGAGCCAACTGTGGATATTTATCTTTATTTCTTCAATTTTAACAACTTTCATAGGATAAAAATGGATAAATTTATTTGGGTTCTTAGAATCTAAAACCACACAAAAAAGGACTATAATAAAATTTTGCTCTACAAAGGTCGTCATCATTAAAAAGCTTCACCCCAATTACATTGAAGTCAGTTACATAAATTCCATTTCATTTTACCAGTCTATTTTGGGTCAAATCCTTATTTAGATATATCCTTACGACTTCTACCTATGTCCTATACTAGACATTCTCAAACAAGTCTCTCTTAATTAAATATATATAGATATATAATATTATTATATGTTTTTTCTTTATTTTATTTGGAAGACAAAGGATAAAAAGAAATTAGAGGAGATCTAAAGCTTTGTTGCAGTTGATTAATTCTTCATGTGCTTTGCCCCATACAGTGTATTCCATTTTAATCAAAGAAGTAATCTATCTGCATTCTTCCAAGGGACACTTAACATTTTATCCACTGCTATTGAGACATTCTGCTTATGTGGGCTACTGAGTGCTCTTCATAATGACGGTGGTTGCAATCTGCTAATGGTCTTATAACCAACTTATGGGAATAGCCAAGAGAATTAACAGGGGCTTACTTTGCAGAAAATGCAATCTTTAACATTATATAAATGCCTTTTTTGCCCAAAAAAAAAAAAAAAAACCTTTATATCAATGCAACCCATAAACTGAGACCCCATCAACTTAATTGAGGCTAGACCCCAGAAGGTTTCTCAGCCTTTTGACCTTCGTTACCAATGACAGCTGTGCCAGCCATACCTGCCTTTTCCAGCTGAGAAAACCATCCCAATCGTCCTAATGAGATCCTAAATAAGGTTACCTTGACAGAAACACAAGTCACTGAATACCTAGGATTATATTTCTATCTTTGATGGAAATTGAATTGAAGGGATGGTGAGAAAGAATATCCCCCAACAATTCAATGCTGAAGCGAAGGTCCATCTGTTACCCATGTCAAGATCATTTCACCATGAATTCTTATGTCTTCAATGCAAACAAACAAGCCGAGGGATCACAAAGAATTGTGACTTCTAACACAAACACAAAATATGATCAGAGGAGATGAGCCACAACCTATGTAGCATTTCTTCATACACCTATGGTCTCATTCCCTTCCCCTCACTATCACTAAACTCATTTGAAATGGATCTCCTGCAGGTTATTCAATATTGGACGGGGGAAAACCTGTATCTAATTAACTGCCATCAATTTTGAGGCCAAGTGTTAGAAAAGCCAAGATGATCAGAAGGTGATCACTTGAGTGTGTGCGCCTGTATGTGCGTCGATCCCATAATTTATGGGTTTTTTTTTTTAATAACTAAATCAATTTACTACTTTCAGTGGAATCCACCTAACAAATATTCATCCAACCAACCCCCAGAATTTTCACATCATCATTCAGTGGACATTCCAAATTTAACTCTTTAAGATATATTGACCACCAGGTTCCCAAGGTCAAAATTCCCAAAATACTCGAAATGATCCAACAGATACTCCTGTTCTCACATGTCTCACAACAGTAATCCTGCAAAACTTTATAGCCAATTAGCCATCTATTTTTCAAAATTAAATTGTAAATGGGCAGTAATTTAATCTTTTTCTTCATAAATATGAAATAATCTTGAACTTAGCTAAAAGGCTGAGAAAGGTATATAAATGTGAAGAAATAATCAGTCATATTTAACCAAAATGCTCCTTCCATTTGTTGCACAGTTTTCCTTATCTTTTTCTTTCCTTTTTTTTTTTTTTCTTTTAAACTCAACACATCAAATCAAATACAAAGAAACTTTATGTCACGCTGCCCATATATGCTTAGCAAGTTAGCAGTTTGAGCTCGAGAAATAAATCAGATGATTACCACATTCTATGAAGAGAAATACTAAGTCATACAACATAAGATAATTTAGTTTGTCAAAACAGACAATGACCCAGAGCTCCAATTGTACTCCATCAGCTTCTTCTGTACATCTGCACATCCCACATTTGATTTATCTACAAGGTGGCTGAGCCTGCAAATACAAATAGTTAAATGCTCTTCAGTATTTTTCAAAATACCATTCTCAGCATAGGACTAAATTATCCTATAATGTCTTTCGCTGTAGCTCAGCTGGTTTTGAACATTATTTAGAGTCTCTTGTAGAGCAAATTGAAAAAGAAGTAGAGCAAATGTATATATGATGCTGTGGGATCCAATAGAATTTACACAAGTACAAAAGTCCCACATTTTTGTACTGCTACTATCAGATTCCATATTTCTAATTTCAACCATAGCATTTCTGGAAAGAAAGAGACGTGTACTTCACGCAAAGCAACTGACTGGAAGATGGTGAGTAGGTCAAAAAATCACAAGTTGTCAGGCTCCAACAAGAAGCAGATCATGTGAGGATCAATGAATCTTAGCACCACATCCGTCATTCAAGTTCAAAATCTGCCTCGGCAGAGTTGGCCCAAGAAATCACATGGACAGAGGATAAATCACAGAGGGAAACAATTGACGAATTACATGATCCTTGAATTTAGTTTGTGCACACACATTGAATGTTACAGGTCATCACTGACTCAAAACAGATCACTGGATGTGTTGTGTCAGTTACAGTTGCTTAGTTGTTAGCAGTTTATAATAGGAGTTTTTTTTCCTTTTTCAAAATGGTGACTAGATAGAAGCAAACATCCTTAGTTTAGAGCCAGTGTTTGTTTAAGAGTCCTTAATTTAAATTTTGTGTTTCCTTAATTTAAAGTTTGTGTTTTGCAACAAGTGTAAAATGTAAATAAATATATATATATATATATTAAATACAGGAAGATGGTTTTGGTCCTTCTAGATACTCTCCCTTCGATCTTTATCTCCCTTAGCACAAGAAGATTGTAAGCGAAGTGGGTTCTTCTCAAGTGTCGCCCCTTAACTTTCAGTTTTCACTGTTGTTCTAGTGAGGAGTGGAATTCCACTGCTCCACCTATTGACAATCTAAACCGCTGAAAATGAAGCTCCCCAAGCCCCCCTCTAATATATCTACAACAAGAGTTGGTCCCGTCGTAAGATTCGGCATTTGAAATCCTTAATCATATGCTCAATTTATGGTGGGGCCAACTCCTATTGGAGAAAATCTTGGGAAAAGCACACTTAAGGGGAGAGCGTTTATTTTGAGAGGTGTTCAGATATTTAATAGGTGGGCTCCACATTGGAGTTCCACGCCCCTCTTTGGAAGCATGATTAATACACTCAGATGATTTGTACTCCTACAATATGACTGTATATACGGCCCAGCCTTTGATTAGTACAGCTACTTTCACACTCTTTATCACCCCATGATCTAGTAACATACCCATTTTATGTTCATCAAACCTTGCTTACCATTGTAAATAAATTAAAAAAAACACTGATAAGAAGACAATTAAACGTTAAAGTTGTTAAATCAAGGACTAGGATAATCTGATGGGGCTATTTTTTGCATGACCCTTATCCATAGCGAGATCTTTCTATATATGGCACCCCAAATGATAAGAATACATCCAAGTGGGCACCACAAGCTGGACCGCAAAAGCATAATATCAGTATGTAGTCTACTCGTAGGTGAAAATCTTCCATTACTTACACCATCACAGACCACAGTTACCTTTTCATGACTTGGGGAATGGCTTTAAATGATACGCTCTCAGCCATCTATTCCAGCCATAGGCATCGTGGCACATCAAACAATCACAAGTAACCAATCAATGGATTTTCATTAATTAATTGTGGCTAGATAGGTTTACATGTGATCACTCCAGCATGGTTCCTACTTCCGTGAGACACAACTCACGTTGCTAAAATAAGATGAAAACTATCATTTTGAGCAATTTGGATTCATTAGAGTAAGTCCTATTATTTCCATACTTTGACTGCCCTCGCAAAGTTTCAAGAAATTATTGTCGAAACATGTTGGGGTATTTTTCAAATTTAGGATTTTCTTCAGATATTATTAAAAATATAATTTTTTTTCGTGATTAGTAATAAATCAATAAATATAAACAATTATCGTCGACCATCGCTTGCCACCCCCTAAGGAAATCTTGGCTCCGCCATTGAATCTTCCTATACCACATTGTGCATGGCACATGATTTTAATGCAAGATGAGTTTCCCACACATCATGTCCCATGAGATTTTCTTGGGTTCTTCACATCTTAATACAAGCAATGTATGCAATGCAAATGGGCAACACCAAGTCAACGTGAAGAAAAAATACCACTTCCGTACATTGAGTTGTACATGCAGCTCATGTTTGCTGATATAGACTTTCACCCTACAGATCCCACTAAATATACATCGTCCCCAGAGAAAACAAAGCTGAAAGACATGGTCGACCATGATCAAATATTTGACAATACTTTACACTTGATCTGGACTCTTGACTGCGGTTGACACTAGAATTTCATCTCCAAATCTCTCACACGAGAGAGAGAGAGAGAGAGAGAGAGAGTATTGCTAATCAAGATAGTAATCCATCGGTTATTCAAAGTTGGCATTGCGATAGAAGTACCCTTTGTAATTTGAACAAATCCTCTGAATAGGCCAAAGTCGATATATCACTACCAATATCTTATGACGGATGTGCATTTTCTGAATATGATATACTAAGTCATTTATCTACCACATTACTCAACTAACAATTTAGAATGGGAAAAATAAGATGACGCTGATTGAATAAATTACTTTCAGTACCATCATGACATGAATAAAAACATCTATCCATAAGAAGGATATAATTGGCAACAGTTGACTCACCCATGATGCTGTTTTGTCAGATACCACTCTCAACTTTCTTCATCCTCAGATTCTGTGGGTTTTTTCTTTGATTTTGTTTTTACAGTGTGGCGAGATGCACCTGAACCAATAGTTCATAAGAAACAGCTATCAGAAAGTCAGTTTGAGCCAAGCACAAACCTGAAAAAAATCAGTTTCTTGATGTTCATCTTTTCTCTTCTTGCAAACACTAAACTTAAAAGCAGATAGATCAGATCGTTGAATGGATTGAAGGGTGTATACATTTAAATACAACAGTAATGCACGCAGCCACATGAGGCATGAAATAACTTCAACAAGAGTTGTAGTAAAAGAAAAAAAAAACAAACAAAATCTATGACACAAGTCAACGCTAATAATACATAGATCCATCATTTTACCAATGAAAAACAAGCGCTTGAATATCCTAAATCTATATACATATGCTACACCAAAACAATGGTAACAAGGTGAATTCTAAGATCTTTTTCTGATTACCAAAATACCTTCTCAACGATCACTTTTTATAATGTGTAGTCATTTAACAATTCCTACTTTTAATGCATTGCGCCTCAGCTACCAGTAGAGCATGTTTTCTACTTCTTCTGGAACTTGGTTAATAACCACCAATTTCATGACCTGTAAAAAGACTGGTGGGACAGCACAATACCCCAATGATGAATCATAGAGTTTTGTTGTTGTTGATGATGATGTTGTTACTATTGATTCTTTGCATGATTTCCTGAGCAATTTATGGTTTATTTTCCAATACAAATCTAAATCCAACTAACGTAATCACATAAAAGAGATAAAAGAAAAAAGTAACATAGCACCACGAAAATCAAAGGTCTAAACCAAATGAACCTCAAAATGTCCACTGACATCAAACAAACAACCGTAAAGATCACACGAGAGAGAGAGAGAGAGAGAGAGAGAGAGAGAGAGAGAGAGAGAGAGAGTCCCTTCAACACCCAAGTTCCTGATTCCAAAGCCTGTACTTTCCATTATGTATTCAGAAAATTATTTCAAAAAATTAGAAAAGCCTTCCATAACTCAATAGCCTTAAACACCAGAAATCTCCCAGATACTAAAATCCACCTGAAAGAAAGAAAGAAAGAAAACCCCAACTCCCAATTTTCCACAAATCAAAGCCCATAATCCAAAAACCCACCAATCCAACAAATAAAACCTCATAAAAAAGTCAATCACAATCACCTACAGACAAATAAAGCAGATAAAAAAGAAAAAAACTAACCCTCAATTACCCACAAACCACATCTCCTAACCCAAACATCCACGATACCAAATCAAATCAAATCTAAGCCCAAATCACAATCTAATCACAGACACAATCCAGAAACAGATCTAATCAAGATACCCTTATAGAATAAAAAATCTGGGGTGGCCGCACCTGAAACGAAGTAACAGGAGGGCCAGCCGCAAGGATTTGGATTAGTGAAAATCCTATTTTTATACCAATTTTTCTCAGCTATACGCAACCATATCGTGAAATCCTCAGCTATACAAATCTTCAAGAAGGAATTCCAATACACATTCCATAAACAAATCACAACGTGATCACAACCACATCCCAGAAACAGAATAAATTAAGAAACCCTCAAAAGATGAGATCTTGGGCGGTGCGCACCTTCAACAAAGTAGGAGGAAGAAGGCCAGCCACGGACGGTGGTAAGAGCCATACTCTCATCATCCGAGAGCGGGTTGGCCAATCGCCCAACCAATTCAGCTAGGCCGAGCGACTGGTGTCGGCGTGGCGGGACCCAGTAGGAGGCTCCGGGGACAAAGGGGAGCCAATCGGGGGCCGAGCGGCGTACGATGATGCCGTGGATGGCGTCCTCGAGGCGGCGCATCCCGAGGAGGTCGGCCTCTTCGGAGGAGGATGAGCTGAGATCCACCTCAATCAGGTGGTTCTGCGACTGCGATTTGGTGGAGCGGTTTCGGAGATTCAAGAGGCGAGAGGAAGGAGAGAGAGGGATTAGGGATTTGGAGGAGAAGAGAGTTGCAGAGTCATGAATTAGGGATTGAGAGAGGATTCGAGCCATCGAAATCAAGAGAGAGAAACAGGCGGAGATGTTTGGATTTGGAGGAGAGAGAGAGAGATAGGGGTATTTATAGGGATTTGTGCTGTGGAGGTGAAGTGTACGGATCCTATGACAGAAGAAGATGTGTTGGGATGGAGCGAGGACATGAGAAGGGGAAGGAAAGAGAGTCCTGACTTTGGATCTTCAAAGGCTTTTTTTGACTTGGGAAGTTTTGATAAATAAATCATGAACTTGGAAGTTTTGATAAATAAATCATGACTTAAAAGTTTGGATGAGGGGGATGTGTACAGTCGGATTCACCCATTAAAAATTTAAATATTTAAAAATATTTTTCAATTGAGTCTCAATCTAATAAAGAAAAATCTTACAGCGATCATAAGTACATCAACTATAGTCTGCCACAATACCCTTGGGGCAAAATATCAAGCCGTCCATGTCCAAGGTTATCGTGCATATACTCACTTAGAGGTTTTAGATTTTTGTTAATTTTATTTTTATATTAAATAATTAATTTTATTTTGAATCAGCTTCTATTACGGTAAAATTCGAAGATATCTTGTATTTTGAGGCGTTTAAATTTTTAATAGGTGAGCTTAGGCGTAGAGTTTCATTCCTTAACCTTTTTTATTTAAGGAAATACGACACTATCTAAAGACAAATGTTGGATTCATTAGTGGAGCCCATTGATGACATTTGAATAGTTTGTAATTAGGATATTATTGGCTTGACCAAATGTGCTCAAAGCGTGCCCATGTATATGCATAAAAAAAAGTTAATAAAAGTATGTTTGGATAGCTATTGAAGTTATGACAGATAAAATTGCAAGATATTGTAAGTTTTATTGTGTAAAAATATCAATTTATAATAACATGACATAATTTTAGTTATGTTGTACAATGTTTTTCCAAAAATCAGGTTTGTTGTAAAGATGTTTGTTCAAAATCTATTATTCTTGATGGAGTATATAATGTATTTATAATGTCTGTAGTTCGATTTCCAATGATTTGAAAATGGGTGAAAGTTCGATGGAGTAAATGGGAGAAACTTAACTAAAATCCAAAGCTTCACGTGTACAAGAGGTAATTTGTATTTCTAAAAATCCATGATCGAATGAAAAGGAATGAAAATGTGGAAAAGACAGAAAGTGAGTAGGTTTGAAGAAACGTGAAGGATCTAGGGTTTCCTTATTAGCAGTATTTCACATTAGAAAGAGACCCAATGCAACGCATTGTGAAACTTAGGTGATATAGACTCAATTAGGAAACAAACTAATATCAAGTTAGATGCTGCAATGGGTAACTACTCATTTGGGGAAGTGAGATACTTAATTGAGCAACCCGAGCAAAATTGAAATCAATTACAAAATTGATTCGATTTTGCAATCAAATAGCCCTTGCTTTTAATGCATATAATTCACTATCGCAGGAAGACCTTTTTTTTATTGGTTTTTTTGTTTTCTAAGTTGGGCTATTGGTCTAGAGCATGATACTTCCACTTGAGGACCCGAGAATCGTTCCTTGGACTTGGCCGTGAGACTCACTAGGTGCTAATACCACTTAGTCATGAGTATGTTGGTAGCTCAAAGCCAAGTTTATTCCTAACTAAAGTACCTCCTTTTTTTTTTTTTTTTTCTCTTGTAAGGAAATTGTGTTGAACCTAATAATGAAATAGTCTTAAAAAAATTTAGAATAATTTTCCTCTTTGTTACAAAATTCTATTGTTGTGTAAATGCAAATCATGAGTTTTAAGGAATGGAACTCCACAATGGCGCCTCTCTATTAAAAACTTGAACCTCTCGTAAAATAAACACCACCTAATAAATGGGGTATCTCTAAATCTTATACAAATCAGAGTTGGTATCACCGAAAGATTAGCCATTTGATAAAAAAATATGATTAATGAATATGCATTAGATTATATTAGTCACGTTCTTAATCAAAACCTCAATCTTATGTTTGGGAATTTCTCAAAAGCTTGAAGGCATTTATTTTGAACTGCTTGTATTTAGAATATGCGAGCTTCACTATAGTGCATACTCCTTTGCTCATTATTTTTTTAAGGGTGCATTTAAGCGACAATTGGATTTCATAGAGAACGGTTGTTTCTAATTTTTTGTACAACTCTTTTTTTTATGTTTGGTGCGACGTATTTTCTTCGTGATAAGGCAAAATACAAATACAATTTTTTTTTCAATAGCAATCATTTTGATTTCCAATGAGAAAGGGAGGAAATGCAGGAATCTTTATCTTCAGTGGAAACACAAATTCTCCTCTTGCACAAGCTAGCCCCAAGTCAGCAGCCTCATGGGATTCAGACTTCAGACCCCGTTTTGGAAGAGGACTTGGAATCTCCAACGTCAGGTTTCAGAATGATGGATAGTGATCGTGTGAATGTGACTCTGAAGGCAGCATAACGGCATCCCATGCGCTAACATGCGCCGGTTGGTTTTGTGTACGATCAAGACGTGGATGGTCTCCTCCTATAATTGCATCCACTCGCTGTGTTTTTTGGGGGGTGGGGTGGGGTGGGGTGGGGTGGTGAGAAAAAAACAATATGAGGGGGAGGGGAGGGAAAATTAGTTTTCTTTTCTCTTGTTTGTTTAGTCAAAGAGGGGAGAGAAATCCCCTCTTTGCCTCCCTCTTTCCCCTAGTTTTGAAAGAAAAATTTGCCCCCAAATTCCCTTCCCCCATTTTCTCTCTCCCCCTTCCCAAACACCCTCTATTTTAATATTCCCTTTATTTTTCCCTCTTTTTTTCCTTTCCCCACTTTACCTCCTCACAAACGTAGGGTTAGGTGTGTCATCCACGTTCATCAAGTGGGGCCACATTTGAAAGTCGAACCACTCCAATCAAATCGAGTATTCCTCTCTGTATCAAGCATTCTCAATTTCAATCATACAAGACTTGGGCCCATCTCATATTTTATGCACCTACCGTCATTTTGACTCTCTGGATCTGTGAGTCATCAATCATGGCCAAGGTGGGCCCCACATCGATAGAATTTTGTACTTATAGTTCCTCCCATCTTTGTAATTAACAGGCTGTAATCAAATCTTACAAGCGCCTCATTGGACACCACTAACCACACTTTTCATGCACAACGGATAGATGGATGGTTCAGAAATTTAAGAAAAAATAGTAATGATACAGAGTAATGGTTGAGATAGCACCCCTTCAAAATGGGGCCCATGTAAGATCCATGGGCCTAGGCCACACAGAAAGAACCTGGGCGTAAAACGCCTCACCTCAGGTAGTAATTGATTTCATAGAGGGACAGGCCAGGCCAAGCCCCCATTGACTCAGGACCTTGAATTGTCCACCAGAAAATTGTACTGCATTGCTCTTAAAGTCTGGTTTTTTTAATTTTCTATGGACTTGACCAGGTGACTCGACTCAAAGCTGAGCACTTGACCTCGGATGCTCAGGTCAGGACCCATGATAATGGTTTTGAAAAATCTGACCATGACGTCAAGCCGTGGGCTAAAACTATCATTCATCCAAATTAAAAAAAAAGTTATTACCCAGTACGAGTCCTGCCGAAGCAAGATCATTCAATTTCATCCCAACATGAACCTTTATTTTCGCCACAAAATAACGGTTGGGGACCTAGACTTATCTGATTATTGTAATCATCTACTCATGGTTAATTGAAATTTCATGTAGATGGAGCTATTAGAAACAAACTAGAGCTGGCGATATCGCCGTGTGGGTCTAAAAAGTGTAAAATAGTTCTTAAAAATTAGAAACGGATACAATAAAAAGCGGTAAAAATGTAAAAGTTGAGCTATTTAAGTAGTATCTTATCTCCGATGCAGTAATCTTTAGTATTGTTGAGTGCTAAGTTGCTAATTCAATGTTCATAACTTCATGTAATTAATGAAGTAACATATGGGTGCTAGTTTTTGTATAAAAAAATATATATATAAATGTCCTTTATTTAAGCTTAAAAAAATTACTCTAACTCAAATTACTTTTAGGAGAAATTCTATTTTCACGCATAGGTTTTGCTGAGCTCACCCACTTTTCCAATAATGCCCAAAACACCCTTTTCTCCTCTCCTCTCCTCTACTCTTCTTTTTCCCTCCCGCTTGCCGCGACCAAACCCTGATGGCCACCCCATCACCGGCAACCATCTCTCCCTCCGCCGAGCTCTCTTCTCTGCCCCACCATCACGGGCGAACTCCCCTCTCTTCTCCCTCCGATGAATTAAGTGGTTTCTTCTCCTATTCTATTCCCCTCCCAACTCCTGTGACCGAACCCCAAGGGCCGCCTCATCATCGGTGAGCTCTCCTCTCTGCCCCACCATCACCGGCGACAATCGTCTCCTCTTTCTTCGCGTGTATCGCTCGCTAGTGGGGTACACAGAGTTTCAGGGCTATGCACATAAAGGGGTGCACGGCTGTGAAAACCTGTACATATATCATGTGCGCGGCATTTCACACCCGTGCACAGGAGATATGCACGGAACTTATGGGTATTTTCGTCATGGGTATTTTGTTGATAGGGTTTTTTTTTTTAAAGTGAGTGTGCTCTGTTATTTTCGTGGTGCAAAGAGAATTTCTCTAATTTTACTGGTCTTTTAACTCAAGGGATAAGTCTTTTGAGTTTTTATGAAGGATTAATTGGCTAAAAACCAAAAATTGGACTGTCTAATTAGTCAAGTAGATTTTAGTAAAAACGCACGATATTGAGAGGCTTGTTGAGATTATGTAAACATAGACGGGCCTTTTTATACAAAAATTAGGTTCTAACGAAAAAACAAGGTGTGATTCATAAAAAGATATAAAAAATAATTATACCTCACTCAAAAGATACAAACGAGACTCGAGCACGAGTCCTAGGCCTTGCACCCGCATATTCACGAGCTTGGATCCAAAAGAACACGATATTTAATAAATAAACTAATGTAAGAATGCGACTCAACTAAATACCCAGCCAGCACCGAGTCTACTCGGACGAGTCAACCCAGTGCCAGCTGGAATTTCAAACCATGATTATGATATTTTTCTGGCTTTGAAGATTTTAAGTAAATATTTAGAAGACATTTCTATAACTTCACCAGTTTTTACTAACAGTCTTAAGCCTGGATAAAGGAAGGTTGCATTAGGTAGATTGATAGACAACATAAAATTATAAGAAATAACAAATTCAAATAGCCGACCCCAATATTTTTTGGGCCGGTATTCGCTATATAGTATATACACCTTCGCTGCCCTTTCACTAAAAGCTTATTTCCCATGAATTCTTGGAATTCAATACAAATTAGACAAATGGTCCACTAGAAAACTCTACCAAACAAACACCATAAGGTATTTACTAATTAACAAATAAGTTATTTCACTACCATTGATCGTTTATCAAGCATGAAAGCACCACATTTAACTCATTGGCTTTTCAAAGTACCAGGAAAACATAAAACAATCAAAATGTAGCAACATGCATGGTTTCAGGAGTCTCCAAAAGGCATCGCAGAATACAAGCTGAGCTTATGAGTTTGAAATAGAGTCTTTTACAGAACCTCACTCCAATGAAAAGGAGGAAAAAAAATAAATATTATGAATAGATGTAGACGAGGGTTTGTGTATTCTGTTGCTTTACAGTTGGATAAATGGTGGGAGGAAGATGGGAATGGCTCCTCCCACCACACTATAGTAAAAAAAAGGCTGCCTCACTACTGGTAAAAAAAAATAAAGAATTGAACAAATAAACCACACTAAGAGGCAGGGTATAATAAATCCATGCCCCTTTTAACTACCTCTAGGAGATTTTACACATTAATGCAAAGAATAATTTTACAGCAAGAACAACAATATAGATAAATATTGGAAAAAAAAATGGGGTGGATTTTACAAGGAATGGGATTTTTGTTATACCTCAGAGCCGTCGTGGGAAATTGAATGACGAAAAAGAATGCTAAATATATCACAGTCTCAATCCAGTAAAAACTGGAAGGCTGCAGTTTTGAGGAGCTCAGCGGCTGGCTTGACATCTGAGAA
Organism: Persea americana; assembly: GCA_029852735.1. NCBI lineage: Eukaryota > Viridiplantae > Streptophyta > Magnoliopsida > Laurales > Lauraceae > Persea > Persea americana. Next base: position 3,137,402 of record CM056812.1, read on the forward strand.
ATCCTTCAGTTGGTGGGCATCAGACAAGTCATCAGTCGAGAATGGAATGCTGCATGGTGAGCCATTGGAGATGAGTCATTCAAATAATGCATTTTTTACTGTGTATTTCATGATCATAACAGGAGGGAATATTCTTACCTGGAGGTGTCCTCTAGTAAGAAGGAACTACTATCTGCAGTGTTCATGTCCTCCGTCATCATGACCCTCATGCTAGAAATGACCTGTGGAAAATTGAGAAAGTCTCTGTTTAGAAATGACACAGAAAGTTTTTAAATTTGGCAGGTTTGGCCACAATATTGTATTCAGTGAGTTTCACTAAATCCTATATAAAAATGTATTAGATTTATGTAGCTTAATCCAAATATATACTTAAGACAGCTCTTCTAACTCAAGATGCTTCATTATATATATTTACAGCGGTACTCATGAAGCTCGAATGAGTATTGAGCAGCTGTTGAAAAAGTACCAATTTCGGTACCCCGGCAGAGCATGATATCTATAGAAATCCAAGTCCCCTCAGATGACTACTTGTGATATATTTATCCCCAAAATAACCTTGTACATAACCTCTCTTTAAACCATTGCTAAAGGGTATTTGTGTAATTGTACTATGTAAATATTAATATAAATACAAGGTGCACCCTCAAAGAGGACACATCAGTTTTTATGCCCATTCTGATAATGTTACCAGCTACGATTTGGAAGGCACTCTAGCGGAAAATGATGCAGATGGCGGGCTGGCAAACATGGATGGCAGCAGATGAATGGCTGATTGGGTGTGGCAGACAATCAATATTTAGGGGGACTGCAGTTTTGAAAGCGACATATAGACATCAGACCTAATCCATAGACAAAGATCATGATCGCACACAAGAGATTTGATCCAACTACAGAAAATTGGATCCAGAGACAGTAGTTGACCTAGAACCTATGATGCCTAGATAAGACATGGATACTGTAGGGACACACCATAGACATGGCAGGAACATGGATTTTATATGTAAAAAGTGAAGTAATGGATATGATATGACATGATACGTTGCCCACTTTGAAGTATCCCTACATCATAGCCTAGAACTAGGTGATCCAATCATGTATAACATCAAATGCAAAGACAAATGACAAGATCCAGTAAACAATGCCACTAGTGGTTCAGATGAAAAATAAGGCTTAAGGATTAGTGATGTCCAGCATAATGAAAGAATTGCAAGAGGCTAGCACTACAGCAATGTGGGCATAGCAGATGTCGTAATCAAATCCGGCAGCAAGAGTAGAGGAGTCAGACTTAGGAACAATGTTGCAAGTAGATTTGCAATAGGTAGCGGAACATCACGTCAACGCACATTTGCTATCATAAACTCTAGGAAGTGTACACCACAAAACATTCTAATTTATTGTAAGCTTTGAATTTTATGGTAATGAATACAACTAAAAAGCTAAATGCTTGGGAATGCCTTTCAAGTAGACATAGCAATGTAGATATAGGTTGAAGTTGAGGCCTTAGATTTGTTGGAATCTAGGGTTTACCCCAGAAGAGGAGACTTGAGAGAAGTTGAAGCCTTAGATTTGTTGGAATTTAGGGTTTTCCCTAGGGGGGGGGGGGGGGGGGGGGGAGAGAGAGAGAGAGAGAGAGAGAGAGAGAGAGAGAGAGAGAGAGAATTTGGAGGGAAGAATGGATTAGTCCAATCACATAGATTGGATAACTAATCCTATTTATTAACATCTTAAACTTCTGAAATGACAAAAACCCCTTGTAGTAACCTATATTACGTAAAAGTCTCTGAAATTAAAAGTCTAACAAGTCAGTCCTATGCTAACTCGAAACACTCCCATTTAAGATGGTGCATATATGTTCACTATTCCCAACTTGGATAAAACATCATTTACCTGTTTCCTACAAACTGCTTTTATAAGAAAATCTACAATTTGATCAACTGTACTTGCATATGCTAGCACATCTTTTTCCTCGATTTTTTCCTAATGAAGTGACAATCAATTCCATATTGACGCAGGAGAGGAAGGTCCATTGGATCTGTCCTTGACTTATTTGGACTAATTCGATCAGTCCAATGGCTATTTGATCCATTTAAATTGGGGCCCAATCAAACACGAGCTCATATCTGAATAGGAAAACAATTTTGAATAAAAGGAGAGAGGTAACAAAGAGATTGGGACTTTTTAAGACAAGGAGCACTTCAAGGGATTTGGAAACCAAAGATAGAAGTAGAGAAATTCTCCCTACCATGAGATTCAAGCCAACCCGACCTTCTATTTTCTCTCTTTCTTGATCAAGTAATGATATAATTAGTAAGGACTATTAATATTGATTTTTTTCCTTAGTCATTTAGGAAACTTATCTTATAATATTTAAAAGTAGATTGTGACTTCTTAGCCATTGGAGATTATAAATACACTATGTATGGGACATCCAGCCCATGTTTGAATGATTTATTTCTTTTAGTTAAAGTGATGCATGGTTACTCCTTTATTCTCTTCTCCGTTAGATTGAGGGTGTGCCTCCGAAAGGATTGAAGATCTATGGTAGATTCCTGTAATCAGCGGTGAGCGAATCTACTTTTCTCCTTGTTAGGTCAAATTTCTGTTTGATTGAAGATTGGGTATCATTGGGTTCACCATCATTTGGGACTACTGCTTCCCTGACTGTGTTAGTTGGTATTAGAGCAAATCGGTCCATATGATTTGTAGGTTGATTTCTTCCCCCGTATAATGCCTCTTGGACATGGACATAGTTCCAGGCATTTAGTTGAGAGCGACATAGAAAACCCATATGACCCTCAAAATCTAGAAATCCAGAATCTACATAGGCAAGTTGAGACCCTATCTCGACATTTGGATCAAATCGAGCCCCAAGATCTATTATTTGATGAGTTGGCCTCTGAAGGTGTTGAAGATTTTTCGGTTTACAGTGATAGACCGGATGATGATGGTGATTTTGAGGATCTGATTTACGATAATGGGTCGGATGTGTTGATATAAATTGTTATGCCATTCACTAATAGATCGAGCTTTTGGTATTACTGGTTATTAATATGGTATTAGAGCCAAAGGTCACGAGTTTGAAACCCCTAGGAGGCATGTTACCTCCATCTGTTTGTCTGTTCCGTCTATCTGTTGGGTTATGCCATTCACTAACAGCTTGAGATTTTGGTGTTACTAGTTATTAACAGGATGAAGATCGTGATGATGAACTTAACACGTTGATCTGGGATGTATATGAAGATAATAATGATGTCTATGATCAGATCTTTGATATGTCTCAAGATTGTGGCTTAGATGAGAAAATAATTTTTGATGAGTATCTTGAGGATGAGGAAGAGACTCCAACTGTCAATAATGAGCAAACTGACATATTGAATGATATAGATTCAACGGATGCATTGGAGGGTGCGAATATGGTGGATTGTATCTTGAAGGGTGCGGATATGATAGATTATGTAGATAATGAGAAGCATGATTTGCAGTTAGTATATATGCCAGCGACTTGTTATTCAGATCCTTTCTGGGAAGGGACCCAACGACGAGATCTACTATGGGTCGAGTTATAGGCCCAGATGAATTGCATAAATCAATCTTCCAAGCCAGTTCATGACAAATCTTCATAATTTCAAGTGCCACCAAAAGATCAAAAGTGGATGCGGAAGAGGAAGAGAAAGCGCAAAAGAAAGCATGCCACCAAAAGATCATAAGTGGATCCGGAAGAGGAAGAGAAAGCGGTAAAGAAAGAGGCGAATCGTGGATGTCAACTCAAGGTCGAGTCTTTTTCAAGTGGGGGAGTCTAATGAAGGAGCGGAAGGTCAATTGGATAGGGCCTCGACTTATTTAGACCAATTAGATCGGTCCAATGTCTATTTGATCCATTTAAATTGGGGCCCAATCAAACAAGAGCTCAGATTTGAATAGAAATGTAATTTTGAATAAAAGGAAAGAGGCAACAAAGAGATTGGGACTTCTTAAAACAAAGAGCACTTCAAGGGATTTGGAAACCAAAGATAGAAGTAGAGAAATTCTCTTTACCATGAGATTCAAGCCAACCCAACTTTCTATTTTTTCTCTTTCTTGATTATCAAGTAATGATATAATTAGTAAGGACTATAAATATTGATTTCTGTCCTTAGCCATTTAGAAAACTTATCTTATAATATCAGAAAGTAGTTTGGGACTTTTTATCCATTGGAGATTATAAATACCATATGATGAGACATCCAACCCATGTTTGGATGATTTATATTTTTTAATTAAAGTAATGCATGGTTGCTCCTTTATTCTCTTCTCCGTTGGATTGAGGGTGTGCCTCCCAAAGGATTGAAGATCTATGGAAGATTCTCGCGATCAATGGTAAGAGAATCTACTTTTTCTCCTTGTTTAAGTTGATTTTTTGTTTAATTGAAGATTGGGTATCGTTGGTTCACCATCAGCTAGGATTACTGCTTCTGTGAGTGCGTCATATATGCTTTGTTTCTCATGGTATACTAGATTCTTGGCTGGTTTAATTGCTAAAATACTATCACAATGTAGAACCATGGGTCCACCTTGCTTGCACCATAGTTCTACCAATATCCTTAGCCATAACAATTCACAACATAACTCCATTCTCTTTCTTGTCAATGTTCCTATATTCCAAGTAGGAAATCAAATCCTTTTTCTTTTTTACTAACTTCTTTACCCACACTAATCCAAATTAGTATGGGAACCATTGCCTTCTTTCAATTGCAACCGTGGCCGCTACAGTGCATCACTTATAGCAGGATACTGTTATAAGTTAAAGAATATGACTTACGTGTAATTTACATTTTACCAAGGACCCTGATGTAATTAGTAGACCCAGGATCTTTTTTGTAATTTGTCAAACTAGAGAAATAGTACAACAGAGATGGTTGCCCAAACACCCTAGCATGATCACAATTAACTAGAACTTTTTTATTCTAGAATTGAAAGAGATGTGAAATTAAAAAAATAGAAATATGACACAGAGAGAGAAAGAGAAACAGTTAAGTCTGGTTACTCACTAGGGCTGGTCAAACCTACATATCTAGCGCTTTATAGTTATTAATATTTACAAATACCCTGGCTGTTTCTAGTATTTATAATAAAGTCCCTATAGTTGTGTATATTACAATCTAGATCTGTGTAGCAAAAATAAACCAAGAAAACAGGTCTATAATAATCTTCAACAAGAAGTATACATAACAAAACAAGAAGATAGATATAAAGTATGCCAGTAGTCAGTTGGGTCCTACGGACCCACCTTCAGCCAACCGCCTTCCTGCACGACATCAAGCCTGGAGCAGGCTTGCCTGGGCTTGGACTCTTGGTTGGGGCCTTGGATGGTCCTGGGCTGTGCCAGGAACTGGACGGCCTATGGGACCTGCGGATTGCCTCCTGAACACTCCTATTAGTAAAGAATAAGGATTTGGAAACCCCCATGCCTGTAAACTTAGTCGGAAGTGTGCCCCATTTGTCCCATGGGGAGGCTTTCTTTGTTCATATGCATCAGAAGTCTCCTAGAGTTTTTGATAACTTTTTCACAAAACCATCTAAGGTTTCAGAGGTTCAGGGTTCCAAGGATCCAAACAACACCTTAAGGTCTTCTTATTTTATACCCATGTGTGTATCACAATGCCATGTGCTAACATGTGCATGTTTTTGTGAGTGAGAAGGCAGGGTTTCAGCCATTTGTACTTACATCAGCATGAACACCATGAGTACCATATTTGTCGTCCCAGTAATTCGTACATATTCTATAAATCTGCTGGACACTAAGGACCTGCAGACAAGCAGTAAAGATAAGGAGGGAGAGAGAGAGAGAGAGAGAGAGAGAGAGAGAGAGAGAGAGAGAGAGAGAGAGAGAGAGATAGAGAGAGAGAGAGAGATAGATAGATAGAGAGAGAGAGAGAGAGAGATACAGGGCAGAGGTCACTGCTGATATCATCATAGGAGATTCTAGCTTTCTGGTGTATAACCTGCAGATACAAATTGAATACAACCAGTATCAAAGAAGCTGAAAACCATAATAATAACTATTTTTTCCTATGCAAACATTTTTACAAAACATTGAACGAATAAAATATCATTAAATTAACTAGTTTTGTATAGTTCTTGAATTCAATGATATCATCCCAAACTAAAAGTTGAATTTCAAAGTAAAATAAATTCCTGACAGTAGTTGACAGGTTGTTCTGCCATACAAGAATACTCTCCACGTTGATTAAAAAAATGTATTAATTATCAATGGTTATGGTTCAGTAATTTCACACAAAGACATAAGAATCACACAATTAGACTGGCTCAGAACTACTAGAGACAAGTAGTAGTCCACAATCAGGAGCCAACTTGGAAAACAGTTTTTTTGTATCACACACTCCGCCGGAACTCAAGCAATGTCATATGACTCATGATATTGGACTGGGGCATTAACAAAAGGAAAATACAACACATGCAATTAGACTGAGGCATTAGCATAGGAAAACACTAGTCAAAAAAGACTTTTTGCTAGACCCATGTTGACAGAATCTGGATTTTGAAAGAATTGGTATAAATTTGTTTTCCATCGCCCAAATGACAGATAAACCACACAAGGAAGGGAAACAAAGTAGATGTCTCACGAAAATAGCACAAATCTAGTTGGTTAATACACCCAAACACATGAACCCCAAGAGGAAACACAACTAAACCCCAGATGTCTTGCAAAGAGGTAAAATTTTTAGAGAAAACAAGCACTGATATCGGTAGCTACCAGTTCTCACTTTTGGATAACTCGATAACAGAAGAGTAATCCTAGAAGCCAATCGAATGGTTCTCATTGTATGTATAACCATAGGTGTCTTCCGGAAGGTTTTCAGCTGAGGCGTTCTACATAGCGCTAGAATCTAGAGGGGCCAACTCAATCTTACTCTCCCAGTGATTTAGTTTGGTTGGGTTTGGCTTCCACCCCCCACAACCACCCACCCCCCCCCCCCCACCACCACCAAGAGTGGAAGCCCTTTGCTGATTGGCAGTTGCAATGAAGGTCCCTACAACTGAAAATCTTCAGAGGAGGGGCTTCACCTCCCAATATATTTTCTATGTATGTGTGATGTGCAGGAAAGCTCAGCAAACTGTCAACCATCTCTTTCTTCAGTGCGAGGTTGCATCCCATGTTTGATATCATTTTTTTGTATAAATGTGGCACATCATAGCGTTATATGAGAGCTTTATCAAAGTTTCCGTAATATTGGGGATGGGCCCATTTTACGGTTGTGGGCTCACTCTTTGAAGGTGCATTCCTTTTGCCATCTTTTGGTCAATTTGGAAATAAAGGAATGAAAGGAATTTTAGGAGCTCTTCATCTTCCATACCTAAGCTGATCTCGGATATAAATCTTAGGACTGCGAGATAGGTTTTGCTAGGAGAGAGTTTGAGAATCTAAAAATGACTGACATCATCTCTAATTGGAAAGGATGGGAGGGTGATCGCTTGGACCCCTTCAAAAGTGGGACTTTTGGAATTTAATGTGGATGAAGCATCAAGAGGCAAGCTGGGACCAGCTGGTATTGTTGGGGTGCTGTGTAATTTCAAGGGCAATATTCCGCTTATGTTCTCTCAGAGTGTTGGGGTTAAGGAGTCAAATGACGCAGAGGTGTCGGCGATTTTAGAAGCTTTTCTACCACTCACACTCTCCTTTCGGGCTAAGTTGATTGTAGAAGCTATCGGCTAATGTGGTGCAGTGGACTTCTCATTCAAACTCGAAGGCGTGGAGGTTTCAGTTTCTTCTTCATGAAATTAGGGAGTCGTCCTCTCATTTAGATGTAGTTTTTTGTCATGCTCTTAGGTCGGCAAACTCCTTGACAGATGGTCTAGATAAACAAGGGGTAGATAGAGAAGCACCTTAGGTAGCTTATGTATTGTAATTGTTGTTTGCTATTTTGTCAGCAGGGTATATTCTCTTATACCCTTGTTTGTCTCTTTGTAATGTTTTTTCTACGTAATTGTAATTTTTCTCTCGTTACCAATCAGAAGAAAAAAAAAAAGCACCTTCATATACAAGTCTTCCACTTAGTGATGTGCTCTCGTGCCAAGCTGGATGTATATATTTGGGGGAAAAGAAACTTGGCCGAGTTTCCCTACCTTGGGTGATCTTGGCAATTTTACTTTAACTATATTTCTCAATATTACAAACCCCCTGTCCCTTGAAATCTTCCTAAATTACATAGACTGAGTGTAATATCCCTGAAAGTAAATTAGGGGCTCGAATTTTTGTTAATGTAATTATTTTTCCTTGCTTTTAAAATTTGATTAGTGTGATTTATATTTTGTTACATGTGGTGTGTGATTTATTAAATTTGATTCATTTAAGTCTCTCCTCTTGGAATAGGGTTTTAAACTGTGATATATATGTGCAACCAATATTTGTTGTGGGGTTAATTTTCTAATTACTAGTGGCAATATATGTGGGTCCTAACTTACTTTAGAAAGGGGTTAAAAGAGTAGTAGGGCCATGGGAGGAAAGTTAATAAGCCTAAGTTGTTAAGAGCTGGTGGGACCCTTGGAACTATGTTTAGAAAGACCATCTCCTTTGGTAACAAGGTGTGCACAAATAGAAAGGGGGCCTTATTCAGGTAAAGCTCAAGTAGAAAGAGGTCTCTACCCTAAATTTTAAATACATGTCTCCCATTGTAGAACCCATCTCATGACCTTCTCTCTCTCCTTGCCTTCTCTTGCCTACCTCTCTCTTCTGAAACCCAAACCCTAGCTCTGATACCACTTGTCAAGGGCCCCGGATTCTGAGTCGTGACATTGAGACACCCTTGAAATTTATATAATTACAATCAGGCCCTTTTCTTTTCTCACAACATGCACAAAGTGAGTGTAGTAGAGATGAGAATGTTGAGATGGATGTGTGGTAAAAGTAGAAAACATTGGATTAGAAATGAGCATATTAAGGAGCATTTGTGGATAGCATCAATAAGTGATAAATTAAGAGAGACATTTTCGAGGTGGTTTGGTCATGTCCAATACAGGCCATCAATAACACTGGTGAGGAAAAGTCTTTTTATGAAAGTTGATGGCCTGCCAAGGAATATGGCTAAGTCAAAGAGGACATAAATGGAAGTAGTAAGGTTAGATTTGAAGTGCAATTGCAACTCATTTGAGGATTTGGACTAGGATGGACCAAAAAGAAGAAATGGAATTCATGTAGCCGACCTTAACATAGTTGGGGCAAAGATTTGACAACGACGATGATGATATACACACACATAACGCTTATCAGGTGCACACCATTTCCTTAGGGGATTTGGAACGCATTTCATAGTGAGGCCCACTTGATGGTCCATCCGAATGGACCACAATCACCACACAACACGAGGACCCCCCTTAGGCTTTTTTTGAACCCCTGGGTTTGCACCCGTCTAAATGGAATGGACCATTGGATTGATTGCGCATGGGTTTTCAAGGGTGAAAATTTATGGGCCATTAATCAAGGGGTAAGGATGATGGGGTGATCCCCTCATTCCATGCACCGGTAGGGCCAACCTAGATCTTTTGGTCCCCCAGGTTGAATCCCTAAGTGCACACCATAGAGAGGTGTGTAGGGGCTATCCCGTGTGGCGCAACCCCGGATCCACGATCAAAGAATAGACCAATCTCCCAAGGGATTGATCGAATCCAAGGATGGACTCCAGCCCTAAGACACACTCACAACCACCCTAAGGCACACTCACAACCATAAAACACACCATAACTGAAGAAAACTCGGGAAATCTTTGATTAATTGGAATAAGCATGATCAACTACAATGAAGGACTCAACTCTATATAGAGTATTGTTTTTTGGCAACTAAGACTTCTAAATAAATTAGAAAGCTCCTAATCCTAATCAAACAATAAAATTAGAAATAGTTCCCTAATTGAAAACAAGGAAATAAAATAAAAATAGGATAAAAGGAAATTGCCACGTAACACTCAGTCAATAAGGCCTGTGGATTGAACCCAATGGACCGGTTGACATATGAGTCAATCAAGTGGGCCTAGTTGCTTTCTTGGGCCTGACTCGTAGTGCATCACTGTGTGCAAGACACGTAGGGGCTGGCCACTTTGAGGAATTATATATATTACACACACAAAAATTATCAGGTGAGCATCTTTTCCTTGGAGAATTTGGTGCACACCTGATAGTGGGGCAGATCTGATAGTCAATCCAACTAGACCACACATAGGGACCCCCATCTATGTCACGAGACTCCTGGGTTTGCACCCATTCAAATGGATTGGATTGTTGGACCAACTGTGGACCTGTCTTTAATGGTGAAAATTTGTGGGCTGTTGCTGAAGGTTTTAGGATGATCACACTGTTAAGTAGTTGTTTGTTTAGTTTCCTACCACCAATTGGTTTTGGGATTATTACCTAGCAACTTTGAGATGGTATCAGAGCCAACACGTCCCGGGTTCGAAACCACGAAGGGCAAAAATGCCTCATGCCGCGTTGTGTGTTTGTGCGGGCGCAAGTGCAATGGGCAAGAAGGCCCCATGCTGCGTTGTAGTCTTGTGCAGGCGTATGCTTCGGATCCGGGCAGTGTCCCACCCGAGGAGTGGTGTTAAGTAGTTGTTTGTGTCATTTCCTATCACCAATTGGTTTTGGGATTACTGGATAGCAACTCTGAGACACACGAGCCTCTCTCACCGTACACCTAAAGGGCCCACCCAGATCTTTAGATGCCCCATGGTCACATCGTTAGGTGGGTCCCCATAGTGAGGTGTATACGGAAAAGTCAAATCAAGGCCCAAAAATTCACTGTTAAGAACTGGTGAACAGTTGGTCCAATGGTCCATTTGGATGCACCATTAGGTGGGCCCCACTATGACATGGACATGGGTGTGCATGGAAAGGAGGTGTGCATTGGATAATTTTCCTACATATATTCAGCTTCATCTATGTCACCCAAATCAATTGTTAGCAATTCGATATCCAATAAAATTTAAATAAATGAAATTTTCCATCCACATGCAGAGGAAAGTGCAAAGAACCGAAATCATCTATACATAAAAATTCCTTCATAAATTCTCAAAAGAAACACTAAATCTGTCTGCTGTAATTATACTAGGGTATATATAAGTTATTATCATTTAATCTCATGCAAACAAATAAAATAAGCAGGAAACTCAGTCATAACAAGGAGAAATTAGCAACCATAGAAATAACTCAAAATCACAACCAATAGCACCATCGCCACCACCGCCAACAAACAGCATAAGATATCTAAATTTGAAAGAATAAGATTCACATACCAAGAATCCAACAGCTTGCCTTACATGTTTTAGTTCATCCAAAGCTAACCCTGCATACTGCATGGTGACATTGTGAAATTTATTAAAAAACAGAAAATGTCCCACTGCAATGGCAGTCAATAATTAGCAGACCTAAATGAAGTTCACATGTAATAAAAAGTACCATTTTCTCTTGTGTACTCCAGAGCTCCAACTCATCTAAACCAGCTTTCACATATTCTCCATTACTGAAGGAACAACACTCACGGCGCACAAGAAGACTGCATCCAGGGGGAAAAAACCACCAGCATCAACAGTAATCCTTTTCCTTTGAATGCCGACTTTATTAACATCGTGATGTGATCAGAGAAGACCTCTAAATTATATAGTACAAACTGGAAGGCAGGCTTCCTAAGGTTGCCATTTACCGTAATCTTTCTCAACAGAGATTGTAAAAGGAGATCATTAAGAGTCTTTACCTGTTTAAGAGTTGTACATTGATATATGAGAAAATCTGGGTGAAGATCTTCTGAATGAGAACTGAAGGCACCTGAAATAAGGCCAACCGTAAGCTATCCCCTGGTGAATGGAGTGCTCTACACAATTTTCCGACATTTTGCCATATGAACAGAAATCCATACATAATTCTTTTGCAGTGTATTGAGAAGAGTGTTGAGGCTCCCAATAACAATCTGCCAGGGACTTTTTGGATCATCATCACTTGATGGATGATCACTTGAAGTGTGACTCTCAGACTGGCTATGTGATTTAAGCATGGCTGCCCTAGACGTTCTTGTTTCCTGAAGTTTCAGGAAGAACACAATAATAACTTTAAGATCTTAGTCTCGGATAAAATGTAATTGATAACTTTATTGTAAGAGCAAACATCCTGGAAAGTTATATGAACTACAGTTAATAATTAAAAAAAAGGACTGACAGTCCAAATACACTGCACTGATGATTTGGTTGGTCTAAAGTGGGCCCCACAATGTGGCTTGCCTTAATCTTTTTCTTGTTCTCAAAATGAATTTGGTCAGTTGTTGCTGTTAATTTGAGAGAGAGAGAGAGAACTTTGTTGCTGTGAATTTGTGAAATTAAGGCTTGTCCATTCAATACAATGCAGGGCAAACCAGTCATGTATATTTATAAAGATAAATATTGATTATTTACAAAACAGTCCCTCATGTTTCTTAAAATTAATAGTCAGCCTGTTGTTCCACAAAATTATGAAACAGTTCCTTTGCGGTAAAAAAATTACAGAGCAGTCCTTGTGCAATCTCAAAACTCCCCCTCAAATTGGTGCATTAATGTCTACTATCCCAGCTTGGAGAAAGCATTAGATAAATGTCTTTTAAATGTGAAGACGTATTTTCAGAAAAACCTCAAGACCACCAGAAGGCTTGAGGGATCACATTTTCCAAATGTCCATAAGGCTATCATAGTGTAAAGAAAACCTTGTATTTCTGATACTTATCTTTAATGATTGTTATAATCTTGTAAATCACACAGTTATGGTAACTAATCGAGCTATACACAGTTCTTAGTACTTCAGAAAAATTTTAAATTCCTCAAACCTAAAACAAAATTTTCTGTTATCAATATTCCTTAATGTCTTATTTACACAGTTCAAAACAGGAACTCCAAATGAAATTGTTTTCAATTCACTATTTAGACAAGATATCAAGCAATGTAATCATTATAGCAAGAAAACTTTCAGTTTACCTGAACACAAAGTGCAAGGACATTCGATAATTCCTTCTTTGTGTTATCACGAACAATTCCATATATCTTCTCCACATACGCCGTGAGCTGCATTTTAAAAAGCAAGGCAGGATACTTAGCCTCAACCTGGCGTACAACATCTAGTCCCGCAACAGGAAGGTTTGAAGAAGAGCGGAATCCCTGTCAATCAGTGACCAAGGCACAACTTCAAGCAAGCAGTAATAAGAATAAAGTTTCTGTTACTTTTAAGCATCCTTAAAAAAGCTCAAGAGCACAAATAAGGAAAATTAATATTCATTAGGAGGAAGATACTTGAGCCATCCTCCCAAATAATGTTGTTGCAGGGGGGGGTTTCTGACTTGAGGTTGATCCAGATGCACCAGTAGCTTTTAAGCTCCGTTGCAGCAAGAACAACAAAGTAGATGTACTCGACAACCAGTAAGCCATATGTTCATTGTTCTCCTGACTCTGCATAATTTAAAAGACAATTCAACTAAAAAGACTGAACACTTATGTTCCCTCACTGCAAAATACCACAAAGGCAACACATAAACACATAAAGAAAGACCAGATGAAAGTATGAAACAAAGCTGGTGAGGGGATTTAAATGAAAAAAAGAAAGAAAAGAAAATAGAATAACAGAATAGACACAAACTTGGAATTAGCTACTCAGTTTAAGTTTTGTCTAAAACTACACATATCATGAACGGCAACCACAAACAATAGTAATGGAACACGGTATGAGGGCAAATGATTTGACAGGATATCATTGAGTATTCAATTGTCCAAAAAAAAAAAAAAAAACACTAAATCAGGGTGTTGGTGTGCTAACAGAGCATGAGTATGGTACCATCCAGGTGATTCTGCAAACTCACCTTTTTTGTCTATTGAATTAAAAAAAGAGGCACATACTTCCATGCATTGCTAGTCATGAAACAATGATTCAAGATGAAAACAAACAATTACCTCAATTGCGGAACCAATCATCTGAATAAGCCGATCAAAAACACTTGTTTTTTCAGCTTCAAATGATCTCCAATGGAGAAGACATTTGTATATGGTAAATGCTGCAATTGATTTTTCTTCACTGAACCCAATATTTTGAACCACACAATTGATAAGAGCGTCAACACTCTCCTGAGACAAAAGGAATCATCAGAATTGGTAAGACCCAATTGGAAAGGAAAGAATATCGAGTTTAGCAAGCCCGTGCATATATAATTATATATATGTGTGTGTATGTGTGTGTGTGTTTGTGCTGTTGGGCTCTCCTAAGAGATAATTATGAGCGACAACCATCAGAGAATTATTTGGGGCCACCTAGAGCCACGCCAATCATGGGGAGGTGGGGAGGGAAAGATCTTAGTGAGACCCAAATGTCTGCAAAATATCAACCCCAATAGATTATCCTAACCCCTTGATCCATGGACCTCAAGTTTAATGGATACGTTCCGAATTTGGGATGGTGCCAACTCATGGGTGGTAGTGACTGTGAGGGGAAGTGCATTGATCCTAGGGGGTCCCATCTCCCATGTGCCTAGAAAAGGAGAATCTGGAAAATGACTTACGAGAGACGTCCTTAGGAGTTAGGAGAGCCTTTCCCGTATATATTTATATATATATATATATATTTTATTATGGTGAACCATCCAAACGTAAAACCGTGCAAACTTTCCTATGAGGCCCACTTGGGCCCATGCCAATCATGGTCGAGGTGTGGGGTGGAAAGATATCAAATGAGAGCTAGAAGTTTGCAAAATATCAACAATCATTCTAACTCCTTCATCTATGTCCACAAGATCAATGGTTTTGAAAGGATCTTTTTTTTTTTTTTGGATTTCTCCAAAAGCAACAAATGGATTCATGGTCCTAAAAATCGGCCAGTCTGAGTCAAGTTGGTCGAGTGGACTCTAGGCCTGGAAGGTGGCAAGTCAAGTCATCCCCCCAGGTCCCATAGTAGGCTGAGTCCCATTGTTTTTGGGCCCTAAACACACTTATTGTTATGAGTTAAGGGTACTTGTCATTCATAAATATATAAATGTCAGGGGATTTTATATAATTTGAGAAATAATAGGTTTCCTTTTCTAATTATGGAAACTTGAGTAATTAACAAGTATAAGTAGTCATCCAACCCTACGCGGTATAATCACATCCTCTTCTCTCAATTCCCTTGTTTTCTCATCCTTCTCCTTCTTTTTACCATAGGGTTTCTCCTATAAGATACCATGTACCAACCCAAAAGCTTAAGCTGATAGGTGGAAGGCCCAAACAGGTATATGAAGCCCTATCAAACCCATTACTTGGGCGATGTGGGATGTGGGATTTGCTCAACACTCCCCCTCACGTGCAGGCTCAATAGATTTCATGGATGGGCCTACCACGTGGGCTACACAAGAACGATAGGAACATGCTCTGATACCATGTACCAACCTAAAAGCTTAAGCTGATGGGTGGAAGGCCCAAACAAGTATATAAAGCCCTATCAAACCCATTACTTGGGCGATGTGGGATGTGGGATTTTCCCAACATCTCCTAGCCTTCTTGGGTAAAACCCTAGATATCTTCAAATCAATCAATCTAAAGCTTCTTTCCTATTTTCTATTATGAGAAGCTATAGGAGGCCTTAGGGACATTTTGCACTTAAATCAAAATTACCTTTTTTTTAAAGATGAAAGCATTTGAAGATTACTGGTTGTATTCATCTTAGTGAATGAAATAAAAACGTATGTATTTACACCAAACTAAATTTGTTATTAATAAATGAAGGCAACAAGTTTTACAATTAGATTCACAAAACTATATTTCCATTTTCTAGAATTTTTTTCATCTTTTTTAAATTTATGGGGCTCAAGGGCATGACCTGATACAAACTCGGCTGAGTCAACTTGAAAGGACCTAAAGTTCCCCACACCCCCCCTCACACGCACTTCCTTTCCTCGAGTCCGAATTTTAGGGGACTAACTTCCTCATAGGGGCCAAGTCCCAAGTGACCAAAATAATAGGGAGGACCGCACATAAGAATCGCGCAGATGGTTCTTACTCTGAACATTTCTGTATCTTATATATATGTGTGTGTGTGTGTGTGTGTGTGTGAACAGGGCTCTCCTAAGCTGCAGCTTAGCTTATCCAAAACTGGAATAGTGCTGGTCCCACAAATCAAAGTTGATTATATCTGTTTTTTGCATGATGGAACTGGAAAATCCAGTTTTGATTGGATTTATCTTGATTTTGGAGAGGATCATCATGCAAAAAACAACGATAATCGACTTTGATTTATGGGACAGGCACTGTTTCAGCTTAGGATAAGCTAAGCTCATATTTATATATATATATATATATATAAACAACGATTAGAGGTATTAAGGCACTTACATTCTGTCTTTCTCTATGGGATCTTCTCAACCTGTTCTCAGATTCTGCATCATCCTTGTGAGATAGTGAATACTGTGATTCCTGCAAAAATCTCATTCTTAGGCCCCATCCATTGTGGGTACATTGATACAGACAAATAATATAAGTAAATGGCACTTGAACCAACATATTTGGATTTAAGATCTTCATTCTCGTGATGACCATTCTCCAAATTCTGCAAGTAGAGGAAACATACAGATATGAGAAAAATCAAATGAGGAGAAACATTTAAAAATTACTCTATGCACTTTAAATTTAATTGTTGCCATTCTTCAGAAAAAATGAATGATCTGCACTAGAACTGACTTTAGTTTCTGGAATTTCTGAATGTTCAGGCATGCGCTTTACAGATGAATCTAACAAAGCTTGCTGCTGCAGAATTTTATTTTCAGACTCCACCTCAGAGAGTTTTTCTTCAAGTCTGTGATGATTAATAAACAAGTGTAACAAAAAAAATAGATAAAGGAAAATAAAGAGAAAGTAAGCATGGTAAAGCTAAGTGCCTTTTCTCATGTTGAAACAGTAAGACTAAAAGCCCATTTGAAACAGTAAGACCAAAAACCCATCAAACTTGGAGAGTAAACTAGCTCAATAATTCCTGAAAAAGTTAGCAGTGAAAGTAAAGAACCTCTGCATTGCAGTCTTCAAATTCTTCATCTTAGACTCTGCCTCCACAGCCTTTTTCAGCCTTTCTTCACTAAGTCTCTGTGTTTCTTCATACTTTCTTTCAGTTTCATCAATCTTCCTTTCCAATGAACTCATCATATCCTATCATTTGATGGTGCAGAAGTTATAGAAAAAAAAACAGTAGTTTTATTAATAGGACAAAAATGACATGTGAAGTCATCTTCCTACATAGGATTTGGGCAAACAAATTTGAAATATGAGCTAGTCAATAAAGAAAGCAGAATCCCCAAGCAAAATGTTCATTCAAGTCTCACCTTGAGTTTTTCATTTTCAACGATGATATTATCCAGCTGTGCAGTATCAACAACTGGGACCTCCTGTACAATAGGAACCTGCTCTTCTACTTTTTTGGGATTTTCTTTTTCCTTTACTAGGAATGCTTCAGTTTCATTGAATTGAAGCTGCAACTCCTGTAAAGCAGACTGCAACTTTGCATTTTCTTGTGTTCTGACATCAAATTGAAGCTGCAACTCCTGTAAAGCAGACTGCAACTTTGCATTTTCTTGTGTTCTGACATCAAATTGAAGCTGCAACTCCTGTAAAGCAGACTGCAACTTTGCATTTTCTTGTGTTCTGACATCAAATTGAAGCTGCAACTCCTGTAAAGCAGACTGCAACTTTGCATTTTCTTGTGTTCTGACATCAAATTGAAGCTGCAACTCCTGTAAAGCAGACTGCAACTTTGCATTTTCTTGTGTTCTGACATCAAATTGAAGCTGCAACTCCTCTAAAGCAGACCGTAACTTTGCATTTTCTTGTGTTTTGGCTGCCTCTACATCGGCCTACAAAGAAATTGAGAGGCATCAATGAGGTTGAGTGTAGAAATATATAGGATTATTCTTGAAATTAAGGAATGTTTGTAAATAAAGGGTTTCTTCCATAAGTACTGGAAAGAGCTACTTTAATAACATAAAAAGAGGATCATGCATAGTGAGTTGCAACACTCTCCCAACCCGCCCCCAAACCCCGTCCCCCCTCTCTATCTTTCAAAATTTCCATATTATTCTTTCATTAGATTTCTCAATGAATCCGTAAATTCAGTTGTGGTCCTCTACACTTGATTGGGACTAGATCAATATTAGTCAGATCTAAAGTTGATTGGGTCAAATGCCCAACAATGTTGATCAGATCCAGGCACAGAGTGCTCGAATGTAAACCCTAGCTGTTTGCAACCTATTGCTCGCTGAGCAACCTCAAGTTACCGGGGCAATGAAAGGTAAAACCTGACCAAGATTGTCGTAACTGGACAAAAAAAAAAAATCATATCTCTGGGGCCATTAGGAAATCTCCATTCAGAAAACAGCATCTGTTCGAATGTTACCAATTTTACAGAAATATCAGAAAATTAACCTTCTTCAGAAGAAAGCCATTGTCGTTTAAAGCCATAAAAAATTCTAGGAAAAAAGAAATACTGTACAAGCGACAGAAAGCTGGAAAAGAACTTTTGTTTGGGGCCACTTAGATGGTTGAAAGCAATGTAGATAAAAGAAAAACTAACAAATATTATTTTGAACTTAAGAAAAGGTTTACCTGCATCTGTTCCTCTTGCTGCAGTCTCCATGTAAGCTCCTCAACTTGCTGTTCTAACATAGTTTTGGCAGCTTGAAGAGCTCCAGTTTCTTTTGCCGCCTGGAATTGTAGAGAAGGCATGTAAATTTAAAAGCATAACAAAATTTATCACAGAGCATTGAATTCTGGGTCAATCCTGGACAGCCAATTCAACGCCTTCTCCCAAACCCCACTTCACAAAAAAAAAAAAAAAAATGGTTCTGCCTTCAACATGGTTTCTAAGCTTAGGTTCTAGAGCATTGTCACTAAAATCTTTGCATGGGCAGTAATGCAAGCTTTTCTTCAGTTTTGAATTTTTTTGTGTGACAAGATTTCCTTACCAAAAGATGGACATTGGATTCCTATCTAACAGGAAACCTCAGCCCATAGGAAAAGATAATTGAGGGAAGTCTTTGTCAAATCCCATACTGTTAAGCTGAAAGATTAAGGAGCGAAATGGTAAAAACTTGACCAGCAGCCATGATTACTTGAGGAATAAACTCATAAGAAAATATGGTAGATTAATAAAATAAATAAATATGCTCACCATTTTGAGTTTCCGGAGTTCTCTTCTTGCAAGTCTTCCTCTCCAGGCACATTGAGTGACAACAGCTGCCTTTTTCAGCCGTTTATAATATGAGTGAGCCAGGAATTGGCGGCATCGACTCTGGAATGAAGATATGAAAATAAACATAATCCACGTGAGAACTAAATGAAATGTATGAAAAGAAATATCCTGTGAAACAAACAAATAAGCTTGAAAAACAGGAAAAATGTTCAACCACTGTACCACAGAGCTAGTAATGCAATTGGTTCATAAATGCATAAGCAAAATACTGGAAGATAATTCCTATAACATTCTGTAAAGCACTGTTGTGAACGTTTGGAAGGCACAAAAGAGTTGGGATGTGATTCTGAGTTTTGTGGAGTCGCACAAAGTACTAAATTTGAAGGGAAAATGGGAATAAA
Source organism: Persea americana (assembly GCA_029852735.1). Taxonomy (NCBI): domain Eukaryota; kingdom Viridiplantae; phylum Streptophyta; class Magnoliopsida; order Laurales; family Lauraceae; genus Persea; species Persea americana. The sequence continues at coordinate 3,157,000 of CM056812.1, forward strand.
GCACAAGTAAAACAATTTGGCAAAGTTGGGTTTCTTTTATTGATTTCAGGGATAAGGTACACTGTCTGGGAGCACCAGTAATTTCGAGTTGACACTAAACTCTTGGTCAGCCTGGTGACAGCCCCAATACTCCCTGTACAAGCCCTGAAGATCAATAAAGATACTTGCAATGTTTCTGGGATATAAGGATCTAAATGGATTTCAAGTCCTCAATACGTAAGTCCTCAAAGAAACTTAGAAACCTCTAATTTATGACTATTCTGGATGCTTAGAGAGCCTGAACACTGAGAGAAAACCATCCAATGGGCTGCAACACCGAAGCCAGGTTCACAATTGGGGTTGGGGGGGAGGGGTGCGGCAAATACACCCAAAACGTGTTAAGGCCAAGTGCCAGGATTGTAGTAGAGGGGAGATGGCTCTCAAATCCCAAGGACTTGCTCAAACTAAGGCAAGAACCGCAATGGATGAGGTACCCTTGTCCCAAGGAGTCCAAGATACCCAAGGGAGAAGGACGATACACTGAAACTCTGCGTATATGAGAGCTAAGTTAGAAGTAATCGCTAACTCTGGGTTTCCAAGATAGCCAAGGACCGCAAAGAAAGAGCTCCAAAAGACTAGAACCCCAAGTATGCCAGAGAAGCAATTGGCAGAGTCTGTGAAAAATAGGCTTGAGAACCACCTCCCCCCCCCCGTTTTGCATGCAGGGCGTCCTTTGTGCCGTTTTTATTTTGGGGATTTTCACTGCCCTTTTCGCAATCTTCAAATTGTGATACTTTTTTATCCATTTGTTAGATTTTTGCAATATGCATATCATCGAAAACTTCTTTTCGAGTAGATATCTTTAGAACCCTAGATTGCCTCGATCCGACCTGTTTTGAAGGAGAAATGGGCCCGAGAAGGTTGCTGCCTCGAACTTTGAGTGGGCAATGGAATCCAGTGGTGCACCCACTTTGGAATTGGCATATGAGGGTTTTTATTTTATTTTTTTTATTTATTTACTTATTTATTTTTTGGGTGGGGGTTTGGGTGGGGAGCGGGGGGGGGGGGGGGGGGGGGGGGGGGGGTTGGTTGGGTGTGCTCCCTTGTGCCCAATTTTGGTTTTGGGCGCAGGGGTACCCCTCTTCGTGTCCCTTTTTTTTGGCATTTTTCTTCACATTTCCTAAAACTTCAAATCACGATAACTTTCAATCCAACCGTCGGATTTTGATCTTTTGCCTATCATTGGAAAGCTCTTCTTGAGTAGATATCCATAGATTCCAAGATTGCCTCAATCCAAGCTCTATTGAAGGAGAAATGGCCCTGAGAGTGGAAAATGACCCCCTCAAATGGCTCCTTTTTGGGATTTGGGCACAGGGGGTTCTCCTTTGTGCCAAAATATGTATTTTGGGTTTAAGGGCCCGCTTGGGCCCTATTTATTTCTTTTTGCCATTTTTTGTCTTCTTGAAATCTTCAAACGGACATAACATTTGATCTGACTATTGGATTTTCGCCCACAATATGCCGTCAAAAAACAATCCACTGTCTCTAAATATCTATCATCTCTTGGAATGCACGAAACAATCCATTGTCTCTAAATCCAATACCGAAGTGGAATACCACTCTATGTCCTTAACCACCAATGAGATCATTTGGCTTCATGGTTGCTTAAAGATTTTGATGTGTCAGTTCCTGCTTTTACTCCCCTCTATGATGACAAATTAACAATACCAATGCAGTTGGGTTTGGCTTGAATCATGTGTTCCACAAACACACATTAAGCACATCAAGGTTGAATGTCACTACATCCGAGAACACGTCATCTCAATTCAAGGACTAATGCGCTACACTATGTCAACTCTCAACTTCAACTGGTAGATTTGTTTACTAAGGCATTGGCCATGGCCTACCAATACATTCCCACAAGATAATTGATGCTGCACACATCTTTGAATCTTTCTAAGGGGGGAGTGTAAAGCACTACCTTAGGCCCAACAAGCCTAATAGAAGCAGATACAGACCCATCAGGAGGCCCAGGCTCCAATGGCCCAACATTAGCAACAATCAAAGTTGTTTGGCCGGTCGATCATATCTCATATCCCCTCCTATCCATAACTTTACTCTTATTGTAACAAGCATATCCTCACTTGTATTATATATATAGTATTGTGCGCATGCGTGCGAAAACCTACAATCGATAGTTCAAGCGACACATAAGAGAGAGAGACAATCAATGAGGGATTTACATGGTTCAACAATGTGCCTACGTGGCTACGTCCATGGCCAAAGATAACTCACTATCTCTTTACTTTGCACTCCTTGGTCTAGGGTTTTTAAGTTATATCATATATAATAATTCTCTCTCTCTCTCTCTCTCTCTCTCTCTCTCTCTCTCTCTCTCTCTCTCTCTCTCTCTCTCTCCCTCTTTGTCTTAAGCCCTAAACAATTACCAAAATAATCCTAACCCAAGGCCTGGTCCCTAGTAAACCCAATGTACCAATCCAGTGTTAAGTTGGCCCTCGACCCATGAAGGGGCCCAAGGCCCATCACTCCAACAAGCTACATATCACGTGGATTTGATTTGGTCAATGCTTGAAACAACTGTACATATTTTAATTGATTGCTTTCCTAACTTAGATTAGTGATTATTGTAATTAGTTAGTTTCCTTTGTAAAGAATCTTGATTAAGGCATGTAAATTCCTTTATATTGGTGGTCGTTCTCCAAGAGAACACACAAAAAAATTAATACAATCAGTTTTTCCAAGAACTCTCGTTTCATTCTTGTATTTTGCAATTGTGAGAATGACATGGTATCAGAGCCACATTTCAAGAAAATCTTGTTCTTGATCTTATATAGCATTAAGGCATTCAAGATAGAGAGAAATCAATCTCTCTTGTGAAGATCGACAGATCAAGGATCTGTTTCAAAGAGTTCAGACACTGCGGCAATCTCATCTTCATGGTGGCCCACCTCTAATCATCAAACCACCATAAGAGATCTATGCAGACATGGTCGCCTGGATTTTCTAGGAATATTGGAGATTTTTTCACATTTTTTCAGCACTCCCAGGTTGGTGATTTACACATTCTCGTCATTGTCCAAATTTTTTATACTGTTTTCATCTGGACCGTCCAGAATCTTGGATTTGTGGTGGAATTGGATCATTCTTTTTCCAGTAGAAGGCAAATTACTGAGATTCCTCAGATCAGTGATCTGATCATTGTCCAGATCTATCAGTGGGGCCCACGTAGAGGATCAACAGCCAAAATTCAGGTCGCCTGGGGCGATTTTTGGCCTTTCACTGTTCTGTGTTGATTTTTTCTCTTCTCTGATTGATTGGATCTTGGTTTCTACACACAGCACAGTTTGTTATCAACATTTAGACTTCATCTCTTCATTGTTACTGGATTTTTTTGCTGTTTTTCACTGTTTCACTCAGTTTTTGGCCAAATCAAGATTGACGATGGAAAAATCTGAGGTTACCTTGATCCGATTCACGGGAAAAAATTACCCCGCCTGGTCGTTTCAGTTCCAAATTTACCTTGAGGCTAAGGAATTGTGGGGCTATATTTATGGATCTGACCCTAAACCCATGGAAGATGAGAAGAAGATATCCGCCTGGCTTACTAAAACTGCAAAAATAAAAACATGGATACTGGGTTTAGTCGAAGCACATCTGATAATGAACCTAAAACCTTACCCCACCTCTAAAGACATGTGGGGATATCTGAAGCAAGTGTACCATCAAGATAACTCAGCACGTCAATTTCATCTTGAATGTGCAATTGCTGAATATGCACAAGGGACCTTGTCATTCCAAGACTACTATTCAGGATTCCGAACCCTATGGTCGGAATACGATAGGATTAAGTATGCAGATGTGGCTGCCGACGTTCTGATCGTGATTCGCGATCTTTAGGCCTCTAGTCAGCGGGATCAATTTTTGATAAAATTACACACTGAATATGAAAGCGTTCGATCGGCCCTGATGAATCGGACGCCTTTACCTTCCTTAAATGTCTACCTGAATGAACTCTTGCGCGAGGAATAGCGCATTTCAACCTCAGCCCATATAGCTCAACAAAAGACTGAGACCTATTTCGTCGCGTTTTCAGCCACTAAGGCTTCTCAGCCTCCGCCTCGAGACTTGAGCAAAACACAATGCTACAGTTGTAAAAAATTTGGGCATCTTGCATCTCAATGCAAACAGAAAGTCTGTAATTACTGTAAAAAGTCAGGACATATCATCTCTGAATGTCGCCGCCGCCCATAACGTCAGACTCCACAGTACCAGACTCCCCAGCATCAGGCTCCACAGTATCAGCCTCTACAGTCTCAGACTCCGTATGCTTATGTTGCTTCTTCAGATATGCTTGCTCCTACATCTGCTCCCTCACAGCCTAGGGCCTCATCTTCTCTAACTCCTGAATTGGTTCAACAAATGATTGTCAATGCCCTTTCTGCTTTTGGTATCTCAGGTACCTCGCCTCCATCTTCTACTTGGTTTCTTGATTCCGGGGCATCTAATCATATGACATATTCCCGTAACCCTCTCTCCAATGTGACACACTACAATGGTAATCTTCAAATCCAAACTGCTAATGGAGGCACTGTTCCCATTACTGCCCTCGAGGACATCCCCGGTCCCATCCCATTGAAAAATGTTTTCCTTTGTCCAAATTTAACTTCAAACCTATTATCAGTCGGGCAACTTGTTGAAAATAATTGTAACATATCTTTTTCTTCTTCTGGTTATATTGTGCAGGACCAAATGTCCGGGAAGGAGATCGCGAGGGGACCTAAGTGTGGACGCTTGTTTCTGCTGGATTTTTTTAAACTTCCTAGGACTAGAGTTGCCAATGATGTGTTTTGTCTTTCTATTAGAGATAACTGCCAATTGTGGCATAAAAAACTCGGACACCCTAATTCCAAGGCTTTGTCCCTCATGTTAAATTCTGGTTTATTAAATAAATCTATTGGCTTATCTTCTTGTGTCCCTTTTCATTGTGCTACTTGTAAAATGGGAAAGAGCAAAACTCTTCCTTTTCCTATTTCCACTTCACACAGCACTCGGTGTTTTGATTTAGTTCATAGCGATATATGGGGAATTGCTCCAACTCTTTCTCATGCTCACTACAAATATTTTGTGACTTTTATTGATGATTTCAGTCGGTACACATGGGTTTACTTTCTGCATTCCAAATATGATGTTTTCACAGTTTTTTAAAAAAATTTAGCTTATGTTGAGAATCGGTTTTCCACCTGCATCAAAATCTTGCGATTTGATTCGGGCGGGGAATATGTGTCTTCTGATTTTCAACAATTTTTGCAAACCAAAGGCATTATTTCTCAAAGAACTTGTCCTTATACTCCACAGCAGAATGGAGTCGCTGAAAGGAAAAATAGACATTTGCTTGATGTCACTCGTTCCCTTCTTCTTGAATCATCAGTTTCTACCCGTTTTTGGGTTGAGGCACTAGCTACGGCCGCTCATCTTATAAATCGTCTACCTTCAACCTCTCTTCAAAATCAGAGCCCATATTACCGATTGTACCAGACATCTCCATCTTATGATGATCTTCATGTTTTCGGCTCCGTTTGCTTTGTGCACTTGCCTCCTTTTGAGAGAAACAAACTGACCGCACAATCTGCTCAGTGTGTGTTTTTAGGCCATGCGCCCTTCCAGAAAGGGTTCATCTGCTACGATCCTCACATTCGTTGCTTGCGGACCTCTCGGAATGTCGTTTTTCTTTTAACATTAGTATTTTTTTCAAAAACACCTTGAACCTCCTGACTCCTCCTCCTTGGTGTCTTTACCTGGTTTTTCAGACAACACTTCAGTTGTTCGCTTTAATCCTAACTTTGTGTATCACAGACGGAATAAAGACGCGCCTCCCAGGGATCCCCCTCCTGATCTTCCTCCAGCATCCGGTCCACCTCCGGCATTTGATCCATCTGGACATCATTCATTGCGTCTCTCCACTCGCATTTCGATACCACTTGACCGCTATGGGTTCTCCCATACTACCTTAATGGCCATTTTGTCCTCTTCTTCCATTCCCCAATCCTATTCTCAGGCTATGCAGGACAAATGTTGGAACCAGGCTATGCAAGATGAATTGGTTGCTTTAGAGAAAAATCATACGTGGGATATTGTCCCCTCTCCTGTGGGTGTCAAACCTATTGGCTGCAACTGGATTTTTTCTCTCAAGTTAAAATCAGATGGCACTCTAGATCGATATAAGGCGCACCTTGTTGCTCTCGGAAATCGGCAGGAATATGGCATTGATTATGATGAAACTTTTGCTCCCGTCGCCAAGATGACCACCGTACGCATAATCCTTACTGTTGCTGCATCTCAGTCTTGGCCTCTCTATCAAATGGATGTAAAAAATGCGTTTCTTCATGGTGATCCCAAAGAAGACGTCTATATGCGTCTGCCTCCGGGGTCCTCATCTGGGAAGGGTATGGTTGCTAAGCTCCGTCGCTCCCTCTATGGTCTGAAGCAAGCTCCTCGCGCATGGTTTGAGAAATTTCAAGATGCCCTTCTCCGCTTGGATTTTCATCCTAGCCAGTATGATCCTTCCATGTTCTTACAACATGCTCCGTCCGGGATTACTGTACTTCTGGTCTACGTTGATGACATTGTCATTACTGGTCCCAATGCACAAATGATTCAGGCACTCCAAGCTTCTCTTCATCAGACATTTCAAATGAAGGATCTCGGTCCCCTACACTATTTCCTTGGTCTTGAAGTTCATCAATCGCCAAAAGGTATAGTTCTCAATCAGCACAAATACACGGTTGATCTTATTGACTTGGCCGGCCTTACTTCTTCCGCTCTAGTCCATACGTCGATCGAACTAAATGTCAAACTCAGTAAAGAGGAGGGTGACCTTCTTCCAGATCCTACTGCACATCGCCAGTTAGTGGGTAGCTTGATCTACCTCACAATCACCCGTCCTGATATCTCATTTGTGGTCAACGTTATGAGTCAGTTCATGACTACTCCTCGTCACCTTCATCTGGCTGCTGTTCGTCGCATCATTTGGTACCTTATTCGCACACCGACTCGCGGGTTGTTTTTTCCATCCGACAATCCTCTTTCTCTCTTCGCTTATTCAGATGCTGATTGGGCTGGTTGTCCGGATACTCGCAGATCAACCACAGGATGGTGCATGTTCTTGGGTGATAGTCTGATTTCTTGGAAATGCAAGAAACATGACAGTTTCCAAATCTTCTATCGAGGCTGAGTACCGAGCTATGTCTGCTGCCTGCTTCGAAATACTTTGGCTCCGCGGTCTACTCTCTGACATTGGATCTCCCGCAGAAGGAGCTACCCCCCTCTATGCAGATAATACAAGTGCAATTCGTATTACTGAAAATCCGATTTTTCATGAACGTACTAAACACATCGAAGTTGATTGTCACTTCATCCGTGATGAGTTTAAGCGTGATGTCATTAGCTTTCCACATGTCTCCATTGAGCTTCAAATTGTTGATATTCTTACTAAAGGTCTTCCCCGACCTCGCCATCAATTCTTGGTTGGCAAATTGATGCTTGTTGATTCTCCCGCATCAATTTGAGGGGGGGTGTTAAGTTGGCCCTCGACCCATGAAGGGGCCCAAGGCCCATCACTCCAACAAGCTACATATCACGTGGATTTGATTTGGTCAATGCTTGAAACAGCTGTACATATTTTAATTGATTGCTTTCCTAACTTAGATTAGTGAATACTGTAATTAGTTAGTTTCCTTTGTAAAGAGCCTTGATTAAGGCATGTAAATTCCTTTATATTGGTGGTTGTTCTCCAAAAGTAAACACAAAAAAATTAATACAATCAGTTTTTCCAAGAACTCTCGTTTCATTCTTGTATTTTACAATTGTGAGAATGACATCCAGTTCACCTGGAATACAAGACATAAACCCAACATATAGCATAATTTGGGAAACACCAAGATAATATATACTGTCATTATTTCTTTCTCCATCTCTCAATTTCTCCAGTTATCACATTCCTGTCAACAGCACCATAAAAAAGACAATACAATGGCAAAGCCAACCTTTTCCTTTCTTTTCTTTTTTTCCTTTTTTGGGTTTGTTGTGTGTGTGTGGGGGGGTGGGGGGGGGGGCGGCGGGCGGGGGTGGGGTTTCAAAGAAAAATCCTATAATGGAAAGTACCCTAGCATCTTCCAAGACATAATTTCTCAAGAATTTTGTGGGGCAGTTAAAATCCGAAAATATCCAGTCTCACTATATTAAATCCAAAGTACTCAAAATAATCACTTCAACTTGTTTTATCATTTAGAGTTGTATTTCACTCTGATAGAAGTACGAACCATGCTGGATTGATCACACGTAAGTCAATCCATTGTCCACCTATTATTGATTAATGAAAATCTATTGACTGCTTACATATGATCGATTAATGGGCCACAATGCATGCAGTGGGCATGGATGGTTGAAAGGGCAACATTTAAAGCCATTCATCAAGTCATAAAATGATAACTCCCAAGGTGTAATGGTATGATAATGTGAAATTAGGAATTCAAATCCTTTTGACTGTCTCACACACGCTTTCGATGAGGGTGTGAAAGTTTAAAATGGGGCCCACCTATTGAATATCAGAATTGCTCAAAATAAAGTCCCGCCTCTTAAGTGGAAGTTTTTAAATTTTACTCCAATAGGAGTTGGTTCCACTATAAGATTGAGCATATATGATTAAGAATGTCACATGCTCAATCTTACAGTGAGACCAAACTCAAATTGACTTGGGGTCATCCTGATCCCACCAAAGAGGACCTTCATTTTTAGCAGTTCGGATCTTCAATGGGTGGGCTCTATAAATTGTCATCAAAGCAACTTACCTGGATAATAATTGCAGCTTTAGTCTGCTGCCTAAATTTTAGCTCATTACGAGCTGCCATCCCACGCAAACCAGATTGCAAAGTGACAGCTGAAGAAAACAAATTCTTGTAAGCTTTCCGTTTAACAAACTTTCGCAATTCTTTCTGGATTGTTAAACAGGCATTTTCTCTTCGCATTCTTTCATAAAGCTCAAGCGCAAGTTGTCCTGAAATATTAAAAAAACACAAAAAAGTTACATGTAGCACAGGTACATAAAGTAATGTGGTCCAAATAAAATATGCAGTATAAAAACAATATTTAATACCTCTACATACAGCTTGAATCTGTACTGCAGACTGCCTCAATGATTTAAATATTTTGCGGGCCAGATGCGAACAGAATTTCCTCTGAATAAGAGCAGCTGATCTTCCCAAGACTTCAGTCCTACGAGCATCTAGTTCTGCCATCTGACCAGCCCTAAGGAACACCTTTGTTTTTCCTATCTGCATGTTTAAACAGAAGATTCAATGTATTAGGAAAACAGGCTTGAAGCATTAGAAGATTCAGAAATTCCTCAAAAATATTTAGTAAAAATATATCAACAACAGATGGTACGTACAAAAATAAGGAATCTTCTTTCAGAAACATGAACAGATACTGAAGTGAGCTACATTTCAGCCCATCGAAAGAGATTCTAGAAGAAAAATGCTGAGATTGAGTTGTAGCTTGAAGCTGAATGGATAAGAGCGATTTAAACTTCACTCTATTCTAGAGATCCCTACTTGATACCAAATGGACCCAAGAGAGATGAAGCAATTGCACTACCATATATTAATGATTTTTGCCTCCCATTTGTAACAAAATTTCCTTCAATAGGTCAGATCTAAAGAAAAAACAGAAAGAGAGAAACAAAGCACTAGACCACATAGACAAAAAGCTTTATCCAAACAGTGAAACTCTCACCCTGAATGGAAAGAAGCTTCAATGAAGAGATGAATACATATTGTGAGGCTGTATGTGGATTTGAATTTCAAGCCTAATGGGGATACTAAGTGATACAGAAGTACGTTCCAGATCTTCTTTGTAAAACTGGACAAGTGGGCGCTTGACCAATTGAAAATACTATTTAGAAAGTCATCAGTTCTGTATTGATAGTGGTGATTCTTTACCTGATACAGATCCCTATTAACAGTTAGTTGGTCATCTTCTTTATTTGACAATAACTTGAGCAGATATCTCCCATGGATTTAGTATAGACAGCCAATTATGCATGCCAACGAAACTGGTTATTTTAAGGTTGTTTATCAGAATCTGCATACTTGAAATTGCTCATGGACATGGTATGTTATATACTAATCGGGGCGATCTTCAATATTGAGATATAGACATAAGTAGGCTGATTGGAATGAAGAAAACTATGGCATGAGCAACATTAAAAGTGCTGCAAGGATTATCCAGCTGTTCTGGGGTGGCCTGGGCCAACAATTGGATTCCTTGTTGCTGACAAATCTATGGTTTTTTTTTTACCAAGACATCAGACAAAACTCATAACTAGAAAAAAAGAAATGGGGAAGAAGAGTTTGAGAGAGAAAAAGATGATCGTAACCCTTAGAGTTGGGCAACCACTTTTATTTATTATTTACTCAGTTTCATAATTACAAAAACCCTGGCATTTCCCAATATTGCATAAAGCCCCCGCCGAATGTTAAAATATCTTAATAAGTAATTAGGACAAGAAATTTTGTACTCAAGACATGGACATCTAGCTATGGAGGCCTATATAGATGCAGATTGGGCAGGATAAAAAACACACAAGAGGTCAATGACATGCTATTGTACCATTGTGGGTGGCAAGTTGGTGTCTTGGAAGAGCAAGAAGAAGCCTGTAGTAGCAAAATTCACTTCTGAAGTTGAGTACAAAGTGGTGGCACATGGGACGTGTAAATTATTATGGCTGAGAATTTTTACTGTATGAGTTGGGTTTATACATAAAGGTCCAACTATGCTACATTGTGATAGCATCTTAGCACAATTTATCTAGTTTTTCATGACCATACAAAGCGCATTGATGTTGACTGTCATTTCATCCGAGAGAAGGTCAACCACAAAGATATTAAGCTAGAGCATATGCTATAGAGGGGCAGGCAGTTAGATTTTCTTACAAAAGCTGTGACAAAGGAACAGTTGTCAGATGTGGTGTCCAAGCTGGTCATGATGGATATTTATGCACCAGCCTGAGGGGAGAGACGGGCATGTACTTAACTACTTATAATTAACTATATGGGGGTTTTCTGTAATTACTGAAAATATCATTAATATAAATACTTTAAGAGGGTCATGCAGCCCTAATAGGATGATTGTTTCTTTCTTCTCTCCAAATTTTTTTTTCCTGTCATATCTTTCCCTTTCTTCTTCCTCAATTTCACCCAATTCATCTTACCCTTCTTCCATCAAACCAAAATATGTTCAGTTCTAGAATTTTGACTTGACCATCCTCCTTTGATAATGCCTCCTTAAATAAGTTAACTATTTGCAATATAGCATCTTCTAGGTGTTCAATAAAAGGTTTTTCACTAGTGTTTCAACTTTGCAAATTTTGCACTTGTGGTCCCCTCTTCAAATCTTGTTATCATCCAATGCATGTCTCAATTTCCATTGAGCATTTCCCCTTCCTATAGAACTACTCTTTACCTGTAAAGTTTCATCCATCCATAAAATGTTGCCAAAGTTAGAAGCATTCCATTCCTTGATATTACTTCTAACATCTGAAGCTGACAAGCTGATCTAAAGCCTCCTCACTTCCACATGAAAGGGATTAACCAAGATTCCCCCAATTCTTGGACAACCATTTTTTTCTCCAACATATTTTAGACCCATTAGATTTTTTCCAATTCATGAATCAGGAAGTCATGTTCCAAATTGGTTGCAAAAGGATGGCAAAGAAGCTCTTTAAAAATATCTAAGTAGTATTTGATGAGTTTTTTCCATCCACTCACAACCAAGAAAGGCAAAAGATCAATGAGGTCAGAGTCGTCAGACAAACCAAAAATATTGTAAAACTTCCTCACACTTGTATTAATATCGCATCTTTCCAGCTAAACTACAGTCCTTGAGATTTTAAGGCAAGAGAAAGTGATCTTCAAAAACAAGGGTTCAATTTGCACATTATGGATTTGAAAAGGCATTGTGACCGCAATCAGGAAACTTTTATGTCAAAGCTAAGGGCATGCATGATGCATCAATAAGCGTAGTCCTAAAATCAACAGATGTCACTAATAGGCACACATAGTTGTTCAAGATAATTGCTAGATCGTTTAGCATAAAATTCAGTTTACTATACATAAAATATCCTACACAAAACTATCGTGGCAAATGCATCTCAAAAAGAAAAGTCAGTATAAACCAATACCACAAGGATCATGCAAAATGGAGGTACAGAACAACTCGTTAAAAGAAGACGTTGTGGAGAAGGTTTTAACCAAGAGTTAAATCTCCTGTTGATCATGCCTACCTGATAGCCCTTAAGATCCACTTTCTCTAGCAACCTCTTGGAAGCAGTGGCCTCATCGCAACTACCATGAAAAATAAAATATAAATAAGCTGATACTTTCAGAGGATATACCCAGTAAGGTTACCAAACAGATTAGACAAATATCTGGAAAATATTTAAATTACCTCCCATCCAAAACATTAGGACAGAGGATGCCAAAACGGTTAATGAATTCATAGAACGATCGTCTTGTAGGATATCCAGCACAACTTATCCTAATTGCCTCCATGACTCCCTAAAATGTAAAAGTCTTGTTACAGTGGTGAAGAACATGTCCTAATATTATTAGCGAGAGAACAGCCATGCACATGTAAGTAGAGATTCATCATACCCCACATCTAAGCTGCTGTAAAACATTAGTGTTCTCAAAAATTGATGGCTTAAGAAGATTGTTGGGTTTTACACAACGAATGTAGTGTGGCTCAGTAGCACTAAGAGTTTCAAGCAAAGCTTGCAGTTGTTGCTGCATAAATAATTAAATATAAGGATAATAATCCAAAAAATACATAAAAGAGTTGTAGAACCCAAGGGACAATTACTAGAGGATGTGTACAAAGAAGAATATAATACCTTAAACCTTGAGCCAATTGATGAAAACTTGGATGATTTGGACGATTCCTCAGCCAAGGGTGGAAACAGCCCAGAAACAAAAGAACACTCGGAAGCACTTAAGAGTGCTTGATGTTCAGCAACAACATAATCCTTGTTCTTGTCTAGAAACAACTCTGTCTGATAAGTAACCTGTAAATTGAATGAAACTCTGTTTATGCGAGGATCCATTCTACAATTCTCGTTTTATCATATACGTGGCAACTCTTCCTAAATGAAATGTACTAACATCACCAGCATAGTGAGATATAGTGAAGGCAGTGGTAGACAATTTTGGCTTGCTGAAGCGCTTATGATTTTTAAATGTCTGGTACAGCTTTTGGACAAACGTCTCATATGTTGATCGTGGAAACATACTACAAAACATGACTCAGATACCTCACAATATGGATCAATCAAATATCAATTTGCTTAAAGTACAGCAAGGAAAAGGAAACTAGAACAGTTTTCTTATCAAATACATACCAAGCCTCATCCAAAAGAGCAATTATCCCACCAGGCTTCTGCAAGTCATGGAATGAAATATTAAAAAATAAGGTTGATGATGATGATGATGATGATATAATAATAATAATAATGCAACTTAAATCTTATCAAATCATTGGCCAGCATCTATTATGGATATATGCCAGAAAAGACATGAAAATTAATAAACAATAGTAAAAATATGTACTCATGTTTCCATTAAAAATAAAAAAAGGATAGTGAATGGAACTGAAGCCTATCAAAAAGAATAGAATGGAACTAAGGTTCCATGGTAATAATCTATAAACATTTTTTTTATCAAAGTATGCAGAACTAAGACATTCTTCATTAGTAGAATTGAAGTTACCATTCTCACACTATTCTCCTCTTGTATTATTTTTATTTCTGTGTTCAAATGGTTTTCGTTTTAATTTTAAAACCACTAAATTTGATGGCCAAGGATGAAGGGGTTAGGATGCCTTGATGGATCTCAAGTTTTACAAGCAGGTAGGGCCCATGGAAATCAGCTGCTAGCCCAGAGACCCCTGATTGCCCACCACCTGGTGCAAGTTGTCGCTCAAATCAGTGTTGGTCAGGTGAGGTGGCCTGTGGCCACATCATATAATAATAGTTCATGCATATCAACTGGGAAGCCTGATACTTGGGTATGGACCTACAGACCCAGACTTGAATTTCAATTGGATAAAAAAAGGGGGCCTATACACCACTTTTTTGGGTCAGAACTTTCAGGCGACTTGGTACTTGAAGGTCCAATGACATCCTTATTGGGGGTATCCACAGTAGTGTTGGTAGCCATGTCCATTCATCATTGAATCACTTTCTAGAGAGGAATAAAAATTTTGTTGAAATTTCTTTAAAATAATGTAACTTTTCACTACTCAAACTTTTACCTGCCAAGAATTTCATTATCAAATTTAATAGTATGAAGTAAGTTTCCTATCACTGGGTTTGACACTCAGATTGAGAAAAGGGGGGAAATATTATGTATGCTCTCTGAATATGTAGAATCGGGAATTCTAATGAAGCAACAGAGGTGTTGGCAATTCTAGAGGTGGTGCAGATTCGTTCTGGCTCTTTTCAATGTAGTTTGGTTGTGGAAAGCACCTCAACTAATGCGATTTCATGGGCTTCTCATGACAAATCCAGGCCATGGTAACAAGATAAAGATTTTTTTCTTGCCATATTCATGTTATTTTTTGACATGTGGTTTGATCGATCGGCTAATAGTTTGGTGGATGTTTTAGAAAGGGGAAAGAGGGGAGGGGGCGGGGTGTATGGGTCTCTCCTTGGGTAGTGTCTATTGTGTACTTGTTCTGGGTATCTAATGCTTTTATATCCTCCATGCTTTGGGAGGTTGTAAGATGCTTATTTCTTAATATAATTTACCCTAAAAAACCAATTCAATTAAGAAAAGTAACATTAACATGAATTTAATAACAAACACAAAGCATATTTTATTCTCACAAACCTTTTCAATGAGATCAAGAACATCTTGATTATCAACAAACTCAATATAACTCCAATCAATTTCTTCTTTTGTATATTCTTCTTGCTCCATTTTAAAAACATGCTGTCCACAGAACATAAAATTTGTGGAAGGTTAAGATTAATGAGATGAGCTCTAGAATTCGCATGGAAACTTATTCTATTCAAGTCAAAGAACTTAGAAAAGAGCTCATAACTAACCTGATTGAAATGTTGCTGAAGTTTCTCATTTGTCAAATTGATGCAAAATTGCTCAAAGCTGCAAAAAAAATCCACTTTTTATCACAATGTAAGCATAGCTCATACAGAAATATCACTTAATAATGAAATATACAATTCTATAGCAATACCATCTCATCTTGACTCATAACAAATTTTGAACCTATCTCAAGGAAAACAAAACAAAAAAGATTGCTAAATTATGATAAGGACCAGCACAGAAGTGCAAGCTTCAACTCAAAATGAGAAGATGCACCATGTTGAAAGATTAGGAGCATCAAATGATCAAACCATAGGCACGTGTTCAATCGTTGAGAATTGTTTGAAAGGAAATTGTCCACTTTGACTTTGACAGGGGACCACCATTGCTTATTTCATATTTCCCTTCACAACCATTTTTATATTGTCAAAACTTGGGTTTAAAATTTTAGTTTTATCATTCAAATTGGCATTTCAGTTAATTGCTCCAAAACTATTTTCCCAGTCAAGACTAATGCTCAAAGCTTGATCATAGTTACTCCTTTGCATCTATATTCATATCTATTATCAGTTGAAGAACTTATTTGTATTTCATAGTTTTGGGAACTTCAGGGACTGTTATGTAAATAACAGTAAATACACGGACTTTTATGTAAATACTCAAAACATAATTTATTAATAAAAAGAAGTGTCGCCCAACCCTATTATGGTCGACTACTCATCACCTTCTCTAATTCTTCTTCTCTTCTTCTCTATTTTTCCTTCTTCTTATTCGTTCTTAATTTCTTATACTTCACCACAAAACCTTTGATCCACAAGGATCTACAGGTTTAACTTGGTATCAGAGCATTGGAGGGGGTAGAAGACTTGCAGATCTAAACATCTAGTGGACCAGATTTGAAAGAAAGAGGGGTTCAGAGATTTTTTTAGCTCCAGCCAAACACAAGCTTATTTTCACCTGGGTTGTTTTCTGCATGTTATGAGTCGACGACATTGTCAACTTATATTTTAAGGTGGTTGGAGTGTGTAGCAGCCTAGATGCAGTAGGAGCATTGCAGTGGTGATGATTGATTAGGGTTATCAATCATTTGATGTGATAAAATCCCTCAATCAGTGAACAAGTCAAGCATCCCAGAAGTTGCTCGTCAGATTTGGTACTGCTACATGTGCGATTGACAGTTTTAAAAATCTATTTGAATCCATTCTACAAGTGTGATTGGAGCCTCTTGTGCAGTGGATTGCTATCTGATTTGAAGTTGCTTTGTGTGTGTCAACATATCGAAGAGACATCAATTTCTCATATTGGGAGGTTATTACTCAGATTGGGAGTTCATCTTCAAGTGTGATCTATGATGGAGTCTAAACAACAGGGTGAGAGTTCCACTTCCAATATTGAGAGCTCTGTAGAAGTGACTGAAGCCCATGACCCATCAAGTCATGATCCAGGCCTATTTGGCTGAAGCAGAGACTATGAATGAATCAGGAATACGATTGGATTCAGAAGTCCTTTCGTTAGTGACTCTGATACCATATCATTCCAGGAGAAGAGATGAAAAGAATATAAGATTGCAGTGAAAGTTGTTGTCATTCTTTGAGGATCGGCAATATATATATAATACAAAGTTACCAAAAGAAATGGATTGCAATGATATTACAATAACTAATCTTTCCTAAATAAGGATTGCAATAAATGGATTACAATGATATTGCAATAATTAATCTTTCCTAAATAAGGATTACAATAAATAATAAGATCTCTATAGTTAGCAATATGACTAGGCTCCAACATGTCCAAATATGTTTGTTGGATTCTTCTAGATGGATGGAGCCAAATGGGCCTGGATCATGACTTGATGGGTCATGACGGGATGGAGCCAAACGGGCCTGGATTATGACTTGATGGGTCATGGGCTTGAGTCACTTCTACAAGTTCCGCTTCCAATATACAAGTTCATGGAGGTGTTCTTAATCCTAATGTTAGGATCACTCCAAGTCTTTTTTAATGGTATCAATTATAAGGATTGGACCTACTCAGCAAGAATGGCTATTGGTGGATCTAAAAGACTTCGTTACATTAATGGAAGCTTTTAAGAAGAACAACACATGGGTGTTGATATCTCTTCCCGAAGGAAAGCGGACTGTTGGATGTAAGTGGGTTTTTACTTTAAAATATAATCCTGATGGCTCCATCAATAGATATAAAGCTCGCCTTGTTGCTAAGGGGTTTACCCAGTCATATGGGATTCGTTATTTTGAGACCTCTTCCCCTGTGGCAAAGTTAAATTCCATTAGAATCATACTATCCTTGGCAGCTAACTTCTCATGGCCATTATATCAATTAGATGCAAAGAATGCCTTCTTGCATGGGCACCTTCAAGAAGAGGTCTACATGGATCTTCCACCGGGATTTGTTGTGAAAGGACAAAAAGACAAAGCTTGTCTTCTGAAGAAATCACTCTATGGGCTAAAGCAGTCTCCTTAGGCATGGTTTGACAAGTTTAGAAGGGTTGTGACTAGTTTTGGATTCAACAGGTGTCATGCAGATCACACTGTTTTTGTAAAAAGAAGAAACATGAAAATAGTGATACATATAGTGTATGTGGACCATGGTTTAAAAACTCAGCTGAGTAGACTCGGACTCGGCCATGTCCGAGTCGAGTCCATAGTGACTCAGACTCGGCTCAGAAGTCATGTTTAACTTGAAGTAAAAACTGAAAAAAATAAAACAAAAGGGGTCTTTTGTAAGAAATTCTTTAAATAGAGTGGGGAAGGGGAGAGAAACAATTATAAAAGTGGAAAAGGAAAAGACTTTTGGCAGTTTTGTGGGGAAAAGAGAGGAGAGAGAAAGGCAGCAGGTTGGAGATGGGAGGACTGGAAGAGAGAGAAGACAGCTGTTGATGTGCTGTTGCTCTGTTCTGGCTGTTGTTGGCTGCTTTTTGCTGTTGCTGCTGCCTGCTTTTTGGCTTTTGCTGCTCACTGCTGCTGCCTGCTTTTCTTCTCACTAGCTGGTTGCAGCCACCAATCCACCCACAATACTACTGCTCTTTTGACCGTTGACTGTTGGTACACCTTTTCTTTATTTTTTTTCTGCTTCAGATCTTTATTAAACCCATGCAGCAGCAGCAACTTCTTCTTCCTCCTCTTCTTCTTTTATTTCTTTTTTTGAGCACTGCAAAGGGACTAGGCCGAGTCCCATGCAACTCGGCCGAGTTGGGCGAGTCAACTCGGACTCGGCCACGGGCGAGTCGGGTCCGATTCAGTTCTTTTAAACCATGATGTGGACGATATTGTAGTCACCGAGTAACAGGGAATGAGGGGGATGATATTAATAAGCTCAACGAATTTTTAAGAACTGAGTTTGAAATCAAGGACCTTGGAACATTGAAGTATTTTCTTGGTATTAAAGTGGCTAGGTCAAAAAGTGGAATAGTTCTTTAGCAAATAAAAAAAAAAGTGGAATAGTTATTTCCCAGAGGAAATATACTCTTGATCTTCTTGAAGAAGCAGGGAAATTGGCAGTCTAAATCATGGATTGCATTTAAACAATGGAGACTTACTTCATGATAAAAAAAAAAGGGTATCAGAGACTAGTTGGAAAACTAATCTATCTGACTATCACTAGACCAGATATTTCTTATGTTATTGGTTTAGTTAGCCAGTTCATGCATGCACCTCAGACAGATCACTCAGCTGTCGTTCATAGAATCCTTAAGTACTTGAAAGGTTCTCCAAGCCAGGGAGTCTCGTACAAGTCGCATGGGCATATTAGGGCAGAAGCATTACAGATGCCGATTGGGCTAGTTCTTTGACAGATAGGAAGTAGACTACAAGGTATTGTACTATGGATGGCCGCAATCTTGTGTCGTGAAGAGTAAAAAGCAAATTGTAACTGCAAAATCTAGTGTTGAGGCCGAATATTGAGCAGTTGCTCTTGGGTGTTATGAATTGATGTGGTTAAAAATACTGTCAAGTGAAATGGGATTTAAACAAGGTGGACCAATGAAAATGTACAGTGATAGTACCCCGTCAATCAAGTTAGCCAGAAGCCCAGTATATCATGAAAGAACAAAACATGTGGAGGTTGGCTGTCACTATATCAGAGAAAAAATTCAAAACGCGGATGTGGAGCTTGTTTGTATTAGTACGAGTGATCAAGCTGCAGACTTTCTTACGAAAGCAGTTGGTAGGAAAGAGTTACATGAAGCCTTGACCAAGCTGGGCATAGTTGACATATATACACCAGCTTGAGGGGGAGTATTATTAGTTGAAGGACTTATTTCATAGTTTTGGGAACCTCAAGGACTATTATGTAGAGAACAGTAAATACAGGGACTTTTATGTAAATACTCAAAATATAATTTATTAATAGCAAGGAGTGTCACCCAACCCTATTATGGTCGACTACTCATCTCTTTCACTAATTCTTCTTCTCTATTTTTCTTTTTTCCTATTCGTTCTTGATTTCTTATACTTCACCACAAAACCTTTGATCCACAAAGATCTACAGGTTTTAACTACATCATCATTGGAAACAGGTAAGACCAGCTACTGTTTCTTTCATATCAGTGTTTGTTTTGTGATTAGATTAAGGGGTCGTTTGTCTTTTACGCATGGGATATGTAAATACAATTCACATATGTAAATGATGAATATTAAAATTTTAAGTATGTAACGTTTACACATGCATTTCTTTTTACAACGTTTGTCTAATAACACTATTTTCGCATCATTTACACACGTGATTCATTTTTCTATGTTTGTTTCAATGATATGTGTATATGTATTAAACGATTTTATAGATGATACTTATTAAGCATTAAATTATATTCTACTATAATGATATGAAAAGGAGACAAAAAAGGTCTAATTTATATCAAAGTTTTCATTTGCATTTTAGATCCTTAAAAAAGAACATGTCAACATGAAATATACTTTTCAAAAATATACATTTCTATCAATGACCACCTTAAAAAAAATGCATTCCAACATGTTTGGTTAAGGAAATATGAGTTTATATTCTGATGGTTAAGAAAATAGGATTATTATTAATATTTTTATTAATTAATATTTAGTTCAATATTATCTTAATTCATTATTCAATTTGCATAAAACTTAACCCATGCATCTCACCAGCTTTATGCTATATTAATCAATTATCTAAATAGATTTATAATTTTTTTATTTTTTATTTTGTATAGCAAGGCGAGAGAGAAATAGAGAGGTTACCTTCATAAAAGGGGATGAGATGCAGGGAGGGTTTTCATTTATAAGTTTCATAGTCTTGACGCATCTTTTATTATTATTTTGTAAATGCGTTGGAGGGGGTTTTCGAACCTAGAACCTCTTTGATGGAAATGCCTCTTTTATTATTATTTTTCTAAATGCATTAGAGGGGGGTTTCGAACCCAGAACCTCTTTGACGAGAATTGCCCCAAAACCAAACCGTCCGCCTCCAACAAGTATTCTTTGAAATCACATGTGGCTTAGTATTCTCTTTTCCCACCTGAACAAATGTTCAAATCTTGGTGTGAAAATGAGCTCATTTTCACACCATTTACACATCTGATTTACACACAAGATGCGTAAATACCTGTAGAGAAACATAATTAATGCATAAAAATTACGCATATTCACCATTTACATATGTAAATGGGTGTAGACGAATGACCCCTAAGGAAAATATCCCTAAAATCAAGGGATTGGAGAGTTGTATCAAACTGTAATTGCGGAAACTTTAGTATTATACATCAAGGGGTCAACCACAATGGGAGACACCAAGTTCTTGTGCAAAATCAGTTCTTTTCCTTTCATTTGAGTTGATACTGGTAAGTAAAAGTTTTTCTATGCGGGTTGATGGCCCACCAAGGGGAAGGGGTAGGCCGAAGAGGACATGGATGGAAGTAATAAGGTTGGATCTTAAGAATTGCCACCTATCCGAGGATCTGGCTCTTGATAGATCGGAATGGAAAAAAAGAATTCATGTAACTGACCCCAACATAGTTAGGACAAGGCTTTGATGAATAAGAATAAAAATAAATAATAATAATATTATTATTATTATTAAAAAACTGAATCCAATACTAATCCCCCTTCTATGTCAACCCTAAACCAAAATCCCAACAGTCACAAAAAAAACCCTTGAAAACCCCATCACCATTTGTCGATCCCCAAAACCCTACCCCAAACAAACATTCAACCCCAAACCCACTTCGACCCCATATTCCAACCTGTAACTCCCAAAAGCCAACCTACCACCCCCAAACCCAAAAGGAAAACAAATAATAAAAATAAAGAGAGAGAAAGAGAGAAAGTAACCTACCTATCACGAAGCCAAGCCACAACTGCTCAACCGTCATCATCTATTTGAGCCTCAATTTCCTTGATCTTTGACGCTGCTCAACTCCACTTCTACCATCATCTTTCATCATCGAGATCGTTAGTTCTTCTCGCCTTCGCTTTCTCCCCATGTGACTACTGACTAACAATAGCATTGAGAGAAGGAAAGGCTCGAACCCTCTCGATCATCTCTATGAATTGATCCGCCATCTAAGACCTTCTCATGTTGCCAAGGAAGATAGTGGAAGAGAAGAATCTTCATTTCTACTCCTCCGTGAATGTGCCTCTCCCAGCAATAAAGGGCTGAAAGAATTGGATCCAGATTCGGAACCATCCTGTACAAACAGTTCCAGATCTAGGTAATACCTGGTTCCATTCTGAACCTAACCTGTTTTCATCCCTACATGCACCATACATCTTAACTTAAGTCTCTTTGCTAGAAGCCACCCCAAACACTATAGAGAAAAGACTATGCAAAGGCCCACCCCTACCCAGTCATCAAACCAAAAGCACCATATTTGAAGCTTTTTTCTAAACCATGCACATAACAGTCATTATGAGAAGTGTCTTTATTAAAAACCACCCTAAACACTATGAAAAAGACTATGCAAAGGATCCACTCTTACTAGTCATCAAACCAGAAGCTAAATTACACCCCCTTCCCACCCTAAAATGCACCCCCATTATCCCATACTGAAAGTGCCCCCTCTCATTGGACTCTTTCCTTAAACTTGTAATAACATTCTATAGGCCCAGAAGATGATACCTAGGAATGTTTCTAGGAACCGCACTTATCCTTGCCATAATTTGACACTAAAATCTTCCTCCACAAAGCGCCATTTTCTTCCCCATACCTCCATCACCACTTTGCTAGCAATGCCCAATTTCAGCCCCTAGAAACCTCAGCTTCGCCACTTCATGCCAATAAATGCATCCTCTTGTGAGTTTGTCCCTCCCATAATATAGTTCTTCTGATGCAATCCAGTCTAGCAATTATGGCCCTCCGCACCTTCGAGACATGTAGTGCACCGGCAAATTAGAGAAGGTAGCCCTGATCAGACTCATGTAGTGCACCGGCAAATTAGAGAAGGTAGCCCTGATCAGACTCATTCTTCCCCATAGGTAAGTCTATCTTTTCTATGTGGAAAACTTCCTCTCATAGATTTAAATGACAGGTCCCACAAAGCTTTCAATCTTGGCTTATCCTCGATTAGAAGTTCCAAATACTAAATAAGAACCCTTCAAGAATTGTAATAAGATACTATTAGCCAAACAATGAATCACTACTGAACACCCTGCCCCCAGCAGCATGCTTTTAGACAAGTATATCTTGAAGACTGACGGCAACTAAAACTCTAAAAGAATATCGCATCTCTTCAACGAGGCAATCTCTTACCTCTTAATCAAACTAAATAGAATCATATCATTATCGGAAAAAAGATGAGTGATCGCTTCTCATTTCGACTCACTTCAAGACCGCTGTTATGCTCAATCTTAGCCTTTAACAGGAAAGATCCAAAAGCTTCAACAACTATCGTAATAAAAAAGGGAGAAATAAAAACACCTTGTCTCAGCCCCATAGAAGCTTCAACAAGACAAGTAGGAGAACCATTCCACAAAGTTGAGAAAGGACCATAAGAGACCCATTCCAGAATCCACACCTGCTAAATTGCAAAAATATTTAACCGATCTAATGTGGGAAAAAACTCCACCTCAGGCATTTAAAAATTCAGAAAGTTAGATTTATCAGCTCACACCATCACATGGATGGAAGACCAATTGCAAAATGTGGGAAGA
The DNA here is from genome assembly GCA_029852735.1 of Persea americana. Classification (NCBI taxonomy): domain Eukaryota; kingdom Viridiplantae; phylum Streptophyta; class Magnoliopsida; order Laurales; family Lauraceae; genus Persea; species Persea americana. Next base: position 3,180,287 of record CM056812.1, read on the forward strand.
AGCTGTGAATGACAACTGCTATCGTCGGTACTAGATAAGTTGGAGAAGAGCTTTTACCATTGAAAAAGAAGTCATCTTATTAGTGCTTCCACAAACTCTCTCAGATTCACTCATTGCATAGCTAGGAATGGATCAAGGTCACAGCTTACATCAATATGAAATGGATGGTGGTGGTTTTATTCACACAAATATGAGCTAATGGACTTAAATTTTAGCATTTAGTTATGCACTTACAGTTATTTATGAAGTAGCATGATTCTAGATTTAATTGATTATGAGCCCTTTACTTGCACAAATCAAGTACAACTTGCAACCAAATGACCAGATAATTGAAAGCCATTGGGTCCTTCTACGTTTGGGAATAATTTGGAGAAGTGATAAATCTATCAGATCAAATGCTACAATGCCCAGATATGGGTATGGACACAGACACAGGAATCGAAGAAACAGATGCACTTTTGAAAATCTAGGACACAGACATGGATACAGCTGTCCTAATTTTTTTTCTTTAGAATGTTTTTTAATTAATGAACTTATCATTTTTTGCATTCCCTTCTAACAGGTTTTATGTTGAAAAGTAAGAAAAATGATGGAACTAAATGAAATAATGGACTTCCAGCTCAATAAGTAGGATATGCTAATTTGTAGTTTTGTACCATATAAGTATCAGTGGCGTATCAACTATCAAGTACCGATAAGAGCATCATATTGGTCCTACATAGATACGCTGGGCATGTACAAGGATCTGGGCATTGTAGACCAAATGACTAAAAATGGGGTAACCACAAACTCTAATGTCCCTTCATCAAGGGCTAAGTACTCTTCGTTCAAATCAAACACACATGGTCACCATGCAGTTCACTGCAAGAACTAGGCCTCTAGATTCTAGAATGATGAAAACAAAAGGCATACCGGTTAAGCACCTGTTTATCTTGAAACTCTCAAATCCATAAATATCCAATACTCCAATCAAGAACTTTGAATCAGCGTCTTGACCAATCGAACTATTAATTTTATTCACAATCCTGCGGCAGCAAGCAGATCAATGAGTAAGTAAGGTATCCCCAGAAAAGGAGAAACCCATTGGTCCAAGGTCATACTACATGAGAACGAGTCACAAAAAAAAAGGTAAAACACCAATTATCCCCCAAAAATCTATCAGAACATAGAATCAAAAAAATTACCAATCAAATAATAGTGAGTACACAATTTTTGCCAGAGCATCTCTACTAAGAGCTGCAGAATCTGGATCAAGACTTTTCGTTATGGTCTCATCACGGGTTACAATCACACGTTTGCACAAGGAGTCCTCAAGGGCAGTTGCATCACACCTGAAGAAAATTTGAAATTACTTCAAGAATGATAATTTTGTTAATCAGTCTCGGCAAAATATGTTGTACACAATTGAGAATTTTTCAAATGCATAAAAAAGATCAACCGCGTTGAAGAAATAATACATGAAAAGCTCAGCAGCAGTTCTTAGATGGAACCAAGATTTGTCATCTTTGGGCTCTGACGAATCTGTTTCCTTTCCCTTCACAAATTCAATGTTGCCTAGATGAAGGACCGCAGCCACCACTCGAAAAATTGCCTCCTGAAATTATTAAAGAAATTATAATTTTAGTCTAAATGACAAAAAAACAAAAACTTAGGTCCTCATGTTGTGTCTGGAGGCAGCCTCTAGAAAAGGTACCTGCTCATCGTTACTAATTCCCACAACATCCATTGCACTCCTTGTTACCATGTATTCCTTTGAATCATCTACCCCATCCAGATCATAGCAATTTGACTGGTTCAAATAATGAAAAGTTCTTGGGTTTCCCAATTTGTACCTGTCAACAACCTAACACAGAAACAGAACAAAACAAACAAACTAAGCTTATATATTGGTCATTTAGAAACTCACAGACAATTCCTGCAATAAAAATATGAACTATTTGCTTCATTTTAGAATCTTAGATAGAGATGAGCCTAAGAGAATATAGCAATGAAGTACTTGTCGTAGGCATATGTTTTAGATAACTGTAGCACACCATACAACTTGAGCTATTCAAAGATTTATTTATTTTTATATTTATTGCTTGTAATTCTTCATTTATACTCTTAAATATAACTAATACAGAGCAGACACATTTTTATGTTTTCTTTTCATGTTTTCTAAATTTCATGCCACAAATGGTTTTACATGAAAAATTGGCCACAAGACCTTTATGCATGGCAAGACAACACTTCCTACCCCTCATATTCTACCATGGTGTCCTTAGGCAGCCTGCCTCAATGGAAGAGACTCTAATCTGAACAAATAGAAGCATGGCTGGCTCATGCTATAAACCAAAGTACATAACTTCGACTTCCAAAAAAATAGACAGATTGTCATAGAACACATTTGTTCACACCAGAGGTATAACTCAAGACATGCACCATGCCACCGGTCATTTTCCAGGTACATTAAACATGACCAAGAAAATGTTTGAAATCATCAATATCTTCAAATGCAAATAATGAACAGGTAAATCAAATGTCCCTCAACTTTTAAAAAAGTTCCAAATCGTTTGTCATCCACTTCCTCCATGCAGAAGAATTAGTGGGGAAGCAGCTCAGAGACCACATACCTCAGGTGGTGCAGCACAAAGCAAGTAGAAACAATGATAATTTCTCTCTGGGTCGGATACTTGACAAACACGAGATCTTTCCAGCAAATAAGTTCTGATGGCAGCTCCTGATATCCTTCCCCTCGAATCAAACTGAAGCTCAACAAACTTGCCAAAACGGCTGTATAATGAATAATATCCATTTAGGTTGGACTTCTCACCAAATTGAACATATTGTAAGACAAACAAACTGAAAACAGGAACTGGAGATTTTGCGCATTATAGGTGCCCACCTTGAATTATTGTTCCTGACAGTCTTTGCATTACCAAATGCTTCTAGCACAGGATTAGACTACCAAACAGAGGGAAAAAAGAGATAAATAAATAAAATAAATAGATGGGATAGGACTTCTATGATGACAATAATGAAAATTTCAGTACATAAGTAAACATAAAACTAAACTATTAATAATTTGAAGTGGAGACTTGTTTCTAGACTGCTTTGTGATCAGTGCATACCAACAAGATTGAAAGGAATACAATATGAGAAAGTGATTAGATCAGCTACAACCTATGGAGCAGAATGTTGGCAAATAAGGAAATTGCACGTGCAAAAGATGGTTGTAGCAATGATGAGAAGTTGAGATAGGTATGTGGAAAAACTACGGAAGATAGAATCAGAAATGAGCCCACTCGGGAGCATTTAGCATAGCATCAATAGGTGATAAATTAAGAGAGACTTCTTTGAGATGGTTTGTACATGTCCAATGCTGGCTAACAATGACAATGGTAAAGAAAAGTCTTTTCTATATAGGTTGATGGCCCTCAAGGAAAAGTACTAGGCTGAAGAGGACATGGAATAATAAGAAGAAAAAGGAAAAGAAGAACAAGTAATCAACCTATCAACATACGCATTCTATGAAATATCATAGAATTTACATCCAGACTTCAGAATCATTGAGATTCCTCTACCACCATTCCAGAAACATTTAAAAAAATAAATAAATAAAACTCACCTCGAGTACTTTCTGCTCCACAGAGCGCCCTTCAGTTGCAGCTCTCCCACCCATGAAAGCAAGATAGCGCATAAGCATTTTTGTACTTTCTGTCTTGCCAGCTCCACTCTCTCCACTTACTAGAATCGATTGGCTTATCCCCTCGTTTATCATTTGTCTGCATTCAAAACAGGGGTATTTTCTCGTCATTACGAAAATATGAATACCTCCAATTCTTAGATTGAAAAACAGAGTGGCATACCTATATGAAGAGTCTGCAACAGCAAAAGGATGAGGGCTTAGCTCACCAAGGGCTATCCCTTTGTATTTTTCCATCATGTGGTTGTCATATAAATGAGGTAGTCTTCTAAATGGGTTCACGGCAATCAATATACCTCCTGTGTACGTCTGTACAAGCCAGTAGGTCCATTACCAACCCCACATAGTAAGTATATGAAAAGCCAAAACCAAACGAATAGAGCATTTAATATATCAAGTCAAAAAACATGGCACTCGCACACATAAGATTTACAGATTGTACAATATATCCAGTCATGATTTATTTCCACCACCACACATTTTACAATATATCCAGACATGATTTATTTGCACCACACGTTGAATTTAACTTCTAGAAGATCTCTATCAAAATTAGACTCTATTCAACACTTACATAAATTTCATTCATCTCATATCTGGAACACAAGTTCTGCAGAACTCCTGGTTCATGCAAATAGGCCAGCTTTGTCATGTCATCGACACCACAAGATGGCGCTTCGGCATCTTTTGGATAGACACTAGATGCATTGGCTACAACCTGAAATACAAATAGGGAACAAAATCTTCACAAATCAACAATAACAATCCATGTCTTTTAGATTTGAGAGCGGAGATTTCATGAATAATCAATCAAGAGCATGAAATCTTTGGATATACTGCACTATTAAAGAATTATTTTGACATTGATTAAAATAAAGTGCCTCAGGATACCACGTAAAAGCAGAAACCCTTTGAAAGGAAACAAATCACCAAAAAAAAGGGAACCGCTATTTCATATTACAAGTAGAAAATAAGAACAATGTAGCTCTGATCAAGGGTTCAAAACGCAGTCATATTTTTAAGCAAAGCAAGAGATTTTTACTGCCATAAAAAAGAAACACTATAAAGAGCACACACCGTCTTCTCATTAGTACAGCTGATCTTAATTTCTTCACCATTAACCTCCAAGACTTCCCCATCTATCCAAGAGACATCAGGATCCTCCACCCAAACAAGAGATCCTACTGCTATCTTGGCTGGCGGAGCCTGTAGATTCAACAATGGCAAAGCATCAGCACAATTCATCATCACAGTCAAAGCAATATGAACTTTTTGATCTCTTCATCAATCAAAAGCTAAAAGTTGATTTGCATGTACATAAATAAAAAACTGAAATATTGAACTATTATACTTGTGTAAGAGGTAAATAAAAATGAAGTGATTGATTGAAACAACTATTCTATATTTGTGGAACTCCAAAAAACCAAATAAATTGGAATTTTTGAAAAAAAAAAAAAAACCTAGAGCAATGACAAATGTCCACTATGCCCCAAGATCGAGGAAAATGTTCACCTATGAGCAGATCATATATCATTTGTATGCGTTCTAGATCGTGGGCCCACTTAGATGAATGTCCATCAATGGGAAGAAAGCAGATGGAAGGATCTCCTTAAGACGGATATGGGTAAGCCAAAAAATCAGGCCCATCAGATTATCCTGGCCTTTGATTTAAAAGCCTTAAAGTTAACTGGCATTTTAACCATAGCTTTTTTTTAGATTCACTTCGACGGTGAGCACGTTCAATGAGTATGAGATTGGGCATGATGCCAAATCTAGGATAACAAGTGTGTCAGAGGGACTGCACTGATCAAAGGTAGGCCCAAGTGAGCCCCACAGGCTGGACTGCAGTCCATTCATGGGAGATAATTCTCCCAAGATCCAAATCCCAACAATCATAAAATATATTTCATATAGTCATGCTATTTAATTACATCATCACCAAAGCCTTGTCTCAACAATAATGGGTACAGGTACATGAATTCTATTTCGCCATTCTAGTCTACACTGGGCCAAATCCTTGGATAGGTTTCACTTCTTCATATTTATCCATAACACTTCCATACATGTCATCTTTGGCTCACCCCTTGTTTCTTAAGGGCCCCTTGACCTGCATAGAAAAACTTTTCCTCACTAGCTTCATTGTTGGCATACGTTGGACGTGTCCAACTCCAAACCATCTCAACTGAGTCCCTATTAGGTGGTATTTGGCATCTCTACTTTTTATTATTATTTTTCTTAAAACTGTTTCCAAATGGGTTTTAGACCATTTAAGAACATTTTTCCCACCTCTCTTTTAACACTTATAAAGAGGTAATACCTCTATTTGGACATTCTTGAAACTTGCCGATTTGAAACAGACTCAAACGTTTGAAAAACATAGAGCTCTGCTACAATTAAAAAATGGTCCTTTTAGACTGACCTTTTGTTTATTCTTCTTTTTAAATTGTAGGACCCTAAAGGACGATCCGAAAAGTTGGTAGTCTTCATAAGCCCAAACACAACTACTGGGTCAACTACTCAAACTTGATCCGTTGATTTGTCATGGATCGTGAGATATTTATGAAAAAAGGCAGAAACTTAGATTTTCATTTTTGGACTTTATGGGCCCCAAAATCACAATCCAAACCGTTGATCCTCTTTGGAAGCTGAAACGGTTATGGGTTCAAAATTTAACCCCTGATTCATCGTAGCAATAATTTTTTCTCTCATACAACTTCATGGACCTCTATACTCCACCACCAAGTTTCTTTATCAAAGTGCCTTTTCCATTTCATACCTCTTTTGTAACCTATCTAATACAAAGAGCCATTTGGTTCCACATCACCAAAGTTTCTCCATCCAAATTGTAGGACCCTAAAGGACGATCCGAACCGTTAGCAGTCTTCATAAGCTCAAACACAACTAGCGGGTCAACTACTCAAATTTGATCCATTGATTTGTCACGGATCTTGAGATATTTATGAAAAAGGGCAGAAACTTAGATTTGCATTTTTGGCCCCTATGGGCCCCAAAATCACAATCCAAACCTTTGATCCTCTTTGGAAGCAGAAACGGTTATGGGTTTAAAATTTAGCCCCCCAATTCATGTAGATCCAAACTTTGTAGCTATAATTTTTTCTCTCAAGTAGCTTCTTAGACCTCTACACTCCACCACCAAGTTTATTTATCATAGTGCCTTTTCCATTTCATACCTCTTTTGTAACCTGTCTAATACAAAGAGCCATTTGGTTCCATATCACCATAGTTTCTCCACCCAAATTTCATTCTCCATCCTTGATCACTTTATGTTTATGCTCTTTCCATATCAAATCACCCCAACCTTGTTTTAAGGCACCTTTTATTTACTACTTCTCTCTTTCTACTTCTAATGCAAATATCTAAAACCATTATCCATGTTGTGTGGCTAAACTCTCCATGAATAACCATGCAGTTTGTACAACCAGTCGGTCATATTTTCTTAGTAAGGTCAATCTCGCTCTTATTAACTCCATTTTTATAGGTAATTAAACTCTCGTCTTTCTTTTTAAAGTATGTGTTTTCTATTATAAGGTCAAATGCTAATGCAAATTAGGCCTCTCAAGAAGAAGTTTCACTTGGTAGATTGGGCTTCCATTTGTAAACCGACGGAAGAAGGAGGCCTGGGAATTAGGCCTCTCAAGCAGATGAATCAAGCCCTATTGGGCAAGTGGTTGTGGAGGTCCAAAGGATAGGAGATGGTACAGATGGCCTTTGGAGACAAGTTCTGGAAAGGAAATATATTCTCGCAAGACATGGTTGGGATGTCCAGGAAGCCCCAACGAACTCATCTACAATATGGAAAGGAATCCTCTCGGTAAAGAGGCTCTTCATGGAGAACATTAGATACCAAACTGGATCAGGGGAGAGGATTCTCTTTTGAAAAGATAGGTGGGCTAAAGAGAGGACTCTGAGTGCTCAATTCCTGGATCTATTTAGATGTGCGAAGGATAAGGAAGCAATTGTCAGCTCTTATATGAATACAATTGGAGGTCGGGTGGTTGGGTGTCCTGCTTTTAGAAGGAACCTGAAGGACAATGAAGAATCTCAATTCATACAATTCCTAAACTTCCTGAACGGTATAAATATTCAGGATAAAGGAGAAGATGCCAGGGTGTGGGAAGCCTTAAAGAATGGATCATTTTCAGTGTCCTCTTTCTTCAAGGCTTTTCTTAACAATTCAAGGGAGAGGAGCACAGTGTGCAGCATATGGAAGTTGAAGGCTCCCCCAAGGGTGCTCGTCTTCGAGCGGTTGGCTCTCGGGAAAAGGATACCTACTATGAATTTCTTAAGGAGGAGAGGGATGACTATAATGAACGGCTTCCCTATGTGTTTAAGGTACGAGGAATCCGTGGACCATCTCATGCAGAATTGAAAAATAGCTCAGTCTATTTGGATGTCAGTGGTGGGATGGTTTTACTGTTGTTGGGTACTCCCTAACTCTCTCCTCGAGCTCCTCCAGAATTGGAAAGCCCCAATTGGGGATTCTAGAGGTAAGGTGATGTGGAGGTTGTAATTTCTGGCGGTGGTTTCAATGATTTGGAAGGAAAGGAACTCAAGCTGTTTTGAAGGGATAGCATCTAGCGAAAGCAATTTGGTGGAGTAAACAAAGTTTCTTGTGGCTATTTGGGTGTCCATTAACCCGTCTTTTTGAGGATATTCCTTAGAACAAATAGTGTATCATTGGAAAGAGTTGGCCTTCTCTTATGCAGGGCCTTAGTTTGTTGGTTTTTGGGTTATAGTTTTCTTGTGTTTTCCTGCTTTCTTGTCTTTTGTTGTCGGTACTCATCTCTTGTATTGTTCGTTCTTTTTTTAATGAAATTAACCATTCAAAAAAAAAAAAAATGCTAATGCAAATTCTAAGATAGTGTCTCCTATCTCATTCTTTTCTCCAAATCCTTGTCCCCCATGCACCTCACACCTTTAAGTATGCTTTCCTACATGCCCATTTATGTCAACTCCTGGGATAATCTTTCACTAGATGGGATTTCTTGTATTAAACAATCCATCTCCTCTTAAAATTGTCCCCTAACACTTTAACGTGATTCTACTTGGGATGCATAGGCACTAATGATATATATTATTTCTTCCTTGAACACTAGTTTAATCGTTGTAAGTCTATCATCCAATCTCTTTGCCCCGACAATCTTTACCTTCAAATCATTATCTACTGATATATCTACTCCATTTCCGACATTATTCTTTCCTCGTAATAGAGTTTGTAGCCAATAGTAAGCTCCTCAGCTTTGCCATTGCAAATATCGTTAAGTAGTTGTTTGTGCAGTTTCCTATCACCAATTGGTTTTGGGATTACTGGCTAGCAACTTTAAATTGAAAATGATCTCTATTAAAACCTCTGAAAAGAGCCTTAGATTGAAATCTTAGTACTTTGAACCTTTCTTTGAGAAGTCTAAGCTTGAAATGACACAGTTTGACAGTTTCCTATCTGCTCTGAGATTCTTTGGCTATGGGGTTTGCTCTCCAATCTCGGTCTTCCGATCAATGGTCCTACTCCTCTCCATGCCGATAATACAAGTGTCATCCGGATTACAAAAAATCTAGTTTTCCATGAGCGAACTAAACTCATTGAGGTTGATTGCCATTTCATTTGTAATGAATTCTAACGAGAGGTCATCAGCCTTCCTCATGTGTCATCAGAACTTTAATTTGTTGATATCTTCACAAAAGGTCTTCCACAACCTCGTCATCAGCTCTTAGTCAACAAATTGATGCACTGTGTACCGATCCGAATGGACTACTGACCATTAAACTTTTGGAGCCCAGGTAGAGATGATAAAAAATCACGGTTGGGGCTGATTTTTTGCAGAGAGGAAGGTCCTAGGGAGTCCTTGAAATCCCCCCATCCCCATCCCCATGTGGGGCCCCAAGTGGGCCCCAGCACAAACTTGAGTTTACCTTATCCTAAGCTTAGGAGAGCTGCCCCATACACACACACACATATATATATACGGTCAAAACAATACACCCGTTCATTCTTTAGTTAGGAAGGTTTTTTGTGTAGAATCTTTTTATAATTGTTAAGTTAGGAAAACTTGGCTGTAATGATTCTGATGTAAGCCTTGATTAAGGCCGTGATAAACATTATAAGGAGAGGCCGATCCTATGGAAAGGACACATGATTTCATCTTAATACTTCTCATTATCTTTTCAGTTTCTCTTCTCCTCCCTTAAGCTTCAACGAATGATAAATATAACCAGGTATCAAATATTACTGCATTATCATATAGCTGAAATGGTAACAGTATTGCCACAGAACTCTGCTAATTTTGAAGAATTTTATTTTAACGAGACGATTGCTGACACAAGGCATAAAAAGTGCTGTTATATATATTTTTTAAAATGGTAGCAAATATTTTATTAAAAAAACAGAATTATTTTTTTAAAAAAAGGGAAAAAATGTGCTGTTATATGAACATAGAATTTTTGTATAGATAACTAAAGATATTATTAAGGAGTTGGAAACCCCACAAGCAAAGGACAGAGACTGCTAAAAGAAAAAGAAAAACTAGTACCCAGCACTTAAAACAATCCAAATGAAGACTGCATGTAATCTAAAAAGATTTGTGAAAATAAAAAAAAAAGGAAGACAATGCATGAATAAATTAAGTAAATACCAAGAATGAAAATTGATCTACTGTAGCAATGTAATAAACCCAAATGAGCACCACTCTTATCAAAAATGCTTGACATCACAATTCTAGTAGATATAGAAACGCACTTTCTTTTTCTCTTTTTTTTTTTTTTTAGCCAATTGTAGATGAGAAATTTAACAGGGAAATGATTATAGCATCCAAGCAATAAAGCAGTGCTTCTGCTTCAACAACCTACCATTCACAACCAACAAGAAGGAAGCTCCGCATAAATTCTCAGTAACCGAAAAAAAAAATGATAGAAAACTACTTACATCTGTTGAGAAATGATCCCACACTGCCATCAGCATGTTGCTAACGGCAGCTATCTACCTGATTGAACCTGTGCATGATCAATCATTCAAACCCATTCATATGCCACAGACTCTATAAAGGAACTGTCCCAATTCTCGCTCTAAATGGACGTCGCACTCAATCAAACATTCGAACACATTCATATAACGTAGGTTCTATAAAGAAACTATCCCAATTTTCGCTCTAAATGGATGTCATGAACCATTGAATTGATCATGCGATTCAAACATGACTACACATATGACATATGAATAATCCTACGGGGAATATCACTCCCATTCAAGTGAAATTCGAGTCAGTTCCTATACATTGATAGGCATATTACATGAACAACCTGAATCAAACAAAGCTGCGTCCCACCCACATTTTAAACGAGATGTTAGCTTCATGCAGCACAGGATCATTGATCATTTCTCGTATTTCCTCGCCGTTATGGACGAACCCAAATCAAGTAGAATCAAAAACGACAAAACAAATCATATCCTCTGATCAAATGCCATTCGCAATTTGACTTCGGGTTATAAAAGTCCATTATGCAATACAACAATAACAACAACAACAAAAACAATTAGAATCCATAGAAAACGGATGAGATTCAAGAAAAAAGAACGTACCATTGATGAAACGGAACGTGAAAGAAGGAAAAATCGCTTCTTGATCTGCTCTCGGTCAATGCCGCTGCATTAAAAATCGCATCGAAGAACAACAACAAATGAGAAGAATCCAAATGGAATGGAATTTGAATAATGAGAGAGAGATGTTTGGAAACGTTTTAGCTGACATTTCTTCTTCTCTTTCCCTCCATCCTCCTTCTCCTCCTCCTCTTCTTCTTCTTCTGTTTCCTTCCTCCTCCTCTTCCTCTTCCTCTTCGTCGTCGTCGTTTTCTTCTTCTTCAGCTTCTTCCCTCGTTTTTTTTCCTTGTCTCTCCTTCGTTCCTTCGTGTCGTCTCTCTCTCTCTCTCTCTCTCTCTCTCTCTCTCTCTCTGTCCCTTCGCTTTTTTTGTCAAATTGCAACGAGTCCGGATCCTCTGACTGGACCCCACATTGCGGCCCACTTCATATAAAAAGAGGATACATGTATGAAGAAGGAAAGCTCAAAGTCTAACTTTTTTTATTTTCCAAACTCATGGGGGCTCACTCATATATTAAACTTTAATATTATACCATGTGGATTTTTTAAATTTTTTTTCTATCGGAAAGTTCTCAACCTTTTGGGAGGGAATAATCTCTGCAGGCCCAAAGGGAAACGAGTAAACTCCCCTATAGCCACAATGTGGTAGTGCAGTTTTAAATCTACAACCTCTGGGTGCAAACTATGGTCCTAAGCCAGCTGAGCTACCCTTGGTGTTGACCATATAGATTAAAAACATTTAGTTTTGCCCAACATCAATTTAATGGTGAACCCCAAGAATGTTGCTTTTATGCTTTACTAGTGGAGCCCTGCATGTGCAATGAACATACTATTTGAGTATGATAATCTGGAAAAATAAAGTCATTGAAAGACTCAATATTAATGATCCCAATAGAGAATGACCAGTTTAAATATAGCTCATTTTTTTTGGCTAACTAAGCAATTTACAATCATTCATTGTTTTTATGAAATTCAATAGAAGCTTCAATTGAAAAAAGTAAGAAGAAGATGAAATAACAAGATATATGAAGGAAACTAACCGAAAAAAAGTTGAAAACCAACCTTTTATGGCCATACATGATTAGGCAAAACACTCACCAATTTCAATATAGATCGATCGTCTGGTCTATTTTCCATTAAAATTTGTCTAAAACCTAGCACCAAATACATACCAAATTCATATTGAGAAGCACCGAATTGCTGTAATGCTAATACAAAGAAATTTGAATGTTATGGAAAGAAACAAGATTGATATGTAAAGATGAGGGCCAGAGCAACAACTTAAAAAGCTTTCTTGAATTAAGATAACACCACTACCAAATTTTGAACTATGTACATTTGTGGCACTTCTGTTGGCTTTTTATGTATCATAAATCAGTTTTGTTACATTCTAATTTTGTAGTAAGTGAATTTTTGAAACAAATATCGTAATTTGCAGAAAGATAAGCAACTACAAAGCGATCTTTAGCCATGCACTCTCAGGGTGGGTACAACTACTTTCAAACTTCCTAAGAAAATTTAATGAAAAATTCATTATCTTAGCATTATAATAATGTGGTTGCAATATTGGACAGGAATCTAAGTCCAAGAGTAATACTGGTTCGACCTGAGATGATGCCTTGGATGAAGCATGCAAATTCATAAAGAAAGACAATTAGAACCATCAAACACAGTTTAGCACGTAAAATGATAATGAATGAATGCATGTTGCCAGAATTGCCTAAAACAAAGAAAAAAAAAAAAACAAGAGCCCTAAAGCAATCACCTCAAATCAACATAAGAGGGTGGATCTAAAAACATGAGTTGGCATATCAAAATGATGGATTTTATTGCATCATACTCATAAAAACTTGAAAGGAAAAATAAAATACCTTATCATAATTCAAGAATAATAAGACAAACCATTAGTCAGTTACATTGGATGTTGGTTTGATATATAACAATAAAATTTAAAAGAAAACCAACTTGCATGGAACGAAGAAATCAAGAAAAGGCTAACATGACAAAAATCTGCAAACGCTTGCATATTCACAAAAAACTTCATGACGCCGAGATTATCTGGCTATTAAGAAAATGAAGCATCTAAATGGACCTTAAGCCTCTCAACAACATCTTCGTATCTTTGGCTAGTGCACCCACACATCAATGAAATATCTTCCTCATTTCAACCCGCTAATGTCACCCAAGTCCTCATCACTAAACATGAAAACACCATACTTTCTTAGTAAAAGGGATATGTATATATGTCACAGTATTTATTTTCCTGATCTGACAGAAGCATACTATCAAACCACATAAAATATTTTTCTATATTTTTTAGAGTGACTATTTGGTTAGATCTACTTGTGCATAGTGTTTTGTATTAATTATGGATTTCTACTGCACCCTAATATATATGCTAGCATACATTGGAATTCATAGTGAAATAAGTTTTGCTAAAAGATTATTAAAGAAGTGAGGGGTGAGAAACACAAGATTATGGATGCAAAAGGGACATTGACCATTGTGGGATTTGAGTTCCAGGGTGATAAATGGGCATTCATCTCTCGTTTTTTCTCAAATCAATTTCCATTAAAAGAGAGGTTATTTGATTGTCATTTTTTAATATTCATGTATGATTTTACATTTTAACCACTAATGAAAATATGAAGCCCTATAACTCTTAGGAACTACATGAATGATTTTCTATCATTTCTTATAAAGTTTGATGCACTAAAATGTATAATATGTTACAATTATTTATTTATTTATTTTCCAGAAATAAGATAACGTATTAAAAGATTAAAAAACAATCATAAATGGGCTAAACCTTCTGCCAAAACCACTAATGTCAAAGATGACATATAAAATAACAAATCCACCAAGGTAGCTAATACAACACAAAAACAACCAAAACAACAACAACAAAAAAAAGCCCCAACTGGTCACTACCTCCCCTGAATGTTAAAATTCTATTTCATTTATAACATTGTTGGTCATTTTTTAATATTAAACTTTTCTTCATTTTTAACCGCTTATAAAAATTTAAAGTAAATTTCACTATTTTACTAATATAAAAAAAAGGCCCAACATTAAAAAGAGATTTTTTATTATCACAAAGTTCACTTTGTCGAATGTTGTTGAAGCACTAAATATTTAAAATATCAAAATTCTATTTCACATATTTCATTTCTAGCATTACAAATTCAATGAAACAAAATACCAACCAACCAGAACAATACCCAACTCATAGCTTTAAACGGATCAACAACAAATCACAAGGATTCCAAGCAATCTTTGGCATTCTCATATTTTCCTCTAACAAGCAAATCATGTCTTTACAGGCACTGGGATCAAAGTTGAAATTTTCTACACATGAAAATCTCAATTGAAAATTTTCATCTAAGTTCTTACAACAAATGTACAAATTCTTCAAACACAACCCTTTTCATAAACATTTGAGCTAAGCATTTCATCGAAATATAATAATACTAAGTGGGGCCACAGATGTGTAGTTCTCTTTGATTTTATATATAATATAATATAATAATACTAAGTGGGGTCCACAGATGTGTAGAGAAAAAGCGTGACAAGTTCTTCTACTAAGTGGGCCCACAAATGTGTAATTCTCTTTTATTTTTTATATATAATATAATAATACTAAGTGGGGCCTACAGATGTTTAGATGTAGAGAAAAAACATGAAAAGTTATTCTACTAAGTGGGGCCCATAGATGTGTAGTTCTTGTTTTATTATATATATGTAATAGAATAATACTAAGTGGAGCCCACAAATGTTATAATAATATTAAGTAGGGCCCACAGATGTGTAGAGAGAAAGCATGACAAGTTCTTCTACTAAGTGGTATAATATAATAATACTAAGTGGGGCCCACAGATGTGTAGATGTAGAGAAAAAGATTGATAAGTTCTTCTACTAAGTGGGTCCCACGGATGTGTAGTTCCCTTTTATTTTATACATATATATAATAAAATAATACTAAGTGAAGCTCACAGATGTTATAATGATACTAAGTGGAGCCCACAGATGTGTAGTTCTCTTGTGTTATATATATATAATATAAAAAGTACTAAGTGGGGCCCACAGATGTCTAGATATAGAGAAAAAGCATGACAATTTCTTCTACTAAGTGGGGCCCACATGTGTAGTTCTCTTCTATTATATATATAATATAATAATACTAAGTGAGTCCTACAGATCTGTAGAGAAAAAGCTTGACAAGTTCTTCTCTTTTATTGGAGCCCACATATGTGTAGTTCTCTTTTATTTTATATATATATATATAAAATATCATAATACTAAGTAGGGCCCACAGATGTGTAGATAAAAAGCATGACACTTTCTTCTCTTTTATAATAAGGGTATAGATTTTATATTATTATTATTATATTATATTATAATATTTTGGGGTGGGCCCCACAAAGGTGTAGTAAAAAAGTTTACAATTTCTCATAATAATATATTATTATATTACATTATACTATTTGAGGGTGGGCCCCACAATGGTGTAGTGAAAAAATTTGTAATTTCTCGTAATAATATATTATTATATTAAATTATACTATTTGGGGGTGGGCCCCACAATGGTGTAGTGAAAAAAGTTTGCAACTTTCTCTCTTTTATAATAGCAGTAGATATGCTCTCTTTATATCGTTAATGTCTGATGAGTAGAAATAAGAAGATTAAATGATATACAAGATTTATAATGGACAAATCTTTGTGTGCATTCATCTCTTACTATATTACGATGAGAACTTCCAATGGACCCACCTTATTGTTTATCTAAACCGTTCACACCGATAGGACGCTCCCTCTGATAGCCACCCGGCTTAAGGGTTTGCACCCACTTAATGGACCGACCTTTTGATTAAAGGTTTTTTTTTTTTTTAAATAGAAAGTCGTTAAATTTATAGGTCATGGATCAAGAGATTAGAGGCCTTAAATTGACCCCAGTTTTCTATATTTTGTTCTATCATAAGTAGATCTTTCCATCCCACCCATGTCCCATGATCTATGGTGCCCCAGGGGAGCCTCGGCAATTCTAGGGGCGGACCCAGTAATTTTTCCTGTGAGGGGCCGCTATATAAAAAGAGAGTTGCTACCTGCACACTGCGTTTTGCTCTCCACCCACTGCATCTCTTTACACAGTGCTATTCAGCTCAAGTTTCCCTCTCTACACTCTTCAATTTCCCTAAAACGCCCATCTACCTACACACTGGGCGAAGATACACGCTGCAATTTTTCCCTCCCATTTCACTCTTTGAACCGCCGTTTCACTGCACCCTCGACGTCGAAGGTGATCTCGACGAGCTCCCCCACCTGGACGTGAATGCCACACCTCCTCCTGTTCAGCCATCTCTCTGTGCTCTTCTTGCCTTCTTCTTCAAACGGCATTTTTGGTTCTCGTCGAATTTCCAACCTCTGTGAGTGATTTCGATAGCTTTTGCTTGATTAGAAATGCTTGTAGTACTATTTTAAGATCAAAGATTTGTTTTATGCATATTTATTTTCCATCCTCATGCACGTTTGTCTCCCCCACTTATCCAGCCATTGTCATCGTTGTGAAGTGTCTGTGACGATCCCGTTCGGCTCTGTGGGTCCGAAAGAATACATTCTATTCGGACTCCACGATCCGTAAAACACCGAAACCCTCGGCAGTATAGGTCCGAGTAAAAAACATTTTCTCGGCATTATGGGTCTGAGTAGAAAAGATTTTCTCGGCACTGTAACGCCGAGAACATAATATCCACACGGATATTCAGGGCCGAACGGGGTAACTCGGTGGTAAATACGTACTAATGATTTTTTTCCAGGTATATGGATGTGCCGAGTACCTCTAGGACCTCTAGGATTCGACCCACAGCGTCGAACAGTAGACGGAGGTTTGTTGCTGACGTGTCCGACGATGACGAAGAAGTAGTTGAAGAACAACCCGAAGCACAAGTGGAGACCGTAGTCTCCGAACAGGCAGAAGAAGTACGTGAACAAACTTCAACTGCTGCTGCTAATAGGACTGGAGAAATTCCCGGGGGGCCTACAAGTTTGAGCCTGCTACCTAGTTTCCGAACGCATATTGCTGCAAGTATTTGGGTGCAACTGGTTTGTGAATAATCTTGGTGAACATGTTTTAAATATTTATTACCTTCACTAATTTGTTGTTTATTTCGTTTTGCAGGAGAGACCGCCACTTAAATGTATAAGCCATGGCCAAAAAATCAGTGAATGGGCATGGAATTCAGAAAGAAGGCAGAATACTGTTTTTAGTCGTCTCATTGACCGTTCAGGGTTGGCGCCATTGGTGGCGACATCCTATCGTTCCATCAACAGGAACATGGTGTCCGCCTTTGTGGAAAGATGGCAGCCTGAGACAAACACATTCCACATGCCTTTCGGTGAAATGACGATTACCCTTGATGACGTGAGCACCATTCTAGGGATCCCTATCATTGGAAAAGCTGTATCAGTGGAGCAACTGTCATTTGAGCGATCAAAGACACTTGTAGAGCATGGTCTTGGGGTCACATCCCAGGCACACGAAGAGTTAGTAGGTGTGCGGGGCTCGTCGGTTAGACTGGAGTGGCTGAGGGACCTTTTTGGAGACGTGACCGATGCCGATCCAGAAGAGCACATTAGGCATGCCGCTAGAGCATATCTATTGTATATCTTGGGCTGTACACTCTTCACAGATAAGAGTGGCACGAGGGTCCCAGTGCTCTATCTAAGGTTGCTAATGAACTTGGATCAGGCACGCACATATGCTTGGGGAGCTGCCACACTTGCGCACCTATACCGACAGTTGGGGTTTGCTACTTGGAGTGGAGTCTGGCAGATTGCAGGATATCTGACTCTACTAGAGGCATGGATTTACGAGCATTTCCCCAGGTGTAGGCCTCACCAAAACCGCGCATACACAGAAAATTTACAGCGGGTGCATCGTTGGGTGCCACGAAGAGAGTCTGGAGACCAAATGTCCAACCTACAGTCATTGCGAGAGGCACTTGATGATCTTGGTGCCCATGAGATAATGTCTTTTATAAGTTATATATAAAAAAAATTGACTAAATTAGTACCGTATAATTTAATCAATGCATTTGTTGATTAATGTTGCAAGTGGTGTGGGACCCCTACCGAGAGCATAGGGTAGATCACCCCTTCAGCCAGGTTGCTTTTTATACTGGCTGTCTTAAGTGCATGGACATCGTTGAACCATATCATCCTGATCGGGTGCTTAGGCAGTTTGGTAGGATCCAACGCATTCCCCCCACTCCACTAGCTCCACAGCGCGCTACTAGGGGTGCCACTGCAAATCAGTATCGGATCGCTTACAATTACTTAGATCAAATATGGGAGAGGTGGCATAACCACGTCCTGTCTCCGATAGAGCGCGGTCAGTCTGCGGCGCACCCATGGGATTGTGCACCCAATTATATGGAATGGTTCCTCCGAGTGTCGCACCCAATCATTCAAAACCCTGTTCATCGCTCCACGTTTAATCCACGTGTTGAAGAATCTCAAGGCAGCTCTTCTATAGACACACAATTGGTATGATGCCTGACAACTAAACTATTATATTATGTATAACCAACTGAGCAAACTGACTAATTTGTGCATTATGTGATCAATTAACAGCGCATCGTGAATGCCCAAAGTATTATTCAGCCTATTCTAAGGAGAGGGCAAAGTCAGAGTGTCCAAGATCCTGCTGTCTTGTATGCGGCACTTGAGGGCGTCAACAAGGTCTTAGATGGAGCCGATCAGGAAGATCTTGTTCATTGACCGCCATGGAGCGTAACACGCACTTACAGCCGCAGGGGGAGACGTGGGGTCTAGGATGTGGACTTAGCATTTGATCTGTATTTTTTGTTTTTGATTCTGGTTGAAGTACTTTTGAAAGATGGTACATGTAAAACTTTTGAATGACATTGGCCCCTTTATGGATAGCTTTTTTAAGGTTGCACTTTGTATTGAAGTAAATGATAAACTCTTTTTATTTGTATAGCATTTAGATGAAATGGATGATGTCGTTTTGTAAACTGGTATTGTCCAAGTTGTCAAACAGATAATGAAAATGTGTTCAGCGTAACAGGTCCGACACCATTGAAATTGCTCGACCACAGAGGTCCGTGCAAACTGTGGTTGCTCGGTTGTACAAGGCCGAGAAAGATATTGGATCCCAGTTATACAGGGCCGTGCAAAAATTGATTTGTCGGTTGTACAGGGCCGAGCAACCTGTTCTTTTCCGTAATATCAATACCATTCAGTTAGCAAGTATCCCATCGGGTGATAATTGTCAGCGACAGTTAGCAAAAGTGATGTTCTATGAACCATGAAGATATATGGAATGTTTATTTTATTAAAAAAAAAGAGTACTTAAAAAAATTACAACAGGGCTCTATTTCATTGGGTTCTTAAAAAAATGCAATCCTTGTACATCCTTATGAAATATAACAATCATTCTAGATCGATAGTTTCGCATGTGGCAACTGATGGACTGATAATTTCTCTGAAATGTTGGATCCGAGATTGATAAGCTGTATCCCATCCATCTGCAGAAGGGTGATGGTGACGAATCCAGTTAGTAGCAATGGGTGGAATTGGATGACCTTGTACGAGGAAAACCTACATAACAAGTCAAGTGAGTCATGGCATTTTAGGCAAAATAAGAAATGTGGATCTATGCATTTACTATTATCACCTGAATAAAGTGATTCTGATTGACAAAACCGATTGCGATCTCCGGCCTAGCAGCAGTAGGAACAGGCACCTATCAAAGAGGAAGAAAAGTCAGGCATTGCTCAATGGACAAGTGGTATAGGACAACGTTATAATGCGAGGCAATTAGATGTCCCATGTCCGGCATCGTCATCCATCGATCATATGGAGGACAATCCATTTGGTACGATATGATGTGGAGAAGTTCATCAGCCCTTTGGTGTGATCCATATAATTGTCTTTAGTGTTCGGCATGAGTCACCAACTCTCTAGAAAGATCTTTCCATACATGTTGCCATGAATCCTCACCAAGTCCCATCAACCCTGCAACGGCTCTAAAGCCACAATTGCCATCTGCATTGACATCTTTTATATGATGAATATAAGGCCTTAAACTAGCTGGGAGTGTGTTAATATAGGAAACAGGCTTAACATTTCGCGTGAGATTGACCTTTTGCTTAGGCATCAGCCTCTTCACGGATGCCAAAGAGGCCCCACTACTGACAATAGTCTCTTCCATCTTCAAGACAGGAGAGTAACTATCCTGAGCTGATTCGACATATTCAAAGGAAGAGGGTTCACGTTTAGTAGAATTATGTAATTTCAATTTGGGGCGCCCCTTACACTGTGATTTAGAAGTTGGCTCGATCAGTGAGGTCGTCTCAGGCTTTGCAAGCTCCCTAAGCTTATCTAAGATTTGTAACTTCTTTCTCGAATCATAGCCTCTGAACTGTTCCACAATTAAATCTATCTCTGGCATGCAATCCAGATTGACACTCGAGTCTTGGGCAAAATCGAAAGAGAGCAAGTCAAGCTTGCGCCAATGCATATGCGTGCAATCTAGAGGAATAGGGCGCCCAGCACTTACGTATTCTACAATCTCATGAGCACAAGGTAGGTCATGTGTGTGTCGAAGTACACAGCCACAAGCATCTCTATCAATACCAACTGACGAGGCTCGTCTCATCTCCGCCAAGATTTTCTCTAATGCACTTATAGAAATATTCCCATGAAGTTCTATGAATTCGGAAGGCTTGAAATTGTGTTGCACAACCGTCTTACTTTTTTCAAATGATGCTTTTATATCTGTATGTTGCAGCATCAATAGGTTGTGAACCTTCATCCAAGAGTCTTCGAAAGTCCCTTGGTTTGATCCAAGCTGCCGCTTCAGCTGTGCATGTGAACTCTCCACCCTGTTTGTAGTAGTGTTCTCAAGATGCATGACCTTGTCCGTCCGTGCAACCACAAATCTGTCCTTGTACACATCTAACCAAGACGATCTAACGTAGTGAAGTGCTGCCGGATAGGTGACGAACTCCTTGATAAATAAGTCGAATTGCACATTGTAATGTTCCTCTGTGGATGAGGAGACCAACATGTTCCAGCTCATTATAAACCGGTCCCACTTTTCCTTCGTCTCAAACAACTTCTTGCATTTAGCCAAAATATTTCTGTTGATATGCCATTTGCATAAAAGATGTTTGGCGCCGGGGAAAACAATAGATATGGCGTTCATTAAAGCCATCTCTCTGTCAGTGACGATAACGCTAGGAAAAACACCCTCGCCAATAACTTTGCACAAAATACACAATGCCCATGAGTAGCAGTTTTCACGTTCATTCTGGAGATATACAATGCAAACCGAAAAAGTCTTCTCTGTGGATGTAACCCCAACAATCTCCAATAAGGGCATTCGATACCGATTGGTCTTATAGGTGCAGTCCATTATCAACACATGAGGAAATGCACGCAAGAGGTCTACGCTGGTAGGGTGTGTGAAGAACAAGTCAGCGATAGTATGTGTTGCAGGACAATTCCTATGCCACTCAATGTAACCATGCTCAGCCAATAATTTCAACAGTTGCTGCATCTGACTCCGTCCAGCCCTCTCCTCAACTCTATGCCTTTGACGTGCATTGTAAATGGTTTTCATTGTACTTACATTTAACTCATTTTTTTGTTTCAGTGTCACCAAGATATCCTTTGGCCGAACCATATTCTTGGACATGTTAGCCAGCAATGAAGTTTCCTCCTTTGTTAATCTCCCTGCAAATGAGTGCCCTTCTAGAAAGTCTGCAGCAGGATGATTATGCACACCACACACTACATGCAACATCCATTCCTCATTTGAGCCAACCAGTCTGCCTCAATCTCTTCCCAACGGTCCCATCTTTAGTTGTCCTCGTGTCTCTATAAGACCCACTTCTCTCACACCCAAGGGTTAGCCTTGGTTTTTTATTTCTCCTGTTCGGTGCTGCTGATGTCTTAATCATGACAATGAAACCATTTCTCCTCCCAACCTCACGAGTCCAGTCAATTAGGGCTTCTCTGCTTATGAATATCTGCACATAACCAAACACAATTACATTGAACAAAATGACTACATCAATTTAAATATCAAATGATTCATCTCGATTAATTACCTCTTGAGTGATAAACTCATTACTATAGTCGACCACACATTCCGAGCCAACCTTGCTGCATTCGGTAGGCGCATAAAACTGCAATGCCACCAATTTTATTAGAGTATGTACATGACTCAACTGCACGGCTCTGAATAGCCGGACAAAATTAAGTTGTTCGATCATTCATGTCCGCATATTTATGTTCTTCTCGGCACTGTAATGCCGCGCAAATGACAAATGGTCGGCCATTTAGGGCCGAGCAAAGGACCTATGGTTGACCATTTAGGGCCGAGCAAATGACATTCGGTCGGACATGCAGGGCCGAATGATTCGTCTCTGCCCAATACACAGGTCGGGATGAATATGCTTACCTCGTCGCTCCTAGAATGATCGGAAGTGATCATCTGCTTGTCCTTTCGCTCGTCCATTGATTAAGAATGCTAGCAAAGCGGGTATTAACTTTGAATGAAATCAAGATTCATTGGTGGCGACATTCTATCCCGAGGCTTTAAACCGAGAGAGAAGATGAAAGAGGGGGAAAGTAGAGGGCAGTAATTCAGTAAATGCAGGAAGAAGTAAACCTTGTCTTCATTTCATGATGCATGGAACATACTGAAAAGGAGGGAAGCAAGTGGAGAGGCGTGATGGATGGATGCTCGATGTTCAACACTTCTCATATTTTCATTCATTTGGAGGGAAAAAATGCAGTGTGTAGATAGCAGTAGGAAGAGAGAGTGGGCGGGGTGAAGTTTAGATATTTTAGTAAATTTACAAGTGGGCATTTTAGTCACAATTTATTGCAGTGTGTGGAGAGCAAAATGCATTGTGCAGGTAGACCCACTCATATAAAAATTGCATTCAGTTTTCCTAACAGATAAGGGAATTTATGAAATTCTTTTTGGGATCCCCCATCTCCCCAGGTTCTGTCAGAGCCAATGGCCAGTGTGAAGCCCAGGAATATTACCTTTTAATGTATTGAGAACTCTCATTTAATCTTTTCAAATATATAACATATATACTATAGATACAGTATATATGATAATCTTTCAAAAATCAATTGCCGAGCTATATTCTTATTATCAAGGATTTGCATACAATTTTAGCTTCCAAAAAGAATACATTGTATATATGTAGTGTATAATCCTTATTTATATATCAAATAAAATTCTATATGTTGTATGACATATGATGAAACTAGAATGTCTATACATAAATAATGTGCATACAAATTACTCTTTTTTGTAATGTAAAGCTATATGAGTGGAAATAATAAATATATTTTTTAGGAAAATATTCATTTGCGCACTAAGCATAGGCGAACACAATACATCCGAAACACAAGTCATGCGTTAGGCATGAAAATAAAAGGCAGGCCCAACCCTTGCTATGTTCAAGGTGCACGGTTCGTCTGTGCATGCATTGTGCGTAGGGGAATATTTTTCATATTTTTTAATGTATTAAAATTGTTTTACTATTTTCACTAACATCAATGGAGTTCAAACCTGCGGTATATAAATATATAGAGATAGCTTTCTAGATTAAACGCAAAGGAAAAGGCTTTATGAATTTGCGGAACATGTGTATATGATTAAAAGGATTAAATCGATCTCATCCCTAAATAGTTGTTGAGGCTACATTTCAACTAATGGGAGGGATTTTTTTTTTATTTTTTTGTATATACCCTTCTAAGGTTTTCATGATTTCCAAATAGGCCCTAGTGGTTTTAGTATTTGTAAATTAGCCCCTACCGTTTTCATGTCAATACCTTTCATGTCCCCAACATCAGTATTCCTAATGCGAATGGTAACCACTATAAGATTTGTGTTGAACTTTTATAAAAATGACACCTTTGCCCTTACATCCATTAAACAAAAATAAGTATTTATTATTTACAAAAAGGATGATTTTCAAATAAGGCCTAAAGTTTTTGCCTTATTTCAAAAAAGGACAAAAGTTTTAAAACTTTTCAAAATAGTCCCTAAGTTTTCCAAGAATTTTTTAATTAAGGACATATGTCTATTTAAAGTTGTTTCTAGTAACATTTTCCCTTGATATTTTAAAAATATGCAAAATACCCTTCATTGAAATAAAACTCTTATTCACTTCCTCTATTTTCCTCATTTACTTCATCGGTGTCCTCCAAGCGACCAAGGACAATCAATGACCCCACGACGATTGGTTGCACGTAGTGGCTGCTGGAACCATGCCATTGCTTTTAATGAAAAGTAATTTTGGTATTTTAAGAAACTTTAGGGAAAATTCGCCAAAAAATACCTTTAAATGGCCGGACGTCCTTAATTGAAACTCTACTAAAAATCATAGGGACTAATTTAAAAAATTTTAAAATTTATATCCTTTTTTAAAATAAGGCAAAAACTTAACGACTTATTTGAAATTCCCCCTTACAAAAATATCATTATTTTATCCCAGGCGCTAAGGTCTCTCTCAATAACTCTTTAATGCACATGAAGCCTATTCATGTATTTTGAAATTTTCGTCACTCTAACCGTTGGTTGCATATGGATTGGATCAATTATAGCTAATTATAAGCATAGGCGTTGATTGTCATTATAATCAAATTGGATTTAATGAAATAGACCTTGTATAGAAAAAAATATATATTTGCGTACGATTATTCTCTCTCACCAAATCTAATTATTAATGTTATAAGCTTTAGAAAAAAATAAGTTCAAAATTTTTAATTTATGCATACTGGGATAAAGAGATGAGCAAAAATGTCATTTCACTCAAAAAAAACTTTTGGTGGTTGGAAAAGGCTACAGATTTTGGGACAAAAACTGTATTAAAATGAAAAGGCATGGGCCCATTTACAAATACTAAAATCACATGGGCCTATTTATAAATCCTAAAAACCTTAGGGGGGTATATGCAAAAAGCTCTTTTTTGAGGGGGATGTTTGTAAAAGGGAGATAGTGTTGAAACAAAAGAGAGATGGAGACGAGACGGAGAAGGAGAGAAACAAGAGGAGGGAGAGGAGAGAGACAAGTTTAAATCCCGAGCACTCAATCAAGCACCCCTCTGTACTAATCTTACAGATCTTAATTTCAATCATAGAGGAGTTGGACTCACTGTCATATATTTTCTGCATGTAATAATACACACAAATTTGTTTCTCTTTTGGTAAACAATGTAAAACACACAATTAGAAATTCAGAAGGCATAGAAAGTGAATCCCAAGTGTTTTTTCTATTAATATGATGGTAGGCTCAACTCATATTTGACCCAAGTTTGGCCCATTGCAGTTCAATACAGTCTCCCACCCAATTTGGGTCTTGCGATTTTGACTCTTTTGATCAACGACGACCCAGGTGGGCCTTACCTCAATAGAATTGTGGACTCATATCCCTATATAGTACCTCCAATCTTTGTAAATAGCAGGCCCATTTTCTGGGGATGGACAGATCACAGCTCACAAGTGCCACATTGGATACCACTAACCATCCTTTTTCATGGACATAGAAGATATAATACCCCATTCGACGTAGGGCTCAAATTAGATCCGTGGGCCTAGGCCCCACAGATAGAACCTGGGCGTGCATGTTTTGAACCGTGTAACCTCAGGCATTACTAGATTGCATCATAGTGGGCCAGACCAAGCTCAGCCATTGACTCAGATTGTCCACCAGAAAATTGCACTGCATTGCTCTCAGTCTGGCCTCTTTAATTTTCTGTAGACCTTTTTTTTTTTTGGTAGAAATTTTTCTGTAGACTTGATAAGGTGACCTGACTCAAGCTGACTACTTGGCCTTGTATGTTCTTGTCAGGTCCATGATCATGGTTTTGAAAATTGAAGATTTGTGTGAAGCTATTGGCTAAAATCATCCACTCAGGGGATACTAAAATTTTCATGTACATGGAGCAGCTAGAAACAAACTAGAGCTTGCAAGAATAGGATGATGTAGTGTAAAGAAATGAGAATGGGGAAGTCATCATCACCTTCTCCTGCCCGGTAGGCATAATTGAATCCAATATGACATGTTATAAAGCTTCCAAATGGAAAGATTTGTTGGTCATCTCCATCATTAAAAGCTAAGGTAAACATGCTGATATCGAGCAACTGATACACGTGCCAAACAAGTTTTGTAGCCACAATTCTTTAGAGCAACTTTACATTTTTACAAACAAGAGAGGACCCTCACCCAACCTTTCATCGATGAAAAATGAATCAAAGAATAGGAATTAAGAAGAAAAAAAAAAAAACTAGAGTAAGCTGGGATTGACTTGTTGTGGCCCACTACTTGAGAAGCCTTCAAATGGATCTCCAAACGGGTTGGTACTTCCCATCTGCTGCTGCTGATGTTGTGGGTGTTGGGATGAATACGGCACCATCATCATCGACATCATATGCTGTTGGTGTTGGTTTTGTTGTTGATGCAATTGTTGTTGTTGAGCCATCAAGGCCATCTGCATGTTGGACGGTGGAGCTATGCCATTTGATATGAAGAATGGGTCGCGTGGATCAAATTCATTGATGGTCATTCCAAACCCATACCCTGTGTTTTGTTGCTGCTGCTGCTGCATTGGTTCTGCATTCTCATACAAGCTGTCGAGCAAGAGCTTGTTGAAACCACCGCCCTGTTGGAAAGACCATATAATGAACTAAGGAAAATAGAGTTATTTGAATTATAACAATATCAAATGTGACAGGAATCACAGCATTCAATTTGTAACAGGTGTTCATGATGAAACAGGTTACTGAGCAATATGGTAGGTACATGGTTGCCTGATGCCTGGCTGGGCATCGCTAGCTTTTGCATCTGATAGCCAAGTTACATGTATCCAAGATCAAGGAAAATAGACAGAAGACACTGCATATCTCGAATACATAAATGCTTATGCATTGTGAGAACCATGACAGTGACAATGAGGATGATTTATGACATCTACTCAGATGCTATGGAAAAACTAACAGCAATAAAGAAGGCAAAAAACTAATTTTGTGTTGACAAAAAATTAGAAAGAAGAAAGAAAACAACATAAACAAGAAAGGAAACTTAAGGTTGATAGAAAACACAAACCAATCTGCTCTCAGTCAAGTGGCTGGTATTGCTACTTGGAACAGTTACCAGTTCTAACTCCCATCGTGCAACACCCATGTCAATCCCTTCCAATCCTCTGGTTGATAAAGGTTTTGAATCATCCTCTGCATTTATTTTAGAAAAATTATATTAAATGAAAGCAGAAATACAATAGCAGTGAACTGCCGAACGCATCAAAATAACAGAGTTCCTTAAAATGAGTTGAAAGTTTCATCTCAAGCTTAAGCAAACCTAAAACTTTAGGATGCCAATGAAGACAACAGAGTTCCTTATAATAAGCTGAAAGGTTCATCTCAAGCTCGAGCAAACTTAAAACTTAAGGGTGTCAATGTATACAGCGGGCTCATTGAGTCTTATGAGCCTGTCTCATCATGGGATGGCTTTGTGCATAGTTTAATGGCCCTAATGGGCCTTGCGTATCAAAAAGTAGAAGCCTGATGTCAATCACTCCTTGTCTAATGTCATTGTCATTCAAGCCTCACCCCCTAAAGAATTGGATGCAACATACAGGTATCACATCGTTTCTAATTCTCCATTTTATGTCAAATTCATGCCTCAACTATATGCATGCTGTTTGACTGTCATATCGATGCCTTTCTGAGCAGCATAGAGGGTAAGGCCTTTTCCATTCTATTTTTCCAATCAAACTCCATTTAGGGCAATTTCTAAGTTGTGAGTAATATGATACACTAGAGAGTGCTTATGATATTGCATCAAGTCCAACAAAGGCCTGAATTTTTTTGAATCGCATGGTTAAATAAAGTAAACTGTGCATTCTATAAATATTGACGTTGAGTACTATGTAACCTACCAGGTGGAACTATAGCTAGAGCCATTGCATTGCTTTCATCAAGGTTGACCGCAACAGGATTTACCTCATTGAAACCCTGTGCAAGAAGTACAGCATGGATAGTGTTTCCGAATAACTGATAGAAAGAAAATTTAAAGACATGTAAGAAAATTACCAATAAATCTCCAATGTTTTCAGTTGGTGCAGATTGAGGTGGAGCTTCAATGATAGGCTGAGGAGGTTCCTCTGTCTCTGCAGCTGTCGTTATATGACTAGTATCCACTTTCTCAACAGGTACATCTTCTGCAAGGGAAGATTCTGGTTTGCATGTCACTACATCCCTCTCCTTGTATTCCTAGTTTTTAGAAAGAACCAAATCAAAGATAAAACAAAGAGAAAAATCCCGCACAAAACATTACGCCTACTCTCCCCATCCCACCCCAATACACACACACACACCCCCACCACCCAGCCAAAAAAAAAAGAAGTATAAAAGGATAGGAAATAGAGCTGAGGGACCAAAACTTATGGAACATGCAAGTAGATTATACGTGCCACAAAGTTCTTAGTGCAACATGAAAGAAGCCCTTCAAACTTTTGATTGAATAGTGTGGTGACTGCTGAGCCCTACAAACTAGACATGAACGGGTTCCAACTCCTAGATGATATGTTGTGCATGAAATTCAGTGGCGTGGGGAGTCAAGTCTATATCCAATGGCTAAAGTGGCTGGAAAGTTGATGGGGCCACTTCCCTTCTACAGAGGAGGATTATTGCACTTAGGTCCTTCTAATATAAGTTATTAGGTCCCATGATTGTTCTTTGGTTCCTCTGACTTCTTTTTTTGATAGGTGCACATCTGACTTCTTTGTA
Source organism: Persea americana (assembly GCA_029852735.1). NCBI lineage: Eukaryota > Viridiplantae > Streptophyta > Magnoliopsida > Laurales > Lauraceae > Persea > Persea americana. The sequence goes on from CM056812.1 coordinate 3,209,420, forward strand.
AGCATTGCTCTGTTATTCTCTCCTAAAATTTTATGACTCATAAGTTTGACATATCTTAGTTATGTCATTGTATAATTTACTGCTGCTGTAGCTGACAAAACACTGTATTACGAAACCAAAAGAGGAAGCAAAAAACTTTTAAGGAAAATATCACCCCATGTGATAAAGATAACTGCAATCCATAGTAAATGCCACACTAGTCAAAATTATATTTGAGCCAATGGCAATTCATGGGAGATGATTTTGATACAGTAATTAGATATGGGAACTGGACCTGACTGCAGAAATGTTTGTGAAAATAATGATTATCTATATGACTACATCTGGATGTATCAGTCATACATCACAATCCAAATGCTTCATCAACACTAAAATTTTAAAGGTTTATAACTAACTTCCAACACACATGTTCTTACTGGAAGCATGTTTTGTATTGAAACAAGAACTTAAGGCAAAATATAGAGCATTAACCTTTAAGTCTCACTCTCCAATCTTTCAAAGAAACAATTGGGTAAAAGGTAGGAATCCGGATGTACTCACCAGTCTCTTATTTGAAACAGCACCTGCCCGAGGTGCTTCTTTTATATATTCTTCCATTGTTGCTAGAAATGAAGGAGGTGGCTTTGGAAAAGAGAACACAAAGGACCACAAATAATTCTCATGATATAGGACAGAGTACAATAATCAAAGAAGAATATTCCAACTACATTAGCTCAATTTAAATTATAAGAGAGAGAGAGAGAGAGAGAGAGAGAGAGAGAGACCTGTCTCAAAGTTGGAAACTGGAAGTTTCTAGCAAGGTCCAAGCCTTTGCAAAACTCATAAAATTCGGTGAGCCCTTCAGCCTGTTAAAATAAGGAACAAACTTAGCAACCTATCTCTTGTTGGAAACAGGTGAATCTTCACATGGATCTGAACTAGAAGTATGCAACAATCGCAGGTTTAAAAATTGACTGAACCGAAACAGACCATGTTTTAAATTTTGTCCAACACTGGGTCAACTTGGTTCTGGTGGGTACCAAAATGGATCAGCCTTCTGTTGAGGGTATTGGGCCCAATTTTGTTCAGTTTCAGATGAGTTAGAGGCAACTCATCCCAACTTGTCCAAAATCAACAGGTGTGATTGCAGCTGAGTCATCCCAAATAACTCATTCAGTATGGGGCTTGAAAATCATCTAAAAGCTTCTTTCACCTATTTTTCAAACTGGCCAACTCATTCAATATTGTGTCATATAGTATTCTATACTTCACTTCTTATGGGTAAATCCATGAACCAACCATATCTCACGTCTTTCCTGTATCTGGGCATCATAACTTGCATTAATATATTAGATTCAAGTTTGAATACAATCATGAGCATTGCATCATCAACTCAGCATTCAACAAGACTAAACAACTCTATAATTGAGATGAGTACCACTTAAATAGCTTGTTTAGCACATTTTTACTTCATCATCATCAGAACCTTGTCACAACTACGTTGGGGTCGGCTATAGGAATTCTGTTTCTACATTCTGGCTACATCATCATCTCTATAATTTTTACTTTTTTCAAATGGATTAGGGCTGGCATTGCCATATTGGTCCAACACGGACCAACATGAATGGCACCAACTTGACTCGGTCCCAATTGGCATGAAGACTGGCACTGGGTTTTAAAACCTTGACTCAAACTCAGTCAGTAGCAAGGCGAGTTCGATTCGCCAATATGACCAAGTCCTTCATATGCATGGGTTTCTCCCCATTTTTCTTTTTCTGTTTTTAGTTTGGACTTTGGAGAGGATGTGAGAGGTCTCTAACAAGGATTTTTGGGCGAGTTTTGAAGATCAAAGCTAACTCTTTTTGAAAGATCAATGATACAAACTATAAAGATCAAGGTTACTATTCATTTGAACCTAAAGAAATGAACCTCAAAACCAAGTGCTGCCAAGTGCCAACTGTAACAACTTAAATTCATTAAAAACAATTTAAATATAACATAATTTCTTAAGTTCTACAATTATATAATTTTTTTCTTTATTTTTTAGATTTTAGTATGCAGCTTCTACGGTTTAGTGGTTTATTTTGTTTAGGGTGTGATTTGCTCTGACTCAACTAAGTCTACTGGACTATAAGGTTACTGACCGGCACCCCAAGTTTGAGTCAAACCACAGCAGCAATGATACTTCGTTTAAACTTTAAAGTATAAACATACCTGTTGGCCAGCTCTTTTATAGATATTGAAAGCCTTGAGGGCATCGTATCTCGACATATCAAAAAACTACATTAAGATAAATAACAACCATAAAATAGATATAAAGAAATTTCCAGTGAATGACAATTTAAGATAAGTAGAAAAGTTGGAATATTGAAATGACCATACCAAATCCACCAGATTGATAATGCCATCATTTATGGCACAATAGAGTTTAAAGCTCTCTTTCAAAACCTGCACAACCAAAGTGGATATCTTTAATTGCATGCACATATATGAGCAAAAAATAGCTTTTCCATAAAACTGAACGCAAGTGCAAAGATGAAAATGTGACTTGACTACATGCTTGAACTTCGTTGGTAGCTCAAAATACGAAGAAAAAAAAGGACCCACTTAATTTCAAAATGCATGAATCAAAAGATACTTATGCTAGATGCTTAAGTTGCATGTGATGAAATCCTAATACAGTAACACAAGCTAAAAAATTTCACAGCTGGCAAGCGCAATGCCAAAAGTACCAAAAACATGTACTAAGAAACAACGGGCATGAGCATTACTCCAGTAAAGCCCAAACCAATACAAACAATTAAAGTATTGACTTAATGGACTGAGTCAAGGGTAAAGTAGAAAGGAAAGTCACTGAGGCTGGACACCAGTAGGACATGGGTGACTAAAGATGAATGAGGATTGTTTTGACATTCTGAAATCTTGTTGGCAGTTTTGTGCGGCCACACTGCGTCGAACTCTGGGCCATCAGCAAATAGTGTATTATCAGGAGTTTCATGAATTTATCACATCCATGACCCTGTCGCTCACTACACTTTTTGAAATTTTATGTGATAAGCAAAACAACTCAACTAAAATTTTTATAAATTAATAAGTATGGGAAAAATTGCAAATTTGAATCTTCTTCTTCTTCTTCCTCTTCTTCCTAGTAAAATCTCCAATAAATTCAAATGTTGAAGCAATATTGATCATTCAATTGTTTAAACTTCACTGGTTTAAACTGCTGGGCAAAAGTGAGAAGGGTTGCATTAGCTAGATGACAGCCCGCGTAAAACTTTGTCACGTCTCAAACATGACTTCTGAGAAAATAAAATTCCGCAATCATGCCAGGGAATTGGATTTGACCCAAGATAGACTAGAATGGGAAACAGAACTCATGTAGCTAACCCCAACATAGTTGGGACAAGGCTCTGATTATGATGATGATGATGAAATACACCTACTATACAATCCTTCCAATGAGAAACACAAAGCATACCAGAGTTAAAGCATACTGTATAAGATCATTGTAGAATGCTCCTCCTTCTGGCTGAAAGGGTATAGCAGAAATTAGGAAGTTTAATCAAAAGAAGATGGACAAAATTCAATTGGAAGTTAACAATAAGCAGAAGCCTTAAGCCAGAGAAGTCAATCTACATTTAAGAGTCAACATCAACAACTACCCGACAGCCAATGAGGCGGAATAGTAGCTGCTGTAGGGAAGGCAACTGCTCCAACAGATCATGAGATCCCAACTCACTTGTTCTACTATGCCCCTGAAAATAGCAAAAAAAAAAAAAAAAAAAACATAATTATGATACAGTGATGACGCAGGACAGACCCATGTTTCATGGGTCGATCAGCCCTTTGTGACCAGCCAGTTCAATTCAAGCCTTATTTTTATTTTATTTAGAGTTTTGTTTTATTTTATGGTTTATGTTTTAAGTTGTTGGATGTTGTAATCCTGACCGTTGATGTGTTTAGATGGTCAAGACTAGTTCTAGGATTATTTCTTTTCCTATACAGTGATGAAAAGCCTCTTTGGCTCCTTAGATTTGATTAATGAAAAATGATTTGAGTGACCTTGGTCTCTCTCTCCCCTGTGAAAGGGTATGGTGTGAGGCCTTCAGGAGCGAAGCCTATCAACTTAGGTGAGAGGCCTTATTAATCCCATCCTAGTTCCTTCCATCTTCCCCTACCCGCCCTGCATTGACCTCCATTCCGCATCAAGCAAGCACGGGAATAAGATCCTATATCACATCCAGTCATGCTAAAAAATGAAGCAAAATGCTGACCTTGGTTGCCCCTGGTGCAGATTTCTTTAAACGCTCTGCCTCAATATCATATTTTAAAATCTTAAAACACTCAATTCGTTCCTCTAGGAAGAGTGCATAAGTGCGAACCCAAGAAGAGCAATCCCAAGCTGCAAGAACCAGAAAACAAAACATTCAATGAAGTATTAATCAAATAAAGATTATAAAATGATAAATAGAATATTCATGCTGTAGCACTTTGATGCAATCCAAAGACTTAAAAAATGGAGCTGGGCAGACATGCCCTACCAAGAATACTAGAGTCGTCCTTAAAACTAGATATTCGGAGGATATGTGCTCTGCGTGAGTAGTTTATCAGCTCCTCCCTGAATGTGGGATCACCCTCTCTCAACGTCCTATGGATAACTATTAATGTTTTCAATGCAACCTGTAGAATTGTATCAGAAAAAAGTCAAAATTCCGTCACGAACACTTACCATGACAGACCGAAACAACTGCAATGCACACTTAAGTAATACACAGAAACTAGATGGATAAACCTAGCAAATGCACATATTTGAGGTCATCCAATCAAGTATCCAAATGAAAAGTTTGACCATAACTGTTGTATTGCACTTCCAAGTTCCAAGCAATATTCTCAAAATGATAATACTTCCAAACACATGAAAAAGAACTACTGTGGATCAAAGTAACCAACATAATTGTAATCCAGCTATGACACCCGGAAATGTCATTGGCAAGTTGTAGATCTATGTTCAATCTTTCATTATGAGAGAGAGACACTACACTCCATTCAGTGGCTTGAGAGAGGAGCCTCATTGCATAGAACTTCTCCACCATTTTCTGAAAATCTTTTCAAATGTAAAAAAAAAAAAAAAAAAGACAGATAGTAGATAATCCCTTGACAAAAACAAAAACCAAACCCAAGCATAAAACTTTGAACACACTAATGGAAAAATAAATCATCAAGAAGCCCAAAATATTTGGAGAGGCATACCATCCAGCTTCGGGTCTTGCCCAATCTCTTTGCAAGTGCTTGTACACAGTATGCTACGTCGGCACGTGGACGAACAACAGAGGTAGCAGTAAATATTTCTAAAGAAAAATTGAAACCGCATGAAAAAAAAAAAAACAAAATTAGAACAAATTCACATTCCTCAATATAAAGATACAGAGAAACACAATGAAATAAATTTTCAACTCCCCAAAGGAAACAGAAGTACTGAAATGCATATTCCATCAAAACTGCCTAAATATTCAGCATTCAGTCACATCCATTGTTTCAAATGATACCAATGGATAACCAATCAATAGACAAAATGCAATCAGAATTCATAAAAACCAAAAATTTCAAGCGAAAAACAATTCAATCAAATTTCGTAAGGTAAAGTAATTCTCCATTATCCACTAAAAAAACCCAAATTGAGAAAAATCAAAACAGATCAAATTGGGATCAGATGACTCACTTCGAACATACCGTTCTTTCGGCGGAGTTTGAGAGTGATTCGTCGCTTTCACGATTGCAATATCCAACTCCTTTGATTTCAAAATTAAAAAAGTAAGAATCGAAGATTGAATCATAACAACAACAAGTTCAATAAAATTAATTGAGAGAGAGTGTGTTAACCTTAAATTCGCTGTTGACCTTGGCGAGGCTGACTGTGGTGGAATCTTTGAGGGCTCCATACGCCTTTTTCAAGCTCTGGAGCGTCCCCATTTCTCCAAAAACAGGGAATAAAACCCTAACTCTAATCTCCTCCTCTTCCTTCTTCTTCTTCTTCTTCTTCTTCTTCTGTGGAAAGGCGAGAAGAAGGGAGAAACGGAGGAGACGTTGGTGACAGTTATTTTTAACGCCCTCTGTTTCATTTCAGCGGGATGAATTTGTATGTGCGTCTGCCACAAATTTGGGTAGGATGATAATGGCACTTCTTTGTGAATATGAGGGAGAAACAGATTCTACCTATCAATATTCGCCAGCTGTATAAAATCTCTTTCTTTTTTTTTTTTTCTCTCATTTTAAAGAAGCAATTGAAAGAATGCATTAACTTACATGAAATTTTCTATAGCTAACGAATGTTTATAGAATGAAAAAGCATATTTCTGGGATCTGGACTCGTGAATATCATTATATAGGAAAAATTCTTGCATTATATTAGTACTTAGCTAATTGTGTCTTGATTTGGACTGAATCTAGGTGTGTTTGGGTCCTATAAATTCAGGTATAGGAAAGAATTTTACAACTTGGACCCATTTGAGTCTGAGAGTGCCTATCATTAATTTGGATTCATCCAGGTAGGATGTAAATAAGTCCCCGAGTCTTTGATTATCTGGAGGTTTTGACCCGTTAAAACCGAGTTTGGATCCTTATTTAGGCTTCGTTAGGTAAACGAGATCCAACATATTACCTCAATTTTCAAGAATTCCTCCTAAAAATTAGGTTTTTTCTTATTATTCTCACCAGATTTCGATTCCATCTTCTCATTAATAGTTCTAGTTACAGAATCAACTAGGAAACTGGTTCTGAATCCATCTTCTCATTAATGGTTCTAGAGGTCCTATTGGGTTCATATCAAGTAACTGAGTTTAACTTTGAAGGGGGACATTCATGTGCATCTATCCCTCACCATAGGGTGAGAGAACTTTCCTTTTTTGTATATGAATATTCCTTTTATACATATCATCATATATGACTTTTCCTCTTTTGTACATGAAAATTTCCAATTATGGAAGTGTCCCTCACCCCATGGTGAGGGATGGATGCACATAAATATTCTCCAACTTTGAAACTGTTGATTTCTATTACTCTTACATGTTTTTTCAACCACATTTACAAATACATGCCTACAATCCCATAACTGAAACTTCATACTTGATGCACCTTTCGTTACCAATGGCGTCGAATTTTACTACATATTATACAACTTTTCGATTTTACTAATTGTAATATTATTTTTATTGTGCAAACTTTAGGCACTGGCCAGTACAAATTGTGCCAATCTTTTTAACTACATGGATTTTATACCCTATGCACCTTTTTTGTTATTAACTTGTGTTAAATTTTGATGTCTTTTTTATTTTCTAGCTTTTTTATACCGATAGAAATTAAAATATCTCTAATTTTATTAAAGACATTTTTTCTATTAGAACCCAAGCTTAGCATGGGCCTGCTTTGCTGGTGTTAATAAACCAACTTTAAAAAAGGGCTTGCTGGAAAGAGTAATGCTTCAAATCAGGTGATACAAATGAATAAGCACCTATTATTTAATCTAAACGTAAGTATTATAAAAATTCAGTTCTAAAAATATATTGAATTTATTTGCATCCAATTGAATATATTAAGATTTTGTGATGGTAGAAGTGTTCTTAAAAAACTACTAAAAAAGGAGAGGGGTGAAGAATATGAGGTGTATAAATGCGAGTTGACTTTCTTAGGGTTTATTATAAGGGTGATCGGTAGTTCATTTTTCATTAAAAGGTAGAGTATTTCGTGGTCATTTATGTATCTCCACCTTTAATCTTTTCAATTTCAGCCGTTTTTAGAAATGTATTTTTTAAAGCATTTAGGAATACACTTTCATCCAAATAAACAACCTGTATGTCAAAGTAGCTAGGAAAAGTTGGAGGCCTGTGATTTTTTTATTGGGACATAAAAGACTTCAACTTTCCATTCTCACCACTTCTCTGCATAGAAAGAAGAAAACCTGGACCATTTTTACTCAAGTTTATGAAAAACCATTTCTAAGTTTGGAGAGATGGTTTCAGAAAAAATTGTACCTAGCATTGTACAAATAACAAGCCGCGGAACCAAGAATTCAAGCACTGTACAAACATGCCATATATATGTTTTTGAGTTATTTTTGTGATATTTTATATCAGTATATCTAAGGATCTGATTGCATAATTGATAATGTCCACTGTTAGTATTCGATTTTAGAAAAAATTATCACCAATGACTAAGGGCTTGTTTGGATGCACAAGAAAACACAAGAAACTAATATTTTATAGAATATAATCTTTTATTTTCTAAATAAGAGAATCTTGTGCTTTTGGAAACCCAAGAAAAATTTAAATAAAAGATTATTTTCTTTCAAAAAAACTCAATATTTTCCCCTACAGCTCCCCCTTATAAAAAACTTTCTACAAAATAAGAATCTTTCAAAATGACAATTACAAAGTGGTAGAGTAAAGTAAAAACTTTAGTTCACCAAACCCATCATGATGTGTTTGTTTACATATATGGTAAAGTAAAGTAAAAATAATCTTTCAAAATGACAATTACAAAGTGGTAGAGTAAAGTGAAGACTTTAGTTCACTAAACCCATCACGATGTGTTTGTTTACATATATGGTAAAGTAAAGTAAAAATAATCTTTCAAAATGACAATTACAAAGTGGTAGAGTAAAGTAAAGACTTTAGTTCACTAAACCCATCATGATGTGTTTGTTTACATATATGGTAAAGTAAAGGAATATTCAATATTCATGAGGCTATAATAGCGGGACCCGCCTATTTAAATTTAAGTTGCTCAAAATAAATGAGCCTACCTGGTGAGCCTTTCTCAATTTCACTCAAGAATGGCATGCCGCTAGATTAATCAAGCATAAAATATATGGATTCTTATAATTTTTTATTCATATATATATATATATAAAATATTTTATGATGGGCTCAAAACATATTACATTTAAAATTTATCATATCCCACATAAAATAAAAACATCTTTTAACAAGCAATATCTATCTTAAAAGAAAGATCTTTTTACCATTCTACTTTAATGTAATAAATTCTCATAAAAAATTATACTATATTTGACAAATTTACCATGGCCCAAAACCATATAAAACTAATGATTGAATCATTTAAGTAGAGATGTAAATGGGTTCTCGATTCTCCGATTACCCACTGGTTCTAACATTGTGAAAAAACAGGTTTGAAACCTCATAGAGGTTACAATAAGCAAAATGGGTCCACATCTAAAGCTTTTTTCCTTCCTCTTTCTTCATTTATTCTCTTCTCCCATTGACGTCAAGATTTCACAAAAACCGTGGATAGGTCCTATATACATACTAGCTAGTCCAATCTGGTCCTCCTAACTTTCTTATATATATATATAAATATATTTATATATATATATATGAGAATTTTAATTTGAGAATATATGTGGGTTTATTTGAGTATGATTCTTTCTTATGTGGATCATTATGAGATTCTTATATTAGTTTTTTTTATATGATTCTTTTGTGATTCTCACGTGTTTTTTTCTACTGATTAGGGTGTATGGCCTCTTCGAGAACCGACTATTTCTCCGGGAATGTGAAGTCTTTGTCACATGATTTTTATGTTAATATGCTACTGCCTTCGCCTTATTCTTTTGTGATTTTATTTTTACTTTCTTTATTACTATTGTTGTTGCTGCTGTTATTGTAGCAGTAACTAATCAACATAACATTGTTGTATATGTAGATTTATTTGAGCACATATACATATACGGGGTTGCTTGAGCATAATTCTTGTATATGTTGTTAATGATATTTTATCGCTTCTCTTATTTGATCTAATGTTCAGTCTCCTATATATAAATTAAAATCAAATGGCTCACCTCTTTTATACACCACAATTTGGCAAATAAAGTTATACAAACTTCCAATGACATATTGTAGATAAAAAATAGGAAAGTTTTTTTCCCCTTTTCTTTGCATAAGATACATTTATTTTTATTAGATTTAAAATTATATCATCTTGGCTTGACCGACGATGATAGCGACGGTATATAAAACAAAGATGAATGGATAGGAGATGTAAAAGAACAAGAACTGATTAAAAGAAGAAAAATGGAATGAAAATATGTGCAAAAGCCCTTACCCTTTGCTATTGGAAAATAAAGTGGTGATGCAATTGTTTTAATTCATTTCTATTTGGACGAAAAAGGCTATGTGTAATAAACTAGGGGGGAAGCAAACTTTTTGTTCGCTAGTATTTTTCTTAACCCCCTACTCTTTCACTTTATTCATGATTTGACCCCACTTTCTCTTTTACTCCTCTCATGTAAACAAACAAGATAATCACTAGGTTAATCAACCACTCGACAATAGTTTAGGATGTGTTAAACTAAAACTCAAGCACATTTAACTTAATTCACATGCATGGTCAACCTAGAATAGAGATGATTTTTGAAATTTTGTGTTTTTTTTATATGATTCCTTTTTCTTTCCTTCTCTCTTGAAATGACCATTTACTTCAATTCACTTTACAAGTGAATTACCCAATCGGGCAGTTAGAGTGTTAAACTGTTAAAAAGGGTTTAGTTAAGCATTTTACATAAATCAAGGGGCACACATGCAATTGAGAAAAATTTAGGGGTGCACTTATGAATTCTAAAAATCATAGGGGTGTCTTCATAAGTTTCCTTACATGACTAAAATGACCAAAATACCCTATCCATGTCCATATCTAGTTTCCATCCACTGAATTTTGGGGAGAAAGAAGAAGAAAAGAAAAAGAAGAATCATCATCATCTAGGGTTAGGGTTTCTGCTGAGAATTTCTCAAGAACTCAATCTCGATTTGCAGCAGAGAGAAATGGCGATGAGGAGCTTCTACAACCAAATAAAAGGGATGAAAGTGAAGGATCTTCCTTCGCATCTGAAGCCGATGCTATCGATCGATTACGCGAAGAAGGCGATCAGCAAGGGCTTGGACAATTACCACGCCAAGTACATCCAAACGAGCTCCATCGATCCCCTCCTCCACGTCTGCTTTGGTGGAATGATCTTCTCCTACCTCGTTGCGCTGCCGGAGGAGCGCCGCCACCTGGAGCACCAGCAGCATGCCGCCCACTGATCTCTTCGCTCCTCCGTGTCGGTCCTTCGGTCCAGGTGATTCCATGGAGCTTTCTCTATGATGGGGTTCTTTAATTTTATCTGTTTTCATCGTCGTTATTGCAGTTTTAGTTGAATTGAGTTTATTCATGAATGCGCAGTCCTGGGTCAATTAGAAAACAAGTTGTGAAAGATGTTTGCGCACTATGTTATGATTTGAGAAATGGGGGATTTGGGTGGTAGGGGGAGGGATTGGAAAATTTTTGTCCTTTCTTTTAGTGTAAAGGAAATGAGAGTGGTGTATGCACCCATGCACTATCTTGATCAAGGCTGAAAACCCTCTCTTGAAAGTGAAGAAAGCCTTACTGCATCTACGTAGGGGTGGGCTTTGTGAGTTCTACTTTTCCACTTTATTTCAATTTAAGGCCCGTTTGGGAGGAGGATGTAGCATGATTTTGGGAATATGGGATTGGAATTGCCTATGTGGTGAGAAATTGGAGATTTTTTGGGTGGAAAATCATAGTGAGATCATGTTTGGTAGTGCACAACATGGCACGCTATATACAAGGGTTATGTTCTTTGGTTCCCATGATCTGGCATGTCTAGATTCCAGAATTCTATTGCTCTGCCAGTTCTCCTGGTACATTGTACTTGAAACACTTGGTTGTCTGTTGTTTGTACAGGGGCTGTTTCATGTCTCTTTTGTACATGCTTAAGCCTTGTCAAACGAGGATCCTTCATTTTCTCTCCTTTTAGTCAACCCTACAATTCCTTGTGTGCTCTCATTCATAATCTGATTCTATGGTTTGAAAACCAGTTAGTTAACCAGAGATTGCTCGACTCAAGTCTTCCTATTCACAAACTAGGTTAGTAGGTCATGAAAACCAGGTCTGTCATGGTTTTTGGCATAGTCTAACCTGGTTTCCTGGTCATACTTTGCTTTTGGCAAACTTATGCTTGGTTTGACTATTTTACTTCTGGTCAAACCTAATTCGAGAAGGAAAGGAAGATGGCCATTTATTCACATTCACTTGTTAGAAAAGGCATGATGTTCACGCCTGGGTTCACGCCTGGAGTTGGATTGTACCAAGGATTTGCATTGCGCCAAGCCTTAGTGATTAAAAACTTAACGGCATATATCCAAGGTGTTCTTTGACGTACATTGTTCGCAAGTGATGTCTTGGTAATTATCCATACAAAGAAACAAGTAAATGATAAATTATAAACTCTAGAGAAAGGCATTTCAATCAACTGGATTGAGAACTTGCGGATAATGTGAGTTCTAGTGATGAGATCTTGAGGATAGTTGGAAGGTGCTGGTGCAACTACGTGGTTGTGGATTTAAGTCGTGTTTATATATGTGGAGTGCATTTTAGTGGAGTTGGGAGTAGAGAAGATGAGATATCACAATTGAGAACAATCATATCTCTGTGTAAAATATTTTGGCACCTTGGACTAGAGCAATTGTGGAACAAAATGGAAGGCTTGGGTTAGATGTAATAAATGGGATCAGATAAAGATGGAAAAAATAGCGGCTAGCAAGTGATGTGTTATATGACTGTTGAGTGCTACTATAATTAGAGGGGCATTTTTTGTAAAATGGTAGTGAGTACCTTGCCCTGTTTTGTTGTAAGGAACAATCTGTCAGGCTAAAAAAAAGTGAGAGAAGAAATGAAAGTTCATGTGGCCAAGTGGCTAAGATTGCATTTAAGACAAATGTCTGAAGTTAAAAGGGGGATAGAATTAGGAATGAGCACAGCATAGAAGACCTATGAGTAGCTTTAGTAGTAGATGAAATCAAGGAATATCATTTGTGATGATTAGGACATGTACACCGAAGACTATAAACTGCTTCAGCATGATGGATGAAGGGTTACAAGTACAAGGAACTAGAAAGGGGAGACCAATGAAGATTTGAAACGAATCGGGCAAACACATCCTAGAATACAGTCTTAGAGAGCATGACTTTGCATAAGATTGAGTGGAAAAGTAGAACTCACAAAGGCGACCCTAAATAGATGAGGTAAGGCTACACTGACGGTGAAGTTGATGATACCTTGATGAAGAAGTGGCTAATATGGGGGTAGCTCATCAGGTAGTGTTAGTCTTTCATTTTGCATTGTTTTCTGTCTTCCTAGGGTGAAAAGGTCAATACTTAAGAAACAGTTAATTAAAGAGGTAACTAATATGAGGGGAGCTTTTTTATTTATTCATTGAAGGGTTAAATGTATTGGTCAAGCTTAGCAGTGCAAAACGGAGCTTATTGGGAAATGCTTTTTGGGGAATATGAGTTGTAGGAATATATTATATCCTTATGGAGTGTCTCTGAATGGTTAAATGTATTGATCAAGCTAAGCAGTACAAAACGGAGCTTTTTGGGGAATATGAGTTGTAGGAATATATTATATCCTTACGGAGTGCCTCTTTATGCCTAGGTGACTTGTTCCTTTCCCGTAGCTGCAAATTAATCTCTTGCATTCCCACCTATATCCCTTATGCAGGGAGAGAGCTTATGTTACTGTATCTTAGTTAGAACCAAAAGCATTTATAAATAAGACCAATATGAAACAATGCAGCAAGGTAGAAATCTTACAACAAGGAAACAGGCAGTAAATTATTCCTCCCCAACCCTTCCCCACCACCCCCACACCCCCCCACCCCCACCCCCACCCCCACCACCCCCCCCCACCCCCAACCAGAAAAAAAAAAAAAAACAAAGTATTTAATTAATTAACATTCAGAAGAAGAAGAAAATACTATAATGTTTTCTTGATGCTGATCAATGCTCAACCATTGGATATTGCAGATTCTTTTTGGAGTTTCTTGTGATGTGGAAAAAGAATTCCATAATTTTTTGCTTAAGTGCAAAAGCTAAATATTGACCCATGTATTCTTTCTCAAAATATCACCAATAAAAAAAATCTATGAAATATTGTTGCTTTTGACACTTATCATAAAACTCCATATATCTTTGTTAAGGTCCATTGTAATGAATGTTGACTCAAATGATGTCAATTCCTTTTATAAATATATTTTTTTCATGTACAAACCAAGCACATGTCATAGATTGCAAAGACAGAGGGGTTTTTCCCTGTGTTGGCCGCCTTTCTATAAAGAAGAAATCAGTGTAGGAGTCATCTTATTGTATTACTTAGAATGCAAAGTCCCTTTCATTTTTATTTTTTTTTGGTTGTATGCATGTTTCCTTGGGCCCACCTTACTTGGAAAAAAATTACCTTATCACCTTATCATATTGCTTGGCATACAAAGACCCATTCAATTATTATTATTTTTATTTTTTACCCTATTTATTTTATAGTTTTTTTTTATTTTAGTGTGGGGGTGGGTTTGGGTTGGTCCGGTTGGAGGGCATGGCCTCTGCTTGCCTCTCCTTTGATCTACCTCTAGACGGAACAAGGGGTTAGGATCATCATAATGACTTGAAATTTGATATTCGGGGTCCCACATGGATTTTTCCATCCCCACCCATCCCCTGATCTGTGTGCCCCCATTGGACCCAATATCATCTACCTTGTATAGTACCGTGCAAGGTGGATGCACAGGAGCAGGGCCTATATATATATATATATATATATATTGAATGAATGGTTGGGTAAACTGTCACTTCATTCTTGGAAGTGTCAACAGGGGAGTGTATGTACATTCGACTAACCAACTCACAGACTTCTTCATCAAGGGTTAAGGGTGTTCTCATCTTCAAGCTTTTGCATCCAAGTTGGGTGCAAATGGCATCACTGCGCCACCATCATTTCATTAGAGGAAGTGTCAATATGGGGGAGTATAATACATTATACTAATAAATTCACTAACTTCTTCATTGAGGCTCAAGGAGATTCTCATCTTCAAGCTATTACTTCCAAGCTCGGTATCAATGGCATTTACACACTGCCTTGGGGCTTGAGAGGGTGTTTACATACTAGAGATTGAGTCATAATAGCCATTATAAAAAAAAATAGTAGAGAACTAGAGATTGAGGCATAATAATTTTGCTCACTTGTTTGTGTGGGCAAAATGTCCAATGCATGTGGACAGTTCACAGTAGAGCATGTATGGTATGCACAACAAGGAGAAGCAATACAAACTAATGATGCAAGACACGCATTACCCTATGGGCTGACCCAAGGCCAATTTGGCCAAGCCAAGACCCACTAGGCTCAGTTGTGTATTGACCATCGAAGAAGGCCCACTGATTGTCCTTCCAATACGAGATAATTTTTTCCTTTGCATAATCAAATTGGTTAGAGATAAAACATAAAAAGATTTAACTTTCCTTTTATTTAAAAGAAATGGGTCGAACTGTACAACTCTGTATTGTATTCAAGATTAAAATAAGCATACAAACTCTTGTCCTTAGCAAGAGAATTTACTGCTGAACTGACTGTTCCTGGCGCATAAGAGGAGCACTTGGCGCTTGCTGAAAGGAATTTTGTTTCTTCAATCCACCAAAGTTGTCAATTCTGTTTTGGTCCCTATTCCGGTTTGACCCTATTGTGGATTGTTTTGGCACTCCCGTCAATTCCGTTCCAGAAAAGATCTGATACCTAGAATTGAAAAAATAGCTGAACAATAAAATAATGCTAAAAATGCATACTTCCATCACTAAAATTAAAGTACAATTTAAAATTGAGAATTTTCTAGTTTTCATTTCATATGAATGGAAGTATGAAACATGGGTCGGAATTGGGCTAGAATTGGGACCGGAATTGGAAACTGAATGATAGGAATGTACCTGAACAACCGGAATTGAGCCTAGAAACTTTTAGTGGGGCATTCCATTCCACCCAAGGCCAATTCTGGAAGGTTCTGGCCAGAATTGGCAACTATGCAATCCATAGCCTATTTGTCCAGGGGTTGTTTGACGCAGTCAAGATCCACGATCGAGCACTAAATCAATTTCCCGAAGGATTGATCGAATCCAAAGATGGATTCCAGCCACTAGGGCACAAGCATAACCATGAAACAATCCAAAACTCACGTGAGCAACTCAGAGAAATCTGTTGATTAATTGAAAGCATACCTATTATAATAGAGGGCTTCTCTATCTATAGTGTATTAAGACTACTAAACACTAAACTATAAAAAAAATAGAAAACTACTAATTCTCATCAACTAACAAAATAAGCAACAATTCCTAATCAATCATAAGATAAATTTAGAATAATTCCACAGTAGCTTTCTTAGCCAATTTGGGCCTGTGGGCTGCACCCAAAGGGCTGGGTTTGATGGCTGGGCCCATCATGTGGGCCTAGGGCCTCTTTTGGACTTTCGTACTGCATTAACTCTCCCCGGCTTGAAAAAACTCGACTTCAGTGAGTTAATCGCTTGATTGTGCTCATAAAGATCTGGATTCAGATGCTGGAACTCGGTAGCAATAATCCATGTAGCATCGGAGATGGGCCGATTTTGCCAACAAACAAGGAACTACTGAAATCCTTCGCGACAAGTAGAAACAATTTGATTATCAAGAACATCAATGATTTTATCAGCTGGTAACGTAATGATTTGCTCATCAGAATCGTCCTCATTATCATGCCCACGATAAAGAGTGAGATCCGCAACATTGAATGTGGGGCTGATACCAATATCAAAGGGCAACTAGAGAGTATATGCATTGGAACTGAGCTTTTTCAACACTTTGAATGGACCTGTATTTCTCGGGTGTAACCTCTTGTTTGCGCCTGGCGGTGACCTTTCCGAATGAATACGGACCATAAACATGTCTCCTTCAGAGAACTCTAGGAAACGACCATGTTTGTCAGCATGAGCCTTGTAATTGTCATTGCTAGCTGCAATATGTCGTCGAACTTCATCATGTATTTGTTGCATGTGTTTAATGAAGTTATCGGCTTTGGCACAAGGGCGTGCTTCAAGAGGCAAGGGGACAAGATCAATAGGCAAGCGCGGTCGAACACCTGTGACTGTTTCAAAGGGTGAGATGCCTGTGGACCGATTAACTGAATCTGTAAGCAAATTCAGCCATAGGTAGAATTTGATCCCATGTGATATGATCACGTACAAGGCATCGTAATAGTTGTCCAAGGCTTCTATTAACAACTTTAGTTTGTCCATCAGTTTGCGGATGGTAAGCAGTAGAGAAGTGAAGCTTTGTCTTAGCTGTCATCCACAAAGTCTTCCAAAAGGAACTCATAAATTTGGTGTCACAATCTGGAACGATTGTCTTGGGTAGGCCATGAAGACAGACAACTTCTTTGAAGAATAATTGAGCTACCTTGTAAGCATATGATGTATTGTTGCATGGAATGAAATGTGCCATTTTAGAAAAACGATCAACAACAACAAAGATGGAATCAACTTTCCGTGCAGTCTTTGGAGGTCCTAACACAAAATCCATGCTGATATTTTCCCATGGTGCATTAGGTATAGGCAGTGGCTGATATAAACCCTTATTCTTCTTGTCACCTTTAGCCAATTGACAAGTGTGACATCTTTCACATATGCCGATAACTACGCGGCCGATAAAAATGATCATCCACGAGAGCGAGTGTCTTGTCATGTCCCAAATTACCAGTAATGCAATTCAGGAACAACATGTTGTCGAATCGAAGTAGCAGGGAGGCAAAGTTTGTTACCTCAAAATAAGAATCCATCATGTACGCTGTAATGATGGTGCTTGTCCTTATCGCCATTAAGAAAACCCACATAGATTGTGCCGAAATCCTTGTCATTTGTATACTCCTGCTTTATTTGCTCAAAACCTGTTACAGTGATTGCCGTAGTATTGAGGAGATGTTTCCGACGACTTAAAGCATCAGCTACCAGATTTTCTTTGCCAGCTTTATGACGGAGACTTAATGAGAATTGTTGCAGGTAAGAGCTCCATTTAATTCGACAATCACTGACATGCTGTTGTGATTGTATCTGCTTCAATGCCTCGTGATCGGAATATAAGACAAAGTTGTTTCCAACCAAGTAATGACGCCAATGTCGCAACACTTGCACAACGGCGTAGAATTTTAGATCATAAATAGAATATTTGCAATTGGCATCAGGGAGCTTCTCGCTGAAAAATGCAATTGGGTGAGCTTCAATTTGGGGCTGTGGGCTGCACCCAAAGGGCTAGGTTGGATGGCTGGGCCCATCATGTGGTTCCAGGGCCTCTTTTGGACTTTTGTATTGCATCACCGTTGCACCCGCCTTCAACCCACTTAGATTGGACAAGCTGATTCACCCTCAGTAACTAGAGGAGATGAGCCTTGGCTAATAGCTTCTCACACCACAATGTAAAGGCTATAGAGTTCCACTTCATTGATACTCTGACCAACTGGATTGCAGAAAGCAGTTGTGACTTTCTCCATGGTCTCCATGATCCAGGGGCTGCTGCACCTGCCTTTTGCCCACTTAGATTGCGCAAGCTGAGCTGCCCTCAGTAAGTAGAGGAGATAGCCTTGGCTAATAGCATCTCGCACCACAATTATAAGGCTAGAGTTCCACTTCATTGATACTTTATCACCAACTGGATTGTAGAAAGCAGTTGTGACCTTCTTTATGGTCTCCATGATCCTGCCGAGCCCTTGACTTTGAGGGTCCAACATGCTGGCTTCAAAATTATGCTTCCACCACACCTCTGGCAATGGGATCCAATGAATTACAATTCAGGGTTGGATGTTGACGTCTTCAATCACCTCACTCTACCTCCTATCACCCACGAAAAAAATTAGTGGCCAACATCCAAGAGATAACTGACCTTCTACATGATGATTATTGACGAAACACTTTTCTCTCCTAGTTTGACCATGTTGTTTCCACAAAGGATAACATCCATAGAGTTTGCTTTGATGGAACCTAGAACCATATTTCTAACATTTTGCTGCTAGATGCACCAAGAAGACCCCATACCATGCTAAAACTGTGAAACATACCTTATAGACGCAGAGCAATTGTGGAGGTGGTGATCAACTGTTTCATCACCTCTAAAGCCTATAGGAAACTTGTTAACAATGATCTTCTGTCCATGGATGAAAATAGCTACGCCCGCCGCTAAACTGTTACGCTGCGGCGTAGCGGCATGATTTGAAAAAATCGCCCAAAAAATCTGAAAAAACTCCAGAAAATCCGTAAAATTGTAAAATGAAAGAAAATGTATTTCTTTTGCAAAAGTAAGTAAAAAAAGGGGTTATAGCGGTGCCCTCAATATATGAGGTCCTGTATCACTGTAAAAATAAAAAATAAAAGTAATAAGTAGTTTTTCACAAGTATTGATGTTTCTTAGTCATTCTAACTTAGAAAAGTAATGAAAAGCTCATAAAAAAAAAAAAAAAAACCTAGAACATGAAATAAAAGGCATAAGACTTAAGAGTTAGGTCCTAGGGAGTATGGATTCAATAGCAAACAATATCCAATGAAGTTTAGTGAACATTGAACAATCAACACTTCAAGCCTAAAGGTTCAAATTCAATCAAGTGATCAACAACAATCTAGAAATGACATAAAGAGTAGAGAGTTGGTGAAGGAATGCCTTATACCTTAGTCACCACCAAAAGGAATGTCTACCAAATAAATCCAAAAAAAAAAAGAAGAGAAAAATCAATAAACATTCAAAATGTGATGGATTGATCTATGGGAAACATAGATCTATCATTTACAAGCAATTTCCAAGTTGTTTCATTTTTCAAAAAATAAATGAATCCTAAAATAAAAAATAACAAAACAATAAAAAAAATTTAAACCCTCCTGCTACGTAGCGGGCACCACGCTACAAAGCGAAATGTAGCGGCCGCTACGGTGTGCTATGCGCTTTTTTCAGGCCCCCACGTTAAGTAGCGGCCGCTATTTTCATTCATGCTTCTATCTGCTTTGAAGATGATCCATTGTCAAATCAATAAATCAATAATGATCTCGAACCTGAAAAACCACTACCAAACCCACCCCTAATAGAAGTGGGGTCAGTGTGGTCACCTATTTAACCCAATCTGTTGTCAGTGTCATTCATAATCATGGATAGCCATGTAGCCAAATGAAATTTCCGTAAGGTGAGCAGGGATGCCCTTATGTGTGACAAAGCATTCGGAAGCTTGGCCCCTTTATGGAGATGAGAATAAAAGGATTTGACACCAGGGCAGCTAGAACCAATCTATGTCCACACCCTGCTACCTTCCCCAAGATATGCAAACCTCCTATGGTAATTGCATAAGATGGATAAATTGAATATTCTTCATCCATGAGGTTGCAATAAGCAAGGGAAGGCCACACCACTTCAATGTTGGGCCAGCAATATTTTTCCATTGTCACTTCTGTGGCAGACACTATAAAGAGATTTGGGGATTTAACAGCTAGCATCTCTTCCCCAATCCACAGGTTAGGTTACTCTAGAGGGGAATCCTATCCCCTTTATAAATCTTGAACCCAATCATCTGGTCAAGGGGCTCTTCTAACCTTCATTATTGATTATACCCCTAAGATGCATGAGTTCCTTTGTGAAGTAGCGGAACCCTCCAGTCATCCCCCACAATTCTATATTTGGAGAGGACTGCTCTCTTCCACGAGCCATCTACACCATCCCCAAGCAGCCACAAACACTTCTTGAGGAGAGCTTTGTCCACCTGCCCTAGTAATTTAATTCTCGGACAGCTAGGCTTGTAGGGAATTTCCCAGAGGACTAGATATTTCTTCTCCATATATTACTGTAGAATCTTGTTGAATTCTTTCAATTGTTATACTGACAGTTCGAACAGTAGCATCAGAAAAAAGCAATCAGAATTGTCGTGATTGGAGAAAAACTTTATTTAGTGATGGACGATTTACCTTTACATCACAAGGTTTGGATTCCTGAAAAGTAAGCAATTATAATTTATGAAAAATTGTGATTTGTTGAAAATGATATTTTGTTATTAGTATAATCACGTTCTTTCTCAATCTTATGGTGCATATGAATGGTTAAGAATTAAAATCTCTGGAAGGTGGACCCATATGCATGGATTCCACTTGACCTTATTGATGGGGTCGGCATTTTGTAATCGCTCCTATAAAGAAATTGCAAATGACTGAGCTTTTAAGAAGCAGCAACCTTAGGCATTGACAGAAAATAATGTAGCTTCTTTGCCATGGTATCTTTTTTTGCTGAGTGGTTGAAGACACACATTTCATTTTTTTTTATCTTCAAATATTTTGCAGGATTGGTGGGTTCTTTCAAGGTCGGTTCAGGTGAGGAATCCCAACTATTTTTATGAGTTCAAGTTGTTCTGACATTGTATGAGGGCAGCGCCATGGTGAATGTGGCAAACATTTGACTGATAAAATAAACCCATTTATGTATGGACTTTTATGATTCATTTCTTGCTGATTTCATGATATTGTCCCACAGTACTATTGATCATCTGAATTGAAGGCTTAAAAATTTACATAATGAGCACCATGGGCAGCTGGTACTTATTATAGTGTTCCTGTATGTGGGGATTCTGAGCACCAAATCTGTCATTTACAGTGGCTTGGAAACCTCCTCTCTCGACATGTGATTTTTGTAATGTAATATTTTTATTGATGGGGCTGCAACACCTTGCACTGCTTCAATGATTCTCAATTAGAGGATGTCTTTCTTTATCAGTGATGGATCAGAGAAGGGGAAGATGTTTGTATCAGATAGCACACATCCTAGGCAGTCACCCTATGAGCGTAAACTAGAATTGGTGCAGATTGGAAGTGTGCTTAAGACTGAGAAGTGAGAACCTTTGGGAAAATTTCCAGATTATCTTGTGCACAAGATGTGTCCAAGTGCATCTCATGTTCCAACATTGCCTTATTTGAATCTCAGTTTATGCGACCTGGATGCTATCATGTGCCTTATCTGCCTATCTTACCTTAGCCTATAGCTAAACGAGAGAGGCTCATCATCATAGAAAACCACCTTTCTGAGCTGCCCATTTGGACTTTTCCATCTCCATTTTGTCACTTTATTTTGAAGATTGTTGAAGGTTAAAAAAAGTGCCCATTGAGGGCAGATCCAATTCATCTAGGAAGAAAAAAGCAGCACATTTTGATTTTGTTGTAATCACAAAACAAACCTTGTTGAATATGAGCACACTCATTCTTCTTCCAGCACCCTGAAAATTTGTTTGTCAACATACTCTACTATACTGTGTTGCTTTTACCTACTCTTAGTTTTATCTACTTTATTTGCACCTTAAAATGCGAGTTTTGTTTTGGTTTTTGTTTTTGGGTAGTGGTGGTGTGTGTTTTTGAAGGATGGCTATTTGGGTGGCCCATCTGTTTCTTGGGTGTAAAACGGTTTCAGCTATAAAGACCCAACTAGCACCCTGTAATCACTTTTTTTTTTTTTTTTTGCAGCAATCTGATGTTATTATGCCTGTTCATGACACCATCAAAGTGTCTTAAAATGTTGACAAAATGGAGGTTTTTGTCACACATGGTTTCAGTAAAGAAAAATTGTAGGACTGGATCTGATCATGGGGCCTATAAGTACATCAGGGATTCTGGCCTATGAACTAATCCGAACTACTCAAAACGGGGTACTACTAAAAAATAGAACCCCTTTCAGACTATTGGCTTTGGCTCAGATAATGTCCTATTGGAGTTGTGCCAAGTTTAAAGTAAGAATGTGATGTGACGTCTTTCGCTTAGCCATATTTGGATTAAAAGGTAGTGTGGAGAGCTAAACTTGTGTTGTGACACTGCTTACCTTTAATTCATGCACAAGCTGCCTTATCTTTCTTTCACAAAAGAGTGTGGCGTGGTAAACTTTTTGATCCGATGGTGCATTTTTAATGTACACTCTTGTACTTCACATCAATTGTATAAAAAACAACAAAGAATTTACCACGCCTGTTAAAATAACTTACCTTTACCTTTTTCCACGATTGGACATCATCCTCATCTATATTTCACAGATAAGAACTAGTGGATCTAGAGGTCTTATTACTGGATTTCTCATTTCCCTGATTAGCAGCATTGATGGATCCGGATTTGAGCCCATTGACCCACACAGAGTAGTGTGATTTATAGCCATGCCAAGAAGAGGACCAAGAGGATCCTGAGACTTGGAGAATGTACAGAATATGTGGTGGTCATTAAGGTCCCATGCTTTGGTGATCCAAAGAGGGTTTCAACTTTCAACAATATGCATGTTTTTTAACCAAAAAAGAACAGACTTTCAACAATATGCATTGCCATAACTGGGGAGGGACATCTAACAAATGGACCCCCATAATCCCCTGTATCTCTTTTGTTGTTATATTTAAAGGGAGGTGTTCCCATGAGACACACTTTCACCAAGTTTATGAGAGATAGGTGGGGCCCCTCACTTCCATATTTGGGGTCCTTCCATATCCACTCTCACCAACTTAAATGCAAGGACCCTAAATATGGAAGTGAGGGCCCCCACCTATCTCTCATAAATTTGGTGAGAGTGTCTCTCATACGAGCACCTTCCATATTTAAAAGGCTGCCCTGGACCATTTAATTGAATAGTAATATTTTCTGGCTGCCACCAGACAAGGATTTTGTATTTTGTTACGTGGGCCATCCATTTATGTTTGTGCCCATGATAGCAATTGTTTGAATCAACGATCCATGGGCTCAAATTAGAGCCCACCATAGACATTCTCTGATTTTGGCCATTGCCTAATTGTTTTGTTTTGTGATTCAGATTGTTGTTGTTGTTTTTTGACAATGCAGAGAAGAGCTTTCCACTAAACAATCCTATCGGTCGTCTATGATAAGTGGGTTGCAAATGGACGGTGACAATGAATTGAACCTAATGTTGAAAAATGATTAGTACGATGAAGGGATATTTGTGTTTTACTCCAAAGTTGAGTTGATCTACTTAGATGAATGATCTGGATCATTGGAAGATGTGCCCGAGCCTCCAATTAATAATTGATCATAACAGAAATTAGATCCCTCTTAATGGTCCAATTCCAAACGTTTCTACCTATATTGGAACGAAAGGCATCACATTCATTGTAATCATCTTTATTAGATGATCTTAATTCTCCAATAGCTTGCAAAGTGGTTTACTTTTAGGGTTGCAAACGGGTATCGGATTCTCTGATTACCTGGAAGTTCTGACCCGCAAAAAACTGGGTCTGGATTCGGAACCCAATTTAGGTTCCGATTGATAAATGGGTCCGGTTCCATGTCCACATAGGTTCTGACTCGTAGACTCAGGGCCATGCATATGGGTCTTTGATATTACAAATTTTACTTCTAAATTAACTTTTTTTTTTTTTTTGACATTTTTATTTTTATACTGGAGGTAGTAGACTTGATGCACTCTTATAAGTTGAATGATATGCTTATTTAAAAAAAAAATGAAGATAAAAGATAAATTAGAATCGATTTTGGAACTAGATTCCGGTCTTTTAGGTGGACTCAGTTTCGGGTTTTTCTATCGAAACCGGGTCTGGAACCAACAAAACAGGTTTTGAGTCCGGATCTAAAACCGGAACCGTTATTTAAAAACGAGTCTAGGTCCACTATGGTTCCGATCCGGAACCGTCCCGCTTGCAGCCCTATTTGCTTTGCCCTACATAGTTTGGCCGTTCGATTCTCATGCTTTTGATCGTGGTTTAATATATCGAAAGATAGTTGTCCTTGAATGGCTCTAATTCCAAATTATGCAAAGCAATAATAAGAAGTCCCAAAGCAGAAAATTTTGCCTTTAGTTTTTTTAAGCCGGCACGGATGAAGTACATAGCTATTGCAATCGAATGTATTTTTTCTTCTAATGTCAAGGTTTTTTTTTTTAGGATTTTCCAAAAAAATCACTTTAAATGTGCACTATACCAAAAGTTGGGGTTGCATGGGTGACCGTTTCATTACGTGAAATGAGATATGTGTCGAGATGGACCATCTACACATGAAAATAATAGTTTCCCATCATCTTCGTCTCGTCTCCTCTCCTTCCCAACGCAATGGACCGGCGACCACTGCGCAAACTTGGCTGTGGAAAGTCCGCCGTATTCTCCTGCCGCAGTACATAGATGGCCTAGTACCGGTCGTCACGAGCCACATCGATCTGAATGGGACTTGTGACGGAGCCAATGAGGTGCACCAAATTGGCGACCTTTGGCTGCCACTGTGTCTCGGCGGTTTCCGTCATCTTCCTTCTCTTCGCTTCCCCAAATTTAATCCAATGGAGAAGACCAAATAAAAAGAAAACTAATTTTTCAAGTGCTGAGGGTCAATATCGACCCACAGTTTTTTTCACACAAAAAATTGAAAGTGGTCCCACTCCATGCGACTGCAACTAAAATGGTCTTTTTGGTATGGTGCGCATGCAAGGTGGGTTTTTTTTTTCTCTTTCTAGAATCCTTTTTTTTTTTTTTTTTTGATAGTTTATAAAAAGGAGGAAACTTATGAAAATAACAGAAATGAGGATACTTATTCTTAATAGATTTTAGGATGCTTAAATGTAAATAACTTTAGGTGGAATAGGAAAATCATGAAACTTTGACCCATAAATTATTCTATAGCTAGTGCGGTCAATAGACATGAACAGTTTGACGTTCTCTTTCTTACTCAAAATAGATTATGAATCTAGAACACCATACTTTATCTGAAAACCATATGTTTTCTTCTCCTTTGGTCATGTTGTTTTTTATATTTTTCCTCTTTGAGAAATTTATTAGAACTAATTAGGCAATTAACAAAAAAACATCTTTATGGGTAATGGTTTTAAGGTTTTTTTTTTTCCCAAACTTGGACAAGAACCTTCTAATATAAAATGAAAATGGAAAATAGTTTTAATGAACTTCAATAAGTGAGCCAATTTTCTTAATTAATCTCTTCCCTTCGAACGCGGTTGATTAATCCAACATGGACCGTTGTTATTTTGAAGGTGGGCCCAAAGCTCAATCAAGGCCTTTACATGGATCATGGGGGAGGTTTTGAATCGGGTGGCCCACCCTTGATGATTCCAACCGTACATCAACCCCTAGGGGTAGTTAGGACTACGGTTTGCTCGCGAAGACTGAGGGTTTGAAACTGTGCTATCACATTTGGGCCACAGAAGATTTACCGGTCTCCCCTGGGCCCTTAGGAATTAGTTCAGCTCAAAAGGGCCGTGACACCCTCCATTATTAAAAGAAAAAAACTGTAAATCAATTGCTTATTCTTGATGTAGGGTTGTGATAATCCAAGCAAGATGATGGATATTGGGCTTCAAAGTGGAGCTTCTCCATCAGACACATTGCATCTATGGTGGGGCCTAAGTGTCCACCATCTCAAAGCACTCTGAAAAGAGGGAGGAGTAGTTTGGAATTTGGATTGGAGCATTTGGAAAATAAATGGCATATGAATTTCAATTCCTCTTACAAATCCGGAATGGTGGGGGAATTGTATCTGTAGCAAAAAAAAACTGGGAAAACAGAAAAATGCTTTTGTTTCTGTTGGAGAGAAGCAGCAGCTGACCGTTGTTGCTATTACCAATACCGCAATTGCAATTTGCAATGGCCATCCAAACGCGACACTGTCCCACTACATACATACAACAACAATAAAAAAGGAAAAGAAAAAGAAATCATCCCATGTAAACAAATGGGTGTTGGCATAATCTTCAAATAGAGAAATCAGAAGCTTAGATCTCTCTGTCTCTCTATCTATGAGGTGAGTTTTGATTACCCATCTCTCTGTTTCTTTCTTTTCTTCTCAGATTCTTGTGACCGGGAAGTTGAAGCCTTGCTGCTGTGTTTTTCTCTCTTCCAATTCGATGGGGTTCCTTAGCATTTCTTTGTTTGGGTACTTGTTTTTTGTTTGTTAGTGATCGTGGATGATTTTATTTTCCTTTGTTTTGTTTTTGAAGATTCTTTATTCTTGGGTCTTGTTGGTTTTTCTGATGTGAATGCTTTAGTGACAATGATTCTTTGAATTCCCATTTGTGTGTGTGTTTTGGAAGTCTTTTTTTTTTTCTTCTTAAAAAAAGTCCTTTTTGGATGATACTAGATGTGATTGGGACTCATGCTAGAATCAGTTTTTTTTTTTTTTTTTTTTAAGTTGGGTTGTTGTGCTTTTTGTTTGTTGTTCGAGTATTGATCTGTGATTTATTGAATTCCAATGTGGGTTTTGGAAAAGGGTATTTCGGCAATGATTCTTATACTTGTCAAGGTTTTCTCTCGGGTACATAGGAATTGAAAACTTCAAATCTTGGAGTTCTTTCAGTTGGGTACTTTTTTTATCCTGCTTGGGTTCTGTTGGTTTTCATGAAATGGTAAATGCCAATGATCCTTTGAACTTGGACACATGCTCTCCTCCTCCTCCTCCTTCTTCTTCAGAAAGAGTTCGTTGGTTTATAGTTGATTTGTTGGGAACGTTTCTGCTAATTGGGGTACTGCTGGTTTTCATGGTAGGGTAGTTTATTCAGATGGATTGTTGATTTGTTGGTAATGTCTTTGCTAATTGGGGTCCTGCTGGTTTTCATGGTAGGATAGTTTATTCAGATGGGCTGTTCTAGTAATCCATGGTCTTCTGAATTTCAATATCTGCTCTTTTGATTTTCTTTGTTTTGTGCTGGGTTGTCGTAATAATCCTTGGTCTTTTGAATTTAACCGTGCATCTTGAACATGTCTTTCTCTGGGTTATCATATTGAATGCATATAATGTTTTTTTTTTTTTAATTAATCTTTGTTCCAGTGTTTCCTAATTCAGATTTTGTCAGTTTTCATGATGATTGCTTGGTTTCGGGTTTCTTACTAATTCATGATCATCTGAATTCCCATGTGGGTTTTGAAAATTTCTAGTTGGGTGGTGATGAAATTCTTCATATAATTTTATTTTATTTTAGTCTTGGGCTTGGTAATTTTCATGGTATGTGATTGCTTCATTTCATTTTGGTGATTGTAAAATTCTGTGATCTTCTGAGTTTCCATGGGGATTTTAAAAAAGTCTTTTTCAGTGGCAGTGGATGTACTTTTGAAGACTCCTGTTGATCTTGGGTCGTTTCAGTGGAGTACATTTATTTTTCATATGAGACGTTTGAAACTTCATGTGAAAATCAATAATTTCTATTTTTGTGGGTTTTGAAGATGAATGTTATTTTATTAGTTAAGCAGAATGATAGTTATTGGTGGTGGGAAGTAGGTCACTTTTTTCATATGTTTTAATGTTTATGGATTGATTTTGATGTAATGTTAGAGTGGTCTATTGCTTTCTAGAGTTGTCTCCTTTGAACATATCCTTAATTTAGTAAGATCCTTTACTGTTTCAAAAACTGTTAAAAAGAAAAAGAATAAAATTCTTTGATAGATTTCTTGTGACATATTATTGTTGATTTCAAGTTTTGTCTAAGTAAAGATTTCTTGATGTTGGATAGCTCTAGATATTATTTTGGGAAGCTGTTACTTTCTGTAAATTGTAGTCTTAGATGCTGTTATTTTTCACCATTCATTAATTGGCTTGTCATAAAGATTTCGAATCTTCTCTTTCTTTTTTTGGTGGTAGTGGTGGTGGTGGGAAGGGTGGTATTGAGATTAGAGGTTAGGGGTGTGGAGATAAGATTGTGGGGGGCTCTGAAAACAAATTTTTTTGTTGAAAGTTCTATTCTGTTGCCTTGTATTCTATGAATTATGTAGGTTTTGGAAGAATGGTCGGCAATCTGTATTTCGGATACCTGGGTGGCAGCTGATACAGAAGCACTTTAGAAGAAGATGAAATGCAGAGTACTGGCAAGAGTTCACTCCATCGGACCTCCAGAAGGTCTTCCTTTTCTAAGAGAGATATTGGGTCTATGATAAACCTCTCATTACAAGATAAAAGCGGCTGCAAGATGTCCCACACTAAGAGATGTAAACTGAAACCAAGATCCGTAAAGACAATTGGTGCTCTCCTGTCTAAGAGAAGAGCATCTGAGTTTTCTTGTAATGGGAATAAGAATAACTCTTCAAATAGGAAACAGGTGAGAAGAGCACTGCTGAAGGTTTCAAATGACAGCTCCAGTAAGCAACAGTCTTCTGTAAGGTTTCCCGGCAGGAAATCTTCTTCTTTGAATCACAAAACAAATGGAAGAAATGCAATTGGTGATGGCAGATTTCATAGAATACGTAAAAGAAGGAAGTTGAAAAAGAAGGAAAATAGCAAGCAGGATGAAGCCTCTCGACTGAAAGGAAGAACTAGGTACCTGCTTATCAAAATGAAATTGGAGCAGAACCTCATTGATGCTTACTCTGGTGAGGGATGGAAAGGTCAAAGGTATGCAAACTCATCCAGTAACTGCTGTTCCCCTTCGAAAGTGAAATAGTCAGTACAATCTCCATGCATTTTCTTTTAAGGGAAAAAATCTATAAAGACTGTGATGCCAAAATATTAAAAGGAACTCTAGATTTTAGGATTATAAATTGACTATTTAGGACTATATACTTGTTGGGTCCTCTCTCTCTCTCTCTCTCTCTCTCTCTCTCATGCATCGCCATTCACATGCAAATGAACTGTTTTCTTTTACCCTTTCAATTTTCTTTTGTTTAAAAAAGATCTATGAAGATGTTGAGGTCAAAATATTAAAAGAAGTTGTAAATTTTAGGATTATGCTGATGCTAGACCCATAAGGACTATGTACTTGTGGGTCCTTCAACTTATACATTTAAGTTTTCCTTATTCTAATAAAAGATACAGCCCATTTTGAGAGGTTTAAATAATCTTTAATAATCATCATCATCATTATCTTAGCCTTATCCCATCAATCTGAGGTTTGCACAAGGTTCTCATAATAACCAACAAGCTATGACCACATTTCCTAAATGCAGTGTACTACTTATAAAATAAACAAGCTATGACTGTATATCCTATCTTTCTAATTTTGGTGCATGGAAGATGTGTTCACTCCAATGGAGAATGCCACTGAGTTTGACTGATATTTGGGCTACAGTGAGAAATCACAGGAGGATGTTTTGATTGAACAATCTGCTTGACAAGAAGTGAGCCCCACAATGCAGACTTTATTCACTTTTATCTAATGCAACGGTAGGATGGTATGATGAAGACTGTGGGGTCCACCTGGCTGGTTCCAATTCACTGGGGTAGGTGGGATATATCAAGTACAATGTTGATAGGGTGGTGGGTTAAGTTTCACTAGAACCTGATCATCCTAAGGTTGTGATTTAGGTGATTGAAAATATGATTTTTATAAACATTTTTTTTCATGGCCCAATGATCATAGACCTAGGATGATTGGATGGGGGTAAAACTTGACCCACCCACCCCTATCCTCATTCTCCGGTACAAATTCCTCCCACCTCCACACATTTGCACTATAGCTCAAGTGATTTCTCAACCTTTTATCACCTTTCTGCCACACTTGATAGTTGTCTATCTGGAGAATGGCCTATGATAATTAAGTGTTTTGGACACATGGATGGTCCGCTCCAATCCCCTCTCCTCCCCTCCCCTCTTTCCCTGGTGAAAGTGCTCATTTTGCTTAATATATGGGCTGTTATTTTCTGTAACTTCCCTTTTGTATGCTACTATTGATTGGTTAGATTAGTTTAATTAAGTTAAAATTTTAACCATTACCGTTAAAAATTGGCTCACTTTGCACAGTCTAGATTGATAACTAGAGTCTGCCACCATGAGTTGGGAACTTACTACATGTGCCTGTGATCAGCTATTTTGTATCCTCTTTAATTCTTCTTGGTGATTATTTCTAGTGAGATAATTGATGCAATCGTAGGGTTACAATCGCAAGTGCCGGGGCACAATTAGGGTTCCCACGGGAACAATCATACGAAGAAGACAACTCTCCAACGATAACCTGCAAATGGGAAATTTATTAACTCTAAATCTGAGATTATTAATCTCTACAATGCCATATATATAGTACAAGAAACTTAGGGGCTAAGAAATCAATCCTAATCAAACTAGGAAACAAAAATAAGAATCCTCTTCAAATTAGAAACTAATCCTAAATACAATCTTTGCTAAAACTAAAACTAATAACAATTAAGAAAAACTCTTAAGCATCAATGGGTCCCATGTGTGTCCCATGATTGTCTCACGTTGGCAACTATTGCCGCTGCATCACTAATGGTATTAGTATTTAGTGATGATTCAGTCTAAGCGTATGTTTTTACTAGACCAATCCCTTTTGCTTAACTGGTAGGACTTAGCAGAAATGTCTTTTCTCCATCTAGCGGAGGTATCAAGTGGTATCTTGTCTATAATCACTTATGTTTTCACTACATATTCAGTAAAATAGATAATGCCTACTTGTTTCCAACACTCTTTTGCATTACAGTCGGGAGAAAATTAAGCCAGAGAAGGAATTACAAAGAGCAAAGAAACAGATAATGAAATGTAAACTCGGTATCCGTGATGCAATTCATCAGCTAGATTTGCTTAGTTCTGAAGGACGAATCGGAGATGCCGTGATCAGTCCAGATGGATCTGTTTTCCATGAACATGTATGTAGCTTCTTATACTCTCTTACTTGTTACACATACATAAATTTCATTATTTGGCCTGAAAATGCTTCATTTTAAATTTTGAACAAATTCCCTAAATTAGAGAGGCGATCTTCATTTTTGCTTCCTATATTATTTGAAGACTTAAGTATTTATGGGACTCTGTTCTACTGCTAGATTTTCTGTGCAAAATGCAAACTACGAGATGCTTTTCCAGATAATGACATTATACTATGTGATGGGACTTGCAACTGTGCTTTTCATCAGAAGTGTCTGGAGCCTCCATTAGCTACTGAAAATAGTAAGCTACTCTTCTGCATGACGCTCTTATTCGGATATCTTCTATGGTTCCATGTTGTCAAGCATGACAGGCTGTTTCTGAATTTTTTGATTTTTGCATTTGTATCTTCAATGCTTCAGAAGTTCTTGAAAACTCTCATCTATTGTGTTCAAGTTTTATTGGAGGCTTTAGTTAGTTCATTGCCTCTTTTCCCCATCAATTTTGGAAAATGTGTTCCTCTTGGGTGGAACACAGTTTCCAAAGCAATTAAGGTGCAATTTGATTGCCCCAGCTTGTTAATTGATGGAATATTTTTTCAGAGCAGTTGGTTACCTGGTCCACATCTTTTAGGTGCAAGCTTTGGAAACTGCAATCTGGGGTCCCAGCCGCTGCCTTTTCTGCTTGAACTCTGTATTCAAAAAATCTTAAGGCCAGATCCGAAGTGTCTCTGGTACTGAATTGTGTGTGGGTGTGGGTGTGGGTGAGGGTGTGGTTGGTGGTGGGGGGTGGTGTGGGCGGGGTGGGGTGGGGTGGTGTTGGGGGGGTGGGGGGAGAGTGGGGGGGGGGGGGGGGGGGGCGGGTGGGGGTGGTGGGGGGGTGGTTGGTGGGGAGGGGATGATCTCAATTGTTATAAAAGCAAAGACATACAAAAGTATTATAGATTGGCTTGTCCTTGGGGACTGTAATTTTCTTGTTATCGCTAAAGGTTCCGCAGTTTCTTAATATTGTGGGACTTTGTGTACATATGGTTGGAACTCTTTGGTTCATCCATTCATTTAGTGGACCCAAAAGAGCAATCGTCCACTTATACCCTGTAGTTTTTTTGGGGCTGAGAAGGTTGTGTTTCCATCTCTCTCTCTCTCTCTCTCTCTCTCTCTCTCTCTCTCCTCATAATCTTTTATTTGGCTAGATGTAGATAGTTGTGCAGAGTGGGAACTAATTTAGTGGAACTGACTCAAGTTTTTTCTGCAGTTCCTCCTGGAGATCAAGGATGGATTTGCAAGTTTTGTGAGTGTAAGATGGAAATACTAGAATTAATTAATGCACATCTTGGTACCCGCTTCTCTTTGAATAGTAATTGGCAGGTTGGTATTATTGATAAAATCTTCATCTCATTCTTTTATGGGTCCATTATTTGAAGTTGAAATTGGATTTAGTTGAAGAGGTTTGCTAAGCCCAAATGCAGCACTCTACCTGTGGATCAAAATGTCGTCACATCTAGGCCTTTCATTGAGGACCTGACACACAAAAAAAAGAAGAAGTGCAGGTCCAATCATCGCGTGGAAAGTGTATATTGAACGTGGACCTGGGCGGGAGATATAAGTTCTTTTTTATCTATTACCATGGCAGGTCTTCACATACGTCAGTCCATGGATCAGTAGGTAGTTCTCCCTCATGCGATGATGCTTTTATTATCGTGAAACGCATTTATTAAGTACATGTTGGCATGATGAAGGGACCTGCCTGATCAATGGGCTGGGGTACATATGATGGGATGGTTCGCTCTCACATGACCCATGCTTGGTGATATGCAGATAGGTTGGATTGAGCACAGCAGACTTCAAGACAAAAAAAAGTTGCTACTTTTATGTTCATCCACACTAATTATGACAATTACTTTTATGGGACAATGATAGGATGTTTTCAAGGAAGAAGCTACCGCTCCTGATGATGGAAATATGTCGCTTGATCCAGCTGAAGAATGGCCATCTGATGATTCTAAAGATGATGATTATGACCCGGAAACGAATGAGAAAAAATGTAGCAGATCAGGCATCGAAGAGAGCATGTCTGATGATGCTTGCAGTTCTAGTGGCCTCTTTTGGTCATCTGATGAAGCCAGTTCACTTTCTGGAAGCAGGAAATATGACAAGGTTAACGTTGCTGGTTCACCCATAAACATAAATTCTGATGACACTGACAATCTTGAAGTTACAAGTCATCGGAGGCAGCGAAGGGATGTTGATTATAAGAAATTGCATGATGTGAGTTATCATGAAACTTGAAAGTGCTCAAATATCAAAGATAGTTTATTTGTCACAATGTTTTTCATATTGGATAGAATTTTGTGTTGCTTGCTATTTCTTAGTCTATTTTTTATTTATGTGGTTATCCAAACTATACTTTTCCTACCTGGTGGCCGAGTCTTTCTGAGGTGGTCACATATTGGGTCACTGGATGATAGTAGAACCCCTCCTATCTGTAATTGTACCTCAATGTATTTGGAGCTACCATCCATTTTCAAGATCAAACCACCTAATTTTCTTTTCTTTTCATTTTTAAGAGAAGCTACAAATTTAATTTTATTGAATAGAAAAACACCGAGACATAGCTATATCTTAAGGCAGTAAAGACGGTGGTAGAAAAGAAAACATTCTAACAATCACTGACTTAAGAATTTCCAATGCTCAAATCAGATTGAGAAACTCCCGCTTTTTCCAGTGTACTAGAAGTTACAAGCTGTCACCAAGTTTGTTGAATCATAGCATGTTAGGCAATTATCAGTTCTTTTAAGGACTAATATCAATACAATCATTTAACTGTTATTCTCATTGTCTAGATGCTAATTTCAGGTTTCATCATCATTGTGATTCTTTCCTAGGAAATGTTTGGCAAGGATGCTCCAGAAAGTGAACTCAGTGAAGATGACGATTGGGGTCCTGGAAGAAGAAAACGGAGAAGAAAAGAGTCAGATCCGGGCACTAATATGGCAACATGTGATGGTAAGGATGGATGTTTGAAAGGGGAACTAACTATGGTAGTTGAAAAGAAATTGCCCTCTATTTCTCAGGATAAGAAAAGGCTTTTCCGGATCCCACCCAATGCAGTTGAGGTAACTATGCTTGGCACTCTTTAAACAAGTCATGTCTTATTAGTCTGTATATTCTGTTTTAATTTGGAATTGTAAGATGCTTACATGCAAGGTATGGCTATTTTCTTGAAATCACCATGAAGCACATCCTTTGCCATATGTGGCAAATGAAGTGGGGTGTTGCTTTACACTTTGACATGGTACACAGTGATTGAACGATCCTAATATCCAATCATTGTGATTTTTGAACATTGGCCGTGGGTGGTAACTTATTTTTGGATCAACTTTGTGTCAAATCCATTTATAGACTACTTATAGGATGGTTACTGTACTTTAATACCTTGGATTTTGGGCTTTGGTCAAGTCACATGATGAACAGTTAATACTAAACTTATGTGTTGCGTGCAGTTGGAGTCTTGAGATGTTTTGGGCCCACTTCATGGAATTCATGAAGTCTTTGGCATCATAGTAATATTCGTCTTACTGAATTACTGAATTACAGACATTTGTACTTGACTACACCTATTATGAATTAACACCTCCTCCCATAGAAACATTCCATCACAATTAGGTGCTGCATACATGATTTTAACAAATTCCTTAAATTAGAAAAAATTCAATCAAAATTCTGATAATGCCTCTGTTTCCATCAGAGAATCCAAAAATCATATTTCTTAGAGAACCATGGTTTATACCTTCAGGTCCCTGCTGTGCCATAAGATTTGCCTTGCCATTAAAGAGTTATCAAAATTTTCATTTAGATTTCCATATAACTGTAAACTGTAAACATAAACCACCTGACCCTGGTCATGGTCAGTCGGACCTGAGTCAGGTGACTTGTGTTTACACAAACCACATCCTATAAAGTATTGCTGACCCACAGTAATTATGATACTCTGAGAATTAGGATCTTCGTGGTTTTCTGTTCCAAAGAGAGCCTAAACAAACACTAAAGTAATAATTGGAGCAATTTTGCATGTGGACATTATATCTTGGATGGTATTCAACTGTGAATTGGATGTTCAAATGACCCGTTTACTACAACAATTATCATCCGCATTGTTGCACATCAGGTTTCGAGTGGCATTTTCTGATCACTAAAGTAATAATTGGAGCAATTTTGTATGTGGACATTACATCTTGAATGGTATCCAACTGTGAATTGGCTGTTCAAATGACCTGTTTATTACAACGATTATCATCCGCATTGTTGCATATCAGGTTTCGAGTGGCATTTCTGATCCTGATCTTTCTGCTGAACCAGCAGGACCTTGTCACTTGTTTTGAGAATCCTACTTTAGTCAGAGTAGAAATCATTTGTGTTGCAATATTTTAGGCTTCTGCTTTCCCAATTCACATCCAAATGCATCAACTGAAGCGCTCTGTGCTTGCCCCATCATTATTAAGCTTTAACATGACCTCCATTTGCTTATGGTTGGCTTACCCAAGTCGAAGGCATGAAGTCTTACATTCAGCTCAAAGGAATCAACAGTTTATCGTTCTTTACCTTTTGTGAATTTTATTTTATGAATGTTGGTATCTTGATTATTAGCTGTGCATTAATTTTTGCTGCTTGCACTCTAGATTCAAGTTTCTTGTCTATCTCAAAATTCTAGACGCCTTATGCTTCCTTATGCTATGTGCCTTACTAGAAGCTTCGCCATGCATTTGCTGAAAATGAGCTCCCCTCTAGGGCTTTCAAGGAGAATCTTTCAAAGCAGTTGGGCATTGCATCAGAGAAGGTATATACAAAGTTTCCTGAATGATGATGTCAATCTTTAAAATGTATGACTCAATGAAACCTTAATTTTGATAACTATTCTCAGAACTTTTGCCAACCTTCTTTTGAATTTAAGAAAGGGTTTTAATGAATCACATCCATTGGAGTTTCAATTTTCAAGTATAGATTCTATTGTGCTATTCAGTTTCTTTATTATCATTCCTCAGACTGCGAAAGATGCATTTGGATGTGCCTCTGAATGCAAACAATTTAGTACTTTGGGATGGAAAATGCTATATCTTGTTCCTGATTATGTTCGGGATGATGAAGAACTTAGAAAACCATACAAGGTGGAAATTGATCACTTATTATTATTATTATTTCATTTTTTCCCAAATCACTATTGGGAACAAAAGATGAAACAGTAACCCCCAAATGGTACATCCAGACTCTTCCTCTACACAGTGTCTGAGTATCCTTCCTAATGCCTCAGCCTTACATGGTGGCCAGAAAGTAGATGCCTGGGAAAATACAGCAGCCATCCACATTCAAAGAGAAAAGGTTGGATACTAGATGACTGTCGTTGGGTAATTCTTCCCTAGCCCCTTCAGTCTCAGTCCTCCCGGTTCACCTAGATCCATAGACTGGCTTGGTATTAAGATTAAGCTATTCAGTCAAGTGCTTAAGTGAAATACGTGCTCCATCAGAGGAACTATTTGGATGATCTTACAGAAGACTTCAGATATCATTCGCATTTTGTACTCTCACTTTCCACTGCTAGGTGAACAGAGCTGTCTCGCTTGCTGGAACGAAGACATTTGAAGAAAGCTTGAATATGGTGAGGTGCCCTCATATATGAATCAAGCCCCTGAATCGTCAAAGGAAAGACAAGAATCTCTTCCTCTTGATCTTCATTCTGCAATTCGGATTCAGTCTACAGTCTACACTATAGTAGCTTATCTAAAGCTCGCATGCAAACTGATTGTACTTCCTCAGGCTCACCTATTAATATGTAACCTGAGCAGAATTTTGATACAGACCAAATATTGATATTCCCTGAACATAAATGTGATCATCTAAATAGCTTTTCAATTGTTTGCCTCCGCCCTCCCTCTTTTGACTAAAGGTTTACTTCATTTGGTATTTTCAGGTCAGCAAGTGGTTCAAGAATGCTCGATACATGGCTCTTAAAATTCGAAAGGTAGGTTGCTCAAATCCTCAAGTAGCATTAGAGCCTTTAATTTGCACATTTTGAGGTAAAAAAAGGGCAGCCCAGTGCACGGGGTTCCTGCCGCTGTGGGATCTAGGGAGGGTCAGATGTAGGCAACTTTACCCCTGCAAGCAGAGATGTTGTTTCCGTGTTTCGAACCCGTGACGCCCAAGTCACAATGGAGCAACCTTGCCGTTGCGCCAAGGCCTGCCCTCACATTTTGAGCTATCTCCATTTATAGGAATAATGTTTAGAAAATTAGATAAACTATATATGAGAAATATTCATGTGCATCCATCCATCACCATATTATGGTGAGGGACAACATAGTAAAGCCGACTTTATGATACATCCAAACCATCTACACACATGAGACCCCCTAAATTACATTGGATCCATTGAGTTTTCACCTATCTGAATGAATTGGACAGTTGGATTGAGGGTTATATTTTTTTTCTTTAATATAGAATCGTTAAATTTGTGGGCCACGGATGAAGGCAGGGGCGGAACTAGGGGGCTGGCCGGGGCCATGACCCCCCTAAATTGCAAAAACACCTCTTTAGTTTCATGAAAACTTAAAGCAGTTTTTTATAATGGCCCTCCCAAGATTTTTTATTCCATATTGGCCCCCCCACCCCCACTATGTATATCCTGGTTCCGCCCCTAGATGAAGCAGCCCGCCCCCCCCACCCCCCATTGTGTGTGTGTGTGTGTGAAATTTTTATTGAATCGGTTCCGCCAGTCCCTGGCTGACCGTTGTTGTTCTCTCTCTCTCTCTCTCTCTCTCTCTCTCTCTCTCTCTCTCCCCACAACCAAAACCGCAACGGTGTGCGTCCTGGGTCAGCATGATGACTCAGGAAAGAAAGGGCAAGTCTTCTACTACCTGAGCAACACTCTAGTCGGATATGAGACGAGGTACACGCCCCTGGAAAACACTTATATGCTGTCGTTTGGGCAACCCAGAAGCTCAGATATTACATGCTGGCCCACTCAGGGTTAAGCTGCTGGCCGGAATGGATCCTCTGAAGTATTTGTTCGAGACGCCAGCTGTTTATAGGATTCTAGATGGAAGTGAATACTGTCCGAGTTTGAACTTATGTCACTGAGAAATCCATCAAGGGACAGGCCATCGCCGTTCACTTGGCCATGCACCCCTTCCCTGCCTACGAACCGTTGAAGACAGACTTCCCATATACATATGACCATCAACCTGAGAATTTGAATACCTTTTCTGCTAGAATATGAATACTTTTTTTTTTTTTTCCTAGATTGGTAACATGACCCAAACCCGCGACCTCGTGGTCGCCACAGTGAGAACCTTTGGCCGCTGATATAGTAGGCATTGTGTTTGTACAAGTTGGATTTATGGTTTGGTGCTTCAGTCTGTTGATCTGATGCCAATGGGCCCTAGTCATTGAGTTTCTGTTTAAATGATGCAATAAATAAAAGGTTTGGTGTTCCTTTCCATTTCAGATTTTGATGCTTGGAACTTTGGATTCTTTTTGACCTATTGCAGGAGGAGAAAGCAAAACAACCTTGCAGTAAGGACATGATCAAAGGTTCAAATGCAGAAATTGGAACCAACCGAAATGCTGATCAAGCAGCAGCAAAGATCGATCCTAATCTGATGGTTTCGGAAGCTGGTGTCCACATATCCAAAAACACCAAGAGACTTTGTCGGAGAAAGAAACCAAAATCAATTACCCTTCCATTGAAAAACCGGGGTAAAAGATCAGCGGGCTCACTGCCCACCAACACCATTGAGGTACTGAGTATCTCATTCCCTGGAGCTCCACCACTTATCATGTCATCCTTTGCTGTCCATTTTGTCTTTTTAATCATAGAGCCACTCATATGATGCTTGATCAAATGAAAGTGTTCTGTTCACTTGTCAACTCAGCAAGTGGGTCCAGAACACTCATCTGGTAGGCCTCGTATTTTCAGGAGTGCACAAAGATCTTTCATCAACAGATCCTCTTTTGACATTCTTTATTGATCTTCTGAAGAACAGCAATGTTGTCAATGAACCACATTCATTTAGAATTAAAACCAATGATCATGGTCTAGAGTTTTTACATTATGACCCAATCTCGATAGTGCCATCAGATGAACAGTCTGGATGACCAAATGGTACTTTCTACTTGGACATTGCCAAGGCTAAAAGTCCAGTTATTCTACCCAACGTCCTGTGGTTCTCAGAAGACTGTCCTCAATGGATCTCACATACTAAACTTCACAGTCCAAGAGATTGGAATCAAGAAGCTGACTTCCAGCCAAGAGGGGGAGTATCAAGGCCACCACTTTTTGGAAATTCACTGCAGTTGTAATTTGATTTGCAAATTGCTTTGATGCGGGACTTAATACCGTATGGTTGCCTATTTTGTACATAAATGATGCCCGCATCCCATAGGTGGGACATATGGGGTGACATTGGAATCCAACATATCCATCTGGTGGCTTCCTTTAGTATGTGTATGTTAGTATTTTTGTTGGCGAATTCATGGGTTGGACAAAACTCTGCGTCCATTGAGTTGTATTTTC
Organism: Persea americana; assembly: GCA_029852735.1. Taxonomy (NCBI): domain Eukaryota; kingdom Viridiplantae; phylum Streptophyta; class Magnoliopsida; order Laurales; family Lauraceae; genus Persea; species Persea americana. The sequence continues at coordinate 3,249,414 of CM056812.1, forward strand.
TATTTTATTTTAGAATGGACTATGGTTGGATCGTCGGTAGTGCTGAAGCGAAGAATAGAAGAAAAAGACCGGGCGAAATCCATCAGGCCCGATCGATCGGAGCCTCTGTCTGATCGATCGGACAGTAAATGCGCCCCAGTAAAATAGGTTGTCCGATCAATCGGAAAGGCTGCGCAGTTTCGGGAAAGTCTCCTATTTTGCTACGAATTGGTTTCCTTTTGAGACTTGGTTTTCCAATTTGAGTCCTACTTGTGCTCTAAGTCTAAGGCACGAATTTAGTGCTATAAATAGGGTGTTGCTAACCCTAAAGTGTGTGTGCATATTGAAGCTTAGAAACACTACCTCTCATTAATCTGAGTCAGAGATATCTTAGAGAGAGAGATTATTCTCTAGAGCCATTGAGAGATCGTTCTGAAGGGTTGCTCTAGAAGATTGTTGCTGGTTCTGCTTAGTCGTAGAAGATAGTTCATCTTGACTGACAAGGTGCGAGGAGATCAAGTAAGAAGAACGGGGGCACGGTGGATGTCGTGTTAGTGGATTCTTTACAAGAATAACTACAGTCCTTAGGTCGAGGTACAGACTAAGGTAAAGGAGCTTGTGAGTATATCTTGTAATCGTTCGTGAACTCTTGATTTCTGGTTCGTGGTTTTTCTCCCTGGATAAGGTTTCCACGCTAAAAATTGTGTCTGCCTTCTTGTGGTGTGTGATTGGTAGATAGCTAGTTCTATATTCTGATTAGTTATTTCCGCTGCATGTTGATTGGTTAATTTAGAACTAGTATATCCATTCTGGTAGCCCCTGCAAAATCTTTCAATTGGTATTAGAGCGGGTTACACTATTTTATTGTGTTGATCCGAATATTGTTAGAATGGATATCTACAGCGAAGGCACTTCTACCCAAATCCCTAAATCTGTTGTGAAGAAGAAATCTTCTAAAGGGATTTAGTGCTATAAGTGTGAAGGTTATAGACACATTGCTAGTGATTGTGGTAATAAAAAATCAAAGACAAAGGCTTTTAATTTGAAAAGATCTGAATTTGAGAAGCTTGACACTAGCAAGGAAAAATGCATCGCTTTCATGGCAATAACTTCTGGTTTTGTTACTCCACAAGTTTCTTCTAATGATGGGACTGATCATGATGATAGTGAGTCAGAGATGGTACATGATTGGCAAGCTGAATATCAGATTTTGTTTGCAAAGACCATGAAGATGTTGAAGATAAATGAAAAAGTGGCTACAAGCTAGAAAGAATCTGAAGAGCAGAATACTTCTTTAAGAGCTGAATTGTTATAAGCTCTTACAAAAGTGAATCACTTAGAGGCAAAAAATAACAAATTGGCAGATAAGTTATGTATACCAAAGCTTCATCACCCCTGACTTGCAAGATCAAACCCCCACCCCAGTGCTGATAGGAAGATCTTATTGAGGGGGAGTTAGGAAACCAGATTGACAGAAGCTGCTTGAAAGATAATTGTTTGTCAATTATGGACAAAAAGGGGGAGAATAATGAAGCTAGGGGGAGAAAACAAGCAAAGATCTACAGGTGCTGATTTTTTTTTTGTCCAAAAATTCAATGTATTTTGGGTTTTTTCTTTTGGGTAGATTGTTTGTATTGTCCTAGGGAGTTTTGTTCATAAATTACCAAAGGGGGAGATTGTTAGTATTTTTGTTGGCGAATTCATGGGTTGGACAAAACTCTGTGTCCATTGAGTTGTATTTTCTATTTTATTTTAGAATGGACTGTGGTTGGATCGTCGGTAGTGCTGAAGCGAAGAATAGAAGAAAAAGACCGGGCGAAATCCATCAGGCCCGATCGATCGGAGCCTCTGTCTGATCGATCTAACATTAAATGCGCCCCAGTTAAATGGGCTATCCAATCGATCAGATGCATTGTCCGATCGATCGGACAGACTGCGCAGTTTCGGGAAAGTCTCATATTTTGCTACGAATTGGTTTCCTTTTGAGACTTGGTTTCCCAATTTGAGTCCTACTTGTGCTCTAAGTCTAAGGCACGAATTTAGGGCTATAAAAAGGTGTTGCTCTCAACCCTAAAGTGTGTGTGCATATTGAAGATTAGAAACGCCACCTCTCATTAATCTGAGTCAGAGACATCTTAGAGAGAGAGAGATTATTCTCTAAAGCCATTAAGAGATCGTTCTGAAGGGTTACTCTAAAAGATTGTTGCTGCTTCTGCTTACTCGTAGAAGATAGTTCATCTTGACTGACAAGGTGCGAGGAGATCAAGTAAGGAGAACGGGGGCACTGTGGATGTCGTGTCAATGGATTCTTTACAAGAATAACTACAGTCCTTAGGTCGAGGTACAGACTGAGGTAAATGAGCTTGTAAGTATATTTTGTAATTGTTCGTGAACTCTTGATTTCTGGTTCGTGGTTTTTCTCCCTGTATAGGGTTTCCATGCTAAAAATTGTGTCTGCCTTCTTGTGGTGTGTAATTGGTAGATAGTTAGTTCTATATTCTGATTAGTTATTTCCGCTGCATGTTGATTAGTTAATTTAGAACTAGTATATCCATTCTAGTAGCCCCTGCAAAATCTTTCAGTGTATTTTCCCAAATATCTGGTTTGTTCGCTAATTAGGTGGCCACAACGTGTTAAGGAATTAAGTGAACAAGAAAAGCTTAGCTGTCCACTTCCAATGTACCCAGGGACCACCTATGAGCAAACCCATCTGATTTTCTTTTGGGTCCAAGCCTCCAAGCCCCCTGTCCACTTTTGTGGCTACATGTTGAGAGCAACGCTCTACTATGCTTCATCTCTTATCCATTCCCTGAGATTCTTGTATAATACCAGGTTAATGATATTGTGTTTCAGGTGAGCATGTGGTTAAATAATCGAATGCGCCGTAAGCGATTGAGCAGTTTGAAATGCCGAAAGACTTCAGAGAAGATGACCAGTGACCCCAAAACAAAATCAACTAACCATATTAATGAATCAAGTGACAAAGAACAGCTTTACTTAGTTGAACTGGAGAGATTGTTCTATCTAGAGGACAAAGTCGAGAAGTTGAAGAGGGTGCTGGAAGCATGCAGAAATGACAATCACACATCATCAAATGAAACTAACCGAGGTGAACAGCTTGTAATATATGTTCCAGTTGCAGAGGTAAGGGAAAAGGTCACATAATTTGTCAACGATCATGCAACACTTTCTCATTGGAAGATGAAAAGGAAAGCATTTTTCGCATTCTGATGCAGTCATCGCCTTTTGTAATCTCTCTCTCTCTCTCTCTCCCTCTCTCCCTCTAACTTTTGTAATATTTTCAAAGACAATAGCAAACTAATAAAAGATCATCAAAAGCTCAGAAATGAATTAGAAGTCCATGAAATTAGTGGAATGTTACTGGAGGGCTATAGAACTGCCAATTTTGTTTGTTTCAGTCAACCGTTTGATTGTGGTTTTTTTGCACTTAAGAAGTATGGAAAAGTATGGATCATTTGTTCAAATCTTCAATAATTTTGTGTGGGGTCCATCCATTATTTGGTGATCAAGACAATTGATCTGATGCCTTCTAGAGCCTGCTGCCTAATTCTTTAGAATTCTTATGTTTTTCTAAGTAATGTGCTTCTAGGCCAGAGTGAAGGATCAAAGGTGGAGGAGATCTACAAGTGATGAAAATATCCCTATTTTGATGGGAAATGGTTGTCTCCTTCATCTTATGAAATTAAAAGCTAAGAATTTAATCTCTGTGCTCTCCACCCTTGACCCTTCACTCCTTCAGGGCGTGTTTGCTTATCAGGGATGACATAATTTTTCCTCTCCAAACAATTAGGCACAATGATGAAAAAAAAAAAAGGGTCCAAAAGAGTGAAGAAATGTCAAAACTGACTTCAATTTGCATAACCATTTTCTTGGCAGCCGAACTAAATTGGGCCACCAAGTCACCCCACACAGGTAGATGGGGAGAGCACCATCAGATTTTATAACAAGAATTCGGCAAAATATAAAGCCATTAAAATGTCTGGCCCAACTAATTTAATGGTTTTACATAGTGTACGTGGATAGGAGGGTTTGCTGTCCAGAATTGAGCGTCCCTCGGGCTTAGAACCAAAGGCTTCTGAGCTGGGCGGGAGATACCTGGACTATAAAAAATAATGATAATAATTTCATTGTTGCTAATCATAGGGTCAACCTGTTGGGATTGATCAATCTACAATATGAGGCTTTGGAAGGTTAAGTTTCACCCTACGTCCAGTCTGTATACTGCATTGAATTCTCAAAGACATTTGTAAATAGTTGAAAAGTCGGGTATGATGAAAACTTCAATCACCCTCCATCAGAAGAGAAAGCCAATATCCCACTGGGTTATTTTTGGACAAGGGTGTGTTTCGCATTGTGCCATTTCGATGTTCCCATATTTCCACGAGATAAGGCTACGAAAAATATCTTTGATTAGTGTAAATCATTGTTACCAATTTTGTTCTAACCCAAAATCTTAATCCGCTGGCACAAAAAAAGTAGGAACAAAAAGAAACTTGTCAATTTGATTCCTACTTATCTCTTGCCTTTTAAAGTGATCATTCAAAGTGTTCAAATCTTCTCGCTTTTCCTAAAGGTATACCTCATGTTCACAATCCCAAAGAAGGTGGCCCCACTATGTAATTCCTAAAGGTAGGTTATGTGATCACAATCATAAAAGGTGGGCGCATATTATAATTCCTATAATGGTTGGACCACGTTATAAGGCCTCATGTTCTAATTTCTAGATGTAGGCACCAAGTTGTAATTTCTAAATGTGGGTCCCGTGTCTACGATCACAAAAGTGGTGGCTCCACTTTATAATTATTGAAGGTGGGTCATATTGCCCCAATTGCAAAAAGTGGCCACATTGTATCCTATGAATGCATGCCCACATTGTGAATCTTATGAATACGACCCCTTGTTCTAATTTCTAAAGGTGGTACCAATTGTAATTTTTAAAGGTGGGTCATGAATTCACAATCAATCAAAAGATGGCCCCACATTATAACTTCTACAAAGGTGGGCCCATATTGTAAATCCTATGAATGCGCTTCCGCATTCTAATTTCTAAATGTGGACACCACATTGTAATTTCTAAAGGCGGGTCATGTGTCCATAATCACAAAGAATGTGGCTCCACTTTATAATTCCTAAATATGGGTCACATAGTTATGATCACAAAAGGCGGACCCACATTATAAGTCCTATGAATGTGGGCCCATATTTTAATTATTAAGGTGAGTACGATGTTGTAATTTCTAAATGTAGATCCCATATTTACATTCACAAAAAGTGTGCCCACATTATAATTCCTATAAAGTGGACTCATATTGAAAATCTTATGAATATGGCCCCATGTTCTAATTCTTAAAGGTGAATACCGTGTTATAATTTTACAGGAGCGTCCCATAAACGACAATAATAGAGAGCCATAAATAATAAAAGATGGGTCCCACATTGCAAATCCTATGATTTTCTTGCTTCCATTTTTGGAGCACAACTTTTATAATGTTACCAAGCAAGTTCTGTACAATACATTCTCAACAGAATAATTTAATATAATGTTGCCAAACAAGTTCTGAAGAGAATAGTCTCGGCACAACTCGATCTCGATACGACTTAATCTGAGTACAAAAGTGAAAAAAATACAAGAACGATTCCAAACGGGCCCTAAATCCCCGAAAGGGAAACTACTTATGTTGGGACAAACCCAAATGCCAATGACCAACTCAAAGAGAGTGAAATTTGGGTTGGGCTTGTTAGGGTTTGATTGTTCTCGGGCATGGATTTTGAAACCTCAGGTGGAATTGAGCATCACGAGATCATGATGGCAGTGTCCAAGGCTTCTTAGAGTCTTATGAGCATCATGACCATCCAAGTGGTGGGATGCGCCTATGATAAAATGGACAAACAAATCTAATGGATCATTGAAGATCTTAGAGGGTTCCGAAGATTATGGAAGGTAGCCTATAGTTGCATAGCTTTATCTATTGTTTATAACAGGGGAATATATAGAGTTTTATATAAAGTGGATAAGTGTAACATGAGGGGTAGATTTTTATGGAAATCTCTAGACTAAGTCTAGAAGATTCCTCAGGTGACAAATGGACAGATTTTAACCATTAATTATACTGGACAGAAATATAAATAGCGCTATCCTTTGATCATTTGGAAGCAAAGTGGAATCGATGTAAATATTGTATGTTGTTGTTGCTGTTGCTGTGTGAGTGTAGTGGACGTTTGTTTTTGAATTTTTTTCATTAGTAGTTGGTTCAGTTCTTCATTTCAGAAATTCTAGCTCCACCCTGAACTCACTTGTTTATGGATGTACAATAACAAAACAAAAAAAAATCATCATTACAGCTAGCTTCTATATGCATTTGTTTTTGAATTTTTTCATTAGTGGTTGGTTCAGTTCTTAATTTCAGAAATTCTAGCTCCACCCTGAACTCACTTGTTTATGGATGTACAAAAAAAAAAAAAAAATAAAAAAAAAAAAATAAATCATCATTACAGATAAAATCCTACATCTTGTGAATGATACTTGATGGTCACTACAGTCCAGTCCTAGACTTCTTGGGGCCATGACATGCCTTCAAAGAAGTCAACATTCATAGTTACCTTACTGTCAAAGTTGAACAAACAATCTAAATCCTTGTAATTAATCCCTCCATTCCGCTTCATTATAGTCTTTTTTACCAACCTAAACTAAATTGATAGTCCATTTTCAGATATGAATCAGAAATTGATATCCAAGCCCACTTATTAACGTTTTCATAATCAAGACCCATTTGTTTGCATGGAAAGGAAATCCTTGGGTTGTAAAAACATGACCCGTTCTGTAATTTTACTTTTAAAATCAAGTGAAATGAAGTGAAGTAAAGCATCAAATCAAGAGGTTTGCATGGAAAGGGAATCCTTGGGTGTTTTGTAATTTTACTTTTAAAATCAAGTGAAATGAAGTGAAGTAAAGCATCAAATCAAGAGGTTTGTGTGGAAAGGGAGTCCTTGGGATTCTAAAAACTTGGCCCCTTTTTTAATTTTACGTTTAAAATCAAATGAAATAAAGTGAAGTAAAGCATCAAATCAAGAAGGAATAAAATATAAGCGGGTTATGATGGTGTTTTGTTTTTAGTTGCTTGGTACAGAATCTTTTTTACTTTAAAAAAAAAAAAAGTTAAGTTATTTTTTTCTTTTTTAGTGGATAAAGGTGATTGTATTTTGACCTTTTCTTTTAAAAAGATGGGAGGGGATTTTGAAATAAAGTGATTATGATGTGAGCTCTTGTCTGAGAAAAAGGAGGCTTTACTTGTACTATTCTAGTAAAGTCACAAAGGGGCCCAAGGTCTCATCTATGACACATGATAAACTTACCCTTCCCTTTAGATATAATCCTTTTGTGGAACCCTTTTTACCATGAAGTTTCAGGAATTTTTCAAAGGAATCAAGTGGAACTCACTTGTACAAATTGTTTGAAAAGAAACTTTAGCACCGCATCAAAATTAATGATAATTGATTTTTCAATGATCAATGGTGGGCCATCCATTTGATGAGGAGATTCAGCATTGCCCACAAGCAAGCAATAGTTTCTCCATCTCTATTTTCGATGAAGTTCTCTAAATCCATCAGGATAATATCTATTCAAAAGGTCCCTTTTCTTCTCTTCTCTTCTCCTCTTCTTCTACGAAAATTCAAAATTCTAATGTTGAGATCCAGATGTCTGAAGATATTGGTTAAGAATCTCCTCCAGATTTTTGTAGGATCCAAAAATGGGTTCCATATCCTTCTTTTTTTTTTTTTTTTTTATCAGAATCATTAATTAAGCTATCATTCAAGCACCCTTGCTAGAAAAGATTCATTAATTAAAAGAAAAGAGTCTTACAAAGTTGAAACGGAGAAATTAGACAATAGTAACAAAATAGAGAAAACATAAAATCAAGTCGAAGAAAGAGAAAGCACAAAATGAAAAGGAGAAAGGCACAAAGGCCGCTAGCTTCAACAACACTATCGGCTGAACTTGGCATATAGTAGCATCTCAACATTGGAATATCCAATGGAATTAATGTGTTTATCATCCCTTCCAAGCGTGTATTTCTTCTCTTAGTCTTCAATATTCAAAGAAACTTCATTGAAAGCCGATGGAGAAATAAATACATCAATTTTGTTAGGTGATATCTATGCAAAATGGGTGTCCAGTGGATAACAATATCGTTACGCAGGTACTGGCATCATTACACAAGTAATGATATTGTCACAAAGGTGATTTTATAAAAATATATATGTACTACGCCCTAAACCGCCAAATTTATATCAATTAAAATCAATTCGTCTAATCAGTGTTTAAGACTGTCTTTTTCAAGGGCCAATTTTAGCGATGGTAATTTTGACAAATTTGCCCTGCTAGGGATTTTCGACCATGGTTTCAGGCCATGTCTCTTGAGCCTCAATGCTCTTTTTGATACTTATTTTGTTTATAGAATTCTGAATACCAATCCACCTGAAAAGCCTCTTTTAGCTTTTTTGAATTCTTAAAGAATCTATCAATTTGAATGCTATAGTGGACTTGAACATTTGGAATTCCACTTGAGGACCATAATTTAGATAATTCTAAAATCTCCCGGTCACATTCTCAAAATGCTTACGGCCAAACAAGCCAAACAGACTCCTAAATCCATCTTCACTTGAATAAACCCAGCTCAACCCAAGGAATCTACGGTTCAGGTTAGCCTTATGCTTGGTTTACCCTTTTATGCAATTAAATTGTTATTGGGTTGAGTCAATATCTGACCCAACAACTCAGGAAGAAATTGGAGCACTAATGTACATGTGGCCTCCACAAAAAAGATCATATTCAATTCAGTTGGTGAGCTGCCAGTATCAGTATGTTCAATGCATATATTGGGCTAATGGCCCCTTCAAATTCTAGTACACACCATTCAAGCTATCTATTTTGGTTTGATATTGAAATATTCCACTTCCGGGCTAGACAAGAGCCACTCATTTCACATGGAAGTTGGAAACAAAACTAAAGAAAGATTTTGGAGAAGCAGAATTATCTTTGTAAGTTAATGCATTCTCTCCTTTTTCCTTCATGAGAACCTTCACAAAATTACCCTAGTGAAGTGTCACAGATGGATGATTGACCATGTATGATTAGGTTTTGGCTCCGACTTGACTCCAACCACCCAAAAAATCAAAGCTGAGTATAGTCCACTTCCTGGTCATCAAGCAACTCTATCATATTAACTTGTGGTCATCTTACATGAAATCATTTCATATAGTCTGAAAAAAATTATACAATCTGAAGATGACCAGACATCATTAACTTGTGGTCATCTTAAAGAATTTGCGCAATTTGAAGAGGATTTATATATAAATAAGAAATAGGCATGTAACTAGAGTGATTGATGTGGGTGTTGGTTCATTGGCATAAGGCTTGGGTTTGCTCCCCATGTGTGTTCAACACCCCCAAGGTTTACCTAGTGCATGGTTGTTGTAGCATTGTGCAGGTGCCCAAGGGATTAGTCTTGTCAGGTCAAATGCCACTAGAATACCCTCATCAAAAATAAATAAATAAATAAAATTAGAGTGTTCAATGGTATGTATGGGTTTCATCTTACACTCTTTATATATATACATATATATTTATCATTTTTGTTTTTGCCCCTCATCCTAGTCGTCATTTCCATTCCGTTCCGGCCGGAACGTTTTGGAATTAGCCTTGTGCGGAACAAAATGGCCCCCTAAAAGTTTCCAAACCCGATTCCGATCCGTTCTGGTCATTTTGGTCCCAATTTCGACTCCAATTCTAGCCCATTCCGACCAATGTATCATACTTTCCATTCATATGTAGTCAAAACTAGAAAATGGTCAAGTGTAGAGTGTAGTTTAATTTAAGTGATGTAAGTATGCATTTTTAGTATTATTTTAGCATTCAACTATTTTTTCAATTTTAGGTATTCTTTTTTTATTTGTTTTTTCATTTTTCAATCGAGTCTTTTCCGGAATGGAATACTAAAATTGACCAGAATGCTAAAACGTTTCACTACATGGTCAAACGGAGACGGAGGCCAAAACAGAATTGAGAACTAGGCCCCTTAATGAACCCCTTTTTAACTCCTATCCTAAGGTAGGTGATTAGGATTTATCTTTTAATATTTAATTTAAAGAGAAGAAAAAAAAATTAAATCTTATTAATTTTTATTAGTAACATTAATATCTTAGACGTATTTAACTATTCACACATATATCACTTATGATATATTAAGAAATGTCAATGATGTCCTAAATATTGAAATGACAGGTCAAGTAGGGAAATTATCTTCTCACTTCTATAATGAAAAAACACCATGAAAAGAAGAAAAATCTTCATATGGTCTTCATAGATCTAGAGAAAATCAACGACGGGGTAAATATAGATTTAACTTAGTGGGTTTTAGATAAAAGCAGTGCCCCAAGATGTTATATTGACATCATTAAACATATGTATGAGGGAGCAGTGACAAGTATGAAAACTACCTCTAGAGAGATAGGTGAAATATAATGGCCGTGGTTTGCATCAGGGAACATCATCAAGCCATTATCTCTTTGCACTGATTATGAACAAGGTAACTATGATGTTTGTTGTTGGCCAATGATAAAAGTGTCGGTGGCCAGATAGAGAGATGGTATAAACATGATGGAACCTAAGAAATGGTGGGAGACTTTAGAATGCAAGGGCTTTAAAATAAGTTGTAGAAAGCAGGAATATATAAATTCCAACTTTAGTGAGGATGTGCAAAAAGATGCAACTCGTGTGAAAATTGAAGCTAAAGAGATACCTTGATAAGTTCTTCCGATACCTTGGCCATATTATTAATAAGGATGGAGACATTGAAAAAGATGTAAAACATGGGATAAGAGTTGGATAGTTGAAGTGAAGACCTGCTTCGAGAGTTCTTTATGATCGGTGCATACTAACAACATTGAAGGAAAATTCTTATAAGACTCATTCGACTAGCTATAACCCATGAAGCATAATGTTGGAGAATAAGGAAACAACACATGCAAAAAATGAGCGAAGCAAAGATGAGAATGTTGAGATGGGTGTTCAGTATAACTCAGAAAGATAGAATAAAAAATGAGCGTATTTGGACGCATTTAGAGGTAGCATCAATAGATGATAAATTAAGAGAGACAGTCTTAAGATGATTAGGAGATGTCGTACAATGGCGCCGGTGAGGAAAACTTTCTCCATGCAAGTTGATAGCCCCTCAAAGGAAAGGGGTCGGCTGAAGAAGACATTAGATGGAAGAAGTGTAACCCATAAGAATTTGGCCCAATATAGACTAGAATGACAAATCAAAATTCATGTAGTTGACCCTAAATAAACGGGACAAGGTTTTGATCATGATGATGATAACAATGATGACAATAATATTCTAAATATGATTGTAACATAATCTTATTTGTCACTTCATGGATGCTCGGATTACCCAATATAGACTAGAATGACAAATCAAAATTCATGTAGTTGACCCTAAATAAATGGGACAGGGTTTTGATCATGATGATGATAACAATGATGACAATAATATTCTAAATATGATTGTAACATAATCTTATTTGTCACTTCATGGATGCTCGGATTATGAATTATGCTACTTTTCTCCTGTTTTCGAGTTTTTTAATAATTCTTCATATTTTACAAGGAAAAAACCCTACGATTCACAATACAATTCATGACTTGATTCAATTACAATTCGCAATATGATTTTGATTTTCAAAACAATGTACATGTACAATATAAGAGAATGCTCTCCTGCGAGCAAACTGCATATCAATTATATGTCATCTAGCTTGTGGAGCCAACTTAGATGAATCTCTATTAATGGGAGGGTAGATTGAAAGGTCTCCTCATGACAAGGGGGAAGCCAAAAACTTAGCCACACCGGACTATCCTAGCGTAGATTTAACAGCCCTAAAGTTTAATGGCATCTTAACCATGGATCTTTTCGAGATTCAATCAATGGTGAGTGAAGGTTCAATGATTGTAAAATTGGGCCGGATACCAAATCATGTGATGGCCAGAGTAGCAAAGGGGCTGTACTAATCAAAGGTGGGCCTAAGTAGGTTCCATAGAGCTGGGCTGCACACGGATTCTGCTTGTTGGAGAATATTTTCTTACAATACAAAGAAAATTTGTAGACTTTGCTTACATGAATTTATGGATCATCGCATGTGTGAGAGTTTCCATAGCCCTTCCTCCGCCACTAATGAAAAACAACACCTTTGATGCGATTGAGTCTATGCCGAGGCCTCAGCTACACAAAATTTAAACTACATGAGCTTTAAGATGACAAGACATAGTTATGACATGTAACAAAGCACGACCAGGAAAAGCTTCAAAAGGAGTTACTAAGACATACAGACTTTACATTTTTATTTTATTTTTATTATTATTATTTTTTAATTATAGACTAAACATATTTCACTTGTGCCAGAACTGCATTTGTTCCTGGCTCCAGAAAATATGTTATAATATAGGTACATTAAAACAAGACAGACATGCAAATGCGAAAAGCTAAATAAGTGCATGAAAAAGAGTGTGGCATAATTGCATGAACAATTTCCTTGTTGTTCGTGTGGTTAGGAAGTCCAGTAATGAGCTGGAGGTCCTAGCTTCGAACTGTTTGGGGCCTTACCCAACACACAGTGCTAGTGGGTGGTGTTGTGTATCCATGGTTTTACCAATGACTAACAAGAAGTGGGGTCGGCCGGTTCCTCATCATAATAATAAACAAATAAATAAATAAATCCTTGAATCAGTTATCTCAAAATGCATATGCAGAGACTTTTTTTATTGTGAATTTCCAAAAATGAATCTGATGAGAAACTGCCATAGTGTATACTAGATCTCGACAGCCAGACTACTGCCATGTCAAATGAAATACAAAAATAAAAAAGCTTAAAGCGTTTTAATTAAGAAAAACATCAAAAACCTTTGCTGTTTGGTGGCTTTCACCTGTTACAACATTCTTGACAGAAAATGAAACCCAATCTGTCTAAATGTTTCACCCTTTACAGCAATGAAATATGAAATGCAATCTATCTAAATGAATGCTTATTTCACCTTAGGCCCAGCACTGTCAGAATGGACTGGTTCACACAAAATAGAAAAGGAGTGTTCCCGATCATCAGTTTGAACTTCAGAAAGAGAAGTCCTGTCAATAACCAATACTATAATGTTAATTTCTGAAGCATAGCTAATTCAAATTCAAATATACCATCTGATACCTGAAAGGACAAACAGCTAATAGTTTTTGAACGACAGTATTTATAGTCTGTGTGAGCAGGTGGTGCGTGCATACAAACGCAGTATCAGAAAAGGTGTCATTGCTGAGCATGCATTATCTGTTAAAAGGACCTCAGTTTAAGGCTTTGAGCTCACATCAGAGCAGCCCCATATGAAAGATGTAGCTGTCTGCCTGGATCCAATGACCAGTAATAAAAAGGGTAATGGTGTCCTCCAAAAGTAGCCACCCCATTTTGCATGAGCTGGCCAACTTGATGGCCCTTTGTTTTTTAATTGGTAGCATGAATCAAACTCGCAACCTCAAGGTCGCACAATTGTGACTTTCAATGCTGCTCTCTCAATTATCCATGCCTACTACAGCATTGTGGCCCATCTAACAGTTACAACTTACAACTAACCAATAGCAAAATTTAATTAATTAATTATGGGTAGATTGATTTAAAGGTGATCAATCCAACTTAAGTCCTACTTTGAAAGGAGTGAGATACAACTCTCAATGTAAAACAAGGAGAGAAAATTATCTTGAGCAATTTGGATTCATTATGATGAATCCTAGTATTTTTATACTTTAAATATCCTCGTAAAAATTAGGAAAATCATCTCTTCAAAAATATTGAGATATTTTCAAATGTAAGATTTTTCAGAAAATATTAAAAATAATCAAATATAAATTAGTTTTTAATGATTAATAATAAATTAATAAATACCAAATTTTATCAATCGATCATCGCTTGTCCGCCACTCCACCTACAAGCACATCCTAGCTCTAGCACTGGAGACAACCATCCAAACCTGCAAGGTTTGGATATCTAAGAGATCAATGTAGACAAGTAGAGATCCAGACCCATCATTTGAAAGATAGAAAGTTGGATCAGATGAAGAAGATTATGCATCACAAAAGGATTTTGCAAATCCATACCATAACAGATCTCCATATCGTAGACATCAAAATATGGGAAGGAGAAGTGAAAGCGATTTAGATTTATATTTGAAGGTCGAGAATCCTGATTTTAATGGTGGTATGAAAATGATGGATTTTCAAAATTGATAGATCAGGTTGAAAGGGTTTTTTATTATAGAGACATCTGATAGTAAGAAAGTTAAGATTATTGTTATGAAATTATACAGCCAAGTATCTGCTTGGTGGAACCAAAATAAACAGATAAGAGAGCAAGTGGGAAAGAACCCCAACAACTCTCGAGAAAAACTAAAGAAAGAGATGGTGGATGATCAGTGGAAATTGTTATTTTCTCCTTGTATTTGAAGTGACTTTCTATTGATTGAAGATATTTGAGTTTTGGGTTCACAACCAATAGGGATTAGGCTTTCCCAGTTGCGTCATGACTCATGAGGCCCATACTGCAATTTTAAAATAGTAATGTTACCATCTTGGATGCACGAAAGTTGGCCCCATAGTACAGGTTTAAAGTGATAACATGGTCATTTAATGCTACTATCAAAATGAAAATATCTACTTGGACAGCACACACATGCATATGTATGCATGCCACACACACACAGAGATGATCAAATTGAAGAACAACCCCATAGAAAATTTTTGGTTTAGAATATAGACCTATTAGGTCTGTTTGTCTAGCCGAATATGGCCAGATTTTCGGTAAAATACAAACGAATGTGCAATTTTTTCTTCTCAATTTCATTTTTTAGTCAATGGATATCCTACGTGTTTACAAGATGAGGAAACAATGCATCATTTAATGATTCATTATTGGTTTGCTCACAATGTTTGGTCGATATTATTAATATGTTTGCTTTCCAATGGGTTTTGCCAAGACATGTTGAAGATATGTTTTGTTAATGGAGATTGGGGTGCAAGTTTATTCGTGGTAAGATTCTTTGGAGGATAGCGTTGAATGCTACGCCATGGAAGTTATGGTTGGAGAGGAATAATAGAGTTTTCTGGAACAAAAGTCATTTAGTAGAGGATATTGTTGAGTCCATTGTATGGTCTGTTGCGCTCAAGAGAGTGCACAAGGTAAAGGAATTTAATGGTGTTGGTTTATTTGATTTTAACAGGTCTTGGGCTGCAATATTTATGGGGGATTGGTGTGTGAAGTCCTCGCAAAGAGTTCTTGGACAAGCCTTCTAATCGGAGTCCTTAAGCTAAATTTTGATGGTAGTCATTTTAAATTTATTAGTAAAGG
The DNA here is from genome assembly GCA_029852735.1 of Persea americana. NCBI lineage: Eukaryota > Viridiplantae > Streptophyta > Magnoliopsida > Laurales > Lauraceae > Persea > Persea americana. The sequence continues at coordinate 3,264,852 of CM056812.1, forward strand.
AGGTATTGAAGGTGTTATTTGAGGCAGGTCTGGCAAAGTTGTTAGGAGCTATTCAGGGTTAGTGGATTCCTCAAACGCTAATGAAGCTAAAGTTTTTGCTCTTCTGACCGGTTGTAAATTGGGAGGAATTAGTGCTATTATTGAAGGTGATTCTTTTTGGCGATTCACAAGGGATAAAGAAAGCCTTCTTTTCTTAGAGATTGACGGATTAGATTGAGGAGGTTCAAGATGTATCAAGTCAATTAGGTGCTTTAATTCATCACATTCTAAGGGAGGCAAGTTATGTGCTGGACAATCTTGCAAAGAAGGCAGTTTTTTGCTCTTACGTGATTATTGATGTTTTTTTTTTTTGGTTTGGTATTGCATCCATTTTGCATTTGTCTGGAGTGATAAAGTTTACTTTTATAAAAAATAGATTTTTTAAAAGAAAAAACTTCTTATTAATTTAGGTTACAAGAACATTTTTATTGTTATTCTAGGCTATCACATTGATAACTAGAAATGAGAGCTAAGAATAAATGTTAGAATAGCACATTGTCACACATTAAACATGCCTTATAAATTACTTCTTTGGCATGTAAAAGTTCTCATGTTGCTAACCAATACACCCAAAGTGACTAGGTGTAAAAGGTGCGGCAAACTAATTAAATAATTTCCCCCACCCCCCCTGCCTCCCCCGCCCCCCCAAACTTGGGGGCACCGCCTAGACTCAAAGCACACTGCACACGCCCACATAAGACGCAACATGGAGCCTTTTTATCATGCGCACATGCACCTGCACACAAGACATAGCATGGGGCCTTTTTTCCTTCGTGGGTTTTAACCCGAGACGTGTTGGCTTTGATACTATTTCAAGTTGCTAACCAATTCGATAAACCACCCCCTAAAAAAAGTGGTGTTTCTGCCCCTTATAACATCCAACAAAAGAAAGGGTATACAATGGCTATTTAGTTTGTTCAGATGGGTGCAGCTTTTTCATTTTGAATGAATTTCAAAACATTACCAATGTCTAAGCCTTACAAAAAATGAGTGTTATCACGTACAAATTCGTTGAATGAACACCAACTTTCATCCAAAATTCCCTTCAGGGGGCCCATGAACGTGCGGCAAACCAATTAAATAATCCCCCCACCCGGGGGCACCGCCTGGACTCAAAGCACACTGCACACGCCCACATAAGACGCGACATGGAGCCTTTTTATCATGCGCACCGCCTGCACACAAGACGCGGCATGGGGCCTTTTTTTCCTTCGTGGATTTTAACCCGAGACGTGTTGGCTTTGATACTATCTCAAGTTGCTAACCAATACACCCCAAAATGCCTAGGCTTTAAAGGTGTAGCACACTAACTACTTAATAAGTAACATATTGCATTGTCAATTTCGTAGAGTTAATTAAATACAAGGAATCCAATAAACCGCCCCCTTAAAAAAGTGGTGTTTCTGTCCCTTATAACATCCAACAAAAGAAAGGGTATATAATGGCTATTTAGTTTGTTCAGATGGGTGCAGCTTTTTCATTTTGAATGAATTTCAAAACATTACCAATGTCTAAGCCTTATAAAAAATGAGTGTTGTCACGTACAAAATTCATTGAATGAACACCAACTTTCATCCTAAATTCCCTTCATGGGGCCCACATAAATCTGAATCGATCAAATTAAATGGCCTTATCTTTTATGGCCCATCATCAGATCTCACTTCAATAAGAGTTAGATCCACTGTAAGATTATTAATACTTCAAGTTTTCCATGGTGTTCAACTTAGGAGGGCCAGATTACTATTGAAGTGAAATTTATTGAGGGCCAATAAAACGTTATTTATTTTGATTGGATTGGATTTTTCCATAAATGGATCCCATTAATAGGTTCTCCAAATTGCCCTTTATCACATCAAACCATTCCACTTCTTTCTCGCAACTTCCAAAATTTTGGGGCGAATAGTTTTCAATTTTTTATGAAACATCCAAAATCTCCCTACCTTTCTTTTCGAGTTGTAACATGTTCCTCTTATATTTAATGATGCATAGCATGTGGATGCTTTCTACCAAACAAGAAATGGGGCGTTATGTAACCAAAAACGTCCTAGAGTTTTCTAGCGTGCCTCATTAAACATATACCATATAATTTAATTTCAATATTTACTATTTTGAATATGTGTTTAATTCTATATTTTAAATTTATTACAAGTTCACCAAAATGGCAACTTTGAAAAGAAACACCTAAACAACAAACTGGCAAAAACATTTCACTCCAAAGTCAAATTGAAACCGGATCATCATCATCATCAAACCTTTATCCCAACTATATTGGGGTTGGCTAGATGAATTTTGTTTTCCACTCCAGTCTATCCTAGGCCAAATTCTCAGATGGTCAAACTGAATAAAAATCCGAAAAGAAATTAGCAACTATGACACAATGTCAATCGTACAAAACCTATATGTTATTCACCATGATATTAGCTCAAATTTGCAAGAAGAGATTGAGAATAAGTATTGAGAATAAGTAGAAGAACATACTTGGAAATAGGACCAATCCAGTCTGGAACGTCTGCTTGAAATTGACTACCAATTCGAACCCCAGTCGTATATGGCTCTGTATCATTCAACATTGACATTATCGAAAATGCCTTTTCCTTGTATCCAGGCATTTCACTAATGGTATTTGATGGTTTACACGCAGTTGTAGCACCCACCAAAGGTTTTGGCCTCCTTTTCTTACAAGATTGACAATGCCACTCATCAATTGGTACTGTTCTAACTCTAGGATTGCAGCATAACATATGGAAAGCATTCTCACAAAGGTCACATATTAGCATCTTTAGTGTATTGTCTGAAACACCACATAATTTACAAATTTGAGAACATGAGACATCTTCATCAACACTCGAGAGGTCTAAAGAATCTCTAATTCTACTAGAATTAGATAATTTCTTTTCTAACCAACTCTTCTCCATAGACATTGTTCTTATGTCAAAAGAGGAGCACTCTCCAATTTTGTCACATTCATCTATCATGAAGGGCAAAACCCTCTTAATGGACTTCGTTTTTGAAACAATATCCAAACTCCTAGAATCAACAATTTTCATTTCCAAAACACTAGGATCCTGTGGACAGCGTTGTCTACAAACAGGTGCATTTTCCTTATCCTCTAGATCACTTTTGCAAGCTTTTTCAAGAAAAATAGAAGCCAGAACACCATCACATCCAATCGGAAGTGATGAAAGATCAATATTGCTATCGTACTGCTTCCTTCTCTTGTAGACGTTGTCGTCACTATTAAGTGCAAAAGTTTCACTAACATCTTTAATTAGAGATGGGTTGGAATAGGTCTTCGAAAAAACTGAGTAGTCAGAAATAACATCATTCTCCTTTTCCTCCCTAGCTGAAATGGGGTTTTTGCATTCATCACAACAGCACTCATCAAGCATTGACGACTTGTGCCAAAATCCTCCACAGTTAGGCCAATTGGGAAGGACATCTAAGTTTTGTTGCTTTCCATGATCATACACAAAGCATCGCGATGGGCTTATGGAACTAGAAAGAGAACTTTGGACCATCATTTCATTGTGAATATATTTAAGGAATGTAGTCCAAAGCTATAAGGCCAAACCCTAATGAAAACCCCATACACATGTCAAAAGGTGAGCATCATGGGGAACAGAAGAAACACTAACATAACTTCATGCCATGTGTTGCATCGAAACCTGAACATAAAATTAAGTAAGTCAGCAATGAAATATGGTATCAATACAAAAACAAGGAAGAAGAAACAGGAAAACGTAAGCAAGCTTTTGAAAAGAAAGAAAACATACATAAATTTCCTCTCAGCAAGAAAGTGCAGAAGGTGACATGTGGTCCACACATGTGACTAAATTCTCCATTTGAGGAGTGATAACATTATTATTTTACTTTTGTTCTTTTTATGAATGGACATATTTCACATGTTCAATGATATCTAAATGACGCAAAACCAGATGCATAGGTTGAACCATTCAATTATCTTTCCAACAAGACTTAACTTTGTGTAAATCCAACAAATACTTAGTTAGTTATGGTCCATTTTCTAATAGAATACAATAAAGTAAAAGGTTTTATAGATATTTTGGTCAATTTTATTTTTATTAAGTATTCGTAGTTAAGATTAAAACATGTATACATTTTGAGCGACATGGATGTTGAGGTTTCAACCATAAGAGAAAGACATAAGTTTTTAAAAATATATCCATCAACATCATCATCATCAACAAAGCCTTGTCCCAACTATCTTGGGATTCGCTACATGAATTCTATTTCTCCATTCCGATCTGTCCTGAGTCAAATCCTCAGATAAGTTACACATCTTCATATATATTTTTATTACCTCCATCCACATCCGCTTTGTCCTTCCCCCTCCCCTTGATGAGCCATCAACCAGCGTAGCCTTCAAACTTATATACAAAGACTAAATAAAAAGATTCTATATATAATTCGTTCTAGTTTCTATCAAGCATCGTGAATTCCATTGAGTAAATTTTATACCTATTCATGCAATACCTTGTGTTGATTCTTTTTTGCCAAAGCAAATTCTCAAGAACAAAAATTGCAACTTCAACTCCCTCTTGAAGTCGTTCTTGATCACGGAGAGCCCTTCTCAATCTCACAAGGCCGGTGCCACCACCAAAGCATGGCATCATCCACAAAGTACACAATAGTTGTGTCGACCTTAGCAGCCCCCTTGAATTGGAGAACTCTACGAGTTGACTATCAATTCTCCTGAGTCATCTCATTTTGACGAAGGACCAAGTTAAAAATAGGAGAGACTAGGCTAAGTCATCTCATTTTAACAAGTTGTTTGCATTCTGAACCATTTAATGCGCATATCTAATTTTAAACAATTAAAGTTTATTTATATGCAATTATATATGAGGTTTGGAGTCAATAATTTAAAAATGACGATTGGGAAGTAATTTGAAACTTATATTTGATCTTTTATATTCAATCTTAGGACTAACGAATTATGTAATATACAATATTTTTCCCTTTATTCTCCTTATTGTAGTACTTTTTCGTGCATATATAAATTTACTAATTTGAGTTGATTATCATGAATGCATGTAAATAAATGTATTTTTTATATTTTATAAGTAATGGATTCATTCATAGTTTTCAAAATCGAAATCGTATCGCAACTCGTTCATACCCATGAATCAAATCAAATCGCGAATCGTATCGTGAATCGTAAGATTTTTTATTTTTCTAATAAAAATGAAAAATAATTAAAAATTAAAGGAAAAGGAAAAAAGTAATTATTCATAACCATCCATTTTTCCATTTATAGTAGTATAAATATAAAAACAAGTCTATCATACAATCATATCAAGAACATCGTGACATATATTATTACATATATATATGAAATAAATGATGTGCAAATAGTTAAATAAGTTTGAAGTATCAATATATATATTTTTTATTATCTTTAAATCAGAAAATAAAAATCAATAAAATCCAAACCATCAATCTTACACGGTAGGATATCTCTTAGAGTCAAGAAAGTGTTCGTGAAGGAAAAAAAAACCAAAATAGATTAAAAAAAGAAGAAGATATAAACAAGCACCATATGGAGTATGGACAGTCGAATGCTTTAGTTAAATGCATGTTCTTTATTCATCTTTAAAACCTTACCAAAGCCGTCAAAAATTCTTATGAGGTTTCGTTAACTACTAAATAACCTTTTGCCAAATACATGCGATAAAAGAAAGAGAGAATAAAAAAAGAAAAAAGGCAAAAGATTATTAATATTAGCTTATTGGCTATAGCCATTTCCACTTAGTCGAATCGCTTGAATTGTAAGATTTAATGAAACGAGTATCGAATCGTAGGATTCATACCTGAATCCTAAGATTCATTTGTAAATGGGATTCATTACATAGATACAAATTGTTTTCCTTAAGATTCAGGATATGAATCAGGATTGAGGTTACGAATCGTAGGATTCTAATAACTATGGATTCATTTTAAAATATTTTTTAAATTATTTAAAAGAAAACATGACTCTACTGAATCTCTGTGTTGACTCTATCCGAGTAAGTTTTTTTGCATTGGATGAGTCGATTCTGAGTCACGAGTTTTCCAACCTTGCCTTAAAGTAGTTCTCGATCTGTCCAGGGAAATTATTGCCTCTATCTCCTTGGTATCTCAGGCACTTTGAAACACTTAGGACATGTTTGGTAACAACTGAGGAATCCATGAGAATTTTGCAGACTTGAGGATTTCTCACTACCCTTGGAACAAGGATTCCTCATTAAGGATTTGTAATTTTGTAGAATTGAGGACTTCAAATTGATATCGGTGCGTATCCATGCATATAGCTCAGAAAGAATTGGTATCGATTCATAAATCCGCAAAAATGAGGGTTTTTAAATCCTATGGGAGCGGCACTAGCCCAAATCCTCATGGACTTACAATTTCCAAACATAGCGTTTCCAAAATTTTATAAGAAAATTAATAAGGAACCCTCGACAATTTGATTCCCGCTTTGGATTCTAGAATGTGCACCCTCTCTCCAAGAGTGTCGCTATAATTTGTAGAACACTTTCCACCCTTCGTTCCCTTGTGAGCTCCTCTTTCAAAGGTGTGAAGATCTACCGGAGACCACCTCCCTCACTTGTGCATTGATCGAAAAAATGGAGTTTCAACAATCCTTGTACGCATTTATATGATCATTTGCCTTGACAAATGCATGCTCAATGCATGTAAACCTCTCTTGTGCACTTTGCCTTCTCAAGGTATCGCAACCACGCTCAAATACGAACGATCATTGATCACGACCACGTGGCACCCGGTTTTACCCTTCCATCCCAACGTCAATCTAGTCCTTGGACCTAGAATCACTGCTACAACATACAAAACCCAAAACCCAAAACTATGAATGGTCATGACCATAGCTTTGTTGTTACTCGAACTCGCACAAACTTAACCCATCCAATCCTAAGGTTACCAATGATCATGGATCACATATCACATGAATTTACTCGATTCAAGCCCATGTGGCACTCAATTTTTACTACGAAAATATTACCAACGCCATCCCAAGAATATGGACCATCCATGGCCACATCAAAAAACACACAACCCATAATTGCAACATTGAAAAACTTTAAAGAACACAAAATCAAAGGCATAATAAACAACAAACATGGAAACAAGATGAACATGATGATAAAAGTGAAACAAAAACAAAAGAATCAGAACTTAAAACAAAGAAGGGCGTCTTGGATTTACCCGAATCTTCATAGAGACTGGTTGGGGTGGGGAAAGGTGGTAAATATGGTGAGAAGATTCCCAGTATGTTTTGGGATTTCTTCAAGGAAGGAAGAAGAAGAGAGGCCCAAGAAATCTATCAAGAGATATAGAGAGATGATGGAGAGAGAAAGAGAAAGGGCAATTTATAGAATAGAGACCTAAACCACTTCCGACTTTCCCACCTTTATCGGCAAACGAATCGGCAAAAGATTTTTCAAATTTCACGGTGTCAGGGGAGTGGAATTACATGAATGCCCTTTCATATTATGAAACTGCTTTAAAATAGGTGAGATATCATGTCATATCTGATTTTTTTAAGGGAAAAAAATCCACATCCTCCTCATATTCATGCTATTCCTAGTACCTATTACACACATCCAGCCTGGCACCATTATTTTAGTGGCAGAATTAGTACAGAGAATTCATAAATTTTACAAAAGTCGTCTTTAAAGTGGAATTCCCGAAATGCTACTATTCCTTTTTTGAGAATTTCAAAAGTTAATTCTGGCTTTTCAAGTGTTGAAATAACGGTGTTTTTGAATTTCCAACATCAAAAAATTTAATTAAAAATTTTGTTAAAGAAACAAGAGCTCTAACCAACGAATGGTAGCTCAGTTGGCCAAGGACTCTGCACCTCAAGAAGCGGAGAGGTCTTGTATTCGACATCTACTTTCATTAGCCACCTCCAATAGTTTTATCAGTGTACGTGGATAGTAGGGTTTGCATGTTCCCCTATGGATTAGTTTTCGACTGTCTAAAATCGAGTGTCCCTCGGGCTCAGGGCCAAAGGCTCCCTCCTATTCTGTATTAGGATGAGATGCACTAGGTTATAAAAAAATACACTCAAAGAGCGTGTTTCGAGGTATTCTTTTGCAAGAATTTATTACGTTAGGGATTTTCTTAGACATTTTGTAAGAGGAAGTTCTAGGGAGACAAAGGGTAATATGAAATAGAAGGAATGAAAGGAAAGCCATTGGGTTTCTTGCTTCTTTTACAAGACGAAGATCATGGAGAGATTCTTTTTTAGATAATAAAAAGGAAGGTGACTATTGTCACTCCCTTTCCATGTTTGCCCCTTTATTTTTCTCTCCCTCTCAACAAATTATTTAATAGTGGGGCCTTCCTCACCTATTGAAATCCTCTTGTATGGTACTTTTGGACAAATTTTACTCCATTATAAGTTAGGCCCATTATGAGATTGAACATTAAATATATAAATAAAATATCAGAAAGGTACATTATTTTATTTTTTAGGGCCGAGTCGATTTCAATCCTAGGAAATTTGCCACTGCAAATACATATAATTTGTTTCTCTTAAAATAATCTACTTTTCAAAATAAAAAAAAAAAATTACATGCCTGGAAAAGTGGGTTATAATGTATCATTGTATGGTGTTTTATACAAATTTAATTTTATAGTGGGGACAATTAATGAAAGAGTAAAATTTGGCCATGTCCCACTAAAGAGAAGGGCATGCATTCAAGTGGTCCATTTTCCAATCAGTGGGCCTATTGTCTCTAGATTGAAAAGAGAGTGAGAAGGTTTATATTTTACATTGGTGGGCTCATTCTCACAAGTTTAGAAAAGGAAGTGAGAAAAAAGAAGGCAGTATTGGAAAGAAACTAAAAAGTAAAGGCTGCTTGGACAGTTTTGGTCTCCCAAATCTCCATCACACCTCTGTAAAGGATGACCGTACCAGTCTATTAGGTAGATTGGTTCCTTTGTTCCAAAATTTACTTCGTCTGCGATAGTTTGGTAATTTACTATTAAAGTAAAAGTGATATAAAGCATTATATTAAGAGATAAAAAAATATAAGGGGTTGTGATAGTATTTTATCTTTAGTGTATTGGTAGGAAATCTTTTGGACATTTTGTATAAAAAAATGAGTTTTTTTTTGTCATTTGGTGGAAAAAAGAGGTTTTTTTTATACTTGTATTTTTTCTTTTGAAAAAATAAAGAAGATTTTGAAGATGTATACTTTTAATGTGACCCCTTGTCTGAAAAAAATAGAGACCTGACATTATTTCTACCAACCTATTAAATTGTCAAACGGGCAGCATTTTCCCTTAATTAAACTTATTCCATCAAATTTTCATATACAATGTTTACTATTGTTTTTTTTTAATATCTACCCACCTAAAAAGTCAGTTCTGGCATTTACAATTCTCAAAATCCCTATCTCACATTTTCAAAATATTGGATGGGCCATGAAGATTTTAGAATTCCATGTAGAGGACATCATGTAGAGAGTTTCAAAATTATCCAAACAAGTGTTCTCATAATTCTTGAGAAAGAAAATGCCCTAAGGCTTGTTTCTTTCCTAAAATTCAAAGAATTTATGTTTGGAGAATTTTTTGAGTTCGATTTCTAAATTCTCAAACATAATGAAATTCCTAAGTCATTTCCTGCACTTGAGCATTTAGAAATTCCACTAAAAACTAAAAGTATTGGAATTTTAGGAATTCAAAGGTCATTTTGGGACCGTTTGGGTGGCTGGGATTTTGAAATTATGGTGAAGAAACATAGCATTTGCAAATGATATAGGACAAGATCACACCATGTCATGAATCCACGGACACACCAAATTATTGTAAGAATTTCTAGTAAAGAATTAGGTCATGAAAATCTTATTTACATTTTCTCTTAACACAAACACACACCAAAAAGTTCATTAAAACAACAAAACAATGAGAATCACTACTGGGCCTTCTGTTTTTTTGGTAGAAACAAATAAGCTTTTTTTTTTTTACCCCAGCCAAGGGGCTGAGACCCAAGAGAGAACACGGAAAAGCAGCACGCACAAGCAAGTAGAGGCAACGTACGTGGGGTTCAAACTCCGGGCGGCTGGGTAAGAACTAACTCTCCTTACCACTCAGATAAGAAGTCGCTCTTATCAAACGGACTTAAAAACCTAATCTTACGGTATTTTTTTGAAAAAAGACATAACTTAAATAAAATCCTAATCTCATGAAATAAGTAGACACACATAGTTAGAAGTGACTTCATTACTTCTCAACTACGGTGCAACAAGAATGACATATCCACTTGGATTTGTGAGAGCTTAATGATGAGAATCATAAAACGGGCATCCAGAATTTTTGGAAGACTGAAACACAACTTTAAAACCTAATTTTACTAAATAAGCAGACACACTATTAAAAGTGACTCAGAACAATATTTTAGAAATAAATTCTAGAGTTGCGGAAATCAATGGAGGCATATTTGCAGCTATGAGAAACAACATACCTGTTTTTCTATACAAATTGACCTTTATTCCTCCTCTAGACACAAGTCATAAAGATTTTGTGTATCATATAAGCCTAGAGAATAGACCACTTTAAATAGTAACTGAATGGGTTTCCTAATTTACGGAAATCACCTATTTTGAAACTTGAAATCATGAAGCTTATCTTAAAGATACTTTATCATAATCCATTAGAATACTGATTGGGTTCAAATTCTAAATGAACAAGGGTAGGTTTTTTTTTTCCCTTTTTTTAAAGAAAATTCTCATAGTACAAAACAACTACATCAGTAGCTATTCATGCCTTGTTTTGTAGCCTTATTTATTTGTTTTTTATTTTTTGCTAGGTTGCACTATTAACTAGGAGTAATACTTTCAACTTGAAGGCCCAAGAATCGATCATTTGGGATATATGTGATACCAATCTGCCGAACACGACTCACCCATGAGTGATGAAGCTTTTTGTCATTGCTTTGTATTAGTTGGTTCCTGGCTTGTTAAAACTTACATTCTATATGGAGGTTTGACATCAATCTGACATGTGGCAATTAAAACTTTGAAACTTGAACAATTAGTCTACTATTTATCTGAAATTAGCAAGCCACCTACCAGCACAAATGTATGTGAGAGAGAGAGATAATAGGGCATGAAGACATAAACAATAATATCTCAAATCTATAAATATGTTTATATAGCATTTGGTTAACTTATAGTTTAAAATGTTAGGTTTTCCTTGAGTTTCATTTTCCTTTATTGCGGAAAATCAATTAAAAAATTTTCATTTTCTGGAATGTTCATTATACCCAATGGTGGAAAATTAGGCTGCACAGAAGATGGGAATATTTGGATATTCTTCTTCTCTAATTACGAGATCCTTACATCAACAAGCGTGATATGGAAAAGACCTCATGTCATTCCATGTGGGCAGTCATGGTACTTGTGGAGAACAAAAACACAACTTTTTTTTTTTTAATTTTTTTTAGAATAATCAAAGTTTAAGTATTTTCTTCAAAGCTATTTGTATAATTACGGTGCAATTTTATAAGGCCTTAGAATATCGCATAAACAACTCTATAGGAAATTTCTAGACTTTGACTGCTCAAGAGCAAATGTCAAGTTTTACAGGCACTTGTACGGACAATATCACTCCTTTTTTGTTGCTAAAAGAAAATATAACCATCTGATAAAGAGAAATTATTACTAGATCAAATGGGTCTCACGTTGACAGTGTCAAATATGCCACAAGGTGAATTTTCATCCATGCATGGGCCTGCGCCAACTTATATTTGGGCGATTTCAACTACTAACATTTGTAGTTTAAGTAGAGGAGAAACACTCTTCATGACCTATTTGGATGTACAAGAAAATATAAGAAAGTATATAATCTTTCATTTTCTAAAGGAAAGAACATTGTGTGTTTGAAACCCAACAAAAATATGAAGAAAATATCATTTTCTTTCAAAAAGTTCAGTTTTCATATAGCTCTCTCCTGTAGAAAACTTTTTACAATATAAAATCTTTCAAAATGAGGTTTAAAAAGTAGTAGAGTAAAATAAAGAATTTCACCAAATTCAATGTACTTGTTTACATGTATAGTAAAGTAAAGTAAAGGTAAATATCACATCAAGGTAAAAGTGAGATAAAGTATATGGTGAAGTAAAAAATATGGTGAAGTAAAGGGGGGAGAGTGGTAAAGTAGTTTCTTTTTGTTTAACATTACTTTATCAAACTTTACGGTAGTTTATATGGTAAAGAAAAAGTGACATGTGACAGAGTTTATAGAGAAAAAGTGGCGGCTAGACTTTACTTTACTATACTGCTTTTCATCTAAACATGGTAAAGGGATAATATGTCACATCTAGGTAAAGACATGTTTGTCTATGTGTGGTAAAGTAAAATAAAAGATAATACGGTAAAAGGTAAGGTAAAGTAAAGTAAGATGAAGTATGTTGTGAAGTAAAGTGGGAGAGAGCTGTAAAGTAGTTGCCCTTTGTATTGACTTTACTTTAGTACACTTTACTATAATTTTATGTGATAAAGAAAACTAGCTTATGGTAAAAAAAAAAGTGACGGTTAAACTTTACTTTACCATACTACTTTTTCATCCAAACATTGTGAAAATCACACAAAAAATTCAAGTATTAATAAGAAATTAATCTAATAATGAACTTTAATATGATCAAGAATATTAACTTGTTGTTATTTTGGATTTTTTAATATATATATTAAAATTGTAGTACCTTTCAAACAACTCAATTTAAAATTTATAATATTCTTCAAAAATTATCAAACAATAAAAATATTAGGGATTTTTACAGGTTTCTTACGAAAAGAATTAAGCTTAAATAATAATTAAACGATTTTATGAAGAAAAACCATAAAATGACAAAATAGTTGTTCGTACATGTTTTTGGACAAAATTACTCCAGTTGACAATATCATCAACCTCCTGCAACTTTTTTTTTCTTTTTCTTGAACTTTTCTTCTTTTTCTTCGATGATTTTCATACTTGATTTCTTAAGTTTGGAGAGGATAATGCTAAGATTTGGTGAAAAATGAATATCCATTTGAAATAAATGAAAAAAAATCAAAAGGATGTGATAAATACATCAAAGAAAAAGGGTTTGACAAGTCTTTTACAAATCACATAGAAGTGTGTTCAATTCGTCCACTGTCAAATTCATTCTTAAAGCTGGTTTAAAGATTCCGGATTAACAAAACGAAAGGCACTATATGGATCTAAAATCCCACACAAACAATACAATACTTACGAGAAGACCTTATATTCACTATTCAAAGATTGCCCCCACCATGGGTCCCCACATTTTGCTCATAGACATCAAAACTTATGAAATTCCCCTAAATAAATGGCCTTAGACTCTAAATGTTCACAAAAGCATGCCCAAATTTATCCCTTCGTCAAGTCACGCTCAAAGCTACCACCAAATTGAGAGAAAATCTACATTTAGGCATTTCACCGAATACCTTACACTCCAAACTCGAACTCTCAAAACTCATGTGAAGGGGGGCGACAAATGTGTATAAACTAAGTACGGGACCCACACAACTAAGGAATATTGCCAGAACTACATATAGAAGACTACTGGGACATAAAATACAATAATTTTCATAACCTTTCCATCACTAGTTAAAAAAAGAGGGAGCAAAATATCATTTTTTGTAATGAAGGTTGACGATATCACCAACCAATTGACGATATCGTCAACGGAGTTGATGATATCGTCAAATGGGGTGATTTAATCCAAAAATATATGTGAAAAATTATCTCGTCATTTTATAGTTTTTCTTTGTGAAACCGTTTAATTAAGACTTAAACTTGATTTTTTCGTAAAAATCCCAAAATATTATAATATTAACTATTCTATTATGCACTATTTTATTCTTACAATATTTAAATTTGTAAATATTGTATTCTGTAAACATCAAACGGACCCTTGCCCGAGTAGTAATGAGCATCAGTTCTCACCTTGCTACTCAGAGTTCTAACCTTAGATACGCCACCTCTTTCCTAGTGTGTAGGCTCCCTTCCCACTTACATAGGCTTTCTTTCCCACTTGAGTGCACAATCTTTCCGTGTATGCGCAACTCTCTTTTGAGTCCCAGCCCCTTTGGCTAGGGTGCCAATAAAAAAAACTACCAATATTAATGATGTTTTTCATGATAATTTGCATTGAATGTCTTACACTCTCATTAATTAATATCTTCATTGGATGGGTTTAATAGTAATTTTCATCGTTAAATGGGTCTTCATACATCATTAAAATCAAATGGGCTACCCCATTCTTACACAATAGGGGCGGGCAGCTCTAAAGCAACGTCCTTGCACCATAGAGTATTAGTATGATGCAACTCCTACCTCCATCGAATTGCAGAGGGGTTCTAAATTACACTCACACCTTTCTGCGTCTTCTTTCTAGCCTTTTGTGTACACGCCATTTCCGCGATAAGGGGAAACTGCCACATCAGCAAATTCCATAGAAATAAAAACCTCGAAAAAGGTTTTCCGCAGAATTTAGAAATTCATGTTTGGTGCGAATTTTTTTCCTCGTTGAATTGGTGCTAATGTTGTTTGGTGCGACTGTGAATTTCTTATAGAAAATCAAATTTTCTTATTTGGTAAAACAATTTTTTGAAGAAAAATAACATAACATGTATATTATTTATTCAACATCAAGTAATACTTTATTTAAAGAAATAAAAAATGAAAGAGTTGTTGGGTTTTGGGTTGAAATGAACACGAGTGAGGAAAAGAGGGAGAAGTTTTCCGAGGAAATCCATTTCCCATACCCCCCCCCCCCCCCATAGGAAACTCATTTCCACTATTATTAAGGAAAATGCTGATAAGGCAGGAAAGCATTTCCGTGGAATTAGTCCATACCAAACACCTGAAAAATGGGTTTTCCGCTGAAAACCGTCTACTTTTCAATGGAAAAGTGTTACACAAACATGCCCTTAATTTTTTTTTTATAAGGAATCCAAAGCTGCACCAAACAACATTAGCACCAATTAAGCGAGGAAAAAAATTTGCACCAAACATGAATTTCTAAATTCCGAGGAAATCCTTTTCCAAGGTTTCCATTTCTATGGGATTTGCTGGCGTGGTGGTGATTTTCCCTTTTCGCTTAAAGGGTGTGTAACACTTTTCCACAGAAAAGTGGATGATTTTCTGTGGAAAACCCATTTTTCAGGCATTTGATGTAGAACAATTCCATGGAAATGCTTTCATGCATCATCAATATTTTCCTTGCTAATGCTGGAAATGAGTTTCCTATAGGGGGTTGGCAGTATAGGAAATGGATTTCCTCGAAAAACTTCTCTCTCTTTTCCTCATTCTTTTCCATTTCAACTCAAAATCCTATGGCCATGTTTGTGTACACACCCTTTCCACGGAAAAGAAAAATTAGCCACATCAACAAACTCCATAGAAATGGAAAACTCGGAAAATGATTTCTATAGAATTTAGAAATTCATGTTTGGTGCGAGATTTTTTTTCCTCACTGAATTAGTGTTAATGTTGTTTGGTGTGGCCATGGATTCCTTATAGAAAATTAAATTTTCTTATTTGGTGAAACGATTTTTTGAAGAAAAATAACATAACATGTATATTGTTTATTCAACATCAAATAATAATTTATTTTAAAGAAATAAAAAATGAAAGATTGTAGGGTTTTGGGTTGAAATGGAAAAGAGTGAGGAAAAGAGGGATAAGTTTTCTGAGGAAATCCATTTCTTTTTCCGCACCAAACGCCTGAAAATAGGTTTTTCGCGAAAAACCGTCCACTTTTCTCTGAAAAGTGTTACACAAACATGCCTACAACTCTTTCATTTTTTATTTCTTTAAATAAATTATTTTTTGATGTTGAATAACAAATATACATGTTATGTTATTTTTCTTCAAAAAATTATTTCTCCAAACAAGAAAATTTGATTTTCTATAAGGAATCCCTAGCCGCACCAATTCAACGAGTAAGAAAAATTCACACCAAACATGAATTTCTAAATTATGCGGAAATCCTTTTCCGAGGTTTCCATTTCTATGGAATTTGTTGACGTGGCAATTTCCCCTTTTCACGGAAAAAGTGTGTGCACAAACGCGCCCCAAGGACATGGTTGTGTAACACTTTTCCGTGGAAAAGTGGACGATTTTCCTCGAAAAACTCATTTTTCAGGAGTTTGGTGCGTAACAATTCCACGGAAACGTTTACGTGCATCGTCGGCATTTTCCTTGATAATTGTGGAAATGGGTTTCCTATGGGAGGCTATGGGAAATGGATTTTCTCGGAAAACTTCTTCATCTTTTCCTCACTCATGTCCATTTCAACCCAAAACCCTACAATTCTTTCATTTTTTATTTCTTTAAATAAATTATTATTTGAAGTTGAATAAATAATATACATGTTATGTTATTTTTCTTTAAAAAATTGTTTCAGCAAAGAATTTTTTTTTTTTTATCAGGAATCCACAGCCGCACCAAACAACATTAACACCAATTCAATAAGGAAAAAAATTTCACACCAAACATGAATTTCTAAATTCTACGGAAATCCTTTTATGAAGTTTCCGTTTCTATGGAATTTGCTGACATGACAATTTTTCCTTTCCACGGAAAGGGTGTGTACACAAACATAACCTAAACGTGCCCTAAATTTTCCTGTTTGGTGCAACAATTTTTTGAAGAAAAATAACATAACATGTATATAATTTATTCAACATCAATAATAATTTATTTAAAGAAATAAATAAATGAAAGAGTGTAGGGCTTTGGGTTGAAATGGAAAAGAGTGAGGAAATGAGATTATATAGGAGGGAGTAGTTTTATGAGGAAATCTATTTCTCATACCCTCCATAGGAAACCCATTTTCAGCAATAGCAAGAAAAATGCTGACAATGCAGGCAAGCATTTCCGTGGAATCATCCTGCACCAAACACATGAAAAATGGGTTTTCCGGAGAAAACCATCCACTTTTTTGTAGAAAAGTGTTACACAAACATACCCTTAATAAATCCAATTTATTTCCACTATTGTCCTTTCAGAATTCTTCCTTTGACTCTTCCCAGATGAGTCGTAAAGAAGGACCCACATTTACAGGATGTAAGACATGGAGACTGCCTTATTTGACTATAAACATGGCCAAAGGGGCCCCCTATCTTTCAGAATGATAAAATGGTATACGTTTAAGAATTATAACATATACCCACCTTTATAAATTATTGTACATTGAGCTCACCTTTAAAAATTAAAATATGGAGCCCGCTCTTAATTAAAAACTACAATATGGGGCTCACATTTGGAAATTACAACATAGGTCCCACTTTTATAGGAATTAGATCATAGGGTCATCTTTAGGAATTGCAATGTGGGCTTTCATTTAGAAATGATAACAAGGATCCACGTACAAATCGTTAAGCATAGGAACCACCTTTAAAACACGTGGGACCTAACTTTAAAAATTAGGACATGGGGCCCACCTTAATAGAAATTACATAGTAGGGCTACCAAGTGTAGAATAAGAGCTTATTTTTAAAATAAGAGCTTTCCAAAGGTGGTTCCCATGTTTACAATCACAAAATGTGGACCCACATTGTAATTTCTAGAAGGAGACTCTCACTGGTAGACCCAAAATTTTCATTTGACGGCGTGGGGAGGGCAAACCCAAATAGTTAGTTGGGTTTTGGTTGCAAAAATCAAGATTTTCTTTTGGATTTTAGGGGCGGTCGTAGTACTTATGTGGGTTTTGAAAAGAGACCCAAAATTTTCATTGGATGTTGGAAGCAAATCCATGTGTGATTGGGGCAACCGCCCCCAAAAGCATGTACCTGGGTTCACTTGTGGGGATTCTATATTCTAATTCCTAAAGGTGGGTCCCATGTTCAAGAATTCGTTCTAGTGTAGTTGTAATTCCTAAAGGTAAGCCCAGTTCTCTAATTTTTATCGTAAAGGTAAGCTCCATATTATTTCTAAAAGTGCTTCCCAAAGGTGGATCTCATATTCACAATCATGAAAAATGGGTCACACTATAATTCCTATAAATGTGCCCCTATGTTGTAATTCTTAAAGGTGGATCCCATGTTGTAATGCTTAAAGGTGCCAAGTACAATAATTTTTATATGGATCTTTATTGTAATATTTATATGTGGGCTCGAGTTGTAATTCTCGAAGGTGGGTTCCATGTTGTAATTCTCAAAGATGGATCTCATTTACAACAGTTTTTTCTAGAGTCCTTGTTGTAATTCCTAAAGTAAGCCCATGCTCTAATTCTTATAAAAGTGGGCATGTCGTCTCTTAAAAGTGCTTCTCAAAGGTGGGTCTCATTTTCACAACTACAAAAGGTGTGCCACATTATAAGTCCTATAAATATGGCCACATGTTATAATTTTTAAAGGCGGGTCTCATATTGTAATTTTATAAAGGTGGGTTTCAAGTACAATAATTACTATATGAATCTTTGATGTAATTCTTATATGTGGCCGTGCTTTTATTCCTATAATACGTTGTAATTTCTAAATGTGATTGCATTTTATAATTTTTAAAAGTGGGCCCATGTTACAATTTCTGAAGGTGGGCCCTGTCCAATAATTTATAGAGTGGGCCGCATTATAATCAAAAGCCCTCTCGATGTTTCAATTTCAATGAAGGTTGGTCCATAATCACAAATGATACCTAAAAACACCCCAACAGAATTTCAAAAGTGTGGCAATGAAAATAAAACAAATTTATAAAAAAAGAAGGAATTGTAGAGTGTGAATGTGATTTAACACTCCCAAATACATGTGCTATTGTCATTGGATAGAACTCAATAGAGCTCGTTGCTGCACCATAGTATCGTGCAGTGAGGATACACTAGAGCCTTGCCCTATAAAATATTCAATGCTTCATGATATAGTTGGCAACATCTAATGAATTTTTTATTATATATTATTCATAATTCATCTTATATATTCCAACTGTAGGATGCAAGCAAGATGAATTTAAAGAAGATGTTCTGCAGATATTAACAGCATTAAATATGCCGCACTAGGTCTAAGATCAAAGCATGCTTGACTAGCAAATTGTGCCCTTGCTTAGCACTAGAAAGACAACAAACTATATTTGCAGTATAAGATTATATATATTAAAGCAACAACGTTCTTCATGAGAAAGCAATACGGGGCGGCGGTCCCTCTTGGCGCACACCCTACCCAATTTATATAGATAACTCACGTAATTTAGGTTTTTTTATTATAAATCTAATGCATTTAGGATTCTTCTTCCCTAATTCTTCTGTTATGTGAGGTGGTTTGTTGCAAAGAACGTGTGGGCATATGTATTGGGTTAATTAAATAAGAGTCTTAATATTTCTTTTTATATAATTAGATTTTCTCTAAATCTTGAGGAATCCTATTTCCCCTCCCTTTCAACACCTATTTTTTCTCCACTCAATCCCTACTTTCTCTCCCCTATCAACGTCTCCACCTTATATTCTTGACTATACATGTAGCTAAATTGGAATCCACAAGGTGATGATTTGTACTGAACCGATTGGACTTGATCTACTCACACCCACCAACACACTTACCCGAGTTCCTCATTATCATCTTTCAAAAGTTTTTTTTTTTTTTTTAATTAATTGATTCATGTTGTTGATCCACCAATTATCGAATCACACACACACCACAAAGTCATTCCTATAGTGTATATTTTATTCTTAATTAATACTATCTTATCAGATATTTAAGACCTGCGTGTTGTTGTTTTTATTTACAAGTGGGGCCCACCATTACTAATTAATGACCACACGTAATAATTTATATTAAAATCCCAATTTGAATGATAAATCCGAAGGACTCTTTTTCTTTGAACGGTAGTATGTGATCCAAAGTCTTCTTACCAACTTCCTGCAACAAATCTCCAGTAATTAAGAGAATTTAAAGATATGTTTTATGGATCCGGCTGAATTTTTAGTATTGTAATCTTTGTTCTTCAGATTCCTTGAGTTGGATTTTTTGTTTTTTTGTTCTTATGGTGTGATGGATTTTTTTTATTGTTTATTTTTTTTTCCTTATTTATGATCTGGCATGCAATCGATTGATGATCTGTGGCCGCAAAATAAGAAATAAACATATATAAGATGTCATGCAAAATTACCGTTGACATTTCCATATTAATATTTACTTAACATTACTACTAATATTGAAATTAAAATTAAAAAAAAAATAGATTTTGTAGTTAAATACAATTTAGTTTTATGGTATAGTTTTAGTGTTATTATCTTAAATTGTTAAATACAATAATTTTGGTAACAATTGGTATGTTTTCTATCATTAACTTGACGTTAACTAAATTAATATCTTAACTTTCATTGGTATAGCTCAGTGTTGTTAATTTTTTAATTCATGGCTACTAAGCCAGCACTATATCATTTTGGGACTACCTAATCGATTCAAATCTTTATCTTTCCCTTACTCTTTCCCTCATCTTGCTTTCTCTCCAAATCTTTTTTTATGTTTTTTTTTTCTTTTTTTGGCCGTATTGAGCGGGGACCTCCCACACTAGTCCATATAGTATATAAGGACGATTCTCTCTTGCACTCTGCGCATTAATGCCATTCTCTCTGCACTCCGGATGTGTGCAGGAGAAAATTCTCCAATACATAATAGAACACTTAAATTGCTATTTTAGGTTACAATTCAAAAACTAAAAACAAAAATCTTGTTATAACAAAAGTTTGATTCCAAGCTACAATTGAGAAGACTCCCATTTTATATCACAGGTCAAATTTCACTCCAATATGAATGAGCTCCTCTAAATTATTCATGTACGTGCATGTCAAGTATTTTGATTTTTCTTAAAAATATTGATCAACCATTTGAAGCATGATCAATTGAACGCAGGCCAATTGCACTTGGGGTGAATATAGTTTGACAATAGATTAATGTTATAATTTAGAGGCCAATACTTGATATTAGGCCCGAAAATGTCCTTTGATACGCCAGTGGTAAACCATATGGTCCTTCTCTTTTTTACAAACTTTGATCAAGTATTTTCGGCTTTTCTTCGATCAAGTATGTAGGCATGATTAATTATTATATGAAAGCGGCTGATTCTCATTGAGAAATTAGCCAAATTGATTTTGACTATTAAATTGACTTCGACATCATTTAAATCCTCTAAACTATGCTAATTTTTTGTTCCCTCATCTTCTCTCAAACCGTTTCTGCAAGAACCGTAACTCGTTTCTCTTCTTTATGTCACCTTTTAATACAAACCTTATAAAAGTAGTTTTATGTTTCTATTACCTAAGGCACATAGTTATAAATAAATATATATATATATAATTTATTTAAAAGTATCTTATTTATGACAATATTGATAAAAAGACCCAATATTGGACAAGAAAAAAACATGCACAATGCTACCAGCTCAGATATTTATTTTAGAGTTTTTGAAGACTTCTCCCAAGCATAAAGAGTTGCGTAATATCAATATTGGTTGATGAGAAACTAAAAGTAGGAATGAAATATAAGAATTGTGCAATTCTAAAGGTTATATTGGTCAAACCAAATGTTATATAATTACAAAGGGTATATTGGTCATAAATTTTAAATTAACGAGTGGGCGAGGAGTTTCTCCCCTGCACGATTTTGACTGTGATTAGACAAGAAAAGAGGATTCAAGCGAACCACATAGGCAAAGAAAACGATAGGTTAAAAGGATTAAAGGACACCAATTGTCTCGAATCTATCATATTATGTTCACTTACATAGTGGTTATCGTTGTCCTCAAAGTCTTGTCTGACTATGTTGGGGTCGACTTCTAAGATAAGTTACATTTCTTCAAATCTACTTTTAATACATTCATCCACGTCTTCTTTGGCCAACCCTTCTCTTTGGTGGGCCATTAATTTGCATATTCATATTTTTCCATATCGGCATCGTTGCCGGCTTGCATTGGGCATGCCCAAACTACCTTGGTGGGCCATTCATATTTTTCCAACCCTTCTCCTTGGTGGGCCATTAATCTGCATATTCATATTTTTCCATATCGGCATCGTTGCTGGCATGCATTGGGCATGCCCAAACTACCTTAAACGAGTTTTCCTAATTTTATCTCTTAATGATGCTATCCCTAAACACTCTCAAAATCGCTCATTTTTAATTTTATCCTTCATTATTTACCACACGTCTACCTCAACATTCTCATATGTGCTACATCCATTTTTTGCATATGTTGCTTCTTGATTTGCCAACATTTTTCTCAGTAGGTTATACCTAGTTGAATCATTGTCCTATAAAATATTTCCTTCAGTATTGTTGACATTCATCGGGCACAAAGCACTCCTAAAGAAAGTCTCAACTTCAACTAACCGACTTTTCTCTTATGTTCGACATCTTCGTCAATCTCCCCCCACCCTTTTTAATTATAGAGACAAGATAACGGAAAGAATCTCTATCACTCTACGAGAAATTTAGCTTAAAGCAACTATATAAAGACATATCTAATCAAGATGGGCAAGGGTCATAAGACTTAGCAAATAAATAAGTACAATTGAATCTAATTAGTTCCTGACTAACTATAATTTTTTGTTTGAGACTGGATCATCAAATTGAGATACTCGGTCAAACTAAAATTGAGATAAAATTGAAATGGTCAAAATTAAAATCAGCCAGCTTTGGTATGTATAAAGTCACACACTCATCTTTATGATATAAAAAAAAGGTCACACTGTCATTATCTATATTAGGTGGTTTCCACCACAATTATTATGAACAGCATTACATAAGGTCCCACCATGATTTACAACGCTAGATGACTTTCACTATACATTTCTATAATTAGATGGGTCCCAAACTCACATTTGATGCTTCCATAATGACTACAGAACATTATTATTAGATGGGTCTGGCATTGATGTCCAACTACACATGGATTTATACCTATGTTAGGCTTCCACCGTGAATTCCGCACTTGTGGACAGGCTTTGGCCTCTGTGGCCATGACTGATAAACCTAACTAAAACCAGCTGAAACCCAGTCCTGTCACCCAATATATAAAAGGTTTTGAACATGACCCACACAGTTTATCTGTGGGCTTACTCAGAAGTCAGAGACCTGCAAACTCCCCACCACTCACCACCTTCATATTCTTATTCTATTCCACTATTTTGTTTACATCTAGAACATCTTAAAAGCAACTGAAAATGAAGACTTGCACTTTTATGTTTGGAATATTTAGTTTTTTTTTTGGTACTATTTTACTCTAAAAGAAGTATGAAAACGAATTTATAAATTTTTTTTTTTTGGATATCTTAACTAATTCAAACCTACGTGTCCAGAATGCGGAGCGAGAGCGCCAAAACGCTAAATTTTAAAATAATTATATTTCCAGAGCGTCTATACAGCATAGTGCTTGTGGGTTTATAAATAATTAACTAATGGATATAAATATATCGTATCCAATAATTAATAAATTAGAAGAAGTTTCTTCATTTAAAAGATAAATGTCATGCTTACAAGAAAATAAAATACACATAAACTAAAGATTCTGCATGATTCGCTTCATATTCGGTTGATCCGTGCTCTGTCCATCTTCGAACCGCACTATGAAGATAGTTGAACTGCACTCCGAAAACGGATCTGCTCCGAAAATAGATCTGCTCCTAAGACGCCGATCCATGTTTTCGGAGAGGGATTGGGGAGGGGGAGGGGAGGATCCGATTACTAAGATTCAAACATGCATTTGGCCTAGTTTGTCTATATAACTCTTACTATACGGACAAGTTGGCCTAACACTACTTTCACCACATAACAAGTTTACTTTAAAAAAAATAAATAAATTAATAACACATACCAAACAATCTATTTGTAAAAGGGTTAATTG
This sequence comes from Persea americana, assembly GCA_029852735.1. Classification (NCBI taxonomy): domain Eukaryota; kingdom Viridiplantae; phylum Streptophyta; class Magnoliopsida; order Laurales; family Lauraceae; genus Persea; species Persea americana. The sequence continues at coordinate 3,288,759 of CM056812.1, forward strand.
GAATGGGTTGTTTCAAACAGATCTGTAATAGAATCGGCATCATTGTTTCAAATAGACTACAAATACTGTAGAAGTTTTACAGCTGCAAAATAACATAACATTGACAATATCAATCACCATACAATGTAAGCCTATATAGTAATCCTTTGCATCCAATTATTTCATCAGCAGAATCCCAGAGGAAAGAAATGAATGTTTTCTTTTTTTGGTAGGAGGGAAGGAAAGAATGTTAAAAAGGATGAAAATGACTGAAATAAATTATTATTATTCTTTTTTTTACCTCTCCCTCTTCTTTTGCCAAGGAGGACTTGGACTTGCGCACTCTCGCCCATGTATGGTAGGCACTTGGTCCTAACTAGCTGAGCTGCAGCCCGAGATGAATAGCTGAAATCAATGGCCAAAGGCCTCTCACTATTTTTAGCACTTGCATTTATTGGCTTTCAAACTCTATCACAGTCCTAGCTGGGGCTCTTGCTTTCAACATCATCTCTTTATACTCATCTTCTGGGTTGGAGAGCGTGACCACAGCCCCACCAGCTCCTATGGATGCTTCACCTTGGTGTATTACAACTGTTCTAATCACTATATTCAAATCAAATGTCTGGTTATAAGAGAAGAAGCCAATTGAGCCTGAGTATACACCTCTTGAACGGCTTTCTAGGGAATCAAGAAGCTCCATTGATCTCAATTTTGGGGCACCAGTCATTGAGCCTCCTGGGAATGCAGCTCTGACACAATCGATCGGGCTCAAATGCAATCTTTTCTTCCCCTGGATCGTACTGACCAAAGTGTGAACAGTAGCATATGACTCCACCTCCATTAGACAAGGCACATGCACAGAACCGGGCTCACAGACACGGCCTAGATCATTCCTTAGGAGATCAACAATCATTAAATTTTCAGCTTGGTCCTTTTCACTGTTCAAACACAAAAAAAATTTGCGCAGAATGAAAAAATAACCACATTTATTAAAACTGAGTTAAAATAGGAAGCATCTAAATTTTGCCCATATCAAATGTAATTTTAACTGTGGCACAGTGGTGGACTACTGTGTTCTCTATACATTTGGGTTAGGATAGAAATTGGAGAACATATAAGGTGAGATACTGTTTTACCATTTTTCTTGTCCCTAAATCATTATCACCACTTATTTCTAATCCCAGGTTGGGGATAACAAGCTTACAGATGTCATTGCCACCTGAAATGCATGCAGGAACAGATGATACCCACTGTGCTACGTATTGGAACTGATTACAAATTAAGATACACCGAACTGCAGCCTTTGATATTTCCTTATCTTTATTTGATATTTATGCCTAGATGGATTGCGCTTATATATTTTTATAGCAAATTGGTATTTTAAGTGAGATGATATTTTTATACCTGTGTTGTAGTTGCAACCTGAGCTGTTTATCTTCCTCAGGTGTTGTCCCACGAGCAATGGTGCCTTTAATGGGCTTTGCTTCCAATATACCGTCACCATCCAACCGCAGGAATCTTTCAGGAGAAGAACAGCAGATGGATAAATTTTCCTTGGAAAAATTGAGCCATGCCGCATATGGGGCTGGGTTCTTTTCTCTTAGTTTAAGGTAAAGTCCAACAGGATCTATTTCTTCAACTCTCTTTCTCATCTGTGTTGTGAGGCACAGTTCATAGCTCTCTCCATCTTTGATATACTCCAGGCATTTCTCAATATCTTTCATGTACTGATCTTTTGATTTGTCAACAACAAAGCCTTCCATACATGGGGTTGATGTTGCTGTCGATGGGTTCTGGTCCTTGGATTTTGTTGAAGATGCTGCTTTTAATCCTAGAAGCTGCTTCTCAGTGCCATCCAACCATGAATTCGAATTTGCATGCTGTCCTGATTCAGTACTTCCAGGACGATCTATGTGTTCCAAAGAAAGAATATACACATCGTTGTTGCTATGATCTACCACTATGAGATTATCAGCAAAGAAGAAGCAAGCATCGGGCAGTGTCGATTTGTGAAGGTTAGATGCCACACCGCATTCGACTTTAAGGCTATATCTGTTTAATGGATGATCCGAATTAGCATTTGTCTCGCACTATCCATTTCGTAAAATGTGAGACATCAAAATGGAATGAATGAACCAAAAAGAAAAAAAAAAAGATGAACCCAAAGAATATTTCCACATTCACTTATTAAAAGTAATCAATAAGTCCATAACGACAGGTGAATCTGATTGGATAGTGCCGTCCACCTGTCATTGAGAATACATGGGATAGAAGGTGCCCCATTGACTGCAAAGGCCTCCACAATGACCCAGTTGGATGATCATTCATCATAGTGTAAAGTTAGTGTACACGGACAATGGCTATATTAATATAGGTAATGGATTCATGGGTGGATTTGTTATATCTTCTCTTTTAAATATCATTAATAAAGAAAATAGCTTATCAAAATTCTCTCTCTCTCTCTCTCTCTCTCTCTCTCTCTCTCTCTCTCTCTCAACCTCTAAAACACAACTTGGTCTGTGCTTCCATTGGTTATAGTTTCAAGGGAAAAGTGCAACGTTTCATTCACATGCATTTATCAATGGTTTTGGGCCTTTTGGCATTTTTGTTCAAATTTTAGATGTTCATAAAGGTGAAGTCTCAGATCCAAAGCAGAAAACAGAAAAAACGAACGAGAAAGAAAATCCAGATCATTCAATCTAATCAATGGAGGCATATATAAAGGAGATTTTTTTATCCTATTTCCATAGGAGACTCATCTAATCTTTTTTTAAAGAAGTGTTTCTTGTCTCATGTTAATCAAACAAGATCTGAATGTTTCTAAGTATATTTTATATATATATATATATATATATCCCACCAGGATGCATGATGATTATGGAAGCCCGTTGGATGGAAAGCACTAGATGAGACCTACCTATGTGCAAAATTTAGACTCCATAAGATCATCTTAACCCTTTGATCCATGACCCTAAAATTTAATGGTACTAGAGGGATCATTTTCTTATGATTTCAATCCAATGGTGAGGAAAAGTTGGATGAGAGTCAAATTTGGACTTGTGACTATTCATGTAGGGGTAGTGTGTGTGAAAAGATTGGATTGGCTCAAGGTGAGCCATATGCCCAGAAAAAGGAGGGGTGGAAAAGGGGGCATTTTTAACGTGGGGCGTTTTGGAGAATTACAATATACCATATTTGTCAAGTTCGTTTCGGACCCCGTTTCGGTTTGGCTCCGAGCTGAAATGTTTCGAATGATTCGGCATTTCGGCTTTCCAATTCTGAAATTTGTTTCAGAAAATAGAAAAAAAATATAAAAATATATATGCATATAATATAACAAATTTCATTCTAGTAAGCATGAAAACTAAAATTTCCAAACGATGGTATTTTTTATTATTTCCATCAAATACATCCCCTCATATATCACAACAGAAAGTCAGTTAACTGACCATCATTATCAGATTTCATAATTATAAAATGAGCCACCTCAGATCTCCTAATTTTAAAACAAAAAAGAAAAAACTTTTTGCATATCTGACGATGTGCCAACATAAAAAGTTTTATTAGAAAATGGGGAACATGTGTCAAAATCTCCTATTCCACTCTATTCCATTAAATCAAATTGCACTTAGTATGATACTTTTAATACACAAACAAAATTCCAAGTCATATCAAGTGGTTCCTTTTAATTATCTGAACGTGGGCTCTTTTGATTTGAGTATCTTTCTTTTTTAACTGAGCCCACTTACAAAAAACTAACGATTAAAACAAATTAAAACTCCAGTGCATCTGGATGTACTCAAATCAGATGGCCCCAGCTTTGATTGATTAAAAAAATGGTCGTGGTTACTAATTTGGTCTTACAATGGGCCCATCAGATTAACTAGGGCCAGCAAATGAAAGACCGCAAGGGGCTTTTGCCTTTACATGAAGTTCCGGAAGTGGGCTAAACGAGTCTTTTAACATGCTGCCCTGATTTCCGGAAGGGTTCGTGTGTCACTGCCCTTAGTTTGAAGAAGAAGATCGCACGTCGACAAGAGCAGTGAGTAGAGCTTTGACTAGCAAATGGTATCAAGCTTTGGTAAGGGAAAGGGGATTCAACAGAAATTTCTGAAGCTCATGGCTGATTCAACTAGAATTTACAGGCAGAGCATAAGGGTCACATGTGCGCTAGAAGAAGAAGTGTTTTCTGCAAAAGTCATTGCTCGGTGATGAAGGTACATGAAACGATTCAATCAGCCACATTTATATCTTTACAAAAAATCAAAAGATGAAAATAACCTTTTTGGGTAAAAACACAAATAATTTCTCAACATCTCTAATTTTTTCTTCTGCCATTTGATAAAATTCACACAAATTGGAGGTTTCGGCCATGATTCGTCTAAAACTACCAGTTCTAGTCCGAAACTAAGAATCTCAGCCGAAATTACCCGAAATACTCAACAAACAGGAACAAATGAGGTGTTTGGTACGATTTTCCTACCAAACCAAACAAATCTGGAAGTTTCGGGCGAACCGAAACGAATTTGATAACTATGCCATATACATACATACTATGATGCCCATAAACGGATGCGGATGCGAATATGACACTGATACAGGGATTGGGAATACGACTCCTCACTTTTGAAAATCTAAGACACAAATGCAGATACAGGGGTCCTAATTTTCTCTTTAGATCACTTTTGAATCAATGAAATTATCATTTTCGTCCCTTTCTAGCATTTTTTATGGTGAAAAGGTAATTAAAAGAACTATATGAAATAAAGGACTTTATAAGTAGGATATGTCAAACTTGTTCCCTAGAAGTATTGGTGCAGTATGGGTCCGATACGGATATGTTGGGCTTGTACAAGTATCCGGGTATCATAGCGCGCGTGCACGCAGATATATAAATATATATAAAAGTTATGCACACTCTGGTCATGTGCACACTAGATGTGGGCCCCACCTAGTGGGCCATATCTACCTATGGAGTTCAAGGGCTATTTGATCCTCTTTCATCTTCATCCGGGCCCCACAAGTTAAATGGGTTCATAGTCCATTCGGATTGGTGTACAGTTGATTTGTAGGTCCAGTCCATTTGGATGGGTGTTAAACCCATGGGACGAGTGTAATTTAGGGGGATCCCGGTTTTTGTTCCATTTAAACAGACCAACGGGAGGCCCCACAACCTGGTGTGCATCTGATAATTGTTGTATGTGTCTGTGTGTGTGGTGTGTGTGTGTGTATACATGTGCGTGTCTATTGAGTTGATTATGTGTGCATTTATTGATTCATTTAGAATCCTAAAGCGTTTGCACAACCTGTGAATGATTGGATTGATATTGGTCAGAAGTGAAGTACTATGGCCAATTTTCTAATTATAGAAAGTCTCCTGACCTTTGGTGATTGTTGGGGAGTATTTTAAGGTCAGGCTTGATTGTGAGAAAGGCTTGTGATCTCCAACAAGTCACTTTCTTTTAGGAAGTCTTGTAAGCATCTATATTGCAGTCTCCTAATCAATGGCTATAATCATCTGTTCAACAAAATAGCGCTTTGTAAAATATATGGTGTCACCTCATCTCACACTTCATAACATTTAACTTGCAAGACTCATTAACCAGTGAACAGAACTTTGCACCTTGATACAGGAAGAAGTCTTCACACCACAACACTCATTAGTCCAAATGTTATTACCTATGGTCTAAGGGATGTAGCAGAGAGGAAGGATATTCATAACTCAGTAGCACGTACAAAATAGGAGGTGTAACATCATTTTAAAGTTGTAAACAGATACAGTTACATCATAAGAAATACATAAAGGAACACATTTAACATACCCGATGAAGCCGATATATCCACCATAAAAGTCAAATGGCAAACCTTCATAATCTACTTTGTCATAGAGAAATGATTGAAGTTCCTGAAACAAATATCAAATCATTAAAATACAATAAACTTGTACACATTCACACAACCTAGCTATGTGTGAGAACTCGGTCCGGGTAGCACCCTTAACCATGGGGTGTAGCATGTCAACCGCGGGTTTGCAACGTGTTAATGATTCTGGATCCATTGGGCCAAATCATTAATATATATTGATATCAATCGACCCTAGGGAGATCATCCCATTGCAATCTAATTTCTCTGTAGTTCTGATTACCTTGTCACAACGGCACCGAAAATATGCAAGTCCTAACCCTGGGCTTATAAGTCAAACCCCATGTTAATTCAACATGACGCGTTTTAAGGCCGTGCGGCCCTGGATCTCATAAGAACTCCGGAGTTAAGCGTGCTCTGGTGGGAGCATAAGCAAGATGCTAAGTTGGGCGGAGTTGTGACACTATGCCATCAAAGATTGTAAATAATTCATAGACAAAGCATGTCTTCCTAAATGTGTGCTAGTAAAGCAGCCCCTATACATGGACCCACTTGATCACAAGTCACAATCAAGTGGCCCAAAGCCATGGCTCATGGGTGGGAACTTTGGCTTTATTTTCTTGTTTTTTAATGAAGGCTTGATTGCATGTGTCAAATGAAGTAAGAATGACCTCAAACTAGACCCATTTGATAGCTTATTCAATCAGCTTTTCCACGAGCCCAAGTTTGTATGATTTTGACTTGTATTTAGAAAGATATGGGCCAATTCTCTATTAGGTTATAAGAGATTTACGAATTGAAGGTTATTTTTTCCATTTATTATTTTTATTATGTTTACCTGGCTAGTAAGGAACTTTTGCTTTTTAATGGTTGAGATTGATTAAGGTTTTTCTCCTACTTATAAAAGAGATGTAAAGGAGATGGATTGATTAGTTTTCTCTATTAATGAAATCAACCCTTTTTCGCTTATTTTGTGTGAAGTTCTTTAAGAGCCAATAATACTATTGAAGGTTAGTAGTTGTTGATTGCTTTTGCTTCTCTAGCATTTTATTATATTCAATATTTCTTGGCAAAATAAAGGGAAATACCCTACCCACAATAATATAAGAGGCCTTTCTTTGAAATTGAAGCCCTTTCCAAAGGGCATTCCTTCAATTTGGGATTAGAGCAAGCCCTTTCAACTGTAAAGGGCCTGCATCAACTAGTGAATGAATGTGTTGTTGCATGGAAAAATAAATGTATGCATATGTTCAAAGTATGGGACCTAGTGCACAAAGAAGATGAACATATGCCATCAATATGTTTTAGTTAAAAACACGTACCGAATCAACATGATGCTTTTTACTGAATTATGACGACAAGTTGCATACCTTCTCTAGAAAATCAAGGAAACCATCTTTTAGATATGTGGTTTTCACGGAACCTAGTGCATCTTCGCTTGATAAGTAACCTCCTCGTTTACCAGTCACATTACTGAAACAGGAATGCCAATTTCAGTATTAGTTTCTTATAGCTCATGTAAAGCTCTACCTCTTGCGTACAAGCTTAAAATATGAAAGAATAAAACAATGAAATCGCTAGTTCAGCATTGACTCTTAAGTTGCCCTTACCCATGGCCACGTGTGTGCCACATATAAAAATGAATCAGGTGACATCCTTTATTTAGATGGCCTAATTAATATAGGTTGTTTCTCTCATAAGATTGGCCACACACGTACATTCAATGTAGGCCAAACTAATTCTCAGAGAAAGTCATCTAGAGGACAGGGCCCACAAAATACACACCTTTGAATGTGGCATGAAAGCGCATGAAAGGAAGTGGCATGCAGAATTAGCAGATATTGAGAAATATTGTAAATTCCCAATTTGGACAAATTATCAACCTAATTATAACAATTTACATGATGAATATGACTCCAACCTCTGATCGGACAAACAAAATGTGAATTGCTTCCATAGCGGTCCGCCCTTACCACCCATGAATGAGAACCGTGCTCTGCCCTGTTGAGGATGGAATGGATATTAGAAGGTGAATTCTGTCATTGTCGTTGAGAAAAAAAAAGAAAAAAAAAAAAGAACAGTACAAGATGTAATTCTTAAAAGTAAAAAGTTTTTTTTTTTTGTTAAAAGTAAAAAGAACAGTCTTAAGGATGTCGATAATAAAAGAGGTTATACAATTTGAATATGCAGATAAACATATACATATGCACATGTCTATACTAGTGAATAAAGTGATTGGGAGAAAAAGAAAAAAGCTATTTACCTGGTCTGTTGTGGAACTGTCTAACCAAAAGGTGTCTTCAGCCTTGTGATTTCCGAACAGTTCCCAAAATATATTTCCTGGCCCACCAACTTCACTAGCCAAGCAATCAAATTTTTTCCACTGTAACTTCAGATATCTAGAACCCACGCTTTTAGATGGATGTGCTACCTTCTCACACAAATTTAAATGGCGCCCCATTGCAACATTATCAACTAATAGCTTGCTCTTGGGCAGATTTCCCAACTGATGGGCACGAGAATCCTGCATCCAGTCTAAGCAAAGTTCATATCACAAAATAATGTGTCAGGAATAATAGAGCATGCCATAGAGAATAAACAAGAGGCAGTCAACTCCCATAAAGTATAACGGATCAGGTTATGAACCTTTATTTCATAACATTGGTGAACATTTCAATCAATCAAGACCAACCAACTGATGATGACTTTTTTGGGACAAAAAGCCTTGAGGGAGCCGACAAGTTGTCACATGTGGCAAAGCCATGAAAAGCAAAAACCTTATATATTTGCTTAAATAATAATAAGGAAAAATCTTTTTCTATCAGTTGGGGGAACAAATGGCGCACCAACACAAAAGGAAGACCCTAGAAGCTTCCCTGGTTAAAGACGGAGATGGAATTCCCAAATTCTATATGTCTTTTGTAATGGCATAGAAGGGTTCCTTTAAGGGTTCATCTTGTTCAAACAGAGACAGTTGATCTTCGTTTTTAATGCCTCTTTTTGAGAAGCAGGAGTAAAGGTCTTCTATTAAAACAGAGTTGAGAGTAAATCTCCCTCTTTTCCCTTCTTTTTCAGAGGCAAGAGTAAAGGACTTCTATTAAAAGAAAGAAGACTGCGCATAAAAGGCAGTCCATTAAGGCAAAAGACGAACTATTAAACATGCAAAACATCATTCAATCCGTTTTAACAAGATTCTCAAGGGACATTCCACCAGTCATGACTGCCATAGTTTCACAAGGACACAAGAATCCCACTAAAAGGTAGTTTTTCTTACTAAAAAGTGGAGACAGAACCAAACAATGCGTGGAGTTTCCTGTTGCATGTTGTCCCTACCACATGTCAAGGGCTTCCTCCCTTGACAAGGAAAAGGTGTATCCGCCTCCTAAATCCACAGATGGTTCTTGTGCCAGCCACATAGTACAGGCTTCAACAGCAACATCTCTGCTTTAGAGCTTATGTTTGCACTTCAAAATTATAAGGCTTGTGGTGAATGAATCTTTTTTTCTCCATGCACACCCTCTACATCTACCACACGAGACATTTCTACTCAAGATGCCACTAACGCTCCATGATGCAGTTTGGGCACTCCCCACATGATTGTGTGCACAAGAAGATGAGAAAGGTCTACCTTTTGGGTTTTCCTTATTGTCAAAGCCTTCTTAGAGGCATGACAACAATATGACTCGTCATATGGGGCCCATGGCTTATAGTAAGATTTTTTATCATAGGAATTTAAAGCTTGTATCAATAGAGGGAGGGTCACAGGTTGCTCAACTAACTAATTTAAAATTTAGGTAGTCACACTCTATTACCAAGTTCTAATCTAATCAGCCCAATATCTAAAAGCTGTTACAAGATGAAAGAACCACAAAAAAGCTATTGTAGCTACACAGCAAAGTTATCTTAGAAGCAATATTCGTTTCCTCTCAAGATTCCTTCTTCCCTTTTAGTTTATATTTATTTTATTTTTCTTCTTGAAAAAAAAACACCTCAGTGATGTTTAGTGGTAAAGTTGCAACAATTGGTTGTCCTCACTGTTTTTTTTTTTTTTCAAACGATATCCTTCCTCTTCAGTCTATGGGCATTTTCAAACCATTTTATTACAATTTTTTTTCCTGGATGACTCCTCTAAGAATTTCTTGTCCAAATTGGGTGCTTGATTGAATTTGAAAAGCTCTAATCTTCAATGTGATTTTCAGGGTATGGTTCATGTAAGAGGTGATCCATTAGCACGATGGTCTAGATCCAGTGTAATCGCACTAATTAAGGGTTTTCAAGGTTGACACAATTTATTGAATGATAAGTCCGTGACATACATGGGCGCATAAACCAAGAAAAACATATCCAGTTATTTCTTCACTTGAAACCCAATATGTGCTTGTGGTGGATAAATTCTGGAAAAAAAGAAAGAAAGAAAATATGCAAAAAGAGCAAACATTAAATCCTACATTTGTAAGGGAAATACAGTTAATATTCACTAAAAAGTTTAGTTTACCACTACGGTGGACCTTTCTTTGATGAACATTGGATGATCTCAACCAGTAGTCAACTGTCATCTTCTTGAAGTTTTCGAATATTTGCCTTCCATGACAAGTAGCAACACTCTCAGGGTGAAACTGATGGTCAAAAGAGAAGAAAAAGAAGACATAAAGACAGTTAAGTAACAGAACAATAGATGATTCAGAAAAATAGAGGAATTTTAGGATATTAAATCTTAACAGATGTACAGTTTTCTGAATTGCCCATTTCCCTACATGCAAGTCCCATGGCTTAATTAGCTTAAACCATATAGGCATTACCATGGATGCAGGGCACCAAAAATCTTCCAAAGTGGCAGATCCCAATACTTTATAATTATTATATTTTCCCTTTTATTGGTTGTTGTACTCGGTCTTTCTAGAAGTGCTTCAGGGTTATGGCTCAGGGTGGGGCCACCTAAATGCACTGGGCCTCAAGTCTGAAGAGCGGCTTGCATTTAGGGCACATATCTCACTGTACGAGGCATGTTTGAGGCGTACACCCCAAATAAAGTTAGCGCTTTGAGTCGCACTCAATATCGGGGAGCATATATGCCATTAACACATCTTCTTTTTTTTGGAAGGACACGTTTCACCGTAGGCCTACTATATGTGGAAAGCAGTGCTTTAGCAAACTGTAAATTTTCTGAGGATTAAATTTAAGACCCTACAAGAGAAGAACAATAATATGAATATTCAACATACCTGCACACCATAATGAGGCCTGGTGGAGTGCATGATGCCCATGAGAACTTGTGTGTTTTCCATGTCCTTAGAATTCTCGAGAGACCACTTGTTTCCATCTCTTAAATTACTCCCAAAATGACCAATAGAAAGCAGTCGGTCCGTCTGACTCAAGGCACTAGGAACCGCATCATGTTCTTGGGTATCAAGAAAAGAAAGTGTATTCATAGAAGAGGTCCACGCTATTGGGATGAGTTCCTTTGGAAGTGAATTACCATCTATTACAAGTGAATGGTATCTTACAACCTGCAATTACAATAAACTGGACTTAAGGGACACTAGTGATTGAAAATATGCTTCAATTAAGGGGCAGCGCAGAGTTGCAAAGAAACTAGCTTAAAAGCTGGAATGAGAGTAGGAGATGTACAAAAACAGGCTATCTGGCCACCTGTACAAACCATATACACTGGGCCACACATTTTTGTCATCCAAACTAATCATATGATAGCTTGTATACGCATAAGACATGTGCAAAAATAAAACCAAAAATCCTGTTAAGACATCTTGACCCTCTAGTTTTTGCCTCACTAATCCAGAACAATGTCTGTAATTGTCCTCTGATAAGCCATGGGCAAAATAGCCACATCATCTGACTGGAGAAATAATAATCCATGCCTCCATGGTCCATCTCATGATGGATTCATATGAATGGCTCAGATTGCTGAGAGGGAAGAAAACCTCTATGATGTCTACTCAAATATTAAAAAAGTTATGGGAAATGTAACATGATGGCATTACAAATAACAAATGATTCTTCGCAGCAATTTTCCATTAAAATATTTAAAAACTAAATATAAAATATTTAAAGACATCCAACATTTCTGCAACCTGACTTACTTTGAAACCAGAGTTGTGCCCAGAAGGAATACCATAGAACAGATTGCACCCAATATGTTCAATTTCACTGAAGGGACAAGGAATATGTTAATAGGCACCGTCATACTTAACCTTCTGGGGAAACATAAAATTTCATTATTAGGTAAGGATAACTGAGAAACAACATAAACCAGAGTTGAAATGATCAGAGCAAACTTCAGTTTGTGATTCATGTCAAAACAGAATCAGTTTCCTATGAATTTTAAGCATGTGTCTTATAAAAAGAGGAGGATAAACTTTCAATGGAGGATCTGCCATACCTCAAACGCCCATGGACTGGTGTTGGGGCATGGACAATTTTAGCACCATGTACATATCCCAGAGCCTGTTTCAATAGATAATTTTAAAAAACAATAATTCAAACCATTAAACTGTTACTTTCAGAAGACTTAGGATAATAACTTTGCTGTCATATCTTTTCATTCATCTTAATTTATAATACAGTACATTAGATTCAAATACAAGATAAGACCTAAAACTAAAGATAGGTTACAACAGAGTTTTGTACTAAGTCATATTGGGTCGACGCGACTCATAGGGTTGGCCTATGTCTTGACATAAACATCGGAGGAATACACATGCACACATACATATATAGATGTATGGATAGATGCAGTCCTACATAAATCAGGACATCAATTCTTATTCAAACAATATTCATTATGGCAAGGCATTTTTCATAATATGTTTACAGTCACAGTCACATGACCTCATGGATGGTGATTTTGTACAGAACTAATGTGACGCAGGCTTAGAGATATCCAGATCTGGGTCCAGCATGGCCAAGCCAGGACCCAGACCCAACCAGCCGGACCCAAATCCATATCCAGTTGAGCCAAGCCCAGGTATTTGTCAAGATTCAACCCAGCCAACCTGAGATCTAGCCGAAACCTGGCCCAGTCAAAGTGGAGCTTGTGGACTATGTGGGGCCCAAAAGCAAGTTGTGGCTGCTTGTGAGAATGCCAATCAAGGATAACCTCTATGAGCAAGCAATTACTTTATATGAGTATATTAAATTTGGACTTCTTTTGTTAGGTCATTTAGTTTCATTGTGATTTTAACTTGCTTGTTACTGGTTTATGTTAGAAATACTGTTCGGTTAATAAATTGTACGAGGGTTATATGGCCAAATTGTACAAATTGGCGGGGATAGCTTTTGGAATAATATTTCTACTCCTTTGGTTCTTCTGTGGAAGCCAGTATTTTTTTTTTTTTTTATTTCTTTTGGAGCTCTTTGCAACGTCCAGGGCTTTAATCCTTTGCACACTTATTACCATACCATCACCCCAGTTGTCTGGGCTTTATGTTGTTCAATTGTCACCATGCAATCACTGCACTTCTTTTTTATGCCAAGTGACTCTTTGTATTGCTTTAGAGAGGCGATGACCATCACTTTACAAATGCAATGCTCTATGAAAGTTTAGGGTACGAGACCTCTAGATTGGTCCACTCAATAAATTAGCCCAATAGTGTGCAAAAAACAATAATCTACGTAGCAGAAATAAAATCACAAGCACACACCACAAGGACACCAGATTTAGCGTGGAAAACCCTAACCGGGTGAAAAACCACAGATCCGAACTGGATCAACAATCAAGCACTATAAATCTCGCAGTTACAAGAAACACAAATTTCCTCCCCAGATATCCCCTACCTAAGGACTAAAGTTACCTTATGTCGTTTAACGCTTCAACAACTTCACACCGTTGATTGCAACAGACTCAAACCTGTGCTTAACTCCTCAAATCTTCTACGTAAGAAGATAATCTTCTACAAAAGATGCAAAAGAATCTGACTCTCTAGAGAACTTGTCAGCACAACTCTTCAATAAATCTCTAGAGAAGATTTCTCTTAATTAGATCTCTAATTTAGAACTTGAGAGATGATTTGTGTCTCTTTGCGTTGTGAGAAACACCCAATATATAGCCCTAAATCCATGCCAAAGACTCCTAATAATAATACAATCAGAATAGAAGTCCTTTTCAAACTCTTTCATAAAGTTCGGATCAAACTGGGCTTTGTCCGCCACACTCGCTATAGCGAGCCATGCTTCTGCCTTTTTGGCTCTGACAGGCTTTTGGCCTTACACTCTAACCTCTAAGCTAAGCGGGCTCGTGTCTGTATTGTAAATATGCAGTTACGAATAATCTGGCCAAAGTAATGGGTTCATCAAGTGACTCTTTGAATTGCTTTAGAGAGGATGGATCCTTGGACAAGATGTTCAGATACCACACCCAAGCTAGCAGTCTGCACCCACGAGTCATATTGTCCATGCTTGCTGTATAAAACTGACAGTTGCCTATCATAAACACCATTGGAGATCCAAAATCCCGAGCTCAGATCTGGTCATTCTGAACTTCCTAGAAGTAGTCCTGTAAAAAAAGGGTGCTGTCTGGTTGCTTAAAAGGGACTTCACACAAGAACATTTGTTGGGGCTTGCGTTGCTTTTAGGGTTTTGAATTAGGATTGCAGAGGCCTTATTGAAATCTCCTATAAGAGTTTATTAAATATATAAATAGATTTAATAATAGATTTCAGGCATGGTATTTTGATGACCTTAATTACTTGGATGACCAATTGTTTGAGACTGATTTATCCAATTGACATTTCACATAATACTACTTGTAGTTCTCATTTTAATCTGTTTCACAAAAGAATTATTGCTAAATGTTCTAAGAGATGGCCAAATTTTGTTAGTACAATTTCTCATTAGGAATTGAATAAAGTAGAATGAACTTGTATCTGATTAGTCTTTCTATTCGTCTTGATAGTTATAACTTTCTATTTCAGCATTTTCCTAACACCTATGCATTTATGTGCATGTGTATATATATAGTTGAAATGATTGAAATGTCCGCAGCTGCCTTTTTCACTCCAACACCAGCCTTATAGGCCCATAGTAATATACGTTTACCAGTCTGACTTTTGTTTAGAAAAGAGCAGCTGCAAGCATTACAATCATTTCAAATAGAACCTGATTTGGATATTTCTCAAAAATTCATAGTAAAACGGTCCTCTAGTTATGGATATGGTACACCACAAACATTGACCAGTTAAATTGATTTTTCTATTAAAAGAAGACAAACCATATACAAGTTATCAAGGCTGAAAGAAAATACCTGATGCCCAAGACAAACACCCAAGATTGGAATGTCCTTGCATTCACGCAGGATTTGCAAACATATTCCTGTAAATTCAAATGTTACGGCAACAAAATTAAGTACACAGTTTCCGTTCACAGTATAAAACTAATAATACTGATTAATAAGTACTACATGTCTACATCACAGATCTTTCGGGAATAACTAATCAAAACTACAAATGGAAACACTGTTAGTAGATAATTCAAAATTCAATTTGTCTGACCTATGTCAGCTGGACATGTTGGGGATCCAGGCCCAGGTGATATGACAATATTATCAAAAGCCATCTCTTCATACAAGTAATAGTGAATGTGTTCCCATGTCCATTTGTCATTGTGCACCACGACAGGAGGCACTATAGGAAAAACAAAACAGATTTGGAAGTCAGCAAACGAGCCATCAAACCAACCCGGTAAGTTTGTGTAAGCGTCTATTCTCTCTTTGATAGGCAAAGAAAAACATTGACCAGCAAAAGGTAAGAGTCTCGTCCATTGATCCATATTAGTTATCAAGCATTTATCTCCACACATTTGGCATATATATGTGATTGATATACCCTTCATATGCTACACCAGGACTGCTGTGCCCCAAAAACATACAGTTAGGGCCAGTGCAGCTTCCAGTTGCAGGAATTCTTAAGGACTATAAATAGAACACAAGAGGAAGTCCATATGAATGGTCCACAATTGGTGGATGAAGTTTTCCGGTCAGCTGGTAGGATCATCCAACTACTACTATTTTTAGGGGTGACCCACCCTTTTTTTGTGGTAGGCCCCGGCACATGAATAGTTTGAATATTATACATGAGTCGGTCATACACAAACAGCTAAGAAGCTTGATAAGTGACTCAAGTATAACACTGATCCTTTCCCTGTAAATACCAGCAAGTGGTTGCACAAAGATGAAAAGGAGGATATATAACTTACCACCATTAATGGTTGCCAATTCTTGGAAAATATTGTATGTGTAACTATCATAATTGTCAATCAACAATGTCCTCACAACTTTCGACCCCGAAACTACTTCCTCGAGATTTTTTCTCCCTGTGTATGATTCTTGGATATGCCCCGACATCAAAGGCTGAGAAACCATCACCTTTCCAGCATCACAATTCCGAAATCGATGGCGATCTTTCTCATCAAAACAACCAAAGCTCGCAGAATGCTTTGATATGAATAAATTCTCATTTGCATCTCGTGAACTCCAAGAATGGGGACAAGGTATTTCATATGAAGATGAGATCGCACCAAAATTCATTTCCATCTCAATACAGAACCAAAAGATTTTTTTTTTTCCCAATGTATATGCCTCAGCTTTCACCGCTGTAATTTTATAAATGCCAATGCAAACAAGATCCCTATTAGTTACAACAGTAAAAGTAAAGATTGCAATCACAATAATAATAATAATAACAATAATAATAATAATAGTTGTCAGGTACCCATGCTCATGATGTGAAGCATATACACACAAGGGGAATCAGACATGCACCAAATCACAGCAACATAGATGATTAACTGTTCTGCATTTTTGGACTGGTGAAGAAATAGGAAGTGCATTGTCAAGTAGAATGATATTTTCTCAGACACACCAATATCAGCAATTGCTGCTGCTGATGATGATATATTGAGATAGATAGATAGATAGATAGATAGATAGATAGATAGATAGATATTTGGGGTGGGGGTTTGGGGGAGGGACGGGGGGGTGGGTTTGCTCCTATGCGGTTTCTGTCTCCAGATCCATCCCAATCACAGCAGAGTGAATACAGTTTGCTCTAAAATATCCAATTGCAATGTTATACATACATCTATATACATCTATAAATATATATATAGTATCCCTTGTTCAATGAGAAAGTGGGTCAGATTCTCCAGGACCAAACCTACGGGACTTAAGGAATGATGGAAGGGAATACAAAGAAAAGAGAGGGAAAGAAAGTCTATCAAAGAAAATAAATAATAAAATTCAAAATAAAAAAGGATCTTTCTGATTCTCAAAGAATGAGGGCAAAGGAATTGATCGAGAAAGATCTCTAGTTCTTATTATAAGATCCTGATTTGATCCCCACATTTTTATATATAAATATATATATAGAGAGAGAGAGGCAGAGAGAATCAAAATTCCAAAACCTAACAATGGTAGTTTTAACAAGCAACTAGAGCTATTTACCTTACTTTCAACTTCCAACAATAAAAGCAGACTCCAAAATCTACAGAAAACAATCTAAAGTAAATTGCTTTTGGATCCTTCTCACGCACAGATATATTATTTTATTAAAAAAAGGAAGTGCAAAAATCAAGCAGAAGCAAGAGAAGTAAGCAACTAGGTTTGCAGAGCTGGTGAAATACGTTAAATTAAAACAAAAGGTGATTGTATGCCTAGCAAATGAGATCATTTAGAGGTAACCCAGATGATAAAGCATCAAAATCCAATGATATCACAAAAGAGAATATTCGAGAACGGAGAACTAAATGGAAAAAAAATAAGAAAAACAAACAAAAGATAATTTGGAAAGAACCCAGATCAGAAGACATCGAAACAGAAGAGAATATTCACCAAATGGCGAAAAAGATCATTGGAACAAAACCTAGATGATAAAACTCAAAGCTCAATGAGATAACATAAGAGAAAACTGGCAGAACCCAGATGAGAAAACATTATAAATACTTGAGAAAAAAAAAAAACCCATCATAGATCAATGAGATAACATAACAGAAGATTCACTAAATGACAAAAGATATATTTCTGTACAGAACCAGATGAGAAGAAATCAAAAAATCAATGAGACAACATAACAGAAGATTCACTAAATGGCAAAAAGATAATTTTGAACATAACCCAGATGAGAAAACATCAGAAATCAATGAGACAACATAAGAGAAGATTCACTAAATGGGAAAAAAGATAATTTTGAACAGAACCCAGATCATAAAACATCAAAAATCAATGAGATGACATGAGAGAATATTCACTAAATGAGAAAAAAAATATATCGTTTTGAACAATATCATTTTGAACAGAACCCAGATCATAAAACATCAAAAATAAATGATATGGCATGAGAGAATATTCACTAAATGAGAAAAAAAAATATATCATTTTGAACAGAACCCAGATAATAAAACATAAAAAATCAATGATATGGCATAAGAGAATTTTGGAGGATGGAGAACAAACTCACTTTGCAGCAAAAAGAGGAGAGAAAGAAACGGGTCTCAGCCACTTTCCTGCCGGGATTCCCTCGACGTATATTTGTTTGCTTTATAAGGAAGAAAAAAGGTCAGGAGGAGGGCGTTCTACTCTAACCTTTTTGGATTGGACTGGCATCAGATTCATTTAAAAATGGTTGCTTTTGCAATCCAAGATTCTGCCGATTCTGACATGTTTGGTAACTGCTGCTTCACAAAAATAAAAAATAATTTAAAAAATTGCTGAAAATATAGATAATTCAGGTTAGATGTTATGAAAATGTGGTATTTGGTAGGCAGACAATGCGCCCCATTTCTTCTCGTTTGGACTCTTGTTACCCGCCTAAGCATTTGGCGCCTTGGCGGTGGTGCGTGTAGCTCTTCATCCAAGGGGTAGTCGAGCGACTATTGTTTGGAATTTGAGTGTTTATTTTATTTTATTTTATTTTTAGAGGATTTGAAAAATATAAAATAAACGATAAAACACATTAGATACACCCTATGCAGAAAAGGTGATTTTAGTTTCCCTCGCGGTCTTCTCGCCAAAAACATGATGTTTCCATCATCTTCCTCCTCATCTCTTCCGTAAACCGGACCAAATGGGAAAGACCCAAATGAGAATAAAAAGGCCATTCTAGAGGAAGAAGAGAAGATAAGTAAACCAACCAGTATGCCTTCAATCAAGATTTTGAGGGGCGTCCGTCTCTAGTTTAGGTAGAGTCAATATTGACCCAGCGCCCATCCCAGTCCATTATTATTGTACGCAGCATGATGACCACATTAGGGCCTAGCATCTGGATATTGTGATCGCTCGATATCAACCATCGGAAAATAAGGTAAAAAAATATTTTTTTGTAAGAAGATTGGCTTAGTGTGAGGGAAACTAAAATAACATTTTTGGTCTAAGGTACATCTAATATGGTTTTCTTTTTTTTTTTATTCTTTTTTGTAAAACCCTCTTATTTTTATTTATTTTTTATCCGAGTTAATGGGGCTGGGTCTGGAGAGACTCGCATGTACGAGAAGAGAGCTAACAAATACTAGTAGTGAACTATATGTGAAGCGAGGGGAAATCGCACATGTAAGAAGTTGGGGAAGGCCGGTGGTGAGAATTGACATGTCTTACCACTATGAAAAGATACCGTTCTCACGTTCTAATTTTATTTTCACTAAAATCTCCAAGTAGAAAGAAAGTCCGGAGCTTGGGTGAATAAATAAAATCTTTTGGCCAATTTATTTGCATGGAATTGAATTCCAGGATGCTTAGTGTAAAATGGAAACTCACACACACAATCAGGTATGACGTTGTTCTCATATGTTTATGTTATTTTTCATGGAAATTTCAAAGTGGAAAGAAACTCTTGAACTTGGGTGAATAAGTAAAATATTTTGGCCAATTTATTTGCATGGAATCGGATTCCAGGGTGTTTAGTGTAAAATGGGCGACCTAGTACAAGTTGTGGAATAATTTTTTAGGACAAGAAGAAAGCAAAAATCACTCAAGTAGAAACGCTTGGGTTAATTTCAAATGGTCATAACTTTTAATACGAACCACCATTGGATGTATGAGCACTCATTTCAAAGCTATGGACGTGCTCTGCGCGGTGGACAACTCTACTCCAGACTGCTAGAATCAAGGAGATGAAATTAGGCCACTTTGAAGGTAAGACTGCAATTTTCGTGCAAGACCCGACCTTAACAAGTCCTATTATATCCCGGTTAAATATTTCATTCTGTTAAATTTTCATATTGTGAAAGCACAAAATCACTAGGCCGCTTGTTTCATCAAACTGAATTCTTAAATTTTCAAGAAATGTATTTCTTAGAAGTAGCTAAATTTGAAGAAACAAAGGGAAAAATTCATAAATAGTGAGGAAATAATTTTTCCTTTAACGTTAAAAATTTATGTGAAGATGGAATATGAATACATAGTCCTCACCAAAATAATTCAAATCTTGGAATCTGGGAATAATAGGGAGTTGTTGTGGATAGCAACTCCCGCTCCCATAGCCCTTGCCTGAGATCGATCTTTAGAAGGGTGGTTTCCACTTTCTTCTCCTAGCCATTGGGCCAATTTAATAAAAAAAATAAAAATAAAAAAAATAATTCAAATCTTAAGAAAGTCTCATCTGCATCTCCCTTTCACGTTTTCTCTCCTTACGTCTTTAAAAAAAATTCCTATTGAATCTTGTTTTACTATAAAATACATTATATGCAAATAAATGGGCTCTAAATATCCATAATTTCATGAGGACTTTCATTGAATGCTACTTAAATCAAGTGAATCTTGTTGAGAAGTGGACGCCACCCAATAGGGAGTATCGCTGCATCTAGGTTTCGGTAGGAATGATTAGCCAGAGAAATTTCAGAGTCAACTGGTAATGAGTTAGAATTCCAGGAGGAATGACTCGGCGTTAAAAAAATATGCGTGCCGCCAAAAGTGCACCGAAGGAATTCAACCTAAGGGGAAGGGTTGAGAAATAGGCTCCACCCAAGGGAGAGTATTGAAAAGTATTTTCTGACTATTCCTATCAATCGGGACTCATTAGCATTGACAAACTGATCACATTTCATTAATAGCTTTGAATAATTATGTTCAGTCCATTTTTGTCAATAACTGAAAATTTTTTGTTAAGTAATTTTCATGACCACATCCTCTTACACACTAAATCTATCCGCCATCCTTAAATAAATAATCCTTGCAACATGTGCCCAACTTTCCTAAATCATCTCCAAACAAATAAAGCTCCAGTTATGCCCCAACCTCTACAAAGATTAAATCAAAACTAAACCCTCTAATTTGGTTGTTTCACACAAATCAGCCCCAATCTCCCATCAAATTCACCTCAAACTATCTTCATTCCACTCAAATTTCCTCTTTCACCCCATTATCTATCAATTCAAAGACATTAGTAGCTCGGTCAAAGCCAGGGGCAGCAACTTCACTGGCTCTCTTCAGTTCCGTCCCTTGACCGGATTCTCTAATGTCTCTATGCAGCATACACCCACTTGTTTATTGCCCAAGTCAAAAAGGTCATGACCACATATGATAATATAAATATATATTGAAATTATTTAATTTATCTTTAAAGTGAGAGGGGATATGATGGATTGTGGAATGTGGAGCAGGGATGCTAATGGTTGAACCCAAAAATGCCCCAACTTCCACCAGTCCCACCTCATGTGCATTTAGATCTTGTTTGTTTACAAAGATTGTGAGAATTCTTATTGGGGCTTTACTAATTCCCCAAATGGTGTCCCCCACCCAATTTCATCGATGCTCAAGTACAAACGTAGCATTTCGAAAGATGAAATTTTAAAAATTTTATAAGCCAAAAGTGATATTTTACAGGACTAAATTTCATAAATTCTCACCGTTCAAATAAAAAATTTATAATTTAGAGAGACAGTCGTTGTCATTGCGGGCCCTTAGGGCATGGCATGGTTAGGTGGGCTTTTATATGGTTAATCAAACAATTCTTTCAAATTTGAATAAAACTTTAAAAACTTGAAAAGAATTTTTATTTCTGAGGGTCTTATGAAGAAAGAATTATTGTTAAATATATTTGTATCAATAAATGTCAATAAATGTTGAAATCTATCTACTATTATAAAAGAGGAGGTATTGCAAACTTTTTCACTACACAATTGTAGGGCCCACCCCCAAATATTATAATATAAAAATTTTCACTAGACCATTGTGGGGCCCACCTCCAAATATTATGCTATAATATAATAATATATCATTTTGAGAAATTGCAAACTTTTTCACTACACCTTTGTAGGGCCCACCCCAAAATATTATAATGCAAACTTTTTCACTATACCATTGTGGGGCCCACCCCGAAATATTATAATATAATATAATAATATATTATTATGAGAAATTACAAACTTTTTCACTACACAATTGTGGGGCCCACCCCCAAATATTATAATATAATATAATAATATATTATTATAAAAAATTGCAAACTTTTTCACTACACCTTTGTGGGGCCCACCCCCAAATATTAGAATATATCTATTATTTTCTCTATATATCTACTACTATTATAAAAGAGGCAACGTTGCAAAGTTCTTGC
The DNA here is from genome assembly GCA_029852735.1 of Persea americana. NCBI lineage: Eukaryota > Viridiplantae > Streptophyta > Magnoliopsida > Laurales > Lauraceae > Persea > Persea americana. Next base: position 3,311,156 of record CM056812.1, read on the forward strand.
ACTACACCATGTGGAACCCACCTCCAACTATTATAATAAAATATAATAATATATTATTATTATATTATAATAATATCTACTATCTACTATCTACTATATACTATTATAATCTACTATCTATCTATCTACTATTATAAAAAATGGAAAGTTGTAAACTTTTTTCATTACACCATTGTGGAGCCCACCCCCAAATATTATAATATAATCTAATAATAAATTATTATGAGAAATTGCAAACTTTTTCACTACAACTTTGTGGGGCCCAACCCTAAATATTATAATGCAAACTTTTTCACTTTACCATTGTGGGGCCCACCCCCAAATAGTATAATATAATATAATAATATATTATTATGAGAAATTACAAACTTTTTCACTACACTATTGTGGGGCCCACCCCAAATAGTATAAGATAATATAATAATATATTATTATGAGAAATTACAAACTTTTCACTACACCATTGTGGGGCCCACTCCCAAATAGTATATACACCATTGTGGGGCCCACTCCCAAATAGTATAAGATAATATAATAATATATTATTATGAGAAATTACAAACTTTTTCACTACACCTTTGTGGGGCCCACCCCCAAATATTATAATCTATCTACAATTTTATCTACTATTATAAAAGAGGAAAAATTACATACTTTTTCACTACACTTTTGTGGGGCCCACCCCCAAATAATATAATATAGTAATATATTATTATTATATTATAACAATAAAAATATAAAAACTATACCCTTATTATAAAAGAGAAGAGAAGTTGCATACTTTTTCACTACACCTTTGTGGGCCCCCTCCAAATATTATAATATATTCTTATTATATTATAATAACAATAATATAATATCTATACCCTTATTATAAAAGAGAAGAAAATGTCTTACTTTTTCTCTACACATCTGTGGGCCCGACTTAGTATTATTATAATATCTATAGGCCCCACTTAGTATTATTATATTATATATAATAAAATGAGAACTACATATTTATGGGCCCTATTTAGTAGAAGAACTTGTCATGCTTTTTCTCTACATATCTGTGGGCCCTAATTAGTACTATTATATTATATTATATATATAAAATCAAAGAGAACTACACATATGTGGGCCCCACTTAGTATTATTATATTTCGATGTAATGCTCAGCTCAAATGTTCATGAAAAGGTTGTGTTTGAAGAATTTGTTCATTCGCCGCAAGAACTCAAATGAGAAATTTCAATTGAGACTTTCATGTGTAGAAAATTTCAACTTCGATCCCAATGCCTGTAAAGACACGATTTGCTTGTCAGAGGAAGAGATGAGAATGATAAAGATTGCTTGGAATCCTTGTGATTTGTTGTTGATTTGTTTAAAGCTATGAGTTGGGTATTGTTTTGGTTGGTTGGTATTTTGTTTCATTGAATTTGCAATACTAGAAATGGAATATGTGAAATAGAAATGTGACATTTTAAACATTTAGTGCTCCAATAACATTCGACAAAGCGAACTTTGTGACAATAGAAAATCTCTTTTTAATGTTGGGCCTTTTTTTTTTTTTTTTTTTACTGAAATAGTGAAATTTACTTTAAATTTTTATAAGCGATTAAAAATGAAGAAAAGTTGAATATTCAAAAATGACCAGCAATGTTAGAAATGAAATGGAATTTTAACATTCATGGGAGGTAGTGACCAATTGGCCTTTTTTTTTTTTTTTTGGTTTTTTTTTAATTGTATTAACCAGCTTGGTGGATTGGTTATCTTGTATATCATCTTTGACATTAGTGGTTTTGGCAGAAGGTTTGACCCATTTATGATTGTTTTTTAATCTTTTAATGCGTTCCCCTCTTTCTGGAAAAAAGAAAAAAGAAAAAAAAATAATTGTAACATGTTACACATTTTTAGTGCATCAAACTTTATAAGGAATGACAGAAAATCGTTTCTATAGTTCCTAAAAGTTATAGGGCTTTAGATTTTCATTAGTGGTTAAAATGTAAAATCATACATGAATATTAAAAAATGACAATCAAATAACCTCTCTTTTAATGGAAATTGATTTGAGGAAAAATAAGAGATGAATGCTCATCCATCACCCTGAAAATCAAATCTCATGATGGTTAAGGTACCTTTTGCATCCATGACCTCGTATTTCTCACCCCTCACTTCTTTAATAATCTTTAAGCAAAGCTTATTTCACTATGAATTCTTATGTATACTATCAAATATGTTAGGGTGCAGTAGAAATCCGCAATCAATGCAAAGCATTATGCACAAGTAGATCTAACCAAATAGTCACTCTAAAAAATATAGAAAACTATTTTATGTGGTTTGATAGTATGCTTGTGTCAGATCAAAAAAAGAAATACTCGGACATATATATCCCCTTTACTAAGAAAGTATGGTGTTTTCATGCTTAGTGATGAGGACTTGGGTGACATTAGTGGGTTGAAATGAGGAAGATATTTCATTGATGTGTGGGTGCACTAGCCAAACATACAGAGATGCTGTAGAGAGGCTTAAGGTCTATTTAGATGCTTCATTTTCTCAGTAGCTAGATAATTTCAGTGTCATGAAAGTTTTTTGTGAATATGCAAGCATATGCTGATTTTTGTTATGTAAGCATTTTCTTGATTTCTTCATTCCATGCAAGTTGGTTTTCTTTTGAATTTTATTGCTATATATCAAACCAACATCCAATGCAAGTGACTAATGGCTTGTCTTATTACTTCTTGGATTATGATAAGGTATTTTATTTTTCCTTTCAAGTTTTTATGAGTATGATGTAATGGAACTCATAATTTTGATATGCAAACTCATGTTTTCAGATCCACACTCTTATGTTGATTTGAAGTGATTGCTTTAGGCCCCCCTTTTTTTTAGTCAATTTTGGCAACATGCATTCTTCATTATCATTCTACATGCTAAACTGTGTTTGAAGGTGCTAATTGTCTTTCTTTATGATTTTGCATGCTTCATCCAAGGCACCATCTCAGGTCGAACCAGTATTACTCTTGGACTTGATTGCTGTCCAACATTGCAACCGCATTACTATAATGCTAGGATAATGATTTTTTCATTAAATTTTCTAAGGAAGTTTGAAGAAAGTAGTCGTGCTCACCCTGAGAATGCATGGCTAAAGATATCTCTGTAGTTGGTTCTCTTGCTTCAAATTATGATATTTGTTTCAAAGATTCACTTACTACAAAATTAGAATGTAACAAAACTGGTTTATTTATACATAAAAAGCTAATAGAAGTGCCACAAATGTACATGGTTCAAAATTTGGTAGCGGTATCATCTTAATTCAAGAAAGCTTTTTAAGTTGTTGCTCTGGCCCTTATCTTGACATATCAATCTTGTTTCTTTCCATGATATTCAAATTTCTTTGTATTGGTATTATTGTCATTCGGCGCTTCTCAACTTGAATTTGGTATGTATTTGGCACTAGGTTTTAAACAAATTTTAATGGGAAATAAGCCGGACTATCGATCTATATTGAAATTGGTGAGTGTTTTGCCTAATCATGTATGGTCAGAAAAGGTTGGTTTTCAACTTTTTTTAATTAGTTTCCTTCCATATATCTTGTTATTCCATCTTCTTCTAACTTTTTTTCTATTGAAGCTTTTACTAAATTTCATAAGAACAATGAGTGATTGTAAATTATTTAATTTACCAAAAAAATTTGAGCTATATGTAAACTGATCATTCTCCATTGGGATTGTTAATATTGAGTTTTTCAATGACTTTATTTTTTCAGATTATCATACTATTATAAAAGAGGAAGAGAAGTTACATACTTTTTCACTACACCTTTGTAGGGCCCACCCCCAAATATTATAATATATTATAATATAATAATATATTATTATTACATTATAATAATAATAATATAATATCTATACCATTATAAAAGAGATGAAAGTGTCATGCTTTTTCTCTACACATCTGTGGGCCCCACTTAGTATTATTATATTATATATATAAAATAAAAGAGAAGTACACATATGTTGTCCCCAATAAAAGAAAAGAACTTATCATGCTTTTTCTCTATATATCTTTGGGCCTCATTTAATATTATTATATTATATATAAATAAAATAGAACTACACATCTGTGAGCCCCACTTAGTAAAAGAACTTGTCATGCTTTTTCTCTACATCTAGACATCTGTGGGCTCCACTAAGTATTATTATATTATATATAGATGTATACAATAAAAGAGAACTACACATATGTACGCCCCACTTAGTAGAAGAACTTGTCAAGTTTTTTCTTTACATCTACACATCTGTGGGCCCCACTTAGTATTATTATATTATACCACTTAGTAGAAGAACTTGTCATACTTTTTCTCTATATATATGTGGGCCCCACTTAGTATTATTATATTACATATATAAAATAAAAGAGAACTACACATCTATGGGCCCCACTTAGTAGAAGAACTTGTCATGCTTTTTCTCTACATCTACACATTTGTGGGCCTCGCTTAATATTATTATATTATACATATATAAAATAAGAAAGAACTACACATTTGTGGGCCTCATTTAGTAGAAGAACTTGTCATGCTTTTTCTCTACACATCTGTGGGCCTCACTTAGTATTATTAAATTATATGATATATATAATCGAAGAGAACCACACATTTGTGGGCCCCACTTAGTATTATTATAGTTCGATAAAATGCTTAGCTCAAATGTTCATGAAATGTGTTATATTTGAAGAATTTGTACATTCGCTGCAAGAACTCAAATGAGAAATTTCAATTAAAACTTTCATGTGTAGGAAATTTCAACTTCGATCCTAATGCCTGTAAAGACATAATTTGCTTGTCAGAGGAAGAGATGAGAATGCCAAAGATTGCTTTGAATCCTTGTGATTTGTTGTTTATCCGTTTAAAGTTATGAGTTGGGTACTGTTCTGGTTGGTTGGTATTTTATTTCATTGAATTTGCAATGCTAGAAATGAAATATGTGAAATAGAATTGTGACATTTTAAACATTTAGTGCTCCAACAACATTCGACAAAGTGAACTTTGTGACAATAGAAAATCTCTTTTTAATATTGGGCCCTTTTTTTATGTTACTGAAATAGTGAAATTTACTTTAAATTTTTATAAGCGATTAAAAATGAAGAAAAGTTAAATATTTAAAAATGATCAGCAATATTAGAAATGAAATAGAATTTTAACATTCAGGGGAGGTAGTAACCAGTTGAGCTTTTTTTTTTATTTTTTTTTATTTTTTTTATGTTGTTTTTGTATTGTATTAGCCAACTTGGTGGATTGGTCATCTTGTATGTTATCTTTGACATTAGTGGTTTTGGCAGAAGGTTTGGCCCATTTATGATTTTTTTTAATCTTTTAATGCGTTCCCCTCTTTCTGGAAAACAGAAAGAAAAAAGAAAAAATAATTGTAACATGTTACACATTTTAGTGCATCAAACTTTATAAGGAATGACATAAAATCGTTCATATAGGGTTTCAGATTTTCATTAGTGGAACTTGATTTGAGGAAAAATGACAATCAAATAACCTCTCTTTTAATGGAACTTGATTTGAGGAAAAATGAGAGATGAATGCTCATCCATCACCCTGAAACTCAAATCTCACGATGGTCAAGGTTCCGTCTGCATCCATAACCTCGTGTTTCTTACCCCTTACTTCTTTAATAATCTTTCAGCAGAGCTTATTTCACTATGAATTCCTATGTATACTAGCAAATATGTTAGGGTGCAGTAGAAATCCGCAATAGATACAAAACACTATATACAAGTAGATCTAACCAAATAGTCACTCTAAAAAATATAGAAAAATATTTTATGTGGTTTGATAGTATGCTTGTGTCAGATCAGAAAAAGAAATACTGGAACATATATATATCCCGTTTACTAAGAAAGTATGATGTTTTCATGCTTAGTGATGAGGACTTGGGTGACATTAGTGAGTTGAAATGAGGAAGTGATGTCATTGATGTGTGGGTACACTAGCCAAAGATACGGAGATGAGATGCTGTGGAGAGGCTTAAGGCCTATTTAGATGTTTCATTTTCTTAGTAGCCTGATAATCTCGGTGTCATGAAAGTTTTTTAATGAATATGCAGGCATATGCAGATTTTTGTCATGTAAGCCTTTTCTTGATTTCTTCATTACATGCAAGTTGGTTTTCTTTAAAATTTTTCTTTTAAATTTTATTGCCATATATCAAACCAACATCCAATGTAAGTGACTAATGGCTTGTTTTATTACTTCTTGAATTATAATAAGGTATTTTATTTTTCCTTTCAAGTTTTTATGAGTATGATGCAATGAAACCCATCATTTTGATATGCCGACTTATGTTTTAGATCCACCCTCTTATGTTGATTTGAAGTGATTGCTTTAGGGCCCCTATTTTTTTTGTTTTAGGCAATTCTGACAACATGCATTCCTTTATTATCATTCTACGTACTAAACTGTGTTTGAGAGTGCTAATTGTTTTTCTTTATGATTTTGCATACTTCATTCAAGGCATCATCTCAGGTCGAACCAGTATTACTCTTGGACTTGATTCTTGTCCAACATTGCAACCGCATTACTATAATGCTAGGATAATGATTTTTTCATTAAATTTTCTAAGGAAGTTTGAAGGAAGTAGTCGTGCTCACCCTGAGAATGCATGGCTAAACATCTCTTTATAGTTGATTCTTTTGCTTCAAATTATGATATGTGTTTTAAAGATTTACTTACTACAAAATTAAAATGTAACAGAACTGATTTATGATACATAAAAAGCTAACATAAGTGCCACAAATGTACATGGTTCAAAATTTGGTAGCGGTGTCATCTAAATTCAAAAAAGCTTTTTAAGTTGTTGCTCTGGCCCTCATCTTGACATATCAATCTTGTTTCTTTCCGTGATATTCAAATTTCTTTGAATTAGTATTACTGTCATTCGGTGCTTCTCAACATGAATTTGGTATGTATTTGGCGCTAGGTTTTTGACAAATTTTAATGAAAAATAGGCTGGACGATCGATCTAAATTGAAATTGGTGGGTGTTTTGCTTAATCATGTATGGCCAGAAAATATTGGTTTTCAACTTTTTTTCAGTTAGTTTCATTCCATATATCTTGTTATTCTATCTTCTTCTTACTTTTTTCTATTGAAGCTTTTACTGAATCTCACAAGAACAATGAGTGATTATAAATTGCTTAATTTGTCAAAAAAATTGAGTTATATATAAACTGGTCATTTTCCATTGGGATCGTTAATATTGAGTTTTTCAAGGACTTCATTTTTCCAGATTATCATACTGAAAGAGTATGTTCATTGCACGTGTAACGCTCCACTAGTAAGTTAAGCATGTGGTGGAATGAGTGTGGGCAGCCTAAACCCAAACCTGCCTAGAAGGCTGGATTCAAAATTTTAATTTAGTCCAGTATCCACTTTGAACCTGTCAAAAACTAGCATCACAATTCACAACCTACCCCTTGATAGGAGTGGACAGCGAGTCATGCATAGCACATGGCTTTAATGAAATCACTCTATTGACCCTCAAAATTATCTTGATGAACTACAGGCCCATAGGTGTTTGATATATAATCAGGCTCAAGGATTTCCAAAATGATCTCCATTTCCTCCCTTGTTTTCCTTTATAGTGCTCTTTTGAATATCCTTTGTAATATTTCGCCTGTTACTATTAAAAAAGAATCATTTTCAAGCCTAAACGTGTAGGATTGGACCCCTTCAGAGGCACTCATATACAGGCTCAATCTTCATTAAACTAGGCCTATATTCTTCACAACCAACCGGCATAGGGTACAGGCCCAATGCAGTTTCACATGAGGCTCATTTCCCGTGATGGTCGGGCCCACGTGTATTTAAAGGCCTTAAAGTTTCAAGGGTTTCATATTTTTAGGACTCTCTTACTAGGCCCAGAAGTGGGGTTACGTAAAACAGTAGTGGCCCAATAAGTGAAAGGGCCAACCTCCAAACAAGTGGTCAAGATTACTTGATGGTTGATGCATGTGAACCACAGGAGCCAACTGTAAACAGGTGCTCATGTGACTGTTCATGCCTTATCTGAAGTGTGTGACTTGGAAAAAACCATGGCGTTTAAATTATATAATAAAAGACAGTAGCCATTTTCACTAGGGAGAGACACGTGGCTCATCCTCAAACTTTTTGCAATGCTACATTCTGGAATTGCCCTTCTAATCTTTCCTAAAATCTTTTAATTAAAGTCTCATCTAACTTCTATCTAATTGCAACATAATCTCTTAAAGATTCCACTCTCAAAGAAATCTTTCCTAAAATCTTTCCATTATTGACCCACCCTTGAACTTATCCAACCCACCTATTGAAACTAACCCTCGATTTGTGCATCCCACAAACTGAGCCCATCAATCTATATCTTACTGCTCCATCACTAATACCTACTTCATCTACAAGGACTTTATATTTTCTTTGAAAAAATAATTCTTTAATAGATTCATGGGTTTTTTAACTTTTTATTTTAATGATCTTGATCTACAATAGATTGAGTCCTCTTTTGTTCTTGAAAAATAACGCAAAGAGATATGGATGTTGTTCCATATTGGGAAACAAGAGATTTTATTTACAAAAAGGTATGATTTCTTTTCTTCTGTATTTTGTTATAGATTTTTTTATTGTAGTTTTTTTTTTTTTGTAATTTTCTTCCTTTTCTTGTGGTCAGATTCATGTAGTAGAGGTATGATTTTCTTTTTTTTTTTTTTTGTTATTTTACTTCTTTTCTTTTGTATTCTTTTTAGTAAATGTTTTAATGTGAAATTGCATTCTTCTTTTAAAAGAAGCTGCATTTTGAATGGGGTTTTTGTGACGATCCATAAATTTCGTTCACTTTATTTTTCATTCGATTTTTATTACTCAATGTTACAGTTTTAGTCTAATCACGATCAATAAAAGATAATTGAATTAGATCATTTTACTTATTTTTTTTCTTTTAAACCTTGATTTTTGAAGTTCAATTTTAATTGTGTTTGTATTATGAATTATATATTAATTTTTATTTATAATTTATTTAAAAATTATAAATATTCTTAATTAAAATTACTTTTTATCATGACACAGGCTGCTCCACTAGTTTGGATAAACACATGCCCAAAAGAAGTTTGAAGAGTCAAGATTTCACGGTAGGTGATCCATGTGAGTTGTGACCCCTTCCATTTCTCTTTTCTTTTTTCAGTCTAGGGTATTCTTACAAATGCCACATGTCCCTCATGTTGGCATCTGTAACATGGGGTCCATGTGATATCAAATGTGGGTAGGCCTCAAGTAACAGATAATCCACCCCACTTTGATTTGATTATTAGGTTTTCCATTTTATATTTAAACTTCATAGTACTTTTTCAAGACGGTTACTTGATCCTATTCTTACCTGATATGCAATTTGATGCATATTTTCCCGCAAGTATACGGTTGTCTCAAGTAATATAGACTATGGAAGTCAGAATATCGTTCCCACGAGGATCGTTACAAAGAAAATAACAATGATATATGAAAAGGAGTATCAACTCAAATATAGCTAACAAATGCAAATGAAAATAACAATGGAAACAAGAAACTAGATAATAACAAGGAAAAATTAAAAAATGCAAGCTAAAAGAAAACTAGAATTAAATAACAAAGAGAAGTTAGTAAAAAAAAATGAGAACAAACCAAGAGCAATGTTAGTAACAAAGTCAATGACAAAAGAAAAATAACAAGGTTAATACAAGAACAATGGAGAAATGTTAGATAGATTAAATGAATAAGTGTGTGAAAATAATAAGTGAAAGATAGAAAATGAGTGGATGGAGATAAAGAAATATGCTAAAGTGGTGTAAAATCAAATTTGGAATTGATGGTGTGAATAATAGAGAAATGGAGTGTGAGAATTAAAACTAGTGAATAAGTGTGTAGGAGTGTGAATAGAATCAAACTAAAGTAAGTAAAATAAAACAACAAGCAATACTAATGGATAGATTGAATTATCTAGAATCCACTAAGTGACACTAATCCAACACTTATACTCTTCTCTTTTCCCAAAAAAATAATACTCAAATCTAATTACAAATCAATGCTTAGATTTGGAAAATATAACTTTAAAGCTCTAAGATAGAAATTAACAATCTAATAGCTAAGATTTTCTTCCCTTCATAAAAGAAAAGAATCCTAATAACTATTTATTAAAAGTAAGCATAAACCATCAAAAGATATTAACTCCTAAGGATGATTTATCAAACCTAAGCATAAATAGTAAAAAGAATGCTAATAAAGAAACTAAGCATAGAAGGTTGCACAATGCAATGAAAAAAAATTTACTCTAACATATTAAGCACATAAACAAGGAAATTTAAAAGAAAGAGCATAAGCAAAAGGAATATGATCAACTTAGCTTCACCTAGAAGATCCAATCAAAGGAATTAGCCACCCATTGGAGAAGAAACTTTCAATTCCATTCCAAATCTTTAATTTTACAAGGCTTTCCTCACTTTCTCTCTACAATTTGCTCTCAATTACATGAATAGCTTAAGTAAAGAGGAGGAGGCTCTCTTTGCTTGTGTATCTAATGCCTAGAGCTCCCTTCCTTATATAGAAACATTTGCCTTGCTCTCTTTTGGTTTCTTTCCAATGTGGGACTTCACAAGAACGAAAATATGAACATATGTATGTGATTCCCGTGTTAGAAAACAGTCAACAGATTGATATATGATTTTGACCCCCGAAACGTCCGAATTGGGAAAAATATTGTGAAATATGATTTGTAGATCTTTGAACACGCTTTCCAATGCTTCTGAGATCACCTCAATCGGAAACCCGAGTAAAAAGATATGGTTAAAATACCAACCCAGGTCTATCATGTTCATTTTTATTATTGGCCTAACTTTGTCATTTCTTCATCCAATTGCCTTCCAAACTTATCCTAACTCTCTTTGATTTTTGAATTTCAACTTTAATCTTCAAATTAATCTTCAATTAACACTTACAAAGAGAAATTAATATAATTGAGAGTATGGAAGCCATTGGAACTCATATAAATGCATACAAATGACTATCTATAATAGAAAGATATGAGCAAAGATGATGGAGAGGAACTTTATAATTTTTATGCTAAAAGTAGTGTTTTGAGTTCTTTTAACTTTGAAAACTCATAAAATAATGCTATAAAAGTATATCTTTTGTGAACTCATCACAATTCATCTTTCTATTTATAGCAGCCAAATCATCTCCCATGAGAGCTTCTCTAATGCCAAAGGCTAACACTTTCCTTTCTTCTTTTGATGCTTGGTACCTATCAAAGATAAAGACATCTCAAGTGGCAGAAACACCCATGCCTCTAAAGTATGGGAGCCCATAGGGACTCACTCATCCATAGTACCCAGTTCCATCTGTTGGCTTCAACAAAGTGTGTCCATCTTTATGATATTAATGATGATCAGATTATAATCCAGTGTAGGTTATTTCTTCACCCCCCATGCATTAACCAATTAGAGTTGGCGTAAGATTAATTGAATTTTACTTTGGTTTATATTTTAGCTGTACATTTTACATGTGATCAATATGATGGTGGGCTCAGCTTTTTTTTAAGTAAAATCTGGCCAAGAGTAAATGTCGAAAAGTAACTTCGAGTAGTTCGGATTTTTATACGTAGGCCCAGTAGTGGACTTTTATGGATAAGGATGAATTAATTCTGCAAACATATCAAACTCAAATTCTGAATAAGACGAATTGAAAAGCAAAACAAATAAACCTAATCCATTTAGAATTTTGATGAATCTAGTCCCGATTATGTTTTGCAAACTCTCATGCGAATTACTTGTACTGCATGCGAACCAAGAAATTATGCTTTTATCGCATCTATCTGGTGTTGGCTTTGTGAGTTTTACGTACTAAGTAAACTCAATTATGCCTTCTTACCTATCAATTGTATAATAAGTCTTCGTATTTTCATTTTGTATGAGTAGAATTTGGGTCCATATTCCTAGTTCATTTTGTAAAGAACAATCAGAAGCCCAAGTCCACACACTTGAGAAAGAATTTAAATTCTCTTTAATTTAAATTCTCTTTTGGTTCCAACCCAGTCCAAATTCTAAAAGGATCAACAAGTCTGAATCCGAGCTTGATTCTCAAGAGGCATATTTAAGTTTGAGGGGCCCAAGTGTTGGAATCTAGATTAGGCTTGTTTCAAAATCCAAACCCCAGGACAGGATCTGTGCCTGGCCTGCTGGACTCAAATCCGTGCCTTGGTCCGCTTCACAGCGGGTTGGGCTCATCTTGTCCCAGGACTGAATAAAGGCCTGTTGACATCCTTATTTAGCTTGTTGAAACTTACATGACAAATTGTGTAGAATAAAAGCAGACAGTCATTCATCAACAGATATGTTTGAGCTTTTGGCTAAGATTCACGCAGCAATCAAAGGGCCAATATTATCCTATCAAGAACATTGTTTGTCACTGGGCCACTCTTCAAGGGTCCAGCTCACCAGCCACCAAGTCAATAGTTTGGATCACCTAGTCCAGCTTGAGCAAATCATTGTATAACGCCTTCCCATGTAAACAACTATTACAATTTATTTTATTGATAGATAATAGAATTTTTTTTTTTCATTGTTGTTGCCATAAATTCAAGATAACATCAAAACTCAACTTATTGCAATATTATCATAGCAAAGTCTGAAGAGAAGTTCTAATACAAAATAGGTGTCTAGTTTCTAGGGTTTATATTTCTTATTTATTTTTTATCTTCTAAGAAATTTTACAATATTCTCCCAAAAAATAAAAAAGACTATAATTTGAATTGATCTGGTAGATATTACCCCATGGTCAACCCAATTACATTTTTATCATGCTAATGGTAGTCCCTACTAAGTGGGTTTTTCAACGGCCATGATTTGGGCTGGCCCATGAAAGTCCATATTTAAATCCATTTATTCACATATGATCCTTCTTTGCATCTGATTAGGATCCTACTGCCAAGATGAGTCCCACTGATCAGAGAATCATCTATTCCAAGTCTGTCCCATTCGGATCCAAGTTCTTCCCAAACTTGGATTTGGATTGGAATAGAAACCCAAATCCATATCAGAAAATAAACCCAAAATCACCCATAATCACAGATCAAGATACTACAAAATAGAAGGACCCATCTTGATATAATCATTCATCATGATGGCTAATAATAGATGTCCAAGGCCATTTGATTAACTCCATGATCTTAGGATCCAAGGTGGGGCCAATCTTATGGAAGGTCCACATTGACCAGATTAATCAATGGGCAATACTGACCTGTGAAGATGCTTTTCTTGTGTCATTCCTCCAATTCTATAATATTTTACAGGCAAAGATTCCATGTAGAGTAACTGTATTTTCACATTTGTTTAAAGAGATTCTATGGCTCTAACTGACCCTGATCCGGGTCCAATGTCTCTGATCAATGGTTAATATAAAAGGGTTTTGTTGCTTTTGACTGTAGCTGGCCAGACCAAAAAAAAAGAAAAAAAGATTTAGAACCTGCATTGTTGTTGGCATGTCTTTTCTAGGGCACATGTTAGGTTTCTTGTCTTTCACAGAGCATCTGATTCTCAAGGTCAACTGTACAACATATATAGGTTAGATGTGGCATTGGTCTGGGTCCATCTGACAACTGTAGGTTATCAGCCCAACCCAAATCCGAATTGAAATATTAAATGGGTAGAAATGTATAATCCAGTGTACTTTATTCTTTGGGTGTATCCACACCCATAAAATCTACAATTTTATTTGGTGCAGCAATGGAAAGAGGAGAGAGAATGCACACATCTATTTTTCTATAAAAGGGTCAATAGTGCATTTTCAACCTTGTTAGTAATTGGTATGTATTGTCAACTTCGCAATTCTCAAAACTGCGATTCTAAAACCTTTTTTGAAACGTGAGGGGTAGCGCAGTTGGCTAGGACTTAGATTCATGAATTGGAGACTACAGTTTCAAACTCACGCTCTCTCCCAAGGGCCACTTGCGCAGTTAGCTTGACTTAGCCGGTGTGTGGGGGATGAGGGGCCTCATATGCCTGGAAAAATAGTCAGTTCTCGAATAGGCCGGACTTCATATGCCGCATGACAATGTTCGAAATTATTGGTTTTCCGTGAAGAGTCTCCCAACACCAAATGACGAAAAATATATATATATATATATATAGAAAGTGTGAGTATGGATCCCCCGTTTCTTTTAAATAAGAAGATACTGTTTCATCCTATCAACATTCGCTAGTCGTATAAAATCTCTCTCTCTCTCTCTCTCTCTCTCTCTTCTTTTCATTCTAAAGAAGCAACTGAGAGGGTCTCTCTCTTCTTTTCATTCTAAAGAAGCAACTGAGAGGGTGCATTAGCTAACATGAGATTTTATACGGCTAGCGAATGTTAATATGATGAAACAGTATCTCAATATCTCCTTATTTAAACAAAACTGGAGATCTGGACTCAGAAAGCCCAATCTATATTCACTGCTTTTCCTCATATCTGCATCCACACAAATTTCATAGATTACCTTGTCCTCAGGTTGACATGTTAGAGTACAAGTAAGTCCGGTTGGGCCAGCGGGTCAAATGGCCTGTATCCAACCAAAACTTGACCCAGTCGGATTAAAAAAATCAATCTTGATCCAGCCCACAAGTAACAAAAAGATCAACCTACAGTAAGTTTCACCCTTTGATAGGCTCAATCGAGGATCACTTCAATCTAATGATCTTGACCATTATTTTTCTTTATTATATCTTAAGATTGTCCAATCAATTTAATAATCCTATTTTGAATGGACAGCCCAAAGCAAACAAATTGATTATTCAATAACATACTCATTCTAATTGGTCAAATACATCAACCCTAATTTTTACAAGTAATGTGGGACCTGAAGCCTAGATCCCTGCCTAAGAAAGGGGTCTAAATAATACCTACTCAATTAGCATGAAACCCACTACTCCAAGCTTATAAACCAGGAAATTGGGGTCAAACCAAATTCCAATCTTTTGCTTAAGATTGGCTTTCATTCAACATTTCTCCACCATAAAGTCATTTATTATACACCCATAAACATTTGTAGTGCCTCATGAATCCAGCTATATCTTTGAAAGCTTGATGTGATAGAGTTGAATGAGACCAGATATCATTAGGCAACAGGCCCACCTAATGTGAAAGATCACTTATCTTAGAATATTGACTTTGAATCTAATCCTGAGTTGATTTCAGCCTGCCTCAGGGTTAGTCTAATCTATTATACATTGAATTCCAAATATGGATTTGGATCTACTAGGAGATGTCAAGATCTTTGATTTGTTTTTTTCCAAATGTTTAGTGTTTCATATCAGACACTGTGCCCATCAAACTTCAGTCGGCCCGTTTCGAATTTGGATTGGACTTGAACTCAAATAGGATTATTTGGAATTGCTTCTCATGCATAAGTTTGGACCCAAATATTGTGATTTGGGTTGGATCTTGAACCAAGGGACTTGGGTTTTCCTTTCTTGTTGGACTGACCCGAATCTTGGATTCAGATCCGGGAAAATTAGGGTTCCAAGCCTTTTGAAATGTACAATTTCTTGATGTTCTTAAGAAATGCAGACGGTTGATAATGTTGGTCCCATTGTGGAGAGAGATGGCTTTAATCACACTAGGGCTGTTCACACCTAAAGTTTGGATTAATGGATTGGGCTTAAGAAGTGTTGCAAATTATGAAACTCATGACCCAACCACTTCTAAAATTGGGGCCCACAGTAAAGATATTTCAGAATTCCTCAGCAGCAGCAGCAACAACAGCAACAATAAAGAGCTGCTTGTAGGGTGAATGGTTTTTTGGGGTGGGGTTTCTCTCTATTCAGGGCTTGCAGGGTGCTTTAAAAAAAATAATAAAGAAAAGAAAAGGGTGCACTTGTTTTGCTGTTTTTGTGAGTTCTTTGCTGGGTTGTTGAATGGATAGATTTCTTTCTTTAAAAACAAAACAACAACAACAACATCAAGTAATAAAGGGATTTGCACTCTAAGCTCTCTATAAAACTTTATAATTGAAATAATTTTTGTTTGAGCCATGATTGGTTAGGCCAGAAGGTGCTTTAAAAAACTTTTCAAAAAAATCAGTTGAGTTTAGGAGTGATGTTTATCTCATCCCTCCCTAATCTTATGACATGTTTGTGCAGAAGAGGAAAGGAAATGTAGACGTATTGTCACATTTCTATCACTTTATGATGTGGCATGAGATCCTCCCCGACAATTTGACACATTCATACTGATATTCCTTTGGAGTGATGAAACACAAGTCCTAACATGCTCCTTGGGCCCAAAAAAACTGTTTCCACAATGCGTTTTCTCTTTCACAGCATTACATAATGTCTTTGAAATGTGCTTTGTGCTGAAAGAGAAAATTATCACATCAGCAAAATTCATTCTAAATAATTACCAAAAGAAGGATTTTCATTGACGTTGGAATCTATGTTCCAGGCCACTCAGAAAGGGGTGGACAAAACTAAAATCAATGCAAGCAGATTCTAGTCCCAACTCTTTGTAAGGGCCTAAGGTGTTTCTCTTTGCATGGCCAGTATTGTATTTCAGATCCTGCATTCCTGGTCTTGTTCTTTTACTGCTCACTCTTGGAAAAATCTTCTTACTTAACAATTTTTAATGACTCTCATAGTGATTGAATTAAAATAATACCCCATGCTCATTAATCAAATCAAGTGCCACCATCATCTCACCTTTTCTCATATTATTGTATGCATTCCCCTTCAGCCCCCTTCTCCTACTCTTGTTCAATGCCAACACTTTTCATTAGGGGCAGGTGGGCCCCCATTACAAGTGATCCTCATCTCATTATTGTAAACCTAAAAAAGAAATGTTTATAAAGGGGACAATATGTAATGCGCATCCCGAGAAATCGCAATCTGTTCGGGTCAAGCATTTCGATTAGGCGGGGTCCAGCTCTCGACGATCCTGATCGTTCATCTGATGGAACCCCACCATGGATAGGCAATGGAACAAAGGGCTAACTTCCTTTCAAACAAGTGGAGCCATGTGATTACTGAGAGTTGCTAATGGATGGTTGGAAAGGAACTTAACCAACAATCATATTGAATTGTTATAAAAGAAAGAAAGGACAATTGAGATTGCTCAAAAAATCAAACAACAATGGGGCCCACCATCTGAGTCTCTAAAACACAGGGCAGGCTCCTTCTTGTCATGAATGCATAGCCCCAACAATCTGTATATTATTCATAGGAGCTATAAATGATATAATTCCTCATTACAAAAGACCCTTTCTTAAGCAATGGGATATAAAAGTGGAAAACATCACTGAAATTCAAACTTGACATATGTGTTTCTTGACAAAGAGAGAAAGAGTTCTCATGCAAATGGTACCCTTTCTTCTCTTTCACTCTTACTTTTCTTTTTTTTTTTCTCTTCTATGTGTGAACTTTTTAATAATTGGTTGTCTTCATTAATATGTAAATTGTTGATGTGGGGCAATTGAAATTTTTTAGCATGAATAGACACATATCTTGCAAATGACCCAAATTTGGCCAAACTTTGACAATGTCCAACCTGCTAGGCAACCACTAAAATAAAAGGAATCCGGAGGCTTTAACCTAGAGAAATCTCGCGTTGAAGAAGTGAAACTCCATAGTAGGTAGACGAATTGCAATATGAACTAGTCAAAACAAACGCCCTCCAGGTATGCCGGGTTGTTCACAAATTTTACTTTAATCAGAGTTTACTACATGGTTGGATTGATTATTTTATTAAAAATGTGATTAACACAATCTTATGCATATTCACTGTCACATTTCTCATTAAATAGTTAATCCGGTGGTGTAACAAAATCTGGTTGGCATAAATTTTAGGTAGTCCCCACAGTGCTGACCAATCCTCTAGCTTAGGATTTCTCTAGGTTAAAATCAAAGAGGATCTAGACTCATAATAAAATATTAGTTGGAAGCTCAACTAGCTGACGCCATATTGATGGGATAATGATTTATTGTTGATGATGATGATGGCCCAAATCTTAACATGAGAATATAATTTGAATAGATTTAAGCATATATGTAGAATTTACAAAGTCGACCGTAGATAAAAGGAATAGCATACCTCAAAAGCCTTATAAGATCATCTAGTTAAGTAATCTGAATGAGTTTGGATAGTATCATCCCGTACTTATTCATTCAACTTGCTTGATTTGGTGACTTACTCGCCGAGCCTACTCAATTTAAGCAGTTATTTAGCTTTTCTATCTTACCAAAGTAATTAATTCTGTTGTTTTTGTTCAATAAAAACCACCTTTTGCAAAAAAAAAAAAAAAAGTGATAAAATTATAACTAAATGTTCCAATTATGATCAATCCAATGACATAAATCATTCTATTTTAAATTAAATTTTATGAGGGTCGACATGCCAAATAAATTGGATCAAGTAAAGGTGGGCCCGCACCTGTCAAACAATAGATGTAGTTAGAATGGTCCTAACATCAAGACATGATATTTTTCTTTGCCAATAACTTACAACCTAAGCTGTTAAGGCATCATAATTAAACTTCTAAACTAATCCAAATTTGACATTCTTCCAAATTTTGCTACCGTTATCCTTTCTTTTCAAGTCTATTAGTTAAATGAAGACAATTATGAGGTAGAGAATACCCATCCACACAACAACCCTACATATGGCATGCATATAAACCAACCTGGACCTCCAAAATAGTAAGCTCCACTTGATTTGATGGGCCATAACTAAATAATCAGATGGTTATAATTGTTTTATCATTGTAATTTTGGGCCATACACTAGTGGGGATGAAAATGAGCTGGGTCCAAGTCAGGTCCAAACTCTATAATACTAACAAATGACCCATACCCCGACTTGGGTCCCTACCCGAATACACACTCAAATCTCAACCATTGATTTCTCATGAAATTGAGTTCAAATGTGGGAACAACTCAGATAAGTATCGAATTAGGATAAGTACCAAGTCATGTGAGGTTAGTCATTAGTGAGTGTCCAAAGGTTGAATTGGCGATACGTCAATCGTTGTATCAGCATTAAGGTATGAAATTCATGGACTGATTTGGGGCCCATCACTAGGCCCAGTTGGTAGAGATTTACCAACTTCGGTGGATTGTGGGCTCCAGCATTGGAGGTGTGGGGTGGGCCCATGCACATGATTCACAATTCTGTAACTGTTTCCGACATATCGGACGTATCGGTCAGGAAACCGTTTGGGTAATACGTCCTTGTCTTTGTGGGGGACAAGGGTGTGGGAAAAGGAGAGCGGAAGATGAAATGTCTAAAATGCCCTTGGATGCTGCATGTATTATCAATCCTACATAGCTTTCAGACCAGCAGTATGCAACTAAAGTACAGCAGAGACAAAGATTTTTCATGTCGGCTTTCAAGGAAAACAAGTTCGAAATTGCAAAAAAACCCTTGTGTTTTTGTGTTAAAAAATAAGGGGTTTTTGAGGAAAGACCAATGTTTAGATTTTAAAAGTGCATTTCAATTTGTGGGGCCCAATTGAGTGGTACCAATCATGAGACTGGGAGGGATGGAAAGAAATTAGTTCGACCAAGGGCCCCAAGGATAGATCATGTATTGGTATCCGCTCAATTTCTAAAGGTGTTAAAATCCAATCTTTTACTACAGTGAAACGGTTAGCCAAAGAATTTCTAACAAGACAAAATCAAACATTTTATATATTAACATTATTGTTGGAGTAAAATTTATCAAGGGCATATACAATGTAGGACTACTTATATTGAGCTTTAATAGGCGGCAAAGTAAAAAAAAAGATAGGAAATATGAAGTCTTTACTTGAATATCACAATATCAATATCATGAACCTTCAAAACATCGCCAACAAATTATGATGATGTCACACTAAAAGAAAAAAAAATAAAAGTCTAGAAAATACTTTTAATAATTTTCTCTAAAAAAAGATAACACAAAAGAAATATGGGGTATCCTCACACGTGAAAAATCGTCTCCCTTAATCGCTTGTTTATTTGGAGGCCTATCTAACAAGAATTTCCTATATTGAGAATTCCAGACAACAATGATAATTGCTATATTGGGATTTTTGAATCTCCTAATTACAAGAATTCATAAAAATCAACCATCATCTTTGGCTGATAGAATTTTTTGCAAAATTTTAAATGTCAAATGCTACATCAAGTGAAAAAATAGCCTTAAAAAAACTCATTAAAACCCTAACAATAATTATCAAAATTCCTGAAAATAAATGGGCCCTAAAGCCTTAACTATATTTGGCTCTTTCCATTTATTACTGGAGCCAAAAGAAGAGAGAGAGAGAGCGAATTGAGATTCCATGTTTATTATTTTTCTTTGGGGGAAATAGAAGGAAAGGGCAGGGTTGGTATTGCATGGTAGATGTCAAGGCAGTTTGGTCATTTGACAGGAAAGAGTGAAGAAATGAAGTGAAGAAGGTGGAGGGTGTTTTTTCACTTACATTTCCTCTCTCTCTCTCTCACATTGGCAGTTTTGCAGCGGAAGGAGCAACTCTCTCTTGGCAGATGGAGATGGACTGTTAGATCACACCCATTTTCAGGCCTTCTTTTGATCTCCCAAAAATCTCCTTCACTTTCCCAGGTATGAAAATCTCTATCATCTCCTCTTCTCTGTAACTTTTACCCTTTTCTTTTTTTTTTCTGTCTTTACTTTGTGCTTTGTATGTTGATGTAGGGTTTTAGATCTCTATCTTTCTACTCTTTATCTGGGGAAATGGGAATGTGGGTTTGTTTAGTCTTGTGATTTTGGATCTGGGTTCTGGTTTTTGAATTCCAGGAAGTAAGAAAATGGTAGCTTTCTCAGCATTAGAGCTGATTTTTCTGTTTTTTTTATTATTTTAGTTGTTATGTTTAGTTTCATGGGAGATTTGAATTTGGGTTTTTTGCTTTCTAAAATTCGGGATCTGGTTTTTTGGTTTTTCTTTGTCCATAAAGCTTCAGATGTTTGAAATGATGGTTATGGTTTCTGAGAGCTCTTTCTAAAGGCGGGGTTTTGTTTCTCTGTGGTTAGTCTTTTTCTTTTTGGAAATGGTGCTGTTGGTTTGATTTGTCAGGTGATTTGGGATCTGGGTTCTGGTTTTTGGATTTCTGGAAGTAGAAATGGGAGGTTTTTGTGCATTGTTACTGGTTTTTATGGGCTTTTGTGTTTCGGTAGTCTTGTTTGCTTATGGCGGGGGATGTGAATTGGGTTGCTTTCGTTTGGGATTTGGAATCTGGGTTCGCGTTTTCTCTATCCAGAAGACTTCAGATGTTTGAAACGGTATGGTTTTGAGGTCTTGCTAAAATGATGAGTTTTGTTCTTTTTGTTGTTGGGTTTATTTTTCTTGGAAGTGGAAATACTGGTTTGTTTTGGATCTGGGTTCCTGTATTCGGATCCCAGGACCTATGGTGGGCTTGAAGGATTCTTACTGGTTTTTTGGTTTTTCCATTTCTGTGGTTTTGTTTGCATATGATGGATAATTGGGCTCTCATTCTAGTGATTCAGGATCTGGGTTCTGGATTATGGATTCCAGATTTTTGACATGTTGGGATTTGTTTTGACCCTTGATTTGAGATCTGGGTTCTGGTTGTGAAGGAATGCTCGGGCTTGTGCTGATTATTACTGCATGAATATTTTCCTTGTTTCCAAGGTTTGGTTCTTTCATGGTGGAGATGGACTTGGGGGTTTGCTGTGTCTTTACATTTTATATATGGGATGGCTACTTGAATTTGGATTTGAATTGGCTATATCATTTTTTTTTAATCTCTGATGGTACCTTATTTTCTGTGGATATGGGAACGTTGGTTTATTTTGTATTGTGATCTGGTCCAACTTGTGGATTCCTCTGTAAGTGCAAATGCTTTTGTTTGCGCTGATTATTACTGGGATAAGGTTCTTTATTATATGGTTTTGTTTAATTATGATGGGGATATGGATTTAGATTGGTTTTGTTCAGTGTTGTGAAATCTCTGGTTTTTTGTGCTTTCAACCTTTCCAATTTATTGGACCAAAAAACTTGGAAATGGCATGGGTTATCCAAATGCCCAAAATCTTTTTTAAATTCTAAGGCTTTGTGTTTTGGTAGTTTTGTTTGATTTAGATATAAATGCTTGTACTTCTATGATTTGGGATTTTGGATCTAGTTTATTTTAGCATTTCAAATGTTAAAAATGGTGGGGCTTTACGTAGAATGAAACACATCTTCTGTATAGGAGCATAGTTCAACCTAAGTATTTAGAAATCTCTGTTGCACAAATTCTGTAGAATGAAACATGTATCCATGTTAGACATGTATCAGACATGACACTGTGTCACAGTCTTCTAGTGCTAATTTTTAAACATTGTTTTACAATTAATGAAATATCAGTATGCCTTTCTTCTTTTGAATCTAATTAAAATTTTAAAATAAATCTAAGTAAGATATTGATATGTTTAGAGTAAATATATGTTTATTATTGTCGTTGCTGTTTTTTTTTTTTCATGTTATTTTATCTACAGATTAAGGTATTTTTTGAAAAGTTTTTTCATACATTATGCTTAAATCCATGAATATGATTGCCAAATTGGACACCTGGTACAAGTGTCAGATTCGACCACACATTCACATACTCATGTGTGATGAGACTCAGTTAAAAAGTGATGACGAATATTCAACTCATTCTGATTTAATGTTAATTGTTTGAAATATATTGTCATGACATGTTGTTTGTTTTGCATTCTTTGGCGTCAATTTGTTAGTTGTGATGGACATAACACTCACCTTATGTCACGAGATTTGTATTTTTTGCTTCCAGAAATACATAGTTCCTACCAAATCATGGCGATCATGGTGGGATTAGATACACTACTTTGGTTTCAGCGTCCTTCCTTTGCAGTCCAAGTCAAACCATAAGGGTCAAAACACTGAAGATACTGGTGGCATTTGGTGTGTAGATATTCAACCAGACCCTTTATCTGAAAGCTCAATGGGTTCCAGATTCCCATCCCATCAGCTTAGCAATGGCCTTTATGTTTCGGGCCGGCCAGAGCAGCCGAAGGAAAGGCCTCCAACAATGAGCTCCATGGCCATGCCCTACACTGGGGGAGATATCAAGAAATCTGGAGAACTCGGAAAAATGTTTGATATTCCTGTGGATGGCTCGAAATCAAGGAAGTCTGGACCCATAGGTAATGCTCCTTCTAGAACTGGGTCATTTGGTGGTGCTGCTTCACACTCAGGACCAATTATGCCTAATGCTGCAACTCGGGCTAGCTACTCCACTTCTGGTCCTGTACCATCTGCAGGCATTCCAGGATCTGCTTCAATGGTCACGGCAGGATCCAATAGACAGAAGTCCAATTCAGGCCCACTTAACAGGCACGGAGATTCAATGAAGAAATCCTCAGGGCCCCAATCTGGTGGGGTCACCCCAATCGTCCGCCAAAATTCAGGCCCTCTTCCACCAGTGCTCCCTGCCACAGGGCTCATTACATCTGGTCCCATTTTGTCAGGCCCACTCAATTCATCTGGTGCCCCTCGTAAAGTATCTGGCCCACTGGACTCACTTGGGTCAATGAAACTGCACAGTGTTTCTATTGCTCACAATCAGGCTGTCACAAACCTTAGCCAGGATGATGACTATTCCTTCAAGAGGAGCTTCCCGAAGCCGATATTGTGGTCGGTGGTTCTTCTGTTCGTGATGGGATTCATTGCTGGTGGTTTTATACTCGGAGCTGTCCACAATGCCATTCTTCTCATTGTTGTTGTGGTTCTGTGTGGGGCTGTTATGGCCATTTTCACTTGGAATAATTGTTGGGGAAGGAGAGCTGTCATAGGTTTCATTGCCCGTTATCCAGATGCTGAGCTCAGAACTGCTAAAGATGGGCAGTATGTCAAAGTCTCTGGGGTATGAAGCAGCACCATTTCCACTTTCTTAGGATATTGCATTGGTCTGTTTTTGAAGATTCTTTCTGGTTAATTGCCCCTCATTTTTCACAGTTTTTACAAGAGTCAAACTTTTGAGTTCTATTGCATATCTAGTCTTATGCCTTTTCTTCCCCCTGAAATTACTGAAGTTTCATGTGATCATCAACCCATCTGTTATGCTTCTATCAGTGTGTGTTTTTTTTTTTTCCCCTGAACGGTCAGTTCTTTTTTCCTACCAAGTTTTGTTTTTCATGATTTTGCATAAGATTTGTGCTATTTATTTTGTAATTTTCAATTTGTGGATCGAGAATGCTTTTATTGCAACTATGCTCCAAATTGCTCTTCTTGGGTCCAAGTGTAACCTACTCATGCTTCACTTTCCTGTGATAAATGCTACCTGAATGAATTTTTAAGTCATTCTCATTTTTGTTCCTTGCAGGTAGTTACATGTGGAAATGTTCCCCTTGAGTCATCCTTTCAAAAGGTTCCTAGATGTGTCTACACTTCTACAAGTCTATATGAATATAGGGGAT
The DNA here is from genome assembly GCA_029852735.1 of Persea americana. Lineage (NCBI taxonomy): Eukaryota > Viridiplantae > Streptophyta > Magnoliopsida > Laurales > Lauraceae > Persea > Persea americana. The sequence continues at coordinate 3,335,599 of CM056812.1, forward strand.
GGGATTCTAAGCCGGCTAATGCCACACATAGGCGTTTTACGTGGGGACTCAGATCTTTAGAGGTATTTCAGCTAAATTATAATCTTGGTTACTTTACCACACAATTAAAGGTACCTTTGGATCTTTCTGCCTTCATTTGGGGCAGATGTTATGCACTCATGGTCATATGGGATGGTTATATGATATCCCTTTTCTTTCTTTTTTTTATGCAAATCCAAACAAGGCACATCCACTGTATCCATTTTATGTTCATTTGAGCCACTGTGGATATTATTGCAATTTTGGATCCATCCAAACATTACATAATTTTTTTTTAGAAACTCAGATGAAATTTGAGTGAGGTCAGCTTGATGGTGAAGGAGGGCCTTGTGTACCTTTTATTTTGCTCTGTGAGAACACTGAAGAGGACTTGATGCTCAGTTATTGTTTAGCCTGCTATAGCTTGGTTTGAAATTTCCAATTCACATATCTGAATTTTGAATTGTGGCAGAGACACGTCACCGACTTCTACATCTCTGATTTTCAGTCCGGTTTGAGAGCGCTGGTTAAAACTGGCTATGGTGCCAGGGTAACTCCTTATGTTGATGAGTCGGTTGTTGTTGAGGTCAATCAGAGGAACAGAGAACTTTCTCCAGAATTTATAAGGTGGTTGGGAGAGAGGAACCTTTCAAGTGATGATCGTGTCATGCGCCTGAAAGAAGGGTAATATGAACTCAGAGCTCTCTTTATTTCTATCGCCTTTTACCACCATATGTGGGACCAATTAGCAGCGATATACAATTGTACATAGCTTTTCGAATGTTGGTTGGGTACACTTCATGCTGCGATTTATGCCAGATTAAACTTTGGTGACTCTTGTGACACTCTGAGTATCTCCTTTGCTTGTGCGTGGGCAGGAAGATCTGAATTGTTTAAGCATAAATCCTTTATGTCTAATCATGTGGTTTATAAAGTTAGCTTGGGCCTGTTTGTTTGCTTAGAATACTTAGGACTTGAGTATATAGAAATTCATGATCAAATGAGCTCCACTGAGGGATTATTTAAGATGCGGGTAGTGAAGGATGTGATGAGAGGATATAGATAGGACCTTGACTTTCCTAGGATTTGAATTACTACGGGTTATGGCTGGGTATTCATTTCTCATATTCTCTTGATTCAATTTCCATTAAGGGGAGGTTATTATTATTATTATTATTTTTGGTGGGGAAAGGGGAGGTTGTTTGATGGCCATTTTTGAAAACTCACCTTTGATTCTTCATTTTTAACCACTTATAAAACACTTTCCTAGGTTTACAATTACATGAAACAAACAGGCCCTTTTAACATGCCAAACTGCTTTCCGTTAAATGAATATTTTTTCTAAAGAACATTGACACAGTTGTACATGACATTGTGATTACTTATTTTATTTACCTATGCAGAAAACATTAATCCTTTTTAACCCACAACTCCGCAAATGGAAGCCTCTACTGAATGGGTTACAACTTACAACTTATGTCTTTGTAGGTACATAAAAGAGGGAAGCACTGTTAGTGTGATGGGGGTTGTCCAGAGGAACGACAATGTGCTCATGATCGTCCCTCCACCTGAGCCCATCTCCACAGGATGTCAGTGGGCCAAGTGTATCCTTCCAGCAAGCCTTGAGGGGATTGTTCTGAGATGTGAAGACACTTCAAAGATTGATGTAATACCAGTTTAGCATGACAAGATTTCGATCAGGTGAATTTCACAGATTTGTTTGTTGGGTTGTTGATGGTGATGGTGATGGTGAGTTGGGGTTGGTGTTTTTAACAAGTATGTATAGCTTTTGTTTGTTTTTCTTTTTGAAAGGCTTTGAAGCCTTTTCTAGTGAGAGTGGTGGCTTGATTGTTACAGTAGAAATTAAGGGGATCTACATGTGTTTTAAGGGGAGAAGGTGCAGTTGTTTTTTTGTTGAGAAATGTATTCAGATATCGAGTAAATTGGCTCTCTCTCTCTCTCTCTCTCCCTCTCTCTCTCTCTCTCTGTATTTTTTTCCTCTTTTTTTTAAAGCTGTTGTCATTTTTAAAGCACTTGAGCCCTTTTGCTAAGTTTGTTTTGAATTCATAGAAATCCATGGTGATGGTAAAATGCATTCCGAAGAAGTATTAAAGTAGTGGTAGAGATATGGACGGGACCTGACTTTCCTGAGATTTGATTTATTAGGGTGATGTTGGGTAATCATTTTTTCACAATAGTGTGGGTAATCACAATGGTCTTAGCCTGATCTTTTTTCATGACCCATATTATAAGTTAAGCTTTTGTGCAAACCAAAATATAAAAAAAAAGGAATAAAAAAAGAGGCTGTGTTCGTTTGGAAACTCTAAAAATAAGCTCTTATTTTATGATATAGAGCTGATTTACATGTAAGAGGAAGGCCCAGCCCGACTTTAAAAACATAGGCCCAAATCTGGCCCAAGCCTGATGAGGGCATTCATGCTAGGTTGAAGCTTGTCCATCTAGTCAATCAGGCTGGTTTGAATCAGATTTCTTTTTTCTTCGTTCCTTTTCTTTTTTTAGGGCTTTCTTGTGATTATTTGAACACATTATCATTAACTACAAGCACTCATTTTTGGGCCTGGCCGGGCAGGACTTTGGGCTTTCTCACTTAATGGTCCTAGATTATATGTCCAAGCCCTCCTTCGCCCATGAGCATACTTGGAGTGTTTGGTAAATTTCTAATTGTATTTTCTTTTTTAAAATTTATTTAAATATTTGAGCTTTCGCTTTTAAATAAAAATAAGCCAAAAGGGAAGCTGCTTTTTTAGCTAAAGCGGATGGTGGCATGGAATGCAAAATCTACAAGTGTTTTGGATGAAATAACCTAATAAAAATGAATAGGACCTAAATTTTTCCCAAAGAAAAAAAAAAAGAATTATACTTTGGAAGATTGGCCTTTTGATCCACCTCTAATTCTCTAATACATAAGATGATCCTAGGTATATTTCTTGGTTCCACCCCTGGTCTAAGTCATCATTTCGGGTTAGGATTGGAACACCAAGAACTCAATTTAAGCTCACCCGAAACCTGACCCAAACCCAACCACCGGATCCAACCCAACCATGTTGGCCGGGTCTAGCCAGGTATGTCCAAACACCCACAAAACATCGAATCTCATGGGTCCCACCTCTGACAAAAGATGGTGGGCCACACTGTTGGGCACCCACACTTGTGATCTCTAATGTCAAAAAGTCTTACCAAAAGAAAAGTAGAGGCCAACTTTAATCCAAGCCGTTCATTTCCTTACACTTGGCAGTTGGCAATGGAAAGCACCGTCCCTGTCAGAAGCTGTGACACGTGTTACATCAGAGTTGCATGCTTTCGCTTTCAACGGTCGAGATTTCACCAATTGAAAAACACAGAAGGCCTTCCGAACACGAAATCCCAACCGCCTTTCACAGGAAGAAGGACGCTTTCAGTCCTACCTAGTGAAAGCTTCAACATGCGGAATATTCTTTGCTAGTCTTCCACATTGCAAGACTTTTTAGGCTGTATGCCTAATTGTCAATCCATACTTTTTCATTGTTAGATGAATATGTGTGCTCAATTTGATTAATTTTCAAAGTCAAAACTCATGTAAGTGTGGCAAGTGGCAACCCTATGTAGACTATTATTATGGCATTTGATGCTAACCCATCTATTTTTGTTCAAGTTTGGGATGAGTAGATTGGATCAATTCCTCTTTCATTTTGGAAGTATTGAATACGACCATAATTCTGAGCCTCATATTCCTCTTTAGAAGATACGTGTTGGAGTAAGCAGCATCCCATTCTAATTGAATAGGACCATGATTCATTTGGAATATGTAAAGTCATTATTTTGGTCAAATCACATTGTAAGTATATAATAGGTCTGCTAATATAATTAGAAGATATTTCAAATACCACACGAGTACTGGCAGTTTGATGCCGTTTGTTTGATATGAATAAATTACTACCTATGATGCTCAGATACGGTATGGACGCGGTAGAGATATGCTATAGATACGGCAGGGATATGGATTTTACATGTAAAAACTGAAGTATCGAATATGATCCGATATGACATGATACATATTTTGAAGTATCCGTGCATCATAAATTACTATAATATATAATAAGATGGTTTAGTAGAAAAGTAGGACCCATCAAGTCAATCTCAGATAGATTTGTGTAAATTGTACTTTGAAACACTACTATGCATATAAGTGAGAAATGTGCAATTGACAATCAAACAAATTGATAGAAATTCCCAGAGAAATTTACATGTTTGGTAGTGTGCCTACCTCCGGAGAAAAACAAAAGCCCGCTATTTTTTCTCTTGTTTCTCGGGTTTACAAGGTATGATATCATATATATATATATATATATATGTATATATATAATTTTTTCTTTTCTACACGGTAAAAAAGCTTGATAGAATTACCAAAATACCCATGGACCCAAAACTTGATCCTTAGCTGATGATGGTGCGATCTGATTAACCCGGAATACAAAGACATCAATGTAGCAAAGACCTACGATGCCGATTGGATTAGACAAGTCAAATCTAGGGTGGCTGAGTCTCCGCGGAGACTTTCATTCTGTGTGTGCAGGACTAGCACCATAGTCCGCTTCAAACTACCACCTCCAGGAAGATCTAAGAAATGAGTTTTTCTTTTTTTGTTTTCTCATCTCTAGGCCTGCATACAAAGACGACGACACCATGGAATCTTCAGTTTTCTAGATGTATTTGTTTTTCTTTCTTCTTGGCTGTCATGAGCAAAAACTCTCCAATTGGAGTATCCCTTTCATTGTTCAATTGAGTTCCCAATTCTTTTTGAGATTTTATAAAGATTGGTTTGGTAGCTTACCAACATAACTTCATATACACTCAATCCTTTCTCTTTTTCCCTCCTTCCTTTTTGCCAATTTTATCATCCAATCACAGTAGGTTCTTGAAATATCAGCATACACATTTCTCCCTTTTATAAGGCCTTTGATGGGAATTCCAAGTTCTCACAATTCAAATGGATTTCATGCTTTGGATCAGCTTGTGATTTGAGTTATGAAAATCTAACAGACCCATCTCTCACTATTTTGCAATCTCCAATGGGCGTTTGAGATATAGCAATTTGGTGCATTTTAGGTGCAGTCTTCAGCTCTGCTTATTCACTTTTTTATTGTGAATATTTGAATTTGCCGCGTGTTGCTTTCGACGTGTTTGGATTGGAATCCAAATCCATAGTAGCAGATTCTGGAGCTTGATTTGCAGTTTGTGAAATGAAAATTGATCATCCTCATAATTGTCTTTCTCAGTTCTCAGCCATTATTTAGTGTTGTGGTGTTCAAGAGACATACCTGCTTTTGTGTATTCAGATTCCAAGTTCAAGGTATGAGATTGGAGATTAAATGGTTCAACTTCCAACTTTTGGTATTCTGGGGTAGTGCATTTTCAAACAATACATATAATTCTTCATCACTGATTGGGAGTAGGCGATCTAGTGATCTGATTGCTATTTTCAATTGCGCGACAGGACTATTTTGAGTTTGATATCCTTTATTTGAATCAATTTCAACTTTGGAATGCTTTGAGGTGGAATAACAAGATAGATCAATTATCTTCTCACTTTATGATGCATTGGGACTTATTTTTATGAGGTTATAGATTGCAGATTTTGGGTCTTGTGAAATAGTTTGTTCATGGGAGCATTATTTGCTTGTCGAAACAAGCAGACACTGATGAGGATATTGAAATTTCCTCCATGGGTTTTGTGCTTCTCTGCTGCAATTTTAGTTTTTGTTGTTGGTTTGCTGGTATTGGGAGCTTTCTCTAGATCATTTTTTCATGGTAGATTTGGTGGCGTGAATGAGGAGTTTGAATTTGTGAAAAGAGATCCATTGAAGGGATCTGGATATCCTCCTATTCTTGCTTACTGGATTTCAGGCAGTCAGGGAGAAAGTGAGAAAATCTTGAGGCTATTGAAGGCAGTTTATCACCCGCGGAACATGTACCTTCTTCATCTTGATGCGGGTGCGTCACATTATGAAAGGAGTAGATTAGCTTCCTCCATTCAATCTGAAATGATTTTTAAGTCATTTCGCAATGTCGATGTGGTTGGGGAATCCCATGCTGTTGATCAGAGGGGCTCATCGGCTCTCGCTTCCGTACTCCATGGAGCTGCAGTTTCGCTTAGAATTAGTCAAGATTGGGATTGGTTCATCACATTGAGTGCTTCTGATTATCCAATTGTGACTCAGGATGGTAAGTTTCTACCCAAACTGCATCTTGTTTTCATTTATTTAGCTTACATAAGGGTGTGTTTGGATTGGATGTACATCAAATTGTAATTCAGTTATTGATTTGAACATTTTAGCAGAATAGGAAGGTTGTGCTTCTGTGGGATTCTATATTTCCCTCTTTGCAGTTCCAAATCAGTGTCACAACTATGAAACTATGATTTGGGATGGAAAGGGAAAAAACATAATTATATTGGATGTTTTTCTCCTTCCACATGGCCTCAAATGCTGTATTCTTGCATCATCATTATCATTGGAGCCTTAAGATTTCTACTTTAGAATTCAACATATTCCTGCTAAAACGTTTCATAGTATCTGCAATTTTAGGGAACTTAAGGTGATCCCCTGTCCATGATGCATGGACCTTCATATATTTATATATATATATATATATTTATTTATTTATATATATATATATATATATTTATATATGGACTTTATCACCAAACCCTGAACCCCACATGCATGGCTTGAACGACTGACAAAATATATGTTCAAATATACTACAGTTGCCGATTGGAGGCCGTCGAGGCATCTAATTATTGGGATTCGGATATCTCCATTTTAATGAATTTCTACTCAAATCTTTATACATATTTCTAATTAGATTGTGTAGATCATTCTTAAGGAGACATCCATTTGTGTCCAAATACCATGTTAGTTTCACACTTCCATTTCACATTTCTGTATAAACACACTATTACAATGTTGCAACTAAGGTTTCTCTGTCTGAGAACTATGTTTTCAGTTGTTTGACATGTTATGATGATCACTTGAATTTTGCGACATTTGTGCAGATCTTTTGCACGCATTCACTTCATTGCCAAGGGATCTGAATTTCATTCATCACACAAATATCACTACGTTGGAGGAGTAAGAAATCTCACTAAAAGTCTTAAAACTATTTCTCTGATTCCTTGTCAACTTATTTGCTACAAGGAATTGCATTTTTCTAGTTTTATAGAATTCTACACTCATGCAGGTACCCAAGGATCAATCAAATTGTCATAGATCCAAATCTATATTCATCAGAGAATACCGAAATATTCGAAGTCAAAGAAACAAGGGTGACTCCTGATGCTTTCAAGATTTTCACAGGCAAGTTTACAGTTCATCGGGATTTTTATTCCTTCGTGCTTCTATCATGCGTCTGTGTCCTTAATTATGAAATTGAATTACGTTTGCTTATAATCAGCCTAAAAGATATATGAAATAGTATTGTAGATTTGTAGTTTAGTTGGCATGCTTCCTTGTAAGAAAGAGGAATTATGTGATCCTTGTCCATTGAACAAGTGGTTAACCAGATTGCAAGATTGAACTGGTTATAGATTGGGTTATGGTAGTTTCAACCATCCATATGAAGTGCCACTGAATGGATGGCTAGCTTAGTCCAATAATGTTGATATCTGAACCATGGTCCATTGATACAAATCCCACCTGGACATTCTGGATTTAGCCCTCAAAATCACCACTACAGTTCTAGTACTCGTTGAGTTGACTCAACATTCAACATTGACTGAGAACTCAATTCGGTTGAACGTCGAGCTGGGTCATCCTACAAACTAACAAACCAAACTCTTAAAATGTTTACTAACAATTAGGAATGTAGCAGAATCATCAAGCAATAATTCTAACAAGATTTAGATCTCCCTCTGGCTTTTGTAACTGGGTTTTCTTTCTATTTGTGTTGTATGCAACAGGCTCTCCTTGGGTTATTCTAAGCAGGTCTTTTATGGAGTACTGTGTACATAGCTGGGACAACCTCCCCAGAAAACTGCTCATGTATTTCGCCAATGTGGCATACCCTCTTCAGGCATACTTCCAAACAGTCATTTGCAACTCCCCTCAGTTCCAAAACACCACTGTCAATACTGATTTAAGGTACATTGTCTGGGACAACCCTCCACAGAAGGGCCCACAGCTCCTCAGCCAGGCCCTCTATAAGGGGATGGTCCAAAGCGGGACCGTTTTCGCTGGGCCATTAAAGGAGGGCGATCCAATGATATCGAAAGTGGATGATTACATTTTGAAGCGGCCTTCTGATGGGGTGGTCCCTGGGCAATGGTGTTTGGGGTCACTTGTGAATCAAAGTAGGAAGGAACTGAAGCATGATTTATGTTCAAGCTGGGGCAGTGTTGATGCCGTCAAGCCTGGGCCCTATGGGAAAAAGCTCAGGAGTTCTGTATTGAAGCTTGTTGAGGAGAGGCAACAATTGGGCCAGTGTGATTTGTGGTGAGATGCATTGAGTTGGTGAGGCCATTTATTAAGACTCGCTCTGTCAGTCCAGACTCGCCCGAGTCACGGTGGTCGGGTGATGGTTGGCTAGAAGTCTAAGTTTGACCAAAAAGTCAAGGAATCCTAATAAAACATGATACTAATAAGGGCCGGATGGCTTAGCTTGGACAGTGGATCAATTCAGTCATCAGATGGTTTAAATTAAGGTTTCATCTGGGATGACCCACCATTCTTCGGTCAGTATTTGAACCGAGTAGTGGAGGCCCAGGTTTAAGGTCTGTTCGTTTTCTGGGTCAGGCCCACTCATATGTCCAGTTAACACCCAGCAGGCTGGTGACCCAACCCAACTTATTTGACGTTTGCAGTCTACTACTCAGTTGTGACACTAGAAGTTGGGCAACTTTCAGCCCCAGGGTTGGTGTCTGGGTCCAAATGTCAGTCCAACATGCATACAAGTTGGATGTGGACGTCCCTCGGCTTGGTGGGGCCCAATTTAATAGAAGATTGGGGCCCAATTTAATAGAAGATGGTTTCTGTTGCAAGGAGGATCCTTTGTATTTTGCCCTTTTTTTTAAGAAGATTTATATTGAGATTTTTTTTTTCATTCCTGTTATTGCAATTGCTATGACTTCAAGAAACAAGAGAGGTTTGCTTTGGCATGTTCATTTCAGTTGAATCTTGGGTATGCAAAGGGCTTGGACATGGCCTAGATAAACCCCAGCACAACTAATTTATCCTTTATACCAAAAAAGGGTTACAGCCAAACTCATAGACCCATACTCCTAGTCCAAAGCACACTGAAGTCTAAGGGTGCTCAAGGGGTGAGACAGCCCAGGGCTGAGCTGGTCCAAGCCTGTTTTAGGCCGGGTTCCTGTCTTGGAATCTAAGCTCGTTTAATATTGGGCTGTTATTGGATTGAATTATAGAAAGCCCCGTCCAGCCCTGCCCAAATAAGTAATGCTTGTAGTTTAGTCACTGATTTGTCCAAACAAGGGAAATTGTCCAAACAAGTGAAAGAAAGCCCGAAAAAGTCACAAACAAATATTAAACCGAGTTCGAGTCAACTCAACCGAGTCACTTTATTTAAAATGTGACCAACTGGGCCAAACTGTTCATCAATGAACATTTAGATATGGCCCACTATAATTGAGTTCTCTTGCAGATCAAGGAAAGTTTCAAACCTCACTCATTCTTTCCTCCTTTTGCCTTTCATATCTTTTGTCCTCTTCCTTCTAGTCCCATGTCCTGTCTGCCACGTGGCATGATAACATTAAAAAAAATAAAAATGTGGCACATTATAATGAGGATCCGGATCCCATCTTTGATCAAACAGGGAACTTTTTTTGTACCAAACAGGGGGTGTCACATGGGGGAGAGAAAAAAATTTTATTCATTGGGGAGATGGGATGTGGCTGATTTGATATCTTCTCCCCCATGTAGCACCCCTTGATTGGTCCAAATAGGATTTCCCTGTTTGGTCCAAACAGGGGATCCCTTTCCATTACAATGAATGTCTTGAGAGTTTGAAATGTCACTTTATTTGCTGAGGTGCTACATCACACCATATATCATTTCATGATGGGCCCCACAAATTCTTTTAGGGCAGCCCAACAACATAAACTGTTAATGGGCCACATACATCAGCATGCCATGAAACCTAAGATGAATTGCCAAGTGGCACTCTTATAAGCCACCTTTGTGTTTCCAGTCTTTTTCTGACACGTGTCATCTTAATATCTGGAGTATAAAGGTCTGTAATTAGGGCTAAAACTTAGGTTGGGTCCAACCCGAATTAGACTTTACATGGGCCTCGGCCTGGGCCTGAAATCACTCTAATCAACCTGATATTGGGTGGAGCGGAAAGTACTCCAAGTTGGGTTGAGTTTGTCTAGTCAGGTTGGATTGGGGTTTGGGATTGCTCTTTAAGAAAATGGGTTGGGCTTGGATTGGCCGAAAGCTCGACCCTATCAATTCCAATTGACATCATCCATTAGTGCATATGTTACAGGTGACACTGAAACATGGTTCGACCCAAGTCTCCTGTCAAAAGTGGGTTCAACTTGAGTTGAGGCCCAGTTGGGATCCAGTCCACAGAGCTTGCTTTCTCAACTTCGGGCCTTTACTGTGGAAGTTTTGTTCAGAAATCATTAAGCCTTTAAAAAGATGAAATAAACCATGTGTCAGGTACAATCTATTAATAATCAAAAATACCAAAAGCTAAAGTCGTTAAATAGAACAATGTATATCAAAGGGTTCTGATAGAATCAAGTAACCATTGTAGAGATTGAAATAGCCCATTAGGATGAATGATTTCTTTGATATCTAATCCTTTCTCTTCTCTCCTTTTTTTCATTTTTTTTTCTTCTGAGGATGGTGTCGGGCCTCTTTGAGAACCGACCATTTTCCTAGGCACTTAAATTCCTCGACTCCCCCGTGCACAAGATAAGTCAATAAGTCAGGCTTTTATTTGGGCAAGTGACGACAGCGAGAGAGCGAGAGTGTGAAACTCACTGATTCCTTAGCCATGGTCCTAGCTCTCTCCACTCTCTTTCCAACCCTAGCCATATTTTTATCTTATTTTATTTTATTTTTTGTATATAACAAAGGTACAACCCTTCCACTTACATTTAGAGTGGGTTTTCTCTTTCAATGAGATGTATTTTTAGACTCCTCTCCCCTCTCTCTTTCTCAATAACTTGCGGGATTTAAATTCGAAATGGAAAAAACCAACAACCAAATTAAAGTAAGAGGTATAATATCTATTTCTGGAAGCCCACTCACATAATATCTGATACGGTCCCCATGTTACAGATGCCAGCTTTTCCATCTAACCTCCCCCACCTCAAATAGGTGGAGTTGGGCTATTATCTTCTAATCATATAGAAGAAATTCAGAGTATATATATATATATATATATATATATATATTTATATGGGATATATTCGTGTACATCTATCCCTTACCATATTATAGTGAGGGACAACATAGTGGGGCCACTTTGTGATTCACCCAATCATCTACACACATGGAACCCCCTAAACTCCAATGGATCAATTGAGTTTTCATTAATCTGATTGGATTGGACCATTGGATTGAGGGTCAAAATTTTCCTTTACTATAAAGTCGTTAAATTTGTGGGTCACGGATAAAGGGATTAGAGACTTGGGATTGATTTCAAACTTGGGATTGACTTCAAACTTGATATATGGTCTCATCTCATATGACTCTTTCCAATCCCCACCTACCCGATTGAGTTTGTCCCTCACCATATGGTAAGAGAAGGATACACTTGAATATTATATATATATATATATATATATATAGACACACACACACACTCGTACCCATCTAACCACCTCCACCATCCACACTGGTGGTTGCATTGGACCCCACAAGTCGGATTCAACAAATTTTCTTGCCTAACTAGTTGAACTGATCGTTTCTTTAAACATACAACAAGGTCATAACCCATGGACTAAACCCCAGCTAGAACAAATTAGGGTTTCAAGGGTTCAGAGCTTCGGGGGTGCAACTCAGATAGGTAAGCTACTGAGCCAACTTAATACTCCACCACTCCATATGTAAATGCATGCACACGCAAACTCAAACCTATTTAAATGAGACCCAAACATACTGCACATATGTAAACCTCAAACTCAATCCCAACTTGAATGAGACTCAACCATACACATCATAAACCAAACCCAACCTGATATCTAAATTTCTACCCATGTGAGATTTAGGGTGGCGAGGTAGTTTATCCAATAGAATAAACATAGGGGAATTTGACATTTCAATGCCCCTTAAACACTCAATCTCCAATTTCATAACTTAAAGTCTCTAAATGTCAGTGAATCATTTGTCGTTGGTATACTTTTTTGTTTTTTTTACTTTTTTGCCCTAGATCCCATGATATCATGGGATTCATTAAGATAGCTTTTCAACTTTTAACATTTGGATCCTATGATATCTTCGGTTTTTAAACTACCATGATTTAAAAACCCATAATATCATAGGATTGAGGGCAAAAAAAAAAAAAAATATATATATATATATATAGAGGTGCTAGCTCTTCTAAGCTTAAGCTTAGGATAAGGTAAGCTCAAGTGTATGGTGGAGGCCCACCTGGAGACCCAAATGGGAGTGGGGGTGTGGGGGATTTCAAGGACTCTTTAGGATCTTCCTCTCAGCAAAAAATCAGCTCCAACCGTGATTTCTATCATCTTCATATGGGCCCAAAAGTTTAATGGTCAATAGTCTATTCGAATCAATACATAGTCAATCCAACGGTCCAGTAAATTCGGATCTAACCGAAAATTGGTGGACATGTGCAATTTAGAGGGTTCATGTGTTTGGTCCATCCAAAGGTGAGCCCCACAAGCATAAGCTTACAAGATTTTATCCTAAACTTAAGCTTACGAGAGCTTTGCTCATATATATATATATATATATATACACACACACACAAGTGAGGTGCTCCTAGGGCCTGTTTGGGGGATTTACTTATAGAGTTATGTGGAGTAAAAGTTATTTTAAAGAAATAATAAAATATAAGTGGGTTATGAAGATATTTTGTTTTTAGTTGTTTGTGATGGAATCTTTTTGACTTTTTTTATTGGGAGATGGAGTTTTTTTGTCTTTTAATGGTTACTTTTTGACTTTTTTGTAAAGAATATGGTGGGAAATGAGAAATAAAGTACTTTTGATGTGACTTGTTTTTGAAAAATGAGGACTTTACTCTACTCAACTCTACTAATAAAATAGTCAAACAAGCCCTATGAGAAGCACTCTCACCAACTTAGTGAGAGATGGGTCAGGGCCCTCACTTCCATATTCACTCTCACCAACTTAAATGCAATGATCCCCAACTTAAATGTGAGGACCCTCATCCATCTCTCACTAAATTAGTGAGGGTGCCTCTAATAGAAGCACCTCCCTGAATACAAAACTCGAACGGCTTTAATAAAATTTGACTTAGGTGAAATTTCCAGAATTTTAGTCATTCATCTGGGAGTTGAATGTTTAAGCAGCGTTGAAATGCCAAATCCCCTAAACATAGCATGTCACGTCGTAAATATAGCCTGCATATTTATAAAGCAGTTATCAGGTGCACAAGATGAGCATGGAAGTTTTCATACGGGCCCACCTGGGGGCACATGATTATGCAGTTAGCGGTATTTGAAGACCTGGTTGGGACCACCAACCTTAAAAAAAAAAAACACACCCACCTAAGGCCCACAAATTTTTCACCGAAAATATGGGTGCACAATCGATCCAACCCAAGGGTCATGTGACTATCAATGGGTTTGTGTGTGGGGTCAATTCAAATGAACCATCGAGTGGACGCCACTATGAGGAACACATAATAATTACCTCAGTTGTGCCAGTTGATGGCCTGAAAAAAAAAATGGGCCGCGCCCGAACCCAAATATAACCCAAATACTACAAAACTTAAAATTGCATTTTCAAATGGGTCAGGTTCGGATCAGCCCAGCCCAACTTGTAACCCTAAGCTAGAATGCACCCATTTCATTCCCATTGCAGACCATCCAATCTAATTGTGCAGTAGGCCTTAAATCTAAGCCGTTCATGTCAGTTCTCAATTACATGATCACAATTTCAACAAAATGAACGGTTCATATCATCACATTTTAAAAGCTTAAAAACACGCACACAAAAGAATAGAAGCTTTGATCCCTTTACAACTATAAGAAACTAACACAAATCCAACGGCTGAAATCAATCCTACATTACTACAACAAAGTTAATCAGATCGCGTATGGGCCCCACAAACACACGTGCGAGCAATCTCAACCGTCCGAGCACTCCGCCCACTCTTCTTCTTCCTCCTCCTCGTCATCGTCGTCGTCGTCGTCCCTCACTCTCACGGCTCTCGCAAGCTTCGCTTCTCCCAAGCGTATCAACTTCCGTGGGACCCTCGAGCACTCCTCGAGCCGGCTCAGCTGCCACGTCGACAATCCACGTGGCTCGCACGCATTCCCCGCGAGCCACAGCGAGCACGCGAGCCTTACTCGCATGGGCAAAACCGGAAATCTCCTCACACAAGCCGCAACCGCTCTCAGCGCCAGAGCCAACCACCCGCGGCGGCTCCTCAGCCCCAACCGCCTCCCCCAAATGACCAGAATGCCCTCCGCCCGAGCATAATCGGGTTCGGACGGGCCGGTCCGAAACCGGACCCGTCCTCCGGTTTTCTCAGTGCTCCAAACGCAATCCGAAGAACAAGAAAGAGAAGATGAACAAGAAGAAGGAGAAGATTTACATGGATCGGAGATCTTCGGCGAACAGCAGCCGCGGCAGAGAGGCCGGATCGGGCGGAGCGCGGCGCCGGAGAGGAGCCGGCCGTCGAATTTCCCGCAGCGGACGCAGAGCGTGCGGCGCACGTGACGGGCGACGAGGAAGTTGGCCTTGTGGACTCCGGCGTCGCAGCTCCAGCAGAGATAGGCGGCGTCGGAGGCGCAGTAGAGCGCCGCTTCGGCGCTGCAGAGCTCGCAGACCCTAGGCTTCTTCTTCATCTCTCTCTAAAACCCTAAAACCAGAGAGAAACGCTAAAAAACCGCTCGCAGAAACCGGAGGCGGATTTGTGGAAATGGAGAGAGGGAGAGACAAAGAGCGGTTTGAATCGTATATATACACGATGCAGTGATCGTCGGGTTACCACAAAACCTCGGCGCTCTCGAACTACTCGGCACTCAAAAAAAAATCGTGCCCTTCGATGTGCGGGGCCCACTTTTGTAAAATATCTTGTGGCAGGGAATGAATGGTAACAGGAGACAGTGACACGTGGATGGTGCCGAGATGTGACGTGTGTGCGGAGGCGGCATGTGTTGGGTGGAGGGAGTCAGTAGGAGTTGGCGTGGGAGATTACCAAACTGGCCCTCTTAAATGGGCCCCACTTTCCTTCGCAATCATGGATCCTGACCGTTGATGTTGAGCGTTTAGATGGGGCCCCACCTCTTGATGGATCTGAGCCACTCGTTGTGTTTCACCGCAACCATGGGGTTAATTGCTAGGCTGAAAAGTAATAATACCCATGGAACCGTGATATTCATAAATTCGACAGGCCACCGCAGAATTTAATCTCATTCATTCAATTTGTCCGGGTAATCGGTGGGATACAGAGATCTATGATGCAAAGGTGGGCCACACCATTAGTTATGAGATAGCAGCACGCGCTTTCTTTTCTAAAATTGTCAAATGTAAGACGGTGGAAGACTTACTTTTTCATATGGCAGATGATTATTCATCCTATGAGAAAAGTGGCATCCTGATTGGATCCTATGAGGCTTTTAATCTAGAGACTAGAGAAATACTTGGCTAGAAGAGTGAAACAGTGGGGTCCACGTAATGAAATCCAACTTTTTTTTTTTTTTTTAAGAAAGGCCTTCCAAGTATGCTGGCTAACGGTAAATAGTAGATAAATTCAAAATTTTCCCACCATTAGATTGACTTTTTGATAATAAAAAAAAATATGTGATCAATATCAGCTCACGCAAACATTTGAACGAGGAAGATTTCAACAGGTGAGCCGTATTGTAGAGTTTCTTTTTTGGGATATTGACCGCATGCTGTTCTTACATTTGATATTTGTCCCGTAATAATCAAGTTTATATAATTGCAGCAAAATTGTTAGCACAATAATAGAGCCCTGGGATATGGCATGTGCAATACCGCAATTTCTTAAGATATGCACACATGACCCTAGTACATCCCACGAGAGAAAAATAGTTAAACTTGGACCTGTTTAAGATCAGATCAGTCATAAAATCCCTTTCCTTCCTCCTACCTACAATTTGATTAATGGCCGAGAGGATTCGGATTCGAAAATTTTATATCTTGGTGGGGTCCACTGGACTCATATCATCTAGAATGGGAGCCGTTTTCCTTTTTTTTCTAATTTAAGTTAGATGATAGGCATAGGGGTATATTTGTCCTTTCCTTCTTTACATATTTGCATATATATTATACCTTGCGTGCATTTCTCTCTAAGAATCAGGCATGGCCCACCAGACCGGAACCTTCCGATGACGACGTGGCCACAACCATCACCGGCTATTCATCTGCCACGTGGCAACATCGAATCGGAAAAAGAAAGCACTTTCTCTCTCTACGCTGCCTCACGCAATAACAACCCGCACACAGAAAAAGAAGCATGTCAGGCTCTGCACCGGTAGGATGCGGCCACGTGTACTTGAGGCGTCGGCTTCGAAAGGAGTGGGCCTGATGGCGCCACGTATGCGGCGGTGGTTCTGCTTGGTCCATCATGGGGACTATGTGACAATGGAATGAATGGGCTCACCTTTTATTTAATTGTGGGAAAGACAAAAAATGATTCAAGAGAGATGAATATATTTTCATTGCATTACATGACTCACCAACCAACAAACCAACCATCCAATAAGCTGGTGGTGGTGGTTTTTTGTTTTGTTTGATTCTTGTTTCCTTCCCCATGCAGCTCATTTCCTAAATTGAGCACAACTTGGGTTCAAATTTTACTAGAATCTTCATTCATTGTAAATTTAATGTTTCTACATTAAAAAGGTTACAAGAGTATTTACTTATTGGGATGTGATTCAGTAAAAACTGTTCTCACAAAGTCACCGTGAGAACTTTTTTGTGGAGCCCATTAGGGGGCTCATTTGGGAATGGGACCGGTGGGGATTGAAAGATCTATATATGACCATCCTGAATATCAAGTTTGGCCCCAATTCCATGCTTCTAATTCCTTCATTCATGGCCGACAAGCCAAATCCATTCGTATGGGTATTTAGTCGAATCAACGGTCCAATTCATTTGCATTGGTCCCAAACCTTGGGGCGTGTGACTATCAAAGGGGTCCCTGTCCATTACAAGGTTTTGATTAAGTGATAGGTGGCCCCACCCCATAATTCTCACGGTTTGAATGGTGAGAATAGCTCTCACCTGATTATTTCCTTTACTTATATATATATAATGGAGGGTGTTCCAACCCTTTTGGCCGGATTAATCCACATTGGTCGAGCCGGGTAAATCTCCTGTGGCCCAGTGTGATAGAGCAATTTTGAACCCTCAACCTCCAATAGTAAACTGTAGTCTTATGCCAACTGAGCTATCCCTCGGGATTTATCATGAGAGTACTTATTTTCATTATGCGAGTGGGAATGTCTTAGAATGAGAATAGAAAAAGCGGGGTACAAAAGGAATGCAAGAGGTGAGGTAGAAAGAGGAATTTTGCAAAAATAAAGAAGTAGAACTTTAAGAAATGAAGAGTGGATGTGAGGAATTTGATGAAATAAAGAGATAAGGAGGTAGTTAGTTACATGAGATAAATAGTGGGGAGAGAATGTGGGACTTTTGAAAAAACAAAGGATAATTTACAATCAAAACTATAATCGGCGGTCAAGATTAAAGTCAAAACCCTTGGCTTTAAAATATTATAATGGGTCAATTTTGTGTTGGGCCATGGCACCATCATCAATCTGGTCCAAGCTATGGGCTTAATTACATACCTTATGGACTCATGTTATTAATATATTATAAGGATATATTTGTACTGTTATATGCATGTGAGAATTAGTTATCACATATTATATGAGAATTTTTTTGTGGGCCCCATTTGGGGATGGAACCAGGGGGATGGAGAGATCTATGTGAGATCACCTCAAGTATCAAATTTGACCAGAAACCCATGCTCCTAACCACTTCATCCATGGCACATAAGTTTAATGACTTCATATTCAAAAAAATATTCAACCATCGATCTAACGGTTTAGTCCATTTTGATGTGTGCCAATCCTTGGGATTAGTGACTATCAGGAGGTTCCCTATTGGTTGTAAGGTTTGGATGGATTGTTAGTTGAGTCCCGCAAAAAAGTTCTCATATAATATAGTTCTCACTTGAATATTTTCCATATTCGTATATATGGGTTCGTCCATGCATAGGTAGGTTTCTCTCTCCGCATGAGCATGCATTATCTCTCTCGAGCTAGGTTCTTAGATAGGTTGCAACCCCTTTGCCAACTTACCAAAAGAAACACTTGCATTTGTATATATGCATTTGAGGATTTCTTTTAGATTTATTTTTAAGGCATTTGAACTCATGACCTACACACATTTCTCATGTCCCTAGCCAGATGAGCGGAAGCTCATGTGTGAGTGGGACTACTTGGATTAGAGGTGGGGTGGGTAAAATTTTCATCTTATGACAATTACCTTAGAATTGCAACCCAAGTGTCAGAATTTAGAAGTACGGAAAGAAGCCGGGCCTAGTTCAGTAGGCCAAGTGATTTTGTGAGCATCACGATTTGCATGGGCATCCCACCCACTTGGGTGGGTGAATGAATATTTAAATACATATAAAAAATCAATGCATCAAGCCTAGTGAAAATTCTATCCGCACATAAACATATATATATATATATATTCTAATACATAATAGACTTTAGATCACATGGTTAGAAATATCCAATTTAATTGAATTCGGACCAAAACCTTGAATTAGTGCCCACCTATTCAATTGTTAGGACCCAAGGCTCCACCATGATACCATGTCTCAACTGATCCTTTGAATACCAAAGGAAAAGACGGACTTATTCTCACTGATACAACTCTTTTTAACTTTATTTACACCGGAAAAAGAAAACTCTTTTAACTTTAAGGGATTGCTCAGTTGGTTGGAAAGTGGAAACCACGGATACCCAGTGATTGATCTCTTATATGTCTCTCTTCCTACATGTGTTGGTTTCTCTTCCCACATGTGTGGGCTATCTTTCCCACTTGTGGCTGGTTGGGGAACTAGTTTTGTTAGGTCAAGAACCAAAGGGATACCCTCTTCAGTGAAAAAATAAAGAGTAAATTCTTTTTTCTTTTTTTTTTCTTTTTTTTGAAAGATGCTAACTAATGGGTCATCTATAGCTTCACATATAGAACTGTCTTAATCTTGACTACCAAACATGAAAATTTTTCTACCAAGAAAAAAAAACATGAAAATTTAAGTTACAGTTGGAATTAATAATTGTCTAATAGAGTCCAGTTATGGCATTGAAAACTATTAAATGCATGTTGGAGTATTTAATGTGGGGTTATAACTAAGAGATAACTATAGGGACTGGTTCCCTTTGGATGTATACTTGTGGTGGTGAGTTAAAGACTTGAAGTTGTGGAAAACAAACCAGTGGCAGTAGACTTGAAAATTGAAACTTAATGAAAGCCTTCAATTATGGTCTCTATGTCACCTCAAACTAACTTGAGGAGAATAATAATGACGTTAGAGAGAGAGACATGGGGATCAATGAGAATAGGAAAATATAATCCAACTAGAAAAGGACTGGCTGATTGCAATTCCACATGGGGTCACATAAGTAACAAGATATGGGTGGTGGATGTAGACCACTAAATGCTTGTCATCACAACCATCCAAAGCAATGACTTTTGATTGTTGTTAAGTGCTCATGAGCCTACCAAAGGCCCTTCTATCTTTTGTGCAGAAGAGAAAAATCTTCTATTTCTGGGGTGCTAGCTAAGATTGCTTGAGGAATTGAAATCAGGGGAGTGGTAGCTTATGGTGCCACTTGGAACAATCTTTCTTGAATATGTGGATGGGTTCTAGATTTGATCTAGACCACTCATTCAAGGCGGCCCCTCTATTAATTATTATGTAAATAACCATAGAGGTGGGAATGAGACGCAACAAAAAGATAGGGACAACCATTATGTACTAAAAGTGAAAAGTTTTTTTTTTTTTTCATTAATTTATTTGTAAGATGTCTAGAAAAGGATTAAATATTCAAGAAAGTGGGGAAAGGAAGAGATCATTAAATAAAATGACGGTTAAAAAAATAACCATAATGCAAAATAGTGTTATTAGAACATACAAGGTTATAAAGATGATTAAGTAAAAAAACCAAGGACTTTTGTTTTTTTCCTCGCGTTTTAACTAACACATTGCGATTGTGCAATATAAATTATGTTGAGCAATTACAATATAGGGGCATTTTCATCTGAAAAACAGGTCTCCGTATGGTTATTTGCTAAAACTTTAAATTTTATATTGTGAAAAAGATGTTTAGCAAATGCTTTCCTGTAACGTTATAATTATGATTGAATCGACTAACAGCACTCGAAAAACTATCCTAAATAGATGGGATAACGCTTTCTACGGTAATCTTGTACTCATCTACCTTGACAAGATTTTTTTAAAAATATTCCAAAAAAATTTTTAAATGTAATGATCTTCTCATAACATTGTCCTGAGGCATGGCAAAAAATGTGATGCAAGGAGAGGTAGTTGTTGACTTGAAGCCTTCACAGAGGAGATGCCAGCTCAGGGATATACACGTTGCGTGAGCTGCTAAACAAAGTATGTGAACCAAATGGGAGATATGTGGGTTGGAATTTGGAAATGGCCCACCAATGCTCAATCACCCACTTGGAACCACCCAAATCCATTGAATGGTCTG
Source organism: Persea americana (assembly GCA_029852735.1). Classification (NCBI taxonomy): domain Eukaryota; kingdom Viridiplantae; phylum Streptophyta; class Magnoliopsida; order Laurales; family Lauraceae; genus Persea; species Persea americana. The sequence continues at coordinate 3,356,564 of CM056812.1, forward strand.
ATTGCATAGGACAGTTTTGTGGTCAACAAAGCTAATAAGTTGGGATGTCATCTTCAACCTGTGCAACGGATGGTAGTTATCAACTGTGGAGTTGGTACCAGCTATGAACAAAAAGAACTGTTCCTACACTGGCAAAGATCATTACCCCTTCCCTTCCCTGATCTAACCTACAAACTAGGACTAGGTGAAGACATTTTGAGCTTAAACCAAGCCGATCTTAGATTAGCTTAGTCTGAGTCTAGCCTCAATTAAGCCAAGCTAGGGTGAAGCTTTGTTGGGTTGACCTAACCAAACAGAGCTTGACCTTAGTTTTGACAATGCATATTGGATTTGAGCTCGAACTAAGCATGACAAATACATTATCAAATATCCTTCGCACCACCTATATGAGGCCTTTTTTTTTGCTTGGGTTACCCCCAAACAAATAGGGCGGGACTCGAGAACATACATATGACAAGAAGTGCCCACACATGTGGGAAGAATTAGCATACATATGGATCAACATGTGGACAGGTGGGTACACAGGTGGGTACGAGACAGGGTCGCCATCCAAGGAACCCCTCGTTATCACTTAAATGAGAACCATTGGAGCATCACTATGTGGTCCAACATTGGAGTGTCAAAGATACAGTTGGCACATTAAAAACATTTCAATATTATTAGTAAAAATACTCAACATTTTTTCAAAGTATACATCACAATATTTTCAAAAGATTGAAAGAAAATGAAAATACAGTGAGAACATTGTGACAAAATCAGAAAAAAAAAAAATACTGAAGAAAAACAAGGTCATTTGAAACTATCCTAGTTGATTGATAGGGTCAACGACAGATTCTCATTGAAGGACATGATCATTTCTGATGCAATTATTCCCCATTGAATCATTTTACAAAAAGCTGTACAAAAAATTATGGTCGATTTGTTATGTCTTAAGCATATTTAGAAGTGCATCCAATTGAACTGATTTTAAAAATTAAATTAACGATATCATATCATAGTCTTCCAAAAGCTTGTATTCTCTATAATTATATATACTTCAAATATAAAAGCATGAGCCAGAATCAAAGCCCCCAAACAAGGAAAGCATGCTTGAGCTGAGCACACTCAAGCCAGCTAAGTCTACCCTAACCTGAGCTTGGCTAGTGAGACAAGAACCGAATTTATTATCATAAGATCCCACGTTGACTAGCTTCTGCATCAATTTCTGGATCCATGTCAATTATTGAAGGGGAATTATGATCCTAAAACATATCTAGATAATAAAGAAATCTAACATCAAATCAATTAAAAACCAACTGTACTTTTTGTTTGTCGAAAACCTGAATGAAAACCATAAATTTTTAAAAATTAGCTCCAAATCTGATTGCAAACACTCACCAAAATCTTATTGGGAAAATCAGCTCCCCATCAAAAACCTATCTACAACAACTGTAGTCCCATTCTCAAAACCTCACTAACAATGCATGAAAACCAAATCAGAGGCCTCAAATCTAATACCATGTCAAAATGATGATCTCATCCTCCATTAAGGTACATATCAGGACACCCATAAGAATTAATTAAGAAGCTGTTAAGGTGAATCTAGGAAATAGAACCAAAGTCACATACCATAGAGGAGAAAGAAGCAGCAGCAGCAGCTTTATCAGTTGATTGAAATTTGCTAATGATTGATATCAAGTACTATAAAGAACAAAGGGATCTGCTTTTCTTGGTTCAGGAATATTCAAAATTATGCCACATGCAGCAAAAGAGGATCAAATTTCAAGATACAAGCAGCCTTAGCTTGACGTTGCTCACACTTCCATGCTGCCCATGCACCAGATCACAGTAGACACAACATGCACAAATTCTGAAGATGTAGCATTCACAGCAGCAAAGAAATGTAGCATTGGATTGGAGCCATTTGGAACTTCATAAAAACCAGGGACATGGAAATCAGATTATGTCCAAATGAACTCTGGAAGTCACAGTTCTCTCTTCTTTACCCTAACCAATTATACGCAATCAAAGTTTTACTTTAAGTCAGATAAGGAAACAAAGTGATCAACAGTTAGCTTCAGTGTAGGCAACCTAGTTTGGAGTATCAAACGGTGTTAGCTTCAGTGCAGGCAACCAAGTTCAAGTATCAAACGGTGTTAGCTGCTTCAGTGCAGGCGACCAAGTTCCAAGTATCAAATGGTGTTAGCTTCAGTGCAGGCAACCAAGTTCCAAGTATCCTGTGATTGGGAAGCGGGAACCCATCCTGGGCGCAGCCTAGATTCAGTTTAGCATCCTGTGATTGGGAACCCATCCTGGGCACAGCCTAGATTCAGTTTAGCATCCCGTGATTGGGAACCCATCCTGGGCACAGCCCAGATCAAAAGGGGCCCAGAGCGGCTGGACCCAAACCGATTACAACCATAGAGCAGCTAACCCAATTATTTGAGTCATAGAAACCGGTCATTGAACTCATTTAAAAGGTACTCTTTACTAACCGCGGCTACACTTTTGGCCTGTTTGTTTCATGTAGTTGAATTCCTATGAATTCTAAGACTCCTATTGTTAAAAATGGAGTATCAAAGGTGCATATTCAAAATCGACCATCAAAGAGCCTCCCCTTCAATGGAAATTGAATGAAGATAAGCTGGAAATGAATACCCAGCCATCACGTTAGTAATTCAAATCTTGGGAAAATCAAGGTCTCATCGACACCTCTACCTCATATCCTTCACCCTTCTCCTCTTTTAAATCTCATTTGGCCATGAATTCTTATGTATTCAATTCTTGCATATTCCATACAAACATAACAGGCCCTTTAAGAACCCTAGACTCTCTAGACATCCACTAAAGGAGACAATACAAAAGATAGGATAGATCCAAGAATATTATAAAACCTCTTTCTACTTTCATCTTGATTAAAATTCATAAAGCAGATTCGCTTCCTAACTTCCTTCAGGATTTTTTGAGCATTCCTGTGGTCCTTGGGATCAAGCAAGGTGTTAATGGCACCCTGTTGTAGGGGTTACTGTGCCTGTCAAGGATATATATTGTCAATATAGGCTAGCTCAATGACCACAAAATCGCTCAATGCACAAATGCCTTGCCTTCTCCTAAACAGGCGCTGGACAAAATCTCATCCTTTAATACTAACATCTTGCAACATCCCTTGATAAGCTCAATTTGTGCTGCCAGACACACAACTATTGAGGCTACACCTTCTTCCATCTAGACCCTGAATCTTCCTCTTTTTTTTTTTTTTCACTTCACCGACAATAGAAGATTGGGTTCAAGCTTCACATCCCTGAAAGGAACATTATTCCATTGAAACTATTTTCTGGAGATCACACAATAATAACACACAGGATATGCCTTTTTCACATCAACTGAATTTAAGACTAAAGAGAAATTAACATGTATTTATGATGCAAACCAATACTGTATTCCACAACTGAAGAAAATAATTTTAATGAAGTTGTGGACATCTCTGTCTCTCTCTCTCCTTGTTTTTATCTCCTCTCTCCCTCTTTTTAGATGGGGGAATTATTTTGTTCATGACCTGTTGCACATGTCATCATATTTTAAACTCCTATATTTTTTTTTCATTTTTAAATGATTTGTATTACCAATAAAAACAGAAAAGCATAACATAGAAAATAACCATATCCAACTCTTAAGAATATTTTAAATTCTACAACCTCAGCACTACAAAAATCAACATAAACTATACCCTCCAACATCCTCTCATTGTCATCATCATAGCCTAATCCATTCAAATTTAGTTGTGGCTTTGTGGGTTCTACTTTTCCACTCAATCCTATTTGCAGCCATATTTTCAGTAACTTCACAATCCATTATCATGTCTTTTCTTGCTACTTTAAATTAAGAGCTAGGATGGCTTTAATTATGACCATTCTTGGTCTACCAATAATCCACAGGTATCCCTAGCCATCCTCCCTTCTCCATGATTCAGCTATGTGGACAAACAAAGATTCCTCTTGAACACACACACACACACACACACGCACGCAGACACAATGCAACCAGAGACCAGAAGTATTCGTTTACAAATAGAGAAAAATTAAAGAATATAATGTTTTTTCATTGCTAAATAGGAATAATAATATACAGAAGTATAGAAGGTGAACCGATTGATTCTCCTGTTGTGCTTTTGATTGAGATGAATTCCTGGAGTCTTTCTGATGGTAGCAAGCTTTTATTACATGCAACCAAGGCAAACTGAGATTTACAATACCAAAAACACAAATCACAGCTGCCTGTATGGCCAAAATAATCAAAATCGCCTCATTGTGTAAAATCTAGAAAAAAAAATTTTGATTGAATACAGATGATTAAGATGCCTCCATTAGAGGCTTCAGGAAAGCCCATCTGTCTGTAGTTTCTCTAACTAAATGGAAAATCCAAATTCCATAGCTGCATATAAAGAATGTCAATGGTCAGTCTGTGTTTAACTTATTAAAAAAAAAAAAAAAAAAAGTACTTGATGTATTTAATACCATCATTAGAAACAAGTCATCAAGAAAATTTTTGCATCATAGAAAATATTTGACACAGAAAGATGTTTGATAACCTCATGCACAAAAGTGGTTTTGGACCATGCACAAGCAGCCATGTGTGACATAGGCACACTTGAGATCTGTCAGGTGAGGCCACCATGTACATGCCCCTGGCTAAAAGTCAACCCAACTCACAAATCAGGGAGGCCACACAAAATGATGATGATGATGATGATTTAAATTAAAAATAATAATAATAAACAGATGGTCTCCAAGGCTCCAACAATAGACAAATAGTGCAAAGTCAACCTGATGCGTGGATCAACTGATCAACCCTTTTTTCCCTTCTGGAGAAGAGCATTGGGGGTCCACAGGGTCCACCTAGGGGCAGCAGATACTGACCTGCCCTAGACTGAACTCAATAATTTGGCGTGTGTGATACACATTTCAACCCAAGTGATACATGTGTTGGGTTCAGGTGGTGGCCAAACTGCTACTTAAACAGCCAGCATGACCAACATATAACCAAACCCAAGTTAGTTTATATCAGGCCACTAACCTGATACCAACCCAATTGATGAATTTAGGACTCAGGTTGACCATCCAACGGTAGTAAAAAATAGCAGTCAATGTATTGTGTATGAGCCACAAGTATCCCAGCGGTTACGCTATTTAAAGAATGTAGCCAATACAACTGTCAAATTCTCCTGATTTTTTTTCTTTTTTGAATAACAGCATTTAGTGCCTGTTTATTTAATAGACAACTGAATCCTAGGATAAGTAAACAATGCCCTTCCATCAAAGAGGCTAAAAGTTTTGGATTAAAGGTGAGCATCCACAAGCTGCCATCAAACAATCTCTTGTACATGGGAAATGATTACCCAATCATAACCCTAGTAAATTAAATCCTAGGAAAGTGATGGTCATATCTAGATATACACCTTTGGCTCTTCAGTATTCACCGCTATAATACTCCCCTAATAAAACTGCCTTTTGAATTTCTAGGAATTTAATACCAGGTAGTAAAATGGCTCTAAATGAAATATAGTATCATTTATCGTGTGGTTCTCTTCGTGAATCTACTTTTTCGAGTGGAAGGATTAATCATTAGACAAGAATTGACTAAAAAGAAATTTTAAATGGCTTAAGGGCCCTGATGGTTCACTGGCGGGTTTCTTTCTTTTTACTGATAAATTAGTGTAAAATTATTGGTGAAGACTCCATCGGAACCTCTAAATGCTCACTCCTATGCCCCTATTACTTGCAGTTGAAGCACAAAGTGCTGACTCGAAAGGTTTAGACTGCATCATGTATGTCTAGTACTTTTCAAATGGAAAAAGACTATAGAAGTGAAATATGAGTTAAATCAATATTTCATATATACAGCGACGTGCAGCAAAGAAAAAATAAACCTTCCTGTTTTTTTCGAAAATGAAAATAAACCTTTTTATTATTAAGTTGAAGATAATATTAAAAAAAAAGTATTGAGTTGAAGATATTTTATTGACTGAATACAAATATAACCATGAGTAAAAAAGGGAATATTTACAGTTGGCAGAAAATATAAAGCATAGATGTAACACAACCATCTCTCAAGTCTCACCTGCTGAAGTTTCTAGTCAAACGAAAGAACTTGCAAGTAACACATGCAACATTATCCAATAGAACACAATTCCCAGCCTCATAGTAGGCTGTCTCATTAACACCCGTCCACCAGAAACCCTGCTCGATAACACGGAGAAAGTTGATGGTTTAGGGGAAAAAATTATAAAATCTTATACTGAAGAAGACAAGTGTAGCTCATTCCTACCAAAGCCCATCAATCCTGTCTGCAATAGGCCTACTAGCTCTTGGAACAATCCTTGACATGGTAAGTGACTTGAAGCCATGCCCTAAAGAAACAAGAAAAATGTACAGTTATCAAAATATTAGATACTAACTTTTATTCTGATGAACAATGCCACTTTCATAAGGAGAAACAATAAAATGTTCGGCCATTTGCTGGCTCCACATATCATGTTCCAGCAAAAAAAAAAAAAAAGCCAACTACAAAACAACTACTTAAAAAAGAGGTGTGAAGGCACAAATTAAAGCTGAGGAATTGTCAGAAGCAAATATGTGCAAGAACCTACAGATTCAGCTCCTTATTCAGAATTTAGACTAAAATGAGGATCAGAAAGTCTATGATTTGAGCCATTCAGGAAGCTCGATCAGATGACTTCAACTCAAATCAAGGGGCCTCAAATAACATCCAAGTATCCAACCATTAAAAATCTAAGATTCTAGCCTTCCCGTCTATTATCCAGAGATCAGGATTGGAAACCAAAAGAAAGATCAATGGTTGGATGGTAACAGGTTTATTTATTTTAGAGTAAGATTGATACCTCGGGGGAGAGGAGCATTGTGAGAAACATTTGGAAGCTGAAGGCTCCCCCTAGGGTGCTAGTCTTCGGGTGGTTAGCTCTCAAGAACAGAATTCCTACTATGGATCTCTTAAGGAGGAGAGGGATGACTATTGTTAATGGCTGGCTGCCCTATGTGATTGAGATACGAGGAATCCGTGAACCACCTTATGCTGAATTGCAAAACAGCTCAGTTTATCTGGATGTCAGTGGTGGGGTTTGACTACTGTTGTGCCCTCCCTAACTCTCTTATCGAGCTCTTTCAAGCTTGGAAGACCCCTATTGGGGATTCTAGAGGAAATGTGATGTGGAGGTTATCTTTTCTGGCGGTGATTTGGATAATTTGGAAGGAAAGGAATTCAAGTTGTTTTGAAAGGATGGCTTCTAGCGAAAGCATTTTGGTGGAGAAATCAAAGTTTCATGTGGCTCTTTGGGTGTCCATCAACCCGTCTTTTAGAGGATATTCCTTACAACAAATAGTGTATCACCGGAAAGAGTTGGCCTTCTCTAATGCAGGGCCTTAGTTTCTTGTTTTTTTGTTGTTGGCTTTCTTGTGTTTTCCTGCTTCCAGTCTGTTGCTGTTAGTACTTATCTTTTGTACTGTTTGCTCTTTTTCAATAAAAGTAACCATTCAAAAAAAAAAAAAAAAAGATTGATAACACTGGATGATCTGACAATAGTTAATGGAGTTTTGCAAAGATCCAAGCCAACAGAACTTGCACCAAAAATCGCATGTAATAGCTAGGTGACAATCAATGCAAGATGAACAACTTTATCCACAGCGATATTTGAGCCAAGTGGACCATGGAGCAAACTCGAGAAACAAGTTCTTCCAAGCTAAGGAAATGATGCATATCCAATGTGCTTGGAAGATTTAGATGTAGATAAGAGGACCCTGCATGACCACGATGGCACATGAGGCAATAAGCCTTGTGCAAGTCAGAGTTGGTCGAAACTAAATAGTAAGGAGTTAGATGAGTGGTTCTTCTCTATTATTTTAGCAGAGGAAGAGTCCAAGATGTCCATAAAGTCCATTGTTAAAATTTTAATTTAAGTTCTGGTTAGCAATTAGTTGGAAGAAAGAGTGTCGATATGGTATCTGTCAAATTTAGCTTGCTTTTAGTTAACAAAAAGCGGCTGAACATATTTGTAATAGGAGGTTATGAGGCAAGCAAACGAATCTATATGTATTACTCCACCATATTAGTAATAAGTTCAGTTTATGTCATCTCGTTTGTGGAAAAGCTTTGATTATTCTGTTTCCACGAGCATCATGTGATTTCATTGACCCCTCCCATAAGATTGAGTGCTACAGCAAGGTGAAGATCAAAGTGAAGAGTATGAGGCACCAACATGATACCCATACCCATATCCATGCCCTGGATTTTCTTCTTCTTCCCATTTCCCATACAAATGCTCATAAGCCCTTATGGACTGCATTTATTGGACTTGTCAATTTGCAAACCACCAAAAGAATCAGTACAAGTGTGATGTGTCTGATATATTGATATTTACATGATCGGTCCAATCAGATGAACAGATTTGGTAAACAAAAAGATAGTCACACCTGTCCTTTAAAACAAATAAATAAATAAGAAAGAGAGTGCCACTTTTAAGAATCACAAAGAAAGCTCACCTTTATCATCATCTTCGTCATCCAATGCACTAACACCAGACTCCATATCAATACCTATAGCAACTTGATCATTGTTGACTTTGCGCACACTGCGGACATGTGGCGTAATGGGGCCCAAAGTAACTGCCCTTTTATTTCTCTGCAGAAAATATACAACACAGGTCCATCAATGACCAACAACTTGCAATGTGGCCCTAATTTTAGCATAGATTACTAAACTGAGACTCTTAGTCTTAGCCCCTTATTTCAGGAAGGACTAGATAACTGAGACCTCTATGCAAAATTTATTTAAAAAAACAACTACAGAGATTAGGAACTACAGTGGTTTATCACATCTAAAGAGAATGAGACAATGAGTTGCTCGAATAGCGTGTGAAGTTGCCCCATGTACAAAGCCATAGTTGATCAAATAACTAGAATACACGCTATTAAAAATGCAAAGTGCATCTAGAATATATCACAACAAAATGTGAAGATCAAATTACAAAATGCAGGCAAATTATGTATTACATTTCATATGATGATAACACACATAGAGCTTCAATGGTATGGCAAAACAATGCTATGGCGGATTCTCTAGCGAAGCAAGGGGCAGATAGGGCTTTGCCTTTGAACACTTACAATACGTAATGGCTAGTTTCTTCTTCTTGTGGGTGTAAGTCTCTTATACCCAATTTTGGTGGAGTTTTGTAATTAGATTTCATTAATATAAAGTTTCTGTTATCGTTCCCCAAAGACAAAAAACATAAATAGTATTTCAATGCCAAAAGTACATTATTCACTTCCAGGATGGGAAAATCAAATACAATGAAAGCCATAATCTCATATTCATGCCAGCAAGTAAACAGTGAGATAGTCTTCAGATGACCGAAGATAATTCCAAAATCAAGCTATCAAGTAAGCATAAGAGATTGCTTATGCTTACATCCGCCTTCAACTTTGAGTAAATGCATGCCATAGGACATAAAATCTCTAGAAAAATCTACAGCCACAAAAAACAAAATTATCTGCACAACCAAATGTGTGCATGTATTTAAACAATTATTTTTTAATTGCACGCTTATTATAGATTGAGAATAGCCAAAATGGAAAGTGCGCAAGTAAACTTGAGAAACATTGTAAGGCAGAAACTTAAAATTAAGTAAATAAATAAATAAAATGTAAAGAGTAGAATTAAGATAAACTAAGAAAGAGTTGTGACATACTATTGGTTCAACCTCCAATATTTCTGTGGGATTCATATTATCTGGTTGTCCAGAATGCTGTGGTTCTTGAAGCATCTTCAATTGGGTCTCTTTATCCCGCAAAGAAATTTCAAGAAGCTCCCCTTTATGTACCAGATCTTCCACTTTCTGTCTTTCTGATTGCAACAAAACATCTCTGCTTTGAACTGTTACCCGTAGATCATTTAATTCTGAGAGAACAGATGCGATGTGTTTCTCTAGAATCTCCGAATATGCATGAACTTGGCTGCCCTTTTGGTCATCAAGATCCACATCAGGCACCCCAAAATGTAAAGCAAGAATGTTCTTCGACCATGTCAGCAACTCCTCTACCTCAGCCGACTTCCTCTTGTTGCTCTCCTGTAAAGCTAGAACATCATTGGTGCATCTAGTCACCTCTTGACGTAAGAATGAGATCTCTGCATCCCGACCTTGCAATTGTGATTCAAGATTCTTAACCTCCGATAGAAGGCTCTCTGAAAGATGATGCAACTCATTAAACCTGCTTACAGTTGTAGAAAGCTTTGCCATGGCCTTTCCTCGAGAGGCTTCAAGGTTCTCGAGTGCCAAATTTTTTTCTTGCACAATCTTCTCCAGTTCCTCAATCCTGGTAGCCAAACCTTCCATTTGCGATTCTTCTTCATCAAGTGCTTGCATGAGACTTTCAATCTCTGTAATGAAAAGATCTGCAGCTTAGCATTTATTATAAATTTCAAACTTCTCCAATCTAAACTGTAAAAAACTAAATGTTGATATTTAACAGGAGTCAGAATATTAGGGTTGCAACTTACAAGTTTGCAACTCACAAGCAGGCTGGGCCACCCCAGACCTAGCCAGAGTCAAGTCTCCCTTGGGCTGGATTTGATTAGAGGTTTTCAACCCGTCACCGACGGGCTGAACAGGGCTTCAATATTTGGCCTGAATATTCAAAGGGTTGAGTGTGGGCCATTGCTTGCCCAAAGGCCTTGTTCGATATCTGGCCTGGGCCGACAACAATGGTCCCTACTATTAAGTACTGAACCTAGACCGTGTGCTCAAGAATGCTGGAAGAAGTGGAACCTAAATATTTGGCCTCACAATTGAATGGGCCGGACCTAGAAATGATTCGCCCTGGTTCATTGTAAGCATATCGGATATCTTGGTTACCATGCAAAGACCAAAACAGTGTCTCCTCATTGGAAGAGGGAGAAGACCTATGTCATGTGAGTTCCACAAACTGAGCCACCCCAAAGATAGCTCTAAATATGTCGGTTGATTCACCCTTTTTTGGTAAAAAGGATATAGTTCACCTTCCTTACCACCCCCATAGAAATTTGGCAGTGCATCCAAAAACACCCTAAAAACCTTATAACAAATAAAATATATAAAAAACCCTTCCAGGAAGACACTCAAAACACCGTACCTTGATCTTTGGCACTTAAGCCATTAGTCAAAGATTTGACTCTCTCTTGGAACTCTTTTAACAAAGACTCAGAATCTTGTTTCTCACTTATTTGCATCTCCAATAACTTGCGCTCATTCTTCATCACCTCTACCTGCTTCACCAAATTATCCAGCTGTGTTTTAGTAGAGTCAAGATCTACAGAGTAATTCCTTGCAGTAGCCTCAGCTTCCTTAATTTGAGCAACAAGCTCTGCACAAATCCTGTTTTGATGGATGTCCTTCTCCTGTAGTTCTTTCTGCAATTGTGAAATGGTGGCTTTGAGTTCCCTTTCATTACTCACCTCAAACTCTGCCTGCATATGTGTTGACTCCTTCACAGCTGATAATAAGGTGTCTGCCAGAGTCCTAATGTCTTCCTCTGTGAAAGAATAGGTCTGTCTATTCCAAGAGTCTCGGGCGTTGCCGAAGGTTGACACATCTGAGGTCAACCCTGTGTTTCCTAATAAATGCACCACTCCAGAAGCTAAATCATTTCTAATCATATGAGCTTTTCGGCTCTCAATTTCCCAAATTGAATTAGTGCATGCTTCATAAAGCAAGGAAATATTTTTATGCACCACACTGATTTCAGTATCCTTTTCCTTTATCAACAATTCTAGATGAGTAATGTCTCTCGTTAGTGATTCTGAAGATTCTTTTTGGAATAAGATTTTGCTTTGAATATTTTCCATAATTTTAGGCAGCTGAGCAGCATGGTGATCACAACTGATAGAATGTTTTTTATATTTGTTTTTAATTCCATCAATCTCTTTCACACATTCTTGCAAGCCACGGCCAACTACAGCAAAAAGGTCAGACTGAACATCGTCATCCTGCATCTTCAGTTCCGAAGAGTTGTTGATAGGAGACAATTTATCCTGAAAAAGAATTACTTGAATTAGAACAAGTCTATGGTGACTATACTTGGCCACAAATAAATAAAGCATAAACTGTCCCGACATAATACGCTATAAACATTTTAATTGAGATAAGCTCAACTAAGAACAGCACAAAATATCACTTCTCAGGGAAATTCTTTTTTAAGGTAGCGAAGAAACTTTCATTAAACGAGATAAAGCAGTAGAAAGGAAAACCAAAAAATTTGGAGACATAGGTAGAAAATCATTGTACCATACATTGTGAAACCATACAAATTACAAAATAGGGGCAAAGCAAATAAAGAAACATTCCTAACCACCACGTACTTAGCCAAGGAGTCTGCTATGCCATTAGCCGATCTAGCGACATCCTATTAGAGATTATGGTTGTCAGAACACTTAAATTAAATGGTGCATGGAGGACATCATAAGCCAGAACATATAGCAGATAAGGTGAAAGGGTCAGAATAAACCAATGCCTAATATCTAAAAAGGGGACAGGCAAATGGTTGCAAAATGTTGTGTATCAGAATTGTTGTTTCTTTCAGTAAATGAACTTCAGTTATAGAAACTAGAAAGTAAAGAAAACACCAGGTTTAAAAAACTATATGCACATATATATATATATATATATATATGCAAACAAGACTCTGCTGGGTGACTACATGCCTCATTTAAAAAGAAGAATAAGTCAACAACATCAAGTCAACAGCAGCAACAAATGACACTACAGGCAGTCACTAGCCGGTGGGTGTGGACATTCACACACTCAAGCTCAAGTCTGAAATAAAAAAAAGCAACTAGGCCAACAAAGTAGACTTGATAGTTGATATATAGAAGTGCAATAAACAAAAATCACAAAATATGAAAAATGAGAACTGACCTCATTAACTGGAACACTAGAAAAGATGCCTCCAGATGAATGGTGAAAGAAGTGGTCATTACCAATTGAACCATTCAACTCTTTCGAGCAAGAGACCATAACAGTGCTCACATGGTTTAAGAGCTCCAGGTCTTTGGAGAAAAAATTACTGATGATATTAGCAAACTCAAAACACTCCTTCCTCAGTTGATCGATGCCGGCTTTTAGCCTCGTGAGGTCAGCATTTTGCTTTCTTTTTTCCTCTGAGTGAACCGCAGTGAACTGCTCAAGATTCAAAAGGGCTTCAATTCTTGCAGCCTCTGCTATATCCCTTTGTTTGGAAAGCCCAGCAACTGCATCTTCAGCTTTGGCCAGTTCCTCCTGGATGCTGTCAGCTCTTTCATGAACCTCATTCAGCTCTGCAACAAGTAGCTCAGCTGCCCTTTTAGATTTCTTTGCTTCCTGCTCAGAAGAAACAGCTGCTGCATGTAAATCGTGAGTTAGTTTCCCAATTTCTTCCATCCTCTGCACAGGATCAATAATGTCAACGTGGCCATCAGCATTAATGGCATGCAAAGCAGTCATTAACCTACTCATAGTTCGGCCACTATCCTGCAAATTCTGCTCAGTTTCTGCCAAATGACTTCTTAATAACACATTTTCAGATTCTAGTGCTTCTACCTTCCCTGAGAGGGCCAGTAAATCCCCGACTTTCTGCTCATACTGCACAAGAGCATCACCCCTTTGGTTAAGCTCGCCCTTTAGGCGTTCCTTTTCAGCATTCATTTCATCAATGGCTTGCTTCAGACTATCCCGCTGTTGCACTAATCCTTTCCCTTTCCGAACAGCAACATTTAACTTCTCTCTTAGAACTGCAGCTTTTTGCTCCTCCTGATCAAGTTGTTCTTGCAAATGATCTCTTTCCTTGCTTATTCCTTCTACTGCCACAACCAAAGCTTGACATTTCTCCACAGCTGCATCCCTCTCCCCCTTCACAAGAACCAACTTACCCAAAGCCCCATCAAGCTCTTCCTTCAAAGCCAATAATTCCTGCTCCTCAGCATCTAATGCATGATTCAGTCTCTGTTCCTCACTTTTTGAGTCAGTTTCTTCGCTAGCAAGTTCTTTCTCCATGTCTTTAGGCATAGATTTCTCCAAAGAGTGAGAAGTATGCATATCTATCATCTTCATCAATGCTCCTTCCAAATAGTCTACCATGTTGCTGCTGTTTGGCAGATCTGTTGGATCATGGTCTGGCAATGCGTCATTAACTGAACCTATCAACCTCATAATATCATTTTCAATATGGTCATGTTTAACAAGTTCCTCCTGCAAATCAATCAATTTCTTATTCAAATTAGCAATTTCGTTCTGCAATTCAGCCTTTTCAACTTCTCCTTGAGCTGCTTGCTCCGAAATTTCTTCATTTTCACTTCTAATCTTCTCAAGGCTTTCAGAAAGAAGCTCCTTCTCCCGTTCAACCTCTCCAAGTGTTGCTGTAAGGTCAGATAACTTCTTCTGAGACTCTTCCAACTCGGCTAAAAGGGAGTCCGAAGAGAGTTCAAGGTTTTCAATCTTCAATAGTAAAGAATCTCTCTCATGCTCAGCCTCAGAAAGTGCTCTCCGTAACCAGTCAATTCTATCTACCGGCTCCATAGACCTCAACTGCAGAGGCATATTAATTCGATCCAGTACCTCTTCCCACCTCTGAACCAGGTCATTTCTATCAACTAATGACTGCTCCAGCATTTCATTGTGCTCAGCCAAACCATAAAACTTATTCTGAAGCTCATCAAATTTTCTCCTCAAATCATCAAGCTCTGAATTTGAGCTCGGCTGTAGATCTTCTTTCCAAGCATCCATAACCACAAATCCTCCGTCAGAATAAGATCCTCCAATCGAACTCTTCTGATCCCATTCGGTCAAAGGCAAAGAGCTCCGGGGAATAGACCTTGCCAACCACTCAATTTTTTCAATTGTATCTCTGGAATGAAAATGCTCAGGCAACTCCAAGTTCTCCAGTATTTCTTCAATCCTTTGAAGAACAGAATCTTTAAGAAGAAATGATTCTCTCAAAGCCGTGGCTGAATTCCGGATGTATGATAACTCAGATTCCAGAGCTTCAACACGCTCTCCTGACTCAGAGAACATCTTAAGTTTCACCTCAAGGTCATGAATTATGGAATTTTTTGACTGTAAATCCTGCAAATACCTGTCAAGCTCACTAGACTTCTCTGCCAAAGACTGTTTTAGACTGTCTCGCTGTACAATTAAACCTTTCCCCTTCGAAACAGCAATACCAAGCTTTTCCCTGACAGATGATAGCCTCTGCTCTGACTGTTCAAGTTCAGTTCCTTTGGCTTGTAATTCAGAACGAACCACTTCCAAGGCCTCTTCAATCTTGCTTAGACTCTCTTTGAGAAAGCGAATTTCATCTTCCTGCTCAAGGTTCAAGGACTGTAACTGGTTTATCTTTTCCTGCAACTCTTTCAACTCCAACACCTTTGATCCAAACTCTTCTCTCAGCAAGATATGCAACAACACAGTCGAATCCTCAGCTGAAGTTATTGGTCTTGAAACATATTCCTGTAAACAATGCTTTGACAAGCTGACCTGCTCAGAAGCTTCTTTGTATTTTTGAAGAAGGCACCCAACCAGTGCCTCAAGGTGTATAACCGGTGGCTTCTCCGAGTCAACTGCTACAACTTCAGGCTGGATTACACCCTCAACAACTTCCACTAGCTTGGCTATGACTTCTGAATTTGCATTATTCTTGTTCTCCTCCACCTTAGCAGATAAATCAAGACACCTTTTGCTCCACTCCTCTAGATCTTGTGTTGTCTTCATCAACTCTGATTCAAGCCTATTTTTCAAGGACTGAAAGTGCTGCCTCTCGTTGAGCAACTCCTGTAATTGCGCCATAAGCACTTCACCGTCACTGGAAACAAGATCTAGAAGTGCCTCAGATTTTACATCCACCACTGAATGCAGCATGTTTCCATGCGACTCATTAACAAGTTTCCTGAGACTGCTATAAATCTTATCCAGTAGTCCAATGGCCACTTCATTCTTTCCATGTATGTCCATGAATTTCTGATTTAGCTCCTCATATGAATTACTGATTCTTTCATGATCCAGATAAGCTGCTTCAAGTTTATCATGCAGGCCCTGGATCGTTTTTGTAGCAGCATCGACTGAGACCGTGATACGAGAACCAACATCCGAGTTATTGGAACTAGTTAAACCAGTAGGGGCAAGCAACTCAATCTGTGTGTCAAGCTTTTCAACTGCCTCAGATATGGCAGACAAGAGAGAGTTCCTTTGGTGCTCAAGAATGGATGTATTATCATCTACTTCCTTCTGCAGATTTACAACTTGATGTGAGATTAGACACGCTCTTTCATCTGCATTTTGCTGTAACTCATTAAATTGATTAAGCAAGCCATCCACCGTCTTCTGATACTTGGCTAATTTCTCGACCATGCTATCATTCTTCGCTACAAGAATGTTGTTTTGTGCCTTTTGAGATTCATATTCAGCCTGAACCTCACTTAAAGACACAGTAGCAAGTCTTGTGCTGTCCTGCTCTCTTTTTAAAAGCTCATTGGCCTTCTCAGCATCCAAATCCAACTGCTTCAGCATAGCTCTAAGGTTAGCTGTCTGCTCCCTGGCCGACAAAAAAGGATCTGCTGATCTTTCTTCAGTTTGAGGGACCTCATCTAAAGCTGTCTCTTCCTGGTGAACCTTTGACTCAAAGGCCTGAATTAGTTTTGATATTCCAGGGGAAGTCACTTTACTACCTGCCCTATTCAAGGACACCGAATGAGTTTGCAATTCATGAATATCCTTTTCAAGCTTCTGCACCATTTTCTCAACCTCTTCCAAGTGCACCTTCAGTGCAAACAATCCATCAGAATCATCAAAATCTTTTGTTTCAATGTCCAAAACCAAATACCCTTGTAAATGGAGAACTGGAGCTGATTCAACCTGGCCAGAGACAGCAACACCACCATCAAAATTTTCATCACGAAAGTGGGAATCCTCAATTACTTTTTCAGGTTGACATCCGGCTCCAGCAGCATCTGCATATAACTGCCGGTACTTGTCAACAGCCTCTTTTATGATATCTTTATGTAACTCTAAACTGCTGGAAAGATGTATATTTTCCTCTGTTAGTTGTTCAACAAACATCATTTCTTCTTTTACATAAGCCTCAAGCTGGACTTGCTTATCATGTGCCATCACCAAGTTTTCTTTGTGTTGTAAAAGGTCGGCTGAAAGTTTCATGTTCTCCTTGGTGAAATACTCTTTTTCCACCTCGAGCGTCTTCTGCTCCTCTGTTGCACTTAGGAGATTTCCTGTTAAGTTAGCATTTTCCATTTGTGAGGCTTCCAGTAAAGACTTGCAGCTCGCCAGTTCTGCTAGCAGGGGTGTAACCTCTTCTTGTGATTGTTTCCATTTATTTTGGAACTCATAAGACTTAGCACTAAGTTCATCAATCTCCTTTCTTGCAGAAAGACATTGTTTTTCAAGCTCCTCATTCCTGGCAGTCATGGCCCATACCTGTGACCTACACTGTGCAAACTCTTCACTGATGCTTGCATTGCTTTCTTGAGTTTCTTTAACTAAATTATGCAGCTTGAATACTTCATCAAGCAACAACTGATCTCGCTGATTGACCGCTGTTTGCTCCTCTATCTGGTCAACAAGTTGGATATAAAAAATGTCCTTTGCAATATTTGTCAAATACAGCTGTCGTTTAATGGCCTCCAAGCTATCAGCAAAATCAACTTCAGGTAGAACCCTACAAACCATCCCCCTCTCTGTCGATTTAAGTAGAAATCGAGCTTTTTCTTCATCAGGTCCCTCTAGCACCTTTGCTGGAGCATAAGCATCTAAGGAACCAGCATTCTCACCTGGTGAAATAACCAGTCCTTCAGGTAACCCTGCCCTTTCCACTTCCAGAGGCTCTTCCATCATCTTACTCTCAACAATAACACTCTCAGGAGAATACCGATATTTATGCATTTCCTCAACACTTCCCTCTTGCTCAATTTTGCCTTGTGCACCATCAGCTTGTTCAGTTGCAAACGTTTGGGACAAAAACGGGATTTCCAAACCATCCCCTGACATCACTCCATTCACAATGACATCATCACTTCTGTCTGCCCCACATATTTCTTCGGCTGAAACAGGACCATTACGATAGCCATCCTCTGTCAGCCTGTCCATATCTGGAATCTCTGAAAAAACAAGCCCCCCATGCCTTTCATTCTCCAGCCTCCCAACTTCTGAGCTCTCATGATCTTGTAAAGGCCTCCAACTTTCTTCAACATTGCCACCACTATGATCCAAATGAGAATGTTCAGCTTCCTGCATTGTCCCTACCGAGCACCAAATGAGAATATATTATACATAAAATTCACACTATGTTTCCCATACAATTTTTTTTTTTTTGAATGGTTAATTTCATTAAAAGAGCAACCAGTACAAGAGTCTTATACTGAAGAGGAGGAACAACACTCTGTTTCCCATACACTTCCCTCAAAGTTCATCACATTGACAGATAAATCTGGATAAAAAATGCATATAAAATCAAGCAACAACAACATCTCTTACCTTACCTGATGCTGTTTCAGATTTTAGATCCCCATCTATTGGTTGAATCTGCGGCATATTAGGAAAATGCTCCTGGTTCTCCCAGTCTATTTCCGCCAATGCAGCACCCCCTTGGCCAGCTTCCTCGGAAGCAGATGGAGCTGAGGAACCAGTATGCACCAACTTGGTATCCCCATCTATCGACTGAATGTGGGGCATTTCAGGAAGAATTTCCTGGTTCTCTCTATCCAATTCAGCCACTGCAACACCCCCTTCACCGGCTTCCTCATAAGCCGGTGGAGCAGATGAATCAACTGGGATCAAATTGTCGTCCCCATTGACCATCACTGACGTGACCAACGAACCAACAGGCACCACCTCAGCATCCCCCATCCTTGTTACCACTTTGGCATCCAATGAGGAGTCAACTGCACATGTCAGCTCACCTTGCCCATCCCCAAGCTTCACCACTGATGGGGGAACTAGAGAGTCAACAGGCCCCAACTCAGCATCCGCTCCAACCGCCATACCCGACACCGATTGAGCCAATGAAGCAACAGGTGCCACATCAGCAACCAAGGAATCAACAAGGAGTGGCACTTCAGCTCCCCCTTCATTTGGAGAAGGGGAAACTGACAAATCCACAGACGCTAGCTCGGCATCAATGGCATGTTGAGATCTCCCTTCATCGGGGAAGAGGACTGATGTCAATGAATCAACAGGTGCCCCATCAGCAACCAAGGAGCCGATCCCGCCTGAAACTTCAGCTCCCCCTTCATCTGGAGAATGGGATACCAACAAATCTGCGGGCACCAACTCTGCATCACCCAACAGCGGAGATCTCCCTTCCTCTTGGGGGAGGACTAATGCCGAATTATCAACATGTGTCATGTCAGCAGCCAATGACTCGACCCCATGTGACACCTCAGCCTCCCCTTCACCCAAAGAAGGGGACACCAACAAATCTGCGGGCACCAGTGGAGATCCCCCTTCATCAGGCTTCACATTAGCCAAAGGGCGGATCGATGCTGCATCAGCATCAACACTCTCTTGCTCAGACTCACTAGTTTTACGCATTGATTTCACATTACTGCTGCTACTACTACTACCCCCTTTCTTCTCTTTCTTCTTTTGAAATTGTTGAAGCTGATATTCAAAAAACAAAACAAAAAAAATCCATGAAAACGATCGGATCTCCCCCAACTTCACAAATGTAGAAATTCATACAGCGTTTCGATATCATCGACAGTTTCCACCTTTATATTTCCAAAATAAACAAAGAAATAGATAATAACAACAATCTTTGTGCCTTTGTTTCTGGTTCGTTCTACTACCAGACGATCGAACTCGAAGATACAAACAAAGAACTACATCCGAAACAAAAAAAGATTACCTTTTTACGGCCTGCAGCAAGCAGATCTGAGCGATTCTTATTCTTTTCCATCGGATATATCCCGATCTAAATCTATTCAGATCACCATCAATCACCAAACTGCAAAAACAAAGACAAAAATGCAGGAAAAGCTAATTGAATGGGAGAAGTTCATCGATTTTCAGCCATTTGGAGCCCTAGTTCTCAATCGCAAAAGAACTAGAGAGAGAAATTCAATCAAATCCAATTCCAACAGTATCCGGGGTCCTATCTTGTGCCCTAATTCATCGATTTGAAAAGGAAAAACAACGACTTCCGCACAAATCAAAAGAGAAATCGATCAAACGTACCCGAATCTGATGAGATCAAAGAAAGAAAGAGAGAGGAATCGGTGGTTCTGTTCGTCTGGGGTTTTTGTTTCGTTCGTGCCGTAGATCTGACGCGAGAGCTGCAGCTTCGAACGTGTGAAATGACGTTTCCGCTGAAAGAGGAGGAAGAAGAGACAACAAAATGCGCTTGAGGGTAGTTTAGGAAATATATATATATATTCGTACGGGCTTTCCATATGGGTTGGGTTGGGTTGGGTTGGGTTGGGTTTAGCATGATCAAACCAAGTTTCAGCATGCAAGTTTCAAAATCTAAACAGCTAGCCTTTGGCCCAACCCAAACTACAACCCACCTAATGGAACATTGTTTTGAGGTTCTTTTACCATTTTATCCCCACATCCGAAAATTTTGCCCAATATAGATTGTTCTGAAAGTCCCTGTTCTTTTACCAAACCCTGTTTTTTATTTTTTTCAATCTACTCGTGGGTGGCTTAAGACACACTCTCAATGCACCCATTGTGTGGGATTTTCATACCTAAAATTTGCATAGGTGAGTTTTATTTATTTATGTAGAATTTATTTATATAAAGTACATACTTTATATTTATTTGGAAGCACTACTTTCATGTGTTAGGGTCATCTGTTTTCGGTCATTTACGTGTATAGATGATTTTATGTTGGTCAAACAGCATCGCATTTGTTTGTGTTGTCTCGTGAATGTGATGTGAAAATGGCGTAAAGATAAGATCCTTTTCATACGTAATTTTGTTTTTATGAATGTAATATGAAAATGGTATGTAGATAAGATCCTTTTCATAGGCGATTTTTTTCACTGTAAGATGGGTGTGAAAGTCACTTCACATCTTCTGCTTGCAAAAAGGCGCTAATACAGTCCCATGCTCCAACCCCACATAGTGATTGCATTTGGTTATATGCTTTGGTCACCAGATCAAATCTGGTCAACAACTTTTACCTCTTTTTTTTCTCCACTGATGGGGCTTCATGTTTGTAATCCAAAGTGCCGGTATGTTTATTGAGTTATCTAAGATATTGAAGTTACTATATTAAATCTTTTACAGAGTTCGAGAAACTTGTTAAAAAAAAATCCCAATAAATCCTAACTTGTAAATTTATTTTTCTACACTATTGATGTCCCCTAATTCAAGATTTGAATAATTCAATGTTCTCTTGTTAACAAAAAAATAGAAAAATTGTTTGTTTTGTTTATTAAATCTTAATGGATTTTGAGAAATTTTGAGAAAGTCTAAAAATTGCAAACATATCAGAAACCATTAGATGTACTCATTTACTTAGGTGAAGATGGTGATATTGAGAAACAAGATAATGTACCTTGCATATGTAACATTTGCACATGTAAAACACACTTTTATATCCCATATGTTAAAAAAAAAACAAAAACCCTTGAACATTGATCAATTTCGAGTTTTATATACATAATTTTATTTCATATAAAACTTATCATGTATCTTAAAATAAATGAATATGTAAGACATGATATTAAACATCTCGGAGTAAAAGGGTCAATAAAAGATGTGAACGGTTTGGGTCAAAATATTGGAGCCTACAGAAGTTGCAAAAGTCCAAGCGGAACTTGTGTTTGTGCCACTCTAGCCAAGGAGGTCATGTGTAAATGTTTCACAACTTTTTTTATAGAGCTTTTTGTATGTAACCCCCTAAGGTTTGTAGGATTTATAAATAGCCCCTGAGGTTTTATTATTTCTAAATAGGCCTTGCCTTTTCTTTTTAATACCTTTCATGTCCCCCAAATCAATATTCTTAATAAGAATGGGCAACTGCCATGAGATTTGTGTGGGATTTTTATATGAATGACAGTTTTGCCCTCACAACCATTAAATAAAAATGAACATATTATTATTTACAAAAATACCATTATTTTATCTTAATTCCCAATGGTTTTTTTCAATGATTCTCTCATGCATAGGTCCAGGGGTGGGCCCAAGCCCCACCCATATTTGAGAAAAGTTTAAAATTCCCCTCATGTAAATTCTAAAAAGTAATTTTTTTTTACATTTGCCCATTCCCCCAATATTTCTTTTACACCCCTTATAAATGAAACATAATCATGTATTTTGAAACTTTCATCAATCCAGTGGTGAGTCATGTATGGATTGGATAAATCATAACCGGTTATAACTACAAGCGTTGATTGTCGTCATGATCAATTTGGATTTAATGAGATGAGCCTTGTATTGATAAAATTATGAATTTATATATGGTTATGTTCTCCCACTAAGTGCAATTGTTAATGTTAAATGCTTTATAAAAAAGATTTAGTCCAAGCTTTTGAAATTATGCATATAAGGATAAAAGAAATGGACAAAATTGTCATTTCGCTCTAAAAACCTATGGTGGTTGGAAAACTATTGATTTTAAGGACACAAAAGGTATTAAAATGAAAATGCAGGGGCTTATTTGCAAATACTAAAACTTCAGGGGCCTATTTACAAATCCTACAAACCTTAGGGGGGTATATACAACAACTCTTTTTTATATGAAAAATGATCCTATTTCACACTATTTTTACACTTCATTTATACATGTGATGCCTAATTGAGTATTCATAAACATTACGCATGCATAACTTTTATATATGTAAATCAGCTACGTTTGATCATCTTAACCCCTTCATCAACGGTCAACAAGTTTCAAATAGCACACTATATCACATTTTTCTCGCAATATTTTCAATGTTGCTGATACTTTAAAATAAATCAACATCTAGAAATTAATGTTTTATGCCGATATCACAAAGAGATCTTGATATTTTCAAAACACCAGCGGCATTTGTGACATTACTCAGAAGAACCCATTCCCATTTCAATAAGAAATGTTTGCCATTTCATTAAAGATGTAAAAATAGATTCCTCAGCTTGTTAGGTGCATAGTGTACTGTAACCTAATGTAGAACCAAAAGGCCTTTATTTTTCTTTTGAACTGAGTTATACTTGTTGGTTTTCTGTTTTCACTGGTCTACATTTTGTTTATTGAATTAGTTAGCTGACAAGTCAAGTTGTTTGGTACCTGATAAATTTGAGTAAATCTTAGGATGTTGGCTTGATTTAATTGAGTTTAGTTATTCTCAGATTTACAAATATTTTATGAGTCATATTAGATAAAGATTACCTTAATTAAAGAAATTAAGAGATTTACTAACCGCGGCTTTTAAGACTGTTTGTGATTGTTGAAGTCAATTATGGAGAACTAGGGTGGATGATTTTTTTTTATTTTTTATTTTAATGGTTTGGACCTTTATAAAATATACCCCAAATGTATGGATTTGATTTGACTTTTGAGGTGCTAGCCAATATATAATCATTCATCATGCAATGCATTAACCCTTTTCAAAGCAAACCCAATGCTAAAATATTTGAGGGTTAGTAGGAATGCAACTCTGGCTGGCCAGGTTGGGTATTGACCTTGCACAAGCCCAACCTGAATTTTATGTACCATCCTCAACGGTGACTCAACAGTGAGAGCCCTGTTTATATTGCAGCTTGATATGCTATTTGAAAAAAAAGGTTATTTGCAGCAATAGTGCCTCTTATGACTTTTGTTTCTCCATTTCAACCTATCCCGAGCTAAATTATTAGATAAGTTGTACATTTTCAAATCTATTTTTACTACTGTCATCCATGTCTTCTTCGGCATATCCCTTCCTTATTGGTGGCCATCAGTCTGCATAGCCAAACTTTTCTTTACCGGCGCCATTGTCGACCTTTGTTGGACGTTCCCAAACCATCTCAAACGGATATCTCTAAATTTATCTCCTTTGATGATACCCCTAAATGCTCTAAAAAGCACTCATTTTTAATTTTATTCTTTCTAGTTATTCCATACATTCATCAGCATTCTCATCTATGCTACGTCTATTTTTTTTTTTGCATACATTGTTTCTTAATTGGCCAACATTCTTCTTCATTGGTCATACATGGTCTAATTGTTGTCTAATAAAAATCTTCCTTCAATCTTGTTGTCATTTATTGGTTACAAAGCACTCTAGAAGCATGTCTCCACTTCAACCATCATGCTGTTATCATATATTCGACATCTACATCAATCTCTTTATCCTTTCTAAATATGAAGCCAGATTAACGAAAAGAATCTCTTTGTGTTGTCTCCCAGACTACAATTCTCGCAGTAGTTTCAACTCCTTGAATATGCCCACTAAATTACAATCCATATATTCAGAAAGATATCGATTACATTATTACAAACTTTTTATTTTAAATACTATGACTATTCAATAAAATACATTCTGAGATCTTGATTATTCATCTACATTATTGTATGGGGGATTTCAGTTTTTACAAGGAACCGAAAACAACATCCCTAAGAAGTCAATCCTCTTCAACTATCACTGCATGTTGTTCTTACTCAATTGTTTAATGATAATATAATATTTATTAATATTTAATTATCTAATATTTTATACATTGAATAATTCTTGACCTGGGCCGGACTATCCGAAAGCGGGTCATACCCGAATTTTTTGTGTTGAAGCTCTTGGATAACCGGGTAATTGAAGGTCCATATATGGTCATCCATGTTTATTTCATCCCATGCATAATCTTTGGGTAGTTCCCATTGATGTATTGATTGGCTCAACAGGGTTCATGGCTTGGGTTGGACCAAAGCAGAGGTAAGTGTCTGTAGTAGATTTGAAGTATTATATCATGCATGTGGGCTCATTGATGATGATGGGCCTACATGCCCACAAGCTGGAGAGGGCACACTGGATGGCCTGGAACAAACCATGTTCACATTCCTAATTGCTTTTAAAAGTGGAGCCAGTTTCAGAGTCTGATGTTGCTGAAACAAAAGAAAAAAGATGAGAAAAGAAAAGCATTGTAGTTCTAGTACGAAATCAGAAGGGACTTTAATAAAGTGTGTGTTATAACAAGGCCCACCCATTCATTGATCACTGAATTGTACTGAGGTTTTGGACCCTTTGTTGGGATGGAAATGGGATGGGTTCAGGTTGGATCCATAGTTCACCTAGACCTGCGTCGGAACTAGTAATAGAGACCTCTTAATATTGGGGATGACACTAACCTATGTTTCTACACTAAAAAATCCTCGAGTGGCTAGTCCTAGGGGTGCTCATGGGCCAGGATGGGGCATATCAAGGCCCGTATATGGCCTAAGCACGACACTTGCCTTGAGCCCGGTGCCCGAGCCAGTCCAATCTTACCCATGTCAGGCCCAACTGCCCAAGCCCGCCCATTTAGCAAATCGGTCTATACTGGTCTTTCTAATCACTTAACTACCCAATCCCATTCCTGGAACTAGAAGTCTAAAACCCGAGGAAGAAACCGGCTCAAACTGGCCTTCGCCCAGATTGGGCCTCAGCTGGCCTGGGCCTTGAGCACACCCAGCTAGCCCATCTCATTCGTTAACAACCTGACTTGTTCCGGGCCAACCACATCATTCAAAACTGAACGACCACAGCCCGAGCTGGATCGGCCCGAAAAGGCTAATCCTTTTTATCCTACCCTAGTGACCCATACTGGACACCTTGGCTCTGGGTCCCCAAAATGTAGGCATGGGCCGTATGGCAATGGTTTGGTTTTGATGGGATGCCCACTTTGATCTGCTCCTGTCAGGGCAGGTTTTGTAGCTTTCCTAACCTGGCAAATAAAAGATTGTTGGCGTTTTGTTGGCAGGCCCATCCATCTGGTGGCCTACTTATTTGGTGACTAACCTCTGGTTTAAGTTTAGAGCAAGATTCAAGAAACCTTGGTTGGCCATATCTGAACATTAGTGGAAAATTGAGTTAAAATGTCTTATTTTTCTTCTTTCCCTCATAGCAAGCAAGCATCATATAGATAAGACAAGCCAAAATCAAGGTGGTTGGTAGGTGCACAAAAGTCATTAGTCATTATACTCTATCTCTATATCTATGGTTGCCTCTCTAAGTGCATCAATGATACATGTCTTTATTGACCATCTCTTATTTGCATTGCAGTGCTAGTTATCCACCAACATGAAACATCAAACATGTTTCAGTGATCTGAATGATTTTATGGGCACTAATTTGACATGCCTCAAACATCTTCCAAGATAAAGTACAGAGGATGGGTACAATCCAAACTACGGTCACTTTTATTGAGGAACCGTTATTTGATTGTATTTCTACAAGTGATTAAAAAAGAGGAATAAAGGTAAAATTCATAAAATGACAATTGAGTAACCTTTCCTTTAAAGGAAACTCAATTCAGGGAAATGAATACTCAGCCATCACCTAGTAACCCAATGCCCAATAAAGTTAAGATTTCATTTATATATCCACCTTATATCCTTCACTCCATACCAAGGGTAGAACGAGGAGATTTTCCTCGAGGAGGGCCTCCATGTAAATAAAGAAAATGCAAATAAACAACCCTAAAATAAAAGTATTTTCCGCACGTACTTTGGTTATCTATCTACTCTTGGGCCACCAATTGAATGGTAAGGATTGACCCATCAAAGAGACATATGTCCACTAATTGGGGCCATAGCATGGTGTCTATACTTTGTTTACATGTCGTGGGCGATTAATGTAAAGTGACCTAACATGTGTAAATTTTTACCAACCTCAATTTACACACATAATATCTCAACTAAATCAATAGAAAAAGCTAATGATGTCCACACAAATTTATGTGCTAAAACAATAACCCACATGATTAATTTAGCTTCATTATCACAATAAACAGGAAAATAACCTCTAAAGACTTGATCACAAGGCTGAAGGAAAATATTAGAATCATACATTAAGTAGAGAATGGAAATGATAGACAGCATCCCTTACAATAGATGTAAACATTATTTTGTGATGATCCCAAGTTTCTATACAAAGTGAAGTATTGCATCATTCCCCCATTGGAGGGCTCCAAGGAGTGTGGATTCTGTTTTCTTATTGAACAAAAAACTTGGTAGGGGGCACTCATATCTTTCAAAGCGATCAGGCACTCATATCTTTCAAAGCAACTTTAATCTTCTCCTTCAATAGATCTTTCTCTCCTCCATTGGCCTGTAGATCGAAATAAACTTAATGAGATTCGTAAATTACTCAAAGTTCTAGTATTTTGCTATGAGGAATTTCTGACAAGAATTACAAGTGTGGGGAATTCTCATGCCTTTGAGTGTTTGGAATTCTCTATTGAATGTTAGAATTTTGGAACCCAATCACGAAAAGTCACTTTTGGCCTCTGGACTTCTTAGAGTCACAACTTTTCATATGTTGCAATGTGTCTGAGCATTTTGAACACCAGATGAGAGGCAACATTTGGAGAATTCATAATTCCCCGTACGTACAAGAAACTCAAAATCCCTCTAATAAAAAAAAATTAGAAGTATCGCATTCAAATGCATTTTGGAAAGTTGTGTCAAGGAAAAACAGACTTTCCTATGAGCATTTTGCATTAGCAACCCCATTAATAATTTCTTTACTAGCAAGAAAAGGTTAAGAGTTATGGCTCATTATGCTTCACAAAATTGACAGATGCTAACGACCCAAAAAATGGATTAACCACATATCTTTCATATGCGATCCAACTCAGGGAGCTTGGATGCATTCCTTCAAATGGGGATTGTGGGATGGAAAGGTCTCATTATGGATCAGGGTTAAAAAAAATCAACCCCATCATATTGCCGACCCTCGATTAAATATCCTCAAAGTCCATCTATCACTTAACCATACACATATTTTAGATTCAATCCAAGTGTGTATAAAGGTCAGATGAGTGCCAAATTGGATGGGTGATCGTGAAGAGGGTAGACTGATCAAAGGTTGAAAGAGAGAGAGAGAGAGAGAGAGAGAGAGAGAGCTACCTCCACAAAAACAGTCTTCAGTAGCCTGCCGGAGAAAGCTGTAATATTAGCTGTTATGATTTTAAGCTTGAGAGACTCAAAAGCCTCACACAACTTCACCATAGTATCTGTCTTTTTACTGCATGTGATGCTTATAATTAAAGCCTTTTCTCCCATCTCCGAGACACTAAGCTGCATATATCAAAGTATCATGCCAAAAATATTACATAAGAAACAAATAATCATGTAAAATAAATTTGACACATAGAGTCTCTCTGTTCCTTAACTTAATATAGGACAGTGGCATATATTAGGACCCATTGGCCTGACCACACCTTAGTAACTTAGCCATCTACCAAGAATCAGATTTACTGGATGTAGTTAGCCATTCTATCCAAATCTATAAAATAGACATTTAACAAATAGGCTTTCTATTTTGGCCAATATGATTTTGTGTAGATGGTTAATAGAAAAAAGCATCAATAAGTCCAATGGGTCCATTGAACCCTCACCACTCCTCCGTGTCTCCTCTAAAAGGGGAGAAACTAGCATATGGACAGGCAAAATACCGAGCATGCCGAATGTGATACCGTTCCTCGCAGCCCTCACCATTTAAAATGAGGTTTGATGGATCAGTTATCTATAAAAGATTAATCTCCTTGAATGTTGTTGTTCATTTAAATTGCATTTAAGCAATGTCCAAAGTCACGAACCCTGACTGTGCGGCCCACTTGGGTTCGTGCCAATAACCCATCATATGTGTGAGAGATTGAATGGTCACATGCTAAATAAGATATGGGCCTCACATGGGGCCAACCTTTTGATCACAATCAACCGTTTGATGTCTCCAAAATTGAATTACAAAATTTTTAAAGTTTAGGGGCCCCAAAACAGATGATTATGATGAAAAGCTCATGCCCATGTGGCCCCAAACCTGGCATAAGCCCAAGTGGATCCCCCTGATCCAGTTTGGAACTCCCAAGTTATGGCCTGGTTTGCAGCCAATAACCTCCATTTTACAAAGGGCTTCACACGAGCGGACTCATATAAAACCCTCCAGGTCCAACTTGTCTACCCAAAACCAGACTCAAGACTCCTCAATAACAAACAAATTCAGGTCAATCCAACCTTTTGAACGGCCCTAAGGAGGCATTTGCTTCATGCTTGTAAGAATTTCCAAGGGGATATTTTACCGTGGGAAATTTCTGAGAGGCAAGTCAACAGCTGTCCTCCAGCATTTGGATATTCCTATTTATTTTATGAGTTTTCAAAAATACATTTTTTGGATTTTCTTTTTGGTTTACAAAATTCGCTAAAATTTTGCATTTTCGTTTTTCAAAATATATGTTGGAATGTGCTTGAGCATTTGTAAATCCAGATGACAAAACAACCTCGCATATCCCCCCTATGGGAATAGGAACTCTAAGAATTCCAGCGACCAAATATGCCTGATTAAAAGATATCTCTCTCTCACTCTCTCTCCTTTTTAAAGGTAATAAGTATAGAACACTCACATCAAGGACTTCAACAGGAGTAGCTGAAACACCTTCCAACTCATCAGTCCTCTTCTTTTTTATAAGTTTGGAATGAGACATGTTCTCATTTTCTGCTCTGTCCCATTTGGGTGTCCTTTTCTGATTCCCACTCTCCAGCTCCAGCTCCAGCTCAGTGATCTCTCTTTTTATCTCCCTCTCTTGGTCATGAAGCTCTTGGATGTAATCAATTGCATCTTTGATTATCGATGCTTTGTCCATCTGTCAACCCAATCACTTTCCAACAATCAATCATACAATTATTTCATGGTATGACCTCAATTCATAGTCTTGCACACTAAAGCCCTCTATTGCAACTCATCCCCATTGGCCATTTTACACATGGCATGATACATGCCACTTCTTACCCTCTTTTTAAGGACACTCCCATGTAAACATCACCATGACAACTAAAACACCCCACCCCAATAACCAATAATAAAAATAAGGGGTTTTCTTGAGAAAAAACAAATAAACAAATAAAGAGGTTTCTAGAAAGATAAAAAAAAGTTCTTATTCATTTTAAAATGAAATTAATGTGGAAAAATGGAAAATGGATTGCCATATTCGCTATTACATAACAACCCGACTTAGGAATTTATCATTTTGAAGAAAAAATATGGGTTTATTTTCAAATATTGGGTTTTTTTCCGGGTGATGGGAAAAATAACCAATAAGAATCAGGTAAAAGTTCAAACTACATAAACAATTATATATAGATAGATGGTATATATACTTTAAGATTAAGAATGACAAAAATAAACACAAAATATCAGACATTAACTATATTATGGGACAAACTATTAGTTTTAATAAATAGTTATTTGTATCATGATTGAGTTTCATAAGTCGATTTGCTAGTCGCTCAGTGGTGAGCACCTTCATTCAACAAAAATAACTAGGGACCAGTCTTTGATTATAGTGGGGGGAGTGGGGTGTTTTGTTTTATGAGTGAGTATTTACTAAAGCCTGAAAAATAGTAATAACAATAATAGTAGTAACAAAAAAGATTGGGTTTGATAAACAGCTCATGTGGCATGTACATGGTAGATGAGTCAACACAAAGTCGTGTTGTGTGCAAGACTAACACTAGGTTCTGAGTGATTAATTAATGGGTGTGTAGATATCGACAAATGACAGGATCTATGTGATGAAAGGGCCCAGAGACTTTAAGTGCTTTAAGATCAAAAAGGAAGAAAAAGAAAAAGGAAGAGGACATGCTATCTACTTTAAAATGATAACTCCACTATTCACTAAGGACAGCTAAAGACCAAAAAAAGGAATGGAATGGATCTTTAATTGCAAGTAGAACTTTAATAAGAAAAAAAAAAATGGTAGGTATTTTGTAGAAATCATAAAGCCACTCAGCATAAATTCATTCAAATGAAATCAAATAAATAGCGTAATAACAGCTGGCTCTCGTAAATGATATTTAATGTCTTTAATTGGTTAAATTGCTCTCATCCAAGCACGCTTAATTTGAGGGTTCTTTCGGAATCCGGGCCGGACGACTTTACAACGCGTAATGGTAAATTAAAATAGAGTTACTTATAAGTCTAGGGTTAGAACTCGGATATTTATAATGTGGGACTTAAATAAAGCCTCACAATGCTATCTAAAGCACTCCACCTTTATCCTGCGGATTCTTGTTTCCTATCTCATAAAATCACTTAACCTGATCTTATCTCAAAAGGGAGATAGCTGATGTGATGTTGCTCAAGGAGAGGAGAGATTTATATATTTTTTTTCTGGCTCAACTAACATCCAACTTTACGGCATAGGCTGGTCTCTTGGTGTTTTCCAAAATTGCGCCTCTTCTTTTCTAGATCTGTTAAAATTCTCTCTTGCAATTAAAGAAAGAGGATGTCCACAATTGTGCCAATTGTAACTTGGTTTTCACAGTTCTTGGGTCCAAAGAATTCAAATTCAGATACTCAAAACACCCAAGTGTAGAGTAACAATATATTGTATAATATAATATATGTGAGCACCTAATGCAATAATAATATATTAGATTGAGATTATTATGTATGCTAAAATGGATCCTATAAATTTAGAATAATGCACTTGGGCCCTGAGTAGGGTTCAAGTCAAGATCCATCAGAATCAGATTTGGATCTTCTACATCAGACACATGCCCCATCAGAGTCTGGGTCAAGTACCAAACCTCAGGTGTGGAACAATGGCGCAAGAATTTTTGGAAAACCCCCTACTGTTATAGGAAATTTATGTTTTCTTTTTACATATGCCCCTTTGATAATAATTTTTTTTTTTTGTTGGGGTCATATAGTACCCAACCAGGAAAACTTTCCAGTTCGACCCCTGCATGACCCGACCTGCTAAATCAGTTTAGTTCAAATGCGTTCTAATTCTATAGCCAATAGAAACATTCCATTTTGAAAACGTAGATGGTTGGGCCCATGTAACTTCATGGGGCTGATCCAACCAAAAGAACGATACAGTAACCCTACGGGTATTTAAGCCTAGGCTTTGTATTTGGATGTGTAGTCTCGTGTATCATGGGAGTTCTTTGGCACGTTATGTGCCACGTTCGCTCAAGCTTGCTGGATTATACACTCTCCGCCACCAAAAATAGAACTGTGATATTTTTGTAAGGTCAAAGGCCAATCTTACCTAAAAAAAGGTTCTAATATTTAACACGGGTGCTTAAGTCAATATTTTAGACTTGGATGTTTCTGATGTGGGACTCGTATACTCCCGCTCGTATCTTGAGTATTCATTGCCGGATGTTGGGCACACCTTATTTCAGCCGGATGTGCCACTTTGACCCAGGCCCACCGGATCTTATGACCCATCTGAAGAATTTGATGGAACGTTAAAGAGGGAGAGATATGGCTTAGTACAGAATGGAGAGAGGTTTTTTTTCCCTTTTTTTGGTAGAACAGAATGGATAGAGATGCTGGGGGTAAGTAAACTTTACCTTACTGATCTTGGGTACAATGGATCTAAGGGCAAAGAGCCTTTCATTGAGCTTCTTCCTCCTATTCCTCTCAGACTCAATGTTCTTGGATGAAGGGGATGTGGATGTGGCTCCATCAGGAGAACTAGAACCATCATAGTAGCACCCAGAGATTGATTCATCCCATGCCATACTGCTCCACAAAACCATTTCAATATCTTCATTTCACTCCACACAAAAATAGCCACACGCAGAGAAGAATATTGAATAAAAATTAGAATGAATCAGTAAAAACTGGAATGAATCAAGCTTCATTTTTCAAAAAAATTGGAATGAATCAGTAAAAACTCTCTCACAAGTCACTACTAAAGTATTCCTTTTATTTTTTTTTAAATATTTTTAATTTTTTCTATATCATTTCCCCAATAATATCCCAAGAAAAAACCTCAAATTTGAAAATATCCCTTCATTTTCATGAAAATAATCTCCAAGAACTTTATTTGGGACAATAATCAGAGTAATACACCCATCGCCGCTACCATCCCATACTGATTTTTGTATGTTCATGGGTACTTAATTCCTATTGGAAACCCAAGAAAATATCATAAATAAGAAGAAGAAGAAGAAGATTTCCAAGAAAATATCACAAATAAGAAGAAGAAGGAGGAGGAGGAGGAGGAGGAGGAGGAGGAGGAGAGAGAGAGAGAGAGAGAGAGAGAGAGAGAGAGAAATGTTTTTAATTAACATTGGGGTAACTAATGATAAATGGTAACCTTAAAAACTGAAATCCAATATCATGTTCTCCTTGTCCTTCTGAAATTTGAGGTGGGAGGGATGAGAAAGAAGAGAAGAAGAGAGAGTCACCTTTCAAGTTCAAGCTCTTGGTTTTGGAAAAACATCTTTGTTTCCCAAAACCAACTGTACTCTTCACTGATCATATCCATGATCGTTGCAGTCTCTGCCTTTCTGTGTCTGCTCCTGTACACTCTATATGTCACTACTCAGAATTGGGAGGCTTTCATCCATATGCTTATATGTATATATATTTATATAAGAGGAACAGAGAGACAGAGTATTGTGGACAGAGAGAGAGACAGAGTATTGTGGACAGAGAGAGAGAGAGTGAGGAAGAGACATCTGGAATCTAGACCATTGATCTTGATCTGATATTCTAGAAGGGTGTTTGGGACATTGATACTAACCCTTCTCTTACTCCACAGCCACAGGCAGAATCAAGTGGTCCTCTTCCATTCAGAACTTTAAAAAGTTTGTAATAATAATTGACCCCAAATGTCGGGTTCCTTCTTGTTTTAAATATTAATCTTCCGTCTTCCAAGGATTTAAACTCAGTGGGTTGAGTTCAGGTGGACTCAAGACCCGGTTATGGCTGATAAGAGCATGTGGGATGGCCGAATGTGCTCACTATTGCAAGCTTAGGCCTATTTGTGTAACGGGCGCAGTTTAAACTTTACGCTATTCTCTTACAAAAGGGAAGGCCTTGGCCAGTGTACCAAGGCTTTACTCTGTGCGACTCAGAACCCAGCCAAGTATACATTATATTTATATAGAATTACTCTGATAAACAGGTATTTAGGTGAGAATAAACTGTTAGGCCGATGGCTAAGTGTCTTGTTCTCACCCAACCACCCACAGCTTGATCCTTGTGTGTACATATGGTCATCTTCTCTATATGTTTCAATCAAGTCTCTCAACAGTATAGTCACCCCCTTGTGTGTACATATCATCTCCTCTATATGTTTCAGTCAAGTCTGTGAAGGGTATAATATAAACTAATACGTGGGAGAAACTTGAGATAGTTTAGTGGCAAGGGCGTCTCATCTCATACACCTCCGTAGGCAGGTGAATAGTCTTACAAAATTTGTACCACTCAAGGACTCACCCAGCTAGCCAAAAAAAAAAAACTAAAATATTCTATTATTTTATTTTCTAACTCAAAATAAAATCATAGGATTGGCTGATAATTTAGATCATGTTTATTGTAGAAGGAGTAAATGGAAAATGGGTGTAAAAAGTTTGAATGAGTTTTGCCTGTTTCAAAGGTTTCTTACTGACTCACAGGGAAGCTAAGGACTTGAGCTAACTCAGTCAAATCAGTCAAGTTCGACAAGTTTTTTAAAAGGCATAGGAATCCTGTCACTGCTCAGAAGATGAGATGTTTCTTAGGGCCATCTTAATTTATATGACATGGAATGGGCCCCTTGAATTTAATGATTGCATACAGCTGTTACTTTGGACTGTCTTCAATTTAGGACCTAGCAAGCGTAAGAGTGAGGCCTAAGTGCCTAACTGATTAGTGGCCCGGATCATACGTTTTTCTTTACATAAAAAACAGAAAAGAGAGGAGAAGCCAATGGCCGTTTTGGATCTTTGTGAAGCAAGTGCAAGCAATGTTGGAATAGTCTAGTTTTTTTTTTTTTCATCAGATATTCTTGGGAAAATACTGTTAAAATAAAGAACTAAGATATTAAATATATATATATATATATATAGGAATACTTTTGGTATCTCTATTTACAATCTCTGTTATAGGCATGTTTCTAAACTATAATTTTTTACAAGAATTTGTCATGTTGAGGTTTTTTAAAACATGATGTGATATCTTGTCTCCTAACATTTGTAAATGCCCTGCTTTTTTACAAGTATTTCAAAGTTATAGCCACCTAAAAGGTCTCAAATGACCCTTGGAATTTCACGAACTTCAGACCCTTTGCTTTTTTGCGAAATTTCTAAATACTTAAGCAAAAGGGAGTATTCAAGAATCCCGCTATGTCTGAGAATCTTAAAATTTTGCAGATAGAATTTTTATGAATTCCAGTAAAGTAACAAGCCCTATTTTGTCTTAAGTATTTAAAACGGGTAGTGGTTTGAGAAATAAGAGCGTTTAACACATGATTCTACCATCTATTTGCTTTAAAGAAGTAGAGGCAAATCCTCTTAAAATGAAAGGCCCTAATTCTACGTTTGTGAAAATAAAGAGTCCTAGCCTTTTTTTTTTTTTTTTCTTTATGGCTCTATTTTGGATAGCTATGTTGGAATAAAAGCAGAGATGCCAAATAAAACCTCATGGGGGCGGAGGGAAGATAAGCAACTAATCTAATTAGGATCCCTCGATTTTAATTTTTTTCCCTTAATCGTGGAGTTTGTGTTGGGAAAAATAGATGATTCCTCTCCCACTTAAATTATAGTGTTCCCTCTCTACTTCTTTTTATATAAGTAAATAAATAAATATATATATATTCTTCATCAAGTATTCTTTTCACTTTTTGATGCGTTGGGTTCTCTTATAACGAAGGCATCAAGCATGTCCTTTAATTTCCCAAGGGAAAAGGAAGGAAAAGTGGGAAAAACAAGGGGTATAAGAACCATGTGGACTTTAATGGTCATTTATTCCTGTTGTCCAGGAAAGAATGGCTTGGATAGAGAGGCATTCTTATCAACAATCTTCTTTTGAAGAAAAAAAATGCCCACCTAAAACTTTGGTGTTGCCATTTTGAAATCCCAAATTACCAGCTGGACTAAAGGACCGTTGGTTTCATGGAATTTAATAAAGAAATGTTAGGCACATTCAGTGACTGGTGAAGAATTCATAAATTTGAGAATTCCTCACTTGCCCTAAAATAGGAATTCCTTGCTAAAAAATAAGTCAAAATTGCATAAACGAAAGTTAAGTTCACATCAAATAATCTCCTATTAACGAAAAATGACTTAAGGAGAGATGATAAATGGATTTCCAATCATCTTCCTAATAAATCAATTCCTAGGTGAAAGGCAGGATTCATTCTACATTTCCACCTTATATCATTCACCTTTCACCTTTTAACAATCATTTGTTAGAAGCCCACAAATGTGGAAAAAACGGTGTATCGAGGAATTGATTCTTGAGTAGCAAGGTGACATTTGGGTTGCTTGTCAACAAGTTCCTACTAGTTATTTTTTTTTTTTATTTTCTTTTCCGTAATGAAGCCCCCACTAGCTGAATACATGAATGACCCAAACCAAGAAAATTAGGTACGGGTCCAATATTTGGATTAGAGGTATTGGTTCATTGTCTAGAATCATTTAAAAGTTTCCATGAATTTTCTTATCTGAGTGTCTGAGTATTATGTACATCATCTTTCATATGAGGTATTTATCATAATTTATACAATAGGAACTATTTTAGTACTTCATGGGATCCATCTATAATCAAACCAACCTTCTTTCTCACTAATCTTCATGAATTGGCACTCTCCCTAGTTTGGCACTAATCTAAACACAATATTTAATTGAATTTAAAAAGATACTACTTAAATTTTAAGGTCTTAAATCAATGGTGTTGATTAATCGATTGGGATGTTTTTTTCCCCAAAATATAATCCACAATGAGACATTTCCATCACACTATTCTTCATAATTGGAATGCACCCAAGTGAGTCCCCCGAGGAGCTTAAAATCTTTTTGCCTCACAGGGACCATGACTTCATTATGCATGGTTGGTATAGCACAGCCTAATCTAGGCCATCAGGGGTGACCCATTGAAGCATGTGAATTAGGGTCATAGCCATTAAACATCTACCATCCATTAAACGGCTACTGATTGGAGTACATGTGTGCCAACTGTTACATTTGCTATCAATGAGGACATTGATTGCTTGGTGGTAGTTTGGTATAAATAAATTAAAAAAAATATAATCAAATGCACAAGAAATCTTAGGGGGTGCATTTTCATAAGTTTAATGTATTCAAACTCATTCGTAGAAATATTAATAGCAAATGAGTTAAAGTAAGGTACATAATCTAGTGACAAATATATCATCTAAATTATATAGATTACACAGCAAGAGTTATTTCTTTCTCTTTTCATTTTACCCCAACCAAGCGGGTTGGGATCCATGAGAGCGTCTACACAAACAAGGAGAGAACACCAGCATTAGATGGGGAGGAGGAACCCGCACACATGGGAGAATTCGTCCCCACACTCGAGGAGAGATGAGAACCTCTACACACACACAGAATACCTAAGGGTCCGTTTGTGTAGGCAAGCTTTCAGCGGAAAAGGGTGTTGACAGCGTGCCAATTTTTCTGGTGCCTCTTCCGTCTTGTTTAGTGAAGCAAAGCGGGCATTTTCCAACCATATATACCGCGTTTCCTCGCTGGTCTGGATATAATTTTCTTACTTGTTATGTCGGGAAAAACGGCAAACATATCCTAAAGATCGATCATCGGACAGCCGGATTTGAAGCGGGGTTACTACATTTGCAGACAATCCGGACGAGCGGTTCCATAGGTTGCATATCACAGGTGAATATTTTGAACGGATGAGATTGAAGCAAACTAGGGAGGAAGTGAATGAGCACGGTAAGAATGGTACACAAGCGTCTATGCTATAAAGTTTATACCCCACAGTGACACCATCTTGCATACGTTTGTAAGATGACGTTCCTACAATGCCGTAAATTGGAATCCATGTGAATGCGAGCGGACGGAAATTAAGACCCTCTTTTGTTGAGAAAAGGAAGGAAAGGGATTATATGGGGTGTGTCAAAAGCAAAGATAAAGGAGTCTATTCGCCAACAAAAATGGGGCCTAGGGCCACAAATAGTCAAATGTGATTTATATATTCTTGTTTTTATTATCATGTTCTTTGTAACCTTTAATACCTAGGGCCACAAATTTGTTACTTTTAGCAATCCTAGATAGTTGTAATTGGTCACTGTAAAAGGAGTTTTAATGCGGTTTGACCAGCATCAACCTCGTCAATGCAGGTCTTTGTGCTCTTTTATTTTATTTTATTTTTTTAAAGTGCTGAGCCCATCTCAATTCATGTCAATTATGATTTTTATTGATAATGGTGGTATCCTTATCATGGAAAATTACCTAATAAATATTGAGAATATCGGTGATGCGTGTCCACACCCCAAGACATTCCTAGTGCACGTGTGTTGTGGGGTCATGCATGCATACGGAAAAATAGTCCAGTCTGGTAAAATTTCTACAGGGATGCTCATGTTGTTAAAAAAAAATCCCATATTTATGTTTTTATAGATTTGTGGTCCAACCTTATTTTTGTATCAATTCTTAAACTATTATAAAACGCGTATTTGTACAATTCGCAATGCTTTATAGTAAATATATAAACCTTGTGTCGCTTTACTGTTATTAGGTGCATTAGGAGATTGAGAGTTTTATTGAGTTTAGATAAATATCAGTTTTTAGAAGTGATTTTACTAACAATGCAACTTGTGAATCTGTACTACTTAATGTGGTGAATATATAAATATGCTTCTCATGCCTGATTTCAGACAATATGATCAATGCCTATGTCTCTTGAGTCATGTAAGACCGTGTGGTACATTTTTCCTGAAAAATATGCACTTCTATTGGCCTACTTGGATTCATATGTCAGGTGGGGAAAGGAGATAAATAGACTAGCAGTGATTATGGGTGTTCTCAGTTTTTAGTCCAATTATATGTTTTTAGACCATAATTTTAGCTCTTAAAGTTATTGACTATTTTATGCAAATTTATTATTATAAAATATAATAAAAGACTAATGACATTCTTTATAAATTCAGAGGAGATATATGTTTGTAAAAAGAATTATATTTACATATGATTTAAGGGTTTTAGATCTGTGACTCTTAAGACAATGGTGGTTGCAAAGGGAGTTGGTTAATAAATGATGTCCATCACAGTGATATATAGAAGCATGAAAAGTCATATGAACTTGGGTTGCTGGTAGTTATAGCAATCACAATGCAATAGGCTCAACTCAGTGTCGTTATCGAAAATGGGTGGAGCAGTAATTTTAAGAGATAAACATAGCAAAAATGTGTTTTCCAACCTTGTGATACAGTGAGATTTTTTATGGACACCATTCACAAGAGCGGGATCTTTTAAATTAAAGTCACATACCAGAATTTCTACACAGCAGTAATATGAAAGCAAAGCACTTAATTAAAAAGGTAGTATATAATGCTGACCAATAAAACTAAGTCGATTTTAATTGAAATTTCTAGCCATTAAATCTATCATGATGACAATTACATATCCCCTAAATTTTATTTTGACACTCTATTTCAAACCAACAGTCCACGTCTAAGAAGATATGATGCGATCATGCGAGTGACTCATGGAAAGGACCAATTACAATCAACTCAGGTTGATATAGACGTCTATCAAATTGGCCCGAATATAACATGTGTGAAAGGTATCACGGAACAAATAATATATATTTCAAATCAAATTAATCCATGAGAAGGGTCAACTCTTATTGAAGTTAAATTTGACAAGTGCCGAAATAGCAGATAAAGTTTATACCTACTTGGTTTGAGGAAATTTCTTACAAGAACTCTTGTTGTATGAAACTCTTGATAGAAATGTAGAGTTTGATTAAGAGAATTCACAACTTCCTATTTGATTGGGTTTAGGTGGATGGAATTTGTTGAGCTGGCCAAGTAAAAAGTTACTTTTGACCAATTGAATTTTGTAAATTCTAAAATTCAAAATGCTCATTTTCCATTAGCATTTTGGAACTCTCAAAATGCTTCAGACAACATATCCTTAAATACCTTCAACCAAATAGGCTCTAAAATCATGTTTGTTTGAGAGTACTTGTAGAAAAATATGCGAGTCCTCCAAATATTCACCCTATAATAATATTGCTATAAAAAATGAAAAATTTTCAAGAAAGTATAAAACTTTTGCTTCATTAGAAAAAAAAAAAGAGATGAAAATCCAAATATCTCGAAGGAGCATAAAAGCCTTCCGCAATTCTTTTAATCATGTACTGAATGGATTTTTTTAAAAAGACGAAAATACCCTTTTGTCATTTTTCAGATTTTTCTTTAACAAATCATTTAAGATAAATGACCAAGTCCAACCTAAATAACCTAGTGGGGTGCACTTTAGGAAATTAAAATGATTAGTTTTTGGGAGGAAAAAAAAGTAGTAGAAGATACAAGAATTTGTTATAAGAAAAGGGTACTTTTATCATTTTCTAAAACCCTTTTTTGTGGAAAGGCTTAATCGAAAGAATTAATGCATAAAACTTTTTATGCTTTTTCTTTGAAATATTCAGTTTTTCATAAACTTTATTGTTTAAATGAGCAAAAGAACGTTATACTTTTTTGAAGTTTCCCTAAAAAGAAATCCCGTTTGTTCAAATTTTCCTCAACACACGTGTGAAATCTCCATAAAAAAGTTATCAAGTAATGACACAATCCGAGCCACCACCACCGACACGAATATTGATGGCGTAAGCTGTGACGCGCTGGACTTCTAAACCGTACGATGGCGATGACGTCATCGTATACACGACAGCAAGATGACGCTTATTCGTCAGCCATTGCACATGTGTGAATGCAGAGTGACTGAAAGCTGCCGGATGAGGTTGGTTGGACCCGCACCTGGACCTATTACATGACTATTCTCCATCCAACCAAGTGGGCCCCATCATATATGGTACAAGATGGAAGAGGATCCCTGTAACCCTGTTTGGAGCTTGGATCAACCGGGGGTGCCACATGTGGGGAAATTTTTTATTTTTTTTTTAAGAGGAAGATGGGATGTGTTGATTTGACCTTTTTCCCGGTATGTGGCACCCCTGGTTGGTCCAAACAGGGAAACCCTGTTTGAACCAAACTGGGGATCCTCTTCCGTCCAAGATACCATAAAAGGAGTTAAGGACAAGGCTGGCAGGCAATTATTATTATTATTTTTATCGATAACAAAAATACATATTAAAAAGGCAAAGGGGATAAAAGAAGAAGCAACAGAAAAATTAGAAAAGGTATAAGAGTATTTTACCCTCAACTACTCAACTATTATATTACATTGCCCTCCCAAGGAGTTGAGTCTCATATTTTCTTAAGGCCTTTTTTTTTCTTGTTTTAGTTATTGTTTTTGGGATTCTTACTTTCCAAACATCTAAGGACGTGCAAGCACGTGATTAATAATGTATAAGATTATATTAATTTTATTATTAGCCATATGCTCATTCATGTGACTTGACTCACTCCTGTGAAATTAAATTTTGAGTATATATCATTGAATGACATGGAACTAATTTCGAATGGATTGGGTTTTCAATAAGTAGTTCTTATGGTGGAGTCTCATAGATCGTACATGCAATTTGATCGAGGTAAGAATTATGATAGGGAATAGATAAGCATCGATCCAATCCTAAGTCATGTAAGTTCTGGCAGAACATCAGTTCCATCCTATCATCCTATAATCCATTTTGTAAGGGACAAAAGATTTTTAGTGTTGGAAATATAAGTTCGTTGTGTGTTCGAACAAATGGTGTATCAACCTTGGTGAGTGTTGATTTAAGGCAGAAAGTGAGTGAAATGATTTAATTGATGATGTTGAAGCCCATTTGATAATAGGTAAGAAGTTTGTTTCACCCATTGTAATGCAATTTTGTCCATCGATTTAGTTTCACCTCAAACCTCTTGATCAAATCAGGTCTAAAAAAGAGAGACAAAAAGGAGTTTTCTTTCTTTTTTTTTTGGCATGTGCCAACGTACATTCATTAAATTGACATCTAAGAATGCATCTCATTGATCTTTATTATCATCATGTGTGAATCCTTGTAAAATCAAGAGTTTTTTCAAGCATGAAAGTAGACTCCTACTTGATGTAAAGTCAAGATAAATCTACCCTG
Organism: Persea americana; assembly: GCA_029852735.1. Lineage (NCBI taxonomy): Eukaryota > Viridiplantae > Streptophyta > Magnoliopsida > Laurales > Lauraceae > Persea > Persea americana. The sequence continues at coordinate 3,398,729 of CM056812.1, forward strand.
TGCGGATTGGATCTCATGCACATGGGGCATGATGATATGTGGAGCCATGTTTAAATGCAGTACAATTCTCCTTTAAAACTAGAGTACATGACTCTTTAGTCTTTCAAACAAGGGTCTTTTCATTTCAAAATTTGCCCTACTTACAACCTGGTGAAATTTATTAAGGGCCTTTGTTTTTGCACTAAAATTGAATTCATTGGAATTCAGGGTCAAAAGAGCTCCAACAAGGGCTATTAAAGACGTGAGAGGTGAATTGATATAAGGTGTAGATATTGATGATAACAATGCAGCCCTTACGTTTCTAGTATTTAAATTACTAGGGTGATTAATACATTTCTCACTACAGGGGAGATAGTCTAATGGTTAGTATTTGGAAACTCACTTTTGTTTATTGAATTCTAATTACTTTAAGAAATAGTGTTGCAATTCTATATATTCAATTACAAGGAACAACCATACCCTAATGGAAATCACATTGTGTGGGATTTTTCAGTCTTACCTTCTTTCATTAAAGAGGCAAGCTCTTCTAAGTTCAAGCTTAGGATAAGGTAAGCTCAAGTGTATGGTGGGGCCCACCTGGGGACCCACATGGGGATGGGGGTGAGGGGGATTTCAAGAACTTCCTGGGATCTTCCTCTCTGCAAAAAATCAACCATAACCGTGATTTCTATCATCTCCATATAGGTCCAAAAGTTTAATGGTCAATAGTTCATTATGATAGATATATAGTCGATCCAACGGTCAAGTAAATTCGGATTTAACCGAAAGTTGGTGGATACGTGTAATTTAGAAGGGTTATGTGTTTGTTCCATTTGGATTGACTAAAGGTTGGCCCCACAAGCATGGGCTTATGAGATTTTATCATAAGCTTGAGCTTAGGAGAGCCTTGCTCTTCATTAAATTCTTCAAATTTTTACATATAAAATCTTTAAACAAAGAAAGAAAATTGACAATTTGCTCTTGTGAAATGTCTAGAATAACCCTTAGGATTATCGAAATTATAGAATTTCAAATACTTATTTGAAACTAACATTTGAGGAGGTCCGACACAGGATCTACCAAGGGATTTTAAAATTCACCAAGAATTCCTCAACTCATGTCCCCAGGGAATTAGAGGAATTGTATTAGTCAAAAGTAACAAACCACAAAGTAGTATTAATTTGGAATCTCACAAATCTAGCAGGGAATTTCAAATCATGAGGGACACCAACTTAACTCCAAGGGGTAGCTCGGTTGGATAAGGACCACGATTAGCTTATAAAGGCCGAGGGTTCGAAATTGTGCTACCACACTGAGTCTACATGGCATTTACCCGTTCTGCCCTTGAGCCCAAAAGGCTGAACACCACCCATTATATATTTAAAAAAAAAAAAAAAAAGGACACCAACTTAGATTGCATCATAATTTTGTTAGAGCTACCACTAAACAAATGCCCCCTAAATTTCTCACGAGGATTCACGGCCACACCACGACCACAATAAAATGGTATTTGTTGAATTTCTAGGCCGCAAGATGCCGTTTCTGCATCATCCATGTGAATGCAGTTACTGTGCAAAAGCCACAAATTAGGTGGGACAAATTATAGACTCTGATGTATGGGACTAAGTGGAACCCACCATGCATGGATGAGAAATATTCGCATTGGCCTTATATCCTCTTGTTTGCATTTGAATACATAGAAACTCTTAATAAAGTGGGCTCCGCGGAAGGGTTATTGATAAGATAATGTGTAAACGCTGTGAGGTGAGAATGAATGATATGAGTTTGAAATGTAGATAGGACATTGTCTTTCCCGTGACTTGAATTCCTAGGGTGATTGGTGGGTGTTGATTCCATACCTTTCCTTGATTCACTTTTTATTAAAGGGGAAGATATTTGATGATAATTTTTATATATTTATCTTATTCTTTAGATCTTAATTTTTACCTACACATCATATAAATTTATAAGTATTCAATTAGAAGGTTTTATAATAAATAGGCTCAAATTCTGCAGATATCGTTTCAGTTGCTAAGGACTCTGACACCTTTTGTCATATCCCCCGAAGATTGAATGAGTCTGCGCATTCGATGGCTAAGTTTTGTCAATCATTTAATTGTGATTGTGATGTTGCGTGACTGAACTGTTACCTACACTAAATGGTTTAGCTGGCCCCATGGTGTGGTTTTTAGATATGGCAGTGTTTTGTTTGTTTGGTGGTTGTTGTTTTATTATATGTGTTTGTTTTGTCTCTTCCTATCTACTATAAATCCCTTTTAACCAAATTAGAGAAAATGCATGAGGTGTCCCCAAATTTAATTTCAACGGATGTTGGTCCCACTATAACATTGACCGTTGGATTAAAAACTCGATTTACGCAATTTTATCCGTACTCACTAATATGTTTTTCATCAAATAGTCAATCTTACAACAGGACCAACTTTTATTAAAGTTAAAACTTGAGGACACCCCATAATTTAGGAGGCGTTTTGTTTGATCTATACATATTTCCAAAAGATGGGCCCCATTATGGAGTTTCACTCTTTCAATTTAGGACTTCTCGGTTACAAGGCCGGCTCGAGACAATTTGAGGCCTAAAGCGACAATCCTAAATGAAGCCTCACATTATCTATTATTCTCCTTGTCTCTCTCTTTAAGTTTTGAGTACCGGATTCGTATTTTCTAATAGGCATATTTATCATTTATAAATTATAACTAATGTCATTTACAAATAAAATGAACACTATCTATAATCTTAAAAGCATAGAACAATAGAACTTGATTTAGTAATTTACTGTTGTTGGCCACAAAGATTGTAGATATAGATGAGTTTCGAATTTGATGTAGTCTTTTCAATATGAAAAAGAAAACAAAGTTTATGTTTTAATTAGTGAGTTACGATTAACATATATTATAAAAAATACCCACATATATTATTAAAAAGAAACAGAGACAAAACCAAATCAATAAATCTTTAAAGAAACAAAAAGCGTGAGAGAGTTAAGAGCACCGGAGATGGAAAAGAGTTGGTGGAGAAACACTCATTTAAAAAACATCATTGATGAGGTGGTAGGGAGGCTGAGATTTGTTGGGATTTAATAATACATTTTGCAGAGAAAATGAAGGGTGGTAGTTGCTTTAATGCTTTTTTGGAATGTGAAAGGATGGCTTTAGTGAGATGGAAAAGAGTTAGTGGAGAAACACTCATTTAAAAAAACATCATTGATGAGGTGATAGGGAGGCTGAGATTTGTTGGGATTTAAAAATACATTTTGCAGAGAAAATGAAGGGTTTAATGCTTTTTTGGAATGTGAAAAGATGGCTTTAGTGAGATGCGATACTAATCACTATTATAGGGCCTTATTTTTTGGGGAGAAGTAAAAACTATGGCCGTTGCTTTCATGCTTTTTTTAGAATGTAAAAAGATAACTTTAATAGGATGTGGTACTATGGGACCTTATTTTTTTGTGGGCCCTAAAGCTAAGGCTTTGCTTGCCTTATGGTCTGTGTCTCGTTGGCAAAGATATGTGGAGGGAGAGGCTGGCAATTGAAATTATATTGGCATGGTTTGGTATCCTTTCGGGATGGTTAGGTGGGTTTTTATTATTTCGTTGCTTGACTTTTAATAAGAATGACCCTTTTTACCAAAAAGAGAGAGAGAGATTCTATTTGCATCTTTTTCCACTTAGACCATCAAAATTGGATCGATACTTTTAACCACATTATTAATAATACATAAGATTGTGCCATTCACATTATTAGACATATGTTGAATCTTATGATGGGACCAACTGAAGTAAAATATGAGGATATGTCGCTGAAGGGGACAAAATTCAATTTTAATGATCCCATGGTGGAGTTACAGTGGTAGAGCCCAGATTTTTTTGTACGGGAGAAGCAACAACTGATCAATAATATCTTCTTTTATTGACTTTTACTAACCATGTACAAATTATTATTTTTTCAAATCTTTTTAGTACTATTTGAAAAAAAAGTCCCAAATTTGAAAGTACCTCAACGTTTTCATAGATAAAAGTACCTCAACATTTTCATGGATAATCTCCTTAAAAGTTTATGAGGACACTTAAAATAAGAAAATAATATGGTTAATCATAATGAATCCAAACTACTTAAAACAATCATTTTATTTTTTATTATATAGTTTTGAGAGTTGTTCTTACTCTAATAAAAATAGAGTCCACACCGGATTAATCACATGCTGGATTGGTCACTTGTGATTGTTTGATAGGCCACACGTAAGCACTATAGTAAGGAGATGACTCTGCGAGTCAATACCACAGGTCATTTTCTGTATGCTTTCTTTAATGGAGAGCTTGTAAATAAGAAATACTAATTACAATTTATTGTTCTATATTGTCAAAATTCTACAATATATCATTTTTACTAATTAGGGAGTTTTGTTGTTATTCTTTTTTTGTTGACCGGCCCAGTAGCCAGGAGAGGAGACACTAAACCACCCTGCCCTGCCAGGGGACGATATCTGGCATAGGATATGGGAGCGAGAGTTGCTATCCACAGCAAATCCTTGTGATTCCCGAGTTTTGTGGTTATTGTTGAAGGCCCGTTCTATTAGGAATTTCTCAATTGTGGGTTTCCACAACCAGTGAATTTTAATGTGTGAAATGGCCTTCTATTTATAAAAGAAAAATGTAATCCCAAATGCTACTTGGAACAGAAGCTTTTGGATATTTTTTGGGAATTACATTCAAAGATTTTGGAATTCTCTCAACATAAATTCCCTGAACTCCAGCAATCAAACAAGCTCTAGCTAAGAAAACAATTTATTTGTAATACGGAAGCATATGATAAAACTCCTCTTGTATATATTAAAAATAGGATTCGATTATGGAAAAGATGGAACATACAATTTCGTGTTAGAGGTTAATCCAAGGAGTTAAGTTTGCTTAGCGCAACGGTCGGTCTGCCGGTAAGCAATCTATGTTTATTATCTAATCAACTCATTAACTAAAAAATGAATGCAATGTTTACAAATGATTATGTGAATAATATCTTTTTTATATTTTTTCTGTGTAGAATTATGGTGCATTTTACGACTTAATTCCAGCCGGAATAGCTGGTGGCTCGGTTCAGTTGATCGGAAATGGAAATCTAATCCCCATGAATTTGACATCGAATAATTGGACATACGAGGTGAAATATCTTTTTAAATTAATTTCAAGAGGATTTTACGAAAAAAATTCTGGAATTTGGCCATTCCCCGCAACGGATCACCGCAAACCGTGTTTTTTTTAAATGCTAAGGAAAGCGGCATTCATGTCTCTAATAGGAGCAACGCTAGTATCGCTCTACGCGATTTTCTTAAAATAAAGTACTTCCTCTTGTTTCTTTTTCCCACTCCTCTCACCTATTTCTCCATCTCCCCACTCAATTTTCTCCCAATCAACTTGGGAAAATAGAATCAGTCTTTAGAAAAAGATAACTACTAGCCGACGTACTGTTTCTTTCTTTCTTCTTTTCATATTCTCAATATTTATCTTGAAAATTGAAAAAGACGGAAAAATAAAAAAAACAAATGGCAAACATAACATGCAAGAATGGTTTCAATAACAATCTTATGCTCGTATATTATATTATCATGTAGAGCTTACCCTCAACTTATAAACCAATCCACGAGAAAATGAGGGAGAGAAAGGCTGCTCTGTAGAGGAGAACTTGTATCTACAACTTTTCTGCCTATATGAGCAATGGAGAAGGGACACCATATCAAAAGTACACGTTTTCAAAAATCCTTCCTTTTTCTAAAATAAAAAATAAAAAAAATCTCCATTCTCTAATAAATAACAAAAAGCCACCCACTTTTTAGACCAAAAAAGTCAAAAATTTTCTATCAATCCATTAAGAACAAAATACCATCACAACCTCTTTATATTTTATTCTCCCTCGGTTTGATGCTTTACATCACTTCTGCTTTAATAGTAACCTGCAAAAGTAGCCCAAAGCTCGACAAGAGCAGGATCCTAGCGTACACACCAACTTCAAAATTCTTGTTTGTGCACGACCTGGAAATATTTAGAACACCCCATTCATCCCATGGGCCAAACAAAACAAAACACAACCCACTTGAGCATAGAAGGAAATGATCTCAGACAGTTTACAGTGTGATGCTCTTATCAATTAAGGTGATCAGCTTCAACTTTGCAGAAATGGAGGGATGAGTAGCAGCAGAGAACTATAAACTCCAGGCCCAAATAGATGGTGACACTAGAAAGACAGCATATTGCTTTGAAGATGGTGGTGATGACCATGATACAGTTTAAAAGAAATGCACTGTTTGCTAGGAAAGTGACTCCAAAAACTCAATACATTTACCGTTTAAGTGCGGCTTCATCATTTTATGAAACAAATTTCATCCTCGATCCTGTTCGAACTAGATGAGACCAATTTATCCCAATGCGATGAGCTCTAGAGAAGAAGCATGCTAAAAATAAACAAGTAATAACATCTGGCCCCACTAATGGGAAGAATAATGTGCCAAGATTATTTAATCAATAGGTTTCAAATTTGAATAGGCCACAGGAAACAAAGGAACAGTGGAAAGAAGTGCATCTGGAACTAACAAATTGTTATTTCTATTCATGGTAGAACTCATCAGATTAGTGCTCTGGATTATATAATTATTCTGCTGAAAAATAGACCCAGTCCAAAACTCAAATAAGAGAAGAATGATATGGAATTCATTAACAGTCTGATTGCCATAGACAAGACGTCGGTAATTAGATTAACTCCCCCAAAAAAACACATAAACAAATGTAACTGTCTACCAAGGTACAGCATTAAATTCATACAGTAAAAAAGAACAATAGTCAGTCCACATAAAATAAAATTGGAACTCTTATAAAAAAATAAATGTCACAGACTACTTCTGCAGTACAAAACACTACATTAGATTGTGTTTTAGAACTCTATTGCCATTAAGAAAAGAGTATTGGGTGCTTACTTGCACATCTCAGCTCAGCCCATAAACACTTGCAGGGAGCTCAACTCTCTATTCCACTGCCACCAAAGCAAAAGAGTGCTTCACATCTCAGAGGCCAAAGAAGCCAAGTTCGCTTGCTCTCTCCTTCTCAAATGTCTCAAAGTACTGATAGATGATCGTCACAGCAAGTAAGATTCCAGTTCCAGACCCAATGGCTCCCATGAAATCTGCCAGCACTGTCAATGCACCTATGCACATGCCCCCAAATGCTGCTGCAGTGGGAATATAACGATTTAATTCCTTCTGTAGATTTGACTCCCTATGTCCAGGCATCACCATTTGTTGCTCCTGCAGAACAAATGGCAGAGAGAGGAAAAATGATAAAAGGGTAAAAAATAAGAGAGAATACAAGCATGAGAATAAAAGAAACTGCCTGAAACTGAGCTATGGCAGGTTATCAAAAAACGAGCAGCCTAAAAGTTCAATCAATCTATCAAGAGAAAATTTCTAAATCAAGTGAAAATGTGTAAGTACAGAGAAACAGGGATGACCGGGGGGGGGGGGTGGGTGGGATCTCCCAAATCAACTGATAAAGTAAAAAGTAGAGAAACGGGGTTGACCGGTGGTTATCTCGGTGGACACAATTCTTACAAGTGATCAAACAGCTCCAACAAACATTCACAAATAACAACTCAAAATAGATAAAAATTTTGACCAAACACCCAATCAAGTTCTGAGTTGACTCAGGCACTACTACAACCCGGTTTTTCATCAGTCGTCGCTAGGGGCCATTAATTGTAGGGAAAACCACGATCTTCCAAAATGTCAAAGAGAAGAAAACTAATAGATCAAATTTAATGTCACCTTGAGCTGCTTGGCCACATCTCTAGCTGATGATCCAGAAACTTCTATCCACGTTTTTGAGAACAGCGCACAGGCAGTTAACATAAAGATAAGATAGAACAATGCGTGAAATGGATTGGCCGCCATCTCTGCCAAGCTGAAAAAGAAGACCAACAAAACAAAACAGTTATTATAACAAAAAAAATGAGTCTAACAAAATGGTTTAAAATTAATAACAATAGTAACTGAATTGAGACTAGCGAATTTTGGGCTACAAGGAAGTAAAAAAAAAAGGTAAACAGCACAGATGGCAAAAAATCAATCACCTTGCCGGAGCAGTAATGTAGTATGCAATTCCACCAACTGGAATGTACTGACCGCCTGAATATTCAGATTCCTTCCACCTACCGAGCAAATTTACAAAGAAGTTTCCACCGTACCTCCTCGCCAACAACTGTAACAGACAGATATGATAAGATTTTCCATGAGAGAAAAGAAAACGTATTGCATTCCAAATTCTGCTGGAATATAAATAACGAACCAATACCTGTGAAATGAAGTACAGATTTGAAACAAGTGCGGATTGTAGAATTATAGGCATGTTGGAGGTGTAGAATAACTTGATGGGATAGGACCCTTGCTGCCCACGGGCATTCTTTGACCTCACTGGCAAAACAACTCGGAATCCTTGAAAGTATATTACAATAAGGAAGACCAAAACCGTTGCAAGTAAGTTAGTTACGTTCGGGAGGTTCTGCCGGTAGAATGCCTCACGAAGAGCACGGACCTTGTCTGTCCGAGTTATCAACAGATGGAATAAAGCAATAACTGCTCCTTCAAATTCAGCTCCTCGCCCACTGTTGATGGTTGTCGGACTGAATGCTTTCCAGATGATATTTTCACTGCAAAGACAACCGCAAATGTTTGGATACACATTTCTACCAACACATTTTGAAGCAGAAAAGGAAAAAAAAAAAAAAATGTAACTAGGCAGTGACTTACCAAATATTTGTCGCAATGAAGAGAGAAATACCGGATCCAAGCCCATATCCTTTTTGAAGAAGTTCATCTAAGCATATGACAATGAGACCCGCAAAACAAAGCTGAACGATTATGAGAATGGCATTTCCAACTCCAAGTTGACCGACACTCCCATACATCCCGGAGAGAACATATGCTACTGCCTCGCCAATAGCAATCAGGATGCCAAGCAACTTCTGGGCACCATTTCTGAGGAATATTATGAAAACGTCAAGCATTTCATAACATAGAACAGTCCAGCAAGTTTTGAACAAATTATTCAAATCATTTATATATATTTTTTAGGGTTGAATTGTAAATCATTTATACATGATATTTTCTTTTCTTTTCTTTTTTTTACATTTTGTTTTTATTTGAGAAATAATAACCTAATAAAAACACAAAATTTAAAATCATCCAGACAATCTCCTGACAACATTATCCTGATAATGATAGTTGCAGCATTCAATACCAGCCAGTAACTTTTAGAAAATAGAACCATTGTTTCTCAACAGCATGACTCGTGAAAATAAAAAAAAAGAAGACAACATTGTTTCTCTAAAACAAAATTCAGTTATGAGTATACTAACAAGAGGGCACGATCCTCTCTAACACTGTTGTCAACTTCAATTATCTTGGAGCCTGCCAAGAGCTGCATCACGAGACCTGATGTCACAATAGGAGTAATTCCCAACTCCATGACAGTCCCACGGTTCGACGCAAGAATGACACGCATCCAGTAGAACGGATCTGCACCGGTCGTTGAGTGTATGCCATAGAGAGGCAGCTGGCTGCATACAAGAAAGATGAATAGAGATATCACTGTGTAGATGACTTTCTCCCTGAAAGGAACTTTCCTGTCAGCACTCTGCACTTCTGGCAAGATGGACAGAAATGGTCTGACAAGATGCAGCACTCTAAAGCCCCCTCCCATTTTCCTTGTCAAAACTTAAGTGCCCTGAGAATATGAAGATAAATCAAGTAAGAAAAAAGATCAACCGATGTAACAGGTATTGTTTCTACCATTAGTGATCTCAGAAGAAATTGAATAAAAGACCAAATACAGGGACAACATACGGGTCAAACTGTGTGTACCAAAGAATAAACTTGCATATAGAAAATCCATATCCCAACCAAAATATAGCTAAAACACTGAGATAGAAACATCAAAGACATGGCAAGGATAACATATATTCAGACAACATGGTCTAACGCACAGGTGCATGGACAATTTGACATGCATGTGAAAGAGGCTGCTGATATCCAGACCAAATGTGATCCAGACTGTCAGGATAACCTATAGTGAATGCACCCTGAAACCTCCAGAAATTGTATACATTGTACAATAATCCCAACAGTATAATCAGTAGAATGCATGCATATACTAATGAGCATATTTGCACCCAAGCAAAAACATCAAATTACACAGGTTTGTTTAGAAAAGGAAGCCCCATCTCTAGTCATACAAAGGGGTCCTATGGTTAATTCAAACATGCATCTCCCCATGAATTAGGAACACAACCCAATTTGGAACTGATCCAACCTCCATCCACTTCTAATTAAATAATAATAAAAGATACACTAATAAACCTTGAAAGGTGTAAGCAAAGCAAACAAAATAAAAAGTGTAGTAACATTGGGGAACCAACATTCAGAACACATTATTGTGGTGGTTTTTTCATCTCGAATGAGAGCAGCTTTTACAGCTCTAGAATCAACGTTTAGGATGATCTCATTAGAATGATATTTATCCAAATACCAATACACAACATACCTTCACATTCATCATTCCCATGATTGAATATATAGCATGTTCTTTTAAAACAGCAAATAGCAACCGAATCTCATGCAGTGGGTAGATGACTAAAGCTTCTTTTTACCAAATTGTTTGGATTACCAATCAAACCAGCTCCTGCTTAGGGAACAATCAAAAGGGTGCCAATCACCATACCCATTTCATGTGTAACCACAAAAGATATTCACCGGGACATTGATCTATCCAATTCATCAAAACTTACAGTTCCAAATTTTAACAGGAATGTGTTCAACTCAGAGATTCCCAACCCGATGTAGCGAGTACTCTTTCTCATCCAGGGGCATATCAAATCATTCCAAACGCAAATCATCCGGAACGACTAAATGACAGTATTAACATGACCCATTTGGGAATAACATCATCTAAGTTCTAACCCCAGGCCCTGCCTAACCCACAATGCACCTAGGAGAAACGTAGAAATGGGACTTCCAATCGTCTACTCCATCGCTATCAGCGCCCAAATCCTCCACCTAGTCCCACCCAATCTTTTGGTCAGGAACCGGAACCATGGTGCAGACGCTCTCACCCACGTTCCCCTCAAAGCTTAAGCTTTTTATGTTCTGATCTGCATACGCGTCATGGAAACCCTAATCTCGCAATTCACATAATTCAAGAACTAATGGAAACCTAATCTCGCCACAAACAGATTCAACACAAACAAAAAAAAAAAAAAAAACAATAGAAACCCACAAACTACATCATCGAATCGCTAGAACAGAACATCGAATCAACAATAGAATCGCATAAATTCAACAAATCCGCAACAACTCAACAAAAAACCAAAAATTCAAGAATCGAATTTGAAGATCGAAACAACGACACATCATTCATTCAGATCTACAATCAACACATACATATGAAGACGAAATGCATCAGAAATAGCAGATTTGTAGGAAAAAAAAAACAAAACAAAACAGATCAGAAACCCTAGGAATCGGTCTGAAGATACCTTTGAAATGAGACGAGCAGGAATCGGAAGAGATTTTGGACAAGTATCTGGGAATAAAAACCCTATCTTTCCTTTCGTGTATATATACGAGAGAGAGAGAACGGAGAAATGAGAAATGTATTAGGTATTTTGGATCCTGGGCCCATTGACTTGGTTGTGGGGCCCAGTTGAGATTAACAGTTGATTTTATCATAATCAGGTTGTTGGTAAAAGTCCTTATCGTTGAATTTAGTCTGCATGGAAATGAACGGATGCGATGAAAGTAAGGTAACTTGTATATGGGAATTGGATCTTATCAAATCAAAAGGTGGGCCCAATGTCACTGATCCATCAATGCATTAGCAAGGGACCAATTAAAATTATAGTTGTGTGTGTGAGAAGCGTGGGATGCCCGAGTGGTTATGGGCATTGGGCGAGTATGTAGGAGATGTGGTGTTGCTTGCTGTTGTCCGAAGAATATTGCGGGAGATAGTATAATCTTAATTTGGAGCTTGTGTTCATGGATGTCGGCGCTTATTATGGACTGTTAGCGAACTTATAGCCTATTTGAAAGGAAATAAATGATATAAATCTTAAAGGCTTTTCATCTTTGACAAGGGTTTTGATTTCTAAGGTTGTTTTAAAGATTGCGAAACGGTCTTCAGTAAGGAAGGAGTTTTAAAACTTCAACTTAAATTATATTCTCTTCAACTGGAAAACTTGAATAGGGTGTGGACCTCTTGAAGAGAGGACACCCATCCCTTAGTCTCCTCCTCGTTTTGGGGTTTTTAAATTCAATGTTGATAGAGCTTCAGGGGTAAATTGGGTCCGGCAAGAATTGGAGGCAAGCTTCAAAAGTGTCAAGGCAAGGTGTTACTTATGTCCTCCAAAAATGTGGGAGTTTGTGATTTGAATGAAGTAGAGGCGTTAGCTATTTTGGAAGGTCTAAGGTTTTCGAGTATATTTTTTTTGCTCTTTTGTCCTAAAAAGTGATTAATCTAATGCAATCGCTTGAGTATTTGACGAGAGGGCGAATCCTTGGAACTTTCAATTACTTTTCAATTAAATTAGGGAGTTGGCAGCTAGCAACAACCATTAATGTCTCCTTCCATTATGCGATTATAAAAAAAAAAAAAAAAAATGAAAGCCAACAAGGAAAAAAAATAGTTGTGTAACTCTCAGGGTATTGCATTTAGAAGTAATGCAATGTTTATCAGATCATCCATTTTTTTTTTTCTTAATAGAGTCTCGAACTCATACACTCTATGTAAGACATATGTCCTGACTAGTTGAAATACAACTTAAGATCATTATCCGAATAGTGTTTTTTTATGCAGTAAGTCACCAGGTTCAGATGTCTTGACCCACTTCAAAGCCCAATTAGGGTTTGGTAAGTTTAGGCTTGCTGAAGAAGACCCGGCATTTGGGCCATGCTTGGGCTTGACAACTTCTACTAGTATATGTACGTTTGAGCCAATTTTTTTACATGTCTATCATTCTTAGCTGCTGAACATCAGCCTAGTGGAAACTGGAAACTAGCTAGAAGCAAGATCTGTGTACGACCTTATACTGTCGGGGGTAAAAGGAGATTCAAACAAGGAAGATATTGAATTTGGACTAGGTTCGGTGCTAAATTTTACATGATCGATTTGAGGGCATATACGATAAGATGAGTGTTAGATGCAATGTAGATGTGAGTTCTGAGCATTCGCCTTGTGTTAAGGTATTGCAACTCAATTTCATATGCACCTTGCATTTAGGACATGTACGGTAAATAAAGAGGAATCCTCCGTTTCCTTGGATCCAACATATCCCCGTAGAGTTTTAGGTTTGGTAAGTAAGAGGATTCCTACCATCCGTAGATGTTTGATCAAATGGTTATTGTTTTTTGCAATTTTCTCAAAATCCATGAAAAATCAAGCGCTTAGTTTTCATCCTACAACCATCCTTGGTTATGTAGAGAATTTGAATGGTTCAGATCTTGCAAGTAGGCCCACAGGAATAAAAATTAGCATTTTAAAGTCTGAACTTATTTGCGAATATCTCAACATTCACGACGGATCAGCGGTTGATATCAATCCTAATAGTTGCTTTGGACTTTCTAATCATGATCAATAGTTCAGATCTTGTGGGACCCATGTAGTAGATTTTGAAAGCCAAAAAGGTAACCAATAAGTTATTGGTTCTAGTACTGTAGTAGGTATGTTGCAGCTCCTTTCTCTTATAGCTCAATTGAAAGAATGTTGAACGGCTGATGAATCAAACTGCAAAATTTGGCCCTATAAATGTTTTAGGCCTTATGAAGAGAATGAACGGTTTGGATTTCGTAAACGGGCCCCACAGAAGTCAAGAATCACGATCCAATGCCCTGGGCCTTTTTACAAATATCTTAGAAAATATGATGAGTCAACGGTTTATACTTAACTATCCAGCCATTTTGGGCCTCTTAAAGATGATTAATGGTTTGGATCGTGATTATGGGACCCATAAGGTGGGCTTCCAATAAGAGAAATGGTAACCTCTTTGTTACTGTCGAAATCACTGTAGCTCTGCTTTCATTGAATATGTGGATTTTCGGAATCAAACGAGGGAGGTTGAATGTTGGAAAAAATTTGAAAATGCAGTCCTGGGGATTTTGAGCGTCAGTTTTCCACTCATTTCCAAATGTATATTTTTTGCCGAAGTGTGGAAAACCGAGAGAATTCTTCTCCGTGGAAATTTGCCAAACGTGCCATAAGGGTAGTGCAGTTGGTTAGGACCACAGCGCAGGAACCGAAGGTTGTGGTTTTGAACTTGTGCTCTCAACCCGGGGCCACTTGTTGAGGCAAAAGTCTGACTTAACCTTATGCATGGGAGGAAACAAAAGATACATATAGTGCTAATCTTAGTGTAATTGAAAAAAAAAGTATTTATTTTCCTATATTGGCCTACCTGTTTAGGAGTGATACTTTTATTTAAGGACCCAAGAATCGATCTTTGGACCTGCATGTAAAACTAAGGTGCCAACACCACTCAATCATGAGTGTGTTGGCAAGTGAACCAAAAAGTTACTTCCCTTGCATATATGCGTGGGAATCATGCTTTGCAAAACTCATGCAGTAGGCCTAAAGTCTAGCCACCTCTACGCAACAACAATGGGCATAATTTTTCCATTTGCCACTTTGGATTTCACCTACAATATACTTTTAAAATAGCTTACAATAGTGTGGAATGCAATGGTGTAAAGATATGATTTATCTTAATTCAATTTAAATACGGTCAAAAGACAATCGTCTCTGTTTCCTAACTTTGACCCTATCTTCATATTCATATATTGGATATCTATGAGGGATTTTGATAGTACGATTGTCTTAAAATCTGACATTTGCTTATCAATAGTTGAAGTTTAAAACTACAAACAAATAATAATTGAAGTTTAAAAAATCCCCAAAGAGTTGCTCGTGTGATATCATGGGGATGTGAGATATTGGTGATATCCTCCATCCATATGATATTGTACAATTTTCTTTTACTTAATTTGTAACTTTTTTGTCTCCTTCGTTGTATAAACATATCTAGGGGATTTGTTAGACTCCAACCGTTGACGGTCAAATGTCAAGTCTTATGATGTTTGTACAATAATTATGATTTATCTTTGAAATTCTTTTTCGAGGGGACCAAAAATGATTATAATTTTGTCCCATTTGGATATATCTACACGAATTAAATTTTACTTCAATCGCACAAACTAATATCTTACACCTAATTTTTGAGCCTTTTGATGTCCTATATAATGTTTAGTGCCAACATAGTCCCTTGTATCAAATTTATGGGAGACCCATCCATTGGACACCCTTATATGGATTATAGAGGAGTAGTTTGTTTTGAAGAAGATTCATAATTAGATAGGTTGTTTGGATATATTAAAACTAAACTATTTACATATCTAAATGCCGATTAAATGACATAGCATAAAAAATAAGGAATCACAATATTATAATATTACAATATTTTTGTAGTCTGGCAGTTTCTGAATATTGAAACAAAATTTAAACTAGTTTTAAAAAAAATATTAGAACGCAGTTAAGAGAAGTTTCTAAATGATAATATCATTTTAAAGTTCTTGGTCAGAGTAATATTTTTTAAAGCAAATTAACCATTAATACAACATGCTTTTTGTTTGTAATGTATCGCTATAAATCTTTCAATGGGCCTGACCTTTGAAATCCAAACTACTAAAATTCACTTTCAAACCTTAATTCCATAGTGAAAATAACTTTCACTTCAATTAGTCTTATGCCCCACCATGAAATTGATCATCTCTAAAGTATGTGATTGAAATAAGAACTAAATCTTAAATCACATGCTTTGTCACATCATCAATCTAATGTTGGGAGTAAAACTTTCATTAGCAATATAAAAAGGGGGTGTCATCATCACTACCATTTCATCATCATCATTACCAACACCATCGCCCCTTCAATCACACCATCGAATAACACCCCATTATCATCGTGGTCAGCACCAGCACCACCATCGTCGTCGTTGTCACCACCCCCACCACCACAAAACCCTTGTTGTCTTAGGTCACAAACTAGCCTCTAGGATGGGTTAGAGGTGGGGGATATTTTTTTTTTTTAAATCCAGCATCTTGAGAGACTTTCACACTACTCTTATAGATAGGGGAGCAATGTGGAAAAATATTAAAAAAAATTAAATAAAAAAAAAAGTTCTCTTCTCACTTTCTTAAGTTGTTTAAGCAGAAATTTTTTTTTTCAGTATAGAATATGAGATATTATAATCGCTCTTATACTATTTTCTTATTTGAACAAGGGCATTTTTCTTAAAATCCCTGCTGATAAGCAATTGTAATGAGAAATTGTGAACCTTGGCTGTATTTCCACTAAGAGACAATTCTAATTGAGCAATAATAATAATTTGATCAGATGTTAAGCAAATGTCTTCACCAAGTATCACTTGTCTCCTAATTCCCAAACATGACTATTTATCTTGTGACCTCAACTTTGAATTGCCCAAAGCTCTTAATCTTTGACTGCCTATGCATCAAAAGTAAGCTCTAGTCAATATCCCTAACAATCCAAACTATGACCATGCCAATGGACAATCCATCATTGATACTACAAAAGTTGGTCTGGTCATTGATCAAATCCCTTCATGATGAATGTGTCTTGAGGGCTAATTATTCATTATTTCTTGGGCATGGCCATGGGTAAGTAAAATTGTATGGTAGCCTACTTACATAAATATAGAAATGCTTGAGAATGAAATATCTCATCCATTGGTTTCAATGTGCTGGACTATATGCCCTATTTGGGTTTTACAAAGCTGTTTCCCTGCACTTAGTTTATCTGTAAATCTAATTATTTACAACTCTGTCTGCCAATATTGAGTCATGGAGTTTGTGAAGAAAAACTGAACAGGATATCTACCACATTATAATCTGCACCTAGTTTACCAAGATTGAAATTGGTCCTTGCAATACAGTAAACCTAAAATCTAGCTCAGTGACTGAGACCCCAAAGCTAGACAGATTGGTTCAAGTAGAGTTCCCAGCAGTTCACTTTTATAACTCTAATCTCATGGGTCTACCATGTTTACTGTTGATGGTAGGAAGAGGTACTCTTGTCAAGTTGTACCCCCATATGATTCCAACCACTAGAACTTGTTGGGCAATCATTGAAGCATGCAGTTTTTGTGTAGTGGATGTTTAAAGTGTCATGCACGGAGGATGAAACATCAATTCTTTTGGAAATGGGCAGGTTACAATGGTTGTTGGGACCACCTATCTATGGAGTTCCTAATATTTAGGAGGCTTCTCAATGCGAATAAAACAAGATAATCATGTTTAATGCAAAAAATTTAGAATAGATGTCTCTGACTATAGTTTAATTGGTTAAAGATGTGACTGTGGACTGTGTGTGTGAAAGAGCGTGCGTAGGTGTTCGAATCCTCTAAATAAAAAGGAAGAAAGGAAAGAAAAAAAAACTGGATTAAAAGATAGTTTCATCCATCTCAATTTTCTTCATATTTTTCTTGTCCAAGTGAAACTTAAAAGGCTCATTTGGAACAAGATTTTCTAACATGAATTTCTAAAATTCATAAACTTTGAAAATTTTTATTTCGCTTTGGTAGTTACACTACCCCTGCTAAGGTTTGCTATAGCCAAAATTGATTCCTAATTGCTTTTGTAAAAGGGAGGTACATTGCCACTAAGCTCTCGTTAGATTGCCAATAATTTATGAATTTAAACCCGCCCCCCCCCGCCCCCCCTCAAATACAAAAAGAAGAAGAAAAAAACAAAGAGAAAAACAAAAGAAAGAAAAAGAAAAAGAAAACATGACATACAGACAAAATTATCTAACTGACTAGAGGACTCAACTTATAAAAGACATACTTAGCTTTGATTATCAAATGTATAGGTGGATTTTCATTGTTTTAAGCATGGGTAGGATATGTAGGGCATTGTTTAGAGACGAATTAATTTAGCATACACCACAAGTAATATTGTAGATATGACTCGCTTGGCATAAAAAACCAAAACTCAAACTAAAGGGCTTGTTGGTTTTATAATAATTATGAGGATTCTTGCGTGAAATATTTTGAAAATTTCCAAATGTTTTCCCCAAGTGACATTATAAATGCTCAAACCTAATTTGGCATTTAGAAAACTAAATTTCTGATAATTCAAAAGGTAGGGGGCGTATTTGTTTGCAAGAACTCCCTTTATTGGGGATTTCTAACACCATGTCAACCCCTCCGATTTAGATGTCCCTATTTGATTCCAGAACTCTCCAAACTTTTGAGGAGATATGTGCTTTTCTAATAGCAAATTTTTCTTAGTTCTGATAAGTCCGTATCTCGTAATGCTCTTATGTCCTTGAGAATTTGTGAATCCACATTGGTGGATCTTGGATAACATTTGAAATTCCTACATGCTCTTGAACAAGATGTCCTAGGTATTCAAAAGTGATAGTTTTCAAAACTCTAGCAATCAAATGCACCATTTGAAATGCTTATACAACATGATCCTCCTACATGAGAATAAGAAACCCCACAACACTTATACTTCTCATAAAAAATATCTCCAAACAAATAGGCTAGAAAGGTCATCAAATGGATAGACCCTGAAACTTGAACAACTTGCTTAATGCAAAGTTTGACTAGAGATAAACTTTTATACGAATTCCCTATACTGAAAATTCCTAATAGTAATAGTAGCTATTGTCTCTAAAAACCTAGTTTTTTTATTTGAATAATGAGAATTAATAAAACTAATAGGAGATAGCTTAAGTGGTCAAGGGTCTCTCATCTCAGATAAAGAGAGGATGGTTGGAGCATGCTCGGGCAGAGCACGGACAATGCGGTAGTAAGGATATGGTGGGAGTAAACATAGGGAGGACTCTTGAGATGATAGGTTAAAATAAATCGCCATTTCCTCTCATGTGATGGCAAAAAGAGTAAAAACCAGAATAATGAATAAAAACAAAAGATAATATAAATAGACATAAAATGTTGTAAATATGATGGGCTCTCCGCATACGAGCACAGTTTGTTATTGGGCCCACCTGAGGCTCCAATTGGGGATATTTCAATCTCCCCCACCTAACTTTGTACTGTGATAGATGTTAAAATTATCATTTCAACCGCTTGATTAAAGCCCGATTTATTCTTAGCGTCCAAAATGAGTATACAGTCAATCCAACAATCCATCTATCCACAGCGAACTTGTAGTCGATCCAACAATCGAGTCCATTTAAATATAAAACGCAAGCTTTTTCCAAATATCTATACTTAATGTCCTTATCTATCTTTATTCTAATTAACTATAAACGTACATCATTTCCTTTCTTTATTTTTCACCTTTGTCCAATCCTCACCTTCCAACACAAAAATCCCTCTCCAAAACCCTGCAATAAATCTCAGCCTCTCGTTCCACCAGAAAATCCCTCCCCACCGTAGATCCACTCCTCCCCGTTCAACCTCTACCATCCATTCCAGATCTCTGGCTCCGATCTCTTTCCCCAAAACCTAGGGTTTCGTCCTCCCCTCCGCAATCGGCATGGCCGGAAACCCCAGATCGCAGTCGCCCGATACTAAATCTCTCCCGATCTGCAATTCTCCGTTCGATTCCTAGCAAAAATCTAGTCCTTTTCTCGTTTTCCGACTCGATCTGAGCATTTCATCCATGAAATCGCCGATATCGGTAGGTGGAAGAGGCTGAGAGGTAGAACTCTCCAGATCTGTGATGTTTCGTTTCGATGCTGGTGGAGATTTGGTTTTCTCTCGTGTTTTGACTCGATCTGAGTGATTAATCCATCAAATCGCGGGGATCGGAGGGTGAAAGACCTAAAGATCTTGTCTTCTATCGTATTCGATCTGAGTGTTCATTCATCAGATCGCTGAAATCGGAAGGAAGTAGGGTGAGATAGTTCCAGAATTTGCCGGATCTGAAACGTTTCGTTTGATGTTCGAGAATATCTCGTTTTCCTCCGAGTTTTGATTCGATCATAGCGTTTAATCCATCAAATCTCGGATCTGCAAGCGTTTCGTGTAATTTTTTTTAGAACATCTCGTTTTGATTCCATCTTAGCGTGTCCAATTGCGGAATCTGAAAGTGGGAAAGAGAGAGACATGGGAGAAAACAACAGCGGAAACGTAGATGTGAAGGTACAAGCAGTTCAAGCAGTGCAAGTTCAAGGGCATCCGCAAATCCACCTGGTGAGTGCGGATCACGTGCACATGCTTGCTGCAGCGGCGGCGATGAGCATGCCCGGGCAGATGGACGGCGGGCAGGGCGGCGGAGGCATGGCGGAGCCGATGCCGGTCCAGGTGGTGGACGCGCAGCCGATCCACGTGCATTACATGCAAGCGCACGAGGAGGCGATGGAGGAGGAGCAGGAAGATGGCGGGAGCGATGGCATGGAAGGGGACGTCTCAGCGGAGCAGCAACAGGTTGTGGCAGTAGCCCGGAGCCAGACGGTGAACCAGCTCACCCTCTCTTTCCAGGGTGAGGTCTATGTGTTCGATTCCGTCCCGCCGGAGAAGGTAGCCTTCTTGTGTTTTTCCGTCTATTGGTTCTGTTCTTCGGTTTATTATTGTTAGATTGATTTGTGTTGAATGGAGATTTTTCACTTACTGTTCTGTTGGTTTTTTTTTTGAAAATATAATTTAAGAGATTTCATTTAGTAGGGAAGTAGAATTATGTACAAAGAAATAACCCAAAAAGATAGAAGGTTTTGTGTGTTTGTTGGGGGTTTGGGGTTTGGGTTGGAGAATTTGAATATAATGATGAGGATACTGGTACTGATAATGATAATGATAATGCAAAACAGACTATACTACTGGTTTACACCATGAAAAATTGGAGCAGTCTGACTGTTAATTCCTGCTTTTGCCAAAGCATGGGCTTGTTCGTTAAGCACTGAAATGGTGGCCTGAGCTCTTTGGACAGGTCTCTAATTTCTATGGGAATGTAGGGAAACCCCAAAGGCCGGTTGTAGACAACTTCCCATGATATGACACTTTTTTGTATCTTCCTATGTCAAGACGGGACTATATGTAAGAACGGACTCGACCAGCAGTAGGCCTTCGTTAATGGCCATGATATCCATTCTATTAGAGTCCTCGAAGCTTGCTGGCCCTGAAAAAGACAGGATGAAAGTACCGATCTCATCCTTCTTTACTCCTCCCATTTTTCTCTGTAGAAGTTCTCAATTTCCTGAGGGCCTCGTTTGATTTTTCATCTTCTACTTTGTACTACATCGGAACAGCCTGATTTTCATCACTGGTTGTTGGACTTCTACTTCCAAACAGTGTGTAAAACTGAAATGCCTCACTTGGTACTGCCGCATGTCATTTTCCCATGGTTTGGGCAAGTTATGACAAAAGTACAATTTGCTGACAGGCATCTTACGATTTTGTAATAAATCAAGAATGATTAGGCATACGACTAGCTGAGGTGAGGGCTAGATTTCTTTCCACTCATATGCAAATCCAAGTCTAATGGGATATATTCTATTTTTTCTGTTGTTGTTGTTTAAAGTAACATCCAACTGATTTTTGTATATTTTAAGCTCTTTTGCAACTTAAAAATTTCCCTTTGGTTCCTTTTCAACTTCGCAAGCTTGCTAACTTCTGCCTGTACATCATTTGTGCCCTTTTATCGATTTGTGTTGTGTGTGGGTTGGTGGGGCCTGTTTGCACATTATTTTCTTTCTACTCTTTTTTTTTTCCTGATCCCGGTTTTCTGCAAACTGCTGTCCTTATCAGGCTCTTTTTATTTGCACCAAAGTTCGTTCTCATTAGACTGCATGATCGAAGGAAACAAATTCTCATTCATTATCCTTATCTGCACCAATTTTGCACCAAAGTCATTCCAGATGGATGTAATTGTTGCATATTCTACAGGTTCAAGCAGTGCTCTTATTGTTGGGGGGGCGTGAAGTACCTGCCACTTTACCTGCTTTTCAGTCCAACCAAAATAATCGGGTATAATTTTTTGTCAATCTATTTACTTCAACAAAATTTTGGTGTTTCTATTGTTTGTTTTTGATTTTTCATTGCTTTCTGTTTCCTAAACTATTCAACCAGGAGTTGAATGATGTTTCACAGAATGCAAATATGCCCCAGAGAGTTGCTTCACTGATGAGGTTCCGTGAGAAAAGGAAAGAACGCAATTTTGATAAGAAAGTCCGTTACACTGTTCGTAAAGAGGTAGCCCTTAGGTATGCTGTGCATGTTACATCCTAAATGTTCAATTCATTTATGTGGACTATGGAGTATGAATCATACAAACTTGTAATCTGATTGCTTGTTGGCCTAATTATATTGACTTTAGTATCTTTTTTTTTTTTTTTATAATTATATTGACTTTAGTATTGAGACGCAGAAAGCTGAAAATGTTGTCCGGTTAATTAATTGCTTCATTTTCCAACTCTCTCTCTTTCTCTCAGACACACACAGTTGCACGCGAACAGTAGTAAGTGCGCACATTCTCATGCACACACACTAACAGAACTATTTAAAGCCACCTCTCTCATACACTTCTCAATTAGTCAAGGACTTCACCCAGAAGTTTCACCCAGGTCCCAAGTCCAGATGATAGAGCCACCTTACGTTATGCTTTATCTGATCCAATTGACATCTCCAGGAACAGACAGCTACCACCTCTCCCACTGCCAATCCTTTCCAAGGGGAGAAAGTACGACAATGAATCCTTAAGTCAGTGTAAGATCACATAGCACAGTTGGGATGTGCCCGATGTTGCAACCATGAGGTTGTGGGACGATCATGTTACCAATCTAAAAAGAAAAAAATATGAAGTAAAAACTACTAGTAACAAGGAATTCCAAATAATTGAACAGGGTGGTTCATAAGTTATAGTGTTAATGCTAATGGTTAAAAAGGGGTAGGAGAGTTCATGTTTGATCCTGTTCTCTAGAGGCAGCCAGCTGTTAACTTAACTCTGTTGATATTGAGAACTTCAGTTCCTACATAGTATTTTCCCATGTATTCAGGGACATGTCAATGTGTAAATAGTGTATGCAGAGAGTAACTATATCAGGAAAATAAGTTCCTCCTCTCCCCTTTGGTCTGTTGGCTCCTAAATTAGCTCTGTCGATATGAAGACATTCTTTATGTATGATTGGTCCCACATATTCGAGAAATATAGGATATGGCAACTACCGAAATGCGGTCTGTGGCATAGTTGTCTATTCCGTTCTGGTCGCCATTCCAGTTTGACTCTGTAGTGGAACGTTTCGGCATTCCGGTATTCTATTTCAGAGAAGACATGATTGAAATATGAAAAAACAAATATAAAAGAATACCTAAAATTGAAAAAATAGTTGACTGCTAAAATAATACTAAAAATGCATACTTACAACATGTAAATTAAACTACACTCTACAATTGACCATTTTCTAGTTTTCACTACCTATGAATGGAAGTATAAAACCTTGACTGGAATGGGGTGGAATTGGTCTGGAATTGGAGCCGGAATTGGGACTGGACGACTGGAATGAATCGAAATGGACCGGAATCGGGGCCAGAAAGCTTTAGGGGGCCATTCTGTTCCCCTCCAAGGCAAATTCCGAAATGTTCTGGCCAATTTTGGCCGGAACGGAACATAATTGACCACTGTGGTCTGTGGAGAATTACTGTGTTAATTAAAAATAGTAACTAAATGAACAGTCATAAAACACAAAAAATTGACAATATAAAATATCTGATAATAAATTATTGCTGATTCAGCCACACATAAACATGACCGAAGCTTAAAGCAATCAAGATAGAATACAAAAT
Organism: Persea americana; assembly: GCA_029852735.1. Lineage (NCBI taxonomy): Eukaryota > Viridiplantae > Streptophyta > Magnoliopsida > Laurales > Lauraceae > Persea > Persea americana. Next base: position 3,422,576 of record CM056812.1, read on the forward strand.
TACTATTAAAAAAAGAATCAAGATGCAGTGTCAATGGGTATTGGGACTTGGGTTTGGCTGCAAGTAAGTGTATGGACCTAGATTAACCCTGCAAAAATGTTCATCATCATCATCTTTATCAACCCTTGTCCCGTCGCTGTCTGGGTCAACTATAGGAATTCTGTTTCTCCATTTCAGTCTATCTGGGCCAAATCCTCGTTTAGGTTCTTCTCTAGATGTGTTCTTACTACTTCCTTCCATGTCCTGTTTGGACTACCCCTTCTCCTTGAGGGGCCTTCAAACCACCGACGCCATTCTTGGCCCATGTTGTGCATAAACAATCTCAAACGAGTCTCTCTTTTATCACCTATTGATGCTACCCCTAAATGCTCCTTAATACCTCATTTCTGATTCTTTCTTTCCTAGTATCATTTAAAATATCCGACTCTTTCTTCATTTTAAAATGATGGTGAGATTCACTCTCTGAGTTCTTGTATTTTGAATTATGATGCCTTAGTTTTAAATGAAAGTGTAGGAATGTAATATCCAATGATGAAAACAGCGGTGGCGGTGGGCGTAGTGGCCCGCCACCAACCGCTACGAAGCGGGCGCTACGTAGCGGTGTGATTTGAAATACTCGCCAAAAAAATATGAAAAAATTGCAGAAAATTCAGGAAATTGTAAAATGAAAGAAAATGTGGTTCTTTTTGCAAAAGTAAGTAAGAAAAGGGGGTGTAGCGGTGCCCTCAATATATGAGGTCCTGTATCGCTATATAAATAGAAAATAATAGTAATGATTAGTTTTTTCACATGTATTCACGTTTCTTAGTCATGCTAACTTAGAAAGTAATGAAAAGCTCATAAAAAAAAAAATAGAACATGAAATAAAGGCATAAGACTTAAAGAGTTAGGTCGGTCATGAGTGAACATTGAGCAATCAATACTTCAAGGTTCAAGGTTCAAGGTTCAAATTCAATCAAGTGAATGAAGTGATCAACATTCAACACCAATTTAGAAATGACAAAGAGTAGAGAGTTGGTGAAGGAAATAGGAATACCTTGGTCACCAGTCACCACCAAAAGGAATGTCTACCAAGATTCAAGGCATGGTTATCCTCATCCCCATCAGTGTTATCATTTATAGAGGCACCGTATTGCATTTGATATTGATGAGCATTGGGATCCGCAAATCCAAAGAAGGCAGCCGCATCAAAGGAACTTGGAGGAGGAGGTGGATATCTACTATATTGCGTTTCTCCATAGTCACCATATGAGTAGGACCCTGAAACAGAAGACTGTTCTTCTCCTTGTTGCAGTTGACCATATGGAAAATATTGGTCCTTGTCCACTGTAACTAGGGTTCCACGATTCAGCCCATGATGCTGCTTGTTGTCCTCCAACATCTCCTCTAGGAGCAGGTGGAGCAGGTGGTGAGACTCTCCGATGCCGTTGATAACCACGGTGTCCTTCCATTCTTTCTGGAAAGTCCTGTACCTCCTCTACAGGAATGACATCTTCCTGATCATGTTGGTAGTATTCACTAGTAGCACCCGTCCCACTAGTGTCTCTTGCTCCATCTCCCTCATCTACTCCACCATGGCTACTCGAAGACACGTTGGTACTCGTCTTCTCAGAAGATGACACAACTTGAGCAGGTTCTTTCCCTTTTAGATTGTGGGTGCGGCTGTGCACTTGTGCCTTCTCCTCCAAGTGGGTCTCCCTCTGCCTCATCCATTTCTTCATCAAGAAAATCTTTAACCTCCTCCTGAAAGGCCGGATCTGAATCTAGCAATGGATCATCTATCTCGGCTATCCATGGGAGCAAGGGATTGTCCTCTCTGAATATGTGATCCAAACTAATAGGACAATATCTCGGATCATTCCTTGCTCTCCTTTCTCTTGTTCCATTTCTCAACTTCAAGTTGTAATGGCAATACACAAGCTTGTTGATTTTTTGCAAGGTAAGCCGATTCCTGGACTTTGTGTGGTTCAAGGAGAAAGTGCTCCAATTCCTTTCACAGTTTGATGAAGTTGTAATTTGACTAAGGATGCGAACAACCACTCTCCTTAGATTTGGAGTATCCTCTCCAAAATTCATCCACTAGTCAGCTGCAATTCAAAATAAACAAATAAAAATAGATAGTACTTAAGTTCTTCCAATCAATTGAGAGATAAATAACAAAAGACTATTAGGTTGGGTGATTGAGTCTTTTGTTCATACCAGGTGACATCTTTCCAACCGCCGTCATTACAAGAGGCTCTGCAAAGCCTCCTCTCCTTTGTGTGTATGTAGATTTCTACAATGTGAAAATTCGGAATAAATCAATAAACCATACATGTTTAACGGATCTATCTCAAGTCTTAACATATACATATGTGATCTCAAATCTCAAATTCTCAATCACTAACTCACCGCTTGGATGGCTTTGATTTGATCATCATCTCCCAACAATTTCTTCAACACTTGCCTTAATCCTACCATCAACTTCATATCTATTGCTTTGCTGTGTTGTTGGGCATTGGGGTAGTAGAATTCGGGATTAAGGAAATAACCTACATTGAAAACAAGTTGAAATGCAAAATGATTAAACATCAATCAAAGAGAGATAGCTTGCGTTAAAAGCATCAAATAGTGATATTATTATAGAGTACCTGCGGCATGCAATGGATGGTGCAGCTGGTCGTTCCACCGGGCATTAATAATCCTTATGTATTCATCATGATATCTAACATTCTCCATGATAGCTTGCTTAGCCCGATCCATTGCTTCATATATATATATCCCATTGTTGGCTTGTCATCTCCATCTGCAAGCCGCAACACTCTAACTAAAGGCTCATAAACCTTTAATAAATTAGTCACTTTCTTCCAAAATTTATTGTCCCTCATCTAGTTAGGGATCTCATATTTCGGACCACTTGTTGCATTTGCCCCATTTCGAACGAAGCCATTCTTTTGATGCAAACATATGAATCAACTCTGTTCTAAACCTTACAAGGCTCTCCATCGCAATGAAATGGGTAGCAAACCTGGTTGATCCCGGACGTATCAAGGCATGGTTATTTGTGAATCTTTTCATCAAGCTCAAAAGCCATGAATGATCATAAATAAATTTGGTAATGCCTCTACATGCTTTGATAACTTCAGCAATTTTCTTCTGTCTTTCAATCTCTTCCATAATGAGATCTATACAATGTGCTGCACGTGGAGTCCAAAACAGATGATGCCTCTTTTTCTCCAACGTCTTACCGGCTGCCTTGAAATTGGCGCCGTTATCTGTAACAATTTGTACAATATGCTTCTCTCCTACACTCTCTACAACCTTATCCATAATAGTGTATATATATTTAGCTGTCTGTCTATGCTCAGATGCATCCACGGACTTTACAAAGACACACCCAGCAACTGAATGCACCAAAAAACTTATTAACTGTGTTTGTGTGGCGCTGATTCACCCATCACACATAATGGTGACTCCATTCTGTTGCAACATGGGCCTAAAGGTCTCCACCCATTCCTTTATTTCTTTATATATTCTTCTTCGAGATATTTAGTGCCCACATCATAAATAGAGGGCAACTGTATTCCCCGCCTAGCTTCGGTGGCAACATCAAGAATTGTTTGGAAATAGAGGGAACCTATTTCTGTAGGTGGTATGTTCTTGTGAATTAGCCATTTTGCTGTAGCTTTGGCTAACCTATCTCTTGCAGCCTTCATCACCCCTTTCATAACACTTGATATATTTGGTTGTTTAGCTCCCTCTTTCCTATGTGCTAGAGGATCAATAGAGGGAGGAGCTGCTCTTCTAGTAGAAATAACTTCTACATCAAAATCCCGTTCCCGGGTGCTAAATGCCCTACGCATGGCCCCTACAATGCCCTTGCCCCTGCTTTGCATAGTAGATGAGCCCCCTGCATCATAATATTTGCTTTCAGCAAATGCACGACGTTCATGTTCTTCTAGGTGACTCATGATGGACTCTCGGTGTGCAGCCTCCATCTGTGCATTTTCCTCATCAAAACTTTCATCTCCAAATACATCATAACGGACAGCATTAACATCTTACTGCCTCTTTTCTTTTATCTCAACTTTTCTAGTTTTGTTTTGGCCAACCAAAGCTTTTATTTGTTCCTTTACTTCTCTTGACACTTCGGTACAGCCAGCAACATTGCCAGAAATGTGGCTCAAATGGTGCTTGAATCTTGTAATGCCCCTATGGTCACTTTCCCACAAAACTTGCATTTGATTTTCAACTTGTTATTCTCAACTGCCTCACCAAAGCTCCATGTGGGATCAATATTACGAGGCATTTTAGAGGCATTTTAAGTTATCAATTGGCAAACACATATACACAATAGAAGATTGAATACCTGGCTATAAAAGTTTTTATTTTGAATGGTTACTTTCATTAAAAGGAGCAAGCAGTACTGAAAGCAAAAAAGCACAACAGAGCAAACTAAGGCCCTGTCATAGAAAAGGCCACCTCTTTCCAATGAAACACAATTTGATTTAATGAGTATCCCTTAAAAGAAGGGAGAATAGACACCCATAGAGCTACCAAGAGAATAGTACTGAAAGCAAAAAAGCACAACAGAACAAACTAAGGCCCTGTCATAGAAAAGGCCACCTCTTTTCAATTTGAAACACAATTTGATCTAATCAGTATACTTGGCTATAAAAAATGAACAAGTAGTATGTTGAAAATTAAAAAAACAAAGAAACATGTTAGAGGAAACATATATCTAGTGCTCAAGTTTCATTCTCTTGACATTTAATTGGTATTTCTTTACTTAAGTATAATTTTTTTCAAAAATTTAAAAAATCCGAAAATAAGATAATAAAATAGAATTAGGAAAAGACAAAGATATGTTGGATTGATCTATGCCAAACATAGATATAACATTTAGGAGCATTTTTCAATACATTTGATTGGCATTCCATTATTAAAAATATTTTTTTTTTCAAAAAATAACAAAAATCCGAAATTAAAAAATTAAAAAAGTAAAAAAAAACAAGCAATATATGTTGGAATGACCTATGGAAAACATAAATCTCAAATCTAGGAACCATTTTCAAGACATTTGAATGGTATTCAAATATTAAAAATTATTTTTTTTCATAAATAAAAAAACCCGAAAATAAAAAAGGAAAAAAACTAAAAAACAACCAATATATGTTGGAATGATCTATGGAAAACATAGATCTAACAATTAGAAGCTATTTTCAAGATGTTTCATGAGTTTTCCACAAGCAGTAATGTATTTTCTTTTTAAATAACAAAAAATCCGAAAAAAAAAAAGGAAAAAAAAAAAAAAAAACAACCAATATATGTTGGAATGATCTGTGGGAAACATAGATCTAACAATTAGAAGCTATTTTCAAGATGTTTCATGAGTTTTCCACAAGTAATAATGTATTTTCTTTTTAAATAACAAAAAATCCGAAAATAATAAAAGGAAAAAAAAATTACAAAACAACCAATATATGTTGGAATGATCTATGGAAAACATAGATCTAACAATAAGCTATTTTCAAGATGTTTCATGAGCTTTCCAAATTTCCATAATGTTTTTTATTTTTATTTTTTTAAATAACATAAATCCGAAAATAAAATTAATAATATATAAAAAAAAAACAAAAGATATGCATGTAAGATCAAAAGGAAGCATGGATCTACAATAAAACAAGACTATGATGCCATTATGTTGTGATTCATAGTAGTTAGAGAGTGATAATCTCAAAAGTTGAAAAAAAAATCACAAAGAAATGCATACCTAGATGATGAATCTTATTTAGATTCCTTATAATAGTTGAATCTCTTGATTTTGTAGCAAGAAATCTTGACAAAATGGAGTTGGGACCACTAGGCGGACACAAAAGCTTCACAGCAGTGAAAATGGAGAAAAGAGAGGAAGGAAGATGAAAGTCGTCAGGGGGGTTTTATACCCCCACCCCACCACGTATCGGCCGCTACGGGCCACTACCGCTCTTGCTTAGGGGCCGCTACATGTGCGACGGCCGATATATCGGCGTAGGGGCCGTTATTTAAATCCTTGGTAATATCTACCCATGCCTTGGTTGATTTGCTGGAGCGAGCCAGTTGATCTTCCTAACTTTGCCTATGAGGTGGACAACAGTCTTTGTCTGGTTCTTGGGAGGATGATGTTCTTTGCGTTTCCCCCCTTCTTTTTTGGGTGGTAACTATTCACTAACAAAAAAGCATATGCAAGTATAGAAGGCAGTTACTGGAAAGGAAAAGAACAACTCACACTGGGGCCACAGGGGATTTACCCGGCTTCCCTTGGCCCCGTAGGGATTAGTCCGGCCCAAAGGGCTGGGACACCCTCCTTTATAAAAAAGAAAAAAAGCACAACCAAGAGCACAAAACACATCGAAGTAAGGGACTCATCATAGAGGGTGACCGAAGTATGTGGAAACTTTTGTTTTCTCCAGACTTCACAAGAGAACACCACACATTGTTTAAATCCCATAGATGATAACTGCAGTTTCCATGGGTGTGAAATGTTTTCAAGACACTACGTTAAAAGACCCACTTCCCACCATGAGACTATTAAAGAAAGAAGCGAAAAATATGCTCAACACTTCTCTAATAGCCCATATCTTTACTTCATTAAGGCTCTGTGCCATTTGGGCTAGAGAAAGACCACAAAAACATTCTTTTGCATTATTGAACAACCCTCCCCCGTTTTTGCTTCCCTTTAATTTATTGATTGTCCCTGTTGCAAGGAAATTTATATACGGAGTAGACTTCATATTTTTCAATAGATATCAATTTTATGAATTTTAATTGCATTCAGATTAGTGATTCTTGCAATAGCAACAACCAATAAATTAAAGGGAAGCAAAATTGGGGGGATAGTTGTTTGATGATACAAAATAATGTTTCATAGTCTGTCTGGCCCAAATGGCAGCAAGAAGTCCAATCAAGCAAAGATGTGGGCCATTAGAGTTTTTGCTTCCTTCTTTAACAGTCTCGTGGTGGAATGTGTCTTTCAATGTAGTGTTTTCACTATTCAAACAATGTGTGGCCTGTTTTATGTTGATTTTTGCCATGTGTTGAGGTAGGGTTGTGGGTTCTCTTGTGAAATCTGGAGCAGACAAGAGTTTCTGCATACTTGTGTCCCCCTTTACTTTGGGTTTTTTTTTTTTTTTTTTTGTGCTCTTTGTATATGCTTTTCAGTAATCGCCTTCTATCCTTGGATATGCTTCATTCAACTCAAACAAAGAAGAGGAGGGGGGGGGCGGGTGGCGGGGTCCTGTCTTGGCATCATGAGCTGGCAAGTTTATGAAATGTCTCCAAACACTAAGGAGAAACCATGATGAAGAAAAGATGATCAATTCTTTCTTTCTCCCTTTGCCAACACAAATGTAGGTGATAGTCTCTTGACCCTATACCCTTCCTGATATTACGCCTTAACTCCTTTTTGGAGCGAAACCAAGCCATGCACATGAACACATATAGGATGTATGCAAGAAGTGGGCATTTTGGCCATATAGAAAGATTTAAAGGAGACTTTTGCAGAAGGACAACATTTTCAAATTCTCATATCATCCTCATCCGTATAAATAAATTTTTTGTGATAAAAGACTTAAAGAGGGATAGATACTCTCTCTTCCAACTTTAACAAATGCTTCCTGACACTCATCCCCCAAAGAACTCTCCTCCCAACTGCTCATAGCAACTCATTCATGCTATTGATCTAATGGCAGATAACATGATGATTGTGTCATCATTTTAAATTTGATTGGCATATAGGTGAATATGTTATTAGTTAATAGAAAGCAACATATTTATCAAGGCTTATTTCTCAACTTGTATAGCCCAGTAGGTACCAACATTTTTTGCAACCTGTATGGAGTATAAGTAGTATCAAATACAAGAATAGAGTATAAATTGTACATATATGATTTTCCACAGAATTTGCTATACCTGTCATGGAGAACAAACTTACCGCTTTAGTAGAATCACATTGGAAAGAACACCAATTCAATCCAATAAATGACGAAGAAAGATGTGTTGATTCTTCTTGCTAGGATTAGGGCTTAAGAAACCCCAAATAAATCTCTCTAAAATTTCTCGTGTGGAAAAGAATGTATTTAAGTAGTGGAAGGGGGCCTACATGGCCTTTAAAGGCATTATAGTAAAGAAGAAAAAAAAAGTTGAAAATAGGTCTTTTTGACCAAAACCAGTACTAACAATATGAATTTGTGCAATTTTTTTTTTGTTTGGTAAGATTTTTTTATTAATTGAAACCTAGGAATTAGGATCCTTGTGGAGATCTTTCCTTAAACCTATTTCATGATAACAGTCATGGGCACTTAGTTGTTAATTTTTTTTTATAGCCACTCCAGTCATGGGCACTTAGTTGTTAATCTGTTCTATAGCCACTCCAGTCCAAGATGTTGAGTTACAATTGCTTCTCTCCCTCCCTATATTTTATTTCTAAAATTTTTCCACCACTGTTTCTTTGACTCTTTTGGGCTTTTTTTTTTTCTTTTTCTAGAAGATGATTATTTTCAATGGTATTAGATGGTTGTGTTTGGGAGACTGCCAGTGCGGAAGGTCTCAGTAATCTCTAAAAATTGTTCACCACTATTTCTTAGCCTTTTTTTGGGGCTATTTTGGAGTACGATAATTTTCAATTGTATCAAATGCTTGTGTTAGGGAGAAGGCCTACGTTGAAGACCTTTACATGGTATGAAATTGTGTCTGGCATGAGGTTGACTTGGCGTAGATCAATATTGGTTTGACTTAGGGACCAGAATCCTATAAAAGGCTCAACTTGAGTAAGTCAGCCCTAATTTGTTAAGTTGGGGCAGCATGAGACAGACAACAAGCGACACGGGACTGGTACAAGGTGAGAGAGACAGCACAATCAAAAACACATTTAAGAACTCTCTCTCTCTCTCTCTCTCTCATATTACAATTTTCATCTAAGTATGAACTTTGAAGTGAAGGGTACAAGTATCAATATGGTATCCAAAACAAATTCTTATACTCATCAACATGGATAATGGGTCCTTCGAGCAGTATTAGAATTGTGGATTACAAAATTGACGATCAATACTATATGAGAGTTTTCTATATTATGATTGAGCCAGAGTTATTTAATAATTTTAGGTATTCTATCCATTGGGTTTATATTATTGTTCAATAAAGAATGGCGATTTTGGTAGTGATAATGAAGATAGATTTGAGTCCGCTTGAAACTCAATGTGTGGTATTGAAGAAATGGTGTTCTCATGGCCCCAGAGCCCCATCCCTTAATTAGTATGTATTTTTGGTTTGTTATTTTAATGTTAATATGAATGTTAAGCTATAAATAGTTATTATGTGTTGGGAGTTTGTTCTGTGGTAAACAATCTTTCTATTAGCACAAGAAGTTTCAGTCTTACCCATTACAAAATACATAAATACATAAATACATAAATAAATAAATAAATAATAAAAATAAAAGAGGAGCTACAAGAATGATGAACATCATGCTAACCTTCAGAAAACTAAATATTATTGATTTAAGACGCAATTAAATAATCAAATTTGCACATTTATAGCCGTTTCCTATTATTTCTTTTCTTTTCTTTTCTTCTTTTTTTTTTTTTCTAATGTGTTTAGACCATCTCACCCATATTGGTCCTACATGGGTGGTTTTGACTCCTCCCAATCCTGATTGACTCAAAGACCAGCACTGGAATTGAAAACATTGCTTTAGATCCTATTTAGTATTTGGTAAACTATTAGTATCATACAAGGTCCATACTAGAGCCACTTTTGTAGAAATAGTTATTACTCCCAACACAATTTCTTTTATATTAGAAGGCAGAATCCATGACGTTCCAAGTGTGGAACCTGTCTAAATCATTTTGTTTTGGTGTCTGAAATGTGCGACCTTTTGCTTGTAGTAACTATTTCTTCCCTATCGTGACTTTTTTAGGATGCATCGGCACAAGGGTCAGTTTGCCTCAAAGGCTCAAATTGAGGAAGCACAAGCACAGGAAGCAGCAGCAAAAGCAGCAGCATCTGCATCAAGTTGGGGGGATAATACTCGCTGGATTCCAGTGCATAATGAAACACCTCCAAAGGCTGCTGCGTAAGCTTCATATATTTTGTCACACGTGTTATTTGTTTCCTTTCTTGTGTTGCTTTCTTGATTAAATTTGTTCAAATAATTGCTTCCTCATATAAATTTGACTCGTTTATTTTTTTTAACTTTTCTTTCTATTGATATTTTGTTAATTTAATTAAGTCATTATTGATATTTAGTTCTTTTAGAGAAGTCACAGCTGGATTCCTGTGTACTGTCAGAAATGCATTTGCAAATCTTCTCTCATGCTTGTTGTCTAGTAATCAAATTTTGATTGGTTTTACTCATGATTTGACTTTTGTATGATTTTCTTTTGTGTTTTTTTCCTCTTGGTTTCTGTGCTGTATGCTTCGTGTGCACTTCAGTATATTGTTATCCTTTGCTGATTTTACTTATGTGCTATCATTGCAATATTCTGGTACTGCCATGATATATGATGTGGACAAGAACCCATGATCATTTGCCCTTTCACTTATTTTGCTTATGTTATGAATTTGCAGTTCTGGTTTACTGCCTCGAGACATGATGGTGTGAAAAAGGTCCATGAATAAAATCCCTTACAAGATCAACTCTTAGAATATTTTTATTCCAGCCATAAACCATTCAAAAAATAAAAATGAAAAAAAATCTAGCCATAGACGTTTTGCACTCATTACTGATATATCTCATCCTCTTCACTTATTTTTTACAACATGACTTGCATGCTTTTGATTTAGTGTCTTTTTCCCTTCATTTGGAGAGATGGTTACAGAATGTCAAGAATGTCTGAAGATTAACTCTCAACATACTTCCATTGGGAATATATCTTTTTCTTATCTCTCATTGTCTACTGAATAGGAAAGAGAGCATTAAGATTATTTGCTTTTGTATTAGCAAACCATCACCTCTTCCCCAAAACAACTCTCATCTTTTTCTGCTTTCAAATTAACCATGCCAATATTAAAATAAGGATCGGTTTCATCTCCTTTTGGCTTCATATTGTGAATCTTTGATTTTGATTACTATATTAGGTTATTCGTTTTTATGTTATACTATAACGAGGTAACTCTGTACTTTTTTTCCTTTCTTTATTTGCTTGTTTTCTAAATCAGTCTGATTAGCGTTATTCTTTGTTTAACAGCAAGATCTTGTCAATTATAAAGATAGTGCCCTTCTCCTTAGATTTCTTGATTTTGAATATATTGTCTTTTGGATGGGAAAAAAAAAGAAAAGAAAAAAGATGGTCTGTTCTGGGTACTGTACTCTCTCTTATTTGGACTCAAACACAAAATTTCTCCAAGTATGAATTCATTTGTGATTTGACACCACTTTGTTTCAAGGTTTAGTCGTTAACTTCTCTTCAAATATGTTGTTTTAGATGTCATCACTGTGGCACTAGCCAGAAGGCTACTCCAATGATGCGGCGTGGGCCTGATGGACCAAGGACTCTCTGCAATGCCTGTGGACTGTTTTGGTCTAATAAGGTAGGGACTGGGATCTTGCTTCATGTTGTAAAAGTTATCTGCCTTTCTTGTTTTGCTTATGAATACCCAACAATCAAAGACATTATAAAAAAAAAAAATTCCCAATAATCAAAGACGGTAATTGATGTCTTCTACATTGCTACAGTTTTGTGGTCATAACAGCAGTCTGTAACGAGCTGAAAAGTTGCTCAGATGTCTGTTGTTTTTTTATTGATCTCCCAGGAAAATCTTGTATTACATTGCAGATGGGGCATAACCTGAAAAAATGCACTGAATTGGAGACAATAAAATGTAAAATTGATGGCAATACAAATGGTCACCAGTGAGTCCAATATGATTTGAGACTTGGTTGATTCCATGTGATTGAGTAGGGTCTGAGCCCAATATGTCAGCCGAGCCGCATCAAACTTGGCTGGTTTTTGAATTATGCCGTGATCAATGTTAGTGACTAATGGGCTATATGGTATAACTGGCTATATATTAGGGTAAGCTTTGCATAAGCCATCACCAACGTCACCAATTCAACTTTTATGTGGTTCTGTTTAGTAACAGGTTGGGTACGGTGCAGGTCCATGGTGGACTCTGACCTGAGCCCATTTAACTTTATTTACTTGGACCTGGGTTTGACTTGAATTAACCTATCTGGATCCAAATGCGACTCTGGGCGTGATTCAGAAACTATGTATATTGAAAAATATGCACTCCTCAGTGCTCGGACCCACATACGCCAGCAAAGTGGACCCTCCGTGACTTGTGCAGCTGTGCTGGACATTAATTGTAAATTACTGTATAGATTAATATTCAATATGATACTCATAAATATATTTTACATGATACCGTTCTATTTCATGCGTATCACTTGGGTAATTGGATATTTGGGTTTGGAACCAAGTGGGTGTTGGCTTGGACCCAGTTATCAATCTGGTCCAAAAAGGAGGGTCCATACCTGTATTTTATTTTGGTGGGATTCCTTGGGTAACCGGGTAGATGGAGGTCCATTGACATCCCTAGTTCTGTTATTTCTGCTTTTCTACATTTATCCTTGTCTTCCACAGTGTTCCAATTCAAAGTAGTATTTTGTGGCACTAGAATCTCCGCAAGCATGTCAATTTTGGCATAATTCATGGTTTGTTTTGCAAGCCTTTCTACGCAGTCCAGCTGTATCAGGGCTACCTTTGGTCAGTGCTTAGGATAATCCGATGGTGCTGATTTTTTGCCTAATCTCCATCCATGATGACATCCTTCCATCCCTCCTACCCTGAGGCTATGAAATCAATGGTTTGGATAATCTGCTAGTGCTAATCATGATCTAGGTGTCCCCCATGGACTGGACCATATATGAGAGTATGCAGTTTGCTGCTCATGGATGAAAATGTTGCCTCCATCCATTAGCCTGCCGAAACATTGGCGGATTGATTCATCTGCTGTTATGTGTTTTGGGAAGTGATAACATGCTGATGCATTTTTCTTTTTTACATTTCTCTGCCTTCACACACAAATAATAAAGGTCTTCCAGTTTTCCCTTTCACATTTCACATAATATATACCCAACCGGGTGTTGGCTCGGTGGTTAGGACACTAGGTTTGCTACCCAGAGGTCCCGGCATCGATTCCCCTTGGCGTTAATTGTCTCCCGTCTGTGTGGGTGCGGGCATGGGGCCCAAGGATTAGCCCTGCCAAAGGTGGGGATACCCTGCGATATAGAAATAAATAAAAAAATTCACATAATATATGAAGTAGTGATGCTCGCTTGTGTTGAAGTGTTAGCTGTATGTATAGCTTAAAGTCAATTTTTTTCTCCAATGTGCAGGGGACACTGAGGGATCTTTCAAAGAACACACATGCACAGGCCCAGGCCCAGGCCCAGATCCACCAGAATCCTCCGAGGAACGTAAACAACGAGGTCTGTATGCAGTATATGCCCTCTTTAGTCTTATGTTTGAGGATCTCTTTTGGCATTAATTATCATACTCATATATTTGTGGTGTCAATAGTGGCCCTCTTTTGGTGTGTGGTTCACACTGACACCATGGTCTTTGTTAGACCACATTTTTGTTGGTCATGTCTCACTGCTCTCCACAATATTTTCCTCTTTTGGCAGATGGAAGCCGAAGCCAGTGCGAATCGGGGTGAGGATGTTGTTACAATGCAGGCCAATGCTGCAAATGGTCATGGCACCTCTTGATGTGGTTTCACGCATTTGGTGGCAGTGAGATGGCAGCTTCTGCTTTGGGATGGAGAATTAGTGAGAAGGCCCTCTTTTAAGGGCATCTACACCACATAAAATATCATACACCTGTAACACCAGATCCCTGAAACGATTTACATTAGGTAGTATTCCTTGCACTTCACATTGCGGGGGTAAAAACACAGGATCTGCGAGTGAACTGTCGGTGCATTTAGGCCTGACATGTAGTAAGCAATCTATTTCTCAGCTACTGTAGATGTAGTATATATGCATCTGAAATTGGTTTTTTTCATACATACATACATACTAGTATGTGTTTGCATTGAGTTGTAGATTATTACATTGCTAACTTTAATAGTAGCGCTGTGCATATTCTGATGCTTCATTTTGTTTGTTTTTAATGATGACCCATCATCAATGTGCTCATTAGCTTATTAGCAGTGGGTTCTCATATTTAGTTTGTGCTGCAGAAATATTGCGTTTCTTACCTTGTTCAGTGATTTGATCTGTTTAGGTGGGCCTACTGGGCAGCCAAACTTGCCCAAGAATGATTTGATGCTGATCTTACAAGATTTTTGTTGGAGAGAGCAGGTGCCTTTTTCTTAAAGAGTGGTTTTCAATGGTCCCACCTATGGATTGGATAATGCGCTCTCTCTCTCTCTCTATATATATATATATAGAGAGAGAGAGAGAGGGGAAAAGTCATATATATATATATACGGGGGACATTCATGTGCGTCCATCCCTCACCATATGGTGAGAGAACTTTCTCTTTTTGCACATGAACATTCCTTTTATGTATATAACCATATATGACCTTTTCTTTTTTGCACATGAAAATTTCCAATTATGGAAATGTCTCACACCCTATGGTGAGGGATGAATGCACATGAATATTCTCCATATATATATATATATATATATCTATCTCATAGGACACCTCAACTAATATATGCACAACGACCCCCATCCTATTATGACGCTGAAGTTGGCCGTTTTGGAAGGGGCCACATTGGATTCTGAATCATGGAATATGGATCCTTATGCAATCATGAAAGTCTTTGGCACCCTAAATTCAAGGGTCAGGATGATCTCATTAGAGTGATATTTAGCAAATTCTTAATCCACATGATAAAGCAATGTGGGGCCCGTGCCCCGCACTTATCCACATTTACCTCCACCCATCACCTTTTGCTTATGATTTTCAAACGTCCATGTGGGCCTCATAATTCTTATTTGACGAAAAAAAGGGTTCTATTCCTGGTAGAATAGAATAATATTATACTACACACTCGCACTTGGATGCATGAGAATCACGGGGGATTAAGAGGGAAATATCTTTTACATAAAGGCCGGCACACTGCACCATAGATTTGCAATTCAAATGTGTGGCGAAGCAATAGTTGATTATCAAATTGGGGCAAGTTACCCAGCTTTTATGGGTGGTGGTGGGGGAAAGGCATGGATTATAGGTTGGGCAGGTTGAAAGCGAGAAGGTATGATTGGCTACCGATTGCTTGCATCCACCTACTCTTAATAATATGCACACTCTTTAGTGATATAACTCACTCTTTATACTTGGATAAGTGGTGGACCAAAAACTAGCCTGATACTCATCACAATTCATATGGAGTGAGTGAATGCTTAAAAGGCTCCAATATCGAGGGTGGAAAGGCTTTGAAGAGTTTTTTATATATTAAAGATAACATGCAACATTCGGTGTGGTCCAGATGAGCATCAAATTGCGTTTGGTGTAAAATTCACAAGGGAGTTTGGGTGGGGGGTGTTGTGAGGGTCTCGAAGGGGGAGATGAGATCATTGGTGGCACCCATGTGGTGTTAGCTCATGATACTTATCATCAGGTACATAGCTCAAATTGATCATGATCCCAAGGAATTACCCATTCCATGTCTAGAGCACAGGCAATATATTGGGCCATTCAACGGCCTATAGTGGGCCTGAAGCCATCACCTGCTCACTTCGGTGTGTGAGTGATTGATGCCGTTTCATACCTCACAACTAGGCTTTGCATCTTTCATCAAACTAGAATTTCGCCGCCCCCCCCCCCTCCCCCCCACCCCCCCGCCCGCGCGTGAAATCAAACAACTTCCCTTTGACTTTCATTTTCGTAATAATACATCTAATAGAGAGAGTTATGCCATGTTTCTTCTCAAGAATTCTTAGAATTCCAATCATTTTGGTTTTCGGTGAAACTTTTTGATGCTCAAGTACAAAGGAGAATTCAGGAATTCCACTTTATTGGGAAACTTAGAAGTTCCCTAGACAAGAATTCCTCGAATTCCAACAAAGAAACATGCTTCTTCGAAAATAATTTTTAATTAGAATTTGTGATGTTGGGAATTCAGAAACTGCTGTATGGTTGTCTCCTTGGCATTTGAAAACGTCATGTTTCTTTCTTTGAATTCCAAATTTCAGCCACTTGAAAGTCTCATTTAACTTTTGGAATTCTTAGAATTTCAACCTCTTGACATTTTCCCATCCTCCACCCAATAGGAAGATTTAGGAATTCCACCTAGGGGCCAATATTTGAAATGCTCAATGGACATGATCTGACAATAGCATCAGAGATTCTCAACACCCACAATTCTTGTCAAGGGTTGTTACTGGTTTAAAATGAATAAATAAAGATGAATATCCAAAAATAAAAATAAAAAATGACAATCAAATAAATTAGTCAAGGGCAGGGGCCACCAATTTATAAAGGTGGCTCAAGTTCTGCATGCGCTTAGCTTGGGATACACATGGAGGCCATATTCTGGCCTAAATTTAGTGCCCATGAGCTAGACTTACATATAAATCCTAAGCCATAGGATTGGCTTCTGTTTAACTGCACTGGCTTAATTAAGGCTGCACATAATCCTCATCTAGGCTGGGTCAATGGTGTTGTACCTGGACTCATTATTAAGGACATCCCTACACCTGGACCTGGAGACTCTGCCACATAATATACTGTATAATATACATGTATATATAGTATAAAAATATTATACCTATACAGTAAATGGGTACTTTAGTATGATCCACAATAGACCCAGGCAACGGCCCAATTACTAATTTGGACCATAAAATGAGAAAATATGCAGTTTACTTGGGTTGGATGGGTCATTGACATGCATTTTACAGTCTTAAAAGTGCTCCCATCCATATCTCAATAACAAGTGAGGAGTGCAATTAAGTCCATTTAAGAAACAGTAGAAGTGGAAAGAGCACGGTGGTGGATGATGACCGTGTGAAAGCTGCTTGTTCATGTCCATCACATGTACCTTTGGTCACTGATTGCCCCCTTCATTTCCCATTCATTCATTTATTGAGAAGAATCCAGTCCAAGAGAAGTGGAGAGAGAGAGAGAGAGAGAGCCCACACACTAGAGACATTCCTGCAGGCCTACCTTAAAAGGTTAAACAAAGACAAAAGCTACCCACTCTCTCTCTCTCTCAAGCAATGATGGCAATGACTGAGCGATGTCTAATGCTCAATTCCCATGCAAAAAAAGATAAAAACCAAAACCATATTCTCTTGGTCTTGGCCCCCTTAAAAGAGAAATAAAAAGAGAAAGGGAGGGAAAAGTACTGCTGTCCCTTGAAGGGAGTGATGGGCTTTTTACTGACAAAGAGAATCCATGTTGTGAGCTTGAAAAGGAGAGCCCAAGAGAGACTGTCAGCTTGATGGGCATGCGCTCTCAAATGGGTCCCTTCAATAACACTAGGAATTTTGGGGTATTGGGTCCTTTCCCCTTGGCGTTTTCCTATACCATCCCATCTGTTCTTTACTTTTTTTTTTTTTTTTAAGATTTTTATATCCAATTGCATTCTAAATCTACTGCTCTATGTTGTGTTGAATGTTAACTTGGATGCATGTGTATGAATCTTAAATAGTCTAAAAGCATTTTGCATGGTTTCATTTAAATCATAGTTCAAAAGTCAGCCGGGTCGACTCAACTCTATTAAAACTCTCTATAAATGATGTAAGTCTTGTATGTGTGATAGAGTGATTGACTAAGGACATTTTTGTGCACTAAAGGATTCCATGTTTCATGGTTTTCAGCTTCAATGGTAGAGAGCAATTCTACATTCTTACCAATTATGTAGGAAATCCAAGTTCTTCCAATCAAGAAAACTGAGTCTATGTTCTTTTTTTTATTAGGAACTAGGGAATGAATAATTGGTAGATTGCACAAAAAATCAAAATATTTTTTACTCTATAGCAAAATCCTCTCGTGTCAGTAACAACATTAAAGTGACCTTGCTTTCATGTTCCATAATTAAGCTTTTTTTAATCATAAATACATTTAAAATCTTAAAATGAAACCTTTAATCATACCTGGGTTAAAGGGACACAAAGCTTTGATGATGGTGTTGATGATGATGATGGTGGTAATGGAGCCCTTGGACTCAAGTTGAGTTCTAGTCTTATGTGTACATAAATAAATATATTTTACCTACAACCAAAAAGATGTGACCTAGTTGAACATTTACACCAAACCACTGAGTCTTTCTGCTCATAGGGAGTCAATTTTGCACATCAGCCAGATTCGGGTTTTAAGAACTAGGTGGAAAGTGTTTAGATGGGGCAAATATGTTGATCAATCTAGGCAAATCTAACAGTTGGGCCGTTGGCCACTTGATCAAGTGGTTCATTTTAGGGTCCTGTCAGTCCATTAGCAGAAATTGAAATGTGTTAATCACAAGCCAAAGCTCCCTGATGCCAGATTTGTAGGGCTGATACTGTTGACTATGTTGTACTGGACTCACATTGGATCCCAAACCTCATTACAAAACACCAACTCTTATTCTTTATTTTTTGTTCTCTCTTTTTTTTTGCCTTGTGCCATGGAATGTTTGTGTTTTCAAAGGGAGGGCGCATACCATCATTCATTCTTCTTGGGGTTTTCCTCTGGCCATTGTTCAGTGAGCCAGTATACCAGACACCTGTGTGTGATTTGTTCCTTTGCTTTTTTGAGATGGTTGCATTGTCTCATGTAAAAAATAATAATATCTGCTGAGACAAAGATTCACTTACACTATTTAAATATATCTTTTCTGATACAAAGATTCTCATGAACTGTTTGGTATGAGAAAAGGCAGTTTGTTGGACTTTATTTCAAGGGACAGTGTGCTATGCTGTGTCAAATAAAGGTGATTTATTGAAAATATCACCAACCTTGAAATTTTTGCAATAAAATACACAATCTAGCAATATTTTTATAGTAGAATAATTTTATCTTCACATGCTATAACCAAACTTCGAAAATTTGTGTTAGGTAATGTAATGTAATGTCTTCATGCAAAAGTGGACTCAAGGGTTTGTGGGAAACTCTAATATGTTTGAAATAAAACTGTTTTAATTTAAAGAATGTGTGGTTCAATTGAATAAATCATGCTTATCTACTGATAGCTTAGTGGTGAGGCATCTCCTTTATAGAAACAATCAACTTCAATCCATGGTCGTGGATCTATTAATTAGGCACTAAGACGGTGTATGTATGGGTGAGTCCGGATCTTCATGCAAAAGTGGACTCAAGTGTTGTTGGGAAACTCTAATATGTTTGAAATAAAACTGTTTTAATTTATAGAATGTGTGGTTTAATTGAATAAAGCATGCCTATCCACTGATAGCTCATTGGTGAGGCGTCTCTTTTATAGAAACAATCAACATCAATCTATGGTAGTGGATCAATTAATTAGGCATTAAGACGGTGTGTGTATGGGTGAGTTCGGATTCCCTGTTTTATTGAAATAGGAAGATATTGCTGCATCCTATGAAAGTAACATAGGCATTCCCACCTCGCCCAACGAAAGAAATTCTGAAAACCTCCCTGTATATGGGAAACTCTGTGGTGGAGGTTCCCCCCAAGAAAAGCTTCCTTGTTCCGCCTCTAACGGTAGGTAACAACACATGTCTTTACAAGTCTTATATGTTTGAAATAAAGCTATTTCAATTAGTCCATTTTATAAATAAACTATTTTAAATGTCTAATTCAATTATAAAAGTGAATGTTTCATACTGGCAAAGTTATATGGGCAAAGTTCTCTTATAGAAAAAGCAATATAGGGAAATTTATCATAAAGTAAAGGTAATACATAAAAAGGTTGTTAGCAAAATTATCAAAAGCCAATAAAAAATGTCTTATTTCTTTATACATCATTGAAAAAAGCTTTTTTTTTTTTTTTTGAAAAAGAGCTAGGGTCTTAAAGCCGATTGAATTAGACATCCACTGAATTGTACCAAATAGTCTAAAACACTCAAAATATCTATTTAAATTAGTTTAAAGTCAAATAGGCACAAAAAGTAGACTCGTCAAATGACACCTTTTTTTTGTGGACTTAAATGTGGACACTAAATAAATTATATACGGCAATTTAACCATAACTCACATTTTCCAATTTTAACATTTTAATTATTAATATCTCTTACATTTTTCCAAATCTGAAAACACCTTACACTTTTTTCCAGATGATAATTTCCAAGAACCACACATGAGGCACTGGTGCCATGCGAACCAAGGATCATATGGCCTTGAGCCTAAAAAAATGTAGATACTATTGGGGATTCCAATAGATTCGGGGCCATATTTTAGTGATCCAACCCGTTGAGATGATTGCCTGCCCCACTATAGATGGGCAACTCCCAGAAAAATATTGCAGATTTGAAATCAAAGGCATTTCTTGAGATATGTATTGATTTATTTTTTCCTTTTATTTGAGGCCACCAATTGAAGGTTTCCCATTCAAGATAAAGATAGTATTATGAATAGTGGGTCTCACATGCATAAAAACTGGAGAATAAAAAAAAATGTATGGTTGTACTTCATCTCAAAGAATGTATAGTTGTCTAAGCTTATGTCTGAAGAAGAAGGAGGAAAAAAAAAAAAAAAAGAAAAAACCTACAACTGTGCCATAAGATACGTAATTTTGTGGGTTGGTGAGGGTCCTGATAGCATTTTTTGGGCGGTATCTGTTTTGATGTTCCTCATTTTTGCTTTTGTCGACAATTTTTTCTAATGAAAATCTCCATCTCCACAAAAAGAAAAAAAAAAAAAAAAGTGTGCCGGTTGGGACCCACATTTTTTGTGCTGCTCAACACAAGTGATCTGGTAAGCTATGTTTGATTTTTTCCTTACATTGGTTAGTGATATGACGTAAACGCACAACCTCAAGATTACAATATTGAGCGGGCTCTTCTCAATTTGTTGAGCTATGTAAATCACTCTTATTTTATGTGTCACTCTCATGGAGCCCATTTGAGTGCCTTCTAATCATTGGAGATGTTGGAGATGATAAGTTTATATTGAATAAGGAGTGGACCAAAAAATCAGATTATTGACCATCACATGGCAAAGAGATTAGTGCCTCAAGCTTATAAGTGGATATAGTATGAATGAATGCTAAATTGTTTATCGTGCTAGTTCGGAGGCAAGTAATTAATGGTAGAAAGAAGATGGAATCATAGGTGACCGCACATAAGCTTTAGCTAATGATAGAATCATGAGTGGCCACTTATTCCTAAAATAAATCCACCAAGTAGGAGAGATTGAAAACATATTCAATCGTAAAACATAACCCAAACTTGCAAATGTGTACACCGGTTATTTCCAAAATGCGCATGCTCTAATTTGCACTTTAGTTTGAGACAAAATCAAGCTCAACTTATTTCTCCTAATTGCAATATAAATCAGTAACAAGAACCTCCAACAATTTCAATATATAACCCATAGATATAGGGCCATGTTCTGTTGAGTGGTATTTTTCATGGATTGTGGGTTGTGTGAGAGATAACATTTTTGCCTCCAATGGACCCCTTATGATAAATTAACCTCCCCACACTCATGACTAACCCCTATGAATTAATATTTACCCTATTTTGACAGTAATCTCAATTATAATTAATGACCGTTGGATAAAATTTCATAAAAAATAGAACTTAAGAAACCATTAAGCATTACAGACCTCTATACCAATATTTTGTTGATCTTTGCCCAAAATCATATCCGCAATGAGACCTTTCCATCACACTATCCTCCTATAATTAGCATGCATCCAAGTGAGTCCTACAAGGCTTTAAAGTCTTATGGTACCTCTCATGCATTTCATGAGCTATAATTCTTAGTAGAACAAGAGCTCTGGTTATATCTTCTATTTATCAATCTCTCTATCTATTGATAGAAAAAAAAATCAATCTCCAAATTAGAAACTAAATTTTACTTACCAAATAAAAAGACTTGATTGAAAAAATAGGCTATTGATTATGTTTAAAAAGTTTTCAAATCCCAACACTTTGAAATCTCAACATTGAACCATCTTTAGTTTGGAAGATTCGTTGGAGCTATTGTTATTTTTTTGCCCAAACCTAGGCCATTACGAGATCTTTTCATCGTCCCTAACATCATGGTAGTCTTGCATTAAGGTGGCAGGCCCTACAATTATGTGCACACCTACCTCAAACTTGGTCACTACTCTCTCTCTCTCTCCCCCAATGATTGTGTGTGTTGCAGGTTGAACTTTAGCTCATGCTTGGTTAGAGTCGAACCACTTCATGAATTGATCCAAAGCCTACCCTACCTAAGTAGAGCCTTGCTCAAGCCCCTTCATTTTTCAAACAAACTTGTAAAATAGGCCAGTTTGAGCATGGGCCAATACAAAGCTAGCTTGAACTTGAACTGAGCGAGAATAGGTCACGAGCTAGCTCGACTCATTAAAAACCCTATATCCAAGTGTTAATGGTAAAAATGTTCTTAATTATTGTTTGCCAAAACAATTACAAAATTGCCCAACAGTCATAATCATGTCTCTCCAACTTATCTCTAAAACTCCCATTAATTATCATTTTCTAATTAACTAACGGGGTCAATCCTCTGCAACTTTTGTCGGGCCCATCTATGATTTTCACAAAAATTATATCTCATAAATATTTCTAGACATCTGATCTAAAATTATCAATTAAACTAACTAATACCTTTCTCCTCATCATCTTGCGACCATTGATTTGGGGGCCGTAGATTTACTTTGTCAGGTCTAACAAACATGCCATCGTATCCCTTTCCGGAAAAAAAAAAAAAAAAAAAAAAAAAACAATAGAACAGTATGTATGCATGTAATGTATCATGTTCGTTCATGCACGTACACCTTGCAGGCAGCATAAAGCCCAAATGTTTTGAGTCTTTTAATGAACCATGTCTTCCATAAATTATGGGCTCGGCGATTGAGGCCCATGCCTTGAAATCAGGTCCAGCAAACAAACAGGCCCAGAAAAACCCACATGCATGTCATATCTGTCATGTCATGTCATGTCATGTATGGATTTGATACATACATGTACCATATTCTTATTCTCTGCTGAATTTTTTTTTTTTTTTTTTTGTCATGGCCTGCTGCTTGCAGTACTATATTCTTTATCCTGTTTTCTCTATGCCATTCTTGCAAATGGAAAACCAAAAGCCAACAATAATAGCTGTACAAAGAATGTCTATCACAAACATGGACACACATGGTGCAAGTGTGTCTTATATGGGCATCAACCACTGTCAAATTCTGAGCACATTTTCAAATTTTGGGGTTTCTCAAAGCTACAGTTGCCAATCTCATCAACATCAGATGATTGAAAAGTCGAAAAGTTAGAAAAAGTCTAAAATACATTAAATGTTGTTTATTAGATAGTTTAAAACTCATTTCTGTTGGTTTTAGCCGTCCTACAAGCTCTTCATATCTCTTCCTTCTACTTCTTTGCCATAGGATCCAATTATGGAAATTAAAGTTTTTCTATGCAATTATATGGGTGAATTCAATTTAGGTGAATATGTGGAATCTTCAGGTCTATTTTAACTAGTTAAAATCATTACTATTTTATTAAGGGAATTTTTTGTCTTGTGAAATGGTCTATTGATGGTATGACGAATGCTCTAACCAAATAAGAGATTGTTAAGGTTAATGTATTGGAGCTTTGTATAATTGTATCTTGCATTTTTTTATAATGCTCTTATACCTATACTAGTTTGCTCCTGGGCCTTTGGGTTTTGTAAGTTGTATGGACCCTTTTTTCATCCAATATAATTTTTTAGTTGCTAAAAACTGTTAAAAAGAAATTCATTTTGGTTCCTCTGACTCAATCAAATTGACTCTACTTGAAGTATCATTGCATAATTAGGGGTCAAACTACCCCGGCCATCAGAAAAAGTGACTCGGGTTAGATGGTAAGCTTCTTACTTTTCGAATCTAGTTGATGGACTAGATTCAACTTGAAGGTCATCAAGTTGAGTGAGTCAAATTAGCTCGGCTGCTCAGTTTGGTTGAATACTAAGCCAGACTCGCCCAAGTTGATTAAGTTTATCACCTTCCAAATCAAGCTCTCGAGTTTTTAGACTGTAGTTTCTACTTTAATATATGAATGATCTAGATTCATCATTTTCATAGTAATCTCTTTTCAAAAGGACCTATGTTTTTGACAATAATATCAACTAAATCACATAGTGGACTATTTGATCGTTTATCCATTTTCTTGAATCATCAATCCATATGCAAGGGGCCCTTCGGGCTCCATGCTTTAGTGGTACTGCTTGTCATACTCACAAATGGTACGGATACAATGGATTACTGGTAATGGGGGGCCCACCTGAATATGGATCACTGGTCGTGTCCCACCTGAAAGTTAAAAAATAATTGGAAATGATAAAAAAAAAAAGAAGGTACAGTCCTAAGACACAGGACCCCATAATCTCTCCACTGTCCAGACTCCAGAGTATCAAATAATGCCTCAGCTTTTCTTATTTATATGTTAGCAGAAGATGATAGAAACAGTGATTGGGGTATTATTACCTGCCAATGTCATGTCTTGTGTGAGAGCAATCAATCCATTGGATTTTAGCTTTTGTGTTAACCTGCAATCCAATGGGCCTGTGCTGGGTCTATTTCAAAGGGAACCTAGGAGAAGACTCTTCAGTCTTCGCCCTTTTTTCTGAGATGGCAACCATCTAAAAAGGTGGCCGCCACTCTCTTTCCTCTCGGCTGCATTATTTTCTTTTGTTTTTTCAGGCCCCTTTGGAGGGCTGCCATTGCATATCTATTGCCATCATCATGTCACTTTACTCAAACATGAAGAATCTATGGGCTTAGAGCTCCTCCTTTTTCAACTGTCACAGAAGGAATGAGAATGAGGAATAAACCAGTGGTACCTTGGAATAAAGAGGTAGGGTACAAAATACAAACTACTAACCCTTTTGATCATTAATATCATTTGTTAGTTATTAGTTACTAACAATACCTTGTTAGAGAGAATCATAAGACAAACCTGTGGCAACGGAGTCTCAATTTTGACTAAAGCACCGGAGAACAGCCCCTGGGTTAGGATTAAGAGATAGTTTACCATTCCTCCCATGTAAAACCTAAACGGCCTGTTTAGTTAGTGGTGTTTTTGACAAAACAATTGAGAATGCGGGGAGTTTCTAATAATGCTTGAAAACATGTCCCCTACAAATTCCAAATGCATTGCTTGACTTTAGAATTTTGGATACCATCCCACCTAAAACCCAACTTTTAGCCTTTTGAATCCTCACTAGTCCAACATTTAGAATGATGGAGAGGACTTGGCCAGTTGGGAGTTTCCACATGGGGGTAGTATTTGGAGAATCTCTCAAGTTCCCCTTGACATGATATCTACAAATGCTTGCAACGAAACGGGTCCAAAAAGAAAAAAAAAGAAACCTTACGTATTTATTGTGTCCCGTAGGAAGATTTTTACCTATGAGCAATTCACATTCTATGCTCATAAGTCCAGCTTGTAAAGCACACTTGGATGCATTTCTATAATTGGGAGTAGGATAGATGGAAAGTTTCTCTTTTAGGGATAAAGGCACCCTAAAAACTTATTTTTAACAACTTTAAAGTTAATGGTGTCTTAACCATTGATTTTTTTATATTCAATTCAATAGAGAGAAAAAGGTTTGACTGAGCATAAAATTCGGCATGGTGGTAGATCATGGGGCAATAAGAGTGTGAAAAAAACTTTATTGATCATAAATGGGCCCAAGTGGGCCCCATAAAGCTGGATTGTACTTGTAATCTCCTTGTAGAAGAAAATTATCCTTCCTAATAATAGTGCATGAACAAGAACTTGAGCAAGTGAGGCTTTCAGATGGAATCTAAGATTCATCTCCTCTTCTTGTGCCCCTTTTACTCATAATTGATTAAATTGCTCTGTAGTAAAGTGCACGATGGACCTCGTTGCATTCTAATGCTTGGAAAAACCATACCCATAAGTCGGACTTTGCGTTCTACTAAAAAAGAAAAAAAAAAAAAAAGAGTAGGACTTTGCATGCTCCACATTTTATGTGGTAAAGAGTAAATTTAAATCATAATGAACTTGATCAACAAAGTCCCCATGTATTGAGACTGCTAGACAATTTTTCCCATTCTAGTAAATACTCCAACACCCACAGACACACCCTTCCTAAGCCCCTAATCAACAAAGTCAAGGACAGACACAAGAAGGGGGCAAGGTAGGCCATCCAAACACCCCTAATCCCTCTGAAAATTTTGAAAATTCTCATATGTTAATGGGAAATTTTATGCCTTTTTTAACATACGGCCTCCTAAGATTTTTTTTTAAAAAAAGTGTACCCCTGGAGAATCCTTTCTTGTTTCACCACTTGATAGGGATGAATCCCTAATTGTTTCTATAGATATGAAGATGCCTTACTACTTAGCTACCAGTGAATTAGCTAGACAAAACTTATAAGGCTTTCTAAATGAAGTCTCTCAAGTTCTCAATGCTACAAAGGTTGGTTTAAAATGTTTAAACATAATCAACATTACATCAAGACCAAATTCACTATACAGTGCTAGAATGAAAATCTCATGTTATTATGAAAATTCTATATTCTCAAAAACACCATGATATTTTCATAATATCACATGAAATGAAAATGTTGCAAAGGGATTTGAAATCATGATATTACGAAAACAAGAAATGGTAAAATTGATTAAACTTCACTTTTAACAATAACTTTCATTTACTTTATATTTTTTCTATTTTAGAGTTTTGACATTAATTTATTCTCACAACATTACCTCATGGTATCTTAATAAAGCTCCAAAATTTTATATTTCTGAGATAAATTTTTGGGGAATGATATTTGTGACAAAGATCAAGTACACTTTGGATAGGCGTTAACCTCAATGTCATATTTATGAATTATTTTGAAAATTTAAGGAGTTTGTTATAGCTAGTGTAACATAGGGAGGCTTTTACAACAATTAGAATTTCTGCTACGAATCTGCCATGTTGGAGATTTTTTGACATAGGGAGGCTTTTACAACAACTAGTCCCCTGACACTTGCAAATGTCATGTTTCATCACAAGCATTTTAGAAGTCCATCTACATAAAAAGTCTCAGATGGCATTTAGGAATTCAGAAATTCCAACTCTTTTTTCTTTTGGTGGAATTTTTGAATGCTCAAGTACAAGGGAGCATCTAGGAACCCCACAATGTCTGGGAATTCAGAAATTCTTTATATAAGAATTCCTTGAACTCTAGCAAAGAAACAAGCCCGGAAAGAGCATTTAAAATTCCAACAGAATGCATAAAGAGTGGAATTCTAGGAATTCCAAAAGGTCATTTGAGACGTTTCATGTGGTTAGAATTTGAAATTCTGATGAAAGAAGCACAACATTTCAAATGCCAAAGGACAAGACGTTAGATTATGTCCAAAAATCTATAGCATCCTAAATTCTTATTAGAAATTATGGTAAAGAAATATGCACATATAGTGGAGTTTCAGAAATTCAAAAGATCATTTTATATGGCTAGAATTTGAAATTATATAGTGAGAAATATGACATTTCAAATGGTAAGAAACATGTGTGAAGCGAACATGTTTCGTGAACTTATGGTGATGGTTGTAATTGGCTTTTTATGGCGGCACCTTGTGTAATGTGTTTTTCCTCAAGGGGTCAAGTTTGTATGATCCGTACATCACATGTCCCATTGTACTTCAAATATAATGGCATCCATCCCAAGCGGGCCCCACAAGAGGACATAGGAGTGGGCCCTAAGATAATGTAGTGAAATTCATTTGCAAGCAGCTGAAACAAAGCGACACAGTTCTTCGCTTTTATATGAGGTACATAGAAATGAAACTTAAAGATGGTTTATAAAAAGTTTTAAAAAAAGGAAAACAAAAAACTTTTCCATTCTTAGGGTTAATTAAACAACTCCCACTAAAGGACATATCTTAACATTAAAATGAAGATTAAAATAATAATAAAAGATCATCTTAGTGAAACATTAATCACTTCCTAGATCAATATTTTTTTAAAATAAGAATTTTAATTCAATAATTTGAAATAAAGCAAACCCTCCTTCTACAATGTAAATCTCCTTATTTTAGGTCTCCTCCTCTTACAGATGCCTACCATAAGCAGCCATATGCATTCGTATAGCTGGTAGCCTGGCCAGGGTATTTTAGTGGGTCCTCCACCCTTTTTTGAGATATGCTAAGATATTCTTTCTTACCTT
Source organism: Persea americana (assembly GCA_029852735.1). Classification (NCBI taxonomy): domain Eukaryota; kingdom Viridiplantae; phylum Streptophyta; class Magnoliopsida; order Laurales; family Lauraceae; genus Persea; species Persea americana. Next base: position 3,450,838 of record CM056812.1, read on the forward strand.
TTAAAAAGAATATAATTTCTTCTTACAAAAAAATTAAACTAAAAAAATCAAAATCTAAACTTGAAACTATAAATAAATAAATAAATAGGGTGAAACTTGGATATTCCTTAGAAAATAAGTAATATTTTATTTTTGGATCTTTAATTATTTTAATAAATTGCTTGGCCATATCTTATTATTTCTATTCCCACAACATAGTTTTATATATCTATATCTCCTTTTGCCCCTTTCTTTCACCTTGTCATCTTTCCATGATTATAAGATGTTTTATGAGTGTTTTTCTTTAAACTATTTAGAATCTTTTTTATAATATCTCTTATTTTCTCCTATTGGAAACCATCCTTTTTTCATTCATTTTTAATTTTTCATTCTATATCAATGAGATCAAAAGTTCAATTATATATCTACTTAGAGAACCATTAAATTTCACAACCTTTAGATAGATGGCTACAATCATCAGGTCATACGAATATATTATGCCCGCTTCTAATCTACATTGAGACCTTCTAATCCTACTCTTATAATTGGCGTGCATCAAATTGAGCCCCAAGTCATAGTATTTTCTCTGCTTCATAGCCATTTTTTTCTTAATAAAATGTTTTTATAATTAAGAAGTCCTCTACTATTATCCTTACCTTTCTTAATATCCTCATACTAAATTATTAAGAAAAAGAGGTATCTCCCATGTGGCATAACAAGCTACATAACCGTATATTAGTATATTACCCATCATTAGATCCCTTCTTCCTAATATTGTTCTTGTGGGGAGCATAACCACATGTGATGTACCACATGAAAGAACATATTCCATCCAATATATATAACCAGATTCTACAGGACCTAATATCACTGTCTACTTTCCTAATGTTCATCAAAGAGATATATAGTACTTGGTATAAACATGTATTATATTATCTCATATCATTAGCTTCTTAGGTATCCTATAATTCTCTGAAGTGGTGGAATATAACAACACATCATTCTCATTAAGATATATATATGTACATTCTACATGTGGACCGTACATATGATTTCCTTATTATTTGGAAGTGAATATGTGCTTTGTATTCCTCTAGTGGATCCTGCAGTATAGTCATTCAAACCATTGATATGATGGGCCACATCATTCATAGGCCTATAAACAAAGAAAGAAAACTAGAGCAATGTTCTACATTCACTAGAAACTGGGCACTGGTTCAACTAGCAAGATTTACTTGAGATAGTCTACTTATGTTGGGGCCATCATGCCAATTGGCTCATTGAACTAAGTTTAAAGATGTTTGGGGTTTAAACCCAGGACCCTCATTGGATAATTCTACGGTTTGATATGTCAGCTCCATTGCCTTAGATTAGATGGATCGGAGTGCAATGATGATAAATCCAGCTTGGATCCAATTATTAATAATATTGAAGGGTGGTCTCTTTTCTTACAGGAGCATGCTTCTTTTCTATAGTCGGGGTCTTGTAGATCGCAGCCTTCCTATCTGGATACAAAAATGATATATAATAGAACTAATTACAATAAAACAACTATTAACAACAACAATGTTTTTGGCTTTTCAACTTGGATCTTCAACTGGGCCATCCAAACCAGACTAGATTGAGCGCGGCCCTGGAGAACTGTGGGTCCCACATTGTGGGCCCTCATATATGACTCGAGCAAATCCATGAATGTTCTCGGGTGGGCATGGGATGATGAAAATATTCTCCCCCAAAGCCCAAAGTACAAAAGGGTTGTTTTGGGGATCAGGAAAGGTGTGATGGCAATGATGACAGTGTCATTCTTTTGCATGCAAAGAAAGGAGGAAAGAAGACACCTTTTGCCCTTTTCTTTTTTCTCATTTGTTTTGGTTCCCCCTTTTGGTGGGTCCCACCTGGGTCAGCAATCACCACCCTTGGAATTCAGCATCAGAAAAGCACAACTGGTTCTAGGGTTAAAAGGGATGGAAGAGAGAGTGGGGGAGAATAAAAATTCACGGAAACTTATAAGAGATGGAAAAAAAAGAAAAAGAAAAAAAGTTAAAGGTCTCACTACAGATGAGAGAAAAAAAAGCCAATGACTGGGTCAAGGCGTGGGTAGAAGGTAAAAAGGCATTGGATCATGTCAGATGGCTCATATACCTTTTTTTCATTAGACAAAAAATGCCTCTATGGTTAAATGGGTCTGATCCAGAGGTGGAACCAGCATCAGGTCAGATCCATTTATGATGGATCCATCTTGCATTTGGATCTCGGATAAAATTAAATAGCTGCCAAGAGGGTATTCAAAATTAGATGGCCTTGCACATAATACATGGGAATTTACGGTCAAATGAGATCCAATTTTCATTGAAAGAGGTGAATGGTGACACATATCAAGCGTGGGGTGAGGAGACATAAGACATGCAGATAAGACCTTCGAATTTTTAAGGATTTGAATTATATGGTTATTCATTTTTTGTCTTCCCTTACCCAATCTTCAATGAAAAAAAGGTTGTTTGATGGTTATTTTTGGATATTCACATTTGATTCGTCGCATTTAAGAAATACAATGTCTTAAGGATTTTCCTAGGAAATCAATTGCATCAAACAAATCAGCCCAAAGCTTATTTGTCAAGCATACAAGTAGAGCTCTCGTAATGGGAGTATGATCTCAGCTTTGCATTCTTAGTAGATGGCTATAGACGTTTTCTAATCTGGATCATTAGTTTAAGACACGCCAAATAGCCCCCTCATTTGTAATTTTTTTGCCAATGCTGCTATCAGGGTTGTTTGTAACAAATGAATGAATGGTCTTTATTTCATCAACATCATCATCATGTAAGCTTTTCTGATTAACTGAGATTGGCTTTAAGAGTTCTATTATTAAATGACTATAAGATAAATATGCTGTTACAAATCTCTCTGTGCTTGATTTAACTTGGGTGGGACCTGCCTTGATCAGACCCGTTCATGTAATGCAAATGTCATGCTGCTCAAAATGGCTCTAATTTGAATGTCTAGAGAGTCAATGACTGTTATATGGTCAAAGTAGCAGTGTTTTTAATTTTTGGAGTTATTATCATTAACATTACACCTTTTGCGTAGTGATGAAAAGAGAAGTCTCATTCAGCTGCTTGTCATACTTTCACTTTGTTGAAATAAGGAGGAGACACATCCCAAATCTCTTTAAAAACATGCCATAAAAAGTACTGACCTCAAAGCTCAAAAGATTACATTCATTTGGATTAACGCACATCAAAACTAACACAAAGTAATACCTTTCTTGTAAGTAGGGGAAACTGATTTCACTCCCTTCAGAGTTCGAGACAAGGGCACATTTGAACACATTTTTCACTCAATCTTTAAAGCTTTTAGCTTTAGGACTAGGCATCATATCCTACTGATATCAACTTTTGAAATTAAAAGAGAAATGACAATTCCAAAAGACATGAGAGAGAGAGAGAGAGAGAGAGAGAGAGAGAGAGAGAGAGAGAGTCCTTCACTTTGCTACATTTTCACAATTGTTCCAATGTAGTATATGTATTGTTTTTTGGAATTAAGTAAAGGTAGATGTAGAAGAATGTTTGCAGATTATTGATTAGAAACTTCCCATTATAGTTGATTTGAACCATTCATTTTGTAGGTCATGATCAGACGGTCACGATCTTCCGATTAAAGTGATTTTGCAAGGCGAATGAACAATTCAAGGCAAACCCATGTTACAGATGGTGCAAATCGATGACCAGGATCAATGGAAAGTGCCATCCATGCGTTGGGCAAGAATCAAGGTTGCTTGAAGTGGAAAATCCGTAGGCCCCATTTTGGTCTTCAAAACTTAACCCTGCAATGAATTAACCTGGAGATCAAATTACCTATAACTATATTAACCCATAATTGGTGCGGACAAAATAGCTTGCTCACACATGACTAAGGTTATCAACCACACAAACCGTCATTTAAATGCTTAATCAAGTTATTTGCACACAGTTTATGAGGATCCAAAGTGGGCCCACTGATAGTCTATCTAGACCAAAGATTGGACCTACAATACTATAATTAGTGTAAACTCTCTTGTGGATGAATATCAATGACTGTCAAATTGGTAGTGCCTGTATGGGCAAATTAAAAACAAAAATCCTAGGACAACACATGGCTTTAGACAATTTTTCTTCTGTTTTTTCTTTGAATGGTATGTTTAGACCATGTTTTGAACGTAAATCAAGAATATTTTGGGTGTGAACACATCATCAAAGATTGATCTTTCATTGCTAAAATTGTTGCTTATGGATAAGTTTCCCAACCAACCCAAACATGGAGTACTTTCAATTGCATGGTGTGAATGGGACTGTGAAGCCTTCCTCTTTCGGTAAAATAGCTTTATCCATCTCTTTTGGCTACTTTTCATGCAATTAAAGACTGAGAGTAGCCCTTTTAACTTTAGACCATTCTAAGATGCTATTTTGAAGGGCATAAGACTCCAGATTCAAGTCTTTATGCCTTTTAGCATGCCATAGAGATTTCAGATGGAACTTACTACATGGATTTCACCAAGCATCCTGCTTTTACCATTTACTCCGTGTATAAACTATAAAGCACACAACCAATTAGTTTTTCTCTAACAAATGGGAAAGAAAACAATTACAATTGTAAGAGTAAATGATGAGAAATGGATCGTCAGTGTAGACACAGACTTTAAAATCTATCAACTGAATTGGCCAGGTCAACTTGACTAAGTTGAGGATTTTTTATTATTATTATTTTTTTTTTGTTGAGGAGGGTGTTCGGCCTCTTTGAGAACCGACTTTAGAAAGTTTTGGAAGTAAATCATAGCGTGGACTGCGGGTACACTGCCAGGGGTGAAATCAGAGTTTGAGAAAAACCCCTACGGTTTTTGAAAACTTTATGTGTAACCCCCGAATTTTTATTTTTTATATAATGGCCCCCAGTGAAATGTCCTGAACCTGAATGCATGACAATTGGGAGGAGAGTAAGGAGTGAAAAGGCTTGGATTGTATGACATAGCTAAGGTTGACTGTGTAACATAGATAGGGACAATCAGATCACTTTAACCTGAGGTCTAAGGGTCTCAGTTTAACAATTTAGTTGTGAGAACAATTGTCTCGTTATGCGTTTTCTTCATGATCAATTTGTGGGCTGCAAAATCTGAATGAGTGCAAACTCTTGAGGGGGTTAATCAGAGTGAGGGGGTCAGATTGATCAAAGGAGGCCAAATGTTCCTCTTCTAGCCAGATGAGCAGAGAATGGGTATAATTAATCACCCATTCCAAATAATTTCATCTCACTTTGATTACTTGTTTAATCAAAATGCTGTTTAGGATTTACCCTGGGATAGACTGGAATGGAGATGCAGAATTCACATCCACAATGTAATTGAGACAAGGCTTTAATGATGATTATGATGATGATTAATCCGAAAGCTACTTTGAAATCCTTTTCAATAATTGAGACTATTTTCTGTTTTTTGTGTTGCCTTTCCTAATGTACAGCCTGTTGAATAAACATATCATATGAGTTCACTCTCTCCTCATTTAAGTGTATCTCTGCATCTTCTTCATTAAACACTATTCCATGTGTACCTAGCTTTTGATCAACACCAATAATATCACCATCATCAGCATCACCACCACCACCACATTAGTATAAAACACATGCGCAAGTGTATAAGAAAATGTTCACAGCATTGCAACCATCCATACTATGGTGGTGGGCCATTTTTCTGTAAAGTATAAGGCATCTAAAGGTGAGTTGTAATGGCAAGAGAGGTTTTTATTAGGCCTTTCATTTGGGTCCAATGGCCCAATCAAACAAAGAGAAACAGAAGAAAATGTACTGTCTGCTACGATTTTCACGGCTTTAAACATGTCTGATCAAAAAGGCCTGATCAGCAATTGCAGTCATCTGTACACTTTTGATAATCACGTTTTTCTCTCAGAAACCCTTGTATTTACTTGCCAGTCCAGTAGTCTGCAGAACCACTGAAGTAGTTCCATCCCTAGGGGCAGTGGGGCGATCGCAACCGTCCGATTGGTCCACTGTTGATGGGCCATGAGCAATCAAGCCCGTATAGTAGGGCTGAAAACAATTGCATGATCTTCATATTCCTCTTCTTGTCATTTAAATTTAGGGGAGCCAATTGATGGATGATGAATGATGCAAATCTGATGTGGCAACACATGGACCGCGGATGGTGACTGGAACACTGGACCTACACACGCGCATGGTAGTTTTTATATTGTTAGTAGAAGTGAAGTGGGTTGTTGGGAATGGAATGAGATTGGGTTAAGGACAAATCACAAAACGTTGATTAGAACCCCTTAGATTAGGCCCTTTTGTTACTTTATTGGTATTAGATAGACCAGCTGCAAAATGCTGCTGCTCCTTGGGTGGCCCACCTTCATGCTTGATGGGCAATGGGAGTAGCCATTTGATTTGGACGTGGATTAGAGGTGGGGTCGAACATCATTCCAGTGAAATGATACTAGCTCTTAATTTCAGTATGAGGTTTTAACAACTTCGTGTGGTATCGATTTTTTTCATGATTAAATCTCCTGAAAGCAAATAATATCAATTAGCAAAATAATTTCGAGGGGATAGTGGGCATGAACAATGAAGGGATTGGGTTTTCCATTAGTAAGCCCCCGTATGAATGCAAAGAATCTCATCCAAAGAATATTCTTTGAGGTCAGTCTTACAAATCCAACAACGGTCCCCATGTAATGAAAACCAAACTAGTAAAATTTTGGTCTCACTAAAAATTAGTTGGCTGTTAGATTGTTCACGTGTAAAATATATGCTGAAAATACAATGATGGAGGAAAAGAGATGACTTGGAAATAGATCAATTTGAAGGTGGGGTACAACCTCGTTGGAGTAAAAAGGTGTTGATAATCTTAAAGTGTTTGATTTCAAAAGGTAGGCCTACTGATAATTTTTAGTAGGCCAGAGACAAACAAAACACAACAAACCCATAAAATAAAGTGGTCAATTTTGGAGAGTTTTGTGTATAAAAAGATTGGAGAGAGCATGCAAAGGAGGAAAGAGGTGATATAGAATAAGAAAATAGGAGCAGAGACAGAGGGGTGCTTTTTGGGTACTTGAGGAATAAAACGCTGTCTCTGAACGCGGATTGGCATTGGAGTCTTTCTCTTTTTCTTCCTGAGAGACAACCAGATATGCACAAATTCTTACACATGCGTCCATGGGAAAAAAGAAAAGAAAAAATGCCTCTCTCTCTCTCTCTCTCTCTCCTTTTCACTTTTCTTCTGTTTGAATTTCTTCTCCCTTTGTTTTCTCCCTCTTAAATCAAATGAATGATGTGAAAAGAAAGAAAAAGGAGAGGGAGGGAAGGGCTCTTATTAATATTTGAAATGTGGGGTCCACCTCATGGCCCCTTTCCGAAAGCATCATCAGTGAAAAACAATAACCCATTTTGGCATTTTCAAATATGAGAAATTGGTCATAGTAATTATTATGGAAGCAACACCTTGGAGTGATATTCAAGTAAGTAATTTATATTGTTGTGAAGCACCTCCCTCTCGACAGAAATAATCAGGAATTGATCATTTGTTATAGTTTTGATGGTTAAGGGACATGGGTTAGAGTTTGTGTATGTGTGTGAGTATTTACAATAGGGAGAAAAAATATTATGCATCTAGCTATATAAATAAACAAAAAACCCTTTGCTTATATAATTCTTCCATGTCAAGTGAGTAAATACATATTATTTATATTTGTCTAATCTTTTTTTTCTCTAATACATACTCGCACACCTCTATAGTACTCTTACGCTACCGAAGTTCCTATCCAATAGACAGAGGGATCCATCATGATTGTATATGTGGATAAGGAGGTGCCTCACCACTGGGCTACTAGTGGAATGGCTACCTAATATAAGTTGATAATTTCTGGTCATTAACTAAGATTTTGTTTATATCATTGATTTTGAAGTAGCAGAGATCATGGTTAGTTAGACTATCTATTGATTTTAGTATTTTGTATATAGCTAATCCACTCAGTCCTCTTTTATTTTAAGTTCCATTTTCTAATTTACGAGTGTTGTTTGGGTCATCTGTATTTTTATTTCCTGTCAAAAGGTTGTTGAAAGTAAAATGCAAGTATTGAAGGTTTTTTGGAAATTCTTCATTTCATTTTTTGTTTATCTTCCAAAAGAATTTTTTTTTAAAGTAAGGATTCTATTAGACATAAAATCCAGAGAAGTCAAGGAAAAAAAAAAGAAAGTGACAAGCTAGGAATGGAAGTGCAAAGATTTGTTGAACCAAACTATAGAAAATTATAAAAGCTTGGAATTTATTTCCTTTTCCCTGAAAATGACTCAAACTGCAGGACCTCAGCCTCTCGGAATGGATAAATTCTTTATAGCCATAAATCTCATGTGGAAGCCATTTGGGCCTTTGTTTAGATCAACATGGCGGATTCAATGGCCCTCATCATGGATGGTGGATGATCCAAAAACACTCAAATTAGAAGGTCGCATTGCTTATTGTTTTGATCTACTTTTTTAGATTCTTCTTTGTGGACCACCAATCAAGGGTTTAGATTCTTCGAGTCTCAGAGAGTTTTAGAGAATCTCCATGCACGGCAGAAATCATAGTGTCAAAAATTAATGCTATACATATTCTTTAAGGATCAAGGCCTTGATGTTCTTTTTTTTCTAACTTAAATGACTAAGAAAACGACTCAAGACTTCCAATCAGGTCTGATTAGAAGGGGAGAAAAAGGGCATGGCCCGAAAACAATACGACTTAAATGATCAAGGGTCTATTTTATTGCAAGCATTCTTTTGCCAATTTCCAACCAGTAAAAACCGTTGGGGTTATACACTTTTACTCATGTTTGATAATGATGATTTTTAAGAGTAGGTGCTTCTTTGTCCATTTTGTCCTTTTGAAGCTCTTCAAATGGGCAATATATATATATATATATATATATTTATATTTGCTAAAGTTCAAATGGGCAATATAAAAGAGCATTTTCAGAGTTTGGAGTCTAAAGGATATAAGCAGACAAAAAATAAACTTTCATTACACCAATTAGGGTTTTCTAAATATAAAAAGAAAAAAAAAATTTCTCAAAATGATTTTTGGAGTGGTGATATTTGAGAGTATTTAAAATTACTACACAAAAAACGGAAATTTGGAACGGTTTGAGAACAGTTTGAGAACGGTTTAACGGATTAGGAACGGACAGATTAAGAACGGTAATCTGTTCCAATTTCCTGTTTTCCGTTCCTAATCCGTTCAAAAAATAGGAAATTGGAATGGTTTGGGAACGGTTTAACATATTAAGAACGGGCGGATTAGGAACGGTAATCCGTTCCAATTTCCCTTTTTTAGTGTAGTTAAATCACAAATTCTTGCAATCAAACAGGAGTAATTTTTAATAGTGAAAAGATTACTGGATGGGCCTATATGTTTGAGAATCCAATACTTATATTTTGAAAATTGTATTATTAGAAGTGGCTAAAATTGAAGAAACAATGGTAAGAATGAATTACAGAGAGATGGAAGATGAATCCCTTCCATGACCTTATTAAATCCGCACCAGACTCTAGCAAATCAGAGTCAAGTCCTATCATCATCAACCCCTTAGATCGTTTATCCTCTGCGTCTTTAATAATTCTTTATTAGAACTCATGATTTTACTGTAAGTTCTCAGGAATTCAATTTAAAACAAATAAACATGCGCCATAATTCACCTGAAGGCAATCATCCAAACTCATGCAATTAAAAAGGCCCTAATTCTAATTATCTAGTCAATGATGGAACTGTTGAGAAATGGCCAAGGAATTCATTGTATCAATCAAATGGGTTAAAAACTCATTGAGAGTCCCATCAATTAGACGGCTCAGATTGACTTGCCAAGCACAATTCCCTACCAATTTTGCAGTGATTTATACACCAAGTTGAGGTGTATGGTTCCACTTTTATGCACAGGAACATGCTGTTATTGGTGTTAGTAAAGCCATGGATCGCAGCAGTGATAGGATAAAAAGCTTTAGTTACACGAGAAAATCTTCTTGGCAGCTTTTTCATGTCTCATGAGAAAAACAACTATCCAAAAACCTTATCTTTTACAATTTTTTAGCACTTGCAATATCTTAAACTATTATAACCTAATAATACTACAACTTCAGATTCTCCAGAATCAGACAAATAAAAAACCTTCATAAAATATTCTGCCATTTCCTTTTTCTGATTACTTTGGCGATATATATCCAGAATATCGCGATAAAATGGCATTCTTTGTGATTAAATAAGAGAGAGTAACAGTACTGCTTGCCTTGTGATTGTTGTTTAATAAAGGAATGGATTGAAAACAGTGCAGAAAGAGAAACCCATGAAGTGGAAATAAAAGGTAAACAATAACAGCTACAGCGAAGGAGAGTAAGAAGAAAAAGGTAGCCTGCTGCTTTAAAGCTCTCTCTATCAACCTCTAACATCTCTTCCCTCTTCAAATAAATCTCTCTCTATCTTTCTTTCTCTATATCTCTCTCTTTCTTCTTGTATTGGGTCTCTTCCAACTCTCTTTGTTGGAGTGTGTTTGGCAGTTTGGCTAAAAGGGTAGTTGCTGTTTTTGCTAAACAAGCAAAAGAGAGGTAGAAAATCACTAAATCAGCTCCAAACATCAAATACAAGTGAAGTGGACTTTAAAGCTACAATGGCTTGTCCTTTTTGCCACATGGGCAGTTTCTGTTTTTGCTAAAGAAGCAATAACTCAGGAGAAAAGTGCAGCTTCCAGCATCAAATACTGGTGGAGTAGTGGTAGTAGTAGATACCAAAGCTACCAATCCATGCCCGTTTAGCTGCTGTTTTTGTTAAACAAGAAGACAAGGAAGAAGATAATCAATCTTTCCAGCATCAAATACAAGTGAAGTAGACACTGAAGCTACCATTGGATGCTTGCTTCTTTGGCCACATGGATAGTTGCTGTTTTTGCTAAAGACACTAAAAGAGAGGAAGAAAACAGCTTCCAAGTTCAAAACATCGCAAAGCAAGTGTAAGTAGATCAACACAACTGCACGCATCCATAGGGGAAGGTGCTTTGGAGCAGCAGCAGCTAGCATCCATTCACACCAGTGGAGTGATCAAACACTCAAAAGGTGGTGGTGTGGTGAGAAGAAGAGAAGAAGGGGAGCTGTTTTTATCTACAAACAAGTCCCAAGTGCCCAGTAAAATTAGTGGTAGTTCCACAAGGGGGTGAGAGGGGTGGTGTTTTGGCCAAGTGATGCGTGCAGGAGCTTGTACAGTACAGCAGACCCTCACATCAGAGGCTGCTTCAGTCCTGAAGCTCTCTCTCAGCCTTGCTAGGAGGAGGGGCCATGCACAGGTCACTCCCCTACATGTGGCTGCAACGCTACTCAGCTCTAGAGCTAGCCTTCTCAGAAGGGCCTGCCTCAAATCCCACCCACACCCATCTTCCCACCCTCTCCAGTGCAGAGCTCTAGAGCTTTGCTTCAATGTGGCTTTGAACAGGCTTCCAACCACCCCAGGCCCTCTCCTTCACTCCCACCCATCTCTCTCTAATGCCCTCATTGCAGCTCTAAAAAGAGCCCAGGCCCATCAGAGGAGAGGCTGCATTGAGCAGCAGCAGCAGCAGCCCCTTCTTGCCATCAAAGTAGAGCTGGAACAGCTCATCATCTCCATACTAGATGACCCTAGTGTCAGTAGAGTGATGAGAGAGGCTGGCTTCTCCAGCACCTGTGTGAAGAACAATCTGGAAGACACAGCCTCCTCTGTTTTTCAATGCTACAGCTCTTGCTCATCCTCTCCTAGTGAGTTCCAAACCAATTTCTGGCCCACCCATTTCTTGAATTCCTCTGCTGAGCAGAACCCAGTTGTGTTTCCCGCCCAGAAGAGGCATTTTATCAGTAGTGCCCACTTCATTGACTCAGGTGCTGAGAAGAAAGAGGACCTGAGGCTGATTCTAGAGGTTATGTTGAGGAAGAAGAGGAGGAATACTGTGGTTGTGGGTGATGGGTTTTCCAGCACTGAAGGGCTGGTTTTGGAACTCATGGGGAAGGTGGAGAGAGGGGAGGTTCCAGATGAGCTGAGGTCAGTGCAGTTTGTGAAATTCCAGCTCTGTCCTGTTTCTTTGAAGTTCATGAAGAGAGAAGATGTTGAGATGAAGATTGCTGAATTGAGGAGGAAGGTGGGGTCCCATGCATTGGAAGGTGGGGCTGTCATCTATGCTGGGGACTTGAAATGGGCTGTGGAAGAAGCACATGTGAGAGGAGGAGAGGGAGGAGTATTGGGTTACTATAGTCCTGTGGAGCATCTGATTGCAGAGGTGGGTAGATTGCTGTCTGATTTTAGCAGCTGCAGCAACAGCAAGGTGTGGTTAATGGGTGTGGCTAATTACCAGACATACATGAAATGCCAGATGAAGACACCCCCACTTGAAATGCAGTGGGCTCTCCAAGCAGTAGCTGTTCCTTCAGGTGGCCTTGCTTTGAGCCTTCATGCTTCTAGGTAACAACACCCATCTGCTTCCTTTGATGATTTCTGTCTCATTTTACCATGAAAAGAAATTATTGCTATTTGGGTTTTTATTTTCCTTCTTTTGAAGGTTGGACTGTTTTTGTGTTTTGGGCTTTCAAGGCCTGAAATCAGGACCACTTTGTTGTAGGCAGGTTTAACACACATGCAGTGTCCTTTTCATCTTCTTTGGTAACATCTGTTTGCAGCTTCTAAACATTGCAGATTTCTACATCAGACATCTACAAAAAAAAAATCCAATGTAGGAAATTAAGAGTAGTACGAGCTTGGAAGTGTAGTTGTCCTCCTCTTTTTATCTTCCTTCTTTCTTTCTATAGGGTCCAATTCATTTCTCTGACTTCCCAATGTAAATTATTTTGATATTTGTATGTATGGAGTCTCGGTATGAGTGATGACTATCAATAACTAGATTTCTACTACTTGTATTGCTTTGAATTTCAAAATTTCTAATATTTTGGACCACTATCACTTAATAGTATACCACGTTACTGTCTGCAATGTGGTGTGGTTGTGAGAACACGGTCCTGAGACCCCTAGTCAATTTAAAACTCGGGCGATCAACTTGGCTCGGTTAAATTTTGAGTTCACCAGCTTATTAAAAGGAAAAAAAAAAAAAAATCATCTTTTGTGTTTTGTTCTGATATAGCATTTAATTACACTTCAGTTTTCCTGTTTTGCTAAATTCTTGGACTAATCCATGAATTACATGGCACTGTTTTCACTAATATAAAAGTTAAGAGTCGACCCCATTGACATGGGGTTTTGGCCTTTGATCTATGGTGAGACCCATCTTGCCATCTTCTAATTCAAAGGCTTGCTACATCATGTGTGTACAACTAAAAAATAGAAGATGAAAAACATTCTGATAATACTAATTTCAGTATGATATCCACTAATCACAGCCTTCTGTTGCTCATTTATTGCAGTGGTCTGGATGCAAGAGCATCCTTCTCTTCTAGTCCATCTCAGCTGGTGGAATCAAAGCTTTTCAGTGCCCATGAAGAACAAGATAAGCTCATCTGCTGTCCTGAATGCACTTCCAATTTTGAAAGAGAAGCTGGGATATTCAAATCAACCCAGCAAAAGCCTTCATCTTTGCTTGGCTCTGGTGATGCTAATGACATGGATAGAGGCTTGAATATGCCTTACTGGTTGCAACAATATAGAGCAGAGAATCACCCAAAGAAGGTAAAAGAAATCGAACACGATATCACGAAAAGGAATTATATGATGTCGGGGAATCAGACCTGTAAGTAATTGGATAGATTATGCCCCAAAATCGGTCCAGTAAGAACTGATCTAACCATCCAGTATTTGGCATTTTTTAAGCCAAATGTAGAACGTCTGTATTTCTTTTGCTAAAAGTATTAATGGAAAGCTGTTGACCAAAGGGTCATGACTCATTTTTGGGGTATGATCAGTCAACAGTAGGACCCATCAGAGCAATGTTGGCCCCACATACAAAGTAGAGGCCTCAGATCCTTCTTTCGATGAACTTATAATTCCTCAACATCTCAATATGATTTTTCTTATTTTCAGACGCTTACACTGATCAAAATCTTAAATTTGCAGGATATTTTGCTTGAGCTGAGAAAAAAATGGAACAAGTTATGCCAAAGCCTACATCAACCAAAACATAACTTTATTCAAATGAAGCCTCCCTTGATCAACCAAAGTGGTGGCAAGAGTTATGCCTACTCAACCCCTTATCCTTTGTGGCCTACCAGCTTCCAGTTCAAGCAGAATGCCTTCACTGACTTGAATTCCATCTCCTTTGCTGAATCTACATCAAAGCCAGGGTCTAATTCCAACCATATGGCTCAGTTGAAAAACCAGCAGTCCTGGTCTGTCGAAATCGGGGGTGGCAATGTCACCCAGAACCATCATCCATCTGAACTTACCTTGGATACCCTTAAGACAGGTGATACCAAGGAAGTGAAGATCACCCTTGCACTTGGGAATCCTCTGTTTTCTGATTCCATGACATCAATTGATCAGATGAAAGCAACTAAAGACATAGGGGATTTGTGCAGGGAACTGCAAGAAAACATCTATTGGCAATCCGAAACAATTCCTGCAATTACAGCGGCATTGCATGATAGCAAGTCAAGGGCAAAGAATGGGACTTGGTTACTGATGCAGGGGACTGATTGGATTGGAAACAGAAGATTGGCGCGAACAATTGCAGATTCGCTTTACGGGTCAGCTGACAGGCTTGTTCACATGAACTTGAAAAGAACTAGCGGAGCTTCATGTGCTGAAATTCTCTCCGAGGCCTTGATAAGTGACCCCTATCGAGTGATTCTGATAGAAGAGATTGATTGCTTCGAGACCCACTTCATAAAATTACTCACCATCGGCTTCGAAGATGGGAAATTGGAAGACCTAAATGGCAGAGAAGTGCATTTCTCCCACAGCATAATTATCTTGACTACATGTAGTCCACTGAAGTTCGACGAAGACAGCAAATCAGAGAAATCCAATTCGGTAATTCGGCTGAAATTGCAATTGGAGGAAACTGAGATTGACACAGCCAATTCCAACGGCTACAAGCGAAAAGCTGATTGGGCTTCATCCAACAACGCAAAGCATCTGAGAACAGGAGAAAATGAGGACCACTTGATCATCCAGGAACGCGAAATCGAGAAGCAGTTCCTGAGGCAGTCCAGTGCCACAAACTTAGACTTGAACATTTGCGCCGAGGAGGACGAAGGCGAAGGCGAGGAATCCAATGCCAATCAGAGTGATCTGACCCAGGAGACTGTGACCGATATCCATATCCCAGACGGCTTTCTCGAGTCAATCCAAAATCGATTCGTCTTCAACCGGAGTCCAGCCCGGATGGGACTGATGTCGGAGAAATTCCTTTCCAAGCTCAATAGGTCCTTCGAACAGGCGATTGGGAGCGAAAGGAGGGGATTTTTATGCTTGTGTGTTGATGGGGTGGTGTTGGAAGAGCTGGTGGAGGCATCAGATACATTTGGGGAGAGCTTGTTTGAGAAATGGCTGAAAGACATATTTCAAACGAGCCTGGTAACGGTAAAAAATGGCGGGAAGGAGAAGGTAATTAGGCTCTCCGTGGCGGAGGGTAAAGATGGAAACTTGGAAACTGCCTACGAGGGTTCGAGCCTTCCCAACGGCATCCAAGTGGTTAACTATATTAACTAACAAGGGCTTCCTTTCGGTGGAGAAAGGGGAAATGACGGAAATGCCCCTCTTTGGTCTTTTTGTCATTTTTAATTGGTATATGGATTTCTGGTGTGTGAATGGACAAGGTTCTTCTTCTTCTTCTTCTTCTTCTTATTATTATTATTATTATTAACAACAACAACAAAAATGACAACAAAATAAATGACCAAATATGACATGTCTGGTTTGGGAAGTGGCGAATCAAGGAAATTTTTTCTTTGAGGGAGCTACAACGTAATTTATTTTTTTAGGGGGCTATATGTGTTAAAAAAAAGTATAAGTGTCAAGTCTGACTATCTAATACATCCCAAAATCTTAAGCCAGTAGAAAGCGGAAAACCAATGTACTCAACAGACCCCTCCTCCCCTCCACCCAAATGGAACATCGTTCAAATTTGCAACCCACACAAGCCGACCTACGAGATATGTGCCTACCCACGAGACTTCGGGAAATAAGTTCTTTTCACGGGTTCGAACTAGCAATCCGGCATGGCTCTAATATCATGTCAAACTTGACTAGCCAATACAGCTCAAAAGTTTAAACTGGTAGGAAGCAGAAAACCAATCTACTTCACAATATAGAGTATGGGAACTTTTAGCATCCATTGAGAAGAGGATTGTCATCTACCAGGCCTATGCTTTGGGAGAAGTAGCATTCCATTGAGAGGAAGCTTCTATTTGACTGTCAGCTCTAAGAGTGAAGTATCCCTTTTTATAGGGATTTTCCCACTGCAAGTTGCGAGCTTTCCGGGAAAACATCTTCTCATATGTTGGAACATTTCTAATCGAGTACAAAATCAGGAAAGTTAGAGGATTCTTCAGTATCTCAACTACAATCCTAAAGACCAATTCATTTCTCCAGTAATGGTCATTGTAGTGGCCCCCACATGGGCCCACACACATCAACATGTAGAGTCTCAAACAACAATATAATCCATTCTCCCTATACTCTTAGCATGTCTTATTTGAATTTACGACTGAAATCTGTTCAGGATTCAAATTGTCAACTCTTGACATACAAGAATTCAAATATGAAAGCTTCTTAGACATATAAAACTGGGTTTATATCCAAATTCCACCATTGGCACGGCCCCAGGTGGACCCCACAAGCGAGTCCGCACGGAGGGTCCATGAGAGACATCTGCAAGTGGGCCAAGTGAGCATGCCCCATTATTTATATTTTATATTAATTGTGGAGCAACACATGAATGGGCCTATATCGTTTGGAAAGGTTCTCATATAAGTCATACCTGGATTATTGAGACTCCGTTTACAGCCTCATTTCCTAAAGCTCTTTTATGAATAGCTACTGCCTACTGTCCTTTTGTTTTATGTGCTTTGCATGCACGCTCCAAAAGCAATCCCTTTCAAAAGGAAGCAGGGGACCCAAAAACACAAAACAGTGTCAGTTGTTGGATGGACTATCTAATCAGCTGTCTCAAATGGCCTCACACAAACAAAACCATCAATTCCCAAATCTCAACCTAGTACACAACTTAGAATGACAAATTCACCTATCTCCAAAGCCCAAATGTGCAACCTAGGTCTCCTCCATTTTCACCCATTGTGGGCCTGTAGAGGCTAATCCCTGTAACAAAGGCCCAGGTCTTGGCTCTGATCAAGTTTAGTGGACATCCCAATAATTCAATAAGATGGGTTACATGGGCCACAAGATCTTTCAAGATTTCAAGATAATGGTTACATGTATATCAATCACACAAACCTTAGGACCATTCCTCTTCTTAAGTCCAATCCTTCTATAGTCTCTATGGTCCCTTTCTTCAAGTAAACAGTGTGTCTCTCAGCTTCATTTTGTTGCAGCATAGAGAACTCGCCGAGTCAAGTTAATAGGAAGAATTTGATTGAGTGTGAGTAACTCAGCAAGACTCGGTCAAGTTTCTCAAGTCCGGCGAGTTAAATCATTATTATAGTTTTATCACCATCACCATCATCATCAAAGCCTTGTCCCAACTATATTGGAAGTAGCTACATAAATTATGATTCGCCATTCTAATTTATCCTGGGCCAACTTAGAAGCATGGAGTGCTCAAAACTCAGTTGTGGCAAAAGTCTTGCATTGGCTTCTAACCCAACACAATCCTCCTTTATTGGGGCTTCAGAACCGCAGCTAAATCATTGCTATAATGTATTATAATTTAAAACTGATAATGAATGGAGAAGATAAGGTAGTAAATACTAAATACAAGATCACAAACACAGTACAAAATAGTAGTAGTTAAAAAGAATATGTAGGGGATGTGGAGATCACTTAAATTTCAAAAGAGCTATCTCCTTTTCTCTCCCCTTATCTTTGACTAGAATAAAAGACCACTCTCCATGATTCATCATAACCGAGAAAGGAGCAATCATAGGCCTTCTCCGCACAAACACCCTCCACTACAAGCCAATGTCCCTTTACCATCTTTTGTACACAACATCATTGCTTTGACTTGAAGACCCATGAGAACGAAACACCCCAAATCATTACATCCAACGGCGGATGTGGTGGGTCACTCTCTATTGAAAATGAAATCACTGCATGTTCCCTACAGAAAGGAAAAAGAAAATATCTATTGTGACCTTCTTCATGCAATAGAGCTGTAAACATTTAGTGCAGAGCACATTTTTAGAGCTGTTTCTAATGTGCTTCAATAAACTATTGAAAAGTCGTAGAGGTGGGTGGTTTTGCACTTTTCATTACCTCAGACAATAGGCACAAAGAAGTTTATGAGAAGATTAAAAAGCTATGGATGTACTATGATGTGAAGAAAAACTAGTCCCTGGTATATTTAATTGTTTGGTCCCTTAGTGGGTTGAAACAATTATCATATTTCTAAAGCACTGCAATCATGAAGATTGTATGCAAGTTGATTTTCGTGAGAAAGATTTTTAACCTTCATGGACGGCTGAGAGTGTTTTCCTTCAACTTTCTGTCTTTAAATAGGAAAGAGTAGATATAGAGGTCTAAGAAAAGACCTAACCTACATAACCTTAGGGCCCAAAACAGACAACTGGGGTTTTTTTTTACTCATTTGTTTGACTAGTAGTAACAAAAAAGTATTTGGACTGGGCATGAGATAATATATTATAATTTCTAGAATTGTCAACAGGCCAGATCAGTTCAGACTTAAATCGGGCTAAGGCCCAGCCCATGGCAAACAAACCAGGCCTCTGTAGAGCTTGTAACTTATTAGCCCAGCATGCCCATATAGTAAGTCGGGCCATCGATTTTGAGCAAACCCAAAACAGCAAGGGTAACATTTAGCCCAAACAAAGCCAAGTTTTCCTAAGACTGTAGGCCTTTGGACCCTATAACCATATATAGCTTCTGTTGAAGATGAACCTCATGACAGCAGATGCAGTCATAAAATACACCAGAGAATACATATATCCAATTTCTACATGCATGTATCCAGTTCTTACTACCAGTCACACCACCACACCCTGTGATTAACGCGAAGAATTAAATGTGAACTGGCCAAAATGGCCCTAACACTTCAGCAGAATTAAGTCCAGGAAAATCAAGTCCACTAAGAGTGTTCGACAAAACGTTTAGAGCATTTTGGCCAATAGGATGGTTATTTGTTCTGTTGTGCCTGGTGCAGGACAGAAATCAGAAAATGAGTTGCTGAAATGAAGCCACCCAAACCACAAATCACTATCAGCATTGGTCACTGATGTGGGGCAGAAGTATCTGAGGAACACCATTCCTGACTAATGCAATGCCCAATCTCGGCACCATAAAAAATCCAAATGCCAAGGTTGGATGACCATTTGTTTATTCCAAAATATCAGAACTGACTATGGTTTTGTGAACATGCAACTACATCTTTAGCTGTCCAAAACCATAGATACACAATCTATTCCAACAGATAAGCATAAATTAGGATCTACAAGTTGGCAATTGATGCAAACAGAAAATTCAAGTTATTGAGGAATTATTATATTTGATGTTTAAGCTAGTGATACAAATGTACAACAGTGCAGCTTATATAATAAGTCTCTCTTTTTTTCCTTTTTTTTTTTTTTAAATGAGGGACACAAACCCATGCACAGTACAAATCCCTAACCAGCCGAGCAATAGCTGGGGACAAGTGTCATTTTATCTCTGCTACATTACTTTGCTCATGTTCACATGAATAGGAAAAGTTCAAGCAAAACAGAAAATGACCCTATGCGAGGGCATCGCAAAGAATAAGCATTGATATACACAAGATTACCAAAAAAAAGAAAAGGACGGATGAACTTGCAAAAATAACACAAAGATCTCTACACCCATGAAGAACCTATCATCTCTCAATTTTGTCAAAGGGCCTATAATGAACAACTCCATGCTTCTGATGAATCCTAAGTAGCCAGATTAGAAACATCAAAGTCATTTACAGGTCTCTCAAGGTTAAGCAAAGGGTGTAGTCTCTTCTTCACCTCAGTGCTTTGTAAATTCATCTCCTTGAGTATCATTGACCCAGCGGACTTGCAACATCGTCGTCCCTGAAAGCAAGGGTGCATCTCCCATCTACCAGAGCATTTGATTTCCCCTTTCCAATGTTGGAAAGGTCTAGGCAATGTTGGTCTTGGCAATGTTGGTGAAAGGTAAAGTCGATGGATGGATGCACAAATGTAACCACTTTGGATGCTTGTTGTCTATTGTAGGCTGATGGAGAAGAAAGATTATCAGTGCCCTGCAACTTTTTTCTCTAGTCATTGTCAATTTGTGTTAAAAGATATCTGACTAAGAATTGTTGGGTCCTGTTGGATAATATACTATGCTAAACAAGTGGGACCCCATGTTTCAACCATTTAGACCATTCATATGATGAGGCTTATCATAGATGAAGAATGCCCCAAGAAACTTCCCATTTGAAACATCCCAGCCATAAAATCTCGGGCTCAGCCAAAAATAAAGCAACAGATAAGACAAAGGAAATAAAGAACACATTGCTGGAGTCATCCAATTTGGTTTTTTTAGGGATAGCTGATAGGATCAATGATCCCCACCATCAATCCATGGGATGCAACACTCGAAAAGAATGGTCGGTTGCATCAAGGACCCTATAATTCTTCTCATCTAATCGTGTTTAACTAGAAAATATGTCCATAAGTCCATAATTTTAGCAGAGGTCATTGTAAGAGCTTGCGAATACAAAGCAAAATCCAAGATGTATCAGAATCCATCATGAAAGTTGAAGTTGCACAACATTCCAAAGTTCACAAAGCATTTCACAAAGAGAGAGAGAGAGAGAGAGAGAGAGAGAGAGAGAGAGAGAGAGAGAGAGAGAGAGAGAGAGAGAGAGAGAGAGAGAGAGAGAGATTTAAAGAGAGAGAGAGATTTAAATATTCTTGCAAGGTCAATTCACTTGTTTGTAGTAGCCAACAGGAAGCAACAGTTCTGACCATCTGAGTACAATTTTCATAGTAGGTGATAGAAAAACAGTGTCAACTTAGCTCTGCTCAAATGGCTCATTCTTTTGGACTTATCAAGTAGTATGGCCCTCTCCATGTCCAAATGAGAAGGGCCACTTCCACGAGCTGAGCAACTGCATGAAACGCCCCAAGTTTATGGAGTCTGAACAAGTTGACTTTTGCTATTTCCAACAAAATTCATTAATTACTATCTGGTGTAGGTAAGATTTTCAATTGAATTCGTAAGAGAATATATGCAATAATTAGTGTCATCATCCATATAGATCAATTTCTTAGCAGATTCTTGGGCTCAACATTGTCTGTGGGATTTCCAAGCTTAAACTAAATAAAGGCGTTTTCTCAGATTTATTTATAAGATAAAACAAAATAAGTAAAACATGTAACAAAAGCAACTATAGATATTGTAGGTAAATTGTTTTACGAGTATTATTAAGTGATATAAATAGCCGGTTGACAAGTCCACAAAATTAGGTCATTAGGTCAGCATTTCATGAGCATTTGTGGACTTAATTAGGTTTAATTGCATAGAATTGCACTTAATTTCATGATTACATGTATTAGGGGATATTTTTGGGAAAATGGTCATAATTGGTCAAAATTTATTGAATTGCATGACTTTTGTGAAATTAAGGTTTTTCATCTCATTTATCACCCCAAAATCAGTTTTTTTTTTTTTTTTTTTTTTTTTTTTTGCTTCATCAGTGTATACCTACTATTTCTGGCACCATGTGCTATTTTTGGAAAGTTTGTCATTTGGGCGCATCATTGGGCATGTAGGGTCCCCTGCATGATTCATGTTTATTTTCTTACACGTAATTAATGTTAAATTTATTTCTTTCAATTTGTAGGAGAACTCAACATGGGACCCTCATTGATGAAATTTGAGAAGAGCGGTCAAAGGAGAGTCAAATAAGCAAGCAAAGAAAGAGTCCAAGCATGTCTTGGATGTCCAACATGGGTCCCACGCACCCCATTGCATGCCAACATAGAAGTTTCCATTTGTGCACAATTATTCCCGGGTTTTCAGGGGCAGCAACTTAAATGGTTGTATTCTCAAACCAAGTGTCGGATCGGCGCAATCTAGCCATCGTTGGAAAGCTCTTTCCGAGTAGATATCCGTGGAGCCCAAGATTGCGTAAATCAGAGCTATATTGAGAGATTTATGACCTTAGGAAGTTGTCTGCTATAGTTTTAGGCGGGAATTGCAAGAAATCTCAATATTTGGAAAGTTTCTTTCATCCACACCACTTGCAATTTTTGAGAGGCATTTCAGGACTCTACAAGGAAGTGATTGTTCTCCAAGAAATTGCAATTAGCAACAAATCCTCACAAAGTCAAATTCTTTCCAAGTGTGAAGCCTAGCTTGAGGCCTAAGCAAGAAATCTCTACACATAAGGAAACAAGTCCCTAAAAGAGATGAGATTCTTAACAAAAGAGGAGGCATCCCATACAATAAAATCAGCCCATGAAGAGGTGCTGGACATGCATCACGTTGGGGGATCACTTTGGAGGCTCTCTCTCTCCATTCCACTCCACTACTTTCTCTCTCTAGGTCCCTTTCTTCTTCTTCTTTCTTCTAATTCTTTTAGACATAGGTTGAGAGGCCATGCTGAGAGAATGAAAAGGAGAGAAGAACATTAATTTTTTGTACTTCAAGATCAAGGAATAAGATACAACTTTGATTGATTTTGCGTGCTCAAGTTCTTCTTAGAGTAAGTGATTTATGTTTTCCTTCTCTAGTATCTTTGATATGTTATGATTGGAGACGATATATCATATGCTTAGATCTAGGGATTGAAAATAAAAGAGGCGAATCAGAGTTGAGAGAAATCACGTAATTCTAAGGTTACTTGCATTTTTCCCTACTCTGAGAAGAGAGGAGAAGAACTACACAACTCGTATTTTCAATGCTTAGACCTATGTCAAGTTTTTGGATCTTGCAGGTATAATTTCCCGCTTTATTTTTTTACCACCATTCTTATTTTTATTTTTAGTTATTTACTTGAATGTTTATGCAGATATTTTTTCGATTTAGAAGTTTAGAACTGTATCTTCTTCGGTTTAGTAGAAATTTTCTATTTATGTCTTTGCATAGTCTATGGTTGGAAAGTACCCATTGCATGCATTAGGTTTATGAATTTCATTTAAACTTGTGTTTGGTTGCTGGAAACTAAAGATTATTGACTGATTAGAAACATCAAATTCGGACCTTATACGTGAATAGTGAAAAAGACAGCATTGTTACAGCAGTTTCAGGCTGTTTTTCTCTCAAAAGTGCGCGATTTGAAAATCAGGTAAACGAGCTTAGCTTCCAACGAAACTTTGCAGAATTAATATTTGGAAACAAGTCTTTGCAACCCCAAAGTTTCAGAGAAAAATAAGTTTGGGAAGTGGGGTAAACAGCAGCCTAAACATGGGTAGTCGGACAGCCAGCAATCAGATTTCCAGCACAAAACAGTTCAACTAGGCATCTTTAGGTGATCATATCTTTTTCGTTTTAAGTCCCTTTTCGATTCTTCTTTTTCTGTTGTGTTCATGAATCATCAGAGTATTGATCCCAGTCATTAGATTTAGGTTCATATCATCTTAGGCCAGTCGTACAGTTCAGCAAAATTGGGCCTGTGCAATAGTTTCCATACTTAGAATTTTTCAGCATGCATCAGATTTTTAGGAACTTGTCTAGAATTGCATTTTTTTCATGTAGGAACTCATAAATCATTCATATTTACATTGTAATTTTTTTTAGGAAGTTTTGTTTTGATTTATCTTATATTAAATTGGTTGTTTTGATGAGTTCGTTACTTTTGCAGGTTATAGTTAGAATATGCTTGAATAAACTAGGTTTCTTTACTTAGTTTAGGTTTATTTTTTATTTGGAAAGTTGTAATTGTTAATTTTCAGTTTTTAGGAATTTTCTTGTAATTTGATTAGTTTCTTTATTAGGTTAGATTTAGTTTCTAAATTAGGACAGGTTAAAGTTGGAAAGTTTCTTAAAAAATATTGCTCCTTGTGGATCGACCTGGACTCACCAGATTATTACTACAATCGTACCCTACACTTGGGGCCGACGATCACCAGTTCAATGAAAAGACAAGCTGACATGGATATGGTCTTGGTATAATGCTTCCCCTTTTCTTGCTCTAGTTTTGTATTTTGTTTACTGTCTTTGCATAATGCTTCTATACAATTGTTAGCCTTTTTTCAAGGTGTTTTCTTGTTTTTTCTCTCTTCATATTAATTCTTTTGTTACCAACCAGGAAAAAAAAAACATGGATATGGACTTCATATCCATGTCCTGCCAACATAGGTTCGGAACTTCGCAAAAGCATCCAGTTAGTTCTGCAACATCATGGCTTAAATATAACAGAAAAAAAAAATCCAGTAATGAACGAATTTGATATCATTGTTAAGGCTAGCTCATGTGCGCAACGGTATGAGGAACTGAAAATTCAACAAAGAATGGCATTCAAAAATTTCAATTTGAAAAATTATTTATGGAAGCATACATACATTTGAACCAGCCAAGTGTGCCAAAAGTTTAAAACACGAACAACTCCACAGCCCTAAAAGCAGAAGTCATCCTGATACTCCCTTCCCTCTCTCAAATGCAATTTTACAAGGCGAAGATAATAGCCATCAGCATGGTTTACAAGTAAAAGTCCTGAAAACATAACTTTTCACTAAGAGCTCGGATCAAGTTGAATGTGTTGACTGATCCAGTCCAAGTAACCGATACACCAATTCATGGATTGGTAATTTCCGAAAATTTGCTGTGAATTTTCTAACCATTTCATCTATACACCTTTTCTTTTTATGGATGTCCAAAAAAGAGCGCTGAAACTAACTGGATGTGATCCAATGGTTGGATCCATCACCAAGAAAGAGGTCATTGTGACCTTTGGCAATGGCTCATCCAAGAGGTGATCTACTAATCGGATGGTTTAAATCCATCACCAAACTAGCGATCACAAAAAAAGAAAAAAGGAAAAAAAATATCCTAAATCTTTCAAATGAAGAAAAAATACAGCTTGAACTACCTATGCAAGTAGAATTTGAAATATTACTTAAAAAAGTATGTAGGGAAGGAGGAGGGGGAAAGAAAAAGATATACTTAACCAATCTAAGTTTATTTCAGTGCCAGGATTCGGACCCAAAACATCAAGGGAAGCACTTTTTTCTCTGGAATTTACTGGAAGCTCTAAGGAAGAGCCCAATGAGGGCAGATCTGGCAATTTTTCTCCAGCAGAGAAAATTTGAATATGGTGACTGAGTACAAAGACCCGAAGATGAAGGAAATAAAAAAAATAAAAAAGAAAAACCAACAGAAAAGCTATACCTATGCATAACCACGCACAAAAGAGCATCTCAAGTAATACACATGTACAAGCACATAGTGCACACACTGACACTCTCTATCCTTATATATAGGCATTTTACTGTGCATCTACCTCCCACGGTACCATGCGATGAAAAGATCCATGTGGGACCACCCCAGATATCAAATTTCAAGTTAATCCAATGCCCCTAAGTCCCTAACCCTTGATCCTTTGCCCACAAGTTTAATGGCTTTAGATTAAAAAAAAAAAAAAAAAAAACCCGATCCAACAGTCCAGTCCATCTAGAAAGGTTCAAACCCATGGGATCCTCTGTGTGTGTGTGTGTGTTTGGTTGGGGGGGGGGGGGGGGGGGGGGGGGGTTGGGGTTGGTGGTGGTGGGGGGTTTGGGTTTGGGGTGTGGGTTTACATGCTCCATGTGCTGCCTCACACGATAGGGCCATGCCTTCATATATGGCCATGCTCAAGCATGCACCCTCTCCATTACGGGGCCCAATTGGACCACACCAATCATGAGGGAGGTAGCAGATCGAAAGATTTGAATGACAACATGTTTACAAAATTTCAACTCCATTAGATGATCCTAACTACTTGATCCATGACCTTCAAGTTTAATGTTTTACTCTTACCATATGGTGGCAGTACCTATTGATCTGCGAGTGTGCATTTTGACAGAATCATAGAAATAATAATCCAGTGAAATCCAGCATAACCCTGACTGCCTCGTACATTCTTTTTCCAGAAAAAGACGATGTTTCACTTGGACAAGCATGAAAATGAACATTGAGATCCCTGTGAAAATGTCTGTTACAAAATTTTCAACATTTGAATTAAGTTCGATATAGGGATGTTAGCTAACCCTCTGACGCGAACATTTGTGGAGGAAAAAGAATGCGCTTGGGATCTTTTTGAAGAGCAGAGACCTCAATTGCTACCATTAAAAGTTACGCTACTCATATATCATCCAACAGTCCAACACACTAGTAGCATGATTTAAACAACCACAGCCATCAGATATAAGTGGTTACCTCTTTTGCACTTCTTCCATGCATCTATGATGGCTGCTATTAAAACATCACACCGTATTTCGGTGACTTCCCCTAGAAGACAATTGATGTAGTTCTTGTGTAATTCCTGTATATCAAGCAAGATATCACGCACTTCTGTTAGAAGAACAATAGAATTTTTTTAGACCAAAAACATATGAATGAGATAACAGCACGCCACTCAACCAATGTGCTAAGTGGGGAGACTTTCTGAATAAACAAAACAAAATGGAATAGGATTTAGGATTTCGAAAGATTTTGAGTGCAAATTATTCCATCCAGAGTGCAGCCTTGTTGCTGATGCCATCTAAGGTTTAGTTGAAGGTGTTTTTATGATTTGTTAACGCCTTGCGTTGGTTAACCCAAGGTCTTCTTCTAAAGAAGCTTGCTGTTTATGATGTTTCATACAACCAAGTACAACCTTAAGTGCATTCCAGTTGTCCAATCTTCTTCCTAACGTTTATGCAGGGATGTAGCCGACTTTCACATTTGAAAGCCTCTTTCTAAGGGTTTATTCTCCTCAAGCTCATTCTATAAGGAGATTGATCCTTTAAGTGCATTATCATCTCCTTGTGCAACAATGTGGATGGGACTTGTTCCGCCTAGAGTGGAGGCTTTTTGCTAGTTGGCAGTGGCGGGCAAAATCTTGATGGCAGATGTTTTGAAAAGAAGGGGGCCGGCGACTGCTACTATTTCTGATGTGTTGCATTTGTGGGAGGGAGATGGAGTCGATAGATCACTTGTTCATTCATTGTGGTGTCGCTTCATCTATTTAGGGGATTTTCCTCAAACAAAGCGAGCTGAGTTGGTGTTTTCCAGGTTCATTACCAATGGTGTTTGAAGGTTGGAGGAGGACCCCGATGGTTGGAAATGGTATGATCTTATGGAGGATTATTCCTTCTTCCATTCTTTGGTCAATCTGGAAAGAGAGGAATGAAAGAATCTTCAACAAGAAAGAATCTTCTTGGGAGGGATCTAACTTCAGCTGTGCTATTGAGGATCGCTAAATGGGCTTGGGCTACAAAAAAAAATTCAGAAATTAAGATAGATAACATTATGAAAAATTGGGGAGCCGTTTGAAGACAGGTGCTTTAAAGAAGAAAAGGATAGTATCTTATTGTTCTCCACCATGTGACTTCTTAAAATTCAAGGTTGATGGAGAGGCAAAAGGAAAACCGGGTTTGGCTGGCATTGGAGGTGTTCTAAGAAATCACAAGGAGGAAGTTTTGTTTATTTTCTCGAAACATGTGAGGATCAAAGACTCTAATGAAGCGGAAGTTCTAGCAATCTTGGAAGCTCTTTGTATTTTTCATACCTCATTTCATCATTATCTTATTGTGGAGAGTGATTTAGCTAACACTATTTTTTGGGTAAAATCATTGAGGGGACCATGGAAAATGCAATTTCTCTTCAATGAAATTACTCATCTAATTTCTGACTTGCAGGTTACATTTCAAAACATTAGTAGATCTGCAAACAGGATGACAGACTGTTTAGCTAAGCAAGGGGTACATAGATCTTGTAATTTAAGTGCCTCTATTATTTATTGTGTGGCCGGTTCATTTTTCTTGTACCAGTTCCACTATGGATGGCGTTTTGATCTTTTTTAAGCCGAGTTGTACTTCTTTCTTTCTTTAATAAAGTTTATTGTTACCGATAAAAAAAAAAAGAAGTTAAACAATTCTCTTCATAACTTTAATAATATAGTTTCTTACGGTATGCTTGCTCGCCTCCTTAAAAAAAAACAATCCATCAGAAGAATGAAGGATGCTGAAGCAGATGAATCATCCATTGACCAATTGGCAACTCTGGGTATTTAGGCTTTTTGGTATTTTGTGGTCATGCCAAGAGTGCAAAATAGTAAATGGCGTGAATGGTGCCACTGTACACTACCATGAGACACTTAAGTGTGTGGAGATTTGGTTCACCAGTAGTCTACCATAACAGTATAATCATGCAGATTAGATTAGTATGGACATATTTTTTTAAAAAAGCTAATTCCTGTCGTGTATTTCCCTTTTTAAAAAGCTTATCCCTTAATAAATGATACAAAGAGGAAGGAAAACATCAATGAAGACCTTGAACAAATTAGTGAGGATAGACACAACAAAGTTAACAGAAAATATGGCTTTATGGTTGAGTTGGAACGTATTATTCACAGAACCTATCCTAGATAGATGGGATAAGGCATCAATGATGATGACAACGATGACAATGTAATTTCATTGTTCATGGTGGCAAGGCTTCCACAAATCAGGAAAGAGGAACCATGAACATCGTCAGGCTATAACAGAAGTATAAAATTTCCTATTGAGTTTGGATTCCGGCAAAAGAAAACTACTATTCCTATCCCTCCTTTTCTCTTATATGCCTTAGATTAGCAGTATCTACCTACTAGTATTGATGCTAATACTAGATGTTTCATGTATACTTCTAGGATACCATTTTACCATATCTTACTGCCCAAGGTTCATTTTTCCTTAAAGTTTTACTAACTGTAATTATTGTGACGCAGATCCATCCTATTAATAATCAGGATGGCAATATAGACTGCCGTTCCATATCTTGTATTTGTTAAACAACCCAATGGAGCAAATAAAGGGAAACCAACTTAAATCACCTCTAAATCGACCTTACACAGGATTACATAAGAGCAAAGATGATAGAAAGAAAACTTGGCCAATAGAGGCAGAGGTATAGTGTCCAGCAACAACGAACTATTCCTAAAAGCGCCTCTCTCTCTCTCTCTCTCCCCCCCCCCCCCCCCCCTTCGGCGGATGTTCCCCCATGCAAGCATGACGGTCATCACAGTCAGCACCTTTAAATTCGGGGCATCCTGGTCTTTTGGCGGATCCCATGCCTCTTTGATGGGTCCCATTTCTCTATGTATATACAATACTTGCCTTCTAATCTCTTAATACAACTCAGGGAAAATCTCTAATCTAGCCATTCATAAATCTATCTATCAGAAAGATATCTCCAAAAAGATATAAATATATATATATATTTATATGGGCCAGGGAGTTCTTTAAGCTTACCTTATTCTAAGCTGTTGGAAAAGGGCAAGCAATTTCCATGAAAGTAGGTAGGATTGGATCTACTATCGAAGAAAACAAACAAGAAAGAATCTTGAGACAAATAGAAAGAACGATTCTTGGAAAAGAAAGTGACATGGAGAGAGAAATTGGAAAGGAGAGGAAATAGGAAGGAAAAATGTAGAAAGATAGGAATTGGAAAGCAAGAAAACTTGAAAGAGGGCTTGGGACTTGGGAGGCTTTGCCATAGGCTGTGAGCCCCAACTGGCATGGCTCCAGTAGGTTGCACGAGCATTTGCGTATCAGGTAGGCCTTTGCTTCTTTGGGCACTTTGACCCTTTGGACTTGTCCCATCGGTCCATATATACTAGTACTAGCTCATCCACAGTGTCCTCCAAGATCTCATGTGTCATACTGTCTTAAAGGAATGCAAACAGCAATGTTCCATTAAAGTTAGACAGTTCCAAAGAACAGAAAAACAACAACTTATATTGAAAAGCTAAAGTTACTAGCATACTATCAACTTTTTTTTCCAAATAAATTTATAGTACTGGCAGTATATAAATGAGATGCAATGTCCATGATTTCAAAAAACTCGTGTTCATATCCCCACTTCCATATCCACATATACGGGCATCAAAAGGGGTAAACATAGAACGGAAAAATGAACATATTAAGTAGCCCAAAGAATGAGAATGACAGTCTCTACTTACAAAATATAACATGAGAATGACAGTTCGTCTTACTTTCAGTAACTCAGGATGATATCTGCTAGAATCTTCCACACTATATGGAAGCAGCAGGCGACCACCAACCCACAATGTTTCTGCAGATATATCTGGCCTAAAGAAAAGACTGATCAATGCGTCCAGCACTGCAAAAAGAAATGCTGGTAACACCAAAGCAGCGTGAGAAAAAACCAGACCAGACCGACAGGTTGAACCAAATTTGACTGGGACTGGTACCTTACCAGAGGTACTAGCCAAAACCTGATAAAAACCAATAAAAACGGTGAAACCCATTAAAAACTGGTGTTAAACCAGTTGGAGCCACCATTTATTATTTAAAAATATTTTATGATTTATTAGTTATTTTTTTACATAACAACTACGCAGTGTTAAACTGGACTGTCAAACCGAGTTGGCCTGAATCGTCCACTCATTTGGTTATCCCTCCACCTGTTTTTTTAAATATTGCCCAAAAGTTATAGCCGAAACCTGATTCCATCATCTTTGTTTGAATGGGAATGGAGCACCCTGCCCCATAACAGAAATTACTAATGAGCCACTGTCTTGTAGTGAATGCCTTATAGACATTGTATGGATATCAAAAGAATATAGCATTTTACGTGCATATGTTCCTTTTAAAGTCCTGAAAATGAGAACCCACAACATTATTTTTACCCTCTGTAGCCATATGTATAATCAATGTTCGAAGTTTACAAAATCCTACAAAGAAGTAACAAAAAGGACCTGGAATCTATGCATTCAAGGGCTCATTCCTGGTTCCCTGCAACAACCTATTCTGTAATGATCCTAAAAAAAAAAAACACCAACGATAATTAAAATGAGAGAGGGAGAGAATGGAAGAATGATATAAAATTAATTGGAAGTAGCAAATAATGCCAATAAACAATGAACTTTTTCTACTCCTGAGACAGAAGTAAAAGGCTCGTGAATCGTGATAGGTGAAAAACCTAGGCAATGCTACAAACTTATAGATAATGGAGAAAAACTGTCAGTCAGTTCTTGGATATTTATCTATGAGAACTTAGTTGAGAAAAATAAAAGTTGTTCATAACAAGCCAAAATGTATTTGTTTTTATACCTTCGGATGGCTTCTATTATGTAACTGTTTTTGTCATAGCTTTTTGTATGGGGTATAATGCCTTTATACCCTTTGTGTTCTCTTTTTGGCATCCAGTCCCTTTGCACGTATCTTCCTTCTCTTTAATATAAATCTTAGTTTTCAAAAGAAGGAAAAAAAAGAAAAAAGAAAAAAAGAAACAAGAAAGTTAAAAGAACTTACCAAACGAAACATCTACTCCAAACGTATGACCCACTCCAATCTATGATGACCAAATACAGCATGGATACAAAAGGGACATGCCAGGGACATGGTAGGGATACAGATTTTATACATAAAAAGTGAAGTATCGGATACAATACGACACGACACGATACATTGCCCATTTTGAAGTATCGATGCATCATAATCTCCAATTCAATTGCAGTAATGGAAATGACTAGGACAGCTAATGCATGTCTAGTGTCGGTAGAATATATATATATATATATATATATAGAATCTATGATGTTTATGGTATATGAATAAATATTACATAGCTTAGTTGTCATAGATGCAATGACTGTAACTAATCATATTGACCAATGCATACTTACAAATGAATCTAAGGGTATTCCATGCACAATCTGATAGGATTCCTAAATATTAGCTAGGTTGACAAATGGGCCATTAATATCTGATTTGATTCCTTATATAGATCAGCACATTTAAAATTTATCTTGGAATTTATTGTTGGCCCATCTCAACTGTCTATTTTCAGCTTTTGCCCAATCTTCTCACCTTTTCCTCGTCTAGATGTTACGTGCAGATCAATCAACCGGGAGCCAAATTGGGACAGGGCATAAATCAAGGGGCTCATACTTTATTGATTTACCTCTACTGATCAGCTATCTTCATTTCGCCTTTGGCATTCTAGACTTTTAAGGATTTATCTGACTGTTTAAGCTACCGTGTATCTAAAATTGATTTGCCCCTTAATAAAAGTACTGCTTACATTAAAGATGCTTTTGATTTAGTACACTCTGACAGTTGGGGACCTACCGCCCAACCTACCAAAGGTTGTGTTTATTGGTGATTATACACGTTATACATGGGTATACCTAATGAAACATAAGCATAAAGTGTGAGATGAGACATACATGTTTCATTTGCTCACATGACTGAAGCTCAATTTTCTAGTAGGATTAAAAGTTTATAATCTGACTTTGGAGGAAAATAAATACCTACTAAGTTTACAACTTCCTCTCTCATCAGGGAACCATTACGCGGCTCTCCTGTCCTTACACCCCTGAACAAAAAGATGTCTCTGAACGCAAACACCGCCATCTTTTGTATACTATTCTCCCTTCTTTATTCCTCTCAGTTACCTCTCTCCTTTTGGGGAAAAGCTCTATCGAATTAGACTCATCTTATTATATTGGGAAAATGAACAAATCCAACATTCAAACAATGTATTGTGCAAAACCCCCTGATGAAGCATTTGGCCATATGTGGCCCCATCTTAGGTCGTCCAGGCATATATGAGTACTGCATCACACAACTAAAAAGTGCCATAGAAGACTCAAACGAGCACTAGACGCTAGTGCAAAACAGTCTCAGGCACAATAAAAGACCTGAAATATAAAGTATATGTGCAGTTTTGCACATGATTGTCCCCAGCTTAAATTCAACTCTGGCTATTAAGCATCAATAAAAGAAGGTTGCTGCTCTAAATTTTCTCAATATATACCGCAAATTTGCAACTACTGCTTGGAGAGGATTGATACACACAGGTGCCTATTCTGGGTTGATTGTAGTGTTGCCATATTAGTTGGACTTGATATGTGACTATAAACACAATGCAACCTAATAATCAAAGCAAAGAAGTACTTTTATTCATACCATTCAATACAACATTCATCCCACAAACCCAAGTATGATACAAGAAACAACAACAACAACAACAACAACAACAACAAAAAGAAGTCCTTTTATTCATACCATTCAATACAACATTCATCCCATTCAATACAACATTCATCCCACAAACCCAAGTATGATACTAGAAACAGCAACAACAGAGATGAGAAAAAGGGGCGATTGTGTATGAAAAATCGGAAATCTAATGTGCCCCAGAAACCGTTTGAGCACAAAAACAAACAAGACATCCAAACACGCTGAAAGAAAGATGATAAGAGACGAAATGAGATAAAGAATGGGGAAAAGGAGCGAACTTGAGTTCTTCCCAGGAGAAGCGATCTCTATATCCGAAAAGAGAAATCCACACGTTGGGGAAGATCGAAATGTCAGGAACGAGGATTTTGAGAAAATAGAATTCCACACATACAAGTAATAACCAAAAAGAGCTGCTAAATGCACACTGAGTTTTTCTTTCCACACACTGAAACTTTTTATGACCAATAAAACCATGTGGTAAATTACCTAAAATGATATCTATCAAATTCGCTACCTCCCCCAACTTCTTTCTACACTCACCCACCCCCTCCGGCAGCACCACCGGAGATGGAGAGGGAGGAGAGAGGGAGGGAGAGAGAGTGGGCGGGGAGAGGGAGAGGGAGAGAGAATGAGCGTAAAGAGAAGTTGTGAAAGCATAGATTAGGGTAGTTTAGAAAAAAATGGGATGTGTAGAGAGTAATTTTGTTAATTGTTTAACTTAAGTGGTGGGTGTAGAGAGAAGCAGTGTGTGGTAAGAAGAATTCAATGTGCGTTTAACAACTCTCATACTCAAAAGCATCTTATATAGTAGATCTAGACCAAATTGCCCTTTACTTTATCTTTCATGAGTTCGAGACAAGACACTACTTGTGACCCCAAGACATGACTCTCAGGATTTAAACATAACACTCGCGAACTCAGAATTTACTGTTCATATATATATGTCCAACATTATTCGCGAGCTCGGGTTTTCTACTTCTGTTAAGCTCCATTCACCAACATATTTCGAGCATTCATTAAGCTTATTTGTCACGTTTGATTGATTTATATTTTCTATAAACTCCAATAATGTTGTCATTCCAATTGTACTCTTACTACAATTAGTAGAAAATTAGTTCAAACATATGGGAACCCAACATTGCCTCACTTGAAACTTTCAAAGGGACATGACTGTCATATCGAACTCAATAATTATGTGAAGTCAGGATTGAATAAATTCACTGTGATGTTGTTTAATAGTTAATGTACTCATTCTGACACTACTTTTAGTGTAGTATTATATGGAGAATTTTCTCTAAAATCTAGAATGCTCTCTCCCACTTTCCTTCTTTCGAGTATGAATTGAACATTAATATGATTAAGTCGTGATATCAAGAATCAACTCGCGATATCGAGTATCAACTCACGAGGATAAGAAGAGACTCGCGAGTTCAATAGTTTAAGTCTTTTCAAATGGGATACATACAAGTGCATTGGGTTTGACTAACAAATCTGAAGCTGAAGCAACAACTTCTGTGAATGTATGAATTTAACCATTCCATTTTAAGTTTGTTCAATAGTGAATGTACTCATTAGACCCTTCTTTTAGTACAATATGTGGAAATTCTGCTAAAAAAACGACCATTTCATTTTTAGAGAAAAAACACAAAAAATTGTGCTCCTCTTCATGCCCTATTTGTAACCCACTTTTGCTATAGTTTATGGAGGATTAACATCAAAGTTGATAATGTTTTCGTCCACATTTCTCTCTTTAGAATATAAATTTAAAATAAGCATTAACTACTCACGATTAAATTCAAAGTTGATTATATTTTCCTCCACATTTCTCGCTTTAGAATATAAAATTAAAATAAATATTAACTACTTACGATGTCCATAATAAACTAACGAGTTCGAGAGTTGAAACAAAAATTACGAGTCACTATATACTTCAATGCACGATGCGGTCGAGTTTCGATGCGGCTAGAGATAAAGTTAAGGGCAATTTGGTTAAAAAATAAATGAAGCCTATAGTATAAAAGCTTTTGGGCATTACATGTATTTGAGGATTTTTTTAATAAAAATCCCTTTGTTTTTATGAATTTTAATTTTTTTCCATAAAATAAAAGTTAAAAGCTATTTAATTGTTTGGAATTTTTTTTTTTTTTTGTGTGGGTGGGGGTGTTTATCAATTATGATTTCTCTTTACCTTTAAAGCTTGTTTAATTTCATCCATTAATCATAGACTCTGACTGATATGCATTGAATTTTTATTTTAGCTCTACTAGCAGAACACCCTTGTGCTTAATGTAATATCCCAACCCTATCCTAATCGTGTTTAGCATTTAATTAACCCTAATTAGATACCAATGGATGTTTTGAATGTATTTGGACTTGATTAGGTAGATTAGAAAGGGGTTTGACTATTGACTAGGCATCATTATGACTTTGGGGGTTTTGGGTTTATTGGTCCCGCATGTGTGTTTTCTATTTTCTGAGGATTTTGAGTGCATTTCATAGGTCATGAGTCATTCTTCGATTTCCATGTTTTGACCCAACTCATTTGAGCCCATTTAGATACATTTATGAACCAAAAGCCTTAAAGTGTAAATTTTATTAGGAGTTAGGACTTTCGTGCAAATACCAAAACTTAATAAGTATAAAACCCTATCTAAAACCCTAAACCCTATCTCTTCTCATTTATTCCCATCTCCATTAGCAAGAGGCACTTAGGGCTTCATCTCCTCATCATTTCTCCATTATTTGAGAGTTTTCTACTTCATCTTCTCCAACAAGAACCCATCTTCTTCAAGTTTTATCGTTTTCAAACTTCCAACTATATTCTTCTTCTCTCCTACTCCATAGGTAGGCAAATCTCTCCCAAATCATTCTCTCTTGCTTTAAATCAATGACTAGAGTTTTCTATTCATGAATATATGTTGATTTGCAGCTTTTCCTTTCATTTCACCATTGTAGGAGCTTGGTTTGAGGTTCCGTTTTGGGGTTTTTTTCTTAAAGCTTGGTATTGAATGGGTATAGCTTGGATTTCTATAGATTTGAGTTGCCAGCACCTAAAGCAAGTAAACATTCATAAAATGCACATGTTTTTTTTTTTTTTTTTTTTTTGATGAGTTTCATTCTAGATTACCTAATGTTACAGATCATTTGTTGATTTGCTTTCATTTGACCCTAGATTTGTAATGGGTTTGGTAATAATTGATTTAAGTTTGATTTGTAGTTAAGTATGCCGTATGGATATTTTGGTGAGCTTAGAATGCTTCTATAGTGTAGATTTAAGCCTTGGGAAGGTGGGAAAGTCTTCGGAAACGAGAAATATTCAAATTAGGTTTTTCCTAGGCAAATCCCGCAGTTTGTTGCTCGAGTGTCGGCTAACCGACCTTGAGTTTGGTCAGGATAACAGCATGACGAGAAAGTGAAGAAAATTAGAGTTCGGTTAACCAAACTGGACTTTGGTTAACCGACAAGTGACCGACGGTGCATCGAATTTTTGTTGGTTTATGTATCTTGAAGCCTATTTTACATCAGAGTGACACTTGGTCAGGTGTTGGTTAACCGACATGTCACTCCTCGGTTGATCGACAGCTAATCGAGATGTGACCAAAATACCTAGGTTTTCAGGTGGTTTTGGACTTAGTCTTGGACTTTAGCCTTGAAACACTTGAACTCCAATTCATGCCCAGTGGACCTGTTAGCTTGGTGGGTGTGGTGCGAACTACCAGACGCACATGGATACTCATTTTCTTTGACTTCTTTTACCTTGAATCAAAGGTGTCATTCTAACGCCAAGGGTTCTCTTGTAGCCCAATGACATCGGAGGCCTTCAGACTACACATTGTTGGACGGTGAAGCCCACGAGTATTTCGAAATCTTAAGATTGGATTGTCATGCACTCTTTATTCAAGATATGATCCTTATGCATGCATTTCATTTCTATTTCTAGTACTCTTGCATGATATGCACATGCTATCTCGTGTTTATTTATTTAGCTCATGTACCTTGTTGCATTACGTCACACATTCCCTTATGCCCTATGTACTCGTATTTGTTCATATGCTATGTCATGTTACGCACTTGTGATAATACTCATATTTGTTCATATGCTATGTCATGTTACGCACTTGTGATAATGGGTATGTAATTGTCCTTATTTATATCTTGTATACGCTTATGCTCATGCTTATGTTACACCTTGATATGCACTTTACACTATATTCCTTGAGTCGGCACCACTTAGCTTCGACGCTAGCACAGTCGGACCAGGCTCAGTGTGGGTTTAGTATTTTTCATTGACCTCTACAGATGGGATTTATGGGGGGTTAACGGGTACCTCAGGTTCACGATGTAGTTTCCAGGCCCTATACCTCCTAGTTGTGCCACCTTGTTATGTATATTTGTGTAGTTGTCATCTTTGGCTCATATGTATCATGCTTATTCATGCACCACTCATGCCTAGATTACTTTCTTTGACTTCATATGATCCATCTCGTCATTTCTACTCATTTGATACGCATGTTATATTTTATGTTTGTCTACTTTGCTTAGCTTAGTCAAAGGGTGCTACACTTGGCGTTATAGATGAGGACCACGTCGACGTCATTGCCTCGGAGATCACGAAGACTGAGGAGGAGACTTCTCAACAATTAGCCGAGTGGGCCCCTAAAGATGTCTTCTAGACATCTATCTGTTGAGTTGAATTGACGTAGCATCTCCCCATGACCGTGGTATGGTATGCCCCATAAACTTAGACTTTGATTTTGATGTTTTTATTTGGGATTGTGAAACTTAGTTAATACTTTGCTTCCTCTATACTTTCTTAACTCTGGAATTTGAACCCTTAACTATGTTCATGGATTAGTTATGCTCTTATATCATGTCTTATGTGATAGATTTATGTATATGGATGGATATCTGTGGTTGAACTATACAGGTGTATGGAAATATTAAATCTCACACGTGATATCCTGTGGGAAAACATGTTCGTGAAATTCAGTTGTGCATCAAGTTAGTTGAATTTACATGCGGGTATGTCGTTCTTTAAGATGAGCGAAATCTCAGGCTCAGGGCGTGACACTTAGCACGGACAATAGAAGTCATAAAAAATATTTATAATCTAATATAAATAAAAAAAGTGATGTTGATATAATATGTTTATATTATATAAAATGTAAAATAGAAATATTTCTAAAAAAACTTATAGGCTTAAAATTATAATCACAGATAGGAAGGGTGCTATGTCCTGTGTCTTAATAAAAAAACACGGAATATATATAGGCTTTCTTAAAAATCACACAATTGAGATTCTAAATAAATAATTAATATAAATATCTTAAGATTTTATACGAAACTTGCAATATGATATTTTTGTATAAGCTTTATTGAGATCGGAAAATTTTCTAAGAAATTTAAAATTTGATAATCTCCAATTAGAGGCGGGTGGTAGTGAAATGGTTGAATTCAGGATATATAGATATGGGTTCCTAGACTTTAACCAAAGTAGAGTTCAAGACGGGCTCTGGATTTACTTTACTTGAGTCATCTCAACTTCGTCCTTGTGGTGTGTGTGTGTGTGTGAGCCATCTCAACTTTGTCATTGTATAA
Source organism: Persea americana (assembly GCA_029852735.1). Taxonomy (NCBI): domain Eukaryota; kingdom Viridiplantae; phylum Streptophyta; class Magnoliopsida; order Laurales; family Lauraceae; genus Persea; species Persea americana. The sequence goes on from CM056812.1 coordinate 3,489,700, forward strand.
TTTTTTTTTTTTTTTTTTTTTTTTGTGTGTGTGTGAGCCATCTCAATCTTTTTTTCTTTTGTGGTTGTGGGGGGGGGGGGGGGGGGGGGGGGGTGTTGTACTTTTTTGTTTGTCATATTTTAATTTTAACACTATGATTCTTTTACCAAGGATGAAGAAAAGAAGAAAAATAAAGAAAAAGGGGAGCTATTGAGTGTTGGCTATTAGCCACCCTATGCCTAAAGGTCATTGTTGAAGATATCATTATCAAATATAATATTAAATCGAGATGATCTTAATGATAAATTTATATTCTGGGTTTTGTGGAGATGATATTGCGCACTCCTTGTGCTTGGGAGAAGTCTTTAAAAACCCCAAAATAGAGATCAGAGCTAGTAGTATTGTCCATGTTATTTCTTGTGCAATATTGGATCTTTTTATCAATATTGTCAAAAATAAAATACTTTTAAATAAATTATATATATTTATTTATTTATAACCACGCGTCCTAGGTGCTAGAAATAGAAAACTACTGTTATAATATATTTTTTATAAATACTGCATTAAAGGGTGACATGAAGGAGAGAAAGAGGAGTTACAGTTCTTATAGAAATGGCTAAGAGAAGATGGGGGGATAGAAAATAAGCACGGATTGGAGGATTTAAATGGGTCAAAAATCAATTTGGCTGATTTCTCGATTGGAATAAACTGCTTTCCTATATAATAATTAGGAAAAACTAAAGTTTCACTCCAAAGCCCTATCGTCATGCAATAAATATTTTTTTGGCTACACGTGGACTCCTCAGTTTGGTGGGTTACCTTCCCACTTATTTGGGCTCTCCTTTTTATATGTGTGGGCTTCTTTCTCACTTATGTGGGCTCTCTTTTTCAAATGTGTGGCCTACCTTGAATCCCAGGCCTCCTTGGGGTTCCAAAACAACAAAAAAGTTTGAAGCGCACTTTGCCGAATTTCCACAAATAAATACGTGGGGCTGATTTGGTACTAAGCAGGCGGTTTTGCATGTGGATCTCATCGTTTTTATCTAGACGATTGATTTGGCATCCCAAGCCAATCAGCTGATGGGTCATGGGCCATTCTTGAAAATGTCACTGATTAGAGAACTCAAATTAAGAGCCATTATATCAATGGTTAACAGAGAAGTCAACATACACAACTCCTGCTGACCGACATGGGCCATGGGGCCCCATGATAAGGAAAAAAAAAACAAAAAAAAAAAAAAAAACCATTCAGCAGCTACAACAACAAACAACAAATCATCAGCCAAAAATCAGCCAGCCCCTAGACCACGAGCCACAAAAATCTGCCTAGACCCACTTGGCCATATAGTGGGGTTCCACATTAAACTTTCTAGGAATATGAAAGGCTTCGGCTGAATAAAAAAGGAGGAGGCATTAATTTTTTATATTTTATTTTTTATAAAGATAAGTTAGTCTTTCATTTTCTCATTAAAACGATAATCTATCCTCCAATGGGGCATATAAGAAACCCACAGTCCGGGTCAAGCTTAAGGAAAACCACGTATTGGGTTATAAAACTCACTACAAAGAAAGAAAAGAATCCAAGCTTGGGTCAAGCAATTATATATATATATATATATATATATATAAAGGAATGTTCATATGCATCTTTCTCTCACCATATGGTGAGGGACACTTTTCCTTTTGCACATAAAGACAATGAAGTGTACTTCACCTTATGTAGTACATTTTGTACTTGAAAATGTCTAAAAAGGAAAGTGTCCCTCATCCATCCTATGGTGAGGGAAAGATGCATGTGAACGTTCCTCCTATTTATATATATATATATATATATATATGAAGCAAACTGAGAAATTGGTTTTGACCTTTTCCTCATATCAAGTGACCCTAACTCCTCCCTCTTGAATACGTTGAACCCATAAAAAGGGGCTTTTCATATTCTCATTAAGTCCATAAAAAAGGGAAGGATATATCCCACGTTATGTCCCTAACTCCTCCCTCTAGAATACGTTGAGCCCATAAAAAGGGACTTCTCGTTTTCTCGTTAAGCCCATAAAAAAGAGAAGGATATACCCTGTCAACTATTAATGGCAGAGCTTATGTTGGAACAACACCGATTTGTGTTTCTAATTTTTCGTTTCCATGCATTCCGGATTCAATGGAGGTGGGCTTTTCTTTATTCTATATTGGGGTTTTACGTTTTTGTTGGTTTGCTTTAATTTCGTTTATGGGTTTTTTTTTTTGGTTGCATTTTAAAGGAATGGTGAAGACTGTTTGCAATGTAATTGATCTGGATGTGTTTTCCAAGGTTCAATTTTCAATTATCTTCATCTCACTTGGCCAGCCTCCAATTTCCAGTTGGCAGGCTGGAAAATAGAGGTTCTTTGAGCTCGGAGTTGGGGCTTCCGTCTATCTCTCTACTATTCTTTAGTACCTTGAAACAGAGGTTCGTAAAAGTCCTCTTTTAATGTTTTCTATTCTTGCATCAACTGATTGATTGTTGTGGTTAGTGTTTTCATTCCGATTCTAGGTTCTTTGAGCTTGCTGGGAATTCGGCGAGAGATAACGAGGAGTTTTAAGTCTCCTATGAGGTTTGGTAAGTAATGTTGGGGGCTGGGTGATGATAGGGTGTGTTTGTAAAAAATATTTTGGAACCGTAATGTCTTACTTTTTATAGGATATATAATCATATAATGCAATGATAAAATTCATCTACAACAGTGAATTTTTAGATGAGTACCTGACTCCCAATTTCTTTATTAATTTAACAATCCTAAGTTATCTCAAGTTTTTGACTATTTACCAATCCCAAGTTTTCTCTCTACAGTTCCAATTCTACAATTTCTATATTGGTTTTCACTAATTTACTTGAATGCTTAAGAAGTAGGGATGTAAATGGGTCCCAAATTCTCCGATTACCCGAAAGTTCCGACCCGTTAAAAACTGGGTCTGGATCCTTATTTAGGCCCCGATAAGTAAATGGGTCTGGGTTTGGTTCCACCTTGGTTCGGACCTGTGGACCAGAGACCCGATATATTACCTCAATTTTTGGAAATCTCACATAAAATTAGTATTTTTTTAATATCATTCTCTACCTAGACCCGGACCCGGATCTAGACCCGTCCCATATATGGTTCTGGTTCCGGTTCCAGATCCAAAAAACTGGTTCCGAAACGGTTCCGGGTTCAGGTCCAGTTCCACCTTCTCCTTAATGGTTTCGGTTCTGGGTCCACCATCAACCCGGACCAGAACCGACCCGTTTACAACCCTATTAAGAAGAATAGGGAAAGTGAAATCAGCTGGATACTTTTTCTGTTTTGAATGATTCTTGTTTTATTCATTGATTTTTAATTTTTCTTTTTTCTTTTTAGTTTGCTTGAGTGCTTAATAATAATAGGTATGGAAATGGACTTTAAAATTCTCTAAAAACCCTGGAAACCGTACCAAGAAGATGCATGATGCTATTAAGGAAGGAGCTACATATATACTTCAGCCACCATGCTAACAATCCAAGGTATTGTCTATCTCTACCTATCAATTCCAATCCTAATATTTCTTAAATCTCTTATTGATTTCTACCAAAAACGTTATTTCTATTTGCTTGATTTTCATGGCCATAAGAACGTCATTTTGGTCTGAACACATGTATAAATCTCTGACTTTGGCTGTTTGGATTGGCTACGTCTACATATTGTTTGGTCGCAGAGTCTTTTGCTTAGTTCTTGCCATTTTGTAGTTCGACTGTTATTTTCTCTTTACTAGCTAGATTCTCTTTCTTTTTTCTTTCTCTAGAAATTATAATCTCCGTTCCCATGTATTTTTCTTGGTCTTCATTCTCGATATTCTTTTGTATTTGATCCATTGAGAGATACAATTGCATTGCCAATTCCTATATAAAACAGATTTATTTTATTGAACTTTTTGAACTGAAGAGTAGTTGGTTGGTATGGGCTGCAGTAGTGATATTAGAATGCATGCTCAGTATTAAACATTCAATCAAGTGAGACCTATATCTATCATTCTTTGATTAGCAATCATTATATAATGGACCCGACCCGGCACCGGCCCGCTTACATCCCTAGACTGTCACATTACATACAATTTGCCATAAAGAAAAATAGCTCTTGCCATCCTAAAGAATCCAAATTTCTTTAATTGAAAAGGATGGGTGAAAGCTACAACACAGTTCATATCGATGAATATTGAGAGAATCCATTCATTTTATTTTTTAACTTATATTTCTTTTAACCATATTTTTAAAGTCCAGCGATAAAGGTTCTCAAAATGACAACGATTCTTTGCAGCAGCCAGCAGACTTAGAAAGGGATTCATGGCCATTTACATTTAAATTTAATAAGGTATTAAGTTCAGATCATTTTGTACATGTAATAAGTATCATGAATTTTTTCACTTTTTTTTTTATAACAGAATCTTTTCCCTTTTTTTCTTCGTAGGTTGCCAGGAGAAAAGGAGGGTCGTTTGTTAAACATTACTCAAGACCAAATTCAGTATACTGTCTTCATGGACTTGATCCAAGGGTGAATTGGACGTCATACAAGGCTGAATGCTTGATCAAAGCTGCTCATATTACTATATTAGACACCACTCTAAATAGATTGGATTAATCATGTGTTAAAAATATAAAAATAGGACTTATATTAAATATATGATCAATCCAAAGGTGCATGTCATGGTGAAATTTGGGCCATTGGTAAAACATTGAAGAATGTATGTGACTGGCTTGGATTACACAAGTATTGATGACAACATAAGATTGTTTTCTTTTCAATTAAATAATAGTGTTTGGTCAATGTTGCTTGGAGTGAAAATTGAACATCATACAAAGAATGTTGAAACTGTGATGATGATGTTGAATTATGCCTGACAGCTCCTTTGTAATTTTTTTTTTAATTTACTTTTAAATTACATTGTTTCAAAAAAAAAAAAATTTTTTTTTTTTGCTAAATCCTGAAGTAGGTTTGAACTTTAGATGCTTGGTATTGGTTTTGGACCTTGTGGTCTATCTTAAGAAATGTTTTCTGATTATATGCCATTTTGTTGATTCCCATCCAATATAATAGTGTTAGATACTACCATTAGATGTGTAATTGTTTTATTGTGAGTCTGTCTAAATGAATTGATCTTTCATGGAAGAAGTACATGAGAAATTTGTTAGGTTGTATGGCTTAATTAAAATAATAAATCTGATAAACCGTGCCCCTGCATTGCCCATGTTCTACTGTGATTTGAAGTAGGTCTATTACCATAGGTCTATTGTGATTAGAAGTAGTGTTTGGGTGTAACAGGGTTTTGGGGCTGATATTATAAATAGAGACTAAGGGTCTCTATGATGTATACCTCTTTTGATTGTATAGTGAATTCTCCTGTCTTTCCATGGACGTAGGCCAAAAGCCGAACCACGTAAATCTCCGTGTTCACTTGTGTGTGCTTGATTTCTTCTCGTAGACCCTAAATCACAACAAAATATGGCAAATTGTACACAGAAAAGGTTGTCTTAGCCAAGGTGTTAGTTAGAGGGTCTACTTTGTCGTACAATATGATAGCAATATCATGATCTTGAATTCTATAAAATTTAAATAAATCAATTAGTCTGTGGTAGTGGAAATCAGATTGTCTTAAGTCAGACATATGCAACTGAATTTTTCATTCTCAACCTGTAAACTTAATACAACTTATGATTGTACTTGAACCCTTCGCTAGTGAACTTAAGAAGCAAATAACATTTGAATGCCATTACATGAAATCCGATTTGGAACTTCTATTACGGATTTAAGCCGTCTACTTAATCGCAATGATCGATTCGATAGTGATAAAAGATTTAGACCTTGAAATCTTGTCATACTACCCACCAAATGACGAACTTTGAAATGATCACCCCACTAAAATTGTGACGGATCTTTCATAATCTTCAATAGAGTACTATCCACCTCAAAGGATAGCTGAAAATTTTCATCCGGGAACCAATTATAACATAGCCGAAATAGCTTGATAATAATCCTAGTCATAGATGAGAATACATACCATCAGTAGGTGTATTTCTCTCTCTAAAAAAGATCCCAATCATAAGACGATGATGCATATGAGAAATAGATATTGAACTTCTAGATGGAAGAGGACCGAGTCCTGACCTGAGGAACCGAAGGCGGCAAATCTCATTGGCGTAATGAAGATAAACTCAAATCTTTGTGCCCTGAAAAGGAGGACAGCAACTCGGCCACAAGGTCTCACCAAGCTCAGCCCATCCATGGTGATCGAGCCCATGACAGTCCGTCTCATCCTGGTAATGCCAAGCTCATCGAAACTGATCGATCCAGCCAAGTCAGCATGCTATAAATGCACAAAGTTTGCCAATTGCCATCCAGCACTACAGGAGAGAGATTCTTAATTATCACATATCATCAAAGCTAAGTTGGATAATGCTAACAGAAGGAAAGAAATTGCCAATACGGATTCTCTACACTCCTTATCCTATACGGTCAAAGATGCATACATGATAAAACTCATTCTCCTTTATCAATGGAGCAAAAATGGAAGGATATCCATCGTCCAACACAGAGTCCATAGCTATTTTATAGTTCTATATAAAAATGGGGTAGGGTTAACCGGGGGGCCACCTCGACCCGCTCTTTCTGGGGGTGGGTTTGGTAGGGGTTTTGAGGGGAATTGGATCTAAAGATTTCAACGGGAGTTGGGTTTTGGTTGTTTGGCTGCCCTAACCACGTTCTATAACTTTTGTTTTTGCTTTAACGAAAGAAAACAACATATAAAAACAAGTTTTCGTATAAGATTATTGGATGAACCTAATTGAATCTTGGTATCACATATCCCAAACATGTCATGGGTTGACAAGATAGAGATGTGAGTCGGCTTGAATATATTTCTACTTTTTCCCTATGAGCAACTGAATTAAAATGCAGTTGCTGGTGATGACGACATTGAAGGTTGTAGATACAGCGGAAGCACGGATCTATAAGAGCTGGTTGCTACAAATACGATAAAAACAGCGTCGGCTTGAATCAGGCACTGGTGTGGAGATTTGTCACTGTCTACGAGAAATCAGTCACGTATGATTTACTCTTCAAGATCCAAGGGCAATGATGGATACCCTGGATGTAGAAGATGATGATGGAAAATTATAGATCTAGTGGAAGGAAGATGATTTGTTGAAAGTAGTTGCAACTGATATCTCTCATGTCTATATATAGCCATTTGGCTAATGGGTGATAAGATCTCTATACAAATTTGAATTGAGAGATGATTAGGATAAAGTATTAGACCGATCTCTATAATATCTTGAGTTACCTGGGCATAGGATTAGTTGGCCCAGGTAGGACCTTAACTATTTATTTACTATAGAATTAGTTGTATCTGACGTGAATTGTTTTTGGAAAGAAGAGGAGTTGTACAACAACTCTAATTAGGAAGTATAAGAGGAAAGATTAGAGATTAGAAAGTATAAGAGTGGAAGGATTAAGACTCTAGTCTGTATATATATATATATATATATATATATAACCAACGACCCTTAGATGGATTCTATTATTCTTTCATTTGAGAGAAATTGAGAGGAGGATCTTGTTGATGCAATCCAGGAGAAGAAGAAGAAGGCAACGATCAACGGATGTCCTATTTGCGTCTACACATTGCAAAGGCAACGATCTCGTATCAAAGGTGAGTGGATATTCCTTCTTACTGGATTTGATGATTTAATTCGATGAATGACAATGGAGCATGAAATAGTTCTGTTACATGTATTGTGTATAGAAAATGTGCCTGTGATCATAAATTGATTCAATTACTATCTTTGGATCATGAAAATCTTGATAAATTTCTTTGACAGAAGTGTATAAACTTCATGGAGAGCTCTCAGGGTCATTGTGTGCTGAGATCATCTTGATAATGTAGTTACAAGCATTAGATGTTAGCATTGGGGCTTACGTTTGGGAGTAGTGGGACTACTTGGTCCACTTGATCAAGGATCTGATCCATGGATCCTGTAGTGAACCCATGGTCGACCCTTGAGGACCTGGACCCCATTTGGGCCCACATCCAATTGCTTTGATGCAACACAAGCGATAGTTGTTAGGATTACAGGTTCTTGTCGTCAGGCCTTTCTGGGACTCATTCGATTGCCTGATTGGAAATCAGAGTTGGTTATCAGATGTGGGACCCTCGGGCGACCTCGGGGATGGTGGCATTTGGGATTTGGACCAGTGGGACCCATTGTCCAATAGACTCAAAGAGTCCCAGGCGTGAATGTGATGGAATCAGGGCTGGATGACGACATGAGTTGTGGGACCCATTAGTGGACCTGATTGGAGATCAGGACCACACATCTGCAAGGGGACCCAGGGGTGACCCTTGGTAGACCACTAGGGAGTGGGCCCCATCTAATCGTACACATAGTGGATAGTATTATAACAGGCGGAAAGGGTTGTATTATATGAGGCTATGTATGTTTTGAAGCTGTGGGCCCCAGAGAATGGTCTGATAATAAATCAGATCCATTAATATGATGTTCCAGCCTTGGGCGACCACAGACTTCAAGTCTGATCTTGGACTAATTAAGTGGGACCCACCAGATTTTTATCAAAGCATATTAAGCATGTAACACTTGTTCTCTAGGTTCTGGGTAGTAATATGTGGCCTGAATGGCATCTAATGAAGAGGATAACTTTGGACTTTATGTGATTGAAATCTAAATTTCTTAAATTAAATTAATCAAGGCCTTATGTGATTTATAGTTAAATTGTGGACTGTTGTATGAAAATTTTAAGATGATGTTGTGTAATGTTCTGTTTATGATAAAGTGTGGGCCACCCCTACATTTATTAAAAACGAAAAAAAGAAAAAAAAAAAAACAAGCATGACTAGAAGAAGGGCATCAACAAGTAAATTATGTATAGGGTTGGTTCCACACTACTGTTGTGTAAAATTGTTAATAATAATGAAATCTGGATACTATGTGATTATGAGATATTGTGTATTGAGTCCCAGATGTGGGATGTAGGACTTAGTGTCCGGGCTGTTATAGCGGCTGGTCCTTTGGGGACGTGTCTGATGAGACAGGGTCATGGTGACCGGTATACATGTATACGATAAGCCTTGGAGGCGTGGTAATGTGCATGGGCACGAATATGTTTATGGATGTACTTTTAATGGTAATTGATTTATGTATTCAGATTTGTTGTTTATACGATATTATGTTTCATGCTGTTTATTTAATTATGAAAATTCATTCACCAGTAATACTGATGTTGTGTTGTCCCCTTCAGGTAATCACGTTGCGGGTGGGACGGAGCAAAACGACGTTCAGCACGTAAATTTTGGCATGCGTGGCTGACGAGAGAGTACGAGAAATATTCAATTAGTTGATAATGGGATTAACCCTTATTTAGGGATTTTATTATATGTTTTTAGACATCTTGAACTGAATTAGAATATGACATTCGGTTTACTCAAAGATATTTGATTTTGTTCGACATTCATAATTTAATTAAAGTTATATTTTGATCTAAATGCCTGATCCCTTGTGAAAGTCATTTGATGAATGCGTGGTGAATAATTACTAAAATAATCACGATCCAGAGTCTGACAGGGCCCCGGAATTTGGGTCGTGACAATCTCTCTCAATTTGAATTTGAATGTAGATATGATAAAGAGATAGATAGTTGGATAAAACTATGGCTGTTCTTATCTTTATCACCATGAGACTCCTTGTACGGGGCGTATCTTTATGAGTGGGGTCGACCCACATATGAACACAAGTGGGACCCATCACAATTGCCAACATCTCCCACTCGCACCAAACAAGATTCATCCCATTAGATCACTAGTTTTCATCATCAAACTCTACAAAGTAAAAATGGACCTAAAGAGTGGGACCTCCACGATGCCTATTCACGGAGAGAATGTAAATTAAGTCGCCATCCGACTAGAATACACCAACTCACCGACACATCAGTTTGCCCTAGACACTCGCATAACCACACCGGATTAGATATTGACTCATACCCTTGAGTCGTGTTCAACCCACATACGTGCTTATTTAACTTATCGAATAAAAAACTCTTTACAAACATTTATTTTTACAAAAATAACATATTTATACATATATATAATTTAAAAGATTGTTTGTCTTAAAATTTTTCAAAATACTCGATCTAGCCCGGGCTGATAAGCATCGTAAGCAAGTATAAACTAGAGTGTGCTATCAAGGGATCTTCCCATGGACTTACGAGGGTCATAATCAACCAAGCAGCTTTCCTAGCACGGCGGCTCGTAAGATCCTATGTTGCCGTGGCACAACTGTAGGTAAAGTAGCATCGCCGATCTCATCTTTTCAACGTAGAGGTTGGTATAAAGGTACAAGAGCCTCAAGAATTGGCTCACACAATAACCAACTCCAAGCTCAAGAGTCACCTATGGGACTAACTCTCACACAGCAAACATGATTCTAGGGTATTATCCCGTTGCTCGTAGGTAGGTCTTTAAACACGCATGTCTGTAGACACGTGTCGCAGTGTGAACACTACAAGAAATCTAGGCTGTTGTGACGAAATTTGATGATGAAAATTTTTTTTGTCTTAAAAGAACACCCAAAGAGGACGAAATATAAATTTTATCGTTTGTTTTCATTTTTTTCAAAAGCATAAGAGACAAAAACAAAATTTCGTCTGCAAAAATAAGGCGCCAACTTCATTTGCATTGGCGCCAATTATTTTAGCTCATTGGAGACGAACATTGTTGTCACAAAATATAATTTTTTTTTTTTTTTTGCGATGAACGTAATTCGTCACCAATAAGGATAAGTTATGGAAGATAAACATATTTCGTCACCAAAATAAGGCGCCAATTTCATTTGCTTTGGCGCGAATTATTTTAGCTCATTGGAGACGAACATTTTTGTCACAAAATATATTTTGTTTTTGTGACGACCGTAATTCGTCACTAATAAGGATAAGTTATGGAAGACGAAAATATTTGGTCACCAAAATAAGGCACCAACTTCATTAGCGTTGGCGCCAATTATTTTAGCTCATTGGAGACGAACATTGTTGTCACAAAATATAATTTTCTTTTGTGAAGAACGTAATTCGTTACCAATAAGGATAAGTTATCGAAGACGAACATATTTCATCACCAAAATAAGGCGCCAATTTCATTTGCTTTGGCGCGAATTATTTTAGCTCATTGGAGACGAACATTTTTTTCACAAAATATATATATTTTTTGTAACGAATGTAATTCGTCACTAATAAGGATAAGTTATGGAAGACGAAAATATTTGGTCACCAAATAAGGCGCCAATTTCATTTGCGTTGGCGCGAATTATTTTAGCTCATTAGAGACGAACATTTTTATCACAAAATATAATTTGTTTTTGCGACGAACGTAATTCGTCACTAATAAGGATAAGTTATGGAAGACGAAAATATTTCGGCTAACAAAATAAGGTGCCAATTTCATTTGTGGTGGCGCCAATTTCATTCACACTTGAGCCTATTCCTCTCTCACAAGTATTGCTTTGGAAAAGCCTTTAAAATGACTAAAATGGGCCCCCTAGGCCCTAACGTCCATCCCCCCCCCCCCCAATCCAACGCCCCTTTTCCAAACCCCATTTCCCCCTTTGTCCCTCCATCTATCCCGGTCTCTCTTTTCCAAAACCCTTTTCCCCCTTTTCCAAAACCCTTTTCCAGAAGAGGAGAGAAAAACCCTTTTCCCCATTTTCCAAAACCCTTCTCCAACATCTCCCACCCATCGTCTCAGGCAGCAGCCCCATCGCCCATTGGCCCCCATCAATCATCATCACCCTCCATCAACGCACGCAGTGCAGGCCCATCCCTGATCAGTGATCCCTCTCATCTCTACTTCTCTCAGTCTCTCTTGCCCAGAACTCCCAGACGCAGTCGCCATCACCAATCACCATCATCTGCGCCCATTATCCTCCATCCAAGAGTCCACCACCGCCAGGTACACCTACCTCTCTCAGTCTCTGCTGCTCGTTCATGAATATCTATCTATGTAAGACCCCGTCCTCTAATTTTCGCGATTAGTGTGTTTTTAGCTGTGGGTTAGTTCTCTAAGCGAGATTTAAGCCTAATCCAGTTGGTTTGTATATTAGAATAGTTTTTACATAGCTTTGGGGAATTTTGAGAGCCGTTGGACCTAGTCTGGCAGCCGAGGGACGCCTTGGGTTGCACGTGTCAACGTGGGGGGATTGTCCTTGATTTTGAAAAATTCCAATTTTGGTTTATTTTGATAAGTCAAATTAGCCCCAACAACTTTTATGTTTACACTGATCCCATTCGAAGCCTAGAAAATCAGTTTTCCAGCCCTAATGGCAAAACAGTCTTTTCGCATTGAAATCTGAGCCCAAATTTCAAAATTTCATGTGGCCTGGATGCATTTTCAATGCTTCTGGTAAAGAAACATTCTTACTCTAATCATCCCAATTATATCTTTTTTTTTTGGTAATCGAGCCAAGGGATTTGGACCCATGAGAGAGCCCGCATACACACGGGAAGACATCCCGTACAAGCGGGAAGAAGACCAACACAAGTAGTAAAGAAGGTCGCATAAGCAGGAAGAAAGCTTACCTAAGTGATTGGAACCCTGTCGATTAGAAAAAAAAAAAAGTGGTTGGAGTTACCCTGGGCAGCCGGGTGAGAACTGTTGCCACTTATCAATGAGTTAACTGCCCTTCTCACCAATTATCTTGAATTAGCAGCGAAAATTGACTAGGTCAAACCTGTTATTGGTCTAACCCAACTCAGACAGAGTTGCATATGGGCAAGCCAAAAGTCAACCTGAAGCAATGAAACCCGAAACCATCAAACCCAAGCCTGACATGGATTATAAATTCCTTACCTAAGTTAAATGAAGTTGATTTCGGTTGGCTTGCGTTACGTGGTATGCTCAAAATTCGAGAAGAAACTGTGTATATAATATAGGGTGTGTGCTATATGCATTGTATGATACATGGACATTTGCATATATAATAAATTTGTATGTATATATATATATATTGAACTTGTCAAACTCCAACTCCGAAACAAATAAATTACGAAGCGGATCAAATGAACCTACTCTATCTAATTCCCTAATCAAGCCAAATCTCAAAATAGATAACTCAAATGCAAATTAATCCAACTGCAAACTGGGTAACTATGGCTACGAGTTAAAACAGTCTTTTCTTTACCAGAAGCATTGGACTTTAAGAATTAATACGACTAGATCCAAGACTTTGTTCCTTAGGGATTAGTGATGAGGTTGTAACAGATTAGATATTAGAATTATCGATAGCATGATTACACCTACGATGTCAGTCGAAGTTAGTCGCCCTAATTTTCAAATTGAAAATTCGTAGGACATGACAACCTTTTGTTTTTACCATAGGACTAAGATATATGACAGACTAGTTGAAATAGAATACAATCACCTCAATTAGCATGTGTAGCGGTTAGATTAGTTAAGGAATTTAATTGTTAGACGTTAAGACCAGGCTTACTTGAGATAGGCAATAACCATGGTTACGTTTGAGCTAGCATTGTGACTGCTTTAACAGAACTTGAACAATAGTCGATGCAACAAATCTAAGTCGGCCAATTACAAACCTCGATTATTTAGAATCATGAAAGAGATATAAATAGGTTAGATTCACAAGTGATATTAGCATCTTGACACCTAGTGTTCGACTAGATTAGTTACTTTATTCCTAATTTAGTTGTCATTTAGTGGACCAAAAGATCAGTTGAACCCGTGTACTAAGTGTTATACATAACTAACGACTAGCCAGGGTGGACGATCCATAGATTTGAAGGCATGCTTAGACCGTATGTGTTTAACTTCCAGTTAGAACAAGATTGAATTGACTTAGTATAAGTTCGCGGACAATGACAACTTTCGTGATATTTTTTTATACCACACAGACCGAAATTCTTTATAGCAATCGACATAGGATGTCAGTGTGTAGAAAGAAATCTTCTTGGACTGATTTTTGGATGAGATCGGTGTTAAAAATTAACTTGCGCCAACGTATCGAAGACAACCGAAGTAAGCAGGGGAGCTATGCAGACAAGTGACGAGTTCGATATCAGAGTTCTACAGTGAGAAGGTGAAAAGCATCACTAAGTTTAGACCAGAGACAAGTCACATCTCTTTACGTTGGACGATGCGGGATTCACAATGGAGTCAATGACTTAACTATAGATCGAGATTATGGCAAGATCACGCAGTAATTAGGATATACTCCATGTGACCATGCTGAAAAGATAATTCGAGATCCATTTCACATCATCTAGTACAATGAAGTTCAGATCAAACCAGATTCAACATACGTTGAGCGACTGCTCCGTATCATTGATGAGAAAAAGCAAGTGTTGTGGACGAGGAACCTTCGTTGGGTGAAAATTCTTCGGGATCATCATGGACCAGAGGAAAACACGTGGGAACTCGAGGAACAAGTCGCACGGTATTATCTCGAACTCTTAATGAAGGTATGTTAATTTGGAGGACCAAATGATTCCTAGAGGGGGAGAATGTTACACACCGACCTGAGTTAAACTTGTTTAGTACTGATTAATTATGTTTTGGTTAATTTAAGTATACTTAATTACTAATTAAGGTAGTTTATGTAAATTAGGATTTTCTCAAATTTCATCATATACACGTCATCTTGGCGTCATCGCATGTATCTCATTGAGCACGTCGATTTTTGTATTGGACTTTACCTCATTTGACCAACGAATGAGGAAGTGGGCCACCATTTGACTTTAAATGGAAATACAATTTATATGTGGACTTTATTGCAAAAAGGGACCCCTTATCATCCAAAACCCATCCCATTTTCCCCATTCGGTTGTGAGCCTTGCTTCTCCTTTCCCTTCAACTTTTCTCTCCAAAAAATCTCTTTATCTCCTAAAGCTTCAAGGGATTGTTTCATTGAGCAACACTTGGGGATTCTCTACATCTTCTTCATCCCCTCCATCTTCTCCTACTCTTGGTTGCAAGGACCCATTTCTTTTTCAACCCTTATTTTTGGATTCCTTGCTATAGGTAAGAAGCAAACCCCTTTTTTCTTGTGTTCTTGAGTTGAAATAGAGTCAAGGGACTCTCATGAACTCATACTTGCATATTCACTACATTTTCATGTGGATTTTGTGATTAGGGTTTGATTATTTGGGGTTTGGGTTTCATTTGAGCTAAAGAGTGAGAAAAGGCTTGGAAAGCTTGATTTGAGCCAAGAAGAAAATATTAGAATGAAAAGCACCAAAAAGAGGCAAGTAATGAGCAATTTTGATTTATACATGTGATTAATTCATTGATTGAACTATATGATTTCTTTGAGTGTTATTTTAGCCTTTTCTTTTGAATTAGATGTGTTAATGGAAGTTGAAATGGGTGCATGTATGGAATGAAATACTTATGAGCAATGGAGGCTCAATTAGTGCAAGAAATAGTGCATGGAATGACTTGGAAAGATTCATAGTAGAATGGGGATTGAGAATGATTCAAACGGACCCTTTTTAGGTTATGACCGTCAGGTTTCGGTCACCCGGCGGTTAGCCTCCATGATCCGCGGTCAGCTTTCCAGAATGTAGAAGTGAAAAACAGGCTAAAAAGGCGGCTAACCGACTTATTTTGGCGGTTAACCGACTTCTTTGGCGGTTACCTCGCGGTTATCCCGCGGCTAGCCCCTTTAGACAATTTATGAAAACTTCGGATGGCCATAACTTTTGATCCGCAACTCCGATTTTGGAGTTCCACATATCGTTGAAAAGCTCTTGGAACGTAGAAACCAATTGTACAATATCCTAATGATCAAGGATTGGGAGAGGAAGTTGATATGGGGACCATCGAATCGGGCCCTATCTCTTTGGAAAAAGGACTTTAAACATAGTTTGGACCCCTAAATTGAAACCGTGGACTAGACCTTTAATAATCAATCCCTGAGGATGATTGTGACACAAACACTAAACCAATATGGTTCTTAGGCAAGAAAAGGCCGACTTTGTAGGTCCTTAGACATGGAATCCTAACCGATCAACATAGTCCGATGGAAAGTATAACACATGAGAATCTTGGGCTGAGATTATCTCACGTGCTTATCCGTCTCGTCTAGAACTTCGCCATGGGTGTTGATTTAGAAGAATTTGATGTACCTCACACATACACAACGTGGCATCAAGAAGATGTAGAACTTGCATTGAATTATCTAAAGCTACATCGAAATGGACGGTTAGAGACGACGGGTAAATAGATTAGGGTTGGCTAGTAAATATTCTTGATTCCATTAATTTATTTGCATTTTCATATTGGTATTAATATATTATTGCCCTCAAATATTCAAATGATTATTATATTGCATTATTCATATTATTTCACAAATTGTATTACAATTGTCTTACAAATGTTATCATTCATTGATGTGTTATTCGAAGGGAGTAAGTATGTGATTTGATTCGATTAGAAATGATTCGAGACTAGGAAATGAGATAATGGATTCTATTAGAAATGATTCGATTTGTAAAGTCTTACTCCATTTGATTATTATTTGATTCGAATGGTTCGGCATTACTTAGCTTCGACCTTGTGATACCCGACGGGGTTGCAACTTGGTTTAGTTATTCGAGTGGCGCAGCTCCGGAACCTCGATCGTAATGTAGACCAATCTCAAGAATGAGATTGACCGAACCCAACAAAGGGATTCAATAGAAGAACGTTCACAGACGTGAACTCAGGGAAAAACTCACGAAAATAATTCTGATTGAATAAGCATGCCTCACTACAATAAGTTGTTCTGTATAAATAGAGCAGTAGAAACCTAAAATAAGGAAATATCTAATTCTACTCAACTTATAATTTAGAAAGCATAATAGAGTTCAAATAAAGAAATACTACTAATTCTAGAAAACTTAGAAAACTACGTTGACCCCTAGGTGGGTCCCTCTAGGTCTACTTTTGGCCCTGGTTTTGGATTTGGATTGGGCTACATCAACTCTCCCCGGCTTGAAAGAACTCGACTCCGGCAAGTTAATTGCTTGATAGCGTTCATAAAGATCGAGATTCAATTGCTGAAAATCTGCTGCAGTGATCCACGTAGCATCGGAGAGAGGACGGTTCTTCCAACGAACATAGAATTTTTTAAAACCTCCTTGACGAGTGGAAACAATTTGATCATCAAGTACATCAACAATGTCATCAACAGGTGGAAGATTAGAAGGTAGAGTAAGAGTATGCTCTTCAGTTTCTCCATCATTGTCATTACCACGGTAGAGCGTAAGATCCTCAACATTGAAAGTAGAACTGACACCTAAATCAGACGGTAGATCTAGCACATAAGCATTGGAGCCAATCTTTTTGATAATCTTGTATGGACCAGTATTCCGTGGATGCAACTTTTTAGACGCACCCGAAGGCATATGTTCTGGACGGATATGGACCATAACCATATCCCCTTCAGCAAATTTAATAAATCGATGATGCTTGTCAGCCTGCTGTTTATAAGTGGCATTACTAGCAGATATATGCCGGCGGACGTCATTGTGCACTTGTTGCATGTGTTCAAAGAAATTGTCCGCATCGGCACTAATTCGTGCATCGACAGGTAAAGGTATAAGATCAACAGGTAGTTGCTGGTGACGCTTGATCCCAAGTTGTGATGTGATCACGAACAAGGCAGCATAACAACTGTCCAAGACTTTTGTTTACCACTTCTGTTTGGCCATCAGTTTACGGGTGGTAAGCTGTAGAGAATTTGAGCTTGGTATTGGACAACATCCATAAAGTCTTCCAAAAATAACTTACGAACTTTGTGTCACGATTAGAAACAATAGTCTTTGGAAGGCCATGGAGACGAGCAACTTCTTTGAAAAAGAGCTTGGCAACGTTGTAGGCATCACTAGTTGAAGTACATGGAATAAAATGAGCCATCTTTGAGAAGCGATCGACGACTATAAAAATAGAATCAACTTTCCGCTGAGTCTTTGGCAAACCAAGTACAAAATCCATGCTAATATCTTCCCACGGAGAATGAGGAACAGGCAAAGGCTGATAAAGGCCAGTGTGTTTTTTTAGTACCTTTGGCTATCTGGCATGTCCTACATTTCTCGCAAACGCGAATAATAGTGGACTTCATCCGGGGCCAATAATATCTGTCGCTGACAAGAGCAAGAGTTTTGTCGCGTCCCAAATGGCCACTACATCCTCCATAATGCAACTCGTAGACAACATACTCACGAATGGATGTACTAGGAAGGCAGAGTTGTGTACCTTTAAACAAGAAACCATCATGAATGCTATAATTAGGATGCTTGCCAAGATCACCATTGCTGAGTTCTGTATAGATAGTGCCAAAGTCCTGGTCATCTGCATAATCTAGCTTGAGTTATTCAAAACCTGGTACACTAACTGACATATTTGTTAACAAATGCTTCCATCGACTGAGTGCATCAGCTATTAAATTATATTTGCCTACTGTATGACGAATGCTGAAACTGAACTCTTGTATATAAGCACTCCACTTTGCACAGTTGGCATTGATCTTCTGCTGTGAATGTAGATGTCTCAAAGCATCATTATCAGAATAAAGAACAAACTCTTGGCCAATCAAGTAATGCCGCCAGTGACGAAGTGATTATACAACGGCATAGAATTCCAGATCATAAGAAGAATACTTTTTCTTGGCATCCGAAAGTTTCTCGCTTAAAAATGCAATCGAGTGTCGCTCTTGACTAAGAACACCTCCAATACTTCGAAGACTTTGTCAAAATTTGGAATTTGGAAAACTGGGGCTTCTGTGATTGTACGCTTTATGTCCTCAAAGGCTCTGGTGGCAGAACTAGTCCACCTAAATTCACCTTTCTTCATGCATTCGGTGATAGGAGCCATGATACTGCTGAAGTTTCGAATAAATCTCTTGTAAAAGTTTGCAAGACCATGAAAACTTCGAACTTCAGTAAGTGTAGTGGGAATAGGGCAATCAAGAATTCCTTTGACCTTATCAGGGTCCATTTTAATTCCTTGTGCTGACACAACATATCACAAGAAAATAACAGAATCACTCATAAATGTGCACTTCTTGAGATTAATATAGAATTGCTCTCGGCGAAGGAGTTGGCATACTGCATCTAGATGCTGAAGATGCTCTGTTTTGTTTCTGCTGTAGATTAAGATATCGTCGAACTAAACGACGACAAACTTCCCAATATAAGGCTGCAATAGCTGTGTCATGAACCGCATGAAAAAACTGGGTGCATTGGTTAACCCAAAGGGCATAACCAACCATTCATAAAGGCCATCTTTGATTTTAAATGTAGTCTTCCAGTCATCACCTGGCCTTCCACGTATTTGATGATAACCACTTCGCAGATCAAGTTTAGAAAAAATACATGCACCAGTCATCAAATCAAGCATGGCATCTAATCTGGGGATTGGGAAGCGGTACTTTACAGTGATTTTTATTGATTGCACGACTGTTGACGCACATGCGCCAGCTTCTGTCTTTCTTTAGAGTGAGGAGTGCAGGTACTCCACAGGGACTGAGGCTTTCCCCGATATATCCCTGTTGTAAAAGATCATCAACTTGCGTTCTTAATTCGGTATGCTCCATGGGACTCATCCGGTATGCAGGCAAATTTGGTAATGAAGCTCCCGGTACAAGATCAATGGCATGTTAGATATCACGTAATGGAGGTAACTCCTTAGGTAGCTCATCAGGAACTAGATCAGCAAATTTCTTCAGAATGGGCTCTACTTCTTGTGGGACAGATGTATTAGGAGATTCTTCTCGAACTTGCCTAGCGATCAAGGCATACATGATACCCTGCTCTTTGATTTCTTCTTCAAACTTCCGCATAGTTAAGATAGGAAGCGCTGGAGCTATATCAGATGTGGATGATGAAGATTTAGCAGGCAATGGAATCAACCAGATCTTGCATCCTTTCCAGTTGAAGGTATAAGTATTGTGCTCATGATCTGTAATGACCGTCAGTTTCTGTAGCCATGGTCGTCCGAAGAGAATGTGTGTAACGTTCATTGGAATGACCTCACATCGAATTATATCTTCATACTGGCCAATCCGGAAAGGGATTACACATTGCTTAGGGACAGGAATGGAGTAACTGTTGACCCATGCAACTTTATAAGGCTTTGGATGTTTCACTGTTGGTAGCTTGAGTTTCTTTACGACTTCCTGAGAGATAACATTTATTGCGCTGCCACCATCAATGATCATATTACAAGACTTGCCCTTGCGGTTGACTCTTGATCGGAAAATGGAGGCATGATTCCAATATTCATTTTCTTCCTTTCCATCAGCTACTAACAGACAACGGTCAAGAAAAAGCAAAGGTGAACTGTCATCAGCTTCTGTATCGTGCAATTGATCTTCTATAGATTCATAATGAGGCTCCGCATTGAACGGCTCCATCTCGATTTCCTTATCATACTGCTCCTCATCTTCTGGCTCATTAGTAGCATATAAATTTCTATGTGGACACTCTACTGTATAATGGCCCTTTTGTTTGCAGGCATGACAAACAATATCTCTTTTATCTATTCTTCCGCGGGCACGATTATCATTCTAATTCTGTTGCACCCGCTGATTCTGCTGTGGCAAAGCCTGCCTCGGCTGAATTGCTTGTGTGGCCTCTGTGGTGGTTGCTGTAATAGTTTAGGAGGAGGAGGACGATAACCTTGCGTCTGAGTACGATTAAAAAGTAGGTTCAGGCCCTCTTCTAGTGGAGGACTCCCTGACTTGAAAAGTGTTGCGTCTCCGCAACTGAAGTTCATGCTGAGCTTTTCGGGCCTTACAAAAGACCTCATCAACTCTGGTGTAATCAAACATAGCAACTTCTCGTCTGATATCACTTCATAATCCATCCCGAAATCTAGTGATAGTTAGACGATTATCTGTTTTTAAATTACAACGAACAATATATTCGCGAAACTTGTTTGTATTTTCTTCCACAGATAGATTGCCTTGCTGGAGGGTAAGAAACTGTTGATGCAGCGTGTCAATTTAATCAGAAGGAAGGAAATTGCTCTTGAGCCTTTCTTTCATGTTGAACCACCTAGTAATGGGCTGTCCCAACGCAAGTTCATTATTTTCAATACCATACCACCAGATTCTAGCAGGACCCTTAAGCTTAACCTTCGTAAAGGCTATCCGCTGTTCATCATTTATGTTATACCAAGCAAAATAGTCTTCCAGAGAATTAAGCCAATTGACAAAAATTTTCGGACTGACATCTCTAGAGAAATCAGCCACATCGATTTTAACCTTCTTTGTGATGTCATCAGCGTGGGGTGGAACTTGGGGACTCGAGTTGTCTTGTTCAGCGATGAGACGCTGTACAAAGTCACGCATGGATTCTCGTTGCTTAGGCCGTTCTGTTTGAATGGGTGTGAGTATTTGTGAGGCAGCGGAAGACCCTTCTTTTGCAGCCAACCGTTTATTTTTCAATTCAATAAGTGCGGATTCTACAGTGTGTAGACGATCCATTACCTCATCCATATCTTGGCCCAGTTTGGATAATTGTTCATCATGTTCCTTGTCTGTGAGCCAATGACTGAGATTATCGCCTCTTTAAGGCATGGCTGGAAAAAAGTTTTTTTTTTTTTTTTTGAGCTGGGTCAGGTCTGGACTCAAATCGGGCCCAAACTACAGTCAGGCCCAAAACTCAAGCCCAGTTCGGTGCTTGGCTAGAACACGTGTGAAACAGAGGGAGAAATTTTATTCTGTCCTCGATCTTTGTACGCAGAGAGAAATAAAAGAGAGGAGTCTTACCTGTTTCGACTCAGACTCAGAAGAAAAAGACGAAGAGGAGTTTGGGGGAAGACCCTGGCTACGGTGATGGAGAAAGGGCGATGGCCATGCAGCGACTGAGGATGCGGGCTCTTCTGCGTGCTACGATGAGGACAGAGTTGCGGTGGATGTGAAGATCAAGGCGCAGCTGTGTGCTCGTCGTTGGTGCAAGGTATGCTCCTAACTCAGAGCTCCTTCTCTCTTCTGTAGCTTCTTTTTCTCTTTTTGTTTTCTTTCGCTGGTGGGTTCCTCTTCTTCTGTTCTCTTTTTTTTGTTCTCTGGGATGGGGTTTTGTTCGACGAGGCCAGAAGATGAAGGCAGAGGGTGGGTTCCTTGCGCAGTGGTCGTGGGTTTGATTGGATGGCGGGATTGGGTTGGCTTAGGGATCTGCTAGGTGGTGGAGGGGTCGGGATGGGGCTGGTTTGGGAATTTGGGCGGATGGATTGCGTTCGGTGGAGGGCTGGTGTGTTAGGGTTGGTGGGGTGGGGTTCTCGATGAGAGAATTGAGTTCGGATGGAGGGCTATGGGTTTGTTTTTTGAGAAATTAGGTCTCGGTGAAGAGTGTGGGTAGAGAGGATGGGTGACGGAATGTGTTGGAGAGATGGAGGCACTGATCGATGGGTTGGGGAGAGATGGGTGGGCGATGATGAACCGGGGAAGACAGTCATTTCCCCGTCGACCGGATCTGGGCTCTGATACCAATCTGGCGCAGCCCCGAAACCTCGATTGTAATGTAGACCAATCTCAAGAATGAGATTGACCGAACCCAACAAAGGGATTCAATAGAAGAACGTTCACAGACATGAACTCAGGGAAAAACTCACGAAAATAATTCTGATTGAATAAGCATGTCTCACTACAATAAGCTGTTCTGTATAAATATAGTAGAAACATAAAATAAGGAAATATCTAATTCTACTCAACTTATAATTTAGAAAGCATAATAGAGTTCGAATAAAGAAATACTACTAATTCTAGAAAACTTAGAAAACTACGTTGACCCCCAGGTGGGTCCCTCCAGGTCTACTTGTGGCCCTGGTCTTTGATTTGGATCGGGTTGTATCATCAAGACTACTGCAGTATGTCGTTTGGAGCACTGGAACTCCAGAACCGGGTAGCCAGTGAGCCTTTGGCCGGGCTGCTGGTGACATCCCAACTAGATTCGCTCTCTATCGGAGAGGATGAGCAGATGTAGTAGCCAACTGGGAAGTAAGTATTCGATTCTTGATTTGATAAAGCATGATTTATTCATAATGCACAATGTGCCTAGTTGACATTTATTTGGTCTCTTTAATCTATTCGTCTTTAAATTCGAAACTTGAATAACATGTGTTAAATCTTAATTGCTCATATATCTTGTTGAATCGTTGTATTCATGGTGCTACACTTGGTGTCACAGGGATCCAGGACACCGAAGAGAATTACTAATAACCATTCAGATTAGAGATTTGATTGGTAAGCATATTGGTTACCTATGACCGCCGGAGTACGTACAAGAGTTTATTGATGAATTTAAGATTAGCTATTTAATCTTGCACTTAGCTTCAGGTAATGCATATGATTAGTTTTATTTTGTATTTGCATTAGGATTATGTTCCATTGAGATAAGCATCTAGCAGATATTCATTAGAGTACTTGTGTACTATGCTTTTACGAGGTTTAAATTATTAGCTTTGTTATAAACTAACGGTAATATATTTGATTGATTAATAGACTGCCCATGACTTTGTTATTGATGATATACATGCTTCCGCAAATAAATGTTGTTTAACAGGTGTCAGTGAGTAATCCTCACACATTAAATGTGGAATTTTCTCCTTCGTGAATTCGGATTTGGTCCAGAAAAGGTGTGAGTTCACGGGAGTACGTGTGTCACACCTTGGGTACCTACCCTAATCTGGAATTCTCGGGACCGAGATGTGACAGCAGTAGTTTCAGATCTCAGTCCCTACAGTGGTGAGGAGAGGCGAGGAGAGGAAGAGGTTGATGCCGATGAGTGTTGCTGCTACATGCTTACGTTCTCTTTCTCTTCTCTATGCATCCACATACTCCGTTCTTCATTTCTGTGTTTGGGTTGGTGGGACTTCCTTGTCTAATTCTTGTGGTGGGTTTTGGGCCCTATCTTGTGATATGCACTGGTTTTTCAAGTTGAGTCGCAACAACTTACTTCGTTTTGTTGTGAAATCTAGAAATGGGGCTTATCTGAAAATTGGGTTGACGGGACTTAATTCTCTATCACCGTGAAATGGTGATGTTGGGAATGCATATTACTCGCTCTCCACATCATAACTAGCAGAGACAAATTGTTTGTAGAACTGTATTCCTCTCCATGTTTTCACGCATCACAAAAGCGGTTCCTTTGAGCTATCATCGATTCCAACTGCAACAATTTGGAATCAGTTACCCTTTTACCATCAGGATCCAACACACTTCAAGGTCTTGTCTAATGAAATTGCCAATCCTCTGCCCTTGAAAACCATTGCTGAAACAAAGCTCAAAAGCTCTTGTTGTAATTCTCCAATTATCACCGGTCGTTGTCATATCATATGCTTTTCTTCAATGGTCTTTCCAGGGGAAAAATTCATGAGTTTCTTATAGAGATAAGAGAAATGGGATCGACGAGGGAGGAGTCAATCTTAAAGCCGCATTTGGCAAGGGTGATGGGCTCTTCAAGGAAGCCATCCATGCGCTTAGGAGTGGAGGCTATCAGTCTCGGTGCAAGGCACGGACTCAACGGCCTCATCTCTCTCTCTCTCCTCTCCCACCATTATTGTTGCTTCACCTCTCAACAAGAGTTTAAACAAAAGGGTATTTTCGCCATATTATCATAAAAGTTAACACCTATTTTCTCGCCGTCAGAACAGGGAGGCTATAGTAAAAATTGAAAATACAGGGGCTTTTTTGAGGTTATTTGAAAGTACAGGGCCCTTTTAGTAAAAAGATAAAAAAAAGATCTATGCCAAGCACAAAATCGAAATTACCTTGCACTAATTGCAAGTGGACTGACTAGATGCATACAGGGAAGAGACGTCTTTCTCTTCATCCCAATGTGAGTTTAACATGTGAAGAACATTGTTGGAAAAGTCCCACATTGCGCATCGCTGAGTAATAGGTTAGAATGGGTTTCATATACCTATTAGGGCCTTCCACCTCTCAGCATAAGCTTTTGGGTTGGTGAATGATATCTTATAAAAATAACTACAATTTAACACTGAATGCCACTATGAATAAGTGAATTCAGGCTAGTAGTATTTTTAATCCAATGTCTGGCTTGGTACCTCAATCAGACTTACCATTTTGTCACCTGTATGCATATGGTTATTCCCCTTGAAAGTTAAACAATGCACGAATGGACAACACAGAAACTTCAAAAGACAATCATATAACCGAGAGAAACAATCATGTACATTAAGATGCAGATATCTGCATCATGCGACCCACCTCCATCTAATCGGTCCATTGGATCAAGTTTAACAGCAAAAGCAAACTGTCAAAATACCAAAATTCAAGTTTAACGATGAATGCAAACAGCTCTTCCCAGGTACTTCTGGGTATTGCATATTCTTCAAAACAGAGTTATGGAGAATAGGTAAAATTCTTAAAAAACAGAGTTATGCGCAGTGGGATTTTAGTTTTTATCAGTTATCACCTTATGTCATCCTCCATTTTATCTAAACACAAGCCGAATTCCAAAAGACACTCCTGTGAATTTATTATTATAATTCTTATTATTTTGTGCACGCATTTATATAGATTTGGATCTTCTGTGCAAAGTTCTCCTAGAATCCTATAATGGCAAACAGGAAAGAAAATATAGTCAGAAGGGCCCACCTTGGCAATTGAATATCTCAAAATACATCAATCCATTTATTCTACTACACGTTAAATTTCACTCGAATCAGAACTGGATTGATCACCTATAAACAGTATAATAAAATCACACTCTTCGTATAATAAATTTTATTTTGGTTCCCCGATAGACTGTATAACAGTATAAGGCTACATGAAGATGATGATGATTTTGATTATCACCAAAAGAGTAAAACAATGCACATACTCTGCATGTATTAATACCCTACGGGTAATTAGGGTTTTATATTGATGAAAAGCTCACTCAAAATAAAATACAGCCATAAAAAAAACCCTAATTTTGTTCTAATGCAATCAATTGACTGTAAGTTATATAAATATGGACCAAAATATCCTTATTCACGTGAGATGGTGAAAATCTAAAAATAAAATAAAACCAACAAAAACCCCCATTTCTGTACTCACATAAATATGGCCAAATAAGGATTTTAGTTAGCATGAGTCGATGGCACCCTGGGTGGTAAGAGGTTATAGCCACATGCGTGCGCACACACAAAAAAAAAAAAAAAAAAAAAAAAACCCAATTTTTTTGAATGCAATCATGAGAACATATAAAATTGGGATTCCATATATTGTTTCCAAAATTGGGATTTTTTATGGTATAAGTGTCAAACCAGAAAGCCCGTATACCCAAGATTGTTGGGCCATTACATGCAACAAAAACATGATTTACTTGAGCTGTAAAGCAGCTCCCAAATAAATGCAATTAGATATTAGAACACTGAGACCCAAGAATATTAACAACATTCAAACAATCTGCTGAAGTAAATTGGATCTGAAAAACCTCAGTAATAAAAAAGAGTCGAGCAAGAATATGAGAGACGGAGAAGGGGAAATGCCGATCTAATCCATGGTAATAATAGCAAAATCTATAGATTAGATTGGGAGATTTGGAGACGTACCAAAGAAAACCCTAGTGCTAGAAATAAGGGAATGGAGAGGAGCAGAGATAGTATGCACCCTGGCATAGAATAGAGGGCGAGCGGGTTTTTATTTTCGGTAAAAGAGTGTGGCCATTGATGAAGAGGAAAGTCCGTTTCATTGGAAGAGGAAGCAGTGTAAATGAAATGTTCGGTGGGAGTTTTTTTTTTTTTTTTTGGAGTATTCGGCGACAGGTGGTGAACATTTCACTTTTTGGCATTAGATCAATAATATTTTTTCATAGTGTGGTAGGTCTTTTTTTCAAATCTGAAGACCTAAAATGTTAAAGTTACCTTTTATTTAAATCATATTCCATGAATAGTGGGATATGCCATTAATAATGGTCAACTACTATTTAATTGACAAAGATTAATGAAATCCTAGTAATAATATTTTCAAATAAATTCTTAAAAAATACAAATAAATTAAAAAAAAACACAAATAAATTTCAAAAGAATGCAAATAAATTTCAAAAGAAAGCAAATAAATTTTGAAAAAACACAATAATTTCAAAAGAACGTAGAGAAATTTCAAAAGAGCCAAATAATTTTACAAAAAATATAAATGAATTCCAAAAGAAGCAAATAAATTTCAAAAGATCCAAATAAAATTAAAAAAATGTAAATAAATCTCAAAAGAAGCAAATAAAATTTAAAAACGTTAATAAATTTCTAAAAACTCAAACACATTTGCCAAAACTAAGATAAACCAATTTTTCAAATTTCAGAAATTTTTTCCAAAAACTCAAGTATTTTTTCCAAAACTCAGTTAAGTTTATTTCAAAAAACACAAATAAATTTGAAAAGACTCAAATAAATTTCAAAAGACACAAATAAAATTAAAAAACACAAATAGATTTCAAAAAATGCAAATAAATTTGTTAAAAAAATCAGATAGATTTTCCAAAAACTCAGATAAATTTTAAAAAAAGATAAGATAATTCCCAAAAACATAGATAAATTTGACAAAAACATAGATAAATTTGACAAAAACTTCGATAAATTTCACCAAAACTCAGATAAATTTCACAAAAACTCAAATAAACTGCGTTCAACTGAACTGGGCTTCTACAAAGTGGGCCGGGTTGAACCGTACCTGCAAACTGGCATGAACCTGGAAATAACCCAAAACTAGGTTTTCTTCTTCGATTGGTTCCGGTACAGAACCTTGCTCTGTTTTTATTGATCCTTCTTCCTCTTCGATGGCAATGAATGGTCAGACTGTGTGCTGGTGTTGGCTGGTATCAGGCGACGATGAGTGCAGCAACGGCGGTGTGGACTCCGGCCTTTTGGTCTGGCGACGATCGCCTTACAAGTCCGGACCTCTACTTTGGATTTCTTCTCTAAGAATGGCTAACCCACACAAAAATATTTTAACCTCAAATTCCCCACTTGTCAAAACAAGACGAGTTCCAAAACAAAACTCTTATTGGTTTTCCGTTGTGGGCTGCCTTTGCATGAACCAATGGAAACCGAGGCGAGATGGCGTAGCAAATCAAGATACTCCACCGTTTAGCCACCAAAAAAGAGAACTGTTGCTTCAGATTCCTACAACGAAACTAGATCCGTGTGGACTTCTCTGTTGCAGGAACCTTTGCTTTTGAATGAGGGAGGAGGAATGGAAGACCGAAGGGGGTCTCTTGCCCTTGGAATGAGAAAGGGGGAATGGACGATTTGAAACTTTAAAATTCAAAATTTTATGCCTAAACGGTTGAAAGGGCAATTCAGTCATGAAAATGTCTGATGTGGCATAGCTAAGGACCTCTCGCAAAAATATATCCAGCTGTGTGGACTACAGCCCTTAGACGAAACTTGTGTAGACCAGAGCCTTTAAACGTTCCATTTCAAGGACCTTTTGCTAATTTACTCTATTTTTTCCCCTTTTAACCTAGCCACTGAGGACTCAACTGCTATCATAGATCAAATAGGGTTGGGAATGAGGTGGTTTTTTTTTTTTTCAACCATTTTCCAACTTTAAAGAAAAGAACTAGCATCAAAGTCGGAGCGATGCACGAGTTAAATCTCATGTGAATTTAATAGTTAATCAAATCTCAAGCCAAAAAGATGTCATACAAACAGAATCATACAATCATGGTACTTACTACATGGTACTATGCCTATCATCTATTGTTAATTAACTTAATGCCCATGCTCATAATCACAACCTGGGCATATGATAGATGGTTAGGCGCGCGCGCGCACACACACACAAAAAAAAGAAAAAAGTAAAAGTAAAAACAAAGAAAAAAGAATGAGTGGGTGTCGAGACCAGTCTACATCTCAATTAGCTTCAGGTGGAAAGTGGGTTAATTTACAAATTGCAATCCAAACATTCCTTGCATAAGCCAGTTGGGATAGAGAGAGTTGTGTTTGGTTTGCACTTTTCAAACTAAACTGCTCATAGTTAAACTATTGTTTTTTTACCGATAAAAGCACCCTTTTATGGGTAGCAACTAATTTACAGGCTTGTGGGGTAGTTCCATATTCAAATCGTAATTAATTGGTTAAAATATTGCTTAGAATATAGATCCAATCAGACACAATTTATCAGCATTAAAAATCTCATAGTTGATCGACACTCATGACCGAACATACCATCTTAGCAGATTTTGTTGATCTTGCTCTATTCCTTATGTAGGCGGTAAAAACGACACCTACTTAGATTAGGATGAGATCGGGGTAGAATGCTTAGGACAGGGAAATGCTGAACGCCTGGAACCTGAAACGGAAGGAGAAAGGCTAACGTCAGAGCCCCTGGCTGTCGAGAGCCGAAGGCACTCCGATGCCTGAGTTAGTTCTGAGGAGACTAAACAGGAGGAGGAAGAAGAGAATGAAACAGTCTAGTAGTCAGAGCTGTATGCTGAGTATTGCGTACCTTTCATGGGACCAATCCCATGCGTATATATAAGCGAGCGTTGCATGCTCATTCTCTCTGTGAGTGGGGGTAGGTGAGGTGAGGTCCCATCGACCCTTACCCTGGCGGGCTGCAGTAGGTAGAGTGGGCAACATCCCATCCTCACTTTCCATGCCTTCAGTCAGTTGACGTACAGGGCTGATAAAGCAAACCTCTTATCGCCATAAATGAGCGATCCTATCGCCATAAATGAATGCCCGTATCAGTCTGAGCGCGCCGCATTTCCAGGAGGGTGGCGGCCCACCCTGACTTTAGCATCCTAGCCTGAGACCAAGGATGGCTTGGCCGTGGTGCGCCTTTGCACCGAGCTGGCATCTATGCCGAGCTGAGACCGGGCTGACTGAGCTGCCAAGCTATGACCGAGCTGCCGAGCTATGACCGAGCTGCCGAGCTATGACCGAGCTCACTGGGCTGCCGAGCTTCCGCCACAGAGGCTGAGGTGATCGGCAAGTTCAGCCGTAATCCCTGCTTAACTTTGTCATTACGGTGTTTTACCCACACAATTGCCCCCTAGCTTTTGACTTCTGAGAGCCCTCTGGCTCGAGGAGGTCGGAAGCTTGATGACCGTGACTTCTGAGAGCCCTCTGGCTCGAGGAGGTCGGAAGCTTGATGACCGTATGCCCGGCTCCGCCACCGAGCTCGAGTGAGGGTCACCGTCACGAGGGAAATACCGGGGCGAGGGAGCTTCGGATCAGGAGGGTCCCTTTCGAGATGTCCCCTCGCCTGTCCTGGATATTTAATAGTCTTCGGATATCGCGCTAATGGTGGCACGTGTACCTTCTCTTAGCTGTCTCGCAATTACTTCGAGGAGACGTTAGGGCTGCGTGACGGGACATTAGGGCTGATTGAGGGGACGCCTCTTAAAGGCTCTCCTCGAAAGTCGAATCGACGTCCCCTGGCTTTATAAATCAGGGCGTCTCCTTCGTTCCCACTTTCTTCTGCTTTCTTCACTTTCTTCTGCTTTCTTCAGATTCCTGTTGCGCTTTGCAAGAGAACCTCCTCCGGCGCCTGCGGACTTCCGTCGATTCTGATTGTGCAGTCCCTATTCGTAGGACTCCTTCCTGCTTCCCTCGTCTTTTTCTTTTAGATAGATCCGGGTCTGAGTCGAGAATGGGAGTCTATAGACATCTGTTAGGGGACCCAAGTTCCATAGATCACTTTAGGGGTTTGTACAAGGTCCCCTCCACTGTGGAGATCAGGCCGGACACCCCAGACGACGGCCTTGCTTATCGTGACGGCTGGATGCCGTTTTGGCTGGTCTCCGTCGTGGAGGGAGGAGTCCGCTTCCCCCTGCACCCACTGGTCCGGGACTGCCTCCGAGAGTGGAGGTTGTGCCCATGCCAGCTACTCCCCAACGGATACAAAATCATAATGGGGGTAGTGCGGCTCAACCAGATCCTGGGAATTGGCCTCGGTGTCCCGGACATCGAGGACACATATGACCTCTGCAAATCCGCAGAGGGGGACACTTACTATCTCCGGCTGAGGGTCCGCCGGACTGCGTTCGTGACCGCGCTAGAGGACTCCAATAGGTACGCGGGTGAAGACCGAGTACTTGTCAGAGGAGGATGGGAGTTCGGTGAAGCAGAGCCTGCTACTAAAGTCCGGGTCCCTCGAAAAATAGGGATTCCTCCAAGTAAAGGCCGGAGTTCTTTCGGTTTGCAGTTCTTTCCTTTCTTTCTGTGTCTGGCCCCTGATATGATTTTGTCTATGCAGATTTCCGCGAAAGGAGGGAGCTCGCGCGAAGGAACCGCTGGAAGGTGAACAGCGCGTGGCACGAGCAGGTGAGGAACTACCGCGGCCACAACTGTCGTGCTGCGTGGTCTCTCCTGGGGTACGTGCCCCACTACAGGTCCTTCAACACCTCCCGAAAGGGATCGGGGGTAGACTCCGTGCCGAGCGGGGAAGGCGTGAGTCGAAGAACAGAGACGACCGTGGTGACAGGCTCGGCGGTGGTGACCGTTGCGCTTCCCGCCGGTCGTCTGGTTGAGTCGGCAGAACGTGCTCCAGCAGCCTCTGCCGCGGAGCCTGCCGGGACTTCGAGAGCCAGGCCCCTGCCTTCCCGAACGAGGCTAGTAGCTTCCAGTTCGGAGGAAGAAGAGGAAGAGCAAGAGGGAATGTTGCGCCAGCGCAAGCGGCGCTATGTCGCAGAGGACCTGTCTGCGGCGGCCTTCGGGGATATCGGGGGCGAGGCCCGGGATCCTTCTCAGGCAGTGGCTCTGACGCCTCCGGCATCTGCGGGTGGCACTCTTGCCCCTGTTGCCGAGACGGTCTGTACAGCCGCGACCGTAGCTGTTCGGCCTGGGGAGGCAGAAGCCATCCCAGCCCCGCCTCCAGTTGTCGTCGTGGATGACGCGCCCTCTGAAGGTGCCGTGGGGGCTGGAGGTCGGACTCGCTCCCCCGAGGTTGCTGAGGGCGGGCGACCCGAGAAGAGGGCAAGAGTCGAGGCCTCGCCTGGCCCCTCATCGCCTCCGCCTGCCGGAGGGACGATCTTGCCTCCTCCAATGGCTCCGTGGAGGCCGGCCATCGAGGAGGCTCTGGGAAGGCCGCTGGCAGAAACAGACCGCGCAGCCGATCCCCGAGTTGTCGCAGCGCTCGGACGAGCCTGCGCCCTTCCACAAGACATGGCGAGGTGGGCCGCGATGGACGACGAGTCGCTCCTGCTCACTTCGATGCGATCCGTGGTGTCGGTAAGTGCAGTCTTTTTTCCATAGTTCAGTCCGGTGTTGCTTTATTGACTTCTGGTTCTCATTTTGCAGCTGTTGCAGAAGTGCCAGATAGGCATTGAGAGGCTCGATGCGGCCGAGGCGCGGGCCGCGGAATGGGTCGTCGAGAGGGACGAGCTGCGGGCATCCGTGGCGGCCAAGGACGCGACGCTGGCAGAGGTGACGGCCAAGAATGCCGGCCTCGTCTTTGATCTTGAGGAGTCGAAGGTCGAGGTTGGGCGCCTCAAGGATGAGCTGGCGGAAGAGAAAAGCCAGAACCTCCACCTCGCTTCTGAGCTCGACGATCTTCGGGCTGCGACCAAGCGACTAGAAGACGAGTTGGACAGTGCGAAGGGGACCAACAGGAGGCTCCTCTCTCAGCGGAACCAGGCGCAAGGTTCCCTGGAGACGGCGCTGAGGGAGAAGGCGGCCGAGATCGAGTCTGCCCTGGCAAAACAAGAGGCCAAACTCAAGGAGTCGTTCCTCGCCGAGCATGACTCCGTCATGGAGGAGGAGGTCGGCAAGCTGACTGCTGATTACAAGGCTCAGCTGCCAGGGATCCGGGACCGAGCCTGGGAGCTCGGGTGGACGGCAGCCTTGCGCAAGGCTGGGGTCCCCGAGGATAGCCCATTGTTCTCGAATGCCCCAAGATTTTCTTGCTCGGATCCGGGACCCGCAGCCGTGCCTCAGGTCTCTTCCGACCCTCCCTCGCAATCGTGTCTAGAGGCGAACGCCGCGCCCGGGGCGCTTCCGGAGACTCCTGCTGTCAGCGCTGATCCTGAAGGCTGCCAAGTGGCGGCAGTCGTCGAGGTCCATCCTGAAGCCGCCGCGGTCGTCCCTGAAACTGCCCCAATTACTACCGAAGCCAGCACGGTCGCAGCCGAGGTCCTTCCAGAGATCGACTGCAATGTAGAAGCTGCAGCCCTCTGAGGGTTTTTGTAATTTTTTCTTTCTTTGATTGTATCTTCATCCGTCTTGTAATCAAGAGCTGTGATTAATAAAAATTTTGGATTTTTGCTCGCATTCTGATGCTTTCTTGTTTTTGATGAGATGTTTGTGGTTGATGAAACGCTGCATCGCTTTTCTGTTTGGAGTTGTTGGTTCGGATTACCAGGCTCCTCGCTATTCTTTGGATTGGGACACCGGCGAACGACCGAGGCCCGGTGCACGACCGTGGTCTCCGTCTGCTCTTCCGTATCCATTATCTCCCCCCAGCTTTTGGCCTGTGGGCTCCATGGAGCAGGTCGGAAGCTGAGTGGTTTTAGTCAGGTCGGTACTGTCACTAACCTTTTGACAGTGCCCGTTGTGCCGAACTGCCGAGTGGGGTCTCGGTCCAATGGGGTCTCCTCATCGTCTTTTGTTGACGTGGAACGCTGCACAAGGAATGCTGCATTAAGTTCTTGCGCTGACGTGGAGTGCTGTATTAATTTCTTTCCGTCAGTCGAGGCGACTGCCCTTTCGCCTGTCGAGGCATGGAATAGTCTTCTGGGGATGCGGCGCCATGCCACGTGTCGCCTTTCCAAGGGCGCGCAATCAAATCTGCAGGACGACTGGGCTGCCCGAGGCGACTCTAGGGCTACTCGAGGTAGGGCCGCATTGAAGGCTTCTCTCGAAATCTGAAACGGCGCCCCGTCCCCTATAAACTAGGGTTCCTTCTCCGTCTTCCTTCTTTTCGATCCCCAGAACTCCTGTTGCAACCTGCTGAAGAATAGGAATTTTCCTGTTGCCTGCGACCATTCTGTTCGCAGTCTTTGATCGTAGGACTTCTCCCCCTTGTCTTCTTCCGCTCCGGTGGGTAGTCCTCCAACTAGAGTAGAGAATGGGTGTGCATAGGCATTGGCTAGGGGACGCACTGTCCATAAGCCTGTTCAGGAAGGAATACAAAGTCCCTGCGAACGTAGAGGTTAGGCCAGACGGACCCGACGACGGTATCACGTACAGCGACGGCTGGATGCCGTTCTGGCTGGTGGCCATCGTGGAGGGAGGAGTCCGGTTCCCCCTCCACCCACTCCTCAGGGAATGTCTCCGGGAGTGGGGGTTGAGCCCCTGCCAGCTGCTTCCCAACGGATACAAGATCATCATGGGAATAGTGCGGCTCAACGAGGTCTTGTCGATCAACCTCGGCGTCTCGGACATCGAGGAGGCGTATGACCTCTGCAAATCCGCAGAGGGACATACATACTATCTTCGGCTAAGGCTCCACCGGACCGCCTTCGTGACCGCGCTGGAAGACTCGTATAAATACGCGGGGGAGGACCGCGTCTTCGTCCGCGGGGCGTGGGAGTTCGGCGAGGCGGAACCCAGCACCACGGCCAGGATACCGCGCAAAATTGGAGTCCCCCCAAGTAAAAAACCAAGGCCCCTGGACTTTGTGCTTTAATCATCTCTCTCCCTTTGCTGACGTTGTTCTGTTTCTGCAGGTTTTCGGCAGAGGAGGGAGCTGGCCAGGAGGAACCGGTGGAGGGTGAACAGCGATTGGCACGAGAAGGTGCGGAAGTACCGCGGCCATCACTGCCGAGCTGCGTACTCGCTGCTGGGGTACACGCCGCACTACAAGTCTTTCCTTGCTCAGAGGCGGGTGACCGGGATCGACTCCGTGCTTTACGGGGAATGCACCAGACCGGCCACCGAACAGGCTGAGGCTCCTATTCCGGAGACAGTTACTGTCGCGATTCCAAGCGGCATTCCGGTAGAGTCGGGCGGACGGTCCCCTG
The DNA here is from genome assembly GCA_029852735.1 of Persea americana. Classification (NCBI taxonomy): domain Eukaryota; kingdom Viridiplantae; phylum Streptophyta; class Magnoliopsida; order Laurales; family Lauraceae; genus Persea; species Persea americana. The sequence goes on from CM056812.1 coordinate 3,524,631, forward strand.
TCCGTGGGTCAGCAGCGACCAAGAGAGCTGAGACCGGACGCAGTCGGCAGAGGCAGAAATTTGTCGTCTCCAGCGAGTCCAGGTGCACATCCAGCTCGGAAGAGTCCGAGGTCGAGATGTTGCGCGGCCGTTGCCAGCGCTTCGTCGCGGAAGACCTTGCCGCCGCGGCATTTGGGGACATGGCCGAGACCGCGGGCCCCTCCCGAGGTGCCGACGTTGCCCCAGCTACGTCCTCGGTGGCTGCTGCAGAGGTTATCTCTCCCGAGACCGAGACGGCCCCGGAAGCCTCCGAAGGTGATCAATCGGGTCCCCCTGCAGCAGCCGAGGTCGGCGCGGGGCCTCCGCCCATCGTCATTGAGGAATCGCACTCTGGCTCTGGCAGAGCGGCTACTGCCGAGGCTGCCGAGGAGCGCAGGCCGGAGAAAAGGCCCAGGGTCGAATCCCCATCTGCCCCGGAACCTGCCATGTCGGTCGGGGGGTCCGCCACTCCCTCCGATTTCATTCCTTGGAGACCGGACGTCGAGGGGGTGCTGGGGAGGCCACTAGCCGAGTCGGACCGAGCGGTCAACCCCGATGTGGTTGCCGCTCTGGGACGAGCTTGCGCCCTTCCCCAGGACATGGCAAGGTGGGCGCAGATGGATAATGAATCCCTGCTGCTTTCCTCAATGCGGTCATTGGTAGAGGTATGTACAGTTAATTCTTCATGTTCTTTTGTTTTTCTGCTGCATTTCATTTGGTGACACTCTGTTCTTGCTGCAGCTCTTGCAAAAGTGCCAAACTGGCAAGGGTAGGCTGGACGCAGCCGAGGCCAGGGCAGCAGTTTGGGCAGCGGAGAAAGAGGAACTGCTGAAGTCCCTGGCGGCGAGGGACGCTACCCTGGAGGAGGAGGCGAAGAAAACCGCGGATCTTCTGGCCGAGCTCGACGCAGCGCGGGCCTTGTCCGAACACCTCAAAGAGGAGGCGAAGGAGGCGAAGGACCAAAACGCCCGCCTCTCCTGGGAGCTAGACGAGGTCCGGCTTACGTCGTCACGGCTGGAGGAAGACATGCAAATGCTGCGGGGGACGAACAAGAGGCTCACCTCCGAGAGAAAGCTAGCTGAAAGAAAGCTAGAGATGGCTCTGGAGGGGAAGGCGGCCGAGCTCGCGCAGGCTCTCAACGTGCAAGAGGCCAAACTCAAGGAAGAGTACCTAGCCGAGCACGAGTCCGTGATGAACGAGGAGGTCAGCAAGCTGACGGCTAACTACAAAGCCCAACTGCCAGGAATCCGAGAGAAGGCGTGGACACTTGTGTGGAAGGCGGCCTTAAGGAGGGTCGGCGTCCCTCCGGACAGCCCTATCTTTCAGAATTCCCCCAGGTTTCCTCGCTCGGATTCGGAGTTGCGAGCCACCTCGGGAATCAACCCCGTTCCGTCAGCCTCGGAGGTCCCTCCAGCTCCAGCCGCCCCTGCTCCTCCAGCGGTTCCTGAGGCTGCCCCAGCCGCTCCCAGCGAGAGTGCTACCGGGACCAACTGTAATAAGGGAGCAGCAGCTCCCTGAACTATGTAATTTTCCTGTTTTGCCACACATTGTATTCAAACGGATTCTTCCATAATAATAAAACAACACATTGCCACTTGGTCTGTGAATGGTTGTGATTTTGCTTATGGTGGAATGAGTGTTGACGCAAGCAGTTTGTGATTTTGCTTATGGTGGAATGAGTGTTGACGCAAGCAGTTTACCGAGTAGTTGGATAGGTACCAGGCGAGGACGGTTGGTTCTCTAAGCAGAGGAACCGAGCCGCGAGGGTGGTACTGATACCAAACCCGGATGTCGTTGGCTGTGCCGCCAGAGCTGGTGAAGGCACCGAGCTCAGGACGGTTGGCCCTCTGAACAGAGGCGCCGAGCCGCGAGGGTGGTACTAATACCGGACCCTGATATACTGTTGGCTGTGCCGCCAGAGCTGGTGAAGGCACCGAGCTCAGGATGGTTGGCCCTCTAAACAGAGGCGCCGAGCCGCGAGGGTGGTACTGTTACCGGACCCTGATTTGCTTATGGCTGTGCCGCCAGAGCTGGTGAACGCACCGAGCTCGGGACGGTTGGCCCTCTGAACAGAGGCGCCGAGCCGCGAGGGTGGTACTGTTACCGGACCCTGATTTGCATATGGCTGTGCCGCCAGAGCTGGTGAAGGCACCGAGCTCAGGACGGTTGGCCCTCTGAACAGAGGCGCCGAGCCGCGAGGGTGGTACTGTTACCGGACCCTGATTTGCTTATGGCTGTGCCGCCAGAGCTGGTGAAGGCACCGAGCTCAGGACGGTTGGCCCTCTGAACAGAGGCGCCGAGCCGCGAGGGTGGTACTGATACCGGACCCTGATATGTGAGGCAGGAGATGGAACCGTGCTGACAGTCGGTACTCCCAAGTAATGCAAAGACTCGTTCCAGAAAAAATCGCCTTTTTTATTGATACTTGATTTTTGTGATACATTTCAGAAGTAGAATTTTTTGAGATGCGTCGCATTCCATGGTCGCGGGAGTGCCTTCCCCCCCATATCTTCAAGTCGGTAGGCAGATCTCCCGGCCGTTGACGTTATTCTGAACGGTCCCTGCCAGTTGGGCGCCAGCTTGCCCTCGTTAGGATCTCGGTCGCCAGGAAGTGTTTTCTTCAAGACCAACTCTCCTATCGTGAATCTTCTTTCCTTGACCTTCTGGTTGTATCCCCAGGCCAACTGCTGCTGATAGGCGGCCAGGCGGATAGCTGCCGCCTCTCTTCGTTCTTCAGCCAAGTCCAGCTCTCGTGCCACGTTCTGATCGTTCAGGCCCTGGTCACAAAGTTCCGACCTCAAGGTCGGGAGGCCGACTTCAAGGGGAATGACTGCTTCCATGCCGTAGGCGAGGGAGAACGGGGTCGCCGAGGTGGAACGCCTCGGAGTAGTTCGGTAGGCCCATAGAACACTTGGCAGCTCCTCTGCCCATCGACCTTTGGCTCGGTCGAGTCTCTTTTTAATTCCGTCGAGAAGCACTTTGTTTGAGATCTCGGCCTGGCCGTTGCTCTGTGGATACGCCGGGGTGGAGTAGATGTTGCGAATGCCGTACTCCTGGCAGAAGCTTTTGAAGAAGTTGGAATCGAACTGCGTACCGTTGTCGGAGATGAGAGTGCGGGGAATTCCAAATCTGGTGATGATGTTCCTCCACACAAAGTTCTTCGTGTCTAATTCGGTGATGGAGGACAATGGTTCAGCTTCGACCCATTTTGTGAAGTAGTCCGTGGCCACAATCAACCATCTTTTGTTCCCCGGAGTTCGGTGAAGTGGTCCGACGATGTCCAGGCCCCACTGGGCGAAAGGCCATGGGCTGGAGAGGGAACTCAGGTCCTGGGCTGGCTGGTGGAGAGAGTGGGAGAACTTCTGGCACTTCTCGCACTTCCTGGCGTAAAGCTGGGCGTCCTTCTGCATGTAGGGCCACCAGTAACCCTGGCTGATAGCCCGGTATGCAAGTGACCGACCTCCTATGTGACTGCCGCAGACTCCCTCGTGAATCTCGTAGAGGAAATCGTCGACTTTGCCGGGGTGAACGCACTGGAGGTAGGGCCCTGTGAATGACTTCCTATAGAGCTTGCTGTCTGGGGACAGCCAGAACCGGGTCGCCTTCAATCTGATCTTTCGAGCTTCAGTCTTGTCCTCGGGTAGCTGGTCGTCCTTCAGGTAAGCAACGATAGGGTCCATCCAGCTCGGGCCGAGATCGAGGCACATGAGCTGCCGTGGTTGTTGGAGGTCGATGCTGGGCTCCTGCTGCGTTTCTACTTCCACTGTTCTTTTTTCACCGGCCTCCACTGCCGAGGCGAGGCTGGCGAGGGCGTCTGCATGGGAGTTGGATTCTCTGCCGATCTGCCGAACCTCGGCCCTCTCGAACTGGGAGAGAAGTCCTCTGGCGTGGGCGAGGTAGGCTGCCATCCTGTCATCCCGAGCCTGGTAATCCCCGCTGAGCTGGCTCGTCACCAGTTGGGAATCGCTGAAAACCACAACGGACCGGGCTTCCAAGATTTTGGCACTGTTCAGTCCGGCAATGAGCGCTTCATATTCGGCCTCGTTGTTAGATGCCTTGAAACCAAGTGTCACAGCTTGCTCGATGACGAGGCCTTCGGGAGACTGGAGAACTATGCCAGCGCCAGCTCTCTTGGATGTTGAGGATTCGTCGACGAAGACTTTCCAGGACGAGTCTAGGAGTTCTCTCCAGGACTGTTCTTCCTCAGTCTCGGTGACAACCTCTGCATCCCTATCGCCCCCCAGTTCGGTGTCGAGCGGGGTTGGTGCCGAACTCGGAGGAGTAAATTCCACAATGAAGTCAGCTAAGACTTGAGCTTTGATGGCCGTCCTGGGCTTATAGCTGATATCATATTGCCCCAGTTCGACAGCCCATTTGGAGATCCGTCCGGAGAAATCTGCCTTCCGGAGGAGAGCCTTCAGTGGGTATTCTGTTACGACCACTATTGTGAAGGTTTGGAAGTAGTGGGAGAGCTTTCGGGAGGCGCTAACGAGTGCCAAGGCGAGCTTTTCGAGCTGCAAATACCGGGTCTCGGCGTCCAGCAGGGTCTTGCTCGTGTAATAGATGGGCCTCTGCTGGCCGTTGTCCTCTTTGATGGACCGAGCTCACTGCATGGTCCGAGACCGACAGGTACAAGAACAGTGCCTCTCCGAAAGTCGGGGTCGACAGCAGTGGTGGAGAAGAAAGGTACTGTTTTAGCTGTTGCAGCGCCTGAGAGCAATCCGACGTCCACTGGAACTTGGAGCCCTTTCGCAATAGTTGGAAGAAGGGTCTGCACTTGTCCGAAGCGCGGCTGATAAAGCGGTTCAGGGCGGCAGCCATTCCGGTCAGCCGCTGAACTTGTTTCGCCGAGGTAGGACACTGGAGCTCCTGGATCGCGGTGATCTGATCAGGGTTTGCTTCGATCCCCCTTCTTGTGACCAGGCTCCCTAGGAACTTGCCGGAACCGACCCCAAAGGCGCACTTGGACGCATTAAGCTTCAGTTGGAACTGGCGGAGGATGTCAAAAATCTGGCGGAGGTCGGTCAAATGGTCCTGCGACCTCTTGGATTTGACGACCATATCATCGATGTAAACCTCCACCGTCTTGCCGAGCTGGGCCTGGAACATCTTGGTCACCAAGCGCTGGTATGTTGCTCCGGCATTTTTTAACCCGAAGGGCATCACCTTGTAACAATAGGTGCCCCTGGGAGTGATGAAAGCTGTCTTCTCCTGGTCTGCCGCGTACAAGGGGATCTGATGGTACCCCCGGTAGGCATCCAGGAAGCTCATCCGGTCGTGTCCGGCAGTGGCGTCGATGAGTTGGTCGATCTTCGGAAGAGGGAAGCTGTCCTTGGGACAGGCCTTATTGAGGTCGGTGAAGTCCACGCAAACCCTCCATTTTCCCGTCTTCTTCTTCACCACCACGGTGTTAGCTAACCACTCCGGATAGTGGACCTCTCTTATTGCATCTGCCTCGAGAAGTTTCTGAACTTCCTCAACCACGGCCTCAGTCTGCGGGACCCCAGTCCGGCGCGGCTTTTGAAGTACGGGCCTATGGTTGGGATCCACCTTTAGCTCATGGCAGATGACTGCCGGGTCAATGCCGGGCATCTCATATGGTGTCCAGGCAAAGACCGCCTTATTTTCTTCGAGGAGATTGAGCAGCTCTGTCTTCTCGGTCTCGGGGAGTTGGCTTCCCACGAGAAAGAATCTGTCGGGGTCGACGGGATCGATGTTGACCTTGGTGAGGTCCTCGATGCTCTTCTGCGCCGGAGCCCTGCCGACGTCACCGAGCTCGGCCTCTCTATCCAGCTCGGCCATATTGACTTGGGACGGCTCAGCCTCGTCAGGGAGCACGGCCAGCAGGCATTGCCTGGCCATGTGCTGGTCGCCTCTGACGGTGATCACGTCCGTCCGACCCGACTGGCTTTCCAAAGGGAATTTAAGCTTCTGATGCCGGGTGGAAGGAACCGCCTCCATGCTATGCAGCCATGTCCTCCCCATTATTACATTGTACGGGGAAGGGACATCGACCACTAGGAAGTCCACCTGCCTGCAGGCGCCACCTAGTTGGACTCGAAGGGAGATTTTGCCCTTGGGATAGACAGGTTTAGAGCTGAAGCCTACCAGAGGGGTACGGGCTGCCTGGAGGTCCTCGTCTTTTAGTCCCAACTTTTTGAAGCAGTCGTAGTAGAGGACCTCGGATGAGCTGCCAGGGTCGACGAGGGCTCTCTGAACCAAGAAGTTTTGAAGCTTCAAGGTGAGCACTAGGGCGTCGTTGTGCGGTAGCTCGACGTCTTCTAGGTCTTCATCAGAAAACCATATTCTGACCCCCTCTGTTCTGGCTTTCTTCGCGGCCGGCTCTGGCGCCGCGGTCAGCACCTGTTTTTGATGGGAGGCGCGCCTGGCCTCAGCTCGAGCCTGGGAGCTCTTCTTAGGTGGGGCGGCGAGGTGGATGACGCCCTCCGGCTCGCTATCCTGGTTCTCAGCTTCCCGCCGTGGGGGTCGGCCATCACCTCGGCCCTCCTGCTTGATATACTCCCGAAGATGCCCCTCCTTCACTAGGTCCTCCAGGTGGAACTTGAAGCTCTTACATTCGTCGGTCCTGTGCCCGTTCTGCTTGTGGTAGGCACAGAACCTACTCTGGTCCCGGGTGGAGGGGTCGGCTGTCATTGGTCGCGGCCATTTGAAGAACGGCTGCGCCTTTATTTTGCTGAGGAGCCTATAGATCGGCTCCTTGAAGATGGTGTTCACTGCCACGTATGAGGATGGTTCGTGGCCGGATCTCCTGCTGCTCCGTGATCCCGACGTCGAGGCGGAGGGGGTTCGGCGCTGCTCCGAGGACCGGGCTTTGCGCCGATCCGGGGATGGGTCCCTTCGACGATCCTCCCTCCTGGAGGACCTGCTGTCTCCCTTGGCCGGTTGGCTCTTCTTGGTGAGGCCAAAGTTCTCCCGACCTCGCGTCTCGTCTTCTTCCGCCAAGATGAACCGGTTTGCTCGGGTCATCAGTTCCTTCATGGTGGTCACGGGATACATGACCAGCTGCGCCCGAAGTGGGATACCTGGCTGCAGAGCCAGCTGGAAGGATCTCACTGCCAGCTCCTCAGAAGCGCTCTCGATCTGGCTGTAGACAGTCCAGAATCGACGAGCGAACTGGGTGACGTTCTCGCTCTCCTGCATCCGGAGGGCCATCAGATCGGCATCGGTCTTTGGGATGACACGATGAGCTTGGAACTTTCCCAGGAAGGAGGCCCGGAGCTGACGCCAGCTGGAGATGGAATTTTCGGGAAGCGAACAGAACCACCGTAGGGGGAGATCCGCCAAACTGGAGGAAAAGACTCGACAGTTCAGGGAATCGTCGTCCCCCCAGACCGACATCCTTTGGACGTAATGTCGGAGGTGCGCGGCAGGATCCGAGGTCCCGTCATATAGGGTGAACCTTGGGACGCTGAACTTCTCGGGCAGCGTGTATCTTCTTATCTCCCTAGAGAAAGGAGACGCGCCAGTATCTTCAGCTTCAAGAGTGGCATACTGGTCCCGGTCGATACCAGCAGTCTCTAAGTTCTGGCGGATGGTCTGCTTTACCTGCTGGTCGATCCACTTCTTCAGTTCATCGTCCTCCAACCCCTGGCATTGCTTCTTTGGCCCTTCATGTATGTGGCTGCTGCTAGAGCCTTCCTCTCTTTGGTCCCGGTCACGCCTCTTGCTGTTGAGGACGTGCCTCAGGTCTTGCCCGTGGCTCGGACGCCTGGGCGGCGGGCTCTGATCCTTCTTGCCTTCGAGCTGTTGCGTGAGCCGTTCGATAAGCTCACGCTGCTCCTGGATGAGGAGGTTTTGTGCTCTGACGTCCGCCAGGCGGGGGTCTTCGTCGTGCTCAAGGCTGGCCTGATGATGAGACTGCGATCTAGCCCGGGATGACTTCTCTTGCGGTTTGGTGACTGACTTGTCACCTTGCACGGGCCGCTTATGGCCATGGTGGGGTTGCTCTGGAGGTGGAACGTCGCGAAGGGAGGGCATGGTCACTCCCCTGGATTGTGACGCTGTTTGGACCGTAGGAGACCTCCCGCCAGACCTCCTTTGCTGAGGGGGAGGAGGCGGAAGGTTCTGCGCCAGCGGAGGCTGTAGGGACAAAGACTTGCCCCTAGAAGGTCCTTCGCCATTCCTGGTTTTTGGAGGCATGGTGTTTGCAAGCTTTTTGTTCAGTTTCCCACAGACGGCGCCAAACTGTAGGCGGTAAAAACGACACCTACTTAGATTAGGATGAGATCGGGGTAGAATGCTTAGGACAGGGAAATGCTGAACGCCTGGAACCTGAAACGGAAGGAGAAAGGCTAACGTCAGAGCCCCTGGCTGTCGAGAGCCGAAGGCACTCCGATGCCTGAGTTAGTTCTGAGGAGACTAAACAGGAGGAGGAAGAAGAGAATGAAACAGTCTAGTAATCAGAGCTGTATGCTGAGTATTGCGTACCTTTCATGGGACCAATCCCATGCGTATATATAAGCGAGCGTTGCATGCTCATTCTCTCTGTGAGTGGGGGTAGGTGAGGTGAGGTCCCATCGACCCTTACCCTGGCGGGCTGCAGTAGGTAGAGTGGGCAACATCCCATCCTCACTTTCCATGCCTTCAGTCAGTTGACGTACAGGGCTGATAAAGCAAACCTCTTATCGCCATAAATGAGCGATCCTATCGCCATAAATGAATGCCCGTATCAGTCTGAGCGCGCCGCATTTCCAGGAGGGTGGCGGCCCACCCTGACTTTAGCATCCTAGCCTGAGACCAAGGATGGCTTGGCCGTGGTGCGCCTTTGCACCGAGCTGGCATCTATGCCGAGCTGAGACCGGGCTGACTGAGCTGCCAAGCTATGACCGAGCTGCCGAGCTATGACCGAGCTCACTGGGCTGCCGAGCTTCCGCCACGGAGGCTGAGGTGATCGGCAAGTTCAGCCGTAATCCCTGCTTAACTTTGTCATTACGGTGTTTTACCCACACACCTTACAAACCTGATCCTACTAAAATTGTATGATTAGGATTGTTTTACCCCTGACATTCTGTTTCTAATATATACGCTGTCACAAGTTAACATAAAGATAATAACCATCAATTTGACAAAGTATTTAGGGCATGTGAGACGTTGTACGTCAAAATACAATTATTGATCACAATAGCATCAAAATTTGCCATGACAAGATATTGAGAGTGCAATATGAGGTACATCCAAAAACAATTATTCCTCACAACAACATCGAAATAAGATGTGGGCATTAAATAATAACTAACTTTTTTGGCAACAGATGAAGTTTAAAATTTAAAAAAAATGACTTATGATTAAAGGGTCTTTAACCTTTTTCCTTTTAATGAATGATGAGTTTTCTTTTACTCTGCTATGCCACCTTTATCCTGTTGAAGGCTAAATTTTTTGAAAATAAGTGATGAGGATTAGGAAAAATATCGTGTGAAATTGAACCGTGACCTTTGACATGTCTGGGCATACCCTAAATGACTCTTCAATGATAGAATACTCTCTTTGGTATGAAAAATAAGAAAATGCAACATCAACAAAAGTTATGAACTAATTTGGAAAAAAGAAGAAGAATGAATTAGAAATGGTCATGTTAAATAAAATCCCTACGACAACAAAAGGACAATTAAAAAGAGAATCTAGGTGTGTCGCAGCCATTTAGGAAGTAGTGAGAGACGTACTTTTTGCTCTGGTTAAGGATTTCACTACAAAGGATGAGTAAAAGAGGAGTTTCTCAGTAATTAACAAATGCATGTGAGATGTAGTACAGTAGTCAAGAAAAATACTAATTTTTCTTTCTAAAATGTAAATCCAATTAGCATGCCAATCTATACTCAAGTTCAACATCCAATTATAGGGTCCTTAATACGTACATTCTATATAAATTAAAATGGCTCGGCAATCTAAATCCTTTTCTAATATGGGAATAGACCATATTTGAGAGCTTTTAAATATGGTCAATTATAGTGTTTCTAGTCATGTGATTTGGGGTTCTATGGGAAAACTATAGTGGTGATTTTGTTAATCATTTTAAGAGAACACATACACATGGACTGCAACACACACAAACTGAAGCCATAAACTTGATAAACGCAACTCCAATGTAAAGAGATGAAAGGTAGTTATTCTTTTCAGCAACTCCTTACAGGTCTTGGGTCAACACCAGAGGCCTACAACCATTGCTGGATATAGCTTGATGTGGGCTGAGAATTGGCTGATGAGTGCAAGCCAGCAGGAGGATGTTATTTAACAATAGTCAACTTTGCGAGCATGGATATCTCACCACTCCATTTCCCATTGTCATTGGCTCATTGCGTTAAAGATTTTCCAACTGCCTTTCAAATACGAAGAGGCTTTGTCTTAGATGAAAGCAGCCATTGTTCACGTGATGAAAAATCTATCTACATCCAACATATTTATATTGTATTTATAAAATACACAAGTACAAATGATTTGGTAAGGCTAAGTTAAAGCACTTCCACAAAACTAACCACCTTCTTCGTCTCTCATGTAAGCGAGAAATATAAGAATAATGATACCTTATTTGGAGAAGAGGATGAGATGCCTGCACTAGTCATCATTTATGGGACAGTTTTTGTTCATTACATATGGAAGTAGTAATTGTTATTATTGAAATTGATAGGGATAGATTATTGAATAGAGATTAATTAGTTGTCGGCATGTCAATTTGGTTTTCTAGGCAGGCAACGATCAAAAAGCCAATTCCAAGAACTCTCCATTAATTCACGGTAATTGTGAGTTCGTCATCAGCTTCGTGATGGATAAGCTCTCTGAAATCTTGTTCAAAATGTTGAATTCACAGTTGGAATTCAAAATCAATGCTTCCATTTTGCATTGTTGTGACAAGAAAAGATGCAATTGAGGTGCTTCTCACTTCCATTCTTCACATTGTTTCCTACATGTTTTCGATCTTGTGGCATTTGTCCTCCTTATGCACTTGCATACTGTTCTTATATTCATCTTTACTTATAACTTTACCATTTACCCAAAAGGAACAAAAGGCACAAACTGTAACGCCCCTGGCCTTAATTAGGGGGTTAGTGTAATTAATTAAGATGACTGTTAATTAATATAGTTTGTAGCCTAATTAGGTGCATTGAGAAGTCCTCATCATACATGACATTCCCTATGTTGTGGACCCATCAACCCATCCTGGCCCAAGACCCACCTATGAGCCCACACCCATTGGCCCAAGGACATTGTTATAAAACCCCTAGAACCCTTGGAACTTATTTGCAATTTCCACAAAAGTTCTACAAAAACCCTAAAAGCCCTCTTCCTCCCCCTCATTCTCTACATTCCCCCTTTTCTTCTCTACTCTCCCCATTTCCATCTCTCCCCCCTCTGCATTCTCTCTACTTCCTCTTCCCCTTCCCATCACAAGCCAAGTCCCAAGCATTCAATAGCACCATCTCCATATTCCTCAACCCTCCTTTCCCTATTTTCCCCATCTCTTCTCTTCTTCTCTAATCTCCCCATTTCCTCTCTTCTCCCCATCACCAAGCTCAGGGTTCCATTGCTTCCAAGCTCTTCCCTAGGCGTCCCTCAAGCTCTCAAGGCTCTCCCCATCATCTCCTTCACCATCTCCCTCTCCCACCTCCATCCTAGTAAGTACCCATTTTTTATTTTGCATGTAGTTCTCTTGTTTTCTTTACTAGGAGCATTCATTCATGATTTATAGGTTCTTTCTTCTTGTTTGGGATGTAGGAAAAGGGATTATAGCTTGGATCGGTGAGAGGATGATGTGGTGTGCAAGGTAGGAAAACCCTAAGCACCAAAAAGAGGGTTTTTGCGGAAAGCTCATAAAGGCAAGTGAATAAATGCTAGTAACCTTATCTTCATGCTTTTGTTGTTGATTCAATGCATGGAATGTGTAGCTACCCCCTCTTACAAGGTCTTTTGATGTTAACGGTGGTATGTTAATAATTAATGGATATTAATGGAGTTGGTATTAATGGCCCTTAAATTGGTAAATGATTAGGTGGAATAGGTAGTAAGGAAAGGCGCTAATAGGAGGTAGAAAACCCCATGGATGCAAGGGGAATGGCCCTCTTGAAAACCAACTCGAACCCATTCTTGTTCGTTTCTGAAGCCCTGCGGTCGACCGTAGATGGATTTGCGGTCGACTGAAACAACTACACCTATCTTAGGTTTCTGTCGAACTTGAGACATTGCTTAACAGACTCTAGTGTTTTCGGTGAGCTTGCAGTCAGCCTCAGAGCTCACCGCTAGACTCTTCGGTCGACCGAGAATAGGTTCACAGTCGATCGCAGACACAGTCCCAGAAACTGGAATTTTTGGAATTAGGACCCATAATCCTAGGATCATGACCCTTAGCCTATGTAATTAATAGGTTATGATCGGCCTTTGGTGGGGAGATGTGTGTGACCTTGACACCTCCTCACGGGTGATCCTGTTTCGCATCTAGGACCCGTATGGGACCATAAGAGTGGCAAGTAGGATTCCAAGGTGCTAATAATTTTGGTAGCACCAAATGACCACACAAGCATCTCAAGCCCATGGACCCATTGTGATGGCCCATGGACCCTATATGCGAAGGATGAACCTAAACCTAGGTCGGTTAGTACCTTACCCCCTTGTTCCTTAATCATGCTATTTGGTAGGTTAGTAACTCCATACATTACATGACACGAGCATGTATCCACTTTATTCGTTGTGCCTTATGTTGGGTGGTGTGCGTGTGGAGGACGATTGTGGGATGTTGGGTATCAAGGACTACCCAGTTGTGGTTGGGCATGTTGTACGGAATATACGTGTAGGGTAGTCCTCCTTGCTTGGCTTTGTTATGTGTTTGGTGGTGATACCCAACTAGGGCTTGGCTGAAACCCTGAGTATGTAGTCCTTGATCCTTCGAGTCAAGCACCTATAGGTGGATATAGGCTCCCACAATTTAGGGCGTCTACCCATGTATTAGAGCTGTTGTATGCATGTGTGTGTGTGGTTACCGCCTGCAGATCGGGAGGTAGTCATACGCCATCGGGCCAGCGTACATTATGTGAGATAATGTGTAAGTGAGCTGTTTGCATTCATTAGTTTGCATTTATGGATTGTCAGGCCTGCCTGGGTTTGTTATGCTTAGCCTATGAGGGTTGGCCCGTTGATAGAGTGTGAGCTAGGGAATTGTTGCCGTATGATTCGTATGGTCATTACTTACTCATGCTTTAATGCCTAGCTTACTTAAGTTATTACTCTTATGATCTAATATTGTCTCTATTCTATTTGATGCATATTATATTGCTACTAACATCTATTTACTTGCCAATTTATCTGATTGACACTAGATTTGGTACTTAGGTAGTGGAGCCCTATTGTGTAGGTGGCTGAGGTGGTTCCACAGGATTTGTCAGTTGAGGGGTTGCCACTAGGGGATCGTAGCAGAAGTGTGGTGTTGTTGGGCTAGTACTTGAGAGCCTCATACTACATCTGGTGTATGAGCATAGTTTTATCTTTTTACAGGTTACTTTTGTGGTGTTGGTCATTCGTTAAAACTATGATGCATTTGTAATTAAACCTTAAGTAACTGCCTTCTATTACTTATATACACTTTGACATAGTTACATGTTGTATTAGTGATCATCTGTGCAGATTGTATGTATTAATGATTCCGCAATTTGTTTATGGTAACTGATCATCATTTGTAACCTTACTCCGGACTTTGATCCACTCGGAATTGGGGCTATAAATGCAATTAAGGGAAAAGTTTTAATTGGCCCTGATTCTCACACGCTTGGGATGCAGTTTGATACGAACCGAATTCCGGGGGCGTGATGAAAACAGTCAAACACCTGTCGCATGTTATGTCTCTAGTTATGTACATGGCCACTACCAGAGATTTAGGGGGTCCACTGTATATGTCACAGCTATTTATTGATTCAATTCCTAGTAGGCTTTCAATCAAGCAGTTCACGCTCAGCCGTATTTCACAGAACATATTCCATCTATGGCTTTCTATAAATTTTGTTAAGTCCGACCATTCAATTGTTTGTCTCATTCATTTTAGACACAAGACATCTCATTACATGGCACTTGTAGAAGTTTGTTGAATAATCCAAATAGTTTGTGGTCAAATGATGTCATCTTAGTCAATAGTATTAAGTCGGCTAACTTTATAAGATAAGAAAAACAATCTATATGAGCAATAAGAAAAATAATCCTTACAAGAAACAGAGGGAAAGGAAATGAAACAATAATAATTCTTAGAACACACATATGAGCAAAAGCCAAGGAACTACACATGAACTACAACTATTATTCATTTCAATTTAGATATATAAGGCTTTTAATCAAACACACATACAGAGCTACGGTAATCAACATTGGGAAAAAAGAGCTTGAAAACTAAGGCATACCTTCACCGGTAAGGGAAAGCAAATGCAAGGAGAGCGAGAAGCATGTGAGAGGGAGAGCCGTTGATTGACAGGGCAGAGGAGATGAGAGTGAGGCATTCTTGGGTTGAGAGAGACGCATTGATGAGGCGTAGAGGAATGTGATTGCGTTTCGAGAGGAAGAGGGAGAGGAGGAGAACATGCTGTTGTGGTCTCACTGACGCGGCTTGTGGATGATCCAGATCGAGGTCTTTTTCTTGTAAGGTACAGGAACACGAATGCACCCAAAACATAGAAAAAGTGATACAAGAAAAGGTGATACAAAGAGACAAATCTAACAAGTCTTGTCTCAAAAAGCAAACATAACTTTGGGGACCACTTGCATTACAAGTTCAGTGGCACTTCAATTGCGGTTTCCGCCTCCACTGCATCCAACCAGGGCCCGCTAATGTCGCCAATACAAGTAAGAAGATTTCCACTCTGAAGAAAGGCTTACAATCCGAAATCATAATCAAACTTAGAATGAACACAACTTCAATGGAGATTAATGCCAAGACCACCAGTGAGTTCACATAAAACAACATCTCTTTCCGCAGGATCATTATAATTGGTATTGAGGTCAATGATACTAAGAAGCCCAAGGCATCCGAGGCCATGAAAAATGTAAAGATGCCTGGATTTGTCTCACTTTGAATCGCCTTTCCTGGTATATGGTTAGTGTGATTCCCTCGACCCGAGCCTTGCCATAACCCCCCCCCCCCCCCCCCCCCCGGTGGACTGAGTACGGCTTGGAAGGTGACAGTCATGATTAACCCGGCCACCACGATTTACTTCAGTCGCGTGGCGGTCAGTGATATTGGGTTGGCACTCTCTGTCTTTAAGTCGTTGGATGATGGCCATCCATCTACAGTGGGAGTCATTGGCAACATCACCTGCTGGAATTTGTTTTGTTCCAAGCAGCATATGCATCATTGTCATGCGCAGGAATTTGTTCTATTATATCGATGGCGGTATTTCCTTCATTGTTTGCAGCATTTCCTTCATTCCAGGCTTAGTCAGGAGAAGCTCAATAATCTGTAATGGAACAGGAAACATTAACCATTAATCTCTCTGTATAAATATATTGCTCCTTGTTGTGGGGCCTACTGGGGATCGGACGCTGGGGGATTGGATTATTTGAATCGGCCCTTTCGTTGTACAGTGACGAGCACATATTTATTCTAACCAATTCATCAATGACCCACAAATTTCAGCCCTTGAAAATTGGTGCAGCTGATCAGAAGGATCCATTCAGATGGGTGCATACCCAAGACGTGTATGGTCCATTCAAATGGATCATCAAGTGGGCACCACTATGAAGTGCGCGCAGAATTCACCATTCGCAGAGTGTACTGGATAACTTTTGTGTGTGTATATATTATCCCCTTTCAAGTGCGGAAATGCTCGTCTAAGAACCTTGCACATAGCCTTGTGGAGCCCACCTAGGGCCACATCGATCCATGGAAAGGTCGGGATCGAAAGATTTGGATGTAATTCTCCTATGTACAAAATTTATGCCCGTTAGATCAAGTTGCCCCGCAAAGCCATGCAGTTTGGAGAGAATTTTGAATCCAAGGGTCCAATTGGGTATTGGTTTGGATGAAACCGCAATCTTTTTCAGTTTCTAAGAAAACTTGTTTTTACCTATGATTTTCATTAGTAAAAGGTTGCACCGCAGCATGTTGGAATTGACGTAACCCCATACCAATAAATGTCGCAAAATTTCTTTTGGTAGAATATAAAAGTTGGAAGTTGAGATTAGCTTTGATTCTAACGAGAGGGCGAGGAATTAGAGACCCACGGCGGCCCACACGGTTAAGGGCTAATGTCATTTCCACTGGCTACAAAAGAACGACCGCCCGAGTCACGGTTGTTTTCCTTGTCTTTACATACGAATCGAGTCTACCCGCGCTGCCACAGCAACTGCTCCAGTCCTCCATGGAAATGATAAATCCCCCTTCTTCCTCTGTATTAATAAACCAGTTTGCAACTAGAACCTTTACTTTTGTGTGAGCCATGGCAACAGACATGGAATGTCAGCTCTTTCAAGTATGTGAAACCGGCGATCTTGATGGATTCAGAAGGCTCTATAATGCGGACAACTCAATTCTCAATCAAAAGATCTCCGGATTGCAGGAGACGCCTTTACACCTGGCTACCAGATTCAACCACAACAACCTAGTGACAGAGATCCTTAATCACGGTAATCATACGGCCAAGGCGATGAATGGGGAGGAGGACACCCCATTGCATGTGGCATGTCGACTGGGGGAACTAAATATTGTGAATCAGCTGTTGGATGCCTGTTCATTTGTGCCGTACATGCTCAACAAGGACAAGCAGAGTGCTCTATTCGTAGCATGCTCTTGTGGGCACTTGGGAGTGGCTTTGCATCTCTGCGACAAGATGGATCTCAATGTCTGGGATGGCATTGGCGCTTCTTCTCTTTGGATAGCAGCCTCCAAGGGATACCAAGGTGATTTTCTTGGGTTGGGTTACATTTATTATTATTATTATTTTCTAAGTCCGTCTCTAGGCTAGAAGTGATACTATGAACGTCAAGATCCAGGGATGAATCCAATCCAAGGATTCATGTGTGATACCGAGCTGCCGACATCCGTACTCAACTACGAGTGTGTTGGCTGGTTGCATTTTCTTTTATTCAGGGGCACAAATATGGGTGTATTGACCTATTATTCACTTTAAGCCCACCTGGGGCCGCTTGTGGGTAAGCTTGAAGCTCGGGCTAAAATAACCACAGCTCAGTGCGAGGTACTTCTCCACATGCAACCCAAATAACATTTTGGCCTTTTTCTTTTTCTTTTTTTTTTCTTTTTTTTTTTTTTGTCATTGAATTGAATACATATGAATTTAGTATTATTAAAAAGCCAAAGGTTGAAAGATGTTAGTTGTAGATGTAGATGAGAGCTTGAGATTCCTAGGATTTGAATAAATTAATTAGGATGATAGTTGGGATGATAGTTGGGTATTCATTTCCCATCTTCCTCTATTATTTCATGGTAATTTTTGGATGTTCACATTTGTTTCTTTGATTTAAACCACTTTTAAGTGTTAGAATTATGAGAAATTCATTTTCACAAAATGGGCGGCCAATTAAGTGTGTAATTATTGCTGTGTTGAGAGCAAGCTGAATATACTTATTCCAGTTTCTGTTCACTCTATGAATTGAATCAACCAACCTCTGTGCACACAAAATAAGAGCCCGTGACATAGGTGTGCCTCAACCAGAGGATGAGGATAACACACTAATTGCACTTAAATCAGGCCAAAGTTGAACTTGGATGTAACAGTTACACATGGATGCAGACGTCGTGCTGAATATACTAAACAAAAATCCAAGCTTGGCAAGTAGAAAAGGTGAGAATGGATTTTCAGCAATGCACTTAGCTGCAAGAGAAGGGAAGATAGAAGTAATAAAAGAGCTCCTTAGGAAAGACATAAATCTGAGTTTCTTAACGGAAAATGATGGAAGAACACCTCTCCACTTGGCAGCAGCCAGCCGTAAAGTCGACGCCGTCAAAGAATTCCTCCCTGGATCCACTTTGTATAACAATCTTCAAGTTATAATCGTCGATCTCATTAACAAAGCTGACAACGACGGTAACACTATCCTGCATCACGCAGCCAACATGAATTTCTCAGAGGTATGAAAGAGCTGAACCCACTAACACAGCCATTTTTTTTATTTCGCTGAACCCACTAACACATCTATTTTTATTTCATACAAAAATGGGTAGGGTTAAACGGTTGATCACCCTCACTCACTCTTACTGGGAGTGGGTGGTTTTGATGGGGTTCAAGGCAAGAATTGGATCCAGAGATTTGTTTGAACTCGACTTCGAATTAGGAATGTTGGCTGCCTGGCCTGCTTATGTAACTTTTATATTCACTTTTACTAATGAAGATCACATACAAAAACAAATTTTCTAATAAGATTAATTTTTTTACAAAAAATTATAAAGAGCCCTTGGATGAACCTCATTGAATCTGACCTGCTAAACGTATATATATCCGTCCTGGGTGGATTTTTTTTTCTTGATAACGTCCGGGGTGGATTTGATATCACATAGCCTAAAGCTATCATGGGTTGGATCAGGTATAATGGAAGATAAAGGTGAATAGGGTTGATAAAGCAAAGTTGGAAAACTCGTGACCCTGATGCAAAAGAAATTAACTCGGATGGAGTCCGCGCGGAGATTCGAGATAGTCATGTTTTTTAAAAAATAATTTTAAAAATATTTAAAAATGGTTCCATTGCTCATAAAATATAAATATACATTTATTTACATGCATTGACAGTAATGAATTCAAATTAATAAATATATCTATGCAGGAAAAGTACTACAGGGAAAATAAAAGAAAAAATATTGCATATTACATAATTTTTTAGTCCAAATATTGAATGTAAAAGATCAAATATAAGTTCAAATTACAATGTAAGCATCATTTTTACATTGCTGACTTCAAACCTTGTGCATAATTACTTATAAAAAAACTTTAATTATTTAAAATCAGATCCCCCCATCAAATGATTTAGAATACAAAAAACTTATTAAAATGAGATGACTCAGCCGAGTCTCCCCTGTATTTGACTCGGTCCTTCGTAAAAATTAAATAACTCGGTGAGTCCACTCGGAGAGTTGACCAACCATGGGATAAAGTTTTGCCTCAACTCAGTACTCAACTGGGGAAGAATTGAGAATTTTCTCCTAGACAAACGGAATGCGGGGATAACAATCTCAACCCTTCAAAAGGAAGGGCCACCCTTGAATAAAATGCAATGGCCCATGATGAAGTCACCAATCCATTTCCCCGCATCCCTTTGCGCATAGGAGAACATTTTCTCTCAAGTGGACCTCTGAGTCAACTCAGTTTATGCCGCAAGACTAACAAACATGGTGATCATGATGACTGCCATATGGAGCAAAAGAGGACGAGTCGACAATAGTAGCAATGGAATTAGAGGGAACAAAAAGGAAAAAATAAGAGAACATTTCACATGGTTTGATTGCAATTTTGGACCCATGGCCCCGCATCATCTCCCACACGCTTATTGTGAGTAAGAAGTGTGGAACTCCATTATAGAGCCATCCGTTGCTAATTTGAACCGCTCAAAATACGTGTCATAAACCGTAGTAACATATCTAAGAACCTTACTTCAATAGGAGCTGGTTTCAGCATAAGAATGATTACATACTAGTATCTTGATTAGCACAACCATATGTATTAATCACGATTATCAGCCATGTGATTAGTCTTACAGTCAGACCATTTTTCTAGAGGAAGATTCGAGGATATGTCACTGGAGGAGATGACAATCATTTTTGAATAATCCAGTTTATCACTAGGTGGGCTCCAATGTGGAGTTACATACATCCCACTTGGGAGACACCCACAGATTCCGGACTCAAATTTTACTTCTCCTATTGGTATTTGGATCACAGAACACATCAAGAAACGAGAGAGAGAGAGAGAGAGAGAGAGAGAGAGAGAGAGAGATTAATGGTTAATGTTCCTTTTTCTTTTACAGATTGTTAAGATTCTCATGGACATGGATGGAATGAACGTAAATACTGTAAACAAACAAGGAATGGCTGCTCTTGATATATTAGAACAACAACCAGCATCTACTCAAAGGGACGACATCGTCCAACAGCTTAAAGCCAAAACGGTAGCCAACCCAACTGTTGAATTAACATCATTAACGGCCTTGCAAGAGGCACTGATGGTGGTGGCTGCGTTAATCGTGACCATCACCTTCCAAGCCGGACTCAATCCCCCAGGGGGATCCTGGCAGGATTCGAATGACCACCAAGCAGGAAAGGCCATTCAAAGTAAAACAGATCCATGGCTCCTCATGTTTTTCACTATCTTCGATTCCATTGCGTTCACAGTGTCTTTGGCCTTGTTACCGGTTATAATGATCCTGCGAAAAGAGATGGTGTTCTATGTGAATTTACTGGCCGCGGTGGCATTAGTCTTCATAGAGCTCACTTTCATTATGGGATTGTTTATGGTTTCCGACGGCATGCCTTATGTCATAGTTGAAATCATCTTCCTTTTATTGCCATTAGCTCCCGTTGGTTGGATACAGTGGAAGTTGAGCGGTCATTGATATGCCTCTCAAAAAGGGCAGGGAGTTGGATGTTGTAGAAGCTGATGCCGTGATGGATAGCCCGTCAACAAGTGAAACCGAGCCCCAAAGGTTTCTTTCATTGATCGGCAAGATAAGCTTTCGTCTTTTTTTGTTTTTTTGTTTTCCTGGTAGAGAATGCTTGCTTCTTGTAATTGTTTTTGTTGTCTGACGGTCTAGATTTTCTAGGTTTTGTTTTCTTTGCGTGTTATCTCTAGCCACCTTTTGGTATGTATGGGGACGTGGAATATCTGTTTCATGTTTTATAATCAAATGCAGATCTTGGGTTTGTTCTTTTTGTAGAACTATTTTAACACCAACTAAAGGGAGGTAAAATAATATCCCGAGCTGCTAAATGTACACTAGTTTTCGCTCTCTAATACTTTTTTATGACCATATATACCCCTGCACTTTTCGATGAGTTTTATACTTATATCTACAAAAGTAATAGATTTGACAATACCCCAATATTTTAAAAATATAATGTTTCAAAACTTTGAGGACAATTAAAATATAAAAATAATTGGACTACGTACCATAATGAACACAAACTACTCAAAATTATCTTTTACTCCTTTTAGGAGTGAGAACTGTATCTCACTCCTATCAAAGTGGGCCTGTATTGGATCGGTCAAGCGTAAATCAATCTACCAATTATTAATTAATAAAAATATACTAATTGGTTACTTGTGGTCATTTAATGGGCCATAATAACTATGGTAGACATGGATAGTTTTAAAACTCCTTGATTAGTTATTTGTGATCATTTGCTAGGCTGCGATACCTATGGCAGATATAGATGGTTTTGAGCACACCATTGATAGCGATTAACCAATGCCATCAAAAGGTAAACAATCAACTATTTATATTGCTTAGAATAAATGTCCTCTTTTTAAGTGCGCTTTTTCCAAATTTTATTCCAATAGAAGTTTGTCCCACTATAAGATTGAGCGCATTATATTTTTAAATGTAAATACAGTGTGAGCAACTCCCATTTCACTCGAAAGAATAGCCAATAAGCCAAAATTCAACTAATTTAAAAAAAAAGATTATCTCAAAGTACCATGAGAGAGAAACCACTCTTTTTGATAGAGAAACTCTATAAATTTTGGAGATGATTTACTTGCCTTTTTAGAAGCAAGCAAAGGACAAAAATAGTCTTGGATATTTTTTAAATTCTCTCATTTTATATACGAGCAATATAATGAAGAGGGGCAAATTTGTAAAAAAACCAAAAGACCTCCAAACTTTTGCTCTATGTTTTAGAAAAACAAAGAATTGCCCCTCCTCGACCACCCCTCCTTCCACCGTTGGAGGGGAACAAAAGGCTTGAGATCTCTTTATATTGTCAAAAATATCTCAGCTGAGGAGTATCTATCATCGTTCTTAGGCAAGGTAGTGTTCTTGGCACCTTGTGGGACCCACCTGTCATCACTCAAACCCCCTCATAATCACTAACCACCTATGAATTGACACTTCTCTTAATTTGACACTAATTATACTATATTAGAGCCGTGGGTTTTCAATCTAATTTTGATGGTAACTTTTAATTTTGACTGTTAGTTATAACTATTAACTTATCCACATTCTCCTTCTACTTCCAACATGAAGCCACTCTAAGTCTTCTTCCACTTTTCACCCTTTTCAATAATTTCTTTTTAATCTCCAATCTCTTGTACCTTTTTTTCTACATATTCAAGTTTCGTTTTCGCCTTACTTCTCCTCGTTTGGTACTTTCATAATTTTCTCTTCTTTTATTATTTATTTAAAACTTTATGCTCTATTTACACTAATCTTTTACGTTGTTCGTAAGTGTTTGGAGATGACTCATGTGATCTGAATTTTTTTTTAAATTTATCTTTATATATGGCGCCACAAATTTAATCGTAAGCACGGACTTTTTTTAAAATGCCTAGTCAATACTTAGCATGGGTTATTATGCTAGTCTAAATTATGCATAGGTAGAAGCGATCTAGGTCTTCATTTTGAAATTCACTTGCACAGTTAATGACAGGCCTTCCTAACTTACTGTGCGGAGTGCTCCATGAGTCTTCGGTGATCACAAAGACAATATAGTGCCTTATTTTGACCGTAGTCCGTAGGTGTCATGCTGGTTAGATTTCCATTGCTAAAGATGAAGTGATGGTACGGAATTTACATCTAAGGTTATTTGGGGCTTGATCAGGTTTTATTTATTTTCTTGTGACGCAGATGGGTATACTCCGATCCAAGTCCCCAATTGATAAAAGATGTGTAACACCAATTTAAAGGCACTGATTTGCTAGATCACAATGATGGGCTACTATAGTTTTTAGGGAAATTTTCAAATAAAGCATTAAATTTTTTTTCTTATTTCAAAAAGGATACAAGTTTTAAAACTTTTCAAATTAGTCCCTAAGTTTTTCAATAAATTTTCAATTAATCTAATAAAAAGTAATAACATAGTTAAGTCTAATTTTGAATCTAATACATCTAACCCCTTTATCTGTGGTCTACAAGGTTAACAACTTTATATCAAATAACAAAAATTGACACTCAAACCAAATGTCCAATTCATTCAAATCAGTGCAAATCCATGGGATTCGGTATCTATGCATGGGAAGGTTGTGTAAGTGTGAGCCATTTGGATGGGTCCTAAGGTGGGACCCAGTAGGCAGTCCTCACAGTAAGACCGTGAGGACCGCCCTCATAGGATTACTTCCCATATATATATATATATATATATATGAGTTTTTTACAAAAAGACGCATTTGATTTTAGAAAACCTCAAATATACCTCTATATTTTTTCCTTTTACTTATAGGTGCCTTGACTAACAGTCTAGCTAAAGAAAAGGTAACGGACGTTCCCACTCTTTCTCTCCTTTTTTGTATTACCAATTTTACCCTTTGGATTTGTTCGAAAGTGAAAATGACTCTTTTAGCCCTCATGTTTTTCTTTTTCCCTTTTTTTTTGTTTTTAACCATCTAAGGGGGCTCCGACCCATTTTTCTTATTTTGCTTTTAACCATTCAAGAGGGCTGGGGCCCCTTTTTTTTGTTTTTTAACCATCCAAGGGCGGATGGGACCCATTTGTCGTTTCCTTTTGCCTTTTTGCTTTTAACCATCAACTGGGCTGACCCATTTCTCTTTTTCCTGTTTGTCTATAATTATCTAAGGTGAATGAGACCTATTTTTCTTTTCTCTTTTTTAACCATTCAAGGGGGCTGGGACCCATTTTTTTAACCATCCAAGGGGGCTGGGAGACATTTCTTTTCTTTTCTTGTCTTTTTTTAACAATTCAAGGGGGCTGGGACCCATTACTTAGCTACTTGTTTCCAATGGAGAGATATAGATGGAGTTTTTCTTTTCAATTTGTTTGTTTGAATCTTGACATGGAAAGATTAAAAAAATGGCTGAATGAAAGAAAGGATCCCCTTGAGGTTCAAAATTTTACTTACATGCAATAAAATGTCCAACTTGTGTAATTTGTAAAATATGCCTATTCTCTTCTATTAATTCTAGATACATGGTTTGATTGTTATCTGTCAGTGTCTCTATTTGTAAAATAGATTACCCAGGAATCCTTACAATGCTTCTCACTTATATGGTGTTAAATGATGTATGACCCAAGGATTATCACCTATTCTATGTGTTAGTTTTGATGCCATCAAATACTACTATCACCACCAGGTGCTGGGAGATTATCCATAATGGGAATTAGATAGTGTGAAATAGCAGAATCCCAATAGGGGACTGCACAACAGTTGCGGGCCCATGGGGTTCAACGGGGATGGGCTGGTGAGAAGTTACTGATGGGATCTAGGTGAAGTCTATGTTTAAATTGAATCATAATTTTGTCCCTGAAATGGACCAGAGACGGTGAATGGGTATTACTAAAATGAACTCTGTAATGTATGTGACTTTAAGAACTCTGCCTGAATGATACTTTAATGGATTGGGTACCAGTACTGAACTATCCAATGTCCAGCACGCTGGGATGCCTTCCCTGTTAGTCTTTCTGTATGTCCAACTCTGCATGACTATAGTCATCTCTGGGTATCGCTCCGATGGCCCTTAACTGTATGGGGTCCAAGTTGACTAGGATGTCTCAGGTATCAATACTGATTTGTGTCCTATGCCATCGATGCATTATCCTGATACAAAATGATGTCACTTATTGTAAAGTGCTCTACAAACTCTTTTGATTAAAAAAAATTTACATTGCCAATAAAAATCAAATCATCCATTAAGCATCCAACAAAATCTGATCATGATATAATCAAAAGAAGGCATGTGATTCAGCCAAGAAGTGAAACTATGTGAAGTGAAAAATATATTTAATCATTCTCAACAGAATAAAATCTCATATAAAAAAAATTTAAGAATAAAAAAGATGCCAAACTCCTCCTAACATGTTGCAAAGAAGGACCATTAATGCGCACCAAAATCCTATAGATAGATCTCTTGTAGAACAGGCTGATAAGGATTGCAAGTCGCCACCCAGGTCAAGCCCAACTCAGCTCAATCAGATTTGGTCCAATCCTGACGCCCCAACTCATCAATGCTCAGCCCAAGATCAGTCAATTTATGACTGTCTTATTTTGTTTCTTCACTTAGGAAGGGATGAAAAAGAAAGGATAGTTCAAAGGTATACTACACCAAAAACAGCGAACATGAAGTGTTGAAAACCGTTCTAATAGAAATAGGAACAGTCCAAAACCACTGTTAAACCTTCTGTTCCTAAACCATTGAAACGGTTCTAAACCGCTCCAAATGAAAATTTTTGGAAGTGTCTAAAACCGTTCTAATATTCTCAGAACCGTTCCAAATTATGAATTTTGAAACGGTTTCAGACACAGCCAGATTTTACTTTACCATTCCTAATTTAATTATTTGGAACACTTTGTAGTCCTTTTTGGAATGGTTATATACACTTCCAAAGTTTCTAAATCCGTTTCAAATTCTAATATTTGGAACAATTACTAGTTTGTCCCGAATAGACTGAAAGGGCTTAAAACCGTTCCATATTTTGATATTGGAACGGTTTTTACTGTATTAAATGTCGGTTTTCAACCATCCCTAATTTAATTTTTTTTAAAATAATGTCGCCGTAATTTTTTTATTTTCCATTAAATTCAGTTTTTCAAATCACATAAAAAAAATTAAAACCCATAAATTGTAGCATTCACATCTACACATTATTATCACACCATCAGTTAGTTTATTTTAAAAATCAATATACTAGCTTGAATTTAAATGTACAATTTATAATGTTTAGAAATACATAAATATAAAATACAAAATCAACCCACAAGTTCCTGAGAAGGTTCATCCAGTTCATTTCTAATAGAAATAAAAATCAAAAAGTTTTCTCAGAAGAAGGACTGGGGATGTTGGCTGTCTTCAATAGTTAGTCATAAAACAAATAGCGCGTCTGGTATGATCAATACGTAGTTGGTCGTGTCATGGTTATAATGAGAGAACATCATCTCTTACATGTG
Source organism: Persea americana (assembly GCA_029852735.1). Classification (NCBI taxonomy): domain Eukaryota; kingdom Viridiplantae; phylum Streptophyta; class Magnoliopsida; order Laurales; family Lauraceae; genus Persea; species Persea americana. The sequence goes on from CM056812.1 coordinate 3,550,690, forward strand.
CGCCAGCAATGCTGGCATGCTCTTTGGTCCCGTGCTCGCTTTTTGAAACTGAGTGATTCTCCACATATCCTCTTGTAATATCTTGAGTGCCTGGCCCCAGGATTAGTTTGTCCCAGGTAGGGCCCTTAGTTGATTTCTTATTATGGAATTGGAAGTTGTCTCACTTGTATGGTTTTTAGAAAGGAAAGGTGAGGAGTTGTATGACAACTCTAATTAGAAAGAGGAAGAAGTATAAAAGAAGGAATAAGACTCTACTTTGTATATATAAGCAACCAACGACCCTTAGTTTGGTAGTTTTCTCTTTTTCCTGTTGAGAAGTTCTAAGAGAGGGTCTTGTGGGCTACAATTTAGGAAAAGAAGAAGAAGAAGAAGGGAGTTACGGACGGATGTCCTATTCGCACCCTCATATTGCAAACGCAACGATCTCATACAAAAGGTGAGTAGATCTTCCTAATTAACCTGTTGATTAAACAAGATGACTGATATTGAGATGTGATTCAACTAGTTGTGTTAAAGAGATCTGTTTTGATTATTCTGTGTTTAAGAGATTTGTTTTGGTCAAGAAAACCTATATTAATGAATGTGAGAATGATATCAGTAGAATGGGATGCAGAGATGTGGAATAGGTTTGAAAATCTGTTGAAAGAGAGACTATCGACGGGGTAATATTGGGCAATGGAGGCCCGTGGGCCCCATGGCCCACTAGATAAGAGATCTGATCCATGGATCCTAAAGTGGACCCATGGGCGACCATGACAGTACTGGACCCACTCAGATTGGGCCTAGATTGGGCCTCCATCCAGGCCCTACAAAATTATCATGCGTGTTGGAAGGAAAAAACAGTGCTTTGGTCGACAGAGACAGTGGGACCACTGGGTCCACCTGATCTAAGATCAGAACCCTACAAATTGTAGAGGACCGATGGTCCATCATAGAGAAGTGAGGCATCTGAGACTTGGACCAGTGGGACCCTCTGTTCAATAGCCCTAAAGAGTCCCAGGCTTTAATGTGATGGAAAAAGAGCTAGATGATGACATGGATTGTGGGACCCATCAGTGGACTTGATTGGAGATCGGGACCACACATCTTTTAGGGGACCCCTGGGCAACCCTAGTGTTGGTGGACCCAAGTGAAGTGGATCCCATCTGGTGGTCCATCTTTCTGACCAAAAACTTCCATGCATTACTTATCTGTTTATATTCTTTTGAAATTGTTTAGCATTGTGGACCCCAGATTATGATTGGATGATGGATCAGATCCAAGGGGTCGAGGGTTTAATCTTGGGCGACCATGATCTTGAGGTCTGATCTTAGTTTGCCAAGTGGGACCCACTGGATTGTATAATTGAGTGCTTACAGGCATGAGACACTTGCCATCTGTGTACTGTATATGTACACATGGCTAGATGGGTTCTGTGATTAAAGAGAAAGTCTTAGACTTGATATATAATTACCATCTTACCCTTTTGTTCAAATTAATTAAGGTTTTGTGTGATTTATAATAAATTGTATGACTTGTTTTGGAATAGTGGTATGATTCTATCATCTTGATTAATATTCTATGAAGGTGGGCCACTCTTATATCATCCCTTACATGTTATGATCAGAAGTGGGGCACTAATCCAATGGGGATTGGTATGGAACTGCTCTCACACTATTGTTGTGTAACTTGTTAATAATAATGAAATTTGGTTGTTATGTGATTATGAGATATTGTGCACTTGGTCCCAGACGTGGGATGTTTGACTTAGTGTCCGGGCCATTCTAGCGGCTGGTCATTTGTGGACGTTTCTGATGAGACAGAGTCATGGTGACCGGTATACATGTATACGATAAGCCTTGGAGGCATGGTAATGTGCATGGGCAAGAATATGTTTATGGATGTACTTTTAATGGTAATTGATTTATGTATTCATATTTGTTGTTTATATAATATTATGTTTACGCTGCTTGTGTAATTAGGGAAATTCATTCATCAGTAATACTGATGTTGTGTTGCCCCCTTCAAGTAATCACGTTGCGGGTCGGACAGAGCAGAATGACGTTCAGCACGTAAATTTTGGCATGCGTGGCTGACGGGAGAGAACGAGAAATATTCAATTAGTTGATGAGGGGATTAACCCTTGTTTAGGGAATTTTATTATATGTTTTAAGACATCTTGAACTGAATTAGAATATGGAATTTTGTTTACTCAGAGATATTTGATATTGTTCGACATTCATAATTTAATTAAAGTTATATTTTGATTTAAATGTCTGATTCCTTGTGGAAGTTATTTGATGAATGTCTGATGAATATTTACTAAATAATCACGATCCAGGGTCCGACAGGCCCCGGAATTTGGGTCGTGACACCTCTGCTATCCAAATGACCACCTGTGTGTCTTCTAACATAGACGGGCACTTCAATCCTCAGATTCTCTTTTGAATCATCTCTAATCACGGAAGACACATGTCTGTAGCCATAATTTATGCTAGATTTAGCTCCAAACACCTCTTCATCACAGTTCTGTGTGATTGGCTTATGAAACATCTCTGAATCACTAGACTTAGAACCCTCCTCCCCGGAGTAACTGGCATCAATATCATCTGGAACTGATGCCCCACTCTCATCGTCGTCTTCTGAACCAACACCCACTCCACTGTGAGGGCCAAGAAAGCCAGAATAGAACTTTAATGGGGGCATAGCCTTTGGTGATAAGTAGTTCTTGCTGTTATGTAACATTGTTGGTTGTAGATCGGTGTTGGGTGACAGTTTATTTGTCAAGGGAGACCGAGCTTCATTAGGGACATCTGAACCCTGCAGAAAATATATAAAGAACAAGAGAAGGAAAGAATTTGACTAGTTAAACCCAGAAATGAAAAGCATCTCAGTGAAAACAAAAACTACCTGATCAGAACCTTCAAGTGCTATAATAGGATTAAGCATTGGTTTGCAAAGTGATTCGTGATCGGAGAAACCATAACTAGTGATTCAAGAAATGAAATTGAAGGCCATCAACAAATCTAGGACTTACAATTCAGACAACAAAAATGGTACTCATAAAAAGCTAACAGATGAATGAAAACTATAGTCTAATACTGAAGACTCACCTAGCTAACAATGAATAGCACAAGATGATAGATTAAAAAAAAAAAAAAAAGGATCCATAAGAAACTGAAGATGTAAGAAGAAAGTTCAGTTCATTATTAGATCAATCATCAAACCCCATCAAATGAAACCATCATAAAAAACAATGAAAAGAATCCCCACCCCCACATCAACCATTAATGACCCAGGAAAAAAATCCAATGGGATTCTTTCTGGGTTTTGGCACCTGTTTGATCCAGTTGATGGCACTTTGGTCTAAGCCTTCTGTAAACATCCTTCCTGTCTTGGGCCCTTGAATCTCTGTTGAAGAACAGTGGGTTTACAGAAAAAAAAAAAAAAAGAGAGAGAATCTCGATTGAAGAAGGAAAAAGTGGTGTATAGAGCACCCAGTATTTTGATACACAAAAAAGAAAAACCATAAATCCAAAAACAAATATAAGTAACAGGTCATGTATCATGTTAGGCACATTCCAATTGTGTGCAACTCTACATCCATTCACCATTTCATTGTTCCAAGACAAGAGCCTGGATGGATGAGCTTCACATTCACAGTCACTGGCAGCGGAGAATTTTCACCCCTCAACTTTCACCAGTGGCGTGACCCATACAACAGTAAATGGGCATATACATTCATCAGTACATACACTTCTAGAAGGATGTCTTAGACCCTCCCCAAGTGGACGGCACTAAGTAGTAGAGAATCAGCTATGGATCCTATAACTTTCATATAGGAATGAATGATGTCAAGTAGCATAAACAAAAGTACAAACTTGAAGAACATTATACTAATTATTGTTTTCAGATTGCATTAGAGACATCATGCAATAAAATGGCAGTGTTGTCTATCATTTGGTGCTCCGAGTTTTTCACATGGGGAATTCCATAACATTTGACTCATGCTTCCTCTCTCTCTGTCCCTCACTCTATAGAAATGATTTGGTACCGAAAATAAAAACCAATTGGATCTTTTTGGCTAAATTGATAAGATATCAATTTGAATTGAGAGGACAGAGATAACGGAGATAGAGATAAGAATCCAGAATTAACAAGATTCTCATCCTTATCATGTGCAATGGTTGAGATATACTATAGTAGTAGGCAAGGTATCCTTGTAAGGTGTGTCTTCTAAAATTGGGATGCACCCACTTGTTAAGCACAAGTGGGCCCCATCACAGATGCCAACATCTCCACCACATGACACCCTAATCCAATGGTAGTAAATGACATACCCTTTTATCATGAATTCCTTGTATATCGTTGTTGATATCACATTGGACATTCCAAGATCATTATTTCATTTGTACCAAAAACTATACAATAAATATTATTAAGCATTAACAAAAGAGAAGAAGACCACGACAACTAGGTAAGAGCTAAATATTCCAATTTGAAAGAGAGAAAAGTGGGGGCTCAGATACCTCTTTAATGGAGTGAATACAACAAGTAAATGGAGATCATGAGAATGCTGGAAGAAGACAAATTGTGGAGACTTGTGGAAAATACTTAGCCACCACTCAGAGATATGAACCCCAACAAATCAAAACAAAATGAAAGTTACATAATAATAAGATAACAACATCGAATTAGTGTATGAAATCAAATAGATTTCAGAGCAGATGGAAGAACACAAAGAAATGCATTCAACTAGAAGAGAAAAGCGAATCTTACAGAAGGAAGAGTTTTAGGGTCTAGTGGTGTTGAAGGAGAAGATGGAAGGAATAAACAAAAGTCAACCCGGCTTGCTGTTGTTGGGCTTCTGCACACAGGTCAGGTCAGGTCAGAACCAACCAAGAACTGGATAGAACCTGGTCTAGCCCAGGCTCGATCTTCTTCCATCTTCGTTTTTTATTCTGTTTGCAACCCAAGCCTTCCTTACTCTCCGGCGACAACCCAGCGGTGACGAAGATGACTAGTGGAAGTCCTATCCGGCGACGTAAGCACCGGATCCTTGGTGAATCTGGGTTCTCTGCAACTTGAGAAAAGATTTAGGGGAAAACCCTTCTTCTTCCACACGTCCTCTCTTCAACAGAAAGCGGCGTTGTTCTGCTTCTTCTTCCGCACGTCCTCACTTCTTCTTCCATCTCCGATCGTTGTTGTTCTACACGCAGCGGTGTGCACAGAAGCAACAGCCCGGAATCCCCTGAAAGAAAAGCTCCTCTTTCTCTGTTCTCCGGTAGTAGAACCTGAGAGCAAGGCCCGAATCTCAGTTTTTTTGAAGTAAACGCTGCGGTCCAGAATCCACTAGATCCTCTTCTCCGCTGCTCCTCAAAAGATTGGCGCTGACATTCGAAGAAGATGCAGCAGTCTGGAATGAGGCATGAGGATTTGGGCGCCAAGACAATGAGATAAAAGGGATTTGGGAACGCTTTAGAAGATTGGCGCGAAGGGAATCAAGCAGAGAGGGAACAATGGCCCGATACTTAAAAAAGGGTTTTTTTTTTCAATTAAAAGGGCTTTTCCCCCTACGAGCGGTTTGAGACTGCCTCAAAATAAAAACGGCTAAAGGCCGTTTCAACCCTCCGTTTCTGATTTCGATTTTTGGTGTGGTGGTATAAAGAAAGATTTTCTTTAGTATTAATAAGAAAAAAGGTCTTCTTAAAAAAAAAAAAGAAAAGAAAAAGGCATTTTCAGAACATTGTATGGTGGTTTAGACTGCCATAAACTTTTTTTTAAAGTCTCACTGCTTTCACTTTCATTGGGGCAGAATGTAATAAAACCCCATGATCTCAATGTTTCAACATGGAGCACTGTCAAACGCATTTGGTTTCTAAGCTTTTACTTTTAGTGCTCCCTTGAAAGCAATAGGGTAATCTAATACTGTCTCATAATCTGCTCTTAATTATTTACCTAATGCTTAAGATGTCATTTATGAAAAGCTCATTGACAATCATTTTGTCATCAGCATTAGATGCGTGAAAAGACTGAGGTAAATTCCACACTAGCTAGGACAGTAAAATAACAATTTGATGCCCCAATCAAAAGGAGCAAAGAGGATGAGTGGCGGTGAAGGAAATGATCTAGAGCTTAGAGCATTTCCAATTGATATGTCAAATTGGAGATGTCAAATTTCATTTTATGGCTCACGTGGCAATTTGGCATTTTAAAATTTGACATATCTAAAAAGTGATAACTCCACCCTATATGCCAAATCTTTTTTTTTTTTTTTTTTTTTTTTCGTTTTGGACTTTTACTCTCCAAAAGTGACCACCCAACTCACTTCCAATGGCTCATTTTGAAATAAAATGACTCAATTTTTTTTTACATCTCCCTTTCCAAAATGCCAAATTTGACATTGAGCTCCATCATGCCAAATGTCATGTCATTTTTGGCATGGCTGTTGGAGCTCCACTCCATGCCAAATATCCAAGGTGGCATGTCCACCTTGGATTTGAAGGAGCTATTGGAGATTTTACTCTACTTTCTCTCTAGTCTCTATGGACATTATTGTCATCTTAATTAAAAAGGTAATGGTGGCCATCTTACATTTGAGACGGATCTTTAGGTTTGACTTTACGAAATCTTTGAGAGGACTGTGTTTCTTGTTGCAATTGAGAATTAGTGAATATGTTGGGCCTTTACAAATAGAAAAAATGGTTTAAAGGGAGAAAACAAAGGATTTTTGGCTGCCATGGGATTTCTGAAATTGGCATTTTCCCGTGTACCCAGTTTTTAAGATGCTTCTGAAATGGGCATTTTCCGGTGTACCAGTGGGATTTCTAAAATGAGCGTTTTTCTGCGTACACATAATCATAAACGCAACAATGTTGCAGAATGTGAAATAAAACAAGCAAGATACGAATAGAATCTATCTATGAGCACAAAACCCCTAACCCTAACACAAATCCATCTATAAGAAAGATTAAAAAAAAGGCCTTAGTAGATGCCTTTTACCTATCTTCCACATTTGCTTCAGGTGTGGAATTGAATCTATACTTTACAATGATTGAATGATGGATCCGACGGGAGAAATGGTCGAGTGTTTTGATGGATTTTTCCCATGCAGTATGTTTCTTTCGGCTTCTTCTAAGAGGAGACCTAGAGAGAAAATACAGTTTCAACTTTCTAGTAAATTACCGTGTAGAAACTATTTCTTGGAAGGACGCAACGACTGGCAACCTCTGCCTCAAAGCTTCTTAGGATCTTCTTCGGAACCGTACCACCTCTCCTCCTTGGAGAGGTCTGATCTGGAACAAGTTGATTAATCCTTGTCTAGCGTGCTTCGCTTGGCGCCTTCTGCTTAGGAAAACCCTATCAGATTTGTTGGCAAAAAATAGATATTACAACATGGCTTCCAGATGCTATATCTGTCACCTTTGGGAAGAGACAGACCCCCACCTTCTTCTCCTGTAGTATGGCTAATGCTTTTTGGTCCTGGCTTCTAACCCTCTGTAGCTTCCCTCCCCCAGCTCCCTACTATGTAGCTGCAATCTGGAAGGTTATCTCTGAGATTGGAGATGTCTCAGGAAGAAAATGGGCAGCGGCAATCTTCTTCCATGGCATCTCTGTCCTCTGGTTTCTCCGAAATGATGCCATGCACAGCAACCAGAAGGCCACTCCCCAGCGAGCGTATGTCATTTTTGAAGACAGAATCAAAGGTGTGATTATTTCGCTAACACCTCGGACAATCTATCCTCATCCAGTTCTGCGTGCATTGGGGCTGGTCTGACCTTTTGCATAGTTCCTGGTTCTTATCGGGTTTTCTGTTTCTTCCTATGATCAGGTTCTGCTCTATTTAGTTGATGTTTCTTTGGCTGTAGCCTTCTAGCCTGGGGCCTTGTGCTCATGTTTCTTCCCTCTTTTTTTTTAATACAATTTACCATTAAGCCAAAAAAAAAAAAAAAAAACCTTCCAGTAGATGCAAGGGGCAATATGGAAAAATAAAAAGTAGGAAATGAGAGCATGAACGTCCGGTTTTTTTCTTTAGCCAAACTGTCAGTCAAGGCACCTATAAGTAAAAGAAAAAAAATACGGGGGTGTATTTGATGTTTCTGAAAACATAAGCGCTTTTTTGTAAAAAATTATATGTATATATATACCTTCTAAATGAAGTTACTAAAATATTGCTCATTAAATCTAATCTAATATCTTCCCATTTTTTTGAGTTTTGAGTGATCCGAGCCCATCTAAATCCTATATATGATCTAAATGAGCAGTTCTTCGGCCTCACTGTTTAGGATTTTTATGGTTTGCCCTTTCCTTCATCTCTAATTTAGACTGGATAAAGATATTATTTGTTATGGTTTTGTTGAACTTTTTTAAACAATAGAATTTAGTTTCTTTCCTTTATTCTTTACTTTTTGTTAGCTTCTTTGATTGTTTTCTTTTGTTTCTGAGTTTATTAACCAAGTACAATTTCTTTTCTTTTTTCAGATTTTGGCTTTTGCAGTCCATTAGAACCTGACTTTGTACTGTTTGTCTCTTTTCATTTATTGGGTTTTTTGTGTGTGTTTTTAAGACATTAAGATCTCATTTTATGGGTTTTGCAAGATGTAAAGTTCAGAAATTCCATTAGCGATATCTGATGCTTATAGTCAAGGTTTACACAATAGGATCTCATGCAACATCTAATGGCATCCTCCCTTGAAACACATTAAATTTTAATATATTTTCATTTTTGAGCCGGGCTTGGCACGAAATCATCCCTCTTGAACCTCATGGCGCCACATAGGGCTCTCATGGACGCCACGCGTATTACAATAATAAAGCTCATCGTTAAATCTCTCTAATTCCTAAAATCATTTCAAATTCCGTAAAATCTCTCTTACATCCTTCCTCCTTTTAAATCATCTTAATCAAATCTCCTTCTTATCTCACATAATTGGATTGTGATAAGTTTTAAATCTCCCCTGCAATCTCTCTTATTCATTACTTAATATACATGTTTCCTATTATCTCCCAATTTAGGGATTTTGACCGTACACTTGCCTTTAGAATTGGATATTCCCTCCAACTTGTTAAATTTTAAAAAATTTCCTAGAGAAGTGTGGTGCTTGCTTTGTGCGAGAAAAATGACTTAAATGCCCCTCCTTGTGGCATATTGCGTAATGGATAAGCCTTTAGAATTAGTACTTGCACTATTCATCTCTATTTTATTGTTATTCGTGGGCTACTATCACTTAGGAGCCATGGTCAAACTACCGTGGATGTCTAATGTTGTATCTATCAGCTGGGTCTTTTTTTTTCTTAATACCTTGCAAAATAAGATCTCTCTACAAGGTATTAAGCAAAATATCACTCCAAATAGTTATTAACTCAACGAAACAGAGTCCAACTCATCTTCAAAACCACGACTAATACCAGCAACCACCACATCTATTCTCCTTTATCTTTTATCCCACCTTCCTTTTTTTTTTCCTCATAGCCATCTCCTGCACTTCACAATACTCTGCCAAACCCCAATTAATTAACCCGAACTTTTCCATCTTCCAACCATCAAGCCCAATCACCAGCTGCCATTATCATTTTCACAAAGTTCATCGGACACCCCTTTCTACCATTCTCACCGTCCAAGCAGGCCCTCTATCATCTTCATCTCTATTCCATCAAACACAAACCAGCTCCACATGACCACTACACCATCACACATCTTCAAACCAGCCAAAACCTAACCTAGAATTACTACTCTCACCATCCGGACCCACATCCACCATCACGTTTGTAACTCTCGGCCCTCATTACCACCCGGACCAAATCTCATCTCTTCATCGGCCATCCCATCATATATTCCTCTCCACCGTTTGTCTAACTCCTTAACTAGAGCACACAAATCACACCCAAGTTCAAAGCATCTTAATTAGAAGATTCATCGACTTTTAAGATTGTCAAATAAGGAGTAGGAAGATAAAAAAGAAACATACCCGAGACGGTGGTGATAGAGTCGACTAAGAGGAGGTGAAAAGGAACGTGAAAAGTTACTACAAAGAAGAGAAGATAAAAAGGGCGATCCATATTGCAGTATCCCACAAAGAGGGGCATTTCAGTCATTTTTCTGCATACAACAATTACAACACACCTCAAGGGAATTTTTTGAAATTTGACAACCTAGAGGACATATCTAATTCTTAAGGTAAGCATATGATTAAAATCCCTTTTCTTATCATACTCTTTAAAATTCAAAATCTTTCTATATTCAACTATTCCCTAACATCACCATAAAATCATCTAATGAGAGAACTATTTTTTATAATAATATTGCGTTGTTGAATGGATTTATTAAAATTCTAGATTTAGCCCGGGTAAAAGGAATTACAGTTTGTAACTAAATCATAAGGCTCTTTGGCCACATAGCTAGGACCATACCATACGATCTATAGTTTAGATGTAAGTGACCGGGGCATAATTATATGGTATTCAATCTAAAACAGTGGTAATTATAAAACAGTGGCCACTCAATAGTGGCCCATACCATCTATAGATATAAATAAATTCCATTCAATAGTGGAACAAACGATAATTATAGCTTATATAATAAAACAGTGGCCCATCTCAATCTAAAACAATGGTCCAGGCTTAAGAATGCTATGCCCTGGCCCGAAATGCCCTATAATTGTTTCCAACTATAAACTTGGAAACTATATTTCTAAATTTCAAGGTTATAATGTTGGAACAACAATAGCTGCGCGGGCCTCATTAAGGGGCAACAATATTCACATTATAATTATAGCCTAATTATAAGGCCCGGATATACCACTGGCCACTCATTAAGGGCATAGCATTCTTAAGCCCAGGCCTGTGTCCTAACTATAAAATAGTTGCATAGTGTCTTTGAATTACATGGGTCAATTTTTAATTTCAATTTAAGATGAATTTCCAAAAATGCATTTGGAGAGGTTAAAGTTTATGATATATCAAATCACTCTATGTTTAGAAATGTACTTCTCTTTCTTCTTTAGCACTATTTAGTGATCTTTACTTTCCGTTTTTATTATTTAAATTTTGATTAGTAAAATGAACTTTAAGAACTATACAAAATATATTTCTCTTTTATATTTGATTTTTTAAATTATACTTTAAAGAAATATTAAATTTTAATACTCTCCTAAAATCTCTTCATATTATCTAGACATTGATGAGTGAGATCTTTATTACAATCAAGTGGTGTTCCTTGAATGAAACTTAGGTTGATGATTTATTTTTGAAAAAATATTATAACTTTAAAACATTATAGATTTTTATAAAGAGCCTATTAATGGATTTATAATATTACTTTCATAGTAACATTGAAACTTATGAGTGAATCCCTCTTATAAGATCTTATATGCAAAAAAACACCTTAGTGAGGCCCCTATTATAAAGTTCTATTTGCAAAAGATACTCTTGTGGGCTTAAGTCTAATTTCAGAAAAACTTGGCCCCACAATAAATTTATAGGATTTCTTTATGGAACATTAAAATTTAATTAGTGGGTCCCTCTTTTAAAATTCTAAGTGCCAAGAAAACATTGGCAAGGCCTAAATTTCATTGAAGTGAAGCTTTGCCCCACAATAAACTTATAATAGTGATTTTATGGTGGTGATTTCATAGGCTTATATGTATGTCTTATTATATGTATGTCTTATCTTTCATATTAATCAGTTAAAATTTAAAATTTTCTAGATTTTATCCTAATTCTAATATATATCGTTTTCATATAGAACCAATTAAAATTAAATCTTTTCTAGATTTTTTCCAATTAGCTATCTTAATGGACTCTTCCTATCCTAATTTCAATATATAAAAAAAAAAAAAAAAAAAACACACCCCATATCCAAATTTTAATATATTTTTATTTTGTTGCTAGTTATTATATATTAATGCAAATGGGGACATCTGAAGGCTGCCACGTCAGCACTCTAGGCTTTCTTAGAATGCTACATCATCGCACAAAGATAGACACATTTGAGATGTATGGGCTGCATTTAGAATCAATGAGAAAACCACATTTTAGATTATGTGTTTCCTAGTATTTAGTGATTCAATTAATAATTGTAAAGAAACACACCATCCTAATAATGCCAAAGTTACGGGGTTGTTATACACACATTTTATTATATACATTAAAGCAATAGGGAGTCATGCTCTGGAGGGTGGAATGTCAAATGTATAAAAGCTCACGGCATCACAGCTGATGCTTATACGTAGGAACGCCTTCCTCTAATATTTATTCATCTCTCTCTCTCTCTCTAACTAATATTTATTCACCTCTATCATCCATTTTCTTAGAGTTCCATATCTTCCCACTACTAATATTTTACTTAATTGGGACCTCCCGATTTAGCTTTATATCACCAAAAACGTTCGCAATAAATCTCTATTTATTCCCTCCCTCTAACCCTTCTAGAATCTCTCCAACTAATAATTTTTTACTCCAGTCTTTAACCATCATTTATTATACTATATATTATTTAATAAAAGACAGCATCCCTTTTCATGAGGGTGCGACACATGGCGCACCTCAAACTTTTTGCAATGCTACATTCCAGAATTACCATTCTAATCTAATCTCATCACCTAAAATATCTCAATGCAAATCTAAGATATTCTTGAAATAAGACACTTATCCCTTTCCTAAAACATAGCATACAATAATAACTTATCTTTAGTTGTATTCAATGGGCCCCACGTATTATTAAACTAACCAAAAAAAAAAAAAAAGAATAAAGGCTATTTGGCTATGATTTTAGTGATTGGTGAACATGTATGTATTAAATATTGTTGTATATCAATTTGTGGGACCCTCATGTCAAATCCAAGCTGCAGAAATTTGGGGCACTTTCATAGGCAATATTTTGCTACTGTTTTTCCTATTTTTTCTTTCCGTATTTGGTATGGTTAATCCATGGGGACCATTGTGGAAGCCCGTTAATTTCAAAATCCACACTTAATATATAATCATTTATATTTACTAATTTAACCAAACAAATTTTCTCTCATGAGTCTTCATCTTTATCACGATTTTTTCTATTATCATTTATATTTACTAATTTAACCAAATAAATCTATGAGTCCCATTATGAAATTCAAGTCTTCTTTATTTCTAAACTCACAATTTACGGAGGCCACTTCTTTAATACCAACACACGAAGAGCTTTTTTTATACTAGAGCGGGGGCCTTTTTTATAGGCTGTATTCTGCTACCTTTTTCTCCTTATTTTCCTTTCAATATTCAGTAAGATTAATCCATGGGTCCCATTATGAACTTTTTTCTCCTTATTTTTCTTTGGATATTTGGTAGGATTAATTAATCTGTGGGGCTCATTGTAGAAGCCAATTAATTCCAAAATCCACATTTAATTCTGAAATGACACTCAATTTATGGCTTAGCACAAATATAATCAAATCAAGGCCCTAAAATCTTTACTATCCCTAAATATTTCTAGCTACCTAAAATTTCTCTAATGAGTTTCTATCTTTATTATGAATTATATATTAATATTCATTTATAATTTATTTAAATATTTAGAAATATTTCTAATTAGAAATTTTAATGATTTTTTAATTATGTAGGCCTATTGCACTATAAATCTTTATCTTTCCTTTACTCCTTCCCCCGACTTGCTTCCTCTATAAATCTTTTTTCATTTTTTTATTTTTTTGGCCCATGTTAGGCACGGGCCTCTCGCACTAGTTATATATAATGACCTGCCCTCTTCATGAGGGAGCAACACGTGTCATTCTAAAGAGCTCTCCCGCAAATACTCTCAAAGCAATCAGGAGATAACCATTTTCTAAAGTTCTTCTTGGATTCCCAAATTTAAAAAGTCTTATCCCTTTTCTCACATTCTTCGGTAATTGTACCCTCCCAAAATCATTTTTCTAGATCACATTGAAATTTACCTGCAATGGGCTCCACAGATTATTAAGTTAACAAGAAGAAAAAAAGAGTCCTTTGGCTTTGATAGTGGGCCCTATAGAAGGTGGGCATATATGTGCTAGATTTTGCAGTAGATCAAATTGTGGGACCCTCATGTCAGATCAAAGCCGCAAAAATTTAGGGCCCACTCACAAAATAATAGTTGGCTTCATCTTTGTTGTTTTAAATCAATCTGTCGTGCCCACTGAATGCCAATTTCCTTTTTTCGTTTTTACTTTTTCTCCTAGTTCGAATGATTTGTGGGTTCCATTGTGAAAGCTATATTTTTCTTTCTTTCTAAACTCACAATTTACGGGGGCCACTATCATAGGCCGTATTTTGCTACTTTCTTCTCCTCATTTTTCTTTCAATATTCAGTAGGATCAATCGGTGGGGCCATTGTGGAATTCAATTGATTTCAAAATCGACATTTAATTTTGAAACTGACACTCAATTTTGAAACAGTCCTAAAAATATACTATTTACTTGATCTTCCCCTAAAATCTCCCAGCTCCCTAAAATTTCTCTCACGAGTTTCCATCTTTATCACAATTTTTTTTATTATCATTTATATATGCTAATTTAACTAAATAATAAATATGAAGAATTAAAATAATAATAAAATCGGAAAAACCAAGATATTGGACCAAGTAATAGATAGAGTCGTCGAAGCATGAACAATTTGTATAAATTAATTCACTCTTTGTACCATCAACAACTCAAATTAATCATTCTTTTATATGTTTTATTCTTCATTGTATATTATATTATTCAAACTTACTCTTCAACTTTTCCATTTTCTTTGACCGTTATTCTATGTAATTGAGTCATTCTTTCAATTCAATTGGATAAATTTTACTAATTCTTTTCCTTTAAAAGTTTGAGTTTTGAAGTTCATTTTTAATTGTGTATGCATTATGAATTATATGTTAATACTTATATGCGCAGGACTGTTGCACTAGTTCTTTATAAATGATAAGACTCTTTCTCTAAACAATCAATCTCGATGATGGATCTTTTGAGATATTGGTGACCACCAATTGTTATCTTCCATTAAATTGAACAGGGATATTTGATTTAGTTCCTGGAGTCGGGGGTCGAGACCATCGGGCAAGATATTTGTCCAACCCATATCAATATGAATGATGAGACCGATTCTATCACCCTCACGACTAACATGCATCAAGGTGGGCCTCACAAAGTATTTTGCACTTCAAGAAATTACCTCGGGCTTTATAACATCCCTTGATCGGATTTACAAATTGGGGCACCTGATATGGGGTCCATTTGGATCATGCAAATCATAAGGAGGATAGGGTATTCATGCAAATGAAAAGGAGGATAGGGTATGCATGGGAAAGTCCTTGCCAGCGCAATTTGCGTGATCTCTCTATCATGATTCAATTACTTTCCAAATAGGCTCCATGCATCCCTACTTAATTTCTTAATTTAAACCATCTCATCTCCACATATCATCCTCCCCTAAAATCTCTCAATATCATCTACACATCATCTAATACTTAGCAATTCAAGATCCCAAAAGGATCCCATGAAATCATAGGTGAGAATACCATATCTCTATCTGTCAAAAAGATCCCAATCATAAAAGGATGATGCATATGAGAAATAGATAATGCATTTCTAGATCGAAGAGGGTGACTAAGGCGGCAAATCTCATTGGCCTATATATAAGTCAGGCAAAGACAAACTCAAATAGCTGTTTCTCAACTTTATCGAAATGGTATGCAATACATGTGAAAGCCAACCTTGCTACTTCCTAGTAATGGAACGCGAATCCACCAATCAGGCTAGAGGCTCTCACCACTTCAAGGGCATACAAGCACAAAATGAATTTTGACTGCCTTCATCCCTAATCGTGTTCAAGGTAAAAATAGCCAACCTCACTTCAGCCTCTTTAGCGGAGAAGGCTTTGGGTCCTTTAGTTTCATCTGCAATTACAAGAGAAATGATTGATGGTATGCTTTTTTTTTTTTTATTTGGTAAAACAGATTGATGGTATGTTGAAAACTTAATCAATGCAACTTGTGAATACTACAACCTAAGCATCTTCTGATTTAAGAAAAAAATCATTTTATTTTCACATTCTTTCTTTCTTTTTTCACATTTGATTAGTACATACTCGGTACAAATAGCATCAAGTGCAAACCATCCCAGGCCAAATAATGGTGCATGTAAGGATGGTGTTTGGATTCATGAGAGTAGTAGAGTGCGTTTGGCACTGTGCCATTTGGATGTTCCATTTTTCCCACTAGATAAGGTTGTGGAAAACATGTTTGGTACGTGCAAGGCTAACTAGAGACAATTTGAGGCCTAAACGACAATCCTAAATGATGCATCAAATTATCTTTTTCTTTTTTTTTTTTTTAAGTTTTGAGTACTTGAATTCGTATTTTCTAATAAACATATTTATCATTTATAAATTATAACTAAAAATATTTATAAATAAAATGAACACTACCTATAATTAACATACAATACGAGCTTGGAATTCAAAAAATTTTAAAAGCATAGAACAATCGAACCCGATTTAGTGATTTATCATTGTTGGCCTCAAAGATTTTAGATGTAGATAAGTTTCAAATTTGATGCAGCTTTTTCAATATGAAAAAAACAAAAAAAAAAAAAGATTATATATGAGTTAGTGAGTTATGATTAACATATATTATAAAAAAAATATCCACATATGTTATCAAAACATACCCATGTATAATATTAAAAAAAAAAAAGACAAAACCAGATTACTAAATCCTTAAAGAATATTGTTTCATACATAATAAAAAAAAGTTGTTACAGAGAAAGGCAATCTATGAGTGAGACAAGAGGGTGAGAGAGTTAAGAGTACCTGAGATGGAAAAGCATTAGTAGAGATTGAACTTTTGGTGGAGACGTTTCAATAAGGGAAGATAAACATTAATCTAAAAAATAAACGTTTATTTGAAAAACTTCATTGGTGAGGTGGTAGGGAGGGTGGGATTTTGCTAGGATTTAAAAAGACATTATGTAGAGAAGAAGGATGACAGTTGCTTTAATGCTTTTTTGAAATGTGAAAAGAAGTATTTTGTGAGATGTGATACTAATTACTATTATGGGCCTTATTTTTAGGAGAGAAAAAAAAAAACTATGGCAGCTGCTTAATGCTTTTTTAGAATGTGAAATGTAAAAGATGAGATTAGCAGGATGTGATTATATGGGTTCTTATTTTTTAAGCGGGCCTAAATTAAGAGGCTTTCTTGCCTCATGGTCGAGCCGCCCATGGGTACGTGTAAACTATTGTTTTGAATCTTGGTGCCACTGGAAGGAATCTCAAAATCTTAACCCGCTGGCATACTAAAGTTGGAACAAAAAAAAAAAAAATTATTTTTTTTTAAGAAACAACCCGCTGGCAAAATTATTTCATACTTATTTTTTGTCTTTTAAAAAATATCATTTAAAGATTTCAAATCCTATCACTTATCCTAAAGGTATTGTTGATTCAATTTCATCAAACCCATGCAAAAGGATGTAAATGCTCATACAAAGAAAAGCAATCGAATTATAATAATCAAGCATCGCAAAATAAATAATTGAACCTTCAAAAGCATGAGGGATGGCTTCAACTTGAATCTTTGATGGTGTTTTTGAACGCAAACTATCACATGCTTCAACCAGTTGCTCACATAAACCCAGGGTCCTAAAAAATTTAAACTCCATGCTCAACCATTGAGTAGAATTCTGCTGCTCTAAAAGAAATAGATAACAATGCTGGATTACCATTACTCCCAACACTTCCAAGAAAAAAGATCCCTATTGATCTACAATTGAAAATGAATAAAACAAAAGAGAGGAAGAAAGGAAATCCCCCATCAATAGTAAAATTAAAATGTCAATTTGCAATCAAGTAAGAAAGGCCAAATCAAATATTTGTCGTTTGAACAGATTTGGCAAAAAGAAAATGTAATAAATCATTAAATGCATGTTCTGTGAAGATAAACCAATGCATGTATTATTTGATTTATCATGTATTCAATGCAAATCATCCGATTTAGAGTGACTGCCAGGACAGATGGAATGGAAGCAGTGTATGATTGTGGAAGTCAATAGTTTCAGAGAAGGAGTTGGACTATAACCAGTTTCTCTTTGCTCTATTGAATGTGTTAATGGAAGTCACCCAAGATTAACACACTCTTGACAAGCACATCTTATAGCAAAGTGACCATTGTGAAAATTAAGAGTAATACTGTTTTTATTCATGGGTCTTTGGTGAGATCACCACGGAAACAAGGCCAACATCAACGGTGAGAAGATCGTTCATGATACCACCTCACCAAGTGCCCTGAGGAGATTGGTTTTCATGCCTTATTGTCACATATATAGTTCTCACTAAAATGCACATCATGTACATTAAATTTGCCATGTTCATTGGTTCAATGCAATGATAAATATTTCTGATAGAGCTATGGATGGCCTTCGTTCAAAATAGTTGTATTATTTTGATATTTCTAATACATGACTCTTTTTCATATTTCATATGGTTTCAAGCGATGGCTTTGAAAATAAAGCATGCTTTTGATAAACTATTGTGACTTTTACTAATCTGGGTTATTACACTAAATGCTTCATATTACATGGTGTGATACTGAACAAATGGCGTCAAACAGTGAGTCGGATGATGAGGGGGAGTTGTTGTACAGGCAAGATAAACATGTTTCATCAACCATACTAAAAGGATCTGAACCAGGAAGTTATAGATGCATCAATACCAACCCAGACAAGAAGATATGGGTCTTATCCGACAAACAGAAAGAACATGTGAGAGATGCTGGTTTATCCCATCTGTCAGAGATAGACTATATGAGGATAGACCATGCTCTACTATCTGGGCTTGTGGAACGGTGGAGGCCTGAAACCAATACATTTCACCTACCAACGGGGGAAGCAACAATCACTCTGGAAGACGTTGCCTACATTTATGGCCTCCCTATTGACGATGAACCAGTTACGGGAAGAACCTTCAATAATGCATTTGTCTCAGAAGTCTGTAAAGAATTGCTTGGACTTGCCCTACGGCCAGGAAAAGACACTATTGGGGTTACCATAAAGTTCAAATGGTTGGAGGAAAATTTCAAACCATCCAAGAAAAGGAATGAAGTATGCAAGACTAGAGCATACCTATTTTTCCTGGTGTTCGGTCAGATATTTGCAAATTCTTCTAGTGCAAGGGGGCCAGCCTGGCAGCTAGAACTCTTTAGGGAGTTCAAGCCATATGCATGGGGTCCAGCATGCCTTGCAAGCTTGTACAGGATGCTTGCAAGGGCTACGAAGTTGGTAAGAGGTGGAGAGGATGAGGAAGAGGAGAAAAAAGAAAGTGAAAAACTTACATTGCTCAAGACTCTGACAGGCCCTCTTCAGCTGCTACAGGTTATTATATTTTTTCCAACCATGCTACATTTTTTGTTATTACTAATCACATCTTTACATTTTACGTTAACTATCTCTATTGCTTCATACTTGTAGATTTGGGCCTACTCTAGGATGGCAATTGGGAGGTGCCCTAAGCCTGATCTTAGTTGGCAGAAAGATCTCGAGTTCCCATTATTTAAGACTTGGGAGAAAAGACTTGAAAGTTCGAAAAAGTTAACCAACATGAAAGAAATTCGTGCTCACATCAACAGTTTGAAAGAAGATGGGGAATGAATGCACTTCAATATTTTTTCACACCCTATTCAATACATTCAGCTTAATTATCGAGATTGTTAATGGTTTTATTTTATGTGTAGTTCTTATGGCAACCATACGTGAAGATGCAGAAGAAACTCTTCCAATCAGTGCCAAAAGGAGACAAAGAATTGTTCACATCTAACACTGCCCTTATCCATTACTGGGTCTTCGAGAGGCACAATGCAAACCGCGTATCGAAGCAATTTGGTTTACGACAAACGGTCCCCCCACCCTTCTCCTTACCATTCAAGCGGAACGAGAGCATTGAACGATGTGTTATTGACTACAGTCAAAACCATCCAGATGTGTTCAAAATATGGGAGTCAAGGAGGAATTTGGTTTTATCCGGAAAGAAAGATGCTTCCAAAAAACATAGTGATGAGTATCTTATCTGGTATGGATTGAACACCATTATGGAGATTGTATGTGGTGCCCATGGTGAAGGATGGCGGTCACCTGTTACATCCCAACCAGAAGCACCAAAGGAGAGGGTGGCGAAGGATAAGGTGGCCAAGGAGAAGGTGGAAAAGGAGAAGGGCAAAGGCAGCTTAGGTCCACATGTTTCAATTGATGTCGCTACTCACAAACATGTGAGCATCAGTCAATCTGTCCACATTCTTCAATTTGATTAAATAAAATGTGTACTTACATATTTGCATCAATGTGTGTCTTAGGTAGTTGATTTCTTGGACCACATAGAGCAGTCATCCTTTCATGTAGATCGCAAGAAGATTAAATCGGAGGATTTTACAACCCGACTGTGGAATAAGATAAAAGGCTTTAAAGATGTTTTCGCAAACGCTTTCGAAGGCTTTGGTGGAGATCATTGTTCTACCACTCAGTCAGATGAGGATAAGAAGGAGGTAATTATGTTATGAATAATTGATTCCAAATATACATCAATGGGGTTAGAATTTTATGACATATTTGCATGTTTTTCTTTATAAATGTTCGTTGGTGCATGTAGGGGTCGTCTTCAGTGTCTCGAAGAAGGGCAGTCCCAAAAGGGAGGGACTGAACGAAATCATCGCCAACTGCAAGGAAACTTCAGTATTCGGAGGAGCAAACTTCATTGAAAGAGGCTGTTGAGGTGGATTCGCCAACAATGTCACCTCCGGCAGCAGCTACATTCGCATCCCCAACTGTGCCAAAGATGGATGAGGTCTTCACGACTCCGATAAATGCACCTGCGGAACTGCAGATCGTGCTACAGACACCCAAATCAGACATCAACACATTGATTTGGCGGATAAAAAGGTTGCATCGTGAGAGAAAGATACCCCGTTATTTCAAGGATTATGACCACCAAATGCAGCGGTCGGCTTACACTCTTACGGAGGGAGAGTTGACTCTACTAGAAGGCTTCCTCGGATTCTACAAAGAAAAGTAACTTCCTTGGATTTAGAATTGAGTTACTTGCCACTTGCGGCCATTATAACCAACATGCTAACTTTCACTGGCATTTTTATAATCTTTACAGGTGGGATGAGCTTGACATCTATTGCATGATCGTTTCAGCAGGTGCGTTGAAAAAGGCCCTCGATGCAGGCACTTGGTTCGACACAAATATCATGTACTGGTGGTTTAAGGTATTGAAGGACCGGTACCCGGACGTATATTTCTACGACCCCAGTGTTTGTGTAAGTTCTGGATGTCGGACTCACCTGCACTTGTTACTGCATGTTTACTTCAGATATTGGCTAATTATATTGTTCTTATCAATGCAGAGTTGGTGGCGATCTAACAACATAAAGGCTTTACAAGATAATGTTTGGGGCAAGGATGGGACGAAGGTTTGGGAAGCAAGCCAAAAGCGGCTGTTGATATTCATTATGTGGCATGAACATCACTTCACTTTGCTTGTAGGATACAATGAAGAAAGAAGATGGGAATTTTACAATAGTTTGAAGTCTGACAGGACCACTGTTAATGTGGCTAAAGAATTTGTAAGCACACGAATCCAAATGTTATTAATTTTGCAGTTTGTGCCCATCATGAAGATACCTTCTATGTGCGAGCTTCGTTTTAATCATGTGCTATCTTGTATAAACAGATTAACTACATCGGCAATCAATTCTCTAATTATGGATGGTACGACACTGGGGTGTGGACATTGCTTGTGAAGACAAAGATACCGTATCAAGATAATGGAAATGATTGTCGGGTATTCGCGGTTGCTTTCGCACAACATCTCGCGGCCCGTATGCCGATTGCCTTCATATCTTCTGACATACCCTACTATCGAAGCAAGATAGTTATAGACATCTATGCTAGAAGTTGGAAGTTGAACAACAATCGTCTCTCAATTGATCCACTGTCCCAATGATGTATCAAACACCTTTATTGATCCACTGACAGAATGAATGGTTTTCAGATGTGAATTTTTGTTTTGCAGCACATGGAAGAAATGAACTTTGTTTAATTTGTACAGTTGGGAAATGAAATGATCTAATTTTGGAAATCAGTTGTCTGTTTTTTTTTTTTTTTTTTTTTTTTTTTTTTGTGTTAGTGTGAATGAGAATGTGTGTGGCTTTAAATGAAATTTTCATCATTTGTATTCTTCTCAATCTGTCCGCGTCTAAAATGTAAGATGTACAATTATTCACCTGTTACAGAATTGAACTAATGCTTGATACAGATATAAGACAGTGACGCTAGCGTCACTTACATTTAGCTTTAGAAAACAATTAAGTGACGCTAGTGTCACCATAATTGTATTTTTTCTGCGAAATGTATATGACAGCAGTGACGCTAGCGTCACTCAACTGAACACATAAGTGATGCTAGCGTCACTGTTGTCATGTACATTTCGCAGACAGAATACAATTATGGTGACGCTAGCGTCACATCACTGATTTCTGAGGTTAAATGTAAGTGACGCTAGCGTCACTGTTGTTATGTACATTTCGCAGACAGAATACAATTCTGGTGACGCTAGCGTCACTTAAGTGTTTTCTGCGTCACTTACTTATTTTTGTACTAAGTTAATGTTCAATTCTGTAACAGGTCAATAATTTGTACATCTTACATTTCAGACGCAGACAGATTGAGACCCATACAAATGATGAAAATTTCATTCAAAGCCACACAAATTCTCATTCACACTACCACAATAAAAACAAACAACTGATTCCCAAAATGAGATCATTTCATTACTACAAAAAGTATGCTCCAAATTCATTAATTCAATATCTTACAAAAAGTGAGGTACAAAAATATGCTCCAAATTCATTGGAATTACAATTTCTTACAAAAGGAGTATTGTGTTGACTATTGATTTAACAAAAAATTCTTGGTAAGTGTTTAGTTTTGAGCAGGCGGATTTCAACAACTTTGCCGATTGTGTCCTCTCTCGTTGCAATTGGAGCAAGTGAACACCCTACGCTGCCTGTAACGATCCTCGGTTTGTATTCTATTCTTCATTGGTCTCCCGGGTTGTCTAGATGCAAGAGGAGGTAGAACTATTTCATTAGATCTGTGCTCCCACTGTTTGTTATTACGAGTAGCATGAATAACCTCGTTGTACGTAGCTTGAAGTACACTTGTTAGATACCAATTGTCACAAAAATCATATGGATTATATTTCCTCACTCTCATTGAAGCGATTGCATGTGAACAAGGGATCCCAAGTACTTCCCACTTGCGGCACGTGCAAGTCCGACGATCAAGATGAACAATGTTTACACAGTTTGCAGACTGAACTTGGAACTCAACTAGACTGGTAACGCGAACGTGCAGCATCCGGGCTTTTTCTGTCTCGTGTCCTAGCATCTTCTCTGCATATGGAGACAAACGACTGTTAATCATGACGTTTTCCGTATGACGTTTTTGGAAGAACTCCGTCAATCTGGCTCTTATCTCCTCCACTTGCTTAACTATCGGTAAAGCTCGAGTGTCTTTCAACATGCTGTTGGTGCACTCAGCGACATGACTTGTAAGCATGTTATATTGCCTACCTTCAACAAATGCATTTGCCCAATGCTGCCGACCAAATCCGTGTATATAATTATATGCATCTTGGCTGACAACCCTAACGTCTTCCATAAAAGCCTCATATTCGCACGCCCTGTATGCCTTTGCGGCACACCAGAATTTCATCACAATCGCCGGATCTTTGTAGGTTGATTTAATGTTTTCTGCGAGATGGCGACAACAGTAACAATGACTTGCACTTGGAATAACATTTGCCAACGCAAGAACAAGGCCCTTCTGGCGATCAGAGACAACTGTCAAGTTCGTAGGTTCTCCCAGTGTTACAGAAAGATTAGTGATGAACCACTCCCAGCTGTCGCGCCTTTCTGCCTCCGTTAACGCAAAGGCTATTGGGAATAGCTTGTGGTTTGCATCGAGGGTCACGGACACAATCAAAACTCCTGGGTACTTGCCACGGAGATGTGACGCATCGACTGCAATCATTAGCCTAAGCGATGATGTGAATGACCGAATGCAAGGACCAAAAGCCCAAAAAATCTCTTGAACCTATCGTCGTCTGACAAATTAATATTGGTGACAGTACCCGGGTTCATCATTTTCAACTCCTCACAATACAGAGGAGAATCTTAAACGATTCTTCATACGAGCCTTTAACTATGCGCAGTGCAATGCCCTTTGCCATGTGTGCCTTTTTGTAAGAAATTGTGACACCAAACTCCATTTGGTAGTCATTAATTATTTCCTCTGGCCTGATGTTGTGATTTAACCATACTTTCTCCAAAATGTAATCTGCAATCAGTTCTGATGATGCCTGCCGATGTGTTGTGCCCATCATTGGCTTCGAACATTTATGGAGTGGGTTGTCGGTACGAACCTTGAAGCGTGGTCCACTCTCAATCATGGATGCATGAATGCGCCATGAACAGTCACATTCCTTGCAACGTGCAGTCACTTTGAACTGTTGTGTCTTCAAGTGCTGAAGAGTGAAATTATTGTATATTACAAATTTCGCTAAAGTCTTCTTAGAATCATCACGATTCGCAAATTCCCGCCCAAGCCACATCTCCCAAGATGCACTGTGCTCCAACTGTGTATCAAATTCTTCGAGGACTATGTCATCTTCGAATATAACTTTCCGAATATGGGAGCTATGTTCTCCAATATTCTGCATCGGAGGTCTTTTGCCTCTTACACTTGAACTCCCTGCAACATTGGCTCTTGTGTCCGCAGATTCAATAGTGACAAACTATCTGTCATCAGGAATGTTCACTACATCAACACGGTCAAAGAGAACGCAATAACTTTCCTTCGCCAATTCATCACTAGCAATGTTCTGCTCTGCTGAGAAATGAATGTCTTCGTCTTCGCATAGATTGACAGTAGGATTTTCATGCCTTTCAACGGGAGGTACTTTGCACTTTACATCATGATTGCTAGCCCAATAATCAGTTTGTTTGCCTCATAAAGAACGCATGTCCATCCCAAATGACCTTCAAGACAAACACATGGAAAGAACAATATTAGATATTAACTATAAATAGTTTTCTGCATTGTTTAAAATACGACTAAAAAAATTATGTACCTTCTCTGTTCTTCGATATGTTTGTCATAACCAATCAGTCTTCTATTGATGTATAAATATATCCCATTTGTATTCTGGTTTGCAAGTGTTAACATGCACTTGATGTCACTATCATCCTCTATGGCAGCCAATGAAAACACGTGACCATTGTGATGGAGATAATGTATGCTAAGGTTATCTCAAGTTTCCTGCCAATGTGTGGTTTCAAGAGCTATGTTCACCAATTCAGGAAATGTTATGTCGCTTTGAATGAACCTCATCTTCTGATTTTCGCCTTCGTACATCGGGTGAATCATGTCAAATTTAAATTCCCCATCATAGTAAAAAATCACTATCAACTCACCAACCGACATCCTATATATTTTAAAAACAGAAAATGATTATGTACGTCACATTACTATACCAACATATGCTTCCAATGCCAACAACGCCTCATTAAACAAAGAAGTGTGGGATTGCAAGGGGCTAAAGGCATAACACAGTGTCCTAAAGCGACATACACACAGAAAATTTCAAACATACATATTGGAAAGGGCATACATATTGGAAATGGCTAAACATGCTAATCTATGGCCTAAAACACCCAACACTCACAAATATTTAAAACTGCCTAAGGTTACAAACAATAAATACAAAATATATGCAAGAATATAGTATAGGAAATACATTTCAAACTACAAAATGAACAATACAAACGCCTGTGAGCTTGTCTAGCTTCTTTTATACCAAACCAAAAGGAAAAGCACTACAAACGATAAATTATATTCAGTTTTTTCATGAAAATCAGCAAAAGTAGAGACAGATGCACAAACCTTTTAAATGAACATCATCAACCACTAAAATGGAATCAAAATGACCGATGAAGTGAGTAAAGGAGCCCATTGAAAGTATCTGCCTTGAGTTGGAGAGAAAAGTAGAAGTTTTGAAAAAGGTCGGGTAGAAGAAAAATGGAAAACGGGGAACGATGCGTAGATATAAAAGGCGCGACAAGTGATGATAGCATCACTCAGTATTTTTTTGAGTGACGCTATTGTCACTAGTATTAAAAAATAAAAAAGAATAGAAAACTGGCGGGAAGACCACATTGGTGCTGCACATTTTCTGAGGACCCTTCGGGATAAATGGCTGTATTTTGGGATTTATCCAGTAAAATCCTCTAGAATTAACTAGGCCATTACTATAATTAATGATTAATGAAACTCCATTGAATTTCTAAGGAGGGAAACCACACTAGGATGGGATACTCAGCAATTCTTAGCTTTGTTAAGTGATAAGACGTAAGGAATTAATGTTTTGAAATCAGATCAAATTTGTCAGTAGGACTTGATATAACTAGAGCTCCAACTTTTTCATAAAAGAAAATTCCTCGTCCAAAGTTGCCTGTCCTATTTGGTTAAAGGAATTTACGATAATGAATTGGGCTTGATGGGAATTTCTTACATTATGTGACATCTTGCATTCTGGGCATTCCAAATGCTCTGGGAAGAATTTAGAATTTCATACCACATGAAAAGACACTTTTAGCCTTACGAATTTCCAAAATTCCAGATTCCAAATGCTAGAGGGGGCTTGAGCATTTGGATTTCAACTTTCAGGGCAGCATTTGGAATTCTCAGAATTCTCCAAGACAATAATTCTCACAATTCTTTCAAACAAACAAGAGTGATTATGAGATCCAACTATCTAAGAGATCCAACTATCTAAGTATTCAAATTAGCACTTTCTACCAATGAGTAAAATTGACAAAAAGTTGGACAAAAAACAATCTAGAACTGTTGATAGGGTTGCAAACGTGATAGTTCCGGATCAGAACCATAGTGGACCCGGACTAGGACCCGTTTCTAAATAATTGTTCCGGTTCCGGATACGATTTTGAGTCGGAACTTGTTTTGTTGGTTCCCAACCCGGTTCCGATAGGAAAACCCGGATTCGGCTTCGTAATCGGGCTCACCTAGAGGACTGGGATTTAATTCTGAAATCGATTCTAATTTCTCTTTATTCTTCATTTTTTCTTAAAATATGCATATCGATCAACTTACAATAGTGCATCAAGTCTACTACCTCCAGTATCATAAAAAAAAAAAGAAAAAAAAAAAAGAAAGTCCAAAAAAGTTAATTTTAATGTACAATTTGCAATATCAAAGACTCATATTCTGGATGAATTGAAACGTGATTTAGGCTTGGGACCCGGACCCGCTTATGAATCGGAACATAAAATAGGTTTCAGACCCAGTTTTTTTGCGGGTCAGAAGTTCTGGATAATTGAAGAATCGGATACCCGTTTGTAACTATAACTGTTGGCATTGGATATTGTTGTGAGGGCCCCCACCCTTACTCTCATAGTACTGTGAAAATTACTCTCATAGAAACATCTCCCATATATATATATATATATATAATGGTGGTTTATATTAATCAAACCCTCGTAACACATGCTTAAACCTACGCTCATTGTAATGTGGCATGGATCCGACCATTATCCACAGTGGGATTGAACAATACTTACAACGTGTACTTTTAAAATGTTTAATTTTGTGGCCATGATATCAAAGGTTACGTGATTTGATTAGAGTGGAATTCAGCGAACCTCTAATCCATGTCATACCCCACTCCAGCACCCACCCTACCTATTACGTACCATGATTAGCATGTATCCATCAGGTGTACCCCAATAATCTGTGATGTCTGTTTGTGCTTCGGTGCATATCGGTTAGGAACAATTAATAGGGTACCGCCAAATTGGGGGCGAAAGTAAATATGATCACATGACCACATCATCAATGTATGTAACATCAACAAAAGTAAAGTGACTTTTTTTTTTTTTTTTTTTTTTTCCAAAATTGCATAGTTTGTAAGATAGCATACTGTCACAACAAAATGTGTGCTCAATCGACGTGGGCCCTGCTCCTAGTGATATGAAATATAGTCATATTTCCCTGGAGTATATGAGATTCATCTCAAGGGGTCCAGATTATCTCTAAGTGGGCCCCACAATGGAGTCTCAGGCAGTGAATTTAATTACATTTGTATCATGTGCTTAGTCGAATGGTGGGGCCTACATCTATTGAAATGAAAGTTTTAGATATGTTATTAAGGGGATGACATTCATTTTGAATAATTCGAATTATCATTATGCATGTGGCTCCAAAATGAATTTCTTAATACCTATTCACATATAATAGTTGTAAAAGAGGATCCAAACTCATCTTCACCGCCTCATCATCACCTCTGTATTGATATTATAAGTCAGCAATAGAGGTATGTGGGGGCACATGATGGAGTCCCAAAGACCTGTAATAGACCACCAGCGCAATGCCCTCGTGCGATGCACAGTTTAATCTTATGCAAATTAAATAATAAAATAAAATGAATATTTAAATTAATTATTAATTAATGAATAAAAAATCTGAATGATAAATTCATTTGTTTGATTTCAAAATATAAGTTCATATTATCACATAATTAAGTAAAAAGAACATAATAATGTTTGTATTAAATTCTCAATAATGTTAGAAGCACATTTAGATTTTCAGTATTATTGGAGGCGGTCTTATTAAATTCAATTACAAACACGCATTTAGAATAGAAACCATACCTTCATCGGAATCTGGGGGCATATGTGAGTTTGTGAGAGCGGGGAGAAAGAGAAAGAAACGTTAGTATCAGGTGCAGAGGAAGATGAGTCTTAATGCTTTAAAAGAGATGTTTCCTTGTGAGGGAGAGGTGTTTTTGTATGTGAATAGATGTATCTATACGTGACGGATTGTATCTGTCCTTAGATATACCATGCTGATGTGGCTCAAGGAGAGGGGAGATTTGCCTTTTTTTCCACTCTATTTTCTCTAACTAACATCCAGCTTTAAGGTATAGAATTATTAGTACTAATAGTGCAAGACCCTATAAGGTTGAAATGGTCAAAAGTATAAAAGTTTCAAAGTAGAAAAGGCATAGTTGTTCTTTTCTTACCTGAAGGTTAGTCGAGGGGTACTCTTTTAGTAAAAACATAAAATGCTGGAGTTTTTTTTTTTAAGGTTTTCTAAAAACATAGGGTTCGTCTAGTTTACAAAAAGAGGTTTTTACATATACCACGCTAAGTTTTATATGATTTGTAAATAAGGCCATGTCGTTTCAATATTTGTATACACCCCCTTGCCTTTTCGATTTAATACTTTTCATGTCCCAAAACTAATAGTCCTACATCCACAATAAGTTTTTAGAGTCAAACGACACTTTTGCCCATCTCTTTATTCATAAATGCATAAATTCAAAAGCTTGGATTTATTTTTCTTTGAAACTCATAATATTAATAATTACTATTACGGATGACAACGGGGTGAGTTTGGCGAGGGTTGGGATAAACTCAAATCCAAACCCGCCCTAGCTATCTCAAGTTTGTCTCATCCAAACCTGAATCGCCCTATGACGGGTCAGTAGTATGTGATACCAAACCCGCCTCGTTTGAGAATGGGTTAAGTCAAATTTAAAGCTTAATTTTTTTTTAAATATATAAATGCATGGGAAATAGTGTGGTAGAATTCAAACACACAATCTTATTTTCAAAAATTCTTTAAGCTAATGACCCAACACCACGTGTACCATATGAATTTTATTTATAGTAATAAATAAATATTATATATGAGGTGGGGCGGGTTAAATCAACAAAACACAAACCCACCCCAAATAGGAGTGGGGCGGGGCGGGTCTCCGTTTAAACCCAATCCATTGTCATCCCTAATTACTATTGTACATTTAGAGGGAGAGACTAATCCTACATAAATCCATTTTTTATCAATACGGGGCCCATTTCATTAAATCTAAATCGATCACAATGACAATCAACACTTTTTCTTATAATTGATTATAATTGACCCAATCCATGCACAACCCCATATTAGATTGATGAAAGTTTTAAATAACATTATTAGGCTTTATGTGCATGCGAGAGACGTGGGATAAAATATTTGTATTTTTATAAATAATGACATAATTATCTTTGTTTAATGAATTTAAGGGCAAAATTGTCATTTTTATAAAAAAAAATCAACACAAATCAAATACTGAAATCACAGGGGAGAAGATATATGCAAATACTGAAATCACAGGGGGCTATTTACAATTCCTATAACCCTCTAAAAAACACTCTGAAAAACACCCTGGACGAAGTATAAAACTCCAACACTAAAGACGAGTTGGTAGGAGATGATGCCAATGCCAAGGAGCTACAGAGAATATTTATGTTTTTTTTAAGGTTGCGTTATTTATTTATCTTCCAAATGGTTAATTGTTTAATGGTGGGGAGAAAAATATGCCAATCCAGATCGAAGATCCCCTGAAGACCCGGCACTGAAATACAAGAGTTGGTGGGCGATGATAGACGATCCGGTCATTACTGTCATTTTGCCGCACCACCTTCCAGGCAATTTCCTGGCCACCTCAGTTTGTCTCTTTATTTATCCCATCCCATCCCCACCCCACACCCAACCCCCTCTTCGCGTCTCCCTCTCCTTGTCTCTTTATTTATCCCATCCCATCCCATCCCATCCCATCCCATCCCCACCCCCACCCCCACCCAACCCCCTCTTCGTGTCTCCCTCTCCTTGTCTCTCTCCCTCCCTTTCCGTGTCTCCCTCTCCTTGTCTCTCTCCCTCAGTTTGTCTCTTTATTTATTTATATACGGGAGTGGGAGAATTTTCGTTGGTTTGGAATTCGAGAACTCCCAGAATCTTGGATGGATTGAGTGAGTCCGATTCCCTGTTTTGTAGAAACAGAGGGATGCTGTTTCATCCAATTCTAATTCGCCAACTACAGAAAGAGAAAGATGGTGTTTCATCCCACTAATTCTCACGTGTAAAATCTCTTGCTTAATTTTCTCATTCCAAAATAGCAATTGATATGGTGCATTAGTTGGCATACGAATTTACACAGTTGCCAATTCTCGACAAAGAAAGAAGTCTTGCTGGAATTGTATTGGGAGAGTCCGGATTCTCTTGAGTGTCTCAGAATCTCCACTCGATCAAATCTTGGATGACTGGAATCTTCTTATACTCGCTCGCAATTCAATTCGGAATGTATAACTTGATCAACGGTCTGGAGCCATATTAATTGGGCCCTTTATTCCATAAAGAAAAAACTTTCATTAGGGAAATATTGATTAATATGTGATTTATTTAAAACTTTTGAAAAATAAAATGTCCAAGGCAATTGTTAGGGTGGATGTCAGTCGGAGATATAAATGGGCGGGGATATCTTTTGAATGATTTGGATCTTTCCAGAAGTGAAAAGGATATGTATGGATTTGATCGATTGCTACATGCTGTCACCATTCTCATCTATAAGCACAGAAACTGAATGTTCTAAAAATTCCATTATTAATACAAGATCTTGATCCATTGGATTGTGGAACCCCATGGCCCACCTGATCGAAGATCGGACCCACACATCTGAGTGTGGATCCTTTGTCGACCATGATGATCCAGCCCTTTTGTGGAATGGAACATGTGGGGTCTACCATCCATCTAACTTAAGGAGAAGAGGCGTGACTGAAACCCACCCCATGTTGATGTTGGAGGAGATCAAAGACTTTTTTTTTATTTTTATAAAAAAGATCCCTTCTTTCTTTTTCTTTTTATTCCAAAGAAGTTAAGATGATCAATAGCACAGTCGGCATTTTCTACACAAGACAATTGGGAACTGGGGAAACAGCGTTCCCCTTTAAATGAAACCGGGGATCCGGGCTCACACTAGAACCCAAATGAAGGCTGAGTGGTCAGTCTCACGTGGAACGAGTTTTGGTCATAGTAAGCTGAAAATAACAAATTCAAATATATTTTGTAGCTGACACGGGAATAATGACGATGAACTAGTGCAAATCGCACTTCAAATGTTGTGGCGCCCACCTACCAACACAGGTCTAAAATGTGGGGTCCACAATATTGAGAAAAATTATATTTATATTAAGATAAAATAATAGTATGGTATTTCCATTTTTGAATAATATGTGGCCAAACTGTCCTATTAATCTTTGAAACATAGGAAAGAGGATTTTACTAATAAAATCACATTAGATGGACCGGAGACATAAAAGAGAGGGGAAGCCCAATATCGACTACAGGAAAAAAAAATGGTAGTCTTCTTCCTCCTCTCTTTCCCAAACTTGGTCCAATGAAGAAGACCCCAGTAAAGAGAAAATGCCACTGCAAAGGAAGAAGAGGAGAATCAGACGCTCGGACCAATGAACCAACCATTATGCCTTTCAACCAAATATTCAAGGGCACCCATTTCTAATTTAAGGAGGGTCGTTATCGACCCTGCACACGAGGAAAAAATAATTTTCCGTCTTCCTCCTCTCTTCCCCAAACCTTGCTTTGGGAGTGCCCGGTCGGAGAAGAATTCATCTACAGTGGGTCTCACCTGTGATGGAATGGAGTCATGTTATCAATTGTGAACTGAACAAATATCTTACATTGGGTGCTGATCTAATGGCTGTTCTATTGCCACTAATATAAAAGAATCCAGCATTGGGTTGTACATTTGGTGCTCCAACTATCCTTTTCGTCGAAAACGGCCACTTACTTCGGCAGTTCTCACCTGGGTGTTCAGGGTTCGAATCCTAGGTTCGCCACATTTTCCCACTTGTGTGGGCTTTCTTCCCGCTTGTGCTGTCTTCTTTCTCACTCATGTGGGCCTTTTTCCTGCTTATGCGGGCTATCTTCCCGTATGTGTGCGGGCTCTCTCTTGGGTCTTAGCCCCCTTGGCTGGATTACCAGAAAAAAAAAACCATCATTTTCTTCGGGACTAGATTTAACCATAAAGATGATCATCCGACCATGTATGTGTTAGCAATCACCTAATGCAACCAGAAAGTGACTGTGAAAATGTTTAAAATGCAATTTAAGTGTCTAATTGTATCATCACTATTATTGTATCATCACCCAACCCAGTTGTTTTGCAAAGGGTCTCTCCCATTTAGTTTCTATTTGTTTAATTGTATCTTCAATATTATTATTTAGTTTTTGTTTGTCATTAATCAGGCTGAAACTAATGGAGAAGATCCTTTGCACATCAACTGGGTTGGGTTTGGGAAAGAGAGGAGGAAGATGATGGAAAACCATTTTTTTTTCCGTGCGCAAGGTTGATATCGGCCCTCCCTGAATCAGAGATGGGAGCCCCTAAAGATTTTGATTGAAAGACATAATGGTTGGTTCATTCATCTGATAGTTTGATTGTCCCTCCCCAATGGCTTCTCTATTCATTTGGGTCTTCCCCATTGGAACGAATTTGGGAAAGAGAGGAAGAAAAAGACGAAGTAAATTTTTTTTCCTGTGCAGGGACAATATCGACCTTCCCATATTTTCTAGAGGGTCGATATCGACCCACGAAAAAATTGGTAAACAAAGAGGGAATTTTTGGCAGGAAGGCCTGTTTGGTGTGAGGCAAACTAAAGTGACTCTTTTGGTTTATGGTTCATCTAATGTGGTTTTTTTTTTTAGGTAAAATCCTCCACAGGGAATGACTCATTTGAGTTTTTCTCAAAGGTAAATTGGTCAAGAAAACAAATTAGAAGTGGACTGTAGTTGCTACAGTTTGACTGTTAGGAAGGTGGTTTTTTTTTTTAAATATAAAGTATAAGGTCCCTTTTGAGGTTGTGTGTAAATATAGGGGCCTTCTTGTAAACAAAACTCTTAACGGAATGACCGCCTTCTCTATCTACAAATATGACTTTCAAACTATCTGCAACTAAAACCTTTGTTGTGAGCCTTCATCACTGTGAGACATGGAAGGTCAGCTATTTCGAGCGTGTGAGAACGGCGACATACTCACGTTCCTAAAGCTCCATGAGGAAGACAACTCAATTCTCCTGCAGAGGACCACCGGATCGCGGGACACCCCCTTGCACCTGGCTTGCAGATCTAACCAGCACGAGTTAGCGTCGACTATCTATCGTTTGCAGCCAGATATGGCGATGGCGACGAATAACAAGGAGGATACCCCATTACATGAGGCATGTCGAGTGGGTGACATAGAAACTGTGATGTATTTGTTTGGTGCTTGTCCATGTGTGGCTTACATGCTCAACATGGCCAAGGAGAGTGCTCTCTCCATAGCATGCTCTCGTGGGCACTCGAAGGTGGCTTCAGAGCTCTGCAGGAGGATGAATTTTGGTGCCTGGGATGATGTAGGCGCATCTTGCCTTCTGACAGCGGCCTTCGAGGGAGACAACGGTAATTTTCGTGTGTAAGCTTGGATTTACTCTTAACATTTTCAAGAAGTAAGGACCATCCATTCATTTATTTTTACCAGAAGTGATAAGAATACATAGTTTATTTATTTTCCTTTGAAAGAAGAATACATAGTTTATTGGTAAAAAAGTTAGATAGTGTAGATATCTTTTGTAGAAATATAGCTTGAAAAATGAAGGAAAGTTTTGATAAATATTGAGTGCATATAAAAAAGTATTTGAAATGGCCATACTCCTTGATTCTCAATGTAAGTTGTTTTATTTAGAGTATGCTTTAAGACAGTTATATGGATTAAGTGAAGATATGAGTATTTGTTGAGGTGATACTCTTATAGACTCTTTTAAAGTCTTTATAAAGAGTCTTGCGTGATTTATGATACACCTACCACGGCATTGTCAAGTGTCAATAAAGTTAATTTAGTAAAAACTAACTACTTATTTTTGTTAGAATGGCATGTCAGACATGTGGACCTTCCAATTGTAGTGGTGTTGACTGTATCAATAAATATGGGATGGAATCACCCAATTAAGGGGATTACCTTACTGTACATACTATATTGAGATGAAAGGAATTTATATATTCAGAGGATCGATCCTAAGGATGATCACAAAGTTACTTGAGAAAATCAATCTCCTAGGTAGTGTTTGGTTCGCTGTAATAAAGGTCGGAATGGAATGGTCATTCTAACGAAATGATTATTACCGCGTTTGGTTTACAAAAAAGTGGCGGAATGACCATTACTTACGGAATCATCATTCCTTTATGTAGAGGAATGGTCATATATAGCACTTGGGAGGTAGAGGAATGGTCATTCTATTCCTTTATAAATTTTTCTTGAGACCAAAATGCCCCTTTATTACATCAACCCCTCTTCCCCCCCGCCGCTCGCCCCCCCCCCCCTTCCTCCCTCCTCCACCTCCCTAATCTGGTTGCTATGCCAACTGATGGACTCTGATCCAGTTCCAAATCACCAACAACTCTCTCTCCAGCACAGCACCCGCCAGAATCTGGGGCCTTCCAAACGCCGAAATCATCGACGTCACCTACAACCGATTTAAAGGCCCTATAACATTCGACATCGTAAACGCTACGAAACTAGGGCAGTTGTTCTCCTTCCAAGTCATCGAATAAAATGAAGCCAGGGCTTGAGTTGGGAAAAAAAAAGGAAGAGATGGGAGGCGCGAAAGCACACACCGAAACTGAAACGAGAAGTCCCTCCCTCTCATCAAGGAGATCGACGGGTAGCAAATCAAAGACAAAGATGGCGTTTTAGGTGATCTCTTAGTGGGAATCAAGAAGCAAGCAACAAGGAAAGTCTTGCTGCAAAAATTTGTAGCAAGTGAAGAAACAACGACCTGTGGCACCCGGTAGAGGTGGTGAAATGTTCAATGCCAGTGGAGAAATCAAACGAGAAGGAGAACCAGTCAAGTCCGCCCTCTGGCAGGGGCTTAGCTTCAGGAGCTCAATCGGCTAGAGAAAGAGGAGCAACAACAGACGAAGAGGGTCGACAGTGGGTTTCAACGAAGAAGGGTAAGGAGGGCACCTACAATAACTATGATGGGCCCTTATTAAGAGATAAGGAAGGATGAATCACGATCCCCAAGAGAAACTGTGTAGGCTCGGTTTCAGCTAAGAGTCATCAATCCAGGTTAGCTTCCATTAGCCCTTTGAGAAGAGAGAAGAGGATTTCCATTCAGACCCCTTAGTTCGGCGCATGTGGTGAGGAAATAAATCGTGATAACACCCCTAGGTGGTCAATAAGAAAAGGAAGAGAGGAAGAGAGAGAACAAAGGGGGAGATGAGGAAGGGAGAGAACAGAGGGGGAGAAAGGAAGAAGAAGAAAAGAGGAAAAGGAAGGTGGAGGAGGGAGGAAGAAAGGGGGGGGGAGGGAGGCCGGCCCAATTGTTGCCGTCGGGGCCTGCCGACTGGTCTCCCTCCATGCCAACGACTGGGAGGGGGGAGGAGGAGGAGGAGGAGGAGGGTATTTTGGTCAATTTTATGTAAATTTTATTCCATTCCGGGCATCATTCCAGTGTACCAAATGCAAGAACAAGAATGGTTATTCCATTATTGGATTGATTCTTCAGTGAAACCAAACGTTAGAATAGAAATGACCATTCTTGCCTTATTCCATTCCAGACTCATTCCAATATCCATTCCATTCATGTCTAAAACAATTATAGCGAATCAAACGCTACCTTAGATTTCTTTGAGTAACTCTGACATGGTATCGGAGCCATGAGAAGAATTTAGGATTT
The DNA here is from genome assembly GCA_029852735.1 of Persea americana. Taxonomy (NCBI): domain Eukaryota; kingdom Viridiplantae; phylum Streptophyta; class Magnoliopsida; order Laurales; family Lauraceae; genus Persea; species Persea americana. Next base: position 3,587,340 of record CM056812.1, read on the forward strand.
TTTTTATACCTCTTGATTGCACTGTCGTCATTGTTCTTGTCGGTGATCATCTCAGTAGCTCCTCCATTTTGACTTTGGATATCAAGGCATCATCACTATCTCGTTTTCATAGCTCTGTTGATTAAGGGTTTGAAACATCAAAACCCTATCTCGGACTAGTAGTGACATCTCGTGATCATCTCTGCGCTGATTCTGGTGAGCGTAGTTCTTTGTCTCACGTCGACGTCTTCCTCGTATCCTCGTCACTATCTCAACGAAGTGAACGAAGCACCCTTGCTCTCTACTTCGTTGCAGAAGATACATCTCTGAATCAAGTGGATCCAGTTCTGCTCACAGCACTTCTCAAGGTGTATCACTTTATTATTCCTTACTCCTACTCAAGTGACTATTTAGCCTCACCGTGGATACTCCACAATTGATAAAGCTTAGGAGTTTTCTGGGTTTTTACCTGCTTGCTTCTCTGCCAATCAAATCAGGGCATCTCAAGCAATTAATTTTCTGCAAGTTACTTTTCTTGCATTTGATTACTATCATGGCTGAAAAATATGAAATTTTACATGTTAAATTGAATGGGAAAAATTACTTTTCTTGGGAATTCCAACTCAATATAGTTTTAAAGGGAAAAAACCTTTGGGGACATATTGATGGTTCTTCTGCAATGCCATCAAATAAGGAGGCTGACAAACTTGTTCAATGGGAAATAGATGATGCGAAAAATAATGAGTTGGATACTTAGCTCTGTGGAACAACAGTTTGTGCTCAAATTACGTCCTTATAAAACATCCAAAGGGATGTGGGATTACTTCAAGAAAATTTATAATCAGGAAACTACAACATGGAAATTTCAATTGGAACTTGAGCTCTCGGAATATTCTCAGGGGAATAAAGCCGTTGAAGAATATCATATTTCTGGGTTTATTAATCTTTGGAGCGAATACACTAAATTTTATGCAAAGGTTCCTAATGAAGCCCTTGCTGCTATTCAGAACGTTTATGATGATAGTCAATGAGACTAATTTCTTATGAAACTTTGCAAATATTTTGAAAAAATTCGTAACAGTTTGATGAGTCGTGTCCCCACTCCATCCATGGACAATTGTCTTGGAGAACTGCTTAGAGAAAACCAACGTCAGATATCACAAGTCACTTTAGAGCAAAAGGGGGGAACCATCAATGCCCATGACATTGCCTATTCAACTCAAACTCGGACTAGGGATATGAGCAAGACACAATGCTTTGGGTGCAAAGAATACGGTCATATAGCGACGCAGTGCAAGAAAAAATCTTGTAATTATTGCAAGAAGCCAGGTCAAGTCATATCAGAGTGCCGCAAGTGACCACAAAATCGCAACAAGGCCTATCATGTCACTACAAAAGGGGGTTTCCTCTACTAGCAGTGTTGCAGCCATGCCTTCACAATCTATTGCTACTTCTGCATCACCAATCATGCCACCACAGCCTTCCACTACTTTGACACCAGAAATGATTCAACAAATGCAGCAAATGACTCACTCAGCTTTCTCTGCCTTAGGTCTGTCAGGTAAAATATCCAACCAATATGTTTGGCATCTGGACATGGAAGCGTCAAATCATATGACCCATTTTGTTGATCATTTTTCTCACGTCAAAAAATATGATGGCGATTTAACAATTCACACTGCCAATGGTGCGTCTCTTCCAGTTTGTGCAGTTGGTGACATCCCTGACTCTCTACCATTAAAACATGTGCTATATTCTCCAGATTTAGCCACCAATCTGCTTTCTGTTGGCCAATTGGCAGAAAGCAACTGCAAAATCTCAATTTCGTCCTGTGGCTATTTTGTACTAGATCAGGCATCAAGGAAGGTGATAGTGAAGGAGCCTAAGTGCAGGAAACTTTTTCCTTTTAAAATTCCAGATTGTCCTAGGAATAAGGCCTTGTTTTCTTTCTTTTGCAACTCTCCTATAAATAAAGACTATTTGTTATGGCATAAGCATCTGGGGCATCCAAACACTCAGAAGTTATTTCATTTGTTAAATAGTGGCTTGCTTATGAATAAAACCGCCTGTTCATTGAAAGATGTTGCTTTTGATTGTTCTTGTTGTAAATTGGGAAAAAGCAAATCTCTTCCTTTTCCTTCTCATAAAGACATCACAACAAATTGTTTTGATTTAATTCATACAGATGTTTGGAGTATAACACCAACCATTTCTCATTCTCGTGATAAATATTTTCTTACATTCATAAATGATTATAGCAGATTTACATGGGTTTATTTTATACATGCCAAATCCGAAGTTTTTAATGTCTTTAAAAAGTTCCTTTCCCTAGTTGAGAATCAATTTTCAAAAACAATTAGAATTTTGTGCTTTGACTCCGGGGAGGGGGGAGGGAATATGTCGCTCAACCATTCCAAGATTTTTTACAGCATAAAGGCATCATTTCTCAAAGAACGTGTCCATACACTCCTCAGTAAAATGGAGTAGCTGAAATAAAAAATCGTCATATTCTTGATGTTACTCGCACCTTGCTCCCTGATTCGTCGGTTCCATCAAAATTTTGGGCAGAAGCCTTGTCAATTGTTGTGTACCCTATCAATCGCCTTCCATCACCTAAGCTTCAGAATCAATCCCCTTACTTACGTTTGCATGGATCCACACCGCTTTTTAATTATCTTCATACCTTTGGGTGTGTCTGCTTCATTCATCTACCACCCCATGAAAGACACAAACTCTTTGCTCAGTCAATCAAATGTGCTTTCCTTGGATATGCTGCATCTCAAAAGGGTTTTCTATGTTATGATCCTCTTGCCCATCGCATTCGCATTTCTCGAAATGTTGTGTTCTTTGAAAATCAATCTTTCTTTCAAACTAATCTATCCACTCCTACAGCCTCAAACATTTCATGTCTTCCCAGTTTCTCTGATTCTCCTACCACAACAAGGTTCAAACCTGGACTAGTATATGTAAGAAGGAATCCTACTAAGAATCCTACACAAGGAATGCCCCTTCCTGCACCGGAACCAACACATGATCCTGGTCCACCAATTCTTCAGAGATCCACTCGTCTTTTGCATCCACCTAATTGTTTCTCACTTCTTGCTACTTTATCTTTCATTTTTATACCTGATACATATTTGCAAGCTGTGCAACATGATCGTTGGAGATAGGCAATGTAGGATGAACTTAATGCACTCTAGCGGAACCATACTTGGGACATTGTTCCTTGCTCCTCTCACATCAAACCCATTGGTTGTAAGTGGATTTACTCTGTCAAGCTCAAATCTAATGGCTCTTTGGATCGATTCAAAGCTCGTCTTGTCGCTTTAGGCAATCGACAGGAGTATGGTGTTGATTATGATGAGACATTTGCTCCAGTTACAAAGATGACCACAGTCCGTATTCTCTTAGCTATTGCTGCATCTCAATCATGGCCTTTACTCCATATGGATGTTAAGAATGCCTTCTTACATGGGAATCTTAAAGAAGAAGTTTACATGCGGGTTCCTTTAGGACTACCTTCTAATTCCAAAGAGATGGCTTGCAGGTTAAAAAGTTCTCTTTATGGACTGAAGCAAGCTCCGAGGGCATGGTTTGGAAATTTTTGAAAAACTCTTCTATCAGCTGGTCTCATACAAAGTCAATATAATCCATCCCTCTTTCTTTGAAAAACCTCTCGCGACATCACAATATTGCTGGTTTATGTTGATGACATCATTATCTCAGGCAATGATCCCGATGGCATCTTACAATTACAAACATCACTTCATGCTTTGTTTCACATGAAAGATTTAGGTCCACTCACATACTTCCTTGGCCTTGAAGTTCACAAAATCAAGGGAAGATTATTCGTTAATCAGCACAAATATACTCAAGATCTCATTGTTCAAGCTCGCTCACAAAACACAGCTCCAATGGACACTCCATTAGAGATTAATGTGAAATATAGGAAAGATGATGGTAATCCTCTCTCTGACCCGACAATCTACAGAAAGCTCGTCGAAAGACTTGTCTATTTAATAATTACTAGACCCGACTTTTCTCATGCTGTAAATCTAGTCAACCAATTCATGACCCAGCCTGCCCATCTTCATTTAGCCACTATCAAGAGAATCCTTTGCTATCTTCAAGATACATCGGAACGCGGCATATATTTTCCCCAGTGCTTCCACTATGAGACTTCAAACATATTGTGATGCTGACTGGACAGGATGTCCAGACACAAGACGGTCCACTATAGGATGGTGTATTTATTTGGGGAATGCATTGATTTCTTGGAAGTGCAAAAAACAAGATCGAGTTTCAAAATCTTCGATTGAGGTAGAATATCGGTCTATGTCATCGGCTTGCTCCGAGATTGTTTGGTTATGACGCTTGCTTGATGAGCTTGGTTTCTCACAACCAACCTCTACACCTCTTCATGCAAATAATATTAGTGCCATTCAAATTGCAGAAAATCATGTTTTTCATGAGCACACGAAACACATAGAGGTTGATTGTCACTATATTCGACAAGCATATGATGACAAAACTATTACCTTGCCTCATGTTACTACAGATTTGTAGATTGCTGACATCTTCACCAAAGCCTTACCTCGTGCCAAGCACCAATTCTTTGTTAGCAAATTAATGTTGTTTGATTCACCCAAATCAATTTGAGGGAGGGGGGGTGGGGGTGTTAGAATGGCATCTGAGACATGTGGACCTTCCAATTGTAGTGGTGTTGACTGTATCAATACGTAGATTAGTGTTGAGTAGATATTTGTGCATTGATTTTGTAATTGCCCATTTATGGGATGGAATCACCCAATTAAGGGGATTACCTTACTGTACATACTATATATATTGAGATCAAAGGAATTTATTTATTCAGAGGATCAATCCTCAAGATGATCACTGAAGTTAATTGAGAAAATCAATCTCTTAGATTTCGTTGAGCAACTTTGACAAGTTTAAACGTGGTTTTGAAATGTTTGAGGAATAAATGACTCAGAAAATTGTTTTAGAGGAAAAATATAAATTAGATTGTTATTTGGAGGAGTCAAGAGATAAATCTACAAATATCAACAAATTAGATTGGTGTAAAGTTAATTGAGCAAAATATCCAATAATTTCAAGAAAGGTTAGCGAGATCTTATCAATTCTAGTTTCTATAGTTGCTTCTGAATCAGCATTTAATACAGGAGGAAGAGTACTTGACCAATATAGGAGTTGTTTAAAATCTGAGACTAAAGATGTCTTAATTTGTGCACAAGATTGGATACGTTCGCGGCAACACAATGATAATAATGCATTAGCTAATCTTTTAGATATTCTAGAAGTAGATTGAATAATTAAATAAAGAACTATTGCTATTTGTTTTATATGTATTATCATTTATAGAATTATTGTTGTATGCTTTATGTTTTACATTATATAAATTATTTTATCCCACCGCCAGCCTTCCAAAAAAATATATTGTTAACTCCACCACGCGACCTTTTGTGTTGCATTGCCAGTCCCTAGCCCAGGCAAAGGAGGAGAGTTAGAATTAAGTTGGAAGTTGGTGGTGGCATAGGAAAGATTTATTTTCTTTAAAGAAAAAGAGTCTTCCTTTTTTTTAGCCTTGGCCCGACCCTATCGCGGCCTTGGCCCTTGATGGTAGAGTAAGGGCCTAAAAATTATAGGCCCGCTGTTAAAGTTGAGGGCTTTTGCTTGATTTGGCCTGGCCCGCATGTGTGAGGGTAGGATAAGGACTTACCTCGGCCCAGTCCTAATAGGAGGTGGTGGTGTTGGGAGATAGGAGAGGAGGTGATGATTTGATAAAGGGAGAGAGATGGAAAGAAAGGGAGATTAAGAAATGATATTTTTGTCAACGCTTCAGCCATTACAACTGTAGTTTGTCGACCACATATCCATGATATCATGGATTTTGACCCATGATATACTTAAGAGGTATTAATCCATAAAAATCCCTAATATTGAAGAGGTGAGGGGTGAAGGGTGAAGGATATAAATTGGAGATCTACACGAAAGTTAGAACCTTGATTTCCTGAGATTTAAACCACTAGGTGGTGGTTGGGTTTTCATTTCTCATCTCTCTAGATTATTTTCCATTAAAAGAAAGATTATTTAACAATCATGTTTGAATGTTTACATTTGTTTCTTCCATTTTAACCGCAATAAGGAATACAAGTCTTAGAATTCCTAGGAATTAAAACATTTACCAAATGAACGGGCCCTTTAACAAGGTCTCTTGAAAAGTGTTTATGTTGCCTCTGCTGACATCTCGAGGTTTTGCTATGAATGATTATAGCTAAGGAAACTTAACAAGGTATGAAAGCCAATCAATCACGAGTTTGACTCCCAACAAGAACAACTTTGCAGGAAAAAAAAAAAAAAAAAAAAAAAGGTGTCACCAAAAGTCCTTGGTTCCACCCGAGGGGAAGCGTTAAGGAGTGGACTCCACTCATGGGGGAGTACCGAAGAATATTTATGTAGTCTCTACTACCGTCTCGAGATTTTGGTACGAATGATTAGGTAATAAAAATTAATTAATGGAATGGTTAATTTTTGCCATTAACTAGGGGTGTAAAAAATCTAAAAACTTTCTAACCGACCAAACTGACGATTAATAACCGTGTTTTAGAGTTTCGGTTACGCAACTATGGTTATTAAAATCGGAAGACCATACTTCACGGTTCGATTTTCAGTCTCAACTCACGGTTATTAAACGAACCGAACCGTATTTCAAAAACACACAGTTAACCAAACCGTTACACCCCAATTTAAAAGAAAAAAGAAGAAGAAAGGAGGCATTGTGTAATTTTATAACTTAAATAACCCCTTTTAACTATTGAGCCCTAATCGTTGGAACAAAAAACGAAAGAAGAAAAAGTGAAGGATCAAGGTTCTGTTTGCTGGAAAAATGCACTTTATTATTTCATATATCTATGTTAACATTTTAATGCTACTTTAGTATTTTGAAATTATGTAATTTGTTATCTAGGATATTTGGTTTTGACTTTTGATCATGTATTTTGCATTCTGACATAAAAAAAATGTATTTTTAGTGACAACCGTCTAATACGATTAACCATGGTTCGGTTTTTTAGCAGTTTCTTAGAGTATGGTTATGATTACGGTTTTTAAAAATTGAAAACCGTAAAATACGGTTCGGTTAATGGTTTTTCCAAAACACACGGTTAACCAAACCGTTACACCGCTATGGCATTAACCATGTAACTTGTGTTGAATTGTCACTGTTGATTGAATAATACTTGCCCCTTCATGTTCCTCTATGAATTGAATCAACCAGCCTTTGTGTACACAAGTTACGAGGTGCTCGTTGTCTCAACCAAGTTCAAGTCATACTATCTAACACTTACCAATGATGCAGACATCGTGCGGAAGATACTCAGAGAAAATCCAAGATTGGCAAGCAGGAAAGATGATAATGGATATTCAGCATTGCACTTAGCTTCAAGAAAAGGGAACGTCGAAGTGATAAAAGAGTTCCTTGGGAATGACCCAATTCTTAGTTTCCTAAGAGACTCTGATGGAAGAACACCACTCCACTGTGCGGTGATCAGCGAACAACTCCGCGCCGTTCAAGAGTATCTTTTTGAAAGACCTGGACCTGTTTTGTTCAATCATCTTCTAGTTATTGATCTTATCAACATTGCTGACAACAACGGCGACACAGTCTTGCATCTTGCAGCTAAAATGACTAGCTTAGAGGTACGAACACATTGCTATTTTTTAGTTTGATATAAAATGGAAAGACCTACATGGGTTACCACTAACCAGCATGACCCACTCTCACAGGGGGTGAACTTGTATTGGTTTTGTACACGTAAATGTAGGCCTCAAGTAGATAAAGAGATCCCCATGGGTCCCATCCCCAAGTGGGCTCCCACGTGGCCCCACAGGTGTGTATTGAACCTAAAATGCACACCACGTGCATTGAAAAACTACCGTTATATTATATTAAAACAAAAGGTTTTGAAGTTAATTTTGACCATAACTTTTGATTTTGACCAGAAGTTATACCCATGTTCTACCACTTACTCACTTTTTTCTCCCACTTCCAACATGTATAGCCCAATTCTACTCTATGGACTATTGGATTTAGAAAATAGGAACTCTCATGATCAAGAATATATTTTACAGTTGTTGGCGAATAAGGCACGAGCCTTTGTGCTAGTATATATTTAACCATGAGGGGTAACTCAATTGGCATAGGACCATGGTTTGCTCTCAGAGGATGATGGTTCGAAACTGCGCTACCACACACGACGATCACAGGGAATTTACCCTGCTTCCCTGGGCCCAAAGGGATTATTTTCGCCTAAAGGGCTAGATACCCTCCGTTATAGGCTCTGCTAGGCTGCAACATTTGTTATGCTAAGTTGAAATCGTCTGCGAAATCATTTCCATCATAAACTACCTCAAATCACCGTCTCCAATCTAGCGATAAATCCAATAAGAACTAGATTTTCAAGTTCCGTCGGGCCAAAAATAGAGAATAATGAGAACGATGCACTGTTTTAGCTTAGAATAACATAAGCTGCAGCTTAGCAGAATCCTGATATGTATGTATATATATATAAGCTGAAACATTGCTTATCACACAAATCAAAGTCGACTATCTCTGTTTTTGACATGATAGAACTAGAAAATCCAGTTCTTATTGGATTCATCTTGATTTTTGAAACAATAATTTGAGCCAGTTTACGATGGATATAATTTTGTAGACTGTTTCAATTTAAGATAACATAAGTTACAGCTTAGGAGAGCCTCTCTCATATATATATATATATGGCCAGCGCTCTCCTCTGCTCGAGCCGATGGGAGAGGGTTTTTCGCTGCCAAGGGTGGGGCCCACTGCTCGGTCCATTTCCATCCAAATGGACCACACACAAGGGCCCCCTGAATTTCTCATGTCCACCAAAATTTGCCCCCATCCGATTAAACTAGACTGTTGGATCGAGTGACACCAATCCGAATGGACTTTACACCGTTAAACTTTTGTGGCCTAGAAGGATTATTAGGGATGTGGCTGGTTTTTTGTAGAGAAGAGGGCCCCCGTACATCCTTCAAATACCCCATTCCCATTTCCATGTGGGTCCCCAAGTGGGCCTCGAACCATTGAGGGTACACCCTTATCCTCTTATATATATATATATATATATATTGAGAGAGAAATATATTTTAATGGTTAATGCTCATTTTTCTATTACAGATTATTGAGCTTCTCTTGAGCAAGGATGGAATGAAGGTAATTGCCGCAAATAATGAAGGAATGACCGCTCTCGACCTATTAAAACAAATTCCAGCACAGGAGGGTCCAAATGTTCCCATTGACTACCATCGCAAAAGGGTCATCATCAAACAACTTAAAGCCAGAGAAAGGGACAACCCAAAATCTCTGGCTGCCATACAACAGGCATTGATCGTGGTGGCCGGGTTAATCATGGCCACCACCTATCTCGCAGGACTTAATCCTCCGGGGGGATCGTGGCAGGACTCAGATGTAGGCAACGGGAGAAACCGTAGACCAGGAAAGGCAATTCAAAGTGAAACAGCTCCATGGCTTCTCACGGTTTTTTTGGTCTCTGATTCCTTGGGCTTCTTAGTTTCTTTGTCCTTAATACCGATTATAATGATTCTGCGAAAAGAGACGGTGGTGTATGTGAATTCACTAGTGGTGGCGGCATTAATCTCCATCGAAGTCGCTTTCATTCTAGGATTGATCATGATTTCCGACCGCAAGATTTTCTACCGAGTTGGAATCGTTTTACTTGTATTGGTGACATCAGCGAGCATGTGGTGGACGTGGCAGAAGCTGAACCGGAAGCTATCATGGATATATACAACTCTGACCCGGATTATGGACCATCAAGGCAGATGGCTTGGGTTCGTGGTGGGCAGATGAACATAAAAATCCTCAATTTGCCACCAAAACCAAACTATTTATTAGCAAAACCAAACTACCTGCTAGGGTCCTGTAAAGTCCCGAATCTCGAGGGTATAATTAGCCTAGTTAATTGCAGTATTAGTTGATTAAGCTCAATTAAAAGCCACGCAAGAGGATAGTTAGCAATTTCCCTAAAGTTTAAGGGGGCCTTTTCGTAATTTTAGATTTTTTAGATTTTGATATGGTTGGGTAGATGTTTTAATTTTCTAAATTTCATTTCTCTGCATCATCTTGATCCAGACCTTAGATCATCATCAGAATGGGACCCGAACATCATTTTATAAAAATAGACTTTAAGTGTGAATTTCCCAAAATGCCCCTATCTTTATGCCAACCGAGTCTCATCTCTCCCTAATCTTCATTTCCTTTCTTTCGTTTCTCTCATTCTCTGTAAACAGAGACTCTCTCTCTCTCTCTCTCTCTCTCTCTCTCTCTCTCTCTCTCTCTCTCTCTCTCTCTCTCTCTTCTTTTTTTCTTTTCCATTTTGCATTCCACCTCTTGCCCATATGGAGAATCCATCCATCAATTTCATCATCCGACCTCACCATCACGACCACAACAGCCCAGCTTCCTTCTCACGCCATTCTTTTGAAATTTCTCCCATCTTCTTTCTCTAGGTAAGGTTTTGGTTTGATTTAGGTTACTTGGATTTGAGGGTTTCCTTTAGAATTGGATTAGATGAGTTTGTTAGCTTCTAATATTGTGATTTGTGTGGGTTTGTTTCTTTTCTTAGGTTTTGGGAATCTTGAGTTAAGAATTGGGGTTTTGAGCTTCTTGTACCCAAAGACAAGTGGAAATATATTTCGTGGAATGACATGCATCTTCAATTTTAGTTTATACCTTTGAATTATGGATTTGTCACTCTTTGATTTGAATGATATTTTCATATGTTTTGATTTATGTAAATGAATAAATGGATAGTATGGTGGAGATGATGAATGAAGGATGGGATTTGATATATGTGTAGAGGGGTTGGCCCTGAAATATGATGTAGGTATAGGAGAAATAAAGGAGGAAAAATTACTAAAAAATGAAGCATGGTCGTGCTTCATAATTTAGATTTTGGAACAGGGCGGTTAACCGAGCTTGGTGGTCGGTTAACCGACCTACAGTTCGGTGACCTATTGGTCACAATTCTAGAGAGCATAATTTTTAATGGATTTGTATAGTCGGTCACCCCCAGTTCGGTTAACCGATTATTGTTATTATAATTTGATCTATTTTCTCTTAAAAACCGGGTCTTTTCCATAGGAATGTATGACTTTATGATACCCTTTGAAACCATATTAGAGGACTTACATGTTTTAATGGGAATTATTAGTTTCTTTTTTATATGCTTTTAAAGTATGAATTTCTATATATATGAATTAGCGCCACTAAATTAAATCCACACATGAACTTGTGGACGATTGTGCAGCTCGATATGAATAGGGTAACAAATTCCCGGAAAATCTAAAGAAAAGAACTTATGAACAGGGTAACAAATTCTCGGAAATCTGAAGAAAAGAACTTATGAATAGGGTCAGATACCCAAAATATCTGGTGGATAAAAGAACTTATGGACCCGCATTGTCATGGTAAAAGCCTAAGTGGTGTGTTTTCTGATAAAAGAATATATTTTCAGAGGAATTTATGAAAGTACAAATCGGATTTGTAAGTAACAATTTCTAGTTTTATATGAGAGTATGAATCACAAATTTCATTTGAAATTATGAACTATTGTTTTAATCGCTTTCCATTGTATTTTTTTTTCTGTTTATATATACCTATCTACCGACTAGTCGCGGTCTGATGATGCTTTGCTTGCATAGGTACTTAGCTCTACTAGAGAACGCGAAGGTGTTGATTCAGGTGATATAACCTGATGGTGAGTACGAGCGATGTGTAAACGACATTGTTGTTTTGACCAATATACATGAGTGCTTTCATTTTAATGGATATTTTATATTTATTTCTTGTTGGCATAGGTTTTGTAGATGTTATTTAATTAAATCACTTTGGTGTCTTTTATAAACTTTAACTAAGGAATAGAGTAAATGTGCATACTCTGAAATGTTATTTTGTACCTTTTGGCTAAATAATAAGTTCCACTGTATTTTTATGGTGAATTGAGGAAATATTTATACCTCACTACGGACTTCGATCCTAAGGGACCCTGATTAGGGGCCACATTGGATGGTTTGTTTATAAAAGATTGTTATTTGGCCCCTAATCTCACGTAAGTTCCTAGGCCTATTTCTGGGACGTGATAGGTCCGCACCCCTCAAACAAAAATCCTAGGTCCGCCATTGGTGGTGGATCCAAGAGTTTGATGCTGAAGGCATCTTAGAGGCCATTGATCACAGGTTTATCTACACAAATTTTTTTTGGGATTTTTACGAAGAAATTATGCTTAAACTCTAATTAATAGATATGGCTCATCATCATCATCAAAGCATTGTCCCAACTTTGTTGGGATCAGCCACACAAATTGTGTTTCTCCATCCTAATCTATCTTCATCCTAATCTATCTTAAGTCGAATCTTAAGATAAATTGCACTTCTTCATATCTATATTTACTACCTCCATCCACATCCTCTTTGGCCTACCCCATCAACCTTCACGAACAAACTTTTCCTTACCGGCACTATTACCGGCCTACGTTGGACATACCCAAACCATCTCAAATAGGTTTCTTTAATTTTATCTCTCATTGTTGCTACCCCTTTCTAATTCTGACCTTCTTAATTTTACCATACATCCACCTCAACATTCTCATCTTCGCTTCATCCATTTTGTACATATGCTGCTTCTTGATTGACCAACATTCTACTCCATCAATCATAGTTGGTCTAATCGCTGTCTCAGAAAATTTCCCCTTCAATCTTGTTAGTATTCGTCTGTCACAGAGTACTCTAGAAGCAAGTCTTCACTTCAACCATTTAGCTTTAATATTATTTTTGACATCTTTATCAATCTCCCTATCCTTACTAATTATAGAGCTAGCGGAAAGAATCACTTCGTGATATCTTATGGTCTCCAATTCTTACACTTATTGCAGTTCTTTCTATATACGTACCCACTGAAGTTACAAAAACGAAAAAAAAATGACGGATTAGGGTGATGTATATTTTTTTGGACATAATTATCCCTCTAGCATAATGTTACCCCTCTAAAGATAAGGGTACAAAAAAAAAAAAAATTGACTAATGAGGGTGATGTATGTTTTTTTGGATGTAATTACCCCTCTAGCATAATGTTACACCTCTAAAGATATCATCACTCATTTTACCATTTTGATTGAAACCTGCAACTCCACCCTCTTACTCTTCTCACCTAGATCATTTGGTGAGGTTGTTAAGAGATGGAGAGGGTGTTAGGGTTTTCATTAGTTTGCAATTTGATTGGATGCATTCATTTTGATTTTCTTGAACTCTCATGTACTCATACTTCTTAGAATTTTGGAATCTTCATGCATTATTAGTTTTTAATCATAGCATCAAAAGATTTTGTTAAGGCATGCTCAAACATGTTTTGGATTGCATTCTAAAATATCTTTTCTTCAAACATATTGGTCTCTAGTCAAGCCTAGTTCTTCAAGATAAAATTTCCCTCTTCAAAAATCATTTTTACAAGTTTTTATATCAAGGAATGTTCGGTCAGCTGTCGATTCCGAATCCAGAATGTAAAACTTGTTTTTGTCAGGGAAGTTTGGTCAACTGTCGGTCAGCTATCAGTCAACCAAACTTCTGTTCGATGAACCGACATGTATTTTTCGGTCCATAAATTTCAAAATATATGACCGTTGGAGTGCAGTTGACCGAACCTTGGATGTCGGCTGCTGACAACAGTGCTGGAGTGAAATGCTTTTCTATAAATTGATCTCTTCCTTAGTTTTTGAGTTGGGGGCTTTTGGAGACCACTCTTGGGGTATTATTGAAAATCATTCAAACCAAGTTTGGCATCAAGAATGGAAGAAGATCTTAAGGGAAGCAAAGCTTGGAATTCTTAAGTTACATCTTTTAATAAGCTTTGTTTTCAAAATCATATGTTACATGCTTATTTTATATGACTTGTAAATCATTAATGGCATGCTAACTGTGATGTGTGGAATCCTTTAACATATCTAATCTTGGATTTATCTATTTTGGATTCCTCACTTAGATTAAACCATGTTATTGTCATTTTTATAAAAAAAATGCTTGTTCAACATCTTTGATTATATGCATGATCTCATCACTTGGTTTAATTTTCAGCTAGTTGTTTTCTTTACATAAACTCATAGGGAAACTTACATGTTCTGAAAACATCTTTGCCCTTGCATCACATGTTTAGTCTTAAATAGTTTCATACAACTTGTGAGCCTTTGATTTTCATATCATCAACAAGTTAGTTTCTAAACATGTGAGTTGCATTTTATACTTCAATCAAATCTCTTTGAGTGCCTTAAACTTTTAAATGCCTTGGGCATATATTCATTTGGGTTAATGTTTAAACTTGATTGAAGTTTTCACACAAACACCATGAGCATTCATCTTTGCATTTCATAGAGTGTTGTGTGAGTTTGATTCTCAATTTCATATCAGCCTAATTAAGAGGCATTGTATTTGAGCTTTACTTGTATCTCATCAAGTGTTTGTGTAGACACTTTCTTGAGAAATTCATCAGTTGTAAAGGTTATGGCTAAGCCTTAAAAAAGCACAAATGTTGATGTGAGGGGTGAACCTTAAAAACCCAAGAGGTTATTCCTTAGCTTTGGAAAGCATGTTGTAAGGTAATTGCTTAGCCTTGAAAAGCATTTTGTAAAGGTTATTGCTTAGCCTTTTGAAAAAGCATAGATAGTGGAAATCCAGTGGGGTGTTGGATTACAAGCCGGTAATGGATGTAGGCATTGAGGCCGAACCACTATAAATCTTTGAGTTGTGGTTGAGTTGTGGTGATTAATATTAGATATCTTCCGCATTATGTTTTGTAATCACCATTAGTGACTAAGTTAACTCAATGAAATTAAAATCTGGTAAAATTGGTCACTATATTAGAAACTCACCCTATTCACCCCACCTCTAGGGTTCAAATCCTGGACTTTCAAAGCCCACTCCGGTTGCCTTGCAACTTACTGATCGATCTGTCAGGGTGTCCCAGGGAATGATTGAGGATGTCCTGGTCAAGGTCGACAAGTTCTTTTTCCCTGTCGATTTCATCATCCTTGACACTGAACCAGTGCAGAATTCACGGAAACACACTACTGTCATCCTTGGCCGGCCCTTTTTGGCCACGGCCAATGCAAACATTAATTGCCGCACTGGAGTTATGGATGTTTCCTTTGGGAATATGAAAGTGAGGCTGAATGCTTTTAGGGCCTCTCATCAACCTCCAGACCAGGATGAATGCTTTGCAGTCAATGTTGTTGATGAACTTGTGGAAAAAGCTCTTCACACTGAGGATACTTTACCGGTTATCCTTGCTTCTGATCTGTTTGATGGTCCGAAAGATCAAATTCTAGATGTGTTGAAAAAGAGCAAGAATGCAATTGCCGAGTTGAAAGATATAAATCCCTCCATCTGCATACCCCTCATTCCTTGCATTGATGCTTTTACACCTTCTTGAGGAATGCAGCGATTTTTACTTCCTAACCTGGAGGAGGTCGACATGAAGGAAGTGCTGAGTCATGTCTTTTTGCCAGTCTGGTTTGTATTTCGTAGGTTTTCTTTGTTTTTGTTTGTTCTGCTTGCCGCTAACATTCCGCGGGTACTTTGGTCCGAGTTGGGGGGTGTCATTCCCGTTTTCCTCCATTCCACCTTATGTTAAGCGGTACCCAGGTGATATCCCTCCTTTTGCTTTACTTTCCTTGTCCTTTATCTTTTATTTTATTTTGTGCTTCACATTGTGGACAATGTTAGGTTCAGTTGGGGGTGGGGTATTAACCTTTGGGTTAGTCTTTTTAGTTTTAGTTCTTTTCCTTTAGTTTTAATTTCTTTTCTTTTAGTTTTAATTTAAAAAAAAAAAAAGCTTTTCGGGGGATTTCTCAAAGGATTTTTATGAAACGAAGATACCTTGATTTTTGGAACTTTTTGTGAGGAAAAAGAGAAAAAGGGTTCACTATCTTGTTTTAGGAAAGAGTTTTTGATAAATTGTTGAATGATTGATCTACCACTTCAACACGTATTTTATAGATTTCTTTTGAAATGTGAAGCTATGATTTCCATGCTTGTGAGAGCCACAAATCAATTATGTTGGAAAGCCGATCCTCAGTCATACAGTGTCCTGGATCAATTGAGTGGATTTATCTACAAATCGGTAAATTAATTCGGGCATATGGAAAGGGGTACCTATTGTTGGGGACCGAATTAAAAAAAATGAACAGTTTTGTGACTAGTTTGGGTTCGTAGCCTTTTTTACCCGAGCCAGTAAGCCCAGAGGGGTATTGCCATACCTAGTGCCCTAAAGACATCTATTTTAGGAGTCATTGGTTGAATGCTCGTTACATGGGTTGATTAAAAAGCTTAAGAGACCTAGGCATTGCACAGTCACATGCGTTAAAAAAAAAAGATCAAAATAGTGTTGTAATGGCCTTTGAAAAACAATTGTGTGAAAGCCACCATAAATGCCTTGAGAGGAATCATGTTATCTTTCACTGAGGTTAGGTGGCCCAGAACTTGGAAAGAAAAAGAAAAGAGGTGCTTTCACGGGATTTCATAGTGGATCGTTTTATATTTTCATACTTCTATATATACACAATTTTCACCGTGCACGATCAATTTTTCTAGCATGATCTTGAGGATTTCTGACCAACAGATAAGATTTGTGAACCAACTTTGTGATGTATGTTGAAAACCCTATGATCAAGAATATCCAGTGTTCGTAGATATCATTTCTGAAAAGTCCCCCATTGTTTTTTAGTTTAGGAATTTTGTGGGTAGATTCACTGCAAACCCTCACAAGACTATAACTCGTCCTCTAGGGGAACTTAGAGGTTTAAAGGCTTGCTGCACATACTAAGTGTAGCTGTACTCCCTACAAAAGTGGCCCTAGTTAGTATTTCATTTTGTTTTAGCTTTGCTCAAGGTCTAGCAAAGTGTAAGTTGGGAGGTGTGATGAGAGCCTAAAATGTACCATTTAGGCCCCTCAATTTAGACTTTGGGATACTTTCTAATGAGATTAATTAGTCTAATTATATTACCTTTATGTTTACAGGTGCCCTAGGTGCATTGGAAAGAAATTGGTGCAAAACAGGAAGAAATTGGAAAAACTGCCAAAATCCAGACGACCCGGAGCTACTACCTCCGGGCGTCCGAAAGCTAGCTTCGGGCGTCCGGACGCCCAGCCATGGAAAGCCCAAGAAGCCAGTGCTTCCTGGCATCCGGACGCCCGGACCATCTAAGAGTCCGCCTCATGCGCGTTTTTGACGAGATTTTCATCCCAAAACCTATAAATAAAAGCCCAACTTCATTTTAGAGACATACACATCTTGGGAGCAGATCGGGAGCAAGGTTTTGAAGCTTTGGAAGAGCATTAATGGAGATTTCGTCAAAGATTCTTTGCCAATCATCGTCCATGAGTAACTAAACCTTTATCTTATGGTTGCGATGAAGCCCTAATCTTGTGTTTATGGTGATGTATAGGCTTTAGGGTTTTCTGCAAATGCTTTTTGGTTATATGACATGTTGGATTTTGTTTCCTTAATGCAATATCTATTTTCTTTGGTATTTTAATCTTGTAGATTTGAATGCTAGTCATATAACAGTACTTGAATGAATGTGATGTTAGATCTCAGATAATCTACGCCTTAGAGATAGGTTATGCCCTGATCTACACCCACATCCTTTATTTGTTAACTCTGTTTAGGTTTGTAACGAGAACGAGTCTGTTTAGCGTTAATAGTGAACCCCTAAGTCTATACTTGTCATTGTGCGAGGTTAGAGTGGTTTCGTACCCTGAGATCTTTTCTCCGATTGAATCAAAACCCTTGTCTTTTATTTGGTTAATTTAGGAATCAAACCAATACTTCGTTTTCTAATAGGATTAGCATAGGAATCATCACTTTGTCTTCAAATAGGACTAGATTATGAATTAAAGAACCAACACAACTTAGCCTTTTTGTCCCAGTAGATATGATACTCGGTTAATATCTTTGCTTTCCCAAATAGAGATAGTAGTGGGTATAATTTATATTTGCAAACCCTATTTTAGTACGGGTCAGAGAGAGAGGAAGAATGAAGCGTGAGCGGTGAGGGTGGCAGCAGGCGACCGAGACAGAGGAGCAGGACAGAGAGAGAGAGATGGGAGGCAGCAGGGGGAGAGAGGGAGCAACGGAGAGGGAAAGGAAGAGAAAGACAGAGAGAAGAGGGGGAGAGAGGGAGTTGCAGAAGGGGAGAGAAAGAGAGAGAGGACAGAGAGGGAGAGAAGGATTGAGAGAGAAAACAGAGAAGGAAAGGTGGATAGAGAGAGAGGGAGTCTCATGACCCCAGACCGAGATTTCAGACCCGGGCCCGCGACGAATGCGTATAATTGTCCCACAGGTTTCCACGGTGAGGATTCCCAAAACAAACACAAGACAAACTCACACGATCAATGGTTGCGGAAGCGTGTAGCAAATTACTTCTAAACAAAACATATTTTATAATATCAAACTTCCATAAGTTAAATCATCAAGACATATATTAAGAGGGGGAAATATAAACATGGCATTTCCCAATATTGTTCCAGTTCGGAGTTAGCAAACGTATGTTAAATAAAGTTTACATCCCAAATTAAGAGGCCAACAAAGGCCAATACAACCCAAAAGAAACCAAAATAAGAACCCTCAGCAAAGTGCATCGCATCTCAAGATCCCATCCGATGTCTAGATGACGTCGTCGAATTGCCACTCGTGAGCTGGGGGTGGCTCAACAGCCTCCTCCTGGCACTCCTCCTCAATAGTATCGGCGCCTGCACCTAAGCACCAAAACAAACGGATCAGACACGACAGTCTGGCAGGTGATCAATTTAAACATGAATATAAATCATTTTAAAGTCTGAAATAAACAATACTTAAAACCATTCAATGGACTCAAAACAGTACTTGAACGATATACAAAACAAAACTAGCATAAGGGTAGACAAATATCATGATTCGTAGATCCACATTGAGCTCATCCTTTCTCCATCATAAATGATGACAAGAGTAAGCAAAGACAAGGCAAAGCGAGACAAAACAAAGCAAATGCCCGTTCCACACAAGGTGAGTGGGAAGGCCGGCCGCGGAACCAGAACAAAACAAAGATGTGTATAAATACATGACTAATCTGCAGATAGTCCTTATATTTTAGGACCCTTGAACTAGTGGATCAGACTGAAGGGACAGTCCAAACTCAGTGGTATTCAACGGAATTCATGAATGCACAAAACATAATAATACTTGTTCAAAACGGACTGAAAATAAGGGGTATACACTTACCAAAACAAAGCAAGACAAGAGTAACAAGAATAGCATAAGCTATAGCAACCTGAAGCTTAAGAAGTGATTCCCATTATATATTCTTGAAACAATTCAAAACAAAACTAAAACTTGCAAGACAAAACAAGTGTGAAGCGATATTCATTGTGTCAAGATCGAGATTCAACAAGATAGTCAAGTCCATGCTAAGACCATTTGATCGCTGTGTACTTGAAACCCAAATATCGGTGTTTAGAGGTGGTTTGGTGCCCCGAAGTTATAAGATATTTTAAATTTCAATTGCACAATATCAAGCTAAAAGCCACTTCACATAGTTTGGTTTTCATCCTCCTAAAAATCTCCCCAAAAAAATCAAAATTTTCCTCTTCATGTAATAAATTCAAGAATGGCATTAGGTCCGCTCGAGCGGTGAACAGTCCGCTCGAGCAAACGCATCCAGAAGCGGGCTCGCTCGAGCTAACCCAGGATCCACTCTAGCAAACAGGTTTCTAGCAGCGTCCCCATCCAAATAGAAGCTTGCTCGCTCGAGTGAGCCTAGGCTTTGCTCGAGCGGACAGGCCTCTGCCTAAACCCATGTAGTGCAGGGAAATCCATTCTCCTTGCAATTTTTCTGATTCCTTCTCTCTTCCTTTCCCTTCTAAAGCTTGCAAACATTTCCATAAGTACATTTTCAATCCTCCTTATGCATTTTAAACATTCCATAGCTCCAAACAACTTCCCTCTTTGCAGCAATTCACATTTCAACTCCTTCAATCTTTCCATCCATCCATAAACATTGAACAAAAACAAACATAAACTTGACTGAAGGGAGAATTTTCAAAATAAAACAAATAAATCCATGCATTTAAATTAAAGATATAATTTCAAACCATTCCACCACATTGATATCAATTAATTGCAAAGCTAGGATAAGAAGAATCAAACCATTTATAACTAAAAAGATGCCAACATTGTATACATTAATAGACCTAAAGAGATCACTTGCCTTGATCCAAAAATGCTAGTCCAAAATCTTCTCAAGAATCCTACCCAAGGGCTGAGCCAAACTCTGCAAAAAGCCCCAAGAAGAAAACCTCAAAACTCAACCAATTGAAAGCCAAGAACCCATTTCGAATTGGGTGTTGCATGTGTGGAAAACATGTATCCTAGGAGCTAAAAAGACTATTCAAAGCAAGAAAGGAAGTTCTTACCTAGAGCTATCCAAACAAAGGAGAAGTAGCTTAATGGAGAAGGTGGAGTTGCAAGATTTTTTTACAAAGAGGGCCCAGCTGAAGCCTGAAGGAAGGAGAAGACAATGGTGAGGTCATATTTCAATTCCAAGCCCAAGAGCCATGACATGCAAGAGAAGGGAGGTGAAGTGGAAGGTGGTTCTTCTCCCTGGTTCTGAGTTCTGGAGCTGAAGTGAAGTTTCAGGTATGAACCGTGAGTGGGGAAGAAGCTAATATGAGTTAAGTGGAAAAGTGGGGCCCAATTGCTCTAATACTTGAAATGGCTAAAACATGCTCTTGCGAGGCCCGGATGATATCGAAGAAGAAGGACAAAATGATCATTGACAAATCTAGTTTCCAAAAAGTAGACTCTTGACATATTTTTTAGATTTCGAAAATTGTGTCCAGATTTGGGTGTGAAAAGACATTTTTTACCATTTTGGCAACACAAGTTTATGGGTTCCGAACGAGGACGGACGTAAAACGAAAGTTGTAGAGAATCATAAAACCATTCAAAATAAATCAAAATCATAATTTAAATTAGAAATCTAGAATCGCCTCCCCCCATGCTTACACGTGCACTCAAGGCGTCTCTAAGCATGTCTAACTAAAACCAACGCTCTCAAAATTCCCAAAGTTATTTTCCAAGACTAAATCTAATCATATTCTAACCCAACAATCACTAAACCCTCTTAAGACTAAACATACACTTAATTAACACTAATCAAGCTAATCTGGGCGGGGTCTAACAGGGAGAACCAGCAAAGTGACAGGGCAGGGAGATTGAGAGGGGGAGAGTGAGGGAGATAGAGAGCGAGAGAGAGCGAGCAGTGAGAGAGAGTGAGCAGGAGAGAGGGAGCAGTGAGGGAGAATCAAAGGAGAGCGATAGGGAGAGAGTGGGAGGGAGATAGAGCAAGGAGGCGAGAGAGAGAGAGAGAGAGAGAGAGAGAGAGAGAGAGAGAGAGAGAGAGAGAGGAAAGGAGAGTAGGGCGGACATGGAGAGAGAACGGAGAGAAGAGAGCACGGAAAGGAGAGGAGCGGATGGAGTTGCAGGGAGGAGATGAGAAGAGAGGGAGTGGGGCAGAAAGAGAGAGGAGGGAGAGAGAGACAGAGGGGACGAGAGCTAGAAGAGAGAGAGTGAGAGGGGGAGAGGACGAGAGAGAGAGGAGAGCACAGAGGGGGGAGAGTGAGCAGAGGGAGAGCAGAGAGGTAGGGCAGAGGAGATGGAGAGAGGGAAAGAGCAGAGAGGGGGAGAGAGAGAGATCGCAGAGAGAGGGGGGAAAAGGGAGTGGCAGAGAGAGAGGAGTGACAGAGAGAGAGGGACGAGAGAAAGAGAGAACGGAAAGCAGAGAGATGGAGAGCGGGAGGGAGAGAAAACGGAGAGATGGAGAGCGAGAGAAAGATGAGAGCAGAGATAGCAAAGATGGGGAGTGGAGAGCGAGAGAGAGATGGGGAGTGAGAGAGATGGGAAGAACAGAGAGAGATGGGGAGGAAGGAGAGAGAGCGGAGAGAGAGTTCAGGGAGAGATGGAGAAAGGGTGGGCTGCGGAGAGAGATGGAGCGGAGAGGGAGAGGGAAGGGATGGAATAGAAGGAGAGCACGAGAGAGGGAGGAGAGGGAGGTGGAGAGTGAGATGGAGCAAAGAGGGAGAGAGATCAGATAACGAGAGAGAAGTGGAGCAGGGAGATAGAGCGGAGAGGGAGAGAGATCAGATAACGAGAGGGAGAGGGAGAGATGGAGGGCGAGACGCAGAGAGGAGAGAGGGAGGGAGGGAGGGAGGGAGGGAGAGACAGGAAGGAGAGAGGGAGAGAAAGAGAGGAGAAGGAGGGAGGGATGGAGCAGAGAGAGGGAGAGAAGGAGAGAAGAGAAAAAGGAGAGGGAGAAAAAGAGGAGAGAAGGAGAGGAAGAAAGAGAGAGAGAGACGGTGCGCAATGGGTGCTGGTGGCAGGGAACGGGAGGGAGGTGTACCTGGTGGGGAGGCGTCCGGCGGCGCGAGGTGCTGCTGCGGAGGGCAGCGTCTGGAGGTGTTGCATGTAGGGGCGTGGTGGTGGTTGCTAGAAAGGAGCTGAGTTGACGACGATGATAAAGGTGATGGTGGGATGGGTCGTGGGTTGCTGCACAGGGGCGTGGGCTGAGAGGAAGGAGGGAGAGGTAGTGAGAGGGTGATGGTGACTGTGGGTTCTGCGCAGATAGGAAGAATATGGAGCCGGAAGAAGAAAGTCTTGCCTGGGGTCTTTCAGCATAAGATGGAGATAACGACTAGGCATTAAAGATTGAGAGAGAGAGAGAGAGAGAGATCAGGAGGGAGGGGAGAGTCTAGATCTCATGGACTCTCCTCTCCCATGTAGCTAATGGGCAGATCGGATTTGGGTCAGGGCTCGGATTTGAGTTGGGTTTGGGTCGGACTAGGTTGGGCTGGACTCGGTTTAATGGGTTGGATCAGACCTGGTTCAGCCTGGGTTGGAGTTCATTGGGCCTGCCTGGTGGGTTTGGATTGGGTTTAGGTTTAAAAGGAATTGGTTCAGGTCCAGAAGGTGGGGTCCGGTGGGGATTGGTCGAGCTATAATTGCTAGGGCCCAGGCTACGTAGATATTGATCCGCTCATCGGATTTTGACATTCTACACATTGGCTGAAAGCTCTCGGCAACTAGGTCACGATGAAAAGAATTTCAGGGTAATCAGAGGTCCGAAAATGATAGGTGATTTTTTGCTCGGGGACCCCTAGGGTCCGGGACCCGCTGTTATGATTTTTTATCCGCCCGTCAGATCTCGAGGTTCTAGATATGGACGGAAAGCTCTCGACGAGTAGGTCACGATGAACTGACATTCAAAGTGATCAAAGGTCCAGAATTGGCAGGTGATTTTTCTGGGGGACACCCCCAAGGTGCGGAACCCGCTATTACGATTTTTTATCCGCCGATCGGGTCTCAAAGTTCTACACATCGACGGAAAGCTCTCGATGAGTGGATCGCGACGAGCTAACTCCTACGGTAATCAGAGGTCTAGAAATGATAGGTGATTTTTCAAGGGGGCGCCCCGGGGGTGCGGGACCCATAATTGTGATTTTTTATCCGCCCGTTGGATCTCGGAGTTTTACATATGGACTGAAAGCTTTTGATGAGTAGATCACAACGAACCAACTCCTGGGGTGATTTGAGGTCTAGAAACGTGAATGGAGAATTTCTCAGTACGCACCCCGGGGTGCGGCATTTACTGTTGTCATTTTAAGGTTCTGACTTTCACCCTCGCAGCTAACTCGGGCCTTGACTGGCACTTTGCACATCCTGGCTACTTAACTTAGTCTCTAGGAATTTTCAAGGACAGGTGTGTCCAACTTCCTTCCGACTTTAGTCAGTGATTTTTAATTCAGGACCTGATCGGAATATCACTAAATAGGGCGTACTGAATTACCCCTCGTAGGGTGCCAAGATGAGGTGCCTACAGACAGATTCGACAACGGCTTTCCGTCTCTCCCATCATCATCTTATACATCCTTTGAGATGTTGGCTTATACATCATAGTTTCATGATATCCAACTCCACTACGATCTTGGGGCGATTGACTATTTGCATTGAGAGCCCATAACAGGTTAGACCAACTGATCTCCTGATCTAACCAGTTGACTGAGGAGGCCCCATAATAGGTTTACTCCTCTTTCTATTGGGCTTCATTTTAATTTTGAAAAGCTCGGGTGTATCCGCAAACTGGACCACTCAGCTGTGCCTATCTCCATCATAGTTTTCTTCACACAGTGCTTCCTTTCTTCATACATAGCTGCATTGGTAAAGTAAACTTCTTTTCCTTTAAAAGGTTTCTCATCAGCGAAAACACGATGCACTTTCCCATCATCATCAATATACTTGAAACACTGATAGAGAGTGGATGCTACAATGGCATAATCATGCAACCATCTCCTTCCAAGCAAGATGTTATAGCAGGCTCGAGTTTTGACGACATGCAAAGTAGCTTCTAAACCAAACTACCAAGCTGGAATTTGATCTTAATCTTTCTGATGGGATTTTGAATTTCAACATCATAGTCTTGGATTGCAGTATTGGTGCAGGTAAGCTTGTTTGGTGGCACCCCAAGCTCTTGTAATGCCGTGTCGACGATAAGGTTAAGAGCTTATCCCGGATCCACATGCACCCTAGGAATTAGCACCTCTTTGATATATGCTGTGAAATATAGAGGCCTTGTATGATTGACGTTGCAAAATAACATATCTTCCTTAGAGAAAGAAATAGTAGCCTTAGAAGCATTTTGGATGGAGTAACATTTCTCACATTGCTTTTGAGGTCTTTTGGACTTGGCTACTTGGTGTTTCTTCTCTATTTGATGCACTTGAGCCACGTGCACTTGATTATTAGGATCCAGTGCTTACAACTCCCTGATGAAACTGTCTCAAGTTTCTTTTGACATATGCAGCAAATCAAGGATGTGCAACCGTGCAAGTAGGTGTTTAAGGTGCTCGACAAGATCATACTTAAATGGCTCTATCGGCCTTTCATTAACATTTGCATTTACATTCTCAGGATTTACATCTTGCCTCGTGGTGACTACAAGTGAAGGAGAACCAGGAGGAAGAGCAGAAAGAGTTGGTGTGGCAGGTTTATCATAATTGAACTTATAACCTTTTCCAGACCTGAGGACACTCCCTGTGCTTCTTTGGATAGCCATGACTTCTTCTTGCTGGGAGAAGAGATTTCTCATTCCTTCGACCATGCCTTCCACATCGGCAAATGTGGAGGATGTGGCAATTTCTTCTCTTATACCAGCTGCCACGTGACATGATGTCAGTTCAAGTTCGCTCCCAAGATCTGTTGGTTCATCTTCCAAGGTGATAACCTCGTGTGTTTATGTGATGAACGAGTCCGAGGAACTGATTGTCACATTGTCAGGATCTTCTTCAAACTCTGTACGACGATCCATGTCAAATCTTAAGGATATATCACTGGTTGTGATAACCAGCACATCCTTTGGTGGGGTATTCTGCCAATCATCTTTGGTTTCTGATGTGGAGATCACCGGGGTAGAAGGGCCACCGGAAGTAGAGACAACCGGCATTTCCTTAGGAATGTCCTGCTCAATAGTTATGCAATACTCTTTCTTTGAACTGCCATCTTGACTATCTTTTAACCCAACAGGTATTGACGAGCTAGAGATGTCTCGTGCCGTAGGTGCTTTTATGGATGCCTGACGGCCGGGTTCATTATCATCTATGATGAGTAGAGGATCTAGATAAACTTCTTAGGGCATAGGGAATGAAGGAGGATCCACTGGCCAGTCATCAGGTTTAAGGAGCCTTGGATTGTAGATTTGAACTTCTATCTCCGGGATGTTTTCTTGATAGAAGTAAGGATCAATGATGAAGTCATTTTCGTTCAATACCTCATCTGAAAGGTATTCTTCTTCATCAGGATCTGACTCTGGATCATTGTCTTGATCATCATCATCCATAGGTGGTGGCATTGTAGGAGGGACCCATTTGCCATATGAACCCTCCGAATCTGAAGGAGGAGAATGTCCTAATCTGGAGATTCAGTTACAATTTGAAATTTGCAATTCATCATCTTCCTCGGAGAGAGGGAGAAGGAAGTCTGCCAAAGTGATGGGTTTTCTCATTGGTTCATGGGATTCTACTGGCACCTGTTTTATGGGTACAAGCTCTATTTCCTTCTTTGTTTCTTTTATAGGCTGTGCTTTGACTGTCAGGCAAGAGTCGAGAGACGATCTTTTCATTTTCCTCCCTTTTTCAGAAGTAGACTTTGATCCTACTGTTTCCCAACCATTATCATTTATGAGATCAAGGTGCACCCATGTCACTTCCCCAGATGCCGTAGTGACTGAAATAAGTCCATCACCATTCCTGACTTTATTGATTAGCCAAAACTCCACCGTCTTTGATACGGTAGGTCCGACGTTGATGGGTTCAAACGATCCAAACACCACCATGATAATTGATGCATGATTACATTTCCAATCCAGCTGTATAACTCCTTTAGCTAACATATCTTGGACCTTCTCCTTCAGAATGAAACATTCTTTCAAAGGATGGGAAATCATCCGATGATAGGGATAAAAGTTTGGATCATCCGTTCTACCTTTCTAGCTTGGTCTTTTGGAAGAAGGCAACTCCAACTTCCTGTGCTCCAGTAGGGTTTTGAAAATATCTTCAATATTTTCATCAAAGGTGTATTTGACATTTTTCCTCCTTTCATATTCCTCCTTCCTGGTAGCTTCATCCTTGGGATCTTGCATCTTTCTGGGAGTCTTCGAAGTCTAGAAATTAAAGACGTATTCTCTCTTCTTTATTTTGTTTCCAGAAGGTGCGGAAGCTTGGATCCTTTTCGACTTATTTTTTTTATCAAGTTCCTTATGATAGTCTTCTGCATCGATGGCTACTTCCAGCAGTTTGGACATAGATTTAGTATTGATGCTGATTACCATCTGTTTAATCTCAGGTTTGAGATTAGCGTTGCATATATCTACTGTTGATTTCTGAGAGATGGGCTCTTTGTAGTGCTCTCCACCTATTTATGAAGCCTTGAATAGACTCATTTTCTCCTTGCTTAGATTGGGTCAGTGATTTTAGGCTGACTGGCTTATCTTCTTCTTGAAAGTGTAACAATAACTTTTCTTCCAGGACTACCCATGAGGTGAGGGAATTCTCTGGCAACTGTTTGTACCAATCGAAGGCAGTTCCTCTCAAAGTGCCTATGAATGATCTGATCTTCAAGGCATCTATATCAGGCATGCCCCCAAGGTGGGACTTAAAGTGTACTATGTTCTGATAAGCAAAACTTTTGCCCATGTAAGACTGGAAGGTCGGAGGTTTGTACTAGGAGGATAGGGAACCAAATCCATTTTAGGTGGATACTTTGGCATGATCCCTTTTTCCTAAGTCTCCCCTCATCCGTAGTCTTAGTCAACATATCTGCTACATCTTTATAGGTCATGGGTTTGTCCAAATCTGCTTGATGCCCATTATCTGAGAATTGACCACTTCGCTTGGACAACCTTTGTGAAAGCTTTTACATTTGTGCTGCAATTTGATCAATTTTTGTTCCAGATGCATATGGATCTTTCCTATTTGAAGAAGACAGAGTCGCCACCGGTGGATAATAGTTATGATCGGTCACCTGTTCCATAAGAAACTGTAGCTGGGTGGCGATTTGGTTAATCTTGTCATTTTGCTGTTTAACCAAATCCTGTCTGTTTTTCGACTGAATCTCCGCATTCAGCTTGTTCTTCGGCATTTACTGAAGCACTAATTTCCATATCCATGAAGACGGAGTATTTACCTAGTCCAGTATGGGGTGAAAGGCTGCCTTCGAGACTCTAGGTGGTTAATGAGGTGTCATCATCGATGGTCTAAACTACTAATCCATGCCCCCTATATTTTTATTAATCAGAGGTTCGTCTTCATCTATAACTGGAGTTTCGTGGCCCTCGGAGGTGTCATCTGATTCTTTGCCTTCGACGGGATTTGAGCATTGGGCAGTGATTCTAGCATAATGCCTTCTGCGTCTAGCCCCGGCCATGCAAACCATAACAATATCAGGGTCATCTTCTTTCATCACCCATTGCAGGGTAATTCTTTTTTGAACATGACTTTTCTTTTTATCAACCCACCTTACTACCATAGGTATGGAATGATTAATGATGGGGTCCACCCCTCCTGGCTGATGAACTGGCAATGTGAGGACATCCACCTGATTTTTCTCCTTCTTTTTCAGAAGGTCATTGAATTGTGCAAGCTCTGCAACATTATTGATAGGGAAATGTTGTTGTTTCTTTTTCGGATGCTTCGTATGTACCATCGGAGGGCATAGTTTCGGCCATACTATGATTGAGGCGAGACGCCATCTTCCATACCTCTCCCTCTCCTTCTGAGTAAGAGGATAGAATGTGTTTTCTTCAAGTGTTGCCAGGGTTGTTTCCTAGCCAGCTTCCATTTTAAACTTAAGTGGTTTCGGAGACCACGTTGTCCAACTGGGGATTGTTTCCTTCTGCTGCAACTTCTTCATTTCCAACACTTGACGTAAGTCTTTACCCTTATAGGTTTTGACTTTTCCGTTTGCTATTTTGAGGTGATGGGTATTGCCAGCTGGTACTTTCGTTGCCCCCTGCCCTCTTTTGGTGATGCGGAGGTGTTTTGGTGTAGTCTTCTTTGGATCTTGGTGTTCTTTGTGATGAACACCAAAGGGATTTTGGGCATATTTGGACACCCATGATCCGCATGGCTCGATCTTTTTGGAAGGCTTATCCATTACTGGAGAGGCTTTAATGGTAGGAGTATCAAGAGTTATCCGTTGAAAAATGGACACTCGAACTGGGGGTTCATTTTCAATTCGGGCTCTCTTCTAGCCCTTGGAGGTCTTGTTTTCTTCAATGGACACCTTGTACAGGCGTTCCTTGCTTTCATCGAAGGTGACGACAAGAGAATTCACGTTTGATCTATATATAAATAAAAGACCAACAATAAATGAGTGCTAGGAGAGCATATCTATTTGCTCAATCCTACATCAATGTATTTCATTTTCTACTTCTATGCTTTCATGTACATACTACTCATAAACGGATAGCACTTCGGTACAATAAACATAGTCCCAAAATGGGTAAGAAAGTGATTTGATCCAACAAAATTCATGGTAATGTATTTGGCTTTTGACCGACATACACCGATGAACTGATTTAACTAGGATCTTGTCAAGTCTCGTAGGCCATAAGCTGGGCAATAAATGCTTGCTACCTACCAAATGAAACTGACTTTATACAAAATACATTGATTAATATGGACTTATAAATTGAGACAACTTCATTAAAAAAAAGTCTACTAGCCATATTATTTTGTGACATGCTTAATTTCTGTCACCATTTTTCAGTTCTCCATTCAACACTATTTCGGAGAGTCTTGGGTTATGTACAATGAACATTCTGTCAGCACATATGCCTAGAATTTCATGACAGAAAATCCAAGAAAAGAAACTTGTATAAAAAGTCCAGCGGCCACTTTTCATGTGGACTGGCCAGTGAAAGTTGCTGATACTAGCCGATGGAGGCCATTAGTTGGCCGCTAGGTGCAAAGCACTCCAAACTGATCACGCGGGCTTTATATCTTACGGCCGCTGCAGAAACAATGTTTGAAGTTGCAATCCACCGGCCGCGAGACTTAGTCGATCACTATAGCCGTTTTGGGACACATTAACCTTTTAAGAGACACTGGCCGTTTTTGGTTTATAACAGCCGTTGGGCGAACGCAGCAGGGACGTTTAGCGCCATTCTCAATGGCCGCCACACCCTTTTTACATAGTCTGCTAGGCCCCCATGCGTCTTCTCCAATTCATCCGTCAGCTTTTCCTCTGATCTATCCTTCTTTCTCTTTTTTTTTTTTTTAGAATAGCAGCAACTGAGAGATTCCCTTCAAGCTATTCCCAAGCATCTTGATCAACGAAGCATTACTAACAATATGTAGTAAGATTTTTCCCACAGACGGCGCTAATCCTCTATTTCGCCAGAAAATGGAAGAGGACAATTGAGAGGTGAAAAAGTCTTTTGCAGGAGCTTTTATTTCTCATTTCATCCTTTGAACGTTACAGAAAGACATGGAGACAACCTGATTATACAAAAAGGGTCATCTCCACTTTTATTTTACATGGGTTCTTCATTACTTCACCTTGTGAGGGTAAGTTGTTTACGATTTTTTTATACAACCCCCTCATCAGGCTTAGGAGATCAAGATCATGGAAAGCTTAGGTTGAAGGAAGGGAGGAGATAGTTGCTGTCTTCGAGGATTTGCTGGAGACAGGATTGGAGAAGTCTACATTTCAGCTTCTTCAATCAGTCTTTGTAGTTCATCACCATTGATGGGGAAGAAGGATTTCTTAAAGAAGTCCGCTTCAAAACAATAGAGGCAATCTCTGTCCTTCCTTCCTGATGAGAACAACAAAGGTTGACATTCAGAGGCTATCGCCCAGGTCCCAGAAGAAAAAGCCTATCACTACCTGATTCTCACCTAATGGATGAAGGAGGAGAAAAAAAATGACAGAGTTTCTACGCTTCTTCACTAAGGATCTGAGAGACAATTGTATTTTGTGGAAAAGGAAATTATCCAACCTTCCTTGTTCTTCTGAGTCTTCATTTTATAGCCTTTGTGGGGCCATAACAGCAGGAGATCATGGAGAAGTGGAAGTAGTTTTGGAACTACCATTGATGGGCGTGTTAATGTTCTTTTTTTCCTTTTTTGCAAGTCCAGCGGTCACTGGAAGAAGTAACTGAACATGAACCGTGGGCGATGTGCAACAGAAGAAGAAGGAGCTCGGCGACCAATGAGTGGAGTCATGCAGCGTCCAGCGGCCAATCGTGATCGTTCAGTGCCCAGTTTTTTGGAAAGGGGGACAGCGGCCACTTTATTGTGTTGGGCGGCCTGTACTTTGAAGACTACAGTAGCCAGTGACGTTTTGTAAATAGTAGCCGTTGGAGAATTCTTTTGTTGTAACCGCCCAGACACCAGCAGTCACCAAATGTCATCATCTTTTTGTGGAAAATGTGTATTTTGCCTCGAGGGATGCTATGTACGGGTAGGTGAATTTTTTTGTGTGTCAACAACAACGTTTCAGTACCTTTGCTAAATTGTGGAGACATTCATCGAAGCAAGGTCCAAAAACGGAGAAATCATCCATAAACACCTCTAAGAATTTTTCCACCATGTCGGAGAAGATGGACATCATACACCTTTCAAAGGTCGCAGGTGCATTACAAAGTCCAAATGGCATCTGCCGGTAAGTGAACGTACCAAAAGGATAAGTGAATATCGTTTTCTCCTGATCATCAGGGTAGATGGCCACTTGGTTATGTCCCAAATAACCATCCAAGAAATAATAGAAACTTTGGCCAACTTACCTCTCTAAGATTTGGTCAATGAATGGTAGGGGAAAATGGTCCTTTCGTGTCATGGAATTCAGCTTTCTATAATCAATGCACACAAGCCACCCAGTAGTGGTGCGTGTGGGAACCATCTCTCCTTTCTCATTTTCCACTACAGTGATGCCAGACTTCTTTGGCACCACCTGCGTAGGGCTCACCCACTTACTGTCGGAAATCGGGTATATAATACCCGCATCTAGAAGCTTCAGCACTTCTTTCATGACCACCACTTTCTTGTTGGGATTTAAACGATGCTACATTTCACGCAACGGTTTCGCGTCATTGTTGGATGTAAATTTTGACCCCCCAAGGAAGCGGCATGGCTTGGGAAATCTCCATTCATTTATATATGCTATTTAAATTTTACATCGAAAATGAGAATTCTAACTACCCTCAAAATCGATGGATCACGATCGCCAGCTATGGTAGCAGCCGTAACACTATTCATCAACGAAAGCCGAAGAAATGTGGGGAGGAAAATAAATGAGGTGGGTTCTTCCTCTCGTCTAATGTGCTGCCAGCAACACACAATGGTTATCCGATCACATTGATTTAGGTCTCTTTAATATTGGATCAATTCAGGGTCGTGAGTTAAAGTTCAAATAGGGGTTAATCCTCACATAGCATAATCATAGTATATCCAAGTAATATAAAGTAATAACTAAAATAAAGAAAATAAAAGGGGGGAAGGTGCCAAATATTTAAGAAGAGGATCGGGCCGGGTACCCCCTTCAGATCCTTTTGTAAAATAGAGTTTAAAGGCTGATTTCTTGAACCAAAATGATTATGCAAATGAGATTTTGACTTGTGATTTCCGTGTTTTTCGTGTACAATACACGAGTGATAAAAGTGAAAGGCCGATGGGTTGTTATTGGTTAACAGAGGCCGATGGGCCAGTGTTTGTTTTAGGGTGGCCGATGGGCCATGATTGTTTAAAAGTGTTTGCGAAATCACTTATCTCATCTTGTTTTTCTCATTTATTCAATTTTAGAAATCAGTTCTTCATTCCCCTTTTATCATTAAGTTCAATGAAATATTTGGCACCTGAGGTGGAGGAAGAAATTGTTAGGGTTTTTCTAGTGTTTGCAATTTGATGTCAACTATGCATTCATTTCATATCATGTCTTGAAATTTTCACATATGCATCATTTTCTTGAAAATCATGTTTCAACAAAACCAATCTTGAGGTGTGTCTACCATGTTTTATCAAAACACCTTTTAATTGATTTTATCATGGTTTCAAACATGTTTGGGTTGACTCAAAATCCCTTACTTTGATCACTTTTAAAGCTTAGTTTTTAAGGGAATTTAAGTCAGTTATTCAGGTCTCTAGAAAAACCTTGTTTTATACCAGTCGGTGACCTATCGATCTAGTGTAGGCTAACCGAGTGTGGAACCGACCCTCACTGAATCAACTTCGGTTCCATTTCCAGAATGTGCAAATTTTGTGTCGGTCAGGTTTCGGTCAAGGTTCGGTCGACCGAACTTACTTCATACCCTTACCGAACCAAGTTCGGTTCACATTCCAAAGAGCTTGTTTTCCAACTCTTTTGTGCGTTCGATCAGGCTATTGGTCACATTTCGCTCAACCGAACTAGTTCGGTGAACCGACAATGTTAGTGGTCTGGAAAAATATGACCATTGGGATTCTAGCCGTTGAGTTCGGCTGAACGAACCTTGTTTGTCAGTTAACCGATTGACTCGTATTTTCTATAAATTGAACTCTTGCCTTGGGTTTTGAAATGACACTTTCTGAGACTTTGGAGACCAATCTTGAGAGTTTTATTGAAGAACATTCAAACCTAGGATTGGGCACAACCTAAGGAAGCAAGAGGATCATCTTGGAAAGCAAAAGCTTGGTTTTATTGGTTAAACATCTTAGTAAGCTTTGCTTTTCTCAATATCATTAGTACATGCTTGATTAAATTATTGGAAAACTATTTTTAACATGTTAACTATGATTTGATGAATCCATTACATGTATTTCACTTTGAATTGTTTTGTTGTCTTGGATTCATCATTTAGATTCAAACCAAGTTAATTTTAACTTCCATATCATAATGGCTACATGCTTTGTTCAAACTTTGATTTCTCTCATAGCATGAATCTTATACGTGGTTGAATCTCTAGATAGTTGTTTTCATTCCATGAGCACATAGGAAACTAATTTGTTTTGAAAACAACTATGCTCTTGCATCACATGTTTTAGATTTGGATTTTCAAAAACAACTTGTGAGCCATTGATTGTCATATCATCAGCAAGTTAATTTTTATACATGTGATTAGCATTACCCTTCAATCAAAACATTTGTTATTTAAACTTTCAGAAGTTTCATTGAGCCATCATATTTAAACTTGATTGAAGATTTCACACAAATACATTGCACAGTCATCTTTGCATTATATAGTGTGTTGTGTGAATTAGATTTACACTTTTATATCCACATAATTAAGAGGCTTGTAACTGAGCTTAAATTTGTATCTCTTTGAGTGTTGTGTGGACATTTCCTTGAGACAACCAATCTTGTTGTAAAGGTTATTGCTTAGCCTTAGAAAAGATAAGTGTAAAGGTTAGGGGTGAACCATAAAACCCCAGAGGTTATTGCTTAGCCTTGGAAAGCATAGTGTAGATGTTATTGCTTAGCCTTAGAAAAGCATCTTGTAAAGGTTATTACTTAGCCTATTGAAAAGCATAGATAGTGGAAATTCGGTGGGGTGTAGGATCCCAAACCAGTAGTGGATGTAGGCATTGAGGCCGAACCACTATAAATCTTTGTCTTGTGGTTGAGTTGTGGTGATTATTATTGATATCTTCCACATAGTGTTTCGTAATCATCATTAGTGACTAAGTTAATTCTAAGAAATTTAAATCTTGCATAATTGGTCACTAAATTAGAAGCTCACCCTATTCAACCCCCTCTAGGGTTCGAATCCCGGACTTTCAGAAATAAAGAGAAAATATTTTTAGGTTTATTTTGTCGATTTTATAGTTTTTATGGATTTTTTATATTGGGGCTAGAAGGGCGTAACTAAAAGGTTTTTACTTGGATTTACGTGATTAATGTCTTATTACTGATCATCAGATTAACCCTAACCTAAGGTCCTAGACCGCCCACATCAGCTTTCCCAATTCCCTAACGGATCAGGAAAAGTCATGGGGCAAAGCCTAATGCTCTAGGCTGCCTAATAAGGTGATCCAATTTATTCCTAAGGTTCAAATAGCCTAAGTTTGAAAGTTCCTACGCCTAAGCAACTTGTTAGGTAAGGTCTTAATTGGTCCAGTTTGTCTAAGTTGTCATTTTGGTTGAGAGTGATTTGAGGATGTTTTAGGGTTCAGATTAATGTGTTCTTAAATAGTTTAAGGTTCCGTTCCTTTTAATTTGAATCAAAATTCCATAAAAAGGTCGAAAGTTGTACTTCGATGTCAAGACAGGGATAGGAGCCCAAGGTGGGGGAGCCTATCCTAACTGCTATAATGTTTTTAGCACTTGTCAACAATTCGACTACAATTCAGAGACCCAATTGGCTTTTGTTGAATAATGTTATTATTTCAGGTTTAAGTTCTGGACAATTCTAATTTTAATGAGTTTAATATGAAATTTGAGAAGTGGATGAAATTCTCAAGTTGGGACTAAAACAAGGTAGGTGCCACAGGGGAGGAGCCTATCTTGACAGTTTTATGCTTTCTTGATTTTTCAAGCTCTATTCAGAATTCTAGGGGGTTTAAGTGAGGTAATTAAGTTTTCAATGTGGTTTAATGATCTAGAAGGTTCTGTTTATCCAGGATTCGAAACTAGATCAAAATCACAATTTGGTGCTTCAGGTAGGGGTAGGCGCCCAGGGAGTGGATCCTATCCTGGCAGTTTATGCTTTTCAGACTTTTCAACCTCTTTTGGAATTCTGGGGTTTTGAGGGCTATGTTTTGGTCTGGGGAAATGTTTTAAGGTTTTGGGATACTTTGTTAAAGTCAGTTTTGAATCAGAATTCAAAATGTAAATGAAAATCACAATTCGATTTTTTAAAGCAGGGATAGGTGCCCAAAGTGTGGAGCCTATCCTGACAATTTATGTTTTTAATGATTTTCGTGATAATTCACTTATATTCCAAATTTCGGTGGGATTCAATTGATGAATTGTATTGTTTCAGATTGTTCTAAGTCTTTGATGTTCAAATGTCAAAGTGATTCGGATTCGGATTTTTAAATAAAATCAAGAATTCGCATTTTAGTGCAAATGAAGGGATAGGCACCAAGAGGGTGGCGACCAAATGAGTTGTTTGTGATTTTCAACTATTCCGGATGGGAGTTAATTACTGGTCTTTGGGTCCGGGGATTGTTTTAGGTTCTGGTCTTAGTTAATTTAAGTTATAAGGTGTTTAATTATTGGTTTTCAATTGAGTTGATGAATTAGGGTATGGATGCAGGCTAGGCACCACAGGGGTGGAGCCTACGTTGCTGTGTGTTGGTTTTTAAGGGTTTCGGGTGTTTTAGGTTTATTTTTAGATTGGATCTTTATGGGATTGGATGTGTTTTGATGGGAAATGTCTTTTCATATTCAATTCGGATTGGTTTGAACGTTGATTAATTAGGCTAAGTCATGAATTTGGGTTTTTCTGAAAATGGGTAGGCTAGCACCCAGGGTGTGGTGCCCAGGTGAATTTCGCAGGCTGGGCACCCAGGGGATGGCACCTAGGGTGACTGTCTTAAGGTTTTGTGGTTTTTTGTTCGGTTTGGTGATTCTTAGGTCAATTGAAGATTGAATTTTTATAGGATTTGATGTGTTTGGATGTGAAATGTTTATTCGTGTTCAATTGGGATCAAATTAGATTTTAATTGATTGAGCTTAATCCTCAATTGAGGTTTCTGAGGGAATTGACATTTTAGGCGCCCAAGGAATGGGGCCTGAGTGGAATTCACAGGCCGGGCGCCCAGGGGGTGGTGCCTAGGCTGACTATCTTGACTTTCAGGTTGGTTTTGTGTTTATTAGGTTAGTTTGAGGTTGAATCTTTACGAGAATTAATTTAGTTTAATGGGGAATGTTTCTTCGTATTCAATTGGGAATGAATTGTACTTTAATTAATCGGGTTAGACCCTTAATTGAGGTTTCCAAGGGAATTGGTAGGCTAGGCTCCCCAGGGATGGTGCCTAAGTGGACCAGACAAGCTGGGAGCCCAGGGGGTGGTGCCCAGGATGACTGTCTCAATGTTTGGGTTTGTACGATGATCTTTAAGTTAATTCAAGGTTGAAATTATATGATTTCAGATCTTTTAAGTTTAAAAGTGTTTTACTGTGTTGATTAGGATTAAATCCGGGTTTTGATTAATTTCAATTGGGGTCTCTTAGTGATTGGATAGGATGAGTGCCCAAAGGGTGGTGCCTTCATACACTGAGTAAGGCAAGAGATTGACACTTGTTCCAAGATCCAACAAAGCATGATCAATGATGTGGCTCCCAATCATACAAGTAACCATGGGAGTGCCAGGATCCTTTATGTTGGGAGGAGTGTCATGCTAAATAATTGATCTCACTTGCTCAGTGAGCAAGACCTTTTTGGACACATTAGATTTAGATTTGCGCTACTGAGTGCACAAGTCTTTCAGAAATTTCGCATATGAAGGCACCTGCTTGATTGCTTCAAGCAGAGGAAGGTTCATTTTCACTTGTTTGAACACCTTCAACATTTCATCCATCGTTGCTCCCTTTTTACCAAAGGGTGAGGGTGTTTCAAGACAAGTGGGGAAAGGGGCTTTAGGCACGTATGTGGGTGCCACAGCCAGAACAGATGAAGAAGTAGGAGGGATGGCCTCCTTTTCCTTGGAACTCTTTTCCACCCTAGAGCTCTTAGGGTTTGAGGTAGACTCTCTAACATCTTTCTTAGGCTCCTCAGGCCTAGTCTCAACCTCACGCCCATTCCTCAATGTGACGACCACTTTGGCGTGCTCATGATAAGTGTCAATAGGTTGCGAGCTGCGTCCCACCTCAAATGTATTCTTAGGCTTGATATGGGTTGGCTAACTAAACGTCCCTCCTCTTTTCTATTAAGAGCAGTAGCTATTTAGCCCATCTGGGCCTCTATCTTGGCTATGAACTGAGAATGGGAGTGGACCAACCGATTGCCTGCTTTGAGCTGCTTTAGCTCTTACAGTACCGTCTTCTCAAAGGATGGATTTTTTTTAGGTGTTTGAGGGTTGGGATGCAAGTAGGATCGTTGAGAATGATAGGCCGCATGATTAAAAGGAAAATTGGGCCTATTTCCCAGTTGAGAGAACAAAGTGCCCTGACCGGACGACTTCCATAAAAGTTGGGGTGATTGCGCCATCTTAGGTAAAAAGTATTCGAAAATGGATCATTTCCCAGTTTGGAGAACCCCTGTGCAGCATTTCATGTATTCTTCCACAAATTCAGGAAATTGGGGGGCTGCAGAACAATCACTCACAAATTGAGCGGGACTATTGCACAAAGCACATGCATCTTGATGAGCAAAGGCTGAAAGGGTGAAGATCGGAGAGATTGACCCCCAAATAACAATTGACATAACTTTTGAGTCAAGGCAGCCACTTAAGTGGTGAGTTCATTAGAGGGTTGAATTTCAAACACCCCTCTAGGTTTTTTAGAATTAGAGGTTGCCGGCCTCTCTAAGCCAGCAGTGGAGGCATGGTGTTGAAAGGTCTCACTCATATATTCTTGAAAAGCTCCCATGCCTTATCCTCATTTTTCAACATAATAGATCCCCCACTAGAAGTGACTACTATGTTTCACCATTCAGGAGACAATCCATCATAAAAGAACTATACCAGTGGCAATTTGGTGATGAGGACACTTCCTAATGAGATCCTTAAAGCTATCCCATGCCTCATGAAATTGTTCGCTATCAGTTTGGGCGAACGATGTGATGGATCGCTGGTACTGATTGGTTTTGCCCACGGAGAAATATTTATCTAAGGACTTTTGTTGTAGTTGGGCCCAAGTTGTGATGGAGTTTGTAGGTAAAGTACTTAGCCAATACTTACTTAGCTTTGTCCTTGAGTGAAAACAGGAAAAGAAACATCTTTAGGGCCTTACTACTGAAATTATTTATTCTTACAGTGGAGCAAATAACCAGGAAATCATCAATGTGATTGTACGGGTCTTCATTGTTCAAGCCATAGAAAGAAGGAATACAATTGATTATACTAGGCTTGATTTCGTACTAAGCTGCTTGAACTATAGGCAGCTGAATACACAATGGTAACATGTATTCCGAAGGAGTATAGTGCTCCTTCAAGGGCCGGAGAGGTGGTGGAGGGGGTGTAGCGGGTGGACCATCCTCTACATTTCTCTATTCTGCCATTTGTGAATTTGTGTGTGAGGAATTAGCAGAGTTTTTAGACGATCTAATTTCCCTAAAAGCTCGCTCTAAATTTTGGTCTAGAGATACCAAATCTGGATGACAAGAACGACAACCAAGCACGCACACACAACTCTTACTGCAATCATAAAAAAAAATCCAAAAAGTCTAGGACTTACATTGCTTTAGGTAAAGGAGAACTTTGATTGAGTAAAACTTTAACCTTTGAGAACTCTCCTGGATCCTACACAAACTCTAAGATTCTCTGTGTTAAAATCAATACCAGTGCTTTAGGTAAAGGAGAGCTTTGATTGAGTAAAACTTTAACCTTTAAGAACTCCCCTGGATCCTGGACAAACTCTAGGATTGTCTATGTTAGAATCAATACCCTGCAGTAAGGATAGCAAACGATGTGACTAAAGATCAAAAGGTAAAATAAAAATATGAAAAAGTGCAATTAACGTTGGAATTTTCAAAAGAAACAAACAACCGTGCTAATTTTCCAAAATTTAATTGTCATAAAACAGGGTTTGCGAATATAATTTATACCTAGCTATTATCTTTATTCGTGAGAGTAGAGATGTTAACCGAGTGTCGTATCCACTGGGACAAAAAGGCTAAGTTGTGTTGGTTCCCAAATTCCTAAACTAATCCTACTAGAAAACGAAATATTGATTTGGGATTAATGATTCCTAAATTAGCGAATTAAAAAAAAGATTTGAATTAATTAAAGAAAGGTCTCAGGATACGAATCCACCCCAACCTCGTGCAATGGCGAATATAGACCTAGGGTTTCACTATCAATGCTTTAAAGACTCATTTTGGTTACAAACCTCCACAGAGTCACCAAATAAATTGCACGGGTTTAGATCTGGGCATAAACTATCTCTATGGCATAGATTATCTTAGATTTAACTCCACACACATTCAAGCACCATTATATGACTGGCATTCCAAACTACAAACATAAAATACCAAAACTAGATCTTGCATTTATAAATAAATCCAATACATGGATAACATTCATGTCATGTAATCAAAGCATCCAAAATAAAACCCTAGAACCTATACATCACCATAAGCACAAAACTAGGGCTTCATCACAACCCTAAGATAGAGAATTAGTTACTCATGGAGAGAGATTGACGAAGAATCCTTGACAAAATCCCCATTAACGCTCTTTCCAATCCTCCAAAACCAGCCTCCAGTTCTTCTCTTCGAACTTGAAATACCTAAAAACAAGTTTGGCTTGCTTTTTATAGATTTTTCTCCAAAAATCACTTCAAAACGTTGAGGGAGATAGAGTCCACCCGTGCCTGGCGTCCAGACACCAGCAGGCAATAGCCTAGGCGTCACTTCTGGGGTCTGGCGTTTGGACGCCCGAAGGCAATATCTTTGGTTTGTCTTGTTTCTTGCCATTTTTCTCCACTTTAGTTCTCTTTCCACCTATGGCACCTGTAAACACGAAATTACTACAATTAATGCCAATTGATATCATTTGTAGGTACAACAAAGTCCTCATTGAGGGGCCTAAAAGGTGTATTTAGGTTCTCATCATACACGTGCAAGGATTAAAATAAATTAGTTAAACAAATAGTTATTTGAATTGATTTAAATATGATGTCATATATTGGGGATTTGCCAAATTAGACATCTCATGCTTAGTCACATTCTGAAATGTGTCTCTACCACAACTAGGCCCCAAATCAAGGTTCCAAACTTCAAATAGCCTTCCCACCAAAAAAAAATTAAAAAAAAAAAAAAAAACAAGGACCTTCAACTAGCCTAAAACAACCTAGTCTTGGCCCCAGTTGGGTCAGCAGTAACACACCTCTTAAGGCTAAAATCCATTTTCTATAGTAATCCAAAATCTTCACTTTCTTTGCTTGCTATACTAAATCCAAAGCCGCCATTTCCATCAATAGGTCCACGAAGCATTACAATATTTCGGGGACCTAGGAAGTAAGTAATTGTCCATCCACAATGAAATATGGTGATGTTTAAATATGTATAATTGATGAACCAGATTGTTCAACAATTTTAGATTTATTTCAAAGATTGTCAGCCAGGAGTATTAGGTACCATCACAAGCAAGTTTCCAATAGCCATAGAACCAATCGGGTCATATATAGCAATCCCTGTCATATTTACAGTCACCAACAATGCTGCAAGACCAGTAACAGCTGCACCATCCTGCATATCATGCTTGGTTGTAAGAAAATAAAGCAGAGTATGTTATGTATTAATATAAAAGAGACATTGATCTCAGCCTTAAAAAAAAACGAGTTGGCAAAAAATATCTTATTTCAATTTCCAAACAAGAGGCATTTCAATAA
Source organism: Persea americana (assembly GCA_029852735.1). Taxonomy (NCBI): domain Eukaryota; kingdom Viridiplantae; phylum Streptophyta; class Magnoliopsida; order Laurales; family Lauraceae; genus Persea; species Persea americana. Next base: position 3,628,486 of record CM056812.1, read on the forward strand.
ATTAATGCAGTTACAACTGGCCTCCAAGACAGAATTCCCCCATTGGAATGTAGACAAGCATTATGTAATTTCCTTTCATGCAGTTGAAATTATTCTATAAATAACATCGAATAGAGAGGTAGAACTAGGCATGTAAATATGGGCGGGTAGCCCAAGCCCAGCACAGGCCCGGCATAAAAAAATCATGCCTGGGCTGTTGACTTGGTCAACAGGCTGGCACCACCCGGGCCGAGAGTCCCCCCGAGCCGTGCTGGGACAAGGCTGCCAGGCATTTATCCGTGCCGTGCTAGGCCAGCGCCTCCAAGGCCAAGGGCAGCCCGGCCCAGCACGAGGCATGGCCCAACCCAGCCCAACGGTCTGAATTTTTGTAACACACCCCCCCCCCCCCCCCCCCCCCCAAAAAAAAACACAGTCAAAATGCATCTTTTTACACTTCTAACCATGGTATTAGTGTCTTTTGATCATTTTTTACCATTATACCCACCCCCCACCAACTGCTTTAAAACGGTCATATGAGGGGGTATTTTGTGTCATTTTATCATTTAGGAACTCTATAAATAGCCCTCATTCCTCTCATTTCTCTACGCTCATCTACTCGCTCATTTCTCACACTCTCTAAGGCTCTAAGCTCTCTTAAGTTTCATTCTAAAGTCTAAGCTCTCTACAAAGGTCTCTAAGAAGTAAAGAGTGAGAGTCACTTCTCTAAAGTGGAGGATATCTCTAAGAAGGACTTCTCCATTAGCTCTCCCTCTCTCATAAAGGTATTTATTATTTTTAATTTTGAGTTTTATTTAGTAATAATATACATAATAATATTATATATTAAGTCTCATCTTCTCCCCTTCCTTATATAAATTATCACAAAAAACACATTATACACAATTATTTATTTCAGTTTTTTTTTTAAATCTTTTATTTAGAAAAATGGCTGGACCATCACAACTTTTCAACCTTGACTTCTCTCTAAATGAGGAAGATCCTGGATTTATTCATTTAAATCAAAGTCGGGGGATAGAAGTAGATAGTCATAATCCCCAAGAACCCGAACTCACCGGTGGTGAAGAGCCTACATGTTCGGGTTCTACAACTAAAAAGAAGAGAAAAACAAAATTGACTTCTCATATATGGTCTCATTTTGTTAAAGTTAAGGTCCCAAATCCCAAAACAGGAACAAATGAAAAGGCACAATGTAAATATTGCAAAGATCTCCTTAGTGCCAAATCAACAAGTGGCACTGGCCACCTTCTTAAACACACGACAATGTGTATGCCCATACATACAAATACCACTAACGCTGGGGCAAGAGGTGGGACCATCCAAATACAACTTTCTTAAAAAAATTCAAGTGGTTTTGGACTTTTTCACTATGACCCTAATAATTCTAGATATCAACTTATAAGGTTTATAATAGTTCGCCAATTACCATTTATACTTGCCGAAGACCGACACTTTGAAAGATTTTTTAGGGAAGCCTTTATTCCTTCATGGCAGAAAATATCTAAAGTTACTGCTAGAAATGATGTAGTAAAAACTTTTTTGAAAGAAAAAGAGAGTTTGAAATAGGTTTTTCAAGCATACCCAGAAAAGTGGCTTTAACTTCAGATTTATGGACCTCTAAACAAAACGTGGGGTACATTTCAATCACATCACATTATATTGATAGTGATTGGGTGAAGCAGAAAAGAATAATTTCATTTTCTTTATTAGAGTTCTCACACTCTGGTGCTAGGATAGGGTCCACCATCCTTGAAAAATGCAGAGAATATAATATTGAAAATAAAATAATTGTTATAACTTTAGATAATGCAACCACTAACAATGTCGCAACAGATTTACTAAAACCTGCACTTCAACTTGATTTAAATGGAGCTCTATTTCACAATAGATGTGCGTGCCATATCATAAATCTCATCGTACAAGTAGGGGTAAAATCTATTAGAGATGATTTAGAGATCATTAAATGGATTGTAGGTTTCTTTTTTTGTTCTCCCTCTCGAAAACAATGGTGGAGGGAAATATGTGTAAATTTGGATCTAAGACCAAAGAAAATATCACAAGATGTAAATCATAATGGAATTTTACCTATAAAATGTTAAAACAAGCATGTATGTTCCTATAAAATGGCACTAAATCAATATTGTCAACTTTATTTAACACATAAAAATATTTATATAAGTGATGATAGATGGATTCTTCTTGAGATAATAAGAGATTTTTTAGAAGTTTTTCATGATGCAACCTTGTTTTTTTCCAGGGTATATTATCCCACATCAAATCAAGCTTTAACCCATTTTTATGAAATAAGTCTTACTTTTAAAAAGTATTGGAGATTTTCAGCTTTTTCAACTTATGTGTTTACAAATGGAGGCAAAGTTTTCACAATATTAGAGAATAGCTCATTTAACATTTTGTATAGCTACTCATTAGACCCAAGATTGAAATTAAAAGGTGTAAATTTGTGAATTTGTGTAATGAGATTTATGTGATCATTAAGGATTGAATTCACCCCAACATGGACCAAGAATTGAGTCAAATCCAAGCCAAAAGTAGACTGTTGCAGAGATATGGCGTCAATGGCAGTGTTTTGAAATCTGGTAGTGGGGCCCACATGTCCTACCCCATGGATGATCCGATCCAACCATTCGAAAGAGTGGCCATGGGCGACCATTGTAATCTGGTTTACATGCGGATGGGGCCCATTGGGGTCAATCATCCATTGCAAAAATATCGCTCTAATGGCTCCATTGTACTGACTCGATATTCATCAAGAACATCTGCATCATCTAGAACCTCTGCATCATCTAGAACCTCTCCTCTCCTCCTCCCCCTTCTCTCTACCTCTCCTCCCTCCTTTTCCTCTTCTCCCAAACCAACCACTCTCCTCCTCCCCTCTCCCCTCTCATCCCTCCTCTCCTACCTCCGCCTCTTCCTCTCCCGCCAAATCCCCTGCGGCCACACTCTTCCCCCGCCTTCCTCCTCTTCCTCCGCCTCCCAGACCTCCCCACCCTAACCCTCACCACCCTCTCCAACCTCATCCTCTTCCATCTCCACTCCATTTTCGACTCCGACGATGTGCAGCCCTTAGACCTTCCCCCCTTTCCTCGATGTCCTCACCCGTTACTCCCACCGATCCACACTACTCAGAACCATCTCCCATTTTCCAACTTTTCTTTTATATTAGCAAAAGGGCCCCTCTTCTTTTCTTTTCTTTCATGGGATTTTTTCTGTACAGTAACTTAAATTCATCGATAACTCCCCTTTGTTACTGAAGTGATCAGTTTTACCTACACGTTCTCCGTACCGTCATACCCTTGCGCAGGCAAAAAGGTGTTTTTTATTTGAGATATCACAAGAATTGTTGCGATATCGCAATTTATACTGCGATACCGGAGGTTAATAAATTGCGATATCGCAATTTATGTTGTGATATCTCAATTTATATTGCGATGACGCAACTAGAAAAATCCTTTTCATCCTTTTATCCCTCCCTGTTTCTACCATTCCTCATTTTCACCTGCTGTAACTCTCTCCCCTAGCCGATTTCAGCCTCCTCCTCCCTCGCCAACCTATTTGCAAATATGCAAGGCCCCCAACGTCTGTTTGACGTCGACGAATCATCATTGTCTCCATTGCCTCCATCAACTAGGGATTTTGGCCTCCATTGTTTCGCAATCTGGGCGTTCCCGAGCTTGGTATTGTTGCAGTCACCCCTGCTCGAACCTGGTAATCCTTATTCCCTCTCTCTTTTAGCAATATTCCGGTCTTCCCTTTCCTTTACCTCCTCTCTCTATTTATCTCTCGTTGTGGATTTAGAAAACCCTAAATGCTCTTGAACCCTTTATGGCAAAAATAAATAAAGAAGAAGAAGAACTCTATAACATCAAAGTTCTGCATCTCTGCTTTCAGTGAATTAGAGTCACCCTGTAACTTTCCTCTTTCGTCACTGTGAACTAGTTGTTATAGCCTTTCAAGGCATTGGACCATTATGAAACTTCCTTGCGTATCATGTTCATATTTGGAACAGCACGTCCCCAAGACTTTCTCTTTCTCTCTCTGTCTCTCCACAACAATGAATTCGAAACTTTATCTTATAAATTACACTAACAATGCATCTAATAAATTACACTAATAATGCATAATAACATCTTCAAGAAATCCTTTCTTCACAATTTCTTCCGAGGATATCTTTAATTATAGGTTCTCTAAACATATCATTATCTTAGCTATAAAGATATAACAATCTAATTCAGCTCCATGCATTCTAAGTAACTGAATTGAAACTGGATATTTTGGGATAAGAAGGTTCCAGAATACATGCAAAATAGGTTTTAAAATTTCAAATATTATCAAAATTTAACTGCATGGAACAAAATATTCCATGGCTATGCAAATTGTTATGTTTGACTACTTTCATGAAATTTAACAAATTACAAGTGTAACAAATTACAAGTGACAGTATTTGACAATTTTCAAGGATTAAAAATCTTACAACTGATGCAATCCAATTCAATAGCATTGACCGATTAACGCTTACCATACCCCAAAACCCAAGGTAAAAAAAATTGCAAGAAGGCAACTGAGTCATATGTGAAATTGGCTTGATGTCCACATCCTAGAGTCAATTGAGAAGGGTCACGTATGCACCAAATTTAGTAGAGATAATGTGATAGAAGTCTAAATAGAGAATGGAGTTATCGACCAATTCTTCTTTCTTAATGTAGCCATAGGTTCCATCTTGGCCTTCAGATTAAGGTTTTGATGTTTTAGTCCTATCCACTGGAACTTAACTATAGGCTAAAAGACAAAAATGCACCTAACTACTTAAATTAAATGGGCGATGGAACAAAAATACACATGCAAAGGGGTTGTCCAAGCCGTTTGATTCTCATGTAGACTATAATGCTAAAATGTCATTCCTAACATGGTCCAATGTGGACCATGGGCCGATCAAGTTGTAGATCACCATGATCTACAATAGTTCTTACCCTTCTTATTTTTATTGTCAATTTATTTTCTATTTATTTTTTTTAATTTTTTGTCAGTTTTTAAGACTTGCACAGGGCACTGACTCGTCCTATCTTTGCTGTAATGAGGACCTGCACCTGAATTCGAAACTTTAGTGTATGCTGCATTAAGGGCAGTTTGTAATCTGAGCATTCTGTTTTCCTAGAAAAATTTGGTATTGTTATAATCTATGATTAGCTTAAGTCTTTTCGAGTTAAAATACACATTGTGAATGGACAAATTCATGTGTTTGACAGTGTCATATCACCTTGTCAAAAGAGGAAGGTCACTAAAATGGTGGAAAAAGCATCTCATAACAAAAAATAATAATAATACATTCTGACCAGATATACATTATGAATGTTGTTCGCTTAAATACACATTGTGAATGGACAATTTATTGTTCCAATTCTTACCAAAGGAAGACAGAATGCCCTTAAAAAGTGCATGCATATCCATTATAAGACTATACATAACAAGAGACTCGTCAAGCAATTGCTTCAATATATACAGAATGTGTCATCTAATTCTATGAAGTAGTCATATATATAGACACAACTAGACTACAATCATGGACAAAATTCTTTGAGCCTCTTGATGCACATAACTATTGTCGAGCAGGTGGGTAATGACATCTCTTTCGATTATGCTCAATTTGGCGACAATTGGAACATGTGAATTGCCGCCGTTCTCTGTCCTTTGTACGAGTTCTATTCTTTTTAGGTCTGCCAGCTTGTCCTCGTGCACGTGGAGGTAAGACGCACAAATTGCTCTGAACTTCCCATTGACAAACTGCTATAAACTTCCCATTCTATAAGATTAATGGAGGATAAAGATCTTCAAGCATGGCCTCCACAAATGGATTATCATAAGGTACAGCAGGCGTGTTTAGGTCAAACTGTCTTGGAAATGCACTTGACACGTCGCACCTGCATGGCAAACAGTCAATCATATATAAATTACATAGTATTATCAAATCAGATGTGTAGCGAACAAAACATGTAAACATCCTCTCTTGTTGAAGGGCCACCTGTATCCTTATCACCATTGGGAAAGGTTGTGGTATTTGCATACATCATCAAATTCCCCCTGCGTGAATCACCATGTCATAAAACAATCAGACGAATGATTAAAACAAGCTATTAAACAAACCAACAGCACTACATTTGTTATGATGAGTTATGGTGGCACCTGTTCAAATTGAAGGACGGTCTATTTCCTCGTTGGCTACTAGGCCTAGCGTATATAGACCTTAGATGTGATGGTTGTCGACCTGCAATTTCTTCACTGTTTCTATGTAAATAAAAAAAAATATAGCTTGACTTCCATTTTGGAATAATCTGAACATTCGATGGAGATCATCATCACCTCTTATGGTTATGAACGTGAAGCTTCGGCCATTATGATACTGATATTGCATGTTTATATGCTCATTAAGAAGCTCCCAACCAGTTTCTTCATTTATCTTTCCGAGTAGTTGATTGAAAGTTATATTGACATCGACCCATATTACCTTCTGCTCACAACCATTGTAGATTGAAAGTGGATTGCTTACATCTAATATAACATTAAAATGGCATATTATACATATATATCTCAATATTGTCCATCCTACCAAGGAGAACACAAAATTCGAATAATAAGATTAACTTCAATTTATTTTTGAAGTTGCTCACAAACATCCACATAATCCATGAAGATTTAACGTGTGAAAATAAATATCATAATAAGTATTTCTTTAGTAAATAAGATAAATGTTTGGAATTACTAAGATTTGAAAGTTGTTAAATATAAAAGAAAAAACTAATCTATGCGTACATGAGAAATTAAACGGTTTAAAATATAAGCATTGACATTTACATATTTATATAACATTAACAACCAAATAACAATGCATTATCCGTTCAAAAAAAATTAAATAAATGCATTATCTTAATTAGTTCTACACCTAGATATTCTAGAGAATTTATTCTACATCTCATTGGTACTATGGTCGACAGCCCAAGTGCAGGGCTGCGATGTAGTAATAATCTGGTGAGTCCAGGTCGATCCACAGGGAGCAATGCTTTTTATGAAACTTTCCAACTTTTAACTTATCCTAATTGGAAACTAAATCAAGCCTAAATAGAAACTAATTAAATTACAAAAAACTTGTCCAAATACTGAAAACTAATAATTACAACTTTCCAAATAAGAAAATAGACCTAAGCTATGAAAGGAAACCTAGGCTATTCAGACCTATTCTAACTATAACATGCAAAAGTAACAAACTCATCAAAACAACTAATTTAATATAAAATTACCTAAATTAAATCCTAATTTCCAAAAAAAAATCACAATGCAAATATGGATGATTTGTGATATCCTAAATGCTAAGAATGCAATTTTATGCAAGTTTCTAAAAATCTAATGAATGCTGAGAAATTCCAAGTATGGGAAAACTTGAGCACATGCCTGTTCTTACTGGACTGTAAGACCTATCTAAGATGATCCAAACCTAGATATAATGGCTGGAATTCGAACCTTGATGATGCATGAACAAACAAAAAAAAAAAAAAAAAAAGAATTGAAAAAGGAATTAAGATGAAAAAGTTATTATCTCTTAAAAAAGCCTAGTTGAACAGTTTTGTGTTGGAAATTTGCTACGACCTTGATGAATACCGCTCTTTAGGCCACAGGTTAACCCACTTCCTGAGGGTTTTTTGGAGGAAATTTGGGGGTCTGATAGTCCTTATTGTAAAATTTAAATCTGCTATTTTTCAAGGAAAAACACCCACGTTTTCCTCATTTTTAACTCGCACACTTTTCGAACACAGTATGGTTAGATCTGTTGAAACTGTGCAGAATTTTTTACTATTCACATACCAAGTCCGAATTTAATCTTTCTTATCATTTCACAAACTTTGATTTTCAGCAACAAAACATAATTTTAAATATGAAACCTAATTCTAATGAATGCACTACTCACTTTCCAACCATAGATCATGCAAATAACATAAATAGCACATTACTAATCTAACATAAAAGATACAATGAGAAGTTTTATAATCAGAAAAGGTGATGTAAAATTAATCAGAAAATTACTAAAAATAAAAAGCACAAAGGTGAAAAATAAAGAGCGGAAAAGATGTATCAAAGATCTAAAAACTAGATAATCATACAAGCATTGAAAATACAATTATGAAGTCCTCTCTTCTCAAAGTAGGAAAGAAAAATGCAAGTGATTAGGTGATGTCACTCGACTTATAATTCATTTTCTTTATTTTCAAAATCCTAGATCTAATCATGTGAAATATTATCTCCAATCAAAACACATCAAAGAACTAGAAAAAGAAAATTAAACCACTTAAAAAAGAACACACAGAATCAATTCAAGTAGTGTCTTTATTCCTTGATCTTTAAATACAAGAAATTAAAGTTTTTCAATCTTTTTCATTCTCTCAACATGGCCTCTCAACCTATGCCTAAAAGAATTAAAAGAAAGAAGAAGTAGAAAGGGACTTAGAGAGAGAAAAGGAGTGGAGTGGAGTGGAGAGAGAGAGCCTCCAAGGTCTTACACGTCTAGCCTTCCATCTCTCTCTATTTTATAGTATGTGATGCCTCCTATTTTGCTAATAATCTCCCCTCTGTTAGGGACTTGTTTCCTAATGTGTAGAGATTTCTTGCTCAGGCCTTAAGCTGGGCTTCACACTTGGAAAGAACTTGACTTTATGAGGATTTGTTGCTAATTGCAATTTCTTGGAGAATAATTACTTCCTTGTAGAGTCCTAAAATATCTCTCAAAAATTGCAAGTGGTGTGGATGAGCCAACCTTCCAAAAAATTCCAAAACTTCTACATGAGAGAAGATTTCTTGAATGTGGACGTCCCTCTAAAGCTTGGAAACTTTCCTTACCATCTCACACTTTCCAAACTAAGGTGGGCCAGGTGGGCCATGAGTAGCACACACGTTTTTTCCTTATCAAGCCACATGGTCTTGATCATTTGACTTTCTTTTGATCTTCATTCTAAGAAATTCTCAAAGTCATGTGAATATCACCAACGTATCCCCATTCAACATTTTCAATCACATGTGTATTATCTCGTAAGATGCATGTGGGCCATATGAGTATCATGAGAAAGAATATGAGGCCATGCAACATGAGGTGAGAATCTCTCTTTGATGCCCTTGCTTTGGATAGAAGTCTTCGTGATTTTTCTTTCCAAGTTTGATTAGTCTTGCTTGCACATTTGACTTTCCTTTGACTTCTCTTCTCAAATTTCATCAATATGGGTCCTATGTTGTTGATTTCTCCTACTTTTATCATTAATCATATGTACGGAATATGAACATGAACCATACATGGGATCCTAACATGCCTACTTGATGCACAAAAAATGAAAAATTTTCCAAAAATAACACATAGTGCCAAAATTAGCAGATATGCATGCCCAAAAACTAATTTTGGGGTGATGAATGAGACGAAAAATCCTAATTTTACAAAAGTCATGCAATTCAATGAATTTTGACCAATTTTGACCATTTTCCCAAAAATATCCCCAAATGCATGTAATTAGGCATGTCAAATGGCCCAGCACGGCCCACCCCAATCCCAACCCGTCCGTGCCACGTGCCGGCCTGCCAGATGAAATGGGCCGTGCTGGCCCTTCGTGCCTACCGTGTTCTGTGTGCCTCTTTTAATTTTTTTTTCGATTAATTTTTTTCTCATTTTCGGTATTAAAATTAAAAATTAGAACACAAGCACGGAGAATGACAAAGATATTTAAGTGGTTCAGTCAAACTTGACCTACTCCACTGTGAAGAATGGGAGGGTTCGAGTATTTATAGACTTGGGATTTATGAAACTCAGGGTGCATAGGTTTTTTAATAAAAATCTCCTACATGATTTAGACAATTCAAAAATCCAGCATTTGAAATTCATAGACGCCCACTAGAAATGAATCCTATAAATTCTTGTAACTAAAGGAGTTTGTACATGTGCAATGAGGATCCATATTAGGTTTGACCCTGCCTGAATCCCCATTTACATCCACCAGAGTGGCTAGTGACTTGGGTGAGTTTTTCAAATCTTCTGCTCCTTCCTGGATTCACCCCCAACATGAGGATAATGTGGATAAAGGTGACATTTGTTAACCTCGTTTTAGCAGAGGAACCTACTAGTAATGTTCTTAGAAGGTTGCACCATGATTTGAGATTATGCAGTGCAATCCACAAACTGGAGACTAGGTCTAGGAACTGAGATATGAATGACCCCTAAAGTCCACACAGGTTTGCCTACCATGTTTAATCCATTAATAGCACTTTGAACAAGAGCACCACAATTATGAAACATGCACGTGCAGAGTCATGAAGAATCTTGACCAGTATATAAATATAACCCATTGTAAGTAAAGATATTTAAGTGGTTCGGTCAAACTCGACCTACTCCACTGAGAAAAATGGGAGGGTTTGAGTATTTATAGACTTGGTAAAATTGAAAATGACACAAAATGCCTCTTATATGACCATTTTATTGGGGGGGGGGGGGGGGGGGGGGGGGGGGGGTAAAATGGATAATTTTTTAAAAAATAGCCATTTTTGAGCGGGCCAGATTTAAAATAAAAGTCCCCCTCAAGGATATCTGAAAACCAGAAACAAGGAATTCAGATTTAGAACCAGGAATTCTGATTTGAGCATAGACATAGCTCTTCATACAATCAATGCCATTCTTATCCTCCCAAAGTTGTGGACACTATCTCCCATGTATTGACGCAACCTACTTCTTCACTGTCAACCCCCTCCATGTCACAGTCCCACCAGCCACTTCCATTTGCATCTGAAAACCAAAAATAGCACTTGACAGTTGATTATACATGAAAGATAATTCTAGCACTTGCTTGCATGACGACACAAACAAAAATCCATGGACAAGCATGTAAACTTCAAATATGCCATCGATGAAGGATGTTCTCATGCATGTGAGGAGAAGTCTTATAGTAGTTGAAGAGGGTTTTAGGTCTCTTGTTCAGCAAATTCTTTCCCCTTTCCTCCTTTGGCTTTGGGTCATCCCCAAGAACTACCAAGTACCCAGGACGGGCAGGTCTCTCATCTACACCTCAATACAAAAAATGAACGGAGATTTAGTCGGGTATCAAGATGCAATCGATATGTCACGTGACTACCTTTAAGGTACCCAAAGAAACAGATGCTAAAATGGGGATTATATCAATTCATTTCCCCATTTACATGTATTTGAAAGTCTTCACAAATTCAGTAATCTTGAACTCATGCGACTTATTAGGTAAGCAAGATGCTCTACAGAACTCATCAAAGCATCCGCTCACCCACGTGTGACTGAATGCCCGCCTGCCCATTTCCATCTCGGTCCAAAATTGAAAGCCCGCCCATTTCTATCAAACACCTTTCGTGGTCCGCCCATTTCAACAAAGCTATTTTGAGGATATCATCGTCTCCTCAGCCTCAATGATACCCTCACAGCTTCTCTCGTCTCCCTCGATGAAACCCTCAACGAAACCCATTTTTCAGGCGTCTCCTCTCCTACCTCATCTCGTCTCCTCAGCTCCTCGGTGCCCAGTGTCAACATCATTGGAGAGACTGTGCTGGTCGTCGAATCGTATCTTGTCCCTACACGAAACCCCTGTTCGCTGCTCTCTCTGCTCTCTTTACTAAGTGTAAGATTTCTGTTTGAAATTTATTTTTGGATTTGTTTATCCATTTTTGTGTTTTGCAGGGTTCTGAAAAATTCGTTGAAGGTGATGTCGCAGGATGAGAAGAGAGGGAAACGTGTTAAAGTCTTAAATCCGTCATTCCATCTCTACCATGTTTGCGTCGGAGCTGTAGCAGGTGTAGAACACAACGTCTGAAGCTCTGCCACAACGCCTGCTCAAAATCAGGTTCGCAAAAATGAGGTGATTTGGGGATCTTTTTGGAAATTTAATTTTTTGTTTGTGAAGGGGATTTTTGATGGAAAATCATTTGCAGATTGCCTGTAGCTAAGGACCAATTATGTTTTTTGTAAGGGGGATTTTCGTTGAAAATCATTTTCAGATTTCCATGTAGCTAAGTACCAATGATGATGTCGAGCATTGGTTGATTGTCACATGAGGAAATGAGCTCACAACAATGGGTTGTTAGTCCTAATTAGAGATGAGTGGAGAAGTCACCAAGCTGAACCTAGAGGGATGAAATAAGGCTTTCATGATACCATTCTAAAAAAAATAAAATTTAATAATAATAATAAGGCTTTGATGATGATGACGACCAAAACTAATTTATGTACTTCCTGTTAAATTTTGCATTTTCTGCAATATTTAGAACATTGAAACCTTCAATTTCTTTGGAGAAAGAACGGGACGAATAAAAGTCTTCTACTTGAGCAGATGAGCCCATCCAACTAGGTTCTACATCCACATTGAGATAAATTGTCTATTCTACTTGCCATTGATCCAATGGATAGATTCACCTTGAGGCCTGAGATGGACAATCTAAAATTTTAACTGGCCTTGAAAATCAATCAAATCATTCCATATTTTTGCCTTCAATCAAATGGTTAGGATTGTTCAATCAAAGTGAATCATGTAAGAGTTAAGAACTCCAAGTTACAGCTCATAGGCTGGATATTATAGATTGATAATTAGACCTCTTTCTATAAGTTTTTATTAATAAAATTACTCACTCCTGTTAATTTCTTACACTAACGAGTCTTCATAATGAGCAGACTTATCCGTGCAGCCAGAGAACGTAAGAGATGTCATCAACAAACTAGAAAAGGTCATGGGTCAGTGACAAGGCTAGCACTAGTTTCTGATGTAGTCAAAGCTCATCTATCAGGGCAACCAACACAGAGATCCAGACCTATTCAATGCTCCATCTTATGTGCAAGGAAATTGAGGCTCCTTGGCAAGATTAATGGAAACTAACAGAGACCCAGACCTCTTCAATGCTCCATCTTATGTGCAGGGAAATTGAGGCTCCTTAGCAAGATTAATGGAAACTAAATTTATACTTTTGAGCAAAAGGACTTTAAACAAGGGGCAAATAGTTGATTATATGTATGCAGACAGTTTCAAATCAACCAGAATTTGGTGAATATGGATCACTGAATAGTTGTATTGTTTAATGTAGCTTCTTAACTTGTACTCTGTAACATGTTGCATAATGTAAATGGTTGTGCTGCTTAATTTAAACAGCCAAACAGTATTGATGTACTCATTTGTTATCATGCGACTTGTCTCCAGGGGTTTTATTGGTCATACATTAGGTGTTTTAAGTTGAGGATGCAAATTACCATTAATGACATTTTCATAAAAATTGGATAAGATGGGCCTGATTCAGCCATTTGTAGTTTAAAAAAAAATAATAAACACTGATACTTGAATTTGGATAATTGGATTACATGGAACACATTCTGCCATTTTTACAGGAGTTAGAAAATTCTGAATTACATGGAATCCGTTCAGCCATTTTACAGGAGTTTCATCCTTGAGCCAACATCTACCACCTGCAATATAGTTGGAATTGGTTGTAGTTCCAATTTCAGCTGTTGGATATATACATGTAACTGGTTTAAGTACAGATGCAGCAAACACATCATGGAGCTCTTGAACCATTCCAGACAACACAAATTTCATAGATGTTATAGGAACCACCAGAATGCTACAATTCAAATGCAACACAGAAAATTACAAGAACCAAAATATTACAGCAGCCAGAATTTCATACATAACAAATCCATGAATTTTACAACACAAATGCAGCGTACAAAATTACACCAACCAGAACAGAATTTGTAATTGAAAAATATGTCAAAGCTAGCTTTGCAGCTCGAAAGGGAGTACATGAAACTTGGCAGAATCCTAGGTTGAACTTATGTCATCACCAGTCACCTTGGTTCCCTATTGGAGCGAATTAGGATTTCACGGTGGGCCACTGAATGTTGCAGATCCGATCTCAAAATGGGTCACTGGATGTTGCAGATCCGATCTCACGGTGGGCCACTGAATGTTGTAGATCTGATCTCAAGATGGGCCACTGTAGTTTTGCAAGACACAGAGGAGTCTCGAGATTGGTTCAGATGTAGGATAGAGTGCGTGCTTCGGGGTCAGATAAAAAGGGCAAACTACTCAGATTTGTGCTCGAACATCTGAGATTTGTTACGGTGTCTGGCGATCTACCGTCACTGGAGAAGAAGGCCGATAGTATGTTGCTCAAGGCTTGGTTCCTTTTGCTGAAAAAGGGAATTACCCGATGTGAACAAAAAATTAAATTTCCAAAAAACTCCCCAAATCACCTCATTTCTACGAACCTGATTCTTAGCAGGCACTGTGGTAGAGCTTCAGACGTTGCATTCTACACCTGCTACAGCTCTGACGAATAGATGGAACGATGGATTTGGGACTCGACACGTTTCCCTCTCTTCTCCTCCTCCAGTGACAGCACCTTCAATGAATTTTTCAGAACCCTGAAAAACACGAAAATGAAAAAACAAATCCAAGAATAAAATACAAACATGAAAACTTACTCTTGGTAAAGAAAGCAGAGAGAGCAGCGAACACAGAGGAGGGTTTCGTGCAGGACAAGATGCAATGACAAGAACAGTCTCTCTCCGACAATGTCGATACCGGGCGCCAAGGAGCTAAGGAGACGAGATGAGGTTGGGGAGGAGACAATACAAGATTGGGTTTCGTTAAGGGTTTCATCGAGGGAGACTAGAGGAGAAACTGTGAGGGTATTGTTGAGGCTAAGGAGACGATGATATCCTTGAAATAACTTTTGCTGAAATGGGCGGACCACGAAAGGTGTTTGAAAGAAATGGGCGGGCTTTTAATTTTGGACCGAGATGGAAATGGGCAAGCAGGCTTCCAGTCACACGTGGGTGAGCGGACGCTCTCCTCAGCTTGAGCTGAGGAGAGGCCCCCCCTAATTTAAAAAAAATAAACATATATATATATATATATATAAATATATATATATATATATAAGGAAGGAAAATCCAGCTTGATGTAACAATAGAGGCCCATGTCCACTTTCATTGAGCAGGGATTAAGTAGTACCAAATGAAATAGAAAAGATAAAGCCATTTTTTTTCTAAGTTTAAACAATTTTTTAGGTTTTGACGTCTTACACAATCCTAACATGAAGCCTTATATTTTTACACTGTATTATGAACTAAAAATTCTGAAAGTAAATCCACTCACATAAATTAAACTGCTTATCAATTTTCAACTACACATGGTGTATTGGACACAGGGTTAAAACTGGCATCCTCTATAACACAGGGCACATTACCATGTGTTTGTGTGCTTATCATGATGTCTGTTATCCTTTCCACCACTACCAAAATTCACCTGACCAATTAAGTGCAAAATTCTATTTATGATTCCACATTACATGACAGGGAGCACAGATCAGTGTCCTGAGAATTGAAAGATTTTGAGGTTTCTCATGGAATGAAAGTAGGTTAGCATGAATGTGAACAAGTCCACCCAAAGCTAATAGATTTTAAGCATCAATTGATAATGAATGAGCAGTTAGTTGAAAACAAGCTAGCTAAGTGATGGCAGCTAAAGAAAGTATACACACCTCTAGTAACCGCAGATGGGTTTTTTCTTCTTCTCCCCTAAGCTTAAATGGTTGGAAAACAGCTCCATTAAGAAACCCCATCGACTCAAAACTCAAATCACCAAAAAAAAACCAATCACCACATTAAACAAGAGAAAACCCAAATACAAAAACAACCCACAATCACCAATCCTATCGTTCTATCCATTAACGATCGCATTTTGAAGCCCCTAAATGATTAAATTCAAATCAGATGGTAATTGAACAAAGTCCAACCGAAAAACCTAGAAAAAAGAAAAGACAGATGCTAGAATCCGATAAAGATTGCAAATTTAAACCCCAAAAGAAGGGAAACAGAGGCATTGGAAAAGAGTGGAATTGAAACGGACCTGAGATGGAGCCTGGAGTGGGAAATGAGAAGGAGCGAGAGAGGGATGGAAGAAGCTAGGGCAGCTTCTGTGGATGCTTCTTTTTTTTTTTCCCAAAGAGATGACTTGGTTGTGTCTGGCCAAGCTTGAGAGAGAGATGAGATCAGAGGGGTGACAGGGAGGGGAGAAGAACCAGAGGCTGCCCCGGCGAAGGGTTGCTATGCGCTGAGGTCAGGGATGAGATCAGATGCGAGAGAGAGAGAGAGAGAGAGAGAGAGAGCTTGCTGTCGCCGAGCTTGAGAGAGAGATGGGATCAGAGGGGCAGCTTCAAATACCGTCAGGGAGGGGAGAAGAACCACAGTACTTCAACAATGTTGATTTTTTTGTTTATGGTCAAAGACCGATTTCAACAAAAACTGGATACGGCGGGCCTTGAAAAGTTGAAACAAAAAGAAAACACTGTTGAGCCACCTCAGCTGTCCAGCTAGACATCGGGCTGCAATTCGGGCACTGCGTCGGTCTGTATAGACTTTTTGTTAAAAAAAAGTCAGTCGGTCCAATAGTTTGTCCATTTGGATCGTGCAATAGCTGGGGATCCAACAACTATCAATGGACCCCAGTGTATGATGCACTTGGATGGATGATCAGGTGAGACCCTACAAGAGGTGTGAAAGGGTGTGAAAGTACACGCCACACACTTGATAATCCATCTATACTTAGCATAAAATCTCACGCCAATTGAATAATAAGTTAAAATTAATATTTAAATTTATATATAAATTGAGTGAATGGTAAGCCTATTTATATAAACAAAAATCATTAATAAGAAGTCTATATATAACATCACATAATATGTTAGCAAATATTTATAAATTAATTGTGATTCTTTTAAATCAAATTAGGAAATCAAATTTCCACACTGCCATGGTGCATATTAGAGTTTTTTTTTTTTCTTACTTTTTATTACATTTATAATAAAAGTAACTTTTGAAAAAAAAATCATAACTGTATACCAAGTGGTTTTTCCTTGTGTTAACTTTGGCTAGAATGTGATATACACAGATATGCGTCCAATGAATTCATATGGATGCATTTGCTTGACCTTGATCAACCCAGATCATACATGGATGATTTGATCTTGCATATCTGGATTGATGAGAAGAAGTCATGCATGGATGATTTCAATTGCTTAATCTGGACTTGGATTGGATTGCTTATTGAGAGAGAATAAAGTTCTGATAATGTTTACTGGCAAAAGACAACTGTGCTTAGCACGGGCAATATAATTCATAATATAAAATATACACAAACTTTTTAAAACTTTATAAAAACATATAAAATATGATAATTTCATATTAGGGTAGGTTTGGTAGTGAGATGGTCAAGTTTGGAGCGGCTATGTGTTTTTGGACTTTGACCCCAGCATTATCTTAAAAAAGAGACTGTTTCATCAACATCATGATGTCAAAGGTCAAAAAATCTTTAATTGCTAGCTATACTATAGGCAAGGTCGTGGCCAGATTTTTAAATTGTGAAAATTCTCGTCATTCTTTTTTTAGCCTTTAAATACAGTTTGGATTAAAAAAAATATAGCAAAAGTTCAGATAGAGTAATCTTTTTAATAGCTTTTTTTATTCAATCCTCAGTTAGATCAAACCTAATGATTAGAATCATAATTTGATAGAAAAATTAAAAAAAATAAAATCTTCAAATTCTACTTCAAAGAGAAAAATAGAAACTAAAAAGAATACTTTTCAAAAGATAAAATGAAAAAAAGTTTTACTGATAAACATAATGATAACATTAATAAAATTAAGTCAAGCAATAAAAATAAGCGATTTTACCCAAACAAATATGAAATGAACCTGTGCAACACCTAAAGATTTTCGGCTTCTGTTGAAGCATTTCTATGATATTTTCTTTTTTGCCCAAATAGAATATTGAAAACCAATAGTAAATGAAAATGGAATACACTGAAGTCGATAGTAAAAAGAAAAAAAATCATGAAAATGGGTAAAAAGAGAAGCCCTCCAACACTAATGGTCTGATTGAAAATCAAACATTAGGAAAATGACATAAATTAATAAAAGCTTTTGAAAGAATATATATCTACCTATGATATAGGAGATGGACTGGTATTAAATATCAAAAGATTCCATCATTGAAACCCTTCCCCACTCTAAAAATCAAATCCTCTACCAAATCAAACTTGAGGATAAGATAGGAAATCCTTAGGATTTTAAATTGATCATGGTTAGTTTGATTGATGTTTAGTAATTTAGTTTCTTTTTTTAACATTCCTATACATGGTGCAGATTTCATTCACCAAGAAAGGTTGGTTAGTTTCGTGGGGCCTCGTAAAAGAGTAAATAAAGATAAAAACCAAGCGAGAAAATTGAAATAAACCCAATATAAATCAAAGAAAAATGAATCAAACCCATTTCACTACTATGCAGATATTGATCAACTGAAAGGTGAAATGGGAATACAATTCCCTCATCATGTTAGAGAAAAACTTTAGATTTCCTAAGACTTCTTTTAGACCAATAGATATTTATTGCATTTTATAGCAACTTACTATTTGCATCTTATATACCAACAATGGTAATATCACTTTTAGTGTTGTTTATTATCGTCTTGTCAATTGATAGTAGTTGTTAACACCTTATGCATACAATAGTACATGAAAATACCCATAAAAAATAAAATAAATTTTCACATAAATGACTGTAAATAAAAAAAAGAGGATTTTATGGGAAAATTCCCAGTAGGTAGACGTTGCACGAGATAGTCCATCCTAAATCATGTTGCACAAACGGAGTCCGTGAAACCCATTTGGTTCTGTTTTTGTGTAAAAGGAAGGAGTGACACTAGCGTCTCTCCAGCGTCGTTCCTTTGTAACACAAGCGATGCTAGCGTCGCATTTCGCAAACCCCATTTACTTCCCTCTTCTTCCTACTCTCTTCAATCATCTCCCAAATCCCCATTTTACAACGCCTCTGAAAGCCTCTTCGATCGCGCGTCGAGAGCCATTCATCTATCGAATTCTCGCGCCGACCATTTCATTTCTTCTACTTCTACTGCCACTCACAAAGACATGTCCTCCACATTGGTTCCCAATAGCCCCCGAGGACTTTATCTCATGAGCATTTCCCTCGGCACCCCATCTTTGGAAATCCTTGCCGACGCCGATACAGGAAGTCATCTCATATGGACGCAATGCCTTCCTTGCGAATCCTGCTATGAACAAGTCGCGCCTCTTTTTGATCCATTGAAATCGTCCACTTACAGAGACTTTTCTTGTAATTCCAGCATGTGCAAGAAAGTTTGCAATCTTGGCTACTCCAAGAATAGTACCTGTAAGTACCAGATATTCTATGCGGACAGGTCCTACAGCACTGGAGTACTATCAGCAGAGATGCTGGTGATGAATTCATCTTGTAAAGGCAGTGTGAATTTTCCGAATATAACTTTCGGGTGTGGTTACGACAATCGGGGCTTCGACCACCTCACCACTAGCGTCGTCGGCCTTGGACATGGGCCTCTTTCATTGATCTCCATCGCTCCATCGGAGCATTATCCTCCAACACACCTCTATAAACAATTCCATACCCTCTCTGTAAGAAATGAGAAACGGCGCTAGCGTCACCTAAGTCCAAGACGAGTGACGCTAGCGTCACTCCTCTCAAAGTTCAAAAAAAAAAAATTTGAGATGAAGGAACCCTTTCGTAAGGCCCCAACTACAGGGAACCATTTCGTGCAGCGGCCATTTACTGAGAATTTTCCCGTAAAATCCTCTAAAAAAAAAAAGAGTAAAATCATTATCCTTTGATCGAGCCAAACAAGATAAAAAGTTGTCTCAAATACTCTCATTACCCATTACTAAGCATGTTAAAACATAATAAAAAATCACGGCAGCTAACGAAATTTTAGTTGAATTCATATCAAGGTACAAAAGCATATAAAGAGGTTTGAGATATTTAATATTATTTTATTTTTCAAAAAATGATGAAAGACTCTCCCAAGACCCACCTAAGATGCTGCTTCAGTGGGACCCGCACTAGATAATGACCTTTTTTTTTTCATAAAAGACTCTCCATATCACGTCTCAAGTCTCACATCTCAAATGATCTTTTTCCTATCAATCTATCTTCCAACAATCCCATCATTCATTAGTGAGACCCACCTTGGACAAGCAAGAGAGTAAAAAATCCCACACCTCATGATAGAGAGCGAATGGACGGTCACAAAGAAAATACACCCATTAGTCCATATTCAACCTCAGTTTTTCAGATAAGCGAAAAAAGAAAGTCAGTCCCATCAAAATGATAGATCTTGATCAAACCAAAGGGGCCCAATACATAGAATGCTTTAAGTGTACAAATTTTATGTTCATTGAGAGAGAATAAAGAAGAGGAATTATGCAGCCCTTGATCGCTTGCAATAGAAAAATACGGGAACTTTTTGCATGGAAAGAAAAAAATGACCCAATCAACAAAAAATTAAAAAAGAACCAGATAAGAAGAGATCCATTAGATCAAATAATAATATAAAGAGCCAAAAGTCCAAGATCAAGATTTCTCCATAAACATTGGCGATTAGATCCAATGAACAAAATCAAATATACTCATTCATACAAATAAAATGAAAAATGGGTGCATGTAGAGAATCTACTTGTATACGCATTACCAGGGGCTGATTTGCGAATACGTACGGTGAGGAAGCCACATTGCAAGTCCAAAATTAAAAATATGCACATACATAAAACACCAACTCAAATACGGATTCTTGATTTTAAAAAGCCAAAGAGAAAAAATTTTCAGAGATTAAGTTTAGTATGTTGGGCTCATAGTCTTTCGTGAATAGAATGTAAGAGGCCTTAATGTCTCTATAAACGATAAGTCTGTGGCAGTCTTGATGAAGGTAGTATAGTAGCCCTTTTGCTAACGCGCGCCTAAGGCCACCTTAAACCAAACTCCCCATTCAAGACTCTCCTTTTGTGATGGGGTTCACAGCGGATAATTATGAAAAAGGATAGTGGGAAGGAGTTACGGTTGCAAAGACAAATGAGAGCTCAATATATATAAATGGGAGTAGTGGGGATGAAATGTGTAGCTAGGGGCATTGATGAGAGATTCAAAATAAACCAGGGAGTCAAAATTAATTAAAAATTGCCAATCAAACCAGTATCTTTTATATATAATAATTGTGATTATTGAGAGAGGGAGAAAAGACTTAAAAATGTGCATCATCCATTCCAACGTAGAGTCCTTTTCTCTTAGGGCACATTTGGTAACCATCGCCAGAGAGGATTCCTCGCATGTTTTCTATGAACCCGTGGAAAACCCACGTTTGGTAATGCAAGGAAAATTGCATCACTGATTCCCTCCATCCACGTCCATGCACATTCACTCAGTCAGACACTCCCCCGTCAAAAAGAGAGAATCAACGCAATGGTGGAATGGTGGTGCTACAGTGCATATGGCGGTAGTGTAGGGGTTACCTTTTTTTTCCAAAATCTTGGTTTTTCTAGGCCCCACAAGTCAGATCTGAACCGATAATCTTGTTTAAAAGGCTTAAAACGATTGGGGCATCAAATATCAACCGTTGATTACTCACGAGTTTTGAGATATCTATAATAAAAAAAAGTCCAGACCATTGGATGGTGCTCTCTAGAATTCCGTGGGGGCCATTTGTGAAATCCAAACCATCCAATCTCTTCAGAATGCCTAAAATGGCAATGGGTCCAAATTTGGCAGCCTCATTCATCATGGATCACGAGAAATTGGCCAAAAACTACTGACCGTTGATTTCACACAATGCAAAAATTGGTATGAAAAACAGTGTGTTAAAAAATTTTGGTTCTTGTGGGGCCCATAATCATGATCTAAACCGTGAGATATCTTTGGAAGGTCAAAAATGGCTAGTTGATCAAATTTCAACCGTTGATCATGTCTAGATATTGCGATATTTGCAAAAACGTCCAGATTCTAAAATATTAATTTTTTATTTTTGTGGGGCCCCTTCGCACGATCCAAACCGTTCAAACACTCTAGGTGGCCAAAAATGACTTTGACTAAAAAGTTGAGGTCTTGATTCTTCATAGATCTTGAGTTATTTACAAAAAACTTACAACTATTAGATCATATATTCTACTAATGGTGGGAATCCTCTTTCAATGCCAAACCTAGAACTCTCTTTAGAAATCCATTGGAACAAAGGAATCATCTGGAGCATAAAATCTCCTCCCTACCATGGATGTTCACCAAACGTGCCCTTATTGTACTCCAACAATCAATTGGAACAAGAAAGTGGCCCCCACGACAATGTGAAGGAAACAATGTGAATGAAAATTAAAAAAAAAAAGCCAACCAGAGTGATGTGGACTTGACGAACAAATAATAAAAAACAGATCACCTTCTTCTATGAAGCTGGAGAATTTGAGACCTGTTGCTTTTATATATGCTAGTGATAGGTACGTGCGTTGCACGCAGTTGTTAGTGAAAACCTCATTGTCTAGTGACATGTTTGCTACGATAAAAAAGGTTAGAAATTGTTAATTTTATGGTCTCAATCCATTAAGATTGATGTAATAAATTGATTAATTTCTTTATTTATCAATATATTCATGTTTTCCTTTCATGAGATGAATGGTGTTTTATTACTTAGATGCACATAACCAATACGAATGACATGATGGTTCATGAGATGAACCGGAGGCCATAAGTATACTAGATGCAATATATGTATATGGATGAGATCCACAAACGAGAGACATGTATAGCAAATCTTATACTTGAATATCTTCACAACCAGTGATGAGACTGGACATCTCGTCGGACAAAGTTGCAGTACTTTGATTACTATGAGATAGTGTGATTTGTCTCGATCATCAGAATGTAAGATTCTGGATCATAGTGCTAGTACATTGGATGTATTGAAGGACCATGAGAAGCACTTTATGAACAATGTCTTTAATTTAAGGTTTGCTCTCATAATTCCCTAACAATAGGCTCTCAATCCTGAGACATTAATGAACTCAAGTTTCTATCTATTCATTTGCTTTGAGCCACCAATGAGTGAGGCCAATTGTAGGTCAACACCTCGGTGATTTGGGTACGTGGTAGTAGAGCTGTGGGAACATTCGATGGTCAATATGAAATCTATCTTTAATATCCCCTTGTGCCAATTAATGGATTTATCATTGGTAAGTGCGCACCCATTCCAATTAAGAGTTAATTGGATCGGTACCAAATGATCATTATAATTGGGGCTCAAGGATAATAAGATATGGATCTAAGTTTGGAAGACAGGTCCAATTGATCTATGGATATTGATGGAGGAGCCTACTTATGGACATAGGGAAGTTTAGGGTCTTCATGTAATTTATTCATAAGACTAGAGTTCAATTGCATTTATATAGTGGAGTTATTTGCAATTAACTGCAGGCCCGGATTGCACATGAGATGTGGGGTCGCGGTATCCCAGTTGGATCCAGCTTTCTAAGGAATCCTTAGTGGTCCCCACGCTAGCCCAAGTTATTGGAAAGATACTAATTATAGTAGAACTCTAAAAGGAAATAGAAAGTTACTATTTCCATTTGAAGTGAGACTTCTAATAGTGATAATAGTAAGTTACTAATTATAATGGAAGTGAGACTTCTATTTAAATTAGTAAGAAGAGAGTTACTAATTGTTAGAGAAGTAAGACTTCAATTTCAATTAGATAACAAAGAAGAGGTTGCTTTTAAGCTATATATATATATATATATATATATGAGGAGATAGGGCTGGACGTCCTCCATGCACATCCCCACATAGGGATTCACGCCCAAGGCTTTTTGTGCAAGAGTTGCACATGCTCCTCCTATCTTCCCTCTTCTACTTCTCTTCTTGTTTTCTTAAGAGCTTTCTCTTGGAGATCCCACCCATCTTCTTGAGAAAAGAAAATCTGATACGGGTCATAGCGTGGAAGATCAAAAGGTCTTGGAGATTCCTATTTGATACGTAAAAGAGTTTCATCATCAAAGAAAGTAACAACTTCTCCATTAGAGCACAACCGAGCTTCAAAGATATAATCTACTTCCTTGTATGTTGTGGATTTCGTGGTTGCTTGTTTGCTGCTATTTCTATCTTCTAAATATGGTTTATTACTGTACATAATGATGAGAAAGAGGCCATGGATTCTGGATTGGGTTTTGTAGCATTTTGAATAGTTGATCCCTGAGTCAAGTGGGTCAAAAGTTTTGAAAACCTATCTTAGAGGCCCACCTATTTCCAACAAGAAATACAGATGTCTAGTTCTTATTATGTACGTTCGAGTTCATTAATATATAAAACAAAACTTTCATTCTATTGTGATCAAATAACATACTTCAACTACGATAACACATTGTAAGATGCTAATATATGCTTCAATATAATCTTCTATAGATATTTAACATCAATTCTCTAAAGAATGTGAAAACATAATCAAAACTTACAAAAGAATGTGAAAACCTAATCAAAACTTACAAGGAATAAGATAAGAACAAAAAGTTCCTGAATTCACAGGACTGTTATCTAGTTAATTTTATAGGCTAAAAAAGACTAAGTAGCACATTTTGCGCATGTTATACAGAAACGTCAAGACTAATATCAAGAAATCAGTATAAAAACAATGCATTGACTTACCCTCTCTTGAATCGTTGGTAACAATACATCCAAGAGTCTCCGCAGAATTGATGTTGAGAGTATGGTTCTCATTCCTTTTCCATGGAATACATACTCTCATGGTATTCAAAACCTCTTTATCAATCATCCTTATAAATGCCGCATTGATAAACTTGCTACAAGAAAGAACAATCATTTGATCAATTATCTTAGAAGACTCAAAAAATGCATGCTCTACAATCAATGTTCGAGAGAAAGTTTAGTAGAAAATTACCAAAAAAAAAGCTCTATCCTTTGCAATCTTAGAGAGATCATTTGTCAAAGGATCCGTGGGAAGGCATTTTTTGAGGAAAGCATTTTTGTTGAGGCAGCTATTGATATGCGAAAAATGTATATGAGTTCTCTACACTCCCACATAAGATGGTATTTACAGGCACTTGGAATTTCAAGTAGACCTACATCATCACCGCACATAGTTAAAGAGCATGCCATGTTCTTCATTCCTGGAATTTGGATCTGAAGCCGTGCATAAAAGTAAATCCCATCCCATGGAGTTTTAAAGAGGAATTCCAATTTCATCCTCATGATTTAATCGAACACATGGAAACCTTCGATTGAGAAGAGTTCAAAGCCCCTTTTCTTCTATATTGTACTATCTATGTGAAAAACCATCCTAAACTATTCTTAGCAATTACAATCTTGTTAAGACACTTAACCTTTACATATGTTGGTATTAGTGCAAGTTAACATAATTTGTAACGTTTTTGGGTGCATCTGAAATTTCTTTAAGTGATATCAAAGCAATTTAGGTAATGGGAGTTCCTTCATGCCTATAATCTCGGGTATACTTAAGTGTCCGTCATTTAATGCCTCTGCATTTTTTCTTTTTAATAGTCTGTTTTTTTTTTTTTCTTTTAGGGGTCGTTTGTCTTTTACGCCTGGGATATGTAAATGCAATTTACACGTGCAAATAATGCATATATAAATGTTAAGTATGTAACATTTATACATGCGTTTCTTTTTACAACGTTTGTCTAATAACACATGTGAATATGATTGCATCTACCGATTTACACGTTTTTTACAAATTTTGAAAAATTTATGATGAATCAAATGATAAGATTCAATCCAGTAAGCATTGTTGGCCTTCTAAAGACGATTAATGGTTTGGATTGGGAAAAAGAGGGCCACTAAAATAATAATTGAAGATCAAATGAAGTACATTTTTTTTTGCAAATAGCTCAAACTCCATGAAGAATCAACGGTTGAAGTTTGGTCTAGTGGCCGTTATTGACCTTGTGAAGAGGACAGATGGTTTAGATTAAGATTTCTTGACACAAATGAGTATACAAATTGAAAAAAAGGACTGAAATTGTAGGAAGTTATATTATTATCCAATGATTGTGAGTTTTTTTTATTATATCTCAACATCCATGATGAATCATCGGTTGCAAATGGGACCCCTGGCTGTGTTTGACCTTCTAAACATTACTAAATGTCCGGATTATCAATATAGGTCCCAAAAAAATCAGAAATGCATCAAAGGCAGACTGCTTCTTTTGAAAATGGGCTGCACGGTCATATAAATGAAAATCTAACGGTCAGGACGTCTTCATCAAGATCTCAAATTCTATAATGATTCTACGGTTGAAAGTTGGTATGGCAGCCGTTTTTACCCTCCCTCACATTATTAATGGTGTGGATCATAAGTTAGAGTCCCAGATTGATCACAAAAATACAAAAGGCGGACTGCATTTTTTGTCACTGTAGCACCGCCAAAACTGGGTCACATGTGTAAACGAATCACACCTCATGAGGTGTGATTCTTGCCTGCCTCTTTTGCATGTGATTTACACACCAAAATCACATGGGATTTACACACCTAAGTGTGTAAATGTGGCAAACAAACATGAATGTGTGTATGCATTTCTCATGTGGGTTGGCTACATATGTAAAAGTTCAAAAACAAATGACCCCTTAACAAAATATATATTGTTCCAGGCAGTAAAGGCCCCACTGTCTTGCTCTTTCTCTACTGCCTTAACATTTTATTTAATGGGAACTTTCATTAAAGCAAGTAGTTTAAGAGAAGTATACTAACAAGCTTTCAACAAAACTAGAAAAATAGAAACCAGCCAAAGTCAAGGGCACCAGCAGAAACAGAAAGAGACAAAAAACAAACAGAAAAAGTCGCTAGTAAATACCAGCCACTTCCCTCCAATTCCTCATAATTTGATCAACAAAGTAAAGCTTGAAAGCTTGATTATGTCCAACAAAGTAATCAAATCAACCGCAACCTCCTCAAAACATTACTGCCTCAACAAATTTTACTGTTAGCTCTAAAAAAATTTAAAAAAAAAAAAAAAAATTGTTAAAGACTTGTTCCTGCACACATGGAACACATGTAAAACATTCCAGGTGCTCGTTTGGCAGGTCTTTGGACCTAAATGACACAGAAGTGGAACATTTCTAATTAACTGATTAGATGAATTCTAACAAAAGAAGAAGAACGGTGTTGACCAACTTCATATTCCCTGAAGATGAACTATATAATATCATCTTGCTATATTTCCATTTAAATTCATTTGATTTGTGCGGTTTGATGCAAATTTTTCAAAAAGATAAAGGTAACTACATAAATGATATTACTAATATAAAAACCATGTTCTTTTGTTATCTATATAAAGCATAAGCAATGGATAAACCGTGTCAGTCAATCTAGAGGCTGATGTTGCAAACCTGATGCATAAGCCAAACGACTATTCCTGCGAACTCCACAATGCCAATGTATCTGTAAATCCAAGCTAGCATCTTCAGGTGCAGGTGCTTCAACATTCTGTGTAGGTGCACTTGGGATTTTGCGTTTGGATAATATTTGGACGGGCTGAACCATGCTGGAATCTGAATTTATCTCAATTACTGGATTGGTCTCGGAGGAAAAAAAGGATGTCAGTGTCAAGTTTGTCTGACTTGAGTTGATTCTTTTTTAGTCTGATTTGAAAAAAAATGACACAGATAATGAATATGAATATCATCAAGAGCCAAATCTCTCTCTTAGCCTATCACCGACGAATGAAGAAGGGCAAGGAGAATAAATCAGAAACACATACAAAGCCAATGAACAATTTAAGTCCCCGTTTGGATGCTTATTATATGCAATTGGTCATTGCAAAGAATTAAAGGACTTTAGAGTTAGGTGTAACTGAGTTTATCAAAACAGAAGAAGCGAAAAGTTACACAACTTGAGTGTTGCATATCCAATGGGTTTTAAAGGTGTATTTAGATGAACCACATATTGAAAGGTCCCAATTGTGTAACAGGCATTTGGCGTCCTGCAAAAATGAAATATCGGCACTGCATTAGTGAGAACAGTATTTCCTCTCTGCCTTTACTACAAGAGATATTGTCATCTTCCTCTTCTTTTCTTGATTTTTTTTTTTTTTTTTTTTTTTTGCCTGGAAATTTTCACCTTAGGATATTCGGAAAACAAAGAAAATATAGAGTTAAATATATCCATAAGCTCCTGGATGCTGAATGTTTCCATTAAACTAGAAGTGTACCCACCAACTTGTAGAAAAACCTAAGAAGTCACAATTCAAAAGAAGGGAAAAGCAGAGAAACGATTGTAATCTATGAATGTTGTTGGCAGAATTAAGATGGTAACATATTCACCTCACACAAAGTAAAGCATCTTTATCATGCGAAAAGTATGTCTAAAAAACAACTGTCTTAAAGGTCAACAAATACTTAGTACAACAGACTGAGTTACTTCCGTATCCAAGTCTTCCAACATACACATAAGTGGATTTGGAATCAAGCTAGGTGTTGGAAATTAAAACTTTAGTTGCAGTTGCATTTGTATCCTATTAAAACCATGTAAAACACACATTTTCCATTATTTTTTTTCTTGTTCATTGTTATTTTATTTTATCTTTTGAAGACTATCAGCAATGGCAGTGGTGAGGCCCGTATGTTTAATCTCAGAATCATCTGATTTCCCCCACATCTGAGGGGCCATGCCCTGATAATTTCCAAATTAGATGATCCTAGCCATCTGATTGTTGGCTTGCAAATGGATGATAATAGCCAATGTTCCATGGTTAAAGATGGCACAATAGCCTTATCTGCCACCAATAACAAGGTCATCATATAATGTTCCGAATCATCCAAAGATGGACCGCCCATATAAGAAACTGGAAGGAGCAGTACCTAACTTTTCAGCACTTTGTTACGGCATTCATGAAGAAACACGAGACAAACACAAGAGAAGGAATAAAGAAACAAAGGAATCAACAGGTTGAAACTTGAACAAGATGTTGGTATCATTTGTGTTAAGAGAAAAGGAAACCCTTCAGATTTTTGTAGAAGTAAGAAGAGTTAAAACTTCAAAGCTTCAAAAAAGCTCCCACTCATAGACACATTTGCTTTAGAGCCCGACTGTCCCATGGCAGCAACTTCAGACTGCATATGAGCTTTAAATGTGTGATATTTCAGATTTCATAAGAGAAACATGCGAGGATAATAGTACCATTCTGGGGAAAAGAATACAGAGACAACAGAATTTTCAACATATAGCATTTGGTATGCTGAATGAGTAGTAGTTATGAAACTATAGCTCCTCTTGCTGTTCAAGAAAAATAGAACAATTTAATATGTTTCAAATATAAAGAAAATGGTGGACTGAAATTATAATTTGTTTGACCTTCATGTGACAATTGCTCTAGCCATTTTAATAAATATAACAGAAGCTCTCATGAAGCTTCATCAGAACAAGCTTTAAGGCATGCAACAGAGAAGTAATGTGTCATGTGGATAATGCCAGCAAAACTATGTTAATGAAAATGAAATCTCTACAATCTATGAAAAATCACAAGTAGCTCTCATGTGTAAATTGCACTTCACTCAATTTTTTAAAAAAGTCATCCATGTAAATCTATTTATGCTTATTTTCAGCAGTTTTGGTGATTGGACATCTCATAGCATAGTAAATTTCCACTTTCATCAGAAACCAACAAAATAACCCACTGCCCACCCATCAATTTCATACTTCACGCAACCTATTATTATTTAAATCATTTCGCACCTATATGAGAGACTTTAGTCCTCATATTCTCTTCACTTTCAAGTTCTCTTCACTCAACCTATTCTGATTTAAATCATTTCACACCTATTTGAGAGACTTTAGTCCTCATATTCTCCATTTCAACTCTAACCATTTTTGAAACTTTCACTTTCAAGTTATGTTTGATAATGTTCCTTTAAATTATTTTGGTGCTTGGTTCAGCCATGAGAATTTTAGAAACAATTAAAAAATTGCTACTTTAAAATAACTAAAATAATTTGAAAATCCTTGTCCAATAATAGTTAAAGGATTTTTCAATTTTTGGAATTTGAAGTTCTCAAATTCCAATCAGACTCTTAAACTTCTCCAACACAACTCATCCATCTCTCTT
This sequence comes from Persea americana, assembly GCA_029852735.1. Lineage (NCBI taxonomy): Eukaryota > Viridiplantae > Streptophyta > Magnoliopsida > Laurales > Lauraceae > Persea > Persea americana. The sequence continues at coordinate 3,658,522 of CM056812.1, forward strand.
ATAATGTGGGTATAAGAAAAAAACAAAAAAAAAAAGAATACAATCATTAGATTTCAAATGATTTTCACATTCCACGGATGGGCAATGCACTCCATTGCCCACTTCCAAAATCAAATATTTCAATGTTCTAATCATACCCATCACAAAATATCAACCAAATTCATTAAAACAACACTCTAAACCAAGAATCAAAATAACAATAACCCAAAAAACAATACCATATGAGAAAACTTGCTTGAAAATTTCAACATCTCCGCCTATATACAAAACAAACCAAAAACATTTAGCAACAAAGAAAAAAATTACAAAAGAGGAAGGGGGAAAAGAAATCCAACTGATTTTGAAAATTAATAAATAGCAACAACAATATCCAAGCCCAACCCAAACCAATATATATATATATATAAGCCCCACAAAGAACAGAAAGTTTCAACATATCCACCTATATAAGACAAAATGTAAGAGATTTAAAAAAATTGCAAAAGAGGAAGGGGAAAAGAAGAGCTTTAGAGTAACCTATAAAACAGTGGCATCTGGATTTCTTGCCATCATTCAAAAAGGGAAAAACAATAGAACTACTGTCATATATCAGTATACATGAATACAGTATCTCTCATCAGGTCCTCTCTCTCCTCCCCCTTTCTCTTTTGTAATTTTTCTCTGTGTAGCTAAATGTTCTTGGTTTGTTTTGTATATAGGTGGAGACGTTGAAAATTCAAGCAAGTTTTCTCATATGGTATTTTTTTGGGTTATTATTCTTTTGATTATGGGTTATTTTTATCATTGCTGTTGTTGTTACTTTTGTTGCAATCGGTGGGAACATGAAATTCATACCATGCTTCATTTCGAATTGTGATTATTCCTCCAGGTTTTCTGCATGGAGACAGAAGAACTGTGAATCAAATCTCTAATATTTCTGTGAAGGGATGTTTAATACATGTTACAATTGAATCAACAAAGATTAACTAAAAATAATCTGTAGAAAAGCAGAGACCTTCTGGATAAGGTCCAGTACATCATGGTTATCCACAAACTCAACATTACTCCAGTTGATTTCTTCTCTAGTGTACTCTTCTTATGTGCTTCACATGATACAACCCTCATATGACAGTTCATATCTAATGTATTTACAATGTAAGAAGACTTCACTGTGTATATGAAGGTCAAAATCAGCATAGAATTTTTGTTCTTACTTGGGTGAAATGCTGCTGCAATTTCTCATTTGTCAGGTCGATTCACACGTGCTCAAATCTGCCAGGAGATTAGTAGACTATCTAATGTTCTTGAAGATAAAAACAGAGATAAATTTAGAACATAATAACTTTGAAGTTCTTGAAGATAGAGATATAGATAAATTTAGATAAAAGCTTTGAATTGAAAAAAAAAAAAAAAAAAAAACAAGTTATTAGTTTTGGGCAGAAAACAAACCTAACCATGGACGATTTCTAACTTCTCAGACACCCAGATATACCCTAAAGCAAGACAAAGGGAAAAGAAGAACACCCAAATGATTCTTTCCCTATGAATTCCTTCCACACAATAACCCAAGAGCCACTCCAAATTCTTGTGCTGAACATGGCCTATAGCTTCCACTTCCACTCTAAATTCCCCCTCTGCTTGTCCCCTGTAAAAATGAATTCACATAATAAAAATTGCAGTATAAAGATAAGGGTAACTTCCAACACTAAAAATACTTGCAACCATTTAGATTCTCACTATTAAAATTAGATTTACTGCAGCTTGGGTTCCATTAATCAACTTCCCCCTATAGACAATGCCATATCCACCCTATCCAAGCACATTTTCCAATTGATTTTAACCCCAGCAGAAAAGTATTCGCAGTTCAATGTGAGTCCTCTTTAAAAAAAATCATAGACAACATATAGGATTTACACTGATCTCATAGAAAATTTAGATTTGTGAATTATCATCTCATTCTCACTCGAACTTTAGCTCATTTAAGCCTCCTAACATTAGTGCTACACTTCTAACAGGGGTTAAACCTTTTGAAATAATCATGTCATGTCATTAAGATTCAATTTCTATCGGGCTTTCAATCAAACACCTAGGATTCGTGAAAAGGGGAAAAGCTCCTCAAGCTGAGATTTGTGAAAAGGAAGAAGGAGAAAAAAAAGGGTATCATCTACATACGTATAGTGCTCCAAAAGTGGTCAAAACAAAATACATGCAAACACTCAAGCTCAACCTAAAAATTGTGAATAGGAAGGAAGGAGGAAAACAAAAACTAATATATAGAGATATATATATATATATATGGGAAATTCTCAAAAACGCCCAACTTTAAAAATGCCCCTTTTTGCGCCCCTCCTTTTTTGGTCATAGGGCCATGTTATGCCAATCAAGTCTTTTCACACACTGCCTCCCAATGAATATTCACAAGTCCAAGTTTAACATTCATCCAACTTTTCCACACCGATGGATTGAAATCATAACAAAATGATGCCTCTAAACCATTAAATTTTAGGGCCATGGATCAAAAGGTTAGGATGATCTTTTCGGGTCAAGATTTTGCATGTAGGTACGCTTCATATGGATCTTTCCATCCAATGTAATTCTATGACCATCATGCATCCTAATGGACCAAAATAGGAGGGGCAGCGCTCCCATATATATATATATATATATATGGTGCTCCAATAGTGGGGAAAAACCTGAAAAAAAGAGCAAGAAGCGCAGGAGAGAGACAGAACTCGGTGGAAAGAGGCAGATGAGAAATAGAAGGGGGTAACAGTAGCAGTGCTGCGTAAAATAAAAGTCACCTCAATAAGGCACAAAAGTCAATGTTAGGATGATCCAAACGAAATCATATTTAGTTCGTTCCTAATCCATTCTAGGAATTTCCACTCATGGGTTTCACAAAATGGTTCACAAAAATTACAAATCGGCAAAAACTCATAAAATCAAAATGCAAATCAGAAATCCTAAAATTCAAACAGAGCGAAATCTCCTTACTCAATACACTAACCGAGCAAAATCTCCTTACTCAAGACACTAACCCTGCTGCTGCTGTGCTGTATAAGCAGTGTCGAATGAAAATCCCGTTATCTTCTTCATCCGCACCACATGTAATCATCGCAGTTCCCTTCTTCAATGACGGTAGAGAGATAACAATGGAGAGAAGAAAAAGATAAGCCTACACCTTGTGGGACACCAGGGCAAACATCAAGCATGATATGGCGAGCATGCATTAAGTGGGCAGCAGGTAAGGGAGGGAAGAAGGAGAATCTAAGTGTCCCTCATAAGTGGATGAAGGAGCGTCCTGAGACAGTCACCATAGCTTTTATATTATGGTATAGAGATATAAGGATTTGTAAAGGAAGGGGAAAAGGCCCTCCAGCTTAGATTTGTGAAAAGGCAAAGGAGAAAAAAGATGGTATCATCCTCATACGGAGAAAAGCAGCATAGCTGAGCTCATATTCTTTTAACTCAGGCTCCGTTGATACCAAATTAGTCAAGTTAAGCAACTTAATGATCTATAGTGCTTGATCACTAAAGCTCTCTTAACTTATTTATCTTTTATTACTTTCTCAACCTCTATTTAATTACAGTTATCACAGTGTTGATCACAGGAATGGAACAAACGAAAAAGAACAAAAAAAACACCTGACAAGTTGTTTAAACAATCGAATTGTATTGTAAACTGTCTCCTATATCAGAAGACTTGAACATCTACAACTAACAACACCAATTTTGAGAGGCATCCTTGATGAGGGTACTATAAGGATGGCCCTTACTGTCCGCATAGTTTGGAATAGCCACTAGGGCTCACCTTATAAACTATCCAAATTGATCACACATCTACAACTCCTTTATAAGCATCAAATACCATGAATTTGCATGGATTCAAATGAACTAAACCGTTAAATTGAAAGTAAATTTTTTCTTGTTTGATATGAGGGATTTTGACCATACACTTGCATTTAGACTTAGATATGCCTTCTACCTTGTTCAATTTTAAATAATTTCCTAGAGGTGTGTTGTATTTGTTGTATGTAGAAAAAATGACTAGAATACCCCTCATTCTACGATGTTTGCAATATGTTGGATGAGCCTTTTGTCTTTCCTTTTCTATATAAAGTGCCTATTCATATTTCTCTACTCCTCTTGGCCAACTATATTTTCCCTTTTATAATCTCTCAAGGTGATGGATCCTTCCTTCCTTCTTTCTCTCTAGGTTTTTTCTTTTTTTTTTTTTTTTCTGTGCTAGGAATGAAAAGTTAAAACCTATGAAACATGACTTAATGTATTTTTTTTTATCATCATATTTTTTGAATAAGATAACTTAAATGGTAGTGTCTTTTGATGTAGGATTTTCTAAAAGTATACATTGTCGTTTGGATTTCTTTTCTTTTTTTCTCTTTTTTCTTTTTGAAGTTCGGGTTAGAGGGCTTTTTTTTTTTCACACAATTCAGGTTTGAGGGCTCTATGTTCCACACATTTTAATATGTTAATGATAGAAGGTGGATGTGGTGGACCAAGTAGGGTGATCTTGATCCTTAATTTGATGATAGAAGATGGTTGTGGCATTGGGTAATTGGTTGAAATTGACTTTATAGAATCACAAATCTATGTTTTTTTATTGAATATGTTTTTTTTTTAATTAAGATTTATAACTTGATCAAACAAAAGTTTGATAAAAAGGGAACTCAATAGAGAGAGATTCTATCCACTAGACTGGAGGCTCAAATCAATGACTACAAAAGTATTATAACTAAAAATAATATTGGAAAGGAAAAATGACTCTACTAAAGAATTGGGTATCATAGAGCTAGACCCCATTTTAAACATCATCATCCACTAATATGAACACAATAAAACATGCTTAAAAATCAAATAAAAATCCAAAAATTTACTCCAAGAGTTAATTGATTTTATGGTCTTAGCCCAGGTCCTCAATTGGATATGGGTCAAAATATAGCACGTTTATTACCTCTAACACATGTCGGGTAAGATCCAATCATGCCATGGACTGATGTTTAAACCAAAACTTTTAGTCTCTTGATGGGACCAAACTATTTTCTTTTGCACATTTGCTTAGGAATCATCTTTGATTGGTGATCTACACGATCACTTCGGACGGATTCTTGATATATAACTACCAATGTACCATTTCCTCTGTAAATCTTATAAACACCATAAATTAAATCCTGATCGAAGCCCACTTAAAACCATCAAAAGTCTCCTTATAAGAGGTTTCTATTCTAGAAATCGTATATACTGCACAACATCCTATAGTGAGAGGCATTTTAATCATTTTTCCTACAGACAACAAGTATATCACACCTATGGAAAATTATTTAAAATTTGACAAGCTCGAGGGCATATCTAAATCTAAAGGTAACTATACAGTCAAAATCTCTTGATATATACCGTTAAACTTGTGGATCACGGATAAAGCGGTCACGAAGAGGTTGGTATAAGAGTGACTTCAAATTTGAAAAGTAAGTTGGCCCACTTACATTTTCGCCCCCCGCCCTCCATTTCATGATCAGTGGATTCTCGCAGTAGACCCCACTAGCGGTCTGCGCCTAAGACTTCGAAGACTGTTTCAGTAAAAGCCAATGGTGGGTGCGACTGCTGCAAGAAATCCTGGCCGGCTGGTCGGCTTGGGGGAGCGTGCTGAAGCGAGAATAAGAGCAAAGGCAAAGAGAGCAAAAACTCATAAAAAACCGTGCTGCAACATCGGTGGATCGAATCCATCTGCCCAACAACCGCAACGAAATCCATAAAAAATTCACGAAAACAACTTGCAAATCAGAAATCCTAAGATCTAAACAGAGCAAGATCTCCTTAATCAAGACATTAACCTTGCTGCTGCATGAACAGTGTGGAATGAAAACCTCCACGCCACCTCTAATCGCCACATCATCGCATTTCCCTTCTTCAATAACGGTGGAGAGGTAACAACCGAGAGGGGAAAGGAAGAGGCTGCACCTTGCAGAGTTGCAGGACACCAAGGCAACAAGCATGACAAGGTAAATATCTATTTAGTGGGCCTCACTCAGGTAGAAATATATCAAGCGGCAGAAGGTTACGAAGCACGCAGGTGAAACAAACAGCAGAGAAGGTTAGGAAGCAGGAGGCGGCACGCAGGTGAAACTGCCTCTTAGGGTATAGATATAGAAATTGGGTGAGATCTCACGAGTTTGATCTGCTTGCAGAGGGGTCTCCTTGGAGGGGGAATACAGGAGTTGCAGAGTGAAGAGGGGAAGAAACCACCGATCATAGAAAATAATTTTCTTCTTTTTACACCTCTCATCCGAACTGAAAAATGTCAGTCGTCCCTCCTCCTCCAGGTCTGGCGCATCCTCCGCCTCCACGGCAGGCCGTGCCTCCTCCAGTGGTGATGGCGTCTGCGCGTAGCCGGTGCTGTGATGACGATACACCGTTACGCTGCTCATGCTGTGTGAGATCTTAGTTTTCATAAATTGATTTTGTAATCTATCTATCTTTGAACGACAGATTCTCTCGGCTGAATCTCTCTTGTTTTCTCGATTGCAGGCCTTTGCTGTTGTGGCTATTCTGATTATAATTATCGTGCTTGTTCTGGGACGGTTTGCGTTGAAATTATAAATAAATTGAACGGGATTGAGCCAGGCATCGCCCCAATTGGCCGTTCCGATGTTTCCGTGGGATGGGATAAATCGAGAATGGTGTTTGGTTGGTATATTCGTCCTTCCGATCTTAATTCCGTTGGCACAATCCCAAAAATCTCGTACCTGGCGCAAGAAATGTTTCATCTTCTCTTTCGGCTCATCCGACCTGCAAGCTCCTGGTACGACTCCATCCCTCATCTGTTTCACTCTCTCTCCCTTCTCATCTCCCTCTTACCCTCTCTCCGTATCTATCTCAGGGCAGGCGACCCACACAAATCTCTCAATCATCCCCCCTCCCCCTCCTCTCAAAAACCCCTTGTATTCTCACAAATCACACGATACATCTGTTTCACTTTTTATTTTTATTTTTTTATGGTTTGATTCATATATATATATATATATATATATATATATAGTGTGTACTACTCTCTTTTGATGGCCGATTAATTTCTCTATGGTTTCTCTTCCAATAATGTTTTTTTACCATTTGTATTACTTTTTGAAAGATTGTATTATATAATAGCCATGGTTCTCTTTATTTCAATAAAAGTGTGATTGATGAACACATGTTAACATTCTTCTGCTGGTGTGGAAGTAATGAAAAAGTTTCTTTGTGCTATTATTTTGATTCAGTCATTATTTGGTTATTTTGCTGTTTGGGATTTTTAAAGCATTTTTTTTAGTCACATGTTTGAATACATCTGGAATCAGGCAATGTAAAAAAAGTTAAATTATTATTGACCTTTGGATATTAAGGATAATGGGGCCTTTAGTAGACTTATGAAGAGGTGATCATTGTTCTTGTTAAGAGTGGGACCCTACTATTTTTAATACTAAAGATGAATTTATGAATATTCATATTAGATTTAAATTCAATATTGTTGCGAAATATGATTTTCTTGATTCTATATTTTAGAATAAAATTGTTATGTTGTTGCCAAACAAGTTCCCTACAGCACATTCTCAATGGAACAAAGTAATATAATATTGCCAAACAAGTTCTTGGCATAACTGAGTCTCGGCACAACCCGGTTTCGGCACAAATTCAGGAACAACACAGATACGATGCCAAACGGGGCCTAAATTTCAGCTTCCTTCCCTATTTGCATACTTTTTTGCTTGATTGTAAGACTGGCTTCTTCCCTATTTGCAGACTTTTTTGGTTGATTAGAAGACTGGCATGAGCTTTCCATATACGTCTGTTTGTCTATCTGTTGATCTTTGTCTAGGATCTCTTTGATTTTCATTTGATTTATCTGGTTTTGTCTAATTTCTTATCTGTATCATATGTGTGTTTTGGATCAAAAGAAAGCTTTAGGGAATCCTTGAGCTGCCTCAAAGTCTCTTTTGAGGTGTTTTATCTTGAGGGGTGCGACTTTGAGGTGTTTCAAACCCGTGACCTATGATGCACGGATCCCTACTGTATCCTTGCCGTATCTTGGCATCATAGCCCGTGACGCCCAGATCGCAATGGAGCAACCTTACCGTTGCGTCAAGGCCCGCCCTCCTCTTGATCTTAGGGCCCTCATGAGCAGTGGCGGTAGCAGCTCTTCAGTTACTCATGATCTTTGGGCCCTCCTGATCTTCGACTCTTCGGCCCCTCCTGAGCTGAGGCAGCGGGTCTTCACCCTCTCTCGATCTTCAGGCCCCCCTTAGCCACATCGGAGGCGGCAAATCTTCGGCCCCTCTTGATCTTAGGCCCTAGGAAGCTGCGGTCCTCTTCGGCCCCTCATGAACACTTCTATGTGGGAAGGTACATACCAAGTCGAAATTTTCAACCCCCAAAGAAACAAACTAAACCAGGAAGTTTGGGCTACCAGACCCTAGAGTTAGAACAAGGAAGAGGAAGAAATAGAGAAAAAAAAACAGAGTATTGGACTGAAAATAGAGTTTTTATTTCTGTATATTGCTCTTGGAAGAGGCTACAATCAATTTTTCTATATTGCCCATTCTCTTGGCCATCATGCCTATTTATAGGCTTACACAGAACTTTCTACATACAGCTGGAGTGGAGAAATATCTAAGGATTCCAGAGATTTTTGATACTACATTTTTTATTCAGATTTTTCTACAAAGATTTCTAGATATCTACTTGAGTTAGGAAGACTAAACCAAAAATCACTTTAGGGTGGGGCATTTGCAACTGGAATGCATGTTTGTGAGGTTATGATTGGGTTTCATTTAGGTTGAATATAAACTAACATTAAACATATCATAAGAATTTTGAAAAAAATAAAAAACTTCGAAAATTAGTGGAGCACCTATAATTTGAATGCCTACAATAAGAAATCATCAGAAAATCTTTTTGATAACAGTAAATTTTATTTTAACAGAAAAGAACAACAAAGAGGAAGAGCAGGAACAGCAAAGAGGAAGAGCAGAGTAACCACTGAAACTCATGAAAAACACTAGACATAAAAAAGAATAGAAGGGCGTAAAACTCCCTCCTTAGCAAGTGCATCTGCCATGACATTTGCCTCCCTATGAACATGTTGAAATGAGGCTCCAAGCTATTTAGAAATATCATGCACTTCCACCACCAAATCTGTCAATATCTAAGGATGAGAAGCCTTTCCAGAGCCCCACTGAATAGCTGAAAAAAAAATCACCTTCAATAATTGCCTTGTAACCACCCAAACTAAGCGCCTTTCAAAAAAAAAAAACAACCACCCAAACTAAGCAACTCATAACAACCAATCAACAGAGCATAGACTTCAGTTGCATTAGCATTCAAATAGTTCACAAGCCCAAAATAGTTTCTAATCACCTTGTCCTCACCGTCCCGAATTACTCCACCAATTCCGCCTCGCCGAATATCATGAAAATAACTACTATCAAAATTCAGCTTAAGGACACCAGTTGGGGGGCTCAGCCAAGGAACTCTTCGCACTACTTAATCATGCCAACTTGCGTTCAGGAAAGGATCCTAAGATCTGTTAACATCATCAAGAGAAACACCAATTCCTTACTCTTACTAACCTATTCAAACACCGTCCAAATAATAGATTGAGCAATTTTCATTACTGATTTACTTTGATTGTAGAAAACTCTGTTATTCCTTTCCCTCCAAAACTTTCAACAAGTAGCATAAAGAACAACCTTCCATAAAATCTTGCCACGAACAAACTTGGTACCTAAACGCCATTAAAGAAAAAGATCTTCCACCATCTTTGACATAACCCAATTCACATCAAACAAATTAATAAGAACAATCCAAATGATGCGCCAGTTCTTCATCTCTCTAACATAAAGGACAGCCATTAATTATAACATGATTCCTTTTTTGCAAATTATCAATAGTCAGAATTTTATGCTGCTTAGCCACCCAACAGAAAGCCAATACTCTAGGTGGAACATAGGAAACCCAAGAGCTTTGCCAACCTTACATTCTAACATCTGATGCGGACAATACCTTGTAAAAAGATTTAATTGAAAAATGACCATTAACATCTGGTTCCCAAGGCCGAACATCAAATTTGTCACCTGACTAATAATACTTATCAAGACGACCAAGTAATTGGACAAAATCAACAATTTCAATATCCGTCAAATTTCTTGGAACAGAAAAGTCCCAAACAACTCCATTTTCCATTGAACAAAATATAATCTACTATTGGAGCATGCTACATCAAATCCAAAGAGTACAAAGAAGGAAACTAATTATGCAAACTATATTGCCCACAACATTCATCATGCCAAAACCTTACCCGACTTCCATCATGAACCCTGTAACCAATCCACGTATCGAACTCTTTCTTAACAAAAAGAATAGACTTCCATCATATACCAGAAACATTATAATTTTGACTAGGCACACACCAACCGTCATTATCCAACCTATACATACAAGAAAGGATTTTCTTCCACAAACATAACATGGACCCCCCATCCTCCACAACCATTTCACCAATAAGGCTTTATTAACCTTCTCAATCAACCGAATACCCAAACCACCTTTAGGCAAAGGATTACAAACAGTCTCCCACTTCACTAGGTGGCATTTTCTTTTCTCATTAGAATAATTCCATAGGAAATCCTGTTGAATTTTTTCCATCATCCTCACAACATTCATAGGACATTTGAAGCAAGAAAGAAAGTAAACCAGAATGCTAGATAGCACTGATTTAATCAAAGTAATGCGACCTTCCATAGACAAATACTTACGTTTCCATGAGCTTAATTTTTTATCAACCCGCTCCACCACAGAATCCCATAAAGATTTCTTTGGAAACCCTAAACATAAAGGCAACCTCAAATACTTTGAATGAAGTTTTCCAGCTTTACAACGAAAAACAATGGCAAAGAAATCAACCTGACTAACTTCCATCTGCACCCTAATGAACTCACATTTCTCATAGTTAATTTTCAATCACAACAAAACTTCAAACCATTTCAAAATAATTTTCAAATTATTCACTTGGGCCAGAGAAGCATCGCAAAAAATAATAGTATCATTTGCAAATTGTAATTGAGTCACCTCATGTGCTTCCTTACCAACAGAAAATGCAAAAGCAAGTTCATATGATTGGATCTCTCCATCAATACGTTTAAAGCTTTTGCCACAGTAACAAAGAGCATCGGAGATAAAGGATCTCCTTGTTGAAGACCTCTAGAACTATAAAAATATCCTTTCGGAGAGCCATTCACTAGAACTGACACACAACTATGATTCCACTAACGCCATTTCTTTCCAAACCCCATTCTTTCCATCAAGAACTAAAGAAACCCCCAATCTACCATATCATATGCCTTTTCAAAATCCAATTTGCAGACTAAACCAGAACGACATTGCCGATTCCTTGAATAGATGCACTCGTGGGCAATCAACACACTGTCTAAAATTTGACGACCATCCACAAAAGCTCCTTGAATATCTGAAATAATTTTTGGAAGCACCATCCTTAAACGATTAGCCAGAACTTTGGCAATGATTTTATACAGACTCCCAATCAAACTAATAGGCATGTAATGCTTAAGGGAAATAGCTCCATCTTTATTTGGGATTAAAGAAATGAAAGAAGCACCCAATTCACCTGTTAAGACACCGAAGCACCCAATTCACCTGTTAAGACACCATTATCATAGAATTCATTACAGAAGATAAAGAAATAATCTTCGAGTAAATCCCAAAAGTGTTGAAAAGATACTGTAGGAAAGCCATCCGGACTCGGAGCATGATCACCACCAAGATCAAAAGCGGCTTGTTTGATTTCATCTTTAGTAAACTGCGCTTCTAGAGCCATTGCCCATTGGGTTAGAGAGTTGTCTAAAAGGAATCCCATCCATCCTTGGTCTCAACTTCATTTCTTCTGTATATAATTGATGAAAAAAATGAGCAAACTCTCTTTCAATATCAGCTCTACCTTCCCCCATTCTTCCTTTAGCAAAAATGACATTTATATGATTAACACGCTGACAGGCATTAGCAATCGCATGAAAGAGCTTTGTATTCCAGTCTCTTGCCTCTAACCACTTATTTCTTGATCTTTGCTTCCATTTAATCTCTTCATTAAAAATTAGCTTGCGAAGATCTTTTTAGAGTAAAGATCTATTAACATGATCATCTTCCAAGAGAATCCCATCTTCTTATTTGACATCTATAATTTGAATATAAGCTAATAGGCAGTTCTTTCTTTCCAAAATGCTACCAAAAACTTCCTTTCTCTATTCTTGCATTTTCTTTTTAAGAAGTTTTAATTTTTTAGCTAATTGATATCCTATCCATCCTCTAATTGAAAAAGAGGACCACCATTCTTTAACCTAGTCTTCAAAACCTTTCTCATAAAGCCATAAAATTTCAAAACGGAATGGAGGACCCCAATCTTCCATAATTGTCTCAAGCAACTGAAGACAATGATTAGAGATTGGTAGGGCCAACGCTCTTTGAGTACAATCTGAAGATAGATCTAACCAATCAGTCGAAATTAAGAAACGATCCAATCGACTCATCACGGGTGTTTCCTGCAAATTTGACACTTAAATTTAGCACCTCTCAAAGGCAAATCTACAAGATCATGAAAACTAATCCAGTCTTTAAACTCCCTCATAGCTGGTCTAATAGAACAATCTCCTTTTTTTTTTTTTTTTTTCATGCAGAAACCTGATGACATTGAAATCACCTCCAATAACACATGGATGACTCCACAACCCAGCCACCTGATTGAGCTTCCCCCAGAAAGCCATACTGTCACTGGAATGGTTGGGATCATAGACTGAAGTCGCTACCCAAACAACACCACATCTAACACCCCTCAACAAATAGCAGACACAAAATCTCCCCACGTGTTATCCAACTTAACCCATAGGGCCGCATCCCACTCAAGTAATATACCCTCTGAGGCGCCAACTGAAGGACACAAAACGGACTGATGGGTAGGCCAAGGACAGAAAGATCTAAAAGACTGGTCGTCAACATTCTCTATTTTAGTCTCTTGAAGAAATAAACATTCACCTTTCACTGACTTAAACAAACCTTTCATAACTACACGCTTCGAGAGTGAATACATGCCACAAATGTTCCAAGAAAGAATCTTCATAATCCCAACAACTTGACATCAGATCGCTTATTCCCAGTTGGATGGTCAAAATTTATAGAAAAACCCAACTCATCTAAACTCTCTATGTGCTCTTGATTTCTTTCTACTTTGAATACCCACTTTCCTACTATTCTGTTCCTCTGTCAACATCTCATGAATAAGACTCCTCAAGTCCTCTATTCTACCCTCCATAGAAATGCCTAAAATATTAGCAATTTCAAGCATTTTCTCCTCAAATAACTCATTAGTGGCCTTCTCTCCAGAATTTAACCTTGATTTATCCACAGCAATGGATTCAGTCCCCACTGTCAGAGCTTGATCCAAATTCTGATTTAACTCATCTTCCTTCTCTTCTGCGCTTAAAGAGCCTTCCCCAGCTGAGCTACGATCCCCCCATTTTCTATAATCATCTTCAGATTCAGATTCGGATCCACCATCAGAGGAGTAAGAGTTTCTCTGAAAATTTTCATTAAAAGCTTTTGTGGAGTAGAATTGATATTAGCAATTGGCCTCACATGGACCCCACATTGGCCATCAAATTCTTCCCGCTGAATGGAAATACAATTCCCATCATTTTTTTTTTTCATTTAAAATAGGATTCACATGGGAATTTTGATGCTCCACAGGGGCATTTAACTTGTTGAAAACCCCTTTAATAGTAGGGCAGCTTGAAACCCCTTTCTCTACCAAGATTGAGACGAAGGAAGTTTGTCTTCAAAGAATCTGTTGAATGCTTTGGGTTCGCAGAGATTTTGGGCGGAGTTTTTGCAAATTTAGATCTTTCTTTGTCTTGCACACGTACCATTGATGAATCTCCAGCGAGAATATTATGTAATTGAAAACCCAAATCCCCTGATTCCACGCCCTGATTTACCGGAAAATCCTCCCTCGTTGATTTGCCTGATTTTTCCATCTTTGGAGGTTTCCGACAAGAAGTCTCCGGCTCCAGATCGAGTTTTGGCGGCAATTGTCGCTGAGGATCACTCAAGGTAAGGGTACGAAGTTACGAACCCTATCTATTTGTAATTTTTTCTTTGCTTCCTCATCAATCTCCAGCACTACCCCCTAGCACTCACCCAATCCACTAAAAACCCTTTCGTCCCAAGCATGAAGAGGAATACCTTCCAGCTGGATCCAACTTGGCTGTAGAACAGGGCCCAACACTGTCCATCGATCCAACCTTTCAATCACAAAATCAGTCAAATAGCAACCAAGACCAAGCATCTGTAAGAAGTCTTCTTGTGAAGAAGGCATAATCCAAAACAAAGTGGAATTAAGTCTCTTCACTACGGCTTGAATCCCCCCTCTAGAAAAAAACCAATCCTGAATAGCATTTTCGTTAACATCTAGACAATAAACCGTAGCAATAAAGGAGTTATCCACCTCCTGTCTCAAACAAGATGCCAAGGACACTGCCAGCTTAACCACCTTACAACCTCCTTCATCTTCTATCCAAACCTGATTAATTCCGTTTTCACCATGTTCCCTTTAAAAAGATCAGCCATAGAACCTTCTCTTCTGTTCAAATCTGTAAGAACAATTTAATCTTTCTTCTCTGGAACTGGTTTGGCTTCGCCAAACTTTGTAGCATTACAATCAATAACTCTAGCCTTCTGAACCTTAATCCTTCTGCCATAAACAAGGCTGTCATTGAATCTTTGGATTGCTCGATTTGCATCCAATTCAGTTTTATACTGCACAAAACCAAAACCTCTTCTTTTCCCAGATGCTTTGTCTGTAGGCAAAAAAAAAAAAAAAAAAACCCATCAAACACTGGTCCTGCCTCCTGAAAATCATCAAACAGGATCTTTGTTGTCACAGTCGGAGAGAGATTGGAGACAAACAAAATCCCTAATCCACCTTAACGACCCCATCTACTTCATGCAATCTCCGGAAGCCAAAAACAAAGAACTAATACAACCATTGCAAAGATCGATATACAAAGACAGGGTAAGAAGAAAGGAAACCTCTTGTGTTCTGGCCACAGCGAGTGCAAGAAAGAGAGGCCTCTGTGTTGTTATGCCTTCAAGAGCCTGATTAGGGCATCCTTCGAGGTTGGAGAGGTCTTAAGCTTCGATCCGACCTCTCTCAGCTGCAGGTGCAGCTTCTGTGCCATTTCCCACTCCAGATAAGGTGTTTGTGAAAAACCTTTTCGATCTCTCAAGAGTAAAACATCTTGCTCATTAATGGCTTTAGCTCTGGTGGTGGATCCACAAGAGAGGGCAACGCAGCAAAATGAGTTTCCTTTCCCACAATTAGATTTGAGATCTTCCAACCGAACAACAAGAGAGGGGGCTTTTTGCTGAGAAGATCTGAGATTTAAGGGGTGGGGGGTGCGGTGGATCAAATAAGAAATGATCAATAGGGTTACATACTAATTGATTTATTTAAATTTTACTGACACCAAGGTCAGGATATTGCAATTGTTTTGTACAAGAAAGTAGACCTTATAACTAACACCTTGGCTAAGACTACCTTCTCCGTGGACAATCTGCCATATGTTTCATGTACTTCTTCCATGAAAGATCTATTATTTTAGATAGACTCACAATAAAAAAATTTGCACATTGAATGTTACTATCTATCGCTAATATATTGGATGGGAATCAACAAAATGGCATATAATTAGAAAAAATATCTTAAGATAAGATAGACCACAAGGTCCAAAACTGTAACACTCCGTACCTTAACCCCGTATTAATTATAATTAATTGCTTGATTAGTTAGTAAGTGTGTTTAGAGTCTTAGCAAGTCAGGTTTGGCGTGTGGATTGCGCGTGCAAAGTCTCGCGCGAGTCCGAATACGTTTGGATAGAGTAGGGAGCTGGTTTGCAATTTTGGGAAGTTTTCAGGGGTTTTTATGAGATTATGAGTTTGGGTGCATAGGATAGGTCTCGTCATTTCATGAACTTTAGTCTTCTACCGCGTTTCGATTCGACGCATTGAAGAGGCCCAAATATCCACATTTAGCGCACCAGGGGCTTAACCCAAATTTCCACTTAATCCTAACCTAATTATAAGCCTCAACGGATGACTCATTCATTCCCCACCCTTCTTCATCTCTTATCTCATTTCACTGTGCATCTCCAAGCTTCTTCCTCTTCTCACTGCCTCCTTGCCAACGACGACCACCGGAGCTCCTTTTTTGCCGGCCAATCCACCCATCTTCTTCCTCAAGCTTCCAAGAACTCAACTATCCACTTTTCTAAGCTTTTCATCAACAACCCATTACAAGGTAGGCTCTCCAGGCTACTAGACCTAGCTACTCTTCTTCCTTTTGATTAGAAATGGACTAGGGAGACTCATAGCAACCCTTTGCATTCATTTTTGTAGAGAGGTTTTGGTTTGAAAGCCTTTTTCATCACCTTTGAGCTCTAGAGGATTTTTCTTCAAATTTCTTCTTGAATTCCTTAAGCTCTTCATCAAGGCA
Organism: Persea americana; assembly: GCA_029852735.1. NCBI lineage: Eukaryota > Viridiplantae > Streptophyta > Magnoliopsida > Laurales > Lauraceae > Persea > Persea americana. Next base: position 3,675,104 of record CM056812.1, read on the forward strand.
AGTTAATGTATATGTTTATGATTGGATATGTTTTGTTACTCCTTTGATTGATGATTGATGATGTTTAGATGACCGATTGCTCATTTGATTCGTTTTGGATGAAAACATGATAATTAGGCCTAATTGTACCTTGGATTGGATTTTGATTTAGATAGCTAGATTGATTAGATTGTGGGATTGAATTTTTATGGACTTGTGATACCTATATGTGTTGGTTTATCAGGTCCATGAAAGAGATGAAGAAACTTCCTAGGTTCACTTCAGTTACAGAACCTGTGTTCTGTAACTATAGTGTACCCGGTCGACCGGCCAGGGGGCCTTGTCGACCGGCCACATTGCGTCAGGTGCGAGGCATCTGACAAAAACACTATTTCTCCCTTTTCACTTACAACTGCCGGTCGACCGGGCCTTGACCAGGTCGACCGGGTACACAGGAAGATGTCGACCTGCTTCCTGCAGGTTGACATGGTTTGACGTGTAGGCGGTCAACCAGCTAGGGGCCCGGTCAACCGGGTAGACCGTGTATGCGGTCGACCGACCAAGGGCCAGGTCGACCGGGTCAACTGTGGAAATCCTTTTTCAAAGGTTCTTTCACCATGTTTTGGAGGACTTTAGGTGGGACTTTGGCTACCCTTTTTATGACTCATTTGACTATATGTGAGGATGTTTTGAGCCAACGTTCTTTATGTTATTCTAGTTGTATCGGGAATCAATTTCACTCAACCTTGAACGGTGCAGGACAACGGGATACCTTCTCTATATCTATGCACGAAGATTATATGTTCAGGTATCGCGAACCCTAAACCCTTTCGTTGACTGAGTAGGATTGTACAATGCTTCGAGTTTAACAACCGACTTAGGATTGGATTGTTTATTGCCTTGGATTCTGAATTATACCGTTTGGTATTGTTTACATGAAATGTTCATGTTCATTAGCTCCGTTTATTTGCTTTGTTTTGGGATCACTTTTGAGAACTTAGATGATGGACTTAGGATCCCCTTTGATGTTAAGTTTGTTTCGAAGTTTGATGATGTGTTGAGGCTAGGCGGCTTCAATTGTAGAAGCTTGTTGAGAACTACCTATGATGAGGTTTTAAAGAAGTTTGATGTTTGATGCTTTGATTTGATGATAGAAAGGTTGTTTCTCTTTGATTGATGAATCGTGTTCACACAAGAAAGTCTAGCGCTTCACTATCGTTTGTTTAGGACTCTTTATGTTAGGCACCACTCAACTGTTAACGCCTAACATAGATGGGGCACCATTCTGTGTGAAGACTTTGGATTGAACGTCTATGCAGTACGACTTGTTACATTTTGATGGATGTATACCATCGGATACATATTGAACACTTAACTTTGATGACTCATGGCCTTATTGTATCCATTTTGCTTGCTTGCTTGCCGGGTTTTATCCCGTGCCACTCTACCACAGCTCTTATGTTGAGCCAGGAGGGTCATGTGAAACTATCCCGTGGTGTATTAGTTTATGTGGGTTGCCTATTTGTTAGATGTTTATGTTAGATTGATTTTGACTCGAATGATATGCATTTCTTACGATCAAGATGCTACGCATGTATGACAATCTTGTCTATCACATATTCTGATTCGTTTTACATATCTTGATGATTTATATATATTGATTGCCGACCTTCGTGTCTGATGATGCTACTCTTGGTGCATAAGTACCAAGCTCTTCTTTACCGACGAAGAGACGACGGAAGAAGTTCAGGCGGATCAGCCCGATGACTTCCTAGATTACAGTACGGACGGCGTTGTATAGCCGTAACGACCCCTTACATGAGAGCCTTCACGTTATATTCGTTTAGTTCCATCTTTTGGTTTCTTTATCTTTTGATTAGGCATGAGTTTTGGATGTGGCCTATTGTTGTAAATAATACTTTTGTTTAACTGTTTTAAACTTGAACTCTAGTTAATATATATTTCAGTCTTTGCTCCTAACTATACCTCAAGATACCATTTGTACTATGAAGCTTCCGCTATACGTATTATGTATTCGAGAAAATGTTTATACCTCACAGTAATCTTCGATCCATATTGGGACATGATTGGGGCCCAGTATTGTTATTAATGTTAAAAAAATTTAATTGGCCACTAATCTCACTCATAACCCCGGTTTCACGATTGGGGGCGTGACAAAAACCAATGCCAAGCCTCTAAAGTTCAAACCTACTTCAGGATTTAGCAATAAAAAATCAAAACAATGTGATTTAAAAATAAATTGAAAAACAAAGGAGATGCATAATTCATCAACATCATTGTCACAGTTTCAACATTCTTTGTATTATCTTCAATTTTCACTCCAAGCGACATTGACCCAACAATGCTATTTAATTGAAAACAAAACAATCTTATGCTGTCATCAATACTTGTGTAATCTAAGCCACTCATACATTCTTCCCAATGTTTTGAGCAATGGCCCAAATCTCACTATAATATGCACCTTTGGATTAATCATATATTAATATAAGTCCTTTTTTTTTATATTTTCCACACATGATTAATCCAATATATTTAGGGTGGTATCTAATTTGGGCGACTTTGATCAAACATTCATCCTTGTACGATGTCCACTTCACCCTTGGATCAAATCCATGAAGACAGTTTATTGATTTTGGTCTTGAGTAATGTTTAACAAACAACCCTCCTTTTCCCCTAATTTACCAAAACAAAGGGAAAAAATTCCTATTACTTATTACATGTATAGAAGGATCTGAATTTAGTACCTCATTAAATTTAAATAGAAATGGCCATGAATCCCTTAAGTTGGTGGCTGCTGCAAAGAATCATTGTCATTTTGAGAACCATATGCGTCCTCATTGCTAGTGGGTCCTGTACTTTTGGTCAGTTGTAACTGGCCATTTGCCCGGTTCTTTTGTGTCTTAACCACTGGTTGGTCCTTGACCAAATGCACAGCCCAAATCAGTGATCCCAACTAAAATGATGTGTCTGTGGATTAGGGCAGAACATACAAATCTATAGAATGAAATATCTTGACCCTGTATATAGTGTCAAGAGAGTAGAAGGGTACGAAAAGAATAGAAGAAAGGTGTTGGGAAAAAGCTTAGACATGAATTCATCGCCAAAAGAGGGGAAAAGACCATCTAAGAATGATCGAACTCATTAATCTCACTCTCTTATTTATAACCTGCAATACATCCAATTACCCACAAAATTGCAAGCTATGGAAAAATGTAGCATAAAATAAAAATTAAAGAAAACGACAGCGAGAATTGAAAGAGCAAAGTGAAACCTGAAAATCTGGTAAATAGAAAGAAGAGATTTCTCTCTTATTGTATCTGAACCTCATCAGACCCATCTCAATATTTTACGCAACTCTTTCTTCATTTTCCTTAAATCTCTTATCTGAATCATTATAAGCCTCGTCTATACTATTCATTCGATGCATTCTACGAGGCACTCTAAAGATGAGCAGAGTAATTCTAACAAAAGCTTCACATTTGAACACAAAATGCAAAAATTTTAGTTGAATTTTATATTATGGAATGAAGATTCTGCATTGGCACTCAACTTTTTCAATCTAGCAAAAACAAAAACTTCAAATAAACAAACAAAAAAAATACCTCCAAAGCTAAATTTTGAACCAAATATTAAAAGTAGTTAGAAGAACCCACTTCAAAATTTGAACCAAATATTAAAAATAAATAGAACTAACAATCCTTAGGATGCAATTTTTTTCAATCACGCTTTCGAATCAATGTCCTCTCCACTCTCACCGGCATCTGCATGCACTTACTTTGCCTTTAACCGGATCATATCCGTCACCAGACTCTAAACAAACTGCTACCCTTTTCCAGAAAATAGGATTCCTTCCTTTCAAAATACTCAAATGAACCCAAAAATCGAAGAAACTATGGTCTCCTTCGCTCAACTCCCATGGCTGGAATTTGTAGAAGCACTCACAGAAATTCTCTATAATTGGCTGTGAAAATGATCAGAGACCATGCCCTATCACTGTAAGAAAATTCTGCCTATAAAAAAAAAAACCGCCACTAAAACATTTGGTGGGAGGAAAACATTTGCCGCTATTTCTGTTCTTGAAAGGCACCATCACTATTGGTTTTATGAACAAAAAACTCATAGAACTATAGTCATTCTAGTCGATCACATCTTCAGGTGCCTCTCTTTAGAACTTCCATTTGATCATTCTAGAAGGAAAAACAGTTAGGATCAGAAACCTTGAAATGAAAACACAACCGATGAAGCTAACTGTGAAATCTGAATTTGAGCTACAGGTGTTTAGAATTGCCCCAAATCAAGGTCAACTCAAATATTATGTTGGATGGGTGATTAATTATACTTCTATGCATTTGGGCCAGCATGGTAATTAGAATTCAAACTGTGGCATTTGTTTGTCTAATTTTTCGTGCCCCGAATTAAAATGAAAAGCATTGTTGATAATGGCTTGGGTTGAAAAAGGTAGAAAACAGTGACATAAACATTTAGCAGAACAGATAAAAACCCAATCTACCAAAATATCCAAGCCAGAGAGTCATTGTTATTTCTTTCAAGAAGCTCAAGATTCTTCCAGTGCCTGCCAATAGGAGGTAAAAAATCAAGAGAGTCACAAGGAAAGCATGGTTTGGAAATAAACTTGAACTGATGCGACTAAATAAACTTGAACCAATGAGAATGAAGACAAAAAATACCTGAATAGCACGTCGATAAGGTCATGGATACATCCAGGATGCATGTAGAGCCACTTCAAGCACGAGTGATTTATATATTTTGGAAGAACCAGATACTTGGACTTGGGGGTGTTCTGACCAGAAACTATCTCCTGCCAAATGAGAGGCTATTTGATAGGAAATTGTAGATGTTCAGCTCTGTTTCTGAAAATTTGGCCTCTCTCTAGATTGAATTACTTAGAGTTTCTATGAATTCAATTAGGTAAGATGATAAGTGGGTAATCATTTTCCGAAGAGAAAGTTTGCTGCACCTTTAAGTCACTTTTGTATGTTTCAAAGACCACAGAATTCTAGCTTGATACAAACAAGGGCCGTGTTGATTAGAAATCTTAAAAAATCATTACTCATCGAACCAATAAGCCTTCAGTAAACTACAGGTTTTGGTCTAAAGTCAATGTACTAATGACGGAGGATAGGAATGCAATCATCAAATGAATGATAATGATAATTATAAAAAAAGAAATCAAGTATTTCATCACAGACGCAAACACTGATTTCACGTTCCAGTATAATGCTCGCTAATTAAAGAACCATAGATGTAGGTCTCACTTGATTGAATGACCAAAACTAAGCTTGCATTCTATATCACTACTGCACCCCCGTACTAACCAACTACTCTTCAATTCAAATAGTTAAATAAAACAACGCAATCTGTTTTATTTAGGAATTGGCAGTGCAATTGTATCTCTCAATAGATCAAATGCAAAAGAATATTGAGAATGATGATCAAGAAAAATACATGGGAATGAAGATTAATAATTTCAAGAAAAAGAAAAAAAGAAAAAGAATTTGGCTATCAAGAAGAAAATAATAATAGAACCAAACAATGGCAAGAACTAAACAAAAACTCTGCAACCGAACAATATCTAGACGCAGTCAATCCAAACAACCAAAGTCAGAGATTTATACATTTGATAAGATCAAAATGACGTTCTTATGGCCATGTACAGAAAATTAAGCAAATAGAAATAACGTCTTTGGTTGAAATCGATAAGAGATTTAAGAAATATTAGAATTGCAATTGAGAGGCAGAGATAGACAATGCCTAGGATTGCTAGCATGGTGGCTAAAGTATATATGTAGCCCCTCCTTTAATAGCATGATGCATCTTTTTGGTAGGGTTTATAGGGGTTTGAGAAAGTTTTGAAGTCCATTTCCATACATATTCTTATTAAGCATTCAAGCAAACTTAAAAAAAAAAAAGTATAAACTTAAAAAATAAAATAATAATCATTCAAAGCAAAAAAAAAAAAGTATCCGGCCAAATTCACTTTCCCTATTCTTCTTAAGCATTCAAGTAATTTAGTAGAAATCAATAAAGAAATCGAAAAAATTTTAGAATTGGAATTGACAGGTAGAGAGAGATTACCTGGGATTGCTAGCATGGTGGCTGAAGTTGATATCTCGCTCCTCTGAACATATTTTGGTTTCAACATATTTTTCTTGTTCTTCTTCAATATAACTCCTCACATATCACATCATAAATAGGGAGGAAATTAAAATATAACAAAAGAAAGATACATTACACTTGCTAAGAGTCTCATCACAAAGAAAGTTTAAGATTATAAGAAGCCACTGTCTTCATATGCCCATATATTAAACTTAAAAGACAAACAAAAAGCCAATGCATAATGCATATGCTGAAACTCAGAGAGTTCTGGTTATGAAACCGTAAACTGTACTCACTATCCGAGGCATGCGATCAAAAGTGAATAGATAAGCGGCTATCCAAATCAAATCCAATGAACCTGATTATCTGATACCACATGTTGATAATTTTCGAAACAGCCGAGCAAGGATCGTACATACACGACCTGTGGATTAGATCTAAATAACATGAAATATGAAATGCGTACATGGATCCATCGGCACTAGATGAGACTGCCTCTTCCTTGGGAATTTCTAACACTCTTCCACTACTCCTCAAGCGTGATTCTCGAAGGGGAAAATCTCCTAAATTTCGTATTGGAGAGATTAACGCCTAAAACCCCTTATATAGATTTTATTTCAACATAATTCCTTCCCATTATGGAATTCTACTTTAATTAGGGCTTTATCAAATCCCTCTTCTTTTAGCAATAGGAGAACTGATTTTTCAGTAATCTCCTCAAATCCAAAGATCTCATGAAAGAGACTAAATCTAAATGAATTCCTTGACATATATACATCTTACATAAGTGGGCCCCATGCATTATTGGACTTGTGGTCATTTGGCCACATTCAAAAGTTCCAACATGCTTTTCTTAGGAACCTACTTTTATCATATACGTCAGTTCCCTTAGTAAGGGAGCTCAGATTTGGTTCTTTGGGCTCACATTGGGATAAAGAGATACATTTTCCAAGAACTTACAACCGTGAACTGAGAAAGTTCTATTGATTATATTTATGATAGAAGAGACCTATGCAAACAATAGAATTGTAGTGAATTCGCTTAAGATAAACTTGACATGAAAGAATTCACATTTTGCCAAATAAGAATCATGCTAGCAAAGATCTATACAGTTCTCCTTTATCCTTTTGTAATAGGGACAATAATTTTGTATTAAACTGAATAAGTTAAGATTCTAAGCATGTGTTATAGTTCTCGAAGAACTTACTGTCGGCCTTTCTTTAGATTAAAAACCCAAGTAGTCAAAAAATGCATTAGGTAAAGTCCAGAACAACAATGATTAAATATAGAAAATAAGGTTTTTGATGGATCTAAATCATGTTCTTGCAGAATAGGAATCGGATACTCATCTGAAAAGAAACACTAATATACGGATAACATCCTTTCACTTCACCAATCAGAAAACCCTAGAGAAACCAAAATCAAAACGGAGAGTTTCCGAGTGTCAAAATGGTCACGGATTAAACACGAAAGTTGTTGGGCATAATTTTATCAGTCTAACTAATCGGAAATGGGATTTTTTCTAAAATTATGAATAACCTCCGGTCCTTACCCGAAATTACAAATAGGCCCCTAAAGTTACCAAACTAGGTTCGAAGGCTCTCAAAATTTCCCAAAGCTACTCAAAATCTATTCTAACCCTCAAACTAAGTAAACATCTAAACCCAGTTAAGGAACTAACTACACAATTAATTAATACTAATTATGCGATTAGTGGCTCGCTCCTCTGCCCCTTAGGGCATTTGGTCCTCCAAATGAAACAACTAACCTTGGGTAGCAGGTGGGGATGGTGTCTCTGAACTTGGTCTTGTAACTCCTATGTCGCTTTTTCTGGCCCGTGGTTCTCCCATAGTACTTTAACTAAATGGATTGTCTGTGTCCTTAGCACTTGCTCCCTAGTGTCGATAATCTGGACGGGCTTCCCTGCATATGTAGCTTCTTCTCTTATTCCTAACGGCTTGTTTAACTGAGCTTGGGACCAGCAGTGACAACGACTAGCAGGGTTGCACTTCCATATTTCCTAATCAACGAAATTTGAATAAAGCCTTTTGCTTTGTTCTTGTGGTGATGACCTCCACCTCTTGCGAGCTCCAAGGATTTATCCTACATCAGTTTTTGTATCAGAGCAATTAAATTCCTGCTGTGGTCTTTTCTGTATCTACTCTTCTTTCCTCTGTTGCTTTAATGATTCTGAAAAGGTGGTCTTTTCTGTATCTACTCGCCTTCTATCCGCTGTTACTTTAATGGTTCTGCTGTTGCAGAAACAATCCCATTCTACCCGAACATACAGCCTATAGTACACCCCAAATCCTGTTCAAAATTTGCACTAATCCTGTCCATAACCAGTCCACCATCACCCCTTCGCTAGTCTTGTCTCATTGCCTAGACGGACTGATGCTGAAGGACTTTTATGTAATTTAACATCCCTATATAGTATTTAACCTTTGCTAAACCTGTTCTTGGAACTATTGTTTCAGTCAATTTCAAAGCTTTGCCCAACGGCCACTAATAATCTTGTTCTGGCGGCTGTTCAGCATCCCTATTCCCTTAGTAGTCAGCTCTACTGTGGTCCACCACCCCACAACCAGTCCTTACACTTTCCCTCATATCAGTGCCAACCTGTCTGGCTGTTGGACAACTATCTATCCTCTAACAGTCATCAAACAAGTTCCAAATCCAGGCATATTTGACCATCTTACTGTCCTCAAATTAGTCTCATAACCAATCCCCTAAAGTCTCACCCTCGCTGCACCATCCATTAAGCATTTACAGCTTGAGAATCCTAGACCTCGTATGCGATTAGCCTGACCTTCAGCCATGTCTATTGTCCTAAAGTGGCTGAACCATATGTTTTGTATTGGCCGATAAGTATTGGTTTTTGGGCCTTGCTGTTACAACTTACAAGTACTATCTGCAGTATATGTTTCAGCATGTATTGGCTGATAGGATTGATACGCACTGTGAGAGCCTGTTTATTTAGAGGTATTTCTGACGAGAAATGTGGGTATTGGGATTTATGACAATGGTGCGAGATCCTGTCCCCTGAACATTTAGAATTATATGTTAGGTTGCTAAAATTCTGAAAACCAACCTCATAGAAAGTCGCTTTTGGCTTTTTAAAGTTTAGGAATTCCAACTCTTGGATGCTGGACTGAACTTGACAATTTGGAATTCCACTTGGGGGATGCCATTGTTAAGTAGTTGTTTGTGCAGTTTCCTATCACCAATTGATTTTGGGATTACTAGCTAGCAACTCTGAGATGGTATCAGAGCCAACATGTCCCGAGTTCAAAACCATGCAGGGCAAAAATGCCCTATGCCACGTTGTTTGTTTGTGCGAGCGCAAATGTGCAAGGCAAGAAGACCCCATGTTGCGTTGTAGTCTTGTGAGGGCGTATGCTTTGGGTCCGGGTGGTGTTCCGCCCGAGGGGGGTATTAACTATTGAGTAGTTGTTTGTGCAGTTTCCTATCACCAATTAATTTTGAGATTACTAGCTATCAACTCTGAAATGGTATCAGAGCCAACATGTCCCGGGTTCAAAACCATGCAGGGCAAAAATTCCCCATGCCACGTTGTTTGTTTATGCGAGCGCAAATGTGCAGGGCAAGAAGACCCCATGTTGCGTTGTAGTCTTGTGAGGGCGTATGCTTTGGGTCCGGGTGGTGTTCCGCCCAAGGGGGGTATTAACTATTAAGTAGTTGCTTGTGCAGTTTCCTATCACCAATTGGTTTTGGGATTACTAGCTAGAAACTATGAGAGCCATCCCCCAAGAAAAATTGCAAGAACTCTGGAAATTCTTGTTTGGGTAGGATTTGGAATCTTCCAAGTGGAGTTCCAAATGCTCTAGTATAGTATAACATTTGAGGAGCTGGAATTTTGAATTCAAAGGCTAAAAGTGACTTTTCGGGGGTTTATTGGGGGGTTTATTTTCAGAATTATAGCATTCAAACGGAGAATTCCAAATGCTCCAAATTCCAAATACCATTTTACGCGGCAATGGAGTGAAAAGTTGCTCTGTTTTTCCTGTTACATTCAATGCAACATATACTTTAGCAGGAACCCATCAAAACTGAATGTAATTTCCTCACTTCCATAGAAATCAGAGTTTCGACTCCCTAGGAAATGTTTATTCCTGGAAGAGGAAACGTGGCTTTCCTCTTTCGTAGACGTACACCATATCAATTTTCCAAAAAATAAAATAAAATAAATAACTGACACAGATACGCACTAATGACATGATTGGACACAAGCATCATAAATTCTCAACACTTACAATTCTCATCAGAAATACCTCCTTTAAGTATAAAAGATGCTTTTACACCACCTCTTAATCAGATGGAGAACACCTACACCACTAAGGGCCACTTTGTTTGCATTAGAATACATAGAAATTGAATATATAGAAATTCATGGTTAGATGAGCTCCATCAAAGGATTATTAAAGAGGTGAAGTGTGAATGATATGAGGTGAGGGGCGAAGGATGTAAGGTAGAAATGTAGATAAAACATTGACTTTCTTAGGATTTAAACTACTACAGTGATGGCTAGGTACTCATTTCCCATCTTCCTTCATTCACTTCCTGCTGGGGGGGGTGGGGTGGGGTTGGTTTCAACCATTGATGGCATCAATTCCTCTGTATTCTATGCAAACAAACAGGCCTTAAGCAAATGTAAAAAGTTTATTCATATAACTACATTTGGAGTTCCTTTTTTGTTTACACACGAGTCCATTGATGATCAATCCAATCACACCTTTCTATTTTGAATTGGCACTAATACTATTTACACATTAATTCTCATTGGACTTTTTATAATAAATTTGCATGATGTGTAGTCCTTAAAGCTTTTAGGAGTTAAAATTAAAAGCCAGGATCACTTGATTGGACTAACACTGAAGATGCTCCTAATCCATTATTAGACTGATCTTATTGAGGAAGTGATTTAAATAAGAAAAAAAAAATAAGTACGTCATGTGGCTTTCATGTCATTAAATTGACTGGGCAGAACTCTGATTGGAATAAAATTTTCTTAATGGTTAAACAAGGTTGGGCAGTAAATTTAAACGTATCCAATTCCAAAGGCAGGTCCAACTAATTGGTTTTCTGCAATGGACTCGGTGAATTGTAGACGTGCTATGATCTATATATGTTGTTTAAATCAAATGCATGGCATGTTGGCGGATCCATAGATCCAATGAAACATGAGGGGTAATTGCGAATTAGACTTAGTGTGAAAAATCAATTGCATTGGCATTTCTAGTCTTTAGATCTTGCAAGATGATTGTTACCTGTTGATTTCATTTTAATTTTATTTTGACAGTCTTTTTTAAAAAAAAATGAGATCTAATGGTTAAGAATATCATATGATGTCCCATTTTGGCCTTTTCTTTTTGTCTTTTTTGTTGAACAAGTTTAGTTTAAACTAAGAAATAAAGTCAGGCACATTTTAAATAAAGACACAGAATGCATCTGTTAACACTCTCTTAATCCAGACAATAATCCAAAGCATCCTCACTAACCAGACTCGTGCTAATCTGCGGAGCCTTTTTCCTTCTGTAAATAGGGGTCTAACACCATTTGATTGAAGGATTTTGGACAGGGTTTGGACTGATTAGAGACTAGCATGCTCAGAAATCCAGCAAGGGATATTAGGCCCGCCCCGCCCACGCCCAGTGGAATTTTAGTTCCTTCATTCTATTCTAGTTCATTCTATTCTAATTTATCTTCGGTTCGAATTACTAAATCACCTACCCATCGTGTTTTTTAGCCCCTTTTGGTGTTAGAAAGGTCTCGGTTAAATGGGTATTGTGTAAAAGTGGGGAAGGGTGTAATTCCAACCCTGGGATTTGCATTTGTATGATCTTAGCCCCCTTTACGGCATGAACCCACATGGTTCGAGTTGCAGGGATATATTTGGGATAGCACTAGAACCCACATGGTTTCCGGTTGCTGCAGGAAACACCTCACCACTTTTTACATGTATACTGATCCAAAGCTCAGGAATTTATACTTTGTTATAAATAAACAGTGATTATGAATGTGAATCATGACATCGAAGAAGAAAGTATGCAATGACTCCTGCTATTGGTGTTTTTCCTTCATTTTGCGATCCACCTTACATGCTGCAGTCTTGACGATGAAATCCTGGCTGTTCGTTTTCCTGGCCCCCACAAATATTGACCGGATGGTAAAAATCATCTCTCAAACAGCCCCTTTGTCCATCATGAATTGGGCAGTTTAGATCCTGTTTGCGGCCACTTTTTTCTTTATCCAGAATGCTGCTACACTTTTTCTCATCTGGATGAGAGGTTGGAAGAGAGGTGGAACGGAGGTGTGGTCTAATGACAGAGCTGCTATAGAAAAGATTCTTCATGGACAGCTGATTAATTTTAGTCAAAGATTTTGAATTGTTCACTATTTTCTTATTTATCATTTACCTTTTTTTATTGAAGGCTAGTAACATATAATTAATGAGACTGATAGCGTTTAGGTAGCTTGAAAATAAAGGATAGCCTGGAGTCTTGTTCTCATCCAACTGCCTATTCAATTTTTGTGTCCTCTCTTCTACGTGTGCGAGCGGTTTTTTTCCAAGCTTGTATTTTGTTAGCCACACCTCTCACAGCCAAACCAACTTCAACTTCAATGATAACCCTCATGTTTATGGTGGGATCACCATAATGTATCTTCACACCTGTCCTGCATTGCCCCATGGTACAATAATGAGCGACTTGAAATGAGACTTATGGAGACTAATAATCTAATGAAAAACATGAAATGAGACAATAAAGAGTGATATGAGATGAGACAATAATGTTCTTTTTCTTAAATGTAAAATCATTATTATAGTTTTTTCTTATAAAATTTTAATATATTTTTTTTTATAAAAAATTGATTTGAGTTATTTAGAATTTTACATTTTGAGTTATCATAATTCCTGAATAGTATCTATTCTCTAATCTAAAAAGAAAACACTATAGGGAAAAGTTGCATTCAACGATAGGGAGGATACCATGTTCTTGTTTAACAATCACAAAATATTGAATAATAAGCATTATAAAAAATATATAATTGTAAGCTTGATCAATCTAATAAAGAGAATCAGTAAATCAAAGATAAGGAGTAACAAAACTTATCGCGCTAAATTGAAATGTATCAAGACGAGACAAATAAGAGTTGACTGTTTGTCCCTGCAATTAGGAACCAAACTCACCAAACAAGGTGTTCTCATTTTGTTCCAAGCGAGAGCTTACAACCAAATATAATCTACTCTTTTAAATTAAATCAAACTCTTAACAATTCCCTTCCTTTTATATGTATTATTTTGAAAGATTTAAGCGAGCTGGACTCTCAGTGAGCTAATCACTTGAACGACCTGTTATACGTGTGGACATTTGCAATCAAATCACGGGAGATTGAATGACCTGCTATACATCAGAGTGGGTCCCATAGGATGAAAACTCAAATCCTTAATTGTGTAACGACTGAGGGATTCTCCTTTTATGGATGGGACATTTGGCGACAGGTCTCTAAACATTTCACTTTCTTGTCGTAGATCCATAATCTTTTTTTTATAGTGTGGTAGGTTATATTCCAAAATTTAAAGACCTAAAATATCCAAATTACCCTTTTTTTAAAAGTTCTTATTTATTTAAAGATAAATTATATTTTATGATTAGTAGAATATGTCATTAATAATGGTCAACTATCATTTCAAAAGAAAAATAAAATTCAAAAATTCAAAAATTTGAATTCAGATCCTCTTGGAAGATTTGAAATTCAAAATTTTGAATTCGAATCCTCTTAGAAGATTTGAAATTAAAAAATTCAAAATTTGATTTTTTGACAAATTCAAAATTTTCCAAAAAACTCAGATATATTTTTCAAAATTTGTCTTTTTACCAAACAGAGTTCAGATCCTCTTGGAAGATTTGAATTTAAAAATTTTCACAAAAAACTCAAATAAAATTTTAAAAAAACTCAGATAAATTTCGCAAAAACTTAGATAAATTCTACAACTCGGATAATTTTCGCAAAAACTCATATAAAATTTATTAAAATTCAAATAACCGGTGGTCTCCGGCTAGAGACTGCCCTCTTTCTCTAGTGACGGTGAACGAAATTAAAAATCTTTTCAGATTTTCACCCCCTCTGCCCCAACTCCGATTTTCTCTGCAACTTCCAGTTGTCTTCTCCGCGAATTCAGATCTGCGTCTTCCTCGTCAGTGACAGTGCATCGTAGTATAGAGCCCCAAACCACCTCTATTCTAGTTCTGCAGCAGTAACCAAGGGACGACAGTTTGCTGTCTTTCTCTTTGCCGATGATGGAGCAACATTGGCTATAGCTACAGCAAGTGCCAGGGATTCAGTCCGACAAAACTGAGAAACCAAGAACCTCCTAGACTTTGATCTTCTGCAAATAGAGAATGAGAGAAATGAGAGAGAACATTGCCCTAAAATTGAGGGAGAATGGAAGATTTGAAATTTTAAAAATCAAAATTTTATGCATAAACAGTTGAAAGGGCAAATTAGTTATGAAAATGTTTGATGTGGCATGCTAAGGGACCACCGCTTGAATTAATCCCATGCGCAAGGGACTCTAGGCCTTAAACAATAATACTATGTACTAGAGACTTTATAACACAATACTCAGAGATCTCTCGTTAATTTAGGGATCCATATGCCTATTAGAAATACAATTCCTCTTTATTTAAACTAGGTTCCTTGATTATTTGATGGTCATTTTTGAATTTTTTTTTTTTTTTTACCTTTGTTTTTCTCAATTTTAGCCCTTTCTTGAAATATGTTTCTTACGATTCTTCAAAATTCAATTCCATGAAACAAACCAGCCTTGAAAGAAATTTTATGGTGGCCCATCTATTGTAGGTCGCTAAGCTAGATATAGGCTATTGGTGGGATGAAGTTTTGTCGAAAAATGGATCTTTGTGGGTATAAAGTCAACTTGAATTTTGATTTTGATTGAAAGGAAAACTATCCTCTATATATTTATATATGGGAGGTGTTCATGTGCGAGACACTCTCACCAAGTTAGTGAGAGATAGGTGGGGGCCCTCACATTCATATCCATTCTCACCAACTTAAATGTGAGGACTCCAAATGAGAGTGGATATGGATGTGAGGGCCCCCACCTATCTCTCACCAACTTGGTGAGAGAGTCTCTCACATGAGCACTTCCCTATATATATATATATATATATATATAGATTAAAGGTAAAATAGCTTTCAAAATTTCTCAAAATTCATATTGTACAACGAGAGTCCCTTTCAATTGAAAGAGAATCTATGGAGCATACCCCATTAGGAAACAAACACAAAAGGAGTCTAGAACCCACAGCCGAGGTACAAGCAAATAAGTGTTATAAAAAATCATAATAAAAGCTAAACCCACATCCATACTCAAGCAGACTACGTAGGTCAAAAAGGAGCTGACTCCACCCTAGTAATTTGCTGCATGACTTGGAATGAACTCTTCAACATCCTAGAAAGCCGGAGCAAACGATCAGAGTTCTCATAGAACTGGATATCTTGAAATTTTTGAAGAAGACAAGAAGACGTTTCACCTTTATAGCCTTGAACCCCTCCATCCAAGAGGATTGGGTAGGATCCTTCAAAACATTCAATAGCCCGCTATTCCCTTAGAGATACTAAACACATCTTGAGGAATCAGATGCAATAACTGAATAATACAAGAGTAAAAGTCCCCATCAGGTTGCTTAAGGCTCACTTCAGGTGTTTCCTTATCCCTTCAAAGTATCCCATCCAAAACAAGATGCATATGTGATGTAGAAAGATATATAGCAATTATCTAGCACATTAGCTCTATTACAAATCTTCTGATATGTTGCCTTTGGAGGCAAATCCCAACAATTATTTTCCCTTTTAGGCAAAGATAACCCCATAAAAGTTATCCTTCTTTGGTTTTGTTTAAAATCACATGCAGGATATCTTGAGGTAGAGAGCTTTTATATTGAAATACTCTTGCATTTTGTTCTCTTCATATATGCCATGAATAACCTGGAAATATCAACCTCCCCAAAGTCTGGAGATCCCTATGATTAGGTTCTAACCGATTAAGCATGGATATGATCATTTCATAGGGAGAACCACAAGGTACCACTGGTAATAATAATTTTTGGAGGAGACCATGCATCCCAGACATCTTTTGAATATGGACACCTTGCAAATGGATGTTCCGCAACCATCCATGCACATATAGAAAACTTTTTTATGCAACCCTTGAACCAGATCCGTTCAACCCAATTTGGCGACTCATACGAGTGATGTTGATTAACAACATTATATGCTGATTTTAAAGAAAATTTTCCATTTTGTTCAGCAGTCCTAACTACTACATCCAAAAACTCCATTACGGGCACAACTTCAGCATGAATTTTCAGCCATGCCAAGAGGAGATCAGCCAAAGTGGTTGGAGGGAGATTCCAAGTACCATTGGCCAAAAAATGACTAACCATAACTTGAGAACCCAACCCAAGATCATCGATAGCCCGTTCTCCATGCAAGGCAAATAACCTACAATCACGCAACCACGGATCATGCCAAAATGATGTTGATTCCCCATTGCCAATAAGGTTACAGATAAGAGGCAACACTTTATCTCTCATTTATAAAATGCCTTTCCACCCCCATGATGCCTTACTAGGAACTCAAATGCTCCAAAAAAATTTATGTTTAAGATACCTAGCCTGGCTCTTATCCACATATTCCAACAAGTAGGAGCTTTAGAAATGAAGTTCCATACACTTCTCATTAAAGCTGCCTCTGATAAGTGTGATTAGATTTGATTCCCAAGCCACCCAGTGAAATAGGCATGCATATTGCTTCCCATGCTACAGGATGAAAATACCTCTCAATAGACTAGGCATTCCAAAAGAAATCTCGTATACAACGCTCCAAGGAAGCAAGAACTAATTGAGGCAATATGAACACTGTCACCCGAAAGATATGCAAAGAAGAAAGAGTAGACATGTTAAGTTCCACTCTACCCACATAAGACAGTACCTTAGACCTCCACCCTGTCAATCGAGCTTGAATCTTATCAAGCAATGATGAAATCCTCTTTGAAGTAAGCGGAATCCCCAAATAACGAATCGGGAACTTCTCTACTTCAATATTGAGAATAGAGGAAATAACATGCATGTCAGAATCTTCACAATTTGAAAAGAAGAGAGCTCTTTTGCCAATTTACAGCCAAGCCTGAAAAACTTTTAAAATGCTTTAAAGAATTTCAAAGGTTCTATGCTGCATTCGGAGAATCTTTACTAAACACAATTAAATCATCTGTAAACATCAAATGTGAGACAGAGAAATCTCCAGACATATGGCGTTGGAATTACACCAGAATTAGCATACTGATTCATCATAATAAAAAAAAATTCCAACACTATGGTGAATAAATAAGGAGATAAAAAAACAACCTTGGCGATTTAAAATAACCCACAACTGTTCCATTTACCAATACTGAAAAATGTATGTTGTATATCTTTACCTTTGTCTAAATGGAATTCACATTTGTTATAATATACATGGGACACATTATACATCCAATCCATCCACCCTTCAAAAGGACCTACTATTCACTTGTGTTTGCCAATAGGTAAGGTGGATAAGACATTTGGATCTAATTGGTTTTATGTGAGTCTACTTTCATTTAAGACTGTCACTATAATTAAATAATTTATGAAGCCCTACAGGTGTCATCTAATTTAGGTAGCCTCACCTTAAGAAATTTTAGTAAGTTAAATGTCATTTTCAGTGTCTAGATTATGTTTAATATCATCTACATCCATATTTTAAGTCTAGCACATCATGCACTGTGCTCGTTTTGGGCGATTATGTTTAATATCATCTACATCCATATTTTAAGTCTAGCACATCATGCACTGTGCTCGTTTTGGGCAGTTATTTTGGCCCATGCGCTGCACCCAGTACATTTCTCTGAGCTAATTATTATGAGTTCATCCAATTCTTTCAGCTAATAATTACTGAGTATAGAATCTTGGGATCCTCTTTGCACTTGATACACAGGAACCTTGTAACACTTACTTGAAAATCCATCCTAGGTCTTACATAGAGATAATTCAGACCATTCAAGATAAGTCACATCCCCTTACATCCTTAAATTTGAATAAAAAAATAGTGGGTCCTATATCCAATTATCACAAATGGCCCTTTCTTTAAAAGAAAAACTTTATCCGACATTATTAATGAATCCATTTATGAGAAATCATTGTGGGGCTCATTTGATGTTGGTAGTCAAATTAATACTAGGGCAAATATCAAATAATGGGATCCATTTAATGATGGCAAACTGATAATTGCAATAACACAAATGACACAATTCAATCTTGCTAATCAATATGGGACCCGGCTAATTTTAATAGTATGGGACCCACCTCGTATTGGTAATCACGATGAAAGCCTCCTAGTGTGACATTTGTAGATTCCACCTAATATTGATAATTAACAAGAACTATGTAATCGTAATATGGCTACAGGACCCCACATTAAGTTTGTAAGTACCGTGCGCCAATCAAATACTGGGAGTCATAGTTGCACTCCTATAAGAATCATTGATGTTAAGACTTATAGTGGGCCACTATAATTAATGGTTGCTCTTGAATTCTGTAATGGATTTTACTAAAACTCTCCATTCGTATTTGGAAAAGAGTTTTTTTTTTTTTTTTTTAAGATTATTTTATACGGCATATCCTTGAATAATCTAATATGAAGGTTTTTAGAAGAAAGTGAGATATTGTAAAATATTTTCTAAGTTATCCAAATATTTCATTTTTAGGCGAATAAATTGTATTCTAAACTCGTAGATGATATAGCAAAATATCTTTGAGATATTTAATTTCCAAATACCTCCTTAGTCATTTTCTTTCTTTGACAAAATAAATAAAACCATAAGTCTAGAAACACGCTACCAAAGCAAGTGTAGCTTTGCCCGATGAAAGAAAGTTTTTAGAGACAACTTCTATTCTCCAAACATTCTCTTAATGGTCCTTTCGCAATAGAGGTTATATAAAATAGCGCTTGATCGACACTCAATATTGGGTAACAATGTTTAAAAAAATTAAATAATTATTTTCTTGTTTTGAGGCCTTGAGCTCTACCCTGGCGTTCCCCTGGCCTTAAAGGATAGCATAGGGGCCTAGGTAGTGCAGGCCCTTTAAGTGTTTTGGCTCGCCCGGGCCAGCTCTTTAACAACTATAGTTAAGGGTCAAGACTAGGGGTATACACAGATCGGATTGGTGCGGATTGGGCCAAATCTGTCACCAATCCGTTACCTATAGATTGACGGATTTGGAATCCGTCCCCAATCCATGACTGTTAAAATCTGATCCGATCCGATCTGTGGAGGATCAGATCGGATCGGATTAATCCGTTCAATCCGTCCCTGTACATTACATGGGAAAAAAAAAAGAAAAGAAAAAAAAAACCCATGAATTTTGAAGCTACTGAATTGAAGGGGTATGAGTCGAGAGCTGTATGCCTATCCTTTCAACTTCTATTAATAAGGTTACATATTGACCCCTTACATTTTTTTCTTATTTTATATATATATTTATTTATATTTAATGACAACGGATCGGATCTTGTCGAATCCGCGGATTAAGGGTGAAATCCGCCACCGATCCGTTCCTAACGGATTACACAATCTCCAATCCGTTACCAATCCATTGGCCTTCGGATCAGATCAAAATCCGCGGATAAGATCGGATCGGATGGATGGATCGACGGATTTTTTATACACCCCTAGTCAGAACCAAGCTAGGGTTGGGCCTGGGCTGAAATTAAAAGAAAATTCTTCGATCAATTCATACCTTTCACACACAAAACTACATCAACAAATTGTCAACCGAATTAGACAGTAATCCGACCATCATCCATTGATCAAGAAAATCACAACTAGCGGGCCTTCTTATTAAAGTTTTAACACTGTCGGGCATTGACTTTTTTTTTTTTTAGTGACATAGTATAACACAAAAGTTTACATGTTTTATATGCTGTTATCATTGCCTAATTGGAGATAAGTTGGAATGGAGGTGTAAATTGGGCCGGACCGCCCAGGCCCGGCACGATGCAGCACGAAAATGCCCTGGCTGTGGGTCAGCAGGGCAGGTAGACAGCCATCCTCCTCCCCCATTGGGAAGTGTGAAAGAAGGGCATTTTAGTAATCATGACACTAAATCGAACACAACCGCCACAGTAGTAGGTTTTGTAGGCACATTCCATTTCTCATGCTGTTCTTCTCCGCTCCGCGCAGCTTAAAAACCGGATATTAACTTCTCAAGCTGAGAATCTTCATTTCCTTGGAAACCTCTGCTACATACTTTTCCCTAAAAAAGTCGGATTTCATGGAAATGCCCTAGTATGCAGAAGGAAAATCCCTGCTACCATTTCATGCGATCTCCTCGCCTCATCAGACAAATCGCACAATCACTTCTCAATCACCACCAAAGCCCTCTCCCTCCTCCGATTCTCCCTCCAAAACCCTACGGAAAGCCGCCCAAATCGGAAGAAGATCGGAGGTTTTCGTTCCTTTACAACCCGAAACTCGCAGATTCCGATTTCTCGGTCCGATTTGGAAGTTTGAATGATCTTTCATTGAATAGTCGGTGGAAAAGAACCGATTTTTCGGTTGCTCTGATTCCATTAGGGCATTTCAACTGCCATTCCGTGCGAAGTGAGCTTCAATCGCTTCTCAGATTGTGTTTTGTTGTTTTAGTTTTGCTTTCGATGTTGATGTTGATGTTAATGTTTCCGTGCAGATTACTTTTCTAGAAGTGCGACAGTGAAAAAGACCGAGCTTGATGATGCCAGGTGATTTTTTTTCCCTCTTCATGGCTTTGTATTTTTGTTAGGTTGGTTTTATCATGTTCTTATTGCGATTTGTGAAGCTTCAAATGGAACAAAACATGAACTTTCTTTTACTTAGTATGAGAAGTTTAAGTTGTTGAGTGTTTTCTGCTACTTTTCTCCTATTGTGTTTATTGTATTGTTGGCTGGTTTGCTTTTTTCCACATATGATTGTGTATAATGTATTGGTGAATTTCTTATTGACTTGTGATCTTTGTATTGA
Source organism: Persea americana (assembly GCA_029852735.1). Classification (NCBI taxonomy): domain Eukaryota; kingdom Viridiplantae; phylum Streptophyta; class Magnoliopsida; order Laurales; family Lauraceae; genus Persea; species Persea americana. Next base: position 3,696,345 of record CM056812.1, read on the forward strand.
AATATAGCTTAATCTATTCTAAATGGAGAATTTTGAAACCATACTATGAAGATATGGATCAAGCTGAAGGGGAGATAGTATCTATCTAATTTTAAACATGGATGTGTTGTTTATTGATGATTTTTGTTTTCTTGCTAGTCGTATACTGCATCACTCTTTTGTTTGAGTGATACCAAGTGCTTTGGGCAGACTAATATGGAAAAAAGGCAATTTGACTTGTTGGTGATTTTGGCTTGGAAGACATGTTTCAATGTGCACTTTTCTTTTGTGCTTTTGAGCAAAGTGGCTCAGCTTTGGTTTATTGGGCCTATGTAGTCTATTCTATTTTTGTGGAAGCCTGTGTTTATGTTGTCATAATTTGAACTCTCCTTGGCCGAGGGATGAAAATGAGAATTCTCAGTGCAGTGTCCTCAATCCTCATCCATTGTATTTCAAACGAAGTCATGGTGACTCCCATGTAGTTTCTTTTTATTTAAATTCATGTTGACTTGCATGCTTAGCTGTTGGAATCTCCTTAACTCAAATTTATCTTTTGTTTTGTTTTTGTTTTTTTTTATAATTTAAAACTCACTCTAGATGCCTGTTTTATGTTATTTGAGTCTCTAAAATTTGAAGTTTTTATATATTGATTCCAGGACTTGATGTTATTGTTCTGCTCCTTTTTGTTTCCTTAGAGCATTTCTGATTATTTATGGAATGCTTACTACAGCCAACGAGCAGTTACTACTGCACTATGGTGTAACTTCCTTGTATTCTCTTTGAAGTTTGGTGTGTGGCTGAATACTTCCAGCCATGTTATGTTGGCTGAAGTTGTACATTCAGTTGCAGATTTCGCAAACCAGGTATTTGCCTGGTGCTTGAGATTTTCCTTGTTTATGCATCTCTTATCATTTGTAACCATTTTTTGGTTTAAGACATCAACTTTCCATTTCCTTTATAAACTTATATTTCCTAGCTGATGTTATCAACACATAGGTGTTAATTTTAAGAACTTATTCCTGTTGATATTTGTAGGCGCTTCTTGCTTACGGTCTGAGTAGCTCAAGGCGTGCTCCAGATGCTCTGCATCCGTGAGTTATTTACATATGATATGCTACGCCCTCTCTCTTTATCTTATTTTTCTATATAGTTTTCAGTTTTGATTCAATTTGATGATTCAAAAAACCAAAACTAACTTTGAAATTGGAAGGTCCACTGGAAGCATCATATTCATTGAATTGAGAAAAAAATGTCTTATTTAACTGCTATGAATTACATAAAAGGCTTCCTTGTAATGCCATTTGTTTACTTATGCATAAAAGGACTTTTTTCTCTTCTAGGTTTCTTTGTAATGCTCTTTGTTTACTCATGCATTAAAGGATTTTTTTCTCAGTTATAAGATATATAAAAAGGTTTCATGTCTTTGTCAACTGTATTTTCACCCGTGAGAAAATTTGAGGCTGTCTTTTACATGCTTTATCTGTAGATAATCTATTATTCGCCCTTTTTTTTTTTGTTGTTTTTGGAGTGTTTAATCGTCTCCTCTTTGTTTATTTTGCAGTTATGGTTATTCAAAGGAAAGATTTGTATGGTCTTTAATATCTGCTGTTGGCATTTTTTGCCTTGGATCTGGTGCAACTATTGTCCATGGGTTTCAGAACTTGTGGAGTTCACAGGTAACCTGATATTAAACTATCGAAACTTTTGATATGAAATACAAACTTTTCAATCACTTTTTATGGCTTCTAGCCTTCTACTTTCTCTTTATAAAATTTCTCTGTGGTCAGCACACATTAGTAATGTCGATTATTTAATGAGAATCCCTCATTTTAAACAGCCCCCTCCAAATATTCATTATGCGGCTTTGGTAATTGGAGGTTCATTCATTATTGAAGGTATGTCTGCATGTTAGAAATTTCCATTATTCGGAACCGCTATAATCATCTTTTGTTTAACTTAATGTTTATGCTAGGTGCTTCACTTGTTGTGGCTGTAAATGCCGTCAAGAGAGGTGCTGCTGCAGAAGGCATGAAAGTGCGTGATTATGTCTGGCGCGGTCATGATCCAACATCTGTTGCAGTTATGACTGAGGTAATTATTTATTGGCCCATATTTTATTTGTAATATTTGTAGTATATTTATATTACAACAGAATAGATGTAATGTATAATATAATATGACCTAGTTGAAAGATGGGATAAGACTCTGATGAAGGTGACAACGTCGAAAATGATCATATGTTATTCTGGCTCCAAAGATGGTGCATGGGGCCCACCTATTGATCGATCCAACTCCCTCACCCGCTACTTCCCTACTCACCAGGATTGGTAGTTTGGCAATCCTCTAACTTGACACTCATTCAACCTTTATCTCTGTTGAGATGAATCACGATAGTACTGCACTTACTTACATAATCATTACACTTTGAGAGGAGCCCACAGCACGCTTGGAAGATGCTCATGGTTGCAACCAAAAGATTTTGCATTTGAGTCATGTTACCAATTAGAAGAGGGGCGGGGTGGGGGGTGGGGGGTGGGTGGGGTGGGGTGGGGTGGGGTGGGGTGGGGAGTGACTTTACACTTAGAATGCATAAAATCAAGGGTTGCATGGGGAACATCTATGACCCACCACTATCCACATGATGGATGGCCCTCCTAAGCCTAACGTCTTACCCTGAGATTGGCATTCATCTTATTGTGTTTTTGGTGCTGAGAAAATATGTTTTCTTCATCGCAGTGGATACTAAATTTCATTGTAATATCCTATAACTGAATGTTTTATATGTCCTGCCGTGTCCTGTACTTGTATCCATATTCTGGTACTCGTCTCTGGGCCTATATAAATGCAAGGACTGGGCTGGGTATTATTGGTAGGAAAAGAGTCCTATATTTGGTACATCGGTCCACAATCCACATTATAATAGCCTGGAATCTGACCAACTCCTCCCCCAATTTTTTGCTTCAGGGTTAAACAAAACAAAACGAATCTGGGTCAACTTGGTGGGAACTGATTCTGATCTGGTACAATTTGTCCGTCGCATTTGAACCAAAGTATAAGGGCTAAAAAGTAAAACCCTACATTTCAGCCATTTCTACCCCCATTTCTTCCCCATTTTCCGACGGCTTCGGTGGTGATGGCTGCGGCTATGAAGACAATGGGAATTCCAAATATGATTGGTAGTAGGCAGGGGCAGACCCAGCTATATAGTTTTGGGTGTAGTCGCCCCCGTGAGACCTGGGCCTGCCTCTAAAACCTACATTAAAATCTTGGGTACTGATGCAGGCCATGGGGTTAGGGCTTGCGTGGAGTGCCGAAGCACCGTTTCCGCAAACGTCTCAATACGTTTCCGTAGAGACCTCAACATGAGGATGCACCTCTCTCTGAGGGTAAAAACCCACAATTCTATTCCAATTATCAGAAGTCTGAGATTTTCATCTCTACAATGCCATATGTATAGTGAAAATAAAACTTAGCCTAAGAAATCTAATTAAACTAGGAAAACAAATAAATTGGCAACCTAATCCTAATTGCAATAAATTTAGAAATCTACTAATAAAAATAAAGCATCCCTAAACTATTTGGGCGGGACCCTTATGGCCCGTTTTGCATCATTCCCCTAGGTTGAAACAAGAGTTAGACCTCGAACTCAGGTCTTCTTCATGTTGCCTCTATAGACATGGTGTACGTGAAGCACTTCTTTGTGGTATGGGCCCTTGATCTCTTCTTTGATGATTCTGGTTTCTTTTGATGGAGTGTAACTTTCTTTTCACCGTGCATGAATGTGTGTGTGTTGTTGCACATCCCATGAGTGCCATTCTCGTCATACATCCATGGGCGACCCAATAAGATATCTCCACTATCCATTGGTAGCATATCTCACCAAATTGTATCTTTATAATCATCACCAACTGCAAAAGTGACTTGGCTCACCTGTCATTAGCTGTCAAGTAGGGATGATTGTGCTTATAAATCTTCAGTTTCAAGTGATCAATGAGAGTTTGGGAGATGATGTTTTCACAACTGCCGCCATCAATCACAACTTTGCAATGTTGCTCATGTATTGTACTTGTTGAGCGAAAAATATTTTTCTGCAACCATCTCTTCTTAACAATGAGTGTAGACTCTTGTTGCACAAAGAGAACTACCCCATCCTTTTCAGCTTCTATTTCCTCCGCTTCCTCTGATTCTTTGCCTTTAGGATCATCTTGTGTTTCTGGTTCATCGTGTTCATCTTTCATTAAGTTAATTCGTTGTGGACATTCAAATGAATGGTGCCTCTTTTGCTTACAATGAAAACATGTGTTCCTATTCTGATATTCAAGCTTGGAGGAAAACTTTTCTGAGGAACTAGCACTTGGATTAGAATCTAGCTTTGATGGGACTTTTTGTGCAGGCCATTTAGACACTAAATTTTCAGGCCTGATAGTTTTTAACGTCTTTGGACTTGATAGTATGCTGGATGATCTCATCAACATCTATATTCTTGAATGTAAGGATATGTTGTATGTCAATTCTCAATCCATGAAAATAGAGATGTAAAGCACGGCCCACAAAATCGTGGCTTGGTTGTGCCTGCACAGCACGACAGCGCAGTCGTGCCATGCAGGCACGCCCCGACTAGCTGGGGGGTTGGCCCCGCACGGCCTGTGTGGTGCCCGAGTCATGCTGGGCCGTGTCGTGCCTTCGTGCCTATCGTGCCATGGGCTTCGTGTTGTTCTGACCTTTCGGGCTGGAAAAACAAAGGTCTTATACAAAAAAATTAAAAGATACACACAAAGAAGAGTATGGCATACAAACAGGGATAAAAAAAAAGGACTCGGACTTGGACTTGGCTCGGGCCGAGTCCGAGTCGACTCGGCCGACTTGGCCGAGTCGCATGGGACTCGGCCGAGTCGGTCGAGTCCCCATATTTAGTATAATAAAAAAAAAAAAAGAAGGAAAATTTTTTTCTCCTTTTTTCCATTCAATCCATTCATAATTCCATATATATAGTTTTACTCTCTTCATTAATCATTCTAATACGTTATTTAAGGATAGAAATATAGAATAATAATAACATAATCGCAAGCCATTTTATAATTTAATTGCAATTAAAATTTAAAATTTAAAACTAAAAAGTAGAAAATACAATATACATGTTTCCAACTTTCAATATCCACTCTCAACTCTCAAGTCTCAATTTAGTCAATTATCAAGTCAACTAGTAAGATCAATCATCAAAGATGTAACTAAGCTTCAAATTTCAATTATATTTATAGCATATAAAAATGTAAAACCATACTTTAGCTCTTTCTTGTTAAAATTTAAATGCTAATTCCATGTTGAATGCCTTGCGGGTTCTAGATCTTCATCTTCGTCGTTATTTTGACTTTGACGATAGTATTGAGCAACATCAAAATGAAAGAACCCTTGCCCCGCTCTTGGAGTTATAGGACCTTCTCCATAGTTTGATGATGGAGCCATAACTTGAAGTTGATGATATTCATATGGCGGTTGCACTTGTGGGGGTGTGGCCATAGGTACTAGTAATACTCCATACTGTTCTTGCCCATACCCATGCGAAGTACCACCGTATCCACCATACTGCTGCGGCTGTCCATACTCAGACGAAGGATCATGAAATTGATCTCCATATTGTTGCCCATATCCGTATGAATTATCAGAACTTGTGATCCAAGGGCTTGATGCCATTTGATGCGGCTGATGATATTCATCCGTTGGCTCACTTCCTTCACCTCTGCCCCACCCATGTGACCCACCAGCAGGCTCACTTGGACTATAATATACATTAATGTTGTCATGTCCACCACCACGTCCATCATCACTACCTTTGTATGCCTCCTCGTTCTGGCCCTGTTCACCTCATTCTCGTGAGCCACTCTTGCTAGAAGATGATGTTTTATGCTGTTCATCTTCTTCTTCATGAGTGGCCAACCTTTGGCTTTGTCTTGTCTTTGCATGAGTGCTCTTATCCTTTGACTTTCGCGTGTATTGGAAAGTTGGTTTTGATATTTCTCTAGCCCCCTCGATATGTTCTGAAGTAGAGCGTGTCAACTCTGGACCATGGTTATGACCACGTCCCGAGCCTTGCGATGATGGGGTTGCTACACCCTTACCCTTATCGCGCGCTGATCGCGCTGTAGAAGTAGGCATAGCAGATCTAGAACTCGGATGCTGCGGTGGGGAAATATGTCCTTCATTCGACTAAAATTCTTCAACATCAGCCATTGCTTCATCGATGAATGTTGTATCGTTTAATACCGGCTCCTCTCTTTCAGCCAACCATTCATCAAGAGGGTCATCTTCCTCGAATATATAATCCAAATTAATTGGTTCGTAGTCGCCGTTGTCTCTTCTCATCATATTCCTTGCCCGTAACCTCATGTTGTAATGGACAAAGACCAACTTCTCCAACTTAGCCATAGTAAGGCGATTACGGGTCTTAGTGTGTATCAAGCTGAATGTGCTCCAATTCCTTTCACATCCCGAAGATGAGGCTGTTTGGCTCAATATTCTTTTTGCAAAAGATCTTAAATGGGGAACCTCGTCACCAAATGTAGCCCACCATTCAGCTATGTTAAAAGACCAAAACAATAAAATCAATTGTTTGTTATAATTCATAAATTACTATATTTCATCTAATTTAAGTATTGAAATTTGAGAATAATACCTGGATCCATCTGCTTACGACCCAATATGGCTGCGTCTGATCCAAAACTACCTAGAGCGCCCTTGTAGTTTTTCAACTATAAAAGTTAAGATTTATAAGTTAGCACTTAGCAGTTAGCACTTTTTCAAATTTCAACTAATCTGTGAATAATAATGTCATGATATATGACATCTTTACCTGGTTAAGAATTGTAACTTGATATTGCGCGTTATTTTTCATAGCCTCTAACGTTTTTTTCAAGCCACGGAAAACTTCTTCATGGTTAGAAAAGTGTTTGCTATAGAAGCAGCTTGGGTTCAAGTAGTACGCTGCATGCTATGACGTCATTAAGTAATAAGTATTGATTATTAGATTCCAAAATAAAGCAATAAACAATAACTAGTTAGTATTCTATTTATAATAATTAATAGTAAACAATTACTTGCTGCATGTATGTCTTGATGCATCTGGTTGTCCCATCAATTATCAATGATTTTCCATATCTTCTTATAATAAGTCCCATACTTTCCTCTAGACCTTTGCTTTATCCATGGCATCATACACAAAGCCCATTGTGGGCTTCGTATCAGCATCCACTAGTTTCAAAACCAAGACAAGAGGCTCAAGTAAGTCAGTAATTCGTTCTGCCATGTTCCAAAAATCCTCCCTAAGGACAATCTGTTGTACTTTGCGTGTCAAAGGTTGACGTGAAAAATTTGATTTCACATATGCTGTACTGGTCCACATCAACATCATGTTAGCCTTCGCACGACAAAGACTTTCAAGGGCTACGAAGTGCATAGCAAAGCGTGTGATACCGGGCCTCAAAATCTCACGACCCCCGTTCATTTCTCTTAGCAGATCTATCATGAACTGATGGTTATAGATCAAAGATGTCACCATCTTTCTCTCATCAATAGTCTCACGGACATCATCTAATTTGCCAATGTCTTCCAGCATGAGATCAATACAATGTGCCGCGCACGACACCCAAATAATACCCTTACCCTTTTCACGCAATTTCTTCGCTGCGGCCTTAAAGTTAGGCGCATTATCTGTCACAATTGCAACAACATATTTGTGCCAATTGTTAACCATGGCCAAGGTATCATCAATTAAACTGTGCAAATATTCAGCATCCATTCTATGTCCGCTTGTATCTACAGACCTGATAAAAACTGTTCCCGTTACACAGTAAGCCATGAAATTAATAATGTGTCGCCTATTGTTGCTTGTCCACCCATCACACATAAGCGTGTACCCATACTCCTCTTAAGTTTTAAAGTGATCTTCCAAGTATCTCCAATAATCAAAAACTTCCATGTCAAGATACTTTCCTCCAATCTCATAAGCGGATGGAGGTTTAACTCCGGGCCCCACCTCAGCTATAGTATCAACCATGGAGCGATAGTATGGTGAATTAGCAACATTCGGTGGAATCCGATTATAATGGAAGAACTTTGAGATGGCTCTCCCCATTTTCATGGCTCTAACTTTCATATCGCCCATGATAGAGCTACTAATCTTTGGTTGTTTTGTACTTTGAGACCGATGTAAGAATGGATCCGTTGTCCCTCTCCTCGCTGTGTTCCGATAAGGGTCAGGAGGAGCTCTGGAAGAACCAGCCCCAGCCTGTGTCTCATCCATACGAGCCTGCTCAGAAGCAAATTGTTCACGGCTTGCTCTCATACCCCTCCTTAACTCCCTCGCATCAACATCACCATCACTGTCAGACTCATCCTCAGAAGTGTCAATCCTCTGCATATTTACAACCCTCTCATCAAATTTTTTCTTCTTTTCTTTCTCATTCTTTTTTTCAAGCAACATGTCTCTCATTTGTTTCCTCACTTCAGTGGGGACATTTGCACATGGTTTAGCTTCCCCTTGTATACCTGCTAAGTGTTGTTTAAATCTGTGGATCCCACCACTAAGAATCTTATGACACCATTTGCATTTGACCTTATGACGGTCTCCTGCAACCATCTCCCCATGTTCCCATCCGGGTCAACTTCTTTCTCTTTCTTTTTTGTGGCCATTTGTGATATAATTTAACTATCTGAGTGACAGTAATCTGCACAATCAAGAATTCAAGATTCTACACAATTAAATGTTTATTTATACTTTAAGAATGTAGAAACAAAAAGAACATATTATTAATTCATAGATCCATGTTATACAAACCCAAAATAATAATTTCATACAAAGAATATAAGTAAATAATAAGAAAAAATTTGGATTTTTCATTTTTTTTTTTAAATTACATCATAATCATGAAAATCACATTCTTTTAACCAAACAATAGTTGAAATTTCATCTACAAACAACCCACACATGTAATCATCTACTCTACATAATTTAAGAATGTAAAATGCAAAAAATCCATATTATTAATAATTATTTTTACAAGAAAAAGTAAGGAAAATATTATTATTGCACATATATGGATAGATCTAGTGTTAGAACCATAGATCCATGTTATACAAACCCAAAATAATAATTTCATACAAAGAACATAAGTAAATAATAAAAAAAAAATCGGATTTCTTAATTTTTTTTAATAAAAACGACTAAAAAATTAAAAAAAATGCATTTTAGAAAAAAATAATGATCCTCCAAACCATCTTCAAGCAATATCTTCATCTTAGCATCTTCTCTAAACCATATATGCATGTAGAATCAAGAAAACAAACCTGAAAGTTGAGAAATAAAAAAACCCTCTTTGATGTGAATAGTGGTTGGATTCTTTGGTAGGCTTGATCTTCAAAAATAGATGGATTTGATGATGTTTGATGCTTGAAACACAATTTGGAGGTAGTTTCCTTCACTCTCCACCAAGTAGAATAGGAAAAAAAAGAGGATTTTAGGGTTTAAAGCCCCCCACTTCGTTAGTGGGTGGACTCGGACGAGTCCCCCTGGACCTGTACCGAGTCCAGGGGACTTGGATCGGTCCAGGCCAAGTCCGAGTCAACTCGGACTCGGCCGATTTTTAATTCCTTTCATACAAATTTAAGTGGTTTTGTCAAATTTGACCTACTCCGTTGAGAAGAGAACCATTTGAAGATTTTTCAGTAGGATTACCTACGAAACCTTTACAATTTTTTTGGATAATAAAAAAGAAGAAGAAAAGACTATTTTTTCTATTTACACTAAAAATATCAAATATCCCGTGCCGTGCCATGACGCCTGGCAGACCGTGTCGTGCCTAATCGTGTTGACAGTGCCTGGCCCAGCGGCCCAGCACGGCTCGTGCCATTGATTGGACCGGGCCGTGCTATGTGCCATTGACTGCCGTGTTGGCCCGGCCCGTTTGACAACTCTACATGAAAATATCGATCAACCAACACATCATCATCCTCATTCAAGCTACAACGAGCTTGCACTTAAAAAAACTCCTTAAAATAGTCAACAACTGTCTTCGATCCTTATTTTAAATCTCGAAACTTTGAATGCAGATCTCTTGAGTAATTTACAGGTTGGGACTTTTGCTTCAACAGATTTTTCATTTCAATCTATGTCTCAACTGGGTCTATGTTTTGATTCCTTCGCTTCTTTTGCAACTTGGCCCAGCAAGTCGCAGCATAATTGCGAAATCGGGTTGCCACAAAGGTAACTTTATGACTATCTGTCATTGACTTGTGTGCAAAAATATTTTCCACACATTAACCAGTCCATGAATTCATTTGGCTTTAATTTTCCATCATATTCGGGAATCACGAGTTTATTTCCTAAATCTCGATCAACAATGACTACTTGTTAATCTCGTTGAATCCAAATATTTTCTCCATCATCTCGATGATTATCTGCACGCCGATTAGTTTCTAAATTGGCTAATTGGGTTTCCATCATTGCAAGAGTTTCTTGGATTTGAGCCATCGTTGCGGAGAGTTGATTGACATTTTCCGATAACTTTGCAACAGTTCTTGTCAAATCCTCCATGTTTGCGGAGGAAGACTCCACTTCGGCCTTCTTTGTATGAACCACTGTCAAATCCTTCATGTTTGTGGAGGAAGACGTATTGATGAAGTACAAGTATTCATATAAGTAAATTCATACAATGCACTTCAAAGAATCAAATATGCACTTGAGTGCCGAAGCACCGTGTCCGCAGACACCTCAATACGTCTCCGCAAAGACCTCGACACGAGGATGCACCTCTCTCCAAGGGAAAAAAAACCCATGATTCTATTCCAATTATTAAAAGTCTAAGATTTTCATCTCTACAATGCCATATATATAGTAAAAATAAAACTTAAGAGCCTAAGAAATCTAATTAAACTAGGAAAGCAAATAAATTGGCAACCTAATCCTAATTACAATAAAATTAGAAATCTTCTAATAAAAATAAAGCATCCCTAAACTATTTTGGCGGGACCCACCCTTATGGCCCGTTCTGCATCAGGTCCGTCCGCGAAACCAATATAAAAATTCTGGGTTTGCCCACAAAACCCAACTACCTATTTGGTTCCCCCCCACCCCATCCCCCCACAAAAAAAAAAAAAAAAAAAAAAAAGAATCTCGGGTTCACCACTGGTAGTAGGTAATGTAGAGAAGGGTAATTGAAGATATGAAGGAGTTGAAGGAATTGGAGAGATGGAGGAGTTGGAGAAGAAGGTAGAGGAGTTGTAGAGCCAAGCTGAAGTTGGTGGGAGTGGAGGAAGAGAAGATTTACAATGGGTTTGCATTTCTTTTGTTTTTCATTGTTAGCTTCATTGGTACCCATACTAGACTTGCCTTATCACCTCAGCCGGCCTGTCGCTCCTCTCCACCACCTGTCGCTTGGTCGGTGGCTACTTTTGGTACAAAGCAACCATCGTGCCTGTTTGGTTCTCACCTGAGCATTGAGCTTTGGCAAACACGCATGCAGTGCTTTTTTGATCCGGACCCTGTAAAATGTAGATACAGATGCAGTAGAAGTGATAAAGATACCAAAGAACATTGGGGCGCTCTTTATACTTTGGTGGAGAAGCAAAAGAGAATGCGACTCAGCCTAGTCGGAGTGAAGCTTAGTCCAAGTTGGAGTTCAAGTCTGACATTTTAAACCTTGTTTGTTTATTTTGGGGACTTGTATACACACTCTCTCTCACTCATACTGATTCCCTTTCTTATGTAGTTGGGCTCTCTTTATAACTATTCACAGGGTGTGTGGTTCCTTTTGCTTCATTTGTTTGGGTGGGATTAATGGGCTCTAAGGTTCTATTAAGTACTATATGTGTTTGGAGCATAATGGAGCCTATCGTCTAATGTAGTTGTGGTTCAATGACTATGATCACCATCATCACAATTGAAGCCTTATCTCATCCACCTGGGCCGACTTTGTGGGATAAATGGGCTCTAGAGGTTCTATTAAGTATTTTGCTTGTTTGGAACATAACGAATCGTATTGTCTAATGTAATTTTTAGGAGAGCTCCTAATACCACACCCCAAACTTCCTGTTTAAGACCAATATACTCATGTGTGAAATTACCAAAATGGACGTCACTCATTATCATACCTCAACCAATTTCTCTCTACTCTCACCCACCCCCACCCCCACCCAGCCACCACCGCCCCCTCCAGCGGCACTGCTGGAGGGGGAGTGGGATAGGGAGAGGGAGAGAGGGTGGGAGAGGGGAGAGAGACAGGGAGGTAGAAAGAGGGAGAGGGAGAGGGAGAGAGGGAGAGGGAGGGCGGCAGGTAGAAAGGGAGAGGAGAGAGACATGGAGAAAGAGAGGGAGAGAGAGGGAGCGGGGGCGGCGGGCAGGGTGGCAAGGAGAGAGAAAGAGGGAGAGGGAAAGAGATAGGGATAAGGAGAAAGGGAGAGGGGGCGGCAGGGATGGGGATACGGGGGAAGAAGGGGAGTGAACTGAGAAGTGGAGTTTGGAGGGGTTTGGGAAGAATGGGGTGTGTAGAGAGAAATTTTGGGAATCTTTTGACTTATTTGGGGTGTGTAGAGAGAAGGGGTGTGCTTAGAGAAGTCTGGGGTGTGGCATTAGCAGCTCTCAATTTTTAGTTTAGTGACCATCACCACTATCATCACAATGAAAGACTTATCTCATCCACCTGGATTGATTTTGTGAATTAGACTTTTCCTCTCAACAATATTTATGCTGTGTTTTCAGCAACTCCACAATTCATTGTCTTTCCTTACAACCTAGTGAATGTTTTTATTGGTCTCCCCTTCTAGTTCCCTAAACTATGATCCTTCCATACATTTGGGTGCCTAATGCATTTCGCAAGATATTCCTTGATTTTCTCTTCTATTGAAGCCTCCCTTATGGAATGTTTGGCCTTTTCATATTGTTTATAGAGGACGAAGGGTTAGAGATGGGTGAAAGTTAAAAGTTAAAAAATAACAACAACATTGTATTGCCAATAGTGAGGAGCATCATTTTTCCCCACATGTTGTTGGATTTACTTACCAAAGGGGAGAAAGGATGTAACATCAATGCTGAAAATTTTGATCTTAAGTTCCAAATATCAATCATTGACCCTTCACTTTTCACCCCTTATACCAATGCTATTTTCCTATGCAAACCTATGAAAGCAACAGAATTCCCTTTAATTTCCCTCTTAATTCTTGTGTACTCATTCCTATATTTTATCCTTGAACCTCAATGCATCTTTCTTAGCATGCACATCTTAGTGACATGCACCTTAGCTTCTTCTAATTTCTTTGCCAAATATTCATCTCCAGATAACAGAACAGTCTAAATATCATCTTTTATAAATATCCCTTCAATCAAAGTGGCACTTCGATGATTAAATAATCTTCCATTACTTTGTCTCCACATTGCCCACCTTTTGCTGTTCTTATTTGCTATATCCAACTTAAAGATCCTTCATGTTGTTTTGTAGTTGCTCCTAGATATCGAAATCTATCACACGGTTTATTGTTTTGGAAAAAAGGAAAAAGATATTAAAATTGATCACACTACGGAACTAAGTTATTTTTAAAATTTACCAACTCATCTTTTTACTCTCAAATCTACTATACATATATGTATGTATATATAAATCTATCACACTATTTATTGTTTAGGTAAAGAAGGAAAGTCATGTTAAAATCGACAGCACTGTGGGACTAAGTTATTTTTAATTTTTACCAACTCATCCTTTTACTCTTTAATCTACTATATATTTGCTTTGCTAATTTTCAACCCATTTTGACTTGTAACCCTTTCTCCGAAGTTCTAGCTTCTTATTTGCTAGATTTCGGGTTCATTGATCCTTGATATTGAAAAGCATGCCTCTTACAGTTGGCAATGCCTTGGTATAGTATCATCATCAATTAAGCCTGATGCCATCTCTTTGGGTCCAGCTTTATGTTCTCTGCCTTTCCATTCGACGTCTAGCTTCTCATTTGCTAGATTTTGAGCTCATTGATCCTTGATATTGAAAAGATGCCTCTTACAGTTGCCCATGCCTTAGTATAGTATCATCATCAATTAAGCCTTATGCCGTCTCTTTGGGTCCACCTTTATGCGTTCTGCACTTCTATTCGACGCTATTTATATACATAATTTGTATTGTATGAAAACAATTAAATAATGTTTGTCTACAGTACTCTACACTGAGATTCAATGAGGGAATTCTGTTCTGGAGACCAATTGTAACTTACATTAATTTATTCAACATGCCTCTTGTTTGGAAATTGGACTAAGATATTTTAGGCCAACTCATTTTTTATGGATTGAGATCACTGTTTCTTTTGTTCTAATACATAATATACTCGCCATTGCTTTCTTGCAACCAATCATTCTTACAACCAATCATGATATGCAGGATGGTGCCGCTGTTACTGGTCTTGCTATTGCTGCTGCATCATTGGTGGCTGTAAATAAGACAGGGAATGCTATTTATGACCCGATTGGTTCTATAGTTGTTGGAAACTTACTTGGGATGGTATGTTATACTCCATACTCCATAGTCCATGCTGACCATCTTGAAATTAATCTAAATTTTTTTAATAATCTGGTTCATCAATCATACATATTTAAACATCTCCACATTCCATTATGGATGGATGATTACTTGATCTATGTCCCTGAAATATTGCATTGCTTATTGGACAGTTTGAACTATTGATGGAAATGGAGGCTTTGGATTGGTCTTGCATTGAAATTAATGTGGGAAATGGATTCTAGCCTTATAGGTGTTCTGGAATATTTTGATGGCTTGTGGCAGGTGTGTTACTGTTGACCCAAATGGGGCCAAGACTATGCTGTTTTAGGCTAGTTGAAGTTTTGAACCTCATTTGGGGCTAAGTTTCCATGTGTCAGAATGAAACGCTTAAATGAGATGCTTGATTTGGCAAATCACAAATGTTTAACAGCATATTTAAATCAATTCAAATAAATGTTTATTTAACTAAAAATAATGACAAAAAATAACATAATAATTTGCTTACTTTTTTATCAGTAAATAAAATTACAAATCCCTCTCTAAGGAATTGAATAGGACCTCTGCCTCAATAGATTCTTCGAGCCTAAATGTGGCTGGAAAAGTAAGATTTCTCCATCATTCCTCAAAATGCCCCTCCTACACAAGCTGGGCTTTGTTTTTCCTGAGCTACTCATGTACATTAAAGTCCATCCTTCCAAAACATGGGACAGATCCAATGGCTAGTTGTTGAGGGGGACTCAATGTTCAACTCCTCCTTGGTACCTTGCGGATATTTTTGAAGAGGTTCAACTCCTCCTTGGTACCTTGCGGATATTTTTGAAGAGATAGTTCAACTCTCCAGGGACTTGAATATCTCCTTCCACCATATTAAGCACTCGGCCAACGAAGAAGCAGATAGGCTTGCCAAAGAGAGAGTACTTATACCTGGTTTGATGGTTTCTGTGTAATGTGCCTTTTTGTTGTTTTGGGGTTCTAGCCCTCTTTTTTGGGGTTTTAACCCTCGCCTTTTGCTCTTCCCCAGCTGTTTGGTATTTTTTGGGTCAGTATATATCTCCTATACTGTACAGTACCCTTTGAGTAATGAAATAGTCACTTTTTCAAAAAAAAAAAAAGAAGGGAAAGATCCACCTTCACTTATCTAATATAATTATCCCAACATAGATGCACCCCAATCCTCTCAAAAGAAAGTTGTGTCAAGTTAGGAAACATTGAAGACATCGGAATCAAACAAAAGATCGTTGCAAAGAAATCGGAAGAGGAAAACATAACGCTGGTGTTTGGTGGAACAATCTTTCTTTTGAGAAATGATGCCATGATGGTCTTTATATGATTCCTACATTCTATAGTAATGCGCCTTGATCGTCATCAAAGCCCTGTCCCAACTATGACTTTAATTAATGCCCCTTTATAAATCTTAATTTAAGTTAAAGTACAAGGGTGAGATTGGTAAAAATGTAGTATGGTGCAATATACAAGAGTACAATGTTAAGTAGTAACGTTGTCCATGAGTGCATCATGACTAGATGTGCCTACAGCTTTTAGTATGACTTTCCACAGGTGTACTATATTTTCTACTTTTATATGCTAAAGATAAATTTTCTCAAAGAGAAAAGATGAGGTGACAATTGATCAAAAGGAAGATTAAGAATAGTTGTGTCGGGCAAAAATACCACTGGGATACCCATGCCATAAAGAAGTCACATCATAAACCTCCAGCATAGGCCAGTTGGCCATCTTTGGCCACCGCACTACAGTGTTTGTCTTTAATCATGCAGCTGGTTTTGATTGATATGTTGCAGGTTGCTATATTTCTTATCCAAAGAAACCGACATGCTTTGATTGGTAGGGCAATTGATGATCATGACATGGAAAGAGTGCTTCGTTTTTTAAAATCTGATCCGGTGAGGGTAGCTCTATCATAAATTTGCATTAGTTATTCAAGTCTTCAGCCATTCTATAGCTTGTCAAGGGCTAGTAATGTTGATTTCCCTGCGACACAGGTTGTGGATGCTCTATATGATTGCAAAAGTGAGGTTATTGGACCTGGATTCTTTCGATTCAAAGCAGAAATTGGTAATTTTCAAAAATCTTTGTTATTATCTTTTAGGAGAGCAAATTATCTTTTGTTGACAGTTGCCGGGTTTACTGCACTTACACTTCGTATGTCTTTAAATGCTTTATGTGATTGGTAACTTGAACATGAATGATTGAAAGAAGAGACGATATGTACTTTGGAGTTAGGACATGCTATCTGTCATGCTAAATGGAAAAACCAGGTGTACACGTTCTTGGAGAAATACCAAATATTTACACGAATATAGAAATAGAATATTACTGGAAGGCTTCCAAGGAATAGCTCCTGTTGGCACTGGCCAGAAGTAACTAACTGGACTGATTGATGTGAGCCTTCCATGAATAGGGTTTTCTGATTGTTCCACTAATGAGAGTGGCATTACCATCGATCTGCTGACTGCATAGGTGGGACTAGTACATGGATGCACATGAAAATATTCAAGTGTGAACCATTCGCACGTAATAGCTGTGCTGTGTGGCATATTTTTGGGGCCATATGGCCCATCTATGATCTACTTACTGATGTAGGCCCTAGGATTAGGGTTTGCGTGAGTGCTGAAGCACAATAGGTAGTGGCGGACCTAGGATTTTCGTTTGGGTGGGGTGGACTAGCCAAGACATATACAAGGAACATGAAAGAAGACTGAAAAACAAACTATAAATCAAATTCAAATCAAAACGCAGACCCATAGAACATGCACATAGCTTTAGAAAATCATGCATCAACAGGCTCCACCCACCCAAATTTTCATCTGTTTTGGGTTCTTCCTATTGTCTCGATGACAGTATCAGCTCATGGCCCACCACTTAACTCCATGCCAATATACTATTATTAAATTAAATACACAACTACTCAGTAAATTATCACAAACTCCACAACCAAATGCCCCCCAGCAGCTACCTCAATACTTAACACGCCCATCTAATGAGCAAAAAACCCTCCCAAATAAAACCATGTATAGTTTATGGTTTCTCATATCGGATCATCAAATCAATGTGATTTCTTTAAGATGGAGATAGATCACAACGAATCCAAAAGAAGGAAAGAAAATGCAAATGCATACCTCAGAATTGTTTGTAAATGCTACTAAAATTATTCCAACAAAGATCTCTCTACAGATAATAGAGTCTTTGATCCTTCTCTTCCTTTACAAAGACAAGATCAAAAGCCAAACACAAACACACAATTAAAAAGCAAGAGAACCACAAAAGATGCTAAAACTCTTAAGAAAATATCAGATCATATCATATTAACTCATAAAAACTAGATCAGATCAGATCAGATCTGGTATGATCTGATGTAGATCAAATCGGACGAAGGCTGGTCATAGGGTTGATGACGAGGATCTCATGCAGTCGCGGAGGTTGGCCAAAAGGGGATCTCATGCATGTAATCCATGGTCATCAATTTTATTTTGAACCCCATTTTAGTCTGGCCTCCAAATCAAAATATTTCAGAATTTCCGCGAAATATTTCAGAGTTATATTTCAAAAGAACATTGAAATAAATAAATATAAATATAAAATATTAAAAGTTAAAAATATATATTGATAGGGCCTTATCCTTCCACTTCCATATGATTTGATCTGACTGTAAGATTGAATACATAATAAAACTAGTAGCCTAATATTATGCATCTTTTTTTAAGAATAAGTTTCCTTTCTAAAAGAGTGGTAATATATTAAGCTTAGTAACTAATAAGTAGTAAGATAAGATACCAAGTACTGACACTTATAAAAATGTTAGGTGTTCATCCTTAGATAAATTGGGCCTAGTAGAATCCTCTGGAAGCTAATTGCTTAAAACAAAAAGGCAAGATGACTCTAGAATTTAAAAGTGGAGAAACCCTCGCCGAACCAGATGATTGGAAACCCAGCCCGGACTTTTCTCTTTGATGATGAGGAGGAGGCGGCGACACGATGGCAACACAATGGCGACAGCAGCAAAGACAATTTCACAATGGCGATCCTTTTTTTCTTCTTCTGTTTTCTTCCCTTTCCCTTGGTTGTAGAAATCGCCTTTTTCTCCTATAACAAAGGATGAAAGAAGAGGGGGTTCACTTTAGGGTGGGGTGACTATTTTTGCTGAAGTGGGGCGATGGTTACAGAGACCATTTGACTCTTTGGGGATTTCTCAATCCAATATGGGGCGACCACCCAGGATGGTGATAACGTGTGTCTGCCCTTGACAATAGGGTGTTGAAGACACTTCAACGAGTCTCCACAGAGACGATAACGAGGACGCACCTCAATGGGAAAACCCAATTCAATTAATTAAACTCTGGAAATCTATTCTCCACAATGCCATATAAATAAGAAAACATAACTTAGGGTTTAAGAAACCTAATTAAACTAGGAAACTAAAGAATATTGAAAACCTAATCCTAATTACAATAAAATTAGAAACTAACATATGATTACTGAATTAAAAATCCTAAATCTACTTTGGCCCTACACATGTGGCCTTAGGTCCATCTGCATCATTCTCCCCGGCTTGGAAAGAACTCGACTTCTAGTTAGGTAAATGTCTGCTTGGGTCGAAGATTAATTAGATGAACTTCCGATCCAAAGGTCGATCTTTGACTTTTGTGTGTGCCTTGAAAATTGTAGTCGATTTTCTCCTCCAATTTGATGTAGTTTTGACACACAGCTTCTTTTGATGCCCAGATTTTCTTTGGCTACGTGATCGAACCTTTGGATACTTGTGTAGAATTTGTACCAGCAATTTGCAATTTCTAACCTTCCATTGTTGATCCCCAAAGATAAAGTCAATATGAGGAATGATAATGGATGGATCTTCTTGTGTAGGCACTAAACTAATTGTTAGATACATGTCTTCTGTTGGAAGTGGGTGGACCTCTTGGATAGGTTTCAAAACTTTTCACCAACTAGAAGTAAAAAAAACCAATGAAACCCAATCCAGGATGCATGTCCTCAATCTCAGCCATCATGATCAACAAAACAAACCTATCAAGAAGATAGAAATAGCACTAAACATGCAACCACGAAATTCCACAACATACAAGGAGTAGAAAATACCTATGGAGCTTGGTTGTGCTCTAATGGAGAACTTGATTCAACTCTTTGATAAAGAGCTCTTCTAAGATCAGAATCTCCAATGCCCAATCGTCTTCCACGCTATGACCCGCTTCAGATCTCTTTTCTCAAGAGAGATGGTGGAATCTCCAAGAGAAAGACTATCTAGAATCACTAAGGAAACTAGAAGGGAACTAGAAGAGAGAGAGGGGAAGGAGAAGGATGCAACTCTTGCACTTTAGGGTTGATGGGCGTGAACTCCTCTTGATGGACCAAGCATGGACGTCCAAAGCCACCCCTAGTCTCCTTTATATAGATTTTCAACTCTTCTCTTTGTGTATTATTAGAAGTCCAACTTCCATTATACTTAGTAACCCTTTGTACTACTATTACCACTATTAGAAGTCTCACTTCAAATAGAAATAGTAGCTTTTCTTTTTTAGTTAAAATAGAATTGGTAAAGATCCAATCTTGGGCTAGCGTGGGGACCACTAGGGATTCCATAGAAAGTTGGCTCCAACTAGGACACCCCGACCCCACATCTCATGTGCAATCCGGGCCCACAGTTAATTGCAAATAACTCCACTATATAAATGCAATTGAACTCCAGTCTTAGGAATAAATTACTTGAAGACCCTAAACTTCCCTATCACTACAAGTAGGCCCCTTTATCAATATCCATGGATCAATTGGTCAAACTGTCCCACCAATTTAGATCCATATCTTTTTATCCTTGAGACCCAATTAATATAGTAATCATTAGTACCATCCAATTAACCCTTAATTGAGATGGGTGTACACTTACCAATGATAGATCCATTAATTGGCATAAGTGGAAAAGATAGATTCCATCTTGACCATTAAATGTTCTCACAGTCCTACTACCACGTACCCAAGACACCGAGGTGTTGACCTACAGTTGGCCTCACTCATTGGTGACTCAAAGCAAATGAATAGATAGAAACTTGATTTCATCAATGTCTCAGGGTTGAGAGCCTATTGCTAGGGAATTATGAGAGCAAACCTTAAAGTAAAGACAGTATCCTTGAGGTGCATCTCATGGTCCTTTAATACATCCAATGTATCAGTATAATGATTTAGAATCTTACATTCCTATGATCGAGACAGATCATATTGATTCATAGTGATCATAATACTGCAACCTTGTCAGATGAGATGCCCAATCTCATCACTGGTTGTGAATGAATTTAAGTATAAGATTTGTGACACATGTCTCCTGTATGTGGATCTCATCCATACACATGTGTTACATTTAATACACTTATGGACTCCGGTTCATCTCATGAGCTAGTATGTCATTTGTATTGGTTATGTGCATTTATGTAATAAAACTCCATTCATCTCATGAAAGGAAAACATGAATATATTAATAAATAAAGAATTTAATCAATTTATTACATCAACCTTAATGGATTGAGACCATAAAACTAACATCTTCAATGTCCACCTTTCCTTCCTCTTCTTTTCCATCTTCCATCTTTTCATCAACATCATCTTCTTGTTTAATGGTAGTTGCATCAAATTTTACCTTAAAACTTTTCGATTTCTTGACCATTTACCATCATTGCAAGAGTTGCTTGGAGCTGATTGATGGTAGTGGATAACTGAGCAACAACCTTACTCAATTTGAAAACGTTTGCAGAAAATCTCTCCATGGATGTAGATATGATATGTAGATATGCGCTCTACGAATAAACTCCCAAAAACTGATTTGAAATCTGACTCTGGATGGGCCCACAATCATGAAAAATAATTCTCAGCCTTTGATTAGGTCAAACCTGAGATCAGCAGTGATGCCAACTATCTCTGGTTACTGCTGCTGGGTTTTTAGACAGGGTTAGATCCACCTAGCCTGTGTCAAACCTGAATCTGCACTCAATTGGGCATTGCCCTAATGGGTAAGGTCAACCAGTACTGGCCTGTACCAATCTGATTTCAACCCAGCCCAATTTTTTCCTTTCTCTTTTGCTGTCTTGGGCTTCGTGTCGGAGGAGAGAAAAAAAGTTGGAAGCCTTTGTTCTCTTCTACTCAAGGTTGGAAAGCTCGTGACTCGGATCGACTCGTCCAATACAGAAAAATTGACTCGGATAGAGTCAATACTCAACACGAAGACTTGGGAGAGTCATGTTTTTTTTTTTTTTTTTTTAATATTTAAAAATGAGTCCATTGCTTATAAAATATAAAAATTTATTTATTTACATGCATTCATGATAATCAATTCAAATTAACAAATCTATATATGCAATAAAAGTACAACAATAAAGAAAATGAAAGAGGAAATACTGCATATTACATAATTTGTTAGTCCAAATATCGAATGTAGAAGATAAAATATAAGTTTCAAGTTACATTCCAATCATCATTTTTTAATTACCGACTCCAAACTTCATGCATAATTACTTATAAATAAATCTTAATTGTTTAAAATTAGATTTGCCTATTAAATGGTTCAAGATGCAAACAACTTAATAATTTGGCCGAGTCTCCCCTATTTTTGACTCAGTCCTTTGGTAAAATGAGATGACTCAGGAGAGTCAAGAGTCAATTCGGAGAGTTTTCCATCCATGCTTCTGCTTTGTCTTCTCAAAGAAACCTTGGATTCTGCTGCGTGTTGCTCGGTCGACGATAACGACTGCGATGACAACGACGGTGACAATGACCGCGATGGGTTTTGACAGATGGGTTTGGGGTAGTAATGATTTTGTGTAGGGAGCGGGGGTGGGGGTTGTTCTAGCTCCGGGTGTTGGAAGTAGGTAGGCCTCGTGGATTGGTTTTCAAAGACTTTTGACCCTCTTGACGCAGGGATTAAGTATCCAGAAGGCTTCAAAACCCAATCCAGGATCCATGGCCTCTTTCTCATTATTATGTACAGTAAAAAACTCTATTTAGAAGATAGAAACAGCACCTAACAAGCAACCACGAAATTCTACAACATACAAGGAAGTAGATGTATACCTTAGGAGCTTGGTAGTGCTCTAATGGAGAAGTTGATCTCTTTCTCAAAGCGAATCAGGATCTCTAAGACCTCGTAGTCTTCCACGCTGTATCCCGAATCAGATCTCTATTCTCAAGAAGATAGGTGGGATCTCTAAGAGAAAAACCAATTAGAACTCTAAGGGAAACCGGAAGAGAAACTAGAAGAGAGAAGAGAGAGGTGGGCGTGTGCAACTCTTGCATACTATGGGCGTGAATCCAAGGTGTTGGACGTCCAAAGGGGTGCTCCCCTATTTATAGCACTAAGCCGCCTCCTCTTTCCTATAATTATTAGAAGTCTAACTTTCATGATAATTAGTAACTCTCTCTTTTCACTATTACCATTTTTAGAAGTCACACTTCCAATAGAAATAATAAGTTTCTAATTCCTTTCCTTTTGAGTTCAAGTAGAATTAGTAATGATCCAATCAAGGGCTAGCATGAGGACCACCAGGGATTCCATAGAAAGCTGGCTCCAACTGGGACACCGCTACCCCACATCTCATGTGTAATCCGGGCCCACAGTTAATTGCAAATAACTCCACTATATAAATGCAATTGAACTCCAGTGTTAAGAATAAATTACATGAAGATCCTAAACTTCCCTATCAATACAAGTAGGCCCCTCCATTTATATCCATGGATCAATTGGACTAAACATGTCCTAGCAATTTAGATCCACATCTTATTATCCTTGAGACCCAATTAATCACACTGATCATCGGTACCATCCAATTAACTCTTAATTGAGATGAGTGCGCACTTACTAATGATAAATCCATTAATTGGTACATGGGGATAATAAAGATAGATTCCATCTTGACCATTAAATGTTTCCACAGTCCCACTACCACGTACCCAAGATACCGACGTGTTGACCTACAGTTGGCCTCACTCATTGGCGACTCAAAGCAAATGAATAGACAGAAACTTGAGTTCATCAATGTCTCAAGATTGAGAGCCTATTGTTAGGGAATTATGAGAGCAGACCTTAATGTAAAGACAGTGTTTCATAAAGTGCTTCTCATGGTCCTTCAATACATCTAATGTACTAGCACAATGATCCAGAGTCTTACACTCCGATGATCGAGACAAATCACACTATCTCATAGTGATCATAATATTGTAACCTTATCAGATAAGATGCCCCAATCTCATCACTGGTTGTGAGGTTATTTAAGTATAAGATTTGTGACACATGTCTCCCGTATGTGGATCTCATCCACACACATGTATTACATCTAATATACTTGTGGGCTCCGGTTCATCTCATGAACCTTTATGTCATTCGTATTGATTGTGTGTAAACAAGTAACAAAATACCATTCATCTCATGAACAAAGAAGCATGATTATATTGATATGAATCAATTTATTACATCATCTACTGGATTGAGACAACATAATCTAACAATCTCCCACTTGTGCTCAATGCCAGTTAGAGTTGCATCTCATGCCCATCCCATCTACATGCTGGTCAAACACTTTGGTGGTCAATGGCTTAGTAAAGGGATCCGTGAGATTGTCTGCAGATGCTATCTTAGTGATTGCAATATCACCCCTACACAATCTCTCTGACTAAATGATACTTTCTCTGCACATGCTTTTGGCTTTTATGGCTCCGAGGTTCCTTGGACTGAGCGACTGCCCTGCTTCTATCACAGTAAACTATGAGCATTCCTGTTTAATACTCCTCCAGCTGATAGCTCCGCCGCCAAGCATAAACACATATCTGGAGGTTGATTTCCTAGAATCCTTATCTGACATGAAGTCAGAATCAGCTCATCACTGCCATAAATCAACATGTAATATCTAGTCATTCTCAAGTATTTGAGAATATATTTCATAGTAGTCCAATGGTCAGGACCCGGGTTTGACTGATATCTGTTGACTAGGCCCACTGCGTGACAAATATCCAGTCTAGTACAAAGCATAGCATACATGAGGCTGCCAACAGCCAAAGTGTATGGCACTTCTCTCATTTGCTCATTTTCCTGAGGTGTCTTAGGACACTAATCCTTGGAAAGGTGCACTCCATGCCTGAAAGGTGTAATGCCCTTTTTGGAGTCTTGCATTGCAAACCGTACTAGTACCTTATCTATATACACAGCTTGGGATAAGCCAATCATCCTATTTTTTCGGTCTCGATGGAGTTTGATCCCTAGGATGTAGCTAGCTTCTCCCAAGTCCTTCATATCAAAAGTCTTGGCCAACCAAACTTTCACCGTTGACAACATTCCTTTGTCTCTCCCGAGGAGAAGGATGTCATCGACATACAATACCAGAAAAACTACCTTGTCTCATTCACTTTTCATATACATACATGACTCATCCAGATTTTGACAAAAACCAAATGCCTTGATTGCCTGGTCAAAACGGATGTTCCAGCTCCGGGATGCTTGCTTCAATCCATAAATGGACTTTTGCAGCTTGCAAACTTTTTGCTTTTGGTTTTTAGCTACAAAACCGTCTGACTGCTTCATATAGATGTCTTCCTCAAGATGGCCGTTTACCAAATCTCGTAATCGAGATGAGCCGCAATGGATAAGAGTATCCGGATGGACTTGAGTATGGCTACCGGCGGGAAAGTTTCCTCATAATCGATACCTTATTTCTGTATACCTTTTCGCAACAAGCCTGGCCTTAAAGGTCTCAACTCTTCCATCTGGTCCTCTTTTTCTTTTGTAGACCCACTTGCACCCAATAGGTTTAATATTGGTAGGCAAGTCCACAAGTGTCCAGACCTGATTAGAGTACATGAACTCCATCTCAGCTTTTAAAGCTTCTTGCCAACGTCTCAAATCTATGTCATCGATTGCTTCGTCATAGTTACATGGATATTGTTCCAGTTCTTCCGGGATTGCCGCATAAGACTCCTAAAAAAGAGAACCTGTCAGGCGGCCTAACAATCCTCCCACTACGACGAGGCAATGGTGTAACTACTGGGCTAGGTATGGGCCGATTCTCTTCAAGTTCAGTCATATTAGGATTTGGAATTGATCGCTCTTGAATTTCTTCCAAGATAATCTTTTCTAAAGATTTTCGGTCAATCATATAATCTTCCTCCAGAAAAACCGCATTGGTGCTGACAAGCACTTTCTGCTCTCTGAGATTGTAGAATAACCAACTTTTAGTTCCTTTAGGATATCCTTCAAAGGTACATACTTCCTACTTCGATTCCAACTTATCCGTCTTAACCTTTAGCACGAGTGCCAGACAACCCCAAATATATAAATGTTGTAGACTAGGCTTTTGCCCGGACCACAACTCCCTGGGAGTCTTAGGTACAGACTTAGATGGTATAATGTTTAGTATGTACATTGTAGTATCCAGAGCATATCCCCAAAAAGATATAGGTAATCCTGAAAAACTCAACATGGACCTGATCATATCTAAAATAGTTCGGTTCCTTCTTTCTGCTATTCCGTTCTGTTGAGGCATACCAGGAGCAGGCAACTGGGACAGAATCTCATTTTTTGATAAGTATCCCATAAATTCAGAAGAGAGATATTCCCCTCCTCGATCTGATCGAAGAATCTTGATACTTTTACCTAATTGCTTTTTCGCTTCCGCTCGAAACTCTTAACTTTTCAAAAGCCTCGGACTTACGGTGCATAAGGTATATGTATCCATATCTTGAGTAATCATCTGTGAACTCGAAACTCTTAACTTTTCAAAAGCCTCGGACTTACGGTGCATAAGGTATATGTATCCATATCTTGAGTAATCATCTGTGAAAGTGATGAAGTACTCATATCCTCCTCTTGCTCTTACATTTATGGGTCCACACACATCAGTATGCACTAATTCCAACAAATCTTTGGCCCTATTGCCCTTATATGAAAATTGTCTTTTAGTCATTTTGCCTTCCAGACGAGATTTGCAGACAGGCATTAGTTCTACCACCAATGAAGGCAAGATACCATCTTTCACTAGCCTATCAATCCTATTTAGGTTTCTATGACCTAGCCTCAGGTGCCAAAGTTTTGTTGGATTAGATGAAGGTGACTTCCTCTTTAATGATGGTCTATTAATTATTTCGGTGTCATGTATTCATACATTGTGGGAGTTATCAAATAAAGTTCATTGGTTACCTTGTCAGAACATATAAAAGTATCGTTTCTCTTTATGACAACTTCAGTACCAAAAGTAATAGAATAACTTTTATTCACCAAACTAGAAACTGAAATTAAATTCTGCCGCAAAGACGGTACATAGAGTATCTGACAAAACCAATTTAATATCTGAAAAACATAAAGTAACTATTCTCACTGACACCGCTTCTGCCTTTGCATTCGATCCCAGGTTGACAATGATTTCTCCGCCACTAAGCCTCCTGATTTCCCGGAACCCCTGCAACGAATTATAGATGTGATTAGTTGCACCGGAGTCAACACACCAGGATTCTAAAGTACTAGTTGCAAAACTAACTTCAGAAACAAGTGACTCAATCATACCTACGGTCTTTTTCTTTGACAAAAAATCAGGACAATTCCTTTTCCAATGTCCTGCCTTACCACAGTGGAAACACTTTTCCTTTGTTCTTGTTCCTTTAGCCTTGGCTTCACCACCGGTAGGACCATTCTCCACCTTAGGACCCTTGGGAACTGATTTCTTCTTGTCTTTCCGTCCTTTGCCTTTCGGCTTGGAACTGGCAATTGACTTTTCTGTTATCAGGGCAGTCGGCTTCTTTTTCATGATGCCCTCAATTGCTACCAGCTGGCTAGACAGCTCAGCTAAAGTTAGATTCATCTTATTCATATTATAATTAATCTTGAAATGGTTAAATGAATCTGGCAGTGACTCGAGGATCATGTCGATCTGTGATTCTGCATTAATCGCAGCACCCATTACATCCAACTCATTCAAAGAGTCCATCATTTTCAGCATGTGGTCCTGTACTGGGGTTCCCTCAGCCATCTTAGTGCTCATGAGTACCCTCATAGCAGCCTGCCTAGCAGGCCTCCTCTGGTCCGCAAACATCTCATTTAAGTTCGATATAATATCGGATGCAGTCTTATAGGTTTGATGTTGGTGTTGTAAAACACTAGACATGGATGCCTGCATATAGCACATGGCCATCTCATCGTCTTTGGTCCATTTGGTGTATAGGTCCTTATCGTCTTGTGATGCGTCTGGCCCAGACTCATTAGGGCAAGGTGTGGTTAGGACATATTTATATCCTGAAGCAGTCAGGACAATATCAAGGTTCCTTTTTCAGTCCACATAATTTGATCCCACCAACTTATTCTGGTTGAGGATGGTCACAAGTGGATTGAAGGTAGATGAATTCATGCTGAATGAACTGTAGCACATAACCATACATTCAATTAAAGAATATAGATGACATTAGGGTTTAGTATTCTACCAAATTTATGTGGGAATCCTTATGACTATTAAATTCAGAATACATCGGAATTCCAATCCCTTGGGATATGCCTCCTTGGGGAGTGCGAATACCACCTAGATTGGTGCGGATCAAAGTGAGTTAAAATTTAGGATTAAGACTAACTATCCATAATCCCCATCATTCATTATTATCTAGGTATCTCATACCAAATAATGTATGACTCGCGATTAGCTTTGGTTTCTAAAATACATGAGGTAAATCCTTGGGGATACTGCATTACTATTTTATGAGGTAAATCCTTGGGGATACTGCATTACTATTTTATGAGGTAAATCCTTGGGGATACTGCATTACTATTTTAGTTAAGTGTGACTTACCAACTAGCATTGTGTAACAACCGTTGTGGGCAGCTCCTCCTTGGGGAGTGGCTCCCCACCTTGTCTCACCAACACTATCCATAAGGAGATCCGTATCTAGTAACCTGACAAATAAAAGCCCTCCGTGGGGAACGGCCATTCTCAAGATGGCGCGAGGCTAATACTTTCCTTACAATGGATCTATGGTGGAAAACCATGGGGATTTCTCAATTTAAATGCCCTGCTCCTACTTAATATTTTAGAATTGAGGATTTCCTTTTAAGGTCTATGGGCCCACCATATATTAACATCAAATCATCTCATGATATGACCGAAGATTGGTTCCAAGTCAAGTTATATTTAAGGAAAGTCCATTTTCTAAGATTAGTATCACCAATGGGTCCATCTCATGGGTCCACCAACACTAATCAGAATTCTTTCCAAAAATTAATTTGATTTGACCAATTTTTAGTAATTGCTATGTTTGGATCAGATTTGGAAATATTCTATAAAAGCAACCATCCATAAGAAGAAAGTGCAACAAATAGAAACCAGTCATCTGTTCCACATGGCCTAAGCGGAATAGACTTCTTGGACTTCTTAGACTTTCCAAAACTTTGGGATTCTTTAAACTCTTTGGGCATCTCCAAAACTCTTTTGGTAATCTTCAAACTCTTTGATTAGGAGTCCAACTTCACTTTCCTTCTTCGTCTCGGACATCACCAGAATTTACAAAATTCAGAAAATTAAATTAATTCCTATGCCTCGACGATGAGACTTACATGGTAGTCTAAAAATGGAAATAAAAGGGCTATAGGGAAATTCACTATGCCTTGCCCTTTCACGGGAAACCAAGGAAACCCTGATGCCCTTTACACTTAGCCTCAAATAAAACAACAATTATAAAAGAAAGTAAAAGACTTGTGGGCCACATGGAGAGGACAAGATGACCTGCAAAGTATCTTATACAACCATACAAATCACAAAACAAGGCTGCCAAACAATAGTGGAAAAACAGGACGTCAAAGGAGACCTGAAACTGAAAAAACCAGAAACTGCACCCTGCTGTGTTAGTGTACCCAGTCGACCGGGTAGAAGGCTCGGGCGACCGGCCTACATGCACTAGGTCGACCCGGCACGAGGCCAGGTCGACCAGACTGACGGAACCAGAAATTTGGGTTTTCTGTAGTCGTGTCCAAACAACTCCAAAACACTTCTGAAGTCTTCCAATGGCTTCCTACCATCCTTCCATCATTGTTAAACCCTTTTGTGTCGATCGAAACATGAATCTACTAATAGACCAAGTAAATCCATAAAACTGATCCTTACATAGTCCTCGCTCTATCCTCTTCGTATCTTATGCAAAGATTGGAACAAGCTTACTAATCTAACATGATTAGAGATGAGGTATGGCTCTAATACAAATTGTTGGATGTAGGTAGGCCTCGTGGATAGGTTTTCTAAAACTTTTGACCCTCTTGATGCAAGGATCAAGTATCCAGAAGGCTTCAAAACGCAATCCAGGATCCATGGCCTCTTTCTCATTATCATGTACAGTAGAAAACTCTATCTAGAAGATAGAAACAACACCTTACAAGCAACCACAAAATTCTGTGTAACATACAAGGAAGTAGATGTATACCTTAGGAGCTTGGTAGTGCTCTAATGGAGAAGTTGATCTCTTTCTTAAAGCGAATCAGGATCTCCGAGACCTTGTAGTCTTCCACGCTGTATCCCGAATCAGATCTCTATTCTCAATAAGATAGGTGGGATCTCCAAGAGAAAAACCGACTAGAACTCTAAGGGAAACCGGAAGAGAAACTAGAAGAGAAGAGATAGGTGGGCGTGTGCAACTCTTGCACACTATGGGCGTGAATCCAAGGTGTTGGACATCCAAAGGGGTGCTCCCCCATTTATAGCACTAAGCCACCTCCTCTTTCCTATAATTATTAGAAGTCCAACTTCCATGATAATTAGTAGCTTTCTCTTTTCACTATAACCATTATTAGAAGTCACACTTCCAATGGAAATAGTAATTTTCTAATTCCTTTCCTTTTGAGTTCCAATTAGAATTAGTAATGATCCAATCAAGGGCTAGCATGGGGACCACTAGAGATTCCATAGAAAGCTGGCTTCAACTGGGGACAGCGCTACCCCACATCTCATGTGTAATCCGGCCCTACAGTTAATTGCAAATAACTCCACTATATAAATACAATTGAACTCCAGTGTTAGGAATAAATTACATGAAGACCTTAAACTTGCCTATCACTACAAATAGGCCCTTCCATTTATATCCATGGATCAATTGGACTAAACCTGTCCCGCCAATTTAGATCCACATCTTATTATCCTTGAGACCCAATTAATCACAGTGATCATCAGTCCCGTCCAATTAACTCTTAATTGAGATGAGTGCGCACTTACTAATGATAAATCCATTAATTGACACAAGGGGATAATAAAGATATATTCCATCTTGACCATTAAATGTTTCCACAGTCCCACTACCACGTACCCAAGATACCGACGTGTTGACCTACAGTTGGCCTCACTCATTGGCGACTCAAAGCAAATGAATAGACAAAAACTTGAGTTCATCGATGTCTCAGGATTGAGAGCCTATTGTTAGGAAATTATGAAAGCAGACCTTAAAGTAAAGACAGTGTTTCATAAAGTGCTTCTCATGGTCCTTCAATACATCTAATGTACCAGCACAATGATCCGGAGTCTTACACTCCGATGATCGAGACAGATTAAACTATCTCATAGTGATCATAATGCTGCAATCTTGGCATCTCATCACTGGTTGTGAGGTTATTTAAGTATAGGATTTGCGACATGTCTCCCGTATGTGGATCTCATCCACACACATGTATTATATCTAATATACTTGTGGGTTCCGGTTTATCTTATGAACCTTTATGTCATTCATATTGATTGTGTGCAAACAAGTAACAAAACACCATTCATCTCCTGAACAAAGAAGCATGATTATATTGATATGAATCAATTTATTACATCATCTACTGGATTGAGACCACACAATCTAACACCGGGATGGGTTTTGGCATATGTGTTTGGGGTGGTAATGATTTTGTGTAGGGAGCCGGGTCTGGAGTGGGAGATTTGGGGATTTTGGGTTTCTGATGGAAGGATGGGAATGGGGTTCTTGGGAATTTTGGGTTTTTTTGGGCGAATGGAGAAAGGGTTGAGGTTGGGCGGAGTTGTGGGATTTGTTAGGGTTTAGGGCAAAAATAATGAAAAGAAAATAGAGTTCTGAATTCGGGGTGAATATGTATGTTTAGGGTTTGGGCGGTAAGGGGAAATCATGCGATATCCTATAGTTGCATGATATCGCACCATGTGATATCTTATAGCCTTTGGATATTGCATTGTGTGATATCTTATAGCCTTAGGATAAAGCAGGGTTTAAGGGTAAAATTGTCATATTTTGATCGTCTATGGGAATTATCTAAGTTTCAACCGTTTTGGAGCAATTGTTAGTTATAATGGGAGTGACTTTGGCGGATTGAATTGGGGACTAGGATTGGATTTGGAATTGGATTTGGGATTGATGGTTTGGGATCTGGGGTTGGGAAGGTTGGGTTCCTGGAAGAGGGATCCAAAAGGAAGTATGGTGGTGGGGGATAGATAGGGTAATCATGCCGATCGATCACGAGGATCGTTAGGCTCAGATACCAAATTGATGCAGGCCCTAGGATTAGGGCTTGCGTGGAGTGCCGAAGCATGTGTCTGAAGACACTTCAATAAGTATCCGCAGAGTCGACAATGATGACCCATCTGAATGGGAAAACCCAATTACATTAATCAAACTCAAAATCCATTCTCTACAATGCCATATATATAAGAAAACATTACTTACGGCCCAAGAAACCTAATTAAACTAGGAAACTAAAGAATATGGGAAACCTAATCGTAATTACAATAGAATTAGAAACTAATATATAATAATTGATTTAAAAATCCAAAATCTACTTGGGCCCTAAATGCGTGGCTTGAGGTCCATCTGCATCACTTAACCCTGCACATACTGCCCCTTGTGAATTGTGACAATCCTGAAATTTCCACTGATCCCTACCAATACCAATTTACCATTGGATTGAAATACAAAAAAAAAAGAAAGAAAAAGGATACCTTTTGAAACAGTTAAACTTTGGGGGCCATAGGATCCAATGAGGTTGATATTTTGGACTCCACTAGGTTTCATTGATATCTTTCCATCCTCTAATAATTGTCATGGCCCTAGGTGGGCTCCACAGGCTAAGCCATAATTGTCAATTCCGTTCTATTCTGGCTGGAGTTGGCTGGAACATTTCAGAATTGGCCTTAGGTGGAGCAGAATGGCCCCCTAAAAATTTTCAGTCCCAATTTTGGTCCATTCAGGTCATCATTCCAGTAGTCTCGGTCCCACTTCCGGTTTCAATTCCGGACCAACCTAGGTTCATGGCAATCATGTGTGTGGGAGAGAGGGAGCATGCAACCCCTGTGCAAAAGATAACTGTTGTTCACTGTTGGATTAAAAATCCAGAATATAATCCTATGAGGCTAACTTTTTACATGGTTGGGGCACTTACATTTTTTCATTACCCTCGCTCCCAATGATTGTCATGCATCAACGTGGGCCCACAGCAGGGTGTGCACCCGTACAAAGCGGTTCATTGTTGTTTCGCTGTATATATGTTTATTTATATTGTAAGAGTAGATATAGTATTAATGATGATGATCATATACAGTGTCCAGACTTACTACAGTGCAGTTGTTTCGTTCTTTGGGAAATACACATGAAATGCGGAGGAGGGTATATGGAATCATCTAAATCCTATTGGTTGATTGTCCATTTGTATGTGTTAGATTTCAATGGCGTGGTGGTGGTGCGAAACTATTTGAAGAGGACTGGACGGGAAGAATGGGCCAGACAGGTATTTCCTTAATTGACCATCCTTTCATATGTTGCACATGTTATTAGAAACTCAATTGCATGCTGTCTGCGAACAACCATGATGAAAGAGAATGTACTCTAGTTGGATGTACATGAATACTTCTCATATGTGTATATATATACACCTACATATATGTATACATACATACATATATATATACACACACACACATACATATATATAGGGAGATGCTCCTATGAGAGATAAGGTGGGGGGCCTCACATAGTATGTGTCAAGTCTCTGTGAGTCAAATCTAACTTACTAACCAATCTGGACCTGAAACTCAAGCCCCAAAACACTTGGGCTCAGCATGTGTCACGAGGAGCACGTGTTGTTGCCTCTTGGCCTTCGTGCTAGAGAGGGAAAGAAAAGGACTAAAACCCTTTTTGCTCCTTTCTGCTTCGAAACAGAGAGTGGAGGGCGATGGTGGCAGTGAGGCGACAATGGTGGTGAGCGATGACACGGGCAGTGATGACAAGGCGCTGCTGGAACTCTAGAGCCAGGTACTTGTGATTCCTGAATATGATGGCAAATTGAAAAAGAATGAATTTATGGATTTGTTAGTGTGTGTATGTGAAAAACATTTTTTCACACAAGCTAATGATGGAGGGCCATAAGGGCCAGTTGGTAACTCTACTAATAGAGTCAAGTGAAGTAAAGTAGATTTTAAAGAAAGAATAAAATATGTGTGTTATGATGGTATTTTGTTTTTAGTTGTTTGTTATGGAATCTTTTTGACTTTTTGTATGGGAAAGTGGAGTTTTTTTGGATTTTAGTGGATAAAGGTAGTTGCTTTTTTTTTTTTTTTTTAAAGATAAGGGGAGTTTTGAATAAAGTGCATTTGATGTGACATCTTGTCTAAAAACTTGAGGCTTTACTCTACTTTTATTGTATTAGTAGAGTGCCAAACTAGCCCGACTTCGGTGGCAACTCGATTTCTCAATTAAGTAGCGATATGGTGGGGCAGGTTGCAAAAGAAAAGGAGGAGACAAAACATAGAACCTATTGAGACGTGGATTGAAATGAAGAACCTACTGAAGCAAAAATTCCTCTCAGTTAATTACTCAAGAGATTTACGTTTAAGCTTTCCAGATTTAAAACAAGGATCAAGGTAAGTTATTGAGTATTTTGAAGAGTTTAGGACGATGCAAGCTTGTTGTGGTTTAAATGAGACTGTTGATGTTTTAGTTGACTGATATTTTCATGGGTTGATAATAGACATACAACATATACTTGCATTCAAGAATTTTAATTATGTTGATGGGATTACCCAACATGCCATCAAGGCCGAAGACATTGCTAATTATCGAACTAGAAAATTTAGTGCATCTAAATAGGATGCTCAAAAGACTCCGTAAAAGCCGGATTCTAGTCCAAGTGCTTGTTTGTCAGAAAAAGTTTTCTCCAAGCCTGAAGGTCAAAGTAAGATCATGTGCTTCCATTGTCGTCAACCGTGGCATCAATCATTTGAATGTCCAAAACGAATAAATTCAGAGAAGGTGAAGGTAATGTGAATGATACACCAGCTGATCCTAAGGGTAAGGAAACAGAGGCATGAGAGATCATCGGTCCCTATAATGGTGACCCTCTTGATGGCGATGGACGCCAAACTCATTGTTCTCAAAGAGTCTCCGTCAACTGTTGAGAAGAAATGGTTGCGAAATAATATTTTTTGCTCAACGGGTACTTTGAATGGATAAGAATGCATACTTGTGATTGATGGTGCCGGTTGTGAAAACATTATATCTCAAGCTTTTGTGGATCGCATTAAGCTGAAGGTTTAAAAATGTTATTGTCCTTATTTTGCTAGATAGCTAATGACGAGTGATGAAGTGCAAGTTCGACATACTAGTCGAGTTACTTTTTCCATTGGTGAGGATCATAGTTATCAGAATCCTACGATTCGTATCCTGAATCTTAAGGAAAACGATTCGTATCTATGCAACGAATCCCATTTACAGATGAATCTTACAATTCAGGTGCAAATCCTACGATTCTATACTCATTTCATCGAATCTTACGATTCAAGCAATTCGCCTAAGCGAGAATAGCTACAACCAATAAGTTAATATTAATAATCGTTTACCCTTTTTCTTTCTTTATTCTTTCTTTATTTTAGCACTTTTATTTTTAAAATGTTATTTAGTAGTAAACGGAATCTCTTAAGAATCTTTTGCGGCTTTGATAAGGTTTTAAAGATGAATAAAGAACATGCAATTACTTAAAGCATTTGATTGTATGTATGGTGCTTGCCTATTTCGTCTTATTTTTTTAATCTATTTTGGTTTTTTTCTTCATGAACACTTTCTTAATGTCAAGAGATACCCTACCGTGTAAGATTGATGGTTTGGATTTTATTTTTATTTTTATATTTTGATTTAAAGATAATAAAAATTATTATTGATACTTTAAACTTATTTAACTATTTACACATAATTTACTTCATATATTTATATATATATGTCGTGATGTTCTTGATATGATTGTATGATAGACTTAATTGTTATTGTATTTATACTGATAAAAATGGGAAAATGAATGGTTATGAATAATTACTTTTTTTCTTGTTCTTTAATTTTTAATTATTTTTTGTTTTATTAGAAAAATAAAAAAATCCTATGATTCTCGATTCGATTCGATTCATGGGTATGAATGATTTGTGATGCAATTCCGATTTTGAAAACTATACTGAGGACTACAAAGATATAATTTGGTGTGATGTGCTACCAATGGATAGTGATGATATTATCGTTGGGATGCCCGTGTATGTATGATAAGAACGGAACTCACGGAATGTGTGACAGTATATTCACATTTCCTCATAATGGAAAGCATGTCACACTCCATCCTATGAAGGCAGAATCACCAAAGAAAGGATCAAAAGTCTATATCACCAAGGCAATGTTTTAAGTACACAATATCTATTGAAGCAATGCCAAGAAATACCGAGTTCGAGGTTAAACTCTTTTGCAACCTAGGGGGAATGATGCGGCAACACCAATAGATCGTTGCAAGAAGGCCTGTGGCCCATGTGTGGGATCACCCATGATTATTTAGAATATTATTATTTATAATTTTATCACTTTCTAATTTCATTAAAGAGTTGTAATTAGAAACGACTTTCGAATTTTTGTAGGATCCTTATCTAGTTTCCTAGTTTTATTAGGAGTAGGAGTCTTAGTCCCCAAAGCTTATTTTTCGATTTATATGGCATTGTAGAGATCATAATCTCAAAGTTGAGTTTAATATAATTTTTCCTTGTGGGCTTTTATTGTTGGAGAGTGTCTTCATCATGAGATTGTTTCCGCGGAAACCTAAAATTGTGATGCCTACGATCTAAATCCTAACCCTAAGATTTGCATCAACAAGCAACCTAGTAATGGTATCATGTGGCAGTTAGCCAAGATGTCAATAAACATTCTATATCTTGTAGGTGTCAATACCGTGCCATGATTAACTCCATAGGTTATGTGAATCTAGGATTATCTTTAATTAAAGGATAATTTAGTTCGATTTTGTCTTCCGCCCAGCCCCCACCCCTACCCCCACCCACCTCAAAAAAAGCTTCTATTTTACTTTCAAATCTTGGAGGTTAATTGTTAATAATATGCCAAATTCTCCCACTCCCTGGCTAATGCAACAGGAGTTACCAAGATTTTTACTCTTTGGTAGAGGTTCAGATGGAAGACCAAGGAGATTTTAGATGCCATGGTGTGAGTAGTTCAATTAGCTGCTTCTGAAGGTGATTAACAAAACCGTAATCTTGATTAGCTTTGTGTTGAAATTGGATATCAATTTCATAGAGCATCCTTTATTTAAAGAGGTGGCCGAAGCAGCATAGTGGGAAGGGTTTGTGCTCCTTGGTCATACAGTCACCTGTTTGTTTTTGCATGATTCTTGGGAGACGGCCAGGGTGACTTGTTGAAGTACCTTGATGAATTCCACTTTTCAGAAGACAATAGTTAGGAGGTGAGGGCTTTTTGTGTTGCCCTTATCCTGTAAACAGATGAGGTTATTTCTGATGAAGTTTTTTTAGCTTTGGTAGTCTTGTCACTGGTGAGCACCCCATGCAAAATTCTAGTTGGAATTCTCATGTCCAGGATTCTGAAGGTTTGTTCTATCAACAGCGACCTTCATAGTAAACCCTAGAAATAATGGTGAACTGATGCTCATTTTTCTGCAGGGCTCTCCATGATTGTTGATTGGGGTGGTCACTGTAAACGGGCTGCCTTGTTGAAAAGCAGCAATACGACTGTTGCTGATGGCATGAAAAATGGCTGGTGTGAAAGTAGGCGACTATTAATCCATAATGGGTTATGGCTGATGAATGCTGAAGACCATGGTTCATCTAGTCACATGTCCAATATTGAGAGTGCTGCTGTGCATTGGATGACTGGCACGACACACTTTTTTATATTTCCCCATAGAAGTACATCTATTCATCATTATCAATTAGTGTTTGTAAGCTTTGTTAAGCTCGTGTCCTAGGAATGAATGCCAATGCCACATATACTGTTGGTTCGTTGGAAAAAGTGTTGTACAGTTTATTTCGTAGCTGTTCTGCTTCTTGCTGTAGTTTAATGAGTCTTTGCTGGTAGAAGAGGCAGACTCGAGCTTTCCAAACCTGGTCAGATTGCACTGTCCAGCATGCTTCTGAAGCACTTTCCAATGTGCAAACTGACAGCTACATATGGGTAATGTAATGACTCAGAGGTACAATAGAAACTGCCGGAAGAAGCTGGCAGCCACATATGAGCAAACAGCCCAGAGATTTGCTAAAAACTAGGATTATGACAGTGAAAGCTAGGATTATGACGGTGATAGCTCACACAGAATTAAACTACTTGAGCATTTTTTGCTCAGGCCAAACTGAGCGGGACTTTTTATGTGGTTGAACCTGGCCAGATTGGACTGTCCAGTATGCTTGTTGAAGCAACTGACTAATGTGCATGTATGTGGGCATTTGTTCAACCCTTGAAAATGATCTCGTTGAAGTGTTTTAGATTCTGATATTATGCAGAGAATCGTGCTTGAATACTATTTTTGACAAACATTGATAATGCTAACAGTTCCGAGAGGCTGCCGAGTGCAAAGATGATGCTGTGCTTCTAAAGACCATGTCCCTTTATGGTATGTGCCTAGGGATGTAGTTTTCTTTTCAGTGACACAACTGTCAGATGATTGTTACTACATTTTCTTTCACGTGACAGGTGAGGAGGTGGTTGAAGCACTGGGGAGTGAAGTGGATAGACTGGAAAAGGAGATCCAGAAGATTGTTCCAGGGATACGGCATGTTGACATTGAGGCCCACAATCCAAAAGGTCCTTCACCATGATCAATGGCTTCGGTAATATGTATTTTGGGCCCCATTCATTTTCATATTTAAGTTTTCTTCAAAGTTTCAAGTCAAAGGAATTTTGGTCTCCACCCTTGGAACCGATCTAGCTAGAATGCTGTATTGGAAAATGTTAGTTCAGAGTAAGCTCCAAATGGAATCATAATATATATTACAAGAATGGCAAATGCATTTCAATTTTTTGGAGAACTGTTCGCCCCATCACAACTTTGTCATGGAAGAGTAATTTTTCTTTGGATTGAAATTAGGAAACTTAATTTGTTGTGACTCTCCGCCGCTAGCAGTCAAATCACACAACTCAAGTCCAAAAGTTACAACCATTGCCATAATAGAGGGTGTGCAGCACGTTTTGAATTAGGCATTATGTGATACTTTTCTTCTTCTTCTTTCTTCTCCTCAGTTAATGATAATATCAGCATTCCACACTGATTATGTTTTAAGGTGCAAAATGCCGCAAAAAGGGTATCCTGCCCATTATGATATATGATATACAGCATTGCTAGACTCTGCTTATAAAAATAAGCTCATTCTTCTCTCTTTTATGCTCATGTCAAGGGAACTTCTTGTCTTCTTCAGAAGAAAAGCCTACAAAATTACAGGCCTAAAAAAAAAATACCCGCAAAATCCGAATTTAGTATAGTTGGTTAGTTGCATGCTGGTTAATTATAGCAAATTCTTCCAATGACAGTAAGGTTAGCATCTAGAAGTTCACAACTGGAATTAAATAATTTCCACGTACCCTAATTAGTGTAA
Organism: Persea americana; assembly: GCA_029852735.1. Taxonomy (NCBI): domain Eukaryota; kingdom Viridiplantae; phylum Streptophyta; class Magnoliopsida; order Laurales; family Lauraceae; genus Persea; species Persea americana. The sequence continues at coordinate 3,735,736 of CM056812.1, forward strand.
ATCCCCTCGGACTAATCAGTGGTGGAACTAGGGGGTTGGCCATGGCCCCCTGGAATTTTGTGAAAATGACCCTTAAATAATTGGAAAACTGATATTATTATTATTATTATTATTATTTACATTGGCTTCTCCTAAGGTTTTGTTTTTTCTTTTAACATAGTGGCTACCCAAGGCAAATTTGCTAGTTTTGCCGTGTACTGTGGCAAGACATTTCTGTGATAGAAGTCAGACGTGTGTAGTATGTGGCCTGTGGGTATTTTTTTTTTTCTATAATACCTTGAATGTGGGTATTTATGAGAGAGGAAAGAGAGCAATCCAAAGAAGCGAGGGGTTGTGCGTGTGTTTTTTTTTTTTTTTTTTTCCCTGCTAAGTTGGGATTGCAAGTGATACTTAAACACTGGTAGACCGGTCCTGGGTGTATTTGTAATGCTAACATGCCAACACCACTAAATCACAAGTGTGTTGGCTGGTTTGCTGTTGGGTGACAAAGAAAGAGAGGGGGCAGAACTAGGCTCGCCTTTGGAAAAATCGAAACCTCTTATTAGTCCTATCACCTATTATAGTGATTAAATAATAAATTATTACTCAAATTAGTGAGATGGCAACCTTTGGATCAACTAAATCTGTGATTAACTTTCTTTACTTCCTCTTTTTAATGGACATAAATAAAAGGAGTCTCATTTGTAATGTGTGAAATGTGGTGATCAATTCAAAGTATACAATTCTTTCTCTTTAAAGCGGAATGTTACTTGCAAAAAAAAAAAAAAAACCCCTCAATTCTGGCGTTAGGATAAGCCAAATCAGCTTATTGGGGCCCATTTGTGGATGTGTCATTTCAAAAACACATAATATGTGCCTTTTCAATAAAAGGTGTCTCTTGGGCTAAATATGTGTATTTTCAATAAAATGTCTCTTGTGATCATATGCATGGATGTAATCCAATTCAAAGGAATGACTTTTAACTCTATAAATTAAGATTATTTTAAATGCTTTTATATAGTATTTAAAATTAACATAAATGCATATGAATCCTTTATTTTATGTATCCTGACGTGGATTAAGTGATGAAAGGTTTGGTTTTCGTAATTTTTTGATTGATTTAAAATTTTTACTTAGTTTGTCATAAATAGATTTATATTAAAATTTTTAATTAGTTTGGATTTTCAAAGGTGGCCCCACGGATGTCGTTAACATGGGAAAGGTGTGTGTTGGACATCCGTTTCGCTTTCTCGAGACAAGTCCGTGTATATGCGACAAAAGGACGCAATTGATTGTGACTGACTATTTTTTGACATGCGGTCAAACAATATCGGATCCAGTAATTTTCTAATACGTGGGACTTTGTCCAAACGTCGCTTTAACGTTCCATGTCTTGCAGGTCTATGTGAATCCAGGTCCCGCAGGGTGAGCATTTGCCCTACGTGGAAAGCGTCAAGGAATCATTTATCTTTTTTTTTTTTTTTACCCTAATTCATTCCTTTTTCAAAATAAAGTATTTTCTTAATATTTATATATTTTAATGTAATTTTTATTTTGTGTAATTTAAAAAAAAACTATTATTGTTTCACTATTTATAATATAACATTAATGTCACAATTCAATCCAGGGGTTTTAAGTCTTCCTTAAATCTGATTTTTTCAATTTCATAACTATAATTCAAATAATCTCACAATAGTCGCTTGACTCTAGTCCATGTTTTTTTTAAATTTTCTTGCACCATATCCCATGATTTGTATCATACACTTTCTACAACAAACAACTGAATTTGTTTTTTAGATGACACTAAAAATGATATTTTATGAAAATCAATTACACATCTAATTGCCATGTCTCTGGTTCTATCATTAGGGCAAAAAATCCCCCTGGGATGCTATACAGAAGTCATGACATTATGGGACAGTCCCATAATATCATGGAGTTTATTAGCTTTTGTGACATACAATGTTTTCATAATTTTATGGGATTTGGCGCAAATTTTGCTTTTTTAAAAATATGTTTACTAGAGCCAAGCAACTCTAGTCATGAAATTGAGGAAATCGGATTTTTTCTAGTATCCTAGCTTAGGGGGACTGGCCCCTAGCCCCCTGGCGAGGGAGCCCTCGGGAGAGGAGAATAGCCTCGGGTGAGGTGGGGTAACCCTCTGCGCTCAATTCCTAGACATAAAAGTAAGAACAGACACAAGAAAATCAATTTTAAGAAGACTAATTTGTCAAAACCCCTGCAATCTATGTACTTTATCCATCTGATTGTACCAAATGTGAAACCAGAGTAAGATCACACAATGCAACAATTTTATTTTCTTTAGGTGGGCGGGACAACGGAAAAGTGTCTTATTGACTAAAAATAAAATGCCATCATAACTCTTTATATTTTATTCTTTCTTGATTTAATGATCCACCTCACTTTACTTCAATTTACGATGCATTCAAACACGTTTTTAAGAGCTTTTCTTTGCTTTTCCATACTTTTGTCTGGCTTGACACCACAACCATGTGAAATTCCCCGTGGTGAAATTCCCCAACACCCCCCCCCCGCCCCCCCCGCCCCCCCAAAAGGGTTGGTAGCATCAGGAGGGTATGAGTCATTTGCACTATGTTGTGTTTTATTGCTAGCCACAATTTTCGACCCCACCTATATTTTCATCATTCGTCAGAGATCTAGCTTTATTGTGATTTATCAGACCTCACTCTCGCTTCCAGAACTTCTACTTCCTTTATTATTATTATTACTGTTATTTGCTACGATGAAAGAGTTTCATTAACCAACAACAAAATCATTTACCTAAGCTAGATCCCACATATCTAACGGTAGGCGGCGAAAACACGACACCCACTTAGATTGAGCTGAACTTTGTAGATCAGGGAATACCGAACGCCAAGAACCTGAAAAGGAAAGGAAAAATGGCTTGGGTCAGAGCCCCTAGTTGCAGTGAGCCGAAGGCGCTCCGATGCCTGAGTTAGTTCCGAGAAAACTCAGCAGCAGGAGAGAGAGGAGAATGAAAAAAAAAAAAAAATCTTGTGTATTGTCTGTTGCATACCTCTATGGGGTTGACCCCACGTGTATATATGTGGACATTCCTTGTTCATTCTCTCTGTGAGTGGGGGTAGGTGGGGTGAGGTCCCATCGATCCTCATCCTGACATTCGGCGGTAGGTAAAAAGGGAACATCCCATTAGGACCTCCCATGCTTTCGGTCAGTTGATGTTAAGGGATGATAAAGCCAACTTCTTATCGCCATAAATGAGTAATCCTATCGTCATAAATGAGTGCTCTTATCTGTCAGGATGTGCCCGTACTTCTCAGAGGAAGGTGACGGCCCACTCTGCCTCTAGCGTTTTGTACCGAGACCAAGAATGGCTTGGCCGCGCTGGGCACTGTGCTGAGCTGACACTCACGCCGAGCTACCGAGCTGACCCGTCGTGCTGGCACTCCTAACCGAGCTGCGGAGTTGCATGGTGGAGGTCTCTTGAGTCGGCGTACCTTACAGAGCCGCGGAACTGCTGGGCTGTGATTACGAGGCTGAGGTGGACAGCTAGCACTCCTACCGCGATCCTCCCTTAATCTCGTCATTACGGTGTTTTGCCCACACAGTAACAAAATACAACTTTCATTCTTATCCTGTCCAATTTTATGCTTTGACCTCACCCTCTCAGAGCTGTATCTAACTCCTACAAAACTCTGCGTTTATAACAGAGGAGGGATCAGCCACTTCCTTATGATATTTTGAGCCGATAAATCAGCTGGAAAACTGGTTGCAAAAAGATTGGGGGGTATGGAGGTATTACTTTTACCAAATCATCTCCTAATTGGTTAGCTTGGGCTTGACAAAAACAGAGCCTCTCCCACTTCCCTATGCTGTCAAGGTCATACAATAAGCCTTCCCAGATTGCCATAAATCTCCAAACAGCAAGACCTTTACAACTAAGATCCTTCATTAGCGTAAAATTGTCCCCTTCTATTATTTCATCATGCAGACCCACCAAGATTTTAAGAAGCTTGACTCCTTTAGTCAGTTCAAGTAATTCAGCTTCCACGGGATCTTGACAGTCTCTTTGCTCTCAGAAAGCTAATATATATTGCTGCCCCTGTAGTACCTGATGATTCCTCCTATTTCAGCCACCCCTCTTTGAAACTGAACTGAACGATCAAAGTTGAGCTGAACCTTAACCTGCTGGTGCAGGGACCACTCATCTCTTGGGAAAGCCTATCTTTCTTTTGCGAGGTGTAGAGATTCCTTGACATTTCACTCTATTTATTGTTGGACAGTTTAAAAACAGAATAAAATTCATACAAAATATAAATAAAGTGCATTTTCCAAATGCATTGGAATGTGTAATTGAAGAGGGGTCATGTTTTGTATATATCTCCTTAAGGTTTATAGAATTTGTAAATATACTCCTGTAGTTTGACTATTTAGTGATACATCCCTATTTTTTTTTCATTTTAATACCTTCTACATCCTTAAAATTGGTAGTTTTAATTAGAACTAGCACAAAAACCCGTGCTAATCACGGGTATGCATGAAGAGGTAGGATTCTATGCATGTTTAAAAATGAGGGAGATGGAAGTCCATAAGCGGGGCAAGTATATTAGTGGAAAGTAGACGGAGAGTTTGTTAGCAGTTGTAAAAGCTGTAAGTAACTTCCAATCAAAACAGAAAAAACAGTCAAAATTGGACTCCCAAGCCTTCTAGCTTAATATATTATAATTGGCAACGACAACGAGTTTTTTTTTAAAATGAGAAATTCTCCCTTGCATTCATTTAATGAGAATGAGTATGCCATTATTTATAAAAATACTATTAATTTATCCTAATTTCCAACAGTCTCCTTCTCTTTCTCAATAATTGTTCCATGCACATGAAGCCTAATATTGTATCTTGAAATTGTCATCAATCCAATGGTAGGTTATGCATGGATTGGGCCAATTATGACCAATTAATTGATGACTCCTAATTAATGAATATAGTACCGTCCATGTTCCAAGTTTAAGAGGAAAAGTAAATCAAAGCTCTTGAAATCATCCATACAAGAAAAAAAGAGATGAGCAAAAGTGTCTTTTCAATATATAAAAACTTATGGTGGTTGCATGGCTATTAATCTTGGAGACGTGGAAGGTATTAAATATGACAGTGGCTAAATACACACCGGGAATTGATCTCTGCACACTGCTACTCTCTACACTCACCATGGTTACTCTCTACAAACCATGTAACTTCCCTAAATACCCTAGCTTACACTCTCCCAACTTCTCTCTACACTCCCTCTCTATTCTCTCCCTACCCGCCGCCGCGCTACCCGTTCTCTCTCTCTCTCTCTCTCTCTCTCTCTCTCTCTCTCTCCGCCAGCCTCCGCTGCTACCTGTTCCCCCTCTCCACGTCTCTCTCCCTCTCTGTCTCTCCCTCGCCTTGCCCGCCGCCACCCTCTCTCCCTCTCCCTTTTTTCTCTCCCCTTCTGACCCTCTCCCTCTCTCCCCCTCTCTCCCTCTTCCTGCCCGCCACTAGCTGCCACCCTCTCTCCTTCTCGCCCTCCCTGTCCCTCCCTCCCTCTCTTTCGCTCCATCTCCCCCTTCGGCGGTGTTGCCGGAGGGGGCGATGGTGGCTGGGGTGGGGTTGCGGGTGTGGGTGTGTAGAAAGAAGTTGGTGAGGTAGAGAGTTTAATAAATGTCCTTTTAAGTAATTTTCTACATGGGTATTTTGGTATAAAAAAAACTTCAATGTGTGGAGAGCAAAAGTCAGTGTGCATTTAGCAGCTCTCATTAAGTATTCAGCTAAAGTTAAAAAAGCTTTTTGTATATACCCCTCTAAGGTTAGGCCCTTAAGGTTTTAGTGTTTGTAAATAGGCCCCTGCATTTTCTTTTTAATACCTTTCATCTCCATAAAATCAATATTCCTAACAAGAATGGGCAACCACCATGAACTTTGTATTGAATTTTTATATAAATAATAGCTTTGCCTTTACATTCATTAAACAAAAATGAGTATCTTATGATTTACAAAAATGTCATTATTTTATCTCACATCCCAATGGTTTTTTTTATCAATAACTCTCTCATGCACATGATGAGGGGTGGACCCAAGTACAAGGGCCTAGGGGTTAAAGCCCCCACCCATATCTAAGAAAAGTTTAAAACCCCATCTCCCGGCCCTACGCAAATTCAAAAATTAATATATATATATATTTTTAACATTCTCCCCCTTCCCCAATATTTCTTTTATATGGAGCCAAACACCAATCCCCCACCACATGAAGCATAATAATGTATTTTGAAACATTCATTAATCCAACAGTGGGTTATGTATGGATTGGATAAATCATAACCGGTTCTAAGTACAAGTGTTGATTGTCGTCATGATCAATTTAAATTTAATGAAATGAGTTCTGTATTGATAAAAAAAATTTATTTAGGGTTATTCTCTCCCACTAACTGCAATTGTTAATGTTACATGCATTATAAAAGACTATTAAGTCCGAGCTTTTAGAATAATAAATATAAGGATAAAAGAGATGGACAAAAGTGTCATTTCGCTTTAAAAACATACAGTGGTTGGAAAACTATTGATTTTGGGGACACGGAAGGTATTCAAATGAAATTGTAGATCCCTATTTATAAATACTAAAACTTTATTAGCCAACTTACAAATCCTATAAATCTTAGGGGGCTACATATAAAAAAGCTCAAGTTAAAACTTCTCACCAGGGTAATAGCTGGGGCATACTAATGGGTCTATGGCTTGGATGGTTCTTGAGGATCGGCTCATGTTAGGATTGGCAAGTACTATTTAGTGTATAATATAATATAAATACGCTGCTTACGAAAGAGATTCTTGGAAGAGATGCAGTCTCGCACTAGAGTTAAAAAGTCATCTTGTGACCGGTGGCACAGTTAGGTTTGAATGCTTTGTATTTTGGGTATTTTTTTTTTTGTATGGTTACCTAGACTCATCGATAACTTTTCCTTGTTACTAAGCTGGACAATTTTACCTATACATTCTTTGTACCGTCTGTACCCATGCACATGCCAAAAGTCAATTTTTCCTTTGTGATATCACAATAAATTTTGCAATATCGCAATTTATATTGCGATATTGCAATTTATTAACTTGTGATATCGCAACCCGAAAAAACTTTTTCATCTTTTTATCCCTCCCCGTTTCGACTTTTCCTCATTTTCACCTACTATAACTCTCTCCCCAAGCCGATCTCACCCTCCTCCTCCCTCGCCAACCTATTTGCAAACACGCAAGGCCCTCAACATCAACGAATCAGCAAGGTCTCCATTGCCTCCATCGACTAAGGATTTTGGCCTTCATTGTTTCACAATCTGTGCGTTCCCAAGCTTGGTGTTGTTGCAGTTGCCTCTGGTAGAACCTAATAATCCTTCTTCTCTTTCTCTTAGTGAGATTCAGGTCTTCTCTTCCATTTACCTCTTTCTCGCTCTATTTATCTCTCTTTGTGTGTTTAGAAACCCTAAATGCTCTTGAACCCTTTTTGGCAAAAATAAATAAAAAAGAAGAACTCTAGAACATCAGAGTTCTGCATCTCTACTTTCAATGAGTCAGAGTCACCCTGTAGATTTTCTCTTTCATCACCATGAACTAGCTGTTATAGCCTTTCAAGGCATTGGACCAAAGCTTCAACTTCCTTGCTAATTTCTTGAATCTCCAAGTCTTGGGGATGCTATTGTTGGTCTTTACCATCCATATGAAGCATTCTCAACACGTATGTCTGCATGTCTTGTTCATGTTTGGAACAGCACATTGATCTATCCAAAGATGAAAAATCTTACAACTGACGCAATCCAAGTTAATAGGATTGACTGATTAGCACTTACCATACCCCAAACTCCAAGGGAAAAAAATAACAAGAAGGCAACTGAGTCATATGTGAAATTGCGATATCACAACTTATTAACTTGTGATATCACAAGTTAATAAGTTGTGATATCGCAAAGGAAAAATAGATTTTTTGCCCGCGTTGGGATATGGACGGTATGGAGAACGTGTAGGTAAAACTGTCAAATTTGGTAACGGGGGGAGTTATCGATGAGTTCAGGTGACCGTACCCAAAAAATCCCTTGTATTTTTGTGCCTCCTTTCTCTATGGTGTCTCCCACTCCCACCCAAAAAGATTTTATCAGTTCTATGGTGTTTGATTACACCAATTCCTTTTCCATCCGGCAAGCAAGAGTCAGACACTGATGCTTGTGTTTCACCATTTGCGGGAACAATTTGCCAATTTATCCTCCGCATGTATGGTGTACGTCATTCATCATAGATGGGCACAGATCACATAGATGCAGATTGTTGAATCACAGCCCCACTGTGAATAGGGCCTTCTCCCTGACCATCATTCTAATTGGGAATTTAAACTCACTCCAACTGGAGCAGACTCGCTGTTGTGTCGATCAAGTTGAACTCCATATTTAATCTATATGGAGTGAACCGCATATTTAACACATGATCAATCCTACGGTAAGACCACAGAACTGGAATGATTTTGGGTCCATGCCAACACATGTGGGGCAGTGTTTGGTGAAAGGTTTCAATTTTTAAAGGCAGAGCACTCTTAACCAACAGGGGTGACAACTATGATGCAGTCATCCCCTCAATGGACCAGCTCCAACCCACCAATTGGACGGTTCAGATCATCAATTAAGTGTAATTTCCTTCCAGAGCCAGGCCTAAAATATGGGCAGTCTGGATTTTGGCATTTATGTATACCAAGAGCAATTTGGTTTGTGAAAGATAAACATGGGAGAATAGCCCAACCAAACTAATGAACAGTCGCCCACACTCGACAAAATGCAACACGCATATGATGGTTTTTGTCGGAAAAACATCCAAGAGATATTTCGACTTAAAAAATTCCATTTATTATTGACCATTTTTTTAAATTGTAAGTTTCTATTCAAAGAGGTGGGTTAAACTAAAAATACAAAATTGTGCCATAATTGGGTAAATCTAATTAGGAGCCTACATATTGAATCGGGACCCGTCTGGACAGAGTTTTACTCCAAATGGTACTTTCGGAGAAAAATTGTAAAAAATTCTAAGTTAATACAAAAAGTATATGAAAGAAATGAAAAATCAGATTTCTCGGTGAAAATGCATGAAATGATGGAATTAAGTGAAACTTGCTGCATTTAACCTAATTAAGTTCGTAATTCACCCTAAAATGATGCTTAAATGGTGTAATTCCCTAGACTCAACACAATCTCATCACATGATTCCTCTACAATTTATTTTTGTTTTGTTTGGTGTTATCTCTCTATAATCTCAACACATGACTCATGCATTTATTCTATATTTTCTATTTTCTGGTTTGATGCAGGGGTCTCGCACCAAACATAAAAAGCACAGTTTCAACGAATTCTCTCTCTTCAAGGATAGCGGTTACAGGCAAAAAAAACTTGATTTTGGCTTTACTCTCAACCATCCACATGCCACGTCAAAGGCTGTGTACATGTCAGCAATCATAACTTTCTTTCGTTCATCCGTTTAGAGAAAGAAAGAAAACGCCTAATGACTCAAAACAAACACCCCTCTTTATCTCCCCTGCTGAATGAAAACACCCGCTCAAAACAAACACCCCTTTGTACAAAGACACTATATATAATACTTGGGCATAGGGTACCATTGTGCTACACACTTCTTTCGCACTTTTTCATCATCGACATCGTCATTTTCATCATCCCTTTTTGGTACCATCCTCATATTTCTTGTTTGGAACCAAACAGGGAATATCCAGGAGGTTCATCTTCTTTGTTGTTTGGAACTCATTGTTTGGCGCCAGACAGTGAAGATGATCATGAGAGGAGGACATAGAGGAGAAGATTTCTCAGAACCCATGTTAAGATTTCATAGAGCCTACGTTCATCATCTTATTCTCCGGGAGTTTATATTTTTCAGGAAAAATTAGCCAAAAGTCCCTTAGTACGGTCTTGTAAAGCCATATAGTTTATATAGCTGGATATATTTTTGCGAGAGGTGCCTAGATACGCCACACATTTTCATGACTGATTTACCCTTTCAACTGTTTAGACATAAAATTTTGAATTTTAAAATTTCAAATCTTCTATCCTCTCTCATTCCTAGAGTAGGCCCATCAACAAGACTCCATAATTTCTCGAGCGTGAGAGGATACAGACTCAGCTGGCAGTGCCCCTCTCTCCCTCTCTCAGTTCCAAGTTCTCTCTCTCATTTTCAAGTTTTGGGAAGAGGAGTGAAAAGACAATGGCGTCTCGTCTGCAAATACCGAGTGACTACTCGGTGCTTCTGTCCGTAACTCATTCCAACCTCAAGAACTTCGCTTCTGATGTTCGCTTCTCAGTTCAGGTACAAAACCTACCTTTCTAAGGATCCAAAATGAGGCTTTTCTGGGTGCACTCTTCTCTTTTATTTAGGACCCATTTGCATACTCGCTGAAATTCCAAAGAATTAAGAGCAACAAGTGAAGGGTCATGCCCCAATGTCCATGACTTTTTGCAAGAAACACAGCTTTCCAATAGAGAGAACCACAACTTCTACAGAAGACCACTACCACCCATTGGTGTTCTGTTGCAGAGAACCAATCTGTCATCGTCCGTTCGCGGAGAAACAGAAGACCACTACCACCCATTGGTGTTCGCCGTTCGCTGCCGGAACCAAAGTAGTGGGTTTCAAGACCGGTCCTATTGTGCCATTGCAGAAGACGTTGGGTTTTTGTGATTTACAACCGCTGATGTTTGTCGCCATTTATTGCCGGACGTCGACTGTTCCCATCGCTGCTGCTTGCTTTCACTGCTCCCGGAGAAGATAGAGGAATCGTCAAATTTATCTGAGTTTTTTAAAAAGATTTACGTCTTTTGAAATTTATTTGCATTTTTTAAAATTTATTTAAATCTTTTGATATTTATTTGCATCTTTTTAAATTGAGAAATGCTACATGGACGGAATAAGGGTCCGAAATGCAGCACGATTTACAGCTGGCAGCAACAATTTTTTGAAAATGAGACCTCCATGTTGTTGAAAATGAGACGGCATCAACTTTTAAAATGCTATACATGTGGCATCGGGCTGCATTTCGGTCCCTTATTCCGTCCATGTAGCATTTCTCTTTTAAATTTATCTGGGTTCTTTTGAAATTTATCTACGTCTTTTGAAATTTATTTGTGTTCTTTTGAATTTATTTGCGTTTTTTGAAATTTATTTGTGTTTTTTTTTAAATTTATTTGAAAATCTCATTAATGAGATTTTCATTAATCGTGGCCAATTAAATGGTAGTTGATCATTATTAATAGCATATCCCACTAATCACGGAATATGATTTATTTTTACATAAATAAGAACTTTTAAATAAATAGTAACTTAAAAATTCTAGGTGTTCAAATTAAAAAAAAAAAGACTTACCATACTATGAAAAAAGATCGTGGATCTAAGGCCTGAAAGTAAACTGTTTAGGGACTTGTCGCCGAATGCCCCTATTTTTTAAATAGGGATAAGAACCCATTTTATTAATTGATCCGTTGGCCCACTTACATGTTCTTTAAGAGTTGAAGGACTCAAATTTTCTATTATCCCTTTGCGTGTTTTGAAAGATTAATGTAAGTCACCATCTACTCAATAGCGATTTGATGGCTCAGTGCAGACCGGAGCTCTAAAATGCATTCACCCAATCCATGTGTTTTTATTATTTTGTATTTGCTTTAGACAATATTTTTAATTTATAAATCAATTTAAGTGTGACTTAATCATGCATCGCATGGGGCTTTCTCGTTTTTACTATTACTAGTGGAGCCCATGCATGTGCAAGGAACATATTCTTTTAGTATGATAATCTGGAAAAATAAAGTCATTGAAAAACTCATTATTAACGATCCCAATAGAAAATGACCAGTTTACATATAACTCATTTTTTTTGGCAAATTAAGCAATTTCAAGTCACTCATTGTTTTTATAAAATTCAGTAAAAGCTTCAATAAAAAAAAAAAGTAAGAAAAAGATGGAATAACAAGATATATGGAAGGAAACTAACTGAAAAAAAAAAAAGTTGAAAACCAACATTAAAAAGAGGCCCAACATTAAAAAAAGATTTTCTATTGCCACAAAGTTCACTTTGTCGAATGTTGTTGGAACACTAAATGTTTAAAATATCACAATTCTATTTTACATATTTCATTTATAGCATTGCAAATTCAATTAAACAAAATACCAACCAACCAAAACAGTACTCAACTCATAGCTTTAAACGACTCAACAATAAATTACATAGATTTCAAGCAATCTTTGGCATTCTCATCTCTTCCTCTGACAAGCAAATCGTGTCTTTACAAGCATTGGGATTGAAGTTGAAATTTTCTACTCATGAAAATCTCAATTGAAATTTCTTATTTGAGTTCTTGTAGCGTATGTACAAAATTTTCAAACACAACCATGTTCATGAACATTTGAGCTAAGCATTTCATCGAAATATAATAATAGTAAGTGGGGCCCACAGATGTGTAGAGAAAAAGCATGACAAGTTCTTCTACTGAGTGGTATAATATAATAATACTAAGTGGGGCCCACATATGTTTAGATGTAGAGAAAAAGCTTGACAAATTCTTCTGCTAAGTGGGGGCCCACAGATGTGTAGTTCTCTTTTATTTTATACATATATATATAATATAATAATACTAAGTGGGGCTCACGGATGTCTAGATGTAGAGAAAAAGCATGCTAAGTTCTACTAAGTGGGGCTCACAGATGTGTATTTCTCTTTTATTATATATATAATATAATAATACTAAGTGAGGCCCACAGATGCATAGAGAAAAAGCATGACAAGTTTTTCTCTTTTATTGGGGCCCACGTATGTGTAGTTCTCTTTTATTATATATATATATATATAAAATATCATAGTACTAAGTGGGGCCCATAGATGTGTAGAAAAAATGCATAACACTTTCTTCTCTTTTATAATAAGGGTATAGATATTATATAATTATTATTATAATGTAATAAGAATATATTATTATATTATAGTATATTATATTATTTGTGGGGGGCCCACAAAGGTATAGTGAAAAAGTATGCAACTTTTCTTCTCTTTTATAATAAGGGTATAGATTTTATATTATTATTATTATTATCATTATATAATATATTATTATATTATATGATATTATAATATTGGGGGTGGGCCCCACAAAGGTGTAGTGAAAAAGTTTGTAATTTCTCGTAATTATATATTATTATATTATATTATACTATTTGGGGTGGGCTCTACAATGATGTAGTGAAAAAGTTTGTAATTTCTCATAATAATATATTATTATATTATATTATACTATTTGGGGGCTAGGCCCCACAATGGTGTAGTGAAAAAGTTTTGCATTATAATATTTGGGTTTGGGCCCCACAAAGGTGTAGTGGTTTTAGTGAAAAAGTTTTCAATTTCTCATAATACTATATTATTATATTATAATATTTAGGGGTGGGCCCCACAATGGTGTAGTGAAAATGTTTTCATTATAATATTTGGGGGTGGGCCCTACAATGGTGAAGTGAAAAATATTTGCAACTTTCCCTCTTTTATAATAGTAGTAGATAGTAGAAGTATAGATAGAAATATTTGGGGGTGGGCCCACAAAGGTGTAGTGAAAAAGTTTGCAATTTCTCATATTAATATATTATTATATTATATTATACTATTTAGAAGTGGGCCCCACAATGGTGTAGTGAAAAAGTTTGCATTATAATATTGGGGGTGGGCCCTATAATAGTGTAGTGAAAATGTTTACAATATCTCCTCTTTTATAAAAGTAGATAGATAGTAGATTATAGTATATAGTAGATATTATTATAATATAATAATATATTATTATTATATTCTATTATAATAGTTGGAGGTGGGCCCCACATGGTGTAGTGAAAACACTTTGCAACATTGCCTTTTTTATAATGGTACTAGTGGAGCCCATGCACGTGCAATGCACGAGCAAGGAACATACTCTTTCAGTGTGATAATCTGGGAAAATAAAGTCATTGAAAAACTCATTATTAATGATCCCAATGGAGAATGACCAGTTTACATATAGCTCATTTTTTTTTTTGGCAAATTAAGCAATTTACAGTCACTAATTGTTCTTATAAAATTCAGTAAAAGCTTCAATAAAAGAAAGTAAGAGGAAGATGGAATAATAAGATATATGGAAGGAAACTAACTGAAAAAAAAAGTTCAAAACCAACATTAAAAAGAGGCCCAACATTAAAAAGAGATTTTCTATTGTCACAAAGCTCACTTTGTCGAATGTTGTTGGAGTACTAAATGTTTAAAATGTCACAGTTCTATTTCACATATTTCATTTATAGCATTGCAAATTCAATGAAATAAAATACCAACCAACCAAACAGTACCTAACTCATAGCTTTAAATGAATTAACAACAAATTACATAGATTCCAAGCAATCTTTGGCATTCTCATCTCTTCCTCTGATAAGTAAATCGTGTCTTTACAGGCACTGGGATCGAAGTTGAAATTTTCTACTTATGAAAATCTCAATTAAAATTTCTCATTTGAGTTCTTGTAGCAAATGTACAAAATTTTCAAACACAACCATTTTTATGAACATTTGAGCTAAGCATTTCATCGAAATATAATAATACTAAGTGGGGCCCACAGATGTGTAATTCTCTTTGATTATATATATAATATAATATAATAATACTAAGTAGGGACCACAGATGTATAGAGAAAAAGCATAACAAGTTCTTCTACTAAGTGGGGCCCACAAATGTGTAGTTCTCTTTTATTTTATATATATATAATATAATAATACTAAGTGGGGTCTACAGATGTGTAGATGTAGAGAAAAAGTATGACAAGTTCTTCTACTAAGTGGTATAATATCATAATACTAAGTGGGCCCCACAGATGTTTAAATATAGTGAAAAAGCTTGACAAATTCTTCTACTAAATGGGGCCCACAGATGTGTAGTCCTCTTTTATTTTATACGTACATATAATATAATAATACTAAGTGGGGCCTAGAGAGATGTAGTTCTTTTGTATTTATATATATAATATAATAATACTAAGTGGGGCCCATGGATGTCTAGATGTAGAGAAAAAGCATGCTAAGTTCTTCTACTAAGTGGGTCCCACATATGTGTATTTCTCTTTTATTATATATATAATATAATAATACTAAGTGAGGCCAACATATGCATAGAGAAAAAGCATGACAAGTTCTTCTCTTTTATTGGGGCCCACATATATGTAGTTCTCTTTTATTATATATATATGTATATAATATCATAGTACTAAGTGGGGCCCATAGATGTGTAGAGAAAAAGCATGACACTTTCTTCTCTTTTATAATAATGGTATAGATATTATATAATTATTATTATAATGTAATAAGAATATTATATTATATTATATTATATTATATTATTTGGGGGGGCGGGGGGGGCGGGGAGCGCATAAAGGTGTAGTGAAAAAGTTTGCAACTTCTTTTCTCTTTTATAATAAGGGTATAGATTTTATATTATTATTATTATTATATAATAATATATTATTATATTATATGGTATTATAATATTTGGGGGTGGGCCCCACAAAGGTGTAGTGAAAAGGTATGCAATTTCTCCTCTTTTATAATAGTAGGTTAGGGACACGAAATGTCCTATTAGCTTGTGAGAGTGCATGAACTTGAGTTTTTTTTAGGAAAACAAAATGTGTTTTCATCTTCAATTGCTTTTTTTTATATTTCTTGGTTTAAATATCGCCATCATCAAAATCTTGTCCCAATTATATTAATGGGTTTGGCTGCATAAGGGCTAAATCATTGAATAGGTAGCACTTCATTGGATCTATTCTTACTACCTTTATTTGTGTCCTCTTTGGCTTACCCATTTTTGAGGGGGTATCAACTTATATAGATAAGTTTTTTTTTCTTCCCAAACATTATCCTTTAGTCCACATTGGACAAAGTTCAATTGCACTTCATTTATCACATATTGATACTGCCTGTAGATGTTCTTGATCGAATGTGCTCATTTCTAATTTTATCATAAATCCATTTAACATTCTTATCTCTGCTACTCACATTTATGTCAAGTTGCTTCATGCCTCAAGTCGAAATAAAAGAGAAGAATTGTGTCATGAATTTGGTGTAAATATAAATTAATTAAAAATAGAAAGGAGGTAAGAATGGACTTGAGATATTGATTTGAGATAGATTCCAATCTTATCCACATTTTCCTTTTATTTTCTCCACCACCTAAAAAAAAAAAAACAAAGAAATTGAAAAAACGATTACTCGATTTATTAGAATGTATTAAAATGAATTTTTATTACTTTTAAAATATCAGCATCTACTCAATAGAAGAGATTAAAAAAATTATTAGGATCGTGTGTGCCAAGTTTGGTCTAAATCCGAGTTCATTTTGGTATAATAGGGAGGTAGTTAGCAATTTTTCAAAGAATTTAGGGAGCTTTTTCGTAATTTTAGAATTTTGAGATTATGGTACCGTTTGGTAGATGTTTTTAATTCCCAAACTCTAGTCTTCTAGCTCATCTTGATCCGGATCCTCAAAACCCCTCTAAATCCAAACCCAATCCAAAGTCTACTTTAGACAAATTGAAAAATTCCCATCATGTCCCCATCTTTATCCATCATTTTCACTTTCTCTTGTATCTTTGCTTTCTCATTTCTTTATCTCATCTCATTCACCACACTCTCTTTTTATTGGCCATGTGTGTAGTAAATCCGTACTACACTTTTCTCTCTTTTATAATAGGGGATAAACAAATTGGAAAATTCCCATCATGTCCCCATCTTTATCCATCATTTTCACTCTCTCTTTTCTCTTTGCTTTCTCTTTTCTTGATCTTATCTCATTCATCACACTCTCTTTTTATTGGCCATGTGTGTAGTAAATCCGTACTATACTTTTCTCTCTTTTATAATAGGGTATAGATATAGGATTGGATGATTTCTGTTCCTTTTTATGAGTTGGTAATTAATTTAAATATTAATATTAAATAACTATTGAATGATATTTAACACTGCGTGGGAGGGGCTTTCATGCTAGTTTTTCCTCAATGCGGACGTTTGAAAAGCAGTGTTAGCTATTTTGTCATTCAAGAAAGGCGGTGAAGTCTTTTTACGGAAGCCTGCTCAGAAACATCGAATAATCCTACTTTCATTGATGATTCTTCCAATCTCTCTCATTTTTCTACGAAAAAGAAATCTCTCTCATTTGTAACATGCCAGACCTTCCTTCCATTGACAAGCAAGGAGGAGAAGGCGTCGACCGTCCTCTGGCGGCCCCCCCTGTAGCAGGGACATCTCCGGGGCGACCGGTAGCTGGAGCTCAACCAGGCGTCGCCCCTATGCGGCAGGCTCCTCCGGGGGGGCGTAATTGTCTGTGGGGACGTGCACCTTGGGTGAGCTTAGTATGATTTTCTAATCTATCCATCTAATTAACCATGAATCAAATTAGATCTGATTGTCTTTCATCTTCTCGAGCTTGCAGGCCTTTCTTAACACATGTGATCATAATTGTCCGTGGACCTGTGGACTTTGGGTGAGCTTAGTATGATTTTCTAATCTATCCATCTAATTAACCATGAATCAAATTAGATCTGATTGTCTTTCATCTTCTCGAGCTTGCAGTCCTTTCTTCTCGTCTTCCTCCTGTTGGGATTTGTCTACTTGTTAATTGGGCACAAGTTTCGCTGATACCGGGCTCTCCTCTTCATTTGGTATTTTTTTTTTTTTTTCAGATTTATCTCAAGAGATTTGCTGCTTTGCTTCTACTATAGATTTGCATCTAACTATTCCAAGTCACTGGCCAATAACTACCACACCCACAATCATGTAAATAGCTTGACGTGGAATTCTTCTTCTTTATTTATTTATTTATTTATTATTATTATTATCGGTGAGGTGGAATTCTTTTGAGAATAACATCTTGCCATGAATTGCTTATATTAAAACGACCCTTTTTCCTTTTCTGGAGTCAAGAGCATAGGGAGAATATTAATGCCTAAATTGATTTATCTTTGAAGGAAAGAGAGAATTCCTGGTCATGTTTAGTAATTAAATCATCAGGGAAAGGATTCTTGCTTTCCACGGTATCAATTAAAATCTACGTTTGGTAAGTACAAATCCCTGATGATTTTGGCCGCTTCAAATCAAGGCTACAAAGGATTTTGGCATACGGCCACCCCCCCTTCTGAGCTCCAAATCCTTGGGTAAAAATTCTAGTCCTGTGATTTAAGATCTCGCGTCCGCTCTCCCACGAAGGATCTCTCTCTCGAAGTGTCTCACGAAGCATCTCTCTGTGATCGTGTCTCTCTCTCCGGTAGACTCTTTCTCTCATCTATTCCTCTCTATCCACCTCTCTGCATCTATTCCTTCTCTCTCTGCACCCCTTCCACCAAAGCCCCCTCACCCACCGAGCCCTTTCCCTTTTTACCCTTTTCTCGCCCCTACCGATCCTTCTATCTCTCCCTAAAGAGGGCCAGGAAAAAAAATCACTCTGTTGGCATACCTATCATCTATGGAAGTGCATTAATCTCTTCCAACTCGCATTGTTTCATTGTTCCGTGCTGATATTTTTCGGAGCAGGTGAGGTGATATCTTCTTACCCCTACCAATCTCTCTCTCCTTCTTTCTCTTTACCCCATGCCGACCCTTCCCTCTCTCCTATTACTATATGTGGAGCCAATCTCTCTCCTACTATTTGGCAATTGATTTTGAAATTTCTAGATGCTCTTGTTGCTTTATCAATTATATTTCTTTCATAAGTAATTTACTTTGACTATTGATTTGTTGTACATTACCTAATCAAATTTTCTCTTCTTGTTAGTTATACCTTTTTAGAGGCCTCAGAATATAAATAGATATGGGATAAAGTAGAGCCTGACTTATCTGAGGATTATTTTCTCTTTTAAAAAAAGAGGGAAATTCATTTTTGATATAAGAGATTATTAGAGCATGACAACCCAAAAACCCAAAATATAAATAGGCCAAAACCACCATAAACTGAAGTCGTAAGATGCTAGCTACACTGTTGTCATTATCTGAATGTTTTGGATGCAATCCAATACTGCTACCGGAGGTATTGCGTTGCGTTGACATTTACTGCCAAAATCTAGGGATGATGTTAGGGAAATGGTTTTCCCTAGCAACCTATGAAACTAATAAGAAATATGCTTTTGCACTGTACCATCTTCGTCCCCCATGATGGTTGGCTTTGAGATGACAAGTGTTAGTAGCCTTTCTACTTATAATTTAGCTTTGGGCTATTTGCAGGGTTATTGTTGCTTAATTTTCTTTTTCCACTATTTGTTATGTCCCAAACCACAATTGGTTTGAGTAACTTTATAGGTCTTTTCAATTATGTGCTTGTCATAGTACAATGATGGAAAGCCTAATAGGGCATGTACTTGTTTTCTCTGCCTTACTAACCCACCAATACATACCATTTTGCGAAATACAAAGCGCACATGTAACAATATATACATTCTGTTAAAATGTCCAAATTTATTCTGATTTGGTGTACATCAAAATTGATGACATATCTAATATTTGTTCTGCTGCCAATTCATCATATTTGAGCTCTCATGTTATACTCCTGGGTGGCACACCCCATCTTTATAATTGATGAAATGTTGTTTTTCTTGAGTTACATCTCTTATGTACCTAATTTTTCAGATATAACTTTCATACAACATTAATAGCTTCATCTATTTTTTCATTTGATCACTGTGACATTTGGATTGAAGGGTAAAATAACTCTTCTAATGTAATTGCATATTTTTCATGCTTGTGATGAACACATTGATTTGTGAAAGAAACTTGGGTGCTTTTCATCTTTTCAATTCCAGGGAAGAGGGGAATATTTCATGTTGTCCATTGTAGAGGTGGGCCTATTATATGCAATTTAGAAAGGAATGTAATTTGATTAGTGGTGGCACTTTGAATCTCATCCATGGATAAGAAGTGGGACCATCATTTCAATCATACACACACCTCTCATAAGGGGTTTTAGTTTGTTCAACATCATGAAGTGGGTCCCATAAGTTCAATTATACACGGTTGTCATGAGGAGTCTTAGTTTGTAAAATATCATGAAGTGGGGCCCATTTGTTACCATTGCACATTTTGGTCATGGCTAATATTCAAAGATCTCATTAGGTGGACTGTCTATTTTCCACGGATTCTCATGTTTAGCACCAAACGTAGATTGAAGAAATTCTCAATAATTTCATAGTTCTAACTAAACGTAGAATGTTAGGAATCCTTAGCTATACAAATTCTTACTAAGGAGTTTTTTTTCAGGGACAGTGAAAAATCTTCAGATATGCAGATTTCTCACCTATTACCAAACGTGACCTAAAAATATGTGAACACAGCTCGGTACCGAAGAAAAACAAAAGAAGAGACAGCCAATACATCTGGCTATGAATTTATTAGAATGCGGAAACTTTCACTGCCGCACCGTCTCGGCCCTCTAAATCATGACTTTCGTGTTGGTGGCGTTTTCCCAATGTGACTTTTAAGTGGGCCAATGACTGCTCGTCCCGTCTCCGAAATTCGTTAATTATTTTATTTAAAAAATTATGGTTTTACGGGTGTGGCTGCACCTGTGTGGTTGTGCCTAGGTCCACCACCCGGTGGCCATGACGCTTGCTTACCCTAGGGTGACAACCCCAATTTGGCACTTCTATGGACAATTTCAATATTCATGTTAGAGAACAGATCCTATGGGATGTAATTTATTAGAATTGGAATCAATCAAAGTAAATACCATTACATACATGGGGTATCTTAAAATTTTTGGGCCGTTTAAAGCATTTGGAAACACGTCCCTGTGTATTCTTTTGCCAACCCAAAAGAGATAGTTGCCTGTGCAACCGTGTTGCATAATAGCATACAGGTACCAAGGAGTGTGCCATGAATTATAAACCATTCACTGGTCCGGTCATGCCTGCCATGTGTGTTACCTACTGCTGAGCAGTTTACCACCTTAATCAGAGGCGATGAGGGAATGAAGAAGAAAATGACGAGGAGAGATCTCCCTCTGAAGGGATTAGGATCCAAGATTGAAAATGAGATTGATCTGTTTTTTTCCTGTACATGTTAAAAAAAATCAATTTTGGATTAGATAGGAAGGAGGAAGAATAAAGAAGAATAGTCATGGTTTAAACGGGTTGTGCGGGTAAGGTTTCCTAACTTGGGCGTGTTTGGATGTGTGGTGAACCGAAGTAAGGTGAGGTAAAGCCTCCATTATCAAGATAAGAAAAGACAAGGGTTATATCAAAAGTACATAATTTCAAATTTCCCTCTATTTTTTTTAAAAAAAGTAAAAAAAGCAACACCTTTTCTCTACTAAAAGACAAAAAAGATCCACTTTTCTATTAAAAAAAGTGAAATAGATTTCATACCAAACAACTAAAAATAAAATATAAAAAGTGAAACAGATTTCATACCAAACAACTAAAAACAAAATATCATCACACCCCCTTATATTTTATTCTCTTTATTTTATACTTCATCTCAATTTACTTCAATTCATTATACATCAAAACACATCCAAACATACCATCAACCCCCTTCCTCCACCTACGACCACCACTTAAGAAATCGGGTCGGGTAGGGGTTTCATGGACCGGATCATGCTTCGGCTAGTTAAAATAGATGAACCGGACCAGGACATTCCACAGCCTAATGAACACACCCCTGTAATCCATTGTGCTTAAATTGGATTGGATTACTATATATGTACATCATTCAGACTCTAGACTCGAGCCAAGAAAATAAAAGTAGAACTAACCCAAGAAAATTACCTACTTCTTTTTCATATCATATATCATGAGTTCTCCTATCATCTTCCTTACGATTTATGTAACATGGGTAACCGTTATATGGATAGCTCTCCTAAAATGTATCTTAGGATAAAGGAGAATATTCATGTGCATCCATCTTTCACCATAGGATGAGGGACACTTCCATAATTAGAAATTTTAATATGCAAAAGAGGAAAAGTTATATATGGTCATATGAATAAAAGAAATATTTACGTGCAAAAAGGGAAAGTTCCCTCACCCTATGGTGAGGAATGGATGCACATAAATGTCCCCCTAGGATAAAATAACCTGAGGTAAGCTTAAGCTTGTGGTGGGGCCCACCTGTGGGTGGGGATAGGGGGATTTCAAGGACTCCCTAGGACCCTCCTCTTTGCAAAAAACCAATGTTAGTTCTTAGGACTCGATCGGTACACAATCGATTTAACAGTACAGTAAATTTGGATCTGACCAAAAGTTGGTAGACGTATGCAATTTAAATGGGTAGTGTGCAATTTGGATGGACTAAGGGTGGGCCCCACAAGCATAAGCTTACAGCACTTTATCCTAAGCTTAAGCATAGGAGAGCTTTGCCATATAT
This sequence comes from Persea americana, assembly GCA_029852735.1. NCBI lineage: Eukaryota > Viridiplantae > Streptophyta > Magnoliopsida > Laurales > Lauraceae > Persea > Persea americana. The sequence goes on from CM056812.1 coordinate 3,758,158, forward strand.
ATGGGAGATGCTCGTATGAGAGAGATCTCTCACCTTATATGAGAGATAGGTGGGGGCCCTCACATTTAAGTTGTGCGCATTAGATATGGATATGAGGGCCCTCACCCAATCTCTCTTATAAGGTGATAGGTATTTGACATAGGAGCATCTCACACACACACACACACACACACATATATATATATATATATATATATGAGGAGAGCTCTTTTAAGTTGAGGTTTATCTTATTCTAAGCTGCAATAATACTGGTCCCACAAATAAAAGTAAATTATATTTGTTTTTTGCATGATGTAACTGGAAAATCCAGTTCTGATTGGATTTATCTTAATTTTGGAGACGATTATCATGCAAAAAACAACGATAATCGACTTTCATTTGTGGGAAAGCACTATTGCACCTTAGGATAAAGTAAACTTCAGCTTAGGAGAGCTGACCCCATATATATATATATATATATAAAGTCCAACCGTTGCGTTACAGTGGATTTTGGGTGCAATTGGGGTTTTCCCCATTTTCGTTTACATGGATAATATGTTTTTCTTTTATATTTTGCTAATTGGTAAATTGAATATTGGAGCGAGAGAGGGCTTGCAAAAAAATGAAGCATTAGGCTATAGGAGCATCTCTAAATATATATATATATATATATATATGGGAGATACTCCAATGAGAGATATCTCTCACCTTAAATGAGAGATTGGGTTGGAATCCTCACATCCATATCCAATGCCAAAAACTTAAATGTGATGGCCCTCACCCTTATCTTTTATATAAGGTGAGACATTATCTCTCATGGGAGTATCTATATCTATATATCTATATATATATATATATGAGCCTAGCGAAGCATTAGACTATAGAATATAAAAATAAGTTTTAAGAGTGTAGAGGGCTCATATGTAAATCTCACACATGTGAAGCAGGTTACAATGTTTGATCCAAGTCACTGTATAATAGATTTATTATAAAAGAAAGAAATGTTCTCATGGGAATTGATAACCTAATGAAAGATAATAACTAGGGCTTGAAAATAACCCAAGTTGGTAGCAAAAATAAAACAAAAACAAAAGAACATAGAAAGAGCCAAGCCATCATGATATGACCAGTTGCCTGCCACTCCGCGTGGGAAAATGGGATTCATATCTCTTCCGCGTGAGTCCGGATCCCTGCTTTTTCCAAACAGCTGTTTGGACGAGGGGATCCGGATTCCTTCCGTGTGGAAGATGTGTGCCTTAGACAAGTCCTGAATTGGGTCAAAATAGACAATTTCCATGGTCAATCTATATTATTTCTGTGTGGGTAAAACACCGTAATGATGAAGTTAAGCAGGGATTACGGCTGAACTTGCCGATCACCTCAGCCTCTGTGGTGGAAGCTCAGCATCTCCGGCAGCTCGGTCATAGCTCGGCAGCTCGGTCATAGCTCGGCAGCTCGGTCAGCTCGGTCATAGCTCGGCAGCTCGGTCATAGCTTGGCCGCTCAGTCGGCTCGGTCACAGCTCGGCATAGATGCCAGCTCGGTGCAAAGGCGCACCACGGCCAAGCCATCCTTGGTCTCAGGCTAGGATGCTAAAGTCAGGGTGGGCCGCCACCCTCCTGGAAATGCGGCGCGCTCAGACTGATACGGGCATTCATTTATGGCGATAGGATCGCTCATTTATGGCGATAAGAGGTTTGCTTTATCAGCCCTGTACGTCAACTGACTGAAGGCATGGAAAGTGAGGATGGGATGTTGCCCACTCTACCTACTGCAGCCCGCCAGGGTAAGGGTGGATGGGACCTCACCTCACCTACCCCCACTCACAGAGAGAATGAACATGGAACGCTCGCTTATATATACGCATGGGATTGGTCCCATGAAAGGTACGCAATACTCAGCATACAGCTCTGAATACCACACTGTTCATTTCTCTTCTTCCTCCTCCTGTTTAGTCTCCTCAGAACTAACTCAGGCATCGGAGTGCCTTCGGCTCACGGCAGCCAGTGGCTCTGACGTTAGCCTTTCTCCTTCCGTTTCAGGTTCCAGGCGTTCAGCATTTCCCTGTCCTAAGAAGTCTACCCCGATCTCATCTCAATCTAAGTAGGTATCGTTTTTACCGCCTACAATTTCTACAGCTGGATTAACTGTTTTATAAAAAAGGCGAGGGGCTGGGACATAATTTTTTCTCTTCACACACACGTTATAAAAATAAAGAAGAAAACCTGTGAAATTAAATTTTTTCCCGTCTCGGGCTCCAGCATGAACAAGCGCGGCCGATCCCTCTCCTCGCTTCACTCCCTCCTCTTGTATGCTATTTATAGCCAAAGGGTACGGACACTTTTTCTGCCGTGCGCCTGTAAATCTTGACTTTTGCATTTGAATTAATAGGAGAGTGGCGTCTCTCACGACGTGGGAATCTCATCTCCGCTTCTACTCTATACGCTTGAATTATTGCTCCTCTGCGTTGCTTTTCCCCACTCGTTTTCCTGACAAAAGACTGAATTATTGCTCCTCTGCATTGCTTGCCCCACACGTTATTCTGATCAGGTGGAGGTGGGGCTGCGGGTTTGTTTTGTTTTTGGCTTGGCATTTTTTTTTATTTAAAAAATAGACAGTGTAGTTTGAAATGGTATTGAGAATTTGTGATATGACGTGACATTTTACCTCCGTCATTCAATAGTCAATACCCTCTTTGACGAAAGATTTCAGAATTTCACGAATAGACGATTTTAGCTTTACGAATTTTCAAGGTTTACAGTGGCACGTTTGTTTAGAAGATTTGTGAATTTTTTTTTTGGGAATGCTGAATCGAGTCTTGTGGAGAACTTTCCCATGGTGGACTTTAGTATTATTGGATTAAGATTTATATTTTATAAAAAGAAGAGCTATTTTCACAAAACAAGAAAAAAAAAAAAAAAACACGGACGGACGAAACGAGATGGGGATTGGACACAAAAAAAAAAAAAAATTCCGCTAATGCTCAATTTTTGTGGCAGAAATTTTTTTCCCGTGGCTATTTCCTACCCAATATCTTAGACAGGCCCTAACGTGCATAACACGATAATGGTTGCGGCGAAAATAAATTTCTGCCGCTAGAAACTGCCGCAAAAAATTGACCTTGACCGGTTAATATTTTCTTAAATGAGCCCCACTTAATTCCCTCAAGAAATTTCTCGAGCGCGAGACTGGGAGGAACCAGACTCGCAGAACATTTGGATACATGTCCCTGCTTGGGGGGATATTTACACCTGAAAAGGAATAAATTGGCACGTTAAGAGCCCCTTCAAGTGTGTTATTTTGCTCACCCAGAAAAAAATTGCATTGTGTTGCATAATAGCATACAGGTACCAAGGAGTGTGTTGCGAATTATGTATAAACCATTCACTAGAAATTATGTATAAGTCATTTCTACTATCTGTATGTTGCCCGCTGCTGAGCAATTTTGGACCTTAATCAGACAACAAAGATGAGGGTTTAGGTGAAACTTAACAAGCAATGAACACCCTAGTGATTAGGGGCGGACCCAGGAATCGTTCCATCGGGGTGTACCCTATGTAGAATTTTTATTTTATTTTTTTTGTAAAGGGCACATATAAAAAGTGAAGGTAGTTTTCAAAATAGATAGGGGCTTTTCTAAAATATCTGAGGGGCCATTTGTAAAGAAATTATAAAAATCTTAAAAGTTTAAAGGGGCTTTTTGAAGTTTTGGGGGCCATGGCCTCTGCCAGCCCTCCTTTCCTTCAACGGGTGCCTGTAATCAGTTGTGCTTAAATTGAATTGGATTACTATATATGTACGTCATTCAGACTCTAGACTGGAGCCAAGAAAATAAAAGTAGAACCTACCCAAGAAAATTACCTTTGTATCCGGTGGAGGCAGCTATCTGAAGACAAGCCGCGCCAATTTCATTCCAGGAAAGGAAATCCATCCTTTTGCTTGAATCTTCCAGGCAAGTGCAAGGGGAGGTCGCGGGCTCCACCACTACTCTGCGTGAGAAAATATTTATCTTCTTGAATGCGCCTATGAAATTTGAGAGTGACATCCATCGCACAAGCTTCAAAGACAATTGCTTCTATGTTCTCTGTTGGGAATGCAGTGGATCACAAGGGGGTGGTTTCGCGTTCACATTATATGTATCATATGCCACCACCAGACCACTACTTTCTGCACAAAAGGAACTTCACCCACCACGGTTTTGACCCAAGGTGAACGTGGTTGGACGTCATTCGACGTCCTAATTTAGAGGCGACGACGATAAAGTGGCAGACCGTGATTGGTGAATCCTATTCATACGCTGCCCACATTTGATTGCCACCCGACAACTACTCTCTGCACAAAAGGAACTTCAACCCACCACGGTTTTGACTCAAGGTGTGCGTGGTTGGATGTGGACCACCTAATTTATAGGTGACCACGATAACGTGGCCAATTCATACGTAATTCATACTTCACCCACATTTGATAAGTCGCTATTGTGATCTATAGCTTAAGGGTAGATCAAGCACACGCAAAAGAATACTTGATTTACATTGTTCGGATTTGGCCCACGTCCACGGGATGACGGGAGAATTTCACTATATAATAAGAAGAGGTGTACATAAAAAATGCTCTTAGCCTCTATTTATAATATTAACCTCAAAAATCCTAGTACACCCAAAACCGACAACTTCTAATCACAGTAGAACAAGCATGGTATTAGAACCCGGTCAACCAAGACCATTAACTTAGTCACTCAATATTACCGGCTTCCATTGAGCCATACAAGCCAGCAGTCCTGGTGGAAGGAAGGTGTGATTCATTATTAATTGTGAGTTTTACTAATAAGATATTATCATAGTTATTCGTGAGTTGTGTCGTGTGACACACAAACAAGCACCGGACATGAATTTTATGAATTCTAGTAAAGAAATGGGCTCATACTGAAATGAGCCATACTCTCCGGTTACCCACTTCAAAATGATAACAACCAAACCTAAGATTTTCTGCCCCTCTGCGTGGAAAATAGGTGCCAATCTTTTTCTTGAATCCGGTGCTTATAGGCCTAACTTAAAAAAAAAAAAAAAACAACCTCTAGGGTATAGGGCACACTTGTTAAAATCGAAATAGTTCAAAATAAATGAATGCCCTTCTTCAAGCACATGGAGTATACTCTGCTGGCCATGCCCGATCAAAATCAATGGGAACAGTTCAGAGGCGTAAATCCAAATAATTCAAAATAAATGCTCTCAATTTAAATTATTTACACCCCTGGTTGGATTTACTGTTTGATAAAAGAAGTATTAACAACGTATTGAGTGTTCATAGGATGCGGGACACTGCTGCCCGTGCCCTGTGGGGCCCGTACTATCATGACTTTCGTTTGGATCACGGTGTGGAAATCTTTATCTTCCACGGCTGAATTGCCGCCTTGCTCCTCAGCTTTCCTCCACTCATTGTTGACGGATGTAGCTTCCGAGAAAGTCCTGTGAAAAAGACCGAAGAGTTTACAAAAGAATCTTGTTGACTTGTAAACAAGGACGGAATAGGGTGCTACCTTGTATAAAATACTCTCACACAGAGAGAGAGAGAGAGACTGGTTTAGTGCTCGATCTACTTCTAGCACTTGCAACTAGTTTACTCTTCAATGTAAGCAGGAGTTCAGATCTGGTGAGGCTTTATCCTATGGTAACTGTGAGTGGGCTTATTGCGGCCCGCCAGTATATTTGTCGGCAGCTCCTGTCCATCAATGATATGATGACCGTGATTGTCCCACTACAGTGAGATTTGTGAGAATTCCCATCTTATATTTTGCATGGTACCGGGCTATTTTACCCAAAGGCATTCTGTGTGCCATTCATCTTTCAATTGTGCTGCCACTCACCTTCATATATGATTCAAAATTGTCAAACATGTGAGACTTGTGAGAATTATACATTAGATGAGATCTATACTTGAATGTACATCTAGAAAATCTTCGGTTTCCAAACTACCATGTCACAAGCACTCTCCCAAATATCCTTATAATTTTTTATTTATTATAAAAAAAATACCCTTTAATAGGACTTCAAATATTACCCTAGCTATGAATTTAAAACAGAATAGCTTTTAACAAAACTTTTCTTTTATGTTTCTAGTAAGATTATTCAGTCTCTTGATCAACAAATTTATGCATTAATTTTTTTTTTGGTACCCCATCCAAGCGGGTTGGGACCTTAAGAGAGAGCCCACACACACGCGGGAAGAAAACTCATACAAGTGGAAAGGGTGCCCGCACATACAAGAAGAGTTGGTGTTTTTAAGATTCAAGCCCTGGACAGCCAAGTGAGAACCGTCACTCCTTACCCCTCGGGTAAGGAGCTATTCTCTATGCATTACTTTCGACAAAAGACTTGGGAGATGGATTAAAATTCATAATTTTATAATTCAACCAGCATAAACTGACCTTATTTAAAAAATAAGAAAGATATTCTATATTTTATTTGAAAACTTGAAGCCTTATTGGTGTTCCATATTCAACTGCCGATAGTAGAAGAAAAATATCTTTGCCTGAATAAATAGAGAATAATAATATAAGATATCAGAATTAATTATAATCTCAAGTGATCATCTAAACCCTAAGGTTGGTCTTTAATTAAAAAACATATAAGTTATTCACGATAGGTTGTTTTGGAAAAATGAATTAAAATGGGTTTAAAACAATAAAAAAAATTAAATATGCCATAAAATATATGAGGATATTGCAACTTATACACAATCTTAATATAAGCTTTCATCGACGGCTCACACTTTTCTTCATTGCTTTACATTCATCTCTTTCTTATTTGATTTTTTTTTTTTTTTTTTTTTGGTTATAGGGTTTGGCTCTCTCTTAATCGATTGTTCATCTCTCCATCACAAGTAAAGGAGTTTTTTTCCTCTTTTGAAGAGGATGAATACCCTGTCTGATCTTCTCCAAGTTTGTGATTAATCATTGGTTGCACTTTCATAGTTATATGTTGGTTTGATTTCTCTAGGAAATTTACTGGTGTCTCCAAAACGGGGAAAAAAAAAAAAAAAACTGATGGCCCCTCTAAATCCCCCATCTTGGAAGAGTTATATCACCAATCAATGCTCTTTTAGACTAGCTTTCAGTCAGATTTGAATTTATTGGACCGTTGGATTGACTGTGTATCGATTCGAATGGACCATTGACCATTAAACTTTTGAAGCACAGCTAGAGATGATAAAAATCAAGATTGAAGCTAATTTTTTGCAAAGAGGACGGTCTCAAGGAGTCTTTGAAATCCCTCTATCCCCATCTCCATGTGGGTTCCCAGGTAGGCCCCCACCACATATTTGAATTTATCTTATCCTAAGCTTATCCTAAGCTTGAGTGTAGGAAAGCCTTGCCTATATATATATATATATATATGATCGTTTATTCAGAGTTTTTGCCTTTTTTGGCTTCGTAGTCCCTCAGTCATTAAATTGGTTAACATTAAAAGTTGAAATAGGTGTTGATCGTAAGTTTTTTTTTTTTTTTTTTTTGGTTTTTTGTTAAAGTGATCTGGCCTTGCTTGAAGTGCAAGAAATTTTGTAGTACATGTGGAAAATGTAACAAATATAACTAATTCAAAGTAGATAAATGTAAGAAAAGCTAGTAGAGTACTATATAATCAGTGAGGGCATGTTGGTATAAAATATTGGAAATTAGTGTCAACTGAGATCCACAAAGGATTTTCAAAGAGGCGAGGATTGAGGCACATGTGTTCCGTGGTGAAGGATATACGACGAAAATGTAGATGAGATTAGACTTTTCTAGGATTTGAATTAGTAGGCTGATAGAAAGGTATTCATTTTCCGCTTCCTTGATTCACTTTCCATAGATATGGTTCTTCAATTTGTGTGTGTATTATCCACTTTGTAAATGCCCATCTAAGTAATTTGCGCATAGCCTTATGGGGCCCACCTGGGCAGCGTCAATCCACGTTAAGGTGTGAATCAAAAGATCTGGATGTGACACACCTGTGCAAGAAATCTCGTTCCCATCAGATCAAGGTGGCCCCGCAAGGCTGAGCAGTTTTGAGAAAATCTTGCATAGAAGGGTCCAGTTGGGTACTAGTTGGGTAGAACTGTATCCACCCCATGACAGATTGAGGTGACGAATACAAGTTGAGTTCCGTTAGATTCAACGAGGCTCATAGCATAATCCTTTTCAACTAGTAAAAATATATACATTTTTATATGAAAACTAATTGTTTTTATATGTGATTTTCATTAGTAATTGTGAAAATAGAAGTTTTACTTTTAGCCGGTGGTCGGGGCAGCCAAAAACCCAAAACCTAAATGAGTTTTTCAAATCTCTGCATGGGTCCTCTCCCTGAACCCATAAAAACCACTGCCAAACCAGCCCAGAGTGTCAGACTCCAGTGAGAATAGGTCAGCGGAGCCTCCCCACTCATTTTTATATCCAACTATAAAACGGCTGTGCGTGAGTTCAGATCTTTCATACCTCCAAGCAATTAATTTTGGCTGCAAGATGCAGGATCGTGTCACCATTGTTGTCAGCTGTATCAATGAGATCAGTAACAAGAAGGCTGTTGAATGGAGTGGATCTAAAGTCTTTCCAAGAGGAATTCTTTGACGACATGGACTTGGTTGTAGCGCATCGCCAAGTGGAGAGGCGTTCTTCCATCATTGCCTTTCAAGAAACTCAGATTTGGGTCTTTCCCAAGGAATTCGTTTATTGCTCCCAAATTCCCTTTACTCGAAGCCAAGTGTAATGCTGAAAATCCTTTCTCATCTTCTCTAATTGCCAAGCTTGGGTTTTCTTCTAGTATCTTCCGAACGATTTCTGCATCATGTGTAAAGGTTATGTTAATGATGAATTTTGGGTAGATTTTGTGCGCAATTAGGGTTTTCCCCAACCTTCATTTCGATTGGTACGTAGTATGATATTTTTATTTTTATTTTTTCGCTCTATTTGGTAAATTGTATAGTGAAGAGAAGGAGAGAAACATATATGGCTTGCAGAAAGCCCCAACCAAAGAACGGGGAACCTAGAAGTGTTCGGGTCCGCATCCCGCGATGAGAAATGAAGAGGAAAAAATTAGAGGCAGGTGAACAGTGTTTTTGGCTATGGTTTTTTTTTTTTTTTTCCTTTTCTTTTCGAGATCTAAGAGTGTAAATCAAGATGCAAACTGATGAAAATGCTTATAAGATCAAATATGGTCATGAGACTAAATTTCCACCATTGGATCATCACCACTCACGAGATATGTGCAAAAAATATGAGTCATTGAATGCAACTTTTTAGGATCTATAGGCCCCAAAGACAAGACCCAAACCGTTAGATTTTTTTGGAAGGCTAAAAGCGGTTATGTGGTCAATTTTCAACGCTGGATGCCTTGTGAATCTTGAGATATTCGCAAAACAATATCAACCATTGATATATTATGCTTAATATTGGTTTTGTTCGTAAACAGGAACGTTTTTCTATTTTTTTCTATTATTTATGTGAGCATAAGTCAAAATCCAAATCGTTGGAAATATTTATAAGATCAAACACAACCAGGAGACTAAATTTTAATTGTTGGATCACACTATTCTCGAGATATGTGCAAGAAATGTGATCCATTTGATGTAATTTGCTGGATTATGTGGGCCCCAAACGAGAAATTAAAATCATTAGATCTGCCGGGAAGGCTAAACACGGCAATATGATCAATTTTCAAATCTTGATACATTGTGCATCTCAAGAAATTCGATAAAAACCTTCAACCGTTAATATAAAAATATTTATTTAACATACATCATTCCATTACCAAACAAACTCTCCCTCTCTTTCTCCTCCTTTGGATGGGGTCCATGTCCATGGACTGCACCTAATTTCTGTGCTTTAGCCTTTCACGCACCTCCCGAAAGGATCGGTGGATTCAGGAGGGACTGAGTCATTTGCACCGTATTTGTTGGTCAAATCCTGTTCGTGTGTGTCAGTCCCCTCTTCCACTTTTCTGGCTTCCACTTTTCTGGCTCATGAAAGGGATCTCCTCCACATGTCAATATTCCAGAGTACCCCAGAACCCACTTCACCGCCTCATGGAGCTAACTGGAAGCGGATTCCCTGTTTGGTCCAAACAGGAAAACCTGTTTGGACCAATGGGGGAGTGGCACGTAGGGGAGAAAAAAAATTTATTCAATGGGGGAGATAAGATGTAGATGATTGGACATCTTCTCCCCTCCATGACACTCCCCCATTGGTCCAAACAGGTTTTTCCTTTTTGGTCCAAACAGGGATCTGCTTCCGGAGCTAACTTGGCCGACGTAAGGAGTGGAGATGGAATGGGCCACGTGGAACCTCCTTTCCACACAAACCATCCCACCAACCTTTGTCTTGCCTATTAGTAGATGCGGTGTCCCTCGAATGGAAACATGCAAGTGATGAGTCCTGTAAAGATTGTTTCGAAAAAAGAATGAAATATAAATAAGTTATTATGGTATTTTATTTTTAATTATTATTATAATTTTTTTTTAATGTTTTATATTAGTTTTGTATTGTTGAGTTATTTTATTATTTTTTGGAAAAATGAAGTTACTTTTTTTACTTTTTTAAGAAATATCATAGAAAATTTTAATTTAAGTACTTTTGATCAAACTTTTTTATTTGAAAAATGGGGGCTTTACCTTATTGGATTCTACTAGTAGAGTCGAGTGTGTGAAAGTGAGGAATAGTGTAAGTCTTGATTAAACGTTAGTTGTGTGTATCCAAGTATAATGTGTAACTTTGTATATGTTGTGTTGTTTTGTGTTTTGGATCCACCATTGTCGAGCGGGGTTGGATTTTTCTACAATATTATGTTTTATTGCTAGCCACAATTTTAGACCCCACCTATAAATTCAGACCCTCCGGCTAGCTTTCAGAAGTTCATTTATCATTATTATTATTACTATTATTTGCTAGAGTTTCATTAACCAACAACAAAAGGATTTACCTTTAGAAGGATTACACATATCTGAAAAAAATACAACTTTCATTCTTATCCTGTCTAATACCATGCTTTAGACCTCACCCTCTCAGAGCTGTATCTAACTCCTTCAAAACCCTGCATAACAGAAGGGGAATTAGCCACTTCCTTATGATATTTTGAGCAGATAAATCAGCTGGAAAAGGTGGTAAAAAGATTAGGGGATATGGAGGTGTTAGTTTTGCCAAATCACCTGCTATTTGGTTAGCTTGGGCTCGACAAAAATTGAGCCTCCAACTTGCCTATGTCGTCAAGGTCATACAATAAGCCTTCCCAGATTGCCATAAATCTCCAAACAGGAAGTCCTTTGCAACTAAGATCCTTCATTAGCATAAAATTGTCCCCTTCTATTATTTCATCATGCAGACCCACCAAGATTTTAAGAAGCTTGACTCCTTTAGTCAGTTCAAGTAATTCAGCTTCCATGGTATCTTGACAATCTATTCTCCCTCATAATGCTAATATATATTGCTGCCCCTGTAGTCCCTATGATTCTCCCTATGTCAGCCACCCCTCTTTGAGACTGAACCGAACTGAACCATCAAAGTTGAGCTTAACCTTAACCTGCTGGTGAAGGGGACCACTCATCTTTCGGGAAAGCCAATCTTTCTTTTGCGAGATGCAGAGATTCCTTGACATGTCACTCTATTCATTGTTGGACATTTTAAAAAGAGAATAAAATTCATACAAAATATAAGAAAGTGCATTTCCAAATGCATTGGAATCTGTAATTGAAGAAGGGTAATGCTTTGTATTTACCTCCTTGTGGTTTATAGAATTTGTAAATAGACTTCCCTAGTTTGACTATTTAGTGATACATCTTAATTCATTTTAATACTTTCTATATCCTTAAAATCTGAAGTTTTAATGAGAATTGGTTGCATCCATTTAATGAGAATGAGTATGCCATTATGTACAAATTAAAATGCCACTAATTTATCCTAATTCCCAATAATTCTTTCATGCAAATGACACGTAATAATGTATCTTGAAACTGCCATCAATCTAATGGTGTGTCATGCATAGATTAATTCGATTATAACCAATTATAAGCATTAGTGTTGCTTATAATTATCATTTATTATGAAATGGACATCGTATTAATTAATTGAATTTATGTTTGCTCGCTCCTATTAAATGTAGTACCGTCGATGTTCTGAGCTATACATGAAAATTAAATATAGATTTTAAAATCATATATATGAGATAAAAGAGATGGACAAAAATATTATTTTAATATATAAAAACTTATGGTGAATGCATCTTCACCAAATTTTGCCCACAACACTCTCAAAATTAAAACACAGCTTGGCATGAAGATGCTATTGATTAAAAAGATAGAGAAGGTCAGTGTTGAAGGGGGATATGTCGGCAACACCGACCTCAGACAGAGTTTCACGTCTCAGCATAGTCATCTGCGGACTCAATCAAAGATGTACAAGTGCACACGTCTCAACCCGTCATTGCATCCATTTTACCGACTTGAACAAACACCACCAGATGAACCATGTCATCACCTCATCACAATATGAGATTTTGTTTCATCTCGTCCTCAGAGTAAAGCAACACGCATGCTAACAGATGTTTTTGTCATGGCAGCGTGGCCCACTCATTTTTATTCACTGCCTATGACTATTGCATTATAAATTGTAACGCCTCATGCCTTCTTGTAGCAGAGTACTCCGAGTGAAATCTTTTTCTGGGTTCACGGAGTGTTGCGTGGATGTGACCATTTTGTATTAATTGTATTCACTAGAAAGTGGAGAGGATTTTCTCATAAATTGTAGTGTGCGTTTCCCATTGTCATCTTATTGTGGGTCCACCAATTTCCTACAGCATGACTGTTAATATTGGAGACATGATGATCCTGTGGTCGATTAATTCAGTCTCTCTTCTCAGATCCGTTTCCAAAAATGAGTGCTAAAGAAACATCATTCAAATAAGATTCCCATGATCCTTTTGTTGATAAATGGCTCAATTCAGCCATACTTTCATGCAACAAATGTTGACGAGGAGAGAAGCCTAGCCACCATTGTTGACTTCCTGGCTTCCTAGCACTGATTGCAGCCCCTTTGTTTGACTTTGATGAAGAACTTCACACGGCACTTGTCAGGTGGTGAATGGGGTGCATGTGCAGTTGTCTCCTTAGAACTCTTTATAAAAGGAGTGAGGCCACGGAGCGGCAGAGGCGGAGAGGAGAGAAAAATGTTGCCTATCTTGGCAGTGGTGTTCCCGACACCACAGAGGTAGTGGCATTGGGACAATGAGGAGGAGAAAAAAAATGTAGTCTCTTGGCAGTGGCATTCCCTACACATACAGGTGGTGGGATTGGTACTATGAGAGAAATCTCATACCTCCTCTTGTATCTCCTCTGGAGCGATACGCTCGCCATCTTCTACGTGGATGTTGCCCTCAATGGGTGAACGATGTAAATCTTATGTGTCTCTCATGTATGTAGCTTGATTGTATTTGTTCATTGTTAGTAATTTTGTATTGGTTAGTTAATGGGTTGGACAAAATTTTAGTTTATTAAGTTGTAATTTATATTTTATTTTAGAATGGACTGTGCTTGTGTCACCGAAAGAGCATAATTAGAGTCGGAGGAGAAAAAGATAATAAAATTCATACAAAATAGAAGAAAGTGCATTTACAAATGCATTGGAATCTGTAATTGAAGAAGAGTAATGTTTTGTATATACCTTCATGTGGTTTATAAAATTTGTAAATAGGCTCATGTAGTTTGACTATTTAGTGATACATCTTTATTTATTTTAATACCTTCTATATTCTTGAAATTGAAAGTTTTAATGCGAATTGGCAACTACGATGAGCTTTGTTCATTTTAATACCTTCTATACCCTTAAAATTGGAAGTTTTAGTGAGAATCGGCAACTACAGGGAGCTTTATTTGTTATGAACTTTTATTAAAAAATAAAAATTTGCCCTTGCATCCATTTAATGAGAATGAGTATGCCATTATTTACAAAAATGCCACTTATTTATCATTATTCACGACATTTTCTTTCTTAATGATTCTTTCTTGCAAATGATATATAATAATCTTCTACTATTATAAAAGAGAGAAAGATGCACTATGATTTTGCTACACACTTGCCAAATGAAAAGAGAGGAATGAGATAAAGGAAAGAGTTATGAAAAGAGATAAGAGAAAGGAAAGAGTTATGAAAAGAGATAAGAGATAGTAAATTGGATGGATAAAGATGGGGACATAATGGGAATTTCCCAATTTGTCTAAAATAGACTTTGGGTTAGGCTTGGATTTAGAGGGATTTTGAGAATCCGGATCCGGATCAAGATGAGCTAGAAGACTAAAGTTTAGAAATTAAAAACATCTACCCAACGGTACCATAATCTCAAAATTCTAAAATTACGAAAAAGCCCCCTAAATTCTCTGGAAAATTGCTAACTATCCCCCTACTATACCCAAATGAACTCGGATCTAGACTAAACTTGGCACACACGATCCTAATAAATTTTTAATTCCCTTGTTTTTTTTTTTTTTATGGTGGTGGAGAAAAGAAAAGGAAAATGTGGATAAGATTAGAATCTACCTCAAATTTTGTTTTTTCCCTCTTCTTTTTTCAATTTTCTTTTAACATTCTTCTTATTCAGATATTACAAGATTTTCAATACAGGGAATTTTGTGAGTATGAGTTTTTTTCCTCTGTGAGTAATTGTGTAAGGAAGAACATGGCATTTTAACGGATTCTTCATTGACTCTTAGCTTCTTTTGGAATGGAGGGAGTTTTTCATGCATGTAAGTGAGCACCGTCTGCTGAAATTATTATCGTTTGATTCCGTCTTCTTCAATTTTTTTTAATGTTGCAAAAAAACTTCATTCTAAGAAAAATGGGTACAACCAAAGTTAAGAAAATGATGATGAAGAGTTGGTTTTTTCTTTCTCATTCCTGTTTGGGCCAAAGTTAGGCCCATTGAAAGCCTTCATGCTCCGATAATTTTAATTATATGTCTGTTTTATTTCTTGAATCTTAACTGCGGGCTTCCAAATTGTGTGTGTTTCGTGTTTCCTTGTGGTAGAACTTTGTATTTAGTTCTTACTCTATGTTTGGAATATGAATTTGTGCATAGCATTTAAAATGTAAAATTGATACTATTTTGTTATGTGAGATATGAAAATGGAAAACTCAAACAAAAAGTGTCTTGGTTGAAAAAAGCAAAGTAGACAATAACTAAAAGGACGATGCTATGAGGCATGGAAAAGCTTTCCATTATCTATCGGAATTTATTTTCCTTCTCCATATAGTTGAAGGGGAAGGGGTTTTTTTTTAGCAGTACAGGTGTAGAGATGGAAACACATGAAATATGACAGTTGATGCAGGTGCTATCATTTGGATCTTAAGTGGGCCCCACGAAGTGTGTAGACAACGTTATATATATTTTATTATATGTCTATCTATACCCTTATTTTATTTTATTTTATTTATCTATCTATCTACTATTATAAAAGAGAAGAAGTTGTAGTACTTTTTCACTACACACCTTGTGGGGCCCACCCTTATAAAAATCATAAATCTATTATTATAATATATTATGTCTATCTATCTAATCTAATCTATTTAATTATAAATCTATCTCTATATATACCCTTATAGAAAAGAGAAGAAAGTGTCATGCTTTTTCACTACACATCTGTGAGCCCTACTTAATATTATATTTTATATTTATTTACCCTTATATAAAAGAGAAAAAAGTGTCATGCTTTTTCTCTACACATCTGTGGGCCCACTTAATATTATTATATTATATATATATAATACAAGAGACCTACACGTCTATGGGCCCCAATAAAAGAGAATAACTTGTCATGCTTTTTCTCTACATCTATACATCTGTGGGCCCCACTTAATATTATTATATATATAATAAAAGAGAACTACACATCTGTGGGCCCCAGTTAGTAGAAGAACTTGTTATGCTTTTTCTCTACATCTACACATCTATGGGCCCCACGTAGTATTATTATATTTCAATGAAATGCTTAGCTCAAATGTTCATGAAAAAAGGTTGTATTTGAAGAATTTGTATATTCGCTGCAAGAACTCAAATGAGAAATTTCAATTGAGATTTTCATGTGTAGAAAATTTCAACTTGAACAAGAATGCTAATATATTGCTTTATAAGATACCAAACCAGTTGATATTTTTCAGTTTATCTCAACAGTCACAAGAAAAATGAGACTAATGCATAAAAATATAAACGTCATATACACGTGCATGATATATATTTGCAAGTAAAATGAGACATTAACATACCTCCTTAAAAGTGAACTTTTCATTAATAAGTAGGGCCGAAATTAGGCACAACAATATGAGAAACAGATGGCGAAATGTGTCTTGTTCTCTATCATAGGTTGGAGATGCTGTCACTACAACAGTTTACACTTTCAGCGACAAATTTTTTCGTCACCAAAGATCAAGAAAACGTCACCGAGATGTTGGCCAAAATACGTCAACAAAACATTTTACCGACAAAAAAAAATTCCGTTGGCCAAAATATATTTTTTACCGACGCTTTATAGACCTTTTACCGACGCTTTTTTTCGTCGGCAAAATTTTAAAGAAAACTAAATAAAAAATAAAAAAATATTTACCGACGTTTTTTTTCGTCGGCAAAAGATTAAAGAAAACTAAATAAAAAATAAAATATATTTACCGATGTTTTTGTTTTGTCGGCAAATGATTAAAGAAACTAAATAAAAAATAAAAATATATTTACCGACGTTTTTTTATCGTCGGCAAAAGATTAAAGAAAACTAAATAAAAAATAAAATATATTTATCGACGTTTTCGTTTTGTCGACAAAAGATTAAAGAAAACTAAATAAAAAATAAAAATATATTTACCGACGTTTTTTTTTCGTCGGAAAAAGATTAAAGAAACCTAAATAAAAAATAAAAATTTATTTACCGACGTTTTCTTTTCGTCGGCAAAAGATTAAAGAAAACTAAATAAAAAATAAAAATCTATTTACCGACGTTTTCTTTTCGTCGGTAAAATTAAAAAAGAAAATAACAAAAATTAATACAATTGTTACCGACGTTTTTATTTCGTCGCTAAAAATGACAAAAGAAAATTAAAAAAATTAATGAGACTTTCACCGACGTTTATTTATCGTCGGTAAAAAGTAAAATACAAAATAAAAACAATAAATGGACGTTCCCCGACGTTTAATTTTCGTCGGTAAAATGAAAAAAGAAAAATAAAAAACTAAAAAGATTTTAGCCGACGTTTCTGTTTCGTTGCTAAAAGGAAAAAAGAAAATAAAAAAATTAATAATACTTTCACCAACGTTTTATTTGCGTAGGTAAAAGTAAACAATTAAAAAATAAAAAGACTTTCACAGACGAAAAAAAACCACGGTGAAAGTCTTTTTAATTTTTTAAGATTTTATTCGTTTTTTCAATAAAAATTCCCTGTAAACTTGTTTATACACCTGTATCAAAATATAAACCTGTTCATATACCGATATTCAATACTAAAAATGCTTACAAACAAATATTGCTCAAACAACCATCGCCATTTTTCATCAATCCATTGATCTCATTAATCAAATATTTCATTAATCAACAATGAAAAAGTCCCATAAAAATGTCCAATATACAAATACAAATAACTAGAAAGAATAAAACACCCGCAAAGTCTGCAACTGATCCCAAAACGTCCATCAATCTACAATGACAAAAACAACAATAGAATATTTTCAATCAATTAAATTATAAAAGAAAGATATACATGTATATAAATAAACTATAAATTAGAATCTTTTTACTCTAGCCCTGTCGATTTTCACTCCTAAGTCCTTAACCGTGAGTCCTATTTGCGAGCCGTCAGTTCCTATAGGTTACACTCATCTTGAACGAAGTGCCCGTGTCAGTTTCGGATTTTTTCGGACGCCGGTTCCCCTTCCAGACACCCGGCGGGCCGTTTTGGAGCCTAAGTGTCGTAAAAGCGTCCCTTTTCGCTCCAAACTCCCTAACCGGGAGTCCAATTTGCGAGCCGTCAGTTCCTACAGGTTACTCTCATCTCGAGTGAAGTGCCCGTGCTAGTTCCTACGGTAGCCGGTTCCCGTTCCGGACCCCCCGCGAGCCGTTTTCGAGCCTAAGTGTCGGAAAAGCGTCTCTTTTTCTCCAAACTCCCTAACCGTAAGTCCTGTTTGCGAGCCGTCAGTTCCTACAGGTTACCCTCATCTCGAGCGAAGTGTCCCTGCCGGTTTCGAAATTTTCCGGTCGCCGGTTCCCGTTCCGGACGCCCGGCGGGACATTTTGGAGCCAAAGTGTCGGAAAAGCGTCCCTTCTCGCTCCAAACTCCCTAACCGTGAGTCCTATCTGCGACCCGTCAGTTCCTACAGGTTACTCTCATCTCGAGCAAAGTGCCCGTGCCGGTTTCGAATTTTTCCGGTCGCCGGTTCCCGTTCCAGACCCCCGGCGGGCCATTTTCGAGCCTAGCTGTCGGAAAAGCATCTCTTTTCGCTCCAAACTCCCTAACCGTGAGTCCTATTTACGAGCCGTCAGTTCCTACAGGTTACTATCATCTCGAACGAAGTGTCTGTGCCAGTTTCAGAAATTTCCGGTCGCCCGTTCCCGTTCCGGACCCCCGACGGGTCGTTTTCGAGCCTAAGTGTTCGAAAAGCGTCCCTTTTCGCTCCAAACTCCCTAACCGTGAGTCCTATTTGCGAGCCGTCAGTTCCTACAGGTTACTCTCATCTTGAACGAAGTGCCCGTGCCGGTTTCTGATTTTTCCGGTAGCCGGTTCCTGTTCCGGACCCCCGGCAGGCCGTTTTCGAGCCTAGGTGTCGGAAAAGCGTTCCTTTTCGCTCCAAACCCCCTAACCGTGAGTCCTATTTGCGACCCGTCAGCTCATACAGGTTAATCTCATCTCGAGCGAAGTGCCTGTGCCGGTTCCGGATTCTTCCGGTCTCCGGTTCCCGTTCTGGACCCCCTGCGGGCTGTTTTCGAGCCTAAGTGTCGGAAAAGCGTCCATTTTCGCTCCTAAGTCCCTAACTGGGAGTCCTATTTGCTAGCCGTCAGTTCGTACAGGTTACTCTCATCTCGAGCGAAGTACCCGTGCCAGTTTCAGATTTTTCCGGTCGCCGGTTCCCGTTCCGGACCCCAGCGGGCCGTTTTGGTGCCTAAATGTCGGAAAAGCGTCCCTTTTCGCACCAAACTCCCTAACCATGAGTCCTATTTGCGAGCCGTCCGTTCCAACAGGTTTTTCTCATCTCCAGCAAAGTACCCGTGCCAGTTTCAGAATTTTTCGGTCGCCGGTTCCCGTTCTAGACCCCTGGCGGGCCGTTTTCGAGCCTAAGTGTCCGAAAAGCGTCCCTTTTCGCTCCAAACTCCCTAACCGTGAGTCCTATTTGCGAGTCGTCAGTTCCTATAGGTTACTCTCATCTCGAGCGAAGTACCCGTGCCAGTTTCGGAATTTTCCGGTAGCCGGTTCCCGTTCCGGGCCCCCCGCGGGCCGTTTTCGAGCCTAAGTGTCGGTAAAGCGTCCCTTTTCGCTCCAAACTCCCTAACCGTGAGTCCTATTTGCGAGCCGTTAGTTCCTACAGGTTACTCTCATCTCGAGAGAAGTACTCGTGCTGGTTTCGGAATTTTCCGGTGGCCGGTTCCCGTTCCGGGCCCCCCGCGGGCCGTTTTCGAGCCTAAGTGTCGGAAAAGCGTTCCTTTTCGCTCCAAACTCCCTAACCGTGAGTCCTATTTGCGAGCCGTCAGTTCCTACAGGTTACTCTCATCTCGAGCGAAGTGCCCGTGCTGGTTTCGAATTTTTCCGGTCGCCGGTTCTCGTTTCGGACCACTGGCGGGATGTTTTCTAGCCTAAGTGTCGGAAAAGCAACCCTTTTCGCTTCAAACTCCCTAACCGGGAGTCCTATTTGTGAGCCGTCAGTTCCTACAGGTTACTCTCATCTCGAGCGAAGTGCTCATTCTGGTTTCTGATTTTTTTGGTCGCCGATTCCCGTTCCGGACCCGCGGTGAGCCGTTTTCGAGCCTAAGTGTCGGAAAAGCGTCCGTTTTCACTCCGAAGTCCTTAACCGGGAGTCCTATTTTCGAGCCGTCAATTCCTACAGGTTACTCTCATCTCGAGCCGTCAGCTCCGAAATCATGATCCGAACCATTAGATATGTGCAGCAGGTCAAACATGGCCATATTTCTTCAAATGAAATCACTAGGGATTTCTACTATTCCCTAAACTCCATCAATTTTCGTTTATTTAATTGCAAATGCACTTCTTCACTTGACTGAATTTTATTTTATTTTCGTATACACTGCACGAATCATTCTTGATTTTCACACGTACCTCTCCCTCCTTTTTCTTTAAGAGGTGTCACGATCGTCGTCTTGAACCGAAGGATCAGAACTACCTAAGAATGTGTGTGATAGCTACCACTTGATTGGTAATTTTCATTTGGAGAAGGCTACCATGTTCATTACTGTGAAAGTCACCTATGATGGTTCGTCTCTCTGTCCAGCTTGTGCAAAAATAAAAAATAATATGGCGTTTGTAACAAAAAGTGACTTGGTATAGTAAATGGAAATCACAAAAAAAAAAAAAAAGGGCATCATATAAGAGAAAAAGATTGATTATCTAACTTGTTTTTGATGGGTACGCTCCCTATGCAACAACGAAGTTCATCTTGAGGAGATTTAGGGGGAGTTGTTCAAACACAAGTTTTATTTTTTTTAATTTTTTTTTCTTTTTTGGTCATAATTTTCACATATGCACTGTACAATTAGATTAGGGAAAATTTTCACTTCTTACTGTACGTTACTGAGTAATTTGGAGTGTTTTGAACAATGTATAGTTGTTAGTGGTTTTTTCGCGCGCTGCAATGAAGAAGTTAGAGTTTTAAGGAGTTGGCTCGAGCGAACGTTACATTCGCTCGAGCGAACCTGTGCAATAACTGCACCCAGCAATTTTCTCCTTTTCTTCCATTCTTCCTTCATTTCTCTCTTCATCTTTGTTTTTCTCTGCGTTTTTGCTCTTTTTCTGCAGCGCCCTTCATCTCTTCCTTCCAGTTCGTTACCCTTGATTAAAGGTATGGTTTTCCATTTTTGTTCATCTGTTAATCATGCTCCTTGCTAGGTTTTTCGTTTTCCCTCATTTGTTCAGTTGATTTCATTAGGTTAGGGTATTTTTTTAGGATTTATCATGCCATTTTCAGTCTCATTCATCATTCATTCCTCTTTTTCATTTTTTTTGTGGAATATGGATTATTGGTTGCACTCTAATCTAGTTGGCATGATTGTGAGTTGGATATCTTGAGATTTGGTATTATTGCGATTTGGATGTTTTGTGAAGTGGAAATATTCTAAACTCTTGTTATGGTTTGTTACTGGTTATTTGGTGGAAATATTGTGGAGTTGTGAATTTTTTCATGGCTTCTAACCAGTGACTGTTGGAGGTATGCTGGTGTTTCTTGGAAGTGCCTGTGGTTGTAGAAGGAGGTGTTTGGTTTTTGGTAGTGCACCCACTCTGTTTTTTGCAGGAATCTGTGGAGTTGTGCAAGGTTGTGCAGTGGATAAATTCTGGACAAATTGTACAGTGAATAACTTGTATTCTGTCACACTGTTTTTTTTTTTAAACCGATTTTTTTTGGTAATGGTATATATTTCCTGGACTGCCTTTTGATGCAAAATTGGTTGGATGCTGTGTTGGTGCTTGTGGATCTGATTGTGGAAACAGGAGAGATATTTGGAATGTGGAGTGGGTGGTGGAACCCAATTTTTTTTGCAGGGATTTATGGAAGTGTTAGTCTTTGCAGGGATCTGTGGCTTTGTGAAAGTTTTGTGGTAGTTTTAGGGTTTGTACAGTGGTTTTCTGCATTCACTGAGCTCGTTAGTTTGTGCTTCAATTTGTTTTCTCAGACTTTCCACATGGCACCCAAAAAGAGGCCTCATGCTGAATCATCGTCTTCTCAACCTACTTATGATCAAACTCGATTTCCATCTTTGGGCAAAGCAAATCAGTTTAATGAGCAATTTCGTTCACGAAGTGTAGAATCAGAACGAGAAGTGGCTGAGGAGCTTCATGATAAACTTGTTTTTAGGAGCCTTGCAACCCGCAATTGGTTCCCGTTGGTTACTTTCCATTCTAAACAGATTTATGTGGACTGGGTTAGGGAATTCTACAACAACATGGAGATACAAGATTCTGGGAATCTCAAAACTTATGTACGGGGCAAGTGGATTACAATTTCTGCATCTGATCTAGCAGACTTCATCGATATTCCAGAGGTTGAGAACCCAGACTACCCCATCCCAGCAAATACTCAGATTGACTATGACTTGGTGGGCTCAACGATTTGTGGCGAACCTACGTCTTGGCCAGGTGGATTAATCCCTCATGGGAATTTGACGGACGAATACCGGTTTTTAAATCGGTTTGTCTGTCACAATTTGGAGCCAAGGGGTCACACGTCTGATGTTGCCCAAAAGAATGGTTATCTTCTATATTGCATTGGGACGGGTAGACGTGTTAATATTCCTCAGATCATTTTGAATGCCATAGTCCGAACTTTAAGTGCAAAGAAGAATTCCATTCTTTCGTTTGGTGTGCTGATTTTTGAGTTCCTCGCTCACAAAGGGGTTCCCAAAAAGTCCAATGACATACTCCAGAAAATTCGGAATCCGATAAACTCTTGCACTCTCACCCTCTCTACTTCTCATGTCCAGCATGCTCAGGGTGATGAGGCTCCTGGAGAAGCACCTGCACCAGCTGCACCAGTTCAGGGGGAGCAACAAGGACCCCCCAACCAAGTTGCCCAACTTGCAGCCGATGTTCAGGGTTTGCGAGTGCATATGGATGAACGATTCAACAGAATTGATGAAACTCTTGCCACCATTTTGGCTCGTTTGGGACCTCCTCAATGATCATTTTTCCTTTTACTGGGACACTTCATAACCTTGGTGGCTTACTATCTTCTCTTTGTTTCTCTTGCACTTTGTCTTCTACTGTCATTCTTTTTCTTGACTTTCTCTTTTGTCTTGTTCTTCTGCACTTTGTCAATCCCCGGCAAAAAGGGGGAGTAATTTGATGAATTTGAAGATGTGTTTCGCTTATGCTTTCTTTATGCTAATGCTTATGCTTTTCGCTGTTTATAATTTTTGATTCAACTTCTATGATAAATGCATTTGATTTTGTTTCTGGGTTGGAAGTGGTTTCGGGTTGGCATGTTCAGTCCGTTTCTGTTTAGTTAGTACGGTTTTGGGTAGAATTTTTGTGTAATTAGGGTTTTGTCCACGAATTGCTAAAGGGGGAGATTGTTAGATTTTAGGTTGGCTAATTCATTGAGTTATGGACAAAATCGGGTTTCTTTTCAATGTATTTTGTGATTAGAAAAGGACTGCTCAAACAGTGTGTAAAGAAGTCTAATTCTTTCAGGACTGTCACTGGTCGCTCGAGCGAACATCTATTCGCTCGAGCGAACCTTACAGAACATCCTTCGCTCAAGCTCTCCTAGCAGTTCGCTCGACCCAATGCCCAAAGTCAAGACAGAATGCAGTTCGCTCGAGCGACCAGAAGGGTTCGCTCGAGCGAACAGTTCACAGAATGTTGGTCGCTCAAGCCACATCTATTCTTCGCTCGAGCCATTCCTTTTCCGGAAGACAGTAAGCAGTTCGCTCGAGCGAACCCTAATGGTCGCTAGAGCGAACGCGAGACAGAATCTTCATCGCTCGACCCAAGCTTCTTCTCGCTCGAGCCATCATTTGAACCTCCAGACAGAAGCTTGGTCGCTCGAGCGAACATCTATTCGCTCGAGCGAACCCTTACAGAACATCCGTTGCTCAAGCTCTCCTAGCAGTTCGCTCGACCCAACGCCCAGAGTCAAGACAGAATGCAGTTCGCTCGAGCGACCATATGGTTGCTCGAGCGAACAGCTCACAAAACGTTGGTCGCTCAAGCCACATCTATTCTTCGCTCGAGCCAATCCTTTTCCGGAAGACAGTAAGCAGTTCGCTAGAGCGAACCCTCCTGGTCGCTCGAGCGAACGCGAGACAGAACCTTCATCGCTCGACCCAAGCTTCTTCTCGCTCGAGCCATCATCTGAACCTCCAGGAAGAAGCTTGGTCGCTCGAGCGAACATCTTGATCGCTCGAGCGAACATCTTGATCGCTCGAGCGAACCTTGGCGCAAATTTAATAAATTGCCCAGAATTCCTCTCTTTATTTGTTTCAAAGTGCCAAGATGTTTCCTCATAAGATTACACCCCTAAGGCACGAACTCGCTTTAAATTTTAGTCCATCTCGGCTTAAGTTTTAGATTTCGGCCGATTTAAGCCAAAATTTGGATTTCAGCCGAAATGAAATTTTACATAATTAATTTTTTTTATTTCTTAAATTTTTATACATATATATTCTTTGTATTTCTTATATTTTCCCAAAATATAATTCCAAAAAGTTTTACCAGAATGAATTAAATCCATATTTCTTGTTTTAATTTTAAAATTTTTTCTTCATATATATAAATATATTTTTTTATATTTTCCCAAACTATAATTCCAAAAAATCTCGCCAAAATTCCGAATCGTACGAAACATTTCATTTTGAAGGTCAGACTAAAATGGGGTCCAAAAAGATATCGGCAACTATATTTCCAAGTTCTCATGCAATAAATATGAAGAAAAATTAAGGATGTCAAGAGATTGGATCGGGTAACAATATGCATTCCTCATACCGGATCCAAGCCATGAAGAGCTTTGTAGTCTATAATACCAAATCCACCCTGTGACAAATACAAGTTGGGTCGAGATTAACACTAATTTCATTTTTTCTTAAAATCTTAAAAAAAATTTAAAAGTAATAAACATGTAGGAGGTGAGGGTCAAATTTGCTGCCTCGAACTTGTACCTGGAATCTCTCTAAAACAAATAATATGTGTAAATATATATTGTATGTAACATGAACAGAGCAGGGCCAAGTATAAAATCGAATGCCAGCCAGGACCCAGACATACTACCAAGCATGCCTTCAATAGAATCAAGTCAAGCAGGTCCCATCAAACCCATCCCATTGCAATCCATAGGTCAAATTATGACATGTCCACAAAGTGGTCTTACATCAGAGATTAGGCATTAAAAAAAAAAAATTAAAAGGAAAAGAAATCCATCTCGAAGGAACGCCTTTAAAACGAGGCGTATTTAAAGGTTTTATCTCTCTATTCTACCTTACCTCTCTATCAAAGATTACACCCTAGAGAGAACTTGAGAGATCCATCTTCCCCCAAACCACCAACCCACTCCCAAGTCCAAGCCTAATAGGTTTTGTATGAAACGAATCACAGTTGACCCGCATTATCTGGTTGTGATAATGAAGTTGGTAGGAAGAGGGTAACATAACAAATAAACAAAAAAAAAAAAAAAAAACTTTTTGACATTTTTTTTTTGTCAGTAAAATGAAAAAGAAAGATAAAAAAAACTTTCGTCGACGTTTATAAAAAACGTCGGTAAAAGGCAGTTTTGGCCGAAGTTTTTTTTATAAAAAAACGTCGGCCAAAGTTGTTTTCCCCGACGTTTTATAAAACGTCGGTAAAAGATATATTAATTTTAAAAAAAAAGTATAAAAGGGGTAATTTTACCGACGTAATTTTAAACATCGGTAATAATCATATTTGCCGACATTTTTCCATAAAACGTCGGCGACATCTGTTTTCACCGACGTTCGGTAAACTATATGTTATTTTTTTTATTTTAAAAAAGGAAAAAAAATTCTCAGTTTGCCGACGTAACTAGAAACGTTGGTAATAATCATATTTACCGACGTTTTTTCAAAAAACGTCGGCTAAAGTTATTTTCACCGACGTTTTAAAACGTTGGTAAAAGATATATTATTTTTCAATTTAAAAAAAGTAAAGAGTATTTCTTTTGCCGACGAAATTAGAAAACGTCGGTGAAGAGTCATATTTGCCGACGTTTTTTATAAAAACGTCGGCCAAAGTGTATCTTGCAGCGAAGTTTTAACTGAAACGTCGGTAAAAGTGATACTTTTGGCGACGAAATTATATACGTCAATAAAGATTACTCTTTACCGACGAATTTTGAAAAACGTCGCTAAAAGTGCGCCTTGTTGTAGTGTGTGGAGAGGCTTAAGGTCTGTTTAGATGCTTCATTTTCTTAGTAGCCAGATAATCTTGGTGTCATGAAAGTTTTTTGTGAATATGTAAGTGTATGCAGATTTTTGTCATGTAAGCCTTTTCTTGATCTCTTCATTCCATGCAAATTGGTTTTCTTTTAAATTTTATTACTATATATCAAACCAACATCCAATGCAAGTTAATAATGGCTTGTCTTATTACTTCTTGGATTATGATGATAAGGTATTTAATTTTTCCTTTCAATTTTTTATGAGTATGATGCAATGGAACCCATCATTTTGATATGCCAACTCATGTTTTTAGATCAACCCTCTTATGTTGATTTGAAGTGATTGCTTTAGGGCCCCTATTTTTTTGTTTTAGGCAATTCCGACAACATGCATTCCTTCACTATCATTCTACATGCTAAACTTTGTTTGAAGGTGCTAATTATCTTTCTTTATGATTATGCATGCTTCATCCAAGGCATCATCCCAGGCCAAACCAGTATTACTCTTGGACTTGATTCATGTCCAACATTGTAACCACATTACTATAATTCTAGGATAATGAATTTTCCATTAAATTTTCTTAGGAATTTTGAATGAAGTAGTTGTGCCCTCCCTGAAAGTGCATGACTAAAGATCTCTTTGTAGTTGATTGTCTTGCATCAAATTATGATATTTGTCTCAAAGATTCACTTACTACAAAATTAGAATGTAACATAACTGATTTATGATACATAAAAAGCTAACAGAAGTGCCACAAATTTACATTGTTCAAAATTTGGTGGATCTTTTTGTAGTTGGTTGTCTTGCTTCAAATGATGATATTTGTTTCAAAGATTTACTTACTACAAAATTAGAATGTAACATAACTGATTGATGATATATACAAAGCTAACAGAAGTGCTACAAATTTACATGGTTCAAAATTTGGTAGCGGTGTCATCTTAATTCAAGAAAGCTTTTTAAGTTGTTGCTCTGGCCCTTATCTTGACATATCAATCTTGTTTCTTTCCATGATATTAAAATTTCTTTGTATTGGTATTACTGTCATTCAGTGCTTCTCAACATGAATTTGGCATGTATTTGGCACTAGGTTTTAGAAAAAATTTAATGGAAAATAGGCCGAACGATGTCTATATTAAAATTAGTGAGTGTTTTGCCTAATCATGTATGGCCAGAAAATGTTGGTTTTCAACTTTTTTTTCAGTTAGTTTATTTTCATATATCTTGTTATTCCATCTTCTTCTTACTTTTTTCTATTGAAGCGTCTACTGAGTTTCATAAGAACAAAGAGTGATTGTAAATTGCTTAATTTACAAAAATAAAAAATAAAAAAAATAGTTATATGTGAACTGGTCATTCTCTATTGGGATCGTTAATATTGAGTTTTTCAAGAACTTTATTTTTCCATATTATCACACTGAAAGAGTGTTCCTTACAGTGCATTGCACGTGCAGGGCTCCACTAGTGTATTTTAAAATTGCCATCAATCCAATGGTTTGTCGTGCATGAATAAAGTCGATTATAACCATTTATAATCATATGTGCTGCTTATCATTATCATCGATTATGAAATGGGCATCGTATTACTTAATTGAATTGATGTAGGTATGGTTACTAGCTCCTAATAAATGCAGTACAGTCGATGTTCCGAGCTTTATATGAAAATAAATCCACGTCTTTGAAATCATGTAAAGTGACTGTCAATTTTGGAGACATGATCGGATCATTTACTCTCTACTATGGGACACACTAGATAGAATGTATGACCACCTACCAATCAACTGGGTCCTATACAAGAGGGTGGAATATGCCGGGTCCCATTTAGATAAGCACCAAGGATAGGTTGGATACATTTGTTGGATATAATGGGTCCCAATTAAGTAAAAGATGCATAGGGTCTGTAGTGCCCCCAAGTAGATCACTATATGAGCCGATGGGTATGATGTTTCATGCAATTGATCCCATGTAGATGTGTGGATTGATCATGTCAAGTGGATTTGACATTATAGACAGGCAGAATGGATGGATGGTCAGATGGTTGGAGCTTTCAAGTGCACATATAGTTCATTGCAACCACATATCCAACAAACTTATGTGGGACCCACTAGATGAAAGATAGACCATATAACAAACCATGTGAAACCAACGATCCAACAAACTATACGCTACTGATTAAAAGATCCATCAATCTCCACCCATTTATGTTGGATCAACTAGATAAAGTATCATGCCCGTCCACCTTTGTACCCATGTACCAAAGAGCCTTATAAATGAAGATCCTACACATCTTTTTCTGTATGTAAATACGACCGACCATATCGAATACCCACTCTTATCTTTTCAGTTTATCTAAATGAGACCCGCCATATTTCACCCATCCACCCTTTTACATGGGACCACTTAATTGGTAAGTATTTTTTTTTTTTTTTATTTAGATGGTCCTCCGTAGATGGATAGATTAATGTGATTTAATATTCTAAAAACAATTGATGTAAGAGAATTTGGGCCCCACATAGATAGGTAGATGGGGGCTCATTTGCAATGTCCACAGTCATTACATTGTTATCCGGAAGACAACTTTCTTCCTTAGAAAGGAAGGGCTTTACATCCACCGGGACGAGTTAGACCTTTTCATTCTCCTCACCTTCACTCTCTTCTTCTTCTTCTCATAAAACTAGTCTGCTAAGCTTCAGGCGAATCGCAAAATATCAAATACCCATTTTTATTTATTCTTCTTCCAATCTCAATCTCTCATTCTCATTTGAAAAATGTCGATTGCGGAGCGAGGAGGAGGAGGAGGAGGAGGAGGAGGCGGCGGCGGCGGCGGCCAGGGCCTCATATCTCGTCAGTTCGGCAACCTTCTTCCTCCTGGACTACCTAAGGCAGAGGATGAGCAAGGAGGCCTCGACCCGCCGGCGGCAGCAGTCTCCCCTCCAGCGGCGGTGGAATCCGAATCTCCGCCTCCGCCGGTCTACGGATCTCCAGCAGCGGCGGGGTCCGGGTCTCAGGCGCCGGGCTCGCCTCCAGGAGTGACGCGGGGTTCCCCTCTAGCGCCAGAGGATGAGCGACGAGGCCTCGACCCGCCGGCGGCGGCGGGCGGATCCCCTGCAGCAGAGACGTCTCTGGTGATCGGGGGAGCCGCGGAGCAAGAAGTCCAGGGAGGACCCCCCCGTAATCTTGCTTCCAGATGCTGTAATTTCAGATTTGATGATAAGAAGCTGTGGGTCTGTGCAGCTGGGGTGAGCTCTTGCTTTTGTTCGTATTCATGTTGCAATCTATATCTGATCTGACTGTCTTTCATCTTCTCCTGCTTGCAGGTCTTTCTCGTACTCCCTCCTCTGCTAGGAATTATCTACTTGTTGCTCTCACTTTGAAGATACCGGGCTCTACATTACAGACCTCTTCCGATCCTTTGGTATTTTTCAGATTCTTCCTTGATTGATTTTAAGAGATTTGCTGCTTTGCTTGTGCTATAGATTTGCTTCTAACTATAACTATAGGCCAAGTCACTAGCAAATAACTACCATCCACAATCATGTAAGGTTAACATCTTAACATGCGTGCTTATATTAAAAAAAATTCCGTTTTCCTTTTCCTGGATTCATATATGTTTGGAGCAAAGAGAGAATGCCTCCACAATCATGTAAGGTTAACATCTTAACATGCGTGCTTATATTAAAAAAAATTCCGTTTTCCTTTTCCTGGATTCATATATGTTTGGAGCAAAGAGAGAATGCCTAAATTGATCATTTCGCTAGTGACTTGGACTATAGTAATAGAAGCAAATCTATAGCACGAAGCGACTTTGGGAGGGTCAACAGCCCGTGGTTCGAAATTGTACGGCAGTTTTGTTTTTTCTACATAGAATTATTGGTGTTATTGGGGTCATTTGGTTTTTTTTTTTTTTTTTTTTTTGGTAATATCCTTCTCATGTGAACGTCTTACACATGCAAGCAAATGATTCACATATGAAATACATTCCAACGTGTAAAAATCATCATTTTTCATACGAGTAAATAAGTACATTGAAAATGTATTTTTAATTTTTGGATATGTTGTGGCTAGATGTATGGGTGGGACCTTTCATGTTTTCATCATGAATGGAGAGCTTTGTGATTAATGATTAATCCTATCCTTATATGATGCTAGAACCTACAGAGATTGCATTGGGGTGTGGGGTGGTGGGGGGGGACCCAGTGATTCTTATCATATGGGTGGCAAAGAATATGTTTGGTTGCATGGTTGTGATTATTTCAAAAATAAATTATTTTTGGAAAGGTCATTCTATGTCAATGAAAACTTAAAAAACATGAATTTTCTTCTTTGGGTGGGTCTGAGTTTACCTTGACTTGACTAGGTCTAATCATATCTCGGCTAGTGAGGCCCACCCAAACCACTATGTGAATTCATGGTCCATTAGATAGTGGTTTGATAAGCAATGAAGTGTGAGGGAATTTTCACCTATGAGCGGACCACGAATGCGAATGTATGGTCCAGCTCGTGAGGCCTACCCAAATGCTTTCCTGCCATTAGGGTATAATTTCCCTACCCTCGCAATCCTGTTCTCATGATCTGTTATTTTTCCCTTAGTAGAAAAGGAAATAAATTCTCAATACAAAGGACATGTGAAAGACTCCCCGACAAACATCTTACCAGGACAGTGAGCTACAAGGCCTTAATAATTAATATAGGCGCCCATATTGTATTCGAACCTGGCCCACTCACGATAGGCCCAGGCTTTGCTTAAAAAAAATATCTTGTGCACCCTTTAGGGCTACAAGAGACCCTTCGGCTATTGTTATGGCGCAAATAGGGGAGAGCTTATTGCCCATGAGGCATGAAAGCAAAAGTATTCCCGGCTTCCCAAATAGCCCATGAAATGCCTACATCAGAATCAATTTGGGTCATGTATTTGTAAAAAAAAAACCCACAAACCAGGATTTGAGACATGATGATAGGACCCATATAAATCAAGATTTAAAACATGATGATATGAACCATATTAACTTTCAAACACCTTAGTAATTAATATAAAGTATTTGGTAGAAAATGAAGCTGACAAGATAAAAGCAACAAGTTTCATTCAGGTAGAGGGATTGACAATTGACATGGACGTTCAAGTACAACTTTTTTTTTTTTACCAAAAAAAAGTACGACTTTTGTTTTTTTATTTATTTATGATATTTCATTGAATATATACTATATATAAAATCTGATGGTGGCCCCCAAATCCATTAAAAAAAAAAAACCCATAGCCCTTCAAGTTTTGAGTGGTTCTGAAATCTAAGCAGGAGGGCCCACCGTAGAGATTCATGAGTGGGCCCGGAATATATAAAGCAACAGGATGAGTTATCGTCTCTCAATTCTCAGATCTGAAAGGTGTTTTAAATTTTTTTATAAATACCTCCTTTCATTTTTAAATTTTTAGAATTTTATGGGAAAAACCACCTTAGACATCCCTTGCACCAAAAAGGCCGTCTTAATTTTCTGCACACAAGTGGCCTTTTCATTAAAATTTTACTTTATCAATATTCTCACCGGACTCCACTATGTATAAACAAAGAAAAATAAAAAAAAATACGAAAGTAGTCTCAAGCGAGCCCTTCAGTCCGAAGGAACTCAGAGGGCAAATGGAAAGAGTGTTAGCTGGTGCCATGCTGTTTGGTGACCGAGGGAAAAGGCGTGAGTTTGAGACTTTTTTTTTTTGTGGTAAAAATGAGTTTGAGACTTGGAGGAGTTATGGGTGTACACCATAACAAACAAGGACAGGTGCAGCTGCTCCCCTGTTGGGGATAAACACAAAGAAAAAAGTGAGAGATTCTCATCTCCCTTGATTAGGTTGATATTAGCAGGTCTCTAAACCAATGTCAGACCTTGTCTTGGTCAGACCTTGTCTTGTGGTTGGATTGTTGGAATTTGAAGGCAGTTTTATTAACTTTCGGTGCAGGACCTACATCAACACCTCGTTGGCTTATTAAATAGGTGAACATTTGCTGGCCCACAAGTTTGAACTTTGAACCACAATTGCCCCAGGAGAATTACCAGGAAGAAATCTTAATGCATTCAGATCCCGTGTCTGGTTTCTGGTTTCGCATGGTTTTAGCCGAAGAAGATTGAGGATACGATAAAGACATGGTTGATGGTTGGGGGGTCGTTTTGTTGGGTGTGGTCTTGCTTTATGGAGGCTGCTTCTTCGGGGTCGGCTCGAGATAATTTGAGGCCTAAAACAACAATCCTAAATGAGGCTTCAAATTATCTATTTTTCTCTTCTTTTTTTTTTTTTTTTTGAAAGTTTTGAATACCCGTATTCGTATTTTCTAATAGACATATTTATCATTTATAAATTACAACTAATAATCCTTACAAATAAAACAAACATTAACTATTTAATAAACATACAATACAAGCTAGAAATTGAAAAAACCTCAAAAGTATAGAACAGTAGAACCTGATTTAGTGATTATCATTAATTATTGGCCACAAAGAATAGATGTAGATAAGTTTCGAATTTGATGCAGCTTTCTAAATATGGAAAGAAAAAAAAAAAAGATTATATTTGAGTGAGTGAGTTATGATTAACATATATTTTAAAAAATACTCACATATATTATCAAAACATATCTACATATATTATTAAAAGAAGACAACCAAATCAGTAAATCCTTAAAGAAGATTGCACTTTTGAAAAAAAAAAAAAAAAACAATTACAGAGAAATGCAATCTATGAGGGAGACAGAGAAGGTGAGAGAGTTATGTGAGAGAGTAACTAAGATGGAAAAGCGTTGGTGGGGATTGAATTTTTGGTAGAGACGTTTTAATATGTTGAGAGAAACATTAATCTGTAAGAGAAAAGTTCATTTGAAAAACCTCACTGGTGAGGTGGCATAGAGGATTGTGATTTGTTGGGATTTAAAAAGACACAATGTAGAGAAAAAGAATGACGAAAATTGCTTTAATACTTTTTTTTAATGTGAAAAAATGGCTTGAGTGAGATGTGATACTAATTACTATTATGCAGCCTTATTTTTTTGGAGAAAAAAACAACTGTGACAATCGTTTTAATGCTTTTTAATAAAAAAAATTTTGCCTTATGGTTGAGCCACCCATGTCCTTCCTTTTTTTTATTTTGTGGTACATTTTGAAGAAAAAGAATGACCAAATTTTCAAGGGTGTGTCCTCTTCTCTAGGGAAGTTGATTGATTCGATCACTTTGAGGGTCGATAAAGTGGGCGTTGGTAAGAAAAGAGTTCTCCAATTTTACTTTTGTGACACCATTGTTAACTTGGGAAGTTTGTATGGATGTCGTCCTTTCAAGGTGAGAAGATTTGTTGTTCGGTCTCCTTCTCCCTTTCGAGTGTATAAGTTTAATATCGCTGGTATTGCAAGAGGTAAGCCAGGTCTGTTAGGAATTGAAGGTAAATTGACTATCTAGCATATCTATTTTAATTAAAAAAAGAAAAGATAAATTTGTAGAAGTTATATGTGCAACTTTTTCATATAGTGAAAGTAATTTAGATGAATTTGTCATAAATTTAAAATAGTAGTGATAAACTTGTCATATGATAAACAATGTATGGACAAACTTCTTGTAAAGCAAAAAAGTGCCCGATTGCTTGAGACATTTGTTTCTATTTGAAAATGATATCTTTTGGTTGTTTTTTCTTTTAAGACGAAAACTCTTAAAGCTGATTGAATCAAACTTCCATTTCAATTTTGGCAAACTATCTTCCAGCAAAATATCTATTCAAGTAGTTTAAGTTAAATAGACATGAAAAAACCCTTTTCAAATGACACCTAACAAAAATGTTGGTTTTTTATGGAGGACATGAATGTCCAAAGGACTGCACTCCTTTTGTTGTCGTATTGTTGTTTTTTAACAAGATTGTCCCAGGAACTTTCACCTTATGATAAATTTGTTTATACACTTTTCACTTGATAACACTTTATGATAAATTTTTTTATACACTTTTCACTTGATAAGCACCGCTATGCCCATATGATATTTATATATTGAAAAGTTTTTATTTCTAACTGAATATACCTAACAGTTTGTCTAATAAATTAAAATTCTAAATTTAAAAGAAATCTATCACTTCCAAATCGGGAAGAACATCGTGAGAGGTGGAAAAGGATGGAGCTTGGATTTTGAATTTCAATCATGAGTGCTTTTGAGGGGCTATTTGTTTGTATTAAAATACATGGGAGTTGAATACATTGGATGCATACCATTAGTAGTTAAAAAAGAAGATCAAAAGTGAGTTTCTAAAGATAAGCAACAAATAACCTTTCCTTTTAGGAAAATAGAATCAAAATACATTGGGAAATGAACTACTCGTGGTGATGGCTAATTTATTAATTTCCAATCATCTGTTGATTCTATTTATGTAAAAGAAAAGGTTATTTGACGCTCATTTAAAAAAAACCACATTTGATCTTTATTTTTTACCATTTATGGTATGAACTCTATGTATTCAATTCCTATGTATTTTAAAGTAAGCAAATAGGTCCTTAGCAAATTCCAAAGAGTGGAACTCATGATGGGGCTCACGTGTTGAAAATCCTTATAACCTCTCAAAATGAACACCCTCCCTATTTAAATTAGAGGTCATTGCTTACTTAGATGGCCACAAATCATGTGTAGGGGCTACTTAATTATGGATCCAACTTTGGAATTGTAGGCGGAATGTCAAGCATTTGAGCTCGTAGAGATTCACGTTATTGGGATTGTGCTTGGATTGGGGATAGATAAAGGGGTAGAGTTTAAAGTCGGGCCTGTTGGGCAAAGTATATGTTTAGCTACAACTTTATTTTTATGATAAAATTACTTAAATTCCAACATGTAGGCTTTCCCTTATTTTATTTTTCATTTATTTGCTACTATTGTTTGAAGTGAGTACATCCGGTGAACGAAGTCGATCCCCTTCAACAAGCTATTAGCACCAACCCCTTTTCCCTTTTTTTTAATCATTTTTTGTTAATCTTTTTAGTGGATCTTTTGGATAGCTATGTGTGAATGTGTATTTTAAATCTCATAACAATTGATTATTTCCTTCGTCATATGCATTTGGAATATTTTTTTATGTTGTGACTCGTGGTTGCAATGGAACCGTATGTGAATGGGACTGTAAAAATACGTTGTTGAACATTAGAATTTGAGTTCCATATTATGTGTGACCACCATGTTTTTATTTATATGTAAATTATGTTTTTAATGCAACTTACCACATACCAAAATGATTTTCCTGTGAAAAGCTACTACTGCATTTTCTGTAAAACTACTTGTTTTTATGAATATGCTATAAAGATGCATCATATATATATATATATATATATATATACATAGTTTTGTGCGTTCTTGGTCAGTTGTAGAATTTCTACTGATGAACACATCAATGAGATTTCATAAATATTAGAATCTAAAATCACAACGATCCAATCTCTGTGCTATTTATTACAATCTCTACGTGATTAAATGTAGATGACCAATAATGCACAATATTGTCCCTACTACCCAAAGGGAGATCGATACAATACCCAAAAATTATAGAAAAAGGGATGAAATCAGATCCAACACATAAGAACTTAATTTGAGGCCCAGTTGCATTACGAGTTCAACTGTGCTTCAATTGGGGCTTCCGCTTCCACTGCATCCAACCAATGCCCACTAATGTCACCAATACAAGCAAGAAGACTTCCACTCGGAAGAAAGGCTTACGGTTGGAAATCATAATCAAACTGAGGATGAAGGCAACTTCAATGGAGATTAATGCCAAGACCACTAGTGAATTCACATACAACAACATCTCTTTTCGCAGGATCATTATAATTGGTATTAAGGCCAAAGATACTAAGAAGCCCAAGGCATCCGAGGCCATGAAAAATGTGAAGAGGGCTGGATTTGTCTCACTTTGAATAGCCTTTCCCGGTATATGGTTAGTGTGATTCCCTCGACTCAAATCTTGCCATAACCCGCCCGGAGGACAGAGTATGGCTTGGAAGGTGACAGTCAGGATTAACCCGGTCACCACCATCAGTTTGAGTTGCATGTCTGTCAGTGATGCTGGGTTGGCCCTTTCTCTGGGTTTGAGTTGTTGGATGATGGCCTTCCTTCTACAGTAGTAGTCATTGGCAACATTTGCGTAAGTGTCACGCGCTGGAATTTGTTCTGATACATCGATGGCAACATATTCATCGTTGTCACGCTCTGGAATTTGTTTTAATAAATCGACAGCAACATATTCTTCTTTGTCATGCGCTGGAATTTGTTTTAATATATCGACGGCAACATTTGCATCATTGCCACGCACCGGAATTTGTTCTAATATATCAAGGGCGGTATTTCCTTCATTGTTTGCGGCATTTACCTTTATTCCAGGCTTACTCAGGAGAAGCTCAATGATCTGTAACGGAAACATGAAACATTAACCATGAATGAATCTCACTCTCCCACTCATTAGAGCGGGCATTTTAAAGAATTTTCATATATATATATATATTGATCCTTGTTGTGGGGCCCACCTGGTGATCCAATTATAGGGTATTGGAAGACTTGGATGGGCACTTCTGATGGTGTACAGTGAAAAGGTTTTACATGATCATCCTAGCCAATTCATCAACGGCACACAAATTTTTCCCCCTTGAAAATTAGTGCAATTGATCCAAATGTCCAATCCATTCATATGAGTGCATACCCGAAATGTGTGTGGTCGATTTAGATAAACCATCAGGTGGGCACCACTATGAAGTGCGCATGGAATTCACCCTGCGCATCATCCAATCGATAACTGTATATCAAACTGCAATAAAATAGTTGTGTGTACAGGTCTTTCGTACCTCCAAGCAATTCATTTTGGCTGCTAGATGCAGAACCGTGTCACCATTGTTGTCAGCTGTGTTGATGAGATCAGTAACAAGAAGACTGTTGAATGAAACGGGTTTAGATCTTTCCAAGAGGAACTCTCTGATGACATGGACTTGGTTGTAGATCATCGCCAAGTGGAGAGGGGTTCTTCCATCATTGTCTTTTAGGAAACTCAGATTTGGGCCTTTCCCAAGCAACTCTTTTGTTACTCCCAAGTTCCCTTTGCTTGAAGCCAAGTGTAATGCTGAAAACCCATTCTCATCTTTGCTATTTGCCAACCTTGGATTTTCTCCAATTATCTTTCGTACGATTTCTGCGACATGTGTAACCGTTCTGTGAAAGTGAAATTTGGGTAGATTTTTGTGTGCAATTAGGGTTTTCCATATATATATATATATATATATATATATGTTGGAAAATTGTGTGGTCAGACTGCCATGAGGCCCACACCAGATCGAGCTCGACAGTTTGCCACAGATGAACTCCCAATAAGTCTTGATCTGTTTGAGTTAGATAAAGATCAAACTCTTGGTGGTAGAGTTTGGATCGAGTTCAGGCTCCCGATTTGGCAGATTTCTCACGCTGGTCAAGAGATGTGGGATTCCAGGAGAAGTAGAATCCGGATAGAGCTGTAACTCTTAGGGATTGCTCTATTTAAAGGAGATGGGAACCCTTGCTTCTGATTATCCAGAGATCTGAAAGCATTCGCAGTGAGTTCGCAGGTCTACCTCACACCGAAACCCACAAGGTTCTCGGTGAGTTCAGTTCCGACACCCATCTGAGACAATCAACTTCTTTTAATATATATATATATATATATATTGTTAATTGGAAAATTGTATATTGAAAAGAAGGAGAGAAACATGGCTTGCAAAAAGGCCCAACAGAAGAAACGGGCAACCTAGAAAAAATCAAAAGCCTAGAGAAGCCAAAAGTTGGTTGTATGATTCAAACTCACGACACTGGCACCATCGGCTGGCAAGGACTGTCATGTAGATGTAGGTCTATATAGGCTAATTCCTTCTTCTTCTTTTTTCTGTTCTTTTTCTATTTCTATATCGAAGGGCGATACTTCAACTTGAAGACCGAAGCATAGAGAACTTCGCAGAGCATTTGGATACATGTCCTTGCTTATGGGCTATTTACACCTGAAAACGAGCAAAGTGGCATGCAAAGCCTTCAAGTGTCTTCTTTTCTGAGAACGGCACCTTACCATAGTGGTAAGAGGGGCAGTTCTCAGTGGGAGGTATTGGGTTCGAAGCCTGCCTCCTCCTTCTTTACATATGTGAGTTCTGTTAGTTTTATGGTCTCAATCCATTAAGATTGATGAAATAAATTGATTAATTTCTTTATTTATCAATATATTCATGCTTTTCTTTCATGCGATGAATAATATTTTATTACTCGTTTGCACATAACCAATACGAATGACATGATGGTTTATGAGATGAACCGGAGTCCATAAGCATACTAGATGCAATACATGTGTATGGATGAGATCCACATACAAGAGACATGTATAGTAAATCTTATACTTGAATGTCTTCACAACCAGTGATGATGACTGGACATCGCATCTGACAAGGTTGCAGTACTTTGATTACTATGAGATAGTATGATTTGTCTCGATCATCAGAATGGAAGATTTTGGATCACAGTACTGGTACATTTGATGTATTGAAGGACCATGAGAATCACCTTAGGAACACTGTCTTCACTTTAAGGTCTGTTTTCATAATTTCCTAGCAATAGGCTCTTAATCCTGAGACATTGATGAACTCAAGTTTTTATCTATTCATTTGCTTTAAATCACTAATGAATGAGGCCAATTGTAGGTCAATACCTCGGTGATTTGGGTACGTGGTAGTAGAGCTGTAGGAATATTCGATGGTCAAGATGGAATCTATCTTTAATATCCCCTTGTGCCAATTAATGGATTTATCATTGGTAAGTGCACACCCATTCCGATTAAGAGTTAATTGGATCGGTACCAAACGATCATTATAATTAATTGAGGCTCAAGGATAATAAGATATGGATCTAAGTTTGGAAGGAGTGTCCAATTGATCCATAAATATTGATGGAGGGGCCTACTTGTGGTGATATGGAAGTCTAGGGTCTTCATATAATTTATTCCTAAGACTGGAGTTCAATTGCATCTATATAGTGGAGTTATTTGCAATTAACTGTGGGCCCGGATTGCACATGAGATGTGGGGTCGCGTTGTCCCAATTGGAGCCAACTTTCTAAGGAATCCCTAATAGCCCCACGCTAGCCCACGTTATTGGAAACATACTAATTATAGTAGAACTCTAAAAGAAAATAGAAAGTTACTATTTCTATTTGAAGTGAGACTTCTAATAGTGGTAATAGTAAACTACTAATTATTAATGGAAGTGAGACTTCTATTTTAATTAGAAAAGGAGAAAGTTACTAATTATAATGGAAGTAAGACTTCTATTTAAATTAGTAAGAAGAGAGTTACTAATTGTTAAAGAAGTGAGACTTCTATTTCAATTAGACAATGAAGAGGTTTGCAAAAAAGCTATAAATAAGAGAGGAGAGGTGGCTTGGACGTCCCATGCATTGGATGCCCTAGGAATCCATGCCCACCTCCCCTTAGTGCAAGAGTTGCACCTCTCTTCTCCTCTCTCCCTATTCTAGTTCTCTTTTAGTTTCCTTAAGAGCTTTCTTTTGGAGATCCCACCCATCTTCTTGAGAAAAGATAATCTGATACGGGTCATAGCGTGGAAGATCAAAAGGTCTTGGAGATTCCTATTTGATACGTGAAAGAGTTTCATCATCAAAGAAAAGAATAACTTCTCCATTAGAGTACAACCGAGCTCCAAAGGTATGGTCTACTTCCTTGTATATTGTGGATTTTGTGGTTGCTTGTTTGCTGCTATTTCTATCTTGTAGATAGGGTTTATTACTGTACATGATGATGAGAAAGAGGCCATGGATCCTGAATTGAGTTTTCTAGCCTTCTGCATAGATGATCACTGTATGAAGTTGGTCAAAAGTTTTTGAAACTTATCCTAGATGCCCACCTATTTCCAACAAGTTCTTCTTACCTCACATGTGGGAGTTATGTTTATTCTCCTCGTATGTGTGAGTTTCCATAGTCTCACATGTGTGAGTTGTGTTTATGTCTCCTCGCATGTGCGAGTTTCCATCACCTAGCATACATGAATTGTATCTATCTCTCCTCACATGTGTGAGTTCCCTTCACCCAACATGCGTGAGCTATATCATGAGTCTCAGAGTCCTAGCCCCTTTGTTGGGTTACCAAAAAAAAAAGTGTGTTCTTTCGCTAACCCAGAAAAACAAAGTTGCCTGTGTTGCATAATAGCATACAAGTACCAATGAGTGTGGTATGCTATGAAGTATAAACCATTCACTAGGCTAGTCATGTCTACCATTTGTATGGTACTTGTGCTGCTGAGCAGTTTTCGACCTTAATCAAACAACAAGGATGAAGGTTTAGGTGAAACTTAACAAGCAGTGAAAGAGGGGTAGTTCATGTCTGTGATGAGGAATGACGAAGAAAATTGCAAGAAGAGATCTCTCTTATGGACCTAACCAATAAGCCGAAAGCTCCTGGACTGATAGAACGCGCCAAATCAAGTCTTATAACTATTTTGGACCGTAACATACCACCACGCTTCCGTAGCTGACGTGCTTGACGGCTTTCACTCTAGCGGCATGTAGCCCTTCTCTCAATTTTTCTAGCCATAGCCAACGTGCTCGGCGGCTCTCACTCTAACGGTATGTAGCCCTTTTCTCAATTTTTCTAGACGACTCTTACTCTACTCCAGGTAGTCATTTTCTCATTTTTTTTAGATTGCTCTCACTCTACCCTTGATAGCCCTTTCTGTGGCTCGAACCCAAGATGTGGTGGTTAGTTCTGATACCAAATGTTATTGACCTAATCAATACGTAAAAAGCTCATGGAACGTGTCAAATCAAGTTTTATAACTATTAGGATCGTACTTATCTCTCTTAGTAACTCAAGGGATTGAGATCCAAGATTGAAAGAGATTGAGCTTATTGTCTCCTTACATGTTAAAAAAATGAAGTTTAGATTAGGGAGGAAGAAAGAAGAATAGTCATGGATTAAACAGGTTGTGAGGGTCCGATTTCCTTAACCTATGACTGACACTTGGAAACCAGGTCAGATAAGGATATCCATGAACCGGGTTCAAATAGATGGGCCGAGCTCATTTTATTATTCGTGCTAGTATGACAGATGGACTGGACTTGACACAATGATAGAGAGCCTGAAGCCAAGCCCAATCCAAATATAAAAAGGAAAATTTTCAAATGCGGCCTTAGGTTTTTTTGCCTTATTTCAGAAAATGACACAAGTTTCAAATACTCCTTAAGTTTTGCAAGAAGTTTTCAATTAAGGACATTGATCAATTTAAAATTATTTTCAAGCAACTTTTCCCCTAATTTTTTTAAAATGCTCAAATTAGCCTTTATTAAAATAAAATTCTCCGTAAATTACTCTATATTCTTCTCATTTCTTTCACCGGTGTCTTCACGGTGATATAGGACAACCAGCATCCCTATGGCAGTCGGTTGCATGAAGGGTAATTTGAGTATTTTAAAAAAATTGAGGAAAATATTATTAGAAAATACCTTTAAATAGCCTAAAATCCTTAATTGAAAACTTACGGAAAAATGAGAGACTAATTGGAAAAAATTTTAAAATTGTATCCTTCTTTGAAATAAGGGAAAAACTTAATGTTTTTTCCTCATCCCAGCCCATGAACAGCACTTATAATCAGGGTGCACTGAAATTGGATAATGTGTACATATTCAGGCTCCAGACCTGAGCCCAGAAAATAAACGTAGAACCAACGAAAGAAAATCACCTGTATAACCCTTGGACGCCGCTATCTGAAGACAAGATGCGCCGATTTCATCCCAGACAACGAAGTCCATCCTGCTGCAGAGCTCCCAAGCCACTTCTGAATGCCCACAAGAGCATGCAACGAAGAGAGCGCTCTCTCTATCCTTGTTGAGCATGTAAGCCACACAGAGACAAGCATCCAATAGCTGCTTCACAATATCTAGTTTCCCCACTCGAGATGCCTCATGTAATGGGGTCTCCTCCGTGTCATCCTTCGCCTTGGCAAGAGCCGGCTGCAACCGAAGGATAAACGATGCTAGCTCATTATGCTTGAATTTACAAGCCAAGTGCAAGGGGGTGTGGCGGGCTCGACCTATAGTCTGCGTGAGAACTGATTCATCTTCTTGGACGAGCCTTTGAAATTTGAGTGTGTCACCCATCGCACACACTTCAAAGACAACCTCTTCC
Source organism: Persea americana (assembly GCA_029852735.1). Lineage (NCBI taxonomy): Eukaryota > Viridiplantae > Streptophyta > Magnoliopsida > Laurales > Lauraceae > Persea > Persea americana. Next base: position 3,800,429 of record CM056812.1, read on the forward strand.
ATGTTTTCTATTGGGGATGGCTCGGAAAAAAGTACAAGGGAAGGTTATGAGCGGTATTTTAGTGCCGGAGAATGAGAAGGGAGGAGGTTTATCACTTCATTTCCTGTAATACGACAAGCCGACGACACTTTCTTCGAAAGTGCTTTATTCCAGACTGACACATCCTGGGTGCTCTGCAAGGCCCATATTAACTGTGATTTCGGACACACATATATACTCAACGAATTAACCATAACAATCTAGGGCTATAATTCCAGCTCCAACCCTTTTGGGCCCCTTGGGTAATTTTATAGTAAAACAAAAATAAAATAAAATATTAAATTAATAGACAATAAAATATAAATACATTACGATAGTATTTTATTTTTAGTTATTTAATTTGAAATTTTGTATAGAAAAGTATTTTTTTTTTATTTTAAAAGAGAAAGGTGGTTGCTTTTTTAAATTTTTCTGAAAAATAGAGTTTTTACTTTACTTTTGTTATTTTAGTAAAGTGTCAAGGGCTCTTTTATTGGAAGGAATTTTTGTATGGTCATCATTAATCAAGAAAATCCATGCCTAATAAGAAAATTTGAGAAAAAATTCACAAACATTCTTAATTTATATGGATATTTTTTTCGATACTGTAAAAATTTTTCTAATGCAAAGTTTTAATTAAATTATATAATATAGTATAAAACTGCCTCGTTCAATAGTAAAAAAGGCACTTTTGTTTTTGTGCTTCACGTGATATCGAATCATTCAAAAAAAAAAAAAAATAGGGACAATTACCTTACGGACTACCTTAAAACTGATAATTACCCCAGAACAGTTGAAAAAAGTTAATTTACCGCAAAACGGTCTGATCCGTAGGATATTGCAAGCTGCAATATCCTAGGGAAGTAGGATATCCTACAATCAAAAGCAAGAAAATTTGAATAGTTAGTTTTTTTTATTTTTTCCTTGACAATGGGACCACCAAACCACCATCCAAACCGTTGGATAGCTATATGAGTGTAAAAGCTAATATCGCACCAAATTTGAACCGTTGATCTATCACGGTTATTTAGAAATTTGCAAAAAGTCACATTGTTTTGTAAATTATAAGCTATGTTTTTTTTTTTTTTTTTTTTGCAAATTTCTAGATAACCGTGATAGATCAACGGTTTAAATTTGGTGCGATATTAGTTTTTACACTCATATAGCTATCCAACGGTTTGGATTGTGATTTGGTGGTCCTACAGTCAAGGAAAGAAAATAAAAAAAACTAACTGTTCAAAATTTTCCGCTTTTGACTGTAGGATATCCTACTTCTGTGGGATATCGCAGCTTACGATATCTTATAGATCGGACTGTTCTGCAGTAAATAAATTTTCTCCAACTGTTTTTTATAATTATCAGTTTTAAGATCATCCGTACGAAATTTTCTCCAACTGTTCTGCAGTCAGCACGGTAATTGTTCAAAAAATTTATGATTCGGCTAGGAAACTTCCCTCTGTAATATCATAATCAGGCATGGGCATGACTATGGCTGATGTTGACGGGCTAGCGAACAACCCCTCTTTTATCAAATCAATGTGCGTGTCAAAGAATACCAAATGGTCCGCCACGTAGTCGGGCACCAGTTAGGGACAATTACCGTATGGACTGCCTTAAAACTGATAATTACCCCATAACAGCTGAAAAAAGTATATTTAGCGCAGAATAGTCCGATCCATAGGATATTGCAGCTTGTGATATCCTAAGGAAGTAGGATATCCTACAATCAAAAGGAGAAAATTTGAACAGTTAGTTTTTCTTAAATTTTTTTCCTTGACCGTGGGACCACCAAACCACCATCCAAACCGATGGATAGCTGTATGAGTGTAAGAAATAATATCACACCAAATTTGAACCGTTGATCTATCACGGTTATCTAGAAATTTGCAAAAATATCACATTGTTTTGCAAATTATAAGAACAAATTATAAGCTCTTTTTTTTTTTTTTTTTTTTTTGCAAATTTCTTGATAACTATGATAGATTAACAGTTCAAATTTGGTGTGATACTAGTTCTTATACTCATACAGCTATCCAACGATTTGGATGGTGATTTGGTGGTCCCACAGTCAAGGAAAAAAATAAAAATCTTAATTATTCAAAATTTTCCGCTTTTGATTGTAGGATATTCTACTTCCCTATGATATCGCAGCGTGCGATATCCTACGGATCGGACTGTTATATGGTAAATACACTTTTTTCAGCTATTTTAGGGTAATTGTCAGTTTTAAGACAATTCGTACTGTAATTGTCCCCACCAGTTATTATAGGAAGCAGTGGTGCAGTTGTCCAGAAAGTGCTGTACGTTTTGAATTCGAATAAAGTCAGAGGCAAGACTAATTGAGTTGGGCACGGGCCGTGCCATGACTCAATACGGCACGGGCCTTGCTGGGTTGACCCCCAAAGGGTTAGATCCGGCACAGACCGGCCCGCATACAATAGACGGCCAAATTTTCATCCCTACTCCGAACCAATAACTATGTAGGTCTCGTGTTTTGCTTTAGCTGTCACATCAAACCAATTTCGTGGAACTTTCGGCGAAGGGTCTTCAAGTCCGCGTTGCACTACAGTAATCTTTTGGTACTACAGAAAAGGTGGGACAATTTCCTTCCACTCAAGTTTGAATTTCGATGATCCACTATTGCTCAGTGAGAAGACCCATGAATAAAATTCCATCTTTAAGAAAGTCTGAATGTTTAATAGATTTATCATGTCTCTTTCAAGGTTAAATGTCCTTACTACCTTCATCTAATTTTATTTATTTTAATAAGTAAATAAAAGTAAATGAAATCAAGCACATGCAAATCATGATTGTGAAACTCTTCAATTTGACTCGTGACTCTTTCAAATAAGGCTTGCTTAAGATAATTTGAAGCCTAAAACGACAATATTAAATGAAGCCTCAAATTATATACCCTTCTCTTTTTTATGAAAAAAAAAAATTTGTGTAACCGGATTCCCAATTTCTAATATACATATTTATCATTTATAAATCATAACTAATAATATTTGCAAATAAAACAAACATTAATCGTAATAAACATACAATGCAAGTTTGGAATTAAAAAAGATCTTAAAAGCATATAACAATAGAACTTGATTGAGTGATTTATCATTGTTGGCCACAAAGATTATAGATGTAGACGAATTTCAAATTTGATGCAGCCTTTTCAATATAAAAATACATATTATATTTAAGTTAGTGAACTATGATCAACATATATTATAAGAGAATACCCACATATATATATATTATTAAAAAATATATTATACGAGAGTCTGAAGTCATCTCATTTGAAAAAATGTCAAGGCCAAATATAAGAGAGACAATCCAACCAAATATATATATATAATAGACTTGGCAAGGCGTCTTAATTTAATAAGTTACTTACATTTGAACCACTTGATAGGTAAAACTAATTGTAAAAATTAAGTATTTATATTTAAATAAGTATGCACGAGTCAACAAATTAAAGATGATGATTCGAATGTAATATGAAACTTATATTTAATATTTTACATTTGATATTTGGGCTAAAAATCTATGTATTATGCAATCTTTTTCATTTATATTCTTATTATAAAATTTTTCCTTGTATATAAATTTAAGTTTATTATCATGAATGCATGTAAATAAATGAATATTTATATTTTATAATTATTTGATCTATTTTTAAAATTACTTTTAAAAAGACATGATTTCTCTAGTCACCATGTTGACAACGAAAGTTACGTTTTTTTTTTTTTTTTTTTTTTTTTTTTGCATTGGACAAGTTGAATATATGTCCCAAATTCTCCAAACTTGAAGCAATTCATATGATCAATCCGACAGTGAGCTTCATATTTATGCATGTGAAGTCAAGTTTTGAAGTTGGTCAAATTACTGTTGGATAAAAAATAATGGTATATAGTTGAGATTGATCACCTAAGTCGCGAGTCGCACTTTCCTTAAGACAATAAATGCCTCCACACTGGATCGGTGTCTATAATCGGGTTACCGATAAGTTTGCCTCCAAAATAAAACAAGCCCGGGTCTTTAGTATATTGGACTCAGTTTACAGATCTGATGACCAACCTTGAATACCAATGGTCCCCACCCAGAACACGATATTATTGATGGCCAAGATTTGATTGAAGCATGTTGACTAAAAAAATTGTATTCCTAATTGAGATTTGCATACAACATATGGAAACTCATGGGATGCAACCTTTAGGGATATGATCAACGTAACTACCATGGTGGTTAAAGACAATAACTACCTTGCCAAATTCCAAGCTCACATTGGTTACCTGGCCCATTATTCGTTCTTAACCCGAAAGTAAGCCAACTCAAACCAAATTGGATATAGGCCAACCAAAACTAAGTTCAGCCATGTGACTTTCTACTCTTATCTATTTCTCAAAAGAGTTAAACAAATGATATGCCATTATCTGAGATTATCAAAGGGTTACTCGGCAATTGAAAGAATTGGTTGGGAGCTTAGTGCTAACCCATAAATCCCTGTTTCCCATATGTAAAACTATATTAAGTCATAGTATCATCTTTTTCTTTCTATGTTATTGTGCAACTAATGGTAAGATTGTCTTACCCTACCAAATACCTAAAAAATCAAACCGAGGAATCTTCTACGAATTGTGAATGTAGGCACATTACCGAACCACGTATATCATGTTGTTCCCTCTTTCACATTGATGCTTGATCTGACGATCTTCAATATTACTTCTATTTTCATTAATATATTTTTGGGGCGTTTGGCGGCAAATCCCTCAACATTGCGTTTTATAGCCTAGGGTCCATCATACTTTCTCATAGCGGCGGCAGTCCTCATTTAAAACTAAGATAGACAAAAAGACAAAAATGCCTCTATATATGTCAACAAAAGCGCTATGCTCAAAACCGCTCCAAAACATACAGAGCGTCATTCAATCCGCAAATAACTCAGTTAAATTTATTTCAAAACACGCAAATAAATTTGAAAATAAGCAAATAAATTTCAAAATACACAAATAAAATAAAAAAAACAAATAGATTTAATAAAATGTAAAGAAATTTGCCAAACAACTTAGACAGATTTGTTCAAAAACTTAATTAAAAATTTCAAAATGGAGATAAATTTGTTAAAAACTTAGATAAAATTTTCAAAAACACAGATAAAGATAAATCTGCTAAAAACTCATAAAATTTATCTGAGTTTTTGGCAAATTTATATGAGTTTTTGTCCAGTTTATTAGAGTTTCTGTGAAATTTGTCTGAGTTCTTGGCAAATTTATCTGAGTTTCTTAGAAACTCAGATAACTTTTCAGAAGAAGAAGGATGTTGCTATGTGCTAGGCTTCTGCTAAAGGGTCAGAACAAAATAACCCAGAAAACGAAACAGAAAAATCTACTTCCAAACTACTTATTTTCAAAACTCTGATAAAATTTTAAAACTCAAATAGCAACAGTCTTCTTGCAAGAAAGGGATAGAGACCCCATTTTTTGTTGCTATGATTGCAAAAGATAGACTTACACGAAATGGAAAAAGGAAAGAAAAGGCAAAGACAGCAACGGGTTTTTGTGTTATGTAGAATCCGTCGCGGGAGAAGGCCCGGACTGGTTGCATTTCCATCGCCGAGCCGTCGCCATAGTGGCTGATGTAGTCGGAGATGGCCGATTTCGATTTGCAGAGCTCTCTGGTGAAGTCCCTCGTTCTTAGAGAAGAAGACGGAAAGGGTTCTCGGGGATAACAGAGAATGAGAGAGAACTTGGCTTATGAATGAGAGAGAATGGAATATTTGAACTTTTAAAATTCAAAGTTTTATGTTCAAGCTGTTAAAAGGGGCAAATTAATCATGAAAATATATGATGTGGCATATTTGGGTCCTCTCATCAAAATCTCCAACTGTATGAACTAGAGATATTAGGGAAAAAGTTATTGGACCGGATGCCTTAGAAGACCGTGCTTAGAGACTTGTGGCTATTTTACCCTATATTTTTAAAATAAAAATACAAAGAGTATTTGTTCACACGAATATATTGCCAACTCCTCCGGGGACTAGAGATTTAAGGTCTCTTGGCACCTAATCTCAAAGAAGGAAAGAACGAAGCTGAATCATTCTCCCCGTCCCGGGGTAGGTTGAAGGCACCCTTTGGACTTACAATCCCTTGGGAACCCACTACCAAGACACTGAAGTGCTTGAACCGCAGAACTCGGACCCAGTGTGTTAGCATTAAAACATCCAAAAGAAGAAATGTTCTCTGCAGACTGCAGTTCAGCTTTTGTGGGGCCGACTCACGTCTACCTTTGATTAATACAGGCCATTTTACACTCTCATTATCACCCATCATTTGGCACCAGTCCAAATTTCACTCTTGTCAAGGCGAGAGTCTGAAAGAAATCTATGGTTAAAGACTACTAAATCTTATGGCTATTAAGTAATGGACGTTGATGATTTAACACGGCTGATTATTTTTCTCACTTTGTTAGACAATTTAGTCTATTATCACATAATTAACTAAAAAATAAAGTATGGCAACTTGATGGTGGGTCCCAGACGTAAACGCAAACCTCACTTGAATACCAACATTTAAAATTTCTAGACAAGCACCGGATGTAAATTTTATGAATTCCAGAAACGGGCCGATACTCTCTTGTTACCCACTTCAAAATCAAAACAACCAAACCAAGATTAGATGGGTCCTCCGCTTGAAAAATAGGTGTCAATCTTTTTCTCGAATCCGGTCCTTATACGCCCTAACTTAGAAAAAAAAAAAAAAAGCTCTAAGGTAGGGCACACTTGTTAAAATCGAAATAGTTCAAAATAAATAAATGCCCTTCTTCAAGCACATGGGGGTATCCTCTGCTGGCCATGCCCGTTCAAAATCAATAGAAACAGTTCATAGGTTAAAATCCAACCAGTTCAAAATAAATGTCACTAATTTAAATTATTTACACCATTGGATGGATTTACTGCTTGATAAAAGAGTTATGGAGTATTCATAGGATGCGGGACACCACTGCTGCCCGTGCCGTGTGGGGCCTGTACTACCATGACTTTCGTTTGGATCCTGGTGTGGAAATCTTATTCTTCCACGGCTGAATTGCCGCTTGCTCAGCTTTCCTCCACTCGTTGTTGACGGATGTAGCTTCCGAGAAAGTTCATGTTTAAAAGACTGAAGTGCTTAAAAACGAATCTTCTTGACTTGTAAACAAGGACGGAATAGTAGGGGTGTACAAAAAATCCGTCAATCTGTCAATCCGTCAATCCGATCCGATCCGCGGATTTCAATCCGATCCGAAGGCCAACGGATTGGTGGCGGATTGGATATTGTGTAATCCGTTAGCAACGGATCGGTGGCGGATTTCACTCTCAATCCGTGGATTCAATCCGATCTGATCCGTTGTCATTAAATATAAATAAAAAATATATAAGGGGTCTAAATAAAAATTAGGTGTCTAAATTTAAAATAAGGAAAAAAATTTAGAATATATGTCACAGTGCATTTAAGTGATAATAATTTTTTTTGCAATTTGAATTTTGGCTGTGGACACACTGATGATATTTTAGGAATGATCCAAGAGGATTCCAAAACCCATCAGGTTACTTTCAACGTTCAATTATTTTGCTTATTCTGGTTAGCTTAGTGACAAAGGGTCACCACCACCCTTTGAAAGTCTCTTAACTAGTGTTCTGCTCTTCCACATGCTTACACTTGCATTTTCTTATCTTTCTGTCTCCCTCATTCCTTCATTTTCCCACTTGAACATTTCTATCTCTTTCAAATCATTTCAAAAGAATATGGCCACCAATCTCATATGGGGTATTATGTACATGTGAGTATTATGTACATTGTGAAACATTTTGATTACATATACATCCATCTGTCTTGCTTATAGTATCTCTCAATTTCTTATTTTATTCATTGCATTGTTGGAGTATGAGTCTTAGAATGGTTGAGAGTAGAAGAAGAATCTGAATTTTTTCATGGGGTTTTTGTTTTTTTTACATGTATTGTACAGTAACGGATTGAACGGATTAATCCGATCCGATCCGCTCGTCCACGGATCGGATCAGATTGGATTTCGACAGTAACGGATTGGTGACGGATTACAAATCCGTCAATCCGTAGGTAACGGATTGGTGACGGATTTGGCCCAATCCGAACCAATCCGATCCATGTACACTCCTACAGAATAGGGTGCTACCTTGCAGCTATAGTTTACTCTTCAATGAAACCACGAGTTCAGATAGATCTGGTGAGGCTTTATCTCATGGTGACTGTGGGTGGGCTTACTGCGGCCTCCCGTATATTTGTCGGCAGCTCCTGTCAATCAATGATATGATGGCCGGTGATTGTTCCACCACAGTGAGATTTGTGAGAATTCCCATCTTATATTTTGCATGGTACTGGGCTATTTTACCCAAAAAGGCATTCTATGGGACATTCATCTTTCAATTGTGCTGCCACTCACCTTCATATGTGAATCAAAATTGTCAAACAAGTGAGACTTGTGAGAATTATATATTATAAAGCAAATATGGTGGTCGGCTGTGCGAAAGAAATATTCTTTTAAATAAATATAGAGAAAAAATATAAAGCACCTTTAAGGTCATCATATGCAATAATTTTTTCTCGAAAAAAATCTCTTTATCAATATCCTCTTATCTCCAAAAGTCTCTTAATAATATTCCCTAAAATCTCTCTATTTTGCTACAGTTATTTTCCAAACTACCATTTCACAAGCACTCTCCCAAATATCCTTATAATTTTCTATTTATTATAAAAAAAATACCCTTTAATAGGATTTCAAATATTACCCTAGCTATGAATTTAAAACAGAATTGCTTTTAACAAAACTTTTCTTTTCTGTTTCTAGTAAGATTATTCAGTCTCTTGATCAACAAATTTATGCATTACTTTTTTTTTTGGTACCCCATCTAAAGGGGTTGGGACCTTAAGAGAGAGCCCACACACACGCTGGAAGAAAGCCCATGCAAGTGGGAAGGGAGCCCGCACATGCAAGAAGAGTTGGCGTATTTAAGATTTGAGCCCTGGACAGCAAAGTGATAACTGCCACTCCTTACCACTTAGGCAAGGAGTTTTTCTCTATGCATTACTTTCGACGAAGACTTGGGAGATGGATTAAAATTCATAATTTTGTAATTCAAGCGGCATAAACTGACCTTATTTTAGAAAAGGGACAATTACCGTACAGACTACTTTAAAACTGATAATTACCTCAGAACAGTTGAAAAAAGTTTATTTTCTGCAGAACAGTACAATTCGTAGAATACAGAAGTAAGATATCCTACAGTCAAAAGCGGAAAAATTTGAACAATTAGTTTTTTTATTTTTTTTCCTTGATTGTGGGACCACTAAACCACCATCCAAACCGTTGGATAGCTGTATGAGTGTAAAAGCTAATATCGCACCAAATTTGAACCGTTGATCTATCACGGTTATCTAGAAATTTGAAAAAAGTTACATTGTTTTGCAAATTATAAGAACAAATTATAAGCCATATTTTTTTTTTTTTTGCAAATTTCTAGATAACCATGATAGATCAACGGTTCAAATTTGGTGCGATATTAGTTCTTACACTCATACAGCTATCCAGCGGTTTGGATTGTGGTTTGGTGGTTCCACAGTCAAGGAAAAAAATAAAAAAAACTAATTGTTCAAAATTTTCCTCTTTTGACTGTAGAATATACTACTTCTGTAGGATATCGTAGCCTACGGATCGGACTGTTCTACGATAAATAAATTTTTTCAACTATTCTGAAGTAATTGTCAATTTTAAGGCAATCCTTACGATAATTGTCTCTTTAAAAAATAAGAAAGATATTCTATATTTTATTTGAAAACTTGAAGCCTTAGTGGAGTATTTTACTTTTCACAGCTGAATTATTGCTCCCCAACGTTGCTCCCCAAGACAGTCCTTTGACAAGGACTAATGCAGCTTCCTAGAAAGTTCTGGTTAAGAGCTTTTCTGAGGGGTGGGGTTGCGCCAGATCTTAAAAGGACAGGAGAGTTTGAAATCTATACATATTATAATTATAATAATAATAATAACCCTTTATAATAATAAAGGGAAAGAAGCGTGGTGTTCTTTACTTTCGCTACACACCAAGTATGTCATCCCACTTGTGTGAATCCTAATTCCTATTGCCTGTGGCTGATAGGGACATGCGGAAGGTCACTTATAGAAAATCCGGACTAAATGAAAAGCGAGCAGAAGCCTCTGAGAAACAGAGAAACTTGAAAAACCAATTCATTTCTAGTCTCTCCATCTCCACATAACAATTGATGGTCAAAGGTAAGATTTTTGCTACGAGAAGCTTTTCTTTTCTTCGTTGCTCTATATTCATCTCCTTCTTATTTGATTTTTTTTTTTAAATTTTTGGTTATAGGGTTTGGCTCTCTCTTAATCGATTGTTCATCTCTCTATGACAAGTAAAGGAGTCTTTTTTCCTCTTCTAAGGAGGATGAATACCCTGTCTGATTTTCACCAAGTTTGTGATTAGTCATTGGTTGCACTTTCATAGTTATATGTTGGTTTGATTTCTCTTGGAAATTTACTGGCGTCTCAAAAAAGGGAAATAATAAAACTGATTGACCCTCCAAATCCCCCATCCTGGAAGAGTTATGTCACCCTTCAATGCTCTCTTAGGCCAAATCACTTTCTAACGGGTCGGTACCAATGTTCCTTTTGTTCTGACACATAATATTGCATTACATTTTTACAACCAAACGTGATTTCGAAAGATGGTGCTGCTGCTACTGGTCTTGACTTTAGATCCTATCCTCACAGACCGATAAGTTGGGTCTTAATTATCACAATATTTGATATGATACTAACTGTGTGGGTAAAACACCGTAATGACGAAGTTAAGCGAGGATTACGGTTAGACTCGCCAATCACCTCGGCCTCCGCGGTAAATCCCTCAGCTCGGTAGCTCGGTCAAAACCGTCCCAGCGCGGCACAGTGGTCCGGCAGCTCGGATCAGGTTCCAGCTCGGATCAGGTTCCAGCTCGGCACAGGTTCCAGCTCGGTACGTAGTCGCACCACGGCCGAGCCGTCCATGGTCTCAGACTAGAATGCTAGAGTCAGAGCTGGCCGCCACCCCCCTCCTGGAAATACGGCGCGCTCAGACAGATATGAGCATTCATTTATGACGATAGGATCGCTCATTTATGGCGATAAGAGGTTTGCTTTATCAGCCCTGTACGTCAACTGACTGAAGGCATGGAAAGTGAGGATGGGACGTTGCCCACTTTACCCACTGCAGCCAGCCAGGGTAAGGACCGATGGGACCTCACCTCACCTACCCCCACTCACAGAGAGAATGAACAAGGAACGCTCGCTTATATATACGCATGTGATTGGTCCCATGAAAGGTACGCAATACGCAGCATCTAGCTCTCAATACTATACACTGTTTCATTCTCTTTTTCCTCCTCCTGTTTAGTCTCCTCAGAACTAACTCAGGCATCGGAGTGCCTCGGCTCACGGCAGCCAGGGGCTCTGACTTTAGCCTTTCTCCTTCCGTTTCAGGTTCTAGGCGTTCAGCATTTCCCTGTCCTAAGAAGTCTACCCCGATCTCATCTCAATCTAAGTAGGTGTCGTTTTTACCGCCTACAGTTTGGCGCCGTCTGTGGGAAGCTGAACAAAAAGCTTGTACACACTATGCCTCCAAAAACCAGAAACGGCGAAGGACCCTCCAAAGGCAAGGCTTTGTCCATACAGCCTACACTGGCGCAGAATCTTCCGCCTCCACCCCCTCAGCAAAGGAGGTCTGGGGGGAGGTCTCCCACGGTCCAGACACAGTCGCAGTCTAGGGGAGTGACCATGCTCTCCCTTCGCGACGTCCCACCTCCGGAGCAACCCCATCACAGCCATAAGCGGACCGCGCAGGGCGACAAGTCAGTCACCAAGCCACACGAGAAGTCAGCCCGGGCTGGATCGCAATCACACCATCAGGCCAGTCTTGATCACAACGAAGACCCCCGCCTGGAGGACATCAGAGCACAGAACCTCCTCATCCAAGAACAGCGTGAGCTTATCCAACGGCTTGAGCAGCAGCTCGAAGACAGTAAGGGTCAGAGCCCGCCGCCCAAGCGCTTGGGCCACGGGCGAGACCTGAGGCACGTCCTCAACAGTAAGAGGCGTGACTGAGACCAAAGAGAAGAAGGCTCCAGTAGCAGCCACATGCACGAAGGGCCAAAGAAGCAACGCCAGGTCTCGGAAGATCTGGAGCTAAAACAGTGGATCGACCAGCAGGTGAAGCAAACGATCCGCCAGAATATGGAGACTGCTGGTATCGACCGAGACCAGTACACCGCCTTCGAAGCTGAGGACACTGGCGCGTCTCCTTTCTCTAGGGAGATAAGAAAATATACACTCCCCGAGAAGTTCAGCGTCCCGAGGTTCACCCTGTATGACGGAACCTCGGACCCTGCCGCTCACCTCCGACATTACGTCCAGAGGATGTCGGTCTGGGGGGATGACGATTCCCTGAACTGTCGAGTGTTCTCCTCCAGTTTGGCGGATCTACCCCTGCGGTGGTTTTGCTCGCTTCCAGAGGATTCCATCTCCAGTTGGCGGCAGCTTCGGACCTCCTTCCTGGGAAAATTCCAGGCTCATCGCGTCATCCCAAAGACCGATGCCGACCTGATGGCCCTCCGGATGCAGGAGAACGAGAACGTCACCCGCCGATTCTGGACTGTCTACAGCCAGATCGAGTGCGCTTCTGAGGAGCTAGCAGTGAGATCCTTCCAGCTGGCTCTGCAGCCAGGCATCCCGCTCCGGGCGCAGCTGGTCATGTACCCCGTGACCACCATGAAGGAGCTGATGACCCGAGCCAATCGGTTCATCCTGGCGGAAGAAGATGAGGTCCGAGGTCGGGAAAACTTCGGCCTCACTAAGAAGAGCCAACCGGCCAAGGGAGACAACAGGTCCTCCAGAAGGGAGGATCGTCGCAGAGACCCATCCCCGGATCGGCGCAAGGCCCGGTCCTCGGAGCACCGCCGAACTCCCTCTGCCTCGTCAGCGCCGTCGGGGAGCGGCAGAAGGTCTGGCCACGAGCCGACCTCCCATGTGGCAGTCAACACCATCTTCAAGGAGCCAATCTATAGGCTCCTCAACAAAATAAAAGCGCAGCCTTTCTTCAAATGGCCACGCCCAATGACGACCGACCCCTCCTCCCGGGACCAGAGTAGGTTCTGTGCCTACCACAAGCAGAATGGGCACAGGACCGACGAGTGTAAGAGCTACAAGTTCCACCTGGAAAACCTCGTGAAGGAGGGGCACCTGAGGGAGTACATCAAGAAGGAGGGCCGAGGTGATGACCGACCCCCGCGGCGAGACGCTGACAACCACGATAGCGAGCCGGAGGGTATCATCAACGTCATTCACCTCGCCGCCCCACCCAAGAAGAGCTCTCAGGCCCGCGCCGAGGCCAGGCGCGCCTCCCACCAAAAGCAGGTGCTGACCGCGGCACCAGAGCCGGCCGCGAAGAAGGCCAGAGCGGAGGGGGTCAGAATATGGTTTTCTGACAGAGATCTGGAAGACGTCGAGCTCCCGCACAACGACGCTCTAGTCCTCACCTTGAAGCTGCAAAACTTCTTGGTTCAGAGGGCCTTGGTCGACCCTGGCAGTTCATCCGAGGTCCTCTACTACGACTGCTTCAGGAAGTTGGGACTAAAAGACGAGGACCTCCAGGCTGCCCGAACCCCTCTGGTCGGTTTCAGCTCCAAGCCTGTCTATCCCAAGGGCAAGATCTCCCTTAGAGTCCAAGTAGGTGGCGCCTGCAGGCAGGTCGACTTCCTAGTGGTCGATGTCCCTTCCCCGTACAATGTCATAATGGGGAGGACGTGGCTGCATAGCATGGAGGCGGTGCCCTCCACCCGGCATCAGAAGCTCAAATTCCCTTTGGAAAGCCAGTCGGGTCGGACGGACGTGATCACCGTTAGAGGCGACCAGCACATGGCCAGGCAATGCCTGCTGGCCGTGCTGCCTGACTAGGCTGAGCCATCCCAAGTCAATGTGGCCGAACTGGATAGAGAGGCCGAGCTCGGTGACGTCGGCAGGGCTCCGGCGCAGAAAAGCATCGAGGACCTCACCAAGGTCAACATTGATCCCGCCGACCCCGACAGATTCTTTCTCGTGGGAAGCCAACTCCCCGAGACCGAGAAGACAGAATTGCTCGACCTCCTCGAAGAGAATAAAGCGGTCTTTGCCTGGACACCCTATGAGATGCCCGGCATTGACCCGACAGTCATCTGCCACGAACTGAAGGTGGATCCCAACCATAGGCCCGTGCTTCAAAAGCCGCGCCGGACTGGGGTCCCGCAGACTGAGGCCGTGGTTGAGGAAGTTCAGAAACTCCTCGAGGCAGGTGCAATAAGAGAGGTCCACTATCCGGAGTGGTTAGCTAACACCGTGGTGGTGAAGAAGAAGACGGGAAAATGGAGGGTCTGCGTGGACTTCACCGACCTCAATAAGGCCTGTCCCAAGGACAGCTTCCCTCTTCCCAAGGACCCCACTGCCGGACACGACCGGATGAGCTTCCTGGATGCCTACCGAGGATACCATCAGATCCCCTTGTACGCGGCAGACCAGGAGAAGACAGCTTTCATCACTCCCAGGGGCACCTATTGTTACAAGGTGATGCCCTTCGGGTTAAAGAACGCCGGAGCGACATACCAGCGCTTGGTGACGAAGATGTTCCAGGCCCAGCTCGGCAAGACGGTGGAGGTCTACATCGATGATATGGTCGTCAAATCCAAGAGGTCGCAGGACCATTTGACCGACCTCCGCCAGATTTTTGACATCCTCCGCCAGTTCCAGTTGAAGCTTAATGCGTCCAAGTGCGCCTTTGGGGTCGGTTCCGGCAAGTTCCTAGGGAGCCTGGTCACAAGAAGGAGGATCGAAGCGAACCCTGATCAGATCACCGCGATCCAGGAGCTCCAGTGCCCGACCTCGGCGAAACAAGTTCAGCGGCTGACCGGAATGGCTGCCGCCCTGAACCGCTTTATCAGCCGCGCTTCGGACAAGTGCAGACCCTTCTTCCAACTATTGCGAAAGGGCTCCAAGTTCCAGTGGACGTCGGATTGCGCTCAGGCGCTGCAACAGCTAAAACAGTACCTTTCTTCTCCACCACTGCTGTCAACCCCGACTTTTGGAGAGGCACTGTTCTTGTACCTGTCGGTCTCGGACCATGCAGTGAGCTCGGTGCTCGTCAGAGAGGACAACGGCCAGCAGAGGCCCATCTATTATACGAGCAAGACCCTGCTGGACGCCGAGACCCGATATTTGCAGCTCGAAAAGCTCGCCTTGGCACTCGTTAGCGCCTCCCGAAAGCTCTCCCACTACTTCCAAACCTTCACAATAGTGGTCGTCACAGAGTACCCACTGAAGGCTCTCCTCCGGAAGGCAGATTTCTCCGGACGGATCTCCAAATGGGCTGTCGAACTGGGGCAATATGATATCAGCTATCAGCCCAGGACGGCCATCAAAGCTCAAGTCTTAGCTGACTTCATTGTGGAATTTACTCCTCCGAGTTCTGCACCGACCGCGCTCGACACCGAACTGGGGGGCGATAGGGGTGCAGAGGTTGTCACCGAGACTGAGCAAGAACAGTCCTGGAGAGAACTCCTAGACTCGTCCTGGAAAGTCTTCGTCGACGGATCCTCAACATCCAAGAGAGCTGGCGCTGGCGTATTTCTCCAGTCTCCCGAAGGCCTCGTCATCGAGCAAGCTGTGACACTTGGTTTCAAGGCATCTAACAACGAGGCCGAATATGAAGCGCTCATTGCCGGACTTAACAGTGCCAAAATCTTGGAAGCCCGGTCCGTTGTGGTTTTCAGCGATTCCCAATTGGTGACGAGCCAGCTCAGCGGGGATTACCAGGCTCGCGATGACAGGATGGCAGCCTACCTCGCCCACGCCAGGGGACTTCTCTCCCAGTTCGAAAGGGCCGAGGTCCGGCAGATCGGCAGAGAATCCAACTCCCATGCAGACGCCCTCGCCAGCCTCGCCTCGGCAGTGGAAGCCGGTGAAAAGAGAACAGTTGAAGTAGAAACGCTGCAGGAGCCCAGCATCGACCTCCAGCAACCCCGGCAGCTCATGTGCCTTGATCTCGGCCCGAGCTGGATGGACCCTATCGTTGCGTACCTAAAGGACGACCAGCTACCCGAGGACAAGACTGAAGCTCGAAAGATCAGATTGAAGGCGACCCGGTTCTGACTGTCCCCAGACAGCAAGCTCTATAGGAAGTCATTCACAGGGCCCTACCTCCAGTGCGTTCACCCCGGCAAAGTCGACGATTTCCTCTACGAGATTCACGAAGGAGTCTGCGGCAGTCACATTGGAGGTCGGTCACTTGCGTACCGGGCTATCAGCCAGGGTTACTGGTGGCCGTACATGCAGAAGGATGCCCAGCTTTACGCCAGGAAGTGCGAGAAGTGCCAGAAGTTCTCCCACTCTCTCCACCAGCCAGCCCAGGACCTGAGTTCCCTCTCCAGTCCATGGCCTTTCGCCCAGTGGGGCCTGGACATCGTCGGACCACTTCACCGAACTCCAGGGAACAAAAGATGGTTGATTGTGGCCACGGACTACTTCACGAAATGGGTCGAAGCTGAACCATTGTCCTCCATCACCGAATTAGACACGAAGAACTTTG
Source organism: Persea americana (assembly GCA_029852735.1). Lineage (NCBI taxonomy): Eukaryota > Viridiplantae > Streptophyta > Magnoliopsida > Laurales > Lauraceae > Persea > Persea americana. The sequence continues at coordinate 3,817,110 of CM056812.1, forward strand.
TGTGGAGGAACATCATCACCAGATTTGGAATTCCCCGCACTCTCATTTCCGACAACGGTACGCAGTTCGATTCCAACTTCTTCAAAAGCTTCTGCCAGGAGTACGGCATTCGCAACATCTACTCCACCCCGGCGTATCCCCAGAGCAACGGCCAGGCCGAGATCTCAAACAAAGTGCTTCTCGACGGAATTAAAAAGAGACTCGACCGAGCCAAAGGTCGTTGGGCAGAGGAGCTGCCCAGTGTTCTATGGGCCTACCGAACTACCCCAAGGCGTTCCACCTCGGCTACCCCGTTCTCCCTTGCCTACGGTATGGAAGCAGTGATTCCCCTTGAGGTTGGCCTCCCGACCTTGAGGTCGGAACTCTGCGAACAAGGTCTAAACGATCTGAACGTGGCGCGGGAGCTGGACTTGGTTGAAGAATGGAGAGAGGCGGCAGCTATCCGCCTGGCCGCCTATCAGCAGCAGTTGGCCAGGGGATACAACCAAAAGGTCAAGGAAAGAAGATTCGCGGTAGGAGAGTTGGTCTTGAAGAAGACACTACCTAGCGACCGAGATCCTAACGACGGCAAACTGGCGCCCAACTGGCAGGGACCGTTCAGAATAACGTCGACGGCCGGGAGATCTGCCTACCGACTTGAAGATATGGAGGGGAAGGCACTCCCGCGACCATGGAATGCGACGCATCTCAAAAAATTCTACTTCTGAAATGTATTAGAAAAATCAAGTATCAATAAAAAGGCGACTTTTCTGGAACCAGTCTTTGCTTTACTTGGATTCACCTCTAAACGGAGTACCGACTGTCAGCACGGTGCCATCTCCTGCCTCACACATCAGGGTCCGGTATCAGTACCACCCTCGCGGCTCGGCCCCTCTGTTCAGAGGGCCAACCGCCCTCAGCTCGGTCCCTGCACCAGCTGGGGCGGCACAGCCATACGCACATCAGGGTCCGGTAACAGTACCACCCTCGCGGCTCGGCCCCTCTGTTCAGAGGGCCAACCGCCCTCAGCTCGGTCCCTGCACCAGTTGGGGCGGCACAGCCATACGCACATCAGGGTCCGGTAACAGTACCACCCTCGCGGCTCGGCCCCTCTGTTCAGAGGGCCAACCGCCCTCAGCTCGGTCCCTGCACCAGCTGGGGCGGCACAGCCATACGCACATCAGGGTCCGGTAACAGTACCACTCTCGCGGCTCGGCCCCTCTGTTCAGAGGGCCAACCGACCTCAGCTCGGTCCCTGCACCAGCTGGGGCGGCACAGCCATACGCACGTCAGGGTCCGGTAACAGTACCACCCTCGCGGCTCGGCCCCTCTGTTCAGAGGGCCAACCGCCCTCAGCTCGGTCCCTGCACCAGCTGGGGCGGCACAGCCATACGCACGTCAGGGTCCGGTAACAGTACCACCCTCGCGGCTCGGCCCCTCTGTTCAGAGGGCCAACCGCCCTCAGCTCGGTCCCTGCACCAGCTGGGGCGGCACAGCCATATGCACGTCAGGGTCCGGTAACAGTACCACCCTCGCGGCTCTGCCCCTCTGTTCAGAGGGCCAACCGCCCTCAGCTCGGTCCCTGCACCAGCTGTGGCGGCACAGCCATATGCACCTCAGGGTCCGGTAACAGTACCACCCTCGCGGCTCGGCGCCTCTATTCAGAGGGCCAATGCCTTCACCAGCTGGGGCGGCACAGCCGAAAGCATCGGGGTCTGGTACCCACACCGCCCTCGCTTAGGACCGACAAAGCTACCCGATAGGCTACTTGCGTTAATACTCATTCCACCATAAGCAATACCAAGATCATTCACAGAATATGAAAAAAATGCTGTTTTATTACAAAAGAATCTGCTTGAATACAATGTATAGTATAAAAAAAAAAAAAAAAAAAAAAACATAGTTCAGGGAGGTGCTGCTCCCTCATTACAATCAGTCCCGGCAGCGCTCTCGCTGGGAACGGCTGGAGCAGGAGGTACCTCCAAGGCTGAAGGGCCGGGGGCGATTCCCGAGACGGCTCGCAACTCCGAATCCGAGCGAGGAAACCTGGGGGAGTTCTGAAAGATAGGGCTGTCCGTAGGGACGCCAGCCCTCCTTAAGGCCGCCTTCCACCCAAGTATCCACGCCTTGTCTCGGATTCCTGGCAGCTGGGCCTTGTAGTTGGCCGTCAGTTTGCTGACCTCCTCGTTCATCACGGATTCGTGCTCGGCTAGGTACTCTTCCTTGAGTTTGGCTTCTTGCACGTTGAGAGCCTGCGCGAGCTCGGCCGCCTTCCCCTCCAGAGCCATCTCTAGCTTTCTTTCAGCTAGCTTTCTCTCGGAGGTGAGCCTCTTGTTCATCCCCCGCAGCATTTGCATGTCTTCCTCCAGCCGTGATGACGCAAGCCGGACCTCGTCTAGCTCCTAGGAAAGGCGGGCGTTTTGATCCTTCGCCTCCTTTGCCTCCTCTTTGAGGTGCTCGGACAAGGCCCGCGCTGCGTCGAGCTCGGCAAGAAGATCCGCAGTTTTCCTCGCCTCCTCCTCCAGGGTTGCGTCCCTCGCCGCCAGGGACTTCAGCAGTTCCTCTTTCTCCGCTGCCCAAACTGCTGCCCTGGCCTCGGCTGCGTCCAGCCTACCCATGCCAGTTTGGCACTTTTGCAAGAGCTGCAGCAAGAACAGAGTGTCACCAAATGAAATGCAGCAGAAAAACAAAAGAACATGAAGAATTAACTGTACATACCGCTACCAATGACCGCATTGAGGAAAGCAGCAGGGATTCATTATCCATCTGCGCCCACCTTGCCATGTCCTGGGGAAGGGCGCAAGCTCGTCCCAGAGCGGCAACCACTTCGGGGTTGACCGCTCGGTCCGACTCGGCTAGTTGCCTCCCCAGCACCCCCTCGATGTCCGGTCTCCAAGGAATGAAATCGGAGGGAGTGGCAGACCCCCCGACCGACATGGCAGGTTCCGGGGCAGATGGGGCTTCAACCCTGGGCCTCTTCTCCGGCCTGCGCCCCTCGACGACTTCGGCAGTACCCCCTCTGCCTAAGTCGGAGTGCGATTCTTCAATGACGATAGCCGGAGGACCCGCGTCGACCTCGGCTGCTGCAGGAGGACCTGATTGAGCACCTTCGGTGGCTTCCGGAGCCGTCTCAGTCTCGGGAGAGATAACCTCTGCAGCAGCCACCGAGGACGTAGTTGGGGCGACGTCAGCACCTCGGGGGGGGGGCCCGTGGTCTTGCCCATGTCCCCGAATGCCGCGGCGGCAAGGTCTTCCGCAACGAAGTGCTGGCAACGGCCGCGCAACATCTCGACCTCGGACTCTTCCGAGCTGGATGTGCTCCTGGACTCGCTGGAGACGACAAATTTCTGCCTCTGCCGCCTGCCGCCGGTCTCGGCTCTCTCGGCCGCTGCTGGTTCACGGACAGCAGACTGTCCGTGTCGCGCCCCCGAACCCGGATCCCTGCAGCGGTCCGACCTCGGGAACGCGAATTGGGAAGTAAGTGATGAATATATTTCTCCCCGGGATCCGCGTGTGAGAGGAAGGCAAAATTTCCAAACACATCAAGAACATTTCGTGGAAGCTTACGTGGCATTGCGACCCGGAGCCCGTGGCCATCGGGTTCCGTGTCGCACTCAACCCGTCAGCATAAAGCTGTCATAGCATAATCATACTCAGACTGGAACAAAACATGATACCAAAATGTACAGAGCTGACAGTGGCAGGCTTATCAATACCCAAGAATATTCAAGTTATAATTTAACAAGTGCATTAATTACAATCCCAAAAGAAAAGGCTAACAAAAGCCTTACAAAATAACAAGCTAAGAACAATTACTACCCATGTGTGTAACGTATCTCCAGAGTCAAGCGCGACGTCTGAATGACATCACTGAAACAACAACCTGCAAAACTCGTGGCTTTACAGCCAACTGCGCACGTACTAGCTCAAGACGGGAACCTGCTACCTAAGGCACCAAACAAACAAGGTCAGACACGATGGTCTGGCAGGTGATCAATTTAAGCATGAGTATGAATCATTTAAAATTTATAAGAAACCATATACTGAATTTAAAACTGTTTACAAATCTTGAAACGATGCTTGAACGATATACACTTCAAGAAAACAAAAGTCTACGAACGAGATATGAGGCAAAAGTAGCATGAGTACATGTGGTCTAGCGTTTAAAACCATTTAATAAATTTTCAAATAGTACATGAACAAAATGCAAGACAAAGCTAGCAAGATTACGAGAAAACATCAGGATTCGTAAATCCACATTGAGCTCATCCTTTCTCCGTCATACATGATGACAAGAGCAAGCAAAGACAAAGCAAGACAGGCGAAACGAAACGAAAGCCCGAGCCACACAAGGTGGGCGGGAAAACCGGCCGCGGAACCGGAACAGAACAAAAATGTGTATAAATACACGACTTATCTGCAGATAGTCCTTATGTTTAAGGACCCCCTAACTAGTGGATCAGACTGAGAGGGCAGTCCAAGCTCAGTGGTATTCAACGGAATTCATGAATGCACAAAACTAATGGAGACTCGCCGTTTGAGGCCCGTGGTTGACACGCTACGCCCCGTGGTTAAGGGTGCCGCCCGGACCAAGTTCTCATATTTGAATGCTCAAAACTAATGGAGACTCGCCGTTTGAGGCCCGTGGTTGACACGCTACGCCCCATGGTTAAGGGTGCCGCCCGGACCAAGTTCTCATATTTCCCTCATCGACCACACGGGGTGGACGGTGCACGCAAGACAAAACAAGGTATCATAAGCTATAAGCATGTCGAAGCACACTAAGTAGTCCCCTTTTTTTTTTGGGTTCTTTGAGACAAAGCTGATACTTGTAACTCAAAACAAGTGCAAAGCAATACCGAAAACAAAACTGATACTTGCAAGTCAAAACAAGTGCAAAACAATACCCGCACGAAACCAATGCTTGTAAGTCAAAACAAGTGCAAAACGAGATTCTAGACAAAACCAATGCTTGTAAGTCAAAACAAGTACAAAACGAGATTCTAGACAAATCCAATGCTTGTAAGTCAAAACAAGTACAAAACGAGATTCTAGACAAAACCAATGCTTGTAAGTCAAAACAAGTATAAAACAATATTCTTCATGTCAAGACTAAGTTTCTGAAACCAGACTTTCAAGTATATGCTAAGGCCCTTCATTCGATTCTTGTGTAATTGAAACCCAAATGTTGGAATTAAAAGCGGATTGGTGCCCCTGAAGCTAAATAACATTTCATGTTTTAATTGCACAACATCAAGCCAAAGAGCCCTTAACATATTCTAGTTTTTCTCTCCCATCGAAAACCCTTCAAAATTCCCCTTCTGTACACTCGGTCACCACGCGGCTACCTGGCGGCTAGCCGCTGGTTGTGGTCGGCTAGCCGACCGGCTGACCGACCACTGACCGACTGTTCAGGAACAATACTACTTTTCCATTTTTCTGCGCAGGTCGGCCAGCCGCCTACTGACCGACCGCGGGCCGACCACACCCTGTGCAAAACTTGGTTGCTGTTATTCTGACCGACACAGGGGCGGCTAGCCGTGGGTCAACAGTCGGCTGGCCGTCGGCTGGCCGACTGCTGACCGCCCATCTGCGGCAGCTTCAAATCAGTTCATATTTTTCACCCCATTTCAACCATTTTACATCCTTCCATTCCTTTGTCAAGTCCCTGCACATCCCTTGAGCCTCCATGCTCTCCAAGGGCCATTCCCATTAAATTTTAACAACCAACACATCTAATCATTTCACAATACACTCCCTCATTCTTCCATCCATTTACAAAACATTTAGGCAAGACAAAAACCACTTCAATTATATGAAAACCATCAAGATAAACCACTAGCATATGCATTTCAAACTAAACAAAAATCCAATCCATAACACATTTGAAACAATACATTGCTCAAATTAGAATGGAAAAAGAACCAAACCATGGAAGCTAAAACATTCAAACATTGCATGCATAAGAAGAGTTAAGTTGATCACTTGCCTTGACCAAAAATCCAAGCCCAAAAATCTCTGAAAAATCCTATCAACTGACAGCCACGAAATCTACAAGAACACCCATGAAAAGAACCTCAAAATCCACCAAAAATGTGAAGACAAGAACCCATTTCGAAATGGGTGTTGCATGTTTGAAAAACTCAATCCTTATGGGCTCAAAAGACTCCATTAAAAGGGAGAAAAAGAAGCCTAACCTGGAGTTTGCTGAACATGAAGCAAGGACAAAAATGAAGGGGTTATCCAGCTGGGATCCTCAAGAAAATGGTAGTAATGGAGGGCTTGGGTTGAGAGGAAGAAAAGGATATGCTCAGATTTCAATTTGGAGTTCCCTAGCCTTGGCATGCAAAGAGAGAAATGGAGAAGAAGAAGTTCCTCTCAGCTGGGTTGAAGAAAAGAGTTGCAGGAGACAAAGGAGAATTCTGAACGTGATTAGTGAAGGAGATGACTTAAGTGGGGAAAGTGGAAAAATGTGGGGCCCAATACAGTTGAAACTTAAAATGGCTAACTCATGGTCTTGCGGGCCCCGGATGAAATCGACGAAGAAGACTAAAATGATCCTTATAAAATCTAGTTTTCAAAAAGTATATTTTTGGCATGGTTCTGAAATTTCAAAATCTGGGCTCAGATTTAAATGTGAAAAGACTGTTTTGCCCCTCGGGCTGAAAAACTGATTTTCTGAGTTTCGAATGGGGTAGGTCCAAACACAAAAGTTGTTGGAGCTAATTTGACCTATCTAAAGAAACCAAAATTGTAATTTTTTCAAAATCAAGAACAATCCCCCACGCTGACACGTACAGCCCAAGGCATCCCCGGGCTGTCAGACCAGGTCCAACCGCTCTCAAATTTCCCCAAAGCTATGGAAAACCATTCTAAACCACAATCTAACTCAATTAGACTCAAATCTTATTTAGAAAACTAAACCACGGCTAAAAACACACTAATCCCGAAAATTAGGGGTCGGGGTCTTACAGTCCGCCCGATTCTACCGGAACCCCGCTGGGAATCGCGATAGTCACCGTCTCCGGGACAGGGACCTCGGTCTGTGCGGTGCCCTGTCCGATGCTCTCCCCCTGGAGCACGGAGTCGATTCCGGTCACCCGCCTCGGGGTGATGAACGACTTGTAGTGCGGCTTGTATCCCAGGAGCGAGAACGCGGCTCGGCAGTGATGGCCGCGGTACTTCCGCACCTTTTCGTGCCAATCACTGTTCACCTTCCACCGGTTCCTCCTGGCAAGCTCACTCCTCTGTCGAAAACCTGCAGAAACAGAACGATGTCAACAGAAGGAAAGAAACATGATTAAAATACAAACTCCAGGGGGGCTTCAGTTTTTACTTGGGGGGACTCCTATTCTGCGTGGTATCCGGGCTGTGGTGCTGGGCTCCGCCTCGCCGAACTCCCATGCCCCGCGGACGAAGACACGGTCCTCCCCCGCGTATTTATACGAGTCTTCCAGTGCGGTCACGAAGGCAGTTCGGTGGAGCCTTAGCCGGAGGTAGTACGTATGCCCCTCTGCGGATTTGCAGAGGTCGTACACCTCCTCGATGTCCGGGACACCGAGGTTGATGGACAATATCTCGTTGAGCCGCGCTGCTCCCATGATGATCTTGTACCCATTGGGCAGCAGCTGGCAGGGGCTCAACCCCCACTCCCGGAGACAGTCCCTGAGGAGTGGGTGGAGGGGGAACCGGACTCCTCCCTCCACGACGGACACCAGCCAAAATGGCATCCAACCGTCGTTGTATGTAATGCCATCGTCAGGGCCGTCTGGCCTGACTTCTACATTCGCAGGGACCTTGTATGTGTCCCTGAACAATCCTATGGACAGTGGGTCATCCAGCTAGTGCCTGTAAATGCCCATTCTCTACCCTAGACGAAGAACTACCTACTGGAAAGGGAGAAGACAGAAGGAAGAAATCCTACGATGAAAGGCTGGGCGAACAGAGCACTCGCAGGCAACAGGGATAGTACTGTTCTTCAGCAGATTGCAACAGGGAGTCTGAAGATCGAAAAGAAGGAAGGCGGAAGAGGTACCCTAGTTTATATAGGTTGGGGGCGCCGTTTCAGGTTTCAAGAAGGGCTTTTAATGAGGCATTACCTCGAATAGCCCTAACGCCGTCTCGGGCAGCCCAGACGTCCTGCAGATGTGATTGCGTGCCCTTCAGAGGAGCGACACGTGGCACCGTCGCCGCACTTCCAGAGGACTATTAAATGCCTCGACAGACGGGATGATAAATGCCTCGACAGACGGGATGATAAATGCCTCGACAGACGAAAGGGCGACCGCCTCCACTGGCGAAAAGCACTTAATGAAGCACTCCACGTCAGCAAAGTCACTTAATGCGGCACTCCGCGTCGGCAACAGGCGATAAGGAGGAATCCCCCACCAACCGAGACCCCGCCGTCTCGGCAAACCAGGTACTCTTAAAAGATTAGCGGCAGTCCCGGCCTGACAAAGCCACTCAGCTTCCGACCTGCTCCAAGGAGCTCGCAGGCCAAAAGCTGGGGGGGAGATTATGGGTACAAAACAGCAGATGGGGACCACGGTTCATGGACCGGGTCTCGGTCAGTGGCGGATGTTTCAATTCTAAGAATGATCCGGAGTTCGGCTATCCGGACCAACAACTCAAACAGAGAGGCGATGCGACATTAAGGCCAGCCACACATGTTAATAAAGACAAAACAGAAAGGCAGCCAGAATTCGAGCAAAGTTTCAAATCCTTTATTAATCAGAGCTCTTGATTACAAGACGAATGGAAAAGAAAAAATTACAAAAGCCTCAGAGGGCTGCAGCCTCAACATTACAGTCTATCTCTGGAGGGACCTCGGCCACGACCGCGCTGGCCTCGGGAGCGGTCGGGGTAGCTTCGGGAACGACCGCGACGACTTCAGGAAGGGCCTCAACGACCGGGCGCACTTGGGAGCCCTCGGGATCAGCGCTGGCAGCAGGAGCCTCTTGAGGCGCCCCGGGAGCAGCGTTCGCCTCCTGACACGATTGCGAGGGAAGGTCGGCAGCCTGAGACTCGGCCGCAAGTCCCGAGTCCGAGCAGGAAAATCTTGGGGGATTCAGGAAGAGAGGGCTATCCTCGGGAACCCCAGCCTTGTTCAAGGCTGCTTTCCACCCAAGCTCCCAGGCTCGGTCCCGGATTCCCGGCAACTGAGCCTTGTACTCAGCGGACAGCCTGCCGACTTCCTCCTCCATGACAGAGTCATGCTCGGCGAGGAACTCCTCCTTGAGCCTGGCCTCTTGTTTTGCCAGGGCAGACTCAATCTCGGCCGCCTTCTCCCTCAGCGCCATCTCCAGGGAACCTTGCGCCTGGTTCCGCTGAGAGAGGAGCTTCCGGTTTGTCCCCTTGGCGCTCTCCAGGTTGTTTTCCAGTCGTTTTGCCGCGATCCGAAGATCGTCGAGCTCGGTGGCAAGGTGGAGGTTCTGGCTTTTCTCTTCCGCCAGCTCGTCCTTGAGGCGCCCGACCTCGACCTTCGACTCCTCGTAATCAAAGACGAGACCGGCATTCCTGGCCGCCACCTCTGCCAGCGTCGCGTCCTTAGACGCCACGGACGCCCGCAGCTCGTCCCTCTCAACGACCCATTCCGCTGCCCGCGCCTCGGCCGCATCGAGCCTCTCAATGCCTATCTGGCACTTCTGCAACAGCTGCAAAATGAGGACCAGAAGTCAATAAAGCAACACCGGACTGAAAACTAAGAAAAAAATACTGCACTTACCGACACCAGGGATCGCATCGAGGAGAGCAGGAGCGACTCGTTGTCCATCGCGGCCCACCTCGCCATGTCTTGAGGAAGGGCGCAGGCTCGTCCGAGCGCTGCGACAACTTGGGGATCGGCTGCGCGGTCTGTTTCGGCCAGCGGCCTCCCCAGAACCTCCTCGATGGCCGGCCTCCACGAAGCCATAGGAGGAGGCAAGATCGTCCTTCCGGCAGGCGGAGGCGAGGAGGGGCCAGGCGAGGCCTCGACTCTTGCCCTCTTCTCGGGTCTCCCGCCCTCAGCAACCTCGGGGGAGCGAGCCCGACCTCCAGCCCCCACGGCACCTTCAGAGGGCGCGTCGTCCACGACGACGACCGGAGGCGGAGCTGAGATGACCTCTGCCTCCACAGGCCGAGCAGCCCCGGTCGCGGCTATACAGACCGTCTCGGCAACAGGGGCAAGAGTGCCACCCGCAGATGCCGGAGGCGTCAGAGCCACTGCCTGAGAAGGATCCCGGGCTTCGCCCCCGATATCCCCGAAGGCCGCCGCGGACAGGTCTTCTGCGGCATACCGTCGCCCGCGCTGGCGCAACATTCCCTCTTCCTCTTCCTCTTCTTCCTCCGAACTGGAAACTACTAGCCTCGTTCGGGAAGGCAGGGGCCTGGCTCTCGAAGTCCCGGCAGGCCCCGCGGCGGAGACTGCTGGAGCACCTTCTACCGACTCAACCAGACGACTGGCGGGAAGCGCAACGGTCACCACAGCCGAGCCTGGTACCACGGTCGTCTCTGTTTGACTCGCGCCTTCCCCGCTCAGCACGGAGTCTATCCCCGATACCTTTCAGGAGGTGTTGAAGGACCTGTAGTGGGGCACGTACCCCAAGAGAGACCACGCAGCACGACAGTTGTGGCCGCGGTAGTTCCTTACCTGCTCGTGCCACGCGCTGTTCACCTTCCAGCGGTTCCTTCGCGCGAGCTCCCTCTTTTCGCGGAAATCTGCATAGACAAAATCATATCAGGAGCCAGACAGAGAAAGAAAGGAAAAAACTGCAAACCGAAAGAACTCCGGCCTTTACTTGGAGGAATTCCTATTTTTCGAGGGACCCGGACCGTGGTAGCAGGCTCTGCTTCACCGAACTCCCATCCTCCTCTGACGAGCACTCGGTCTTCGCCCGCATACCTATTGGAGTCCTCCAGCGCGGTCACGAACCCAGTCCGGCGGACCCTCAGCCGGAGGTAATAAGTATCCCCCTCTGCGGATTTGCAGAGGTCATACGTGTCCTTGATATCCGGGACACCAAGGCCGATTTCCAGGATCTGGTTGAGCCGCACTACCCCCATTATGATTTTATATCCATTGGGGAGTAGCTGGCATGGGCACAACCTCCACTCTCGGAGGCAGTCCCGGACTAGTGGGTGCAGGGGGAAGCGGACTCCTCCCTCCACGACGGAGACCAGCCAAAACGGCATCCAGCCGTCGCGATAGGTGAGGCCGTCGTCTGGGGTATCCGGCCTGATCTCCACATTGGAGGGGACCTGGTATAAACCCCTAAAATGATCTATGGAACCTGGGTCCCCTAACAAATGTCTATAGACTCCCATTCTCGACTCAGACGAGGACCTATCTAAAAGAAAAGACGAGGGAAGCGGAAAGGAGTCCTACGAATGGGGACTGCACTAGCAGGATCGTCGGAAGTTCGCAGGCGCCGGAGAAGTTCTCTTGCAGAGCGCAGTAGAAGTGCAAAGAAAGCAGAGGAAAGTGAAGACGGGGGAGGCGCTCTGATTTATAGGGCCCAGGGGCGTCGACTCGACTTTCGAGGAGAGCCTTTAAGAGGCGTCCCCTCAATCAGCCCTAACGTCCCGTCACGCAGCCCTAACGTCTCCTCGAAGTAATTGCGAGACAGCTAAGAGAAGGTACACGTGCCACCATTAGCGCGATATCCGAAGGCTATTAAATATCCAGGACAGGCGAGGGGACATCTCGAAAGGGACCCTCCTGATCCAAAGCTCCCTCGCCCCGGTATTTCCCTCATGACGGTAACCCTCACTCGAGCTCGGTGGCAGAGCCGGCTGTACGGTCATCAAGCTTCCGACCTCCTCGAGCTAGAGGGCTCTCAGAAGTCAAAAGCTAGGGGGAAATTGTGTGGGTAAAACACCGTAATGACGAAGTTAAGCGAGGATTACGGCTAGACTCGCCAATCACCTCGGCCTCCGCGGTAAATCCCTCAGCTCGGTAGCTCGGTCAAAACCGTCCCAGCGCGGCACAGTGGTCCGGTAGCTCCGATCAGGTTCCAGCTCGGCACAGGTTCCAGCTCGGTACGTAGTCGCACCACGGCCGAGCCGTCCATGGTCTCAGACTAGAATGCTAGAGTCAGAGCTGGCCGCCACCCCCCTCCTGGAAATACGGCGCGCTCAGACAGATATGAGCATTCATTTATGACGATAGGATCGCTCATTTATGGCGATAAGAGGTTTGCTTTATCAGCCCTGTACGTCAACTGACTGAAGGCATGGAAAGTGAGGATGGGACGTTGCCCACTTTACCCACTGCAGCCAGCCAGGGTAAGGACCGATGGGACCTCACCTCACCTACCCCCACTCACAGAGAGAATGAACAAGGAACGCTCGCTTATATATACGCATGGGATTGGTCCCATGAAAGGTACGCAATACGCAGCATCCAGCTCTCAATACTATACACTGTTTCATTCTCTTCTTCCTCCTCCTGTTTAGTCTCCTCAGAACTAACTCAGGCATCGGAGTGCCTTCGGCTCACGGCAGCCAGGGGCTCTGACTTTAGCCTTTCTCCTTCCGTTTCAGGTTCTAGGCGTTCAGCATTTCCCTGTCCTAAGAAGTCTACCCCGATCTCATCTCAATCTAAGTAGGTGTCGTTTTTACCGCCTACACTAACCATATGATTAGGTTGTGTTACAGACACATTATTCACTTCTCGGGTAATTTGGAAGATGGAATTTGTCCTGGATTGATTCAAACCTCTCATACTATCCAAGTGATATTTGAGACCAAACAAATTTACCTTCATGAAACTAGTATATGTTGTATAGAAATTGTTAAGTACAATTGTATATTAGTCGTAGAAAGAAAGGATTCCCCCCTTATATAAGTACGAGCAGCTCTCCTAAGCTCAAGATTAGAATAAGGTAAGCCCAAGTGTGTGGTAGGGCCCACTTGGAAACACACAAGGACGAAGATGGGGGAATTCGATGACTCCCTAGGACCTGCTCTCTGCAAAAATTCAGCCCCAACCTTGATTTCTATCATCTCTGTCTGAGCCGCAAAAGTTTAATGGTCAATAGTTCATTTGGGTTGGTAGACGGTCGATCCAATGGTCCAGTAAATTTGGATCTGACCGAAAGTTGGTGGATAAATGTGCAATTCAGGATAGTCGTGTGTTTCATCTATTTGGATGAACTAAACGTGAGCATGCGAAATTTTATTCTAAGCTTGAGCTTAAGAGAGCTTGCATATATATATATATATGTATATGATGTACATATATGGAAGATGCTCCTAAGTTTGAACTTAAGAGAGCTTGCATATATATATATATATATATGATGTACATATATGGAAGATGCTCCTAAGAGAGATATATCTAACCTTAAATAAGAGATTGTGTGGGTGCCCTCATATCTATATCCAATGCCAACAACTTAAATGGAAGGGCTTCCACCTTTATCTCTCATATAAGGTGAGAGATATCTCTTATATGACAATCTCTCATATATATGAGAGATTGTCATATAAGAGATATCTCTCACCTTATATGAAAGATTGTGTAGGGCCTTTACATCCATATCTAATGCCAACAACTTAAATGTGAGGGCCGCCATCCATATCTTCATATCTCTCATATAAGGTGAGAGATATCTTTCACAAGAGCATCTCCCATATATATATATATATAAATGCAAGGCTCTCATAAGCTTGAGCTTAGGATAAAATTTTGTAAGCCCATGCTTGTGGGGCCCATCCTTGGTCCAACCAAATGGACCAAACACACAACCCCCCTGAAGTGCACATCTCCACCAACTTTCGATTAGATCCAAATTTATTGGACCGTTGGATCGACTGTGTACTGATTCGAATGGACCATTGACCATAAAACTTTGGATCCCAGATAGAGATGATAAAAATCACGGTTGAAACCGATTTTTTGCAAGGAGTGTCTTAGGGAGTCTTTGAAATCTCCATATACCCATCTCCATGTGGGTTCTCAGGTGGGCCCTACCACATATTTGAGCTTATTTTATTCTAAACTTGAACTTAAAAAAGCTTTGCCCATATATATATATATATATATATGGGAGCTGCTCTCCTAAGCTGCAGCTGAAATTTAATTTCAGCTGCAGCGTGTGATTGGAAATCTTGTCAGCGTGTAATTTAATCACATGTTTAGAAATCAAGCCCAAACTCAGTCTTGATTAGAAATCTAGCTGAGCTGAGCTAGTCTTGACAATGCATAACAAGCTTAAGATCAACTCAATCACACGCTGCAGCTGAAATTAAATTTCAGCTGCAGCTTAGGAGAGCAGCTCCCTATATATATATATATATATGATCGTTTATTTAGAGTTTTTTCCTTTTTTGGCTTCGTTGTCCCTCAGTCATTAAATTGGTTAACATTAAAAGTTGAAATACTTGTTGATCATAGAGTCAAAAGCCCAATAGAACTTTGATCCGGCCTTTTTCTTCTCTTTTGGTAAAGTGATCCGGCCTTGCTTGAAGTGCAAGAAAATTTTGTGGGTACATGTGGTAAATGCAACAAATATAATCAATTCAAAAGTAGATAAATGTAAGAAAAGCTAGTAGAGTACTATATAATCAGTGAGGCCATGTTGGTATAAAATATTGGCATTTAGTGAAATGAGCTCCACAAAGGATTTTCAAAGTGGCGAGGATTGAAGCACATGTGTTGAGGGGTGAAGGATACACTATGGAAATGTAGATGAGACTAGACTTTCCTCCTATTTGAATTAGTAGTGTGATAGAAAAGTATTCATTTCCCACTTCCCTTGATTCACTTTCCAAAGATAAGGTTCTTCATTTTTAGCTGCTCACTGACGTATTCTATGCTCACAAATAAGCGTTAAATATCATTTTAATCAAAGAGCAATTTTAGAAAACGATAGTTATGAATGCAAGAAGAGTGCTTGGAGATTGAGGAGAAATTTTTTTTAAAAAGAAGATCCTTCTAATACAAAAATAATGAAATAATAGAACAACAGTAAGAATATTTACACTGGAAGAAAAGCTTATTTTAGGAAATCATAATCAAACCTAGAATGAAAGCGACGTGAATGGAGATTAATGCCAAGACCACCAGTGAATTCACATACAACTTCTTCTCTATACGCAGGATCATTGTAATTAGTATTAAGGCTGAAGATCCTGAGAAGCCCAAGGCATTGAAGGCCATGAAAAATTTATAGAGGCCTGGATTTGTCTCCCTTTGAATCGCTTTTCCTGGTTTATGGTTTATGTCATGATTCCCTCGACCCGAGTCTTGCCATAACCCCCCCGGTGGACAGAGTAGGGCTTGGAAGGTGACAGTCAAGATTAACCCGGCCACCGTGATCAGCTTCATTTGCATGTCGGTCAGCAATGGTGGGTTGGCTCTTTTTCTGGCTTTGAGATGTCGGATGATGGCCATCCTTCTCCAGGAGTCATTGATAACATCGACGGTAACATATTCATCATTGTCATGCGCTGGAAGTTGCCCTAATATATCAACGGCAACATTTGCATCATTGCCATGCGCTGGAATTTGTTGTAACATATCGAGGGCGGTATCTCCTTCATTGTTTACGGCATTTACCTTCATTCCAGGCTTACTCAAGAGAAGCTCAGTAATCTGTAATGGAACATGAAACATTAACCATTATCCCTCTCTCTCTCTCTCTCTCTCTCTCTCTCTAAATATATATATATATATATATACACACACACTCCTTGTTATGGGGATCCAATGCTAGGGTATCGGAAGACTTGTTTGGGCCCCTTTGGTGGTGTACATAATTATCTTAAGCAATTCATCAACGGCCCATAAATTTAGCCCCCTTGAAAATTAGTGCAATTGATCCAAAGGTCCAACCCATTAAGATGAGTGCATATCCGAGATGTGTGTGATCCATTCAGAGATGTGTGTGATCCGTTCAGATGAACCATCAGATTGAGGTGATGAATACAAGTTGAGTTCGGTTATATTCAACGAGGCTCATAGCATAATCCTTTTTAACTAGTAAAAATAAATACATTTTTATATGAAAACTAATTGTTTTTATATGTGGTTTTCATTAGTAATTGTGAAAATAGAAGTTTTACTTTTAGGAGGTGGTCAGGGCAGCCAAAAACCCAAAACCTAAATTGAGTTTGAAATCTCTGCATGGGTCCTCTCCCTGAAACCATCAAAACCACTATCAAACCAGACCAGAGTATAAGACTCCAGTGAGAATAGGTCAGTGGAGCCTCGACGCCCATTTTTTTTTTATCAAACTAGAAAACAGCTGTGCGTGTGTTCAAGTCTTTCATACCTCCAAGCAATTCCTTTTGGCTGCTAGATGCAAGACCATGTCACCATTGTTGTCAGCTGTGTTAATAAGATCAGTAACAAGAAGACTGTTGAATGAAGCGGGTGTATGTCTTTCCAAGAGGAACTCTTTGACGACATGGACTTGGTTGTAGAGCATGGCCAAGTGGAGAGGTGTTCTTCCATCATTGTCTCTTAAGAAACTCAGATTTGGGTCTTTCCCAAGGAATTCATTTATTGCTCCTAAATTCCCTTTGCTCGAAGCCAAGTGTAATGCTGAAAATCCATTCTCATCTTTTCTAATTGCCAAGCTTGGATTTTCTCCTAGTATCTTGCAAACGATTTCTGCATCATGTGTAAAAGGTTATGTTAATGATGAATTTTGGGTAGATTTTGTGTGCAACCTTCATTTCCCCATCCTTCATTTCGATTGGTAGTATGAATTTTTTTTTTTTTTTGGAACTATTTGGCAAATTGTATATTGAAAAAAAAAATATATTGGACGAGAATTTAAGAATATTAAATAATGTATTTATTAATTTTTAATTTATTTTCATGGTGTTTTAAAGGAAAAATCCCTCCTACACAGGTATTGCATTAATTTGGCCCTAATAAAAATGTACAGATAGAAGTGGTCCCTTGGACCACTTACGTTTTTCTTTAATCTTTTATGTTTTTTTTTTTGTAGTAGTTGATATCGACTATCAAAATCCTGCGCAGCGTTTGCATCTCATCCTCTCCGGTGCCTGCATTACCTTCTTCACACCATCACCCCCTCGTCTTCCTCGCATTGCACCATTACCTTCTCCTTCTCTTTCTCCATTTTTTATTTTTCCCTTCTCTTTTCTCCTCCTTCCTTCCTTCCTCCCAGCATACACCCACTGCATCTGCATCTGCATCTGCATCTGCATCGTCCCCATGAGATGGTGATGAGCGTGAGGGAGATGAAGATGCAGAGGGCTGCCGCATTGGAGAACCTCACTTTCAAATGCAAAACCCTTACCCACATTCTTCATTCTTCTTTCTTCCACACTCAAGACCCATTTCTCCAATTCCAATCTCTTCTTCCCCAAAACCCCATTTCCCCTTTCAACACATTCCCCCAGACCCCCCCTTCCTTGGGTTCTCAATCCAACAACCCCCATCGCCTCCACCAATACCTTATTATCAACTACAGAAGAGACAACGACATCGGAATCGAATTTCCCATCTGGGGTTCTCCCTTCTACTCAATGGGTTGTTGTCATGGAGAAACCCCCAGAGTCAAAATCAGATGTTATATCAAGACCTTAGCCAAGGTTTTGGGAAGGTGAAGCTGCCACTTGTGGCTTTTTACTGGCCTGTGTTGTTGTTTACGGGTCTTGAAATCTGAATTCTAATGTGGGTTTCTATTTTTTTTTGCAGTGAAAAGGATGCTGTGAAGAAGAGATGATGATGGGCCGCGTGGAGATAAGGGAGATGTGTGAGGGCTACGGATAGGGTGAGATGGAGGTTGATGGCAGGGAGATGGAAAGGATGAAGGAGCGGTGGGTTGGCTGGCCGGAGAGGACGAAGGAAAAGGAGGGAGAGGTCTACGTCCTGGGATGGTGAAGATGAGATGAAGGAGATGAGCTGTGATGGGCCACCGCACAACACCTGCATACCCCACCGAGATGGCTCTCCTCCTTTTTCCTTTCTTTCTTTCTTCCTTACCCCTCTCCCCCTCTTCTTCTCCCTGCACTGCCCTTTGCCACCCACTGCACACCTCCTCCTTTCTTTCTTTCTTTTTTCCTTCTCTCCCTCTTTCCTTTTTTTTCTCTTTCTTTCCTCCTCTTCTTTTCTCTTTTCCCCTCACTCCGCTCACAGCCCCTGCGCACGCCTCATCTACACACACCCACCAGCTTTCTCTTTCCTTCTTCCTCCTTTTCAAATATTGTTGTGAGATTGATTTGAGATTAGTTACAGAGAGCAAGAGAGAGATGAAGAGATGAATGAAGGTTCAGGTAGCCTTGTTGGAACGTCGATATCAACTATAGCGGTAAAAGACATAGAAAAAAAAAAAAAAAAAAAATTATAAAGTCAAAGTCCTTTTCTGCTTGCGCATTTTTATTGGGGCTAAATCAGTAAAATGCCTGTGTAGGCTATTTTTTTTCATTCTAATAATATTTCCAAAAAGAAAAAATTTGAATATGAAGATTCCCCTTTCTTTCTCCAGCCGAGCTGTGCACGGGCTTGCTTTGGTAAGTAATGAAAACACCAAACCGAACAAAATCACCTGTGTGTCCCTTGGAGGCCGCTATCCTGAGACAAGATGCTCCAATTTCATCCCAGGCAAGAAAATCTATCCTGCTGCAGAGCTCCCAAGCCACTTCCAAGTGCCCACATGAGCATGCAATGAAGAGAGCGCTCTCCTTGTCCCTGCTGAGCATGTAAGCCATAGATGGACATGCATCCAACAGCTCCTTCACAATTTCCAGTTCCCCCACTCGAGATGCCTCATGTAATGGGGTCTCCTCCTTGTCATTCTTCGCCTTGGCCAGATCCGGCTGCAACCCAAGGATCAACGATGCTAGCTGACTGTGCTTGAATTTACAAGCCAAGTGCAAGGGGGTGTGGCGGGCTCGACCTATAGTCTGCGTGAGAACTGATTCATCTTCTTGGACGAGCCTTTGAAATTTGAGTGCGTCACCCATCGCACACGCTTCAAAGACGACCTCTTCCATGTTTTCTATTGGGGACGGACGGATGGTTCGGAAAAAAGTTTAAGGTAAGGTTATGAGCAGTATTTTAGTGCAGGTAAGGTTATGAGGGGGATTTTAGTGCGGGAGAATGAGATGGGAGGAAGTTTTATCACTTCTTTTCCAGTAATACGACAAGCGGACGACGCTTTCTTCGAAATTGTTTTGGCTCCTTGACGCATATAATGGGTCGTGCGCGTGACCCATGACAGCACACATATTTCCTGGGCGAGGTCCGCCAGCAACGCTGCATACTATTAGTATGCAGCGTCTCTCTCCATCCAATACATGGAGGATGAATTCAAAAACGTCAATTTTAATGCTTCTCCATGTTTTGGGTACTTAAATAAACCTAAATTTTTTCAGAAATACCCTTGCTAATTCCTTAACAAAATGGTTTCCAATACCCTTTACAAACTCTCAACTTATGAGATAAAAAAGTGTGTCCCATTTATTATAATTCCAAAAATATGGGGCGAAATTATAATTTCTAAAGGTGGATTCATGTTCTGAATGGTGGGACCTATATCCACATTAAAAAAAAGTGGTCAGCCTTTGAATTTTGGGCTGTTTGGTCGGAAGTCCCTCAACACATGACTTTATGGCAAACAGTCTATAATCTAAACACATACAGCTAAAGGTCCCTCTCACACATTTTCATGCCTAAAATGTCGAAACTGTCCTTTCTATAAATCATAACCCATGATTGGTGGGATATCCCATTAATAATGGTCAACTACCATTCAATTGGCCACAATTAATGAAATCCTATTAATGAGATTTTCAAATAAATTTTAAAAACACACAAATAAATTTCAAAATAACACAAATGGATTTCAAAAAATGCAATAATTTTAAAAAATAGAATAATTAAAAAAAAAGAAATAAATTTTTAAAGAACGCAAATTAACTTAAAAAGATGCAAATAAATTTCAGAAGATCTAAATAAATTTCAGAAAATGTAAATGATTTCAAAAGACTCAAATAAATCTCAAAAGATCCAAAGAAAGTTTAAAAAATGAAAATAAATTTCAAAAGACGCAAATGAATTTCAATAGATGCAAATAAAATTCAAAAACGAAAACACATTTGCCAAAATTAAGATAAATCAATTTTTTAAATTTCTGAAAAATTTGCCAAAACCTCAAGTATTTTTGCCAAAACTCAATTAAATTTGTTTCAAAAAATGGAAATAAATTTGAAAAGACGCAAATAAAATTAAAAAAAAAGTAAATAGATTTCAAAAAACGTAAATAAATTTACTAAAAAACTCAAATAAATTGGCCAAAAACACAGAGCAATTTAACAGAAGATAGATAAATTTGACAAAATGTCAAATAAATTTTACAAAAACTCAGATAAATTTGACAATAACTCAGATAAACTTTACAAAAACTCAGATAAATCCCTAGGCAATGCTGCCTTTCTTCTCCGGTAAGGCCAACGATGATGGTGGATTCCGGTGGTTCTGCTTCTCTGATGCCAGTAGATAGATCTGACAACGTTCATGCCCTGCAACGTGTCTTTCTTCTTCAACCACACCCAATCTTTAATAACAATAAAGAAAAATGGAGAAGAAGAAAAAGACGACCCTCCCTCTACACACATTCCGAGTTGCATCACTCCTACTAACCTCTTTCTTTCCACCACTAATACCAGAGAGCTTGGTTGGAAGAAGTAAGCATTTCACTTTTGCAGGGTCATCAAGATAAGCACGAAGACTAGTAAGGAAACCAGCAATTTCACCAGCATCCATTAGAAGTTTCTCCCTTAATAATATAGTCAAGTGAAGTAAAGTTGATTTTGAGGAAAGAATAAAATATAAGTGGGTTATGATAATATTTTGTTTTTAGTTGTTTGTTATGGAATCTTTTTGACTTTTTGTATGCGAAAATGGAGTTTTTTGGGATTTTAGGGATAAAGATGGTTGCTTTTTGACTTTTTTTTAGAAAAGATGGGGAGAGTTTTGAATAAAGTACATTTGATGTGACATATTATCTGGAAAAATGGAGGATTTACTTGACTTGTATTGTATTAGTAAAGTGCCAAACGGCAAGGTGACCTGAGGTTGTAAAGGGTTATATCCATATGTGAGGAGATTCCTAAAAATGTCCTCTTCGTCTGCACTTATTCCTTCACTATCATCAGAATCTATGAGTTCATCGGGATCTATTGATAGTGCATCTTAATCATCCTCCGAAGCCAATACCTAGGGAAAAGAACATAGTCTTTGTGTGGGTAAAACACCGTAATGACAAAGTTAAGCAGGGATTACGGCTGAACTTGCCGATCACCTCAGCCTCTGTGGCGGAAGCTCGGCAGCCCAGTGAGCTCGGTCATAGCTCGGCAGCTCGGTCATAGCTCGGCAGCCCAGTGAGCTCGGTCGTAGCTCGGCAGCTCGGTCACAGCTCGGCAGCTCAGTCATAGCTTGGCAGCTCAGTCAGTCCGGTCTCAGCTCGGCATAGATGCCAGCTCGGTGCAAAGGCGCACCACGGCCAAGCCATCCTTGATCAGGCTAGGATGCTAAAGTCAGGGTGGGCCGCCACCCTCCTGGAAATGCGGCGCGCTCAGACTGATACGGGCATTCATTTATGGCGATAGGATCGCTCATTTATGGCGATAAGAGGTTTGCTTTATCAGCCCTGTACGTCAACTGACTGAAGGCATGGAAAGTGAGGATGGGATGTTGCCCACTCTACCTACTGCAGCCCGCCAGGGTAAGGGTCGATGGGACCTCACCTCACCTACCCCCACTCACAGAGAGAATGAACATGCAACGCTCGCTTATATATACGCATGGGATTGGTCCCATGAAAGGTACGCAATACTCAGCATACAGCTCTGATCACTAGACTGTTTCATTCTCTTCTTCCTCCTCCTGTTTAGTCTCCTCAGAACTAACTCAGGCATCGGAGTGCCTTCGGCTCTCGACAGCCAGGGGCTCTGACGTTAGCCTTTCTCCTTCCGTTTCAGGTTCTAGGCGTTCAGCATTTCCCTGTCCTAAGCATTCTACCCCGATCTCATCTCAATCTAAGTAGGTGTCGTTTTTACCGCCTACAGTCTTCATCTTCGAGCTCTCACTCTCCTTCCTATGGCTGCTGGGCTCCGCCTTCAGATGGCGGCCAGTCTCTTGCAATGCCTTTCACTTCAGGGATCTCCAACGATGATGATCATCTTCATCTTCTTCCTGGGATTGACGTGTTCATCCGCACCGTAGACCCGGCGAAGGAGTCGGCGGTGGACGTGATGAACACGGTGCTATCAGCCATGTCTGGATTATTCGGTGGAGAAGTTGTCGATGTGGGTGCCTTTTTTGTAGGAGATATGGAGTTCGAAGCGTTTGTCCTAAGGCGCATTTCTGCAGCGAGGGATCTCGTCCATTGGAGAGTGGTGTATTCTTGGACGAGACGGTGGGTTTTACCTTGTCCGAAGAGGGAGAATACAAGATTTGAAAGTTTAAATTTCAAAATTTTATGCCTAAACCGGTTGAAAGGGCAAATCAGTAACGAAATATGTGATCATGCGAACGTAGAGACCTCTTATTGCAAAATGTCTAGCTTCGTAGATCAAAGCCCTTAAATTGAAATTGCGTGGACCAGAGCCTTTGCATGTTCCACTTCAAGGACCTATCGCTAATTTAGCCTTGAATTTTTGTAAATTGTGAGCCATATGTAATTCCTAAAGATGGGTTTCATGTTATAACTTCTAAGGGTGCGTCTCATATTATTATTTCTAAAGATGGACCGTTATTTTTAATGCAAATATGAAATAATTCTTAAATGTGGACCCCATGTTCTATTTCATAAAGGTAGGTCCAATTTACCAATAATGAGCCTACATTGTAACATCTAAACTGCTCAAAATCGTCATTCTATTATACATGATAAGAAAGAAAATGATTAATCTATTAAATAAAAACTATGCTACACATTTAAAGAGAGTAGAATGATCATTATTTAACATGAGCTGAAATAGTCGATGCCATAGAAGGGGGTGGTCTAGCGAATTTGCCTTCTACGCAGTTGGTCATGTACATGGGAGGTTGAGGCGGTCCAATGGGCTTTTGTGTGACTAATTAATCCTCAAGTCATACTATGCAAGGCACCTTCTGTTCCACAAATGTGACATTTCAAGATCCAAGTTTCAAAATTCATTGATTTACATTGATTCATTAACTTTTGTTACCATATTAATGAAAAGGAAAATTATCCAATAAGATGGAAATATGGCTTGTTGAGACTCATAGGGCCCACCTGGATGACTTCAGATATACATTGCTCGCCTCATGGCTTATGATCAGTAAACCGAAATGGCATATATCGTTATCTAAAGACTATTCCAATTTGTCTTCAGTGGAGGATGAGACAGGTAAAGAAGAGAAGGTAAATGGGTTTCTGGGATAGAAGATAATGCTTCATCCTAATTCCTAACTAGACTAACATCACAATTGCAAAGAGGAGCCTATTGGGGAGTTGGGAATTAAATGGTTGTTGCATCAGAATTCCATGCATTTGAAATTTCAAACATCACTGTTGTGAGGCCCCACCCCTCGCGGGCCCTCAATTTGATTTGAATAATTATTAATATGATATTATCTATCTTAATATACTAATTAATAGGACTTAGTAGAATAGTTTGTTAATGTTCCTAAGTTTTAGAATTAGACTTTTTTTTAATTCTTTATAGATATAGATTGATCTTTGTTATTTATTAATATTTTAGTTAAACTAGGCCTTAGTTAGTAATTCAGTTTAATTATGGGAGTGTTAGCATTAAGGACCCTTCTAGAATTCCACCTATTGACCATCTTGCCCATTACCCTATCTTTTCCTCTAATTAAACCCTAAGGGCCTATTAGTAAACAACCACCAACTCTAAACCTATATAAACACTATTATTGCAATGAACTAGCCTTAATTCACTCTCATATCTCATTTACCCTATCTTCCTCCCCAAGAAAACCCTAATTCCCTAAATCCCAACACAGGAAGAAGTTAGAGATCACCCCCAATTATACTATCAACCTCTTAGGAGCTTGGATTTCTCACCTCTTTCTCAACTCTCTTTGCAATTTCGAATTGAGGCAAGTACCCTATGCTAATATCACAGAATGCATGATTTTCTTCTCTTGATTCTGCAAATTCAATTCAGTTGTGTATATATATGCATGCTAGATCTACCATTTGAGCTTTGTGTTATGGATGTTGGCCATTTGATGGATGGGTTCTCCTATTTGGAAGATCAATGGCCGGTTGGATGATGGTGGGAGGGTTATAGAAGTGTTTTTATTATTTTTTTTTTATTTCTGTGATGAATGGAGGAGATTAGGGGTGAATTGGATGAAAAATGGATTGAAGAAGAAGAATCCAGAAAATGGAATTTCTGTTACAGTTACGTGTGCCCGGTCGACGGGACCATGCCACGGTCGACCGGACACACTGTAAACTGAGAAATCTGAGTCTCAGTTAAGTTTCTGAAAAATAAAGCACAGACAGTGTATTCGGTCGACCGGATCCTGTCTCGGTCGATAGGACTCATGTGTACCCGATCACCATCATGGTCACGATGTCGACCAGGGACACTGCAGGATATCGACATGGGGGTCAACATCCATTGTACCCGGTCGACATCCCTGAGGATGATGTCGAATGGATACATTGTGAAGGGTGAAATTTCAGATTTCTGTAGACTCTGATGTTTAACCTATTATGGGCCCATTGACCATCCAAATAGACCTCCATTAATGTGCCAAGCATGAATCAATGGCGTGGCTCAGCCTTGACTCGTGGGGTCCACCAAATGGGTTTTTGGGATTTGAATTGTCAATGATTCGACCCTTAAATGTAGTCTATGATGTTCGTAACTTCAGGAGCACCAGATATATCATTGTTTGACATCTGAGACTACAGTTTGGGATCCAATTATATGATGAGGCCCTGAACCAAGAGTGGACCATTACTTAGGTTGGACCCTTGTCTATTCCACTTGATTCTATTGTTTGGAGGATTTTATATATGGTTCTTCTCTCCTATCTTTATTATTGCTATAAACCTGTTAATTAAAGAAAAATTGAAGGACCTGAACTTAGGACTACTTAGTGGTGACCCAATGATGTATTTGGATATAAACAACCCATGTCTGTGGCTAGGCGGGCCCTCATACGGCCTAAGATTGGGTATGTGGAACCCTAGAATGGAGATGTTAGTCTTAATGGATTGACGACTCATTGTGTATGAGTATGGGATGATTACTTGTGGAATGAACATGGTATTGTACTTATATTGTCTCATGCCATGGTTGAGGGCCTAGTGTGGATCCAATGATGTTTGGACTTGGATTTGGATATTGGACTGTATTCCATGTTATTGTACCTTAACCTCTTAGAGACTTGGTTAGGACCTTACTCACGTAAGACAAGCCTAGACAGACACAGACCTGTACTTGTTCTCTGGGTCGGCACTAAAGATTCACTCAGTTGATCTACGCTCATCCTATTGACTGATCATCACAGGTAGGAGCTATATTATATTGGTTATGACTAGAGCTATCATGAGGAGCTGTGATTAGACGGATAGTGTGATACCGTGTCCGATCTAATCTGATAAAGAGGTATGATCGGTGCGATAAAAGGGTGTGATCGGTGTTATATTTATATATTATTATTAGCAAGGCTGTTATCCCTTGCATGATTACCTTACCCTTTCCCCACCACAACTGTGTACATTATGGGATGTTTACAGTATGAGAGGGCCGCGTCATAATATCCCGCGGTATATCAAGCTTGTGTGAATGTGCCATATTGTTATCTGATTAGATTAGATTACTTATATTTCTGATTCTAAACTGTTATTTACTGCTCAATTGCCTAGTTTATGTTTCCTTGCTATTCTTATGATTACATACTCGTCTCTATTCCTTTTGTTGCATACATCCTGTGTTATCTGTATATGGTGCCTTGCCAGATCCTTGGATCTGACCCATCCTTGGTGCTTAGGTCTTGACCTTGACCCCGCGGGCGACGCGTACCATGAGGCACCTGTAACTGGTGACTACGGGTGGGGGCCGGTTGACCAGGTGGTCGAGCTGGATGATGGAGCGCTTGCACAGGGGGATTGAGTGTAGTTGATTTTTGGGTTTTTGAGAGTTTTATGTAGTGAGCAAGGAGGTAGTCTATTTTGTATAAACTTTTGATACTATACTTTGAGATTTTATTGGACTTCTGCCCTGTTATATTTGATTCATTTATATGATACTTGTTGCTTCCGCTTTCTTTTCTTATGCTTCCGCAATACAACTGTTGATTATATTATTGTTCAAAAAGTTTGAAAATTTTGACCTCATTGCGGATTATGATCTTGTAAGTTCTCGGATTATTTGAGAAGTAGCGCGCCAAATCCGAGTACCTTAGCAGTAATTCTGTATTTGGAATTAGGGCATTACAACTGTAGTGGTCTCTACTGAATAGTTGAGATTTCTCGGTATATTGGGTCTGCCTAATTTCAGAAATTTAGCCTTCCCTTGTATATTGGGTTTGCCTAATTTCATTTTGCGACAGGAGTTGGGCCATGGTCGATTGATCACTTGCTACAATATGTTTTGTGCAGTTACAAGTAACTTGATTTCCAGGTAATCCTTGGTGATTTCCAAGTATCCATATAAAACATTGATCAAGATACCCTGTTTGGATGCCAAAGTCATGAATTCAAATCCCTTTCTAGCAAGTATCAAAAGTCACCAAAAATTCATCTTTTTGGATAGAAGTCACCAAAAATACAGAACAGATAATAGAAGTCACCAAACATACAAATACATGACAGAGAAACACTAGTACCATAGCACGAAAAATACCAAAACACCATGTACTGAT
The DNA here is from genome assembly GCA_029852735.1 of Persea americana. Classification (NCBI taxonomy): domain Eukaryota; kingdom Viridiplantae; phylum Streptophyta; class Magnoliopsida; order Laurales; family Lauraceae; genus Persea; species Persea americana. The sequence continues at coordinate 3,843,922 of CM056812.1, forward strand.
ACATCTAGTTGCAAAAACAACCTCTAGTAATCACCAATTATAACAACATAGCCTAAACCACCAACATCCAAAAATAACCACCGCCAATATAAACAAGCTCCATTTAAACCCCATGTCAACCAATATCAATTGCAATAACAAAACAAAAAAATGAGGCCATATAGATTTGTATTGTATGTTTTATCAAATGAAACAACATCCCAGGGGAGGATATGGGCTCGCGGGGAGCAGATTTGAGGGGGAAGAAGACGACCGGAGAAGAGGGGGAAGAGCAATGACAGAGCTACATTTTCCCCTTTTCGCAGAAGAAGAAAGGAGAGGAGGAAGACGGAGTGCTGTTGGACCTGCTGTGTTTTCGGGGGAAGAAGATGATCGGAGAAGAGGGGGAAGAGCAATGACAGAGCTACATTTTCCCCTTTTCGCAGAAGAAGAAAGGAGAAGAGGAAGACGGAGTGCCGTCGGACCTGCTGTGTTTCCCCCCTTTTAGTCGAAGCAAGAAAGGGAAGAGGAAGATATCGCGTAGGGAGGGGCCAGATTTGAAATGGGGAAGATGTGAGGTGGGGAGGACCAGGGCTCGCGGCGGAGCAGATTTGAGGAAAGAAGACTACCACCAAAGACGACTGGAGAAGAGGGGGTATCGCGTCCTCAGACCGGACCTTGTAACATTTCCTTTCTTTTTCATCGGGGAAGGAAGGAGAAGAGGAAGATGGAGAGGGGTTTTCCCTCTTTTCTCGTCAAAGTGAAAAGAAGAAGCGAGAGACAGATCTGATTTTGGAGTGCTTTTTTCCCATTTGAGAGCCCTATATACCATTCATGAGGACTGTTGGATCGGCCTCGCGATCTGATGGTCCAAATCGGACTTCTCATATAGCGGGTGAGAACTGTTCTCACCCAATCATTTCCCTTACTTGCAGGGTTGATTTCAAGTGTAGGCGTTACATAGTTCCACTCAACCAACTAACCATTATTCAGAATTTAATATATTTTTTTAAAACCTTTAACAATCTAGCTAGACCTTATCTCTTATTTCCAAAGGGGACCTATAATTTCAGCTCTAACCCCACCTCTTTTTTTTTTTTTAAGGAATTTTTCCTGTAAGGCCACGTTAGGCATGAAAATTAACGCCTTATGATAAAAGTTGAGAAAGTTTCTCAAACATTCTTCACACCGCTATTTTTTTTATGTCACAATATTTTTTTTCTGATGCAAAATTTTAATTAAATTTTATAATATAACATAAAACTGCTCTGTTAAATAGTAAAAAAAAAAAAAAGCACTTTTGTTTTCGTATTTTATATGATATAGCATGATTCAACTAAAATTTTGTGGCTTCAATTAAAAAAAAAAAAGCATTACAATGAACGTCTGAACTCTCTTTTTCACTTTCATAATCAGGGATGGCCATGGCTGATGGCGACCGGCTACCACATAATCCTTCTTTTGATTCAAAGCAGTGTGTTCATCAAAGATTACTGTCTTAAAAGGATTGTCCCAGGGAGTCCTTGAAATACCCCTATCCCCATCTCCATGTGGGTCCCCAGGTGGACCCCACCACATAATTGAGCTTACCTTATCGTAAAACTTGAGTTTAGGATAGCCTTGCCTATATATATATATATATATTTATGATCGTTTATTAAGAGCTTTTGCCTTTTTGGGTTTCGTTATCCCTCGGTCATTAAATTTTTATATCAATATCGTTTACAACTTACTTTGTTGAAAATTAATTACACTTTTCAAAATGAAAACATTCATGTGTATTGGATTTTTTCAGATTTTACTGTAATACAAGTTGGCCTCACTGCAATATTGATTGTATGATGAATAACTTAATTAATAAATATGATTAATAATATACAAGACTGCGTTTATCCTCATATTCATTATACAATCAATTTTGGGCCGGACCAACCTAATTGGAGTAAACTTAGGAGACATCTAGTATAACAAAAAGTAGAGAGATTCATTTTGAGATATTTGGATATTTAATAGATAGACGAACCTTCCAAATTCCAATACTTGTCTCAGGATTTCTCATGGGTCAGTGAATCAGAGGATCTGCACTACTACTAATAGTAGGAGGGGTCATTAATTCCGGGCAAATCACACTGGTTCAGATTGCAAGAGCACAATCACTTGGGTGCTTGCTCAGGCCACCAGCCCTCCTCATGCGTCATACTTGGAGCACGTTAACTTCGGATCACTTTTTGGATTCAAGACACATAGAAAGCCAGCAAAATCTCGTTGATACCTTTATCTCATTTTTGAAAATGATGATATGACGTGGCGCTTGGAGATTCGCCAAACACATTTCATCTTAAAAATAAAAGATTCGTAAGCATTTTGCATTTTATGTACTATATAAAAACTCTGAAAATAAGCTTCTTCCATGCTTTCTATTGGGGATGGCTCGAAAAAAAAAAAAAAAAAAAAAGTTGATATAAGGTTGTGAGATGGGAATTAGTAGTGGGGATGGTTTATCACTTCATTTCCCATGGAATATATCAAGCCAGACAACCGCTTTGACTAACATATAACGGGTCATGCTCGTGATCCAATATATATCTGAATTTCTGCACTGCTCTGAGTGTCAAATTCATTTCTCATATAAATGGAAAATCTAAAGACGTGTATCATCGCTGCGTCCGGATAAAGAGCCACACACACATGGTATACACGAAAACTCTGTTTCGTACGCGTGCGTACACGTGACATATGTGTCAAACTTTCCATATGGTATCCTGTCCATACGATTTACACAGTTGAGTATTTCCAAACTGGCACAAATGCGTGTATATCCATCTACTAGATGCGAAAAAAATTAAGGGGTTCCTGGAAATTTGGGAGATCCAGCACTGTTTCTTTGGAGTGTGGACCCATTCTGAAACCGCGTTGGTACTGTCAGCTTTTATAAGAAAAGACAACAGATCTCAAAAAAGGATAAAGCAGCAGCAGCAGCAGCAGCAACAGCGACAGCAGAAATTTCCCGGTCGTTTCCTGATCCGGCTAACCGTCACCGTCTATTATAAACAACAACCCCTGGTTTCAGCGAAAAATACATCAACAGAAATTTCCAGTCGTTTCCGGATATTTCCGGTCCTTTCCAGATCTGGGTATCCGTCTTGATCTTTTCAACATGGTTTCCTCAGTTTTTTAAAATGCACGGTTTCCTCGATTGGCCTGTGATGAAGATGTGGCACGTCATATTGGGGGTGAAAAAGGAATTTCTGAATTTGGCCCAATGACCACATGTCCAATATTGTGGGGGCCACTTATGTAAGATGCAAATATGTCAAGCAAATCATTTAGATTAAAGTCTCTTTCTTGAGATCTTTGAATTATTGAAGGTTATTGAAAATTAGGACTCGTATTGCTAAATACAGGGAGAAACTGTTTCGCTTAATCAAATCATGCAGAATGCGTAAAATCCCATATGCCAGCTAAATAAAGTAGAATTCCATGATAGAAAGGAATTATGTTGGAATAAAGTATAAAGGTTTTGGGGGTTACATCCTCCGCTACACAATTAAGGAGATTTCTCCCATCAAGAATCACGCTTGAGGAGAAGTGGAAGAGTGTTAGAAATTCCCAACAGAGACACGTTTCACTCAGCACCGATGGATCCAAGTACGTGTTTTATATTGTGTTGTTTCATATCTGATTCGTTAAAGACGATCATGTGATTCGGTTAAATCTAACAAGAAGAACTGAAAAACCACCTTGTATCACTAATTTTTTTGTTGGAATCTCAACTAGAAGATGACTGTTGGAGGAATTGGAGCTCCCATCGGAATGCTCCTCTTCTCTGAAACCCTAAATGCTCTTCCAATCTCTAGCATTCCAAATATTTACTTTTTGAGGAATTCAAATGCCAGGATATTTTCCTTTCCAGATGCCAATATAAACTAACAGATCATTTATGATATAAAAATTAGGAATACCCAACCACCAGATTTACCTAGTCAGAAATGCTTGGTAAAGAAATACGCCCTTAAGTGCTCAATCTGACAACAGGAACTGTTCTTACTGCAATGAAAATTTGAGGATATCTCATTCTCACGTAGGCGATGGCAAACATCTAGATTATCATCATTAATTATGTGACCCATTGGGCTGCCGCCACCACCACATCGCCACCTTGCTTGAGAAGATGCATAATCTTGAGATGAGCCCCATTTTCTGAAAAAAAGAAAAAGAAAAAGACGAGCCCCATTAGACCGAACGGGCAATAGGTCGGAGCCAAATTTGAATGCAAGTCACATAATTTTACCGGAATTAAAGGGTGCACAAGATATTTTTTTAGCAAAGCCTTACCGTCGTGAGTGGGACATGTTCGAATACAACATGGGCGCCTATATTAATTCTTAAGGCCTTGTAGCTCACTATCCTGGTAAGATGTTTGTCCGGGAGTCTTTCTCATGTCCTTTGTTTTGAGAATTTATTTTTGTTGGAAATTTTCAAAATCTTTTTATAGCCTATTAGCATGATATCCTTCATCCCACATCATATATGATTATAAAGAGAATGTCATTTATATATCATTATTCGGATTACCGTTTTGTCTTAGTATGAACGGTTTGGACCTAGGCTTAGGCTTGGAGCTTTTTACGGGTCTTTATTTTGGGCTTTATTGGGCCCAATTTGGGTTGACGCAATCCCATTCCAGGATGAGTTGGGCTTCTTTTGGGCCCAATGTTTGATTGGACAACAAGGTAGCGGTATGCCCATTCTGGTATGCCCTTTCACAACTCTTTTGAAGAGCATCTCTTCACTTTGTTGGACATCTTCCAACGGTTTCATACTTTCACAACTCTTTGCAGATGAACCTCATTTAAGCACCTCATCATAGCCTTTAAATTTTGTGGCCATCTCCACTCATTGCAATACTTCTAATCATATCATATAACCCATCTATTACTTCCAATTCAATAGGTTGGTCTAGCAACTGCGAACTACAATCCAACATTTAGAGGATCTGGGCCTGTTTTATCTTGGAGGCAAATTTGTTGGTAACCCATTTTGCAGACATCTATTTGGTGTGGAGGCATTTATTGCCTTAAGGAGAGCGTGACCCACGACTAAGGCAATCCATCCAATCAAAGTCTATTATCATTAAAATAAATTTCTAACAATTTCCTTTTCTACCAAGGAAAAAATAACAGATCTTGAGAACAAGATCGCAAGGATAGGAAAATCATACCCTAATGACAAGAAAGCATCTGGGTGGGCCTCACGAGTTTGACCATATATTCGCATTCGTGTTCTGCTCATAGGTGAAAATTCCCTCATACTTCATTGCTTATCAGACCACTATCTAATGGACCATGGATTCACGTAGTGGTTTGAGCTGAATTTTAAGGCCCCTATCACAGATTGCCTTACTGAAACATTGAGGTTCCACTTGCTTAAATCCCGTGAAGTAGTAGGCATTGTGTTGCTTCATTGGAAATATTTAGAAGACTTTAGGACATTTCTTGGGTCATCTAGTGCTGGAGTCAGTGGCGGAAGCAGGGTTTCTTTTTGTTCTTTTTTTGGGGATGGGGGGATTTTGGTTTGGGGTGGCTAAATCAAGTCAATTACTTTAATCCTTTGAAGTGTTTGTTTTTTATTCAAATAATCAAGAAAGATAGTTGTTTTCTTTATCCAAGGAGTCTTGTTCCACGATTTAGAATGTTTCTCAATTTTTCAAACTACCCTTTCACAAGCGCTTTCCCAGACATTCTTATAATCTTTCATTTATCATAAAAAAATACCCTTTAACAAGCATTTTTCAAATTCACCCTATAAACTTAATAGCAAAACAACTTTTGACAAATCTTCTCCTTCCGTCTCTCCGACAAAAAAAAGAGAGAAAAAAAAAAAGCCATCTAGGGAGAAACTACAGAACCCCGTAAATACATCCTTCACTTTGGTTATAATCGAGATATGAGTAGAAGCTTAAGCCGCTATGTCACTGAATGCAAGAACTTGAACAAAGAAAAAATAAATAAATAAAAGAGCACAGAAAAGTGGATAAAAAAACTCCATTATAAAAATATTGCAAGTTAATTTTTTATTTTTAATAAAGTTATCCAAGCAACACATCATTTTAGTAGATGAAAATTCATTTTGAATGGTATCAACACGTTGGTCTCACAATAGAGTTCAAGTATCTTATCACAGCGTCCGGACTCCTTTTTCATACACTGACCAATTTTTTTTTTGAGCCCAGCCAAGGAGGCTGAGATCCTAGAGGAGCCGCACAAAAGCGGAAAGGGGTGACAACCATATTATTATAAATCAGGAAAGGGGTGACAACCATATTATTATAAATCAGGAATCTACAGTCTTTTATCCCACCTTTTTTTTTTTTGTGGAAATTTTTACACCACATGACTTGCCCCTTCCCACTTTAGGGCCCATTTGGCACTTTATTAGATTAGTAAAAGTCAAGTAAAGTCTCCACTTTTCAAACAAAGGGTCACATCAATAGCATTTTAACTCAAAATTCCCTCCATCTTTTTCAAAAAATATAAAAAAGTAATCTCCTTTCCCCACTAAAATACAAAAAAGCTTCACTTTTCTATACAAAAAGTCATAATGATTCAATACCAAACAACTAAAAACAAAATACCGTCATAACCTAATTATATTTTATTTTCTCTTGATTTGATGTTTTATTACACTTTATTTTACATATAAAATTACCAAACGGGCCATAAAAGAAAAAGTACTCCCAGCTTCCCAAATAGCCCATGAAATGCCTACATAAGAATCAATTTGGTTTATGTATTTGTTAAAAAAAACCCACAAATCGGGATTTGAGACATGATGATAGGACCCATATAAATCAAGATTTAAGACATGATGATAGGACCCATACTAACTTTCATACACCTTAAGTATTTGGTAGAAAATGAAGCTGACAAGATAAAAGAAACAAGTTTCATTTAGGTAGAAGGAATGACAATAGACATGGACGTTCAAGTGCAACTTTGTTTTACCAAATAAAAAAAGGGTACAACTTTTGTGTTTTTTTTTTTAATTTATGATATTTAATTGAATATATACTATATATAAAATCTAATGGTGGCCCCCAAATCCATAAAAAAAAAAAAAAAAAACAAAAAAACCCCATATATCCAAGTTTTGAGTGGTTCTGAAATCTAAGCAGGAGGGCCTACTGTAGAGATTCACGAGTGGGCCCGGAATATATTAAGTGACAGGATGAGTTATCGTCTCTCAATTCCCAGATCTGAAAGGTGTTTTAAACTTTTTTTTATAAATACCTCCTTTTATTTGTATTTTTTTAGAATTTTATGGGAAAAAGCACTTTAGATGTCCCTTGCACCAAAAAGGCCGTCTTAGTTTTCTACACACAAGTGGCCTTTTCATTAAAATTTTATTTTATCAATATTCTCAATGGACTCCTCCACTATGTATAAACAAAAAAAAAAAAAAAACGAAAGTAGTCTCAAGGGAACTCAGAGGGCAAATGGAAAGAGTGTTAGCTGGTGCCATGCTGTTCGGTGACCGAGGGAAAAGGCATGAGTTTGAGACTTTTGTTTTTTTTTTGGGTAAAAGTGAGTTTGAGACTTGGAGGAGTCATGGGTGTACACCATAACAAACAAGGACAGGTGCAGCTGCTGAGAAAGTTCCCCAGTTGGGGATAAACGCAAAGAAAAAGTAGGAGATTCTCATCTCCCTTGATTAGGTTGATATTCGCAGGTGTCTAAACCAATGTCAGACCTTGTCTTGTGGTTGGATTGTTGGAATTGAAGGCAGCTTTATTAACTTTCGCTGTAGGTCCTACATCAACACCTCGTTGCCTTATTAAATAGGTGAACATTTGCTGGCCCACAAGTTTGAACTTTGAACCACAATTGCCCCTGGAGAATTACCAGGAAGAAATCTTAATGCATTCCCTTGAAGATCCCGTGTTTGCTTTCTGGTTTTGCTTGGTTTTAGCCGAAGAAGATTGAGGATACGATAAAGATTGAGTTGGGAGGTTGTTTGTTGGGTGTGGCCTTGCTTAATGTAGGCTGCTCCCTCAGGGTAGTTTGAGATAATTTGAGGCCTAAACTGTATGTTTGGTAATTAATTAGTTTAAGCAATGTAAAGTGAATCTAGACAAGAAATGACAAGGAGTCATATTAAAAGTACAAAATCTCAAATTTCCCTCCGAATTTTAAAAAAAAAAGGTCAAAAAAGCAATATCCTTTCTCCACTAAAATAAATAAATAAAAAAAACTCTACTTTTCTACACAAAAAGTCAAAAAGATTTCATACCAAATAACTAAAAATAAAACACTATCACAACACCTTATATTTTATTCTCTTTTGATTTGATGCTTCACGTCACCATACTTCAATTCACCACACATCCAAGCAGGCCCAAAGAGGCCTCAAATTATTTATTTTTCTCTGTGTTTTTTTTTTTTTTTTCAAGTTTTGAGTACCTGGATTCGTATTCTCTAATAGACATATTTATCATTTATAAATTATAACTAATAATACATACAAATAAAAAAAATATTAACTATTTAATAAACATACGATAGGAGCTTGGAATTAAAAAAATCTTAAAAGTATAGAACAATAGAACCTGATTTAGTAATTTATCATTATCAGCTACAAAAAGTGTAAACGTAGATGAGTTTCGAATTTGATGCAGCTTTTTCAATATGAAAAAAAAAAAAAGAAAGAATATATTTGAGTTAGTGAGTTTTGATTAACATATATTATAAAAAATACTCACATATATTATCAAAACATATCCACATATATTATTAAAAAAAGATAAAACCAAATCAGTAAATCCTTAAAGAAGATTCCTTTAGAAAAAAAAAAAAAGTAGTTACAGAGAAAGGCAATGTATGAGGGAGACAGAGAGGGTGAGAGAGTTAAGAGTAGCTAAGATGGAAAAGCGTTGGTTTGGTAGAGATGTTTTAATATGTCAAGAGAAACAATAATCTATAAGAGAAAAGTTCATTTGAAAAACGTTACTAATGAGGTGGCAAGGAGGGTTGAGATTTAAAAAGACACTATGTAGAGAACAAGAATGACGAAAATTGCTTTAATAAAATTTTTTTTTAGTGTGAGAAAATGGCTTTAGTGAGATGTGATACCAATTACTATTATGCGGCCTTATTTTGTTGGAGAAAAAGAAACTGTGATACTCATTTTAATGTTTTTTGAAAATATTTTTTTGCCTTATCGTCGAGCCACCCCTGTGCTTCCTTTTTCTATTTTGTGGTACATTTTGAAGAAAAAGAATGACTAAATTTTCAAGGGTGTGTCCTCTTCTCTAGGGAAGTTGATTGATTCGATCACTTTGAGGGTCGGTAAAGTGGGTGTTGGTAAGAAAAGAGTTCTCCAATTTTACTTTTGTGACGTCATTGTTCATTTGGGAAGTTTGTATGGATGTGGTCCTTTCAAGGTGAGAAAAATTGTTCCTCTGTCTCCTTCTCCCTTTGGAGTATATAAATTTAATATCGATGGTATTGCAAGAGGTAAGCCAGGTCTGGCAGGAATTTGAGTAAATACACTATCTAGCATATCTATTTTAATTAGAAAAAGCAAAGATAAATTTGTAGAAGTTATATGTGCAACTTTGTTATATAGTGAAAGTAATTTAGATGAATTTATCATAAATTCAAAATAGTAGTGATAAACTTGTCATATGATAAACAATGTATGGACAAATTAAACTTCTCATAAAGCGAAAAAGTACCTGATTGCTTGAGACATTTTTATCTATTCGAAAATGTTATCTTTTAGTTATTTTTTTTAAAGACAAAAATTCTTAAAGCTGATTGAATCAGACTTACATTTCAAGTTTGGCAAACTATCCTGCAGCGAAATATCTATTTCAAGTAGTTTTAAGTTAAATAGACTTGAAAAAAACCCTTGTCAAATGACACCTAACAAAAATGTTAATTTTTATGGAGGACATGAATGTCCAAAGGACTCGGACTCCTTTTGTTGTCGTGTAGTTGTTTTTTAACAAAGATTGTCCCGGGAACTTTCACTTTATGATAAAAAATATTTATACACTTTTCGCTTGATAAGTACCACTATGCACATATGATATTTATATATTGAAAAGTTTTTATTTCTAACTGAATATACCCAACAGTTAATTTGTCTAATAAAAATTCTAAATTTAAAAGAAATCTATCACTTCCAAATCGGGAAGAACATCGTGAGAGGTGGAAAAGGATGGAGTTTGGATTTTGAATTTCAATCATGAGTGCTTTTGAGGGGCTATTTGTTTGTATTAAAATACATGGGAGTTAAATACATTGGATGCATACCATTAGTAGTGTAAAAAGAAATCAAAAGTGAGTTTCTAAAGATGAGCAACAAATAACCTTTCTTTTTAGGGAAATAGAGTCAAAATACGGTGGGAAATGAAATACTCGGGTGATGGCTGTTTTATTAATTTTCATTCATCTGTTGATTCTATTTATGTAAAAGAAAAGGTTATTTGATGCTCATTTTTAAAAAACTACATTTAACATTTATTTTTAACCATTTATGGTATAAACTCTATATATTCAATTCCTATGTATTTTAAAGTAAACAAATAGGCCCTTAGCAAATTCCAATGAGTGAGTTCATGATGGGGCCTACCTATTGAAAATCCTTATAACCTCTCAAAATGAACACCCTCAGTATTTAAATTAGGGCTCATTGCTTACTTAGATGGCCACAAATCATGTGTAGGGGCTACCGGATTATGGACCCAACTTTGGATTTGTGGGCGGAATGTCAAACATTTGAGTTCGTAGGGACTCGCGTTATTGGTATTGTGCTTGGATTGGGGATGGATAAAGGGACAGAGTTTAAAATTGGGCCTATTGGGTAAAGTATATGTTTAGCTACAACTTTATTTGTATGATAAAATTACTTAAATTCCAACATGTAGGCTTTCCCTTTTTTGATTTTTCATTTATTTGCAACTATTGTTTGAAGTGAGTATCCGGTGAATGGAGTCGATCCCCTTCAACAAGATGTTAGCACCAACCCCTTTTGCCCTTTTTTTTTTATCATTCTTTGTTATTCTTTTTAGTGGATCTTTTGGGTAGCTATGTGTGATTGTGTGTTTTAAATCTCATAACAATTGATTATTTCCTTAATCATATGCATTTGGGATATTTTTTTTATGCTGCAACTCGTGGTTGCAATGGAACCGCATGTGAATGGGACTGCAAAAATACGTAGTTGCAAATTAGAATTTGAGTTCCATATTATGTGCGACCATCATGTTTTATTTATATGTGAATTATATTTTTAATGCAACTTACCACATACCAAAATAATTTTCCTGTGAAAAGCTACTACTTCATTTTCTGTAAAACCACTCGTTTTTATGAATATGCTATAAAGATGCATCATATATATACATAGTTTTGTGCGTTCTTGGTCGGTTGCACTGCGTCAAAAATTGCAAATATCGACGGTCTTGAGCCGTCGTTTTTTTATGGAACGACGGCCACCGGCCACCGAGGAGACCGTCGAAAATATTAGAGTCGTTTAAAAGAAACGACAGACTTTATGCATCGGTAATTTAAAATAAAACGACGGTCAAGGACAATCACTTTATTAAGACATTTATTAGCCGTCGGTAATAAAAAATTTCGAATTAATGCATTTAAAATAAAACGACGGCCATCGACCGTCGTTTTTTAAAAATAAAATTTAAAAAAAATATTTAAATAATTTTAAAAAAACCTAAAATTAATTTTTAAATATTAAAAAGAGCATCAATTGTATGACCATCCATCTTCCATGCAATAAAGGAGCTCAAGTGAGCTAATAACACTCGGAGTTAAAATATCATCCATCCATTTAATATTTAAACTAACAACATCAAAATAGTTATGAGAAACAACAAACTTAACAAAAAAGCGTGTTTCATATCACCACAACCACAGTTCATACAAAAAGTCTAAATCATTTACATGTCATCATTTGTAGTAAAACTAGTTGGATAGAGTTCTAAAAATCGGCCATGAAATAATATCACCCAAAGTCAAATCCCCAAAAGTCCTATCTCCGTCCAACAATAATTCATCATCCTTCAAGATACTATCTATAACAATCCTATAGCATCCCCCCTCATCAGTCGACAAACCCATCACACGACCAACCGCAATAGTAATCTCCTTCCTCAAGTACGAAAGCAACCTGCACGAACCCTGTCTTGTATGTGTGGCGTTGTTATGGTCCGTGCGTACCTCCTGAAGCGGGGAACCCTCCTGGGCCTACTCACAATATTAGAAATGCATGATATTAGTATCTCATCAATTTAAATAACTCATTAAATTATTGAGTCAATTATGTAAAAAAAAAGAAGAAAAGTTTATACCTGAGATGAACCCCCGTAAGTGGAAGAATGTTGCATCCCATTTTGGGAAAGAACTTGTTTGATCTCATCAATCTCCTTTTTCAACCGTTTCACATCAGTTTAAAGGTGTGTATTGGCTTCATGTTCCTCCTCCAAGGCTCTCTTATAAGGAGTCGAATATTGTATGGCAGTCTTTGACACACCCATGCCTAAGCCAAGTACACGTCCTTTGCCATCACGACCAAAGACCTATGAAAAAAATATAATATAATATAGTGCCAACAAGAACACAAATAATATTACCGACATTTAAAGATATTACAATTAAAAGATAAAAGAAAGATACCTTCGCAACTGCGTCATTGTCTATATCACTTTCCACTACGGATCTATCAGATTCATGTGCTGTAATAACAGCATCCTGCAAATTAAATGATAAATAAGAGGCATAAATACATTATGCCAAACATTTATATGTATTTCATAAAAATTGTCATAAGGCAAATAGACATGCACCCATCTCCTTTACTTACAAGACATACCTCATTTTGCAACATTTTATCTTTTGTAAATGTGGGATTGTTAGATGAATGAGACTAAACCAACTTATACACAGTATCAAGAAGTTTTAGAAAATTAGAGAGTTAAATCTTGCGTTTGAATAAGAAAAACTCAATCCACCTACCAAACATTTAAATAACCTGCAATATCCAATATAGAGTTTGGTAATGGTGACTTTAGCAAGGGCTACAGATAACAAAAACTCATACTGCTAATGCATCAGCTCTATATTGATGTGAAACTGTGTACTGGTTTAAGAAGTGTAGTTACATTTCCTTATAAAACAAAGGACAGTGTACTCAGAAGATGGATGTGGAAGCTATGATGCACCGATACTTTAAAATGGATGTCGTGTTGTATCGTATCCGATGTTTAACTTTTTATATATTAAATCTATGTCCCTGCAATGTTCATGACAAATCATTCTGAAATATATGATATGAAGTATGGCGTTGAAGTTCAGGTTCTTGGTTGAGTGGGGGTTAACATTTTGAAATAGGAAAGCCAAAGATTATGTATACAGTCCAGAGCTCTCTTGGAAACTAAATAAATAAATAAATGGACAAAAAGTAATGGAATTGCAACTTGTGCAAAGCACTGAATATAGGAGACCATAAAAAGATAGAAGAAGAGGACATGTTTAGAGATTTTTGGATCCATTCAAAGGTGGCTTAATGGAGAGGCAGAGCTAAGAGATTTGGTCCAACTTCTATCAAACTTTAAGGAGTAAGATCCTACAATAACCAGCCCACTTAGCTTTGCATTTATACATTTATTATTTTTGAACTCTTATAAATATAAAATTACAACCATAATATATTCTCTTCTATATGTTTTGATTATGTTGCTGTCTATGTTGGGTTTCTGTACCTGTTCTACTTTCAGATGCAAGATCTTACACCTGAGTACATCTGGGCCTGAATGTAATTGAATTGTTTCGAAAGCATGGTTCATGGCTCTTTCTTAAGACCTATATATGATGATGATGATGGAATAGCATGATCTGAGTAGTATCTTCTGAAATTAATGATAAATAGAAGGATGAACGAACCAGTGTTCCAGTTGCCACTAACTGGCTGTACCCATATATATAATAATTGTATTAAGTGCCCTAGTTTAGAGAACTGAAAAGTTTAGAAGACTTGTAATATTACAACTTTTGGCGTCAATTCTTCTAGGGATACTAAAATGTAGACAACTAAGACTGAATTTGATTATACCTGTTAGGCAGCTTGAAACCTTTGGATCCAATATTCTTTTACTTCCAGTTCTGCTTTTTGTTTCATTTGTTTTAGTGAAAAGGCATTTGTGATTGGATCAGTCCAAGGTTTCATAGAAACAACACAGAAAAGTTGAAACACAATGTGCCCCAAAATTTGTTTCAGCAAAGACTCCAACATAGCATCCAACAGAAAACATAGAAATAGAAACAAGAGAAATCAGATATTAGAACCTTGTAATCCCGGAAGAATCTAAGTTCAATGTCAATAAACAATTTAAAGTTGGTTTTCAGCACCAGAACATAACTTCATATACAATGGAGCTAATGATGGAAGGTCTAGCATCTTGGAACCTCATGAAACAGATTTGAAAAAATCCAAAACCCAGCAACCAAACTTCAGTGATGAAGAAAATTACTGTCGATTGTGTGAATTTAGTGCATTAATTTTAGGGAAAATCCCACTTGCAACACATACTTCCATTTTCACCAATCCAAACACATCTCCCATCTTGGCCTAGCCAAATCCCATGTCATTCTCAACACTCATTCATCATCACCTTTCACTCACCCATAACAGTTACCATCTTTCTTCATCACCACCATCCAAAACCGAACCTATTCAGCCCATTGCATATTGCCCAACCATCACTTCATCAACACACAACATGCATATTGCCCAACCAAACATAAACCACCCACCAACAAACATGCATATCTCCATCATACATGACCTCATAATAAATTTAGACGAAAATGCTTTTGCAATTTTCAATTGAGAAAGACCATGTTCCATTGTGAGAAAATTGACGTCAAAGGAATACTCAAAGGTGCTCTTTAGATTAAAAGTGAAAAGTTCTTACCACTTCGGGGCTTGATGATGACCTGTCCTTCCTCTTGTGAGTTGCCAAGAAGACATTCGTGCGAGTGATCGGCTCATTCGGCCTTTGTGCTTTCTATAAATAAAAAGAAAGTAACAATTAGGTATATTTAATAAGATAATGTGAAACGAATGTCTTATGCAAAAGAAATAACACTTACCAACTCGGCGGCCACCCTAGCACAACCCTTCCTACCCGTTGTGTGGGGGCTCTTCATCTTCGACCTAGCAGTCCTACCAACCTGACTAGCAACTAGGGCAGCCGACGTCGAGGATATTTCTACAAATTTAATCCAATCTTTTGTCTTAACATACTTGGGGACATGACTCTTCCTCTCCACATCCGTTAGATATTTGTTTATATGATCACAGCGGAGAACAAACTTCCAATCTTTCCATAATTTATTCGCTCTTTGCATGGTACAGTGTCTATGGATTAGACCTATGGTGTAGGTGCCCTACAAAGATTATGTAGTGGGAGTTATGAATTTAATGAAATAATCAAATTATGAAATTACTTTAAACTAAAAGTTGCATAGGCACTCACACTAACTTCTTTCCAAATTTGCTCTTTGAGCTCACTGGGCACATCCGTCCATGCAGCATAAATGGGGGGTACATACGTCTTCACCAGACGCCCTATTAAAGAACTCAACTGAGCAGCCTCTTGTCCAATAGGCTGGCCGTTCTCACCAAAAGTAATAGAGATAAGCACTCATGTTTCAAATTGTCCAATTTAAGCATTGGTTTATTAAGAAGATACAAAAGAAATATCTTTATAATGGTTGCTTCAAAATACGTACTGTCGCGGGAATTACAACCCGATGGTGTAGATGATGGTACTGAAGAACAATGTGCCGATGATCGATCATCTGCCATCCTGCCTATAACCACAAATATAAAGTTTGAATAATGAGTTGTCATGAACTTTATGCAATTTCAATCTATGAAACATGTATGAAAAAAAAAGAGCAAAAAAACAACAACTGGAAGCTTACTTACACGAGCTTGTCACCTCAAATTACTGAGGGTTGTTTTCATCATCACCAATGAAATTGTCCTCTATGATATCATCATCACCAATGAAATTGGATCGCAACTAT
This sequence comes from Persea americana, assembly GCA_029852735.1. Lineage (NCBI taxonomy): Eukaryota > Viridiplantae > Streptophyta > Magnoliopsida > Laurales > Lauraceae > Persea > Persea americana. The sequence goes on from CM056812.1 coordinate 3,860,016, forward strand.
CATAGGCTCCATGGATTCCATTCACTACATGTCAACAAATAATAAGTGATGACTGTTTCTAAATTGATTTTGAGATAATGCAGCACTGACATGCTAATTCTTGTGAATTCTAATCTAATTGACCTAATTATCAAGCTGCAATATTTTAACTTTGAAGAAACTGTGCTACAGCACTTAAACAATCTTGAATGCATAACTACCATGGTGATTTAAGCAATAACGAGTGATGGAATGGAATGCTTTCTTTCGGTCTTTCTCATTAGGGGCTTAGGACATCTTTTCATTGAAGTGGCCTTCACTTTTCTTGAGTTTCTATGAGATAATGGAGCTTTGATTGTGAAATATCTCTCTCTATCTCTTTTGAAGTTGGAGGTTAGCTTGATCTATTGTGTGAATTTTTTTTAGGTTTTGAAATTTTTGGTGGTGCCTATCACATCATTTTTATTAAAGTGGTCTTCATTTTTCTTGAGTTTCTATGACGATTGCCATCTTATTGATTCAGCATGGCAAAGACGGCAACAAATTGATGGTAGAGAATAAGCATGGGAAGTCGAAAGCTTTGATTGATTCTTGAGTCATATGGAAGTTACTTCTACAAAGAGAAAAGACAGGACTACAAATTTCTCCTGATCGGGCTTCATAGGTTCGCTTTCTCCTCCCATTCTCTTTGTTTTTTTTTTTTTTTTTTACTTTTCCAACTTTCTTCTGATCAGTTTACTTTTCCAATGTCTTGTTTTTTGTTTTTTTTTTCAAAGCATATATGGTTTGGAGAAGTTGTTCATGCCAACTAGAGGATATATTGGGCATTGTAGTGAGAATCGTTTGCATTTCCTTCTAAAATATATAAGAATTTTGTTAGGTACTCACAAAAAAAAAAAAAAAAAAAAACTCTGAAATGTCTTAAATCGGTGAAAATTCATCTCACATATCATCACACAAGGTTTTGCTGTTATTACTAAATCACTATGGCAACAAAAATAAAACTGACATTGCCTTTCTTATGTATGATTTCTCTGCTTCTCACCTATGATCTATGCCTTTTTCTGTTATTAGTTGGAAGTGGAATAACTTGATCTCATTTATTTTGTTCTTTGTTTTTTGAGATTCAGTTAGTTTTGATTTTCAGGAGGCTCACTCCAAATAGATGAGCGATGTGCAATGAGAACATGTCTGAATAAACACAACCGTGATTTGATAGCTTGATGTTTGTGGCCCCTTCTCCATAGCAAGGTTTAATGGCTTCTCAATATCAGTCAGCCAGAAGATTGGATAGATATCTCTCAGCCAAAAAGTTTGCTTCATGAAGCCACTTACACACGATAAAAAACTCTTTACTTGCAAGTCTCATCATCAAGGCAATAATTGTGTTCCCTCCATGGTTGTCCCCAAAATAGATGTTGAATTCTTTGACTATATATCATGTTTCGATGTTTAGTCTTATAATGATACACCAATCGTTTTCCTTTATTATGCAGGTGATCATATATGGTTTGAAATGCAATATATTTAAAATATTTGAGACAAGGAAAGAATGACATATTTGGGTCAAGGGTAGGCTCTAGCGTAGTATGTATGTTACTTTACAATTTGTTAATAGTTGTCAGTATCATCAGTTATTTGCAACCAACTACATTTGTTAATATTATTGATTTTACTTATTAACTACATCGTAAAAGAAATATGCACTAAAAAAAAATTGGTGCATCTCCAATTTTTACTCTCTCTACAAATTTCGTATTGCAAATGTAGCTGCTTACTTGCCCGTGCTCAGCACGGGTTTCTCTTCGCTAGTAAAAGAATATGCCTAAGTTCAGGAAAGAACTGATGGATAAGATTCACGCCTAGGATACAATAACTGATTGCTCATAGATTGTAGATTAAGTGGTATTGAAAAAATCTATTGATCATTCCACAAGTCCTAATCATAAGTTAGCATAGAACAGGATAATTTATAGATTGTAGATTAGGTCTTGTGGAATTGAATGTTTGGCAAGTGACCATCCTGATGACCCAATATCTCAGGCACACAAGCTATGAGGGCTGGGAGGTCGTGGACCAAAATCCCCATATATTTGAGAATAGATTTAATTTCCAGTTTTCCATATAACCATCGATCACTCATTGAACCCAAAGAAAACACATACAGAAACCCACTTATCCATACCACATAAAACAATAAATTCAAAGAAAATAAATTCAGAGAATAATAATAAACCCATTTTCATTTCAACTGCAGAAATGCCAAAATCCAAAGAAACAAATCATAAACATCCAATTCCATGTAACTGAAAAACAAAGAAAAAAAAAAAACCCAAATGAAAGTACAAGAACCAGTTCCCATTTTAAATTAAAGATATCAACGCCTTCAACTAGTACACAAAATCACTTTAAGGAAATATAAAAGAACGATTTTTTAAAACTAATAAACATCAATAAAATCAACAGAAAACCAGCCCACCTCATTAAATCAAAAGGGAAACATACCTGTATGACCAGCTCAGAGATGAAAAGCGTGGGTAGAATGAACGACAGAGGTATTGGAGAATGAGGAGGTGATTATTGGTTGCAAATAAAATGGAGGTTGTTGTCTTTGTCTTTCGGCCTTCCTTTGCTGTTGCGCATTTTTTTAAGAAGAGAAAATGATGTCAGGAGGGAGTAGATGTCATACGAGCAGTCAGACCTAAATCCCCAAAATCTTGCCGTGATTTGAGACCCTCAAAAGCATGGAAATAGAAATGAATCAGAAGTGTGAGATTTCACCTTGAGATTTTTGCAGAAAGAAGTCAACGGAGAGAACAATTATAGAGAACGGTGAGCAGAGGGAGACCTGGCATGCACCAAGCAAACTGCATGCCCTCCTCTCCAACCTTCATTTCTGCAAACTGAATACCATCAGTGAGTCGCTGCCGGTGTGTGAGATCGGAATGAGAAACCTGGTGTGAGAGATAGACCGGAACAGAGATGAGGAAGAGAGCCGAGGAAAAGAAACGAGGACTAACGATTGAGAAAGAAAGAAAATGGCGGGGAAGGGAGGGAAAGAAAGAAAAGGGAAGGAATGTAAAAGGAGTAAAGGACACAAGTGAAACTGGGACTTGGGACCCATTTTATTAAAAATGACGGACGATGTGGGTCGCTTATTGACCGATTGGCATTAGGCGTCGATTAATTTCAGCAGGTGGAGTCGTTGATAGCGTGTTTTGACGTAGTGTTGTAGAATTTCTACTGATGAACACATCAATGAGATTTCATAATATTCGAATCTGAAACCGCAACGATCCAATCTCTGTGCTATTTATTACAATCTTCACGTGATTAAATGTAGATGGCCAATAATGCACAATAATGTCCCTATTACCCAAAGAGAGATCGATACAATACCCAAAAATTATAGAAAAAGGGATGCAAACACATCCAACGCATAAGAACTTAATTTGGGGCCCACTTGCATTACGATCGAGTTCAACTGTGCTTAACGTCACCAATACAAGCAAGAAGACTTCCACTCTGAAGAAAATCTGTGCCGAGACCAATCCGTGTAGAACTTATTTGGCAACCTTCTATTAATTTGTGCGGAGCTTATTTGTTGACAACATAATAATTTTATTCAAAGAAACAAAAGTAAGAAAATCATGTTTCTCAACAACATTGACCTTAAATCTAATATGAATATTAATAAATTCGTATTATATATTAAGAGAATATTAATAAATTCACAAAGTGTTGTACCATCATTCCACTGTAGGATATAAAAACGCACACGCAAATAAGAACTCTGGCGCCCGTTGCATTTTGAGTTCAGCTGCGCTTCAATTGTGGCTTCCACTTCCACTGCATCCAACCAATGCCCGCTAATGTTGCCAATACAAGTAAAAAGACTTCCACTCGGAAGAAAGGCTTACGCCCGGAAATCATAATCAAACTTAGAATGAAGGCGACTTCAATGGAGATTAATGCCAAGACCACCAGTGAATTCACATACAACAACATCTCTTTCCGCAGGATCATTATAATTGGTAATAAGGCCAATGATACTAAGAAGCCCAAGGCATCGGCGGCCATGAAAAATGTAAAGAGGCCAGCATTTGTCTCACTTTGAATAGCCTTTCCTGGTATATGGTTAGTATGATTCCCTCGACTCAAATCTTGCCATAACCCACCCGGGGGACTGAGTATGGCTTGAAAGGTGATAGTCAGGATTAACCCGGTCACCACCATCAGTTTCAGTTGCATGTCTATCAGTGATGATGGGTTGGCTCTTTCTCTGGGTTTGAGTTGTTGGATGATGGCCTTCCTTCTACAGTAGGAGTCATTGGCAACATTTGCATCAGTGTCACGAGCTGGAATTTGTTCTGATACATCGATGGCAACATATTCATCATTGTCACGCTCCGGAATTTGTTTTAATACATCGCCAGCAACAAATTCATCATTGTTAAATATATCGACGGCAACATTTGCATCATTGCCACCAACCGGAATTTGTTCTAATATATCAAGGGCAGTATTTCCTTCATTGTTTGCGGCATTTACCTTTATTCCAGGCTTACTCAGGAGAAGCTCAATAATCTGTAATGGAACATGAAACATTAACCATTAATCAATCAATCAATCAATATCTCTATGGATAGGGTGGGGGCCCTCACATTTAAGTTGTTGGTATTTGATATCGATGTAAGGGCCTCCACCCCATCTCTCATAAAAGCATCTCCCTATATATATATAGAGCAAAGCTCTCCTAAGCTCAAGCTTAGGATAAGGTAAGCTTAAGTGTGTGGTGGGGCCCACTTGAAGACCCATATGGGGATGAGGGTGGAGAGATTTCAAAGACTCACTGGGATCTTCATCTCTACAAAAAATCAGTCACAACCTTGATTTCTATCATCTCCCATATTGGCCCAAAAGTTTAATGGTCAATAGTCCATTCGGATCGATATATAGTCGATCCAACGGTTGAGTAAATTCGAATCTGACCAAAAATTAGTGGAAACGTGCAATTTAGAAGGATCATGTGTTTAGTCCATTTGGATGGACCAAAGGTGTGCCCCACAAGCATGAGCTTACGAGATTTTATCTTAAACTTGAGCTTAGGAGCGCTGACCTCATATATATATATATATATATGAGGTCAGCTCTCCTAAGCTGAAGCTTACTTTATCCTAAGTTGAAATAGTGCTAATCATACAAATCAAAGTCGATTATCATTATTTTTTGCATGATGATCGTCTCCAAAATAAAAAAAATCCAATCAGAATTGGAATTTTCCAGTTCCATCATGCAAAAAACAGATATAATCAACTTTGATTTGTGAGACCAACACTATTCCAGCTTAGAATAATGTAAGCTTTAGCTTAGGAGAGCCTTGCTTTATATATATGAGTTACGCTACAAAAACCCCCGTGCATTTTTCTAAAAAAAAGGCTCATCTTTTAGCTAATAAAAGTATGACACATGTCATTAACTCCTCTTTTAACACACACACACACACACACTGACTGCTCCTTGTTGTAGGATCCACTTGGGGATCCGATGCTAGGGGATCCCAAGACTTGGATGGGCCCTTTTGAGGGTGTACAATGACAAGGGCTCACGTGATTATCCTAACCAATTCACCAACAGCCCACAAATTTCACTCTTTGAAAATTCATGTAGTTCATCCAAAGGTCCAATCCATTCATATAGGTGTATACCTCATATGTGTGTGGTCCATTTAGATGGACCATCAGGTGGGCACCACTATAAGGCGCATTCAAAAACCCAAAACCTAAGTCGAGTTTGAAATCTCTGCATGAGTCCTCTCTCTGAGCCTAACAAAACCACTACCAAGCCTGACTCCAGTGAGAATAGGTCAGGTCCCCACCCATTTTTATTTCAAACTATAAAATAGCTGTGTGTGTTCAAGTCTTTCATACCTCCAAGCAATTCCTTTTGGCTGCTAGATGCAGGACCGTGTCACCATTGTTGTCAGCTGTAGTGATGAGATCAGTAACAAGAAGACAGTTGAATGAAGCAGGTCTAGGTCTTCCCAAGAGGAACTCTTTGACGACATGGACTTGGTTGTAGATCATCGCCAAGTGGAGAGGTGTTCTTCCATCATTGTCTCTTAAGAAACTCAGATTTGGGTCTTTCCCAAGGATTTCATTTATTACTCCCAAATTGCCTTTGCTTGAAGCTAAGTGCAATGCTGAAAGTCCCTTCTCACTTTTTCTACTTGCCAGGCTTGGATATTCTTCTAGTATCTTTCGCACGATTTCTGCATCATTTGTAACGGTTAAGTTAAAGATGAATTTTGGGTAGATTTTGTGTGCAATTAAGGTTTACCCAGTCTTCATTTCTATTGCTAGTATGATTTTTTTAAGCCAATTAATGGAAATTTGTATATATGAAGAGAAGGAGAAAAACATGGCTTATGACAGTGGCACCATATGGCACCATCCGCTTGCAAGGACTGTCATGTAGGTCTATATAGGCTAGGCTTTTTTTTTTTTTTTTTTTTTCTACGTGGGACTTTCAACTTGGAAGACCCCAGAGGGATTGAGCCTTGGGACATCTGTGTGAAACTAAGCCACTCAACCATAAGTGTATTGGCAGTCCTTTCTCATTATGTGAAGAGAAGAGGAGATGAGAGGTCCTTCTGCAAGGACTATATAGGCATGTAGTTTCACTTTCTCATTTATGTGGAGAGCTAAAAAGGTGAGATAAAGAGCGCCGCCACTGTTCACACATGCATGTATGGTAAAGCCACGCCATACCTATAGTGACTTTGGATCATTAAAGGCTCATAGGAATTGGGTGAGGGGAGTAAACCTCCGGTGAGGTGGGAGTCCCAGCCCCCCTTAAGTTGAGTCTAGATCCGGTGAGGTAAAACCCCGCAGTGAACTTGAGTGGACCATTCACGGTCTGCCACGTCACAGCAGACAGCGGCCCGCGGTGACGTGGCAGACCTTGAGTGGTCCACTCAGGGGATCTCGATTCCCTTAACCTGGGATAAAAAAAAAGGGCTAGTAGGAATCTCATGAGGATCGACACTAGAGCTCACTTAATAAATTAAAGGGCCTCTCTTATATATTCCTTCATACAAATTCACTCAAACCAGAGTCTGACCCAACTGTCGGATTCATCACTTTTAAAGCACATGAACAAAGCATGATAAAAAAAATTCAAATCTCTTGTAGAGAACATTCCCATGATGAGCTTTAGCGATATAGGATTAAAATTTATGTCTTACACATAAAAAGGGTTATTTCCACACAAAAAACACTTGGGGCCTGTTTGTTTCCTAGAGGTATAAAGTAAGAGTAGTGTAAATCTCAGATTTGGAATAAAATTAAAGTAGAGTGAGTTGAAATAAAATGAGTGTTGAATTACACGTGTGAGGAGTAGCAACTTTCATGGGAAAGAAAGACGGTGGTGGTAAAGTAAGCAAGTTATTCAGGTTGGCTGAAATGAAATTTTGGTGAGTTGAGTAAAGAGGGATGCCATGTCACCGGACAACTTTATTTCACTTGTCCCCTATGCTCCATCCAAACATGTTTTGAGGTAGAAATTTCAACCGTTGCAACATTTTTTACTCATCTTCTATTATATTCTATCCTATGACAAACAAACAGGCCCTTACTCTTAGTGACAGACAAAATGAGATTGAGATTAGACGGTAAGAAAAGAAAACCACCACTAATGCTCGATTTTTGCAGCGGAAATTTTTTTCAGCTGCTATTTCCTACCCATTGTTACACCCCGACCCAATTAAATCTTGTTTATCCCTAATTAATTATATTTTATATAAATTAAATGTGCTTAGATACTAATTAAGCTATTTTAGGGTAAATTAATCTTATTCTAGCTTTTTGGTTAGACCTTGAGTCTTTGGTAGGTAGTTTGATCAACTTTTAAGTAAAGCCAGGGACTTTTTCATAAATACAGATTTTCTGATTTTACATCATATTCACATCATCTTAACAACATCGTGTGTATCTCGTCAAGCACGTCATCTTTTATATTGGACTCTATCTCATTAGACCTCAAACTAATCAAGTAGGCTTTCATTTGGCTCAAAATGAAATAAGGAGTAAGAGCTTGGGTTTTCTTATAAATTCTGAAACCATTCACTTTAAACATCCATTTTATTTCATTCCAATCGATCTGCTCATACTCTTGCTGAAAGAGAAGAACTTGCTTCCTATTTCTTCTTCCTTTCCTTGTCTTCTTTCTTCTCCTTCTCTCAAATCTACCAAGATACAGATCTTGCATGTGTGATCTAGGTTAAGGTGTGACTCATCTATGCTTTCCTCTTCATTTTCATAGCTTGATTGAACAAAATTCAGTCCCTACAATCTTCCATCAGTTCTCTGGTAAGAACTTCATTCTTCTCTTAGAAATTTGGTTGTGATTGAGCCAATAGAGCTCATGTCTATTACATGCATGCATTCTTACAAACATTTTTCCACTTGGATTATTGGTTAGGGTTGATATTGGGGGTTTGCTTGGTTGTGTTCTAAGAGGGAGGTAGAGTGTGTTAAGCTTGGATTTAAGGCAAGTATAAGCTTTAATTTTCTATATATGTGTAGTATGTCATTGATTCCAATTTTCAGATTCAATTACTCTTGTGGATTGTAGCCACATTAATCTAAGTGAAGCCTAAATGTAAATAGGTTCTTTAAATGGTTTTCTTTGAAGTGGAATGGGTTGAATGAGCTTATATATATGCAAATGGAGCAAAAGAGGTTCAATTTTGTAGGTTTTAGAAGTGGAGAGGTTCTGGAATGAAGTGGGAGTGTTTGACCTCCAAAAAGTGTGCAAATAGGCTCATTCCAGAATTATGATCGCAGTGGGGAAGGTCACCATGCAGCTAGCCGCCCAGAAGGCGGTCAGAATTCCAGAATGTGGAAAAAAATGACAGTTGAACAGCGGTCACCTGTAGGTTACCAGGCGGCTAGTTGACCAACAACCGCCAGGTGACCTATTGCCTAGAAATCCCTAAATTCTAGGAAATGTTTAGGACTTTGTAGGGCTTCCCAAATGATACCTTACAATAATATTGACCACTGGAAACCTCCTTCACATGGAAGACCTTTTGAGGTGAGGATCTTCGCATGTTTGATTCGTTCTTTTCATTTCTACACAATGATCATTAAGATTATGTTAATTCAATGTACATTTAATATACAATGTGACACCAAATAAAGAATAGCAGTGCATCGAACGCTATAATTTTATAATGTATTGGACGGTAATGAGAGACGAATGTCAGATTAGTTTGGCTGGTAAAAATCCTAGACTTCCTAAATCTCAATGCATGTACATGTTTTAACATATTCATGACTTTCATACACTAAATTAGTGTTCACATTCATAGACTGTATATCTCTCGTACTTCTAATTTAACTGTCATTCTATTGTTATTATACTTTATTCATATTGTTAAGTTGAGAAGTCTTAAGTAGATTAGTGAATGTACATGAATGAATTGAATTGTATAGTATGAAATGATTAGTCTGGTCTATTCAAGTTCAGTTTAATAATTAATTTGAATAAGTCAATAGTACTTATCTTTGACAGAATGATATCCAACGGCGTTGACCCTTGGTTTAGATTTGTGAACGTCGTTGCACAGTAAATTGTCTAGAGCATCGGAATTCCAGAACCGGATAGCCAGTTGAACGTTTGGCCAAGTCACTGGTGACATCCCACACTACGTGCCTTCTTTGAGGGGATTTAGCTAATGTGGTTACCAACTAGATTATACAAGTTCAATTTTATTGATTCCTTAAGCACGATTTAAATTCGACTGCAGAATTGCCTAGATTACTTTTACATGATCTATTTCAATCTATTGTCATAAATTCTGAATTTAATACAACATGTCTAGATTAATTATTGCGTATACTCTACTGAATCATTGTATTCATTATTTATTCTTTGGTTTTACAAACGCAGATCCCACCCCGGTCTTAAGGAGACCGCGAAGGGAGAGGAGGAGGCCATCGATGTACTTCCAGGTTTAGAGGAATGGACGGCTGAGGGAGCTGTCTAGCTTATGTCTTCAGAGAGCCTCATGTTTCTTTTGTTTATACATAGAAAGCTTTTGTTAGTGGATCTAATCAGTGTGAATACTTGAATTAGATATTATTTTTTATATTGTTGTATATAAGTACTTTTGTAATATTGATGTAGAGTAAGTTTTTAATCTCTACTTCTCTTTAGTAATGAAATCATCTTTTGTTTATGAATTTAAAATCTTTGGACAGCTCATGGTATGATAACTATTAATATAATGTTTTGATGCTTCTACTTTTAAATGTACAGAGAGACAGGTGTAAGTGAGCATGTTTCACGAGTGGAAATTGAAATTTTATCCTTTGTGACTCGCATTTAGCCCGAGACAGGTGCGAAGCGAACCGGAGTACGAGTGTCACACCTCGGAAATTACCCTTGGCCAGGTAATCTCGGGACCGGGATGTGACACCCATTATCTTAGACAGTCGGCAATTGTTGAGGAAACCACCCCAAAAAAATGACCTTGCCCGGTTTAAATTTTCTTAAGTGAGCCCTCACTTAATTGCCTCATGAAGTCGCTCGAGTGCGAGCCCGGGAGGATCCAGACTCGCAGTGCACTTGGATACATGTCCCTGCTTGGGGGCGATTTACACCTGAAAAGTAGCAAATCGGCACGTGAAGGGCGCCTTCAAATGTGTTCTTTTGCTACCACACCACACCACACCACACCACACCCCCACCCCACCAAAAAAAAAAAAAAGTTGCCTGTGTTGCATAATAGCATACAGGTAGCAAGGAGTGTGCGATGAAGTATAAACCATTCACTAGTCTGGTCATGTCTACCATCTGTATGTTACCTTCTGCGGAGCAGTTTTCGACCTTAATTAGACAACAAGGACGAAGGTTTAGGTAAAACTTAACAAGCAGTGAAACAGGGGATGAGGAGTCAAGAAGAAAATGACATGAAGGAGAGATCTCCCTTAGTAACTCAAGGGATTGGGATCCAAGATTGAAAATGAGAATGAGCTTCTTTTTTTTTTATTTGCATGTAAAAAAAAAACTGAGGTTTGGATTAGGTAGGTAGGAGAGGAGGAAAAACGAAGAATAGTCATTGGCTAAACGGGTTGCGCAACACTTTTGTCTTTTTGGTAGAAGGTTGCGCAACACTTAGAAACCGGGTCGGGTAGGGGAATTCATGGACTGGGTCAGGCTTTGGGCTTGTTAAAATAGATGGAGCCGGCTCGTTTTTAATTTGGGCCCGTATAATAGATGGGCTGGACTTAGACACAGTCCTAGAGAACCTGAAGCGAGGCCCAATCCGAATATAAAACTAACTATAGGTTGGGGACCAACAATAAAAACCTCTCACACAAAGTCACAGGACGAAACCAGTTTGCAAGAGCACAGGACATGAAAGAAATCCTTGTTAAATCAGGTTTCGTCAGGTCTCGGGGTTCATCTCTTTCAGGCCGCCGAGCTCAGCCGGACCTGGCCCATGAACACCCCTATCATCAGGGTGTGCTTAAATTGGATAATATGCACATCATTCAGACTCCAGACCAGAGCCCAGAAAATAAAAGTAGAACCAGCCAAAGAAAATCACCAGTATATCCATTGGAGGCGGCTATCTGAAGACAAGCTGCGCCAATTTCATCCCAGGCTTGGAAATCCATCCTGCTGCAGAGCTCCCAGGCCACTTCTGAGTGCCAACAAGAGCATGCAATGTAGAGAGCGCTCTCTTTGTCCCTGTTGAGCATGTAAGCCACACATGGACAAGCATCCAACAACTGCTTCACAATTTCTAATTCCCCCACTCTAGATGCCTCATGTAATGGGGTCTCCTCCTTGTCATTCTTCGCCTTGGCCAGAGCCGGCTGCAACCCAAGGATCAACGATGCTAGCTCATTGTGCTTGAACTTACAAGCCAAGTGCAAGGGGGTGTGGCGGGCTCGACCTATACTCTGCGTGATAACTGATTGATCTTCTTGGAGGAGCCTTTGAAATTTGAGTGCGTCACCCTTCGCACACACTTCAAAGACAGCTTCTTCCATGTTTTCTAATGGGGATGGCTCGGAAATAAGTTAAGGTAAGGTTGTGGGTGGTATTTTAGAGCAGGGGAATCAAGAGGTGGTATGGTTTATCACTTCATTTCCCAAGGAATATAACAAGCGACAACCACTCTGTAGACCAACAAATGACTGGTCGTGCACGTGACCCACTTCAATTTGGAGTGGGACACATTTATTTACTAGAACGGTTGATTTCAAGTCTAGTTACTGCTGTAGAGTTCCACCGGATCAACTCAACTATTGTTCGAATTTAAAGTTTTTTAAAAACTCTATCAACCTTCCGAGACCTAATTAATCTCGTATCTCTAATAGGACCTATATCCAACCCCTTTTTGTTTGAAGGGATTTTTCATATTCGGTCATCATCTATGAAGATTCACACGTGATGATGAAAGTTGAAACAATTTTTCAGACACTCTTTCCATTGTTTTTCGATATCGCACTACTTTTTTACGGAATTGTGAAATTTTAATTGAATTATATGAAATAGTATAAAATTATTTTATTCAAATGTCAAAGGAGCACCCTTATTTTTATATTTTATTTAATATTATATAATTTAATTTAAATTTTATGATATCATTAGAAAATTATAATATTATAAAAATAAAAATAAAAACTGCATGGAACTTCTGAAATTTTCCCCAACTGTAACAAATAGGGATGGAATTTTTTTGGCCCAAAAGCCCGTAGTTTGAAATTTGAATCCAAGCAGGATTGTGTCCAACAGAATACTGTCTTTAGAGTGAATTATCAATTATTGCTTATTGGTGTGGGGTCTAAAAGGATATGGATCCCGTTAGCCCAATCGGGGGTGACACATGGAAGGGTGAGTTCTTTTATTTATGGAAGAGGATCCCCTGTTTGGTCCAAACAGGGAAATCCTGTTTGGACCAACCAGGGGCTGCCACATGGGGGTAAATTTTTTTTTTTTTTTTTTAAGGGGAGATGGGATGGTTGATTGACTTTTTTTTCCCATGTGGCAGCCCCTGGTTGGTCCAAACAGGATTTCCCTGTTTGGACCAAACAGGGGATCCTCTTCAACGGAAGATATTGGATGTAAGCTGATTTGACATCCTCCTTTCAGTGTCACCCCATGTTTGGTGCAAACAGGGATCCGGATCCGGATCCGCTCTAAAACCCTGATTTACTCCACCGCGTTGTCAGCCACGAGTTATTGGCGCAAGGACAGGTGCAGTTGTCGAGAAAGTGCCGTGTAGACTTTGAAGACTCCCAATAAAGTGACGACAATCGTTAGGTCAAATCAACTCCTAACCATGTGGGTCAGGCTCCACCATTTTTCTTTTTCTTAGCCAACTTTGTCCACCCTTTAAGTGAAGCGTCTGCATCAACTGCGCATCACGCTACACGAGGTGGGACAATTTCCATTCGACAAGTGTGAACTTTGAACGCGTCGTTGTATTTTATATTTAGAAAAGGAATATGGAGTTAGAAGACTAAACGAATTAGAAGAAGAAAGCGGGAAGAAAAATTGCTGAAAGCTTGAATCTATAGAATATGATTCGCTCAAGCGACCAGTGCATTCGCTCAAGTAAACCCCAGACAGAAGCTGTTTCGCTCGACCCACTTTTTGTGATCGCTCGAACCATGGTAAAAAATTCAAATACAGTGGCTTGTCCGCTCGAGCGAACCTAAGCGTAAAATTAAAAACTGAAATTAGAAACTTGCCCAGTTTTCTCTCATGATTTGTCTCAAGTTTGTATTGCTGATTTCTAATCATATTATAAAACTTGAGGCACGAATCTAAAGCTATTTAAAGAAATCAAAGGCTATTCTAAACGACACCACACCTCACCTCACAAGTTCAGAATTAGAGATTTAATTGAGAAAATTTCTCTCTAGAGATTTATTAAAAAGTTGTGCTGCCAAATTCTCTAGAGTCAGTATTTTCTGCATCCTTTGTAGAAGATTGTTTTCTTGCGAAAAGATCTAAGGAGTCAAGCGCGGGATTGAGTCTGTTGCAATCCGCGGGATTGAGTCTGTTGCAATCAACGGTGTGAAGTCGTTGAAACGTGAAACGACACAAGGTAACTTCAGTCCTTAGGTAGGGGATATATCGGAAAGAAATCTGAGTTTCTTGTAATTACAAGATTCATAGTGCTTGATTAAATCCAGTTTGGATTCGTAGTTTTTCACCCGGTTAGGGTTTTCCACGTAAAAATCTGGTATACTTGTGGTGTGTGCTTGTGATTTTAATTCCACTGCATATTTATTATTTTTGCACACTTTTAAGCTGATTTATTGAGTGGACCAATTTAGAGATCTCTCGTACTATGAGGCCCCACCCCTTGTGGGCCCTCAGTTTGATTTGAATACATATAGTTATAATATTAGCTATCTTAATTATACTATTTACTAGGGTCTAATATGATAGTTTAATTTTGTTCCTAAGTTTTAGGATCAGGTTTTGTGTATTTCTTATAGATTTAGGAGGGTTTTGTAATTTAATTAGGGTTTTTAGATAAATTGGGACTTAGCTATTAATTAAATTTTATTAAAGGGGGGGGGGGTTTAGTTAAGAAGCTTCTAAAATCTCTAAGATTGACCAATTTGCCCTTACCCTCATTCTCTGTTCTATTTAAACCCCAAGGACCTTTTAGTAATCATTTACCAACGTTAACCTATATATACAGAACTATTGCAAATGAAGCCTAAACCCTAATTCACTTTCACTCATCTCTCACCTTCTCTAACTCACTTTCTAGAACCCTAATTCCCAATTCCAGCAATAAAGAGATTAGGAGATCAGCTCCAATTGCAGCACCAACTCTATTTCAGCTATTGGATCTTCTATTTTACTCTATTTTCATCTCTATTGATCAAAGGCAAGTACCCTATACTAGTACTACAGAATGCATGATTTCTACCTCTGGATTCTACTGTTTCAATTTAATTTATGTTTATATGTGTTTAGATCTTCCTTTTTGAGCTAGTCTTTTGGGTTTATGTCCATTTGATGGGTGAGTTCTCCCATTTGGAAGATTAATTGCCTGGTTTAGTGATGGATGGATGGATTTAGAAGTGTTTTACTGTTTTTATATGTTCCTGTGATGAATGGAAGAGATTGGTGGTGAATTGGATGAAAAATGGGTTAAAGAAGAGAAATCTAGAAAACTGGGTTTCCGTTGTAGATACGTGTACCTAGTCGACCGACCTGTGGTCTGGTGGACCGGCAACACTGAAATGGGAGAAGAACCAAGCCTCAGTTAAATTCTGAGAAAAACTCAGTCTAGTATACTCGGTCGACCCGACCCTGATACACAGGAGACACAGAAAATAACTGGACCTGGAATTTCCTCTCAGACCCAGATTTTAGAGTATGCGGTCGACCGGACCCTGTGCTCGGTCGACCGGATACAAAAGAATTTCTAGAAAAAAAACTGGAAATTGGAACACCTATTTTCTCAGGGTTTCTCATGGGTTGGACAAAACTCTAGGGGTCAATTGAGTTGTATTTCATATTTAGAAAAGGACTCTGGAGTTAGAAGACTGGACGAATTAAAAGAAGAAAGCCGGGAGAAAAATTGCTGAAGGTTCGAATCTACAGAATGTGGTTCGCTCGAGCGACTAGTGCATTCGCTCGAGCAAACCCCAAACAGAAGCTATTTCGCTCGACCCACCTTTTGTGATCACTTGAGCCATGGTCTGAAATTCAAATACAGTGGCTTGTCCGCTCGAGCGAACCTAGGCGTAAAATTAGAAACTTGCCCAGTTTTCTCTCCTGATTTGTCTCAAGTTTGTGTTGCTGTTTCTTAATCATATTATAACACTTGAGGCACGAATCCAAAGCTATTTAAATGACTCAATGGCTATTCTAAAGAGACACTACACCTCACCTCTCAAGTTTTGAATTAGAGGTTTAATTGAGAGAATTCCTCGTTAGAGATTTATTAAGTTGTGTTGCCAAGTTCTCTAAAACCAATATTTTCTACATCCTTTGTAGAAGATTATCTTTTTGCGAGAAGATCTGAGGAGTCAAGCGCGAGATTGAGTCTGTTGCAATCAACGATATGAAGTCGTTGAAGCGTGAAGCGACACAAGGTAACTTCAATCCTTAGGTAGGGGATATCTGGGGAAGATTTCTAAGTTTCTTGTAATTACAAGATTCATAGTGCTTGATTAAATCAAGTTTGGATCCGTGGTTTTTCACCTGGTTAGGGTTTTCCACATAAAAATCTGGTGTACTTGTGATGTGTGCTTGCGATTTTAATTCCACTGCATATTTATTATTTTTGCACACTTTTGGGCTGATTTATTAAGTAGACCAATCTAGAGATCTCTTATACCCCATACTTTCATAATCACATTTGGCTCGGTGACAAGAAGACCCAAGAAAGAAATTTCATCATAAACACCTGATTTTTTGCCCATCTGTAGTCAACTGCATTGAATACTTTAATCATCAATCGAGCCTACATGACTCTAATATTGCGCTCTGAAGTCAGTCATCAGCATCCTCTGCATGCCTACAACAGCACAGCACCGGAGCTTTTTAGCACCTAGCTAGACTGCCGTGTTACTAGACTCACATCCTCCTACCAAACACCAGAGGCTGCATAGCCTTTGTATTAGTAATTTTATGTCGGCTAATTCAGGAGTTGAACGAAATCTTGAGTTCATTGAGTTGTATTTTCTAATTTATTTAAAATGGACTATAGTTGTGTCACTTGAAGAGTTGAATCAAAGAAAAGAAAAAAAAAAAAAAAAAAGAGAATTCTGGACAAAACCATCGAGGGCCGATCGATTGGTACCTCTGTGCGATTGATCAGTGGTGTGACGCACCCCAGTTAATTTGGGTGGTCCAATCTATCGGAACCACTGTCTGATCGATCGGATGGCGTAGGCCCAGCTGGAAAGTCTCCAAATTTGTTATGAATGGGTTTCCCTTTTAAGACTTTATTTTCCACTTTGAGTCCTATATGTGTTCTAACCATAAGGCGTGAATTTGGGGCTATAAATAGGGTATTGCACTCAACCCACATCTCTCATTAATCTGAGTAAGAGATATCTTAGAGAATTACTCTCTAGAGCCATTGAGAGATTGTTCGGAATAGCTGCTCTAGAAGGTTATGGTTGCTTTTACTCTCTTGTAGATGATTGTTCATCTTCACTGACAAGGTACGAGGAGATCAAGTAAGGAGAATGATGCACAGTTGATGTCTTGTTAGTGGAAGTTGTGCAAAAACAACTACAGTCCTTAGGTCGAGGTAGAGACTGTGGTAAATGAGCTGTAAGTAGATCTTGTAACTATTTATAAGTTCTTGATTTCTGGTTCGTGGTTTTTCTCCCTGGATAGGGTTTCCACTCTAAATATTGTGTCTAACCTTTTGTGGTGTGTGATTGGTAGATTGTTAGTTTTATTTTTGTTTATTTGGTTATTTCCGTTGCATTGGTTTGGTTAAATAGAACTAGTGTCCATTCTGGTAAACTCCAGAACTTTCACTTTGCCTATGTCCGCCGAGGTGGTGGCATTGAGGGGATTGCAGTCCATCGGTTCAGTCATCTAATGATGTCACCGTCAGTCGTACCAGTGCTTCGCCTAGAGATGTCAAAATGGGCCGGCCGCACGACAGTCAATGTGGTATGGCCCAGCCCTGCTCCATCAACGGCGCGGCCCGCTAGGCACGGCCTGGGTACGTTGGCACAACCCGCACAACATGGGGTAAAATGACTGTTTTACCCCCCAACAGTCATAAAATGGCTATAAGGGGTGTTTCAACCATTTTACCCCTCCCAACAGCCATAGAACGGTCATATTAGTGGCATTATTTGTCTTTTTGAATTTTCAAAAATCTATAAATTGGGGGGGTGGGGGCTCTCATTCTCATTTCTCACCAAAATCATCCAACTCTCTCTACACTCTCTAACTCTCTCAAAGCATTCAACTCTCTCACTCTCTCAGGGAGCCAAAGAACAAGTTATCAAGAAACAAGATTAAGAAGCCTGTAAAAATTTTGAGGTATTTATTTCATTAAATTTGAGATTCCATATTTATATATAGTCTATACTATATTACATTAGCTCTCATCTCCTCCCCTTTCTTATATTAATTATCACAAATAGAAGTCCAAGTATAAACTACTAGTGCCCGTAGAACATCTAAGAGACCCAGAACTTCTCCAGTTTTGCAATCATATGAAAATTTTAAGATTAAAGACAAACATGGAAAGGTTGTTGATAAGGCAAAATGTAAATATTGTAATAAGATTTATGTTGCCAAATCAGATGGGAGTACCGGCCATTTTCTAAGGCATAAGAACAAAATGTGAACCCAAACATATTGGGGAGACTCAAGGTGAATGGGGGTCAGGGACCCGAACCCAATTTTCTACTACTAGTGGTAGTAGTTTGTGACTTTTTTCTTATAATGTTGTTACTGTTAGACAATCATTTGTTAAGATAATTGTCTTAGCTGAATTACCGTTTTTTTTTTTTGCTTAAAATGAGTTTCTTGAATAAATTGTCCTATATAGTTTGTGCCCACAATTTAGAAAGATTTCTAGAAGTACTACTGGAAATGATGTTATTGGACTTTAGCAAAGTGACAAGGAAAATATTAAAAACTACTTTGCAAACAGTCTTGATATAACAACTATAACTATAGATTTATGAAAATCTAGAAGTGATGACAGCTTTCTTTGTATTATTGTCAATAGCATATATGCAAAATGACTTATTAACAAATGAATTATAACTTTTGCTAAACTTGAATGGCCGCACACTGGCCATAGAATGAGGTCTCCTATTTTGGAAAAACTCCAAAAATATAATATTAATGATAAAGTTATAGTTGTAACTTTACATAATGCAACAAATAATACAGTTACTATTGATCTAATGAAATTGCAGCTGCCACTTGCAAATTTGATAGATGGTTTAATTTTTCAAAACAATTGTGTATATTACATCTTAAATCTCATTATCCAATTTGGTTTAAAACATATTTCAATAGCAACAAAAAAATTAGAAGTATTGCAAAATTTAATTTTTCCTCCGCACAAAGAAGACAATATACCACAATATGTGCGAGGCATTATATATCACCTATAAAAATAAACTCAAATGTTAAAGATAGATAGAATTCTATGTATAATTTGTTAAATAAGGCTATTTCAAGAAAAGAAGTATTGAATGAATATCGTGCTTTTAATGCACAAGAATACTTGATGACCGAGGCACATTGTGAGTTGTGTGCCCAAATAAGAGATATATTACAAGTTTTTTTAGAATGCAACATTATTTTTCAGCGAGGCATATTATCCCATCGCTAATAAAGCTCAAAATTTTGTTTTTGAAATTAGTTTACAATTCAAAAATATAGAGATCATGTTTACTTAGGGAAACTTGTAAAAAAATGGAAGAAAACTTTAATAAATATTGGAAAGATGCTCCAATTACATATTGTGTGGCCGCTGCACTAGATCCTAAGTTAAAATTAGCTGGTATACAATTTTTTATTTAAGAAATAAATAGTAATATGGAAAATACAAATTTATATACTTTTTTAAATTTAAGGACAAAATTACAAACACTTTATTCTGACCAAATGGGAACAACAGGGGCTCGTATGGCCTCTCAACAAGTCCAGCAATCAGGTGGAGTTTCTTGGGGTTTCTTTTATAGCAAAATGTACAAAGCCTCCAATTCAAGTCAAGTTGCGACGGAGTTATCTACATATCTTGACTCTGGTGTATTAGAGATGCAGGATGCGTCTAGTTTTGACATTTTAGCATGGTGAAAAGCATGCGAAAGTAGATTTCCGGTGTTATCCGTCATTACTTGTGATCTACTAACTATTTCAATGTCTTCTGTAGCATTAGAATTGGCTTTTAATGCAGGTGGACGTATAGTGGATGACAAGAGGACGAATTTAGGCGAAGAAACAGTGAAGTAATATGTTTACCTACGGGACTAATATTTAGCTGACAAGAGACAGCAGGAGTTGACAGAAATAGAAGATTATGATCCAGCCAAATTCATTAGCGGACTACAAGTCTTGTTTTTTCCTTTTCTTCATTGTAATTTGTAAATATAAGTCTTTTCTTTTTTTATATTTTTATTCTCCAAAAATAATGTAAAGGTTTTGAAGGTAATCCTATTGAGAAACCTGCAAGTAGAAAAGATACAAATGGTTCTTTTCGTGGTGGAGTAGGTCGAGTTTAACAAAACCACTTAAATTTGTATGCCATACTTTTCAGTCTTCTTAGTGTGTATGTTTTAATTTTTTTCCTTAAGCCGAAATGGCACATTTGACATCTAAATGACATTAAGATGAGAGGAAACGCACAACACGGTAGGCACGGGATAGCCCAGCACAACGCAGGCACGGCACGGCGGGCCATGCTGGGCCGACCCTCCAGCCAGCCATGTCGTGCCAGCATGGCTTGTGGCACGATCGGGCCGAGATGGTGCATGTACGGCACGATTGATATCTCTAGTTGCGCCTTTATTAGGGCCTATTATTTTACTAGAATTTCTAATAGAAATTTTCTATCTAGAAATTTTTTGGTCATGATGTGATAGCCTATCTGATGTTTCTTGACTAGCATTTTAAAATTTAGGAATTGCAATCCCTTTACTTTTACTGGAGCATCTAGAAATTCAACAATGTCCGAGAATTTTAAAATTCTCAAGACATGAATTCCGTGAATCTCCGTAAAGAAAAACAGGCCCTTAGTGCTCCGGGCCGGACAAGTATGTTAGGTCCATCCAAGGTTGGGTCCGCTTGACCCAGTCTGACCTGTCGCAGAACCGGAGGCAGGAAGCATGACTCTCCTCCCTCTCAATGCACGCAAACCAGGGTCTTCTACACAGCGTTGGACAGCAACAGTTGTCCCAGTCTTTCTGGTAATCCATGCAGTACTTGCTATGTCTCGGCACTGGTTTGCAGGTTGACTCTGGTGGCATCAAGTGTAATCACGAGTAGGGATCGGCTCTGCAATTCTGTCAAAGATTTTTAACTTAAACTCTAGGACTAGATCCCTATTTGGCTCTTGCTGGGAGTTCATCCACGAGACACTGCCAAACTCGATCTGACATGGGCCCTATGCCAGTTGGGCTGCAAAATTTTCCTAACAAGCAATGGTATGTGGCATGCACGTGCTAATTTCCATTTGAGCAGAATAAATCAAATAAAAAGTCAGCTACGGTCCATTTCTCATATTTTATTACAATGGTCGTAGATGTAGTACATAGAGAATACCAACGGTAATAGACAAAGAGCCTACCAATTTCGGCTGCGAATGAATGATACGAGGTGAGGGGGAAAGGATACAAAACACCTGTGTTAATGCAAATCTTATTTTTGTAAAATCTGAATTATTATAGTGATGGCTGAATATTTATTTCTCATCTTCTATTTGCTTAATTTTGATTAAAAAGGAGGTTAGCTTGTTCTTACGGCGTGAATTCCTATGTATATATGCAAAGAAACTGGCCCTCAAAGATCAGCCATAAACATTCACTTACATCAAGCGTCTTCGTCTCTTTGGGTTCCACCTTGCAAGTAATCAAGCCCAAATTCAGAATGGGCCACACGCTGTAGGGCTCATATGTGGAAAACAGTTTTATGTCATAAAAATGTATATTATTCCTTCTTTTATAACCCTCTCCATTCGTTTCCTTTACCCATGGTGACCCATGTGGTGAGTATTCCAGCCTTCTCCTTTTATTTACTACGGGCATCTACATAGTCTATTTACTAAATTTCTGCTAATTGATTTATCTACAGAAGGTGCCTCGAGATGGACAGCTCAGATGACCCTTCAGCAAATCAGAAAGATGATTAGATCCATTCTTTATATGGACAGGAGGCAGGTGATTGTCAAATCTAGATCTTCACCTTAAAATCTTTTTTTTTTCTTTGTTTTTAGTATTCAATCCACAAGTTGCATCTATTGAATGGTTTGGATAGATAAACGCATACACCAATTTTATAGCATAGATGTAAAAACCTTGAGATCCAATCAATGTTGTTTAATTAAGGTAGGTCCACTAGATGTGATAGTCATAGTGTAATACATCTAATAGTGATTATCACAAATGGGCCTATCTAATATTTTTATTTATTTTTTAAAAAAACCTTATCTAATGTGAAATATCATTGATGAATCCATCTATGAGACATTATTGTGGGTTCCATTTGATGTTGGTAGTCATATTAACACAATCGGAGGTATAAAAAAGTGGGACCTATTTAATGATAACAAATTGATAATTGCAATCACACAATTCAATCTTGGTAAAAACTTAGCTAATTTTGG
Organism: Persea americana; assembly: GCA_029852735.1. Lineage (NCBI taxonomy): Eukaryota > Viridiplantae > Streptophyta > Magnoliopsida > Laurales > Lauraceae > Persea > Persea americana. The sequence continues at coordinate 3,882,361 of CM056812.1, forward strand.
TAGTATGAGACCCACCTAATGTTGGTAATGATGATGAAGGCCCTTAGTGTGATATTAGTAAGACTCGCCTAATATTGATAATTAACAAGGGCTATGTAATTATGATATTGTTATAGGACCCCACATGAAATTTATAAGCATTATGGGGTCAATCTAATATTGGTAGTCAAAGTTGCACTCATAAGGATCATTGATGTTAAAATTTATAGTGAGCCACTATAATTAATAGTTTCCCATGAACTATTTGGTATTTAGAAAAAGTTTTGTAACAAAAGATCATTCTTTACCGTATATCCTTAAACAATGTAATATGAAGAATTTTGGAAGAAAGTGAGATATTGTAAGATACTTTTTAAGTTATCCAAACACCTCATTTTTTTGTGAGTAGATTAGATTCTAAACTACTATATATAATATAACAAAATCTCTTGAAATATCTTATTTCCAAACACCCCTTAGATCATAGTTAGTGTATATGTAACATGTGGGGCCCACTTAAGACACTCACTCCCTTTTGACAATTGATCACCATTTACACAAAATGAGGCACTTATTCTAAGGTTCAAAATTGTCCACATCTGATGGGCACAAAATCATATCGGGGTGATTAGATGGGTCTTTTTTTCATGTCATTAACTGGGCTCCATAAGCTCTCTGAAGTTATTTAAAATAGGGCATATTAATCCCATATCAAATTAATTGGGATCCCCTAAATCGACCTTTGATTCGACTTTATGGCTGATAATTTTTAGGAATGATCAAGATGTTGGTAAGTTTCCTCTTATAAGAGACTTATCCGGAAGGGACATTTAATTGAGAATATCTAGCAAAAGAGGCGTTTACGTTTTCTTAAAGTTTAAATTGAGTTTATTCTTATCTTTTGTTTAGTTGAGTCTTTGCCGCTGCAAACTCTTTAATTGTTCTCATACATTAAGAGCACGCCCAATGCAAATCGGAGTACATTCTCTCCATCTCTTTTTCCCTTCATGTACGTAGTTCATAAGCATTTTACAATGATTGATCATTGTTAATACCTTTCGATTTGTATTTCTTAACCAGTGATATGCTAAAACTTGGTTACTGGTGTCATTTATTATTTTAATTGATGAATCACCTGCTGAATATGTTAGTTGTATGATCTATATATTCCAATCAAACTATATCTTTGTATTTCTTTTAAATGATATTATAGTTGTTTAATTAGTGGCCTTATATTTGTTATATGTCTATTCATTTGATACGGGATTATTATCTATCGATTAGGTACCTCAAGTCTTTGTGTGATCCAAGGTATGAGATTACTGTCTTCACTTTTTGAAATAGATGGATGTTGCTATTGTTTTTAAGTAGAATTTTGGAGTTTTTTTTTTCTAAGTTATAACTTCTTATTTTGTAGTTGACTTAAAATTTATTAATATTTTTTAGTAGAATTTTGATTATAGCATTTTTTTTTCCCGAGCTTAGCACGAGCACATTTAAAAGCTAAATGGCATTTATGTTTCAATCTGAATTTCATCAATAAATTAGTTTAGTCTTCTTTCTATATAGTATATCGTTTTATTTCTTATTTGTTATATTATAATAAAAAAAATAAAAAGGTTAATTTTTTCCTTGGGCTTAGCACTGATAGTAGTTACACAAGATCACCCCATGAACAAGCAGTTTGTGCAATGCCACTTGCCACATCGAGCATCTAATTATGTAAGAACACGGGCTCAGATCTGGGCATAATCTGTTGATTTACGTGCCAACGAACCAGCTTAAATTCTGATCATGATCAATTGGAGACCTGCTTGTTACATATGGGTGTAAATTGGCCAGGCGGCCCAGGGTTGGCACCGCCCAGTATGAAAAAATTCGGGCTGTGGGCCGGCACGGCACATTGACCGGGCAGGCCGAGGCATGGCACTATCCGGCCTGATGCACTGCCTGGCACGACATCTTATATTATAAAAGGCTGATTTTTTATATAAATAAAATATAAACTTAAAATAATTAAAATTTTATTTTTCATTGGTAAATTAGCATCAATATTTGTGCTTTTTTTAATAGTTGTAACTTTATTTCAAATTGAGAACCCTAAAAGTCCAAAAAATAGCTTGAGTCCAAGCTTTTGAAATTATATGTATAAAGATAAAAGAGATGGACAAAAGTGTTATTTCGTACTAAAAACCTATGGTGTTTGGAAGACTATTGATTTTGGGGACACCGAATCCATTAAAATAAAAAAATAGAGGCATATTTGCAAATATTAAAACCTCAAAAGCTTATTTATAAATCCTACAAACCTTAAGGGGTATATACAAAAATTTCTATTTCCTTTTCTCATTATGGAATTCTCCTTGTCTCCACTGTTTCAATCAGTGGTGAATATAAATTTTGTCATTGTGATATTTCCAGTTCTGATTAGGACAACAACAGCAGCAACAACAGCAACATCATAAGTTATAAAGTCTTATATCAATTAAATGTTCTATTGGTTAATAGGTTAACCAATGGATCCAATTTTGAATTGACCCAATCAGATCCGATTAACACACCTCGAATTGGATGTGACTAGGCTATAATCCAGACCCAATACCCAACAAAAACACAAAATCAGATCTAGGTCCAGTTCTCCTTGGACCTGACTCATTTCCCATTTTAACAATGGGGATCCGGTACTCCTCAGGAACACTTGAAACAGTGCTCCTCACTACAATTTGGTGTATTTACAGGAGCTTAGATTGCATGGTCTAACTAAAAAAGCTCGAGCTCAATGCATGCAAGAGAAATCAAAGATGAACCCTAGAGAGAAAAAGAGTGAGGACAAGAGAGCAGAGACGACGACAGAGCCGCTCGTAGACGGCCAGATACCCCCCAAACGCCGGCCCACTATCATCATTTGCCAATCACTACCTTCCAAAATCCAACTTCTGTTCTCCTCTTTATATCTCCCCTTCATCAAATGACCCATTTGTCTCTACTATTCCCTTCTTCTTCTTCTTCTTCTTCTTCCATAGTAAGGTGATTAGGAGTACTTTAATGGGGAAATCATCAAAACCAAACAACAACAGTAATGACAACAATAGCAAGTTGACTACAAAGGTGAAAAGAACGAGAAAAAGCGTGCCAAGAGAATCACCCACACAACGTAGCTCCATCTACGGAGGTGTCACAAGGTTGAAACACAACAGTGGCTCATGACCACCTTTTTTTTTTATTTGATTTGATTTTCTTATGGGTTTTTTTTTCAATTTTTTTTATTGTAGGCATCGATGGACAGGGAGATATGAAGCTTATCTGTGGGATAAGAATTGCTGGAATTAGACCCAAAACGAGAAAGGGAGACAAGGTTATTTGAAATTTTCTCATTTGGTTGTGTAGGCTGATTATTTAGATCCCCTTGTTTTGATACATATACACCTTGTTTTCTCTTGTGCATCAATGCAATGTGACTAAAGAGATGTAAAAGATTTTTATGAAGATTTTCTTTCTAACTTCTTCCTTTTTTGTTTCTCTCCTTTTTGGTGGTGGATGCAATTCAAATGGGGCGCAGTCTACTTGGGTGAGTCTTGATAGGTTCTTACATGCAATTTTTTCTTAATCTCATACCTCAATGCCAAGAGAGAATCCCTAAAACATCTTTCAATTTTAAGAAAAACCCAAGAGGAAAAGTAGCCTTTCGTTTATTTTCCCCCTTCTCCAAGGGAATATTTCAGCTTTGGATCTAGTGTTTCTTCTTCTTCTTATATTTTTTTTGTGTCTGTTGTTCATGGGGTTTGCTCCGTTTTGGTTTTGTTTCTTTTAATCTTTTCGGGTGCTTATGCTGATGAAACTGCAGCTGCACATATAAAGTCTTCCATCTTGAGGGTGTAACTCGATTAGTTAATTACATTGTTAATTGATTAACCTTATTTAGAAGCCAAATATGACCGATTAATTATTAGGAGCTTGTGTGCAAAGTTTTGTCTAATTAGGGTTTGTTTGGGTATAGCAGGGCTAGTTAGCAATTTCCAAAAAAATTAGGAGGCTTATTTCTAATTTTAAATTTTTGAGATTTTGGTACCGTTATATAAATATTTTAATTTTCTAAACTTTATCCTCCTGCGTTATCTTGTTCTGGACCTGAAAAAACCTCTAAATGAGGCTTGAGGCCTTGACCCAAAGCCCACTTAAACTGCCTTTCTCTCTCTTCATTCCGCTCTCTCTCTCCTTCTTATCCCATTAACCCACGTGAGACGTCCTCGTCCATTCTCTCTTATCCCGTCTTTTCTCTCTCCCTTACCCTCGTTCTCTCTCTTTCTTTATCCACTCATTTTCTCTCCCTCTCTGCCACGTTCCGTTCCTCTCTGTTCCTGTTTTTTTTTCTGCCTCCCTTTCATTTCTTTTCTTCGTATTAAGGGCTTATCTAACCTCCATCATCACCCTTCATTCCAATCATCTTTCTCACAAGGTCCTAAGGATCCTATTGATACCATTTTCATAGATTCTGCCCATCTCCTCTCTTTTAGGTGAGTTCTTTTCTTAATTAAGGTTAGATTTGAGCGGGTTTTTCCATAGAATTAGTGTATATGGGTTAATTAGTTTCTATTATTTAAATTAAGTATAGTTAATTGAGTCATTTTATTTTAATTATAGGTTTTGAAAATTTTGAGCTGAGATTGAAATGTGTAGTTCCTTTTTAACCCAAAGGCAAGTGGGTATTCTTAATTAAAATTGATATGCATGATTTACTTTGAATTTACAGATTTAATCATATTTGGTTTTAAATTGATTTATTGATTTACTTATCTTCAATTGGATTTTAAATGAAATGAATAAATGGATAGAATGGTGGAGATGATGAATGAAGAATGGGATTTGACATATATATATATAAATATATGTTTTGTGTGTGTAGAGGGCTTGGCCCTAAAAATTAATGCAGGGAATAAGGGAGGCAAACACTTACAAATAAAGCATGTTCTCACTTCAGAATGTAGATTTTTAGACAGGGCGGTTAACTGAGCTTGGTGGTCTATTAACCGACCTGCAGTTCGGTGTAGGGGTGTATATGGATCGGATTGGTGCAGATTAGGCCAAATCCATCACCAATCAATTACCTATGGATTGATGGATTTGAAATTTGTGATCAATCCGTAGTTGTTAAAAACCGTTCTGATCCAATTTATGGAAGACCGGATCGAATCGGTTTAATCCGTTCAATCCCATGAATCTAACGTTAAAGAAAAAGATCAAACATGTTGTAAAGAGTTTCGCATACAAACTAACAATCCACAAAAAAAATACAAAATACCAAAATATTTTTCTTGTCCCAGTAGCTACTCAATTGATCAATACAAAGAGCTGTTTTTATCTACATTACAACAAAAAAAAGATCTAATAAACAAATAAAGCCAAATATGTTGTTAAATTCATTTGTTATACTAATATATAAAAGTGAATTGCAGTTTGACCCCTGAAGTTTTTTCCACTTTTATATTTAGACCTCTTAACTTATATTTTGACCCCTAAAGTTTTTTTTTTTTTTATATATATTTAATGTCAACGGATCGGATCGGATTGAATCCGGGATTTAGGGTGAAATCCGTCATCGATCCGTTGCTAACGGATTACATGATTTTCAAACCGTCATCCTTCTGTTTACCTTCGGTTCTGTTAAAAATTGGTAGATAGGATCGGATTGAATCAGTTTTACGGATCGGTGGATTTTTTGTACACCCCTAGTTCGGTGACCTGTCAGTTACAATTTCAAAGAGCATGATTTTAGGGGAATTTGTACAATCGGTCACCCCTCGGTTAACCGACTATTATTTATAATTTGATTTGTTTTCTCTTGAAAATTGGGTTTTTTCCACGGGATTGTATGACCTTATGATACCCTTTGAAACCATATTAGAAGACTCTTGTAATGGACATTGTTAATGGATTCTTATCTCTCTTTCTCTGTTTTTCTTTATGCATTCTCCTTCAAGTCTTTCTTCAAATTCTCTCTCTTGGGTTCGACAACTTTCCTCGAACTCTCTGGTTTTCTTAAAGAATTCTTCTCTTTGATCCTTTTTAGGCATCTCAATTCTATTGTCAATAGTTTTTCCTAATCTCTGTGTCTGCATCGCCTGTACATGCTCATTAGATTGTCCTTTTGGATTAGGAATGATTTGGCTGGTTTCTGGTATTACTGGCCCATGTGATCATTAGTTTGAGCAGGTTGCTAGTATTAGTGCTTGGGATACAGTGACTGGAATCTGGGCTGACCACCGTGGGACTGAATAGACTCGGCTTGACGGTATGAAAAATTAGGATGTAACCTATTGTCTAGGTGGTAGGTCTGACTGAAAGTGTTAACAGTTGGTTTCTGATAGTTTCCATAGGAATTCAGCTCGTTGGCGTGTTCGGCCTTGACAAATGGCTGACTAGGACAACTCTCAACCATGTGCTCACAACTATCGCATAACATACAAACATGATGCGATTCGTTCATACTTCTTAAGGTGATCTCCTGTTGTTGAGGGGTGGGTTGGCATCGCATCACAGTCATAGATGCTATCTTTTTGCTAAAACTTTTCACTCCCTGAACTAAACAGGTCATCACATTTTTCAACTCAAGGTCCTGCTTGATGTTGTACATTCCAGGCTTCTGGATCCGTGTTTCATCTCTTTCCAAATCTTTCCTATTATTGCTCCAATTTTGTGAATTTTCCGCAAAGCTTGACAAGGAAGTTTTCTGCTTGATCGACAGTTTGATTCATAAATTCTCCTTTGTGTATTGATTCAATCAAGATACGCTAGGACTTGATCAATAGGTCATGGAATCTCTCCCAGGTTTCGGCAAACTCTTCCTTGGGTCGTCCCCTAAAGTTCCTGATGGCACTCATATACTGCTTAGTTTTGTTCATTAGAAAAATTTTGGACATAAACTTTTTGACAAGCTCATCCAAGGTGGTAATAGAGTTTGGAGTCAAGGAATTCAGCCATGCGGTTGCATGATCTTCTAGCGAGAAGGGAAACAACCTAAGCTTTACAGCTTCATTGTTCAAGTTTTAATTCTTTAACGTGTTGCAGATGGTAAGGAATTTCTTCAAATGAATATAGGCTACTCACACTCAGATCCATGGAATTTTGGTAACATGTTGATGATGGCGAGCTAAATCTCAAATTGGTCGGCATTATTTTCTGGCAAAACTATACAGTTAGGTGTAGTTCATTGAGGGTCTTTTGTTGAGGGTTTTGGGCAACCATTATAGGTACTATGGGTGGGGTGAGTAAAGCAAGGCAATCAATCCTCACTAATTGGCTTTTATCACGTATCCACACTTGCATACAACTGTGACTAACCTAGTAATAGAATGGTCCGCTCAATAAAATGAATGCAATATAACAAAAAGTTTAAAAACTAAATGAAAAGCTAATCTAAATTAAAGTTAGCTAAAAGAATTCTAGACAACTGTTGAGTTCATGAATTTGCATATTTATGCATCATTTTAGGATGAATTTGGGGTTTTATTTGGTGAATTGCATCATTATTCATTTAATTCCATCATTTCATGCATTTTCACCTAGAAGCCTGAACTTTCATATTTTTCATACATTTTCTGCATTAACTTAGAATATTATGCAATTTTTCTCCGAAGAGTCCCAGTTGGAATAAAACTCTATCCGGATGGGTCCCACTTCAATATGGGCTCTTCATTTTTTGATGTGTTGAATTAGAATGTGCAGAAAATGAGAATTGCAGGCCTCTGTCACGGAACTACTTTCAAGCATACATAGTCATCCTGGGCCCTACATTGCTAAATTGAAGCTTGAAAAGAAGTAAATTGAAAAATTCACCACGTAGACCCCACATACAAGCCATGTGCAAATCAATGAAAGGAGGGGTCCACTCATCATGTCAATTGAAGAGTCCTAACTGCAGTAGAAGACTTCTCATAGGGCCCACTGTTTAAGCAGATGAAATGTACCACATGATAGGATCCGCAGTAGTTGCAGATTTGAAACTATTAATGGATAATTTGAAAGAATAAAAGTTTGATTGGAATAAAAGAAGAAGAGTTTGAATCATCCACATCTTATATCCTTTCAAAAATGAAAGTTGTGCAGAGATAGAGTTCATTGCAAATTAAATTTTAAAAGTTAATTCCATTTTTCTCAGGATAACTCATCATTAGATGGTTATAACTTTCAATCCGACCGTTGGATCGATGAAATTTACCTACATTTGAAAAGCTTATTCAGAGAAGATATTCATGGAGCCAGGATTACGCAAATCGGAGCTAAATTGACAAAGTTATGGGCCCGGCGATTTTCATGTTTATTTTTAGACGGGATTGCAATTAAATCCACACCGTTGATAATCCATTACTGCATATCCCTTATGGAACCCCATCTGAAGATTAGCCAAGCCATCCAGAGGTTTCCAGAAGCTTCCATCTCATTCAAATTCAAAAAGGATAAAGAGATATACCTTATCAATGAAGATAAATCAAATCTGCAGAGAAGGTGTCCAGATTCATTGTATCTGTAAGATAACCAGGAGTTATAAAAGGAACCAAAGGAAGCATATGTGAAAAAAAAAACTCTCCCTTGGACGTCCACTACATTCTCTCTCTCCTCTTTCTCTTCTTTTCCTAATTAATAGAATTTAAGAGATATTTTAGGGTATTCTGTAGCACTGTTTTAGAACTAAGTTAGAAGAGTGTGAGAGAAGATTGTAATTGCCATGAAGTTCTCAATGAAAATCATATCTTTTGCAATGGAGGAGTAGATCCCTAAATCAGAGTATCAAATGAAGTTAAGTGATTCTTATCATTAATCTATGTGATATTTTTGTCTCTTGCTTATTGATTATAATAATAAATCTGCCTTCTGTCATTGACAACCTATGTTATTTAATTTTTTTATTTGAACAATGCTTTAATCATGTATGATTTCTTAATAGATTATTCTTAGATTGAAATTCTTTGATAATCTATCTTTGATTAATATGTGATATTTAGTTTAAGTTCATAATTTAATTAGGTGAAGGAGATTTTTGCCTTAAATAAATTATGGAAAACTGTGCTCTTTGATAGACAAATTATCCGAATCAGAAACATTGATTTGTTTCTGATTTGAAGGATTCTTAGGATAAATTTATTTTATCAATTGCAATGACGGTGGGACTACTTAATGGATTCATGATATTCTGATATGCTTTTTCTCAAATCTTATTTCTACACTTTAGATATAGAATTTTCTCAGTTTTATTATTGTTTCTTATTATCTCTCTCGTTATTATCATTGATAAAAAAAAATCAGATTTTAAATTTTAACTTAGTAGTGCTCCCTGTGGGATCGACTTGTAATTGCTACTGTCTCAACAAGACAACTGTGCACTTGCAGTATTAAATGATTGAATTTAGAATCACATCAACAACTACTAACTGTGAAGAGAACAGTCTGGCCTCCAACCTGGACCTATGAAATAAAAACCATGACCAGTTAACGCCTAGGTAGATGGTGGGATCACGACGCGCTAGACGAATGCTCATTTTAAAAACCAACTCCTCGAGCAGCAGATTTGTCTCCCTATTTGGCAGGACGGTGGCCAATGGACAAGGTTTGCTTAGGCACCAGAAAATCCGCCAAGGCACATGATTGGCGCAATCGTAGTGGTATTCCCTAGTGAGCTCGTAACAAGGTCACGTTTCTACTTAATTTTATTATGGTTTATTGGTTCTAAACTAAATGAGAATTAAGATGAAATCCTAAGGGTAAGGAAACAGTGATCAAATCCAAATCCTTATCTTGTTGGGGTAATTTATGCACCAAATTACAAGTGTTTTTGAATCAATTACACTATAAAGCAATGGACAACCAACAAAGTAAATTGGGTAGCAAGGGATTCGCAGGGGTTAGGAAATGCAAACCTCCTGATTTATTTCGGGGGATGAGTTGGTTGTCATCGACTCACACCACAGACACCAATTTTGATGTACGAAAGTTAGGGACCGTGACGGTTTATTCCAACCGTCCTCTTTCCCTACAAGTAATTTATTGCAATTCTACTAAATAACTAACTCCCTTAAACAAGTAAAGTGCATAAAGTAAAGTAAATGGGTCACAAGCCAACCCGCAACCAAAACTATTACAATGCCTTTAATGAATAATAAGTCTCACAATCGCTCAAATGATTACGACTTTGATAACAAATACCTAATCCAACCAACTCAGAAAGTAAATAAACATTTAAACTAATCCTAAATTAGGAAAGCAAGTAAAATCTTCAAGTTCTCCAATGCACTTTTCCCGTTCCTTCGCTCCAAGTGAGGAATTCCCTACAAAACAAACACAAACAATGTGTAGAATCTGTAAGGAAAATAAATGAAAGATAAACAGTACATTAAACTAAAAATGAGTTCAACTCTATCAAATTCAAAGCTTTCTGATACCTCTTCCCAGCAACGGTGCCAAGAACTTGATCGACACTAAGATGTACAACACTTAACCGCCAGACTACGGTGTCGTCAAGTAGTAAATGACTAAAGAGTCCGGATTATCGATCCCATGGAGAGAGGATAGAATAAGCAATGAATCCAATTAAAGTAGAATTGAACTAAGATATAGCCAATATAGACAATTGAAGTGAGCAATTAAAACCACTAAACTATGTAATGTAAACAATTAATTGGAACTAACAACTAGGATTAACAAGTGATTAAGCTAGATTAACAAACTAGTGGCCTGATTAGTATGCAAACTACATGTTGGTGATGTGAAAAATAAAATTAAAATAAATGGAATGTAGAATAAAACTAAAATAACAACTAAACTACCATAATTAACAATCTAAAATATGAAATTAATAAGATCTAAACTAATCTAATAAACTACACTAAAATAATTGGTGAATGGTAGTGGAAATGGAAGATTTATGGCAAAGATGTGATGTGAGATGTGTAGGATTTTAAAACAAGTGAATTGAAATGTAGATCTAACAATCTATAAGTGAAAATAACAAATCAAATAAGGATTCAAATTAACAATAATCAAAAGAAGAGATTGGGCAATCCAAAATCTACTAAGTATGTAATTAATCAATGATTGTTCAAATTCAACTCCCATATTTACAACCCAATTAGCAATCTCTTATGCTTTTGATTGACTCATTTGCTTTCACATCGATTGTTTCAATTTTATTGGTTGCAACTTGGCGGCTTTTGACTAGGATTTGAACCCATAACCTGTTTCATGCATACCCAAGCTCTAACAAATACACCAACCACTCTTTTGTAATAGAAAATGACTTTTTTTTTATTCTTAAAGTCTTCTCTCCTGTTTTGGAATTCTTCAACTTTTTGCATGATTTCTTTACTAAAATTTCTTCAGGAAACTTCTTGTATTGGATCTCTTCTTGATGTCTTGGAACTCTAGCCGGAGGGTTGGGGTAGTCGCAGGGTTCACGTAAACAAGAGAAATTACATAAAAATGCACTATAAATTTATCAGATTTGTACATGAAAACGTTGCCGCTTCGCATCTCCCTCGTCCGAACTCGTATGAATACAAATGAGTAGCCAATTTCTCTTATAATTCTGCATCTGATGCAATGATGCAAAGAAACAATGTCATTTTATGAGTTAAAACGAAATTATAAGTGATGATAATTCGATAATCCGATAATTCGATAGAAGGATAAAATCTCCTTGCAAAACAAATGATATGCAAATGAGATGTTGATAAAACTTGGACCAATTGGAGGTAAAATGTGTAATATTTAACACTCATCATTTTCTAAAAAGCTAATATGCTTAGTCCAAGGGCAATGTAAGATTTGACATCCCATCACAAGTTTGATATTTCAATTGCTTAACAACATACATTAACAGAAAAAAAAAAAAAAAAAAAAAAAAAGACATTAACCTTGATGATGATGTTGATGATGCTGATCTTTCTTGTAGAGTACATACTACTAATTGAATAATGATTAAGATTAAACGGGTTCTAAATAAATGGGTTAGAAATATCTCGATCATAACACTTGCAATTCTTGTTAGAAACATCTTCAAACAAAAGGGTTTTCAAAGACGTATTCGTGTACTGCCAAGAAAATAGAAGTATGTAGACTTTCAGTTGCTTTTCAAATCGAAAATATTTTTCATAGATTTGCATAAAAGTGCACTGCTTTCTATGCTTTTAATTGCTGAAAAGTATTGCAGTGTGATGCAAAAGATTTTTCATGGAAAAATTATTTTACTTTCCCTTTTCGTTTATGAGAAAAGCGAATAGCACTGTATTGCTTACATTATGTAAATCAAAATCAAAATCAAAATACAAGCCTGTAAATCATAAATAAAAATTAAAACTCAACAACAAAGCTAAAGGAAAGAAAAGAAAAACAGAAATACAAAAATCCAAATATATCAAATAACAAAGTCCCATTAAAGAAATGTGAGAGAAAGAGCTAGGGGTGAAGAGAGATAGAGCCCAGGCTGTAGGGTGACTGATTGAATTGTGATTGTTGGGTTTTGAACCCAATTGATCGCCTCTTTGATGGGATGGACGAGTGCTTTCGTTGGCGTTCCGTAATAAAAACGATGGAGATTCGATTTTTAATTTTTCATTCCAAATTTAGTGTTATTTGGGTAAACGTTTTTAGAGATTTTTTTTTCTGAAACACTTTGGTTTTGCATCCAAACATATTTCCTAATACTTTCTTTTTCATTTGCACTTTAAGTAAATAAGGACATTTTTTTAACTACCCAATCCATCTCAAAGTCATGAACCTAATCAATCCCCATTTTTTAAACTATCCAATCTTTGTTTGGTTTCTCTTCTTCTTTCATTCCTCTTTTATTTATCTTGCTTTGATTTTTCTTCTTTTTTTCATTCTTCTTCTAGTTCCTTCCTTCCCACACCAACGACAGAACTACCTTGGATTCGAGCTCCAATGGAGAGCCCGGTTTCTTCAAACTCTTCACAAGTCATCCAATCAGATGAGACCAGTTCAGAAGTACCAACCCAACCGTGACTAGACCCATGGCCTGCATTCAAGAAACATGAGAGAACCAGATCTGATTTATCCTTAGATTACAACATCATACGGAACCCAAGTTCTCAAATCTCACCCCAAGTGCACACCACCATGGTGTATTATCATCACATGCCTGGTCGGAAGCAAGATACGGGGTGCCTCCTTGCTCCAAGTCTCCCGTGCGCATGCGAGACGCCACCGCTGGAAGTGAGCCCTCCTCCACTGGAGGCGCGGCGCCTCCTTGCTCCAAGTCTCCAGAGGGAAGGCAAGGTGTTGGGGCCGGCGCCGTAGGAAAGCCCAGTTGAAGGTACGCAAGGCCTCCTTGATCTTCATCTCCCCGTTGCAGGCGATGCATCGGCGTCAGCGCCGGAGGATAGCCAACGTACGCAAGGCCTCCCTCATCCTCGTCTCTCCCGTGATGGTGAGGAGTCGGCGTCCGCCGAGAGCCCAACAGAAGAAATCGGAGGTATCCTCTGACGACGGAAAGATTGACATTTTTCCGGTGGGGTGGATTGTTAATAGGTGTTTTGGGATTGGTGGGTTGAAAAAAAACACACACACACACACAAAGCTTGGGCGGTGTGAATAGATGTTTTGGTCCCAGGGGGAATGGGGGAGGGTTTTATAGATGGTGGGCTAAAGGAATTTTCCCCAAAGCTTGGGCGGTGTAAATAGATGTTTTGGGCCCAGGAATTTTCCCCCAAGCTTCCGCTTCTGCCACAGAATCCTTTTTGGGTTTTCTGGATGTGGGGGTGAGTGGGTGGCGTTGAAGCCTTAGGGGCCTTTGTCTGTTTTCTAAAAAACAAGATCATATGGTGGCCCTTCCCCTTCCATACGTCTTTTACACGCCAAAATCTTAATTTTATGAACGAACAAACTAGGCCGGGAGAGAGAGGGAGATTGAGTCATAAATATTCCCTTGTCGATTGGATATATCATATATCTGGCAAACAAATAATACAGAGAACGGATTAGGCATTTTCTAAGGGGATAGTGAGTATCGAAGGGACCTCGATTGGTTCACTCAAAATTACCGTGAAGAAAGCCTCATATAATTCCTATTAAATAATAAAGTAACAAGGACATAAAAGATTGGCCTACACAGTACATTCAAATGATCGACCTGATTAACTTAAGCTTCAGAATCTAATGGCACCCGAACTATAGTTACTTATTTATTTTAGGTTCAATGCTATGATGAGTGAAGGCTTAACGAATTTAAAATTGATGAGCTCTATTATTTATGTTGCCTCTCCCTTTATCTCTCACTCTATCTTAATCCCTAAAATCTTTAATCACTGTTCTAATCTCGAGATAACCCAATTAGTAAATTCGAGAGGCCTTTTCAAAATCCACAATATATTCGAGATATCTTCTTTTAGCACATCCCTTCTCTGTACACACTCCAATTAAGTGAATTTTTTTAAAAGTTTCTCTCTCCACACCCTCATTGTTCCCAAAATACCCAAACCCCCTATTCGCACTTTCTTACTTCACTACTCCACTTCTTCCCCTCACCCCCGCGGTCGTAGCAAACCTATAGTGACCAATTTACCCATAACTTTATCCATTAGCCTATTAACTAAGGGAGGGTACTCTAGTCATTCTACCCCAAACCATTTTCCTCGAAATTGAAAATCCAAATACCCTAAACACCCTTAGGCTCCTTCATTAACCAAACCACCAAAGTAAGGGTACTTTAACATTAGGCCCCAATTTCCCTAACTACCCTCATCCTTATCCATAAACCCGAGGGCATCTTAGTCTTTTGGCCAAACCAAAGTCTAATAAACCCATCTCTCATCGAACGAAACTCACTCCCCTCCCTCACTCATTTCATTTCCCTCCTCTTCCGTCTCTCCCATTTCACTTTCGCTCCATGAATTCCCAGATCTAGAGTTTCCAGCTCCAAGATGGCAAGGACTCCATCAAGATTCAGCCATCTACAACCTCGAGAACTCATCTCATCTCTTAGATCTCTTTCCCCTCTCCAATTCAAGGTAACTTTCATTTTCTATCTTTAATTCTTTGTAGATCTAGTTTTTCTTATTGGGAGATGTAGATCTAACCATTGGAGAGATCCTACAGTTTTTTAAGTAAAGCTTGGGCAATTGAAGAGTTTTTTCCCCAATGAGGGAAGTAACGCTCCAAAATCTGATCTTCCTACACAAAAGAATGAAATAAAATTAAAAGAATAATTTTATGATGAAAAGAATAATACAATGCATGGGGCCGATTCACAAGGTATGCATAATTTGAATAAACCATTCATCTTCTGTGTTTTTTTTTTTTTTATTGAATTTGAGTGCAATTGATCTGAATGCATTATATTTAAAACTTCCTTTAGACTTTCTTAAGAAGTCATCGATCTTGTGCCTCGATAATTTATCACGGAATCCTATTATTTCATAACATTAGCCCCGGAATTGTTAAATGCAAGTTATCAACTTAAATTTTAATCATAAAGACGGATAAGCTAGCTCTAAGGTATCATTTTAATCAAAGTTTATACTCAATGATAGATTTATCGAGTCAAAGAAAATATGGTTTTACTCTTGAAAAATAAATTAAAGCAGAAGATGTGTTTCGCTCAAATGTTTTTATTAAGGATGCGGACTTCTGCATGGTACCATAGGTTTTTATTTACTTGAGTCCATGTATTCAAAATTCATACATTTTAATCTAATTGCTAGATACTGATGAGCCACTGGTTTAGTTTGTTCTCTGTGAAAAACATTCACTAGGCACTTAAGGCTACTAATAATAATGGGTAGGAAGCTGGTCCCACATGAGATGTTCTCTGATGAAACCTAGAGGTTGGGAAGTGGGCCCCTCATGAAAAGGGATGTTCGCCTGAGTTAAGAAGTTGTGGGGAGAGTGATGCATACCCCTTATTAGTTATTAATTAAAAGGGTAACATAGGAATGACATGAATTTATTAGATCTTAGTTGTTAATTAAAACAAGTATACGCGATGTCTGGAAGCAATGAGGGGGCGTTAGAAACCACGTGAACCACAAGAGAGTTGCTCCGATGACATCTACATTTCGGGAAGTGGGCCCCACCTGAAAGGGCAGTTCATTTGACAAGGCTAATTATCATATTGCCGGGAGTGTTTGGAAAGATGCGAATCATCCTTAAATCTAAAATGACGTGGTGATATGTAATTGGATGAGATACGTCCCTGTACTAATAATGTAAACCGCCGGTGCACCTGAACCCATCCCTGTCAAGTGTCAACGTCCATTTCTTCTTTCTTTCTTCGAATCTTACAGTCTGTGGGCCCAAAGACTTTTTAAGTGTCCAACTCCATCTCCTTCCCAGAAGATCCCGATTTCCCAGCTGGCGCTTTACACGATGCGAATATTTTTAGATGATCCAGATTTCAAGCTCCGGACATAAAACTAGGAAAGAGATTAACTAACACTGCGAGCTCCAGATTTCCAATTCCTGATTCCTCCCTCCAATTCCAAAATATCAATAGCACTTCTCCTTTTCTTTTTGCATCTATCAACCGAAGAAATGTCAATCTTGCCAACCGCGGAGGAGCAAGGACAAGGATCCGTAGGATCTCTTCCGTTGGGCTCTCCTCCGGCGCCGCCTTGCCGGGGCCGTGGAGACGAGGCTCAAGGAGGCCTTGCATTCCTTCTATTGAGCTCTCAGGCGCCGGCGACCGTGCATCTGCCTCTACCTCGCCCGCACAATGGAGATGAGGATAAACAAGGCCTCCCACACCTTCGATTGGGCTCTCCTACGGTGCCGGCGCCGATGCTTCGCCTTCACCGGGGAGATGAGGATCAAGGAGGCCTTGCTTACCTTCTACTTGGCTCTCCTACGGCGCCGATGTCGATGCAACTCCTGCACCGGGAAGATGAGGATAAAGGAGGCGTTCCGTACCTTCTACAGGGCTCTCCCCCTGCGCCGCCGACCCCAGCACCTAGCCTTCCCTCGGGAGAGGAGGAGGAAGGGGGCGCCGCCCCTCCAGCAGCGGAGGGCTCACTTCGAGCGGCGACGTCTCGCATGCTCTCGGGAGACTTGGAGCAAGGAGGCACCGCGTATCTTCCGCCGGGCGGGGCATGTGATGATAGTACACCATGGTGGTGTGCACTCGGGGTGAGATTTGAAAACTTGGCTTTGATATGATGTTGTAATCTAAGGATGAATCAGATCTGATTCTCTCATGCTTCTTGAATGCAGGCCATGGGTCTAGTCATGGTTGGGTTGCTACTTCTGAACTGGTGTCATCTGATTGGATGACTTGTGAAGAGTTTGAAGAAATCAGGATCTACATTGCAATGGCGGCCCCCGAATTTTCATTTGGGCGGTGCAGCAATCTTTTCAATGGGGTTTATTGAATCACGGGGCTGCTACCTTGTATACTTTGCTTGATATAGAGATATATATATATATATATATATATATATATATATTGAATTTTCGTGTTAAGTGCTTTATATTGATTTGGATTAGACTATTACGTTCTGTTTCAAACTATTCCAAGTCAGTAAACTACCACTGCTTGAGGTCCTTGGAATTCTTTCGAGATCAACATCTTGCCATGCTTAGATTAAAGAAGCCCTTATCCTGGAGACAACTCCAAATGGCAAAGGACCGTGTAAAGTTCTTTGTATGTAGATCTGGAGCTGAGGGGGAGAATGCCTCTATTATTTTACTATTACTGGGAAAGCAATATCAGACTGTCAAACTGTCTCTCTCATTCCATATCTTCTAGGTGCTGATAAAGTATGTTGAAGAGAAGGTTGGATATGGAAAGGAATAAACCCAAGCACACCAATATAATACAAAATCTAATCTAAGATGAACTCAATATTCTATATGAGGACTTAACTCCAAAAGTAAAGTGACTCTAGGCAGGTTAACGTTGAAGTGACTTTTCATCTTCCATCTAAGGGAAATTCAGCAGAACTAAAAAATTTGGTTCTTGATCTCCCCCACTACCCACGCACCCAAGAAAAAGTAGCTAATGTTTTGCATGGAACCCTTGGCAGTAAAAGTACTGGTAAAGAAAAAAGAAAAGGCAAAAGAAAAGCCTTGGTTACTGCAAATGGAAGACGATGAATGACATTCTCAAAATATAAGGTGGCAAAGAAGGAATAACCCGGAAATAAAGATATGGCAGATGGATTTATCTCTGATAACCACATCAAAACTTGAGAATCCGAGCATCTATCCCTAAACATGTGTGTGAAACCAAGGTGCCAAGAGTGATCATCTATGGACCGGGATTTAATTTAATGTGGTCCACGGTTTAAGTGATTTTAGGACACTGAATTAACAATGGGCTCAGGATAGGGTGCAATTAATCGGATTGCAAGTGTCACAAAATCTTATTCAGCCCGTGATTCTGGTAAATTAGCTAGACTCAAAAGCCAACCTTTTGCCATTATTTTATTTTATTCAAAAACATTTTTTTTCTAAACCTTTATTATTTTATTTTATTCAAATTTTATTTTATTTTTTTAACGTTGAGAAAACGTTTTGATTTAAGGGCTTTAGCGTTTTCATTTAATGGCTTTAACGTTGAGGGGATTAATGTTTTAACGTTGAAGATTAATGGCCCAATGGATACTGATCTCCATATATATTAGGGCCATATTTGTCATCAAGATATACAACAAGAAACAAAACGAATCTCTCTGTTCCTCCATCTGTCTGAGCATTCTGAGAAGGAGTCTACTGTTCAGGCTAACCGTGCGACCGAACGTGACCAAGCAAGGCTGTTGTATCCTGGAAGTAGTTCTGCTAAGATCCTTCGCACCTGGATTTTATTTCAATGGGTGGAACTCGTCATAAAGAGAGCGTCATCAAACGTGCCTCGGCCACAAATATGCTGCCATTGCTGCTCTTCGGCTTCTACTACCAAATCACTATTACACTCTTCAACAACCAGGAACCATTATTTTATTAAAATTTTGTTTGACAGCACCCCTGTTCTGTAGCTATTTCAACAGATCATTGACCCCATTGAACCTAGGGAAGTAACTCAGCCCGTCGGCCCCACAGCTGAGATCTTTCCAATCATCAACCGGGCCATAGCAGTGTCTGTGACTTTATATACTTTATATTAAAGTTGTCTTCATAAGTGTGATTCCTAAATTTTTGGCCTATCTGCACTAGGAACATCGGATGGTTAGGATCTCCTTCATATGTATCATCTTATATTTTTCTTTTATCTTGTACAACTCTTATTATCTTTTATCAGCTACAGCCAAATGATCAATCCCTAGTCGTTTAGGTGGAGAGGGAGGTGCTCGACATTGATCTACCAATGAATTGGCACATCATCATTTTAGAAGCCTTATTCCAATCATTTGGAGTTAATTGGCTTTGTGGGTTTTATTATTATTATTTTTTTCCAAGCTGCACCCTCAGTTTTTGAGCATGGATTAAATAAGGGATGTGGTCTTCAATGAAGTTGATTACCCATTTTCTGTACCTCCCATCCCTTCTCCATCTTCATCATGGCCCACTTTTATTTCTCCTTTTAATCATACTAATGAGGGGGCGAATGACTCTGCTATATCTTCATCTAGGCCCATTGATTCATTACAGAATCCCAGTAGCTTCTTTAGATGGGGCTGGTTCTAGTTCCACTTCACTGACAATCATTTTCCCCAACATGTTTGTTAGTTGCGGAAAGCCTTGTATGGTCTCAAACAGGTCCCCCGCGCCTGGTACCATCGTCTAAGCTCATTTCTTCTCTCCATTGGCTTCCTCAATTCTCGCTCTGACACTTCTCTATTCTACAAAAGGACAGGGAGCTCCATTATACTTATTTTAATTTATGTTGATGACATTATTGTCACCGGAAACAATGCTCATCACATTTCTCTATTGCTTAATTCGCTAGGTGCTGAGTTTTCCATTAAAGACTGGGCTCTCTTCATTTTTTTCCTTGGTATTGAAATTATACCACATGCAACTGGACTCTTGCTGTCTCAATGTAAATATATCTATGATTTGCTCGTTAAGACAAAAATGGATGGCGCAAAGCCAGTCAGCACACCAATGGCATCCCACTGCCATCTCAGTCGCTTCTCTGGCTCTGTCTTCTTTGATCCCTAGCTTTATCGCAGTACGTTGGGTGCACTCCAATAACTCACCATTACCGGACTTGACATTGTTTATGCCGTCAACAAGGTCTCTCAATTTATGCAATCCCCAACTGATGAACATTGGGCTGCTGTGAAACGCATCTTGCGTTACCTAAAGCATACTATTGTCTATGGTCTATTTCTTCAACCCGCTCGGCGACTACAACTGCATGGTTACACTGATTTCTGATTGGGCTAGTTGCCCAAATGATCGCAAATCTACTAGTGGCTATGGCATTTTTCTAGGGCCTAATCTTCTCACTTGGAGCTCCTACTGTGGCACGGTCTAGTACAGAAGCTGAATTTCGTGGTGTGGCTCTTGGTTCCCACGAGTTACTTTGGGTTCGATCTCTTCTTCGTGAGCTTGGTTTTCCGTTGCATGTCCCAGCTATAGTTTAGTGTGACAACATTGGCGCCATTTATCTTTCTGCCAATCCTGTCTTCCATGGGGGAACCAAACATGTGGAGGTAGATGTCCACTTTGCAAGAGATCTTGTTAAAAAGCGTCGGATTACAGTTCGGTGCCTATCTACTATGGATCAGATTGCAGACTTCTTTAGAAAACCTCTTAGCTTTGCTCGCTTTTCTACACTATGCAAGAAGCTCACTATTCATCCTGATCAATCTCGCTTTAGGGGGCGTATTAAGGAGAATTAGTCCACAATCTTCTCTACAAAATAGTTATTGGTTATTATCTGTTATTATCTGTTCAACAAGTTGTATCTCATCTTTATCCCTTGTAACAGCTCCTCCCATATATATATATATATATATATATATAAATAAATCCCACAGTTGATTGCTGTGTGAAAAAGATATTTAATAGAATTTATACACTTCAAGCATTTCTCCTGGGACTTGAACTCATGACCGGTTAGCTCTTTGAAGTGTATAAATTCTATTAAATGTCTTTCTCACACAGCAATCAACTGTGGGACAGTATTGATATATATATATATATATATATATATATATATATATAAAATAAGGGAGGAGCTGTTACAAAGGATAAGGATGAGGATGAGATACAACTTGTTGAACAGATAAGAACCAATAGCTATTTTGTAGAGAAGGTTGTGGACTGATTCTCCTTAACACTAAGTACTCCCACACGTCTAGTGTTCAATTCTTATTCAAATGATGTGCATTTTTCTTCTGATCTGCATAATTGAAAAACCATATTAGCGAGTTAATCGAGTGGTTAACATGACTATAATACTTCACATGTGATGTCATCCAAGTGATGACTTGAAGACTCCAATATTGCCAATATGAGTCAGTCAACTTGTCGGAGTCACTTGACTCACCTAGTGGGCGAGCTATGATTCGAGTGCAGTGCATTAAACCTACCCTAAATAGATGGGAAAGCGTTGAGCTGATGATGAGTGCTTGCCCAATTTAAGCAGGTTTGAAGAGATCGTTCGGCTGGAATCTCCTACATTGCTCGTGGGGTTTCAAAATGAGTTAGACTCAGTTGTTGGTCTTTATATTTAATATGGGCCAGGTCTACAAAAATCAGCTCTGTTTTAAACACGCTAGCTCCTTCAGCTCAATTTCTTTTTAGTTTCAGCATAAATAAACGTGCCTCATTTCACCTGTCAATCGGACTTGGATTGGGTTGATTCTATGCTTGGACCTATCAGTTTCAGATCCAAATCTGGGAATCCATATCCGGTCCAAATCCAGATAGATCATGGTACCATCCCTAAAATAACTGGCCCATTGGACCTCAATCCAGTATAGCACATTTGTCTGCTTCTCCTCTATTACCAGTATGGTTACAGATCTGCAAGAGTAGGATCCTATCGATTACCAAGGCAAAGCTAGAATAAGAGAACACCCAACTGGTTAAGGCAAACAAAATGCGGATAGATTTTCTGTTTTTTAATTTTTGTTGTTGTACATCTATGTATTCCCACCTGAAATGAGTTTAGGCCGTCAAAATCACAACTCCCGCCATGAGACAACTCTGCAAAATTATATCAGTTGCGCAATGGATGCACTCAATCAATTGCCCAGACAGAGCTGAAGAAGAAGATTTTGTGTCCACTCATCTTAGGAGTCATATTACATCTATAGCAGGCCTGGAATTTGCACGATGATGATGGATGGATGGATGAGTTCTCTGTCTTGCCATTTCTGCATCCATAATTATTCATATGCGATGGATCAATTCCAAAGAAGAAATTCTTGAAAGGTAAAATTTCATTTGATAAATAAGCTCATGATGGGGTAACAAGAAAAAAGAATAAAAGAAAATACAGAGACTGAGAACCAATTTTGAAAGTTTGGGGTAGGAGATCTCTAGATTGGTCTACTCAATTAATTAGCCCAAAAGTGTGCAACAATAACAAATATGCAGAGGAAAAAAAGATACAAGCACACACCACAAGGGCACCAAATTTTTACGTGGAAAACCCTAACCGGGTGAAAAACCACGAATCCAAACTGGATCTAATCAAGCACTATGAATCTCGCAATTACAAGAAACTTAGATTTCCTCCCCAGATATCTCCTACCTAAGGACTGAAGTTACTTTGTGTCGCTTCACGCTTCAACGACTTCACACCGCTGATTGCAACAGACCCAATCCAGCATTTGACTCCTCAAATCTTCTTGCAAGAAAAAAATCTTCTACAAAGGATGTAGAAGATGATGGCTCTAAAGAACTTGGCAGCACAACTCCTTAATAAAACTCTAGAAATGAATTCTCTCAATTAAATCTCCAAATCAGAACTTGAGAGATGAGGGATGCTTTTAGAATAACCCTTGAGTCCTTTATATAGCCTTAGATTCATGCTTAAGTTTGCCTAAATTGATTAGGACTAAAATAGGCAATTTGGGCACAATTAGAAGAATGTTTCTAATTTCCGTCAAACTCTGCAGCATGTTCACTCGAGCGACCAAGGTGTTCACTCGAGCAGACACGCTACTGCCTCCGCATTTCAGAACATTGCTCGTGCGATCAAAAGGGTGGGTCGAGCGAAGGAGCTTTTGTCTGGGTTCGCTCGAGCGAAGGCATTGGTTGCTCAAGCGAATCATCTTCTGAATGATTCGGAATTTCAGCGATTTTTCTCTCCCAGCCTTCTATCTTCAGAGACCTTTTCTAATTATGACATACAACTCAATGGACCCCTAGAGTTTTGTCCAACCGATGAATTAAGCCAACACAAAATTCTAAAAAATTTGCTCCTCTGGTTCTTCAGTTGATAAACAAGCCTGTATGTGCTCAGTTGCCTTTTATGATAGCCGGATCAAGCTACACCTGAGCGGCAAGGATAAACCAAGAAAAAAAGAAACTTTAGTTTTACAAGCAATAAAGAATGAGTGTCCATATCATCCACTCCCACTGTACTGTGAATTACACCAACACCATTTGTGATTTAGTTGAATCATCAAGGCCATTTTTCTCGCATATCTACTTTTTGTACCCATTTGATTTAAAACTAATTCAAATAGATATTTGAGTACTTTAGACCATTTGATAGAGTTTTCGGGAATATCCAGTTCAACAAACTTTAAGGCCTTTTGCATCATTTTCAAAAGAGCAACCAAAATGTAAGTTTTTAAATTAGATATGAATGTCTAGAACAATAAGACACATTTTGCATTTTCTTTTGACAAGTTTGCTTATATAATTTTTTATAATACGATCAATTTGCTTGTGCTTGTTTATGACACATTTGTCTGTACTTCTTCTATTATATGATAACTTCACCTGACAAGCTTGAATGAGGAATATCAAATAATCTATTTGTAAACAGTTCAAACTGAAACAACTATTTTTCAAATAAATCCATTTGAATCAGCTCTATTTCAAATTGATAAGTCTTGTCGAAGAGGTCATAATACAGAATTTTAGTGGATTTGCAATTGGACACAAGTCCATAGTGTTTGCAAATTTCCAGTATTATAAATGGAAATGGAAAAATGAGATAAATCCGTTATTCTCCCAAGACATGCAATGTATTCTCACAACGACAACCTCAATATTCTCTAGAATTATATATTCTCATAGCTAAACGAGGGTGGGATAGAAGGATTCAAGCATTTAACTATAGAGTAGATGAATACACCAAAAGCAAAAAATGTACATATGAAGAGATGGAGCAAGGGTTACATAACGTTGCACGGGGTTTTTCCTGTACCGTCACCACTAGTCGTCGATTTCTGCATCTGGTAGCCGAAGTTGAGATATTTCCCTAGACATGCTCTGTACTGTTCCATTCTTTTGATTTCGCAAAATTTTATTGTGTTATCCATTGTTTTAGCATTGGGCTGTTCCAAGATTGATCACTTATTTAAATCAAAGAGTGAGTGACATGTAGATCTTCAATTGTCCGGGTTGAGTTGGGTCCACAGGTGTTCAACCCGGATTCAGAGTAGAGCAGGTCAGGTGACAAAAGCCCTCTGCACCGTGGGCATGCACTTAGGTAAGGGCCCTTACCTAACCAGTAAGGGTCAGGGCCAGACTAAGGTGATGAATCTAATCTAATTCTCTGATTTCCTCTTAAGCAAGTCATCATAGTTGCAATCGTTGTTCTGTTGGGACTTCGATATAGGTTTCAGGCGATTAACAGACATTAATAGATAGCCTCTACATTTCAATTTCTTCATGTCTAATATTTTTATTTCCTTTTTTTAATAGTTTTTTTGTGATTGGGATTTGGTATGCATGTTACATATGGTAGTTTATCTGTTTTGCGCTAATTTTTCTTCTTAATTGTATGTGCTTGTTTTGGAATTGAATGAAGTTGTGGGAGTTCTTGGTTTGGGCTTTGGGTATACCAAACTTATCTATATACATGTGCATCTATGTTTGTGTTTATTATATCATAATTTGGTACTCTATGCATGAAGTATGTACATATTAAAAGTTTTCCACCCTTTGTGAAGCAAACTAAACCAGTTTGGG
The DNA here is from genome assembly GCA_029852735.1 of Persea americana. Lineage (NCBI taxonomy): Eukaryota > Viridiplantae > Streptophyta > Magnoliopsida > Laurales > Lauraceae > Persea > Persea americana. The sequence continues at coordinate 3,907,384 of CM056812.1, forward strand.
TGCAGGATCCTACTTCATTGGAACTCAGGATATGTTTCTTTACTAGAATTTCTGCCAAGAATTTGGCATATTAGGTTCTTTTTTTTACATGATGTGCTTACTTGTCCCCGAACATTTGAAATGACACGTTTCTCTCACAAAAAAACAAAAAAAAATAAAATTCGAGCCACCTAATCCCAAATGACCTTTTACAATTCCTAGAAGCCCAATCTCTTTACTTCTTGGAATTTCAAATGCTCCACCAAGAGGTGGAATTTAAGGGAATAACTTTTTGCAGAATTTAAAAATCTCCATACTTGAATCCCTCACTGGAATTCTGGTAGAGAAACAGGGCCAAAGAATTCCTGTTTAGAAGATTTTTGAACTCTCCAACATAGTGTAATTCATCATCCAAAAATCCCACCAAAAAATAAAAGAGTTGGGATTCTATGAATTTCAAAGATCAATTGAGACCTTTTAACTAACTAGAATTTTGTAATTCTTGTGATCAGACAAGGCGTTTGCAAATATAAGAGTAACATAGCTTGACAGAAGAAACAGAATCTCTTAGAACATGTTTGGGTAAAATCATCGGATAGGAATCCTTTGTGATTTTCCTCGATTCCAAGGAAAATCCAGATTTGGGTAAAAAAAGGAAAGCAAGAAAGGATTATCTTAATCCTCTTAAACCCTCAAAAATCCTTCCTACAGCGGAATCCTCGGTCTCCACCTCCCCACGTCGGATTCTCTCTCTCCCCACAAGTCCAAAAGGCAGATGAACAGTAACTGTTTGCGAATGAACAGTAAGTAGCACATTATCTTTTGGATTAACGGTTTTTATTGTGGGAACCTATCTTATGGGTCTTAAAGTCATGACCCAAACTGTTTATCATGTGTAAAAGGTCAAAAACGGCTATATAGTCAAATATCAACCGTTGATTCGTCATATTTTTGAGATATTTAAAAAAAAACCCATACCATTGATCATAATTTCTGGATTTATGTGGGCCACTTTTGTAAGATCCAAACCATTCAGTATCTTCAAAAGGCCAAAAACTACAATAGGTCCAAATTTGGCAGCCTAATTCATTGTGGTTAGTGAAATATAGGCAAAATAAATTATGACCATTGGATCATTCCCGGTTTGAAAAATGCGGATGAACAATGACTGTTCCGGATGAACACTCTGAAGGCGTCAGGTTTGAACGTTGCTTTTTTCTTCTTTTTTTTTTGAAACCCAACTTATGGGACCCATAATAATAATCCGAACCGTTGATCTTGTTTAAAAGGTCCAAAAAGGCTATCAAATGAATTTTTAGCCGTTGAGTAATCATATATTTTGAGATATTTATAAAAGATGTACACACTATAAAATTAATTTTTTAAATTTTTTGGGGACCCACAATGAAAATCTGAACCATCTATCATCTGCAGTAGGCCAAAAACTACTAGGGGTTTAAATTTTAGGGCTTGATTCATTATGAATTTTGAGAAGATTTCAAAAAAGTTGTGACAGCTGGATCTAATGTGTAAATGCACAACTTCCTTTTGTTTGCCAAAGTTGGATTACATGTAGTTGAGGCTTTCAACAATCCTTAGAGAGGATAGACTGATTCCAAGACAGTAAAAGGAATCCTCCGATCCGATGATTCTCTATATTTACCAAACGTGCCCTTAATGTCTCTGGACAGCAAAGCAAATAACTAAGCAAATGCGTGCTGACAGAGAATCAGACAAGAGACTCGTTGGCCAGGTAATGAACTATCTAGTCCTTAACTAGGTGGGCCAGGAGTAGACAGTTGGCATTACTATTTCATTTATAAAAAAAAATACCATTCTAAGACATTTTTATTTGCAAATTTCCAGTATTGTAAAAATAATTGTGATATTATACGTATAGCTGCCCTTAAATTTTATAGTTGACCCAGAACATATAAAGTTTAAATATTTCACACAGAGTTATTCGTACATAAATAATACGATACTACACAGCCCAACAATATCAAACGGAGTGATACGCTTGATATTGCATTGCCCTAAGATACCGCACAATCCTATGTGTACAATATTGCATGACCCTAGGATATCCCACGAACAGTTATGTGGAAATTATTTAAACTTCGACGATTTATGGGGGAATGTCAAGTTTAAGAAACACTGTCCAAGCATTTTCCAAAAGTAATTTAGACAAATTTATTATAATGTAAAGTCTCAGCTGCAAATTTGTCATAAACATTATGAGTCTGGGTCCTCTGTTTCGTTGAAACACAGGAATGCTGTTCCAGCGTATCATAATGCGCCACGTTAAAAAAAGCCACCTCAGAATGAATAAAAGTAGAGGAGAGATTCATTTTTATAAATACAAAATACTTATTTGAAACATTAAAAAACCCCTACTTATTTTCCCCAATCTCTCCAAGAGAACCCAAAGTGTGGATTACTAGGTGGTAACACACAGATTCATTATATCCTCAATAAAGGCTATCAAATGTAACCAACTGGGGTTTATAGAATAGATTTTGAAGATTCTTCTTTTTCGACGAGATGTTTACCTACTTATCATAACAGCCAACTATTTTCTAATGCAATCTCAGTTCAGTTGAGAGAGAGTGAGAACACTCCAACAACATCTAGGCACTGAGATTGCATTGTGAACTTAACCCTAAAACAAATACCCAACAACAATAGCTACGCACTGAGATTGCATTGAAAGCTTAATCCTAAAATAAATACCCAATTAGAGGAGTCTTTTGGATTCAGTTTTTGGAATATGGGTCCTACTTGTTCTGTCTCCCAGCACTTTCTCCCCCAACTGCATGTTATTCACTGTGCTCTTCTTTCATTCCTTTTTGCTTCTTTTCTCTTTGGTTCTCACATTCACTTACTTCATCTTATTCCTCCCCACAACATCGGAAACATACACATCCCATTTAATAAGGCGCACTTCACTTTTGTGGGTTTGGATGCGATTTGCCAGACTCGATGGGTTCTCTAGGAGAGGGAGAGGGAGAGGGAATGAGCCTCTTGGAGGAGGCAAAGGTACAAGTAGGGTTTTTTGGTGTTTCAAATAGATTTTTTGTATTTGTAAAAAGGACCCTCTCCTTTACTTTTATTCATTCCAGCAGAGGGTCCAATAGTGAGGTGGCTTTTTTGAAACGTGGGGCATTATGATTTGCTGCAACAACATTCCCGATCCAGACTCAAACATTATATGGAAAAACTTGTGATAAAGAAAAGAGAAGTGCTTGATTGCTTCATGCATTATTGTCTAATTTTTTTTTTTAAGTTAAAACTCTTAAAGCTGGATGAATTAAATATCCATGCAAATTTTGCCTTGCTATCCTGTAGTAAAATATCTACTTCAATTAGTTTCAAGTTAAACAGATATAAATAGACTTGTCAGATGGCAATTAACAAAATAAATTTTTTTTAAAATGAAATGAACGTCTTAATGAGCTTGTTTCATTTTCTTCATTAAACAAGAAAGAAGATAAACATAAGTTCAACAAAGCCCTAAAAGGCCTAGGCCACCATACCAAAATAATATCTATTATATCTATTATATACTTCTAATATAAAAGGGCAGAAGTGTACTACTTAGGTGAAGTCTATATCTCTAAGGGAATGTGGGAAGCCTTGGGTGAACCACAAGCCTGGAAAACACAATTCCTGAATTCTTAGAATACGTAGGAACAGGTGTCAAGCTCTCATTCCATGCCAACTCTCCTCTATCTAAAGTAACTAACCCGCATAACTTCTTTCCAAAAAATAAAAACTTCCTACTTCGTAACTGCTTTCCTATCTCCTAAATACAGAGTATATGAAAAACAACAGAGGATGAGAAGGAGAGAGATATATAAGGGAGAAGAAAAGATAAGGAGATCCCACCATTACCAATCAACGATTCTATTTTGATGTCATGTTAGTGTATCTCTCTATCAACGTCATTTTTCTTTCATTTATCTTAGAAGAAGGGTGCAAACAGACGACAGGGCCAAGGTTGATAAGGAGATGGAAACAAGGGATATCTCTCTTTCTTCCTCCTCAAATGCCATGAATGGTTAATGTGCAGGTTTTGTGCAGTTACTGTTCCTGAAGAATGAAATAAGGGGAATGTGGAGGTTTGCGCTGAGAGAGAGGAAGGTAGTGGAAAAAAGGAATGGAGCTTCGAAGGTCCATTAAGAGGTTTTTTTTTTTTTTAAAGAATGACACATTCCCACATCAGTAAACAAACTTTTTTGTGACTGTGCTTTGCCTTCTGTTCTCAAAAACCAATGACGAAATTCAAAGAAACCCACTGCATATATCATGATAACCCACCTCATATATCATGATTTTGATATAGCTGTATAGCAGGCCTGCCTTTGTTATGCGTTGAAATATCTGATTTGAGTTGGATTTCTTTTTTTCTTTTTGGTGTCTAGGAGAAAAACAAAAACCCATCTCAGAAGAAAAAGGAAAGGATAAAAGGTTGTTTTGGGTAGTGTGGGAACAGTGTTTCAGTTTTCTCAAAGTAAAAATCACACTTTGATAAGTTCATTGTGGGTAGTACAGGGCCAGTGTTTCAGTTTTCTCAACTAAAAATCATACTTTGATAACTAGGTTTTCCCTTATGAGGTCCAAAACCAGAGAAAAGTAGCAGAGAAGTGCTAATGCTCTTTCTTCACCTATTCTGCTTTGCAACAAAGCTTTCCTTTTAGCGTTTGAAAGCTGTATCTGAATTGCGTTCTGTTTTCTGTGGATGAATAGATGAAACCCACCTTTGAGACAGAGAGAGAGAGATGGGGATTTTACTTTAATTTCTGAAATAGCTTACATGTCTCAGACATTCGGTTTCATCTTCTTAAGTTGGGATTTTTCATGAGTTGGGTTTTGACTTTTGCACTCTAAAACCAAGGTACTTTGCAGTATCCTCCAAGGAATAGACCAAGGTTGATTTTTGATGTCAGTAGTTCCAAATAACAAAAAGAAGTCAACGGCATAAATCTGTTTCTTTAATAAAGAAAAATGAAAGGGCAATGATTATATAAATAACTAAAAAACGTCCGAGAAATTTAAAAAAGACCCCAAATACACAAACAACTTTTAAAATATCAAAAAATATAGTGTATATAGAGAAGTCTTCAACAATATCTCCCATTAAAATATATTATAAGCTTTGATATTTGGTGAATTTAATGTATAAATACATCGAGACAAAAAGGATTCACGTTTACTAATTAATAAATCTCATAAAAATAATTCATTACTCTGCATATTTAGTGATTCCATGGTCCGTGCATAGCACGGGGTTTTGTAAGTTATATCTACACTTTTATAGGGCCCACTTCATTCTAGATCAGGGCAGCCACCAAACAAACAAAAACCTCCCGACAGTTACACCTAAGAACCAAAAGCGAAACATTACAGTTGACCCTTCTTGGAAATTGAGTCTGAACCCATTGGCTGGAGCTCTGTATGAATCATCTTAAATTTGAATTACAGTTTGATAAGTCCTTAAAAATACATAATTTCACATAATTTCATAATCATTTTTAAATAATTAAAGACTTGATCATCAAATCATGCACCATTTTAGTAATAAAATAATAATATTATGTTTGTGGGATCAAAGTTTGAACTTAATCCAAATTCATTGAAAAATCCAAATTCATTGAAAAATTACATTTACACATAAAATCATGAACTTTCTATTTTCAGTATTGAAAGTCACAAATTTCTCATAATTTTTTATTCACATCTAAAATGATGAACTTTCTTTGTACCGTGGATATAAATAAATAAGGGAGCATATAGATGCTCATATGAGAGTTATCTCTCACCTTACTATAAGAGATAAGATGAGAACCCTCACATTTAAAATGTTGGCATTGAATATAGATATGAGGACCTCAACCTTATCTCTCACAATAAGATGAGAGCATCTCTCATAGAAACATCTCCCAATAAATAGAACTTGATAAAATAGTGAAAAATTATGCATCTATTCGATGAGAATTGGACTCGTATCTTACATCATTCTTTTCCGACATGAATAGATTATTCTTTGATCATTGATTTTACTTTTGTAAGAAATTTAAAGAGTATTTTACCGGAAAAAACACTCTGGGCCAATGCACCCGAAAAAACACTTTTGCAAACCCTACACCAAATAGGGCATCTCACCCAAAAATACAGTCTTTTTTTACCCATTATTTCGATGGTTGATATCAACCCTCCCCTGAATAGGTAAGGGTCAATATCGACATTCAGCAGAAGAAAAAAAAAAAAAAAACTTTTTCACTCGTCTTCTTCCTCCTCTATTTCCCAAACCCAACCGAAAAGAAAAGACCCAAATGCAGTTCCACATTTCAGACACTCAAATCCATGAGCTAATCTTCATATCAAAACCAAAATCTTGAGGGGCTCATAATTTTGGAATGTGATTGTAGTGGAAATGAAACCTAACGAGGGAGGCCTTGGGCATTACTCCTCACTTGCACACACACTCCCCAAGGCACTTACTAGCTTGCCACAGATGACCCAAACACTCGTCACACTTTCTTCTCCACTAGCTCTTCACTCACTGCACTCAACACTAGCTTGCAAGAGCACTCTCCACTTACGTTACTCAATGCTTGGCATCACACCTGTTTATAGACCTTAGTCGGGGGAGAGAGAAGGTTTGTTGGTCAGAAGAGGTCCACGTGGCCCCTCAATGGTCCATACATCAATGTAGACAGGAGAGAGTTTGAGTCAGGCAGCATTCTAGGATCGCGCTGGGTTAAGGCCGAGGAGGTATGGCCGGGGTTTAGCAGATCTTGTTGATCTATTCCTTGCAAACCTCAACCTTCTAAAACCGTATGCTTGGGATTGTTTTACCCCTGAAATTCGGTTTCCAATATATGCTGTCAGAAGTTAACATCAAGATAATAACCATCAATTTGACAAAGATTTAGAGCATTTAATATATGCTATTGATCACAATGGCATCAACATTTGCCATGACAAGATACTGAGAAGGCAATATGATGTGCATCCAGAAACAATTATTCATCGCAACAGCATCAAAATAAGAGGTGGGTATTAAACAATAACCAACTTCTATGGCAATAGATGAAGTTCAAAATTTAAAAACACAAGAAACAGATGAAGGGTCTTTTACCTTTTCCTTTTAATGAATGATGAGTTTTCTTTTACTTTGATATGCCATCTTTCTTCGGTTGATAGCATAATTTGTAAAAAATAAGTAATGGAGACAGATCAGGAAAAATATTGTGTGAAGTTAATCCATGCCCTTCGACATGTCAATGTATACCCTCAACGACTCTTCAATCATAGAATACTCCGCTTTGGTATGAAAAATAAGAAGAAACTGCAACATCTACAAAAGTTATAAACTAACTTGGGAAAAAAAAAAAAGAATGAATTAGATACAGTCATGTTAAATAAAATCCATAAGACAACAAAAGGGAAATTATAAAGAGAATCTAGATGTGTCGCAGTCAATTAGGAAGAAATAGTGAGAGATATACCTATTGCTCTGGTTAAGTAAGGGTTTCTCTACAAGGGATGAGTAAAAGAGGAGTTTCTCAGTAGTTAACAAGTCAACAAATGCATGTGAGACGTAATTCAATAGTTTGTGGTCAAATCATGTAATCATAGTCAGCTAACTTTAGACGATGAGAAAAACAATCTATATCAGCAATAAGAAAAATAATCGATACGAGAAATAGATGAGATGGAAATGAAACAATAATCATTCTTAGTACACGTGAGCAAAAACCAAGGGATTACACATCAACTACAACTATGATTCGTTTCAATTTAGATAAGGCTTTTAATAAAACACTACATACACATACAAAGCTATGGCAATCAAGACTGAAAAATAGCTTGAAAAACGAAAGCAAAACTGCACGGGTAAACGGAAGCAAATGCAAGGAGGGCGAGAAGCATGTGAGAGGGAGAGACGCCGATGGACAGAGCACAGGCGAAGAGAAATAAATGGGTGCAGAGAAGATGAGAGGGCGGGGGATTCATGGGTTGAGAGAGACGCATTGACAAGGCCTTTCTTCGAGATATTTTATACTCGAATGGAGGAGACCAAACTGTTGTGGTTTCAGATGCTGAATGTCTAGTCTAAAAAGGCAAACATATCTTCAGTGATAACTTGCATTAAAAGTTCAGCGGCACTTCAATTGCGGCTTCCGCTTCCACTGCATCCATGCAATGCCGGCTAATGTAGCCAATACAAGTAAGAAGACTTCCACTCTGAAGAAAGGCTTCCGGTTCGAAATCATAATCAAACTTAGAATGAAAACGACTTCAATGGAGATTAACGCCAGGACCACCAGCGAATTCACATAAAACAACATCTCTTTCCGCAGGATCATTATAATTGGTATTAAGGCCAATGACACTAAGAAACCCAATGCATCAGAGGCCATGAGAAATGTAAAGAGGCCTGGATTTGTCTCACTTTGAATCGCCTTTCCTGGTATATGGTTTGTGTGATTCCCTCTACCCAAGTCTTGCCATAAGCCCCCCGGTGGACTGAGTACGGTTTGGAAGGAGACAGTGACGATTAACCCAGCCACCGCAATAAGCTTCAGTTGCATCCCAGTCAGGGATACTGGGCTGGCACTTTCTCTGGCTTTAAGTTGTTTGATGATAGCCCTCCTTCTATGGTAGGAATCATTGGCACCATCACTCGCTGGAATTTGTTTTTGTTTTAATACATCCACAGCAACATTTGCATCATTGTAGTGCAACCGAATTTGTTCTAATATATCCACGGTGGTATTTCCTTCATTGTTTGCAGTATTTACCTTCATTCCCGGATTACTCATGAGAAGCTCAATAACCTGTAATGGAACAAGAAACATTATGGGGCCGTTTCTTTTCTAGAATTTCTGACAAGAATTCCACATGCAAGTTTTTTTTTTTTTTTTTTTTTTTGACATGATGTCCTTGAAATTTGCAAAATCCCATATTTCCTCACAAGCATTTCCAAATAGCAGCCACCCCCAAAAAAAAAAAAAAAATGACAGATACAAGTTGAGCTAGGTCAGAATGAACTCGATTCATCTAATAATCTTTTCCAGTTTTTAAGAAATCTTGTTTTTACATGTGATTTTCAGTACTAGAAGTGAAACATAGAAGTTATTGAATGTCTCCACCCATTTTTACATATCTAACTATGAAATAGCTGTGTGTGTTTTCTATGTTCAGATCTTTCATACCTCCAAGCAATTAATTCTGGCTGCAAGATGCAGGATCGTGTCACCATTGTTGTCAGCTGTATTAATGAGATCAGTAACAAGAAGACCGTTGAATGAAGTGGGTCTAGTTCTTTCCAAGAGGAACTCTTTGACGACATGGACTTGGTTGTAGATCATTGCCAAGTGGAGAGGAGTTCTTCCATCATTGTCCCTTAGGAAACTCAGATTTGGGTCTTTCTCAAGGAATTCATTCATTACTCCCAAGTTCCCTTTGCTTGAAGCTAAGTGCAATGCTGAAAATCCCTTCTCATCTTTTCTCATTGCTAAGCTTGGGTTTTCTCCTATTATCGTCCGTACGATTTCTGCAACAAATGCAAATGTTATGGTGAAGTGGATTTCGTCTGCAATTGGGGTTTTCCACATTTTCGTTTCACTTGATAGTATGATTTTTTATTTTATTTTATTTTTTTGCTAATTGGTAAATTGCATATTGGAGAGAGGGGGAGATAGAAGGCCTACAAAAAAAAATAATGCATCAACCTAATAATAAAGCAACCCAGAGAAAACCAAAAATTGGTAGTATGATTCAAACTCATGATTTGGTCATTGAGACAACGAGCACCTCACAACAGGGACACAGGAACTTCTTCTTCCTCTCTCACTTTTTTTTTTTTTTTTTTTTTTTTTTTTTTTTTTTGGGGGGGTGGGGGTGGGGGTGGGGGTGGGGGTTGATAAGCATATTCAATTTAGTGTAACACAACTATGGGGGTGGGGGTGGGGGTTGATAAGCATATTCAATTTAGTGTAACACAACTATGGTTATATTAAATGCTTGGTTATACTAATATGCTTGTTTGCCTTTTACGCATGGAATATAAAATTAGGTTTCACAAGTTTACTAGAGCCTATTTGATCATGAGGGGCAAAATGAAATAAAATTGAGTATTAAATCAACAGAAAAAGAGTGGATAAAAAATAATTTTAAAAAATGATAAACTTGAAAAGCACAAAATGAAAAAAATTGGTGCTTTTACTCCAACTCCCCCTACGTCTTTTTTCTCTTGATTTGGCACTTAGTTTAAAGGGGGCTTTGGTCGGATGTCCCTAAACTCATCACTTTCTTGCAAACGGTCCACAATCTAAACGCATGCAGCCAAAGGTCCCTCACACACTTTCTCACACTTAAAATATCTAGTTTACCCTTTCTTTAAATCATATCCTATGAATGGTGGGATATCACATTATTAATGGTCAAGAATCATTTGATTGGTCACGATTTATGGAATCCCATTAATGAGATTTTTTTTCAAATTAATTCTAAAAACACATAAATAAATTTCAAAATAACGCAAATAAATTTCAAAAGATCCAATAAATTTCAGAAAATGTAAGTAAATTTCAAAAGACTCAAATAAATCTTAAAAGATCCAAAGAAAATTAAAAAACGCAAATAAATTTCAAAAGACGCAAATGAATTTCAAAAGCAGCAAATAAAATTCAAAATCGCAAACACATTTGCCAAAACTTGGATAAATAAATTTTTCAAAATTCTGAAAAAATTGCCAAAAAATCAAGTATTTTTTGCCAAAACTCAGTTAAATTTATTTAAAAAAAAAAGCAAATAAATTTCAAGAAGCAAAAAAATAAAAATAAAAAACGCAAATAGATTTCAAAAAACGTAAATAAATTTGCTAAAAAACTCAGATAAATTTGCCAAAAACATAGAAAAATGTGACAGAAGACAGATAAATTTGACAAAAACGCAGATAAATTTCACAAAAACTCAAATAAATTTAAGTGGATTGGGTCAGCCTGATCCAGCCTAGACCTAGAACAAAAGACCTAAAGAACTGGATTGTCTTCTTCACGTTTTGATTCTGGACTCAGAATCAGAACCAGTGCTCTTCCTCCTTCGGCCACGGCAGGGCGCGGCAGAAGCGGACAAGGCTTCTCCGGAATCTTCAGACGGCGACGGCAGGAGTCTTCTTCCTCAGCGATGCGCAATCCAGCAGACTCAAGAATTCTCTCATCTCTGGTCCTCTTCCTCGGTAAAAAACAGAACCCAGTTCTGGCCTGCGTATGGGCTCTTTTTCCTTTCCAACTATGCAAGTTGCGGCGGTTCAAACTTCCGGTCACTACAAGAACCTTCTTCTCCCGCAAAGAATCCATCGATCATATCTACTACTACAAACCAATCAAGAACCAGGGAACGATCCCTTCTCTTCTCTGCAATTTATGTGGCCCACCGAGATCAGAACCAATCTCTTCTCTGCTTTAGCACGAGAATACCAATTTGTTTAGAAAGGAGGGAGGAGCGAAAATCGAGAGGATTTAGGAAGGAAGAAAGCGGGAAGATTTGAAATTTGAAATTTCAAATTTTTATGCCTAAAACAGTGGAAAGGGCAAATCAGTCCTGAAATATATAATCGTGTGGACGTAGAGACCTTTGGCTACAAATTGTCTAGCTGAGTAAACCAAAGCCCAAACAAAATTTGCGTGAACCAGAGGCTGGATACATTCCACTTTAGGGGCCTTTCACTAATTTTGCCTAGTTTAAACTCATTTTACACAACCCTAAGAGCAAAAGAGGCCCAAATGTCTTGACAATCTCAAGATTTGTAAGGCTTGTTTCTCCAAGCATTCAACCAATATGATGGCTGATTACAGATCTCAAGAATTGGAAGGCTTATCTTTCCATGCGTGCAGCTAATATGATGGCTGATTCAATCACATATTGGGTTCTGCCTTCGTTCACTACTTTCAACCACTAGCTGATTCTCCGCATATTCTATACTTCAAGCACAATCAATGTACCAGTTGGCTACTTCTGTTTCGTTCAAACACAAGAATAGCATCTACTTGTTGCAGTGAATACAAACATTGCCTTTAATCAAAAGTTCTGGAGTTTACGAACATGTAAGTTCAAATCCAGCATATGAAACATCAAAGTCTACTGTTTTGAGGAGTGGACAACACCTTAGGTAAAGTATTGAAAGGTATTTTGCTACTAATACTATCAACTTCTGTTATAAACTTTTGGTAGGAATGATTAGCTAAGGAAACTTAATTCGAAGCAAACCCTTTTTGCATTATTGCTTGGTTAACTTCTATTGATTTCTTTTGTTATTGTATTATTAGTGATGCTCATTTTTACCATGACGATCCATTTTCACTCAAACAAATGTCTCTGCTTGTGTTCATGAGATTGACATTTGTATGGGTCAGATTTGATATCACTACAAAAAGGAATTAGCGGTGGTGGAAATTTCTTTTCTGCACGGAAATTGATCCTTCTATGGACAGGACAAGAGATTCGATAGTAACTAGCGGCGGAAAGAAATGTCCGCCACGAAATAATAGCATTAGCGGCTCCCATCCCAACCCTAAAAGCCAGTGTTTTAGTCAATCACATCTTTATTGATTGTGAATAATAAATTTATAAATAAGGGAGAAATTTGGTCAATCCACCCTCCCAAAAATAACAGAATCAATCCGTAGCTATAGCACTCTTTCAATAAAAGGGTTGGAACTTTCAGTGATATATTGTTGCGTTTAGGTTATAACTCCAATAAATAAGTTTTTCTTATTTACGAATATTAGAAAGTGTATATATTAGTTTTTAATTTATTTTCATTCTAATAATATTTCCAAAAAAATAAAATTTTAATATATACATTTCCCCAATTTTCCCCAGCACCCAGCCAGACCTGTGCATGGGCTTGCTTTGGTAAGTAACGAAAACACACAACCGAACAAAATCACCTGTGTAACCCTTTGAGGCCGCTATCCTGAGACAAGATGCTCCAATTTCATCCCAAGCAAGGAAATCTATCCAGCTGCAGAGCTCCCAAGCGACTTCCAAGTGCCCACATGAGCATGCAATGAAGAGAGCGCTCTCTTTATCCCTATTGATCATGTAAGCCGCAGATGGACAAGCCTTCAACAGCTCCTTCACAATTTCCAGTTCCCCCACTCGAGATGCCTCATGTAATGGAGTCTCCTCCTTGTTATTCGTCACCTTGGCCAAATCTGGCTGCAGCCCAAGGACGACCGATGCTAGCTCCTTTTGCTTCAATCTACAAACCAAGTGCAAGGAGGTGTCGCCAGATCTACCGATCCTCCTAGCGAAGAGTGAGGTATTTTTTTCAAAGATCCTTTGTAATGCGAGTTTATCGCCACTCGCACATGCTTCAAACACTTCCATTTCTTCTTCTTCCATGTCTTCCATTTGGTATAGGATGAACAAACTCCTCACCAGCAGTTTCAACCAAATGCACCCCTACCTCCACCATCAGCTAAAGGTAGAAAAGAAAGGAAAAGAGACCGACAAGCCATCATGATATGACTGTCAGCATCGAAAATGGGAATCATCAACTTGTCCTCGAAAGCTGCTGCTACGAAGTGTAACCTGCACGAATTCTGGAATTCTACAGTAGGGTCCAATCGGAACGGTTCAGCATAAACAACCACAACGTAGATGGGATATCTGAAAATTTTGTACATCAATCTGAATTATTTTCACCCTTGGATTAACAGTTTTATAAAAAGATATTTAAGTACAAGGATGCGGACACTTTTCCTGCCGTGCCGTCTTGGGCCTATAAATGATGACTTTAGTTTGAATTATTTGGAGAGGGTCCTCTATTGTGATGTGGAAATTTTATCTTTTACTTCATACGGCTGAATTTCCACCCCCACATGTTATTCTGACAAAGACGGACGCTGCTTCCGCGAAAGTTCTGTAAAGAACAGGTGTGGCCGCACACGTTATTCTCACAACGATGGATGGATACAGTATGCGAGAAAGTTCTGCATTTTCTTGGGGTGGGACCGTGGGGGTGGGTTATTATTATTATTATTATTATTTGGGGGTGGTTGGAGGCCATTTTAAAAGCATTTTTTTTAATTTTGGGGGGGGGGGGGGGGGGGGGGGGGCCATTTTTAATAGTATTTTTTAATTTTTTTTAATTTTAAAAATGGATCGAGATGGAGGTGGGGGTGGGCGTGGTGGGGGCCATTTTAAAAAGCATTTTTTAATTTAAAAAATGGACGGAGGTTGAGTTTGAAATGATATTGATTAGTCTCCTTCCATGAATGCCGAGGCATTTGCAAATGTTAGGATGTTTTTTTCTATTTTTCACCTGACGTGGTATTTTATTGAAGCACTTGCAAATGTCATATCCCTTCGGTGGGCATTTTAAAATTTCAGCCACTTAAAACCTTGAAAGACTTTTGACAATTCAGGAATGTCATTTCTAAATGTTTAAATACAAGAGAGTATTCAAATGTCTTAAAGAATTTTAAAATTCTCTAAACAAGAACTCCATATTTTAAGAAATTCTCCATTTTCCATACTAAATTTCACAAAGCTTCTCCTTTTCGTTTTCAATAAGATTATTGGAGCAACACATCAGAGTCTTTCATCTCTTGATCAACAAATTTATGCATTACTTTCAAGGAAAACTGGGGTAACGGATTGAAATTTATACTTGAATAATTCAAGCAACATGGCCTGGGCATTATTTAGAAAATAGAAAGCATATCTGTTATATTTATTTTAAAATTTGAAGGTGTACCATATTCAATTGTCGATAGTGGTGAACAAACTCCACTGTTGGGATGGGATGAACAAACCCGTCATTAGTTTCAACCAAATACACCCCTACCTCCCCCACTAAAAGTTGAAGTGGATGTGTACCTCCACCAGCAGCTATAGTGGAAATGAAGAAAAAGAAAGCACCAAACCCTCATAAATCATGATAGGACTGGTGAGCTGCCACTCCGCGTGGAAAATGGAAATTCATTAACTTGTCCTCGAATCCGATGCCAATTTTGAGACTCTACGTTGGGGTCTACTTATTGAAGTCGGCATCGTTCAAAATAAAGAATCTGACCCGTACATGAGGTATGCTAAAATTTTACATCAATTCTGTATTGTTTCTTCCACAGTTAGATTAGCTGTTTATAAAAAGATTTATAAACACAAGGATGCGGTCACTTTCCCTGCCGTGCCGTCTGGGGCCGGTAATGATGATTTTGTTTTGCATCATTTGGAGTGTGGCGTGTATCACGATGTGGAGTCTTTATCTTTCACCTAAAACACGGTTGAATTATTGACCCTCCGCATTGATTCCATCCCCCATCACCGCATTTTACTCTTGACAAAGACGGATGCGGTTTCCGCGAAACTTCTGTACAGAACAGGAGGGGTTCCACAAGTTATTCTGACAGAGATGGATGGATGCAATTTTCAAAGCACAAACGCTATGGAGATCGAATAGGGCCTAACTGTAAGCCCGATTTGAATTGTATTGACATCTATTACCCTCAAATATCTTTCGCTCGTTCTCTCTCAAAGCACTCAAATGTCATTCCAACCTTGACTTCTATGACCCTCAAATGTCTTTTACACATCTATAACCCTCAAATATATTTCACTCATTATCACTCAAGCACTCAAAAGTTATTTCAACTTTTCATTTAAAAAATAGGGCTCCCAGTCATGCCCCCCATTTGGTCTCGGTAGCATTTCTCCAATCAAAATGCTTTGGTTTCGCGGTGCCCGGTCCTTTTCTCGTATTTTAAAAATCGACAGTGACACGTATAGGGATTGACATTTTGTCTTAAGAAGCTAACTGTGAGATTAGCGAGGGTTCTGTAGATTTTTCATTGAAAGTTCAACGCATTGCGCAACGATATGGTCTCATCTTTCATTCTTTGCCCCCAGCTTCTTTGAATGCTACGGGAGTTCACGTCGTTTTGATAGAAAAAAAAAAATTTCCAGAAATTGAAATGACTCAATGCATATAGCTAACTTTCTACTAACACAATTAGAGTTTCGAGATTGACGCTTTCCTAAAATTAAAGTGGGAGAGTCATAATGCAACAATTTGAAAATCAAAAATTAATGTCGGAGTCGAAAAAAATCCTTTGGGGAATATGTCAGCAAACTGAAGGTCAATAGGAACATGAGGTAAAGAAATGTCATCACGCTTCAATTTATCCCGAATAAAATGACAGTCCACCTCAATATATTTGGTGCTTTCATAAAAGACACAATTTTCAGTGAACCTGAAAGCCCCAGTGTTATTCGCATGCAAGAATGTACGAGATGGCTGTGCAAATCCGAATTCCGAAAGAGACCCCATAGCCATAAGATTCACGAACATGCGGGAGACGTTTTAAATAAAAAATAAGAGAGACATGAGATGAAGGGGCATTAACAACGTGGATCGGTGGGGGGAAGTTTGGGAAATGAAAGTGAACATTCCTAGCAAGTAGCAACATAGTGCAGCGAACCTTCACCAGAGCTTGCACTAGAAATGTTTTTTAACTTTGCTGCCAAGCTCTACGCAACACGGCTTTGGGATAAAGACGGACGGGGGGACTCAAGAGGGATCCTTGTGTCGCTATCTATTATACTGAAACAGTGTAACGCATGAGGGCGCACATCATGATAATTGAAGTGGAGTCATTAAAATTAAATTTTAATATTTTATAGGGTAAAAATAAATAATTATAAAAAATTTAGTGACAAAAAATAACAATTTGTAAACTTAAGGGAGGCCATGGCCCAGGCCTACATGTAGGTCTGCCCCTGGGCGAGACCTCCCCAACCTAGGCCCCATGTGGGGTTGGGAAAGGAGGGTTTTGGAAATTTTGGTGAAACTTATCTACCTTTTAAGACTTGGGTCACATCCAATCATCCTCTCACCTTCATCCAGATGTCACATATTTAATGGCATCGGGCTTAGGTGTGCAATCTATCTAACAATGTACAGCCATTCAGATGGGTACAAACCCAGGGGAACATGTGTACTATTGGAGGGGTTTGGGCCACTCAGATGGACTCCCAGGAGGCCCCACAGCCAGTGTGCAAGTTGCACACAAATTGTTGATTTTCAATCCATCTCCTCAAATTTCAATTAAATAGAAATGGATGCCACTGTGCCATTGAGCACATGATCAACGTGATTGTGCCACATCAGCAGAGATGTTACATCAATGCTAAGTCACATTTTCAATCTTGTGGTCAATCTTATAGTGGGGCATTTTCATATTAAAAGTGAGATTTGAAGATATGTCACTTAAGAAGATGAGATTCGTTTTGAACCGTCTAAATTATTTCTATGTAGGCCCCTCAATTGACTTCCAAGCATCCACCACATGGAACAAGGGATCCAGCCTCTAGGTTGACATCAGCTCCTAACTATGATGGTGGGACTGTATTGTAATTCTGGCCCTTTGGGATTCTCTCCCTTTCTTTTTTTGTCTTTTGGCCTCTAGCTCCTTTGGGCTAAGGAGTCGTACTTTAACTTGAGGAACCAGCGTCCAACATCCAGCTTCGCTCCCTGCAAAGAAGCCAACACCACTCAACTATAACTGTGTGTTAGCATTTCTGGCCTTCCAGTTTATTTCTCATAGTTGTAAGGTTGGTTTTGTTGACATCATCTGTCCCATTTAGTCACTTTTTGATTAATAAAACTCTACTTTCAAGACTAAAAAAATGGGTTTTGCCCGTAGAGCTACCCGAAGACATAAAATTTGCCTATCAACAGTTGAAGTTTTGCAAATTCTCGTAAGGCTATCCATGCAATATCGTTGGCCGATGCAATATCACACATATTGCACTATGTGCTGTCCTAGGGTGCCGCGATGTCGCAACTTTTTTTCGTACTATCAACTTTGCAGAAAATATTTAAACTTTGACATTTATGGGCAAATATATGGTCTAAAGGCAACCATACCATTATAATCTTAAAAAAAAAGTTTTTAGGAGTGTTTAGATGTATGGTGAAGTGAAGTGAGGTGACGTAAAACCTCCATTATCTAGACAAGAAAAGACAAGGGGCATATCAAAAGTATATAAATTCAAAATTCCCTCATTCTCTTTAAAAGAAAGTAAAAAAGCAACATCCTTTTTCCATTGAATGACAAAAAAAAAAACCCTCTTTTGACACAAAAAGTCAAAAAGATTCTTTATTAAGCAACTAAAAATAAAAAATCATCATAACGTTTTATATTTTATTCTCTCTTGATTTGATGCTTCCCCTCACTTTACTTCCATTCACCATACAACCATACAAGAGTCTTTCGTATCATAATATAATGAGGTCAACATTTGCAGTGCCACAAGTTTGAACTTTGAACCACAATTGCCCATAAAAATACCTCGGCGGCCATGAATAAATTTTCACGCAATCCCTTTAACATCCCGTGTATGGTTTTTGGCCCACATTTTAAGTAGAGTTTTTAACAAAAAGCCCCCTATATTTTCATGATACCTAAAAACCGCCCTTGTATTTTATGTTTTTACTGATAGCTTCCTTGACTGACAGTCAAACTGTACAATGAGTAACTGCTTCTTTCTCCCTTTCTCATTTGTTTTTATTTTTGACCATTTTCCCCTGAGAAAAACTTAATGAGTTACCCTTGCTGGTCACCTGTAACCCACCCAACCGGGCTCCATCTCCACCCTATATGAGAAACACTATCCTTTGTTCATTATCGGGTATGATCTTGTAATTGAAGATTAGAAACGATCAAGCGGAATGCTTTGTCACACATGTTAATGTGTTAATGCTTCATGGTTGGACCCACCTATGGATTTGGTGGAAGATAGGCGTTGAACTCTTGGTTTTGATCATGACCCATTTCTCTAATAGTGTCACATTTATGTGAGCACTATATTTGTATTGTCAATTCCATGCCAATGTGTCCCGAAGACCTTTCCTCTCGAAGTGTGTCAAGAAAGATCAACTTCAAGAGATTCTTCAAGCTTATGGAATGCCCGGATTCGTCAAGAAAATCTCCATTTGTGTGCCAATCATATCAGGTATTTTCAGACCCAAAACCATTACCTCTCTGGACCCTAGGACCCCTAGTTGTCTTGCTTTAACATCTGTGTGCATATCCTTATGTTGATTGTTTCAATCTCTTGATGTAGTTTCATATGCTTTCTTCAACATTGAATATTGCTTAATGCACACGCTTTGTCTACACATCACTTGTTTACTTTGAAATCTTGATAAATAAATTAAAAGTGGAATTGAAGTTCTCGTAGTCCTATTCAAACCCCCCCCACCCCCCCCCCCCCCCCCCCCCCCCCCCCCAAGGACTTGTGCATTGGCCCAAGGTGTACTTTCATTCTCCTCTTCATCAAGAGCCAAAATATTGCATAGCATCCATGGTGGGTGTAAGGTCCGCGACCTTACTGGGTAGTTGGGTCCAATAGTCGGACCATTGACCCATTCATTTAGTTATTATTATAGTTAATTGTATTATCAGATATTTAGGTGGGTTTAGGTCATGAGCAAGATTCTTTTAGTGTTAGAATAGTGCCTGCAAAGTTTTATGTGATTCCGAGTGCGTTTGACCTTAGTTAGGGGGTAGTTTGCAATTTAAGAAAAATTAAATGTTTTTAAGGAAAAATTCGACTTGCCATGATTTTGGGTTTATTGGAAAGGTCTCGTCGTGCTGATCATTTTTGTCTCTTAGCTCGTCCCGATTCGACAATCAAAAACCCTTCAAATGGTCCATTCACCGGTCCCATTTAAGGGCAATTGAGTCTTTTCCCCTCCATTCTCCTTAAGTAGGGATTAGCCCTGATTGCTTTTCATTCTCTGCAACGAACGAGAACTTCTACAGTCCCTTCTTCTTCCTCATCTTCTCTAAAGCTCCAGAACTCCCTCGAGAAAAAATCATTTCCGCAATCCGAACCGCTCATCTTCATCCTTTCGATCTACTCATTCATTTGATATTAGTTTGGGTAACCTTTCTCATCCTCATCTTTTCAATCATCTTCTCTTTTGGTTAGATTTTGGTCATTTTTTATCTTCTTCTTCCCTTTCCTCTCTTTTGCGTTCTAGGTTATTTTTGAGCGGGTTAGATTCGTGGATTTTGCGGTAGAAGGCTTCTCCTCGAGTTCCCCATTTTTCTATCTTCTTCTCGGTTGAGGCAAGTAGATATTCAATTTATAATTTAACACGAATGCTTGTTTTCTTCATTGATGTTGATCACATGATAGAATACCCAAATGCCAAGTTGTTCGGATTTTTTATTTGGGATTAACATGTTAGATTAGGTTTTGGGGATTTGGGATTGGTTTAATTAGTAATTGGTAATCTTAAAATGTTTTTAAATTGCTGGAATGGATATAATGATGGGAATGGGTTGTTCGGAGAACATAGTGGCTCAAATTCGTGCAGGCGCAACCATTGGAAGGGTTTGGGATGGAGTGGAAATGGTTTGGATTGAAAGAACAGCAAACTAGGCTTCCTGCGCACGAACATTTGAATGTTCCTTCTGAACGTTTGAACTCAGGGACCCGTGGATGAATGGCTGGGAATGGACGTTCGAACATTCTTCCGAACATTCAAACGTTGGAGCCTTCGGGAGAATGGCGTGGGACGCTGAGCGATCAAACGCCCCTTCCCGACGTTCGAACATTGGAACCTTCGGAAGAATGGCTCTGGGACGAACGCTCGAACTCTTTTTCCGAACGTTCGATCCCTCAGGTGATTTGGCCTAGGGCAGGAGTTCGAACTCTCAGTATTTGAATGATATTAGGCAAAATTCCAATAACAATAACTTTTGACCCGTTTGTCGGATTTCCGCAAGCCATATACCATTGGAAAGCTCTTAGAACATAGAATCCAAAGGTACAAGTTTCGTGATAATTGGAGATCAGGAAGTGAGATAATGATTTGGATTAGTAATTCAGACCACGTGTTGCTGGAAACAAGACTATTGACCTAGGTTGGGTCTTAGATGTTGGAAACTATAAACCTATTATCTCATGACCATTAATAGGGTTAACATCAAAGTATGGGGCTTGGTACGCTTCGATGGGTTGTCTAGGTATTCGTGTATTACGCGTGAGTAAACCAAATGCGTATGGAACTGAATTAATCGATGCTTAACATGATTGTACACCAAGGGATTTCTTTAGAAGTATTGTTGGTTCAATTTCCACACGTACTCTGTTAGACCATGTGTAGTACAGGATGACAACACTTGCCTAGGTCTGGATTGTAATTCCTCCTTGACTTGTTAATTGTATCCGTTGGTATTGCTCATTGTACACTCACTTGACATAAAACACATAATTAATTATGAAACATAAATCCTTGTAGATTTTGGACTTGGACCTGACTTAGAACGTACCTTAGGATCCCGTGTCATGTATTGACGAACATGACTGGCTAGCGTATAAGGGATTATTGTGTGAGTTTGACTTGTTTTTGTATCGTCTCGAGTGAGATAATCCCTATGAACATATCTTGTGTATTGAACTAGCCATACCTGCTTGTCTTGGTCTTCCTTGTGTCAGCGCCACTTCATTTTTATTTGAATGTCATGGCCAACTGTAGTTTGGGGTTTTATGATGGGCCGGCTACATGGACATTGGGGTGAGCTGTCGACCTTGGACAGCGTCTATGGCGTTATATAGTTGGGAGCGGGCCAAGACCATACTACTATTCATAGAACCGGGAGCTAGGATCCCACTGGAGACGGACTTTGATATCAGTAATCTGGATTGGATCGTTATTGGTACCCCGTGTGGTGGCTAGGACATCCACGGAGTCTCCCTCTTGATTCTTGCATTGCATTGTATGGTTGGTAGTGATTGTTAGTTGACTTTAAGTTCCGTTATTTGTTTCTGATGTTTACTATTCGTGTTTCATGCTTAGTTTCGTTTTCTTGTATTCGTATGATTTTATACTTGTCACTATTTTTATACTTGATGCGTGTCATGTTCATTATATCTTGCTTATCTATTGCTCACCATGTCATTGACTTTATTCCTTGGTGTGCAGATATCACAGGTGAGTACTATTATGAGGAGCAAGCAGGTGAGGAGATCCAAGAGGATCTCCAATCGACAGAGGAGGAACGAGAGTGGTGTGCCAATGACGTAAAGTAGCGTCATCATTCCTGACATGAGAGAGAGACTCACATGGGACATGTTCTAGTTTTTAATGCATTCTTTTATTGATTATTTCGTTGTTAGACCTTTCTTTCATTGACTTCATGTGTTAAATGGCCTTAGTTATTGGGATGACCATTATAAATAATTTAACTTCTTGATTAGCTTTCATTTTTCTTTTACAACTTTAAATATTAATGAGAGTTATTAGTCATTGTTGATGTCCATATATGCCTTAAAATATATGTAGGATCTTACACCCCATTGATGTACCACTTATCCAAAAACCCTTTGGTGATAGGAAACGGCACAACAATAGTTTTATGGTGAGGGAGTGGGCTCGACTACAATTATGACCGCTGAGCAGCAAGGGTGGACGTTGACCTCAACAATCCCTCCCTCAACAACACACCCGCCGCGACTCCTACTGCGAACTCGCAAAACGCGTGTCCCGTGACTCGAACACCTGACCCACCAGGATCTGATACCACTTGTAGGATCTTACACCCCATTGATGTACTATTTATCACAAAACTAATTTGTGATAGAAAACGGCACAACAATAGTTTTTTAGTGAGGACATGGGCTCGACCATAATTTTGACCGCTCAGGAGCGAGAGTGGACGTTGACCTCAACAATATATGATTACCGCAAATTGTTATATTACTTGATGTGTGAAATGCAACATTCTCACAGCGGACTTACGATCATTGGGCCTAAAGGGAAAAAAAATTAATTAGCCCTAAAATTTCACTCCCCGGATCCAGTTTATTCTCTAATTGGGTTCGGAGACATGATAGTGGGGTTCCGTCATCCGATGGCCATTGTGCATAAAATGGGTGCCTAGTGGCCAGTGTACTGGCAAGCTCCTACATTGTGTACACCAACTGTTTGATAAAACTCAAGTGGCATAGTGGCATTTGTTCCCAGGGATTGTACCCCACATACTGTACTGCATTCAAATTACAACTCAATTGAGTGTTGAATTAACTGAATCCAAGCGTTTTATTGAGGTAGTGCCACATTTCGGTGATATAGATTATTCCTATGTGCTCATGTTCTCATTTAACTATCCATTTAGTGACCCAGTTGTTATTAACTACCCACAACTCTATTGTTGATTTTCAGTTAGGCTCGGTATGATGACTTTCAACATGCTGTATTGTAAACTCATATTCAATGAAATTTGGAAATACCGAGGTTCTGAAAGTCATCAATTTGGGGGTGGGCCCCAACGCATGTTGGAAAAAAAAATAGTTCGTATAAATCCAGGCCTTTTAAACTCAAATACCACCCATGAATTGTGATTATTCCCAATATAATACCATTCCAATCATTGATGGCTGTTGTGATCTAGGGCCTACGAAGAGAGATCAAGCACACACAAGAACACGAGAGATTTACGTGGTTCAGCTTTTGGCCTACGTTCACGGGAAAGACGGGAGAATTCACTATGCAATTAGAAGAGGTTATACATCATAGAGACCCTAAGTCTCTATTTATAATATCAGCCCCAAAACTCTGTTACACCCAAATACTACTTCTGATCACAGTAGACATATAACAGGTGCACTTCTAATCACAGTACAGAATGGGCAATCTAGGGGGCCCGGTTAACCAAGATTTATTAACTTCTATTGAGCCATACAAACTAACAAATCTCCACCTTGGCGAACATTGAAGCTGATCCTCATGCACATAACACATCTCACCGTCTCTACCTGCCCCTTAGGGCACTCAGATACTGATCACATTAATCAAGTCCAAGCAATGCTTGAACTTGACTGCTGGAATAGTCTTGGTCATCATGTCAGCTGGATTCTCTACCGTAGCAATCTTAATTATTGCAATAGCACCCTTGGCGATGACATCTCGAATGAAATGAGCCCTAACATCTATGTGCTTGGTCTTTTCATGATACTTTAGATTATGTGTCAGATCGATCGCACTCTGACTGTCACAGAAAACAGTAACCAGCTTCTGTTCTAATCCCTGATCTCCAACCAAGCCTGTCAGCCAAATAGCTTCCTTCACTGCCTCTGTAGTTGACATATATTCTGCTTCAGTGGTAGACAAGACAGCTTTGGATTGCAATGCTGCCTTCCAACTAATGGCACCGCTAGCAAAAGTGAAGACATAACCTGTCAAGGTCCTTCTTCTGTCTAAATCTCCAGCAAAATTTGAATCAACATATCCAATAACACTTCCAGAAGTGTTGTTGCTTTTGTCATAAACTATCCCAACATCAGTAGTACCTCTCAAGTAACGAAGTATCCATTTCACTGCCTGCCAATGGGCCTTTCCAGGGTTATCCATGTATCTGCTAACTACACTAACCGCATGTGAAATATCTAGCCTCGTGCAAACCATGTCATACATGATACTCCCAACTGCACTAGCATAAAGAAACATGAGACATGTGCTCCACCTCTTCCTCAGTTTGTGGTGACAAAGCAGCGGAAAGTTTGAAATGGGCTGCCAATGGAGTATTCACAGGTTTCGAACTTTGCATACCAAAGCGCTCCATAACCTTCTCAAGGTACCCCTTTTGTGACAAAGACAATTTGCCCGCTTTTCGGTCCCTTTGAATCTCCATTCCAAGAATTTTCTTCGCAGCACCTAAGTCTTTCAACCTGTTGATCTCAGACATGTCCTTTGCAGCAATCAATATGTCATCAACATATAGCAACAAATAGACATACGAGCCATTGGAGTGCTTCTTGTGGTATACACAATTGTCATACGCACTCCTGCAATAACCGTTTCCAACCATAAAGGTATCAAAACGCTTGTACAATTGCCTTGGAGACTGCTTCAGACCATATAACAATTTCTTTAGCAAACAGACGTAGTCTTCCTTTCCATGAATTTCAAACCCCTCTGGTTGATGCATATAAATCCGTTCATCTATCTCGCCATGTAAAAACGCAGTCTTGACATCAAGCTGCCCCAACTCTAAATTGAATTTAGCAACTATAGCAAGTAGCACCCTAATAGAACTATGCTTCACCACAGGAGAGAACACTTCATTGAAGTCAACACCCTCCCTCTGAGTATAGCCTTTTGCAACCAGTCGTGCTTTGAACCTAGTATCTTCCATCCCCGGAGTTCCTTCCTTTTTCTTGAAGACCCATTTGCATCCAACAATCTTCTGGCCTTTCGGAGGTTTTACAAGCTCCCAAGTCTGATTCTTGTGAAAAAATTCAATCTCCTCACCCATGGCTACAGCCCATTTTATTGATTCTTTGCTAGTGATGGCATCCCGATATGTAACTGGCTCAGACTCAATACTCTCAGCTGTATTAAGAGCGTAGGCAACAATATCTTCATACCCGTATCTCTGAGGTTTCTTAATCTGCCTCCTCTCTCTGTCCCAAGTAAGCATGTAATCATCCGGAATTGTACTTTCCTCGTTTGAGCTTTGCATCTCCTCTACATCTTGTTGAACTGGGACATCTACTTGCACCTTATCCTGTAATTTTTCTGGGGCATCCTTCTCAAGCTCCACCTGTTTACTGACACCGTTTTGATCCTCCACCTTTCCAGCATCTTGACACTCCTTCGGTTTCAACATAGCAGACTCATCAAAGGTCACATCTCTGCTTATAATGCATCTAGGAGATTTCTCATCTAGGCACCATAGCCTATATCCTTTAACACCATCTGCATAGCCTAGAAATATGCACTTTCTTGCCCTTGGTTCAAGCTTTCCATCATTTACATGAGCATAAGCAGGACAACCAAATATACGCAAGTTTGTGTAATCAGCAGGAGATCGAGACCATACCTCTACAGGAGTTTTACATTCTATAGCTGTTGATGGAGACCGGTTTATCAGATAACAAGCTGTGTTAACAGCTTCCGCCCAAAACTTCCTAAGTAACCCTGCATTAGAGAGAATGCACCGAGTTTTCTCTAGAATAGTCCTGTTCATCCGTTCTGCAACTCCGTTCTGTTGCGGTGTATTTCTGACTGTGCGATGTCTCACAATACCTTCATTCTTGCAAAACTCATTAAAAGCACTATTACAGAATTCCAAGCCATTGTCAGTCCTTAAGCGCTTGAGCAGTTTACCTGTCTGCTTCTCAATCATAGCCTTCCATTGCTTGAACTGTGCAAAAGCTTCATGTTTGTACTTTAAGATATACACCCAGACCTTCCGAGAATAGTCATCAATAAAGGTCAACATGTATAAACCACCACCAAGAGATGGAACATGAGAGGGACCCCAAAGATCAGAGTGGATATAATCCAGAGTACCCTTTGTCCGATGAACAGCAGTCCTGAACTTGACTCTACATTGCTTTCCGAAGATATAATGCTCACAGAAGTCCAGCTTTCCTGTTTTCTGACCACACAGCAAACCATGTTTAGTCAACTCATCCATACCCCTCTCACTCATATGCCCAAGTCGCATATGCCATAACTTGGTAATTTCTGAATCTGAATCTGAGGACGACACAGCTGCAACACCTGTAATTGTACTACCTTGAAGAAAGTAAAGACCATTCTGCTTCAGTCCCTTCATCACTACGAGAGCACCCTTCAAGATTCTCATAACTCCACCTCTAGCTTTGTAGGTACAACCGTTGGAGTCAAGCGTACCCAAGGAAATCAGATTTTTCTTCAACTCTGGAATATGCCTAACATCTGATCAAGTTCTCACAATACCGTCATGCATCTTAATTTTGATTGCACCTATCCCAACAACCTTACAAATTGCATTATTTCCCATAAGTACTTTACCACCATCAATAGATTGATAATTGGTAAACTAACCTCTTTAAGGACACATATGATAGGAACACCCCGAATCAAGAATCCACTCAATGGTTGAGCTACCAACAGTAACCGAAAGAACTTATGCACCGTCAGAGTTAATCTCTGCAACATCGGTTGCAATTCCGGCAATTTCTCCAGAATTAGATTTCTCTTTCCCTTTACGCTCTGGACAATCTTTTCTAAAATGCCCTTTGTTGTGACATTTGAAGCACTTTAATTTTCTAGTTTTTGATTTTGACCTAGATCGGCCTCTTCTATTCTGCTCTTTCTTCTCTGTTCTGCCATGCGCTACCAAACCCTCACCAGAACTGTCATTGTTTTCAGTTGCAACCTTTTTCTTCAACTCCTTGGAGTTCAAGGCTGACTCAACATCTTCCTTAGAAAGAGTTTCTCTACCATACATCATGGTATCAACAAAGTTCTCATACGAGGGTGGTAAAGAGCATAGAAACATGATAGTTTGGTCCTCATCATCAATTTTGACATCTATATTTTCAAGATCCAAAATAGCTTTTGTAAAAGAATCAAGTGAGTTGAAATAGATATACCTTCCTGCATTTGCAACGTGAACAATCGCTTTTTCAGATACAAGCGATTCGTGAGAGATTTCGTGATGTACAAGTTCTCCAACTTTTGCCACATGCCAGCAGCAGTTTTCTCCTGAACAGCAGAATTTGACCATACGCCTTTTCCAGCAACTCATCATTCTCTTCATCTGAAAGTTTGTCAAATAAAGCATTCTTTCCTCTCGAAGCTTTCAACAACCCATTCTGAACTAGCAAAGAATGCATCTTCAGACGCCAAAGACCGAAGTCGTTATTTCCATCGAATTTCTCAATGTCAAACTTCATAGCCATTCCGCGAATCTTTCACTATACTTGCGTAGATCTGGTCACCATGAGCACGCTGGAAGAAACGGATCTGAAATCCGACTCTGGACGGCTAAGATATCACAAAAATAAGTTTCTAAGCTCCGAACAGTCAAACTCCTTCGTTGACAGTTGAACAGCTAATCTTCTTCCACAACAGCGTAGATCTGCTCGCAACGAGTCCGTAGGCTCAAATGGATCTCAGATCGGACTCCGAATCGTCAAGATATCGCAAAAACAAATTTCAGCCTTCGATTTGGTCAAACAGCCTTTGACCGGACAGATATGCTGACGTCAGCGCTGCTGTTAGCACCTTTTTGCTGCTGGTTCTGGGCTTCTTCTCCACGGGTCAGGTCAACCTCGACTTGACCCGACCTGGACTGGCTGATGGGCTTTTGAAGCGGGTCAGGTTTGACCTGACCTGCAGCAGGCCCACCTTCTTCTTCTTCAACCGTTCTGTTCCTGTAATAGAACTGGGTTCGTCTTCCACTCGGGTGTGAAGCAGCGGCGACCACTCTCACAATCACCGACGGTAGTGGCGGCGACCCCCCTTCTCCGGCGACGGGATGAGGCAGGGATTCCGGCGACGGCGATACGGGCCCCACCGGGAAAAACCCAATCCAAATCGCTGCTTGGATTTGCAGCAATCTGATTTCTGCAGCGATGGCGGCACGCAGCAGCATCGCTCCTCCTTTGTTTCCGGCGTGCAAAATCTCCAGTGATGTCCAATCAAGAGCGGTGGTAAACCGATCTTCTTCAATCGCCCGATCTGTTACCCTTCGATTTCTCTCTAATGCAATAGGCCCTTTGATGATCCGATCAGATCTTCTGATCTTTGCACGATCTGTGGCCAACTTCGCGATTGATTTGTCATGCCCTCTGAGATCTGATACGTCAGATCTCCTCCGATCACACGCAACGCTCTGATACCAATTTGTTGTGATCTAGGGCCTACGAAGAGAGATCAAGCACACACAAGAATACGAGAGATTTACGCGGTTCGGCTTTTGGCCTACGTCCAAGGGGAAGACGGGAGAATTCACTATGCAATCAGAAGAGGTTATACATCATAAAGACCCTAAGTCTCTATTTATAACATCAGCCCCAAAACCCTGTTACACCCAAATACTACTTCTGATCATAGTAGACCTATAACAGGCGCACTTCTAATCACAGTACAGAATGGGCAATCTAGGGGGCCCAGTTAACCAAGATTTATTAACTTCTATTGAGCTATACAAACTAACAATGGCCATTGGATTTATTTATGGACCCATTCATACCATAAATTCGACAACCATGTAATGCTCCTTTTTTACTAATAGGAGAAAAGTAGGAAATCCATAAAAGAGAAAAAGCAGAGAATTCAAAAAAGAGAAACATTAGCCAACTATTAATCTCTCTTTCTAAAAAGGATAAATCTCCACCTAAGCAACTCATGTCATTAACTGTCCCTTTTTCATTGGTCAAATGGAGGGGTGTTTTTGTTTTTTAAAATGCCCCGAAAATGCCCCTGTTTTCTAGTGCTCCTCCTTATTTATATATATATATATATATATATATATACGGGCTAGCTCTCCTAAGCTCAAGCTTAGGATAAGGTAAGCTCAAGTATGTTGTGGGGCCCACCTGGGGACCCATATGGGGATGGGGATGGGGGGATTTTAAGGACTCCGTGAGATCCTTCTCTCTGGAAAAAATCAGCTCCAACCGTGATTTCTATCATATCCATATGGGCCCAAAAGTTTAATGGTCAACGGTCCATTTAAATTGATACATAGTCGATCCAACGGTTTAGATAATTTGGATCTAATCGAAAGTTGGCGGATATGTGCAATTTAGGAGAGTCATGTGTTTGGTCCATTTGGATGAACAAAAGATGGGCCCCACAAGCATGGAGCTTACAAAATTTTATCCTAAGCTTGAGCTTAGGAGAGCCTTGCTCATATATATATATATATATATATATATATTGGGAAGCTAAGTTGAGATGCTCAAAATTATAAAAAGAACCTAATGTCAACATGTGATAGTTTGGTCAACTGGGGATTTCGAAGGAGAAAATAAAGGATTGGTCACATATGACATTGTGTTAAGCAATAGAAGGAACGCGAAAGAGCAAAAGTTCATGTGGCTGTGTTGCACATGTTGAGAAGGATGTGCAGATTTTTACAAATGAGGCATTAGAAACAACGGGTAACTTGCTGAAGGCATTATGGGAAGAATGGGGTCATTTAAGACATTATTGGTCAAGGGAAGGAGGGCGCAATTGCTAAAAGCAAGGGTCCTCCCCTTCAATGGCTCACCCCAAGCATTATGCCACTGAGACTTAGTCTTACCATAACATTTCATCATATTACTCAATCACATGCTCAATTTTAGAGTATGATCAAACACTATTAGAGTAGTTCTTTTGTGAATTATTTTAGATCAACTTGGTTCTTGCAACCTGATCAATGTTGTCAAATTAATACTACTATATGTTGTCGCCCTATTTAAACATATGGTTAATAATAATATAAAATAAAAAAATATTGAAAAGAAAAGGATACCAAAGAAAGGATACAAAAGAAATATGAATGAGAAAGAAGCTCAATTAGAAAATGTTTTCATGGTAATTAACAAATGCTATAAAGCAATTTCACGTTGCGAGATATAGTTAGATGAAATTTCATCACCATTTGAAATCATGTCTTCGATAAGATTTTCATAAAAGCTAATGAATATTATAAAATCACTAAAATTCCTATCCCCTCATTTTATGGGTTTTCAATCTATTAAGATTAATCTATTCATCTATCTAGATATGAAACTATTGCTAGTTGAAGTATCACCACGTTCAAATGACACCTGCCTTCTGATTACCATCATGGGAAGCTAACATTTTGTAAATCATTAATGCCTTTTGTGCAAAATATCCATTAATCATTTTGTAAAATGGTTTTATTTATCATTATTCTTACAGTCTCATAGGTTTACTTGCTCATTATTGTCATAATTATTAAATCAAGAAAGCAAAATAGATTAATGAAATTAGGAAATATCACCATGAAATTGAGGCTGCTAAATAACTAGTAAAGGGAGTTTTCTAATAAGGTAAGATACCAAAATGGTGTGATAAAAAAACGTAACTACACTAATAGTGATAATGGTGCGAGCAAAATAAGGTAACTTCATTAATCGAGAAATTAACGGAGAGAAATGCTGAGAAAACTTTTTGAGGTTCAACGGATTGAGAGAGAGAGAGAGAGAGAGAGAGAGAGAGAGAAATTTTGGAGGGACCAACCAATCATATCCATGAAGATTTTACAAATTTTGGAGGGGCCATGGCCCCTGCAACCCCTCCCTAGTTCCGCCCCTGTTACAACAGATAATGTCGCCATGTCCACTCTAAAATCATAATCAAACTCAGAATGAAGGTGACATCAATGGAGATTAACGCCAAGACCACCAGTGAATTCACATACAACTTCTTCTCTTTCTGAAGGATCGTTATAAATAGTATTAAGGCCAACGATACGAAGAAGCCCAAGGCATCAAAGGCCACTAAAAATGTATATAGGCCTGGATTTGTCTCCCTTTGAATCGCTTTCCCTGGTATATGGTTTGTGTGATTACCTCGACCTAAATCTTGCATAAAGCCCCCGGTGGACTGAGTACGGCTTGGAAGGTGACAGTCACGATTAACCCGACCACTGCGATCAGCTTCATTTGCATGTCGGTCAGTGATGCTGGGTTGGCTCTTTTTCTGGCTTTGAGTTGTTTGATGATGGTCATCCTTCTACAATTGGAATCATTGGCAACATTTGCATCACTGTCACGCGCTGGAATTTGTTCTAATGTATCGAGGGCGGTATTTCCTTCATTGTTTGCGGCATTTGCCTTCATTCCGGGCTGACTCAGGCGAAGCTCAATAATCTGTAATGGAAGCTCAATAATCCGTTGTGGGGCATACCCAGGGATCGGACGATGGGGGATCGCATGATCATCCTAACAAATTCATCAACTGCTCAACTGCCCCACAAATTTCACCCCTTGAAAATGGGTGCATTTGATCAAACGTCCAATCCATTTAGATGAGTGCAAGCCCGAGATAAATGTGGTCTATTGAGATGGACCATCAGGTGGGCACCACTATGAAGTGTGCACGGAAATCACCGTGTGCATCGCATAGTGGATAACTTTTATGTGTGTGTATTATCCCCTTTCAAGTGCATAAATGCTGAGAATGGGGTAAGAAGTCCCAGTTCTCATTGGGAGGTCTTGTCTACTTACATACGTGAGTTGTATTTATGTCTCCTCACATATGTGAGTTTTCATCACCTCACATGTATGATTTGTGTTTCTGTCTCTTTGCATGTGTCTATCTCTCCACAATGTATGAGTTCCCATCACCTCAGATGTGTGAATTGTGTCATGAGTCTTAGGTCCCAGCAACTTCACTCGGTTACAAAAAAAAATGCATACATGCTCATCTAAGCAATTTTCTTCATAGCCTTTTGGGGCCCACCTACGCCACATCAATCCATGGGAAGGTGGGAATTGAAAGACGCAACTCACCAGTGTGAAGAATTTCATGTCCATCAGATCAAGTGGGCCCTGCAAGACTGAACAGTACTGAGAAGATTTCGCATCCAAGGGTCCAGTTGGGTACTAATTGGCCACCCCATGACAGATTTAGGATATGTCCCCCGCAGGACAAATACAAGTTGAATTCGGTTGGATTCAACGAGGTCCATGGAATAATCCTTTTCAACTTGTGAAGAAAAATATATATTTTAAAAGAAAGCATTTTTTTTTATATGTGATTTTCATTAATAAAAGTAAAAATAGAAGTACCAGCAGATGGTCAGGGCAGCCAAAAATTCCTCGCCCTGAACCCATCAAACCCGACCCAGTGAGAGTTGGTCAGGGTCCGTACCCATTTTTATATCATACTATGAAATAGCTGTGCGTGTATTCAAGTAATTCATACCTCCAAGCAATTCATTTTGGCTGCTAGATGCAGGACCATGTCACCATTGTTGTCAGCTGTATTAAAGAGATCAGTAACAAGAACACTGTTGAATGAAGCGGTTCTAGGGCTTCCCAATAGGAACTCTTTGACGACATGGACTTTGGTTGTAGATCATTGCCCAGTGGAGAGGTGTTCTTCCATCATTGTCTCTTAGGAAACTCAGAGTTGGTTCTTTCCCAAGCAACTCTTTTATTACTCCCAGGTTCCCTTTGCTTGAAGCTAAGTGTAATGCTGAAAATCCCTTCACATTTTTTATACTTGCAAAACTCGGATTTTCTCCTGGTATCTTCCGCACGATTTCTGCGCATGTGTAACGGTTATGTTAAATATGATTTTTTAGTAGATTTTGTGTGCAGTTAGGGTTTTCCTCAATATTCATTTCGATTGGTAGTATGCTCCTTATTTATTTATTATTATTTTTTTTAAGGCAGAGAAGGAGAGAAACATCACTTGCAATAAATAAAGCCCCAACAGAAGAGAGGGGCAACCTAAAAAAAACCAAAAGCCTTGAGAAGCCAAAAATTGGTTGTATGATTCAAACTCATCATCTGGTTGTAGAGACAATAAGCAACTTACCACAGTTTTTTTTTTTTTGGTTTTGTACAGGTGGTTGGATCTGGTAAAAGTACATTCAACTTAAAACACAACCATGGTTACATGCTAGATTACCCCATGCGGGGAACTTTACCATTCAATAATCTTTCTAACAGGTGGGTGGCTCGCTATGTATGCATGGGATAGGAGAATATACAACCGTATTCATCAAAATCACCGTATTTGCATGCGTAAATGAGTACATCAAACGGTTTTGGTTTATTTGGAATCTTTAGAATTCTTTCACAAATTTCTTAAAATTCATAAAAATTTAAGAAATGAAAATGGTTTGTCGTGATGTTTACCATTAGTACCAGAATATAGAATGGTTCGGATAATGAGATGGGGGCCTACAAAAGTGTAGGAATGATCGTAAGGTTTATTGGTTCATTAAATAAATTGAACGGTTTAGATTATAAATATGGGGCCCACAAGGGAAAAAAAAGGGGGCCTTTGTGTGCAAATGATCTTATTTACACACTATCTCACACCTCATTTATGCACCACATACGTAAATGAATGAAAAGAAAGCAAAACCATGGATAATCGTTTAACCATTACATATATGAATTATTTATGGATGTACATGATAGTAGACAATGGCTCCCAAAGGGTCCATTCATTGTTTGAAATTGAATTTATAAAAGTGCTAAGACTTGTAATACCAAACGTTATCAAAATTGGGATTTTACCAAAAGAAAAAAAAAGAACAAAAAAAAAGAGAGATTAGTTCACTAGTGGACCGAAAGATGATTTTAACGGACTTTGCACCAGATCAGTCATTTTGCCAGAAAATGTATTTTTTTTAGCACTTTCTACTAGCGTCCCTATCGACCTTTGTTTTATAATGTTAAGGGTCCCTAGGGACCCTGCGGTCCATCGTAACTTTAACATAAATTCAAAAAAATCTCTGAATACCCCAATCCCGATTGCAACAGCAACAGAAGAAGAAGATAGAAGATAAAAAGGTCAATGATCTCAACTATTTCTCCTTTCGATGTTGATTTGGTCTCTTTAATCTGTCCTTTCATTCATAAAACCCCTAGAAATTATTGTTCTTGCTTCCCCAATCTCTCGTTTGAATCGATTAATTAGATTGGCTTTTGTTTCTCGCCTTAGAGTTCAGTTTTTTACATTTTGGTTGTGGAATCTGATTTGAAGTTAGGGTTTATTTGAGTTGTGGATTTGCAATTTGAGGTTTTTGAGTTGAATTTAAGGTTTTACAGAGTAATCCCCTTTTTTGCGTTGGAAAACAGTGTTGGTGCTGTTGGAGAGTCAATGGCGGTAGAAAACGAGGATTTGCAGTTGGAAATTGGGGAGAGGGATTTGTGTATTTCACAGGAGGAGGGATGAGGTTTTTAAGGAGGCGGTGGTTGGCGATGAGAAGGGGGTGAAATCTCATGGGATTTGAAGAAGCAATGGAGCTTCCTGTTGGTGGTGATGGAGAAACTGTTGTTGAATCAAAGGAAGAGGAAGATGTTGAAGAAAGGATTGTGACTGTACTTTAATGTTCTCTACCAAACAAATGCTTGTGGCTTTTATGGTCTTCAAGATGTGGGAATGACCTATGGAGGGAAAGCAAGTCGAGTGTCATCGTTTTTTCACCAAGAACATGGAATGATAATAGATTCCGTTCATTTATAAGCGTACACCATATGGTCGCTAGAAACCCTTAATGTTATAAAACAAAGGTCGATAGGGACAATAGTAGAAAGTGCTAAAAAAAATACGTT
This sequence comes from Persea americana, assembly GCA_029852735.1. Classification (NCBI taxonomy): domain Eukaryota; kingdom Viridiplantae; phylum Streptophyta; class Magnoliopsida; order Laurales; family Lauraceae; genus Persea; species Persea americana. The sequence goes on from CM056812.1 coordinate 3,942,490, forward strand.
TTTGGGCAAAATGACTGATCTGGTGCAAGGTCAGTTAAAATCATCTTTTCGGTCCAATAGTCACCAAATCTTTTTTTTTTTTTTTTTTTTGGTAAAATCCTCGATAAATAAATATAAACATCCAAAAATGACCATCAAAAGAATATGGGAAAGAAATACCCAACTATTACCTTATTAATTCAAGCCCTAGGAAGTTCAATGAATGGTTTACATCTCCACCCCATATCTTTCACGGCTCACCTCATCAATAGTACTTTGGTATGACTTATTTAAAATGAGTTCCTATGCATTCAAATTTAGGAAAAATGAAAAATAAAAAATGCCCATAATGATATTTGGGTTCCAAGGGGAACTTGAGTCGGATAAAAATCAAGCCTAATTTTCCTTTCAAAGTTACCAAACGGGTCATGTCGGGTCAAAACAGATCTGGTTGACAGGTGGGGTCCAACTTCTAAGTCCAACCCATATCCGACCTGTTTTAACTCCCACAACCAAAAAAAAAAGGCAGCATTAATGAAGGTTTGAATAAAGCTTGGATAGCAGGATTTTGAGGCGAAGAGAACGCCTGCATTCAATGCCATGTTTAAAGGAAAAAGATGTGTTTTTGATGGAGTTTATTTGGTCACTCTCTTATACTGAAGTGACCTGTATGTGCCCGTGACTGTTCTTGATCTCATTAAATTAAGAACTTCTCATTGAATTCAAATCCATTATAGGGTTCGGCATGCCATCGTCATTCATTATCAATTATCATTTTTTTCTGTAAATGACACTTTCAGGACTTTTGAAACACAGAGAGAGATGCGGCGGCCCCACCCAACTCCATCATCCCTGTGTTGTGAGGGTGTGTGTGAACGTCAAAATGAGTGAGGGCTTTGTGAGTGGGTAAGTGGTGAGAAAGTGAGTGTAGTGAAGCGTGTCGGCCAAGTGTGAGAAAGAGGGAAAGAGTGAGAAAGAGAAAGATAAAAAGAATAAAACAAGAATAAAGAGGAGTGAGCAAAGGTGATTGGGGAGAAGAGAAAGGGTGAAAGAAGGAAAGAAAGAAAAAGAAAGGAAAAGAATAAAGACGAGAAAATGTATCATGTGAAGGTTGCAAGTGAGAGGTGGAAGGAAAGTGGGGAAGATGGAGAAGGGTAATGTTAGCTTATTAAGCTTTAAGCTAACATTTTACTCCACCTAAATGAAACAAATCCAAATGTAAAATTGGACATGTCCAAAGCTTGGGGGCGATTTACACCTGAAAGGGTTGCAAATTGGCACGGGAATGGCGCCTGAAAGTGGGTTCTTTTCCTGATCCAGAAAAGGAAAAAGAAGAAAAAGTTGCCTGTGTGGCATAATAGCATACAGGTGCGAAGGAGTGTGCTATGAAGTATAAACCATTCACCAGTCTGGTCATGTCTACCATCTTTATGTTACCTGCCGCTAAGCAGTTCTCGACCTTAATCAGACAACAAAGATGATAATCAGGCAACGAAGATGAAGGTTTAGGTGAAACTTAACAATCTTTTATGCCCCAAATTGCTGGGGTCATGCGTTTTTTATGCCTCAGCAGTTTTCAAAGGTTCGTTGTTAATCAAACAAAGATGAGAGGTCATGTTTTTTTAATTCTATAAATCAGATTCCGGCAGGGCTGGGGCTTCTTATCTTTTTCAGGCGGGGCAGCTCAGGTCAGCCACTTCTGGCTGAGATTTAGCCGGGCATAGACATTCCTCATCCCCGCCAATGAACACCCCTATAATCAGGGTGTGCTTAAATTGGATAATATGTAAGTCATTCGGACTCCGGACTTGAACCCAGTAAATAAAAGTAAAACCCCTGTTTGGATACGCAAAAAATAAAGTAGAATGAATTTAAATGGCCCTAACCATATAAAATTTCAACTCTACCATGTTTGGATGAATTTGGCCTAATAGATGAAATAATGTTGTGAGTCACATATACTCAATTTCACTTCAACTCTAAATTCTTTCATTTCGTTGAGTAAAAGTGGATTTTACAGTAACCCTTAACTTCAAAATAAGCATTCAAATTGAGTGAAGTGAAGTATTATACTTTAACTTCAACCTACTTCTCTTCACTCCATCTCACATGTGAAATTCACTTCATTTTACTCCACTCTTAATTTATCCAAACAGGCCCAAAAAAGTGACCAACCCAAGAAAATCACTTGTGTGTATCCGTTGGAGGCTGCTATCTCAAGACAAGATGCTCCAATTTCATCCCATGCAAGGAAATCTATCCTACTGCAGAGCTCCAAAGCCACTTCCATGTGCCCATAGGAGCATGCAATGAAGAGAGAGCTCTCCTTGTCCCGGTTGAGCATGTAAACCACAGATGGACATGCATCCAACAACTCCTTCACAATTTTCCAGTTCCCCCACTCGAGATGCCTCATGTAATGGGGTTTCCTCCTTGTCATTCTTCGCCTTGGGCATATCCGGCTGCAACCCAAGGATCAGCGATGCTAGCTCCTTTTGCTTGAATCTACAAATCAAGTGCGAAGGGGTGTTGCGAGATCGACCAAGCCTCTGTGCGAGAAGTGATGTATTTTTTTCATAGAGCCTTTTAAATGCGAGTTTGTCACCAATCGCACATGCTTCAAACACTTCTTCCATGTCTCTCCTCAAATGCGAATGGGTGGGACACCCTTCCTTTTATTTTAGCTCTGCTCGATAAATACCCTCCGTTTGATAATTTTACTTGTCAAGTAAAGTCAAATAAAGTAAAGTTAAGCATCAAATCAAGAGCACTTTAATTCAAAACTCCTTCATTCTTTTGTAAAAAAAAAGTAAAAAAGTTACTACTTTTATTTACTAAAAGACCAAAAAAAACTCGATTTTCTCATATAAAAAGTCAAAAATATTTCATCCCAACAACTAAAAATAAAATACCATCATAACCCACTTAAATTTTATTCCCTTTTTTTATTTCAGTTTACTCCACTTTATTTTAATAGTGAAATGCAAGATGGGCTTGTGGTTTCCTGAAATTTTACATCAATTTATATTATTTACACCGTGAGATGTATTTACTGTTCGATAAAAAAAATCTATTTACACAATACTCATAGATGTAGACATTTATCCTGCCAGGCAGTGTGGGGCCTGTGGGAATCCGGCCCTATCCTCTACTTTTCCACGGTTGGAGTATTGGCTTGCTCCTCACGCAAACTGCCTGCAAGACTTCAGTTTTGCAGTCTTAATTCAAAGAACCTTTCAAGAAATAGATAATACACCATATGAGTAGGTTGGGTCAAGTTCTGGTTACATGGATTGAGGCCGGATTGGGCTCAGATAAAAGGGTTAGTGCTTAAAGTCAGTTTAGTTGGGTTATGTGATTGTTTAGTTGGATCAGGCTCGGTTATCCCCCAACCCATTCTGACCAACGTTGTAACTTAATTTATAGGATAATATTACTTAAATCACAACATTAAGCCTTTTCTATCATTTTCAAGACTTTGGAATCCTGTCCTAAACTTGGAGAGAAATGTGGAGAGAAGTTTGCAGGATCAAGAACCAACATTTCATGCCGGCCACTCTCCTCCATGTCCTCGTACAAATACTGCCTACAAAGTATGAAAGTGCCGAAAGAGTCGATGAATGACCATGTTCTCGTATCTGGGTCGGTCAAGAGTGGAAACCAGTGGAAAGGCCACATTCGTGGAAACTACCCTTTTTTTTCTCACATTTCGGTCCACATCAACCATCAATAATAAAACGAAAGTGGAACACCAGGTCAGCAGATGTTTCTGGAAGAGTATGGATCCATTGTGGATATCATCTTCAACGTTGAAAGTCATCACCTCCGCATCGCCTGGTCATCCATTCTTTGCTTTGGCTTGGCGTGTTTGTATGAACGGTGAATAGAAGTAAAGTATAATGAAGTATCAAATTAAGAGAGAATAAAATATAAGAAAATTATTGACAGGGAGTTTTTCTTTTGTTTTTTTTTTACTTTTGTGTAAAAATAAGATGTTTTGTTTTTTTGTTATTTTGTGAAAAAAAGAGTTTTTTTATTTTACTTTTATTTTTTTAAAAGGAGGGAATTATGAATTTGTTTACTTTTGATAGAGCTCTTGTCTTTTCTTGTATGGATAATAGAGTCTTTACCTCACTTTACTCCAATTCACCCTCCATCCAAACACGCCTATTAATGCTTAGATAAGCAAAGAGGACAACCACCTTTTGAAGATGTACGGGAGAGAGAAATGCCAGGCCCCGGCATTAATTAGGTGGGTAGCATAACTAATTAATATTAGTATTTATTAATCTAGTTTTGTAGCATAATAAGGTGCATTGAGTAGTACTGATCATGCATGGCATTTTTCATGTTGGACCCATGATGACCCATTCGCCTAAGACCTACCTAAAAACTCATTAGCAAATGGGCCAAAGACCTTGTTGTAAATCTCCAAAAGCCTTTGACCTTATTTGCAACCTCCTAAACTATCTCTATAAAAACCTAAAACCCCTTTAAGCCTCATTTTCCCCCATTCTCCTCTTTCACCTCTCTGCTCTACTCTCTACTCTCTACTCCTCTTTCTCCATCATTAAGCTCTAGCTATCCAAGGGTTCTCAAGCTCTTCCTCAATGGTTCCAAACTCCCAAGGCCCCTTCCACCTTCTTCTTCATCATCTTCTTCCCTCATTTTCATTTCTAGTTAAGCTACCTATTTTTAATCTTCATGTAGTTGTTTCTATTCATGATAGAACCATGCATCCATGTCTTAGGTATGTTTTCTTCTTGTTTGGCATGTAGGGGAGTGCTTTTAAGCATTGAATTAGAGTGGGTGATGGTAAAAAGCAAGATTAGAAAAGCTAGGCACGAAGGAAAAAGGGATTTTTGTGCAATCAAGCCAAGGCAAGTGAATAAATATCAATAACATGCTTCTTATGTTTTATATGTTTGATTCTAACCATTTATTCACGAGAACAATCCATTTCAAGCACATGAATACATTATGGTTGGTAGTTGAGGGTTTTATTTTTGTTTACGGTGATTGGGTGAAATGGCCTTATAGGTAGTAAATGATGGACCAAATGGCAACCTCGGAATACCCCTAGGTGGTGTTAGAAAGCCCAAAGGAGATGGGGAAATGGCTTCCCCCAAAATCCATCCAGACCCCTTCCTGATTTGGGTTCTGAAGGGTCACAGTCGACCGTGAAAATGCAACATCGTCGAACCTAATAAGACTCAAGCCTCCTTTTATGGTGAGCCCACGGTCGACCGTGGAGCTCATCGTAACACCCCGCAGTCGACCGTGGACTCAAGATTCCAGAGTTTATTCATGAGAACTTTGAAACCCTTAGCTTCATAGTCATGAGCTTGATGTCTCCTTATGGGTGGCCGAGTCACGCATGTGGGCCTACATTGGACTATGGGTATGGTGTAGCAGGATTATTGGGATGTCAGTAACTTCGGAAGCACCAAAACAATCACGCAAAGCATATCTATCGTGAATCCAAGGTGATAGACCATGTAGAAGGGCATTGGTTCTAATGAAGACTGAGTATGCAGTGGTGCATACGTCCCACTTCGGAAACACGCTAGGCCTGATGTTATATATGTGTGTGACCTGATCTTTAACTCTATATGAGGCCTTTTTAAAGCTGAGGTAAGATTTGGTTGAAATCTCATAAGCCAAAGTGAACAATATTATGTGAATAACGGGCTAATGTCTTTATACAATGACTACCAAGGATGAGTGAGTTTGATAGTCCTCTCTTCATTCATCCACATAAGCATTTATTGCCATCTGATGAGGGCCTACCACCACTGAAACGGAGAAAGACATCCATGACCAGATAGAGGATGAAAACCGATTTGAACCGGTTCGGAACCAATTACCTGGTTCCGGAACCGGTTCTATTAAGATTAGCCGGAACTGGTTCCATCCCCTCTTCAACCCCATCTTCCTTCGACCATCAAGATGTTCTCCAATCCTAGCATCCAAAGCCCCCTGTAGCTGAATCAATCCAACTGCCCTTACCTCAAGACCACCAACACCAAACCCCATTGCTTCTAGAAAATCGAAAGAGGGGGAAATCGATAGGGAATAACAAATGGGGTTGGAGAAAATCTGGCTGTTTATCCAGTGGGATTGGATTGGATCCCGGGTCCACGGGTCTGATTGAGTTGGTTCTAGAATTGAACCCTTATGTTCCAGGTCCAGAATTAGGGCTGAGAATTGGACTGTTAACATATCGGAATCTAATTAAGAATTTAAATATAGACCCGATCACGTCACGACCGCGGCTGCCCACGATTACGTGTCGGGCCCTGAATGGGTGAATTTTTCCTGACTAGATCCGGACTCATCACAAAGAGGACAAAACACAATGAGTTAAAAAAAACGCATGGCGGACCGTGATTGCTTTACTCGTGGTGGGTGTACTTCAATTTGGACTCTTCCACATCGCCATAGAATCCTCATAAACAACAAGATAACAAGCGTTTGCAGAAAAGAGAGATGGTTGGATGAAGCATCGTTTTATTCTTTCATTTCTCTTCTAAACTCTTTTAATGGTGTCCGAGGGCAACACAGCGTTGTCAATGGTACTAATTATTTTTATTCTTACACTTCGTTCATCTTGATGATAAAATATTGGAGTCCCTTTTCGAAGAGGAAGTTTGCAAAGATTTTGATGCTTTCCTAATTAGGCGTTTGGAGACAAAATCAGGGAGGAGATGGCCCATGATTTCTTCTCAAATGGAGGCTGCAATAACAACTAGCTTCATCTCCAAAGCCACCGCCCCATAGGCACTACCGCCACCCTTGCCCCATGTTCACAACCGACACCATGGCCAGAACCACCTCCACCACCACTACCTCCACCTGCGCCATAGCCGGCATCATGCTCTACCCCAGTGCTATAACCACCACCCCTCCAGCACCATACCCAGCCCCACGGCCCCCACCACCACTGCTGCCTCCACCATGTTTGCCTCCCGCGCCACCTCCGGCACCTCCACCACAACGATAACCGCCCGCTGGGCAACCTCCCCAGCTCCCACGAGCTCGACATACACTTCTTTTCTTCTTTTTTTCTTCTTTTTCTTGTTTTGCTTGCAGTTTTTGGATGCAAATTTTCATACTTTTTAAGTGTAAACAAAATAGTTGGTGTGCTAAGGAAAAAGATAAGAGTTTGAGAGAGTATTTGCAACTGCAATTGCAGATTCTTGACAATTTACCACCGACACAGCAACAATCTTCACACGATGCTCATAGGAGCTCACCAGTAACTGGAGAGAGGTTTGTTAAAGTATCTTATTAAACTGTAATCGCATGTTTTCTAATCTCTATATAATCATGTTTTCTTGGTTAGAATATCTTATTAAACTGTATTCACCATGTTTTCTAATCTATATGATCATGTTCTCTTGGTTACCACAGGACATCTGATAGCGGAACAGTTCAAATGGTGCCATCATACTCCACTCTTTCAGTGAGGGATTAACTTGTCTTCTTAATTTAAAAATGAATCTCGTCTAATTATTCTCTCCTGCTTTCTGTTGTGGTGGTTATCTTAGAACTCATAAGCAAATTATACTAGTGGTGCTTTAGGGAAAAGAAAATTATTGTTTGTTTTCCACTGCCATTGCAGACCAATATTAATGACAGACAACTGCAAACGCAACAACAAGGATTGCAGAATGCTCTCCGGCAGGGCTCGCCGTCAACTAATGCATCCTCAACTAATCATGGGTAACAATATTTTATGAAACTTATATCGCCATGTTTGATGTGCCAATTTAACATGTTCTCTTGCTTTCAACAGGGCGTGTTGTGATCCAAATTGTCCATTGCGCTGGATGTTTGTGGTGAGTGCATACGTTGGTCTTCTAGATATTGTAATCTAATGATGAATTTAATTTGATTTTCTAATTTTCTCGAATGCAGGTCGTAGTTGCAGTCATTATTCTGTTGGGACTTCTTTACCTGTTTAATGTGATAAGATGAACAAGTCTGGACAAACAAATCGGGTTCTACACTACAACTTCTTTGTGTATAATGTTGTTTTTTCAGCTGATTTTAAGAGTTGTGCAAGTTTCCGTAACTGGGGTTTGATTTCCATGTTGCGTTTGGCGATTTATCTTGGTTTTGTCAAGTATCTCTTCTTAATCACATGTGAGATGTTTTGGAACACTAAAAGAAAGTTGAGGGAGCTCTATTAGGAAATTATTATTTGATAATATCTTCATAGGAGATATTCTGTTATTCTGTTGTATATTAGCTGATTTTATTCCCTATTGTTAGGAGTTGTTTCCTATTTTTTAGGAGTTGATTGCTTCTCTTTGCTGTATTTAATACTGAAAACATCAATGAAGAAAAGGTATTCCATCCCAACTCTAATTCTTATTCTTTACATGGTATCAGAGCACCGATCCTGGTACTCTTGAATATCAAAGCTTCCGCCACCATTCTTCATCATTCCCCCATGTCGGACTCGTCCAGCTTCAAAGCTTCGGACGTCGATCAGTCACATCCTTATTACATTCACCACTCCGATCAACCAGGGTATTCACTTGTTCCAATCAAATTAAATGGGACAAATTACCAGTCCTGGAGCAAATCGGTTATGCATGCCCTTATTGCCAAAAAGAAGATTGGCTTCATTAATGGCACTATAGAAGAACCGTCTCAAGATGCAAATCCAGAAGAATTTGAACTCTGGAACCAGTGTAACAGCATGATACTTTCTTGGTTAACCCACTCGGTTGAAGCAGACATCGCCGAAGGTATTATTCACGCCAGGACAGCTCATCAGGTGTGGGTTGATCTCCACGATCAATTCTCACAGAAGAATGCCCCGGCAATTTTCCAGATCCAAAAGTCGATAGCCATGATGTCACAGGGAACCATGACTCTGTCGGCATACTTCACCAAACTCAAGGCCCTCTGGGACGAGTTGGAGGCATATCGTGCGCCATTCACCTGTAATCAACGACAAATACATGTTGATCAACGGGAAGAAGACAAGTTGATGCAATTGCTCATGGGTCTCAACGAATCATATAAAACAGTGAGATCCAACATATTGATGATGACTCCATTGCCCAATGTGCGACAAGCTTATTCACTACTTGCACAAGAAGAGATGCAGCGCCAAGTGACTTCGGAGCCCACCGAAAACTTCTCAATTGCCGCAGCAGTACAGAAGAAGGCGGCCTATTCAAAATCCGCCAAGGACAAATGCTGTGAGCACTGTAATAGACCTGGTCATACAATTGATGAGTGCCGAACTCTTAAATTTCATTGCAAATTTTGTGATAAAAGGGGACATACAGAGGATCGGTGTCGCCTGAAAAATGGATCCGGAAAGGCCGCGCCGGGTAATCAACGCAACGGCCGTGGAAGTCAATCATCCGCTAATATGGCCGATGCTTCTCAGCAGGACACAAACGGACACCCATCCAATCCAATTCCGAATTTTTCTCCTGAGCAATTGCAACAGATAGCGCAAGCCATATCCGCGTTAAGTCGCCCCTCTGGTAATTCTGACAGTTACATCAATGCTGCAGGTCTGTTTCCGGCATCTCAAATGTCTATTAATTCTGCCCGTATTAATTCATGGGTTCTTGATAGTGGCGCTACGGACCATATAATATCCGAAGCTTCTGTTTTGACCGAATCACAGGCTGCAATTATTCCCACAGTCAATTTACCTAATGGGGCGACAGCACATGTGTCGCGTACTGGCACTGTTCTTTTTAATCATGACCTCAAATTGGACAATGTTTTATGTGTGCCCTCATTTAACTTGAACTTGATGTCAATCAGCAAACTTACCAGCGGTTTGAAGTGTCGTGTAACCTTTTATCCTGATTCTTGTGTTTTGCAGGACTTGGCTACGGGGAAGATGATTGGCTCGGGTAGACAACTCGGAGGTCTATACTATATTTCTCCATCACAAGCCAAGCCGGCAGCTTATCAAGTGTCTCAATCATCTGATTTGTGGCATTTACGCCTCGGACACCCTTCTCCTTCTCGCCTTAAATTACTCGTTGATCATTTACATCTTAATAATGTCAGTTCTTCTCATGAATGTAATATTTGCCCATTGGCAAAACAAACTAGGATATCTTTTCCTACAAGTTCAATAACAACGCATTCTGCTTTTGATCTTTTACATTGTGATGTTTGGGGACCTCATAAAATTCCTACACATTCTGGTCTGCGTTTTTTTCTCACTATAGTTGATGACTTTACTCGCTGTACATGGGTCTTTCTTATGCAACACAAATCAGAAGTGCAACATCTGTTAATAAACTTTGTTAAATTTGTTCAGACCCAATTCCATACTACTATCAAGATTATACGGTCAGATAATGGGACTGAATTCTTATCTTTGCAGCCATTTTTAACCTCCTGTGGCATTGAATTTCAGCACACATGCGTCTATACTCCGCAGCAAAACGGAGTTGTCGAACGCAAGCATCGCCATATCTTAAATGTAGCTAGATCTCTCTACTTCCAGTCCCAGGTACCTCTTAAATTTTGGGGGGAATGCATTTTAACTGCTGTTTATCTTATAAATAGAACACCCTCTCCACTCTTATCCAACAAGACACCGTTTGAAACACTCTACAAACGACCTCCTTCATTTGAACAACTCAGAGTCTTTGGTTGTAAGTGTTATGCAACTGTAGTTCATCCTAAACAAAAATTTGAACCTCGAGCACTCACTTGTGTTTTCATGGGATATCCCACTGGTCACAAAGGATACAAGTTGTATAACATACAATCTAATAAGTTCTTTATCAGCCGCGATGTCAAATTCTGTGAAAATGATTTTCCTTTTTCCTCAGCTTCACAAACTCTGGCACCACTCCATAACCCATCCTTTTATCTCTCTGATCCATCTCCTCCATCATCCATACATCCACCTCCTTCCGCCTCTATTTCCCCTGATTCGCCACCCTCCTCGCCTTCCGCGTCACCCTCCGTTCCTTCTCCAGCATCCCCTGCGACTTCTCACCCCACTATACCGGCACCACCTTCCCCCGTATCATCCACCTCCTCTCCCGATTCCCCACCTTCCGATCCACACGTCCCATTACGACGTTCTGCTCGTGCTAGGCAGCCTCCCGCTTGGCACAGTGACTATGAGATGTCCTCTGCAGCCAATCATTTGACCTATAGCCCAAGTCAACGCACCGGCACAAGGTATCCTCTTACACACTACATTTCATTATCTCGGTTTTCTCCTACTCAACGTGCTTTTCTAGCCCTTCTTACCGCTCAAGCAGAACCTCAGTCTTATGGTGAGGCCGCTGCAGATCCTTTATGGCAGCAGGCCATGAATTCTGAGATTGCCGCTTTGGAACGTAATCACACCTGGTCTCTTGTTCCACTACCGCCTGGGCATAAACCTATTGGTTGTCGCTGGGTATATAAGATCAAATATCACTCTGATGGCTCCATCGAGCGTTATAAGGCTCGGTTGGTAGCGAAGGGGTACACTCAGGTTGAAGGCATCGACTACAAAGAGACGTTTTCTCCTACAGCGAAGCTCACTACACTTCGCTGCTTACTTACTGTTGCTGCTGCCAGAAAATGGTTCACTCATCAATTGGATGTCCAGAATGCCTTTTTACACGGCAATCTGGACGAAGAAGTCTATATGTCTCTGCCACCCGGGTTTCGCCGACAGGGGGAGAATACAGTATGTCGGCTACATAAATCTCTTTATGGTTTGAAACAGGCATCTCGCAATTGGTTTTCCACATTCTCTGCCACTATAGTCACAGCAGGCTACACTCAGTCAAAGGCCGATTACTCTTTATTCACTAAGAGTCAAGGTACATCTTTCACTGCAATTCTCATCTATGTTGATGATATTCTGTTGACAGGCAATGACCTTAATGAAATTCAGCGCCTCAAATCTTGTTTGCTCAAGAAATTCCTTATCAAAGATTTAGGGAATTTGAAGTATTTCCTAGGGATAGAATTTTCCCGATCCAGAAATGGAATTTTCATGTCTCAGAGGAAGTATGCTTTAGACATTCTTCAAGATGCAGGACTCACGGGAGCACGTCCAGAAAAATTCCCAATGGAGCAAAACTTGAAACTCTCTCCTACAGAAGGAGAGGTATTACATGATTCAAGCAAATACAGACGGTTGATTGGCAGATTGATATACTTAACTGTCACCAGGCCTGACATAGTATATTCTGTTCGTATGCTTAGCCAATTTATGCATGAACCGAGAAAACCACACTGGGACGCAGCCCTTCGGGTTCTACGATACATCAAAGGCACTCCGGGTCAAGGACTTTTGCTACCATCCGACAATGACTTGAGTTTGCGGGCATATTGCGACTCTGATTGGGGTGGTTGTCGCACTACTAGACGGTCTGTTTCTGGATTCTGCATCTTTCTGGGAACTTCAGTTGTTTCTTGGAAGTCTAAAAAACAAACTATTGTTTCTAGATCTTCAGCAGAGGCCGAGTATCGAGCCATGGCAAATACTTGTTTAGAGTTAACCTGGTTGAGGTACATTCTTCGCGACTTGAAAGTTCCACTATCAAAACCAGCATTATTGTATTGTGATAATCAGGCAGCGCTTCATATCGCGGCTAATCCAGTTTTCCATGAACGTACGAAGCATATTGAAATAGACTGTCATATCGTGCGGGAGAAGCTACAAGCTGGAGTCATCAAACCATGCTATGTTTCGACTAGCTTACAGTTGGCAGATATTTTCACCAAAGCATTGGGCAGAGAGCAGTTTGAATTTCTGAGACACAAGTTGGGCGTGATTGACATACACTCTCCAACTTGAGGGGGAGTATTAGGAAATTATTATTTGATAATATCTTCATAGGAGATATTCTGTTATTCTGTTGTATATTAGCTGATTTTATTCCCTATTGTTAGGAGTTGTTTCCTATTTTTTAGGAGTTGATTGCTTCTCTTTGCTGTATTTAATACTGAAAACATCAATGAAGAAAAGGTATTCCATCCCAACTCTAATTCTTATTCTTTACAAGCTCTTGAGCTTCCTCAAATTTTTATTTGAGGTGTCTGTCATGAGGCCGCAAGTAGGGCGGGAAGGAAAGGAATTTGCCTGGCACAACCTGCAACCAAAAGAGAAACTTAGTTTGGTTTGGCTTTGGGTACCCAACGTATCTAATCACATGTGCATGTGTATGTTTATTATATGATACATCATAAATACACTATTCTATGTACGAAGTATATATGTTGAGGGAGGATGCAATATACACAATAGTACGTAGCTATTGTGTTCCCCTTTCCTCTCCTCCCTTCTCCCTCAACAATGTACTCATTCAAAATTTTCCTCCCCTTACAAGCAAACTAAACCAGAAAGTTTGGGCTACCAGACCTTACTTCAGTCAGCCCGACTAAACTAACATCATTTAATTTACGGTAGGGCATTTACAACTCGATTGCATGTGAGTCAGGTTAGGTATGATCGGATTTCGTTTCGGTTGAATATAATGGGGCTTGGGTTTGGGCTTACCTACATTTAAGTCGAGTAATAACTTGAGCCAATGATGAACATTACATGGACAAAATAGAAGAAGGATGACAAAGGCAAGGGTATAAAAGCATTCCTTCCACCGTGATAATGTTCGAAAGCATTCTATCCGTTGTAATAATATTTTCTTTCAGATAATTCATTTGGTTTTTATTAATAAATATTAAGGAGCAATAAGACTAGAATACTCTCCTCAAGTTAACGTCTGTCATTGCCCAATACTTAGCTTGTGTTTCTAATTAACACACTGCCTTTTGCTTCTAACTATTCCAAGACACTAAACTACCACCCACAATCATATAGTAGCTTTGTTTCGAGATCAATATCTTGGCCAATACACATTGCCCATGCTTAGATTAAATAGGCCCTTTTCTTGGAGACAACTTTGAATAGCATAATCTATTCCATCCATCCTTACCCATCGTATGTGTCTTAATCCTTTCTCAACGACAATGGGTCCAACGCGTAGATAGGTGGGCAGGTGTGCATGACAAATGATGATGCAATAATTATAGAAATTAGCATAAACTTAATTTAATAAAAAGATGATTAAGAAAAATAGGTGGGGTCCAAAAGAGATTAGATCTACAGTCAAAATTATTTTAATGAAAAATCAAGAAATCATGTCCTTAAACATTTGATTTCCTTTGTGCAGGCATCTTCGGTTACTGGGACAGCCAGCATATGGGAGCTAGGTGCGATAGTTGTTGTGGAACACCGAGTTTGGATATTGGGATATTTGAATAGTAGGGTTTTGAGTTTGGGTCAGACCTGAGTTTGTCTATGGTGTGCATTTTAATGTGAATGATGAGTACGCTATTGATTATAGGTATATTTGGTGATGATGCACACTATGATTGTGGTGAGTGTGTGGTGGCGCTGGGTAACTATAATATTTATATGGATTACTGTATGTGGACTTGATGTGAGTGTGCCCGCTCTGTTTACTTTGTTTGTTATAGACCGTATAATATACCACTATTTAATGTGAGTATTATGAGATGGGCTACATCATTTATTATGTTGTGAATCTTTGGTGTGTATGTTACCTTGTCCACATTATGTTTGTTTGATCTAATAACATGCGCGGTAGATGGGGGTATATTTAGATATTTGGTTATTAAGTTGAATTGGATATGTATAGTAGCTATGCGCACGACTCGACATTGAATTACTAGGTTTGGATGAACACATTGGTTGATGGGTTGTGGGTGTTGTGATGGCCTTGATAGACATTAGGGATGGGACTTCCCTCATGATATTGTTGTTATTTGTCGCCTATATTTGGATTGATGTTGTTCATTGTTTGATGTTTGTACTGCATTCCAACTTTTACCTTATTTGCATATCTACTAACATTATATAATTTAGCTTTTCCTTATTGGTACAAGTAAGGCTTTATACTTATATATATTTATATAGGGAGATGTTTTTATAAGAGATATCTCTTACCTTATATGAAAGATAAATATCTAATGCCAACAACTTAAATGTGAGGGCCCCCACCCAATCTCTCATAAGCTCTCATAAGAGCATCTCCTATTTATATATATATATATATATATATTCATATATGAGTACATATTTATTATTGTATACATGTCATGTTATTTACCCATATTTACTTGCTTAGCATTTTAAGTCTAACCATCTTGGTGCTTGTAGGTTCTGGGCAACTGAATACTAGCACGAGGGTCACACTTTAGTGTAGGCATTATAGGAATGTTCAGAGGGATGTGCAGTTGCTGTGACTTAGGGTACTCAGTCACTGATTCGAGAGCCACACATCTATCTTACTTAGCTTTATCCTTGGGGTACGCTTGGATTAGCCTTCTTGGAATCTAGATTTGTATTAATTCAACTAAAAATAATACTTTAATTGTTATATTTGACATTAAAATGCACTATTTTGTCCTAACTCTTCTAACTATGTGGATTTTAAATGTACACTCTATTTGATATATATAAATATTTATTACTATACTTCACACTCACATCTCATAATACGATGCACTCGGATGCTAGGGTGTGACACAATCAGCCCTAAACCAGAGCCTATATTTTCTAGTGAGGAAATATTATTTTTGATTTGCTATAAATCTGACCAGTGCAATGAAAGTAAAAGGGTTATACTGATTAACCAGAATATGGGTGGTTTTTCTCACTTCTGTCATCGTTTTCGTCAACTTTTTATCCCTTTTATTGCTTGTATGTGAGCGTCTTTTGTTCTTTTCCACTAGTGTTGGGTGGTGCGGAAAAGCCATTGTGTTTTTTGTTTTGGTTCTTGACTTGGACCTCCTTCACACGTCAAGCTCCTATATCTATCAATGGAAGAGAGAATGTTGAATTCATTCAAGCCAGGTGATTACAAATATTCTGCCGGATTTCTTATGTATCTGACCGACAAATAAAGGACAGAAACAGATCAACCGGACAATGTCCTCCTTCCCGGAGAAATATTCAGTCCGGGCGGTTGGAGACCATTTAGATACGTCCAAGCAAGAGAGGAGGGTAGATGGAAAGTGCCTTTAACAATCAGCCCTACCAGGTTAATGATATCCAAAGGTCATGTAGGCGGTAAAAACGACACCTACTTAGATTAGGATGAGATCGGGGTAGAATGCTTAGGACAGGGAAATGCTGAACGCCTGGAACCTGAAACGGAAGGAGAAAGGCTAACGTCAGAGCCCTTGGCTGCTGGGAGCCGAAGGCACTCCGATGCCTGAGTTAGTTCTGAAGAGACTAAACAGGAGGAGGCAGAAGCCAATGAAAACGGTCTAGTATTCAGAGCTGTATGCTGAGTATTGCGTACCTCTATGGGGCCGATCCCATGTCTCTATGAAGGAAAAATGTTTGTCCTTCTCTGTGAGTGGGGGTAGGTGGGGTAAGGTCCCATCAGCCTTACCCTGACATTCGGCGGTAGGTAAAAAGGGCGCATCCCATCAGTAACTTTTGGTCAGTTGACGTGAGGGGATGATGAAGCCGACTTCTTATCGCCATAAATGAGCGCCCCTAACTGTCAGGGCACGCCCGCACTTTTGGTAGGTGTGATAGCCCACTCTTTGCCTTCGTACTCTTGCCGGGACCAGGAGCGGTCTGGCTGAGCTGGCTCTCTGCTGGCACAGATGCCGAGCAGCCGAGCTGCCCCCTGCCGAGCGGGCACTCTGAACAGAGCTACCGAGCTGCTGAGTTGATACAATGAGCTGGCACTCTTGATCCGAGCTGCCGAGCTTAGTTACTGAGCTGGCACTCCTAGCCGAGCTGCAGCATGGTGCCTCTTGAGCCGGCGCTCCTCACCGAGCCGCCAAACTGCCGGGCTATGCTTGCCGAGACCGAGGTGGATCACCGTGATCCTTGCTTAATCTCGTCATTACGGTATTTTTCCACACAATTGCCCCCTAGCTTTTGACCTCTGAAAGTTCTCCAACTTGTGGAGGTCGAAAGCTAAGTAACCGCCTGGCTGGGGCCTCTACCGAGCTGGAGAGATGGTTGCCGAAGTCAAATGTCCGCGATGTTTTTGGCTTTACCGCCGTGGCTGGTGCAGGCACCGCGCTAAGGACGGTTGGCTCTCTGAACAGAGGCGCCGAGCCGCGGGGGTGGTACTGCTACCGGACCCTGAGTTGCATATGGTTGTGCCGCCAGAGCTGGTGCAGGCACCGAGCTAAAGACGGTTGGCCCTCTGAACAGAGGCGCCGAGCCGCGGGGGTGGTACTGCTACCGGACCCTGAAGTGCATATGGCTGTGCCGCCAGAGCTGGTGCAAGCACCGCGCTAAGGACGGTTGGCGCTCTGAACAGAGGCGCCGAGCCGCGGGGGTGGTACTGCTACCGGACCCTGAAGTGCATATGGCTGTGCCGCCAGAGCTGGTGCAAGCACCGCGCTAAGGACGGTTGGCGCTCTGAACAGAGGTGCCGAGCCGCGGGGGTGGTACTGCTACCGGACCCTGAAGTGCATATGGCTGTGCCGCCAGAGCTGGTGCAAGCACCGCGCTAAGGACGGTTGGCGCTCTGAACAGAGGCGCCGAGCCGCGGGGGTGGTACTGCTACCGGACCCTGAAGTGCATATGGCTGTGCCGCCAGAGCTGGTGCAAGCACCGCGCAAAGGACGGTTGGCGCTCTGAACAGAGGCGCCGAGCCGCGGGGGTGGTACTGCTACCGGACCCTGAAGTGCATATGGCTGTGCCGCCAGAGCTGGTGCAAGCACCGCGCTAAGGACGGTTGGCGCTCTGAACAGAGGCGCCGAGCCGCGGGGGTGGTACTGCTACCGGACCCTGAAGTGCATATGGCTGTGCCGCCAGAGCAAGCACCGCGCTAAGGACGGTTGGCGCTCTGAACAGAGGCGCCGAGCCGCGGGGGTGGTACTGCTACCGGACCCTGAAGTGCATATGGCTGTGCCGCCAGAGCTGGTGCAAGCACCGCGCTAAGGACGGTTGGCGCTCTGAACAGAGGCGCCGAGCCGCGGGGGTGGTACTGCTACCGGACCCTGAGGTGCATATGGCTGTGCCGCCAGAGCTGGTGCAAGCACCGCGCTAAGGACGGTTGGCGCTCTGAACAGAGGCGCCGAGCCGCGGGGGTGGTACTGCTACCGGACCCTGAAGTGCATATGGCTGTGCCGCCAGAGCTGGTGCAAGCACCGCGCTAAGGACGGTTGGCTCTCTGAACAGAGGCGCCGAGCCGCGGGGGTGGTACTGCTACCGGACCCTGAGGTGCATATGGCTGTGCCGCCAGAGCTGGTGCAGGCACCGAGCTCAGGACGGTTGGCTCTCTGAACAGAGGCGCCGAGCCGCGAGGGTGGTACTGCTACCGGACCCTGAATCTTCTGGCATTAATGCCGAGCTGGACGGGGTCGATTCCTCTTGAAGGAGCTCGTCAGTCTCAGGTGGCCAACCCTCGTAGTGGCTGCCAAGGTTACCCCGTCCTCGAGCCTCGTCTTCTTCTGCCTTGTTGAACCGGCTTGCTAGGGTCATCAATTCATTCATTGTGGCCACGGGGAACATGACCAAATGCTCCCGTAGTTTGGTGCCCGGTCGCAGAGCTTGCTGGAAGGACTTAACGGCTACTTCGTCGGAAGCGCCATCGATCTGGCTATAGACAGTCCAGAATCGTCGGCCGAACTGGGTGACGCTCTCGTCCTCTCGCATCCTAAGGGCCATGAGGTCGGCGCACGTCCTCGGGATGGTCCGGTGTGCCTGGAACTTGACCAAGAAGGAGTGTTGGAGCTGCTGCCAACTGGAGATGGAGCCTGCGGGGAGCGTGCAGAACCATCTCAGGGGGAGATCTCCCAAACTGGAGGAAAAAACTCGACAGTTCAGGAAATCGTTGTCGCCCCACACCGACATTCTCTGGACGAAGTGTCGGAGGTGCGCTGCAGGGTCCAAGGTTCCATCGTACAGTGTGAACCTCGGGACGACGAATTCTTTAGGGAGGGTGAGCCTCCGGATTTCTCTGGAGAAGGGAGACGCGCCCGAGTCTTTAGCTCCGAAGATGCCGAACTGGTCTGGTGCGATACCGGCAGTCTCCATATTTTGACGGACGGCCTGCCTGATATGCTTGTCTAGCCACTGCTTGAGCTCCTCTTCGTCTTCTGGCGTTTGGAGCTGCTTCTCTGACCTTTCAAGCACATGGTCGCTGCTGGAGTCTTCTTCTCGGTGGACGCGCTTCAGGTCTCGCTCGTGAGTGGGAGCTTGGTCGTGCCTGCGTGGAGGACCCGAAGCACGGCTATGCGCAGGAGGTGGCCTCGGGGCCCTTCCATCCCGGAGCTGCTGCTTGAGCCTCCGGATGAGCTCTTTTTGCTCCTGGATGAGGAGGTTTCGAGCCAGGACAGCATCCTGGAGGGGATCTTCCTGGTCGTCGGGAGTGGTCTGGTGACTAGACTTAGCCCATGCGGACTTCGCACCTGGTTGGGTGACAGATTTGTCACCTTGCCCGGTGTGCTCTTTGTCGTGGCCCTTGCCCTTGGAGGGCCCTTCGCCATTTCTGGTTTTTGGAGGCATGGCGCTTGAAAGCTTTTTTGTTCAGTTTTCCCACAGACGGCGCCAAACTGTAGGCGGTAAAAACGACACCTACTTAGATTAGGATGAGATCGGGGTAGAATGCTTAGGACAGGGAAATGCTGAACGCCTGGAACCTGAAACGGAAGGAGAAAGGCTAACGTCAGAGCCCTTGGCTGCTGGGAGCCGAAGGCACTCCGATGCCTGAGTTAGTTCTGAAGAGACTAAACAGGAGGAGGCAGAAGCCAATGAAAACGGTCTAGTATTCAGAGCTGTATGCTGAGTATTGCGTACCTCTATGGGGCCGATCCCATGTCTCTATGAAGGAAAAATGTTTGTCCTTCTCTGTGAGTGGGGGTAGGTGGGGTAAGGTCCCATCAGCCTTACCCTGACATTCGGCGGTAGGTAAAAAGGGCGCATCCCATCAGTAACTTTTGGTCAGTTGACGTGAGGGGATGATGAAGCCGACTTCTTATCGCCATAAATGAGCGCCCCTAACTGTCAGGGCACGCCCGCACTTTTGGTAGGTGTGATAGCCCACTCTTTGCCTTCGTACTCTTGCCGGGACCAGGAGCGGTCTGGCTGAGCTGGCTCTCTGCTGGCACAGATGCCGAGCAGCCGAGCTGCCCCCTGCCGAGCGGGCACTCTGAACAGAGCTACCGAGCTGCTGAGTTGATACAATGAGCTGGCACTCTTGATCCGAGCTGCCGAGCTTAGTTACTGAGCTGGCACTCCTAGCCGAGCTGCAGCATGGTGCCTCTTGAGCCGGCGCTCCTCACCGAGCCGCCAAACTGCCGGGCTATGCTTGCCGAGACCGAGGTGGATCACCGTGATCCTTGCTTAATCTCGTCATTACGGTATTTTTCCACACAGGTCATATATTTTATAGAATCAACCCAATGATTGTTAGAAGGTTTAATGAGAATGATATTGCGTACTCTGCCATATCAAGGGCCCCAGTGTCTCCGTAGATTCAGACTTCAGCCCGCAGGGATAACTTTGGAATGAGGGCCCTTTTCATGAGGCAATGCTGAAAGGCAATTGTGATTTGAATGAGAGCCTGGATTTCATGAATGAACCAATCATAGTCCGCCACATCTCCATAAGCTTGGTTTACTAAATCACCCTAACCTTGTGCGTTATGATGGTATGGCAAACCGTAATTAATATACTCTTGAATAGAATGTAAAAAACCCTCAGATAACTCCATTCTTTCAATGATGGTTTTTCCCCGCACGTCAGGCGGGACATTAGGCTTGGCCCCTATTAAGTGCTAACTGGATAATATAAAGTGGACCCGTGGTATTGAAGGCTACATGGTTTCTTACTAGTTATATGATAATGGAGCCCACGTGTGGGTGGCCCCGACTAGCATCATATCTCACTAGAAAGTCCCGCTAAATTAAGCTTTCTCAATTATTTTAGCAGCCATATTTCACTCTAATCAAACATGGCTAGTTGTTAGATTGATTACTTAGAATAGTTTAATATAGACTAACCTTTAAAAAAATACTTGAGGTATCACAGTAAAGCAAAATTACTAGCATCTCTGTTTACCTGGGATTTTAAATAAAGCAAAGATCAACTGACATTTATTTATAATTACTTGTATTTCTATTGTAAATGGAACCTTAATTGCACACTTGCAGTGGTCCCCACCCCCCCCCCCCCCCCCCCCCCCCCCCCCCCCCCCCCATGCATCCGACACGTGTCTCCTAGGGGTCCATGTGGGTCAGAGCCCAGGTGGGCCATGATCTGACCCATCACAGCATTGGCACCCAAGTCAGCCTGGTTTTCCGAGCAGTGTAGTCTATTGATTGCCTTGTGTTAGGCTGAGGGGTCACTTTCCTGGGCATTGATTTCGGATCTTTTGCCTGCTGTTGTTGCAGTGGCTGGCATCCGTAATTGTGCTCTCTGGCTGTGCTTGTCCCTGCCATCTCCTTCTCTATCCACCTCTTCGTTATCTTTCCCATTTGACTTTTCAGCAAACAAGGAAGGATCCTTGAAACTTCCGCACACGCTGATATTCATTCTCTCACAGTCTCACTTTGCCCAACAATAGAACATTAAATCGGCCACCACTGATGCCGGCGTCTCTATTTTTAGGAATCTTGCGAACAACCACATTTGATTCTCATGACATTGACCGGACGACTGCCCGCATGCCCAACAATTGCCCCAAAATCATTAAATTTTAAATCACTTCTATAGGGTCGTTCCTTAAAAAAAAAAAAAGTAATAAAAAATAAAAAAAATAAAAACTTTAAAAATGATGATCTTATTATTAAATCATGATATTAAATGTCGTATAATTTTCCCTTCCCACCTAAATTTAAAATGCACTTATTCAATTCGAATTCAGAATATTAATTTCTCTTCATCGTCTCTGATTGCTATGTTTTCTAAATCAAAGTTCTTAAGATATTCACTTCGACTTTAATAATATGATTTTGACTACAGTCCTTTTCTCTTTGGCGGAAGCAACACTTACTTTCTCTCTTTACGGTGGAAAGGAAGAGGGTGAAAGAAAATCTGAATCTTGTTTGATACCCTATGGCCCTTGGATATCACCCTGCGATATCCAGCAGCTCTTGGCCCTGGGATATCGCACTATTTATGGGTACAATCATCAATTCCAAAACGTTCTTTTTATATGAACAGTGCTAAAAGTTATATAAATTTTGGCAATTTTGGAGCAATTACAAGTATATGAGAACCTCAGGAAGGTTCCTTGAAGAGCAATGCTACATGGACAGACTTCTGGCCTGAACTTTTGCCCGAATTGCATTGTAATGTCATATTTACCCTCAAATGGCCTTCACTCACTCATTCAAATGTCTTTTTACCTTTTTATTTTCGGAATTCGGACAATAATTCTGACTGGGAGTTAGTCCAAGCAGCATTTTTCTTCCTTGAAACTTCCGGGGGCAATTTTTTCTTTCCTCTCCCACGTTTCCGACAAAAAGAGCCCGAAACACATTTGAAAGGTGGGGTTAGAAGAAAGGAACGGTTGGGCGTCTGCACAAGTCCACCACCGCTGCTGTCAACTGCGTGTCAAGTTGTGTATTTTCTCTTTCCAAAAACAAGTGAGCGTTGTAACTAATCCAAGATTCACATCACATGATCTTTCTCCATTTCTTATCTATAAATCATCCATTCATCGCTCTCCTCCCCACTTGCCACTTTGCGTCTCATTGCCACCACCCCACCCAGCTCTGGAACTGCAAAACCACTCCCATTGCATCCAATTCAGATTTTCTTCTTCCATCTCATCTACTCCAAACATTCCCAATGGATCCGTTGTCCGAGAGCCACGCCTTACTGGAGACAGCAACGACTCCCCTGCAGCGGGGAGATGAGCAAGGACTAGGAGGCTTCCCTCTAATGAAGAAGCTGAATGAGCGGCTCAGGAATTTCAGGATTCCATTGGTAGGTGAATCACATACTAAGAGCTACCGAAATTGTTTTTTGACATAATTTCTGCTTGGTCCCTAAGAAGCTTTCTTGATTATGGATTTTTCTGGTGTTGATTTTTGTTTACAGTCTATGATCGATATTCAGGTAGAATGAGCAAGTTTTTATCATTATCAGTGTTTTGGGCTTTGTGGTGTTCATGGGCCGAGCTGCAACATACTCTAGAATCAAAAGCCCATATCTGGCCCAAGCCCCCCCATTTAGTCAATCGCCAGGCCGAACCATGATTTTTATGACAGGCTTTCTAGAAATTAGTTTGGCAAACTATCACTACTTTATAAGCGTTTCTTTATCAGGGCAGGCCATGCTTTGGTCTTTGTATCGCTTAATCCAAGTCCAGCCCAATTATTAAATCGTCCCAAATTTGTATCCAAACCTGGCCTACAGTGGGCTGGGGCCTGTCCATGCGCACCCAGTGTTTCTGAACTTCATTGGTTATACTTTATTTACAGGGTTGGTCAGCAGTTTATATTTTAAGTGTTTGCCATTACCATTGCAAACTAATATCAAAGATGGTCATTGATGCTCTGTGGCAAGGCTTGTCGTCAACTAATGCACCCTCAACTACTGATAGGTAACTATCAATATCTCATCAAACTCATGGCCTTACTTTCTGTTTGCATTACCAATTTACCATCTTTTCTTGCTTTCAACAGGGTACTCGGTGATGAGACATTATTATACTATACGCCTGTGGTGAGCTCTGGCTTGGTTTGGTCTTCTTAAATTTATAATCTAAACATGAATCTAATCTTACTCTCTGATTTTCTTGGATGCATGCAGGGCATAGTTGCAGTCATGGTTTCACTGGGACTTCTACATTTTTTCCATGTGATTGGATGATCTTGTGCGGAGTTTGAAGAGATATAAAGGGACTGTGCTCTAAATTGCTACTTCCTTATTCAGAATTGTTCTTTGTTTTAGGATTTTACTGGGAAAAAATCCCAAAGATGGACCGTGCACAAAAAAGACTCCAACAGATATGTGTGAGCAGCAGTGGTCCCATGGGCCAGTTTTGTATATATTTTTTTTCTATGTTAGCCAAGTGTCAATATCGATGCTCGTTCATTTTACTGTTTTATGGGAGCGGCTGTTTGCATTGCGCTTCTTGTTAGCGTAGACTTTGACACTCAGGCTGAAAGGTTAAAAAACCACAAAAGTGGTAGGAAGGTCTTTACTATGTACACCCTAGTTTGTAGGGATTGAATTGTTCTTCCTCTAATTAACCACGTTTGTAGGTCATGTATAACGTGAATGCAGTTTGTTATTATTTCTGTTTGTAAAAAGGCTATATAAGGCCTAAGGTTGATTCATTAAAATAAGCTTTTGAGCACCAAACTCTTGAGTACTTTTGTGATTGAGTTTAAGCTTCCAACAAGTGGTATCAAAGCTCCACCACGGGGCCTGATCTTGAGTGATTAAGAAATAGCAGATTTCTTAGAGAAAGAGTGAGAAAGAGCCAGAAATGAGGGAGGGAGAGAATGACTTCAGAAGGCACTTTTGTGCAGCCTTCTATACCAAAATTCGATGGCCACTATGCTCACTGGGTCATGTTGATGGAGAATTTTTTGAAGTCAAAAGAGTATTGGCAGTTGGTCGAGACAAGCATCACAGTAGCAGAGAGTGGATCTGCGTTGACGGAAGCACAACCGAAGGCCATTGAGACAAAAAAGCTTAAGGATCTCAAAGTGAAGAACTATCTCTTCCAAGCTATTGACCGTACAATCATGGAAACCATTCTCAACAAAGATACGGCCAAGAACATTTGGAATTCCATGAGGCAAAAGTATCAAGGCACCAACAGAGTCAAGCGTGCTCAACTTCAGAGACTCAGAAGAGAATTCGAAGTCTTGCAGATGAAGGAAGGAGAAAAGGTGGATGAATACTTCGGCAGGACTCTTACAATTGCCAACAAGATGAAGATACAGGGAGAAACCATGGAGCAGGTGGTGATAATCGAGAAGATTTTGAGATCCATGACCACTAAGTTTGATTATGTGGTATGCTCTATTGAAGAATCCAACAACTTGGATACTTTGGCAATAGATGAACTGCAGAGTAGTCTATTGGTGCACGAGCAAAGAATGGTTGGGCATAAAATTGAAGAACAAGCACTGAAGGTCAGTTCAGAAGAGAAGTCTAGAACTAGAGGCAGAGGTGTGTTTCGAGGAAGAGGAAGAGGAAGGGGTCGACAGCAGTTCAATAAGGCAATTGTAGAATGCTACAATTGCCACAAATTAGGACACTTTCAATATGAGTGTCCTAGTTGGGAGAAGAACGTCAATTATGCTGAGCACGATGGAGATCAAGAACTGCTGCTCATGTCTTATGTTGAAATGCATAATTCCAAGAGAGAGGAGGTGTGGTTCCTCGACTCCGGCTGCAGTAACCACATGAGTGGTGATAAGAGGTGGTTTCTTGAGCTTGACGAAACCTTCAGGCATGTGGTGAAACTCGACAACAACACAAAAATGGATGTCATGGGGAAGGGAAACATCAGACTGCATGCTCATGAAGCAACTCAGGTGATAACTGAAGTCTTTTACATTCCCGAGCTCAAGAATAATTTGCTTAGCATCGGACAACTACAAGAAAAGAATTTGGCTATTTTGTTTCAATATGGTGTTTGCAAGATCTATCATCCTGTGAAAGGATTGATTATGCAGACTATCATGTCAGCCAATAGAATGTTTGCACTGCTTGCATCTATACCAACTCATGCTCCAGGTCTGGCTTGCTTTCAAATGACATCTGAGGACACCACACACTTATGGCATCAAAGGTTTGGACACTTGAGTCTCAAAGGTCTGAGAACCTTGGCATACAAAAAGCTGGTGACTGGTTTGCCACCTCTCAACGCCTCCTCCAAGTTGTGCACAGATTGTGTTATTGGCAAACAGCACCGAGACTCAATTCCGAAGAAAAGTCTGTGGATACCCTCTCAACTACTACAGCTCGTGCATTCTGACATTTGTGGTCCGATTACACCTGAGTCACACAGCCATAAAAGGTACATAATCACTTTTATAGATGATTATAATCGGAAAGTATGGACATATTTCTTACATGCCAAGTCAGAAGCATTCTCTACTTTTAAGAATTTTAAGAACATGGTAGAACGAGAAATTGGAAAGTTTATTTGTTGTCTTCGTACTGACCGAGGTGGGGAGTTTACCTCGTTGGAGTTTAACACATATTGCAGCTCAAATGGAATCGGTAGACAACTCACTGCAGCTTACACCCCACAACAGAATGGGGTTGCAGAGAGAAAAAACCAAACCATTATGAACATGGTACGGTGCATGCTGACTAACAAACAAATTCCCAAAGAGTTCTGGCCTGAGGCGGTAAATTGGGCGGTACATGTTCTTAACCGATGTCCCACACTTGCAGTGAAAGACAAAACACCACAAGAAGCATGGAATGGACTCAAGCCTTCAGTAGAACATTTCAAAGTGTTTGGCTGCATCGGACATGTTCACATACCAGATAACAAGAGGCAAAAGCTTGACAACAAAAGCTTCAAGTGCGTGTTTTTGGGCATAAGCGAGGAGTCCAAGGCTTACAGGCTGTTTGATCCAGAGGCAAAGAGAATTGTCATAAGCCTAGATGTAATATTTGAAGAAGAGGAGAAGTGGAACTGGGGTAAATCTGTTGAAGAACTTCGATGTGGTACACTTGAATGGGGAGATGAGGAAGATGGGGAAGAGACTGAGGAAGAAGATAATGAAGAAGAGGAGCAAGTTGAGCAACCTGCTAAAGGTGGAATTAGTGGTTCTGGTTCTGGTTCGTCATCTTCAAGTGAAGCAGCAGCTGAAAACGTTGCCTCAACTCCACTCAATACTCCAAGTCATGCTCAAAGGAGGATACGAAGAGAACCAGCTTGGATGGGAGACTATGTAATTGGTGAGGGTCTGTCCGAGGAGGAAGAAATGATGCATCGGCTTGTTATGTTCCAGACTTCAGCTAGTGATCCAGTGACTTTCGAAGAGGCAGTCAAGAGTTCTGCATGGAGAGAAGCAATGGACCTTGAAATCAAAGCCATTGAAAAAAATGGAACATGGGATTTAACTGAGTTGCCGAGAGGAGCTAAGAAGATTGGTGTAAAATGGATATTCAAGACCAAACTGAACGAGAGAGGAGAAGTACACAAATGCAAAGCTCGACTCGTAGCAAAAGGATACACTCAACAAGCCGGAATCGACTACACTGAGGTATTTGCTCCTGTTGCTTGCTGGGATACTATTAGAATGATTCTTGCACTTGCAGCCAACAGAGAATGGAGTGTGTATCAACTTGATGTAAAGAGTGCCTTTTTGCATGGAGAGCTCAGTGAAGAAGTGTTCATTGAACAGCCTCAAGGTTATGAAGTAGAGGGTACACAAGATAAAGTTTATAAGTTGAAGAAGGCCCTATACGGGCTCAAGCAAGCACCACGAGCTTGGTTCAGCAGAATAGAATCCTATTTCATTAAGGAAGGATTCGAGAAATGTTTGTGTGAGCACACCTTGTTCATTAAGTGCAGTGCAGGTGGAAGGGTTCTTATAGTCAGCTTGTACGTGGACGATCTTATCTTTACAGGGAATGATGAGAAGATGTTCGAAGAGTTCAAAGGTTCAATGAAGCGAGAATTTGATATGTCTGATATTGGGAGGATGAAATATTTCCTCGGGGTGGAGGTAGTGCAAAGTTCAGATGGGATCTTTATAAGCCAGAAGAAGTACGCCAATGAAGTGCTAGAAAGGTTCGGAATGGAACACTGTAATCCTGTAAAAAATCCTATTGTACCAGGGTGCAGACTTGTGAAGGATGAAGGAGGTGTGAGAATTGATGCCACCACTTACAAACAAATGGTGGGCAACCTTATGTACCTAACTGCCACAAGACCAGATCTCATGTTTGTGGTAAGCTTGATTAGTCGCTTTATGGAGACACCTACAGAGCTGCATCAACAAGCTATGAAGAGGATTTTTTGTTATTTGAAAGGAACAACTGAGATGGAAATTCTGTACAAGAAAGGAGGGGGGGAATGTTTGGTGGCTTATTCTGATAGTGACTACGCAGGTGACCTTGAAGATCATAAAAGCACTTCAGGCTATGTCTTTAAGATAGGTTCGGGCGCTGTGGCATGGTCGTCCAAGAAGCAACCAGTGGTTACTCTTTCCACCACTGAAGCAGAGTTTATTGCTGCTGCCTCCTGTGCGTCTCAATGTGTGTGGATGCAAAGAATTCTTGGAAAGCTGGGTTTCAATCAAAGCAAGTGCACTACAATCTTTTGTGACAACAATTCTGCAATTAAACTCTCGAAGAATCCTGTCATGCATGGTAGGAGTAAACATATTGATGTTCGGTTTCATTTTCTTCGAGATTTATCCAAAGATGGTGTGGTTGATTTAATGCATTGTGGTTCCAAAGATCAGTTAGCAGACATTATGACTAAACCTCTGAAGTTAGATGTGTTCTTGAGGCTGAGGGAGTAGTTCGGAGTGTGCATGATTTCTGGAGTAAACTGACTGCATTTCTTGCAGGTCAGTTTAAGGGAGGATTTGTGGGGCCTCTCTGACTAAGTCATTGTGACTTATCTCTTTATTATCGTATTTGTTATTTTCTTGTTAATAACACCCTAGTTTGTAGGGATTGAATTGTTCTTCCTCTAGTTAACCACGTTTGTAGGTCATGTATAACGTGGATGCAGTTTGTTGTCATTTCTGTTTGTAAAAAGGCTATATAAGGCCTAAGGTTGATTCATTAAAATAAGCTTTTGAGCACCAAACTCTTGAGTACTTTTGTGATTGAGTTTAAGCTTCCAACAATATTCACTTCGACTTTAATGATATGATTTTGACTGCAGTCCCTTTCTCTTTGGTGGAAGCAACACCTACTTTCTCTCTTTACGGTGGAAAGGAAGCGGGTGATAGAAAATCTGAATTTTGTTTGATACCCCATAGCCCTTGGATATCACCCAGCGATATCCAGCGTAAATTTTGACAACTTTGGAGCAATTATAAGTGTATGAGCAGCTAAGGAAGGTTCCTTGAAACTTCCGCAGGCCCTTTTTTCTTTCCTCTCTCACGTTTCCGTTTACCCATCAATTCCAGAACGGTCTTTCCATATGAACGGTGCTAAAAGGTATATAAATTTTGGAGAAATTACAAGTGTATGAGCAGCTCAGGAAGTTCCTTGAAACTTCCCCATGCATTTTTTTCTTCCCTCTTTCACGTTTCCGACAAAAAGAGCCCTAAACACATTTGAAAGGTGGGGTTAGAAGAAAGGAGCGGTTGGGCGTGTGCACAAGTCCTCCGCTGTTGTCAACTGCTTGTCAAGTTGTGTTTTTTCTCTTTCCAAAAACAAGTGAGCGTTGTAACTAATCCAAGATTCACATCACATGATCTTTCTCCATTTCTTATCTATAAATCATCCATTCATCGCTCTCCTCCCCACTTGCCACTTTGCGTCTCATTGCCACCACCCCACCCAGCTCTGGAACTGCAAAACCACTCCCATTGCATCCAATTCAGATTTTCTTCTTCCATCTCATCTACTCCAAACATTCCCAATGGATCCGTTGTCCGAGAGCCACGCCTTACTGGAGACAGCAACGACTCCCCTGCAGCGGGGAGATGAGCAAGGACTAGGAGGCTTCCCTCTAATGAAGAAGCTGAATGAGCGGCTCAGGAATTTCAGGATTCCATTGGTAGGTGAATCACAAACTAAGAGCTACCGAAATTGTTTTTTGACATAATTTCTGCTTGGTCCCTAAGAAGCTTTCTTGATTATGGATTTTTCTGGTGTTGATTTTTGTTTACAGTCTATGATCGATATTCAGGTAGAATGAGCAAGTTTTTATCATTATCAGTGTTTTGGGCTTTGTGGTGTTCATGGGCCGAGCTGCAACATACTCTAGAATCAAAAGCCCATATCTGGCCCAAGCCCCCCCATTTAGTCAATCGCCAGGCCGAACCATGATTTTTATGACAGGCTTTCTAGAAATTAGTTTGGCAAACTATCACTACTTTATAAGCGTTTCTTTATCAGGGCAGGCCATGCTTTGGTCTTTGTATCGCTTAATCCAAGTCCAGCCCAATTATTAAATCGTCCCAAATTTGTATCCAAACCTGGCCTACAGTGGGCTGGGGCCTGTCCATGCGCACCCAGTGTTTCTGAACTTCATTGGTTAAACTTTATTTACAGGGTTGGTCAGCAGTTTATATTTTAAGTGTTTGCCATTACCATTGCAAACTAATATCAAAGATGGTCATTGATGCTCTGTGGCAAGGCTTGTCGTCAACTAATGCACCCTCAACTACTGATAGGTAACTATCAGTATCTCATCAAACTCATGGCCTTACTTTCTGTTTGCATTACCAATTTACCATCTTTTCTTGCTTTCAACAGGGTACTCGGTGATGAGACATTATTATACTATACGCCTGTGGTGAGCTCTGGCTTGGTTTGGTCTTCTTAAATTTATAATCTAAACATGAATCTAATCTTACTCTCTGATTTTCTTGGATGCATGCAGGGCATAGTTGCAGTCATGGTTTTACTGGGACTTCTACATTTTTTCCATGTGATTGGATGATCTTGTGCGGAGTTTGAAGAGATATAAAGGGACTGTGCTCTAAATTGCTACTTCCTTATTCAGAATTGTTCTTTGTTTTAGGATTTTACTGGGAAAAAATCCCAAAGATGGACCGTGCACAGAAAAGACTCCAACAGATATGTGTGAGCAGCAGTGGTCCCATGGGCCAGTTTTGTATATATTTTTTTTCTATGTTAGCCAAGTGTCAATATCGATGCTCATTTATTTTACTGTTTTATGGGAGCGGCTGTTTGCATTGCGCTTCTTGTAAGCGTAGACTTTGACACTCAGGCTGAAAGGTTAAAAACCACAAAAGTGGTAGGAAGGTCTTTACTATGTACACCCTAGTTTGTAGGGATTGAATTGTTCTTCCTCTAATTAACCACGTTTGTAGGTCATGTATAACGTGAATGCAGTTTGTTATTATTTCTGTTTGTAAAAAGGCTATATAAGGCCTAAGGTTGATTCATTAAAATAAGCTTTTGAGCACCAAACTCTTGAGTACTTTTGTGATTGAGTTTAAGCTTCCAACAATATTCACTTCGACTTTAATGATATGATTTTGACTGCAGTCCCTTTCTCTTTGGTGGAAGCAACACTTACTTTCTCTCTTTACGGTGGAAAGGAAGCGGGTGATAGAAAATCTGAATTTTGTTTGATACCCCCATAGCCCTTGGATATCACCCAGCGATATCCAGCGTAAATTTTGACAACTTTGGAGCAATTATAATTGTATGAGCAGCTAAGGAAGGTTCCTTGAAACTTCCGCAGGCCCTTTTTTCTTTCCTCTCTCACGTTTCCGTTTACCCATCAATTCCAGAACGTTCTTTCCATATGAACGGTGCTAAAAGGTATATAAATTTTGGAGAAATTACAAGTGTATGAGCAGCTCAGGAAGTTCCTTGAAACTTCCCCATGCATTTTTTTCTTCCCTCTTTCACGTTTCCGACAAAAAGAGCCCTAAACACATTTGAAAGGTGGCGTTAGAAGAAAGGAGCGGTTGGGCGTGTGCACAAGTCCTCCGCTGTTGTCAACTGCTTGTCAAGTTGTGTTCTTTCTCTTTCCAAAAACAAGTGAGCGTTGTAACTAATCCAAGATTCACATCACATGATCTTTCTCCATTTCTTATCTATAAATCATCCATACATCGCTCTCCTCCCTACTTGCCACTTCGCGTCTCATTGCCACCACCCCACCCAGCTCTGAAACTGCAAAACCATTCCCATTGCATCCAATTCAGATTTTCTTCTTCCATCTCATCTACTCCAAACATTCCCAATGGATCCATTGTCCGTGGGCCACGCCTTACTAGAGACAGCACTACTACAAGAAAGTTGGCTTTTAGTGGCAACTGTTTTAGCCGCGGTCTAATTTTGCCACTAAAAACCCATCTTTAGTGGCAAAATTTTGATGTTGCCACTAAAGGTATTATAATGCCCACATTTAGTGGCAATTTATATGTTGCAACTAAATTTCACCACTAAATCCTTGGTGGGAATTTTTGGCGCCATGGGATTTTGGAGGGAAAGAGATTTAGTGGCAAGTTTTAATTTTTCACCACTAATGGTGTACGGTTTTAGTGACAACGTTTTATGATCGCCACTAATTTCTTAGATTCTTACATTTAGCTGTGGTATATTTTTCGCCACTGTATGTTCTATTTTTTGTGGCTACTTTATATTGCCACTAAAGATATTTCACAAGCAAGTCGACTTTTAATGGCAACATTTTTTACCATAATTTAATTTTCGCCACTAAAAACTCACATTTAGTGGCGAAGCTTGATGTTGACACTAAAGGTATTATGTGATCACATTTAATGACAACTTATATGTTGTAGCTAAAGGTTATTTTGGAGGGGAAGGAGATTTAGTGGCGAGTTTTCTTTTTTTGCCACTAATGGTCTAGGAGTATAGTGGCAACTTTTTACTTTTGTGGCTAGATGCTTAGTTGTCTTATTTTCGCCACCTTTTGTGGCGACTTTCTATTGCCACTAAAAATATATTATATGAAAGCCAATTTTTAGTGGCGACACTTTTAGCGACAATTTTATTTTTGCCACAAAAGACTCACTTTAGTGAAGGTATTATAGTTATCACATATTGTGGCAACTTATATGGCGTGGCTAAAGGTTATTTTAGAGGGGAAAGAGAATTAGTGGCAAGTTTTAATCTTTCACCCCTAATGTAGTCTAGGAGTCTAGGAGCTTAGCAACAACCTTTTTTTTCATAGCTAATTTCTTATGTGTCTTACTTTTAGCTATACTTTTTTATGGGGCATCGTCAAATTTTAGTTGAATACGGTAGGTCACACTGCACGATTGATCACACACTATCAAAGATGCCAACAAAGTCTTCTAGCATAATCAATGAGTCTTAAAATCAAGTTGGGTTGAGATTTGAGCTAAAAAAATATACTGATGAGCAAAATTGAGGGCGTCAATAGACTACACGTATGACTGAAATACGTGCGGAGCTCTATTATGAATCAACCATCTTTCTTACGCTAAGGCATGGATGAGAATCACAGTATTGGTCAATCCCAATAAATGACACCATTACAGTATCAACCACGTAATGTTCTTTATCCGGAACAGTCGTTGTGGCGTAAAATGTTTTTACCTAAACAAAATTTGAGAAAATTTCCAATGTAATCCATAACATTATAACATGCTAGAGAATGATGTTGATTTCCATTAGTAACAACTATAAAGTAATTTTTTAGCGGCGATTTTACACTTTTAGTGACAACAATTTTTTAAATAAGCGGCGATAAAGCTTGCGGCTAATTATTAGACTTTTAGCTACAATTTTGGAGTTGTGGGTAAAAGTACAACTTTTAGCCGCGATGTTTTACAGTCACAGCTAAAACAATTAGTGGTAGCACTTTTAGCAACAACTCAGCGGCGATCAAAATATTGCGGCTAAAACTTTTAGCCGCGACTTTAAGACCTTTAGCCGCAAAAAATTTCACAGCTAAATGTCAAGTTTCTTGTAGTGCAACGACTCCCCTGCAGCGGGGAGATGAGCAAGGACTAGGAGGCTTCCCTCTAATGAAGAAGCTGAATGAGCGGCTCAGGAATTTCAGGATTCCATTGGTAGGTGAATCACATACTAAAAGCTACCGCAATTGTTTTTTTATATAATTTCTGCTTGGTCCCTAAGAAGCTTTCTTGATTATGGATTCTTCTGGTGTTGATTTTTTTTTTTACAATCTATGATATTCACAGGTAGAATGAGCAAGTTTTATCATTTTCAGTGTTTTGGGCTTTGCTGGTTATGCTTTCTACGCTGTTTCTTAGTGGTGATCATGGCCCGGCTGCAACATATCCAGGCCGGACAACTCTGGAATCAAAAGCCCATATCTGGCCCAAGCCTGCCCATTTAGTCAATCGCCAACCGCATTATGATTTTTATGACAGGCTTTCTAGAAATTATTTTGGCAAACTATCACTACTTTTTAAGCGTTTCTTTATCAGGGCAGGCCATGCTTTGGTCTTTGTATCGCTTAATCCAAGTCCAGTCCAATTATTAAATCGTCCCAAATTTTGTATCCAATCCTGGCCTAAAGTGGGCTGGGGCCTGTCCATGCCCACCCAGTGTTTCTGAACTTCATTGGTTATACTTTATTTGCAGGGTTGGTTAGCAGTTTATATTTTTAGTATTTGCCATTACCATTGCAAACTAATATCAAAGATGGTCATTGATGCTCTCTGGCAGGGCTTGCCGTCAACTAATGCGCCCTCAACTACTGATAGGTAACTATCAATATCTCATCAAGCTTATGGCCTTACTTTTTGTTTGCATTACCAATTTACCATCTTTTCTTGCTTTCAACAGGGTACTCGGTGATGAGACATTATTATACTATACGCCTGTGGTGAGCTCTGGCTTGGTTTGGTCTTCTTAAATTTATAATCTAAACATGAATCTAATCTTACTCTCTGATTTTCTTGGATGCATGCGGGGCATAGTTGCAGTCATGGTTTTACTGGGACTTCTACATTTTTTTCATGCGATTGGATGATCTTGTGCGGAGTTTGAAGAGATATAAAGGGACTGTGCTCTAAATTGCTACTTCCTTATTCAGAATTGTTCTTTGTTTTAGGATTTTACTGGGAAAAAATCCCAAAGATGGACCGTGCACAGAAAAGACTCCAACAGATATGTGTGAGCAGCAGTGGTCCCATGGGCCAGTTTTGTATATATTTTTTTTCTATGTTAGCCAAGTGTCAATATCGATGCTCATTTATTTTACTGTTTTATGGGAACAACTATGTTTGTATCGCGCTTCTTGTAAGCATAGACATTGACACTCAGGCTGAAAGGTTAAAAAACCACAAAAGTGGTAGGAAGGTCTTTACTATGTACAAGGATCTATTGCACTTTTTTCGTACACCGTCCATCTAACGGGCCTTTTTCTTGAAAATTCCTCTTTTTTTTATAAGTTTTAGTAATTGGGATTTGGTTTACATGTTTCACATGAGAGCTTATCTGGTTTCGTCTAATATCTCTTCTCAATCTTATGTGTTGGGATGTTTTGGAATAGATGAAAGTCATCTGAGTTCTTGATTTGGGCTTTGGGTACCCAACTTATATTTAAACATGTGTGTCTGTGTGTGTTTATTATATAAGGTATATACACTATTCTATGTATGAAGTAAATAAATATTCCGAAAATTTCACCCCTTGATGAGCAAACTAAACCAGAAAGTTTGGGTACCCTTCCCTACTTCCGTCTGCCTGACTAAACCAAAATCACTTTAGGGTGGGGTCATTTACAACTCAGATTGCATGTGAGTCGGGTATGACCTGGTTTTATTAAGGTTGAATATAATCGGGCTTGGGTTTGGGCTTACCTACGTTTCATTCGGATCATACTTTACCCAATGACCAATTACCTGAGCACATCCAAGCGGCAGTCCTAGTTTCTTGTCATGGAATGATGATGATGATGATGATGATGATGATAAGGTTAAATAAGTTACTGTTGTTTGACCTTACATTAAAAAGTTAAATATCTTTCTAAGAAAGACAAAACTTATAACTCCAACAGGTCTCTTGTTCAAATCATGTGCATGTTTTTTGTTCTGATCTGCATAATTGAAAAGGTATTAATCCAGTCCAATGATGAATTTCGGCAAGTCACTGGCTAGTTAATCAAGTGGTTAACATGACTCAAATCCTCCACATGACCAGGGTAATGGTCATTCTAAGTGACGACTCTTAGGCCTCCATTTTCCAAGATGAGTCATTCGACTCGTCGGAGTCACTAACTCGACTCAGCAAGCGGGTAAGCTGTGATTTGGGTAGAGTGTATTAGGCCAACCCTAAATAGATATGATACCGCTAAGCTAATGATGGCTATTAGCCCAATTTAGGCGGGTTTGAAGAGATTGTCCTGCTGGAATCTCCTGATTTTGTAATGAGTTCAACTGAGTCGTTGGTCTTTCTCTTCAATTGGTGATTGGGCTGAGTCTGCAAAAATCAACCCTGTTTTATTAAACATCCTAGCCCCTTCATTTCAAATTTTGACTTGCAGCCGAAATGAAGATGCCTCATTTCACCATCAATCAGGCTTGAATGAGGTTGATTCTAAGCTTGGACCTAACTCCCATTAAGATCTTTCAATTTCAGATTCGCTTCTGGGAATCCACATCCAAATGCAGATAGGCAATGGTATCATCCCTTGAGCCAAAGTTGTTTGCTCGTTGAGGACCAATTCGCTGCTCTGGTTCTTCAGTTGAAAAATAAGCATGTATGTGTTTAGTTGCATGCACCTGAGAGCTAAGGATAAACCAATTTAGAGAAAAAAAAAGTTCACTTGTATGGTTTGATTCACAAGCATAAAATATGTATCCGTAATTGGGTTTTCCAAAAACACAAGCTCTGATTCAACGGCGGATTCAGAATTTTCATTTTGGTGGTACAGTATACGATCAAGTGAAGAACTTAAATAATAAAATCGAATATCTTAGGAGCTTATCTAAGGGGTTTCTTGAATTACGTGGGTGCGGTCAACTCTTGGGTCTGCCAATCAACATGTGAATTGAATTGTGTGCAATTGGTCTATGAATATTGATATGCACCCCTAATTTTTATCCACCCATTTTCTATATTATCCTGTCTCCAAGAGGGATGAGAAAGAACTTGTTTTATGATTTGAATTGTTTTCTTCTTAAATTCAATTTTATTTGAGTAGTGTAATCATGAGATTAACATTAATAATTGTTTTAAATGCGCTTAAGTTAAATATATATGCCCAGTGTCACTGTCACCTTTTAAAGATCAACAACTGCTCATGTGATATACTTCACCTATTTCTACTCAAGTAGACCCAAGATTTAACTTTCATCTAAGCGATTCACCATTTGAATGCAGAAAACATTATTTAACTTGACAATTAATAACCATATTTAACAAATCATGATTCTTTCATTCAATAAGATTACTTCTTTTAACTCTACCAGTGTTTACTGCTGCCCTTGAGCCCAAGTAAAAAGAAGAGAATGGAGTTGTATAAGTTGAATAAAAGTTTATCACATCTCAAATATGAATTACTTCTTTGGAGAGGTGACTTGTTTATAAATCCAAATCGTTCGGGTGATGTGCAGCTAGTTCATCCATTGCTTCAGTGTTCCTAGTTCCATTGATGGCCAACACATGTATAGAATAGAGATGGTTTCGGTTCATAACTACATTCTATTTTTGGCAGGATTCCATCCAGGCTTCCAGCTGGGAGACCATTTTGAAAAGGACTTGACATTATCATAATATAAAGAAGAAAGAGGCGCCCTTTTTGGGGACATAAGCTTTTAGCCCCACCTGGCAAGTCGCAACACCAATTAGAAAGGACTGAACGAATAAAGGACTGGACAGGCCTTTCCGTAGTTCTGGACATGCCCTTTTGTTCTCACCTGCGGGGCAGAGCAGTGCAGTCACCAGGCTCGTAGGTGTAGGATCTCAGAACCCACGTTTGCTACGACAAGAAGTGTTCGGAGGTAACGGCTGTTACAGTCTTCCAACTCGATGTCGTCTGTGTACGAATTGTCGGCTTCTCTCCGCCCCCGCCTTCGGCGCTGCGTGTCCATGGGATCGGAAGGTGGGAACGGCGACTGGACGGTTGGGAAGTTGAAGAAATGTAAAGTAAGAAAAAGAATTCATCTTTCTCTCTCTGTTTCGGTATCTGGTTTCGTTTGCTGTATGCCGGTTTTGAAGCGCAGTTTGCCTTTTTCTCGTATTTTTACAAAAAGGATCCATAAAACTTTCTCCAACTATAAGATTTCCCGAGATAGGGTTTAGATCTAGGGTTTAGATGGTAACCATGATGAAGTTGATGATTGTAGTGATGATGTTACGGTGGGTTTTAAAAATCTGCCGATTCCGAGTTGACTCGGCCGAGTTGACTCGAACTCTGCCTTCACCGAGCTGGGTCTTGTGGCTGAGTCCCCATCCCAACTCGATCTTCTTCTCCTCCTTTCTTCCTCTCAACAAATCCTCTGTCGAACCCCTTCTTCGTCTTCCCAACAAACAAACCCCCTCTCAAATCCTAGCCCAAGAAGCCTAGTCGGATTCTAGTCTTTTCAAGCCCTTGATGATGATTGTGATCATGATGCTCAAATCCTAGCCCAAGAAGACCAGTCGGATTCTAGTCTTTTCAAGCCCTTGATGATGATTGTGATCATGCTGATGATGTTGATGTCGATGTCGATGATGAGCTTAATATATCATCAAGGCAAGTTTTACTCTAGACTTGTTTGTTCTGGATGCATGGTGAGATTGCAAAGGTGGAATTACAAGAAGCTTGTGAAGGAGGGAGGAATTGTATCGGAACTGTATCGTTACTTGGCACTGAAACTCACTTTTTATATTACAAACCAATAATAGTACAGATTTGACTCGATCCAATGGATTATGTTAATATCTTGATAAAACAGTCTCAATTCTAAAATTAATATGTGGCAGGAACTGTCCATAGAAATCCCTGAAAGAGAACTTTGGGTCTCTAATTCTTAAGTTTAATTGTGTATTGAGCATAAGTTAGATTGCCCAAACGAAAACTCTCTTTTTTTCTCTATATCTCTGTTTTGACCTGATCCAGATGCAATTATTACTATAAGGTGCCAATTTATAGATAGATGCCTTTGAGAACTCCAGGGACAAGATTTTGGGAGATAGTATTTGAGATTTTTGAAATTATCTCACAATGAATTTCCAAATTTCCCCATCAAGTAGTGGTGGTGGTGGTGGTGGAGGTAGAGCAGCAGCAATAGAGTAGACTACTATATGAGTATCCATGTGGTAATAGAAGTAGTGGTAATAGTAGTAGTAATGTTGTTGGAACTGTCCATAGAAACATCTGAAACAGTACTATGAGTATTAAGATGGTAAGTTTGATTTGTAATGAGCATTAGTTAGATTGTCCATATAAAATTCTTTTCTCAACAGAAGAAGCTTGTTGCATACATGTTTTTCTTTGTTAGCATTAGATCAGAATCTTTTGCTGTACTCTGTTTGACCTGATCCAGATTCAGTTATTACTCTGAGCTGCCAATTTATGGGATGCCTTTGTTGGCAACTCTTTATTAGTGCATTTAATAAGAAATGCACCTCGTTAATTACTGCACAAAAGTCATGAGCAGCAGCCTAGGATTTAGAACTGAGGATCACGTCTTCTTTCTTGCAACAGTCATTTCCTGCCACCAGAGATACAAAGTCGAGCAACTTCAGCATTCAGGCCAAGATTAAAAAGTTCAAGACATTGAAGGTATTGTGATGTTTTTGCTGAACTATTTGTTTGGTTGTTTCTGTTGGAAGTTTAATTTCAGACAGAATGCACTCGCGCAAAAGTGAAAGCCAGCAAGGTGTTCTGTACAACTGGAAGCTCTAAAGTACTATTGAAGAACTAATTCAATGTAGAGCAAAAGATCGCATATGCAAAACTGGAAGTTTTTGCAGTGCATTTGTATGGTTACTTCTGTTGGCATTTAAATTTCAGATATGAATGCATTGTGCAAAATGAATGCCAGTAAGGTGTTCTGTACAGCTGGAAGTTTTGTACTAAAATTAAGAACTAATTTCAATGTACAAGCAAAAGATAAGATACGCAAAACAAACATATGCAGTCTAATTTTTCTGATCTAGCAATGTGCTACTCCAAAACCAGAGAGTTAGATCTTTACCAACTTTTTAAAACAAGTTGGACCCAACCAGTAACACCCATCGTCTTAAGAATAAATGAGGCTGAGATTTTTTAGGAGAAAACATCTCGTATTTCCAAGAGACAGCTCCTAAACATGTTACTCTTGATGCTTTTATGGGACTTAAAAGATAACTCTTTACAAGTCAAATTTTGAAAAGTCAAATAAGACAATTGATGAAGTGCATGAAGACAAATAACACAATTGATGAAGCATGAATTTATTTATTCCAAGCTTTCAATTGTCCAAATGAAAATTTCAACTTGAGAGAGTGTTGGGGAGATACTATAATTCTTTATTAACGTAAGTGTATTATTTAATGCCAAAAGCTACAATTACCCATATAGGTTTTACATATAATGGAATGGGAGTTTAATACGGTTGCATTCTTTACATTTTAAGACTTCTAAAAGTATATGCTCTAATCTACTTGGAAGAAATATGGTCAACAAGTTCTTTCCAATTGATGAACAAATCTTGTTGTATTTCTTTTATTGCTTTATACTGAATATCAACTGTTTTTCACAGCTAGTACTATATGCGGCATTTCAGTTTCTTCACACTGTGGGCTTGGAAAATGAAGATGCTACAACACAAGAGGTAAATCGTGTAGTTTGCATTCCTTACGTGACTGAAGAGTGCTATGCCTAGTTGAGTGACTAGATTACCCCACCCGCGCCTACACAACATGGCAGATCCAGGTCCCCTCATCAGAATGGCCCCCTCACTGTTGATCATAGTTACATAACTATGGGCATCATAGTTGGTAATAATACAAGGTTTTTTGTTGGAAAATCTTGAAACGTAGAACTCATGGATTGGGCACAATACTCAAATAGTATGAAATAAATGTTTGTCTAAAAAATGCTAACACAGAAATTGATGCCAACAATATAGTCTAAGGATCTTCTAATCAAGTAATAACATTCAATACTTAGTTTGAACCCCAAACCCTCCCACCACCACCCACCCCTCCCCCCCAACACACACACACTCCTCTCTCTCTCTCTCTCTCTCATGTAGATCAATTTTTAAATACCCCCTTGATGTAACATATCTTCTCATTTTTCATCTTATTAATAGACCCCAAATCAGGGGATTGTAATGGTCCAATTAAAGGACTGTATACTCATACTACCATAGTTAGAATACAAGGAATCTATATTAAGTGGATGCATACTCACATTGAGGATGATCTGACTCATTCAAAACTTCTTTGTTATTTCTCAATGTCGAAAGTTACATCACTTGTAAAACCAATGCTAGCAAAATTGCTCCATTTGTTACTATTTCCTTTACAATAATTCTTCTGGGGGTTTGTAAGTGAATTTTAATGGGTTTGTAAAGTAGACAGAAGTAAAAAGATACGTCCAGTAAATTGAGAATTGTTCTCTCTTCCAATGGAGATAGGAGGTCTTGGACTTGTTAGCATTACGGAAAATCGGAATATGCTATTGAAAGATGTAGGTTAGTTAATGAGAGAGGGGAGTTATGGATGCAGACCCGATTTGACGGAATGGGACTGTCTAGGTCCCAAATTAACCAACACCCAGAAAATTTTGGCAACTATAGGTATGCAGTATAATCTCAGCAAAATTCAGAATCTAAAATATGCAAGGAACCAACCAAATGCTGACCTTGGAAGAGCTCCTCCAATCCCTAAGAGTCACGACTGAAGAGAGGGAGAGAAAACAACACAACATTGTATGTATTTTTGCTAGAATAAGACTGTTGAACATGAACTTCCAACTGTCGACTGTGCTTATGTATTTATAGCACTCTAAACACCATTAAACCCCAGTAATCCTACTATGTTTGATTCCTAAACAAATAGAAGAGTTTGATCATAGTTTCTGAATTGATTCTAACATTAATTACTAAAAAATTTAAAGAAGATTAAGAAATTCTAGAACTCATGTTGTTCCAGACAGTTCAGAGCAAAGTCCTGTCGGAACCCACATGGCCCATCAACTGATCAATCAGCCTGCACAATCTGGTAGTAGACTCCCAAACTACCCTAGGGATGGATTGGGTAAGTTTTGGTGCCCTAAATCCTGGCTCAAAGACAGCTGCACATTATTTACTGCTATAATAAAAAAAGTCTCTGAGATTTAGTTATAGGCTTTAAAATGTACTGTTTGGCCCCAATTCCACTTCAATTCTTAATAGATGCTTGCGGGCCTTCTATGTGATGATCAATCCACTCCAAGTGGGCTTTGGTGACTTCAAATTCGTACTCCAACATTAATTCTGCATCAGTTATGTAGGAAAGTTATCTTAAAAAAACAAAGAGAGAAAAATAGAGGGTGGGATCCAATGAGGAGGTGGAAGTGAGGTTTTTTTTTTTTTTTTGGTAGAAAGGCGAAAGTGAGGTTGATTGTTTGAAAGGGCATTTCTTTAGCGGGGGGCCTAAATTTGGGGAGTTACTTTTAAAAACGAACTCAATTTCTACAATAAAACGGATTCAATAAGATTTTGGGACAATTTATGGGTAGGGGATATTCACTACAAATGAAGGTCCTAAGAATTTATTAGGTTTTAATTAAAAAAACAAGGATTATTTGGTAATTGCAAGATGGTGATGGAAGGAAAATGGTTGTGGTCTATAACTTATTGAAGAAAACTCATGGCTTGTGAAGCAGATCCACTTGGATGCTCTCCTAAAGTTTCTAGAGAATTGGACTCCTGGTCCTGGGTGAAGAATAAGAGAATTTGTGCGGCAGAAACATGAGGGTGTCTTCTATGGAAAATTGGTTCTCCTTAATTCAACCTTCTTCCTTATCTGTATTCATATGTCCATATGGAAATCCATAGCCCCGCCTAGAGTCAAGGCCTTTTGTTGAATTGCCATGGCCAACAAGATGTTGAGAATAAACCATTCAAAATCTAAAAAAATTGTCATCTCTAATATATGCATCCTATGGAACTGATTCACTATTTACTTTTCCATTGCTCTTTGTCAAACTCATTTGGGGTGCCTCGGGTGCCTTCCTTAGCATCTTTAATATTATTTAGGTAACCTGGAGTATTCAGTTCTCTCATGTATGGATTGGTTTAGGGCCTTTTCTAGAAAAGGAGCAAATTTCATGGAAAATCCCACTGCTTGCTATCATTTGGTGAGTTTGAAAGAAAAACAATTTGAAGAACCTTTACTTTTTTTTTTTCTCCCCACACAAACACAGACGGACACAGACACAACTGTGAGTTCCTAGGGATGGTGATTGGTCAAATTAAACAGGTGACCTACTCCAATTTGCTTCTACTAGGGGCAAGTTTAGCACTGGGTTTTTGGGGTCCGGGATATGAATGGGTTTTTAGATTTTGACCTGAGTCGTTCGGGGTGAGATTGGGTTTTGACTCCCCAACGTGTCCCATTTATGACTAAGTCACATAATACTTAATAAGGACTGATACATATCTCGCGCGCACAAGAACAGTTAATGACCCTATTTTTATTTTTTTTTCCTAGTAATTATGGGCTAATTTGTTATGATAGAGATAAGTTTCCTTAGACTAGGATTAAATTAGATTTGGTTATGATGTGATTGGAATTATATTGGGTTAGAGTTATGATATGATTAGGTTTTCTAGTTCAAGTTAACGTCTTTTGAGTGTACTCTGAATAGCCATTGACAATCCTCACTGAAAATAACATGGTGAATTTGTCAAGATGTAGCCCCTAAATTTCTACAATATATTCTTTGGCATAAACCAAGTAGGCTCAAGGTGACTTAAAATGGTGATTTGGCTCAATTTCACATCTGGAGGTTCAACTAAATGTATTAGAACTATTGTGTAAACAAATTAATTAATGAGTTTAGATAGCTATCATTGCAGGTTGATGTTGCTTTCGGTGAAGGCTCAATTTATCTTCTTGATTCTCTAATTGAAAGATGACTTGTCCAATAATTCACTTGTACGTTTTGGTATAATTATCTTAGAACTCGTAAGAAAATTTTATTACTGGGGCTTAGAATCCGTAAGCAAATTTTATTACCGGTGCTTTAGGGCAAAGAAAATTGAGTGTTTGTTGCTGCCATTGCAGACTAATATCAATAACGGAGAGGAGCGGAATACCTTCGTTGGCTT
This sequence comes from Persea americana, assembly GCA_029852735.1. Taxonomy (NCBI): domain Eukaryota; kingdom Viridiplantae; phylum Streptophyta; class Magnoliopsida; order Laurales; family Lauraceae; genus Persea; species Persea americana. The sequence continues at coordinate 3,986,326 of CM056812.1, forward strand.
GATGTCGCGTGATGTGCCCTTTGATGATGGGTAACCGACAATTTCTTTGAAGCTTAAACTGGCTGTGTTTTATGTTTGCTTTACCAATTTACGTTGTTTCCTTGCTTTTTGACAGGATATCTAATAGTGACACAGATCCTACCATACCTTTTTACTATATGCCTTGGGTGAGCACTTGCTTTGGTCTTCTTAATGTTGTAATCTAATAATGAATCTAATCTGATTTTCTGCTTTTCTCGGATGTAGGTCATGGGTGCAGTCATTTATCTATTGGGACTTCTGTTTCTGTTTCATTGGATTGGTTGAATTTGTGCAACAGAATGAAGAGATCCTTCTCTAAATTCCGTATCTCGCATTAGGTTTCCATTTTTCCTTTTTCGTTTTTTTTTTTTTCCACTGAATTGAGAATATATTCATATAGAAAGTCTGTTGCAGTCCATCAGTGTGTGGAGCTAAGAGTTTAAGACTACTTGAGATTTACATATTACTAAACACCTAAAATTTCCCTTAACATCTGTTCTTCAACATGGATTTCCCAACTGTTTCCATGTTTCATTTGACTGTGTATCTGATTTCTTCTTGTTAATTTGTATGGTTCAATAGAAGTTAATAAATCTTGGTTAACCGGGCCCTCTGGATTGCCCATTCTATACTGTGATAAGAAGTGGACCTGTTATAGGTCTACTGTGATTAGAAGTAGTGTTTTGGTGTAATAGGGTTTTGGGGCTGATATTATAAATAGAGACTTAGGGTCTCTATGATGTAGAACCTTCTTCTGATTGCATAGTGAATTCTCCCGTCTTCCCCGTGGACGTAGGCCAAAAGCCGAACCACGTAAATCTCCCCTGTTCTTGTGTGTGTTTGATCTCTTTTCATAGGCCCTAGATCACAACACTTCTAGTTTTTCTTTTAATGATGTGTTGTGATTTTTGGGAATAAAAACGTTGCTGCATGAGTTCTTGAATTTCCTCACAAGTCTCTCTCTGAAGTGTCTATCAAGATAGGGTGCAACTTGGGTACGTCCAAACAGGAATCCGCCTGGCACAACCCGCAATCGAAACTGAGATTTGATTTCATCTGTATATTCCCCACCTAGACCGTCAAAATCGAAGTTCCCGCCATGAGACAACTCCCCAAACTCATATCAATTGAATGATCCTAACTGCACAATGGATGCATTCAATCAATTGCCCAAACTCAGCTGAAGAAGATTTTGTGAAAACTCATCTTTCAATCCATACTACATCTATGTCAGCACTGCAATTTGGACAGTGATGATGGATGGGTATTTTCTCAGTCAATGGCGGACTTAGGATTTTCGTTTGATGGTTGCAAACGTTAATAGGTAATTTGATTTTGGGGGCAAATTGAGGATTTTCGCATGGATTTTGAGGATGGATCCATAATTTTTATTGAATTTTTTAAAGCGGACCATGGTTTAACGGGTGCGGCCGCACCCACGTGGCTGTGCATAGGTCTGCCCCTGTTCTCAGTCTAGCCCATCTGCAACCATATTTATTCATTTACTATGAATCAATTTCAAGGAAGAATATTTTGAATGGTGAGATTTTATTTAATAAATAAAGACTGTAGAAACAGAAACAAATAATAAACGAAGACACAGAGATAGAGAGAGCCAATTCGCTGCTCTGGTTCTTCAATTGATAAATAAGCCTGTATGTGATTAGTTCCCTGCAACTGAGAGGTAGGGATAAGCCAATTAAAGAAACCTAAGTTCACTTGTATGGTTTAACTTACAAGCATAAAAAATGAATGTCCATATTACCTCATCAAGGCCATTTTTGAATGTTCTGAACTAGGTTGTCATGCACTCAGGTTTCTTCTAAATCTATTCACCTTTCAGTTATAGGCAACTTGGGTTTTTCAAATGCATGAGATCTGATTTACAAGTACCTGCAATTGGTCTATGAGGATTGAAATGGTCCTTAATTCTTATCCACCCACTTTCTGTAGTGTTCGGTTTCCAGGCAGATGAAAAAGAATTTGCTCTGTGTTTTACATTTTTATAATTCATTTTATTTGAGAAGCGATTACATTAGATTAACCTTAATGATCCGGTTAAATGCAAGCGAGTTAAATCTATGCATGCAGCGCCACCTTTTAAAGATCTAAAACTGGACAGGTGACAATGACATACTTCAGCTATTTCTACTCAAGTAGGCCCAAGATTTAACTTGCATTGTAGTGATTCACCATTTGATTGCAGAAAACATGATTTAACTCAGACAATTAATAATTATTTTTAACAAATAATGATTTTTTTTTTCATTTACCCTCTCCCTCGAGCCCGTAGGGATTGGTCCGGCCCAAAGGGTTGGAACACCATCCGTTAGTAAAAAAAGGGGGGGCTTTGCATATACCCCCCTAAGGTTTGTAGGATTTATAACTAAGCCCATGTGGTTTCAATATTTGTATATATTCCCCTGCCTTTTCATTTTAAGGCCTTCAACGGCCTAAAATTAGTAGCCTCACACAGCCGCCATAAGTTTTGAGAGTACAAAGACACTTTTGCTCATCTCTTTATCTATATATGCATAAGTTCAAAAGCTTGGATTTATTTTTCTTTAAAGATTGTAACATTAACAATTATTATTAGGGATGGCAACTGGGCAGGTTGGGATAAATCCAAACCCTAACCCGCCCGGTCTCAAGTTTGTCTCATCCAAACCTAACTCGCCCCGTGATGGGTCGGTGGTATGTGAAACCAAACCCGCCCCGTTTGGGCAAGGGTTAGGTCAAATTATAGCTTTTTTTTTTTTAAATATATAAATGTGTGGAAAATAGTGTTGTAGAAATCAAACACGCAATCTTATTCTTAAAAATGCTTTAAGTTAATGCTCCAACACCACTTGTACCAAAGGAATTTTATTTACACTTTTAGTAATAAATAAATATTATTTATATGAGACGGGGCAGGTTATATCAACAAAACTCAAATCCACCCCGTTCTAAGAAAACCAATAACAAATCAACCTGTAATAGGAGTAAGGCGGGGCGGAACGGGTCCCGTTTAGACCCGACCCATTGCCATCCCTAATTGCTATAGTACATTTAGTGGGAGAGAGTAATCCTACATAAATCCATTTTTATCAATATATGGCCCATTTCATTAAATCTAAATTGATCACAATAACAATCAACACTTGTTCTTATAATTGGTAAAAATTGACCCAATCCGTGCACAAACCCTCATTAGATTGATGAGAGTTTCAAAAACATTATTACGCTTTATGTGTATAGGAGAATTTGAAAGAGACAATTGGGACGTGAGATAAAATAATGGCATTTTTACAAATAATATCATACTTATATTTATTTAAGTAATTTATGGGCAAAGCTGTCGTTTTTATTAAAAAAATCAACACAAATCTTTTGATGGTCGCCTATTCTCGTTATGACTAGTGATTTTGGGGACATAGAAGGTATTAAAATGAAAATGATGGGAGATATATGCAAATACTAAAACCACACGAGCCTATTTACAAACTCTATAAACCTTAAAAGAGTATATACAAAAAAAAAAAAAAAAATCTTCTTCTTTGGAATCCCTAATCTTTCATGTCATGTGCAGCGAGTTCATCCATTTTTTCAGCCTTCCAGCTGTTGAACACATATTCAAGGTGTACCAGACACAATGGAAAAGATTTCCAGTGGAAGGTTTTTTTTTTTTTTTTTGTTTGGGGTTTTTACCTTTTTTAATGGACGTTAAAAATTCATATTAGGTGCGATTTTTTCCTTAATGAGTTGATGCTAATTCTGTTTGGTATGAGTGAAGATTCTTTAGTCCAGGCATATGCCTGAATCGGGCCTTAACTAGCAGGGTCCAACTCCAGCCCGCCTGAACACGTAGCATGAGCCCGGCCAATATTAGGCTTATAATTTAAAAAATGAATAGTTTACGTTGTCTCACGATAGCTTAATTGGCTTGGTAATGCATTTGTGGTGTGTAAACTTTGTTGTGTTTGAATCCTTACATCACCCTTTTTTACTAACACCATTGTTATATTTGAGTCCGGCCGGCCTTTGAGCTTTCTACAACTGATCTAAACCTGGCCCATATATTAAACGGACTTATATTAAAAAGTTGTAAGCCTGACCCATATATTAAACGGACTTAAATTAAAAAGTTGGGCGTCGCCCTATTACTGTGATCGAAGGACCAAGGATCTAAGCCGGGTTCATTACCCTGGCCTAAGTTCTAACTTGTATGGCCGAATCTACTTTAATTTAATCCCAAGGGGTCGGTTAAGTGGTCAGGACCATAGTCCCTTCATCTTTCGATGTTAGAGGTCTTCGTCTCGACTCCCAGATCCCCCTTCTTCAGGAATCGAATGTTGAGTCAACTAGTGCTACCATCTTAGAGCCACGGGGGGTATTTCTCAAGCTTCTTTCTGCGCCGGAGGGATTAGTAAAAGATTAATCCGGCCCAAAGGATTTAAAACCTTGATGGCAATAATAAAAAATAAAAATTCTTACTTTAATTCTGAAACTTGGCCGTCAAATGTGGGCATTCCTCAACCAACAGAACCCTAGTTCCTCAATCGCACCCCCAAAACCCTAATCGAAAACCAGAAGACGGTAAGTGGGAAATCTATCCAATCTCTCCTTCATCATCATCTTCTAGAGTGTTTGATTTTTATCTTTCCATCTATTAGAAAGATTTTTTATCCCTGTAGAGCAAAACCGTAGTTCGCCCTGTGAAACATTTCTATGGGCTTTCGAACGGATTATGGTTTTTATCATTTTCATTCGTTTGATACCCACTCATATAAACATGTTGTTTTGCATTTGGATAGTTACAAGAGTTTTATTTTCGTTTGTTGTTTTTCTGACTCCATGTTGTTTTGCTCGGATTGTTTAGGCATGGGGCTGTTGTTTGATTGGGTTTTTTTTTTTGGGGTTGATGTTTGGGTGTTTTTTTGTGTATGTTTGGACGATTGTATATTAGTTTAGGGTATATTTGTGTACAGCATTTCCTTTTTGGGAGAGTAGTAGTTTTTCAAATTCTGAGGGGAGTTTTCCACATTTTCTTTTTGGGATTGTAGAGTTGGACCCAAGAGATGGAGGTCTGTATTACAGGAGACGGAGAATCACTTCCTTTTTTTTTTTTTTCCGCGGAAGACTATTTTCTGTACTAAGCAATAGAATCTGAAAGCACAGAGATTGAAGTCTCTAGCTTTCATTTTCTGCAGAGAATATAAGGAAAACTGTTGTGCTTGAGCATGCCCTTTGGTCCAAAACATTTTCAATGGTTGATAATGATCCATGTTTGTAAGTCTGCGGAAAATATATGTCTACCTCTTTGCCTGGAATCTGCCTCTTGAAATGCGTTTGCTCCAGGAAACGGAAAATGATTGATAAAGTATCTTATTTCTGTGTCCGGATCCTTGTCCCTGCCATTGATGGGGATGACCTCAAAAAGAATTGTGAGTTGGTGATCCTAATTGTTAATCATTAGTGTAGTATTTTCCCTTTGTTTCCTTTTTCTTTTTTTCTTTTTTTATTGGTAACATCACTTTGAGGCCGGGACCTCATGGTTGCGAGTTGCGATAACAAGCTACTTCCATGTGGTTATGTCTACTGGCATAGTATTTTAAGAAGTGAACATATGACAACCATACTAAAATCACATGTGAAGAAAAGTTTTTCTATGCGAGTTGATAGCTCACTGATGCAGGACAGACCATGGGTCGGCCAACCCAGTGTGCAGGCCTAACAGAACAATCTTAATTAGGAGTTTGATTATTTAGAAATATTTAAATTTGGAAGTTAATTTTATTTGAATTTTTTAGTAACTGTTCAGGAATTTAGTTTCTTTATTTAATGTCCTTTAAATCAGAGAAGATTTAGGAATTAGAGACCTATGAGGAAAGAGGTGTCCAACCCTCCCTATGTATATGTAACTCTTTCATCGAGAAGACAACTTTGATTGTTGAATGCAAATTTTAGTGGTTTTCCTTATGGTTGTGAGTTTTTTCTTTGGTTTGGGAATTCTTGTTGATTGAATCCCTTGTGGATTCAGCCAAGCCCCTTTGGAGCTTGGTTCCTATCATTAAATCCTACCTAAATTCGACCAAAACCTTCTAGGAATTTCGGTCTACTTTCACTCGCGGATATGGGGCTACCTCACTTACGAAGGGGGAAGGGGTAGGCCAAAGAGAAAGCAAATGGAAGTAATAACGATAGATCTAAAGAAGTACAAGCTATCTAAGGATTTGGCTCAAGGTAGATTAGAATTGAGAAACAAAATTCAAGTAGCCACCCGAACATAGTTGGGACAAGGCTTTGGTGTTGGTGGTGGAGGAGGAGGAGGAGGAGGATTGTTGTTTTCTTCTTTTTTATGATTTGGCATTTGGGAACTTTGGGTGTTAATTATTTTGTATATCTGATTACCTTCCAAATAGAGACAACAAAATTTGTTTATTTAAGTGCTGCGATTTTTTACTGAATCTTGAAGTCCTCTCTCTATCGTCTCTCTTGGACAGAGAGATGGAAGAAGAAGTCAAGGGTGTAGCTGTGATTCCAGAGTCTGTGTTGAAGAAAAGAAAGCGTAGTGAGGAATGGGCATTGGCGAAGAAGCAAGAAATTGAGGCCAAGAAGAAGAAGAATAAGGAGAACCGGAAGCTGATCTTTAATAGAGCCAAGCAATATGCAGAGAAATACAAGGAGCAGGTGATAGGGTGTTTTTCTTTCTTGCCTATCCAAATATAGTTTTATTTTTGTTGCCTTTTCTAATCGGTGAAATGGTGTAAACTCTAGGAAAGGGAGCTGATTCAGTTGAAGCGTGAGGCTAAGTTGAAAGGGGGATTCTATGTTAGTCCAGAAGCAAAATTGTTATTTATAATCCGTATCCGTGGGTATGCACATCTTTCTTCTTTTTCCCTTATTTTAGTTTTAGAGTTCAGATTTTTTCCTCAACATTTTTTTCTCTCTTATCTATCTCTAGTATCAATGCCATGCACCCGAAGACGAGGAAGATTTTGCAGCTCCTTCGTTTGAGACAGGTGTGGATAACACAACAGTGCATTTTTACCTCCCATGTTTCTACATAAATTCGATGTGTGAAAATACAATTTCTATAACATGGGTCCATTCCAGATATTCAATGGGGTGTTCCTGAAAGTCAACAAAGCCACTATGAACATGTTGCACAGAGTCGAGCCTTATGTGACCTATGGGTATTTAACTTGATTTTCTTTATATATGACAATCATAGAATGTGAAATTCTGCATTTCATTAATAGATTATGTATGTTCAGATATCCTAACTTGAAGAGTGTGAGAGAATTGATTTACAAGAGGGGCTATGGGAAACTGAACAAGCAAAGGATTGCATTGACTGACAATTCTGTTATTGAGCAGGTATAATGACATGTTTTTGACATATGGATGTATGCTTGCTCTTGTTTCATATTTCAACAATTGCAATGGGATGGCAATGGGTCGGGTTTAAATGGGGACCTGCCCCGTTTGGTAGTGGTTTTCTTGGTTTGGGATGGGTTTGGTTTTGTTGTTCTACCCTGCCCCGTGGGGGATTTTGGTATGCATCCATCCCTTGGACATCTTGATGGGCCCCACCTTGGGCCCCACTATTGCCATCCCTACATTGCAATGACTATAATTTTCAAAGCACAGCATAACAGCACACTAGACATAACATGATATATTGCTTTTCACAGGGCCTGGGTAAGTATGGTATAATTTGCATAGAAGACCTCATACATGAGATCATGACTGTTGGGCCCTATTTCAAGGAGGCCAACAACTTCCTATGGCCTTTCAAGCTTAAGGCACCACTGGATGGTCTGAAGAAGAAGAGGAACCATTATGTTGAAGGAGGGGATGCCGGAAACCGTGAAGATTACATAAATGAGTTCATTAGAAGAATGAACTAGCTTGCTACTGTGGGACTTTGTCCTGTTGAGGCTCTTTCTGCAACTTCTCGAGATTTCATCTTTTTGTGGTTTTCTTCAGATTATGATGAGTAGGAACTACCAACACTTTGTTTTTAAGTGCCCTCTTTATTAGAACATGGTTGATAGTTATTAGAAATTTTTGTTTCTCTCAGTTCTGAACTTGGATTTAGAAAATTCCAGTGTTCTTTCTGCTTATGCTTCCTATTTTCGGGTAACCCTTCTCTCTCTCTCTCTCTCTCTCTCTACATTATTCTTTTGTTGATTCCATCTGCTCCATTGCTAATCCAGTAATCTTGCTTATAAATATATTCTCTACCTCATGGGATCAAGCTGCACCTGATGAGGTAAAGAATAAAATCAATTAAGAGGAAAGTTGGGAAAGCTAAGTTCATCATTACATGCGCTTTTATGGTTTCACATGCAAATAATGTTCCATGATTTACCTTGCAATAAAATATATATATATATATATTTATATATATTGCCCATATTACCACCAATGGTACTGCCTATTCTACTTTCACCATTGGGTAATGTTTGTATAATTGACCGAGAAAGTACGACCTTTATGATTACTTTCCCACAGTTTTAACTTTAAATCTTGAAGAACAAAACATTAGCATGATTTGGGTCAATCAAGTCAACTCCTCTTTGATATTTGTCGTTAGGGCAGTCAATCGTGTCGTGTTAAAGAATTTGGGTTACGGATTAATAAATTCGTGTTAAAATGACCTCAACCCGTACATGACCCGTTAACTTAACGGGTCAAAAAATCCAATTCGAATACGATCCGTTAATTTAACGGGTTACACGACCCAACCTGTTAACTCGTTAAGTAATTAAGTTATTTAAAAACAAAAATCTATACAAAAATATATAAGGAGAAAAATATATAAGCCACACAAAACTATTATGGAGGATCTCGAGTGGAATTCACCTAAAAGCCCACTATAAAACAATAAATTTTAATTTATTCTTTTAGAATATAAATTAATTCTTGCTACACTTAGGAACTAAAAAAAATTTTAACAGGTTAAGCGGGTTGTTAACTGGTTACTGGTTTAATTCGTACACGACCCGTTAACTTAATGTGTTAATGGGTTGGACCCGTTAATGACCCGAACTCATTAAGAGCCCATCCGAAATCGTTAATATCGTGTGGGTTCGTGTCGTGTTAATGGATCGTGTGGCATTTTGACAACTCTATTTGTCACTTTGTACTTGGTTTGCATATATTATTATTTAATATATCTATGCTGAAAAAGAATTAAAAGCTGCAAGAAAGTGCCCGTCAACTCCCGTCTGTTGTCTTTAGGAGTATATATTATTGTTTAATGGGGAATCTTCTTAAAAATGCCCCCTTTCCACCCCAGGGTATCGTTCAAAACCCCACATGCCACCATCCCTTTGAATGTGATAGGATCCACCCCTTTTGTACCATCAGAACCGAATCAACCATTGGGTTGATATCAACCAATTGATACCTTGTAAAAGTTTTGTGGAAGAGGAAACCTCAGTGGCTCGCGTTTCCACATAGGGAAGTAGAAACCGCAAATATGCTCTAGTGATGAAAAAGCGTACAAAATGGTGGATTCTTCTGTAATTTCATTGCTGCATCGAATAAAGGAAGAAGCCGCTGCGATCTTTTTTTACTGAAAACACAGTCGCACAAACAGACCCTTAGTGCATGTTTCTTTACTAGAATTTCTGACAGAAATTATAGATATTATGGTTTTTGGGACATGATGTAACATTTGCAAATCCCATGTTTCTTGCCTAGCATTTAGGAATTACAGCCACATAAAATATCTCAAATGACCTTTGGAAATTCAGGAATTCGATTGTATTTTAGTGGAATTCTATATTATGTTTTGGGAATTCAGACATTCCTTGAATTCTAATAAAGTAACAAGGTCATTAATTAACCCACCGACAAAGTACGACTACTTAAGCATTCAGGAATTTCACTACTATGCTTTGGAAATTCAAAATTTTCTTGAATTCTAGAAAAGAAATAGGACCATTAATTAACCCACCGATAAAGTACGACCTTTATTGATTAACCTCTATGATTACTTTCCCTCAGTTTAACCTTTAAATCTTAAAGAACAAAACATTATTATTTAATATATCTCGGTTGAAAAAGAATCAAAAGCTGCAAGAAAGTACCCATCTGTTGTCCTTGGAACTTGGAAGTATGCATACATTATTGTTTAATGGGGAATTCTAAAAAGTGCATCTTCTTAAAAATGCCCCTTTTCCACCCCTCCTTTCCGGGGTATGCATCAAAACCCCACACGCCACTAGCCCTTTGAATGTGATAGGATCCACCCCTTTTATACCATCGGAATGTAATCAACCATTGGATTGATATCAACAAATCGATGCCCTGTAAAAGTTTTGAACTTTAGGGTGTGTTTCTACAGAGCTATGGAAGTGAAAACTTACACTGCTTGCGTTTCCAGCACGGGGAGATAAAAACTCTAGCGATGAAATGCATACAAAATGGCAGATTCCCCTGTAGTTTTGTCGCTACTCCGAATAAATGCAGAAGTTGTCTGAGATTTGGCGCCTTGTTGGGCGAATCTTTTTTTACAGAAAACACAGTTGCATAAACAAACCAGTAGTGCATATTTCTTTGCTACAATTCATGATAAGGAATTTTAGATGTTGGAGTGTTTGGGAAATGATATCATCTCCCCAAGCATTAGCAAATCCCATGCTTTTTCCTAGCATTTAGGAATTTTTGCCACATGAAAGGTCCCAAATGACCTTTGGGAATTAAGGAATTCCATTATCTTTGTATTTTGGTGGTATTCTTGGATGCTCAAGTTCAAGGGCCTGTTTGGTGGGAAGAATTATGAGAATTCTTGTATGGGGAATTCTGAGAATTTCAAATGCTGCCTCTAAAGTCGAATTCCAAATGCTCAACCCCCCTCTAGCATTTGAAATTGTGGAATTCTAGGAATTTATAAGGCTAAGGGCATGTTTCTTTTGTGGAACTTCTGTCAGGAATTCATCATGTTGAGAATTTCTGGACATAATGTGGCATCTTATCCCCTAGAATCTCCAAATGCCATTTTTTTTACTAACATTTCTTAATTCCAGCCACATAAAAGGTCCCAAATGAACTTTGGGAATTCAGGAATTTTATTATCTTTGCATTTTGGTGGAATTCCTAGATGCTCATATAAGGGAGCATCCAGGAATTTCGTTATGACCAAAAAGAAATAGGCCCTAAAAGCACGTTTGGCAACGGTCCATGCTAGGGGAGGAACCCTCTATTTATAGGATTTTCTCCATCTCCAAAGAATCAACACCTCCTCAGGTAGGATTCCCGATGAGAGTTCCAGGTTGGATGGAGAGAGGATTCCATGCAATTTGTAAAATGCATGATCCAATGATTTTAAACGTTTTTTTTTTTTTTTTTTAGATTTCTCATAATCCATAAAAAATCAAGACCTCAACATTCATCTCAAAGTTATCTGTGGTCATCTAGAGACTTTGAATAGTTCCGATCGTTCAAAGGGAGCCTACAAAAATATAAACACAATATTCTAGTGTATGGACATTGTTACAAATATTTCAAGATATAATAAGGATCAATGGTTGAAATTTGGTCACATTTCCGTGCTTGGCCTTTTCAAACTAATCACTGGTTCCGATCTTGATTGTGGACCCACATAAATCAGAAAATTAAGAAAAATGAACTGTCTTATTTTTCATTTTACATAGTGTAAAAGGTCAGAACGTGTTGGCACATATCTTGAAATAAAAGAGGAATCAACGGCTGATATTTGGTCACCTTGCCGTGTTTGACCTTTCCGAACTAGTGGATGGTTCAAATCTTGATTTTGGACCCCACATAAAGAATACAATTGGAAAAAAACGGACTGTTTTAATTCCTGTTTTACATATGATATAAATGGTAAGGACGTTTTGGCACATATCTCAAGATATAAGAGGAATCGATGGTTGAAATTTAGTGAGATAGTTCTTTTGGAGTTGTTAAAGGTGACTAACAGTGTGGATATTGATTATAGGACCCAAAAGGTACATTCTCAAAGCAAAAACTTATTAATCTCACATTGTCGTCCCATTTCTGTAACGGTTACTGTAGCTCCAATTTTCTCTGCTTTCATGGATTCTGCGCGTTTGAGGGGGAGAGGTCCAACTCTGAGAATAATCGTTTTAGCAAATTTCGCCAGTCCGTCATATGAAAATCTACTCTCATCCAAACATGAAAAATCCGCGCGATCTCGAAATAGCGCGCAGAATCCCTTGCGAGGACCGTTGCCAAATGTCCCCTAAAAGTGCCTTTTCAAGTGGCTTGGAATTATGAATTATTGCATGAAACATAGCATTTAGAATGTCTAGGAGAGAGATGTCATATCATGTCATAGATCCCCAACAAGCCCAATTCCATGTCAAGAATGCCCCTAACCTAACAGGTCCCAAGAGAGCATCCAGAAATTTCACCACTATGTTTTTGGAATTTAGGAATTCCATGAATTCTAAAAAAAAAAACAGGGTCATTAATTAACCCACTGATAAAGTACGACCTTAATGATTACTTTCCCTTAGTTTAACCTTTAAATCTTGAAGAACAAAACATTAGCAGAATTTAGGTCAATCAAGTCATCTCCAGGTTGGATATTTGTCACTTTGTATTTGGTATGCATATATTATTATTTAATATATCTCTATTGAAAAAGAATCAAAAGCTACAAGAAAACCAAAAGCTAGAAAAAAGTGGCCATCTCGTCCTTGGTAGTATTAGCAATTGGAAAAGTACTAGGGCACGTTTGGTAAACACAGAAGAATTCTTTATTTAGAGGATTCTCTCCATCTCCAAAGAACCAATACATACTCAAGAAGGATTCCCAATGAGAGTTCTATTTTGGATGGAGGGAGGTTTTCTACAAATTGTAGAATGTGTGATCCAATGGTGACAAACAGTTTTATAAAAATTTCCAAAATCCATGAAAACTCAAGACCTCAATTTTCACCCCAAAGTGGTTTGTGGTTATCTAGAGAATATGTACGGTTCAGATCATGCAAAGGGGGCCCACAGGAATAAGAATAATATTTTAGTACCTGGACTTTTTTGCAAATATCTCAAGATATGGTAAGGATCAACGGTTGAAATTTGGTCAACTAGCCATGTTTGACCTTTTAGAGTCAACTACCGGTTCAAATCATGATCTTGGGTCCCACAGAAACCAAAAAAATTGGAAAGAATGGACTGGTTTTAATCCCCTTTTTGGCCCACAGATCTCAGAAATTACTATCTAATGTTTGGACGGTTTTGCAAATATCTCAAGATCTAAAATGAATCAACGGCTGGAATTTTGTGAGATGGCCGTTTTGGACCTTCTTAACACTATTATTGATTCAGATCTTGAATGTGGGGCCCATGGAAACCAAAAAAACGCAAAAACTGGTCTCTCCTATATTAACGCCTAAAACATTGTAGCTTCGCAAATCTGCAAGCACGCGGAATCATCTGATCCGAGGGGTGGGGGCGTCTGATTCTCACAATAATCAACACGGTAGATGTCTCCAGCCCAACCTCTTCAAATCCATGACGATCCAAATAAGAAAAATCTGTGCAATCGCAGATTTTGGGAGAGGAGTCTGGGGCAAAGACCATTGCCAAACGTGCTGCTAGTGATAAGTACGTGTTTTCAATGAAATAGCCTGTGCCAAAAGGAAACATGCAGGTGTGTAAATCTTATTATGTATGTTAGAGTTCATTACTGTATAAAACAAAATTTTCATCACACTGTGATCAAATAACATATTTCAGCTATGATAATACATTGTAAGATGTTAATATAAATATATATTTATATAAAATCTTCAAGAAATATCTAACGTCGAAATTCTAAAGAATGTGAATGCCTAATCATAACTTACAATCCATAAGATGGAAAGAAAAGTTACTAAAATCACAAAAAACCTGTTATCTAATTAGTTTTATACGACAAAAAAGACTAAAGTATGCACATTTTCATATGTTATACAAAAAAATCTAGACTAATATAAATAGAGATAGAATTTGTTACTTCAATTGAAACTAGTATGAGATTAACTTTATAACGTCTAATAACGCCCGCAATTGGTCCTATCCATCCAAAAGAAGTTGCCAGGGGTGGAAACCACCCCGCCCTCCCCACCACCCCGTCCCTCGTGCCTCGCCCCCCGTGCCTCGCCCCCCACTAAGTCCTCTGCAAACATTGTTTTGGCCCCTCCATGGTGCGGCCATCCACCAATGTTTAAGGCTCTTTTAACATGGTTTGACTCTTAGAAAAAGGGAAACAAAAATATTGATGACTTTTGGAAAAACTTAGAATGAGAAATGAAAGGAAAAGAAAGGAAAGGAAATGAAGAAAAATGAGAACAAATAAAGAAGGCCTGATGCAGATTGGGGAAGATGTTTTTTTAATATTCATTCTAACGTATCTACACTTGGCCCAAATCTTATGGTCCAAGAAAGGAATAGGAGAAAGCACATCTTTTTATTAGAGATATTGAAAGGAGTTGTAGGTTGCAAATTTGTAGGGACTTGAAGGTTTTGTTTGTGTTGGCTACGTTTCAACGGAAGGGGGCTGAATCTAGTGCCTTCTTCTTGTTTGGTGAAACGGCGAAAATGCAGGGAATTTCAGGATTTTACATTATCTTTTCTTGCTATAGAGGTTCTGAAAATCCCATATACCTCCATCGGAAACCAAAGCTGCGGAAGAGGAAACCCGGGTTTCGTCTTCCATGGCTCTGTTCAAACACACCCTAAGGGTGTGGAAAGAGGAGGAGATTCAATTCCGCGATGGCGTGGGGCGCCTTGCTATAGGTGTTTGGTGCATCGGCGAAATGTCCCGATTTTTCCCTCCACTTGTGCTTTAATTCCGCGATGGCGTGGATCTGCACTTCCCACCTAAGGTGGTAAAAAATAGATTCCGATGAGTTTCCTCTTCCGAGGAAAAATGACAAACCCACTTTCTCTTTTATAAATCTTTTTTTGCATTGTAATTTTGTTCCCTCCCCCAACCCCCGATGGTCACTTCAAACATCAAGGGAAGACACTTAGGTAGGGGTGGCAAATGGGTTGGGTTGGATCAAAATGGGCAAGAAATCAGTATGAAAATATACTAAATACAATGAAAACAGTGCATTGACTTACATTCTCTTGAATTATTAACAACAATAGATCCAAGAGTCTTGGCAGAATTGAAGAAATTTGTTAATTTCAACCCGAGTCAACTTTGAGGTAGGTTTAGGTTTGGCTGCTTTGGCCCAAACCATGCTCTATTTACCACCTATTTTTGTATATTGAATAAAAAAGATTTGGATAGATCAAAAAGGAGAAATACAATTTATATAGCCGATCCTAATATAGTTGGGATAAGGCTTTGGTGATGATGATGCTAAAAATATATTTATAATGACGTAAAATTATTTTTTATACATTTCTTCTGCATAAAATGATTATGGATTTACCCATCAGATAGTAAAACAGGTGAGTGACTCGACGAGTATGAATTAACGCTGACCCAAACCAAGGCCAACCAATACTAGCCTTTCCTAATATCAGGTCAGGCTTGACCTTAAAAACTGTTAAATATTGCACAAAGTAGATGCTCACAAATAAGGCCCACCTCAAACTCAGTGCAATCACAATTGGGTCAAGTTGTGCCGTATATGCCAAAACTGGCAGGACCTACCATTCTCTATAGCATATGCATGTGGTAGTGGCCCCCACAAGGTGAAGGAAGCTTGTGGCTCTACCAATCTAAAAAAAACAAGAAAGCATGCATGTGGCAAGTGGGCCCCACGAGGTGAAGGAAGCTTGTCAGACCTCATTGACAAACCACTTTGCTGTGAAGGAACGAGCAACAGCAGGAGGGAAGCAGGTGAAAAGGACACCAAACTATAGCTTCGGCATTGAGTACGGATGAATTCTAAAAATGTCTCTTCTTAAAAATGCCCCTTTTCCACCCCTCCTTTCTACGGCGAGCATCAAAACCCCACCAACCCTTTGAATGTGTTAGGATCTACACCTTTTATTCCATAAGAATGTAATCAACCATTGGATTGATATCAACAAATTGATGCCTTGTGAAAGTTTTGAACTTTAGGGCCATTAATTAAGGAGTTAAGATGATTTAATGAGTTAAAATTTTATATATAAATAGATTACATATGAATCTTTCCATTTAATTGGCTTTCATAATCATCATGTATCTTAGTGAGCCCCACTTATAAATGTGTATTTCTATTAAAAAACAACAATAAGGCCAAGGCGTGTCTATGGGAGAAGGATGTCTTCAAGCCTCTGACAGGTACCCCTGTAATCTGGTGGCGTCAACTTTGGTTCTGCATTGAATTTCTCCCTCCTATGTTTTGGAGTTCTTTTTTCTAAACTATTTTTATTTGAGGTGTGATAAAATAAGAACAACATTTAACGATAAAGCCAGATGAGCTCAAATTAAGTTTGCATGTTGAGTGATGATGGGTTTACACAAATTAAGGTTGTTTCTTTATTTGAATTCTCATAATTTATATTTGGGGAAATTTCAAATCCTTTAGAAGTTGTCCACTTAGGTAGGATTCCAAATTCCTCCTCTTGATGGAGCATTTGGATTTCCAACCAAATGCATTGAGGATGGAATTCAAGAAATTCCAATAGGCCATTGAAGGCGTTTTCGGTGGCCAAGATTTGGAATTTTGGTGAAATAAATTATACAGCATTTCAAATGCTAGGGGACAAGATATCACATCATAGAAAAAAAAATCCTAACATTTCAAATTCTTATCAGAAATTTAGGTAAAGAAACAGGCGTCGCTTTACTTAGAGTGATTCATCATTGTTTTGGAAAAGCATAATTTAACAAACAATGAATAACCACTTTCTAATAAGCATGATTTTATGATGCAATGAGGCCACTTAGGAATCTAAACCTTTCATGTGATGTGTGCCTTGTTCATCTACTACCAAATGAAGTTTTACTTTCAGTGGGGTGGATCTACTGATTATGAACAACTATGATTTGATTGCCGTTCTATAAACTCTTCAATCAGAGTGACTGTTTATGAACAACTATGATTATGAATAACTATGATTTGATCAATACTCTTCGTAATGGAGGGACTGTTTTTCTTTTTTTTCTAATCATTACTCAAACCATTGGGGACAGTTTGAATGGGCGTTTTCGAAGTTCATAAAGTGGCTCTCAAGAGATTAGAGTTTTTCATTATTATTATTATTATTTTGGTAAAACAAATTTCATTAAAGAGAACAACAAAACAACAAACAGAAAGAAGAATTCCTTAAAAAGGCTATATTCCATCCATACTGGATAGGAGCCAAGGTGGGAAAGAACCCTCCAAAAAACAATCACTGCTTGCTAATAAGTTAAACCGAGCTAAAGAATGGGCTATCCTCTTAAATTCTCTACGAATAAAAGAGAACTTAACATATTCAAAGGACTTAGCAATGTTCAGAATGTCGTCAATGAGGGTAATTAATAGGGATGTAAATGGTTCCTCGATTCTCCAATTACCTGGAGGTTTCAATCCATTAAAAACCGGGTCTGGGTCCTTATTTAGGCCCTGATAAGTAAATGGGTTCGGATCCGGGTCCACCTTGATTCGGACCCGTGGACTCAAAACCCGACATATCACCTTAATTTTCGAAACTCTCCTAAAGACCATGTTTTTTAATATCATTTTCTATCTAGACTCAAACTCGGATCCAAACCCACCTCATATATGGTTTTGGGTCCGGTTCCGGAGCCAAGAAACCGGTTTTGAAACGGTTCCAGGTCCGGATTCGGTTCCTCCTTCTCCTTAACAGTTTCGGTTCCGGGTCCACCATGGACCTGAACTAGAACTGACCCATTTACAACCCTTGTAATTAAGGACCAATCCAACTATCCATTGATACATTGAACCCCCTCCAACGCATTAAAAAAAACTTGAATCCTTGAAAATCCTTTAGCCACAGCATAATTTAGTGCAAAGATGATCGTGAGCGCTTCAGCCTCTTTGGGAGACTTGGAGACAAAAGCTCTTGCGGCCCTTGTACATAAAAAAGAATCATCAAAAGACATAGCAAAGCCACATCCAGCCCTACTATCTTGCCTTTTAAAAACGAAGTTTTCATTAGATTGTCATATATTATGGGGGTTTCCATCACTTGTTTTCAACGAAATGTCCAATCTAATGGTTTTTTTTTATTGGTAATGTAATGATGAATTTGAATTAAAAAAGGGGTTACAAAACAACAAAGCACCCAATCCAATCTAATGGTATTACTGAATCCAAACTTGGACCCAACAAAAAAGTGTGGATGCATCTTTTGCAACTTTTGAGTTGTTCGGATTTTCAAGAGTGACTTGAGCTTATTCGACCTTATTAATGAATTTGAGTTTATTTATAGTTTAGAAAAGTACAGCTTCAAATATATAAATATATATATATATATTCCTTATTGATAGTTTTGAAATATTAGTGATATTTGTGCCCGTGATTGGTTGGATATGTAGAACTAGATAGATTGGCTTTTGTTATGGTGTCTTTGTTATTTTTAAATTGGCTTCACAATTAAATCGGCAAGTGATTGAAAAACACGAGACAGCCAGTGGCAAGGGTGTCTCATCCTACACCGCTGCCGAGGCATTGATCTCTAGCCAACTAGGTTGTCTCACAAGTTGTACACTACTCACCCATCTAGCTGAAAATAAAATAAAAACCGGTCTGTTCCCATAATATGAAAATTTCTTAGAAATCTTAATTCCAAAAATAGAGATCATTTGAGTTATAAATTAACATTTTTAAGCCATCCAAGTTCTTCAAATTCTCAAAATTTAGTCACTTTTTAAGCCAAAAGGAGGAGAAGGATAGTCAGTATTTACATGTTACTTTTGAAGAACTTGGATGAAATGCCGTTTTGAGGAACATATATAGGAATTCTCCAGATTCTCCCAAACCAAGCATTCCATACAAGGATTAAAGTTCAGTGCTTTGGAGTTCTACTCTAAAGAGAACTGCAAATTTCTTTTTTAATGATATTTTCACTAAAATCACAAATTAATAATTATGTAGATATTATCTCCTGCAAACATTATCCCCCTTAGCAATGTTTGTAACATTTCTCTGGAACTTGTGTGGACCATTTCTATATCTCATCTCAGCCGTTAAATTTTTTCCAAAGTCTCCTGCCCGTAGCCTTTTATCTTCTAACAAATGCACATTGGCCTCCAAAAGGTGCCTTTAAATAACAATAGAAAGAGTAGCGCCCAGCTTTGGAAAGCCCACCACCATGAGGGTCGTCCGGCTAGGGCAAGACCAAGCTCAGCCCTTTGCTTTGTCCATTAAAATGTATAACATGTGTGTGTATTCTTTGTCTATTATGAATATGACATGGGGGGTATTCTTATGCATCTATCCCTCATTATAAGGTGAGGGACACTTCCATAAATGAGATTTTTTAAGTACAAAAGTGACTTTTCAAGCTTTTGTACTTGAAAAATATCATTTATGGAAGTGTCTCTCACCAAAATGGTGAGGGATGGATGCATAAGAATACCCCCCTATATATATATTGATGAAACTAATTGTCGTAATTATATTACATATAGGTATTTTTTGCCAACACAAAGTATTCAATTTTATACAAACAAAAAGGTTCATTTTAAGAATGATTATGTATTCAGATTCCATGTAAATAAAGAGGCCCATTGAGCCCATTACTGTAGGAAACGACCCGCATGCCACGGGGATCCCACATCAGATCAAGCAGGGCTGATGCCAATAGAGAATACAATCCCACTTAATGTAAGACTTCATCCGGTCCCACTAATAAAACTCCCAATAGGATTAGTGGATGTGGATTTATTGGTGAAGAAATCTCTAGTAAGTGTGACTCTTTGGGACTTGTCTATATAAGATAAGGGAGCCCTATGGTTGGGAATTATTCCATCCCATAGGAGAGACAAGAGGCGAAGAGATCCGCGAAGTTTTCTAATCGCCAGAACAAACATAGATCTCCAGCTGCGTGTCGGAGTCTCCACATCCAAATCTATCAATTACTTTTTATGTATTTCCATTCAAAGCGAACAACAGGCTTTATTTGCCAATGAATTCTTATATATATTCATATTCCACACAAATAAACAGGCTCATTTGAAAGAGTTACTCCCTATGTACTCCAATTCAAAGATAACTAATAGGCTTTATTTACCTCTGAATTCTTACATATTCCTACTCCACACAAACAAACAAGCTCATTTGAACCAATTACTCCATATGTATTCCAATTCAACGAAAAAGGCTCTTTCCATAATAAATTTTAATGTATTCCAATTTCATGCAAACAAAATGCCCATAATCTCATGTAAACAAACAGGCTCATTTCACATTAAACTCCCATGTATTTTAATTTCACGCAAACAAACAACCCTATTTGACAACGAATACTCATGTATCCAATTCTTTGCAAACATTTGAAGAACTATTTAATCATTATTTGTATAACATTTATGAGATTGGTAGTCCAACGTTCCAAAGGCCCATCATGCTAAAATTACCAATAAGAAATCGCATTTGGTTAGAATCAGATTAACAATGGATGGTGGTGTTAGTAAAACAAAAATAAAAAGGATTTTCTTTTATTCTGATTTGGCCGGCCGTGGCCCAACTCTAGTCCTTGAGGATAGGATAAGGCCCTAACTAGTGCAGGGTTGCTGAGGGTTCTGACCCAACCTACACTAGCCAGCTTACGAACCCCATTACCATCATCTAATCAAATCAAACTTTGAAGTGGACAGCTAAAATAAAACTTAAGGAATAGCATATAATTGTTTCCTTTGGATTGGGCAAGTTGAAAGCCATGTGATTTTAGCAGTGGGTTCCATCAAATGTTCATGCTCGGCCAGGGGTGCTCATAGGCCAGGTCTATGATTTGGGGCTGTTTAATATGTAGTCGGGTTTTACATCAAGTGATAGAGCGCGAGCAATTGTTGGAAGGCATGTATAGTTTACTTATAAAAATCTCTATTGGAGCCTTTCCATCAAACCCCACGCTCATGAGGGTGGTTTGGCATCATTCTGAAAATGTTTTGTCTCGAGAATGAAAGAGAATTTTGGACATGTTTCATCATTTTGGGTGGTTTGGCATTATTTTGGCCTAGTTCTTTACTAAAAATTTTTGACAGGAATTTGTTATGTTGGTTTTTTTTTACATGATGCGACATCTTATCCCCTGGTATTTGCAAGTGCCTTATTTCTTCAAAACCATTTCAAAATTTCAGCTACCTGAAAGGTCTCAAATAACCTCTGAGAATTGAAAAATTCCAACATCCTTGTTTTTTTATGGAATTTCTACAGGCTCAAATACAAATTCCACGTTGTTCGAAAATTTCAAAATCCTTCGAACAGAAATTCCAGAAAGTCAAGCAAAGGAAGATGCCCTAATATTTGTTTGATAAGCTTTTTGTGAGTGAGGAGCAAATCTATGAAGATGGAAAGAGGAGTAAGATAGGGAGGAAGAAGTTTTGGACCCATCTCTTTACTGAAACTCTTTGAATTCAATGAAAAATCTTGAAATTCTTAGACAAGGTGAAATTTTCAGATGCTCATTTGTACTTGAGCATTTAAAAATTCTACGAGAAAAGTAAAGTGCTGAAATTCTTAAATTTCCAAAAATGATTTTGGACATTTCAAGCCATTGAGATTTTCAAATACTGACAGAAAAATAAAATAACACGTCGCACAATGTCCAAAAAAAAAAAAAACCATGACACGTACAGGACGCGGAGAGAGAGGGAAGAAGATGAAAAGATTTAAAATCTTCTTGGAGCTGTCTTTAATTTTCCGTGGCCTGATGGTCGATTGGTTAGGGGTGTTGATTTACAACTTCAACACCCGGGGATCGATCCCTGGGCGTGATGTTATATATACATTTTTAGGGTTTGCTCTTAAAAACCCACCGTTTTCAACGACCCTCAAGAACTGCCGATTCAGCGATGATGACTACCTCCGGATCGTCTTCTTCTCTCAGCCGTTGCACTCGCCGCTCCAGATCCTTCGAATATGCAGATGAGAACGGCGATCGGAAGGTCAAGGAGTTGGAGAAATCTAAAGTAAGAAAGAATCTCTCTCTGTCTCTCTGTCTCTGTCTCTGTCTCTGTCTGTTTCTGTTTCTGGTTTTGTTTGTTGTATGAAATGGACCGTCTGTAGATGAAGGGCAATGTTTCTATTTGATCGCTCATCCTTTGGGTGGTCATAACAATCATTGCAAATGAATATTTAGAGTTTTCTACATCCCACAGCCCTCTTGTATTTGATTGGAGAGCGGATAGTTGAGGATGCTGTGGAGGATTTGGGTCCTTGGGCTTTTCCTCAAGCAGGGTTTCGTCTCGAGTCCAGATGGCTTGTTTGGTGGAGGAGTAGAGTTGTCCTGCTTAGTCCGCTCGATCGTTTTCTGAGGGAGAGAGTAATAAATTGGGAGTGTAGTGCACCTTTGGCAATTTGAAATTTCTGTCTGAGTTGGTCAACTAAATTTTGTGCTTGATGGGTAGAATTTTTAAGAGCAAAAATACCCCTGGAGCTGCAGTGAATGGCCTTTTCAACCCTTCAGAATTCTTTGGATGCCAAAATTTGGAATTATAATGGGGGTTGGCATTTGAGAATCCCAGCAACAAGAATTTGGAAGACAGCATTTGAGGTATTTGAAAATTCTCCCACAATGAATTCCTTAAATTTCCCTAAGCCTATAGGCCCTAAACTCCCTTCAGGCAACTCTTAGTCCCTTAAACTCCCCTAGTCATGATTTATGGCTTTCGGGCTGAGAAAGGAAGGTTCTAACAAATTGTTAGCAGTAGTATGAGGCTACTGTAGTAGTCATAATCATAATGATAATGATGAAAGGACTCATAGTCATAATGATAATTATAGAAATACTCAATTCTGTAATCAATTTGTTGCGGAAACTGTCCCGAAAAATAACTTTGATTATCTAAATGTTAAGTGTTAAGTGTTAAGTATAATTGTGTAATGCGCATAAGTTGTGTTTTTCAAAATAAAATTCTTTTCTCAACAAAGGGGAGCCTTTTGCCTCCATGTTTTTCTTTGTTTAGCATTATAACAAATACTTCTGATTTTCTCTTATGATCTGATCCAAATGCAATTATTACTATGAGGTGCCAATTTATAGTTGCCTTTTTAGGCCACTCATGGCTGTTGCATTTAGTAAGAAATGAATGTCCTCAATTACTTTTGAAAAGTCGTAAGCAGCAGCCTAGAATTTATTATTAAGGAATAAGGATCATGTCTTCTCTCTTGCAACAGTCGTTTCCTGCCATCAGTCGTACAAAGCCAACCACCTTCAACTTTTGGGCTAAGATTGAAGAATTCAAGAAATGGATGGTATGGTAATGTTTTCGTGGCATATTTGTTTGGTTATTTCTATTTGCAGTTACTTTTCAGACATAATGCAGTTGCGTATAAATGAATGCCAGTATGGTGTTCTGTGCAACTGGAAGTTTTAAGTTAAAATTTAAGAACAAATTCCAATTTAGGAGAAAAAGATAACAGCTTACACAGAACAAGCATACACAATCCAAAATTGTGTTGATCTAGCAATGTGCTGCTCCAAAACCAGAGAGTTAGATCTTAACTCACTTTCAAAACAAGTTAGACCCTAACCAGTAACATCCGGCATCGCAAGAATAAATTCTAAGAGACAGTTCCTTGTCATGTGACTCTTGATGCTTCTTAGAAATAAGTAACTTAAAAAATGTCAAAGTCTTTATGAGTCAAATTCTGAAAACTCAAATATTAGTGCATGTATCATGCAACAGAGAATGCATGAAGACGAATAATGCAACTGGTGACCATGAATTTTTTTTTTTTTCCAAACTTGCAATCCTCTGGATGAAAATTTCAACTTGAAAGAGTGTTGAGCAGTTATTGTATGACTGGAAAGATTCCCCATTATAGATTTTTAATAGCTTATAATGGAATGAGAGCTCAATATGTTTGCATTCTTGCATTCTTACCCACTTGGGAGAGTTGGTGGAGTGGCATAAGGAGTGGGTTTGCTCCCCACGTCTTGCGTTTGAAACCGCCCCAAATTTTCCCTATGTGTGTTTGTGCGGGTTTAGCGGGCGCCACCCAAGGGAATATTCCTATTGGGTCAAAGATCTCAGGGGTACCCACGTCATAAAAAAAAAATGTTTGCTTTCTTTACGTATTAAGACTCTTATAGGATATTCTCTAAACCTACTTGGAAGAAATGTAGTCGATGAGTTCGTTCCATTTGAAGAACAAATCTTGCTTTATTTTTTTTATTATTTTACACTAAATATCATCTTTTTTCCACAGCTACAATGGACCATATTATATGCAACATTTCAGTTGAAGTGCACGGTGGAATTGAAAAATGATGATGCTACAACACAAGAGGTAATGGTTCCTATCCTAAGGCAAATCATGTAGTTTGCATTTCTTACTTTGCCAAAGAATGCACGCTTATAACATGGCAGATCCAGGTCCCCTCATCAGAATGGTCTCCTCACTGAAGATCTTAGTTACATGAGTAGGGGCATCATTGTTGGTAATGTTGCACGTTTACAACATTGGGATCCATGTCCCCTCATCAGAATGGTCTCCTTGCTGAAGATCTTAGTTACATGAGTAGGGACATCATTGTTGGTAATGGTACCAGTTTCTTGATAGGTAAACCTCAAAACATTGCATGAGTAGGGACATCATCATCATTGTTGGTAATGCCGTAATGGTACCAGTTTCTTGATTGGCAAACCTCAAAACAGAGAATTTGTGAACTTGGCACAATATTCAAATAATATAAAATAAATGTTTGTTAAAAAAAACTAGAATAGAAATTAGTGACAGCAAAATAATCTATAAATCTTACTCTAATCAAATAATAAACATTCAATACTTCTTTTAAATTAAAAAAAGAAAAGAAAAATTGCGATAATATTTTATCACCTAAAAAACAATATTGAAATTAGTACTAGAAGAATCCATTATGAATTTGACAAAGACTACTAGTGCAATAGCCTTTCAGGCATAGGAGTTTTTGTGGGGTAAGTTTCTCTCCCTCTCTTTGCACGCGAGTGCTTGAAACGAACACTAGCATGATTGTCCCATTAATTATTGTGGGAGTGGCTAATTTACTTGGGAAGATTCAACCAAATTCTACTGGTTTCGAAGGGCGAATAGAAGGAAAAAGATCCATCTAGTAAATTGAGAGTCATCTCTTCCAGTGAAGACTGGAGATCTTGGACTTGTTAGCATTGCAGAAAATTGGAACATGCTATTAGATGATGGAGATTTGTTAAGGAGAGAGAGGGGATTTGGAGGAAAGTTTCCTTTAAAAAACAGATAGGAAAAAAATAGAGGGTGGGATCCATGGGAAGAAAGGGTGGTTTTATTGTTTGAACGGGTATTTCTAATGCGGCGGCCCTTAAATTTGGGGACTTAGGGTGTGTTTGGCATTGCACCGATGGGATGCTTCCATGTTCCCATGGGATGAGACCGTATAAAACTTGTTTGGCAAGCGTAATCACCATTTAAAATATTGATTTTTCTGGAATGATCCTTAAAAATTATCTCGCTGGATTAAGAAATGAAAAACAATAATCGTTTTTATTTTGGAACAACCAGCCTGCAAGATCACGTCTCCTAAATTTATTCCCCCATGTACGTGACTGCGTTATGGTGCCTGCTTTAGATTCTCCCTAACTTCCCTTTGTATCTTTCCCTACTCTCTCCCTCTCTCATACAGGTCTGACCCATCCTTCCTGCCTCTCTCTCTCTCTCTCTTACACATCTGACCTTGTACTCGTCACAGATCCCTCCCTTTGTCTCTCTTCTACCTCTCCTTACCCTCTCTTTCAGGCCATATTCCTCTCTCAAACAAGTTCGACCCACCACCTCTCACTCTCTCTCCTCTCTCTTCCAATCCTCTGTTTTTTGTTCTCATTTTTATTATTTGATTAATATTCCATGTTTGTTTATGTCATTTGTTGATGAGTAAGTTCTTCAGTGTTTCATCTTTTGTTACTGTATTTTATCATTAGAGTAGCTTTGAGATTGAAAGATCTTATTTTTATTCATTAGAACTGATATCATTCCATAAGTGATGGTAATGTGGTTCAGATTTTTTAAATTTATGAGAAGCAAATCATCATTCCGTAGCTGAGAGTAATGTGATTCACTGGGTTTAATGTTTCCATCTTAGAGACGAAGATTGCCCTTGCTGAAGTACATGTCTGTTCCGCCCTTTGCAGGGACAATGTCCTTAAGCTGTTACCCTTGAACACACAAGCTTCTAATGCAGAATTTGCATCCATCTCCAAGATGAAGTTCTGATCAGGACTATGATACTAGGAATTGGAGAAAGATCTATGAGATTTAGAGAGAGAGAGAGAGAGAGAGAGAGAGAGAGAGAGAGAGAGAGAGAGAGAGAGAGAGAGAGAGAGAGAGAGAGAGAGAGATGATGGGCAGCTAATGTGCTATTTCTGATAATTTGATTCTGAAACAGTTCATGGTTTCATTTTAAAACCAACAAAAATATATATATATATATATATAATATACATGTTTTTTTTTCTAAGAAAAATGATTCATTGAACAAAACACAAAACAAAAACCAACATGAGAAGCATGAACTGATGAGGGAGCTGGCAATGGGTTCCATGTTGTGACCTCTACTGTGTTTGAGGAGATAGATTGGGCCTGAATATAGACTTTCTTTTACTAAATTCTAATAGTGATCTCATCAATTGATTTCTAACTTATTCTAGTAGTACACATAACTAGGTAAAAACAAGCCCCCCCCACCGCCGCCCCACCACACCCAAAAAAAAAACAAACTAAAACATGGCCCACAATTATCAGAATCCCTAAAGGGTGGGACTCTTGTTCACAATCACAAAAGGTGGCCACACTTTGTAATTCCTAAAAGTGGGTCACATGTTCCCAATAACAAATTGTGGGCCCTCATTTTAAGTCCTATAAAGGTGGCTTAGATTGTAAATTCTATAAAGATGGGCCCCATTTTCTATTTCCTAAAGGTGGGTCCAACTTTGTAAGTTTAAAAGTGGGTCCCATGTACAACTATTCCGACATGGGTTGTAATTCCTACAGGTGTGCTGCATTGAAGTTTCTTAATGGGGAGCTCATGTTATATTCCTATAAGAGTGGGCCCTACTATTTTTTAATATTTAAGATGAATTCATGAATACTTATAATGGATTCATTTTTGTGAAATATGATTTTCTTGATTCTATTTCTTAGTAAAAAATTGTTATGCTAGTACCAAACAAGTTCTGCATATAGCATATTCTCAATGGAATAATTTAACATAATATTGCCAAACAAGTTTTGCATGGAATAATCTCAGCACAACCTGGTCTTGGCACAAAATGGGGAGCAACACATAAATGATGCCAAACGGGGCCTTATTTTCAAAAGGAACTTGATTTCCACTAGGAAACGGGATTAAATTAGATTTGGGAGGATTTATGGGTTGGGGCTATTATTCTTTAAATGAAGGTCCTAAGAATTTATTTAGTCTTTAATTAAAAACAAGGATTCTTTGTAATTGTGAGATGGTCATGGAAGGAAAATGGTCATGGTCTTTATCTTTTTGATTTTTGAAGAAGTCTCATGGTTTAAGAAGCGGATCTATTGGATGCTTTCCTGAAGTTTCTACAGGATTGGGAGCTAGCATTAGGAAAGAAGAATAAGAGAAGTTGGGCGAAAGAAACAAGTGGAGTCTGCTATAGAAAATTGGTTCTCTTTAATTAAACCCTATTCCTCATCCATATTCCCTTCATACGGATGTGGAAATCCCTATCCTCTTGCCTAGAGTTAAGGCCCTTTGTTGGAACAAGATGTTGAGGATTTACCATCCAAAATATTGAAACTTTGGCATCCCCAATATATGCATCCATTGTTGCTCCCTCAGGGAGCGGGTTAACCATTTACTTTTGTGTTGCTTTTTGGTCATACTCATTTGGGGTGCCTTGGGTGCCTTTCTTAGGGTCTTTCATATTATTTAGGTCTCCCTGTTATTCAAGTCTCTCATGGATGGATGGATTTCAGGCCGCCTCTAGGGAAGGAACAAATTTTATGGAAAATTCCACTGCTTGCTACCTCGTTGGAAGTTTGGAAGAAATACAATTTGAAGAACCTATAAAGGCAATGGATCACCTTGGTATGTGGCTTTTGCAATGACCAAATCATGATTGACTCAGTATTCCAAGCAAAAGATTTTTGTGGTGTAACCAGTAAAATTTGTTTTGTGGAGTCTTGACATCTGACATCCTGGGATTCAATTGCTTCTATAGATGGTCTAATCTTGAGTTTGGGTTGGATGCACAAATGACCTCCCACTACTATGGGGTTCGTGGGGTGGAAACTGGTTAGGTTAAATAGGTGGCTTCAAGTGTTTCCAATTGTAGGGCAGGTTTGAAAGTAGGTCTATCAAATTCGGGGTGTGAACAGAGTTTTAGATTTTGACCCGAGTTGGTTTGGAATGAGATTGGGTTTTGGCTCCCCGACTTGCCCTGTTACGACTAATATTATTACTTATGATATGTATCACTTCTAATCTGGCTGTGAATGTCACTTCCACTGATCTTGTGCTCCACATGTGGATTTTCTCACCTGTATCACAACTTATGGTATTGTAACTTTTATATATGTTGAGAAACCATGAGGGACTTGTTTGTATTTTTCTAGTAATTATGAACTACTTTGTTTTGACAGGGATAAGTTTGTCTTAGACTAGGATTAATTAGATTTGTGTTATGATGTGATAGAATCATATCTGGTTAGAGTTATGATGTGATTAGGTTTCCTAGTTTAAGTTAATATCTATAATTGTACTCTGAATAGCCATTGGCTATCATAACAACAGTGAATTTGTCAAGATGTAGTCCCTAAATTTATTATTGGGAAAATTTCAAATAAGGCCTTAACTTTTTGCCTTATTTCAGAAAAGGACACAAATTTCAAGACTTTTGAAATTATGGCCTAAGTTTTTCAATTAAGAACAACGATCATTTAAAGATATTTTCTAGCAGCTTTTTCCCTCAATTTGTTTTCAATGCCCAAATTATCCTTCATTTAAATAAAACCCTCCTTCACTTCCTCTATGTTCTCCTCCTTTCCTTCACTAGTATCATCACAGTTGTCGATTGGCAACCTGGATACCCATGGCTATCGGTGGCATGTAATGGCTGTCGGAAGCATGCCATGACTTTTAAATTTTAATGAAGGGAGATTTGGGTATTTTAAAAAAATTGAGGGAAAAAGTTGTCAGAAAATATCTTTAAATGGTTGGATGTCCTTAATTAAAAACTTATTGAAAAACTTAGTCTCGTTTGAAAAATCTTGAAACTTGTGTCCTTTTTTGAAATAAGGAAAACAGTTAAGGCCTTACTTGAACATTTTCGTTTATTCTTTGGCAGAAACCAAGTTAGCTAAAGGTGACTTAAAATAGTGATTTGACTCAACTTCACTTAGAGGTTCAATTCAATGTTTAAGAACTGCTGTAAATGAATTAAATCATTAGTGTAGTTATCTGCCATTGAAGGTTAATGAGGACTCTTCTGACAAGAGGCAACCAGTTGGGCAGCAGCTTCAACCACCAAAGAATGCTCAAGCGGACTTGCATTTAACTAATGAGAGGTTAGTTCACAATCTCTTTCCGGACTCTTAATGACTCTGCTTTCTTCTTATATAACTTTGCTTTATTGGTCGTCACAGGACATCCAACGGCACAGAGGATACAAGTCCAATTGACAGTACACATGCAGTGAGTGCCTCTTTGCTTCTTTTTTTGATGCCATAGTTTATTGATGAAGTTTATCCAATTCTCGTGTTTTTGGATGCAGATATTTTAGAAACTATTGTGTAAATAAAATTATATTGTGCTCTCAGAAAATATAAGATTTTGATATTGTTTGCAATGGCAGCATGATGAGGATGGTTTTGGTGTCAGACAACCATTGAGGCAGCAACAAAATTTGCAGAATACTCATCGGACCTTAGCATTAACGTATGAGAGGTTTGTTGTAGGAGAAATTTGTTACATTATTTTTATTAAACCTTAATGACCTGATTTTGTTTCTATTTGACCTTGCTTTCTTGGTTTCCACAGGACATCTGACACCACAAATTACAGAAGTCCACTAGACCATAGAGTAAGAATTGGCTTTCCTTTTCTTCTTAATGCTATAAAATTTAAAAGGTTAATCTTATCCAATAATTCTCTTGTACTTTATGGTTTAGATACCTTAGAGCTCATAAGAAAATTATACTAGTGGTGCTTTAGGGCAAATAAAATTGAGTGCTGCGCCCATTGCAGATTAGAATCGGTGATGAACAACTGCCGGTGCAGGGACAGACATCGCAGATTAATATCGGTGATCAACAACAGCCGGTGCAGGGACAAACATCGCAGATTAATAACGGTGATCGATAACCGCCGGTGCAGGGACAAACATCTCAGATTAATATCGGTGATCAACAACCGCTGGTGCAGGGACAAACATCTCAGATAAATATCGGTGATCAACGACTGTCGGTGCGGGAACAACCATCTATGCAAGGACAAACATCACATAATGCTATCAGGTACTTGTGCTCAATTTATGATAGGTAACTGACAATGTCTTATGAAACTTATGGCTGTGCTTCCAGTTTGCTTTATCTTCTTGCTTTCGACAGGACATCTAATGGAGACTACAATTTACCCTACCGCTATATGCCCGCGGTGAGCGCTTGCTTGCTTTGGTCTTCTTGATGTTATAATCTAATGATGAGTCTATTGATCTGATTCTCTCGGATGCAGGTCATAGGTGCAGTCATCTTTCTGTTGGGACTTCTGTATTTGTTTCGCGTGATTGGATGAACTTGTGCAGAGTGTGAAGAGACACCCTTCTCTGTGTGTGTGTGTGTGTATATATTGTTTAGATTTGTGTATCTATAAACATTTGAGTTTATGTGTGTTCAGTGTATGATAACACTGTATATACACTTCAATGTGCATATTCTAAAATTCCACTTGTTGAGAAGCAAACTAAACCAGAAGGTTTGGGGTACTCTACCTTGTTTCTGTCCGCCTAACTAAACCAAAATCAGTCTAGGGTGGGACGGGGGCATTTGGGCTTGAGTTTTGACTAACCTGCATGTAATTCGAGGAATACCATCCTTGTTGCACCCCTAGTTTTTTCATTTGGGATAGAGGTCCATGTCACCCCATGGTCTTGTGATCAACCTAATTTCTTGATTTACAACGTTGTATCTTTAGTCTGCTAAGCTGTATGGTAGTTTTTGAAGAGGAAAAAGGCCAATGCAAGATGGTTCATCCGGCTTTAGCATGAAGTTTAAAACCTTAGAGAGGAGTTGCATCTTTTTAAGAAAAATGTACTTTTTAACTTCTATGTGTCTTGTTTTCCAACTCATGGGCATTTTTGTCCTGGCATGAATAATTTGAAAATACTATTAGCTTAGTCGAATGATGAAAGTTAATTGAGTTTTTGAGTGGTAAGCGACTCTGATCTGGGTTGTCATCGAAGTGACTTTGTTTTCTCCTCTCGTCCAAATTACCTTTTTTTTTAATCTTTTTGGTAGAAACATCAAGTTGATGTTAGCATCCAAATGACTTGTAAGATTACATTTGCCAAGCCGAGTCAACTTGTTGGAGTCACTAAGTTGACTCAGCCACTGGGTGACCTATGATTTGAGCAAAGTGCATTAAGTCGACCCTAGATAGACAAGATAACGGCAAAATAATAGTGGGCTTTTAACCCAATTTAGACGGGTTTGAAGAAATTGTGGTGGTGGAATCTCCTGCATTACATTGCTAGTGGGGTTTGAAGTCAGTTAAACACAGTTGCTGGTTCCTGTATAGGGATAGATTTGCAAAAAAAAATCAACTACAGCCCATTAAGATCTTTACCCCACTTGCAAGGAGTTGGGTTCTTATTTGAGAGGTCAGGGGTTCAACCTGTACCTCCTCCTTATATATTCCTGCATGTGTATATGCAGGCTTTCTTCCCACCTCGGTGGGCTTTCTTTCCACTTCGGTGGACTTCATTTCTGGGTGTACCATGCTCTATATAATTTTTAAAAAAAAAAAAAAAGAAGGTCCCAGCCACTAAAACTGGGGTACCAAAATAAAAAAGATCTTTCAATTTCAGTTCCAGATCTAGGAATCTGCATCCGGGTCCAAATCCCAAATACCCCATGGTTGCAGATCTTCAGCCAGAGAAGGATGATACACCCGTCTGAAGGCAAAGAAAAGGGAGATTTATTTTTGAAAAAATTGCAGTACCTTTATATATTCCCACATGAATCTAGGCCGTCAAAATCGCAGTTCACACCATGAGACAACCCCCCAAAATCATATCAATTGAATGATCCTAACTACACAATGGATGCATTCAATCAATTGCCCAAACACAGCTGAAGAAGGTTTTGTTCACAACTCATCTTTCGAGCATTACAGTTAGCACAGATACTACATCCATAGCAGGCCTACAATTTGGAGAGTGACAATGGATGAATGCTCAGACTAGCCATCTGCAACTATATAATTATTCATTTATGGAGTAGTTTCAAGGAAGAAATTTTGACTGACAAGATTTCATTTGATAATTAGCCCGGGTGAGCCCTCTTCCTGTACAAGGTAACTCGCGCAGCTTACCATGTGAGGTAACTTGTTGGGGCCCACCTAGGCCCCATTGATCGTGGAACCAGTGGGGATGGAAAGACCGATGTGTATAGGGGCCTTGCATCAAATTTCAAGTCGACCATATCCCCTATTCCCTTGATCCGTGACTCACAAGTTAAAATGTTTATATATAAAAAAGGATGGCCATGTGGTCCCATTTGTGCCCTCTATGATCCATTCAATTCCTCACACACAACTACTCTCCATGAAAATCAGGGTTTTATACACCGATCCAAATGGAACCAAGCCGTTGGATTGAAATCGTACAAATTTAAACCATTGTACAATCATTAAAGTTTATGGTCACGGATTAAGGGGTTGGGATGATATGATAGACTTGAAATTGTGCATATAGGTTGGTCACATCCAGGTCTTCTGATCCCCTGCCTCCCTCATGATTGGTGCGCCATAGGTGGGCTCCACAAGGCCCCATCCATAGGGCATATAATCATTTTTTTTTCTGGATTATAATCCAATAGTGAGTAATAGTTGGGTGTCCCTCAAACTTGGAACTTTTGCGGATTCGTGGGTGTAGTGAATGTGGGGAGGAGAGGCATTAGATTGATCATAAAGGGGTCCCACGTGCCTAAAAATGGGGAATTCACAAAATGTCTCCATGAAAGATGTACTGCTGGGTCCCTAGACTTCAAATATGTCCTCTTTGTGCTCAATCCATTTATTGGCATCCCAGTAAAGGGGTCCCACATAAAGTACTGTCATTGCCATTGTTGTTGCTACTTCCTTCTCCGCAGTGATCTGACTGTTCAAGAGTGACCAGACCCGTCAGTTTCTCTTGCATGATCGGCTAAGACTGCGCCTGACCTGTTCAAGAGTGCCCGCATAAAATTCATGAACAGTTGGTGTGCGTATTGTGTCATCTCTGCCTTGCCACTATTATTGTTGTTGATGATGATATTATTGTTGTCGTCAATCATTCTCCTATTGCAAAAGATAAAGACTTGAGTAAGATCACTAAACACTCTTAATTCATTCAATTCTAGCAACTCTACTACTAAATCTACTTCTTAATTCATTCAACTCTAGCAACTCTACCAGTAGATGTATCCGTTGTCACCGTGGATCCTAATGGTTGCTATTTCTTTTTTTTGCCTAAAATCCCTTGTTCTGATATCACTTTGTCACGTCCTAAAACTTATGGTCCACAAATTCCACATTGTGACACGCAAACAACTATCACAAGTTCCATTGCACATTTCGCATTTAAAATAGACATAAAAGAGTTCCGGGCATTATTTAAATGAGCTAAATCTTCCTAATAAATTGTTTATTTGAAATAAAGAAATGACAGTGCATCAACTAAACAAGGATCATAAAGTCCAAAGCTAAAAGTTTATTATCATTGAACTAAGAAATATAAACTATGTATAAACAGAGAAGGCTGCATCCGTAATGTTGTCCACGCCGCTCTTCTGCAAATGTATCCCATGAAAAAGGTACTGCCACAGATCATGGGACATTGGGAATGGGGAAGATCCTTTCATGATGGCCAAGATAATAAAAAATATTGAGAATCTTATGCCTCAATAAATCCTTAATTCATGATGTGTGGAAAAATACCGTAATGACGAGATTAAGCAAGGATCACGGTGATCCACCTCGGTCTCGGCAAGCATAGCCCGGCAGTTTGGCGGCTCGGTGAGGAGCGCCGGCTCAAGAGGCACCATGCTGCAGCTCGGCTAGGAGTGCCAGCTCAGTAACTAAGCTCGGCAGCTCGGATCAAGAGTGCCAGCTCATTGTATCAACTCAGCAGCTCGGTAGCTCTGTTCAGAGTGCCCGCTCGGCAGGGGGCAGCTCGGCTGCTCGGCATCTGTGCCAGCAGAGAGCCAGCTCAGCCAGACCGCTCCTGGTCCCGGCAAGAGTACGAAGGCAAAGAGTGGGCTATCACACCTACCAAAAGTGCGGGCGTGCCCTGACAGTTAGGGGCGCTCATTTATGGCGATAAGAAGTCGGCTTCATCATCCCCTCACGTCAACTGACCAAAAGTTACTGATGGGATGCGCCCTTTTTACCTACCGCCGAATGTCAGGGTAAGGCTGATGGGACCTTACCCCACCTACCCCCACTCACAGAGAAGGACAAACATTTTTCCTTCATAGAGACATGGGATCGGCCCCATAGAGGTACGCAATACTCAGCATACAGCTCTGAATACTAGACCGTTTTCATTGGCTTCTGCCTCCTCCTGTTTAGTCTCTTCAGAACTAACTCAGGCATCGGAGTGCCTTCGGCTCCCAGCAGCCAAGGGCTCTGACGTTAGCCTTTCTCCTTCCGTTTCAGGTTCCAGGCGTTCAGCATTTCCCTGTCCTAAGCATTCTACCCCGATCTCATCCTAATCTAAGTAGGTGTCGTTTTTACCGCCTACAGTTTGGCGCCGTCTGTGGGAAAACTGAACAAAAAAGCTTTCAAGCGCCATGCCTCCAAAAACCAGAAATGGCGAAGGGCCCTCCAAGGGCAAGGGCCACGACAAAGAGCACACCGGGCAAGGTGACAAATCTGTCACCCAACCAGGTGCGAAGTCCGCATGGGCTAAGTCTAGTCACCAGACCACTCCCGACGACCAGGAAGATCCCCTCCAGGATGCTGTCCTGGCTCGAAACCTCCTCATCCAGGAGCAAAAAGAGCTCATCCGGAGGCTCAAGCAGCAGCTCCGGGATGGAAGGGCCCCGAGGCCACCTCCTGCGCATAGCCGTGCTTCGGGTCCTCCACGCAGGCACGACCAAGCTCCCACTCACGAGCGAGACCTGAAGCGCGTCCACCGAGAAGAAGACTCCAGCAGCGACCATGTGCTTGAAAGGTCAGAGAAGCAGCTCCAAACGCCAGAAGACGAAGAGGAGCTCAAGCAGTGGCTAGACAAGCATATCAGGCAGGCCGTCCGTCAAAATATGGAGACTGCCGGTATCGCACCAGACCAGTTCGGCATCTTCGGAGCTAAAGACTCGGGCGCGTCTCCCTTCTCCAGAGAAATCCGGAGGCTCACCCTCCCTAAAGAATTCGTCGTCCCGAGGTTCACACTGTACGATGGAACCTCGGACCCTGCAGCGCACCTCCGACACTTCGTCCAGAGAATGTCGGTGTGGGGCGACAACGATTTCCTGAACTGTCGAGTTTTTTCCTCCAGTTTGGGAGATCTCCCCCTGAGATGGTTCTGCACGCTCCCCGCAGGCTCCATCTCCAGTTGGCAGCAGCTCCAACACTCCTTCTTGGTCAAGTTCCAGGCACACCGGACCATCCCGAGGACGTGCGCCGACCTCATGGCCCTTAGGATGCGAGAGGACGAGAGCGTCACCCAGTTCGGCCGACGATTCTGGACTGTCTATAGCCAGATCGATGGCGCTTCCGACGAAGTAGCCGTTAAGTCCTTCCAGCAAGCTCTGCGACCGGGCACCAAACTACGGGAGCATTTGGTCATGTTCCCCGTGGCCACAATGAATGAATTGATGACCCTAGCAAGCCGGTTCAACAAGGCAGAAGAAGACGAGGCTCGAGGACGGGGTAACCTTGGCAGCCACTACGAGGGTTGGCCACCTGAGACTGACGAGCTCCTTCAAGAGGAATCGACCCCGTCCAGCTCGGCATTAATGCCAGAAGATTCAGGGTCCGGTAGCAGTACCACCCTCGCGGCTCGGCGCCTCTGTTCAGAGAGCCAACCGTCCTGAGCTCGGTGCCTGCACCAGCTCTGGCGGCACAGCCATATGCACCTCAGGGTCCGGTAGCAGTACCACCCCCGCGGCTCGGCGCCTCTGTTCAGAGAGCCAACCGTCCTTAGCGCGGTGCTTGCACCAGCTCTGGCGGCACAGCCATATGCACTTCAGGGTCCGGTAGCAGTACCACCCCCGCGGCTCGGCGCCTCTGTTCAGAGCGCCAACCGTCCTTAGCGCGGTGCTTGCACCAGCTCTGGCGGCACAGCCATATGCACCTCAGGGTCCGGTAGCAGTACCACCCCCGCGGCTCGGCGCCTCTGTTCAGAGCGCCAACCGTCCTTAGCGCGGTGCTTGCACCAGCTCTGGCGGCACAGCCATATGCACTTCAGGGTCCGGTAGCAGTACCACCCCCGCGGCTCGGCGCCTCTGTTCAGAGCGCCAACCGTCCTTAGCGCGGTGCTTGCTCTGGCGGCACAGCCATATGCACTTCAGGGTCCGGTAGCAGTACCACCCCCGCGGCTCGGCGCCTCTGTTCAGAGCGCCAACCGTCCTTAGCGCGGTGCTTGCACCAGCTCTGGCGGCACAGCCATATGCACTTCAGGGTCCGGTAGCAGTACCACCCCCGCGGCTCGGCGCCTCTGTTCAGAGCGCCAACCGTCCTTAGCGCGGTGCTTGCACCAGCTCTGGCGGCACAGCCATATGCACTTCAGGGTCCGGTAGCAGTACCACCCCCGCGGCTCGGCGCCTCTGTTCAGAGCGCCAACCGTCCTTAGCGCGGTGCTTGCACCAGCTCTGGCGGCACAGCCATATGCACTTCAGGGTCCGGTAGCAGTACCACCCCCGCGGCTCGGCGCCTCTGTTCAGAGCGCCAACCGTCCTTAGCGCGGTGCTTGCACCAGCTCTGGCGGCACAGCCATATGCACTTCAGGGTCCGGTAGCAGTACCACCCCCGCGGCTCGGCGCCTCTGTTCAGAGGGCCAACCGTCCTTAGCTCGGTGCCTGCACCAGCTCTGGCGGCACAACCATATGCAACTCAGGGTCCGGTAGCAGTACCACCCCCGCGGCTCGGCGCCTCTGTTCAGAGAGCCAACCGTCCTTAGCGCGGTGCCTGCACCAGCCACGGCGGTAAAGCCAAAAACATCGCGGACATTTGACTTCGGCAACCATCTCTCCAGCTCGGTAGAGGCCCCAGCCAGGCGGTTACTTAGCTTCCGACCTCCACAAGTTGGAGAACTTTCAGAGGTCAAAAGCTAGGGGGCAATTGTGTGGAAAAATACCGTAATGACGAGATTAAGCAAGGATCACGGTGATCCACCTCGGTCTCGGCAAGCATAGCCCGGCAGTTTGGCGGCTCGGTGAGGAGCGCCGGCTCAAGAGGCACCATGCTGCAGCTCGGCTAGGAGTGCCAGCTCAGTAACTAAGCTCGGCAGCTCGGATCAAGAGTGCCAGCTCATTGTATCAACTCAGCAGCTCGGTAGCTCTGTTCAGAGTGCCCGCTCGGCAGGGGGCAGCTCGGCTGCTCGGCATCTGTGCCAGCAGAGAGCCAGCTCAGCCAGACCGCTCCTGGTCCCGGCAAGAGTACGAAGGCAAAGAGTGGGCTATCACACCTACCAAAAGTGCGGGCGTGCCCTGACAGTTAGGGGCGCTCATTTATGGCGATAAGAAGTCGGCTTCATCATCCCCTCACGTCAACTGACCAAAAGTTACTGATGGGATGCGCCCTTTTTACCTACCGCCGAATGTCAGGGTAAGGCTGATGGGACCTTACCCCACCTACCCCCACTCACAGAGAAGGACAAACATTTTTCCTTCATAGAGACATGGGATCGGCCCCATAGAGGTACGCAATACTCAGCATACAGCTCTGAATACTAGACCGTTTTCATTGGCTTCTGCCTCCTCCTGTTTAGTCTCTTCAGAACTAACTCAGGCATCGGAGTGCCTTCGGCTCCCAGCAGCCAAGGGCTCTGACGTTAGCCTTTCTCCTTCCGTTTCAGGTTCCAGGCGTTCAGCATTTCCCTGTCCTAAGCATTCTACCCCGATCTCATCCTAATCTAAGTAGGTGTCGTTTTTACCGCCTACACATGACCCACAAGTTTAATGACTTTATTTATATAATTTTTTTTTTCTCTTTACCCTTGATCTGATGGTCTAGTCCGTCTGGAGCAGCAAACTTTGGGTTCCAATGACTATTTTGGGGAGGGTAAGGGGGTGGGCATCCTTGTTTGTGAGCAATTTTGATGGATCATAATGTGAGCTTTCGTAAGACAATGAGAAGAGTTCCCATGGGAAGATATGCCTATTCTACTTAGCAGTACCTTTCATGAACTTGCATAAGGTAATCTTTTTACTACCACATGAGATACCCCATGATAAATACCATCCCTTCACACTCACTAATCACAATAAATTAGCACTTACCCAAATTTGGCTAACTTTGATTAATAACTGCCATCAAATTAAATTTTATGAAAAATGTAATTTAAGAAACCTGGTTCTGTACACATACACACAAACACACACCAATGATTTTGTGTATACGTCTATATACCTAGTGGGCCACTTTATGATCAAAATTTACCAAAAGAATAAAAAAAACTCAAGATTTATCTCGGTTTAAGCCTTAAGGGGATCTGGATCCCTTTAGATCACCTTCTCTAGTGTCTGCTGCGGTACTCTCCCAACAAATATTCTCGTCCACAGAAGGAAACCTTTTCGGTTCCCTTTCCAAGCCACGGCAACCGTAGTAGATCCATCTATTTGCTGTCACTAAAAAAGTCTTTCTTTTGCTTTTTCCGGTCCACGACAGGAATATCCATCCAATCCCATCTCGCAATTCTTTCCCATTCTATAATCAATTCTATCACTTACTCTCTGTCTCTCCTCATCTGTAGTAAATCTATTTCCTACTCTCACAAATCTCTCTTTCCCTCCCAGTCACCAACTTTATGCCTCTCTCAAATCTCTCTCAACTTTATGCCTAATCTATTTCCTACTCTCACAAATCTCTCTTTCCCTCCCAGTCACCGACTTTATGCCTCTCTCATCTCTTGATTAGGCACAATCCAATCAACCCTTTATTAAGGGGCTTAAGTCCAGGGACAACAGGAATCAAGTTTGCTTTTGTTAATTTTTGGTTTTGTCCCGGTGATTACTTTAATAATAATAATAATAGTTTGAGATATTTGCACATTATTATGTTTTTAATGCTAGCCGCAATTGTTGACCCCACCCATAGTTTCATCATTTGCATGAGATCTCGCTTTTATTATCAAAACTCCCTCTCCCTGACAGATTTCTTTTTCTACTGTTGAAGTTTTTCTTTTTTATAAATAATTTCATTAAGAAAAACTGATGCAAATTGAGAACTGTGTTGTTGACAGCCCCAAGGTCTCAAGCGCACTAGCAAATGCACGTGTATATGTGGGCTTTCTTCTTTTCTCGATGGGCTTTTCTCTCGAATGTACCAGGCTCTATATATAAAAAAAGAAATGGGTATCAGCCACTGAAGCTGGGGTACCAAAAAAAGAAAAAACTGTAAAGGGTCGTGTTTGAAATATTTGTGGTTATTCTAGCAACTACAGCTAAAATTAGCATTCTCCATTGCTTTAGCACTAGGCCAATCATGGTCCTTTGTTAGATTGATCACCCAAAAGATATTGATTTTAATTAAAGAGTGAATCACCTGTGAATCTTCCCTATCAAAATTTTTGGTTCTCATCTCACAAAACCTCCTTAGATCAATACCTAGATGGATAGGTAGTTTCACATGTGCTCCATCACTGACCCAACTTCGCTGATATGTATAGGAGAATCTTCTGCCACAAGCAGATTGCATGTGTTGTCTAGCTCTATGGGGCCCATTTGGGCCCACCTTTGATCAGTGCACGCCGGGCCTTTCACATTCTTGTCTCCTAATGATCTAGTATCATGCTCATTTTTTATTTTCCATATCTTTACTCACTGTTAGATTGAATATGAAAAAAATCTATGGTCAATAAACTATCTAATAAAAAATTGTTAAATTATGGGATGAAGGAACTGACAGAACGGCTCATGAATTGTTGGGTACGTCATACGTGAATCAACTTTTTTTTTATTCCTTTTTTTTGGCATATGTTTGTTTGATCGCTGCTGCTCTCTTCTTTTTTCAAATTCTTTTTTTCTCTGGGTGAGTTTTTTATAAGCATTTGCCAATTAGGCGCTATTTAGATTTTGGGGTGGGTGGGATTGGGCAATAATTACATGGGAATATGTTGTAATCTTCTTAGAACTCTGATCTTGATGATGGTGGTGTGGTGTTTTGGGGTTTCTAAACAATCTATGATATTCTAGATTGAATATGGCAGTTTTTTTCTTTTTTAAGCTTCGTTGATGATAATTTAATCTATAATATTCAAGATAGAAAGTGGTGTTTTGGGGCTTCTCAGCAATCTAATTTCAAGCTATCCATAAGCATCAGGACATACATTCATGCCATAATTGGGTCCCCATGTTGGGTTTATATGCAACAATGGGTTCCCAGTTTTTAATTTTATCAGATTAACATCCATTCATGCCAATTTTTACTCAGAAAAAGGTAAAGCAAAAAAAGATGAAATGGGCTGTGATAAAAAAAAAATAAAAAATCAAGGCTGTGATGAAAAGAGACAAAAAGAAAAAAAAATGAATTCAGGGCAAGAAAAATAAAAAAGGTAATAACTAGAAAAACCAACCTAGATATTTGGTTCATCAAAAAGGGCATCATAATTTCACAATTGAAACAAGCGATAATATCGTCACTCAAATACAAATGAAAAATGACTAGAAGGGGAAACTATGAGACCTTTTTGGTGCACAATGTACCAAACATTTGGCGTGGTTTTTTTAGTAATTTTCTCAAAATAAAATCTTGGTTGTTGTGTGGTGCGGGGGGAGAGAGAGAGAGAGAGGAGATCCATGCTAATGATAGTGGTCTTTTTTTTCTCTCCTTCATTGGAATGAATGGCAGCAGAAAATTCCTGTGTTCTAAATGCCAGTGGTGTGATGACTTGGGGTTTGTCAGCAGTGTACAATATTCAAGATCGAATTTGGCAGTGTCTTTGTTTTGTTTTTTTTCAAAGCTTTGTTGATGATGAATTTTTTGTGTTGTTGAATTTTGTTTACAATCTATGATATTCAGGTAGGATGAGCAGGTGTTTAATCTTTTGTTCTTGTTATTTTTAACTCTGCTGTCGATGGCTACTGTGTATTTTTGGACTTTGTTGGTTATTCCTTTCTCTTTTATCTTTGGGGCTTTGATAGCAATTGATATGACTGTGCTTAACTTGCCGCTTCGTTCGTTAGTATTTTTTGTTTGCTTTACCAATTGAAAAAGTCTAGAGAGACAGAATGATGGACCGATTGGTAGCCCGAATTTCAAAAATAAAATGCTAAAAGGACATGTGAGTGATTAAGTGAAGAAGATTTGAGGATAGAAATATCCTCAGAACCCAATTCAGGCTCCCAATCGGTCTTTCATTCCGTCTCTCGAGCACTCCTCTTACCAATTTACCATGCTTTCTTGTTTTACAAGGAATGTGATGATGACACAAATCATACTTAGATTGTGGCGCTGGTGAGCACTTTCTTTGGTATTTTTACTGTTGTAATCTAAAGATGAATCTCTGTGATTCTCTAATTTCCTCTTATGGAGGTCATAACTCATAGGTCTAGTCGGTGTGTTCGCCCATAGGATTTGCTTTTGCCTTGCAATTTGGACAGTGATTTTAGCCCCCACCTCCCACCCCAAAAGTAAAATTTCTTGGTTGCACTTACACCTTGCATGCTGTCAATAGTTTCAGTAATTATACGGCTCCGGCCATGTGCTTGACATATTGAATGAATGATAAGAATGCACAGTCGTTCTCAACCCTTGACTTGATAAAGCTTCTTTGGCTTTTTGTCTGTGCGGTGTGGTTGTGTGACCTATCTTCTTCCGGAAACGGATGCCCTTTTTGGACT
This sequence comes from Persea americana, assembly GCA_029852735.1. NCBI lineage: Eukaryota > Viridiplantae > Streptophyta > Magnoliopsida > Laurales > Lauraceae > Persea > Persea americana. The sequence continues at coordinate 4,028,682 of CM056812.1, forward strand.
AGGAGACTCTCTTTGGACAAATCAGAGGTAACACATGAAAAGATGAGTTTTTATTTATTTATTGGAGGAGATGGATGCCTCTCATGTGTCACCCCTAATTGGTTCAAACAGGTTTCACCGAGAGTTGCTTCACACGAAAGTGAGTACTTGTTTACTTTTCTTTTTGGATGGTATAGTTTAATGATGAGATACATCACCTGGGTCTCCATCAAAACGTCCCTCTCCTTCTCCAGCGCTTCTGCAAATCCGATTCTGACCGTGATGCCACCAAACGTGAGAGGTCAACGCAGAGAGAATGGGAGACATGGAATTGGGTCATCCATAATAAAACCCAAACCAGCTATCATTCTCTCCTCATCGTCCTCAAAACCACCGGATTGCATCTATTTCCGCCTTTTCTGTTGGATTTGGGTTTAGGGTTTTGGCAATGAGTACTTTCTCCAAGGATCACGCCTCCTCCTCTTGCTCGTCGTCCACGGCGGCAAACGCACTTCGCCAGCTTCGGGGAGACGAGGAGGAAGGAGGCGTCCGGGACATGCGCAATGCTAAAGTGGATATCTTCAGCAGGCTGTTTGTTGGATTGGGTTTATGTCTTGCCTTCCGGGTTAACGCGCAACAGGTGGGCATGTCCTCCTTGTATTGCTGCTTTACATTACTTTACTTTACTTTGGATATGTCTGCTTTTTGGGTTTGGGAGCTGAAAAGGGTAAAAAAGTCGGGTCTTTAGGGTTTCTGAAAGAGAGGGATTGCCTCAAAGAAAAGGGTGTTGAGAGAGAGGGAATTGAGTTTTGAAAGGGGGTTATGGGTTTTGTCAGAGGGTTGGGTTTTAAAGGGGGTTAGGTTTAAGAGGAAGAAGATAGAGTTGGGATGAGGGCTCTGCGGAGTGAAGGCGAATCCCATTTTACAACCCTGCTTTGGTTGCATTGCTGTTTTGATTTGCATTTCGCAATTAGCGCGATCTAGTGTTGAATGGAAATATGTAGTAATTTTTTTCTTCTTATTTTTACTTTATTCTTGATTTTTTTTTTCTTGGTTTCACTTTATTCTTGATGGTGGTGGTGTTTTTGCGTTTGTCTGAATATGACAATGTTTTTTGTTTCTTTTTTTTTTTTAGAGCTTTGTTAATGACAAGTAAAGCATGTGATTTGAATTTTTTTTTTCTTATTTTAAACATGTTTTTGGACCCCTGATCAATCTTACCATGGCCATAAAACTAATTAGAGTGCAATTTCCTTAATGATAAACAAGGTGGAAGAGTGAACCTGAGCAGTTTGGGTTTTAGTGGTTGCCCCATTGGTAACATCCAGCATCCTAAGAATAAAAAGATGTCTACTCTTTGTGAGTCGTTTATTTATTTATGTTTTGGCTAAATGATGATTCATTAGAAGCAACTGACCAGACAACGACCAAAACAAGAAAAAACAAACTAACCAGAACATGAAGAACACAGCAAAGCCCACAGCAGAAGACAGACCTATGAGTATTTTGTTTTCGTATTGCTCCTTGGGTGTTTTCCTTTTTTTGGCTATTCAGTATTTCTCTCTTGTACTGTTTAGCATTTAATGGAAGTCACCTTTCAAAAAAAGAAAAAGAAAAAAAAGAAAAAAGAAGACAGACCTAAAAGACCACACAGACCTAGCAAACCCATAAAACACACATCAACCTACTCCAACCCACTACAGAAAACTATCCATTGTCCATAAATGTAGAAAATTCATCCTTCAGATTCCACATTTCCCCATTCCACATGAGTATCTGTTGGATCAGAGCTGTCTTCTTGGATTTCCTGCACATACAAATGAAGACAGGTTAGGGGCTCATAATTATACCATGTACACTCTTGATCGGCACTCTGGATCTTGATAGAATATCAGTCATTTACCAGCGGAACTCAAAAACTCAAATATTATGGCATGTAGCATGCAGCAGAGTAAGCATGAAGACAAATAACACAACTGGTGAAGCGAGAATTTATTCTTGCCAAGCTTTCAATTATCCAAATGAGAATTTCAAATTGAGAGATTGTTGGGCACGTACTGTATTTCTTTATTAAAGTAAGTTTATCATTGTAATATGGGAAATTGTGATTCCCTGTTATAGTTTTTTAATAGCTCATAATGGAATGAGTGGTTAATATGGTTGCATTCTTTACATTTTAAGACTCGTATAGTGTATGCTCTAAACCTACTTGGAAGAAATGTGGTCGACAAGTTATTTCTATTTGAAGAACAAGTCTTGTTTATTTCTTCTATTATTTTATACTAAATATCATCTTGTTTTCACAGCTCCTATTGATCATATCAAATGCAGCACGTCAGTTTGTGGGCACTTTGGACTTCAAAAATGAAGATGATAGTACAACAAAGGTAATGATATCTAAGGCAACTCATGTAGTTTGCATTCCTTACTTGGCCGAAGAATGCATGCCTATCCCACATGCCAGATGCAGGTCCCCTCATCAGAATTGCCTCCTTACTAATGCTGTTAGTTACATGAGTAGGGGCATCATTGTTGGTATTGGTACAAGGTTTTTGATTGGCCAATCTCAAAAGTCAAAACATAGAATTTGTGTATTTGACACATTCAAATAAAATGAAAATAAATGCCAGCAAAAGAATCTAAAGATCTTTCTCTAATCAAGTAATAAACATTCAATAATTTTTAAAATTCACAAGAAGAAAAACTGCAATAATATTTTATTGATTACAAAACAATATTTATTTCGTAATAGAAGAATCCACTCAAAATTGACACTAGCATAATTACCCCATTTATTATCTATTCCTTTTCAAAAACTCTTGCGAGAATGGCTAATTTACTCGAGAAGATTCCACCAAATTCTAATGGGTTTGAAAGATAGACAAGAGGAAAAAGATACATCTAGTAAATTCAAAGTTGTTATCTCTTCCAATGGAGACTGGAGGTCATGGACTCGTTAGCATTACGGAAAATTGGAATATCTATTAGGATGATGGATGTTCATTACCGTGTGCAATCCAAATGAGGTGGTAAGAAAGGGAGGATTTATTGTATGAAAGGGTAATTCAAAATTGGGGGGGGGTGGGGGGGTGGGTGGGGTTGTGAATTATCTTTGAAAAAACAAAAAAGATAAAAAAACAGAGGGTGCGATCCAAATGAGGTGGGAAGAAAGGGAGGATTTATTGTATGAAAGGGTATTAACGGGGCCAAAGAGATTAAGAGGATCAATTCAATCTCTCTGACCTGTACTCACATCTACTACGGCGAGGTTCGAGTTGTTTGGGGTCTTATTTAAAAAACAAAAATGAACTCAAGTCTACCTGGTGGACAACTTCGAGGTAATTTTCTAAGAAGACTGGTATCTATTACAAATAAATAATTATCTGTAGATTAAGTAACCTTGGGGTTGGAGAGTCCATTTGTTTTTAAATAAATTTATTGTAAATCAAATTCAAGTATGCAAGTTTTTGCATATGTAAAATTTTGTAAATGGTGATCATGTTATAATTCTTTTTATTGCAAATATCATTTTCATGCCAGTTATATACAAATCAGTTTAGCACATTCTTTTAAAGTGGATGTGAATGTATGAAAATGAAATTAATTTATGGGGGTGAGAAGGAGAAGAAGAAGAAGAAGAGAGGATGTCTCTTATCTTTTGTATAATTGAGTGGGATTTAGGGCCCAAAACCTTTCCAAAAAGAAAATAATTAGTCTTAGATAAAATGATTAGTTTGGATCATGATTGTGGGCCCATGAATGTGCAGAAAAACATGGAAAAGGGGATTATACTATTTTTGAATTTTCATAAATTTTTCAATATCTATGAGGATCTAACATGTGAAACTTTATTGCATGAGATTCATTGGCTCTGTAAGAATATTGATGGTTTGGATCATGAATCAGGTATCCACAATGATGTAGACAAATCAGGATAATGGAATTTGGTGGCCTCTTTTAGTTTTTCCACACATTTTCAAAATTTGACTATACGAAGGATGAAACTTCACAGCATGGAGTCTATCGATTATATGAAACTTTACGAATTATTTACTCTTCTTCTTCTATTATTTCACAAATTTAAAATTCATTTTATAGTCATCAGTCTTGCTCCAAGTTGCTCCTATTGGTGGGCAAGTTTGGTAGTGGGTTTATCTGGCCCTGGGGCGTGAGTGGGCTTTTAGATTTTTGACCCCTGTTGGTTTGGGCCCGTATGTTTTCTTTTTATACAAACTTTCTTTATTTGTTTGGACAGGACATAGAGGATACAAGTTGACACAGTCAACGGGTATTTAACGAACCCAATGGCAACATGTGAAAATTCACTACTGCTGTTACATTATCAATGTCGAGCCTCTTTAAACCAAAGGATGCAAGAAAATGGGAAGTCTTCACCCTCAAGAAGGCTACAAACACCAACACACTCAGAGAATAAAATAAACCAAACATAGAGTGATAAAAATTGCAAATAAACTTCTTGTTCTTTAACTATTGAAAGTGTCGACTGAACAACCCATACTATCCGACTGCAACCAGCATATATAACCCTCCAAAATCCAAAATACAAGTGATGCTACCCATAGCTTCCTAAATAATGCTACTAACACCTGACTTGCTAAAACCAGACAAGAAGCAAAGGAAATAAAAGATGCTGCATGACCGCGACTGTGGCTACCCATACCCAGTTGATTGTGCATACACCAAAATCTCCACAAATTCCCACAAATAGCAACCCAAATCAATCTAAATACCATCTCATAAGATCCTAATTGATAAATTTTAGCAACAAATTGAGAGAAATAATAAAGAAAATCAAACTTTCTATGGACCTGGATCATTCCAGACCACCCTTCAGTAGATTGATCGAGGGCCCTACTTGGCTCACATTATGATGTGCCCATCCCAACGAAATGGAAGAGGGGTTTTGGGCGACCCTGTTGGTTCGCGTCCTAAGTGATTTGGACCTGGATTGGCCCACCAAACCATGCTTCGAAGAGACAGCACAGCCTCCCCTGTTTTCTTCAAATGGGTTCTTATAAATTTCAGAAAACCCCCTGTTATGTCCTGAAATAACTAAATAACCGCTGATTAGTGCGTTTTTTCAGCAATTCCTTGGTTTGTTTGGGTTCTTTTCTCAAATCAGCTGATCTCACATGGGTCTGGAGTCTGAACCCCATGTGCTCGAGCATAAGCCTCCATGAACTTCATAGCCTTATCAACCACTTGATCTTCAATTGCATTCGCATCATTTGCATCACAAGTTCATTTGGCTGTACACATACAATGAACATTTGTTTGCGTGTCTTCTTAATGTTATATTTTGTTGGTGAAGCTTATCCAAATTACGTGCATTCTTGGATGCAGAGTTTTAGAATTTTTCTGTAAACAGAATGTGTTGGTGGTCTAGAAAATAGATAAGATTTTGAGGTAGTGTTTTCAATTGCCATTGCAGATTCATGATATTGAACATGGAGCAATGCAACCATCTACAGAACAACAAACATCAGAGGATGCTCGCGAGAGCTCACCATTAACTGACGAGAGGTTTGTTAAGCTATTATGATCATGCTTTCTTGGTTAGCACAGGACATTTGACATCACTGATCATACAAGTTGGTCGGACCATGTGGTTGTGTTGAGCATTTCTTAATGCTGTTCTCTAATGATGAATCTTTATTAATTATATTGTATTTTGGATGCTTTTTATAATTATAGTCTAATCAAAATATGTTGGTGCTCTAGGGAATATATATGATTTTGACACAATGTTTCAACTACCTTTGCAAATTCCTAAGACTAAACTTTGTGCTAAACAACCACTGATACAACAACAAACATTACAAGATGCTCATCAGAGCTCACCTGACTTGATGTTGGTCAATCTTATTAAATTGTAATGACCGGAAACAATCTAGGTGCATGTGGCTGAAAGAGGTTGATTGGAATACCAAGTTTTTCCACGGGTTGGCGTCAGTTAGAAATGGGTAATAGAATTTGTGCATTATTAGAGGGCTGTGTTCGCGTAGAAGATACATATGCTATTATTCTCTCACCTCCCTTTATAGTAAGGAGGAATGGGGAAGGCAACACGATGACAACTTGGAGTTTCCTTGCATTGACATGCAGAAGGCAGATTGGTCTGAGAAGGACTTCAAGGAAGAGGAGGTTAGGAGGTGATAAAGTAGGCAGTTGGGTTCTAAATCAGCTAGTTTAAACACTTTTGGGAAGACACCAAGGAGGATGTCATGGCATTTATGAAGGAATTTTGATTTTAGAGGAAGATGTCTCAGCAGGTGGGTGCTTCTTTCACTGCTCTCCTTCCCAAGAAGGTTGGTGCCAATAATATCAAAGATTTTCATCCTATTAGTTTGATCGGAAGTATTTACAAGATTTTAACTAAGGTTTTGGCCAGCCGCCTTAAAGTAGTTTTGTTGTCCCTTATTTCTTTTGAGCAAGGTGCTCTTGTCCATGGTAGAGAAATTTTGGACTGAGTTCTTATTGCCAACGAATGCACCCATTCCAGATTCAAGGAAAGGAGACCAGGTCTTCTTTGTAAGCTAGACCTTGAGAAAGCCTAAGACAGGGTGGATTTGTGCAAAACTTATTATGAAGGATGGGCTTTGGATTTAGCTGGAGAGGTTGGATTAAATAATGTCTAGCTTCTACTTTTTTTAATATCTTGATTAATGTCTCTCCTAAAGGTTTCTTCCTAGCTGCACATTATATTGATAATGTCTGGATTATGTGGAAACAAATGATTTCATTCTCTTTACTTGAGTACCCACACACTGGTGCTAGGATAGGGGCCACTATCCTAGAAAAGAGAGAGTATAACATTGAAAATAAAATAATTTCTATAACTTTAGATAATGCAAAGCTCCAACAATAGCGCAATTGATATACTAAAATTTCTGCTCCCACTTAAGATAAATGAGATTATGTTTCACAATAGTTGTTCATGTCCCATCTTAAATCTTATAGTATAAGATGGTTTTAAATTTAACAAGCCTATCGTAGAAGTAATTAAATGCATTGTAGGTTATATTTTTCATCTTCTTCAAGAAAACAACATTGGATGGAGATATGTACAAGTCTTAATAAAAATCCGAAAAAATACAACCAGGTGTAAAGTATAGGTGGAGTTTTACTTATGAAATGTTAAAAGAAGCTTGTAGTTATAAAGCTGCAGGTAATCAATATTGTGCTTAGCATTTATCAGATGTAAATATTTCTATAGGCGAAGAAAATTGGCAAGTTCTTGAAATAATAAAAGAGGTTTTAGAAGGTTTTTTTTTTATGCAACTTTTTTTTTCTGGTGTATATTATCCCACATCAACTCAAGTTTTGAATTACTTTTATGAAATTAGTATTGCTATTGAAAAATATAGAGACGGCCCAGCACGGCATGACTTGTGCTGTGGACTTTGGCACGGCACGACCCGTTTTACACCCCTATTCACAGGGGAGGAGATCTACACTTCAGGTCAGTCAATTTTTTATTGCATAAAAATAATAATAATGGTGGCTCATAAGAAGGCAAAAGTGGAGTCTTCATCCACAACCATGGCGGAATTGACTGGAATCGTTGCAGAATTATTTGCAAATGTTGCTCAATTATCAGCAATGATTGCTCAATTCCAAGAAACTCTTTTAAAGATGGATACCAGAATAACAAATTTTGGAAAATGGTCGGCGTGATGATGCTAATCGAGATGATGGAGGAAATATTCGGAATCAACGAGATCAACCGGCAAACAATGTTGATTGAGATTTAGGAATTAAACTCGTGATTGCCAAATGATGGAAAATTGAAAGCAGATGAATTTATGAATCGGTTGGTTTGTGGAAAATATTTTTGCACATAAGCCAAAGACGCATGCCATAAAGTCACCTTGATAGCAACTTGATTTTGCAATTATACTGCGATATGGTGGGCTGAGTTACAAAAGAAGAGAGAGAACAAAAACATAGATCTTGGTGAGACATGGATTGAAATGAAGAACCTTTTGAAACAAAAGTTCCTCCCTATCAATTACTCAAGAGATCCTCAAGAGATCTACGTTCAAGACTTGAAACATGAATCCAGGACGATTGTTGAGTATTCTGGAGAATTTATGACAATGCAAGCTCGTTGTGGTTTAAATGTGGCAGATGATGTTTTGGTTGACTGATATTTTCATGGGTTGCCAATAGACATCCAACATATACTTACATTCAAAAATTGTGATAATGTTGATGAGATCATCCAACATGCCATCAAGGCCGAGGACATTGCAAATTATCAAGCTTGAAAATTTAGTGCTTCTGATTGGACTGCATAAAAGACCCCATTAAATCCAGATTCGAGGCCAAGTGGTAGTTCTTTAGAAAAACTTTTCTCTAGTCCTGAAGATCAAAATAGGATAACCAGTTTTCATTGTAAACAAAAAGGGCATCGTTCATTTGAATGTCCAAAATGAATGAACTTAATGGAAGGTGAACACGATGAACCAGACACACAAGATGATCCTAAAGACAAAGAAATAGATGAAGTGGTTGCAGAAAAGGATGGTGAAGCTCTCATGGTCCTCCAGGGGACTACACTCATTGTTGAGAAGAAATGGTTGCGGAAAAATATTTTTCGTTCAACGGGTACAGTATATGGGCAAACTTGCACAATTGTGATTAATGGAGGAAGTTATGATAACATCATCTCTCGCACTCGTGTTGATCGCTTGAAGCTAAAGGTTTGTAAGCGTAATCATCCCTACTTTGTCAAATGGTTAGTGACAGGTGATGAAGTGCAAGTGTGACATACATGCCAAGTTACTTTTGTCATTGGTGAAGATTATAAAGATACAGTTTGGTGCAATGTGCTCCCAATGGATAGTGATGCTTTTTTGTTGGGTCGCCCATGGGTGTATGATAAAAATGGAACTCATGGTATGCACGACAACACAAACACATTCATGCATGGTGGCAAGCAAGTCACACTCCATCTAAAGAAACCAGAATTGTCGAAGAATAGATCCAAAGCAAATGCCACAAAGGAAGTGCTTCACGTACACCATGTCTACAAAGGCAACATGAAGAAGACCCGATTTTGAGGTCAAACTCTTCTTTCAACTTGAGGGGAATGATGCGGAATGGACGACGCAAGTGTGGGGCCCAACAAAGTAGTTTAGAAATTATTTTAAATTTGCATACTATTTTCTAATTTAATTTCTTTCCTAGTTGATTAGGTTTCTTATCCATCAAGTTTGTTTCCTATTTATATTATAGTGTAGAGATGAAAATCTCAGAATTGATTATTGGAATAAAAGTTATTGTGGGTTTCTTTCCTCGGAGAGGTTTATCCTTCTATTGAAGTCTTTGCGGAGACGTGTTGAAGTTTTTGCGAACACGTGCTTCGGCACTTCCACGCCTTCGGCACTTCCACACAAACCCTAACCCTAGGGCTTGCATCACTCAAGGTGGCGTGACACTTCCTCGCAAGTCCTAACCCTAGGGCTTGCATCACTCAAGGTGAGTTTCTTTAAAGAGTGAAATTCATTGGGGTCAGGGTGGACAACATCTTCAGCATCTAGCAGACACTTTCAGTTGTAGAGCAACTGTTCTTCCAACAACTCATATCGGCCTCCCGTTGTGCACAAACAAAGCTTACAAGTATATATTTGGAACCTAGTGATCAAAAGAGTGGAAAAAAGGTTGGCTTCTTGGAAAGCTAAATACCCGTCTCTAGGGGGAAGAATAACCACCACCAATTGGTTCTTTTCGTCCTTGAACTCGGGTCTTCTTCATGAGGGAAGAATAACCCTCGTCCAATTGCCGACATAGGACATCTAAAAAGAGACATAATTAATGTGGGCTTCTTCCCCCGGAGAGGTGCATCCTCTCTGCAATATTTCTAGCCAATTGGTTGCCGACATAGGTATACTCTGTCTCTTTTTAGATGTCCTATGTCGGCAATCAATTGGCTAGAAAGATTGCAAAGAGACTTCCTTTGGCAAAGTTGGACTCAGAGAAAAAAATATCATTTGGTGGATTGGGGTCCATTTTTAAACCAAAAGAAGGAGGTGGTCTTGGTGTTCATCCTTTGAAACAAGTGAATAATGCTCTCCTAGGCAAATGGCTTTGGAGGGTTGGAGAGGACTCTAGTAGTATGTGGAAATCTATTATGGAAGCTAAGTATGGGGTGGCTGGAAATGGTTGGGACTTGGGAGATCAAAGATACTAACTATTGCATTCGGATTTGTGGAAAGGAATAACTTCCGTGAATTATATGTACTCTAATTTTATTCGATATTGTGTTGGTTCCAGTGAAGGGATCCGGTTTTGGCTTGATACTTGGATTGGAGATTCTACTTCTACCTTGGGTCTCTCTTTCCAAGACTTCTCAAATGTGCCCAGGATAAAAAGGCCAAAGTTGCCGATTATATGGACAAGGCCGGAGGAGATCATGTTCTCTGGGGACCTATTTTAGAAGAAATATCTATGAGGAGGAGGAATCACAGTTGTTTGCTGTTTAGGATCTTCTTGGGCGGGTCGAGATTGGATAGGAGAATTTGGATAGGTTCTAGGGATGGCACATTTCCAATGACTTCTTGTAAACGAGAGAGTGGTGAAATGAGGATGTGCCCGCTGAAAGTAGAGTGTTAAGATTTATTTATTAGAATATGGAGCTTTACTCCATTGATTATACAACCAATGACTCCGGGCTAACACTAAGCTTCCGGTCAGCTTGATACTAACTGCCAGTGCTCCTTTCCCATAAAGAGATCATTGAAGTCCTTAGAAGTTCTAAACGCTAGGGGAGCAGGACTGAGCATAACTCTGAGGAGTCTGCCGGGAGACTCCTAAGCATTAAGACCTAAGGCTAGTCGAGGTGCTTTGTGGAGGCAGTGAGGGGGAGCTTCTGCGGGAGCCTCTACCTTGCTCCAGAAATGCTCAACTCCTCTAATTCCTCACTCCTACTCTCCTTGTCTCTCCTTCTGCTTCTTACCATTTTCCTCTTGGGATTGGTGCCTTTTTTGTGGACTTTTTCTCGCGGGCCCCACCTCATCCACAAAATGTTGCCCTTTAGATGCCTGCCTTCGTGAGTTTCAGGGGAGCGCCTTTTGTGGAAGAGGCGTGTGCAGTCTTTTCGTTACCGGGTTTTTTTTTTATTGGGTCATTGTGCGTGAGTGGGTGTTGGAAACTGAATTCGTGGGTTATGGCTTTCCTTCAATCGCATGTGTCTACACTTCTTTTTTTGTAGCTATGTCTGCGGGGCATTCTATTTCTACCCCCATGACCCGCCTGTGGAAGTTAAGAGCTCCTCCAAGAGTTATTGCTTTCGTGTGGCTGTCGAGACGGGATAGTAGGATGAAGAGGCGGGCGATCATCTTTTCATTATTTGTGGAGTAGCTCAAGTATTGTGGAGGTCGATTTTGGAATGGTTTGGTGGTTGCTGGGTCTTCCCTAATTCACTTCAGGCCTGCTTTGAACCATGGTCCATGGTGGTGGGTTCAGTTAGGGGAAGGCTTTTGCGGAGACTTTCTTTTTTGGCCTCTATTTGGGTGCTTTGGAAGGAGAGAAATTGAAGGTTTTTTGAAGACCACTCATCTCCCATTTATGCTTTGTGTGAGAAGGTGAAATTTCTTGCTGCATTATGGCATCCTATTCGACTCCTATCCAAGGGGTGCCTAGTTCTATGATTTTGATGAACTGGAAGGAGATTGCATTCTCTTCTTTTACTCCGTTGAATTGTCATACGGTTTGGCTTCCTCTCCCTCCTGGCCGCTTCAAACTTAATTTTGATGGTAGTGCAATGGGCAACCCTAGCAATGCTGGTTTTGGAGGAGTCATCCGGGAGTCTAATGAAACTCCTATTCTGTTCCTGTGGATGTTTGTTCAGTGAATATGGCAGCGTTGTTGGCATTGCGGTTGGGACTGAGGCAAGCTCTTCATCTCAACCTTTAGGGTATTTTCATGGAGGGTGAATCACTATGCATTATCCACTACGCTGCAGGTTCTTGCTTGGCTCTGTGGGTCATGGCGGATGTAATGGAGGAGGTTTTGAATGTGGGTAGAAGGTTGATGAGTTTTTTTTTCAACATGTTAAATGGGTAGCCAATGAAGTGGCTGACGGCCTAGCTGAGTGAGTCCGGCGACAGAGTTTGAATCTCTCTTTAACATTTCTTCCTCTTTGGCCATGTGTCTTTTTTTTGTGTTTCCTTTGTTTGTGTTTTTTGTTTAATAACCTGTCTGTCTCTCTCTCTTGTACTGCTTTGCTATTTTAAATGAAAGTTACCTCTACAAAAAAAAAAGAAAAAAAAGATGACCATGCGCTCTAATCTATATGATCATGCTTTCTTGGTTTCCACAGGATATCTGATAATGGAACAGTTCAAATGCTGCCAAACTCCACAGTTCAGGTAAGGGCTTAATTTGTCTTCTTGATTCAACAACTGAAGGATGACTTATCCAATAATTTGCCTGTACTTTCTGGTGTAGTTATCTTAGAACTCGTGAGCAAATTATATTAGTTGTGCTCTAGGTCAAAGAAAATTGACTGTTTGTTGCTGCCATTGCAGACTAATATCAATAACGGAGAACAGCAGAATGCTGTCAATGGCTTGTTGTCACGTGGTGAATCCACAACTGAAAATAGGTAGCTGACAATTTCTTTGATACTTAAGTTGGCCGTGCTTTCTGTTTCCTTTACTAATTTACCATGTTTTTCATGCTTTTTTATAGGACATTTGGCTTTGAGATAAATCCTTCTACACCATGGCTCTGCATGCCTTGGGTGAGCACGCGCTAGCTTTCTTCTTCTTGATGTTGTAATCTAATATGAATCTAATCTGCTTTTCTCAAATGTAGATTATGGCTGCAGTCATTATTCTGTTGGGACTTCTGGTTCCCTTTTTGTAGGACTGGTTGAATTTGTGCTGGAGTATGAAGAGGCATCCTTCTCTACATTGCAGCTTATGATTTTAAAACATAGTTGGGACAAGGCTTTGATGATGATTATGATGATATAAGTTTCCCTCTCTAGCATTTGGTTTTCATATATTTTCCTACTGAAGTGAGATTTTATTCATATATAAAGTCAGTTACAGTCTCTATTACAATTTACTAAGCATGGAAGGTAAACAACTGAACTAAACTATCAAACTATCAGTGTCTGGAGCTAAGAGTCTTAAAATGCTTAATATATACATGTTACTGAATATCCAAAGTGTCCCCTGTGAGCCATTCATCAACCTGGATATCCTTACTATTTCCATGTTTAATTTTGACAGTTTGTCTGATTTCCTCTAATTTCTCTTTTTAATCATGTGTTGGGGTTCTTGTGGAAGAAAAAAGTTGCCCAAGTTCTCGAGTTTCCTTGTTGGTTATTTTCATCATTAGAAGGTGCAACTTGGGTAGGTCCGAACAGGAATCTGCCCGACAATGCGCAACTGAAAGAGAAATTTTGATTTCGGTTTCTTCAGGTTTGGCTTGGGCTTTGGGTACCCAGCTTATCTATAAACATGTGTGTCCGTGTGTTTGTGTTTATTATAAGATAAACATACGCAATTATATATATGTATATCCAGAATTTTCCACTCCTTCGAGAAGGAAACTAATAAACCAGAAACAGGGAAAAGAATTCAGGGGTGACCCTATCCTCCTGATTTTATTAATCTGCAGTTGATTTACAAGCATGCGTTCAGTAGTCATTTTTGCCGGATCAAGCTGCACATGAGGAGTAAGGATAAACCAATTGAGTGATGAGGGGTCAGGATAAGTGAAAACTACGCTCACTTGTATGCTTTAACTTAGAACCATAAAAAATGGGTAAATGATTACCCACCTCCATGGCACAACTAATTACAGTATCACCATTTGATGTTTTAGTTGAATAATCATTTAGGCCAGTTTTGGATATTCGGGATTTGATTGCCATGCACTCAGGTTTTTTAAAAATCAAGCTTCTTGCAACCATAGGGTTTTCCAAACGCATGAGCTCTGATTTACATGTGAATTGATGAGTTCCCTGCAATTAGTCCCAGACGATTTTTACCTCTCACATATATGTGAGACGGTAAGCAACCCAATTTAGTGAAGTGTTAGAAACTCACAAATAGTAAAGTACAAAAGAATTTCTCCAAATATTTCCATTTATCACAACTTCGTTTCTTTACAATATCGTAAAGCCATAATTTATCATTTTGGAATAGATTAGTCTTGGTATCGTGGCAAAATTGCGTTTTATATTTACTTTTTAGTTATTTAAAGCCTGATTTAGTTTTTAACAATATGCTCTGGTTATTTACTGAGAAGCACGAGCCGCCCAAGGATTGATCCATAGGTGTGTAGGTCATCACATTAGTAAGGTACCGCTTACCCACTCTAGCAGGGGAAAAAAAAAAAAAAACTTCTACCCAAAAAAAAAATCATTACAATTATCTCGAGATTAGATGTTCATACGGGAGTTTGCAAGTGGGGCCCTTATCCTTATTCTTTTGCAATGAATCACAAGCCATTGGCTCAGAAGAGAAATAGAGCAATTGACGGTTGCTTGTCACATTTAGATGAATGCCATTATCGGATTCCAGCCCTCCTCGCGTGATTGTGGACAATTCAATCATGATAATAACTAAGGATCCATTTTAAAAGGCTCAAAATGGATGTAAGGTCGAATATCAGCGGTTGATCCATCATAAATTTTGAGATATTCGTAGAAACGCTGAGACAAATAGATGACCATTTGTGGACTTCTATTGGGCTCCATTAACAAATCCAAACTGCTCATCATCTTGAGAACGCTAAAAAGTGGTTAGGGGATCAAATTTGGCAGCTTGATTCATGCTGGATCATAAGGAAATTGTGAAAAGTCCAAACCATTGGTCTGCGCCGGTCTATTTTTTTTTTTTTTTGAATTTCCTAGGCCTCTAAATCAAGTTCCAAACTATTCACCATCTCCACAGGGCCAGAGTGTGGGTTCTCAAATTTAAACGGTAAATTCATCATGGGTTTTGAGATATTTGCAGAAACATTTAAATTCTAATAATTGAAATCCCCAAACCCAGTGTACACCACACCAGTGCTCGGGGTGGTGGCGGTGGGTTTTGGGGCTTAGGTGCGTTGCAGTTACGAAGTCTTGGAAGTACGGAGGAATCAGATTCCTGTGTCTTTACACTAACGAACTTCGAAGGAACCACGAAGCTTCTCTTCGAAGGACACATTCATACACAAAGAAATAATAAGATGGAGAGCAAAGGCGCCAGAATTTCCACTTGCAGCTTCTTACAGCACCGTCTCCCAACTAAAACCCCTTTCTCAAATCCTCCTGAAACCTGTCTCTCATATTATCATCCTCAAAACCGCGGCATAGTATACAATACTTTTTTTTCTTTTTTTAAATCTTTCATTCGGTTTAGGGTTTAGGGTTTAGGGTTTAGGTCCTTAGGAGAAACATTTTTCTGAGAGCAATGACTCCTTCGTCCAAGGCCCAGGCCTCCTCGTCGATGTCGATGTCGATGCCTGCCCGGCGGCGCCAGGGAGATTTGGAGCAAGAAGGAGGCTTGGTGGACATCCGGATGCCGCTATTAGTTTGTTTGGTTTACATCCCATGCGTATTTCTGGTATTCCTTTTATCTGGATTTCTCTGCTTGATTGCTTTTTTTTTCTTTTTTTCTTTATGGACTTTTGATTTGCATTTGCCAATTATAGGCATGTAATTTGATTATTTTTCCTGTTTTAATCATGTGTTTTAGAACGTGATCAATCTTATGACGGGGCATTGAGTGAAGTTTTCGTCAGGCCTGTTTGTTTGCATTAAGATACATAGGAATCGAGTGCATAGGATTTAAGCCATAGGTAATTAAAAGGAAAACCATAGGTCAATTTTTGAAAATGAGCATCAAATAACCTTTCTTTTTATGGAAATAGAATCAAAGGAAGATGGGAGATTAATTACTTCATTTCCCATCTTTCTTTGATTCTATTTCCATAAAAGGAAAGGTTATTTGATGCTCATTTTTTATAATTCACCTTTGGTGTTCATTTCTAACCGTTTACGGCATAAATCCTATGTATTGTAATGATGGAGCTTATCCAAATCTCTTGTATTTTTGGGTGCAGAGTTTTTGAATTATTGTGTAAGCAAAATATGTTGGTGCTTTAGAAAATAAGATAATATTTTTCGATATCTTTTGCAGCCGCCATTGCAGATTCATGAGATTGAACTTGGTTCCATACAACCATTGACACAACAACATGCATCACATGATGCTCATCAGAGCTCACCAGTAACTGATGAGAGGTTGGTTAGAATATCTTATTAGATTGTAATGACCATGCTTTCTAGTTTATATGATCATGCTTTCTTGGTTTCCACAGGACATCTGACGTCACAGGTCATTTAAGTCCGTCGGACCATATAGTTACAGTAAGCATTTGTTTTTCTTTTCTTCTGAATGCTACAGTTTAATAATGAACCTTAATCAATTGTATTGTATTTTTGGATGCAGATTTTAAAAAAAAAAAGTTATAGTGTAGAACAAATATGTTGGTGCTCTAGGGAATAGATAAAGATTTTGATATAGTGTTTGCAACCGCCATTGCAGATTCATGGAGATGAACTTGATGCCATACAACCACTGACACAACGGCAAACATCACCAGATGCGTATCAAAGGTCACCATTAACTGATAAGAGCTTTATTTGAAATCTAATCAAATTGTAATGACCATGCTTTCTAATCAATATAATCATGCTTTCTTGGTTTCCACAGGACGTCTGACGTCCCGGATCATGTAAGCCCGTCGGACCATATAATTATGGTGAGCATTTGCTTTTCTTTTCTTATGAATGCTTTAGTTAAATGATGAGTTGTAATCAATTATATTGTATTTTTGGATGTAGACTTTTGTTAGAATTACAATCTAAACAAAATATGTTGGTGTTCAAGGAAATAGATGAGATTTTGATAGTGTTTGTAACTGCCACTGCAGATTCGTGACAATGAGCTTGATGCCGTACAACGATTGACACAATGGCAAACATCACTGGATGCTTATCCGAGGTCGCCATTAACTGATTAGATGTTTATTTGAAATCTTATCAAATTGTATTGACCATGCTTTCTAATCCATACGATCTTGGTTTCCACAGGACACCTGACGTCACAGATCATGCAAGTCCGTCAGACCATATAGTTATGGTGAGCATTTTGCTTTTCGTTTCTTTTGAATGCTATAGTTAAATGATGAATCTAAAATCAATTATATTGTATTTTTGGATTCAGATTTTTTAGAATTATAGTGTACCATGTTGGTGCTCTAGGAAATAAAATAAGATTTGAGATGGTGTTTGCAACTACTATTGCAGATCAATGGGATTGAACTTGGTGCTACACAACCACAAACACAACTACAGACATCACCGGATATTCATCGGAGCACACTTGATGAGAGGTTTGATAGAATATCTTAATAAGTTGTCATGAGCATGCCCTCTCATCCTATGAACATGCTCTCTTGGTTTCCACAGGATGTCTACCAATGGAACAGACCAAATGGTGCCATCAAACTCCACCCTTTTGGTGAGGGCTTAATTTTTTTCTTGATGCTATAATTTAAAGACGACTTATCCAATAATTCTCTTGTACCTTTTTGTGTAGTTATGGTAAAAGCCATAAGTAAATAATACTACTGGTGCTTTATGGCAAAGAAAACTGAGTGTTTGCCACTGTCATTGCAGACTAATATCAATAACAGACAACAACAGAATCCTCTCCATGGCTTTTTGTCACGTGTTGCACCCTCAACTGATGATAGGTAGCTTACAATTTCTTTGAAACTTAAATTGGTCATGCTTTCTGTTTGCTTAAACAATTTACCATGTTTTCTTGCTTTTGATAGGATATTTGATGATGAACCAAATTATATTGCATTGTTCTTCTATGCACCTGTGGTGAGCACTTGCTTGTTTTAGCCTTCTTGATGTTGTAATCTAGTGATGGATCTAATATTATTCTCTAATTTTCTTGGATGTAGATCATAGTTGCACTCCCTTTTCTACTTGGACTTTTGCACTTGATTCTTCTGATTGGATGAGCTTCTGCAAAGGCGCAGGTCTATATATGTCTCCCCTTACACAGAGGTCCTTCCCTTCTCTACAGTGAAACTTCTTTGTTTAGTCTTTTTCGATTTTAGTTGATTTTAAGAGAGGTATAAGTATCTGCAATTGGATTTGGTTTATGTCTTTCTTTTGACAGTCTATCCGGTTTCCTCTAATTTCTCTTCTCAATCATGTGTATTGGGATGTTTGAAATAAAAGAAAGTCCTGGGAGTACTTGAGTTTCCTCACAAGTCTCTTTTTAGGTGTTTATCACGAGGGTGAAACTTTGGTAGGGCCAAACAGGAATCCACCTTGCACAACCTGTGATTAAAAGAGAAATTTGGTTTTGGCTTCTTCAGGTTTGGTTTGGGCTTTGGGGTACCGAACTAATCTATAACCATGTGTTTGTGTGTGTTTATTATATAATAACATGGTATATACACTATTCTATGTACAAAGTATATACATATTCAAAATTTTCCACCCCTTGAGAAGCAAACCAAACCACAAAGTTTGGGGTAGACCCTACATCAGTAGGGTGGGGCATTTTCAACTCGGATTCCATCTGAGTCGGGCATGATCAGGTTTCATTTAGGTTGGATTTAATCGGGGTTGGGTTTGGGCTTACCTACATTTAATTCAGGAGATACTTGAGCCAATGACCAACTTGATCATTATATACACTATAATGATATATACATGGTATATACACTATTATATACACTATTATAATGGTGTGTTTATTATATAATAACATGGTATATACACTATTCTATGTACAAAGTATATACATATTCAAAATTTTCCACCCCTTGAGAAGCAAACCAAACCACAAAGTTTGGGGTAGACCCTACATCAGTAGGGTGGGGCATTTTCAACTCGGATTCCATCTGAGTCGGGCATGATCAGGTTTCATTTAGGTTGGATATAATCGGGGTTGGGTTTGGGCTTAC
Source organism: Persea americana (assembly GCA_029852735.1). NCBI lineage: Eukaryota > Viridiplantae > Streptophyta > Magnoliopsida > Laurales > Lauraceae > Persea > Persea americana. The sequence goes on from CM056812.1 coordinate 4,047,687, forward strand.
CTACATTTAATTCAGGAGATACTTGAGCCAATGACCAACTTGATCCCATCCAAGTTGCACCTCTAGTTTCTAATTATGGATAGAGTTCCACTTCACCCCTTTGGTCTTGTGATCAACCTAATTTCTTGATTTACACCAGTTTCTCTTTAGTTGGGTAAGTCCTCTTTGAAACTGTGTATGTTATTGTTTGAAGAAGAGGCACAATGGCCAATGCAAGATGGTTTATCCGGCCTTACGTGAAGTCTTACATGAAGTTTAAGACCTTAGAGATGATGATTTTTACCCAAGCGATTATCTCTTGACCTCATACACCATGGAGTAATATCTTAGGAAAGAGGAATTTATAACTCTGATGTGTCTTGTGTTCGATTCTTGTTCAAACTATGTACATTCTTGTTCTGACATGCATCGTTTAAAAATACTATTATCTTGATTGAATGACGAAACTCAGCATGTGAGACTGAGTTAATTGAGTTGTTTGAGTGGTTAACATGACTTGGATCCTGAATAAGGGTTGTCATCAAGTGATTTTTCTTTTTTTTCGTTCTCTCGTCCAAATGACTTAGAATACTACATTTGCCAAGCTGAGTCAACTTGTTTGAGTCACTAGGTTGACGCGGCAACGGGGCAAGTTATTATTTGAGTAGAGTGCATTAAGCTGACCCTAGGTAGATGAGATAGGACCAAAATAATGCCGACTCGTACCCCAGTTTAGATGGGTGTGTGAAGAGACTTTTGTGCTGGAATCTCCTACATTGCTAGTGGGGTTTGAAAATGGGTTTGACACTGTTGCTGGTCTTTATATATTATTAAGGGCCTGATTTGCAAAAATCAACCTGTTTAATCATTCATGCCCTTTCACCTCAGCTTTTTGAAAATGACTTGCATTGAAATAAATATGCCTCATTTTGCCTATAAATTGAAATTGGCTGAGGTTGATTTTATGCGCAAACCTAGTCCATTAAGATCTTTTAGTTTCAGATTCAGATCTAGGAATCCACATCCAGATCCAAATCCAGATAAACCATGGTACATCCCTAAAAATAAGTAGCCCATCAGATTTCAATCTAGTAGCACATTTGTTTGCTTGTGGAGGACCAGTCTGGTTGCAGATTTGCAAGAGCAGGATGATATTAAAAACTTAGGCTAAAGCTAGGATACGAGAAGACCGAAATGACTTTTTTAAGGCAAAGAATAGACTGATTTATTTATTTAAAAAAATCACTGGATATTGATATTCCCACATGAATCTAGACCTTCAAAATTGAAGTTCTCACCATGAGACAACCCCCCAAAATCATATCATTGATTAATCCTAGCGGCACAATGGATGCATTCAATCAATTGCCCAAAAGAAGATTTTGTGACAACTCCTCTTTCAAGCCATACTACATCTATAGCAGGCCTGCAATTTGGACAGTGTTGGTGGATGGATGCTCAGTCTAGCCATTTCTGCAACCCTATTTATTCATTTACTATGGATAAGACTTCATTTGATAAATAAGATTGTATGGGGAAACAAAAACAAAGAATAGAGAAAATACAGAAACTGAGAGCCAATACACTACTATACTTTAAAATTAACGATGGTATTGCTGTTATTGTGATAGATTGATTGTTGAGTTGATCTTGTGTGTTATTGCTACAGTTTACACATTCTTTATGACAGAAACCACCAGCTTCCCCTGTCTCATCTCCTACACCTCCTCCCATGGTGGTTGCTCTATTTCTTAAGTTGTGGTTACGCTTGAATCCCCAACCAGGCCAATCCCATGGTGGCAGTTGGCCTAAGAATTAGTTGGATGGTCAATTCAGAATTCAGATCTGGTCTTATGTATCTGTTTGTCTTTGGGGGCTTTTTGTCTGGGGAATGGTGACATTGGTTTAAGCGATGTATGAGAAGGCAGCTTGTAGCTTTATACGATGCACAAACATTTGATTTCTGCAAAAAGATACCAGTGCTTTTGTATTTGGAGATGAATTCATGAAATCTATGCTTCTTATATTTTGAACAGCTATTCCAACTTCTTCTGCGGATACCTGTTTCAAAGATCCATTAACCATGATCAACCGTGACCATCACGGAACTATACTAGCATAGAAGAAACAATGTTGGGATGATGCAACGGAATGAACTTAATAGCAAAGCTCCTTCTGGAAAAAAGCACCCTGCTGCTTCATCTGAATCCTCATATATGTGTGGATCTTGTCTTAACATGCACATTCTTTTTTAGGCTTTTGTGGGGGTTGATTTTGGAGTCTCTTTCTTTTGTCTGTGTATGGGCTCGTATTAGATAGATTCTGTAGTTTGAGGTTCATTTTTTGTTATTTCTATTTCTTGGAAAATTAAAAAAAAGACCCTGCTGCTTCATCTGAACCCTCATGTGTGTGGATCTTGTCTTAACATTCACATTCCCATTGATGTTGGGCCTTGGGGTGAATTATATCCCTTCATCAAATTTGGGTCTGTTCCATTTATTGCTTATCCTCTAACTAGGATAGAAGGTATGTCAAGCACATGAACTGTACAATAAACACCTAGAAACCCTTGATTAATTTCTAATTCTGGATCACTGTTCTTATGAAGCCCAAATACGGCAGGGACATGCCATGGACACGGCAAGGACATGGATTTTACACATAAAAAATATCAGATATGATACGACATGATACGTTGCCCATTTTGAAGTATCTGGGCATCATACCACTGTTCACCTTGTCCATCCTTTAGAACCAAAAGTTGAAACCAGTGTCATGGAGAACATTCAGCTTTAAGCATGTTTGCATCAGCATATTTAAGTCAGAAACAGGAAGACATGTTCACCCCATTGTAAAAGAATAATGCCCACTATTAACATGAACAATGGGGAATGATGAGAGGTGTAAAGAGATGCAGGAAGCATTTTATTTCACAAGTTCTGTAAGATTAAATTACAAGACTCAGTATAAAATGGAACAGAAACATAGGAGCCTTACAGTTTTAACAGTAGACAAACTTTTCCAATAATTGTGGTAAGAGAGAGTGGGAATGGGGGGAGATACAGCTCTCTAATATCAGCAAGTGTAATTACTGAGGAACCAAGAACACAGAAGGATAATTTGGAAGGAGGGTTAATCCAACAAGCCAAACATCATGGCTTCGTTTAATACAGCCGTGGCCAATTGTATCCCCATTATATCTACTTTTTTTTTTTTTTTTTTTGCTTTTATTTTCTTTGGTAATAGAGAATTGTTTATATGGTACCATACTAACGAACTAGAAGAAGGTTCCATGACTAATGAGAACAGGAATCAGCAGTTCAGCACAATCGTATGCTAGAGTGTTCTCTTTAGTCGAACCCAAATTAATGAGCTTAGTGATTTTGTATCCTTTTGTTTCCTTTGGGCATCATTGCAGTTATGTTTCAATCTCTAACTGGTAGTGCTCTCTCTCTCTCTCTCTCTCTCTCTCTCTCTCTCTCTCTCTCACACACACACACGCGCGCGCACACACACACACACACACATTGCTCTCTTTGTTTAGTTCTTATTTGGTGATTTCTTACATGATCTATAGGAGTTAGCAGAGGTGGATTTGGTGCATGCACATGACAGGGAGAAATCCCTCCCCATCAAGACCCACATCTGATCAAGATCCACATCACCAATAGCGTCTTCTCCTATTCCTTCCTCCTCTTTAATTTCACGTTCTTAAGTAGTAATTCACGCTTGTATTTAATTTTAGTTTGTGATCTGGGCTGTATTTATTTACTCATATAGTTTGATCAGACATATTGTTAAACGATTGCTTTAGTTTTCGTACTTCAAATGTGCTTTCTGTATATTTGTCCCTGAGATTTTAACTATTTCAAATGTGTAGGAGATCTTTAAGTGGAGAAAAATATTACTGAGTCTCTTTTTAAATGTAGATTATTTAGTCAATATTAGTTTATGTTACTGGATTTTAGATTGACAGCGCTCAATATTTTATTTTACGGGTCCTAATAATCACAAACAGAGAAGATCATCTTCAATTGAAATAGATCAACTGCCAATCATATTGCTATTTTCATGGCTACCTCTCTGAGTCTTTAGCTGTCTTCAACACTGCCTTCTACTTTTTTTTATGTTGCCTTTCTTTTTAATTTAGGAGCACCTTCAGTCAGTGAAACTGGTGCAAAAGGGTTCTCATGAAATTCTTTAGGGTAATTTGCCCACAATTTAATCACTATCATCACCAAATTCAACCAAATATTTTATTACCCTTTGGTTTTTTCTCAAGACATGAAAGATATATAATGGTTCTTCTATAAAACATGATTTGTATTTAGTATTAAATTAGAAGGAAAGAGAAGATGAAAGGCCTGACAATAGAGCAGCAGTGCAATATTTAATGTGGATATGGATAAAGAGCTTGTTAGTGTAACGCCCACAGATACCCGTGGAAGAGGAAACTCATCTGTGGAAAGGAAGTTCGATGGGGAGGTTCAAAGAGGGGATTCCTCTCTTGTGCAGAAAAATCCCTCAAACGGGGATTCCTCTCTGGTGCAGAAAAATCCCACAAAAAATAGGGGTTTTCCATGTGTCTGCAATGAATAACCAACAATTGAATCCCGTTGAAAGAAGACTAATTATACTTATGCTGAAAATACCTTATATAAACGTGCCCTAAAATAACAAGTTTTTAACACCAATAGTCTATGTGATGGTACAATTAACCCTCTTTTTAATGGTTATAATTCACCTTTGTAATGCTAAACTTCATTTTGTGTAAAATGGGACATTGATTGAATAATTCTATTCACTTTCTATTAATTGATAATTAATTTACTTATTAATTTTAAGAGCTTTGTGCATATGCCTCCTAAGATTTTTGGGCTTTGTAAATAGCCTCCTATGGTTTTAGTATTTGTAAATAGGCCCCTGCTTTTTTCTTTTAATACCTTTTGTATCTCCAAAATCATTAGATTTTCAATTACCAAAAGTTTTAAACGTGAAATGATACTTTTGCCCATCTCTTTATACCTATATGTATACATCCAAAAGCTTGAACTTATTTTTCTCCAAAATGTGTAACATTAATAATTACATTTAGTGGGAGAAAATAACGGCACATAAGTTTATTTTTATCAATACAGGGCCTATTTCATTAAATCCAAATCGACTATAATGACAATCAACGCTCGTGCTTATAATTAGTTATAATTTATCCAATTCATGTATAACTTACCATTAGATTGATGAAAATTTCAAAATACATGATTAAGCCTAATATGCATTATATAGTTATTGAGATAGACTGTTGGGACTCGGGATAAAATAATTGTATTTTTGTAAATAATAATATACTCATTCTTATTTAATGGATGTAAGGGCAAAGCTGTCATTTTTATAAAAGTTCAACACAAATCTCATGGTGGTTACTCATTCTCATTAGAAATGATGATTCTGGGGACATAAAAGGTATTAAAATGAAAAATTAGGAACCTATTTACAAATACTAAAATCACATATGCCTATTTACAAATCATAGAAACCTTAGGGGTTACTATTCAATTTACATGAGATTTAACATATGCATCATGCAGGCCTTAATGTTAGTCTCTCTCAAAGACTCTTCTTGAGGTATATTCATTTACCAAATAGTTTTATTTTCTAAAATACCCTTTACAATCTCATCTCCTCTCCTATCATTTTAGGTCTTGTTTGCATAAAGAGAGGAATCTTCATAGCTCCGTTTTCCACAGTTCTTAAAAGTGTAATTGAAGAAAATAAGTGTGAATTCATCAGGGTTATTTTTTGGTCAGCAGTAGATTTCTAGGCAATTCCAATGTAGTCTATTCTGGAAACAAACTCATATGTGACCCATGAGTGATGGGTCCCAAAGTTTACTAAAATGGAATTTTGTTCCAGCTGGTGCATAATTAGGGCACTTACCCTACCTACTGTGCATTTATTAAGGTTTGCTTCTTGACCTTTTCCTAGCCAAGAGAGAGAGAGAAAGAAGGTGAAGAGGGGAGATGAAAGAGGAAGAGGAAGAGCGAGGAATGCGGGAAAGGTATGAGAGGAGGAAAGTAGAATAAGAAGAAGAAGAAGAAGAAGAAGAAGCAATAGCAGCAGAAGGCCCCATGGCAGGGGCACCATCAGATACTGCCTCTGTCTCTCTTACATTTTTCATTTTGCTCCTTCAGATCTGCTGCTGTTGCTACTTGTCTTTCTCTTTCTCTTTCTCTTTCCTTTTATTTTATTATAATTATTTTTCCCCTGGATTTCTGCGTTTCTTTCTGCTCTTCTGAATTTCCTTGCTTAGGTTTGTGGTTTTGGTGTTTGTTGATAGTGTGTAAGTTGTGAATAATATAGGGAAGATTCCAAAATAGGGCTAAGTATTAGCCCCCTTTCAAATCAGGAAAAAAAAAACCTGCTCAGGGCATGATTGGTAACGGTGAGGATTCCTTGCGATTTTACGCGAAAACGCAGAAAATCGGAACCCTAATTTTTTGGGATCTTTAAAAGACCCAAAACTTCTATGTGGTCTAATTGCAGCCGTTGATTCCTCATAGATTTTGAGATATTTGAAAAAGAAAGTTCCAGACGGATGGATTATGATTTCTGAGATTCCGTGGGCCCGGTTTTTAAAATTAGATCAGAATCATCCAGTCTTTGGAAGGGCCTAAAACAGCAATGGGAAATTTCGTAGTGTGATTCATCATAGATGATGGAAAGATTGCAAAAAACATACCAGCAGTTGAAGGTATTTTCAAATCAACAAAGGCATTGCTAACTTGGAGGTTACCGTTTTTGTTTTGGAACCTTATGATTTGGGTCCCACAATCAAGATCTGAACAGTTAATCCTGATTACAAGGTCCAAAATGGCTGTTATGTCAAATTTCAGCCGTTTATCCGTCATGGATTTTGAGATATTTGCGAATAAGGCCGGATAATAAAATATCAAAATTTTATTCCTGTGTGCCCCATTTGCAAGATCCGAACCGTTAAATTCTTTAGAGAGCCAAGGACGGCTATGGTGTTGAAAGCTCAGCCCTTGATTTTTTATGGATTTTGAGAAAATTGTAAATTTTGGATATGTTGGATCCATGATAACGAGGGAATCCTCTATTTAGAGAATTCCTCTGTGTTTGCCAAATGCGCCATTAAGTATTTCCAGTTTCCTTTCAAGTTTTAGAGAGTTTCTCTCTCTCTCTCTCTCTCTCTCTCTCTCTCTCTCTCTCTCTCTCTCTCTTCTATCAAAATACCCAAAATGCGGTGGGCCTCACCTGGGCTCAAATTGCGGTAGGCCTCACCTGGGAATGGGAGCTGGGTCCTCAGAGGCACAAGTTTTCACCATAGAAAAGGCATGCACTGCACAATTGATCAATGGCCCACAAATTCTCACCCATCTGAATGGATTGGACTATTGAATCGACTGTGATTTTTCTTTTTCCTTTTTTAATACAAAGCCGTTGAAACTTGTGGGTTGTTGATTGAGGGGTTAGGATGATCAAGTGGGCCTCCAATTTTGTACATAGGTAGGACTCACCCGTATCTTCCAATCCCACCTGGCCGCATCCCCAAGTGGGCCCCACAGGGAGGTGTGCACCATAAGATTGTGCACAAATCGAACCCCCTCACACTCAAACCCCCATGAATTAGCCCTCACCCTATTTTGGCACTAATCCTAGCAATAATTATTGTTTTCATAGGGTGTCCCATGCGGTGTTAAAATGCTTACCTCTCATAACAAATCACGATAGGTAATTCTTAGCAGAACATAGCCGTAATGTTCCCGTAGATCCTTGTGGTGAAAACGTGTAGCAGAAATACCTTATGGTCCATCCGAATAGTTCACACACAGGAGGACACCACCACCCCCCACACCCCCACCTCGCACCCACCTAATGGCTTAATTTTTTTTCTTTAATATAAAGCCATTAAACTTGTGGGCCATGAATCAAGGGGTTAGAAACATGAGATTTATTTTTAATATCTAGGTCTATTGTGATTGGATCTTTCCACCCCCATGATCGATGATTGGGGAAAAGAGAAAAGGAGAGGGGGAGGGGGTGGCCGTTGTTGATGGTGAGTGTGTATGAGAAATTTTCTAATCCATAAACCTCTCGGCATACAGCTCTCATTGTATTATGGTGATGGCAACATAGTAGGGCCCACTTTATGACCTATCCAAATTGTCCACACACAACGGGACACATGAATTACACCGGATTCGGTGAGTTTTCATTGATGCGAATGGACTGGACCGTTGGATCGAGGGTCAGACATGGATGAAGTGGCTACATGTATGGGATTCACTCATGGTTCAAAATCGCGGTTCACGGTCATCGCGTCGCGGTTTGCGGTTATTGTGGCCTATCGCGGAGTGAATTTTTATTTGACCCCAAAAAAGTCCGAAAAAATATCCAAAAAATTCAGAATATTATAAAATGATAGAAAATAATATTTTTTTCCATTAGTGCATACTTTAAAGCAAAATAACGGTCCCTGCAAGTTATAACATCCTATATCATTGCTGTATCTACACCTTAAAACACTAGATCTAGGGAAAAATTAGTGAGTAACATACTAACATCATATCTAATTCAATATAAAGCCTTTGGTTCATGTATTACACAATCTTAAAAAAATAAAAATAAAATAAAACAATTCGGATTTAAATAATGAAAAAATAAGAAATATTACAGAAAGTGTTAAAACTTGAATCTTTTTGCTCCAAAAGTATAGATCTAACACATATCAATCATCTCTAAGTTATTTTGATGTTGAATCTTGAAAAGAACTCCAAAAAAAAAAAAACCTTACCAAAGAGGTCTCTTGAGTTTGATTAGCTTTCCCCACATACAAATCCACCAAAAAAGTAGCATAGATCTAAGCTTTTAGGTGCTCCTCAATGTCTTGGAAGTTGTAGGAAGCCTTAGGAAGCTCTCATGGAAGAAACAAAATGAAAAAAGTGGAAGAAGAAGACCAACAACGCCGTTTAAAAAAAAAAAAAAACCTCATGAGGCAAAATAACGGCCGTTACGAACCGTTTTTTTGGCGATATTTTGGCCTGTTACGTATCGCGGGCGTTATATTCAATTTAACGGCACGATAACGGCCGTTACCGTTACATAACGGCCATTATGTAATGGTAACGGCTGTTATTTTAAACCCTGGATTAACTCCAAGCTTGATATTTGGCCACATCCGAGATGACTTTTTCCATCCCCCGTGATTGTAATCGCTAGGGCCCTAGGTGAACTCCATCAAGCTACCTCTTGGCTCTCACCATAATATGGTGAGAGTTGTATCCAAAGGAACATTGCCCTATATATATAACATGGTTGGAAAACTCTCCGAGTTGACTCTTGGCTCTCCCGAGTCATCACATTTTGACAAAGGACCGAGTCAAGAATAGTAGACTTGGCCGAGTCATCTCACTGTAATAAATTGTTTGTATTGTGAACCATTTGATAGGTAAATCTATTTTTAAATAATTAAAATTAATTTATTAGTAATTATGAATGGGGTTGGGAGTTGGCAATTTAAAAACGAGGATTAAAATGTAATTTGGAACTAATATTTGATCTTTTGCATTGGATATTTGGACTAATAAATGATGCGATATGCAACATTTTTTCTTTTATTTTCCTTATTGAAGTACTTTTCTTGCATATATAAATTTATTAATTTACATTGACTATTGTGAATATATGTAAATAAATGTACATTTATATTTTATAAGTAATGAATTATTTTTAAATATTTTTAAATTATTTTAAAAAATATGACTCTCCCGAGTCTCTGCGTTGACTCCATCCGAGTCAATTTTTTTGCATCGGACGAGTCCGAGTTACGAGTTTTCCAACCTTGATATATATATATATATATATATATTAGAAATTTCTCTTCTCCTTCAGCTAGTGCAAAGATATGAGCCTTTCTCCCAAGGAAAAGTGGTGGTCGAAAGGGCGAGTTGAAGTTCTGAAATCCCGAGCCTCTTTGGCTCTCCGCCTCCATCACCATTATGATTCAAAAAAGGGGCTACTATGTAGAGCATAGCGGCCGCATTATTGGTTGTAACGGTTGAGGCTACTACGGTTTTAAACCTAGTGGAGCCAAGTAGTTCTAAATTTAAAACACCGTTTTTCCTATTTCTTGTCCTTAATAACCTTTCATAAAGTTGTCTTTACCCTTATTTGGTTCTGCGTCATTAAAAAAACACAAGATTGGCCGTTGCACAAAATTTAATATTTTTTTACTACTTAAAAATTCACACCGCTATGCTGCTACGTATTGCCTGCTACGTAGTATTTTGGTCGCTGGCCATTATGCCCTCCGCAATCGCTATTTTTATCTTTGATCATCAATGGTCCTTTAGTCTAGTGTTTGGTTGTTGCGCATCTTAGCACCTCAAATATTATGGTGAGAAGATGGTATATGGTCCTACAAAATCAATCCCTTCAATGCTCTCTAAGGTAGGTTCCCACTTGACTTCTACAGGAATAAGATGAGGAGTGACTCAGGGGATTGAGGGTTTGGGATGAATGATAACCAGAGTTGCAGGTTTCCACAGAAAGGGGAATGGGAGATGATATTGCCAGTGGGTGTATTTTGTCCAAAAGAAATGTACTTTGTACTTTTTTCTGCTTACATTCGTAGAACCAAAATTTAAGCTTAGGGCCTGTTTTGCAAATCTGATTTGTTTGAAATATACATTTTTACAAATAGACCGTTTGGTAATAGACATGTGAAACATATTCCATTGTCTAAGTACATCCAACTAAATACATCCAATAGTTCCCGGAATTTCACAAATTTATCGAGCTCCGTGATGAATCAAGGCTTGAAATGTTGTCCTCTAGCCATTTTTAGCCTTCTATAAAGGATGAATGGTTCATAGCATAATTAGGGGTGCACAGATCTCCAAAAAAGTTGACCAAGGGTTTGGAGGTTTTACACAAATATCTCAAAATCCATGATGATCTTGGGCAAATTTACCGTAGCCATTTTTGGCATTTTAAAAGAGGATGGATGGTTTGGATAGTGATTTAGAGGCCCAAAAGAAAACGAAAACTGAAAATACTGAACTGCCAGACACACACACACCCCACATAGAAGGATGTCAAAATCCACTATGGCAGATGCATGCTTTTCCGTTTCAGATATATGATTCGAGTATCCCCTCCATTTGAGCAAATGCAAGCTTTTCCGCTTCAGATATATGATTCAATTCTCCCCTCCATTTGAAACAGACATACAAAATGTGTTGCCAACAGTCTAAAAGTCGCACGCGCACACACACACACACGGGAGGTGGTGTAAAGGTGTCAAAATCCACTATGGCAAATGCATGCTTTTTTGCTTCAGATATATGATTCGATTCTCCCCTCCATTTGAAACAGATATACAAAATGTGTTGCCAAACAGTCTAAAAGTTAGTTCAATTAGTTTAAGACAAAGGTGAAAAATAGACTTGCCAAGCTTCACCTTAATTTTTTCATAAATATCCCTTGATTGATTGGCATGTAATCAATTAAGGATAATTGATTGTCATAGGATTTAGGAAATAAAAAAAAAAAAACTCCATCAAGGATAATTTGATTGGTATGTAATCAATTTCATGCAAGGAAAAGAGTAATCATATGTAGGCCCTTGTAGGCAAAATTGACCTCCCTTCTATAAATAGCTCTGTAATCTCTCGTTTGCGATAAATGAAAATTTCTCCCTTTTCCTGTCATTATTGGAGCAAGTGTTCTTATAATTTTAGGCCCAACAAATTTTAGGACCAAGTCCAAGTATAAAAATTATAATTTTCTTATATCTCTTAATCAATTTAAGTTTGGTCCTAAAACCTGAACCAAGTCTAGGTATAAAAATTGTTGGGCCTCTCCATGTCCTAAATAGGTGCCTTTTGAACTCTTTAAACAAAAATAGACTTGAACATGGACACAAATGTGGACTGCTCATTGACAGAATATGTTTTTGAAAACTGATAGACTCTTTAAACTATGTTCTTTATATATATATATATATATATATATATGGGAGACGGTCCTATAAGGACCGTCCTCACCATTATTTTATGGACTCATCCAAACCGTTGGATTTTGAGCCTCATCCAACGCTCATCACACACAGTATATATTGAATGGAGGGAAACGAAAATGAAACCCAAAAACAGACATCGCTCAAATCGGAAGAAGCAACGATTCTCTCCTCTCCCTTCTCCCTCCCATCTCTTCCCCGGCAAACCCAGAGCTATCCTCTACCATATTTCATCTCCGGTGCCAAGCTATCTTGTTTTCCCCAAATCCTCTTGTCTGCTCAAATGGGGAAATCCCCAGATCTTTCCTCCCGTGAAAGATAAATGCATAGCAGATCTCGATCGTCTGCTTCGGCCTGGGTTCTTCAGGTCTCCAGCACTCTCTTTGCTTTACCGACATGGGTTTCGTCCTCAACAAGGAGCTCTCTTTTCGTCCCCGGCATGACACGGGTTTCGTACTCAACAGGGAGCTTTTCTTGAGTCTCTGGCATGACATGGGTTCCGTCCTCGACACAGAGCTCATATGCCGTCCCCTAGCCCCCATTTCATTTTCCCATGTTCTTCATCTGGTCTTCCATCGCTTGCCTGGGATATACTTGTCTTCCACTTGCGAGCAACAAGCTGATTTTTCCCAAATCGATTCCGCCTTGCGAAAGATGAACCCGTATCTACCCGAACCTGATCTACCTCTGCCATTGCTCGTCTCTGGAGCGAGAGTGGCACCAAACAGAGGGGAAACTGCTCGTCTCCAAGTTCGATTCTCCCACAGCAAACGAGATTTTACTTTTCATGTTGAGTCAGGCATAGAATACATGCTTTGGGGATGCCTTAGTTGCACATGTAACCAGGATGGTTAATCCAATGCTTAAAATGTTGTTTCTGAATTATTAGAAACTTGCCTTTTGAATTCATGGTACGGTCTCTCAATGCTTAGCTTGCTAATGAACTGTATTTGAATTCCATGCTATCTTGCGTATTTGCTCTGATAAGTACTACACACCCACTGTTCACAAGTCCTTCATCATCAACTCTACAACTATAACTGGAAACTACAAATGAATTGCCTTCTTATCACAATGGGTAGATAGCACGGTCGGGGCCTGGACTAATTGGAGTTTCCAAGCCAGGAATATCTGTAACATGGGGTCCAAATATCTGATTGATTGTGGAAAATGAAACAAATAAAGTTTGTATCTGATGGTGGATATCTGTAACATGGGGTCCAAATATCTGATGCTCCCAAAATCTGACTTGTATCTATAAACAACAATTTCCAGAAAACATCACAAAACAGAAATCGATGTATATATTCATTCTTGGATTTGAGAGGGACAAAACAACAGGTGGTTACATTTTCATATTAAAGGTCAGACAAATAATAACCAATTTACAACTCAACACAAAGATAAACACACTATTTCAATCTTTAAGCTTAAACATGACAAAAGTATTCAAACACATCTCAAATCACTGCCCTGTAAAATTTCAACTACTTCTCCTCCCAAGACTTGTTTGCCTGTGTATAGTAAATAACAGATGGGTCTCACAGCAATCCACGTATAGGCTCCTGTTAACTGAAAAGTTGCCCAGCTATTTGTCTCATGATACCATTTATCTGCATAGAAAGGAATATTAATAATCGAACACAAAGGAACAAATAAAATTAAGCTACACAAAATTTGTTCTCTAAAATATACCTGATTGCTTCCATGGCGGCTGGGTGATCCACCATTGTGGCCAGCTATCAAGGCAGGGTAGTCATCGTCCTCTTCTACCTCAATAATGGAAGGTGAAGTTTGGGAAAATAGAGCGGGGTGGAAAGAGGTGGGGTCGTCCATGGAAGATGGGGTTTTTATCAACTGTGATAAAGGCGAGAGGGGCGACAGAGATAGATGATGTAGAGGTCGGCGAAAGAGATGAGGAAGAGATCAGAAACAGGTGCTCTGGTTTAGCGAGACCCATCACTGTCCTCGCTATAGCGAGACCCAGGGCTCGCTACAGCGAGAACCTCGCTATAGCGAGACCTGGGCTCGCTACAGCGAGGTTCTCGCTGTAGCGAGCCCTGGGTCTCGCTGTAGCGAGCCCCCATTCTGCCACCATTCCCTCTTGCCCCCCCTGTGCGCTTCCTTGCCCCCCCGGTGCGCTTCCCTCTCGATCAGCGACTACAATCTTCTTTTCTCCTTCCGTTTCACCCAAATCGCAGAGCTGGGTGACTTTTTCCTTCCTTTCGTTTCCCTCTCTTATGTTATATATGATAGCTGTGGAACGTTGGATCTGTTGAGAGAACGGACAGATGGGATGAGTCCATACGATATATGGTGAGGACGGTCCTCACTAGAACGTTTCCCTATATATATATTCTTTCTATTCAACAACATTGATGCTATTTTGAGTTTTTATCTTTCGCCTTTTGAACATCCTCCATTATTATGATGATTTCATCATTTTCAAAATAAATTATGAAATTATTCATTAATATATTCTTCTGAATTGCAGCTATAAAATCTTAGGGATTGAGTGGTATAGGAAAAAGGTATGTTCAAAATCTATTGGTTTTAGATTAGCTTCATGTGATCATATTTTTGAATTTTCTTTATACATTCTAATGTTGATATACTAGAATTTGAACTCTTAAACCCCTTTGTCAAACCACTGAGAATGAGTGTATGAGTTGAGTATTTACCAGAGAGAAAAAAATACAAAACCTCAAGAAAAAAAAACTTCTTTCTTATAAAATATACCCAAAAAAAAAAAAAAAAAAAAATCTCTCTTACACATTCAGTCCTTCAATTATAATATATCATCTATTGCTACCTTGTGCTTAGCACAAGCACCTTGTGCTAGCCTATATGACCGTTTTTTCTTTGTGTCATCGTCCTCTACATTTAAAACTCTACATTTTCAATGAGGGCTTAATTAATCTTTTTGATGCTATAATTTGAAGATGAATCTTATCCAATAATTCCTTTGTACTTTCTCCGGTGTAATAGTTATCTTAGAACTCATAAGCAAATTATAATAGTGTCCATTAAAAAAATGATGGTGATGATAAATTATACTAATAGAGTGCTTTAGGGTAAAGAAAATTATTGAGTATTTATTATTACCATTGCAATCTAATGTCAATGGCGGATAACCGCAGATGTTGCAACAGACATTGCAGAATTTGCGAGGCTTGTTGTCACGTGCTATGCCCTCAACTGATGATAGGTAATGATTGTATCTTAAAAAACTTGACATGCTTTCTATTTGCTTTATCGATTTATCTTTTGTTTTTTTACAGGATATCTGATAATGGCACAAATCATATGACTATTTCTTAAAAAACTTGACGTGCTTTCTATTTGCTTTATCGATTTTTCTTCTGTTTTTTTTACAGGATATCTGATAATGGCACAAATCATACTACATTATTCAGGATTTTGATGGTAGGTGAAGTACATTCTGAATGTCGCTAAAAAAGGTTATGTTGTGCATGCCATGCATGTCTTTGGATATGTCCACTTGATCGCTGAGTCTTTTTTTCGTGACTTATGATTTGCATTTGCCAATTAGCACACTGGGCGGGTTATATGGAAATATTTCATAATCTATTTGAACTTTGTTCTTTATGATGTTTTTGGTTTGTTAGTCATCCTTTTTAAAACCATCAAGGCAGCGACAAGTGTCACAAAATGCTCAACTGGGCTCACGTTTAACTAATGAAAGGTTAGAACAATGTCTTTTTAGACTCTAATGGTCGTGCTTTCTATATATATATATATATATATAAAACCTTTACCAGGGTCCTGTTTGGCAAATCTTATCTGTTTGAAATAGATCTGGCTTAAATAGTATGTGTTAAATAGATCTATTTCAAATAGGCTATTTCACAAATAGACCGTTTGGTAACACATGGAGAATATCTAATTCAAGTAGATCTATTTGATAAAACTTGTTTTGGTAAACATACAAAGAAGAGCTTATTACAGGGGCATTTCTTGTCTTTTTAAAAAAAAAAAGTCAATTTATGATAGAAATTCAATTTGACATCCATTATAAATTATTTTTAAATTCAATCTGGCCAAGTTTAAGGTGTCAAAAGATGAGCCCCTGGGACAATAACATTTCATCTTATCCATATTAATCTCCTTTTCTAACTTACACTAGGAACCATAGTTTGTGTACACTATCCAATGAATTACTGGATCATATGGGTTGGGCTAAGCTAAGGAAAAGCTTGCCCAAGTTTGAAGTCCAACTGGTTTGTAGTTGGCCAAATATTGAAGGGCCAAATATTAAAACTTGGATTTAGTTCCTGAAGGTTTTGGGTTCAGTGCCTTGCAAAATATTGAGCCATAAGTGTTAATTTTATTGGGCCAGGTCAAGCCTTCTGTTAGGGGCCTTTGCCTCAGCCTTCTAGTATTGGGTAGAGAACTGGGCCTCGACCAGTCTAGGCCTGGCTTGTTTTACACATAATCACTCTAGCATTGAAAATAAACTTCAATTTGAATGGTTCAGATTATAAGAAATAGACCCATCTGAAGATTATTTATCACCAAAGTTTCTCATGATCCAAGCACCAAAGATCAAGAGCCATAAATGCAAAAGCAAAATAAAAATCTTATCCCTAAAAAATACAAATACAAATACAAATGCAACATGTTTCCTTCCAAACAATCAAATAATACAAGCTCCTCTTTCTTTTACCAAGAAAAATACAAGCCCATCTACTTGGCGGAGAGGAAGAAGGGAAATAGAAAGATAAGAGAGACAAAGGAGACAGATGGAGTTACAGCGGGAATAGAAGTGGAGGTGGAGGTGTTGATGGAAATTGCACCTCCTACTCTGCCTACTCTAAGACCTCTAAGACCCATGTGAGAAGGAGCAAGAGCTAGAGTAGGAGCTGGGGCTTCTACAACTATTGCAAAATCACCCATTTTTTCCTTGTCTTCTCTTTTTCGAAGAGTGAATTGGAGCTAAGGAAGGAGATGCCACTATCATCATGAATGAAAGAGGGCGTCTGCTGTTGCATTTCTAACTTCTGACATCCCCATCTGTTTTGCAATATTCACTACTGCATCGGTGTCGGAGATGCCACTATAATCATTATTACTCACCTCTAAAGATACGTCTTCATTCTCGTACTATATAAAGAGTGCATCTAAAATATTTTCTCAAGAGAATAAATAATAAATCAATGTCAAATCAATCATAAAAAAATTGCAAATGAGTCCAATAGTGGCCCTTCTAATCAGAAAAATCCAACTTGAAACAAACCTCTATGTTCCTTAGAAATAGCGGCCATTGAATTTTCCCCAAGGCATAAGACCATCAAGTTCTAAGAAATCATTTGGATAAATTGAGATACATTTTAACATAAGTTATAACTAGATTATTCTCATCTAGACAACTGTGGCCTTTGAAAGGCTGTAATTCTGCTATATTCTTGTGCCACACAGCTCAAGCTTGCCTTTTGTTTGTCAACTTTGGTCACTCCATGGCAAGGCCCACTTGGCAGTCTTGATATGTGGTTTTATGTGGTATGGAACTAAGATTCTCATGGTATTTTGTTTCTCACTTCATTTTATTTCCATTACAATATTCACTACTGATCTGGACTAGTGAGCCAACCAACATGAAAATTGTTCCATCTTTTGAATGGCCATCAGGTTGTCATGTACAATTCTCAACCTAACAGGATTCTTTGTAAGTGATGTGAACTCCAAAACAAAAACTTGAAAATCCAACTTGAAACAAACCTCTATATGATAACAACATCCACTCTAATGCTTGACAAGCAAGTAGGGTTTTCAATTAAAAACAAGAATCTACCTCTCCTTACTATTAAACAAGTTCAAGGAACCCTCTACTTTTTTGACACGATCAGTCCACTATGAGCACGTTCATGGAAATCTAAGGACCAAACCTATAGCGCATAAAATAATCCAAAATACCACCAATAGAATTTCTTCCAGACCCACCAATTGATGATTGTCATATAAAAAGCATTAAAACATCATATCCTCAGGAGAATGGAACACCAATAGGGGCGATATGCCTCCAACCCTAAAATAAACTATCCAAATCACAAAATCCATAAAAAAGAAAACACCAAATCATAAAACCCACAAAAGAAAAAACCCCAACTCACAAAATCAAACCCAAGTTCTTCTCTATCATGGCCGTCAATCTTCTGGATGCAAAAAAACCTCCAAAACCAATAAGAAAGATGAAGAGAGGAATGGAAAGAGAGAGAAAATCACAGAGACAAAAGGCATATTAGGAGAGAAGTACCTTGTGAGGAAAGGAGAAAAGGTGGAGGAAGGAAGAAAACACCAAGCTCTGCTAGGGTTTTTTTCGATTGTGAATGAGAGAGCCTTCTTTGTTGCAAAGAGAAATATGGGTAAACTTGTCAATCTCAGAAAAAAATGAGGGCAAACTTATCTGAAAATTATAACGAATGGGCTACTTGCGTCAGACGTTTTTGTCTGTCCAAAACAGCATAGTTCCTGGGCCATTTTGAAGTAGACAAAAAATGTCTATTTTCTGGTTCAAACAAACATACGACTGGTGATATCCAAACAATCTAATATCTCAGAATGTCTTTTCCAATGAGTTTTAAGAGAAATAGACTGGAAAAGTAGATATGCCAAACGGGCTCTGGTTTTCATAGGACGTCTTGTGATATAGAGGACACGAGTTCATCTAATTGTACACTTATGGTGGGTGCTAGTTTGTTTGTCTTCTTGATGCTATATTTTAATGATGAAGCTTATCCAATTCTCTTGTGTTTTTAGATCTAGATATCTTAAAACTATTTTGTAGACAATTGTGCCTATGAAGATATAAGATTTTGAAATTTTCAACCATCATTGCAGTTTGATGATGATGGTGTTGGTGCCGGACATCCACTAAGGCAGCAACAAACTTCAGAAAATATTCAGAGGTTAGCATTAATATAAGAGAGGTTTATTACATTATCTTATTAAACAGTAATGACATTTTTTGTATTCTATATGACCATGCTTTCTTAGTTTTCATAGGACACCTATTGCCACAGATCATAGAAGTCCATCAGATTATATAGTTACAATGAGCATTTGCTTTGCTTTGCTTATAAATGCTATAATTTAACGAGGAACCTTAATCGGGTCTATTGTATTTTTTTATGCAAATTTGTAGAATTATTATCTAAACAAAATATGTTGGGCTCTGGTAGAAAGATAAGATTTTGAGATAGTGTTTGCAATTGCCATTGTAGATTCACGAGAATGAACCTGGTGCCACACAACCAGTGACAGAACAACAAACATCACAGAATGCTCATCGGAGCTCACCACTAACTGGTAAGAGGTTTTTTAGATTATCTTATTACAACGTAATGATCATGCTATACTTTCTATTCTATATTGACCATAGGAAATTTGACAATGGAACAGATCACATGGTGCCGTTGTGCTATATGCTTCAAGTGAGGGCTTAGTTTGTCTAATTGATGCTATATAATTTGAAGACAAATCTTATTCAATAATTTTCTGGTGTTACACTATTGGTGCTAGTACTATTGGTGCTTTAGGGCAAAGAAAATTATTGAGCATTTGTCATTGCCATTGCAGACTAGTATCAATGACAAACAGTGCAAAATGCCCGGGAAAAGGCGTCACATGATTTCTTTTGCTTTTCCAATTTACCATATTTTTTTCTTTTTTGCTTTGCACAGGATATCTGATAATGACACAAATCATACTACACAATCGCATTGAATGGTCAGGAATTTAAGGGTAGGTGAATCACATCCTATGTTGCTACAAATGCTTTTGGTGTGCATGCGATGCGTATTTTTTGATACGCTTGCTTGATCGCTACTTGTTTTTTCTTTTTGACTTTTTCTTTGCATTTACCATAAGTGTTTTTTGGGGTAGGTGATTTATATAAAAATATGTCATAATCTTTTTTAAACTTTGCTGACCCACGGCAGAGACAGGATTTTTGGGGGAACTCAATGAATCCAAATTGCTCAAAATAATTGTTTTCTCCTTGTTTTAGTATTGAGAATTTCTCACTCTAATCAAATTATGATTGCTGTTGAATTGGTCACAGTAAACTAATCCACCTACGTGGCCACTATATGTAATGAAAATTCGTTGATTTTTCTTGTGATCTATTGATGGGGCATGATTCGGTAGGTATGGTCCATGGATGGTTAATAGGGCATCATTTAAATCCAGCCACCTAGTCTTAAAAAAAGATGAACTATGAAAATGTAAATAATGTGATAACACAGAGCTTAGAGTCCAAGTCCTCTAAAGTGCCTCACTCACACTTCAAAGAAAGGGTGTAGAACTCAAGATTTGGGCCCACCTATTGGATATCTGTACTGTTCAAAATAAACTACTTCCCCTTAAGTTGGCTTTCCCCAATATTCCAACAAGAGCTGGCCCCACCATAAGATTGAGCATATCATTAAAAATGTCATATGTTCACTCTAACGATGGGCCCAACTCCTATTAGCCTAATATTTGGATTGAGCCACTGAAGGCAAGGGCCTTCATTTTTAACGATTCTGATCTTCCATGGGTGGTCTCCACTATTGAGTTCCACTTAACCTCATAGTTGTATGAGAAACACTCCCAAGTTGAGTGGGAGCAATTGCCTCCACTTGACCCCCCTCCCTCCACCCTTGGCAACCACATATAATGCTCGAACTGGGCTCACATTTAACTTATGAAAGAAAATGTTAGAATAATGTATTTTTTTACTCTAATGATGACCTTATTTTCTTTTTATACTACCTTGCTTTATTATCATTTCTATTATGTTCTGGCCAGAATTGGCCGGAACATGCCGCAGATTTGGCCTGGGGCAGGCTAGCACAATTCCTGCTTAATTTAGATTCATAGGAATGCGCCCAAACGTTTCATTTAATTATGTTTATTAAGTAGTTTTAATAAGTTACATGTTCCATTATTTAGTTTGTATGTAGTGAAGACTAGAAAATAGTCAACTCTAATGTTTAGTTTAAATTAAATGATGTAAATATGCATTTTTGGTATTATTTTTTCATCTGTTATTTTTCATTTTCAATTTTAGATATCCTTTTAGCTCTTTCATTTTTTTCACACGTCTTTTCCAGAAAGGAATATAGGAATTGATTGGAATACCGGAGCGTTCCACTACAGGGCCAACTTAGAAAGGAATTGACAACTATGGATACGAGTCCATCCAACTGTACACTTGCAGTGATCGTTTTACCTTTTTTAAGCTTGTCTTCTTGATGCTATAGTTTTAATGATGAAACTTTACCCAATTCTCTCGTATTTTTGGATTTGAGATATCTTAGTACTTTTGCATAAATGAATTATTTTGTGCCTTAGGAAATTGATAGATTGTGAGATCGTGTTGCAACTGTCATTGCACCTTGATGATGATGGTTTTGGTGACGGATTATTGGGGTATAGGAGCAAACTTCATTGAAAGCTCATGGCGACTCAGCATTAATTTAGTAGAGATTTGTTGCAACATCTTATTAAACCCTAGTGATCAAATTTTTTTTATTCTATATGACCATACTTAAATTGGCTATGCTTTCGTGTTTGCTTTGCCAATTTAGCATGTTATCTCATTTTTTATAGAATATCTAATAATGACACAATATAATACACTTTTGCACTATACTCGTGGGGAGCTCTTGCTTTGGTCTTTTTGATGTTGTAATCTAACCATGAACCTAATTCAATTCTTTCATTTTCTTGGATGCAGGTAGACATTGTTCTGCTTAGATTGGATGGACTTGTGCTGACGGCCTTCCCTTCTCTAAACTTCAGCTTTGTTTAGCAATCTTTTATTTTTCTAGAGTTGTTTAAGTTTCCCCATTTGGGGTTTGGTTTCCATGTTATCTTCTCAATAATGTGTTGGAATGTTTTGGAATAAAAGCAAAGTGCAAAGTTGGGGAAGACCTTGCAAGTTTCCTCACGAGTCCAAAAAATAATAAGAATGTACTCCCTTTCTCCAGCTATGTGGCACTTGCGCCCACCTTTAACCAGTGTAGTCTCTGTTACATTCTCATACCCCCATAATCTGGTGCTAGTCAATTTCACTCATCAAACTTTTATCCACTGCTTAGAATGAGTCTTCAAGAAATCTATGGTTAAATGACCACTAACTTTATGACTTACAAATAAAAGGCTAGTATGATCAGATGAGGCTGTCTTTGTTTTGGCGCTTATCCATAAGGATAGCTTTCCATGTGCCATTCCTCACTAATTAGTATGCATCTAGGTGGGAAACATGAGTTGGACTGCAGAATGAGAGCAAGCTGAATAAAAATGGTTGGGCCAAAAGGTTTGGGTGCCCAACCGTACAAGTCAGCCTGACTAAACTAAATTCGCTCAACTACTCAAAATATACTCAGCTTATGCTCCAATGTTCTTTCTTCTTCCAACAAGTTTGGCCAATCCATATTTACTTTCACTCTCTAGTCTCTGCAAGTTACTATTAATGGCAGCCGTTCTAATTGCTCTCCAAGGTATTCATTTTCTCTTCATATTTTTTCTTTCTACGTTCGTTCTCGTTTCTTTGTTTTTAGATGTTTGTATCAACAAAAAAAAAAGGGAAACAAAGATTAGCCCATTACTGTACTCGTGGAAAATGTAGTAAGAATATGTTTTTTTAAATCTTTGTAATCATTTCTTTGTTTTATCTTTGTCTCCATTTCCCTGCATTGTTCTTTAAATGTGTAGAGGATTTAACAATAAAATACCCTCAAATCCACATGCACCTCTTCCTTGCAGAGAGTGTAGATGGATTTGAACTTTAGGACCAATTTGGCATTGTTCTTGTGTTTTCAATTTTGTATTTTTATCAGGCTATACTGAGATCGGCTTGTGTCGAGATTATATTCTACAAAACTTGTTTGAATATTATATTAAATTATTCTGTTGAAAAAATGTTACAGAGAAATTGTGTGGTAACATTATAAAAGTTTGACTCTAAAGAATGAAAGCAAAAGAATAATAGAATTTACAATGTGGGACCCATCTTTTATTATTTGCGACACTTTATTATTGTCGCACAGGGGACCCACCTGTAAAATGTCAACGTGGTATCTACCTTTAAACCATATTCATAGGATTTATAATATGGACCCACTTTATAGGAATTGTAATGTGGGATTACCTTTTTGTGAATGTAAATACGGAATTATAATATGGGATTCACCTTCAGAAATAACAATATTATATACATTTTTAAAATTTAGAATATGGTTCCACATTCATAGGATTTACAAAGGTGGCCTCGCATTTTGTGATCGTGACCATGTGGCCCACATTTAAGAATTACAAGGTGGAGCCACATTTTTTTGTGTTTATGGACACATGACCCAGCTTTAGAAATTACAATGTAGTGCGCATTTTTAGAAATTAAAACATGAGTGCACATTCATATGATTTAAAATATGGGGTCACATTTATAGGAATTATAATGTGGGGCGATCTTTTTATTTATTATGAACATATGACCCACCTTTAAAAATTACAATTTAGTACCCACTTTTAGAAATTAGAACATGTGGTCATAATTAAATGATTCACAACATAGGCTTACATTCATAGGATTCACAATGTGGCTCCACCTTTGACGATTGTGAAGATTGACCCACCTATAAGAATTATAAAGTGGGGTCACCTCTTTTGTGATGGTAGACACGTGACCCACCTTTAGAAATTATAACATGATGTCCATCTTTAGAAATTAGAACGTTAGGCCTTTTAATGTGGTCCAACCATCATAGAAATTATAATATGGGCTCACCTTTTGTGATTGTGACAATGTGACCCACCTTTAGTAATTACAAAGTGGATCCATCTTTTTTGAGATTGTGAACATTGATCCTACCTTTAAGATAAGTGAGAGGATTTAGAGCCTTTAAATTAGATTATGTAAAAGGCAAGAGATAAAAGATAAGTATAAAACAACTGTCAAATTGTTTCTTAAAAAAAAGAACAAAGCTTTTTTGTTCCAACTTTCTTATGGCAGCGGGCTAAGATTTTGTGATTTATTCCCTTGAGAACAAAATTGGGAACGGTGATTTACATTAATCAAACTTGTTTTTCGTATCCTCATCTCGTGAGAACATGCGAACATTTGAATGGCATGATGCTAGATGCACCCTAAAAATCCATCTATAAACTTACCCCAGGAAAAAAAAATGAAAAAAGACCATCTATAAAATACCCATGTAGAAATGAGAAGAAAGTGTACTCACAAGCCACATTTGCTTTTTCCATCTCTCTTGCCCACTTACACTTAAACTTGTGAGATTGAAAAATCCTAACCCCTTGAATGGATGGTGGTCAATCACCTAACAGTGATGAAAAGGTTTCCTTCCAATCCTTTTCTTTTTTTTTTTTTTTATATGAAAATGGGTGTAAACTTTAAAACCTCCATGTTGCAATCACGTTATAGTGGAACAGAGTACGGTTTTATGTAATCAAGGTTATTCAAAAGGGAGACTAATGTCAAGGGCAAAAGTTCATTAAGAAAACTACTAGAAAGTCAGAGAGATAGTCTTAAAACAAAATTTTATTGACAAAACATAAAGGAAAGTTCTAAAAAACACGCCCTTTTCCACCCCTCTATCTTGGGGCCAATATTGAGCCAATCTAGTGCGCCCCCCCCCCCCCCCTCCCCTAACATATGAATAGTTACAAGTCCAAGTTTGACGCTTATCTAACTTTTCCTCACCATTGGATTGAAATCATGCTAAAATGATGTCTCTAAACCACTCAATTTTAGGGTCATGGATCAAAAGATTAGGAAGATCTTATGAACTCAAGCTTTTGCATATAGATAAGCCTCATATGAATCTTTCCATCTAATGACTTCCATCATCATTATGCATCCCATGTGTGTGGATGAGATCCACATACATGAGACATAGATCACATATCTTATACTTAAATTGTTTCACAACCAATGATTAGATTGGGCATTTCATCTAATAAGGTGCAGCACTGTAATCACTATGAGATAGTGTGATATGTCTCGATCATCAGAGTGTAAGACTCAAGATCATTGTGCTTGTACATTGGATGTACTAAAGGACCATGAGTAATACCTTGTAATAATCTGTCTTTGATTAAAAAACTGCTCTCATAATTCCCAAGGAATATGCTCTTAATCCTAAGAGATTGATGGACTCAAGTTTCTATTATACATTTGCTTTGAGTCATTAATAAGTAAGGCTAATTGTAAGTCAACACTTTGATGTCTTGGGCATGGGGAATTAGAGCTGTGGGAACATATAATTTTCAAGATGGAATATCCACTTAAATATCCTCTTGTGCAAATTAATGGATTTTATCATTAGTGAGTACGCATCCATCTCAATTTAGAGTTAATTGGATGGTACTGATGATTATTGTGATTGATTGGGTTACAAGGATAATAAAAGATGAATCCAATTTGGTTGGACAAATTTAATCTAATTGATCCATGGATATATTTGATAGAGGGGCCTACATGTAACAATTGGTAAGTGTAGGGTCTTCTTGTAATTATTTCTAAGACTGGAGTGCAATTGCATTTATTTAGTGGACGTATTTGCAATTAACTGTGGCTCCAGAGTTTACATAAGATGTGGGGTCCAGATTCCTAGTTGGAAGTGACACATACTAAGAACAGAAGTGGGACTTCTAATCTTGGCCTAAGAGGAGGTGTTCCATAAACTATAAATAAAAAATGAGGGTTAGAGATCTCTACGCACAATAATCTCTCAAGTTCCTCTCTCCCCTATGGTTTCCCACTAGAGTAGTAGGGTTTTCTTTGACTTGGAGATCCCACCATTCTCGTTTAGAAGTTCTCTAAGAGGACCATAGCGTGGAAGAACACAAAGGTAAGAGAGATCAAAGTTTGCGAAAAGAGTTTTTTGTAGAGATTAAGTTTTCGATTAAAGTACAGCCAAGCTCTTCAGGTAGAGATCTACTTCAATTTGGTTTTAGTAGATGTTCTATGCTTGTGTTGTTTGTTTCTTGATCCATCTTCTCAATGGATTATTTGATCTTAATGTTTGAGATTAGGGTTTTAGATCTTATGGTTGTGTTCTTGGCCTGAATGGATATTTGATCCCTGCTTCAAGTTGGTCAAAAGTTTTTGAATACCTATCCACTAGGTCCACCTACTTCCAACATAAGATCCATTCAACAACTCCTAGAAGTTTATAAAATTCAAGCACAATCCAAATTATATATACCCGAGTTCATCATTTTGGAACTGGGGCCAATGTCTTAACTCGTAGAACCCCACAACAGGGGTTGCTTGGTTGGTTTCTGGTCTCTACAAAGAATTAATATGAGGAATCCAACCATCCTCTAAAGTTATCACATGGCTTCCATCACCTTTGACCCATTTTTTGGTAATCCAAAATGAGACCTAGTTCTTTATTGTGGAGCAGGCTCCGGCCAAGGGGGAGTATTGAAAAGTATTCATGATTAGTAGAGGAAATTTAATATTGTTAGTAGAGGAATGGTTAGTAGAGGAAATTTAATATTGTATCAGAGTCAACCCAGATTAAGTGCCCCAGCTAAGGGGCCTGAGACCCAAGGGAGAGCCTGTACACATACGGGAAGACATCCCACTCAAGTGGTAAAGGATCCCACAGAAGATGTGGTGTACTCAGGTTTCGATTCCTGAGTAGCTAGGTGAAAATTGTCGCTCCTTACCAATGGTTTGCGGCTAATGGTTATTGTTGGTATTGGTCTATTAAAATACCAACTTGATTTCTACTTTCTAAAGGGATACTCTTATAAATGCCTACATTCTTCCCAACTTATCCAATGTGGGATTCCTTATTTCTATTGGGAAATGCATAATTATTAAAAGTATTTTTCAAGAAACCAAGATTCTATCCATGGATTTCTTATCTTTGAAAATTTCCAACAATTATCATTTCAAACGCTTTTATAAAGAACTGGGGAGATGTTTGTTGACCCAACTTGTAGCTCACCTGATTAGGATATTTGTTTGTGAGTGAGAGAATGCGTGTTCAACTGCTCCCTTCCATCATATTTATTGTGAGTCCGACGGTGGCAGACACAAGGGCTTTTATTTGAGTGGGGCGGACCCCAATAGGTATATGGACTTTTTCGACAGAAACAGCACTGGAGTCCTCCGAGGCCCACATATTGAAATATTAACCACTCAAATTAAAGGACGGTTAGTGTACACCGCGTGAGCACGGATTTTATGGAAAATACACCTCATGTGGTCCAGAGAAAGATACTGTGCATTGGGTATCATATGATTTTTTTTCCGATAGATTAAGGTAGTAGTGAGATTGTAAATCATAAGGTTCAGACTTGAGATATTACAATAAAGGTTTTTGTAGCCCATTTTGAATTTATTCAGTTTTTTTTAGCTTATGTTTTCTTCTTGTCAGCAATTTATATTTTTTCTGGTACAGCAGGGTAGTGGTGAGATTGTATTGATTCTGGCAGGATTGAGGAATCACAAGGTTTAGACTTCGGATATTACTACATAGATTTTTAGACCAGTGTGAAGTATTTGATTGCTTACTGTCAATGGACAGCAATAAATATAAAATAATGAGTGTATATTGCTTGTCATTGCAGGCTTCTTGGTTCAATCCATCACAGAATCCTCAATCTGACTCAAGTTCGACTGATGAAAGGTTGTAGTTCAATGTCTATATATTTATTTCTTTTAGAGTGTGCTCCAGAGGAACACTGTTTTCTGATTTTTATTTTATTGGATGCAATGCATAGGTGCAGTCATTGTTGTGAGGGGACTTCTCTACTTGCTTCGAATGATTAGATGAACTTGTGCAAGTTTTTCTTTTTTAGGAATCCTGTAAGTTATTCATTGAACAGGGTATCTTGTTAATAAATGATCCTATTTTTGCAATAAAAGAGAGTGGTTAAGAGATTGTCCTGCCGGAATCTACAACATTGCTCGTGGGGTTTATTTTATTTTTTTGGTACTTATGATGAAGTTACGAGCAGTAGCTCATTTGGCCAAGACTCTCCGTCTCACGAAGCATAGAGTTCTTATGTTTGAAACTTACACCTCCTATAGTTTTACCTGGTATGTGGATAGTAGGGTTTGATGTGCCCGTAAGGATTAGTTTTCGGCTGTCCTAAAGCTCCGAAGCCGAGTTGGGTGGGATATACCCTTGATTATTAAAAAAAATAATAACAATAATAATAAGATGCCTCATTCTACCTATAAAGATCTGAGCCTTTTATCTGGTGGGCTGCTGTGAATGTTATGCGATAAAAGCCCTGTACTGACCTAGGACCCACGAGTGCATGATTCGATAATCCTCATTAAAAAGTATTAAGACGACTGAATGCCTTGGGACTCTGGAATCCGTCAACGACTATGTCTTCCTTTAACAATGCAAGTCAAGTAATTAATTAAGTTGAGACTTGACTCATGAGAGTGATTAAAGTATTTCAAGGAGGAATCTGATTCTCTAACTTGGGGTGACATGCAGTTCCGCCTGACATCACACTTTCCTTTTTGTACGACCCTTTTCTTCCGTATTCAATGCCACACTCTTGAGCTGACATTGGAGAAACGCAGAGGCATGTTTCTTTAACAGAATTTAGATATTTCTACTCGCAGAGACTTTACAAATTCTACAAATGTCTTCCCACATATAAAATTTCAAAATCCTTGTGGCCAGAAAAGTATTTGTATATGGCAAGGTGGTTGGATTCAGAGAATTGAAAAGTACATTTTTCACTTAATATGTAAGAAAAAAAAGATCAAGAGTCAAATGACTCTTTTAGAGAAGTAATTCGTAAAATTTCAAAAACAGAAAAAAAAAAAAAAAAGATTCCCAACATCATCAAGAACAAAGTTCAAAAAATTCCATATGACCCTAGTTACGCGAGCTAGCAAATGCAAATAGAAAGAAATATTGAATGCAGTGTGGCGGGTTCGAGGATGATGAGATGGGAAGGAGAGCAGGTTCGATAGTGCTTTTTAGATTCTCAGGGCAGGTTTTGAAGTGGGACAGACGGATTCTCTTTTTAAAATTACTTTTGCCAAAGTGCCAAGTCGATAAGTCCTTACCACACTCTCCTATATGCAAGGTGGGCCTTAAAATTGCTTTTGCCAAAGTGCCAAGCCGATAAGTCCTTACCCTACCCTCATATATATATATATATATATATGGGGGGTGCTCTCCTGAGCTGCAGCCCCCCTTACCATCAGCTGTGGGTGGAACGTGTGGAGAGGGAGAGCGTGTTGGAATTTGAGTGAGTGAGAAGGAGCCCTCCAAGCCCGCCAAGCTGAAATGTTTCCCCCCTTATGATATTGGACTCAGCGAGACTTTCCCTTCTATCTCCCCCGTCTCTCGCCTCTCTGTCTCTCGCCTCTCTCTCTCAACCAGCGAACTTCTCCTTCTTCGCCGGATCTCGTTGCGCCTCTCTCCCTTCGACGATTCTCCCTCGCCGGACTCTCCCTCGCTGTTGCTCTCCTCTCTCTCGCTGCCCTGCTACTGTGCTCCCTCTCTCTCGCCTGATCTCTCCCCCTAGCCGCCCTACTGCTGCTGCGCTCATCTCTCTCTCTTCGCCTGATCTCTCCCCCTCGCCGAACTGCTGCGCTGCTCTCCTCTCCCCTCCCCTCGCCGAACTGCGCGCATCTCTCTCTCTCCTCGCCTGATCTCGTTGCTGCTGCGCGCATCTCCCTCTCCCCAAACGCTGCCCTGCTGCTACTGCTTGCATCTCTCTCCCCAAACGCCTGATCTCGCTGCTGCTGCACACATCTCTCTCTCCTCGCCTGATCTCGCTGCTGTTGCGCGCATTTCTCTCCCCAAACGCTGCACTGCTGCTGCTGCTCTCGCCTGATCTCGCTGCTACTGCGCGCATCTCCCTCTCCCGTCGACTGTCTCGCTGCGCCTCTCTCTGTCTCGCTCTCCCGCTCTCGAGCTTGTCTCTGGCTTGCTGCAACGGTCCAGCAACTCTTCCAAGTAAGAAAATTGGTTTGAAAAATGAGAGTCTTGAACATTGCTTCCTTAACCTGCACTTCATTATTGGAATTAGATGCTATTGAGCGTCCAACTAAAGGGAGCCATCCATTAGCTATGGATTAAATATTATGCATTGCATGTCATGGTGTAGGCATGACATTAGTCAATGCATTCCTATATATATATATAGGAATAGGATGCGTGAATGAATCATTTATTTTCGTTTCTGGGGTGGTGGACCATTTGGAATTTGGATTATAGAAAATTAATGGGATTTCCTTGCTTGCTTTTGGAGATCAGAAAGATGATTGAGCACCCCTACTCTGCTGCCATCCGTGGGTTCCTGTATATTTCATTTCATTTTGTCTGTCTCATCTTTTGAGAGAGTTTTATTTGCCATATTGAATCTTGTGAGATTTTATCTAAAGGAGGGCCCCAAGAGGCAGGTATTCTCGTCGATTCGATTTGAAGAGAAAACTAGAAATAGAAAGAGTAGAAAGTGATTGAAACCCCTGGAATGGTGTATGTACATTGAGAAATATTGGGTCACTGGAAACAGTGCATTTCTGTTGATGATTTCTACCATTGTATTCAGATTTGAAAAGCCCTACAATGTGGAGGGAATTTCCAAAATTCTCGCTGGAATGTTGGAAGGCCGCCTGTGCATGAATATTAGAAACAGAGACAAGTTTCAAGAAAAAAAAAAATAGGGGAGAACATGTATTTTTGTTTTTCCTATGTTTCCACGTTTGATCTTTGTTTGCACC
The DNA here is from genome assembly GCA_029852735.1 of Persea americana. Taxonomy (NCBI): domain Eukaryota; kingdom Viridiplantae; phylum Streptophyta; class Magnoliopsida; order Laurales; family Lauraceae; genus Persea; species Persea americana. The sequence goes on from CM056812.1 coordinate 4,078,448, forward strand.
ATAGATACACACCACTCCTCCATTAAACTCATAATATTAATGTAATGCATCCTCCTGCTTCGATAGGGTGCTGTCAATTAAGTATTCACAAATTTACATGTCTAAGGCGATGTTTAAATACAATAGCTGTCCAGGCTGCATGTCCCTATCAGATTTCTGGGCAAATGGAAAGTACAATCCCTTAATAATTCCCCTTCCCTTCCAGTAATCTATGTGTAAATTTATGCATTGCATGTCATGGTGTAGGCATGTTTTTAGAACTCTTTATTTGGGTCTGTTATTCATGACCAATTTTAATTATTTGTCATCCAGATTGCATATGGATATGACCTCCTCCTCATCATCATTTGTCCACTGTCCAGTTGTAGATGAAAACATGACACCAAGATTGGGCATGCATTTTGATGATTTAGATGAAGCATATAACTTTTACAATGCTTATGGAAAACTTGCTGGATTTAGTATAAGAAAAGAATCTAGTAATCGAGGTAAAGATGGGGAGGTTGTATGGAAGCGACTTGTCTGCTCAAAGGAGGGTAAAACAGATGAGAAACACTGGATTGGTAAGGAACTTGTTCAAAGACGTCGAATGGAAACAAGATTCGATTGTAAGGCTAAGTTGCAAGTGAAATTAGATAAGTCAGGTGGTTATGTGGTATCCATGTTTGTTCCTCAACACTCTCATGCCCCCGCTACTCCGAGTAAGAGATTTATGTTGAGGTCGCATCGTGAAGTGCCAGAATCAAAGAGAGAACTTATAAATACATATGATGCTGCAAATGTGCAAAGCAAACAACAAATGCAAGTGTTCGCATCGCAGTCTGGGGGACTGGACAAAATTGGATTTACAGATACGGATGTCAGGAATCACCGTAGGGATGAAAAGGAAAAGAAAAGGGGGCTAGATGGACAGTTGCTATTTCAACTTTTTGAGAACCGGAAAGAAATGGGAGATGGTTTCACATATACCATTAAGCGAGATGCAGATAAAAAGATAACGCATGTGTTTTGGGCAAACGGCTCATTTCGTTCCGCTTACAAAGTGTTTGGTGATGTGGTGACATTTGATACAACCTACAAGACAAACTGTTATGAACTTATTTTTGCCGCATTTGTAGGTTGCAATCACCATGGGCAAACTACTTTATTTGGATGTGGGTTTCTACCAAATGAAAAAACGGAGACATTTGAGTGGTTGTTTAACACATGGCTTGAAGCCATGTCATATAGCCCACCAAAGGGTATTATAACAGATCAAGACTTGGCAATGACAAAAGCCATTAAAAATGTCATGCCAAACACTGTTCATCGGTATTGCCTGTGGCACATTTTGGATAAGTTGCCTACAAATTTGGGAGGGCTTCATATTCACAATGAGGGTTTAATAGAGAAGATAAAAAAATGTGTTCATAACTCATACACTCCTCATCAATTTGACAGTTTTTGGGTTCAGATCATAACAGACAATAAGCTGATGGAGAATGATTGGTTGGCGGATATATTTAAGATTCGTCATATGTGGATTCCGGCATATTTAAAGGAAAATTTCTTTGGTGGCATGTCGACGACTCAAAGAAGTGAAAGCATGAATGCATTTGTGAAGCAGTACGTAGAGTACAAGAATTCTCTACTTGATTTCATATTGCGTTTTGATGCCGGGGTGGAACGTTTAAGGTATCTTGAAAAGAAAGAGGATTTTGAGAATAGCAACGGGAGGCCTAAAATCAAGACATGTTCACCAATGGAAAAGCAAATGGCCGAAGTATACACAAGGAACATATTTTATAAGTTTCAAGATGAGTTATGCACCACCATGTCAATTGCAGAAAATATTGTTTACGAGGATGATGTCACTTCTAAGTTCGTTGTGAGAAATTATTCCGATGAAAAGGAAATTGAAAGAGAGGTTTTATGGAAAAAAGACGAGAAGCATGCATACTGTTCTTGCAAGAAGTTTGAATTTGAAGGCATCCCTTGTTGTCATGTTTTGTCTATCTTGAGGAGAGGTTCCATACTAATTTTGCCCGAGCGTTACATTTTGAAGCGATGGACGAAGGGTGTTACAAGAGATGCATTTGTAGACGTGGTGGAATCGGGTAGATCAGAAGGTGTTAACCCATGCTTGGCTAGACATAGTCACTTGTCATGTATGTTTGCAGGGCTTATTGACATAGCCAGTCAATCTAAAGAAGGTTTTGAATTTTTAATCAGTGGTCACACAGAATTGGAAATGAAATTGAGGCAGATGACGTTAAACAACCCATCAAATTCAAGCATTGATAAAGGCAAGGCAAATGTGGATAGTAATGTGGTTGAGTATAATGAGCCGGCGCATGTTGTGACGAAAGGACGTGCGAAGAGACTTAAATCGTCGAAGGAAAAGGCAACAAAAGGGCGCCTATGTAAGGGTTGCAACAAGCGCGGTGTATCACATGACAAGCGTAATTGTCCGGTGTTGTTGAACAGGTAAACAATTTAATGCGAGTTTTGTGGTTATCCCCCATGTTTCATATAAAACTATTACTTATAAAAATAAAATCTCAGGTTAGTTGATGCTGATCCAAGCCAGTCACTGGCCTCTATTGATGGAAGTAGAGAAAGCTCTGATGAAGACATGCAATGACTTACAATGGTAATTATTTCTTAATTTAAGAGTTTTTGTGATGATGAAACTTGATGCTACATTTTCGAAAGCCTTTTCCCTCCATAACTGACCTCATGTTGCATGTCTATTGCAGCTCAATGACTATAATGCAAAGAAGGTGCCATCTTTTGCAGTGTTTAGCACATCGAGACTGCCATCATGAGTACTGTTATGCCCACCTTTTGTTTGGTATTTTGTGACTGATTGTGTATGTCATTAGTTTTGTTTTATATTAGATACTTTTGTTGTCATATTTAGGCCCTTCTGTTTCCAAAGTCAATAGTGATTTAACGCGTTTAAGATAAGTTATTCAGATATGTTTCAGATTTTTAATCAGTTTGTTTCAGACATGTTTCAGTGTTAATTATTTCTTGAGTGTTTCCCTTATTGAAAATTATGGAATGGATGGAATGGATGGATTTTGAAAATTATGGAATGTATGGATGGGTTTGAGTATCATGTGACAGTTTGATTATGTCATTGTGTATGGTTTATCTTATGGGGCATGGTGATATAAGGGCAAGGAAGGATTCTTGGTTTTTCAAGAAACTTGTGATAAATTATTTTTATTCATTTATGAGGAGAAACTGCAGGAGAGGGATTGCAACTTTGAGTGTGCCACTGTCACATTTGATGCAGGTGGGTTTATATAGAAGTATGTCCATATTAGAGGTAAATCTGGAGACAAAGTGATGATTTAGTTGAGTAGTGGATCCCATGTATTTCTCTAACATCCTTAGACTTGGAAGAAGTGAAGGTTTATTGGGTGTAATTTGGAAATCATGTCTTTCTATAATCTTCTAATAGAATGAATTATTTAAAGATTTGATGCTTCTGTAGGTGATCTGAAAATACCCTCTCAAACAGGGGATTATCATTATTATAACAACCCTATGAAGAATGGTGAAACAAATACCTGTAACATACAACAATTACTGACTGACTGATGTCTTTTCATTTCTTGTGTCGGGCCATATGAAGTTTTCCTGTTCGGGTTTTCGTAATGAAATTGTGTAATTCATACTGTATTTTGTCCATTTTGCTAGTTTTGCGGACTTCTAGTTAAGTGTAACTTGTCATTTAAGTAGTTTTCAGATAAGTTGTATGGTTTAATGTAGTCACATCCATTGTTACCCAGTTCAAATTCACCTACTTTGATGAATGAATTTGATGTTCTATTTCAGTAAGATTCAATTCATTAACAGGGCGCATAATAAAGATTAATTTACATTTTCAATATAATCAATATGAACATAAGTAGAATTATGTGAATCCGAAATGGAATCAAACAAGTTCAATCTAATTCACAAGCTTGATCTTACCATTCCACAAAAAAGAAGGAAACATGAAGGAAGAAAACAACTATCAATTATTCAAAAGAGCTAGTTTGTGGTTTGTACATAATTAGTACACAGAGTAGTTAACTCTGGTCATATCTCATTGCACTTTTGCATTTAGAGTTTTAATCCATTTTTCACATGAATGTGATTTCCTTACTCTCCTTGTGGGACCTAAGAAACGAATTTTCTTTCAATATAAACTCCAAAATGCAGTGAGATATGACTTGAAAAATCCCCAAATGTTCTTTCTCCTTGTGGGCACAAAGAAGCAAAGTTTCTTGTAGTCTGAATTCTGAAGTGCAATGAGATATTACTCAAGTAATTATGTGCTTGCACATGTAAGTGCATGTGTAATGAATGTGCTCTCTGAGACAATCGTAGTCACAAATTAGAAGTTATGCTTGAAAAGCTATTTACATGGCTTTGTTCCTTTATTATTTGAAAATTTTCATATTGAAGTGCCTTTTCATAAATTTGCTGATATTTTTTTCTTTAATGTTAGTATTAAATGTCAGTGGCAGCTTTGAGTAATGATCATATCTGTGAATCAATTCTTACAGAAGGAAAAGGCTACAAAGGTTATGGAATCAGTTATGTTGGGAGTGGTGCCATCAATCTTGCTAATCAATATGACACTGATGCAGGATCCTTCTTTGTTAAGACGAACATGAGTGTCCAATGTTTTGATTGTCAAATGCTTGAATTATGATAGGGCTGAGTAACTCAAATCATTAAGTGGATTTTGTAATCTGGGATTTTTTTTACCCTTTTTTTTATTATTTTAAGGAACTTCTGATGTGATAAGCCTTTGATGATATGGCATCATTTAATGTGATTTTTTGTGGCATCTTGCATGCTATCAGAAGTGGGCTCATGTGATGGTATGGATTGAGGTGCTTGCATGCCATATGTCAGTAGTGTGAATAAATATTATTGAAAGAATAGTCCTGCAGATTGCAGTCTCATTTGTTTTAGATGGAGCCTTGATTCAGTATGACATGTGGGAGGGAAGCAGTTGTTTTATGATTATCATGTATATTGAACTTTAAAGTTATGATTATATGTAATGAGTTGTGAATAGGAGAGAGTTTGGTATTTGATTGCTTTGATTGTATCCTAACCATGTGCTCAGCCCAGAGGATATGTCCATGAACCAATATATCTGTACTTCCCCACACCATGAAAGGACAGGACTCCACCAAATCATAGTATATAGCTCTTTCCTTTCTCTTGATCAAGACATTGAGCATGGTGTACAACTATCTAGCCTTTGCTGGTTGCCGACTCCCAACAATTACTGACTGATGTCTTTTCATTTCTTGTGTCGGGCCATATGAAAATTGCAATTTGATTAATATGGATATGGTGTTCCACATTAATGGAACCCTTGTTTTGCTTCTCTGTAAATTCATGATATGGTCTTCTAAATGAATGGAATCATTGTTTTGCTACACTGTGTTGGAAAAGTGAGCGAGTTGAAAACGAGGCAAACGCGATTGTTTTCGATCGGAAAATTGCAGATTTAAAGTTCAGTATATGGACTTTCAAACCCCCAAATTTCGTCAAAAAACTCCATCGGGAAGTGGGCTAAAAAATTCCCTAAACAGGGGTACTCAGCAACGTCTTTGCAGATTTTGTCCACCGACTTGAAAAAGTGCGACAGTTGAAAACATCGCAAAAGTTCTCGTTTCTAACTGAAAATTAGCAGAATTAAAGTCCATCATATGGACTTCGAAACCCCCAAGTTTCGTCCAAAAAATCCCTTGGGAAGTGGGTTAACCAGTTCCCCAAACAGGGGTGCTCAGCAAGGTTTCAGCAGATTTGTCCGACATGGTAGGAAAAGTGCACGATTTGAAAATGAGGCAAACGTGATTGATTTCTACCCAAAAATTGTAGATTTGAAGTTCATCATATGGACTTCAAAACCCCCAAATTTCTTCCAAAAACTCCCTCGGTAAGTGGGTTAACCAGAGCCCCAAACAGGGGTACTCAGCAACGACTGCGTTGGAAAAGTGCGGAAGTTGACAATGAGGCAAACGCGATTGTTTTCGATCTAAAAAATGCAGATTTAAAGTTCAAAATATGGACTTTCAAACCCCCAAATTTTGTCCAAAAAATCCCTCGGGAAGTGGGTTAACCAGTGCCCCAAACAGGGGTACTCAGCAAGGTTTTCAGCAGATTTTATCGAGGGAGTTGGAAAAGTGAGCGAGTTGAAAACGAGGCAAACGCGATTGTTTTCGATCTAAAAAATGCAGATTTAAAGTTCAAAATATGGACTTTCAAACCCCCAAATTTCATCCAAAAACTCCCTCGGGAAGTGGGTTAACCAGTGCCCCAAACAGGGGTACTCAGCAAGGTTTTCAGCAGATTTTATCGACTGCGTTGGAAAAGTGAGCGAGTTGAAAACGAGGCAAACGCGATTGTTTTCGATCGGAAAATTGCAGATTTAAAGTTCAGTATATGGACTTTCAAACCCCCAAATTTTGTCCAAAAACTCCCTCGGAAAGTGGGCTAAAAAATTCCCTAAACAGGGTACTCAGCAATGACTGCGCAGATTTTTTCCACCGACTTGAAAAAGTGCGACCGTTGAAAACATTGCAAAAGTGCTCGTTTCTAACTGAAAATTAGCAGAATTAAAGTCCATCATATGGACTTGGAAATCCCCAAATTTCAGAAAAAATGAACCGCGGGAAGGTTTTTAACCAGTGCCCCTGTTTAGGGAATTTTTTAGCCCACTTCCTGCGATTCATTTTTTCTGAAATTTGGGGATTTCCAAGTCCATATGATGAAATGAAATTCTGCTAATTTTCAGTTAGAAACGAGCACTTTTGCAATGTTTTCAACGGTCGCACTTTTTCAAGTCGGTGGAAAAAATCTGCGCAGTCATTGCTGAGTACCCTGTTTAGGGAATTTTTTAGCCCACTTTCCGAGGGATTTTTTGGACAAAATTTGGGGGTTTGAAAGTCCATATACTGAACTTTAAATCTGCAATTTTCCGATCGAAAACAATCGCGTTTGCCTCGTTTTCAACTTGCTCACTTTTCCAACGCAGTCGATAAAATCTGCTGAAAACCTTGCTGAGTACCCCTGTTTGGGGCACTGGTTAACCCACTTCCCGAGGGAGTTTTTGGATGAAATTTGGGGGTTTGAAAGTCCATATACTGAACTTCCAACCTGCAATTTTCCGATCGAAAACAATCGCGTTTGCTTCGTTTTCAACTCGTTCACTTTTCCAACACAGTGTAGCAAAACAATGATTCCATTCATTTAGAAGACCATATCATGAATTTACAGAGAAGCAAAACAAGGGTTCCATTAATGTGGAACACCATATCCATATTAATCAAATTGCAATTTTCATATGGCCTGACACAAGAAATGAAAAGAGATCAGTCAAATTGATTGGTTCACCAACAATTGATCACAAACATTAAAAACTGCATTGGCTTTCTTTTTCCTAGGGAGAATCATTTTCTATCTCAACTTCAGATCACCAACATTTGTTTCAGAGATTTTATCCTTTGCTCGCTTGGGGTCCCATTGCCTTGCTCAAAGATACTCTCAAGTGCTATTAAATGCAGCATTAGGACAGGAAAAGTGCGCAGCTGTTGCACGTGCCAAACGATAATTTTTTGGACCTAAAAATTGCAGATTTTGAGTTCATGATATGGACTCCGAGAGCCCCAAATATCATCAAAAAATTATGAATGGATGGATTTTGAAAATTATGGAATGTATGGATGGGTTTGAGTATCATGTGACAGTTTGATTATGTCATTGTGTATGGTTTATCTTATGGGGCATGGTGATATAAGGGCAAGGAAGGATTCTTGGTTTTTCAAGAAACTTGTGATAAATTATTTTTATTCATTTATGAGGAGAAACTGCAGGAGAGGGATTGCAACTTTGAGTGTGCCACGGTCGCATTTGATGCAGGTGGGTTTATATAGAAGTATGTCCATGATGGTTGGTGGGCCCCACTTAAATACAGGAAGTTCTGTTGAATCTGCTGAATCCAATCAAATGCAGCCCTGTTTAGGTTGCCGGTTGACCCACTTCCCGATTTTGAGTTTTTTGATGAAATTTGGGGCTCTCAGAGTCCATATCATGAACTCAAAATCTGCAATTTTTTAGTCCAAAAAATTTGCGTTTGGCAGGTGCAACAGCCGCGCACTTTTCCAACCCAGAGGGTTGAATCTGCTGAATCCAATCTGAGCACCCCTGTTTAGGTCGCCGGTTGACGCACTTCCCGCAGGAGTTTTTTGATGAAATTTGGGGCTCTTGGAGTCCATATCATGAACTCAAAATCTTCAATTTTTAGGTCCAAAAAATTATCGTTTGGCACGTGCAACAGCGGCGCAATTTTCCTGTCCTAATGCTGCATTTAATAGCACTTGGTGCAATTTTCTGACTGATCTCTTTTCATTTCTTGTGTCTGGCCATATGAAAATTTAAATTTGATTAATATGGATATGGTGTTCCACATTAATGGAACCCTTGTTTTGCTTCTCTGTAAATTCATGATATGGTCTTCTAAATGAATGGAATCATTGTTTTGCTACACTGTGTTGGAAAAGTGAACGAGTTGAAAACGAAGCAAACGCGATTTTTTTCGATTGAAAAATAGCAGATCAAAAGTTCAGTATATGGACTTTGAAACCCCCAAATTTCGTCCAAAAATTCCCTCGGGAAGTGGGTTAACCAGAGCCCCAAACAGGGGTACTCAGCAAGGACTGCGTTGGAAAAGTGCGGAAGTTGACAACGAGGCAAACGCGATTGCTTTCGATCAAAAAATTGCAGATTTAAAGTTCAGTATATGAACTTTGAAACCCCAAAATTTCATCCAAAAAATCCCTCGGGAAGTGGGTTAACCAGTGCCCCAAACAGGGGTACTCAGCAAGGTTTCAGCAGATTTTACCGACTGAGTTAGAGAAGTGAACGAGTTGAAAACGAGGCAAACGAGATTGTTTTCGATCGAAAAATTGCAGATTTAAAGTTCAGTATATGGACTTTCAAACCCCCAAATTTCATCCAAAAACTCCCTCGGGAAGTGGGTTAACCAGTGCCCCAAACAGGGGTACTCAGCAAGGTTTCAGCAGATTTTACCGACTGAGTTAGAGAAGTGAACGAGTTGGAAACGAGGCAAACGCGATTGTTTTCGATCGAAAAATTGCAGATTTAAAGTTCAGTATATGGACTTTCAAACCCCCAAATTTCATCAAAAAACTCCCTCGGGAAGTGGGTTAACCAGTGCCCCAAACAGGGGTACTCAGCAAGGTTTTCAGCAGATTTTATCGACTGCGTTGGAAAAGTGAGCGAGTTGAAAACGAGGCAAACGCGATTGTTTTCGATCTAAAAAATGCAGAATTAAAGTCCATCATATGGACTTGGAAATCCCCAAATTTCAGAAAAAATGAACCGCGGGAAGTGGGCTAGAAAATTCCCTAAACAGGGGTACTCAGCAACGTCTGTGCAGATTTTGTCCACCGACTTGAAAAAGTGCGACCGTTGAAAACATCGCAAAAGTGCTTGTTTCTAACTGAAAATTAGCAGAATTAAAGTCCATCATATGGACTTGGAAATCCCCAAATTTCAGAAAAAATTAACCGCGGGAAGTGGGCTAGAAAATTCCCTAAACAGGCGTACTCAGCAACGTCTGTGCAGATTTTGTCCACCGACTTGAAAAAGTGCGACCGTTGAAAACATCGCAAAAGTGCTTGTTTCTAACTGAAAATTAGCAGAATTAAAGTCCATCATATGGACTTGGGAATCCCCAAATTTCAGAAAAAATGAACCGCGGGAAGTGGGTTAACCAGTGCCCCAAACACGGGCACTCAGCAAGGTTTCAGCACGAACACTAAAGGCAACCATAATCACATTTAAATTTAAAATCTAACTTCCAGAGGTGATGTGCATTGGTAGTTTGAAACAATTTGTTAAGAGCTTGAAACCATAACTTAGACCCAAGTCAGTTTTAAAATTGCGTTTGCCCAGTTTTGCACTCGCCAACAAAGTGGGTTCAGATCTGCTGAAACATGGGGACTGGTGAAGATGAATGAGGATTTCAACTCATAGAGTGTTGTGACTGGTGAAACATGGGGTTTATCATTGATTCCATACGAGATTCTCAGTTTTTTAGTCCTCGAATCAAAATGCCATGAAAAAGAGCTAGACAGCTCTTGTAAAACATAGACCTATGCTTGTGTAAAACGTTGTACCTTTTCTTTTTCCAAAATTGAGATGATTCAATTAGAAACTTCAATAAAAAATCAGCGTCTTGAGGCCTGCTACAGCTAATAAGGCTGAATAACAACCTGATCAAAGCCACAATAAAACATTTCATCAAAAGGTTGAGAACATGATCCTTTTAAATTTGACAATTTTTTGTCGCTTAATATACATATTGCAAATCTATTTAGAACGAGGCAGAATGTTCTCATACAGCTCATGGCCCACTTTGGATGAGGCTACACACAGACATACAAGGACACTAAACAACATTCAAAATACAACATTCTCCTAGAAGTTGAATGTTCTCATACAACATTCTTCTAAACTGCCCATCTGCTATAAAACTTGTTCTTGCTTGAAAACATCCTCCCACAAGTCATAAGCTATTCCTCAAGTTGCAAAGTTTGATCCTCATGCATATGCAACCTGCAATAATTTGAGTATTGCTTCAGCGCGTCTACACTTTCTCTCAAAAGTTTAATGTCATGTTTAATCTCCTGCTTCATCTCTTCAAGTGACGTTCTCCTTTCATCTTCTTGCCCATCAATTTGCACACGTCCAATACTTTGCCCCGGTGCATATTCAGTTGCGACCTCATCCATCCAAATCAGCAGACAGCTCCACTACCCCTAGGCTTGAACTTAGATGTCCACCTGTTTTTGAAACTGAATAGACTATATCTGCTCTAAGCTCTGCTGCTAACTGATCAAGATCCTGATCAAGTTCAAAAAGAAAACCACATAGAACACAGAACAACCCCATTAATCATTCATGAACAAAACAATTTCCGTTAACAAAAGTACACTCGACCTTTCATAATCTACAACTTTGATTCCTCCAATCAAGACACAAGCAAGCATCATGCCATGAACATGCATCATCACCTGTGACTAAACCAGATCCCTTAATCTATCCAACAGTCATGTCATTAATCTGGCAAAAAAAAAAAAAAAACTCTCTCATCATAATTAATCTCTCCTTTATAAACAGGAAAAACCAACCAGCATTACCAAATCCATGAATCAAGTATGCTCAAAAGTAAAAAAAAAAAAAAACTTCACTAATCTATGCAAAAAAGGGACATCCATCAAAACCCACGTTACAAATCTCTCTAACCAACATCCACAACATCAAAATAAGAATTACCAAGTCCATGAACATGCTTACCCTTGTAGAAAGATTCTTCATATGAATTGGGTAATTGATTGTATCCAACAAGGGAGTTGCGGGCTTCTCTCCTGAGAAGTCAATCTTCCAACTATTTGTTTCCTTCCTTCTCGCAACCTTCCCTTCATCACCCGAACCACCTGCTCTCACAGAGTACTGAAAAAAAAAAAAAAAAAAAAAAACCAAAACCCATATCAGCACTAACCAAGACAAGATCCAAGAGCACTCCATTAGAATTGAAGATCAGTAAAAAGAACGAATTTTTACAACCCAGGTTCATTCAAAAGAGTAGATAATAAAAACCCGGATGGAGAAACAGAGAGAGCAAAAAAAAAAAAAAAATTGCTGTGGCGTTTCATTCACAAACCTGTCTTCTGCAGTTGGGTGATGAGAACGGAGATGGCAAGACAGGATAGACGCTTGGAAGTCTTGATGCAAGAGACCCAAAGACTTCCATGGCTGATCAAATTAAGAGCTTCTTTGCTAATGAAACTCGGAACTTCTTTTCTGTAGTCTCCGCTCTGCGGTCGACATGAGCTTCTCAATGTCCTCTTTGGGCCTTGGAGTAAAAAACTCGAATGAAAATATGAAGTCGCGAGAGACAGATCGAGCTGAGAGGGAGAGCAGCACGCTGCAGACACGAGAGGGAGAGAGAGATCGCAGCAGCGATGGCGGAAGAGGGAGAGAGGGTTTGCCGCAGCGAGATGGGAGAGAGCAGCAGCGAGAGAGAGAGAGATCGCAGCGAGAGAAAGAGGGCAGCAGCGAGATGGGAGAGATGAGGAGAGATGCAGCAGAGAGGAAGAGAGAGCAGCAGAGAGGGGGAGAGAGAGAGAGAAGATCGGTGCAGAGAGGTGGCGCAACAGGGCAGCGAGGGAGCGAGATGAGTCGCGCAGCAGGGCAGCGAGGGAGAGAGATCGGGCGAGAGAGGTCTCGCAGCAGGGCAGCGAGGGCAGCGAGAGCTGAGAGCGAGGCGAGAGAGAGAGAGAGTTGAGAGCGAGGCGAGAGAGAGAGAGAGCTGAGAGCGAGGCGAGAGACAGAGAGAGAGAGAGCTGAGAGTTTTGAGAGAGACAGGGGCGGGTAGGTCTAAGAAGGGGGAAATTGAAAAATTAGCGGGCACAGCGAAAAACTCACCATTTTATGTTTCGCCCACACGTTGCATTCCGCCACACGATCCCAGCTGAAAATAAGCTCAACTGCAGCGCAGGAGAGCAGGCCCCTATATATATATATCTATATATATATATATATATCTATATATATCTATATATATATATATATCTATATATATATATATATCTATATATATCTATATATATATATATATATCTATATATATCTATATATATCTATATATATATATATATCTATATATATCTATATATATATATATGAGGTGGGCTTAGATCGAGCGAATGTTTTTCGGCATCTTGACCGGGCCTACAACACCTATGCCCTTATCTGACCCTCATGGCCAAGGCCAAAAAGGAACAAAATTATTATTTTTAAATGTGTATTATAAGTTTTTTTAGTCAATATGAAATTGACAAGCAAAACGTAATTACAAGACTAGCAAATGGTACCCGCGCTAAAGAAGGGCAACCAACCAACCATTTTTAGCCTAGAAACATCATAATTCTTCCAACAGATGGAGGCCACAAAGAGTACCCAAACTGCAACAGAAACCAAAAACAAAAAAGTCATAAATCTATAGAACTTCAAATAAAAAGATGTGATTGATACACTCACAAATTGCAACAAAAATTGAGGAGTACGTTAAGTGTAATACGCTGCATTCTGTCCCTTTTCACCCTCAACTTATTATTGGTGGTGATCACCTTCTATGATAATTTAGGAGGGAAGAAGCAGGAACGCCACGGAGGATGCATCTAGATATTGATAACATGAGTTTTTCCATGTCCACAACTGGTGCAAGTGCATATCTTTTATGCTCTAATGAAAATTATTAACTAGTGTATTTCTCATATTGTGGTATGTTGTGCACAGGTTCATTAACAAAACATGGTATAATCACTGACACTGGTGAAATCTCAAAATTTATTGCTTGATGATCAAGATTCAAGATCATGCATTTGGGATCAAATGCCAATAAGTTGCTTAAGTACAATCAACGGCCAATGTCACTGTAGGATATTTCACATATCGATGGTTTACATTGTATTGATTATGTATTGTTAATATTGGAAGAACACATTAAAGTCAATAGAGTTTGAGAATGCAGAGTAAATAAAATAGCTGGTAATAAAGTTGAGATAAAATTAGTATAAACCTACTTCCAATAGAAATGGCACACCTAAACATTACATTCGTTATGTAATAAGAAAATATGTGTGAGCATTTTTTTGTGCATTACATTTTAGAGTTTTACATAAAAACAATCGTCTCTTGGAAGCTCCAACAATTTCTAAAATTTTTACAGTTTTATACCTTCTATCCACAAAAATTATGTTCTTGTTCTACGGAAGAAAAAAAACAAAAAAGTCAATAAAATTACCACAAGACTACACCCAAAAAAAATCCATCAAATATGATGGTCGCTTATATATATATATATATATATATATATGTGTGTGTGCGTGTGTGTGTGTGTGAAATATTCATGCGCATCCATCCCTCACTAAATTAGAGTGAGGGACAATTTAGCATAGCCGACTTTATAGTAGTTTATATATGTCTTACACACACACACAAAGGGCTAGCGGGGTGGGCTGCGGGTTTTTCAAAACTGAGCCCTCACCGTGAGGCTTTTGCCAGCTGGGTTGGTCAAGTCCCTCGTAGAAGGGCTGGATTGACAGCCCTACTTTGCGTGCACAGGCGTCTATTATTTTGTTGATGTAGAGAAATTTTGTGGTTGGGTGCAGAGAACTTTCAAGGTTGCTTGGCAGTAACAACTTTATAGAAAGTTAATCAAGGAAACTAGTTTCCATTTATTCCCTGTCTTTTCTATTTCTATTTTCTCATCCAACCTTTTTATTTTTATAAAGTTGGCGTCTTTTCTGCTGGTTAGATTTCATCCTCTTTATGAATAGAAGTGTAAGTGTGAGTGTGAGTGTGACATGTTGGAAATCTTGACATCGATGATCTAGATTGAGACAAAAGCACAAATCAAACATGTGGGGCCTGCCCATAGCAGAACTTGCAGCCCACCACTCCCCCTGTTCTCTGTACATGTGACATCCTTAATTATTACTCCAAAATTAGGGAAGTAAATGGGTCCATGATTCTTTAATTATCCGCAAGTCCCCGATTCTCCAATCACTCGAAAATTCCGACCTATTTAAAACCGAGTTCACGTTCTTATTTAGGTCCCAATAAGTAAATGGGCGTGGGTCTGGTTCCAACCCATGGACCCAGAGCCCAACATATTATATTACCCAATTTTTTAGAATCTCTCCTAAAAATTAGGTTGTTTTCCAATCATTCTCTGTCTAGACCTGGACCCATCCTATATACGGTTTCAATTATTGTTCTGGTTCCATTTTCTCATTAACAGTTCCTGTTCCGAAACTATGAAACCAATTTCGAATTGGTTCCCCTTCCATCTTCTCATTAACGGTTCTGATTCCGGTGCACCATGAACTCGGACCGGAACCGACCTGTTTACATCCCAATCCAAAATGAGTTGATCCTACCATAAAAACGAGCATATCATTGATAATGTAATTAATATTAATTACATTATCAATGATATGCTCATGACTGATAAGTAGGTGACATATTTCTAATCCGAGTGTAATTAGATTTCATCCATATCTGTGAAGATGTATGAGCCCTTCCTAGCTTTAAAACACTCGAGAGTGTTGAATTTCAACCATATTTAGCTTTAGAACATGATTTTAAACACTAAATAACACCGTTATAGTTAAGATGGTACATTATTTTTTTTTAATATTCTAATTTGTTCTGTTTTTTTTTTAATATTCTATTTTTTTAGTCCATTTTTTATGTAAGAAGTATTTCTCATATTTAAGAAATTATAAAAACTAAAAAATTCTATAAATCTTAATTTTTTAAAATTGATTGAAGGTGTATGGATACAAATCATCATCATCACGACCTTGTCCCAACTGTTGAGGTACGCTACCCGAAACCCTCCATCTCACAAAGATCATTTTTTAAATTAGTCTTTTTTTTAATTTATAACCTATTGATACTGCCTCTAGATGCTCATGAATGCATTCATTTCTAATTTTATTTTTCATAATTTATCACATAGTTATTCTAACATTCTCATCTTTGTTACACTCATCTTTCTTTACATATAGTTGGTGATGTGCTTACATAAATAAATTACAAAATCAAATGTAAAGGAGGAGAGAATATCAGTACAAATGTATAATACAGAGTTTGTTCCACATTAAACCTAAATTTGGAATTGTCATGGGGAAAGCCTATCTTGGTATTACTATCAGCTGTGGACATATGGTTGTCAACTTAGCTAAACGCTAGCGGCATGTGAAGTTGACAGGTAGCTCTAAGGAATGTCAACAACAACAGTTTTATTTATTTTTATTTAGTTTTTGTTTTGTTTTTATAAGGGTTGCCTAATGCCTAATGCCTAATGATACTATAAATCAGAAGAAAAAGGGAATGATCCTTGGGCATTTATGTGTCAGCACTAATAAACTATGAGTGTTTTGACAACATCAACAACTTTGTTAATTTGGAGAATGAACTTATTTTCATGTGCCATACATTTGGTGGGTTCCTCCACTTTTTAATCTTAATCAGCCCACTATGCCTTCTCAACAAGAACCAATCTGTTAATTTCCACGAAATAGCTATAGCTCATGGTTCAACACGAATGGTTCGGCTTGAATTCGTTTGGGCTTTGGGTAACTAACCTATCTAAAGACAATTATGTCTCTGTGTGTTCAATTTATAAAAAGTTTCATCCCTTGAAAAGCAAACTACACCAGAAAGATAGGGGTACCGAACCCTACTTCTGTCCTCTCAGCACACAATCTTTGCGTTGATTATGTGTTCAATTTGATTTCTCAGTTGAATTGTATCTCTTTCATATATTATAGAGGTTTTTACCAAAATAAAAAGAAATAATTTAAGTGGCCATTACACCAAAAAAGTCACTTTAGCCAAACCCACAACAAACCAGCCTTCCCGCCAAAACACGCTTTTTTTTTTTTACTACTTTTTTGAGGGTCGACGTAGCCCCTCATTTTCTGTGTTGAGGGTTGATGTCGCCCCTTACATCGCTCTTACTTAATGCAAATCCCTTCTTTCCCATCGTGCTCGGCTTTCTCAAGCTGCTTGCCACCCATTTTATTCAGCTCTAAAGTGCCAATCCAATCCTCAATCAGTCCCAAACACCCACATTTCATACCCCAAAAACCATATCTTTCAACCAAAATAATACAACATTCGAAATGGGTCCTCTCCAAAACCCTCAAATCCCATCACCCATATTTTTCCTCTGATTGAAATTGCTGGTCATCGAGTTCTTACAATATGCAATTGCTCCTTGAATTGCACTCTGCAGCTCTTCCTTGGAAGATAGATCTGAATACGCACCAGCACCAATCCGAAGAACCCCAGCATAAAACCAAAGATCACAATCTTTGCTTTAGGAGACTCCATTGTAGAACGTGTGTCAAGTAGGGAATTCAGATAAAGGAATCCAGCACGCATTTAATTTATATTTGCTTTCCATGTTAGAGAAAATGGGTCAATAAAGTGAACAAAGCCAGGAGTTCTCCTCATACACCATGGGTTTAATGCAAGACAAGCATGGGTTAAAAGCTCGTTCGTAACTAGCATCGGTTAGCTTCACAAACCCAACCTATATGCTACCTCATTTCAGATTTTCACAGATTTATGGATTTATTCACCCAACGTACAGTTGCCCACATCTAACCTAACATTTCAAATTCCATTAGACACAATGAAATCAATCTAGTTGAATCACTCATAAATCATCATTGTGCTGTTACAAACTTAATGTCATGATCAGCTCCTCGAGAAAAAACAAATATCTGCCACAAACAGCCCATTCCATCCAGCATAAATATGAGCTATTATAAAGGTAAAGATCTTTAAATTCAACTAATCCAAATATAGAGAAAACTGTCCACTTCAACCGCACACATAAGTCCACATGGATGGCACTGCAAAATCCCAATGTGGCCATCAGCCACACTTTCCTTATAATGTTCACCATCTTATCAGATTTCATTCCTCCAAACCCAAAGCTCCATCATGTAAAAGAAATAAATATAAATCTGACATAAATGCCTGCTCTAAGACCCACCACAATAGGAAAATTAAATGTCCTGAAACTGTTCTTTTATGAATGAATGAGATACCTCAATCAAACTCCAATTCTTAATTTTATTCGAAGTATCTCCAAATCTTCTTGACACTGGCAGAGATCGATAGTAACACAGGTATTGATATTCTGCCTTGGCAGAACGTGAATACCAGGTAAACGTCGACCCTGGTCAACACAGCGAAAAAAGAGTAAAAAAAGGGGGGTTTTTGGCAGGAGAGCTGGTTTGATATGAGTTTGGCTAAAGTGACCTTCTTAATGCAATGACCATCTATAGTATATATATATATATATATATATAAATATTTTAAATGGAACTATTCAAGTGAGATCTAGTTCTTATTTATTATATCAGAACTTTTTTGCAGGGCCCAACTAACAACCCATCCAAACTTAGCAACAAAAGGGAACCCTCTGATAGTCACTAATGCTAAGGAGTGGCACACATTCAAATGGACAGAACCTTTGGATGAAAGTTGAATATTTTTTTGAATATAAAGTCATTAAATTTATGGGCCACTGATAAAGGGGTTACGGCTATGAGTTTAGAGTCAAACTTGATATTTAGGATAGTCTTACATAGATCTTTCCGTCTTCCTCTATCCCATTCCCAAATAGGCCCTAGAATTGGGCTCTACAAAAAATAAAAATAAAAAAAAATTCTCACATACCATGTTGGAACAGACTCCGAAGTCTAGGTTTGAGTAGGTGAATGCCCTTCCATAATGGGCTACACTCCGGTACAGCGACGCTGCAGCGTATCATGCTGCAGCGGGGTGCATCCCCAATGGGAGTTTTCCGCGTGTACCAGAAGACGGAATGATACATCCCTCTTTCCAAAGCTTTTCACGAGATAATTGAATGCATTTACTTTCCCATTTTACCCTTTCAACTAAAGAATCTTCTACAATATCTCACTTTCTCTCACCCAAAAAGAGTGTAAAACATCTCTCACCCTTATCTCTCTCTCTCTTCAACTTATCTCTTACCAGGCACAAATACTCTCTCCAATTTAGATTTTCAAATGGTACTAACTATGATTTGTTTAATATGTTGTTAATTTTCTTTTCCTTTTCAACAATTTTTTGTTGTCTTGAGATATTCATGATTTAGAAACCACTAGCATGAAAGACCTTGCAATGCAGGGTTAAATATACTTTTAATTAAGGGAAACGGTCTAGTGAGGACCGTCCTCACCATTTTTTGTGAGGACCACTCAGGGCCGTCCGATTAGAAACCTGATCCAACGATTCTGATGCAACCTATATAACTAAAGGAGGGAAATGAAAATGAGGAGAGAGAATCGCAGAAACCAGAAGAAGCCCCAAATCGATAGAATCACAAAAACTGGAAGAAGCCCCAAATCGATTCACCATCCTCTTCCGCCTCCTTCCCGTCCTCCTTCCCGGCACGGTCTCGCAGCTCCTCCTCCTCCTCCCCTCTCGACGACGTCTCCTCTCGGCTTCATCACTTCCATCGTGCAGCCAGCAAAGACGCCCAGTGCTCGATTTGATTCGCACCAGAGTTGCATCCCTCTCATCCCTCTTCCTCGTCTCTCCCTCTGTCTGCCGTTTTGGCATCTGAACTTGAGTCAGTGATCTATGACATAAATCCTGGCAGGTTATTAAGGCCAATGCCTTGGTCGCTGGTTCTGCCGTCTTTGGAGCTAAAAACTATGCTGACGGCATGAATCTATTATTTATACTGGTTTAAATCTTCAACACCTGCACATGTGCACAGGTTTTAATCTTTTTGGCATTGGGTATGACACTACATGCTTTTGGCCGTGCAGCTATTAGAGGCATCAAGACTAGCAAAAGGCCTGTAGCAGTTGTGGTGTGAGCTGTGAATTAGTCACGTTTCTTAAGGAACAGATTTGGAAAAAAGATTCTGTGCTTCATGATCTGCTCCTATGTAAGTATCCTTGCAAATACTAGTTGTCACTTTATGTACGGATAACTAATTCTGAAATAATTCATCTGCTAACTCTCATCACTGATGTGCCTCAGTGTTTTTTCCTTGTGAACTTTCATCTTTTATTTTCAATTGTGTACTCGTGCGATAAGAATTTGTTCTTTTTATGTCCTTTTGAAATGCTTACACTTTTCTCTTTTTTGGAACTCATTTACTATTGTTTGCTGCTGTTTTTATAGCTGCAATAGTGCTCTTGCTGTTGCTACTAATTGTTTCTTTATTCTTTGACACCCATACTGCATATTACCTCTTTTGGATTGGAAGGTATTACTATTTACTAAGCCTAGTCAAACTTCAAATCCTCTAAATCTCATAGTTGCAGACTTGTGAATTCAGTGTACCTATGTAATTTTTAAACTAATCGGTATTTTCCTTTTAGCATCGATAAAAAAAAGTGATGCCGTCCATGAAGATGACCTGAGTGATTGGACGATCTTAGCTACCAAATGTGAAGGGAAAAATGAACAGCATTCAGGAGATTTGGGCAGTGGTCCACTTTAATGCTTGTATTATGCTGTTAAGGATTATCTGACCATCCTGATATTGGTGATACATCCTTTATATATGCTGCTGATGTGCCTATTAAGTCTTCTTAAATACTTTTACCAAAATAAAAATAAAAATAGTCTTCTTAAATCCATTCATGTGTGCCCTGTCCACATTTGAGCTGCTGGTATAGTGAGAACAGGGAGGTGAGATTGTGTGTGGACTCTGCAAAACCTTGATGAGCCTGCCGCATATGGACTCTTGGTGCCATCCCTCACTCGAAGTCTACTACCTTCAAACCTTGCAATGGTGGTCCCTGACTTTTAGATAACCTAGGCTGTCCACCAGTAATAAGGGCCCATGTATTATTTCAGTTGATTTTGGACTGTTGGTTGATGTTAATTTACCATTTAAGTTTCGCATGTATGGACCATCGATCACCTAACATTTAATTTACCATTTTGGGTTTTAGAGTTTGTTACAAAAATGAAATTGGGGTTTCTATGGCATGCAGATTAGTCCACTGAATTCTCTACAATTTTTGTTTTTAGTGTTTTTTGTTGCTGGGGTTATTTTATCTTCCCCAACCAGTCGCTGTTTAACAAGGTGGGATCCCATACTACACCATCAACTGATCATCCAGTAGACCTATCCTGGCAGTTTACATTGCAGAGATTGTGGGAAAGCCTCGTCCACAGCGACGAAGGTACCAGACATTGCATATGCATGTTATAGAGAGTTACATGATTCTTAATAGTGCCTTGCCTCTACTATGCCGAAATCCTAAGGCCTTGAGAATGTACATTGGGACATATATGTCTCCCTGATGCACTTACCTTAGCCCTTAATCAGTGTGTTGTATTTACATTGTTTAGAAACAGTGTGACAATCCACACTCAGATGATTTCAGCCCCTTAACGGGATGGCTAGGATCTTCCAATATGGGTTTTGTTTTATGATATGGTATGTCTACCCTGGACCCAATCAAATTAATGTGCGTGTGTTTAGGCTACCTCATAAACCAGTCACTATGTGTTGTTAAGGTTTCAAATATAGCATTAACTATTTTTTATGTGTCTAAAACTTTATGCAGGATGGAAATGGCTGTGGTGCGTTTCTTTGGAAAGATAAAGTAGCAAATTGGCATCTTGCTGAAGCTAATTCAACGACGTGTGAAAGAGAAAATTGGAGAGAAGAAAAGCCCCATCTGATACGTCTATTGAAACCAGGTTTGGAGAAGCAAAAGAACACCCTTGAGGTATCATGTCCATAATTAATATTTTAACTTTGAAGAAATTGTGCTATAGCACTTGAACAATCTTGAATGCATATTTTTACCCAGGTTTTATCCTTTCATTCCGCCGCTCGCAAGGGATTATCCATGGATGACCCTATCTCTTTTCACCCAGCTCTGTTTTCTCAGACCTTGCCCGCTGGTAATGAGGTAGAAGAGTTCTCCAGCTCGGACCAGGAAGAAAACCCAAACCAGAATGGAAACACTCAGGTATTTCTCAAATAATATATTTTGGATTTACTTTATTTTTATTTTATCTATTTAATTTTGTGTTCAGAATATATGATGGGCAACTATTCTATGTTATTTACTTGACAATGTCTCTGTTCATGAGTGATCCCTGAGAATATTTTTTTTCCTTCATGTATAATCTGGGACTGTTGTTCACATTTTTCAATGGATGAGAAGTTGGAATCAGCTGCATCTTCCATGAGTAGAATCTTCATACCTGAAGTAGACGAAGATAAGACCCCACGGTTGGGAATGTATTTGCATGACTTGGAAGAAGCTTACGAATTTTATAATACTTATGCGAGGGCTGCTGGTTTTGGTATTAGACGTGGTTCAGATAAAAAAAAGAGGGGTGAAGTATATTGGAAGCAGTTTATGTGCGCTAAACAAGGTCAGAGGGTAGAAAAGGAAGGAGGTGATTTTGTGTCACAGAAGCGTGTTCCATATACGAGAGAAAATTGTAGAGCGGAGATCGTTGTGAAAAAAATTACAAGCGGACATTGGGTTGTTAACAGATTTGTTGAAGAACATACTCATGTCTTATCTACCCCACGTAAGACACATATGTTTCATTCACACCGTAAAATTACTCCAGCTCATAAAAAATTAATAGATGCATTTGAAGAAAATAACATACGACCGGCAAATCAAATGGGGCTCTTAAGCACACAAGCCGGTGGTTCAGGAGCAGTTGGTTTCAATGAGCAGGACATGCGAAATCACCATCGAGACAAGCAGAACGCAAAGAAGGGGCGAGATGGTAAGATGTTGTATGAGTATTTTGAATACATGAAAGAAATGAATCCGGGTTTTTCTTATTCTATAGAGACAGATGAGAACAATCAAATCAAGCATGTATTTTGGGCAGATCAACTATGTCGTCTTTCATACATTGTTTTTGGTGATGTTGTTACTTTTGACACAACATATCAAACCAATAAATATGATCTTATCTTTGGTGCATTTATGGGAGTAAATCACCATGATCAAACGGTCATCTTTGGAAGTGGTTTTTTATCAAATGAGAGTTTTGATTCATTTGTGTGGCTATTTAGACGTTGGTTGGAAACTATGCCTGCGGGTCCACTGGAAGCGATTGTAACAGACCAAGATCCCGCGATGAGGAAAGCAATCAAGCACGTTATGCCTCCCACACGACATCGATTTTGTGTCTGGCACATTATGCAAAAGTTGCCATCCAAGTTAGGCGGACTTGCAATTCATGCTGACGGTCTTATGGATGCAATAAATAAAGCTGTTTACAATGCTGTCTCAACGGATCATTTTGAGATGGAATGGGCCAAGATACGAAATCAATATAACTTGAAAGAAGACAATTGGCTAGAAGACATGTACACGCTTCGTGAGATGTGGATACCAATCTTCTTAAGGGGCATGTTTTTTGCGGGAATGTCATCGTCACAGAGAAGTGAAAGTTTCAATGCATTCCTTAAGCAGTTTGAAACACATAAGTGTGGTTTGCATGACTTTATGATGCGCTTTGAACGTGCCATTACTCGTCAAAGGTATCAAGAGCTAAAAGCGGAGCATGAAAACTTGCAAACGAGGCCAAAGCTCCTAACTGGTTTGGAGATGGAGGAACAAATGACTGGAATATATTCGAGAAAAATGTTCCATGAGTTTCAGGTACAATTCATGGCAATGGTGTCATCCATTCCAAAACTTGTAAAGGAAAATGCGTCAGAGAGCATTTATGATGTTTGGTCCATGAAAAATAAGTGCAAAACTTCTGAAAGGGTCATTTTCAACAAAGATTCTAAATGTGCAAATTGCTCTTGCAAACTATTTGAGTTTCGAGGAATTCCTTGCAGTCATATAATTGTTGCGTTGAAACACGAGATGATTTTCACCTTGCCTGAGCATTTTATATTAAAGAGATGGACTTCTCACGCGAGAGATGGTACAGAATATAGCAAATGTTTGATCGTGGGGAATACAACTGGTGGCACCTCGTTGATTGTCCGGCATGGTGATTTGTCGTATTGGGGCAACATGGTTTCTAATGAGGCAAGTATGTGTTCAAAGACGTACGAATATGCAAGAAATGTTTTGACTGATCTTCATAAAATGTGTCGCCAAATGAATCAACTTGAACTTGGAGGAGAACATACATCAAGTGGAAAAAACAAAATGGTTAGTGACGCAGTTAGTGAAGCAGTGCAATTGATTGAACCACCTCATGCTACAACAAAGGGCCGTCCAAAAAGACTAAAGTCATCAAGGGAGAAAGCTCAAAAGAAAGACCAACTTTGTCGTGGATGCAACCAGCGTGGTGTTTCACATGACAAACGGAATTGCCCAGCTCTTTTGAATAGGTAGTTATTTGTTCAGTTTTGTTATTCTTAAAATTAATTTATTTTCCACAACAGTTTTCTAATAATATCTAGAGAAAACCCAAATATCAAGATTGATATTTTTGACAATGCAAACCTTATTGACACAGGTTGCCACATTTTCATGGTCATGGCCATTTGGTTACTCAAGCACTTGGGCTCGGCCCATTTTTTTAAATAAGTGCAGACTCAATTTTGAATTAGAAAATAGCGTTCCTGATCATATCCAAAGTAGAGTTTGTTAGGGACAGGTGTTGTTTTCATGTGGACAAGGAAAGGAGGGCTGAATGAGGTCCCTTTCATGAATCCAGCTCCTATCTTTCTTGGTTTGGCTTCAGTTTTGAAAGGTTTACAGTGCTCAATCTACAGTGGATATGAGTCTTGCGAGGCAACTGATGCAAAGCTATATGGGGTGCATCACTTCTTCAATTAGACCAAAAAAAGGGGAAAAAACACACGCACACACAAGCACTTCAATAGTGTTTTTATATCAGAAATTTGACTTTATGTTGTGTAAAGTGTACACCATTGCAATTGATTGCCCATTTAGCAAATGACCCTATTCTTAGTTTAAATTACTAATTACGTTGCATGTGTTTTATTTTCAGGGGGACTGTCGATCTACATGTGGACATTCCAAGAATGCCAGAAGCCCCAACCAATACAACTGTTGAAGGAAGCTCTTCAGATGTGTCCGGTTCCGATGTCAACCCATGGACATGACACTTGAGATGAATGTTGCTTATGTGAAGGAGAGAATTAGAGCATTGTCATTGGGAAAGGAAGTGGTATGGTGGTTTTTTTTTTTTTTTTTAAGTTCGAAGTCTACCCTTATGCAAAGATTGTCCCTTAGATAATTGCCTGTTGCTTGTTTATTGTTAATATTCAATGACAAAAGGGAATTGTGAATTTTCACTCATTGAATGACATTGTGAATTTTGAATGGCAGTGGTTGTAAAAGAGAATGAGTTTTTTTGGGTAGTTAACAGGTGTTCAGATGCCTCACGATTGTGGTAAGAGGAGAGAGAGAGAGAGAGGGGTGGTCATGTACTTTTATCAATCTGCATTCTGGGTTGCAGATATCTGAACACTTAGAACATTGCGGAATGGACAAATGTTTTGCTGAAGGAAGTTAGGGAGTTTACTATATCAAAACAAGTTGAAGCGATACGCGCCAAACTGTGGGAATTTTTTTGAAGATTGACGCTTGTATGTTTTGATCTAATTAAATTTTTACCGTTTTGAATCTTGCTATAGTGTTGCTTTATTAAGATACTGGTTGTGGCAACATATGCTTTCTTTATAATTAATTACTTGGTGGCTCAATATAGTGAGACCCTGCCTTTCAATGTTTTGGGGAAGTAGGACCACCTGTTCCTTCATCCATCACATAAAAAGCAAATAGTATTGTGCCGTCCTTTGATTCATGTCCTAAAAAAATGGTAAGATGAGAAACAAAATAAAAGGATATTTTTTTAGTTCAATGCAGTGTATGATGTATATGCAATCCCGTCCTAAATTTGGAGGTACATCAGATGAGGCTGTAGCTATTCAAGGACGACTATGGCATGGCTGTTATAGATTTCACTTCTAGCATGTCAATAGTATATGTTGTGATTCACATAAATGCATAAGAACATTTTGAGCACCTACAACCCTTATAGTGCTGCATAAAGGCATATGGAGATTATTATAAAATGATCCTCTTCCCCATTAAGATTGGGGTCTGTAGTAGTAAATTTTTGAAAGTGGATTGCAGCTTGAAAATTTAGAAGCTGGTTTACTAAATTAGGTCTAGAATTCCTTGAGTGTCAATTAAATTAAAGAGCATACAAAGAAGCAGTTTTGCCCTGAAGGAGATTTATCATATAATCCAAATAAACTTAATTGAAATCACTGGAAACAAGGATGGCCCATTATGTTGAAAATGTCATAAACACGGAGTTGAAACGTTCACGTAAATTGGGAGTGCATCCAGCCAGTCAATGGGTTAAACAAAAATATAAAACTACCATTCACTTTTTCAAATTTTTACATAGGTTGTACATAGTCATGGATAACAAAGAGAAAAACATAGAAAAAAAAAGATGGGGAGATTTCTAAAGGAGGCGCTTCATTGATGACGAAGCTGGTTGAACATTTCAATCAGCTGATTACGAATGTCAGAGAAACCGGTTGCCATCCTTTCATCCAATTGTTCAATCTGGATAGACTGATCAAACACTGCATTTTCAATCGCAAGGAGACGATTTTCAATGGAATCTGCCTCTGCGTCGTCATCAGCTTCATTTGGGGCTTGTCCCCTCTGAAGATGTCGGGCCACATGTGTATCAGACATTGCTTTGGTTCTACCATCTATTACCTGTCTTCGAGCAACAGGCAATTCATGACTGTACGCTTGGCAACCTTTTTCAATCATCAATTTACATATCATTGCACCAAAAGGAAGGGTGATTTTTCGTGGTTCGTTATAAACTAGCAGCATTGATTCCAGTATCGCCTGTGGGATGTCAACAGAGGTGCTTGTGCCTAAGGAGTAGAGAAGGAAAGCCTGAGAATAGATAAGATCAGATCTATGACTTCTAGGCTCAATGTTGTAGCAGACAAATGTGTTGAGTAACCGATAATCAGTGGTGAGACCAAATATCTTCAGAACAGGACTATCCAGTACAGTGGGTTTCCCACACAGCTCTGTAGCTACCTCATTCGCTTGCATCATCATGTTATCAAGATCATTTGTTGGATAGGATATGTGAACAGGTCTCTGAAGACTGAGTAAAGTGGCAATGCTATTTGCATCTACAGTCAGTGTCTTCCCCCGAACGTATGTCTTGAAACCACTATTGTTGACATCATACATATTGCAGTAAAACTCCCGTACCCAATTTTCAAAGCATTCATTATTCAAGTTCATTAAAATCGTAAGACCGTTCAGATGAAGCCAATGCAAAAACCTAGTATGGATGAGTTCAGAGTGCACAACTATTCTCTCAAATATCACTGTCCGATTGCTGAATCTTGTTTCAAAACGTTCAACACCATCAGCATCTTTAAACCTTTCATTATTGAAACGAGAGGAAGACCCAGCTGGTCTCTTCCCTTTAGAAGTTTCTGGTTGCTTTCCTTTGTAAGTTTTAGGAGGCATACTGTACAAATAAAATAAAAAAGGAAACAGATAAGGTGGAACCCTGATTCAACAAACACAATGTAACACAATGTATATAAAAATCCACCAAATTCCATGATATATAAATCACTTTATAAGGTGCAACCCTGTTTCAACAAACACAATGTGCATAAAAATCTACCAAATTCCATGATATACAAATCACTTTATATATACCCTAAAGGGAAACATCATATTGGTACAGCACTTTATCACAAAATATACAGCCAAACAGATCAACCCTGTCGGAATAACCCAACACAACACAAATTGAAACACAACACAAATTGAAGACGAAATGCAAAAGCCAACACAGTCTGAAATCAGTGAAAAATATCATAGTGAAAATTCCTATTTTTGACAGATCTAACAAAAAAAAGTCAGTTATTTCTTTGAAAAGCAACAACCCACAAACCTCATAAAAGAAAATCTCTACAACCATCCAACCAACAAAGAAATTAAAATCTTAAAAAAATCCAACTGCTCAAGATTTTTACCCTCGGTAGAGTTTGGGATTAATCAAAAACAAGAAATGAAAGCCGCAGCCAACGAGTTTACTTAGGGAAAAAAAAAAGACATGAGAGGAATAAAAGAGGATCATACCTGAAGCAGCTGAGAAGGAAATGAAAGAGAAGAGAGGAAAATGAATGAGATTGATGGGAGCAGGTGGGCAGGAATACTCAGAGAGAAGAATCAAGTCACATGCGGATAAAGGAATAGTGAGAGAGAAGAAGCATGCGGATAAACTTTGTAGATTTTACTTTAGGATGAAACTGCCCTCAATGTTGATAAAACTTCCCTCACTGTCCTCGCTATAGCGAGACCTGGGCTCGCTACAGCGAGAACCTCGCTATAGCGAGCCCCCTGCCACCATTTTCCCTCTTGCCCCCTGTGCGCGAGACGACTCTCTGGAATCTTTTTTTTCAAAAATGTATTTTAGAAGGAGGACCACTCTATGAAATTTTTGAAATTTTCCCGGACACTTCAGGTTACTAGATTAGAAGCCATCTACGGAAGCTCAAACTTTTTCATTCATAAAAAGAAAAAAAAAAGGAAATAATTCAGTAAAATGTTGAAAATAAAATGAATTTCAATTATATATCAAAAATCATTTTTTCATTAAAAGGATACATTATTATGTTTTTGGTAATGTTTTTATTGTGATAATTCCAATTCATTATTTCAATTATATTTAGATATTATGATAAAAAATGACATTGCCTGGCATTTGAAATAAAATTTGAACGGACCACCAAATCATAGACCTATCATATGCATCATAGTATACCTATCATATACAAAAAACTACATCAAAATTGTTCTCTGGACTGCTAGTTGAAAATAAAATTAATTTTAAATAAAAATAAAGAAATTAAAAATCATTCTTTCGTTACAATTGCAATTCATTATTTTTTATATTATCAATGGGCTCCATCCAATTCATTACTTTTTATAATGACATTGTAAATTCATTACTTTTTATAATGCCATTGTAAAATCACGGGAGAATCGAAGAAGATGATTACAGTCAAATGGGCTTTTTACACCTATCCCTGTGTTTCACCTAGGTTGAATGGAGAAGGGTGAAAATTGTGTTTCACCTAGGTTGAAGGGAGAATGGTGAAAATCCGGTAATTTTCCCTAAAATCTGGTGATGCAGGTTGGACTAATAAATTATGGTGATGCAGTGGTTAGATTAGATTTTTAAATTAGGTTTTTAATTTTCTTTGGTTGTAAGTAATATTTTAAATTTGTAATTAATTTTTAATTCAATTAGAAAATTTGATTTCTATAGTTTTTTTTAGACTATAACTAGATTTTTTCATTGGGAAAGGTTTTGCGATAAATAAACCCTATATGGATCGATCCAGTTCCACTCCAGTTCCACCGGTTATTACTATAGGCTGCGATCATTTGGAACGATCCGGTCCTGTGGGCCACTTGAGAGCCTAACAATGACGAGGGTTATAGAGCCTAACAATCACAAGGGTTATAGAAGTTTTAGAGGACTCATGATCTGCCTGTGTGGAAAAGTTGGGAGTCTTGCAATCAAGAGATGTAGTATTTTGAGTTCTTCAAAATTGTCTACGTTATAGATATTGGATAAAGTTGGATGGGAGTCAAAATTTGCATGATCAATTGACCTGCCTAATTCAGATGAGTGTCAAGTTTAAGCCAGATGCATGATCAATTGACCTACCTAGAAATATGATGAAATTAATCTTCAAAGGAGATTAAATTGCTACCACATGAAAAGCAACCCAATGGCGCATCAGATCCGATTATGGAATCAATCTTCAAATGAAGCAACATAACACGAAATCTACACCTATCAAATCAGCACATGAAATATACACAACTGTGCAAATAACTTCCATGTTCCGTCATGCACAAAACATGTTTTTAAACCTTCAAAGAAAACATATCCCCAGAGCATGTATTTCATGCCTAGCTGAACAAGAAAACTATGATTATAATACAGCACGCAACTATAATAGCATGATAAATTTTTCGGAGATATGCATTTCGAATTTTCTCTACTTCAATAAAAACACAAAATGCGGACTCTAGCTTTTCAACGACCACTATCAAATTATCTCTTTCACACGTCGTTGAATTAGCTTCGGCAAGCTGGCAATGCGCTACTTCATCTTTCCAAAGAAATGCACCACAGCCATTTTCATCCTGCATAAAGTTTTACACACATAAAAAATAGTTAATGCTAAATTTTAAACCTTAACAACACATAGTGACTAGTTTTTGAGGTAGCCTAAACACACTTACTTTCCAATTTGGGCATTTCCAAAATTTTCGATTTGGATTCAATTGTGTACGAGAAGTATATAATTTCATCGGTCCAGCTCCACATCGGCATTTTGGAGTAAATTCAGATAGGGTTGTATTACAAGATGACATTCTGTGCAAATAATATTGTTAGTTGAAATAACCCCAGCAAAAAAAAATATATTTACAGTTCAAGCAATCCAAAGTATAAAAAAGAAAAAAAAGGGAACTGATAGCCATGGTTTGACAAATGACCATAATCCACATACGTAATTGCGGAAATAAGAGTCGGGCAGCATTGAAAAAATTTCTACATTTTCGTTTCACCACTTTGTTGGGTTCAGCTGTGTATGCAGTGTTCAAATCATTAAGCCCCAAAATATTTCAATCAGAGTAAACTATGATATACCCTGGAGGTTTGGATAAATAGAATGCACTTAGAGGATATCAAGTCCAATACATACGAACATAAGAGTCCATCACAATTTGAAAGCCATCAATTAATACAGAGGTCCATCTCTGCCCCATCATAAACTTTTTTTTGTCTAATCCCCTTCATCAATATTTGACAGCACAAAACAAACACCAACAACAAAAAACATTTATAAAAAAAAAACCCCAACACTACCAACTCAAATACAAATTGTTATCTGCAACATTGATTAAATGAAGATCATGAATCACGCCTGGAAATGATTTAATCCAACAGTGAACATCAATCTAACTGCTAGCCTCCACCCAACTGTATCCGGAAACACATGGCCATCTTCTAATGTGGAGGTTGCTGATAGAGGTCCACCCTAAGACCGTTTCCCTTACAAAACAGTGCTGCGCCAAAACCCTCCTCAAAACACAAAATACCCAATTTCTGAGTCTGGCCCTGTCCCCATCATTACATGAGAAGAATTACTAAAAAAAAAAAAAAAAACACAGCAAGAGGTGAAACCGCAGCATTGCAGAAGTTTAAGAAATTTGCAGCTAAATGCAGGCCCAACCAAACAAGGGGATTGAGGATGGTGAGCAGAAGGTTCAGAAACTAAAAAAAAAATTAAAAAAACTATACCTCACCAGCTTACTGGCCTTGTCCCCATCATTACATGAGAAGGATTTTCAATGGCCGATGACATTCATTAAGAAAATAATAATAATAAAAATCCCAGCAAGAGGTCTTTCTGAGTACTGAAGCAGAAGTCTATAGAAAAGGAAATAATAGTCAGCATTTGAGAGAGTAGATCTTTTTGACGAGCTTAACATCTTCATGAGTTATTACATTTGTTTTTTTTTTTTGTTGGAAATTCTATATTGTTGACATCTTAAGAAATTGATACAGGTTTGTTATATAGATAACAAGAGTCACATACAGGTGATTTTACTAGTACCAATACACAAGATAGTAAGACATTTATTTAGCACTAACGCCTGCAAAATCATTCACTGCATGTAAGAGCAATCTAGCAACAAAAAACAATAATAATATAATAAAAAAAACCCCACAAATCCCCAAAAACCACCCCCAGCAACAGAGAAAAAAAAAACCAACAACAAAAAACAATAATAATAATAATAAAAAAAACCCAAATACATGAATACTTCTGGCATTCTATTTCTATTGAATTTAAGGGATGAAAGTATGAAACAGAAACTCCATCTAGTCCGAACATGTACAGTGCACATTTCTGTGTCTACTGACCCATTGAATTGACACATACCAACATCAAGGACCAACTACACCAACACAAGATCATGAACAGTAATAGTGAATCTTTCCAAAGGCTCCACCAATTCCTCCTTAATTTATTAACATTCTCACAGCCACTCGCTTGTTCTGTCCTCTTAAGAATCTCACCCAACAGAATTAGATTTGGTCCTGCAAGGACACTAAGAGCAATGCCTAATCATTTTATGATTTTATGGAAGCCTCTTATAACCCTGGCCTGCTAGTTCTGCTTGTAATGAAAATCTGTGTAGGTGTGGTTGCACTCAGAACCGAGATATATTGTCTACTATTGCATCATGAAAAATAGAATTTTTCTTGGGGGGTTAGAAAAATATTATTAAGAAAGTCTTCATTTTATCAAAATCCTTAGGTCAGCTAAATTCTAACCAGGAATGAGGAGGTAGGGTCTAGTAGTGCTCTTAGCATGATTTAGTTCTCAACAGTCCACATCACTTCAAAGCCATTCTCAATCTGCCTTTCATTCTACATACAAACTGAAACTAATCATAATTTGCCATACATGTAAATGCATACTTTCTTTTTAGTAACATGTTTGTAGTTTCCAATTAAGGGAGAAATGCAGAGTAAAACAGATAACATTGCCATGCTTAATTTTTATGTTGTTTTGCATCTCATACAGACTCCGTATAGGGATTTTATTATAAAGATTTCTGCACTCGAAATTTACAATGAGGTAGTCAGGGATTTGTTAAATCCAGACTTTGGCCCTCTTCGCTTGTTGGATGATCCAGAGGTATGCGGACCAGGATTTCTTTTGTCTCCAACATGCTTTTAATTTATTTGTACGCAATTAAGAAAGGAACTGTGGTCGAGAAGTTGGTGGAAGAAACGGAAAATAATAGTCAGCATTTGAGAGAGTTGATCAGTATCGGTGAAGGTACACTCGAAAAATGCATTTTAATGTCAATTGTAACAAACTCTAAAACCCAAAACTTTGAATGATAGCATGCAATAAAAGCCCCAATTTTCTTTACGAAACAAGCACTAAAGCCCCAAAATCTTGAATCAGAGCATGCCATAAAAGCAAAAATCTCTTTTTTGAAACATACTCTAAAGCCCAAATAGTCTTGACTGAGGTTTGGGTAGGATTGGGTGAGAGAGGAGAGGAATAGAGAACGAAAGATAGATGTACCTGTGCACGGATTGAGGGAGTCCGGATCAGAGAGAGGTGAGCGTGAACGGCAGACAGAGGGAGAGACGAGGAAGAGGGATGAGAGGGATGCAACTCTGGTGCGAATCAAATCGAGCACTGGGCGTCTTTGCTGGCTGCACGATGGAAGTGATGGAGCCGAGAGGAGACGTCGTCGAGAGGGGAGGAGGAGGAGGAGCTGCGAGACCGTGCCGGGAAGGAGGACGGGAAGGAGGCGGAAGAGGACGGTGAATCGATTTGGGGCTTCTTCCAGTTTTTGTGATTCTATCGATTTGGGGCTTCTTCTGGTTTCTGCGATTCTCTCTCCTCATTTTCATTTCCCTCCTTTAGTTATATAGGTTGCATCAGAATCATTGGATCAGGTTTCTAATCGGACGGCCCTGAGTGGTCCTCACAAAAAATGGTGAGGACGGTCCTCACTAGACCGTTTCCCTTTAATTAATATTATATTTAAATTAATTACAACTTAGAAAAAAGGAATAGTCAATTAATATTTAATAAAAATGAGAAAGCCCTATGCGATGTATGGGTAAGTCCCACATAAATTGATTAATAAGTTAAAACTAATAAAAAAGTTAATAAAAAAGTTAAGGCACGTCTAAAGTTAATTTTTCCCCGATCAAATACTAATTTTATTCAATAACCCAAAAGACACATGCCCAATTAGAAAGGTGAGAAATGGGGGTCCTTTTATAAGAAGCAGAGAGGTGGGGCCATTTTTATATATATATATATATATATATTTGAGAAAAATGCTTGAGAAGAGAGAACCGATACACCGGATGGAAGGGCAACATTGGAAAAAAAAATCACATTTATTTTCTCCGGTCATATTTTGCAACAAAGAGACTGCCGTTTAGAATCCACAACACATGGCAAACTTCCATTGGATAAGGGTGGCCGCTGCAGCATATTATGCTGCAGCGTCGATGTACCGAAGCCCGCCCCTGAATCCAAACCATAGGAGATTTGAGAAATTGGGGCCGGCTTGGGTACAGCGTTGCTGCAACGTAATATGCTGCAGCACCCCCCTCCATCCAATAGGATACTGCCCTGTCATTCCAACTTTCAAAATGCAAGTCACACATTCCCAAAACTCATTTACGCTTAATGTTTTCATTTTATTTCCAACTTTGCCCTTCAAGTAATAAATTCTTCTCAAAACCCATCGCTCTCTCCCGTAATTCTCTCATGTCTTTCCCACAAAAATGTATTAATGGCCCAGTCTCTAATGCAAACCATTCAAATTGAAGTTTTCTTCTCTAGCTTCAGCATCTTGAATTAAAGCAAGATCCAACTTCAAATAGATCATATATATATATATATGATTTAAATTAAAATAAATTTAAAAAAACAAAATAAAAAAGTGCATCACATCAAATATAGGCACTGACAATACGATAACCAACAATTTTTTTTTGTTAGGGTGCCAAAGTAATAGAAAAAATCTTAAAATTAAACTGCTATATTTCTTATATCAACAGTTTTTATCTATTTAAATAGAAATATTTTCCCTTCATTGTCAACAATTGAATATGCTGCACCAAAAAGGACTCAATTTTTCAAATAAATCTAAAAAAATACTTTCTTTATTTCCTAAACAAGGATTGGGCTATGTTGCTTGAATTATGAATTTTAATCCATTTCCCAAGTTTTCCTTGAATTTAATGAATAAATCTATTGATCAAGAGATAAAACAAAACCTTGATGCGTTGTATGAATGTTCTCATTGGAAAAATAATAACTTTCAAAATCTTTTAAAACTAGCATTGGGTTTCATCCACTATTGCGGGGTTTTTTCTTTTTTTTTTTTTTTTTTTTTGTGTGATGATTCTGGTATGCAGGGACATAGCTGATGGCTACATAGGCCCCTACTCATATTTTTATTACTCCCAAAGAAATGAAGGATTGACTGGGCTCACAAAGATATCCATTGATTTTTTATTTCTTAGAAAGAGATCGTAGGAGAAATTTTTTCCAAGGCAGCATGCTACTGAGTCTATAAGGATAATTCTGGGAAGCGCTGGTCAAAGGATATTTTTATTAATATCTGAAAGGTAATATGGATAGTTGAAAAGTGACTTGTAAAAGGGTGCTTTAGGAAATGAGTATGACTTTATGAATGCAGAGGGAACGAGGTTTCAAGTTTTAAACCCTACATTACCAGACCTGACGTGGCAGCTCTTCATTGGATAAAGCAGGTCGCTGCACTCTAATATAGTGCAGCGACGCTACATGGGAGCCCAGCCCCCGATATCAATGCCCAGGAAAGTGAGTACCCGACGCTGCATTAGATTTTGAATATATCGCATACTAAAATCATCAATTTGGGTTCTCAAACGTTGACCTTCTTCCCTCTTGCATAAGGAATTATTTTCTTATCAAAATCTCTAACCTCTTATTTTGAATAAAAATAATTGTATAGCTTAGAGAAGCATGATATGGATTCTCATTTTCTATATGAAACAAATAAAGATGCATTTGATTGGAAAATTGAATTCAATGAACCTCAAAACACAAACAAACATGTGATTCATATAGTCTTAAATCCAATTTTCATGAAGCAAACAGCACACATTAAGGTTGGATTGCCAATTATCATTTTGTTATATAAAACCCTTTTTCATGTAGTTTTAAACAAATAGGTTTTTATTATATAAAACTTCTTGCAAGGAACAAAGCAAGCCCGCCCAATATTCGAGACGCGATTGGACAGCCCAAGCCTTAGCCCGGACTGACCCATTGACAGGCCTAGCCTCACACTTTCTCTGGGTTAAAAATGGGAATATTACTTCACAATGGGCCCATCTATTGAAAACTGGAGCCGCTCAAAATCAACACCGTACTCTTTAGTAGAATTTTCTAAATTTTACTTGAAAAGGAGTTAGCCCCTGGTTTAAATGGAATGCTCATGAGCTTAGATTAAGTGATAGAAAGTCCCAAGATTGATCCAACCGGGCTCAAATAAGGAGTGCTTCCAATTTAGTGATTAGTTTGTCTTAAAAATTGCTACATAGTCCGAACAACTCATAAAAAAAACCCATATTCTGCTCAGCCCTATTTACCATGGGTGGGCTCAGGCTTAACATTTACGCCCCACTATGGGGCCTGGGCTAAATACAATCCGATGTTTCTAAAGTAGGGCTAGATGTGAATATTGAACAGTTTATTAACCCACTTATTTTACAAAATTATGGGGACGTGTAATACATGTACAGGGCGCGTCCATTTTGAAAAGCATGAATTTTTAATATATGGGCCAGTTTCACTGTTTCAACACTCCAAAGTTAAAACAAGAAACTGATATGATTCCCACTCCGAACTCAATGATCAAGACCATGTCGGCCCCCACACTTACAAATTTGTGCTTTGTCTCGATGGAGATTACATAAAGAGGCAAAGATTTCCAAAATTGACACAGGAAACCCAATCATCTACTCCAGCCCTTGATTGTCAGGATTTGTGCCAACATACCCATGTCGACGGTAACTTTCATCGGACAGAGGATCTTTTGGACCAAGAACTATGGGTCCCACTGGGCCCATCCCAAAGAGGGACAGGTTCTTCAGGGTCGTCCAGGTGTAGCCTTACAGATGATCGGCCCAGATTATCAATCAAGTGGGACATGTGGGTCAAGTTTTTAGTACCAGGCCATGTCTCATCCAAACGACCCCATTCGCCTTCACTCTTGATATAAAAGATGCTGTGATGAGAAAGAGAACGTATACCTAATCTCTTTTTCATGATGTGTCGTTTGAGCCCCTCACGGTCTACTACGTTGCTTTGAAAGCGACGGGGGGTGGGTTGGGTTTGAGCCCTTCACGGTCTACTACGTCAAAAGCGACGGGGGCGGGGGGGGTGTAGACCGTGAGACGTCGCTTTGAAAGCCGGGGGGGTGTGGGGGGGGGGGCGGGGTTTTTTTTTGGTACAAAAGAGCAGAGAAGCGAGATTGAGAGAGAAGACCTTGTTGCATATATCATTCAGAGTTCAAACAAAGCCAATGGTTCCGTCGACCACTATGCCTGGTCTGTGCTGGGCAGACGAGGAGAAAGGTGCCATCGTGGAACAGTGCGAACCTCCGAAGAAGAAGCTTACAGTCACAGGAGGATGGCTCAGGGCCAGGGATCTGTTGGTAGGTTAATCACATTAATCACATCCATTCTAAATTCCTTTTGCTTTTCTTTGTGAATTTTGATTTGGGTTTTCCAATTAGCGTTGTTTGGGGTGGTCTTGGGTGGGGCTATATGGAAATATTACTAGTAATCTGTTTTTAGCTTTGCTGCTGTTGGTGGTGATGGTGGTGTTTTTCGGTGGGGGTTATTTTTGGAGTGCCCTGCTGGTTGTTTGTCGTATGAAGAACTACTGCCTCCTCTCTCTCTCTCTCTCTCTCTCTCTCTCTCTGAAGAGAGGAGCCAACAGAAAAAGTGAGAAGGGTGTGGCTTGAAAGAAGATGCTGGTACCAGATGGGTGTCAGAACGGAGCTTGCTGAATACCTTTTGTGCATTCTAGTGTGAGATAGATATACAGGATGATCAATCAGTTCCCATCATTTTTTATATAGAGAAATCCCTGCGAGTCACGACTATACCCTCCTGGAATCCCAAATCTCCTTACTAGTATGGGAATTCTCCCGGGCCGTCAGGAAGTAAAAGGAGGAACCTTTCTGTCTGGGATTTTTCGAAAACCTGCCAGAAATTCCCTGTTTGATTGAGAGGAGTTTGAGAGGAGGATATTTGGGAATGAATTTCATCAATCCTTTGATTCCCGAATGCTGCAGAACCTGGATTTCCGAATGCTGGAAGGAAGATTTCCGGGTCGTTTGTCTTTCGGTCTTTCCGGCGTGGTGCAGGATCTCTCTCTACGTCAGAGAAACAGGATGGATTCTTCAATCCAGATATCATATCAGTTATACTCTCTGTTTATTATGCTGTTCAAGAAACAGGCTTTTTGGTTTTTTCTCAACTGCAACGGAAATAATTGGTATGCGTAAGAAGTCATTTAAAGAAGCGGTGTGGATTTCTGATAAGATTTGAGAGATTATGGCAGAGATGGAGATGGGTTCTGTTCAAGTATGAAAACTTGTGTTGATTATAAGATTTATAGAGAATGAGGTTTTAGTGTCTATCTTAGCCTTTGGTTTTTCATTTTTTTTGTTAGGGGATCTTTCTTGGTATGTGAGTTGGGGTTGTCAAGTCAAGGTGTTTGGCTAGGAGGTTAAAGAGATGCAGAGTTCAGGTGGGTGATGGTGGGGAGATGCAGTAGGATGGCCATGATACGAAGGTAACTTGTCGGAGAAAACAGAATGTTGTTAGGATTTAGTAGTCTTTTGGATAATCTTATTTTTAGGGTAAAGTTAGTTTAATA
This sequence comes from Persea americana, assembly GCA_029852735.1. NCBI lineage: Eukaryota > Viridiplantae > Streptophyta > Magnoliopsida > Laurales > Lauraceae > Persea > Persea americana. The sequence goes on from CM056812.1 coordinate 4,116,672, forward strand.
TTTGATTATAAATATAGCCATTTCATTTAATAGAACCTATTACGGTAGAAAGTGATTCCAGAGAAAGTCTGTGAAGATGATGAAGATAGGGATTATGAGGATTGGAGATAGGAAGATGATGGGGGTGATTGTCAATTAATTTTGGAAAATGTGGAATTGGATTTTAGGGCTTATGAGGATTGGAGATAGGAAGATGACGAGGGTGATTGTCCATTAATGTTGGAAAATGTGGAATTGGATTTTAAGCAAATCAACATTGTCAATTGATGTTATTGTTGATTTGGTGGAAAAGGGGAAAAAATGCACCTATCTAGCATGATTTCTGATTTGCACGCTATAAACCTATGCATAGAATCTTTCTTTTAGTTTTTTTTTTTTTTTGGTAAAAATCCTACTTTTAGTTAGAAATGTATCACCCAAAATGTAGGAGGGGTGTTCATGGCCAGGTCGAGGAATATCTGGCTCGGCCCAACTTATAAGCTCTAACCCCAAGCCCGACTCTGGCCATAGCTAGCTGGCCCGAGCCCAGCCGGCTGAAGAAGAGAGAGCCCAAGTTTACATTATAAAAAATAAGAGGGATTCTTTCTATGTCTTTGTTCTATCTCAATTGATTTGACAATGTCCGTCAATGTGAGATGTCAGTGCTTCGGGTCCTAGTTATTAATTTTTATACCATTATTTTTTCAAAGCCAGGCAGGGCCGGACTTGTACTCTCTGCCACTGAATCCAAGTCTGCCACTGAATCCAAGCCCGGCCCATCTATTAAATGGGCCCAAAAAAATTCCAAGCGTGGCCCTAGTATTAAAGCTTTAGGCCCAAGCCCTGGTCAAAGTGGGTTGGGCCGGGCTCGGGCTTGCCCAGTCCATGAACACCCCTAATCGGTAGCACCTCTCTTTCCTATTTCAGACACTTGATCTATGTATGATATTTGGAATGGAGCCCATTTTGGGCTATATACTTATCGCTGAGTGGGACCCACAAAAAATCTGTTAAGAATAATTGAAAGTTTGATTTATTATTCTACAATTTATTGTTTGAATTGATTTTGTACTTTTAACATTTTGTTATATGAGAATCCAATGCATAAGTTACCAAAAAGAAATTTCCTGGAACTCAGGGTGGATTGAATTGTCAAACATGAAAATTACATGCCGAATCAAACAAAGAATTAGAATTCAAGAAGAATTTAGCAGTATTCTCAATTCTAGCATTTCTAATTCTTCAAATTCTAGAAAATATGAATTCTCCAAATTGTTGCAACCAAACGGGCCCAAAGTGTTTTCTCTATTTCTGGTTCTTTTGCTGCGTTTAGTTTTAGTCTCTGCCTCTGCTGTGTTCTCTCAAGGCTTGTTGTTTTCAAGCCTTTCCATTTTTTCTATCTTGTTCTAATACATTTCGCAATCAATAAAAAAAAATTGTTGATGATGGATTTATTTTAACAATCTATGGTATTCAATTAGAATGACCAAGTGTTTTATTTTATTATCTTCTTAACTTTTTTTTTTTTTTTGGATGACTGGGGGTGGTTTGTTAGCAATTTGCAGTGGGCAGGTCATGTGAAAAAATTATCGGGGGTGTTTTAAGAAAAATATAAAATAATGTTTGAACCATTGCACGTGCACGCTGGCTGGTACTATCTTATAAAACCTTCAAAGAATGCTCAACAGGGCTTTCCTGAGGACATGGAGGATGCCATTCCATCTGTTGTTGCAGGAGTGAGTGTTTGTTTGCTTGTCTTCTTGATGCTATAGTTTAATGATGAATCTTTATCCAATTTCCTTGTACTTTTGGATCCAGATATCTCAAAACTATTGTATAAACAAATTATGTAGGACCCTAGGAAAATGTAAGATTTTGATACAAGTGTTTGTAAAAGTTTGATTATGATTATTTTGTTCCCGTACAGCCACTGGGGAATCAAGAAACTTCAGAGAATACGCATGAGACCTCAGCATTAAGTTATAAAAGGTTTGTTGCATTATCTTATTAAACCCTAATGACCATTTTCCTATTTCTACAAGATCATGCTTAACTTCAAATTTCTCATCCTTTTCTATTTGCTTTATCTTATATCATTTTTTCTTGATTTTTAAATTTCTCATCCTTTTATATTTGCTTTATCTTATATCATGTTTTCTTGATTTTGATAGGATGTCTGATAACTATACAATGCATACTGCAGTATTGGCCTGGGCGCCTGTGGTGAGCTCTTGCTGTGATTTTCTTGATGTTGTAATATAATGATGAATCTAATCTAATTGTTTGATTTTCTTGGATGCAGGGGATAGGTGCAGTCGTTGTTGCATCGGGACTTCTGTATTGTTTTCTGGATTGGTTTCATGTGATTTGAGGAACTTGTGCGGAGAAGATACATCATTCTCTAACTTTAAAGTTCTTTTGTGTAGAATTTGATTTTTCTGCGAGTTTTAATGTAATTTGCGGGAATTTGTAGAGTTCCCTCACAAGTCTCGGGTATGTTTGAGAACTTTACATGCATAATGAAGTGAAGAGGAATAAAATATATTATAATGATATTGGGGGTCTTCTTATGTATCCATCTCTCACCATTTTAGTGAGAGACACTTCCATAAATGGGAGGTTCCAAGTACAAAAGTTACTTTTCAAGTACATAGGGGGTTGACTTTTGTACTTGAAACCCCTCATTTATGGAAGTGTCCCTTACCAAATGGTGAGGAATAGATGCATAAGAAGACCCCCCAATGATATTTTATCTTTAATTGTTCGGTAGGGAATCTTTTTGATTTTTTATTACAAATATGTGTTTTTTTTGCTTTTTAGTGGAGAAATGAAGTTTCTTTTTTACTTTTTTTTTAAACAACAGGAGAATTTTGAAAATATGTACTTTTGATGTGACTCTTTTTTTTTTTTAAATGAAAAGCTTTACTTCACTCTACTCTACTTAGTTAAGCTCCAGAGCCCTACATATTGAGGGTGTACGGCTTGGGTAGGGCCAAACAGGAATCCATCTGTCACACCCTGCGACCCAAAGAGAAATTTGGGCTTCAACAGATTTTGTTTGGGCCCTTGGGAACTAAACTAATCCAAAAGGCATGGGCACCCAACCCTACATCAGTCAGCTCGACTAAGCCAAGATTCCTTGATTTACAACTTGGATTGCTTGTGAGTTGGGTATGGTCCGTTTTCATTTAGGTTGGATATAATCTAGCTCGTTAATTCGGGGGAGACTTGGAGCCAATGACCAACCTGGCCTCATCCAATTTACACTTCAAGATGTTTTTAATACCTTAGAGGTGATGGTTTAATTAATATCATAGAGCTGATGGCTTTTACTCGATAAAGGATGTTTGAAAATGACATAGGATGACAATGGCTTTTAATATCATAGGATGACAATGGATGCATTCAATCAATTGCCCAAACACAGCTTAAGAAGATTTGATGACACGCTCATTTTTGAGCCATACTGCAACAATTGCAGACTTGCAATTTTTATTTTTATATCAGAGGGTGTCTAAGCTCTTTGAACTGGACTAATCCCTTCAGGCCCAATAGAAGCCAGGTAAATTCCCTGTGGCCCCAGTGTAGTACCGTAGTTTATAACCCTCAACCTTCGGGAGCAAACCGTAGTCTTAAGCCAACTGAGATCAATTTAAACAGAGGTGATGGATGGGTCCGTAATCTAGCCATTCCACAACCGTATTTATCATTTCAAGGAAGAAAATGTTGAATGGTAAGATTTCATATGATAAACAAGTCTTTAATAAGAAATAAAAACAAAGAATAAAAGAAAATACAGATGCTCAGAGCCAATTCACTGCTCTGTTTTTTTTTTTTTTCTAATCGAGAGATTTTATGGGTTAATGCTAAAGTGCAATAAAATGTCACTAGAGTGCCTTAGCTGCATTTTATGGTCCCACACTGACCTGAGAAATATTGTGGGTCGTGTACGTACCCATTCTTCTTCCTCCTGCTTCCCAACAATATTTATGTTTTCTCATCAGAGAAGGATATTCCTGAACTTGACATTGCAGTGCACAAAACCAATCAAAACAAAGAGCAAACCAAAAAGAAGAACTAAGACTTTGTTCTAACTTTCCTCATTAGTAGATCAGACATGATATATATTAGCAATTTTTGTCACTATGAAGTTTGATTTAGAAAATTCAAAATGTTCTTGCTGCTAATGTCCCATTTCTCAACTGGGTATGCCCCAATTCTGTGTGTAAAGAATCATAAACTATTCAAACAGAAAATAAAAGTATAAATTGTAAATGCAGAGGTAGAATAGGTGAACGAATATAATTATTGACTCCCTGAAACTGCAAGTAGAAGGACAAATGATAATCTTTTGAAAATCAAAGAGCATAATTCAAACTATCATTAAAACCAGTGCATCGGAAAAAAGTTAAGAGGTTAAATTTCATTCAAATTGAGTAGTTGTCACATCCCGGTCCCGAAAATTCCCAGATTAGGATGGTACCCGAGGTGTGACACGCGTACTCCCGTGAACTCGCACTTGTTTCGGACCAAATCCGAATTGACGAAGGAGAAAACTTCCATATTTCACGTGTGAGGATTACTTACTGACACCTGTTAAACAACATTTATTTACGGAAGCATGTATATCGTCAATAACAAAGCCATGAGCAGTCTATTAATCAATCAAATATATTACCATTAGTTTATAACAAAGCTAATAATTTTAATCTCTTAAATGCATAGTATACAAGTGCTCGAATGAATATCTACTAGATGCTTATCTCAAAAGGAACATAATCCTAATACAAATGCAAAAAAAAACTAATCATATGCATTACCTGAAGCTAAGTGCAAGATTAAATGGCTAATCTTAAATTCATCAATACACTCTTGTACACCCGAGACCTAAAAGGGAAGGAGAGAAAGGGTGGTCAGAGGCCCCTGACTGCTGTCAGCTGAAGGCACTCCGATCCATGAGTTAGTTTTGCAACTAAGCAAAGGTCGAGTGGAGAAGAGAATGTAGTATGAATGTGTATGCGTTTGTTGTGTACCTCTAGGGGACTAACTCCATGCATATATGTAGGTAGAGGTCTCGTCAACCTCCTTTTTGCTGAGTGGACGTAGGTAGGGGTAAGGTCCCATCGGGTCTTACCCTGACACTGAGTGATAGATGAAAATGGAACATCCCATCGGAAGTTTCCATTCCCCCTAAGACTACTGACGTGATGGGGTCATAGAGTCAACTCCTTATCTCTATTACGCGCTACCCTATCCATCAGTGCGCGTCCGTACTTCTCATAGGGGTGTGATGGCCAACTCCCGGCCCTCAGTACTCTTACTAAGACAAGAAGTGGTCTTGTCGAGCTAACACTCTATGCCGAGCTATCGAGCTGCCGAGATGCGAGTTACCGTGCCAAAACGAACTAGCTGGTACTGTTGCCGAGATTTAGCTTAATTACAGTATTATAGTATTTTCCCACACAACTGGTATTTTTGCTACGCCACTTTTCTCAATAAGTGGTTTTAGAGCACACCACAAGGCTTCCCCACGACAAAGTTAAAGAGAGAGAACTAGAGAAGATGCTATGCTCAATGATGAGGGACTTGAGAGCATTGCGGAGCTCTCTTGGATAAGGCTTTTCTCTGTCAAGGAGTTGCACGGCATCACCCTATGCATAGTCAATTACATCTCGTTCGTATGATTAATGGCCTTCTAGGTAGTGATCCCTCTATCATGTCAGACCCAATAATGTAGTTCACCATATGATATCATAACAGAGATTTACCTCTCTAGATATTTGGATTTAAAAAATGGGATCAATGACATGACATTCAGTGAGATGTCGGCATGTGCAGATGTTATAACTGTCTATTTTTCTCATCCATGTGTAGCCTAGCAAAGTGCTGCCGTGCTGTGTAATTCATACCATTAAATATGCCATGAGAGTTTTTAAAAAGTTCAAAAAACTTCAAAAATTACTGGTCTGACAATAAATTTTCAGCCTACAAAAGAGAGTGGCATCCATCTGATTTAACGTAATTTTATTACAATTACTACATACTAATTAATTCATTTAAATATTACAAAACTACAATAATGTTATTGCAAGATCCATGTAAAGGTTGCAATGTTCCATTACCGAATGAATCATGCCTCAAAAACATTTCATCCAAAAATTTGGAACTACACAGTAGGAAATACTTCCAGCTTAATCTAATCACTGTCTGAATTGTCGAATTTTGAGGCTATTGATCACAGTTGCACATCCATTTAAGCAATTATGTGAGGACATGATTTATATGTAGTTTGGCCAATATATGGATTGTGTTAAAGTGTTCCCCAACCAATGCATTTACCATTAAAATAAAATAAGAGCAAAGTAAAATATCTACTACACTAAAAAAGGTATAGGAAAACAGAATGTAGCGATAAAGGAAAAGTATGAATTGATAAAGAGGTCCACCATTGGCCTCTGGGCTCATCTTTCAGTTAATGTAATTATTTTTTATGTTAGCTCTTTGTTTACTAGAGATTAGTTTCAGTATATCAGCTTTTAAGCTCATGTGATTGATGGACCAGCCTAAACCAAGGATCGTGGATTCCGATTGCCCAATGGATCTAGAACAAGTGGACTATCTTGGCATAATATCCTCAAAATAAAATATAATTGAACAGATAACACAAGGAATGTAGAACATTGTTTTTAATCATATATAGCAAGCAAGAAATCAAAAATATACTTTTTTGTGATAAATCGGTACCAACCCATTACAAACCTAAATCTCCTTCTCTCTTAGATGTTCTTTCATCACAATCATCCTAATGATTTGTCGCAAGCTTCAAGCCTTTGCAGGGTTGTTTCTTATATTTAAATATCACACAATATGCAACTATTGAACCACATTACAAACTTTCAATAATAAATCATTGAATAGATGAAATTTTGTTTATTGATATTTCAATTATTGTGTTATGATCGAGGGCCTACGAGAAGAGATCAAGCACACACAAGAACAAGAGAGATTTATGTGGTTCAGCTTTTGGCTTATGTCCACGAGGAAGACGGGAAAATTCACTATGCAATAAGTAGAGGTTGTACATCATAGAGACCCTTATTCTCTATTTATAATATCACCCCCAAAACCCTGTTACGCTTAAACACTACTTCTAATCACAGTAGACCTATGATAATAGACCTACTTCTAATCACAGTAGAACATGGACAAAAGAGGGGCCCGATTTATCAGATTTAATATTTCAATTGAGCCATACAACCTAACAAATCTCCACCTTGGCGAACACTAAAGCTGATCCTCATGCACTAAACACGTCTCACCGTCTCCACCTGCCCCTTAGGGCACTCAGGTACTGAGTACACCGATCAAGTCCAAGCAATGCTTGAGCTTGAATTTAACCCATTCCTTCATGAATGGAACAAATCGCTTATACCATTGTTCAGAAGCTTGCTTCGACCCGTACAATGATTTCTTTAAACTGCATACATGATCAAGAACCTTAAACTGCACTCTACCTGCATCGGAAGCTCCTTCCTCTTCCTCGTAGAACAACTTGCATCCGATGGCCTAATTTTCCTCATAAAGAGAATCCATATCTTCAGCCACAGTTGCTGCATGTTGACTACTTTCAAGCCCTTCTATTAATTCAAGAGACTCAGTCTTCAATGCGTATGCAACCATATTATCACGGCCACTGTCTGATGTCGACGCATACGTTGACATATCCTCGAAACCGTATATAATCTGGAGTTTCCTTTCTCTTTGCGGTTTACCTATCTGCGACATCTACAGCTCTGTCTGCTGCATCTGCTATACAGTCTGATGATCCCCTGTATCTTGGAAGGAGCCGGATGCACTCTTCTTCCTCACTAGGATGTCAAACTCGACCTGAACGGTGTCACTGTTGCTACCTACTTTTGTCTTCTCCACTTGCTTTCTCGCTTCGAGTAAAGCATCCTCATGAAATGTAACATCCCTGCTGATAATAAATATGGGTGAATCTTGATCAGTACACCACAACCTGTATCCTTTCACCCCAGAAGTATATCCCACCAAGATGCACTTCACAGCCCTTGGTTTTAACTTATCGGTTTTCACGTGAGCATAAGTCGGACAATCGAAGATTCTCAAGTTAGAATAATCAACTGGATTACCTAACCACATTTCTCCTGGTGTTTTGCAACCAATCTCTGTGTGTGGTGACCTATTTATCAAGTAGCCTACAGTATTTACTGCCTCAGCCCAAAGTCCTTGGATAATCCTGTAGTAAACAACATACAACGAGCTTTTTCCATGATCGTTCTATTCATCCTCTTTGCAACTTCATTCTGCTGCGGAGCGTCTGTAGTGGTGTAATGCCGAACTATGCTATGATCCATGCAATAGTTCTAAAACTCTGTCGATCTGTACTCCTTGCCATTACCTGTCCTCAACTTCTTCACCTTCCTGCCAGTCTTTTTCTCAACCATTTCTTTCCATCGCTTGAGTGTAACAAAAGTATGATCCTTCATCTTCAAAGTATAAACCCAAACTTTCCTTGAGTAATCATCAATAAAGTTCAGCAGGAACCGGGACCCGCCCTCGGAGTAAACTTTAGAAGGCCCCCATACATCTGAATGAACATAATCAAGGATACCTTTTGTGCGATGAATACCTTTCTTGAAACTGACCTTTCGATGCTTTCCGAAGATGCATCTCTCACAAAAATCCAACTTGCCTGTCTTCATTCCACATAGCAAATTCCGATTGCTCAGTATTATCAATCCCTTCTTACTCATGTGACCCAGGCGCAAGTGTCATAAGCATGTTGAGACAGATTCATGGTTATCTGAAGAAAACACTGCAGCTCCACCTGTAACAGTATTTCCCGACAAAACATATATGTTTTCAACTTTATTGCCTCTCATAAGAACCAGAATACCCTTCACAACCTTCATAACTCCACCTTCAGCTAAGAACTTACAACTGTCGGAGTCCAAGGCACCAAGAGAAGTAAGATTTATTTTCAGATCAGGAACATGCTGAATTTCTGCCAAAGTTATTACGATTCCATCATGCATCTTGATTTTAACTGTTCCAATCCCAATCGTCTTACATGCAACATTGTTGCCCATCAAGACACTACCACCGTTGATTTCTCTATAAGTGGTAAACCAATCCCTATTGGGATATGTGTTATGAACAACCCGAATCAAGAATCCATTCATCCTGACGACGAATTCCGTTTTCAATAACAGAAAGTGCATTGTCGGAACCATAATCTGATCTTCAATCTGCAACACTGACTGAATCATCAGATCACGAATCTTCTATTATATCTTTCTCTTTCCTCTGCCTTTTGGGACAGTTTTTTCTGATGTGCCCTTTCTTATGGCAATAACAACATTCAATGTTTTTCCTGTTGGATTTATATTTGCCCATTTTTATGGCAATAACAACATTCAATGTTTTTCCTGTTGGATTTATGTTTGCCCTTACTACTGGAGTCTTTTGTTCTTTCTCGTATTTCCTGTTGGATTTATGTTTGCCCTTACTACTGGAGTTTTTTGTTCTTCCTCGTATTACCAAACCCTCACCCGAACCATCATTGTCAGTCGCAACATTTTTCTTCAACTCCTTGGAGTTCAAGGCTGTATCTACATCCTTTTTGGACAGAGTATCTCTACCATACATCATGGTATCAACAAAATGCTCATATGAGAGTGGTAACGAGTACAGCAACATAATAGCTTAGTCCTCATCATCAATTTCAACATTGATATTTTCCAGATTCATAATAGCTTTTGTAAAAAAATCAAGGTGAGTTGAAACAGACGTACCTTTTTGCATTTGTAACGTGAACAATCGCTTCTTTAGATACAAGCGATTCATGAGAGACTTCGTGATGTACAGGTTTTCCAACTTCTACCATATGCCAGCAGCAGTTTTCTTTTGGGCAACCTTTCGCAGTACTCCATCACTCAAAAATAACACAATCTAACTACATGCCTTTTCCAACAACTCATCCTTCTCATCATCTGACAATTTGTTAGACAAAGCATTCTTTCCCTTCAAAGCTTTCTGCAACCTATTCTGAACTAGCAAAGCATGCATCTTCAAACGCTAAAGACCGAAGTCGTTGTTTTCATTGAATTTCTCAATTTCAAACTTTATAACCATTCCGCGAATCTTTCACTATAACTGTGTAGATCTAATCACCATGAGCACGCTGGAAGAAACGGATCTGAAATCCGACTCTGGATGACTAAGATATCGCAGAAATAAATTTCTACGCTCCAATCAGTCAATCTCCTTTTTCTACCTTTGAACAACCAATCTTCTTCTACAACCGCGTAGATCTGCTCGCAATGAGTATGTAGGTTCAAACGGATCTCAGATCGGACTCCAGATCGTCAAGATATCGCGGAAATAATTTTCAGCCTTTGATCTGGTCAAACTGACTTTGACCGTACTAATCTGCTGACGTCAGCGCTGACATCAGCCCTTTCCTGCGGGCATTGCTTCTGGGCTGCTACGTGGACTGGGCCAACCTGACCCGACCTGAAACTAGATCTGGCCTGGAGGATGGGCTTCTAAAACGGGTTAGGCTTGACCTGACCTGGACCCAACCTGGAACAAGCCCAGAACTCCCTTCTTCTTCTACGTTCTGGTTCAACAACTAGAACCGACAGAACCCAATGGTCCTCTTCCTCTCTGGCCTCGGCACGGGCAGCGGCGACGTCGGTTGTTTGTCCCTTTCTTCGATGACACGCGGCACAGACTCTGGTGGTTTTCATGGTGATGTGGGGCCCACCGTACGCAAACCACCCCAGATGAGAACAGGAAAACTGTCCTTCCTACTGACTTCTTCCTCGGCAACCCACACAACACTGGTGACAACAGCGGCGACCTCTCTCCGGTGATCTTCTTCTCCGGCGTGGCAGCAGTGGAAATTCCAGGTCTTTTGTGCTGGCTGCGATTTCTGCGAGACGACGAGAGAAGCAGTGCTGCAATCCGGATCCTCTTCGTCAACCACCAACAACCCTTCTTCACTATCAACGGCGGAAAAATAAAAAAAGTCAACGGCTTCCTCTATTCTCTTCACTGCACCGACCTGACTGGAAATAAACAGATTGTTTCTGATCACCTCGTGATCTACACAGCCCCTTTTGACAGATCTGATCACCCCTTCTCCGATGGACCCTTTGAAGATCCGATCCGTCAGATCTCTTCCGATCACGCGCAACGCTCTGATACCAGTTTGTTATGATCTAGGGCCTACGGGAAGAGATCAAGCACACACAAGAACACGAGAGATTTACGTGGTTCGGCTTTTGGCCTACGTCCATGGGAAAGACGTGAGAATTCACTATGCAATCAGAAGAGGTTGTACATCATAGAGACCCTTAGTCTCTATTTATAATTTTACCCCAAAAACCCTGTTATATCCAAATACTACTTCTAATCACAGTAAACCTATGATAATAGACATACTTTTAATCACAGTAAAATACAGACAACACAGGGGCCCGGTTTATCAGATTTATTATTTCAATTGATCCATACAACCTAACATATTGGATAGTAAAATATAGACACAATATGGCACTATGCCACTCTTGAGGTCTCACATACCATAGCAACAAAAAACTACATTATGTCTATTTACAGCATTGGTGTCTGAAAGTGTCAAATGAGAGATGAAACATGCCATTTTAGTGAAAAAGCAGGCATGAGCCAGAAATTAAAAGGGGTTTTGATCATTTCAATGGGACTTTCATTTCTGAGGCTATGTCGGGTTGCTTGGCTGGAATTGCGTGGAAATACATGTATTTCGAGAAGTATGGCAAGATGCCTTTTTTGTTTAGGAGGAAAGCAAGTGGAGTAGGAATCAACGGTCTGGCAACGTCTGGGGCATGGAATTCATCTTGGGGGTGTCCCTTTCCAGTCACTTGCATTTTCATTGAAGGCCTTGTTTTCATCCATTCATGTTTCTTCCCTCTCTCTCTCTCTCTCACAATTGTCCACTTTTCAACAGGCATAAAACCGATAAACCTATCAATTCATGCCCGTGCATCTATGTCAATGGTCCTAGCTTATGAGATCATATTTACTTATGTTACTCCCAGCCTCCCAGGATATCTAGAGCTGTCAGATGACCTAAAAATAAGTTGCTACACTCAAATTTTCGACAAGTTGGCAACTGCCTATTTAGAAGTTCTATTCTATGGTCCACTTCAAGGGCATTTACCTACATGGACTTTGACATAAATACATGAAAAGAAAATTAATCGAAAAAAAATAATTAAAGAGACATGTTGAGCACGGCTGGCACGAAAGAACGATACAGCCCAGCCCGCTCCAGACACGGCCCGTGCCATGCTAGGGTAAATCCGCTGGCCCGTGGCCCACTCAGTTGCGGCCCGCCGGTTTGACGTGCCTATTCTCACATGTTTGTTGTTGAGATGCTCTTCGAAGTTCCAACCTTTCCATTCCTGCACATTGCATGTGATAAGATATAAGTGAAATTGACAGTTTCTCATGAGATATTGGCGGAAAGTGAAATTTGCCAGCCACACACGTTTCCACATCACCCCCTTTGCTTTCTTTCTCCCTGTTTTTTCGTAAAATCAATCCAGGCTATAAAATCTTTTACAACTTTTCGCAAAATCAATCAATCCATGGCCATCAAAATTGTAAGGGACCTTGAAAGTTGAAACGTGGGCTCATCCACAATCTCATGGCTGACATTTATCCAAGGATCTCTTTCAATTGGTGGAAGCTGAAACGGGTTGAATGGATTGTTAATTATTCAAAAAAAAATTCCAATTTTTAATTCTTATCTGAGGGGCTTAACGGTGGGTTAAGTTAATTGCTTTTTTCAATTCCAAAAAACCCTGGAGGAAATGCACTAACCAAAACCTAAAAATAAAAACCCTAAGGGTCTGTTTGTGCAGAACTCGTTTCCTCTTCCGCGGTATTTTATTCTTTGCTGGGAGCTAAAAAAATCAGACGAATAAAATGAAGAGAGGAATCATGTCTGCACCACACATGATGAGGAAGAAGCCGGAAAAACCGGTGTCTTGTCAGCCAATCATTTCCACAGAAGCCATTGCTGCACAAAAAGACACTGATAAACGATCAGCCACTAAATGCTACAGTGAATTCCAATTTCTCATTGACATTATTACCAGCAGCCGTTAAGTCGCGTACGGAAGCTTCTAGATGTGCGAGGAGTGGATAGGTGATGACTGACAACTCCAGATAGGGGCTTCTGATGGCATCCAGATGGGGGCTTCTGATGGTGAGGCGGCAGATTTGATTGGTCCACTCACTATTACGGTGTGGGGGGAATTCGAATGGGGAAAATCCTGTTTGGACCAAATGGTGGGGCATGTGATCCACAGCAAGCGCGCCAGCCCCACCCCACCCCACCCCACCCACCCCCCCCCCCCTACAAAAGCACTTGTTTTTCCTACTGCTTGAAAAAACCAGAAGTTTTCTTCTCTTGGGTCTCTCCACCCAAGTCCCAACAACGCCAATGTCGTCGACCGCTATGCCTCGCCTGCCCCTTGGAGACGAGGAGCAAGGAGCTATCGAGGAACTACGTGAACATCAGAAGCAGCAGCTGACAGCACGGTTCTGGAATTGTTTGGTAGGTCAATCAGATTCACTTACTATAATGCTTTCTTCATTCTGAATTTTGATAGCTAGTGTGTTCTTTGGAGTTTGGACTTTGTTAGTTATGTCTTTTTCTGTATGTCTTTTCTCTTTTCTTCCGTGGGGTAAATGAGTGTTTTTCTGTTGGGGGTGGGGGCGGGGGTGGGGGTGGGTTCTCTGTTTTTTTTTTTTTTGAGTTGTTTATGATCTTTTTGAACTGAAATGATTGCTTGTGAATTTTCTGGGGTCATGAAGGTCCGATTCCACTGAATTGGGGAACCTAGATTCTAACTAGTTTAGCGAGGAATTTACTGATCTGAATCGATCTGACCTTGTTTGGACTTTGTTGGTTATGAATTTTGATAGCTAGTGTGTTCTTTGGAGTCGGGGAGAGGAAGGCAGCGGTAGAAAGGGAGAAAGAGGGAGAGGGCGGGCGGGGAGAGGGGAGATGGAGAGGGCGGGGAGAGGGAGGCAGAAGGAGAGGGCGGGCGGGGGCTGCGACTGTGGGCGGCGGGCGAGAGGCAGAGAGCGAGAGAGAAAGAGGGGGAGAGGGCGATTGGGCGGGCGGAGGGCGAGGAGGGGGAGAGGGCGGGTGGACAGAGGGAGGGAGAGGTAGAAAGGGGGAAAGAGGGAGAGGGCTGGCGGGGGCTACGGCTGCGGGCGAGGGCCAGCGGTGGGTGAGAGGAAGAGGGCAAGGGCCGGCAGTGGGTGAGAGGGCAGAGGGGGCCAGCGGTGGGTACAAGGAGAGATGGAAGGAGAGGAGAGGGTATTTTGGGCATTTTTTGAAACGTGGGTTGGCTCAACAAAATAGGTGGGTGCGTTTAAAATTTCCCTTGGATTTTGTTGGTTATGCCTTTTTTCGTATGTCTTTTCTCTTTTCTTCCGTGGGGTTCTGTTAGAAATGAGTTTTTTTTTTTTTTTTTTTTTTTCTTTTTGTGGGGTGGGGTGGGGTGAGGCTGGGTTCCCTGGGTTTTTCGTTTTTGAGTTGTTTCTGATCTTTTTGAGCTGAAATGATTGCTTGTGAATTTTCTGGGGTCATGAAGGTCCGATTCCTCTGAATTGGGGAACCTAGATTCTAAGTAGTCTAGCGAGGAATATGCTGATCTGAATCGATCTGAGCATGTTTGAATGGGTGTGATTTTTGTATTTGATTTTTTCCAATTAGGTACCATTTGGGGTGAGTTGGAGTTACATGGAAATATTGCATAATCGTTTTTCAACTCTGTTCTTGATGATTGTGTGGTGCTTTTGGGTTTGTTAGCAATCTATAATATTCAAGATAGAATTGGCAGTGTCTTTTCCTTGTTTTTCACTCTGTTTTTTTTTTTAACTCTTGTTTTAAAAGCTTTGATGATGATTCCACCTATTGTGGCAGAGGTGAGTGCTTGTTTGCTTTGTATTCTTGATGCTATAGTTTAATGATGAGTCTTTAGCCAATTCTCTTGTATTTTTGGATCCAGACATCTGAAAGCTATTGTTTAAACAGATTCTGTTGTGCTCTAGGAAAATGTAAGATTTGGATAAAAGTGTCTACCGCAGTTTGATGATGATTATTTTGTTCTCATACAGCCACTGGGTCAGCAACAAACTTCAGAAAGTACACATGAGACCACAGCATTAACTAAAAAGAGGTTTGTTGCAGTATCTTTTTAAGCCCCAATGACCATTTTTCTATTTCTATAAGACCATGCTTAACTTAAATTGCTCATCCTTTTTGTTGGCTTTACCAATTTATCATGTTTTCTTGATTTTGACAGGATGTCTGATACCGGCACAAAGCATACTGCAGTGTTGTCCTGGGCGCCTGTGGTGAGCGCTTGCATCGGTCTGCTTGATGTTGTTGTAGTCTACTGATGAATCTAATCTGATTGTTTGATTTTCTTGGTTGCAGGGGATAGGTGCAGTCGTTGTTGCATCTGGACTTCTGTATTGTTTTCTGTACTGGTTTCATGTGATTTGATGGACTCGTGCGGAGAATGCACGTTCTTATCTACTTTTTTACAGTTCTTATTAGGAGAATTTGATTTTTCAGTATGTTTCGGAAACTGGGATTTGTCTTTTATATTTTCATATGGCAGAAGCCTTATATGGATTTAAAAGTAATTTGTGGGGGTTTTTAGAGTTTGCTCACAGGTCTCTTTTAGAGGTGCTTATTGAGGGTGCAACTTGGGAAGGGCCAAACAGGAATCCACCTGGCACAACCTGCGACCAAAAGAGAGATTTGGTTTCTGCTTCTTCAGGTTTGGTTTGGGCTTTGGGTACCAACTTATCAATAGGCAATTGTGTTCGTTGTGTGTGTGTTTATTATATAATTACATGGCATATACTTTACTATATGTATGAAGTATATACATGTTCAAAATTTCCGACCCCTTAGAACCAAACTAATCCAAAAAGTTTGGGTAACCAACCCTACATCAGTCAGCTCTATTATGCCAAGATCACTTTGTTTGCAATTTGGATTGCATTTTAGTTGGGTATGGTCGGATTTCATTTAGGTTGGATATAATCAGGTTTGGGTTTGGGATTGGGATTACCTACATTTAACTCGGGATACTTTCAAATGACCAACCTGGGCTCATTCAATTTGCACCCCTAGTTTCTCATCATGGATAGAGATCTACTTCATCCCATTAGTCTTGTGATCAGCCTAATCTCGTTATGTACACTGTCATCTATTCAGTTTCGTAAGTCCTCTTTGAAACTGTGTGTGTTGTTGTTTTAAAAAGAGGAGCAGAGGCCAATGCAAGATAGTTTACCCGGCCTTACAAGAAGTTTAATAGCTTGGTGAGAATTTTTACTCAATGCAAGATGATTTGAAAATGAGTTGGATAAAGACTCAAATTATTTCCATAAAATCACCGTAACTATGACGAGAGGAAATCCCCTCAATTTCTACATAACAATATCCAAGATTATACAAATTCAAATGCAATCCTAAAATCTCTAACAAATATCTATTTTATCTCTAATAACCAAACCAACCAACCTAATCATATCTCTGACATCGCTGAAAATCACAAGATTGTTTTAGGGAAAAAGGGTCTATGATTGAGAACATGAAAATGAGACCACCTTTATGTGGAAAAGGAGTCGTAGTGATACATAAAGACTTTCAAATAATTTTCACAGAATCACCGCAACTATGAACAGAGGAAATCCTCTCAATTTATACATATCAATAACCAGGATTATTCAAATTCAAATGCAATCCTAAAATCTCTAACAAATATCTATTGTATCTCTAATGACCAAACCAACCAACCTCATCCTATCTCTAACATTAGAGACAGTTGCTGGTCTTCATAGTTGCCGATGAGCAAGAGCAGGATGATTTTGAAAACAGAGGCTAAAGCTAGGATAAGAGAAGACCCAAGTAATTGTTTAAGCAAAGTATGGATTGATTTTCAAGAAAAAGAAACGAACGTTGTATATCTATATATTAATACATGAATCTAGACCATCAAGATTTGAGTTCCCACCCTGAGATAATCCCCCAAAGTCATATCAATTGAATGATCCTAACCGCACAATGGATGCCTTTAATCAATTGGCCGAAGACAGCTGAAGAAGATTTTATGACAAGTCATTTCTCGAGCCATACTGCTTTCATAGCAGACCTGCAATGTGGACTATGGTGATGAATGGGTTCTCAGTTCGCCCATTCTCCAACCATATTTATTCTTTTACCATGTATCAATTTCAAGGAAGAAAATGTTGGAAAGATTTCATTTGATGAATAAGCCTGTAATGGGGGAACAAAAACAAAGGATAGAAGAAAAGGCAGAGACAGAGAGCCAAGTCTGCTATGGTTCTTCTTTAAATCAATGGTAGTATTGTTATTTTTGTACTAGATTGATTGTAGAGTTGATATCCTCTATGTGATCGCTACAGTTTACACTCTGTGTATAATACAAACCACCAGCTTTCCTTGTTTCATTTCCTACACCTCCTCCCATGGTGGTTGATCCATTTCTCAAGTTGCTGTCACCTCTGAGTCTCCAACCACGAACCCATGGCCGTTGGTACGCCTTTCCCTCCTTCCCTGTCATTCCACTTCTGTGTGACTAGCCATCGCTATCGCCATCGCCATCACTGCTGTAGCATGTAAAAAAATCTCGATATGCACAAATAACTTTGTAATTACATCATGTGGGCCCTACTGTCTAGACAATCAACATGTGGGCCCCACGCCCAAGTTCCAAGCTTCTGTTTATAGGGAAAGCAAGTAAAAGACGTGGCTGGAGATCTTTAGAGTTTTTTAGAGTTTAGGATTGCAAATGGGACTGTTCTATGTCGTAACCACGACCTAGACTCGGACGCGTTTTTATATAGTGGTTTTGGTTTAGGTACCATTCTAATTCGGAACCTATTTTGTTAGTTAAAGATTTAGATTCGGTTTTAGAACCGAGTCTCACTAGAGAACCGGAATCTAGTTTCAATATCAGCTCTTTTTTTTTTTAGTTTTTTTATTTAGTATATCATTTAATTTAAAATAGTTTATCAAGTCTACAACCTCTAAAATTAAACAAAAAAATTTAGAAGAAAAAATTAATTTTGAGCTACAATTTGCAACATCAAAAATTCGTATGTCGGTCTTAGGTCCACCAGTATGACCTACGTTGACCCAGAACAGGACTCGTTGAACAATTGTAACCTAAATTGTGTTACAAATCCAAGCCCGTTTATGAATGAGAACCTGAAATAGGTTTCGTACCCGATTGTGGGTTAAAAATTCCGAGTAATCAGAGGATTGGATATTCATTTACAATCCTACTAAACTCCAACAAGGAGGAGGGAAAAAAAAAAAAACCAGAAAACATGCTTAATCGGGCCGACAGATGCCGATTACCGTCTGGAACCTAAGTATGTGGACCCATCAGCTCTATCCACTGTTGGACATATCCATCCTATACGCCCCACATGTCATCACCTAATCGAGGTGATCGATGCAATGCTATTTATTAGGTAGGTCGTGGCTCGTTGACAGTAACGTCATGGACTCTTACATTGAAGGACCATATGGGCTGTGTTCCCATAATATGAGGCCCATTGGGTGGAGCTAGCTCTAAAAGCTGTCAAAAGAAAGCGGCGGTGGGGAAGAAGGAAGGAAACTATGCGTGGGGGTAAACTCTTAGCTTACGAACAATTTAAATGTAGGTGTGGAGTTGGGATTTTGCAATAACTACAGTGATTGAGGATTGCGTTAGCCTCATGCTTTCTCAAAGGGATTTTTTTTTTTTTTATTTGGTAACGACATCCTTTTTCAAAGTTAAAAGGAGTAAAGTTTCACAGTGGAGCCCACCTATTAATTACTGAAATTGCTTAAAATAGACGCCCTATTTGATCATACAATTTTCCAAAAATTTTGCTTCAAAATGAGTTAGCCCCCATACAAACGGGTTGCTCATGAGCAAGACTAGCCCAAGCTCAACTGAGCCCATTCGACATGGGCTGGGCCTTTCTAATGTTTGGCTCGGGCTTGGATTAAGTGATAAAAAGTCCAAAGCCTGATCCAATCCGGCTCGAATAAGGAGTACTTCTGATTCCGTGATTAATCTGTCTAAAAAATTGCTGCATAGCATGAATAACTAATAAAAAGCCCAGTTCGATCGGTTCAACCATATTGATTATGGGTGGGCTCAGGCCTAGCATTTACAGCCCATATGGGCTTAGGCTAGATACAAGCCTATGTTTCTACAGTCGGACTGGATGTTATTAACCCCCTCTTTTTCAGTAAGACTCGTTGATGTATCATCTGAGTATAGGGTATGTTCATTTTGAGCTACTTAAAATTTTTAATAGGTGAGACTCACTGTGAAATTTCATTCTTTCAACATTCCAAAGTTTAAGTAAGACACTGATAGGACTCCTACTCTGGACTCAATGAAATAGACCATGTAGGCCCCATATTTACCAATGTGTGGTTTTGTCTCAATGGACATTTACATAAAGAGACCAAGATTTCCAAATTTGGCACTGTCTTTCTTCTTCATCAAAAGGATGGCTCTCACATTAAACAAATCAAGAATAGATGTCCAATTTCCAAATAAAAGATAAAATGAAAAATAGAAAGAAAAAAAGAGAAAAAAAGGAAAATGATTAAGTTTATCCAGTTTCTGTACCAATTTGGAATTAAAAAAATTAAAAAGATGGGCGACGAGATAAAAAGGAAAGCGTAGTTTCATTTTGTCCACAAAAGAAATCATTTCCCACTTGATTTTCCATCCCCAACTCTTTAGTAGTTTGTAAATGGTCAGGTTTGAGCCTTGAGGTTTGGCCTCCAAGGTCTCGAGTTCGACTTCTACCCCTTGCATCATATGATTATTATATGTGTGGCCATATATGTACTCTAGGGAGCAGCCTTCATTCTATCGCAATCGGATAACCTCTGGGAAGAGATCAAAAGATCGGACGGCTGGGCTGGCATGAGATACCCTCAATCATTGGAAAAAAAAAAAAAGATTGTTAGTTTTAGCGCTGGATCATATCTAATTCCAATCAGGTATGGCCCATGTTACGATTGATCACGCAGCGGAGGTTGATTTTGATTAAAGAGTGAGTCGCATGGACGCCCATTTGGCCTTTCTCTGTACATATATCTATATACATTTACTTCAATTAATGATGTCTGAGTCAGAATGAGGGCGACAGCGAACCTGGTGTTGCCCGCTGGGCTGATGTCAGTGTGCTGATGCCCATGCCCTGATGTCGTGGTGGCGACCGCGCTGATGACGCATTCATATCAATGATGTCTGCGGAAGTCCGCAAAGGACAAGGGCCCTGAGTAACATGCCAATCTTCAACAGCTGCCCACTTAGGTCACAGCTGCCGACTGCCAGGTGGAACCTGAGTATGTAGACCCATCAGCGTAAGTCTGGGGCCTATCCTGAATGTACTGGTGGATTCAGATTTTTTTTTTTGGGTGAGATGACATTTTTATTTAATTTTACTGACTATTTTTGCATTAACAATACCGTAGAAAAAATTCTCACATTGATAAAACCGCAAATAGACAAATTTTTTTTTTTCCTACTCAGATTCCTTATCTAATTGAAGAGTCTTCCCACATCTTCTTCTAAGTTCAGGTAATCATTAATTATGGATATAAATAGCACGTCACGGAGCACTGCCACAAGGCCAGTTGTGCCTTGCCGTTCCCATTCCCACGGGGTTCAACCCAGCATGACCCATGACCCTTGAAGTGAGATAAATAAGTAGAATAACATAAAAGGAGGTCTTCTTATGCATTTATCCCTCACCATATTGGTGATGGACACTCCCTTTATGGAAACTTTCAAGTATAAAATGTACTTGACAATACATAGAATATAGTGCATTTGTACTTGAAAGTTAAAAGTTCCCATAAAGGGAGTGTGTGTCCCTCACCAAAATGGTGAGGGATATATGCATAAGAAGGACCCCCCCCCCCCCCCCCCCCCCCCCCCCTAACACAAATGATGTTTTCTAATATGGCCATGCCTAATTTTCTTGCCAAGTTGTCAAAATGGGCCATGCTTATACCTATACATGCCTGAAGCGCCAAAGAATAGACCCAAAATGACCATGCATATCTATTCTATTGAACTTCCATCCAGGGCCTAACTTTGGGGCCCATGGACGAGACCCACCATTTATGTAATCACAGTGGGCTTAGTGCTGTCCGTGATAACAAAATGAGATCTGCCCAAATGAAGCAACAAAAATAAGGCTATGAGATGATGGAAAAATGGCAGTGTATCTAATTATGCTAGAACCAATTGTTTGGGGTCTACCCATTCTTGGTCAGCTCACCCAAAGTGTTTAAACTACACCGGGTCCACTGATGTCGGACTACTGTGAGATCCACTAATAGATGAAAATCACGGCGGGTCCTCCAAAAGATGGAAATGACTGCATATGGAAATCAAAATGGGGCTTATGGCTTACCCAATTATAGGAACCCACACAACATGGTATCCCAACTGGTGGTGGTGCCTTCATTTAGATGTTTTGGTACGGACTATGAACCCCCACACAACATGTTAGGTCCCATTGTATAACTGGGGACTGTCTCATCTACTGAACCACTTAGGGGCCAAGCAAGGCCCGTGCCTCGTGCCGAGCTGTGCCATGGGCGCTGGCCCAGGACGTCGTGCCACAAGCATGGCACCCCTAGCACACCACAGCCCAGCTGGGCAGATGCTGGGCTGGGCAGTGCTAGCCCGTTGACTTGGGCAACGGCCTATGCACCGTTTTTCCATGCCTGGCTTGGGCCCACACCCAGATTTACATCTCTATCACATCAATTCAGCACCATCAAAACATCTAAGATAACATTTCCTTTAATCATTGGTGTCTGGATGCCCTACAATGGTGATTTGAGAATGAGGTTTGAATGAAATCGAGATGAATTTTCGATAATCAAATAGCGCTACCCAGGTCATGGGTTGTGCAAGATTGGGGCCCAACTGGTGCATGGCTCATGTGTCCCAAGGCCCTTAAAGGGAAATCAGAATTTTACCTGGGGCAGCCGCATCCACTACCTATAGTGTGCATCTGCTCCTGCCTGCATATATGGGGCCCACATGCATCATCATCTAATTTAGGGGTTTTTTTTTTCTATGTTTGGACTATTTATTGGTTGCCGGAGTGGTACTTGACCTGATGTCGTGAGTCGTGACGACGTAGACAGCGGCACTGAGGACGTGTTCAACACGATGGGAAGGTCAAATATTGCGGTGGGGACTTCTTCTACTGAGTTGACGTTGATGTACAAAGTACGTTCTTTTCTTTTCCTACTGAGTTGACGACGTTGAGTAAATGATGCTTCTGGACCAAGTTGGTTTCCTGACCGTGTCGACCCCCAAATGGAATTCTACGGCATATTTGTTTTTATGGGTGCAGAAAATGAGTAAAAACTAAAGGCACGTTTCTTTATCAAAATTTCAAGAATCTACGTACTGGAATAATTTCAAATTCTCTAAAAATTATCCCTTTAGATAGAATTTCAGATTTCTCTTTTTTTTTTTATGGAGAATTTGAAATTCCAACAAATGGTATAGATAGTGGACTTTTAAGAATTCCAAAAGGTCTTTTAGGTGGTTGAAATTTGAAACTCTAATGAAAGATTTACAGTATTTCAAATGTCAGGGGACAAGATGTCACATCATGTGAAAAAAAAACCCGACATCCAAAATTCTAGTGATAAATTCCAGTAAAGAAACATGCTCTAAGAGTCAAATCGAGAGTTCTAATTTTGTGATTGATTTGTCCAAAAATTTGCTACATAGCCCAGACAACTGATAAAAAGCCTAGTTCGGCTCAACCATATTGACTATGGGTGGGCGTAGGCTGGCTCAGCTCGAATGTGGGCTTGAGCTAGATATAAGCATGTGTTTTTAAAGTAGGGCTGGACGTGGAAATTGGAAAATCTATTAACTGACTCTTTTTTAGTAAGTTTTGGGGACGTATAATATAAGTACGATGCATTTATTTTTTTGAGAGACTTAAATTTTTAATAGGCGGGCCTCACTATTTAGTTTCGCTCTTTTCAATGATATACACCTTGCAAGCCCCACATTTTCCAGTTTGTGCTTTTGCCTCAATGGACATTACATAAAGAGGCCAAGATTTCCAAAATTGGTGCTCTCTTTCTTTTTCATCAAAAGAATGGCCCTCACATATACCATATCAAGAATAGATGCCCAATTCCCAAATTAAAAGGATAAAATGTAAAGGTGGAAAAGAAAAAGAAGACTGATTAAATAAGTTTATCCCAGTTTCTATACAAGTTTGGCATAAAAAAACTAAAAAAATGGGCAAAGGAATTCTTTTTAGGCTTGAGGTTCCATCTCTAACTCTTTGTCCTACAAATAGATGATCGGTTTAATGGTTTATATGCGATTGGCATTTAAGGCAATAAGCCAATGATCACTTGACCACAACCAAATCAAATGCAATTTTGGGCTATGGCCCACCCATATTGTTACCTCTCAAGACTCAAAAGTGGTCCCACATTGGGGTGTTCATGGGCTGGGCTAAGGCATATCAAGGCCTGGCCCGACTTTAGAAACATTGGCCCTAGCCCAACCCAAGCCCAGCAGAGGCCGTAAAAGTCAGGCATGAGACTGGCCATTTTATCAATCGGTCCTGGCCGAACCGGGCTTTTTATCAGTTTTGTGGGCATTTGAGTAATTGCTTGAACTAATTAATTTAAATTACATACATTTTTTTCACAGGCCAGGCTTTGGGCATTCTACTACTAAATCCAAGCTGGCCCAATTATTAAACGGGCCCTAATTACATACCAAGCCCAGCCCAAAGGAGGCTGGCCCGGCCATGAGCACCCCTTAATCCCTTATGGTCTAAATTATCATTATGTGGGGCCATGGTGGAGTTTGGAGACTTGTTACATGGAAAGCATGTGCGGCTAGAGGATCCAGACTGAGATGTAAGGGCTAATATTCGATTCGAATCAAGAGACAAAGGTTTCCTTCTGGCACCCAGAACAGCAATAGTGCCGTTCTTCTCTATGTAAGGACCTCAGAGAGAGAGAGAGAGAGAGAGAGAGAGAGAGAGGAAACCTTGTTGCTTCTAAGTGAGGGAATCTCGTTGCATCCATCATCCAAACAAGCCACAATAATGGAACCTCTGAAGAAGGTTACAGTTAAGAGGATGGATCAGGAATCTGTTGGTAGGAAAATCACATTCCATTTTTATTTTGTGAATCTTGAGTTGAATCTTCCAATTAGTGCTGTTTGGGGTGGCCTGGGATGGGGTTATTAGATGAGTAAATATTTTTGTGGTAATCTGTTTTTGGAACCTTGATGTTGTTGGATGATGTTTTGGGGTTGGGTCTTGTGAGCAATTATGTAATGTTCAGGATTTAACAGGCCCAAGTTTTGGATTTTGCTAGAGTTTTTCCCCAGCACTCCATCCAATCCGTCATCTTGGGCTAGCTACCTCATGTATTTCTTTAACTGATAGTTCTGTTTAGAGATGTAGCTTTTGTTTTGGTTTTTGTTTTTGGAGTGCCCTGCTGTGCTTTTGTTTTTGTTTTTGGAGTGCCCTGCTGTGCCTTTTGTTTTTGTTGTTTAAGTCAGGCCACGCGCAAGGGATATGATTACTGGAACATGGTTCATCCATAGCCAAAAGTGGATCCAACATGGTTCAGCCATGCTGAGCCTGCCCTGGGCTAAAGCCCAGGAAGCCACCGCTTTAGGCCCCCAATTTTTGTCTATTTTTTGGGGCCCCAAATTTCTTTAGCCCATATAATATATAGATCTGTAAGCTACCCAAGACATGAAAAAGGGCCCAATTTCTAAACAGCCCATTACAAAAGGGCCCTAAATTAATGATTTTGTGTTATATTTAAAAGTAAAAAAATGAAAAAAAGAGTATGAAACTTTAGAAATTGGAAAAGATTAGGTCGGCTGTTATAGAGTAGTTTTGGATGCCGATTCACTTTCGACTTCGGAGATCAAATACACCCCGTCTCTCTCTCTCTCTCTCTCTCTCTCTCTCTCTCTCTCTCTCTCTCTCTCTCTCTCTCCCTCCTTACTCATAATCAAAACCTCCCTCCTTACTCATAATCAAAATTGGGTCCCCTTATTCCCAATTAAAATTGGATTTTTGAACTGCAAAACCGTTTTTGACTTTCCGTTTATGTGTTTCACTACTTTGTGCCGACGAGCCGGGAAGAGAATCAGGTGATTGAACATTCTCTCCTTCCCAAGTTTCAAAGAATATTTTAAAAATGAGCCATTATTTTTTTTTATCTGTTCTTTTAATCTTTTTGACTTTTAAGGGGACAAGACTATTGATTAACAT
Source organism: Persea americana (assembly GCA_029852735.1). Classification (NCBI taxonomy): domain Eukaryota; kingdom Viridiplantae; phylum Streptophyta; class Magnoliopsida; order Laurales; family Lauraceae; genus Persea; species Persea americana. The sequence continues at coordinate 4,142,100 of CM056812.1, forward strand.
TTTTTTTTTTGTTATATAAAAATTTGTTGTATACATAAACTCAATATAAAAATAAAAGGATAAGAAAAGGTACCATTAAGTTTAACCACAATATCAATTGAATCAAATGATCTTTCGTTTATTATGAAGAAAAACAATCAGATGAATCACCACATTATGAAAATACAAATAATTTGTAGATGGGTTATGTTTGGAAAATTTGTTGATTGTTGTTTATTTGATTTAATGATTTACAGATACTCTTATGGTGTTGATTGAGATATTGACTTATTGATGCTGGCCTAGCACTCTATTGTTTCACAACCTCGGTAATTTTACCTGAATTTGAAGCTTTTGAATTTGGATTGATTTTTGGTTCTTGAGTTTTGCATTAGATTGTTTTCATGCATCCTAGAAAGTGCCTCTCAATGTCTGAAAAAAGACAATAAAAAAAAAAATGAAAAGTCGATGCACTTTTTCAATCTCAATCAGGAGCTCTTGATAAGTTTGTTGTTGCTAAGAAACAAACAAATTATTCAGTTCCAGTTGAAAATTTTGAGGATGAAGAATTTGTAGATTCAGTAAATGAAGAGCATAAAGAGACATTTGATGAGGAAATTAATCGGTGGATTAATGAAAATAACAATGAGAATGATGGTAGTCAACATGAAGACCAAAATGTAGAATTTCAACTTCAAATGTTGATGATCCGAGTAATTGGGATAAGATAGATTAAAATTTACGAGACTTTTTAGTAGAAATGGGTCCTAAAAGAAGAGTTGACGATGTCAATTATCCTAAAGATGATCTTAATAGACACTTCTCTTCCACACACTACATCTGACATTTATCCAATTGAGAGAAACATGATAGAAAGTGGCTTGTATATTCGGATGTTTTGGATAAAGTATTTTGTTTTTGTTGTAAGTTGTTTAAGGAAGAGGGGAACAAGACTTTATTGGCTAATGATGGACTTGGAGATTGAAGAAATATTGGTAAAGGGTTAAAAAGTCATGAAAGTTGTAATGAGCATCTCATGTGCATGAGTAAATGGATTAAATTAGATATGGGATTGCACAAGAATGAAACCATTGATAAAAGCGTGCAAGAACAAATCAATAGAGAGAAAGAACATTGGAAAAGGGTGTTGCGAAGGATAATGGCTGTGGTGAAAACACTTGCAAAAAATAATTTAGCTTTTTGTGGGGACAATGAGAAGATTTATCAAGAGAAGAATGGAGATTTTTTAAGCATAATTGAAATGATTGCCGAATTTGAACCAACAATGCAAAAGCACTTTCGGTGAATTGAAAGTAGTGAGGTTCATTATCATTATCTTAGCCACAAAATTCAAAATGAATTAATACAGTTGTTAGCGTGTGAGATTAAGAATGCAATCATTGCAAGAATCAAAGAAGCAAAATATTTCTCAATTATACTTGATTGTACTCCGGATGTAAGCCATGAAGAGCAAATGTCTCTTGTGATTCGTTGTGTGGATGTTTCAACAAGTCCGATAGAGGTGGAAGAATTCTTTTTAGAATTTTTAAAGGTGGAAGATACAATGGGGTTAGGGCTTTTCAATGTACTTCAAGAAGCATTGAGTACTCTTGAGTTTGATTTTGATAATATAAGAGGACAAGGATATGACAATGGATCTAATATGAAAGGAAAATACAGGGGTATACAAAATAGGGTACTCAACATAAATCCTAGAGCATTCTATACACCTTGTGGTTGTCATAGTCTTAACCTTGCACTTTGTGATATGGCTAACTCTTGTCCTAATGCTACATCTTTCTTTGGAGTGGTACAATGAACATACTTGTTGTTTTCATCTTCGCCAAAGAGGTGGAAAGTGTTGAAAGATAATGTGGAAGGTATCATGGTCAAGCCATTGTCGGAAACACGTTGGGAAAGTTGTGTGGAAAGTGTTAAAGTTATAAGATACCAAGCCCCACAAATAAGAGACGCTTTAGTTGAATTGGCCCACACTACCGAAGATCCGAAAACAAAGAATGATGCGGAGTCCTTAGCAGAACATGGAATTGGCAGTTTTGAGTTTTTAGTTGGCATGATTATTTGGCACAATCTATTATTTGCTATTAATTCCATTAGCAAGGTTTTTCAAAACAAAAACATGCACATAGATGTTGTTGTTGATCGGTTGAAAGGGCTTATTCCATTTATTAAAAAGTATTGAGAAACTGGATTTGTAGAGGCCATGATTGAAGCTAAAGAGATTGCAGCTAGAATGAATGTTGAACCGGCATTTCAAGAAAAAATGAATCATGTATAGAAATAAGCAATTTGACGAGAACAATAGTCAAGAGGCGACACAGTCAACTGAAAAATCTCTTAGAGTGAAGTATTTCTTATATATTGTAGATCAAGCTTTTTCATCACTTCAAACCGGGTTCGAACGGTTTCAAGTATATGAGAAAACTTTTGGATTTTTGTTTGATTTGAAGGATTTAAATGCTACCAATGATGAAGCTTTGATGTCTTATTGTGCTAATCTTGAAACTTTTTTTAGCAAGGATGCGCTTTCTGATATTGATGGGAGAGACTTATTTTCATAAGTGAAAGTGTTGAAAGAAGTTTTGCCAAAAGAAACAACAAAGCCAATTGATGTACTCAATTATTTGAAGGTGATGGATGGTTGTTTTCCCAATACATGGATTGCATACAAAATATTGGTAACTATATCAGTTACAGTTGCCTCTAGGGAAAGAAGTTTTTCAAAGTCAAAGTTGATCAAATCTTGCTTTCGGTCAACCATGTTATAGGAAATATTGAATGGATTAACTATGTTGTCAATTGAGAAGGCCATGGTTGATAAGATTGATTACGCATCTTTGATTAATACATTTGCGTAATACATTTGCAGCATAAAATGCTAGAAGAGTGGTGTTTAAATGAAATTGAAGTGATGTAATGACTATTGATTTTTCTATATATATGTTTTGAATTTTGGTAATGATTAATTTATAACTCATTTTTTTAAGCTAATTTTCATATACAATATATAAGGAGCCCCCCTTTAAAATCTTTGCTTTAGGCCCCAAAAATCTCAGGGCCGATGCTAACCAAGCTATGCTTTCAAGAACACATGACCCAGATACTCCTCTGTAGGAGTAGATTTCTTCCATACATGTACATACATAACTTATTGATATTCCCTACTTGCCTAATTTTCTTTTAGAAACAAGGGCCAGTCTTCTTTGAAGCATGGTCACCAGGCCTTATTGGCTTGTCTTTTACTTTTACTGAAGTTCTCTTCTTTTGTTATTAGTCTTAGTTCACAGTTGTAATGAGTGACATATTGGGGGCTCTGATACCCATACTAACCCGGTTTAGTCAGGGTTGTGTGAATGGACCCCTACTCGGTCAGAGTGGATTCAAGCCTATGACGTTAGCGAACTAAGCCAGACTTGGATAAGTATTAGGACATCTTAACCCATTCAAAGCTTGAGTGTAAATGCCAAACAGCTTGCGTCGCAGCTCAAGTGCTAAAAACTATAGATTTCCATCTTGAGTATCAAAGCCAAACATCTTATTTTCAACTGAAGTTCTCAAAACAGAGATTATGCTGATGATCAGGGCAAAGTGGAATGATAACAACTTTTGGATCTAGATGAAATGGTGAAGTTGCAATGCAATACTCAGTTTTTTAAATTTGTTTCCTTTTGTTTTAGTATGAAGCAATAATCAGGTGGAGGTGCAGGATCCCCATTGCACTTGTATAAAATAATCTCAGGAGGTGCAAACTCTAGATGTTAAATTCAAAGCCTTCTCAAATGCTTGGAAAGGTAGAGAAACAACAAATAGATACTGATACACTTCTCAGAATATTCAGCACCAACAAATAGATTATTTCTAATAAAAACCCTTTCCACTTATCATAGAAATGATATAAGCCTTCATAATTAAAATTAAAATAAAAAAGCTTAACTCAACCTCTCAAATCCTTATCTCTTCATAAGAAAACAACTACATTTTTTTCCACTTCTTCCACACAAAATCCAATACTAAAATGCTATGCTACAAAACCATAACCAATCATTTCTGATCTATCCATGAAAAAAAAAGAAGAAGTATGATGAAACTAGAAGATTACCACAACCTTTCACATGATCTTGAATTCAAAACCCTACATATAAACTCCATCAAAGATCTAACAGACAAATACGCTTAAAAAACCAAACTTAAAGCAAGAAAAGCAACAAAACCCAAACCCTGATGAGGCTTCGCTGCAAGCATTAGACTTCAATCAACAGAAACTCTAGTATTATCAAAACCCTACTATCCACGAACGCATGCTCAATTTTCAACATAAACAAGAAAATCAAGAAAACACGAAAAAAGAGTAGAAGATAGAGAAGTTGAGAGATAAAAAGACTGTGGAAGACTCACTGCAGAACGGCTGGCTTCAACCTTCTTGGGTTAGATTAGAAGTTGTTGAAGAAGCGACAATGGAAAAATGAGAGAAAAAGGAGATGCATTCCACTCCCACTGCTTCAATGGTATCAATGCCCTAAACTCCTTCTGAAATGGGTTCTATAAGAAGGACTTTCGTTGCCAATTAAACATTGTCTAAGGACATTTTTGTCCTGAAAAAACCCAACGCCTCTACTTTTTCCTGAGGGGGAACCTTTAATTTCCATGGGCTCAGGAATGGAGCATTTACATTTAAAAGGATACACCTCGTCATTGTAGAGAGGAGGGGGTTTGAGAGGGATACGGATTACAGAGAGGCACGTCACGGAGTTTTAAAATTTGAATCGATATGCCGCTTTTCTTTTGCTTTCCTCGCTATACTCTTTTTCTTTAAAGTTGAGAGACAGTTTAAAAAAGAAAAGAAAAGAGAGTCAGATCTTATCTTTGCTTGAGAAACATCATAGTCTTTATGCCACATCAACAAGCAATAATGAATCGCCTCTTAACGAACGCCACGTCTCTAAAGTGCAAATGCGGATACCGATTAGGGTAGAAAACCCAAACGCATTCTTAACTTAAATAAAGCCTCTAAACACATTTACACTACGCCAAAAAGGTTGAAAAATGACTGTTAAAAAATGACTGTCGACGACAGTCATTTTTCTTAAAAAACGACTGCTAAGGGCAATCGGCAAAATCACAGTCGTTTTTCAAAAACGATTGCTGTTAGCGGTCGAAAATTTGTTAGATTAGCGACTGCCCACGGCAGTCATTTTTTTTAAGACGGACTTCGACAATCGAAAATATTTTAATTCATTTTTTAAAAACTATATAAGAAAATGACTTATCATTCAATTAACGACTGTCTGGAGCAGTCGTTTTTTAGAGGGTTTTTTTTTAAAAAATACTTCATAATTAATTTTTAAAATTTATATTTTTCTAATAAAAATCTTGTAATTCTTTAAACTGTAAATTAGCATTAATCATACAAACATCCATTATCCATCAAATAAATAACTCAAATAAGCTAAGAAATCATCCATCCACTTAAAATTTAAACCATCAAAGTAGCTACACTAAATGATAGAAAATTAACAAAAACCACATTCACGTTCAAGATCACACACATCAAAGTAAATACTACAAATAGAATCATTTAACAGTAAATCATGTAGGCTTTAAAACTAGCCAAACACGGCTCTATATGTAGGCCATGAAATGATATCACCCACGGTGAGATCCCCAAAAGTCTTTTCTCCCCCTAACCCACATACGCTTCCTCGACTATCACGACTAAAGACCTATGAAAAAACACCCGAGTATACCATAAAACCCACAAAATTAAAAATTACTAACATTAAAAGATATTATGATCAACAAACAATAAAAAGATACCTTCATGTTCTAAATCACCTTGCGCCACCAAGCTGTCAGATTCATATGCAGTAATAACATCATCCCGCAGTAACAAAAAACGATAAATAAGAAGCATATATACATTTTGGCAAGCATTAAAGTGTACTTCATAAAAACGTTCCTAAGAAAAGTCTCTAATGTAAAAGATTTTTTGAAATTTCGGCATAGTTTTCCCTGTACGTGTGATATATATTTTTTTTTTTTTTACAACCTGCTAAGCACCTGTACATAACAAAAGAAAAAAAAAAAAAGAAAAAAAAACTTTATATAAACAACCCAATGCCCCAACACACTACAAAGTCATTCACCACTACGTCATTAGTCATTCACCATTCGACCATAGCACTTCAATAATTTTCATTGACTTGATTAGCACTTAAGATGCTCTACTATATTGCCCTTGCAGATCAAAGAAATTAGAGGCCGTAGAGAGAGAATGTGCAGTGAGGGCTGCTGCAGCTTCCATTTACTCTACATGCAATTTGGTTACCTCGGCTGAGAATGTATCCTGCTTTTGAGTTCTTTAGTTACAAACCCCATGTTTATTCCAATCTTTAGAAGTGCCCTTCCACAATTATGTTTGAGAGAGAGGCAATCAATAATTATGAGTACTGACCACAAAGATCCGATCAAAAGGAAATAGAGATAAAAGAAGGCCCACCAGTTGGTGGGTCTTGATAAATATAGTATTGATACTCAACCATAAAGCTGTTTTATGTCCTCTCTCTAGTCAGTAGTCTCTGCCAATATAAAAAAATTAAAATGAAAGAACAATCTGGAAGAGGAGAAATTCAAGCTACCCAACTTCTTAAAATGCTATAAATTCAAAAACAAGCTGAAACTACAGGGGATGCAAAATTGCAAACCTGTACAAAATTCACATTCCTCGAAAGATATGCATTAATCTACAACTTAGCATATCATTGCTTTTTGGGCATTACCGTATACCAATGCCCATAATTTCATACAATTCATAGACAATGACAAGACAATCCAAAGCTTGGAAGTAATTCTAGCTAGAAGATCGATCGATTACCCGAGAATGATAATTTTATAAAATTCATACACAATGATAGGACAATTCAATCTTGCGAGAGCTTCAACAATTACGAAAGTGAGAAAAAAGATGGATCGGTTTACCAGCGAAGACAGGGAGTGCAGAAGCAAAGAAGATATACAATTGAGAACTAGACCCCTTCTCCCAATCAACGTCTTGATTCATCACTCCGCCCTCTGAAGTCAGAAATCTGAGTCCAAAATCTGAAGCAAAATATGTGAAAGATGGGATGAGGCATCTCCTAGTATTTTTTTCCCGTCTTTGCTCATAGTTATCTTTCTGATGTTACTCTGTTTCTCCCCTTTAATAAAACTTTACATTCCACTAACTACAATCATGTCTCTTGGGTGGAGTGCATGAAACTAGTATTATATTCATCAATAGACGAACAACTAGAATATAATGGCCAACTTCATAATTTCAAGTTGCAACAGAGCATGTTGAACACTCTATTGAAACTATGTATGGATGTGTATCAAAGAAATTAGGAGAACATGGATCAAAAAAAGACAGACCACAGAGAACATCTTATACTTTCAATTACGAAACATTCATATTCTCAAACATTTATCATGCATAAGAAAAGAGGGCACAAAATTGGAATATCAAAGAAAGAACCCAATGATTTTAACCAAGCATAAAATTAGTTAAGAATTCCAAAAGAAAAATATAATCTAGATGGATCAATTAATTGGTGACATGGATTGGGGATTAGTGTATGGGTTTCAGATGAGGGGGTTTTGGGTTTAGGCATTATGAATCAAGTTTCTAGCTTAGGGTTTAGGGGAAGGGGTTTAGGAATTTGAGGATTGAGATTAGGGCTTAGGGATTGGGGTTTGAGTGTGAATGTATGGGTTCTGTTGATGGTGGAAAAAGTGAATGCAAGTCCATCATGGATGATGAAATAGAAAAACGAAGAGAGGAAAAGAATGGAGTTAAAAATGGGTTTGCTGGTTTTGAAGGGATGGCTCAGATGTGAGGCTCAGTTGGGGAAGAAGATGAGATGATCGCATTGTGAGGCTCAGATTTCGAGTTGGTGAAGATGGGATGGGTGTCGGCTATGGAATTGGGATTCTGAGGGTGTTGGTGGCAGGTGAGATGTTGAAGACGATACCCAAGATGATTGCAAACAAAGAGTTCACAGCAGATGATCATGAAAGTGGAAAAAAGCACGAGCTTGGATGCTGAGGTTCTGTGCAGATGGCGCCGCGATCGTCATCGAAGAAGAAGGTTGCTATTGTTGCCGGCTTCGGCTGAAGAGAAGAAGAAGTGCGAAAAGTTTTCTGCGTTCCAAGCTGGTTTCCAGCGTGGTGGTGGAGGGGAGAGGGGGAGAAAGGGAGAAAATCGATAGGGTAAGGGTGGGGAGAGAGGGAAAAAGGGTGAAAGGGCGCGGGGTGTCGAGAATGCCCAAATATGCCCTGGATTTTGTTTATTTTTTTTTCATTAACGACTGCGATGGGTAATCGGTCACAGTGGATTATCAGTCGAAAAAAAAGACAGTCAAATCAGTTGATAAAACCAAAGCGTAGGAGTCCTTATTCAGCCTTTTTGACGTAGTGTTAACAACTCTTTAATATGTAAAACATCTTTTAACGTCATCTAATGGTTTTGCCGACTTTCTTGAGAAGGAGTTCCAACAAGTTGCTGATGGGGTTCTTTCTTCACAACCCATTCCCTTTGTAAAGTCCCGAAACTCTAATTAGTCAATTAATTACATTGTTAGTCATTTAAGTTCGTTTAAGAGCCAAATAAGTCCGAATTAACATTAGAAAAGTGTGTGCGGATTGATAATTGAGTTTGTTAGACCATAATAGGGGTTAAGTGTGCAAATTAGGAAGGTTTGAGGGAGTTTTTCGTAATTTTGGATTTTTTTTTTTTTTTTAGTGTTTGGTGTTATTGGGTAGATGTTTTTATTTCAGTCACTTTAGTCTTCATCATCATCTTGAATTGAACCTTAGATCTTCATGAAAATGGGACCCAAGCTTTATTTTTACTCAAATTGTGATTTCCTTTTTCATTCTCTTTGGAAAAATGTTGTTGAAAGTGAGCTTAAGAGTCATCATCTTGATCAACTCACATCACCATCTTCCTCTTCAAGGTTCAAGCTTCCTTTACATATAATTTTCCTTGGATTTCACCTACTCTCCATCATTTGGCAAGCCCCCTTCTTCATTTAAGATTAGGTTTTTTAGGGGTTTTTTATTTTAAGGTTATAGATGTGTGAATTAGCTTCCTTTTTGTTAGTTTGTGTTGTTAATTGGTTGGGTTCACTTCAATTCTACGAATTATGGGATTTTGGAGCTAGGGTTTGTAAATTGAGTCCACCTTCAAGCGAGGCAAGTGGAGCTACATTCTTATGCAATTGATATGCATGTTTTAAGTTAGAATTCAGCTTTTGAATGTAAACTTTTTTTAAATGAATTTATTGATTTCATTGGCATGGGTTTTTATGTTTAATGAAACGGAAATAAGTGAATCTAATGGGTGGAATGGAGTTGATTTGGAGGAGGAATGAATGAGATTATGTGTAGAGGGCTTGGCCCTGATTTTTGGATGCAGGAACTGCTGATTAGAAGGGATTTGGATCCCTGAATTTGAAGCTTTCGAGTTTTAGATTCTCAGTTTTGGGACTCTACGGCTAGCAGTAGATTGCCTTACGGCTATCCGTGAGCCCAGCCAGAATGTGAATTCTGTATCACGGTTACCTCATGGCTGACCCGGAAGCTAACCGTAAAAACTTATTTAGGTTTTGGATGGAGGAAAACTCTGACGAAAATCTGGAATTAATTCTACTTTTAATCTACAATCAGCTTCCAGTTACCTCACGGCTAACCGTAAGCCAACCGTAGAGTTATTCCACAGCTGACCGTGGAGTAACCGAAATGTGAGTATTTTCTCTTTGAAAATTGGACTTTGTAGTTAGGATTATATGGCCTATTGGTTACCTTTGAACCTAATATTGAGACTTAGCGCATGTTTTTAATGGAAATTGTATTTCTCTTTTTTTTTATTTAAAGTATGTATTTCCATTTATTTGAATGAACACCACTAAGCCAATCTACATCTGAATTTGATGAATGCGCATTTCAATATGAATACGGTCAGATTTTCGTGAAAATCTAAGAACGGTTGATCATCGTGAAAAGAAACTATGAACAGGGGTAACAGATTCTCAGAAAATCTGAAGAAAAGAATATTTGAATGGGGTCAGATACCCGGAATGTCTGGTGGATAAAAGAAACTATGGACTAGGTAAGGACCCGATGTGCCATGACATCCTGTCACGGTAAAGGTTTAAGTGGGGTATTTTATGTTACGAAATTGTGATTTCTTTGGAACTTATGAAATTGATTTGATTTGGGAATTTAGAGTTTCTGATTTTATTTGCTTTCAATTACATATCTGTTACAAATTATGTATGTCTACCTAGCAGCTCTTTTGGTTGATGGTACTATGCTTGATAAACAGGTACCAAACCCACCTACAAACAACAAGAGGAGGAGGAGGAGACGTTTCAGACAGATCAGTCTGATGAGCATGAGTGGTGTGCAAGATGACGTTAACTGAAACGTCATGACCGCGCAAGAGAGCCTTGCTCCTATAATTGAACTTTATCATTTTGTAGATTTGTATATTTGTAGATCTTTGTAATTAAATTTTGTAATGATTTGTAACTTTAATCTTAATTTTATACAAGTTTACTCTGATGATGTTCAGTGACTTCTGTTAATATTAAAAATAAACGATTTTATCACCTCACCACGAACTTCGATATTGTAGACTATGATTGAGGGTCAAATTAACATTTAATTATGTTTGGGTACTTCTAATTTGACTCTTAATCTCACGTTAACCCTTAGTAATATGGGGATGTGACACCCTTCGAGATATATAGAAAGGAAGACGGTTTTTCTCGCCGTCGATGATATGGATATCTTCAAAGGGCTTAATTTGAAGCTGCAGGCAATGGAACAGATGCTTAAGCCGCATCCAAAATAACAGGGGCGGGCCATCTTGGTTCAGATTGCAAATCCCACAAGGGGCAGAGGGAGAGATCTTGAGGAGATACTGGCCAGGAGACAGGCAAACTGCAAGAGAATGAATGAACAATACGACGGGCCAAGTTATGAACCAGAGGTGTTCATCGACTGGCCTGTTTCAATCAGTGAAAGGATAGCTTTCTACACCATTGCCAAATGTGGTGTTGTTACGGTTGCGAGGGATGGAATGAACCTCACGCCTTTTGAGTATGTAGTATGTAGACAAGGAGCCTGAAATTCTGAATCAGTCTCAGGTTCAAGTAGATCGAACAGGAGCGTGCTGGTGGTGTCTATTGGTGGAGGCAGGATTTTCATTTGGTGGGGCAATGATGTACTGGGCTGTGATGGCACTGTGATGCCTCAGACCTCCATGAACAAGACCCCAGGGCCAAAAATCATCTCAATCATTAATACCCTTCGTGGTGATCCCAAGAAGGTTGTTTTCATCATCTGCGGAAGTCAGCGGAAAAGAGGAAGAGAGCTTAGGCAAGCACGAAAGTGATCCCCTGTTTGGACCAACCACATAGGGAGAGATGTCAAATCAGCTGCCATCCCATCTCCTCAATGAATAAAAAAATTCATCTCCCTCCCGTGGCATCTCCTTATTGGTCCAAACGAGGGATCCCGATCCAGGCAAGTGGGTTTTTTTTTCTTTTTCTAATTTTTCAAGTGTTTGGCTAATTTATTATTATTTATTAATCTGTATGCTCAGGCATTAAAAGAATCTATAATTGGTCCGGTTTCCGGTTTGTACTTGGAGCCACCATGAACATCCAAATCTTCTTCATTAATATCTATTTTTGCCACTAACTGAATGATTAGAATTCACCCATTCGAGTGATTTTTTGTGCATGCACCATCTAAATTGCTTTCGATCATATCAGTCTCCAAAATATTGAAAATGTGGGCATTCATAGAAATAAACATTCTTATCAGACTATCCTAACCCTTGATTCAATTATTTTATTTACATAAGATTTAACCATGTTTCGCACGGGGTTTTCTGCTAGTGTGTGTGTGTGTATATATATATATATATATATATATATACGGATAAATGATCGATCCAAGCCATTCAATAAAAGTCACTTAGTTGCCGGCTCTATCTACTCCTAGTGACACTACCTAGACATAAGTACCTATTGGGTTTTATCATTATGAATTTGCACAAATGTAGTAATTGAGTTTTGAAGAGCTCAAACTAAAGAATAGGGCCCTATTTGGAAAATCTTATTTATGTGAAATAGATCTACATGAAATAGATCTGTTTCAAATGGCCCCATTTGAAATTGATGTTTTAAAAATAGTGTGTTTGGTAATACAAAAAAATTGATTGAAATAGATCTTTTTAAAGCAATGGTTGAAAGTTTTTTTATAAATATATTGAGATCCATAAGGAATGAAGCATTGCGATTTGATGTCATAGCCATTTATAGTCTTACAAAGAGAATTACCGGTTCGGATCTTGCATATGGGGGCCATGGATTTTTTTAAAATAAATTAAAAAATCTGGGTTTCTTTGCCAATATCTCACATTCTATGATGATCCAACGGTTATAACTTGGATCCATAGGCGTGCCTAGTCTTTTTAATATATCCAATGGTTTGGATCATGATTTATTGTCCCACAACTAATAAAAAATACAGAAAAACGGACTGTTTGTGGGCCCTTTAAAAAATCAGCCACCAATTATTTTTTTAACCAACGGTCAATAATATTTCTTAGATTCCTTGAGATCCGTGAGGAATCAAATATTAAGATTTGGTAGCATAGCCGTGATTGACCTTACAAAGAAAACTAACGGTTTAGATCATAAGTTTGGAGTCCTCAAAAGTAAGAAAAAAAAATGTAAATCAAAGGTCCTGGAGTAATTTGCAAATATTTCAAAATATATGAAGATCCAACGGCTGCAATTTGAACACATGGCCGTTTTTGACCTTATGAATATTCCTAACAATCTGGATCATAATCGTGGGTCCATAAACTTGAAAAAAAAATGAAAAAACCGGCCTGCTATAAAAGACCATCAGTCACTGTAGCGGGTTGACTGTCTGGGCGCATCAGACATCATTGTCCGTTTCAAATGTGCCTACTCGAGTTTTTTCAAATGGAGGCAATTCCTCTTAAGGTGCTTTGAAATGGACATGGGAAAAACACTTTCCAAATAAGCTGAAAAGTTTTAAGAGAATAAGAGGTGTATAGTAGAGACGCCAAACACCACCTAAGATCATTTGAATGGATTACTACTAAGGTTCTAAGATCATTTGAATGGATTACCATTAAGGTTATCCCGCACATGTTAGCCAATCCATCTCTTTGTTTCCCTTCGTTGTCATGGAGCCATGTAGGCTTCACAAGAAGCGACAAATTCATACAACACATTGTTCGGAGTGAGCATATGAGATTCATGTGAATTGATTCAGCGGATTAAAGACTATTGATTCCACATGTCACGTTTAATAAAATAATTATAAAGAAAAGAAGCTACATACATTTTAAAATTATATTATTTAAATTTGAAAATCTAATTTCAAATGAAAATAAAACAATTGTACAAAAGTACAAGAACATGCACATAGTAAAAGCTCAATCTAAAAACGAGGGCAGAACTACGGGGGCCACTGCAAACTCAATCCCTAGAAGATTTCTGGTTCCACAAGTGGGCTAATATCTATTGATTTTTGGCTTTTGCTAGACCAATACAAACTCTATTGCTGATATTTGAAACTGTGCTTGCCAAACCTTTTATTAGACATTTCATCTAACCTGAGTAAAAAAAAAATAGAAATTGCAAATGGACCACCTTGGGAGTTGGATCTCACAAAATCCCAACCTGTGTATGTTGTTCGTAATGAAAGGCCCAATTAACTGGTTACCAGTAGGACCCTACTCCTAAATAATGGGCATGGACCACGGTGGTCCAACCCAATCATCCTCATTTTGGGGGCACTTTGTCATCTACCCGAAAGAACCGAACATGATAACTGCATAAGTACTTCTTTTTTTTTTTTCCCAGTAAAAAAACCTTCATAAGGTTGTTTTATTTGACTCCCCTTTGGAATTTGGGAAGCCCTCTGGCTCTACTCCGTAAACACACAAGATGATAAGAAGTATGACTGGCAAAGAAAAAACACCTGTTATTTTCAGTGGGTTTACAGTTTTACCGGAATGAGATGGGAGATGAGATGGGAGATGATGAAAGGATGAGATGGAGAAAAAATGGAATGGGTGGGGTTTGTTACCCACGTTGACAATGACGTGAGTGGAGGGAGAAAGAAAAGGGGGAAAAAGAGAAAGAGGTGGGGCGGTAGTGAGCTGGGTGGAGTGAGAGAGAACAAGAGAGAAAGGAAGAGGGAAACAGAGAATGGGGAAATAGAGAGAGATGGAGTGGGCTGCAGGTTCGCCGGAGATGGTGGTGGCCGGCGGTGATGGTCCTGGTCGCCGACGGCCACAGTGGTGCTCCGGGACGGTGGGGCAGCGAGATGGGTGAAGGAGAGATGAATGAGAGAATGAGGAGGGGGCTGCTGCTGTTAAGGAGAAGGAGAGAAATGAGGGAAGAAGTGGGCTGCTGCTATTGTGGAGTGAAGGGTAAGAGAGTGGGGTGGGTTATGTGACCTTAACCTTATGTTTGGGAAGGGGGTAAAATGAGGGGAAGGAAAAAAGGATGGGAAAATGGAGGGAAAGTGGAGATGGGGGCTGTTTGGGAAGGGGGGAGGGAAAATGGGGGAGGGGAATTAGGGGGTAAAATTTTCAAAATTTTACTCCTAAATTTTCCTTTCAAAATTGGTGGGAAAGAATGAGGGAAAGAGGGGATTTCCCTCCCCTCCCCTCCCCTCCCCTACTTCCCAAACAAGAGAAGGGCAAATAATTTTCCCTCCCCTCCCCTCCCCTTCATTTTCCTTTTCCCTCATATTTTCCCTCCCCTCCCCTCCCCTCCCCCCTTCACAAACATAGGGTAAAGGAAAAAGGGAAATGAGAGATGGGTTGCACGTGGGTTAAGGTGGAGAGGGGGTGGGGAAATGGAAAATGGGAAATGGGAAATGGAGTTTGACTTTTTTGGGAAATTATAAAATAAGTTTAGAATGGGTTTTGGGTCGGGTTCTAGGATTCGGATCGGGATGCAACAAAAGGACAAAGTCTGGGAAATTAGGTAATCTACCTGATAGTGCCAAAATCTCGAAAGTGCAAAATACTAAAAAGACATCGAGGCTTTTTGGAAATAGCGATACACACCTCTATTGTACCCAAACACCCTCGGACTGCGCAAGACTTTGCACGCGTGATCCACACGTCAAACCCGACTCGCTAAGACTCTAAACACACTTAATTAATTAATCAAATAATTAATTATGATATTATAGGATTGAGGTCAGGATGTTACATCCTCCCCCCCTTAGAATATTTGGTCCTCCAAATAACTAACACACCTCCGGAAGCAACTCTGGATACTTCTCCTTGACCTGATCCATGAGTTCCCATGTAGCTTCCCTAGGGCTATGATGTTCTCACTGTACCTTGACCCAATGAATGATCATTGTCCTCAACACCTGCTTCTTTGTATCAATGATCTTCTTCAGTCTCGTAGGCCACTTCACATACTCGGATGTCAATATCAAACGGTCCAATGTATCTCCGAGCCAATTTACCTTTCTGCCCAAATCCCATAGTTCCTCTAATCGGTGAGACTTTGAAAAAACCTTTGTCTTCGACTTTGAACTCTAAATCTCTCCTCTTGGGGTCTCCGTACTCTTCTAGCAATCTCTTGCAATCTTCGGCCTGTCAATGATTTGTTTCACCTTCTCACTG
Source organism: Persea americana (assembly GCA_029852735.1). NCBI lineage: Eukaryota > Viridiplantae > Streptophyta > Magnoliopsida > Laurales > Lauraceae > Persea > Persea americana. The sequence goes on from CM056812.1 coordinate 4,157,839, forward strand.
GTATCACTGATGATCGTAGGTCCATGAAAACTCCGAACACCAATCTTGTCCCAACAAACCGAGGTCTTGCACTTCCGTCCGTACAATGCCTCGAACGGTTCCATCCTGATACTAGAGTGATAACTGTTGTTGTAGGTAAATTCACATAAAGGAAGACTCTTATCCCAATCCTTCCCGAAGTCTGGAACACATGCCCGCAACATATCCTCTATAGTCTGGTTGGTCCTCTCAGTCCACCTATCAATCTGAGGGTGATACACGGTACTAAATTTCAATTTAGTGCCCAAAGTTTCTTGCAAACTAACCAAAAATCTACTCACAAACCTCATATCTCTGTCTGAAACAATGGAATCTGGTATTCCGTGTAATCTGATTACACTATCAATGTACTTGCGTGCCAAAATATCCATAGATCCTCTCATTTTCATCGAAATGAAGTGGGTTGACTTAGTGGGTTTGTGAACGATCACCCAAATACTATCATGGTCCATGGGTGGTAACCCTACAACGAAATCCATGGTGATATGCTCCCACTTCCATTCCTGTGTCTTCAAGGGTTACATGGTGATATGCTCCCACTTCCATTCCTGTGTCTTCAATGGTTGAAGTAACCCTGGAGGTTTCTGATGCTCAACTTTCACTTGTTGACACACTAGATATCTAGAAACAAACCCTGCAATGTCCTTCTTCACGTTGTTCCACCAATAATAGCTTCGTAGGTTCTAATACATCTTGGTGCTCCCTGAGTGAATAGCATAACGAGAATGGTGTGCTTCAACCATAATTTCGTTTCTCAAATCCTGCACACCCGGTACACATAATCTGTCCTGACAATACAATACTCCATCCACAAGTCTGAACTCTGGCCTGTCTGCTATGCTGTCAATCAATCAGACTAACTCTGAATCTTCTCTCTGACTGTCTTTGATTCTGCCTAGAATCTCTGGTTCCCAAGTATGCATATTGGCAACTATGACCCTTTCACTCTGAGGCTGGAACTCTATATCCAAATCCCTGAATAAATCTGTTAAAGACCATTCTATCATTAAGCATTTGGTAATGGTTGTCTTTCTGCTGAGTGCATCTGCAACCACATTTGCTTTTCCGGGATGATACTTTATCGGAAAGTCGTAGTTCTTGATGAATTACATCCATCTAGTCTGCCTCACATCCAGATCATTCTATCCGAACAAATATTGAAGACTCCTATGATCCGAATGAACCTCAAATCTCTCACCATACAGGTAGTGTCTCCACATTTGCAGTGCCATAACCACTGTTGCAAGCTCCAAATCATGAGTAGCGTATCTCTTTTCATGTTCTTTCAACTGTTTGGACCCGTAGGCCACTACTTTTCCTCCCTGCATGAGTATGCATACCAATCCTATACCTGAAGCATCTATAAATATTTCAAACCCTCCATTCCCTGTAGCTAATGTAAGGATAGGGGTTGTGGTCAACCTGGTCTTCAACTCTTAAAAGTTTGCCTCACACTATTCTGTCCATACAAAAGGAACATATTTCCTTGTCAATTTGGTCAATGGGGCTACTATACTGGAGAAGCCCTTCACAAATCTTCTGTAATGCCTTACCAAACCCAGAAAACTTCTGATTTCTGTCACTGTCTTCGGACTCTCCCAACTGACTACTGCTTCAATCTTCGCTGGATCCACTATTAAACCTTCCTTAAAGATTATGTGTCCAATAAAAGACACTTACTCAAGCCAAAACTCACACTTGTTCAGCTTGGCATAGAGTTAATTCTTTCTCAAAATCAGCAATGAAGCTCTCAAATGCTCCTCATGATCATCTCTAGGCCTCAAATAGACTAGAATATCGTTTATAAACACTACTGCAAACTGATCTAAGCATGGTGCAAAGTGTTGGAAACTTATACTAAAAGCATACTTTTTATGTATTTGTCTTTGACTGATTTATTTATTAGTATATTTTGTCTTTTCATCTAACTAGATTTTATATGGGCAAATGGCTGCGTTATTTATTATTATGCATGTGTGTGTCTTTTATTCTATGAAGTAGACAAATTGGTGTGTAGAGTTCTGCTTATACACAGAGGACTTATTTATCGGTTATTATAGAATATAAGTTGTTGTTCCAATCTATATGGATTTGGACATACCATCAATACGATTGTAGAATGATGTTTCAGCAGGATTGTCTTGACTGCGAGAAATGGTATAGTTTCAACTCATTATGCTAGTACGCTTTGTGTGTATTGAACATTACCGTTTTTAGGTTTATTGTCTTTATACTGACTATATAAGATGATTAACATCCAAATGGTTATTATGAATACTTGTACTCTTAATCATGACATAACTAATAGACACATACATTTAGTGTTTGGCATTTTGATTTACGCATGAGTGAGATCTTTTATGGGTCAATAATCTCAGTGAATTGGATGGTTACACTACGTGTATGGTGCATATTAGTTTACTGACGGAATCCACGTCTCGTAATAGGGATTGATGCTATCCCCTTGATAAAACTTTTAAGTTTTGATTATGTCAAACCCTGCAGATGGACTTTGTGTCCGACATATCAAATAAGTTAAGTGTAAGGTTTTAAGGAATTATAAAGATATTAATTAAATATAGATGTCGGTAATTATTTAATCGATGGATATCTGAAATCTTAATGTGGGAAGATTAATAAGCATTCAATAACAAGAAGCTCAAAATATAATTTTGAGAATAAGGACATGAGTGTAATTATAATTCTTTAGTGAACAGAATTGTAATTTATGGAATTAAGATTCTAATTTGGATCGAATTAGGGTTTTCTTGCTTCCATAAGGAGCTTATCCTTATTTACTTCTTAAGGTCCCTATTTTAGCCTATAAATATTCGTTATTGCTCTCTAGGTCATAGAATAAGAGAAATCTTGTTTTTTACAGCAAAGAAAATTTGCAGAAAATGCTCACTTCCTAGCGTGAATTCGAGCATAGAGGAATATAGTAGAAGATCTTGAGATTTTTGGGTTGCTGTAAGACTGAGATCAAATCAGAGAGATCTCGTATGTATGGTTTTAATTATCATCATCTAAAATAATTTCCCCAGAGATCTGTACGCAATATCTAGGGTTCCTGGCGGCAGCCCTTTTCTAACACAAAGATCATGTTCATCAAAGCCATGAACACCCCTAATGCGTTGGTCAACCCAAAGGGCATAACCAAGAACTCATAATGGCTATATCTGGTCCCGAAGGCTGTCTTTTGCACATCTTGATCTCTGACTCTTAACTGATGGTAGCCTGATCTCAAGTCGATCTTCGAAAAATGCTGTGCTCCTTGCAGCTGATCAAATAACTCATTTATCCTAGGTAGTGAATACTTGTTATTGATTGTAGCATGACTCAACTGCCTATAATCTATGCACATACGCATCGAACCATCCTTCTTTTTCACAAAAAGGGTGCACCCCATGGTAACACAGTCGGTCTCACAAATCCTTTGTCTAGGAGATCCTGTAGCTGTACTTTCAACTCCCTTAGCTCCGTTAGAGCCATCCAGTATGGTGCTTTCGATATCAGTGCCTTCCCTAGCACAAGCTTAATCGTAAAGTCTATCTCTCGAACCAGTGGTAATCCAGGTATCTCATCCAGAAAGACATCCAGGAACTTGCATACTACTAGGATGTCCTTCACCACTTTGGACAATGTATCATCCGTGATAAATGCCACATAGCCTTCACATCCACTCTTAATCAATCTGTCTACTCTCAAAGCTGAAATGACTCTAATGGACATGGGTTTCCTTTCTCCAACAATCTCAACGTTGTACACAATAAATTCATGCATAAATAAAGAAAATGCACCAAAATTCATTGAATGCAAATTTCCCTCCATTTAATGGGAGGTTTTACATTCAATCTCATGGATACATCATACTCTCGATCGTGAGAACTCATCGATCGTTAATTACATCCTCAATGGAAAACCTATGATTATCAAGACATTGACTCAATCAAATTTACAAAGAAAACACATGAATTAAATAAATAAAAATTGACAAATCCCTGCTCTTCGCTTTTATTGTCAGAAGTAGCTCTTTTGATTCACCCGGATCTTCATGATCATTTCTCGATTGGGTTCATTAATTGATGAATTTGATGATAATTTTTTATTAATGGGTCATCCCTTGTATTTTATTGGCCCATTAGAATTATGTTCATAATGGACTTGAAATGGTCAGGCCTCACTGCAAAACAGGTTGAATTGGGTAGGTTGACCCACGCCTTGTGGTTAGATGGGTGAGCTTTGACCTTTTCTCGTAGAGAGATTTTTTTTTAATTTTTTTTTAAAAGGGTGGTTTGAGCTTCCTTGTATCAAGGAGCAATTCTCGACCTTTTCCCTCTTATCCCTTTTAACTTCTTATAATCATTCCATCTTACGTATGAGTCAATGAGTTCAAAAGATTTGAATTTGTTGACACACTGAAGAGGCTAGAACTAGCAACACTACCACCCAATTAAAGATCAAATAAAAATTGAGGTATGTTGACCTCTTTTGCATAATTTAGTATTTCTTTGTCTTTTTTTTTAGTATAAAATATTCATAGTTCGAAAGTATATTATGTATGTCTAATGCTGTTCATAAGCATAGCATTCGGTTGAATAGCAAATTCATTTTCTGATGGACACATGTAATGATTTATGCCAATCATTTTTTTAGCCAGTATTGCAACCCAATTTTTGGTCATCATCATATCCAAATCTCTACTAAAATCAGGGTTGTAACTTAGTCCAATTTCCAATCATTACTTGGACTGATTTTGGTCTATTGTTCTGACCCAGATTTGGCCTATAAGTCTGGCATGGTTTTGACTTATAAGTATAGCTTGACTTAGACCTGTAATTTTGTCGTGATTTATACTTATAATTCTGGTCTAATTTAGGCTTGTAATTCTTGCCTGATTTTATATTGCAATTGAAACCATTTATAACAGTACATCTTTGGTTAGTACTTTAGCCACCTCCTTAGGCCTGCCGCGATACCAATTCCGGTTTAATATTCTAGTTGTACTCACCATTTTTATTTTTATTTTACTGGTATATGCTGGCTTTTTTTTTTTAACCATTTATATCAATACACCTTTGGTTAGTACTTTAGCCACCTCCTTAGGCCTGCCGTGATACCAATTCCGGTTTAATATTCTAGTTGTGCTCACCATTTTTATTTTTTTTGACTGGTATATGCTGGCTTTTTTTTTTTTTTTTTTTAACCAATTGTCAGAACCCCTTTTTAACCTGTATTTGGGCTATAGTGTTGACCCATGTCCAGGTGGGATTTGAGTTGAGTTCTGATTCATTCAAAACTATAATTTGGACGTTTTTATAACCCATTTAGAGTCATAGTTTGAACTAAATTTTGAGCCCACTTTCAGCCAATATTTGGACAATATTTCAAGCCAATTCTGGCCAATTTCTGATTCATAATCAACCTTATTTTTACTATTGTTCGGGCTGATTTTCAACTCATTTAAAAGCAAATGTGACTTGACTTTTAACCCATTTATAGAAACCAGTTCAAGTCAAAGTTTCACCCATTTAGAGAAACAAGTTTGGGGCAAGGTTTAACCCATTTAGAGAAAACAGTTTGGGTCAAGCTTTAACACATTTAGAGGAAACAGTTTGGGTCAAGGTTTAACCCATTTAGAGAAAACAGTTTGGGTCAAGGTTTAACCCATTTAGAGGAAACAGTTTGGGTCAAGGTTCAACCCATTTAGAGACACAGATTGGGTTGGCTTATAAACCTGTTGGTATTCAATAAACCAACGTAGGCAATCATGCTAGAAGAGTGTAAATTTTAGTCTTTTCTTGGGTTGGATAATACCAAGTTAAATTGTTTGGCTACAGATTCAATACAAAAATATATATCCTGGGTTCACTCCTTAATCTTTGGAACCCAGTTTAGAAGTGAGTTCAATGTTCTGGTTGAATCCAGGTCATGGGTTCAGGTCCTTTATTTATTTAAACCCAAACTCTTTTGCCACATCAAATACCTGATTTTTAGGCCTATTCACAGAACTGATTTTCAGTCTATTTGGGTCCCTCTTTTAGACTATGTTTCAGCCCACCATATCCATCTATTTGGGGTGGCTTTTGACCCAATTAGAGCCCTATTCTTAACCAATTTCTCAACCTGTTTGCAGACAAAATCTGGCTGTAACCCAGCCCAATTTCAATAAGTGTTTGGGCTAAAATCCAGCCCAGTTTGAGTTTTGAACTCATTCATATGTTCACTTTGTTTGGATGTGAGGATCCAAGTTGTTAATTTGTTTAGAGGGGTTCAAAATTATCTGGGTGCTTGGTTCTGATGATTCCAGAGTGTTTGGTTGGGAGGATTCAAGATTATGTGGAGGGCCTTTAAATAAGGATCAGAATCTCCATTTTTAATGTTAGCCAAATCACTGTGTACATGAGATTTTAGCAAAGGGTAGGGACCTTTTAAATCCCTAAATCTCTATTTTTTTTTTTTTTTTTTTTAGTCTTCTTATGGAAGGGCAGATTACTAAAAAAAACAGAAATCCGAATCTCTATTTGAGAAAGGAAACAAGATGGGGAATGATTGAAAGGTGCAATACTATGACCTTTTTTTTTAGGCAGGCAGATTTCTTTTTTTGAGAAATCTGAATCTTCTTTTTTTTTATGATAGGTGTAGATTTTATTTGTTTTTAGAGAGTAGGGCATAATTCCCTTGTCTTGGGATTCTGAATCTCCATTTGCAGAATAGCTATGATATATGAGGAAGATGAGATGATGTAATGGAGGAGATGAAATGGAGATGATGTGGTGGTTGGAGGGCAGATCCTTATTAAATAAATATCCGAATCTCCAATCGGAAGTGAAATGGAGATGTGATGTAGAATGAGATGGAGAAGATGGAGTGAAGGGGAAGATGATGTAGAAATCTCACACTTTTCTCTCTCCCTTTCTTTTCTCTTCTCCTTCTCTTCTTTTCTTTTCTTTCCCTTCTTTGTTAGCAAAAACAGTCGACCCTTGTTCATTCCTCTCTTACTCTTTTTATTATCTTTCTTTTGGGTGGTTATGACAACTACCATAATGAGGTATCATGGAGTTAGTGGAGGAGTCGGTGATGAGCAGTTTCCAAAACTCCCCAACGAGTTTCTTTGAATGAGTCTTATGACCATTTTTATACATTTATGGGGAATTGAAACTTAGACCTTTGAGATTATGTGCATTGGCTTCCACCACTTTACCAACAACTACTTATGTAGTTTTTACTAAAAAAAATGTTTGAAATTTTGATGACTTGGGCATTGAATCATGCTAATTTAATGGGCTTAGACCAATTTCCATATGCATCTTTTGTTTGGCAAAATTTTGACATTGACACTGTCCTCTAGCACGTGCAGTCTAATTGTCTTGTTGAAGCAATCCATAACAACTCTGTAAGTGGACAACCAGTCCATTCCCGGTATCACATCGAAATCTTTCATCCCTAGGATGATCAAGTCTACAGATAGGATGAAGTCTCCCACCTGCACTTTGCAAGCTGGATAACAGGATCCACATTGCACTGTCTTCCCTAATGGGGTACTAACAAACAATTTACAATGTAATGGAGTTATGTCTCCCACCAAACATGCAGCAAAAATAAGTGACACAAAAGAATGTGTGGAACCGGAATCAAATAAGACTTTAGCAGGTACATCTGAGATAGGGAGTGTACCTTCCACCACTCCTCCTCCTTCGTCAGCCTCCTAATGATCTAAGGCATAAACTCTGCCCTGTTGCTGAGGCCTCTGTTGCTGTCGCTGCTATCCATATTGTTGTCCCTGGGGCTTCTGTTGCCCCCTGTTCTACAATGATCTCGCAAGTCTAAGTTGTTGCTGCTGCTGCGGTGCCCGAGGTTGTTGCTGATTAGGCTGTTGCAGCCTATTAGGTGGTGCGTGCCTCAAAGGCGCTGCTGCCATCGGTGGTCGAGGAGCTGCATTCAGTACGCCCTGTCCTTGGCCCTTCTTCATCAGGTAGTCGCGAACCTTGTGGTCAAACTTCCCACAATCATAGCATGCTCCACTCATCCATCGGCACTCCACTGATAAGTGGCCCTTGCCACAATGAACACTAGATATCTTATGTGCCTGATCTGACCTAGGTCTTTTGGTTTATTGCTGATACTGTTGCTGTGAACGTTGCTGATAATGTTGTTGATGCTAATATTGTTGCTATGAACACTGCTGGAACTGCTCTGTACTCTGACTCTTAGCCTGAATATGCACTTGCTGAAGTTGCTGCACATAGAGGGTCTTTTTTCGAATGGACTTCTCTGTCCAATATGCTCGCTTGAGGTTCTCCTCGTAGTTAGGTAAGGTGACAGAAGTCACATCCATCTAAATATCAGGCCTCAATCCCCGAATGAACCTCATCACCTTATCTGCCTCAAGTGCAATCAAGGTCGGTGCAAACCTAGACAAGTTTGTGAACTTCAGCTCGTATTCATGTACCATATCTTCTCCTTGGAGCAAGGATTCAAACTCAACAACCTGTTGTGCTTGGATGTGGGGTGGAATTTACTTGGTATGGAATAGAGTCTGGAATGATGTCCAAGCAATGTCATTGAGTATCGTGTCACACTACTACAATTTAGCTTTTTTACAACGCCAAAAAACCGTCGCAGATAATACAAAAAGCATCACAAAAAGTAATTGCGACGCAAAAAACTGAGCGTCGCAAAGGGGTCATAAATGATGGGGTTGCAGAAAGATTAGCTACACTAAAGACTCCAGCGTGGCCATAGGAGAGAGTATTTGTGATGGTTTCAAAGAGTTGCTAATTACATATCAATTGCGACGTTTTCTAAGCATCGCAGATAATAATTTATTTGCAACGGCAAAATTACATCACGAATAATTTATATTTGCGATGATTCAAAAAAGTCGTTAATAAATCATTAAGGGCAACGCACTTATAAAATTGCAAACAATCTTTTTTTGCAACGCTTATATGGTGTCGTAAATAATCTTCATCTTGTTACATTTGATTATTTGCAATGCAATAAAAGAGCTGCAAATAATAATTTTTTGAATTTTTTTTATAATTTCAAAAAATAAATATTTTTCTTGTTTTGATACCCTATCAATACAAATATAATCTCATCATCTATTCACAATCCATCCATTCACAAATCTTTAATGCAAAGTCATTATTGGGTCATCACAATCATTTATCTCTAAGTAGCAATTGAGGTATGAAAATAACACTCCATCGATGTAAAAACATAAACTAAATTAATTCATTGAATTTGAGTGCAATGAAACACTTGTCCTCATCAGAAATTCTTACTGAAGCTATTGATAAAATTCTGCTAAACATAAATCTATATAATAATTGGTCTCAATATAATATAGAAACAGTGATTGAAAGACGGTCTTCGATGATATGTATGTATCATGGAGAGACAACGAACAATTTCACGATAAAACGTAACATCCTCAAATTGATCTGCGCCGTCCAAACGGGTCCAAAAAATGTTGCTTGTTCTTATTTTCTCTTCATCTCCCATTTCGATCTGTAATAAATAAAACAAGATAGATGTTAAAATCTATAAATTAAAAAAAAATCGAGACCATTGAGTTTGTTTGAAATTGAATGGTAGTACTCCTTTTTACATAAGTTAGACATTGCATCAAGGCGATGGTTGCACTCTTTTCTGATAGTATACTAAATCAACTAATATCTAAGTTTTAATTGCACCAAATATTGAACAACTATAGAAGCAGAAATTCACAAAAATATATATATAGAAGCAGGAAGTGGAACAAAAATAATAAATCTAAATCACAACTCCAAATCTATAAAAGTAGCAATAAAATCTAAACATAATCCAAAGCTAAATGTGTTTGGCATCGACATCCCACTGTTAAGTGATTGACAGTAGTAACATGTACTTATGTTATCCTTTGCTTGGTCGACTAAAACAGGAACTTCAAGAATTGGTTTTGCTCCACAATTGATCGGTTGTGGAGATTATTCATAACAATGGTTTTGTTCCCAATCTGCCACTAAATCTGATGTCCTGTGGAGGAGGCTAGCACTCAATGCACAGATGACTGTGCAAGAGCAACAATTAAAAACATGTTATTTGGCAATCCAACTAAAACAACCAGTAAAGTTCTTGAGATTTTTTATTATTTATATATTGAACTATGTAAGTTATTGAACAATGGAAATTTTATTCAATATTTTTTAAATTACTCCAAAGGAATAAAAGATGTCAGAAGTTTAATGTGAAAAAAGTGACTGACTTGTGTTTTTTCAAATATTTTGGAAGATGGAAAGATCTTTAGAAGCACACAATCTACAAGACATACATGAATACAAATAGAATTTTAGAACTTGGATTCTTCATATAAGGTGAGGAAGTGAATGTATAGAATACAAGTAAAATTTCCACATTGAAACACTGGCCTTGAAGAAACATCTTTTGTAATGAGGATAATAAGAAAGGAACTAACACTCACAACTCTACCTACTACATAAACAATACAGTAAAGTTGTAGCTTTTCAAAAGAGAGGAAAAGCACCCTATTCCGTAGAAGCACACGATTGAAAGATTGAAAGATCTTTAGAAGCACAAGATCTACAAGACATACATGAGATTCCTTATAGCTAAGTATGAAGAAGCACCCTGTTCCGTAGGGAGGAGTCAAAGGACCAAATCTCATAGTCACTACTTGTAATAAGTTTCTGCCTACCTAAACTAATTTGTAACCAACTACTAAATCAAAAGCAGACTCTGAATGACTGGAACTGTGCAGAATGCCATACACAAGTGAACCTAATGCATAACTTCATGATAACAGATGTGACTCCCAGAATAAGAAATTAGATGGGAAATAGAATAAGATCATGAATCCCACCTGACAATTTATAAAGTCAAAACGAGTATGACATCCTATAATGCGCATATCATCCTGCCTTGTTTGATCCAGAAGAGTTTGAATAATGTACAGTAAGCTACCCGCAAATAGTGGCCTAAAATATATTAAAAGAATCAAATTATTCAATAAAATTTAGTGAGCATGGACCAAAACAGAATAAGAAGCTACCTCTCCTTATGCATCAAAGCATAACCAAAATAACAAGTGTACTAGGGGAAGTTAAATCAAGGCAGCATGAGGAAACTAAAGGACTGTCCACAAGAACTGAAGCACTATGGTAGAAGCTTAGTTATTGCTGATGTTTATGGAATAAAAAATAGAACAATTTGTCCAGATCGTATTCAACAAATAATATTGTTACCCTGATCTATAAGTTAATATGTTAAATATTGCTGAAGATTGGTGAAATTGACGGGTATTATGTTACTATGGTTCTGGTTCATACTATTTCTACTGTGACTTTTTATCGTGTGTGGTGGATGTTCATTTCCAATGGTGGAGTGGTGGTTATTAGTAAACACCTGCCTTGTGTGGATTAACTTGCTGGAACCTCAGTGCAAGATTCTGCATGGGCTCATGATTTAATATGGATCAATTTTAATGGAATTGTTTCTATTGTTTAGGGTTTATTTAATAGGGGTTTAGTGTGAAATTAGCGTTAGAGGAATGGATTAAAGGTTTTGGACTATGATGCCCACATAAGGCATGGATATGGCAGGGACATGCTATGGACACGGTAAGGACACAGATTTTACACATAAAAAGTGAAGTATTGGATACGATACGACATGATACGCTACCCATTATGAAGTATCCGTGCAACATAGGTTAAGGAGATTGGTAACTTATTGTGGACGATAAATAGTTTTGCGCAATCTACTTGAGCTGGTTGGAACAGTATAGTATGGTTTTTCTTGTTGAGTTATGATCAAATGTGGTGTTTAAAGTTTTAGTTTGATTTTCAAATGCATACAAGCTGTTAATTAAATTGGAGTTTAATTTGCTGATTGTTGGATTAGACTTTAGGCTTGTGCCGACTAGATCTTAAATAAGAGCTAAAGCACTGCGAACTAGGAAATGTTTTTCTGATGGCCGACATCTGACCTTAACTCTTAAAATGGGTGATGTGATAACATGGGTCCGTCATGGCCCTTGTCCAGTTCCTCCAAAGTCTGCATCACTAATCGTAGGAGCTATGAATCATAGGATTTTTTATGTAAATGTAGAAGTAAATAATTGATCATTGTTTTCACACTTCAAAATTGAGAATTTTATTGGCCAGTCCTATTTGGCAATTTTTCTTATCTATCATCTGTTTTATTTAGGGAGTGTGATTCAATGATCTTCATGGTTTTCTTGAACCCTCTTCTGATTATTGATGATCTTGAATTGTCAAATTCAGGTTCTTGTTTTATACATAGTGTGTAACTTAGGGATTTCTGCTAATCTAATTTTAACAATATTATGGTGATGGTAATCTGAGTTTTTAGATGATTGATCATACGTTTAGGACCCGTTTGGATGTCTACAGAATAAAATATTTACATATTTAACTATTGTAAGAATAAAATAGAATACAATACAATAATGCAATATTATAACAGTATAATATTTTTACTGTTTGGCAATTTTTTAAGAATATTACAGATTTTAAATTGAGCAGTTTGGAAGGTGTTATGATTAAAGTAAATTATATTATAAGAATATTTTTTTATTAAATATTTTAATTTATATGTAATTTATCACATCTAGATAAAAAAGTAATGTGGTAAAGTAAAGTTTAACTTTCATGTTTCTACCATAAGTTACTTTTCTTTTATCACATAAAACCATGATAAAGTATAGTAAAGTAAAGTAAAGTCAATAAAAAAATAACTACTTTATAACTCTCTCTCCTAGTTTACTTTACCACATACTTCATCTGACCTAACTTTACCTCACCTTTAACCATGATATGATATCAATCTTTATTTTACTTTACCACATCCGTAAACAAGTTATTTTTTATTTACCATATAAAACTACGATAAAATATGATAGAGTAAGGTAAAGAAAAGAAACTACTTTACCATTCCTTCCCACTTTACTTCACCATGTACTTTATCTCACCTTTACTTTACCACACCTTTACCGTCCTATGAAATTTACTTTTACTTTACTTTACCATATATGTAATCATATACATTATAATGGATTTGGTAAACTAAAATCTTTACTTTACTTTACCACTTTGTAATAGTCATTTTTAAAGATTCTTATCTTGTAGAAAGTTTTCTATAGGGGAGAGCTGTAGGAGAAAATATTAAACTTTTTGAAAGAAAAGAATCTTTTCTTCAAATTTTTCTTGAATTACCAAACGCACAAGATTTTCTTCTTTAAAAAATGAAAGATTATATTCTATAAAATATTATTTTCTTGTGTTTTCTTGTGTATCCAAACATGTCTTTAGAGTCAATTCTTTATGTATGAAAGAATTTTGAACTCAAAAGAGGTGTACTCTTGTTTTGGCAAAACCCAAGTTTTCTACTTAAAAAACTCACAATCAAAATTTGATATTTCAGGCAAAGTAGATGGTTTCAAAAATTTCTAACAAAGCCATAAAAATAAAAATAAAAAGGGAGGACTCGAATCCCCATCAAAAAGTGGAGTTAGAGGTCATTCTTTCCAAACTGTCCAAAGCTAAACATGATTTTGAGGAAGAATAATTTCTACAGGTCTCATGAGTTCAAATCAGAATTTCCCTATTTCATGAGAAAAGTTAGATTTTTGAATTATCTTTCAAGAAAAATGATTATTTTTATTTTCAGTATAGAATATCTTATAAAAAAATTTTGAGAACTATCAAAATTGTTTTATGCACAATTGCATGTTTTCTTACAAAAATACACTTTTTTGTAAAAATTCCACAGAAATTCACAGAAGAGTATAATCATGATTTTTGGAGAGAATTTAAAGATTTCACAGAGAAAATTATAAATTTTGGTTTTTTGTCAATTTCATTTAAAGAAATGAAATTTAAAATAAAAGGCCGCAAATACTGACTTTACGTGTTTTATGAGTTTCCTATGATAGGAAACTAATCCGAACAAAAAAAAATATATTGGGGATGATGTGCTATTTGTCTACAATAAGTGGTTCAAATATCTAAGGTCTAGTCGACTACTTACCAATTGTGTCCCATATTTTAGCCTATTTTCTAAATTGTATTGTTGCCTTTTTGTTAACAACTTATGATATTATAGTGGAAAGAGCAAGTGTTTTATTTTATTGAGGATTTTAAGCGAATAGTCCCGAAATTTGGACATTCCTCAGAAAGGGTCCCCACATATTGTATATTACTAATGAGGTCTTCCCGCTAGATTTTTTTATTTTTTTATACTTTTTTCTGAGCGACGATAGCATCACCACAGGCGACGCTAGCGTCACTCGTCAGACACCTTGCTGAGTACCCCTGTTTATGATATTTTTTAGCCGACTTCCCTTTGGTTTTTTTGGCTGAATTTGGGGCTTTCGAAGACCATATTATGAACTTATAATCTTCTATTTTTCACTTAATTACAATCATGTTTGCCTGCATTTTAAACCGTGCACTTTTGCAAATCGGTTAAGAAAATCTGCAGTCACCTTACTGAGTACCCCTGTTTAGGACATTTTTTAGCTAACTTCCCTTGGTTTTTTTGCTGAGATTTGGGGCTTTTGAAGACCATATTATGAACTTATAATCTTCTATTTTTCACTTAATTACAATCACGTTTACCTGCGTTTCACACCGTGCACTTCTGCAACTCGGTTAAGAAAATCTGCAGACACCTTGCTGAGTATCCCTATTTAGGACATTTTTTAGCCAACTTCCCGAAGGTTTTTTGGGCTGAAATTTGGGGCTTTCGAAGATCATATTATGAACTTATAATCTTCTATTTTTCACTTAATTACAATCATGTTTGCCTGCGTTTCAAACCGTGCACTTTTACAACTCGGTTAATAAAATTTGCAGACACCTTGTTGAGTACCCCTGTTTATGACACTTTTTAGCTGACTTCCCTAGGTTTTTTCGGCTGAGATTTAGGCTTTCGAAGACCATATTATGAACTTATAATATGCTATTTTTCACTTAATTATAATCACGTTTGCCTGCATTTCGAACGGCACACTTTTGCAACTCGATTAAGAAAATCTGCAGACACCTTGCTAAGTACCCCTGTTTAGGGCACTTTTTAGACCACTTCCGAGGTTTTTTTTTTTTTTTTTTTTGCTGTTATTTGGGGCTTTCGAATACAATATTATGAGTTTATAATCTACTATTTTTCACTTAATTACAATAACATTTGCCTGCGTTTCGAACAGCACACTTTTGCAACTCAGTTAACACAAATATGTAGAAACCCTGTTCAGATACAAGATAGCCCTGTTTAGAATCACATGCACATAAAATGCAATCATTTCAGATGCAAGATAGCCCTATTTAGAATTAAAAATTTCCCCAAAAAACCACAACATAGGCCTGTTCAGATACAAGATCATACAAACTTATAGCATATTAGAAGTTCATAATATGGTCTTCGAAAGCCACAAATCTCAACCAAAAAAACCCTCGGGAAGTCTGGGGAAATGGAGAAATAGGAGGAGAAGAGGAAGAAGAGAAATTAGGAGATGCTCTGACGAGTGACGCTAGCATCTCCTTCGTCAGACACGAGTGACGCAAGACATTAGGAAATGCTCAGACGAGCGACGCTAGCGTCTCTCTCGTCAGTCACGAGTGACGCTAGCGTCACTCATATGAAAGTCGAAAAAAAAAATGAGATAAGGCCTGACGGACCTCGTTAATACAATACCATATTTAGGGACCCTTTCCAAGGTATGTCCAAATTCTAGGATTTTTTTCGTAAAATCTTCTATTTTATTTTATTTTTTAGCTCTGCTTTTTGATGAGCTGGGGTTGGTGTGTGAGGACTTTGTATTTTACTGGAAGAGTAGGTTAGTTTGCAGGTCATGGTAAAGAAACTATGGGGGGTGCTTTAAGAAATATAAAATAATGTGTATAGTACTGTTGCAGGAGCAGGGAGGGTTGAACAAGAACTTTGCCCGCAAAATAATGCCTGTGGTAAGTTCTCGGTTGCTTTGGCCTTTTTGATGAATCTATTAATTTGATTGTCTGATTTTATTTTTTTTTTACTTCAGGTCATTGCTCTAGTCATTGTTCTTCTTGGACTTCTGTACTGCCTTCATGTGATTCAATGAACTTGTACAGAGTGTGAAGTATGGTTTCAAATTGAGGTATCGGTCGCAGTATCAGCCGGAACAAAAAACCGATATGATATCGGTATCGGTCGTGGTTATCGATCCGTCGCGATCGTCATGGTGTGAATTTTTCTTTTAATCCAAAAAAAATCACAAAAATATTCAAAAAATTCAAAATATTAGAAAATGCTGGAAAACAATATTTTTTTTTCCATTAGTAACAACAATAAATCAAAATACCTGTCATCTTAAGTTATGAGTCATGTCTGTGTCGCACTTCGCTGTCTTTTCCAGTATTTCATATAATGCAACTATTATTTTGGCTCATAGTCAATTTGTTAGTGTAAAATATAAGAAAACAAAGATGACATAAAAATTATCTATACACTAATAATAAGTTATTAGTATTTACTATTTAGTAGCATAAATACTCTAATAAATTTTTTTTTTAAGTAGAAGATTTAAAAAGCACCGTTTTTCTACACCCAAAATTATATTTATAAGTAGATCTAGCATGAAAGTGTGTAGATCTAAGTGAAGAACATAGCACAAACCAAAAAATGACATGCAAATGATCTTTTCATTCATTTTTATGCTTTATCTAAAAATAAAAAATAAAAAACACATAATAGTAAAAATAAGGGAGTTAAGTTGATTTTCTCTTACTAAATAAAATGATTTCTTCAAGAAATAGTTTTGAAATTTGGAAAATATGAGAGAATGAGCTATGGAGACATGGTTGCTCTAAGGAGATTAGGGGAGAGGAGAAGAAAATTGGAGAATAGGGAAAAAGTTACAAAAAGTTACTGTTTTTTACCATTATTCCATCGCAGTCCATCACGGCCGATATTTTTAAAATATCGGCCGAGATGTCGGCGAGATATTAGTAAAACCGATATTTTGACCATATCGGCCGAGATGAACCGATATTTTGGGGATATTTTGACCATATCGGCATGACTCGATATCGCGGTAAAATATCACCGCGGTATGTGCCGATACCGGTTCATATCGGCAGATATAAACTGGTATCGGCCGAGATTTTAAACCATGGTGTGAAGGAACATCCCTGGTCCTGTGGGGCTAATTGCTTTTTTTAGTATTATTATTACGTTAGAAGCCAAACATCGTCGCCCATCCTTTTGCTCTCTCACCTCTCCTCTAACCTACTCAAGCCCCAAATCCCCTTTCACCAAACCACAAATCCCCTTTTCCCTCTTCATCTCTTTCAAACCTATAATTTGTTATTTTGATGTTTCTTTCCTTCCTCGGACTTCTACTGCTAGGGTTCGGGCAAGTTCCTCTTCAACTCTTCCAAACTTGTGATTTTTAATTTCTGATGTTTCTCTTATTCCTTGAACTTCTAGTGTTAGGGTTTGGGCAAGTTCATCTCATAGATGTGGAATGCTTGGAGCTTTGATGAAACTCATTTCTTGTTGCTTGAAGCCTTTTGATGGGAGTGTCGATGTCGGGAGAAAAGGAAGGGAGGGCTTGCTATGGTTTAGAGATCTCAGCCAGTAAATGTAGCGGCAATTTCTCGATGGTTGTTACTGGGGCGAATCAGGAAGATAAGAGTTTTTGGGTGCCACCCATTTGTAATGGTTAAATAAGAGAAAAAAATAAGAAATATGGCTGAAAAATCTTTCCTATATACATCGAACTATGGGTTCTTTTTTTCATGTAGTTTTTTTCTGTAAAATCCTCTTTTATTTTTTTAGTTTTGTAAATATGGGATGTCTTGGTTTAAAATAAAGTAGTAAGAGTGTTTTCTCATAAGTCTCTTTTGAGGTGTTTATTATCATTCGATTGGGCCCAACCTGCGACCAAAAGATAAATTTGGTTTGAGCTTCTTCAAGTTTGGTTTTCTCGTAAGTCTCTTTTGAGGTGTTTATTATCATTGGATTGCGCCCACCCTGCGACCAAAAGATAAATTTGGTTTCAGCTTCTTCAAGTTTGGTTTGGGCTTTCTACGGGTGGCAACAAGGTAGGTTGGGGTTGGGGCCGGATGTGATACCAATCCCATCCCATTTGAGTAGAGGTCGGGGCAAATTGAAAGCTTCAAAATTTTTAAATATATAAATGCATGAGAAATAGTATGGTAGAATTCAAATGTGTGATCTTATCTTCACACAAGCCTTAAATTAAGGGGCCAAACACCACTTGCAACATATGAATTTTGTTTCTACTGTAAGTAATATATGAATATATATATATATATATATATATTTATATATAAAGAATATTTATATGCATCTTTCTCTCACCATAGGGTAAGTGGTACTTCCCTTTTTGCACATAAAGACAAAAAAAATATATATATTTCACCCTATGTACTTGAAAATGTCTAAAAAAGGGAGTGTCTCTCACCCTATAGTGAGGAAAAGATGGATGTGAACAACCAAATACAAGAAACAAGCTCTTAGTTCTCTCAAATTGGTCAAAGGATCCAGTTTCTATTATCAGAACCTTCTAACTACAATCAAATTTGCAATTTCTTTTTTTCACTGAAACTTGCAGACAAATTAGACTGAAAGTAATTGAAGCATGACATTAGCAATTGAACAACAAAACCCATTCAGCGGAACCTCAGTCTCAGCTTAATTTCACCAAAATGCAACCATTCCCACATATGCTTCTACTCTGTATGTTCGATGCAGAATTATACAGAGGAGAAGCATAAAAACCATAAAATCATATAACCCATCCAAAATTATCTCAAAAGTTACTCTTTGCTTGGCTGAACTTGATCTCTACATAATCAGAACTCATATATGGTTTCCATTAATAGAATCAAATGGAAGACAAACCAAAAAAGTATTTTCTGATACAAATAAATAGTAGTGACTAGACGTTTTTCTCTGTTGGTGAGAGACACAGGCTTATGTCTCTTTATATGTCCCCACAGGAGTATACGCGTCACACATCACCTTCATATGGCAAACAAAAACACAAATACATACAAATGCCCTTAGGGACCTTTTTTTTGCTGGAATTCGAGGAATTCCTATATGAAGAATTCTTGAATTCCCAGATATAATGGAATTTTTGGATTCTCCTTGGGCTTGAGCATACATAAATTCTACCAAAATACAAAGGGAGTGGAATTCCTGGATTGTCAAAGGTCAAAAGAGAATTTTCAAATGACTGGAATCCGGAAATGCTATTGAAGAAATATAGGATTCAGAAATTTCAGAAGACAACTTGTCACATCATGTCCAGGAATTCCTGGACATGATGAATTCCTGGCAAAAATTCCACTAAAGAAACAGAGCCTTAGATCTCATCTTATTATGCAATCTGCCACTATAAAGAGAAAAAGAAGAAGATGAAAACACCAGATTTTGATTCCAAACAACCCCATCATACCAGGATATTGTTCCCTCTCCTGAATGGATCCCTGAACTCTGCTTGAGGACTGCGATCCAATCAATTGTATAATAAAATAATTATAAAGAAAAGAAGCTACAGACATTTAAAAATTATAATATTTAAATTTGAAAATCTAATTTCAAATGAAAAATAAAACAATTTTGCAAAAGTACAAGAACATGCACATAGTAAAAGCTCAATCGAAAAACAAGGGCAGAACTACGGGGCCCACTACAAGCTCAATCCCTAGAAGTGGTTCCACAAGTGGGCCAATATCTATTGATTTTTGGCTTTTGCTAGACCAATACAAACTCTATTGCTGATACTTGAAACTGTGCTTGCCAAACCTTTTATTAGACATTTCAACGAACAAGAGGGAAAAAAAAAAAAAAAAAAACAAAAGGAAATTGCAAATGGACCACCTTGGGAGTTGGATCTCACAAAATCCCAACCTGTGTATGTCGTTCGTAATGAAAGGCCCAATTAACTGGTTACCGACCACCAGCCCAATCCAGCCCGTTTGCATCCTCATTTTGGGGGCACTTTGTCATGGGTATTTTCGTCATCTCATGTCTAAGTGGGTATTGCGTTGACAATCCCCACTTTGGGTTTCTGGAAAGATCCATTCAAATATCCCCTTCTCGGCCCTTTGGCTAAGATCAAGGAAATTTCCATTCAAACCGAACCATGGTTTCGTGTACAGGTGGCAGAAGGGGATTGGGAGGTGTATGTTGACAATTACTTTAAATTTAACTATTTAAGCAAGTCCGGATCCCCTCTTTCCACGAAGAGGGCATAAAGCGGACGAAGAAGATGACATAAAGAGGTTACTTTCCCAAGAACCGCTTAAAACAGATTTTGACATCTTTCCAAGTTTACCCTTGCCTTCTTACCTGTCTCATCTATAGCTTCTTTTTTTCTTTTTTTTTTAGTTTCTCTCTGCACCCCCAATTGAATGTCCCACCCAATTATGTAATTGTAGGCCTGGCTGCCTTTGATCGAACAATAGCAGACCCATTTAAATAAAAAAATATCATACAATTTTGTAATTATGTAATGATGAGTGGACACCACAAAGCTCATCAACATATATGTGGGACCTTAGATTTATTAGATAAAATCAATTTATCCATTTGCATAGGACCCACTAAATAAAATATTTACTATCTAACAATCAATTAGGTCCTATGCACAAAGGCGGATAAGTGAAATATGATGGATTCCACGTAGATAAAAAGAAAAAAAAGGATACATGAACATATGATGGAGTGAAATATAATGGTATATCTTTTATTCAAATTCAGATTTGGCTCATGCGTATAATTTAAACTCAGTTGAGGACGTGAGTCCTGCAAGGCAGACCCAAATTGGGTTGAGGTATAGGTTTCCATTGCCAATCTAGGTTTTTTGGGTCCAGTACACCATCCATTCAACATGAACTGAACCTATTTCCATCCTTTTGAAGAACACATCATTGGGCTAATAGGCTTAAGTTTAGGGCCTGTTTGGATAATTCACTTGTAAAGTGAATTCCGGTGAAGGATTACTTAAATAGACCAGAAAATAAGAGTCTTATCAAAAATTTAAATTTTCAAAACAGTGTCACTTAGCTTATAGTATATTGTCCAAATAAATTAGATCTGAACTCCCCCACTAGCTAATAAACTTTTTTTTTTTGTCAGAATTACGTCCATATCACTAGAGACCCAAAGATATACCAGGTAAGAAATTTTGTTGGGATCACACTAAATGGATTAGAATTCTTCTTGTGGGGGTTGGGCCTTACTGTTTAAATGTCATCATTGTAACGAACGATTATTTCATTCAAATGATGGGACCAATATTATTCTATCAAAGTGGTGTGGCCTACTATAGTTACTTTGTTAAGGTTGTTGGGGCCCACTACCATACCATGATAAGTGGGCAATCAAGATTGAAAAAAACAACACAGAGAGAAAAGATTGAGTCCGTGGCAACAATATATGGGTGGTGTGGTGAGCCACGGAAAGACCGCTCCATTCTCCTATCTGCCTCTGCCCCTCCAGAAGGCCTATGATCCACCCTTTTGATGTGACATAATTGATTGATAAATGGTCAAATATTTTATTTGGTGAGTCTTATGTAGATGGATAAACTTATTTTATCTAATAAATTTCAGGCCTCACGGACATTTAAATGGCCTTTATTTGTTGTGTCCACCCATCATTACATAATTATCTAATCCTATGATTTTTTATTTTTTTTATTCAAATGGGTCTGCTATTATTCCTTCAAAGGCAGCTGGCCCTACAATTATATACTTGGGTGGGACAATCAATTAGTGGTGGAGAGAGAAACTAGAAAAAGTTTGATGGATGAGACACATGAGATGGCAAGGGTATACTTGGGAGGATGTGAAAAATTGTGCTGAGCTGTACTTGGGAAGAAGTAGCGTCGGCGTAGGCTTGGGGCAGACTTGGAAGGATGTGAGAAATTGTGCTGAGCTGTACTTGGCAAGCGGCTCTTTAGGGGTTTTTTTTTTTTTTTTTTAGGGGGGAGTTGGGATGGGCTGATTAGACTCCACCTCCTGTGTCACCCCCTGGTACCCTGTTTGGACCAAGCAGGGTATCCTCACTCGCAGGGTATCCTCACTCCCTCTTGATTGTCCATGTGGCACGTTCTTACTCTATTTAACCACCCATCCTGAAATCTTCAGAAACCATTTCCAAATTCCAACCTATAGCTTCTTCCTCTCACATTTTTCTCTTGTTTGGTGTGTGGAAATTTGTGTCAACATGGGAACACAAGCTCTTTACACCGAGCAGAGCTCCTATGCTACCAACTACAACACGGCCAAGGTATGAAAGCCTCTTGACTTGTGAATTGTGATTCTTTTTGTTGGGTTTTGGTTGTTGAGGTTTAGATATGTAAGACTTGTGGTTTGTTAGGCTTGTGGTTCAGATTAGGCGTCGCTGTTGGCTTATAGCCATCGTAAAATCAAGATCTTTCAGATGGGCAGTGGTGAAATGGGAACTGGATTGGTTTTGGAACTCTTTATTGGGATTTTCTTTTCCGTCCAAGTAAAGATCTTGGTTTTTAGCGTTGTTGATGTTGGTTTTGTTTTTGATGGGCCGTAGGTTCTTGTGATTAGAGAGGGTCTTCTTGCTTTTGTTTTCTTCTCTACCCAATTCCAACCTACAGCCTTCTCTTCCATGGCCTCGGTAGGCGGTAGTAGGCCTTTCCCGTTTTCCCTGTTATTCCACCTCTGTGTGGCTGCCGTCGCCGTCGCCGTCGCCGTCGCAACTGTGGCATGTATTCATTTTGATTTGAACGCAAACAAATCTCGATAGGCACAAATAACTCTGTAATTTCATCATGTTGGGCCCTACTGTCTAGATTATCATCATGCGGCGCCACGCTCAAGTTCCAAGCTTCTGTTTACAGGGAAAGCCAGTAAAAGACTCTAGACTAAAGGGTTTCAAACGTGATGGGGCCTATCCAGCATATATATATATATATATATATATATATATATATACCCCCGCATGTCATCACTGGTAGGTCACTTGGTCAGCGCGCCGATACCAGTACTTTGTAGACAGCGGCGCTGATGATTTGAAGGCAGTGGAAGGGTCAAAAATCAAACGACAAAAAGTGGGACAGCCATAAATGGGCCGACATTTAGACAGAGAGCGTGCAAGCGAGAGTCTAGTGCTTTTCTAATCTCCTTTTCTTTCGATGGATGTCTCCGCACGCTATCCGTGTACCAGGTGTTTGGAATTCCACCATGGCCCCCACATTCAACTTTTCTGGTGGGACCCACTCCTATTATATTGAACTGAAGTTTTGAACATGCCCAAATTCCATCCCCAGCACTCATTCAACCAATCAGTCAAAGGCTTACTTTATTATTCATTTCTTTCGGCTGATAGTTTTGTTCAGGGATCTAGCTTTTGGTTTGGTTTTTGGAGTGCTCTGCTGGTGTTTTTTTCCCCTCCTTTCTTTCTGCGGTTGAAGGGGGAACCCAGCAGATCCAGGCTGTAAGTCAGGTCACGTGCAAGGGCTATGATTATGAAATCCACCTTGGACATGACCCAAAAGTGGGTCCCACATGGTTCGGCCGCATTTGGATTAACCCATATGGGTTGGTTTGTGATTTTACCCAACTGGATCTTGGGTTTGGAGATGATTTGTGACCCTTATGTAAATTTATGTATATCCATGTCTTGTGATCTAGTTTGAAAGTGATTCAATCATCTTCATGGTTTTCTTGAACCCTCTTCTGATTATTGATGATCTTGAATCGTCAAATTCATATTCTTTTTTTATACATAGTGTGTAACTTAGGGATTTCTGCTAATCTAATTTTGACAATATTATGGTGATGTTAATCTGAGTTTTTAGATGATTGATCATACGTTTAGAGTCAATTCTTTATGTATGAAAGGATTTTGAACTCAAAAGAGGTGTACTCTTGTTTTGGCAAAACCCAAGTTTTCTACTTTAATAACTCCCAATCAAAATTTGATATTTCAGGCAAGGTAGATGATTTCAAAATTTTCTAACAAATCCATAAAAAAAAATAAAAAGGGAGGACTCGAATCTCCATCAGAAAGTGGAGTTAGAGGTCATTCTTTCCATACTGTCCGAAGCTAAACATGATTTTTGGGAAGAATAATTTCTACAGGTCACATGAGTTCAAATCAGGATTTCCCTATTTTCACGAAAAAAAGTTTGATTTTTGAATTATCTTTCAAGAAAAATGATTATTTTTAATTTAAGTATAGAATATCTTATAAATATTTTTCTGAGCTCTATCAAAATTGTTTTATGCACAATAGCATGTTTTCTTACGAAAATACACTTTTTGTAAAAAATTCATCGAGAGAGGAAACTTTTCAACAGTGTATAGTTTCAGTTGCTTTGATGGTTGGAACAAATCCGTTTGAAATGGACTAACTCTGACAATTGATCAGAAGCTTACAAGTAATGAAAGCTTACAAGCCAGATTGATCACAGCCAGCAAAGAGCTTTAACTCATCATTTAGAATGAAAAACAAGAATACTCAAGCATTGAAACCATCATTTATTCTTAAGCTTTGCTTTTTGATGAGTAGGGGTTGGTGTGTCAGGACTCTGTATTTTACTGGAAGAGTAGGGTAGTTTGCAGGTCATGGTAAAGAAACTATGAGGGGTGCTTTAAGAAATATAAAATAATGTGTATAGTACTGTTGCAGGAACAGGAAGGGTGGCACAATGACTTTCCCTTCCGCATAATGCCTGTGGTAAGTTCTTGGTTGCTTTGGCTTTCTTGATGAATCTATTAATCTGATTGTCTGATTTTTTTATTTTTTTTTAAATTTCTCTTTTTCTGCAGGTCATAGCTCTAGTCATTGTTCTGCTTGGACTTCTGTTCTGGCTTCGTGTGATTTGATAAAACTGTGCAGACTGTGAAGAGACATCCCTGGTCCTGTGGGGCTAATTGCTTTTTTATGGTATTATTATTTCTACATTGGAGGCCAGACATCGTCCCCGCGCATCCTTGTTGCTTGAAGCCTTTCGATGGGAGTGTCGATGTCGGGAGAAAAGGGAGGGAGGGCTTGCTATGGTTTAGAGATCTCAGCCAATAAATGCAGCGGCAATTTCTCCATGGCTGTTATTGGGGCGAATAAGGAAGATGAGAGTATTTGGGTGCCACCCATTTGTATTGATTTGAGATTTGTTATTATTTTTTCATCAATGGATTTACATGAAAGGGATATTAATTTTAAAATATTATTCAGGTTGCACTACACTTAACTAAGAAGCAAACTAGAGAAGAGAGCTTGGGATATCCAAGACAGCCAGACTCTATTTGTTCATTAAGAGCTTCACCGCAGACGCTTTTATAGAGGACTAGCTAGATTTAAATGTTAAAAGACTTTGTAGTTCAGATGTCACCTTCAGGCCACAAAAGCTGACTTTGCACCGTCTCCTGCCCACAATAAGTTGCACACCTTGTTTCTCATCATATAGATGGATTCCACTTCATCCCTTTGGTCTTGTGATCAACCTAATTTATTGGTGTAATTGTAGAAGTCCTCATTGAATCTATCTGAATGTCATTGTTGGAAGGAGAGGAGCAGAGGCAAATGCAAGATATTTTGTTTTATCCGCCCTCAACATTAACTTTAAATACCATAGAGATGATGATTTTTACTCAAATGCAAGATGGTTTCAAAATGAATTGGGAGACAGTTTCTAGTCTTTATATATCAATCGAGCAATGCTAGATAAACCTAGATTTGCAAAAATCAACCCTGTTTAAACATCTGTGCCCCTTCATCTAAACTTTCTTTTTATGAAACGCACTTTTTGCACTGAAATCGATCTTGGACGAGGTTGATTCTTTGGACTGACCTAACTCCAGTTAAGAACTTAAAATTTCAGATCCAGACCTAGGAATCATCCATGAAAATAAGTGGCACATCGTTTTTCAATCTACAATGGCAAATATGTTTGCTGTCCAGGACCGGTCTGGTTGCAGATCAGCAAGAGCAGGATAATTTTGAAAACTGAGACACTAAAAGCAAGGATAAGAGAACACAAGAGTAACTGTTTAAGGCAAAGAAAAGGTGGATTGATTTATCAAAATGGGGGGAAGGAGAAGAAAAAATGCTGTGTATATCGATATATTACCACATGAATCTAGACAGGCAAAATCGGAGTTCCCACCATGAGACAACAATCCCCAATGATATCATTTGAATGATCCTAACTGCACAATGGATCCGTTCAATGAATTGCCGAAACACAGCTTAAGATGATTTTGTGACAACTCATTTTTTCGAGGCATATTACATCAATGGCAGACCTGCAATTTGAACAGTGGTGATGGATGGGATCTCAGTCTAGCCATTCTGCAACCATATTTATTCATTTGCTATGGATCCATTTCAAGGAAGAAAATGTTGAATGGTAAGATTTCATTTGATAAATAAGCCTGTAATGGGGAAACCAAAACAAAGAATAAAAGAAAATGCAGAGACCGAGAGCCAATTTGCTGCTCAAGTTCTTTAAATCAATGGTGGTATTCCTATTGTTGAGGTAGATCGATTGTAGAATTGATCTTCTCTCTGTCATTGGTACAGTTTACACTCTCTGAATGACACAAACCACCAGCTTCCCTTGTTTCATTTCCTGCACCTCCTCCCAGGTTGGTAGGACCATTTCTCAAGTTGCTGTGACCCTTGAGTCCCCAACCATTCCTCAGCCGAACCCACGGCGGCGGCAGGTTTTTCCCACTTCCCCTGTTATTCCACTTCTGCTGCCTGAAGTGCCTCCTCCCTAAACCATCCGATTGCCACCTCCCTTTTTCAATCGTCTGTGGATGACTTTCCCCAGTTGCTGCAGCCTCCTGCGGCGGCCCAACCACTGCAGCAGCACTGTGAGCACGAGGGCCCAAATGGTGTATGCTGGCCTGCTGTGCTTCATCTCCAGCCCCATGTTTCATCCTCTTATGGATGGAAGCAGATGATGGCTGGAATGGAGGCCTGGTTTCCCCTCGTGGGTATTTTGGCAATGGTGGAAAAGGATGGAAGGGCAAACCTGGGGCAATCGCCCAACCACTGCTCGCTTCTTCGTTGAGTGTTCCTAGCTGCTGCGCAAAGGCCAATGGGATTCCATACGACACCGGCAAGTGTGGATTAAATCTTTTCTGAGCATGTCCAGAAACAACATCACAAGCAGAGTTTGAACTTGGAACCTGGGGTGAACAATTACTAGCAACAGCACCACCACCAGGGGCAACCAGGGGACTTTTACGAGGTGATGAAAATCCAGGTGGTGCATCATCGTTGACGTGCTCCATCTCAGCATCATCACTGCAATTAGTTTCTCTCTGAATCTCAGTAGTTTGATTGGGAAATACATTGTACATGCGAGGATGACATGGGCTGCTTTGCACTTCCAAATTTGAGACTTGGCCCTCAACCGGGACAAGAGGCTGCTGATCCATATTCATCTCCACCGGCTGGTCCCACCGACTTTTCCGCTTACGAGTTCTCTTTGTCCCATTGGCTGGAATGCTATCAGCAGCAGGACCCACACTGCCAGATGGAAGTGGGAGCACGCATGTTCCCTCAGATCTATCTGCATCAGGTGGGATTGATGCTGAAGTTGCTTCGGTAACACAATCAATCGCATCTGAGTGTCTCATGCTCTGATCATGCCGGCGTCTATGCGACCCTGGAAACCGGTTGTAATAGCCACTTTGTGACTCAATTTTGTCATCATCCCTTTCGGTAAAAGTAATTCTTCTAATGGTTCGAGGTATCCATCTATCTCGGAAGCTTCGTGCAATCTGCTGGACCTGTACACCCACATAAATAGATTAAGATGCAGATCTAAGTTCTAATCAAGACTTCACAATATCAAAAGGCCCCTTCACCCTATTTATATTGAGCGCACATTGGCTAAGTGAGTAGGTATTGGTAGGAATGCAAGAGCCATTAAATGAACTTATTTACCTCTTAACAAAAGACTAAAGAAGCAGATGGTTCAAACCAAGAAATTCAATGGAAGGACATATATTCCATTAGAAAAGGAAACTGTATCATAATGGAAAAAACACAGTAAAGAAGTCGTAGTGTTGTACGTATCAGTCCAACGTAAAATTCAATTTCAAATAGGAACTAGCAAAGCTGTTTAACCACATTGAGCTAGGTCATTAATGGAGTAATTGAGTTTGAAAAGGTATCAGCAACTATTAAAGGGTAGACTACATGATGCAGGAGAGCAGCAACCAGTTATAAATGAACAAGTGCAACACAAATATTCACGTGAATCAAACCACCTAGGGCTGAACTACACATGGATACCACAAATAGGTCCTCTGACAAGACCATACTGATAGTGAGGGTAAACGAGATTACTTAAGAAATGAATATTAGGTAAACAAAGGCAAGAAATAACCAAGTATAAAATTTAAAGGCAGAGGTAGAACAGGCAAATGAATGATTATTACCTGTGTGTCATTGTGCCTCGTCAATGTAATCATTGACTCCCTAAAACTGCAAAAGAAGTTGAAAATAGAGTTGTATAATCATTTGGAAAGCAATAAGTATAATTAGACAAAGCAATAAGTATAATTAGACTCTTTTCCATCAGAATGAAATAAGATTTAAATGTACACATAATTGTTCAGAGATGATCTTCCAACCTTTCCATTCCTGCACATGGAGGAGAGGTATTAATGTGTTCTATGCTAAGGATTTCTTTCACAGCGAGAAACTCTAAGACCTGCAATAAGAGATGAACTTAACTGATCAACAACAAGCCAAGACAAGCTAAGTGCATCATATGATTATAAAGAGCAAGGACAAGATTTTTTTAACATATTTCATGTAAAACTAACAATTATCAAGGGTATGTATATCATAGGAGTAAAGTTGTGTTCCACAGACCGCGTTGGGAAAAAAGAAAAGGCCATTGTTAATTCAGGAAGCCATCCAAAACAGTCCCACTTAGACAATTCCACAATGGATTAACTAAAAAAAGATCAAAACATTCTCGCATAGTAAAAATGATAAATTTCTTGACACTACAAGTACAAAATAAAGCTAGGGTGAAATATCTAAACTTAGGCAGTTTTTTTTTTATGTTATTTTATTTTAAGAGAGACAATAGCAATGGATACCACAACAATAAAAGTTTCTACCACTGACCTTAAGAAGTTTCCGAATTATAGGAATTTTATTAAAATTCCTTCGGTTCTGCTTCATAATGTTGTGTAGCATTTGCAAACCTACAAAACAATAAGGCCGTCATTTAGAACATTTGATGAAAGAACTAGGAAATAATTCAACTATGAAAGGCAACTGATATATACCATTTTTGTTAATTATATCAAGCAAAACCATCCGTGATTTTGTTTTCAGAATTGCATCAAGAACCATGGATAGATCCCGTGTGCTGCCAATGAAAAAGAAGGAACACGCTTATAGACTGTAAGAAAATATTCGGGCTACGCTAATACAGAAGGATACCTAATTACTAGAAACTACTACATAAATGTGCCGGAAGAAAGGTTAGAACTAAGAACCTATGAAATGCCTCGCCATTGACATGATCTCCTGATGCAGCAGTGACGAGCAAAAGTTTCAAGTAGCCTTTAGTAGCATCCTGTTCATAAATAAGATAACACAGAAACAAAGATAACCCCTTCAACATAATACAAAAGAGACATCCGCAAAGATAATGGAATATAACTGTTTAAGGTGACAGTTATTATAGGCATGGCCAAGTGATTTTGGATACAAATTGTAAAAACCATGTAACTTTGAAGCCCAAGAAAAGTCAACACAAAGTAAAGGAGTTTGAAAGGTTTAGATACTAAAGGGGAACAAAAAGAGTTCCAAGAATTGACAGCACCAAATAAATATTGAGTATATGACAAGAAACAGAAGCAGAATTATCAAACTGTTTACTCTATCGAAGTACCAAGCAGTCAAATAGAACTGTAAAACGATCGTAAAGGAGACAAATATGCAGGTAAATATCTCTCTAACACAGATTTTATAACTGAACGTAAGGAAAAACAATCTCAAATGTAGCATCAGTGTACAAGTCAATAATACTTACTTTCCGTTTGCTTATTCCCCCATCAGCATCTAGCAACTCATTGAGTTTCTCTTCAACTGCATGTTTCCAGGCCAAAAGGAGTGAGAAGGCAATAATCACCCATTTTCTTTGGCAACCAATACAACACAGAAAACATACCTCCTTCAAAACGCCTACTGCCAGCACCTTCTACCAGCTTCTTGGGTCTGTTAGTCATCCCATGGAAAGCATTAAACTTTCCCTTCTTAATTGAACCAGACGAACGGGACAATTTCACAATAGGACGTGATTTAGGAACAATTGACTTGTCTTCAACAGTGTCAGATATTGATTTGCTATTATCTCTAACAAAATCAGACATAGATTTGCTCACAGCACTCGCATTTTGTGCAAGAGTCTCGGACTGTTGGACAGAAGAAGAGGATTTCCTCTGAGTGTCTTCTGCTTCTATAGGAACATCAAACTGTTGAGTAGCAGGTGAGGATTTTTGTGTACAATCTTCCACTTGCAAAGAAACCCCCACTGGCGAGACAGCAGGTACAGAATTGCACACACTTTCTTCAGTTTGTAAAGAAACATCCAACTGTTGGACACCATGGAAGATTTCATTTACACTTTGTTGCACCTGAGAAGGTCTCTCCAACTCCTGAATAGAATTGGGATTTTTTATAGTGTCTGTGGTTTCTAAAGAAACCCCCACATGTTGCACAAATGGAGCATCAAGCAAACTGGTACTAGGAATAGTATCTTCCATTTTGCGCTCAACTTCACCATCCTC
Organism: Persea americana; assembly: GCA_029852735.1. Classification (NCBI taxonomy): domain Eukaryota; kingdom Viridiplantae; phylum Streptophyta; class Magnoliopsida; order Laurales; family Lauraceae; genus Persea; species Persea americana. Next base: position 4,188,729 of record CM056812.1, read on the forward strand.
ATCCATCATTACGGGTTCAGGATACTCATCATCTGAATCACCTTGGACAATGGATTCCGTAGTTGATGGATCCCCACCAATATAGCCTCGACATCCAGAAGAACCACAAACACATTTTTTCGCAGCAGCCCCAAATACTCTAACATAATTGTAATCAAATGTTACCTCCTCACCCTGCCATAACAATACCCCCAGCCTTTACAAAATTAAAAGGAATTGGGAAAAGAGATGTTTGCAAATAATGAGCAATTTGACATAAAAGAGAATAGTATGTTGACTTTTAGATCCTGGGAACTTGAGTTCAATGGAACGTAACTTGTTTTTTTTTTTTTCTTTTTTACTTTTTTTTTTTGGTTGTTGTGGGGTTTATTTCAGGGGTTTTCAGGCTCGATAAGGGTTGCCTTTTAGGGTTGCTTTTAGGTTTGCTCCTGCAATAAATTTTCATTTACAAAAGAGAGATGAAGAAGACTTGTTGAGACCCACTTCAAACAGCAGTAGCTCCATCTCCAACACAATCCAAAAAGATTGAATGGTTGGAAAAAGAATTTAATAAAACCGAGATAGAGGTTCTTCAACTGATGATGACAAGCCACCAGGCCTGAATTGATTTTATTTTTCTTTCATTAAGGTTGGATTGAGCTTTTCAAAGGGAAACTTTATGGTTATGCTACTATGCTTACAAAATTTGATAGGCAATGCTGTACAAAATTTTCTCAGCAACAGCTAATAGGCTAGGTAGGCAAAGGTGATGTGTAGTATTTTAGGCCAAACTGAAGAAGCTTTCATCAAAGGTAAGACTAGAGGTGTAAATTAGGCCGTGCCAGCGCTTTCAGGCCGGCCCAGCCTTGCTTGGGCCGTGCCGGCCCATTAAAACTCACGTGCCGTGTCGTGCCGTGGTCGGCCCAGCACTGCCCACGGCACAGCTTAGGTCGTGTTGTGGGCGGCACAGCCCTCATGCCCATCCCTTTTTTTTATAGGAATTAAAACAGACTTTATGGACTTTTAGGGTTTTCAACCTGAAATAAAGTTGAAATTACTAAAATAAATACACAAACATTGATATCAATTTACAAATGAAAATGAAAATTTTAATTATTTGAAGTTTTATATTCTAAAATAAATACAAATGAAAGGTAGTTACTATTGATAATCTTAAAAGAATAGGAATTGTTCTGCCAAATATATCACGAGTGGATAAGTGGATATGAAGATGACCAACCAACCATGTTTGTGTTCAGTGTGGAACAAGGTTTTATTGCTATCTGGGGTGCTTTAGAAGCTCGATTGGAAATTGTTTATTTCACATGGAGATCTGAGCTGTTCCAAACGAGGGCAAGATGCTTTGGACAGTGATGCCACATGCGTTGCAGTCCTTATACCGAAAGGGACGACAAGGTTACTAATTGTAAACAGAGTTGGATAATGTTTGCTCTGTGCTCACCACGCAGCTGTGTGGTTGGGGAAGCTTCAAGAAAAGAATTGAGGGACCAATTCTTCAAACGTTTTGCAGGGTGGGGAGCTTCAATGTGAGTAGAGGAAGAAAGCAAAACCAAATCCTTCCGCTGCACGAGGGGTGAAATTTAAGGTCAAGTGAGCAGTTGTGGCAAACCCAGGTCCGCTGCAAGCGGAGGTGTTTCGAGGAACGGTAGAGTTGATGTGAAGCAAATGTTTTGAATGAATCCAATGCGGTGGATATTTTCCTGTGATTTCGGAACATTGAAGATATTCAAGAAAAGGCAATAAGGTTAAGGGGGATTAAAATGAGATCAAGTGGGTCAATAAGTACATAGCGAGATGAGACGATGTGTAGCACAAATGGTGCTCATTGTCGCAAGTCGCAAGTCACAACCATGAGGTTGCAGGTCCGAGTCGTCTCACCAAACAAAAGAAAGGCAGGAAGGCAATAATTTAAGGGAAATATGGGGGGATTTTTTTTATAGACTATTGACCAAGGACTAAAAAAGCGGACTCAGGACATGATGCGAAGTGGAGTACCAGACGCGGGGTGAGCAGAGATGGAGGGACTAGAGATGGAGGATGGAAGGGATAGATCAGGCTTTCACCTGAAAATTGGCCTCGCGCCAAACTCCCCATCGCGGGCGAGGAAGAAGAGATAACTTGGGATGATCCAAAATCACTCAATAAAATTTTCATTAATCATTGACTATCTAAGCCAAGAGGCTTTACATCACTTATATTGGAAAATAATAAAACCTAAAACTAATCCGGACCATCCAAACACATTTATGGCCAAGATTAAAACATCCAACATAAATCATAAATAGCATAAAATATAACTCTAATGATCTAAAACATAAAAATAAATGGTCTAGGCCCAACAAGCTTGGTCGAGATGGATGGACTAGGCCCATTAGCAGGTCAACCCATGGGACCATGGGTCTGTCCTGCATCAGGACTCGATTCTGTTGGGGGGCCATGGCCGAGATCGAGTCAAGTCACCTAACTCAGCCGAGTCAGGTCGACTATTGATTTAGGGCACATATAAAATTATTAAAAATACTAAAGATACAGGAAAAAACTGTTGGAGAGCTTCCATCTATTCAAAATTTGTTGAATCTTATTGTTTTGATAATTTTTTAATGATTTGATTGTATTGTAACTCAATAGAATTATGTCTTTTGTCCCGGTACTACTTACGTGTTATCACCTATCAAGTACTGAGAAATCACTTTTCAAGTACCAAGAAGACACTTAAGACAACAACCAACATTATTAACAACAAAATTGTAGGAAATCATAATCGACTACACTACAACATATTCCACATTACATACAACTTTCAATTGCAACGGTCATCATAAAAGATAATTCTTAATTAAAAACAAAAATCATTTAATTGGAAGTATCAATGACAAAGTCCAAATCAAAATCCCCGCAAACTTTATGAAAACAATAATTTTTAATTAGTTTGATGAGTGTCGATATGGGGTGAGTCCCATCATAACATGGAGGGGCAGTGTATGTGAAGGTTTGGATTCATACGCCTCATTGGAACTTTTGTGAAAAAATAAGCAATTGGTTCTACAATTACTGAGTTTGAAAAATCTCCTATAAAACTTAGAAATCTGAAAACTTATATAGTCGGCCTATTCCGTCACTGTGACTCGGCTGACTCCACCCATTCAGGTATGAGTTCCAGAGGACCTGACTCGGTAACCGAGTCCGAGTCAACTTGGACAACTGGTTTTTTCATCCTTCCTATTGATTTCCCTTTATGCATTTGTATTTGAAGGGAAGCACCTGATGTATTGGCAAAACAGCAAATAGCAATTTAAGAAGCTGGTTATTTACACTGTCACTTCGACCTTTTTGCTTGTGGGAGTCATAAGTTTTAGGGGAGAGAGTTTTCATTTAGGATTTCTCATTGTATTCTTGGGTGATTGGTTTATTCTTGTTTATTCATAGAGTATCTATCTATTACACTATAGTGTTTTCTTTTCCAACTGTACAATTCTTTTCAAAAATTTATAACACTGTTAACTTGTAAAAAAAAAAAAAAAAAGCTTATTTATTTATATGACTAGAAATTAAGGAATTGGTACAAAATGTTGTCCAGAAGAATAGAAACAACAGGAAATGGGAAAAAATAAGTCAAAAGAATACCTTTTTAATATCCCTAATTGCAAATAGCCCAATACAAACTTCTCCATTCACCATCCACTGCCACTCAGGAAAAATGAGAAATAGAATCAAGACATAAGTAACTAGCTTCTTGAAGAAATATAGAATAGATACCATAGAGTTTCCTAGAATAAAGTCAAAATGCATATATAAATAGGTAAGTGCTCCTGTGTGCTAGATCATGGGAGAGGTGGGGATTGAAAGATCCAGGTGAGACCAACCTTGATATAAAATATCAAGTCAATCCAATGATCCTGACCCCTTGATCTGTGCCCACAAGCAGTGGCAGAGCCAGTAAATTCTCTTGGCAGGCACAGATGGTCAATCAACAATACCAGCAAAATAAGCTCAAGAAAGTAAAGAAACTTGAGGGAAAAAATTAATATGTTAACATAATATTGAAAATTTGGAATCATGTTTTCAACCCACTTTTACCCATTAACTAGTGATTAGATTTTACCCCAAGAATGATAAAAATGTTGAATTTGTATTGTTCTCCACACCACCCAACAACATTCAGTCATGGGTAGAGAAGTCTAGAGAAGAACTGCAAATTGCATGACTTTAGCGTATTCACTTGACAGCACGACTATGGTTATAAAAAAAAAAAAATTAGACACTTGAAAATTGTAATATAGGGTTGATGTTCACAAAAAGTCTTGATCTTTGGCCCATGAGTCATTTAAAGCCCAAATCTTCTATTTATAGTCACACAAAACTTCTAACTTAATAATTAGATTAGATCTAATTCAATCTAGGTTTTGATTTAAACTTCAAAAAACTCAAAATCTGATCACAATTTACATAGGCAAGTATTCAAATTATGCTGATTATTTTTATTTATTTTTTTAAAGTTAGCTAACATTAAAAGAGGCTAAACAGTACAAGAGATGAATACTGAAAAGCAAAACTACCACAAACATAGGGAGATTAACAACACCATTATGACTACACGTGAGCCATAGAAATCCAACTAACCAAAACAAAAGCCCAAAAGACAACAAGGGTAAACGGACACCCTAAGAAAAAGCTGATTACGAGTGCCAAACTTGAGAGTATCTGAATTCTAGACTTAATAAAGGGTGAAGAAAAAGGAAAAAGGATGAAGTAGAAGCAAACACACTATGGGTTTGTCATTGCACAAAGAGAGGAAGAAAGTAAGGAAGCCATTGATGAGTCATCTTTTGGACAAGCAAAAGACAAAATTGCCCTCCAAAAGACAATTTCCTAATGTGTTTGAAATTTGAAATTACTACTCTACAACAAGAGGGGAAGAAAAGTTCATGAAGGGCAACTAAGAAATAAGGAAAATTGAGGAAGGGCAAATAACATAAGACCAAAATGTCCATGAAAATCTTGCATTTCCCTCTCAATTGCTCCCCTTCAACCCTACTTGGCTCCGCCACTGCCCACAAGTCAATGTTTTAAAAATAAATAAATAAATCAGACTAGATCCAATGGTCCAGTCCATTCAAATCGGTGCACACTGCACACTCAATGGGGACAGTGACATATAAGAGGAAGGAGAAAGAGGTGGTAGGGGTTGGGTTGGTTTAGACGGTCCATTCAGATTGATCATTATAGTGTGCCCCAGTAGGTGTCTCGCATGCACAGGAGCAAATGCCATAAAATGATTATCTCTGGCAATACATAGATGCCAAAAAATAATTATCTTTGGCCATACATAGATGCCATGAAATAATTGTCTTTGGCCATATGTATAACCTTTATTGCATTATTTTTCCTGCTATTGTCCTGTTTGTTGATGGTGTTACGGTATGGCATATAGCTCTCTTATACAGCCTTTTCATAAGAATTTATACCCTGTTAATAAATCCATTTTGTTACTGAACACAGATAATAATAATAACAACATTGGCCAAGAAGTTCATTATTTTCTCTACTGTGCAAAACAATCCTATTGGAATAGATGAAATGTGCGAAAACATGAAAGAAAAATAGCATGCAGGATCAAATTTCCAACATATATAGTGGTTTCCTTTGTTAGCACCATGTAAAGCATTAACTCAGATCATCTGCGTTCTAATTTCTGTATGTGTTTTACATGATTAGTTGACAGGTGATTGGTAAGAAGATATACACCAAGTGATTGGAAATGAGATATACGCCTGCACAACTTCAACAATGCAAAACCATCTACTTTGGGTCAGCTCTATGAGTTTTGTTCTTCTACTTGGCCCTATTCAACACCATGTTCTCAATCACTCCACATAATAATGTCATTCCTTACTGCATACCCTGAGGTTTTGGATGGCTGCCTCCTACTAGTATTACAAGTAACCCTTCAATTCATCTCACGGGCAGTTTCTGGCTTTCTACAGATGTGCCTAAGGCCCTAAACTATCTCCAACGATAATCTCCATTTTTCCCTCGATTGTAGTTATCCGAAGATTTCTTCTAATGTTCTCATTTCTAGCTCTATCCCTTCTAGGAACTCCACACAACCTTCTAAGCATGTGCATGTCAGCCACATGACCTTTAGTTTGTCAAATGTTTGTTGCACTGCATTCAGCCCCTCATAAATATACTAGGCCTAATTGTCTGTCTTTTAAAAGAAGTCCCTTTAATCTAAGCAGCATTTGCTAATCGCACATCACTCAGCTACCATATCACCACTTAGCCCACGCTATATTGATTCTAGCAGTTATATTTGATTCAAACCCTTCCTGTTATCTAAGAGAACTCCTAAGTAATGAAAGCTGGAACGCTACGTTGTTTTCAGTTTTGACAGGCTCAACTTCTCCACACTCTGATGAACAAACTTGCACAATATATTCAGTCTTAGATGTAATAATTTTGAACCCATTTGACTCAAATGCCCATTCTCCACAGTTCCAACTTACTGTTCACCTGCTTTCTTGTTTAATTAATTAGCATCACATCATCTACAAACTGTGAAGGAACATAGTTTCGAGTATCAACATATGCACGATAATTGTAAATAATCATCTATAGATTTGTTGGGACGTAATTAGAGTACTCGTTTCCCTGATTAAGAGATTGTGATTGAACATAATACCCAATTTAAGGGATTAATTGGGATTATACATGCCAATACAAGTTTAGATGAATTCATGGGGATTTTTTTCATCAGATCTGTAGGTTCTTAATTCCATAGCTTTGAATAAATGCCTATGCAATATGCATAGTTCTTATTCCAGGTACTTCAATACGGCACATTTAAATCTCTTCTTTTTTTTTTTTTTTGTGGGGGGGGGGGGGGGGGGGGGGGGGGGGGAGGTGTGATTTCAGGGTCAGGCATTCTGGGTTATTTCATGTACAGGCGCAGGTACAGCTATTTTATACCCGCTCAGGTACATGTATGGGTATGGTCCCGGATATGGATACCCCAAATGAGGTAGGGTAAGAATCCACTGTAGATCTACACTGAATCCGACCCCTACCCCTGTATTGCTCGATGGAACAAAAGGCAGCCATAAAAATACCAACTCAAAACATAAGACAATACCAGTCTGCCACTTTCAGATACAAATTGTAGGAGTGATATGCCACTATGATTATAGTAACAAAAGCAGTTATTAACATATTGTATGGACTAAACCCCATTGAAAGATCAGCACAGCCAAACTTGCCTTCATGAACATACTGAAGATAAGTGATTATACAAGTAAAGACTTTCACCTTTTCTGTACGGCAATTTGGATCACAGCTATGATTGATAAACCGCCCCAAATTTCCTTTAACACATGCATCTATAACCTGAAACAAAAGCAAACTCTGTTGATACATGAACAAAAGCAAATAGTAATGAACAAAGTGAAAACACATCCCTAACATGTGAAATTTGTATCCAGTTGTAGTTTGCACAGTGCAAAACCTATAGACTTTTCTGCAGTAAAATGGGCAACCATAAAACATTGTTCAAATAAGCCACCAAACGCAAAAGCAAATGAATGTGGTTGAAATAGATCAAGGACAAGATTCCACAGCAAAAATGAGCAGATGTACACAAATATTCCTTTTTTTTCTTTTAACTTAACTCTTCGATCGTCATAATCAAAGCCTTGACTCATCTAACTGGACTCAGTCTGTGAGTTCACTTATCCACTCATCCTTATTAAGGCCTCTGATACCCGACAGACCTTTTTTCTGTTCTTCCTTTTTTCTTTTTCTTTTTCTTTTTTTTTTTTTTTTTTAATGTTCAGAAAGGAACAGGCATGCCATGGATATAGCAAGAACATAGATTTTACACAAAAAATGAAGTATCTGACGCAATATAATATGTTGCCTATTTCGATATATCCAGGTATCATAGGTTAAGGCTGAACTGTTCTATTCATGTATGGACCACTTTGCAAGATCTGAACTGTTCAAAAGATGTAACCACCCATGTTTATCCATGGAGGGCCATGATTCACTGGACAATCACCAGCTGATTTGGGCTTATTATTTAAAAGAAAAAAAACTGCAGTTGAATCACAGGTTAATCACATTTTCTTAATAAAATCAAATTTTTTATACAACTCAGTCCATCAATACATGCTCAATTCTCAAGTCAATTGGATTAAAAATTTCATGCCGTGTTGGACACATTTGAAAATTGTGGCTAAATTGCTTTTGTCGACAGTGAACGTAAGTCTGATAGGCCTGAAATTTCATGCAGTTATGGGAAGGAAACTGTGCATCTAAAGGGAAGCCCAGATCACCAAAATGTGGGTCTCATAGTGCACCAAAAAACTAATTAACAAAACAATATTAACTAGTGATTTAATCATGTATTTCTTAACTCCATGGGTTGAAATCTCATTTGGAGAATAGTTCAAGCCAGCTTAGGTAAATAGGGTGGAACCAAAATTTGGATGGTTTCGATCTTTAGAAGGCAGACTCCATGTATAGATTTGATTCAGTACAGCTGTGTGCTGAAACTCATGTAATCAATCCCCTAATCATTGTGGTAAATATTAATATATTCACACAACGACCACTGTACCTTAGCATCACGGAGGCCTTTCTGCTAGTAAATATTAAACTCCCAACTCTATGTGCAAGAATATGCGCTGAACGATTTCTAAGATTATACAAAAACCACACTGATGATTAAGAATGTATGGCAAGCTTAAATGTCTCAGCCTTTTTAAACAAAACAACAATACTGTGTTTTTCATTAATTGTTAAATTAAAGCATTATTGAGGAAAAAGGACAGAGCACCACAACAAGAAAACAGAAAGGAAAAAAAAAAAAAAAAGAATATAATCAATGAGCAATCATCATCCCCAACATCATTACAGCCTTACCATCCATCTGGTATCGGCACAGAATCAACAAGAAATGCCGATTGGTGCATGCAAATTGTCATTGCCTCATTAAAAAATAAATAAATAAATAACTGCATTCAAATGCAGAAAGAATAAAGGAGAATTATTCACAATCCCGATAGAACCATGTGAGACAATGAAAAATAATAATTTGATATAGAAATGCAGGATGCCAAACCTCACTCCCATTCAATGTCATGAAGTAGAAATGTTTTTGACCTCTCAAAGCGTACTCCCTCTGCCGAGCCTCATAGGCATGCAAATCAAGAACCTGGTCAGACAGCAAATTAGACATCCCAGCAATAACCAGTCATCTTGATGAAATTATGATTTTAATTTGGCAGTAAACACATTACTGGCTGAATTAAAATGCTGAACCAAAAACAGAGAACACAAAAATAAGTACAAGGGCACCAATTCTCTTAACATTTTGACTTGCAATTCAGAAATTGAAGAGACCAGATGAATAAGGGTGAAAGAGACACTTTTTTTCTAATAGAAACCATTTTTACATTTTTTTTTTTTAAGTGCAAGAGATAGATAACCAACCTCTCCAACATATTCAATAAGAAACGACCCTTGAGAGACATCTTCCTGCAGCTGGAGCCCATACCCTTTCTTCCCGCAACGAAACCACTTAAATTTAGCATATTTGCGTCTCTGAAACTGAAGATGGAATTTCGATGCAAGCAATAACATCCACATAAAAAAGCTTGCAAAAGCACAAAGATAAAAAAGAACACCAACAACAACAATAAAGATTCAGTTATTAGCTACTCAACCTGCTGATTTGAACAAATGTCCGCACAAGGGCAGGTGCCCCGAACACATTCAATGTTAAGCATTCGGTTTAAGCATTGCTCTCCACAACCCAACTTGCTATCCAAAGGTGGTTTGCAGTGGCATACCATTACCTGAATCAAATGGAATAATGAAGATATTATACAAGGCAAGCATTTATTTATGTTTAACTATTATACTTGACTCGATAATTGATCATAACAGACAAATAGATAGTACGACATATCCTATGAGTAGCCCCTCTTTTTTTTTTTTTAATGGTAACTTTCATTAAATGAGAGAAAAAACAATCTCTTGATTTAAATGAAGGCATCGAGCTTAGCAAAAAGCTATTAGAATGGGGGGAACTGTAATAGCAACCATCAATAATTAAGTGCATTTAAAGCCACCTACATCCAAGTTTGTTTTTTTTTTAAATAACCTACATCACCAAGTTAAGAAGTCACCAAAGAAGACCGTCAGCATGCAGCATAGCAATATCAATAGGAAACAATATCAAGAACGTTTATTTTCTCTTTGATTTAAAATCATTAAGTCTTAACATATGAACTCAAGATTACAAATAAAACTGGAATGGGGTTAAGTACTCCATGAGCTTTTCACTGTAGAAGGCTTGTGTTATACTTAAAATAAGTCTTTTCAGCTTCTTTTTTTCAGATAAATAAGTCATTACTTAGTATAATAAGACTTATTGAGTACACAATTCACTGCAAAAGTGCTTCTGAGGTTTGGTCCATTTCTCTGCCAACATATTTAACAAGCACTGACACCATTTGAAAGGCCCATTCAGAGGAAAATAAAAAAGGTTTGAATTTAGCTTCCTTTTGCAATTCTAAGGGGGAAGCTCATTCGGAGGAAAAACAAAAGATCTTTGGCTTCAGCTTCCTTTCAAAATTCTTTGGGGCCTTTGGCTAGAATGGAACAGTAGAAATTTGAGGAAATGAAGCTTATGGAAAAGGATAATCAAGTAATCAACCCCTCCCCCTTTTAGGAATCGTCAACCCCTACCCTAGGTGAGGAAAGGCTCAATTTTCATGGCAGTGTGTGTGCACAGTATGGGATTACAGGTGTTGGCGAGATTATCTTGAATCATAATGACCATGCAGCCTGCTGTCGCTTCCATAATGGACCCCTTATAATGGCAATTCTAATAAGACAAAGGCTTTCTAATTCCTCACTGGTTGCAAGGCACTTAGGGCATGCTTGTGTGACACTTTCCCGCGGAAAACCCATTTTTCAGGTGTTTGGTGCGGAACAATTCCACGGAACGCTTTCCTGCCTCATCAGCATTTTCCTTGATAATGATGGAAATGGGTTTCCTATGGTGGGGTATGGGAAATGGATTTCCTCAGAAAACTTCTCCCCTCTTTTCCCCACTCTTGACCATTTCAACCCAAAACCCTACAACTCTTTCATTTTTTATTTCTTAAATAAATTATTATTTGTTGTTGAATAAATAATATACATGTTATGTTTCTTTTCTTCAAAAAATTATTTCACCAAATAAGAAATTTGATTTTCTATAAGGAATCCACAGCTGCACCAAACAACATTAGCACCAATTCAACGAGGAAAAAAAAATTGCACCAAACATGAGTTTCTAAATTCTACGGAAATCCTTTTCGAGGTTTCCATTTCTATGGAATTTGCTGATGTGGCAATTTCCCCTTTCTGCGGAAAGGGTGTGTAAGCAAACATGCCCTTATTCATTTAGAAGCAACCAAAGCTGCCATATTAAGGGGACAGCTTACCATGGATATTTAGTGATTGGATTGAGAAAATTCAAGCTATGATCCACTAGAGCAGCTTTTCTCTTTTCCCACATTCCATGATCAATAGCAGAATGCAGATCAGTTAGCTAACAGGGGACATCTATGATAACATGGTATCTGTAGCATTTGCCTAATACATACATGATCTCCTTTAACCTCCCTACCTACCTATAGCCATCTGCGATAATTTTGTACCTCTCTCTCTCTCTCCCTCCCTCCTACACTATTCGCCTAATATACACACATGCACATAATTCATTACATACAAACACACAAAAGAAAGAAAAATCCATAAATGTCTGCAGTGAAAAAGGATGTGGGTTGCATTGAACGCACTACAAAAGAGGTTCAGGTCATAAGGATTCAGAAGGTTCAATTACGAAAAAAAAATAACAGTGGATAATCCATTTCCTGAACTCTAGAACTTGTAGCTTGAATATTGGCGACGGTAAAAATTTGCGGCAGCCCAATAGATAGGTCAACAGGTTTACCAAAAGGGAAGTATGTCAACAAAGCAAGTGGAATAGTAGTTATTTAGAGACCCAACTTCAATTTAGATCTTAATGCAGACACCAAGCAACAAATTTTCTTTAACCTTTTTATGACTACCTATAAGTTGAAAAAATTGCAGACAAGCAAAAATGAATCCAAATTTGAACTTCTATGCCATACAAATTAATGTACCTCATCAATGGACTGGGTTCTACGGCTTCGATGAAGAAACAAATTGTTCTTTATAAGTGTCCATGAAGCTTGCTGTGAAGCTGGAAGGTAACAAAATAGTGTGTCAGAAACAAAAACGTCTAGCATGAAACATTAGGGAAGGCAACCATATAATGCCTAGTTCAAGTTCTGAATTGATAGTGATGCTGTGTATTGCTGATAGCAAGAATATCATGCCTGTTAACTGTCGGGGCTCTAATCCTTTAGAAATTGGTCGTGCACTGCAAGAATCTTCCTCACAAGAGGCATCTGATATTTCCAACTCCGCATTTATCTCCGCATTTGTCTTCTCTTGAGGTATCAGACAGTCAGCAAATGCCTTATCTTTGTTATCTTTACATGTCCTATATGAAAATTAAATAATGGTTATAACCGGTTCACCAAAGTTAAAAGAAGAGGAACAGAAACCAGAAAGGGAGAATAGTTTTGTTTTTTTTGTTAGATGTCAATTGCATTGTTAATATATATATATATATATATAATAAGCAAAATGCCACTTGTGAAGTGGGAGGTATGATAGAACACCTGAAATTTTTTTTTTTTTTTTATAATGCCGAGATTATTAATTTTAAATATAAAAAATAAATTATACACATTTCTTCCACACATGAGGACTTTGACCTACAGCACACCACAATTACTTTTGCAAATACCCATTATGTAACACAAATTTGTGTATCATACTTTACTAACAGCCCTTTTTGCATGGAATTAATGCTAGGAATTCTAAGAAATGCCTTCCTATCAAAATGGCTAAAATTGAAAGAAACAAAGGTGAAGATCCACAAATTTCAACCAAATAAATTCCCCTTCAATGGAAAATGATTACCATCCATCACCCTAGTAAATTTATTTATTTTATTTTTTTGAATGGTAAAATAATAATTAGATAACACTTTGGTGATCCATCACCCTAGTAAATTACACCCAGGAAAGTCAAGATCCCAACGAAATATCCACCTTATATTTCTCAACCCCCACCTCTTCATATTCCTTCATCAGAACCCATTTTAAGATTCAATTCATACAAATTCTTATTCAATACAATGAAAACAAACCATCTATATCTCCACCTCGTATCCTTCACCCCTCACCATGTTATATTCTTTTATTGGAACCCATTTTAAAATCAATTCCTAGGAATTCTAATTCAATAAGTTGAAAATAAATGAACCGTAAGTAATATGCAAATTAATCATAAGCAGCATGAGCTGGGTTGAGGCAAACAAAATTCGAACAAATTTGACTCAAACCCAAAACCCCATACCTGCCCTGAATCCAACAAACAAATCCACTACCAAACCCGCCCCTTATAAGGGAGGGGCGAGTTGCTGCAGGTCACCTATTTAACCCAACAAGTTGACATCCCCAGTTGTATCGCACCAAATCAAACACAACCAAAGCAGGTCTACATGCAACAAGTAATAGTAAATCCTATTCACTAAATAATTGCTGAAGTCTTCAACATTTTCTTGATACAGCCAGCATAGCAAGCAAGGACTGATGAAAAGTAATCCTTTTTTTATTTTTTATTTTTGAATGGTGAAAACTAATCATTTTTAGAATAGAAATGACAACAGTTCGGAATAACATGGGCAATCTAAAGATTAGTCGTGTTCCAGTGATCAACCTTGTTTTGCTGGGATATAACTAAAGTCTGAAAACCTATATAAATCACTCCTCGTCTGTGACCAAATAGCCATGCTCCAAACAGCTATGCCGTATAAGGCTATGGATGCAGACACAGATGAAGAGGCAGGATATGAGCATGCAATTTATGAAAATTGGTACACTTTTGGATGTGAATACGAGATGGAGAATTGCCTAGTCTATTTGCAACATCGCCGATACTTATCACATGGTACCTAGAGTAGTATACCCATATTCTTGATGCGCATATAGATTGCTAAAACTTTAGAAATCCCTTTTGTAAAATATTGCATGTATTTACTTCACCTAGACTAGCATCATCCTTTGGCAGACCATCAGGTAATGAGAGAGAGCTCTTGCTCTTAGTTCCGCAGATAAACAGTTTTTGTTATAACTTGTTTCGAGTTTAATTATATAACTCTTTTAGTTGACTTAGAATGATGGGAAAAGGCTGATGATAAATTAATGATGCTACATAGCATAGAATTTCATATTTCATTTTTTGCAACCTTGTGGTGGTAAGAATGAGCACCATCAGTAGATTTCCTTGAGTACCCATTCTCAATCCTATGCTTTCATATTTCTCCACACTCCCATCATAGAAAGAATAAGTATTTTACTAACATGTACTTCGTCTTCTAGTCATTTTTTATTGCCCAACATAATAATATCTCTCAATCTCTACCAATTCATAAATCCAACCCCCAATGTCAGCTTTCATGGCTACAACAGGGCATCCAGAAAGAGGAATGGGATGAACCAGATCAAAAAAGCTCAATCTGTTTGGCATTACACTAATTACAGTCCTTAGATTAGCATGGTGTTTTTTTTTTTTTTTTTTCAAATGGAAGATTAGCATAAATCTCCCCTATGTAAGAACTATGCACTCACAATGCAAAAGTCACGTAACCAATCGAATAAGCAAGAAAAAAGGAACATCTCAAAAGGGAAGATGATAAAATCCTCAAACCAAGTAACCAACGTCCACAACTTATCTCAGTTACCTAGTTTCTGGCAACCATTTTATAGTAAGATCCGTGCATTCCATTACATGGTTTTATAGAGTTTCAATTCTTCATGCTGTCTTTTTACATTTTTATTTTTTAATTTTTTATCAGCCCCTAATGGAACGCCAGATCCCTGGGCCCGCCCCCTATCAGGCAGGGCGAGGAACATTACTAAACTATGCTTACCTTCAGAGAGTGCAAAAGACCAATATCTCACTATGCCCACTCGGGCTTAAACCCTCCACCTCTACCTCTTGGACAACTTTGATGTCCATAACCAACTGTGATGGGTAGGTGGACATGGTACCTTCTACATTTAATTATGTCCCTTAAAATATCTTACCCTAATCACAGTAACAATTATAATAAAGATCTATGACGCAATAAAATTCATAATGCAGTTTTCTTCTTTTTTATCTTTCCTTCTTTTTCAAATGTATATGCTTGTATGCACCGAGAATGGTATAAAAAAAATGTAAAAAAAGAATGCTAAAAAACAGATTGAAAATTAAAATGATTACCATCTGCAATCCGTTTCCTCTATTTCATCAGCAAGCTCAGCCGGGATACAACGCCACTTATGGCAATCATCACATCGCACCCATGCAAGCCGCGGTCGGAAAAACTGAGGCTCCAAGCTGTGACATGATTTATTTAATTCCTTGTCGTTTCCCATCGGCAGCACGATGGAACTTGGCATGTCCTTGCAAGGAACTTTATCGGCAGTATTGGTTCCTGAATCATGGAAGATGCCAAGTTCCAACATTATTAGCTTCTGAAAGTAAAACAAATTATAATTTCTTGATACTCAACACTACATTTACTAGGTCATGCATGATAAACTAGAAGCACATGTAACAGTGAAAACGGTTCTGCAAGTTTGCAAGAACATAACTGCATAAATTAGATAATCTGTTTAATGCTAGCTGTCTATATAAAGAAATTTACATTACCTCCTAACTCAACGCCAGTAGCAAGGGCATGACTTTCGTCCTTGTAAACACCCTGGCCCGAAAGAACTGTATCCTTGGCTTTGTTCTTTCTAGCTCCCTTCCATGCACTATCAGTACCTCTTCGGGGTCCTGCTGAACCAGGGGCTTGTGATCTGCGCTTGCTTAATCTCGAATTAGAACTTCTAGAAAGTTTACGCCCATTAGTGTTTCCAGCAGATAACAACCCATCCAGCATCCATGATTCTGACTGCGAAGTCCCAACTTCCTGCCCAGAAAGTACTCGGGGTTCAAAACCAGTTTCCACCTTCAGAACCTGTCTGCTGTCATCTAGTTCTGAGGCTGAACGATTAATGGTCAACGCCTCAATGTTTGAAGATTTGCTAGAATCATTTCCAGTTGCCGAATTGAAAGTGTTGCCAGGGTCACAGCCATTTCCTGCTTTCTTTGGCATTCTTCGTTTTTCCCCTTTTTTAGCTTTTTTCAATTTTGTTGGGCCAGCCAATTTTTCTTCAATGCTAGAAAACTCTGTAGCATGATGCATGTCTCTTTTGCAAGTTTTCTTCCTTTTCTTTATACTAGCACACTTCATTTTTGAAGGTGTAATATCGCAGGGAGCAGTGACATGTTGCGAAGGAGAAGAAACAGAACCATCTATAGATTTAGGGAGTGTGGATTCTGGAAAGGAATCATTCCGAACCTTTCTTCTAGCATATGTATATGCCTTCCTTTGTGAGGAAATGATGCCCTCAGTTGCATTGTTAACAACATCTGGACGTACATGGAGCATGTCCGAATCAGGTGATGTCTCAGGATCCACACGCCTGTTCTTGTTAGGTGCCTCACCTGAGGCATCAGTGCCTATAATAGAGGAAATCCCTGGGAAATCAACCTTATTGTTTTCAATTGATGTATCTTGTGTTGTCACAGTGCTCTCCAGTTCCTTATCCCCAACTAAGGCATCTCTTACACAAACATCTGGAGGCATGTCAAACTTTTCAAGGTTCTGAACAAGACAGGGCAACTGTACTGCACCAGACCCATCTCCTCCTACTCTATGCAAGATTTCAATAGATGGTTCCAAAACTTCAAAACTGGCTTGGGAATCTGAGGGAGGCAAGCAATTACTAACAACAGACTGCACAGAATCCAGAGTTTCTACAACATTGGGAGGTACAGCTTGCAGACCTTTTTTACCCCGTTTTCTCTCATTTTTAACCTTTGAATGAACATGGCTAGTTGAAGCACAACACTTTGATTTTGAAGCTTTTATCTGAGCCTTCCGACTTCTTTTGCTCCCTAAACCACCCCGACCTCTTTTTGGTTCTTGATTCAGAACTTGATCTAGCTGAGAATTGAACTTCATAATCTCAGAATTTTTTTCAAATAGTTGTATAATATTACCCATAGCCCCCCAAGCTGATGATCGTGCCTGATTGCAACAACTTCTTTTCCCTCTTGCTATGCTCAAAAAGACCCCAGTGGTGTCAATTGCCTGCCTAGCAGCCTTTCTTGTTCTAGCCAAACGGTTAGACTTGCGAGCACGGGTATTCCTTGAAACACAATCAGGTTTAACTTCAATCATTCCATCATTGACTGCCAGCTTAGAAGAATCAAATGTATAACTCGCATCCCTCTTATAGGTATCTGGCACCAAGTGTTTAGAAGAGCTAACATTCAAACCATTAAGTAGTTGCAATGGCTGCGGAGAAGCTGCCTCTTCGACCGCACAGTAAGAGGCTGCATCTGGTGGCCCTTCCGTCAAAATGGATGGGCTTTCCTTCATCCATGATGTTTCCAAGCATGACTGTGATAAGTGCAACTGGCACTGTGAATTGGTCTTACCAACTTCATTACTGAATTCATCACCTTGAGGGGAACTGCATAACCAGTCTTCCGTGCTGCGCCCATCAGAACAAAACCTCCTAACCCCACAATCGTCCTCTGTTTCATTCCACCCAGTAGCTGACAGTTTCATGCCATTCTTAGAATAAACAGCAGGCTGAAATTTGCAGAGCCCTCCCATGTTGTCTCCGACTCCATTGCTACTACTTTTTGAGGGGCAAGACATCTCTAAGCAGGACTGCGAAGCAGGGAAGTGGCCTTGTGAGCCAAGAACAACCTCATTTATGCACACCAAATTCTCACATGCATCCAATTGAGGTGAACTGTGTAACTTGTTCATTATGTTGTTTTCATTACAGTGAGGCTCATTCCCCGCAATAATAGACAACTCTGCTTGATATTCAGAAGCAACGCCAGAATGAATTACACTCGTCTCGTCAAAGGCACACCTGTTATCGTCAATTGAGGGCAAGCAAGTTGTTTTTGATGATAGCTCCGATGTCGGACACTGGTCTGTGGATCCAAGAACAACCTCATTATGGCACAAAACATTCTCAAATCCATCCAATTTGTGCAAACTGCACGGCTGACTATCGAGATTACTCTCCCATCTTTCTTCGGTCCCACTCCTCCCAATAGTTGATAGTTCCTCGCCATTCTCCAAAGTAACAACCAAGTAATTCCCATTAGGACCATTTATGGAAATTCCACTAGTGTTTATCTGAGAGGAACAAGTTTCCAAGCAAGGCCCTGGAACAAGTTTATTACCTTGGGGTTCAACAGCAGTCTTCTCACATCCATCCAATTTAAGCAAACAGCCGTCCTTCTTAAAGTAAAACTCATCAACCCCACATCCACTTTCCAACTCTTTCCGCCCAAAAACTGACAATTCATTCTCACAAATCCCAATAACACAATTGCCCTCCCCACCATCTACCCAGTCCCTCTTACCACTTATTGAAGGAAGACAAGCTATATCCAACACTGGAAACCGCCCCTTCATACCAGCAACAGCGCCATTCTCATCAACATCATGCTCACACCCATTACCATTGTCTGAGCAACTAACCCCACATCCATCTTCCACCCCATTCTCCAAAACATCACTATCGCGGAGAAACTCATCCGCCCCACCTATGCAATCTCCACTACCATTTATCAAAACCCCACAATCCTTTTCCAGGCAATGGCTCGAGGCGGGCGGCTCGAATCCACCACCACCACGCCCACCTCCACCATCATCAACCAAACAATTCCCTATCTCCTCTCTCCCCAAAATCTCCTCCGCCGACGCTTCCCCCACTTGACCAAAAGAACCCATCTTTACAATCCTAAAAACATCCTCAGATTCCACAAGAAAGAATCCGAGGCGAATACCCCAGAAGCCAAAATCAAGTAAACGAGAAACACCCCAAGTTCCAATCCAACTCCCAATTGAAACCCAAACCGGATTAATAGACAAAAACAACAAGAACAAAAAAAAAGAAACCAGAAAACCCTAGAATCAACAACGAAACCCTAATTAGAAACAGGAAAATGCAGGCCTCGAAATAGAAAGTACATGGAAGAGATAGAAAGAGGAAAAAAATACCTGAGAAGGAGAGAGAGGGGAAGAAGAGAAGAAGAGGAGGCCGCGTAACGGAACGGGCGGCCGAGATTTCGTTGAGAGAGAGAGAGCGGTTTTGCCGAAACCGCTTTGTAGCGGTACTTGGGAGATAATGGTAAGAGTCTCCGCTCCGACGACACGCGGAGAGAGAAAGAAGAAGAAAAGGATCTGTGATTTTCCTATGTATTGTTTTCTCTTTTTCTCTCTCTACTTAAAAAGATACAAGTATGTATACTTTTATTGACATACATTCACCTGGGTATTGCCTTATTGGGGTTAGTTTGCAGGTTGAAAAGTTGTAGGTGAAATTTCAAAATAATGGTGTCTGGTACTTTGTCCCTAATCTGACCCATCAGGTTGATCACATGTAGTCGATTTTATCTTGATTTCAGGTAAAACGTAATCACAGGGGAATCATATTCATGTAGAGATTGTTCTTGCTCTTTCAGTTATTTTTTTCATTTTTAGTTATTTTATTAGTTACTTTCTTATCTAATTTGCGTGTTCGGACGCATCCCTGAAAGAGGAACCATAAAAATCCATTCCCTATAATAGCCAAACTCCATTATTGAACCCCCGGTGTCCATGAAAGAGCTAAAATTGCATTGAATTTTAATGGATTTTTGCGGAAGTATATGTTGCACCCAATGGAATGAAAGGAAAAGCATAGCAGCTTTTCATTCTATTGATTCTAAAAAGACTCCGTATAAATGTGTCTTTAAGTATTTTCGTTGTTTGTCTTGATTTCTTTAGGTAGTCTCATTGTTTATTCAATTGATTTAATCTTGTTAATTTGTTGATTATTTAAGAGATGCTTTTCTTTTTTCCTTTTTTTATTCATCATTTATGGTTTCTTATCTCTTTATTTCTCTCAATCCCTTTTCCATTTTCTTCCTTAAAAGAATAAATTAAGGCTCATAATATTGTTCTAAAAAGCCATAAAAGAATTGGTGTTACTATGTGTAAAAATGTGGGAAGAAAATAAACCCTAAAGTGGCAATTTATGGAATATATTTGTGTGCATGTATGTAATTAATGACATGCGTTAATGTATTAGTGATGGTCTTACAATAGGTTTAACCCATTCCACTTGATATCTCAAAGGACTGTCTTTCTATCTATAGTCCTCTAATAGACTGGATGAGTGAGCATTGTCATGCACCCTACTTTTTTTTTCCATGGACTCAATTCGGCTTATTACTCAATTTTGTATCATAATTTCCATTTACAATCTCGCACCTCGTAGTAGATGGCATGAAATTGGCCATAAAAAGTAGCTTTGAATTTGATTTCATAAAAAACCAACATCCAGGGGGTCTCACAAATTGGGGCAAACCCAAGTAGAGTGGGGGGTGATTGCCTAGGTAACAGGGATGCAAACAGGTTGGGATTGAAATGGAACCATGCTCTATCCAAAATCCGTGCTGGCATCTGTGATGGACCCACATACTAATACATGTGGGTGGGCCTTAATCTAAGAAGTACAACCCTTACATGGCAAGCCATGGAAATTGCCATGCAAACAGGTCGAGATCGAAATGGAACCATGCACTATCCAAAATCAATGCTGGTATCCGTGATGGACCCATATATTAATACATATTGGTGGGCCTCTAATCTCATAAGTACACCCCTCACAAGGCAAGTCATGGCAATTGTTGACAAAAAATGTGGGAGTCCTTGTATAGTTATACTAGCAATAAAGGCCCGTACGTGTTGAGCCGGACCCAGGAAATAAAAATAAATTTAGATTTAGTATTTCTTATAATATTATTGATAAAAATAAATAATATATTTAAGTCCAGGCCATAAAACATGCCAGTGCTAAGTCGAAGCCATAAAAAATATATAAGCACTCATAAAATCACAAAAATGGATAATACCAAAATAAGAGTGCATTTAATTGATTATGAGAAAAATAAATAAAAAATATTTCAAATCAATCAATTTATCTTCAAAATCAGAGCCAATCTTGAAGAGAGATGTATTCTCTTTCTATCTTTAAGTTGGCATGTGTGATTCAGTCTACTTGGGATAAGCAGTTCAACAATTGATAAATTGATCATGTCCCAATTACACCATTAACTTTTCACCTTTTAAATACATCAAAAGCGAAATACTCTTTCCCATAAATTCCTTGTTAAGAATTAGCATTAAAAATGAATATGAATAATATTATTTGAAATTGGGTACCTATAATGGATCGCTTCAATGATCAAATGATCACCATCTTTCCTTCTTTCTTCTTCTTCAATGTGAAGAATGTCAGTTTCAAAAATGCTCATCAGTATTGGACTATGAAACTCTCTGTGTGCTATAATTTGTGTAATAATCAGAACCATAGATGATCAAAGGAGAGCGGAATTGTTTGTTTTCACACTTCAGATGGCAAGGGGTCCATTAAGTAAATCATATTCCTTAACGTAAAATCCCATCGTATGTTGATCATGTTTATTTTAACCACATATTTTATGCATGCAATCAATTTATCAAAGTATCCAATTTGGTTGGACTTAAATTTCACCAGCCTCCGATACATGGATGAAGAATGATTGGTTTTGGTTCAAGTTTCATTATTGGGCCCTACTTATGATTTACCCAGTAGATTAGATTTTTAGTACTATCCATAGATACATACATATGTAAATGCACATATGTTGATATACTCTTAGAAATTAAAATCATTGTAAATCTAAAAAACCATATTATCAAGGAGAATTACAGATATCTTGTTGGAGGGTGAGTTGGGAGATAGTGAGATAAAAGGTTAGGGTGGGTGTGGTATGGAGAGAGATAAAGATGAGATAGGGAGGGAGACATGAAGATCCTATAATATAGATACTAGTGTGAGAGACCCAAAACAGAAAAAAAATATATCTATTTCAATATATAAAAGCAATATATACGCATATCAAAGAAGCCAAATTGAAAGAGAGATTCATACCTCTGTAAGATTTGTGAAGTCTATTGGAGGAACTTGTATAAATGAAATCACAATTAGAATCAGAAAAGAATGGGCTTGCCCACTATGATAATTATTTCCTAAAATTTCTCTTAAATAATCTCCAAAAGTCAAAAATAAGCTTGATATCATTCCCAAATCATAGATTTGGCAAACTAAAAATTAAAAAAAGTAAAAAAGAAAACAAAGAAATATTACCATATCATTGTTAGAATTAGGGGTTTTATGGCGGAGATGAAGAATTTGCGAGAATCATGACATTGTGGAAGTGTCCACGTCAAGATTGTTCTTGGTCTTTTTTTTAGTTATTTTATTTTTGTCACTTTCCTATCTAATTTGCATGTTAGGGTGCTTCCCTAGAAAAATGAACCATTGAAATACATTTCCTATTGGGGTCAAACTCCATTGTTGGATCCCCAATATCCACGTCAGGGGGAAGATTGCATTGGGTTTTAATGGATTTCTGCGAAAGTATATGCTACACCCACCATGATGAAAGAAAGTGTGGAGCAACTTCTCATTCTATTAACGCAAAAAAAAACGTTGCACAAATGTGCCCAAGTATTTTCATTGTTTGTCTTGATTTCTTTAGGTAACATCATTGAATTTAATTCTTATTAATACGTAGATTATTTAAAGGATGCTTTTCTCTTTTTTATTTATCTTTTATGGTCTCACTCTCTCTCATTTCCTTCCTTATAAGAATAAATTAAGCCTCACAACATTATTCTAAAATCCATGAAAGAATTGGAGTTACTATGTGTAAAATATGTGGGAAGAAAATAACCCTAAAACAGCAGTTTTATGGAATATATCTGTGTGCATGTATGTTATTAATGGCATGCATGAATGTATTAATGATGGTCTTATAATAGGTTTAACCTATTTCACTTGATATCTCAAAGGATTGCCTCTCCTATTTATAGCCCTCTTATAAATTGGATGAGTGAGCATTGTGATGGACCTTAACCTTTTTCTATGGCCCTAATCCAGCTTATCACTCAATTTTGCATCATAATTACCATTCACAATCTCACGACTCATTTTTTTTTTTTTTTATAAAAAAAAGGGCTGCAGTTGGCATGAAATTGGCCATAAAAACCAACTTTGGATTTGGTTTCATAAAACAAACATCTAGGCGTCCCTACAAACCGAGGCAGAGCCAAGTAGAGTTAGAGGGCAATTGCCTAAGGAATAGGGATGCAAATGGGATAGGATCGGAATGAAACCATGCTCTATCGGAAATTGGTGTTAAGAACTATGATGGGACCCACATACTAATACATTTGGGTAGACTTCTGATCTAAAAGGTACCCTCCTCACAAGGAAGCCTCGGCAATTGCCAATCAAGATGTATTAATCATTGCATAGTAATAAGGATAAGAATCATGCATAATGTAATTCTTGATCCCTAAAATTTCTCTCAAATTGAGAGGAGACTTCGCAAGAAGGTAAATAATAGTGGTGAAAAGAGTTGCAACTGACCTTTTGACATATCCCGATGAAGAGATTGTAATAGTGAGAAGAACAAGAAAAAGCCTTCGAGAAAGCATATTTCCTCTCTCTTCCACTAGATCTGAACGTTCATCATCATCCTCTATCTATGGGTGTTTATCCTAGCCCTTAGATTTTGACGAGTGAATCACATGTGACTGATTGTTGATCGACAATAACGATTTCCGCACTTAGTGCTTGATCCAAACCAAAACAATCCTAGACATGTTAGTAGCGACATGCCTTCATTCAACCTGTAGTTTCACGACGGCCGCTTCCTAACAACCAGATCTTGTTTTCCATGGATGAAACTGAGACAGATCTAAACCCAAACAAAACCTTTTGGATGGATCTGAAATAGGTTTCAACTTTGCCTTCTACTCTCGGTTTCGGTTCCAGTTCTAGTTCCCACTCCATCCCCACCTCCATTACCGCAAAACCCCTTTAAATCAAAGTCATAAATTCAAGAAAAACAATTCAATATCTAAGAAAATCACAAATAAACTTGATATCATTCCCAAATCATAAATTTAGCAAACTATTTTTTTTTACAAAAAGTAAACAACAAACAAAGAAAGATTACCAAATCATTGTTAGAATTGGGAGTTTTATGGTGGAGATGAAGAATCTGCGAAAATTGTGACATCGTGAAAGTTTCCATTAATGAAAATGAGTTGTGAGTGTTGAGGAGAATGTAAACCCTAGATTTACGAAGTAGATAAAATGCCATGCCCTAAAAGAGGAATTGGGGTTTTTGAGATGGAAGAAAGAGATATAGAGTGATGTCGCGAGAAAGATGAGAGAGGGTTTTGACGAAGAAAAACAAAGAAAGAGGGCAATGATGTGAGAGAAGAGAGAGGATTCTGAAGAGGAAGAGAGCAATAATGATAAAAGAAGAGATGGACGACAAGAGATGTTATCAAGACACAATTGGCCCTAAAAGGGACTTTCTATGAGAGTCGAGAGAGTTCGGTTTTTAAAGGTGGGCTTTAACATATAAAAGGTCATCACCCGGTGCGGTCCCGCCGAAGCAGGGTCTTGTGAGGGTCCAGATTGAGACATGCTTAACCTTTACCAAATTTGCACAAAGTGGCTGCTCACAAGTCTTAAACCTACGTTGTCATGCATGGCACCCAAGACTTTTACCATCACACCAAAGCAATGACCCCATGGGAATAAACATATAAAGGTTGCAAATGGGTTTATGGATCCATAACTGAATTCAACTGCTTATTGAATCCAAAACGAGATTGCATAATGGAACCTAAATTGGGTTTTAGACCTGCTTTATTTTGAACCGTATACTATACTTAGATCTTAGGATACCCATTTGCAGCCCTAATATCCCTCCGTGTAGACTTTGAGCCTCTCACTCAAGTTAAGATAGAAATAGTGGAATTCCACGGTGTTAACCATCTGTTGAGAATTTGAACCACTAAATTGAAGGCTCTCTAATTCAATTGGTTGTCCCAAAATCTCACTCCAATAAAAGTTTGTCCCAACATAAGATTGACCATACGATATTCTTAAAGTCATGCTCAAGCATAGGAAGAGACTAACTCTTATTAGAGAAAATTTTATGAAAAGCCCAATTCAATTGAGGGTATTTGTTGTGAGTGCTTCTCATATTCACTAGGTGAATTACACTTTGGAGTTTCACCAGTGAGACACTCTAAGATCCAAATTCCTAACTTTGTATTGTTGTATTATTTACATATTCACAGTTTGCATTATCATAAACTCCTAACTTTGTATTGTTATATTATTTACACATTCACAGTTTACATTATCATGACTTGATGAATGATTTTTAATATTGCCCTCAATTATCCATACTTATAGCAGCATTGTGACCCTTTAAATGATCATAACTAACCCTTCAAGGAGCTTTCATTAATTAATTATAGTGAATTAGTTTACATGTGATAGTGGAGCATGTCTTATTTTGTTTGGAGAGAGAGAGACTTGATCAGCATTAAAGCATTAAAACAAGTAGAAAAGATTTGTTTTGATGATCCCTCCTTCCCACTCTCTCCTCCTATTAAATGTGCTCCTTGAATGAAACCCGGATAGGATGCAGTCAATCGGTAGGGTAGGTTGTTAGTACATGGACCAATTAGTGTTAAGGGTGAACAAAATGTTAGTTTAGTGTAGTTAGATAATCCCAACAATAAAATTTAGATCGCCAAATTTAATGGTTTTTTTTTTTTTTTTTTTTTTTTTTTTTTGTGATTGAACCTAATGGTAACTAATAGTTGGATTAGTGATAAATTGGGTGACAATCAATTCATGGGGCGTAGACAGGTGAATGTGAATGTTTTGGATTTACAAATGACAAGCTCCATTGTACAAAATAATGACAACTATAGAATTAGTTGATTTGAAATGGATGACTATACCTTTGCATTTACAAGCCACCTGTTTAAACTACACGACTAGGGGTGTTCATGCTCGACTTCTAAAATATATGTCCAAGCCCAAGTTTACTTTATAAAAACAAAACAAGGTTTTTCTGTATGATTCCAAGTGGTTGCTTAAGAGGTGGTGGGCCGGCTTGGGCTCTCTACCAATGAATTAAAACCCGAACGAACTAGTAAACGGGCCTGAATCGTCTGAGACCGTTTCGAATGTGAAAACCTTCGGCCCAATCTCAGACAGGGCTAGACTGGCCCAATTCATGAACACCCCTAAATGTGACCTAGCTTTATCAAACACGCTCATATCAATCCCCCTCCATGTATAGAAGACAATCCAGTATTACATACTACTAAAAACCAATCACCATGAAGAATACTTGTGTGGGTAGTCTTAAGAGTTACAGCAGACTCGAGCATAGCATTGGACTGGTTGGGCCGATGAGGTTATGTAGGTTAGGCTATTATTTGGGATATTTTTTCATATAGTCCAAGCAACTGAGTTTTTGTGCATTGGCATGAACCAGCACATTTGACAAAAATGGGTTCCTGAATAACAATGGTGGACCTAAAATTTTCATTTTGGTAGTGAGGTATACTGTCAATTGACGAGATTAAATAATAAAATCGAATTTTATGATTTTATCAAAGGCGTCCCTTGAATCATGCTAACACTTGGGTTCGTCCCTGAACTAGGGCTGTCAATCGTGTCGTGTTAACGAATTCGGGTTACGGGTTAACGAATTCGTGTTAAAATCACCTCAATTCATATACGACCCGTTAACTTAAACGGGTCAAAAAATCCAACCCGAACACGACCCGTTAATTTAACGGGTTACACGACCCAACCCGTTAACCCGTTAAGTAACAAAGTTATTTCATAAATTAAAAGAAAATCCATACAAAAGTATATAAAGAGAAAATTTTATAAGGCACATGAAACTATAAGTGAGGATCTTGAGTAGATCCCACCTAAAATCCCACTATAAAACAATAAATTTCAATTTCTTATGAATATAAATTAATTCTAGCTACACTTAGGGACTAAAAAAAAATTAACGGGTTAAACGGGTTGTTAACGGATTACTGGTGTAATTCGTACACGACCCGTTAACTTAACGTGTTAATGACTTTGACCCGTTAACGACCCAAACCCATTAAGAGCCCATCCGAACCCGTTAATATCGTGTGGGTTCATGTCGTGTTAATGGGTAGTGTGGCATTTTGACAGCCCTACCCTGAACCACCCTATTGGCCTATAAAATTCAAGCTCAGACTCGTGTCCACATGGTAGACCACTTAAAATCCACTTCTCGCTTTTAGAGCCCAAAATTAGGGATATACAAACAGCCCATCCTCTTTATTAAGACTATGAGTTAGGAGTTTCTCAGTTTGAGGTCCAAAAATGAAAGACAATTAGATAGTAGGGCTATATACTTGTTAACTTTGCAGGCTTACAATAGTTTATATAGTCCAAAACAGGCCTTAAGGCACCTAGTCTTGAGTTTAGCCTATTTACTAAATGGGCCCTACTTACAAGCCCAGGTCTGCCCCATCCATCACATATTTGTTAGACTAGATATGGGCTACATCAAGGCTCGATCAAAGCCCCTTTCCACCCGAACAGATCACATATCTGTCAAGGCCATGATAACTTATTTGCTTTCATATTTGAAAGACTTTTGGCTTGGCCCATTTTGTGATTGGATCAGAAGTTTGAATGGATGTCCATTATGCAGCATTTGATTTTTATATGGCCCCATTGATTATGCTCACCCAGGTCCTGAGTGATAAAGAGGGCAGAAATGGGCTTGACCCATCTTCTCTTAACTTTTACAACCATGGACTAGTTACAACTTACAAGACTAAATTCACACCAAATCCCTGCATGATATGGCCCAGAAGCCAATGGGCCTGCTTCTAATTACATGCCATGTTTTGGTGATCAGATGTTTGAATGGACTCATTCCAGATTTTAAAACAAAATTTGCAAACTTTGTTGTTAAAACATGATAACAGTCTTGTTTTAGCAAAAATATAAACAAACATTTGAGTCTGCTATTGAAATGATTTTACATTAATTAGATAGTGAGACATATTTTAGCGAAAATATAAACGAACAATTGTGAAATGGAGAAGCCCAGCTTGCTTGCCAGTCAGCTTGATGAGCTGAGCTTAAGCTAAGCACTGTTCAAACCAACCAAACTTGGGCTCCGCTGGTTCTTGAGGTTGAGCTCGACTCGCTGATCGGATGGCTTTGAATAGAGATTGGTTTGGCTGTGGCCCATTTGCTTAACGGGCTTTCTCCATGGACTAGTTGACAGCAGTTGGACCATTCTAGCCAAGTCCATCTTGACCTTGAGCTAGAGTCAAGTTGAATTTAAACTTGCTTAAACAATATCAAGCCAACTTTTAGCTTGGCTAATGAAGCTCAATTTGAGCTAGAGCTGAGCATACTCATATGGATCTGGAGCTTGCGCCTAGTCAAGCTTGGGTAGACTCCATGAGCACGATAAGCCAATTTGAACAGAGCTCAACAACCTTACCCTAATTAAACCTGGAAATTTAACTGGGTTCTGTATATTTAGTAGCACTTTGATCCCAACCAAAATTGGTTCAGTCCATATTAGCTTCTGACTTGCTAATATGGATAGGTGGTAAAATGAATCAAGGCGAGGTAAAGCCTCTACTATCCAAACAAGAAAAGATGAGGGTTATATCAAAAGTACATAAATTCAAAATTTCCTCATTTTTTATTTTTTTTAAAAGTCAAAAAGCAACTTCATTTCTCTGCTAAATGACAAAAAAATCCCTTTTTTTATACAAAAAGTCAAAAAAATCCACTATCAATCCATAAAAAAAAAAAAAAAAAAACCATCATTGTTTTATACAGAAAGTCAAGAAAATTCACTATCAAGCCACTAAAAATAAAAGACCATCATAACCCCCTTATAGTTTATTCTCTCTTTATTTGACGCATCACCCTACTTTACTTCCATTCCCCATCCATCCAAACACACTACCAATTAGCTTTCGGGTTGAGTTCGGGTATTAATATAGTCAAACTTGGTTATAACTGGGTTGGTCTAATACATGTTACCTGCAGTAATCAACCCAACCTGCATCCAACCAATTGTTCACCATCTGTGACCATTCAGTTGTGTGGCATATGAAGATTCAAATTGGATCAGGTAAAAGTTGTGTACATTCATGTCGGTTGGGCTCTGGTTTGAGTTTATCTGCATGCCAATACTGTTCATGGGCCAATATGGGCCGGGTCGGGCTGAGCAAATTGGGCTGACTAAATCCAGGTCCTGCCCGACTTTAGAAAGACAGGCCTGAATCTGGGTTAAACCTGACATGGTCTAAAGTGCCTGGCCCGAGCCCAGTTGGCTACAACCATGTCATGCCCAAGTTGGCGCATTTACTCAATTGGGCCGGTCCGGGAGGGCTTTCTATTATTTGTTTGGACCAAATCAGTCGCTAAACTAGATGCTTTACTCAATCGGGCTGGACTTCGGGCTTTCTATCACTTAGTCCAAGCCTGGTCCAATTATCAATTGGGCCCATAATTTACATCCATCCTGGTCTGAGCTGGCCTGAGTTCCAAAACTCAAGTCCCAAACCCAACCCAAATCGGGTGGGCCAACACCTTACCAATCCAACTGAGTGGCAACCCCAGTCTATAGATATTCTAGGCCTGAAAATTTTAACCACAAATAAATTGATAGTTTCAGTTTACATATTTAACACATTGAATGTAAAGGTGGGTCTTCCATCTCTCAGACTCATCAACCTGTAGTATGGGCTTGGGGGGTGACAATTCCTGACCCAATCATTCTAATCTGACCAAATGCAAGCCAGTAATTCGGAACTGGGTGGACATTTCTGACTTTATCAATTTATGGGTTGAAGGGATGGGTCAATATTTATTACTCAATCTGTCAATGGATTCACCGTTCATCAACCAACTAACAGTAGGGGAAACTAGACCTTTCTCGCCTTTCGTCTAAATGGGCCCCTAATTCACAACTCAGGTTGACATTCCAACCTGATTTTTTTTGGTACCCTAGCCAAGGGGATTGGGACCCAAGAAAGAGCCTGCATACACATGAGAAGGTAGCCTGCTCAAGTGGGAAGGAGGCCCGCTCAAGTGGAAAGAAAGCCAACACAAATAGGAAAGGAGCCGGCACAAGCAGGACGAAGTGATGCACCAAGAGTTCGAACTACGGATAGCTAAGTAAAAACTAATGCTCCTTACCACTAGGGTAAGGATCCGTTCATGACATTTCGATTAATAATTGGGACGGTTTCATTTTTTATTGTACATGGTGGTCAATCCCACCATGCAATAAGCCCTTCTGTCCCCTATCTAAAGAGAGGGAAATGGGCCTCCGAATACCCAAACAACTGACAGGCCCAGAAGATAAAAATCAGGTTGGGACCCAAATCTTGTTGCCATTTTAAATTCAGTTCAGGGTTCAGTCCACTGCTTGACCTTTGTAAAATTTAAGTCTATAATCTAGACCCATGGCTTTCAAACTCGGGGATCTATGTCGATATGTATGTTGGGCCTATGTTAACTGTATTAAGTGAATTATTAATCTATGCAGATAGATTAATGACTACCTATTGATATTGGCTGTGCCCTTATTAAGTTGAGAAGTCTTTGCAGAAACCATGCCATACTATTCAGTTGTTCCTATGTAACTATACTCTTTTTGCTCCAATTTCTCTATTTCTATTTTATCCAACTTGTCCTATGGAACTAGGTAATTTGTTTTAATATGTGATTATTTATTTTCCAGTGCAGGTAGATACGTGGTGAGCACGAGTTATTGGGCTAGTGCATGTAGATACCGTGGTGAGCACGAGTTATTAGGCTAGTATAATATATTAAGCTAGAAGGTTTTTTGCTTTAATTTTGGCTCTTAGTTATTCTTTTTTTCAAATCATTTCAGTTTTCTCCCTCTTTTCTCATGCAAACTAACTGTATCTCTTTACCAAAAACCACCTCTACTACCCACGTTTCAAACTTCCACTTTTCCATTTCTACAACTTTCTTTTTACCCAAACTCTGTCATTTCCTTTCTCCTCCAATTCTCCTCTTTTCTTTCTATGTGACTAGCTCTTAGACTACATAAACCGTACTCTCATAATATTTTCTTCCTTTGCTCTCTTTCTAAAATTTATGGATATTTTTTTATACATGAATATTTAAGTTGCAATGTTGGCCATATCTGTGCTAAGCACGGGTTATTATGCTAGTCTAATGTAAGCTTAGCTGCATGAAAATCTGAGCTGTGAATACCATTAGTCCATTGCATGGTCTTAAACCTGAGGAGCCATGCTTTGTAAGAGGATTTCAATCTAGTTCGGCCCATGTTTGGCACAACATCCCAAATTCCCAATGCAGCATTTCAAGTGGAACCCATATTTTGATGATCCATCCTGTCTGATTGGCCTACGTTTTAATTGAGGCGTAGGGGTGTTCGTGGGCCGGGCCGTGCCGAGGCAAATCCAGAACCGGGCCAGATTTAGAAACACTGGACAAGGGCCGGCCCAAGACCGCCCATTTAATCAATCAGGTCGGGCCGAACCGGGCTTTTTATCACTTTTGTGGGCATTTGATCAACTGTTTAGACTAATTAAATTAAATCACATGCATTCCTTCCACAGGCATGGCCGGGTCAGGCTTTGGGCTTTCTATCACTTAATCCAAGCCCAGGCGAATTAGTAAACAGGCCATAGTTGCATATCCAAGCCCGACTAAAGCGGACTGGGCCCGAATCTGGCTCGGGCTGGCAGGGCCCATGAGCACCCTTACCCCCATGCTCATCTATTTATTAATACATAACTCTTTTGCAGCACTTTGCAACTCCTTAACTACCTATTTCTGGAAATTCATGAAAGGATTTAAGGATCCTTGGAACTCATTTGGCCTGGACTCGGTTTATATGTAAATCTAATTATTTGTAATTTTGTTAATCTTTAACTGTTCATGGCAATGAACAAAATAACTTTGACCATTGGTAATGCAGGTTATCCAAATGTGTAAAACCCTAATTTACCAAATCATTCTACTTGCACCTTTTTTTTTTTTTTTTCAGGTTATGACTCTGTACAATGTACAAAATGATGAGGAGCAGCCCCACCCCCACTTATACTCTGGAGGAGAGACACAACAACAAAATTGAAAAGCCCATAGGCCGGGCCAGCCAAAAAGCCCAAAAATCAGGCAGCTTGCAAAAGAGAGTAAAAAATCCACAGCATATACTTGCACTTGGTTTACAAGAATACAAACGTTTGGGAACAGAATTTTTGTGGCCACATCAACTTCCTTATCTGGGATCCCAACAAACTCACCCTCTTTGAAATGCTACCATTTCATATTATTCTGAAAAATAGCACACAAATTATTGAACAGAGCCAATTTATTAGGCAAAGGGCATGTCATTGCATTAAGAATAAGATGACCTGGGCCTAGTTTGGATCATGAGGCCTTCACCTCGAGCTCACATAAGCCTTTGAAATTTAGTACTGGGCTTGAGCTCAAACCCAAAAAAGTCAAGCCCAATATGCACTTTTATGCAGGCTGGACACCTTCTGGCTTGAGCCAGGCCAATTTTGTTCCTGAGTCCTCATCAACACAGTTATGTTCATGATGCCTTCACCCTGGGCCCCCCTAAAGTTTTGAAATTGAAAACTGGGCCCAAGCACAAACCCAAAAGAGCCGGCCCAAACTTTTATGCAGACTGAGACATTCTGGCTTGGGCCAGTCCAGAACCAAGCAGTACCCCTATACATGAACATAACTTTTTTGTTTTTTTTTATGTACTTTCATTAGACGTACTAAAATGGGTAAGGTAGCAATGCTATGCTCTCTTTTTAGGCTTCAGCCGTATAAATTAACCAAAAAAAACAGCAAGTTGCTGCCTAAAAAGGGCTCTTGCCTCTCTTTTTCTTCTTTGAAAGCTTCTTCCTTCTTCTTTTTCTTTTTTTGGGAGTGTTTGGCAATTAACTAGTTAAATTAAGGTGAAGTGAATCCAGATAAGAAAAGACAATGGGTCATATCAAAAGTACACATTTTCAAATTTCTCACTATCTTTTTCAAAAAAGTCAAAAAAGCAACATCTTTTCTCCACTAAAAGACAAAAGAACTCCACCTTCTTATACAAAATGTAAAAAAGATTTCATACCAAGCAACTAAAAACAAAATACCATCATAACCTCTTATATTTTATTCGCTCTTGATTTGACGCTTCACTTCACTTTACTTCAATTCACCATACATCCAAACATGCCGTAAAGTAAACTTAACCTACACTCCTAAGCTACGTTATTACGTGTCAAATGTCTTGTATTCCAAGTTAATCAGCGGTCCATCTGGGTCGGTAAGAATAAAAGTTTAGGATTAAAGGGTATATGTTGTGCTTATGAGAATTTAGTTGTAAATTTGTTTAACTTGTGAACTTTAGATATGAAGTGGAGAGCTCCATCCCACAATCATCTCTGACATTATGGGCCCATTACTACACATCAAAATTGGGTATACTGACTCTTCTACATTTTCTGGGATCATAAAAAATTCCTCCACCTTGCCAACAATGCCAAAGGATAAGAATCCAGCCATTGGGCTTAACAACTTGGCCAAACTACCACTGCATGGAGCTCAAATAAAATTGAGGTAAGGGTGTCAAAAATCGCGTGGCCCATCATGCCACTAGGCCGGTGTCAAATTAAGCATTGGCTTAAGCCAAAGAGTAAGGCCTTCCAATCAAAGTCTTGATCTGTGTCCCTAGGAGAGTTTGGAACGAGAACCAATTCAATTTGGTGGTTAAGAATTCCATTTCTATTCAGCAATGTGAAGTATCCAGCAGAACGATGGACTAAAATCAGAGTTAATTCACGATCATTCAGGATACAAATGCGGAAAGACATTTGGATCAGAGCCAACCTTGACCCAATCTAGGACTAGCAATGGGTTCCTGTCTGCTGAATTCATAACTGAGACCAAAATACTAATTCCACAGCCTATACAAAGTCATATTATATCAAAAGGAAATTGAAATAATTGAGCCTTGACTTGGACCCATGTCCAGGTCCTTTAATTTTTCATCCCAAACCACTCACAGGCTTGCCATGCCATGGACGTCGAGGTACTTGAAAAGTGTTGAGGAGGAGTGTTGAAGAGTGGGCTCTAACGCCTTAATGTTTTGATATGAATGGTTAGTTAAAGAAAGTGAAGAAGAAGTACAAGAGCTCCAGAATAACTGGTCATGAAGAAGAAAGCACTTGCCATGTGCAGTCATGTGAGTAGGTTGGACCACCGACTCTTATAGTCTCTAATGTTGACTGATTGGGTCTGCATGCCTTGATTGGTGGCCCAATATCTTTCCTTCCGGGACATGTCTTGCAGACGCATTGTCGGTGTCACAGTCATCCTCAAAATGTGGCACAAGTCAGCAAAAGAAACAGACATATTGTCGCCAAACTACTGATAGATTAGAGGTAAGAAACCTTACCCTCACACAACTGGCATCCTCTACTTGAAGTAAGAGTCATCGATCTGTGTAGCACCGCACCAAAGTAGCAAGAAGAAGATGAAGTAGATGAAGAAGAAAAATAAAAAGAAGATTGGACACATATTGTGCGAATTAGAACGACATGAAGGGATGGTTATTGAGTACAGTGCTTGAATTCAAATGCCCGACGTAGCCAACAAAATGGAGGCTTGTTAATTTGTTTGCAAAAAATTAGGGATGCAAACGGGTTGGATTCAGGTTGGAATGAATCATTGATCAAGACTTGGATCTGTGATTATAGATTCGGTTCTTGGTTTTATGCAGAATATATTGTATTCGGATCTGACACCAACTTTAGAAAAAGAGATCCGATTTCATATTCAGATCTGAAATGCATTAGTATAATTGGTACATGGGACTATTAACTAGTATATGACTAAAGCTAAGTAGACCATCTAATGTGATTAAAACGAAAGCTTTTTGACCCTTACAACCTATATGTCTTATACCATGTGAACGTAACCATCCTATATTTGGATCCTTAGATCAAAAGCTATAAAAATCTGGTTAAGGATCCATATATTTTGGACCCTGTATGGATAGATCTGGATCTAGGTTCAAATTTCTCCTTGATCCAAAAATAAGTTTCATACTGATTTTATTTGGAATGAGAGACTTCGGATGCTTGGATAATAGAAAACCCATTTGCAACTCTAAGTAGTTGGTGGAGTGCAAGGTACCACCTTATAAATATATTACATTGAAGGCACCTGAGTATCTTAGTTGAAACATCTATTGATTCAATATGAGACACAATTTCTTTTCGGGACCGGAAATAGGTTCCAAATTAATGTATAATTTATTGTGGCTCTGATACCACTTGTTGTGCGCATGTATGCAGAAGCGTGAATCACTATGATCGAACAATCAACAACCATACAAGAAAGAGAAAAATCACACAGAGAATTTACGTGGTTCGAAGAACTCGCCTCCGTCCACAGGAAAGAAAATCAACTTTCCTTCATCAAGCCCACATGATTCGGAAGACTCCAACACCCATGGGACATAGAGCACCTCTCTAACTCTCTCACAGAGTCTTGGGTTACAGATTACATAAATTTATTAGCTTCTCTTTTTTTTGCCCCCAAGAAAGCCCCGGTACAAAGACCATAATACCCCTGACTCTAAACTTGGTCGTTGGCTAACCCAATGAACCAATGCGGTCAACCCAGAATACAAGACATAAACCCAACAAAACTTTCTATTGGAAACAAAACTATGTTCAAGGGTTGGAACTATGAATGGTATATTCATTTGCAACCTACATTAATACAGAGTATTTTGTTTTGGTTAGATAAGCTCCGTCAACAATTATTAAAGAGCTGAGGGGTGAGGGGTAAGAGATATATATTATATGTGGATATAGATGCGACGTTAGCTTTTCTGACCCTAGGTATTGAATTACTAGGGAGATTATTGTGTAAATGATATCCACCTTTGATTCTTCATTTTAATCACTTACGGAATACAAGTCATGGAATTAGTAGGAATTCAACTTCGAATAAACTTTTTGTCCTCGAGTGATTATGATAATCAACATTGCAATTGTGAGTTCTGCTCTTTCTTTTTTCTTTTTTTTTTTAAACCCACTTAACCAGTGATATTATTAATAAATATTAATAATAAAAAAACACATATACAACAATAGATCAAAAGTCCACAAAATCATATCAAAACATCTGACAAAATACATGAGCCATCACAAAAAACTGAAAGCAGCGCACGCCCCTGGCGTTAATCTCCTCAGCTGGTTGGCCACACCATGTCTAGTCCAGCCCCATATGAACCCAATCTCCCCCTGGCTCTATTGATTGCCTCCTCATGAACACCCCATGGCAAAGAAAAAGCCCTTGTTAAGCCCGGGCATAAGAAAAATACATATACAGAAATCTCTGGCTTCAAAATGTTTTTTTAGTATTGTTAGTTATTTTCATTTATTTTGAGAATATGGACAACTAGTAATTAAAAAAAAAAAAAAATTTATTTTTAATTAAATGATATTTCCGTTACTATTCATTAAATGACATTGTCATTAAGAAAGAAACTAAAACAAAACTAAAAGAGAAAATGATAAAACTAAGCAGAAGATATTATAAATGACTTAAAAGTGGAAAAAGAGAATATGAAGAGCAGATGCACTAAATTATTGAAGGTAGAGTAGAACCGTTTCGTGTTTGGAGACAATGTGGAAGAGTAACGAAGGAGTCATTATTAAATAAAATGGAGAGAAGTTACAAAACTGAATGGTCAAAATAAATTGAGCGGTCAAAATAAATTGAACAAATTGAAGCTGATTTCTCAATTGGAATCAGCCTCTTTCATATATGATAACTAGATTTACCATTGTATCAGTTGGGTAAGCAATTTGATGAGATAAGGCTACATAAGGATGATCATGATGATTTGTGTTGATTAGGCTTTCAGCCCAGCACTTGAATGCGACTTCAGCATAGTTAACAACATTGGAAACACTGGTTGGTTCAAAAGCAACGAGTACACACGATCAATTCGGAGATTTCGGTCAGGTCTTGGTCAAGTCCAGTCAATTGATTCTATATCAATTCTTTGCTACCAACAGTCGGGAGATTTCGGTCAAGTCTTGGTCAAGTCCAGTCAATTGCGTCTATATCATTTCTTTGCTACCAACAGTTGGGAGATTTCAGTCAAGTCTTGGCAAGTCCAGTCAATTGAGTATCTAGAAATTCTTTGCTGCCAACAGAGACTTGATTGAGCCTTCCTTACTCTAACAGAGTCATTAAAACATTTGGCCATAAACAGGGCCCTTTGTTTTTCTGGCAACCCAAGAAACGCCAAGTTTTATCAAGTCTCATTGAGTACAGAATTAAAACAACAACCTGTATCTTTTGGGTCAGGTGTTCAGACTTGGATCAGGCCCAATCATTACCCGCCCAAATTTCTATGCAAAATGTGAAATAGCTAGGATCATATAATGAGTTCCAACCAATAAATGATACAATTTAGAGATGCAAAACATTTTTTCTTTCACTTGCATATCCACTGATGCAATACAACTCGGTTTGAGCTGGGGTTTAAAACTATGATCACTGCACTGAAGCATTGAGGGCCTTTTTGTTTCATGTAATGAATTCATAATAATTCTAAAACATATATTTTTAAAAGTAGCTAAAATTAAATAAGTAAATGTAAAAATCCAATAGCGGCCATTAGATAATCTCCACTCTAGTGGAAAATGAATCAAATAGAGATGGAAAATAAATATCCAGCCATCACCCTAGTAAATTAAATAATAGGAATGTCAATGTCTCATCTATTTCGCTACCTTGTGTCCTTCACCCCTCACTTTATATCGTTCACTTCTCACCCATTTAACAATCTTTCGGCGGAGTTCTATTTCACGATGATCGACTCTTATGAATTCTACGTAAATAAGGAGGTCGTAAAAGTAGTTTAACATTGAAGAAATAAATCCAAAATGCTATCATCAAATAATCTCCAATCTAATGGAAAAAAAAAATCAAATTGAGACTGAAAATGAATACCAAGCTATCACCATAAAAATCAACATATTAAAAAAGTCAAGGTTTCATCTATAATGCCTCTTTATCCTTCACCCCTCTTCTCGTTAATGAGTGTATTTCACTATAAATTCCTACGTATTTAGTTCCATGCAAAGAAATAGTCCGGAACATATATATATAAATGATGCTATGGCATATTTCCATTCAAGGAAAAGAGTTAAAAAGTCCATGTCCTTACTGGTTTCTATAATAATAATAATTAAAAAAAAAGCAAATATTTGGTCAGTCCTAAACAAGCACATGAGCCAGAGAGATGATGAATGAATAGTACACGAAAAGAAATCCAAAAGGAAAATGGCAAAGATGCAGTGCAAGTTGTAAGACTCTTATATTTAGCATCTATTCCTTCCTTGGGAAAGAAGTGCATGGCACGCCTGGGTCATGCAATGTTTAATTTTAAAAATGAATTTGACTTGATGACCTTTTGAGTTTTGAGGAAACTACAAGCACAAACTAGCTATTATCCTTTACCTAACCTACACTCTTTACCCAATCTACACACACCCTTTCTTAATATTATAATTTGCAAACCGAAAGCCACGACTTTGGATCTTTCGTTCTCTGTTTTTGGGTGAAAGAGGCTCCCAGGGTTGGTTATTTTAGCTTCAATAGGTTAGGAGGGAGAAATCTTCTTCTTTCTTTTTTAGATAAACGGTGAACTTACACAAAAATTAATGTGGAATTGAGATTAGCTGAGATTTAGAAATTAGAATCCTTTCAGTAATATGTACTGTAGCTGCTCTAAGTACTTAAATGTGAAAAATTACATATGTGTGTGTTATGGACTTACCCAATACGCCAAAGGTCCCATGACCGATGGAACGCGTCAAATTAAATCTTGTAACAACTTAGGATCGCAACAGACCACCACGCTTCTGCAGCCGACGTCCTCGGCGGCTCTCACTCTGGCTGTGGTAGCCCTTTCTATGATTTGAACCCGAGACATGGAGGGTGGCTATATACCGAAAGTTATGGTCTTGACCAATACGCCAAAAGTCC
This sequence comes from Persea americana, assembly GCA_029852735.1. Taxonomy (NCBI): domain Eukaryota; kingdom Viridiplantae; phylum Streptophyta; class Magnoliopsida; order Laurales; family Lauraceae; genus Persea; species Persea americana. Next base: position 4,228,037 of record CM056812.1, read on the forward strand.
TATGATAGATGGAACGCGTTAAATTAAATCGCATAACAACTTAGGACCGTAATAACGTGATTGTAATTATTTATAGGGAAACGATCTAGTGAGGACCGTCCTCACCGTTTTATGTAAAGACCACTCAGGACCGTTCGATTAGCATTTTGATCCAACGTTTCTCTCCGTCCCTATATAGCTAAAGGAGGGAAATGAAAAAAGAGGAGAGAGAATCCCAAATCGTAAGAAGCCCCAAATCGACGAATCTCTTCCACCTCCTTCCCGTCCTCCTTCTAGGCACTGTCTCAACTCGATCTCTCTCTAGGTCTTCCCTCTCGCCACGTCTTTCTCTCGTCTCCATCACTTCCGTCATGCAGTGATCCCGGACCTAGTGCTCGATTTGATTCGCACCAAAGCAATCTCTCTCTCTCTCGGTCATCCCTCTCGTCGACGAGACTCGAACTCTCCGTCGGAAAGCCATCTTGGACGAGCTGTGCATCCCCTCTCGCCTATCATCTCCATCGCAGCCCTCCCGACCCGAACCAGGTCATCTCCTCTCACCTCTCTCATCTCGCCTCTTGTTGGGTTTTTTTTTACACTTTAGAGAGTGTGGGAAAGCCTTGTCCACAGCGACAAAGGTACCAAAAATGAGAGTATTTTGGGGTTTTTGGAAATTTTAAATTTTGGAGTTTTTCAAACAAATAGAAACAGGCAAACGAGCCTTCTGTAATCAAAATCAATTTTGGTCAGAAGATGATTGCAGTCTCGTGTCAAACCCAAAGCCAGATTTCTTCAAGGTATTGTGGGTTTTTTTTTCCTCTTCTTTTCATCTTGTGGTTTTTGGGGATTTGGGGTTTAGGGTTTGTTACAGAAATAGAATGCCAGAAGAACCTCAAGAAATAGGGTTTGTGCCTCTGAAATCTTTGCTTTCTTTTTCCATGTTACGGTGATGGCTATTTTCAATTGAATATGTGAGATTCCCTAAATTTGGCTGTGTGTTCTTTGTTATTATATTATACTGTTTGATGTTTATCTAAACATTGATCATGTCTCCTTTATCTTTTCACTTTGGAAGGTGAGAATTTATCAAAGCTATAGCATTCTCACTACGTTATTGTTTTACTATTTACCTTTTCTTTTATCAATATAACATTTTCTCTTCATCCCTATTTAAATTTTAAATTACTCTCTGTGTTGATTACTCTGAGTTTTTTATCCTGTTGTTTTCTTTGCTAGCACTTCGTTCGGACTCACCTGAGTGACTTCAGGGGAAGACATATAAGAAGGGTCATGGCTGCCTTGGGGAACTCTAAAGTTGTATCTGTTTAGTTGTGCTTGATGTTGTCAAGATACTGTCATGGCCTGGAATTTTTTCAGACAATCTTATTTTGAGTTGGTAATAAGATAATGACTATTATCATACTGAAGTAATTCACCTTCTTTCCTTGCCAACCAAATATGGATGTTTTGCAAACCTTTGCTTGCATTTAAAAAGCAGCAGATGGATTTGTGCTTTCATTGGAAAACCATTATTGTCTTAAGAGTGTATCATACTCTGTATTTTTCTCTCCACCTAAACGTGCATCATGCTGCCTTGTACTCCAATTCCAATGGCTTAATGGTAGCAGAACCATGGGCCTATTTGGATCTGCTTAACAAACTGAGTGAAGTAATCTTTCTTCTCCAGTTCGCTGCTCGATGATGAAGTTTTACTACTTTGTTCTTGACTTATTTCCCAATGTCAATTGCCCAAGACTACTGTAATTGTCTGGCCTTAGCCTGAACACCTGAACCCAAGCCCAAGACCAGTCCGAATTCCACTCTAAACTGGCCAAGACAAATTGTATTTTGTAGGCCAGAAAATGAAGGATCAATGGAGTTCACCTTTTTTTTTTTTTTTGACCTTACATTTGGTGTCTGCTCCCTTCATCAGATTTGACAAATCAGGTTTGTCATTTCCGCTGGGCCCTGTATGGTTAGTTTGTCACCTTTAGATATCTAGGATGGTGTTTAATGCAAACCTCATGAGGTTGAATGCTCAAATACCATTTGGACGTTGGGATCCCTTAATTTTATAGTGATGATTTTTCCATATCAATACCGCAGGTGGGCGATTTTTCCAATCAAATGCCTAGGCATAGGGATGCACTATAATGTGTATATAACAAGGTTAAATTCATTTGTATTTCGGACACTTGCGATTTAGAAGTTGGCATTTGTTTATTTTTATATGCTGTCCATTTTTTCATGAAAGTTTGGAACATATGAGGTTGGTTTTCCATTGAAGTTCTTTTTATGCAATGACCATTGGTATCACTTATTTTCTCTTTTTTTTTATACTTTGGATTGCTTGAACTGTCAAAGTAGAATTCATAAAGATGACACTAGATAATCTTAAGGTTCTTCGTCCAAGGCTGCATTTATTTGTAGCCATATTACGAAACTTAGGCGAGTCATGTTTTATCCTTTCATTCCAAGAAACCAACTGAGATGGTGCATTGGTTGGCAGGAAAATTTTAAAAATAATTCAAGTGGTTGCAAAGCAGATCCAAAAGAATCGCTCACGAGGGACTATACATGGATGACCCTATCTCCTTTCACCCAGCTCTGTTCTCTCATACCTTACCCGCTGGTAATGAGGTAGAAGAGTTCTCTAGCTCCGACCAGGAAGAAAACCCAAACCACCATGGAAACACTCAGGTATTTCTCAAATAATATATTTTGGATTTACTTTATTTTTATTTTATCTATTTAATTTTCTGTTCAGAATATATGATGGGCAACTATTCTATGTTATTTACCTAACAATGTCTCTCTTCACGAGTGATCCCTGAGAATATTTTTTTTCCTTCGTGTATAATCTGGGACTGTTGTTCACATTTTTCAATGGATGAGAAGTTGGAATCAGCTGCATCTTCCATGAGTAGAATTTTCATACCTGAAGTAGACGAGGATAAGACCCCACGGTTGGGAATGTATTTGCATGACTTGGAAGAAGCTTACGAATTTTATAATACTTATGCGAGGGCTGCTGGTTTTGGTATTAGACGTGGTTCAGATAAAAAAAAGAGGGGTGAAGTATATTGGAAGCAATTTATGTGCGCTAAACAAGGTCAGAGGGTAGAAAAGGAAGGAGGTGATTTTGTGGCACAGAAGCGTGTTCCATATACGAGAGAAAATTGTGGAGCGGAGATCGTTGTGAAAAAAATTTCAACCGGACATTGGGTTGTTAACAAATTTGTTGAAGAACATAGTCATGTCTTATCTACCCCACGTAAGACACATATGTTTCGTTCACACCGTAAAATTACTCCAGCTCATAAAAAATTAATAGATGCATTTGAAGAAAATAACATACGACCGGCAAATCAAATGGGACTCTTAAGCACACAAGCCGGTGGTTCAGGAGCTGTTGGTTTCAATGAGCAGGACATGCGAAATCACCATCGAGACAAGCAGAACGCAAAGAAGGGGCGAGATGGTAAGATGTTGTATGAGTATTTTGAATACATGAAAGAAATGAATCTGGGTTTTTCTTATTCTATAGAGACAGATGAGAACAATCAAATCAAGCATGTATTTTGGGCAGATCACCTATGTCGTCTTTCATACATTGTTTTTGGTGATGTTGTTACTTTTGACACAACATATCAAACCAATAAATATGATCTTATCTTCGGTGCATTTATGGGAGTAAATCACCATGATCAAACGGTCATCTTTGGAAGTGGTTTTTTATCAAATGAGAGTTTTGATTCATTTGTGTGGCTATTTAGACGTTGGTTGGAAGCTATGCCTGCGGGTCCACCGGAAGCGATTGTAACAGACCAAGATCCCGCGATGAGGAAAGCAATCAAGCACGTTATGCCTGCCACACGACATCGATTTTGTGTCTGGCACATTATGCAAAAGTTGCCATCCAAGTTAGGCGGACTTGCAATTCATGCTGACGGTCTTATGGATGCAATAAATAAAGTTGTTTACAATGCTGTCTCAACGGATCATTTTGAGATGGAATGGGCCAAGATATGAAATCAATATAACTTGAAAGAAGACAGTTGGCTAGAAGACATGTACACACTTCGTGAGATGTGGATACCAATCTTCTTAAGGGGCATGTTTTTTGCGGGAATGTCATCGTCACAGAGAAGTGAAAGTTTCAATGCATTCCTTAAGCAGTTTGAAACACATAAGTGTGGTTTGCATGACTTTATGATGCGCTTTGAACGTGCCATTACACGTCAAAGGTATCAAGAGCTAAAAGCGGAGCATGAAAACTTGCAAACGAGGCCAAAGCTCCTAACTGGTTTGGAGATGGAGGAACAAATGGCTGGAATATATTCGAGAAAAATTTTCCATGAGTTTCAGGTACAATTCATGGCAATGGTATCATCCATTCCAAAACTTGTAAAGGAAAATGCGTCAGAGAGCATTTATGATGTTTGGTCCATGAAAAATAAGTGCAAAACTTCTGAAAGGGTCATTTTCAAGAAAGATTCTAAATGTGCAAATTGCTCTTGCAAACTATTTGAGTTTCGAGGAATTCCTTGCAGTCATATAATTGTTGCGTTGAAACACGAGATGATTTTCACCTTGCCTGAGCATTTTATATTAAAGAGATGGACTTCTCACGCGAGAGATGGTACAGAATATAGCAAATGTTTGATCGTGGGGAATACTACTGGTGGCACCTCGTTGATTGTCCGGCATGGTGATTTGTCGTATTGGGGCAACATGGTTTCTAATGAGGCAAGTATGTGTTTAAAGACGTACGAATATGCAAGAAATGTTTTGACTGATCTTCATAAAATGTGTCGCCAAATGAATCAACTTGAACTTGGAGGAGAACATACATCAAGTGGAAAAAACAAAATGGTTAGTGACGCAGTTAGTGAAGCAGTGCAATTGATTGAACCACCTCATGCTACAACAAAGGGCCGTCCAAAAAGACTAAAGTCGTCAAGGGAGAAAGCTCAAAAGAAAGACCAACTTTGTCGTGGATGCAACCAGCGTGGTGTTTCACATGACAAACGGAATTGCCCAGCTCTTTTGAATAGGTAGTTATTTGTTCAGTTTTGTTATTCTTAAAATTAATTTATTTTCCGCAACAGTTTTCTAATAATATCTAGAGAAAACCCAAATATCAAGATTGATATTTTTGACAATGCAAACCTTAATGACACAGGTTGCCACATTTTCATGCTCATGGCCATTGGGTTACTCAAGCACTTGGGCTCGGCCCATTTTTATAAATAAGTGCAGACTCAATTTTGAATTAGAAAATAGCGTTTCTGATCATATCCAAAGTAGAGTTTGTTAGGGACAGGTGTTGTTTTCATGTGGACAAGGAAAGGAGGGCTGAATGAGGTCCCTTTCATGAATCCAGCTCCTATCTTTCTTGGTTTGGCTTCAGTTTTGAAAGGTTTATAGTGCTCAATCTACAGTGGATATGAGTCTTGCGAGGCAACTGATGCAAAGCTATGTGGGGTGCATCACTTCTTCAATTAGACCAAAAAAAAGGGGAAAAAACACACGCACACACAAGAACTTCAATAGTGTTTTTATATCAGAAATTTGACTTTATGTTGTGTAAAGTGTACACCATTGCAATTGATTGCCCATTTAGCAAATGACCCTATTCTTAGTTTAAATCACTAATTACGTTGCATGTGTTTTATTTTCAGGGGGACTGTTGATCTACATGTGGACATTCCAAGAATGCCAGAAGCCCCAACCAATACAGCTGTTGAAGGAAGCTCTTCAGATGTGTCCGGTTCCGATGTCAACCCATGGACATGACACTTGAGATGAATGTTGCTTATGTGAAGGAGAGAATGAGAGCATTGTCATTGGGAAAGGAAGTTGTATGGTGGTTTTTTTTTTTTTTTTTAAAGTTTGAAGTCTACCCTTATGCAAAGATTGTCCCTTAGATAATTGCCTGTTGCTTGTTTATTGTTAATATTCAATGACAAAAGGGAATTGTGAATTTTCACTTATTGAATGACATTGTGAATTTTGAATGGCAATGGTTGTAAAATAGAATAAGTTTTTTTGGGTAGTTGACAGGCGTTCAGATGCCTCACGATTGTGGTAAGACGAGAGAGAGAGAGGGGGGTGGTCATGTACTTTTATCAATCTGCATTCTGGGTTGCAGATATCTGAACACTCAGAACATTGCGGAATGGACAAATGTTTTGCTGAAGGAAGTTAGGGAGTTTACTATAGCAAAACAAGTTGAAGCGATACGCGCCAAACTGTGGGAATTTTTTTGAAGATTGACGCTTGAAATCACTGGAAACAAGGATGGCCCATTATGTTGAAAACATCATAAACACGGAGTTGGAACGTTCACGTAAATTGGGAGTGCATCCAGCCAGTCAATGGGTTAAACAAAAATATAAAACTACCATTCACTTTTTTTATTTTTTACATAGGTTGTACATAGTCATGGATAACAAAGAGAAAAACATAGAAAAAAAAAGATGGGGAGATTTCTAAAGGAGGCGCTTCATTGATGACGAAGTTGGTTGAACATTTCAGTCAGCTGATTACGAATGTCAGAGAAACCGGTTGCCATCCTTTCATCCAATTGTTCAATCTAGATAGACTGATCAAACACTGCATTTTCAATCGCAAGGAGACGATTTTCAATGGAATCTGCCTCTGCGTCGTCATCAGCTTCATTTGGGGCTTGTCCCCTCTGAAGATGTCTGGCCACATGTGTATCAGACATTGCTTTGGTTCTACCGTCTATTACCTGTCTTCGAGCAACAGGCAATTCATGACTGTACGCTTGGCAACCTTTTTCAATGATCAATTTGCATATCATTGCACCAAAAGGAAGGGTGATTTTTCGAGGTTTGTTATAAACTCGCAGCATTGATTCCAGTATCGCCTGTGGGATGTTAACAGAGGTGCTTGTGCCTAAGGAGTAGAGAAGGAAAGCCTGAGAATAGATAAGATCAGATCTATGACTTCTAGGCTCAATGTTGTAGCAGACAAATGTGTTGAGTAACCGATAATTAGTGGTGAGACCAAATATCTTCAGAACAGGAGTATCCAGTACAGTGGGTTTCCCACATAGCTCTGTAGCTACCTCATTCGCTTGCATCATCATGTTATCAAGATCATTTGTTGGATAGGATATGTGAACAGGTCTCTGAAGACTGAGTAAAGTGGCAATGCTATTTGCATCTACAGTCAGTGTCTTCCCCCGAACGTATGTCTTGAAACCACTATTGTTGACATCATACATATTGCAGTAAAACTCCCATACCCAATTTTCAAAGCATTCATTATTCAAGTTCATTAAAATCATAAGACCGTTCAGATGGAGCCAATGCAAAAACCCAATATGGATGAGTTCAGAGTGCACAACTATTCTCTCAAATATTACTGTCCGATTGCTGAATCTTGATTCAAAACGTTCAACACAATCAGCATCTTTAAACCTTTCATTATTGAAACGAGAGGAAGACCCAGCTGGTCTCTTCCCTTTAGAAGTTTCTGGTTGCTTTCCTTTGTAAGTTTTAGGAGGCATACTGTACAAATAAAATAAAAAGGAAAAAGATAAGGTGGAACCCTGATTCAACAAACACAATGTAACACAATGTGTATAAAAATCCACCAAATTCCATGATATATAAATCACTTTATAAGGTGTAACCCTGATTCAACAAACACAATGTAACATAATGTGCATAAAAATCCACCAAATTCCATGATATACAAATCACTTTATATATATCCTAAAGGGAAACATCATATTGGTACAGCACTTTATCACAAAACATACAGCCAAACAGATCAACCCTGTGGGAATAACCCAACACAACACAAATTGAAGACGAAATGCAAAAGCCAACACAGTCTGAAATCAGTGAAAAATATCATAGTGAAAATTCCTATTTTTGACAGATCTAACAAAAAAAGGTCAGTTCTTTCTTTAAAAAGCAACAACCCCACAAACCCCAGAAAAGAAAATCTCAGAACTCATTCTAAAAAAGACATGAGTGGAGGAATCTTTTCTAAAAGTTGTTAGGAGGGGTGATGGCACATGTGGGAGTAGAGAAATCTCTGCAACCATCCAACCAACAAAGAAATTAAAATCTTGAAAAAATCCAACTGCTCAAGATTTTTACCCTTGGTAAAGTTTGGGATTAATCCAAAACAAGACATGAAAGCCACAGCCAACGAGTTTACTTAGGGAAAAAAAAAAGACATGAGAAGAATAAAAGAGGATCATACCTGAGGCAGCTGAGAGAAGAGAAGGAAATGAAAGAGAAGAGAGGAAAATGAATGAGATTGATGGGAGCAGGTGGGTAGGAATAGTGAGAGAGAAGAAGCAAGTCACATGCGGATAAACTTTGTAGATTTTACTTTAGGACGAAACTGCCCTCAATGTTGGATGAAACTTCCCTCACTGTCCTCGCTATAGCGAGAGCTGTGCTCGCTACAGCGAGAACCTCGCTGTAGCGAGCACAGGTCTCGCTATAGCGAGACCCCATTCTGCCACCATTCCCTCTTGCCCCCTATGCGCTATAGCGAGAGAATTCTATGTATTCTGGCGCTATAGCGAGACCACTCTCTGGAATATTTTTTTCAAAACTGTATTTTAGAAGCAGGACCACTCTATGGAATTTTTGAATTTTTCCCGGACACTGCAGGTTACTAGATTAGAAGCCCTCTACGGGAAGCTCAAACTTTTCCATTCATAAAAAGAAAAAAAAAAGGAAATAATTCAGTAAACTGTTGAAAATAAAATGAATTTCAATTATATAAATAAAGAAATCAAAAATCATTTTTTCATTAAAAGGATACATTATTATGTTTTTGGTAATGTTTTTATTGTGATAATTCCAATTCATTATTTTACAATATCATTGAAAGATTATTTTTATTAAACTATTTAGATATTATGATAAAAAATGACATTGCCTGGCATTTGAAATAAAATTTGAACTGACCACCAAATCATAGACCTATCATATGCATCATAGTATACCTATCATATACAAAAACTACATCAAAATTGTTCTCTGGACTGTTAGTTGAAAATAAAATTAATTTTAAATAAAAATAAAGAAATTACAAATCATTCTTTCATTACAATTGCAATTCATTATTTTTTATAATATCAATGGGCTCCATCCAATTCATTACTTTTTATAATGCCATTGTAAATTCATTACTTTTTATAATGCCATTGTAAAATCACGGGAGAATCGAAGAAGATGATTACAGTAAAATGGGTTTTTTACATCTGTCCCTGTGTTTCACCTAGGTTGAAGGGAGAATGGTGAAAATTGTGTTTCACCTAGGTTGAAGGGAGAATGGTGAAAATTTGAAGAAGTGTCCATCCGTACGGTAATTTTCCCTAAAATCTGGTGATGCAGGTTGGACTAATAAATTATGGTGATGCAGTGGTTAGATTAGGTTTTTAAATTAGGATTTTAATTTTCTTTAGTTGTAATTAATATTTCAAATTTTTAATTAATTTTTAATTCAATTAGAAAATTTGATTTCTATAGTTTTTTTTAGACTAGAACTAGATTTTTTCATTGGGAAAGGTTTTGCGATAAATAAACCCTACATGGATCGATCCAGTTCCACCGGTTATTACTATAGGCTACGATCATTTGGAACGATCATTTAGAATGATCCAGTCCTGTGGGTCACTTGAGAGCCTAACAATCATGAGGGTTATAGAAGTTTTAAAGGACTCATGATCTGCCTGTGTGGAAAAGTTGGGAGTCTTGCAATCAAGAGAGGTAGTATTTTGAGTTCTTCAAAATTGTCTACGTTATAGATATTGGATAAAGTTGGATGGGAGTCAAAATTTGCATGATCAATTGACCTGCCTAATTCAGATGAGTGTCAAGTTTAAGCCAGATGCATGATCAATTGACCTACCTAGAAATATGATGGAATTAATCTTCAAAGGAGATTAAATTGCTACCACATGAAAAGCAACCCAATGGCGCATCAAATCAGATTATGGAATCAATCTTCAAATGAAGCAACATAACACGAAATCTACACCTATTAAATCAGCACATGAAATATACACAACTGTGCAAATAACTTCCATGTTCCGACATACACAAAACATCTTTTTAAACCTTCAAAGAAAACATATCCCTAGAGCATGTATTTCATGCCTAGCTGAACAAGAAAACTATGATTATAATACAACACGCAGCTATAATAGCATGATAAATTTTTAGGAGATATGCATTTCGAATTTTCTCTGCTTCAATAAAAACACAGAATGCGGACTCTATCTTTTCAACGACCACTATCAAATTATCTCTTTCACACGTCGTTGAATTAGCTTCGGCAAGCTGGCAATGCGCTACTTCATCTTTCCAAACAAATGCACCACAGCCATTTTCATCCTGCATAAAGTTTTACACACATAAAAAATAGTTAATGCTAAATTTCAAACCTTAACAACACATAATGATTAGTTTTTTATTTGGATTCAATTGCGTACGAGAAGTATATAATTTCATCTGTCCAGCTCCACATCGGCATGTTGGAGTAAATTCAGATAGGGTTGTATTACAAGATGACATTCTGTGCAAATAATATTGTTAGTCGAAATAACCCCAGCAACAAAAAAAATATTAATCCAAAGTATAAAAAAGAAAAAAAGGGAACTGATAGCCATGGTTTGACAAATGACCATAATCCACATAAGTAATTGCGAAAATGAGAGTCGGGCAGCATTGCAAAAATTTCTACTGTGCATGAGCACCCCCTACTGAACTGTGGGTGGGTGTCGACATGTTCGTTTCACCATTTTGTTGGGTTCTGCTGTGTATGCATGTTCAAATCATTAAGCCCCAGAATATTTCAATCAGAGCAAACTATGATATACCCAGGAGGTTTGGATAAATAGAATGCACTTAGAGGATATCAAGTCCAATACATACGAACATAAGAGTCCATCACAATTTGAAAGCTATCAATTAATACAGAGGTCTATCTCTGCCCCATCATAAACTTTCTTTTGTCTAATCCCCTCCATCAGTATTCAACAGCACAAAACAAACACCAACAACAAAAAACATTTAAAAAAAAAAAAAACCCCAACACTACCAACTCAAATACAAATTGTTATCTGCAACATTGATTAAATGAAGATCATGAATCACGCCTGGAAATGATAATCCCAACACTACCAACTCAAATACAAATTGTTATCTGCAACATTGATTAAATGAAGATCATGAATCACCCCTGGAAATGATTTAGTCCAACAGTGAACATCACCCCAACCTGCAACATTATAAACTACTTATCAAAGGTGAAGTTAAGATCTAACTGCTAGCCTCCACCCAACTGTATCCAGAAACACAGGGCCACCTTCTAATGTGGAGGTTGGTGATAGAGGTCCTCCCTAAGACCGTTTCCCTTACAAGACAGTGTTGCGCCAAAACCCTCCTCAAAACACAAAATACCCAATTCCTGAGTCTGGCCCTGTCCCCATCATTACATGAGAAGGATTACAAAAAAACAAAAAAAAAAAAAAACAAAAACACAGCAAGAGGTGAAACCGAAGCATTGCAGAGAAGTTTAAGAAATTTGCAGCTAAATACATTGCAGGGGATTGAGGATGGTGAGCAGAAGGTTCAGAAATAAAAAAAAAAAAAAGAAAAACTATACCTCACCAGCTTACTGGCCTTGTCCCCATCCTTACATGAGAAGGATTTTCAATGGCTGATGACATTCATTAAAAAAATAATAATAATAAAAATCCTAGCAAGAGGCAAGATCCATCGATGATCGATTCACAAGTCCACATGGTTGCTGTGGTCATGGTAGACGTATTGTGCTCCCTAGTTCAGGGCAAGGGGAGACATGACCGATTCACAAGTCAACAAGAGGCGAGATGAAAATAAGAAGAAAAAAACCCACATTACCTGCAATCAGCCAACTACTGATTTTGATAGATGGCAACAGGGCTTGGGGCCAAGCCGGATCAGAGACCAAGAGAGAAGAAACCAGGCGACGGAGAGAGGGTTTGAGTCGATCTGTGGATTTGCCGTGCCGCCGAGAGGAAAGGGACGCCGAGCATGAAAAGTACGCAAGAGGAGAGAGATGAGACGCTGAGAGATCGCGATCGATCTCGCGATTTGGCTTCGGCGAAATGGCGCAGTCGCTCCTCTTTTCTCCTTCCGTTGCTCGAGAGGAGAGAGATGAGACGCCGAGAGATCGCGATCGATCTCGCGACGCCGAGAGATCGCGATCGATCTCGCGATTTGGCTTCGGCGAAATGGCGCAGTCGCGATCGATCTCGCGATTTGGCTCCGGCGAAATGGCGCAGTCTCTGTTTTTTTTCCTCTAGGTCGTTTCCCTCTCTTCTTTGTTTTTCCACTCTAACGTTTCCCTCTCTCCTGTTATATGTGGACCGTGTGGAGCGTTGGATCCTTTGAGCAATCGGACGGATGGGATGAGTCCTTACTTATAATGGTGAGGACGGTCCTCACCAGACCGTTTCCCTTATTTTTTTATATATATATATATATATATATATATTATATGGTCTCTTTTTGGGTTCCAAATTAAGAGAGCATTCTCTTCTCCAGCACAAGAACAAATTATTGACTGTGGCCTATTTTACAAAACTGAAGGGATGGGAATGAACTCTAGCTATCAGCCAACAGTACCCTCATGTTCTTGCGGTGCCATGAAGACAATATTGCTTGATTATTATAGATTGGAATAGCACTTTTTGGCAAGGAGAAAATAGCAAAAGATACATGCATGTGTGTGGGGTGGTTTCATAATTAACAAAGGAGTGCTATAGTTTCTAGGCTGCACTAAACCAAGAGTGTTGGTGACCCAAATAGATATTTGCTGTAACACTATTGAGATGTGATAATATGACCTTATATTTTATTGTGTTTCTTCATTTTTTTCATAACTAATATAAATCATAAGATTTTACACGTATCAAACACAATATCGACAATTAAGACTAGAATGTTGTTAGTTTCTTATGATTTTCAAGCATTTATAAGATTTAATTCAATGCATTTGTGAGGCAACTAATCAGACTAGTGGGTGTTGCATAATAGTTTGTGTCATAAGTAGTATATCCAACATTTTGGTGCAATATCTTTTTATAATGTCAGAATATCAAAGATTAATAATAGATCATTGCAGTTGTTATTGGAATAAAAATGAGAATTAAATGATCCAGAAAATAATTTAATAATATCCTTAATTTGGATTTATATATTATTTTGCTTGATTCAAACAATTTATTTTTGGCATTCTCTTGATTAGATATTAAGGAAAACTCAAAACTTGATTTTTTTTTCACATATTCAAGTAACATAATTTCCCAATAACAATATTTGAGACAAGTATATGCTGTAATGGTTTTGGTTAATACCATTTTGTGCATTGAAAACGAATGTAGTTAGTACTAGTAGACAACTATCAACGTCCAAGGGACCTCAAATTCACAAGTTGGCTAGATCCATAGGGTCTTGTATATCTAATATGACCATTTAATATGAACATTCTAATGGTAAGGGTGTTTCATCTCACACAACTGCCTGTGATCGATCCCGAGGCAGATAGGTTGCATCATAAGTTTACCACACACCCATCCTGCAAAAGGGCAAAAAAAGAGGCATTGTTGAATGCACTTTCTAGCTTTAAAAAGTAAGAACCATTGAGTTTCAACCATAGCTTTAAAGTGTGATTTCAAATTCACCAACTCAAACATGTACGGATGGTACATTGTTTCTTTATTAATGTTTTAATTTATTTTGGTCCCTTTTCATGTAAAGAGCTATTTGCATTTATGTTTATAGAACTCCAAAAAAAAAAAAAAAAAAAAAAAACAAAAAGAAAAAAAAACGTGAATGTTGAGTTTTTAAATTTATTTGAGGTGTATACATACAAATCACTATCATCATCAAAGCTTTGCCTAAACTATATTGGAATAGCTACATGACTTCTTGTCTTAGCATTCTAGCCTATCAGAGTCCAAATCCTTCAATTGGAAACATTTTTTCATATTCATTATCACTATTTTCGGTGATGTCCATTCGGTATGCCCATTTTTCTATAGAGACTATCAACCTTTTTTTTTTTTTAAATCCTCGTCATGTCATTGTTGGCTTTCCTTGAATCAGTCCAAACCATTTTTATCATCTATTGATATGTTATTTCCAAACACTCTCGAATGTTTTCATCTCAAATTTTGACTCTATTAATACTTTCATCATATACTCATCTCATTTTCTTCCTCCTTGTTCTGATGTTGATGTAATGAACTGACCTTGATCAACATTTTCCAGTCCTATCAAATCGGAATAAAATAGAGAAACGTCGAACTCCTCACTTGGCCTACATGAGGGAAGAAGTTCAATCGAGATGCCCATATCCTGTGCATCTGTGGCACGTTGTACTGTTGTCCTAGTCATGTCCGTTTTTTATGCCCCCTTAATCTTTCCAAAAGGAGCATCTTCAATTTTTTTAGATATTCTCTTCCTCCTTGCTGTATCCATTTCATTGCATGTGATTGATGGCATATGGTTACAAATAAAATAATAACATAAGACATGATTCTATAAATTCGGCATTGTCTTGTCTGAAAGCTAACTTAGAATTATTCTCAAGTTATGGATAGATATAAAGCTGTCAACTTAGCCACCTGTTGACAAGTGGCAGCTTCTGGAATGGCCAAAACTAGTCAAATTTCCTCAAGCAATTCGGTGTTCTTGTCGGTCAAGAGACTCAAGACCAAAACGACAACTACAAAATAATAAAACTTCATTAACTTTGGGGAATGAACTTTTTACATAATATTATACATTTGGCTGGGTTCCTTCAGGTTTTTTTTTTAATGCCTTGGCAGCTTCTCAAGAGATTCTATCTGTCGGTTGTCTGAAGAGCTCATAGGAATAGGAACCAATGGGCTTTTACAAACAATAATCTTATATAGGAAAAAGTGGATTGGCAGTTTTCTTAATACAGCAAGCTAATTACATGGGAATGATCAAATGAATAACCGTTTATTTATTAATTTATTGAGGAGTGGGCTCCACCAAAGCGGAGTATTAAAAAGTATTGATATCGCCTCTACTAATGCCTCGAGATTTTGGTAGTAGTGTGATATATCTTTCCTTGTGTACCTAGCTTAGTGGCGATAGGATCCCAACCCTCTTGTGAGGGAAAGTAAACCTCGGGGATGAGGTAGCCAGTCTTTTGTTGAAGAAATGTGACTGCTCAAGTTTGAGCCCTCGACAGCCAAGTAAGAATTGCCGCTTCATGTATCTTAAAGTACAAATGAGTTCCGCGGAGATTGTTATGTGTCCTTTGTTAAAAATGCATCAAAGAAGTCTTGTTGTAAAAGCTGTAGAGGATCTTGGTCTTTTTCTTTAATAAACACCTGCTAACTTGTGCTAGTGAAATCAGCGCTGTCATTAAGTTAAAAGAAAGATTAATTCTTAATTTAATCAATCCATTAAACAAGGCCTTAAGATGCTATACACCAAGAGACAGTCAGGTGAAAAGTACGTATACCTGCTGGTGGCAGTTTCGAACTGCACAAACAAAATCAAAATTTAAGAGGGAAATTGCTTCTTTTTTTTTTCCCGTGGAGACATGTACGTTGGTTTCAATTTCAAATGGGTTTCCACTTTTCCTCAACCTAATTCAATTCAAGCTCTTTTTTCATCTCAATTAAAGTGGCACACACCTTTACCAAGTTTAAATTATATATTCTAAGTTCTAACCTACATACCATGAATTAGCACTCCTCCAAAGTTCACGTTTGGCATTTAAATACTGGGGAAGAAAAGATTTTTTTATTTTCACGAGGCAAAGAAAAGCCAAATGTGCCAATTGTAAGTCTCCGAGGTTTTGGGCTATCAATGTCCTTAATTGTGAGGATTCTATAGCCATCCAACCCCCTATGGAATGCAGAAATCCTCTATTAAAAGGGAAAGGGTATGAAATCCTCAAAAATGCAAACTTCTCACTTGTTACAAAATGTGACTTACAGCATCCCCAGTATACAAGTCCTATGTGAGGAAACCCAATTTCAGTGGTATTAAGGAATTCTCAAATTTGCAAATTCTTTACTTGCTACTTACCTAAACATAACATATATAGTTTCTTACAGTAACCACCATTGGGTTCCATGGAAGGATAAATATACATAGGAAATTATTAAACTTTAAGGCTTCAAAATAAATGACAGGGTCATCAGAAGAGAGGAACATCTGGCCTATATCTTTTTTTTTCTTATTGTATCCTTCACATGCAACCTACCTTTCTGTGAATTAGATGAATGCCTTATTTTGAGTATATATACAAGTAAATAAATAAGTTCATATACAAAAGCGCTAAGTGATGCATAATGGATCCTGCCATGCTATGTATCATTGTCACAAATAGTGATACAATTGATTTTCAATTTTAGATATGTGTTTTTTTTAATATCATTAACAAGAAAACACAAATTTTTTGAAAACACATTTGAAATGGCAGTGCATGATTTTATAATTTGGAGAGATTTTAGGTAAAAAATATCATGTTATTATTGCACTATGATGAGCATTATTTTTTTCCTCTCGTACTATTTAATTAATTGCATTGTACTGCAAATATGACCTGTCAATTTGAAAAATGGGATAATTACCGCACGAAAGGTATTAAAACAGCTGACAATAACCCCAGAACAGCGAGAAAATGTATATTTACTACAAAACTGTTTGTCTGTATGATTTCGCAAGCTGTGATATCTTAGGGATGTAGGATATCCCACAATCTGAAGTGGGAAGACTTAAACCGTCCCTTTTTTTTTCCTTGACTGTGGGACCACCAAACCACCATCCAAACCGTTGGATAGCTGTATAAGTGTAAGAACTAAAATCGCACTAAATTTAAACCGTTGATCTATCACGGTTATTGAGAAATTTACAAAAAAAAAAAAACGTGGCTTATAATTTGTTCTTCTAATTTACAAAATAGCGTGATTTTTTTGTAAATTTCTCGATAACCGTGATAGATCAATGGTTCAAATTTGGTGCGATATTAGTTCTTATACTCATACAACTACCCAACAGTTTGGATGGTGGTTTGATGGTCCCACAGTCGAGGAAAAAAAACGGACTGTTTAAGTCTTCCCGCTTCAGATTACGAGATATCTTACACCCCTAGGATATTGTAGCTTGCGATATCCTACAAACAAACAGTTCTGCGGTAAATATACATTTTTTGGCTGTTCTGAGGCTATTGTCAGCTTTAACACCTTCCATACGGTAATTGTCCCTTGAAAAATCGGTGGTACACATGGCAATGTCCTGTACCAGTTTTGGACCATGACCCTTTCAAGATATTAATGATGAAGCACCATTGGACTGCAGCCATTATATTATCTTAGCTTCTAAGGTGAATGGGTTAATATCAAATATCATTATTGGTATAATGTTGGTTTGAGATAAAAATTCATGGTTCCTCTTTAAAGTTTTTTTTTTTAATTATAGCGTGCCACATAGCTTCAAGAATAAGTTTGTTCCTTTAATAGAGTTCGAACCTTGGTTAAAATTTACCACTGCTCTATCAGTGCATTCACACCTTTTGTTTTCCTTGTGTGTTCCAACCCGAACATCTGAATCTAGTGTAATTACGATCACATATTAAAAATGTATAGAAGCTTTAAGGCCTACATAGCTTGAGAATATTGATACTTGAGGAACTACTTATCTTTACTCATTTACCATTTAATAACCGTCCTCTTTTATTTTCAATTGATGTTGGACTTGATACAAGTTGATAAATTAAGCTGTCAATTGATAAGGTGGGGCCCCATCTTATTGTCACGGATTCGGATTCGTCACTTGTGTGATATTATTTCTCAATGGTAGCGATGGCTTAAAATGAATGGTCTCAGTCCAGCCGACGTGAGCGAGTGATTCGTATATATCTTGACATGGCCAGTAAGCTACGTGTCATAAATGAATTATGGTAGGCGATAGCTATGGATATGGAGTAGTTACCGACATGCACTTGCGGAGCCGAAATGGGGGAGTAGGTATTAAGAGCGTACCCACAGGCTTTCTGGTAGTGTTAGAGTTCTATTGGTAATTTGAGCAGTTCAAATTGAACTTCATCACAATCTTTTTAATGATATATTTTTAAATTTTATTTTAATAGGAGTTGATCTCACCATAAAACAGAGTATAATTTTATAAACTACTGAAGTTATTAATCATGTGCTCAATTTTATAGTAGAACTAAATCTTAATGTTTTAATTATTATCAATAGGTGGGCCTCACATTACAGTGGAATTTGTAGGCGGTGAAAACACAACACCCACTTAGATTGAGATGAACTTTGTAGATCAGGGAATACCGAACGCCAAGAACCTGAAAAGGGGAAGGAAAATGGCTTGGGTCAGAGCCCCTGGCTGCCGTGAGCCGAAGGCGCTCCGATGCCTGAGTTAGTTCTAAGAAAACTAAGCAGGAGGAGGGAGAGGAGAATGAGAGACAGTATGTTATGTATTGTGTGTTGCGTACCTCCATGGGGCTGATCTCACGTGTATATGTAAATATTCCTCGTTCATTCTCTCTGTGAGTGGGGGTAGGTGGGGGTAAGGTCTCATCGGTCCTTACCCTGACATTCAGCGGTAGGTAAAAAGGGAACATCCCATCAGAACCTTCCATGCTTTCGGTCAGTTGATTTTAAAGGATGATAAAGCCAACTTCTTATCGCCGTAAATGAGCAATCCTATCGTCATAAATGAACGATCCTATCACCATAAATAAGTGCTCCTATCTATCAGGGGGCGCCCGTACTTCTCAGAGGAAGGTGACGGCCCACTCTACCCTCAGTGCTTTCACTGGGACCAGGAGCGGTCTGGCCGTGCTGGCGCAGTGATGAGCTGGCACTCATGCCGAGCTGCCCGCTGAGCTAGCACTCCTAACCGAGCTGCCGAGTTGCAGGGCGAAGGCTTCTCGGACCTGGCGCTCCTTATTGAGCTGCCGAACTGCTTGACTGTGCTTATCGAGATCGAGGTGAGGATCAGTGCATTACCGTGGTTCTTAACCTCACCATTATGGTGTTTACCCACATAGAATTCTATACATCCCACGCAAGGAAACCGTGTGGGAGACGCTCCGGAGATGCGGGGTTTGATGAGTTGTGATG
The DNA here is from genome assembly GCA_029852735.1 of Persea americana. NCBI lineage: Eukaryota > Viridiplantae > Streptophyta > Magnoliopsida > Laurales > Lauraceae > Persea > Persea americana. The sequence continues at coordinate 4,247,196 of CM056812.1, forward strand.
CCTTCGTTTTCCTCAGCTTCTTCTCTGTCACCTAAATTGTTTATGTGTTCTTTACGCGGATCTTACGCAGGTACAGCTATCTGACGGAAAGCACGCGCTTGCGGAATGAAACACTACTTCTTACTATACATACTATGGTTTTGAGAAAATCTATAGTTCTAACGGTGTCTCTCATTTCTCCAAGCGAAGAAGTTCATGGGCCGCGTAACTATATGTTCTAGATTGAGGTATTCCATTTTCCCCGCTCTCTCTCTCTCTCTCTCTCTCTCTCTCTCCATCCATATTTACACACTAGTTTCATTATTACTTGGTGCAACGCAATCATTTGACCGTGCACAATCGGGGAGGCTCGGGTCATTTATGTTAGGATTCAACTGTGAGGATGATGATGATGGATATTCGAACTGTTGCATAAATTTTGTGAGAACATTGCGTTTAATATGGTTGTTAAGAAAATGAGAAATAAAATAAAAAAACACCTAGAACGCATTAGATGATGATATTCTCTGTGCTTGTTTGTTTTTCATTAGAATACATATGAAGTAATGTGAGGTAGTAATTTAGATGGACCTGGTAGAGATGTCAATCATACCATGCCGTGCTATAATAAAAAATAAAAAATAAATAAAATAAAATAAAAACACCTAGAACGAATTAGATGATGATAGTCTTTGTGCTTGTTTGTTTTACATTAGAATACATATGAAGTAATGTGAGGTAGTAATTTAGATGGACCTAGGTAGAGATGTCAATCATACGGTGCCGTGCTAGCAAAGCACGGCCAACTCCCTGCCTGCCTGTGCCACGAGCTGTGTTGTGCCTGAGTCGTGTCAGTCGTGCCGTGCATGTCATGCCTTTCATACTATTGGCTTCATGTCGTTCTTACCTTTTGGGATTATAAAAAAAAAAGTCTTACAATTAAAAAATTAAAAGATACACACAAATAAGAATATGACATACACATTTAAGTGGTTCGGTCAAACTCGATTTACTTCACTGAGAAAAGAACAATTTGGATTTTTTCTATTTGAAAGTTTTTAAATAGGATTACCTTCGAAACCTTTACAATTTTTTTTGGATAATAAAAATTTTAAAAATTAAAAGATTATATATTTTTATTTATACTAAAAATGTAAAATATCTCATTCCATGCCGTATCACCTGTTGGGCCATGTTATGCCTCTAGCGGGTCGTGCAACGGTCTTGCAAACGGGCATGAGACCCTGGCCCAGCACGGGCCATAACTACGGGCACGGCTCACCCGTGCCATGTCACGAGCTGTTAATTGTCGTGCCGAGTCGTGTTGTGTTAGGGCGACACAGCCCATGTAACATTTCTAGACCAAGGTGATATTCATTTCCTTATCTTCTATTGGTTTTTGAATGATTATTTTTTATTTTAAATACAAACTCCCTTTGATCAATCTTCTTCTTTAACTACTTATGGGTATTATTAAGTGTTCACCTAGTTGCATTGATTCCTCAGGATTTGACTAAGAGAAATCCCGAGCTGGAAGGGGTGGAACTCTATAGTTGTGGGGCTCACTATGAAAACTCGAGCCACTTAGAATAAAAGTACTCTCAATGGAAGAGGTGTCTTTAATTTTTACCGAATAGGAATTGGTCTCATCATAAAATTGACCATTTGTTAAAAACTGTTGTTAACGTAATATTATGCATTATTTATTATCATGAATTTTATTAAACAATCATTTTTATGTGCATGACCAACTCCTATATGGGTAAAATGTGAAAGTACTGCCTTCACCGAAAGCACTTTTATTTTGAGTGTTTTAAATTTTCAATAGGTGGTCCTAATGTAAGTCAAATGGGCATTACAAACTACTACTCACATGATCACAAATTTTATATATATATATATATAGGGAGGTGCTCCTATGAGAGACACTCTCACCAAGTTTATGAGAGATGGGTGGGGGCCCTCACTTCCATATTTGGAGTCCTTACATTTAAGTTGGTGTGAGTGGATATGGAAGTGAGGGCCCCCACCCATCTCTCATAAACTTGATGAGAGTGTCTCTCATAGGAGCACCTTCCATATATATATGTATAACGATTATTCCTCAGAGCACATAAAGTCTTTTGCCTTCCTCACATATCAAATAAGTCAGGCTTTTGCATATGCAAGTGCCCACTAGAAAGTGAGTGCGAGTGCGAAACTACAACATCCGATCCTTTTTAGCTGTGGTCCTAGCCAAATACGGTACTGCTCAGAGTGATAATGCTCCATATTTTCATAATATAGAGCTGTCGATTAATCAGGGTCAACACTGGTTGGTTAGATATTATTTCTTCAATGGTGTCACCCACTTGCCACCTAGTAATACATATTCATAGTCACACCACCTGAGTGATTTCAGCGGATGTTGAACAAGACACTCCGAAATTAGTGGCAGAGAACTTGAAAGGGGCCATTGTGAAAAATGACTTTAAATTTCCATTCATTTGAAGGGGTTTTCTGGAATTTAGGGGACTTACAAATGAGAATCACTACCGACACTTCCTCACCACGCACCAATTCCCAGACAGCTTCGAGCCGTTCCAACAAAATGGTTTCACGTTAAGAGACCGTAAATGTGGAATGGCCCCCATCCAAAATGGTCCTCATAAAAAAAAGTTCAACTGGGTGTGACAAGTGAATACATATTCGGATTCGTGATGATATCGATAGTCGGCAGCGGTTGTCTTTTCTAATTTTTCTGGAAGTTTTTCAATCTATTTGACCCAAATCATCCATTCAAGTCTAGAGAGGAGTTGGGTAAAACCCTTATGGCCCCGAGATGGTAGCATTAGTGGGCTCAACCTTCGGTTCCATTCTAAAAAAGTGAGGAACCGGAGATTAATACCAGGACCTATAGATTCGGAAGAAAGATAAACTGTGGTCTGACTATTTGACCAACCCCATATGTCGTTAGTCGGCAACCGCTTATATTCAATAAAGCCTTGTTAGTTTCGTGTAGAACAAAAGGCTTGTTATGCGAATATCGACAGTTGAAATTGCAGGCGGCCCTTGCAAAGGATTTGGTCTAATCATGTCGATTGGCTGTCACCACAACTTGAAGGCATCTTGTACTATGAACGTAGGAAACAAGCGTAGTAGGGCACAGCCAAAACTTATATTTAGGAACTCAGTTGACTGGTTTCTTTTCGTTTCTCCAAGCATCTGAGAAGTTCCAAGGGAATCACTCTATTATCAAATTGAGGTTCTCTTCTCTCTCTCTCTCTCTCTCTCTCTCTCTCTCTCTCCCTTAAAAGTTTGTAGTGCATGCGAATGGTTAGGAGCAGACCCAAGTACATCTATGTGGGGGCGGTCGCACCCGTTGGACCTTTATCTGCTTCTGCTTCTAAAATTATAATGAAAATTCTGACTATGCTTTGAAAGTTCAAATAAAAATTATGTATTTGCCCGCAAAACCCACGTGAAAATCCTCCATTTGTTTCCAAAATCGAATTGCTTGTTTGGGTCTGCACCCCTCAAATGAAAACCATGGGTCCAGCAATGGAAATGAGTATGGTCGGAGTTTTTGGTAGCCCAACTAGTTAAGCTAGAACCCACGAGAGTAGCTGCACATGCATGGGAGGGACTTGCACAAGATGAGAGAGAACTCAGACACACGAGTAGTGAGTACTTGCATATACAAGTGAGGAGGGAATCTGCACATGCGTGGAGTAGTGAAAACTCACACATGGGAAGGGTGTAGATGGGCGAGTGATGAAAATAAAACCACTTGTAAGTTATAACTGATTGCAAGAAGTAGAATACCACTTTTAACTAATTGCAAGAGGTAGATTCCAGAGAACGGCAGGAAATCTTTGTATTCTATCTCATCAAATGCACCAATCCGTACCTATTTTTAGCACTTTGTGTTACTAAAAAGAAAACAATCGTCTTAGATGATCACCAACTCCACATTTTCGACCAAGATGAAACCCCCAATTCAAACTCTTCTGACGTCATGGATTAAAGTTTTAAGTAGAAAATTAACTTTTGTCCCTAACCAATTGCTTATACAGATATAGCCCCAAGGGTAGGCAGGCTGCACGATTCCTAACATTCTACTTAGATAACAAAACCAAACGAAGCAGGCTTGGACCAATTGTGCATATTAATAGTTTTTTTAATATATGTGCCAATTGCATTACTCTTGTGGTACTATGATTGATCACCATGTAACCCATAGGCCCACCATTATCTGTGATAGTTATGCTTTGATAGTTGCATGTCATCTACCATTCAACAATTTGGCAAGCAATCAACCACCAGCCTCATGTCCAACAGCATTTGGCCATCTACTCTGCTGTAGTTCCAACTGCACAACCCCTGAATTTGACTCATAAATTTGACTGAAACCACATCAAAATCTTCATACATGTGAGTGAATTAATATTTCAGTAATACAAACAGTGACTTCTCTAACATATCCCAATTGCAGGATACAAGCACTAAGCATCTTGTTTTTCATTTTTTTTATGGGAGATGATCTTTCTTTTGTTTAAAAACGGATCAAGGCCTATCTGCGGATAATAAGTAATGGATACAGAATCAAAGGTCTTTTAAAATCAAGTTGATAGCATTATTTTGATATTCCATAATCCTAATTTTGTGTACGGTATCCTGTTCTTTGTTCTCCTGTAAAAAAATAAATAAATTGTGTTCTTTGTTCTCCTGTAAATTTTTTTTGTTCTTACTCGTTTATTGTGAATACTAAATAGAAAGGTTCTAGTATACCCCAAAAGCTGTGGAGCCAACATTAAAAAAAGTGCAATATCTTTTGTTTAGACTCTTTTTTATTTGGTGGGATTGGAAAGGCACAAGTTATGATGCATGATCCAATTTTTGTTTAGTAGAAAAATCCTTGGTGCGGTCACAGAAGATGAATGTTAGCGTACACCTGGAAAGAAATTCAAATTAGCAAATCACTTCGGTTGGACTTTATGTTGGTGGCGTCAAATCGTGGAAGATCAAATTAAAAAAGATAATGAGAAGCTAAGCAAGTAAAGATCTGCTAAATCTTTCTATCTTTTTCCGATCTTTCGTGTGTAAGGAACTTCCACGAAAAGTTCTCTACATGAAAAAGGAGAATCATCGAATAAATGACGGAGCTCGCATATTTCTTTCACCGACTAGATGAAGTCTTTGGCATATCAGACTTTCTTGTTACTTTTCGGTTTTTTTCTTCCCGACTTTACCTATGTTATTTTTCTCTATAATTAGGACCGTTAAAATGTCACGTGACCCGTTAATAGGACATAAACTCATACGATATTAATGGGTTCGAGTGGCCTCTTAACGGGTTCATGTCGTTAACAGATCAGACTCATTAATGCGTTAAATTAGCGGGTAGTTAACGAAAAAAACTAGTCACCACTTAACAACCCACCAAACCGGTATGATTACTAACTTATTTTTATTATTGGGTTTTTATTGTTGTTGTTATTGTATGCTATGAAATATGGATTGCTCAGTGATTATTGGTGGTAAATTAAGAGGTTATTTTATTTTTCATGACAAACTGATGGGGTATTTTATTTTTTACCTATGTAGATCTCAGGTTATTTAATACAATCAGATAGACAATGAGTCACTTTATAAATAATTAACGGCTTAAACGGGTTGATAGTAGCGAGTTATGCGTGTTAACTGACATGGTCCAAAATGACCAAATATACGTGTAACCCGTTAAATAATCGTGGCGTGTTCGTGTTTGATTTTTAACCCATTTATTTAATGGATCATGTACGGTTTGAGGTGGCTCTAACACGAATTCATTAACTCGTAACACGAATTTGTTAACACGACACGATTGACAACCCTATCTAGAACCTAAACAACTTTGCACTATGTCATTCGTGCGTCAGGCTACAACAGCTGAGCTTGCATTCCGGGTCGGGTTGGGTTTGATCTAACCCAACCTGCACTAAAAAGAGATGATTTCCTCTCCCCTTTCTGGCACGCGTCCTGAGCCCGAGGAGAAGAAGCAGCAGAACGCTGCCCTTGCTATGAAGCAAAAGACGTCAGCCTCCTTGTAGCACGATTCCCAAGCTTGAAAACTCTTTTTTAGTGGTGTATACGGATCGAACTGGTGCGGATTATGCCAAATCCGTCACCAATCCGTTACCTACAGTTTAATGGATTTAGAATCCGTCACCAATTCGTGGCTGTGAAAAATCGATCTGTAGAGGACCGGATTGGTTTAATCCGTTCAATCTGTTGAATCTAATGCTAAAAAAAGAGATCAGACATATTGTAAAGAGTTTCAGCATACAAGCTAATAGTTCACAAAAAAATACAAATTACAAATATATTTAAACCTTTTAACCTTAAGTGTTTTTTTATTTATATTTAATGTCAACGGATCGGATTAGATTGAATCCGCAAATTGATGGTGAAATCCGTCACCGATCCATTATTAATGGATTACAAAAATTTCAATCCATCACCAATCTATTTACCTTTGGTTTGGTTAAAAATCTACGGATCAGATCAATTTTACGGATCGACGAATTTTTTGTGCATCTCTGCTCCTTTTCGTTTGTCTTGTATAGTGAGACAAAAGGGCTTTTGTTGAGTACAAAAGACGAGAAACAAAACTTCTCTATCGGTTTGCGTGCAGTGTGGAAGATGATGACTTCTTCCTTCGATTTCTACTTGCAGGGACGAGATCGTGTAACGCACATGATATTTTTCTGTTTGCTTCACTCAAATAAAGCTTCTGGTATAATCAAATCATCTCACTTTAATTAGTACTTACTACTTTTCTGTTTGCTCCACTCAATTAAAAGTGCTGTTTAATCAAATGATCTTACTGTAATTAGCACTTACTATGTTTTGCAAACCTGTTGCTTGTGACAAAAATAGGTGACCAACCCACCGAGACAGCAATTGTGACAAATGCACGCTCCTATAATTTTACCAATTTCAAAGCTTTTGAGTAAAGACTGTCTCCAGGGACAGAATATCGAAGATATAAGAGCACTCAAAACCAAAATTGACAAGTAGTTGAAATTACAGGTGCCCCTTCCAAAGGATTTGGTCTTCAAAAATCTGAAAGTGGTCGCAACCACAACTTGTATATTGCTGTAGTGAGCTCTCTGAGCAACGCAGAAGTTCAAGGGCAGAAGTCGTATTTTCGAGATTCAGGTTCTCTTCTCTCTCTGTTTCTCTCTCCCTCGTAACTTAGAAAGTCTCTCCCATTTACTCTTTGTGGGGGCCCTTTGGCGTATCTAGTATGCATCTCTTATTGTCTAAAAGAGGTTTCAAAAGGTCAAAAGATTGTTTGGTAAGTTGAATAGTGGCCGCCATTTGAAAAAGGATTTAGACAAAAAAAACGTCTGTTACGGAAAGCATGGAAAAGGGTGATAATTGAAACAGAGAGGCAGGTCTAAAGCGTGAAGATGTGTCCGAGTACAGTACAAGACACAGTGATTTTTGCATCATCATTTTTTTAAAATTCCGGGACCACGCATGATGATATAAACCATTAGAAATCACTAAGAAGACCAAACACGGCCACATGTCCAAACCTGAACCGTTGATCTTTGTCTAATTTTGAGATATTTACAAAAAGCCACAGAACCATTGATCTACATTTTTTTTTACTTTTGTGGGTCCCACAATCATAATCAAAACCGTTGAACCTCTTTGGAATAGTGAAAACGGTTATGGGTCCAAATTTTAGCCACTAACTTGATTTATATCTCTAGAAAATTACGAAAACCTAAGAGCCGTTGGATATGCCCATGTCAAAAAAATGCATTCCAAATGACTTTTCACTAGTCCGTTTTTTCTTTTTTCTTTTAACCTCTGGGAGCCTAAATGATGGTTTGAACCATTGATACTCTTCACATGATCAGACACAGCTATATGTTCAAATTTGAGCTGTTGATCATCCTCAGATCTTGAAATATTTGTAAAAAAATGATGCACCATAGATTTGTATTTATGAAATTATGCGAGTACCACAATCATGATCCTAGCCATTGAACCTCTTTGAAATATCGAAAGGAAATATGGGTCCAAATTTCTGGCCCTGATTAATTTTAGATCTTAAGAAGTTAATGAAAAAACTTCAATCATTGGATTTTTGAACATCTATTTCAAACAGTTTTTTATCTGACCAAACGGGCTATTTTGAAAACATCTATTTCAAACCGCCTCATTTCAAATAGATCTGCATGACATAGATCTACTTCGTACATATAAGATTTGCCAAACAAGCCCCATGTTCTTTCCATTTAGATATGTTCCTAGGGCAATAAATACCAGTTTTTTCTATATGCTTATTGGGAACCCAGAATACAAGTATAACATAGTATCTTATAAAATATTATTATAGTTACCATTAAAAAAATATTATTATAATTAAAACATCTTATTTTTTAATGACAGTGGAATGGATATTATGTACAATGCACCTATGTCTCCACTAGTTTTACTTAAAAGGTGCAACTTGTGCCGGGTATAAACCGAACCCACATGACACAGACGTCCAAAACCGGGATGGCAACGGGTTAGACTCAAATCCATCCTGTCTAACATTTAAGTAAGGGATTTTCGTATATTAGTCATCCTTAAATATGAGTTTTTCAATTTTATGACCTAAATTCAGATAATGTCACCAGAGTCTCTTGATTTTATTTGGCATTTTTTTAAACTTTTTTACGACACATCCTATGATGTCATGGAATTTATCAGTTTGCATATCATACACTTTCTGCAATCAGCAAGTGAATTTGATTTTTACATAACATAAAAAATGACATTTTGTGAAAAATAAATACACATATGTTCTTTAAGATGCTGCATAAAGGCCATAACATTATTTAGAATTTGACTTTGGGAGACAAGCATTTGGAAACTTCCAAATGCTCCAGCAAAGTTTCTTCAAATACTTGTAACCAAATGGACCCTAATAATTATCAGGCATTATATTGTGCAAAAATGATCGATAGCGATCCACCTATCCCACTAGTGTTGTGCCAAGCTTGAACGGCCCAATAGGGGCCAGACCAAACATAAAAATCTGGAGTATTTTGACGAGCATGGTAGTCAGAAAAAATTCTTGCAGTTAAATAGGTGGGGCTTACCTTCTTTATACTAGAATTTCTTACTATTGATCACCTTGTTTATTAGTTATTACCAAATTCCACGCTAATCAAAGTTGAGTTCACCTTAGGTTGATATTGATTCACTCTATCTAATTAGGGACTTGTTTAGTCTGAGTGATCTCACTTCAAGACTGACTTTGTTGTGTGAACCTACAAGGAAAAGAAGAAAAAAAATTTGGTGACCAACCAACCGACCATGAGCAGCAAAGTAGGGGCAGCAATTGTGGATCAAGTGCACACTTCCAACCTTTGCTGTTAAGGTAGGTCTCCTGGGTCCTATGGTCAGGGACCAGAAACAGGGTGTAAAGCGTTCCTCAAAATCATGACCATGTTTAATGGGTTTCACAGACTTTAACAGAAATAATAATAATATCAATAATAATAAATAGTATTAATATTTTTTTTGAACCATTATAATATATTAAGCTAGAAGGTTTTTTTTTTTTTTTTTTTGCCTTAAATTTGACCGTCAGTTATGATTTTAACAGTCAGTTGTTCTTTTTTCCAAATCTTTTCAGTTTTCTCCCCACTTATCTCATACAAACTAACTATATCTCTTTACCAAAAATTACCTGTACTACCCACTTCTCAAACTTTCACTTTTCCATTTATGCAACTCCCTTTCTGCCCAAACTCTACCATTTCCTTTCTCCACTAATTCTCCTCTTTTCTTTCTATGTGATTGGCTCTTAGATTACATAAACCAGTACTCCCATAATCTTTTATTCTTTTGCTTTCTTTTTAAAATTTATGGATATTTTTTACATACATATTTAAGTTGCAATGTTGGCCATACCTGTGCTAAGCACGGGTTATTATGCTAATTTTCATATTATGATAGTTCACAAAATTATATATCTGATCCATAGTTTCATCATTCAGCGGAGATATAATTGTACTTTCCCATACATCTAGATTTTTTTCTTTTAATTTTTTTTTATGGATGCCACAAGAATATGACACTAGCTTCTTATATGGTTAGGAGTCGATTCTTAGGCAGTTAGGTGAGGTGAGGTGCCTCTTGCCGCCTTCTTTTTTTATATGAGGCATAGCTCAGTATGTATATATTTTCGTTATGATCGATATACATAGAGACTTCACTCTCACTACTATTATAATTTACTTTGTTATTTTATTTGTACGGTTAATAATTAAATACCGATGATTTTGTATTTTTTTAATATTTATATATTATCATTGGAAGGGGCAAAAACAAATCAAAATACTAATTATATATATCAACAAAAATATTAGAGCTCATTTGTTTACATAAAACCTAATTAGTAGGAGTTTTACAAAATATATATTGGAAGGCGGCAAGAATGAAAAAAACAAGGGTGAAGATTCATGATCGCCCAAAATGCACTAAAGGAGATGCAAAATGAATATCCAACCTTATATCATTCACTGATCACTACCAATTTCCTGCTCCATTTTAACAAGAATTCTTAAATATTTAATTTCACGCCAACAAATGAATCCTTAGAGCTTGTATGTTCACAAGATGTTTGAGAATTCTTATTGGCGGTCATCCGAATTTTCCGAATGCCATCTCTCAACAAACAAATGCTCTGCGTGAATCCTTGCACATTTTGTTGTTGCTGATTCTAATCTTCACCTAAACAAAAGGGCCATCTTTTAACCGAAAAAACACAAAACAAAATAAAAGGCCGTAAATGAAACTTGTGTGGGTAAAACACCGTAATGACGAAGTTAAGCAAGGATTACGGCTAGACTCGCCAATCACCTCGGCCTCTGCGGTCATATCCCGTCAGCTCGGCAGCTCGGTCAAATAGTGCCAGCGCGGCACCGCGGTTCGGCAGCTCGGCATAGGTGCCAGCTCAGTACAAAGGCACACCACGGCCAAGCCATCCTTGGTCTCAGACTAGAATGCTAGAGTCAGAGTGGGCCGCCACCCTCCTCCTGGAAATACGCCGCGCTCAGACGGATATGAGCATTCATTTATGACGATAGGATCGCTCATTTATGGCGATAAGAGGTTTGCTTTATCAGCCCTGTACGTCAACTGATTGAAGGCATGGAAAGTGAGGATGGGATGTTGCCCATTTTACCTGCTGCGGCCAGTCAGGGTAAGGATCGATGGGACCTCACCTCACCTACCTCCACTCACAGAGAGAATGAACGAGGAACGCTTACTTATATATACACATGGGATCAGTCCCATGAGAGGTACGCAATACGCAACTCACAATACTCACACCGTTTCATTCCCCTCTTCCTCCTCCTGTTTAGTCTTCTGAGAACTAACTCAGGTATCGGAGTGCCTTCGGCTCACGGCAGCCAGGGGCTCTGACTCTAGCCTTTTTCCTTCCGTTTCAGGTTCTTGGCGTTCAGCATTCCCCGTCCTAAGAAGTTTACCCCGATCTCATCTCAATCTAAGTAGGTGTCGTTTTTACCGCCTATAAAACTTTAAATAAAAAGAAGAAAAAGAAGGAAGGTTCTTTACCTCTTTCACAAGACTTTCCAGATAAGAATGGATAGATCATCCCACCCTCTGTATCAGATACTTGATGTGGTTTCCATTCCCTATGTACGAGAAACGATATCTGATGGACAGACAACATACTCTCTCTCTCTCATCTTGTTTCTTTTTCTTTTTTTTTTGCTTGCGTTTGGATCACCCTCTTCCTACACATGGACATTACGTTCTATCAACACTACTGTAAAGTTTTTACCAAAAAAAAAACTATTGTAAAGTGCCAAGTGGCTCTCTTTGGACATTGAGGAAGGAAAAAGCTTCAAAAGCTGCACCTTCTATTTTTTAACCCCTGTTAATTACCGACACACGGTAAAGATAACTTGCAGGAGAGGTTTTTCTCTTTCTCTTCCTTTCCCCCCTGTTTTCCACAGCCTATAAGCCACCCTTTGAAGCTATTCCAATTTAACATGCTTTATCTTAGGCAAAAAAAAAAAAAAAAAACTTGACATGCTTTAACTTAATCAACTTTTTTCAAGCTGCAGGTTACCTTCCCCTTTCGGCTGAGCCATTTCAAGGACTTCGACAGTTGAGCTATCGTATTAGGACTGCTACTTGCTTTCTTGTGTCATCTCTCATTGATCAGGTTAGATTTTTTGATTGAATTTGTCACTGTGAGATGATACTCTAGATAAAGAAGTTATAAATAAAGTGGGTGTAGATAGGGGGTGGCAAAATCTGGCTAAGTCACATGATACCGCCCCCGCCCTTCCAGATGAAGTTGACTTGAGGGTTACCTGCATATCTAATGTGGTTTTGACAAACTAGTATTTAGATATGGAATTTTGACATATTAGCTCTTCTTAAATCTGATTTTGTTGATTTTATGACCGAAATTCATATAAAATAACCAGAGTTGTTGGACTCATGTCAACATTATTTTTAAAACTTTTTTGCCCTTGATCCTATAATTTCATGGGATTGTCCCATGACCATGATATCATGGGGTTTAAGTACTTGAAATGGATTGGGCGTGGGCAAACTTCTACAAGTTGGGTTGGGTAGGATTGAGTTAAATGGGTCGTCTTGTGTTGGATGCAGGGTATTCTTGTCAAATCGTGCTGACTATGACTGGGTGTGGGTTGGGTTTACATGGCCCGTTTTAAACCTGGGTTGAATGCAGGTTGGCCTTCAACTAATAAACAACCCAGGTTAACCCTATCAGTGTATGACCCGACCAGACCCATTTGCCACCTCCTAATCTGAGTACACTTTTTTTTGTTGTGTGAGTAGGTGGAATGGATCTTTAATTACCCACTTACTCTAATGACATAATCTAATAAAAGATATGAGTGTAACCCTCTTTAACCTTTTTTATTTTTATTTTTATAATAACTCAGTTTATATTGATGAAATAGAAAAACTCAGTTTATATATGTCGGTTTTCAAAGAGGCCGAACACCCTCGTCGGAAAAAAAAAGGGGAAAAACTCAAATTATAATAAAATGAGGCTCCCTGTTACCTCAATGCCTCAAGTGCCAATCATAAAACCAGCTTTACCAAAGTATCCAACATCCTAAGAGTAGAGATAAGCCTAGTGGGGAGGCCCTACGAATACCCACGACCAGGAAGAAATTCAAGGAGCCTAAAGCCAATAGCCAGGGCACAAGCCTTAAAAACCCACTCAAGCAAATAAATCCAACTCAGAATGCACTTATTAAACCAGTTAATGATCATATCCAGGTGCAATTAACTCCATATCTTAATACCCATGTGCACAAATATGTATAATATCAAATTATTATACTTAAAACCCAAGTTGTTTCCAAGTGCAATTTGGCCCAACAGGGTTTAGTTTAGGCCCTATAAATTAGACTTGTGTTAGCAACTATTACATAAAGACCCCAATCAGATCTGGGTCTAGTTACACCAATCTATTGAGTTAGGATTCACCATATGCCTTTTGGATGTGCACCGACAATATATATTTTTTTGGACTGATGTTCCAATCTGTAATTCATCCTAGATGTTCCTTTCAATGTAGAAAGATTTCATTTTATTTTAAAGAGCTTTATATTAAAAAATATATATTGAAATAGAATATAGATGTGAGGAAAGTTGACAACGTGAGATCCATCTATGGGAAGTTTGTAAACCGTGGTCTCAACCATTAAAATATATAAAGACCAAACAGAGGAAGCTGGCAGCATGGAAGGAAAGAGCAATATTGGCTTCCATAATTCTTTTAAAATCAGCATGGTGGACCTCACAACCATCAATGTGCATGGTCCCACGTTTGAACTAATAACTACAACAAAATAATTTTTGGTCCCACTAATCTCTGCCTTCGTTAGAACTTAAAAGAACCACTCTAACTAACGTGGTTTATGAGAGAGTGAAAGATATTTTCATTTGGGGATAATGTCCGTACCACTGTTCTTATATTTGACATTTGTCCCACAGTAGACGAAGTTTATATAATTCTCACATAATGGTTCGTACAATAATAGTGTATACCATATCGCATGGGCCGAGGATATCGCACAGCCTTATGATATCGCATGAGAAATACTTTAACTTTGACCTCTCTCATGCGAATCTCACATTTAAGGGCAGCTTTGTGGGCAATATCTATTTTATTTACTTGGGTAGAGAGAGGTGTTTATAACTGGTGAAAGAAAGGTGTTGGAGTAGCGAATCGTCCTTTGGAGAATCACAACTTTTCTTTACTTGGAGTGAATTACCCCGGTGTATTTGGAGGAGAAAGTCACGTAAGATAATATTAATTTTATTTTATTATTATAAACTAATTACTATAAGGAAGAATATAAAATTTAATGATAAAAAATAGATTTACGGTATTTTTTCTACTCCTTTGAGAATAAAACACGTGTCCTGCATTTTATAAAAACAGATTAGTTATGCTGAGATTGACTTTTCTCCTGGGAAATAAAAAAAACAAACACCAAAACAAATTTTGCAGCTCTTGAGAGACGAAATTTTATTCACATTTTCACGACATGTAAATGGGCTATTTTTTCTAAATAGTGTGTTTGTTTGATAACGTAATTTTCGGTGAGTAATTCACAAGAATGTGGTGAGATGCTTTTAGGTGAAAGTTGGTCAGAGGCATGAATCATGTGTTAAGGTGGGTATGTCCGGTTCACATCATAACATCATGTTTCTCATAAAACCTTTTTTGCTATATTGTTTTTTTTTTTTCTTTTTATGGTTGTTTGATAATTTATTTTCTTCAAAGTAGTTCTCTTTTCATGGGAAATGAATAGAACTTGATTAATCATGCCTTTAATTTTAGGGGCACTACTTCACAGTAGGCCCCACCTCCTGAAAGTGAATCCCCTCAAAATGAATGCCCTGCTCAATTATATGGTGTCTTGGAATTTACTTCAAAAGGAGATGACGTTGGTATTATTAGGAGTGCCCATGGTTGGACCACCTGAGCTCGATTCTGGCCCAACTTAATTTTGGACGGATTTAGCTATATAATCCCATGGTCAGACCACCTGAGCTCGATTCTGGCCCAACTTAATTTTGGACGGATTTAGCTATATAATTCGGGTGTATTTAAATTTGGACGAGGCTTGAATTAGCAATAGAAAACCCAAAGCCATGGCTAAGACTTACTCGAAGAAGTGGTGCTTATAAAATATGAATTACTTTTTCCAAGAACTTACTATAAAGTCCAAATAAGTGATAAAAAGCCTGGTTCGGCCTACCTAGATTCACTAAATGGGCAGGCTCGGCGGGCCTGTTTGGATGTATGGTGAGGGGAAGTATTAAATCAAGAGTGAATAGTTGTTTGGTATAAAATCTTTTTTATTTTTTGTACAGAAAGATAGAATTTTTTTGTCTTCTAGTGGATAAATGAGGTTGCTTTTTGACTTTTTTTGAAAAATTTAGAGGAAATTTTGAAAATTTATACTTTTGATATGACTTCTTGTTATTTCTTGTTTGCATTCACTTTACTTTAACTTAACTAGTTAATTGCCAAACACACTGTACTCGACAATATACACCATGTAGGGCCCCCCTTTAGGTACTTTTGTCTCACTGGACATTATATAAAGGGCGCCCAATAAGATATCCAAAATTGGTGCCCTCTTTCTTCTTCATGATCCAAAGGACGGTCCTCATATATTTCATACTGTGAATATATTCCTAATTTGGAAATGAAGAAAAAAGAATAAACATTAAAAACTAACCATAAGTAGCTGCCCACAGGAAACATCTTTGAAGCAACCTCAAAACTTCTCTAAGATAGCTATTGAAAGTATATTCTCAAGTTCCCAAATATAAGATAAAAAAAAAAAGATTATGAGATTTGTTCCAAAATGGTAGAAGTTTAAATATATTTTTACAGAGATATTCTTAAAATAATAATGCGATATGACTCAACTTTAGAATATCACACTACTTCGGCAAGGGGTTCGAATAAAACTTTAATTTTTCAGACAAGAAATCACATCAATAGGATTTTAATTCAAAATTCTTTCTATTTAAAAAAAAAAAAAAAAACCTTCTTTCTCAATTTAGACAAAAATGCTTAACTTTTTATATATAAAAAAAAAAAACATTCATACCAAACAACTTTATTATATTTATTTTTGTCTTAATTTGACCCTTTACTGCGCTTTATTTTATATGCAAAATGAGCAAACGCGCTTTGCAAAGAAACAGCTCCAGCTTCGCCTCGAAACTTCCCAGAAACAGTCAATTTATAAGATGGGAAAAAACACTCTCCTCTCCTCTCCTCTCCTCCTTCTCCACATCTCATACAATTTCTACCAGAAAAAAACTAAAGAAAACACACATCTCATACAATCCGCTTCAAAACCGCCAAATTGCATTTTCTTCTTCTTGCATGGGGGTGTTTAGGGTTTGGCTTTGACTGACAGGCGTCATCTCTCCTGCGAAAAAAACAGTGCCAATGACACCTTCTTCCAAGGACCACGACTCGTCGTCGACGGCCCGACGACGCCGGGGAGACGAGGAACAAGGAGGCGTATTAGACCTTTGCGGTTCTGAAAACGGCACCTTCAGCATCCCTCTTCCGAAGAAGGCGACGATTGAGCGGCTCAAAAAATGGAGAGTAAGTGAATCTCATCCTCAATCTTTGATTGGCATTCATTTGCTTATTAATACAATCTTGGGGTCTGTCTGTTAACACCATCTTATGTTATGTGGAAAAAAAAATTTGTGGCAATCTTTTTTGAACTTTGTTATTGATGTTGGTGGTGGTTTTTGGGTTTTGTTAGTATTCTATATAGTCAGATAGAATTGGTTTTTTTTTTTTTTTTCCTTTCATATAAAGTATGATGATTTTTTTTTTTTTTGGATTATGGTAGAATAATCACGCGTTTTATTTTATTTTATTTATGTAATTTTTGTTGGTAACTAAGTTGTTGATGGGTATTGTGTTTTGAACTATGTTGGTTATTATTACTATTACTATTATTGTTATTGTTTTTGTGTTTGTTATGTTTTCTTGCGTGGAAAGGTATTGGTGATTATATTTCTGATGTTTATTGAATCACATCATAAGGTTTGTATTCGATTGTAAATGAGCAGCGACAATATCACATAGCAAAAAAGAAAAAAAAAAAAAAGAAGAAGAAAAAGAAATATATATATATATATATAATATGAATTATGGAAGTGTTGGTTGGATTTTCATGGATTGAGAATCAATATGCTAATGGCAGTAATGGTGTATAGTTAAAGTTTATGATTAGAAAGCACAAATTCAACCATTGGAACATAGAATTGGCCAAAGGCACGGTGAAGCAAAATCTGACCATTAGAAGAAGCAACCCTTCCGGTTTACTTCTAGTCGAAGGAATAGATCAAAGTGTTTCTAGCCGTCCAAAAGGAAACTAAGATCAGCTTAAGGAGGATCTTTGATCTGCTAGGATATCAATGTCTTAGGTTTTAAAACTCAGAATTGGAAAGGAACTCGGCACCCCTCGATTTGAGTTGATTTGACCAAGTTGCATGAGACTCAGCTGAGTCTTGTCTCCTAGAGTCCCAAAAAACCTAAAAACCTACATATATATATATATATTTGGAAAGTTAAGTATACTTCCAAAAGAAGATGGATATAATCTACAAAGAATGAAGGGAGAGATCTAACTCATGTGCTGCCCCTTGGTAAGGCCACTAGCTATGCAAATGCATTAAGGCGACCTGCTGCAGGGGTAACAAATGTGAGAGAGCTAGCCTAAAAACTGGAAGCAGCCAGATAAACTGAGCCCACATGCCGGACCAGAACACTGAAGCAGAGAAAACAACTCATAACCTGTGTCAGGAACACAATTGCTTGAAAAACTTTTGCTCCAGCAGCCAAACTTTGAAATTTAATTCAATACGGGTGATCATCTTGATTATAGAAAATATAGGCTGGAGGCTACATTTGCTTGATGTGCTGAATGCATTTCTTCATGGAGATCTAGAAAGTTTACATATCTTTACAACCAGGGTTTATACGTACAGAGGAGTGGGAGAAGTGGAGGTTTTGGGTTGGTTGGGGGGGTTGGGTTTGGATTGGCGGGTTTGCTGGCTTAAACGGCATTGTATGGTCTTGAAAATCACCCCGAGTGTGATTGGGAAAAATTGGTTTGGCTCTATATCGACCAAGTTGGGCATGATAAATATCTACACTTGGAGGGTGTGTTAGGACTTGTTTATGGTTTACGGGGGCTAGATTTTAATTTAAAGAACTTCATGGACTTTATTGTAATTTCTAAAACCAGTTACAGCAGGGTGATTTTATAATCTTTTGGTTTTATTTATTTATTTATTTTATTTTTTAATTATAAATAGAGGATTGCACACCCAGTTGGGTTACGTGCATGGGTTCTTTTCCTTCAATTTCTTTTACACTAGAATGGAAAAGAAGCAAAATTGGGAAAGAAGGAAGAAGAGAAGATGTAGGAGTAAAGATAAGGGGTTTTCTGTCACTAGGGTCGGGTGACCAGCTCTATATATTTATACATCAATTTGATTTACAAATATCCCTCTGGTTGAACTGGAAAGTCCCTGAAGTTCTGTAAATTACAACCTATTCCTTGTCAGCAGACATATTTAAAAACAGATGGTGGACGTTATGGACTTCTGTTGGTCCACTTGAGTGTTATCTCTTATTTTCACACCACCCTCTTGTATTTGTAAGAGTTTATGAGAATCAATTTTGAACATATATTAAGATAGTGTCATAATATTTAGTGAATATCTCTGCAAGTTGAATATTTGGGTATACTGTCATTTAGTGAATTATGTCTTGAGATTGAATATTTGTGGAGACATAAGGTAGTTTGATGATTTTTCTCTCTTTTGTCCTGAGGTTGTGTGGCAGTCAACTCCTATGTGTTTGGTATGCTTATGAATAGCGGGTTTAAAGTTGATCTGTATGGCACTTTAAGTATGAGCCCATGAAATTGAATCCTTAGTTCGCTCAAAAGACCTGTGAGCATCACATGTCGAAATATGTAGATGACATCTAAGTCTTCATTTGTCTATATGTATCATGGTTTAAAATAGCTATGTAGCGGCTGGATTATCGCCCATAGCGGTTGAGGGACTATTTTGGAAATAGCCGCACTACAATCTAAAACCTAGTAGAGCCTAATAGTTTTCATTTTAAGCACTATTATTCCTATTTTGTCTCCTAAATAGCCTTTCCTAAAGTTGTCTTACCCTTACATGGTTTCAAATCACTAAAAAAACACAAGATTGGTTGCTATACAAGATTCAAATTTTTTTGACCACTTAAAAAATTAACACCGCTACACCGCTATGTATCGTCCGCTACATAGAGTTTTGGCCACTAGTTGCTAAGCCCATCGCAACCACTATTTTGATCCTTCATCTATATTTCAGTTCAGTTATACTTGCTTCATTACATAAGAATAATGCACATTTTCATTGAAAAGTTATGTTGGTGAAATGATCTCTATTTCTCTTGCTTAGTGCTAATTGGTAGAAGTGAGGAAATTCACAGGATGGGAGAAGCACGAAAATGGAATGAGAAATGTAACATATGAAAATAAAACCATCAAAGCATGCTTGTTTTTTGTATCTTCTGAAAATAAAGATTTCCATGTAAATAGAGGCAGCCAAATGCAGCTTAAAGTATTCATGCAATTGATGATTTTGAAAAATGATCTATTGATGATTTTGAAAAATGATCTATTTGTTTTTTAATATACTCCCAGGCCCCAGCAGACAACACAACCTCAGAACCATTATCCATTTGTGGTTGAACATGTGTCAAAAACAACTAGTCCAATGATTTTGGCATTAGCATAGGGCACGTTTGTGTAACCCATTTCCACAAAAAAATGTACTCTTTTTTTTTTTTTTTTTTTTTTTTTTAATTTAATGGAAAACTGTTTTTTCATGCGTTTGGTGTGGCAATTTTATACGGAAATGCTTTTTCGCCACGCCAACATTTTCCTTGAATGGCCTGGAAATAGAGTTCCATTTGGGGGGGCGGGGGGAGGGGCGGCGTTATGGGAAGTCCATTTCCGCATAAAACTTCTCCCCTCTTTATTACTTCATTTCCTCACTCCCCCTCTTTAATACTTGTTTTCAATAGGGAATTTGCAGCCGCACCAAATAACATTAGCACCAATTCATCAAGGAAATTCTTTTTACGTCAAAAACATGAATTTCTAACTTCTGCGGAAAACCTTTTCCGAGGTATTTAAAAACCATAGACTTTACTGATGTGGCAATTTCATCTTGCCATAATAATTGCCTGTATACAAATGTGCCTGTAGAGTTGGAGCTAGGATTTTAGGGTAAATAAGAAACCATATGGTCCTTTAAGTTATTAAATTAAGAAACCATATAGTCCTTAAAGATATTAAATATTCTGAAGGACAGCATTTGTGTAAAGATGTTGGCGATCTGATATGAACTCAATCTGAATCGAATCTCATAAGCTATTTCATGTCATCATCATTGGCTAGATAGAAAAATATTACCTTTCACAATGTATTGTACTTTGAACCAGAGGATTGTCAGTTTATAGTGTTATATTGTTATCTATTTTTTTTACGGGTCCATGCCTTCTGTCTTTGTTATTGACACGCACTTAAAACTTACTGTCATGATTCCTTAAAGGTAACTTGTAATTTTTTGTGTTGCTTGTTTATGATGTTCTCATCATTTTGTTACTTTCCGTTTTATGTTTAGTGATACTGTCAGTTACCATTTGCATTCACTAATTTACCCTTTGTGAATTCTTTGTCCTTACAGCAAGCAACACTTGTGTTAAATGCTTCTCGTCGTTTTCGCTACACTTTGGACTTGAAAAGGGTGGAAGAAAAAGTTGAAATTAGACGGAAGATTAGGGCACATACTCAAGCTGTTCGAGTAAGGATTTTTCTAAAACAAATAAACAGGAGTTCCATATCCAAATAGTATTTTTGGTTTCCTTTCTTTTTTTTTTTTTTTGAAACTTTAATTTGGTCTTCTTATCCTATCAGGCAGCATTACTATTCAAAGAGGCGGGGGAAAAACACTTCGATGGTATGTCATCGTCTTTAATTTCATGTGCTACCGCCTACCATTGAGTTACAACTGGAAGTTCAGGCTTGTTTGTTTGCATCCGTTAACAATGAAATGGTTCTGTAGGGTCTTCCTTTTTTTTTTTTTTTTCCATTGATGGTTAATAGGTATCAACTTCATTGAAATACTTAATATAGGTATTGACTTTATTCAAATACCTAATAGGTGATTAGGCATTGATTTCTTTCAAGTAGAACAACACAATATATGATAAGTATAACCGTATGCATGCATGAATGGATCTCTCTTGGCAATCACTACCTGAAGGCCTCGCCAACAACGCCTTCCAACTATGCTAAAGGCTAAATAAAAAAAAACCCGTGTTAAAGGCTCTACAACTTGAAAGTATCTCTCACTCAAACTAGCAAAAAAAAAAAAAAAAAAGAAGTCTTCTTGCTCCAAAACATAGGCAGTGTCTCTTTTGCTTTTCACTTGACATGTGTAAATGAAGCATCATTGATGAACTCAACTCCCACCTCCACCACCACCATCAATGTTGAGGTTGGCTACATGATTTTTATTCCTCCATTCTGATCTATCTTCAACCAAATCCTTGGATAGGTTGCACTTCTTCTGATCCATTCTTAGGGTTTGTTCTTTTACTAGATTTCAAAGAATTAATGAATGGAGAATTCCTGAAACCTCCTCTTGGCTGGAGCATCCAAAAAAGCTTAAAGGGGTTGGGATTTGGGAATTCCAAAGGATAAAAGTGACTTTTCAAGCAGTTGGAATTTAGAGTTGTAGCAAAAAAACATGGAATTTGAAATACCAAGGGGACAACCACCACATCATTTTCAAAAAATCATTGACATCATAATTATTTTTGAAATATATCCTAATATCGTAAATTCCTGTCAGGAATTCTTCTAAAGAAACGTGGCCTTTTGATGTAGGCCCTAGTGTTACTGCTTGCGTGGGTGCCATAGCACGTGTTCGTAGACATCTCAAATTGTCTCCATAGAGACTTCAACATGAGGACGCACCTCTTTGAGGGAAAAAAACCCATGAAATTTCTATTCAATAACCAAGTATGAGATTTCCATATCTACAATGCCATATATATATATATATATGGGAGATGCTCTCACCTTACAATGAGTGATAAAGTGGGGGCCCTCACATCCATATCCAATGCCAATAACTTACATGTGAGGGTCCCCACCTTATCTCTCATGGTAAGGTGAAAGATGCTATCATAGGAGCATCTATATATTTATAGAGCAGAGATCTCCTAAGCTGCAGCTTATGTTAGCTTAAGCTAAAACAATGCTGGTCCCACAAAACGAAGTCGACTATCTCTGTTTTGGGCATGATGGAACTGGAAAATCCAGTTCTGATTGAATTTATCTTGATTTTGGAGAAGATGATTTGAGGTAGTTTACGATGGAGATGATTTTGCAGACGATTTTAGTTTAGGATAATATAAGCTGCAACTTAGGAGAGCCCCTCTCACACCCACACACACACATAGGGGAGCGCTACAAAGCGCCCGAGCATTTTTTAGGAGAAAACGCCCTTCCTAGTTGGGCCCATTAGGATGCATGATGATCATGGAAGTCCATTGGATGAACAGATTTATGTGAGGCCTACTATATGCAAAATCTTGAGTCCATAAGGTCATTGATGCAGTCGTAGGGATACGATCGCAGGTGCCGGGGTACAATTAGGGTTCCTACGGGAATAATCACAACAAGAAGACAATCTCCAACGATAAACCCACAAAGGGAAAATTTTATTAACTCAAATATCTGAGATCATTGATCTTTACAATGCTATATTTATAATAAAAGAAACTTAGGGGCTAAGAAATCAATCCTAATCAAACTAGGAAACCAAATAATAATCCTATCCAAATTAGAAAGTAATCCTAAATATAACTTATTAAATAAAATCAGAAACTAATAACAATTAATAAAAAAATCTTAAACATCAGTGGGTCCCACATGTGGCCCACAATATATCTCACGTTAGATATTGGTGCTGCTGCATCAGTCATCCTAACATTTTGATCCATGGCCCTAAACTTTAATGGTTTAGAGACATTATTTTATCATGATTTCAATCTAACGGTGATGAAAAGTTGGATGAGTGTCAAACTCGAACTTATGACTATTCATGTGGTGGTGGTGTGTGTGAAAAGGCTAGATCGACTCAACATGGGCCCCATGACAAAAAAAAAAGAGGGATGGAAAAGGGGCGTTTTTGAGAATTTCCCATATGTATATTGGATAAAACAAAACTTAGAGCCTAAGAAATCTATCTAAAATAGGAAAGTAAATAAAGTGGAGTCCTAATCCTAATTATAATAAAATTAGAAAACTACTAATAAAAATAAACATCTCTAAATTGTTTTGGGTGGGACCACGTATGGTATGGCCCGTTCTGCATCATTCCCCCCGGGTTGAAAGAAGAGTTCAACCTCGAACTCGGGTATTCTTCATGTTGCCTTTGTAGACAAGGTGTACGTGAAGCACTTCTTTTGTGGCATGGGCCCTTGATCTCTTCTTCGGTGATTTTGGTTTCTTTGAATGGAGTGTAACTTCCTTTTCACCTTGCATGAATGTGTACGTGTTGTCAAGCATCCCGTGAGTTCAATTCTTGTTATACATCCATGGGCGACCCAATAAGTTCTCCAATTCTCCACTATCCATTGGTAGCACATTGCACCAAATTGTCTCTTTATAATCATTACCAATTGCAAAAGTAACTTGCCATGTATGTCGCACTTGCACTTCATCACCTGTCATTAGCCATTTGACAAAGTAGGGGCGATTGTGCTTGTAAATCTTCAACTTCAAGCGATCAACAAGAGTTTGGGAGATGATATTTTCACAACTTCCTCCATCAATCACAATTGTACATTTTTACCCATGTACCGTACCTGTTCAGCGAAAAATATTTTTCCACAACCATTTCATATCAATAGTGGGTGTAGACTCCTGGAGTACCAAGAGAGTTTCACCATCTTTTTTCGGCTTCTATTTCCTCCGCTTCCTTTGATTGTTCGCCTTTAGGATCATCTTTTGTTACGGGTTCATCGTGTGCACCTTCCATTAAGTTAATTCGTTTTGGACATTCAAACGAACGGTGTCCCTTTTGCTTACAATGAAAACATGTGAACCTATTCTAATATTCAAACTTGGACGACATCTTTTCTGAGGAAGTGCCACTTGGATTAGAATCTGTCTTTGAGGGGGCTTTCTGTGCAGGCCATTTAGACACTAAATTTTCAGGCTTGATAGTTTGCAATGTCTTTGGCCTTGATGGCATTTTGGATGATCTTATCAACATTATCAAAATTCTTGAATTTAAGGATATGTTGTATGTCAAATTGTCAATTCTCAGCCCATGAAAATATCGGTCAACCAACACATCATAATCCTCTTTCAAGCCACAACGAGCTTGCATTGTCAGAAGCTCTTAAGAATACTCAACAACTGTCTTCGATCCTTATTTCAAGTCCTGAAAGCTTGAATGTAGATCCCTTGAATAATTGATAGGAAGGAACCTTTGTTTCAACAAAATTTTTATCTCAATCCATGTCTCAACAGGATCTATATTTTGATTCCTTTTTTTCTTTTCCAACTTGGCCCACCAAATCACAGCATAACTGCTAAATTAAGTTGCCACAAGTGTAACTATAGGGCCATCAATCATTGGCTTGTGTGCAAAAATATTCTCCACACACACTCACCAGTCCATGAATTCATTTGACTTCAATTTTCCATCATATTCTGGAATCACAAGTTTAATTCTTAAATCTCGATCAATATTATTTACAGTCTGATCTCGTTGATTCCAAATATTTTCTCCATCATCTCGGTGATTATCTGCACGTCGATTAGTTTCTAAATTGGCTATTCAGGTTTCCATCCTTACAAGAGTTTCTTTGATTTGAGCCATCGCTGCAGAGAGTTGATTAACATTTTTTGAAAACTCCGCTACGGTTTCTGTCAAATTCTCCATGTTTGTGGAGGAGGACTCTACTTAGGCCTTCTTATGAATCATCATTTTTTAATGCAATAAAAAAATGACTGGCTTGATGGGTAGATTTACTTTCCACGATCACGTTGGCGAAAATGGACTTGAAATTTGACGATGGATAACTATGATAATGCGAAAAGAAGATTCAACCGTTGATTAGGTCAAATTTGCCATTGATCAGATTTTACTGATGCAGGGATGATGGCAACACAATTTGTTGGGCCTCAAACAGGGTTGGATTGACCAGATTTCAACCCAAATTGACCCAAATTAAAAGGTGTATGGACATGTGTATGGGGCACGTGTGTCCTGCCTGGATTTTGGTGCCAGAAGCCTTAAGAGCTTCTTCTCGTATTTTATATCTTCGCTCGGTTTGGCATAGAGGGCAATTGCGATGGCGAAGATGGAGATGTTGTTAGAGTTGGCAACGAGCGTGGCCGGGAGCTTGCGACGACGAGTGTGGAGGTGTCGTGCAGATCGTCGGTGCCTAGTACGCTCTCTGGAACTGTTTTTTCTTCTGTTGATGTCCTTTCTTCTTCTCTGTCATCTCTTCTGCTCTTTTCTTCTGGTTTTTTTCTTAGTTTGGGGTTCCGGTAATTCCCGAAAGGGGTGATGGGCTTGGGATCAATGGACTGGATGAGGGTTGTAGGGATGTGAAGAGTTCGGTGGATGGGTAGGGTTCGGGGAAAGGCGATAGGACTATGGTTCGGTTTGCAGGAGAAGGACTGGGGTTAACAAGGCAAGGTCTTAGGTCTTGGGTAACAGGATTTTACATAAGGAGGGGGTGGCGATGAAGTGGTTGATGGGCAGGGCTGGATTTGGGTATGAAGTTTGGTTTGACTAACTGAAGGGGGCAATGATTCCTTGGCGAGATGGTTGGCAGTGGTGGTGGATGGTTACGTGGATGGTGGCAGTGGTGGTTGGCAGTGGATGATTGGAAGGATGGATTATGGGATGGGGCGGATGGATGTGCTCCGATTGGTGACGGGAGGGTGATCGGAGCGACATGGATCTTCTCTTTGATACCAACTGATGCGGGCCCCAGGGTTAGGGCTTGCGTGGGTGCCGAAGCACGTGTCCGCAAACACCTCAAATTGTCTCCGCAGAGACTTCTACACGAGGACGCACCTCTCTAAGGGAAAAAACCCACGAAATTTCTATTGAATAACCAAGTCTGAGGTTTCCATCTCTACAATGTCATATACATATATATGTATATATTCGTATATGTGCATATATATATATGTATATATATGGGAGATGCTCTTATGAGAGATGCTCTCACCTTATTATGAGAGATAAGGTGGGGGCCCTTACATCCATATCCAATGCCAACAACTTAAATGTGAGCCCCCCCACCATATCTCTCATAGTAAGGTGAGAGATTTCTCTCATAGGAGCATCTCCCTATATATATATATACATATATATATGAGTAGGGCTCTCCTAAGCTGAAGCTTACGTTATCCTAAGCTAGAATAGTGCTGGTCCCACAAACCAAAGTTGATTATATCTGTTTTTTGTATGATGGAACTGGAAAATCTAGTTCTGATTGAATTTATCTTGATTTTGGAGACGATCATCATTCAAAAAACAATGATAATCAACTTTGATTTGTGGGACCAGCATTGTTTCAGCTTAGGATAAGGAAAGCTTCAGTTTAGGAGAGCTGGCCCCTTTATATATATATTTATATTAGGATAAAACAAAACTTAAGTCTAAGAAATATATGTAAACTAGGAAAGTAAATAAATTCGAGTCCTAATCCTAATTATAATAAAATTAAAAAACTACTAATAAAAATAAACATCTCTAAACTGTTTTGGGTGGGACCATGTATGGTATGGCCCGTTCTGCATAACCTTTCTACCGTCCATGTCCTCTCCATCTAGGGTTGCAAATGGGTATCCGATTCTCCGGAAGTTCCGACCCACAAAAAACCGGTTCTGGAACCTATTTTAGGTTTCCGATTGATAAACGGGTCCGGTTTTGGGTCCATACAAGTTACGTCCTGTGGACCTGGGACCCGGCCGGCATATGAGTCTTTGATATTGCAAACTGTAGTTCAAAATCAATTTTTTTTTGGACATTTTTATGTATAATTCGGGAGGCATAGTTTTGAAAATCGGGATCGTATCGCAAATCGTTCATACCTATGAATCGAATCGAATCGAATCGTAAATGGTATCACGATTCGTAGGATTTTTTATTTTTCTAATAAAAAAATAATTAAAAATTAAAAGGAAAAAGTAGTTATTCAAAACCATCCATTTTTCTATTTAATTATAGTAGTATAAAGATATTGACAAATAGGTCTATCATACAAACATATTATGAATATCGTGACATTGATATATATTAAATGATGTGTAAATAGTTGAATAAGTTTAAGGTATCAATATATATATTTATTTTTGGTTATCTTTAAATCAAAATATAAAGAGGATTTTACTGGGAAAAGAACACTTTATATGGCCAGTGCATCGAAAGAAACACTTTTGCAAACCATGCACCAAATAGGGCTTCCCGCCCAAAACCCCTTTTTTTTTTTTTTACCATTTTTTTCGAGGGTCAGTGTCGACCCTCATGTAAATAGATAATGGTCGATCTCGACCTTGCGCAAGCTAGCAGTTTGCTGTCTTCCTCTCCTCTTCTCCAAATCCAATCGAATGAAGAAAGGGGAAAGGGAAGGATTCAGATCTAGATTAATTGGGCATCAAATAAGGGAGCTCCCGCTTCCAATCGAATGGGGTATGCCATGTGTGCGAGGTTAGAACTGCAAAACCCGCTGCCGCTTCCAATTGATTGGGGTATGCCGTGGGCACAAATGGGTCTGCGAGGTTTGGGATCCCAGCCGGAATTCCAGGATTTGGCTCGACACTTTACCCACCCAAGAGATGGCAACACCCGCTCACGACATCGCTGCAATGGCGCTAAGAGGCCGGTCTGCATGTTTCAATTTTGCCGACTCGGCATGGCTCTTGCCAATTCCGGCCTCTATAAGCACAAAGGACATTCAAAAGGCAGCCGCTGAGGCCTTTCGGGCTTTAGAATCTGAACCTGAATAGGTGTTCGGCCAAGATGTGGGGGCAGAGAGTTGGACAATTTCAACAGAGGATATGTGGTTATACATGGATGAGGAAGTGAATTTATGGCAGAGGGATTGCTATTCTCCCCACCTCGCTCGTCAAGTGGGTTCCACTGGGATTATGTGGAGGAGTGTTGACATGTCCCTGTTGAGCTACTCGATTCCGATTGGCAATTAGGATTTAGCTTGGGGGCCATAAGTCTCTTAGTTTTGTACTCTTGGGATTTGTAATTCTGGCTTATCACTAAGTGGATTCTTATTGCTATAGCCCCATCGTGGCCCCCTTCTTCAGATTTGTAGTGATCTTGACCAAGATCAAACGAGACTTTCTTCCTTTCCCCAACAAATCGAACCCGAGCACTTCTGTGTGCAACAACAGAGATTGGAACAACGAGATCCTTCAACGTTCTGAAGCGGGAGCTCTCTTATTTGATGCCCAATTAACCTGGATATCTAAATCTTTCTCCATTTGATTGGATTTGGGGAAGAGAGGAGGAAAAAGACGACGAACTGCTAGCCTGCACAGGGTCGATATCGACCATCATCTGTTTAGGGGAGGGTCCACATCGACCTTAAAAAAAAAGGTAGAAAAAAGGGTTTTTGGGCAGGAAGTCCTGTTTGGTGCATGGTTTGCTAAAGTGTTTCTTCTAGTGCACTGGCCACAAAGTGTTTTTTCCGGTAAAATCCTCAAATATAAGGTGAAAAAATGAAATCCAAACCAACATATTAATTGGGTTGAAATCATCAATCCAAACCTAACCTTGATTTGAAAGGATCAACTTTGTTAAAATCTTGAGTAAACAGGCCAGGTTTGGATTGCCATGCATGTCATACTATATCTAAATTTTTTTTTTATTAATTTTCTTAATAATATTGCTCAAAAACATTTTTGAGACTACTTTATTATCCGAGAGGCAAGTACTCGCACATACACTCGCACAAGTCCCTCACCATATGCTGTTGGTTTAAAATTTCAACAAGCACCGGGTCGACTCGGATTAGAGGTTAGGTGTATCGGCAACCGAGTTAGGTACTGGTGGATTGGCCGACGTGACTATAATTTCCGAAGATTGATATTTGCGACCAGGATTAGGAGCAGATCTAGCCAAAGTGTGTCTAAAACATGTGTTTTTCAGATAAGATATTGTTATTAGAAGTACAAGGGGTCTTTTTGCCATTTGGAGATAAAAACACAAAGGAAAGGAAGCCTTATCTTAATATAGTCTCGAGATCTAATCACCGTCCAAATTTTTTTTATATATATATTTTGTAAAAAGTGACTTTTCATTGCACAAAGACTGTACTGTATAAGAGGGCTAAAACGACAAAAAAAAGCCCCTACAAAAAGATTTTTGACCCAAAACATTGGGCACCAACAAAAAGAAAAAGGAATTTAAGTAGGGTCAGAAATGAGCAAAGAAGGTTTAAGAACTCCCTCTTTTGCGAGTTTATCCGCCTCCGCATTTGCTGATCTCATACTGTGAGTGAACGAAACGTTCAAATCACCTGATCACTAAAGCACCTCTTCAATAATGTTTGCCAGATACCACGGAGGTGAAGAAGACCGAGTCGCCCACTGTATAACATAAGAAGAGTCCTTTCTACAAGGAGTCGTTGAGGTTGCAAGCGGGAAGCTTCTCAAAGACCGATGTGCAAGGCAAGTAGTTCCGCTTTGTTGATTGAACAAACACTTGCGGGACCGGAGTAAGGCAAAATAATTTTCCCATCTTTGTTACGGATAACACCACCAACACCTGCCATACCTAGATAACCATTAGTGCTCCCATCAAAATTTAGCTTCAAAGCTCCATGTGGAGGGGGGTGCCATCTGGGGAAGATGCGCCTAGCAATAGGGTGGGATCTGGCCACTTCATTCCAATTGTGAATAATGGAGGTTATCGATATTCCTTTAAATAAAGGCAGGGGGGAGACCCAAAGAGCCACCATATGCTTGACATTATCCACTATCTTTGTTGCATTTGAGGATTTTCCTTCAAAGCACTGCAAATTTCTTTCTTTCCATAAGGACCAAATTGCGGCTAAGAACGAGAGCTTCCACATGACCCATCCTCTTTTAGACCCTTCCTCTTTTTGTGTGTATATATATATATAAGCCTCCATCTTTCGGCGAGTAAGACCATGGGTGTCTATTCTTTAGGAGTTTTGGGGTCTGCCCATAGACATTATCCTTCTCAACTGGAGAGTGATGATATCTTAATTTTTTGGGAGGTTTTTTTAGGTCGCGTTTTTGAATAGGGCCTTTTTTGGTAGGCTGGATTTTCAGATCTTCCTTTTTTTGGGTCTCAGTTTTGCTGTTTTTTTCATTGCTTTCCAGTATATCTCTTTTGTACTGTTAAGTGACTTAAGTTTTTGATCGATATAGGTTAATATTAAAAAAAAAAAAAAACACAGACTGGATCATGACGATTCCAGATTCCTTGGAAAGCTAACAGGAACATGCATCTACAGAAAAAAGTTGGAAACGACAACCAGAGCATTATGTAAATAGTACATTAAGTTGACTGATATGCTGTAAAAGAGCAGTTTTGATCAAATCATCATGACTTTTTCCACAAAAATTGTATTGGCGCAAAATCAACGGTGTTGAAAAGATAATTCGACGATGAAGAAAACCTGGGTGGTCTCACAAAAAATTTAGCATGAATTCCAATGTGCAATAGTGCATGAATACGAGCTATATGCATAAGATTTAAGTAGAAGCACACAACACTATTCAACATCATTCAAACATACCAATCGCATACAATCATTGATTCATGGTTTAAAACACAATGCCAACGCATAATTATCTAAACATAACCCGTAAATAATGACACATGCTTCATCCAAGGAGATGATGGGGAATGAAATGAAAGTGAGAAGAAAAAAGAAGACACAGAAAGAACCGATAGGATTTTTGAAACCAGCCCGATGGGACGACACATGTTCTCACTTTTATTCACCCAGGTGGGAAATAGGGAGCAGTTTTGAGATGGGAATACCAGACCAGGCACAAGCAATAAAGGACTAAGTCTTTCTAGGTGGTGATGACGTAATGTATTGGCGCCCTAGAAGTTTGCTGAAGGAGCCAGTTTCCCCATTGCTAGAGAAAAATGTTTCAGACGTTTTCCTCACTACTGAAGGTGAGATGTGGAAATTAGAAGTCCTAGAGCAACTGGACACTCTGAGCACTAGTACAGTGGAGTAGTGGACAAAAGAACAAGCATGGCCCTACAACGATGATGTCCGAATCCTCCCTTTGCACAATAGAATGAGCATGGTCCTATGACAAAGGAAGATAGAGTTCTTGATCTCGACGCTTCGAAGAGCGAATGAAGGAGCAAGGAGCAAGATGAGAATTGATGAAGTGAATCTCTTGCTCGACTCACATAATGATGAAGCTCAAGCTCATCTCTTGCCCATCTAGCTTCATTGTTTTTTATCCGAATAATGATCATTCAATATAGCCGGCCCTGGGCAAGCAAGGGTATGGAATTGATCTGCCAAATCATGGATGGATTGAAAGACGGAAGGGCTGGCAAGAATCAATGCGATAGCGAGGTTGAGCGATAGTGAGGGGCGAAGAGTGAGGGGGCGCAACACCGAGTTCTTTGGTTTCAGGGAAACAACATTTATTCTGAATCCCGGATTGGTCTACTTGACAGTGCCTCGCTGTGACTCAGAGATTCATCTTGGAAGCAAGTTTGAGGTATTGAAGGTAGAAAGCTGGGAGCTCAGTGGTAGAGTGCAGTGGTTGGAAGCCATCAGTATGGGCTCTGCAGTTCCTGCTCTTTAACTCTTAACATTTGGGTTGTCTTGAAATTGGTTTCTTTCTGGATCATCCGGGGCCCATTGCTGGGTTTACGGGCTTGGTTTTTTGATTATTGCCGATGAGATTGGTGGTATATTGGAGTCCTAATGCACTGAATGAAGATTTAGGGAAGTTTGGAGCATAGTTACTTGATTTGGTTAGGCAGTCTTCAAATCCCGTTCCATTCGAATCGAACAAATTGCTGTTCGATTCGGATGGATTCGGGGTCTTGAGATAATAGAGTTCGTTGCAGTTCGTTGAAGGTCCCTGTGGAGGAGGTGAGAAAAAGGTGCTACAGCTTTTCCTATGGTCTCTTGTATGGTCTCTGTGCAAGAGAAAAAGGAGCTTGCTTTTCGAATTTGATTGAGATTCAAACTTCGAATTGCAAACTCGAATTCGAATTAGTCGAATCGCGAATCAGGTAACTATGGTTTGGAGTGAGATTAGCAGAGATAACCTAGGTCAGGACCAAGTATCAGGGTTGACCAGTGCATTGGGCTCACACCTTGACATATTAGGGCTGGCGCCTGATGCACATCTTGACAAAGTGGGGTTTCGGCCATTTTCTCTGATTTTTCTTTGATCTTTTGCGGGATTTTGGCCTATATGGGTTGTTCCACTTTGTTTTAAGTATTTCCTGCAATGATATGAATCTAAGATGATACACAATGTTTCTAAAAAGAGCATACGAAATGAAATTTGACGTCCAACTTCTTTTTTTTTTTTTTTTTTTGAAAATATTACTTTCATTAAAGGAGCAAACAGTACAAGAGATTAATATTGACTTGCTCAAACAGAAGCACAAGGACAAAACAAAAAGAAAGTGACCCCTTAGACAATACTACATGGACTCAACAGAAGAAGAAGCTAGCTCCTTCCAATGGCGCATAATGTGATCTATGACTTCCAACTTCAATTTATCCAATACAGGCTGTCCAAACTCCAAATGGGGCAAAGTTGGGGCATTAACAATATGGACATTGAATTTCTGTCAAAGGTGGTTCCAAAATGAGGTGTCTAATAGAATTCTAATCAGCTTCTTCTGTATGTTCACAGGAAACAATTTTGATTGCATGAATTTTCTTTTTCTTCTTACTTTTTTGGTATGAGGTTTTAACTTTTTAATGTTTACCCTACGTGTGTGAGTTTTAAACATGCTGTTGATGTTTGCCTTCTCCATTTTTGTCACCAGTTACTCCTGAAGGATTACCTCCACCCCCAAGTGGTGATTGTAGGATTGGAACAGAGCAACTCACGACAATAACTAGGGATCATGACTTTTCTGCTCTACAACAATATGGGGGGGCAAGTTCATTCTGTGTCTTAATGTTTATGTTGATTGTCTTAATGATGTCTCACTATTGCAGTTTCTTGAATGCATAGTGTAATTAACTAATTATGCCATTGCACCAGGTCAAAGGGCTAGCGTCGTTATTAAAAACAGATTTAGAGAAGGGAATTGCAGGCGAGGATAGTGAATTAGTGCATCGCCGAAGTGTATTTGGTGCAAATAATTACCCTCGAAAAAAAGGGCGAAGCTTTTGGGTATTCTTAGCCTCATACTTGGTTTTTTTACTTATCATTGTCTTAAATGGATGACTTAATTATTTATGACTTTGTGCATTGCAGGTTTTCCTTTGGGAAGCTTGGCAAGACTTGACCCTTATTATCTTAATGGTAGCTGCTGCAGTATCGCTGGCATTGGGCATGAAGACAGAGGTGAGCTTACTCGTGTCTGCATGACAAATCCTCCTATTTATTACCTTGAAATTTGCACCTTGGGACCCACTTCACAATAGAGACGGTTCGATTTAGGTGATGAGTTTAAGGACTATTCTGAATTATGATTAAATGATATTTACATTTCATTTTTTTATCACACCAAATGATTTACACTCACATATATGGTGAGGTGAGAATTATGATCTAATTGTTTTGTTTTAAGTTGTGTGCATGATGTTGTTTGAATATAACTGAGCACATTGAGTGCCCATAGTGCAGTTGAAAGGTTCTTGTTGCGGTTTGATTCATGCTACCTATGAAAAAATTATAGTCATGTAACTTGCTGCATTAAATTTTGATCTCTCTCTCTCTCTCTATATATATATATATGTAGTGCACCCAGTGGGGCGCACCTGATGGTCCGTCCGAATGGACCACAACCCCCTTGAATTTCACACATCCCCTGGGTTTGCACCCATCTGAGTGGACTGGACCGTTGGATCGATTGTACACCAATCCGAATGGACTGTACATCGTTAAATTTGTGGGCCCCGGATGAGGATGATGGGATGATCGGTTGGGTTTGTTTTTATACCGAGAGGAGGGGCCTAAGGAGATCTTTCGATCACCCAGGTCCCAGTCCCATGTGGGGCCCCCACATCAAGGTGCGCATGGACTCGTGCACTGGATGACTTCATTTTTTTTTTTTTTTTTTTTGTGTGTGTGTGTGCACATGCAGACAAAGGCACACTTGATGTTGCTTGTGGGCCTTTGATGGGCCCGAGACCGAATTTGGCACCCATTTCCACTGAGGGGGTGTTTGGAAATGAGATATTTTAAGAGATTTTGCTATATTATCTGCTATTTTAGAATATAAAATCTACTTGCCCAAAAAAGGAGATGTTTGGATAACTTAGAAAGTATCTTACACTATCTCACTTTCTTCCAAAAACCTTCACATTAGATTATTCAATGATATATATAAAATAATCTTTTGTTAACAAATCTTTGCTAAATATGAATGGAAAGTTTTAGTAAAAACCATTGGAATGAGTTCATAAGCAACCATTAATGATAGTGGCCCACTATAAGTTTTAAGATCAGTGATTCTTATTGGAGTGCAACTATGACTCCCAATATTAGATTGACCCCACAATGCTTACAAATTTAATATGGGCCCTATAGCCATATCACGATTACATAGGCCTTGTTAATTATTAATATTAGGTGGGTCCTACAAATGTCACACTAGGGGGCTTTCATCGTGATTACCACCATTAAGTGGGCTTGTACTACCAAAATTAGCTGGGTCCCATGCTGATTACCAAGATTAAATTGTGTGATTGTAATTTTCAGTTTGCCACCAATAACTGGATCCTATTATTTGATAGTTCCCCTAGTGTTAATATGAGTACCAACTTCAAATGGGTCTCACATTGATTTCTCATAGATGGATTCATCAATGATGTTTGACATTAAATTTGGTTTTACAAAAAAATAAAAAAATAAAAATAATAGATAGGGTCATTTGTGATAATCACCATTGGATGTATTACACTGTGGTTACCTACGTTTGGTTGACCCACCTTAATTAAACAACATTACTTGGATCTCATGGTTTTAACATTTAATTCTGTAATTTTTTAACAATAGATGGGTCCTACCATGATTATTGACGCTTGTAAATAGTAATTAGTGGGTCTTGCATTGGGTCAATCGATTATCTTCTCTTCATTTCTTACTCGGTATATCATCTTGTTAGTTATTATTATTATTGTTTTTTATTATTATTATTTTTATTTTCAAACACTTAAAAGGTATATTGAAATTTGGGGAAATTGCCAAACATCATAATAAGAGACACAATATAACAATATGATACTATTTTGTTCTAGATAATGAAATCTTGCAATATTTAAATTTGTTGATATTATGTTATGCATTTATCCAAACACTCCCTGAATTTTAATTGCTTTCCCACTCTTTAGAGGCCTTAAATACCTAGATTTTGGACCATTTGAAATCGAATCAGGCTGACTTTTGCTCCACTCTTTATCCATTCATAGTCCTTTCCATCTGATGCAGCCAGGAAGAAGCCAAGTCCTGCCTGGGGCCATTGGGTCTTATTGGGCGGCCCTTACTGAATGCTTCTGGCTGTAAAACCTTGCTGCACATGCCAGGCCGCCAGGCCCTGAGCCCATATGGTGGGCCCTTATGAGGGACCTATTGGGGCCACATTATACGAACTGGCCAGGCAGACCAGCCGATTGCTGGGTTTGGTTAATTTCTTATGTTTGTAAACAATCACTTGATATTCTGCGTAGTAATTGTCCCTTCTATGTAGAATAAGTGCATGGGATTATTACATCTTTCAGCATGTACTGCCTGGATTCATTTTAGGGCTCCATTAGCATGCATATCCTTGTAAAAGCAACAATATAGTGGACAGCGAGCACTTTTTGGCTGGATTTCTTATTCGACTTGGGACAGTCCCTTGCAGGATGTCTGATTGCTTCCTAGGGTTTGATGCGGTGTTTCCTTTCGTGTTCAAGTGGACATCATTTTGATTTTTGCTGGTTTTCCTCTATTTCAGTTTTGGATTCTTGCCATTTGAAATGGTTGTGTGCTCATTGTCCTTTTCAAACGGCCCTTCTTTGTTGTAGATTGATTCAAATTGGTGGCCTACATCAATTTGGTATCATGGCCAAAATTTCAGATCTCATCCTCGCGTCCTTCCTTGATGTCCAATGCCATGTTGTTGGGGAATAGGCTGAAAAGGATGATGGGATGATGAAGAAGATGATGAACATTATCAGACAGTTCTTAGAGCACAATAAAGTATAGAGTGTCAATGTTGGAGGAGGATAATTGTGTGTGTTTTCTATGCAAATTACCGTGTTCTTGTTTCTTTATGAATCTAAGCGGCATGATGTAAATGAAGCTTTGATTGTTCTGAATTTTGATCTGTCCTCTTGCCAATCCACTGGTACTCAGCAGTGAGGCAGGTCCCTCCAGAGAAACAGATGGTGAGGGACTTGGGTAGTGTGTCAGGGTATGTGTGAGTATTTACTGGAGCAAAAAACAAAAGGCATTTGTCTCCTCTTTGAGGAATTAACAAATGTTCATTTAGTATTACTTTTGTGTCTACCTATTGTACATTGTTGGAATTCTATTTATTTGTGAGTGGCTCTCCTAGTCAGCCTTGAAGTTACCTTTCTTTTTTGTGTGTCTGTCTCGTCTCCTATAGCAACTTTCTTTTCTAATTATCCTCTGTATTTTAAACTAAGACTCTGATTCTTTGATCTTTTGGAATCTTTTAGGGCATTAAAGAAGGATGGTATGATGGGGGTAGCATTGCCTTTGCAGTTCTTCTTGTTATAGTCGTTACAGGTGTGAATTTAGAATGAAGATACTCCTTCCTTTTAACTTCTTTTTTTCTTGGGAGCTCTATAAAATGGGATATTGTTTTACATGATTTGCACCAATCTAAGATTTCTTCCACTTAAAAAATCCACCTCGAAAAGCCCAAGTGATCAATCAAATATCCATCAAATACCTGTTCTTTGCAGGCTTGCAGCAATATTGTGATCATGAGAGCTTGCGACCATGACAGAGGCATATTGCTTTGTTGCCTCTATTTCTAGAAGTCAAAATGCATGCCTTTCTTGCAGGTGAATCTGACTGTTGGTCTCCTGCATGTAGATTTAAGGGGGGTTGGGAATTGTAAGTTGTTGTGGAAAGGGTTTGGGAATGGGAAGTGGAAGGGAACCTGGGAATAAATAAGCACTTGTTGTGAATAAATGAGCAGGTGGCTTGGAATGTGTGTGTGCGTGTGTGAGGACACGGCCAAAATGACTTAGACTTGGCTGAGTTTTAAAACTCTGCTAGGTATGTGGGGGATTTCCTTGGAGTTTGTCTTCGATTTTTATGGATACTAACTAAGAAGCACAGACACGGACACGCCAACACGACATTTCTCAAAAAAGTATGACACGGACACGTTGGGGACACGTTAATATTTAGTAATAATAATAATAAAAAATCTAATTATATACTAAAAGATAATATCATTTTAACTTTGTAATCAATTTAGCAATCAAATAAATAAAAATCCAAGTACTAGTGTACCACTGTAATATTTCCCCCTCCTTCATTAAGTTTCTCAAACTTGGTTACATATTTCCACAGAGGCTTATTTATATCTTCTTCATTGGAGGGGTGTGAGCTAGAGCCAGGAGTGGAACTCATATTCCTAAATTCCAGTGATGAAGAAGCAACTGATAAATAAAAAAAGAATTATTTGATATAAAGAATAGCAGCAAAAAATAAAGAACATCAGCAGCAAGGACATTTGCATATTCGCAGTAAAAAAAAAAAAAACCAGCATCAAGGAGGTTTGCAACAACAACACAGCAAAGAAGAAAACAACAAAAACAGAACATCTAATGATAAAAAAAGCAGCAGCAGATTACAAAAAAATAGTATAGAAACAACAAACATATTTGATGAGCCAAAAAAAGAAAAAGAAAAAGCAGCATGAGCAAAAACTAAACAAAAAAAAAAAAAACAACCTTTTTTGCAGCAAAAACTGAAATAAGAAAAAGCAGCAGCAATAGAGAAAGAAAAAAGAACAGCAACAGCAACAACAAAAAAAAAATACAGCGTACCTGATGAGCATAATCATTACCACAACGGTCTTCATATTCCTTCTACCTTTTCTTTCTTCTTCTTCTTCTTCTTTCGTTAGGGCTGGATGGACGAATGGGGTTTTTTTCCTCTTTCGTTTAGGGCAAGAGCTGGATGGACGAATTAAAAGAGCCCCCTTTTCCTCTCAAGTTATAACTTTTTACAAACACCCCCCCCCACCTCTTTTTACTCTAATTTTAATTTTTTTTTCCAATTAAAAGAGGCCAGCGTGTCCCTAACGTGTCCCCAGCGTGTTCTGAATATAAAAAAATAAATAGGATACTCTTTTTGGCGTGTCCGAGCGTGTCCGTGTCTGACACGGACACGACGGCCCCGGAGAGGTGTCCGTGCTTCCCAGGTCATACGAATGAACTTCTCATCCATAGTATATGATATTGCTTTGTTGCCTTTATTTCTAGAAGTCAAAATGCATGCCTTTCTTGTAGGTGAATCTGACTGTTGGTCTCCTGCATGTAGATTTAAGGGGGGTTGGGAATTGTAAGTTGTTGTGGAAAGGGTTTTGGGAATGGGAAGTGGAAGGGAACCTGGGAATAAATAAGCACTTGTTGTGAATAAATGAGCAGATGGCTTGAAATCTGTGTATGTGTGTGTGTGTGTGTGAGGACACAGCCAAAATGACTTCGACTTGGCCGAGTTTTAAAACTCTGCTGGGGGGGGGGGGGGGGGGGGTTGTTTCCTTGGTGTTTGTCTTCAATTTTTATGGATACTAATGAATTTCTCATCCATAGCATGTGTAATGGCTATTCCTGACCATAGGAGTTCCTTATTGTGGGTTGGGGGTGACACATGGAAAAGTATTCTTCATGGACTGGGTTGGGGCAGTCAAAAGTGTGACGCTTACTTAGGAGGCCTGACAATCCCTCGGCCCTGACCAATCCCCCAACCCCAACCCTGAACATTCTTTGCAGTTGTCTATATTATGGCCATTTCTTGACCATAAAGTTCTGTACTGTGCGACAAGAAAGAAGAGATCGCTATAATGAGGATGACATGCCATCAACAAAGCCCACGACCTATGAAGTAAAATCCAAATTGTCATACATAGGCCTAGGCCAGTGCTACTGGGTGAGAAGTTAGGCCCTGATCCAGCCCACTGCCCTCAGGACTGCCGAAATCCAGTTGGATGTGGGCAGGACTTTGGTTGGACTTGGGTTGGCCTGGCCATGGACATCCTGATGGAAAAGTTCATAGAAAGAGTCTTTTTTTTTTTTTTTTTTTGGTAAAATCAAAGATAGACTTGCTAATAACTTGTACACTGTCTTCCCATCATGAATATTAATTATTATGTTGTAAAAAGCATGGTGTTTCTTTGTCTTTTTGGAGAAAATAGGTATTCTATTTTTGTTTTTATTCGTAAAACTCATAGTAAAAGTGAACATCTTTCGCATGTTGGTGGTTTTAATTCGAAGAAGTAGGTTGCACTGAAATTAATCATTGAAAAAAAAAATGTCTGGTACTTTGAAGCTTCCAAATGTTGCTGTGTGTCTGGAGACTCTTACCATACTGAACTGCTAGATTGGCATCTTGACTAAACATTTCAAAGTGTCTGGGTGACATAGCTTGCTAAAAATTATTTATTCTTGGATGCTAGTTACTAGAGAAACCCCAAAATAGTTAGGACAAGGCTTTGATGATGATGATGATGATGATGATGATGTTAGTTACTAGAGGAACATAGTGACCTGCTAGATATTGCATCTTGACTTAATATTTCGGAAGTATCTGCCTGGGTAGCATAGTTTACTAGAAATTATTCATTCTTGAATTTTAGTTACTAGAGAAGATATTGTACTAATTGCTGGTCTAGCAGCCTAGTCATCAGTCTCCCACATGTCTCCATTGAACTTCAAATTGCTGATATTCTCACCAAAGGGCTTCCTCGACCACGCCATCAGTTCTTGGTTGACAAATTGATGCTTGTTGATTCCCCAGCATCAATTTGAGTGGGGGTGTTAAAGAGGCCCAAAGCCCATCAGTAATCAGAGGCCCAAAAGCCCATTGTTATATCTCATGTGGGATTGAATGGGAGACAGCAGGAGCCTTCTTTACTTAGAATACCAATTGCTGTAATTAGTTTCCTTCTTAACTTAGAACACTGATTGATGTAATTAGAGAGGTTTCCTTTCTTAGAGCCTAGATTAAAGGCATGTAAATACCTATATAATGATGTTTAATCTCCATAGAAAGATACATAATAATACATTCTCAAGAGCATTCCAAACTCTTTTCAATCGTGAGTTTGTCACTAATGGTCATAGACTCAATAGTTATTATTATTATTTTTTTTTGTAGCTTTCAGTGACTACAGACAATCGCTGCAGTTTCAGAGCTTAAATGAGGAAAAGCGAAACATACTGTTAGAGGTGCGTGCCAATAAAAATGAGTCCCCTTTTCCCTCTTATTTTTGTTACTCAAGATGTGTCCACATTTTGCAGGTTGTTCGAGGCGGTAGAAGAGTTCATATTTCAATATTTGACATTGTTGTTGGTGATGTTATCCCTCTGAAAATTGGCGATCAGGTATGCAAACATTAATTATTGATGAATTGGATGGGTTGATTCTGCACATTTTCTGCATTAACATTTTCCTGTGTATGTGAAAACCTGTGTTTAGGTCCCTGCTGATGGCATATTAATCTCTGGTCACTCTCTTGCCGTTGATGAATCCAGTATGACGGGAGAAAGCAAGATTGTAAGGGTTTTTTTTTTTTTTTCGCTTTCTTTCTTTTCTTTTATTTGAACTATAACAATATTCTTAAATCCTGTGTTTTACTGCAGGTCCACAAGGATATGAAGTCGCCATTCTTGATGTCTGGTTGCAAAGTGGCTGATGGTTATGGTGATATGTTGGTAAGTATTGTTAAGATATCATGTTCAAACTTTGTGTTGACTTAAAGGTCCTTGCTTTGCCGCTTTTCCTCTTGCTGTAATTTTCTTGAATTTATCCACCACGAGATCTAGGGGAATGGCCTTCAACCTGTCTGGATATAGTTAGAAGCCAGCAGTTCAGTAGGGTACTCACTCAACTCGACCCCGACTGTATGGATTTCGGAGTCATGATTCTGGTTTTCCAATTATGTTCTGGATTACACAACTGTGGTTGGTGTTATAAGGATCATATTACACTTCTTTTTTTTCGTCCGTGGTTTTATTATGCAATATCCATATCTAGGCTGCTTTTTGGAGGTATATTTCACTTATATTACCTAGAGGAGCGGTTGCTAATTAAAATGATATCCAGGTAACTGCTGTTGGATTAAATACTGAATGGGGATTGCTGATGGCCAGCATTTCTGAGGATACCGGTGAAGAAACTCCGTTGCAGGTTTGTATTTTGGGACCTATTTTCTTACTGCAATTATCGCTAATGATAATAGTTGTCAATTTTGATTTAGCATGGTTGGGGAGTCAAACTATAAGTGCCTGCTAAAACTATTTTGTCCAGACCTATGATCTATTTCAGGCTTGCTTGGCTGTTTTGGTCCAGATTTTTGGCCGAATGGGGACAATAGTGCAACAAAAAGCCTTTTATTGGTGTAGGAAAATATTAATTTATGTTCATTTGGTTTCTGGGCCTCAATCATGTGATGTGGCTTCATAATTTAGAAAAATATTTTGCAATTTGAACTTATTGATTTCGATACTAACTACTGCTATAGTTTAGTGAGGGGTGGCAAAATCCAACCCGGCTT
Source organism: Persea americana (assembly GCA_029852735.1). Taxonomy (NCBI): domain Eukaryota; kingdom Viridiplantae; phylum Streptophyta; class Magnoliopsida; order Laurales; family Lauraceae; genus Persea; species Persea americana. Next base: position 4,289,355 of record CM056812.1, read on the forward strand.
ATGAGACCTGGCCCACAACAAACATGGGTTGAGCATGGCCGTGGACAGCCTAACCCATTTAGCAATCAGCTTGGGTTTGGGTTTTAAGAATGTACCCATGGGTCACAAAAACAACTCCTCTTGAATGCACGGGAAAATATATGTTCCATTCCCAGATGGTCTCTCTTTTTCCATTCCATCACTCTCTCCCTCCTCTTCTATCTCCCTTACTTCATTTCCATCTAGCCTTGCTCTCCTGTTGGATTTTTTGAGGCACGACCAGCACACTGGCAATTAGTTTGTGAGATCCAATTCCACATTAGTCTTTAGTGAAGATGATGGCTACCTGGAGATCGGAAAGCACATGAGGGAGTGGAAGTATGTTGTCATCAGAGGCTTCTCGATAAAGTGACGTTCAGTTTTGACATGTTTTGTACTTTCATGAAAGATAGGGTTGTCTGCGATTTGAATAGCGCTGGTGTTACATTAAGAGTAGTTTTTTTTTTTTTTTTAGTATAATTCTTCATTAAGAGTAGTTGTATCATTTTGAGGAAAGCCAAGTTTGGAAAGCAGCCTTTAAAGCCAAATGATCTCAAAGCAGGTAGATGACTAGGTGGTGTTACTTTACTCTGTTTTCTGCATTTCCCTGAAATCAAGGCTGGACAGAGATAGAGATACCACCTTGTTGTAGAACGGTGAATGTGTGCCTATCCAGCCTAGTTGGCATCACAGTATGCTGTGGGGCGAAGATTGAACTAGCTGGGAAAAAAATATTTCACCATCTAGAGTCCTAGAAGGTACCGAATGATCCTTTTAATGGCTGCCAAGTGAAGATGTTGTGGCTTTGTCATGAACTTACTTACGATGTTAATAGCATGAGAATGTTAGTACGACTGTACGAGTAATGGTGAAATAGAAAAGACAACCACTAAGCTTACGATAGAATGTGGGATTAAAAATAAGTTCTCCATCATCTCTGTGATACTTGACATTGAGCTCCAAAGGAGTGTCCACAAGAGAGGAGTTTTTTAAACGGCCTAAATAAATATGATGTTCTTTGGCATACTTATGTTGATTGATGAAGAGACCTTTAGTTGATGTATGGACCTCGAGACCCAAGAAGTACTGGACCACAAGGAGTAGCGGGGTACGAACCACATCAAAGAGATGATGATTTTTCCTTTTGATATTTATCTGAAATTCAAATTCCCAAGAAAAATAATTTTTGCCATTCAGTTGAACAGCCAAAATTTCTAATTTCCATATTGGTTTTCAACAGAAGAAGTTAACTATAAGGTGTATTATGGAACTTCTGAAAATCACTTGGTTTTTTTTTGCAAAAAAAAAAGGATTTATTTTGTAAAATCTATTTTCTGAAAGGTGCCGATCAACTAATAGGACTTAAATGAGCGTCCACAAAGCAAGATTGGGTTTGTAATGTTAGTTCTATTGCCAAAACAAAGCTGTCTCTTGGCTCAGGATGGCCAAGTATCCTGATCAGATCTGATCTCTTCTCATATCAGATTCCTCAGCAAAATGGACGGGGTAAAAACGGATCTTGTGTAGAAGTATTAAGGTAGAAATCCAAGATTATGATTGATTTGGATGATCTTGATGAAATACTATGCCAAAAATTTATCAATCAGAAGATCGCATAGATTGCTTATCTGTGATTGGTCAATATCCATGAACTCATATCTGACCGCCCCCTATAGGGGCGGGGCACCTGTTTAACCGAACCCATTTCTTTCCCTAGGTAGCATGTTGCAAAGTATGGCCACAATACATCCACGTGCAGATATACTAGTTGCAAGGCAAGAGAATTCGGAGCTCTCTCAAACATTTGATGCTGTTGTTTAAGCTTGTTTTGAAGAGATTGGAGAGAAATAATTGTGTTTATTGCTAAAATGGTCATGCTATGTGGCATTTGTCATTTTTTAAATTTATTTATGTTGTAGTGTAAAGGCTTAATCTCTGTTAATGCCTTAAGATTTTCTTGTGTTTAGATTGTGGTATGATTGGCTTGGATTGGGATTTAGCTGGGGTTTGATTAGGGGTTTGGATTATAATTCAATTAGGGTTTGGAGGATTTGATTGGGTTTGGGTTTGGTGTCTTGGTTGGGACTTGTGTCAACTGTCAAGGTTAAATTGCGGCTTGAATTCGCATGATTAGGGTTTGATTCAGGGTTTGGATTAGGGTCTGATGGGGATTTTATTAATTCTCATACATGTTCTATTTTCATTTTTGAAAATTTCTCATTGGCGTATAATTTATCTTTTTATTGGTAGGGCCGCAATTATTTTTGTTTGATCTTTATTTTCATTATTTTTTGTTGTATGGGGTTGGGTCAGTTTAACCTCTTTATTTATGGGTTTGGTGTGAGATGGAATATTTGGACAACTTATCTGAGGATTTGACTAGGATAGATCGGAATGCAGAAACAATAGATCGGAATGGAGAAACATAATTCATGTAGCCGACCCCAATAGAGTTGGAACGAGGCTTTGATGATTGATGATGATGTGAGTTGGAATATTTGACTTGTTTAATACATGGGTTGGGTTTGTGTTGGGCCTATACCCCTTACGGGTATTTCTCAGGCTCTCAGCCCAACTTCTTGTGACCCTAACTGTAGTGTTTATCTGAATGTTTTTTTTTTTTTCCTTTTATGTTTCAAGGCTATGTCTTTGATAATTGGAGGCGAGAGCTGAGAGTGCATGTGAAAATTGACCTTGTCACAACTCACAACATATGACTTATTTATTTGGCATGTGAAAATAAAGAATTTCCTTGTTGATTTAGTACAATAAATTACATGTATAGTATGTATGTTAAATTCAGTTTCTACTATTTTTCATGTTATTCTAATTTTATATATTGAGGATTTTACTGAAAAATTCCCACTATACGGCCGTTGCACGAAATCATGCCTCGTAACTCACACAACACGAAAGTATTCCTTCCACCATTTTTTTTTTTTTAAGTAGTTTCCCATAGAGACGATAGCGTCGCTGGATCTAAAATTAAGTGACGCTATCATCACTTATATATACCCCTTCGGTTGCACAGAAACCGCCTGCCTGGGTTTGTCCTGGAGCCAGTGATCCCCAATGCAAGTTGCGCGAATTTGAGGCTTTGGACTTGGGTAGCACGGAAGTGCTTTAAGGAAACAATCCCAATCTTTGTGGAGCGCCTTTGGGGAGTTGCAGGGGAACTTCTGGAATGGGTTCGGGAGGAATTGCAGGGATTGTGATCGGTTTAATGTCCAGTACTGTAGTCCTCGCTTTACTGTTGATTGGGTTTGTGCAGGGGAAGAAGAGAAAGAACAGGGGAAGGTGATGAGGTGGTTCCAAAACCAAAACCATAACCACACCACATTTACAGTACATGTCTATAAGAGCACTCCCAACAAACAGATTCAACCCGTATCCATTCTCATCTAAGAAACCATGTATCCTTTTCCCCAGACCAAGAGTGCCCAAATTCCCGCATGCAGACAGAACACTCACCAGAGTAACATCATTTGGCCTCACCCTAGCATTACCCATCTCCTCAAACATTGCCAACGTCTCATAAAAGTACCCATTTTGCGAATAACCCAAGATCATGGTCGTTCAACCATACAACATTTACCAGCCAATGCAGCCCATGGAAACTCTCTTTATTGACAACAGGGTTGCTTGGTGATATTGCAGAGGAAAAAGATACTAATGGAGGATGTGGAAGAGATGGGGAGTGACGCTAGCGTCGCTCGTCAGAGACGACGAGCGACGCTAGCGTCACTCCTCTCAAGTTAAAAAAAAAGAACCAAGTAGGGATAACGGAACTCGTTTGTGCTGTCCGAACTAGGAGGCATGATTTCGTGCAACGGCCACATAACGGGGATTTTCCAGTAAAATCCTTTTATATATTTTAAAAAAATCTCAAGGTATATGCTTGTGAAACATAGAAAGGCCTTACCGGCCAAAACGTTTTTAGTCTAAAGTTGAACTGAAGCAGGGTCCAAATTGAAATTAACAACTAACCAATAATCTTGTTTTGGTTTATGGGTTATTTGCTGATGTATTGAACAGGTACGATTGAATGGTGTTGCTACTTTCGTTGGCGTAGTTGGGCTCACTATTGCCGCCTTTGTTCTAGTTGTTCTTCTTGCTAGGTAAGCTGTAAGCTGGGATTCAATAAGCTCATTCTGATCACCATAAAAAAATAAAATAGTGGTAATAATTCCATTCTGATCGGTCTCGTTGTTCTAATTGTTGTAAGTGTTGATATACATTATTACACCGTTCTCTATTGGCTTAAGCTTTTAGAGTAAGTGGTTGTCAACATTGGTATCAGAGTGGGAGTTCGAGTGTTTGAATCCCGTGGGCTGTTGTGCCTTGTATTCTCCCACGTAGGGTGTGATTCTTGTGCAGAGCCCCTGTGTTCTCCCATGGAAGGTGTAATTCCCATGAAGGAGCCTGCACGTGCGTGGGGCGGGAGAAGCTTTATAGACATTGTTACACCGTTCTTTATCAGCTTAAGCTTTTGGAGTAAGTGGTTGACAACACTAGTTACATTGATTTTTGCCATTTTAAATTTGTTTAGGTACTTCACTGGACATACAACAAATGCGGATGGGACCGCTGAATTTGTAAAAGGGAAAACAGGTGTTAGTGCCACCATAGATGGTGCTGTTAAAATTGTGACAATTGCGGTAAGTGCCACCCCCTCCCCACCACAACCACACACACTCACACACGCGCACCCACCCACCCACACCCCCAACGCACAAACTTTTCTGATGGATATTCAGTTAAGGATGATAGACCATGCATGAGCAGCCCACTTGTGAGATCTGAGTGGTTCATTAGGTGTTCTGTCCCAAAATTGAGCACTCTTGTGCTGAAACTACATGTATGATTGTTCCCAATGAGAATTGCCTATTTTTGGTTTTAGGCACTGTAGTGGTCGTTCCACCTGTTTAATCATCCTAGATCTTGTACAAGTGAGCTGAAAAAATGATACCTCAATCATCTTCTCATGAGTATCCTTTTAATGTTTGTTTTGGATTGTAAACAAAATTAGATTTCTTACATAAAGGTTAAGTAATCATGGAAGTTCCATTTAGGTCACTATTGTGGTTGTTGCTGTGCCGGAAGGGCTCCCTCTTGCAGTGACCTTGACGTAAGTATTTGTTAATATATATTTTTTTAATCATATTTGATTAGTGGTTTATGTGTTTTTTAATGAATGAAAACTTTTTTTTTTTTCTTTCTGTATTATATCTTGTTTTCTTTGATTCTGATAGCCTTGCGTATTCAATGAGGAAAATGATGGCAGATAAGGCCCTGGTATGTATGATTTTCCAAAACTGTTTGTTATTAGTCCCTGAATTTTTAAGTTCATTTTAGCAATGGTTGAGATGCAGGTGCGGAGGCTTTCTGCTTGTGAAACAATGGGCTCTGCTACTACAATTTGCAGCGATAAGACTGGAACTCTAACCTTGAATCAGGTCTGCTCTTGTTTTAATTAGGTTTTCAGTGCTTTCATATTTTTGGCCTTGTCAATAGTATTTTCTCCTTGTCAATAGTATTTTCTCCTTTTGGTTTCTTTGGTTTTTTGAATTCCTCTTTGGGATGCCTTTTTTTTTTTTTTTTTAATCTGTGGGACTCCCACACTGATGTAGTGCGTGAATTTTAATTGCCATCGTCCAAGCACAGGGAAGCCTCCTGCTTGAATGGTGGGGACCAAAATTCTGCACTGCATTTGTGTGTTGCTTTTGGTTGGGGTTGGGGTTTTTTTGTGGTGGGGGGGGGGGGGGGGGGGGGGGGGGGTGTGGTGGTGTGTTGAGGAGGGGGCGGGGGCTTGTCAAGGGCCGATTGCTTTACTGGTCCAAGAGCTGATTCTTTATAGGTTCATAAAATTCTCAATTAAACAGGAGTATGATTTGTTGTTGCAGATGACTATTGTTGAGGCTTATGTTGGTGGAAAAAAATTGGCTTCACCGGACAGCATTCAACTCTTGTCTTCTGACGTGTCCTCTCTATTAATTGAAGGAATTGGACAAAATACTACAGGCAACGTTTTTGTTCCTGAGGTAACTTTGTTTTGTTTGTTAACCATCATATATTGTTTGATAAATGTGATAGATTCAATGCATACCTGCCTGTCAGTTTCATTGTGGAGTTCCATTTAAAAATACATTTTTGAAAAATAATAAATAGTTAATAAACTCTATATTTAAAGAAAATGGTAGGTTATCGCCCTGGAAAATTAAATCCCAGTGAAGACCTATATATGTTTGGATTTCAATGCTAAAATCCCTTCACATTCACAATAGGCCAAAAAACCATGAGTTGTTTCTGTAATGGAAATAAAAATGGATTCTCAATATTTAAAGCATGTTGTTGCATATTATCCTGTTCTGACGCAGTTGGAATAAATTTGAAACTGAATTGCAGATTTTGACTGAACAGGTGTGAATTTTGGACCAAATATACTAATATTAAAAAAAAATTTGGACCAAATATTTTATAGGAGGTTGTTCGGTTTGTTACTAAATAGTTTCTGCCAATTTGGCTGGAACTTTCCAAATTTGACTACCATGCTCAGATGAAACACTGTTTAGGGCAGATTAGTTTGTGACCATTTCGAATGTCGTACTAATTGATTATGTGGCCATTATAGGTTCTTTGCTGGCCCGGATGTTGTACTCTTTTTTTATTTCCTATTTCTTTCTTTTCTCTTTTCTATATTCGTCTTTTTAAGATTAAGTTTTAGGATGTACGCCACTTTGGTTGCATCTAGGTGAGATGCACATTTAATGCATTAAAGTGTACTCAGGGAGACAGTAAACAGAGTCCTGTGGGCCGCTACATTGAAGAGAACTATACGCATGCGAGACGATGCATATATAAAGTTATTGTTTGAGATAACTTGTAGCTGTCATTAGGATAACAATTGATTCGTAGTCATTCTGATAAAGGAGATATGACATTGCCAACCATAGTAGTATATAATGGATTCCATTCCTCACATTGGGGAAGAACAGTCATTACTCACATGGCCAATGACATGGCAATAGAGGTTTAGAAATGCTTTGGAGAAATTGGAGGGATATGGTTAACTAGGCTCTTCAATAAGATAGAGAAAATGCCAGATGGATGGAGAAGTATTGTAGTACTTATATACAATAACAACAACGATATGCATAGTTTCATCAATTATCATAAGATTATACTTATGGGTCACACTATGAAACTATGGGAGAGAGTAATGGAGCAAAGACTTAAACAAAAGACCATGATATTTGAAAATTAATTTGGTTTCATGCCAAGGAGGCCAACTATGGAATCTATCTTACTTAGACAATTAATGGAGAAAGACCAAGAGGAGAAAAATCGTTATATGGTCTTTGTCGATCTAAAGAAAGCCTACAATAGTTAATAGTACCTAAAGATTTAATTTGGTAGATTTTAGATAGAACGAGTGACGAGGTTATATTGACATCATTAAAGATATGTATGAAGGAGCAGTAATAAATTGAGAATTTCTCGCGGTAAGACAAGTAAGTTTTCAGTGACCATTTGATAGGTGGCCCATCCCTAATCTACATCAAGACTTTCCTATCACTGCTACTGCCTCCATTGGAACACACCTAAATTGGGCCCAAAAGAAGGATCTAAAGCTGAGATAGATGTACTTTTGTTTTCATTGTTTGATTTGGTTTTATAAAATCAGAATGTGCTCAAGCCACTCACTCATAAGGGCAATTGCTGACCTCACCAGATTATGAGCAATCACCAGCTTGTTTATTGCTTGCTCTTCAATTTCACTCTTAGCACTAGTTTCCTGAATCTATGAATTGGTTTTATCATATAAGGCACTATCTTCTTTATGAATGTGTTTTAATTTTCTTTTTAGCGGGTCATTATGAATGTATTTAGCTTTACAGATGTATTACATTTATTAATTTTTCAGGATGGTGGAGCTGTTGAGATTACAGGGTCACCAACTGAAAAAGCTATTCTCTCTTGGGGTGTCAAGGTATGCTAGCAAGTCTGCTTGTCTTTCCAGTTGATTCCATCGATCATAATACTTATTTCAATTGAAGATCTGGTGCTTACTTGGACCGTGTATTCGTTTCATAGCTGGGGATGATATTTGGTGACATAAAATCAAAGAGTTCAGTTCTTCGCGTCTTCCCTTTCAACTCGGAGAAGAAGCGTGGAGCTGTTGCACTGCAAGTGGTATCAATTTCATTCCATTTTATAACCTCAATCTGATTTTTGATTTATTGTTTCAAATCATTAGAAGTTGATTTGGCCCTCTCTGTTGCTTGACACTTTGGCATTTAGAATAAGTTCATTGTTTGACGTTTTGTCCAGCCCACGATCGGCTATTTCAGCTGTTACTTGAGGCTCTTGGGCTTGGTCAAGATCTGATGATTTTTGCCTTACTGGGCTGGAAATGGGTCTATGAACTGTTAAAATGCCTGGCCTAGCCTCAAATATTTGATACAAATAACTTTATATTGTGTAAATGGGCTATGAATGCGCCTACTTCAGGTATGTCAGCTAGATATGTTGCTGAATATTAGGCCCAATAAAAGTAATTTGAATGATTCTATGGGTGCGTGTGTTCTTTATTTGATGCATTTTGATGTATTGTTCATCACATGTTACCTAATGCAATCCCATCTATCTTGCAATTCTCACCAGTAGTTGTATGACATCTCTCCTTATACTTTCAGGGAGAGTCTGAAGTTCATATACATTGGAAAGGGGCTGCTGAAATAGTCTTATCCTCATGTACAAGATGGCTTGACCCAGATGGTTCAGTGAAGCCAATGGATCAAGATAAGGTCAAAGCCTTCTGGTTCTTTACCTATGTTCCATTTGATAGCAGAAGCAATTTATGTAATGAACCAGTTTGTCATTGCAGATGAATGAATTTGAAAAAGTTATTGAAGATATGGCAGCAGGCAGCTTGCGCTGCGTCGCCTTTGCATACAGATCGTGTGGAATGGAAAATGTTCCAATTGATGAAGAGCAGCGTGACCTGTGGGAATTGCCGGAGGATGAACTAGTGGTGATGGCCATTGTGGGAATAAAGGTACATGTCATTATTCTTATAATTTTGGAATGGTTATTGAAGTGTAGCACTCACAGATGCACTCGTAATACGTTGTTTAATCATCACATTTAATTGGCATCAAAGCCTTGTCCCAACTATGTTGTGATCGGCTACATGAATTCTGTTTCTCCATTCTGATCTATCTTAAGCCAAATCTTCAGATAAATTTCACTTCTTCAGATCTATTTTTACTACCTCCATTCACGTCGTCTTCTGCATACCTCTTCCCCTTGATGGTTCATCGACCTGCATAGCCAAAATTTTCCTTACCGGCGCCTTTCTCTGCCAGTGTCAAACATTTCAAACCATTTCAAATGGGTTTCTTTAATTTTATCCTAAATGTTCTCAAAAGTGCTTATTTCTAATTTTATCCTTTCTAGTTTTATCATACATCCACCTCAACATTATCAACTCTAATTTTAAGTTCCATTTTGTGGATCTGTTGCAGTTAGTTGGCACTACAAGTTGTATATATGAAAGCAACCTATAATTTGGCCATTACGGATCTAGGGTACCCAGAATCTCCCATCATATTATTGTAATAATCAAAATTTCCATTGTTAAATGCAGTGGCAGGCCTAGGTTTTTTTGTTTGAGTGGGGTGGACAACGGCTATAATGTTAATTTTGTCATTTGAGAGAGAGGGAGGGATGGAGGTTGATTATGATGGGGGCATATTCTTTTACACCATGTTTTGGCTTGCGTGTTTCATTGTCATTTTGTGCTTTTACTCTCAACTCCATCCTCTTTCCTTTTCTATTGATTTGGCCCTTAATTTTATGTCATTTCACTCATGCAAACAAACATGCCCTAAAAGAATTAAAAGAATCTTTAAGCATATGCAAGAGCATTTTTAAGTAAATAGCACAATAAGTGATACAGGACACGGAAGATGCAGGGCGGGCAAGATAAGAGATGAAGATAGGGGAAAAATTGGGCTCTCACCAAACTTTGATCCGAAGGAGTTAATAACTTGGGCTCTCACCAAACTCCAAAGAAGGAGGCATTAGAGATCTAGAAGAAGAGAACTATAAATCTCAATTTTCATTCTTCATTAACCATTACTAATCACTCAAAGATGCTTTACATCATTATATAGGAAAATAAATAACCCTAGGACTAATCTGGACCATCCAAACACATTGATGGCCAGGATTAAAACATCCTACTATAATAACTTAAAACACAAATCAAACTCTAAATAATAGAAAAATAACATATAATAAATGGCTGAGCCTAAAGGCTTGGCCAAGACAGATGGGATGGGCCCATTGGCAGGTCCTGCATCAATAAGATAGAACACCACCATATTATAGAATCTTCAATAGGGAAATCCCTTAAATTCTCTTTCTAGGAAAATTTGTTCACCGAGAATAAACCTTTTGTCTATCAAAAGTACAGCTCTATGAAACAGCAAAAATGAAAAAAAAATAAAAATAAAAATACAGTTGGGCTCATTTATGTAATATATAATTTGCAGAACTTATAGCTTTGTGTTGGAAACTTTAAATGGATATTTTCGAGTAGTTCAGAAGGATTTTTATTTAGTAAGTCCCACTTGGAACTATGAATGGGTAAATATAGTGGGTTCCTTGTTGCAAGAGTGGTAGAGAGTGAATTTTTGAGCAACACACATCAAGATATTTCATCTCCACTCCTTTCCCCTGCTGCCTTCTCCAAATACCATTTGGTAAGTATAGATTTAGGTGGACCCATGAGCAGGAGGAATTTCCGGGTGAGATTATGGAATGATTGGTGTTTGTTTCTCTTCTCTATCATTGGGCTGCAAGTTCAGAAAGTGGGAAATTCCTTACTGCCTTTTCCAGATTCAACATGGGGAGTTCGCCTCAGGTGCTCAATACGTGGGTTTGCCCCTGGTTAAATGTGACTATATATATATATATCCATTTACGAACCCCTAGAGCCGGTCATTCATCCGATCGGTCAGATATAAAGGCATAGCCCAACCATGTATTGTCTTTCTAGAATAGTTTTCTCTTGTTTGAAGTGATAGTGACAATGAGGCAACATCTGGCGATTTGTACCAATGAATGCCTTGGCTTTGTTATATATTTTACTCTTATCCATTTTTCTTTTTAAGTTTCTATTTACTTACATTGCAAAGTAATTACATTATGGTGCAGGACCCTTGTCGGCCAGGTGTCAAAGATGCTGTAAAACTATGCACACGTGCTGGTGTTAAGGTAGTGCAAAGAGAACTCTCTGTTTTTCTGTATGCATATATCTTTTCATTCTCTCTCACACTTTTTTATTTTATTTTTTGTATTTAGTTTGATCAATTCCATGATATTCCATGATATTGGAAATTGTGAAAAAATATGGAACTTAAAAAAGCTCTTAGTTTTATTCCAATACCAATAATAACTCTGCTGGTTTTTTTTTTATTGTTGTCTTTTTAGACTTATCTGACTAGATAATTTAAAAGCAAAACAACTAATCTTAATAAGAAAAATTAGTTTAGGTCTTTTAAAGAGGGAATAAGAATTTATAGGATGCCCAACATAGCAAATGGCTCCCTTTTGTGAACAGTAGACCATCGTCCTTTTGGTGGGTCTGGTACAGTTCTTGGCTGCTGCATCTGCCAAGCCTTTTAGGCCCTTGAGTTTGTTCTTCCTTTTTTAATCCGCGAAATAAAAGGATCCCTCCTGACAAGTCTGACAATGGCTTCATGGTACCAATTTCAGGCTAACCGGTCCTGAATGGCTTCTAAACTAGGCCCATTGCTATCCCAGACAACTGAGCTATTAGCAATGTCGACAAAGGCATTGTTGCTCAATGATGTTTCCTGGCTTGGACTTTACTCTTCATGTCAAATGCTTAGCTAGTGTATGCTAATAATCTTGAATGATGTTATGTGCTATTCTTTTTTGTGCAAGTTGTGATTTGCTATTGATTTTGAGTGAATAGGTGCGCATGGTGACTGGTGATAACATCCAGACGGCGAAGGCTATTGCTTTAGAGTGCGGGATACTTGATTCTGAAGCTGCCGCTGTATATCCTACTCTCATTGAAGGGAGAACTTTCCGTGCCTTGCCTGATTACCAAAGAGAAGAAGTTGCTGAGAAAATATCTGTACAATTTTAAACTTAATCATCTCTCGATGCTTTGGTGTCTATTCCTGTATCAAAGTTATTATCTCAGTAATTGGCAAAAACACCTTATGGGATACATAGTGAATTTTTACCAATCCTATGTGTCCAGACTCCAGATGCGAACTAGGCAGGCCTGTGTAAACAATTAATGATAGCAGAACTTGTTCAATAAGGCCCACCTATTGTTAAGTTGAATATTTAATCTAAACCCTATGTGACATTGTGATGCATACTAGCCAGCTATGGGCTTGTGCCCATCCGCTGTGGTTTCGATCTAATGGTTGAATCACAAGCTTTAAGCTTAAAATAAGAGGATCAGCCAAATCAAAGGCTCCAATCCTAGATTAGCAAAACTTGTAGGTCTAGGTTATGAATCTAGAATCAAGCACAACCATAAAGGAAAGGTGATTACTCAGATTCCATTGAATGATGCAAAAATTACACGTTGGAGGTCTTTTAATAATCCTATTGGCTGTATAGAACATGGTAAGTCTCCTCTTGCTTGTGTGATTTAATTCTTAACCCTAGTTAGAGTGAAAACAACTTTCTAAAGCATCTGATACATTGAATATGGACTTTAAGAAATAGAAAGATCTAAAGGATAAGAACATATTCACTCAGAAGGCTGCACGGCTGGAAGCTGGGCCTCCTAGTGTAGACATGAGGCCCGGGTGGGCCTGACTGGCCTAATAGGCCTGGTGGGCGTAGGCTTAGTCCATGGGCCTTGGGCCCTCTAGGACGAGCTCGCTAGGTCATTACCTGGCCTTAAAAATATAAATAATACACTAGGATAAAAAAAATCCAGTGTGCTTTTTTGAGAAGGGCACCTCCTTATTCCATACAAACCAACCCACCAATTATGGATCCGAAATCCTTAAAAATGTTTAATTAGCACTTGCTTCAAAATGAAAGATCTGATATTGTCTAGCAATGGATTGAGTTGCATAACTACACATGCATAACTGCTTCGCTCGATATTAAAATAATCAGTCAACTTGGATGACTCTTAATGAGTCGAGTGGGTCATTGTATAGAACTCGGTCAAGTCCTGTAAAAAACGTGCCATTTTTATTTCACTTGGTAGAGGCTTTTTTTATTGCCCAAGTTACTCAAAATGGAACTGTTTGAATTTATTGGAAATGGAACTGTTTGAAAGCTTATGGTTGGGGTTTCTTCCTCTTACTTCTTTTGGGAAGAACATGGAGGGCTGTCTGAGAGCTTTTGGAGTGTGCTTTGATGATCAAAACTGCATTTCTTGCAAGATCCCAAAATTCAGAGATCGACAATGCTGACAATATTGACAATACTAAACCTTTTTTTTTTTTTTTTCAGTAGAAAATCCATGTCTAAACCTTTTTTCCATGGAAAATCCATGTCCTGGCCGTATCGAAAGTACCTGGGCATCAAGCTGAGTATATTCAATATGAATAATTCAGTCAAAACTAAATGTGGTCACTTGTAAAATCTTAAATTCATTAATAAATATTAGAATATCATTTTCTATACCTCAATGTGCAACCCCTCACCCCACCGGTGGTAACCACCACCCATACACAAATTGGCATATGTCAAAGTCCTAGTATCCTTTGATGCCCAGATACGGGCATGGGCAGGGGGATGGGTATACAACTCTCTACTCTCAGAATTCTCACGGATATGGATATAATGTTCTAATTTTTTCTTTGGAACATTTCTAGGTTAACGAAATGATCATTGTTTACATTCCTTTTAATGTTTTTATGTTGAAAAGTAAGAAAACTAAAAGAAATACTGGATCTGGTAAGTAGGATATGCTAAATGACACATATACGCTGGTCATACAAGTGTCTGGGTATCATAGCTGATATCTGGGCTCAAGGAATCCTCATTGGATGTTACTGCGTGAGCTAATTTTGGGTGCCGTATGATCTCAGTTATATGTAACTGTTTAGATTTTTTCATGTACAGGTGATGGGAAGGTCATCTCCTAATGACAAGCTTTTACTAGTGAAAGCATTACGGAACAGAGGTCATGTTGTTGGTGTAACTGGTGATGGAACAAATGATGCTCCTGCATTACATGAGGTCTAGCTTTCCTGCATTTCTTCTCTGTTTTTTTTTTATTTTTAGCATTTGGTTTTTGTTTCTTCTACCTAATTAGTAGCCCTTAAAAGGGTGTGGAAATAAAATTTGTTACAGTCCACATTTAATGAAAATAATTGGAACTTAGTTGAGGTTTCCTGTGGTCTGGGGTTAACACTTTCTGGAAGGGATGACTTGGCCTGCCATTAAGGCCTGTACTGCAGTGTTGGCTGATCAGGATGTGGCCTCAATCGATTGAAGCGGCTAACCAGATTAGATGATCACAGCTATTAATTGTTTATTTTTTTCATGGATACTTATTATGCCTCATCTTTGTTGTCCAGTTTGATAACGCTGCTTTCTCTAATTCCTCTGCCATGTTTATCTTTTTCATTTTTTATTTTTTTTCATTTTCTTTTTAAATGTTGCCATATGTCTGTATTTGCTGGTCCCAAGCCAAGAATAAAAGAATGACGACATCAGACAAGCAGTTGGATGTAAACATTTACCAATTGGATGTAAACATTTGCCAAACCAAATTCGTAAGTCTACTTTGAACAAAAGTAGCATTCGTCTAGCCTGCATTGCCGGGGAAAACTCCTGCATTTGTAGCCAATGATGACAAATTTGTGGTAGTGCTAGTGGATGACATTGTTTATGTTGTGTAGTATATCATCATGTTTGTGTTGTGACAAAATTTTACACTGGCTGTCAATTTACCTAACGCAACCCTCTTCCTTTACCTGAGCTTGTGACCGGCAGTAAAAACTGGTGGAGTTTATGTTGCATAGCATCACTTTTCTAATTTCTTGTTTGGGTTTTTAGGCTGACATAGGTCTTGCAATGGGTATCCAAGGAACAGAAGTTGCGAAAGAAAGTGCTGATATCATTATTTTGGATGATAACTTTTCTTCAGTTGTAAAGGTTAGTTTACAATAACTTTTCTTGAGGATTATTTATATATATGTGATAAAGATGATGATATACTATAACTGTTCACTCAAGGTTGTGAGATGGGGGCGCTCTGTTTATGCAAATATTCAGAAATTTATCCAGTTCCAGCTGACGGTCAATGTAGCTGCTCTTATAATAAATGTTGTAGCTGCAGTTTCCTCTGGAAATGTTCCTTTAAATGCTGTGCAGGTTGAATTTCTTCACCATCCCTTTTTCCCTGGGATTTTGTTTGAACATCCAGTTTTGTAGTCCTTTGAGGGCTCCACTCCATCACTTTTCTATGTTGGAACCTATGATGCCCAGATACGGATATGGATACGAAACATTGATACCATGCTCGGGGATGTTACTCCTCACTTTTGAAAATCTTGGACATGGATACGGATACGGGTGTCCTAAATTTTTTTCTTCTTTAGATCACTTTTGAATCAATGAAATTATCATTGTTTTCATCCTTTTCTTGCTTTTATTTTTTATTTTTTATTTTTATTTATTTATTTATTTTTATGTTGAGAAGCAAAAATATTAAATGAACTATATGAAATAAAGGACTTTATCATAGCATTTTTGCTCTCGGAGGTTGAGGGTTCAAAATTGCACTACCACACTGGGCTACAGGGGATTTACCCGGCTCCCCTTGGGCTTGTAGGGATTAGTCCGGCCTAAAGGGCCGGGACACCCTCCGTTATAAAAAAAAAAAAAAAACTTTGTAAGTAGGATAAACTTGTTCCCTAGAAGTATCAGTGCAGTATCACGTACCAATACAAGTGTTGTATCGGTCCGATACGGATTCGTTGGGCTTGTACAAGTATCTGGGTATCATAGGTTGGAACCGTGCTTATCACCAGTGGATAGCCTTGTGATCAAGGACTGCCAGTGTTCTTCCCTTTTTTATACATTGGTCTCACACTGCCGTTTTATGTGCAGCTTCTTTGGGTTAACCTCATAATGGATACGCTTGGAGCCCTAGCATTGGCTACGGAACCACCAACAGATCACCTCATGTGGAGACCTCCAGTTGGCCGAAGGTAGAGCATTTCGACACAAGGGAAAATACAATCATTTACTTAAAATATAGCTCATTTTTGCTTTATTTTTTTTATCTGATCTCTTTTGGTGGATGGTTCAATGACTACCTGGATGTCTTCTTGGGAGCCCCACTTGGGAGGGGGTGGGAAGATATGTCGATGAATGTTTGAATATGGGTTGGGAAAAGTCTCGCCTTTATCCAATTGCCTCGCAATAGGTGAGAATACCCATGTTCATCTCAGCCTTTGCGAAGATTGATGGGTGAATTGAAGGGGCCACTCTGATCAGATGGGTATGAAACTTTATTCACACCTCGAGTTTTTTCCCTTCTTCATATCCCACCACCCAAGAAATTTCTAAATCCAGACACGTTACAACAGGTTAGGTATCAAGTATGGTTTAGAAACTTGGACACCAGGCTTGGAAGTTTAATGCATCCAGTCAACAAAAAAAATCAAGAAAGTCTTAGTTGAGTCATATAAATATTCCAAATGATTCTTGACTTGGTGACTTAGCCAGTTTTTTTTTTTTTTTTGGTCAGAGTTGCTTGAAACCTGTTTTGTTGATGTGAGTTTTTGGAGTTTCAAACAGTGGCATCAACGATATGTTCTCTTTCAAAGAAACTTGAATATTTTGCAGAGTTTCTGGTTTTTCTCAAGGTTAAAAGAAATTGTATGGGAAAAAGTGATGCATATAGTTTATTGCCCATGTCAAACCATTTTGTGCATAGTTTTTAAGTTTAAAAATTATAGAAAATGCCCAAAAATTCAGGAAATTGAAGGTTTCCCCCCTCTTTTATAGGTAATTTGTAAACACATGTTAGAATCCAAATTGTCATTTAGTTCATGTATTACTGTTTGGCATCAAATAATTTATTGAAATGACTTTGTTCTTTTCTCTTTTTTCCTTCTCTTCCAGCGAGCCCCTAATTACAAATGTAATGTGGAGAAATATAATTGTACAGGTATGTCTCTTCTCTATTACTGAAATTTGTAGGTGACACCACCATTCCTATTAAGCCTTACAGTTTTTCTTTGGACGTGCTTCCAAATGCAAATCAGTTTGGTTATTTTTCAAAAAAGAAAAAAAAAAGTTTCATGTTACTCTTGTAAGTTGTAACACAGTCAAATGTGTGTTTTTTTTTTACCCCAGAGAATAATTGTCCTTTTCGATGATTTTTTTAACTGCATGTTTTGCTGCATGGTTTCCATGAATTCTTACTTTAATTTAAATTTCAGAACAGATTTGTGTGCATTAATACAGGATAAGGCCTAGATGATGATGTGCATGAGTTTGTGTGTAATCTTCATTTCACGATTGCCTGTTGATTGGGGTTTTACTTTGCAGGCAGTTTATCAAGTGATTGTCCTTCTTGTTCTCAACTTTGGTGGTAAGAGCATTCTGCATTTGAAGCATGATACCAGTTACCATGCCGATAAAGTGAAGAACACCTTAATATTCAATGCCTTTGTCATATGCCAGGTAAGTTTAATCATACTCTACATGAGCATGGGTTTCACGAGTATTTTCATACTTAATAGCTGGTTTTCTTAATGGAAGTGCTGCTATTTTGCTTAAACCTCATGATTTCTCTTGTTAACATTATAATCTTGAGCCCCAAGGAGTTTCCAGTTTGTTGAGGTGCTCGATTCCAGATATACTAGTTCATTTACTCAGCTTTCCATAGCATCGATTTGATGTCTCCCCATTGTGAGTAGGGACTAAATTAAAGAACTCTGCCAATGGAATGTTTTCCAGAAGGGTTATGTGGACAAAGAATTGGGACCCTATTCCGTCCTGTGTGAATTTATGGGATAAAATGGTTTTTTTAATGGATTCATAAAATGGTTGGCATGGATAAATATATGAGAACAATAGCATCTTAGTACACACATACACACATACATACATTTTTACATACATATATTCACTTTTTTGGGTTTTTTGGGTAAACATTTTTAAGAGGTTATGGCGAATGCCCTAGTTGCATTATGCAAGTTGGAATTGATCTTTCCTTCATCACTACGGCATCAGAATAACCATGAACTATACACTTTGTACTCAAACTGTAGCAAGATGAGAGATGGAGGAGAGTGGTTCGGGTCGAGGGGATAAGAAGATTCACTAGCAAGTCTGTTTGGTGGGAGGACTTTGTGTAGGTCTTCGTTCACAATTTTCTTGATTTACTTTTGTTGGAAGTGGGTGGGCCTCGTGGATAGGTTTTTAAAACTTTTGACCCACTTGACTCAGGGATCAAGTATCCTTAAGGCCATGAAACCAAATCCAGGATCCATGTCTTCAATCCCAGCCATCATGATCAATAAATAAACCTATCAAGAAGATAGAACAGCAGCCAACAAGCATCCATAAAAAATCTACAACATGCAAGGAAGTAGATTATACCTTTGGAGCTCGGTTGTGCTCTAATGGAGAAGTTGCGTCTTTCTTTTATAATGAAACTCTTTCACGTATCAAATAGAAATCTGTAAGACCCAATCGTCTTTCACGCTATGACCCGTATCAGATTCTCTTTTTTCAAGAAGATTGGTGGGATCTCCAAGAGAAAGCTCTTAAGGAAATTAGAAGAGAACTAGAAGAGGGAAGAGAGGAGAAGGAGCATGTGCAACTCTTGCACAAACAAGGCTTGGGCGTGAATCCCTAGGTGGGGATATGCATGGGGCGTCCAGCCCTATAATCTCCTCTATTTATTGCTTAAAAGCAAGCTCCTCTTTGTTATCTAATTGAAATAGAAGTCTTCCTTCTCTAACAAAATTAGTAACTCTCTTCTTTTTAATTTAAATAGAAGTCTCATTTCCATTATAATTAGTAACTTTCTCTTTTCTAATTAAAATAGAAGTTTCACTTTCATTAATAATTTGTAACTTACTATTACCACTATTAGAAGTCTTACTTCAAATAGAAATAGTAACTCTCTATTTCCTTTTAGAGTTCTACTATAATTAGTATCTTTCTAATAACTTGGGCTAGCGTGGGGACCACTAGAAATTCCTTAGAAAGCTGGCTCCAACTAGGACTCGCGACCCCACATCTTATGTGCAATCCGGGCCCACAGTTAATTGCAAATAACTTCACTATATAAATGCAATTGAACTCCAGTCTTAGGAATAAATTACATAGAAGATCCTAAACTTCCCTATGTCCACAAGTAAGCCCTTCCATCAAAATCCATGGATCAATTGGACCTGTCTTTTAAACTAGATCCATATGTTATTATCCTTGAGCCCCAATTAATTATAATGATCATAGGTGCCTCTCCAATTAACTCTTAATCGGAATGGGTGCGTACTTACCAATGATAAATCCATTAATTGGCATAAGGGGATATTAAAGATAGATTCCATCTTGATCATTAAATGTTCCCACAGTCCTACTACCACGTACCCAAATCACCGAGGTGTTGACTTACAATTGGCCTCACTCATTGGTGACTCAAAGCAAATGGATAGATAGAAACTTGAGTTCATTAATGTCTCAGGATTGAGAGCCTATTGCTAGGGAATTATGAAAGCAGATCTTAAAGTAAAGACAGTGTTCATAAGGTGCTTCTCATGGTCATTCAATACATCCAATGTACCAGCACTATGATCTAGAATCTTACATTCTGATAATCGAGAATTCTGATGATCGAGATAAATCACACTATCTCATAGTAATCAAAGTACTGCAACCTTGTCAGATGAAATGTCCAGTCTCATCACTGGTTGTGAAGATATTTAAGTATAAGATTTGCTATACATGTCTCCCGTATGTGGATCTCATCCATACACATGTATTGCATCTAGTATACTTATGGACTCCCGGTTCATCTCATGAACCATCATGTCATTCGTATTGGTTATGTGCAAACAAGTAATAAAACACCATTCATCTCATGAAAGGAAAGCATGAATATATTGATAAATAAAGAAATTAATCAATTTATTTCATCAATCTTAATGGATTGAGACCATAAAACTAACAACTTTGAATGCCTGGTTGAGATCGTCTTTCTCATACTTCAGCAATGTCGTCGACGCTTTCATCCTTCAGTCTAGTAGAAGAGGCCAGGGAAGGTGTTTCAGCTTCATGAGGTTCAGCAAAAAGAGGCTATCTTTTAAGGCTGTTGAAGTCATGACTGGCTGTAGTCTTTTTGGCCAGAGGTTGGTTGTATACTAGCCTTGTTTGGCTAGTCTCAAAGAAGGCCAAAGCCCAGATTGGTCTTTTCGAGGTTCTTCATCCCCTCAGAGCTGGTGTTGTCCCTAACCAGTCCAAATGTTTTGATCTGCCTTCGTAAGTGGTGGAATTTTGGTATTCTAATGGCAAGGTAGGTCTTGAGGAAGATTGCAATCTCTATGATTTCGACTTACCGATCTTTGATCAGATCAGAGAAGTGGAGGTTCTTGCAGGTTTGCAATTGGAGCAGTAATTCGAGTTTGATGAAGAGGGTGCTGCTACCTATGATGCCTAGATACGAATATGGATACGGACACTGATACGGGGATTGAGGATACGACTCCTCCCTTTTAAAAATCTAAGACACAGTTATGGATACGGGCATCCTAACTTTTTCTTTAGATCACTTTTGAATCAGTGCAATTATCATTGTTTTCGTCCTCTTCTAGCATTTTTTATGGTAAGATGTAAAAATATTAAAAGAACTATATATGAAATAAAGGACTTTATAAGTAGGATATGTTAAACTTGTTTCTTAGAAGTATCGATGCAGCATCAGGTATCAATACAAGTGTCATATCGGTTCGATCTGGGTATCATAAGCTGCTACTTCACTGTCAAAGCCCCAATTGGGGTTCGGTCTGGGTCCCTTTGTGCTTCAGTTTGAAAGGAAATGCCCAATTTATAAGAAGAGTAGCTGTGGTTATGGCCAAGGATGAAAATAACGCCCGCCGCCAAACCGCTATGAAGCGGGCGACACGTAGCGTAGCGGGGATACGTAGCGGCGTAGCAGTGCAATTTGAAAAAATTGCCCAAAAAATCTGAAAAAAATCCAGAAAATCCAAAAAATTGTAAAATGAAAGAAAATGTGGTTCTTTTGCGAAAGTAAGTAAGAAAAGGGGTCGTAGCGGTGCTCTCAATATATGAGGTCATGTATCGTTGTATAAATAGAAAATAATAGTGATGATTAGTTTTTTTATATGTATTCATGTTTCTTAGTCATGCTAACTTAGAAAGTAATGGAAAGCTCGTAAAAAAAAAAATAGAACATGAAATAAAGGCATAAGACTTAAGAGTTAGGTCATTAGTGAACATTGAACAATCAAATATCAATACTTCAACATTCAAGGTTTAAATTCAATCAAGTGAATAAACTATGAAGTATGAAGTGATCAACAATCAACATTCAACAATCAACACCAATTTAGAAATGACAGAATAGAGAGTTAGTGAAGGAAATAGGAATACCTTAATCATCACCAAAATGAATGTCTACCAAGATTCAAGGCGCCATGGTTATCCTCATCCCCATCATTGTTATCATTTCTATTGGCACCATATTGAATTTGATATTGATGAGAATTGGGATCCACAAATCCAAACAAGGCAGCCGCATCATAGGAACTTGGAGGAGATGGAGGTAGATATCTTTGCATTTCACCATAGTCACCATATCCATATGAGTAGGACCCTGAAGCTGAAGACTCTTCTTCTTCTTGTTGCACTTGACCATATGGAAAATATTGTGAGTCCTTGTCCACCGTACCTAGGGTCCCACGAATCAATCCCTGATGCCACTTGTTGTCCACCAACCTCTCCACCCATATTTCCTTGCTCATTACGACCTCCAGCCCCAGGTGGTGAGTCTCTTCGGCGCCGTTGATAACCACGGCTTGGATCAAATCTTCCAGATGGAGGTAACTCATGTACTTCCTCTACAGGAACGACATTGTCTTCATCATGTTGATAGTATTCACTAGTACTACCTGTCCCACTGTCTCCCCCTCCTCCAGTTCCACCAGTTCCACCATGTCTACTCGAAGAGACGGTGGTGGAACTAGCTTTCTCAGAAGATCCAATATGAGTAGGTTCTTTCCCACTCATTCTAGTCCTACTGTTACCTTCTCCTTGAGGTGGCCAACCTTCTGCAGGTGCCTCACCCATATCCTCATCTATCAACTCTTGAACCGTTTCCTGAAAAACTGGATCTGAATCTGCAGTGGATCTTCTATCTCGGCTAGCTATGGGAGTAAGGGATCGTCATCTCTGAATATGTGATCCAAATTAATAGGACAATAAGCAGGATCATCCCTTGTCCTTCTCTCCCTAGTTCTGTTTCTCAACTTCAGATTGTAATGACAGTATACAAGCTTGTTGAGTTTGTGCATGGTAAGCCGATTCCTGGCCTTCGTGTGGATCAAGGAGAAAGTGCTCCAATTTCTCTCACAGTTGGAAGATGTAGTTTGACTAAGGATGCGAATAGCCGCTTTCCTTAGATGTGGAGCACTCTCTCCATAATTCATCGACCAATCAGCTGAAATGCAAAAAATAAATAAAGAAAATTAGATATTCGTAACCATCAAGTCCTTCTAATCAATTAAGATATATAAATCAAGACTGTTGGGTGGGGTCTTTTGTTCATAGTCATACCAGGTAGCATTCTTCCAATCGATCGTTGCACAAGAGGGTCAGCAAAGGTTCCTCTCCTTTGTGTATATATAGATATCTACAATGTGAAAATTAGAAATAAATCATTTAACCCCTACTGCATGTATGGTAATTGGCACTTGGCAGCATAATTAAATTCTCTTAAGTAACCACCCACTCACCTCTTGTATGGCATCAATTTGATCATCTGGGTTTAACAATCTCTTCAATACCTCCCGTAATCCTACCCGCAAGTCTGTATCTATTGCTTCGGTGTGTAGTTCGGCATTGCGGTAATAGAATTCGGGATTCGAAAAATAACCTACATTAAAAATATGTAGAATGTACTGTGAGCAAACAAGATAATAAATACATTAGTTAGGAAAACAAAAAAGTATCAAAGATATATATTAATTACCTGCAGCATGCAATGGATGGTGTAGCTGATCGTTCCAACGGGCATCAATAATGTTTATATATTTCTTGTGATATCTAACATTTTCAATAATGGCTTGCTTTGCCCGATCCATCGCCTCATATATAAAGCCCATTGTCGGCTTGTCATCACCTTTTACAAGTCTCAACACTTTAACTAAAGGCTTAAAAACTTTTAATACCTTCCTCACTTTCTTTCAAAATTTATTGTCCCCTATCAAGTTTGGGACTTCAAACCCTGGACCACTAGTTGCATTGCCCCATTTCGAAGTAAGCCATTCTTCTGATGCAAATATCTGAATCAACTCCGTTTTAAACCTTACAAGGCTTTCTATAGCCAGAAAATGGGTTGCAAACCTAGTTAATCCTGGACGCATCAAGGCATGGTTCTTTTGGTCAAGCCTAACACTTATGAATGATCATATATAAATCTTGTAATTCCTCTACATGCCTTGATCAATGAAGCCACTTTTGGCTTCCTTCCAATCTCTTCCAAGATGAGATCTATGCAGTGTGCTGCACATAGGGTCCAGAATAAATTGGTCCTCTTGTCCATTAACAACTGACCTGCTTTCTTGAAATTGGCGCCATTGTCTGTAACAATATGTACAATGTGCTCCTCTCCCACACTCTCTACAACTTTATCCATAAGAGTGTATATATATGTGGCTGTTCATTTATGTTCAGTTGCATCAACGGACTTCACAAAGATGGTCCCAGCGACTGAATACACCAAAAAGTTTATTAATTGTGTTTGGGTGCCGCTGGTCCACCCGTCACACATGATGGTGACACTATTTTGTTGCAACATGGGCTTAAACTTTTCCACCCAAGCCTTTATTTATATATATTATTCTTCAAGGTATTTAGTGCCCACATCATATACGGAGGGCGCCTGTATACCCCGCCTAGCTTTAGCGGCAACATCAAGAATAGTCTAGAAATATGGGGAATCTACTGCTGTAGGTAGTATGTTTTTGTGAATTAGCCATTTTACTGTAGCTTTGGCTAACCTATCTCTTGCAGCATTCATTACCCCTTTCACAACACTCGATATTTTTGGTTGTTTAGCTCCCTCTTTTCTATGTGCTAGAGGATCAACAGGGGGAGGAACTGCTCTTCTAGTAGAGACAATTTCTACATCAACATCCCGTTCCCGGGTGCTAAATGCCCTACGCATGGCCCCCGCAATGCCCTTGCCCTTTCTTGGCACAGTAGATGAGCCCCCTGCATCATAATATTTGCTTGCAGCAAATGCATGACGTTCATGTTCTTCTTGTTGACTCATGATGGACTCTCGGCGTGCAGCCTCCATCTGTGCATCTTCTTCACGAAAGTATTCATCCCTAAATACTTAATAACGGGTAGCATCAACATCTTGCTGCCTCTTTTCTTTTATCTCTACTTTTCTAGCTTTGTTTTGACCAACCAAAGCTTTCATTTGTTCCCTGACTTCCCTTGGTACTTCAGTACAGCAAAAGATGTGGCACAAGTGGTACTTGAATCTTGTAATGCCCCCATTGGTCACTTTCCCACAAAAGTTGCGTTTGATTTTCAACCTATTATTCTCAACTGCCTCACCAAAGCTCCATGCGGGATCAATATCACGAGGCATTTTAAGTTATCAATAGAAGACTGAATACCTGGTTATAAATAATTGAATATGAACAAGTAATATGTTAAAAATAAAAAAAACAAAGAAACATGTTAGAGGAAACATATATCTAACGCTTAGGAATCATTCTCTTGACATTTAAGTGGTATTTCATTATTTAAAGTACAATTTTTTTTCAAAAATTTTAAAAATCCGAGAATAAGAAAATAAAATAGAATTAGGAAAAGACAAAGATATGTTGGATTGATATATGCCAAACATAGATATAACATTTAGGAGCATTTTCAATACATTTGATTGGCATTCCATTATTAAAAATATTTTTTTTTCCAAAAAATAACAAAAATTCGAAATTAAAAAATAGAGAAAAATCAATAAACATTCAAAATGTAATGGATTGATCTATGGGAAACATAGTTCTATCATTTAGAATGCATTTTCAAGTGGTTTCATGGGTTGTCCATAAGTATTCACATTTTTTTTTACCAAAAAATAAAAAAATCCGAAAATAAAAAAAGGAAAAAAATTAAAAAACAACCAATATATGTTGGAATGATCTATGGAAAACATAGATCTAACAATTAGAAGCTATTTTCAAGATGGTTCATGAGTTTTCCAAATTTCCATAATGTTTTTTTTTAAAATAACATAAATCCGAAAATAAAAAAAAGGAAAAAAATTAAAAAAAAACCAATATATGTTGGAATGATCTATGGAAAACATAGATCTAACAATTAGAAGCTATTTTCAAGATGTTTCATGAGTTTTCCATAAGTAATAATGTATTTTCTTTTTAAATAACAAAAAATCCGAAACTAAAAAAAGGAAAAAAATTAAAAAACAACCAATATATGTTGGAATGATCTATGGAAAACATAGATCTAACAATTAGAAGCTATTTTCAAGATGTTTCATGAGTTTTCCAAATTTCCATAATTTTTTTTTAAATAGCATAAATCCGAAAATAAAAAAAGGAAAAAAAAAAAAAAAAACTACCAATATATGTTGGAATGATCTATGGAAAACATAGATCTAACAATTAGAAGCTATTTTCAACATGTTTCATGAGTTTTCCAAATTTCCATAATGTTTTTTTTTTTTTTAAATAGCATAAATCCGAAAATAAAAAAAGGAGAAAAATTTAAAAAAAAACCAATATATGTTGGAATGATCTATGGAAAACATAGATCTAACAATTAGAAGCTATTTTCAAGATGTTTCATGAGTTTTCCAAATTTCCATAATGTTTTTTTTTTTAAATAACATAAATCCGAAAATAAAATTAACAATAAATATAAAAAAAAACAAAAGATATGCATGCAAGATCAAAAGGAAGCATGGATCTACAATAAAACAAGACAATGATGCCATTATGTTGTGATTCATAGTAGTTAGAGAGTGATAATATCAAAAGTTGAAAAAAAAAATCACAAAGAAATGCATACCTTGATGATGAATCTTCTTTGGATTCCTTAGAATAGTTGAATCTCTTGATTTGGTAGCAAGAAATCTTGACAAAATGTAGTTGGGACCACTAGGGGGACGCACAAAAGCTTCAAAGCAGTGAAAATGGAGAAAAGAGAGGAAGGAAGATGAAAAAAGTAGAAAAAGAACGGAAAAAAGTCGTCAGGTGGGGTTTTATAACCCCACCCGATACGTAACGGCCGCTACGGAATGTAGTGGCTGCTACGGGCTGCTACGGGTGCGAATCCCTCTAAAAACTTTGTAGCGTGGCAGCTTGTGCCCCCACGGCTGATATATCGGCGTAGCGGCCGATATTTTCTTCCATGGTTATGGCGGGATTCTGTGGTTGTAGGCCTAAAGCTGCAGTGGGAAGTCACAGTAGGGTGGGCGGATTGGGTCTAAGTTCGAAGACTCAGGTCTATTACTTCTGCAGCTGTGGATGTTCAAGGATACATTAAGGAAGTCGGGTTGTGCAGTTGCAAAGTTGTGAGAATGCAAATTGGGTGGCTACCTCTGAAAGCAGCAGCAACAAAAAAAGGTGATCCAACTGGGGAAACAACTTGGGTTGTCTCTCAGGCAGTAGGAACCAGATATTTTGGGGCATGTTGTGCAGCTCGAAACAAGCTCGAAGTTCCCTAGCAGCAAGAATAGCAACCAGTTGGGTGATAGAGGCCAGAAGGTCAGTCCAAGTCCTAAGCCTGAGGTATGATAGGTTTTTAAGATTTTTGTGGGGGTCCTTTTCTGTTTTCATGATTATTGTAAGTTGGAATGTTGGAGGGATATATTGCACATCCAAGAGCCGAAAATCCATAAAGATATTGATGGCATTATGATTTATGTGTGGGGTTCTAGGAGGTGTGTTTGGGAGTGTGTCCCTTCAGAGTTCAGATGGAGCTTCAGGTGGTCTAATCACTATATTGAGGGAGGTTGTTCTGCAGTTGAAATAGGTGTCTGAATCCTGAATTGTGTTTTCTACTAAATTCAAATATTTGGTTGATATCTTCATTCAGGTGCTGCCTAATGTTCATGGGCCCCAAGTGAGGAGTCTCTTAAAGTTGGGTTTTGGGAGGAGTCTTTCTGGTGTGTGGGCCAAGAGGAAAGGAATAGAAGGATCACTTTTAAGGGGCAATCCAAGTAGTGCTTCGAGATCTATATCAGATCACAGCCCTATTAAGCTTTACTCTCTTATTGTCAATTGTGGTCCGCAGCCATTTAGTTTTGAAAATTGTTTGCTCTTGCATAAGGATTTTCACTCCTTTGGTGAGAGATTGGTGGGAGTAGATGATTTTCCAGGGTTTTGTGAGCTGCAGAATCATAACAAAATTTCAATCTTTAATGGGAAGACTGACTCTAGGAATGGAACAAGGATGTTTTTGGCAGGACTGAGCCTTCAAGAATTAATGCGCCTTAGATATTGGAAGATTGGGACTCAATGTTGGAATTAAGAGGGCTGAATAAGGATGAGAGAGTGGCTAGAGGGGCGGTTGTAAATAGACTTTAGGAACAAGATTTCAATCTCTAATGGGAAGAATCTAGGAATGGAGCAAGGATGTTTTTGGCAGGACTGAGTCTTCAAGAATTAATGCGTCTTAGGAATTGGAAGATTGGGACTCAATCTTGGAATTAAGAGGGCTGAATAAGGATGAGAGAGTTTGGCTAGAGGGGGACTTGTAAGTAGACTTTTGGATCTTAAATTCTTAATAGAGTGGAGTGAAAGTCAGGGTGAATAGGGTGAGCTTAATTTAGTGACCAATTATGCCAAGTTTTAACTCTTTTAAGACAATTAGGCAAAGTGATGATTGAGAACTAATGTGCGGAAGCTATCAAGATAAATCACCACAAAGCATTCACCATAACACAACTATGTATAGTGGTTCGGCCAATTACCTACATCCACTCCCGGCTTGTGTCTCTACGCCCCACTGGAATTCCACTATCAATTTATGCTTTTCAATAGGCTAAGCAATAACCTCTACACTATGTTTTTCCATAGGCTAAGCAATAACCTCTACAATATGCTTTTAAAAGGCTAAGCAATAACCTTACAATATGCTTTTCCAGGCTAAGCAATTACCTTTACAACCCTAAGGATATCTCTCTTGAAGGTGTCTACAATGCACTTGAAGAGATTACAAATTGAGCACAATACAATGCCTCTAGAATAGGCAGATATGAAAGTGAAAAAACATCTTAAACATATGCTCTGTGAATGCAAAGATGTATGATAATGTGTATGTATGATGACTTCAATCAAGTTTTAAAATTGTAGCTCAATAAATGTAAGCCTGAAGCTTTTGAAAGTTTAAATTATAGAAAAGATTTGATTGAAGTAAAATGTCAATCACATATGTTTCTAATAAACGACTGAAATGATATTACTATCAAGATAAGCAAGTTGTGTAAAATTCCAAAACTAAAACCTGTGATGCATGAGCAAGTTGTTTTCATACCCAAACTAATTTCACTATGATTCTCATGTGATTGAAAGCAACAAACAGAGAGTCAACCAAGTATAAGAATCATGCTATAGAAGAAATCAAAGTTTTAAGCAAAGCATGAATCTATTAAGATATAAAAATTGAAACTAACTTGGTATGAATCAAAGTGAAGAATCCAAAACACTAAATCAATTCAACAAGATGTTCATATAATGGATTCAACAATTCATAGTTATCATGCTAAATAGGTTTACCAATAATTTAAACAAAGCATGAAAAACATATGATGAGGAAAACAAAGCTTAATTAGGTGATTTAACTTAATAATTCCAAGCTTTAGCTTTCCAAATGACCTCCTAGCCTTTCTTAGCTCATTCCCCTTTCTTTGGCCTCAATACACTTCAAAAAGTTCCCCAAAGTTCCTTGCTTAATGGCCTTGGAATGAGCTTGTTTTTATAGCAAAAAGTTGCCAACGGCTAGTGGTCAGTCAACCTGGTAAAGGGTCTGGTCGACCGAGCTCCAATGGTAGAAAAAACAATGTTTGAAAACTGCAAACGCGGAAACTGGCTTGGCACCAAAATTCCGGATTTTCTATTTTTTCAAGTTTTTCTTGTCGGGACTTTGGGCCATGGAAATCGTACTTAGATCCATGTTTAAATAAACCCAAAGGTGTTTTCAAAACATGAACCTATGAATGCCTAAGATGATTTAAATGTTTAAGACCATAGGCATGCATGGTTGCAAATCAAATAAATCAACTTTTCAATAGAAATGCATCCAAGTTTAAAATCCAAACTATGCATGAAAATCAATTTTGAAAGTTGTAAACAATGCATGAGAAAATTCAAGATTTCAAGATTTAAGAAAACAATGCATTTGTGAAAATTCAAATGATGATAAAATGAACATGCATATGCATCAATCAAAATGCAACACACAAAATCCCTAACATGGAGGAGGTCAGCCTTAAAGTTTAACGGTTTGTCAAGTTATTTTTTTCATGAAATTTAATCCAATGGTGAGTATAATTCATGGGGGGTTGAGTGTGAGGTGGTTGGATTTATCATGGGGTGTCTCACATGGTGCTAAATAGGTTACCTCTGATGGTGACTATCAGAGAGACTGTGGGCCCCATTATAAGGTGTGATGGAGCTCACTGTGCTTAACGTGCTGTGCTGCATTTATTGTTAGTACATGCCTCTGAAGAATTTACTTGTGCTCTTCTGGGTTGCTGGGGCCAGTACCGATGAATTATTCTAGATTTAAATGCACAGAGGGGGAGCATGTGAATTCTCAAATCCAAGGGATTTTAGGCCCTTGATCTCAGATCCAGTGGTTGGGCTAGTCCATACAAGGCTCAATTGGGTCCTCTGTTTGTGATTGGGGAGATCTTTTTTTAAGAGAGATTGGGGTTGTGGGATGCCTCAAAAGAGGGCCCAGAAGTAGGTCATCAGAGGTGGCACTCTTTGGGTGACAGTTGCTAGCTGATCAAGATGCTCTGTGTGATTGAAATGCTATACCTGCTAAGCTGGTGTATGCTCTTGCATGTTAACACACAGTTTCAACAAAAAAAATCTACTTTTAACATTTTTCTTCTGTTCAGGTATTCAATGAATTCAATGCTCGAAAGCCTGACGAAATGAATATCTTCAGAGGTTTCACTAGAAACCATCTCTTCATGGGGATAATTGGAGTCACAGTCTTACTCCAGGTAAGAGAAATTCAAATTTATGTTTGGGGCCTTTCAGCATGCACACTTTTATTTAATTGATATGTTACTATGCCCTGTAGGTTTTGATCATCGAGTTCCTTGGAAAATTTGCTAAGACTGTCAGGCTCAGTTGGAAGCTGTGGCTTGTTTCCATAGCTATTGGTGTCATAAGGTTGTCTACCTGATTCAGTCCAATAATTTGAGTCTTTGCTTTGCTTTCCTGAAGCATTTCCTGCCTTTATAAACTATAGTTTTGATTTTCTTTTTCTTCCTTCAGCTGGCCTCTTGCTTTAATTGGGAAACTCATACCAGTCCCAGAAACACCTTTCAGTGAGTTTTTTGCTCCAGTCAGCAGCTGTTTCAGACGTCCAAATAAATCTAGAGAGAATGGTAAGAGTCATTGCCTCATAATTTACATTTAAGAAGAATTACTGGATCATTGAGGCATACAGGTGGGCCTGTGTATTGGTGATCTAAACTTGACTGGACCGACCATTCCGAGAAACCAATCTGAGGAAACCACTGAAAAGATAATTTGGATCTCTCAATCTAAGTTAAGTGGTATTACAATCAGGCTCGTGAGTCCAGAAGTTAGTTCAGTAGTAATGGGCGCCACTGTCCTGAAAAGAGAAAATACTAGGCAGGCCCGTTTATTTCATGGAATTGAGTTCCTAGCAATTATAAGGAATGCATACCTAGAAGTGGTTAAAGTTTTAGAAATAAAGGTGAAGATCCATAAATAACTATCAAATAATCTCTCCTTTAATGAAAAATGAATATCCATGACCCTAGTAAATCAATCCTAGGAAAGTCAATGGTATCATCTAGGGGCGGACCTAGGAAATTCAACTGGGGGGTCTATGTAAAAGAAATATTTGGGAAAGGGGCAAAATGCAAAAAAAAAAAAAAAAAAATACATCTTAATTTTTAGAATTTGCATTTTTTTTATAAAAATCTTTAACTTTTTTCAAGTATGAGGCTCCCACCTCCTTGTACCTGGGTCTGCCCCTCGTATTATCTACATCTCCACCTTATTTCCTTGTCCGTCCTTTCTTTAGCTTTTCCTTTGTTGCAACTCTATTTTCTTTTCTTTTTTTTAAATGGTTTGTTGCAAATCATTTTACCATGAATACCTAGGAAATCAATTCCATGTAGACAAACAGGCCTTTTAAGTGTTACTTGATAAGAAAACCATGGATATAGACTAGTGTATTATCTTTCAGGTCATGAGAGCGAAGGGCAGGAGGATGATGCGAAGAACTGAGGCGGTGCTATGGAGGAATCAAGTTGTCAGTGCAGTGTGCCTCAGTTCCAGTTTCTAGAAACCATACATGTCCATTTACTTTACTTTTATTCTACTAATCTGCACTTTTTCTAACGATGACAATGTGTTTCTATATTCTGATCGAGTCTGTGGTCCTTGTTATTGTCTGTATTTAGATGTCAAAAGGAATTAATACTGATCTACCGACAGGAATTGTATTTTTTTTTTTTTTTTAAATGAATGATAGACACAGTATAGTTACCGATGATTAGATTCAAGTTCCTTTTTATGTGGTGTAATCTCAATATTCTTTGACATATTACCAGATAATCACACTTTTCAATTCATCGCATGTCAGCACTATGGAAAGCATATCTATCATGATTCATTTTCAATTATTAAATCATTATTTTGAGAAGTTTAATGTTAATCAGATTAGTTAGAGATTAATGTTTGGATGTGGACAAGAAGGATCTTTAGGTTTTTGGGGTCGCCATAATTGGCCCTTAATCTTTTTTCTTTTTCTAACCACCCATATTCCGGTTAATCTTTTTCTGTCCTTTTGATTTATTTGTACGGTCAGATTTATAAGAAATCAGGCCAGAACTGCTGTCATTACCTGGCTGACTAGTTCTAGAATATCTTCTTCTTTTTTTTTAATTAATTTATTAATGTTTAGTTCTAGAATATCTAGTGATGTTAGGTGATGCAAAGCCCAAAGCCCAGCCTGGCCATGCTCAAATAAGCAGCACTTCTAGTTTAGTGACCACTTTGTCCAAACAAGTGAAATGAAGTACTAGCAAGTGAAAAACTTTAAAGTGATTAAAAATGAATAAACAAAGCCGGATCTCGAAAAATGATAATAAAATAATTTCCAATTTGATAGAAAATTAATCAAGGGCACTTGGGATATGAATATCTAGCCATCACCCTAGTAATTCCAATTTAAAAAAAATAGTCAACATGCTAATCCTAGATATTGTTGTCTAGCTCTTTCCAATGACTTTGTACATTCAATGTGAGTGCCAGGAAATGCTAGATGATCCAAACAGAGTTCCATCTTAAAATAGCAATCTCAAGGATTAATTATCTACCAAAACCCAGCTTTAATGGTATTGAAGTAATCTTTTTTTTTTTTTTTTTTCTTCTAATGGTATTGAAGTAATCTAATCTAAGGTAATGATGTGCACAATATTGTATGACCTAGTTCACAATAATTTCCTGCAGTTCTATACCTAGAATTGAATATTAGTTGGAAAGAAAAAATCTCCCTTCTCCTTGAGTCACATCTTCTCATGAGAGAAACAAATTAAGGCTCACCTTTCTATCAATTCATAACTAACGCAAACCTTTATTATTAGTTTTGGGGTCTGTTTATTTGGATGGAATTGATTCTACGAATTCTTTATAATGCTACTACAACCCACTAACAAATTCCTTATCTTGAAAATACATGGTCTGTTTGTTTGGATGGAAATGAATTCCTAGGGTTCAAATAGAACCCATTTTACAATGAATTTTTTATGAAAATTTAATAGAGCTTGTTGATTTATATGAAATTGAATGCCTAGAAATTCAATTCAATGGAACCTACCTTATCATGAATATCTATCTTAAAAGTATAATGGGGTTTGTTTATTTGTATGAAATTGAATTCCGAGGAATTAAAGCAAACCTACTACAGTTGAGTTCCTTACCCATTATATCACTTAAATGTAAAATATTATTCCAGCCGGTTTTAGAACTTTTTTCAAAATTCCCAACATATGGTTATTCTTGCGTAATTTTCAAAGTTAACAATGTTTTAAAAATATTGTGGTATTATTGATAAAACATTATTTTAGTTAAATTCAAAAGATGTAAAATTTTAATTTCATAATATTATGATCTGCAGCACATACCAAACATCTCAAATCAATACCAAACATCTCAAATCAAAACCCGTCGAATTCTCTGAGTGTTGCCAAACAGCAACAACTTTGATATTACAATATTATATTTTATACTTTTTTATCCTATCAATATTTGAATTTATAAATATTTTATTCTGCACACATCCAAATGGGCCCTTAGTGCCCGACCAATATCCACGATCAAATAATATTATTTACAATGGAAGGGTAGGGTTATTGTCAATCGTAAGATTTACTGTCAGACCATTATATCCACCATTAAATCTCTCTATATAAATATAAATATAAATATATATATATATATATATATAAAATGTCGGTCACAATTGATAATGCACAGGCCCATCATTGATCATCCACTACTAAATATTTTGAAATCAATGCACAATTTTTTGTTAGGAATCCGATACACACCTTCTGTTTTCATAGTGGTTAGGTCCTTGTCCAACACTATACCTAGCGTGAGTCTGCCATGGGGATGGCGTGTCCCACTTGACCGCAGCACACACGTGGGTCCCACCTTGGCATCCAAAGCAAATTAGGAATCTTGGGAGAATCCTAATAGATATTAGGAGAGTTCCATGATGAGAAGCCCGGGCCCAAAAATAAAACTATATCCAATTTGGAGCTATTTTTTAAGATATTGATTAATGAGAAGGAAATAAATTAGAATTAATAAATGTCTCATTTATCAGTTTTTAGATTCTATATAATCAAAGTTTATTTAAAAAGAGAATGTATAGTAATAACCTGCAAATCAAATTTGAACTTTTAAAACTTTATATATTTTGGTTTTTTATGCTAAGAATCAATGAAACTCAATCTCTCGAAAGCATTCAATATCAGCATGTCACATCAGCAGGAAAGATCCTGTGGCCAACAATAAGATCATCAAAATAGACATGTGAAAATAGAAAAGCAAATAAGAGATATGGCGTTTTCTAGATTTAAACCAAAGTCATTATCAATAAGAAATCTAAGAATATCATTATCACATTATAGCAATTGCAAATATCAATGGACCACCACAATCTAAGAATTGCACAAACAATTCCTACTCATTGGAAAAGGAAAAAAAAAAAGCAGATTATGAAAGACAACAAAACTGTCTTATTCCATATAATATGCCATATTATTAGTAGAGCCTTGAAATTCAAATGATCATTGAAGGTTCTTTTTTTCTTTTCTTTTTTTTTTTTATCTAAGGTAGACTATTGGATGAGTTCTAACATATGGGTTGAAATAGATAACTCCAATAGTTGTAAAAAATGCATCTATATTTTAAAACGCTTTTTATGTGTACAGAAAAATGACTAAGTCTCTGTAATGTTTATGTAAATCTCTGATCCAAACAACACAAAATTGAGAGAGGGAGCTAATACCCAAACACCAATAATTAAAACTAAAAGGAAAAGGAATAAGAAAAATACACAAATTCACAAAAAACCCATCAATTAGAATTGTACCCACCTACGTTTGAGAGAATATTGTAGATCGGTCTCTATAACTCTATAATAGAGATTTATTGCACAATCCCTTTTACAGAAGGCAAAAGGCCCTAAAACACTCCACTCATAAGTCATAACCCTATTATTAATCTAGTACTTCCTTTCTTAACACTTGGACCCAATCTTGAATGGCTTACAATAAAATAAATCTACCTTGCCAATCCATTGATAGTTCCATTGGTAAAGCAACTGACTTCTACAAAAATAATCGGGGATCAATCCACTGCAGAAGCCCTAATGGTAAAGTACTTGTGTGTTTGGTTGTGTAAATACTTACTAACCATACGGGGAAAAAAAAAAACCACCTTGGTTGGGTGGGATGGCCACCTTAAGTTGGGTTGGATCAATATCAATTTTAGGTGGAAGGGCTGCTTGCTAATTCACAAACTTTCCCTAATTCAAATCATCACTCATCCACGTGGGCTCCTCATCCATATAACCGTCTCCCGCCATTTTTCGTTCTACTATTTCTCCAATGGAACCGAAGAGACCCCTTCTTTCTTCCTCCATCGCATCATCCAAGCCCGAGAAGAAATCAGAAACCTCCAAATCGTCTCTCTGATCAAAATCCATTGACCTCCAAGTCCACTGAGAAGCCCATTCAGGCCCTTCGCCGACCCCGGAACCGCAGCGTCGCTCTTTCATCGGAGGATTACATGAAAACCAGACAGTATCTTCTTCCCAAGGACGTGAAAAAAGTAGTTGAAGATCCAAAAATTGATGCTGGTTTGATCCCAGAGAAGTAAGCAGGCATTTCTTCTTTTACTAGATTTCATATACTCATTTCAGTTTTGTAACTAATACATGATGGGTCTGTTTAGATAACCCAAAATTGCTTTATAGGCAACAAATCATTTGGGATGATGAAGAAGGGGCAGATAACTGTGTATGCACAAGGATTAGTTAGTGAGAGAGAGGAATTTTATAAAAACCCGAACTTCATATCTTCACAAGTCTTCCATATAGTTGCATGGTTTCTGTTAGATTTTTCTTTTTTCAACAAGTTGATTGGTGTTCATGGAACACATATTAATGGTGAGCTTGGTTTTCATGGAATGCATTAATGGTGAGATGCTGGATTAAGTTTTCATGAAACACATATTGATGGTGAGATACTGGATTAACGGTTCTATATATTATGCAGATACTTTGAGTTGAGTTTGTACATGATGGGCTCCAATTGGGAAGATCTAGTTTTGATCCCAAATATGCACTTCTAGGGATAAAATGTGGCATAGAAAAATAACTTATTGGAGATTTGACCTTTAAATTATCAAAGTTCATTTGCTTTGGATTTTGACTAGTGTTTTTCTTTTTTTTCTTTTTTTTTCTTTGACATCACAAGTACACTGGGTCATCAAATAGTGTTGAATTTGCAAAATGGGGAAAAAAGGTATCGTATTCATTTTACAAATGGGTTTATATATAGCACCCAGACAAGTTAAATCCCTCCCTGGACTTGAGGGATGTATGTAACAAAATGACAGTGTAACAAATAAAACCAGTTGCACTTATGACGTGTTGGAGCCGTTGGATATTTGAATGAGTCAAATGTTCTAATAAATAGAAGAAGAGTAAAAATCAGGTGCACCAAATGTTTCTAGTTTCCCTATCAATGTCTATAGTTTTCACTTTCATTGGCTTTTATTACAATAAAGCATTCATCACCTTCAATTGATCATCAATTGGGCTAATATTTTGTAGATGCCCAGTACACAAACCCATCATGGTAGCATTAAATTAAAATGAATGTGACAGTGCATCCAAGAACGCCACAAATGATTTTTTTTTTCTTGGGATAAGTTGGGAATTGTTGTGAGATATTATATAGCAATGCTTTTGATTGCCACTGATTTTAGTAGCATGTTTTCTGCTCTCGATGTTATATTGATTAGATTTATCAGGTATAAGATGTTGGTGGAGTTCTCTAATTGCTTGTTGAGTTCCATTTGGTTACTTCAGTTGAAAGGATTGAGATCTACTTTTACAAACATCAGCCCTCAGATCGAAACTTTAACCGACAGGTAGCTTTTCAAACCTACAATGTTATCTAAACCATTTTTTTTTTTCAGTATTTTTTGTTTTTTTGGTGGAAGGTATCAGTTGTTACCTGTTAGCTTTTCAATCTCATGTAGAGGAAATGTACAATACTATGTGCATTGCTCTTGGCTCGCAACAGCATAGGTAGGGTAGGACTCATTGATGGATCATGTCCCAGAAATCTCCACTGGAAAACATTAGCCGATACAATCATTGGAGTCTTTTCTATTGGATGGCAGTTAGCAAATGCATCTGTTCCAGACCACGGACCTCAAGTCCAAGGGGCCTTTGGTTTCTCATAATTATTGAGTTCCTATGAATTTTACTGCTTCATATTTCTAAAAGAGGTTGAAATTGAAGCAACAATAGTGATATCCTAAAATGACCACCAAATAATTCCCCCTTCTATTCTTCATCTCTCACCTCTTTAATAATCTTTCGTAGGAGCCCATTTGACCATGAATTCTTATGTATTTAGTTCCATGGGACCTATTTATTTATTTCATGTGATTGGATTCCTAATTATTCTAAGACTTGTATTTGTAAATGTGGTTAAAATTGAAGAAGCAGAGTCAAATATCTATAAATGAACCTCAAATAATCTCCTTCCTAGAGAGAATTAATTGAGGGGAGATAAGAAATGAATACTCAGCCGTCACCCTGGTAATTCAAGGGAAGTCAAGGTCCCACCTACATCGCCACCTTGTATCCTTTACCCCTCACTTCTTTAATAATCATTTGTTGGAATCTATTAACCATAAGTCCCTTAACCATGAATTCCTGTGTATTCAATTCCATGTTCATGTAATTGAAGTCCCATACATTCTAAGGTTTGTATATCTAAATGTGGTTAAAAATGAAGAAACAATGGTGAATATCCAAAAGATAACCGGCAAATAATCTCCCTTTCAATGGAATAAAGATGAGAAATGAATATCCAGCCATCATCTTAGTAATTAAAATTTTAAAATCTTAAGAAAGTCAAGGTCCCATCTATATCTCCACCTTATATCCTTCACTCTTACCTCTTTAATATTCCTTTTGTTTGACTCCTTTAGACCATAAATTCCTATGTATTCAATTCCATGCATAGAAAATGGCCCTCAAGAACATTCTAGGGCCTGTTTAGAACAGTAGAAAAGGTGGTGAAAATGGTGCTGGAGAGAACTGTCTACCATTCAAATTCGCACAGTCTGTTTTCTCCACTTGGGTCTCACCTATTTCCTCATTATTCAAACTTGGTCTTGGAGTATTCAGTGGACGAGGCTTTTGTAGCATGACTACGTGGGTCCTGTTGAAGAATGGTGGACTTGATCACCAAAAGCTGATCCCATATGTATAGATATACAGACACACCCTCTTTATGGATGCTTGCCAGCATGACAGTACCTTATTATTAAGTCTGGCCATTGAAGTTTCTTGACTTTGAAGAGAATTGTTTTTTATTTATTTATTTTTGTTACATTCTCTCAATATGTTTTATTTTTTATCATTTGTATAGAGGTTCTTGTATGGCCATTTAGCACAACTGAAGCACATTTTACCTGAGGCATTCAGTATAGAGAACTAAGAAAAGGTCCTCATTCGTGATGAGAGGACTCTGTGTGTAAAGCCAGACCTTCAAGTTGCTTTGCAACTTGATGCTTTCAAGAATAGTGGAAAGCTGAAAATGGAAAGTGGGTATTCAGTTTTAAAGAAGATGGTCCGTGCCAGGCTGTTGGATTTCTTCAAAGTACATCCTGAGGTACCAAGTTATCATAAAAAAAAAATTTCTTTTCGATTCAAAAGTTCTGAAGTATAATATATTTGAAGGTGGCAATTTTTACTCAATGTACATTTCTTTTTTTTTTTTTTTTTTTTATTCATGGTGCTTTTGGATGAAAAATGTTGATTGCATCTGACTTTGTCTCATTCTTCTCTAATGTATTATAGAATTATTATAGTGTGATATTAGATAAACTTAATTATAGAACTACCTAATCCACCTAATGCATTTAACAGTGATTTTACTGGTAGATTTCAGAAATCAAGTTGTTAATCCAAGCAAATGCTTTTTATTTAAACTTTTGTGGCATTACCTTTTTTCTAGTATTCGAATTTTTCCAATGTTCGGGTTTGTTGAAAATATGGATACAACAGTGAAAGTCTCTTTGAATTAAAAAAAAAAGTGAAACAAATAACTCTTCCAATTGGTTTCATCTCTTTTTCAGTTTTCAACATAAATCTAGTAATGACTTTTTTTTAAATGTTTGTTTTAATTTAGTATATCTCAGACTATTTCTATTCTTTTTGTAAACCAGGGAGACTACATACCAGGGGAAACACTACCTTAGCCATTCAATCAAACAAAACTAAATGTATTTGCAGGCATTCCAGATACTCCACAGGAATTCTTAACTGTGTCATTCGATCAAACAAAACCAAGGATATTTCCAAGCTCTATAAAAAATATCTGTAAATCCCAACTCCCAATTCCATCATCATCGGAAACTCCTCTCCATCAACCTTCTCATATGTCACAATCTTTCCGAAGGCAATTTTCACGGAAAATTATGCAAGAATGTCCTTCCAAACCACCTACCAGTGAAAGATCATTTACTTTCGGTTCTTCTCAGTTCAAGTTACCTCCACCAAGCTCTCTCAGACGCGGAGAAGAAAGTGAACTCACAGAGAGTGAAGATCACACCCCAAAAGAACTGGATAGCATTGAAGGGACTTCCTTAAAGCAGGTGTCTACTCCATTAAGGGTGATGACAGTCATGCCTGAGTTGCGGACCAAAAGATGTCGCCCGAGTCCAAATGATGGTTTCACCTCAGCAAAGAAGTCAAAGAGTCATCCTCTTTGAGTCAGGTCATTGAAATTCCATACTCTAGTAAAGAATGCGAAATCAGGGGCTAATCGGAATGAGAGTGGAATGTCCTCAGCTGAAGCTGCCATCATTGAATTTCTTCAGGAGACACTTCTGCAGTCGGTAACTTCCTTTGAAACCTTACAGACTCATTGTATTTGATGTGATTCGCATAATTCACTCATTTTACAAAATATTCTGTAAGACACTTGTCGTGGAGCCAATGTTCAGGATGGATGATGGTCTGATTACACTATTTCTGGTGTTTATTCTTATAACTAGACTAAAGGTGCAGTTTGAACTCTGTTGGAGTGGATCGATCATTTTCTAGTACAGTGCTTCTGAAGCTCTGTGGAAAGCTGGAAGTCTGCCATGTGGGCTATTGTTATTCATTTCTTCTGTCCAACTCATGATAGTCAGACTAGAATTGTAACCAATCTTAATTTGGACAGTAAAGCATCTCTCTTAAATCAAAGTTGTACTTTCCATCTGAACATAAATTGTTATAAAAACAAACTCTAAGTTCACTGTTGGTATGGTAGAAAGAACTGAATCTCCTTCGTTTTTTGCAATGTAAGCATTTAACATTAAAAAAAATTTACATTCAAAATTTTCTTTTTCCAGAAGTTACTTTCTGTGGAGCTTTTTTGTCATAATTGTTTTTGAAGGCTCTGTCAATGTTTGACTGGCTACGACTACGTCTATCTAATATCACACTGATTATATGATATTCCCCAGACATATGCATTATATACATTTCAAAAAAGAATATGCATAAGATCCTCTGGCGTTGAGTTTGGTGACTTTGCTGATGGACCCTAAAATTGGATAGGTCATTCTCAAGTTCCTACCTGGTAAGGCACTCTACAGTACACACTCCAAACTGTCAGTTGGATGCTTCAGAAAGCATTTAAGTAGCTGTCCTCATTCAATGAAATAGGCCAAATATTGGATGTTAAAGACCTTGCAAGCTGGTCTTTCTCCCATCCTGAATGGTCCATACATTGTTTGGGTCAATTAGAATCTGAACCAGTGCTTCACGTAAAACATACTGAAGGTCCATGATAGCTCTGCAAACTCCAGGGATCATATGAGTTTCTTGGAACACATCTCCATTCTCCAAGCTGTGTGCCGTTGGGAAATTCTAAAAATATTTTCTCGTTACAGGTAAGAGAGAGAGAGGAAGGCCATGGAGGACTATGATGCAGGCGTGATTGAAGCCAAGAGACGACAACAAATGATTGCATGCTTACCTAAGCTCTTTGGTATGATCCATCTCATTTTTGACTCTATGAAGCGGTTGGTTATGACAGAGCAGGAGCTTATGTACAAGATAATTGTGAATCATCCTGACAGAGTAGATAAAGGTAAGAACTTCTAATTCTTGTTAGTTACGAGAATATACAACTAAAAGCATAGCTTTATTTTTCTCCTTCTTTCCTTTTTTTTTTTTTATTTTTTTTATTGGTAAAAGCTTATTTTTCTTGATATGAATTTGCAGAGGAAGTTGGAGAACAGCAGAAGCTATTGCAAGAACTTGTTCCTGGTTGGATTTCTGGAAAAATGTCATCCATTGGTGATTTCCTCTTCTGGTGAGCTTTCTTAACTACTTATTTTCTTGAGCATGATTATCGATTGAATGTACCAGTGAACAGAATCCATGATTTGTAGGAAACCGTCGTAGTCGGCCAATCATCTTTTCTAAAAGATTTATGAAGGTAGCCAGTGTTTGAGAGCCATGTTCTGTCTTGTTGAAGAAATTAACACTGGTTTCAAGGGAAACAACGGTGATTTGGATAACTAATTAACATTTTCTTTGGTCAGCAACCCCCCTACAGTTGAGATTTGCATGTCAAAGATCCATTTTTTTCATCTGGTAGGCCTCTTCTTTTAAGGGAATGTTGAGCAAAATTTCATGGAAGTATACTACGCATCCAGTTTTCAACAAAACATAACCAGTGATGATGGGTAGAATTTCCTTGATTGCTAATTGATATTGGCCAGGATTCCCATTTGAGATTTTTGGTGGGTAACATATCCATAGCATGACCTACTAATCAACTGTTGCTACTAGCTAGCCCAAGCATAAACCTTTAGTTTAGGCATACCGAGAATTGCATGATACTGGCACACCCACCCTTCTGTGAACTAGTTCAGGAGGAATTTTCTCAGCTAAAGCAAACTGGAAGGATCCTGTTTTTCAGTGGAAGTGCTTAAAATTTTTGAATGTTTCTGATGGATCTTTCATCTTTTTTTCTTTCTTTAATATTTTTGAGGGATTTATGCTGCATAAATTCACAGCTTGACTAATGTTGTTCCTGCTTGCATTACAGTGTTAACAAGACAAGAAGTCCAAAATCAATACATGCAAGACTTGCAGAAGCTGAGTAAGAGACAACTTTCATTGAAATTTAGTGCATTCCAGCAAACATGTGATTCTAAGCTTCATGGAGGGCTAAAATAACTTCCAAGACACCCTTTCGAGAGACATGGAAGGGAATACTGTTCAAAAAGGTTTCTGGGCAATCATCATACATTTATAGTATCTCCAATTAGTTTCTGGGTGTCTATTGTTTGCCTC
The DNA here is from genome assembly GCA_029852735.1 of Persea americana. Classification (NCBI taxonomy): domain Eukaryota; kingdom Viridiplantae; phylum Streptophyta; class Magnoliopsida; order Laurales; family Lauraceae; genus Persea; species Persea americana. The sequence continues at coordinate 4,332,027 of CM056812.1, forward strand.
TTAGTTTTGCCCCATCAGTGTGATTTTATATATAATTCTGCTACCGGCAAGCTTTTGAGAAATGCTTGCTTTTATGTATAAAGCTGATGGTATAAAATCCTTATCAATTAAGCGAATCCAATCCCATTTTAGTTCTGATTTTTTCCATTGTTGGGCTTTCCTCATGCCAAATGTAGTACACAAAAATGAAAAATCTTAACATCTGAGAAGCATTGAATAGCAAATTTCTGTTTATTCGGCAAGTTCACTGATTCAGTGCAGTAATCAGACTAAATGACTACCATTTGCACACTGTTTTGCTGCACTTAAAAGAACAAAGAAAAGCTCCACCATTTACCACTTCTGTTAAGAAAGGGGCAACTTTAAGGAGCTAAACCCAGCAAAAAAATGATCAAAGAGCATGAAAGACCCACAGGCAGGGCAAAAATAGGAGAAAACACATCTCCCCTAAGATTGAAAATCATCTTATGAAAATGTAGGGATATTTTAAGTTTTGTGTTTTGTCTAGAAAACAAATATAGAGTACTGTTAAAATATCATGATTTTTAAATTTGGTGAAATCTTGAAAATACTGCAACATTATTGGGAAAAGTTTTCCAGTCTCTTGTACAAGTAACTGTATACATCACATGAACAGGCATACAATAACTGTAGGACTGGGTTAAGCCCAGATTCCAGAGCCTGTGGGCTGGATTAGGGCCTAACACATTCCCCTTTAACCTAATAGGCTGGACTTGGACAATTTCCATATGGTTCCTATCATTTTCCATAAAAGTTGATGATATACAAATTTTTGGCCATTTTCAGGAAAGACAAGATTGATCTTGGAGCGAGGGATGGCCCGGCCCATGTGGCCCACCTGGATGCATGTCCACCTACCATAACATTTTTTTTTTTTATATAACCAATGCAAGAAAACAAGGATATATATGCTAGTTAGGGGCTTGCCTGAAAAGATCTCTTGGGAAGAAAAAAAAAACCCCACACACACACAGTTCCTTTATTACAGTAATATTGGATGTCTCAGAAGAGACATTATTACAGTAACATAAACTCAATACACACTACATAATGGTTGTTGAATTGAAACAAGAAGGCAAAGCTGACAGTCTCTTTTTATAGTCACCAATCATTTCTATATATTTGTTCTGAATGGCAATCATCTTTATATATGAGAAGAACTTAGAGATTCTGCATTCTCTCTTATAGAAATTCAGGTCCTTGGCAATGGTAGTCAAATGAGGGTTGATCCATGTGAAATGGGCCATTGGAGCCCGACGCCTCCTCGACATCTTGAAATTGTTGTATCTGAGTTTCTTGGGCCTGTTTGGCTGTGTAGAAAGCGATCTTGGCCTGAGTAATAGCCATCTCTCGCTGACTAGCATAGATCTCATGTTGTAAACGGGAGATGATCCCAACACAACCATAGATCGGATCTTGAGTTCGCATACGGGCTTCGAAGAACAGCGAATCAGAGGCATTGGCCCGCAGATGGTCTGGGATTTGCTGATCCAAGAGATTAGGAATAACAGCAATTAGAATTAGTTTTTAAACCATAAATCCTGGCCAGATTGTCAAATGTGGATCCAGCCCATTTGAGAATTATTTAAGTCCAATTGCCTTTAAAATGCCAGGCCGGCCTGGTAATTTGGTTGTAACATTAAAGGCAGATCAGACCAGATTTGTTGGCCCAGAAAATTAACACCAAGTCTTTCCCTGAATTCATGAACAGCCCTAAATTTCATCATCATGAAAGTGTATTGAGGTAAATTGTAATCTAATTAACCTTTGTATTCAATTACAAAAGTTGTTTAAATCAATCACTTACGTACGCATTAAAAATTACAAAGAACACCCTTCACTTCAATTTTTTTTGGTAGAAACCCTTCACTTCAATTGAAAATGAATATCATTCACTATGATAAATTATCCAACTAGATGATGCCACTGAAATGATCACTGCAGGGACCCATCTTCTATGGCCCAACCCATTCAATTACATGAATCCAAACCAATTCAATCAAACCCACCATCCCCAAAATTGCTTTGTATACAATACAAGGTTAAGTTTCAAGGATTGGATTCGCAAAAGGTGGGCCCCAAAATGGTACATTGGATGATTTATTGCTAACTACTAAATATATAATATGTTTACATAAGAGAAAAAACTAAAGTGTTAACCTAGAATCTATATTAGTTTGAAAAGCCCTTGCTCCTTCTAATGTAACAAATATCATATTGTAAAACAGGTCCATAAGCAGAGAGGCAGTAACATAAATGCATTTACTTCTTTTTTTTTTAATTTCCACCTAAAAACTTAATTATTTCATATTGGTTTCAAACGAAGCCTAAATGGAAACAGATTGACTTGAACACATAAAAATCAAATGACTTAATTAAGATCTTGATGTTTCTGTCTTATAAAAACTGCCATTATTTCCAATTAAATGTTACAAACAAGTGAGGAACTCTTTCAAACTCAATATATCATTAAAATGGTAATAAAGGATGCTGAGATCTATTATACCTGCAGCATCTTACTAACATTGCTGGCACCATAGATCTTGTGAACGCAAGCAAATCTTTGTGGGTTGGTTGAAGGGAAATAAGGAGAGAAAATGCAATCTTCAGGACATCTCCTTCTAAGAAACTTGCAAGCTGCGCAGCGGCTATGACTGGACATTGTAGGATCTGTGAAATCTAAGTTAGATTTCACAATCTTGTGAAAATCCAGAGATGGGTCCTCTTAGATTTTGTGAAATCGAACAGAAGATTCTCTAACCTATGAAACTCTTTTCGTATATGAAGGAAAGAGATGAAGTTTGGGATGCTAATGTTAGAAAGACCAACGGCTATGATTTTCAAAATGTTGCATAGATACATGGCAAGTTTTAGAAGATTGGAATTTTCGAATTTGAAAGAGAGTGAAGTTTGGGAAGAGATGAAAATGGAAATAATGAAATGGTCGTCGCTTCTGCTGCATGGGAATACTTCTACGTGCACTCAGTGAGAGAAGTTGAATGGGGAAATTTGAGTTGGCGGGGGCCATGTAAGTGTTTGGAAATCTCCATGCAATAATGCCGAGGCAAGTGGATAGTAGTTAGGGAGGTCAGATCTGATCAATGCATCTACTAGATGGGCCCCACGCAGCAGATATCCAACAATCTATGTATGGTCCATTCAGATAGCTCATAAATGGGCCCCACTAGGTGGTGGCCAATGTGAGATGATGCACACAGCATGCACCTACAGAAAGACATTGCACAGGTTTAATCTCCTTCATATTGATACATAAATTAAAATAAATATTTAAATTAAGTATTAGTTGATAAAACATACTTAAATTGAGTGAATGATTAACCCATTGTGTAAATCATTTCACAACATACAGAAAGACATCGTACAGATATTGCGAATGCAGCATAATCTTGGGAGGGCGCCTCTTTTTGTGGTTGTGGACAAATATTATGGAGGGTTACCCCGTTTGCTGTATTATGGTCTATTTGGAATGAAAGAAATGATAAAATTTTTAGGAGATCTTCTGTCGCTAATGGTCTTGATTTCGAGAATTGATTTGAGACTTGCTAAATGGGGTTTGGTTAGAAAAGAGTTCTCTAATTTCAGCCTTAATGATATTCTCCTCAATTAGGAGGCTTGTATGAGGTGTGGCTTTTCCAAGGTAAGGAGATCCATTCCATAGTCTCCTCCTCCTATTGGGGTCCTGAAATTTGATGTGGATGGAGCGCCTAGGGGCAAGCTTGGGTAAGCAGGTATTAGTGGAGTGCTTCACAATTATAAGGGCGAGGTTTTAATTATGTTCTCTAAGCACATTGGAGTTTGTGACTCGAACATAGCGGAAGTGTTGGCTATTTTGAAGGCTCTCCGTTTGTTTCCAAGGGATTGTTCAGAGGCTCTTATTGTTGAAAGCGATTTTTCTAATGCGGTTGCTTGGGTGTCTAATAGGAAGACCTTCCCATGGAAATTTCAATTTCATTTTAATGAAATTAAAGAGCTTTCTTCATCTCTTAATGTTGAGTTCCATCATTAGATTAGATCGGCTAATTCAATGGCTGATTTTTTAGCTAAGAATGGGGTTGATAGGTTGTCTCCTTTGGTCGGTGTGATTTTGTAAGGGTTAGGGTTGGGTCCAATTCTCTTGTTTCTCTTTCGTTTTTCTCCTTTCTCTTTCCCCACTTTCCTTTGTATTTGTTTTTCTCCTTTTAATGACTATTCTTGTTACTTAAAAAAAAAAAACCATACTAATTAAAAAGAAATCCTTATATGGCGCTTCATCAATATGTAAGAGAATATTTGTGAATTAATTTCAGATTCTTCTCAAATCATTTTTACATTACCTTTTAAGTATATCCAGTTAAATATTTCATCTAGTAGATACTCTATAGACGTATAGATTGATTTGATCTAATAAATTTCGGGTATCACACATATATAAATGGACTTTATTTGTAGTGCCTACCCATCGTTATATAATTACACAATCCTATAGTATTTTGTTACTCGGGTGGGTCTACCTTAAATGCATCAAGGGTGGGCCCGCAATTACATGATTGAGTGGGTCAATCAATTGGGTACACAGATAAACTTATGGAAATGAGTGATAGTTTTGGGAGTCGTGAGAGCGCAAGATGAGAACTTGTGCTGAGTTTGGTATCCACATGGCAAATTCTTATAGGGAGAATCGGGTGCTGTTATAGGTTTTTAATTAACAGGAGCACAGCCCATATCTTACATGGTATTTGTAATGTCCATTTAAGTTCCTGCTGTTATTGGTATAAAAATCTCCATTTAAGTTCATGCTGTTTTAGGTTTTAAAGTCTCCATTAAGTTCCTGCTGTTTTAGGTCTAAGGTTTCCACAAATTCTCCACTTAAGTTGTCATTAAGACTATAAAGTGTGAGAAACTTGCCGAAATAAAAAAGAAAAGGAGACTATATATAGTGTGAGACAGTAAGCATCAATTTAATCCAGTGCACCGTACTTCGCTTCCCACAGTTGTAGTATATATGGCGACAATGAGGCTTGTGGCTTTTGCTATCTTATTTCTATTTGTGCTTGCAGGTTAGTTAAATGTGCTCAAGGTCTTCTTTAGTCTTTATTTTGTTCATGAACCTGCTTTAAGAGTTATGTGGAAAAACTATTTCTTGGGGTGATTTTGTCAGCACAGAATTGAAATATTCCTAAAAAATTATGGTGAAATAGGTTCCAACCAAGGAATTCCGAAGGAGTGTAGGAGCTTGACTTTCCTAGGGTGAAGACTCGTCAACGAGTATATTATTTGATGGGCATTCTTGGATCTTGGAAATCTTTTTTCGAAATTGATTTTTTTCGTTAGCGATGGAAAAATTAACATTTTACTTTTTAAAACCAAAATCTTCTTTATTGAAAATGTTGGGACTCAGATATCACTTGGGTCTCTGATAGCAATTGTTGTACACCAATGTAATATATCATCTCTCCTTTTTTAGCCAGTAAGAAAGCACCGGTACATTCACCAAAATACCATTTCTTTTATATGATTCCCTCGATTCAAATATGCACATTGTGTATTGTGATTCTCCACCCTCACTTTCTCCTCGTTTCTCCAGCTAGGGGAATCATGCCATTGTCACTTTCTTTAACATCCAAACATGTCCTCAAATTGATCATAGTGGGCTGGTGGTCTAATTTCTTTACCAAAACTACTTTTATATGGGGTATGTACCGTGGACATTGATTGATCACACTGTACGGTAGGTCCTATTCCAAAAAAATCTTGTATACAATATTTTTACAATATCAAGGCATAGAAAGTAACTCAATGTAAAATATAAAAGGCACGTTAAGTAACAAGTGAGGAATCCACAAATTTGAGAATTCATTTTTTTTTTTTTTTTTTTTTTTAAAGGTAAATTTGAGAATTCTTCAATGCCACAAATTTGAGGATTTCTCATTGAAGATTTGTATAGTTGTGTATTTCACATTGATATGTGTCCATATTGGTGCATTTAGTTGAGAAAAATTGGAATTAGTTCCTAAATCTGCAAAATTGAGGATTTTCTAATCCTATGGGGAGGGTCAAACCTAAGGTTGCAAACGGAAAGGTTCCAGGTCTGAACCATACTAGGCCCGGACCCGTTTCTAAATAATGGTTCTGGTTCCGGATCCAATTTTGACTCGGAATCTGTTTTGTTAGTTTCAGACTGGGTTCCGATAGAAATATCCAGATCCAGTTCCAGACCCGGATCCACCTAGAAAACTAAATCTAGTCCAAAAATTGTATCTAACTTCTTTTTAGTTTTTCATTTTTTTTCTTAAAATAAGTATATCATTCAACTTATAACAGTATATCAAGTCTACTATCTCCAGCATTATACATAAAAATGTCAAAAAGAAGTTTAATTTGAGGTATAGTTGCAATATCAAAGACTCATGCTGGGTTCGGGGTCCACGGGTCGGAACCTAAATGGGCCCGGAACTGGACCTGTTTATCAATCGGAATCTAAATTAGGTTTTGGACCCGAATCCATTTATGAATCGAAACCTAAAATAGGTTTCAGACATGGTGGTTTTTTTTTTTTTTTTTGTCAGAACTTTCGAGTAATCGGAGAATCAGATACCCGTTTGCAACCATAGTCAAACCCCAAAATCCTAAAAAATAGGATTAATTTCAACTTGTCCAAATCTTCAAGAATTTACAGGGATGTTTAAATCATCAAAACGTCAATTGATTGCTAACCCATGAGGACTTGGTTGACAGACATGACCCCGTCAAACAGAACTTTATTGGTCTCAATTCTTATCAAACTCGATCTTGGACAATCCCTATCAAGCAGGCTCACATCCAAATTGAACCTGGGTCAGAATATGGAGCACTGAATGAATCCTCAATATCAATCTCAACCATCTATTTCGTGGAGTGTTATATATAGGGTCATCAATACTAATATTATTATTATTATTATATGTTTATTTCTTTCCTAACATTTTGTAACTGGCACTTGGTGATAGATGCTGAAGGCTCCACAGCACCAGCGCCCACACCACTAGCGGCGCCCAAATGTTGTGCGACGCTGCAGAATGTCAAGCCCTGTGACCCCACCAAAAAAAAAGACAACGCTGACTGCAAGGCTGAGTGTCTGAAGGGCTGTTCCAAGGGTGGGGTTTGCAAAGCTTGGAAGCCGAATGTTTGTCACTGTTTCTGTTGATCTCTTGTCTGTGTGTGTGTCTCTCTCTCTAAGAATAAATAAGATGTAGTTGGAACCCCTTGAATCTATCAAGGATAATATCTAGTTGGCATGTTCTGTTTGTTTAAGAATAAGCACTAGTTCCCATTTAGTTTTATCATCTACTTCTCTGTTATTCAGTCCCACTGTGTGTAGTATCTCTCGGTTGTATCTTCTATATAAACTCATTTGCATAAAGTGAATGAAACAGCTGAGAATTTGAACCTTGAAAGAGTAAATGTCACTTTTTTTTATTTCTACTGCAACTTGAACATCACCCGAATGTGTTTTTTTTTTTTTTTTTAACTTTGTGGGTTGGTTGAAGGGGAATGATCGAGGAGAGAAAATGCGATCTTCATGACATTGTGGATCTGTGAATTCTAAATAAGTTTTCTGTGAAATCTAGGTAAGTTTTCTCAATCTTGTGGAAATCTAGAGATGGGTTCTCTTGGACTTTGTGAAATCTAACAAAAGATTCTCTGACATATATAAAGGAAAGACATGAGTTTAGGATTCTGATGTTAGAAAGCCTTACCCTAGAATGTTTAGAACTTTGCATAGATACATGGTAAGATCTAGAAGACGAGAGTTTTCGAATCTAGAAGAGAGTGATGTTTGGGAGGAAATGAAAATGGAATCTTTCTCATCAGTTATATGTTAAAAGAAAATGAAAGGCATGCGTGCATAGGGAATCGAATTTAGAACTTTTCCTCTGCTCTTAAAGGTGGAAAACTTCCAACTAAAAAGCCCTCCCACTGTTCCTACCGATGCATATGTAGCATTTTGCAACTTTTCATCCGTTATGAGAGGAGGAAAACTTGCATTTTTCAAGTACAATCTGATTTTTCCTTCTTCTTTTCTTTTTTTTCACATGTGAGTCGGGTCATAGGTTGGGGTTCGGGGATAGCCATAAATGATTAACGTTTAAATACAATAACACCAAATCACAACAAATAATAAATCACTTGTTTGGTAAATTATTTTACCAGTGAAGTAAAGTGAAAGGTTAATACAAGAGACCACAAAAATAAATGTTTGGTGGAATCAAAAGGTGAAATAGTAGCCTTTTGAGTATATCTTTAAAAAGAAAAGTATTTTTTGTAAGGGTGCTCATCATGGTTTAAAATCTCGGTTTCGGTTGCGGTCTCGGCCGGGCCGAAAAACTGATATGATATTGGTATCGGTCGCGGATATCAGTCCATCATGGTCGTCGAGGTGTGAATTTTTTTTTAATAAAAAAAACCTCAAAAAAATCCAAAAAATCCAGAATATTAGAAAATACTAGAAAGCAATATTTTTTTCCATTAGTAACAACAATAAATCAAAATCTCGGTCACCTTAAGTTATAAGTCATGTCTGTATCGCAGTTCGCTGTATTCTTCAGTATTTCATATGATGCAACCATTATTGATGCTCATCATCAATTTATTAGTGTAAAATATAAGAAAATAAAGATAACATATTAATCATCATTTAATAGTAACTCAATCAACAGATAAGTTGTGAAATTCAAGACCATGAAGATAACATATTAAGATGTGAAACATGATAGTGAGATAGATAAATCATAAAGCACTTGAGCATCAAAAGAACATATTTATGATGAAATTCCAAAAATATGATATATTATAATTCAAATATTAAAAAATCCGAAAATAAAAGAATTGAAAAAAAAAATTCAAAATCATATGTATGAGTAGATCTAGCATGAAAGTATGTAGATCTAACTTCTAAGTGAAGAACACAACCAAAGTGACAAACCTAATGATTTCTATGCTTCATCTAAAAATAAAAAATAAAAAACACATAATAAAATGCTTTAAGTCGATTTTCTCTTACCTTGAATAATATTTTCTTTAAGAAATAGATGTGGGATTTGGAAATATGCAAGAGGAATGCCAAATGGAGTATGGCTGCTGCTCTAAGGAGTAGGGAGATGAGAGGAGAGGAGAAGAAGATGAAGAAAAGGGAAAAAGATGGAAAAAATAGGGTTTTTGGGGCTTTTAAATGATCTCAGCCGATATTTCAGAGATCTCGGCCGATATTTTCTAAATATCGGCCGAGATCTCAGAAATACCGAGATGAACATCATCTTGGCTGAAATGGTCATAGAAATTAGGGATATTTTCCCTGCGATACCGATCGCAGGCAAAATATCGGCCCGGTATGGGCCGATACCGGTTCATATCGGCCGATATGAATCGGTATTGGCCGATTTTTTTATCCATGGTGCTTATGGATCTGGCCCGGCTAGCCTTAGGTCGGACATGGGGTTTATGTCATAAGAAATGGGCCGTGCTCATATTTTATTTATTTGGACTCGATGGTCGAGAGCCGGATTCCCCAACCGGCTCAAATATACAAGTAATTATAAGGGAGGGAGTAGTAATGGGGGGATTCAAACCCATGCCCTCTACAGAATGTGATATGTGATATGACCCGACCAATTGAGTTGGCCTAGGACTACGTAAGAAACTCTTTTTTTTCTTTTTGTTCTATAAGTCTATCATGAGTTGGTCTCGGCTATGATCGTTTCCATGCGGGCTAGGCTCAGCCACAAACTTCAAGCCAGCAACAAGTGGCACTCCCTCTAGGGGTTTTGCAGTACATCATTCGAAATCTTTTGAGATATTTGATTATCCCTAAAATCTCTCTTTTATCATACTTACTATTGGCCGTTTTAGATTATTATATTATAATTCAAATGGGAAACCAATTTTAATCCATTGAATTGGAAATATTGATATCATCATGATATGTGAAACATGGTAAATATATTATGTGAATATTCATATTAACTGATATGGCATGATCAAAAGACCATACTTATTCATCCGGCCTGATAATTATGATAGTGATTCAGAGAAAAAAAAATTCAAATATATTCATACCCAATACTTTACTTCTTAAAATTAAAAACATTTCAAATAAGTTTTTTCTTCCAACACACTCCTCATTGGGCCCATTAAAAAATTTGATCCAATAAAAATAAATGGCCCCGTATTTTATTAGTCCAATCAAATTTCACTCAATAAAAGTTTGGCCCGCTTAAAATTTTCATAACCTAGCACTCAATGGATCAATGACAAATTCATGATACTCCTGAATGGAACCATCTTCTACATGTCCTCATTAAGAGAACTTCTAAAAGATATCCAAACCAATCAAAATAGGGGCATCATTTTTTATGAATCCAAATCAAATATCACTGTATAAAAGTTGGCCCACTTAAATACAATAATTTGGTGTTACTATCTTAGATTTTTATAAAAAATAATTTTGGTAACAATTGTTATGTTCTCTGTCAGTAATTTGACTTTAATATCTTAACCTAAATTTGTATAACTTAGCCGTGTTGATTTTTTTTCATTCCTGGCCACTAGGCCACTACTATATCATTATGGGCCCACCTAATCAGTCCAAATCTTTATCTTTCCCTTATTCTTTCCCTCATCTTGTTTCTTGTATAAATCTTTTTCTTTTTTTTTTTTTTTTTCATATTTCAATCTTTTTTTGTCTTTGTTTTCTTTGATAGGCACGGATATTGCTTTTATATTGGAATATATTTTTTTTCTTTTTTTTTTTTTGCCCGTGTTGGGCACGAGCCTCTCACTCTAGTTATACATATTAAAGCAGTAGCCATCTTCGTGGAGAGCAATACGTAGTGCTTTATTTTGGAGTTTTGCAATGACATGTGGCACACCCAATCCTTATTTTGTTATCTCTCCCCCAAATTTGGTTCTTTCCCTAAATTCTCTCCTCTTAGTACTGATTTTTTCCCTAAATTCTTTCTTCATTTAATATTTTGAGGTAAGGAATTTTGTTGTGAGTGCAGTAATACCCAAAAAATCTCCCCACTCAAAATCTCTTGATAACGTTAATTATTAATCCAAATTTCTCGATACTCATCCATTCCAAATATATTCCTACCCAAAACTTTGCTTCTTAAAATTAAAAACACCACAAAGAAGTTTTTTTCAAAACACTCCTCATTGGGCCCAATAAAAAGATCTGACCCAATAAAAATAAATGGCCCCATATTTTATGGGTCCAATCAAATTTCACTCAATAAAAATTTGGCCCATTTAAAATTTTCATAACCTAGCACTCGGTGGATTAATTACAAACTAATGATACTCGTAAATCGACCCATCTTCTATGTGTCCTTGTTGAGCCCACTTCTAAAATATATCCAAACCAATCAAAATAATGGCATCATTTTTTATGAATCATAATCAAATCTCACTCCATAAAAGTTGGCTCACTTAAAATTTTTATAATCTAACACTTAAACCCCTCATTTATGGGGCCCACGCTAATCCCCATAAAATGTTTTTCATCAAAATTAAGTGTTTTATCACTCTACCCCAAAAAAGTGTTTTACAACCATAAAATATTCATGGGGCTTATTTACTAATATGATATTCTACCATTTTTATGGAACATTGTTCATATATATTTTTTATGTTTATTCTAGTTCTGTTTATTGAAATATTGTCAGTGCAGGACCACATCCCACCCATTAACTTGTAATACATTAGTTCCATGTTTTCATCCTTTTACTTTTCAGTTGATTTTAAATTTTAGTTATTTTACATTGACATAAAAAAAATTTAGATTCTGAACTTAGCTGATCAAGCTTGTGGGCCCGAGTTGGGCCAATATCTCTAAAAGTTTTCTATAGCTTGGTGTTGTTATTTTTTTTATTCTGAACCACTAGGCCAGCACTATATTATTATGGGCATACCTCTTGGATTCTACATCTCAAGAGCTTTCCAATGGTATGTAGCTTGCGAAATTCCGACGAGCGGATTGAAAGTTATGGGCATTCAAAAATGGCCTATTTACATGTCCCCGAGAGTTCAAGGCGTCTGGACGCCTGATACCCGGTGTCCGGACGCCCGAAACCAGTATGGGCGTCCCAAGGCTCTGCCTTCTGGCATCCGGACACCCGAACCCTGGCGTCCGGACTCCCGGAGGCAAAAACACTCCCCCAGACGCCCGAAATCACCCTGTTTCTTCCACTAGGCTCCACAAGCACCATAACCTGCACGAAATTGATCCTCCTGCTCTCCCAACAATCCATTCCCATCATCTTACATCCAATCTAGAAAATTAAAACATTCTAGGATTACCAAGTACGAATTAACCAACCCAAATCCCCAAAACCTAATGTAGCATGTTAATCCCCAAGTCAAATTAGAACAAAACTTGGAATTAGGGTATTCTAACAAGAAACCATTGTAATCAATAGAAAACTGTACATACATGTTTAAATATAAAGTGCATATCTACTTGCCTCAACCAAGAAGAAGATGAAATTGAGGAAAACTTGGGGAGAAGCTTTCTACCATGAAATCCACGAATCTAATCCGATCAAACACAACCTAGAACGCAAGGGAGAGGGAAGGGAAGAAGAAGATCAAGAATGACCTAAATCTAACCAAAAGAGAAAATGATTGAAAATATGAGGGTGAGGGAAATCTTACCAAACTAAAACCAATGGAAAGAGGAGGTCGCGAAGAAGAAGATGAGCGGTTTAGATCGAGGAGATGATCTCTCAGGGGAGGAGTTCTGGAGCTTGAACAACTGAGGAAGAAGGAAGGGGCTACTGTAGCTTCGTTGCAGAGAATGAGATTAGGGTTAGGGTTAATCTCTGCTTAAGAAGAAGAAGAGAAGAAAAAATGACTAGTTTACCTTTAAGTAGGTCCGGTGAACAAATGAGCCACTTAAATGGGTTTCTGATCGTCGGATCGTGACGAGCCAATAGACAAAAACGATTAGCGCGATGAGACTTTTCCAACGAACCCAAAATCATGACGATTGAAATTTTTCGGAAAAACACTCAATTTTTCCCTAAATTGCAAACTACCCCCCTGCTAGAGTTAAATGGAATCGGAATCGCATGAAACTTCGCAGACATTATTTTAATGCTAAAAGAAACTTGCTCATAATCTAAGCCCACCTAATTATCTAACAATACAATTAATTATAATAATAACAAAATAAACGGTCAATGGGCCTGCTATTGGGCCCAATCGACCCAGTAAGGTCGCGGACCTTACAACTACGATGCAGGCATGATTGAAGCCAAGAGACGACAACAAATGATTGCATGCTTACCTAAGCTCTTTGGTATGATCCATCTCATTTTTGAGTCTATGAAGCGGCCGGTTATGACAGAGCAGGAGCTTATGTACAAGATAATTGTGAATCATCCTGACAGAGTTGATAAAGGTACGAACTTCTAATTCTTGTTAGTTACGAGAATATACAACTAAAAGCATAGCTTTATTTTTCTCCTTCTTTCCTTTTTTTTTTTTTTTTTTTTATTGGTAAAAGCTTATTTTTCTTGAAATGAATTTGCAGGGGAAGTTGGAGAACAGCTGAAGCTATTGCAAGAACTTGTTCCTGATTGGATTTCTGGAAAAAATGTCATCCAGTGGTGATTTCCTCTTCTGGTGAGCTTTCTTAACTACTTATTTTCTTGAGTATGATTATCGATTGAATGTACCAGTGAACAGAATCCATGATTTGTAGGAAACCGTCGTAGTCGGCCAATCATCTTTTCTAAATGATTTATGAAGGTAGCCAGTGTTTGAGAGCCATGTGCTGTCTTGTTGAAGAAATTAACACTGGTTTCAAGGGAAACAACGGTGATTTGGATAACTAATTAACATTTTCTTTGGTCAGCAACCCCCCTACAGTTGAGATTTGCATGTCAAAGATCCATTTTTTTCATCTGGTAGGCCTCTTCTTTTAAGGGAATGTTGAGCAAAATTTCATGGAAGTATACTACGCATCCAGTTTTCAACAAAACATAACCAGTGATGATGGGTAGAATTTCTGTAACACCCTGTCCCGAGTTAATTAAGATTAACTCTAATTAATCGGGATTTATGCTGATTTAACATGTTTTATGGAATTAATGTTGATTAATGGCTAAATTGATTTAGACTTTGGCTCAAGTGGTCAAATTGACCTTAATGAAACGAATAGTGAAGGTTCTGAATGGAGTAGACATGGTGTTAGGCCCAAGTGAGTGATGTAAGGACTTTTTCGTAAATACGAAATTACGCGTATTTCGTTGAATACGGAAACTCTTGATACTCGCACATGTATCTCGAGGAGTACGTTAACTTTCGTAATTATAGTAGTTCCATTCAGCGTGAATTGGTTCAAATGACCATTCATTTGACTTAAGATGTAATTAGAGGATTAGGAGGGGGGTAAAATGCAAAATTGGAGGTTATAAGATGAGGATGAACTCATTTGAGTTCAGTCCTTCATCCCAGCAACTCTTCCTCTTTCTCTTCTTCCTTTTTCTTCCGTTCCTCTTGGTTTTCATCAAGGTGTGTGTGTGAGTTGGAGAATTGGCAAGTGATTGTGAAGAGGACCTTCAGCTTCTTCATCTTCTCCATCTTCTTGCTTACTTTCTTGGAATTTCAACTTGAGAAGAGCTCAAGATTTCCATCAAGAAGCTACAAGTAAGTGTTGAGTTGAATTCAGCACTTTCCTGGTTTCAGTATTGAGCTATGGCTCAAGGAATTCATAAGAATTCTGTTTTGTGAATTGATTTTGGGTTTGAGGTTCAAAAGGAGCTTTGACTTGAGGAATTCAGCTGGGATTCAAGCTAGGCAAGGGAATTCTTGTTAAAAAAGCTTCCACATAAGGCAAGTATACTCAATTTCATTGATTTCAATTGTTAGGTAATTTGTTAGAACTCAAGAAGTTCAGTTACAGAAAATTCGATTCAGAATTTTCTGAACTTCTGGGCGCAATTCGGTCAGCCGCCAGGCTGACCGCCACCTGACCGCTAGCTAACCGAGAGCTGACCGACATTGGTCGGCTAGCCGCATTTGTGAGTTCGGCTAGCCGCGGGTTAACCGTAAGGTGACCGCAATTCTTGTCAGGGTTTTCCATCAGAAATCGAGCTTCTGGAAAACGAACCGTAAGCTAACCGAATAAATTCGGTTAGCCGAAAGTTAAATTTCGGCCAGCCGTGAGGGTGACCGCGTAGGTGACCGAATTTGGACAAATTGTCCTGTTGAAATTGAAAGTCAGGAAGCTGACCGAAGGTGGTTCGGTCAGCCGAAACCCCTCATGCGGCTAACCGCTAGGTAACCGCCGAGGTGACCGAGATTGAGGGAATATCAGAATTTAGTTCTGATAATTTCCTAAACCTTCATGGGTGTTAGCTAAACTTATGTGAATGTACATTTCACTAAAAAGTGATGTCATCTAACATAACACCTACATTGCATAATGAACGTTTCACCCGAATGTTGTTTTAGGAAATTTAATTGTTATGACTTGAGTTGGCTTGTCCTCTCTCGTCTCTTACTGTTATGCTCCTTGTGGAGCTATCATTGAATAATGGATTGAGTTAATATAATGAAATGCACTGAAATGACAAGAAAAGAACTGAAATGTACAACCACTGTAATGAATTAAGTCTGCTGCAGTAGATGGAGCGTTCCGGAGCTCCGTGGGACCGGTGATCTCTGATCAAGACATTGGTGCACCCACCCATTTGATAAGCCACCTAATAAAGTGCGTAACCCTTTGAAAAGCCACTAATAAAGTGAGCACTAAGGAACTGAAATGAGTCCTCGAAAGGCTGGGTTGTGAATGGTGCGCCTTCCGCCTATGCTAGAGGACAACGAAAAGACACTAGATACAGTGTATAAAATGAAATGACTGCTCTCTTCAGGGGAGAACTACATGAACTGAAGTCTTCCTTCACGGAAGCATTAATTGAATTGACTTGTATTGAATTGAATTGAAATGAATTGACTTGATTTGAATATCATGGTTATACATTGCAACTTAAATTGCTAACATGTGATTATCATAGAACTGTGTATACATTGTTGAACCGTCGTGTTCACAGTGTTATTGATGACATTACAGGCCCAGTTGGCCGTTCCAGTGGTTCCGAGACCGCGCCGCCAGCGGAGGAGACCAATCCGGTTCCTCCAGGAGGATTGAGCGAATGGGCGTAAATCAGAGGCGACCGGTTTAGTCATTTTGGAAACATTTTGCATAGATTCATTTTGTTGTAAACAGTGATCACATGCATTGTATTGAATATGCATGGGTGATTTAAATAGGAAATGAGATGTATAAGTGAACTTTACTTTCTGTAAAGAATTTGTACATATTAAAGTTGAATGTCAATGTATATATATTTCCGCACAAAAAAATGTACATTTGACAGATATATGTAAGATCCCTTGTGAATTTCGTATTGGCTTTGGCCATGCGAGGTTTACGGGAGTAAGTATGGCATCACGACTCGGGGTTTGGCCGTGGTAACCCTAATCTCGGGCCCGGGTCGTGACAATTTCCTTGATTGCTAATTGATATTGGCCAGGATTCCCATTGGAGATTTTTGGTGGGTAACATATCCATAGCATGACCTACTAATCAACCGTTGCTACTAGCTAGCCCAAGCATAAACCTTTAGTTTAGGCATACCGAGAATTGCATGATACTGGCACACCCACCCTTTTGTGAGCAAGTTCTGGAGGAATTTTCTCAGCTAAAGCAAACTGGAAGGATCCTGTTTTTCAGTGGAAGTGCTTAAAATTTTTGAATGTTTCTGATGGATCTTTCATCTTTTTTTCTTTCTTTAATATTTTTGAGGGATTTATGCTGCATAAATTCACAGCTTAACTAATGTTTTTCCTGCTTGCATTACAGTGTTAACAAGACAAGAAGTCCAAAATCAATACATGCAAGACTTGCAGAAGCTGAGTAAGAGACAACTTTCATTGAAATTTAGTGCATTCCGGCAAACATGTGATTCTAAGCTTCATGGATGGCTAAAATAACTTCCAAGACACCCTTTTGAGAGACATGGAAGGGAATCCTGTGCAAAAAGGTTTCTGGGCAATCATCATACATTTATAGTATCTCCAATTAGTTTCTGGGTGTCTATTGTTTGCCTCTTAGTTTTGCCCCATCAGTGTGATTTTATATATAATTCTTCTACCGGCAAGCTTTTGAGAAATGCTTGCTTTTATGTATAAAGCTGATGGTATAAAATCCTTATCAATTAAGCGAATCCAATCCCATTTTAGTTCTGATTTTTTCCATTGTAGGGCTTTCCTCATGCCAAATGTAGTACACAAAAAAGAAAAATCTTAACATCTGAGAAGCATTGAATAGCAAATTTCTGTTTATTCGGCAAGTTCACTGATTCAGTGCAGTAATCAGACTAAATGACTACCATTTGCACACTCACTACACCAAAAACGGGAATTTGGAACGCTTTGGGAACGGTTTAACGGATTAGGAACGGACGGATTAGGAACGGTAAAGCGTTCCAATTTCCTGTTTTCCGTTCCTAATCCGTTAATCCGTTCCAAAAATAGGAAATTGGAACGCTTTTGGAACGGTTTAACAGATTAGGAACGGGCGAATCAGGAACGGAAATGCGTTCCAATTTTCCGTTTTTGGTGTAGTGACTGTTTTGCTGCACTTAAAAGAACAAAGAAAAGCTCCACCATTTACCACTTCTGTTAAGAAAGGGGCAACTTTAAGGAGCTAAACCCAGCAAAAAAATGATCAAAGAGCATGAAAGACCCACAGGCAGGGCAAAAATAGGAGAAAACACATCTCCCCTAAGATTGAAAATCATCTTATGAAAATGTAGGGATATTTTAAGTTTTGTGTTTTGTCTAGAAAACAAATATAGAGTACTGTTAAAATATCATGATTTTTAAATTTGGTGAAATCTTGAAAATACTGCAACATTATTGGGAAAAGTTTTCCAGTCTCTTGTACAAGTAACTGTATACATCACATGAACAGGCATACAATAACTGTAGGACTGGGTTAAGCCCAGATTCCAGAGCCTGTGGGCTGGATTAGGGCCTAACACATTCCCCTTTAACCTAATAGG
Organism: Persea americana; assembly: GCA_029852735.1. Taxonomy (NCBI): domain Eukaryota; kingdom Viridiplantae; phylum Streptophyta; class Magnoliopsida; order Laurales; family Lauraceae; genus Persea; species Persea americana. Next base: position 4,350,158 of record CM056812.1, read on the forward strand.
CTGGACTTGGACAATTTCCATATGGTTCCTATCATTTTCCATAAAAGTTGATGATATACAAATTTTTGGCCATTTTCAGGAAAGACAAGATTGATCTTGGAGCGAGGGATGGCCCGGCCCATGTGGCCCACCTGGATGCATGTCCACCTACCATAACATTTTTTTTTTTTTATAACCAATGCAAGAAAACAAGGATATATATGCTAGTTAGGGGCTTGCCTGAAAAGATCTCTTGGGAAGAAAAAAAAAACCCCACACACACACAGTTCCTTTATTACAGTAATATTGGATGTCTCAGAAGAGACATTATTACAGTAACATAAACTCAATACACACTACATAATGGTTGTTGAATTGAAACAAGAAGGCAAAGCTGACAGTCTCTTTTTATAGTCACCAATCATTTCTATATATTTGTTCTGAATGGCAATCATCTTTATATATGAGAAGAACTTAGAGATTCTGCATTCTCTCTTATAGAAATTCAGGTCCTTGGCAATGGTAGTCAAATGAGGGTTGATCCATGTGAAATGGGCCATTGGAGCCCGACGCCTCCTCGACATCTTGAAATTGTTGTATCTGAGTTTCTTGGGCCTGTTTGGCTGTGTAGAAAGCGATCTTGGCCTGAGTAATAGCCATCTCTCGCTGACTAGCATAGATCTCATGTTGTAAACGGGAGATGATCCCAACACAACCATAGATCGGATCTTGAGTTCGCATACGGGCTTCGAAGAACAGCGAATCAGCGGCATTGGCCCGCAGATGTTCTGGGATTTGCTGATCCAAGAGATTAGGAATAACAGACATTAGAATTAGTTTTTAAACCATAAATCCTGGCCAGATTGTCAAATGTGGATCCAGCCCATTTGAGAATTATTTAAGTCCAGTTGCCTTTAAAATGTCGGGCCGGCCTGGTAATTTGGTTGTAACATTAAAGGCAGATCAGACCAGATTTGTTGGCCCAGAAAATTAACACCAAGTCTTTCCCTGAATTCATGAACAGCCCTAAATTTCATCATCATGAAAGTGTATTGAGGTAAATTGTAATCTAATTAACCTTTGTATTCAATTACAAAAGTTGTTTAAATCAATCACTTACGTACGCATTAAAAATTACAAAGAACACCCTTCACTTCAATTTTTTTTGGTAGAAACCCTTCACTTCAATTGAAAATGAATATCATTCACTATGATAAATTATCCAACTAGATGATGCCACTGAAATGATCACTGCAGGGACCCATCTTCTATGGCCCAACCCATTCAATTACATGAATCCAAACCAATTCAATCAAACCCACCATCCCCAAAATTGCTTTGTATACAATACAAGGTTAAGTTTCAAGGATTGGATTCGCAAAAGGTGGGCCCCAAAATGGTACATTGGATGATTTATTGCTAACTACTAAATATATAATATGTTTACATAAGAGAAAAAACTAAAGTGTTAACCTAGAATCTATATTAGTTTGAAAAGCCCTTGCTCCTTCTAATGTAACAAATATCATATTGTAAAACAGGTCCATAAGCAGAGAGGCAGTAACATAAATGCATTTACTTCTTTTTTTTTTAATTTCCACCTAAAAACTTAATTATTTCATATTGGTTTCAAACGAAGCCTAAATGGAAACAGATTGACTTGAACACATAAAAATCAAATGACTTAATTAAGATCTTGATGTTTCTGTCTTATAAAAACTGCCATTATTTCCAATTAAATGTTACAAACAAGTGAGGAACTCTTTCAAACTCAATATATCATTAAAATGGTAATAAAGGATGCTGAGATCTATTATACCTGCAGCATCTTACTAACATTGCTGGCACCATAGATCTTGTGAACGCAAGCAAATCTTTGTGGGTTGGTTGAAGGGAAATAAGGAGAGAAAATGCAATCTTCAGGACATCTCCTTCTAAGAAACTTGCAAGCTGCGCAGCGGCTATGACTGGACATTGTAGGATCTGTGAAATCTAAGTTAGATTTCACAATCTTGTGAAAATCCAGAGATGGGTCCTCTTAGATTTTGTGAAATCGAACAGAAGATTCTCTAACCTATGAAACTCTTTTCGTATATGAAGGAAAGAGATGAAGTTTGGGATGCTAATGTTAGAAAGACCAACGGCTATGATTTTCAAAATGTTGCATAGATACATGGCAAGTTTTAGAAGATTGGAATTTTCGAATTTGAAAGAGGGTGAAGTTTGGGAAGAGATCAAAATGGAAATAATGAAATGGTCGTCGCTTCTGCTGCATGGGAATACTTCTACGTGCACTCAGTGAGAGAAGTTGAATGGGGAAATTTGAGTTGGTGGGGGCCATGTAAGTGTTTGGAAATCTCCATGCAATAATGCCGAGGCAAGTGGATATTAGTTAGGGAGGTCAGATCTGATCAATGCATCTACTAGATGGGCCCCACGCAACAGATATCCAACAATCTATGTATGGTCCATTCAGATAGCTCGTAAGTGGGCCCCACTAGGTGGTGGCCAATTTGAGATGATGCACACAGCATGCACCTACAGAAAGACATTGCACAGGTTAAATCTCCTTCATATTGAGTCATAAATTAAAATAAATATTTAAATTAAGTATTAGTTGATAAAACATACTTAAATTGAGTGAATGATTAACCCATTGTGTAAATCATTTCACAACATACAGAAAGACATTGTACAGATATTGCGAATGCAGCATAATCTTGGGCGGCGCCTCTTTTGGTGGTTGTGGACGAATATTATGGAGGGTTACCCCATTTGCTATATTATGGTCTATTTGGAATGAAAGAAATGATAAAATTTTTAGGAGATCTTCTGTCGCTAATGGTCTTGGTTTCGAGAATTAATTTGAGACTTGCTAAATGGGGTTTGCTTAGAAAGGAGTTCTCTAATTTCAGCCTTAATGATATTCTCCTTAATTAGGAGGCTTGTATGAGGCGTGGCTTTTCCAAGGTAAGGAGATCCATTCCATAGTCTCCTCCTCCTATTGGGGTCCTGAAATTTGATGTGGATGGAGTGTCTAGGGGCAAGCTTGGGTAAGCAGGTATTAGTGGAGTGCTTCACAATTATAAGAGTGAGGTTTTAATTATGTTCTCTAAGCACATTGGAGTTTGTGACTCGAACATAGCGGAAGTGTTGGCTATTTTGAAGGCTCTCCGTTTGTTTCCAAGGGATTATTCCGAGGCTCTCATTGTTGAAAGCGGTTTTTCTAATGCGGTTGCTTAGGTGTCTAATTGGAAGACCTTCCCATGGAAATTTCAATTTCATTTTAATGAAATTAAAGAGCTTTCTTCTTCTCTTAATGTTGAGTTCCATCATGAGGTTAGATCGGCTAATTCAATGGCTGATTTTTTCGCTAAGAAGGAGGTTGATAGGTTGTCTCCTTGGGTCGGTATGGTTTTGTAAGGGTTAGGGTTGGGTCCAATTCTCTTGTTTCCTTTTGTTTCTCTTTCGTTTTTCTCCTTTCTCTTTCCCCACTTTCCTTTGTATTTGTTTTTCTCCTTTTAATGACTATTCCTGTTACTGAAAAAGAAAAAAAAAACCATACTAATTAAAAAGAAATCCTTATATGGCGCTTCATTAATATGTAAGAGAATATTTGTAAATTAATTTCAGATTCTTCTCAAATCATTTTTACATTACCTTTTTAAGTATATCCAGTTAAATATTTCATCCAGTAGATACTCTATACAAGGATAGATTGATTTGATCTAATAAATCTCAAGTCTCACACACATATATAAATGGACTTTATTTGTAGTGCCTACCCATCATTATATAATTACACAATCCTATAGTATTTTGTTACTCGGGTGGGTCTACCTTAAATGCATCAACGGTGGGCCCGCAATTACATGATTGAGTGGGTCAATCAATTGGGTGCACAGATAAACTTATGGAAATGGGTGATAGTTTTGGGAGTCGTGAGAGTGCAAGATGAGAACTTGTGCTGAGTTGGCCTTGGGAAAGATGACTCCTTTTACATGCTCAGTTTGGTATCCACATGGCAAATTCTTATAGGGATAATCGGGTGCTGTTATAGGTTTTGAATTAACAGGAGCACAGCCCATATCTTATATGGTATTTGTAATGTCCATTTAAGTTCCTGCTGTTATAGGTATAAAAATCTCCATTTAAGTTCATGCTGTTTTAGGTTTTAAAGTCTCCATTAAGTTCCTGCTGTTTTAGGTCTAAGGTTTCCACAAATTCTCCACTTAAGTTGTCATTAAGACTATAAAGTGTGAGAAACTTACCAAAATAAAAAAGAAAAGGAGACTATATAAAGTGTGAGACAGTAAGCATCAATTTAATCCAGTGCACGGTATTTAGCTTCCCACAGTTGTAGTATATATATGGCGACAATGAGGCTTGTGGCTTTTGCTATCTTATTTCTATTTGTGCTTGCAGGTTAGTTAAATGTGCTCAAGGTCTTCTTTAGTCTTTTATCTTGTTCATGAACTTGCTTTAAGAGTTATGTGGAAAAACTTTTTCTTGGGGTGATTTTCTCTGCACAGAACTGAAATTTTCCTAAAAAATTATGGTGAAATAGGTTCCAACCAAGGAATACCGAAGGAGTGTAGGAGCTTGACTTTCCTAGGGTGAAGACTCGTCAACAAGTATATTATTTGATGGGCATTCTTGGATCTTGGGAATCTTTTTTCGAAATTGATTTTTTTCGTTATCGATGGAAAAATTAACATTTTACTTTTTAAAACCAAAATCTTCTTTATTGAAAATGTTGGGACTCTGATACCACTTGGGTCTCTAATACCAATTGTTGTACACCAATGTAATATATAATCTCTCCTTTTTTAGCCTGTAAGAAAGCACCGGTACATTGACCAAGATACCATTTCTTTTATATGATTCCCTCCATTCAAATATGCACATTGTGTATTGTGATTCTCCACCCTCACTTTCTCCTCGTTTCTCCAGCTAGGGGGATCATGCCATTGTCACTTTTTTAACATCCAAACATGTCCTCAAATTGATCATAGTGGGCTGGTCTAATTTCTTTACCAAAACTACTTTTATATGGGGTATGTACCGAGGACATAGATTGATCACACTGTAAGGTAGGTCCTATTCCAAAAAATTCTTGTATACAATATTTTTACAATATCAAGGCATAGAAAGTAACTCAATGTAAAATATAAAAGGCACGTTAAGTAACAAGTGAGGAATCCACAAATTTGAGAATTCCTTTTTTTTTTTTTTTTTTTTTTTAAAGGTAAATTTGAAAATTCTTCAATGCCACAAATTTGAGGATTTCTCATTGAAGATTTGTATAGTTGTGTATTTCACATTGATATGTGTCCATATTGGTGCATTTAGTTGAGAAAAATTGGAATTAGTTCCTAAATCTGCAAAATTGGTGGCCAAACATGACCCCGTTTTTATTTTTTTAATGGTAAACGCGGCCCTAGTACTATTCCCTTAAAAACCTACAAAGTCCAAAAATAAATTGTATCCCTTATATTAAGTATACTTAAAGTGTGGGGGTCAAACAGAACTTTATTGGTCTCAATTCTTATCAAACTCGATCTTGGACAATCCCTATCAAGCAGGCTCACATCCAAATTGAACCTGGGTCAGAATATGGAGCACTGAATGAATCCTCAATATCAATCTCAACCATCTATTTCGTGGAGTGTTATATATAGGGTCATCAATACTAATATTATTATTATTATTATATGTTTATTTCTTTCCTAACATTTTGTAACTGGCACTTGGTGATAGATGCTGAAGGCTCCACAGCACCAGCGCCCACACCACTAGCGGCGCCCAAATGTTGTGCGACGCTGCAGAATGTCAAGCCCTGTGACCCCACCAAAAAAAAAGACAACGCTGACTGCAAGGCTGAGTGTCTGAAGGGCTGTTCCAAGGGTGGGGTTTGCAAAGCTTGGAAGCCGAATGTTTGTCACTGTTTCTGTTGATCTCTTGTCTGTGTGTGTGTCTCTCTCTCTAAGAATAAATAAGATGTAGTTGGAACCCCTTGAATCTATCAAGGATAATATCTAGTTGGCATGTTCTGTTTGTTTAAGAATAAGCACTAGTTCCCATTTAGTTTTATCATCTACTTCTCTGTTATTCAGTCCCACTGTGTGTAGTATCTCTCGGTTGTATCTTCTATATAAACTCATTTGCATAAAGTGAATGAAACGGCTGAGAATTTGAACCTTGAAAGAGTAAATGTCACGTTTTTTTTTTTTTTTTTTTTGCTCTACAACTTGAACATCACCAGAATGCAATTTTTTTTTTTTTTTTCTTTGTGCGTTGGTTGAAGGGGAATGAGGAGAGAAAATGCAATCTTCATGACATTTTGGATCTGTGAGATCTAAATAAGTTTTCTCAATCTTGTGGAAATCTAGAGATGGTTTCTCTTGGACTTTGTGAAATCTAACAAAAGATTCTTTGACCCATCAAAATCTTTCCATATATAAAGGAAAGATATGAGTTTGGGATTCTGATGTTAGAAAGCCTTACCCTAGAATGTTTAGAACTTTGCATAGATACATGGTAAGATCTAGAAGACAAGAGTTTTCGAATCTGGAAGAGAGTGATGTTTGGGAGGAAATGAAAATGGAATCTTTCTCATTAGTTTTTTGTTAAAAGAAAAGGAAAGGTACGCCTGCATAGGGAATCGAATTTAGAACTTTTCTTCTACTCTGATACTCTGAAAGGAGGAAAACTTCCAACTAAAAAGCCTTCCCACTGTTCCTACGGATACATATGTAGCATTTTGCAACTTTTCCTCCGCTCTGAGAGGAGGAAAACTTGCATTTTTCAAATACAATCCGATTTTTCCTTCTTTTTTCTTTTTTTCACATGTGGGTCGGGTCACAGGTTGGGGTTTGGGGATGGGCAAGAATGATTAACCCGTTTAAATGCAATAACACCAAATCACAACAAGTAATAAATCACTTGTTTGGTAAATTATTTTATCGATGAAGTAAAGTGAAAGGTTAATACAAGAGACCACAAAAATAAATGTTTGGTGTAATCAAAAGGTGAAATAGTAGCCTTTTAAGTATTTCTTTTAAAAAGAAAAGTACTTTTTTGTAAGGGTGCTCATGGATCTAGCTCGGCCAACCTTAGGTCGGACATGGGGTTTATGTCATAATAGATGGGCCGTGCTCATATTTTATTTATTTGGACTTGATGGCTGAGAGCCAGAATCACCGTCCGGCTCAAATATACAAATAATTATAAGGGAGGGAGTAGTAATTGGGGGATTCAAGCCCATGCCCTCTCATAAAATGTGATATGACTCGACCAATTGAGTTGGCTTAGGACTCCGTAAGAAACTCCTTTTTTTCCTTTTTGTTCTATAAGTCTATCATGACTTAGTCTCGGCCATGATCGTTTCCATGCGGGCTAGGCTCAGCCACAAACTTTAAGTCAGCAACAAGTGGCGCTCCCTCTAGGGGTTTTGCAGTACATCATTCGAAATCTTTTGAAATATTTGATTATCCCTAAAATCTCTCTTTTATCATACTTACTACAATCGGCCATTTTAGATTATTATATTATAATTCAAATGAGAAACCAATTTTAATCCATTGAATTGGAAATATTGATATCATCATGATATGTGAAACATGGTAAATATATTATGTGAATATTCATATTAGCTTATATGGCATGATCAAAAGACCGTACTTTTTCATCCGACCTGATAATTATGATAGTGATTAAGAGAAAAGAAATTTAAATATATTCATACCCAATACTTTACTTCTTAAAATTAAAAACATTTCAAATAAGTTTTTTCTTCCAAGACACTCCTCATTGGGCCCATTAAAAAATTTGATCCAGTAAAAATAAATGGCCCCGTATTTTATGAGTCCAATCAAATTTCAATCAATAAAAGTTTGGCCCGCTTAAAATTTTCATAACCTAGCACTCAATGGATCAGTGATAAATTCATGATACTCCTAAATGGAATCATCTTCTACATGTCCTCATTAAGAGCACTTCTAAAAGATATCCAAACCAATCAAAATAATGGCATCATTTTTTATGAATCCAAATCAAATATACCTATATAAAAGTTGGCCCACTTAAATACAATAATTTGGTGTTACTAATTGGCCCACTTAAATACAATAATTTGGTGTTACTATCTTAGATTTTTATACAAAATAATTTTGGTAACAATTGTTACGTTCTCTGTCACTAATTTGATTTTAATATCTTAAGCTAAATTTGTATAACTTAGCGGTATTGATTTTTTTTTATTCCTGGCCACTAGGCCAATACTACATCATTATGGGCCCACCTAATCAGGCCAAGTCTTTATCTTCCCCTTATTCCTTTCCTCATCTTGTTTCCTGTACAAGTCTTCTTCTTCTTTTTCGTATTTCAATATTTTTTTGTCTTTGTTTTCTTTGATAGGCACGGATATTGCTTTTATATTGATTTTTTTTTTCTTTTTTTTTTTTTGCCTGTGTAGTCCATTCTGGTAGTTTGACCATGGAATTCCGTTGTTTCGGTATTTCCGGAATATGAGTGTGCGACTTGTTATAATGGATCCTATTGATAGTACAGAGAATGGGTCTGTCATCTCGACAGAGATGGTTCTGCCTCGTCGGATATTCATCCTAGTATCTGGAGCACGTAATATATGGAATAGATCAAGAAATATTTGAACTATGATTCATACCTACTATTCAGACCTCGTGAGTGGACTTCAAAAAATTTTCAAACAAAGAGGTATTTGATAAATTGAACGAACGAGCCTCTCACTCTAGTTATACATATTAAAGCATAGCCATCTTCGTAGGAGAGTGACACGTAGTGCTTTATTTTGGAGTTTTGCAATGACAATGTGGCACACCCAATCCTTATTTTATTATCTCTCCCCCAAATTTGGTTCTTTCCCTAAATTCTCTCCTCTTAGTATTGATTTTTTCCCTAAATTCTTTCTTCATTTAATATTTTGAGGTAAAGAATTTTGTTGTGAGTGCAGTAATACCCAAAAAATCTCCCCACTCAAAATCTCTTGATAACGTTAATTATTAATCCAAATTTCTCGATACTCATCCATTCCAAATATATTCCTACCCAAAACTTTGCTTCTTAAAATTAAAAACACCACAAAGAAATTTTTTTCAATACAATCCTCATTGGGCCCATTAAAAAGATCTGACCCAATAAAAATAAATGGCCCATATTTTATGGGTCCAATCAAATTTCACTCAATAAAAATTTGGCCCACTTAAAATTTTCATAACCTAGCACTCGGTGGATTAATTACAAACTAATGATACTCGTAAATCAACCCATCTTCTATTTGTCCTCGTTGAGCCCACTTCTAAAAGATATCCAAACCAATCAAAATAATGGCATCATTTTTTATGAATCATAATCAAATCTCACTCCATAAAAGTTGGCTCACTTAAAATTTTTATAATCTAACACTTAAACCCCTCATTTATGGGGTCACGATAATCCCCATAAAAATTTTTTAATCAAAATTAAGTGTTTTATCACTCTACCCAAAAAAAGTGTTTTACGACCATAAAATATTCATGGGGCTTATTTACTAATATGATATTCTACCATTTTTACCGAACATTGTTCATGTATATATTTTATGTTTATTCTAGTTTTGTTTTTTGAAATATTGCCAGTGCAGGACCACATCCCACCCATTAACTTCTAATACATAAGTTGCATGTTTTCATCCATTTACTTTTCAGTTGATTTTAAATTTTAGTTATTTTGCATTGACATAAAAAAATTTAGATTCTGAACTTAGCTGATCAAGCTTGTGGGCCCAGGTTGGGCCAACATCTCTGAAAGTTTTCTATAGCTTGGTGTCGTTATTTTTTTTTATTCCGAGCCACTAGGCCAGCACTATATCATTATGGGCATACCTAATTGGTTCAAATATTTTATCTTTCCCTTACTCTTTCCCTCATCTCCCTTCCTCAGTAAATCTTTTTTTTTTAATATATATATATATATATATATTTTCTGTTTTTTTGCACGTGTTGGGCACGGGCCTCTCGCAATAGTTATTTATTAAGAGTTCTTATTTGACTTCTTTCATGGAGAAGATCATAATTCATAAGCCCAACCATGGAGAAAACCACCCATGACCTTGGAAAGACCCAATCAAATTAACTGAAACAAGGAAATGATACATACAATACCCTCCAAAAGAAGGACTGGCATCCTGTTTGATAAAAGAACACTTCCAAATTCAAATAGCTACTCTTTAATAGTCTCTTCGTACAGATAAAAAAGACACCCATTGCATAGGTTATCTTTCTGCTTAAATGGTGAATCATTGATCCATAAGGTTCTGATGCAGTAGACAATGGAAATGGTGCATGGCTGCCTCAACAGCAGGAGCATACCGGCCGCTGCAGTATGCAGGTGACTCAAGGCCATTCTGGACTCCCTCACACAATACAATATCTTCCATCTATATACCATCATGCTTGTATTAGAGATATAACAACAGAAATGTTAGTATAAGGTAAGGTTGGCTTTTACCTGCACTCGTTCACTTTCTTTTAGACTTCTTTCAATGAAGGATTTGTCATCCTGCAGAAGTGGATTGACTGCTTTGGTTAATAGCTTGTTAAATCAAAAGATTGGCAGTGAAAGACTTACTACAAGGTGGGATTAAGATGTCCGCATATCTTTGATTCTTCAATTGGCAGTATGAAATCCATATCCACAATGAATAGAATATTATGGGTGTCCCAAGCATTTTGTGCAGAATTATTGAGGATCGTGATTTCAAGCATAATATATGTCAGCATGGCAAGCAAAAGTAATCTTTGAACCAGCTGTCCATAATCCATATTGTAATCTCTCTTCTTTTTTTTATCATCTTTTTTCCCCAAACATCCTTCTTGGTTGAAAAGCCTCGGAACTCTCTTTGATAAATATTGAGTAACATGTACAGAAAGTTACCTTAAGAGAAGCATCTAGGAAGTAGTCAAATATCACTTGGCATTTTCTTGAGCCGAGTGGAAGAACTAAATTTGTGTCCATCCAAGGGCCATACCTAGCAACACAAAAAATCTCAAGATATCAGAGGTACTAATTACCATAGCATGTAATTTTAATAAACTAGAAAAGGTGCATTTTGAAATGCATAATATTGTTTTGATATTCAAAACACGGACCAAAATATTGCAATATTGGCATTGATTGCTGAAGAACATATCAGCACTGAAATACATTAGTATTCCAATGTTTGATGGAATGCAGAAACCAAGATATGTCCAACTTCAGTCCAAACATAGATTACGGCAGCACCAAACACCACAGGAGTAATGGAGTACCTGTTGATCATGAAGTTCGGGTAAATGAAAGCGTAGAGTGCTTTTGACCCAAGTCTATCAAAATTCTCTCTACTTTCTACAGAAGTACCTTCACAGCTCTGGATGCTAACCTTCTCAAAAATCTATTTAAGTAATAAAAATCAGTGAGATAATGAGTAAAGGGCATTATAACAACTGAAATGTATAAATAGTCCATCATAACAACCAGAGGGTATTATAATAAGAGAGGAGAACGAACAAGTATCCAAAAGATAAAAAGGTTGAATGTGTTAAAAACTTCTTCAAGAATAGGAAGAAAGCAGTCCTGTCTTCACCACAGATAAGTCGAACCAGGAATGTCATGCTCGGTTTGGCAAGGGTTCGTCCATGAACCAGACACGCAGTAGGTAACACAAGGGCCGGTTGAGTGAGTGCGGTATGGACTATGGACTATACTTGTTTTAAAACTATAAACTCTAACAATATGTTCATGGTTAAAAATGTAGTCCAGCATTCTTCTACATCAGAATTGTATAATATTATTTCATGATTTTTTTGGAGGATTAATATTATTGTGCCAAAAATAAGTAGCGCTTTTGCTCTACTGATGACTGATGATGCCCCCAAGTAAGATTTGAGGTTCAAACAAGCACTGTTCCAGAAATTACTTGAATATTTCTTAACTTTTTTATTTGTAAAAGCATATTGCTTACTTATATAACATGTTTAGTCTTTATATTATGAGTTCATTTTCAACCAAATTGACACATGATTTTGGTAAGGTTCATTTTCAACAATTTTCACATTCAGAATGTGCCATGGGCTTTTGTCATGGCCACATAAACATGTAAACTGTACTTGTCATTCAGAAAAACAAAAGAATAAACAAACGTGTAACCTGTGTGGAAGTATAATATTCAAACATGCAGTGTACCCCTACAATCAGTACATGCTGAAACAACCTTTTTGATGACCAAAACCATTTGTAGAATGGGTCCTTTTGTGGATCCAAGAAAATAAATAAATAAATAAAAAGATCTCCCTTGAAATAACCTTAACAGTCCACTATGCACTCATTAAATATGAACCACTTGCACTAAATCTGCCATTTGCAAGACACATTATTAGATGACTAGGATAAACCAACAGGCGAGATGATTTAGCATGGCTCATTCATGATAAAGCCCGCCAGGTAAACAGTTTAGAATACAAAATTATGGGCCCCACATGTACAATTGTTGATAAAAAAGACATGCATCATGCTTCTACACGCACGCAACAAATAATGCTCCTCAAGAAAGAACTCGACAACACAGTGCTAATTTTAAGTTTTCAAGGTTGTTTTAATCAGTAATGTAAAATTTTATTATGGAAAAGAGAATCATACAACATACAACGACTATAAAGAGAACCAGCAGTTAGGAATAAGAGCATTATACGCAACACACACACAAATTAAGTACAGAAGTCATAAAAGAAGAGATCATAGCAGGAGCATCCACCATAACATTCACATCAAAACCACATTTTATAGAAGATCTAAGCATTTAAAAATTGGAGGTAATGGTCACCCGATTGTATGAAAACCAAATATGGCCCCCAAAGATTACTAAAAAAATTTCTGAATCATCAAAACACGTGACATAACATAGAACAAAATTTCTTTCTATTTTAAGCTTTTTTCTATCATTTATTTCACAACTTTCTAGGTTTTGGGAGGCTCTAGGGAATGACTTGGTCCAACTCACTTGAGTCTCTTGCAACTTGGCCGAGTCAGCCCCCATGTCCAAGTTATAAAACCAGGATGGCTACTCATTCTTGCAATTCCTTTAACATGGTTATGGTTTTGTTAGGAACCTTAACCAATGGAATTGACCTTTAGTCTCCTTTTTTTTTCAGTGTTTGTCTGGGGGAGCGGCGCACATTTTGGATTAGCATGCTATGTGCTGTGTACATGGTAGATGAGTTGCCAGAAAATATTCCTTCTTAGAAGACTAACATAGCAGTCTATGCCCAGTTTAAATACAGAGAACAAAAGACAAAATAGAAGCATACATCGGTAGAGTAGGATTCAAGATTAAGACCAGATGCAAGACCTCCATGAGCATATGGCACATGATAACCACCATCTAAATAATTGTCACAGAAGACCTGCAGAAAAAGAAATTGTTAACAGATATCATGATTAATCATTACAGCAACATAATTTAAAGCAAATTAAAAGGAAATTATTTCTGCTATATTCTATCCTTAGGTATTATGTGGTTCTCTTTTTTTCTTTCTTTTCTTCTTCTTCTTCGCATGATTTAAAGCAAGTTAAAATGAAATTATTTCTGCTATATTCTAACCTTAGGTATAATGTGGTTCTCAATCATAAGAGCCTTTATAATACTGCAACCAGTAACAGTAAAGGTGAGCCCATCTTTTACAAAAATGTGTTTTCAGCATGGATAGATGATGACCCAATATCAGTCTTGCTGGATAATACGTGCTTGCAATTCGTGACTTTCAATTGGAAACTTGCACACTGACAGTCCGCATCCCAAATTAGATGGTCACGTGGTTCAAACTTCAAAAATGGGGGATGAGATGTTTGATTGCCTCCATTCCACATTATGACCTATCATATATATGGTTTGAATGACTAAAAGAGGAGCCCACATGTACAGCTTGAATGGCTGAGCAAACTACCACAACTGGAAATTCTTATATTTCCCAATCTTTCTTTCCTTTTTGTTCTTATAAGGACTTGAAGTTAGAATGAAGCAGTTAATCTTGAGGATCAAACCTTCCAGTTACATTCAATGGCATATTCACGTCTACAAATGTGCCTTAATGAAGAATCAATCCCGCCAGTACTCAGTATTTCCCAAGAGCTTCCAAGCCATTCAAATTCCACTATCTTATCGTCTAGTTTGCCTTGAGGTGGAACATCCTTGCCCAAATTGATCAGTACAAATGGTCCCCATGTAGCTACATTCAATGGTATAAGCCCAAATTCCTATTTTCATGACAAGCACAAGCATTGAGATTATCCCTCTCTTAAGAAGAGCTCATAAGAAAAAGAAGAAATCAACAGGTATCAAGATAACATTAGTGCATACATTTACATCAAAGTTCTGTATTCCTCCAATTCGAGTAGCTTTCAGAAGTGCTCCATCTAACCCATATGTCCAGCCCTACAACGCAAAGATATCTGATCCTCATATTTTCTTTTCTTCAATTTTCACAATATACAGCTACACATACATGAATCCGATCCACTTTTCTTCTTTCTTCGATTCTAACAGTATATAGCTATGCAGAATATCACATGAACAAACATTCAGAAATCATATTCATTATCTAAATTCAACAAACATTAGTCATCGTGTTCAATTAATATTGACTGTAGCACATTCTGAACAATATTCTGCACCTTTAGAACTTCAAAGGTGGTTGTTAAATATTAAGTTATAAGAGAAAGCAAAAAGAACCTAATACATAAAATAGAAAATCAGATTGATGAAATTTAAAAAATTAACAGTGTTTATAAAACAAGAGTTAATATGGGAAGTTCCTGTGGAAAATATACCCAAGAAGAACTAAATAAAATAAATGAATGAGACAAAAAAGAAGCGAGATATTATAACCTGAAATATAAAAAATCGTAGAGCCCTTGGTACAAAAACGTCACAATTCTTTATCTTTTACAAGCAAGTGGAACCAGGTATGCAATATATAAAGTAGGTGGAAAGCCATTCAAAAAAAAAAAGTATTGAGGTGAAATCCAGAACACTGAAAGGGCACATGAATAAAATATATAATCAAACAAGAGAATAATGCTTTGAACAATAACACAAACTCAACACAATACAAATTTGCAGCCTCTACATCTGAGAGCTTGAAGTGATCCAGTATTTCTTCAATGTCAAGATAAGGTCTAAGAATGAATGTGTAATCTGTAATGCAATAACCACCTCAAATTCAGGAAAGTAGATCTTCTAAGAACAAAACGGCACACAGGAGTAGACCTTCAAGATGTCACAGAGTATCAAAATAAAAAAAATTTTGTTGCATCAAATCTACAAGTCCTCAAAGCAATCTAGAAATCCTCAAGAATTAAAGACTAAGTAAGATATGAACTTCTACACGTAGTTTACCTGGTTCGCAATTCAACTAATTCACATTTCAGTTTGCAGTTTGCAATCAATAATTGTCTTAGTTCAAGAATTCAGTGGGGTAGTCTCAATAGATTCGCCCTTTGATTCATTCAATTCATAGTTCAAGTTCAATAAGCTCAATCACTAAATCCGAATAGAAATTAGTTAATGGTAATTCGCATGTACTGTAGGTCTCATTTGACATACATGTATGTATTAAATGAAGAGGAACCACCTTAACACAGCTATATAATTGAGCCTCTAGGACATTGGAAGGTGCTTGTTGTCAATGACTCAATATCACTAGGTTGAAGGTTTAAACCATCTAACCTTTTAGAAACCACACATAATAAAAATAGCAGAGCACATGCAAACTAACAATGTTTGGATGTGGTTTTTACTCTAAAGCATATAATAAAAATAGCAGAGAACACGAAAATTCTCAATTTTGGATTGGTTTTTACTCTAAACGAGTTATGAAACTCACATGATATGGGCACACAAAGCAGGACCTTTGCCCATAGCCGGATGCAAGAAGAGAGGCATGATGGCGACAAACATTGTGGAAAGCATGAAGATTCCCATTAGCATCTCGACAGATCACAAATTGTACACTTCCCAATCTGTTGTTTTCTTCTTCAAATTAGTAACCTTAATAAGAAAAAACATTCATCTTAAAAGGGCAGACTTCAGCCTTAAAATCAAGTAATCATGTCAAAGCTAAAAGAATTTAGGCAAGATGACCTCTAAAAGGGCATTTATTGCCAAAAATGTCTAAGCGTAAGTTCGTGGCATAGGCAGCACAAGAACTAGAAAGGTTACATAAGAACTAGAAAGGTTACCAAGAAAATAGTGCGTTGCACTAAATTAAAGGATCTCTATAAGCCTGCAGACTGTAACTACAATTTCATAAAATCTGACCCACATTTCAAAAAGTATCCAATGCATATTGGTTGAGGAGAACAGATTCATCACATGATCTTCTCAAGATTCTTCAATCTTAGAGTCATCACTAAGAGAATTCACAAGGAGTCTTTGCACAAGGTAGAGGAATTTAAATCAGCTCGCAAGGAGAGACAAAATAATAGAGAGAACATCTCCTTATAATGAGAAGGCTGGAGTCCCCTCTGTTTTACAAGTTTTCCTTTTTCTTCCATTACAACTACATTTCTTGTTAGATATCCTGCTAGGCTCTCTTTTTAACTATCCCAATTCCTACAAAAAGGAAAATACAAACTAGAAGCTTCTAAACTATGAGGGGAGGGACATGTGACAAAATATTCCACTTTTAGTTATGAACTAACTCATACCTCAGTTTTTGAGGGACTAGTAGGCGAGGTTTTAAACCCAGGTGCCTGTCTTTGTGCGGCTCAGACAAGTATGAGTTGGTGCCACATGTGCTGGATTGTTAGGGACATGCCGTCTTAACAAATTACAAAAGAAATTCTATAATCAAGAAAAATTAAGAAATAATAGAAAAATGCAAAAGATATGTAAATTTGATAATTTAAATATATCGTAAATCATTTTTAGTCACATTTAGTTTTTCTTAAGGCTATCATCACAATGTTCATCACTTCTTGTAAGTAGTAACTAATGAAAAGATTATTTAAAATATACAGAGAACCAACTTACCAATATATAATAACTATCTGTGACTTAAAACTCATGGTAACGGTAAAATAACAACCATTAAAAAAAAACAAAAAAAACAAAAAACAGTAAAATAATAACAAACCACAAACCGTAATATTGACTAAAAGGTGGGGCCTTGAAGCCATGGGGCAGTTAATTCTTCACTACCTGACTGACTTTTAAGTTTTAATCTAGCTCGATCTTATATTCATCATCATTACCATAATCATATGTAGCATTGAAAATCAAGCCCATACTATCTACTACCTTACCAACACTACCTTTAGGCCCCATTATCCATATTGATGACTAAGAATTTGTTTTGGCTACCATATTAGTACCTATTTCCACATCAAACTCAATGGAAAGATGGAAAAAAAAGAAAAGAAAAAAGAAAACAGACTTCATTTCTATGATTTTGGTTGACTAATTGTGTGACTCACTCCATATCAATCACTAAACAATACCAATCCATGCCAGTCCTGTGTAGGTCCATAGTCCATACCAATCCATGCCCTATAAATGTCCATGCCAATCAGCGCTAGTCTAATCCCAGTCGAGTCTATCAAGACCCTTTGATATACATTCTTATATCGTTCACTAACAGCTCGAGCTTTTGGTGTTACTAGTTATTAACATGGTATCAGAGCAGGGGGGTCGTGTGTTCGAATCCCTTGGGACGTGTTTCTGTTCACTTCACGTTGGTCATTTGGTTTGTTTCTGTCCACATGTGGAGCCCCACACATGAGAGGGGCTATCAAGACCCTTTGAAATACATTATTCTGTCGTTCACTAACAGCTCGAGCTTTTGCTGTTACTGGTTATTAACAGAGTCAAAGCTTTTTTGCAATTCTAGTACCCAACTGAAGCCAATACCGATAGGCACCAAGTTGACTAGAACAAAATTTCGAACCAAGCTATTGGGTCCCATCTTTTGATCAACATGGGCTTGGATTTGGCCCTTTTTAAATGTATTTCTTTCAAGGCACATATGTTTTGAGTTCCATCTTTTCAGCTGCATCATATAACCTTTAATGACTAGAGACAGTTCATTTTGTTGACCATTTGATTCTTATCTGTATAAAGAAGAAATCCATAACTAGGCATTTGTAGCCATTTTTCACTTCCAATGCCAGCCCGCCTTTGAACTCAATTAGGATACATGACATCAATTTCATTGGGAATTTTAGGATGCAAAATAGCAAGATTACTCACAAACTTTCTTTGTAGATGAAAGAAAACTACAATCATGTGAGAATAGAAATTGACTGATACAAAACCACACAAACAAAAATGGGATGAGTTGTTTGCTTATTAATTTTCAATGGACGGAACTTTTTTCCTTCTTCTCTGATAAATACACACCCCGCCCCCCCCCCCCCCCCCCCCCCCCACCCCCCCCCCCCCCCCCACCCTTCAAAAAAAAAAAAAAAAACACTCACCAAGTCCCTCACCATTGGCGCTACAACCAGATTGATCCCTGGTTATTTCTATGGAAGGGAGGCTCCTCACCACTGAGCTACCGGTGGATTGGCAATGGGCAGCTGATTCATTTGTATAACTCTCAAATATGAGGGAGAGTACCTCCAATAAACACTTGAATATTCATCAAGATATTAACCTTAATACCTTATACATTATTGACAAAAAAAACTCTGAAGTTATAAAATGATGTGTAGAATTGCATGCATATGCATGCTTGGGCATACCAACTAGCAAATGTAATCACATTTATGTTAATGAAGGCAGAATTACCTGCCAGTGAAGAAGTCACGGGGATCCTTGACTTGTTCAACAAAACCTGGAAAATGATAAACGGAAAACACAAAAGAAGTTGAAGACAGAAAATTACTTTTTAACTTTTAACATCATTCAATCTTCAAATTCAAGATCAAATTACAATACTTTGTTGTATAAGTTGAATGGATAAAAAGAATGTTGTAGAAAAATTCTAATCGACAAATAAGTTCTGCGATTTGCACATGAAAATCAGAAAATGTATCTTTAGCCATAGACCTTAAAAATTATCTACAAGGAAGATGGCCTCAAAAATCCAAGAATAAAACAGAATCCTGATAGACAATTTCACAAATATAAAACTTGAAAAAAAAAAAAAAACCCACCACCAACAACAACTAGTAGAAGGGCAGAACTTACAGGAGTGCACTATTAAGAAAAAAGGAAGAGGCCTGTAATAATCCCATTGTCTACCCTGGGTTTAAATTTGAATGTTCCCGATACAACATTCTACAATATACCAATTTCTACTTTCCATTTAATCATATGGCATGTTTGTATGTCGCTAGAAAGGTATAATCAATAATTGTAGGATGCATTTCTACTCAATTTCATAACTACTATGTTCTAGAAAGAACCTAAAAAGTTATGGATACTGATAAAATTCACATTACAGATTTGCTGATTTGGACCCAAAACTAATTTACTAACAGGGGACTTGTACTTATCTGTTGAAACGGTACCCAATTCCCAACTTTGGTCCAAGCTACAGGACTCACACTTTCACCTGTATTGGTTCGGCCTAAACCCAGACCAGGTTTTGAGTAAAGGACCTGACCAGGTCTCAAATTGAGGTCCAAAAACTCATTAACTAATATAATATAAGGAATTGACTAAGAAACCACTTGGTCAGTAGACCCACTGGATGCATGACAATCAAAGGAGGCCAAATAATCGAAAGGTTTGGATGTAAACGAGGGGAATATGCGATATATCAGTCCAATCAAATGAACCGAACTCTTAGTTTTAAGTCCTTAAAGTTAATCGCTACAAATCATGCAAATTTTTGCGATAAAATCCAATGGTGAATAATGTCTTTAACAGTTAAACATTTTGGATTGCGCCATTTCATGGAGGAAAGTGTCCGCAGAAGGATTGGATTGGCTGAGGTTGGGACCATGCACTAAATAGGTGCGGTCTAGAAAAAAGCAATGTATATAACATTCAACAATGACATCAAGTACTTGGGTCTTTGGGTAATGAACCCATGTGCCCAACTGTGCCTAAATTTTATACAGGTCCAAAATCCAAATTTGTGCCCATACCTGACTCTTAAATTGGGCATTTGGAGACCCGTTTTCACTATTTCAAAAGAAGACTTGTCAGTTCTCACCCACTTTCCTCACCAAGTCAAAAATTTCTCATCGATTTCAACTACGATGACTTCTACATAACTCCATGACAAAACCAAGATTGAAACCAAACAAAAAATCAAACAAAAACAAGCAATAATGATGGAGGAATGAAATAATGAAACGGGCGGAAAGGAAACATGTATATACCAACGGCTTGCCATCCTCTGAAGAAGACGCGGTCGAATTCAAGATCGAGAAAGGAGGGATCGGTGTACCATGAGCTTGGTGGAGTTTGGGCTTCTTCCAATGGGATTCTGGGGTCGAAAGCTTCTACCAAGTGCAGACAATCGGTGGCTGATGCAGAGGCGGTTATTGGAGAAGTAGAGAGAAGACGAGACGACAAGGAAGAGAAGAAAGGAGATGGGGATTGAACAAGTATCGAAAAGGGCTTGGATTTAGGGTTCTTGTTGGGATTTATTAGCGTTTGATAATGGGGAGGAGAGATGAAGGGTTTCAAGAGCATTGAAATTGCAGCCATTGCTGCTGATCGATCTCTCTCTCTCTCTCCGCTTTGTCTCAATATTCCCGGGAATTTTATAAAACAGTTTTGGTGCTTAATGTAACAGCAGATTCCACCTGATTAAACAAACCTATGTGTGGCCCACCATTGATTTGATCGTAAATTATTGTTTTCCAATTCGACAGTAAGGATGATGCTGGTGAAATTTTACTGTTTGATGAGGCCTTTGACAACTCAAGATGATAAAATCATGCCTCCTCACATGAGACCAAATCCCAAATCCGTGAATTTTTATTTTTTTTTACCTTCCAGGTTACCTTATTTAGTGATCGGCAAGAATCCAAGCGGGCCCATATATTTTATCACGTTATAAGAATTTGGAGAATTTCAAAGGACAGGATTGATATTATAGCTGGGTTTTTGAAATTTTAATAAACAAACAAAGAATTACAAAAATTTCCTACGGCAAGCACGTGATAGTGAAATCATGAATTCTCAACACATTGGATTCAGTTGAAAATTGCTGCGATCAAATTCGACCTTACATTCTTATGGGATCTAAAATTTAAGAGTCCGGATCTCCTGTTAAAAAGAAGTCAATTGCTTCCTTGTAATGAGAAAATCAAGCAAGAGATTTTGTATAAATGGTAAATGCGAATTGGATGAAACGGTATCTCCATGTTTCTATTGGGGAATTAGACTCAAAATGTATAAGTTGAGAATAAGTGGTACTCGAATCTTAAGATAGAGGTAAGGGTGCTCATGGGCAGGGTCAGCCGGGGGCCCACCTCAGTGCAGCCCCAGTGGAGCAGATTTGGGCTGTGTGTTTCAGGCCCATAAAGCCAGGCCTAAAAGCCTATGTATGCTTAAAGGCCTAGCCTGGCCTGGCAAGACAGTTTTACACTAGGAGGTATATCCATTTTGCTAGGATGGGCCTGAACTTACTTCCAGCTCTGGGCTCAATCCAGGACAAATGTTAGGCCTGATAAAAAAATGGGCTGATCTTGGACAAGCTTTGGCCTGGCTCTTATAACACCCCTACCCTACTAAAGGCCTTATTCACACAGGCCAGATGCAACTCACATGAGTGCAGGGCACGCCTCTATCCTAATCCAATGGTCTGTTTACCTTGATCAAAAGTAAGCCCAGAAATGCCACTTTAACTCAACTGGGTCACAAGGTCACAACTCAAAGTTCTATAGCTTGTTAATGTTAAAATAAGGCATCTGCCATCAGAAATACTCTGAAAAGAAAAAGTTGAAATGGCAATTACTAGTAGGCCTTTCACATTTATTTGAAGCAGAGCATACAACTGGTAGATACTGCCAATGATACTTCCTGCAAAACTTCGCCCTTTGTTAGGGTGAGTTGGCCTCTTTTTAGCCACAGCTAAGATCAGCCGTATATGAGAAAGCTAACCTTGATTCAATAGTACCCAGGAATGTTCTACAAGAAAGCATACCTAGACCCAAGATTAGTGTGGACAAAAAAGCAGACGAACAAAAACAAATGGAAAAAGAAAAACAGTAATTGAGGAACTGTTCTGTCCTTGGCAGATAGAAAAACGTATGTTTTTGACCCAAAGTCTTAAATCCCACACATAGTAAGACATGGAAGGTGATAGCCTCAACAGAGTACTGTGAAGTCGGGTGTAACTTTGGACAATAGTTCATCCGCAGTAGGACCTACTAGGTGATATAGAGTTGCAGAAAATAAAAAAATCATCCTCTTTTCCACAATTTTTTTGAACCACAAGCTCAACTTGAATAGTTTCTGACGAAGAATCCTGAAATTTAATTTCTGTCGAGAAAACATGAACACAAACAGTGTCAAGTTCATAAGAAATGAAGAGGAAAAAAGAATCAAAAGACAATCCTCTTTGATGGTTGTATTAACTGGAAATGAAAAGAGTTTTACAACTGACATACAAATCTACAGTTTACAAACGTTTTTAACAAACTAAATAACACGGCGGCCCCCTTCAGTGGAAAAAGAAGTGTACCTCACATCTTGATTTGGGTTCTTAACCCTCCTCTCTTACAAAGGTTCTGAGAACAAGGTATGACTTCTGCACATCCTATGATTTCTAGTCACAGGCAGTTAGCAGAAACACGAATACGCCAAATGGTTCTTCTTAGAGACGTAATGTGAAATAAAATCAGGAGCGGAAGCTGAAGGACCTGATATTTGAGCAGGAACGAGTATTTGGTTCCTGCCGGAAGCTATCCTTTTCCCCGCGACATTTGCATAAAACAATCCAGATATGGCAGGTACAAAAACATCACTCTGGGAGCAGATGTAGAAGTCAAGGGTCTTCTCTAGTTCTGAGTTTCCCGAGTCAAGGAACTTATCCTTTTTATCGAAAGGCAGTATGTCTTCCTGCATTGCATCAGTTACGATCATTGAACTATTATTAAGCCATATCATATCATTCTTTACCAAAGATCAAGATGTTTAAATCATTTTGAGGAAAAAAAGACATTTATTACTTGATAGAAATAAGAAGTGTTTCCCACTTTTTAAAGGTGCAGAACATTTATCCAGTAAGCCCCATTGTACATGAATTGTGCCACAAAGCATGTTCCCCAACAAAAAAAATAATTTATTGTTTGATTAGTTGCACAACAATGGATTACTCATCAAACTTTCAGCATTCAGCAGGAATTTCATCCAGCAGTTGTATGGGAAAATTTTGGAACCATGACAAATTCATAATGGGGTCTGCATGATGAGTGGTCTGGATTGCTACAATATGGGGTTGACCTTTTCTTTTACTTACCTAAAAAAAGCCCTTTTCTGTTTGGCTGAAAATCAAGTTTAACAGAGCTATAGAAATGGAAAATGCTTCTAACCTTTGTATAAGTTTTCGGGAAGAGGTCTTTTAGAGCATTGAGACTCTCATCCCACCTAGATTGAGTCAGATAGACAGTCGTATCCTTGCCAAAACCGATTTTCCTCAAGAATACACCAATCTCCTGTGCGCTGTAACAATTTTTACTACCAGCACTTCCGCCGTCTTTGCAGCCCTTCTTTTGCAATATATCAACCCGCAGGTCAACTGCAATGAACCGGCCTTCTGATCTGCGACTAAGTGTCCGAAGTCTCTCAATCATCGAGTCAACAACTTCATGAATCTCAGGTTGCAATTCAAGGGTGGCAAACATGGCCAAGCATGCTACAGAATCCATCTCCTTCTGTGTTTCCCTTATTCTCATATTCACAGAAGGGAAGAAAGTTGAAAGCCTTAAAATTCCTTTCTTAGTGAATCTTGGTTCAATGTGTTCAGCAATGTAGTCTTCCGTCACCCTGTTAGGGACCCTCACAATTGCGGGCATTTTTGATGTGATCTCAGCAGGCTGCTCCCGTGCTACATTGACAATGCCATCCAGGCTCTTCACAAACTTTTCAATATCATAAACTTCCTGAAAACTCCTGTTAGATTTGTAATATTTTAATCTTCCGATTGCAACTGAAAGAAATGCATATCCAAGGCAAGTTGCATTGATAAGTGCATAACATTGTTGCAAAAAATAAAACATATGCGTAGATGAGGAAATGATTAACGGTTGTCTCAGGACCAATCCTTCACGAATTTTTATGGGCCATAGGCTTGAAAAGCCAATTGAAAGGTCTATGATCTCCATTTTTTGCAGACACCTAGATCAGGTGATTCAATTTCGTCCACAACAAACCACCCCTCTATCTATCTATCTACTGATCAAGACTGTCCCTATTTCCTCCAGACTAATTTAATGCTGATCAAGACTGTTCTCTATGGCGAATGAACCCCATAAATTTTTTAGCTGTTGATTTTTGAGAGGCCAATATCTCAATCATTTCAGGTCCTTTTGATCTCAGATTTGGTGGGCCCCAATAGAAGCACAGCCATTTCCATCCCCCCGCCCTCTCCTTCCAAGTGGGTTACACACAATACAAATAAAGCAATGGGGGAATTTGGATCCTCTGAAATTTATGATGAAAAGACTCTCCATCCCGTCTGTCTAAATATCATGTGGGGCCCACCTTAAAACTAGACTGCTCAAAAGCCATATTCTCCATATGTATTAGCAGCTCCAGCTTTTGTCAACATCACCATCAACATCTGATCTGTCAATTATTAGCAACAGCCATAAAAGATTAAGAATTTAACATGTTCACTTTTGCCTTCTGGTACAGCCTTCAGGTTGTAGAAAAAACAAATTCTTGAAAAAGTCTCTGTATTTATAAAAGAAAACAATACAGTATAGGAGAGGTATACTGTAGCAAAAAAGGCGAGAAGCCAAGCCCCCAAAAAACAGGAGGACCATAACCCCAGCCCAAGGAAAAACAAGGCAGAAGCTAAATAAAAGAAAGCTGAAAGGCGAGGCCCAGACCAAAATATGGACCCAAACCCCATCCACAAAAAACCCCAAACGGGAAAGACAAATTTACAAGGGATACAAAATAACATTCAAATCACATTTCAGGTTGTAGAAATTAGATGCAGGTAAGTTGCAGGTTAAGTGCGTTGAGTTGACTGGTTGTGTTAGGGTCGGTTAAGAGTTTGTCTGAGATCAAACCAACCTGAATTGCACCCATAGTCTGTAGTTTATTCCAGAAATCTAGATAAATATTAGAACATTTCCTTTCTAATGTTCTAATACCAAGAAAAGTTTCCCCAGAATCCAGGAAATAAGGAACCTAATACCAGTAGGTGCCGAGTAAAACGTAATTTGCTATTGTTTGTAAAGTATCCAGAATCAATCTGTCTCAACATGATATGGAACCAATATCCTAAGCATATATAAATATCTTGGTAAGGCTTACCTCTCATCGCCAGGATTGCTTCCCCTGATGTCAGGAATTACAAGTGTGGCCCCTAGGTACTTAGCAATCACAACTGCATCTGCAACCTGACAATTAAACAAAAAACAATAAACAAGAGGACTTTGGAAAATCACTTCATGTTCCAAGAAAACATTAACAGGGCAATGAAAACATTAAGGGGACAATCTGGCATTTCAAATAAAAAGAAAAAAGGGAATCTTATTCCTACGAAGGGTCTTTTCTCAAAAGCGGTGGACAATCTTGTCATGAAAAATAGAACTAAGGTTTGTCAAACATGCCATTCTAGACCATGGGTGGCAAATTTTCTTAGGAAATGGTCCTCCACCCATTTCCTCGTGAAAATGGATCCAAGAACATGAGAAAAATGTGGGTGGTTAAAACACCTTTTTTTTTTCTGGAGATTTTTTTTTAGAAAAAGGAAAAGATCGCACCAACTATAAGAAAAGCCCCCTTCTAAATCATTTCCATTCCCTAAGGCCATGTTTGTGTAACTCCGAGGATTTCATTATGTGCAACGCTTTTCCATGTGGAAAGAGAAAACTTTTGAACTAGTTTTCCTTGATTACACAGAATTGACAGAATACACTTTCCTATGGGTTGGGGAGGGGTTTGGGTCAAATAATCTTTTCCACACCCACACAAAAACAGATTTCTGTGGAGTCAAAAAATCATAGCATTACACAAACAAGCCCCCAAGGAAATGCCCAACAATGCTGTAAGTGTAGCAGACATGGGAAAGAGTAATCCTTACTAAGAATCCAAGTTGTAGCCAAGAGAACAAAAACGGAAAGAAGGCCTTTTGTGTGAACAGCAAGCCCTGCTCTTCTCTTTTGCCACAAGGAAAGTCACTATTAGTGACACATTTCATGAAGGCCCAATGTCTGCTAAAACTAGGGATGTCAACAGATCTCCAATTACTTGGTTGCTTGAAGGAACCCAAACAGAGAAATCTGGACATGAACCCTTCTTGGGATCTGATTGATAATCAGGTCTGGATGCGGTCAGGTGCTCACCTAAATACCAATGTACTCGAGTGATCTATGCGTGCGTGCGTGCGTGCGTGTGTGTCTATACACACACACATTTATTTTTATTATAAAAATAATATACAGTCCACATGCTAATAACATTGTGTATAATATAATAAAGTATAGTACATAATATAGTACATAACAATTTAACATATTGTAAAATGGCATTGATCTCCTGGCTGATGTAGGCCATGGAATCATGAGTGAGAACACAGTGGAGCCAACCTGAGCGCTGGAACCAATTCCAATGTACTGTGGATATTCAGATCCAAGGATCTATCAAGATTGAGATACCATATAAAATCAACAAAAAAAATTCCCTTGATCTTAGATCCAAGCAAAGGGCTACTACAGAGAAAGGTCAAACTGGGTCCAATGGCCATACTAGGGGACCAGAGGGGCATTTCGAAGGAGGGATCACAAGGGGACCAGAAGTGGGCCCCACAGAGGTATTGCTCTCCTGGGAGATCAAATCCATATGATAATACATTTGAGCTGGGCCTGGAGTTGGGCTGGGTCAAGGTCCAAGACTCCTAGTCCACAACGGATCCAACCTGTTTGCACCCTTAATAAACAAGGCATTGTGTATGGTAATTAGCCCAATCATAGGATTGGCTGGTGGGCTATCATGTGCGAGACCAAAAACATACATATTCGAGGTGACCAAACTATATTACTCATATGTACAATGGTCTGCAAACTCAGCCAAAAATGTACGTGTTGTGTGTGTGTGTGTGTATCTTTCTGCATTAAACAAGAAACTCACAATAGTTGGATGGTTAGGATAGTGTTGTCAATGCCACGAAATACAGGCCACCCACAAAGTGACCCACAACAACAAAAGCCCTGATGTTCAGGACGGTGAGCCATAACAACAAAAGCCCTGATGTTCTTCAAATTCTCCACTTCAATGGTATTGACAGATGCATGCTTTTCTACACTACTCTGAATCTACTAACAGCATTTTATTCAGCAGGTTTATTGATGCAACCAAAAATATCAACTTACATGAATAATACAGAAATATGAATCATTGATCAAAACATCGACCACCACTTCCTTGTTAGTTACCAAGATATAAATTTCATATACAGAAAAAGAAAACCAAAAATCAACAAACTCCAATTCAAGCAAACAGCCACATATTGAATCATGAGGTTTTGACTGCCAAAGGAAGCCCAATCAATAAGAATGAAAGTGAAACTAGTGAAACTAGCTTACCTGGGAGATATGGTATTCGGGACCACTTGACAATGAAAACGTGATGAAGCCTTTTAGTTCATCTGCCCCTTCTGCAAGCCAAAAAAGGCAAAACAACCACAAATGAGATAAGAAGGAATTGTCAGAAATACTACAAGAATTTGCTGTCTGTACTCTGTTTGCTGCTCTTGATCTCTGTTCGGGGTGTCTTTAGCTTTGTAGCTTGTTCTGTTTTTCTTTTCTTCCTAATCAGTATAAATCTTTTGTACCGATTTGGTTTTAATGAAAGTTAACTTAAAAAAAAAAAAAAAAAACACCTACAAGAATTCTTTTATTCATAACTCCCTAGCATTGAAGCAGAACTTACTTGATTTTGGCCTGGTCCAACAAGGTTTCAGTGTTTGGTCGTCCTCCTTCCAAGGCCCTTTACTCAACCTTGAAAGTGTGGCTGCACCTTTTTCTTCAACCTTCATTTCATCAAAAGAAATATCTGATGTCTCCGGAATGCTCACCTTCAAGGAAATATAAAAAATCTCTCTTAGGGAGCACTCAGCAGAAATTCACTCATAAAAATGCAGAAGTTGACAGTTTTTACGATAAATCAGCTTAAGCTGTCAAGAAGATGAGGGAGGGAGAACCACTTCATGACCAACAAAAGCAAGTCAAAAAGGAAAACCGAAATAACCCCATAATAAAAGTAATATGGGTTCATACAGCATGATGACCTTTCTTATAAGCAACATAAATCAATGATTAAATCATCGACCAGAAGAAGCATTCGCCTCCCATTATGGAACATGTTAAAAATCATAGCATTGATGAGCAGGTTGAAGATTATATAAAAGCAAAACTAGGTCAAAAGGGAACAGCAGATTTATTTTTGGCCGCCTTCAAATAGTTCTGAGGGAACCAAAAGTCATACCCAAAGCAACCAATAAAATCCAAGAAAGCATAAAGGCAATGATCCAAAGGCCTACTTTTTCCATGTACCAAAGCACCATCACCGAGGAAAAGAATTTCAGTTTTCATGCCACAGCAGGCTCAGGATCACACCTATCATCAATAATACTGTTAAAGCAAAAAGTTTTTATGAATGTGGTTTCCAGTTCTACCAGTACAAATCTTGCTGCAACCACATTCTTTAGTTTTAAACTGTAAGCCACAAATATTCCAATAAAGGCTTGAGTCAACTAAGCTTACAATATCAGGTGAAGGAATGAATCAAATAACACAAGACTCAAATAGTAAGGCCCTCTACTACTCCTTGATAGATCCGTCAAAATAGGTCACATATGTCTATCATATTGTGTCCAATATTTCATTTGTGTAAAAGCAGCTAAAATCCAGATCCCCCCTATATCCCTGGTGTTTCATTGTGGTTCCATCCCGTACCTCAGCATATCACAACTCCCAAAACTATTCAAGAACAGAGCACAAAAGAACACTTTAAATCAAGGTGAAAAAGACTACAGGGGAAGTAAAAAGAAGTACATATTCGGTAGCAACCATCCTGATATGGTAGACAATCTCTCCAAAGCACCCCACAACCTATGTTACCCCTTATGTGGTACCAACATTAGATAATTAAAACAATAGCACTGATATCCAGCCACCCTGCTCCACCCACCCCACAATTCGATTAGATAAACTATTTCAGTCTACATCAAGAGCTCATGAAAGCCCTTATTTCCATAGATTATCATAAAGAACAGAAAATAGCAATTACATCCTGTGACAAGGCTTCAATGATGGTGGTGACTCTTGGGGCACCCATGGCATAGAAGAGATGGGGAACAAGAAATCAGATTCTGAATTGTGTCACACCACCTCTTGATTCTCTGATTTAATCATAATCATGTCAATGTAAATGATGCAACAGTAAGAACTTCCCTTCAATGAAAACTTACCCAACCTCTAAAGAATTCCCATAAGAGCTAAAAATTCTAATAAATACATAAGATCTTTCAGAAATCAAAACTTAGGCAGAGGAATTGACCACACTATCAATCAACTCAGATCTAAATGTAGGCAAGCGTCAGACCCAATCTCACACTCACTCAAGCGTCAGTGCATTTTGGATTTCAACCCATGAATTCATTTTTTCCACAGACCCAATCTCACATTCACTCACTACATGAATTTCCATCAGACCCAATCCCACACACTCATCAGCAGTGTCCTCACCGTTGGGTTTCAACCCATAAATTCTTTTTCCACAGTGCATTTTCTGTTCCAAGATCTCCATTAACCCAGATCTTCAGATCTGAGATTGGTGGGTCCCTCAACCAAGCAGAGCCCTTTCCATCCCCACTCCTCCAGTGAGATCTAGATCAGGACAATCCCACTCTACTTAAACTCAAACCAATCCTTCTCCATATAGAAAGAAAAGGGAAAAAAGAAACACTCTTGTGACAATGCATGCACCTGTTATATACCAATGGCCGATTTGGGTGCCCTCAAAATCCTTTTTTGTTATATCGGATACCGCTTTAGGCGGCCAATACCGTTACAAAAACTAATCTTTCTCCGCCAATTACGATTTCAGTTAATTTAGACATCCAAACGCGTCCTTCGGAGTCGGGATCTAGAAAACTATAGTTATGTACTAGTCAAAGTAGTGGAGTAAGTGAGTACTGACCTCAACGGGATCGAAGTGGTCTCGTTTGATCGTGTTCCCGAGCATTACGAACATTACAAGTGTAAGAAAAGCACCCAATACCTGCTTCGGATCCACAGCCATTTTCCTGATCTAGGAAGAAAAACAGGAGCCGAAAAGATCGCAATCGCAATTAGATCTCAATGAAAGACCGTCCCCAGAATCCCCTTTTAAAACCCTAGATTTCTAGAGAGAGAGAGGAGTTTGGAGGGTCGCTGCAGATCTGCGACACCCACGAAAATGGAAAACGACGCCTCTCCCCTCCTTGCCTCCATATGGACCCCACGGGTAAATTTTACGATGCTTGTAGTGGGGCCACTTAAATAACATCTGATGATTTGAAAATGATCAAATTTCACTCTAATTAGAGGTCACCACCCATAATTATATTGATCTCAAAGTAAGGTTCTATAAAAATTAAAACTAAGTACTTTACATTGGGAGCTACTCAGTCGAAGCCCAGAACTCTTAAGCACGAAAGGGCTCATGTAATAATTTATTCGAGTAGACTATAAAATAGGAACCCTTGATAGTCGTGACTCATGAATTACGGGTTTTGGCATCCGACCGAATGGACTAGATCATTGATAGCTATGCACTCGCTTTGGATGGCAAAAATATATTGATCGTTGATCAAGTGGTTAAAATGATGATCCAAACCTCTCGTTACTGTAGATAGGATTTGAGAGGCCTGTCCGCTCCCAACATTTGGCTATATTCTATCCAAGTGAGATCTAGTGGGCCCCTGATTTTCAAGGGGGTCCTGATTTATTGATGGGACCCTACCTCTTGATTATTGTCCAATTTGGGACATCCACTTGGGAACCTACCATAGGAGAAAATCTCATTTTCATAGAAACATGCACATATTTTTCTTTTAGGAGCTCTCTCTCCTTTACGCATGGAGTGTGAAATAGGGTCTATGGGAAATCTGAATGATTTGAATTCAAAATTTAAGGACCATAGGAGATTCTAAAAATAGAAGGCGAGGATAGAATTTGATACCATGATCTCTCCTTGAGGGAAATTATACAGGCCCCTCTTTGAGATTTGAAGTGCGTAACCATTACACACCTACAGATGTGTAAAAATGGGCTCATTCACACCATTTACACTCTTAAATTTAAGCAAGTGAAGTGTGAATGAGTGTAAAAAGACGTGGTAATGTGTAGAAACATGTGTGGAAACAAAACGATCCCCTATTCTTCTTGTCCTTTAATTTTTCTACTTCCAGAGTTTGTGGCTACATCTATATTCCCTCCCAAGTTGAGGCAGAAAAATGTTCACCAAAACTGGTGATAAGTTACTTGTCTGGTGGAATTCCTGTGGAAATAGATGCATAGTTGTGTTCACTTGCAACAATGATATTAATCGTTTAGGAAGATGGCAATTCACCCAAGAAAGCATCATTTTCATGACCACTATCATTAATGTAGAGGAAAGAACATTGGCAAAACCTAGTCAGAATGAAAGGGAATTAAGTACAGAAAGATGTAATTAATCTAAAGAAATCATCATTATCTTGACCAGTCACATTATTTACTTGAGAAGAGGATATTGTAGCACAAAGAGGAGAGATGAGAAAGGACAAGGGAAAGAAAATTCAGAGGCTTTGGGTGTGTGATGGAATACAAAGTTGAGAGGTGGCCCACTACTGATGGGCCTGATTTTTGAATGATCATAGCTTTAGATTGATGGACTTGATCAACGCAGTCAATGCGATGTATGATTTTTTTTTTTTTTTTTTTTTTTTAAGCTTCTTGTTAATTTATAGCTGATCAGGGAAGGGATGCTTGGCAGGGTAATTACAACTGTTAATCATAGCCCAACAGGCATCCACTTTTGCTAATCATAAAGCTTAGTCCCAGCCCAACCCTGCAGGCCTCAATGTCAAGGCCAACCCCAATCTGTCCTTTTAAAAGGTCAAATGAAAATTATAATTAGTAGGATGTAGATAGGTGAGGGGGAAAAACCAATGAATAATTTTCGAATGCTGTAGTAATCAACTAGTAAAGATCTTAGCCGTTGAATTGGGCCGAGCCTTGTTGCAATTATAGGCTTCAACATAGAAGGTCAAGGATAGTCCTCCTAAATGGGCTTTGATTCCTATATCCGTCCTGACCCATGGGCCAAAAATACCTGATCAACCCAACCCAGAAGAACAAGAACCATGAAAGTGGATGAAGAAGCATTCAATGCTCCTAGATCCATACCAGCTATCCTCGTCGATTAGGTGATAATTTTTTACTAATTGTGACCTGTAAGGCTGATTAATAGTTGTTGATTAGGTGTTGAATGTTTGGAGTGTGACTTCTCAACTCTCTTCTGATTGTTTGTTTGGGACAGGTCTTATCTATGTTTGACAATTTATTCTTGCCATCTCCTGATGAGAAAACAAAGGAATAAAAGAATAGTGATCATCAGTGGAACATGTGATGAATTATTGACCATCTATCTGGTAGGCTCCAGCTCACCATGGTGGTGTATCACTTTTCAGCCAAATTGGTTCAAAAGTTCAATCCATGGGTTTATGAATATATGATAATGGTCTGAGGCTCTGAGCCAAAACTTCATTTTTCTTTGGTCATTATAAAACATTGAGCTTTTTTTCACTTCAAAACTTCCACCTGTACCAACTTACAACATGGCATCCAGTGTGTCTATCCAAGGTTTGGAGTCAGAAGTATACCAGATCCAGACCTATTTTTAAACAACAATTTTGGTTCCATGTCTAATTCCAATTCGGAACTTATTTTATTAGTTCCACACCCGGCTCTAATAGGAAGATCCAGATCTGATTCCGGAATTAGGTCCAACTAGAAGACCGAAATCTAGAACTTCTATTCCTTTTTATTTTTTTATTTTTTTATTTTTAAATAAGGAAATCATTCAACTTATAAGAGTGCACCAAGTCTAGTACATTCATGATCAAACATAAAAATGTCCAACAAAAGTTGGTTTTAAGCTATAGTTTACAATATTAAAAACTCATATGCAGAGTACCGTGTCCATAGGTCAGAACTTGTATAGATCTAAAATTGGACCCGTTTATCAATTTGAACCCTAAATGGGTTCTGGATCTGGACCCATTTATGAATATGAACCTAAAATAAGTTCTAAACCCAATCTGTTGCGGATCCGAACCTCTGTGCATCTGAGAATCGGACACCCTTTTGCATCCCGAAGTGAATGTGCATGAACAATGAGTTTTTAATCTTTTATTTGAATTATGTTCTTATTCTTATATATGAAAGGTATGAAAGCTGGATATAGTTGGAGAAAAAAGTGCAAAATCTTTTTTTTTTTTTTTAACTTGAGCCACTTCAACTTCATAAGTCACATAAGCAATGAGAGACTAAAGATAATCTCTAATTTAATATTTTTGCAACAAAATTATTATCTCATTTCATACTTCATAAGTCACATAAGCAATGAGAGATTAAAGATAATCTCTAATTTAATATTTTTGCGACAAAATTATTATCTCATTTCATGTCACTTTTCATGATTTTCAAAACATTATAACATCAGCACATGTCTAATTTCATGTCACTCATTATTGTATTACATAGGAATGCACTCTGGGCAGTTAGATGAGACTGGGACACCCAACTACCAACCACTGGCATACTCAAGCTAGGTAAAAATTATCTCTGTCACCCTTTAATTAAAAAAGTTAATGATACATATGAAAATAAAAAAGAATTAAAATTCATTGACTTTAATTAAATTTCCCAAAGTATCTCTATTGGGCTGCTCTATCATATCCACTTTTTTTTTTAGTGGAGCTACTAGACCACTCAATTCCATTTCTCTTCCAACGCCTTATGTACTAGCATTGCCCCAAAAAAAAGTGCAACTGGGTTAAAAATTAAGAACGACCTCTTACCCCAATAGTAAGAGGCGTTAGCTCTTACCTAGTTGTCCAATGTTCGAACTTAGGCAGCCACCTTTCCTCACTGAGGGCTGTCCTACCTCGCCTGAGGTGTTTTTCCCTCACCTCATCCAAGGTCTACTTCCCTGCTGTGTCCTAGCTCCCTAGTATGGGTAAAAAATAATTAGGGTCTAAAATGCCCAGTTCATGATGTGCAAAGGGGCTGCTTGACAGATGAGATGAGACCATCCATTCAATATTTGTGGGCCGGGAAAATGAACAGTGAGGATTGCTTATCTAAGTTGTAGTGCAGATGAAGAAAAAATAAAAACCAAGATTTGTTGCCCACCACCATCTTCCATGTCATGATTCCCATCCATAACATAGGCCCACCATAATCACTATGATGCAATGTCATCAGAATAAAAATGTGAAAATAGTAAGAAAACTATAAATTGTCTTAAGGATAATGATTATTTATGTTTTTTCTCCTTTCTGTAATTTTAATATTTTTAAATTTGGATTTATTTTTTTAAGAAAAAATTAATCTATAAATCTCTGAATTTGAATATATCTCAACAATTTGCAATATCAAAGATCATATACTATGGGGAATATGGGGAAAACAAAAGGAAATGGAAAACATGGTTGGTAAGCCATCAGATCAGATATATCAAATTGATTGTAAGGATCAAGCAGGTGGGACCCATCAACAGCTAAGTTGCCTAGTTTGCAACTTTGTATAATAACTTCTGAGGCTTTTTTTTTTTTTTTTTAAAGAGATAAATTTGAATAAGAACAACCAACCACACCTAGAAAAGCACAGAAGACAAAAGGCTACAGATCTAATGATAGAACCATAAAAGGGTTCTTTTTATGGTGAAGTTAAAAGTGCTCAAAATGAATAATGATGGTATCCATTTAACCGGGATCTTTTTCACACCACCAGCAGTAATGGTGAAGTTAAAAGTCAGACATGTGATGTGAGGCATTTTATTTACCATGTTTAGATAATAAAGAAAATGGTAGAGAAGTAAACATATAACATGACACTACTTACCTTTGACTCCTCTACAAACCTCTTTCTTTTTACACTTCTTACAAAAAAGTGCAATAAAGTGTAGCATAGTAAACTTTATAACAAAATGTGATTTTTAATATGGGGTCAGCTCTCCTAAGCTCGAGCTTAGGATAAGGTAAGCTCAAGTTTGTGGTGGTGGGCCCACATAGTAGGGGGGGGGGGGGCGATTTTAAGGACTCCGTAAGATCCGTCTCTCTGCAAAAAATCAGCTCCAACCGTGATTTCTATCATCTCCATATGGGCCCAAAAGTTTAATGGTTAACGGTCCATTTGGATCGATACATAGTCGATCCAACGGTCCAGATAATTCGGATCTGACCGAAAGTTGGTGGACATGTGCAAATTAGGAGAGTCATGTGTATGGACCAAAGATGGGCCCCACAAGCATGGAGCTTACAAAATTTTATCCTAAGCTTGAGCTTAAGAAAGCCTTGCTCTTTTAATATTTATTCCTTTTCTCACATATACTTTATCTCATACTATTCAAATAAAGATTTTATCATATCTCTGCTTTTACTTTAACATACCTTACTTTTACCTTTTCTATGAATTGACATCCGGCTCATGCCTATTTCTCCACGGTCCACACATTTAAACAAATTAGTCCGGGCTAAAATTGGTTAGTGATTTAATAATTCCAAATAAAGATTGATTGAAATGGAATGTCTTCTTCTCACATCCATCTAGGATGCAAAGTTTAAGCTTTTTTTTCCCCTCTTGGATACCCAAGTCTAGGGTGGGGTGGGGCCCAAGCGAGTTCCATGGAAGAGGAAAGAGGAAGGCCACAAAGTAGAAAGAGAAGCCCACACAAGAGGAAAATGTGGCAAATCTGTTGACATGCAATGTTGCCAACCAACTAAGCAATCCCTCGTTGTCATATGAAATGAGAAGTTAGTGAAACATGTCAACCACATTCCCCTGGGCGGGCCCAGTATCCCTTGCTGAAGTTCTGAGAATGCCAGTCTATCTTCAGTTAAAATCCTATACAAATCCCTCCAACCAAAGGGTGTTAGACCTGGGAGTCATAGAGCGCTGCTGTGGGTAGCAACATCCATTCCCACAGCACCCTCCAGAGATGGCTCCGTGGAAGGGCAGGTTCCCTTCCATGTTCCTAGTCAATGGGCCGAACTTAGCAAAAAAAAAAAAGGGTGTTAGACCTTATATAAAATTGCAAAAGCTCTGTGGAACTAGCCATCCCATCTGAATTAAAAAAAAAAAAAAATGCATGGAGGGTTCTGCAAACCTAAATAAGATGATTCCCAACTGCTCAGTCTCTCTGTGGTCTGGGGCCACAATTCAGATGAAACAGCTGATAACCTGTACACCAATTGTCCTTTCACAAAGATAATTTGGGCGAATGTTCCTAACCATTCAAAAAACCTGACCCAATTCCCTTATTTCCATCAATGGTTTTGGTCCACCTACCCAAATTAAATTCTATTCCTGGGAATGGCTACTTCATGGTATATTTGGAAGGCAGAATGAGTACCACCTATTTAGACCTCAACCAACAATCCACCTCTCTTCACTTTCGAAAGAATTTTTAGACACTCCCAATGAGACAGGAATTGGGGGCATCATCTACTAACACAGGGAAGCTTGCAGCAGCATACTCGAAGAAGTGGCTAATGAAGATAAATGTCCAACATAAGACCTCTTTGTTTTCTCTGAGGCGTAGTGTCACGATCCGAGCCCGAGATTAGGGTTACCACGACTAAATCCCAAGTCGCGATCAACATACTTACTCCCGTAAATCTCGCATTACCGAAGTCAATATAAAATTCACAAGGGATCTTACAATCATACATGCTCAATGTATATTTTGTGGAAATATATAAATATATTAACATCCATTGAAGACATATAAGTTCTTTACATAAGAGTAAAGTTTACTTACACATTTCATTTCCTATTTAAGTTCAAGTCAACATGCATATTCAAATACAATGTAGGTGACTACTATTCACATCAAAATGAATTTATATCCGAAACGTTTCAAAATGTTCTACATATTGCCCTCCGAGTTACGTCCACTCATTTAATCCTCCTGGAGAAACCGGATTAGCCTCCTCCGCTGGCGGCGCGGCCTCTGCATTATTGGAACGGGCAAGTTGGCCTGTAATGTCATCAATAACACTGTGAACATGACGGTTCAACAATGTATACACAACTCTATGATAACAATGTGTTTAGCAATTCTAAACAATTCAAAATCAATAACCATATACATTCATTTATTCACTCATGTAGTTCTCCCCTGAAGGAAGCATTCAGTGTCATTTAGTTCTTTCCTGAATGAAGCATTCAGTGTCATTTAGCTCTTCTCTGAAGGAAGCATTCAATTCCATTACGTACACTTTACCAAGTGACTTTTCATTGTCCTCTATGGCATAGGCAAAAGAGCACAC
This sequence comes from Persea americana, assembly GCA_029852735.1. NCBI lineage: Eukaryota > Viridiplantae > Streptophyta > Magnoliopsida > Laurales > Lauraceae > Persea > Persea americana. The sequence continues at coordinate 4,387,909 of CM056812.1, forward strand.
CATTCATGACCCAGCCTTAAGATGGACTCATTCAATTTCATATTATATACTTTATTAAGTGACTTATCAAATGTGCGGGTGCACCAGTGTCTTCATCAGAGATCACGGGTCCCACGGAGCTCCGGAACGCTCAATCTACTGGAGCAGACTTATTCTTAATTCATTACAGTGGTTCATTTATTTCAGTTCCTTTCCTTTCATTTTATGCATTTCATTTAATTAATTCGATATATTATTCAATGGTAGCTCAACAAGGAGCATAACAGTATTGGACGTGAGAGGACAAGCCAACTCAAGTCTGAAACAATTAAATTTTCCTAAAACAACATTCGGGTGAAACGTTCATTATGCAATGTATGTGTTATTCTAGATGACATCACTTTTTAGTTAAATTTATATTCACATAAGTTTAGCTAATAACCATGAAGGTTTAGGAAAATATTAAAAATAAATTATGAAACTCCTATAATGTCGGTCACCTGTTGGTTGACCGAACTCTGGAATTCGGCTGATCGAACTCTGTCAGTCGGCTTTCCAGAAGCTCAATTTACTGATACAAAACCTGACATTTCTCTCAAGGAAACTCGGTCACCTCGTCGGTCAGGCGTCGGTCGACCGAGGTCACAGTGTCGATTAGTCGAGTTCGGTTTAGTCACCCCTCGGTTCCAATTCCAGAGAGCTGAATGAGAGCCCAGGCAGGCTTGGTCAGCTAGGTCGGTCGACTGTCGATCAACCAAGCTTCAATGTCGGCTGACCGAACTCAGTTCGGTCAGCTTTCCAAAAACTGAATTTCCTGCGAGATTCAGCCTAGAAAGCTTCGGTCATGTCGTCGGTCAGCCTGTCGGCTGACCGAATTGCTCCCAGAAGTTCAGAAATTCTGAACTGGAAAATTTCTGGGACTGAACTCCTTAAGTTCCAATAAGTCTATTAACACATAAAATCTATAGAATTGAGTACACTTGCTTTGTTTGGAGATTAATTAGCAAGAATCTCCTCTTCTAGCTTGAATTTGAGATGGAATCCTCAAACCAAACCCTTTTTTTAACCTAAAATCAATTCAATCCACAAATGGAACTCCAATGAGTTCCTTACACTAGAAACCACTCTAACTCAATGAATAGAACTTGGCAGTTCGAAATCCAACTGAAAAACACCTACTTGTAGTCTCTTTGGTGAAACTCTTGAGATCTTCTCAAGCTCTAAACTTCAAGAAACCAAAGAACAAGATAAAGAAGATGATGGTGAAGGTGGAGCTTCTCTTCAATTCACTTGTCAAGCTTCCAAATCACCACTCAATGGAGAGAAATTGGAAGAAGGAAGAAGAAGAGAAAGAAAGAGAGGAGGAGAGTTGTGCTGGGATAGATGAATGAACTCAAATGAGTTCATCATCATCTTATAAATCCAAATTTTGCATTGAACCCCCCCTTAACTCCATTAATTACAATTCAAGTCAAATGAAGGGTCATTTGATCCAATTCACGCCGAATGAAATTGCTACAATTACGGAAACTAACGTACTCCTCGAGATACACGTGCGGGTATCAAGAGTTTCCGCATTCGACGAAATACACAGAAATTCGTATTTACGAAAAAGTCCTCGTATCCCTCAATCTAAGCCTAAAAGCAATTCAATTCCTTCATTACCTTATCATTTAGCTCAAATTGCTCATTTGAGACAATTTCAATTCAATTTGGCTATTAAGTCATATTAACTCCTTAAAACACACTTAATTAGCATTAATCTCGATTAATTAGAGTTAATCTTGATTAACTTGGAACAGAGTGTTACACGGAACAGAGCTACCACTTATTGGTGAAGAAGGGTGGACCTAGGTACAAGGGTATAGGGGCTGAAGCCCCCACCTATACCTAAAAATATATGAAAAACCCCTACAAAATTTGAGAATTAATGTGTTTTTTATATTTGCCCCTTCTCCGGATATTTCTGTTACATAGAAGCCCCCTTAAGTTGAATTTTTTGGGCCTGCCTCTCTCTCTCTCTATATATATATATATATATAAATATGTATGGGGGGGCGGCCCTGTAAGGACCGTCCTTGCGGCCCTCACCGTTTGGAATGCCCACTATGGCCCACTTTATGACCCATTGAAATTGACCACTCATTCATAATCCCCTTATAGGCATTGAATCTCATGAATTTGCATGGATTCGAATGAACTAGACAGTTGGATTGAATGTCAATTTTTCTTCTTTAATATAAAGCTATTAAACTTGTGGACCATGGATGAAAGGGTTAGAGGTATTAGATTGATTTTAAATTTGATATATAAGTTGGCCTCACTTGGATATTTCAATCCCCCTTTTTCCCATGACCAGTGGGGTCTCATGGTGAGCCCCAATAGGCAGTCCGCACAGTAAACCATTAGGACGGTCCTTACAGGACCGCCTCGCTGTATGTATGTATGTGTATATATATATATATTCTAAAATGGGGCATCATAGGAGATTCATCTCATAATATCTAAAGAATAGAAATGCCAACGCAATTGATTTTTCACCAAAAGTCAAGTTCACAATTACCCCTCATATTTCAAAAGATGCTTCTCCCTTTGAGGGAGATCTTAATGTCCAAGTCGAGAATTCCATAGTCCATTGCTAAAGATCAATTAGTTGGGGCTTCCTTTGGAATTGAAATTGTTCAGTATTATTGTCTCACGTTGTTTAACCATGCATTAAGAGAGATTTTAATCCAATCAAAATTCTACCCACTATCAATTTAATGATGTGAAAAACACATGATTTATTTATTTATATTTTCTTATTTAAATCACTTTCTCAGTGTAATTAATCTAATAATGGAATAGGAGCGTCCCAAGTATTAATTCAATCAAGTGTATCCTAGCTTTTAATTTTAGCTCCTAAAAGTTTGAGAAGTACATATAGTACAAATTTATTATAAAAAATTCAAAAAGAGTTAGTGTCTATATAGTATTGGTGCCAATTCAAAGGAAGTAGGTGTGATTGTATATATCTATCACTATATAGTATTGATAGGTGTAATTGTATTGATCATCAATGGACTCATATGCAAACAAAAAAGGGACTCCAAATGTAGTCTTATGAATAATGATTAACTTTTGATATTCACGCTAAGCTTGTTTGTTTGCAAAGAAAGCAAAAAAGAATTCATGTCATAAGTGGTTAAAACTTATAGTCCAAAGTGAACATACAAAAATGACTATTAAATACTATAACCCACCACCCACACACACAACACACAAAAAAAAAGTTGAACGAATGGAAGATGAAAAATGAATACCTAACTATCACTCTAGTATTTCAAATCTTAGAAAAGTCAAGGTTCGTTCAACATTTTTTTCTCGCTTCCATATATACTAAAACACCCCGTACATTGATGCTACACCCAAGGTTCAATCTACTTTGCTACCTTATATCTTTCACCCCTCAACACCTCATATCATTCACACTTCACCTCTTTAACAACCCTTAGGTGGAGCTCATTTAACCACGAGTTTCTATATATTCAATTCTCATGTATTCTAATGCAAACAAATAGGCTCATGGGCATAGGTGTTCCCAATCTAATTAAGAGGTGGTGCATAAACCATCTTCTATACCATAAGGAGGTATTTCTAACGAAACTTGTAAGTGTTGGAAACTTATGACGCAGGTGTTTGATCATGTCTTTAGTGCGTATTTGTGTACGTCCACGGAAGAGGAAAGACATGTTTCCTCTTCTAAGAAAATACATTTCGGCGGGGGTTGGACTCCAATTTCTAGAGAAGTGAGGAAACTGTGTTCAGTTTGGACGGCTTTTTGCAGTAGTATACACTGCATTGAATGCGATGAAGGAAACACACTCCATTGCTATGGAAAATGCATTTCACAAATACATTTGTAGAGCATTTGGTTTTCTCTGTTTGAATTCTGTGTGGGTAAAACACCGTAATGACGAAGTTAAGCGAGGATTACGGCTAGACTCGCCAATCACCTCGGCCTCTGCGGTAAATCCCGTCAGCTCGGCAGCTCGGTCAAATAGTGCCAGCGCGGCACCGCGGTTCGGCAGCTCGGCACAGGTGCCAGCTCAGTACATAGGCACACCACGGCTAAGCCATCCTTGGTCTCAGACTAGAATGCTAGAGTCAGAGTGGGCCGCCACCCTCCTCCTGGAAATACGGCGCGCTCAGACAGATATGAGCATTCATTTATGACGATAGGATCGCTCATTTATGGCGATAAGAGGTTTGCTTTATCAGCCCTGTACGTCAACTGACTGAAGGCATGGAAAGTGAGGATGGGATGTGGCCCATTTTACCTACTGCAGCCAGTCAGGGTAAGGATCGATGGGACCTCACCTCACCTACCCCCACTCACAAAGGGAATGAACGAGGAACGCTCACTTATATATACACATGGGATCGGTCCCATGAAAGGTACGCAATACACAACTCGCAATACTCCACACTGTTTCATTCTCTTCTTCCTCCTCCTGTTTAGTCTCCTCAGAGCTAACTCAGTCATCGGAGTGCCTTCGGCTCACGGCAGCCAGGGGCTCTGACTCTAGCCTTTTTCCCTTCCGTTTCAGGTTCTTGGCGTTCAGCATTTCCCGTCCTAAGAAGTTCACCCCGATCTCATCCCAATCTAAGTAGGTGTCGTTTTTACCGCCTACAAATTCTAAAATTCTGAAAACCATCTCCTGAAAATACCTCTTTAGGCCTTTGAATTTGGAATTCCAACTCCCTCCATGCTAGACTGTACTTTGGCCATGTCTATCGGCCAATAGACTTGTGAAAACATACATTGAACAAAAACATGAAACAGCAAGGAGGCCAAAAACCAATGCTTATCAGCCAATAGAAAACATATGGCTCAGCCACTTTCGGTAGACAGACATGGCTGAAGGTCAGGATCTATTCACATACAACGTTTAGGATTGTCGGGCTGAAAATTTCTTAATGAATGGTGTGCTGAGGGCAAGGCTTTTGGGGATTGTTATGAGGCCAATTTGAGGACAGTAAGATGGTCAAATAGGCCCAGATTTGGGACTTGTTTAATGTCTGTTAAAGGATCGATAGTTGTCCGACAGCCGAGCAGGTTGGGACTGATATGAGGGGAAGTGTAAGGACTGGTTGTGGAGTAGTGGACCACAGAAGAACAGGGATCTTGGGCAAAGCTTTGAAACTGACTGAAACAAGCAGTTCCAAGAACAGATTTGGCAAAGGTTAAAATATATATATATAGGAATGCTAAAAGTCCTAGGCATCAACGGTTGAGATATGTTGGGTTAATGTTGTGTATTTAGAGTTAACTGAATTGGTCCTTTCGATTAGACAGAAAATAGGTTTTTTCAGGGGCATTTTGGTCATTATATCACTGTTTCTTAGGGCTTAAACAACCTAGGTTATCAAAGAGAATTAGTAACTATAAAGGGGTTGTGTATGTGTGGTTCATTTGTATGGGTCATAAGGTCCACTAGGCGTTCCTCCTTATGAGGACCGTGATGACTGTCCTCGTAGGATCGGTTTCCTATAAATACTGCGTAACCTGTAAACTTTACATCTATGATTGTAAAACTGAAAATCTAAGCATAAAACAGGAGTCTTTTTTTTTATCCATGGATGTGTGCACACAGACCAACCATGTAAATTCTTCATTTGCACACAGCCCCCATTGTTTTGTATATGCTTCGTGTGGTTGGTTGTGGATTGCAGATTCCTACTTTTGCACACGTACAACATGATCTTCCCACTCAGATCTCCTATTCTTGGTAGGGCCCACTAAACAAACAATGTGGGGCCATATACCCACATGGACAGAGTTGAGGACAGCTGAATTAGCCTGGGTCTACGTATCAAAACCCTTGGGGTGAATTTATGTGATGGGATTAAGTAAGCAAGCAATGGGACCCACCCATAAGCCAAAAGGGAGGGAACCCACTCAATGTGGCCATCTGAATTTTGCAGTTTGGTAGACCACCAAATCGCACTCCTCCTTCCCTCACCCGAGGACCGTGCTACCTCACTCGAGGTCTTCTTCCTTCAACAGAGGGCTCCCACACCTCGGTGACCTCACCCAAGGTCTTCTCCCTCACTAGGGAGCTTCGGTCCCGGCCCCATAAGCTGGGTACCCAAAAAAGAAAAAAAAAATCGCATCCCTCGTGGGTAGCAGGCAATCAATAGATGAGCTTCAATTTGCTATGGATTAGCTGGCAGTTCCCCAATTGATTCACAAAATCTTTGTTCGTGGGACCCACTTAAATGTAAGCTGTTTCTTTTCTCACCTCTCTACATCTCTACCAGACGTAGGGCCTACTTAAATGCAAGGTGTTTCAATTAAACCTCTGATTTGGCCCACATACATGCAAGGCGTTTTTTTTAAATTCACCACCAACGCTACGTTTGTGCTCTTGAGACCCACTTAGATCCAAGGCGTTTCTTTTCTCACTTCTCTACTAAGTGTCTGCTCATGTAATCCACTTAGATGTAAGGTGTTTCAAAACCTCTACCCATGAGGCCCATATATACGTGCAAGTGGGGTTTTTCTTTTTCAACGACCTACTAATACAAAGAAATCTCTACCACACAATTTGGTTTTATGAAAACTACAAAATGGTTATGATATTTAGAGGTACTCTGAATCCCCTTCATTAATGAATATTAATTTGCATACGCAGACATGCATTTTGTAGCACTTCCCTATCTCAAGAAAATCTTCCATTCATTTTTTAACCCTCTTCAATATATGTTTTCTTCTAAAAAAATTAAATCAAAACATTCATTATACATCTCTATTTAAGGATTAAGCTTTTCCCCTTTCTATTTGGATCAAATGCAACCATACAAGTCAAAACCAAGAATTTCAAAGATGAATAAAAAGATCACATTTGAATATGAGCTAATACTGTCATTTTAGTAACAAGCGTAGTAGAATTTGTATGATTAAAAAGAAAAAAAAGGCAGAGCTACATGGGTCCTACCCTCACACAAACAAGATTGGGTCTGTTTGATGGTCACAATTGAGGGCCACATTGAGTAAATCACAGTGAATAATAGATGATCAAAATCATCCATCGTGGATTTGAACCAGGATGCTTGTGATCTAGTGATCGGTTCCACCAATTTACATGATCTAGTTATAGACGGTCAGATCATATAGTAATCTATATGATATTGGATAATCCCACCCTCATTTCAGGTGGGCCACATCGAAGGATACAGAGTAACCATGTAGACAAACAGAAAACCACGGTCACCTTGCATTCTCTCTCTCTCTCTCTCTCTCTCTCTCTCTCTCTCTCTCTCTCTCTCTCTCTCTCTCTCTCTCTCTCTCTCTCTCTCTCTCCTGGGGATTTATGCCCCTAATTTGCATGTGAGAATTGTAAGAACTGAATCTAATTCCCAGCCATTCTTGGCCTTTCTCTTTTGCTTTAGTTTCTTTGGATCAACCCAAGAGAAAATAAAAGGAGCAGCCCAATACAAATACCAAACATCCAAACATAATAAGAGAAGAACAAAGCAAGAGCTCCAAATCAATTCAATTATCAAAACCATCTTCTCCTCATTCCTCCTTTTATCAAACAAACCTATACATACAATTTGATATATATGAACATCACCCACCAACACTCCTATATAGAAATGAAAAACAGCAAAAATAAAAAATAAAAAATAGTGAGATGATTCACTATAAGAAGAAGAAGAAGAAGAAAAATCATAAAACAAAAAGGAGAAGACAAATTAATCACCCATTCTTTAGTATCTTCATGGGTGTTTGGCACAAAATATTGGGGTGAGATTGCGCTTAACTCTTTTGAAGTTGGGATTGGAAGGATCAAATCTTCGCTTGCTTGGCTCTTTCTTCCTCGGCGCTAGCTGCCCTACCCAGTACTTTATCTTGTGTTCTTCTGATGTGGGTGTGTAGTAATCTTCATCCACGCCCTCCGGTGAAGCTTTGATGTCTGTTCTTTTCGGCGCAATCACAGACAATTCCTCAATGAATTCCAAACCCATGCTTTCCCCCAGAAATACTAGAACTCTCCGATCAAATGGTCACGAACGTTGAATAATATACTGTCCTTTATAGCATTTGTGGACGCTTAGGCAAAGGATATCAGAGAGAGAGAGAGAGAGAGAAAGCTGTAAGGTAATTAGGAGTGATAAATGAGCGAAAGCGAAGTGATTTGTGAGTAGTGTACACTCCACATGAGCAAAAAACGCTTAGAAACAAACGAGTAACATCTGTTAAAGACTGTCCTTATGCTTAGCTGGTGCGACTCAGTGCGAGTGTTGGCCTGGCAACCGACGCATGTGAGGGCAAAGGCCATATATAGTGACCTTGCTTACTATGAGGATCCGGGTGGACCAGATCTTTAGGGCACGCCTAAGGGGTAATTAGGTGGCCCTACAAATCCATCAGCCGCCCACCATTTTACTCAAAACCACTCAGCCACCACGTTTGTATGCATTGTTGATGGACCAAATTCCACTCCAATTAGAATTAAATCCACCATTAAATGAGAGATATACAATGTGATTTACTTATTTTGGTATTATGTATTTTGATCATGAAATGAATTAAGTTTAATTATGTGTTTTACATGTGACTAATCTCCACTTTGAGGGAGTTTGCGTGACCACTAACACGCGAAGAAGACCACCGATACACAAAGAGAATTCTCCTTAGAGTCGTTATAGATGGAGATGTATAACGATAATATTATACATAGGTAATCATGGTCTCAGATATTTCTTTTGTTGTTTTTTAACTTTTAGGTTTTCAATAATTCTAAGTTACCAAAAATATAAAAAATATTATTAAGACATGTCTTAATTTGATGGACCCATGGTTTCAATCCTCTGGATCACTTGAGAACTAGGGTTTGCCCTTAGTTGGATATCCTGTTTCTCACCCAACTAACTAAGATTCGACCCTTTGACTCCCTTCCTGTGTGAGCAGTTTCTTCTTCCCGAATGAGCAGATGTTCTTCTTAAGGTGTAGATTTCTCTTCCCAAGGCTATGGTTTCTCACCGGTCCCAACCCTCTTAGCTCGGTACCCATCAAATAAATCATTCGTATCACCGAAGATCCGGTCACTAATTAATGCTCCCACTTGCGTTCAGTATGAACTTAATTGTAAGCATGTGTGGCTGACACAGGAAACTTTTCTTGAGGAAGCTGCTCTTTCTCTTTTTCTTGAGGTAAGGGGGCTACTGTGGTAAAAATAAATTGAGCTATATATATATTAGAATTATAAGAATTTCACAAAAAATATTTTGAAGAGGTCATCGTGAGACTTTAAGACTGTTTTATTCTTGAAACATTAAAACCCCGTTAGCAAAAGAAGAAATTAAAAAATAAGAATATTAATATGAGAACATTGTAATATATAGGGCTGTCAAAATGTCATACGACCCATTAACACGACACGAACCCACACGATATTAACGGGTTCGGGTCACTCTTTAATGGGTTCGGGTCGTTAATGGGTCGGACCTGTTAACCCGTTAAATTAATGGGTCGTTAACGAATAAACCCGGTAACCCATTACGACCCGATACAACCCGCTAAAAAGTCATGCTGCCAAATGTGCATCACATTACTATGCAAAAAATCAAAGTGTGGGTGACATGACTTTTGTTCAGTGGAAGTTGCACTTAATCAGAAGAGATACAACATTTACTTAGAAAATGGGTCTAGCCTCAAAACATAAAGTATGGCTCCATGATTTAGAAAAGAGATACTTTTTAAGTGTAATGAATATTTTTTTCAAAATTAACGGGTTAACGGGTCGTGTCGTATGACCCGTTAAATAAACAAATTGGGTTCGTGTTTGGTTTTTTGACCCGTTTTCTTAATGGGTCGTGTTCGAATTGAGGTGATTATGACCCGAATTCGTTTGACCCGCAACCCGAATTCGTTAACACTACCCGATTAACAGCCCTAGTAATATATATATATATATATATGTTATTTTTTGCTTATATGATATTGCTTTAATTATTTTATTCTCCAATATATTATCATGTTACTATGACCTAAAAAATCCAAAATTTCAAAAATGGCCTCTTGATAATTCAAGTGTTGATAACCCTTCTACCAAATAATAATAATTAAAAAAAAAAAAAAACGGCTGATGACCCTTTAACATTAATTGTTATTTCTAACATTGGTCTAAAACCTATTGCACAACATCTAACCAATCAATAATAAGATTTTGTGTTATCAATCCAAAACACTAACACTATTTTCCCTTTAAAAAAAGTGCTCAACTCATTTTTGAGGTGGCCACCATTCATTTGATTGGGACCCATTCCAACATGTAGAGTTGGTACAATTGGTAATCAACATATTGATCTAAAATAATAAGAGGGTTTCTTTTCTTAAAATGAAAATAATGTGAAAATATTAGGAGAACCGATAATATTGCTAAATATGAGAGCCTTTTATGTAGGGGTCTTGCTTTGTAGTTTGTTGGGATTGAGAATCTCACACCATCCTTACGCGGGACTCCTGTAGGTGAGAATTCTGCTTCTCTTATTCCAATTGCCCAAAGTCATCTTCTATCCAAATATTCTACCATATTAAATTTCTCTCCCATTGAAGAAGGATTACCATTTGATTGATCACATGTAAAAACAAAATAAAATATATATATAGAATTAAAAGTCAAAAACGAAAATGAGGGGATCAAAATTTAATCAGGAGTTTTATTCATCATCATCATCATCATCAGCCAATATTTATCAAAATAGCAGTTGCAGCAAGCATAGCGGCTAATGGCCAAAACACTACATAGTGGCCTGGTGATACATAACGGTTACATAAATACGTAGTAGTATAACGGTGTGAATTTTAAAATGGTAAAAAAGAAGTTTGAATAATGTATAACATTCAATCTTGTGTTTCTTTTAATGATTTGAAACCATATAAAGATAGAGATAATTTTAGAAAAGGCTTTTGAAGAGAATAAATAGGAAAAATAATATTTGAAATTAAAACTATTTGGCTCTACTAGGTTATAAACCATAACGCCGTTATTTTCAAAATAGTGTAGCAACCTCAACCGCTTTATCCTACAATGCAGCTGCCATAGTATGTAGCAGCTACCACTTTGAACCATGGTCCCAACTATGCTATGGTTGGCATTGTAAACATGGTCCCAATTATTAAATTTTGTTTAATAATTGTTCAGTTTGGCATTGTAGTTTTAAACAGGGGTCATTAAAAGAAATGCCCCAGATTACAAAACGTGGATGATTGAAACTCAAAACATGCATTAAGTCACAAATCAAGTGCTATACAAATCTAAATATTTGATGGAAATGGATTTAATAGCCCAATAAAAAAAAAAATTCATGGAAATTTTGAGTGTGGATGTTCCAAGTAGTAGGGAGAGAAAATATAACATATTAGATTTATGGAAAAAACAAAAATCATAGGTCGAATGCTTCTCCCTCAACTGTTGAATGCTCAAAAGTTTGAATTTTAACTGATATTTCTTTCCCACTAATGAAGAAAAATATCTATGCCAAATATTAGATTTCCATATACATACTAAAGGGCCTATTTGGATAAATGAGGAGTGGAGTAAAATGAAGTGGATTTCACATGTGGAGTGGAGTGAAGAAAAGTAAGTTGAAGCTAACGTAGAGTACTTCACTTCACTCCATTTGGATTCTCATTTTGAAATTAAGATTTGGAGTAGAATCTATTTTTACTTAAAGAAATAGAAATATTTAGAGTTGAAGTGAAATGGAGTACACGTGGCTCACAACATTACTTCATTTATTGGGCCAGACTCATCCAAATGGTATAGAGTTGGAATTTTAGACTGTTATGGCGTATTTAACTTTACTCTACTATAATTTTTGAGTATCCAAACAGGCCGTAAAAGGGAAGTTTTCCGTGAAGAGTTCATAATACAGGCACACTCGACAAAAAGTAACATTGTGGAACACAATGAATGGGTTTGATCCCTTCATTATCCAAGTTCTCCAGCTCTCCAAAGGAAAAATTAGAGGTCTATAAACTATTTTGAAGCACTTGAACATGGATTTAAGGTGTTATGGATACGATTTGAAGCTCATAAGCTGACTAATGGTTTACGGTAGTTTTGGCAATGGGTCGGGTATAAATGGGGACCCACCCCGACCCGCTCATATTACGGGCAGATTTGGTAGTGTGTTGGTATGGTTGAATGGGGTATGATTCTCCATATACTAACCTGAGTTGGGTTCGGAATGGGTTTGGGTTTTGGGTATGTCTAACCCGCCCCGCCTCGCCTCACCCCGTATATCTTTACTTTTTATATTACTAAGGTTTTGTGCGTAAAACTTTATTAGTATAAGTGATAATAAGGATTGACATTTTCCTAAATATCATGGGATAATTCAAAACAGTTAATAATTTTTCCACCATCCAAAATAGGTGTTAGGGCACCTCATTAAAGGTCCTTCAGACCAAAGACTCCTCCAAAGAGCTCAAGAGATTATTTCACCCTTCTCTAAGATAATCTTAAGGCCTATGTCGAGATACAATATGGACACGACTAGGACACACCATGGACATAGTAGAGATACATTCTTTTATACATAAAAAGTGAAGCATCGAATATGATTCAACACGATACGTTGCCCATTTTAAAATATCCATGCATCATAGCTTAAGACGGGTTGGAATATTTTCCCTCGTCTCTGTTGCACTCTTGCACTACCCATTCATTTTCAAATAAACGGGTTTGCTCCCTTGCCATGCTTTGTAAGGCCCACTTACAACAATGACCGATACCGGTGATTTTAAACCAAGGTCACTATACCATCTGTAACATGGGAAGACATGTCAAACACTGCAATAAATATTTTTTTTTAATATAACACAATAAACCCCAAGGAGATATTATAAGACTTTAATGATGATGATGGTAGAGTAAGTGGCGAACCGGATCTAGGACTTATGCTTGGGGAGGGGTAGGGGGTGGGCACCGTTGGTCGGTTAAAAATGTCAAAAATAAAGTCAATTTCATCAAAATCAACACCAACCACCAATAGTCAATTTTCCATGTGCATAATATTGATCAAATTAACACGCTGTACACCTCACCCACTAAAATAATAATCACATAATCCAAGTCAGTCTAACACTAATAGGATAAACAGTCCATCTGATCTCAATAAGGTTAGATCAAAGAATGTTCCACCATCCTGATTCAATGATGCTCCTTTTGAGTTCTTCTAAGGTTCTTTTTGTACTCAATATTTTGTTGGATGATTTGGTTAAGAAAACAAGACTAATATAACATTAAAATGTTTTTAAAAAAAACTTAAATAATTTGTCTGACTTAAAAGGCCGGCCTTCAAGTTCTATAAAATCGGTGAAGAACTACATATGATGGAACTTCATCATAAAGGAATCATCCACAGTAGAAATGGCTAGTTTAGTCACTTGGAGGCTACTATTTCAACAAAATTTAAAACCAACTATATATAGAAAGAACATTTTATGCACATATAACTACCACATGTTCACATTAAGTGTCTATTAGGCACGGCACTTCTGGCCATTCCTCTGAACATAAATGTAACAAACCATAATTCCTGGACTTCAAAAGTCTGTGCACATCCTATAGTAAATCCAATCCTAGCCCATCCCTCTTCTTGTGCACAAAACCCTAATCCAAAAGTCCCGAATTTCTGCACAAACCGAAACCTCTTAGTAGTCCAAATTCACCGCGAGGCCCAATTCCACCGTCCTCAAACCATATTCCAATTAAAGAGGAAGATTTTGATTTTAATTTTGACCATCGGATGTAATATTGACTGTAAGTTATTCCGTTTTCAAATATTTACTCCCCACTTATGCAGCTATCTACTTTATCTCATTATAATCAAAACTGCTCGCAACCACTCCCCACTTTTATTTTACTGCAAAAGCTCCATCTCAAACCAAATCCACTAACAGGTAATGATAATCTCGTAAGATCTAAAGACTAGAAATGCCAATGCAACTGATTTTTCACTATGAATCTAATTCACAATTACCCCTCATTTCGTTGGATCTATGGATCTGTCAGCATGCCATGTATTTGTTTCAAACAAACATATATAGATCATAACACGTCTACAATTCACCTGGGTCCATTGCTGAAAACCAATTAGTTGGGCCTGCCTTTGGAATCGAATATGCTCAAATTTACTATATAACCTTGTTTAAACATTAAGAAAATTGTATTGCAATTAGAGTTCTGCCCACAGTCAATTTAAAGACATGAAAGCCACATGAAAGCCACATGATGTATTTATTTTGTTTTCCTTATTTAACTTACTTCCACAATGTCATCAATCTAATAATGGATTAGGAGCATCCTCAGTATTAGTCCAATCAAGTGATCGTGGCTTTCAAATTTAGCTCCTAAAAGCTTATGGACTACAAATCATGCAAATTTATTATAAAAAGTCCAATAAGAATTAGTGTGTAAATAGTATTAGTGCCTATTCGAAATAGGTAGGTTTGATTGGACTGATCATCAATGGACTCGTGTGTGTAAACAAAAAAGGGACTCCAAATGTAGTTATATGAATAATTAACTTTTTACATTTGCTTAATGCCTATTTGTTTGCATATAATGCAGAGCAATTCATGCCATAAGTGGTCAAAACTGAAGATCCAAGGTGTGTAACCTCCCCTTTAATAGAAAGTGAAAGAAGGGAAGATGTGAAATGAATACCTAGCTATCACCCTAGTATTTTAAATCCTAGAAAAGTCAAGGTTCCATCTTCATTGCTACCTCACATCATTCACACTTCACCTCTTTAATAATCTTTTGGTGGAGCTCATTTAACCACAAATTTCTATATATTCAATTCCTATGTATTCTAATGGAAACAAAGAGGCTGGTGCTATGTATTTGATTAACAGGTGGTGTAAAAGCATATTTATTTATTTTTAACAAGTGTAAAAGCATCGTTTATATCTTAAGAGGTATTTTTTATAAGAATTGTAAGTGTTGAGAATTTATAATGCCCGTATCTAATCATGTCTTTAGTGTGTATCATTGTGTATGTCACCGGAAAAGGAAAGCCATGTTTCCACTTCCAGGAATACACATTTCCTAAGGAATCAAGACTCCAATTCCTACGGAAGTGGGGAAATTGCATTCAGTTTTGATGGGTTTCTGCTATAAGTAATTAACAATATGTTGCACCGAATGTGAAAAAAGGAAAACAGAGCAACTTTTCACTCCATTGTTGTGGAAAATGTGTTCCACAAATGTGCCCTTAGAGCATTGGGAATTCTCCGTTTGAATGCTAGAATTCTGAAAACCAACCCCCTGAAAAGTCACTTTTGGCCTTTGAATTGGATATTTCATCTCCTTGAATGCTTAAATTGTACTAGAGCATTTGGAACTCCACTTGAAGGACACGATTTGGATAATTCCTACCCATACAAGAATTTCTAGAATTCTTGCAAGTTTTCTTGGGGGATGGCATCCCCCAAGTGGAATTCCAAATGGTCAAATACAGTCTTGCATCCAAGAGCTGGAATTCCTAAACTTTCAAAAGCCAAAACTGACTTCCCAAGAGATTGGTTTTCAGAACTTTAGCAACCTAACATATAATTCCAAATGTCTAGGGGTCATGATCTCCTACCGATGTCAGAAATCCCAACACCCACATTTCTTGTCAAAAATACCTCTAAACAAACAGGCTCTTATTGTGTGTATCAATCCTAACAGCCAATACATGCTGAAACATATACTGCAGATAATACTAGTAACAGCAAGGCCAAAAACAAATACTTATCAGCCAATACAAAACATATGGTTCGGCCACTTTGGGTCAATCAACATGGCTGAAGGTCAGGCTAATAACATATGAGGTCTAGGATTGTCAGGCTGTAAATGTCTTAATGGATCATGCAGTGAAGGTAAGGCTTTAGGGGATTGGTTATGAGGCTAAATTGAGGACAGTAAGATGGTCAAATATGCCCAGATTTGGGACTTGTTTGATGTCCTTTCGACAATGGATAGTCGTCCCGGCAGCCAGACAGGTTGGCATTGATATCAGGGTAAGTGTAAGGACTGGTTGTGGGATGGCGGACCACAGAAGAAGAACTGACTACTAAGGGAATGGGGATGCTGAACAGCCCCCAGAACAAGATTATCAGTGGCAGCTGGGCAAAGCTTTGAAACTGACTGAAACAATAGTTCCAATAACAGGTTTAGCAAAGGTTAAATAATATAGCAGGATGTTATAAGTCCTTCAGCATCAGTCTGTCTGGGTAATGAAACAAGACTAGGGAAGGGTTGATGGTGGGCTAGTAATGGACAGGATTAGAGCAAATTTTGAACAGGATTTGGGGTGTATTATAGGCTGTATGTTGGGGTAGAATGGGCTGGTTTCTGCAACAGCAGAACCATTAAAGCAACAGGGGATAGGAGACTAGATACAGAAAAGACCACCATTGTAGAATCATTAAAGCAACAGGGGAAAGAAGAAGTGTAGCTACAGAAAAGACCACAGCAGGAATTTAATTGCTCTGATACAAAAACTAATGTAGGATAAATCATTGGAGCATGCAAGGGGTGGAGGTCATCACCACACGAGTAAAGCAAAAGGCTTTACTCGAATTTCATTGATTAGGAAATACTGAAGTGCAACCCTGCTAGTTATTGTGACTGCTGGTCCCAAGCTTAGATAAAGGAGGATGTTTGTGTCCGGTAGGTTAACAACCAGCATAAAACTTGTCACAACCCTAACATGAATTCTAAGGGCTGTTTGTTTGTATAGTATGCATAGGAATTGAATATGTTGGAACTCATGTCCTAAGTGGTTAAAAATGAAGAAGAAAGGTGAATATCCAAAAATGGGCATCAAATAACCCTTCCTTTTGGACATAGAATCAAGGGAAGACAGGGATGTGAATACCCAGAGACAACCCTAGTAATTCAAATCCTTGGAAAGTCAAGGTCCCATCTACAGCACAACCTCATATAGTTCACCCTCACTGTGTATCCTTCATCCCTCGCCTCTTTAATTATCTTAAAGATGGAACTCATTTAACCATGAATTCCTATGTATTCAATTCCTATATATTCTGTTTAAACAAACAGGCCCTAAGAGGCCGACCACTGAATTAGGTCTGTATTAAAGGCACTTCACTTCCCAGGGATGAAAGTAGGTCGATCCCTGTTACCCTAAGTCTAACCCACAGTACTGTACCCACTAATCCAAGATAGCAAGATATATATATATATATATATAGAGAGAGAGAGAGAGAGAAGGAAGAAAGAAAAGAGGCCCGAGGCCCTAAGAGATTTGAAGAAGTGCAACCTATCCGAGGATTTGGCCCATGATAAACTGGAATAGAGAAACAGAATTCATGCAGGTGACAACAACACGGCAGGGACAAGGCTTTGATAATGATGACAATGAGAAAATATGAAAGTGCCACCACAGAATACATAAAAACCCTTTTGGTTTCTTAAGCAAACTCACATTTGATCCCAATGACATGAAGATTTCCTTTCCTTTAAAATAATCCCATTCAAATTTCAACCAATCCTATTTCTGATTCTCCTCTCTAACTAAATAATATATATATGTGGATTAACTCCGCCAGTTGTTATAACTGACATACCCAAGCCTGCATAAAAGGAGGTTTGAGTCAGATAGGTTGAAATCCAACATAAAACGCTCACTCTCTTGCTCCCTCCGTGTGTTTGTATCACTCTCTTTGTTTGGCTTTCTTCTTTTTCTTTTCTTTTCTTTTCTTTTTTTTAGTTTGTTTGTTTTCTGCAACACTATCTTTATCTACACAGTCATTGCTTTGGTGCAATGGTAAAAGTCTCGGGTACCATGCGTGACAACGCAGGTTCGAGACCTGTGAGCAGCCACTTTGTAGGAAATTGCCAAAGGATAGGTCCTTCTCTAGTTTGGACCCTCCCAGAACCCTACTTCAGCGGGACCGCACCAAGGGATGACACCTCTCTCTCTCTCTCTCTCTCTCTCTCTCTCTCTCTCTCTCTCTCTCTCTCTCTCTCTCTCTCTCTCTCTCTCTCTCTCTCAACCTCTACCACTACCACTACCACTACCACTACCACGTGTTTCTACTTTAAAATGGTCAAGTATCTACATTAAAATGGTCACGTATTTACCCTTCCAGACATGCCTGGAGACTCGGCACAAAGAAAGAGTTATTGGCTTATTGCACATAAGAAAACTTGGTGGTGAAATATAGAAGTTAAAAATGCTATGGGTAAAAAGAAAATATTATTCAAGAGACAAGTTCAGAAGACCTCGAAAGGTATAAGTTAGCAAAATGCGGAGTAAAGAAGGCAGCTTGCCAAGATGAAAGAAAAGAAAATATGAGGTGCATTAAAGATGGAATGGAAGGATCTTGGTGAAAAATGAGGTCAGAGATAGATTGGATGTATTTTAAAGACTTACCAAATATAGAAAATGCAAGTGAACTATTGAAAATCATATCAAGGAATGATCGAATAAATTCCTATAATATAAGTAAAGATAGCCTAGGGCCAAGTAAAATAGAGCAGGATTGGATGGTATATCCATAAAACTATATAAATTTTGATAGGTGAAGACAAAATTGATCGATTAACCAAACTGTTCAACAAAATCTCAACTACAAGAAAAATAACAAATGAATGGTGTGTGGCCATAGTTTACAAGAACAAGGGGGTATCTAGAATTATGCAAGCAACCAAGCTATCAAACTTTTGAGTCTGACAAAGAAACTTCATGAGAAGCAATAAAGCAATGTCTGGAATAAGAATTAAATGTTTTTGAGAATCGATTTGGGTTTGCACCAAGTAAATTTACTACCTAGTGGAGAAGTTTTAAGAGAGGAAGAGGAATCTAGGTGTGGTTTTTATTGATTTGTAGAAGACCTAAAATAGAGTACCAAGAAAGTTAATTTGGTAAATATTAATAAAAGAAAGCAATTCAGACATTTATATAGTAAATTAGCAATTATAAAAGATATGTATCAGGATTCAGGAGGCGGTGATCATTAAGCCACTATATGTAGGAAGATGCCTAGGTTCCCAGCTGGAGTTAAATAACACCAAGGATCCCTTTTAAGCCACTATTTACTCTCCTTGATTATGAACACCTTTATGTTGGGAAAGTCACACGTCCCACATCACCCAAGTAATGGGTTTGACAGGGCTTCATAGTTCATATACCTGTTTGGGCCTTCCACCTATTAGCTTAAGCTTTTGGGTTGGTACATGGTATCAAAGCCGAGAGAGCTGGTTTCTATCATTCTTGTGTAGCCCACGCGGCAAGCCCATCCATGAAATTTGTTGGGCCTGCACATGAAGGGGAGTGTTGGAAAAGTCACACATCCCACATCGCCCGAGTAATGGGTTTTACATGGTTTCATATACCTGTTTGGGCCTTCTACACTTAATTGGTTGACATTTGAAAATAATTTAAAGAATATAGAAGATGAGTTGGTAAAAATTGAAAATAGTTGTGTCATAATGTGACGAATTTAGTGCTTACGAGTTACAAGCAACTATTGACTGTTGAGCACAATATAAGGCATTAATTAGATGTAGCAATATCCATGTTGGATAGGCACAGTGGAAACAAGCAAGTAGATTCTCATGAGACAGTTGAATGCCACTTCCATTAAAGCAGCATTTTTACGAGACAAAATTAACTTAATATGCTATACAGAGCTGAATATTGGGTGGCAGAAAAATGAGGAGTATAAATAAATGTTGTGCAAATGTGCCTGCTAAGATGGATGTGGCATGCAGTTACAAGAAATGATAGAATTAAGACTGAGCACACAAGAGGAAACTTATGAGTAGCTCCAACAAGATAGAAAATCAAATAATGTCATTGAAATGGTTTGGAAACATAAATAGAAACCAGAAAAAATGGCCACTAAAACATATTGCAGGGTTACATGTGCAAAGAACTAGGAAAAGGGAGAACTCAGAACAGTAGGGATCTTAAATGAAGTCGTGAAGAAAGGCATAGTGAACAGTGGAGTTACTGAAAATTGGCTATAAATAGGGCTGTCAATCCAGCCCTTTGACGAGGGGGCCCGGCCCGGCTCGGCCCGCAAATCTTTTTTTGTCCTAAAGCCCGAAGGTAGGGTCGGGCCCGATTTTGAAAAGCCCACAATCTTGAGGGTAGAGCTAGGGCTTGACTCATCCAGACCTCAATTTATAAAATTTTGAAAATTTTGAAGAGTTTTTATGAAGCTACTTTAAAATTTACAAGAAGTAAGTACCCATCTATTCATTTATTTTTACAAAAGTTATTAGAACACATAGTTTACTGGTACAAAAGTTAGATAGTGTAGATATCTTTTTGTAGAAATATGGCTTGAAAAATGAAGAGAAATTTGATAAATATTGAGAGCAATATAATAAAGTGTTTTAAATTACTACACCCCTTGATCCTCAACGTAAGCTGCTGAATTTAGAGTATGCTTTAAGAATTTTATATGGATCAAGTGAAGATATGAGTATTAGTCGAGGTGACACTCTTAGACTCTTTAGAAGTCTTTATAAAGAGTATTGTATGATTTACGATACACCTACCACGACATTGTCAAATATGGATAAAGTTAATTTAGTAAAAAAAAGTTACTAAGTCTGAAGATGATTTTTTAATGTTTGAGGAACAAATGACTCAGCAATTGTTTTAGAGGAGCCAAGAGATAAATCTGCAGATTTCAATATATTGGATTGGAGGAAAGTTAATTCAATAAAATATCCAGTTATTTTAAAAATAGCTCTTGATATTTTAGCAATTCCAGTTTCTACAGGAGGAAGAGTACTTTACTAGTATAGGAGTTGTTTAAAATTTGAGACGTAATTGAGTCTTAATTTGTGCACAAGATTGGATATGTCTGCAGCAACACAATGATAATAATGCATTAGCTTATCTTTTAGATATTCTGAAAGTAGATTGAATAATTAAATAAAGAACTATTGCTATTTGTTCTATATGTATTATCATTTATAGAATTATCGTTATATGCTTTATGTTTTACATTATATAAATGATTTTATCCCACCACCAGCCTTCTAATAAAAAAAAAGTTTTTAACTCCGCAATGCTGCCTTTTGCATTGCATTGACGGTTTCTAGTCCGGACAAAGGAGGAGGGTTAGCATTAAGTTGAAAGTTGGTGGTAGCATATGAAAGATTTGTCTTCTTTAAAGAAAAAGAACATTTCTTTTGGCCCTGGCCCGACCCTGGCCCTTCAGGGTAGGGTAAGGGCCTAAAAATTGTAGGCCCACTGTAAAAGTCAGGGGCTTTTGCTCGCTTAGGCCTGGCCCACACATGTGGGGGGAGGATAAGGGCTTGCCCAAGCCCGGCCCATTGACAGCCCTAGGCTATAATAGAGGAACCAGCATTGACATGAAATAGATGGGAGAACCGGAGAACGCTCTGGCAGTGATGAAAATGATGATGAATAGTTATTAAATAAAACTATAAGAAATTAAATCAGTTGAAAGATTAAGCTTCAATATAGATGATTCTTAATATATTAAAATGGAGATTTTATAATTTGAGTCTCTAACTAAGGGTGCTTGTTATTTCAAGGTGGAAAGCTTTTTTGCTCTCTCTTCTTACACAAACTTCATGAAATCATGGCCTATTCTACTGCTGATTACTTAGAAGCTTCTACTTCTAAAAGTTCCCTTCAGACCCTTTCAAGATAGTGCTGATGGTTTAAAATGGAAATAAAATAAATGAAAATACCACACAGCCAATTTTTACAGGCAAATTTGGCTCTTCAGGGTGAGCCACCATTTGCATCTTTCAACAACCAAACCCACCCCCGCCCCCTCTTTTCCAAAAAAGGTTAAAAAAATAATAAATAATAATAATAATAATAAAAACACCTTCTACCCCCTAACTTTTAGAGTTTGAAGTTTGAACAGCTCTTCCTTACTTCTACTTAGACTTGCTCCAAACTACCTTAAAACATATTTCAAGCAGACAAAGAAGGCATCCAAATAAGCCAATGAAGCATCAAAGCCAACTTCGAAGTACCAAATATGTGCAATTTATAGCCATATCCTATTTACTGAAACCCTCCAACTCCAATACATGCATCTGAAATGAGTCAGTAAGGCATGGTTCATTTTCAAGAGAAACCATGTTGCACATACAACTTCTATCCAAAGCCAAAGATGCCCTAAAACCATCACTGATAACTATACCAAATGGCCAGGCCGCCTAGTTGAAAACATCAATATCTCAAGCATTTAGGGTTACAATCATTTAAGCATTCAAAAATGTTAATACTCCAAATTCTGAGCTTGCCCAACAAGTCACATTGTCATTTTGAGACTAACTAAAAAGATTCCGATTGAAACAAAAATGATCACCTTCAATCCTTCCCATTAAATACAACATGGTCTGTCTCCGCTACCTCATCATTTCCCAAAATTCTCCAGACATGAGCTAACAATTAAGACCATTCTCACTTACCCTGATCCATCATAACTTTCAAAGAAAATTGTTTACGGAATTCCTCCATCCAAGAAAGTAGAAGTGAACACTAATCATGTCAGTTTTCAGTTGCAGTTATATCCATCCCTACTATCCTGATTCATTATCATTTCTTTCCAACACAGGAAACATACTAGCAAGATTCAAATGAAATTTCATCTAAAAATTAGAGTACCAGCAATTTGTTAACAAAGACTCCTAACCTTTTGGGTTCCTCCAAGACTTGATGTATAACGCGTCCCTTCTAGGCCATTTAGGTTCATGTAAACTTCTGTAAAAAATTATTTTACATGCGCTAAATCGCGTTTAGAGTTTATACTTCAGATACTTGTTTTCAATTAAAAATTACTGTATATTCAAAATGATTTAAATAAAAATATCATTCTCAAATTCTATTACATCATTTTCAATTCATCTCATTTTACAAGTTTGGCATTTTCAGTTCATCTCACTTCACAATTTGGAGCACTGATGTTTAAAAATTTTTAAAAATCAGTACCCAGGATAAGAATGGTTTTAAACTTGAAATCTCATTCTCTAGTTATCTTCATCTCATTCCTCCTTATCTCTTCTCCTCTATTTCCTACTCTGCTTCTCTCTCTTCTAGTCAATCACTATCCCAAAAATCACTCGAAGTTTTACTTGGAAAGAGGTAAAATCAATTTAAATGTAATATTATTTTTAAAGCTTTGTTCTTTATGCAGCTCTAAATGACCCCTGATATAAGAGATAAAAATGAAGAACAAAAGAGGAAAAAAAATCATTTCTTTATGCAGCTCTAAATGACCCCTGATATAAGAGATAAAAATGAAGAACAAAAGAGGAAAAAAAATCATTTAAAAATTAAGACACGAAGGATACAGAACAAGGCAATACAATTTCTACCAAGCACCTTCAAAACCACACCATTGACTGTACAAGTCTAGAACAACAAAAACATTACACACTTATTCTAAGACATTCAGAACTAAACGCCCCCTCAACCCCATTGGCTTTCTAGAATGTATTAACCCGACAGAATTAGGATTTATTTTTCCGCCCAAATAAATTATCAGATCATTACAGTTCATACCCAGAGAAGGAAAGATAAATAAACTTATAGTCTATTACCGCTCCTATTTCTCACACCATTCCCAAAACACAACCTTTCTATGAACTGCCAGATAGAGTGCAAACTATTGCCCATCAAAACATTCTCTAACCCAAATGCTGCAATAATCATGAATTCTTACCCACAGCATTCCACGCCCATAACCAATGGAACAAAGCAATGACAATGATGACTATACATTCCACACCATATGCAGATTACTCAATCTTATGTATAACTGAGGGTGGGGGTTCATGTGTCTGGACCATGCAAGTGTAAAGTAACAGGGCTCAAAACAGGATCTTTTCAAAAGATAAGAGAGTAGATTGAGTACCAAAAGCAATAAAACCAAAGATCCCCAATAAAATGTTCAAACCAAAAAAAGCACCTAGAATGCACCAAATCACAAAATTCTTAAGCATCCAAACATGGGTCTATCTCTCTGTCTCTGCAATTCACCAGATCAGGATCAATCTACCATTTCTAAGATAATGATTTGACTAATTGATGAATTGATTTACTAATTCATCTAAGATAACCAGGGATCTTGATGCGGATGAAAAGCATACTCATGACGTAAGCAACGACTGTGGAGGAGATGCCGGCAGAGGCGTAGGAGACTCGAATGGACCGCGGGCGGTTGCGGTCGAGGGCAAGGTCCATGAGGATGATACCGAGGCCGCCGAGGAGGAACATGAAGCCGGAAGAGAGTCCCTCGATGATGTACTGCCCGTTGACGCGGCCGGGGAGGAAGACGAGGGGGCGGACGGTGCCAGTGGCGGGGTCCTGGGTGCTGCCGATGCCGGGGGGCTCGACGATGACATCGTAGACGAAGCCGGAGACGACGAGGAAGTAGGTGAGGAGGGCGAGGGAGAGGACGGTGAGGGAGGAAGGGAGGGCGACGAAGGAGGGGATCTTGAGGCGGAGGCGAGGGGGGCGGAGGAAGCTGAAGGGGAGGAGCTTGAGGACGTGGAAGATGGGGTCTGTGGATGATGTGGTGGGATCGGACGGTGGGGAGAGGCTGGCTGAGGAGGAGGATGGAGGGTCGGATTTTGGAGCCATTGATTCTTTTGATCTCTGATTGTAGGAGAAGGAGAAGAAAGAGATCTGGGGCTGTTTTGTGAGGTTTTTGGGAGGTGTGTTTTCAATGGGGGACAAGGACTTGCTGGGATGACAAAAATGTCCCTGGCCTTTTAAAAAAATATCATGCTCTTCAACTAGAGAGGATTTAAAAAAAAAAAAACATTCATACGGGGATTGCATTAAACAGGAAACTTTAGTGAAACTAATACCAAATAGGGAATTCGTACAGAAAAATCAAGAGAAATTCTGAACTCGCCCACGGTTTTTCTAAACACACCCACCTTTAAAAAAAAAAAACAAAAAACTTACACAGGACAAAAATACCCCTCTCCCTTTCCTTCCTTCTCTCTCCTTGCTCCCTGCTCCGGCAACCTCCACCCGACCTTAGCGCTGACCCATCTCCCTCCCACTTCCCTGCACCTACTTCTTTTTGCATCCACCCCCACCCCCACCATCCCGTTAGTGCTGCCGAAGGGGAGGGAGCGATAGAGAGAAAGGGAGGGAGAGGGAGAGACACAAGAGGGGAAGATTGGACGGGCGGGGGGCAAGGAGAGGGAGATGGAGAGAGTGGAGGATTAGTGGGGAGAAGAGGGGAGAAGGAGAAAAAGGGGGGGGGGGGGGGGGGGGGGGGGGGGGGTTGGTGCAGGGGTTGCGATGATGGGTGGCGGGAGAGAGGCAGAGAGCGAGAGAGAAAGAGGGAGACTGGGCGAGCGGAGGGCGGGCAGAGGGATAGGGCGGGTGGGGAGAGGGAGAGGGAGAGGGAGAAAGGGAGAAAGAGGGAGAGGTTGGGCGAGGGGTATGGTGGCGGGCGAGAGGTAGAGAGCGGGAGAGAAAGAGGCGAAGAGGGAGAGGGCAGAGGGCTTTTGGGCGGGGGTTGGCAATGGGTGAGAGGGAGGTGAGAGGAGAGGAGGGTATTTTTGGTATTTTTGGGAAAGTGAGTGTGCTCAGCAAAAGGCGTGGGCCTGTTTAGAATTTCCCAAAAATCAATTATATTTTAACATTTATTACTTCTTCATCATTGGATTGAGTTTGGGGAAGAGATGAAGAAGTAAGAAAATAAAGAGTGTAAGCCTACTTAGGGTCGGTTAAAGTACCATGTTTGATGCAATGGACGCAAAAAGTAATTTTTTTTGTAAAATCTTCTTAAATATATATCATAACAAATATATATAGGGGAGTGCTACATAGCGTCTAGCTTTTTTTAGGAGAAAACACCCATCCTAGTTGGGTCCACTGGAATGCATGATGATCATGAAAGTCCATTTAATAGAAAGATTTATGTGAGGCATACCAATATGAAAAATCTTGAGTCCATAAGATTATCTTAACCTTTTGATCCATGGCTCTAAAATTTAATGGTTTAGAGACATCATCTTACAGTTATTTCAATCTAATGGTGAGGAAAAGCTAGATGAGTGTCAAATTTGGACTTATGATTGTCCATGGGGGTAGTGTGTGAAAAGGCTAGATTGACTCTACATGGGCCCCATGACCAAAAAAAAGGTGGGGCGGGAGGGGGGGGGGGGGGGTAGGTTTTTAAAGTAGGGCGTTTTTTTAGAATTTTTCATATACACACATACGGAAAAAATGCCCCTCCTAATAAGGCCCATCGAGATGCATGGTGATTATGAAAGTCCGTTAGATTGAAAGATTTATATGAGACCTAACTATATGCAAAATTTGGACTCTATAAGATTATCATAACCCTTTGATTTAAGGACCTAAAAATTAATGGTTTTGGAGGCATCAATTTTTGTGATTTTAATCTACTAGTGAGAAAAAGTTAGATGAATGTCAAATTTGGACTCGTAACTATTTGTGGGAGATAATGTGTGTGAAAAAATTACATTGACTCAATCTGAGCCCCGTGACAAAAAAAAAAAAAAAAGAGTAGAGAAGAAATGGGCATTTTTAAAGTGTGGAGTTTTGGAGATTAACCATAATATATATATATATATGGACAAATTATATGGGATATTGTATTAAGGGATTTTTTTTATTAAAAAAGGGTCCTTTAAATATGAGAAGAAAGACAAAGGGTCTAAGCATTTTATAATGACATCAAAGGGCCTTCGTTCTACAATGTCACAAAATAATTTGACATTTCGTGATATTATTAAACAATTCAACATGCAAATTTTAGGGGAAAAAAAGGATATCCTATGGTATCATGGATTTTCTCAAGTTAAAGGGGTTTATTTTCATAAAATCCCATATTATTAATCTATTGGTGAAGATATTCTATTTGCAATGGAATTTGAGATTTTTTTTTTACGGGAAGGGCTCTGTGCGTTAAGAGTAGCAATGATCATGCAAAAGTAGGTCTCACATAGATTAGAAGTGGCAGATTTATTTTTCTTTTTTTGGCTTTTTCCTTATCAATAAAATAATAAAATGTTGGAACCAACCCCCCCCCCCCCCCCCCCCCCCCACACACACACACACACACACAAATATTATAGAAAAATATAGTTTCTTTTTTTTTTAAATAGTGGTCACCCCAAAAAATATTTCTTACATAGTGGCCTCCCAAGGCAAATTTCTCTGGTTTCCGACCTTGGATGTAAAGTGCCGGGTTGGACTCCTCTTGAGACAAATGAATTATGAAAGTAATAAGCATAATGTAGCTTTCTATTGATTAGGATTAAATATAAAAGGAGAATTCTCTCCTAGTGGCCAATTGCACGTTTATTCTGCTTCTATTTGACCTACTAGGGCCTGTGCAGCTCCTTTTCTCACTCCTATCGCTCACATGATTGAACACCGAATTTAAGCTTATGAACATTGAAAATTTTACTCATTGTTGGATCAAATATATTAAAAAAAGAAGAAGAAGAAGAAGAAGCTTTAGGGTAATCTTTTAAGGCCGTTGAATCAAATGACAAGATAATTTGATAGGAATGATATCTTACATAACCCTTTTCTGTATACATATTGTTCCATCTATCCAACTCTAACTATTGGAATGCATCCAATTAGGCCTCACTTGTGAAGCTGAACCAGATACTCTAATTGAAATAAAATTTGAATCAAATTTTATAATAAATGTTTCTTGTGGTTAGTGGTGCAAGTGGACATGCATGTGCGAGTGGGTTTTCTATCCAAGATGTAAAATAATTTGAAGAATATGCACGGGAAAGGGATTTGACAAAGGCATTACATAAAATACAAATATAGAAAAAATGGCATATTGTTGGTTCAAATGCTCCATCAGATGTAAGAGTAGATCAATTGACTGTCTAAAGAATTAAGATGCGTATGTCCTAATTGTTTGGTAGACGGCTTATTCATAAAAGCCAATGTATTTGAGTTTCTTGTACTTTGACATGAGCCTATTGAATAATTAAATGAAGACACTCATTGTTGCTTTGCAAATTTGTTTATTTTATTTGTACAGAGGGAAAATCTCAAAATAAAGTCTAATATTTCTTAACTTTCTAAAATAGGACATAAAATTTTAGATTTTCATAGTAAGACTTGTAAAATCTCAAAAAAGCTGGAATTGTTAGAAAAGAGAGAAACTAAGAGAAAGAAGATTAGAGAGAAAAGTAGAGAGCTTTTCTATTATCTCATTATATGTACAAAATATAAAGGAGAGAGACCTATTTATAAGCAAAGTAACTCTACAAGAGAGAAACCCTAATTTTAATCCTAACTCATCTCAAGTGAGTATCCACCTAAGATACATATCTTATAGCAGTAATTATGAAGATCTTATTAGAAAAAAAAGTATACAAGGACTAACATTGGGCCTCATAGAGCAGTGCAGTCTATTAGTAGGAAAAAATTCTCCGTTTGTAAAATGCATATCCATTTTCATTATTGTCGTGAATTGTAGCTCAACTGATTAGGGACACCGAAACTTATATATTCGGAGCATAGGTTCTCAGTTAATTATGTAATATGCATATCCGTTTTCATTATTTTCTCTAACCGTAGTTTAACTGGTTAGGGATACGGAAACTCTTGTTTAAGAGTGAGAATGCATGTATTTGACATGTAGGTTCCACGGTTCATTATGTAAAAAAAATTAAAAAAAAAAAAAAAAAACTTATCTAATTTCATTGTTACTAAAAGTTTTTCAAAAAAGAAAAATAAAAATCTGAGAA
Source organism: Persea americana (assembly GCA_029852735.1). NCBI lineage: Eukaryota > Viridiplantae > Streptophyta > Magnoliopsida > Laurales > Lauraceae > Persea > Persea americana. The sequence goes on from CM056812.1 coordinate 4,416,678, forward strand.
ATTAGAGGGTATTTATGTAATCTCAAACTTCTTCCATTCCTCAAAAACCTGCGCTTCTCTCCCTCCCTCCGTCGTCTATTACTCCCAACTGTCGTTACGCTCGAGAGCGCAGATCTGAACACCACCATCTGCTCTCTCTCCCTCTCTGTGCTCCGTTCGTTTACACGAGAATTCTTCAAATCCAACGTAAAACAATCAGTAGATTTCCCAAGCAGCAACGAATACTCGTATCTACTACACAGATCCAGCATCAGATTCAATCAGGTACGTTTAAAACCCCTCAATTTCTCCAAAATCCCCCTTCCAAACCCCACTTTCATCAATCCAAACAAACCCATCCCTCCTTTTCATCTTAAAAAAACCCCAGATCTTAAAAATCTCAAACAATTGCAAAATCAGGCCTTTTCCCCTCCAAAATTAGGGTTTTGTAATGCATTTTGCTTCTCCGTTTATCTGATTTGGATCTGAATCTCAATCAAAGGAGAAAACAGAGCAAAATTCACCAATTCCATCAGGAAATTTCCCGATCTGTAGAATCTCTCATCTCTTTCTCAATCGAACACGCAAACAAACACACAAAAAATGTGATTTTTCCACGATTTTGCTGTTTTCTCAGGGGTTTTTCATTGCTGTTTCTCGTTTTTTTTTTTTCCAGATCCGATCTGTATAATATCCGATCTGAGCTAGGGTTTAGCAGAAATGGAGAAATCCTGCACTCTTCTCGTCCACTTCGATAAGGGCACGCCTGCCCTTGCCAACGAGATCAAGGAAGCTCTCGAAGGCAACGATGTCGATGCGAAGATCGACGCCATGAAGAAAGCGATCATGCTCTTGCTAAATGGAGAAACCCTCCCTCAGCTCTTCATCACGATCGTCCGTTACGTCCTCCCCTCGGAGGACCACACGGTCCAGAAGCTCCTTCTTCTCTACTTGGAGATCATTGACAAAACCGACGCCAAGGGCCGAGTCCTCCCTGAAATGATCCTGATCTGCCAGAACCTCAGAAACAATCTCCAGCATCCGAATGAGTACATTCGAGGTGTCACTCTGAGGTTCCTCTGCAGGTTGAATGAGACTGAGATCGTCGAGCCGCTGATCCCCTCAGTCCTCTCCAATCTGGAGCATCGCCACCCTTTCATTCGAAGGAATGCAATTCTCGCCGTGATGTCGATCTACAAGCTCCCCCAGGGCGAGCAGCTGCTCATTGATGCGCCGGAGACAATAGAGCGGATGCTCACGTCTGAGCAGGACCCATCGGCAAAGCGCAATGCTTTCCTGATGCTGTTCCAATGTGCTCAGGATCGGGCGGTGAATTACCTCCTAACGCATGTGGAGAGTGTCCTGGAGTGGAATGAGCTGCTGCAGATGGTGGTGCTTGAGCTCATCCGCAAGGTGTGCAGAACAAACAAGGGTGAGAAGGGGAAGTACATTAAGATCATTATTTCTCTGTTGAATGCCCCTTCAACAGCTGTTATTTATGAATGTGCGGGAACGTTGGTGTCGCTGTCCTCGGCTCCGACGGCAATCCGTGCTGCCGCCAACACCTACTGCCAGCTCTTGCTCTCACAGAGTGACAACAATGTGAAGCTCATTGTACTTGATCAGCTCAATGAATTGAAGGCGTCGCATCGTGATATCATGGTTGATGTGATTATGGATGTGCTCCGGGCTCTTTCAAGCCCAAATCTTGATATTCGTCGGAAGACAATTGATATTGCTCTTGAATTGATCACCCCTCGGAACATTGATGAGGTTGTTCTCACTTTGAAGAAGGAAGTTGTGAAGACACAGAATGCGGAGCAGGAGAAGAATGGGGAGTACCGGCAAATGCTGGTCCAAGCCATACATTCCTGTGCAATCAAGTTCCCTGAGGTCGCAAGCACTGTGGTTCACCTCCTCATGGATTTCTTGGGTGATAGCAATGTGGCTTCTGCGTTGGATGTGGTTGTTTTTGTGCGCGAGATTATTGAGACGAACCCGAAACTTCGAGTCTCAATAATTACGAGGCTGTTGGACACTTTCTACCAGATTCGATCATCACGTGTTTGTTCGTGTGCTCTTTGGATTATAGGAGAGTATTGCCTTTCACTCTCTGAAGTGGAGAGCGGCATTTCCACCATCAAGCAATGTCTTGGAGATCTCCCCTTCTATATGGTTTCTGAAGAGGGAGAAGTTACAGATACCTCCAAACAATCTCAGCAGGTGAATGCTATCACTGTTTCTTCAAGGAGGCCAGCTATTCTTGCTGATGGGACCTATGCCACTCAAAGTGCTGCTTCAGAAACCGCTATCTCTGCTCCAACCATTGTTCAAGGATCCTTGGCTTCGCCTGGGAACTTGAGGTCCTTGATTCTAACTGGTGATTTTTTCCTCGGATCAGTTGTTGCCTGCACTTTGACCAAGCTTATTTTAAGACTGGAGGAGGTTCAGCCATCCAAAATTGAAGTGAACAAAGCGTCTACTGGGGCATTGCTGATCATGGTTTCTATGCTGCAGTTGGGTCAATCTTCATTTCTTCCACATCCAATTGACAATGATTCGTATGATAGGATTGTCCTTTGCATCAGATTGCTATGCAATACTGGTGATGAAGTCAGAAAGATATGGATGCAGTCTTGCCGTCAAAGTTTCGTGAAGATGCTTGCTGATAAGCAATTCCGTGAAACAGAAGAGATAAAAGCAAAGGCCCAGATATCTCATGCACAACCAGATGACCTTATTGACTTTTACCACCTAAAGAGTAGGAAGGTATGACAGTTTGCATCATGTTTAGGCAGCTCCTTTATATTATGTTTTTTTTTTTTTTAAGCATTACAATCTGAACATATTCTGCAAATTGTTTCAGCATGACCATCTTAAGTGCTATCTTTAGGGTGGAAATTTTCATCTTCTCACGTGAGAGTTGGCTTTTTTAGTATTTTCATAGACTCATATATCCTAATAGATATGCATCTATTTTGAAGTGTGATCCCTTTATTTTCATTTTGTTAGAAGGGATAAAAAGAATTAATAAATGTTATTAAATTTGCAAAATATGTGTCCATGTGTTTTCCCCAATAGCTTGAGGAATGGGCCATCTAATGCAAGCAGATAATCTGGAAGGTAGGCTGAAATTTTATGTTATGATATTAACATAATGGGAGGGAAGTGACCAATTGTCGATCTGATCCGCTACCCTCTTTGTTTCGTTTTAGGGGTCTTTCTTGCTCCTTTTCTTTGTATGTCTTTTGCTATCTCCTCTCTTCGAGTGACGGCTATTTTCTTTTGGGTTTCCCCCTCCTCAAGGGGGTCTGTTGCTGCTTCTCAATATAATTCTTTTGTACTATAAAGCTTTTGATTAATAGAAGTTACCATTTCAAAAATCTATATAAATAAAAAAATTATGTTACACTATTACTGTTGCTAGTAGGATTTTTTGAGCTTGACTCTTCATGAACTATTCAATTTCAGTGAGCTATTTTTTTTATAGTAGTTACTGTATAATTTGAACAGTGATGAACTTTATCTTACCTTTCATCTCTTTGTTAATACTAGAAACTTCATTCTTTTTCTTTCTAATGGAGAAATTATTATTTAAATGACTGATGAGTGATGACAAGGGCCCATGGTACAGTTGGAAGGTGCTCATTGTCGCAAGCTGCAACTACAAGGTTGTGAGTTCGACTCATGTTACATGTGAAGAAAAAAGTAAAATAATAATAATAATAATAATAATAATAATAATAATAATAATACACGACTTCTATGTATACAGAAACTTTTGAATTTCATTCTACACATTTTTTCTTTATATGATGGGATAAGGCTCTTTGACAACGACGATGGTGGTGGTGACTCATTTCCTTATTTTTTCTGAGTTGTTATTTTATAACATTTTTTCGATTTATAAAGCTAATATTCAACTGGCCATGTTGAAATTAGATGTGAGAAGCTTTTTATGCTTTTAAAAATTAAGACTGACAAGTAGTCTTAACTCTTAATCAATGTTTATTTTCCATGAAAACTCTTCAAAGGCATGTGGCATTTCTCAGATGTGGAGAAGTGCCCATGGGTTCTTTTTTTATAACTTAATTTTTATATGCTTTGATAACTTAATTTTTATATGCCATCAAGTAATTTGTCATATAATAAGACTCCTGATAAGTGATGAGCTTGAACAAAAATGGGTCTCCGGCTTATGCTTTTATAATTTGATAGATTGGTCTGCACTTGTGGGCACATCTCCTAAGCTTTGGCATTAGGACCACATTGACAATATTATGTCATATTGTTTTTGATCTACTGCAAAAGGTAGAAAGGCTTCTAGATTGATAGATTACAATGAGAAATTAGAAATATAAACACAGAACTGTCACATTAGAACATAGATTCATGTGGTTTCTCAGGTGTGTGCAGGAAACAACAATTATAAAGTTTTTCACTGCCAAAATACAGACTGTAACGTGAAATAATCACATCTGAAATAGGGTTACTGTAAGCACCTTAGCAGCCATTGAGCTACCATTTCAACCAAAACCAATTGGTGATGGAAGAGGCACAACTCAATGTTTTAAGATTGTTGAGGGGCGGCAGGTCAAGCACATCTTGAGCTGGGGCTGACACTGTTTGAAGCCGTCTCCCAGTGGTAGATTGTTGTGCCCATACACTCAGTGGCGGACTCAGGATTTTCATTTAAGTGGGGCGGATAATGGACCAGAAAAAGTCTATTATTATTATTATTATTATTATTATTATTATTTGTAAGGTTAGTATAAAGTACTCACACCTCAGCCTATTTTGTAAAGGAATCCTACTCCCAACAAGAGATTAGAATATCCCTAGAATGCCAAAAGATATTGCTTGGTGCAGTATGTGCATTATCACATGGCCCTAGGATATCACAAGAACAACTTTATGGGACAACTTGTTTTTCTTACGACCTCAAATGCAGTTAATATAAGATGCACAACATTTATTCTATAGTGAATTGTGGAACACCTTGTCATAGTACTTCAAAGGTCTTAGGAAGTAAAGAAAATAATAACACTGTGCATTTTGTCACTTTCATTTTTGAAATATATATGTTGCAGGCTCGATATCTCTTCTAGAGTTACTACACTTATCACATGACGGTTCCACTGTTCATTTGGCCACATTCTTCTATAAAGATGATGATGAATGCAACCCCCTTTTAAATCCTGGAAGCCTTTCTCTTCCTCATACCAACTGTTTCCAATGGGGACGATTTCAAAATGGCAATACGAATGTTGTTGCCAAACTTGGTGGATATATTTAGAGATTTAGGGATTGGGGTTTAGATATTAAGATTTAAGGAAAGGGGATTATGGTTGGGATTTTAGGGATTGGGGTTTTTTAGATTTAGGAGTTTAGGAGGGAGAGAGATATTGATAGATAAAATGAGACTATGAGAGAGAGAGAGAGAGAGAGGAAGGGGGGGGGGGGGGGGGGGGCGGCGAATACCTACCAGACCTGCCTGAGATCCCTCAGAGTCAAAGGGGGATTTTAAAGGTGGGGTGATCGATTTTGAGTACCGGGAGAGGATGGCATCCAGGCCATAGATCTTATGCAATTTCCCCAAATCCACCTGGGGCGGACACCCCATGTACCCAACATGTAGGTCCGCCCCTGCATACACTAACAATCCCCCCCTGCCCCTCCCTTTCCTCCCTCCAGCAATTACGCTGGGAGCGCTCGAACCCCCGACCTGGCGCTCTGATACCACTTGTAAGCACCTTAGCACCCATTGAGCTACCATTCCGACCAAAACTCAATGTTTTAAGATTGTTGAGGGGCGGCAGGTCAAGCACATCTCGAGCTGGGGCTGACGCTGTTTGAAGCCATCTCCCAGTGGTAGATTGTTGTGCCCATACACTAACAATTACTACTGTTATAACCCTAACTCATAAGAGAGTGATTGATAATAATGTTGAAACCTTACCTTGCCAATTATGGTTTGGTACATAATTCGCATGGTTGGAGTTTAAGGTAAAACAAAATATGAGACACGGAATAACAGGGGAAAAGGATTGTCCATCCCAAAATGGTTAGGGGATGAAAGTGACAAAAGAACTCCTCTTTTTATGCCATTTGAATTCTCTCACTGTTTGAGTGGGCGAGATAGAAAAGGGAACCATACAGGTCATTGTGAATGCGCCATGATCTGGCCTATGGTGCCTAGATATTTCAAAATGGACATATTCATATCATTGCGTCTCCAGTAGTTCATTTTTCATATGCATACTCCGTGTCCATTGTGTCCTTTCTGTGTCTGAGCTGTATCTGGACATCATAGAACCTGGTTTCTATACTGCAAATGGTTAGCATATTTTTATTTTCATGCTCGATATTAGAGTCATACTCAAATTTCCATTCATTTTTCCTGATTGCACCTATTATTTCAGGGCATGAGCCAGCTAGAACTGGAAGATGAGGTTCAAGATGATTTAAAACGTGCCACTGGAGAATTCACCAAGGATGGAGACGATGCTAACAAGTTGAACCGTATTCTCCAACTCACAGGATTCAGTGATCCTGTGTATGCTGAAGCATATGTGACAGTTCATCATTATGACATTGTCCTTGATGTTACAGTCATCAATCGAACAAAGGAGACACTTCAGAACTTGTGCTTAGAGTTGGCAACCATGGGAGACCTAAAGCTTGTAGAGCGCCCACAGAACTACACCCTAGCACCAGAATCAAGCAAGCAGATTCGAGCTAACATTAAGGTTTCTTCAACTGAAACAGGAGTAATATTTGGCAACATAGTTTATGAGACTTCAAATGTGTTGGAGCGCATGGTGGTGGTTCTCAATGATATCCACATTGATATTATGGATTATATCTCTCCTGCAACCTGTGCTGATGGAGCATTTAGAACCATGTGGGCTGAATTTGAGTGGGAAAACAAGGTACTTCGCTTACCTATTTGCTTGAATAATTTTAATGACCATAGTGAACGAATATTTTCTTTTTCCAAATGTTTTTGGTTAATCATTTATGGAAACTTGAACATGCATAACTGTCCCGTCCTGCTATTCCTTGGAGACTCTTCTACAAGGTCTCCTGACAAGGCTTATGGTGGAACCGTGTATCTTCTCATTCAAATTATTCGAAACCCTTTCCCTCTAGCACCTCCCTAGTGAAAGGATAAGCCGCTGACAAACCTTCCACACTTCCTTTAGATTTTTGCCACCCTTCCCTGCAGGGGCATGGGAATCACTCACTACCTAGTAAAGATTTATCAGTGTGTGCCATTTCTTTTGCTCAAATCTTTATTCTTGGTGCGCATATGACTTGTGGTTTACTGTTTACAGGCATGATATTTATTGCTCATCTGCTCATTACAGATTTTTTATTTCTAAATGTTTGATGATGATGTATTTTTCCCCTTACTGCATTGCAGGTGGCTGTCAACACTGTAATTCAACATGAGAAAGAATTTTTGAACCACATCATCAAGTCAACGAACATGAAGTGCCTTACTCCACTGTAAGTTCTCAACTCTCCAGAATCTTGCATGAATTGATGAGAAATATTAGATGCATATCTTGTTCCTATCCTGCTACATGGTGATACATACCATTCCTGTTGTGGTCGAGATTTTTGAAACCTTTTACTGGACCCTTTTGCCTGGTCATTTGGACCAGAACCACCTGGAGTCCTGGACTGCTACTCTGGGTTTCCTGAACCTATCTCCATGAAGGGCATTTGATCATTATTTTTTCAAAAAGAGAACTTGCTGATGTGACCCAAATCTCACGTAAAAATCATATGAGTCATCATTTATATCTGACATCTGAAACTTTATTAATTTTATGATCAGAATAAAAGCCAAAAATCATTATGTGCTTTGGCCCTTCTACCTGGGTTGACTGCTATTTGGTTCGAACTGCCTATGTAAATGGGTTAATGTCTGGATCTGTTGGGACTCTGGATGAGCGACATGCAAAAAATAAATTCCACTGATTGTAGATCATCCATACTGCATGGACAACGTGATGGTTACAATCACATAGCTCAATTCTATGCTTCTTTTTTTCTTTTTCGGTTGTGGGGTGGCTGTCGTTTTTTTTTTTTTTTTTGGGGGTGGGGGGTTTGGATGGGATGGCATTCTCTCTCTTTAAAAGTATAAAACCTTTCTATAGTATCCTCTCAAATTGCCACATCTCCCTCGTCACTTCACCATTGATCTCTTATACTGCAAGTTTTTTTTTTTTTTTTTTTTTTTTTTTTTCTTTTGGTTTTTTGGGTAAACTACTCTTCAAGTTGTTACTAGTTATAACCTATAACTGTTCCTATTTATTTTCTTTTTCTTTGTCTCTTTTTTCAATGGTAGGTAACAAGTAACAACCCATGTTTGAATGACACATTGTTAGAATATTTTTTGTCAATGGTAATTGGTCATCCTCTTATCACTTATTACATGTTAATCAGTTATCTTGATGCATTTATGAAATCTTATCTAGATCTAAGAAACTTTATTGGAAAGTTATATACAAGAAAGTAGGCATAGTTGGGTTGCTGACATGGTTAGGCTCAATGGATCAATCATCTATGGGCTTGTTGGCATAATGAGCTGACCCACTATGGTTAATCCCAATTGATGGGCTGGATTGGGCCTAATGGGCTGGCCAGCGGGCCTCCTATAGATATTGAGGCCTATGGCTGCATTGCTCAAGCTAGTAGGTGTGAGTCTTGTTAGCACTATCGCTTTGATATTTGTCCCATGGTTGCAAATTCTGTTATATGATTGGCATCCTTGTCCTCTTGGAGAACATGTAATATTTGTTACTTCTGAGCAAGGAAAATATGTGATCTTTGTTACTGTTATACTTTCACACGCGCACGCACACACAGGAACTTGTTTGTCATTTTCGACCATTTACATACCTTTTATACATGTTAAATTTGCTTCACTGAATGTATTGGCCTTCAGATCTGCGCTGGATGGAGAGTGTGGGTTTCTAGCTGCCAATCTGTATGCAAAGAGTGTGTTTGGGGAGGATGCTTTGGTGAATGTGAGCATTGAAAAACAAGCAGATGGAAAGCTGAGTGGATACATTAGGATAAGAAGCAAGACACAAGGGATTGCCCTCAGCTTAGGAGACAAGATTACACTCAAACAAAAGGGAGGCAGCTGATTGTTGGCCGCCCTCTGTTGTTAATTTACCATTTCGGACTGTACGGTTGCAGGTACTCTTATTTTGAGGGCAAGGGATTTCCTGATATTTCTTCATAGGGCTCTAGGGAATAGTATCTTTGAAGCCAATTCAAATTTTCTTGCAGCTATATTCATATTAAAAAAGTTGATGATGGACTTACGAGGATTTTGTTTGTGGACGCTAAAGGGAAGAGTAGCTTAATTTGTGTTTCTATTTTATAGAATTCATTGCTTTTCAAATTCACGAATGGTTGGGTTTTGTTCATATCCTTGTCCACTTCCGTTCTCTATGGAAATAGGTAAATTTCTGTCAGCAGTGAATGATACTTGATATCCACGCGGGAACTATTATCAATGCTGTGTGGTCTGCAGACTAAAGATAAAGGTGGTGGCAAAATACACATCCCCAAGGTGGGACCCACCACGCAGATTGATGAGAACAGATTACTTTCTCATTAGAGATTGGTAGCCCTCAATCAAAATGATGATGGTGAGCTCCCCTGCTGAATTCAATTTCAGAAGCCAGTGATGGATGAGTTCGTTCAATGTCATCGAAGTTCTGAAACTTCTCTTGTTTCAGAATGCTCAATGGGTAAATCAAGTTGCTAATAGAAAATTGAAACATAATGGTACATGCGTTTCATCCCGAAAGGTCCTAAATAACAGATGCTAACACCATCTATTAAATATGAATGTATGTCAAAGTATATTATTATATAAACAGGATGGTTTGGAAATAGATTATGATATGGTCTGTCCTCACTTCAAAAATATTTTTGAAGATTTTGTCATAATATCTAGTAGATTAGGATATGATCTGGACACACTTAAAAAAGGTGTATGGATAGCTCAGAACATATTATTTAGAGGAATTTACCGTATAAATGCCGGTAGGGCCCCATACCACTCCTGAGATCCCAGAAACACCATATATATATATGGATTAGATCTTTATTTTTTATTTTTATTTTTTTTTTGCGATATGGTTGATATTGACCATTCTCTTAGTCAGATCTTCTCTAATATGTAACTGTCTTATTTGCTGAACACAACAGAATGGTCGATGTTGACCATATTGCAAAATAACAAGAAAAAAGATGAATCTGAGTTTTCTCCCTTGGTTGCTGGTGCTGCTCCATATCCTATGAGGGAGAAGAAGAAGATAGAGAGACGCCGGCAACAATGTGGAGCTGAGGAGGGGAAAAGAGCTTCATTCTCGACCGATTGCACATGGGTTTGGATAGAATGTACTACTCTGGTGCAATTTGCAGAGTCTGGATCTCCTAAGGCCACCACTCACAAAATGCTAATTATATATATAATAAAGCAAATGGAGAGGAGTGCTGTGAGGGGTGCCATGTCAGCACCTATAATTTCTCCTTTCAAAAAATATTTATAAAAACACACATAGCTTCGGGTTTAATGTGGGCCACTACACTCCTCTTAAACAAGTCTCCTCCCTTAAAATCTCAACCCAAACAAATCTCCTCAAATCCCCTTCCCTTAATCCTAGGAATAGTTATAATCTTAAATCTAATCCCTTAAATATAGATCACACTAATGTTTCTAGCAACAAAACTCCTTGGATTTGTTTTCCCTAAAATCTTGATCACTCCCATTTTAAAGTAAACCTTATCTTATTTTCCTTACAAGATTAGAATCAACTCCATTTAATAGAGGTTTGTGGGGCCCACTTTCATGGTGTTGGCAATAAGAGAGAATGGGCAGGACTAAATTATCATGATCTGAGAATAGATCAATCATCCACATAAAGTAGAAACAACAGATGGATTTGTGGGGACCACTTTGATCTCCCGATTGATAGACACCTTCAAAAGGCACCACCATCCAGCTTGGCCCATCAAACCAACGGCACGGATGATGGAACACCCAACAAAAGGGACCAACCAATATGGAGTTGTATCAAGACCATTAGTTTCATAATCTAGGCCGTTAATTACAAGGTGGAATCCAACGTTCAACAAACATAAAATAATGGACTCTGACAATCAATAGTCAAGGTGGGCCATAGAAGTACAAACTCAATTTGTTAAGCTTCAAATCCATTCCATGTTCTTGTATACGATTGTGCACACCATACAATTAAGATCAAATTAAGTATATGCTTAAACATCATACAATTGGAAAGACATTACCAATCTAGGGGTAATGCAAAAAAGATTCATATCGACATTAATATAAAGGTTAACATGATATTATGCATACGACTCATTTTCAGTAATCTTACAAGAAATAAAGAGTTGTTAGAAATAATTATATTTGTTATTAAAATGCATATTAAGAATACATTTAATTTCTAATTATATATACATGAAATAGTATAAGGGTTGATACGAGACTTGCCTTTAATAATTGTTGTAGACAAGGCCACCTTTAAACACATCATGATGCACCTTAATGACTTAGGATAAGAGGCCCACTTTTAAATATTACGTCATGTGACCCTACCAATGCTCCTTGGAACACCACATATTTCATTATATTTTTTGAGCCCGGGCACCATACCTCTCCATTTAATTATGTAAGCTTACGCTTGTGGGGCCCACCCTTGCTCCATCCAAATGGACCAAACACACAACCTCCTTAAATTGCACATGTCCACTTTTGGTCAAATCCAGATTTACTGGGCCGTTGGGTCGACTGTGTACTGATTCGAATTGATTGTTGACCATTAAACTTTTGGGGCTAGATGGAGATGGTAGAAACCACGGTTGAAACTTATTGTTTGTAAAGAAAATGGTCCCAGAGAGTCCTTGAAATCCCCCTATCACCACCCCCATGTGGGTCCCCAAGTGGGCCCCACCGCAAACTTGAGCTTACCTTAACCTAAGCTTTAGCTTAGGAGAGCTGCCCCTATATAGACACACATTCATATTTATGTAATCGTCAATGCCTTTAAATTCAAGAGGTCATTATGTTATATAAGTTTACTTCATGTTCTATTTATTTTCATTACATGTTAAAAGATTCTAATATTCAAAGATAATAAGTTTCTTTATTTTTGACTTATTTTATCTTAATAATATTTTAAAATAATTCTTAAAATTTTAATATATTGTTATTTTTGGCCCAGGCTTAGCACGGGCATTTGTTGCTAGTTATCTAATTAAAGAGGGAGTCGCCCCGGCTCAGGCATATATTGAAGCCAGAGATATTAGATGCTTTTAACCACATGCTGTAAGGTGGTGAAATGGATGATCTGACTAGTTTCTATTTTGATTATCTATTTCATAGACTTGCATCAGATGATTAGATTATTAGATTGGAAGGGGCTAAATTATGATCGATGCCTAATGGTCCTAATCTAATAGGGTTGTAAATGGGTTGGTCCCGGTCTGGGTCTATCATGAAACCGGAACTGGAACCATTAAGGAGAAGGTGGAACATGATTTGGACCCAGAACCGTTTCGGAACCAGTTTCTTGGCTCCGAAACCAGAACCATACATGGGATGAGTCCGGGTCCGGGTCTAGGTCTAGGTAGAGAATGATATTAAAAAAAACATGGTTTTTATAAGAGATTTTCTAAAATTAAGGTAGTATGTCGGGTTTCGGGTCCACGGGTCCGAACCAAGGTGGAACTGGATACGGACCCATTTACTTATCGGGGCCTAAATAAAGATCCAGACCCGGTTTTTTACGGGTCGGAACCTTCAGAAAATTGGAGAATCGGAAACCCATTTACATCCCTATTATCTAACACTCTCCGGATTCATATGGGCTTTAGGACATGATCAGGTCCGCATTTTCAGTTATTAGAGTAAGTTTCCATGATAATAAAAGGAGGATCCAATTCCTGTTATCAAAACACATGTTTCTATTTTGCCATTCATTCTTCCTTGGGTTTAAACTTTTTCATATCTATCCTTATTATTTTCATCTATGTCCTCTTCTATCTACTATTTTTCCTAAGAAGCCATCAACATGCATAGGAAAGTATTTTGCAACTGGCAGAATTGTTGGCCTCTGTTGGAGCTAATCACTTTTTTATGTGACATATATTACTACCAATCTAGACCATACAATGGCACCATGGAAAGTGGGCTAGTATCATCCAAATTTTGATAGGTAGAGAAGATTATTCAATTTGATGGGAACTGGCATTGTTAGAAAAAGGTTATACAGTCAATGATGATGATGATGATTGTTTATTATATTTATTTCGAATATCACTATAATTTTAAAAACATACATCCATACTAAAAAACTTGAATGAAAAGACCCTTCACTAGCTTAACTTCAAATGATGTCTAAACCTTACTAATATTTTACTAGGGACCCCTTGATTGCTTCCTCAAAACAAAATTAAGACAGGGACATGGAATAATACTAATGATAAAGGTGCTGCTAGTCCATCATTTCTTCCAATAAACATCACAACATTGGTGTGTCCTAACAATGCAAAAAAATCACACCTGGCACAATGTTTGGAATTGGGTCACTCAAATATCATTATCTGATTGGAATCAATTCAATGGATGAATGTAGGACATGTTCTCAACCTTACCTGCCTACATCTGCCAAAAAAAAAAAAAAGGAGAGGGAAAAAAAAGTTGCAGATGAGATGTCACGGGTTTGGCTTGCCGGTGGTTGATTCTTTCCTTGCCTAGTTGCCTGTGAAAGAAGGGAATTGGTCATGAAGTTTCAGACATTCCAACCAAGGGATGGAAATGGATCCCACAAAAATTGAGCATGGTCCAATACTTGGACCAATTTCTAATTCAAGTCCGAGTTTGGGCTGGCAGATTGAAACCTCCCACGCCACAGCCATTTATCAAATAGTAATATGCATAATAAGGTTACATTTTGCTAGGAGGTATCTCTCATCAATTGCATGAGACGTAAAATTCTAAGCTCCTTGTGGAACCCACTTAAATATCCGCATGCATGGTATGATAGAAAGGTCTCATTGTAGGTAAAAATCATCTATTAGATCATTACAAGAATTGGTTTAGGGACCTTATAATTTAACAATTTCTAAAGTTACACTTTTTATAAAACCTAATTCAGTTGTGAAAACATTATTCAAATTAGTTTCAAAATTCGGGTGTGTGCCAATTCATGAGGAGTTAATGTGAGGTAATTCTGTATTGTGGTACGGTGGTAAAAAAAAACAGTTAGGGGGTCTTGTACTCTCCCATCAATGATCAAAAGGTTGAATTTGGACTAGTTGGGTCCAACTATTTATTGGAGCTGTGGACAAGCTTGAGAGGGCCCCACAACTCCCAAGATCATGGGTGGTAATGTAGGAGAGTGGAAGTAACAACAGCCCATCAAATCATACGAAAAGAAAGCAATCTGTAAAAAAAAAAAAAAGTTGAGTTTTGGGATTTTAACAATTTTGCAATAACTTTTGTGGCATTGGGGCTTCTCTCAAAGTAGCGTTTTCATGTGGTTGGAAACATACTTTAGAATAATCACACCCGTGCACCAGACGCATGCTCTACGAATATAAAAAGGTTTCCAGCCGTTCGTTTGGTAGGCCCTACACATTACTAGATAATCCCCCCTTTATAAAATTAAAGTTCTAATCCGTCCATCTTTTGGGTCCCATCTTGAACTTGACCTATCTATCCCCCGATCATCTTCTTCATTACCATATTCTTTTATCGTACTCAACATCGTGATTTGGATTATTTTCAAATCGCGTCATTTTCAACCTGAGTAATAAGCGGGTCAATTTCAGATGGAGTCCTTCTAACTCACTACTTGAATTATGAAATGGGTTATGGTTGACCCTTTTGTTTTCAGAGTAAACTTCATTTTCAACCTGATTAATAGACATACTAAATCATCTTAGAGTTCGGCCTATTTGATGTAGTCACAATGATTTTGATCCAACCAAGTCGATTGATTGGCACCCTTAAATTCATAAGTAGTCAAAGAATACATTATTAGCGATGATCAAATAATGTAGAATCTTTGGATTAAGCCCACTCATTCATGAGATGAACCATACAATGTTTGGTTTGGATAGTATAGATCCAATCACTGTATTCCAAGGTCATTGCTTGGAACAAAGAAGGGATGGGTCACCTGATCAACGGCTGTGATCACAACTTAGGAGTGCCAAGTGCATGCATATGATATATTGTTGAACACTGCTAACGATGCTCCGGCGGTACACTGTAGTGTTCCACGTCAGCTAATGTAGTATTCAAAGGAAGCGACCTCATGACACATGCCCCACTTTTACCTATCGTTGGGTGTCCGTGTGCGTGAGTTTGTAGATTCGTTCACCTTTTCCTCATTTGTAAGAAATCTAATGTGGGGTCCACTAGATGGATGGTTGAGATTGCACATGGTCGTGCATCTTGATTGGATTAAGATGGCTTTCCAATAGAGGAAAAGAAAATGATAGTGCGACCACACGTGAATTGCAAGGGCCACCAAGAAAAAGCTTATGGTTGTAGTGGGGCCCACTTGATTTGACCACTTATCAAATACAACAACTTCTTTTTTATTTTTATCAAATTAATTAGACCAAACCATAAATTAAAAATAATATTGGTTGTGTTTTGGGAATATGACTTCATAAGAATATTCCTAAACCCTAATTATTGATCCATTTATTTTTAAGCAAGAATACAATATTTTAATTGTTATCCAAAAATTTAAAATTTCTAGAAAACCCATGACAAGAATTCTTGGCAAGGTTGGATTTTTTTGAATGATTGTACCCTAGATATGGGGAGGACCAATATATTGAGATATTGCTGTGGTTAGAAGAAATTTTGTACATTAACAATATGATTATTTATTAGTCATCTTTTATTTTGCCTTTTATTCCCTTTCTTCTACAATATCTTGTACAATTTTATTTTATATTTTTTACTTTTCCATTGTTTTAAATTTTTTAAATAATATGCCAAGTGAAAAAGACAGATGAGAGCTAATGCTTTGTTGATGTGAAAAATATTAGTTTCAGGTTTTGGATTTGTGTTCATGATTTTATATATTGATTATAGTATGGCATTGGTTCATTTAATTCTTCTTATTATTATTATCATCATCTTATCTTATCCAACATTTATGGGACTGGATTGGGCCATGCTCATGTGGGCCCCACCACCATCCATGCATAAAAAAAATGTAATCAATTGGAAAAATTAGTGCCGTTGGATGAATGCAAGATTTTATTTTTTTTAATTCATTGTCCATTTTTACCATCACCTTTATTTTCTACCATTGGCTTCTGGGTCACGTGATGGAATGAATGTGGGACCCACCATTGTGTACTCTTTTGCTTTTGGGCTTTAACATGGGCCCTCCACTGGTGGGACCCAGAGTGACGCCACACACTATCTGCCACTCACTCTCAAGTCTCGATATAAGGACGTTAGTTTTCGGGCCGTTGTCACATGTTCCATGCATTGCCTCCTCCTTCTGCTTCTTCTCTCTCTGTAACTGTAATTTTTTGAGAAATCTCTGCAACAATGCTTTGTAGCAGGTCATTGATATGCTTGTTTGTTGGAAAAGATGTGAGGAAGCTTTTCAAGCGCAAGGACAGTGATGCTGGTGAAAGAGGTTCTCTCTGTTTCTGTTTCTGGGTTACTCAAGAATTTTGATTTTCAGGGTGGATTGATGCTAAATTAAGGGATCTTTGACTAAGTTTATGATATGGGCTCTTTTAGTATTGAAGGAAAATGCCATTTGTTTTTGTTTGAATAATGTTGTTGTTGTAGAAACTTAGATTTTAAGATTTTTGGAAATTTGGCTTTCCTTTGTAAGATTTTCTACTTCTATGTTGAATGTGATTTTTTTTTTTTTTGTGTGTGTGTGTGGGGGGTGGCGGGGGGTGGTTGTGCGTGGTTTTAGGATTTAGGAATAGGAGGAAATGAAGGCCTTTGGTAAAGAGAGAGAGAGAGGAGAGTGTGATGGAAATGAGATACTGTTACATTGCAGGGATGAATTTGGAGTCTGTTTGGATGTACCCAACAAATTGCAGGTTACACTGTGATCCATGACATCTTTTACTTCACTCAAAATTGGTTGTTTATAACTATAAAAGTCAATTCGAGTAAAAGAACATTCTGTCTCGAAATATTCGGATGCCCAAATAGGCCTCATGTAGATATGGGTGAGAACATGGGGATGTGTTTTTAGTCTCTCAACTTATATGAAAAAAGCGGAAGGAAGACAGAATTGAGGAACAGAGAGAGAGTCAGATCTGAGGCTGCTTATGTGTTCTTGTTACTCTTGTGTTCTTTACAATTGAGATATAGAATCCAAATAAAAAGCAAATCTCCTTTTCACTTTTTTTTATCTCTCTCAGAGTTGTCAGTGTGAGCAAGGAATTTGTATTTCCTTTTATGGTATAAATATGAAGAATTTTTAATTGGCAGTATGGGATGGTAAGGCTTTGATGATAATCATGGCGACTGTGATGATGATTCGATTCTTAAGACTTGATGATGTAAGAAAAATTGCATTATCTAGTTATGACTCGTTTCTAATTACATTCAAGAGGAACAATGAGGAAAACAAATCTGCGTTCTCATTGTTTATTTAGTTTTCTGAACTCACATTCCATTCTTCAGAGTTTCTGAAACTTAGAAGTGGACTTAAATTGATTAACGGCACTATAATTAGTTCTCTGTCGTCATCATCATAGTCATTGAAGTCTTATTGCATCTATTTGGTGTTACTTTACGAGGCACTTGAACTGGTTGTTTGAGATATTTAGTACCCAATTGAGTTTATTAGCAGTTACCAAATTTTTTTGAGAAATGAATCTTCTTATTTTCCCCCATTTTCTTTTGTTAATAGGTTTGGGAGGTTAATTTGATCCAAAACCTTCACCAAATTGAGTTGAATAGGATAGTTTCGATAACCATGTTGAGTTTTATGTGAACAATAAAAATAGGCATCATCAGTCTAGATATAGAAGTGTTAAGAAGAGTTATATGCTCATTCCTTTGTTTTTCTTTCTTGAATTCAGCTAAAGCTATAGAAGACCTGCGAGCTTCTCTGTTTAGCGACTTGCACTCATCTGAAGGAGCGAAGCATCTGCAGCAACGAATATGCGGTCCAACAGTCGCACTTACTTTCAATTTCATGGTTTCTGTTGGCATTATATTGATGAACAAATTGGTACGCTTACATCTGTTTCTTTTTTCATCTGAGGCTATAATCATTTACTCTTGTAATGATCGGTTAATAGATTGTAATGGGATATTTTTCTCTACCATTTTAGGTGCTTGGGAAAGTCGGATTCAATTATCCAATCTTTCTCACATTCATTCATTATGTTTTGAGCTGGTTCCTAATGGCTATTCTCAACGTGTTTTCACTTCTACCTGCATCTCCTTCGACAAAGTCAACCCCAGCTTCTTCTCTTATAGCCCTCGGCATTGTCATGTCTCTCTCCACTGGCCTTGCTAATGTCAGCTTGAAGTATAATAGGTGAAATATGCCTGTACTGTCTGCTAAAGATACATACAAAAAGACAATTGAAGAGGATCTCCATAGCACATGAGCTACACATTATGATCTGGGCCATTCATCAGAAAGGACCAACCAGAACATCTCCTTGGCCACAGTTTGGCTGGTCAGTCATTGAGAAGTCCATATGTAAATTGAACATGGACCAGCGACCGTTTTCTACCTGTTGACGTGTTTAATTCTTTGGCCTAGTATGTTCTCAGTTCAGTGGGAGCCATCTGATGAGTGATCTAGATCTCCCCATACCCCACCTTCTAAACATCAGCATGTGTCTACAAGTAGTCTCACAATTCATCTCCTAATGAATTTCGTTTTCATTTCTAAAACATCTTATAACCCTGAAATTCTCTATTTTCAGTGTGGGGTTCTATCAGATGGCTAAGATTGCTGTAACCCCAACAATTGTTCTTGCAGAGTTTGTGTTCTTCAGCAGAAGGGTTACTTCCCAGAAGGTAACTATTCTTTAATGTGTCGGTTTAAGTGTATAGGATGAAATATGAGTTCAATTTTCCTTTGAGTTGTCATGATGCTAAGACCTCTTCACTGAATCATGCAGGTATTAGCGCTTACTGTAGTATCTGTCGGTGTTGCCGTTGCTACCGTTTCAGATCTTCAATTCAACCTTTTTGGCGCTTGTATGGCTTTAGCATGGATAGTACCTAGTGCAATTAATAAAGTTCTCTGGTCCAACCTACAGCAAGAGGATAACTGGACTGCAATAGCGTATGTTGTCATTTCTACCCAACTTCTCAAGATTTCCATGGCACAACAGGATTTGCTAATGTTTTGCGATGAAACAGGTTGATGTGGAAGACTACACCAATCACTTTATTGTTTTTATTGGCCTTGATGCCTTGCCTTGATCCCCCAGGCGTTTTCTCTTTCAAATGGGACTTTAATAGCTCAGCAGCTATTTTCTCATCTGCAGCCCTTGGCTTCCTACTACAGTGGTCTGGTGCTTTAGCACTTGGGTAAGACTCCCCTCTTAAAAAGTTCAGGACTTCGTTTCAGAAGTACCCCAAGTAACAATTAAATGGAATATTTTGGCAGAAGCTCATCCAGTGTGCAATCCATGGCATTGTGAAAAGTAGAAAACACTTTCATGGTTTTGCCCCCCCCGCCCCCCCGGGTCGCTATTGATTATTTGGTTTAATTCCTCCTTCTTGTGGTTTCAGATACCACAATGCTAAAGTTGGACAGAGAAATGGTTAACCATTACATTCTAAAAAATATTCATACCAATTGTGAACTATGATGCACACTGCTATTGATTTGGCCTGCAATCTGGAATTATACTCAATGCGTACTCATTTCTTGGCTCTGATGATATTTTCGGTAAATCTACTGCAGTGCAACCTCTGCAACAACTCACGTCGTTTTGGGGCAGTTCAAAACATGTGTCATCCTTCTTGGAGGGTTCATTCTTTTCCATTCCAATCCAGGCATAACTAGTATTTGTGGTGCTATCACCGCTCTGGCTGCCATGTCTGTGTATACATATCTTAATTTGCCTGATTCCCATCAGCAAGCAACCAACGGATCTCCTCGACATCCTCAAGAAATGAAGAGTTCTCAAAATTCAAAGACCAAATTGAGCAAAGAGAACGGCGAGGCCCACAGTGGAGATGGTAGTGAAGAATCCGTCTGAGGGAATAAATTTGGAACAGGAAATATATCGTCGTTGAGTTCTATGGGTCTTTTACAACTAAATATGGGTCTTTTACAACTAAATATAGGTTGAAATAGAAAGCCATAATGCACAGTTGGATGCACAACAAATCACAATCGATTTCAGTTTTTGGCTAGCATGGGTGGTGAATGGAGATCAATTAAGCTATGCCTGTCAATTATACTGTTTTTCTTTCAGCCCCTAGAGCATGGCTGAACAAACAACCTTTTCCATGCTTGTCAAGACGTGAACTTACTGTGGTTTGAGGTTCATCCAATTTTACACAGAGTTACATAAATGAAACTAGTTGCTGACTCTTCTTTTGGTTTCTTTGAGTCACTCAATTTAGAAATGAAGGCAATAGATACTGTGGTAAGATAGGAGTGATTATACATGTAAAGCCACTGTCCTTGACTCTTTGGCCATGAAATGTCTCTTCCTCTTTGGACTTCAATTCTAAATTACAATATAATTTGATGTTGGGGGCAATTTCCATGTATGAAGTTTGAACTCATCATCCACTCTTTTGATTCTTTTCTCTTGGTTGGCCATCTCCATCAATTTTGCAAGTTCGGAGCCTGTTTGAATTTAACCCAAATTTGACTTTGTTTGGTTGTCTAATTGCATGCTCTATTGAGCCTGTAGCATAATAGAAAGCGCAAAAGGATTGAGGACAAATATCACCATCCTAATAATAATGTCAATTGCAAGATAACAATGGGAAACCCCAAAGAGACCTGAATTTGTATCATTTCAATTGCAAGGTAACAATGTCTTGTATATAACCCCGAAACCTTAACTTTGCCTCAGCAGCCTCATTAAATGAGTACTCGTGCGTGGTGAGACGATCTTCATGTTCTAGAAATTGTTCGGCCACTTGTTCTACATCAGCCTGAGAACACCCACAACCTTTTAAGTTGTTACTCCCATGCTCAATCTGTTGAGAGATGCTTGTGGGGGCCTCCAGATAAACATTATCATTCATCATTTTGTGTTGACTATCTGAGATGGCAATTCAGCCTTTAAACCAAATGTCATTCACTAAAGCTTGGTTCTTTTACAGTGTTAACACCCAACTTTAGTTAAGCAATGTATACTTCCTTAGACATTTATGATGAATTGTTTCAGGAGCATGATGCACATTCCAAACATCGGTGGGCCTTGTCTATGGGTCTTTCCCAAATATGCTTTCTTTTAAATGAGTTTGGTTGACACATGGACAGAGTGGGTGGTCTCCGTGCGAGGCCCAATTGTTAATGGGCCAAGGTCTTGGCTTGGCCTCCTATACAGATAATTATTACACAGTTAGCTTTAAGATTTAGCTATCTTTTGTTGGTTGTTCTGTAATTTTCATTTCCCTTTATTTTCAAGCATTTGTTCTAATCAGTGCAATTTTGCTCATTTCCCTTCCTTTTTCAAGCAATTGTTACAATCAGTGCTATTTTGCTCCTTGGCTGGTGTGTCACTCATTCCTTTTTTGTACTCACAGTGGCATCAACCTTGAATATGACTGTCTGCCTAGATTTAGGGTCCTCAATCACTATTGATTTCTGCCTGTGATGACACCAGTGTGAATGAAATGTGTCCCAAGGATCTTTTGTATTAGGTGATCTTCAGAATAAGCAGGGAGTGAAGAAAAATACCAAACATCTGAACCCCTTTCTAGATTACTTACTATCTATCTCGGTGCAATCCGTGCTGGCCGGGCCAGGTATTGACCAAGCTCAAGACTGGCCTACATTGCATCTGGGTTAAGCCCAAGCCTGGGTGAAACCCAGTTTGCCAAACCCGGGCTCGAGATTGAATTTTGGAAACTTGAGCATGAGACTAATCCCCACAGTGAATTATAATTACTAACATATGTACAATTTTACCCAAAAAAAAAAAAAAAAACATATGTATAATTTAATATTATATATTGTCAGCATCACATTTTGAACAAAGGATGGGTCTCATCAGAGTAGGACCATGAGATTCATAGAATATGCAATTTCTTTTAAGATTGGTGTGGTGGGCCGGCTCCATCAGTATTATCATCATGATATTAACCCTAAAGGGCCCGTTTCTTTCCTAGAATTTCTGGAATTCATGTCTGGTGACTGTCTGGGATTTTCAAATGCTGGAATTCTGAAATGCTACTGAATTCTGTCATTTCTGAATTCCCTGTTTCTTTTATGCCTGAATTCCTGCCTGAAAATTCCTGAATTTCTGAATTTCTTGAATTCTTTGTTTCATAACTATAAGAATTTCTTACTAGAATTTTACAAACTATGAGAGAGAGAGAGAGAGAGAGAGAGAGAGAGAGAGATTGGGCTTATATTATTTATGCAATCACCTGGGCTTCGGCTAATATTATTTTAATTTGGGTTCAAGCTTGGTTGTGGCCATTCACGTTGGGCTTCGGTTGACTGAATACCCAATTATCAATGCAATGAAAGAGAAAGATTAATTTTTCATTGAATGCATTAAATATAATACAGGGTACCATTTAAAAAAAAAAAACAAAATATAATACAGGGTAAGTTGTATAGGATGAGTAATAACACCTAATTAGATCAGCTGGCTTGGAGACAATCCAACAATGACAATAGCAATGATAGAGTTCTTTGAGGCTTGATGCTGCCGGAGTTTCTTTGATGCTTCCCGGAATTCCTGAATTCCAAAATCCTTGTAGGAGGAATGGAATTTGAAAATGCTACATTTTTAGCATTTCGAAATGCTAGAATTTTGGAATTCCTAGAATTCTAATAAAAGAACAATGAATTCCTGACAAGAATTCCAGAATTTACAGACAACCGGAATTCCTGTCAGGAATTCTTGCAAAGAAACAGCCCCTAAAAATGATGTCCCATCCCAAAGCAACAATATTTCAGGGCCAAAATGTAAAGGGTATAAGCAACAATATTTGAGGAGTTTATTTTGATTCAGACCAAAGCACAGGGACTAAAATAGTAAAATTTCAGGGACCAAAATGTAAAAAAATTAAAATGTTGAGAGTGGGATTTGAACCCACGCCCTTTCGGACCAGAACCTTAATCTGGCGCCTTAGACCAACTCGGCCATCTCAACATGTGGTCTAGTTCCTCAAAGTTTATTTATAAATAAATTTGAGACTGATTTGCAGCCATCCAATTTGTACATTTCAGGGCAACAACTGAAACTCTGTTCTTGTCTCGGCCACTGGCTAGCCCCCTCAGTTCCCAGGTTTCATTGCCCAATGCCAAATATGGACGTAAGGATGACAGCATTACCCATTGTGTCCACAGAGCCAGACATGAAAAATTCAAGGGACCCCTTTTTGGTAAAAGTGTTCGATTGAGTCCATATCTGATTCAACTCTTCAATGGGTTCAAAGGTGGTTTATGTTTTCGGTATGGCCCTGCTTTTGGACCTGGTTGACAATCAGAACTAGGTTTGGGTTCAATGTAATAGACCCGTTTGGATATTGGGTTTCACTTTGGTCTCTAAAACTTAACTGCACTCAGGTCTGTGGACCGATCCGAACCCAACTCATGTACATCCCTCAGGTCCAACAGGTCATCTCCAAACTGGATGCGTATTTGCAATTCTTTTTCAAAAAAGAAAAAAAATAATAAAGAGAGTTATAGGTCATGACCCTGGATAGATGGAGCATGTAACCATTCCTTTTGGATTAATCCATCTTAACTTTTATATTCAAGGGATGTCACAGTAGTGGACCAGATAACAAAGGCACATTCTGTCAAATGGGCACCAGATCAACAAAACCATCATGTCAACAAGGAACTACATAGTATTAAGCTCAAACCAAGGAATATTCTATCTTAAATCAATTTCCAAACATGTGGGGGCCATTAACATTGGCCTTTTCCAAACATGTGTGTCAAAACATGATTGGTAAATTAGGATCATTCCATTGTGGGAACCTATGATCCTATGTAATTAAAATAAATAGTTAACGAACAGGGAAAGGCAAAAAAAAAACAAAAGGTCCCAAACAGATGCCCATCTTGTTCCATTCATAATCTCTATTAGTACAAAGAAAATCATTCAACTCTAACGGAAGTGCACAGGATATTGCAGTGCACACTTCACCTTCTTTCTCAAAAGTTCATCAATGGAATCAATCACACATTACAGCCCTGCAGTTTTATTCGGGCAAGCCATTCATATTCTGCTTATTAAGATGACTAGATTAATACCCAAAACCAAAACCAATTGATCTCTGTTGCTGCACAAGGATGACGAGTACTTCAACACCACCCTAGTGTGGTACAATGACATTCATGAACTTTCTCTTAGCAAATGCCAACCACCATTTATTTGGAGTACCATTAGGTCTGTAAGCACGACTTAACAATCTCCCACTTGTTTCTTCCCTTATCTGCTTCAGATAGTTCCTGAATAACTCTGAACAGCCACAAGTACATGTAAGATCTCATATCTCTGATGATAGAAGCACAATAAAGTTCCAAAATAAGTTGAATGTAAGATTGCACAATTGTATACAAATTTAACATAAGCTGCGACCGAAGTAACAATTTATATCCTTTACCAAAACAAAGACATAACAAGTTTATGAACAGAATTGATCCAGTTACAGAACAAGATAGATCGAGTGTGTTCCACCAAGCAACTACAAAAATGTAAATAAATAGATAAATAAGTAAAAAAGAGCAACATATGTCCTTGCTTAGTAATACCACTCCGACTTGTTATTTCATCTTACATTCAGATACTTTTGGCCCATCAATCCCCTGTTTAAACCTTCCGACAAAATTTTATGCAAAGTCCAATAGATGAATGGTCCAAATGATTGGGAGTTTGTACCAATCCAAGACTATGTCAACTAAGCTCCTAGAGAGCGACCATGTCAGCTAATCATCCAACACCTAAGCTCAATGGTCTCAATGCAAAAGTCCACAGGGCCCAGTTTCATGATTTTACTGAATTCCTAGAAATAATAGAGACTTATTGAAGGGGTGAAGAGTGAAAGGGCTGGTGGAGACCTGGTGTGGGGAATCAAATTCTTAGGATTTAATTTCATAGGGTAAAGCGTGGTGGCCCTTTTCAATGGAAGCACATTACCTAGTAAAATCCTAGGTATTACCTCGTAAAATCCTAGGTATTCAACATTAATTAGGCAAACAGGTTGTTTATTAAATTTCTACCAAGGTTCTAGGAACTCATTGGGGAGCTCTTACAGAGTGAAGGGTGAAGAATCACAATTGAGATCTGCAGGGGACTACAAAATTTCTAGAACCTAACTTCATAGCATGAAGAATGAGGAACCATTCTTGTTTAGAGGAAAGGTATTTTGATGGTCCCTTAAAGATCTTCAAACATGATCTTTCACCCATACCAATTTGTTAAAATCCCATTTCCCAAGAACTCCTAGGACCTTAGGAGTTAGACACTGAAGATGGGAGGTCAAAAAGTTGGTGGCAACATCAGCCATGGCAGCCATAACCATCATAAAAGCTTTATCCCATAAATTTGGGGTTAGCTTTGTAAGTTATGTTTTTCCACTCAACCTTATTTTAAAGCCATGTTCCCCTAAAATTTATGATTACTGTATCTGTCCTCACTACTTCATCCAGGTCTTTCATTGTCTCTTCCTTGCCCTAGTTTCCTTGTGGGATTGTTTTTTATCTTCTATTTGTGTGCCCAAATCATCTTACAAACAGTACTCTTCAATTCTCTCATGACTCATCTATTGGAGTTACTAGAAGGTTTCCTCTAATGCACTCATTCTCAATTCTATCCTATCTTGCACCTCCACATCTATCTAGGAAAGCTTATCTCAATCCTATATCCATTAGCTTTTTTTCCATATGTTGTACAACATTTAGCTCCATACAACAAAGCATGTTTGAACTCTGACCCCAATCTTATAAAAATGCCCTTCTCATCAAAGTGGCACTCAACAATTGTACAACACTCCACTAGCTTGTCTCCATCTTGCTGGCCTTTTTGTGCCCTAGTGTTTTTTTTTTTTTTTTTTTTGTTCCTTTTCCCCCTACATCGGTACAGTCCCTGGCTGTTGCTCAGCTGGTTTGGAATGCATAATGGGCTGCGTAGTTGAAGAAAGAAGAAAAACAACTTGCCCACCGTTCTCATGTCTACTATGTCCAGTTATAACATTTTGATGCAGTAAGGTCCAAGAAGAAGAGGGGCCATCCAAAGATGATTTGCTTTCTTTAAATAGTTTAGTAATTTTAGTAATTTGATGTAATCTCTGATCAGAGAGATTTTAGTGATTTGATTTATTTAGAGATTTTAGTGAGAGATTTTAGGGAGTGATTTTAGGAATCACTAAATAATGGTAGTTTCTTTATTTTGACTATTCCTCTATTATAAATAGAGAGGAATGCTTGATTGTAAGGCATGCTATATTCTTAATAAGATTTTCAGAATTGTTCTCGTTCCCTTTTGGGTATTTTCCCCTAAGTGATCTTAGGGCTTGAGTCTTAGAGATAGAATTGCTGCTCCATCACATTTCGTCTCGTTTGATAGTTGCTCCTAGATAATGAAATCGGCACAGTGGTGCCAAGTTATTCTTAAATTTAATCAATCATCTTCTTTAATCTCAACTCTACTAGACTAACACTCCATATATGCTTGTCTTTTTATATGGTAATTTTCAACCGACTCAGAAAGCTTTTCTTTGAAGTTCTAGCTTAGCATTTACTTATTGCTTGATAAATGAGTACCACATCTAAAATTAAGATACAGAAACTTTATTTTTAATATGTAGAAAAATTGTCCATGACAGCGCGAATAAATAGATAGCCACTTGTGATGCTATCCAACTCGAATTGGAAATTCAGTAGTCTCCTTATACACAGCTTTTGAACTTGTTGCCACCTTTACATGTCTTGTATAATTTCAATATGATCATTATAAATGCATTTTTTCTTCCATGTCCACCAAATTAACGCATTGGCACCCTATCCTAAGCCTTCTCTAAATCAATAAAACCATTGTTCCTTTTCTCTTTGAACTTTTCTCTGAGCTGTCTTAAGTAGGTACACACGCATGCACACTAACTCACACACTCGCAGTGAACACCTCGTCATCTAAATGCTCATGAGCACCCCTAAGTGCCTATATGCACCTCTGTAAGACCGTTCACATTCACAACCCACTCACCCCAAAATAAACTAGCATTCATTCAAATTTGACATGTCTCTGATCTATTCATTATTAGACTTGGCCCCGACTTGCCATGGTTGAGTCTAGTCGGGACAAATTCCAATTTTTGGGCCTTTGACATTTCATGGGCTACTGAGAATATTTCCCTTAGGCCATCATCTCTGCCGCTCCTCTAACACAGTGAAAAACCAGAGGAATGCACATCTCAGATCTCTCCCCTTCATATTCCCAAGACTGAAACCCTAATCCAATTTTTGAGATTCTCACATTCCAGTACAAAGGAGAGATCTCTACTCAGCATCTCTGATGTTTAATGTCAAAAGGTAAATTCTTTCTTCTCTGTCTCTCTCGTCTTTTACCCCTTGTTAAGTTTTTATAGAGAGAAGAAGAGAATGGGACTCGAGATGACCTCTTCTCTCTCAATTTTAGAGATGATCAGATCTTTTGTTGGAATACTTGGATGGCCTCGGTCATCATGTTTTTTGAAGGTTGGTGGAAATGTTTCAGGAATCATGGTACAGAAGGGAGAAAGAAAGATGGTTCTCTCTCTCTCTCTATATATATATATGTATATATAATAAGGAATATGGTATCAAACTTCAAAACATAACTGCTAAAAATTTATCAGAACCTATTTGTCTAACATGATCATGGAAGAAACAAAAACCAAGTCATGTATCAGCTACTTGTTACATAAATGCATATATTATCTAGAGTCTTGTTTGATTTCTTTAACATATATATTTTATAAATATTTTTTTTAATCTACCTACATATGTAATACTTTATTCATGTGGGACCCATAATAAATGCACTTATAATATTATAAGTTTTACATTCAACATTTTAATCCTATATGGTATTGATGGGCAAAAAGATCAAGTGGATCTCAAGCCTAAATTAGCTTTGCTACCTCCTTCTCCTCGAATGGTTAACATGACTCTAACCCACGACCTCAAGGTTGGCAATAGAGAGCACAATAGAGAGCACCTCCCACTGTGTCCCGGGCTCTTGTCATAGTCAAGTAAAAGCTTGAGCTCAAGAAAGTAAGTTGAGCCATGAAAAGTAAGTTGACTCAAGCTCAGGTCAACTCAGCTCGTTTACATTCCTAGACTATCATGGCCTTTTTCTTGTTTTTTGCAACACTTTCTAGCTAAACTCATATGAGAGAAAGCCTAATCAAATGGGAAAAAAAATAAAAGAAACTATACCTGCTTCTTGGCGGGACCGAGGAACAGCAAAAAGACCTGCAAAGGGAAAGCCTGCCTCTCCAGGCACAGGAACCTTCTCAAGACCCAAGTTAATGATAGCTTTGGTCCCTTCAGCCAACGTTCTGCAACCCTCGAGTCTTTTCAAGGCCACGTTAATGTACATTGTCAAATAAATGAGGAGCTTGTCAGCTGAGCTTTTGATATCAAAGTTTCTGAAGAAGACATTGGCACGGAAGAAAGTGATTGCTTCATCAACAATATCAGTTCTATCTGTCGCAAAACAGAAAACGAAGTCGAATGGTTGAAGAAACAGAAGATCCCAATAAATAAAGAAGAGCAGGCAGAAGACCTTGATTTGATATTGGAGCAGGACCCTTGATATGGCTCTTTAATGGAAGCAAAGGGCAGCCACAAGCTTTAGCCACACCTTCTTCATCAACAAAGCTGGAGTGATACACCTGCCAACAACAACAAAGAAAACTCAGATCATGATTTAGGGAATCAGGCTGCCAGCAGTATCTAAATCTAATCTCATATTCAAAGGAAAGTTTTCAGCTTTACATACCATTTGTTTCCCCTTCTTGTTTAGGAACGATCTCTTTCTACTCGCTTCAGAAGCAAACGGGACCAAGACTTTTCGATTTTACAAGATTTCTGCAATGAACTCAGATGAAGAGGAAGAGGGAAGATTCAAGAAGAATAGGGATCATGGTACAAAGAATGAGAAAAGGGGGATCTGATTAGGGTTTCGTGGGGGGAAAAATGACAAGAGATTAGGAATTTCTGAGGGAAGAGAGAGAAAGCTGTGATTACTGATATGGAAATGGATATGAGAGAGAAAATGGTCGTACCGGGTGGCGATACTTAACCCGACCTGTTTATGACCCACCAAACCCGGTCTGGATAAGATATGGGTCTAGCACGGGTCAGGTTTTGCTGCCACAAAAAAGGGGTCGGGCCAGGATTAACCCGCATGACCTGAATATACTTTCCTTGAATTTGTATTTGTACCCGAATATAATATATATATAAATAAAATTATGCACTTGGTGTGCAAAGCCATAATGGGACGGGGGCCAACTATTGAAATCTAAACGGTTAAAAATAAACTTTCTTAAGGTATATAGTGTAATCCAAAATTTCACCTCCAATCATATTTTTCCCCACCGGTTGATCGATCGCTTGACAAGAAAGATAAAAAAAAAACTACATAAGATTTTGTTAAATCACTTTTCTAAATTAAACAGCTAAATGGGGAACTTCCCCTCCTCTAGGTACAGTCATAACGTTTTTTAAATATACTAATATAACCCGTTTTAGTCCGACCAGACTCATTTTAACCCGTTTTAGCCCGACCACCTCCAGCCAATAGAGTATTTGGATTTCTTTTTATAATTGAAACTTACACACTTAGGAAATAGTTTGGAAATAAGCCACAATTTATGAAAGAAAGACAACTGCGAAAGGATTTGCCAATTGATTGGTGTTGCAAATTAAAACAATTTAAAATCAATTCAACAGTCCTATCCCAATGGATTAATGCAACCTCCATGAATCGAGGTATCATAGGAAGGTTTATGAGGTTTTTTTTTTTTTTGGAAGGGTACATAATTTCATTTCAAAGGAAGAAAAATCGAAGAACAAAAGAATGAGGAGGAAGATCTCACTCGCCTGCAGCTCCCTGAAAGACATGCGAGAAAGACATGCAAAAGGGATCAAACCCAAAAGACCTCAAGCACCAGACAGAAGGGCGCACAAAAAGGATTCTGAAGCACCCAACAGAATCCCACAGCCAGGGACAAGCCAAAAAGAAAGCCCACAGCCCGGGCCAAGCTGAAAAAAGCCCAATGTTGTTGGACAAAAACAACAGCTTGCATGCTATAACCAGGTTCATGCCATGCAGATAGGGTTAAAGTTTCTCATGAGTGTGGCTGCTGCTGCTGTCCAATGACTAGTTTCTTCAAAGCAATTCGCACTAATGGAGAGCTTCAAGTCAGCTATCATAGCAGCCAATTTTTTGGCCTGGAATCTCTACTTCCATGGAGAGTAGTTCCTCTCTTCCCAAACTGTCCATATTAAAGCTGAGAAACTAATTTATGCTAAAGTCAGATTATCTTCTTTGATGTGATCAACACTGCCGATAAATCTACACAAATTCAAGTCCGCTGCACAAGCAAAATGACATTAAAATTTAGAGAACATGGAGTTCCAGATCTAAACTGTATAATGGCAGTTTATAAACAGTTGGCTTACAATTTCTGTATTGTTGTTGGATAAAACACATGTTGAATCAATGGGAATAACTTTGTCCAAGAAGCAGAGACTTTGCAGTCACCAGTAAAATTTATGTCAATCTTCCACAAATGATAGTCAATTGATTATGAGTGGTTCAGATTTTAAATAGATGGGCATGACTGTGGATAAGGCATTGAACCCTGTGTAACATTTTAACTAACTCATTTACTCATCTGTCTCGCATGTAGGTAGCATAAGAATGAGCTCAGTAACTCCATACTTCTTGTCCTGCCGGCTTGCTCCAAAATGAAAATGCAAGCATTGAGCAGCAGCACGAGTAGTTTCTAATCGCAACATCATCCCTTTTGGGCCTCCTTCTGAAGAGACTGACAGCCAAGACCCGATTCAGGGCCATGATTGTCTTGGTTAGATGGGAGCTTGGTGCAAGAACCTGAGACCGGTAACTATGAAAAGGTATTTTCATACATGCAAGTCATGTTGGCTAAAACAATAAGCACTTCATCCAAGCAAATGGAAGTCGATGCATCATCTAATGAATCTAATAATTTTTTCTATATGCAAATGGAGAGTTCATTCAAGGGCAAACCCATTACAGAAATTGGTAGAAAGTAGGGACCCTTGGGCCTACAAGAAGGAAAATGCTCAAGGGATCTGGAGCTGAAGTGATCATAGAAGCTCTTGGATCCTTACATTCAGATGGATAAAATTCAAAAGTAGAGAGGAGGAGGTTAGTGTTGAACATGCTAAAGCTGGGGAAGTTGAGTTTTGATAGGGCATCTGCAACCTTGTTCTTGTTTCTTCTGCATAGCCTCATCTCCAAAGCTTGAAGTTCAGTTAGCCGATGATTTGATAAATGAATTTACATCAGGTTTGTCATGTTAAACGATTGACTTCATCTCAATTCAGCTGTTTCATCCAATCAAACGGCTCCCACTCACATGCAAAGCTAGAAAACTGCTTGCTTCTGGGTCTCCACTGACTCCTTCCGGTGTTGATACATGTCTTCCTGCGGCAGTCCTAGCATGCCTCTGATGACGTTGAGACCAAGGTTGCTTTTAAATTGCCTTTCATCATCAATCACATGAACAAAACCCTTGTTTAAGCCAAACTCCACATGAAAATAAGGGAAGTCCTTTGGGATTGAACCGCACAACCCCTTCTCACTAGTGTCAATGAGTCTCTTAGCATTGTGTTGGCTCCATTCCTCTTCAGCGTCATCAATTGCCTGAAAAAAAAAAAAAGAGTTTTGTTTTCAGGAAAAAGAAAAAAACTTGTACACTGCAGATGGACCACCAAATTATTTTAAAAAAAAAAAACCCCACTACAATTTAAGAGAATTGAGGAAACATGAATCAAGATTCATTGTCATCATTATAAAGGTCTATCTGGACATGATTGTAACTATTGACAAGCGTTAACTGTAGAGAAAGGACCCATAGAGGCAGCTGCTAATATATGGTTTCCCATGAGTGGGACCCAACTTTGGTTGGTCCACCCTATTCACATCACATCTGCGAGGCCAGATCACCTATCGCATTTGTTATACCTTTACTGTGAGTGGACCAATAACACTCAGATACGTCATCCAAGAATTTTGGTGATTTTGAAGTTTAAGAAATTTAAATCAAATGAAATAGAATCACCTAAATTCTTGGATGACGTGTCGGAGTGTTATTGGTCCACTCACGGTGAAGGTATAACAAATGCGATAGGTGATCCGGACTCCACATCTGCCTGAGTAATACATGCTGTTGGATTTTAGATTTCTAAAATACATTATTTTTAATATACATGATCAATCCAACGATGTATTTCGCTCTGATTAATATTAGAGATAGCAAATTAACTATAAATATGGCATACGATGTGAACATGTCCAATCAAGCAAAGGTGAGAACCACTCATAAAAAACCATATTATTAGCCGCCATCAGCATAGGATTGTTTCTCTATGAATGACATTTTATATGCTTCTGTTTTTTCATAGTACATTTTTTAAATCACTGTCATCATTGTTGACACCTCCTCCTTTTCCACCATGTGCTCTTTTAACTCCACAATCAACCAAAACTTTTTAAAGTTCTTCATCCCAAATATTTATTGCAGTCGCTCTTCTATTTCTATAAACTTGCAATACTTCAGTTTGTATAGGCATTGTTCTTTTCTTTTGTTTGTGGTCAAACTTTATCGAATGATAACCCTTAATTTCTGAACTTAAACAAAAATACATACCTTTTTGAAATACAGAGGTGCTTGCTTAGCAATCTCACTTGGTAATGGAATGCACTCAACCAAGCAATGACGATGCTGCTGGGCCAACCCCATCACAGTTTCAAGAAAGATGGCCTCCCTATCCTGTTTTCCAAACATAATGATAAGGCACTTCTTGAAATTCCATATTTCCTCCCATACATTGTTGTCAACACTCCTCGTAGCAAATTCATGCTGTAAAAAGAGTACCATCAGGACCAAAGTCATAATACAAAAACAGATATAAAATATATTAGCATACTTATGCATTGGCAAATAAAAAGCATGGGAATGACTGAGCTGTAGCTCAGAGGATGTTTAAGTGTAGTTAACAAAGGCAAAAGGTGAAAAACTGAAAAAATATGATGAGGGTAGAGATTCCCCGAAGAGGAAAGAAAATCAAAATAACTCAAATAAATCATTCCAGGTTAGTTCATTACCAACTTCCCCTTGAGATCAAAATCATTAAAAGAAACACCTTATAAATTCCATCAGTATAAAGCTCCATAGAACAAATAGTGACCTTGATCTTACACCTCTTCTTTTTTATGTATTTCTCTTCTCAAAAAAAAAAAAAAAAAACCCCTTAAAAGAGAATTCTAGTGAATAGTGTCTGTCATAGTTTCCCAGTTTTGCTAATAAGGACCTAGAACTGTGAGTAGTTTGTTTCAAAGTTAAGCAATTCACAATTTGGTTTGAGAACTATTCACGAATTTTTAACATGAGATGAGTCCCTATATCCATTAGTGAGGCTGATAAATGAAATCACTTGAAAGCTCAACTCCTCTTTGTATTAGCACTATTCCATATATAACTATAATTATTGAAATTTGGCCCAGAGTTAATATGAGGCACATATTATAAGTTCTTTGGATTTTAGATATGGGCTCCAATAATGAATTTATAGGTGAACTCAAATGAATTAGCTCATCAAACTTGAACTCGAACTCCAGTCAGACGAAAGAAAAGCAAGCAAATGAACCTACCCTATCAAATGTTAAGATTAACTTGTCTCGGACTGCAAATTGGGAACTTGAATGCGAGTTGGTTGAAAAAAGAACTTGGCGTCTATGTTTTTTTTTATCAAGTGGTGAAAAAGAGAGGGAAAAAAGTCTCAAAAGAGAGCAAGAAGCTTATTCTAGTTTTTACATAATCATTATGCATCAAGGACATCATTTTAAAAAAATGCCTTACGTCCCAAGTCTCCATTTTATAAAAGTTTTGTTTACATGTTTGTGTATATGTCCATGTGATACACATTAATACTTATCATAGAAGTCCTTAATATTCCAATATTTTAGTAGCATTTATATACGTTAGCTCCTTTTTGTATAAATTAAATGTGTGTTCTTCTAGATAATTAGATACATTTTTATACCTTGTTTATTTATTAACTAAGATTTACCTAATGAGGTTCTTCTATTTCCCTCTATACACCAAAAGACACGCCCCACACTCTGCACACACACAAGGACATTCCATCATGTCAGCTACTTTGGGCCCTAATGTCTGACAAGTGACAACCCCATGCCTATGCCCAGCACTGGTACATGTCAGTATAAGTTAGAAAGCACCATCACTGCTATTAGGAAGAAGGACTAGTTTAATTTCCGACGGTGACACAACCATGCCCGCATCTAACAATCATGCATTTCTGAATAAGCTTAATCTCATGCAGCAAAACATGTGTTACGTCTAGTTTGCATAGCTTATAAATGATCTGTGTTCTATCTACACTATTCTTCGCAAAAATAAAAAAAGTTACATAAGAAATGAAGGTTGAAACTTGAAAATGTATTATATTGCACAAACCTGCAACATCAAAATGCAACAATGACCTTGCACAAGAGCCTGCCACTGCGGAAGCATCAAATACGTGAAATTTCCAATTGCAACAACCAGATGTCTTGGCCTGGTTGGATTCTTGAAACGAAAAGGGCATTGTTCTTGTTGGGTCAAGAGACGTTGAGTAATATTCTTCTCAGTTTTATGCTCATACTCCCTTCCTTTTTTTCGTCTTTGTTTTTTGGTTGGGTGACCGTCAAAATCATCTTCATCTACCCATATAGACATGCTATGCAAATCCGCATCATGCTCCCTTTTCTTTTGTCGATTAGGTATGCCCCTACATTCAGAAAGATCATAATGAGAAGAATTTAGAAATTGCACATCTCATGATAGCATGCCATATTTCAAAAACAAATAAAAAAACAGTTAAATAGAAGAAAAACAAACGATAAAAACAGAAGCATAAGATTAACCTGCCCACATCACCAGTCCCCCACACAAGAGATCATCCTAACCCACTGATCTAAAGTCCTCAAGTTTAATGGTTCCAGTGAGATAAGTGTAAAGTCCGAACCCACACCCCGAGTCCCCAACACATTATATCATCCTAACCCACTGATCTAAAGTCCTTAAGTTTAATGGTTCTAGGGAGATAAGTGTAAAGTTTGAGGGCCTCCAGGCCTCCGGGCACAAAAAATAGTGCGTATATAGACACAAATATACATATACATAATATGAATTACTGCAGAAAGCCTCAAGTGCACTCTTGCGCGCACCTTAACGTGTGAGTGGGCCATTGGATGGGAAACGTGATGAGATGACCCGTCCCATCCAATGGTCAGGTGTGCCTTGAGAGCACAATAACATGCGTGCGAGAGCGCACCTGAGGGGGGGCCATGTTACTATATTAGGGTCAGGGGACCTAGATCCAAATGCCAAACTCTTACAAGAGATCCAGACCCTAAACCTCAGTCTGGGCCTCTTAGACATTCTAACTCCTCGATTATCCAAATCACACTTAGATATTCGAGCCATACAAGGGTCCGTTGATGGTCCTACCATGTGTAAGGCAAGGTGTTAGTTGTGGATGGGAACGGCAAGGCTTACACTCAAGAAATGCAATATAGGCCTTCCTCCATTCATCAGGCATGCCTCTATGCTTAAAATTTTATTACACATATTTGATTAGCCAATCAACCCCAATTTCTCCAAGAATCATATGTATAAAATATGGTACCAAACTCCTAATGTTATGTTTTTCATAAGTATTACATGATCAAACCATGGTTTGGTTCTACCTCATAATTGCTTTACTTCCATATTCCTTATTCAAAAGGTAATAAAATTGCATCCTCTACCCATCTTTGTGACCCTATATGACCAAAGTCCTATAATTTTCATCTTTAGTGCCCCTTAAACGCTCTAGCTTCCCTATTCTAATCATAACAAGCTTATAAATAACCTTGTCTCGTTCTCTTTTTGTTTGAGTTTTGGCTAAATTTCGTTGGCTTCTTTGCTTGTTGTATTCTTCATTTTTCTCTTTTGTGGAAATAAAATTTACTGTTACATAAGAAAAAAGAAAATAACCTTGTCTCCCCCTTTGATTAATGAGTTACTACAAGACATACCAATTTTGGAAGTACCATTATCGGAGACTTAATGGTCGCATACATGGTACAAAATATCAGCCGATACCGGTTCATATCGGCCAATATGAACCGGTATCGGTATCGCAGGCAAAATATTGCCAAAATATCGGCCGATATTTTGAAAATATCGGCAGAACCGATATCTCGGCCGATATTTTCAAAATATCGGCCGAGATGATATATAATGCAAAAAACCATACTTTTTGTTAAAAAATCCACAATCTTCCTCTTCTTCTCCTCTCCTCTCATCTTCTTACTCCTTAGGGGCTGCAACTACTCTCCATCTTGCATCTTTTCAAATCCCACATTTATTTCTTAAAGAAAATATTATTCAAGCCTCAAGGTAAGAGAAAATCAATTTATACCATTTTATTATGTGTTTTTTGTTTTTTATTTTTAGATGAAGCATAGAAATGATCATTTGGTTTGTCACTTTGGTTGTGTTCTCCACTTAGAAGTTAGATCTACATACTTTCATGCTAGATCTACTCATACACATGATTTTTATATTTTTATTTTAATTATTTTATTTTTGGATTTTTCAATATTTAAATTATAATATATCATTTTTTGAGGATTTCATCATAAATATGTTGTTTTAATGATTCATGATCATTGTGTGGTTTATAAATGATTGATTTACATACTTTTATGCTAGATCTATATATTTAGTATTTTGAAAATGATTTTATTAAATCTTAATTTTTCTAAAAATAATTGTTGTTACTTGGTCTTGAATTTCTTAATTTATTTGTTGATTGAGTTAGTATTAAATGATGATTGATATGTTATTTTTATTTTCTTATATTTTACACTAATAAATTGATCATGAGCATCAATAATGGTTATATTATATGAAATACTGGAAAAGACAGCGAACTGTGATATAGACAGGACTCATAACTTAAGGTGACCGAGATTTTGATTTATTGTTATTACTAATGGAAAAAAATATTGTTTTCCAACATTTTCTAATATTCTGGATTTTTTGGATATTTTTGGGAATTTTTTTGGATTAAAAAAAAAATTCACACCGCGACGACCGCGACGGACCGATATCCGCGACCGATACCGATATCATATCGGTTTTTCGGCCCGACCGAGACCGCGACCGAAACCGAGATTTTAAACCATGGTCGCATATGATCAAGTGAAAACAACATTTGTACCATAAGTTGTACACCATCCTTTTCAACGGCCTTGATGTGCCCTTTTTGTTCACTCAAATCTTAGTCACAACTCACAATTCCATTTCTCTGACTCCCATGATAGTCATACATCCAGATGGGCCCCACAATCAGGTGTGCACTGTGCACCAAGCTTGTAATACACGAGGTGCACACCTCATCACTGTTCATAAACGCCAATAACAAGGCATAGACCTTAAGGAAGGTACACCCCCTCTTTGGCCAGCCGGCCCACCCATAATCCATCCAAGCCATATCTTCCCCCTCTAACCCAGCCCTCAAATCCCAGATCTCTCTCCACACTCACCATCCTCCCATAAATCGGCAGTACTCCAATACGTAACTCATCTGACTATTAGTAGCCTTTGTATTGAATGGAAAAAAAAATTTAAAGAGGGAAAAAATATATCTTCATTTTATTGATTAAAGAAAAAAAAAAAAAGATATCTTCAAAACCATGTAACTTTGTGAGCCTTAGATCAAGGGGTTAGGATGACTTGATGGGACTCATTTTTGCCCAAACCTAGACCATAATGAAATCTTTTCAACCCCTACGGCCTACCCCCATGGAAGTCATGCATCTAGGGAGTCCATGATCAGATCGGCGCCTAGCTTCTGATGTGCGAGGCCAGAACCTGTTTACTATTAAATATTAATATACAGCCACTATCAGGTGCAAATTATTTGCACAGGAAGGAAGGTGCTCCCTTTTCTTGGCCACCTAACCTGCCTATGATCCATCCAACCCACCCTGGCTTATCAGAAATATTATTATATCATTCCTTAAGTGAAATTTCTGAGTTTTATTAATTACTAATCTTATCTAATTAATTATGAAATATTGATGAATGAGGTCAGATTTAATTTAAATAGATATGCTAATTGGCATTAAACGAGAAATATTATAGCACTAGTTGACACACGAATCACATATACAATGCCAATTTGCATCTTTCCCTTTCACACATCTTACTACCCACACGGCCACATCATCTCCCTTTTTGCATTTTGCTACAAGTTTTAGTACAAGTGGTTGAATCTAAGTTGCCTTTATGGTATATAGCCTGTTTTGTTTATTAAAATGGTTTGATATTAGATATTTTCATTTGATGACCGATTCTTTCACATAAGTGTTAATGACTTCTCCTTAGATTTGTATGTTTTGATTTCTTCTCTGAATAAACTAATGCTACAAAAAAAATCTATGGTTCTTCCAGATTTAAACTGCATATCAACAAATCAGATTCAAGCCTTGGATACAGTTCAATGAATAGAACTATACATGAACAATGTACAGAAATCAAACGCGATGCATATGTATGTGTGTGTGTGTGTGTGTGTATATGCACAAATATCATTGATTTGACTCATGTTCAAGTCACTACCAGAACTAACACATCATATGCATCACGCATCCGACACAGTTTGGAGACTTTGTATACCAACAGTCCTGTGTATGGACTGTAATGCAGTATCAGGGCCCTATACTTTGTATTAGGAATTACCTGATTGTAGTATCCTGCTCCAGAGTTGTAGTCTGTGATTCTTCCTGAAAAAACCCACACACATTAAAAACGGTACAAGATCATAGCTATCTGCAATGCAATTCGTGTAACGGTTTCTTACCAAAAGTTTTTGCGCCTCGTCGTGCTTGCCTTGCATTCGAAGCTGCAATACCTCGGCAGCTAGCTTGTTTTCACTCAAGGTGTGCGCTCAACAAGAAGAAGACTTAAGAAGCGAGGGATTAGGGATATTTAGGAAGAGATTGGGGTTTGAGGTTTTCTAGAATTGGGAATGTTTGGGGTTTGGGATCGTTTCGGTGATCGATCCAGAAAGAAACTTTGGTGTGGGTTTTAGGGATTTCAAGGATTTGGGTTCGG
Organism: Persea americana; assembly: GCA_029852735.1. Taxonomy (NCBI): domain Eukaryota; kingdom Viridiplantae; phylum Streptophyta; class Magnoliopsida; order Laurales; family Lauraceae; genus Persea; species Persea americana. The sequence goes on from CM056812.1 coordinate 4,456,327, forward strand.
GGTTTTGGTTTTCGACTCTAGGGTTTAGTTGGTTTCGGGGCTTTTGACAGAGAGGCCGGCTGCGGCTTGGAGAGAGTCACGCCTTTTAATGGCATGGACCCCACCTATGGCCAAATTCAAACTATCGTGGAGCCCACTTATCACCCAATCCAAAGTACATGGACTCTCTTGATATTTACACGCTCCACGGTTTGGCACCGATACAAATAAATGGGACTGGTGGATCGACTATATACCCTTACAAATGGACTTAGCTTGTCTTCTATGGATGAAAGATTTAGGAGCATGAAATTGGAGACAAACTTGATATTCGGGGTGATCTCGCATTTGTGCCAAACCCTAGGACGCATGACTATTGAGGGTGGATTGAATTGGGTGATACGTGCGCCCCACCTATAATTCTCATGGTTTAAACTATGAGAAGAGTTCTCACATGATTATTTCTCAATTTCAATGCAAACCTATCAGAAGTTGTAAGAGGGGTGGCTGTGAGTTGAGGTGGTGTGGTAAGATCCACAATGGTTTTGCAATAGGAAATCAAAGCTACTAAAACTATATACCATGTGCCATGATCTCAAAGTTTAAGGGCCCTAATCTAAGCTTTACGATGTCCCACCTTTGCATTCAATGGCCTTAATCAAATAGGGTTTCCTCTCATTTCCCTTTCACTCATTCTAATAGTGATCTAAACCTTGGAGGGATTTTCTTTCCATAAAAAATAAACCCCAAATATGGTTGATTTCCTTAATATCTTCTATTAATTAGCCAAATAGCATTTCTAATGGATTGAGCTTTTTTAAAAAGTGAGTTCAAGTAAAATTCATTCAAATCAAAACTAAATCAGAAAGTAAATAAAAAGTCCGGCAAATCTTGTGGGCCCCATCATTATTAGGACGTGTAGTCATATGGACCACTTTCTAATGACGTGGCATCAAGTGATTGGCACAATTAGGGGAACCGTGTGACAGGCGCCGATCCAGACTCTGCTGTGGATAGAATGGCCTCTTTAGCATTGGGTAGTACTGGGGCCCACTACAGCTCACCCACTTCATACGCCTTTTTATATGTTTATGCTTATTTTTATGCAATATTCCAAGAATGTAAAAAAAATAAAAAAAGTTTGCAATGTGAAATTAATTGGTCACTTGACCAATAAGTGTTTATATGGCCGAATAATATTTATGTGATAGAAAGGAGAATTGTTCTGATTTTATGTGATTTTAATTAGACCTACATTATATTTTGAGCCTGTTTCTTTTATATTATTGAAATTCCACAAATTCTAAGATTTATGTAGCATAATTAAGAAATGAAGATTTAAATGGGAATAATATAAGATTAATAATCAAATAACCCTTTTTTTATTTTTTGTTTTTTTTATAACGGAGGATTAACCTTTTTTTTTAATGAGAATTGAATCAAGCGAAGATAATAAGATGACGCAGGTTACATTAAATAGAACATAAAATTTTATCACAACCAAAATATGAATTTTAAAACTCATATATATATATATATATATATATATTCAATCCAACAGTAAGCATAGACTCAATGAGTATAAGATTGAGTTTGATTTTAGATAACGGTGACTGGTTTCCTTAACCGCAGACGTGGGACCTACCAGGTGGTTGGCCCGGACGCAGCAGCTGCCACGTGTACAGTGGGAGGTGAGTTGCACGAGAGCTGGGTAGAGCCGACTTGTACCGAATATTTTTTTTTGCAAGGCAGGGCTTGGAAAGGATAAGTGCGCCTTTGAAGACGTCACTGTCTCGTACACGTAAGGCAGAGGACGGGGAACAACGTGTCGACCCATAATGGCAGACACGTGGCCATCTCCATGTCTCCTCCTGCTTCCCCTACTCCAACCACCTATGCCCAGTCGAGCGACTTAGATTTACACATGGATCCCCTTCCACACGTGTGCCAACTGCTCCCAAGCACGTATCAATTTCAATACAGAGCTTCTAAGCCACACGGGATAGATAGGAATTTGGAGAAATGAAATTCGTATGTCCAACCTAATATTATTGGGACAATGTTTTAATGAAGATGATGATAATGACTGAGGCTTGAAATTAGAAAAATCTTGGGTTTGAAGGAGCAAAAGTACTCCACAAATAGGACCCGCCTATTAAAAGTTCATGCGGTCAACATAATCTCATTTCGAATAATATAGGGTTATCTCGAGATTTTACTCTAATTGGAGTTGGTATCAGTATGATTTCGACCATTTAATTAAAAATATGATGAACACAATCATGTGCATGTTCGTTGATAATCACGTTTTTGCATCAAACCATCAATCTTACAGTTGGACCTATGTTTATTGAGGTAGATTTAGAAAACACCAAATAATTGGCTCAGGATTTTAATAGATGAGTCCCAATGTTGAGTTCCATGCCTTTAACTCTTCTTAGATTTCTCTTAGGTGCAAGTCTGGATTCTCTATCATCTTTGTTGCATGGTGATCGTGAGTGGACTAATCACGGGCCCTTACATCAGGTACACACACGACTTGTCTAAATATATAAAACATGTAGTTGTTTGAAAAATAAAAGCATTCCACGCGTGATTTTATCGTCTATCCACTTTAGAGAAATAGAGGTAAATTCTCTTAAAATCAGAATCCCTAATTTCGGGCTTTTGAAAATAAGAGCGGTGCGCTCTAAGAAAATTATAAATGGAAGTTTTCTTTTGAAACTAAATGCATTTTCTGATTTAACCAAACAAGTATCAAATCCGGATTTGGGACCTTCCATTATTGAAACGTGCACTGCATTAAGATAACTACTGCCAGCATCTTAGCTGGTGCCTTTAATTGTACATTTAATGTGGGACATTTTTTGCAATCTGTCCCCTTGGCATCATTATCATAAACCAGGCTAGCCTTGTAAACCTAAACCCATCAGTCTGTTTCAGATTTGAAATTTAAATCTTTAGATTATGAACCAAACTTCTTTTCAAAGGATAGCTGGGACTCACCAACATAAATGTGCATTTTGACATTAACCCAATCCTTATCCACTTAGATTTGAATACATTGTGAAAAATACTCACATAATGGTAAAATTTTGAGCCCCAAATCTCAAGGGTTAGAATTTAATTTGATCACCCTTATGCACAATGCATCTCTTGTATGGGAATTCACATGTTGGTGGACCTCATATAAACTATGCCTTAAGTGAGACCACCTCACCCACCTATATGTATTTATATATATATATATATATATATATAGACACACATTTGTAAGCTTAAATTAAGATTAAGATTCTAACCCTAAATTAAAGGAAAATATTCTCCTGCATGTTGCGCTATGCGAGAGCACCAATCTAGACTGTCCCAAAGATAGGAACCCCAAATTGCACCATACACTTGTGACAAGTGGTACCAATTGGTTGAACCTTAGAGCGTAGGGAGTATTTTTCAAAATTAAATGCCTGAAGGCGTCAAATAGTGTAAATTTATTGTGATTAATATCAATAATAATAAATAAAATATCAAAGGCCTCTAGACTGTGCTGTGCAGAAAGAAACTTGGGGCCAAAAGCCACATAAGATTCTTGGGTTATTACGATGAAAAGACCAAGTAGGATAAAAAACAAAACAAAAAAAAAAAACCCTCAACAGTATGTAATAGGCAGATGAATCTCAAGAATATCTTTAGAAAGTGGTCCACCTCTGCGAAACATAAAGAGAACAATGCAAGTTTGGCATTCAAAGAATTTGTCACCAAGTATTCATGAGAAAAAGGACCAAAAAGCAGAAACATAGTACAGACCTTCCAAATAAAGGATCTGGATCAGTCAATACTCTCTCCATGGAAATGAGATTTTATCCATATATGAAGGGCCAGGATCACCCATAACCAGTGGGCCACACATGCATGTGCATGGATGGGTAAGTGTGTATGGATAAGGCCAATCTCCTCCTACTCTCGACTATCCTTAATAGCCGGTTCCAACGACTTAAATGCAAGGCTCAAAGTGAAGGAAGACTTCTCTCTCCTCTTTCTCTCCTCTTTCTCTCCAAGCTCCTTCTTACCAGGCAACAGACATGAGACCCCAACAGCCACATCTTCTTCTTCTTCTTCTTCCTCCTTAACCTTCACCACATCCTCTCTCTTACCTTTGATACCCTTCTCCCATTGATGACATCTTTGTTACCAACTTCTAATAGAAAGACAGCAAGAAGAAGAGGAAGAATAAGGAGAAAGGTGAGATTCAAAGAAGGTGCTCATGTCTCCAACCTTTGGATTTAGAGAGATCTCTGAAGGCCCCACAGTAGGGTACCATGGAAGTGATGCCCCTTCTCCCCCTCCTGCGTATGTTGGCAAGGTGCAGGAGGAGAGAGGAGGAGATGGGGCGGCGGCGGCGAAGAGTAAGATCTCTGGGATCTCTTGTATTTCGATGGGTTTGAGATCTGGTGAAGAGGGTCAGGAGGGGAAATCTATGGAGAGAAATGGATTTTGCTTGGATTTGAATGGACCCATTTCGCCGGGGAGTTCTTCGTCGTCGTTGATCGGTGCCGGAGTAGATAGTTCTTCGATCACGGACGGTGGAGATGAAGGTGGAGGGGTGGAGGATGAGGTGCAGAGTAAATTCAAGGGAGGGTTGGGTTCCATGGCTTCTCTTGAATCATCTTTGCCCATAAAGTAAGCATTTTTACAAATACTCCCTTGGAATTTTTTTTTTGTGTGTGTGTTGTTGTGGGGGGGGGGGGGGGGGGGGGGGGGAGGTGGTTTGCTCTTTGTTGAAGAATGATTATTTTAATTGGCTTTTCATTTGATCACAAGAACAAGAATACCCACTCTTGTTCGTTTTGCAAGAATTCTTTTGTGAATGAATTTGGGTTCTTTTTAAAGATTTGTTTCTTTAATAACTTTTATAGGTCTGATTTTATTCTAACACCCAAAACCTTTTCACCATTGTCCTCTCAGGATTCTTTTGTTATTTCCCTTAATTTAGGAGTTGAAGAGCATTGAAGTATATATCCCAATATTCATTTGTGGGACTATTATTTTATGGGGTATTCTTCTTCTTGTCTGATGAACTTTCATTATCATGAAAACTTGAATCATGGTATGATTTCCATGTTAAAAAAGGGAAATCTAACATAGTATGAGTCAAATTTTCCAGGCGAGGGCTATCAAATTACTTCACTGGAAAGTCAAAATCTTTCACAAGTCTTTCAGAGGCAACCGCCATCAAAGACTTGGCAAAGCCAGAAAACTCCTACAACAAGCGCAGGAAAACTCTGGTGACTTACAAAGCCGCATGGATACAATCGAAAAGAGCTTTCAACGGGCCACTCACTAACTCCACCTCCATGTCTCTATTGTCTCCTGATTTTGTACTAGAAGAAGAAGATGAAGAAGAAGAAAGGGAGGAGGAGGAGGAGGAGGAGGAGGAAAAGAAAGTAATGGCACCATTGCCTCTTCACCAAAGAAAGCTCAAGAGCTATAAGAAGACTCCAAGGTCATTCTCACTTACAGATCTAGGAGATGTTTAATCTCCTACATTTAATTAACCTAACATCTTATTATCAATATTAAAAATGAGAGTTGATACAATTTCTTTTTTTTTTTTCCTCTCTTTTTCGTTGTTCTTTGTTGTTGTTGTGTAATAGGGAAGGATAGAAAGAGTTGTTGGTTTCTTTGATAAGAACAGTTGTTGCTTGTTTGAAATGAGATGATGAGATGGATGTGTAGTTTTTTGTCAAAGGGGATAAGGTTTAGAACCCTATCTTCTCTCCTTTTTCTACTTTTTAATAATGCTAGAGGACAAAGGACGAAATCATTCATTGGTAGGAGATAAGACCTTATAAATTGTTAGGAAAGAGCATATTCGTGGGCTAAAAGCACAAATCGTTATCCATAACGACATATGATCTGATGATAGTTGATTAGAATCCACAAGTTGGGGCTGTTGTTATTTTGGGTATGGACCATTTGAATTTGATCAGACCATGGGCTCAATGGCTAGCCATCGTGCAACAGTTTTGGTCGTGAGTGGCAACAAAGGTTCATTTTTTTTGTGGCTAGGAGCTGTGTGGATTTGTTTAAGAATAATTTATTGTTTAGGGTTCTCCTCTGGCAATTCACTTTCATTGAATTCTCCTTTGCCCTTTTTCTCTGGAGAGACTTTTAACATTTGAGAAACTCAAACCATTCACACTCATCTACCCTTTTAGGAAAAGTTCATAAGTTTTTGAGGTTTAAAAATTGAGAGTTATAATTATATGATGAGAAAGAGATTTAGCTCGTCAAATTACAGTTAGGCAAATAGTAATTAAATTCATCATCAAGGTTTACTTAAAAGAGCAAGCTGCTCAAAGCATTGCACGCTAGTATATCAACATTAGGTCATATCTAATTCTAATAAAGTGGACTTCAATTTTAAGGTTGATCAACAGTAAACACATGGAATTTTGTTTTGGTTTTTATTTTAGCCATCAATCAGATGGTGAGTCAGGATTTTAGATGTGAGCCTTAGAGATAGACCTACAGGACATTTACATATGTAAAGGAATAAGTCATTACATCATGTCCTAAGAAGGATTAGAAAGAATCCATTACATCGCGTCCTAAGAGGGATTAGGCTCATTCTTTCTGCCTTTGACCTCTGATTCTTATGAGGCATTGTAAGGAAAGTCATGGCTTCCTTGGTGGGCTGACGTTTGTTCTATAGCATGTTTCGTAGATTTTTTTTTTCCTCAAAATGAAACAAATTATTCACAAAGAATGAAAATGGTGATCAAAATTTTTTTTTTCAGGGTGCAAATGATTTTCACAATTTTTTATTTTGGCAGAGGATGGATTCAAATCCAAGAGATATAATTCTTGCGCAATAATTAGGAACAACTCTCACGGGGAAAAACATTTTCACGCATCAAATGAAACAAAACTGAAATTGTAAAAAAATTAGAGTCCTGAATTTTATTTTTCTCAATTCCATGTAAAACCATTTTTGGGGGAGTTAGAACCACTAAGAAAATTTTGCATTGGATGAATTCATATCTGGAGATTTTTTTATAGAACTCCTCGATGGGAATTTCAAATTTCCGAAATTTTGTTTCCAACATGGATATCCGAATCCTCATCTCCCATCTAGCATTTGAAATGCTGAAATTCTAAAATTCCAAAAGTATTAGTGACTTTTTATATGTGTGGTTGGGATTGAAATTTAGAATTCTAACAAAACAAATGTGGTATTTGAAATGCCACAGATGAAAACTATTGATAGTCATCATATCAGTATGAAAATCCCCAACATAGAAATTCCTGCCAATATCTCTTAAAAAATAGGCCCACATGGGCCGTTGAATACATTAAAAGAAGGAGAGAGAAAAAGATGTATGATCTGCATGTAGCAGGAGGGGAGCATTCCCTGAACCAACGGGGGATGAACTCATGATTGAATGAGCCTGGGACCGACACACTCATGACCAGCAAACAATCTAGACTCAGGACAAGGACAAAAGTAGTCTATGGTCTAACTCTGATTGGACTTAAAGCTTGTCAGACCTGGTGTGACCCTTCAAAATTTTCGTACGCGGAACCCAAGCTCATCACAGAAATGGTGATCCTTGACGACGAGTATCCTCCGTGGGGATAAAAAGTTCAAGAAAGAGATGAGGGTTTTTTTTTTTTTTTTTTTTGGTGTGTGTGTGTGTAATATTTGTGTGTAACAAGAGCATAGGATTGGTTTTGTGGGCACGAGAGGAAAGAGGGAGCAAGGACCTACATGGGAAAAGAAGTCCACACACGGGAAAGAATGGCAAAAAGAAGTCTACACATGTGGGAAGAGTGGCAAAAAGAAGTCTACGCACACACGTGTAAGTGAAAAGAGTCGCATGTAGGGATGTAAATACGTTAGATTTAGGTTGGAAACATACTAGAGCTAAAATCCGAGACTCTTGTCTAGATTTCTTTCAAACGAGAAAAAATAAAATTATTTTTTTCTTAACTAGTTCTTGCAAGAGGGAATAGAAATAGTTTACACATGAGCGGATGGGGATTGAGAAGACATACATTTTACACGATATTTGTACAATACTGAGGATTCTATACATGCCGTTAAGAATGCTCTAAGTTCCCACACTTGCCAATTTTTTTTTTTTGTTGTAAGTAAAAAGTTCTGAACTAATTTCTTAGTAAATTTAGTAATGAAATATCCATGTATTAGGTGCAGAGTTGAAAGAAAAAAACTTAGGACTTATTTGTTTGCATTAAATCACATAGGAATTTAATGTCAAATGACCTCTACAAATAACTGTTAAATTGGAAAGGAGAAAAGATACGAGGCAAAGAGGAAAGGAAGTAAGGTAGAGATGCAGACGAGAGCTTAAATTTAATCATAATCGGATTTGCAGGGTGTTGGTGGCGTATTCATTTCTCATCATCCACCTCTTCGATTTTCATTATGGAGAGGTTGTTGTTGTCTTCATTATTATTATTATTATTATTATTTATGACGTGGGTATACATGAGGTCACAAACCCAATGGGACTATTCTCCGCGAGTGGCGTTTGCTAAATCCACATAAACACACATCGAGTAAATCTGGGGTGAATTTCAAACACAATACTTGCGGAGCAAACCCACGCCTTACACCACCAACTCCCAGGTGGGTAAAGGAGAGGTTATTTAATGGGCATTTCTCAATGCTCACCTTTGGTCTTTATTTTTAACCAATTATGGCATAATTATTCCAGTTCCTATGTATTAAATTCCTACATAATGTAACACAATCAGGCCCCTAGTAGATTCACAAATCACAGAGAAAATTATGATAGGAAAATGATGACCAAAATAGGCTGTAGAAGAGAGCAATAGGATTACCATTAAAACTTTCCTCAAAACAATTTCCCACTTATTTCATAGAAAGTTTTTATGGGCTTTTTCATAGAAAATTTTTACCCAGACCCACAATGGAAAAGGCAACTTACAGTGTGAAAATAAAAGACTCCCCAAAAGTTTTCAAGGCCCTTCACCAATGAAATGAGGACCATAAAAATATTTTCTTATTTTATATTGGAATCAACCATTCTTTTTATAAGTGTTTTTTGACCATTTTTGGAAATTTAAGACGAAAGATAACAGGGTTTTCTTCGATTTTTTTTTTCTTCTATATTGTTGTGGCTCAAATGTAGGGAATGTTGAGAACTGAACTGAATCAAGTTCAATGGAGATAATCAAACAATTCAAAAATGTCAGATTAGCCCAAGCAGTTCCCAAGTTCAAGCTACTATCACAAGCATTGAAGGTACTAATTTGGAGATTGCATGTCAAATAGAGAACTTGGGATTTATGAAGACAATCTAGTTAATTGAAATCAACGAAAACACAGCAGCCAAACCCGCCAATCTCCATTGAGATTTAGACACTAAAATGGCCATTCTAACATATGATGACAACTTTTTATTTTTTTCAAATGGTTCATATGATGCATGAATTGGTTATGATTTAGAGAGAGCATTTTCTCACCCACAACTAATTATTGAAGGCCATAACATAAGATATCAAATCCACTAGGATGAGAAGATATTGCAAGAAATGGAAGAAGCAAGATATGGATCCAATTGAGACAGATGGTGCAATGAATCTTGTTTTAGCAGCAGTTCTCTCACCCATAAAATAATCTGAGGCAGAATACCTGGATTGGAATTGACACTCGAGTGCAGTTGTTGGACCTTCCAAGGCTGATTGAGAGGCCCACTCAAGGAGAGACCTAGAGCAGGTGGTTTGTTGCAACGCCTGATAGTGCAGTGAATGCAGGTGGGCACATTCCCAATCATTGAGCATCATCCATCAAAATAAGCTGCTTCTGGGGTCCTAAAGCAGTCGGAAGTGAATGCAGTCCAACCACTAAAAAAGAGCATATCACTATCAAGAAAGATGGGTCCGTGGCCCATTCACACCACTGCAACAAATCTCACAAAACTTGTAGTTTCTCATCTCCTGAAAATGTTGGAAGATTACAAATTGTTGGGTTCTTTTATTCTTCAGTTATTTCATACCAAAATGAACTCATCCCCAAAAAAAAAAAAAAAAAAAAAAAAAAAAAAAAAAAAAAAAACAAAAAAGGCCAAAAACTATATAGTTAATTGTTCAATTAAGCATGGGGTCATTCTAGTTAGGGAAAAAAGCATGAGCTCATTCTCTTGAAGTATAATATTTTAGTCAAATTGTTAAAAAAAAAAAAAAAACATTACAGTATTGTGCAAGATTACAGTGGGAATATCTGATATACTTATTTTTGCCTCAATTTTATCCAGAAGCTAAGAAAATTTAATATGAGAATATATTGCATTATTTTGTAAATTCAATATGAGAATATGGGAATGCAAGTTGCAAGAAATTAGAAATTCCTGTTAAAAAAATTTTCCTTTGTTGTCACAAAAAAATTGGGTGATGTAATAATTCCACATAAACACAGAGAAAGAAAGAGACCTCACTTCTATACACCAAAATTATAAATATAAATATGGTAAAATAGCTATAATTTAAATGAAAAAGTAGAACACATCAAGCAGACCACCCAATAGAGATGGGATACAGCTTCAATGATGATTATAAGTGATCATGGCTTTGCATATGACCAATCGCAGACCTTTTGACCTTTTGAATGAGGCCTTCCAAACATTTGACTTTTGCCAATCTCAATCAAAGAGGCCCAGGTCACAATTGTGGCAGAGCTAGCCTTTCTAAACATGATTTCAATGGCAGGACCCACCTGTCACCATAGTGCAAATTGGTATATATAAAAAAAGGCAACTTAGTCAACAACAAACACAAAAAAACGTCGCATTCAACCTCATGTTCCAGAAATAAGACTCACAGGTATCATAACATCCTGGGAAAAATGGAGGGCAACCAAAAGTCAACTTGAATGTGTTTAGTGAAGTAGCCAATCACAGTCCAAGACTAATTACTACAAAACCTGACGAAACAAGTGTGTATTTTTTTTTTTTTTTTATTTCTTTGAATAGTTCAAGGAAGTGTGTAGTCTGCCACTAAAAAAGAAAAAAAAAAGAGTATTCAGAGAGGCTGATGCAGATTCATATTTTGTGTCAGAATTATCAGCCAATGGGCCTGTTTGGATCTTTGTAAACGCACAAATCAAAGTGCATTGCACAACCTTTTTTTTTTTTTTTGCCAGTAGTTCATTGCACAACTTGAGTTACTTACAAGTGACAGGGGTTTTGCTCATCAACACAATCAATTAAGTACGAATTGAGTTACAGGTAACTGATTCCAAGGAATGAGTGTTGAGGATTAAAATAGAGTCAAGGGGAGCGAAAGGTTCCTCATATAGACCTACTTTGAACAAATTAAAATTATACAATATATGAAATAGTACCAGGTCGTTGTTGTTTTTCTTTTTTCCTTTTCAATTTTTTTTTTTTTTTTAGCTTCCCTTCTCTATAGATTTAATTTCAAAATTTCCATCCTTCTTGCTATTATGCCTCAAGCCTCAAAATTCTAAAAAGTAAGAGTAGCTACACTAGGTTCATTATCTTCTAGAAAGACAGCTACAAGATGGTATGTAGGCAATTAGCTTACCATAACCATGCTCCAATTGAGAAGCAAATTAACCAGGCAAACTTGCACCGAAGCCATTGACAATGGGTGGCACAGTCAGCTTAAATGACTGCGAATGAAACCCCCTCTGAGATATCTGTGAATAGAGAGATCTTCCAGTAGCGAGTCTGAGAGTGTGTGTGTGCGCATGAAGGGTTTTCAGTAGTAACTTAAACAATCAAAATCTTAGAAACATATGGCATTTAAGGCCAGAAATCAAGAGTTTATTGTTGTCTGCAAGAGTACAAAAGGAAATAGAATTCTGTTCTAGAGATCTAAGAAGTTGAAGCTTGCAACATGCTGTAGACAATTGAAAAGGAAATAAAGAAATACAATTAATGAAGCATACAATCAACGATTCTGTTTTCCTGAGTCCAAGAGATTAAACTGCCACATCATAGTTGCTGAATTCACAAAATCGAGCAAAAAAAAAAAAATTATGTAAATCTTGCAGGGAATCAATTCATCATTTTCCATATGTAATCGATTCATGTCATAGATTCTAATTTATTTTTGTAAAGGTTGCTCATAGCTGCTTTTTTTTTTTTTTTGGTATAAATCATAGCTGGTTTTATTAAAGTATAAATACAATGCAACAAAAAAGCTCATAGTAAAGCAGGATAAAGAAAGGCCAAAAGGAATGCTCCGCTCAGGTATCCAGCTAGGGCAAGAAAACCCAGCAAGCCAAGAACAGCACCTAAACATGTAAAACATCAAAGATAATGAAGACAGAGGAACTACACCATAAAAAACAATTTGAGGTCTCACCTCCCCCGCTTACTGTCCAATCGCAGTTCAAACTCCTGATAATAGAACATCGGTAGCTCTGCTTACAATGGGATGTGAGGGTAGAACATTCGATTGGTTAAGCATTAGAGTTCTGGGAAGAATAGCCTGAACTAACTGTACAATCAGTTCTCTACTTTCTGAGCTCAAGGAACTTAAAGGTTACATCACAGTGGCCCATTTCTAAGAGCCAATTTGGCATCATTCTGGGAATTTTTCCTTCTAAGAACAAATGAAGAAAAACATGTTTGACAGGCATTTTGTGAGAGAGAAAATTTAGAGGGAAGGGTGATGGGAGATATTTTATAGATGTGCAGAAGGGAGAAAAAATGCCTGCCAAACATGTTTTTCTTCATTCGTTCTCAGAATGAAAAATTCCCAGAATGATGCCAAACAGACCCTAGTTTGTATTTTCTTCTCTTTCTGAGTTACACCCTAAACTATTAATAGGTAGATGACCTAAATCATCAGCCATTACACTTAGTTGTGGGCAGCAGTGGAGTACAGATAGATGGAATCATTCATGCAGAAGATTAAAGAAAGCCATGAATAGATATCCAATGAGAACAACAGGAATAATAAAAGCATACCACTGTCATCTAAAATCTAGGCGAAGGATTCTTCTGCAGTGTCTAGTATTGGATATTTGGATAAATGTCATCATCAGCACCATCATCATTCTCGTCATCTCCGGCTTTCTTTACACGAGCAAGATGCTAATCAGTGATACAGATTAAAGGAGTAAAGGGGACAACATATCAGCAACATCACACGGCAGAAGTTTAGTTTCCAGGGTTGGAACCAGAAAATTCACTTGGAAGGGGAGGGGGTTGGGGAATCCATTAAATTATTTTTTATTGAAAATAACATAAAATGAATGAAATTGATTTTGCAGACAAATACCTATGAAATAAAACTATTACATAATTAATAAAAAAAGAGAATCTTAATAAATATGAGAAAAGATATGGAGACAAAAACCAGAAAATTTATTTCAGGGGTAAAAACAAATTTCACTAAAACCATGATTATTGAAAATAAGATAAAATGAGCAAAATTAATAATCACTGTGCAAAGAATTGTGAAAAAAGAAATTTAATATCCTTAATGAAAGATATTATTAATAAAAAAGAATAATTCATCCATCAATGAGAAATAATAAAATCAAACTAGTGGATTGCAGTAACTGTCAACATACCTTGTGCAGCCCACTACAGCTATTTATAATCATGGTGGCTATTAGAATAGATTAATCCAATATTGATGGCATGTGGACTTAATTTCAAATCGATTCAATGATCACAACCATTGGAAAAAGGGAACAAACAAACAATTTACCTGGATTGTTCCTGCTATATATGAGGCTTCCTCACAAGGAGGTTATGATCATACACAGATGGTGATTTACAGTAAGGACCGGTAGAACCAGATGATATTTCCATAATAAAAATTAAATAAAAGAAGCTAAAGACCACCGGCTGATTCGAAAGAAATATCATGCACGGAAAGTTAAACTTCATGAGGTATTATTACATTGCATCTTATTTTCATACAAGTCACAAGGGTGTTTTTATGGAATGTTGTGCGCAAAATTGCATGCCTACCTTCCACAGGAGAAAATTCTGCCATCAATTCACATGAATTAAAAATAAAAGGAAAGAAGGGTTGCAGGGAAAACTATCAACGCAGCTTTTAGTTTCCAAATTCTACCCGTTTCCAGTTTCGATCTCAACGTGTTGTCTGATCTCTTCTATTTTGATTCACTATGTTCTCGTCTCCTCCTCTATATGCATTTTGCATTTGCTTGGAATCGAAGCAAAGCAGGTTTACCATTTACTGCTCTCCATAAAAACTACAGCTTCACAAAAGAAAAAGAATGCCTCGTAGCAACAATGATGAAAACTGAAGTTTCATTAGGCTTTGTTTGCCTTTTCCTTTGGGGAAATAGAGAAAATTCTTTACTCATTTTCAAGACATTTTGTAATTCTGTTAAGAGTAGATTTCCATAGGTCAGGATAGGAATTTCTCAGCTCCCAATATAGAAAGAAGTAAAAAAAAAAAAAAAAACTGATATAACTACTATAAAATTAAAGGAGAATAAATTCTCTATTAAAAATATAAATATCTTCATCTGCAACAGCAATTCAAGCATATAGAACAGATATTTAAAATTTAAGGACTCTATCAGTGCCCAATAACCAGTTAAATGCAAAATCAGCACAAATATTAATGTAAATATAAATCTAGCATTTCTACATCAAGTCTAAATGCATAAAACAAGCAACAACACAAGAATGGGACAATTATTCAATGTTCTGAAGTATAAAGTTCCATGTTTAAGAAATTTCACTAGGAAAGAAAGGATTCTTGGATACGTTCCTATCTGCCATCCAAAATCAAAATATTTGCTTAAGCATTGTGCTTAGCAATAAGAAATGTGTCTTGGTGACCAAATCGGGATCTCAAATTATCACACCTGACATGTTACCTTCTTTCCCTTATTTTTGAATGGTCGCATATGGCATATCTATTCCAAGGCAAGGAGTGCATGATATAGTCAAAGTTGATATATGCAAAAACTATGAATGTTCTGAATTCTGATTAAATTATTGTTGAACAAAAATCAGTATTGCAGGACACTGCAGAAGGAATACGAGCTTATAAATGCATATTTCAAAGAGAATAGGCATGGGGCTGCAAAGTAACACACTGCTTTTGCAAAATATCCAAAGATTGTTCCGTATCAAGATTTCAGTTAATCAAGACAATTAAAATTTTTTTTGCACGAAGGCATTTGAAAGTTGAAATACCAGCAAGGGTTGCATCTTAACCAGCTCCCGAAACAATTCATAGAACATTAAGGCTCATGAACATTCTCCCAAAATTAGGTGCCCAAAGCTCCACTTGTCATTATCAATCAAAAAATTTAAAAATTAAAATAAAATAAAAATTGCCAAAGCTCCATTTGCACTTGAAATCAATGAATTGTACATATATTCCAGAGCACGTTACAAAGATTTTAAGTACCACCAACCTAAACACCTAAAATGAATGACTAGAAAGTAAGAAAGGTAAATACGAAGTTAATCTTTATAAAATAAGGAAAATACAGATTCTACCAGAAGAGTCCCAAGGATCAGTTCAAATCAATGCCTAATTGCCTGCATTTGTTTCTCTTTGAGAAACCTTATGCTTTGAACAACAATGGAATATCCGTTATCTTAGCTTATAAAACTTCAATGATAAACCTGTGCATCTTCTTAAGGCATCCTTATATACATACATGGGAGGACAACCGACTGCCGGACAAATTTGAACCAAAGTTTCCAGCTTAATTTCATTCTACCAAGTTTGGACAGAGATGAGCATACAGAGGAGGGCTGTGAAATTAAATTTCCTTTTTCATTTTCTTTCCCTTGTTTTACAAAGGGAAGACCTGTATCAATACACTTCCATCACATGACAGTTGGGGCTGAGCAAAACTGGCTTGTCACTACGCTGTTGAATTTCCCATTAGAATGCCGGGCCTTAGCACTCCCATATTTCACCAGCTTCTGTTGAAACAAAGAGCCAAGCATTGTCTCCAAAGTCTGCACCGTGTACTTTGCATATTTGCTAGCGCTCGCGTCTTGCTCAACCAGAGGACCATAATTCTGCATGTAACTCCTGTAAACAGGAAGAATTGTTTGCACAATGGATTGGCATGTCTTCTCCCTCAAGTCTCTATCTGGAACAAACCAATTCGACTGTTTCATGTACATTTCATCAAACGCCTCATTGAAGGCCTTCAGTCTCTTCTTAACCAGATCGCGAGCTGTAGCCCTCCCACCGGAGAACAAAATCAGGCCTTCCCGGCTCAGCAAGGAGGGAAGCTTCGCCCAGCTATCTCTCATGTAGATTGCTGAAAAATAATCCTTATACTGTTCATGCTCTCTCAACCATGCATCGCCCAAGAGTTCCCCGAGCTTAGTTCCTTTCAAATGCTTGAACAAATGCCAATGGTTATTCATCAAGAAGAGATGGGACAGCGTGGTATCCTCATATGCCTTCGCCCATGTCTCCAAATTCAGCTCCAGGGCTTTGATTATATTCAATATCGCATCGATCAGCAGGCGTTCTTGGAACCTTTCCTGCCGCCAGCTCCGATGGATGACAAGAACCTGAGTTAAAACCGGGCGATAATCATCCCCAAGCAGCCTATTGCAGTAATCTGTTATAAAACTAACCAGCCTAGGAACAGCGCCATTGGGTGGTGGCACCGTCTGCCTCTGCAACTCCACCTGAACCAAAAGCTCCCAAAAAATCTCACAGGCACCTTCGATAACCGCCTTAATTAGATCCCTAGTTGTGTTCTGGATCTCAACACACGCTTTCCCGCCAAACAATCGATTGAAATCCAACCTAAGCTTATTCAATGAAGCGAAAATATCCAACAATTTCAAGAGCTTGATGGGGTCTTTCTTACTCTCTGTAACAGTCTTGCCAAACTGAAGGAACGCGATAATTCCAGCCTGAGCAGCGATCTTTGAGAAGCAACCCATGGAAACATCTGCACCCATCTTCTCAAAAACATCACCACAGAGCTTGAACTCGGCCTCGAAGAGATGCTTCACTGCGAATTCCAAATGCTTCCCCCACCTTGCAATGTAGTCCTCGATGCTCTCCACGTCGTTGAATTCAGCAAGGGAGATGTCAAGGTAATCGAGTTCCAATGGCTGCAAGCTCGCCTTCACGTTGGAGCTGCGGACGTCGACGTAGATGGAAATGCAACTTTCCAGGCGGTTATTGGCGGTTAATCGCTCGAGAATCAGCTGGAGCTTCTGGATCACAGATCCCGGCAATGGCGAAGGCGCAATGCAGGGCTGCTGATCGTTATCTCCGGCGATGGGCGACGACGACATCGGGAGAGGGACGCTGTTCTCCGATAGGAGGCGGCGGAATTCGATCTCGAGCTTGTCGAGGGCGGCGTCGAGGAGGCCGCCGTCGATCCGAACGAGCTCGTCGTCCGACTGCAATTCCTTCAGACTATTCAGAGATTTCTTGAGATTGGAGAGGTAGCGGTCGTCGGCGACGGAATTATCCTCGAGGTAGTCGAGGATGTCTTCTAGCCACTGGATCGCGAGGCCGCAGTTGGCGGAGAGGAAGCGGAGCGCCTCCTCGAGCCGCTTCAGCACCGACAGGTAGCCCCAGAGGTCGGAGCGGGGATCGGAGAGTAGCGACTTCTCCAGGCCGTGGACGGCGTCGAAGACCTTCAAGACGGCGGCGGCGGGGCCGACGGCGCGGTCGATGTGGCCACCGACTGCTGCTAGCGCCTCCTTCTGAGCGCGGATCGGGCGGACTGCCGCCTCCAGCGATGGCAGCCGCTGGTGTATCTCGTCCAACCGCGGCCCGGCTCTCTCCAGAGCCGAGCCGAGAGCCCTCGATTTCTCCAAGCTCTGCTTCAGAGATCTCCGAGCCGCGACGAGGGTTTCGATGCTCGACGACATCTGCTAAAACCCTAACCCTAGAAACGACGCAGAACGTAACGGAGAATACAAAGAAGAAATGAGAAACCGAAATTGAAGCCACCCGCTACAAAGAATGTGTGGAGTTTGGAAGGGATAAGAGAAGATGAAATTTCAAGATTGCAATTTTCATTTTCCACGTTTTGAGTTTTCCCTGTTTTTTTATTTACCCTGGTGGGAGAGAGAAAGAGGTTTTCAATTTCATGTTTAGCTGCCCAACTTCACCAAAAGGAAGATGAGAAAGTTCAATGAAATGTTCAACAACCAGAGAAAGGGAGAGTCAAATGGAAGTCGTGGAACAAGTGGGGTGTTTGGAAGGAGGGAAATGAAGGGGTGAAGTGGAAAATGGATTTTTTTCAGATTTTGGGTTTCACGGAAAAGTACCAAGAGTTGTGGAAAGTGTGTGACAGGAGTGAAATGCTGTCTCTCTCTCTCTCTCTGGGTTTTGCTTTGGATTTTTGCTTTGTTTCCATAGATATTCATGGAATGGGAAGAAAAGAGAATCTCATGGATAGGAGAGAAAGGGAAGTTTGAAAGGGCCTGTGATTGTGGGTGGGGTTTTGTGTGTTTGCTACAGAGAGGGACTATCCATCCATCTAAATCTAATCCATAGTGCTGATGTTTGGGCCATGGATTCAAGGCCATTGATTTGGTGGGACATCTCTCATTGTTTTGCTTAATAAAGCATACATGCCTTACCTTTTTCTTGGCATGAAAGAGTGTAGAACTAGTAGACTTATAAAGAAGGGAGCTTAGATAAGCAAGGTTACAACAAATTCTAGATCTTTCTGATGACTAATTCAAAGACCCTTTTGTTTATAATAGATTCTAGATCCCTAAGATGAGGAATGGTCCTACTGGATCCAGTTAGGTTTGACTTTGAGAAACAAATAAATGCCCTCCGGGGGTGTTAGGTGGGCTATCTTAAATTTTTCTCCAATAAAAACTGATCTTAAGTGATATATAAGATTGTGATAATCATATTTTTATTAAATGATGAACTTCGCAGCTGGAAAAGTCTTACTGGGGGGTAAAATCTGAAGATACTTTGTAAACGACAATGACATTTATGTTAAACGGGTCGAGTTTTTAATAGAAACGCTTCACTATTGAGTCCCACTCCTTCAACTCAGGATTTTCCGAAGTCAAGGCCTCGGAGGATCCCAACTCCCCCAGATATTATTGTTCTTAGAATCAATTAAATCAAGATCATTTGAGAATTCTATTTTGAAATCTAATAAGATGCTATTGCGTCAATCAAAAGAGAATAAAGAATAGAAAACATATATATAATAGAGGTGTCTCCCATCACATCCTTTCTTATGTGAGTTTAGTGTCTGACTTCTACTCCAAGTCAGTTATTGTTTATACGTTTTGCTTATGTAAGTCAATTTATTTGCTGTGGTGAGAAAGCAATTGACAAAAGCAGTTTTATAAAGTCTTTTGATACTATATATATTCCCTTTCTTCCTATTCCACTAGAGAAACAGTGGTTGTTGGACTAACTGAGGGAATTTTGTAGTAAGATGGGGTGATATTGTTCATGAAGTATGAAGATTTCCCTAAAGCTGACTCTCAAAGTCTTAAAAATGCCTTTAAAGTAGAGTTTAGAGGTTGAGAATATGAGAAGTTTTAGGGCTAAAAGTGCCAATTCACACCATTAGCTTTTAGAAATCTCCTCATCAGATGAGGAAATTTAGAGAGACAATGCTCTTTACTCTTTCAGAGTTCCCAATAAGGGGAAATGGAATGCAAATTGCTTTAAACCAAATAGGTCCAAAGGCCTCAAATTATGAGCACAACAAAATTCTATAAATAAAATAAACTAAACATTGGATGAAACATGGTGGGCCTGTTTGTCTGTAAGAATTCTTTTCAAGGGTTTTATGTATTTCGCAAATGTCATCCTCCACATGGTTTCACAAATGCTCAAGTTCATGTAATAAGAGTATTTTATCGTATTAACGACAGGATACGTCCATAGGGTGGTAATCCCCCATGAAATTCACAGACAACCCATGACGAGTGCACCGATCCATTTTTCCCCATTGCTCATAGGAGAATATCTTCCCAATATAGCATTTTGGAAACTGATATTTGAAGAGTCTACATGTCAAAAGTGATATTTTACAGGGTCAATTTTATGAAGGGAGAATTTCAAAAAAGTCCTTAAGTTTCGGCCTTATTTCAAAAAAAGACACAAGTTTCAAAACTTTTCAAATTAGTCCCTAAGTTTTTCAGGAAGTTTTAGATTAAGGACATC
Source organism: Persea americana (assembly GCA_029852735.1). Lineage (NCBI taxonomy): Eukaryota > Viridiplantae > Streptophyta > Magnoliopsida > Laurales > Lauraceae > Persea > Persea americana. Next base: position 4,476,466 of record CM056812.1, read on the forward strand.
CATCTATTTAAAGTTATTTTTCGGCAACTTTTTTTCCTTTTTTTAAATACCCAAATTACCCTTCATTATAAAAAAAACTTTCATTCACTTCCTCTATATTGTCCTCATTTCCCTCCCCAGTGTCTTCACGGTGATTAAGGAGGCCCAATATTCCTACAGTGATTGGCTGCATGTAGTAGCTGCCGAAACCATGTCGTGGCTTTAAACGAAGGGGTAATTTGGGTATTTTCAAAATATTGAGGGAAAAAGTCACTAGGAAATACCTTTAAATGATCAGATGTCTTTAATTGAAAATTTACTGAAAAGTTTAGGGAGTAATTTGAAAAGTTTCAAAACCTTTTTTTGAAATAACGCAAAAACTTAAGGCTATATTTGAAAATTTCCCTTTTATGAATTCTAACCATTTAAGCAGGGAATTCTGAATCTTGAGGGGACACAAGCTATCACTACTATCATAAATTCATGACATCGAATTTTCATCCGAAATACCTCCAAACAAACGGGCCCTTGGGAAATACAATATAGATCCAAACATAACTCGACCCTATCGCAGTAAAATCACTTACATTGTTTCCCTGGTTAAATGTACGGGGAGTTACAATATAAAATAATGTTCGAATAATTCATGGAATATTGTTAGGGCAATTTGGTGATTTTGCAATGGAAGGAATATAGGGCTTGAGTTACATTCTTTAGCAATGGCTTTAAGAAAAAGGTTGATGAGCAGTATAAAAGGAGAATGAATGTAAGGATGTTGGCAAGGGTCCTTTTCAGGTATATTTCCCATTTCCCCACTATGTTGGTCTCCAACAAGGAATAAAGCCCACAAGAAAGCTAACAACAACTTGATTGTTTCTATCTTATAAGTAAAAGCAAGAATATCATTGCCCCATTCATTGAAAGAAAGACCAATTGATGCATTTTAATTCAGCCTTAAACTCTCTCTCTATTGATGCATTTTAATTCAGCCTTAAACTCTCTCTCTCTCTCTCTCTCGCTCATTCATTGAAAGATAGACCAATTGATGCATTTTAATTCAACCTTAAACTCTCTCTCTCTCTCTCTCTCTCTCTCTCTCTCTCTCTCTCTCTCTCTCTCTCTCTCTCTCTCTCTCTCTCTCTCTCTCTCTCAAGCAAGCACAAGTTGGTCTTTTGTGGGTCATGAGCTTTTGATGAATAAATATCAATGTGGGTCTAGCCCAGACCCAGTCCAAATTGGTTAGTATTTGGGGTGAGATTATGAAGACACTTTAGGATGTCAACTTAATCTGGTTGGAGCAGCAATTGGCTCATGTAAATGTTATTGGGCTGACTATATGGTAATGGAAGGATTGGGCCTTGCCTTGATCCTTAGTTCATGGGGCATGAGTTCCAAAATTCACCCCAATTGAGTTGCAGCTCCACCATTATTCAAAAACTCGAATAAGAAAGCCGTTGACCCAAGTCAAATCGGATTCTCGAATGAGTTTTCACATGCCAAATATCAAAAATCATAATTAACGCATGTAAAAATCCTAAAGATTAAATGATTTTCAATTAATTTCTTGTTCAAGGTCAAGTCTAACCAAGTTTTCCCAAAACCCATTGAGACCAAGTATTTCATTGAGCACTTGGTTTTACTACTGATCAGAGTCGAGTTAGCTAAGTATGACCATGTTTTGAGACTATCAATCTCCAATAGACTCTTTCAAAGGACCTGATTATCTTAGAAATTCTTATCGAGCCATCAATCAGATGTGTTTGGGTTGGGTCTTGGTACTATGTAATCTCAAGTTATCAGGCCCAGAAAATGCCACAGGTGGTGCGTTCAGGCCCATAGGCCAACATCCATACTCCCAATATATTCCAAGAGTAGAGTTTCTCATGAGCTGGGCCATCCCGCCCAACATGAGTCCCACCGCAATCGGCTATACTTGGGTCCTATTTCTGGACCACTCAGCCAGGCTTGGATCTCATTTCATGGTTCATAGCTAAATTGTCTCAGACTGGGCCTTTGTATTACTAAAGTTCTAACTCAATATATTAAACTCAGGCCCAAATCTCAGGCCCATTATTGAATCCAGGCTATATTGCTTAGGTCCGAATCTTAACAGCCTGGCCTTGAAATGCTTTGGCCCCACCCACAAGTGGTGGCATCCTGTTGCCAGCTGCTCAAATTAATGGGTTAACAGATAGACATCAATGCTACTAAAACATTAATTACAACATCTACAAAAAAAAGAAAAAAAAAAGAAAAAAAAACATTAATAATAATAATATGATTTGAGGTACAATCCATTAAGATGACTATAAATTGATTTTATGATAAATTGATTTTGTATTTATTTAGATGTAAAGTTTATTTGATTTCTCAGATAGTGCAAAGTATATTGGTTAATATTTCCTAATTTAAATAGATTCCAGTTCATAAACTCCCCTTAAATTTTAAAAAAAAAAGAAGATTTAGGCCCAAGTTGAAGGTTTGGTAGTGTTTGTCATGGGGATGGGGATGGGGATGTGGAGGGTGTGGGCTTTAAGATTTCTAAGTAGCAGTGCTACTACTGAGCCAGGATTAAGGCTTTGGTCTATATTATAACTGGGAAGAGAGAGAGGGGAGGGGGGGGATGTGGAGGGTGTGGGCTTTAAGATTTCTAAGTAGCAGTGCTACTACTGAGCCAGGATTAAGGCTTTGGTCTATATTATAACTGGGGAGAGAGAGAGAGAGAGAGAGAGAGAGATTACATTTATCATGAATAGCCCAGGTTGTAAAAAAACTCGGAGCTAAAATGTGAATATGCGGAATCACTTCATTTTGACGAAGGCTCGAGTAAAATATGGGAGGACTCAAACATGCAACCTTATTTTGATAAGTTTCTAGCGTTCTGAACCATTTGATAAGTGAATTCGGATTTAAGCAATTAATGTTTATTTCTAAGGCTTATTTGTATGAATATAATACATAGGAATTGACAATCAAATGAACTCCATGGAGGATTAAAGATGTGAGGGGGGAAAGGATATAAGGTAGTGAGTAGATGCGACCTTGACTTTACTAAGACTTGAATTACTAGGATGATGGTTGGGGATCAGTCTCAAACTTTCCTTGATTGAATGAACATCAAATAATACATTTTCTTTTAGGACAATAGAATAATAGTAGTGGCATTTTGTTGCTAACTACTCAAATTAAAGGTATACCAATAAAAAAAAAGTAATGGAGTAACAGATAGCCATCAATTCAACTAAAAATTAATAAGAATATTTACCCCCCAAAAAAATGCATTACTAACATGATTTGAGGTACAACCCATTATAACAACAGTAAATTGGTTTTATGATAACTTTATCTTCTTTTCTATTTAGTTGCAAGATTTGTATGATTACTCTGCTAGTGCAAAGCATATTGGTCAAGGTAATGTTCTCCTTCGAGTACTGCAAGTGCAGTCCAACACTATTGGTCAATGCAGCCCCTTCGTCACTCTTCTCATCCCATGATCTCATATCAATCCTAATTCTAAGCTCACACTGAACTTTCACTCATTGTTAGATTGAAACTCAAGAAAATCTAAAATCAAAGAGTAGGATAATCTGATGGGCTTAATCTTTCTAATCTAAATATATTTCAGTTTATAAACTCCCTTAAATATAAATAAAAGAAACAGCAAATTTCAGGCCCAAGTTGACAGGTCAAAATATTTGTCCCAAGCCCAACCAGTAGAGTTTTGGATAGGAAAACTCGGCCCTAGGGATGGGATTGGTTTTGGTTTGAGGATGAACCACCCCAACTTGGGCCTGGTTTGATGCTTCTTTCGACGGGCCGGAGAGGGTTTGGTTTTGCCATTGAGTCGGGTTTGGTGCGGGTTGAGGTTTCGGCGGAGCCGACCCACTTCGCCTCTTCTCTAACCTGTTTACAAATTTGTTAATCAACCATCATATGAAGATTAAAAATCTAATAAAAATAACTCAGTATGTCTTTCAAATTAGAAGGCAATTGGGCTTTAACCTGTATGAAACCCAGGGCAGGCTAGGTGCAGGCTGGGGAAAGTGTTAGTTGGCGTAGTTCTTAGGTTTACTGGAAATAGAACCAAACTTGACCAGTTGCAAGCTAATCAAATTTTGGACATTTTACAAAAAATGGGAAAATAGATTCAAGCAAGGCAGGAAAAGTCAAATTCTTTGGAGTTTCATATCCACCTTAATGAAATTAGGAAGTTATTAGTTGACATCAATGTTTCCTTCCATGATAAGATTGAACTCCATGGCGGATGTGTTAGCCAAAGCAAGGGGCTGATAGGTTGCTTTCTTAGATGCGAGTGATAATGTAAGTGGGGTTGGGGGTAGTGCATCTCTACATTCCATTTCCTCTTTTTTCATTGTTTTTATGTTCTTTGTTTCTTTTGTATCTTTGAATAAAGAGGATTTTAACGAAAAAATCCATTTAGACTTAGTGGAGACCAAAAAGGATCTAAAATATATTTATCCATAGAAGTGGTCATAGGTGCCCTTTTCTTTCCTCAGGGATATCCACGCTCACGTGTTCTCTAAAACCCACCCAAAACCCTTTTCTTCCTTTTCTTCTTCTTCCTCCTCTCTTTTCGTCCACAAGCTTCCCTCCTTTCTTCTTCTTCCTCCTCCTTTCTCTGCCACGAGCTTCCTTCTTTTCTTCTTCCTTCTCCTCTCATCTCCTCCACAAGCTATCTTTCCTCGTCTCTCCTCCTTCACAAGCTTTCTTCTTCTTCCTTCTCTCTTCTCCTCCATGAGCTTTCTTCTCTTCCTTTTTTTTTCTCCTCCATGAGCTTCTTCCTATCGCTGACTCCGCTCCGCTCTCTCCCTCTCTCTCTCCCCACCAATATTTGACTCTATCTTCCATAGTTCCCCTTCATTTTCCAATAAGAAACATGATGGAAGTGTCTATCTTCATTTTTTTATTAGAGAAAATTTTGCATTTATGGGAAAAAAGAGGTCCTGCAAGAAAATGGGTTCTTATATTTCTATTATATATTTGCGAAGATTTACTGGTTGTTTCTTAAGGCATAGATTCTTCATGGGTGCTACTTGTTGGAGTTTGTAAATTTGTGGATGGATTTGTTGTCACTTGTAAGCTTATTATTAGGTGTTGTTGATTCAAGAGAGTATCTAATTCCAAATCTTTAATTTATAATCCCGTTTTCAAATCCCAAGTCCCCAAGTCCCAATCCAAATCCTAAAAAGCACAATCACACACTCTTTTATTGAATTAACAACCTCAAGGGATCTTTCGGTGGTCAAGTTAGACCCTCTAGTTATATTGATAATTGTCAACTTAATATGCCACTTCTGCCGCCCCTAGAAACTCTTACATTTAGTTGTAATATTTTGGATAGGAATTTAATCTATTTGGGCACAATTTCGTAATTGCAAGTGAATGTGAAATGTAAAAGTGAAATATGAAATGTTAAATATAACTTAAAATATGGAATGTGAGTTGTGAGTTTTTACCTGCCTGTCCTGGGTTCGAACTTAGGTAGGCACCTGCCCTCACCCGAGGTCTTTTTCCCTCACCTCAGCCGAGGTCTACTCCCTCACCAGAGGTCTTGGGTCCCAGCCCCCTAAGTTGGGCACCAAAAATGAATAAAATATAGACCGTGAAAGTGAAAGGTGGAATGTGAAAGGTGGAATATAGAATGTAAAAATAAAATGTGAATGTGAATTGTGTGTGTGAATATGAAATGTGAAATGTAACATAAAATATTAATTATAGTTTTCTTCTTCTTCTTCTTCTTCTTCTTTTTTTAACATGTGATGCGTAGGGATATCCAGTTAACACACTTAGTTAGGCAAGGATATCCCAGCCTAACTGGTTGTTTTAATTGTGATGAGTGGGGATATCTCCCCCCACTCATGCACGGCTGAGAGGGGATATCGCTGCTCAGTGAAAAAGCAAAAAAGAGGCAAAACATGATCTGAGGGCCTTTTTGGTCTTTAACGAGTGTAAGAAGATTTTTCGGGTAAAATCCTCTTCAATGAAATCTTTCATTATTGGAAAAAAATATGGGGCTGGAACTTTGGGGGATCAACCATCTCATTCTTTGTTATGGTTCCTTTTGAAATATATCAATTACCTTTTCCAAAAAAAAGTAGGAAAAATTAGCTAGTTAACCAGTAAATGGCTGAGTTACCTTATTTTGAGAAAGGACCAAATCAATTACCGGGGAGATTTAGCCATGTGACCTCATTTTGATAAATTGTTTGTATTTTAATTAAACTACTTAATAGGTAGATTTGATTTGAAATAATTGGTTTTTTTTTTCTAAGGGCCTATTTGTTGTATACAATGCGTAGGAATTCATGCTAAAATGAAGCTCCACCTAAAGATTGTTAAAGTGGATGGAGGGAAGTATATGAGGTAATGATATAGATGGAACCCTAACTTTTCTAAGATTTGAATTACTTGGGTGATGGTTGGGTATTACTTTCCCATCTTCCCTTGATTTGATTTTCATTAAAGGAGAGCTTACTTGATGGCCATTTTTTTATATTCACCTTTGATTCTTAATTTTTTTACCATGTATCAAAGTACAAAGTCTTATAATTCCTAGGAATTCCATTACATGAAACAAATAGGCCACAGCTAATTAATGCTTGAGATTTTTGAGTTAGCATTTTTTTTTTTTTTTGGGGGGGGGAGAAGAGTTGGCAGTTTAAAGGTAATTTGAGATTCCTATTTGACTTTTTACATTTGATGTTTGGACCTAGAAATAGTGTTGTTCAAGATTTTTCTCTTTTATTTTTGTAAATACTCTTCTTGCAATTTAAATTTATTAATTTGCCGTGACCATTTTGAGTACATGTAATAAATGTATATTTATATTGTATGTGCCTTTGATCTATTTTTAAAGTTATTTTTTTAAGAAAAAAGCATGTCTTTACTGAGTCACTGCATTGACTCTCTCCATGTCAAGTTTTTAGAGTTTGACGAGTTGAGTTTTCAGTCACGAGTTTTCCAACCTTGAGCTCTAAGCTTAATATTAAATCTACATCGGTTAAAAAAAGGTCAATCCTTTTCGGCCATAATGGTGATACAAACGAACATATTATCTGTATTGGTGTGATTTTAATTTATGAGATGACATACTGTATAATTATAAGAGGGATATGCATCTCTTAAAAGATGTGCATTGGCTATCACACTGATACTTGCATCATCTTCATGTTGGAAATTTGATATTATATTGCCTGATGGAAATTAAAAACCAAGAAGAAATTGAGCCCGTGGCATAATGAAGGTGCTTACTATTACAATCTTGAGGCCGTGGGTTCAGGTCATACTACCTAACAAAAAAATAAATAAAAAAGAACAGGAAAAAAAGGAACTTTTATCACAAACTAGGTCGATCGGGCCATCTGAATTTTATATTCACAGATCATATGCCATATTTATGCATTTATTTTCATTGGAGAAAGCAAGTAGAAAAACCTCCTCAGGGGTTCAATTTCTGGAAATTGAGGTCAATTTAATTGTGTAAACCGGTTGGTTCTTATGGCTGGCCCCAAAGTTGGACCCAATAATGATAAGATTTTTCTACTCTTAACAAAGTAGCTTGCAGAAAGCAGCTTCTGATTCTGAGCAGAAAATGGCATCAACTGCATCATTCATATGATGACATGGTAACAAAGAATTGGATTCTCAGTCAACAATAAATCTGCCTATATTATGGATGTAAGGGCCCATTTAATATTTAGGCCGGGCTTGAATTAAGTGGTAGAAAGTCTGAAGCCCGGCCCCGAGTAGGGTTACCCACAAAAAATAATGCATCGGATCAACAATATTGGATTAGATCTGAATTTTTAATACTGTCCTCCACTTGACATTATAAAAATACACATATGGGGGCTCACATGGCTTTTGGCAAATGGAATTTGCAAGCCCATGAAAGTGTATTCTTCCAAAGACTTGATCCCAACTTTTCTTAAGAAAGACTTGATCTGTTTACTAACCAATCAATTAATAGTTTCAAAGGCTAGTGTCATCAATTCATTGTAACAGTGTTCTAAAATATCAAACTGAAACATCTGGTTAGATCCACTTCAACCTGAACTGGATGGTTGGGTACTAGGGATGCAATTGGGTGTGGGTTTAGTTAGGCATTGACACAACATATGTCCAACCCAAGCTGTGTATGGGGGAAAATCCAAACCCCAAAGCTGACCCGAATAAGTTGTGCCAAAACCTGGTCATTTTTTAGTGGATCCCTGGACCCAGTGTGATTGATCAGTTTGTCTGGTAAGGTCATATAACCAACTTTTGAGTTTGGTTAGAGTTTTATTCTGCTAAGGAAGTTCATTTGTGGAGTCCTCCTGGAGCCATGACAAATTGACAATCTTAGGGGAAGTGTAAGAAGAAAAGATCTCAACGTGATCTAGTGATATGCAAAATATCAACCTCATTGAAGCATTCTAACCCTTTGAGCTATGGCCCTCAAGTTCAATGATTTAAGAAGGGATCAATTCTTAGGATTTCAACCAGTGAGTAATAGTTGGATGATGGTCAAATTTGAACTTGTCGCAGTTCATGGCGTTAGTGTAGCTGATGTGGGTAACTTATCTTAGAAGGTCCAAGTGGCCCAAAAAATAGGTTTGACCATACATAAAAACCCCGCAGACAGTTCTGACTAGAAAATTCTCTTATAAGTGAAGAAGACATCTGTGAGGTAAAACAGCCCTCGGGTGATGGAAGATTACTAAAACAGCCCTTGGGTGACCGAAAATTACTACCCAGGTTTAAACCCTGAGAAACTAGGTAAGAAAGGATGGTAAGAGAGGTCACTCTTAAATATATGATTGATATAAAAAAAAATTTTGGTTAAGTTGTGTATCAGTATCCAGCTGAAATTACCGGATGCCCATATGAAAACCCAACACAAATTTCATTCAGGTTCCAAAATATACACTTGGGCCCACTTCAAAACCAAACAAGGCCAACTAAAAGTTCTTAGTTGCAAACTTAGATACAGCCTAAACCCCAAACTTTAAATTTAACTAAAATGGGTCCAAATCTTGTTTCGTTATTGCAATCTAAATCAGTCAAAATTATCAAACTGGTAAAAACCCATGGTCTAACAGGAAGAATTATCATTGTCATTTGGTCAGTATTTACTAATCTTAATGTGTTTTCCTCATCCATTAAATCATGACACCACAATCGAATCTAAATGAGCCGCTCCCAGTGAACATTTGGATCTTGGACCAAGTCCAATCAAAACTCTCATGGTACATCCAAACAGTCTTTTTTAGAATAAGTTTCAGATAATTCCATGTACATGAGACTGGGAGTCGTCGACATAGCTTTCTCATCCACATGCATTGCTCGTGGATCTTACCAGGGAAAGAGATGCGAAAATGACCATTGCACAAGGTAAATTAATTTCATGGAAGACTAGACTTGTGAACCAACCAAATGGTTGGATACACTGTTTCTGTATTGACTTGGTAAAACCCACACCATTCATTGAAAGAGGAATGGGTGGTCTAGTCCAACCGAGCAGTTACAGTACGTTGACAGTCCAACCCATTTTTGGATTGTTCCAGATGGAGAATGAATTGGTCATTTCATTGGTTATACTGTGCCGAGTCTAATTTGAATTTGATGGTCATAATTATTGAATTGAATGGGCGATTCCACGGCACTCTTGTCTGGCTGTCGTGTGGAAATTTCAGCGAGAGTCCTTCTTGTATGAAAGGTAAAGATTGAAAATCCTAATAAAGGATAGTTCCTATCAAGATTTAATGGTGGCCCTCTATGAGATGGTTCTTGATCAACCAAAGCTAAGTTTTAGCCTGATGAAATATTAAAACAGCAAGTGGGGCGCCTTCTCAATTCTCATCCAGCATCAGCCTTGCATATAAAAAGTCTTCAGTGGGCGACATAAGATGGATCTGCACAGAAGCCTTTTTGAATGAAATGCCATCCATACAAGTAGTGCGAAGTGGGCTCCCACAAAACATGTCTTCTATCTAGAATTGTACTCCATTATTGCCTTGGGACTTTATATTTCTCCGAAATTAAGAAACAGCAAATCCACTGGATGTCTAAACCATTACTACCGTAGGGCCAATTCTATTTAGATGCATCTGATTTTCGAAATGGCAATCTGGATCGTTCTGAGTGCGTAAGAAACAGACTACCCAAGGATACATTTCAAGGATTTACAATTGAATTTTGACCATTAGTTAGACCATAATGTCAAAAGCATATATAATTTAGGCCCCAAGAAATTAGTACAGCCCTACCAAAGGGCTGGGACACCCTCTAAAACGTCAAAAACATATATAATCTAAAACCAAGGACCCTAATTCATGGCATTCACTTACTAAAAGTATATATAAGTAAGATTCAAGAGCATTCATAGCTTGAGTAATGTTAATGAGCATACTAAACTCTAATCGTAGAGCTTACATGAAGGCATTCCATGTCCACATCTTATTTTAGATCTGGACTCCAAACCAAACCCAAATTTCTAAGTTTAAGTCTTAACCTACAGGAATTCCAAGTCTAATCTACCCAAGATGGGATCCAAAGAGATCTCACATAGTCACCTATGAATGCACCACTAGCTTTTAAGCCCATCATTATTATTGCATCCTAAATACATAGTTTTCTAGTACCACACGCACTATATTTTATTTATATTATATTCAAAAGTGACAAATTAAATCAAGTAAGCGTGCACCCACATGAACCCCACTTTCATAATGGAGGTTCCCAAACTTCCATAAAAAAAAAAAAAAATCCCTACAAAACCACAAAGTCAAAATCAGCATCTCACCCACCAAAGCAAGCACCGGATTCCCCAACTAGTCCACCCAAGGTCTCTATCCACATAACTTTGCCCCCTCATTAAGGCATGGCCCAATTTTTCAACGGTCAAAGATGATGACAGCTCTCAGACAACCCATCCTTTCCACAAAGAAATTAAAAAAGATAAGGTCCCTCGTCAACGAAAACAGCGCCGGATTCCCCTTCTGCAAAGCTGCAGAAGCAGCATCTAATGAACTGGGCCCCACCTGTCATCATCATTTTGACTAGGCCCCCCACTAAAAATACTTAACTCACGTGGGCCCCACATGGCAACAACTCCCAACACCCCCCTTTGACTTGCACGCACCACACACGACAAAGCCAAGGACCCTCCACAGCCCCGGATTTCAAACAAAGAATCAAATCCACCTTATAATTTAAGCAAAAACCCAATTCAACAACAACAGCTTCTCAAGATTTGGAAATAAAAAATTAAAATTAAGAAGTAAAAACTGTTTCTTCTTCCTCCTTTTTTTTTTTTTTTTTTTTAAAGATTGTTCGAGTCACAACGGCTTGAATTTACAATAATACCCTCCAGAGGACTCAGTTACACAGGGCCGAGTCGAACAGGAGAGGGCCGGACTCGGAAGGGGCAGTTTGGGGATGGTGGCGATGCTCGCCCTCGTACGTTACGATCAGCATCGTTGGATCGTCTGGGGCCCGCTCCACGTGCTTCCTCGCGGGGCATCCTCTCATGGTGCTGCACTTGTAGTACCCTCTGCAATGCGGGAAGCCAGGAATGTCAGATTACGAAAATGCCCTTGCGAATGCAAGAGGTTTGAATACGAGGGTGTTTCCGTCTTTTTACCTGGGATAAGGAGAGCCTTTGATCGGCTTCTGGCCGTACTTTCTCCACGAGTACTCGTCCGGCGGGATATCGGCCATCTTCGTACTGATCGCCGGCACTCTGATGCTCTTCTTCACTCGCGATTTCCTGCAGCGTAGGATACAAGTAGGGACACACGGTTAGAATACGGACCAGACACCGGGGTTTTCTAAGCTTCGATACGCTAACGTGCGCCAGGCGCACGGGGGTTTTCTAAGCTTCGATACGCTAACGTGCGCGGTCCGGCTCCGAGTTGTCGGATCGGACGATTCGGATCCGGAATCCGAGCTCGGAAATGCGGAGACCGGCGCACGATAGTTGAGATAAGCGGTGATGTTGCGGAAAGTTACCTTTTCTTGGAGCAGTGGCAGCGGCCGGAGAGGGAGTACTTCCCGGACAAGTCCTCGGAGTGGCCGTGGCCGTGGCATTTCTTCTTGTAAGAAGACGACGAGAGAGGCGGTTTTCCGGCGGAAACGGCCGGAGCGGCGGCAAGCAGCAGCGACGATCCCTGCTTTCCGTTCGAGACGCTGCCGTCTCCGGTGATCGATGACATGAACGACGAGTTGGCTGACGAGATAGGCGGCGAGATGCTGAAGCTCTCCTTGGAGAGATGGCTGCTCGAGATCTCAGATCCGAGGTTCGGACACGGCTTCGAGAAGTCTAGGGTTAGGGCTTGGGACTGAGCCGCCGCGGCCTGCGCCGAAGCCGGAAGCGCCGGAATCTCAGGCCTCGCCGGCATGACCGGTCCCCGGCGGAAGCGTGCGTGGCCGGTCCGGTTGAGGATGGAGATGACCTTCTTGAACTTGGAGACGGTGGAATCCGTGATCTCTCTGCAGTCGACGGGGGCTTGGGCTTGGGCTTGCGTTTGCGTTTGCGTTTGGTTTTGGTGAGAGAGGAGATAGATCAGATGCTCCATGTTCCTCAGGCCCGCTGACGTGGCCTCCTGGATCGCGATCTGGTCGTCCATCTTGGTGTGGCCCATCAGATCAACGGCCATTAGAAGATGAAGGAAGGAGAAGAAGAAGAAGAGGCAAAAAGAGGAGTATCGAGCAGGAGAGATTTAGACGATCATCTAAAAAGTCACAGGCGGAGTGAGGGAGAGGAGGAGGGTAGAGGGGGAGGCATGGGGGTTTTATGGAGGAGCGGATGTGAAGAAATGTGAGCATTTTCAAGTCAAACGAGGTATGAGATCGACGGCTGAGATTTGTCTTTGGGGGGTTGTGTCCGAGACAGGAAGGTGATCGGCGACTTTTGGGTGAGTGGTGGGGCCCATTTTGAATTGTTATTGTTCAAAGAGGACAAGAGTCTTTTGAGAAAAAGTTACCGTGAGAAATTGGGACTTGGGATTCGGTTTTGTAGAGAGAGAGAGAGAGAGCGGGGAGAAATTGGAGGGTGTGAATTGTGATTGTGAGTGACTGATGTTGTAAATTTGCTGGGGCCTAGTATTTATTGTGAAAATTGGTGGAGCCATGGGAAGGAATGGATTTATTGGGTCAAGCTTAGTAGGACAATTTGGACAGAATAATTGGTGGGCCACTTCAATGATGGGTGCTTCAATCATGTGTTTTTTCTTGGAGTTTTCAAGATGATAATAACCAATATAACTAAAATAATATGTGTTTGTTTTTTTTTTCTTCCACCTAAATTTTACCTAAATTAGATTTTGGTCTTATGTGAAGACTAATGTTAGAATTAATTTGTGATTTTGCCTTTTGAGCATAATTCCTTTATCTAGTTTGATTGTTAGAAATGTATTTTTTAAGTGACTTAAAATGAAAAATCAAAGGTCGCATATTCAAAACGACGGTGGTTTGATAAATTCATAAATGGGCCAAAAAATGAAGAACTGATTTTGAATAATTTGAATTTAAGATGTGGGTCCACATAGGTGAACTTATGCTGCTGGCCTTTGAACCGTAAAAAAGGGTCAAGAGAAAACGGCACGAAAATCTCGGAACGAGACGGATGACGAGAAAGCGCGGAGAAAAACTTTTTCCCTCGCGAATCTCCGAGAAATTACCGAGAAAAGCAAAGCTGACCAGGAGTGGGGACCACGGCAGGCGTTAGATTCATCTCATATGAAAATTGTTGACCAACTGTCCTTCCTTCGGTGACTGGCTACTCCCGGTACTCCCCATCACAGCCGTCGGATGACTCTATGACGAGTCCCACGGTATCCGTGTATTTACGTCAAGTTGACTAGAAACATCACAAAGGTCGCAAGGCCATTGGATGGTGGACACGTGGTGTTCCGTTTGATGATGAGAGAGGATTAGTTGCCACCCATTAATAAAAGAGAGAGAGAAGCGCAAATGGAGGGAAAGAGAGATTGATGAGGGAGAGGGGGAAGTCAACGGTCAAACAATCTCGTGGGTTGACTCGTCGAGGTAGAGACTCGGTCTTCCTTTTTATTATTATCTGTGAACTAGTTGTATTATAATAACTGCGTCAGGAGGGGTTTGGACCGAGTCGTAGTGGTAGAACGTTTTAGAGGAATCTTTGAGGGAGATTTGTTCTTTAATCCAAGCATTTAGTTCTAATTATATATTATATATATATGAAAAATTCTCAAAAATGTTGACACGTGGTACACCCTTGTCTTACGCCAAGGCTAATATAGCAAGGGTGAGAGGCGCTCACACTCGATGTGGGACAAATGCATGATTAGGGAGCAGCCTTGGTAAGTCTCATGAAGTGTATACAATACCTCCTGTGTGGGTCAGCCCTCCAGGTGTGGGGACACCACTGTGGGTTCGGCCAGCTCAGTCTTCACTAGCTCGGTTCAGGGTCCCGGTGGTTCCGTCCTTACAAGTACTTATGATCAAACAATTAGTAAATCATAACACTTTTCCTCTATGTCATGGAGTTCTCTCGTACATGCACACCATTAGTCATGTTCGTAGAAATTTAATACAAAATAAACTAGTCAATCTTAGAGAAATGAGTATTTACACTCGGAAAACCTTCTCATGGGAGAAATCAATCATGATAGACAAGCATTTTACCACCACATGAGGCCCTCTGGGATCAGCCTAACCTGGTCCTACTCACTAAGCCCTTGTGAATTGGCTTTCACCCTAATTTGACAGTACTCTAAATGATACTTAATTACCGTTGGATTGCATACACGAAAAAGTATAACTTAAGAAGGCCCCTAAACCAATGGTTGTAATGGTCTGATTGACATGATATTTGTTTAGAATTATATTTACAATGAGACATTTCCATCATACTATCTTTCTATGATCAAAGTATCCAAGTAAACCTCAAAATGTACTAAGAAATCTTTTCATAAAAAAACTGTTCATAATGAAATTAATTTGCAGTATATTAAATCTTGAGCAAAGGTTTACATTTCCTAAGAACTATGGTCCAAATGCTTTGAGATGGCCTTGATGTGATGACCCTCCAATGCCTTGATAATTGGTTTTGTTAGGCATCGACATTTTGGTACATGCTTGTCCAAATGTGGGCAGAGGAGGGTTGCTATCACACAATCAACTTGGTGTAAAATAATTTATACCTCTATTAGAATGTGGTTTCCCTTCACTTAACCACAAGCTTTGAAACCACAAATCTTGAATTCTTAAAATACGTCAGAACAGTATCAACATCTCTCCACTATCCTCTCTCCCAAGTCTATTCTCTCTCCACTATCCTCTTTGGAACTGCTCTCTCTAACTGACTTTGGAACGGCTCTCTCTCCAATCTACTAATCTAAATACACAGAATATAAAAAAAAAAAAAAAAAAACTCAAATCAGAGGAGGAGAAGGAGAGATATAGAATGGAGAAGAGAAGATAAGGATATCCCACCATTAGAAATCAACGATTCTATTATGATGTCATGTCAGTATCTCTCTCACAACTTGCCATTTTTCTTTCATTTTTCTCGACTCAGTTTCATGATCTGTAACTTAGATGAATTTCTTCTAAAATTGATGATTTGGGTCATCTACACACATGCATAGTAATTCACAATAGGAGCTCTCAATCTCATACCAATTCCATGAATGACCATGCATCATGGTGGAATTTGGTGGAAAAAAGAATTAAAAGTACTCCCCCGACACAGTGAACAGCCAATTGGGCCATGACTGATCATCACTGTTCATTTATTTGTTGTACGGTATTGTGAGTTGTCCTAAACAGCTCCATCTTCATGTGTGCGGCCCACTATTGCTTTGCAAGCACCAAAGCCAGAAGACCCAGAGTACGAATGTGTATATTGTGAACCCCGTGTTATTCAAATTACATTTACTTACTTTATTCTGTGGTTTTATTGTGAATATGTCTTTTATTTATTTTTTCTTACCAATGCCCGGGCTTCATCAAACTCCATTTACACCTCACGTAAAGAATAAAACATCTGAAAAAGCACATAAATATCAAATTAGCAACAAAAAAAAAAAAGGACTCAAAAGTTTACTACTTATTAAATTTAATAAAAATAATTTATATAAGTCAGTGCATTTGGTGGTTCTGTGGTCCATGCACAACACGAGGTTTTGCTAATACTTACTAAACCAAAGTTTATTGTATTTTAAGACAAGAAAGTTATCAAGTACAGAGCCAATAAATGAATTAAGGTTGTGTTGACGGCGACAACAACGACCACGACAACCAATTGTTTGCTAATTTTAAAATTTAGCACTTTCAAATGACTTCTAAACATTATTCAAATACCCCATCTTTTTTTTTTTTTTTTGCTATTGGAGGGTTCTCAAGTCTTTAGGTTGTACTAATCCATCCGAGCCCAGAGGGAAGCCGGGTAAATTCCCCTGTAGCCCCAGTGTGGTAATATCCCACCTAAAAGCTTACTTTTTGGTATTTTGACAGTCTAGCTTTCATGATCAAAATTTAGACAAACTGTTGAGAAGATCCCATGAAAAAGAACACACTCATTAGGCAAGTGCTACTGCTTGATCAGTCTAAGTACTCCCTCTAGAATTGGTAATATTTCTGTGTTATTAAGATGCTCAAAAGGGACGAAAGGGCAACAATGGGGATGCTTTATTTTATTTTATTTTTCATAAAGATGGGGCAGCCTTGATAGAGAACCCTAATATCTTCATTACACACTAATAGCAGGACAATTTGATGGCCTTCAGCCTATTTTCCAATTTGGCTTTCTATGATATATAAATCTTCCATTCAGGGCCTTAAAAATGAACAGGTTGAGGTTCAATGAAATCAGATTTTTTAGATGACTAATCTTCAAAGGCCTTTTGTATCTTCGTGGCCGATGAGCTTCACAAACTCGGTCATGCCCCTCTGTCATATTTGTGAAAAAGTTAAAAGGAGTTTATGCCAAATATTTCTTAAGTTTCATGTGTCAGGCAGTTGGCTAAATCTCAATGCAGAAGATGTTGGGTCCAGTCCAGCATTAGATTGAGTTATGTGCAAAACACAAGAATCAGTTCCTTTAATAATTTGGGTTTCACAACGTGCCCTCCAAGAGGTTTTTGATGCCTATATGCCAATGTAGGCAGAGCCCTTATGATCCTTCATATGCCAACCTGGGCTCAAAGCTACACCTGCGTCTACCTTCAATTGAACATTTAGGACATGTTTGTTTGCATACATGAAAACTTGAACGCGTAATATTTCATTCCATGAGTGGTTAAGAATGAAAATTCAAGACGAATATGCAAAAATGACCATCAACCGACCCTCCCTCCCATTAATGAAAAATAAATAAAGGGAAGATGAGAAATAAACACCAGTTATGACCCTAATAATTCACATCCTAGAAAGTCAAAGTCCCATCTACATTGCTACTTAATATCCTTCACTTCTCACCTCATATCATTTACACTTCACATCTTTAAAGATATTCCTTGGAACATAATTCCTATATATTTCATTCCTATATATTTTGAATGCAAACAAACAAGCCCCCATTTCTTAGGGCTTGTTTCTTTGCTTGAATCCAAGAAATTCCTATCCGGGGAATTTTTGAATTTCCAGAGAAGGTGGAATTTCTGGATACTCCCTTGGACTTGAGCATCTAGAAATTCCACTAAAACACGAAGGGGCTGAAATTTGTGAATTTTCGAAGGTCATTTGAAACCTTTCAAGTGACTGAAATTTTGAAATATTTCGCAAGAAATAAGGCATTTGCAGATGCCAAGGGCATGATGTCACACCATGTTCTAAAAACTCCAACATCCTAAATTTCAGTCAAGAATTCTAATAAAGAAACAAGCCGTAAGTTCCTTTGACTTGAATTCTTTAATAATCCATTCCTACCTCCCAGCGAGGGGCTATTTTGCAATGCTAAGTCTTGTTTAGATGTTTTGTTTTGGGCTGTGGCCTATTTGGAGGAAAATTCACAACAAAAAGAGGTCATGTCACTAGTGGCCAATAAACTTAGTTTGAATAGTGTTGGCACCTTAGTTTTACACACAAGCACAGGGATTGACATGTGTTTCCTCAAGTTAAAAGTATCACTCCTGATGAGTAGTCCAATTAGAAAAAAATGGTTCCTGATGGTCTTTCTTCAATGTTCCGATTTCTAATTCACACTTGCACCTTCCTAAACCTCATATAAATTAGACTAAAATAATCTTTAATTAATATGGTGGTTCATGTAGTAATCCTGCTTTGGATTCACACTTAATTGTATGACTAGTCCCAAACTCAAGTAAATCTATATATGTTGAAATCTGGCACTGTTTAGGATATGTCTCCTTTTGATTCAGCCACCCACAGGATTCCTATCCTGCCTGATCCAGTACTACCCAATGGGCCCATGTGGGTTATGGGAGATGAGGAGATCCAAGCTACATAAGGGAATCAATCCCTCTCTAAGAAAATATATCACCTCACCTCCTATGAAACTCACCTGAATGCGTTGAAATCAAGAGATATATAGGGTGATGGAAAAGTTTGGATGTGGGAAAGGATGGCCAGATATTGGCCATTTGCGCTCGAGAATGAAACCCTCTGCCTCTACCAAAAATCAACCTATGGAGGATCCATGAAATTCAAGAAATGTAAGGTCAAGGATAAGTTTGGATGTGGGAAGGGACCCCATTGATCATAAGTGGGCTCTCCTGTATGAAAACAAGAAAAAAAAGGACACCATTCAAGGAGGTGGCTTGGCCCAATTTTTGGTCATAATTGATGGGCACACTATTTGTGCAAAGCATTTTGTCTCTTGCTGATTTTCAGGCCCAATAATAATAATAATAAGCATATGGGTCAGTCTTACAACTTCTTTATGGGTCAACCAAAGGTTTAAAGTTATTAGCCTACATATTAGTACAAGTAAATAATATCAATTGTTGTAAAATGGACCTTGTCCACTGGGATCAGATGAGCCGGGCTCACTTTATATAGCTGAGCTGCAATGCAGTCGAGTGACCCTTAAAAGTTTTGGGCCGATTAGAAAGTTATAAACTTTCCATTGTGAAGTGAGCCAGTAATAATAAGTATTTGGGTCAGGCTTATAAATCTTTATGGGTCATGGTAGTCATAGGCCTCAAATTAGATCCATCAACTAAATGGCTCTGGCCTTTACCTTTGACCCAACCGAAACTTGATCCAATGACACCCCTAATTGGAAATAGTTTGCCATTTTCGTTACTATAAAAATTATAAATTTTGCCCTGTAACCATCTTGGGCTCAGGTTGGTTCCAAAATAATCTGTTTTCGACGAGCTTTTCTGAATTTAGGTAAACAGGGCCCATTTGCCAGCCTATAAGATGTAAGTAGGTTGGGCTCAGTTTGGATCTATGGTGCTCCATATCTGATTGAGCAAGGTTGGGTCCTTCTTGTTGGGAGTTTGGGTTAGGCACTTTGACCTAGGGCCCATATTTGAAACAGTTGTTTAAGCCTTCATCCAATCTCTCTCTCTTTTGTTTTGTTTTTTTTTAGAGTATGTTTCTGAACTTTAATTGGTATGTTTGAACTACATAATTTTAGATCTACAGGGTCCTTCATCAGTCATATTATATGAAAATAAGGTTTCATTGGTTAGTAACTATGTATAAAAAATCAATCTTCCTGGATGGTGGTACTTGTCAGATCTTAAACCATAAAAAAGACAACTTTTAACATTCATGTCGTTGGTTCAGAGGGCTAGCTAGCGACATCCATGGACTGATTTTGTTAAACCACCAAACCTTATTTTATATGGTGCATTGAGTAAGCCCTACTAACATACAACCTAATTATGCATAAAACATGGGATTAGCGGTGATTTCAAAAGAGTCATTGAGACCGCTGCCTCTACTAATGCCTTGAGGTTTTGGTAGCAATGGCTAACAAAAAAAATTCAAGAGGCAGATCTTGATCTGAGATCGTGCTTCCAATGTCATTTTAGTGCAATGTTTTTTTTTTTTTTCCTTTAGTTTTTTTAGGCAAAAAATTTCTTCGATTCTTGGTGGGAAAGCGGTTTTTTTTTTTGGTAGAAACATCTTGTCGATGTTAAGGTTTGTGGGAAGCAGATTTGTACTTGGAGGTAGAAATCATTTTTCAGAGTCTTACACAGAAACACATTTCATCCTGGATAATATAATACTAAAGCAAAGAGATTGAAAGATATCAGTGCTGATGGGGCAGAATTAGAAAATAAGCACCTATCTAATTGCACTTATGGCATTGATTTCTACCAGTAGTGTTTCAAAACAATTAAAAAAAAAAAAAAAACACGCTCGAGATCTATTAGCACCATTAGATTTTGCATCTAAAATTCCTGAAGTACAAAGGTTAACTATTTTGATGACTTTTGCACTAAAACTTAAGCCTAACTAAGACAAATTGGCAAGAAATACAAAAGGAAACAAAATCTTCTAAGTTAAAAATGAGAATGTGTATCATTTTAATATATACATTGTTGATTAAGTATCCACATTTTCCTAAGAAATTGAATTGACATTTCCTTCGGCGGCAGACACAGGATTTTTCATTTGGGTGGGTGAGATGATGGTCAATTAAAAATTAAAAATGTCAAAATCAATGTCGACTACCAATAATCTCCACTTCTTGTATGATTCAAAGACATTTCTTTTAGAAAATTAAGTATAAAGAACTTACATCCCACTTGCTTCCCCGTGTATTATGTAAAGGTAGGGTGAAATGGTAAACCTTTATGCTATGTTATTTCGTAGAAGCCGAAATGCGTGAGCATGAAGTAGAAGAAATAGAACGATTGAGTAAAAGGTTCCAAGCATTTTCATTAGAGAGATCTTTGAGACCAAGAGCTATGGTTTTTTTTTGAGACATGGGGTGGGGCGATCGCTTTACTGGAATGCGAACTTTTAAACCTTCCTAGATCAGAGGCTATAACCATCGTTCTCCTCCAGTTTCACGTACCTCATTCCCTATTCTACAGCTTCATGTAGAAAAAAAAACAAAAAGAAAAGAAAAGAAAAATGAGACTGAGCAGAAGAGAAGGGATGCACATGCCTGGCTGAAATGGGGGTGGAATGGTCCTCCCCTTCTGTCCTCTCTTCCCTTCCTTTCCTTCCTCCCACTCTTTTCCCGCTCCCTTTCTTCTCTGTGGTCAAGCTGGGCAGCATAAAAAGAGAGAAAAAAAAGGAGAGAACCGAAAGGACTCTTTTGACAACCGCGAGTGGCTCAGGTGGCTGGCGCTCTAGTTCTCGAACTGGAGGTTAGCATATCAAGCCACGAGGGGTTCCTCTGATGTTTACTGCGGTGGCCACCCGTCTTGAACCCGGTTGCGGGGCTCGAGGGATCAGTCGTGGGGCTTTAGGGTGGAGGGTTGGCAACTCTAGCATGTGGAACCCGCCGATCCTAGAGCGTGGGGCCCAGCCCAAAGAGTGCTCGGATACCCGCCCCGTAAGCAAAAAAAAAAAAAAAAAACTCAAGATTACTTGGACGCAGCTACCCGCAGGTTCTCTAAGGGCCAGTTTGGCAATTTACTATTAAAGTAAAATGATATAAAGCATTAAATCAAAAGAAAATAAAATATAATGAGGTTATGATGATATTTTATCTTTCGTGGATTGGTATAAAATCTTTTCAATCTTTTGTGTAAAAAGTGGGTGTTTTGGCCTTTTTAGTGGAAAAAGAGGTTGCTTTTATACTTTTTTTTTTTCTATTTTTAAGGAGGAGGGAGTTTTGAAGATATGTACTTGTGATGTGACCCATTGTTTGAGAAATGGAGATTTGCATTATTTTTACTAACCTAGTAAATTGCCAAACGGGTCCTAAGGAATACCCAGATGCAGCTACCCCTAGGTTGAACTTGATTGAAGAAAGTTTAGACGAGAAAGTCTAGCCTCTTCCGCCCAACTTTTTGATCAAATCAAACCATATGCTCCACTTTAAACAAAGGCTCCGAGTTATTGCTCCCTCGAATGTGAGGTTTACAAAAATAAATTAAACCTAGCTAGTATCTCTACTCGTGAGAATAGTGATATTACTCGGGTGTTGTTTCAACTGAGACAAAAGGGCTAAGTTGCGTAGTAGTCCAAATTCTTAAATTAATCCTAAGAGAGAACGAAATATTGGTTTCGGGTTTTGATTCCTAAATTATCATATTAAAAATGAAATCTGATTCAATTAAAGAAAGGTCTTAGGGCATGAATCCACCATAGCCTCGTTCAATGGCAAGTATAGACCTAGGGTTTTTCTATCAATGCTTCAAGACCCATTTTGGTTACAAACCTCCACAGAGTCAGCAAATAGATTATGTGGGTTTAGATTTGGACATAACCTATCTCTAGGGTATAAATTATCTTAGATTTAAATTTCACACACATTCAAGCAACATTACATGACTAGTATTCAAACCTACAAAGATCAAATACCAAAGTTGAATATTGCATTAATAAACAAACCTAATACATGAATAGCATTCACATCATGTAATCAAAGCATTAAATATAAAACCCTAGAACCTATACATCACCAAAAGCACATGACTATGGGCTTTATCATAGCTCTAAGATGGACTAGCATGAAGCCCTTGTGCGATGCACATGGTAAGTCTTGTGCGATCTAAATAATATATTAAAACTAATATCCCTTTCATATAAATCTATTTAAAAAAAAATAATTAAAAAATTCAAATATTCAACAAAAAAATTATGAAAACCAAACCTTTCTTCCTTTAATCAACGTCAGCATAAACGTTTCATCTTCAAAATAAATGATTTGTATGCATTTCTGCTCATTTTAAATATTATATCAAAACTTTGAAAATAACTTTAATTTATAGAGTTAGAAGGCATCCATTTGAATTGGGTCACATCCATACAAATGAGCTCAAGAGACATATTTCATTGAAAAGGCGCATATGTAGCCCAAGAGATACATTTTATTGAAAAGGCAAATATTATGTGTTTTTAAAAAGACAAATTCACAAATGGGCCCCAAGAAGCTACACTACAACAAATTGCATACTTGTTGATGCACACTCCGCATTGATAATGTCAATCTCCACGTCAGGAAAGGTTTTATGGACGCACTGCATAGCGTTGGCACCACGTCGGGAACCAGATGTCGGCTAGCTAAACTATTCCTGACGTATTAATGTTTAGCGTCGGGAAAAAAAGTCATTTCCCCGATGCACTATTGAGTCGTCCCTAACGTCTGCAATGTCAACAACGTCGGGAAAAAATCAAATTTACTGGTCAATCTTACCTCATTGCCTATGCATATCAATGTCGGTTATACATTTGACAACGCACATAATAGCTTCGGAAACAGTATTTCAATCTCCGCGTCGACATCATGATGTGGCTTCTCCTAAGGCCAGAATTGAGGTTTTTTTTTTTTTTTTTTTCCAACTAACATTCAGCTTTAAAGAGAAAGAATAGTTAGTTGTTCATGGAGAGAGATTGGAGAAGAATCCTTGTTGAAATCTCCATTGAAGCTCATCGAATACCTTCAAAACCTACCCTCCAGTTGCCACTCTCAAGTCTGAATACCCTAAAATGAATTCTTGAGTTCCTTTTATAGCTTTTTTCATAATTTTCCTTCAAATCGCGCAAAGAAACAAAGTCAGCCAGTGACTAGCGTTCGAACGCCAAGAAGCAGAAGGATGACATTTCTCCGATTTCAGGCCATATTTCTCCAAGTTATCTTAGAATTCACTCTCTTCACGGAAAACAACTGCAGACATGAATTTATCACAAATAAGGCCACATAGTATCTTCCTAAGGTGTATCAAAGTTATCATTGAGGGGTCCAAATGGTACATTTAGGCTCTCATCATACCCCCAACTCACACTTTGAGTTGGACTCACCAACCCCCACCCCACCATAGCCACGTACCACCGCCCCCTTTGGCTTGATTTTATTAAAATTGATTTTTAATTTGATTTTTACTCAATTCTTAGTCTAGTTATATCAAATGCAAACGTGACTTTGGGCTCATTGATTAATTGTAAATATTGAAAAGTGGGCTTGATTTGTAAAGCATATGAATCCTTTTTAATATTCTCATACATTTACACAATATTAGTGACTTAGTGAGGCACTCATATTAGAGTAGAATCTGCCAACTCCCATCAAGAGAAAAATATGCACGTCAGCGTGTGAATGGCTCAAATTCTTCAATAGGGGAGAATTTTTATTACTGCTGCTTGGCTGTCATAGATATTGATCCTTGGCATATGTTGCAACTAGGACCTGGTAACCTGCCCAATAAATCACAGCCTGTCACACCTCATATTAATCAAACCACGCTCTAGGAAATGAACTTTATTTAATGACCGTACTGTAGACCTATTTCATATAAGATCAGACTTGGGATTCATTCCTTTTACAGAGACAGCAACGCTGCAACATGTTATCCGGCAGTATCGACCCCCTTATGCACTAAGAACTACGCAACAACATGTTATCCGGCAGCATTGACCCTTATCCAGGAAGAACTCATCGTTTGTTAGAGGAATCTCAAATCACATTCTCTTCTTTCCAAAATTTGACTTGAGATAAAGAATGTGATATTTGAGTTTAGCGGTCCCACCATGTGGTTTGGATGGCTACTGCTCACTCAAAAGCGAGATTTTGCAAAATTAAATTACTATTTTTACTCGTAAGAATAGTAATGTTAGCCGGGTGTCGTATCTATTGGGACAAAAATGCTAAGTTGCGTTGTATTCTAAATTCCAAAATGAATCTTAAGAGAGAACGGAATATTGGTTTGGGGTTTTGATTCTTAAATTATTGAATTAAAAATAAAGTTTGATTCAATTAAAGACAGGTCTTAGGGTATGAATCCACCGTAGTCTCGTGCAATGGCAAGTATAGACCTAGGGTTTCAATATTAATGTTTCAAAGACCCATTTTGGCTACAAGCCTCTATATATGGAGTCACCAAGTGGATCATGTGAGTTTATATTTGAGTATAACCTATCTCTAGGGCATAGATTATTTTAGACCTAAACATCACATACATTCAAGCACCATTACATGAATAGCATTCGATACTACAAGAATCGAACACTAAAACTAGATATAGAATTAAAAGAGAAAACTAATAAATTGGTAGCGTTCACATCATATAATCAAAGCATTGAAAGAAAAATCATAGAATCTATACATCAACAAAGCACATGACTAGGCCTTCATTATAGCCCTAAGATGGAGAGTTAGTCACTAATGAAGAGAAATTTGAGAAGAATCCCTGACGAAATCTCAAGTTAAGTTCCTTCGAATGCCTCCAAAACCTAGCCTTTGGTTGCCTCTCTTAGGTCTTGAATACACTAAAATGAGTTATTGGGTTTCTTTTATAGCTTTTTCCAAATTTTCCTTCAAATCGCGGAGCAAAATAGAGTCAACCCGTAACTGGCGTACAGACGCCGGTTGTCGGGCGTCCGACAGTGTTGCTGGTTGTGTTGTGCAGGGGCTGGCGTCCGGACGCCAGAAGGTAGAATTGCCCAGTTTATTCTCTTTGCTCCACCTTCAGGCCATGTCTCTCCAAATTAGCTCAAATTCTCTTCATTCTATCTAAAATACTTGTAATCATGAAAATATCATAATTTAGCACACATAGTATCATCCAAGGCGTATCAAAGTCATCATTGAGATAAATGGTACATTTAGGCTCTTATCAGCTACCGTACAAACAAAAGCCAAAAGGGACCACCACAAAAACAACGTATAAGAAAGAACAACCATTTAGCAACACTTTCAATGAAGAACCTCCCAACACTTTGTAATCTAACAACACTCAGGTGTAGATAAATCTTCAAACCTTCTTGGTCATGGATAAGGTAAAATTTGTGTAATTCATTTCCTCCTTTGATGGAAGCTCTTCCTCTTCCACATTCTCCGCTAACTTTTCAAATAAGTCATCGATTATCTCTTCTCCAAAGTGATTTACAAGCATGGATTCAGTCACAGCTCTCATGCTCTTGGCTTCCATCTGACCTCTGGCCTTCTTATCATTAGTATTCGAAGTTAGTTCAGTAATTTGTAGTCGATCAAGAGTGAATGATCCTTCTGTGACAATTACTTCCTTCAGTTCCTTGGCAGAAGGACTGTAATAAGGTAAATCGAATGAATCTAGCTTTGCCTCTTGGATGGCTCCCTGAATCCAAAGAAATGACAGTCATTTGACCAATATATCCCACTTCTAAATATTTGCAATTGTTGGCAAGAAAGGATATAAAAGGGACAAAATGGGTCCTTCAATATGAAATTATCCAAAGGAGCAAATTGAAATATGGATGATGAACCCAAGATTTGGACCCCATTTAATTTGGGTTTGGGCTCTGGTGCATTGCATGGATCCAAATAAAATTTGGGTCCAGGTGCAGATTCATGGGCTTCATACCAAAGGACACAAATCCTCGATATGCCACTATTGTGTATTCCATATATATTTTTAAAAATGTCACATCATCTAACATTCTCTAGATGTTGGAATTGAAAGGAAGGCATCTGATAAAATAGATTACCTCTGAGACCATTTTCTTGAGTGCTTGTGCTAACAAGTCCCAACCGTAACGGGGTTCCTCAGTTCTCCTTCCGATTAGTGTTAGGACCATACACCCTTTACAAGTCATTTCTTTTGAGCGTAACTTGAGAAACAGTGAGAAATCATTTTGAAATTGCTCCAAGTAAGCTTTAAATACAGCTGGAGGGCTCGACTCAGCTATGTATATATTCGCTTTGTTTAGTGATTCACCCATTTCATCTTGAAGTCCTTGAGGAATCTGCAGTGCACTTTTTCACAATTTGGAATCAAAATTCTTGAACGTTACAATTTTCTCTTAGAAAAAATTGTTGGGGTAAAATGTGGCAAGATGTTAAAAAAATCACTTTTTGACTATTATAAAACGAAAATTAGATATAAACTAGACTAGCATGAAGCGCTTATGGGATGCACAGGTTAAGTCTCGTGTGACCTGAATAATATATTAAAACTACTATCTTTTTCATATAAATTCATTTATAATAAAATAATTAAAAATTCAAATCAACTAAAAAATTATGAAAATCAAATATTTCTTCCCTTAATCTACGGCAGCATACACGTTTCATTTTAAAAGTAAAGGATTCTTATGCATTTCTACTCATTTTAAATACTACATAAAAACTTAGAAAATAACCTTAATTTATAGAGTTGGAAGGCATCCCTTTGAATTAGGTTACATCCACACAAATGGGCGTAAGTGACACATTTTATTGAAAAGTCACATATGCATTTTTAAAAGGACACATTCATAAATGGGCCAAAATAAAGGGCACATTTTATTAAAAAGGCACATCTGTATTTTTTTAAAAGACATATTCAAGAGACACATTCACAAATGGGCTCCAAGAAGCTGATGTGGCTTCTCCTAAGGCCAGAATTGAGGGTTTTTTTTTTTTTTTTTTAAATTAACCACTATACAGCTTTAAAGAAAAAGAATAAAACTAATGGAGTTATGGCTTACGAAGGGTGGTAGAAACACCAATTTGTTCCATTCTAGTGCCATCAATAGAGAAGGAAAATCAATACGATAGGTAAGATTAAAGGAAGTAGTTGGAGTTGGTGAGAAAATAAGGAAGAGGCCTTTGAGCGATCTCATAAAGCCTATCATAACCCATGAGGAAAACTACTCACTTCTTTATGTTGCAATGGACCTAGAGTTCAGAGAAGTTGATTTCTGTTAGACCCCTCTTGGGGATCTGATGATTTCCTGCCAGTTTCTACCAACATATGTGGGCTGTAGGCCTAGATATTTTTAACCTAGTCCTGAACTTATTTAGGAACGACTTTTTGCTGAGAAAATAAAAAAGATAAAATTTCATAAGATATATCTTGAAGAAAAGCCTAGAATATTAACAATTTTAGACCTATCACTTTATACGAAGGTATTTATAAATTATTTCTAGATTACTGGAGACTGCCAAGCTCAAGCTAGTCCTTGAAAAGATTATTAGCTTCTGTCGAACTGCCTTTTTAAAGAAAAAAAATTTAATATCAGATAATTATCTATTACTCCTGAGGTCCTATGCTCTTCAAAGGAAGAAAAAAAGAAAGAGAAAAAATGCAAATTATTGGTCTAAAATTAAATATGGTCAAGGCGTACGACCAAATGGGAATGGGACTTTATGGATGTTCTTCTTACTGTTTATGGCTCTCACGGAACATTTTTTCATATTATAAATGAATGTGTTAGTGCCACATTTTCATGAGCACATGTATTGTCAATTTCGTGCCAAAGAGTCCCGAATACATTGCCTCATAAACTACTTCAAGGAAGATCAAATCAAGAGGATTAATGTCAAGCTTTTGAAAGGTCCAGATTCGCCAAAGATCGACATCAAGTTGTGCTAACCAAGTTCAGGTAATTGAGATCAAACCATTCCCTTAGTAGTCCTAAAAACCCTAACCTTATAGTGTATTTGAATGGGTTTTTAGAGCTAAGAAAGTGGGCAATTTCATATTTAAAATCTGCCCAGAATTCGGCTAGCCATTTTGTAAGGTGTAAATTCTGGATTTCTGCAGCTTGTGTGTTCGGCCAGTTGTTCTATAACTTGGAAAACTACAAGAAATATAGAGTCCAGTTCGGTCAGCTTTCAGCCCTCGTTCGGCCAGCCAAACACCCCCGTTCGGCCAGCTGAATATTCAAATTTTGTGCAGAAAATTTCAAATCTTGTGACCATTGCACTATCCGTTGGAACAGTGAGGTAGCCAACTCCCAGTTTGACCAGCAGAACAACTAGCAGTTAGAGCTTGTTTTATAAATACTTGGAGCTCGTTTTTCACCCAATTGGATGCAATTTTCAAGAGCTCTCATCCTCATACTCTGCCAATCAATTCCAAGACCTCTAAGCCTCTTCCAAACACACCTAGACCCTATGTAGGCAAATCCAAGAGCTATCTTAGCTCAAAGAGTGTGATTTGTGAAGTATACCTAGGATCTTGTTCTTTAAGAGTGAAATCCATATCACCATAGAATCAAACCTCTTCAACTTGGTTCTAAAACACCATCATTATCACCAAGCTATCATTAAGAGGTCAAATCTTCAATTGCGGCTCAAGCTTCATAAGAACACTCTCCAGACTTTGTCAAGAGGCAAGTGTTCTTCCTTCATCAAAATTTCTTATCATTGAATGTTGTAAGAGTGGATTAGAAATTTGTGATCTAACCACTATGGAAATCGGTTGTGTGGGAGTAAATCTATGTGATTGAACCTTCTTATCAATAGCATAAGTGCATTATAATTTTAACTCTGTGGTTTGATTTTTCCATAAGTGGAACCAAGGGCTCTGTGATCCCTTGTGAGTGGATGTAGGACAAAAAGTTTGAACTACTATAAATATGTGTGCTTCTCTAGCTCCTTGTTTGTTGTTCATTGTCTATCATTCCTATCATCTTCTACATTGAACATCTTTTAGCACACACCAATAGAAAGTGTTTCACTTTGGTATTAATGGGCATATAATTTTTATCTAGTCCTATTGGTATGTAATGATTTCCACATCCTAGGCATCCTAATAGTTTTGTTTGGTCCTAGAAGAAGATCATGCACTTTCCATGTATAAATCTAAGAGAAAAGGATTTCCATATTTCCGTATCCATCACAGGTATCAACCAAATTTTCACAAATGTTCGATTTGAAATCTAAGAACATGAACACGCAAATCAAATCTTACGCTGAAAAGGGTAAGTATCAAATGAATAGACAATGAATAGAGCAGTTATGAACAAAGCTGGGGCCGACGGTAATCATATGAACAGAGCTTGGAAGGGTAAGTGGTCAAATGCTTTGAAGTGCTTGGAGATGAGAGAGGTTTTTGTAATTTATTGATGAGAGAGGGAGAAGAGAAAATGGTTTTTGGAGGACATGGCAAAGAAAAGTTGGCATGGAATTAAAAGCTCTCTGCTTAAATGAGATGAGACAAGATGGGGCATGGGTTGAAACGTTGCCTGTGAAAGTGGATAAGAGGCTCATTGCTTGTGAATGGATAAGGCGTTCCCTTTCACAAGAAAATGGGCCTTTTATCATGGAAGGGGACGATGAGATGGGTGGAGATGCTGACGTGGCCCAAGGAGAGGAGAGAAAAAGACTGTTTTCTCTCAACCCTTTCTAAACTTTAGAGAGGGACAATATTGTTTTCCTTTGTTTCGTTTTGATGATCTTCTGTGAACTCCTTGTTGGGAGTATCTATAGTATTGGGTTCTGTTTCCAATGGTCCTTCTCCCTCTTAATCTAACTACTTTGAAAAAAAAAAACTACTACAGGATGAAATTGACTCGAAAACTTACCAAGTCTTAATTCAGTCAAATAGTCAACTCAATTGGATATATTAATATAATTAAATAAAAATAATTTCAAATGATTTTTCTTGAATAATGGCGGAGTCGGTCAACCAAGACTAGATCGAGTCAACCAGTGTTTGGTGAAAACTAATTTGGATTTGGAATGAGTTTATCTTATAATCCTTTGATTTTTCAAATGAGCAGATCGAGTAACAAGAGGAATTTTAGTGAGTCCCACCGAATTGAATCAGTTAATTATAGAAATTAAATCTGAATCATGCCACCTTAAACAGTCATCTTTGTAGAGCACTGTTGTGAATGAAAATACTTACCTGAGAGAGCCAGTGGAGACTGTAGGAAGAATGAACAAAGTCAAGAAAATTTCTAGGGAATATCCTCCCATAGAAGGAACCGGGCACCCCTGAAATGAAACAAGTCCCAAGCGGTAGGCCCTTCTCTTCCTTGAGTGTGTCATAAAAACCTGCCAACGACCTGAAAATGGTGCTAAAATCATTCCCTGGAAGGTCATTCAAGTACACTCTGAACTCGGGCAATGGACGGCATAGTTGGCGGCATCTCTCATGGATCGCATCGATAATCACCCTGATCACCAACAAGGTGTTAGGTCCTGAAGAGCAACCCAAGTCTGCTATGTTCAAGCTGTCTGGGTAGGTGGTGCAGTAGAGAGCTTGGATAGAGTCTTCTACCACATGCTTTGAATTGGATATTGCTGTTTTCTGGTTAAAGAAGAAAAGGTGTAATAAGTTTCCATAGCAAAGGGCCACATGCTCTATAGCAAATTAACTATCTGACTGTGCGGCATCCTAGCATTATAGTCCATCAGGACTTCGGCCCTGGACTCAGACTCGATCAAGTGTACAAACTTTGACCAAGACCTGGTATTTTCCTAGTTGGGTCCAGGCAGTTCTTAGGTCCAGCTCAGACTATTTACAAACCTAATATTAATTAATTTTAGAGTGTTTGAGCTTTCCATAAGCCAACTTCAAGAAAGTGAACATGATATCATATGACATTACCTTCCAATGCAGGTCCATTACACACCACTGGCCCTTTTCCATAGCAACTTAAGTAGTCTAAGTCGAGTAATGTTTAGGGTTGGAGTAATCTTTCACCTGTCAGTTTAGAGAGAGAGAGAGAGAGAGAGAGAGAGAGACCCTTTTCCATAGCAACTTAAGTAGTCTAAGTCGAGTAATGTTTAGGGTTGGAGTAATCTTTAACCTGTCAGTTTAGAGAGAGAGAGAGAGAGAGAGAGAGAGAGAGAGAGAGAGAGAGAGAGAGAGAGAGAGAGAGCTGTATCTCTGAGTTATTAGCATAGCTAGCATCTCCTGTTCCTCCAGCCATGCAAAGAACTCTTTCCACGTCCATCACTTTCCTCTTCGAAAGCTCCCTCTGGTGCGTTACCCAGCTCTCGTATGTAGTTCCTTTGCAGACGTTAAAACACTACGTATTGGTTTATAAAGATATAAGAGGCCGGAACTCAGTGAGAAATTGGAGGCTATAGAGTGGGACTGCACATACAAAACTCAAGCAACTCAGAATAAATAAACCAAATCCTATATTTGTAAGAAATTGTGTGGCCCCGCGTCATGGGACACACATGTTAGATTAAGCAATTGGCTAAGATCAAAGTAAATCTCTTGATTAAGTCTTAATTTGAGACCGAGAGAGATCAGTTTTATGAAATTTCTTTAGTTAACCATTCCTACAAAAACCTTAAGGCATTAGTAGAGGCAGCGGAAATACTTTTTAATATTCCCCCTTGGGTGGAGCCCACTCTTTAATACTCCCTCTCAGGTGGAACCCGGCCGGCTCACTTTTGGGGACACGCATTTTTATTTTTTTGCGCCGAGTCGTTCCTCCTAGGATTCGAACTCACGACCGGTCGGCTCTGATACTATATTAAATTTCTTTAGCTAACCATTCCTACCAAAACCTTAAAGCTTTAGTAGAGGCAGCGAAAATACTTTTTAGTGGAACCTGGCCGGCGCACTTTTGGCGACACGTATTTTTTTTATATTTTTTACGCCAAGTCGTTTCTCCTGAGATTCGAACTCACGACCGGTTGGCTCTGATACCATATTAAATTTCTTTAGCTAACCATTCCTACCAAAACCTCAAGGCATTAGTAGAAGCAACGGAAATA
Source organism: Persea americana (assembly GCA_029852735.1). Classification (NCBI taxonomy): domain Eukaryota; kingdom Viridiplantae; phylum Streptophyta; class Magnoliopsida; order Laurales; family Lauraceae; genus Persea; species Persea americana. Next base: position 4,508,951 of record CM056812.1, read on the forward strand.
CTTTTCAATATTCTCCCTTGGGTGAAGCCTACTCTTTAATACTCCCCCTCAAGTGGAACCTGTTCGGCGCACTTTTAGCGACACGCATTTTTATTTTTATAAATTTAATAATCAGTACACGTTGACCATTGTAAATAAATAAATCAAAATTAAAAAAAAAAGGATATTGATTATGCCCACAATTGTTTTTATGGTTTGCGGAAACGAACTTGTCCATGGCCCCCCAAATGCTAGATCTGAGAGTACGTGGTCTTCATTTATAATATAATGACCTTTTCAGGAAATTATATGAAGAGGCTGGGACTGTATTCTGTAATGAAATATCTGAAGTTTTACAGTTCTTCTGTAAATGCCTAAATTCACTCGGGACCTTTAGGTTGATGGACATGATTGTAGTTCACATCTCAATCCCACTTGAGCCACACAATTAGAATTATCAAGATTAGGGCCCACGATGTTTTATTTGCTTTCATGGTATGTTTGTACTAGTTCGACAGCCCCATTCCAGATGGAATATATATAGCTGTAGAAACGAGTGGGATTTTTCTAAGATGGACAACTAACTAGAGGATATTCCATTCTACTATATGTAAAAGAAGATGGAAAGGAATCAGGTGGAACCAACTTGATGATTATGGAGTGGGCCATGTGATGGGTTGATACCTATGATTTTCACAAGTGGGCCCTATTGAGTGAGAATCATCATAATCTAAATCATTTAAAATCCACTAGATTTATATGGGTCGCATTCTTGGAAGGGTAAAAGCAAGGGAGACTCGGTTATTAACTGAAGAAATGATATAGAAAATGTAGGAAGCAAATTGTTCCTATGACTGCTGGTAGCTCCATTTGTGAGGCATCTCTCTCTCTCTCACAAAAACAACTATGGCATCATTGTGAGGCTCAGTTCCCCCTAAGCTGCAACAACGTCCTCCTTCCATTAAAAGGCCTTCACGTCATTCAGAATTTCTAAATGCCAGTCCCTCAGTTCCAAAGGGAGCTGCTATATGCAGCTCCAAAGTTGCTCCCTGCACATCAATCCTATAAACTCCTCTGAGAAATCTCCAAATTACCCCTTTCCTCCTTTTCTTCCTCTCCTCCCTTTGGCGGTGCTGCAAGAGGGGGCGATGGTGGCTGGGGTGAGCGTGGGGGTGGGGCGTAAAAAAAAGAATTGGATACGACTGTCTACTGTTTTATAAAAAAACCAAAAAAAGAGGAAATCCGTCTTCCACGACCACCCACAACTCCACCCCCTGCTCTTTGTCGAACCCCTTCCCCTTCGCCTCCATCACCCAGACCCACATAAGAAGAAGAAAAAAAGCTAGAAGAGAAGAGAAAAATAAACGGTGTACCTGCACCGATGTCGCCACAGCAGAGTCTTCAGTCTTCAAGATCTCCTTGCCTCCACCATCGTCGTCGCCTGCCCTTTTCTTCCTCTCCTCACATCACTTATCATTAACTTCTCATCTAGGCAGATAGATAGAGATAGAGAGAGAGAGAGAGAGATGTCAAACACCTTTGTCAATTTTATTTTTATCCTCCTCTGTGTCGGGTCACCGACGATGGACAGGGTTCTGTCTCGTGGGTCTGTTCCCACAACAAGTGCTGAGGCCACTTTAGTTTCGGGTGAGATTGGATTAGGCCAAACTCCGTCACCATTAAAAACAGAGTCGGCTGTATTATATTTTTTAACCTTGAGAATGAGTGGAGAGAGACAATGGCTCTTAAAAACAACGGTGGGCCTTTTATTGATTTGTTGCATTTGGTTTCGAGAGAGAGTGAGCGGATAGAGTGGTGTGAATAAATAAAAGTTGTCCCCACTCTTACGATCTTTTCTCCAGTTTGACAGCTCTAGCAAAGAAATATTAATTTTATATTTAAAATAAAATTTTAATTATATATATATTTAGACATGCCGTATCCGTATCCGTGTCTTAAATGTTTTGAAGTTTATATTTCGACACTCATTTTCGTGTCTCGTACATTATACCATGAGGCTTTTTTCCTTACTAATCAATGATTTACAAATACTAATCACTTATCTTGGATTTTTCCCTCTTTTTTCTATGCTGGGCTGTTGGCCAGGAGTTCTATGAGCGTGGCAACTGTCAACACCACTCAAGCATGTGTGTTTTGGTGAGATTAAGAGTGTGTTTGTTAGCTCCTTAATACATATCTATGGAATTCAATACATGCATATTAGAAAGATTTATTTCCACCTTACGATAAAGACTCCTATGAACTATTGGATCAATAAAAACCAAGGGCTTAATGGTCATTTCAAGGGGACTTGGGTTTTGAAAGAGTCCTTATCCCGATTTGGGGATTTTTTGAGGGCTTTGATTCACGTTGATCGTGATTTAATCAACCACGGTTCACCACTTCACCATGGATAGCCCTTGCCTTGCATGGATAGCAACCCCATATGAATGATATGCTGCCCCATGGTGATGTGGCGGACCGTGACATGTCCACTCATAATCACAACGGGGTAAATCTTCATCGGATCGGCACTTACTTGCCTTGAGCGCAAGAAGCCGACCGTCCTTACCTACATATTAAATTATAAGAGGCCCACTTACATAAGGAAAATGACACAATTACATTACCAAGCACAACCCACTTGGGCCTACATTTCTTTGGTGCAGCCCCTTCTAGACTGTTGTCGTCCCCTCATTCAGCATTAAGCCCGATTTTATACTCATTAAACCTTCACTTACCATTTGATTAAATCTTAAAAAGTTTGCAATTAAGATGCCATTAGACTTTAAGCCTGTTAAGTGGAGGGCTAAGATCACCTGGTAGGGCTCATTATTTTTTATCCCCATAATCCATCATGGATTCACTTGTATTTTAAGTCGGCCCACAGATTGGATTGCATTGCATGTAACCTATTTGCAGTTTGCTCGGATGAGAACGTTTTCCTCTCAATACGTAAAATACGTATGCAACTGACCTGCAAACGAAATCCCTACGATTGTCCCGCTCTCTATTTCTGGCTCGCTCCAAAGGATACAAACCCGGGGGTACTAATCTTTCTCTCTCAATCTCAATCTCTTGACATAGAGATGAGCATTAGGGTTTATTAATATATATTTGATTTGATCAATGCCTGTGAATGTGATCTTTTTTTAAGGGTCAGTTTGGAAGTCTGCTTCTGTCATTAGCATGTTCTTTTGAATGTCATCTTCTGTTGGGATCGCCCTTTTATACCCATTCTTTTTTATCACCAGCACGCGGATGGATTCATCAATCTGAATCCTTGGGCATTTTCATTTCTGCTTCTAAGATATGTTGAAGTAATGAATATGGTGTAATGTGAAGTTGTTTTGTTTGTATAGTGCATGGTGTGATGTTTTTGATTGGGGAAATCTGTATTTTAGCATTGTGTATATTACTGCATTACTCATGTTGGCTAATGGGGAATGTGATGTTGTTGTTGTTCTCTTCAAGTCAAAAAAATTAAAAATAAAACCCAAATCATTAATGTTATATGTTAGGATGTTTCCTAAAGTTAAAATCATGTTCATGAAGGAAAAAAAATGAATAGAAAATATAAAAAAAAAAAAGAAAAAACTCCATGTGTATATTCGAACAGCTTAGTTGGATTCTTGTCAGCTTGTTCCTTATTCATATGTAAAACCTCTCCAAAACCACAAAAAATATTAATAAGAGGTTTTATTAACCACTAAATAACCTTTTAGAATGAAAATGTAAACCAAAAAAAAAAAAAAAAAAAAAATGAAAAAGGAAAGAAAGAAAGGAGATCTTTTTTTTATTTTTATTTTTATAAAGATTACTAAGATTCACCACTTTGCTTTGGCTACTCTCACTCAACCAAATCACTTGAATCGTAAGATTCATTGAAACAAGTATTGGATCGTAAGATTCACAACTGGATATGAAGACTTGCTTGGAAATGAGATTCGTTGAAAGAAACAAATTGTTTTCCTTGGATTCAGACAACAATGTTTGTAGCTTTGAAAAAAACAGAGTAATTTCTACGTTTTCAAGTGGTGAAATTACGTGCTCTTATATTTCAATCTAGGGCAAGATGAGAAACCCCTCTGATATCAGATTCTCCATAGTGAAATCTCCCATTTCTTTGCATTAGCAATTATCGGTAGAGATGGCATTGAGTGGTTTTTTAACTTATTTTTCGTGTAATTTTAATCATGTTGTGGAAAATGGATTACAATTTTATTTTTTTTTGGTTAAGATCATATTTCATTGGAATTCCTTATATATATATATATATATATTTCTTTTTTCTTCTGTGCATTATAGCTTGAGAGATGAAGTTTGGAGAGACATTTTCAGAGTATCTCCATGGAGATCAAGAGTGGTTTTTGGGCAAATGCTCACATGTAGAGTACAAGCAACTGAAGAAAGTTCTAAAGAGATGTCGAACTTGCCGTGCAATTCAAGGTTCTTCTGACACCAGGCTAGAAGATGAGAACAGTGAATTGTCACATTGCCATTGCGAATCATGTTCACGTACACATCTTCCTCTAGTGGTTTGTTGTACGAATGTTATGCGATTATGTTGTTTTGGATTATTTATGTGTGCGTGTTTTTAAAATTTCTGCATATTTTATATCTCCATGGAACATTCTTCATATTATGTAATGTTCTGCCTCGAATTACAGACAGCATTATTGGCTAGAGTTGTTACTTGTTAGTGTGTTTTTGATAGAATAATTTGAATCCATGATACTGCACATAAGTATGATACAAGTCATGTGATCTTGGTTTATTACATCATTTGATTCTCATCTGAAAAGTCATCAGTTAGATGATCCTTACCACTGATCATTTTTCCTTCATTTTTTTTTATAATATTCTTTGGGATAAAAAGTATACATTCAGAATGCCACTAATCTAATGGTTAGGATTGTCCTAAGTGACTTCGAGGAGCGATAATTAACTCCAGTGGGGACCCACCAGATGGATGATCTGGGTTGCCTACTGACCCTGACCTTGACCACAATCCCTGCACGTCGAAATAGCTTAGGGAACTGAAAGGCAAGTGATTTGTCTCCAACCCAAGTATCCAGGCAGAATAAAATATTATCTCTTTGACCCCACTCAATATCTAATGTTGCTCATTAAGGACTCCTAGAGACAAACAACTTCTCCAAAATGCAGAATGACATGCACTCAGATATGGCTGAATCAACAATTTCTTTCCACACCATACATGCCACAATATTTTTTCTCCACAATCCATTTGAATCATCACCAATCCTCCAAAGCCATTTCTCCCTCACAGCCTGATTCATTTGCTACAAAGATCTGAAGCCCAAATCACCTTCCTTGGACTTGCACACTGAAGACCAGTCCAACAAATGATACCTATCCTCTATAGCCTTGCCCTGCCACAAAAATCTGCACTATAACCTCTCAATATGCTTCACCACAACCACTGGGCATTTAAGGCAGACATGAAATAGATAGGAATTTGAAAGGGCTGATTTTATTCAAGTAATTCTGCCTACCAGAGATAAATACTTGGTCTTCCAAGAAGCCAATTTATTCTCCACCCCTTCAATAACCAGGTTCCACAATGCTTGGGCACTCCACCTAGGCTTAAAGGAAGACCTGCATATGTGGTTGGAAGAAAACTAGCTTTGTATCCCATGAAGTCAGCTAGCTCTTGGACCAAACTGACTTTAATGCTTACACCAATGATTTCACTTATAAAAAAAAACTGTAAGAGCGGCACTACTTCAAAGCATGGAAGTATTGCTTTAATATGATTCTGTTGATTCAGTTGCTTCAAAGCATAGAGATGATTCATTATGCAAGCATGACTAGCAGGCTTGAACCTTATGGTTAAGAGCCTCCCTAATGATGACAAAGAGGAAGGGAGATAAAGGTCTCCTTGTCCTAAACCCTTAGAAGCTGAGAAAAAAAAAAAATAAAATCTGTGGAGCTCCATTGGCATTGATGGACTACATGGTAGACAACGGACACTCTTTTATCCACCACACAGTCTTACCCCAAAACCCCCCATATGCCTCATTATGATTCATGTATTGCAAACAATTCCAAGCAAACTCATCATTGACTTTCTTAAGATCAAGCTTGCATTTAAGCCCCGGCATTCCCTCCATATGCCTTGAGTGGGGACACTCATTCACTATGAGGACACTATCAAAGATCTTCCTTCCATGGACTAAACCATCTGTGTGGCCATGGAGATAACACGGGGGAGCACTTTTTGGTAAGGACTTTAGCCAGGATCTTGTAAATGTTTCCAATTAAGGTAATTGGTCTGGAGTCCTGAATACCTACTGCATCCGTCTTCTTCAGAATTAAAGTAATAAAAGAGGATCTAACATGCTTAGATAGACGATTACTGGAGTGAAATTTTGTTAAGTAATCCATCACTTCTTTGTTTGTAACCTTCCCGAATCTGTTTTAGAAGAAAGGCCAGAGGGAAACCATCTGATCCTAGAGCTTTATCTCCACCAAACTTGAAGAATGCGACTTTCACTTCATCCTTCTTAAACTCTCTTTCCAAGCAATCTGCTTTCTGTTCACTGATGTAATCAAAGTTATCGAACTCCCAAGTTTTCCAATGATGGTTGAGTCCAATCCTGCTTAAGAGTATAGGAGCTTGAAGAAACTAGTGATGTGGTCAATCATATTATCTCCATCTTCAAAACCTGGAATATCCCTCTTGCAACACCAAAATCCTATTGTATGGCTACTTGCTGAAGCCGACCGGTGAAAGAACTTGTCATTTCTTGTCGCCCTCTCTCAACCATCTGCATCTGGACTTCTACCTCCATTTAATTTCTTCTTCCTTAAATCTTTTTCTGTACCTGATCCGGAAGCTCTTGCCTCGAATCCTCTCACCTTATATACGTTGCGATTAAAAAAAAAATCATTTTACTTACATTCAAAACAAAAGTCATCCTGCCTGCCCTTTGGCAAAGCAAGTCCATAAAATGTTGTTGATGGGCATATCTTTGGCGATTACAACATACTAATTAGGTGATCCTAGCTGCCAATTTAGGCGTTTTTGTCACTGAATGAGGGCTGTACGTTGGCCTTTTCCAGTTTTCCTAACCATTCATTTCTTGTTCTTTGTTGGGGAAGAATTCCTTTTGTTGTTATTTTCGAACTTTAGTTTGGCTTCAAAGATTGTTCGATGAGGTTGGTTTGCTGGTTAAGGCCCATCTGCGGTAGGATCTTGCAGATGAAATGGTGAACAATTCAGACTTGTGAGCACCTGCCGTGTGTATAGATGTAGAATGCATGTCAACTTCATTGTAAAGTTTAAACACTAGTATCCTTTTGCATTTTCTAGCTTTTCTTTCTTCATTCTTGATTAGCAGCTTGTTACCATCCTTTATGTAGGATCACCCTATGAGAGGACATTGGGAGAAGCAATGTTAACAACTTATAGCACTAAGATATTTTCTGCTAAAATATGCATTTATATGGTTCTTCCTTACAATGGTCATCTGATGACACAGTTCTTTGTTCTGTTTCTTTAGTTTCCTTTGCTTTGTTACAGAGAAAGTAAAAAAAAAAAAAAAAAAAATGCCTGCTGTTTCAATTACCACACACTCTCAGCGCATTCCACCTTTTGGCACAGTTTTCCATGAGTATAACATCTCATAGGCTGTAACCACCTGTTCAGCTGTTTTGCCAGAGTTGAAATTTAAGAATGGTATCTTGGGCACTGAAGAAATGCTCTTTCTCTAGTGTGTGATCAGATGTTCTTCACCGAATTGGCAAAAGAGGCTTCTGAAATAGCTGGATGTTTCAGTTCAAAAGCAAGACACCTCCTCCATCTTCATGTTTCCAATGGTTTGCATAGATACGTGCGGCGTCTGCGACATTGTTTTACCAATGATCAACTGACCTTGATTCAAGAGGGACAGGTATTGATTGAATATATTACAATGAATGCCATTGCTATTCGAAAAATCCTGAAGAAATACGACAAAGTGAGTACCAAAGTGCTTGAAGTATCTCAGAATTGTTTTTGTTGTACTAATCTTTCAGAGTTGTTTGGTAATATGCTTCACAACTTATGTCTGGCAGGTTCATTGTTCTGTAAATGGTAGAAACTTCAAGACTAAGATGCGGGCTGAGCACATAGAGCTTTTGCAGTCTCCATGGCTCATAGAACTCGGTGCATTCTATATGAATTCCAGTAAAATTGATGATGGAGAATCCGGAGAGTTCTTTAGAAAATTTTCTTGTGATTTTAGTGGCACTTCACCTATAATGACATTGGCACTTACAGACTCTGTTAAGCTTGAGTACAATCTGACTTGCGCTGTTTGCTTGGTACTCTCTCTCTCTCTCTCTCTCTCTCTAGTTTCTGATACAATGGTTATATTTGTTATATCTAGATAATTTATTTGGATGTTGCTTTTTAATGTTTGTAACAATATTTTTTGATTGGATCCAGCAAAGTGATTACTTATGCTGACAGTTTAGTTGGAATAACTGTACATGCTTGGTATTTTATTTGACGTATAATCATGTATTTTCAACATGAAGCTTTGTTGTAACCTTCCTCTGTGTGCGCTTTATCCAAACAAAGGTTCGGAGAGTTTCCTTTTTTCTTATATTGGAAATTATGATGAAATTTGAATCCAGGACCTTCTGTTTTACTTTTCATCATTAGCCATTTGAACCCTTTTTTTGTCATTTCCTTTCAATGTTTCTATTTATGTACGATAACATGCCACTTTTTGAACCCTTGATCCGTTGTCAACATTTTTTGAAGTATGCAACCATGGAAAAAGAGTATAGAATTTTCCTCCATGGATATTGTTTATCTTTTTAGGGGTGAACCCACAACCTCAAGGTTGCACTAGTTAGCACCTCCACTTTCCAGTGTGCCATTGGCTCTTGTCTACATAGTTATCATTGAAAGAAAAAGGAACTCTAGCTGATCATCATTGTCATCTTCTTATAGAACTAGGTTTTGATTCAAACACCCATTTCTCATTTAGCATGCACCATATTTCTCTATTTTCATCATCTTTACCATTCCCATCCAAATTTTGGACAGAGACAATTACTACCAAATGGGAAGATAAGTGGGATTGTGGGAAAGAGAGATTTTCTTGTTTTGTTTTTTGTTCCCTTTTTTGTGGAAGAGAGTGGGGTGACAGGAGTGAGGATTATCAAAATTTTGGTCCCCACCTGGCAGGGAGAGATCCTTGCTAACACTTGATTCTGCCCTTGGAAAGTGAGGTCCTTTTCATTTTCTAAAAATGGGAAGAAGTGCAACATATATTCCTTTCCATTCATGCGACATTTTGATTTTCAGCATTGAATCTATCCAAATTCCAATGGCCATGGACCTTCATGTTTAGACCTTCTATAAAGAATTTTGTTGGGCTTCTTAAGAATCCAAATGATTATATATTATGGTGGAAGGCTTTCAATTCAATTTTAATTGCTATCTTTGTATTTTGACTCTCTCTAGACCCCACATCAACCTATTATTATATAATATAATGGAAGGTTCTCATTTTAATTTTGACTGCTACCTTTCAATTTTGACTCTCATTGGACTCCACATCACCCTATTATTATATATTACAGTGGGAGGTTTTCAATTCAGTTTTGATTCTCACCTGACCCCACATCAACCTATTATTTTATTGGTTGAGTGAAGGTCTTTAGTTTACTTTAAAATGAGATATTTTATAAAAGCAGAAATCCTTATTCTAGTTGGAATCATCTGTGTTAACTCCTCTGTATGGACAGGATACTGTTTTCAACCCCTGTGCTCTAAGCTGTGGTCATCTATTCTGTAAAGGATGTGCTTGTTCTGCAGCTTATGTGCTGCTCTTTGAAGGCCCCAAGGCTGCAGATCCAAAATCAAAGTGTCCTATTTGTAGAGAGGTATGTATTTTCTTACCACTGCATTCACTTAAAAAAAGATGGGACAAATCTAGAATCATAGCAACTTGGGAGTTCCAATTAGTCTTGCAATAATGTTGTATTATTGTAGTGAAGCAATTTCGCATATTGCAAGCTGCAACAAATTCAGTCTTCCTTGAGATAGCAAAGCATCTGCTAAGGTTGTCATAATGTCATTTCATTAGAGATGTGACCTTTGGCACTATCCATAAATGGTAAATATTGTGTGATCCTGATCCTAGTATTAATTGATGGACATGCTTACTAAGTCTATAAGCTCTGGTGCCTAGATGTGGTGAGGACACGCCATGTATAGCAGGGGCATGGATTTTACATATGAAATTGAAGGATTGGGTATGGCACAATCTGCCTACTTTTAAGCATCCGGGTACCATAGAGTGAAGAGAGAGATTTTGTTTTTTTTATGTGAAGCTGAGTATGATCGAGATCTATGCTCTTTAAATATGTTAATGGGACCTTGTCCGCCCCAATACCCAAGGACCTAACTTGAAAAGTTGGGCCGTAGGCTCTAATTTTGACTCAATTGGCAGTTAAGATCTGGTCTAGGTTCAATTGTGTCCATATCTAACAAGTCCCCGAATGTATCTACAACTTTAATATGCAATTGGTTTGGGCCTAGTATTTAGACTATTTATTTCAGCACCGTCAGCATCTTTCTCACCAAGGTGCATGAAGGTGAGGTGTTTTCATCTAGTTAGGACCACCCACAAATTAGCCATGTAGCCTTATTTCATCAATTTAGAATTGCCTTTCTTGAGTTTTCTTTTGCCAGCCACTCAGCCCTATTCAGATTCCCATTTTAACATGTCTTTCCTCACTATTTCATTTAAGGTCGTTGGACTAAAAACCAATTAACCCGTTTAACAGACTAGCCAGAGGATCTGACTCTAGATCATAAGTCTTGTTCGACAACCAGGTTCAAGCCTACAATAGCGAGAACAATTGGGACTGGTCTGGTTCTATAGTTATGTGATCTGTTGGCATGTTCGTGTCAATGAACTCTACCTGTTTATGTTTTTCTGTCTCCCTCTTCTGCTATCTCTTCCTCTCTCCTTTTCTATTAGAAACGTCTGTGTTTCTCATCCTTAACAAAGACGCAATCACATCTTCTAAGTGACCAAGACATGTTACCCCGAGGGGTAGCACAGTTGTCTAGGACCACGACTCAGGAGCCAGAGGTTGTGGTTTCGAACTTGCGCTCTCTCCCTCGGGCCACTTGCCCAGGCAAAAGCTTGACTTACCTGGTGTGTAGGGGAGGTAGGGACTTCATGTGCCTGGGAGAATAGTCGGTTCTCGACGAGGCTGGACACTCTCGTCAGCAAAAAAAGAAGTGCGTTCAAGTGACCAAGAAATGTATGATTTAATTTGATTTGGTTTTACATATGGTAGAACTCTAGTTTGTTAAATATGCAGAGTGCAGACTCTTTCCACCAACTCAACTTGTGCAGGTGGATGACCATTATCAGAATTGATTCTGAGTTTTGTACATTGTTGGTTAGGGCTTTTTTGGGAATTTCAGACCTAAATTATTGGAAGAGAGGGGTGAGGAGAAATAGAAGGATGAGGCTCACTTGAGGAGTCTGACATGACACTGATTTCTGTCTCTGAGGTGAAGGTTGGAGAACTCTTTTCTCCAAACATTAGGAGACAAGTTGGAAAATCCCATATATTTTTATCACTACATGCCCCTTTTCCTCTGAATAATAAGGTCAAGGATATGTCAGGAGATGTACTTAGTGTTTCATTGTTGGCATATACATTTTGTCACCACATGTTTTTGAAAAGAGTGACTATATTGAAATAAAAAGAGTGAATAAATTTAGTAGGTCCCTTGTTTACTGTTTCACTGTTATTCTTACATGTAGGTTGGAGTATATGCCAATTCAGTGCACATGGCAGAACTGGACTTGCTCCTGAAAAGCAGGTGATAATTCTTGCAAATTAGCAACCAATTTCATAAGAATGTTGCAACACATGTTGGATAAAATTACACGAATGTTTGGTTTGTGTTGAACACCATGTAAGTTAGAATATTGACATAAAAATTGGCAAAAACTTGTAACCTAACTTATTTCCTGAGTATTCATGGAGTGGTTTTAGGCTATTTGCTTTGTATTCAAATTCCTAGGATATCTGGTTTCCATCGATGGGCTAGGAGTGGAGGATCAACTTCATGCAATATAATTATGAAATTAAAATCCTATATCCCTATGAACTCAGTGCCCTTTGCCCTTCTAGATGGCCAGGTACCCTTGATCCATCAATGTTATCCCCTTCAATACCCTTCCATAAGAGATTAAAATGTCCATCCTTTTGAATTTCTAGGAATTCAGCAGTGTTACGCAAACAGACCCCTAACGCTATTTGACTTGTATTTTCTGTTGTTTCTTAATTTCAGCAAAGTAAATGCTACCCATCGATGATGAAGATGATGATGAAATCCAGTGATCTTATGAATAAAAGGCTTTGATGTCATTTACCAAATGATGATGTGTACTCACTGGATCTGGCCTTTTTTTATTTTACTAAAGAGAGTTTTTATATTACAATTATTAACAGTACATTTTTTTCCAAATCATCATACAGAAGAAATATCCAAGAGTCAAAACTCCATTATGTGGACCCTGTCCATGTAAGCCTGCCTATGGTGCCTAGTCCATTGAGTAGTTGCGCACCTGGGATTTATGTTCAAATCCATCTGTGCTACTTCCTAACTGTTCCTTTTGCAGCCTTTGGTAATTTGCTTTTAGTATCCTGTCATGGTATCACATACGCTTAATCTCTGCACTTGTCATTTTAATGTCAAAAACCTGCCCGCTTCTTGGGTCATTCAAAACCTTGTGTCAGATGGCGCCTACAATTCTGCTGGTGCTAGAAGTTGATGGTAATTCCTATGTTTATCTCATTTTTCTCTCTTTGTTAGCCATCACATTAGTTGGCAAGAGTCTTAAGGTTATGAATGGAGCAAACTAGAGCTCTTCTTTGTTTCTGTGCATGGACACAGTACACATCTCTACTTTTTACTTCTGAAAATTGGAGCAAAAACAGAGCTCAAACCTTGTACCCTCCCGTGGAGGTGGGAATGCACAACCAATTCACCAAGAGGTTATTGTTGGCCACTTATTAGTTACTACTGGCATTTTATATTGGTTCTTGGATTGTCAGGTGCAAGGAATACTGGAAGGAGAGACTCAATGCGGAGCGAGCAGAGATGGTGAGGCAATCAAAACAATATTGGGAATCTAGGACCAGAATCACGCTTGGATACTAGCGACAGTAGCGCTATTCTAGAGTAACTGAAGAATCTTGGAGTTCGTGGTGGAGTCAGGATTTTCTTCTAGGGAAGACTGATAATAATTCATGTTTATTGATTTTTTTACTAATCATCTAAAACAATTTTTTCTATGGATTTTTTAAATAATAGTATCCAACGAGAAATCCTATACTAGGAAAGTCTAGGAATGTTAGTTTATGTACTTTATGCATGAGGTTAATGGTTTGTGTTTTTTGGCTGTGATGTGTACTTAGAAGAGACTCAAATGTTTCAATGATCTAAATGCCTCGTGAATGTTGGGGCCTCATTGTGGATGGATGATGATTGATGGACGAGATTACAAGAATCATCAGCCATTAGGAAATCACAGATTGGCCTTTATTGATTGTTTTAGAAACTTCAAAAGTTTTCAACAGGAATATACTGGGCTTGCTTATTTATACACAAAAAAGTACTAGTCTCATTATCATTTCTTTCTTTTTTTTTTTTAAGAAGAAAATTTTATTATTCTCAAAAGGGGTTCTGTTTTGATCATAGCTTAAGAAATGAAAAGAATATCTTTCTTTGCTGCAGAAAAAAATTGAAGATTTCTTTCTACATTAGGAGTCTGTTGGAGATAACTGATTGTGTGGGTGGGGACAATTGATTTTCATGGTTAGACCCACCTCCTGTGATTCCAACTGATCCTCATTGTTGGATGTGGCCGTTGTGAGTCACCATCCTTGTCAGTGAGTGAGTGGACCAAAACAAGTAGTAGGGTTTTGGGCACAACCCTAGCCTTTTCATGTGGGTCTTGGGGGCAGACCCAAGATTTTCATGTGGGTTTTAAAAGCAGACCCAACAATTTCATGTGCCTCTTGGAAGAGGACCATGCATGAGGGTCCAAAAAAGGATCTAGATCGTACAACTGGGTTGAAGGTCCATTTTACATGAAATTGTGGTCTGACTTGTTAAGTTCATAACCACTTTCTTGCCCTCTCTGTTCTTTCATTATGCAGGAAAATAATGAAAGAAAGCCATATTGTAATATGAGGATCAGTTCGTATTTCTTAAATCTAATAAGCAGAGCACATTTAGATTAAAGGCCCCTTTCATTGGCATGGAATTGAATTCTAAGAAATTTTAAGAAATGAAATTTCCATTTGTTGTGAAAATTATATGAACAAAGCTCTATAAATGCCATTAAATAATTTTTTCTTTAGTAAAAATAAATTAAGGGGAGATAGAAAATTAATAATACACCGCAGCCGCCACTTAAAATCTGTGTCTTCACATTTTTGCTGTGGGCTAAGTTTCACTCTCATTGGAGTTAGGCTTACCATTACATTGATTGTATTTTAAGGAGTCAATTTAAAAAAAAGAAAAAAGAAAAAAAAAAACGAATCTTTGATTGTATTTTAAGGAGTCAATGAAAAGAACATAAACGAATCATGTCTTAGTTATACAGACTTAATCTATTGTGGGCGTACTTTAATCAAGGAAAATCTGACTCGGTCAGAGAGTGGTTTTCTATTTATGAAATGGCCCCATCAACATTTTTTTCTTTTTTCTTTTTATGAAACTTTAGTTAGAAAAGGAGAATATATCAAAGATAATATTCTACTACCTGTCGACAAATGCAAATAATTAACAACTACCTCCCTTCGAGCTTTTGATGTTACTGATTATTAACATGGTATTAGAGCAAGAGGTCACGTGTTTATCATGCACAAATATAGCCTCAGTGTGCAACTCATATTTAACATTTCTTATAAGAGGTCAATTTGATATTGAAACAAAGAGATTGTGAACAATTTATTTCTTGAAATTTAAGAAATTGTAAATGCCAAATAGAAATAAGTGCCCATATTTAAAGCTAAGTGCTGATGGGCCAGAAAAAAATAAAAAAAAAAGACCGATTGACGTCTATTAGGCACAATAGTTTTTGCATCTAAAATTAGGTTAACTTTTTCAATGATGTGTTGCACTAAAACCCAGAATTTGTTAAAGTAAGAAAAATTAACAGTCACCACAAGGAAACAGAATTTTCTAAGTTGAAAATGAGAATGGCTGCCCTTTTGATATATATATATATATATATATATAGCATTGATTAACTACCAATATTTTCTTAAGAAATTGAACTAACATTTCCCCTCATCGCAGTGGAAAATTTAGTGCTAACTAATCACTAATTTACAAATACTAATCACCCATCTTGGAGGGTTTTTTTTTTTTTTTTTTTGTTTTTGATTAACTTTTTTGTTTTTTCTTTTGACACTTCTGTCACAGGGCTGAGACTTAGTGGCAGCAAGATTTTTGTCTCAATAAACTAGGATGATTATGGCCAGCATGTTCCTAGGAAAGTGAAATGGCTTGGGATCACAGCATCATACCCTTATTTTTCTACAAAAGGGAATGCCTCAGAGGCATTGACTATGCAAATGGTTCCACTTGGGCAAAACCCATCATGGGTTTCCTCAACTCTCTCTTGTTGAATCTTCTTGGATCTAGCAATGTTCCATCCTTGCCTCCTGACCACATAACATGCTCATTTCTATTGTATCCTGAGTGATGCATCAGGTTGTCCAAACTGCACTGGTTCATCTAATCCCAAATTGTGGGACTTATAGATCTGCAAATCCCGCCGATGATCTGGCGGGCCCCTCTGTGGATGGAATATGCTGCAGAAATCTCCTTACTATCACATCTTAAACCATTCCAGCTATTATGCTAAACACAATGTTATTGATGTTAGAAAAGGCCAAATATTGGATGAATATGATCATGTTCTGGTCTGGAAAAGGTTTGGGCCGTTCCATTTCTAGGGAGGATCCGAGATCGAGTCGATGGGACCCACTCGAACAGGATGCAAATAATTCCACTCGTTTCAACATTAAATTACTCTAAAATCCAAATGACAACCCACTCCTTGTCTTTCAGCATTCATAATAGAGAGCCATCACATGGTCATCACCAAATGCAATCTGCTGAAGATCCCAAAGAAAAATAAAATATAGTAATGAGACTACTAAAACCATAGTAATTAATAAGCATTACAATTTACAACAAAGTGTAATGAAGAGTATATAAGGAACAATCAATGTCTACAGTACCATGAATATAACTGTGTGGGTGGTAATGTTTGATGGAATCTGCCACACCAACTGCTTGGATTCTTAGGTGGGGGTTGTCATATTCACCTCCCTTTGGTTGGTGGGAGGCTCCAATCCACTCTTTGATGGGTGGATCGTACAATATCTAGTCTATCAGTATCTGCCATCTTACGGTGGTGTCAAGATAAGTTACATCTAGCTAGGTACAGTCATGCAGATTATTTATGGCTGATAAATAAATATATAGCTTTATTTTGGTGAGAACCATCCATATATAGTAATGTGCAAACTGTCTACGAGGCCCACACGAGACCATCTCAATCACTGGAAGGTGGGTGATGGAATGAAAGAAATCTAGGGGTGTGCAACGTATCAACTTCATTATTTCATCTTAATTCCTTGATCTGTGACCTTGTGTTTAGTTGTTTTTGCAAGCAAATATTTTCCGACTTTGATCCAAGGATGAGTAACAGGAGGAGAGGAAATAGGGGGAGGGAAACGTCTCATCAAGGACTAAATTGAAACAAAAGTCACCCCAATCTTCAAAATTTAACAGCTCATTAAGTTCCTTTTTTTTTTTTGGAAGTTTGAGCCCCACAATGAGTGCCAATTTGGATAGGAAGGACAGTGAGTGTGAAGAGGTTAGATTGATGATGACGGAGCAGGGGTCCGACAAAGAGCCAAAATTATTAACCTCCTGCTTATAAAATTCAAACTATATATGATGGATCCTAAAGTGATAACATTGATTTGATTCGACGAAGATCTTGTTTTGAGAGTAGTTTAGATGCAAAAGTAATTACAAAGGAGAATATGAAGCCGGGAATTTAAATAAATTTCAAGTTTTGGACAAAACCCATGAGGTTGTATGAATATAGAGGAGAAAAACAATGCAGCTGGGGACAGTTCTCTCCAACTTTTCTCTTCCAAACAGACAAAGAAAATCTGTAACGGCGACTGCTACAACTTATGGGTAAATCTTTCCATTATTATTGCTGCTGATGCTTCTTTTTTTTTATCCTTACTTTTACAACAAGATATCTTATGCGATATTTTAAGGAAGGTCAGATAATTTCTAGTCTAGGACTGGTCCAGCTCATAAAGCTCCTCTCTATGATTTACACTAAATGAAATTTGACACTCATTTGAGTTGTGTAACCCTCCAATTGATCCTGAAATTTTGGAACCCACCTTACTTTATCTTAGGATTAGGTCAACTCTGAAGCCATCAAGATATTACTCTTGATCTAAGGGGTCTACATGTTTTTTCACATAAGTAGGTCTTAATAGGGATGCCTTTGAAGACCCCATACCCTCCATAATTGTCACAATTCCAAGCAAGCCTTTCAAGCTGTACCGTCCTTTAAAAAAAAAAAGAACCTGGATTGTCCCTAAAAAAGTCTAAGATGTATTTTGCGGCTCTTCAAAATAAGGCACATGGTAGAGTTGGTGTGGTTCAATCTACTAGATAGAACAGAGAACTCAGATTCAGTGAACTTTAAGAAATTAAGTCTAGTTTATAATTCGACCCTCCATTCAGTGGCCATAGATCAAATGACTGTCAACTTCCTAACTGGCCCCGCACACCCCGCCCCCCCCCACACCCACAATTTTTATTTATAAAAAGGTTCGTTAAGCTTAACCTTATTGTATCTGGTATGGCCATGAATCCCACATACTCTGCCTCATCTCTCATGTTAATAAGCAGTTAAAACATATATGAGGAGGCTGGAGAGAAGTTGGATCCTTTGGGGCTGACACTCTGTTTATGTTATTAGGCAAAGCATATATACTTCAAATAAACACACAAGTCATTAGGTGAAGCATACTTCAAATAAACACAGAAGTTGATGGTCACTCAATTGTTGGGGCCATTGATCATTGCTGGAGAAGAATCTAACTCCTGTCATGATCCGAGCCATCCAAATCAGGCCCACAAATTGATGATGTAAACAAATGCTGGCCCTAAACTAGAAATGGTCCCGACCGTATGGGTTTGTCTCATCCCATGGTGGCTAGTGGTCCATCCACTCCCATCATATTTTAACTCTGAGTGGTCCATCCATGTTTGGAAGTTTATGATGAAGAGTTGGCACCATTTTCAATCAAACCCATATATCCATTTTTAGTTTGGTGCACCAGAAAATATACCTGTGTGTCTCATATTAGTGTCTCTGTATCGTTTTTCTGACAGGGTTTGTTTCTGTTCTAGTCTCTCTAAACCACTGTAACAAATATCAACAATAGTTTAAAAAATATTACAATAACAACCTCGAGATTAATTTCATTTCATACAATCATCATAAAAAATGTGGTGTAACTAGCAAATATTTCTTGTGCGGAGCCACTATGTAAGGCTAAAAAACTGATGGGGGCATATGCACAAAAGCATCAAAATCCCAATAACCTATGGAGGCTTTTCAAAATATCTTGGGGCGCCATCCTCCCCTGAACATGTTCAATAACTGCAAAATTCATGTGTAAACATTAAACTAGAATTTATATTAAAATGTGATTATTGATCTACTTTAATCATATATTTTCTGACACAAGGTATTTCCCATTGGAAAGAGTGGGGAGCAACTACAAACAATTTTACTTGGGCTCTCATTGTAATTCTAAGGTTTCATAAGGACCATACAGCAAAACTGAAGATGCCTATTCTTTATTAGTTTAACCCACCTCAACCACCCTAGCTAAGCATAGACAAGAGAATCTCCCCATGTAAAGGTAGAGCATAGTAGTAGATGGCTCATGTAACCATCTATTTTATATATACGGGCAAGTCACAAGCCTCAATGATAAGGGAAGGAAGGGGACCAAAGAAGGAACCTTCTGTATTGGGATTGCTAAGCCAAGCAAGTAAATGGGTTGTTTTTGCTCTCCACAAGAGTGATGGATTACTTGCCAGTGACTACTCTGGTTTGGTTATGTTGACAGAGCACCAACTCTCTCCAACCTTCCATCCATCGTAAATAGAAAAAAGTTTCCTTTCATGTGCTGCCATGCAAATTTCCGAGACTTCCATAGCATTTCCAATATATAGAAGATTCTTTTCCTCACCATCTCATCTAGGCAAATCCACCGTATTGTCTAGGAATAAAATCCATATCTAAAAACCCAACTCCTAAAAGAAAAAAAGATCCTTTAAGGCTGATTCAACTCAAAGACTCAGTGATTCAAAGGCAAAAGCTTTTGTTTCACTGATATAATAGAAAAGTGATCACTTGTGCGATTCTTCCCTGCTTGAATGGATGACAATCATTAGGAATGTGGGGGATGACGAGGGCTCGTCATGGATGAAAAAGTTGGACGCAAAAAAAAAGAAGGGCCATTTGAATTTTCTTGCATTTTATATAATGGTCTAAAAAACTAACAACATGTAACTACCCAAAATCTTATTCAAAATCCAATAGTGGATACAGTTTGAATGAGATTCGAAGTAGTCGTTACTCTACTTCATAGTTATTTCTATTGGAGATGGGAGTTTTTCCGGCTCCTACTTGAGCTGTTTTCTCTCCTAATTACTTCTATTTTTTCATATACCTTATATTAATGAAATGGCCCTCGTATAACAAACCCAATTAACGTACCTGATTCCCTTATGAATTGGCAGTCATTTTAATTCTCTCAATTAGAGTGCCCTTTAGTTTTGGATTTGAACACATTTACAAATGAGATGTTGTGTGCGTTCGTGCGAAAGCGCAAATACCCACGATCGATGAAACATGCCACACAAGAGAGATGAGGATATTACGTGATTTTGCAAAACCGCCTACCTCTACGGCAAGAGAGCAACTGATTCACATCTTGACTCAGTTTAGGATTACAGATTACATCATTATATAATCTTTGCTTTCTTAGCCCCAAAAAAGCCCCCGTACAATGACAAAATATCATTGATCCTGAACCCGGTCCAATGGACCACTATGGTTAACCTGGAATACAAGACATAAACCCAACAAGATATTTGTTTCATTATTGTTATATGTTTTGTGTGTGTGTGTGTGATCCAACAATTGTTTTACTCGGATTGAAGTGAGTTTTTATATAGTGGCTGTAATTTGTGGCTATGAGTTGCAGAGGTTCATGAATAGTGCATCTAATACACACCGATTTTTTTTCTTTAAAGTGGGAGTAAGCTAGATGAACTAAGGTACAAGTTTGACAGCTTCTAGCTAAAAGTTCGAAATTACTGATATACATTGCTATGCCTTTCACTAACAGCATGAGCTTTTGTTGTTTCTAGTTATTAACATAGTATTAGAGGCAGAGGCTACAAGTTCAAATATCTGTCTCTTTGTCAGACAAAAAAATTACACGAGAGGAAAATAATTTTTTTTTTCTTGTATAGCTAAGTTTTTCGTTGTTTGGCACAACATATTTTCATCTAAAAAAGAACAAAAATTGATCTGTACTTTGATTTCCTATTTAAGAGATAGGACTGCATGATCCCTCAGTCTTCCGCAATGGGGTCCACAATAAATATCAGTTGGATTTTGTGCTACACTAGCACTTAAGCATTAAGATGGGTTGGTACAAAGTTTTGCTTTGAAAGAGGTTCAAATAAGAACAGCCTCTTACTCTGGTTGTGAGAGGCGTCGCTTCTTACTTGCCCATCCTAGGTTCAAATCCAAGGAGGCACCTTTCCTCACTCGAGGCTTTGATACCTCACCAGAGGTCTACCTCCCTCACTAGAGGACTAGGCCACAACCCCCCTAAGCTAGGATACTAAAAAAAAGAAGAAAGAGACTCAGATAGCTGCTTGGACCTCCATTTACATTGACCATATAGATTTAGAGAGAAAATATAGGTGTGGCTTGTGATCAGAGAGCTATTGAGGAGTGGGCTCCACCCGAGTGGGCTAGTTGAAGAAATTCAAGATGGTATCAAAGCCCATTGGTCGTGAGTTCGAATTCCAAGAGAAACGACTTGGCGCAAAAAAAAAAAAAAAAAAAAAATTGCAGTGTCGCCAATAGTGTGCTGAAAAGTATTTCAGCTACCTCTATTAACGCCTTGAGGTTTTTGGTTGGAATGGCTAGCAGAAGGAAATCAAAAAGAGCAATGTGATATGGGCATTTCCCTTTTCCTCTTATGAGAGCCATGGGATGGGAATAAATGTCTTTTCTTTGGGAAAGATGCGAATTTAGTATTTTTATCCTTTTGATTTTTTTCCCTTTTCTTTTTGTTTGTTTCATTTCATGTGGGTGTTGTGTGCATATGAGGGTTTCCATCAAGAAGATGAGCGAACTGTATCGCTACTTTCAGTTCATCTGCACCGAACTCTTATAATAAAATGAGAAGAGGACTCAAATAATAATAAAAAAGGAATACATCTCTCATGTCACACCATCATGCAAAAGCGAGTCTAGATACATTCACTACCAAATGTAGCACTCCTCAAGGATCAAATCATCATTTACTGAATGACTGGTCTGCAATTTGATCCCACTGAAGTTAGACCATTGATCATGAAGACCATTTGAATGGTGATGATGGCATGATAAGCATGAGTTGGACCATCCACTAAGGGACCTTGGATTTGAATGATCACATGCCACATGCGAAGTTGTTGAGTCACCACTAAGGCTTGTGTGAAAGACTGATTAAGAGTTCTAAAGCCTATAACAAAAAGAGAACACCCTTATTTCTTTATTTTATTTCATGGGAGAGAGATTTGTTCTTCTTCTTTTTCTCTTTCTTTCTTGTTCTGGATCTGATGCTGCTTCTGACCAGTGGTTATATAGGATTATTCTAAAGGATACCAAGTTCCCCTTCACTCAATCTCATGCAGAGTCATGCTCCCCACTTTTGTTCTTCTTTTGTTTTCTTGTTCCTTTCTAGTCTTTTTTATTAACTCTCCAGATCTCCATCTCTCCCTTTCTTGTATCATACTCTTCCAATGCTAGCTCCTTTCCACCTTCACGTTCCAGTTCTTCTTTGTTAATAAAATACATCCCAGTCTCTATAAAAAGAATACCAAGTAAATGCTCTTGGGGTGAGACCAGTTTTGGCAGTCCACACTACCACGAAAAACTGTAGTCATCAGCATATCTTACCATGCACAATTCTCTTGACTCCAATACGTAAAGGGTTATAACCATATGCAATTGAGTTTGGACCGACTCTTAGATTCAAATAGCATTTAATTGTATAAGAACATGCTATTTATTATCACAATTATTGTCATTTGTAATATTATAATCCAGGTTTAAGTCATGTCGTGTCTATCATCATAGTATTTGGCTCCTTAATGTCATTAGTATTGTTATAATTTAGGTTTAGGTTGGTTCTATAATTAGAGTATTCAGGACCACTGAGATTACATTTAGCGGCGGAAACTTTTTTGCTGCTAAACTTACCAATTTCTATCCCCTCCTACCGTCTAAGGGTTTTCGCCCATTTTAGAGATAGAATTTTTGTTTACGCCGCTAAAAACCGAGTATAAGAAGCTTTTAGCGGCAGGAAAAAAAAAAAAACCCCATCACTAAATGCCTTTTTTCTTCCATTGCTAAAAATCACTTCTTTTGTAGTATACTTAGCCCCGGAACCACATATCAAGACCGAACACACTCGCTTTATTCAGATTAGTAGTCATGGACTTAGTTTGGGTAGCCAAGATCCGCTGAGTTATTTTAGTTAGTGACTTCCCGAATTTACTCAACCGTGGAAGACTTTTTTTTATATTCTTTTTGGTACCCATCTAGGACCCCCTGAGGCTCGAACCATGAGGAAAGAAGCCTAATTCAACAAAAATATTAGAAGCCTCATCCATGTGAAAAGAGTAGGTACAAGAAGAGAAATCCACATATCGAACTTTAGGCAATGAGGTGAGACTTGGAGTACCTAACCAACTGGACAACCTTTACATACCGTGGTAGCAAGCTTTAGACTAGAACCACATGTATTGTTATAAGTTAGGTTTAGGTAGGTTCTATAATCAGAGTATTTAGGTCCACTGAGTGCTTAGCCTTAGACCAGAATCACATGTCAAGAACGTAGTCACATACTTTATTCATATAAGTAATCATGGACTCGGTTGGGTACTCGGCCAAAATCCGCCGAGTTACTTTGGATAGTGACTTTCCAAATTTATTTATGTTTATAAGACCTTTGGATAGTCACTATTGCCCTTGGGTCATGCATAGTGAGTTGATATTTCTCTCAGACCCCACATTGCTCGATCACATCACAAACGTGAATGATTCCTTATGTTCATAGCGAAATATCATTTTCCATTTGATGATTTAGAAAGCTATTTTAGCTTACAAATTTAAAGAACTTGAATCATGTTGCGAAATTGAACTTGGACTAGTAAAATTGTGGGTTGGGTCAAGTTGTACATGTGTTGAGTCCTTCTGGTCCAATTACTACAACCCCACCAAAAAGGAACAGTTTGGATGAAATAACAAGAGTGACATTGATCTCAACAAATTAATAACAAGCAAGGAGACCAGCCTTTCTTGCCTCTATGCCGTCAAGAGAGAATGGACTTTTCCTTTAGATGTGGAAATGCCATTCTTGTTCTAGAAGAAGGCTGCCCTTTTGTCTGGTAACAAGTGAGAAAAAATGATAGAACTTTGGATACCCAGATTTGCTCATCTTTTCTTCAGTTTGGTGGATACCTGTCTTGTTGGAGAAGGGTTTGATCCTCACATGCTATTTCTTTCACCCTTTCCTTTTCATCATAAAAGAGAAGGAAGAAGAGCAAGGAGAGAATAAAAACCCACAGCCAACAAAACCATGTGATTAGTACAGCTTTTGCCCCCACAACCACGCCGTAAGATCAGGTCTTAGATCGTATAATCCATACAAAGGGCCATTTCGTCATTTCCCCCATGGGTCGGTATACGGACAGGAGAATCCTATGCTGCTGCTGCTGCTACTCTGGTAGAGTAGTTGGTGGGCCCCACTTGATGGCCCCCCACCCCCCCATTAGAGACAAATGGACCATCCATCCAATCAATGGAGTTTGCTTGGGGGACTTTTGGACAGTTGACAAGCAATTTTTTTTTTCCCACTTTTAAATGCCTAGTAATAGTCCAATTAATGGGCATTAACTTGTTGATTTTTGGACAGTTGACAAGCTTTGCTTTTATTTTGTTTTTAACTGTGTGATTGATGCCCATTGAACAGATAGGTGGGTCCCACTAGATTGGACAGTTAAGATGGGCTTGATGGGTAAAAGAAGAGTTAATCAACTACTCTTAGGCATTTGTTGAAAATGGCAAAGGGGGTGCACAGTCAATTAATTGAAAAGGCAAAAAGAGTGGGTTAGTTGAGTTTTGATGGATTTTAGTTGACAGCTCCATGCAGGGATAGTATTGTCATTTAATTGCCCAAATAAAGGCCTTTTAAAGTCAATTTAACTAAAACCCAAGTGAAAATCAACCAATCTTCATTTATTTTCTTTCTTGCTTGTGAGAGCATTTATTTGTAATGACAGCTTTGTGGAATATTTCCCTTTTATAGTAAAACATATGTGCAAGCAAATCTAATATTTGGCACGGAGATTTTTCTTGATTTGTTGCAAAGATTTTCAGTTAAAATTCCTACTTTCGAGTAGCTGATGACTAATTAAGGGAGAAGTGTTTGTTGGACCTATAATTTTCCTTTTTCCTTTTCTTTTTTTTTTTTATTTTTATTATTATGAATATGTGAGCGTTCTCTCTTCTCATCTTTTACTCCGGGGCGTTTTTCTTATAATCCCCCGTTTAAAACAGCAATGCCAAATTAAACATAAATTATTACTTGATTAGAGCATGACTCACTCATTCTTGTCTTTTAGTTTGAATTACATGTTTCACATGCGATCAATTGAATGGCATATTTATCTTTGATCGGAGTAAAACTTGATAGGGTGCATTATATGGATAAATGTGCTTTCTGATAGGGTGCATCATATGGATAAATGTGGTTTTGGGCGGCTGATATTTAGGGCACGTTTTTGCAGCTTGTTTTAGTTGAAACAAAAGCTAATTTACATAAAAGGTTGCCACCGAAAAATCTTGCACTGCAGCTGTACAAAAGTCCCATAGGAGTAACTCCCCTCTAAATGGTTGGTGAGATTCTCTACATTATAAAATATAGAAGATCTAAACTCATTTAAACTAATGCAATAGTATTTACCAAAAAAGAAAACCTAACACAATTAATTAAAGTATAAATGTTGAGCTAATACCTATTGCCATAAATATCATTAAAGGCTCATAAATGGTGGGTTTAATAATGGGAGATTTCACAAGTTTAGATTTTTTCTTGGGTTAATAAGAGAGAATCTGTCCAAAATATTATAATTAAAGATATAAAATAATATCAAAATTGTTTAAAATGCTTAAAATCCTTTGAAATATACAAATCTATAGAAGGGATAGATATTTTAGTAAGATATAATAAAAATATATTGTTAATTAAAATGGTGTCCTCTCAACCATCTCATTGGCCCTTGTCCCTCTAATAAAGTGCGGTTGTTGGCTTTTTGGTGGTCCATTTGGAACAACAAATGAACTTGTTTTTAAGAGTAATAAAACATATATGGAGAAAGCTATTAAGTTCGTTGAAAGTATGATGGGATCTCCTAATCCATTGAAGGAGACCGATATCCAAAGAGCGAGGTACCTGACACATGGATGGGTCAAGGGATAAGATGGATGTGGTTTTTTCATTTTTTTTCCCTATCCTACATTTATAGCTACTAGTCCCAAATGGGATCGATCCTTGTGGTTCTATTCTGGTATCATTGTGCATTTCGGTATGAGGTAGATTTTGTATACACCCCGCGAATACCTTTACCTTTTGTAAAGACGAGTACGCAGTCCTAAAGGCTGGACTAGTTTGGCACTTTACTAATATAGTAAAAGTCAAATAAAACTTTTACTTGGGATGAGAAGATGTTACATAAAAAACACTTTAATTCAAAACTCCTTCCATTTATTTAAAAAAAAAGTAAAAAAACAATCACTTTTATCAAAAAAAAAAAAAAAAAAACTCCACTTTTCCATAAAAAAAGTAAAAAAGATTCCATAACAAACAACTAAAAATAAAATACCTTCATAATACACTTATATTTTATTCTTTCTTCAAAATTAACTTTACTTCATTTTTTATCTGGCCGAGAGTCACGCCTTCTGAGAATCCCTCAACATTTGACTAGCAGAGAGTTTTACCAAAATCAGGAGTCCGATGTCCATTAAAAGTTCAAACTCTTATACCAAGAGATAATTAGAACCAGGAATCTACAAATCAAGTCTTAATCTGTAGATCATCCACGGACTATGGCCTAGCTTGATCTGGAGATAAACCGTGGCAGTAGGCTACTCAATTTTCCAACAATAACATCAAAATGGGAAATCCGCTTACGTGTGTGTAATGGTTTGTAATGAAAACTTATGTGGTGCAAGTGCTTCTGCAAGATCTGAGGCTCTTCTCGTCCAAGGAAGCTGAGCTAAGAAAGATCTTGTTTGGCGACGAAGATGATTGGAGATAGAGGTTCTGATAAGATTCATGTTTGGGCAGATGTATTAGGAGTGACAAAGGCTGTCAATGAGGATGAATTGTGGTCAATTGAGTCTATACTTTTGCTCATTCTAACTTTATAGGCAATTTTGATAGGTTTATTTATTTATTTATTTATTTATTTTACTATTTTCCTATAAGGTTGAATATGCTGCTTGTTACCTTGCTTAAGTTGGCCTAAGTGTGATAATGAATTGGTGTGGACTGATATTTATGTGTTTTGGTCGAGATCATGATCTGTCCTTTTTGGTTTTGTTTTCCTAATTATAGAATTTCCTTTTTCCCTAAGAAAACTCCTTAGTCATGTATGGTAGAAGATACATCATAATAATCCAAACTTGGAACCACATGTCTAAGTTGAGTGTCTATAGGTTGTATTTCAGTTCCAAGAGTCCAACTTGTATACTTGAAAATTTTATTTTGAGGTCTGTTGATCATATTTACTCATACGAGCTTTCACTTATTGGATCAAGTTAGAATCTAGAACCAAAATTTCAGTTTTCTAGTTGTTACTATATTTGTATCCAAGATAAGGATCCTCTTCGGCTCCCATATCCAAAGATTCATGATATAAAACATAGATGTTGGTCTGAATGCGCCATAGCTCCTCCTTGAGTCTAAACTAGTTCATGTCCATGATTTCATCATTATCAAAGTCTTACCCCGACTATATTGGGTTAGCTAGATAAATTATGTTTCTCTATTCGGATCTATCTTGGGCCAAACCTATAAATAGTTTGCACTTCTTCATATCTACTACTTTCATCCTTGTCCTTTTCGGTCTACACGTTTTCCTAGAGGAGCCATTAATCTATATAGAAATGCTTTTCCTCATTGAGGTTGATATGTATCCATGAAATATGAAGCTTTATTGAGTTACAATTAAATGAATGGTGGCCATCTCAAAAAAGAGTTGACCATATATTTATAGGGATAATAGAGTTAGGATTTTGGGTTGATACCACAAAATCTTATTATTGATTGGATAAATATTGGGCAATGGGTATTGGACCATTGTTAGAAATCACAATTAATGGTAAAGGGCTCTCAACATTTGAATTATAAAGAGGACATTTTCAAAACTTTGGATTTTTCATAGGTCAAAAGTAACTGGAAAATATCTTGGAGAATAAAATAAGGGAAAATTACAAAAATGTATGAGACTTTTTTCCCATTTTAAAAGAAAGTACATGAAGTTATAAATATCTAAAAAAAGTATAAAAGTTTTTCACAATTCTTTCAATCAAGTCCTCTCCCCAAAATCTTTTGAGAAGTGATCAAAAAGTTTTATACCTTTTTGAAATTTCCCCATAAAATAGTTAAAATTATAAAATATATGTAGAAAATAACATATATATATATATCAAAATATGTATTACAATGTTATCATTTTAATATTGTTATTTTTAATTTCTTCTTTTACTATCGAGCTTTTAATATTTCAAGAATAAATCATGTTCTTAAAGTCTCACGATTGACTCCTCAAAAATTTTTTGCTTTGAAATTCTTATAATCCTAATATATATATATATATATATATGCCCGCTCAATTTCTTTATCATAGTGGCTTCTCAAGGAAAGTAACTCATGTCACCCACCAGATGCTCATAATTAAGTTAATAACGAGCTCAAGTGGGAGCCTCAATTAGTGATCGACTCTTCAGTGATACGAAGATTTATTTTTTGAGTACGCAGCTAAAAGGGCTGAGACCCATGAGAAACCATAACCGCGGAGAGAGAAGCCTACACCCATACGAAGAACATTTG
Source organism: Persea americana (assembly GCA_029852735.1). NCBI lineage: Eukaryota > Viridiplantae > Streptophyta > Magnoliopsida > Laurales > Lauraceae > Persea > Persea americana. The sequence continues at coordinate 4,537,526 of CM056812.1, forward strand.
CTCATGCAAGAAGAAGAACTTGCTCACACAGGAAGGAAGCTTAGTGTTGAATCTTTCGTAGTTGGGTGAGAAACATGATATCCAACCAAGGGCAAGCCCTAGTTCTCAAGTGATCCAAAGGATTGAAACCACGGGTCCATCAATTAAGACATGTCTTAATAATCTTTTTTATATCTTTGGCAACTTAGAATTATGGAAAACCTAAAAATTAAAAAACGACAAAATAAATATCTGAGACCATGATTACAAATAATGTAATCGCTAATTAATAATGCCTTACATCTTAATCTAGAGCAACTCTCGAGAATTCTCTTCGTGTATCGGTGGTCTTTGTGTGATGGTGGTCACACAAATTCCCGCCAAGTGGAGATTTGTCACATGTAAAATACAAAGTCATACTTAATTTACTTCACGTTCAAAATACATAAAACTAAAATCAGTAAATTACGTTGTATATCTCTCATCTAACGGTGGATTAAACTCTAATTGGAGTGGAATTTGGCCCACCAACAATACATACAAAGGTGGCGGCTGAGTGGTTTTGAGTAAAATGGTGGGCGGCTGATGGATTTGTAGGGCCACATAATTATCCCTTAGGCGTGCCCTAGAGATCTTGTCCACCCGGATCCTCATATTAGCCAAGTTCACTATATATGGCCTTTGCCCAAACATGCGCCAGTTGCCAGATCAACACTTGTTGCACCAGCTAAGCATTAGGACAGTCTTTAACAGATGTTATTCGTTTGTTTCTAAGCTTTTTTTGCTTCCCTTCTAAAGCTTTCTGGTATTCGTCATAATCACCTGCATTTGGAGCTAATTACCACCATGCTCCTGCGAAACACACAAAAGTGAACTCCTTAGCCCCCCACCCCACCAACTGGAAGTGGTAAAATTTACACTCTTCCAAAAACAAAGCAGGTAAAGATGGGGCTGCACTTGTTTGAATGTTGTTGGGTTTTTACCATAGGGGGATCATAGAGGGGCCCACCTGTTGACAGATTCAGGACTTCAGACCACCCTCCTGTTTTGGTCCTGCAGGAATACCATTTGGGAGTTGCTCATGAGGAGTGCCAAGTACCAACCTATATGCTATCCTTGTAAATCACACAACTCACACCCATAAATCACATTGCTTTCTCCTATTTATCACACCTTACCTTAAATCTATATATCTTCCCTTACAACTTTCATCTCTATCTATTCCTATATCTTCTTCTTACCTCTCCTATATCTTCTTCTTACCCCCCCTCCCCACTCCCCTCCTCTCTCTTTCTTTCTCATATCCTTGCCTAAGCTTCCATATGCTCTAAGGATAGTATATTATTTGACGTCGGCTACCATTTGATAGGAGAATTCTAGTGTTTGTTTTTTTTTTTTTGGGAAAACCATGGGTTTGGAATTCATTGAGGAATTGCTGGTGACTTCGCCGATAAAAACAAACGTCAAAGCTTCACCGGAGGCCCTCGACGAAGGATGCCACACACCCACATCAGAAGAACACAAGATAAAGCCACTCTTAGTATGCCCGCCGGCACCAAGGAGGAAACGGCCAACCAAGAGAAGATTAGAACCTCCCTCACAAGGCTTCTTCACCGGCGTTCCGCGCGATCTCACCTCAATTTTCATTGCCTTTGGTCCAACAGTACCCATGAAGAAATTAAAGATTGGGTGATTGATTTATATTATTGTCTTTATGTTCTATGATTTTTCTTCCTTTTTCTTATAGTGAATCATCCCACTATTTTCTTCTTTGTTTGTTTTTCATTTCTATAAAAGGATGGTTAGTGGGGGATATTCATAGATATCAAAAATGTTTGTATAGGTTTGTTTGATAGAAGAAGGAATGAGGAGAGGATGGTTTTGATAATTGAATTGATCTAAAGCTTTCTTCCTCAATATGTTTAGTTGTTTGTTGTTTGCTATTTGTATTGGCTGCACCTTTTATTTTCTCTTGGGTTGATCCAAAGAAACGAAAGCAAAAGAGAAAGGCCAGGAATGGCTGGGAATTAGATTCAGTTCTTACAATTCTCACACGCAAAGGGGTATGAAATTCCAGGGCATGTTTCTGCACAGAGAGAGAGAGAGAGAGAGAGAGAGAGAGAGAGAGAGAGAGAGAGAGAGAGAGGGAGAGAGGGAGAGAGATTCCACAAGACAAGCCACATGTGCAGGAAATAGACCGTTTCCATGGAAAAGAACAGATAGGCTACAAGTTCAAAGAAATTACGAGAATGCCACGCGACAGTGCTTTTCTGGTTGTCTAAATGAATGCTCTGTATCGTTCGGTGTGGCCAACCTGAAATGAGGGTGTGATTATCCAACATCAGATGGACCACTATCTGATCTGACCACCTATATATCACTAGATCATGTGATCAATTGGTGGAACTGATCACTAGATCAGAAGAATCCAGGTTCAAATCATGTATGGAAGGTTTTGATCATCTATTATTACTTGTGATTTATTCAATGTCACCACCTCAATTGTGGCTGCCAGACAGATGGAAAGGACTCAAAGACAGCCTTGTTTGTGTGGGGGTACGTGGGGTCCATCTAGCTGTTTTTTCTCTTTTTTTTCTTAAATTTTAAGGCCTAAACTAAAAGAAATGTAGATGCCCAACAGAATTTAAGAAAAGGAGATAGAAGCTGGTCAATCATATTCAACGGTATGATCACTGCTGGTGGGCCCCATGTGTACAGATATCAGGTTATCCACCTTGTCCTGAGGCAAATGGTCGATTGTTTGTGATGGAAAAAAGGAGAAACTGGAAGAAAAGAAGTACTTATTCTCTTGTAATATTAAAAGTATATATATAGTGCATGCCGTTGATTGACAGCTAATCCATAGCAAATTGAAGCTCATCTCTTGACCCCTTGTGACACACGAGGGGTGTGATTTGGTGGTCTACCAAACTGCCTAACTCAGATGGTCTCCCACAACACACTTTTGGCTTATGGGTGGGGCCCACCCCTGGCTCACCTGAACCCATCACATTCAGCTGAAGAGTTTTTGAGGTTGTCTTTATGGCAAGACCCTGGCTGATTCAGCTGCCCTCAACTCTGTCCACTTGGGCCTGTGGATGCCCCCAGGCAGTTGGTTTAGCTGACCCCTCCAAAAAATAGCTAGAAGATCATGCTGTGGCAGAAATCTACAATCCACGTGGAATGTGCACAATCAACCTAAAAAAAAAAAAGATACATGAGATTAAAAAAGCACACAAAGAATTCACAAGGTCCAGCAGCATGCCTACAACAACAGATGAAAACAAGGCTCCTTCGGTTTTTTTCTTAGATGTAGAGTTTACACATTAGACAACATTTATAACCCTCTGTTTCCAAACCCCTAAGAAACATTAGTATGATGAACAAAATACCTTTTAACTTTTTTGGTAGAACCCTCAACTTAAAAGCTGTTTCCCGACTAATCCAGTGGACCAATGGTGGAACCCTTAATTTAAACCTATTTCCTGACTAATCCAGTGGACCAATTCAATAAACGCAAAGTATATACAAGACGTTAACCCAACAGATCACAACCACCAGCCCCAATACCTGTAAAACAATAATGTTGTTCATCATACTAGCTGTTTGGATGATTAACTATGGCCTGCACATATATAGAGAGAGAAGAGGAGCTAACGAAGGTAATGTTCAAATCCTCAGCAGCAGTAGCTGGGAGGCCTGACAATTGCATGTAAATAAATGATAGTTAGTTGAACAACCCTCCTTCCTTACATATTATTATAAAAAGCTTGATTACAAAGCGTCGTCTGTAGAACGCAAGCAGATGCCTTTTTTTTTCTTTTGTGGATTGAGAATATAAGCACTCGAGGCATTTCGCTTTCCTCTCTTTTATGAGATCTTACTCCCAACTTTCCACGTCAAACTTCGTCATCTCTCTCTCCCAAACACGGACTTTTATGTGATTTACATGACATTAGCTTTGTGTACTAAGGATTCTCATCAGTTTCTCACATTAACAATGAGAATACTTCTAATACTTACGTTTGCATTTATATTATTTTGAATCCATAGGTTCCAACTAATTCTTCTTTTAAAAACCTTGGTTTTGTTGATATGTGAGTCTATATATTATCAGCCCAACATATGTGACCAATGAAGAGACTCAACGTACAACAATAAAAAATTGAAACCATGCTCAGCATTAAAAATGGTTTCACAAAACATGCATTAAAAACTATCATTCAATATACAATTAGAATGTGCATAGGATACCTGCAGCATAAATATCATTTCCTCCTTCCCATCTAATGTGCATAAATTATCAGGCTTTAATATTTACCATTATGTCCATAAATATGGCCCAAACGTGCACGTGCACATTTGTTAGGCCATGCACGCCAGCATGCATACGTGGGCACATCTTGGCCGTGCAGCAAGTGCCTTCTGTTGAAAAATCATGGAGGCCAGTGGGCCGCACATGAATGCTTATAAAAACAGGTCCCACAGTGGCAGCATATACAGAGAGAGACGCATTAATCTACCAAGTCGTGGGGTTCCATGGATGTAGAAAGACGTTTTGGTGGTTACAACAGAGGCAACTGTAACGGATATAGGATATTGTACATATATCGGGTATACCGGTTACAGACAAGTAGGGTAGATAGGGTAGTGTTCATAGGCCAGGTCAGGCCAAGGTGAAGTTTGTCCAAGAAGAGAACATTTAGTTGTTGGGCCAAATATATGGGCCTGATCTAGTAATCACAGCGAGCCTAACCCATTTGTGAAATCAATATATACCTTTTTGTTAATATGTTGGGCTACACCTGGTCGTAAGCGTATATGGGCCCAAGTGTGGCTCATTTAACTATTGGGCTAGATATTTAGTCTCAGGTCCACCCGTGAGCCTAAAATCGCAGCCCCTATCCAGCCTGCATAGGACTGTGCTAAAGTGGGGCTCGGGCTGGTTCAGCCCATGAAGACCCCTAACCATCACTTGCTCTTGTTTTATTAAGTTGCCTCAAACTTACAGGTTTTGCACTTTTGCCCAAGACATACTATTTTTTACATGAAAGTATTCGTAGTTTAATCTTATAGGCATACAAAAGTAAGAAAACTGGTGAAAAAGCTCCTTGGGAGGGAGGGCCACTATGTTTACAACAATGGGTGGCCATATGTTAAAAAATTGCATACAACTCTAAAATACTTTAGGGTGTTTATGAAAATTTGAGGCCATTATCTGAAAAATTCTTAGGTCCATACTATTTCATTTCATATTATAGCAGTTTGGACTGATCAATATGGATCTAACAAGGCCTTGTGTCAGACAATCAATTGAGCCCATCACTGTGATTCCATGGAAATGGAGCCTATGAAATCTAATCAATTCAAAACAATTATTATTCTCTATATAAGCAATATGTCAATTTTCTCTATAATTGGAGTCGGATCACTCTCATATATATATATATATATATATAACGGAGGGTGTTCTAGCACTTTGGGCTAGACTAATCCCTTCAAGCTCAGGGAGAGTCGGGTAAATCTCTAGTGGCCCAATGTGGTAGCTCAGTTTCGAACCCTCAATTTTTTAAAATAAACCGTAGACTTAGGCCAATAGAACTATACCCCTCGGGATTCACTCTTATATTAGTTAAACCTAAAACAAATTATCAATACAAAAGGAGCCGGCTTGATCTCACATTCTACAGGTACCAGTTAGATGGTGGGCTAAAACTATACTTAGAGTGTAATTTGCCTCAAAGCTAGTACATGGTGAAATATTTGTTTTAAGTGGTTTGATCCCTCGGAAAACCCCCACCAATGAAATTACATGAACTTGTTAAGGGCATGTTTGGTCAGAGGTTATTTGAGCAAGAATTTCAAAATGTTGTCTTCAGCAGTAGAACCACAAATGTTCAAAGGGCCTGAGCATTTTGAAAGGCAGAGAGATTGTCGAAGATGGATTCTACGATACAATGATGGAAGCATTGCGAGAATATCTCGGTTCATAGGAATCTGTTACAAAACTGTAACTGCTGAAACTAAAATTCATATTAATGACCTCACACGCTGAAATTTCATGTCTACCTGCTACGTGTACAATGTGCCATCCCATTTCCCTTAATTTCAATGATTTTGTACTAAATTCTCCTTTCAAAGTACACGTAAGCTAACTGGTCAGACACGGAAGCTTCAACAGAGAGAGAGAGAGAGAGAGAGAGAGGGAGAGAGGGATGGTTGACTACTTGGAGGCCATCGGATTTCAGATTTGCAGAGTGGAAACTGACTGAGGAAATGGAAATCTCCATTGGGGTCACGGGAAAGTGGAAAGGTCAACGCGTGCATGCATCTGATTGGTGGTGCCATCTAATCACATGCAATTATATTTAAGGCTTCTTTTCTATGTGGGACAAAAGAGAAGCTCTGAAGGCTTTCACGCAAACGTGTGGGTAGATACAACGTTGATTGATAGGATAACTGCTTTGAAAAACTCCCCGCCAACTCCGAAAGGATGGTGTTGGATTAGGGCAGGGCCGACAAAGCGAAAATACTAGATGAGGCATTTTTTTATATTTTAATATTATTATAAATATTTTATTAAAATATTTTTTTTTTGTATTTTTGTGATACAAAATTACTAATTAAGTTTTTATATTCAAGTTTTGCTGACCCATCTAAAATCCACCTCTAGAACCCTTATAAAAATTTTGAACCCATCCCCAAAACTCATGAAATTCTTGGGTCAAAATCCAACTACCTATTTGGCTATGAACCCCTACCCTCCAAACAAAAATCTTGAGTTTGCCTAGTGGGACTCGAAGCATTTTCACCTGCGCACGGTGCGCATATACACCGTGAGTCAGGACCATCCAAGATGGACTTCAGAGGTGTGCCCCACGCATTGGATGTTCCAGAAGCACAATGCTCATATGCACTGTGGGCAAGTGAATAAATTCCAGCGGGAGCCCATTTTTTATCTTAAATTTAAAGATTTATTATTATGGCTGAAATCCCAGGTTATGAATCTATTACAACCACATTATGGATCAAATTTGAATAGGGCCTTATTGAAATAGGATATACAAAAATAATGAGAAAGGCCTGTGAAGCAAATTCATAATTGAATGTATGGTTGGGATTTGATACACATGAACTGCTAGAAATATAATGACTTGCTAAAATCAATTGGACTCCTAGCAAAAGAAATATAATAGGCATATTTGGAAATATAATAGGCCATAAATGATACTTTAAGGCCAAATGAAAATCTTGGTTGTATCTTCGCAAGAGAGAGTTATTATGGGGCTTTATATTTTGGGGAGAACATAAGGTAATGGCAGTTGACAAGTTTGATTTTTTGAAATTTTAATATACGTCAGCTGTTATTATGGGGCCTTTTTTCGGTCCTTATCTTTAGGGCCTAAAGCAAAGGCTTTGTTGACCTTATGGTACAGCCGACCTTGGATTAGGGATTGGAGAGTTGAGTTAGATTTAGATTTAAATCTAGATTTAGAGTGGTATAGAGTTTCAACTAGATGTCCCAGGGATTCATACCTGGACATGCATTTGTACGTCAACACTTCTAAACTATGAGTGTGTTAGGAAGTTTCAAGTGGTTAGGAAATCCAATGATGGGCTGATGGAGAGCTATAAACGTTTGGGGCCTTACCTATACATAGTGCTAGTAGGACTGCACATGGGCGGTTCGGATCGGTTTAACACTAAAACCAATAACCAAACTTAACCTGTCGGTTTTTTAATTAACCGATCCGATTCGACCGATGGAGAGGACTTAAACTGAACCGAACCGAACCATTTGGTTCGGTTCGGTCGGTTAAACCGTTGTTTAAAAAAAAAAAAAAAAAAAAAAACCAAACATTGAAAATTTCAAAATGATGAGACCCCATCCTTTGCATTTATTCCAGTGTTTAGTGCAAACATAAAAATCCAATATTCCAAAGATTCATATAAAAAATAATTTTACTCCAAAAAGAGAGTTTGGACTATACACAAGCGCACAATCATATTATAGAATAGAAATTCTACAATCCAACAAAGAAAAGAAAATCTCAAAAGCTGAAATTAGAATGGAGAAATAATTTATGAAAGTATTGAGGCAGTATTGAGTTTATGTAAGAATGAGTTGCCAAATGTAACTATGAAAGTAGTGAATGAAACCTTAAGGCTAAAATAGTAAAAAAGCAACACTTAAGTTAATGTATACGGACGGTTCGGTTTAAGCGGTTTTTATGATATCCAAACCGTTAACCAAACCAATGTAAGCGGTTTTTATGATTCTCAAACCGTTAACCGAACCGATCAACTGTAAACCGATCCGAACCGCCTGGTTCGGTCGGTTCGGTTCGGTTTTGCAGTGATAACGGATTTTCTGTGCAGCCCTAAGTGCTAGTGGGTGGTATTGTGTATCTATAAAAACCAATGTAAGCGGTTTTTATGATTCTCAAACCGTTAACCGAACCGATCAACTGTAAACCGATCCGAATTGCCCGGTTCGGTCGGTTCGGTTCGGTTTTTCGGTGATAACGGATTTTTTGTGCAGCCCTAAGTGCAAGTGGGTGGTGTTGTGTATCCATAATTTTACCAATTATCAATCGTAAGGTGGTCGGCGGAGGTTCCTCATCATAAAAAAAAGACTTTGAGTGTGTTACTAGATATCAAAAACATGTCACAGCAAACAACAAAATATTAGGTTGCAAATAAAACCAAAATAAATTTTCTTACTATAACACAAATCCTCTAGCAGTGCAAACACACACTAAAAATTGAAGCATGCATGTAAACTTCAGGTGGCAATTGGTTGGGTTCATATGAGTTCAAATTATAGTTAGTTTTGTCGGCTGATTTGGTGTCCTGGCAAGGGGGATGACATAAACCAACCTGCTCAGGGACTGGTCCAGAGGTAATATGATGAGAGCAAGGGTCCTATCCATGGAGAGTTCATTGTAATCCGGGACTCACGTTATAGTTGAACACTAATAAACATAACTTAGAGCTTTGAATCATTTGTTAACCGGATGAAAGTTATAGCCGAAAAGGTTGGTGGTTCATAGTGAGTCAGGTAGCATCAAGTTTGAACTGGGTTAAATAGACTCAACATGAATCTAACCCGTATACTAATGAGGTCAGAAATGTCAACCTTAACATTGAACTACAAAGTAAAAAACTTAGAGGGAAATGAAAACAATTTCATACTGACGTCCAATTAATATAAACAGGGATTTATAAATAAAGAAGACACAGTAAGGACTGTTAATCATCAATTAATGATTGACATTTTTAAAATTATAGATATGCCTATTGCCCTGTGACATTGATGATGAGAAATGGTATGAGGAAATGGTTTGTGCTTATGGGTCTCGTTTGGGGGAGAGAGAGAGAGAAAGAGAGAGAGAGAGAGAGAACATTTTATCCTACTAGCCCACTGCGTCTGCATTTCAGCTCGGTAGGGCCCACTTTGGTATGCACGCATACTTCACACTCTTATCCCCATGGACCATGGTCTAGCATCATGCCCATTTTTATGCTCATTTAATCTTTACTCACCCTGGAAATTGAATCTCAAAGAAACCTTTTCTTGATGGTTATTGATCGATTTTCTCCTGCACTCAACACCATAGTTCATTTGGATCAGTGCCGATCATCATGGGCCCTGTGAAATTCATGGAGACCCGCCTATGGGGTTGGTCCAGCTAGGCGCTCCCACCAGGCTCTGCGAGCAAGAGCAAACATCCTATAGTAAATGGGCTAGAAGAATCTGGGCTTATTGTTGATGTAAAAAGACCTTCCATCCATCCTACCAGTTATTCTAGCATTGCATCCAAGTAGGCCCTACAAAATGGACCCATACGCGCAGTATGTGAGTCTGTTCATAAGAGAATAATTCCCCCGTGATTTATCTAGTGAGTCCCATCCAGTGAGGCTACTGGTGGAGATCCCACTTGCCATTGGAGCATTCTTTTAGTCCGAGCTTTGCCAATGTTGAGAGGGGAAAAAAGAAGAAGTGAAACTCAAGGTTTACTCGGTTCAGCTCAGTTGTAGTTGAGCTCCGGCTTAAGCCCAAACTCAAGCTTGGCAAAGGGAGGTTGAGCCAAACTAAAAGTTGTTAAATTTGACCCAAACTCAAGTCAAACTGAAACATTGATAATTAATTGTTTCAAGCTCGAGCGTGTCAGACCGAAATGGTCCACCACTCATCAATCTAAATTCTTCACATCTCACCTCTCATGGTGGGCCCAACTGGGTCTGGGTGGACCATTCCTTGGTTTGTCTAGTAAATAACAGCTGATGCATTTAGATACACTTGAGTTATTTGCAAGTGATAGTTATTTTCTTAGATTTACAGATTTACAGATAAGCTTAGTACCTAGCAGATGTTTTCCAAGGATCCAAACTAAATGCCTTCCATCTAAATGAATCGGAACCATGCAATTCTTTTTGACACATGTGGGTCCCACCAGTACATTGCAAGTCCAGCCTGCACGAATTTTTCCCATCAGTCTTGTCATTGACCCGCATCAGTCTAAAATCTGAATACATAGGAAAATCCAACTCAAGCTCTCGAGAAGAATCATTATGCTGCACACTGGACCACGAGGGTTTGACCAATTGAGGCCCACAGGCCCATGTGGATGAACCACACGGCTCAGGCGGACACCTCCAAGTTTGTTAAACAACCACGCAAATAATTAGCTCATAGTAACATTTCAACAACCTACTACGCTCTAATTATATATATATAAACAGTTAACAAACTCATGGGCTCATAAATTGCTCCTGGGCCCATTCTATCTTCATAAATGAGTTTAGCTCACTCGGCTAATGCAGTAACGTAGTTTATGGTAAAAAATGAGGGTCAAGTTCATGTGTCTGGATAACCTAAAAGTGACTGTTTTTTCAGTTCTTTTTCATAAGCAATCACAGGTAAACAGATCAGTTACATGTAAATAGTGTTTTGGGAGCCCAAATAGGGCCATATGTTAGAAGAAGATGGCTTGGGGTAACCTGGGGTAGCTTGAACCAGAGCTCAAACACAGTTCAGCTTCATGGATAAGCAATGTTTGTATCAACTCACCTGTGGACAAGGGGACAAAGACAGACCATATAATTCATGTAGCAACAAATAGATCAGTGGCACAAGATAATGTGGTCCATGAAGTGCAGGGTAAATAGGCCCCAACTTAACTGGCCAATAATAACCCATCAGAAGTGGTCCCACCACACACAGCACCAAGGGACAGTGAGAAGTCAAATGCTCTACAAACCTTATTAATCTACAGCTTAGTGGAGGGTGATACAAGAGTATTGGGACTATGAAAAAGATTGTAAGTTTCACTCGCGTTTGGATCATTAGTACTTAATTGCCCAATGAATCCTCCTAAATTTTAGTTTTGTCTCCTATTTGTCATTTTTTTTCTGTGCTCGAGAGTATGTTAAGAACTTTTAGCGAAAAGAAGTCTCTCTCTGCGCGTGCAAAAGTATATCTATGAAGCAATAACAAAATAGAAGGTGAAAAGAGAAGCCTTCAAAACACATGTTCAAAAAACAAATAAACACAAAAAAGAAGCAGCTTCACTTACATTGATATTTGCTGTACTCTTGCAAAAGGACATAGACAGCGCCAACTTCCTCTGTTCCAAAAGGACCTTGCTCGACTTCAGCTTCATTAGGAGCCTGCCAATGATACCAATTATTACCAAGACCAGTCCAATAACAAATAAAATGAGTTATGTTACTATAACTATGCCCCAGAAAAACAAGCTTAAATCATAATGTTCCATCAATTGTGAATATAAATAGAAGATGGATTGTTAATTCATAATTTGCCCAAAAGTAGATAGTAAGCAAATTTGACCGCAAGGGACTTCACTGCCCTGAATATTCATTCAGCCTTGCTTTTGATCTTCTGTAGAGTGAAACCACAGATAGTCTGGTATCAAATAAGCAAAGAAAGATGACATATAATTGAGTGTTGAGATGGCCGGATAGCCCTGATAGGATATAGATCTTGATGTTTGTCAAGATTAATAATGAATACTGCAAGATTGAAAAGACTCATAACCCCGGAATCCTATAAGATATAGAATCCTAAGGTTTATTGTATATAATTTGATGATTCCCAGAGGGGAAAGTCCCAGATTCACATTAATATCTTCTTAGTTGTAACAAAAATAGAGATTAGAAACGGTGGTTTGAGACGGCCATTAGCCGTTTCTATTTTGATGCGGTCTCAAACCGTTCTAAGAGGAAAAAGCCGTTTCAAATGGTAAAAAAACCCCTTATGCATCATTCCCTCCATGCTTTATTTCTTTCGCGCCAATCTGCTAAAAGCGTGCCTAAAACCTTTTTCCCTCATTGCCTTCGCTCCCAAATCGTCATACCTCGTTCCCTCCCGACGAATCCGACGTTCTCTCTGAGGAACAATGGAGAAGAGGATCCAGAGGATTTCAGACTACTCTCAGGTTCGAAAAAACTGAGAGGATCTGGGCATGGCTCTCAGGCTCTGCGTACCGAAGAAGGTCAAGTAGAGAAAGATGAGCTTCTGTGGGTGCACAACAACGATCGGAGAAGAAGGATTTGGGTTGCTCTCTTGCCTGTTTTCTCATTTCTCGACCCCCATGAAGCACTCAAAATGGCTGCTTCTAGCCGTCACTGGCAATGGACGATTATAATCCGTCGCTTGGCACTGAGGCCGTCAATTTCATCGGACGATCTCTACAAAATAAGTGACGATCTCTCGCAGCAGTTGCCCTCTTTCAAACCCTTGGATGAAAATCCTAACCCCAAAGATGGAAGGAAAGATCTTTCAACAAACCAGAGAAGATCAATGCGCTAGTGATTTTAGATGTTGTCTCTCTTGCTATCAAGATGCCTTATTTTTCTTCCAATGTCTTTATTTAGATTTTCGCAAACCAGATCTGAAATCCAACGCCAAATCCCCTAAATCGTCCAAACCTCTTGCTTCTGCAGCAATCAACTGCAACCCTAAATCCTTCCAGAAAAACTGTTTAGCGATTCAAAACAAGGGACAGGAGAAGAAGATCTCTTTGAGGGTTTCTCAAGCATTTTCCAAAATCAAAGGCCTTCAATGCTTGCAACGGAGAAAGATGGTGCAGAGCTTGAGAATGAGATATAAGGTTTCTTCTAAATCTTTCTTTTCTTTCCGCTCTGATCTTGCGATTGTTAGTTAGGGTGGGTTTTGTTTTTTTGTCATCGGCATCGATCTCCATTTTTCCCTCCCTCTAATGGAGAGTACAAATCCGTCAGGCAGATTACTTGAGACAGTAAGTTTTCATTTTAGGTTTTTTTTTGCATCTCGGTTCTTTTCCTTTTGAGCTCCTCTTCCGGCTTTTGCTTTGGTTGGTTGTTGCTTTGTTTAGTCCTCGGTCTATAATTTTGCAGGATTTTCATAAATTTAATGTTCATCTGATTTTTGCTGTTCACCTTAAATTCTTGAAGTGTGAGGGAGTCATCAGAAAACTTTTTATGCAGTAATCCTCCAGGACATCATATTTTTCTGCAAGTTTTTTTTTTTTTTTCTTTATTACTTCTTAGCTGTGTGTTCTCTGCAAAGGTCTTCGATACATGTTTCTTTGGGTCTAATGTTAACATTTGACGGAGCTTTTTTAGCCCAATTTATAGAAGTCATTAGGGTTTTTAAATGGTTGATACTCCATTTGTGATCAGTTCTATTTTCACTTAGCTAGGTTAAAGCAGTGGATGTTGCTGGTTGTGATTGGATTCATGTTGATGTAATATCACTATTGGTCCTCTCGTGGTTGATGCCTTGCGCCCTATAACAGACCTTCCCCTAGATGTGCATTTGGTAATCTTTCATTACTTTGCATGATATTTCTATTTTGCTAGCTGAACTATTTGATGTAGGGTGCAGAACTTAACGTTAGTTTTATGTGTGCATATTTAGTGGGTCTATGTTTCATTTGAATGTTCTTATGGAAAATCTTATTTGCAGATGATTGTGGAACCTGAGTAGCGAGTGCCAGAACTTGTCAAGGCTGGGGCGGACATTGTTAGTGTTCATTGCAAGCAATCATCCACTATCCATTTACATAGGACTCTTAATCAGGTAACCCTATCCTTTACATGGATATTAAAGCATGAGGCAAATCAAGGATTGGTTCGGCTAAGGCCTACCCAAGTTTGTCCAATTGTGCTCAAATACAAGCATGTGTAAATTCAAGATTGGTGCCGCTAGAGCCTGAAGTACCCAAATTCCGCCAATTAATCCCAAACACAGGGATGTGCAAATTGAGGACATGTTTGGCTATGGCCTGAGGTACTCAAGTATTACATAAGCTTGACCCACCTTATTTCCTTGACTCCAACTTTTTTTTAATATTCCTTCGGAACTTATTTTACCATCAATCTGTACCAATTCAATCCTACGAAAACAAACGGGCCCAACAAGATGAAAGTTTTTCTAGACAAGAATCTATGAGAGCAACCATGTAATACAGGTGAATTTATAAAATGACTTGATCATGACTCTCATTCCCTTTTCTCATTGAATGTATCTAAAGTTTGCAGATTCTTTCGGCTGAGGGGACCACCCAAATCAATGGTCACTAAAGCATGGGTTCTACTGTTAGTCTTCTGCACATCATTGATTGGAACCCAATGAAGTTAAGGTATTGCTTCAAGTAATTTCAATCCTTCTTGTGTTTTATACATATGGCATTTCTTGTTTCACTCCTAGGTGATTACTTGTGCAAGGTACGGAGGGTTCAAGATTTGGAACTTCAAGACCGCCTACTTGTGAGGGGGATCACCTCCATTAGATTGTATGATGTAGTCAAACTGATTCTTATTGGTTGTCTGTACAAAAGCATCTTTAAAATTTGTTATTTTTTCATTTTCCGCCGATGTGGTTTGTTATTTTCTTTATTATGAATCATTGTAATGATCCTGTATAAAATTCTGATGCAGCTGGGGGAAGATTTAGAGGTAGAAGGGGGCATAATTGTGTGTGCTGATTATATTTAAACTTTTGCTTGTTTAAATAATGGTGATGAGGTCTGTTCCATGTTTATTTGAGCTTTTATTTGGTGCAGCTTTTATTGGTTCATCTGGTGCAGCTTGTTTTTCAGTTCCTTTGTCCACAGTTTCACCGTCTACAGCAGGACTATCTACCTTTTCTGAAACAGCTTTATCATCACTAGAATGGACTAGTCAGTAGTGCTGGCTATTTTGGCGCATGGCTCAGCTGGTGGAACTTTGTACAGGTGTGTTATGTGTACTTCATCTTCTTCGTTCTACCATCTCAAGATGCAAATGTGTCATGTGTATGTGGAAATACCAGACCACACGTACCAAATTGCACAAGGGTGTGTTAATGTGTACATGTGCAGTGACCTCTTTGCCATGTTTGTCACATGGATCTTTGTAAATTATTAATAAAGTATTCCATTGATCTTGATGAATATATATAAAATAAGATCAGATTGTGTAATGATTCCGTTTGGCAGGACTTATATGTTTTTTCTCATGGAGGGTTAGTCACACTTTGTAAAAAAAAATAAAAAAATGCATGGATCCATTTACCACAGTTCTAACTTGGGAATATTCTGTTTTTCTTCATATTGTTATTTGTTTTATCTGCCCCTTTGAGGATATCAGAAATCCCATTAAGCAGGGTACAATCTTCTAACTTACATGCCCAAATTAATCTCAGCCATAAGTGCTAATATTGATTTGGGACAGATAAGGGCAGATTGATGGGTCCAATGCAGAGCAAGAGGCATGCCTTTTTTACTTTTTCTTTCCCTTTAAAATAAGTGAAGGCATAACATTTATTCTGGCAAAGTATCCAAGCTGAATTTTTATGCCAACTAGAAAGTTTGTTCCTGATATAAAAGGCTTTTGTATTTACCAACAATGATTCTCAAAGAACATTTTTTACCTTGAAGCAAACGGCACAAACAACCACTGCTCCAAAAATTAAAAACAGAGATGATGGTCTGGAGTGGTTAACGAGACTTCATAATATGGGGCGGTTTTGATACATTTTGAATGAGGATGATACCCAAATTCTCACTGCTTCTGGTGATCAGTTCGCCAGAGTCCCCACTCTCTCCAATGATCCCAGCCCTGGATACAATATTGAGCAGATTCGCCTGATCGAACTCCCCCTGCAAATTTATTCAAACTGCAGAAACTTTATCAATCTTATTGCGATTACTACAGTTGTAGAAAGGAATGAATTTATATGATTCTCTAGTTCATAATTCATATTAAGTGGTCTGGAAGGAAATCCTAGTGTACAAGCATTGAATCACAATGTGTCCATTTGTACTTTCATGCTGATGTGTGATGAATTTATGGGTATTCTGTGGTTCTGCTTTGTGGGATTTGTTCTAAGAACATCAAATTTAGTAATTTACTGTTTTTGAAATGATCAGTTTGGCTTGCTGTTACCTACTGTTTTTCTTTTGCCACCTTTTCTTTTCTTTTATAGCTAGCAAAGAAATGAGAGCAATTTTTGTGCAACTCTTTGCTGGTGAGATTTAATTATGCGAGGGACTTTTTCTCTTGTTGGTGAAAAATATTATTTTTACTACTCATAGCAGGTAGTTGTGGAAAATCTAGGACGAAAGGCTCTTTCGTATTAAAAGTGAAAATCATGAATCATGATAATAAGATCCTGTTGGGTTTGTTTTTAACTGCTGTGTAAATGAGATTCAGCACTGTCTACTCAGATCAGGGGATTCCTAATGAGTGGCTCATTAGCCTGGTTTAAGTAGGGCCTTCTTTTTGGCCAAGGTACTTATCTATCAGGTGTTGGGTTGCACTGAATGATTGCTATATTCTGCATAACATGTCATTTCTCACGCAATATATCTCCCGTGTTATTGTCTCCTTTTATGACACAGGAAACAGTGTTTGCAATGCTTGTTGAAATTACGGAACGCGCCGTGGCACATTGTGACACGAAAGATGTTCTTATTGTCAGTGGTGTGGGATGTAACGAGCGGTTGCAAGAGATGATGCGAATAATGTGCTCTGAGAGGGGTGGCAGGCTATTTGCTACTGATGATAGGTACTGCATAGACAATGGGGCAATGATAGCACATACTGGTCTCCTTGCATATTGCAATGGCTTAACTACCCCACTAGAAGGATCAACCTTCACCAGAGGTTCCGAACTGATGAAGTACATGCAATTTGGAGAGAGAAGGATATGCTTAATGCAAATGGTGTTGACAGTTGAGGTAACAATTTCTTCACATCTTTGAGAAGTGGAACATGGAATTCTTGAGACAAAGTTACCGGAAAAAAAGAAGATTGCATTGTGTTTTTCTATTCTTATATACAAGGCCAATAAGTTTGATTAGTTTTGATTATTTAATTGAGGTCTAAAAACTCTCAGCAACTGTAATTTGCTTGGGTTCCGGAAATGGATTTCTTTTACTCCCTGTTTTGTTCAAGTTAGATTGCTATGCAAATCCTAGTTTGCTGTTATAGTAAGATATCAGCTTCAAAGTTCCTTTTTTTTTTTTGCTGCTACATTCAGATATTGGGATACTAGACAGCCAAACCCAGTGCACATCCAGCGGCTTCCAGAGCGCTGCTATGGATTTTGATGAATCAAATTTGAGGGTGTTGCAATGGATTTTGATACATAAGAGAACATGGGGTTGAAACTTTGAGTTTTAGGGATCATACTCAGGGAGCTTTAGGGAGATTTGGTGCAATGTTTATAGTGAAATGTTCATAGGAGAACATTTGACTGGAAACAGAGTACCTGAAGGCTCAGCCAATTAAACCAGAACTGTATGATGGAGGGCTGTGGTGGTTGAGAGTGGCACCCTCATTCATTCCTAATTAGGAGGTAAAACCTAAACCCATCATACCGTTCTAAATAAATAATAAAATATTCACTAACATTTTTAGGATCCAATTTCTTTTCTTGTTGGTCATAAAGTATGATTTGATATGGATAGGCCTAAATGTATAAATGAACTACACACAATGTTTCCCACCTGTCCATAACTTAAAAAGAGTTTTACGAACAACTTTATTAGATTATTTGATATGTTGCGATAAAGATTTATGTGATTTATGTGGGCTATGCAGGTGGGTGTGTGCAGCAGGTGGGCTGCGCAGGTGGGTGTGTGCAGGGTTGTGCAGCAGGTGGTGTGTGCAGGGTTGTGCAGCAGGTGAGCTGTGCAGGTGGGTGTGTGCAGCGTGGTGCAGCAGGTGGTGCGTGCAAGGAAGGTGCGCAAGGGGATGTGGTAGGGAGATGAAGCGCAGGTGGGGTTCAGGTGGTGGAAGAGGAGGAATTTTTTAGAACCCCCATTTGTGTTTGCTTTTGATTTTTGTGCTATATTTTTATGTATTTCTAAATATTGTAAATTGTACATTTAAATCCAAGCTAGTATATTGATTTTTTAAATAAACTGATGATGTGTGATATTAATGTGTAGATGAGAATGCTACAATTTATGGGTTTAAATTATTATTTTTTTGTGATTTTAAAAATTGAATTTAATGGCAAATAAAAAAATTACAGGGAAATTATTTAAAAAAATAATGATATTTAAATTAGAGATGGTTCAAAACTGTCATTTAACACAGTAAAAACCATTCTAATATAAAAATATGGAACAGCAGGTAACCGTTCCAAAAATTAGAATTTGAAATGGTTTTAAAAAATTTGGAAGTATTTAAAACCGTTCCAAAATAAATACTAAATTCCAACAACCACTTAAATTTGGAACGGTTTTAGAACATTTGGAAGTGTTAATAACCGTTCCAAAAAGGACTAGAACAGTTCCAAATATTTGAATCTGGAACGGTAAATTGAAATCTGGCAGTGTTTAGAACCGTTTCAAAATTCAAAATTTGGAACGGTTCAAAAAATATTGGAACGGTTTCAGACTGTTCCAAAAATTGTCATTTGGAACGGTTGAAAACCGTTCCAATTTCTTAGGAACATGGCTATTTGAAGCGGTTTTGAACCGTTCCAATTTTCATTAGAAACGGTTTTTAACACTTCCTGTTTGCTGTTTTTGGTCTAGTGTGTCCTGGCAAGGGGGATGACATAAACCAACCTGCTCAGGGACTGGTCCAGAGGTAATATGATGAGAGCAAGGGTCCTATCCATGGAGAGTTCATTGTAATCCGGGACTCACGTTATAGTTGAACACTAATAAACATAACTTAGAGCTTTGAATCATTTGTTAACCGGATGAAAGTTATAGCCGAAAAGGTTGGTGGTTCATAGTGAGTCAGGTAGCATCAAGTTTGAACTGGGTTAAATAGACTCAACATGAATCTAACCCGTATACTAATGAGGTCAGAAATGTCAACCTTAACATTGAACTACAAAGTAAAAAACTTAGAGGGAAATGAAAACAATTTCATACTGACGTCCAATTAATATAAACAGGGATTTATAAATAAAGAAGACACAGTAAGGACTGTTAATCATCAATTAATGATTGACATTTTTAAAATTATAGATATGCCTATTGCCCTGTGACATTGATGATGAGAAATGGTATGAGGAAATGGTTTGTGCTTATGGGTCTCGTTTGGGGGAGAGAGAGAGAGAAAGAGAGAGAGAGAGAGAGAACATTTTATCCTACTAGCCCACTGCGTCTGCATTTCAGCTCGGTAGGGCCCACTTTGGTATGCACGCATACTTCACACTCTTATCCCCATGGACCATGGTCTAGCATCATGCCCATTTTTATGCTCATTTAATCTTTACTCACCCTGGAAATTGAATCTCAAAGAAACCTTTTCTTGATGGTTATTGATCGATTTTCTCCTGCACTCAACACCATAGTTCATTTGGATCAGTGCCGATCATCATGGGCCCTGTGAAATTCATGGAGACCCGCCTATGGGGTTGGTCCAGCTAGGCGCTCCCACCAGGCTCTGCGAGCAAGAGCAAACATCCTATAGTAAATGGGCTAGAAGAATCTGGGCTTATTGTTGATGTAAAAAGACCTTCCATCCATCCTACCAGTTATTCTAGCATTGCATCCAAGTAGGCCCTACAAAATGGACCCATACGCGCAGTATGTGAGTCTGTTCATAAGAGAATAATTCCCCCGTGATTTATCTAGTGAGTCCCATCCAGTGAGGCTACTGGTGGAGATCCCACTTGCCATTGGAGCATTCTTTTAGTCCGAGCTTTGCCAATGTTGAGAGGGGAAAAAAGAAGAAGTGAAACTCAAGGTTTACTCGGTTCAGCTCAGTTGTAGTTGAGCTCCGGCTTAAGCCCAAACTCAAGCTTGGCAAAGGGAGGTTGAGCCAAACTAAAAGTTGTTAAATTTGACCCAAACTCAAGTCAAACTGAAACATTGATAATTAATTGTTTCAAGCTCGAGCGTGTCAGACCGAAATGGTCCACCACTCATCAATCTAAATTCTTCACATCTCACCTCTCATGGTGGGCCCAACTGGGTCTGGGTGGACCATTCCTTGGTTTGTCTAGTAAATAACAGCTGATGCATTTAGATACACTTGAGTTATTTGCAAGTGATAGTTATTTTCTTAGATTTACAGATTTACAGATAAGCTTAGTACCTAGCAGATGTTTTCCAAGGATCCAAACTAAATGCCTTCCATCTAAATGAATCGGAACCATGCAATTCTTTTTGACACATGTGGGTCCCACCAGTACATTGCAAGTCCAGCCTGCACGAATTTTTCCCATCAGTCTTGTCATTGACCCGCATCAGTCTAAAATCTGAATACATAGGAAAATCCAACTCAAGCTCTCGAGAAGAATCATTATGCTGCACACTGGACCACGAGGGTTTGACCAATTGAGGCCCACAGGCCCATGTGGATGAACCACACGGCTCAGGCGGACACCTCCAAGTTTGTTAAACAACCACGCAAATAATTAGCTCATAGTAACATTTCAACAACCTACTACGCTCTAATTATATATATATAAACAGTTAACAAACTCATGGGCTCATAAATTGCTCCTGGGCCCATTCTATCTTCATAAATGAGTTTAGCTCACTCGGCTAATGCAGTAACGTAGTTTATGGTAAAAAATGAGGGTCAAGTTCATGTGTCTGGATAACCTAAAAGTGACTGTTTTTTCAGTTCTTTTTCATAAGCAATCACAGGTAAACAGATCAGTTACATGTAAATAGTGTTTTGGGAGCCCAAATAGGGCCATATGTTAGAAGAAGATGGCTTGGGGTAACCTGGGGTAGCTTGAACCAGAGCTCAAACACAGTTCAGCTTCATGGATAAGCAATGTTTGTATCAACTCACCTGTGGACAAGGGGACAAAGACAGACCATATAATTCATGTAGCAACAAATAGATCAGTGGCACAAGATAATGTGGTCCATGAAGTGCAGGGTAAATAGGCCCCAACTTAACTGGCCAATAATAACCCATCAGAAGTGGTCCCACCACACACAGCACCAAGGGACAGTGAGAAGTCAAATGCTCTACAAACCTTATTAATCTACAGCTTAGTGGAGGGTGATACAAGAGTATTGGGACTATGAAAAAGATTGTAAGTTTCACTCGCGTTTGGATCATTAGTACTTAATTGCCCAATGAATCCTCCTAAATTTTAGTTTTGTCTCCTATTTGTCATTTTTTTTCTGTGCTCGAGAGTATGTTAAGAACTTTTAGCGAAAAGAAGTCTCTCTCTGCGCGTGCAAAAGTATATCTATGAAGCAATAACAAAATAGAAGGTGAAAAGAGAAGCCTTCAAAACACATGTTCAAAAAACAAATAAACACAAAAAAGAAGCAGCTTCACTTACATTGATATTTGCTGTACTCTTGCAAAAGGACATAGACAGCGCCAACTTCCTCTGTTCCAAAAGGACCTTGCTCGACTTCAGCTTCATTAGGAGCCTGCCAATGATACCAATTATTACCAAGACCAGTCCAATAACAAATAAAATGAGTTATGTTACTATAACTATGCCCCAGAAAAACAAGCTTAAATCATAATGTTCCATCAATTGTGAATATAAATAGAAGATGGATTGTTAATTCATAATTTGCCCAAAAGTAGATAGTAAGCAAATTTGACCGCAAGGGACTTCACTGCCCTGAATATTCATTCAGCCTTGCTTTTGATCTTCTGTAGAGTGAAACCACAGATAGTCTGGTATCAAATAAGCAAAGAAAGATGACATATAATTGAGTGTTGAGATGGCCGGATAGCCCTGATAGGATATAGATCTTGATGTTTGTCAAGATTAATAATGAATACTGCAAGATTGAAAAGACTCATAACCCCGGAATCCTATAAGATATAGAATCCTAAGGTTTATTGTATATAATTTGATGATTCCCAGAGGGGAAAGTCCCAGATTCACATTAATATCTTCTTAGTTGTAACAATAAGCCCACATTGTTAACACCTACTGAGGCTCCAAAATTCAAATTATTTAAAATCGAACCCTAATCTATGCACTTCCAACTTATTTTATTGTGATCACTTTCCTCTGAATCTTTTACCCTGCAGTTGTAACTTAGAGAAGTTGGATTGAGCTTTGACTAATTGAAGGATCTGAAACTCTGTTATAGCTAACATAAACCCAAACCTGAATAGAACCTGCTAAACCAATTTAAGGTGTTGTTTACCAAGTAGGGATGTAAATGGGTCCCCGATTCTCAGATTACCCGGAGGTTCTGACCCGTTAAAAATCGGGTCTGGTCCTTATTTAGGCTCCGATAAGTAAATGGATCTAGATTCGGTTCCACCTTGGTTCGGACCCGTAGACCCGAGACCCAACATATTAACTTAATTTTCGAAAATCTCTCTTAAAAATCATATTTTTTTTAATATCATTATTTACTTGGACTCGGATTTGGATCTAGACACGTCCCCTATATGATTTTGGTTTCGGTTCTGGAGCCCAGAAACCGGTTTCGAAATGGTTCTGGGTCCGGATCTGGTTCCATGTTCTCTTTAAAGGTTCCGGGTACACCATGGATCCGGACCAGAACCCACCCGTTTACAACCCTATTACTAAGCTTCACTTGGGCTTATTAAACCCAGTTAAGTTAGTTTTAGTTTAGCTTAATTTTGTCAGGTTAAGTAGAGTTTGGCTGATGATTAATAGCATGCCGGAACCCAGTCCAACCTGGAACAACTCCAACCTGTAGTTTTGGAATTGGCGGATTCAGTTAAACCCGGCCCAAGTTTCACAACTCCGGCCGGTGTCACAACATACAAGGTGGAGTCAAGAATTCATCCTTGAGGGTCTCGCCTGATCAGATTATTAATAATATTATTAAAGGATTAGGAATTTATTTATTTATTTATCATTTTTTTTCCTTTAATTTTGAAGGGTGGTCAGTTGGAAAGGAGTCGTGTCCTAGGTCACGCTGCGTCGAGGCATATCCAGGCTCAGTCCGACTATAGAAACATATGCCTATATCTAGTCCAAGCCTGACATGCCCACGAGTGCCTAGACGAAATACGGCCCATCTAAATATTGTTAGGTCCAATTCGCCAACCCCCCCATTTATTAATGAAGCCCATGCCCAGTCAAAGCCAATCAATACTAATAGAGATTTAAATTCAAATATAAAACAATCTTGTATTCAAGTACAACTATATATACAAATTAAAATTAAGCAAAGAAAGATGTATTATTCATATCCAATTAAGTACAAGTTACATCCTACCAAAAAAAAAGTACAACTTACATTAAATACCCTGGATTGTGACGGGCTTTGAGCACTGTTGCAGTTAGTCCAAATTCGGCCCAGATATTAATTGGGCCCAAATTAGATCCAGGCCCAAGCTGGGTACAACCTATAAGGCTTAAACGTGGCCCAACTCGGACTGGGCCTAGTTCATGCTCGGGCAGCCCGGCCAAGAGCAGCCTCACTCGATCCTTTGTCTGCCGATGGCAACATGTGAGGGTTTTGTCTGCTCTTTGCACACATGGTTATTTGGGGCAACGTTGCAACAATGTTCTATATTTGGAATTTAGTGTGATGATATCGTGATATTATTAAAAGATATTGAAATTATTAGGACAAATTTAATTTTCGTAAGAATTGTTTTTATTATGGTTCTTATAATATTGTTATAATGTCATAAGCCGAATGATATCATCATCATCATCAAAGCCTTGTCCAAACTATGTAGGGGTTGGTTATATGAATTATTTTTCTCCATTCCAATCTATTCTGAGCCAAATCCTCATATAAGTTGGCAATTCTTCAGATATATTTTTACTACCTTCATTCGAGTCCTCTCCGGCGTACCCATTCCCCTTGGTGGGCAATAGTCGAACTTTTCTTTACGAGCACCATTTTCTGCCTGCGTTGGACATGCCCAAACCAATTCAAATGTTTTTTCCTAATTTTATGCCCTAAATGCTCTTAGGCGGAATGATACCATACAGGGATTTAAAGTCCAATTATTAATTTTTGAAGAAGGCATATGGATTTATTGTCAAATAAGCTCTACAAAATGATCAATAAAAAGGAAAGCCGTCAAAGATTGGAGATGAAGAATGAAGAAGATAAGGCAGTGGCGTAGATCATACCTTGACTTTTCTAGAGCTCGAATTCTTAGGGTGATGTCTTGAAGTTCATTTCCAATACTACTTTAATTAGATTTTCAGTAAAGGTGATGTTATTTGCTTATTGTTTTTTGATATTCACCTTTAATTTTCATTTTTAATAATTTAGCGAAAAACTAAACTTTAAAATTCCTAACATTTCAATTACACGAAACAAACAGGCCCTAATGAGCAAAAATGACTCCCTCAACCAATAAACAGCATCTATTGAAATCTTGCCTAGAATAATATAACATGGTATTGAAAATAACTTAATTCAACTTTACGTGGACAGTGTATCACAATTCTCATCATCATTATAAGGTGAACCTAACTCCATGATCTGGACCTGAGATGAGAAGTATCCATCTGCTCAGAGGAGAGCATTGGTGATGTCAACTGGTGGGCCAAACTCCAAAGGGGATCGATGAAATCTAGCATGGAGGTAATGAGGATAATGATTTTCTGTGGCTTAGATATAAGATGTGGGTTCAATAGAGTGGGCTCAGAGTTTAGTTTATAAGGGGTAATGTTGGAATGTGATTTTTTAGGAAATTGACCTGGATAGTATTGAAAAAGATTAAAACAACCAAGTGTGGTTTGTTGGATAAAGAGATGAGAACTGCTAATGCCACACCCCAACAAAATTCTTTGCGAATATCCCTTCTCTCTACACACCCAAAATAAGTAAAAAGATTGTTAGGATTTCTCTCTACACACCCTTTTTTCCAGAATTACCCAAACTCCTCCGCCCTCATTTTCTCTGTACACTCCCCCTTTCCCCCTCCTCTTTCTCAATCCCTATCCCTCCCTCTCACTGCCCATCTCCCTCTCTCTCTCTCTCTCTCTCCCTTGCCCTACCGCCTTCACCCGCCGCCGCCCTCTCTTTCTCTACCTATCTCTCCCTCTCCCATTTTCCTCCCTCTCTCCCTCTCCCCCTCTGGTGGTGCTACCGGAGGGCGCGGTGGTGGCTAGGTTGGGGTGGGCAGGGCTAGGAGTAGGAGAGTGTTGAGAAAAATTAGATGAGGAATGAAACTATGAATGATTTCCATTTTGGTAATCTCACACATGGTTATATTGGTCTTAAAATAAAGGAACGCACTTAAAGAAGTTTAAGGTGTGGCACCTTTAGATAGGGGTGTACAAAAAATCCGTCGATCTGTAAAACCGATCTGATCCGATCAGTGGATTTTTAACCGAACCAAAGGTAAACGGATTGGTGACGGATTGAAAATCTTGTACTCCGTTAGCAATGGATCGGCGGCGGATTTCACCCTCAATCCGCGGATTCAATACGACTCAATCCGTTGTCATTAAATATAAATAAAAAAAACTTAAGGGGTCTAAATATAAGTTAAGAGGTCTAAATATAAAAGAAGAAAGAACTTGAGGGGTGAAAATGTAATTCACTTTTACCTATAAGTATAACAATTGAAATCTTAGACCAAATTTCACCGTAGCCTTGAGAGTATGCTCTTCAAATTTTCTTTAACGTTAGATTTAACGGATTAAAGTGATCCGATTCGGTCATCCACGGATAGAATCAGATCGATTTTTAAAGGCAACGGATTCCAAACCCATTAATCCGTAGGTGACGGAATTAGCCTAACCCACACCAATCCACTCCATGTACACCCCTATCTTTAATTTAGTGCCACAAACCCATTTTTTATTTCCACTCCAGTAGAGTGACATGGCGTACGGATCTTGGATAGAAATAATCGCTGTATTATTCTATGGTGCAGGGATGTTGCAGCGTAGCCCAGCCCCTATGCGTGATATTGCTGTATGCATGTAACATTACCATTTAAACCAAGGAGCAGGTTTGTGTCATTCTCCATCACGGACAGATACGTCGATGCGTCTAAATCACATTCCTCTTTTTTAGAAAGCAGTGAAAAAGCAAGAGCACACTTAAAATTATAGCCCTCTGTCATTACGAGCCAAATGGGATTCTTGGCGGATGCATGTATATGAATTTTTGGAGGAGTCCAGATCACCAATTGTTCTTTACTTACATTCATGGTTTATCCTAAGTGGATCATTCACAGTGAGCTGCATTATCTAAAACCCATGTGATTTTGTCTCGTTATCCAAAACCCATGTGAAATTAATCGAAGCAAATTCACTTGATTATGATGACAAGTTCACCGTGAGTGACTGGTACTCCAAGAATCTTTTTATTATTATTATTATTATTATTATTTTACTTTGTAGAAAACCCCCGGCTCTTTGTTATTTTCTATGATGTCTAAATTCGGCAGGGAACACATTATAAAGATGGCATGGTACATTAAGAACTGCTGCTTTATAAGGTAGTTGGTAAAAATAAAAAGATTTCAAGTATGTTTAAGTTTTAATTTATAATATCAGAATTAATTTTATTTTTTAAAATAATCAAACCCTTTTCCATCTCCGGAATGCTGTGAGTAAATCTATTTTTTTTTTCTTATATGTGTGATACAGATGCAACCATGCAAGAGCAGCAGCACAGTCCCAGTCTAATATCGATATATGTCGATGGGTCTAAATCACATTCGTCTTTTTTAAAGAGCAGCAGTGACCGTGTGGGGGACCGCGTGTGAAAAAGCAAGAGCACGTTTAAAATTTGGCCGTCTTTCATTATGAGCCGATGAGATTTTTGGCGGATGTATATGAATTTGGTGTTAGAGATCGGACCAATCACGGTAAACCACGTCATCCGAAATCCCCGTGATATTATCCTTTTAAAACCCACAGTTAGCCGCGTCACCCAAAATCAAAGTGGAACGGATAGGGAGCAAAATGACTCAATTTTTTATGACGTGGCTCATTATGATCGGTTCATTCACAGTTAGCATGCGTCAAGAACAATAAGTGATATGGACTCATGAGTTTGAAATAATTTGAGTCCCTTTTGGCCTAGCTACGCTGATTTTACTTGGAATCGTAAAATTGGGGCCCACGCACGACACATTGGCTTGGTCCTAATGTGATAAGGCAGTGGGATCAAACCCTTACAAGTAGGGTTGCAATGAAACGGTTTCGGATGGGAACCATATTGGATCCGGACCTAACTCGTTTTTAAATAACAATTCTGGTTTTGACTCAGAACCTGTTTTGTTGGTTTCAGATTCGGTTCTAATAGAAAAATCCGAATTCGGTTTCGGAATCGCGTCTACTTAGACGACTGGATCTAGTTTTAAAACTCGTTTTAACTTATCTTCATTTTTACCTTTTTTTTTAAAATAAATATATCAACTTATAACAGTGCATCAAGTCTACTACTTTCAGCATTATGCATAAAAATGTCCTCTTTTTTTTTTTTTTTTTGAGATACAGCTTGCAATATTAAATACTTATATGGCGGGTCTCGAGTCCACGGGTAGAAACTTATATAGACCTAGAATCAGTCCCATTTAATAATCGGAACCTAAATTGGGTTCCGGCCCTGGACCCGTTTATGAGTAGGAACCTAAAATAAATTCCATATCCGGGCCTTTTTGAGTCAGAACTTTCGGGTAATCGGATACCCGTTTACAACCATACTTGCAAGTGAGGTGTGAGGCACAATCTTAAATATGCATGAACTTTTAATTTAAATTTTTAATAAACTTGCATAACTCATAATATTTCTAGAGTAATAGCCTCAGGCTCAAGGATGAAGCCAAATTGTCAATGTACAAGCAGTGGCGGACCTAGGAATTTTGTTTGGGTGGGGCTAAATTTTCCTAGACTTTCTTCCGCATTAACAAATAGTGAAAGAGAAAATATAGTGCATTTATAAAAAGAAGAAAAGAATAAGTAGTTAAAACTCAATTTCTATAATTTTATACATGAAAGGCCTTTTGATTTGATAAATGAGATTGAATAACTAATACTGCTTAATGGGGCTACTTGTGTTCGAGCAACAATGGGCTTTTCACATGTATATTGAGAAAAATAGTGGAACATTATAGTGGAGCCTACAAAATAAAGGTCTTCTAATGTAGAGGATATCGAGAATAAAAAATAATCCAACCGTTCAATCGACTTTTTCTTAAAAACGTTATTAATAAAATTTTATGTAAATTTTTTTTTATTTTTTATCAAATGTGATTGACCCAATAGTGGAATTGACTTAGATGGAGTTCTCCATACTAATATGGCTGTGACATTGGAATGTGGTATTGGTCTCATGGATTCTTAGGTATTCCTATTTGATTTTTACTCTAAAGCACTTGTCATTTCAACAAGGAGACACTTTCCAAGTGTCATGACACTTCATCTCTCAAGACTCCCTTAAAGTCTTTCTTAGTTTTTAAATATTTAATGCTTGTATGACCGTACTTTTCTAATTTTATTATATTATTTATTGCAACATGTGTCTTAATTAGATTGGAAGCTCACTTTCCAAATAAGTTTGCAACATACAGAGGCCGGATACAAGAGGGCCCACAGGTGGAACTGCTGTTTTTAGTTAATTTATAGACAGAGGTAGAAAACATTTTGGGGGTGAGGTAGTCGTTTGGGCATGGCCAGGAGCCCATTATAATTTTTTTTTCTTTTTTTGGGATTTTTGGAGCTGCCTCAAGTGCTCATCTGTGTACAACCACATCAAGATCAATGGAGCCTACCTATGAAACATTTGCGTTGCTTTAAATGGATGTCCCTACCCTAAAATAGAGATACTATCAATTTTTACTTTAATCGAAGTTATTCCCATTATAGGATTGAAATGGACGAGTGATGAAAGGAGGGGGAAGTTTTCAGAAAAAATTCATTTCTCATATCCCCATAGAAAACTCATTTTCACCCAAAAAAATACTTATGCAGTAGGAAAGCGTTTTTATAAAATTATTTCGCACCATCCGGCTGAAAAATAAATTTTCCACGGAAAAGTTTTACAAAAACATACCTAAGTGTTGAACCATATGATTGGGTTCAATCATACACTGATATCAGTACACTTCAAATAACATGATCCTGATCCATTGGTCTTGATAAAAAAGAACCTACTTACTGAACTAACATGCAGTACGACACTGCATGCTGTTTCCAACTTTACAGCTGGCTTTGGATCGATTGTGACCTTCAAACATGATACACGTGGGCAGACGGAGGCACGCAGATAACGAGCCTATATATAGAGCAAGTTGTATTTAGTTTTGAGGCAAGGGGCTACTTGATATCTATCATCTTTCCCTGGGTAGAGTGCTTTTAATTCTTCTGGTTAGAAGTCTCTTTTCCTCCTCTTTTCCATATTAATAAGATATATAGAGCCAGAGGCTCCTTGATATCATCATCATTGCCTGAGTAGATCGAGTGTTTTTTTTTTTTTTTCTAGTTAAAATTGTCTCTTTTCATCCTCTTTTCCATCTTAATAAGATATATAGAGCAAGTTAGATTTAGTTTTGAGGCTAGGGGCTCCTTGATATCGTCTTTGACCCGAGTAGATTGTTTTTCTCTTTCCTGCTTAGAAATGTCTCTCTTCATCCTCTTTTCCATCTTAATAAAAGTAAGCTCTTTGTAGATATATATGGTTTCCTTTATATTTTACTTTTTTATAGGGTTATGGTTTAGGTGTAGATATGAATTTCTTTCATTATTTATGGATTTATATATTGCGAAGATTTTGTCCTCTTTTTTTTTTTTTTTAATCTTTTCAGCAGAAAATAGAAGTTTTTGGAATATGAGTGAGAAAGGCCGTGGTTTTTTTTTTTTTTTTTTTACCTTAAAAAGAATAATCACATTTTTGAGAAGTGGTTCAGAATTGTGGGGACCGTAAGGACCGTCCTTTAAGGATTGGCTCCATAGATATATTTTTGAGAAGTGGTTCCGAATTGTGGGGACCTAAGGACCGTCCTTTAAGGACCGGCTCCATAGATATATTTTTGAGAAGTGGTTCTGAATTGAGGGGACCATAAGGACCATCCTTTAATGACCAGCTCCATATATATATATATATATATATATATATGAGAAATGCTCATGTGAGAGATATCTCTAACCTTCAATGAGAGATAATGGATGATGTTTGGAATTGTTTTCATATGTTTGAAATTTTCTTTAAAACAGAATGTACCTCTTTTCTAGGTGGTAAAGTCTCTAGACAGTCAGGCCTAAAGGTGTAAATATGGGTGAGCGGTCCAAGCCCAGGGCGGGAAAATTGTGCCTGGGCCGTTGACTTGGTCAATGGCTTGGCCGATTGTCCCCCGCTGAGCCGTGCTGGGCCAGGGTTGCCAGGACCAAGACACAACATGACACAGATAAAAATCGTGTCGTGCTGGGCCAGCGCCCCAAGCCCACGGGCAGCACGAGGCACGGTCTGACCCAGGCCCAACGGTCTTATTTTAAAGTATAGTATATTTTTAGAATGTATTACAGGTTTTGAAATTTGTAATTTTTTATTTTTTCATTTATCGTAAGGTTTGAATTTCATTATATGTTGATCCAAGTTCAAACTTGTAAGTTTTTTGAACTTTTGTAACTTAGATTTCATGGAAATATAATCTATTTGATGTATTTTTTTAGGACATCATTAGTTTTATTCTACTTATTTATTTCTCTTAATTTGTTTATTTTAATGAAATTGGTCCAAGAGGTTAAGTCTAAGTTTTTGTCCCTCCAGGATCAACAGAACAAAAAAAAAAAAAAAAAACTTAAAAAAGGGGAAGGGAAGCCGTGGGCCGCCCACAAGCCACATGGGCTTGCACGGCAGGACTAGGGCCATGCCCTGGCCTGACCCTTAAAGGAGTGGGCATGGCACGGCACGGCCCGTATAATTTTCAGGGCTATCCCGGCCCGGTCATGAGTAGCCGTGCCGGCACAGCACGAGCCAGATTTACATGCCTAACCGTTTTCAGAGTTGGGGGATTTAGAGGTATGGGGGAGGACTAACCCACTCTCTGTAGCACAAGGGCCTACATTGGACGTCCATGCCTATCTTTATTTTTTCTTTTTTGACTTATAATCTGTTTGAAATTATACTTGAACCCATGTGTTGGACATTTTTTTTTTTTAATGACTAGGAACGCGCAGAACACCTTGAAGTTTATCATTGGTAAAACTCATGAAAGACAATGCCACCCAGTGTATTGGGTGAGGCCTCAAATGGTTCAAAGTCAGAACCTCCGAGTCATTACTGAACTTCCTAACCATAAGAACAATTTAAGCTTCCACCCAGACTTTGTTGTTTTTGGACCACCATGATAGGAGTCCGGGATGGCTGAGCGGCTTCCTTTGAGAGTTTTTCGAGTGGTTTCGTTTTATGATCAATGGAGCCCACCTATGAAACATTTGCGTTGCTTAATTAAACCGGATGCCCACCCAATGAAAGAGATAATCCCAATTTCTGCTTTGATTGGAGTCTTCCCACTGTAGGATTGAACGCATCTTCACGTGATGATGGGTTCAATCTTACAGTACGTGGGATCAGCTCAGTTCAAATTAAAATATTGCGATATTCCTTACATATAATTTGCAGTCATTTTCAACGGTTCAGATGTTGCATTAGTGATCTTGATCCGTTGATCTTAATAGAATAGGACCTACTCACTGAACTCCAATAAAATGATCAGCACATTCGACTGTGACCGGACCGACCTTCCAACATGATACAAGTGGGCAAATGGAGGCATACAGATTTTTCCTTTCTGGTTAGAAGTGTCTCTTTTCATCCTCTTTTCCATCAGAATAAGCCAGCCAGCTCTATGTAGATATATATGTGGTTTCCTTTATGTTTTACTTTCTTTTGCGAGAGGGTTATGATTGGGTGTAGATATGAATTTCTTTCTTTATTTATGGATTTATGGATGCCCTTGATTTTTCTTCTTTTCTATGTACTCAGCAGAAAATAGAAATTTTTGGAAAATGAGTGAGAAAGGAAGGTTTTTTTCTCTCCTTACCTTTTAAAAGATTCATCTGACTTTTGAGAAGTGATTTGGAAGAAAAAATCATTCTGTTAAAGACTGATGTGTTGATTAGGTGCACTTTTGACCATCTTCATGTAATTTTATTTTTTTTGTTCCAGGGGTAGTGCTAATGAGAGGAAATATGAAGGCGTGGGTTGTGGTGGCAATATGGGTCTGGTGGAATGCAATGGTTGGACCAGCTTGGGTGTGCCCATCAATGGTAGCAGAACAACACACACTCAATTACCCAACGGTGAGTTTTACCATCGTAGGTGTAACTGAGGATAGCTACACGCAATTCATAGAGGCTCTGCGTGCTCTTTTGAAAAGCGGAGAAGTGCCACATGGAGTACCAGTGACTCGTGGGCGAGCAGCAGTCTCCGATGAACAGCGGTTTGTTTTAGTGAAACTCTCACAATGGGCAGGGGATACTGTCATTTTCGCAGTAGATGTCACCAATGCTTCTGTGGTGGCTTATAAGCGGGCTGAAAGTCAATCCTTCTTCTTACAAGAAGATATTCCTGCTCTTTTCCCAAATACAGGGGACCGACGTATCCTTCCATTCGACAGCAGCTATACAGACCTTGAAAGAGTCGCGAAGGTTGAAAGAGGCAACATCGACCTAGGGATGACGCCACTTGCAAACGCCATCGCGTACCTCAAATACCATGACGACCAAAGTAAGATAGCTCTTGATCTTATAGTTGTCAACCAGATGGTTCTAGAGGCAGTACGATTCAGATCTATCGAGTATCGAGTGCGCCGAGGTATTCCTAATGGGGAACCTTGGCGCGCGGATCCCGCCATGATCAGCCTCGAGGACAACTGGGAAACTCTCTCCAGCGCTATCCAGAAATCCACCCAAGGAGGAGTCTTTTCAAGCGAAGTTGTATTACATTCAATCAACAATAATCCCGTGTATGTGGGCAGCGTGAGTCACGGGGCAATTTCCGGCCTCGCCCTCATGCAGTTTGTCTGCAAATCATCAAACCGAGCATCGTCTAACCGGTTTATTGATC
Source organism: Persea americana (assembly GCA_029852735.1). Classification (NCBI taxonomy): domain Eukaryota; kingdom Viridiplantae; phylum Streptophyta; class Magnoliopsida; order Laurales; family Lauraceae; genus Persea; species Persea americana. The sequence goes on from CM056812.1 coordinate 4,570,933, forward strand.
TTCTGCTTATGAGAACGTCTCCTGCTGTTGATGTTCATGTGGCAACAGGTGCAGACGATGATGATACTTGTCCGTATCCTGAGCCCACGGTGCGCATCAGAGGTCGAAATGGTCTGTGTGTTGATGTGAGAGATGGACAATACAACAACGGAAACCCAATACAGTTGTCGCCATGCAAAGAGACTTTGGATGTGAATCAGCTGTGGACCTTGAGAAAAGATGGGACAGTTCGATCCAACGGTAAGTGCTTAACCACTTACGGGTATAGCGCGGGAAACTATATGATGATCTTCGATTGCTCCACTGCAGCGCCTGCTGCCACCATTTGGCAAGTATGGGGCAATGGAACCATCATGAATCCTGTATCAGCACTGGTCTTGAGTGCAGAGTCTGGGAACAGTTACACCACACTCACTGTGGAGACCAACATCTATGCCTCCCGGCAAGGCTGGCTCGCTGGCAATCATACAGAACCTTTCGTTGCGTCCATTATTGGGTTTAACGATCTCTGCATGCAAGCAAACGGAGAGGCTATGTGGGTGGTGGAATGTGCAAGTGGCAATGCAAAACAGAAATGGGCTCTCTATCCAGATGGTTCCATACGACCTCAGCAGAACAAAGACCACTGCCTCACCATTTCTAGTGATAATAATTCACAAGGAAGCATTATCATCATTTCAAGTTGTAGCCCGGGGTCTGAGGGCCAACGCTGGGTGTTTACGAACGATGGCAGAATTTTGAACTTGGACAGCGGAATGGTGATGGAAGTGAAAGGATCCGATCCAAGCCTTCACCAGATAATCATCTCGGAATCTACTGGAAACCCTAACCAGAAGTGGTTTCTGTACTTTTGATTCTGACTTGCAGCATCTATAGACTATAGCCATGTAGTAGGCTTAAATAAAAGGCACCAAATCCGGTTGTTGCCCATCTATGAGTGTGCAACATTCCTTGGATAAAATGCCCCTTCTTCTTAGATGTAATGCAGAAATGGACCACTTGGTTGTTCGAATGTTGAAGTTGTTTAACAAGTCTTGAATGTGGAAATAAGCTTGCTACTAGTATTCTATTTCTTACGTTTGCTTCCTATTTGTTACGAGTTACGACTAGTCATTGTCTATATAATATGCAGGAGAAAAATCCATCTGAAAAGTCATTTTATAGATTCCTAAAAAGAAATTAACACCGGTTGTCTATTAATCAAAACTCAAACTATAATGAAACACAACCCAATCAAAATCAAAAGTTCAATATAGCTAAAAAGAAGAAAATAAATAGTGGTGAATAATCCAGTGTATACATATTAGACGTGCCAGAAGAAGGGTTGGTTACAGATTAGGACTCGGACCCCATTCAAATGAAATTCTAATTAATATTTATGAAGTTTATAACAAATATGAAAACATTGTATGAAACATTAACTTCATAAAATGTGCTAAATGAAGAAATTTAAAATAGTTGATAAGATGCCAACGTGTTCTACATGGCAAGAGATCTGCATTGACATTAGGTTTTTGAAAACCCAATGGTTAGATCCCAAGCTTTGGCTTTCTACATATTCAGCATGTATGGGTCCCACCCTTTTTACTAATTAATAAAAGAGAAGTGGGCTCGCCTTTTCCATATCATCAACCCAACCCGGTCAAGTCCACTAACCCATGCCTCTTGGCCTATCAACTCGAGCAAGTTTTCGGCATTTACATTCAAAGGTGTCAAGGCCATCGTGGATTCAAATTGATCATTATCGTATCATCTGCTCATCCTCATCTCTCCTCATTAACAACCCACAGATGGGAGTATGGGACGATTAGGACTAGGAGGCAGGATAAGCAACAACCCAGGGGATAATCATCTATCAAACCCCATCACCTGTAACAGATAAGATCCCATCGATCTTTTGGATCACAGGCCCTTCATTCACGATCACCATCCACAGCATTTTACGGGACTTCTTCTTCATCTTCTCATCCGATCTTCTTTCCATACGCACCTTCCATTTTCACCACTGCACTCATCTCTCAGTGATCACAGCCCCGTACGAGCCAACCGGATCAACTTACATCTCAGCCATCACGTTTCATGAAGACTCAATAAGAATCAGTGAGGAGGAAACTAGGAGAGGCTTTGGATGAGAAGATTCAGGCTCTTCTGCAAATGGCAATTGGGTGAGGTCATTCTCAGAGTAGATCTGCTTCTAAGGATGGAATTTCATTCTGTTCACAACCTGACATTCCGGTATATCAAATATGCTGCCCAGTAGATTAATAACATGATCACATCATGGCCATTCATTTATATTGCATCATGATTGTCTTATGTCATTCTCACATTTTTGTCACGCATTTTGTTGCTCATCAGGATTAATCATTCATATCATCACCATCACTATCATGCTCATCATATAGATTGCAGACCATCATGACTATTAAAATCACCTCTTTCATCTGTAGATTGAGAGTCACACAGATTGAGGTCCACTAGAATAACCCCCATCATCACCTTCCAACACCCCCATACCTTTCATCCCACCTCATATCTCCATATCTCACTGCACGACGGCCACCATTTTCACCACCCACCCACTTCTCTTCTTATTCCTCTCCTTTTTAATCCACCAAAACAAACATCCTCTTCTTTAACTCAACTCTTTCACCTTTACAGCAGCCCTTGCAGACAGGCAACCATCACCAGTCCATCACCCTACTACACATCTCTGTTTTGATCCCCTACTCAAATCTCATCATAATTCACCTACCAATCCCACTCAATCCAACTCACGTGCACCCACTCTCACGAGGCCATCTTTGAACCCACTTATCCAACCTGACCCACTTGTAGGCTTACCTAATCAAGTCCACCTGCCAACCCACTTACAATGCATCAACCCACCAGCCTAAACAAACAACCCACATTTCAATCCAAAACGGGGCCCATGACCCATTTAACCCGTCCGAACCCACTTTACCTACAGCTAGCCTAACGTTGAACCGAGTCAAGTACCCACCACCCACATCAGTCAAACCCAACCAGTGGAACATAGCACCAAATAAGAGAGAAACAATCAATTTCAAGGAAAAAGAGAGCCAACGATTCAAGGATTTCCACTGATCATAATGTGCCCTCAATCTAATATTTTTCATCCTTTTAGTCATAACAAATAAAATGCTTGGCTTAATTTAATATGTGCACAGTGCTAAGTTCAGATTCTCGTATTAACATTTTCGTGCATAGTTAATTCAACGGCTAGTTTAAATCTCCATCTAGATTTAATCTTTTCTCATCTTGTCTCGCACTTAGATTAAATCTTGACTTTTAGGTCACATTTGGTAAACATAGATGAATCCTCTGTTTAGAGGATTCTCTCCATCTGCAAAGAATCAACACCTCCTCAGGTAGGATTCTCAATTAAAGTTCCATATTTGGATAGAGGGAGGATTCCTACAATTTACAGACTGTATAATCCAATGGTTATGAACCTTTTTTTTATTTTTTAAATCAAGACCTCAATATTCACCTCAAAGTTGTCTGTGGTCATCAAGAGACATTGAACAGTTCCGATTGTGCATAGGGGGCCCACCTAAAAAAAAGTAATAAAATTCTAGTATGTGGGTGTTTTTACGAATATCTCATGATATAGTAAGAATCAACGGCTGTAATTTGGCCATCTTGCCATGTTTGACCTTCCCGAACTAATGACTGGTTCCGATCTTGATTGTAGACCACACATAAACCAGAAAATTGGAAAAAATGGATTGTTTTTATTCCCGTTTTACATATAGTGTAAATGGTCAGGACATTTTGGCACATATCTCGAGACATAAGAGGAATCAACGGCTAGAATTTGGTCACCTTGTCGTATTTGACCTTTTCGAACTAATGACCGATTCCGATCTTAATTGTGGTCCCCACATAAACCAAAAAATTGGGAACAACGGACTATTTTTGTTCCCATTTTACATAGTGTAAATGGTCAAGACATTTTGGCACATATCTCGATATATAAGAGGAATCCGTAGTTCAAATTTTGTGAGGTAGCCGTTTTAGAGTTCGTAAAGGTTACTAACGGTTTGGATCTTGATTATGAGGCCTAAATGTACATTTCCAAAGCAAAAACTTGTTAATCCCACATTACTGCCCCGGTTATTGTAGCTCCGCATTTCCCTTCTTCCGTAGATTCTGCCCGTCCGAAGGGGGGAGGTCCGACTTCAAGAAAAATTGCTTAAGGATATTTCGCTCGTCCGTCCTTCGAGAATCCATGCCCATCCAAACATCGATCCAAAATCAGTTATCGCGCGAGGAATCCCCCTACATGGACTGTTGCCAAACGTGCCCTTAGGGTTATTCATATGAACATGCTCGTGGAACTCTTTGTTACTTTAACCGCCCATCTTCTTGTTTAAATCTAGTGTTTTTCATACCATCATCATTGAACTTATTGTATTTGTCATTGTTTCTATGTATCTAGGAGAAAGTTCTATTCGAAAAGACATTTTTTATATTATAGATTGCTAAAAGAAAAATCAGTTGTCTATTATTCTAACTCAAACTATAAAATGAAACACAACCCAGTCAAAATCAAAAGTTCCATATAGCTAAAAAGAAGAAAATAAATATATAGTAGTGAATAATCCAATCTACACATATTGATACAAAATAAGCCCAAAATAATCATAGATGTTTGAAAAGAAGGGTTGGTTACAGATTAGGATTTGGACTCCTAATTGATATTTATAAAGTTTCTAACAAAGATGAAAAGATTGTATGAAACATTAATTTCATAAAATGTGATAAATGAAGAAATTTAAAATAGTATGATAATATAAATCTAATGAAGTTATTTAACAATTAGGATAAAGATTATCTAACATTAATAATAGCGGATTTCTGGGTCCGAGCCTATATGGTTTCAGATCTGGACCTGATTTCTTACCGAATCCTAAATAAGGATCCATATCTGGACCCAATTATCTATCGGATGCTTGAGGCAGACTGGAGGTCAAAGATACAGTCTCCAGCCAATTATGTAAGCCCCACTTCAGTTTGAAAAAATAATAATAACAAAAAAAAAAATAAAAAAAAAATCCCAACATTGTTATATTTAGCATAGCTAAAGTCGGGCCAGGGCCAGGGCCAGGCCGATAACCATTCGATAATTTCCTGAAAGCTTCCCATCATCATTCTAATAATTTTCAAATAACTTACTAATCCTAAAACTTTATTGAACACTATTTTTTTTCTAACTTTTATTTGAACTACTTCCATCTCGTGGTGTTTTTATTTCTTCATGTTAACAAATACTTTTGAGGATTTTATGAGAAAATTACCGGTTGATGGTCATTGCACAAAAAAGGATTCCGTAGTTTGGGCCTTACAAACAGATCTGTCATCCCATTTTCAATTTTTTTTTAATAATTTTAAGAGGAGCGACGCTAGCGTCACTTGTCTTTTTCTCCTCCAAGTCCAGCACGAAAGGTCTTGAGGTGAGCTTCATACAGAGTCAGCCATGCAAGTTTTAAGCTGGAGATCATTTCCATGTGTTTGTACACGTGTGTGAAACTCGCATAGTTAAATAGATCTAGACCACTGATCTACTGCCACACATTGGACACATGAAGTCCCCAAAAATCCACACTTGCAGAGGTCACATCTATCTATTGGCAGGGTTGTCCTCCTTCAATTTGGTCCATTGCACGTCAGACTGTATGCCATCAACGGTCTAGATAGATCTCAGCACTGGATCCCACAAGCACACGACAGGATTCACCAAAACTGCACTTCAGATCGAAACCAAATGCAACTGAGAAGAATAAGAAAAAAGAGAAAGATCGAGATGAAGGAACGAACCAGATGATCAATTGAGTCGAACTGGATGAAATCGTGAATTGGACGCGACTGGATGACGAGATTATCAGACGGCTGCAAGCAAACGGAGGCACAATATCCTTCTCCCTCAGCTTGTTGTGGGTATCCTATTAGAGACGACTTGTTCACTCCCAACATGATTTGAGTTCGATCCGAAGGGCGGAGAAGAAGACAAAGCTCCTGCCATTCTCTCTCCGTTGTCTTTTTGTCCGTGGATCCGAAGATGAAGAAGCTCTGGCTTTGACAAAGGGCCTACAGCTCATGGGAAATGGCCGTTACGAGCGATGCTAACGTTGCTACTCTTAAAGTTCACAAAAATAAAAAAATGACATGACGGACCGCATTTGTAAGGCCCAAACTACGGGGTTCTTTTTCATGCAGCGACCATTCACTAAGTATTTTCCTGTAAAATCCTCAATACTTTTCTATATATATTCAGTTTTCAATTTTACTTTATTTATCACCACCCTATATGTAATCGATCTCCTGCTTCTTCTTAATTACAACTTGGTTTTTTGACGGGGCCCTACAAAGTCACTTTATCCAGAAGGCACACTATTGGGGTCATTCCAATGGATTTTGAACGTCATCGTAACCGATGACCAGAACAGAGGAAAGTGGGACTGGTAGGCGTCAAGTTTATAGCGTACTGGATAGGGATCCGGATTAGTAGTACTTGGGTACAGGTTAAGACTTTGAATTGAAGTCCCTATAACCCAGGCCTAGAACCCAAATAGAGGACTTGGTTCAAAGGCCAAATCAAGGCCCAATTTAAGACACTTTAATCATGAGGGATTGCCAGGCTATCACCATGCTAGAGACGTGCTGCTGGTCCAACCTGACCCGCTCCAATGCAAGGCCTCTATCCCAAATTTGACACTGGAACTGTTTATCTATCATGTAGTGAAATTTTGTTATTTGATCAGCTTTGAAGCCCTAATGCTATATTCCAGGATAAGATGCTTTCCATTTTGGGATATTTGATTGGCACACAAGAAATCTCCCTTCCCACTCACACATTTAAAAATAAAAAGTAAAAAGCCCTATGAAGTTACATTTTTGCCCACCCTCCTCCTGTCTCTCCCCACTCCTCCGGCGCTGGCCTGGACTGGCGGCGGCCACCGGCTCCAGCCCATGTTGGGGGCGGAACCCTCCCCTCCCCTTCCCTCCCTCTTCCCTCCCTCCTCCCCTCCCTTCCCTCCCTCTTCCTCCCCCAATGTTTTCTCTCTCCCTTCCCCCTTTCTCTCCTTTCCCATCTCCGGGTCGGGCTTGGACCAACGGCAGCCACGTCCCTCTCCTCCCCTCCCTCTCTCTCTCTCTCCCACCCTCTCCCTCCCCCCTCTCCCCACCTCTCTCCCTCTCCCTCATCCTTCTGCCAAGGAAAGGAAGGATGAGGGAGAGGGAGAGGGAGAGAGATGGGGATGCCCAATCTACCTCCGGCCAAGGAAAGGAAGGATGAGGGAGAGGGAGAGAGATGGGGATGCCCAATCTACCTCCGGCCAAGGAAAGGAAGGGAGAGGGAGAGGGAAAGGAGAGATACGGAGCTAGAGACAGGGAGAGGGGGGGAGAGAGAGAAGAAAATGGGGGAGGGGGAGGGGGAGGGGGAGGGGGAGAAAGGGGAGGAGAGGGTCGTGGCCGCCGCCAGTCTGGGTCGAAGCCAGTGGTAGCCGTCGGTCCAGGTCGGAGGCGGAGATGGGGAGGAAAAGAAAGGGAGAAGGGAGAGAGAAAACAGTGGGGGAGGGAGAAGGAAAGGGAGGGAATAGAGGGGAAGAGAAGGATCCGCCGCCGGTCCAGGCCAACGTCGGGGGGGGGGGGGGGGGGGGGGGGGAAGGGTGGGCAAAAATATAACTTGATAGGATTTTTTTTATTTCTCTTTAAATGTGTGGGTGGGAAGGGAGATTTCTGGTGTGCCCTACCATGTCCCATCCATTTTTCATATGCTCGAAAGGTACTGGAAGAACTTCTTAAACATATTAACACAACCCAAATGTACAGGACCAATTGCAGAATTCAATTGAATGAAAAGGGCTTGTTCAATCAATGTGTTGACGTGGTTGAGAATTTCTTTTTTTTAAAGAGACTTAAGTTTGTACACGTGAGCACATCACACATGTCCCTAATTAGAACAAAAAAAAGGGGCATTTAACGATAGGTCCCTCGTCATTGTGTTTTATAGCCTAGGGTCCAAGATAGTTTCTCATAGAGGCGGCAGTCCTCTTTTAAAACTAACATAGTCAAAAGGACAAAAATGCCCTCTCTATATGTCAGCAAATATGCCTCGTTTAAAAATATTTCAAATTGTCATACAACCCGCGACCTAAGTAATTATATAAGTTTGCTGTGAATTTATCTAAGCTTACCGTGAATTTATCTAAGCTTGTTCTCAAGTTGTCTTAGTCTGCTATCAATTAAAATGGACTTTAAATGAGTTTATCTGTATACTTCATGATTTTATCTGAGTTTGATTTGTAATTAACTGCGTTTGTTATCAATTAAACAGGGTTCCAAGTAAAATTATCTGATTGTGACACGATTTTATCTGATTTTCTTCTGAATGTATCTGAGATTCTTATAAAACAATATGAGTTTGGTATGAGCTTAAATGGATCTCGTATGATTTTATTTGACTTTGAAATGTATTCAACTTTGTTTTAAATGAGTTTCTCTGAGTTTGTTATGAATTTATCTGAGTTTTGTATAAGTTGTCAGACTTTGGCATGAAGTTATCTGACTTTAAATTAAACTTATCTCTGTTTTGTATGAATTTATGTAAGTTTGATATGAATTTATCTGTATTTGCTGTGAATTAATCTGAGTGTGATATGAATTAGACTGGATTGAGGTTAATTTATCTAAGTTTGATGTGCATTTATATTAATTTGATGTGACTTTATATGAATTTATCTGCGTTCGAAATCATAACCAGTTCACAAAAAAGTTATGTCCCACCAATATGAATTTATCCGTATTCGATATAAAATTATCTGACTAGATTAGCTTTGGTTTGACTAGATTTGGTTTGAATTTATCTGAATCTAATATAAAATTATATGTATTTGAAGTGAATTTAAATGAATTTGGTTATGATTTTATCTGACTTTGTTATGGTTCTATCCAACTTTGCTTTTGGACTGGGATGAGTTTGATATCATTTTAGCTGAGTTGTATATAGTTTTGTCGAAAACCCATCTTCCTACATTTAGATTTGGCAGTAATAAGGGAAAAACGATGAGTTTGAGCTAAAAACCAGGATTAGAATGCATGACACCTATTCAAACTGTTAGAAGGGCAAATCAATCATAAAATAAAATCTGATATGGCATGCTAAGGGACCACCGCCCGAATTAATCCCATGCGCAAGGGACTTTAGGCCTTAAACAGTAATGTTGTGTACTGGAGGCCTTACAAGACCAATCTAAAGGACTTTTGACTAATTTACCCCAAAAAAACCATATGAGGATAGCAATGATGTTTTATGAGTTATATCAAAGAAACCTCTCCCTTTGGTTGTCAGTACATTACATTTTGCAATACTAGTCAATTTTATTTCATTTTTTGCTGGAATGGCCTAAAATTTTCGTTCTGGTCCTTCAGCCAAAATGGAATGGGGTCAAAATAGAATGGCCCAAACTCTAGTCCATTTCGGTCAATTTCGGATTGTAGAATAAATTTCACTAATGATTTTCTCGATATCCATATAAAAAAGCTTGCAAAATTTATTTTTCTATTTCTACATATATGTATAGATATTTTAATTTTTATTATTTCGAAAAGTTGTGCGAAATTCTGAAATATCCCATCTTGGAGGCTAGACCGAAATGGTGACCGAAACAAAATTGACCCCTATGCTTTTGGCCCCATCCTTCTTATTTGTTGGTGTATGATGTTGACTATGGTGTGCCTTGGCTTGTGCCTATCATGCATGAAGCCATCCCTTTTGTTTGTTATTTATTTAATTTTAGTTTTCTCCTTCACTAATTTTCTCTTGTTGTTTTAGTAACTTTCCAAGCGTTTTGAAAACAAGTAATCATAGCTCTTTCTTTCGAAGCCCAGATACGGCATGAATATGTGATGTGATTTTACATATAAAAAGAGGAGTATGAGATATAATGCAACACAATACATTGTTCATCTTCAAGTATCCGTGCATCATAGGACTTCTTTCTCTAAATAGTAAAAATACCGACCCACAGAAATATTAGGTATGGAAACTAGGAGGGACAAAAAGGCTGTAAATCTGTGGTTCTCACAAAAGAAGTACATCTCACAGGTACTTGAAAAATTCAATATGCAAAATGCCAAGCTTGTGCCTACTCTACCTACATGTCACTTTACCTTGAGTGCTAGACAATCTCCTACTACATATTAGGGAATTGAAGAAATGTCCAAAATACCGTATGCTAATACGGTGGGATGTTTTAATGTATGCAATGATTTGCACAAGATCGGATATTGCTCAAGCAGTTGGTGTGGTACAAAAGTACATTGCGAATCTAAGGAAAGAGACACCTCTCTCATGCTTAAAGAAGCTCCCCCATGATTCTCACCTCTCTATCAAATTAACGTTTTCCTTATATAATCCTAGAACCTTGAATTGAAGTGGAACCTACCTTTAAATTGATCATATATATAAATTTGATTGAAATTAGGAAAATTAAATAGGAAATTGAATCGCATTAAATGGTCTGGCTCTGATGGCTGATATAGCTCTTTAATTGCAATAGTATTTGGCTAAGGTAGGAATAATAGCACATGCATGGATGAACTATTTTTTTTTTAATGGCCAACCCAACAGTAGGGAACGCTTAGATTGAGGTAAAATTTGAGGATGTCTTATATATTTGTAGAGAGTTTATTTTGAATAATTTGAATTATAATAGGTGGGCTAGGCCCTAGTGTGGAGAATTCGGATTTAATGACTTAAAGATGGGTGCGCCACACTGTGTGGTACACACTCTCCTCCCACGGGCTTAGCGATAAAAGTCCACGCCAAACAAAAATATGTACTTAATTTGAAGATATTTTCTATTAATCATAGAAAAAGTTTAATTTCTACCAAAAAAAAAGTCTACTTAACTTGAACATGTATTACTAAAGTAAATTAAAAAAAGGTTGGAAAAAATTCTCAACAATATCAACAAAATATTAATATTATGAGTTAATTAAAGTAATTGTGAAATTTCATTATCAACGTTTTTTTATAAGTGGATCCGATTGAGGAGAGTAATCAAATTGTAACCCACTATTAGATTATATGAGAGTTTTAAGTAGATTAAACTCTTTCCCTAAAGAATATATTCTACGATTCAAGCTCTTTGTATATATACTGCTAATAAGGATTAAAAAATCTCAATTATTTAAGTATTAAAATTGTAGACCAATCACCAAATATGATAATGGGCTAGACAAAGTGGGTAGTGTTTCACTCAAAAATGAAAAGAGGGGAATTTTATTCATTCTTGAAAATTTTACAGAAAAATGTGAAAACGACATGCACGTGTATTTGATTGTGCTTAAAAAAGTCACTTTCACTTTTGTTTACATGAGTTCTGTTTGTCTCACATTCTAAGTGTAGGTTGTTTATAATTTTTATACAATCCCCTCTTCAGGCTTTGGAGATTAAATACAAAAGAAAAGGTACAACAGGTACCAGGAAATGAAGAGAAAACGAAAGAAGGTTGATATTCTTCAAAAAGTTTCCTACGAAGTTGAAGAAATTTGCCTTATAGTCTCCTCCACCAATCTTTGTAATTTATCACCCTTTATGTCGAAGAAAAGTTAACAGTGATGTCTACTTCAAAACAACAAGAACATATTTCTTCTTCCTCTCTGATGTGAGAGAAATAAATGCTATTATTTGGAGATTGTCACCCAATCTTGGAATTAATTGTTGCCTAGTAATCGCCTTGAGAAGAGAGGAGACGTAAGTCTTCTGTGTGGAGAATGACAGAGTTTCTGGACTTCTTGTTCTGGATGCGATGCCTGCCTACTTCCCCAAGTGTTCCTTTTATAGCAGTTATGAGGCCATAACCTCGAAAATCATGGAAGAGTAGGGGCAGTTTTGAAAAATGTAATTAATGGAGGATGTAATTGCTTTTCTTGCTGTTTCAACGGTCACCAGAAGTGTAACCGCTTAGATCGTGGGTGATAACTGTGAGGCGGCCAGTGAAAGGCATTCGTAGTGTCCAACAGCTAGTGCTCTGAGTGGTGAGCGGTAGCCACAGTGTCTACCCAGCGGCCAACTTTTTATGAGTTAAAGTGGCTGGTGAAATTCTATGTGCTTAGGTTGTTGAAATTCTGTCATTATGATCGGTCAATTCCACCGGTCAGTAAAAATGACAATTTTCTTTATGGATATGAATATTTTTCCTTGAGGAATGAGATGTATTTAATGAATAATTTTTTTTGTGTGCCAATAGGTAGTTTTAACCTTGAAAAAGTACAAACTCATTATTGTCCTAATATTCATGTCACATACTTAAATTGTGATCTACAATTAATTCTAATTTTGATTTTAATTAAAAGACACAGGAGGCTTATCACAGTTCATCGTGAGTTCTTCAACACATTAATTACCCGCAAGTTCATGACTGCCATGTTGAGACAGTGGAAAATACAGGTCAAACCTATAGGAAGCGAATTAAGAAAAACTTTCAAATTAAGAAAAGTGATTTTTTATATGATGAATTAGCTGTTGTGAAGAGCAAATAAGTAGAAATAAAATCAAGCAAATAACAAGATAAAACTACCAATCTAATGATAATGATCAAGGCATATCCAATAAGTAATCCAAATCCTTTTTTTATCAAGAAAACTCAACTTGTCCAATTCATTGCTTCAGACCTAGACCAGATTAATGCATCAAGATCTGGATGATCTAACTTTAAAGTTCCCTTTTTCTCCTAATTTAGATAAATTAAAAAAATATTAAAACCAAAGACCTCCTTCCCTTCATAAAGTTATTCAAATCATCTAAGCATTACTCATCAAACATAAGCATAATCCGTCAAAGAAATCACAGTCCTAATAATTGCCTATTAAACGTAAGCATGAATGATCAAAGACAAGATTTTAATATTAAGAATTATTGCATAGAAGGCACTGACTGGTATGAAGACAAGCCTATTAATAAGTAAATTAGTAACATGAACAAGCAAAGAATGACTTAATTAAAAAGGAAAAGAAAACTTAGCTTCATCCCAAGCCTCAATCACAAATTAGCCAGACATTGCATAGAAGAGAACCTTATCTTTCATTAATATGGTCTTCAGTACAATCTTTTCCTAAAATTAAGTCTTGCTTGGACAAGGCCCAAGACTACCTTTAAACAAAATAAAATTAAAATTAAAAGTGGAGACCTAAAACTAGAACCATAGATCTAGAAGAGAAGAAGAGGGGAAAGAGGGGAGTGGGACATCCTAGCCTAAGAGAGGGCATAGGACGTCCCCCAATAGTGTGCTTCCTTTTATATATTTTTTAGCACATGGTTGTCTTTGTTGGACTCCTCTGACTTGGCTTGCACTCCAAGCAATATCTCATTATCTGAGCAACTTTTTGAATTTTGGATTGCAGCAATGACCTCCCCCATGTTGGCTTCTTTGTTGTGCAACTCTTCCATTTTGGGGCCCTTTAAAGATCTCCATGTATTGAGATTTTGTGGAGATGAGAGACAGACCATGTGGGCGTCCAAGGGGTGAAGTGGGCACCACTGTTGGATGTCCAACTCTTCTTGGGGTTATTCTTTCTTTTTTTTTTTTTTTTTACCTCCTTTCCCTTTTTGAGTTGATTTGATTTTCTTCCCCATTTTCACAGGTTTGAACTCTTTCAAATCTTCTTGGGAGAGCTTTCCATACGAGTCTCTATCTTATTCCTCGTCTAGAACTCTTATCCACAATTTCAAGTCTCTTTTGATCAGCTTCCCAGTTCCCTTTTAGTTGGAATCTCAAATCTTTAGGGCACGTTTGGCAAAAGTCACTGTGAAGGAATCCTTGTCACTTTCCATGATTTTGCAGATTTCTCATGTTTGGTTGGGAGAGGATTTTGAGAGAAAAGACATGTAAAATCCTCTAATGCAATTATTTCCCATGTCAGACCCCCCCCCCCCCCCCCCCCCCCCCCCCCCCCCCAGGATGCAAGGAATCCAATGAAAAGGAGAAAGGCAGAGCTACAGTGCATACACAGTGCCTTGGAACGGTAATATGGTTTTACCGGTTTTTGCCTTTTAAACATACCTTTTGGGCCACAAAATCAAGATCCAAACCGTTAAGATGGTTTAAACAATAAAAAAATGGCTATATCCCCAAATTTCAACCGTTGATTCCTTTTGGATCTTGAGATATTTGCATAAACATCCGAACCGTTCAATGGAAATTTCTGCTATGCTGTGGGCCAAAAAGGGGATTAAATCCAGTCCGTTTTTTTTATTTTCTGGTTCCTGTGGGCCCCACAATCATGATATGAACCATTAGTTATTTCTAGGAGGTCAAACACGGCTAGTTGACCAGATTTCAACCGTTGATCCTTTCCATATCTTGAGATATTTGCAAAAGAGTCCATGTACTAAAATATTAATTTCTTATTCCTGTGGGCCCCCTTTGCACGATCTGAACCTTACATATTCTCTAGATGACCAGAAACAACTTTGAGGTGAATGTTGAGGTCTTGAATTTTCATGGATTTTGAGAAATTTTTATAAAAATATTTATAACCATTGGATCTTACATTCTACACATTGTAGGAATCCTCCCTCCATCCAAACATGCAACTCTCAATGGGAATCCTACTTGAGGATTGTGGCTTTCTTTGGAGATGGAAAGAATCCTCTAAATAGAGGATTCTTCTACGTTTACCAAACGTGCCCTTAGGGATAGGGAAGAAGCTTCTCAATCTTGGAAACTTGAGATAGAACCCACCCTCACTAGGCGTGTATCCACCCTCACTCACTGGGCGTGTATCCACAATTTGGCTGGAACAACCTCGCTGGGCATGCATGGGGATCCACGGACCACGCCCAATGAGGGTGTGGTCTCCCTTGATTTCTTTTTCTTCCTTTTCTTCTTTTTCTAAGTCGTATCTCTAGTGTGGGTCCCATCTCTGTGATAATTTCTTACAAAGATAAACAGAAAATTTCAATAATAATTAATAACATGGGACTCATGCATGCCATGCATGGGACCTAACTTAATGCACTATGATGCCATAATGATCCTATGCAATGGTTCCCGAAATTAATGCATGTTTAAAAACTTAACAGCTCAATTGGTGGAATCCTAAGGTAATGTCTACCATCATTTTTCATAAACTCATGCAAAACTGATGATTTTGACTGGAATCCCAATTTAATGCTCATATGCACGAAATCATGAGACTCTAATGCAATTGGCCCTAATTAAGTCCACAAATCTGCATGAAATGATGCCTTAATGAGTCTAGAAGTGGGACCTATTGAGGAGCGTAATGAGTTTGTAGCCCACTATTAGATTATATGGGAATTCTTAGTGGTTCCTGCTCAATTTGAGTGAGATTTGATGTGTGGTTTATTTTTATTGGGGTTGCATTTTTTTTATGAGTGGACCCTATTGAGGAGCGTCATGAACTTGTTAGACTACTATTAAATTATGTTAGAGTTTTTAGTGGGTCCAATTTTAATTGAACGAAATTTGATAAGAGATCATAAAATAAGGTGTGATTTATTTTGATTGGTTTAAATTTTATATAATCTACGAAAAGTATCATGAACTTGTGAGATTAATGTTTGATTTATGTGTGAAATTTAAGTGGGTCAAACTCCGATTGAGTGAGATTCTAATGAAACCATTATCATGTATTACGTAAAGAGTCCACAATAAGGTGAGCCTAACTCCATGATCTGGACCTGAGATGAGAAGTATGCATCTACTCCAAGGAGAACATTGGTCATGTCAATTGGTGGGCCAAACTCCAAAGGGGATGAAATCTAGCATGGAGTTAATGAGGATAATGATTTTCTGTGGCTTAGATTTAAGATGTGGGTTCAATAGAGTGGGCTCAGAGTTTATAAGGGGTAATGCTGGAATGTGATTTTTTAGGAAATTGACAAGGATAGTATTGGAAAAGATTAAAACAACTAAGCGTGGTTTCTTGAATAAAGAGACGAGAACTGCTAATGCCACACCTCAAAATTCTTTGAAAATATCCCTTCTATCTACACACCCACAATAAGTAAAAAGATTATCAGGATTTCTCTCTACACATCCTTTTTTTTCCCAAATTACCCAAACTCCTTCACCCTCATTTTCTCTGTCAACGCCCCTTTTCCCCCTCCCTCTTTCTCTATCTCTATCCGTCCCTCTCACTACCCGCCGCCCTATCGCTTGCCGCCAGCTCTGAGTGGGGGAGTGTAGAGAGAAATTAGATACGGTATGAAACTATGAATGATGTCCATTTTGGTAATCTCACACTTGGTTATATTGGTCTAAAAATAAAGGAAAGTACTCAAAGATGTTTAAAGTGTGGCACCTTTAGATAGGGGTTCACAAAACATATGTCGACCCGTAAAACCGATCCGATCCGATCCGATCCGCGGATTTTTAATCGAATCGAAGGTAAATGAATTGGTGACGAATTGAAAATCTTGTAATCTGTTAGCAACGAATCGATGACGAATTTCTCTTCAATCCGCGTATTTAATCTGATTCGATCCGTTGTCATTAAATATAAATGAAAAAAACTTAACGGGTCTAAATATAAGTTAAGATGTCTAAATATAAAAAAAGAAAAAACTTCAGAGGTGAAAATGTAATTCACTTATATATATATATATATATAAGTATAACAATTGAAATCCTAGGCCAAATTTCACCCTAGCCTTGAGAGCATGCTCTTCAAATTTTCTTTAACATTAGAGTTAACGAATTGAACGGATTAAGCCGATCCGATCCGATCTGTGTATCCTACACGGATTGGATATGATCGGTTTTTAACAGCAACGGATTGATAACGAATTCCAAATTCATCAATCCGTAAGTAACGGATTGGTAACGGATTTAACCTAATCCGCACCAATCTGATCCATGTGCACCCCTACCTTTAGAGCCACAAACCCATTTTTAATTTCCTCTCATAGAGTGAGGTGGCATATGGGTCTTGGATAGAAATAATTGCAGTATTATTCTCTGGTGCAACGATGCTGCAGCGCAGCTAGCCCAGCCCCTGTGTGAGATACTGATGCATACATGTAACATTACCATTTATACCATGGAGCACGCTTGCGTAATTCTCCATCACGGACAGATACGTCCATGCATCTAAATCACATTCCTCTTTTTTAAAAAGCAGTGAAAAAGCAAGAGCATGTTTAAACTATAGCCCTCTGTCATTACGAGCCAAATGGGATTCTTGGCGGATGTATATGAATTTTTGGAGTCCATATCACCAATTGTTCTTTACTTACATTCATTGTTCACCCTAAGTGGGTTATTCACGGTGAGCTGCATTATCTAAAACCCATGTGATTTTGTCTCACGAGCCGCATTATATTGTTATGCAAAACCCATGTGAAATTAATCGAAGAAAATTCACTTGACTATGAATGACATGCTGGTACTCCAGGATTCTTTTTTCTATTTCACATAGTAGCCCCCTCCAACTCTTAGTTATTTCCTATGATGTCCAAATATGGCAAAAGAACACATTAGAAGGATGGCATGGTCCGAATACGGTAAGAACTTAAATATAGCACGGTACAGGTAAAAATAAAAGAGCTTTTTGTATACACCCCCCCTAAGGTTTGTAGGATTTGTAAATAAACCCTGAGGTTTTAGTATTTGCAAATAGGCCCCTGTATCTTCATCTTAATATCTCATGTGTCCCTAAAATCAATAGTTTTCCAACCACCATAGGTTTTTAGAGTAAAATGACACTTTTGCCCATCTCTTTTATTCTTTTATGTATTTATAAAGCATGTAACTTTAACAATTGTACTTACTAAGAGAGAATAACCATATATACAAGGCTCATTTCATTAAATCAAAATTGATCATGACGACAATCAACACTTATACTTATAACCGATTATGATTTAACCAATCCATACATGGCCCACCATTAGATTGATGAAAGTTTCAAAAACATGCTTATGTTTCATGAGTAGGGGGTGTCAAAGAAATATTGGGAATGGGAAAATGTGAAAAAATATTAGTTTTTAGAATTTTGGGAGGGGGTGGTTTGGCATTCTATAAAAGAAATATTGGGGGAAGGCGTAAATGTAAACAAAAGTAAATAAATTATATTTTAGAATTTGCCGATGGGGGGGGGGGGGGGGGGGGGGGGGAGAATTTTAAACTTTTCTCAAATATATGTGGGGGCTCCAAGCCTTGTACTTGGGTCCACCTCTGATCATTTGCATGAGAGATTTATTGAGATAAACTATTGTGATATGAGATAAAATAATGATATTTTTATAAATAATAATATACTCAATTTTGTTTTATGGATATAAGGGCAAAGCTGTCATTTATATAAAAATTCAACGCAAATCTCATGGTGGTTGCCTATTCTTGTTAGTAATATTGATTTGGGGACATTAAATATATTAAAAGAAAAATGAGGAGTCTATTTACAAATACTAAAACTTCAGGGGCATATATACAAATCCTACAACCCTTAGGGGATATAAACAAAAGGCTCAAAATAAAAAGATTTCAAGTACATTTAAGTTTTAATTTAATTAATTTATAATATTAGAATTAATTTTATTTTTTTAAACAATTAAACCCTTTTCCATCTCCTGAATGCTGTGAGAAAATCTATTTTTTTCTTATATGTGTGATACAGCTGCATACATTCGTCTTTTTTCTTATATTTTCTCATTCTATATTGATATGTCGGTGGGTCTAAATCACATTCGTCTTTTTTAAAGAGCAGCAGTGGCTGTGTGGGGACCACGTGTGAAAAAGCCAGAGCACGTTTAAAATTTGGTCGTCTCTCATTATTAGCTGATGGGATTCTTGGCGGATGTATATGAATTTGGTGTCAGCGATTGGACCAATCAATGTAAACCGCGTCATCCGAAATTCACGTGATTTTATCCTTTCAAAACCAACGGTTTGCCGCGTCATCCGAAATTCACGTGATTTTATCCTTTCAAAACCAACGGTTTGCCGCGTCACCCAAAACCAACGTGGAACGGATAAGGAGCAAAATCCCTCAAATTTTTTATGACGTGGCTCCTTATGATTGATTCATCCACAGTGAGCATGCATCGGGAACGATGGGGGATCTGGGCTCATGAATTTTGAAACAATGCGAGTCACTTTTGGCCCAGCTACGTCCATTTTAATCGGACTCATAAAATTGGAACCCACCCACGATACATTGGCTTGGTCTTAATGTGATGAGGTAGTGGGATGAAACCCTTGCAAGTAGGATAGCAAACAAAACGATTCCGGATATGAACTATATTGGATCAAGACCTGATCCGCCTCTAAATAATGGTTCTAGATCCGATTTTCACTCTGAACTGGTTTTGTTGGTTCCAAATCCGGCTCCAATAGAAAAATCCGAAACCCGGTTCATCTAGAATACTGGATCTAATTCCATAACTATTTATCTTAGCTAATTTGTTGTGCAACTGTTTTCATTTTAGGCCCCATCAGAGATCTCCATGTGTCAAAGGGATAACTTTTCCAAAAACTGAGATTTTGTAGAGATGAGAGAGAGACCATGCTGTACGTCCAAGGGGTGAAATAGGCCCCTCTGTTGGACGTCCAACACTTCTTGGGGTTTTTCTTTCTCTATTTTTTTTTTCTCTCCTTTCTCTTTTTGAGTTTATTTCCTTCCCAAACTTCATAGGTTTGAACTCTTTCAAATCTTCTTGGGAGAGCTTTCTATAGGAGACTATATCTACTTCTTCACATGTAAAACTCTTATCCATAATTTCAGATCTCTTTTGAACATCATCCCTTTTAGTTGGGATTTAAAATCTTTGGGGATAGGGGGAGAAGCTTGTCAATCTTGAAAACCTTGAGATAGAGAATTGTTTGGAAGTTTGAATTTTTGCAACAATTTGTTGGACCCCACCCTCACTGTGCGTACATGGGGATCCATGCCGAATGAGGGTGTGGTCTCCCTTATTCGTTTCTTCTTCCTTTTCTTCTTTTATTCTTTTTCCAAGCCTTATCTCTAGTGTGGGTCCCATCTCTGCGATAATTTCGTACAAAGATAAAAATAACAATTCAATAATAATTAATTGCATGGGACTCATGCATGCCATGCATGAGACCTAACTTAATGCACTTTGATGGCATAATGACCCTATGCAATGGTGCCAAAAAATAATGCATGTTTAAAAGCTTAGCAGTTCAATCGGTGGGATAACAATTCAATAATAATTAATTGCACGGGACTCATGCATGCCATGCATGAGACCTAACTTAATGCACTATGATGCCATAATGACCCTATGCAATGGTGCCAAAAATTAATGCATGTTTAAAACCTTAGCAGTTCAATTAGTGGGATCCTAGGGTTATATAGACCGTCGATTTTCATAAACTCATGCAAAATTGGTGATTTTGACGGAAATTTCAATTTAAGCCTCATATGCATGAAATCATGAAATCCTAATGCAATTTGCCCTAATTAAGTCTACAAATGTGTATCAAATATGTTTTGCCCAAAAGGGGAAAAAAATGAAAATGCCTGCTCAAGAAGCTTTCCTTCACCCCAGTTTTATGGTAAATATACATTTTTCTGCTGTTCTATGGCTTTTGTCAGTTTTAACACCTTTCGTACGATAATTGTCTCTTTTGAAAAAACAGTAAAAAAGCAAGAGCACATTTAAATATAGCCCTCTGTCGTTACGAGCCAAATGAGATTTTTGGCGGATGTATATGAATTTTTGGAGTCAGCATCACCCAGTGGATCATTCACGGGGAGCTGTATTATCTAAAACCCATGTGGTTTTGTCTCGCGAGCCACCTTATCTCGTTATCCAAAACCCATGTGAAATGACTCGGAAGCAAATTCACTTGAATATGAAAGATATGCTCACCATGAGTGATTGGTACTCCAAGATTCTTTTTTCTATTTTACACGGTAGCCCCCAGCTCTTAGTTATATTCTATGATGTCCAAACAAGACAGGAATACATCATAAAGATGGCATGGTACATTAAAAACTGCCACTTTCCAAGGCAGCTGGTAAAAATAAAAAAGGTTTCAAGTACAGTCAAGTTTTAGTTTAATTAATTTATAATATCAGAATTAATTTTATTTTTAAAATAATTAAACCCTTTTCCATCTCCGGAATGCCGCGAGCAAATCTATTCTTCTCTTCTATGTGTGATGCTGATGAATACCTGCAACAGTACAGGAGCAGCATAGATTGTCATCATTCTAATATTGATATGTCGATGGGTCTAAATCACATTCGTCTTTTTCTAAAGAGCAGCAGTGGCCGTGTGGGGACCACGTGTGAAAAAGCAAGAGCCCGTTTAAAATTTGGCGCTCTCTCAGTATGAGCCTATGAGATTGTTGGCGGATGTATATGAAGTTGGTGCAGCAATTGGGGGCAATCATCGTAAACCGCATCATTTAGAATCCACGTGATTTTATCATTTCAAAACCGACAGTTTGCAGCGTCACCCAAAACCAACGTGGAACGGGTAGAGAGCAAAATCAAGTGATATTTTTACGACGTGGCTCATTATGATCGGTTAATTCACAGTGAGCATGCGTCACGAACTATAGGTGATCTGGACTCATGAATTTGAAATAATGTGAGTCACCTTTGGCCTAGCTACGCCCATTTTAATTGGACTCGTGAAATTGGGGCCCACGCACAACACATTGGCTTGGTCCCAATGTGATAGGGTAGTGGGATCAAACCCTTACAAGTAGGGTTGTATTGAAACGGTTCGGAGTCAGAACCATACTAGATCTGGACCTGATCCGTTTCTAAATAACGGTTTCGGTTTTGACTCAGAACCTGCCTTGTTGGTTTTAGACTCGGTTCCAATAGAAAAATCCGGATTCGGTTTCGGAATTGCGTTCGCTTAGACGACTGGATCTAAAGACGAAGAAGTAGACGAAGCTCCTTCCATTCTCCCTCTATTGTCTTTTTCTCCGAGAGGATCCGAATACGAAGAAGCTCCGGCCTTGACAGAGACTGACAGCTCCTGGGAGATAGCCATGGCACGTCGCTACTCTTAAAGTTCACAAAAAGAATGGGGTGATGGACCCCATTTGTAAGGCCCAAACTACAGGGTTCTTTTTCATGCAACGGCCATTCACCGAGTATTTTCCTGTAAACTCCTCAATAATGCTTTTCTATATATATATATATATATATATATATATATATATTCAGTTTTGGATTTTATTTTACTTATCACCACCCTATATGTAAACGATCTCCTGCTTCTTCTTAATTACAACTTTGTTTTCTGACGGGCCCCTACAATGTCACTTTATCCAGAAGGCATAAAATTGGGGTCATTTCAATGGAGGTTGAACGTCGTCGTAACCGATGACCAGAATAGAGGAAAGTGGGTCTCGTATGGGTCAAGTTTATAGTGTACTGGATAGGGATCCAGATTAGTAGTACTTGGGTGCAGGTTAGGACTTTGAATTGACGTTCCCGCAACCCAAGCCTAGACCCCAAATAGAGGGCTTGGTCCAAAGGCCAAATCAGGGCCCTATTTAATACACTTTAATTATGAGGGATTGCCAGGCTATCACCACGTGCTGCTGGGCCAACCTGACCCGCTCCAAAACAAGGCCTCTATCCCTATTTTTAACACTGGAACTGTTTATCTATCATACAGTGAAATTTTGTAATTTGATCAGCTTTGAAGCCCAAATGATATACCTCCAGGATAAGATGGCTTCCATTTTTCATATGTTCGAAAGGTACTCGAAGAACTAATTAAACATATTTACACAACCCAAATGCACAGGACCAATTGCGGAATTCTATTTTATGAGGATAGCAATGATGTTTTATGTTTTCGTGAGTTACATCGAAGAAACCCCTCCCTTTGGTTGTTAGTACATGACTTTTTGCAATACTAGTCAATTTTGATTTGTTTTTTGCTGAACGGCCAAATTTTTTCGTTCGGGTCCATCAGCCAAAATGGAATTGGGTCAAAACAAAACGGCCCAAACTCCAGTCCATTTTGGTCAATTTCGGATTGTAGCACAATTTTCACTAGTTTTTTTCTCTCAATATCCACATAAAATAGCATGCATAATTTATTTTTCTATTTCTACATATATGTATACATATTTTTATTTTTTTTTATTCCGAAAAGTTATGCCGAAATTCCGAAATATTCCATCTTAGAGGCTAGACTGAAATGGAGACCAAAACAGAGTTGAGCCCTATGCTTTTGGCCCCATCCTTTTTATTTTTTGGGTTAATGCTTCATCTATTTCTTGGTGTACAATGTTGACTATGGTTTGCCTTGGCTTGTGCCTTTTGTTTGTTATTATTTATTTTTAGTTTTCTCCTTCACTGATTTTCTCTGGTTGTTTTAGTAACTTTCCAAGCGTTTTGAAAACGAGCAATCATAGCTCTTTCTTTTGAAGCCCTAGATACGGCATGAATACGTGAGGCGAATTTCCATACAAAAAGTGAAGTATGGGATATAATACTACACAATACATTGTTCATCTCAAGTATTTGTGCATCATAGGACTTCTTTCCCTAAATAGAAAAAATTCCAACCTATGGAAATATTGGGTATGGAAACCAGGAGGGACAAAAAGGCTGTAAATCTGTGGTTCTTACAAAAGAAGTACATCTCAAAGGTATTTGAAAAATTCAATATGCAAAATGCCAAGCCTAGGCCTACCCTACTTGCATGTCACTTTACCTTGAGTGCCAGACAATCTCCTACTACATATCATGAAATTGAAGAAATGTCCAAAATACCGTATGCTAGTGCCGTGGAATGTCTTAATGTATAAGTTAATTAAAATAATTGTTAAATTTCATTATGAACTTTTTTTATAAGTGGATTCGATTGAGGAGAGTAATCAATTTGTAACCCACTGTTAGATTATATGAGAGTTTTAAGTAGATTAAACTCTTTCCCTAAAGAATATCCTCTACGATTCAACCTCTTTGTATATCTAATGCTGATAAGGATTAAAAGATCTCAATTATTTAAGTATTAAAATTGTAGACCAGTCAACAAAATGATAATGGGCCAGACAAAGTGGGTAGTGTTTCATCCAAAAACGAAAAGAGGGGAATTTCATTCATTCTTGAAAAATTTTCACAGAAGAATGTGAAAACGACATGCTAGATTAGTTTTTTTTTTTTTTAATAATTTTATAGAAAATCTCAGTAAAAACACAAAATATCAAACACCTTATAAAATTCATTGGCTCAACTTTACAAGAGGAAAAACATTGAAATTTGGGTGCGCATGGCACAATGTGGTCGTCATCATCATTATCACTCGATTTGATGACCCTCAAAATTTCAAATTGACGGTTATGAAAAAAGAATGGATGTCGGAACGTCTCTCCCTGCTTCTCTTCTCCGGTGCCTTCTACTAAATTGTACTCATTTTGTCATCATAGTTTTTGAGATTTAGTTGTTATTCAGGTGACTTTTATATTTAGATTCATAATCAAGTCTTTCCCCATATTTCAGTGGCTTAGATTTCAGTTATTGATTTTAATTAGGGTTATAATAGTTTGTACTCTTCTTATACTAGATTTTGTCATTTAATCAAGTTTTATTGACTAATTAATTGGGAGTGCTGCTTTCTGGTTATTTGGTTTACTTATAGATGTACAGGTTTAAAGAGAAATAGAGAGAGAGAGAGTCGGCAGAGCAAATGATTACGATGAGGAAACAATCCTCTCCAAATCAAAGATGGAAAGAGGAAAAAAAGGCAAAAGCTGATGATGATGAATATGAAAGAAATCAGGAGGCAGCTACTGCTGGCTGCCTTCCAAATTCCACTCCCAATGAAGGAGTGGGCATGGAAAAAAAGAAAAAAAAAAATAAAAGCTTCACCAGCAAGAAATAAAAAGTCCATCCAGCAATCCTCATATGAGTCATATCTAACATTTCTTTATTGTCGAGATTTTCGTGCCGGTCTTTCTGATTCTATGCCATTAAAGGTGAGCTGGCGTTGGAGAGGGGGTCCACGCGTTGGGTTGGGTGAGGTCTTCTCCTTGGCTATTGTCATATTGAAAAGGAAAAAGGATCGCCGTCCCTGGCATGGGATAGATAATCTCGCCACGAATCGAAATACTCCAAAGTCCAAATGGAGTTTGGATTTGCTCCGTTATAGGTGGTAATGGACGGGTTCACCAACTGCCAGAAAGCCCAGACCCATGTAGGTATGGGTCTTGACTCCAAATAGAAATAAATTGTCAACATAGGGCTTATGTAAGGTTGCAATTGGCCATTAAGTTTTAGGTGATTTCTCGTTGGTTTTTTTTTTCTTTTCTTTTTTATATAAAATTGTTTAGATATAAACCATGATTTTTTATTTTCTTTTGTCTGAATCATTAGGAAGAAAAAGGGTAAATTAAGAGAGAGAGAGAGAGGTGTAGCTCAATCCTTTTGCAAAATAGCGGAAGCGAGAATACACGAGGGAGAGATGCTCCAAGAGTCAAGCATCACTTACAATTCTATGAGAGAGAGAGAATCATAGTCACACATTATTCTATAGTGAAGAATAGTATAGATCCGATTAGATGCATGATAACTCTCAGGTTGATTTTGTCAAAAATTAGGCAGTTAAAATTCGGATATGATTTTTATTGATAAAGATATCTATTAATTAGATTATATATTTCCTTCTTTGATTAAATCGTGACCTTTATTCCATATAGAATTGTGTGTTCTTTTTGTAGTCTATAAATTTTGAAGCCTTCCAATCTTTTGGTGACATTATATATTTTCGATCGATCATGTTAATTATTTGTATTTTTACTCCTTTTTTTTTTTGCCATTGATTCTGTTTCTCATATCGAGATTGACAATAACCTTGCTTAGGGGCGCAGCTGGTTTTCGATGGTTCTGATTGATATGTATTGATTAGCTGGACTTTGACCATCTTCATGTATATTTTTCAGGGGTGAAAGTGAAAGTGAAAGCTGATGAGAGGAAATATGAAGGCGTGGTTTGTGGTAGCAACATGGGCTTGGTGGAATGATGTGGTTGGACCAACTTGGGTGTGCCCATTCATGGTAGTAGAACGACACACACTCAATTACCAAACGGTTAGTTTTACCACCAAACATGCCACGAATATTAGCTACACGCAGTTCATAGAGGCTCTGCGAGCTCAATTGGCCATACATCTTCTCTTCCATTCTCCGGCAGCTATGCAGACCTAGAAAGAGTCGCAGCTGAGGGTAGAGAGGAGATCGAGCTAGGAATGACGCCACTTGAAAACGCCATCTCGGTCCTTCGGATCAGCAGCTTAAATCAGCAAAGGGCCCTAGCTCGTTCCCTTATAGTTGTCATCCAGATGGTCGCCGAGGCAGTCCGATTCAGACATAATGAGCATCAAATGCGCCAAAGTATTACTAGTACAGAAGTGTTTCAACCGGATGCCGCCATGCTCTGCCTCGAGAACAGATGGTCGGCCCTCTCCACTGCTGTCCAGCAATCCAGCCAAGGAGGAGTCTTTTCAAGTCCAATTGAATTGCGTACAGTCCGCAATATTCCCGTGTATGTGGGCAGCGTGAGTCATAGAGTGGTTACCGGCCTTGCTATCATGTTGTTTGCTTGCAGATCATCAGACCCAGCATCGTATAATCAGTTTATTGAACATCTGCTTATGATAAGGCCTGTTGTTATAGACGAGAAGGTCAAGGATGATGATCCAGAGCCCACGGTGCGTATGAGTGGTCGAAATGGTCTGTGCGTTGATGTGAAAGACGGATTTTACAACAACGGAAATCCAATACAGTTGTGACCATGCAAAAAGACTTCGGATGTGAATCAGCTATGGATCTTGAGAAAAGATGGGACAATCCGATCCAAAGGTAAGTGCTTGACCACTTACGGGTACAGCCCAGGAAGCTATGTGATGATCTACGATTGCAGCACTGCTGCCACCATTTAACAAGTGTTGTGATCTAGGGCCTACGAGAGAGATCAAACACACACAAGTGAACACGGAGATTTACGTGGTTCGGCTTTTGGCCTACGTCCACGGGGAAGACAAGAGAATTCACTATGTAATTAGAAGAGGTTGTACATCATAGAGACCCTTAGTCTCTATTTATAATACCAGCCCAAAGCCCTGTTACACCAAAACACTACTTCTAATCACAGTAGACCTATGATAATAGACCTACTTCTAATCACAGTAGAACATGAGCAATGCAGGGGCCTGGTTTACCAGATTTATTACTTCAATTGAGCCATATAACCTAACAGCAAGTATGGGACAATAGAACCATCATCAAATCCTGAATCAGCACTGGTCGTGAGTGCATAGTCTGGGAATCCTCGCACCACATTCACAGTGCAGACCAACAACTATGCCTCTAGGCAAGGCTGGCTCGCTAGCAATAATACAAAAACCTTCAGTTACGTCCATTGTTGGGTTTAATGATCTCTACATGCAAGCAAACGGATATACCATGTGGGTGGTGGAATGTGAAAGCAGCAAGGTTGAGCAGAAATGGGTTCTTTATCTAGATGGTTCCATACGAACTCATCATAACCGAGACGTACCGCTGCCTCACCTATAGTGATAATCATTCCCAAAGGAAGCACTATCGTTTTGGAAAATTACCGTACGGACGGTCCAAAACCCGACATTTGCCCAATAAAAGATGAAAGAGTAGAATTTTCAGGATAGAAGTTTGTACATAAAAGGACACCGCAAGTATGACGGTTTTACCCTTTACCTTGCGATATCTTAAGGCTGTAGGATATCCTAAGATATGAAATCCCAGGGCCGTACGATATCGCACTGTTACCTACTCCCATCCCAACAGATATCACATTTTTTCACTACTAACTGAAGACCTCTATTTCATCTTTTCCATTTTTGCTTGTGGGTTCCTATAGGATATTACCATTCCATCTTCTTTCATCCGTAGTTTATACATTTTATTCATCACAACTGGTATGTGGGACCATATAACTTCTTAACGTGTTAAAAAAATAACCCATACATGTGGAATTTATAAACCTTTTCTCTGTTTTGATTCTTATGATGGAAACTGTAAATCACCTATTAAGATTTAGATACCCCCATGAAATGCATTATTTTTTTCATCTTCTTGCATTTGATGTATTTTTTTTATTTATATACTGCTCCCCTCATCTTGTATCTTTCACCATTAACCTATTTAATAGTAAATTGGTGAAGCCTATTTTTTGAATTTCTATGTTAAAATAAAATATATGAAGTTGTTACTCACTAGAAAAGAAGGTATTCATAGTCCCTTATAGGTACTAATATTGTGGCATTATATTGTTACTGTAAATATCATAACAAAGGATTTGATGGAAAAATTCATCCTATGATTACTACAAATTTTCATCCCAGGCAATTTTTATTAATAAAATATATTGTGTTTTTATTGTTTTTATTAGGATGTTAGATGCTGATTTGTGTCTAATACTGCACTTTGATGGAGAGCCAGATGTGGATCGCGTACATCCAATATATAACAGTGGCGAGCAAAAGCCTATCTTTGTTTATAGCAACATAACTTACATTTTACTAATTAAAGTAGTTGTTGAAGAAACCAATTGGGAGATGAGAAATGGGTACCCTTACATGCAATACATGTATTATACAGGCCAGAACTTCACATTAGTAGGCCTAAGAGGTGATGACGATCTCATGAGAATGTTCAGATTATTTCGATATGGAGTCGATCCTATCTTTCTGTATATCCATAGAAGTGATGGTGTTGCCACAAACCATCAACCACCAAGTTTAAGGTATGGAATAAAACACAAGACTGCTTGATATCTATTATTATCATTATTATTACCTAGGTCAATTTGGATGCATAGTAGGTGTACAATATCTCAATTAGATCAAGAAGATGAGAAGGTAATGAGAAGCAATGGTTTAAGTAAGAGATTGTTCATGAATGAAGCTAATATAAACCCATCAAGAGTTCTTGAAGATGAGGTCAGTCCTTTTTCAATTACTAGATCCAATAGGTTTGCACTAGAACTTTTGAAATTTAGTTTCTGAATATTATTTCCATTAATGTGTTTATGATTGATCATCCACGATGCAGGTTTGATTTATCAGGCATTGAACCTATTGAGTTCGATTTAAACAGTCCCGTGGCATGTGCTACTCCCCCACCGAGTGAATTCCGGCATTTTATTATAGTAGAAAACGGAGCATGTGTCGTAGAAGTGAATGGAGAGAAATCTAATGCAATACAAGACAATAATATTGTTGACACTTTGATTCCTGATTTAGAGAACACTGATGATGAGCATGTAGAGAATCCCCAACATGACATGTGGAAGGGAAGACAATTTCCAGATCGTGATTTATTCAAAGAAACATTGGCGAAATTTGCAATGTACAAAAAATTTGCTATTAAGCCTCTACAAACGAACAAGAAAGAAGTCACTGCAAGATGTGCCAATCCTATTTGCCCCTAGCGTATCCACACTTCGATTATGGCTTCTGGACCCCAGTTTCAAGTGAGGACATATAACAACAGTCACTGTTATTCAAAGCCAACAATGGGGATGGGACATGGGCAAGCTACATCGATTTTAGTCGCTAAGTTGATCAAGGAGAGGCTTCGTCACCATCCCTCTTGCACACCGAAGAAAATTATTATTGGCTTTCAATTGAGACTTAGTGTTTTACTTAATTACAAGAAGACGTGGAAAGCAAAAGAAATTGCGATGCTTGATATACGTGGTTCATACGAAGAGTCCTTCAGTATTGTGTCCCACTGTTGCCTTGAGCTGGAGAGGACAAATCCTGGCAGCGTAACAGTAGAAATAACAACTTCATGATACCGCCATTCTATATTGATCATGTGGATATGTGATTATCTTGTTCTAATAATACAGATGCATCAATAGGACCGGCTTGAAAAGGTTCCATCTGCCAAGCATTACTCGAATTAGGTGGAAATAAAAAAACTAAAAATAGAATGCAATTTAACAGTCAATCTAACATCCAAAAAACCAATCTATCATAATCAACTTAGACATCAGAATGAGAAATCTTAAGTTGTTTTCCAGCAGGTTCATATATTACCATAAGATTACAACAATTCATAAGAACTGAAGAAAGAGTCATAAAAAAAGAAAATTATAAAGGGCTTAAGAAAGTTCACAAATAAGGCCTTGGCGAATGGTACATAACGCACACTCCTATCATTAATAGTTTTCTCCTTTTTCTAACCCAAAAAAAAAAAAAAAAGTTTCTCCTTGGAAACACATACTAAAGTTGGGGCTTAACTGGAAAGATAATCAAAGTAACCAAAATGCAACTAAGGAGAAACTAATAAACAAGCATTTAAATTAATACATCTCTATGTGTGTAGAGAAAGAGAGAGGAGTGAAAAGATGTCCAATGAATCCAAGATACAAACAAGGTAAACAGAATCGTTACGAACAAGCACTCAACTTGAATGGATTGCAGAAATGACATTTCATCCTATCAATTCATTTCCTAGGCCCGACCAAAGCATCACTTAATTGGATCAGATAATCTTTCCTCGTGATTTTATAGCTAAAAAACTACAATAGCCAGGCCTAGCTGGAGCAAATGACCATGTGTTAGAGGGCAAAACCTTAGTCACAGTGAAAACATTCTACCACTAGCTGCAGAGACCCCTAACAACATATCAAAGTATTCAAATTAAAAAACATCCACACAAGACTAAACTAATAATCTAGAAAGTACACATAAAAACTAAACTCATACCAAACCCAACCCACGAAAGATCTTTCATTGGCTCTGTAATTTATGTGACATGCTTTATTTGTGAAATGTGTGAGGGTGTGGCCCACACGACCACACGCCCCATTTTAGTAAATGAAGATAATAGGACCAGTGGTTGGCCACAGAGGCTAAATGTCACTCGAGGGAGATGAGTTGCTATAAATGACATTTTAAGTTAGTAATATTATGGAAATTTTTGTCACAATTGATATTGGAATTTAATGGCATACCAATTTCTGAATATTAGATAAATTAATATCGCAATACATACTCTCATGTGAAGAGCATCCCTGTAAAGAACATGTTGTTTGTAACGCCCCAATTCCGAATACCGAATATGACGCTAAGGTACCCGAAGTTGGTGCGCTACTTCCCGGAAAATCCGAGAACTTTCAAGATCGTAGTCTGCAGTGAGGTCAAATTTTTTTAAAACTTTTTAAATAATGTCGTAATCAACCGTTGTAATGCGGAAGCATAAGAAAAGATAGCGGAAGCAATAGTATAATGTAAATATGTCAAATATATCAACGCGGAAGTCTGATAAAAATCTCAAGGTGTAATTATCAAGTGTTTATACATAACTGCCTATCTACCCATCTCACTACAAAAATCCTCTCAAAACATCGAAAACAAGCTGCACTCAATACCCCTGTGCAGGCGCTTCGTCTTCCGACTCGACCACTTGGTCGGCCGGCCCCCACCTGTAGTCACCAACTACAGGCGCCTCGTAGAACGCGTCGTCCGCGGGATCATGGTCAGAACCAAAGCACCAAACATGGGTCAGATCCAAGGATCTGGCAAGGCACCATATGCAGACAACACAGGATGTATACAATAAAAGAGAATAGTGACATGTATGTAATCATAAGAGTAATAAGAAACATGATCTAGGCAGTTGAACAGTAATAAACAGTTTAGAATCAGAAAGATAAAGTATTCTAATCTAACCAGGTAACAAAAGGCACATTCACACAAGCTGGATATACCGTAAGATATTATGCCGCGGCCCTCCCATACTGTAAACGTCCCATACCATAAACAGTTTGCGGTGGGGAAAGAAAATAATAACCATGCAAGGGATAACAGCCCTAATAATAATAACATACAATAAATAATACCGATCACACCCTTTTATCGCACCGATCACACCCCTTTATCAAATTAACTCGGACGCGGTATCACACCGTCCGTCTAATCCCAGCTCATCATGATAGCTCTAAGTAACCAATATAGCCCCTACCAGAGATGATCAGTCAACTGGCTGAGCTTAGAACAACTGAGTGAATGTTTAGTGCCGACTCAGGAAACAAGTACAGGTCTGTGTCTGCCTAGACTTACCTTGCGTGAGCAAGGTCTTAACCAAGTCTCTAAGATGTTAATGTACAACAACATGGAACACAGTCCAATATCCAAGTCCAAGTCCAACATCATTGGATCCACTCCAAGGCTCACAACCGTAGCCTGAGGCAACACAAATGCAACACTATGTACATTTCACAAGTAATCATCCCATGCTCATACACAATGAGCCATTAAGCCATTTAACCTAACCTCTTCATTCTATGGTTTCACAAACCCAACCTTAGGCCGTATGAGGGCCCGCCTAGCCACAGACATGGGTCATTTATCTCCGATTACACCATTGGGTCACCACTAAGTAATCCTAGGTTCAGGTCCTCCAATTTCCATTAATTAACAGATTTATGACAACAATAAGGATAAGAGGGAAGAACATCATATGAAATCCTAAAAAACATGGAATCAAATGGAAATAGACAAAGGACCAATCCTAAGTAGTGGTCCACTCTTGGTTCAGGCCTCATCACGTGATTGGATCATTAACGGTAGTCTCAGGTGTCAAAGATAACAAATCTGGTGCTCCTGAAGTTATGGACACCATGGACTACAATTAAGAGTCGAATAATTGACAATTCAAATCCCAAAACCTCAATTGGTGGACCCCACGAGTCAAGGCTGAGTCATGCCATTGATTCTTGTGTGGCACACTTGCTGGAAGCCTATTTGGATGGTCAATGGACCCCGTAAATGATCAAACATCAAAGTCACAGAAGTCTGGAAAATCTCACTGCTCACAGCTTGCCGGGTCGACATCATACCCTAGGATGTTGACCGGGTGAACTGGATGTTGACCTCCCAAGTCGACATCCTGCAGTGTCCTCGGTCGACATCATGGCCGTGATGTCGAACGGGTCCATTGGGACCTGGAGTCAAGCAGCTGGGGGATTTCACAGGGTCCTCTGTGTATCCGGTCGACATCATGGCCGTGATGTCGACCAGGTACACAGGACTCTATTTGTCGGAGAAATTACAGGTCTCAATTATTTCCTGCAAGTTCCTATGTGCCTGGTCAACCGAGACAGGGTCCTGCCAACTGGGTACACTGTCTGTGTAAATTTCAGAAGAAAATAACTGGGACTTGGATTTCTGTCTTTTCAGTGTGCCTAGTCGACCGAGCTGGGGGCCGGTCGACCGAGTACACGCACTATGCAAAATTCCAGATTTCTAATATTTCTTCCTTCTCAATCCATTTTTCATCCAATTCGTTCCAAATCACTTCCATACATCACATACACATAGATAAGCAACAAAACACTCCTATCATCTCCATCCACCATCCAACCGGGCAATTGATCTTCCAAATGGGTGAACCCATCCATCAAATGACCATTTTCCATAAAAACAAGCTCAAAAGAAGATCTAAACAAGCATAATAATCTAATTGAATTGAGGTTACAGAAACAAGGAAAGAAAGTATGCATCTAGTAAAATTGCATAGGGTACTTGCCTCAATTCAGAATTGATGATAGTGTAGAGAGAGAGAGAGAGAGAGAGAGAGAGAGAGATAAGCCGATTCCAAGCTTCTACTAGTGTTGTTGATGAAATTGGGGTGGTCTCTAGCCTCCTTGTGCTGGGATCTTGGGGAATTAGGGTTTGCTTGGGGAGAAAGATAGGTTAAATAAGAGATGAGTGAGAATTTAGGGTTTTAGGCTAATGTTTACAATAGTTTTATAGCTTAGGGTTTAGGCAAATTACCAAAAGGACAACTCAGTTGTAAATGAAAAAGAAATGGGGTCATAGGTATTTAGGTCATTAGGTGGGTTTCTAGAAGGTTCTTAACTTTTAAAGCCCTTCCTATTAATTCTAATAGCAACTAAGTCCTAATCTAATCCAAACCTATTAACTTAACAAAAAGCACCTAATATCTATTTAAGAAATATATACAAGCTAATTCTAAAACTTAGGAACATTAGCCATCTATACTACTAATTCCTAATAATTAGCATATTAAAAATAGAAAATAACATATTAATAATTATTTAATTCAAACCGAGGGCCCACGAGGGGTGGGGCCTCACATTGTTGCCACTGATGACCCCTCATGTGACATTATGGTGCCTGCAACTACAAGAGTCACATTAGAAAATCCATGGCATTATAAAAATATGGGTTCAATGCCTATTGGCATATGTATGTTCCCTA
This sequence comes from Persea americana, assembly GCA_029852735.1. NCBI lineage: Eukaryota > Viridiplantae > Streptophyta > Magnoliopsida > Laurales > Lauraceae > Persea > Persea americana. The sequence goes on from CM056812.1 coordinate 4,605,206, forward strand.
AGACCCATCTAAGAAAGGCAAGGTCTTTGCAATTTTTCAGGCAGCTTCTAGACTTGGGCTTATTGTTGCAAGGACTTGGGCATTCAGTGATGGTGGTTATAGATCTTTACAGTACTCTCCAAGCTCCTACAATGAGCAAATGTTTAAGGTCTCAAAACACCCATTTCACAAAAAAAAAATTCACTTTTTGGGTCTGTTGAGATGATGTATACGATGGGAGGGTGGAGAAACTCTATTATGTATTGTGGCTAGTTTTCTAACCTTTTTTCTCTACAACCAAACAACCCTTTGTGTGTGGTTATCTTCTTTATTTTATATATATATATATATGTAGGCGGTAAAAACGACACCTACTTAGATTAGGATGAGATCGGGGTAGAATGCTTAGGACAGGGAAATGCTGAACGCCTGGAACCTGAAACGGAAGGAGAAAGGCTAACGTCAGAGCCCTTGGCTCCTGGGAGCCGAAGGCACTCCGATGCCTGAGTTAGTTCTGAAGAGACTAAACAGGAGGAGGAAGAAGAGAATGAAACATTCTAGTATTCAGAGCTGTATGCTGAGTATTCCGTACCTTCATGGGGCTGATCCCATGTGTATATGAAGGAAAATTGTTTGTCCATTCTCTGTGAGTGGGGGTAGATGGGGTAAGGTCCCATCAGCCTTACCCTGACATTCGGCGGTAGGTAAAAAGGGCGCATCCCATCAGTAACTTTTGGTCAGTTGACGTGAGGGGATGATGAAGCCGACTTCTTATCGCCATAAATGAGCGCCCCTAACTGTCAGGGCACGCCCGCGCTTTTGGTAGGTGTGATGGTCCACTCTTTGCCTTCGTACTCTTGCCGGGACCAGGAGCGGTCTGGCTGAGCTGGCTCTCTGCTGGCACAGATGCCGAGCAGCCGAGCTGCCCCCTTGCCGAGCTGACACTCTGAACAGAGCTGCCGAGCTGAGCTGATAAATGAGCTGGCACTCTTTACCCGAGCTGCCGAGCTGAGTTGCTGAGCTGGCACTCCTAGCCGAGCTGCAGCGTGGTGCCTCTTGAGCGGGCGCTCCTTACCGAGTCGCCGAACTGCCGGGCTATGCCTGCCGAGACCGAGGTGGATTACCGTGATCCTCGCTTAATCTCGTCTGTACGGTATTTTTCCCACACAATTGCCCCCTAGCTTTTGACCTCTGAAAGTTCTCCAACTTGTGGAGGTCGGAAGCTAAGTAACTGCCTGGCTGGGGCCTCTACCGAGCTGGAGAGATGGTTGCCGAAGTCAGATGTCCGCGATGTTTTTGGCTTTACCGCCGTGGCTGGTGCAGGCACCGCGCTAAGGACGGTTGGCTCTCTGAACAGAGGCGTCGAGCCGCGGGGGTGGTGCTGCTACCAGACCCTGAGGTGCATATGGCTGTGCCGCCAGAGCTGGTGCAAGCACCGCGCTAAGGACGGTTGGCTCTCTGAACAGAGGCGCCGAGCCGCGGGGGTGGTACTGCTACCGGACCCTGATGTGCATATGGCTGTGCCGCCAGAGCTGGTGCAAGCACCGCGCTAAGGACGGTTGGCTCTCTGAACAGAGGCGCCGAGCCGCGGGGGTGGTACTGCTACCGGACCCTGAGGTGCATATGGCTGTGCCGCCAGAGCTGGTGCAAGCACCGCGCTAAGGACGGTTGGCTCTCTGAACAGAGGCGCCGAGCCGCGGGGGTGGTACTGCTACCGGACCCTGATGTGCATATGGCTGTGCCGCCAGAGCTGGTGCAAGCACCGCGCTAAGGACGGTTGGCTCTCTGAACAGAGGCGCCGAGCCGCGGGGGTGGTACTGCTACCGGACCCTGATGTGCATATGGCTGTGCCGCCAGAGCTGGTGCAAGCACCGCGCTAAGGACGGTTGGCTCTCTGAACAGAGGCGCCGAGCCGCGGGGGTGGTACTGCTACCGGACCCTGAGGTGCATATGGCTGTGCCGCCAGAGCTGGTGCAAGCACTGCGCTAAGGACGGTTGGCTCTCTGAACAGAGGCGCCGAGCCGCGGGGGTGGTACTGCTACCGGACCCTGATGTGCATATGGCTGTGCCGCCAGAGCTGGTGCAAGCACCGCGCTAAGGACGGTTGGCTCTCTGAACAGAGGCGCCGAGCCGCGGGGGTGGTACTGCTACCGGACCCTGATGTGCATATGGCTGTGCCGCCAGAGCTGGTGCAAGCACCGCGCTAAGGACGGTTGGCTCTCTGAACAGAGGCGCCGAGCCGCGGGGGTGGTACTGCTACCGGACCCTGAGGTGCATATGGCTGTGCCGCCAGAGCTGGTGCAGGCACCGCGCTAAGGACGGTTGGCTCTCTGAACAGAGGCGCCGAGCCGCGGGGGTGGTACTGCTACCGGACCCTGAAGTGCATATGGCTGTGCCGCCAAAGCTGGTGCAAGCACCGCGCTAAGGACGGTTGGCTCTCTGAACAGAGGCGCCGAGCCGCGGGGGTGGTGCTGCTACCGGACCCTGAGGTGCATATGGCTGTGCCGCCAGAGCTGGTGCAAGCACCGCGCTAAGGACGGTTGGCTCTCTGAACAGAGGCGCCGAGCCGCGGGGGTGGTACTGCTACCGGACCCTGATGTGCATATGGCTGTGCCGCCAGAGCTGGTGCAAGCACCGCGCTAAGGACGGTTGGCTCTCTGAACAGAGGCGCCGAGCCGCGGGGGTGGTACTGCTACCGGACCCTGAATCTTCTGGCATTGATGCAGAGCTGGACGGGGTCGATTCCTCTTAAAGGAGCTCGTCAGTCTCAGGTGGCCAACCCTCGTAGTGGCTGCCAAGGTTATCCCGTCCTCGAGCCTCGTCTTCTTCTGCCTTGTTGAACCGGCTTGCTAGGGTCATCAATTCATTCATTGTGGCCACGGGGAACATGACCAAATGCGCCCGTAGTTTGGTGCCCGGTCGCAGAGCTTGCTGGAAGGACCTAACGGCTACTTCGTCGGAAGCGCCATCGATCTGGCTATAGACAGTCCAGAATCGTCGCCCGAACTGGGTGACGCTCTCGTCCTCTCGCATCCTGAGGGCCATGAGGTCGGCGCACGTCCTCGGGATGGTCCGGTTGGCCTGGAACTTGACCAAGAAGGAGTGTTGGAGCTGCTGCCAACTGGAGATGGAGCCTGCGGGGAGCGTGCAGGACCATCTCAGGGGGAGATCTCCCAAACTGGAGGAAAAAACTCGACAGTTCAGGAAATCGTTGTCGCCCCACACCGACATTCTCTGGACGAAGTGTCGGAGGTGCGCTGCAGGGTCCGAGGTTCCATCGTACAGTGTGAACCTCGGGACGTCGAATTCTTCAGGGAGGGTGAGCCTCCGGATTTCTCTGGAGAGGGGAGACGCGCCCGAGTCTTTAGCTCCGAAGATGCCGAACTGGTCTGGTGCGATACCGGCAGTCTCCATATTTTGACGGACGGCCTGCCTGATATGCTTGTCTAGCCACTGCTTGAGCTCCTCTTCGTCTTCTGGCGTCTGGAGCTTCTTCTCTGACCTTTCAAGCACATGGTCGCTGCTGGAGTCTTCTTTTCGGTGGACGCGCTTCAGGTCTCGCTCGTGAGTTGGAGCTTGGTCGTGCCTGCGTGGTGGACCCGAAGCACGGCTATGCGCAGGAGGTGGGCTCGGGGCCCTTCCATCCCGGAGCTGCTGCCTGAGCCTCCGGATGAGCTCTTTTTGCTCTTGGATGAGGAGGTTTCGAGCCAGGACAGCATCCTGGAGAGGATCTTCCTGGTCGTCGGGAGTGGTCTGGTGACGAGACTTAGCCCGTGCGGACTTCGCACCTGGTTGGGTGACAGATCTGTCACCTTGCCTGGTGTGCTCTTTGTCGTGGCCTTTGCCCTTGGAGGGCCCTTCGCCATTTCTGGTTCTTGGAGGCATGGCGCTTGAAAGCTTTTTGTTCAGTTCCCACAGATGGCGCCAAACTGTAGGCGGTAAAAACGACACCTACTTAGATTAGGATGAGATCGGGGTAGAATGCTTAGGACAGGGAAATGCTGAACGCCTGGAACCTGAAACGGAAGGAGAAAGGCTAACGTCAGAGCCCTTGGCTCCTGGGAGCCGAAGGCACTCCGATGCCTGAGTTAGTTCTGAAGAGACTAAACAGGAGGAGGAAGAAGAGAATGAAACAGTCTAGTATTCAGAGCTGTATGCTGAGTATTCCGTACCTTCATGGGGCTGATCCCATGTGTATATGAAGGAAAATTGTTTGTCCATTCTCTGTGAGTGGGGGTAGATGGGGTAAGGTCCCATCAGCCTTACCCTGACATTCGGCGGTAGGTAAAAAGGGCGCATCCCATCAGTAACTTTTGGTCAGTTGACGTGAGGGGATGATGAAGCCGACTTCTTATCGCCATAAATGAGCGCCCCTAACTGTCAGGGCACGCCCGCGCTTTTGGTAGGTGTGATGGTCCACTCTTTGCCTTCGTACTCTTGCCGGGACCAGGAGCGGTCTGGCTGAGCTGGCTCTCTGCTGGCACAGATGCCGAGCAGCCGAGCTGCCCCCTTGCCGAGCTGACACTCTGAACAGAGCTGCCGAGCTGAGCTGATAAATGAGCTGGCACTCTTTACCCGAGCTGCCGAGCTGAGTTGCTGAGCTGGCACTCCTAGCCGAGCTGCAGCGTGGTGCCTCTTGAGCGGGCGCTCCTTACCGAGTCGCCGAACTGCCGGGCTATGCCTGCCGAGACCGAGGTGGATTACCGTGATCCTCGCTTAATCTCGTCTGTACGGTATTTTTCCCACACAATATATATACATATTTAGTCTTTTGGTTGCTCTCATTGGATACTGATAGTGATACCAGAATTTGAGGAACTCCTGTGGAGAATTCCAAATACCTAAATTCTTATGAGAAACTCTGCCACTGGAATTCCTCCACTGCAAATATTGAAAGAAAAAGCATCTTGAATTAAAGAATTTGGAGCGTATAAAAGGAAAATTGCAACCATTTTATTATAACAAAAACTTGCTCATGGTTTTAAAGCATGGTCTTAGACACTGTCAAAACCTTTACATATGGGCTCACATTCCCCAGTAATCAAGAGAAAAAAAAAATGATGCTTGTAAACACATTCAGACCACAGAAAGACTTCTTAACAAACATCTCATCACCTCCTCAAAAGAAATGCCATCAAATACATGTTGGTCTGCAACCTAAAACCTAGGCAAACACGGATCGATTTCTCAGAGCCTGTATGTAAAACTTAATACAAAAGAAAAAAGAGAATATTTAAGCAATTGGTAACTCGATCTGTAACCAGATCTAACAAGGTGAAAAAAAAATTCAATCTTATCTTCGTAAGCATGCAACTAATTGCTAAGTTGCAAAAGACAGGCATCTGTTGAGAATAAATAGATTCAGTTGGACTTGACCCCATGTTTTCTTCATCTTGATGTGGAATTTTCTTTTGGTGAAAAATTGCATGGACTTAGGGACTACAGTACCATCCCCCACCGCCATTGGTTACATTGGTTAGTACACGTCTAAAAGCCCTTCTTCCATTGGTTGAAGAAGCAAATACAAACTACATAGCACTGCAGTTCTTGAGAAAACAAAAGCTCTAATTCAAACAAGAAAGAGAATTAACTTTTCATTACATTTAATAAAAATATCAATTTGAAGATGTAGAGTAAAAAAAAGAAGAAAAAACAAACCCAGAAGCCCAAAGCCATCATTTCCAAAAATGAAACTCAGAAACCCACAATCACATTTGCCCATTTTCGTGGCATTTCAGATCATTCAAAGGAACCCACATAATTCCAGGTGGGGCCCGCCTGGGGATCCACCAAGTCAAGGTGGAGATCAGAAGATCCAGATGGGATCACCCACGATCTCTCAAATTAAATAGTGTAAAAATGCCCCATTTTATTTTATTTTAAGTGTAAAACCCATTGTAACACCCCAATTCCGAATACTGAAGTAACCGCCAAGGTACCGGAAATTGGCGCGCTACTTCTCAGAAAATCCGAGAACTTCCAAGATCATAGTCCGCAGTGAGGTTAAATTTTTAAAACTTGTTGAACAATAAAATAATCAACAATTATATTGCGGAAGCATACGACAAGATAGCGGAAGCAATATGTATCATATAAAATGAATAAGATGGAACAGGGCCGAAGTCTAACAAAATCTCAAAGTATGAATAACCAGTTTAATTACATATTTGAATAATACCCTGCTCACTACAAAATCACTCAAATCCCAAAAATAAGTGTGCACTCAGACACCCAGTGCGGGCACTCCATCCTCCAGCTCAATCACCTGATCGGCCGACCCCCAACCGTAATTGCCGGCTACAGGCGCCTCGTAGATCGCGTCACCCGCGGGGTCAATGTCGAGACCTAAGCACCAAAGATGGGTCAGATCTAAGGATCTGGCAAGGCACTATATACAGATAATGCAAGATGTATGCATCAAAGAGAATAGAGACGATCATTTAATCATAAGAATAACAAAGAAACATGAGGTAGGCAATTGAGCAGTAAATAGCAGTTTAGAATCAGAAATATAAGTAATCTAATCTAACATATATCAATATGACACATTCACACAAGTTGGATACCGCGGGATATTATGTCATGGCCCTCCCATACTGTAAACAGTTGTGGCGGGGAAAAGTAAAATAACCATGTAAAGGATAACAACCCTACTAATAATAATAATAAATATAATACCGATCACACCCCTTCATCGCACCGATCACAGACCTTAATCACATTAGACCGGACCCGGTATCACACCGTCTGTCTAGCCATAGCTCATCATGATAGCTCTAGTCATAACCAAATATAGCTCATACCAGTAATGATCAGTACACAGGTTGAGCTTATATCATCTGAGTGAATGTCTAGTGCCAACCCAGGGAGCAAATACAGATCTGTGTCTGTTTAGAATTACCTTACACAAGCAAGGTCCTAACAAAGTATTTAAGAGGTTCAAGTATAAATTTATGGGATACAGTCCAGTATTCAAATCCAAGTCCAAGTCTAAGTCCAATCACCATTGAATCCACACTAGGCCCACAACCATGGCCTTAGTCTATAACAATGTAAGTAGCCAATCCATATCTATTCACAACTATACATCATGACCAACCTCTTCATTCTAAGGTACTACACACCCAACTTTGGCCGTATGAAGGCCCACCTAGCCACAAACACGGGTTATTTATCACCGATTACATCACCGGGTCACCACCATGTAGTCCTATATTCAGGTCCTCCAATTTCCCTTTAATTAACAGGATTATAACAATAACAAGGATATAAGAGAAGAACGATGTATAAAATCCTCCAAGCAATAGAATCAAGTGGAATAAGCAAGGGTCCAACTTAGGTAATGGTCCACTCTTGGTTCAGGGCCCTATCAGTTAATTGGATCCCTAACTGCAGTCTCAGATACCAAAAGATGTTATATTTGGTGCTCCTGAAGTTACGGACATCATTGACTACGTTTAAGGGTCGAATCACTGACAATTCCAATCCCAAAAACCTATTTGGTGGTCCCCATGAGTCAAGGTTGAGTCACACCATTGACTCGTGCTTGGCACATCAATGGAAGTCTATTTGGATGGTCAATGGGCCCCACAAACGATCACAATCTCAAAAGACTGAAATCTGAAAAAAGGTTACTGTACACAGTGTACCAGATCGACCCCCTAGCCTGGGTGGTCGACCCCGCACATCGGTGACAGTAATTAGTCACTTGGCATGCACTACTCTGATTTGGAAATCCTCAGTGTGTCCGGTCGACCTCCTAGCTTGGGCGGTCGACCGCATACACTAGGATTTTGAAATAAGGACATCTTCCAGATTTTAGCCTTCCCCAGAAATTCCTTTGTCCCCGGTCGACCTGGCGCAGGGCCCGGTCAGCCGTGCACACTGAATTCTGAGCCTGAGAGGGAAATGCCAACTCGCAGTTATTTCCTGCATTTCCCGTGTATCCGGTCGACCGAGCACAGGGTCCGGTCGACCGGGTACACTGGACTGAGAGTCCTCACCCGGTCGACCCAACTACAGGCCGGTTGACCAAGTACATATCAACCAGGCGATCCATTCCAGATTTTTTGTTGTTGTTGTTGTTGTTTAGTGATTGGTTGATATCGACCATTTTCATGGTCGATATTGACCATTCTGCGGGAACCCAAATACCATTTTTATAGTCGATATCGACCATTATGCGGGAACCCAAGTAAAAATTGGGTTTTTAAGGAGGGAGAAGAGGGGGGGGGGGGGGGGGCAGAGGAGAAGGGATAAGAGGGGAGGGGTGGTGTTGCATACTTGTGCTTCTGCTTGTTTGTCTGTTTCACTCACTCTGCTTCTGCATCTGCTTCTGCAACTTGTTGTTGCAATAGAGACTGTAATGAAAAAGGTTGACAAGATCCACCAAATCGCCCATCTGAAGTAATTTACAAAGCGATAGAAGGCCATCAGCCTACTCCGCCGGCCCGTTTTCTTCCACCCCGACTCCGACTCCAATCCTCCCCGCTGGACCACCTCGGGTTTTTTCGCCGTTTATGTGGGTGCAGAGCGGATTCGGCTAAAGAGGAGTTTGGGTTCCAGGCTCGAAGGGGACTTGTCCTGTCCTATGAGGTGGGTTTTTTCAAGGGGGTCTTAAGGATCCTAGAGGACGAGTAAAGGTTTCGTGGTTGGGAGCTCAGTGATGTTTTGCATCTTTTTGCAGAGGTGGGTCTTGATTCTTCTTGCAAGGATCGGATTGGCAACACCACCATCACCTCTACTACTTTTCCCTATGGTTTTTCATGATGCAGTTGATGCAACACCACCCGCGCGCCCCCCTCCCCCCCTGAAAAACCCAATTTCTATTTGGGTTACCGCATAATGGTCTATAGCGACCATAAAAATGGTATTTAGGTTCCTGTAGAATGGTCGATATTGACTATAAAAATGGTTGATATCGACCAATCACTAAACAACAAAAAAAATACAAAAAACGCTATTTGAGGACCTTATCTATAAATACGGTGTTTTTGGGACCTCAGGAGTGGTATGGGGTCCTACGGGGATTTATGTGGTAAATTCCTCTTCTTTTATAACATATCCAATTATGTTGTGTGAGCTTTTTTTACTCTTTTTTATTAAACATGTGTATTTCGCATTATACAATATCCACCTGTAAAAAAAGAAAAGTCCGCACAGTTAAATTCACAATTCCCTTCAATTTTTTCTTTGAGCATTGTTTGACTAAAATCTAAGTGTCCATCTATTGGTTAGCCCACTAAATTAGAGTTTTAGAGAGAGAAGCGGAAGGAGAGAATGTAAAATTGAGCAGTCAATCTAATAGTTCGCTCACTGAATCTAACTTGGCATTTACTATTTAGAGAGGAAATTAACCACACCTTTAAGTAGTAGTCCAATTATGTTGTGTGAACTTGCTGGACTTTTTATTAAACATTTCTCATTTTGCATGACGTTAAGATTCACAAATCGTTTCATTTTTTATAAAAAAAAAAAAACAAAAGAAAAGAAAAAAGAATGAGCTTTTTTCGGCATCCATAAGTTCTTTGATTCAACATGATTAATCCCTCTATTGGCATCCGTAAAACCCACACAAATACATACAAAAAAAATCTACAGTGGTTGCGTAAACTAAATGTGGAGAGCAAGCCGTCCCTCATATGGGTAAATAAAAATACGCTAATTCTTAAATATCTAATATCTTAGCTATAAAGTAGATATTTGCCCAAAAAAAAAAAAACTATTTTAAAGAGGGCTATTGGAAAGGTAGGGGCAGACCACGTTGATGTGATAGACCGTGATTAGTCCACTCACAATCAGTGGAGGGGAAATCCTCACATTATCTTTCAAACTGAAATGTAACTAGCCCAGTAACCAATGCCGAGCACGGTTTACAAAATAAATAATCACATATCATAGGACAAGTTGAACAAAATAGAAATAGAGAAATTAGAGCAAAAATTGTATAGTTACGTAGGAACAACTTTCTATTGGATGCGATTTTCTGTTGGACGCTAATCCTTTATCATGTTTTATGCACCCTATCAACATGGCCCTAGCATTATGCTCAATGGGACATCCTTGGGTCTTAGAGCTATTTTCGCCCTGCTTTGCTATTGGATGTAACTGGATCCTTAAAAGTTCTCTCGGTAAGCGTGCGAGCATTCAATTGCCATGCCCTTCCAAATTACTCGGATCACCTTGACTTTTTACCACCTATTTTGGATCCCCTATTTCTATCCAAAATGCTGCCCCGTTTTTATGTGGGGTTTTTCGGACTTCGAAAATATTGTTTTAAAACTCGGATCAATTCGGTTTACATTTTTAAGCCTGACTTAACTTGGTTTACTGTTTTAAAAGCCATATCAACATCCTTTTTCCATTTTTAAGCATCTTAATTATCTAACAAGCCCCGTACTTGCACATATATCTCTTGGGTAACTGAATTAATCATTAATTTCCAATTAAGTTCCGAACCCTGCATTCTGGATTGATTTTTGAGTCGACACCACCGAGCTATTACTCTAGTATTTTTATTATATATATACTCTAGCATTTTTATTTTATTTATATATATAGTGCTCCCTGCATTTTGTAGTTTTGTATGTGACTAGTGCCACTTAAGTACCTATCATGTCCAAGTTAGACCAAGTGCTCCCATGAAGGGACTCTAGAACGAGTCTCAAGGTTCCCCAAACAGTTCGTTTCGGGCTAACGGTTGCTCCCCCTTTTGAGGAATGAAGTGGATGCCAAATAGTCAGTGGTCTGAATTAATTATTGTTTATGACTCTATTTATCATAATCTCATGCATTATCCTGCCTATCTCACTATCACTGATATTCTGATTAATCACCTGTATTTATACTCTGCTTCGAATCTGGAAACTATGCCTTTTATTTTTTATACTTGCCAGACTTCTGTCTGATCTATGCTTAATGACGTAGGTATTGAGCTCGTGTATACGCTCAAACCGAACTTTGCGACGGTCTAATAGGATTCGCCAGTTGTAGAGAGTGGGCAGCTAACGACATAGAGTAGCGTTTGAAGTTGCGAAGCTCGTAATATCATCTTTTGGATTTTTTTTATTTTGGGAATCTCATCTTTTGTACTTGTAATTATTGGACAATGTTTCTGTACGGCCTTATTCTGGGATGTAATTAAATTTAATCTTTTATTAAGCGTGAATGCTAACTTACAGAATGAGTTCCTTTTTTTTTTTTTCTATCCAGTCTAATGATGCCATTATACTCAGATTTTTATGCATGTTTCCTGAAATGACCCCTGCAACCTTTTGCCATGATAATCCTCGTAGTTCGAGGACCCTGCAGAATCTCACATAGCAGAATTCTGTGGGTGAAATAACTGTCACGCGGATCGAGGGTTCTTTTGTCCTCGTCATTCGTGCGTTGTCATGGTCCCATTAGCCCCTTATAACATCTTAATCCCTAATTAGGGATTTGGGGTCATGGCAGCCACCATCTCCTTTTCCGCTTGCCGCCACCTCCGCCCACATTCCCTCTCCCACCCTCTTTCTCCCTCTCCTTGTCCCTTTTCCCCTCCGACAGTGCTGCCGGAGAGGGCGGTGGTGGGGTGGGCAAGGGCGAACCCATATTATGGGGATCAGGGTCAATGGACCCCGTTAGGATTTGGAAAATGCAGAAATTAATAATGGGCCATTGGCCCATTCCCCGTCATTGCAAAAGGCATGCCCTTACCCCCTTTTATTCTCGAAAACCATCCCCCTCCTCAAACCCCAAATCCTCTCTCCAACAAAATTCCAACCCTTCAAGCTCCATGCTTCCGGCGGTTTGGCTCCGACGCTCCGGCATAGGCACAGAGAGGCGTCGTTCGAAGCTGCCACCATCTCACTTACTGAATTTTCATTTGATTTATTTGTTTTTGTTGGGTTTTTTTTCCTCTTTGTTTAAAAGATTGGGTTTTTCTTATCTTTGTATCAATCCGTGTTAATTTTTTTCATTTGATTTATTTGTTTTTGTTGGTTTTTTTCTCTTCGGTTAAAAAATTGGGTTTTTCTTACCTTGTATCATTCTGTGTTGAATGTTTTCATTTGATTTATTTGTTGTGGGTCTTACCATTAAGATTTTATGAATATATAATTTGGGACGGATTTGTTTATGAACAATTTTTTATAGTTAGGGTTTTTTTTTTTTTGTTGGTTTTTATGTTTTATCTTTTTGGGGTTCTTGAGATTTGCTTTTTCAAAGCTCGTGGATGATCTATTGATTTGTTTGTTTTTGCAGGGTTTTAGTGGAGTTTATGAATAGATCTAAGGTGTCTTTTTTTTTATTTAATTTTATTGATTTTGGGTTTCTTGTTGGGTATTGGGATTTCAGTTTTTTGGGGTTTTTTGGCTATTTGAAGGCTGCTTTGTGTTATTTTGTGGTTCATAGTATTTGGTAAAAAAACATGTTGGTTTTGATAGGATTGATTGTCATTGTGGGTTTAGGGAGGTTTGTATATGGCTTTAGGAGTTATTGGATTGGGATTTAATATTTATTATCTCTATTGCTTGCAAGGCTTGGAAATATGGTTGTCATGATGGGGTTTTTTTTGTTATTAAGGATTTCAATTGGAGTTGGCTGTTGTTTGTGTGCGTATATTAAGGACGAACTGGATTTGGGTGGAGTCCATTCTTACATACCGAAGCCTTTTTTTAATGAGTTTTTCTCACCTTTTTCTCACTTTATTCTTTCTGTCCTTTTAGTTTTCTCCATTTAGGCATATGATGATAGTCTTTCTGTAATTTGTTATTTCTCATTCTCTCCTCAACCACTGCACCTTTTCTTCTCAATTACGTCAAGACTTACTTGGGGGTGTATGTGACATTTCTCTTTGCACTTCTATGTGACCAACACTATTAAGCATTGGTTTTTTGTTACTGGCAAACCAAAACCTTTTCTTTTCTTTTTTTTTTTCTATTTTTTGAATTGGTTTCACATATTGCCAAAACATGAAGAACCGTTGGGGGCAATTTTAAAAATTTCTTTTTAGAATTGTGATATGACTTTTGATAGAGAATGTTAGTTGCTTGACGTAGTTAAATATTTTGTATTTGTTTAAATGCAAGACATTTTCTCTTTTGTCGTTGATAATGTGAATAAATAACATCAAAATAATGCGAATATATAACAACAAAAGTAAGTTTGAAATCTTCAATTGATCACTATTTGCCCCCCTTGAATGAAAATCCTGGGTCCACCACTGGGGGGTGGGTGAGTGTCGAGAGAAATTGGATGAGGTATGAAACTATGAATGGTGTCCATTTTAGTAATTTCACACATAGGTATAATGGTCTTAAAATAAATGGATGTGCTCAAAGAAGTTTAGGGTGTGGCTTTAGCAGCTTTAGAGCCACAAACCCGTTTTTCATTTCCTCTCTCGTAGAGTGAGGTGGCATCGGGTTCTTGTATAGAAATAATTGTTGTATTATACTACTAGCAAAAAATTAAAATTTTTAAATAATAATAATAAAAAAAAAGGATAAGCAAAGGATGCAGTAAATTAATTGATATTGTTAACACTCATACAAGAGATATCTAAATACAATTGCAAAATGGTGCAGGGATGTTGCAGCGTAGCCCAGCCCCTATGTGTGATACTGCTATATACATGTAACATTTACCATTTACCATTTATACCAAGGAGCAGGCTTGTGTCATTCTGCATCACGGACAGATACGTCGATGCATCTAAATCACATTCCTCTTTTTGACCATTTATACCAAGGAGCAGGCTTGTGTCATTCTGCATCACGGACAGATACGTCGATTCGTCTAAATCGCATTCCTCTGTTTTTAAAAAGCAGTGAAAAAGCAAGAGCACATTTAAAACATAGCTCTCTGTCATTGCGAGCCAAATGGGATTCTTGGCGGATGTATATGAATTTTTAGAGAACGCATCACCAATTATTTTTTACTTACATTCATTGTTCACCGTGAGTGGATCACTCATAGTGGGCTGCATTATCTAAAACCCTTGTAATTTTGTCTCACGAGCCCGCATTATGTGGTTAATCCAACACCCATGTGAAATTAATCGAAGCAAATTCACTTGATTATGAATGACATGTTCACCGTGAGTGATTGGTACTCGAAGACTCTTTTTATTATTATTATTATTATTATCATTATTATTATTTTACTTAGTAGAAAACCCTCAGCTCTTAGTTATTTTCTATGATGTCCAAATTTGGTAGGAACACATTATAAAAATGGCATGGTACATTAAGAACTGCTGGTTTACAACGCTGTTGGTAAAAATAAAAAGGTTTCAAGTACATTTAAGTTTTTGTTTAATTAATTTATAATATCAGAATTAATTTTATTTTTTAAAATAATTAAACCCTTTTCCATCTACGGAATGCTGTGAGTAAATCTATTTTCTTCTTACATGTGTGATACAGAATTACAGATGCATACATGCAACACCGAAGGAGCAGCTCATAGTCCCAGTCTAATATTGATATGTCGATGGGTCTAAATCACATTCGTCTTTTAGCAGTGGCCGTGTGGGGACCACGTGTGAAAAAGCAAGAGCACGTTTAAAATTTGGTCGTCTTTCATTATTAGCTGATGGGAATATTCTTGGCGGATGTATATGAATTTTGGTGTCAGCGATTAGACCAATCACGGTAAACCACGTTTGCCGAAATTCACGTGATTTGGTCCTTTCAAAACCAACGGTTTGCCGCGTCACCCAAAACCAGCGTGAAACAGATAAAGAGCAAAATCCCTCAATTTTTTTTTATGACGTGGCTCATTATGATTGATTCATTCACAATGAGAATGCGTCAGGAACGATCTGTCATCTAGACTCATGGAATTTGAAATAATGTGAGCCAATTTTGGCCTAGCTACGCCCATTTTAATTGGACCCATAAAATTGGAGCCCACCCACGACACATGGCTTGGTCCTAATGCGATAAGCTACTGGAATCAAACCTTTGTAAGTACGGTTGCAAACAAAACGGTTCCGGATGTAAACTATATTGGATCAGGACCTTATCTGTCTCTACGTAACGGTTCCGGATCCGATTTTCACTCGGAACTGGCTTGTTGGTTCCGGGCCTTGTTCCGATAGAAAAATCCGGAACTGAATCCACCTAAAATACTGGATCAAGTTCCAAAACTCTATCCTGGCTTATTTGTTGTGCAACTACTATATTTTGGGCCCCATCGGAGATCTCCATGTGTCAAGAAGATAACCTTTCCAAAAATTGAGATTTTGTGGAGATGAGAGAGAGACCATGCGGGACGTCCAAGGGGTGAAGTAGGCCCCACTGTTGGACGTCCAACACTTCTTGGGGTTTTTCTTTCTTTATTTTTTTTCTCTCCTTTCTCTTTTTGAGTTTATTTCCTTCCCAATATTCATAGGTTTGAACTCTTTCAAATATTCTTGGGAGCGCTTTTTATATGAGACTATATCTACTTCCTCATCTAGAACTCTTATCCATAATTTCAGATCTCTTTTGAACATCTTCCCTTTTTCTGGCTTGGAAACCTTGAGATAGAGAATTGTTTGGGAAGTGAGAATTTTTGCAACAATTTGGTGGACCCCACCCTCACTGGGCGTACATGGGGATCCATGCCGAATGAGGGTGTAGTCTCCATTATTTTTTCCTTTTTTTTTCTTCTTCTTTTCTTCTTTTTCCAAGCCTTATCTGTAGTGTGGGCCCCATCTCTACGATAATTTCCTACAAAGATAAAAATAATAATTCAATAATAATTAATTGCATGGGACTCATGCATGCCATGCATGAGACCTAACTTAATGCACTATGATGCCATAATGACCCTAAGCAATGGTGCCAAAAATTAATGCATGTTTAAAAGCTTAGCAGTTCAATTGGTGGGATAACAATTCAATAATAATTAATTGGATGGGACTCATTCATGCCATGCATGAGACCTAACTTAATGCACTACGATGCCATAATGACCCTATGCAATGGTGCGAAAAATTAATGCATTTTTGAAAGCTTAGCAGTTCAATTGGTGGGGTCCTGCGATTATATAGACCATCGATTTTCATAAATTCATGCAAAATTGGTGATTTTGACTGAAATTCCAATTTAATGCTCAAATGCATGAAATCATGAAATCCTATTGCAATTTGCCCTAATTATGTCTACAAATGTGTATCAAATTGTTTTGCCCAAAAGAGAAAAAAAAATGAAAATACGTGCTGAATAAGCTTTTATTCTTACAGAAAGATGTGAAAATGAACCGGCATGCGTGTTTGATTATGCAGGAAGAGTCATCTCCACTTTTATTTACATCGGTTCTTCTTTACTTCACATTCTGAGTGCAGGTTGTTTACAAATTTTTATACAACCCCCCCATCGGGCGTAGGAGATAAAAAAGAAGAGAACTCTGCTGCCTTCAGGAGTTTGATGGAGACGAAATTGGAGAAGTCTACAGTTTCCTTCATCAATCTTTGTAGTCCATCACCATTATTTAGGAAGAAGGATTAACGAAGAAGTCTGCTTCAAAACACCAGAGACAATCTCTGTCCTTCCTCCATGGTGAGATAAACAAAAACTGATTTTTAGAAGCTATAGCCCAGATCCAGAGAAAAGAGTTTTCTGCTGCCTGATTCTTACCTTGCGAATGATAGATGAGAGTTTTGAAAACGACAGAGTTTCTGGGCTTTCTTTGCACTGGATCGGCGATGTCCCACTGTCCCTCGCAAGTCTTCATTTTATAGCCTTTGAGGAGCTGTAACCGTCGGAAATCATGGGGGAGTGGAATGGTTTTGAAACTGCAATTAATGTGAAACGTAACTCTTCCCTTTTTGCAGGTCCCGTGGCCATAAGAAGAAGTAACTGGCAAGGGATCGTGGGAGATCGTAGGCGACAAGCAGCTGGGGAAGAAGAGGTTCGGCGGCCAATGCGTGAAGCTTTGCAGCATCCAGCGGTCATCCTCCGGACGAAGTTCAGTGACTGTATTATTGTGCTGAGCGGCTGGTGCATTGGAGACTGAAAAAGCCGGAGAGTTCTGTAGAAAGTAGCCGCCGTGATGTTCTAACTATGACCGGCCAAACTCCAACGGTTAGAAAATGCCCTCCTTTATGAAAATGATTGTTTTACCCTGTAAGTTGTTTACACATGGCCAAATGTATTTTTATGTGCCAACAAAATGATGCCTTTATGACCCAATTTCGGGGACTTATCAATGGTCCCATAAAAAATAAGTCTATAAGTGGGCCTTATTCAGGAGAGTAATGAATTTGCAGCCCACTATTAGATTATGTCGGAGTTCTTAGTGGTTCCTACTCAATTTGAGTGAGATTTGATGTGCGATTTATTTTGATTGGGTTGCATTTTCTTATGAGAAGATCCTATTGAGAAGAGTCATGGATTTGTTAGACTATTATTAGATTATGTGAAAAATTTTAGTGCGACCGATTCTAATTGAATGAAATTTTAAGAGCTCATAAAATAAGGTGTGATTTATTTTGTGGTTTAAATTTCTTATAAGTGGGCCGCATTGAAGAGTGTCGTGAACTTGTGAGATTAATGTTTGATTTATGAGGGTCCAACTCCTATTGAGTGAGATTCTAATGAAACCATTATCATGTATTATGTAATGAGTCCACAATAAGGTGATATTAACTCCATGATCTGGATTGCAGATGAAAAGTATGCATCTGCTCAGAGGAGAACATTGGTCATGTCAATTGGTGGGCCAAACTCCAAAGGGGATGAAATCTAGAATGGAGGTAATGAGGATAATGACTTTATATGGCATAGGTATAAGATGTGGGTTCAGTAGAGTGGGCTCAGAGTTTATAAGGGGTAATGTTGGAATGTAATTTGTTAGGAAATTTACAAGGATAGTATTGGAAAAAATTTAAACAACTAAGTGTGGTTCCTTGAATAAAGATACGAGAACTGCTAATGCTACACCCCAAACTTCTTTGAGAACATCCCTACTCTCTACACACCCCAAGTTAAAACATTGTCAATATTTCTCCCTACACACCCTTTTTCCCAAATTACCCAAGCCTCTCAACCCCTAGTTTCTCAGTACTCTCCCCTTCTTCCCCTTCCCTCTTTCTCTATCCCTCTCCCTCCCTCTCTCTCTCACTATCCTTGCCGCCTCCGCCCATTGCCGGCCTCTCTCCCTCTCCCTGCCCACCACCCTTCTTCTATTACCTGCTCTCTCTTTCTCTCTCTCCCTCTCGTTCCCTCTCTCCCTAGCCTTGTCGCATCCGCCCACCTCCGTCCTCCCTCCCTCTTTCTCCCTCACTTTCCCTCTCGGTCTCTCTCCCTCCCTGCTCGCGTTTGCCTGCTGCTGTTGTAAGAAACTGATTCTAAATTATCATGATTAAAGAAAATTAATTACGTTTAGTGGATAATAATACTTGTTCATAGGCTAATCGAGAGTTTCTTGGGATTAGAGCTAACTTTGGCTAGTTTTGGAGAGTTTAGAGAAGTTTCGCGAGAGTTCGGCCTTTTCCAGATTCGGTTAGAATTTTGAGATTTTCAGAAGTTTTTTTGGAAATTTCATAAAAATAAGAACTTCAGCAAAAAATCTAGGTCTTGACATGCCTAACAACTTTTATATTCAGTTAAAATTCATCCGAGGTCCAGAAAGTCTGGTTTGACTCCAGCACATTTTTCGAGGTGTATACCGTAATTCAGAAAATCACAATGCCTGCCACCGATATCTGAAATTTTAGATTTTGGGCTTGTTGGAGAGCTCTTCTCATGACCTACAATTCGTCTTCTTTGACCAAGTATGTCCGCGGTCTCGCAGATCCCATTTTCGCATTCTAAGTTCAGTTAGATTATAGCAAACTCATAAAACTAACCTTTACAAAATCTCTCGCCAATCCCTCCTTTTTCATTAAAAGCTCTCACTTACCTCACCTACCCCACGAAACACAATAACTCTCTCATTTAGTTCCTCATTCCCATCGGCCAACAAGAGAGTTCCTACTCTATTCCTTTTTCTTCTCCCTCCCATGGCTTGGTGAAGAGGACCTAGATGGTCTATTCTTGCAAGATCCAACCCGGCCGATCGACTTCCCATCATCCCCTATGCAACATAGTCCGTTTGGGTGCAAATCCACCGTGTGCAGCCCCTCCATCCATTACTCTTCTTCTTAGACTTCTTAGAGGTAGGCCCTCTTCCATTCATGAATATTTCTTAATTTAGAGCCCATTTTGCATCACTTGTGCTGGCTTCTATGCGTCTGGGTTTTTGACCGCGAATGGGTTTTTAATTTTAGGGTGATTTTGGTGGGTTGTATATAAGAGAAAGCTCTTGGTTTGGAGCTTGGATTGACCGTGGGTTAAGGTTTGGATTGATTCTTAATTAGAGGCAAGTATCTAATTAATTGCATAACTCGTTGGTGTCTTTAATTCCAGTTGATCTAAGACGTATTGATCTTGTTAAGTTGGAAATGAACTCATGCTAATTATGTTTATTACTGTAAATGATTAAGCCCCTTTGTATTGCTTATTATGGGTTTTTTTTTTTTTTTTCTTATTAATCTTGTTGATCACCCTTTGATGAATTGATTAAGGAGTGATAGATGAATTTAATGGGTGACTTGCCCTTGAATTTTTGGGCTTTATACAACTTAAATAATCAGCCATGGACCCCAGCAGAATTCTACTATGAACAGTGCGTAAATGTACCAACCGTGGGCCCCACACTGACCCTCTTCCTTGTTGGAACCGACGGCCAGCAGCCAGCTGAGGCAGGCCCAGCGGCCAGTCCCCCATCCCCTGCCCCACCCTGGATCCAGCCCTGCCAGTAGTTGGACGCAACCACTGCCCAGCAGCCAGGCAACAGCTGTGCCTCGCGGGCGGCCTCGTGTTATGGCCGGTGCGACTAGTTGCACGATGGGCCCAGCTCCCGATACCCAACATAGTTTTATACCTCGATGACAATACCAAGTGAAATATGTTTTTCACCTCGATCAATTTTGGGTGCACAGAGTGACCCATTGGTATCACCATAAATCCTACAGGTCTAGTGTTTGGAAATTATTGGCATAGGCCTCCGTTAAGTAACGAGGGGACCAAAACCTAGAGCATTTGTGTACCCGTACCCTGACATTGCCCGATATAAATTTAAACTCAAATCTTGAATCTGAACAATTAAAAAAGCATGTATAGCATGGTGGCTCGTGCTTTTATGCGAACTTACGGGTTGGTTATTAACCACATTCCGAATGTATAATGTGTACATAATACACTAATATCCACTCTTTTTAGCATATAATTTTGGGAATCGCCATACTTGAATGTCTTAGATCATTTTAATCAAACTTTTTATACCTTTATCATATTTTATGCACCCTATTAACCTAGCCCTAGCATTATGCTCTACGGGACATCCTTGGGACTTAGAGCGATTTTCGCCCTGCTTCGTCATTGGATGTAACTAGGTTCTTAGAAGGTTTCACGGTAAGAGTGTAAGCATTCAGTTGCCTCGCCCTTCCGAGTTACTTGAATCACCTTGATTTTTTACCACCCGTTTTGGATCCCCAAATTCTACCCAAAATGCTGCTCGTTTTTCTATAGGGTTTTTCGGACTTAGAAAATATTGTTTCAAAATCCGGTTCAATTTGGTTTATTGTTTTAAGCCCGGCTTAACTTGGTTTACTGTTTTAAAAGCCGAATCAACATCGTTTTCTATTTTTAAGCATCTTAATTATCTGTCAACCCCCATACTTGCACATACATCTCTTGGGTAACCGAATTACTCATTAATTTCCAATTAAGTACCGAACCCTGCATACTGGATTGATTTTCGAGTCAGCACCACCAAGCTGTTGCTCTAGTATTTTTACTATATATGGATATATATATATATATATATTGCTCCATGTAGTTTGTAGTCTTGTATGTGACCGGTGTCACTTAAGTACCAATCATGTCCAATTAGACTAGGTACTCCCGCAAATGGACTCTAGGATGAGTTCCGAGGTACCTCAACCAGTTCGTTAGGGGCTAACGGTTGCTTCCACCTTTTGAGAAATGAAGTGGATGCCAAATGGTTAGTGGTCTAGATTAATTATTTTTTATGATTCTATTTATCATAGTCTGATGCATTATCCTGCCTATCACACTGTCACTGATATTCTGATTAATCACCGGTAATTATACTCTGCTTCATATCTGGAAACTGTGCATTTTGTCTTTGATACTTGCCAGGCTTCTGTCTGATCTACGCTTGATGCCATAGGTATTGAGCTCATGTAAGCACTCTGTGAGGCCCCACCCCTGGTGGGCCCTCAGTTTGAATTTAATAATAATTAATAGAGTATTTTATACTTTAATATTCTATTTAATAGAGAATTAGTAGTATAGTTTATAATATCCATAAGTTTTAGATATAGCTTTTATTTAATTTGTGTTAGGTTTGATTAGATTAGAGCTTAATTATAATTAGCACTAATGGAATGGGCTTGAGTGTTGGAACCTTCTAGAACCCACCGATGACCCAAATACCCATGGACCCATGTTATTTCCATTTGAAACCAAAATACCCTTTAGGTAATTAGCCTAAAACCCTAATCTATATAAACCTAAGCTATTGCATAAGAGCCTAAAACCCTAATTGCCTCTTATTTCTCTCAATTAACCTATCTTCCTCCCCAAGCAACCCTAATTTCCCCAAATCCCAGCCCAAGAAGCTAGGAGACCAGCCTTTCTTCATCTACAACACTCTATTGGGCCTTCTCTCTCACTTCAATTTCCATTTCATCTTCACTAAGGCAAGTACCTTATGCAATTTCATTAGATGCATGCTTTTCTTTCTTGTCTCTGTAATTGTAGTTTTAGTATATGATAATACATGTTTAGATTCCCTCTTGAGCTTGTTTTCATGGTGAAAATGGCCATTGATGGATGGGTTTCTCCATTTGGAAGATCAATGGCCCAAGTGGATGGTAGATGGAGATTATTGGAGTGTTTTCATGATTGTTCTTGTTTATATGATGTATGGAGGAGATTTGGGATGTTTTGAATGGAAATTGGATTGAAACCAAGATGGACATATTAAACCAAGATGGACGTACAATGTGGAAAGCTTCACAGACACCTCATGAGGTAAATGGGTGCGTTTTCGGCTTGAACCGTATTTGACGCCGAGTCTAAGCCATTTCTAAATGATGGTTTGGGTTTCCATGCAAAACCTATATTGGTTCTTATACTGGTTCTGATAAGTGAACCTGAATCCAATTCCTACTAAAAGACTAGGTTCTAGTTTCAAAACTAGATTTGATTTCTTTTCTATTTTTTATTTTAAAAAAAGATATCATTTAATTTAAAACGGTGCATTAAGTTTATTTTTTTCAAAATTAAACATAAAAACAACGAAGTAAAGTAGATTTTGAGCTAGAATTTACAACATTAAAGATCCATACATTACGTCCTTTGTCCATGGGTAAGGACTTGCATGTATCTCGAACCAGACCCCGTTTTGAATGGAAATTGGATTGAAAACATCCCAAATCTCCTCCATACATCATATAAACAAGAACAATCATGAAAACACTCCAATAATCTCCATCTACCATCCACTTGGGCCATTGATCTTCCAAATGGAGAAACCCATCCATCAATGGCCATTTTCACCATGAAAACAAGCTCAAGAGGGAATCTAAACATGTATTATCATATACTAAAACTACAATTACAGAGACAAGAAAGAAAAGCATGCATCTAATGAAATTGCATAAGGTACTTGCCTTAGTGAAGATGAAATGGAAATTGAAGTGAGAGAGAAGGCCCAATAGAGTGTTGTAGATGAAGAAAGGCTGGTCTCCTAGCTTCTTGGGCTGGGATTTGGGGAAATTAGGGTTGCTTGGGGAGGAAGATAGGTTAATTGAGAGAAATAAGAGGCAATTAGGGTTTTAGGCTCTTATGCAATAGCTTAGGTTTATATAGATTAGGGTTTTAGGCTAATTACCTAAAGGGTATTTTGGTTTCAAATGGAAATAACATGGGGCCATGGGTATTTGGGTCATTAGGTGGGTTCTAGAAGGTTCCAACACTCAAGCCCATTCCATTAGTGCTAATTATAATTAAGCTCTAATCTAATCAAACCTAACACAAATTAAATAAAAGCTATATCTAAAACTTAGGGATATTATAAACTATACTACTAATTCCCTATTAAATAGCATATTAAAGTATAAAATACTCTATTAATTATTATTAAATTCAAACTGAGGGCCCACCAGGGGTGGGCCTCACACACTCGAACTGAACTTTGCGGCAAGTCCTATTGAACAAGAGTGGGCAGCTAACGACATAAAGTAGTGTC
The DNA here is from genome assembly GCA_029852735.1 of Persea americana. NCBI lineage: Eukaryota > Viridiplantae > Streptophyta > Magnoliopsida > Laurales > Lauraceae > Persea > Persea americana. The sequence continues at coordinate 4,628,474 of CM056812.1, forward strand.
AAAAGTCGCAGAGCTCGTAACATCATCTTTTTGGATTTTTTTTATTTTGGGAATCTCATCTTTTGTATTTGTAATTATTGGACGATGTTTCTGTACGGCCTTGTTCTGGGATGTAATTAAATTTAATATTTTACTAAGCCTGAATGGTACCTTACGGAATGAGTTCCTTTTTTTTTTATCCAGTCTAATGATGCCATTAAAGTCTGATTTTTATGTATGTTTCCTGAAATGGCCCCTACAAGCCATGATGATCCTCGTGGTTCGAGGACCCTGCAGAATCTCACATAGCAGAATTCTGTGGGTGAAATAATTGTTTGTGGATAGAGGGTTCTTCTGTCCTCGTCATTCGTGCATCGTCGCGGTCCCATTAGCCCCTTATATCATCTTCATCCTAATTAGGGATTTGGGGTTGTGACAGCCACCATCTATTCTTCTGCCCGCCTCCATCACTGCCCACATTCCCTCTCCCTCTCCCCCTCCTATAGTGCTGCCAGAGAGGGCGGTGGTGGGGTGGGTTAGGGTGGGTGAGTGTCAAGAGAAATTGAATGAGGTATGAAACTATGAATGATGTACATTTGGGTAATTTCACACATATGTATAATGGTCTTAAAATAAATGGATGTGCTCAAAGAAGTTTAGGGTGTGGCTTTAGTGGCTTTAGAGCCACAAACCCGTTTTTCATTTCCTCTCTCGTAGAGTGAGGTGGGATCGGGTTCTTGGATGGAAATAATTGTTGTATTATACTACTAGCAACAATAGCCCGGTGCTTAGCTCCGGCCAAAGTTAAAAATTTTAAATAATAAAAAAAAAAGATAAGGGTGGAGTAAATAATTGATATTATTAACACTCATACAAGAGATATCTAAATACAATTGCAAAATGGTGCAGGGATGTTGCAGCGTAGCCCAGCCCCTATGTATGATACTGATGTATACATGTAACACTACCATTTATATCAAGGAGCAGGCTTGTGTCATTCTCCATCATGGACATATACATTAAGAATTTTGCTAGACCCACTAGAATGGATATTAGTTCTAATTTAACCAATCAATGCAGCGGAAATAACCAATTAGACAATATAGAACTAGCTAGCTACCAATTACACATCACAAGAAGGCAGACACAATATTTAGCGTGGAAACCCTTTCCAGGGAGAAAAACCGCAAACTAGAAATCAAGAGTTCACAAACAGTTACAAGATATACTCACAGCTCCTTGACCTCAGTCTGAAGATTACATTCATGCATGCTACAGTAAAGAGATGTATTTGAGGGCATATAGTGACTTGATACACCCAGTACCTAGCATGCATGATTGGGTAGAAAGTGGAATGGAAGCAGTTGCTCATCCATTATATAGAAGACCTACAGGTAGGCCAAGGAAATTGAGGAAGAGGGATGCAGATGAGTTACCTAATTCCAGTAGAATTTCTAGAATGAATAGAACAATGACTTGTGCTAGATGCTTGAAAACTGGCCATAATGCTAGGTCTTGCAAGGGACCAGTGCATCCCAATTCAAGACCAGTGCATCCCAATTCAAGAATCTCAGCCTGCTTCTCAGCCCATTCCAGCTTCTTAGGCAGCTTCTCAACCCCAACTAGCTTCTCAGGCAGCTTCTCAACCCCAACCGGCTTCTATGGAAGCTTCTCAGCCACCATCTAGGGTACTGTTTTTTCACACATTTCTTTTCACTTCTAACTAGACTACATGCATTTACTCACTTAGGTCTTGAAATTTTGATTCGTCAGGGGAGAGTCAGACGAGCTTCTTCTTAGCCAAATCCATTAGCACCCAGTACCAGTGGTAGAGGGAAGTTACAAGCAGGTAGAGGGAGAATTGGAGCAAGAAAACGCAGTGCAACTGGTTGATGACAGCAGATGTTGTATGACTGTTTATGGAGCAACATAGAATTTCTTGGACGTTGTATAACTGTTTATGGATGTTTTATAACTTTTTCTGGATGACTGTTTGGATAAACTTTTTTATTGTTTGGATGATAATGTTCCCAGTTTCTTTCTTTACTGTTGGAGCATGACTTCTATTGAACTATATTATTATGTTGAAAGGAGATTTCCAAATCAGTTAGCAATTGAAAGTTTCATTGAGATGCTGTCAAGTTATGGTTTTCTTATTACAGGTTAATTAAAGTTCATAAAAAAAGTAGAGTGAATCAAAGCATGCATTGACAAACAAACAACACCAACCCATTTTCATAATATCATTTTCAACTGATACATATGCTCATGGTAATTTCAACCCAATTATAGGAGTCCAAGCTATCAATAGGTAACACATGAACAACACAAATACAATTCCAGCCCAAGTCCCGAGCAGCACACGTAGGTAACAGCTTTCCATTCGACAAGCTGACCTCAGCTCCCTCTCCAACACATCAATCTTATCCAACAGCTTCGGCACAAGCTCTATTTCTCCATCATCCCATTCAAAAAATTCACACGATGGCTGGATCTGAGAAAAAATTGAAAAAAATACATTAATATTACAATGGTTGCCCAGACACCAAGAAGATCAATCAGATGGATCAAAGCATAACTCCATATAGTGCACAGCCAAGAAACCTCCTTCCCATGTTCCTCTGTGTTCGGGAAGTCCTCAAAGCAGCCCTATGCCCGCAGTGACAGTAACGAATTTCATGATCAAATTGAGAGTTCTGACCATGAGAAAACTGGGTATAGGAGTTTTGAAAGGAAGCTATTTGATATGGCTGAAAAAAATGAAAGAGCTGCTCAGAAACTCAAGCTTCCCACAAACTCAAGTTGCCCACCTTTTTATAAGACAAGTTCAGGGGCAAATAAGTCTCCTCCGTACCCATTTGGGCCAGAAAGTTGCCACCACTGCGCACATGACACCATTTATACATATACGCTGCTACTACTAACAGAATCTGTTCATGTTGCATGTTAATTAGAACTTCAGGTATGTTTAGTACAAAATACCGGGGATAGTCTGACTTTTTATCAAAATACAGGTAGGTATTCTGTTGTTTTCCCTATTTTCTATGATATCCAAAAACAGCAGGAACACATCATAAGGATGAAATGGTACATTACGAACAACTGCTTTTACAAGGCAATTGGTAAAAATAAAAAGGTTTCAAGTACATTTAAGTTTTAATTTTATTTATTTATTTATTTTTTAAATAATTAAACCCTTTTCCATCTCCGGAATGCTGTGAGTAAATCTATTTTTTTCTTATATGCGTGCTACAGATGCATACATGCAACAGTACTACAGGAGCAGTGTCATCGTTCTAATCTTAATATGTAGATGGGTCTAAATCGAGAGTGGATCCCCTATTTGGACCAAACAGGGAAACCCTGTTTGGTCCAATGAGGGGGTGCCACATGGGGGAAAGGGTCCAATCACACCCATCCCATCTCCCCGTTAAAAAAAAAAAAAATTCCCCTCCCCCCATGTGGCACTCCCTGGTTGATCCAAACAGGGGATCCTCATCCGTCTAAATCACATTCGTCTTTTTGAAAGAGCAGCAGTGGCCGTGTGAGGACCACGTGTGAAAAAGCAAGAGCACGTTTAAAATTTGGCCGTCTTTCATTATGAGCTGAGGGGATTCTTGGCGGATGCATATGAATTTGGTATCAGCGATTGGACCAATTACATTATACCGCGTCATCCGAAATCCACGTGATTTTATCCTTTCAAAGCCAATGGTTCGCCGCGTCACCCAAAACCAACGTGGAAGATAAGGAGCAAAATCACTCAATTTTTTATGAGTGGCTCATTATGATTGATTCATTCAGTGAGCTTGCGTCAAGAACGACGGGTGATCTGGACTCATGAATTTTGAAATAATGTGAGTCCCCTTTGGCCTAGCTACGCCCAATTTAATTGGACTCATAGAATTGGAGCCCACCCACAACACATTGGCTTGGCTCTAATGTGATAAGGTAGTGGGATCAAACCCTTACAAGTAGGGTTGCAAACGAAACGATTACGGGTCGGAACCATACTCGATATGGATCCGGACCCCTTTCTAAATAACGATTTCGGTTTTAATTCAGAGCATTTTTTGTTTGTTTCATACCCGATTCCGATAGAAAAATCCGGATTCGGTTTCAGAATCACGTCCACTTAGGGGACTGAATCTTGTTTTAAAACTGGTTTTAACTACTCTTCATTTTTTTCGCTTTTTTATAAAACAAGTATATCATCAACTTATAACAGTGCATCAAGTCTACTACTTCCAGTATTATACATAAAAATGTCTAAAATTTTATTTATTTTGATGTACAGTTTGCAATATCAAAGACTAATATGGCGGGTCTTGGGTCCAGGGGTCGGAACCTATATGGACCTAGGATCAGACCCATTTAACAATCGGAACCTAAATTGGGTTTCGGCCCCGGACCCATTTATGAATCGGAACCTAAAATAGATTCCATACCCGGGTTTTTTCGAGGCGGAACTTTTGGGTAATCGGAGAATTGGATACCCGTTTGCAACCATACTGGCAAGTGAGGTGTGAGGCAAAATCTCATATATGCTTGAACTTTTAATTTAAGTTTTTAATAAACTTGCATAACTCATAACATTTCTAGAGTAATAGCCTCATGCTTGAGGATGAAGCCAAATTGTCAATGTACAAGCAGTGGTGGACCCAAGAATTTTGTTTGGATGGGGCTAAAATTTTCAAGACTTTGTTAGACTTTTTTCCACATCAGCAAATAATGAAAGAGAAAATATATTGCATTTATAAAAAGAAGGAAAAATTAAGTAGCTAAAACTCAATTTCTATAATTTTATACCTGAAAGGCCTTTTGATTTGATAAATGAGATTGAATAACTAATACTGCTTAATGGGGCTACGTGTAAAGCATCCAAAACACCCTCTTCATTCTTATATGGGTTTTACTAGTGCTTTGAGCAACAATGAGCTTTTCACCGCACTTGGACATAAATTGAGAAAAAGAGTCGAACATTATAGTGGAGCCTACAAAATAAAGGTCTTCAAATGTAGATGATATTGGGAATCAATCGACTTTTTCATAAAAACGTTATTAACATAATTTTATGTATATTTATTTTTATTTTTTATCAAAAGTGATTGACCCAACAGTGGAATTGACTCAGATGGAGTTCTCCATACTAAAAGGGTTGTGACGTTGGAATGTGGTATTGGTCTCATGGGTTCTTAGGTATTCCTATTTGAGTTTTACTCAAAAGCACTTGTCATTTCAACAATGAGACACTTTCCTAGCGCCATGGCACTTCATCTCTCAAGACTCCATTGAAGTCTTTCTTAGTTTTTAAACGTTTAATGCTTGTATGACCCTACTTTTCTAATTTTATCATATTATTTATTTCAACATGTGTCTTAACTAGATTGGAAGCACACTTTTCAAATAAGTTTGCAAAATACATAGGCCGGATATAAGAGGGCCCACAAGTGGAACTACTGTTTTTGTTAATTTATGGACAAAGGTAGAAAACGTTTTGGGGGTGGGGGTAGTCTTTTGGGCATGGCCATGAGCCCATTATAATTTTTTCGGAGATTTTTGGAGCCGCCCCCAAGTGCTCATCACGTGGGTCTGCCCATGTGTACAAGCACATCAGGGTCAATGGAGCCTACCCATGAAACATTTGCGTTGCTTTAAATGGATGTCCCTACCCTAGAAGAGAGATATTACCAACTTTTACTTTAATCGGAAATCTTCCCAACTTTGGATTGTGAACCCATCTTTATGTGATGAAGATCAAGTGTTAACCGCGTCACATGAAGACGTTGGGTTCAATCATACAGTGAGATCAGCACGCTTCAAATAAAATGATCTTGATCCATTGGTCTTGATAAAACGTTCAACTTTACAGCTGGCTTTGAATCGATTGTGACCTTCAAACATGATGCACGTGGGCAGATGGAGGCACGCAGATAACGAGCCTATATATAGAGCAAGTTCTATTTAGTTTTGAGGCAAGGGGCTACTTGATATCTATCATCTTTCTATATATAGAGCAAGTTCTATTTAGTTTTGAGGCAAGGGGCTACTTGATATCTATCATCTTTCTATATATAGAGCAAGTTCTATTTAGTTTTGAGGCAAGGGGCTACTTGATATCTATCATCTTTCCCTGGGTAGAGTGCTTTTAATTCTTCTGGTTAGAAGTCTCTTTTCCTCCTCTTTTCCATATTAATAAGATATATAGAGCCAGAGGCTCCTTGATATATCATCATCTTTGCCTGAGTAGAGTGTTCCTTTTTTTCTTTTTTTCTTTTAAGTTAAAATTGTCTCTTTTCATCCTCTTTTCCATCTTAATAAGATATATAGAGCAAGTTAGATTTAGTTTTGAGGCCAGGGGCTCCTTGATATCATCTTTGCCTGAGTGGAGTGTTTTTTCTCTTTTCTGCTTAGAAATGTCTCTTTTCATCCTCTTTTCCATCTTAATAAGTCAGCTCTTTGTAGATATATATGGTTTCCTTTATATTTTTATTTTTTATAGGGTTATACTTTAGGTGTAGATATGAGTTTCTTTCATTATTTTTCGATTTATATATGCCGTTGATTTTTTCCTCTTTTCGATCTTTTCAGCAGAAAATAGAAGTTTTTGGAATGAGTGAGAAAGGAAGTTTTTTTTTACCTTAAAAGGAATCATCACATTTTTGAGAAGAGGTTTCCAATTGTGGGGACCGTAAGGACCGTCCTTTAAGGACCGGATCCATATATATATATTTTTGAGAAGCGGCTCCAAATTGTGGGGACTGTAAGCACTGGCTCCGTGTACATATTTTTGAGAAGTGGTTTCGAATTGTAGGGACTATAAGGACTGTCCTTTCAAGACCAGCTATATATATAGAGAGAGAGGGGGGGGGGGGTCTCTCCTAAGTTCGAACTTAGAATAAAATTTCGTAAGCTCATGCTTCTGGGACCCACCTTTGGTCCATCCTTGTGTAAGTAGAGTGTTATTTTTCTGGTTAGAGGTATCTCTTGTCATCCACTTTTCTATCTAAAGAAGTCACCTCTATTATGTTTTGCTTTCTTTTGACAGTGCTATATGATTTTTTAATCATGTTACTTAATTATATTTTCTTCTTTTTTCTCTTTCCTTTTTTTTGTTAATTTTGTTATCATATCCCATGGATGAAAAAGGCCGATATGAACTAGTGTCGGCCCATACCGGACCAATATCGGCCTGCGATACCGATACCGGTATCGCTGGCAAAATAACCTCAACATATGGGCCGATATCGGCCAAGATTTTGGTTATCTCGGTTTTTCAGAGATCTCGGCCAATATTTTGCAAAATATCGGCCGAGATGACATAAAACCCAAAAAATGTTTACTTTTCTAACTTTTTCGCCAATTTTCATCTTCTTATCCTTTCCTCTCATCTCCTTACTCCTTAGAGTAGAAGTCATACTCCATCACACATCCCTCTTGCATCTTTCCAAATCCCACATCTATTTCTTAAAGAAAATATTATTCAAGGTAAGGGAAAATCAACTTAAAGCATTTTATTATGTGTTTTTGATTTTTCTGTTTTTAGATGAAGCATAGAAATCATTGGGTTTGTCACTTTGGTTATGTTCTTCACTTAGAAGTTAGATCTACATACTTTCATACTAGATCTACTCATACACATTATTTTGAATTTTTTTTCAATTATTTTATTTTCGGATTTTTTAATATTTGAATTATAATATATCACTTTTTTGGAATCTCATCATAAATATGTTCTTTTAATGATTCATGATCATTGTATCATGTGTAAATGATTGATCTACATACTTTTATGCTAGATCTATATATTTAGGATTTTGAAAATGATTTTATTAAATCTTTATTTTTTCTAAAAATAATTGTTCAAGTGTATTTATGCCATGATACTTTCTTTAATTACCAAAGGCTTATTAATAGTGTGTAGATGATTGATCTACATCTACTCATAGTCATAAATATGATTTAGATTTTTATTTTAATTATTTTATTTTCTTATATTTTACACTAATAAATTGATCATGAGCATCAATAATGGTTGCATTATATGAAATACTGGAGAAGACAACGAACTGCGATACAAACATGATTCATAACTTAAGGTGACCAATATTTTGATTTATTATTGTTACTAATGGAAAAACTATTATTTTTCAGTATTTACTAATATTCTGGATTTTTTGGATATTTTTGAGAATTTTTTTGGATTAAAAAAAATTCACACCGCGACAGACCGATATCCGCTACCGATACCGATATTATATCGGTTTTCGGCCAGGCCGATACCGTGACCGAAACCGAGATTTTAAACCATTGACTTTAATTCATGCTACCTGTCCTCACGCAGGTGGTTTTTGCTAGTTTAGTTTTTTTTTTTTTTTAAATAATTTTATAGAAAATCTTAATAAAAACACAAAATATCAAACACGTTAGAAAATTCACTGGTTCAAATTTACAAGAGGAAAAACATTGAAATTTGGGTGCACATGACCCAATGTGGTCACCATCATCATTATCACTCGATTTGATGACCCTCAAAATTTCAATCTGACGGTTAGGACAAAAGAATGGATGTCGGAACGTCTCGATCTGCTTCTCTTCTCTGGTGCCTTTTACTAAATTATACTCATTTTATCATCATAGTTTTTGAGATTTAATTGTTTTTCAGGTGACTTTTAGATTTAGATTCATCATCAAGTTTTACCCCTATTTCAGTAGCTTAGATTTCATTTATTAATTTTAATTAAGGTTATAATGATTTGTACTCTTCTTATACTAGATTTTGCCATTTGTTCCATAGCCAAATGTTTTATTGACTAATTAATTGGGAGTGCTGCTTTCTGGTTATTTTGTTTACTTATAGATGTATAGGTTTAAAGAGAAAGAGTGGGCTTTTTATATTAACCTGTTTCGGATATGATTTTTATTATGGGTTTTATTGATAAAGATATCTATTAATTAGATTATTTATTTCCTTCTTTGACTTATAGGGTGATTAAAACTTTGATTAAATTGTGACCTTTATTCCATATGAGTTAGATTTGACCGATATACAATTGTGTTTTTCTTTTTGTAGTCTATAAATTTCAAGCCTTCCAATCTTTTGGCGACATTGTTTATTTTTGATCGATCATGTTAATTATTTGTATTTTTACTCCTTTTTTTCTCATTAATTCTGTTTATCATATCGTGATTGACAAGAACGATGGTTCTGATTGATGTATTGATAGCTGGACTTTGACCATCTTTATGTATATTTCTCAGGGGTGAAAGTGAAAGTTGATAAATCAATCAATCTCCGCAATACTGCTGATGAGGGGAAATATGAAGGCGTGGATTGTGGTGGCAACATGGGTTTGGTGGAATGCTGTGGTTGGATCAACTTGGGTGCGCCCATTCATGGTAGTTGAACCACACATGCTCAATTACGAAACGGTGACGTTTACCACCAAAGATGTCACCAAGACCAGCTACACAGAGTTCATAGCTGCTCTGAGAGCTCATTTGGCTAGCGGAGAAGAGCCGCATGGAATACCAGTGATGCGTGAGCGATCAACAGTGCCCAATTCTCGGCGGTTTGTTTTGGTGGAACTCTCAAATTGGGCGGCGGATTCCATCACTTTGGCAGTAGATGTCACCAATGCTTATGTGGTGGCTTATTGGAATGGAAGTCAATCCTTCTTCTTACATGAAGATAATCCTGACCCTGCAATTGATAATCTTTTCCCAAATACAATGCGAAATAACTTTTCATTCTCTGGCAGCTATACAGACCTTGAAAGAGTCGGTGGTAATAGAGAGAACATCGACCTGGGAATGGAGCCACTTGAAAGTGCCATCACAGCGCTCAGGATCAGCAACATGGAACAACAAAGGCCCATAGCCCGTTCCCTTATAGTTGTCATCCAGATGGTTGCAGAGGCAGCACGATTCGAATTTATCATGCGTCAAGTGAGAGCAAGAATTCCTGAAGCACAAGTGTTTCTCCCTCCTCGCACCATGCTCAGCTACGAGAACAACTGGGGAGCCCTCTCCAGCGCGATCCAGCAATCCAACCAAGGAATCTTTTTAAATCCAGTCCAATTAGTAAATCAGTACGGTGCCCCCCGGAATGTGGACACCATACGAGATACTGCAGTCATTCCAAACCTTGCTATCATGCTGTTCGTCTGCAGTTCAAGATCAGACCGAGTATCGACTATTAATCATCAGTACTTTATCGATCATGATATGCTTATGATAAGGTCTGTTGTTGTTGATGCTGATGTGGCAACAATTGTAGATAAGGAGGTCAACGACGACGTTGCTGATACTTGTGTCGATCCAGAGCCCACGGTGCGCATCAGCGGCCGAAATGGTCTGTGCGTTGACGTGAGGGATGGGCAATACAACGACGGAAACCCAATACAGTTGTCGCCATGCAAACAGAATTTGGATGTGAATCAGCTGTGGACCTTCAGAAAAGATGGGACAATTAGATCCAACGGTAAGTGCTTAACCACTTCCGGGTATAGCGCGGGAAACAATGTGATGATCTACGATTGCACCACTGCCGTCACTGCTGCCACCATTTGGCAATTATGGGCCAATGGAACCATCATCAATCCCCGATCAGCACTGGTCTTGAGCGCCGAGTCTGGGAACAGTGGCACCACACTCACAGTGCAGACCAACATCTATGCCTCCCGGCAAGGCTGGCTCGCTGGCAATAATACAGAACCTTTCGTTACGTCCATTGTTGGGTTTAATGATCTCTGTATGCAGGCAAACGGAGACGCCATGTGGGTGGTGGAATGTGCAAGTGGCAAGGCAGAACAGAATTGGGCTCTCTATCCAGATGGTTCCATACGGCCTCATCAGAACCGAGACCGTTGCCTCACCTCTACTGATAATCATTCACAAGGAAGCATTATCATCATTTCAAGTTGTAGCCCTGGGTCTGAGGGCCAACGCTGGGTGTTTACGAGCGGTGGCAGTATTTTGAACTTGAACAGCGGAATGGTGATGGAGGTGAAAGGATCCGATCCAAGCCTTCACCAGATAATCCTCTCGGGATTTACTGGAAACCCTAACCAGCAGTGGCTTCCGTTGTTTTGATTGTTTATGTTCTAGCTTGTAGTATCTATAGCCATGTAGTAGGCTTAAATAAAAAAAGGCACCAATCCGTTGCTGCCCACCGATGAACGTGCAACATTCCTTGGATAAAATGCCCGCCCTCGTCGAAAGTTATCCTGAAATGGGTGAGTCATTAGGCCACTTGCATTGGCTGTTTCTGTAATGGCCCACCTGGTTGTTTGAATATTAATGTTGTTTGATAAGTCCTAGACATGGAGATATGCTTGCAACTAGTTTCCTATTTGTTACGACTATTCATTTTTACTATATATACAGGAGAAAAATCTATTTGAAATGATATTTTATAAATTATAGATTACTAAAAGAAAATTCAATAATCTATTAATCTAACTCAAACTATAAAATGAAACACAACCCAATCAAAATCAAAAGTTCCAATGTACACATGTCGAAACAAAATAAGTTCAAAATAATTCTAGATGTTCCAAAAGAAAGGTTGGTTGCTGATTGGGACTCGGACCCAATTCAGATGAAATCCTAATTCATATTTACAAAATTTCTAACAAGTATGAAAAGATTGTATGAAATACTAATTTCATAAAATGTGCTAAATGAAGAAATTTAAAATAATATGATAGATTTTATGATATTATCTAACAATAAGAATAATGGGTCCCTAGGCCAAAAACTGTAAGGTTTCAGAAATGGAACCCCAATTTCTTATTGAAACGAAAATCCAGATTCAGATCTGAACCCAATTATCCATCGGAACCAAAATTGGGTTCTAAACCCTTCTTTTTTTGGGTAGAAGACATTGGAGAATCCGATACCCATTTACATCCTTAGCATAAGAGACTTGATTATTACAACCAACTTCTATTTTTCTCATTCAGACATCAAACAGGATTATTTAAACCTGTCTCCGCAACTCAGACGAACCTGACAACACAACTCTAACTGTGATCATAATTTTCTTCACTATCGACAATATTTTTTAATATACTTGAGCAAGTTTTGTCGATCTCTTTTTCCACCGTTGGATATGCATTATAATTTCTTTAAATATACTTGAGCAAGTTTTGTCAATCTCTTTTTCCACCGTTGGATATGCATTAGACCTGGGGATTAGTTGCTTAAATTTTTCTGAAATATAACATGGAAATTGGATTCATCATTCCATACCATTGCCATGAAAGTTTCTCCAAAACCCTCACTGTTTGGCTAGCTGGTCACCAAAGCCATGTTTTTGGAACATTTTTATTATTGATTTGGGTGCCGTTTGGTTCCTGCCTTCCTTATCAACTACAGTTTATAATTAGTTGGTGTTTCCAGTGGATAAGAGTGATATTACTCCAGTTAAACTAAATAATATGCACAACTACAATGTTATAAGCATATACAAATTAAAATTGTTAATATAATTTGACCAGACAGGTGCATGTATGCACAAACTACGAACTGACAAAAACAGGCATTTTTTGTCGTTTAAGAATATTTAATAGATGTGCTCAATATTAATGTAATGAAAAAACTTTATGTACCTGAACTTGGGGTCTTTTTGCTAGTCAAACACAATTCATTTACTAGTGACAAGGAGGCATGCTAGGCAAAGATAGAATGCCATCTTTAAATTATCCACCTATACAAAATATTTGATTTAACGGATATTAACTAAGCATAACTCATAGATTTTTTTTTCTTTTTTCTTTTTAGTTAGTCAAGCGGGCTTAATGTATTTTTTTGTAGGCCTCACTAATGTGGGGAGTGAAGTGCAGTATAAATTGTGAAGTAATGCCCTGCCATGCAAGGGAGTCAAACCATGTATGCACAAGATATCTAAGCATAGCTCATTGAAACTTTTCTTTTTCTTTTTCTTTTTAAAGTCTACCAAGGGGGCTGACTGCATTTTTTGTATAGGCCCAACTGACATGGTGAATTAAGTGCAGCATAAATTGGGGAGTAAAGCTCTGGCCATTTCAAGGGAGTGAACCCTGTTGTGCACAAGAGGCCCATGTGGGGCTTGGGGTTGATGCAAGCTGGCTATGGTGCAGATTCCTTGCACAGATTATGTCGGTTGTGCCGGGAGATAAAAAAAATCCCACTTTCCTTAAGACAATGGGTTTACCCTAGGGGTGAAAATCTGGGCCGAGCCGGCCGCCCACGACCGGGCCCAGTCGTGTTCAGGCCAAGTTGGCACGGCCCATGTCTAATATGTGAGCCGTGCCGTGCTGGCCCCAACCTCTTGGGGGTCAGCCCAGCAAGGCCCTGGTCGTGCCGTGCAGCCCATAGGAGGCCCACAGATCCACCTCCCCTTTTTTAATTAAATTTTTTTTTTTTTAATAATTATCAAGGCCATGCTGCCCATGACCAATGAAAAAAATAATATTAAAATTTGAGGAAATTCGTTGATATAGTTTAAGAAAAAGTTATTCCTTATCCATGATCAACAAAATGCTTCTCATATCAACCTTCACAGCTAATAATAGTTCTGCAGGCCAAATCCAGAATGCACAGTATCATGCAAGTACCTATGTTCCCAGAACATCACACTGGTAAAAAGTAACATTGTTGGCAATCTGATATGCATATATACTTTCACATATATTTACTTTGCATCATTCTATTTTCCTAAAAGGCACCCCTTTTTAAGACACATCCATTATTTAGGGCACGTTTGACAAATAGAGAGGAATTCACTCTTTAGAAGATTCCTTTGTTCAGTCAGACTCAAGCCATCCTCAAAGAGGAATTTATGAGGACAGTTCCATGTTTGGCAGAAGGGAGGAATCCTATAATCTACACTTTATTTAATCCAAGGTTATAGGTTTTTTGCAATTTTCTCAAAATCCATGAAAAGTCAAGGGCTGAGCCTTCACTCCATAACCTTCCTTGGCACTCTAGTAAATTTGAACGGGTCAGATCTTTTAAAAGGGGCCTGCAAAAATTAAAAAATAATATTTACAAACCTGGATTTTTTACAAATATCTCAAGATCCACGATGGATCTACGACTGAAATTTGATCTCCTACACGATTTTAGTATGCTGGAAATGATTCACGGCTTGGATCATCATTTTGGACCCCACAAGAATAAAAAAAAAATTAAAAAAGGGACTGCTCATGTAATCCCCTTTTTTGCATTGTAGCATATAAATGGTCTGGAGTTTTTTGCCTTTTTCTAATGATCCATAATGAATCTGAATGCCAAAATTGAACCACTAACTATTTTCGACCTCCAAAAGAGTTTGAACGGTTCGGATTATTCAAATGGGCCACACAAAAACTCAGAAATTATGATCCAATTCTTGGGATAGTTTTGTAAATATATCAAAATCTGCGAAGAATCAACGGATGATTTTTGGTTTATCAGCCGTTCCTGGACTTTAAAACATGATTACGGGATCAGATCTTGATCATGGGGTCCAGAAAAACCAAAAACCCCAAATGAACGGGGATGCTAAAGGGACGCCCAAAGCTACTGTTCCTCCGCCTTTCCACAAACGCGCAGATCTTCCTTGTCTGATGGGGGGAGGTCTGACGTAGAGATTCTTTGAAAACAAGTATTAAAGGAATCATGTCTACCATTTTCTGACGTTTACCAATTGTGGATTTTCCACTAAAGCTCGGAAAATCACTAGGTTCCTCTCCACAGAATGGTACCAAACGTCCCCTTAGAGAAATTTACACCAACCAATTACATTAGAACACAAATCCCCTCTATAAGAAAACATATAATACAAAACCCAGAAAACATATAAGAGAAATTGAATTTTGAGTTGGGGGGGGGGGGGGGGGGGGGGTGGTTTCAAAAAATGAGATTGTTGGGCCCTCCTTGTGCCAGGCTGGGCCGCCCGCAAACTTGGAGGCCTGGCCCAGCACGGTATTAGTTTTACTCGGGACGGGCCGTGCCTCGGGCCTGGCAACCCTGGCCCCAGCACGGACCGCTGGAGACTGCCGGGCCAACCCGTTCACCAAGTCAACGGGCTCAGGCACGGCCCAGGCATGGTTTTTCAGTGCCGGGCCCGTGCTGGGCTTGGGCCGCCCGCCCGGATTTACACCTCTAGTTTACCCTAGTGGTAAGAGGAGCCAGTTCTTACATTCTTAACTAGGGTTCGAATCTAGGCAAGCACCTATCCTCATTTGAGGCCATGCTATCTCAATCACATCTCCTCACCATAGGGTTACCCACCTCACCTGAAGTTTACTCCCATCACCGCCCTAGCTTCCCTAAGCTAGGATACCAAAAAAATAAATAGAGAGAGCTGCTAAAAGCACACTGGCATTCTGTACACTCCCCACACTTACTCCATTAACACCCTATTTTGCCCAAAATGCTCTAACCTATGGAAACCTCATTCCTCTCTACACACCCCTTCTTCCCCCACTCTCAACTCTCCCTCTCGATCGCAGCCCGCCGTCTGGCCGTCCTCTAGATCTCCCTCTCCCTCTCCCTATCTTTATCCATTTCTCCCTCTTTCTCTGCCTCTCTCCTCTCCCTCTCAACCCCCACCATCTGCCCGCCAGCTCTCCCTCTTCCTCCCTCCCGCCACCCGCCCTGGCCGTTTCCCATCTCTCCCTCTCATTCTCCCTGTCTCTCAACCTCTCCCTCTGTTGGAAGTAGGTATGCCTTCCATGCGGGATTTCAAAAGCTTTGACCCTCTTGATACAGGGATCAGGCACCTAAAAGGCCAAGAACCGAATCCCAAGATCTGAAACCTTTATCTCATTGTATCAAGATCATATATCTATCAGCAAAATAACAAATCTGAATATACACAAACAATCATCTAGATCTACAAACAGACAAGTTTAGATCTATAGATGATGAGCTTGGTTGTGCTCAGATCGAGACTTTGATATTCTTCACTTTGCGAAACATTTTCGCAAATGTGATTTCCTAGGTCTTGCGATCTTACACGCTATGACCTAATCACAGATAACTTCTCAAAGAGAATGATGGGATCTCAAATGAGAAGAAAACCTTGAACGCACTCAAATAGAGAAACCAGAGGAGAAAAGAGAGCGCACAAAAATTGTCCAAATTTCTTGTGTGGGACGTCAAGCCCTAGTGGGCTATATATAATCTTAGAAACATCTTCTCTGAGTGCTCTTAGAAGTCTTACTTCTATTTCTCTCGTGAGTTCTACTACTTTCTCTCTTATGTAAACATACTCCTCTTTCTCTTATGAGTATTATTTTATTATAACTCTACTTCTTGGGGCTAGCATGTGGACCATTAGGGCTTCATTAGATCTAGCTCCAACTGAAGCATCTAGACCCCACATCTCATGTGGATTTTGGACCTAAAATAAATTACAAATAACTTCACTATATAAACACAATTGCACTCCAATCCTACGAATTTTACAAGAGGCTCAAAACTTTTCAATTACTGTAAGCAAGGCCCTCTATCAAATATATCCATAGATCCATTGGAATTAAGCTGTCTAGCAAAATTGGATCTATCTCTTGTTATCCTTGTGACCCATTTAATCACACTAATTATCGATACCATTTGATTAACTCTTAATTAAAACTGGTGTGCACTTACCGATGATAAATTTCATTAATTAGCACAAGGGGATATTTCATCTTCAGAATATATGTTCCCATAGTCCCACTACCATCTACCCAAGATACCGAAGTGTTGACCTACAGTTGGCCCCACTCATTGGTAAGTTAAAGTAAATGCATAGCAAAAAATTGAGTCCATTACTCTCTCAAGATTGAAAGCCTAGTGCTTGGAGGCTATGAGAGCATTCCTTAATTAAAGATAGTGTTTTGTATAAGGTGCTACTCATTGTCTTTCAGTACATTCAATATTCTAGAATAACAATCTAGAGTCTTTCACTCTGACGGTCAAGACAAACCATATTATCTCATAGTAATTGCAGTACTACATCATTTTCAGGTGAGATGCTCATTTTCACCACTGGCTGTGAAATACTTCAAATATAAAAGTTGTGATCTATGTCTCATGCATGTGAATATCTTATCCATTCAAATGGATCACATTTAATATACTTAAAAGCTCATGTTCATCTCATGAACAGTCATGTTATTTTATATCAATTATGTGCAACCATAAATCAAATCTCAGTCATCTCATGAATGAAACATGAAATTATATATTAACTAAGATAATAAAAGAATTTATCCACATCATCTACTAGATTGAGGACACATAATCTAACACCCTCGCCCTGTCTCTCTCCCTCCACTCCTCCCGCCCACCACCCTCTCTCCCTCTCCCTCCCTCTCTCTCTCACTCTGGGGGTCGGGGTGGGGGTGGGTGGGTGTAGAAAGAAGTTGGGAGGGAAAGATGTCATTTTAGGTAATTTTACACAATGGTATATATAGTCATAAAAAAGTACAGTGTGTGGAGGGCAAAAACCAGTGTGCATTTAGCAGCTGTCTAAAAATATGGGTTATCAAGTGGGCCACCACCAAGATAACAATGAAGCCCAACATAAGGTATGATTGTTGACATGAAATAAAGGCCTCTCATTCTAGCTTAAAGCTCAATCTCATGCCTGCCAAATAGGATCCAAATTCTATAATAGACTAACATAATTAGTTGAGGATATCTCTGCCGAGTTCCTCTTCTTCCTCTTCTACTTAACCTACGTGGGTTTCAATGGAAGGGAAGTCAAATGGCAAGTTCCCAAGCAAGATATGGGTTCTTAAAAGGGTTGTTTTCCATGGACTTTTCAATACTTTTATTTATTTGTTTTACATGAAAAATTCTCATCGGATTTTCAACATTTTTTCGATATGAAAAATGCATAAATATGAAAAGTTCTTTCCAACAAGATTAAATCCAAACCCTTTTTTTCTATTTCTTTTTAAATCCCAAAATCGAAAATTTTCACAAAACTTTCCTCGATCGAAGATTTGCCCAAACAATGTTAAGTATGTACACGAGAGGGAGGAGATTAAATAATGTCTCTATATTTAGGCATGAAAATGGTATCAGTTCTCTCGAACCTGTCTCAATGAAATCATCACATCAAATCAAATAAGCAAAAACTCAGAACTTTGCCTCATGAAAATAAATGAAAGAAGATGAAGTAAAAATAGAGCGAAAGTTGCAATCATATTAGGGTATTAGCCCCTGGCAACCACTTCATGAATGACCTGATCATCACTTCAGTGAAGTAAAAAAGATGCACTGAACATATGGGCCGACATAACATTCAGTGTAAATCATTACTTTCTCAACTTACCATATCTTTACATATGAGCTTTGAGAGCCAGCAACCACCGAATACAACTAGCCCTCTCATGCCTATAGCGAATGAATAGTCAGATCTGTTCATAATGTGACCCACGGAAATGGTGGGGTTCCACTTTGGTTCCGGCCGGTGAAGGACTAGGGTTTCTCGAGGCCCGGGCCTGGCTTTGGAACATCCAGGCCCTATCGGCTTCTAAACTGTAGGCCCAAGCCATGCCTAGGCCTAAATCGGGCATTAACTATCTGGCCCAAGCCCTACCCGCCTGAACAACATGAAGCACGAGGTCAGACCAATTTAGTTTTATGATTTAGATATTGGGTAGTTTTCTATTTTGTCATCCGTTCATGTGTCAACTTTCTACTTTTTAAATCCCCTACTACATCACCCTTTTTTGCCAACACCATTATTAAACTCGGACTAGGACGGGCTTCAGGCTCTATACAACTGAATCCGAGCCCGGCCCTAATAGTATAATTGAAGGACCAAGCCCCTCACAAACCAGGCAGGGCTCGAGCCTGCCTGGTCTATGAGAACCCCAGGTCCCCGACATATTACTCATTCTTTTCAAGAATTCCTCATTAAAGTTAGGTTTTTTTTTTTTTTTTTTTTTTTTTCCAAAATCATTTTCTACGTAAGCATTGACCGATCCCATATATGAAATCGGTTCCGATTTTGGTTTCATTTTTTCATTAACGGCTTCGGTTCATATTCACATCAACGATTCCGGTGGACCCAAATTTGAACCAAAATGTATACATCCTAGATCGGGACTTTTTATCTTTACTGTGAATAACGAACTTAGCCCAAAAAAGTGACATGTGGAGAATTCACAAATGATGATAAGATGGTCCCAAAGCAATTCTCCCTTAACAACAATAAAAAAATTAAGGATTTGACTTGAAAAATCCCCTTAGTCTCGGTGAAGACTAAAAAACTTTTCAAATTTAAATATCGACTAAAATGCCTTGAACGGGGATATCGCTACTCATTTCTTCTTTGTTTTTTGTTGTTGGCGGTGGTGGTGTTGTTATTGTTGTTTTGTTGAGCGGTGATATCGCACCTCCCCCGTATGAGCAGGGATATCGCCGCATATTTCTTCTACTTCACTTGACTATACGAGTACAGAGATATTGCCGCTCATTTCTTCTACTTCACCTATATAAATGAGTGGTGATATATATCCCCATTCATGCCTTTTTTTTGTTGATATTGAAGTTTGATGGCCTTTTTTGTCTTTACAAAATTTAAAGGGATTTTTTCATTAAAATCCCCAAAAAAAAAAAAAGTCATATTTATATGAATTCACATGAACGACACTTCTCAAATGGCCATTCCTTTTGACTTTAGTTACAGTAACTAATAAAGTAATAATAGAAGATCCCTTTGATAAATAAAAGCATGCCCATCCAAAAGAACCCACCAAATAAATGAATATTTAGTCATCTGACTAAAAAAAGTTAGGCGACCTCTCCATATGTCCAACCCAAAAGTCCGAACAAAAGAACCAACTGTTTGGTTGTCATATTCTATACGTCCCATCATCAACTTGTCGAGCACCTTAGATTACAGATGGCCCCCACGAAATGGACGGCTTAAATACCTCCAACGTCTATTTCTGCAAAGAGATGAATGTTGCAACAGTTGTTTGGAATTTGGACTTAAATAGATGCCATGCTTGCACAGCACATCATTCTGCCCGTTCTTATTATTTGCCTAATCCAATGAGAAAAGCCAAAAGCTCTTCTTAAATCTTGTTTCTTTGGTTTGTGCTTTTGTTAATAAATGATCAGCTTTACAACATTTCTTGTGTTGGCTGGCACCACCATTCACATGCATGTCGGTCCCAACCATCTCATGTGGGCCCCCCACCCATCTCAACAAGGTATTTATTCCTTGGGATTCTAATTTGAGGTTTCCATCCTTGACGTTGATTTCCATGGTCTGTTGCTTTCAAGGAAAAGGGTGAAAAATGCTTGTGATATTTCTTAGTTTTGAGGACTGTTTCAGACTGGTTTGTTTTCAGTAAGATCCTATATGGATTTTGAGTTGGGGTTGAGACCAGTTTGGCCAGAGGTGAGGACCATCTTTGCACATGTATTACATGTGAAGCAGAGCTGAAGAGCTGTTTCAAGCGCAGAGTACGAGAACTGAGCACTGGGTGCACCTACAGAAGGCTTGTGCTTAACGTGCATGGCAGCTGTGAGGATGCTGCTAGTTGGTGATCTGGTTGGTGCTTTTGACAGCTTTATTGTATAACAAAAGCCCTTCAATTGATCAAGCCGGCCAAAATCATCTAAAAACTCACACAATGTGCCTGTTTATTAAGTCATCTAATCGAATTCCTAGGTGTTGGTGAACTCTTAATTTATTCAAGTGGTTAAAAATGGAGAATCAAAGATAAATATCAAGAAAGGGGAAATCTTCTCTGATTCATGCACCCTGGTGGGAGCATGCATTCACCAACTGCAGACCCCTGAATTAAATCTCACCGGGTAATATACGACAGACGTCAGACGGCATTCTGCATGGGAAAAAAATCGTTCTATCAAAAAATGCCATCAAATAGCCTTCTTATTATAGAGGATTCAATCAAAGGAAGATAGAAAACAAATACTCAGCAATTATTATAGTAATTCAAATCCTATGAGACTTACATCTACATCAATTCCTTGCATCCTTCACCACTCACCTCTTAAATAATTCGGATGTATCAATTTAAATTATTACAACCCAAAACTTCTACACTCATCAAGTGCATAAAACTAAAATTGCTAAAATATTGCAATCCATCTTCGATAAATTTGGGCTTTTTTGTTGAATTACTTTCCACGAAATAATTTATTTGATTGAATCAACTCTATCCACATTTGAAAATAATTAACTTTCCAGTGTGGTTTTAGTGTATGTGCAGTCCAGCTCTATCGGGCTCACTTAGGCCCACCCTTGGTAGCTGCAACTCATTCTACACTCTTATCTCCCCAAGATCTGCAATTGTGCCCAAATTTAAGTTCATGAAGCCTTTTATTCAATATTGGATTGAATCTCAAACAAATATATGATTAAAAGACCATTAAACTTTTACACTGTTAAATCAAGGTCGGATAAATTTATCGGGTTGATTTCTAAAACGAGCCTTAGAATAAATAAACCTTCCATCCCATCGCAGTAATAGGAATGCATGTAAGTAGGCCCCACGAGTAGGATCGCTTGAGCTTGATATGTAGTTTCCTTGTAGTTAAAGAGATCTTTCTAACAAATATAAACAATAAAGATTTTGCAGGTTAATGTATTCAACAAAGGGGTGGACATGGTCTTTCTCAACCAACCATCAATGTCGGAGGCTCTTCAAAACCAAGCAATATCTTAACGCCGAGCTTTAGGAAAAGAAATAAATAAGAATGTTCATATGCATTCATCCCTCACTATAGGTGGAGGAACACATAGTAGGGCTGACTTTATGCTCCGTTTGAACCATCTACACAATGGACTTCTTGAATTACACTAGATGCATCGAGTTCTCACCTGTTCGAATGGACTGTGGTTTGTTGGATCAAAGGTCAACTTTTTTTCTTTCATAATAAGTCGTTAAACTTGTGGGCTACAGGTGAAGGGGTTAGTGGCAAGCCAAGCTCAAGTATACCCTTGCTAGAAGGCCAGATTCAAAGGCTTAATTATTAAATGGCCATTTATAGTCTTCACCTTTGTTTCTTGAGTTTTAGAATCTCTTAGGAATATATTCAAACATGCCCTAAATAATCCAATAAAGTTGCCATTTTTGGGTAATAAACCAAATGCTGTAGGGGCATTAATGTCGTGGGTTAAACCATGAAAGAGCTTCACTGACTCCATCATCGAGCTTTAGGGCGTGGTTATGTGTATTGGTTGATGAACATAAACTAATGTACATTGGTTGACGTAGGCAAAAGGTACCATTTATGTCTTTTTCCTGGTAAATATGTTAAAATACAAGGCTGAGATAGGCCTTTGATGGCATGTTTCTTTGAGAGTTCATGACGCGTTTTTGAGATGTGGGTTTGGGGTTTGGACCTAATGTGTTGTTATGTTCCCCCACATACATTTTCAAATGTCCCGTTTCTTTGCCCACATGTTAGATTTCAACCTCCAACACTATATCAAATTATTTTTTAAAAATTTTAGAATTCCAAGTCTTTCACATTTTATTGGACTTTCAAATGCTCCACCCAAAAGAAGAATTTTGGAATTCCACCCAGTGAATAACTTCTGGAGAATTTAAAACTCTCAAGACAAAACGTTTATAAATTCTTATAATAAAATAATTCCGGGCATGCTTAAGTAGTGTGTGTGTGGAAATGGATCACTTTTCTTACTCTCTCCTTTGTCAAAAAGAATTTTTCTAGGGATGGTAAAAAAAAAAAAAGGAACTATTTTTTTACACATTTGCCTTTTCTTATAAGATGAGCATTTTTATCAAATAATGAAAAATAACGCCCTTGAAAATATTCTTCTTTTCTTTTCTATTTTCACAAAAAAAAGGAAAAAAATTAGACAATCAAAAGAGAGGTGAAGCATCAAATCAAAATAGAATAAAATATAATACCGTTACCATGGTCTTTTACTTTTTATGGCTTGAAAGGGAATCCTTTTGACTTTTTGTTTAAAAGAAGGAAGTTTTTTGTCAATTTGGAGGGAAATGAGGTACTTTTTTAAAAAAAATTTAAAGGAGGAGGGAATTATGAAATTGTATACTTTTAATATGACTATAATCTTCTTTTATATGGATAATAATAGAAGTTTTACTTCACCTCAATTCACTTCATCACCCATACAGGGCCTATGCTCATCCATTCTCTTTTAATTTCAAAATTGAGCTAGAAAACTAAGCCTAGGTGCAACCCATAGGCCCAAAAACAGAACCCAGATCCAGCACAATGCAGCAGCTCTTGGGCTGAGCAGCACTGTAGCACCCGGGATGTCATTTTAATGGGTGTAAGATGCAAGTCACACACACAAACCAAGGTTGTAGTCAGAGATGACCAGAGAGGACAGAGAAAGAAGTCAGAAGACAACCCACAAACAAATACAGTGGCAATCCCGTAAATAAATTGAAATAGGCCTTTCTCAATAAAACTCGCCGTCCCATCTGCCTCATATTAATTTCACGTGTCTCTTTCTAGTTATTACTTCATATGGAGTCAAAATCCTGCGAAATCTTGCTGTCATCGGCTTCGGCTCCTCTTCAAATTGCCCATCTACTTCAATGATTTTACAACATTGCCACACCTAATGTAGTACGCTTCTTTGTGTGAAAATTAAACTTCTCTCTTTTTATAACAAACCCAATTATGTTGTGTGAGCTGTCTTGACTTTTTTTTTTTTTTTTTTTTGAACATGTGTATTTCTCGTTATACAATATTCAATTGTAAGAAGAGAAAAGTCCGCAGAGTTAAATTCACAATTCCCTTCAATTTTTTCTTTGAGCACTGTTTGACCAAAATCTAAGTGTCCATCTAATGGTTAGCCAACTAAATTAGAGTTTTTAGAGAGAGAAGCGGAAGGAGAGAATGTAAAATCGAGCGATCGATCTAATCTAATAATGAGCCTGCTGAATCTGACTTGGAATTTACTATTTAGAGAAAGAAATAACCACACCTTTAAGCAGTAATCCAATTATGTTGTGTGAATTTGGTGGACTTTTTATTGAAATTTCTCATTTTACATGACGTTAAGATTCACAAATCACTTCATTTTTTTTATGATATCTCCATCCATAAGTTCTTTGATTCAATATGATTAATCCCTCGATTGGTATATGTAAACCCCACACAAATACACACAAAGAAAATCTACGGAAGTTGCGTAAACTAAATATAAAGAGCAAGCCGACCCTCATATGGGTAAATAAAAATGAGCTAATTCTTAAATATCAAATATCTTACATATAAAAGTAGATATTTGTCTAAAAATAAACTATTTAAAGAAGGCTATTAAAATGGAATGTACGGACTACATGATAAACCATAATTAGTCCACTCATGGTCAATTCACAATTTCTGGAGAAATCCCCACAAAATCTTCCAACCTGAAATGATAATTGCTACACAACTGGAATTGCCACTCCAGTAATTTCTTTAAAAAGAAAGGGCAATCTGAGACGACCAAACTCTCTATATACTCAGAAGACCTACCAGTTCCGGACTTCCTCTGACTCCAAAAACCTCTCCGTCCAAAAGCGGATACCACTCGCCGGAAATGTGCCCTACAAAGCAGGAATCCGCCAACTCTGCCTACCAGATCTGCTCGGAAACCGCCCAAGACGTCGCCTCCGACGACTGGCGTCATGAGGCAATAAACGGTGGATCCCTACGACACGTGGACCTCGACACCGGATCCAACGGCTGGGCCTCTCCCCCCGGCGACCTCTTCCAGCTCCGCGGCAAAACCTTCTTCTCCAAGCGCCAGAAATCCCCCGGCGGCGACTGGCTCCTCAAACCCGCCGGCGTCGACTGGCTTCGCTCCTCCGCCCGCCTCGACCACGTCCTCGCCCGATCCGACAACCGCATCGCCTCCGCCCTCCGCCGCGCCCAATCCGCCCGCCGATCGCTGAAATCCTTCATCTTCGCCGTCAATCTCCAGGTCCCGGGCCGCGATCACCATAGTGCTGTCTTCTACTTCGCGACGGACGACCCGATCCCTCCCGACTCGCTCTTCTACCGATTCGTACATGGCGACGACTCGTTCCGTAACGCCCGGTTCAAGATCGTGAACCGGATCGTTAAAGGGCCGTGGATCGTGAAGGCGGCGGTCGGGAACTACGCCGCCTGCCTGCTCGGCCGGGCGCTGACTTGTCGCTACCACAGAGGGGAGAACTATCTGGAGATCGATGTGGATATCGCGAGTTCGGCGATTGCGAATGCGATATTGCATCTGGCGTTGGGGTATGTAACGGCCGTTACGATAGATATGGGGTTTGTGGTGGAGGCGGTAGAAGAGGAGGAGCTGCCGGAGAGGCTGTTGGGTGCGGTGAGAGTTGCCCAAATGGAGATGGGTTCGGCGACGGTGGTGGAGGCGGCGGAGGGGGAGGCGGTGTTGGGGGCTGTAACGGCCGGGGGAGGGAAGGGGAAGGGGAAAGGGTGCTGTCATCGAGGCTTCTCGAAGGTCAACCACCATGGCCGAGGTCGAGAGGCCGAGGACGGCGGACATGGCAAGGAAGGTTAGGTCTTTTTTATTTTTTTCAATTTTTGTCCTTTTGTCTTTCTTTTTTTTTTTTGAAAATTTTATGGTGGGTTGTTATTTTATTGGAGATTTGGGCATTGGGAGATGGGAATGAGATGGATGATTGGTGTAGATATAAAATAATCTTCTTCTCAATCAATCAGAATTAGCTAATTTCCACTCTCTCTCTCTCTCCCTCTTAAAAAGATTCCATCTTTGGAAAAAGGAAAAAAAAGTTGTCGTCTTATTACAATCCATTTTCATCAATTTTTCTTACAATGGGGAGGTGGTTTGTTTGATCTTTACTACTTTATTGTGAGGTGGTCAGTTCTGGGTGGGCCCCACTAGATTGAGTATTCAATTTTGGCCCACCTTTCATCTCATCAAATCTGTTAATGTGACATTGATCAGTTATGTACTCTATGTGTTTATTGTGATATGAGCTGGTATCTGATGAATCAGGTGTGATTGAATGGCAGCATTGGCTCATATTCTAATTAAAATGATTTGATCATCTTATACTAGCTAATTTTTGGATGGGTATGGGCCATGCCTGTCTACATTTTATTAATCTCACTGTAATTAGGGCTACTTCTTCATCTGCTTCATTGTCACAGCTTCTGGGAATGGAACAAGGTGAGTGGATGAGATGAGGTTTGGAGTTTGGGTGAGATTAGGTTTGAGTTTGGTGGGTACCCAAACCAAACTGAATGTGAAGCTAAAATTGATGGCACACTGCTTAATTATGATTTGTTATGAGGGTTGCATTGTAATGAGTGAGGTTGACAGGACTTCATGTTGGATACAAAGGGCAGAACTAGAATGCAGTGATAGGTTTATTAGACAACCAAAAAAGGGCCGGCTTGATTTTAATTTGGTGCAGTTCCCTTGCTAAACACATGGTGGGGTCACCTTTTGAAAATTGAAACCGCTCTAATTCCCTGACACCCATTGGCTAACCATTAGACCAATCACTTGATCTTACCTTCTCTCCTGTCCAAAAATGAGAATGAAGGAAGAACATACACAAAACACCCTCCGTGGAGAATAAGGGGTCAGAGGCACAATTTAATTTAGTGGGCTAACCATTAGATGGACAGATAGGTTGTGATCAGTCAATGCTGGCGATCTTACTGATTTGATTTGAGTAATAATTTACATGTTTAGCACTACAATAGGATGCAAGCAATTTCTGGTTATTGAAAAGTGGGCTCCACTCATGCTAGCAAGGGAGCTGCACCAAACTATAGAGCATTCTGGCCGCCAAAACCTTTTTTTTTTTTTTTATTGAAGTCCAATTGGTGCTTGTTGATCGGTGCCACTTTTTTAAGAAAAGAGATATTATAGTAGATTTTAGGCGCATTGAGAGATCTCTTCCGAAGAGCAAGAGGCTTTTTGGGATTTGGGATTTGTAGGTTCAACAATTCATTTTCTTTTCTGAGATGTTGTGGAATGTGTATGTGTGGATGGATGGGTAGAGATTTCAATGTCTTGTTGATTGTGATGGAGCTAGTTGTCCCCCACAAACAAACCCTTCTCTCCACGGTCCGTTTCCTTTGGCTTTTCATTTACCCAACAGAGTAGACTGTTTAGTATATTATTATTTTGAGGAAGTGGAACCAAACAAAGGAAAGAAAGTAAAATCAGGAACAGAGTTGAAAAGAAGAAAAAGAAGAAGAAGAAGAAGCTGGAGCCACTTATTACAAAGGAGAAAGCCAGTTGGTTGGATTGGCAACTTTGTCCACAACACCCCACCTGGAAAGTGATTTGGGAGTGCCTGGTTTTCTCTGCCATTGGTTGGCTTTTGCGCTGCATTTCTCCTTTTTTTGAGAGGGTGAGAGTATCTTTGCTTTTTCTTTTGTATCATCATGTTTTCTTTTTGGTTTGTAGTTTTACACATTTTTGCCGGCTTTTCAGATGGGACCCATCCAAGAGTCGTGGGCGGCCGCTTTTTTGTGTTCTTGTTTCTGCAATCAGTGAGTGATAGTTATTCATGTCACAGAGGTGCCCATGTTGGGCCAGAATCCTTTTCTATTTATATTCTGATCACTTTAGTCTGTTTTCAAGTGTTGCACCGTGGGTGCTGCACTCGTGAGAGTTGAGAAATTCCTTAATAATTCTTTTAAAAAAAATTATTTTCTAATTTGACTTCTTAACTTCACTGCACCACCCAATCGAAAATCTTGGATCCACCGTTGCCTATGTCACAAGTCTCACCTTTGAGCCGGTCACTCATGGCGATGAACAATCTCAGCTTCGCCCTGGGATGGCCATGCCCATGAATACCCCTAGTTACTAGCAAGCCTGGAAGGAGGCCTAACCACCAGCGGGCAATTAAACTTTCGGCCTGATTGATTGTATAGAAAACTTAGAAATTGATTACATAAGAATTTATGGTCATGTTCATGGTCAATTGTCACATAGCACATTAAAAGATTTGAATTACTAGGGTAATGGCCAATTTTTAGGAATTGAAATACACAGTACATATGGGCCCTTAAAACCCAACCCTTTCCTTTATCCCTTCATTCCTGGGCTCATGCCAACTGCATAGAAGTTGTTGTAAGGAGAAACATAGAAATTTCAGAGAGAGATGAGAGAGAGGTGATAATTTAGATTATTCTGCATGTCCATCTTGGCAACAAAACTCTCTCAATCCCATTTATTATATATCAATATCTCTTGTTCCTGCTTCCGGCCAAGATCTTTGCTCTTCATTGGTTCATATCATCTTTTTATGCAAATTGGCCGACTGCGCCAGCAGGTATGGAGCATTGGAGCTTGAGATCTTGTTTGTTTCCATTTTTCGTTCTTTGTTCGTGAGCTGGGGTTTTTCCTAGGTTTATTTTGTTTTAATGTGCTCTTGGGTTTTGGATTTGAGTCCAGATCCTGTGGGCCTTTTTATTTATGAGAAATTTGTGAAGCACTCAATGAACCCATAAAAAGGTGGCATGTTGGCAAGCTAATTGTAGTTAAGGGATAAAAAATCTAAACTATCCAAAAATAAGTCTCCCTTTAGCATAAGCTTTATCAAAATTTACTACAATAAGATTTGAGTCCAAGTTGATCATGAATATTCTACCGAATAACAGAGAAGTGGGCTTCACGGGAAAAGAAAAAAAAAGTTCAGCAGTTACTCTATCATAGAATCCTCTTGTCAAATGTACTCATCCACTTTTCCAAGTCGCACAAACTTGGCCTTGTTTTTCTTGAAAGTTAAAGAGTATATTGGATAGCAGGTTTTTGTTGTTCATTCTTATTTGGAAGTTTACTTTTGTTGAATCGTTAAGGAAAGATTGGGTTGATTAGGCTGGGTTTGAGTTTGGGTTAAGATGGTCGGATCTGGTTCATGGTAAGCCCAGCCCAACCCAATCCATGGTGTACCCTATCTCATTGTGCATATTGGAATGGTGAGTTCCATGCATTGTGAGGGCATTTTTGTTGTCATAATGCATAGGATCTCATGGTAAAATGAGCTCCACCAAAAGATTTATAGGTGGAGCAGATGGGACCTTGACTTTCCTTGGAGTTGAATTACTAAGGTGATGGTTGGGATTCATTTTCTATCTTTCCAACATTCGATTTTCATTAAAAGAGATGTTAGTTGATGGTCATTCATTAATTTAGAGAATCTCCACCTTGTAGGTGGACTTCCATGTTATATTTATAAAAGTATATTGCAAAAGATTACAAACAAAATCATTGAGTAATAATAAACAGAGGTTGGATATGCATCGATCCTGCAATTGAGGGATTGCCTCTGCCACATGCTTTGACCATGTATTGTATCATATCATCTTGGGTGTATGCTGACTCATATTCCATTCTTATGAAGATTTGATGAACTGGGTTTGACAAATGTGAGAGAGGATGGAAAGGAAAGTAGTTATAATCAAATGTATATAAATCTTTGAGAAGTCTCAAAGTTGCATGTCAAGAGAGTGTAGCTAGGTGTATATTGCAAATGGATTCTATTTCTCATTTCATTCAGTTGCATGTGTTTATTCTAATGTGGATGGTCGATTTTCATGTGTGTTTTGTAATTGGTGTCATGGGTTGCTTTTTGATTTTTTATTCACCATCATCATCAAAGCTTTGTCCCACCTATATATGTTGGGGTCGGCTACACAAATTCAGTTTCTCTATTCCGATCTATCTTGAGCTGAACCCCTAAATAAGTTATACTTCTTCATATTTATTTACTACTGCTATACATGTTATCTTGAGCCTACCACTTTTCCTTCATGGGCCATCAACTTTCATAGCCAAACTTTTCTTTACGGGCGCCATTGCCGACCTACGTTGGACATGCTGCTTTTGGATTTTTTATTTGTTTTTTTTTTTTTTTTTTTTTTTGTTTATGGATAGTTTTGTATTTATACAACTTATTCTTTTTTACATTTATTTTTTGTTTATTAAGGTTCTTTAATTTCCCGAAGTTCAATTTATTTTTTCTATCGGTTGACTATTGTTTGCCTCCTTTGCACAAAATTCCTGGCTCCACCACAGCGGCCTACTATGGTGATATCAAAACTACACTGGGCTAGCTGCCGGGTCACACCTGGTTTGGACTAGAATTGGCATGGTTCCTGGTTCAGTGATAAAAACCAAGGTACTTACAAAAAGAATTTTAAAATTGGTAAAAGTTGGGTTGGACTGAAACTAATTGTTTTTAATCTATTAAACCAAGTACAAAGTCTCTTGGATAGGAACACATAGAGAGAGAGACATGTTCATTAATTTTATTCGGGGTTAGGAATGGACTGAATCTCCACTGAGTGATACCTGGGACAGAACTAGAAGGTGGCTGGGGTTTTGTCATGGCTCCCCCTTGCAATTTAGAAAAATAAAAGCCTTATTTTAATGAAATTATCAACATATTTTCATTTTGGCTTCCCAATGAATTTTTTTTTTTACACAATGGAGCCCCCAAGGTATATTCCTAATTTCACCCCTGGTGCATGGCACCTAACGCTGGGTTATGCCAGGTTGGTTATATGTAAAATGCATGATTAACTTTATTTGATTATTGAGCTTATAAAATCATTCAAATGATGGGTTGACTAGTGCGAAGTCTCTACCAATGCCAAAACGCAACTTTGATGGTAGTTTATCTTCTTTTTTTAAATATTAAATCCCAGCTAATGGGTTGAGGCCCTGTGGAGACTTGCACATGCAATGAGACATAGCTCACAGATGCGAGGTGACAGAAACTTGGACATGGAAGGAGGCGCAACTCGCATGTGTGAGGTAATGGAAACTCACACACTCAAGAAGGGGGGAGGGAGGTTTATAGCATTGAAACCTCTCAATGAGAACTGCCACTCCTTACCACTGGGGTAAGGGGTAAGGAGCTGTTTTCAAGTCAAGACGGTAGTGTTAAGCAGCTGTTTTGGCTAATGAGAGGTACAGAGGCACCATAAAGGGCAGACCAGGAAATTCACCTTGGGGGGCTCCATGTAAAAAAAATATTGGGAAAGGTGCAAATGTTAAAAAAGGAAATCATTAATTTTACATTATGCAGGGTTTTTTTTTTTTTTTAAAATTTCAAATATGAGAGTGCAGTGATAGACGTTCAAGTTCCTTCACCTACCAGTGCCCTGCATATGTGCATACATGCTACTAACCATTCATTTTACATTCCAACCAGTCTCCATCTCTAAAAAGATCCAATCAATGGAAACAAGGTCGACTGCCGTTCCATCTACACTGTCCAAACTTTGAATGCATGGAAGTAGTGAGGATGGGTCTAAGAAGTGGAACTTATTGAAAGATTTGGCTGTGGATGGACTGAAATGGAGAAACAGACCTATCATAAAATGCGGCTAGGCTTTTATGATGACGATGATCTAATTTTCAATAACCTCTTTGATTTTGAGTCTCACAAACATTCCATATGTTTGGATAATTGTAATCAATGATTTTAACTGTATTGCGGTGTTGTCCTACTCCATCATTGCTGCATTGTCCTACTCCATCATTGTTTCATTGTAAGGCAGACTGGTAGACTTCTGAGTCATTACAAAGTCATCAAACTATCAAAGTCTACACTTCACTTGCATGAACGATATGCTTTCAACTCATAGCACCTTGCCAAACCAAAAATAAAAAAATCAAGGCACCTAACCCATCCATCTCTTCATTTCTCTCTATCTGTTGTAGACCTTTAGTCCCTTGAGTAGACGACCTTTTTGTATCTTCATCTTCATCTTTTGAGAGAGAGATGAGAGGAATGTTAGTGTCTATATGGAGTGCTTACAAACCTCACTTGGTGATGGTATTGACCAAACTCTGCTTAGCAATCTCCTCCATTTTACTTCAATCTGTCCTATCCACAGGAATCAGTGGTCTTGTTGTCGTCGTCTACGAACACGTGGTCGCCACTTGTGTCTTATCTTCCCTGGCATTCTTCCTAGAAAGGTAAGCACTAACCACCCCATCTCCCCTCTCTCCACAATTCTCTGTTCTCGTACTGCTTCTACTAAAGGAGCTCTTGGCATTTGGTTTTTGTTGCTCACTGCAGAGGCAGGA
Source organism: Persea americana (assembly GCA_029852735.1). Lineage (NCBI taxonomy): Eukaryota > Viridiplantae > Streptophyta > Magnoliopsida > Laurales > Lauraceae > Persea > Persea americana. The sequence continues at coordinate 4,660,485 of CM056812.1, forward strand.
GGCCCCCATTCACTTCTCAGATACTATGCTATTCCTTCTTCTTGGGATTCCTCTTGTAAGTTTCTTATTCTTTGTGATGCTTAATTGACCAAAAGAAGTCTTAAAAATGCACTTAAAACGCCCAAAATAAATAGCTTTGTAAATGGATGTGGGATTTATTTGTATTCTTTCGAGACTTAGCTTGATCATATATTAAATTTTGATAGAGTAGGTTCATTTGATTCACTTCTCAATTCATCTAATTCAAAGTTTAAGTTCGAAAAGTCCAATTAACTAATTCATCTATGCCCATTCTACAAGTCCATCACTAGGGTGTAGGATCTGCATCTTAAATTCAAACTAAAAATAACTATTATTTATGTTTACCATATGCAAAATTTTAGTTCAATCGGAGTTTCACCCACAATCAAACCTATGACGTGTAAATCACAAGGTAAAAATAAAACCTGAAGTAAACTTCAGATCAGTTTCTCAGTAGTTCGTGAATTGAACTGTGAATTATTAGAAATGAACTACTCTCAGTTCGAAGGCCTCTTGAGGGACTGGGTAATGTTTTTCAAAATGGAGGACATCGTACTACTAGAAAGTGCATAGGTTCGAGTTTTTCTGAAAGTAGCTTCTGAAAACCAAAATTTCTCTTGATATTGGTTGGATAGGGTAGCAGTGTTCCAGAGCCTACGGATCTTGAGCCTTCAGTACGTAGCAGCGACATACCAAAGCGTCGCCTTGAACTTGATGGCTGTGGTAGTGTTTGTAATAGCAGTGCTATTTGGGCAGGAGAACTTGAAGTTTTGTACCATACACGGGCAAGCTAAGACATGGGGTGTGGGGGTCTCTGCTGCTGGAGCTCTCACAATGGTTCTGTGGACTGGACCAACTTTGTTTGAGTCGGCTTTTACTGCACCCAAAGCTTCTTCCATAATTGGTGGAAGTATGCTTGTTGCGAGCACACTTGCTGGAGCCTCATGGAATCTTTTAGTGGTGAGAATGACTTCAAAATTCCTAACGACTTTTACTCTATATTTCTCTCAATTGCTTTTGGAAAGAGGACATGTGGATTGTTTAGATTATGATGCTTTTTTTTTAAAGTCTTTTCTGTTTTTTATTTTTCATCAACCAGGGTCCAGTGAGTAGGAAGTATCCAGCAGATCTCTCTTTGTCAACTATGATGATGTTTTTTGGCACCACCCAAGCCGGCATCATTACCTTGTTTCTAGTTACCAAGTCATCTTGGGAATTGAAGTGGGAAGGAGGCCTAGTACTCACAACCATTCTCTGGGGGGGTAGGTAATCAAACTAATGATTAATGATAAATAATGGCCTTACTATCTTTATAATTAGGGCAGGGCTGTCAATGGGCCATACGTTTCCCTAATAGTTTCATATAAGACCGATCTAAAACCCTGGTCTGATTGATTAATTCAATGTAGGGATGGTAAGAGCCTAGTTTTATGGTGAATTTACCACCCAATTGGAGTTTAGATCATATGAAACCCACATCCGTATCCAAGTTAAGATCGTACACCTAGTACTCTTATTCCTGCAAAGCTCCTGTTAATTTATACAAGAAGGGCCTGTTTGTCTGCATTAGTTTTAACAGGAGCTCATGTTAAGATTATTCTGATGCCTTAGCCAAGCAAGGGGTGGAGAGAAGCTATCCTTAGGAGGCTTTTATTATGTAATTGGGGTTGGGCGGGGTATAATGCTCTTATACCCTTTAGTTTGATTTTCTGTTCTCATTCTTTTCCTGTGTTTTTGCCTCGTTGTTGTTTGCCTTTTTTGTATTCTCTTCTTCTCTTAATGAAAGTTTCAGTTACCGATAAAAAAATTATTCAAATGAACTCTACGATAGGATTCTAAAGAGGTGAGAGTGCAGGATTTGAGGGGAGGTTTGAGGAGAGAAAAGAACAGAGAACAGAGAACAAGAGGTTTGAGGAGGAAAAGCCTCAATACCTTTCTCTTCCAATCAATGGGCATAAATAGCCAATGTACAGATCTCAGATCCTAAAGTTTTGGATCGAGAATCATTAATCTAGGAAAGCAAAAACTCTATAAATACAAACTAATTTATTTCAGATCCTAGTCTATCTTGTACAGCTAATAATAGATACAATGAGGATTCTTAACACTCCCTCTCAAGTTGGTGCATAGATGTCGCTCATGCCCAACTTGTCGAGACAACTATGAAACGCTTGACTTGACACTGCCTTGGTGAGCACATCAGCAAGCTGGTCTTGAGATCGAACACGAGGCACTTCAATGATTTTTTATTCCAATTTCTCCTTGATAAAGTGCCTATCAATCTCAACATGTTTAGTTCGATCATGTTGAACTGGGTTCTGGGCAATATCACATGCTGCCTTATTATCACAATATAACCTCATAGGACTGGCCTGCTTAATAAGTAAATCTCGCATTAGACTCTTGATCCACAGTAACTCGCATACTCCTTGGGCCATTCCCCTATATTCAGCCTCAGCACTGGATCTAGCTACTACCTTCTGTTTCTTACTTCGCCAAGTAACTAGATTCCCACCTACCAATGTGAAATACCCGGATGTAGAACGTCTATCGTCGATTAACCCAGCCCAATCAGCATCGGTGTAACCTTCAATATCCAAGCTTTCTCCTTTTGTGAACATAATTCCTTTCCCAGGGGATGACTTCAAGTAGCGCAGAATACGAGTGACAGCATTCATATGTTCTTCGCTTGGGGAGTGCATGAATTGACTGACAACACTTAGCACATTAGCCAAATCAGGCCTAGTATGTTCAAGATACATTAATCTCCCCACTAGTCTCTGATAGCGTTCCTTGTTAGCAGGAACTTGATTTGGATACATACCTAGCTTCAATTTTTCTTCCATAGGATTGCTAACCGGACTGCAAGCTGACATACCAGTTTCATTCAACAGATCTAAGGTATATTTCTGTTGAGACAAGAAAATACCTCTCTTGGATCTTAACACTTCAATTCCTAGGAAGTACTTCAATGGACCAAGATCTTTCATTTCGAACTCACAAGCAAGATGATCCTGCAATGCCTTCTTTTCTTCTGGATCATTTCCAGTCACTATCATATCATCAACATACACAATAAGAGCAGTGATCTTTCCTTTATTATACTTCAAGAAGAGAGTATGATCTGAGTTACTTTGCCTGTATTTAAATGCTTTCATAGAACTCGTGAACCTTCCAAACCAAGCTCTAGGGGATTGCTTCAAACCATACAGAGACTTCTTCAATTTGCAAACCTGTTGCTTCCTTCAATCTGCATATTACATCCAGGAGGCAACTCCATATATACTTCTTCTTGAAGATCTCCATGCAGAAATGCATTCTTCACATCAAACTGGTGCAATGGCCAATCAAGATTCACAGCCAGAGATAGCAGAATACGAACAGTATTAATTTTGGCCACTGGTGCGAATGTCTCCACATAATCAATTCCGTAAGTTTGAGTATACCCTTTGGCAACCAGTCTGGCTTTGAATCGTTCGATGATTCCATCAGCTTTGTATTTAATGGTGAAGACCCACCTACATCCGACGGGTGTCTTCCCTTCAGGCAAGTCACCAACTTCCCATGTTGAGTTCTTTTGGAGGGACTTCATTTCTTCATTCATTGCTTCCCTCCACCTGGTATCTCTCAAGGCCTCATGCACACTATTAGGAATAGATATAGCAGATAATTGATTCACAAAAGATTCACATTCCTTTGACAGTCTATGGTAAGACACAAAGTTACTCATGGGATACTTAGTTTTGGAGTTAAGAACAGGTTCATAATTTACTCTAGGTATTCCTCTTGTGACTCGATTAGGCAGCACTTTTAAGTAAGGTTCAGGATTTACTTGAGACTTAGAAATGGAATCGGGAGGTTCAAAATTTTCCTGGGACTCAGAAATGGAATCGGCTTCAGAGAGCAATTAGTTAAAAGGTACAGATTGAATGGGGAAAGTTGGCACTTGCGGTGATTGAGATACTGGTGATACCAGTGTAGGTAATGATGGAGATACTGTCGGTACCACTTCGATCTGATCCTGACTATTCACATCCTCCTGAATGTGCCCGTTTGCCTCATCTGGGCATTTTCCATTGTTATCTAAGTTGCCACCACTCATAGAATCCAAGATGTCCAGGGAGTGATTTAGAGTCTGCAATTCTTCACACCTACCCTCCCCCTGAAGTGGAGACTCGGGGATAGAGTAATACATTTCATCCTCTTGAAAGATAACATCAAGTGTAACATATATCTTTCGAGATGGGGGGTGATAACACCGATATCCTTTTTGATGCGAGGCATAGCCAACAAATACACACCGGAGAGCTCGGGGTTCCAACTTATTTCTCAAGGGTCTGTGAAGATGGCCAAAGGCTACACACCCAAATACTCTAGGTGACAAATTTGGCACCGTAGGAGCACTTATAGCCTCATGCAGAACATTGAAGGGGGTCTAGAACTGTAATGAACGCGAAGGTACACGATTGATGAGGTAGGCTGCAACTGTGATGGCTTTGCCCAAGTAACTGGTGGGCATGTGAGCCCCAAATAAGGAAGCACGTACAACTTCAAGAAGATGACGATTCTTGCGTTCTGCAACCCCATTTTGTTGAGGGGAGTAGGGGCAAGTCGTCTTATGAACAATGCCATGTAAACTCAAATATTGTTTCAAGTCCTGATTAACAAATTCTCCACCATTGTCAGTTCGGAGAACCTGTATATGAGATTGATACTGAGTGGCTATCATTCTGTGAAACTTTTGAAATAGAGAACTAACTTCATTTTTTTATTTCATTAAACAAACCCAAGTCATACGAGTATGATCGTCAATAAATGAAACAAACCAACGTGCACCATTCAAAGAAGAAGTCTTTGCTGGCCCCAATACATCAGAGTGAACAACCATAAATGGGACTGGACTTTTATTCATTCTTATTGGAAATGAAACACGATGGCTTTTAGCCAGTTCACAAATGTCACACTTGAAATCTGAATCAGTCAACTGAGAAAAAAACTTTGGAAATAGTTTCTTTAAATATCCAAAAGAAGCAAGGCCTAGGCGCCTGTGCCACAACCAAATTTCTGAATTCTGAATTTTTTTAGGCCTATCAACTGTGAAAACTTGAGCCAACTGATTTGAACTTGCTGGTGTCAGATCAAGATGATAAAGCTTTCCCCTTCTAGTACCATAACTAATTGTCCTCCGAGTCCGGACGTCCTTAAAAACACAAAGGTTAGGCCAAAAAATCACAATACAATGCAAAGCACAAGTTATTTGAGCAACAGATAACAGGTTATAGTTAAGAGAAGGAACAACCAGAACAAAATCCAAATTCAAGTCTTTTGTAAGAGTAATTGAGCCTTCTCCAATCACAGGAGAAGGCGTACCATTGGCTGTGGACACTATAGGTTGTTTGGATGGTTTCATAGACTGAATATGGTTAACATCAGAGGTCATGTGATTTGTATCACCAGAATCAATTATCCATGCACTATTATTATTAGGCGCAAAAGCATTAAGAGCTTTACCAAGGTTACCTGAAGTTGCAATCAAAGATGAGGCTTCCTCAGGAGTATTATTGGAATGTTCGGCCACAGCAACAGAGGCATGGGAATTTGGCTTTGAATTCCGTTTGCTGGGTGCCTTGGCAGGATCCCACCATTCTAGATACCCAATCAGTTCATAGCACCGTGACATAGTATGTCCAGTTCCACCACAATGAGTACAGAAACGTTCTGGTCATGCAGCTCCTATTTCATAGCTGCGATTCTGTGATCCAGATGACTGATTTTGGTCGGCAGTATGATTTGGTGGGCCAGATGCTCGCTCTGGTTTCGGATTAGTTCGCCATTGTTGAGGCTTGGACGGGCGAGCCATCATGGCAGATGACTCCGGGTGATTGGGTTCTCCATTCAACATCGTTCTGTGAATAGCATCATGCCGTACATACGCATAGGTTTCTTCAAAATCCAGCACTGGTTCCTTCCTGAGAATCTCACCTCGGAGTTGTTCAAATTCTGCATCAAGCCCATTCAGGAAGATATGCACACGCAATCGTTCAACTGATTTTTTTATATGAAAGAACATCATCTGGATCTTTCATTACAATCTTATCACGATGGTCCAGCTCTTGGAAAATTTCTACAAGCTCACCATAATAGGTTGAGAGAGAGGGCGACCGACCTGCTTGGTAGAGAACGCTCGCCGATTCAGTGCAAAGATTTGTGATTCATCTGATCCATCATAGAAAGCTTTGGCAAGAGCATTCCAAATTTCACGTGCAGTGCGCAATCGGAGATAGCGCTTCATAATCTCTGGTGACATAGACGTTAGCAACCATCCCTTTACCTTTTGATTTTCTGCATACCACTTCGCATAGGAAGCATCTGTAGCCTTTGGTTGGGGTGTTGTGCCCATAATATATTCAAGCTTCTCACGTCCTGCAATATGCATCTCCAAGATTTGGGACCATACAACATAGTTGACTTCGGTAAGGGTGATGCCAGCTTTGAAACCGGAGTTTTCTGATTGAACATGTATAACTGGTGTGGATGACCCGAGTGTAGATGGGGATTCAGGGTTGGCCATGGTGCAGAGAATAGATGAGGGTTCAAGTGATGGTGATATGGTACGAGTGATATGGGTGTTTATGCTCTGATACCAACTAGAAAAGAACAGAGAACAAGAGGTTTGAGGAGGAAAAGCTTCAATACCTTTCTCTTCCAATCAATGGGCATAAATAGCCAATGTACAGATCTCAGATCCTAAAGTCTTGGATCGAGAATCATTAATCTAGGAAAGCAAAAACTCTATAAATACAAACTAATTGATTTCAGATCCTAGTCTATCTTGTATGGCTAATAATAGATACAATGAGGATTCTTAACAGGAGGAGGAAATGATATAAGATGGAGATATGGACGAGACCTTGACTTTCTTAATCTTGAATTACTTGGTTTATGACTGAGTATTCACATCTCATCTTCCCTTGATTCACTTCTCATTAAAGGTGAGGCTACACGATGGTCATTCTTGTATATTCATGGTTGGTCTTCATCTTCAACTTCCTATGACGTGAATTCCTATATATTTAGTTCTTATGAATTTTATGCAAACAACCAGGCCCTAAATATGTGATTTAAGTGTCCTCGGTATGTATTCATTGCATCAATAAACCAAACAAAAATCTGCATGGATCCAAATTTTGAAGCCATACAATCCTGTTTAGCCTTTGGGAGCCGTAGTCATGATAGTACACTTTGGCATACATTAACCTCATTCCAAACTGAATTCATGGCCCACATCTTAAGTTGCGCATTACAACAATTAACAATATTTTGACGTCCTTGGTAAATTTGCTCTTGGCCGACATTGACTCATGAGTTGGATGGTTAAGATTGAGGGATTTTTACAAGTCCATACCAAGCTCAGAAAGATTGGTTCTAATGGATTAACAGACCAAATCCAAAAAAATTTCAAACCAATTCTCGGATGTTGGCATTACCTAATTATGTTTTGAACAATGTGACCCACCTATGATCAAGCCATTCAACAAACAATCTTCAATGTGTTGGGGCTCACCCTAATTTGCCAATAAAATTACATAGTATAGTTTTATTTGATCTTAGGGGAACTTTGAGTTGGGTTGTGCAGGGCACCACGGTGCGGCTTATCGTATTATGCTCATGTATGGTGTGTTCATAAAAGGGGTCCAGTTTTTGCAGCTGCCTTTCAGCCCCTCCTTATAGTCTACACATTCCTGCTGGAGGCCACTGTCATGAGGGAAACTACTCACTTGGGAAGGTTTGTCTAACAATGACTTTTAGTTCATCTAAAATTTAAGGGCCATTTGTTCGCATGAAATTGAATTCCTAAGAAGTCTAACAAATTGTAAATAACTTTTTTAGTAGAACAAGAATGATTATATTAGAGCAACCAAAAAAATATATATATTACAAGAAGCTAAATTAGATAGATCCAGCATAGTTTCAGAGTACTGGTTGTTATAAGTAGAAGTTGTTTGACATGATTCAAAAATGATCTTCGTACCATTCTAAGATGCCACAGTCCAAGATGCTATGAGATAAAAGACCGTAGTGGAAATTAAATTAGTCGGATCTAGCATAGTTACAACCAAATAAAGCATGTTCAATTGACTTTTCCTCATTATCCCCTAAAATGCATCAATGCTATCTAATTTAGAATGGAGATAGTTAAAACAAATTAGGTGAAGGTTTACAAATTTCCATCAAATAAACTTCCCTTCTGTCTCCTAGTAAATCAAACCCTAGGAAGTCAGGGAACCTTTTACATCGCCATCTTGTTCATTCACCCTTTCCCTATTTAATATTTCTTCATTCGAACCCATTTTATAATGAGTTTGTAGGAATTCAATTTCAAGCAAACAAAATGGCTCTAGACGTTGTTGTTCTTATTCTACATTGTGTGTTTTGATGGCTGTGTTTGTAGTGTCATTGGAGCGGTGCTGGTGGTTCTACAACTCTACATGTTGTTATGGGGCAAAGCAAAAGACATTGAGATGCAAGGAATGTCGGAAACAAAGGAGGGCATAAATTCACCTTTACTCGATTGAGTGCTTTATTGTATATGAGCTCAATAGGCCGTCATTACTATTTCACAAAATCACTTTATCTAGTAAAATGTTCTATGTTTCTATAGTTTTAGAGGCTTTAGACAATGCTATAATTTGCAAACATGGATATCAAACAAATCTCTAAATCGGGATCCATTTGATCTTAAAGCATATGTTGAAATGCCAATCACCAAGTCCTCCTAATTTTCTTTGGACTCTGTCAACACAATCATAGTTGAGTGGCATTAGCACCTTAGTTTGACGCACATGTTCGGTGATCGATCCCTGGGGCCAGTGATTGATCTCTAGATGTTCAAGTGAAAGTATTAAACCAATAGCCCAACATAACCGCATAAAAATAAAACATTTAGACTTTAGTTTCCAATTTATCAGAATCCATGTACTCGAGACTCAAGTTGGGAGCTCAATGCCCCATCACTTTCTTCCATGAGAAAGCAGGCGGCCTCTCCTGGATAGTCAATTATTGTTGCACTCGATACGACATCCCATATCACATTCTAGCTAGCTTCATAGTTTCACCAGTCTTTTCAATAAAATTATTTAATTAGTGAAGTGAAGTAAAGAGTTAATTCAATATACGTAAAAAGAAAAACGGGCCAAACAAAAGAAAATTACAAAATTTTAAAAAACCCTATGTCTTTTTGCCAAAAGCATTAGTATCTCACGTCACTAAATGATAAAAAAGCTCTTGTCTATTATTTTTGTCAAAAAAGTTAGTCTCTCACGCATGAAAAGCTCTCCTCTCTTTACCGAATTATAGCCAAGGAGTCAAAAAGTTACTTTGTCATTCATCTAAACGGCATTTAGCAATTTTTTTTATTTAACTCTCTTTTCTTCTTTTTTTCTCCCTCTCTCCCGAATTGACCATTTTACTTTATAACACTGTACAAGAATATAACCCAAACAGCCCTGAAAGACTTCAAAATGCTAGGATGGATTTACATGGTCCTTACTTCAATGAAGCTTCCCCTCTCAGACATTGTCAAATGTTGACCTCACTTGTTTTAGATGTGGCAAAGCCATGTGATGACTAAAATCTTTGACTTAATCTTTAACTCTCCCTTGCTTTTGATGTGGCACAGCTATGTGACGACTTAAATCTTTGACTTAATGTTTAACTCTCCCTTGCCAATTATTTAGCAAGGGTAGACGAAATAGAGTAAAAACAAAAAGGATTTATGTGAGATAAAATTTACTTCATATGCATTTGGAAGGAAAAACTAAAACTAGAGTAAAACTAATGTGATATAAAGTCTTACTTATGAGTGATGATATAAAATTGGGAAATTTTCCGATGTACCATGCACTCACCTTAATTTACGAACCAGAAGCAAGGGTCACTTCTTGACCATCTGATCCTCAAGCATATCAAATGGCCAGGATGGGTACTATATAAGGAACTTAAAAAAATAAAATAAAATAAAAAACCATAGCACTCATTCATGGAACCCTCTCCCGCTTTCTCGTTCCTCTTCCTGTAACCCTCTATGCTCCACTCTTGCTCTCCTTCCTCCCTCCAACTCGCTCATTTAGTCCTCATCTCATCTGCCTCTGCTTTGAAAGATCGGCATTAACACAGGATAAGGTCCCAATAAATAGTATCTCTATTAGATTTCAATTCAAGTGATTAAACTAAGTCCAATTAAAAGCAATCAACCACAAAAAGAATGAAACACAAGGTTTAAACATGGAAAAACCTTTCGGGAAAAAACCATAGGCTTTATCATCTAGGCCAACAAACAACCAAACACTATAATCAAGAAAGTTACAAAACTCACAGTACCCTTCCCAATTGCGACTTAACCTAAAGATTGCTTGATTTGTCGACTACTCATCGTGAACCTTCACCATTCTTGACAACAACAACTTGAACGCATCTTCAAGGTTGATCTACTGCAGGTGAGTAGATGGAAGAAAGCTCCAAAGCTTGATCTTTAGCACTTCAGAAATTTGGGCTCTGGATGATGATGGATCTCTCAAAAGTCTTCTCTAGGGTTTAGCATGGGAGAGAACTGATTTTAAATAGAGAGAGAAGGGCTTTATATAAGCTTTGATACGTGCCTCAAGTCTGGTAGAACAAGTAGGACTCAATTTAGTATCTTAAGAGAAAATAGGAAGTGGTTCCCTGATCAGTTTACTAAATTCACGCAGGATCCGCTCGAGTGGATGAGGTTCTGTCTCTAAAAAACTTTGCTTCACATGCAATTGCTCAAGCAGAGGATAAGAAAAGCTTGAGCGCTTGTCCTTCTGTGTGGACCCACTCGAGCGAAGGATGAGAAAAGCTTGAGCGTTGGTCCTTCTGTGTGGGTCCGCTCGAGCGGAGGATGAGTGTCCGCTCGAGCGTCTACTGTGAACTTCTGATTTTTTGAGAATTTCTTTATCGCTTTCTTCCTTCAAATTTGGGCAGCCCATTGTAGAGATGACATAGATTTTAAATCCCGGTCTTGTCCATCACCCAATGAATTAACCAACACTCATAAATCCTTACATGTCATCCGTACAAATAAGACTCCTACTAGAAACAGTGGATATGATTTTCTTGGTTAAGAAGTCTCTAATGAGTGTGACTCATTAATTTGTACACATCTATATAAAATAAGGGATCCCTAGGTTGGTTACTCTCCATTCCTAGGTAAAACGAGAGGTGAAGAGTCGTGGGGAGTTTTTAAATGACAGGAACACACATAGTTCTCCATATGTATGTTGAAGTCTCCACATTCAGATCCATCATTTTCATCGGCCTTAAATCCCCAAATGATTTTCCAAACCACGTTTTTAGATTTTAGATATCAAGGTTGAGTGCTTTTTGAATCATAAGAACTGCAATTTTAGATTTGTGACACGGGTCTCCATGTGAGATAAAAGAATTTCTCTGTCTTGTATTTTTCCTCTATTTATGGATAGAAAAGAAGTGGTCAAAACTTTTTGAGAGCTTGAAAAGGAGCTCAGCTACAAGCTTTGATTGAATTTTGTCTTTTTATGTCGAGACTGGCTCCTTATTTGATGGAATTGAAGGGATGGTTGGAAGAATATGCTCAGTAGTGGAAATTAGTGGATTTTTCTCTTTTTTTTTGGGTTCAAATCAAATGTAAACATCAAATTCCAATTGTCATCTCTCATTACTACATCCAATTACAACATCCCATTGATTTGGGTGGTGGTGACTGATTACTCTAGTTGAAGATGGACTTGAAGAAATTCAAGTAGATGGTTGGTTTTGTTGCTTTGGGTGGTGATGGATCATTGGATGGTAATGAATCATTGGAGAATAAGGACTTCAATGTAGGCGTGGTTGGTTTTGTTGCTTTGGGTGATGATGGTTCATTGGAGAATAATGACTCCAACGCAGGCATGGTTGGTTTTTGGGGTGGTGGTGGTCGTGGTGGTGGTGGTGGTGGATTATTCATGTGGATGTATTGGAGATTGATTATATAAGGCGAATGTATAAAGAATTCCAAACCAAGTAAGTTTCTTCATCTTTTCAAACTCCCTTCTTAAAAAGGATTTGTACTTCTGAAATCAGATTACTTCAAACTCTTTCCTATAAAGAAAGGGTTTGTAGTTAAGAAAGTAGAAAGAGTTTCTAGAACGGGTCTATTGGATTATAAGTGGGACTCTTAATTTATGATTTGACCCATGTCCGACCCGTTTTTGGAATGGGTCAGATTTTTTCAACCCGACCCAATCCTTTCTGACCCGTGTTCATGTGAATTCGAAGTTCTTCTTGGCACATCCACGAGGAGAAAAAGATTGGAAGTTGAATCACTTGTGCTTTTGACTTCAAATTTTTCCTAGTCAAAGGAGTGGAATTCACAGTGATGGATTCGAGCCCAACAAAATTCACGATAAGAAACTCACACGTCACTTAATCCATAAGTACATCATCAAACCCTATGTTCATCCAACAATCATAAGTGCACAACATAATAAATGTCAACAAGAAAACTGCACCTTCCATTCCCAATGAGTGCAGATTATGCAACAACAACTTTTTATATCAGCAATAAAAAGCTTTTTCATAAGTGCTACCCCTGGGAGAAAATGTCATTGGGTGACACCCATCATTAGATTGATTATGTGTAAAATGAATGATTAATTAAAAAAAGTTTCAAAAAAGTATAAAATCTTATGCTCATTTTAAAAAAAGCACCGGAAGATTTGAATATTTCATTAAAATAGAAAGATTTTTCACAAATCTTTCAATCAAGTCCTCTCCATAAATCTCTTTAAGAAATAACAAAAATGCCCTTCTATTGTGATAGGTTTTTATCTTTTTTAAGCCTCTTTCCTCCTCAAAAATGGCTATTATGATTTTGATAATCATAACTATTTAACGAAGCTAGCTTTTTAGTCATTTGAAATTCCATTTTTTTAACCATCCAAACATAAAGATGGTTGAAGTTGGCCCACTTAGGTCATTTGGGTTGGACGAAATCATTTCTCTTAAATGATTTATTAAAGGAAAAACTTGAAAAATAACATAAGGGAATATTCCCATTTCTCAAATCTTTTTTTTTTTTTTTTTTAGAGAGGACATTATTGAAAGAATTGGGGAAAAGTTTTTTACTTTTTTAAAATATTCAAATCTTCATATACTTTTTTTTGTAAAAACAAGCCAAAAGTCTTATGCCTTTTTTAAAATTTCCCAAATTAATTTCATTCTTGAGAATATATATAAGAAATCATCTAGAAAAAGGAAAAAAGAAATTAGAGTTTATAAACTCATTCCAATTATGGATGGGGTGCCTGGAGTAAAAATATCTACAAATGCCATTACACAGCGGTTTGGATCATGAGCTGTGGAGGGGCACTATAACAAGGTGCACCTGCAGCCCTTGACGTTGAAGTTCTTTCACCTACTGCTACTACTAACCACATGTACTTGCAGCTGCCTAACCTTCCTTTTACATTCCTACCAGTCTCAATGTCTAATTTTTTCAGAGATTCATTCACTGAACGGGTGGCATGCTGCCATTCAATCTATACCGTCCAATATCTGAGCTTTAGCTGATTAGACTTACTGCAAGAAGCTTGAGCTTATTAGACTCTTGATAACCTCCTAACAATGACCATCAAAACCACCACAATGTGTTGAGGTCAACGTCCACCCTCGCTCCTGAGTGGTCATATTCGTGGTTGAGCTATCGTCCTCACCATAAAACTATTGTTGTGTTGTTTCCTATCACGAATTGGTTTTGGGATAAGCGGTACCTCAATGGGATGTAAGATCCTACAGGTGGTCATATTTGTGGTCGAGCTATCGGCCTCACCATAAAACTATTGTTGTGTTGTTTCCTATCACGAATTGGTTTTGAGATAAGTGGTACCTCAATGGGATGTAAGATCCTACAGGTGGTATCAGAACCTGGTAGGTCGGGTGTTCAAATCTCGGGACACGCGTTTTGCGAATTCGCAGCAAGAGTCGCGGCGAGTGTGTCCTTGAGGGAAAGATTGTTAAGGTCAACGTCCACCCTCGCTCCTGATCTGTAATAATCGTAAGTGGTACCTCAATGGGGTGTAAGATCCTATACAATGGAAGGTCCTTTCCTCCTAGAGAGCTAGCTGTTGTGGCAACTTGCTTACCCCAGAAATCTAAGGCTATCCACCTCCTCATTCCATTACTCAAATGACCAACTGTCCAAACTACAAAGTGATAATAGTGGGAGTCCCCCTAAAGTAAGGTTGCACTGTAGACTAACAAGACTAAGAATTTATAGTAAAATTAATTTATAGTAGATATCTAATTTTTATGAAGCAGAGTATTGGAAAATCGAGAAATAAGAGATGAAATAAATGAGTATAGAAGGGATGAGAAGGTTGAGATGGGAGATTAATTTAAGCTGATTTGGCAATACTCAAAACAAATAAAAAGTTTTTCCATATTGGCCCCTTCAACAAAAGACATGGGCCAAATATAACGTGTGTTAGAATTATAATCCTATTATAATTAGTATTGGCAAATTCATTAGGTATTTGACAAAACTTGAAATTTATTTAATTGTAATTTTAGTGGAACTGCTCAAGAAAGATGGTTACAAGATTTATACTGTGGAGTCTCACATAGCCATCACATGTGAACCACTATATGAGTTTTTATCTTTGGACCACCATATGAGATGTTCTCATGCCATCACACGTTTTGGGATTTAGAGGCTTTTATTGTGATGACATCACATGTGTTTCCTTTTACATGATGACATGATAGTTGTCTTTGGATTGGAAAAGAGTGCAATAAAAGTCAAAGAAATCAACCTTCATGTCTTGTCTCCATTGTTTATATATAAAAGAATGAATGATCCTGCCATGGGAACCGTGCATCAAACTTAGAGGATGCCGCTGGAGTGTGTACAGCTACAACTGCTACCTCGTATTTCATGCACATCACATAATGGAGGTCGCTCGGCCAATCTTATTGTCGCTCGAGCGAATGAAGACAGAATGTCATCCGCTGGAGCGTGTATAGCTACAACTGCTACCTCGTATTTCGTGCACATCACAGAATGGAGGTCCTTGACCTATCTTATGGTCGCTCGAGCGAATGAAGACAGAATGTCATCCGTTCGAGCGCACACTTATTCGCTCGAGCGGTCATTGTGCAGAAAGTCTATTTTGAATAGGAAACTGCTTCTAATTTTGTTCAAATTGTTTTTTTGAGTCCTGTTTGCCCTACAAGTATTGAGGCACGAATTAAAGCCTATATATTGCCTTCCTCTCTTAACTCTAATGTACCACTCTCCCATCCAAAAATCTAGAAATCTAATGAAAGATTATTTTCTTCTCCAAAGCTTCAAGTTGCTTCGCTGAAGTTCAAGTCTTTGGAGGTTTTTCTGCTACTTTTCTTAAGTGGATTCATCTTGAAGAGGCATTCAAAGTGGTTGGTTCAAGCGCGGTGAAGCTGCACGGTGAGCAGTCGGCAAGATCAAAGCAGTCCTTAGGTCGAGTTAGCAACTGGGAAAGGGTTGTGAGTTTTCTTGTAACTTTCAATTTATAGTGCTTGGTTGTCTGTTGGCCTAAACGATAAGGCCCGCAGTTTTTTCCCGAGTTGGGTTTTCCACGTATAAATCATGTGTCATTCTCTTTGTGTGGATTGCTTATTTTTAATCGGATGTAGGATTAATCACTAGTTTTATCACTGTCATTGAATTCTAGTAAAGATCAGTTGGTTGGGACCCGAACCTGTGTTAAGGCCAAAATTTTCAACGTAGAAGTAGTAATTACGGATAATTTTGAAAAAATGCAACTTATCTAAAGATTTGGTCTCACATAGATCGAAATAGAATGAAATGGAGAAAGTAACCTATGATAGTAGTAAAAAGGCTTTGATGATGACGATGATCTAATTTCGAATAACCTCTTTGATTTTGAGTCTCATAAACATGCCATGGGTTTGTTGTCAAAGAGTCACGAGATAAGATGACTGTAATCAATAATTTCAATGGTATTGCAGTGAGGTCCATCTTTCCTAAATTGCAAGGTGGACTGGTAGACTTAGTCACTACAGAGCTATCAGACTATCAAAGTCTGTCTTAATTTCCTTTCTCCTAAACCTCACATGAATGATATGCTTTCAACTCAAGGCACCTAAGTAATCCATCTCTTCTTCTCTCCGTATTTATTGTATACCTTGTGCCCTTACTAAACCTTTTGGCATCTACATCTTCATCTTTTGAGAGAGAGAGAGAGAGAGAGAGAGAGAGAGAGAGATGAGAGCAATGTTAGTGTTTATATGGGGTAATTACAAGCCTCACTTGGTAATGGTGATGACTAAACTCTGTTTAGCAGTCTCCTCCGTCTTACTTCTTTCTGTCCTATCCACCGGAATCAGTGCTCTTGTCGTTGTCGTCTACGAACACGTGGTCGCCACTTGTGTCTTATCTTCCCTGGCATTCTTCCTAGAAAGGTAAGCACTAACCACCCCATCTCCCCTCTCTCCACAATTCTCTGTTCTCGTACTGCTTCTACTAAAGGAGCTCTTGGCATTTGGTTTTTGTTACTCACTGCAGAGGCAGGAGGCCCCCATTCATTTCTCAGATACTATGCTATTCCTTCTTCTTGGGATTCCTCTTGTAAGTTTCTTATTCTTTGTGATGCTTAATTGACCAAAAGAAGTCTTAAAAATGCACTTAAAACGCCCAAAATAAATAGCTTTGTAAATGGATGTGGGATTTATTTGTATTCTTTCGAGACTTAGCTTGATCATATATTAAATTTTGATAGAGTAGGTTCATTTGATTCACTTCTCAATTCATCTAATTCAAAGTTTAAGTTCGAAAAGTCCAATTAACTAATTCATCTATGCCCATTCTACAAGTCCATCACTAGGGTGTAGGATCTGCATCTTAAATTCAAACTAAAAATAACTATTATTTATGTTTACCATATGCAAAATTTTAGTTCAATCGGAGTTTCACCCACAATCAAACCTATGACGTGTAAATCACAAGGTAAAAATAAAACCTGAAGTAAACTTAAGATCGGTTTCTCAGTAGTTCGTGAATTGATCTGTGAATTGTTAGAAATGAACTATTCTCAGTTCGAAGGCCTCTTGAGGGACTGGGTAATGTTTTTCAAAATGAAGGACATCGTACTACTAGAAAGTGCATAGGTTCGAGTTTTTCTGAAAGTAGCTTCTGAAAACCAAAATTTCTCTTGACATTGGTTGGATAGGGTAGCAGTGTTCCAGAGCCTACGGATCTTGGGCCTTCAGTATGTAGCAGCGACATACCAAAGCGTCGCCTTGAACTTGATGGCTGTGGTAGTGTTTGTAATAGCAGTGCTATTTGGGCAGGAGAACTTGAAGTTTTGAACCATACACGGGCAAGCTAAGACATGGGGTGTGGGGGTCTCTGCTGCTGGAGCTCTCACAATGGTTCTGTGGACTCGACCAACTTTGTTTGAGTCGGCTTTTACTGCACCCAAAGCTTCTTCCATAATTGGTGGAAGTATGCTTGTTGCGAGCGTACTTGCTGGAGCCTCATGGAATCTTTTAGTGGTGAGAATGACTTCAAAATTCCTAACGACTTTTACTCTATATTTCTCTCAATTGCTTTTGGAAAGAGGACATGTGGATTGTTTAGATTATGATGCTTTTTTTTTAGGTCTTTTCTGTTTTTTATTTTTCATCAACCAGGGTCCAGTGAGTAGGAAGTATCCAGCAGATCTCTCGTTGTCAACTATGATGATGTTTTTTGGCACCACCCAAGCCGGCATCATTACCTTGTTTCTAGTTACCAAGTCATCTTGGGAATTGAAGTGGGAAGGAGGCCTAGTACTCACAGCCATTCTCTGGGGGGTAGGTAATCAAACTAATGATTAATGATAAATAATGGCCTTACTATCTTTATAATTAGGGCAGGGCTGTCAATGGGCCATACGTTTCCCTAATAGTTTCATATAAGACCGATCTAAAACCCTGGTCTGATTGATTAATTCAATGTAGGGATGGTAATAGCCTAGTTTTATGGTGAATTTACCACCCAATTGGAGTTTAGATCATATGAAACCCACATCCGTGTCCAAGTTAAGATCGTACACCTAGTACTCTTATTCCTGCAAAGTTCATGTTAATTTATACAAGAAGGGCCTGTTTGTCTGCATTGGTTTTAACAGGAGCTCATGTTAAGATTATTATGATGCCTTAGCCAAGTAAGGGGTGGAGAGAAGATATCCTTAGGAGGCTTTTATTATGTAATTGGTGTTGGGCGGGGTATAATGCTCTTATACCCTTTAGTTTGATTTTCTTTTCTCTTTCTTTTCCTGTGTTTTTGCCTTGTTGTTGTTTGCCTCTTTATATTCTCTTCTTCTCTTAATGAAAGTTTCAGTTACCGATAAAAAATTGTTCAAATGAACTCTACAAAAGGATTCTAAAGAGTTGAGGAGTGCAGGATTTGAGGGGAGGAGGAAATGATATAAGATGGAGATATGGACGAGACCTTGACTTTCTTATTCTTAAATTACTTGGGTTATGACTGAGTATTCACGTCTCATCTTCCCTTGATTCACTTCTCATTAAAAGTGAGGCTACACGATGGTCATTTTTGTATATTCATGGTTGGTCTTCATCTTCAACTTCCTATGACGCGAATTCCTATATATTTAGTTCTTATGAATTCTATGCAAACAACCAGGCCCTAAATATGTGATTTAAGTGTCCTCGCCCCTCGGTATGTACTCATTGCATCAATAAACCAAACAAGAATTTGCATGGATCCAAATTTTGAAGCCATACAATCCAATTTAGCCTTTGGGAGCCGTAGTCATGATTGTACACTTCGGCATACATTAACCTCATTCCAAACTGAATTCATGGCCCATATCTTAAGTTGCGCATTACAACAATTAACAATATTTTGACATCCTTGGTAAATTTGCTCTTGGCCGACATTGACTCATGAGTTGGATGGTTAAGATTGAGGGATTTTTACAAGTCCATACCTAGCTTAGAAAGATTGGTTCTAATGGTTACCTAATTATGTTTTGAACAATGTGACCCACCTATGATCAAGCCATTCATCAAACAATCTTCAATGTGTTGGCGCTCACCCTAATTTGCCAATAAAATTGCATAGTATAGTTTTATTTGATCTTAGGGGAACTGTGAGTTGGGTTGTGCAGGGCATCAAGGTGACAGGCTTACCGTATTATGCTCATGTATGGTGTGTTCATAAAAGGGATCCAGTTTTTGCAGCTGCCTTTCAGCCCCTCCTTATATTCTTCACATTCCTGCTGGAGGCCACTGTCTTGAGGGAAACTACTCACTTGGGAAGGTTTGTCTAACAATGACTTTTAATTCGTCTAAAATTTTCAGAAATTTGGGCTCTCGATGATGATGGATCTCTCAAAAGTCTTCTCTACGGTTTAGCATGGGAGAGAACTGATTTTAAATAGAGAGAGAAGGGCTTTTTATAAGCTTTGATACGTGCCTCAAGTCTGGTAGAACAAGTAGGACTCAATTTAGTATCCTAAGAGAAACTAGGAAGTGGTTCCCTGATCAGTTTACTAAATTCACGCAGAATCTGCTCGAGCGGATGAGGTTCTGTCTCCAGAAAACTTTGCTTCACGTGCAACTGCTCAAGCGGAGGATGAGAAAAGCTTGGGCATTGGTCCTTCTGTGTGGGTCCGCTCGAGCGGAGGATGAGTGTCCGCTCGAGCATCCAGTGTGAACTTCTAATTTTTTGAGAATTTCTTTATCGCTTTCTTCCTTCAAATTTGGGCAGCCCATTGTAGAAATTACATAGATTGTCCATCACCCAATGAATTAACCAACACTTATAAATCCTTACATGTTGTCCGTACAAATAAGACTCCGACTAGAATCAGTGGATATAGTTTTCTTGGTGAAAATGTCTCTAATGAGTGTGACTCATTAATTAGGACATATCTACATAAAATAAGGGATCCCTGGGTTGGTTACTCTCCATTCATAGGTAAAACGAGTGGTGAAGAGTCGTGGGTAGTTTTTAAGTCCCAGGAACACACATAGATCTCCATATGTTTGTTGAAATCTCCACATTTATATCCATCATTTTCATCGGCCTTAAATTCCCAAATGATTTTCCAAACCACGTTTTTAGATTTTAGATATCGAGGTTGAGTGCTTTTTGAATCATAAGAACTGCAATTTTAGATTTGTGACATGGGTCTCCATGTGAGATAAAAAGATTTCTCTGTCTTGTATTTTTCCTCTATTTATGGATAGAAAAGAAGTGGTCAAAACTTTTTGAGAGCTTGAAAAGAAACTCAGCTACAAGCTTTGATTGAATTTTGTTTTTTTAAGGTAAGACTGGCTCCTTATTTGATGGAATTGAAGGGATGGTTGGAAGAATATGCTCTGGAGTGGAAATTAGTGGATTTTTTTTTTCGGTTCAAATCAAATGTAAACATCAAATTCCAATTGTCATCTCTCATTACTACATCCAATTACAACATCCCAATCATGTGACTTCACCGTGATGGATTCGAGCCCTACAAAATTCAAGATAAGATACTCACACGTCACTTAATCCATAAGTACATCATCAAACCCTATGTTCATCCAACAATCATAAGTGCACAATATAAAAAATGTCAACGAGAAAACTGCACCTTCATTGAGCTTCTTCTTATTGAGCTTCTTCTTCCACCTTCAGGTGGCTCCTTTCCACCTCGTGTGCCTGCCTTCTTCCTCACCAAGGAAGCTCCTTTGAGTCAGATCCAATTCTTAGTCGATGCAGTATTTCTCTTGCTTGCAATGGAGAGAAGGAAAACTAACGAGCATAGTTCGCTATTCAGAGGTAGTAGATATAGCTCCACATCCCCTCCAAGAGGAGACAGATGGAGGTCCCCTAGTTCTCACACCTCCAACAAAATCAAAGAATGGAATATGTCGAATATGAGGCCTATCAGAACAGAAGTCGATATTGGGAGGATTGGAAGGGAGATCGTTGGCAATGTCGAGGACTTTGTGTTGATTGGGATTCCTTTCTGTCGGAGGAAAATCTCCATTCAAGCAGTTAAACGTGGTGCTAGAGCCAGTTGGGGAAATTTCAATGCCACTGAGATTAATATCACGTCCAAAGGGCATTTTGCCTTCCATTTTGTGTCTCAAGCAGATATTGATATAGTTGTTACGAGGGGACCGTGGGTGTTTGATGGTGTGCTCATGGGGTTCCAGCAAGTTAAGGGTAATCAAAGGTATGATGATGTGGAAGTTTCCAAACTTTCTTTTTGGGTGCAATTACATAGCTTGCCATTAAACTATTTCAAAGAACCAGTAGTTCAAATGATCGGTGAAATCATCGGAGATGTTCAAGAAATCAAATTTACTGATGAAGATGGTTATTCTCTTGAAGACATTGTTAGACTCCGGATCGTCATGGATCAAGCAGTCAGTTTGAAAGACAACGGAAGATGGATACATGTAAAATGTGAGAAGCTCCCTTATATTTGTAGATATTGTGGTCGGATTAACCACGCTGACGAAGATTGTGATCTAAGTTTCGATTTGAAGAACATCCGTGTTGATCTTAAAACATGGGCAACTGTACCCATCCAAGTGCTGCCAGGGTCCACTTCCCATTTGGAGATTGGATGTGTACTCAGCGATATCAAAGGGGAAGAGATAACAGTGGTGGTGGCAACTTTGGACTCAATATTTTTCCGGCGACCAGAACCAACCCATCGATGAGGGACAGGGGTGAGTCGTCTTCCTTGAACTCGGTGGCTGATGAGTCCGAGCCGACTCAGCAAGATAAAAAAACATGAGGAAGTTGGAGGACCTCAAGCAGTGAATGATCAAAATGAGACACGTGTCTCACCCCGTGAAGGTATTGTCTGTGGGAAAAGAGTAATGACTCTCGGAGAGGATGAAGGCATGGAAACTTCAATAAATGCCCTTGCTGGAAATGAGGTGGAGTTAATAGCTAACCTACTCAACAAAGCCCTAGGACTTTCCAAGATAGACCTGGCTAATATTATTAAGGAAACGGTCAAGTGTAGGGGGCAGCACAAGCAAGGCGATGGCGATGGCTTTCAACCTCATATCCCCAAAAGACAGTACGGTCACATCCTTGGGAATCAGGTGGCTATGGCAGATTTTTCAAATATCCTGCCTGGATTTGAACTAAGATAAAAAACCAAAGCCCATTGGGAGTATGGGTCAAGTGCAAGTGGCTTGAACCATGGACCAAACCAGCCCAACAACTTAATCAATCTTGAAGTGGGTCATAAAGAAGTTAGGGGCGATGAAACACCGACTCTTTCTGAAAACTTTGACGAGAGTCGCTCCAGCTCTGTTTCTCAGGTTCAAATTACTGCCGGGTTAAGGGAGGAGGATGAGAAAAAAAGAGGGCTTCTATCTCAGCCAGTGGGGAATGGTAATGACATTAGAAATGTTATGGTAGACACGAGACAGCCTTAGAGTTATGTCACGACCCGGGCCCGAGGTTAGGGTTACCACGGCCAAACCCCGAGTCGCGACGCCATACTTACTCTCGTAAACCCCGCATCGCCGAAGCCAATACGAAATTCACAAGGGATCTTACATATACCTGTCAAATGTACATTTTGCGAAAATATATACATACATTGACATCCAACGTTAATATGTACAAGTCCTTTACATACAGTAAAGTTTACTTACACATCTCATCTTCCTATTTAAATCAACCATGCATATTCAAATACAATGCATGTGATCACTATTTACAACAAAATGAATCTATTCAAAATGTTCCCAAAAATTGCTAAACCGGTCGCCTCCGATTTACATCCATTCATTCAATCCTCCTGGAGGAACCGGATTGGTCTCCTCCGTTGGCGGCGCAGTCTCGGAACCACTGGAACGGGCAACTGGGCCTGTAATATCATCAATAACACTGTGAACACGACGGTTCAACAATGTATACACAATTCTATGATAATCACATGTTTAGCAATTTGGTTCCAATGTATAACAATTCTATTCAAGTCAATTCAATTCAATTCAATGCATATAGTTCTTCCCTGAAGGAAAGCATTCAATTCATGTAGTTCTCCCCTGAAGAGAGCATGCAATTCATTTCGTTGTCCTCTAGCATAGGCGGAAGGCGCACCATTCACAACCCAGCCTTTCAAGGACTTATTTCATTTCAATATTACTCACTTTATTAAGTGGCTTTTCAAATGTGTGGGATTTACCAGTGTCTTGATCAGAGATCACCGGCATCACCACGGAGCTCCGGAACGCTCCATCTACTGCAGCAGACTTAATCTTTTATACATTACAGTGTTTGTTCATTTCAGTTCTTTTCGTTTCATTTCATTGCATTTCATTGTATTA
This sequence comes from Persea americana, assembly GCA_029852735.1. Classification (NCBI taxonomy): domain Eukaryota; kingdom Viridiplantae; phylum Streptophyta; class Magnoliopsida; order Laurales; family Lauraceae; genus Persea; species Persea americana. Next base: position 4,683,900 of record CM056812.1, read on the forward strand.
ATTCAATACATTATTCAATGATAGCTCAACAAAGAGCACAACAGTAATAGACGAGAGAGGACAAGCCAACTCAAGTCATAAACAATTAATTTCCTAAAACAACATTCGGGTGAAACGTTCATTATGCAATGTAGGTGTTATTTTAGATGACATCACTTTTTAGTGAAATTTACATTCACATAAGTTTAGCTAACACCCATGAAGGTTTAGGAAATTATCAGAAATCAATTCTGATATTCCCTCAATTTCGGTCACCTCGTCGGTTACCTGGCGGTTAGCCGCATTAGGGATTGCGGCTGACCGAACCATATTCGGTCAGTTTTCCAGAATTTCTCAATTCACAGGACAATTTGCTCATTTCGGTCACCTGTTCGGTCACCTACTCGGCTGACCGAAATTCAAATTTCGGTTAGCCGAATTTCTCACGGTCAGCTTATGGTTCGTTTTCCAGAAGCTAAACTTCTGATGGAAAAACCCTGACAAGATTTTCGGTCACCTTGCGGTCAACCCTCGGCTAGTCGAACTCACAATTTCGGCTAGCCGACCTATGTCGGTCAGCTCTCGGTCAGGTGTCGGTCAGCCTGGCGGCTAACCGAATTGTGCCCAGAAGTTCAGAAAATTCTGATTTGAATTTTCTGTAACTGAACTCCTTGAGTTTTAACAAATCACTTAACAATTGAAATCAATATAATTGAGTATACTTGCCTTGTTTGGAAACTAATCAGCAAGAATTCCCTTGTCTAGCTTGAATCCAAGATGAAATTCTCAAGCCAAACCTTCTTTTGAACCTAAGGACCAATCAATCCATTCAAGAAAAGTCTAATGAGTTTCTTATGTAAGAAACCATTCCAAATCACCAAAGTGAACTCAGAAATCCTAAAACCAACATAAGTCACTTACTTGTAACCTCTTTGGTGGAAATCTTGAGATCTTCTCAAGTTTAAACTCCAAGAAAGTAAGAAAGAGATGAAGAAGATGATGGTAAGATGGAATCCCTCTTCACAAGCACTTGTCAATTCTCTAAATCATCACTCAATGAAGAGAAATTGGAAGAAAGAAGAAGAAGAGAAAGAAAGAGAAGAAGAGAGATCGGCTGGGATGAAGGAATGAACTCAAATGAGTTCATCCTCATCTTATAAGCCCTAAATTGCATTTTAGCCCCTCTCCTTTCCACTATTTACAATGTGAGTCAAATGAATGGTCATTTGAACCAATTCACACTGAATGGAATCATTACATTTACGAAAGTTAACGTACTCCTCGAGATATACGTGTGAGTGTCAAGAGTTTCCGTATTCGACGAAATACGTGTAATTTCGTATTTACGAAAAAGTCCTTACATTGCATGGTTTAGCCTAAAACCATTTCAATTCATCCATAACATTCACTACTATTTCCATTAAGCTCAAATTGACCATTTGAGCCACACTCTATACCAATTTAGCCATTAACCAACATTAATTCAATAAACACGTTGAATTAGCATTAATCCCAATTAATTAGAGTTAATCTTAATTAACTTGGGACAAGGTGTTACAAGTTATCACAGTGGAAATGAAGATGGTCAACCTCATAGGGAATTGGGAAGTGCTCAACGAAGCAGCTCATTGTGCGCAGGAATGGGTCTAGCTACTACTCCAACAGATAGAGGATACAAGGAAACGAATTTCCAACCAGGACAAGATGGCAACCCCCAGGTAAGTCACTTCTTCCATTTTTCTAATTATGAAAAGTCTGTTAACACCACAAAGTCCCGCAACAAAACCCCTAAATCAATAAATGCTAAACACAATCAAGGTAGGTGTGGTATATCTTGGAATTGCAGAGGGGTCAGAACAGCTGCTACGTTACATGAAATAAAACGTCTGTGTAGAATTCACCAACCTGAGTTTTTATTTTTATCTGAAACTAGGGCTGAAATGCGGGAAATTGAGGTATTAGCAAGAAAATTAAAGTTTAGTTTTTATGATGGTATATCCACAATTGGTAATGCTGTAGGGATTGCATTGCTGTGGTCTAATCCTGGCAATATTCAGGTGCTAGTGCATAATAAGAATTTTCTTCACTGCTGTATTGACCAAAACGTGGTTGGAAAGCTGTGGTATTTATCGTTCATCCAAGGTCCTCCATACCCACATGAGAAAAACCTTTCTTGGAACTCAATTACCGAATTAGGTAGGAACCCATAAGGGCCCTTGAATGATCATAGGGGACTTCAATTAGGTGTTAGAGAAAGATGAAAAATGGGGTGGTAAAAAATTTAACCCGGCTAAGGCAAAACGCTGTGTTGAATGCATGGATAATTTAAACATGATGGATTTAGGATGGTCGGGGCCTTCCTTTACTTGGACTAATAAAAGGAAAGTTTTTGCTCATATTAAAGAGAGATTAGACAAAGCGGTTGGCAATGCTAAATGGCGAATAAAATTCCCCGATGCTATGATTCAGGTTTTATCGGCAGTAGGCTCTAATCACTCACCTCTTTTACTTACCCTTAATTCCAAAGGCCCCAAGGTATGCCAACCCTTTAGATTTTTCAATATGTGGCTCAGGGATAAAAGTTGTATAGACTTAATTAAGAATTCTTGGCATGTTGGTAGAACCATAGATTGTGGAAATTTTAGTAAGGCCCTCCAAGACCTGAAAAAAGACCTTAGAAAGTGGAATAAAACTAGCTTTGGGAAAATTGAAAACACATCCTGAAGACTAGACTAGAGTTAGAGAGTGTTCAAAGGGAAGTGCCTTGTCTTTAAAATATTAGTAAAGAAATTGAATTCACCACTAAACTTGAAGAATTTTTAACTAGACATGTGGAGACAAAAATCAAGGGAGGTCTGGCTTAAGGAAGGGGATAAGAACACAAAATTCTTTCATACTAGTACAATCAACAAAAGAAGAATTAATAAAATTGATAGGATTAAAAATGATCAAGGCGCTTGGCTGGAAGATAGAGACAGCATTGGTTCTGAAATTTGTAGACAACTTACTATCACGTTATCCTCTAAGGGTCCTAGAAGCCTTCATTCTGTAAGAGAAGTTATCAAGACAATTCTTACCCAGGAGGATAATAATACTTTAATTTCCATTCCAACGATTGAAGAAATCAAGTCTGCTCTCTTCCAAATAGGAGACCTAAAGGCCCCAGGACCGGATGGGTACCCTACAAAATTTTTCCAACATATGTGGGGAACAGTTGGACAAGATGTAGTTTTCTTAGTTAAGAATTTTTTTAGTTGTAAACTTCCTTTAAATAGAATCAACAAAATTTTTATTATGTTAATTCCAAAGAAAAATTCCCCTCAGAATGTTGGTGACCTCAGGCCCATTAGTCTTTGTAATGTGATATATAAAATAATATCCAAAGTGGTGGCCAATAGACTGAAACCTGTTCTCCACAAGATTATAGGCCCTTTCCAAAGTGCTTTTATTGAAGGAAGACATATAGCTGATAATTACATCATTGCCCATGAAAACCTTCATTCCTTTAAAAAAAAGAAAAAGAAAAAAATTCATGGGTCTTAAATTAGATATGTCTAAGGCATATGACCGTATGGAATGGGACTTCTTAGTAGGAGCTTTAAATGCTTTTGGCTTTCACCATGAGTTCATTCGTATCATTAGAGGGTGCATAGAATCTGTGTCTTATGCAATCCTCCTAAATGGATCCCCTTTTGACAATATTAACCCGACCAGAGGTCTAAGACAAGGGGACCCTCTTTCCCCTTATCTTTTCATTATAGACATGGAGGTCTTGTCGAAAATGTTTGTTAGAGCTGAGAATGAGAAAACTATTCAAGGAGTCAGAGTATCTAAGATGGCCCCTAGTGTGTCTCATTTATTATTTGCTGATGATAGTTTTATATTCTCCGGAGCCACCCTGTCTGAGACAAGGGAGGTAAAGGAAATCCTTGATGACTATTGTGAAATCTCAGGTCAATTGATTAATTTTTTCAAGTCTGCAATTTTTTTTTAGTAAAGGAGCATGTGGCAAACGATGTAAAGTGATCGCAACATTGTTAGGGGTTAGGATGATGACAGAAAATGAAAAATATCTTGGCAACCCCATTAACTTCAAAGGTAAGAAAGCCAAGACATTTGAACCAATTTTAGATAAAGTTAGAAGCAGAATTAAGAGTTGGCAAGCCCCTCTCCTCTCCCAGGTGGGGAGAAATACCCTCATTAAGTCGGTAGCTTCATCTATTCCGATGTATAATATGTCAGTTTTAAGGCTTCCCAAATTAACCACTGAGGAGTTAGATAGGATTTATCAAAAATTTTGGTGGGGTGGCTGTGAGAACAAAAAGAATGTCCACACAATTAGATGGAAGGAAATTTGCAAGCCAATTGAATGTGGCGGGCTAGGGATTAGAGAGTCAGATAATAACAATAAAGCGTTGTTGGCGCGGACATGTTGGAAGTGTCTCTCTAACCCTGATCTGCTTTGCACTCAAATCCTAAAAGCTAAATATTGTCCTAATAAATCCCTTTGGGAAGCTGGTATGAAAAAAGGAGGGTCCTTGTTTTGGAAGGGGTTTGCTGAAACCTTAAAGTTTATCAATGAAAATATAGGTTGGATAATAGGAAATGGAGAGAAGATCTCGGTTTGGAAATGCAATTGGATCCCTAGTATAAGGGGTATTAGGAAACCGTTCTCTCCAACATCTAACCCAAATGTTGTTATTAAGGACCTTTTGGATGACAACAAAAGTTGGAATATGCAAAAAATAAAAGAAATATTTAGTGATCCTAGGGATGTTAAGGAGGTCTCTAAAATCTATATTTCTCAACTCTCTAATGAGGATAAAAGAATCTGGCCTCATTCTAAAAGTGGAGAGGTTACCACTAATTCGGCCTTTAATATTATTAATAGAGCCGAGGTTGACCCTCTTGTGGCTTCTACTAATTGGAAGCACTTTTGGAAGCTACCTCTTCCTCAGAGAATCTTGCTTTTTGGGTGGAAATGCTTAAGAGGCGCTATTCCGGTAAGATCTATTCTCAAATCAAGGTTTGATTTGGCTAACTTTCCTTCTCAATGCTCCTTTTGTGAAGAGAAAGAGGAAACCATTGTTCACATTTTGTTCCATTGTGAATTTTCTAGGGCAGTTTGGTTTAGATCCCACTTGGGTGCATTGACTCATAATTTTAGATGCAATAATGTATTAGATTGGTGGAATTCTGTGACAAATCAAAGGAACCCAATCCATCCACAACTTTCAGATCCTGTATTTCATGCCAAGTTTCTTACCTTGTGGTGGAGAATTTAGAGAGCGAGAAATGAATTGAGTGCCAAAGGGCATATCTTAACACCAAAACAGGTTTTAACTATTGCTGACCGTATGAACTTGCTTAATAAACCTGAATGCCCCCCATGCATCTCAGATCTCATTTCTTACTCCCCTGTAATTAAAAAAGGGGATCTTGAGCAAGCCGCCCTTCTCTTTAGCAATGCGGCTTTTGATAGTCATACAGGCCAATCAGCTTTCAGTTCTGCCTTATTTTTTATTGGATCGCTTGTGGCTGCAGGGGCATCCAAAGGACCAAGAGTCATTTCCGCTAAAGAGGCCGAAACGAGGGCATTACTCTTTGCGCTAAATGCTATCAAGGATTGCAGATTCCCGAGAGTTCGAGTTCATATGGATGCTCTAGAAGTTATAAAAAGCGTTAAGGGCAGCAAAGATTGGACTATCCAGCCTCTCATAGGAGATATTTTGAAGTGTTTGAAGCATTTTGGGTCTTTTGAGATATTTTTTATTCCAATAGATTTAAATAGGGTTGCCCACTATCTTGCTAAATGTGGATAATCTGGGATAAACTTTATATGGCCTCATTGTGAATAAGCCTCTGTTTGTTTTCCTTTTGGTGTCTGAATCTGTTTGTCTATTGTAGCTTGTTTGTTGGCTTTCTTCTTCTTCTTCTTTTCTAATGAAATCTCCCTTTTACCAAAAAAAAAAAAAAGAAAACTGCACCTTCCATTCCAAATGAGTGCAGATTATGCCAACAACAACTTTTTATATCAGCAATAAAAAGATTTTTCAAAAGTGCTACCCCTGGGAGCTATATAATGAATTTCATTGGGTGACACCTATCGTTAGATTGATTATGCGTAAAATGAATGATTTATTAAAACAAGTTTCAAAAAAGTATAAAATCGTTTGCTCATTTTCAAAAAGCACCGGAACATTTGAATATTTCATTAAAGTACAAAGATTTTTCACAAATCTTTCAATCAAGTCCTCTCCATAAATCTTTTTAAGAAATGACAAAAATGCCCTTCTATTGTGATAGGTTTTTATCTTTTTTAAGCCTCTTTCCTCCTCAAAAATGGCTATTATGATTTTGATAATCATAACTATTTAACGAAGCTAGCTTTTTAGTCATTTAAAATTCCATTTTTTTAACCATCCAAGCATAAAGATAGTTGAAGTTGACCCACTTAGGTCATTTGGGTTGGACGAAATCATTTCTCTTAAATGATTTATTAAAGGAAAAACTTGAAAAATAACATAAGGGAATTTTTTCCATTTCTCAAATCTTTTTTTTTTATATATAGAGAGGACTTTATTAAAAGAATTGCGGAAAAGTTTTTTACTTTTTTAAATTATTCAAATCTTCATATGCTTTTTTTTTTTTGTAAAAACAAGCCAAAGGTCTTATGCCTTTTTTAAAATTTCCCAAATTAATTTCATTCTTGAGAATATATATAAGAAATCATCTAGAAAAAGGAAAAAAGAAATTAGAGTTTATAAAGTCATTCCAATTATGGATGGGGTGCCTGGAGTGAAAATATCTACAAATGCCATTACACAGCGGTTTGGATCATGAGCTGTGGAGGGGCACTATAACAAGGTGCACCTGCAGTCCTTGACGTTGAAGTTCTTTCACCTACTGCTACTACTAACCACATGTACTTGCAGCTGCCAAACCTTCCTTTCACATTCCTACCAGTCTCCATGTCTAAAAGTTTGATAGATTCATTCACTGAACGGGTGGCATGCTGCCATTCAATCTATACCGTCCAATATCTGAGCTTTAGCTGATTAGACTAACTGCAAGAAGCTTGAGCTCATTAGACTCTTGATAACCTCCAAACAAACAGTGACCATCAAAACCATCACAATGTGTTGAGGTCAACGTCCACCCTCGCTCCTGAGCGATCATATTCGTGGTCGAGCCCTCGGCCTCACCATAAAACTATTGTTGTGCCGTTTCCTATCACGAATTGGTTTTAAAATAAGTGGTACCTCAATGGGATGTAAGATCTTACAAGTGATATCAAAACCTGGTAGGTCGGGTGTTCAAGTCTCGGGACATGCGTTTTGCGAGTTTGTGGCAGGAGTCGCGGCGGGTATGTCGTTGAGGGAGGAATTGTTGAGGTCAACATCCATCTTCGTTCTTGATCTGTTATAATCTTGATCGAGCCATCGCCCCTGTTGTGGCCCAGAAATCTAAGGCTGTCCACCTCCGCATTCCATTACGCAAATGATCAACTGTCCAAACTACAGAGTGATAATAGTGGGAGTCCCCCTAAAGTAAGGTTGCACTGTAGACTAACAGGACTAAGAATTTACAATAAAATTAATTTATAGTAGATATCTAATTTTTATGAAGCAGAGTATTGGGAAATGGAGAAATAAGAGATGAAATAAATGAGTATAGAAGGGATGAGAAGGTTGAGATGGGAGATTAATTTAAGCTGATTTGGCCATGCTCAACACAAATAAAAAGTTTTAAACTTGAGATTTATTTAATTGTAATTTAAGTGGGACTGCTCAAGAAAGATGGTTGTAAGATTTGTACTGTGGAGTTTTGCATAGTTATAACATGTGGACCACCATATGAGTTTTTATCTTTGAACCACCGTATGAGATGTTCTCATGCCATCACACATTTTGGGATTTAGAGGCTTTTATTGTGATGACATCACATGTGTTTCCTTTCACATGATGACATGATAGTTGTCTTTAGATTGAAAAAGAGTGCAACAAAAGTCAAAGAAATCAACCTGCATATCTTGTCTCCATTGTTTATATATAAAAGAATGAATGATGCTGCCATGGGAACCGTGCATCAAATAGTTGTCTTTGGATTGGAAAAGAGTGCAAAAAAAGTCAAAAGAAATCAACCTGCATGTCTTGTCTCCATTGTTTATATATAAAAGAATGAATGATGCTGCCATGGGAACCGTGCATCAAACTTTTTGGATGGCGCTCGAGCGTGTATAGCTACAACTGCTACCTCGTATTTCGTGCACATCACAGAATGGAGGTCCTTGACCTATCTTATGGTCGCTCGAGCGAATGAAGACAGAATGTCATCCGTTCGAGCGCACACTTATTCGCTCGAGCGGTCATTGTGCAGAAAGTCTATTTTGAATGGGAAACTGCTTCTAATTTTGTTCAAATTATTTTTTTGAGTCCTGTTTGCCCTACAAGTATTGAGGCACGAATCAAAGCCTATATATTGCCTTCCTCTCTTAACTCTAATGTACCACTCTCCCATCCAAAAATCTAGAAATCTAATGAAAGATTATTTTCTTCTCCAAAGCTTCAAGTTGCTTCGCTGAAGTTCAAGTCTTTGGAGGTTTTTCTGCTACTTTTCTTAAGTGGATTCATCTTGAAGAGGCATTCAAAGTGGTTGGTTCAAGCGCGGTGAAGCTGCACGGTGAGCAGTCGGCAAGATCAAAGCAGTCCTTAGGTCGAGTTAGCAACTGGGAAAGGGTTGTGAGTTTTCTTGTAACTTTCAATTTATAGTGCTTGGTTGTCTGTTGGCCTAGACGATAAGGCCCGTAGTTTTTTCCCGAGTTGGGTTTTCCACGTATAAATCATGTGTCATTCTCTTTGTGTGGATTGCTTATTTTTAATCGGATGTAGGATTAATCACTAGTTTTATCACTGTCATTGAATTCTAGTAAAGATCAGTTGGTTGGGACCCGAGCCTGTGTTAAGGCCAAAATTTTCAACGTAGAAGTAGTAATTACCGATAATTTTGAAAAAGTGCAACTTATCTAAAGATTTGGTCACACATAGATCGAAATAGAATGAAATGGAGAAAGTAACCTATGATAGTAGTAAAAAGGCTTTGATGATGACGATGATCTAATTTCGAATAACCTCTTTGATTTTGAGTCTCATAAACATGCCATGGGTTTGTTGTCAAAGAGTCACGAGATAAGATGACTGTAATCAATAATTTCAATGGTATTGCAGTGTGGTCCATCTTTGCTAAATTGCAAGGTGGACTGGTAGACTTAGTCACTACAGAGCTATCAGACTATCAAAGTCTGTCTTAATTTCCTTTCTCCTAAACCTCACATGAATGATATGCTTTCAACTCAAGGCACCAAAGTAATCCATCTCTTCTTCTCTCCGTATATATTGTATACCTTGGGCCCTTACTAAACCTTTTGGCATCTACATCTTCATCTTTTGAGAGAGAGAGAGAGAGAGAGATGAGAGCAATGTTAGTGTTTATATGGGGTAATTACAAGCCTCACTTGGTGATGGTGACGACTAAACTCTGTTTAGCAGTCTCGTCCATCTTACTTCAATCTGTCCTATCCACCGGAATCTGTGCTCTTGTCGTTGTCGTCTACGAACACGTGGTCGCCACTTGTGTCTTATCTTCACTGGCATTCTTCCTAGAGAGGTAAGCACTAACCACCCCATCTCCCCTCTCTCCACAATTCTCTGTTCTCGTACTGCTTCTACTGAAGGAGCTCTTGGCATTTGGGTTTTGTTGCTCACTGCAGAGGCAGGAGGCCCCCATTGACTTCTCAGATACTATGCTATTCCTTCTTCTTGGGATTCCTCTTGTAAGTTTCTTATTCTTTGTGATGCTTAATTGACCAAAAGAAGTCTTAAAAACGCACTTAAAGCGCCCAAAATAAATAGCTTTGTAAATGGATGTGGGATTTATTTGTATTCTTTCGAGACTCAGCTTGATCATATATTAAATTTTGATAGAGTAGGTTCATTTGATTCACTTCTCAATTCATCTAATTCAAAGTTCAAGTTCGAAAAGTCCCATTAACTAATTCATCTATGCCCATTCTACAAGTCCATCACTAGGGTGTAGGATCTGCATCTTAAATTCAAACTAAAAATAACTATTACTTATGTTTACCATATGCAAAATTTTAGTTCAATCGGAGTTTCACCCACAATCAAACCTATGACGTGTAAATCACGTGGTAAAAATAAAACCAGAAGTAAATTTCAGATCAGTTTCTCAGTAGTTCGTGAATTGAACTGGGAATTGTTAGAAATGAGCTATTCTCAGTTCGAAGGCCTCTTGAGGGACTGGGTAATGTTTTTCAAAATGAAGGACATTGTACCACTAGAAAGTGCAGAGGTTCGAGTTTTTCTGAAAGTAGCTTCTGAAAACCAAAATTTCTCTTGATATTGGTTGGATAGGGTAGCAGTGTTCCAGAGCCTACGGATCATGAGCCTTCAGTATGTAGCAGCGACATACCAAAGCGTCGCCTTGAACTTGATGGCTGTGGTAGTGTTTGTAATAGCAGTGCTATTTGGGCAGGAGAACTTGAAGTTTTGTACCATACACGGGCAAGCTAAGACATGGGGTGTGGGGGTCTCTGCTGCTGGAGCTCTCACAATGGTTCTGTGGACTGGACCAACTTTGTTTGAGTCGGCTTTTACTGCACCCAAAGCTTCTTCCATAATTGGTGGAAGTATGCTTGTTGCGAGCGTACTTGCTGGAGCCTCATGGAATCTTTTAGTGGTGAGAATGACTTCAAAATTCCTAACGACTTTTACTCTATATTTCTCTCAATTGCTTTTGGAAAGAGGACATGTGGATTGTTTAGATTATGATGCTTTTTTTTTAAGTCTTTTCTGTTTTTTATTTTTCATCAACCAGGGTCCAGTGAGTAGGAAGTATCCAGCAGATCTCTCGTTGTCAACTATGATGATGTTTTTTGGCACCACCCAAGCCGGCATCATTACCTTGTTTCTAGTTACCAAGTCATCTTGGGAATTGAAGTGGGAAGGAGGCCTAGTACTCACAGCCATTCTCTGGGGGGTAGGTAATCAAACTAATGATTAATGATAAATAATGGCCTTACTATCTTTATAATTAGGGCAGGGCCGTCAATGGGCCATACGTTTCCCTAATAGTTTCATATAAGACCGATCTAAAACCCTGGTCTCATTGATTAATTCAATGTAGGGATGGTAATAGCCTAGTTTTATGGTGAATTTACCACCCAATTGGAGTTTAGATCATATGAAACCCACATCCGTATCCAAGTTAAGATCGTACACCTAGTACTCTTATTCCTGCAAAGTTCCTGTTAATTTATACAAGAAGGGCCTGTTTGTCTGCATTGGTTTTAACAGGAGCTCATGTTAAGATTATTATTATGCCTTAGCCAAGCAAGGGGTGGAGAGAAGCTATTCTTAGGAGGCTTTTATTATGTAATTGGGGTTGGGCGGGGTATAATGCTCTTATACTCTTTAGTTTGATTTTCTTTTCTCTTTCTTTTCCTGTGTTTTTGCCTTGTTGTTGTTTGCCTCTTTGTATTCTCTTCTTCTCTTAATGAAAGTTTCAGTTACCGATAAAAAATTGTTCAAATGAACTCTACAAAAGGATTCTAAAGAGGTTAAGAGTGCAGGATTTGAGGGGAGGAGGAAATGATATAAGATGGAGATATGGACGAGACCTTGATTTTCTTAATCTTGAATTACTTGGGTTATAACTGAGTATTCACGTCTCATCTTCCCTTGATTCACTTCTCATTAAAGGTGAGGCTACACGATGGTCAGTTTTGTATATTCATGGTTGGTCTTCATCTTCAACTTCCTATGACGTGAATTCCTATATATTTAGTTCTTATGAATTCTATGGAAACAACTAGGCCCTAAATATGTGATTTAAGTGTCCTCGGTATGTACTCATTGCATCAATAAACCAAACAAGAATCTGCATGGATCCAAATTTTGAAGCCATACAATCCTGTTTAGCCTTTGGGAGCCGTAGTCATGATTGTACACTTTGGCATACATTAACCTCATTCCAAACTGAATTCATGGCCCATATCTTAAGTTGCGCATTACAACAATTAACAATATTTTGACATCCTTGGTAAATTTGCTCTTGGCAGACATTGACTCATGAGTTGGATGGTTAAGATTGAGGGTTTTTTACAAGTCCATACCTAGCTCAGAAAGATTGGTTCTAATGGATTAACAGACCAAATCCAAAAAAATTCCAAACCAATTCTCGGATGTTGGCATTACCTAATTATGTTTTGAACAATGTGACCCACCTATGATCAAGCCATTCATCAAACAATCTTCAATGTGTTGGCGTTCACCCTAATTTGCCAATAAAATTATATAGTATAGTTTTATTTGATACATGGTATAGTTTTATTTGATCTTAGGGGAACTTTGAGTTTGGTTGTGCAGGGCATCACGGTGACAGGCTTATCGTATTATGCTCATGTATGGTGTGTTCATAAAAGGGGTCCAGTTTTTGCAGCTGCCTTTCAGCCCCTCCTTATAGTCTTCACATTCCTGCTGGAGGCCACTGTCTTGAGGGAAACTACTCACTTGGGAAGGTTTGTCTAACAATGACTTTTAATTCGTCTAAAATTTAAGGGCCATTTGTTTGCATGAAATTAAATTCCTTAGAAGCCTAACAAATTGTAAATAACTTTTTTAGTAGAACAAGAATGATTATTTTAGAGCAACCCAAAAAAAAAAAAATATATATATATATATATATTACAAGAAGCTAAATTAGATAGATCCAGCATAGTTTCAGAGTACTGGTTGTTATAACTAAAAGTTATTTGACATCATTAAAAAATGATCTTCGTACCATTCTAAAATGCCACAGTCCAAGATGCTATGAGATAAAAGACCGTAGTGGAAATTAAATTAGTCGGATCTAGCATAGTTACAACCAAATAAAGCATGTTCAATTGACTTTTCCTCATTATCCCCTAAAATGCATCAATGCTATCTAATTTAGAATGGAGATAGTTAAGACAAATTAGGTGACGGTTTACAAATTTCCATCAAATAATCTTCCCTTCTGTCTCCTAGTAAATCAAACCCTAGGAAGTCAGGGACCCTTTTACATTGCCACCTTGTTCATTCACCCTTTACCTATTTAATATTTCTTCATTCGAACCCATTTTATAATGAGTTTGTAGGAATTCAATTTCAAGCAAACAAGAGGGCTCTAGGCGTTGTTGTTCTTATTCTACATTGTGTGTTTTGATGGCTGTGTTTGTAGTGTCATTGGAGCAGTGCTGGTGGTTCTAGGACTCTATATGTTGTTATGGGGCAAAGCAAAAGACATTGAGATGCAAGGAATGTTGGAAACAAAGGAGGGCATAAATTCACCCTTACTCGATTGAGTGCTTTCTTGTATATGAGCTCAATAGGCCGTCATTACTATTTCACAAAATCACTTTATCTAGTAAAATGTTCTATGTTTCTATAGTTTTAGAGGCTTTAGACAGTGCTATAATTTGCAAACATGGATATCAAACAAATCTCTAAATCGGGATCCATTTGAGCTTAAATCATACGTTGAAATGCCAATCACCAAGTCCTCCTAATTTTCTTTTGACTTTGTCAACACAATCATAGTTGAGTGGCACTAGCACCTTAGTTTGACACACATGTTCGGTGATCGATCCCTGGGGCCAGTGATCGATTCCTAAATGTTCAAGTGAAAGTATTAAACCAATAGCCCAACATAACCGTAGAAAAATAAAACATTTAGACTTTAGTTTCCAATTTATTAGAATCCATGTACTTGAGACTCAAGTTGGGAGCTCAATGCCCATCACTTTCTTCCATGAGAAAGCAGATGGCCTCTCCTAGATAGTCAATTATTGTTGCACTCGATACGACATCCCATATCACATTCTAGCTAGCTTCATAGTTTCAGCAATTTTTTCGATAAAATTATTTAATTAATGAAGTGAAGTAAAGAGTCAATTCAATATACGTAAAAAAAAAGGCCAAACAAAAGAAAATTACAAAATTTTAAAACACTCTATGTTTTTTTGTCAAAAGCATTAGTATCTCACGCCACTAAATGATAAAAGGCTCTCTTCTATTGTTTTTGCCAAAAAAGTTAGTCTCTTACGCATAAAAAGCTCTCCTCTCTTTACACAATTATAGCCAAGGAGTCAAAAAGTTACTTTGGCATTCATCTAAACGGCATTTAGCATTTTTTATTTAACTTTCTTTTCTTCTTTTTTTCTCCCTCTCTCCCGAATCGACCATTTTACTTTATAACACTGTACAAGTATATAACCCAAACAGCCCTGAAAGACTTCAAAATGTTAGGATGGATTTACATAGTCCTTACTTTAATGAAGCTTCCCCTCACAGACATTGTCAAATGTTGACCTCACTTGTTTTTGATGTGGCAAAGCTATGTGACGACTAAAATCTTTGACTTAATCGTTAACTCTCCCTTGCCAATTATTTAGCAAGAGTAGAGGAAATAGAGTAAAAACAAAAAAGATTTATGTGAGATAAAATTTACTTCATATGCATTTGGAAGGAAAAACTAAAACTAGAGTAAAACTAATGTGATATAAAGTCTTACTTAGTGAGTGATGATATAAAATTGGGAAACTTTCCAATGTACCATGCACTCACCTTAATTTACAAACCAGAAGCACGGGTCACTTCTTGACCATCTGATCCTCAAGAATATCAAATGACCAGGATGGGTACTATATAAGGAACTTACAAAAATTTTAAAAAAATAATAAAAATAAAAAAACCTTAGCACTCATTCATGGAACCCCGTCCTGCTCTCTCGTTCCTCTTTCCTATAACCCTCTGTGCTCCACTCTTGCTCTCCTTCCTCTAACTCGCTCATTTAGTCCTCATCTCATCTACCCCTGCTTTGAAAGATCAACGTTAACACATGCTATGCTCCCAATAAATAATATCTCTATTAGATTTCAATTCAAGTGATTAAACTAAGTCCAATTAAGAGCAATCAACCACAAAGAGAATGAGACGCAAGGCTTATATGTGGAAAACCCTTCCAGGAAAAAACCATGGGCCTTATCGTCTAGGCCAACAAACAACCAAGTATTATAATCAAGAAAGTTACAAAACTCACAGTACCCTTCCTAGTTGTAACTTAACCTAAAGACTACTTGATTTGTCGACGACTCATCGTGAACCTTCACCATTTTTTACAACAACAACTTGAACGCGTCTTCAAGGTTAATCTACTACGGGTGAGTAGATGGAAAACAGCTCCAAAGCTTGATCTTTAGCACTTCAGAAATTTGGGCTGTGGATGATGATGGATCTCTCAAAAGTCTTCTCTAGGGTTTAGCATGGGAGAGAACTTATTTTAAATAGAGAGCGAAGGGCTTTATATAAGCTTTGATACGTGCCTCAAGTCTGGTAGAACAAGTAGGACTCAATTTAGTATCTTAAGAGAAAATAGGAAGTGGTTCCCTGATCAGTTTACTAAATTCACGCAGGATCCGCTCGAGCGGATGAGGTTCTGTTTCTAGAAAACTTTGCTTCACGTGCAACTGCTCAAGCAGAGGATGAGAAAAGCTTGAGCGCTTGTCCTTCTGTGTGGGCCCACTCGAGCAAAGGATGAGAAAAGCTTGAGCGCTTGTCCTTCTGTGTGGGCCCACTCGAGCAAAGGATGAGAAAAGCTTGAGCGTTGGTCCTTCTGTGTGGGTCCGCTCAAGCGAAGGATGGGTGTCCGCTCGAGCGTCCACTGTGAACTTCTCATTTTTTTAGAATTTCTTTATTGCTTTCTTCCTTCAAATTTGGGCAGCCCATTGTAGAGATTACATAGATTTTAAATCCCGGTCTTGTCCATCACCCAGTGAATTAACCAACACTCATAAATCCTTACATGTTGTCCGTACAAATAAGACTCCTACTAGAATCAATGGATATGGTTTTCTTGGTGAAGAAGTCTCTAATGAGTGTGACTTATTAATTTGGACATATCTATATAAAATAAGGGATCCCTGGGTTGGCTACTCTCCATTCCTAGGTAAAACGAGAGGTGAAGAGTCGTGGGGAGTTTTTAAATCATAGGAACACACATAAATCTCCTTATGTCTGTTGAAGTCTCCACAGTCAGATCCATCATTTTCATCGGCCTTAAATCCCCAAATGATTTTCCAAACCACGTTTTTAGATTTTAGATATCAAAGTTGAGTGCTTTTTGAATCATAAGAACTGCAATTTTAGATTTGTGACATGGGTCTCCATGTGGGATAAAAAAATTTCTCTGTCATGTATTTTTCCTCTATTTATGGATAGAAAAGAAGTGGTCGAAACTTTTTGAGAGCTTGAAAAGGAGCTCAGCTACAAGCTTTGATTGAATTTTGTTTTTTTATGGTGAGACTGGCTCCTTATTTGATGGAATTGAAGGGATGGTTGGAAGAATATGCTCTGGAGTGGAAATTAGTGGATTTTTCATTTTTTTGGGTTCAAATCAAATGTAAACATCAAATTCCAATTGTCATCTCTCATTACTACATCCAATTACAACATCCCAATCATGTGACTTCACCGTGATGGATTCGAGCCCAACAAAATTCACGATAAGAAACTCACACGTCACTTAATCCATGAGTACATCATCAAACCCTATGTTCATCCAACAATCAAAAGTGCACAACATAATAAATGTCAACAAGAAAACTGCACCTTCCATTCCAAATGAGTGCAGATTATGCCAACAACAACTTTTTATATCAGCAATAAAAAGCTTTTTCATAAGTGCTACCCCTCGGAGCTATATGTTGAATGTCATTGGGTGACGCCCATCGTTAGATTGATTATGTGTAAAATGAATGATTAATTAAAAAAAAGTTTCAAAAAAGTATAAAATCTTATGCTCATTTACAAAACAGCACTGGAAGATTTGAATATTTCATTAAAATATAAAGATTTTTCACAAATCTTTCAATCAAGTCCTCTCCATAAATCTCTTTAAGAAATAACAAAAATGCCCTTCTATTGTGATAGGTTTTTATCTTTTTTAAGCCTCTTTCCTCCTCAAAAATGGCTATTATGATTTTGATAATCATAACTATTTAACGAAGCTAGCTTTTTAGTCATTTGAAATTCCATTTTTTTAACCATCCAAGCATAAAGATGGTTGAAGTTGGCCCACTTAGGTCATTTGGGTTGGACGAAATCATTTCTCTTAAATGATTTATTAAAGGAAAAACTTGAAAAATAACATAAGGGAATTTTTTCCATTTCTCAAATCTTTTTTTTTTTTTTATAGAGAGGACTTTATTGAAAGAATTGCGGAAAAGTTTTTTACTTTTTTAAAATATTTAAATCTTCATATACTTTTTTTTGTAAAAACAAGCCAAAAGTCTTATGCCTTTTTTAAAATTTCCCAAATTAATTTCATTCTTGAGAATATATATAAGAAATCATCTAGAAAAAGGAAAAAAGAAATTAGAGTTTATAAACTCATTCCAATTATGGATGGGGTGCCTGGAGTAAAAATATCTACAAATGCCATTACACAGTGGTCTGGATCATGAGCTGTGGAGGGGCACTATAACAAGGTGCACCTGCAGTCCTTGACGTTGAAGTTCTTTCACCTACTGCTACTACTGACCACATGTACTTGCAACTGCCTAACCTTCCTTTTACATTCCTACCAGTCTCCATGTCTAATTTTTTGAGAGATTCATTCACTGAACGGGTGGCATGCTGCCATTCAATCTATACCGTCCAATATCTGAGCTTTAGCTGATTAGACTAACTGCAAGAAGCTTGAGCTTATTAGACTCTTGATAACCTCCAAATAGTGACCATCAAAACCATCACAATGTGTTGAGGTCAACGTTCACCCTCGCTCCTGAGCAGTCATAATCGTAGTCGAGCCATCGCCCTGACCATAAAATTATTGTTGTGCCGTTTCCTATCACTAATTGATTTTGGGATAAGTGGTACCTCAATGGGGTGTAAGATCCTACACAATGGAAGGCCATTTCCTCCTAGAGAGCTAGCTGTTGTGGCAACTTGCTTACCCCAGAAATCTAAGGCTGTTCACCTCCTCATTCCATTACGCAAATGATCAATTGTCCAAACTACAGAGTGATAACAGTGGGAGTCCCCCTAAAGTAAGGTTGCACTGTAGACTAACAAGACTAAGAATTTATAGTAAAATTAATTTATAGTAGATATCTAATTTTTATGAAGCAGAGTATTGGAAAATGGAGAAATAAGAGATGAAATAAATGAGTATAGAAGGGATGAGAAGGTTGAGATGGGAGATTAATTTAAGCTGATTTGGCCATGCTCAACACAAATAAAAAGTTTTTCCATATTGGCCCCTTCAACGAAAGACATGGGCCAAATATGACATGGAACTAGTAATTTTGAAAATGTGCAACTTATCTAAAGATTCGGTCTCACATAAATGGAAATAGAATGAAATGGAGAAAGTAATCTATGCTAGTTGGAAAAAGGCTTTGATGATGATGACGATGATCTAATTTCGAATAACCTCTTTGATTTTGAGTCTCATAAACATGCCATGGGTTTGTTGTCAAAGAGTCTGGAGATAAGATGACTGTAATAAAAAATTTGAATGGTATTGCAGTGTGGTCCATCTTTGCTAAATTGCAGGGTAGACTGGTAGACTTAGTCACCACAGTGCTATCAGACTATCAAAGTCTGTCTTAATTTCCTTTCTCGTAAACCTCACATGAATGATATGCTTTCAACTCAAGGCACCTAAGTAATCTATCTCTTCTACTCTCCGTATTTATTGTATACCTTGGGCCCTTACTAAACCTTTTGGCATCTACATCTTCATCTTTTGAGAGAGAGAGAGAGAGAGAGAGATGAGAGCAACGTTAGTGTTTATATGGGGTAATTACAAGCCTCACTTGGTGATGGTGATGACTAAACTCTGTTTAGCAGTCTCCTCCATCTTACTTCAATCTGTCCTATCCACCGGAATCAGTGCTCTTGTCGTTGTCGTCTACGAACACATGATCTCTGCGTGCGTCTTATCCGCCCTGGCATTCTTCTTCGAAAAGTAAGCACAAAACCACCCCATCTCCCTCCTCTCTACTAGTCTCTGCCCCCCTTCTCCTCCTCCTCCTACTACTACTCAATACTAATGGAAATCTTGAACTTGGTTTTGTTGCTATAATATTCCTTGCAGAGGCACAAGGCCCCCGTTTTCATTTCAAATACTCTGCTATTCCTTCTTCTTGGGATTCCTCCTGTAAGTTTCTTTATCTTTTGCTGTTTAATTGAACAAACCACTTCTTAAAAAGCAGAGCCCAAATTAAATGGCTTTGTAAATGGATGTGGGATTTGTTGGGACCCTTTTAAATTGCTTTCAATTCATAGTTACCTATTTCATTGTTCGACTAATTCATATTCAAGTTTGTAATTCGTGATTTGAGAATTAGCTTGATCATATACCAAATTTGATAGAGTAGATTTCTTTGATTTGCTTCCCTTTGTCTAAATTCAAAATTCGAGTTTGACGAGATGGATGAAGTAATCATTCATGCCCATGCTACAAGACCATCAAATAGGGTCTAGGCTGAGTCTAAAAATTCAAACCACTGAATATGACTATTATTTATATATATCTTTAGCAAAATTTTACTTCAATTAGAGCTGCACCTACATTCAAATTGATTGCATGTAAAACACATTGTTAAAGTAGAATCTGAAGTAGAATTTCATGTTCTATTGCCAATCAATCTTAAGGTGGTGCGAACTTTGTTTGAAGTTAGATATGGATTGTCGCTTACACGTAAGGGTGCAGTGCTTCTCAGTGGCTTGAAATTCTAGATAGACGCCACTAATGGATCTTTTGGGACCCAAAAGAAGTACATGAAATAAGTTTGCCACGAGTTGGTGAATTGAACTATAAATGGTTCGAAATGAACTATTCTCGGTTTAAATGCCTTATATGCAGACTGGGTAACCATGTTCCCATTTTTCAAAATATATGACATTCCACTCGCAGAAAGTGCAGCGGTTCGGGTTTATAAAGCACAAAAAAATAGTTTCTGCAAATCAATAAAAGCTGACCCAACACAGTTAGGATTGATGACAATGATAATACGAAAAACAATAAGAAATCCTCCTGAATTTGGTTGCATAGGATAACAGTGTTCCAGATGCTACGGACCTTGAGCCTGCAGTATGTAGAAGCGACGTACCAAAGCGTGGCCTTAAACTTGATGGCTGCCATAGTGTTTGTATTAGCGTTGATATTTGGGCAGGAGGACTTGCAGTTTTGTACCATCCGGGGGCAAGCTAAGATGTGGGGTGTGGGGTTATCTGCTGCTGGAGCTCTCACAATGGTTTTGTGGGCTGGACCAACTTTGTTTGAGTCTGCTTTTACTGCATCCAAATCTTCTTCCATTATTGGTGAAAGCATGCTTGTTGTGAGCATACTTGCCGGAGCCTCATGGAATCTTTTAGTGGTGAGAAAGACTTCAAAACTCCTTACAACTTTTACTCTATATTTATCTGAGACAGATCCCCTGTTTCGTCCAAACAAGGCAGCCCTATTTGGACGAAACAGGGATCCGGATCCTATATTTATCTCCATTGCTTTTGAGAAGAGGACATGTTGTTTGCTTACGTGGTCTCGGCCCCACCCCACTAGATTGAATGGTAAGATATTGATTATTAGATATCTATAAAAACTCAGGTTTGATAGCCATTGCTAGGCATTCAATCTAATTTATTTAAATGGATCTAAACTCAATGCTTCCCGATCTAGCAAAAACTAATTAAAGACCTCTCGCATTGATTATTTCATGGTTTTAGATTTAGATTGAATTTACTACTCTAGGCTGGGAGCCATTTTTAAAGACCCAAAGCCTTGTTTGGATTGTGATGCTTTTCTCTTCCTTCCTATAACCAGGGTCTAATGAGCAAGAAGTATCCAGCAATTATCTCTTTGTCGGCTATGATGTGCTTTTTTGGGACCATTCAAGCCGGCATTATTACCATCTTTCTAGTTACCGTGTCATCTTGGAAATTGAAGTGGGAAGGAGGCCTCGTACTCATTGCCATTCTCTGGGAGGTAGGTAATCAACTTAAGAGTAAGGATAATTAAGTGTCTTAACAATCTTTATGATTAGAGCACGGCTGTTAAAGGGCCATGCTTTGGCCTATAAATCTCATATAAGACCCATCTAAAACCCTGGTCTGATTGATTAATTCAATGTTGGGATGGCAATAGCGTAGTTCCCTGGAGTTCAGATTATCCATCAGCCAATGGATATATGATATGAAACCCACTTCCGCATCCAAGTTTAGATTTTACATTTAGAATCCTTATTGCTGCAAATCTCTTGTTAATTTATACATTAAGGGCCTGCTTGTTTGCATTAGATTATATAGGGATTGAGTTCGTTTGAATTTTAAGTTCAAATAAGCTCCACTAAAGGATTTTAAAGAGGTGAGGGGTGAAAGATATGAGGTGATAGTGAAAGAAATAAGATGGAGATATAGATGGGACCTTGACTTTCCTAGGTACTCAAAGGTGATGGCGTAGTATCCAATATTTTCCATTAAAATGGGGGCTTTAAAATGGGGGCTATATGATGGTCATTTTTATATATTCATGTTTGGTCTTCATTTTTAACCACTTATGGTGTGAATTTCTATATATTTGATTTCTAAACATGCTATGCAAATAAAGAAGCCCTAAATATGAATTTGCACTCTGGTTTTATCAAAATAGTGAAGTCAATAAATTTATCTAATCTCATGTAAGAAATGTGCTTCAAATGTTCTCGTATGTACTCAATGCATCCAAAACCAAAAAAGAATCTGAATCGATCCAAATTTTGAAGCCATACCATCATGTTTCCTTTGGGAGCCGTTGTCATGATTGTACACTTTGGCATTCATCCAATCCAAGCTGAAATCATGGCCCTTATCATAGATGTTTTTGTTACACCAGTGTAGGGGACCGAGGCCCAAGAGAGCCCACACAGGTGGGATGATCAGGCCTACACAAGTGGGAAGGTGAGCACACAAAGAGGGAAGAGAGGCCCACACAAGTGGAAAGGAAAGCTCATATAAGTGGGAAACTGGCATATCCAGGGATCAATCCCTTTATAGTCATGTGACATGTGAAGTTGTCAACCAACTGAACAACCCTTCGTTATTGTCCCGCATCTTAGGTTGGGCATTACAAAACTTAACAATATTTTGACTTCCTCGGTAAATTTCCTCTTGGCCGACATTGGCCCGTGATTTGGATGCTTTAGATTGATGGATTTTTAGAAGTCCATGCCTAGGTCAGAATGATTGGTTCTCATGGATTAACAGGCCAGGTTGGTCCTTTTTAGCCTTACCCAGAATCCACAATATCCACATCCTGGAGGAAGCTCCAATTATTTCGTTACTATGAAATGATCCATGTCCAATATGGGGCAGACTCCACGGCCTCATATCTACATTTTTAGAGCTTCTAAGGAACTCTAACTTAGATCCCAGTTGTACAATTATTATTGGGTTCACATCCTGATCCATGTATTAGATCATCATCAAAGTCTTGTCCCAACTATGTTTTGGTCAGCTTATGAATTATGTTTCTCCATTCAGATACATATGGATCAAGCCTGAATTTGCCCAATCGACATCAATTTCAGGCCAATAACTTGGATATCATATTGTTAATGCCGAATTTCTCTTGCAGCATTGTACCCTATTTTGCGTGACATCTACCACACATATACTTATCTCATCAACCTGTTATTTACTTTCAAAGACATGTATCGAATACACATAGCATTTTGTTGCCTGGTCTCTAGTAGGGTTATAAACTATTCTCCGATTCTCTGATTACCCAGAAGTTTCAACCTGCAAAACACTGGGTTTGGAACCTATTTTAGGTTCAGATTCATAAATGGGTCCAGGTTCGGAACCCAATTTAAGCTTCGATTGATAAACGAGTCTGGTTCTGAGTTCATATCAGTTCCGACCCAAGACCCGGCATATGTGTCTTTGACATTGCAAACTATACCTCAAAATCAACTTTTTTTGGACATTTTTATGTATAATACTTGAGGTAGCATACTTAATGAATTGTTATAAGTTGAATAATGGGCTTATTTTAAGAAAAAAAAGAAAAGTAAAGAGAAATCAAAATCAGTTTTGAAACTAGATTCCAATCATTTAGGTGGACCCGGTTCGGAACCGGGTTTCGAGCCAGTAAAACAGATTCCAAGTCAAAATCGGACTAGGAACCAGAACCGTTATTTATAAACGAGTTCAGGTCCAATATGGTTCTAACCTATATCTGGCCGTTTGTAGTTCATAGTGCACCCCATTTATGTTTTGAACAATTTGACCCATCCATGATCAAGCCATTTATTCAAACACTTACCTATAATGTGTTGGTGCAGGGCATCATGGGGGCGGGATTATCGTATTATGCTCATGTATGGTGTGTCCATACAAGAGGTCCAGTTTTTGCAGCTGCGTTTCAACCCCTTCTTATAGTCTACACATTCATACTGGAGGCCACTGTCTTGAGGGAAGCCACTCACCTGGGGAGGTTTGTCTAACAATGCCTTTTTATGCATCTAAACTTAGGGCCCATTTGTGTGAATGAAATTGAATTCCTAAAAATTCTAGCAAATAGGAAATAAATTTTCTGGTAGAAACAAGGAAGATTATTTTAGAGCACCAAAAAAAAAATTTGAAAAAGGAAAAAAGAAAGAAAGAAAATGAAAGAAACCTATTACAAGAAGCTAAATTAGACCGATCTAGTATAGTTTCGGAGTAGTGATTGTTAAGAGGAATAGTTGGTCAACATGATTAAAAAATGATCATTCCCCAATTTTAAGATACCATAGTCCGAGAAATTATGCGATATAAAAGAATAAAATGGAAATTAAATCAGACCAGTGCAGTATAACGAAATAAAGCATGTTCAATTGACATTTGTCAATATCGCCTGACAAAAAACGTCAATGCTATCTAATTTAGAAGAATCGGGATACTCTAAGTAAGCTACTCAAAGTCACCATGGGGTTTTACCTCACCAGATCCATACTCAATTTAGAATGAAGAATGAAAAAACAATGGCAAAGGTCTACAAAGTACAAATGTTCATAAATGATCACCCTTTTCATCACCTAGTAATAAAATCCTAGGAAGTCAGAGCCCTTCTACACTATTGCCACCTTGTTCTTCACCCTTTGCCTGTTTAGTACTTCATTGGAACCCATTTTACAATGAATTTGTAGGAATTCAATTTTAAGCAAACAGAAGGGCCTTAAATGTTGTTGTTCCTATCCTTAATTATGGGTTTTGGTGGTTGTGTTTATAGAGTCATTGGAGCAGTGCTAGTGGTTCTGGGACTCTACATGTTGTTATGGGGTAAAGCAAAAGACACTGAAAGGCAAGGATTGTCGGAGACAGATGAGAGCATAAATTCACCTTTGCTCGATTGAGTACATTTTCTTGTATATATATAAAACCCCTCATGTTGTGATTTAGGGCCTACGAGAAGAGATCAAAGCACACACAAGAACACGAGATTTACGTGGTTCGGCTTTTGGCCTACGTCCACGGGGAAGACGGGAGATATTTAGTCTGCAATCAGAAGAGGTGTACATCAAAGAGACCCTAAGTCTCTATTTTTAATATCAACCCCAAAACCTTGTTACACCCAAAAAACTACTTCTAATCACAGTAGACCTATAATAATAAGAATACTTATAACCACAGTAGAACATGGACAATGCAGAGGCCCGGTTTACCAGATTTATTACTTCAATTAAACCATACAACGTAACACCTCAATTGGCCATCATTGCTATTTCACAAAAAATCAATTTATATAGTAAAACATTCTATCTTTCAATTTTAGCGGCTTTAGACGGTGCTATCATTTGCAAACATGCACATCAACAAGTCTCTAATGAATTAATGAATCCGGATCCATTAAGCAGATGTTCCCTTCCTACTGCCATTCAAAATATGGTGCATGGTAGAGCTTGTGAGGTTCATTGGTCCCACTGTATCCCACAGGGCTTTGAGATTTATCCAACTTTAAAAAATAAGTCAATTTGATATTAATAACCATGGCTAGCTGCAAATAAACAAAGAAGTTTTTATTTCAACTGTTTATTTTGTGTCCTTTGATCGTATCATTATGAACATGTAATGGACCAAATGTTTTTAAGTCGCTTAAATCTGATTGTTTGGAATTTTTTTACCAAATTCTAATTTTAGGCTAAATTTTCTCCGAAGGCATCTGCATTAATGGAACACACTGGATGTTCGCATAATTTCCTTTAGACTTTGTCAACACACTCATGGTCGAGAGGCATTAGAACCTTAGTCTAACCCGGTGATGATTCGTGGGTGCTTCTGTGAAATTATTAAACCAATAGCGCCCGCCCCCACTCTTTCCCCCAAAAAAATAAACTAAAACATCTAAACTTTACCCTCTGTTTGGGAAGGAGGGAAAGTGGGGGGAAGGGAAAAAAAGGGAGGGAAATGGAGGGAAAGTGGAAGTTGATGGTGTTTGGGAAGGAGGGAGGGAAAGTGGGTAAAATGCTTGTGAGGCCCACCTTAAAATTTTCCCCTCAAAAATGGGGGGAAAGTGGGGGGAAAGTGTGAGGGAAAGAGGAGAGGGGAGGGAATTTTACTAAAATGCCCTTATCACCTTTTCAGTTTTTCACAAAGTAAGGGTAAATTGGTAATTTTCTCTCTACCTCACAAATAAACAAAACCCTATTTTTTCACTTTTCTTTCCCCTCCTTTTTTACTATCCAAACAAGAGGAAGGAAAATTAATTTTACCTCCCCTCCCCTCCCCTCCATTTTCCTTTCCCCTCAAATTTTCCCTCCCCTCTCCTCCCCTCCCCTCTCCCCTTCCCAAACATAGGGTTAGTATCAAATTTATCTATAAAACCGGTGCATGATCATGCTCAAATCCATGTACTCGAGACACTTTCCAATGGGAGTGGGAGCACAATTCCTCATCATTTCCTTACATGAGAGCGCAGACGGCCTCGCCCAGATGGTGACCAGTGCTCCACTTGATACAACATCCCATTTCATCTGGATTGTGTTTTGGTGTGATATTAATGTTATGTGTGGAGCCTAATTTCACCTGGATCGGACTTTTAATTCAGGTCCACTGCAGGGTTATTTTCATAATATTAGCATATGCTATTATGTACCCCTAGCATAGCCACCAAAGACGTTGTATCTTCTATTCTCATCTTCTGCCTTTGAGTATAGTGGAATCGGTGTGATCTGTAGACGTACCTCAAGATCAAGGGAACCATGTAAATCTGTTTGTCTTCTGTGTGTGGTTTGATTGCGTCTTTTGTTCTTTACTTCATAACAGTTAATTCATTCATTGTTCCTCCAAAGTCTTAGAAACGTTTGGGTAATTTACATGTAAAGTGAAGAAAAGAGAATGGTCACTTCAAAAAAGGAAAAAAAAAAAAAAAAACAAAGAGGGGTCAAATAAAAAAGTTGCTAAATGACACATGGCAATGGGTTCTATTTTTCGGATCAGTTCTATTATTTCGACAATACAAGAGGTGGAATTAATTCTAGTATAGCCTGGTGACCTGATTATATTTCAATATCCAATTAAAATAACTCATGCATGCAGTTTAGAGAACCAAGAACATTGCAGGTTTACTACATGTCTCTGCGTTGTTATCACTATCTAGTAGGAAAAGAAAAACAACAAAGAACTATGAACTTCTATAGTTCAATGTCAATGGCGGTATAGGAAGGAGTTATAATGTGTATTAAAGAAAAGGAATTCTCTTTTCATTCGGACAAGGAAGGGCCTGTGAATCTTAGGCCGCCTAGAACACCTAGGGCTTTTCTCAACCTAGACTGGGCCCGCATAAGTAAGGGTAGGGTAAGGCCTTATCCCGGCTCGGCCCTCTGAAAAGCATAATTGTATCATGCTTATTGAATCATATTAAAATCTTATGTAAGAGTCCGGCTCATTAAAAAAAAAAACTATAGGAAACAAAGAGGACATAGATTCTTGTTGTAACGTAGCGAAATATAAGATAAGGACTTTGTTGGACTAATTTAGGTGGGCCCCAATCATGTTGTATTCCAATCAAACCTGGCCAATTGGGTGCAGACTAGGAAGCTCCCATTCCCAAACCTAGACCTCCCTGCCCTTTACTTTACCTCTCATATAATAAAGAAGACCGATATTCTTGTTGTAACCTGTCATCATATAATAAAGATAAGGATTTTCCTGGACCATTTAGGTGGGCCCCATGAGGTGGTAGTCCAATCAGACCTTGCCAAGTGGGCATTGACGTTGACTCTCGAGGAAGCTCCAGTTCGCAAACAGAGAGCTTCCACCACTTGACCTCTTATATTGTTATATAAAATGGAGTCCGCATTCTCTTTCTACTAAACAAGGAGATAATCTTTTGTCCAATAAAAATTAGCCAACTGAGTAGATTATTTTTTATTTTTTTCATTTTAAGGAAGCAATTGAGAGAATGCATATAAAATAATCCGCGGTCAACTCTAATTAGTTCTTAGTTTTGTAAAATCATTCTAAAAATGAGAAATTGTAGGAGAATTGGACCATTGAGAATACACAATGCAGTAGCGTTTTTGGGTGGCTTGGATTTACTAACGTGGTTCCTGTGGGTATGTCATGTTTCCTTACACGAATAGGGCTGTTGTGTGATAAATTCCTCGAACGCCACTCAAGTGCTTCATGGAGATAATCCAAACCGTTTAAAGATTAATTCCATCCCATCTACAGACTTGTCCCAAAGTTTTAATTTAAATAGAGTGGGTATCACCATTCGGTTGAGCACCATGACAGAAACTTACTGACACTAATGCGTATGCGGTGTTATTCATATTTCTACTATAATCCTCAATCGTATTGTAGAACCCACTCGTTTTAACTTAAGCTGAGGATATATCATTGAATAGAATGTGATTCAATGTGAGTGGTCCAAATTATCTGCATGCGGTGTCTAGGATGGAGTTTTATAATTTTGTTGCACGGTCACTGCCTAATAGCCGCTATGAGGATCCGGACTCGTACAATGCTCATGCATGAAGGATGCTCCACATTTTCTATTGTTTGCAATAAAAACACGTGCATGTCCCACTGGTATTGGATTTTTATTGTGAGTTTGACTTATCTAACCTCAAAGGAGAATTTTTGTTATGGGTTGATTTAGATTTTTAAAGTTTTGCCCCACTATCATAGCCCTGTGAACATATATAACAGGATGTAGACTCAAGAGACGCAATTTAGAAAATGTCAACTCATGCATGCGAGACCCACCTAGATAAAACAGAATCAAGTGAGGCAGAGAATAGATAGGCCGGCTTGGGCATGGATTTTGGCTTCGTGCAATATCAAGGTGATTAGATGATTCTTGCCTTGGTTTTAGGTCTTCGAATCTTAACAATTTACATTGTGAAATCTTATTGAAAACCAAACTTAGTTGTGATGAATAGTTGGATTAGTCTCAACTTGGGAATAGATTTGAGAAAGATTGGTATTGATGCATAAATATGCAAAATTGAGGATTACCTTTTTCTTTTTCACCGTCCATATGTTGGCCCAAAAAAGTCACTCATTGTGAGGAGAATTGTAACAATTGAGCGATTTGCAATGACAGGAAAGATTCAAGTCAAAGTTATTAAACTATTAAAATTACCATTCATTTAAGGACATTGAGGACATCCAATCATTTAAAGATATTTCCAAGCGATTTTTCCCTCAATTTTTTTAAACTATTAAAATTACCCTTCATTTAAAGCTATAACATGGTTCCGACGAACACTATATGCAGCTGATCGCCATGGGAACGCTAGTTGTCTTTAATCACCGTGAGGGTGTTGGTAAAAGAAAAGAGGAGAATATAGAGAAAGTGAACTAAGGTTTTATTTCAAAAAAGGGTGATTTGGGTATTTTACAAAAAAATGAGGAAAAAAGTTGCCGAGAAATAACTTCAAATGGAGGATTTCCTTAGTTGGAAACTTTCCGAAAAACATAGGAAATAATTTGAAAAGTTTTGAATATTGTGTCTTTTTTTTAGATAAGGCAAAAAACCAAGGCCTTATTTGAGATTTTCTCAAAAAAAAAAAAAGGTTTTCTCCCGTGTTGTTTATTAACATATTAAAGCTATGTCCATGGATAAGAAGGTTTTGTGACAGAGAGGAAAATTATATTAGTTTGGGTACAATCCACTATTTTGTTATTGATGACACATTTTTCTCATATAATATATATATATTTGTTTTGCCAACACACTCCTAATTGAGTGGTGTTGGCACCTTGGGGTCACGACATCCCCAATGATCGATCACTGGGTCTTCATGCACACGCACACACAACACACACACAAACATTTATATAAATATATATATGAGAATGTGGGGCCCACATGGGGCTCCAATTAAGGTTGCGACCTGATGGGATTCAAACATCTGCCTGGGTCCCTCCTCTCTGCAAAAAAAAAAAAATGACTCTTATCTAATCATCCTAAATTATTTTGGGCCCAGAAGTTCTATCTATTCAAATTGTGTACATCTGAAGCAACGGTGGACAACCCACTAGAATGGGTGCAGACATGATCGGACTCATGTCAATATATACGGATTTTTTTTTTCTCCACTTAGATGGACCCCTGGGTTGGCCCCACCTCTCATGCTCAACACATGACGGGAACTCCTTTTAGCCAACATATATATGAGGCTTTTATGAAAAAAATCCTCTAAAGTAGCTCTTGCACGAGGTAGGCCCCCTAAATATTACTGTACCGATGTGGTCCGATGGGGTTCATTGCATTTATTTTAACATTGGAGAGAGGCACGATATTATTGCCCATCTCTTTTTTCTCTCTCTCCCCTCTCCTTTAACCTACGCACTTCCCTTTCCGCAAACCCTAAATCCCCCGTATCCTCTTCATTTATTCCAAACCTATGATCATCTAATTTTATAAGATGTTTCTCTCCTTCCTTGCACTTCTAGTGTTAAAGTTTGGGCTAGTTCATCTAAAAGATGTGGGATACTCAGAGCTTTGATGAAACTCATTTCCAGTTGATGGAAGCCCTTTGAAAGGAATGCCGATGCCACATTCCCCCGAGAGGAAAAGGATGGAGCGCTTGCTCTGGTTTAGAGATTTTGGTCGGTAAGCCGGTGGCGATTTCTCGATGGTCGTCATTCAGGCGAACTGCTCATTTGTATCTGAGCGACAATATCGTCACTTGGTTAAACAAGCAAAAAAAAAAAAAAGAAGGAAAAAGCAATCTAGCAAGAGGACCTTTTTGGTGTGCATGGAGCTTTGGGGTCCTTTTTCGTGCATAAGCTGTCTAAGAAGTTTTTTCTTGTAAAATCGGGCTCTCTCTATATTTCTATCACTAAGTTGTACAATTAGCCGAAAGTGATATTTTTAAACTTGAAGACCCAGGGATGTGATACTATAGTGTAATGTGAAACAATGCCACCAATACCAAGAGTAGTTGGAATGTAAGTGTAACAACCTGAGCCCGCTTTCCACGTGATATTGTCCGCTCTATGTCATGGGAATTTAACACAATCTTACCGCACGGTTTTAAAAGGCCTCATGTGTAGTTACGGTTAGGTCACACACATATATTTACCAAAGATCATCACTAGCGTGTTTTTCGATGTGGGACTTATGCACCACTGCATACTCAGTCCTTATCAAACCCAGCGCCCTTCTACAAGGGAGCCATGGGCATGGAAAAGAAATCTGTTGGGCCTTCCATGTGGACAACATAAGAATGATGAGATCGAAACTTGCTCTGATACCATGTAAGTACATGTACCAACCTAAAAGATGAAGCTCGTGCAAATAGGAATTTACATAGTAGGGGATCCTCTCTATGCATAAATAAGTCCTACACACGTATAATATATTTCTACAATTAGCCCATCCATTTAACAAGAAAAAAATGTCCATCACATGTGAACTGACCCATTTGCTCTCTCTCTCTCTCTCTCTCTCTCTCTCTCTCTCTCTCTCTCTAGTTGGGATCAGATGAGATTAAGGGCTTGTTTCTTTACAATAATTTTGAAAATCTACCTCTCCGAAATTTGTGAGGGCATGTTCGATTAAAGGCATTTATGACAAAGAATTGGGTTTGTTGGGAATTTCTGATAAGAAGTTACATCTTGTCCCCTGGGCATTTCAAATACTTTGTTTAATGTTAGAATTATGAATTTCAGACCACATGAAAAGGGACTTTTAGCCTTATGAATTTTTAGAATTACAGCATTGTGAGAATTCTAAATGTTGCCTCTCAAAGTAGAATTTCAAATGCTCTGCCGCCCCCTCCCCCACCCCCACCCCCACCCCCACCCCCATATTTGGAATGCTGCAATTCTGATTCTGAAAATTCATAAGACTAAAAATGTCTTTTCATATAATTTGGAATTGTGAATTCTTGCAACATTAAAATACTAGGGGACAAGATGTCACGTCATATAATAAATCCCAACAATTCCAAGTCATTGTCAAAAATGCTTTTAACCAAACAAACCTTAATTGTTTTAATATGGTGAAATTCTTGAATCCTAATTTGTAATTGAGCATCTAAAATATCCACTAAAAAGCAAGGGCTGGAATTTCGAAAATTCTAATAGTCAATTGAGGCATTTTAAGTGGGTGGAAGAAGGTACAAGACATTTGTAAATGCCACCACCAAATCCATCACATCATGTCATGAATTTCCCCGACACCCCAAGTTCTCGTCAAAGCTTTAAGTAAAGACAGAGGTGGGCAGCCCGGTTAAGATGAGCCACATGACCTAATAGCTACTTCATTTCTGATTTTTTTAAGAAAAACTCTATTCTATAAATCACATGCCTTGAGCCCTTTGATTAATCCATCCGCCAATCTTCTCTGAAAGAGAGAGGGAGCGAGGGATACCACAAGCCTTATGCCCCTAACCAACCCATCTGCCATCTTCCACAGAGAGCGAGAGAGAGAGAGAGAGATGAGAGTGAGGTTAGGGTCTATATGGGGCGCATACAAAGCCCACTTGATCATGGCATCATTCCAACTACTTCTTGCAGTCTACCTGATCATGCTTCAATCCGTCCTATCCACTGGAATAAGCGGCCTCGTCCTCATCGTCTACGAGCACGCCATCGCCACCTGCGTCTTGATCCCACTCGCTTTCTTCTTAGAAAAGTAAGCACCAGCCACCTATTTCCTTTCTCCCCCACAAAAATTTTTTTTTTATTTTTTATTTTGGTTTTTCCTCTCTATTCTCTAATACTAATGGAGATCTTACTTACTCTTCTTTTGCATTCTTGCTATATTACAATGCAGAGGAAAGAGGCCTCCACTCTCATCTCAGATACTATGCTACACCTTCCTCTTGGCATTGCTCCTGTAAGCTGTTTTAGACACCTGCCATTTGTATCATGAGAAAAGTTTACAGTTTCTTTTAGAGCCCTTTTTATTTTGAATGATCTTCTCACTTCTGTATGGGTAAAAACGAGCAGAGCTTGGTCAACTTCGGCAGCTCAATCTCGCGGGTAATTAGCTTGAGGAGCCAAGTTTGAGCTCAGCCTGTCTTGTCTTTCACCTAGCTCAAGTGGGGCTTGGGCCTCCGTAAATTATGGAGTTGACCTTAGGCACATAAATACATAAATGGGTTTCAACATATTAATCCAAATCCAATTTTTTTAATTTCAAGACCGAATTTCAGATACCCCAAATCAAAAGGGGTCGAGCTGAGTGGGCCCTAGGATGATATAGGCTGATCATCTGACTCGCAAGCCAAGCTACGGGATCAATTGAAGCAAGACCTAGCTTAGCTTGCCCATAGACCTCTAGTGCTGGATATTTCACATTTTATGGGCTTTTACAAATAAGTTTTTATGAAAGGAAGTTAATTCTATTTTATTGTTGGGGGTCGTTTGTTTGCACTTATTTCAAATATGGTTAACATTTGTAGATGATCGAATTTATTTGTACTTATTTTTTTATTATATGTGTAAATGAAGTGTAAAAATAATATATAAATAGAGGATTTTCATATGAAGAACTTCGCATATAAAAGTCTGAACGATTACACACCTCACTAGTTCGAAAGATGTTAGTACAAAGGATGTCTCAAATTTCGTGCTACTCTCGTGGGCCCTAAATTCTAATCCCAAGTATTGAGATTCTTATTAACCCATCAAACTCCAAAACATTTAATTTGATGTTTATTTTATATGATGAAGATCTTACACATGTAATCCAAACCATTCAACATCTACTTATAGGAAAATTGTTCTTCCTTGCCGATTGGTAATTTGCTTTGGTTGTATAAAATTTTTATGAGTCACAAATGCAAATCCTTACCTTTTTCCTTTTTTTTTTTTTTTTTTTAATGACAAGGGTGTTCAGCCTTTTTTAAAATCAATTATTTTTCTGACTACGTAGAATTCTTATCTTCCTCATACACCAGGTAAATCATAAATCAGGATTTTACCAAAAAAAGTGTCCTCAAAAAAAAAAAAAAAAAGTACGAGCTCAAAACTATAACCACCCATTCGTGAGCCATGGTCCAAGCCAAAATGAAAATGGACAGATGGAGACCTGTTTCAGTGATTCTCAACTATGTGGTTTTTGAATGAGTGGGGTAGGGAGACGACATCATTTCCTAGGAGGGCGGCGAAATCAATTGGACAAGATATGTCTCTCTGTCGGTGAGAGAAGGATGAGGCATGGGTTTCTTGAAAAGTCACTTGAAATTATTTCTTTCACAGCAAATCCAAAGTGGCCCATTTTATGGGTCCCTCTGGCCTCACTATATGAGAGTGGAATTGTGATAAAAAGTTTTTTTTTTTTTTAATGAGAATTAAGTTTGATGGATGGTATTAAGCATCCTGTCCAAGGGCTTTAAATCGATAGTGAAAGTTGGATTTTCTCATATTATTTATTGGCCATTTATTTCATGGATTTAAATAAGGTGGCTAACAACATTGAATCCATCTATTCTGTTGCTAATAATAATATTATTATTATTTTGTATATGGTTAGTCAAAGGCTCTTCACTCTTCATGCATTTGTTTTTTTTTTTTTTATGTCATAGTCTTGGTCTATGAAAGATCTAAATTCATTCCTGGCATTGTAGGCACGGGTCACTGATGATTAAGGCATAAAGATGCCCATCAATATTAGTTGAGTGATGTTTGGACCTTAGTATTCCAAATATGTTAGGGTGGATTGATCTCTTCCGGTTCTAAGAAGAGGAAAAAGAAAAACCAGAGTCAGTTTGTATTGTTCTATTTTGTTGGGCCAATTAAGCATCTATCCAGAAGGGTGCATTTAATAGGGCATCGGTGGACCCTGGTCCACCCAAGTGTCAGTGAGAGGATTTGGATTAATCATGAGCGAGCACACAGTCTAGATTATTTATATTCCTAAAGTTTTTCATTGAGACGTCCCAACTTATAAAAGATAGGAATTTATAGTTTTTTTTTTCTTTTAGAATTTTTATTTTATCTGATGTATTAATCAGATTATGTAATAAATGAGAATCTGGGTCCTTAGATGTTAGCCTATAAATTTATAAGTAAGACCCACGTAGAAAATCCAAACCTCTCAGAATTAACAATCTCCTGGAAAATCTTACCCAATTATAGTCGGGCCCACTATCAAATAGATCAAGGGGTTTATTTATTTCTATAGTTTTTGGTACCAACTATTGGGGCTAAGACCCCGCCCTTCAGGGAGGGTGTAGTAGATGTCGCGTGGGTGAGGTAATGGAGCCCTTAGGTGAGAGAAGATTGCATATCCAGGGTTCGAATCCTAGATAGCCAGGTGAGACCTTTTACCACTAAAGTAAGAGGACATTCTCAAATAAAGCAAGTGTTAAACACGAGGTCTCCTTTTTCTTGTACCTTTTAGTCACATATCATCCGATTAATCATTTGATAGGGCCAGAGGACCACATGGAAGTGCCCAATAATTTCTTAGCAAAAAAAAAAGTTTCCCAATAATCTAATAAAAAAATGAAATGAACTCTAACTTTAGATATCTTAAATGGACAGAGTCTCCCTAGCAATTTCTATTTTAAATGGACAAAGTAATGCATATATCAAAACATGCACGTCATTAATAAAAGTAACTTACTAAATGGTTAAATGCCATTTTTAGTAAGTACTCTTTTTCCCCACTTTGGTATACTACTCACAGACTCTAACTAAGTCCCTAACCATCAATGATAGTATGGGATCCAACCCTCTCTGATTCAATGGAGAGGGAGAGGTATCTCATCATTGAGGAGGTGTCTCACCGTTGAGCTCACAATGGGGTGGCTCATTCTACTAATACAAGTAAAAAAAGTCATTTCACTTACAATTTGATAAGAATAGTTAGAATACAATTAATTCTCCTCACTAAAGATATATTTGTAAAAGTCCATGAAATTCTAAATGTTAAAAGTCCAGTTTTGACAGTTGGCTTTTCATTTGGAGGCATAACAACAACTAGGAGTCATCGGAGTCATGGTTCACTAGCTAAAGGCATGAGTTTGCTCATCACGTCTTGTGTTCGAGTCTCACCCCAGACTTACCGGGTGCACATGTGTTGTGGCATAGTGTGTGTGCTAGAAAAAATAGTTCTTTCAAGTGTCATAAATAATGCAAAGAAAAGGAAAGAACAACAACAAGAGGAAAAGGAAAGAGCAACAACAAGAATTAGGTCTGGTGGCAAGCTAAGTTAAGCTGGCTCACTATGCTCATTAAGCTACAAATGAAGGCTTTTTGTTTGCATGGAATTGAATAATAGGAACTATTGTTCAAATGCAACTCTAAAAAGAATGATTAAAGAGGTGAAGGATATAATGTAGAAGTGAAGAGGGACCTTGGCTTTTCTAGGATTTAAATTACTAGGATGGTGGCTTTGTATTCATTTCTCATCTCCATTGATTCATTTTTTTAATACGAAAGATATTATTTGATAATCATTTTTGGACATTTGCTTTTTATAACACTACTAAAAATGAAAGTATTAGAATTCATTGGAGTTTAATTACATGAAATATACGAGTACTTGACACTTGAATTTCTACACATTTCTCAATTTAAAGAGATTTTTTACTTGTCATTTTCTCCACATCTAAACAACCCATTATCTTACTTTATTAAAGAGGGAAACCGAAAATGGAGTTCTGAAACACTCTAAAATCTGCTTTGCTGCGTAGAATATCGTTCTGCCAGATAATGCTGACCTTGAGCCTACAGTATGTAGCAGCAACTTATGAAAGTATTGCCTTGAACGTGATGCCGATGATAGTATTCGTCCTGGCAGTATTGTTTGGGCTAGAGGAATTGCAGTTTGGTACTGTTCATGGGCAATCCAAGATGTGGGGGGTGGTGTTTTCTGTTGCCGGGGCCCTAACCATGGTCTTGTGGACTGGTCCGACCCTTTTTAAGTCTACTCTTACAACAACAAAAGCTTCTATCATTGGTGGGACAATGCTGGCCATGGCTACACTTGCAGGGGCATCATTTATTCTACTTGTGGTGAGTATTAAAAGATTTACTTACCAAGCAGAAAGAAATCTTCAAAATATTCTTTGTAATTTTGGAAAAAGGGTCTTACAAATTGAACATAAAAGGTCTCTAAATTTTAGGATTTATTAAAAAAGAATAGATTTAAACTCTGAATATAGGTATATAAAAATATAACAACAACGGTAGGCAGTGCGTACTTTTTATATTTATGAAAATATCTCCGGTGGCGATATGGTGATAGTGCCACTGTTTGTCTATTTTCATAACTTTCTTTCCTCCCTCCAAAACTTATCTCTGAGTGTCAGACTCTCTTCAAAGAAACTGCAAGGCAAAGAAAAAAAAAAAAACAAAACAAAACTTTTTCAAATGAACCCAAAATTCCGAGAATGCAACTCTCATTTGGATATTAAGAAGAATTTATTTCTACAATTTATTCTCATATAGGGAACAAAAATGGTAAAGCATGGAGG
The DNA here is from genome assembly GCA_029852735.1 of Persea americana. Lineage (NCBI taxonomy): Eukaryota > Viridiplantae > Streptophyta > Magnoliopsida > Laurales > Lauraceae > Persea > Persea americana. Next base: position 4,720,894 of record CM056812.1, read on the forward strand.
GAAATAATATATAGAATAAATGGAAGAGAAGAAGGGGATGAGGGCCAACCCTCTTGAAAAAAATGAAACCGCTTGGTTCAAAGGACAATGAAATAAGCTTTTTTTCCTCTAGTTTGCAGCTTCTTCGAAGACGGCTCAAAACTTGAGGAGATAGATTTTGAAGGGTGGGAAGAAACAAAGTGACAGGATTAAAAAAAAGAAAAGATGAATGGCGGCGATATTGCCACTAGGGGCATTTTAATATGAAAAAAGTACGACACCCTCTATTGTTGATTTTATGTTTTTGTATATTTCTTCTTCTTCAAAGTTTAACCCCAATTTTTCATATAAAAAATACCCCATATTTTAATGATAGTCAAAATTGCCCATCCCTCTAAATTTTAGAGTAAGCATCACAAATATATCTAGTAGTGTTAAGCGATAAACAAATGATTTATCTAATGGAAATTATAAGAAGTGGGACCATTCTCCGCAAACTAATCCCATTAGCATTGTTCACCCTATCAAGGTCCAATTTTTTCCTCTGGTTAACATATTCACGCTTATTCTCGTGAAACTTTAATTTTGACAATTTTGACTCCCGTACATTCAAATTCAGCCACCGTTTCATTGCAAATGGATTCAAATGATGTGCCCCATTTTTACATTATCTCAAATGAAAAGCCGCCCCTAATCTCTACTAGTAACTCAAATAATACCCCATGGTTCAATTGATCTCACTCCAATTTAACCTCTTCAAGTAACTCTCTTCAAATCCTTCCTAAACTACCTCCATTCCAACCTAATCCTTCTAACTATCATCACAATTTAAGCCTTCTAACTATCATCACAATTTAAGGGTTCATATTTGTGTAGCAAGAGGATTTTACTTTCCCCATATTTTTAATTTTTTTTTAGAGAGAAGAATCTTGCATTACTACCCTTCGTATAAGAAATGGAAATCTTGTCTATCGCAAAAAATAAGTTCATTTTTTTTCTTTTTCTTGTCGACCCTTCACATATTTTTTTCTTTTTTGGTAAATAGAATTTCATTAAGAAACCAAAGCCAAGACAATAGAAACAGGGCAGAACAACAACAACAAACCACTTATCCATCCCCACCTAGTCCCTACCCCAATCCAAAATAAAGTTTTGCTTCAAGCTATAATTTAGTTTAGCAAACATGTAAGCACCCGCATTCTTAGACCTAGGAACAAAAGAAAATCTGACATAGACAAAAAATGAGACTAATAAAAGTCTTTTTGATATCTAAATTAGTGGGTTGATAGCCCGCTCATAGCAACCATTGAGAGAGTCCACCACTTCCTTAGCATCCAACTTTGGGTACTTATATATAAATGATTATTACAACAAAAACCAACTTTTCAAAAATAAAAGAATAAATTGACTTCCCAAAAAAAATAAAATAATAGGGGTTTATTTTGTAACACTGGAAATATGGTTATTTGGGGAAAAAATTAATTTGGTTATTTGATGGATGTGTGCATTTTCACAGGGTCAAGTGAGTCGAAAGTATCCAGCAGAGCTCTCTCTATCGGCTATGATAAGCTTTTTTGGGACCATCCAAACGGCTGTTATCACAGGATTTCTGGTGACTGGGCCATCTTGGAAACTAAAGTGGGATGGAGGTCTCATGCTCATTACGCTTCTCTTGGGGGTAATGACTCATGATAAATCACAAATAATGGAGAGTCTTTTTAATTAGGGCTGTCAATGGGTTTGTTTTTTTGGGTAAAATGCTGCCAATGGACTTGGGTCTAACCCAAATCCAAATCTTATAATAGTTGACTGTCCATGGGTAACATTTAGACCCAAATTTATATTTTGAATGTGGGCTCACCGAACTCTAAATAAATTGTCTACAAATTAGTTCTAAATTTTTACTAAATGGAAATTAAAACCTACTAATCTATTTCACAATTTCCTTCACCTTCCCAAAGGAAAGTTAAATTCATTCAATAATGAGTTTTGTGCACAAATACCCTCTTAGAGTTGGGTGAGTGGCATAAGGTGTGGGTTTGCTCTCCATGGTGTGTGTTCGAATTCCGCCCCAAACTTGCCTTGGTGCATCTGTGTGTCGGTTTCGTGCGTGTGCCCGAGGGTACAGGCCTGTTGGGTTAAATACCACAGGGAACCCTCATCATTAAATGAAATTGCCTGCAGAAATCAAACTCAGGCAATTTTTGGGTAAGTGAACATGGGCTCGGACCCAAGTTCTAAAGCCCACATCCAACCCAGTTTTAGATTGGAGCTTTACAATCCATGTCTATCCCAATCTTGGCCACTGTGGGTCTGGCCAAAATCTAGCCAATTGACAGCTCTATTTTAAATATGCCTACTTGCAGTCTTGCACTATGCTCTGGTACAATAGGATATGGTGTTTGTTTCTTGGACATGTAGAGTGTGAGTTGTATTTTGCAGGGGATCCTAGTGACGGGATTGTTTTATTATGCTCAAATATGGTGTGTACACCAAAAAGGTCCTGTTTTCGTTGGTGCCTTTCAACCACTTCTCGTTGTCTTCTCATTCCTCCTAGAGGCAACAGTCCTGAAGGAATCTATTCATCTGGGAAGGTGTGTCTATCCTGAGCCTCTTGATACATCTGAGATCCCATTCTTTACATAAATTTTGGGAATTCATGTCCAAGTGGATGTTTGAAAATTTCAAATGCTTAAGTTTTAAAATGTTCTAAATTCTATAGTTCCTCAAGTGCTTGTTTTACTCATTCTTGGAATTTGTGAGCATTTAAAGCATCCTAAATTCAATCAATCCCATATTTCGTAGCCATTACAATTCTTGATTGGAATTACAACTTTATGTATTGTGGCAAGGGAGATCCATCTTTTCTAATTGTGAACGTGGGACCCTCTTTTAGAAATGACAATGTGGGCCCACCTTTAGAAATTCAATGTGGATCCACCTTAAGAATTATTATACATAGGGCACACCGTTAGAAATTATAATATAGGCTCACATTTAAGAAATAAAACAGCTAACCCACATTTATAGGAATTACGTAGGCCCATCTTTTGCTCTTGCGAACATGGTTTTCCCCTTTAGGAATTTTTGTAGATGCACCTTTAAGAATACATTGCACTGGAGTTCCTAGACGCCCAGAATCCTTGTTAGGAATTTTAGGGAAGAAACACAGCTTAAAGTCATTTGCACATTTGATTTAGAGAATTTGGAGAAATCAGGTAGGGAGAACTTTGAGAATTTCCCAAATGTTGTCTCCCTAACACTCTTTAAGGGTCTGTTAATAAACAACGGGATTACCCCCGCTACATAGAAATCCATTCTATGTAGATTTGGAAAGAAGAGTTTCCACCGTAGAAAAACGTTCTCCGTGCGGTCAAGGACAATTAGGTCAAAGTTTTCCTCTTTCGCTACAAAAAATTATTGCGGCAAGCTGACAGATTTTGTTGGAGTGTTCTTCCATTACAAAAGCCATCATGTTATACAAATACAAAACTTACACGATAGTTTTCTCCCGTAGAAAGACAAACTTACATGTTAAAATGCATTTCAAGGGCTAAAAGGTGGCAAGTTGGTGGAGATTTTCAAAAATATGAAATCTAATGCTTGTTTTTTCTTTTTTTGTTTTTAGGAAAACTTTTTCATAAACTTACATTTTCCATATAGAATTTGCATTGAAACCTCCAAGAAAAACAGCCCTACGGATAACTCATTTTTTGTTTAGAACTTGCCTTTTCTTCTTCTTAGAGAGTCCTACTGCTACATCAATATAAGTTGAGAATGAAGTAAGCATTTATGAAAAATCCATTAACTAATTATAGTAGTTTTAAAGTCTTGAACCTTAATTGGTGGGTCGGGCACGCCTTGGTATCTTATGTGTTTGGGCAAGTGGGCTTTGGGCTTTAGATATTTTCCATGAGGAGCCTTTATTTTGCAATTTATTGGGCTTGACTTGGGGAGTCCAATGTGTAGTTGTGTTTAATCAGATTTTTGGCCTAGAGGCAGTTATGGGTATTATTAACAGAAGTGATACTTACATGTCCTTCCCGAGCTAATCGGTTTAGGGTTGATTTTCATGCCAGCATAATAATTGAACTTCACCATATATTGGATGCAAGTTGCTTTTGAAGTCTAACTGCATTGCTTACTTGGTTCGACCAAGTGCGCAGTGAAAGTTATTGTGAGGAAAGTTTATTATGAAAATTTTTAGCAATCAAGCATGGGATCTGTTGACAATATCTAATGGTAATAAGGAACTATGCACATGGTAGAATTCTTGACAAAAATTCCAGCACTAAAAGAAAGGTTCTAAATAAATTATAGTACTAAGGTTCTAAATAAATTATAGTACTAGATAAACCCTTAGCCTCAAGAAGTGAAGGTTTAGCCATAGATGAGACTTCATTTAAAAGTCAACTGGGTAGGAATTCCCTTAACTTATAATTTAACATCCAACAAGTTTTCATCTAAAAGTATAACTTATCTGAGGTTTTGGCTCAATTAAGAGAAATTGAAAATGAAAAATAGAACTCGTGCAACCGACCCTAGCATAGTTGGAATAAGGCTTTGATGATGATGATGATCTTACCTCCAAAGTAAATATGAAAATTTCTCGAGCCAGGTCCAAGCATTCATGGATCTACATACAATTAATGTGCCAGATCTAAATCTAGTTGAATTCATACTAATTTGCCTCTTTACTACTGACAATATTAAAATGTTAGTATTTTTTATTTCTACACCCATAACAACATTTTAGAATCCAATTTGGAACTGCATGTTAAAAATATGGTCTAATTTGGAGTTCTATAAACCATATGTCTAACTGTTTCTTCCTATAGTTCCCCCATCGATCATATTAGGGACCACATGATTAAGTATCTAAACTCATTTTCCCCATGTGTTTGGCAACTGATTGGGGAGGGAAAATGCGTCCCATTTTCTCCTCTCTTATTGGAGGAATCCATTGGTTTACCATTAGAGATGAATGACCATTTTTTCAAGTAAAATTAAACATTTTTTTTCTCTCTTTATGAATGCTATACACAAAAGCATCTTTTCATCTCCCCCACTTTCTCTAATGTTCTTCAGTTTTGGGCCTTCTCCTATTTTTCCTTCGCCCTCTTAATTATGTTGTTGCTCTTCTATTTCTTCATTACCTTTCTCTATAGTGTATTATTGTTCTAATCTTACTTCTGGGATTCGATGACTATGTTATAGCATCATTGGAGCAGTGTTGGTAGTTTTGGGACTCTACATGCTTTTATGGGGAAAAGCAAAAGACCAAGAGAAGGAAGGAAAAGGAACGCCGGAGACAGATGGGAGCATAAATTCACCTTTGATCATATAAGTGAATTTGTTTCTTAAGTGGTTCATAACTTTCTCAGTTTTCATTGAAATCTTTAAATAAAAAAATATTTTTCTTAATTCTACTTGATCTTAGCTTATGAGATAACAAGTTGAGCTTAAAATCTAGCTTATGTTCAACATGGACCTGTTGATACCAATTGTTTTAACTAATACTCAAACTTCGGACCTAGGTTGCTAGATTCTCATATCGATCATTTTCTTTTTAAATGAACAAGTAACATATGATTGCTCTGTTTAGTCTGGCCCACTAAAATGGGAGAATAATAAACCTAATGGTCCAGCCTATTCAGATGAGTACAAACCCAGGGGACAAGGTGACTATCAATGGGGGTTTGGTCTAGTCAGGTGGACGATCAGGTGGGCTCCCCTATTGACACTCATCTAACTTTTCCTAACCATTGGATTGAGATCGTAAGAAAATGGTCTTTTTAAAATCACTGAGCTTTGGGGCCATGGATCAAAGGGTTAAGATGAATTTATGAAGTCTAATTTTTTCACATAGGTATGTCTCATATAGATCTTTCCATTCAATGGACTTCCATGATTATCATGCATCACGATGGGTCCTACTAAGAGGGGCGTTTTCTAGGGCATTTTCTAGTGTTGTGCGTGAGCGGACTGATAGCCGACCCGGGCGTGGGACCGAGTGGGATTGAAAGATCTCCCCCTACCCACTGTTGTATAGTAATGGAGGCTTTGATGATCATTCTAACCCGTAGATCAACATCCAACAAGTCTTCACTGTCTAAAATGAGTCCCACAATTGAGCCAATGGTCCAGCCCACTTGGATGGGCCAAAGTGGGCCCCACATGAGTGAGGGGATGGGGGCATGAGTTGAGGAGAGGTTCAATGTGTGTGTGTGTGTGAGGGAATTCTAAAAACTCCCCATTAAAAAAAAAAAGAATCCTCTTTTTTGCTTTCCTATGTTAGAATGGAATTGGACTTCTTGGAAGAGGTTGTGAAAGGTATTCATGATGAATTTATCAAGTTATTTAAAGAATGCATGTATCTCGTGTATTTCCTACTTCATTCTTTTAAATGAATCTCCTTTTGGGAATTTGATCCCATCACAGGGCCTGAGACAAGGGGACCCTTTATCTCATTATCTATTTATTATGGGGGTTGAATATCTATCTAGACTTTTACTTAAAGCTGAAAGTAAAGGTAAGATTCATGGGGTTAAAATCTCTATAAATGCTCCAAGCATTTTGCATTTATTCTTTGTAGATGAGAGTTTCATTTTTTTATAAAATTTATGGGGTTAAAATTTCTATAATGCTTCCATCTTGGAAAGTAGAGAGGTTAGAGATATTCTTGATGATTACTTCCATCTGTAGCCGGTTGGTATGGTAGACTTTATTAAATGGGCATCTTACTTTAGTAAAGGTGTCACGACCAGCGCCCAAGATCCAATTCTCCCTGAGCTAATCCCAAGTCGCAAGCACATACTTACTCCCGTAAACTTAGAATTAACTAAAGTTAAAACGGAATAGACAAGGGATAAACATTCTTTCTCATCTATCAAATAGACAAATTTACAAAACATATATTTAATGATATCACTTCACAATTGTACATGTTCACAGAAGTAAAGTTCTCTATACATGTATAAACCTATCATTACTTACTTTTGTCCACCACTGCATATTTAAAAACAATGCAGGATGACAACTATACAAGTTCTTCAAAATAATTCCAACCCATTCCAAAATGAATTCTAACAAAAAGAGTTTATACGTTCTATTCGCCCTCAGGTATCAACATCAGATGATATCTCAACATTTCCATTCTATCAATCATCCTGAAGGAATCGGAGCAATCTCCTCCGCTGCCGCTGGGGCCGCTGCAAGACCGGCATGGGCAATCGGGCCTTTAATGCCATCAATAACACTAGTGACCATGACGGTTCAGCAATGTATATTCAAATCTGTGATAGCACATGTTAATACATATACTAACTCCATTCAATCTATCAATTAAGCAAATACCACATTCAATTTCAGTTTTAGACAATTCATACCATGTACGCATTTAGAGTCGATAATGAACATTTGCAAATTGACAACTACAATAGCATTCATCTCATTTTATTTTATGTCATTTCATGTCATTTACCATCTTCCATAAAGGAATAAATCATTTGACATCATTGATGTCATTTAGTTATAGTCATTCATTCAATACTGTGGGATATACCAGTGTCCGAGTTAAGGACAACTGGCATCACCACGGAGCTCCGGAATACCCTCAATCCATCTACTGCAGTAGGAATAGTTATTAATTCATTCTAGCTCTATAATGGGCGTTAAGACTTTAGCTATGTAGTGCCAGACTCAATAGTCAATACAGTTTAACTTCTAATCCATTTCTGGATCCAATTCGAGTCAATAACATTGGAAGCAATTAAGGCCAATGTAACTCACAATATAGGCTTGAGGGCGACAATTCAATTACAATGTACTTCTAAAGAATTAGAAGACTTTACAGTTCAACTCACTCTAATTTTCCAATTTAAACCCTTCATTAGGCATAACACTCAGTTATCTAATGCACGTGTTATTTTCTATGAACATCACATTAGATATAATGCGCATTACATTAGATATAATGCGCATTAGAGTCTTTTTCATTATTACCTATGAAGGTTTAGTCTACAACCCATGAATAATCAATACTCTATTAAAACAATGTCCAAATCATCAATAATTCTCCTTTTATTGTCCATAATCCTTAACAATCTTCCATTACATTATAATTAGTCTTAAAACTAACTTAGAGAGCACTTATGCTCATAAGAAGCATTCATGACTCAAACAAAACCATATCGATCAGAGGACCTTCAAGTCCGATCGATTGGACAGAAAATGAACCTCAGTTAGGGCCCTGTCCAATCGATCGGACAGTCTCGAATGGCAATATTAGAAGCTGAAACTGATTTTCCATCCTCTTCTTTTCCCTTCCTTTCCAATCTAAACCTGCATATGAAATGGGCCTCCTGTCCTCTCTTCAATTCTCATCTCATACACACATACATAACTTCTTTCACTCATTCATTTCATCAATTCACACAAAAAATCATTTCTAAGAATAATGTAAATTGCATACAAAACCCAAATCAATGGAATATCCATATCAATTAATATCAAATCACATGTAACTATTTATACTTGCCTCTCTCAAAGCCAATTGACAAGAAACCCCTCTTTGTTAGCTCAATTTGGCACAAATCACCTCATTTCAAACCCTAATTCCATGAAAACATTCCAAAAGCAAATTTTCTATAAGTTGTTGAACAACAACAACCTTAACACCTAAGAAAGCTTGGAAATCCTACGAAGGTCCAAAGCACTTACTTGTAGCTCGAAGAAAGAAAGCTTAAACTCTTTCTCAAGCTCCAAACATTCCAAAAACTGAAATACAACTTGAGGAAGAAGATGAAGATAAAGCAACACTCCTCAAACTACTTCTAAACCTTGACTATTGATGAAGAAAAATGGAAGAAAGAGAGAAGAAGAAGAAAAGAAGTCTTGGGTTTTGTTCTCCCACACTAAGATGAGTGAATGAACTCATTTGAGTTCATCTCCCCGTATCAACTCCTCTTTTGCACACAAGTCATTCTTCCCTTTCTCTATTTACAATTCAAGTCAAATGAAATGTCATTTGACCAATATCAAGTCAAATGAAACTAAGTCCATTACGGAAGTTAATGTACTCTCCGAGATACATGTGATGGTATCAAGAGTTACCGCATTTGACAAAATACGCGAAAATCCGTATTCACGGAAAAGTCCTTATTCCTTCTTGTTTGAGCCTAAATTCATTTTAACTAACTTAACTTCATTCAAATTCATTTCATTAAGCTCAATCCAATCATTTAAGACTAATTTATCTCATTTTGGTCATTAACCACAATTAGCTCAACTAAACACAATTAGTTAACTTTAATCTCAATTAATCAGAGTTAATCTAGATTAACTTGGGACTGGGTGTAACAAAGGGTGCTTGTCAATTGAGATGTAAGAAGCTTTCTGCTATTCTAGGTGACTAAATAATGAATGAAACTAAAAGATATCTTTGAAATCCTATTTTATTAAAAAAAAAAAAAAAAACCTTTATTTTGACTCCCTCATCTTAAAAATTAAGAAAAAGATCCAGTCTTGGCAAATCAACGTTTTATCTAAAGCAGGGAGAAATACTTTGATAAAATCGGTGGTTTTTTCTTTGCCTATCTACAATTGCCTAAAAAACCTTTATTTTCTTTGGATAAAATTATGAGAAGTTTTTGGTGGGGAGATGGAAATAATAAAAGAAAGTACCACACCGTTAAATGGAGTGAATAATGCAAGCCTACTGAGAATGGTGGGCTAGACATAAGGAAGTCCAAAGAAAACAATTTAGCCTCACTAACTAAAACAACCTGGAGATGTATAGGTAAGGAAGATCTTCATTGTACCCAGATTATCAAGGCTAGATATTGCCCCAGTAAATCCCTATGGGAGGCCGAGGGGTTTTGTGCAGTAGATTTCATTGATGATAATGTGGGATGGGCCATTGGTGACGGTAAAGAAATTTCAGCATGAGATTGTAGATGAATCCCTTGCAAGCAAGGGCTTAGAAAACCATTGTCACATATTATATTCCAAACCTTATGTTTTGTTTTTTTCTTTTCTTTTTTCTTTTGCTAAAACCAGACCTTAAGGTTAAAGAGCTCTGGAATGGCAATAAATCTTGAAATATTTTTGTGATTTCAACCGTCTATAACAATTCTAAGGATGTGGAAGACACCTCTAGATCATTCTTCCAAAATTCAATTTAATTGACAAGAGAGTTTGGCCATTCACCAAAGATGAAAATTTATCCATTAAGTCTGCCTACAAAAATCTTACTTTATCTAACATTGCTAATAATAGTCTTGGTTAATTGGAAGCACTTTTGGAAAAAAAAAAAAAAAAAAAGCTTTCAGTAGTAAGGTGGGGTGAAGTAAAGCCTCCTTTCACCAGATAAGAAAAAAAGTAGGGGTCATATCAAAAATATAAAAATTTATAATTCCATCCTTCATTTAAGAAAAAAAAAAAGAGCAAAAAACAGCAACTCAGGCCACTAAAAGACAAAAATTCACCTACTTTTTACCCAAAAAGACAAAAAAATTCCTTATCGAGCTACTAAAAATAAAATTTCATCATATTATGATTAGATCCCCTAATATCTTATTCTCTCTTCAATCTTCACTTTAGTTCACTTCACCTTACAAGTAATTTTACCAAATAAGCCCTAATTTCTTTGGTTTGAAATGTCTTCATAAGGTCATCCATGTGAGGAAACAAAGAAAGAAATGGTAGAATATGCCCTCTTCCTTTGTGATCATGCTAGAGCTGATGGTTTGGTTCCATTCTTGATTTCTTAGCTCATGTTGATAAAAATATGGACATTAGTTTAGTGGAAAGTTTTCATGAAGCTGATTAAAGACAAGGGCAACCAAGAAGGTCCAAAATCCAAATCATGTTTTTATGGTGCGCGCTTTCTACTTGGTGGGTGTTATAGAATGCAAGAAACAATTTTATCTTCAATAACATCACTATTAACCTAAATAATACTAATAGAGCGTCTCATAATATGTACTCTTTTATTAACACAACTGAAGGCAATGAGGATGCCCTTGTTTCTCCTATGATCTCATCATTGCTCTGTGTAACCACTAACGATGTATTCGTCATTTTTATAGATACAACGAATAATGTGAATCTTTAAAAGAAAACTTGTAATGTTAATGGTGGAAAATCAGCTTTTGATTTTACTATGATAACGAACAACTTCACTTTACTTGCGTGTGCTCAATTTGGGCAAAAAACTCTCTTCCTCCAAATAAGCAGACCTGTGGGCTATACGTTTTTTAATTATAAAAAGCATCTCAAGTAGACTGCTTTAGGATTGTGTTGCATTTTGATGTCAATGAAGTCATTCTTTTTCTTTTTTTAATGACGCAGTTCCCTGTGCTAGAGTAATCCCTACAGGCATAGAAGAGAAAGCTAGATAAAAATTTCTTATGGCTCCAATGTGATAGTGCAGTTTCGAACCCACAACTTCAAAATGCAAATCGTAGTAAGACTGAGCTATCCCTCGGAGTTTAAATGGATTGGGCCATCAACTCGTTTAAATGAAATCTCTCCTACCAAGATTCTAAAAAGGGCGAGAAACAGCTTGACAGGAGAAATCTAGACCCACTGCTAATGCACAATGCAGTAGCACTTACGAGCGGTTTGGATTTACCAACATGGGCCCATCTAAGATGAGAGTGGGGATGGACAATTTAAGAAAGTACTCCCGTAGTGCTATACTAGTGTACTCTATCATTTTCCTGTCTGCATCAATTGCTTTTCACCCAACCAATCAAGCAATCACATGGTTCCTCATCTAGCATTCTATCCCCCACTTTGCATTCCTACACAGTTCCCATCTTTAAGCACTGGAGATTCCTCCTTTGGACACGTGGCATATAAGCAGTCAATCCATACCGTCCATTCAAGTTGTAGTCATCATCAAAAGGAAGTTTTGAAAACGATGGCCTGTGGTCCAAACCCTAGAAGTAAAATCTAATGGTTTAATCCATCAAATGAGACCCACAAATCATTAAAATGGTCAATTGGCGTTGACCCACGTCCCTGGCTGCTCCCCCAAGATGAGTACGATTTTCTATCTTAGGATGTACAACATGTGCTTGTACATGAAGGATTCTCCACATTTTCTATTGTTTGCATTAAAGCAGGTGAATATGCCAACTGGTATACATAATCTTATTTTAAAAAGTTTGAGCTACTAAGAGAGATTTATTATGGGTAATTTAGATTTTGAGATTATGCACGGTTAATGGGCGTACACGCAGAAAGACAATAAACGGTCAAGTGGAAAAGGAGCTCGCACAGGCAAGAAATAGTCGTTCTTACGATTCGAATTCTTAGCAACTTGGTGCGAACCGCTAATCCATACCACTTTGGTAAGGAGTCATTCTCAAATTTAGCTGTAGTTAATCTTTATATTAGTGTCAACTTGGGATTATCAATAATTCAAAGGATGGTGGTGTTTTTGAATGGATTTAATAGACTATATGGATGGCCCCTTAAATAAATTAAAATGAAAAGGGCATCATGGAGAACCTGCCTAGGAGACGAGACAGCAACTTAGATACATATATTCGGCGGTGCATTTAGTAAGATAGATAACGAGGATCATGGCCTGCCACTCACTTGTTGCAACTATAATCACACATGAAGGATCATCCAATATCACCTTTAAGAAAAATAAGACAATAAGTTGGGGGAGGATGATAAAAAATAAAAAAAAATAAAAAAAAAAAATGGATCCTCTGAAAATGTCCTGTGAACCTGATTTTGTACAAATGGTTGATTCCAAACTCCTCTCCTGTTTGGCGAGATAAATGAGCCCAATAAACTTTTCTCTGCCAGCACCCTGTCTTAAGGAGCTGTGATTACGCCATGCTGCTAAAGCAACAACCTCTTTTAACCACTTATTTGACGCCATTCATTGTGGCAAATGGCTACTACTGCTACGTTTTGTAAGAGTTGAGAAATCTCCGGCTACCCAAGAATAGGAATTTCTCATTGGGAGTTTGACATTGATATTGTCAAATATATCACATTTTATAAGAGTTGAGAAATCTCCAACTACCCCTCAAATAGGAATTTCTCACTAAGAATTTGACATTGATATTGTCATATATATCACTATATATTGATACGTATAGTTGAGAAAGATTGTTACGCTACGTAATATGCAAAAAATAAGAATTTCCGAATTTTATAGAAGGGGTCAAACCTGAATGGTAAGGATTCATATCCTGCCTATGCATTCATGGGATGAGAGGATTTTTTAATATAGAGGAAAATTATTCTAATTTTCTTTATATAGTCCACTATTTAATTACTAAAAAGAAATCAATTAATTTTTCTTAATGGAAAGGAGTTTAATTTCTTATGCTAAGAGTAGGATTGTAAGAATTCAGCCTCTTGTGAAAACGAAATCCACGTAGTGGGGAATCCTCCTTTGTTTAAACAAGTCATGTATCATATCATCATTTGCTTCAACAATCAGCACATCCATTTTCCGAAAAGGTGAAAACAATCAGCACGTGTTGACCAACCCATCTGCTCTCTCTATCTCTCTCTCTCAATTAATCCATCCACCAATCTTCTCTCTCTCTCTCCATCAACCAATCTTCTTTGAAAAAGAGAGAGAGAGAGAGAGAGAGTCTGTATTTTACTACGAACCTATGGCCATTAACCAACCCATATGCCCATCTTCCAGATAGTGAGAGATGGGAGTGAGTTTAAGGTCTATATGGGGTGCATACAAAGCCCACTTGATCATGGCGTCGTACGAACTATGGCTTGCAATCTACATGATTATGCTTCAATCAGTCCTATCCACAGGAATTAGCGGCCTCGTCCTCGTCGTCTACGAGCACGCCATCTCCACCTGCGTCTTGATCCCCCTTGCCTTCTACTTAGAAAAGTAAGCACCAACCACTCCATTTCCTCTCTCCCCAACAAAATTGCCAAAAAAAAAAAAAAAAAGGCTTCTCTGATCTCTACTAATGGAGCTCTTCTTGTCCTATGGCATGCTTGGTATAACATCTTGCAGAGGAAAGAGGCCTCCTATCTCATTTCGGATACTGGGCTATATCTTCGGCTTGGCATTGCTCATGTAAGCTGTCAAAGACACCTGCTTTGATCTTGAGAAAAAAAAAAATCATTTTCCTTTTGTTCTCTTTTTAGTTTGAATGATTTTCTCATTTTTGTATGGGGTAAAACTGAGCAGAGCTTAGTCAACTTAGATAGCTCAAACTCGACTACTCAATGCATAGATTGATATCTAGTGGAGCTTGAGGAGCCAAGCTTGAGCTTAGCCTGTCTTTACCTAACTCAAGTTGGGATTGGGCTTGTGTGTTTGAAGGAGCAGAGCTTGTGCTCATAAATACATTAATTCTTGTTAACTAAGTCAAGCTGCCTCCAATTAAATACAAGGGTCGCGATGAAGGCACCAATCCATTTTTTTCGCATCCTGTATTCTTGGGGTGAATATCTTCGGTCCCCCTAAGCCCGAGAACAATCTAAGCCCGAAATCAAACCAAGTAATATTGAAGCAAAGTTGTCCCTAAGTTGAGATAGACTCACTTGATTTACAAGCCAGGCTACAAGATCGATTGAGCCAACCGAGCTAGCTTAGCTTGCTAATTGATCTAATTGTTGTCATGCCGCCAATTGAAGGAGCACCTGCCGAACTGGACTTCTGTCTTAGGGGGTCATTTTTTTACCAAGAGTAGGTAAATGTTGCACATGGGTAACATTTATGCATAGTCACATTTGTTTGCACTTATTTATGCATTGCTTACTTAAATAAAGTGTAAAAATGAAGTGTAAATGAGACCATTTTTGCATGCATAAGAATTTTTACACATAAAAGGGTTTAAATGACTTTGCTACGAAGGCGACAGTGCAAAGGATGCATTGAAGTTTTTGTACTCATTTTAATAATTACCAATTCAAAAAAAAAAAACATTTCACTTACAATTAGAATATAAATATTTTTTGGGGTAAAAAAATAATTGAGAATTCAATTAATTTCATCTTTAGAGACTTCTCTAGAAATGTCCATGAAACTGCTCGGGAACCCCAATTTTGGCAAGTGCTTTTTCAAATGGAGGCATTAATTAACAACAGCTACGTCTAGGCTATAATTAATGGCCATGTTTGCATGGAGAGATTATTTGGTCGTCCTTGTATATTTACATATAATTATTAGAATTCCGAGGAATTCAAATATTGCATGAAGAAAATAGGTCCTTAACTGTTAAATTTCTACTCATTTCCCAATGTAATGAGATTTTATACTTGTCATGTTCTCCACATCTAAACAGCCCATGTCTTAGCAAAGGGAAACCGGAAAAGGAGTTCTGAAACACTGTAATATGTGTTTAATTGAGTGTGTATGTGTAGGATATCACTGTGCCAGATGCTACTGATCTTGAGCCTACAGTATGTAGCAGCAACATACGAAAGTATTGCCTTGAACGTGATGCCAATGATCGTATTCGTCCTGGCAGTGTTGTTTGGGCTAGAGGAATTGCACTTTGGTACTGTTCATGGGCAAGCCAAGATGTGGGGTGTGCTGTTCTCTGTTGCTGGGGCCCTAACCATGGTCTTGTGGACTGGTCCAACCCTTTTTAAGTCTACTCTTACAACAACAAAAGCTTCATTCATTGGTGGGATAATGCTTGTTGTGGGCATACTTGGAGGGGCCTCATGGAATCTTCTTGTGGTGAGGATTACTAGATTTATTTACCAAAAGGAGATAAAAAATTTTCAAAATATATCTATTTTTTCTGATTTTGAAAAAGAGGTCCTCGAAATCATAAATAAAAAGCTGCTAGATTAGTTTAATTTGTTTTTGACAAAATGCTAGATTAGTTTAATGATAGTCAGAATCGCCCATTCCATCAAATTTGAATGTCTCAAAAATATATAAACTAGTTTTAACTGTTAAGTGAATGAGCAAATGATTTATCTAATGAGAATTTCAAGGAAATAGAATTTCAATATGTCAATTCATATCTACCTAATCTGGCCACCCATTCTCCACAAATTTAATCCCACTGGCATATCGCACACCATATCAAGGTTCAATCTTTCCCTCTGGTTAAAACAGCTTCAAAATATGGCTTTCAATTTTGCCAAATTTGACCCTTCCACCTCCAAATTCAGCCACCGTTTCATTGTAAATGGACCCACATGATGTGCCCCTTTCGTGTTTGTGGGGCCATCCTTTGTGATCCCCCTAGCTTGCTCGGATTTTGGGAACTTGGTTGCCCTACACTAAAGTTACTCAAAAACTGATCAACTCAACTTTGGTTATTTTTAATTGGTTGTATAACAAAGAACAAAGCACCTGTGACTTACAATTTAAAACTTATGGATTCAAATACTTGAACTGTTATTTAAGCATAAAATGACTTATATGCAGTTGATTTTCAAATATTAAAATGAGGCTGAACGGTTGGATGACCTCTAAAATTTTCCAAGTGTTAGTACAGGTCCCTGCTTTTTCTAGAACTGTGAAGAGCAAGTCAAGACCACTGATCTCCATACCATGATCTAATTAATTTTGTGGAACTAGGGAATTATTTTGTGACAGTACTGAATTATGGTTATTTGATGGCTGCCTGAATTTTCACAGGGTCAAGTGACTCGGAAGTATCCTGCAGAGATCTCTCTATCAGCTATGATGAGCTTTTTTGGGACCATCCAAACGGCTGTTATCGCAGGGTTTCTGGTGACTGGGTCTTCTTGGAAACTAAAGTGGGAAGGAGGCCTCGTGCTCATTACAATTCTCTGGGGGGTAATGACTATCGATAAATGAACACCAATAATGTAGAATCTTTAAAATTAGGCTTGTTAGTGGACTTGGATCTGACCCAAATCCAAATCTTATACCAATAGACTGCCCGACGGTTAACAGTTAGAACCAACTCTACATTAAGCCACATTCAGGCTCCAGAATGCAGGCCCACGGAATTCTAAATGAACTATTGACATATTCAGTTCAAAATTGATGAATTATCTGGGTATACAACATGGGCTTGTTTCCAAGTTCTGAGTCCCATGTCCAACCAAATTTTAGATTTGGGCTTTACTGTCCTTATCTGGCCTAATCCTGGACACTCTGTGTATGTACAAATCTAGCCAATTGACAACCCTGTTTTAAACATGTGGACTTGCACTTTGCTCTAGTACAATGTGACATGGTATTCGTTTCACAAATATGTAAAGAGTGAGCTATATTTTTCAGGGTATCCTGGTGACGGGGTTGTTTTATTATGCTCAAACATGGTCCGTGCACAAGAAAGGTCCTGTTTTCACAACGGCCTTCCAGCCACTCCTCATCGTCTTCTCATTCATCTTGGAGGCAACAGTCCTGAAGGAATCAACTCACCTAGGAAGGTTTGTTTATCCTAGGCTTTTTAACAATTCTAAGAACCCATTTTTATGCTGAGAATTTTGGAATTAAAGCAAGGTGGATGTCAAGAACTTCCAAATATCAAAGTTTTGGAATGCTCTGATACTGCCATTTCTGAATTCTACATTTCACTCATGCTAGGAATTTTTACCCAAAAATTCTATGCATCCTGAATTACATTCTCTATTTCATGGCTACTAGAATTCTTGATTGTATACCACTTATGCATTATGGTACACTGTACATGGGACCCACCTTTTGAGATTGCACACATGGGATCCTCCTTTTGGGATTTCATAGTGGCTACTCATGGGGCCCAACTTTATGAATACATACTACGTACATGGTACCCATCTTTTGAAATTACAACATGGGACCAGCCTTTAGAAATTATACGGGATCCACCATTAGGAACTACAACATGAGGCCCACATTTATTAGAATTATATTATGTATCCACCTTCTTGATTGTGAACTTAGGACCCACCTTTGAGATTTGCATTGAAAACTCCAAGAAAGACAGCCCTAAGGATAACTCATTTTTTGTTTAGAACTTGCCTTTTCTTCTTCTTATAAAGTCCTACTGCTACACCAATATAAGTTGAGAATGAAGTAAGCATTTATGAAAAATCCATTAACTAATTATAGTAGTTTTAAAATCTTGAACCTTAATTGGTGGGTCGGGCACGCCTTGGTATCTTATGTGTTTGAGCAAGTGGGCTTTGGGCTTTAGATGTTTTCAATGAGGAGCCTCTATTTTGTAATTTATTGGGCTTGACTTGGGGTTTCCAATGTTTAGTTGTGTTTAGTCAGGTTTTTTGGGGCTGGATATGATTGGTATTTTCGGCCTACGGGCAGTTATGGGTATTATTAACAGAAGTGATAGTTACATGTCCTTCCCGTACTAATGGGTTTAGGGTTGATTTTCAGGCCAGCATAATAATTGAACTTCATTATATATTGGAGACAAGTTGCTTTTGATGTCTAACTGCATTGCTTACTTGGTTCGACCAAGTGGGCGGTTAAAGTTACTGTGAGGAAAGTTTATTATGTAAATTTTTAGCAATCAAGCATGAAATTTGTTGACAATACCTAATGGCAACAACAAGCTATGCACACGGTAGAATTCCTGACAGAAATTCCATCAATAGAAGAAAGGTTCTAAATAAATTATAGTACTAGATAGACCTTAGCCTCAAGTAGTGAAGGTTTAGCCATAGATGAGACTTCATTTAAAAGTCATCTGGGTAGAAATTCCCTTAACTTATAATTTAACATCCAACAAGTTTTCATCTAAAAGTATAACTTATCTGAGGTTTTGGTTCAATTAAGATAGATAGAAAATGGAAAATAGAATTCGTGCAACCGACCCCAGCATAGTTGGGATAAAGCTTTGATGATGATGATGATGGTGGTGATCTTACCTGCAAAATAAGTACGAAAATTTCTCGAGCCTGGTCCTAGCATTCATGGATCTACAGACAATTAATGTGCCAAACCTAAATCTAGTTGAATTCAAAATAATTTACCTCTTTACTACTGACATTATTAAAATGTTAGTATTTTTTATTTCTACACCCATAACAACATTTTAGAATCCAATTTGGAACTGCATGTTAAAAATATGGTCTAATTTGGAGTTCTATAAACATGTCTAACCGTTTTTTCCTATAGTTCCCCATCGATCATACTAGGGACCACATGATTAACCTTCTAAACTCATTTTCCCCATGTGTTTGGCAACTGATTGGGGAGGGAAAATATGTCCCATTTTCTCTTCTCTCTTATTGGAGGAAACCATTGGTTTACCATTAGAGATGAATGACCATTTTTTCAAGTGAAATTAAACATTTTGACTCTTTTTTTTTTCCTTATGAATGCTATAAACACAAAAGCATCTTTTCCTCTTCTCCACTTTCTCTAATGTTCTTCAGTTTTGGGCCTTCTCCAATTTTTCCTTCGCCCTCAGAATTATGTTGTTGTTCTTCTATTTCTTCATTACCTTTCTCTATAGTGTATTATTGTTCTAATTTTACTTCTGGGATACGATGACCGTTGTAGCATAATTGGAGCGGTGTTGGTAGTTTTGGGACTCTACATGCTTTTATGGGGAAAAGCAAAAGACCAAGAGAAGGAAGAAAAAGGAATGCCGGAGACAGACGGGAGCATAAATTCACCTTTGATCATATAAGTGAATTTGTTCCTTAAGTGGTTCATAACTTTCTCAATTCTTATTGAAATCTTTAAATAAAAAATTATTTTTCTTCTACTTGATCTTAGCTTATGAGATAACAAGTTGAGCTTAAAATCTGGCTTATGTTCAACATGGACCTGTTGATACCAATTGTTTTAACTAATGCTCAAACTTCGGACCTAGGCTGCTAGATTCTCTTATTGATCATTTTCTTTTTAAATGAACAAGTTGCATATGATTGTTCTGTTTAGTATGGCCCACTAAATGGGAGAATAAGAGACCCAATGGTCCAGTCTATTCAGATGAGTACAAACCCAGGGAGACAAGGTAACAATCAATGGGGGTTTGGTCCAGTCAGGTGGATGATCAGGTGGGCTCCACTATTGACACTCATCCAACTTTTCCTCACCATTGGATTGAGATCGTAAGAAAATTGTCTCTTTAAAATCACTGAACTTTGGGGCCATGGATCAAAGAGTTAAGATAATCATATGGAGTCTAATTTTTTCATATAGGTAGGTCTCATGTAGATCTTTTCATCCAATGGACTTTCATGATCATCGTACATCCCGATGGGTCCTACTAAGAGGGGCGTTTTCTAGCGCATTTTCTAGTGTTGTGTGTGAGCGGACCGATAGCCCACCAGGGGATGGGACAGAGTGGGATTGAAAGATCTCCCCCTACCTACTGGTATATAGTAATGGAGGCTCGGATGATCATTCTAACCCCTCGATCAACATCCAACAAGTCTTCACTGTCTAAAATGAGTCCCACAATTGATCCAACGGTCCAACCCACTTGGATGGGCCAACAGTGGGCCCCACATGAGTGAGGGGATGGGGGCATGAGTTGAGGGGAGGTTTAGTATGTGGTGTGTGTCTGTTGGGGGGTGGGTGGGTGGGTTTGGAATTGGACTTCTTGGAAGAGGTTGTGAAAACCATCGGTATTCATGATGAATTTATCAAGTTAATTAAAGAATGCATGTATCTCGTCTATTTCCTACTTCATTCTTTTAAATGAGTCTTCTTTTGGGAATTTGATCCCATCACAAGGCCTCAGACAAGGGGGCCCTTTATCTCATTATCTATTTATTATGGGGGTTGAATATCTATCTAGACTTTTACTTAAAGCTGACAGTAAAGGTAAGATTCATGGGGTTAAAATCTCTATAAATGCTCCAAGCATTTTGCATTTATTCTTTGTGGATGATAGTTTCATTTTTTTATAAAATTTATGGGGTTAAAATTCCTATAAATGCTTCTATCTTGGAAATTAGAGAGGTTAGAGATATTCTTGATTACTTCCATCTCTAGCCCTTGGTATGGTAAACTTTATTAAATGGGCCTCTCACTTTAGTAAGGGTGCTTGCCAATTGAGATGTAAGAAGCTTTTTGCTATTCTAGGTGACTGAATAATGAATGAAATCCTATTTTACTCAAAAAAAAAAAAAATATTTTGACTCCCTTACCGTAAAAGTTAGGAAAAAGATCCAGTCTTGGCAAATCAACGTTTTATCTAAAGCAGGGAGAAATACTTTGATAAAATCAGTGTGATTTTTTCTTTGCCTATCTACAATTGCCTAAAAAAAAAACTTTATTCTCTTTGGATAAAATGATGAGAAGTTTTTGGTGGGGAGATGGAAATAATAAAAGAAAGTACCACACCGTTAAATGGAGTGAATTATGCAAGCCTACTAAGAATGGTGGGCTAGACATAATGAAGTCCAAAGAAAACAATTTAGCCTCACTAGCTAAAACAACTTGGAGATGTATAGCTAAGGAAGATCTTCATTAACCTAGATTATCAAGGCTAGATATTTCCCCAATAAAACCCTATGGGAGGCCGAGGGGTTTTTTGAATGCAGTAGATTTCATCGATGATAATGTGGGATGGGCCATTGGCGATGGTAAAGAAATCTCAGCATGGGATTGTAGATGAATCCCTTGCAAGCAAGGGCTTAGAAAACCATAGTCACATATTTATATTCCAGAACTTAAGGTTTTTTTTTTTTTTTTTCTTTTGCTAAAGTCAGACCTTAAGGTTAAAGAGCTCTGGAATGGTAATAAATCTTGAAATATTTTTGCGATTTCAATCGTATTTAACAATTCTAAGGATGTGGAAGACACCTCTAGATCATTCTTCCAAAGTTCAATTTAATTGATAAGAGAGTTTGGCCATTCACCAAAGATGAAAATTTATCCATTAAGTCTACCTACAAAAAGCTTACTTTATCTAACATTGCTAATAATATTGTCTTGGTTAATTGGAAGCACTTTTGAAAAAAAAATAAAAGAAAGCTCCCTAAGGGTTCTTCTCTTTGGTTTGAAATGTCTTCATAAGGTCATCCATGTTAGGAAACAAAGGAAGAAACGGTAAAATATGCTCTTTTTCTTTGTGATCATGCTAGCTAGAGCTGATGGTTTGGTTCCAATCTTGATTTCTTAGCTCATATTAATAAAAATATGGACATATATATTGGTTTAGGTCCAAAATCCAAATCTTGTTTTTATGGTGCGCTCTTTCTACTCGGTGGGTGTTATAGAATGCGAGAAATAATTTTATCTTCAATAACATTGCTATTAACCTAAATAATTCTAATAGAGCGATTCATAATATGTATTCTTTTATTAACAAAACTGAAGGCAATAAGGATGCCCTTCTTTCTCCTATGATCTCAACATTGCTCTCTGTAACCACAAACGATGTATTAGTCATTTTTATAGATACAACTTATAATGTGAATCTTTAAAAAAAAAATTATAATGTTAATGATGGTGTAAGAATTATAAATTCTATTATAATTAGTATCGGCAAATTTATTGGGTATTGGATAAAATTTGAAATTTATTTAATTATAATTTTAGTGCTACTGCTTAAGGAAGACGATTACAGGATTTTCGCTATTAAATTTTCTATAGTCATCAAACGTGGATCACCGTATGAAGAGTTGTCATGCCATCACACGCTTTAAGATTCAGTGGAATTTATCTTGATGACATCACACGTGCCGTTTACATGGGGATTTTAACCTGACAAGCCATCGTATGGAAATCTTGAAGTTTATGATGACATCATGGTATGGAATGAAGTTTACGATGACATCAAGTGGGAATGGCAGTAGCAATGGATGAAGACTTTTGTCATATGAGGCATGGAAAATATAAAACTCCTACTTGACATGACTTGTCTCCTTTTATGACTCAGATTATTTGTATAAGAGCTCAAACCATTGGTTCCTTAACATACAAGTCAAAGGAAACATAGCTTCAAGGATGAAACGCATGTATAGCTACAGCTGCTGCCTCGTGATCCGTACATATCAACACTGGATGGGTCGCTTGAGCCATTGATCAGTCGCTCGAGGGAACGACAGAATTAATGTCCTCCGCTCGAGCGCTCGAGCGCACCATTGTTCACTTGAGCGGTCAATTGCATAGAAAGTCCGTTTTAAATACAAAAGTGCCTTCTAATTTAGTTCAAATTACTTTTTTGAGTCCTACTTGCTCTACAGGTATTAAGGTACGAATTAAAGCCTAGTTATGGCATTCCTCTCTCAACTCTAGGGTACTACTCTCCCATCCAAAAATCTAGAGAGAACTTGAGAGATTCATCTTCCCCCAAGGCTATCATCTGAAGTGCTGAAGATCCAAGCTTTGGTTATGCTCCATTCTACTCCTATGAAGTAGAGACTCTTTGAAGACGGCTTCGAGGCGTTCGGTTCGGGTACGGTAAAGGCACATGGTGAGTAGTCGGCAAGATCGCGCAGTTCCTAGGTTGAGTTTCAACTGAGAAGGGTTGTGAGTTACTTGTAACTTTCTTTTATTAATGCTTGATTGTCTGTTGATCTAGATGATAAGGCCCGTGGTTTTTTCCCGAGTAGGGTTTTCCACGTATAAATCCTGTAACCATCTCTTTGTGTGGATTGCTTGATTTTAATCGGATTTAGGATTGATCACTAGTTTAATCACTGTTATTAGAATCTTGTAGAGATCGGTTGGTTGGGACCTGAGCCTGTGTTAAGGCCAAAATTTTCAATTGGTATCAGAGTAGGATGCACTAATTTGCTGTGTGATCTTCTTACTGATCTCTAATGGACTTCAATAGAGAATGAGCGTCTACTAATAAGCCCCTTCTGTTAGAAGGAACCAATTATCCTTACTGGAAAGTAAGAATGATTGCTTTTCTCAGGGCAATAGACGATCAGGACTGGGATACTGTAGTGGAGGGATATTCTGATCCCACTGTGACTGTTAACGGCAAACTGTCAAAAAACCTAGAGCACAATGGACTGCTGATGAGAAGACCAAGTCCAATTGTAACAACAAGGCCATCAATGCAATTTACAATGGAATCACCCTACAGAATTCCTTAGAATTTCTGCGTGTCTGACTGCCAAGGCAGCCTGAGAGTTACTTCAGACTGTTCATTAGGGAACAGACATAGTCAAGCAAACTAAACTCCAGAATTTGATCACCTCTTTTGAGACGATTCGAATGAAGGAATCTGAAACCTTCGATGAATTCAATACGAAATTGAGCAAAATCGTAAACTCATCTTTTAATATGGGAGAACCCATACCTCAATCCAAAATCGTTAAAAAGATTTTGAGGTCACTCCCAGAACGTTTTCTTCCAAAAGTAGTTGCCATCGAGGAATGTTAGGATCTCAATTCCCTCAGTGTGGAAGAGTTAGTTGGTAATTTGCAGACATACGAAGCTAACCATTGTCTTAGCAAGAATGGAAAGGAAGTTGCACTCGAGTCTTCGAAATCTGTGGATAGTAGTTCTGAATCAGATTGTGACTCAGAGGATGCTGAGTTTGAAAAATATTTCATTAAAAAAATTCAAAAATATGTTGAAAAAGAAACATGCTAAGAAGGATGGTAACAACAAGGCACCCTACAAGACTAAATATATGCCAGAAAAGAACCCATCTAAAGGATCCACCAAGCCTATTAAATGCTTTGAATGTCAAGGTTATGGTCACACTATTGCTCAGTGTGCCAACAGAAAGAAAAAGAGCAAAGGTAAGGCTCCTAATATGTCTTGGGAAGAGGATACAAATGAAGAAAAGAGTGAGTCCGAATCTCCGAATAATGATTTTAAAAACTGTGTTGCTTTCATGGCTTTGTCTGCTGTCTATTCTTTGCATAATTCATCTGACAGGGAATCCAAGTCTTATGACAATTCAAATTCTGATAACTTTTCTGATGATGACAAAGACTGGGAAACTGCATACAAGAAATTGTTGCAAGATTCCATACGCAAGTCTGATGTGCTCAAAATAATTAACCGCAATCGCACAAATTTCTATTAAGTAGATAATGGCAAATACAGGTCGATCCACAGAGATTTGTAGAAACAAGATCCAAAAATCCTCAATCAGTTTTCACACCAGAGATTTTAAAACCACAATTAGTCAAGAAAATAATAACTAAAATGATATCAAAGGAAATCTAAATACAAACTTGATCAGAGAAAGAGAGATCAGGGTATCAGATTTCACCAAAACAGATTTAATCATTCCAAAATTACTTCATAGTCATATCCAAATAAAACCCAATCCAATGTGCAAGCAATTGCCTTGGATCGGAAGATTAAGCTTTGAAAACCCTTTTTCTTAAAAAATCTAATTCTCTAAGTAGTACCTAAGACTCCCTTCACTTCAATATATTGAAACTCTAATCACTATTTATCAAAATCAAGCACAAACCATTAAAGGAATTTAACCTAAACATGATATGTCAAGATCAAGCATAAAAAGTAAAAGACATTCCAAATAACATTTACAAAACCAGAAGTTGAATAACATTTATGAATGAAAACCTATTAAATCATTAAGCATAATGAATGAAAGACATAGAAGAATAATAAGGAACGAACTCACCGGTTTTGGTTTCTTCCTCCACCCTAATCCACAGTTTAGCCAAGCATTGTAGAATAAACAATAACAATGAAGCAAATCGCCATTATTGAAAGCCTTCAAAGTTGTTTATTACACCACTCAATCTCCACCTTCAATTTCTAACAAAGATTGAAGAAAAATAAAAATTAACTCCTAGAGCAAAAGAAAGCCTCCCTTTAAAAAGAAGAAAAATACAAGAAGAAAACGAAAGAGAAACGACTCAAATTCGTCACCCTCCTATCCCTCTACTTGACAGCCTATTTTGACCCCCCAAAACGTCAAAATTGGGAGATCCTCATGAGACAAGATATTCCTCTCCTTTGAGTCCTCTTTCCAATGCATCTAACCTTGCCTTGATCGGAGTCTTGAGTCACAAGTTATGATCAAAGTAGTAAAGCTTGCGCAGGATGGCTACAATTTCGAAAATCTTCTTTCCTTCGTAATTTGTTCACTTGCTAAACAATAACATTCTTATTGATGTCTATGAGATTCCTCCCCTTTCTTGAAAAGTTGATTATCAAGCATTAGATATGGTGGGGGCCACCAAATTCGGTCTTCAAAAAAATAAAAACTGATTGTGCCAAGTTTTGAACTCATGACCTCTTACTCGAAATTCCAGCTCTCCTCCAACAAGCCTATATGCTTTTTGTGTATAACTTTTCTCAAATGGGGTTTTAGCTTTAAACCTCTCCGAATTAAGCTTAAATATGCTCAGCTCCTTCCAATTCCTGCATAATAAGAAAAAGTCTATAAGTAGAACATTTAAGACAAAATAAACAACTAGCAAATTCAAATAAAATGGTAGTTATTTATATTATGTCCTGCTTACCAATGTCAAAGATTAGTAAGAAAAGAGAATTAAAGCCGAAAGAAATGGAAACTCAAAATTCTTCTCTTACTGCACAACTCGAAGAATAACAAGCTAAGGTAAGCCAGTTAGAAGATCAACATATAATCTTATCTAAAAATCTGATTGCTGCAGGTTTGGGGGTGTGATGAGTTCACGAAAGATACACTTTTATAGCATTATTTTATGAGTTTTCAAAGATAAAAGAACTCAAAACACTATTTTTAGCATAAAAATCATAAAGTTCATCTCCATCATCTTTGCTCATATCTTTCCATTATAGATGGTCATTTGTATGCATTTATATGAGTTCCAATGGCTTCCATACTCTCAATTATATTAATTTCTCTTTGTAGGTGTTAATTGAAGATTAATTTGAAGATTAAAGTTGAGATTCAAGAATTAAAGAGAGTTAGGAAAAGTTTGGAAGGCAATTGGATGAAGAAATGACAAAGTTAGGCCAATAATAAGAAGGAACATGATAGACCTAGGTTGGTATTTTGACCATATCTTTTTACTCGGGTGTCCGATTGAGGTGATCTTAGAAGCATTGGAAAGCTTGTTTAAAGATCTACAAATCATATTTCACAACATTTTTCCCAATTTGGACGTTTTGGGGGTCAAAATCGTATATCAATCCAGAGACTGTTTTCTAATACGGGAATCACATACATATGTTCATATTTTCATTCTTGTGAAGTCCCACATTGGAAAGAAACCAAAAGAGAGCAAGACAAATGTTTCTATATAAAGAAGGGAGCTCTAGGCATTAGAGACACAAGCAAGGAAAGCCTCCTCCTCTTTACTTAAGCTATTCATGTAATTGAGAGCAAATTGTAGAGAGAAAGTGAGGAAATCCTTGTAAAATTAAAGATTTGGAATGAAATTGAAAGCTTATTCTCCAATGGGTGGCTAATTCCTTTGATTGGATCTTCTAGGTGAAGCTAAGTTGATCATATTCCTTTTGCTTATGCTCTTTCTTTTAAATTCCCTTGTTTATGTGCTTAATATGTTAGAGTAGATTTTTCTTCATTGCATTGTGCAACCTTCCATGCTTAGTTTCTTTATTAGCATTCTTTTTACTATCTATGCTTAGTTTGATAAATCATGCTTAGGAGTTAATATCTTTTGATGGTTTATGCTTACTTTTGATAGATAGTCATTAGAAATCTTTTCTTTTATGAAGGGAAGAAAGTCTTAGCTATTAGATTGTTAATTTCTATCTTAGAGCTTTAAAGTTATATTTTCCAAATCTAAGCATTGATTTGTAATTAGATTTGAGTATTATTTTTTTTCGGGAAATGAGAAGAGTATAAGTATTGGATTAGTGTCACTTAGTGTATTCTAGATGATTCAATCTATCCATTAGTATTGCTTGTTGTTTATTTTACTTACTTTAGTTTGATTCTATTCACACTCCCACACACTTATTCACTAGTTTTAATTTTCACACTCCATTTCTCTATTATTCACACCATCAATTCCACATTTGATTTTACACCACTTTAGCATATTTCTTTATCTCCATCCACTCATTTTCTATATTTCACTTGTTATTTTCACACACTTATTCATTTGATCTATCTAACATTTCTCCATTGTTTTTGTATTAACCTTGTTATTTTTCTTTTGTCATTAACTTTGTTACTAACATTGCTCTTGGTTTGTTCTCATTTTCTTTACTAACTTCTCTTTGTTATCTAGTTATAGATTTCTTTTAGTTTGCATTTTTTATTTTCCTTGATATTATCTAGTTTCTTGTTTCCATTGTTATTTTCATTTGAATTTGTTAGCTATATTTGAGTTGATACTCCTTTTCATAGATCATTGTTATTTTCTTTGTAACGATCCTCGTGAGAATGATATTCGGACTTTCATAGTCTATATTACTTGAGACAACCGTTTACTTGCGGGAAAATACGCATCAAGTTTTTGGCGCCGTTGCCGGGGATCGGCGTACATAGGATTCCTTGATTTTAAGGATTTTCAACTCTCATATAGCTTGGTTGCATTTTTATTCTTTCTTTTAGTTTTCATTACGGATTCTACACATTTTCCTTGTTTGTATTTTCAGGGATTCCGCGGTTGAAGCAAGGAAAGAAGAAAAGTGCAACCAAAGAACTCTAACTTAGGAATTTAATTTGCTTTCTTAGAAAATCTTGTATTAGGATTCATTTCAAGTTTGTAATAATTTTTTAGTTCATTTGAGTTTTCAAAGCATTGTAATAATTAAGGAAGGAAGACGGGTGGACGATACCGTCACGGCCCCCCAAGTTTGTACACCGAAATTGGTGTCGGTGGCTTAGGTCGACTTCAACCGTTCTTCCCCCAATTTAGTTTGGGAGGTGCATATTTCGATAACACCCACGCATCCCTAGTTAGTGGGTTAACTTTGTTGGTTGTTTGATTGTTTAATTGCTTTGTAGTGCTTAATCATTTTAAAATACACAAAGTAATTTGGAAAGCACACACTTAGTAAGGGCAATCATACCCCCAACAAGATAAGGATTGGATTTCATCACCATTTCCTTGCCCATAGGAACTCATTTTCCTCACTACTTAGGAATCCTTAGCTTTTAATAAAATTCGAGTAAAAACGTGACCTTAGGACACGAGCTCATTAGGAGAAGACCATCAAAGATTGTACCATTTGCGCTCCTTGACGGAAATCGGTGCCTAGAATAGCCTTGTCCTTTAAGGGAGACAGTTCATCTGTTCTAGGAGTTTGGTATTTAAGCGGAACCTTTGCCACGTGCATCGTGATCCCACCAATCCCCTGGGGGCTTGCCTGGCCGACTACGTTTCATAGGACCGGGGTGGAGGCCTAGGTGTACTCTTCACAGTTAGGAGCTGTCTAGTTTAATCTTAGGTAGCCTTAGTTAAGCAAAGTTTGGTTTGTTTTTCAAAATCATTTTGTTTTGCTTGTTTGCGTTTAAGCATTAATCCCCGTTCATCATCACTTGAGCAGACCATCACTTTTGAAGTTGAGTGGTAGTGTATGCACAATTGGTTACGTATGCAGGGTCATTTAGAGAGCTTTGATTTATTCGATATCCCTGTTGAGAACTTTGTGGACCCCATTACCATTGAGGAAATGGCTGACGGAAATCTACAAACCCAACCCATGACCCTTAGGGAGTACATGTACCCTACCCGATCTACCCAGCCCTCATGCATCGCCATACCCACCACAAATGCCTCATTTGAGCTGAAATCCGGCTTAATCCAGATGCTACCAATTTTCCGAGGGGTGGAAAATGAGAACCCATATCAGCATGTGAGAGAGTTTGAGGAAATCTGTGGGACCATGAAGTATAACCATATGTCTGAAGAGGCCCTCAAGCTTAGGTTATTCCCGTTCTCGCTGAAAGAGAAGGCGAAAGCATGGCTTTACGCCATACAAGCTAATTCCATAAACACATGGGAGGGACTAGTCGAGGCCTTTTATAAAAAGTTTTATTTAAAACAGAAAACGGCCTTCATTAGACATACCCTAAACAGCTTCCACCAACTGGAGGGAGAAACCATGTATGAGTACATGGAAAGGTTCAAAGGCTTACTGTTACAATGCCCGCATCACGGATTTGAAAAGATTCGGCTAGTCCAAATCCTTTATGAAGGACTGGACTATCCCACCAAGACTATGGTGGAGTCTTTCTGCAACAGAGTATTCACTCAAAAGACAGCTGACCAAGCCTGGGCATACCTTGAGGAGGTCGCTGAGAACACTCTCCAATGGGAACCTATCAGAGAGGATCCCAAAAGACCCATTGTTGCAGAAAGAAGGGGCATGCATAGAGTGGAACCCAAATTCGAGGCCGATGCCAAGTTGGCCACGCTGACAAAGAGATTAGAAGCCCTTGAAATGAACCAGACCTGTCAGCAGACCACCCCAAAGACCCTGGAATCATTAAAGATGAGCCAAGTAGTTAGTGACCCTACTACCCCACCCTGCACCAATTGTGGAGATTTTACCCATCCTGGATCCCAATGTAGAGCATTCTTTGGTCAGAGTCAGAGTGAGAGTATGGAGGAGGTGAGTGCACTTTATCAAAATACCAGATATGAGCGGCCGAAGTATGATCCGTATTCGAATACATACAATCCTGGTTGGAAGGATAATCCTAATTTTTCATGGACCAAAGGACAACACCAAGGAAACCTTTCTCAGCCAATGGCCCAGCATATGCCACCTCCTGGATACCAAAAGCCTCAAGTACCCCAAGTGTCACAGGGACCACCCATGATCCAAGGTTATCAGAATCTTAATCCCCAGAATCAGCAGATAAGTTCTCTAGAGGACACAATGAAAATGTTGGCCCAAAATACCCTTCAATTCCAGCAAAGCACTACTCAAAATTTGAATGCCAATACCCAGTCCATTGCCAAGCTGGAATACACTGTCAGCCAGCTAGCCAGGTCAATAGCTCAAAGAGACAAGGGTAGCTTTCCAAGTCAGCCCAAAGCCAACCCCAAAGGCCAAACTTCAACGGGCCAATTTGTTGTACATGATGACAAGGGCAAAGTCCATGAGCAGGTCAATGCAGTTACCACCCGTAGAATGGCTGCAAGGAAGGCTGACACACTAGAAGAGGACCTTAGGCAATCTGAGCAAACCCAAGTGAGGAGGGAGCATGTAGTTTTGGAAGAAGAACCCGAGGAACCAAAGAAGGACCCAGAGCCTACTAAGGAACTTGAGAAACCAATAGGAGCTACCTCACCGAGTGAGCCCCCTCCTAGAACCTTTGTTCCCAAGGCCCCATACCCTCAGAGGCTAGGTTAAATGAAAAATAATGTCCAGTTGGATAAGATCCTTGAAGTGTTCAAGCAAGTGAAAATTAACATCCCACTGTTAGAAGCCATCCAACAGATCCCGACTTATGCCAAAGTCCTCAAAGATTTGTGCACATTCAAAAGAACAACCAATGTACCTAAAAAGGCCTTTCTAGCCCAGCAATGCAGTTCCATCATTACCACTTCAACCCCAATAAAATACAAGGACCCTGAGTGTCCTACAATCTCTTGTCAAATAGGGGATCATCACATAGAACAGGCTTTGTTGGACTTAGGTACGAGTGTCAACCTGCTCCCGTATTCGATATACGAGGAGTTAGGTTTGGGGGAGCTGAAACCGACAAAGGTAACCTTACAACTAGCTGATGCTTCAGTTAGGTACCCCAAAGGTGTTGTCGAGGATGTTTTGATCAAGGTAGGTGAATTTGTTTTCCCGGTGGACTTTGTAGTCCTTGATACCCGACCACCAATCGGAAATGTTGTGAGGATCCCGATAATTTTAGGGCGACCATTCCTTGCCACTTCTAATGCCCTGATTAATTGCCGAAATGGTGTGATGCACCTATCGTTTGGGAATATGACAGTCCAGATAAATATTTTCAACATTGGCAAGCAACCCAGATATGAGAGTGATTATGAAATTTGTGAAGTGAGTTACCTAGAAGAGCTTATTGAGAGTGTAGGATCACAGTTAGTTTGTGAGGACCCACTAGAGGCCTGTCTTGCACATTTTGGAGGTAACATTGATGTTGAGAATAGCATTAAAGAAGTCAATGCGGTATTGGATTCTGCCCCTGCTTTTGAGAGGAGTCAATGGCAACCCAAGACAGAGATCTTGAGTCCATCGGCTGCCCCACCTGTTCCATCAATTGAGGAACCACCCAAGCTCGACCTAAAACCACTACCTGACACCCTCAAGTATGTGTTTTTGGGCCCAGCTGAGACCCTCCCTGTCATTATAGCCTCAGACCTAGAAAAAGTCCAAGAACAGCAATTGATTGAGATCTTGAAGGATCACAAAGAGGCTATAGGTTGGACAATTGCAGATATAAAAGGAATAAGCCCATCTGTGGTTCAACATCGGATCCATTTGGAAGAAATGCAAAAACTTCCAGAGAACCACTGAGGCGTCTTAATCCATCAATGAAGGATGTCGTAAGAGTGGAGGTTCTGAAATTGTTGGATTCAGGTATCATTTACCCAATTTCAGACAGCTCATGGGTCAGCCCAGTCCATGTTGTGCCAAAGAAGTCTGGGATAACTGTTGTGAAGAATGAGGGGAACGAGTTAGTGCCCACAAGGACCCAGACGGGCTGGCGAGTGTGCATTGACTATAGAAAGTTGAACTCGGCCACCCGTAAAGACCATTTTCCCCTCCCATTTATGGACCAGATGCTTGAGAGATTAGCCGGTCATGCATTTTATTGTTTCCTTGATGGATACTCCGTCTATAATCAGATACCCATAGCACCCGAGGACCAGGACAAGACAACTTTTACATGTCCTTTCGGAACATTCGCCTACCGGCGCATGCCTTTTGGGCTGTGCAATGCACCTGCGACATTTCAAAGGTGTATGATGAGCATATTTTCGGACATGGTCGAGCAATTTTTAGAGGTGTTCATGGACGATTTTTCGGTCCACGGGAGTAGTTTCCAAGAATGTTTGCATCACCTGAACCTTGTTTTAATGAGATGTCAAGAGAATAATCTTGTTTTGAATTGGGAGAAGTGTCATTTCATGGTGAAAAGAGGAATTGTCCTGAGCCATGTTATTTCTGAGAACGGTATCGAGGTTGACAAGGCTAAAATTGATCTCATTTCCAACTTGCCACTGCCAAAAATAGTGAAGAATATCAGATCTTTCTTGGGTCATGCAGGTTTTTATAGACGGTTCATTAAGAATTTTAGCAAGATAGCTGCACCCTTGTGCAATCTGCTATCAAAGGATGTGCCTTTTGTCTTCAATGAACCTTGCCTACAAGCATTTGAACAATTGAAAAAGGAGTTGACCTCTACCCCAATAATAAAGTCACCTGATTGGACAATTCCCTTCGAACTCATGTGTGATGCTTCAGACCATGCTCTTGGGGCTGTGCTAGGACAGAGAGTGAACAAATTGCCCCATGTCATATATTATGCCAGTAGGACATTGAATGACGCTCAACTGAATTACACAACCACAGAGAAAGAGCTGTTAGCTGTCGTCTTTGCCTTGGAAAAGTTTAGACCCTACCTGATTGGGTTTAAGGTCATAGTTTACACCGATCATTCGGCCCTTAGGTACCTATTGATGAAAAAAGATGCAAAAGCCCGTCTGATTAGGTGGATTCTATTGTTACAAGAGTTTGACCTTGAGATTCGAGACAAGAAAGGTTCTGAAAATGTTGTAGCTGACCATCTCTCCCGATTACCTACTGACCCCGAGCATGAGAGCATCCCATTGAGCGAGAGTTTTCCGGATGAACAGTTGCTGAGTGTCTCCCATTTCCCTTGGTTTGCGGATATTGTTAACTATTTGGTTACTGGACAGATGCCCGATCACTGGTCCAAACAGGATAGCTCTAAGTTTTTGTCTGAGGTTAAACATTTCTTCTTTGATGGCCCATATCTGTTCAAGTACTGTCCGGACCAGATCATTAGGAGATGCATTCCGGAAGATGACTATTTAAGTGTGATATCCTTCTGCCATGACCACGCCTGTGGTGGGCATTTTAGTTCTAAGAAGACCGCAGCAAAGGTGTTGCAGTGCGGATTTTACTGGCCCACCCTTTTCAAGGATTGTCACACCTTTTGTTTGCACTGTGAGCGTTGTCAGAAATTAGGCAGAATTACACGGAGGAACATGATGCCTTTGAATCCGATGCTTATTGTGGAAATTTTTAATGTTTGGGGCATAGACTTCATGGGTCCATTTCCCAGTTCCTTCGGCAACTTATACATTTTGCTTGCTGTAGATTATATTTCCAAATGGATAGAGGCGATTCCAACCAGAACGAATGATCGTCACGTGGTTATCAAATTTATTAAAGAAAACATATTCTCTAGATTTGGTACCCCCAGGGCAATTATCAGTGATGGTGGGAGTCATTTTTGTAATAGCACCTTCGAGAATCTCATGAAAAAAATATTCTATCACTCATAAGGTTGCTACTCCGTATCACCCACAGACTAGCGGACAGGTGGAAGTGTCCAATAGGCAAATAAAGCAAATTTTGGAAAAGACAGTCAATCCTACCCGGAAAGATTGGTCTTTAAGATTGACAGACGCTTATGGGCTTATCGGACTGCCTATAAGACCCCAATTGAAATGTCTCCATATCGATTGGTCTTTGGGAAAGCTTGTCATTTGCTGGTAGAATTGGAGCATAATGCTTACTGGGCCATCAAAATGTTCAATTTTGATTTGCCTAAAGCTGGTAACCTACGCAAGTTGCATCTCAATGAGCTGGAGGAACTTAGAAATGATGCCTATGAGAATGCCAAGATTTATAAGGATCGGATGAAGAAAAACCATGATCAAACTATTTTGAGGAAATCCTTTGAACCAGGCATGAAAGTTCTTTTGTATAATTCTCGCCTACATCTCTTTCCAGGAAAACTGAGATCTCGTTGGACTGGACCCTTCATTGTGCGCACTGTCTATTTTCATGCGGCAGTTGAGATTGAGAATCCAAAGAATGGGGATGTTTTTAAAGTCAATGGCCAGAGGTTGAAACCTTTTTTGGAACTTAAGGGCAAGGATGTCAAAGAGACCCTTCTTCAGGACCCTGTGTATGTTGCATAAGTAATTTTCAGGGTCACATCGGGTGAAACTTAGTGCTGATTAGTAGGCATCCCAATATTCATTTTTGGTATCACCCCATGGTAAGGCATTCCGATTTATTTCCTTGTCCATTTATCATTTCACATTTCGCATTGCATATCATTGAGGACAATGTTTGGTTTAGGTTTGGGGGTGTGGCACTACATTGCACACATGTATTTGCCTGTAAATATTTAGTTAAAAAAAAATCAATCAAAAATTTTTCAAAAATAAATAATAATAAAAAAAACCCAAAAAAAAAAAAAAATCCAAAATTTTCCATAGGATTTTAGCTTGTTAATAAGTTTTGAAATCTTAGTTTAGCATACTATCCAAAATCCTATAAATAAAAAAAAAAAATGTGTCACAAAGTCAAGTCTTGGACAAATTCTTGCACATTTAGCCACATGAGTATAGTCCAAGTGAAGAGTGGACACATCTGAGTGACCCTGACAAATCACTAGTGGAGACTAAACCAATTGAGTGTAGAGCCTTTCTATTCCTCCAGGGTAAGGACTCTTCTGCGCTAATTCCGAGTAGAATGAAGAGCTACTCAAACTCGTAGTTTTCAACACATTTCTTTTATCTCATTAGTGCCTATTTTTTCCAGCCATTGAGGGTATCATCAAAATTGCGAACTAACCTTGACTTGTAGCTTGTGAGCACCTTTCTGGACCTGGTAAAGTGATAATAGGCAATCGAAAATTAAAACCCCATGGCCATTAAAAAACCTACCTATAAAAATATTTCCATAGTAACCATTTTTGAACCTTTATCCTTTATGCATTTTTCCTTAAAAATTCCCAAAGCCTCTACACCCAAATAAAAAGCCTTCATCCCATTGTTTTTTAGAAGTGTTAGGAAAAGATGAAGAAAGAAGGAAGTGTGTATTGTTGATACTTCACATGATCTATCAAAGGAAAAAGTTCTCCAAAAAAAAAAAAAAGAGGAAAGTTGAAATTCAAGAGAAGAAGAAAAAGAAAAAAAGAAGAAAAAGAAAAAGAAAAAAAAAAAAAAAAAAGGGGCTGAAGACGAATCAAAGAAAAATCCTTCAAAGAAAACTTAAGACCTTACTTTCTCAAAAACCCTAAAACCTCATTTTCCATATTTTTATCAAACCATTTCCCCTAACCCCATTACAACCAATAAAAGACCTATTGGATTTCAGGAAAAGTTAGGATGTTAAACAAGTGAGAAGTTGAGTGAGCATTTTCACCCTCAGTTAAATGGTTGTTCTTTCCATGAGATAAAATTTCCAAAAATTCTTCGTTCTCAAAAGATATGTGAGTGCTTTTGCCTTACCAATATTCACATATAAGAGTGATAAGTCAGAAAATCTAAGCAATTTTATTTCCGAGAGTATGACTGTGAGGCTGAAGTCAAAACGAATGGATTGAGAATGTGATCAAAGTTGTGTTTTCTAATAACCCAAAACTGTGCAAGTGTTGGCTAAACTCACTCAAATACACTCCGAGACTTGAGCATCATTGAAAGATTTTTAGCAATTGGATAGTGTTCTAAACTTGCTCTAATTTTTATTAGCTTGCTAAAAACCTGAGGATATCAATAAAAAGAATTTTGTGGGATTTATTCGCTGAAAACCCTCACGAGACAAAACTCGTCCACTAGGGGAAACTTAGGGGTTTAAATGGCTTGTTGCACGAGCTAAGTGCGGCCCCGATTCCTGCGAAAGTGAATTAGGACTTTTTATTATTTTCTGCATATAGTTAGTTTTCTTTTGTTTTGCTCGGGACTAGCAAAATTTAGGTTTGGGGGTGTGATGAGTTCACGAAAGATACACTTTTATAGCATTATTTTATGAGTTTTCAAAGATAAAAGAACTCAAAACACTATTTTTAGCATAAAAATCATAAAGTTCATCCCCATCATCTTTGCTCATATCTTTCCATTATAGATAGTCATTTGTATGCATTTATATGAGTTCCAATGGCTTCCATACTCTCAATTATATTAATTTCTCTTTGTAGGTGTTAATTGAAGATTAATTTGAAGATTAAAGTTGAGATTCAAGAATTAAAGAGAGTTAGGAAAAGTTTGGAAGGCAATTGGATGAAGAAATGACAAAGTTAGGCCAATAATAAGAAGGAACATGATAGACCTAGGTTGGTATTTTGACCATATCTTTTTACTCGGGTGTCCGATTGAGGTGATCTTAGAAGCATTGGAAAGCTTGTTTAAAGATCTACAAATCATATTTCACAACATTTTTCCCAATTTGGACGTTTCAGGGGTCAAAATCGTACATCAATCCAGAAACTGTTTTCTAATACGGGAATCACATACATATGTTCATATTTCCATTCTTGTGAAGTCCCACATTGGAAAGAAACCAAAAGAGAGCAAGACAAATGTTTCTATATAAAGAAGGGAGCTCTAGGCATTAGAGACACAAGCAAGGAAAGCCTCCTCCTCTTTACTTAAGCTATTCATGTAATTGAGAGCAAATTGTAGAGAGAAAGTGAGGAAAGCCTTGTAAAATTAAAGATTTGGAATGAAATTGAAAGCTTATTCTCCAATGGGTGGCTAATTCCTTTGATTGGATCTTTTAGGTGAAGCTAAGTTGATCCTATTCCTTTTGCTTATGCTCTTTCTTTTAAATTCCCTTGTTTATGTGCTTAATATGTTAGAGTAGATTTTTCTTCATTGCATTGTGCAACCTTCCATGCTTAGTTTCTTTATTAGCATTCTTTTTACTATCTATGCTTAGGTTTGATAAATCATGCTTAGGAGTTAATATCTTTTGATGGTTTATGCTTACTTTTGATAGATAGTCATTAGGAATCTTTTCTTTTATGAAGGGAAGAAAGTCTTAGCTATTAGATTGTTAATTTCTATCTTAGAGCTTTAAAGTTATATTTTCCAAATCTAAGCATTGATTTGTAATTAGATTTGAGTATTATTTTTTTTTTTTGGAAATGAGAAGAGCATAAGTATTGGATTAGTGTCACTTAGTGGATTCTAGATGATTCAATCTATCCATTAGTATTGCTTGTTGTTTATTTTACTTACTTTAGTTTGATTCTATTCACACACTACACCAAAAACAGTAAATTGGAACGGCCTAAAACCGTTCCTAAACAAAACAGGAACGGTCTTAAACCGCTTCAAATAAGGGCGTTTCTAAACCATTGGAACGGTCCAAAACCGTGCCAAATATGTAGCTTTGGAACGGTTTCAAACCGTTCCTAAATCCCGAAACCGTTCCAAATTATAAAAATTGGAACGGTTCAAAACCGTTCCAAATGTTTACATACAAAGCCGTTCCAAAACTGTTCCAAATTTTTATATTGGAACAGTTTTCTAAGTGTTCCAATGCTATATTAAGAACGGTTTTGAACTATCTCTAATTTTATTATTATTATTTAAAAAATATTTATTTCGTGGAAATATTTTTATCTGCCACTAAATGCATTTTAAAAAAAATCACCATAAAAAATTGAAACCCATAAATTGTAGATGTAGATTCATCTTACACATCATCAAATGGCCCACAAAAGAAACCAATTTAGAATCAACATACAAGATTGAATAAAAATGTACAATTTATAATATTTGGAAATCCATACATATTCTAGAATTCAAATGATACATATTATAGAATTGTTTATTCTGCTAGTGTCCGCCACGTCCGTTCACACAAGTATTTGTCAGGCCTTTACTTTGAGAGGTTCACGGGCTTGCCTTCTTGTGGCTTGACCAACTCTCTATTTGGGTTTAACTCATCTCATGTGTACTCTTGCTTTTTTGGTGAGATTGAAGGATGTTACATTGTTGTTCATTAGTTCAACCATACGATTAAGCTCCTCACACACACACACACAAACAACCACCTAATACACTGACAGCCACCTGTACATAATCAAATAGTGTAGGTGTAGATTAGTGAGAGCACAAAAGAAGCATATGCATAAAATTTAAAACAGAGCATATCATAAAACATGGGAAAAAAACACCTACATTTATGTATTCACCTAATAATGAAGCAAATCTCAACTCATTGGAGAAAATAAGACAACCAAGTAATTCAACTCCTTTGCATGGCAATCAAACTCTAGAAACAGAAGATCCACATGTCACATGTGATTGATACTTAGCAAAATGTTGAGTACCAATGATACAAATTAAAGAATATCAGGTCAGGTACAATAAATTGTTAGATGGAGATCTAACCACTTTCCACATGTCTCTTTTCTTTTGATCCCCACAAAGTATTGGGCCAGAAAAGGAACAAAAGATTAGAATGAACAAGCACATACATATATATAGAGGCTATAGATGGAAGTGTTGGTATCAAGCATACCATCAAAAGACAACATAAAACTATGGGATAGCTATGCCAGAATGTCCAAATCATTTTAAAGCCAGGTAGGTCACATGGTGTTGTAAGATCCTCAAAAGCCAGTCAAAAATATAGAAAATCCATAAACTTTAAAGCTATGGCGGTGGATTTGATATACAGTCAAGCATAGCCTATAAACACATATATGTAAAAGATTCCATTTTATTCTTTAAGATTTGTCGACCATAACCTATAAACACATACATTCAAACAATAAAATAATGACCAAGGTATAGATGAGAGCAATAAGAGAGTTCTTAGGTTTATCTAAGTCTAATAGCAGGCTGGACAAACAAAAAAAAAAAGATGACTTGGCATATGACAACGTTGTAGTTTTATCATAACCTGAAGTGATTCTCTTCTTATCTATGAATATGTTTACAAATTGATTTTGTGAGATGCCAAAAAGCCATCGGTTGCTGCTGTTCATGGTCTTGCACTTGGTGGCGGCTTAGAATTAACAATGGTTTGTGCTTGGTCTACACTGTAGTTATATCATTTCTTCTGATGTTAAAAAAAAAAAATTACTAATACAGCACCATATAACATGGAGAATGTGGAATCAGAATAACTTGAATAAGCCTACCAGATAAAAAGAACTGAATCACCAGCAACAAGCCTTTTTGCACTTACAAATACACTCCATCCAGTTGTAAGAAGATGGCTCTTGGGCTGACCTGCATTACAAAGTGAACATAAAAAATCAAAACTTCTACAAAATCATGTCACAAGACTAGTATGGCAGGCACATGACAATCTGAATCTAGGAATAACTTGGCTAAATTAAAATTAGTGAAACACTGGAAAAAAAAATGCAGTTTTAGTTAGCAAAAGACAACCTGATACAGATTTTATAGTAAATGAGCTGGTAAAAATGAATCATCTCTCTCTCTAAAAAAAATGTCCATCTGATTGTAGGACTTGAGAAGTGCGCAGCCACAGCAGAGATTTGTCACTAGCACTTCTGTTGTACCTGAATTCACTTAATCATTTCTCCTATTGAACTTATATAATCACATGGTGCCAAGAAGTGAACAAAGAAAGGTACTATGATAAAAACAACTGTTGTAGAGCCATTTTTTCATGTTTTTAACCCAAAAAAAAAAAAAAAATTTCTCACCACGAAAAATATGTCGAAATTTCCACTCATTATTGTGTAGGAAGATTACACAAAGGCCATGATTCAAACACAAAAGGATCAAAGAGCCCCAAACAGTTTTGGCTCAAGATAAAAAGTACTGAGCAAAACCAACACCTAGGAAAAGGACCCCTCGGCTGGGAAATTTCAAAAGGATAAGACAGCACTAGTGGGGATCTATTTTTCGATTTTTTTTTAATTCTATTGACAACATGACTCAAACCCACAACCTTTAAAAGGTTGTAACGTTGAGCACCTTCCATTGTGCCAAAGGCTCTTGTCACGCATGATGAAATTATTAGAGAACCATGTCAAAGAACTGATCCAAGTACAGGGGTGGGGAAGAAAGAGAGACAAAAACACAAATAACCTTACACATTTAAACATAGCATTGATAGCACTAAAAAAATGTAGATTCAGAAATAATGCTTTAAAGGCACATAGTCTTCAAAGTCAAATCACAACTGCGGGTTTACCTTCCTGCATCTGATGAGTAAAACCAGATGAAGAGAGCTTCATTGATGCAGTTCTACCACAAAGACATAACAACACTATTCTGAAGTTTCATCTGTAAAAGTATTACAAAATAGCAAATACAATGTAAAAACTAAGAATTCACACCGGCATCGTAAGATTCACCTATAAAGCACCCTCAAAGTTGATTTGATGGTCCATTATCCGAGGGAAAATCTGATCTGCCAGCTCAATCTAAGTTACTGTCCAGTTCATATTACAACCATCTGTGTTTCAAATCAACTATCCATGTTTAGAACATATTTGTTTCAAATGTCCATAAAAATTTATCAGATACCTGATCCTAGAAGAAACACTGTTTGAAAACTAGAAAACCTGATTTAACTCAGAAGTTAACCAAGTCAAGTCAACTCACCCATGTCCTAGTCAAACACTGATATAGAAACTCAGGATGAAAAATACCACAGCAAAAAAAATTAAAAATAGAACCCAAATTAAGCATAAACAAGCACCTTCAAATCTGACTGAGCTCAGTCAACCGAGTGTTATCAAGTCTTACTGGGATCCTAAGTCACTTGAAATCTGATTCCTGCATCTTTATTTTTGAATGGTTCTACTCACAGATACAGATATACGTGTCAAATCCAGTCAGTACTCTGTTAACATAAATGATCAATATTTGTTGCCAATAAGAAGGCTCGATAAAAAACTATTCCATGCCACACTAGAATGGTTATCACAAAAGAAAAACTCAAGCCATGTAATTTAAGAACTGTTAATATGTAACATGACATAATCACATGACCCTGTAACAGGGTTAAAAAAATAGCAATAATTTCTGATAGTCGACATACAAAGGAACATTCCACTTTTCTTTCATTCTTTATATTGCAGTGGCAGAAGAGTCATTTACCTGCTGCTTCGTCAAAGGATATGTGGCCAGCCACCTTCACAATAACAGTGAGCAATATAATA
Source organism: Persea americana (assembly GCA_029852735.1). Lineage (NCBI taxonomy): Eukaryota > Viridiplantae > Streptophyta > Magnoliopsida > Laurales > Lauraceae > Persea > Persea americana. The sequence goes on from CM056812.1 coordinate 4,762,758, forward strand.
GCAAATCCATATGCATAAGGCACATGTATAGCTGAAAGTCCACCCTTCAGCACCTGTAACAAGTACAGCACACAAATCACTGGACCTCATTATGCCATCATCCGGAACAAATTCAACATAGTAAATGAGTTTGGTCATGAGCACCCAACCAAAGTGATTGCAACTTAGAAAAAATTGTACAAGAAAATATAGTCAGTAATGAATAATGATTGGTGGTTGACCAATATGACTCTTTAGAATTATAAATCTTGTAAAGGAACACAGAGATGTAATTGAATAGCACAAACTCAACTTTAAAAGTATAACAAAAAAGCTTGGATACCTCATAGGATTTCTTCTCTAAAAGATTTCCAATGTAACCAAAAAAAAAAAAAAAAAAAACAATTAGTAAGTAAACCTAACAAAAAGAAACAAAAAAGAAAAAGACGTGTTTTTGGGGTATAAAAAGATAGGAAATTCCCCACACCAAGAACAGATCATGGTTTGCAGTGTTCCATTGTTTTAAGTGTACTGAAGTGAATGATTAGATGAAGTTAGCCAGTTAGATTGCTGTAGGTTATTAGGTTAAATCAAGCATAACACCCACAAATTGACAGAGGAGACCAACATTTTCAAGTCCTAACAAGTGAACTGGGCCGATTATTGGACAGGCTCGAATCAAAAGTAGCAACTGAGAGAATCTGAGGCAGAATATGTCCACACAAAGAGTCCATCTTAAACTGTGTTACCAGTAACCTGGTTTGCACTCTTCTTTTTCACTCGTGTGTGTGCAAGTCCCCATCACAGATAACCTTATGGTTGCAGGATCCAACCCATCAGGAGCGCCCACATGTGAACATCATGGCCCGAAAAATCAGATTTGATACCTGGATTTTAAGTCCTATGGCTCTTGTTCTAATATTCCTTTCACTTATAAGAATGCTATTACCTATTAAACAGAGCTTTTTTGTTTTCTTAGCAAGGTAAGATGCTACTATCTAATAAACAGTCAAAAGTTCCAAAAGGACGACGCCAAAGCTGTACACATCACTCTTTGAATTCAACGGCCCTGTCATCGTATATCTACCATGCACCACCAAGAGAGAGAAATGGGACTTAGGTTAATGTCACTAATAATGCAGTGTAAATTTACAACATGATGCACTAGGGAGAGCTGAAGTTAGAAACAGTTCATCCATGCTATATTCATTCCTGAAATGCATGATTGATTTTATATTAGAACATAATAACAATTAGCTTTCATTGAGACCTAAAAGGGGCCTACTTTGGAGCATGGTGACCAAAAGTTCCAAGGACACGAGTTGAGTGAAGGCGAGCTGCCATATCAGGTGCTTGATTTGATAAGTCAAAATCAACGATTTTAGCAACATCATCATCAAATAACAACACATTGCTGGACTTAATATCTCTGTGGATGATGTGTGCCTTTTCATGCAAGTATTCAAGTCCTTTTGAAGCTCCTACAGTAATTTTTACTCGTTGTGTCCATGACAGAACTGGACCTAGCTGTGATCCTTTGACGCCTTTTCGCCCTACATTATCACATAAAACACAATAATTGAGCATCATTGACAACAACAACAACAAAAAAGAAGGAAAAGAAATGAAAAGCACCTGTGATATATATCTAATAAAGATTTTCTAAAACTTGATCAAGAAGTTAATATATCTCTAAACTATTTGTACCCAACATCTGTGATATATATCTAATAAAGATGAACAAAACAAACAAATTTTAATCAATTATTACTGAAGATGAATGGTAAAGACTTCATGTCACATTTCAAGGCTATAGGACCTGTCATCAATAGAGGATATGACCGCATCTAGAATAAGTACAGGAAGTACCTAAACTACAAGAACCTCTGATCTTCGGATTCTGGAAGCCTAGAAATTTGCAAACAGAGTAGCCCTTCTGTTCTTCCACTCTCGCACAAGCAGCAGAAAACTGATGGTAAAGGAGCAGCGGTGGGTTGATTGTTGTTGTCTTACTCTATTAAATACATAAAAACATAAAATCTGTATTTGATAATGAGATACTTCAGACAAGCATTTTTAAGTCCTATAATCAAATGAAACCCCAAACCATTACAAATTCAGAAAAACTAAAACTATCCATCAAGCAAATTCGCCTTCCAAACACATGAAAATTCACAAAATGTAAACCCATCTATCATATCAAAAACCCATCAGACCATCACAAGTACACCCACTCTGCACTAGATCCATTAATTATGACTCTATTAAAGTAATCAAGAACTATTTCATCTGATCTCTTTCAATCAAGAACTATTTATTATATAGGGGTGGGGGTGCTTGGGGACTGTTGTATGGAATTAAATTCGCTTGGAAGTTACTTTTTTTGCTGCATAAAGATCAACAGTAGTTATTTTTATATATCATCTGGTGCTGTGATTTTTTAGTTGACAAATCTTATGTTGGGTAATATGGACAAGAGCTTTGAAAATAGACTGTTTCAAAGTGAAAAAGTTAAATCTAAATCTCCTTCATGAATGGAGCCCGAACCTGTGGATTGATGGGTCTATGGATAGCCAAAGCTAAAGTAAGAATTTGATTTTGACCTTCCATTCATGGCCTTAAATCTAGCATTTAGAAAACAAGGAATTAGATTTACCTGGAAATAAGGAGGATGGGAAGGGCCTTCTTTGGGCTTCTTCTTCTTCTCCTTTGGGGCTTTGGGCTTCTTCTCTTTGGGGGCTTTTAGGGCTGAGTCTCTGCAATAGCAGGCTCTGCTGGTGCAGGATCTACAGGCATAGCTGAGGCTACTTCAGCTTCTTCTGCTGCAGACATTGAAACAAACAGAGGAAACACGATGTGGTTTGTGTAAATGAATGTGGCTAAAAATGCTACAGCCATGGACGGAGGTATTTTGAACTTTAACGATGTGGTTGTATGCACGTTTTTGACGTAGTGGAAGAAGAAAAAGAAGGAAAGGGAGAAAGAAAAGAAGGCAGCTTTGCAGCCGGAGCTATGGGAGTGGAGGTAACTAAGGAAGAAAAAAAGAGCAGGGTTTCTGATCAAAAGATCCCAAAGCATGTAAGAGATATGTAGGAGGTGTTGGGAAAAAGAGAGAGGAAGAAGAAGGGAGGAAGAGGAGAACCGCAGGAACCCACTCCCACAATCCAGCAGAAACCCAAAATCTCCATCTCCCCCATCGTCTCTATCCCCCCACCACGGAACCCACTCCCACAATCCACCCCCAAAATCTCCCAGCACCATGGAACCCACTCCCACAATCCACCCCCAAAATCTCCCAGCACCATGGAACCCACTCCCACAATCCAGTAAAAACCCAAAATCTCCATCGTTGGAAACCCATACAGCAAAAAGATGAATAGCTGAAAGAAGAAGAAGAAACCTGCAACTGTCGATCGTCTCCGCCACTCCTCAAAGAGATCAGTCAGAATCGTTGGGGGATTTGGGCGCCAAGGAATAAGGTATGGAGGGAATGAAGGGATGGGATATGGAACGTTTTACAAGTTGGCGCGAAAGGGAAATTAGACGGAGGGAACGATGCATGCTTTGTTAAAAAGGGATTTTTTTTAATTTGAAGCGGTTTTTCCCTCGTGGAGCGGTTCGAGACCGCCTCAAAATAGAAACGGCCACAGGCAGTTTCAAGTCACCGTTTCAAATTTCAACTTTTGGTGTAGTGACACTCCCACACACTTATTCACTAGTTTTAATTTTCACACTCCATTTCTCTATTATTCACACCATCAATTCCACATTTGATTTTACACCACTTTAGCATATTTCTTTATCTCCATCCACTCATTTTCTATATTTCACTTGTTATTTTCACACACTTATTCATTTGATCTATCTAACATTTCTCCATTGTTTTTGTATTAACCTTGTTATTTTTCTTTTGTCATTAACTTTGTTACTAACATTGCTCTTGGTTTGTTCTCATTTTCTTTACTAACTTCTCTTTGTTATCTAGTTATAGATTTCTTTTAGTTTGCATTTTTTATTTTCCTTGTTATTATTTAGTTTCTTGTTTCCATTGTTATTTTCATTTGAATTTGTTAGCTATATTTGAGTTGATACTCCTTTTCATAGATCATTGTTATTTTCTTTGTAACGATCCTCGTGGGAACGATATTCGGACTTTCATAGTCTATATTACTTGAGACAACCGTATACTTGCGTGAAAATACGCATCAGAGGGTGCATTATTGAAGCAACAAGAGCTTAAAGAAAAATCTGAGATGAACAATTTAAAGAAAGAACTGAGTGACTATAAACCTGAATAGGAAGATTTAAGAGGAAAGTTGAAGACGACTCTCACCGAACTGGATTCCACTACAGCATCAATCAAGCGGATGAATACTAGTTCTAAGAAACTTGATGAGATCCTTGGAAGCTAAAAGACTGACAAGTCTAAATCTGGAATTTGCTACACTCACGGAGCTTCGTCCTCAAACGATAAAGGTAAATCTATATTTGTTCAAGGCCCTACTATGTATTCCATGACACCCTTAATTCATAAGGCTCCACTCTTAAAATATGTGAATGCTAAGAATGTGCATAAGCCCAAATTCACCCCCCACATGTCACTTTTGTGGAATTAAAGGACACATTAGACGACACTGCAATAAAAAAAGAAATCATATCAGAAATCAGATGAGGAAGAAACCTTCTTCTCCTCAACAGGTCAAGACTAAGGCTGTTTGGATTCGTAAGACTGACCTGAGCTATAATGTGGTCTACACTGCATTATCTAAATCAATTGAGAATGCTGAGGTTGATCCCCCTCCGCGCAAGCCCCTAGGCATTGGCCTATGCACCTAATCCTTCAACTGCGTTTTGAATAACACATGCATACTTTTTCGAGCTAATTTTGAGATTATCTGGCATATGATACACATTGATTTGTTGGATTTTTGCACTGGATTTTTTTTTATGATTTAAGGATATTGATCATGTCCACAAGTACACGATGACTTACTTGGACACTCACTTAGGGTCAATGAGACAGTAGGACTGACATGATTCACGGTCTAAGTGGTTTTGTACCTATTCGGAGTATCGATTTTGATTTTCCCACTTCCCTATGCTCTCTTCTTAATGTCTGTATCTTATATGTGACCCAAAGTGCGTAGAGATTTCTGTAGACCGACGCAATGGAACTGTATCCTATAGGGTTCAGAAATTTCTGCAAAAATGAGCACTTGAATTTGTGCATTATGTTATGCAGGGAAGTTCATAAGAAAATCTTGAGTTGGGCTATAAAAAAAAAAGGTAAAGAAAACGAAAAATGTGTGTGACATTAAGGGGGAGCTTCGCACCTCATTTCTGATCGAATCGATTATTTTTGAAAGGTGTGAAATTCGCTATGTATCTGATGATTGTTGATTTGTAGTCAATCTACGATTTCTTTGTGTTTTTCATTTAAGATTATCTTACACACAATTAACAAACATGACAACTTCCCAAAAATTGTGTTGCCTCATGACTTGCAAATTATAGTGTTTGAGCATCAAAGGTTTTCGATTGTTGGCTTGATTGAGTTTTTCATTTGTGCATTTTTATGGAGGATATAGATTATCTAATTTAGGGGGAGTATTAGCTTTGTCAATTATGAACAAAAAGGGGGAAAAGCTGAGATAACTCATGAGATTTCATGTGCTGATTAGTGTTTTGTGTGCTGATTAGTGTTTTGTTATGTGTTGTGATCTAGGGCCTATGAAAAGAGATCAATCACACACAAGAACAAGGAGATTTAGGTGGTTCGGCTTTTGGCCTACGTCCACGGGGAAGACGGGAGAACTCTCTTTATAATCAGAAGAAGGTCATACATCATAGAGACCCTAAGTCTCTATTTATAATATCAGCCCAATACCCAGTTACACCCAAACACTACTTCTAATCACAGTATACCTATGATAATAGACCTACTTCTAATCTCAGTAGAACATGGGCAATACAGGGGCCCGGTTTATTTATTATTTATTCAATTGAGCCAAACAAATAACAAATCTCCACCTTGGCGAACATTGAAGCTGATCCTCATGCACTAAACACGCCTCACCGTCTCCACCTGCCCCTTAGGGCACTTAGGTACTGAGCACACCAATCAAGTCCAAGCAATGCTTGAACTTGAATTTAAACAATTCCTTCATGAGTGCACCAAATCGCTTGTACCATTGTCCAGAAGCTTGCTTCGACCCGTACAATGATTTCTTTAAACTGCATACATGATCAGGAACCTTAAACTGCACTCTACCTGCACCGGAAGCTCCTTTATCTTCCTCGTAGAACCGCTTGCATCCGATGGCCTGATTTTCCTCATCAAGAGACTCCATCTCTTTAGTCATAGTTGCTGCCTGTTGACTACTTTCCAGCCCTTCCATTAATTCAAGAGACTCAGTCGTCAATGCGTATGCAACCATATCATCAAGGCCACTGTCTGATGTCGACGCGTACGTCGTCATATCCTCGAAACCGTATCTAACCGGCGGTTTCCTTTCTCTCTGCGGTCTACCCGTCTGCGGCATCTGCGGCTCTATCTGCTGCATCTGCTGCACAGTCTGACGATCCCCTGTATCCCGGGAGGAGTCGGATGCACTCTCCTTCTTCACTAGGATGTCGGACTCCACCTGAACGGTGTCACTGCTGCTACCTACTTCTGTCCTCTCCACCTGCTTTCTCGATTCGAGTAAAGCATCCTCATGAAATGTAACATCCCTGCTGATGATAAATCTGGGTGAATCTTGATCAGTACACCACAACCTGTATCCTTTCACCCCAGAAGCATATCCCACCAAGATGCACTTAACAGCCCTTGGTTCTAACTTATCGGTTTTCACGCGAGCATAAGCCGGACAACCGAAGATCCTCAAGTTAGAATAATCAGCTGGATTACCTGACCACATTTCTTCCGGTGTTTTGCAACCAATCTTTGTGTGTTGAGACCTATTTATCAAGTAGCCTGCAGCATTTACTGCCTCAGCCCAAAAGTCCTTGGACAATCCTGCAGTAAACAACATACAACGAGCTCTTTCCAAGATCGTTTTGTTCATCCTCTTTGCAACTCCATTCTGCTGCGGAGTTTCTGTAGCGGTGTAATGCCGAACTATGCTATGATCCATGCAATAGTTCTCAAACTCTGTCGATCTGTACTCCTTGCCATTACTTGTCTTCAACTTCTTCACCTTTCTGCCAGTCTGTTTCTCAACCATTTCTTTCCATCGCTTGAATGTAACAAAGGTCTGATCCTTCGTCTTCAGAGTATAAACCCAGACTTTCCTTGAATAATCATCGATAAAAGTCAGCATAAACCGGGACCCGCCCTTGGAGTAAACCTTAGAAGGCCCCCATACATCTGAATGAACATAATCAAGGATACCTTTCGTGCGATGAATACCTGTCTTGAAACTGACCTTTCGATGCTTCCCGAAGACGCATCTCTCACAGAAATCCAACTTGCTTGTCTTCGTGCCACATAGCAAATTCCGATTGCTCAATATTGTCAATCCCTTCTCACTCATGTGACCCAGGCGCAAGTGCCATAAGCGCGTTGAAACAGATTCATGGTCATCTGAGGAAGACACTGCAGCTCCACCTGTAACTGTATTTCCAGACAAAACATATAAGTTTCCAACTCTATTGCCTCTCATAAGAACCAGAGCACCCTTCACAACCTTCATGACTCCACCTTCAGCTGAGAACTTACAACCATCGGAGTCCAAGGCACCAAGAGAAACAAGATTCTTTTTCAAATCAGGAACATGCCGAACTTCTGCCAACATTCTGACGATTCCATCATACATCTTGATTTTAACTGTTCCAATTCCAACCGTCTTACATGCAACATTGTTGCCCATCAAGACACTACCACCGTTGATTTCTCTATAAGTGATAAACCAGTCCCTATTGGGACACATATGGTAAGAACAACCAGAATCAAGAATCCATTCATCCTTAGGATGAATACCATTTTCAATCACAGAAAGTGCATTGTCGGAAACATAATCTGATCTTCCATCTGCAACACTGACTGAACCATCATCAGATGATGAATCTTCTATTTCTTTCCCTTTCCTCTGCCTTTCGGGACAGTTTTTTCTGATGTGCCCTTTCTTATGGCAATAATAACATTGAATGTTTTTCCTGTTGGATCTATGTTTGCCCTTATCACTGGAGTCTTTTATTCTTCCTCGTACTACCAAACCCTCACCCGAACTATCATTGTCAGCTGCAACCTTTTTCTTCAACTCTTTCGAATTCAAGGCTGCCTCTACATCCTCTTTGGAGAGAGTATCTCTACCATACATCATGGTATCAACAAAATGCTCATATGAGGGCGGTAACGAGCACAACAACATAATAGCTTGGTCCTCATCATCAATTTCAACATTGATATTTTCCAGATCCATAATAGCTTTTGTAAAAGAATCAATGTGAGTTGAAACAGACGTACCTTCCTGCATTTGTAACGTGAACAACCGCTTCTTTAGATACAAGCGATTCGTGAGAGATTTCGTGATGTACAAGTTCTCTAACTTTTGCCATATGCCAGCAGCAGTTTTTTCTTGAACAACCTTTCGCAGTACACCATCACTCAAGAACAGCAGAATCTGACCATACGCCTTTTCCAGCAACTCATCCTTCTCTTCATCTGACAATTTTTCAGATAGAGCATTCTTTCCCCTCAAAGCTTTATGCAACCCATTCTGGACCAACAAAGCATGCATCTTCAGACGCCAAAGACCGAAGTCATTATTTCCATCGAATTTCTCAATGTCAAACTTCATAGCCATTCCGCAAATCTTTCACTAGAACTGTGTAGATCTAGTCACCACGAGCACGCTGGAAGAAACGGATCTGAAATCCGACTTTGGACGGCTAAGATATCGCAGAAATAAGTTTCTGCGCTCCGATCAGTCAATCTTCTTTGTTGACCGTTGAACAGCCAATCTTCTTCCACAACAGCGTAGATCTGCTCGCAACGAGTCCGTAGGTTCAAACGGATCTCCGATCGGACTCCGGATCGTCAAGATATCGCGAAAACAATTTCAGCCTTTGATTTGGTCAAATCTGCCTTTGACCGTACGAATCTGCTGACGTCACTGCTGCTTTAATTCTGGGCTTCTAGTTTGCGGGTCAGGTCGACCTGGCCCAACCCGACCTGGACTGGCTAATGGGCTTTTGAAGCGGGTCAGGTTGGACCTGACTTGCACCCGACCCGGAACTACTGCAGAGCCCAAGCCCACCTTCTTCTTCTTCTTCAACTGCCCTGTTCTGCAACACAGAACACAGCGATTTTGTGCAGAACCCACACGGCCACGGAACGGCAGTGCAGGCTTCTCCGGCGACGGCGGCGGCAGCAGCGGGGAGTTCCGGCTACGGCGATACACGGCGAGGTGGGGCCCAGCAAGAGACCAAAAAAAAAAGACACGATCGCCCTTCCCTGCAGTAGTCGTCCTCTCCGATTTCCTTCTTCTTCTTCCACGGCAACAGCGCAGGCGGCGCTTCTGCTCCGGTGACGCGCAGCGGCGGCGGCGGCGACTCCGGCGTCGGGCAAGAACGGAAACTGCCTTGTGTTGAAGACCAGATGACTGACGATCAGACTGTGGCTTCCGTCTGTAAGCAATCCAGAACAGGGAGCGATCCCTTCTCTCCGATCAACCCTTTGAAGATCCTATCCGTTAGATCTCCTTCGATCACGCAAATTAGCTCTGATACCAGTTTGTTGTGATCTAGGGCCTATGAAAAGAGATCAATCACACACAAGAACAAGGAGATTTAGGTGGTTCGGCTTTTGGCCTACGTCCACGGGGAAGACGGGAGAACTCTCTTTATAATCAGAAGAAGGTCATACATCATAGAGACCCTAAGTCTCTATTTATAATATCAGCCCAATACCCAGTTACACCCAAACACTACTTCTAATCACAGTATACCTATGATAATAGACCTACTTCTAATCTCAGTAGAACATGGGCAATACAGGGGCCCGGTTTATTTATTATTTATTCAATTGAGCCAAACAAATAACATTATGTTTATTTTATTTTCAGACTTAATTTTAATTTTCAAGATTTCACGCTTGATCTTTTGTCAAACTTTCGTGAATAGGAATTGAAGGGCTGATCTGAAGAAAATTTTCTTGTAATTTATCATTTTTTTTTTTGTAGAATTTTTCTTGTGTTTAGGTATTTTGTCCATGAATGGCCAAAGGGGGAGATTGTAAGAATTATAAATTCTATTATAATTAGTATTGGCAAATTCATTGGGTATTGGACAAAACTTGGAATTTATTTAATAGTAATTTTAGTAGAACTGTTCAAGGAAGATGGTTACAGAATTTTTACTGTAGAGTTTTCTATAGGCATCACACGTGGACCACCATACGAGAAGTTGTCATGCCATCACACGTTTTAATGCCATCACACATTTTAAGATTCAGTGGAATTTATTTGGATGACATCACACGTGCTGTTTACATGGGGATTTTAACCTGACAAGCCATTGTATGGAAAATTTGAAGTTTTTGATGACATCATGGTATGGTATTGAAGTTTATGATGACATCAAGTGGGAATGGCAATGGCAATGGATGAAGACTTTTGTCATGTGAGGCATGGAGAATACAAAAGTCCTACTTGACATGACTTGTCTCCTTTTATGACTCAGATTATTTGTATAAGAGCTCGGACCATTGGTTCCTTAACCTACAAGTCAAAGGAAATGTAGCTTCAAGGATGAAACGCATGTATAGCTACAACTGCTGCCTAGTGATCCGTGCATATCAACACTGGATGGGTCGCTAGAGCTATTGATCGGTTGCACGGGCGAACGACGGACTTAATTTCCCTTGCTTGTGCGCACCTTTATTCGCTCGAGCAGTGAATTGCATAGAAAGTTCGTTTTGAATACAAAACTATCTTCTGATTTGGTTCAAATTACTTTTTTGAGTCCTACTTGCCATACAAGTATTAAGGCACGAATTAAAGCCTAGTTATAGCCTTCCTCTCTCAATTCTAGGATACTACTCTCCCATCCAAAAATCTAGAAAGAACTTGAGAGATCCATCTTCCCCCAAGACTATCATCTGAAGTGCTGAAGATCCAAGCTTTGGTTATTCTTCATTCTACTCCTCTGAAGTAGAGATTCTTTGAAGACGGCTTCGAGGCGTTCGGTTCGAGTACGGTAAAGGTGCACGGCGAGTAGTCTGCAAGATCACGCAGTCCCTAGGTTGAGTTTCAACTGGGAAGCGTTGTGAGTTACTTGTAACTTTCTTTTATTAATGCTTGGTTGTCTGTTAGCCTAGACGATAAGGCCCGTGGTTTTTTCCCGAGTAGGGTATTCTACGTATAAATCTTGTGTCCTTCTCTTTGTATGGATTGCTTGATTTTAATCAGATATAGGATTAATCACTAGTTTAATCACTGTTATTGGAATCTAGTAGAGATCGGTTAGTTGGGACCCGAGCCTGTGTTAAGGCCGAATTTTTCAGATAGAAAATCAGCTTTTGATTTTATTATGATAACGAACAACTCCACTTTTCTTGCATGTGCTCCATTTGGGCAAAAAACTTTCTTCCTCCAAATAAGCGGACCTGTGGGCTATTCTTTTTTCATTATAAAAAGCATCTCAAGTAGACTGCTTTAGGATTGTGTTGCATTTTGATGTCAATGAGGTCTTTTTTTTTTGCCTTTTTTGATAACGCAGGTTCCATGGGCCAGAAAAATCCCTACAGGCCCAGGAGAGAAAGCCGGATAAAATTTCCCTGTAGCCCCAATATGGTAGTGCACTTTCGAACTCATAACCTTCCGTGCAAACCGCAGTCATTGGCCAACTAAGCTACCCATCAACTTGTTTTAATGAAATTTCTCTTACCAAGATTCTAAAAACGGCGAGAAACAGCTTGAGAGGAGAAATCTAGACCCACTGCCAATGCACAATTTAGTAGCACTTACGAGCGGTTTGGATTTACCAACATGGGCCCATCTAAGATGAGAGTGGGGAGGGACAATTTAAGAAAGTACTCCCGCAGTGCACCTATACTCAAATCATTTTCCTGACTCCATCAATCGGTTTTCACCTAACCAATCAGGCAATCACATGACCCAACTTTCCTTCCTCATCTACCATTCTCTCCCCCACTTAAAACATTCCTACGGTTCCCATCTTTAAGCTTCTGGAGATTCCTCCTTTGGAAAGGCATATAAGCAGTCAATCCATACCGTCCATTCAAGTAGTCATCATCAAAAGGAAGTTTTGAAAACGATGGCCTGTGGTCCAAATCCTAGAAGTAAAATCTAATGGTTTAAATCCATCAAATGGGACCCACAAATCATTAAAATGGTCAATTGGCGTTGGCCCACGTCCCTGCTGGCTGAATGAGCCTCCCCAAGATGAGTAAGATTTTCTATTTTTACCATGTGCAACATGTGCTTGTACATGAAGGATTCTCCACATTTTCTATTGTTTGCATTAAAGCAGGTCAATATGCCAACTGGTATAGATAATCTTATTTTTAAAAAATTTGATCTACCAAGAGAGATTTATCATGGGTAATTTAGATTTTGAGATTATGCACTGTTAATGGGCGCACACGCAAGAAGACAGTAAACTCTCAAGTGGAAAAGGAGCTCGCACACGCAAGAAATAGTCGTTCTTACGATTTGAACACTTGGCAGCAAGGTGCGAACCGCTGATCCATACCACATGGGTAAGAGTCATTCTCAAATCTAGCTGTGGTTAATCTTTATATTAGTATCAACTTGGAATTAGCAATAAGACAAAGGATGGTGGTGTTTTTTAATGGATTTAACCGACTTTATAGATGGCCATGGGCGGACCCATGTATTGGCTAGTGGGGGCTGAAGTCCCCACATGATTTGGAAAAAGCCCATAAGGGCCTTGGGACTTCAAGCTTTTCTCCCATCAAACTCTCTTCTCATCGACTTTGAGCAGCCCCCCCACCCCCATCCCTCAAAAAATAATAATAATAAAGCCCATAAAGGGACCTTAAGACTTTGTGTCTTCTCCATCCAAGCCCTTTTCTCTTCAACTTCGAGCCTTCTCCCAGCCACATTATGAGTCTGAGTCTTTTCCTACCCTCTAAACGCCTCCAACATCGGCGCATTGCATTGGTGGATCACACTCTCTTAACTACTTACAATGATATTATTTTATTTTATGTACAACCATCCAAACTTTCTTAACAAGGTAGGGTTCTCAATGGACTTAAGTCTGAATATATGTGCTTGAGCTCAAGTTCAAATTTTATAAACAGGCTGCTCTAATTTGTATCTTTAGATGTATTATTTTCACCATATCGTTAGTTATCTAAAAGTTACTTATATATAAACTATTTTAATTGACCACCATCAGCCCCCCTCAAACGAAGATCCTGGGTCCGCCATTGTAGATGCCCCATTATATGAAAATGAAAAGGGCATCATGGAGAACCTGCAAGGGAGACGAGACGGAAACTTAAATAAATATATTCGGTGGTGCATTTAGTAAGATGGATAACGAGGATCATGGCCTGCCACTCACTTGTTGCAACTATAATCACACATGAAGGATCATCCAATATCCCATTAAGAAAAATAAGACTATAAGTTGGAGGAGGATTATAAAAAATAAAAAAAAACAAATAAAAAAGATCCTCTGAAAATGTCCTTTGAACCTGATTTTGTACAAATGGCTGATTCCAAACTCCTCTCCTGTTTGGTGAGATAAATGAGCCCAATAAACTTTTCTGTGCCATCACCCTATCTTAAGGAGCTGTAATTACGCCATGCTGCTAAAGCAGTAACCTCTTTTAACCACTTATTTGACGCCATTCATTGTGGCAAATGGCTACTACTGGCACGTTTTGTAAGAGTTGAGAAATCTCCAACTACCCCTAGAATAGAAATTTCTCACTAAGAAATTTGACACTGATATTGTCATATATATCACTGTGTATTGTTACATATAGTTGAGAAAGATTGTTAGGCTACGTAATATGCAAAAATAAGAATTTCCGAATTTTATAGAAGGCGTCAAACCTGAAAATTCTAAAAAATAGATGTTTAGAGATTTATAATTGCCAACTTTGAAACTTTCATTACTTCATACATGGGCGGCGCTACATGAATGTCAGTGGGGTCAATTGACCCCATTGAGGTCTGGAGAACTATTTAAAAAAATAAAAAATTCTTTAATGAATTGAACTTATAGGAAGATTTTGACCCTACTAAATGCCTAAGTCAATGGGTCATCTGTCTACCAAAATAAAAAAAAACTAATGGGCCCAACTTTGATTTTTTTAAAGAAAATTCCCATTTTTAGGCATTATGTCATTAACTCTTCATTTACCATAACTTGTTCAAAAGGATGGCATTGCTGATATTTTTACAATAGACCTCGTGACACTTGGCCATCAACTTCAAAACTACATGGTTGATATGCGCTCTAGCAACGAGTTTTTAGAGCTTAAAGGAATTGACATTGCTAAAAAATTAGTGGAGACAAAGAGGGATATCGTATACCTATTGATTTATTTGCTTCTAAAATTGGCGTTGATTTTACCAATAACAACTGCAACGGTAGAAAGATCTTTTTTAGCAATGAAGTATGTAAAGAATATGTTGGGTAACCGAATGAAAGATCAATGGATGAATGATTGTTTTGTCACATATATTGAAAATGATGTGTTTTCTAATGTTGATAATGAAGCTATTATGCAACGATTTCAATATATGAAAACCCGTCGCTATAGGAGTTTATGTATTTGGATTAAAAACTATTAGTAAAAATGTATTAAAATTTATGTTTATTTTTATTTGAGAATTCAGTGTTATCTTTGTCAAATTGTCGAAAAATAAATTATTTGAGAATTTTATATTATATGTCGAATTATCGAAAGTATATGACAGACATTGATAAAGGGAGAAAAAATTATATGATTTGTGGAAAATAAGGCTTTTGTTGACCCCACTAATTCGAATTTCCGAAGCCGTCACTGTCTTCATAGAATACCAATGAGAACTTTCTTAAAGTTTAATTGTCAAACGTGACCCACAGTAATCTGCACCATCCATGTCTTGGGCCAAGTAAGTCCCACTTGTAAGGACAATTGTAACAATTGCGCGAGTTGCAACTAATGGTGAACACTTTCGACCTTCTGGAAGACTAAACAATAAATCCCATCTTTTAATTTCTGCCCGCCGATACAGGGTTGTTCAGTTCAGTTTGCAACAACCCTGTGTTTCGGTTGCCTAAGGTTTTATTGCCACTTTGTGGGCTTTTTCTTTACTCTTGTATGAGCTCTCCTTCCCACAGTGTGGGTTTTCTCTTACCACTTTTGCAGGCTTTCTTAGGTCCTAATCTCCTAAAAAAAAGAAAACTTTCTTTTCTACCATCTGTGTTGTTATGATTAGTAGATTTAATTTTATGAAAGACAGCACCTGATCACTTCTTTTTCCATTATCCAGTAGCTAATCTACCGTACAGCCACTGACAAGTAGCCACACCCTCTCTAAGACCAGCTGAGCATAACTTTGGAGCATATAACACTTTAGGAATCTCGTTTAGCTTTCTAGGTTTCGGGCACTTTTCTACGTTGCTATGGAAATTAGTTTTTTGAGCAACTTTTTACGCATTACCGCTTAGGCACCCGTCTTCCATCTGAAAATAGTTTTCCATGGAATCACAAAAAAGTTAGTTGAAAAAAGCAGCCGTGTACACCAATAATAGACTTTCAACGCGCAAAATAGCGTTTTTACTTTTGATGCTTTTTCTAGGAAGAAGCGACCCAATAAACATACCCTGCCAATGCATTCATGGGATGAGAGGATTTTAAAATATAGAGGAATATTATTTTAATTTTCCATATATAGTCCACTATTTAATTACTAGAAAGGAATAAATTAATTTTTCTCAATGGTAAGGATTTTCATTTCCTATGCTAAGAGTACCTGGGATTGTAAGAATTCAGTCTCCTGTTAAAAAGAAATCCACGTAGTAGGGAATCCTCCTTTGCTTAAACAAGTCATGTATCATATCATCATATGCTTCAACAATCAGCACATCCATTTTCCGAAAAGGTTAAAACAATCAGCACATGTTTTCTTGTCTTGTCTTCTCTCTCTCTCTCTCTCTCTCTCTCTCTCTCTAATCAGCACATGTTGTCTTGTCTTGTCTTCTCTCTCTCTCTCTCTCGCAATTAATCCATCCTTGAGAGAGAGAGAGAGAGTGGGTGGGAGGGACAGACTGTATTTTACCACAAACCTATGGCCATTAACCAACCCATATGCCTATCTTCCTTGAGAGAGTGAGAGAGAGGGAGGAACAGACTCTCCGTATTTTACCACAGACCTATGGCCATTAACCAACCCATATGCCCATCTTCCAGACAGTGAGAGATGGGAGTGAGTTTAAGGTCTATATGGGGTGCATACAAAGCCCACTTAATCATAGCATCGTTCCAGCTATGGCTTGCAATCAACATGATTATGCTTCAATCAGTCCTATCCACAGGAATTAGCGGCCTCGTCCTCGTCGTCTACGAGCACGCCATCTCCACCTGCGTCTTGATCCCCCTCGCCTTCTTCTTAGAAAAGTAAGCACCAACCACTCCATTTCCTCTCTCCCCAACAAAATTGCCAGAAAAAAAAAAAAAAAAAAAAACCGCTTCTCTAATCTCTACTAATGGAGCTCTTCTTGTCCTATGGCATGCTTGGTATAACATCTTGCAGAGGAAAGAGGCCTCCAATCTCATTTCGGATACTGGGCTATAGCTTCGGCTTGGCATTGCTCATGTAAGCTGTCTAAGACACCTGCTTTGATCTTGAGAAAAAAAATTCATTTTCTTTTTGTGCTCTTTTTAGTTTGAATTATTTTCTCATTTTTGTATGGGGTAAAAATGAGCAGAGCTTAGTCAACTTAGATAGCTCAAACTCGACTACTCAATGCATAGATTGATATCTAGTGGAGCTTGAGGAGCCAAGTTTGAGCTTAGCCTGTCTTTTACCTAACTGAGCACAATCTAAGGCCGAAATCAAACCAAGTAATATTGAAGAATAGTAGTCCCTAAGTTGAGATAGACTCACTTGATTTACAAGCCAGGCTACAAGATCGATTGAGCCAACCGAGCTAGCTTCGCTCGCTAATTGATCTCATTGTTGTTATGCCCTAGCTCGCTAATTGATCTAATTGTTGTTATGCCTCCAATTGAAGGAGCACCTGCCAAAACTGGACTTCTGTCTTAGAGGGTCATTTTTTTTCCACTCACTAAGTGAGTACAAGGGCTTTTTTCTTTTTTTTTTTTTATGCCAAGAAGTAGGTAAATGTTGCACATGGGTAACATTTATGCATAGTCGCATTTGTTTGCATTTATTTATGTATTGTTTATTTAAATGAAGTGTAAATGAGATCAATTTTATATGCATGACAATTTTCACACATAAAAGGGTTTAAATGACTTCGCTATGAAGGCGATAGTGGGAAGGATGCATTGAAGTTTTTGCACTCATGTGGGCCCTAAAATTTTAATCCGAGCCATCAAATTTTCAATGACCCCAAAATGTTTAGTTTGAAGTTTTAAACATTCATTGATTTTGAGATACGTAAAGATTTTAAATGTGTATTCTAGCGAAATGATGCTTCATATCAAACATGATATTTTATTACACGTGCAAAAATTCTCAAGTGAAAATTTTAAATATGTTAAACTCACATGTGCAAAATTTTGCAGATATAAATGTCATTTTTGCCATTGTATAAAAGACAAATGTCTCCTTATAGGAAAACAATAATAATAATAGTACAACAAACCAATAGTGTATTTGGTGTTGAATGGGTGGTGCTAGGGAGCCGCAACGTGGCCCTTATCCGTGAATGGGTGGTGCTGAGGACGCCAAATCAATACGAATAGACAGGTCTCTAGTTATTGCAAAATGACACAGGCATTTAGGGCTGTAAATTGTGTCTCGTTAATGAATTCAGACCGCAAGTTAACAAATTCGTATTAAAATTATCTCAATTCATACACGACCTATTAAATAAACGGGTCGGATCCAAAAATTAAATACGAACACGATCTGTTTATTTAAAGGGTTACACAATACAACCCGTTAATCTGTTAAATAATTTTATTCATTTTGGACCATGTCAATTAACACACACTCTTTTGCTAATGAAAGAAGAGTAAAGAAGTTAGAAAATGATCTTTTATATGTGGGTTTTAGGGTTTCACTTCAATGTTTTTAAATTTACCAAACTACCCCTTATGCATTTTGTAATTTATGTCATTTATCATTTGGCAGATTATATCGCGTTGTTAATGAGTTACCGGTTTTAATCGTTAACGACCCGCTAATTTAACATGTTAACGGGTCCGACCCATTAACGACACGAACCCGTTAAAAGGCCATCCGAACCCGTTAATATCATGTGGGTTCGTATCATGTTAACAGGTTGTGTGAAATTTTGACAGCCCTACATGCATTTCTGAAAAAGTCACGTGAAATTATTGTGATTACAAAAATATCCAAAGTGACTAAGTTCCTAACCATCGGAAACAGCTCAGGATGGAACCCTGGTTGTTTATGTGGAGAGGAAGGTGCCTCATGATTCAGCTCACAATGTATTGACTCATTTTAATAATTACCAATTCAAAATAAAATACAAAAGAACTTCACTTGCAATTAAAATTTTTTTTTTTTTTTGTTGTAAAAAGATAATTGAGAATACAATTAATTTCATTCTTTAGAGACTTCTCCATAAATGTCCATGAAATTGCTCCGGAAGCCCAGTTTTGGCAAGTGCTTTTTCAAATGGAGGCATTAACAACAGCTACGTCTAGACTATAATTAATGGCCATGTTTGCATGGAAATACAATGAAACAATTATTCAAATGGGCAAAAAATAAGATGATTAAAGAGGTGATGGGTACATAATGTGGAGATGTAGGGAGAGATTATTTGGTCGTTCTTGGATATTTACATTTAATTATTAGAATTCCGAGGAATTCAAATATTGCATGAAGAAAATAGGTCCTTAACTGTTAAATTTCTACTCATTTCCCAATGTAATGAGATTTTATACTTGTCATTTTCTCCACATCTAAACAACCCATGTCTTAGTAAAGGGAAACCGAAAAAGGAGTTCTGAAACACTGTAATATGTGCTTAACTGGGTGTGTATGTGTAGGATATCACTGTGCCAGATGCTACTGATCTTGAGCCTACAGTATGTAACAGCAACATATGAAAGTATTGCCTTGAACGTGATGCCGATGATAGTATTCGTCATGGCAGTGTTGTTTGGGATAGAGGAATTGCACTTTGGTACTGTTCATGGCCAAGCCAAGATGTGGGGTGTGCTGTTCTCTGTTGCTGGGGCCCTAACCATGGTCTTGTGGACTGGTCCAACCCTTTTTAAGTCTACTCTTACAACAACAAAAGCTTCATTCATTGGTGGGATAATGCTTGTTGTGGGCACACTTGGAGGGGCCTCATGGAATCTTCTTGTGGTGAGGATTACTAGATTTATTTACCAAAAGGAGATAAAAAAATTTCAAAAAATATATTTTTTTTTCTGATCATGAAAAAGAGGTCCTCGAAATCATAAATAAAAAGGTGCTAGATTAGTTTAATTTGTTTTTGACAAAATGCTAGATTAGTTTAATGATAGTCAGAATCGCCCATTCCATCAAATTTGAATGTCTCAAAAATATATAAACTAGTTTCAACTGTTAAGTGAATGAGCAAATGATTTATCTAATGAGAATTTCAAGGAAATAGAATTTCAATATGTCAATTCATATCTACCTAATCTGGCCACCCATTCTCCACAAATTTAATCCCACTGGCATATCGCACACCATATCAAGGTTCAATCTTTCCCTCTGGTTAAAACAGCTTCAAAATATGGCTTTCAATTTTGACAAATTTGACCCTTCCACCTCCAAATTCAGCCACCGTTTCATTGTAAATGGACCCGCATGATGTGCCCTTTCGTGTTTGTGGGGCCATCCTTTGTGATCCCCCTAGCTTGCTTGGATTTTGGGAACTTGGTTGCCCTACACTAAAGTTACTCAAAAACTGATCAACTCAACTTTGGTTATTTTTAATTGGTTGTATAACAAAGAACAAAGCACCTGTGACTTACAATTTAAAACTTACGGATTCAAATACTTGAACTGTTATTTAAGTATAAAATGACTTATATGCAGTTGATTTTCAAAGATTAAAATGAGGCTGAACGGTTGGATGACCTCTAAAAATTTCCAAGTGTTAGTACAGGTCCATGCTTTTTCTAGAACTGTGAAGAGCAAGTCAAGACCACTGATCTCCATACCATGATCTAATTAATTTTGTGGAACTAGGGAATTATTTTGTGACAGTACTGAATTATGGTTATTTGATGGCTGCCTGAATTTTCACAGGGACAAGTGACTCGGATGTATCCTGCAGAGATCTCTCTATCGGCTATGATGAGCTTTTTTGGGACCATCCAAACGGCTGTTATCGCAGGGTTTCTGGTGACTGGGTCTTCTTGGAAACTAAAGTGGGAAGGAGGCCTCGTGCTCATTACAATTCTCTGGGGGGTAATTGACTATTGATAAATGAACACCAATAATGTAGAATCTTTAAAATTAGGCTTGTTAGTGGACTTGGATCTGACCCAAATCCAAATCTTATACCAATAGACTGCCCGACGGTTAACAGTTAGAACCAACTCTACATTAAGCCACATTCAGGCTCCAGAATGCAGGCCCACGGAATTCTAAATGAACTATTGACATATTCAGTTCAAAATTGATGAATTATCTGGGTATACAACATGGGCTTGTTTCCAAGTTCTGAGTCCCATGTCCAACCAAATTTTAGATTTGGGCTTTACTGTCCTTATCTGGCCTAATCCTGGACACTCTGTGTATGCAAAAATCTAGCCAATTGACAACTCTGTTTTAAACATGTGGACTTGCACTTTGCTCTAGTACAATGTGACATGGTATTTGTTTCACAAATATGTAAAGTGTGAGCTATATTTTTCAGGGTATCCTGGTGACAGGGTTGTTTTATTATGCTCAAACATGGTCCGTGCACAAGAAAGGTCCTGTTTTCACAACGGCCTTCCAGCCACTGCTCATTGTCTTCTCATTCATCTTGGAGGCAGCGGTCCTGAAGGAATCAACTCACCTAGGAAGGTTTGTTTATCCTAGGCCTTTTAACAATTCTAAGAACCCATTTTTATGCTGAGAATTTTGGAATTAAAGCAAGGTGGATGTCGAAAACTTCCAAATATCAAAGTTTTGGAATGCTCTGATACTGCCATTTCTGAATTCCAAATTTCACTCAGGATTGGAATTTTTACCCAAAAATTTTATGCATCTTGAATTACATTCTCTATTTCATGGCTACTAGAATTCTTGATTGTAAACCACTTATGCATTTTGGTACACCGTACATGGGACCCACCTTTTGAGATTGCACACATGGGATCCTCCTTTTGGCATTTCATAGTGGCTACTCATGGGGCCCAACTTTATGAATACATACTACGTACATGGGACCCATCTTTCGAAATTACAACATGAGACCTGCCTTTATAAATTATACGGGATCCACCGTTAGGAACTACAACATGAGGCCCACATTTATTAGAATTATATTATGGGCCTACCTTCTTGATTGTGAATTTAGGTCCCACCTTTAAAAATTGCAGTGTGGGTCGATCTTTTAGTTATTGCTGTACGTGGCATACCTTAGAAATTCTCTCGTATTCAGGAGTTTTCTTCAAAGTTGCAATGTGAGACACACCTTCAGAAATTTCAACATGGATCCAACGGTTTCAGAAATTGTGGTGGATGGAGCACATCTTTTAGGAAAACACAATATTGGGCCCACCTTTAGAAATCATGATACATGGGCCTACGTTTAGAGATGGAGTGTGCCAAAGTTTTGTCTGCAAGTCATCAAAATTGTATCTGCATGTTAAAGACGTGATAAGATTTGGATTTGGATAAACCCATATCTAACCTGCTTATTTCGTTGGTTCCCAATCATTCATATTAGTAGGGTTGTCAACGGGTCGGTTCCGGTTCGGGTGAACCGGAGCCGTTAAGGAGAATGTGGACCCGGACCCGGAACTGTTTCAGAACTAGTTTCTTGGCTCCGGAACCGGAACCGGAACCATATATGAGACGGGTCTGGATCCGGGTCCGGGTCTAGGTAGATAATGATATTAAAAAAAACATAGATTTTAAGTGAGATTCTTAAAAATTGAGGTAATATGTCTGGTCTCGGGTCCACGGGTGCAAACCAAGGTGGAACTAGACCTGGACCTATTTACTTATCGGGGCCTAAATAAAGACTCAAACCCGATTTTTAACAGGTCAGAACCTTCGGGCAATCGGAGAATCGGGGACCCATTTACATCCCTGCATATTAGGGACCACATGATAAATGATCTAAACTCATTTTTTCCATGTGCTTGGCAACGGATTGGAAATGGAAAATTGTGTCCTATTTTCTTCTTTTTGCCTCTTATCAGAGGAGAAAACTGGCTCGTTCATAACGTTGGAGAAAACTGGCAACTGATTGGAATGCTAAACTGAAAGCATCAATTCTTCTTCCACATTTTCCTCTACTCGACTTTATCTAATTTCCTTACTTGGGGCTTCTCCTATT
The DNA here is from genome assembly GCA_029852735.1 of Persea americana. Classification (NCBI taxonomy): domain Eukaryota; kingdom Viridiplantae; phylum Streptophyta; class Magnoliopsida; order Laurales; family Lauraceae; genus Persea; species Persea americana. The sequence continues at coordinate 4,785,423 of CM056812.1, forward strand.
AGTCGTATTGTCCCTATTGCCCCTTTAAGTTATGCTGTTGATCTTCTTCTTTTCCCCCCTTAACCTCACTCTAAATATGCTGTGAATTTTGGTGCTTATGTTTGTAGCATCATTGGAGCAGTGTTGGTGGTTTTGGGACTCTACATGCTTTTATGGGGAAAATCTAAAGACCAAGACAAGGAAGGGAAAGGAATATTGGAGACAGATGGGAACATAAATTCACCTTTGATTATTTAAGTGTATTTTCATCTGAAGTGAGTTCAATAAATATGAATTACTAATTTGTACGCAATCATTAATATAGTGAATATTCCATGCTTCTAACAAGAGAAGGAATTAGGAATGTCTCATATAGCAGCTAGGTGATCTGAAATATCTAGGCATAGAAACGTAGCTCTTGTTCTTATCTGGCCAAGCACTTCTTTGCTTATAAACTACCAAGGCCTTTTTTTATTTCTGAAGATCCAGCAATTCCTTTCTTTCCAAATGTTCCAAGTAAATGGTGGAAAACGTAGTCTTGGCAGGGTAATGTGACTATCCTATCCAGCAACTTAAGAAGTTGGAAATGAAATCTTCAATGCAGTCCCGTTGTGAATTCTACACCCAAACTTGATAGCTATGGCTTCCCAGGCGAGCTTAATGTAAAAGAAATCAATAAAAAGATGGAAATTGCTCTCATCCCTGCAACCAACTTGTTAAGCTTTTTAGAGTGTTGGCGTATTCATGGGACTGGAAAAGGCTTGGATTTGATATTATATGTAATTTTTTCACTTATTGGAGTGCTTCGTACTTCATCGGGTCACATTAAAGAAAGTGTTTGGATAAAAATGGCCATATCTCTCAAATTGACCGTTGGATCGCAGCAATATACACACCATTGGAATTCTCTTTTTAAGTAAATATCCATAGAACTTAAGATCGCGTCAATCGGAGCTAAAACGATAAAGTTATGGCCTCGAGATTTTTTCCTGGGTAATTACGAAAATGCCATCAGTTCGAACAAAGGCCGGGTGCGAAACGGAGGTTGCGAAAGCTGAAAAATCCGCAAGCCAAAAATCAGAGACAACGTGCACTCAAACGGGGTGTCTAGGCGTTCGAATGGGAAGTGTGATTTTTAACCTGACTTGCGTGAAAATACAAGAAAACACTCTTATTTTGTGCCATACAAAATAGGGCATATATATATATATATATATATATATATATATAGGAATATGATCCGGTGAGAACGGTTCTCACGGAGTCACCGTGAGAACTTTTTTGTGGGGCCCACTGGGGGCCCCATTTTGGAATGAGACTGGTGAGTATTGAAAGATCTATATGGGACCCCCACGTATATCAAGTTTGGCCCCAATCCCATGCTTCTAACCCTTTTATCCATGGTCGACAATCCAAATCCATTCGTATGGGTACATAGTCGATCCAACGGTCTAATTCATTTGCATCGGTGCCAAACCATGAGGCGTGTGACTATCAAAGGGGTCCATGTCCATTGCAAGGTTTGGATTGGGTGATAGATGGCCCCACCCCATAGTTCTCACGGTTTGAACCATGAGAACTCTCACCTAATTATTTACCATATATATATTCCTATTTTTCTTTGCCCCAAAGGTGACCTCTCCAAGACAGAAACCCTAAAAATTCAGAAGAGAGGATTTTCATGAGATCTAGATCCTCCACCAGTGAAGAAGTGCTTCTTACCATCGAAATATCTCACCCTTCACAAGTCCGACACTTTGACTAATATAAATTGACCCCATGATGGATGCATACAGAATATGAGCGTCAAGCAATGTACAATTACCTGCAAAAACAAAGGCCAATTGGCAGGGGCGGACCCATGGGTATCTGACTTGGGGCAGAGGCCCTAGGTCAAATCTAGAAATCACAAAGAATTAAATTGGGAGTTGGCCCATGGCCCACGAAAGCTAAAGCAATCGCCCCACGTCGACCATTTTCTTCTCTTCTTTGGTGGAAGGGGAAATAAATACAACATTTTCTTTCCATCTCTACGGGAGAGTATGACCACACAACTCGTTTCCATTCTATGACTGAAGAAGGAAGATGAATACTCCTATCTGCTTTTCTATGCCTTTACGCAATCTTGACCTTTTTTTCTTAGATGATGTCTTCTTTTGTTATTGGTTTTATCATCTGCTCTTTTTTTTGGTTCTCTAGTTTCTTGAGAAATTGAAAAGGCTTATTTAGGAATTTTGTGTTAATAGTAGGGTTTCCTTATAAAAAGAAAATTTTGTTTAAAACTACGTCTTTAACCTATGCTATTGATTTTATCTTTAAATTAGATATGGAGAAATATAACAAAAAAAGATCAACTGCTAATCTATTTAAATGTAATTTTTTTTCTCTTTTTCTATTGTTAATGTGAAAAAAAAAAAAACCTAGCAAAAGAATGATTTACATTTTCAATTGACCATTGTCTGCCCCACCCAAATAAAAATTCCGGGTCCGCCAACTGCCAATTAGCCTGAGGCGGCATCAAATGTTGCATTGATAAACAAGAATGCAACATGCATCAGATCCCACTCCCGAAACCTTAGCACTATTGGGTTGAAGGATCATCGTACTAGAAAGATATAGTGCCCTTAGTTTCATCGATAAGCAATGTACTACAATCTGGCCCAACATGACAAACACAAAGGGTGTAGGTATTTTGTAAATGGGATCGGCCTGGGGCCTTAGTTTCATGTCTGTGGGCTGGATATGGGATTGGAATTAGGTCCAACATCCAAATGGGCTGGATTTTTATTGGGTTTGCATCGGATGGGCCTGGCCCATGAACCCATAAATTCTTATCCATGCACTCTATTTACAAAGATCCAAATTGGGCCTATATATTTAAATGGTGCCTATAAACTCCCTAATACTCAACTAATGTTGTTCCGGAGAGTTTCATGATAGTTTTGTGGAGTGGCATCTATTAGTGGGGCTTACTCTCACTGGAGTGAGATTTGGCTCAAAAGTAAAAGCTGATGCACCTAAAGATATATTTATTTTAAATGCTTTGAATCAACTAGCCCCTACAGGATTCTTAGACAGTCGTCACATTTTCAATGGAGTGAAGTTTGGCTGGAGATCATTATCATCAAAGTCTTATCCTAGCTAGTTTGGGTCTACTGCATGAATTATATTTTTCCACTATAGTCTATATCCTAAGCCAAGTTTCTACTCAAATTTTATATGGGGGATGGAGAGTAGAGGGATGGATGGGCATGTCTTTGTGGCTTGCCTCGAGCCTGTGAGACTCGCTCACCAAATCAAATACAAGAGGACTATGGTTCATTGCATGTTTTCATCTCCATCTAAAGTAAGTAAATAAGTGGAAGGCCAAATTAGAAGCTCTATTCATCATTCATTGGTTACATGTGATCAATTTAAAGGATGATTCTACTCCACTGGGGTGAAAATGAAATTCAGTCCAGTACTATTTCACTAGGAGAGTATTATTCTTAGTACTTTGGATTAAATACGTGGGCCATCCGTTGATTTAAATGGGCTTTACGTGAATCAGAGTATTCATTAATTTGGCAAGTTTTGCTGTGGAGGTGGACATTTTGTAAAGAAAAGTGAAGCTGGCAAACAGTAGCCAAAGAAAGTGGGTGGACCCAAGTTCCTTCCCACCCTAAAAAGCCAGTACAGAAGGTTTTAAGGAGTGGGACTCTATAGTGGAGCCCACTCTTTGAAATCCAAACCGCTCATAAAAAATGTTATCTACGTGTATATACGGTGTTCTCAAGTTTTATGTCAATTCAAGGTTGTTACACCGTTGGATTGACTATTTTATGAAAAAAGTGACAGTGAATATGCGTAGATGGTGTTAATCAACTTTTCTTTTATCAAACAATCAATCCCCTGCAATGGGCATGCACTCCAGTTCTTTCTGCGGAGTCAGATCCCCTCAAGGGAACACTGAGACAAGTCTACCAAGACACACTATAAATCCATCAGCGGGGCCCATATGTAAAATCAAAGTAGCTAAAAATCAGTACTCTTTCCTCGTAGGTTTATATCTTCATAAAAATTTTCCTCCATAGCAGTTGTGTCCATCATCAAATTGATCATACTCATAGCTCATTTGGTTCAACTCTTTCGTTTTCTTTTTTAATCATATGTATTTTACATGTGTTTAATCTATGGTGGGTCGGCGCCCAATTGGAGTAAAACTTGGCCCGCCCCTAGTTCAAGTGGGGTAGCTTCTTTTGAACGGGTTGGATTTTACATACAGACACTGTTCGTGGATTGGTAAGGATGGACTTGGGATAAATTCTGTAGGGCCACAGCCCCCGAGAATTTTCCACATTGTATATCACAGGAGAATTCCAACCTTTCATGATGTTCTTGCCTTCTTCCTACCACAACTTTCTAAAGCCTGGGGCCTGGGAAAAGAGTCTGCAGAATAATCTCCAAGAGAAAGAAGAAAATGGAGCTTGGGTCTGGGCTATGGTTTTGGGTTAGAAATTACAAACCTCACGTGATCATGACCCTCTATCAGCTAATTCTTGCAATCTTCATAACTCTGGTTCAATCCATGCTTGCCAAAGGAATCAATGGTGTTGTTTTAGTGGTCTACGAGCATGCAATCGCCACCTTCCTTTTGTCTGCCCTTGCTTTCTTCTTAGAGAGGTAAGGTTCCAAGGAAAATGAAGATTTCCATATCGTAGAAAACTTAATTCCCCGTTCAGTTCTTCTGTTGGTGTTACTCATTTTTATTTCCAATGTTTCTGTTACAGGGAGAAGAGACCACCTCTCACGGTTCAGATACTTTGCTACTCCTTCCTCTTGGGACTGCTCCAGTGAGTAAAGGAAGACATACACCATTTTTTTAGTGTATTGTAGCTAGTTTTAAACATGATTTATGGTTGTGGGTGGACATGATCCATGCTCTTCTAACACACCAAAGATGATTAATGAGTTGTGCTGAGACATTTGCCAAGGGGAAAGTTTCCAGGAAGTATAAAACTTTTAGTTCATTTTCAGAAACCTAGATGAAGATTTGAATATTTATAAAAAGTTTTAAAATTTTCTACAATTCTTCCGACCAGGTCCTCTCCCTAAAAAATTTTTTGATAAATGACGAATATAACTTTCACTTATAAGAAGTTTTTTTCTATTATTAACTTCTTTCCACTCCAGAACTAGCGATTTTGATATTGATGATTATAAAATGAAGCTAGATTTTTAGTCATTTCATCCATGTATAAAAGTGATTGAAGTGGGCTCCATTAGGTCATCTGGTTTTTTTTTTTTTTTTTTTTTTTTTTTCAGTCCCTTTCTATTTTATTGACAGGAATCAAAGCAAAGCCTTATTTCATTTTTGTCAATGCACAGGGTGACGATTTGCCAAATGCTTTTGACTTTGAGCCTGGGTTTTGTTGGTGCAACCTATCACAGCATTGCTCTCAACACACTTACAGTAGTGATATTTGTACTAGCAGTGATCTTCAAACGAGAAAACATCTGCTATAGTAGCATCCATGGCCAGACCAAGATATGGGGCGTAGCGATCTCAACCGCAGGATCAATGGTGATGGTGTTGTGGAGCGGACCGGCAGTACTGAGCTCGTCTTCGTCCTCATCGGCGACGTGGATAGGCGGCCTGATGCTCACAATGGCCGTGATAGCTGCAGCCTCATGGTCTCTTCTAGTGGTGAGTTTAGTTTTGAGAATGAATGCTTTGTACTTCTTTCTGAATGGGGTGAGGATGTTTAAATGATCAGTAAAATTTGACCGTCCATTTAATGGGTCACACATTGGATTAGCCATTATCCTTAGTAATTCTGGTGGAGAGAGACAGTAACTGTCGGATCATGGTCCGTGATATAGGTTGATTTGCACTGTCGAGTGTGACAAAAGTCAAACAATAATACACATGCGACAGATATGTCAATTAGGTTAGTGCAACTAGAATCTACATTGTGGAGCCCACCTTAAGATTTTTATTTAGTCCATGATTCTGGATTGTACATCTTTGGAGCGTAGCAAGGGGTGGAAGATCGGTTTGGTTTATACAAAACAAGCTATTATAATCTATAAGTACCAAAATATTAGATCAATAAATTGGTTAAATGGGTTTACATATGCAGGCCAACCTTAACTGAACCCATTTAAATAGGTTAGACTTGTTAAACAGATTGGCTCTAACTTGACCTTTTTAAATGCAGGTGAGGTCTTCTTTACCCTCGAGTAAACCATATATATTGCAGATCAGATTATGCAAGCCAAGTCAGATTTTGCTGCCTCTAAGCGCCTGTATTAGCCAGACCTTTAGCTATGATTTCTAATAGAACCAAATTTTATTTCAACAGAAGTAGAAGCTGCTTTTAGATTGATCATGTGGGAAATATGCGATTAAAATATAAGAAATAAAGAGTGAAGTGGCTGCAAATCAAATGTTTTCCTGATTGATTAATCTAATGGTGAGGTTTACTCTACTGCTCCACTTAATCTACTCTCCATTGGTACCTTCAATAATCTCAAGAGCATCCCACACATTCCTATGGATCATATGTTCCTATCACTTTCACTCTCCTTATCCTTTGTCTGCTACATCTATTATCTTTTCTTCCATCTTTCTGTCTATGGTACATACATATACAAAACGACAGCAAAACATGAGCATTCTTCCATACCTACTCTACTGGCTACCATACACAGGAGCCAGTCCCATTGTTTGTTTCTCTTGTATGGATACAGTTTTTATCATGATACATGCATTAGTGGACCGCACAGGCTCAGAACCTAATAACGACCGTTTGAAGAGACCCTTTTAAGGGTGGGTTTATTTGCATAGAATACATGGAAATTAAATCAATAATAATTCATGGTCAAATGAGCTCAGCCTAAAGACATTAAACAGGTAAAAAGTAAAAGATAGTAAAATATATAAGATAGTGATGTAGACGCAACTCTCACTTTCATGAGATTTGAATTACTAGAGTGGTCGCTGGGTATTCCTTTCCCACCTCCACTTGGAGCATTTTCCATTCCAGGGAGATAATTTATGTTCTTGTTTTAAGATTCATGTTCTTTCAATTTTAACCATTTTTTTTAAAATAGAGGTCTTACATATCCTCAATAGTAAACTACATGAGACAAACATGTATAAGATTATTTTTTTTTGTGTTTGGTTCTTGCAGGATCATGTGACTCAAAAATACCCAGCAGATCTTTCATTGTCGGCGATGATGAGCTTCTGGGGGACCATCCAAGCATCCATCTTGGCCGCATGTTTTGTAAAAAGGGAATTTTGGGTGTTGAAGTGGGAACAGGGCCTGATGCTCTTTGTCATCCTCTATGGGGTAATAATCACCCTCTCATATCTCACTTTGCTTACTTGCATTTGCATTTGTTCCAGTACATGGACCGACATCTACTTGTTGCATGGATTCGATTATCCAACTCATCTCAATTGCTGGAGATTTTCTTCCTTTTGTTGACCTGTCTCAGCTCTATTTCTTCCGACCATTTACTTGTCCATAATCAGATGGCTGATGTTATCCAATCATAAATATATTTCTTCCATAACATCTCTATGATCAAATGATCATGCACCTGCCATGTTCCAGACCATGGACTATCATATACCCATATCTTAGATGCATATTCTGCAAAGATATAAAGCATGAGCCACACTAAATTTTGGCCATAGTCAACATAAATCATTCAGCAAGCCCCACCATGGACGATTGCAGCAAATTATGTTTTTAAATTAAGAATAAAGATTGATTATATTCTTAAATCAAGGTACAAGTTGAATAACAAAACAGAAAAAAAAAAAATGGTTTCATAAAATATTACTGGTTAGAAGATTTTGTGAATTGAAGCTATCCAAGGAAGGTTAGCACATTTTCATCTCCTTAATCCTTTCATTTATAGCCCCAAAGCTTACTAGTTCTAAAGCCATCAATTTCTTTGCCTTTCAACCTGCAATAGATAGATTAGGGGAGTGTTGAATTGGTATGAATGCCAATTCATGGAAGTGAGTTTGGTTTTAGTTTGAGGAGATTGGATTGATTATTGGTGGACTCTAGATGAGTTTTTTTCCTTATTCTTCCAGAAGCAACCAATATCAAACTTCATTACTGTTTGTTAGCATAAAACACAGAGGAATTCAAGGTGAAACGAGCTTCATCATCGTCGTCGTCAAAGCCTTATCCCAACCATGCTGGGTCGGCCACATGAAATAAGCTCCACCGAAGGATTATTAAAAGGTGAGAGATAAAGCCATTAAGGATATAAGGTAGCAATGTAGATGCAACCTCGCTTGCTTAGGATTTGAATTAGCAAGGTGATGTCTAAGTACTCATTTACCATCTCCCCTTGATTCAATTTCCAATTTAAGGGAGGTTATTTGATTGTCATTTTTGGATATTCACCTTTGGGTCTTCATATCTACCCACTTATAGAAAAATCATAGGTAATTGAATACATAAGAATCGTAGGACTTCTACTTGTAAAAACAGTAAAAGTCGAAGGAACAAATGTGAACTTCCAAAAATGGCAATCAAATCATCTCTATTCTAATGGATAATGAATAAAGGGGAGGTGGTAAATAAATATCCAGTCACTACTCTAGTAATTCAAATCCTAGGAAAGTGAGGGTCGCAACTACATTGCTGCCTCGTGTTCTTCTCCCCTCACCTCCTATCCTTCGCCCCTTACCTATTTAATAATCATTTGGGCAGAGCTCATTTGACTTCGAATTCCTATGGATTCTATGCAAACAAGCAAGCCCTAAAAAAAATAATGTACAAATAAAGAATCCCATCAAGGGGATAGATAAAACCGCGGGGGGGGGGGTGGGGGGGGGGGGGGGGGTGTGGTTTGCTGGGGTTGTGAATAAAAATGAAAGAATGAGCACTGAGAAATTAAATTATGCACAATCAAATGCCACCAAACCCAGTTTTGGTCATATGTGACAGAAAGTTGGATGTGCCCTCTCTTTCAAGCATATGTTTACTAATGCATGGAAATTAACAGGGGATTGGAGTGACAGGCATTTTAGCTTACATACAGACATGGTGCATCCACAAGAAGGGCCCTGTCTTCACAGCTGCATTCTCGCCTCTTCTTATCGTTTTCGCTTTCCTACTAGAGACTTCTATCCTTGGGAAGAACCCTCGCCTTGGAAGGTTTGTCAGGCCTTTTCCTTACATCAACTTCATCATGGTTAAAATTGAAAAGCTTGAAAAACTTTCTATCAAATGTTGGGCCAGGAGATCAAAGCAGAGCATTACTTTTTAATGCATCTCGATGCATCAGGATAATCTAAAAGGAGGGACTACATTGACACATTTAGGCCTTGAGTCCTATTACAGTCTCATCTGATGGTGTCTATGTATCATCAAGATCAGAATGCACCCCAAAGATTTTAAGACCACATGACCATCTTTTATTATTTTTAGAGGTTGGCATGTGTAGCTTTCACTTGATTATTAAAAGCCTCTAATGTTTCACCATTAGTAAAACCCCCTCATTTAAAAAAAAAAAAAAAAAAAGTTCAGTAGAGACCATGCCTTTAGACAGCCTTTCTATATATACTTCGAAGTTGCCAAAACATGGTTATTTTCTCGTGATTAGTTGAGCAAAATGCCTAAAAATTGTGCCTGAAGTTCCTTGAGCTCAGTGTATCATCTTCCTACCTTTTCCACCCCTGCCACTCCCACCCACCACTCTCACAGAATGGTTCTACATCCAAGGTTTCGCTACAAATAGATGGTGAAAAAAAGTTTCTTTATACGTACTCCCCTATTTATTTATTTATTTTTATTTCTTTTGGTAAATAGGATCATTCTCATTAAAAACCAAAGAACCAAACAACAAAAACTTACAACAAATCACCTAACCATTCCGGAAGGATATCAAACCATGTTGACGAGATGGAACCTTTTTGAATAACCTTCAGGTTTTGTTTAATTGTAGAAGGCCTATCTTACACAAAGTGGAGGTCCATGTTTTGTGACGAGGGTCATCCCTCAGATGAGCCTTGGTGTAGGAGTACACAAAAGTCTTCCAGAATAGATGATCCAAGCATCCGATCATTTTCATTCTTCCAACTTTGTCGTAGGGGTTTTCTCTTAACTGTAAGCCAAAGATTGGATTACTGAAATCTCTGTCAATGATTTGTCCATAAATCAAAGTCTAGTTCACCAATCCATTGGCCTACTTGTTTGATCAATCTTTCTTACCGGTTATTGTTCTTAAGGGTGTTATGCATGTCTGTGTTTGCAGCATCATTGGAGCAGTTTTAGTAGTTTCAGGTCTCTACATGTTACTGTGGGGTAAAGCCAATGACGATGAGAACGAAAAGACGACGTTTGAAGGGTCCATTAATGAACCCTTGATCTAAGAAATGTATTGTTAAGTTTTTATATTATGTAAATTGCTGTATTTTCTGCTAGTGGAAGGTCATCATCGTACCTCATGGACAAGTTGGAAAGGCGGTTTTTCCAAATCTTAATGAAATCAAGGCATTGACACAATCTGCAAAACAGGTGTTTCTTGCATTCCCTGAGAAGAAAATGAAGAAGAAGATTCTTCAATGAAAGCGGGATCTGATCACGAGAACATGATCATCACCAATGGCTTAGTTGATGTCAATTTGTATATTAGGGTCTCCCCATCCACTTGTTGGGGTGCCAAATTATTTACAATCTTCTCTTATTTATATAAGTCTGCATCTAATTCTGAAAGAAAAAAAATAAAATAAAAGGTGATTAGTGTGAATAAAGGTAAATAGCATGAAACGGAATGGGTAAGAGAACATCCGCATACATTCAAGAAAATTTAAGCTGTTTTAACGAATCACGTTTAAAGATAGCAGTAATTAATGCATTTGCTTTCAAAGAATACACTTTTAACACATCAAGAGCAATCATCTACCTATATAAAGAAGAGATTGCCCAGAGTCAAGTAGCTATTTGTACACTGGCACTATAAATAAAATAAAATAAAAATGAGCTATCACCAAAAGGGAAGCAGCTATTTATTCATAGGAACTACAAAAGTGTGCCAAGTTATTCAAGCAATTAGGCTTTACCTCGGAAACCCGCCAATTTTAATTAGTATCAGTAATGTGATACATATCCCACTTCCTCTATGCTCCTTTTCAAACATACCAAAGTCCAGTAGATTTCGCCTGCTTGAGGGTGTGATCTGTCTCCAGCAACAAATCCATGAAAACCTTCTTTTGTTTCTATGCAACTCCACCCTGGTTTCTTGTTTAAGTCTTTCTCAGTCATGAGATTCCTCAGATATTCTGCTTCATTCCACCTCCCACCGCTCACATGAACATTGCTCAACACTACATGATAACCTGCATTCTCAGGCTCCATATCGAAAAGGGATTGAGCCACATATATGCCAAGTGCATTATCCGAATATGTCCTGCAAGCAGCAAGCAGAGCACCCCATATCCTACTATCAGGCTTAGCTGTCATTGTTTCAATCATTGTAAGAGCTTCTTGAAGCTTCCCCGATCGACCAAGAAGATCTACCAAGCATGTGTAGTGATCTAAGGTAGGTATAATGCCAAATTCCTGGCTCATGCGGCTGAAAATTATGTAGCCTTCATTCACGAGTCCTGAATGGCTACAAGCTGATAGCATGCTTAGGAAGGTGACACTGTTTGGTGCAACTCCTTCCGTCTGCATATGCTCAAAAAGCTCCAAAGCTTTCAAGCCAAGGCCATGAATGCCATATCCCTCAATCATCGAACTCCATGCTATCACATCTTTGACAGCCATATGTTTAAAACATGTTCTCGCAGAAGAAATGCTGCCACATTTTGCATACATGTTCAGAATTGTTGTTTCCATTGATGCGTTGTCTTTGTGGCCATACAAACCCTTTCTTATCATATAAGCATGTGCTCCTTTGCCCAATTTCAAAGCACCCAAATGTGAATACGCAAGAATGATACTTCTTAAAGTACACGTGGAGGGTTTCACATTTGCAATTTGCATTTTGCTAAACAATTCGATCGCCTCTCTGAAATAGCCATTCTGGATGAAGCCAGACATCAGAACACTCCATGAATCACTGTTCTTATCTGGAAGGTCATCAAACAAACGAAATGATTTTTCCATTTCCCCACACTTTGCATAAAAGTCGACTATTGAAGTCTGCAACAACACATCATTTAGTCCACTTTTTACGGAATAGGCATGCATCCCTTGGCCATGGCGAAGTTCCCCAGCCTTGGCAAAGGAAGAGATAACCAATGTCAATGTTTCAAGGCTTGGCATCACTTCAAGCCTCATTTCATTGAAACTATCAGCAACTTTCAACAAGTTTCCTTTTCCAGAATACCCTGAAATCATGATATTCCATGATACGGCGTCCTTTTCATTTGCATTATTAAACAAAACCTCCGCATCCTCAAAACAACCTGTTTTGACATACATAGACAAGATGGAGTTGTTCACCACCAGCTCATAATTCCCAAAACCTCTCTTGATAGAATAAGCATGGAATTGCGTCCCACCAACAGCATTTCCCGCCATGCCACACGCTTGCATCATGGTCACAATCGTCACCGAGTTGGGTTCAATCTCCGCCCTTCGCATCTCATAAATCAACCCAAAACAGTCAGTGAACATTTCTTCCCGAACATAACATGAAATCATTGAGGTCCACGATACCACATCTCGCAGAGGCATTTCATCAAACACCCTGCTAGCAGAATCAACGCACCCACACCTCCCATACATTCCAATCAAAGTATTGCAGAAATAGACATTTGAGGCAAAACCCATTTGAATTGCAAGGCTATGAATCTTACCTCCATCTTGAAGACACGAAATCGCTCTGTTGACTGTTGGGAAGGTGAAGACATCGGGTTGAATACCCACTTGCCGCATTCGAGAGTAGAGTGCGAGAGCGCAATCAAACCGCCCAGAATCAACATGGGTTTTCAAGTTTGAGTTCCAAATGAAGATGTTGGGTTTTGGGATGGTGGGGTGGTTGAGATGGTGTGTTAGGTGATGGTTGTGAAGTAGAAGCGGAGATATAAGAGAAGAGGAAATGGAAGAGAAGAAGCGAGAGAAGAGGAAGAGAGAAGAAAAGGAGCAGACATTGCAAGGCAAAAGAGAAGGAATGTCGACTGGAGTGAGTAGTAAGCAGAGAGAGAGAGAGAGAGAGAGAGAGAGACAGAGACAGAGAGTAATTGGAAGGTTTTTGAAGAGATGGAGATTAGAAATGCATCAAGGCCTACATTATTTGCAGCAAGAACTTTTGAGTATTGAGGGGAGCAAGAGGTTTTAACATATTAGTCCACTTTAAACTCATATTTTCAATTTTAGGATCGAAATTTAAATAATATCATCAAAGTCACTTTATTGTGTTTTAACATTTTTTTTTAACCTTTTTTCCATCATATCCCATGATATCAAGGGATAATCCCGTCGTACCAGGTGATTTATCAATTTTTATTTTTATTTTTTCTTTACAAGAATTCATTAAAAAAATGATATTTTGCTAAAAAGAAGTGCACATCTTACCACCATTTTTCAGATTCAATTATTTTGGAAAGACATGACATCATAGGACGGCCCATGATATCATGGGATTTATCAGTTTATATGACACACACTCTTCTCTAAATATTTCATTGTTGAGAAGCTTTCTGCTTGCTTATAATGAAATGAAAACTTTCTTTCCTCCAAGTTCCTTGAAGCCATTGGTAATGGTGATTATCATTGATCTTTCTCTTCCATATCTTAGAAGCACTTTTCAGATCCAACTCTTTATGGGAAAAGATTACTTAGTTAATGGTTGTCAATGCTGAGATTAACTAATCCAAAATGAGTTTCGTCGGTGGTACGTGTTGTTGAAGTTAGTGGCCTCTAGTTTCAATCTTTATAAAAATTCTACTTTATGTGCTTTGACTTACAAATACTTAGAAAATAAAATTTAAACCAATAAGATCTCTTTATATATAGATTTGAAATCTAATATCAATAGATGAAATAATTTAGATATTAGATCTAGATATATCAATTGATCGATCCTCAATCTCAAACATTGGATAGGATCTATTGGGGGTGGATTACGTAAGATTGACTCATTCTTTGTACATAAATATCGATCTAAATGGGATCCTTGCCTTTCTCCCCTTCATTTTGTGATTTCTTTTCCTGTGTCTTACTTTATGCTTTTATGCTTCTTTTCTTTTCAAAAAGGAGTTAGATTTGTTAATGTGTTCATCCCTTCCAAGCATGTATTTTTTGCTTTTACTCTTGATAGTCAGAGAAACTTCAATAAAAACCGAGATGGAGAAACTAAAACATCCATTCTGGTAGGGAGGATATACGCAAATTGAGTGTCAGGTGGATGGCTTACACAGGTAACGATATCGTCATGACTTATCAGGGTACATTTGATTTATCTTCGATCATAAAGCACGTGAGTCATTGACTCAAAACAGTTTGTTAACTCTTATACAAGCTCAATTGAGCATCGCTCAGTTTCATTGAATTAATCCTAGTTCCTTTAAGCAAACAATCTTACTTCTAGTTCCCCCTTTTTCCGATGTTAGATTAATCCCATTCCCGGTTTACCCATAAAATCCAACTACTTGTTGAAGTCCGCACCCTTCGGATGAAAATCCTAGATATGTCATTGGTCATTACAGTCACAAGGTTTCAATTATTACAGTAGCAGGTATCAAATTATAACTCAACTGAAGCCCGAAGGGCCCGAACTCATGGTAGGAGTTCTAGATGGGTGACATAGAAATAGATGGTTAAATTAGATGCAATTTAGGCATTTAGCACAGGAGAGTTTCTTTAATTTGCATATCCTCAGATTGTGTCATCAGCGGCCTTCAAAGAAATTATGAAATTTGACTGCACAATATCTGATAAGTCGTGCAATATTGTACCAAAAGGGCATGCTTGAAATTCTATTCCTCTTTTCCTTTCTTTTTCTTTTTCTTTTTTTTTTTTTTTTTTTTCCTTCACTAACATCAAAATTGTAAAAGTTTTTGGGCCAATTGGTAAGAGCATTTTTCTTCCTAATTACATTTAGGCCAAAGAAATATCTCAAGTTTTTCTGCAAAAAGTTGTAGAATTCAACAATGCTGAATATTATGCAAGAAAAACATCTATTCACCTAACTGTTGACTTGAATGGTCCTAATGACACTTAGCTGTAACTAACAGTCTGGGCAACTCAATGTAACTCATGTCTGAGTCCTCATAACAATTGGAACTAATTTCCATGATTTCAGGTTCCACTGGGAAGAGTCAAAGATCAGATCAAATCAAAGATCTGCTTATAGGAGACTGAAAGGCATATATTGACTTAACCGTCGACTTGAATAGTCTCATCCACGCGCAATGATTTTTCTTTGTTCTTTTTTTTATTTATTTATTTTTTATTTTTATTTTTTTGTTATGTTGGGCTACTGGGATAAAATGACTTGATGATCGAGACCATTGATCCATGGGTGATCTTAGCCATTTGCAAGGCGGACCCACGTGTAATGCCCCGGGTGCGGCCACCCCAAGTTGGATCCAGAAATAGCCCAGGAGGGCTATGGGCCAGCGGCCCATGCACCCCTAAGTGTAAGCCTTCACCCCTCTCTTTCAAAGGAAAACCCCTTTGGCTTGCTGGTTGTACATTTGATGGTTTGGATCAAGCAACATGGACTGTAGATCAGCAGTTATGGTCTCGGTTCTTCGTTTCTACCTATTTCTGTAACTTGGTGGAGGAAGAATCCAGGGAAGAGATTTTCTTGTCTAGGGAAAATTAGGGACATGTTTTCAAGCCACTAGGAGAGCCTTATTATTTTTTTTCCCCCTTTCTTCTCTCTTAGTTCAAAGAGGGAGATAAGAAAGAATGATATCTTTTTTGTCTCTTTTAAAATCAACTTTGATACATGGAAAGTAATTTTGTCATTTCTTTCATTTGAAAGTAAATAGGAAGAGAAAGACAGTGCTATTTTTATCACTTTTCTTTTGTGGACCAACATATATGGTCGTGACCCGTGAGGCTGGATGTGGGTCCGATTCCAAAATTTAAAGTTTTGGGTCTACTTTGGAAACCTGCATAAAATTTTTAAGATTTAGTCTCAAAACCCAATTATCAATCTGGGTCCACCCCAGTCAAAGGAACATCAATAACAAAAGAGGCAGCACCTTCCAAGGGCAGATCATCTCTTTACCGTACATATTAAAGTGTGCTGTGATCATGGACCCTATTATTATTATATATTAAAGCCAAGTCTCCTGTACTCCAATTTGACCAATTCGTATGAAAGTCTCTAATCTAGAGATCCATGTTTTCTGCTGGGACCCAGTGGAGCAAGCGCTTGCGCGGACCCACAAAAAGTTACTGTAGAAAGTAAAATTCGACCTCCTGCGTGGAAAACTGAAATTATCATTTATACGTGTGAAAAAGACTTTTCTCATATTTCCGTGGCTAAATGCGTTGTACCACTGCACTTCAGTTGCACAGACATTTTCTAATGGATCTCGTCAACTTTATTCTATACTGACCCAGTCCCGTCCTGAGTTAAATTTAATTTCTCAGCATGTGGTTCATTGGCTCGTGTGTGTGAAGAAAGAACTTGGCTGTTTCTCTGTAGAAGATTTTATCATTGATGATTGATTCTTCTTGGAATATACGTTTACCTAGACTCTTCACTTTGACCTTTCAACACTGTTTGGTTTGATTGCACCATTACGGTCCTCCTAAAAGCTTAATCACCTCAGTTGCAAGCTGCCTGCAACACTAATAAATATCTGCCTAATTGGAGAAAGGTTTTCAGTTCCACCTTCAAAACCACCTTCAAACTCTGTGTGTGTGTGTGAGAGAGAGAGAGAGAGGGAGAGGGGATATGGGACTCTTGACCCACACTACTAAGAGGGAGGATCTGAAACCAGCGGATCACATCTACTCCTGGAGGAAGCTAAAGTCCTATGCCCATCATGGTGGATTTCTTCTTCTTTTATATGTTACTAATGTTAACTAGTTCGTTTTCGCACATTTTTACGCCTTGATACTTTTGGGTGTATTGATTAGCAACTTGAGAATTAATACATATTTTAATCTAAATGTTGTTTAAGATATTTAAACATCATGTCATATAATTAGTGATGCATTCGAATAAACTGGGAATAGTCCTTTCAATAGTTATAGTCCTTTCTGGTGCACTCTTTAATATCATTCTAATTCCTTCATCAAACCACCTTGGGCAGTTCTAATTCCCTTCTTCGATGGCCAATTATGTTTTTTTTTTTTTTTTTTTTTCCTTCTAGCATACTACTTTTCTGTTGTTTTCTTTTATTGATACCCCATCATCTTCACATTGTTATTGTTAGGAATCTACATGGGTAATGACATGGTCATTCACTTCATCCCACAAGGAAAGCATGAGTCACCTCCCACTCAAATTTGCAAGAAATGTTGTGACTATCGGAAGACGATGTTGGGCGACCCTAAGAAGGCAGTGGACAAAGTCTCAATTTCTTGCCTAGGTTGCTTCCTTATAGGAGGGAAACTCAAACGAGCTGTGTACTCGGTCTCAGAATTTGAAGCGGCAGTGAAACGATCCATGACTTGCTTCACTGCTACCGCTGACCCACCGGAGAAAGTCCTCGAACGCGCGACTTCCCTCCTTCAGACGGGCTTTGGCCGGTACAACTTGCTGCTCAACAACTGTGAGGACTTCGCCTTCTACTGCAGGACAGGCAATAATTGCCCTCAAGGACGCGGGAATAAGCTTTCGATTGCCTCTAGCATTGTTGCTGGTGGCATTTGTACTGTCGGTAAAGCCGCAGATGGTGCCTATAACAACCTCAGGGTTGACTTCAAAGGCAAAGGTCCCAAATTCGAAGGGGATGAAGATGGCGACAATCAGCGAGTGTAATGGTTTGCTTGTTTCCATACTACTCGTTGGAATTATTACTTTTAATATTATAGTATGAAAATCAAGAAAATCTCTTAGGGAAGTAAAAAATCTACTTGTTGGAAGTGTCCATTGGCAGGCTATATAAGATTGTGTTGTAATTGTATTGTTGTATAGCCTTATTGTTACTGTGACGTGAAGGAGAATATATACAAAATTCAATAAAAAATACCAATTAAAGACTCATGTACAATTACAAACCATTACACATCCAACTTCCATTTCCATTACAAAACCATTTTCATTCATGTTACAGCCCCAGCTTCCTTTAAAATATAAATATATAAATATATATATATATATATATATATTTATACACACACACAACCCCTTCAACTCCATGCCCATCATGATTAATCAAACCCTACAAAGAGATGAAATGCACATGTCAAATAAATGATGGATAAACAAATTTTAGAGAGTTGAGATGAAATAACACAATGTCACCCATCATAAGCAGCATTTTTATGAGCCACAATAGACAACTACTTTTTAGTTCCCATGGAACAACTCGGTCAACAAACACCATCACGACTACATCCTAGCATACAATCATCTCCATTGGCAGGTCCACATACTCATCTTCATGGTGGGGCTAATCATATAGAGATTAACCGAGTCTAAGAATGAATCCATCTTCATGGGTGAGGCTTGAAATCCTTGGAGAAAGGGGAAGAAAATTTTCTAGAAAAGGGCCTTATGTGAGTATCTCCAATTCCAGAATATAAGAAATCCTAGGCAACCATTTGCTACCAAACACTACAATTACAATGGAGTTAAACAAACGTGTTCCAAACCATTGGGAAAGTTGCTACAAAATTACCCTTACTAGTTTGTTGGGTACATATAACATTAAGAACATTCGCCAATCTGATCTAATGTAGACCATCTAAAAATGAAATAATATAATCAAGTGAATCCCACCACAAGTTTCTGAACTCAATGAACTGGTCCGTCCCTTCCTATTAGGATTTCAGAAATATTCTTAATTTCCAAAAATCATATTCTGAGCACTAAATCCTAATTTCTAGAATTCTGAAAGCCCAATTTGATACCAAATCATATTTTGAAATCCCAATTTTTCTGGAATTTCTATTAGGAGAATTTTAAGAATTTTGGGATTGCAACAATTCCTTTAGGGGACATTTGGCAAGCATCCTCTCTGAGGATTCCTCCCATATTTTCGATTTCCACGTTTGGCAATGCAAAGAAAATTGTATCAAGGAATCCATGAATCCATGCTCCCATGGATAACCCCAGTCCGAGCTTCCCCCCTCTGATTTCCGAAATCCACAAACCCACTGAGAGGCGGAGCTACAGTGAACCTGC
Source organism: Persea americana (assembly GCA_029852735.1). Lineage (NCBI taxonomy): Eukaryota > Viridiplantae > Streptophyta > Magnoliopsida > Laurales > Lauraceae > Persea > Persea americana. The sequence goes on from CM056812.1 coordinate 4,804,680, forward strand.
ACGGTAATATAGGGCAATCCGTTTCTTTCAAAATCTGATCTTTTCTACGCCCCACAAGTAAGATCTGAATCGGTAGTTTTTTTTTTAAAAAGCCCAAAACGGCTAGGACGTCAAATTTCAACAGTTGATTGTTTACGGAATTTGAGATATTTACAAAAACGTTCAGACCGTTGGATGACAATTTCTGAGATTCTGTGGGGCCCATTTGCGAAATCCAAACCGTCCAATCTCTTCAAAATGACTAAAACGGCTGTAGGCCCAAATTTGGCAGCCTGATTCAATGTGAATCATGAGAAATCGGCAAAAAACGTCCAGACCGTTGATTTCTCACAAGGCCAAAAAGGGGATGAAAAACAGTGCGTTTTTTTCAATTTTTTGGTTCCTGTGGGGCCCATAATCATAATCTAAACCGTCAGCTATCTCTGGAAGGTCAAAAACAGCTTGTTGATCGAATTTCAGCCGTTGATCATGTCTGGATATTGAGATATTTGCAAAAATATCCAGATTCTAAAATATTTTTTTTTTTAATTTTTGTGGGGCCCCTTTACATGATCCGAACCGTTCAAATACACTAGATGGCCCAGCTTGACTTTGAGTAAAAATCTAAGGTCCTGATTCGTCATAGATCGTGAGTTATTTCAAAAAAGCTTACAACTATTGTATCACATATTCTACTAATGGTGGGAATCCTCTTTCAATGCCAAACCTAGATCTCTCTGCACAAATCCTATATGAGAATGGCTTGATTCCACTGGAACTGAGGAATCATCAGGAGCACGGAATCATCTCTCTACGATGGATGCTTACCAAACGTGCCTTTAGGCAAGCCCTCTAACTCCTCCAGTCAACCTAATTTCATTTTCCTCGCTAGAGGATTAGGAACACTCGGCCAAGAGTAAGAAAGGATGAGAGAGACAAAGAAACCCATTACTCTGCCGTGGCTACTAAAAGGGTCCAATGCATTCCCAAGCGTGGGGACCTTAAGGAAGAGTTGGAGCGTCGGATCCATGAGGATCTTCTCTCGCTTTTGGGCTGAGGAAGAAGAAAAGATGTCAACGTCGGCATTTGGTGCCGGGAAAATGGATGTAAAACGAGGGAAGGGAGTATTAGTAGCTCAAAGTTTGGTGTTTGTATCTTGGAGCTACAACAGAAGGAAGAAAGTAAATATCCAAAAAAAAAAAAAAAAAACAAAAAGAAAAAAGAAGGAAGCAAATATGCTTCTCACATGCTTGAGGGAGACTAAATAACATGAAAGAGGAAGATCCGTCACAAGACCCCTCCACCACATACTTCTCAAGAGCGCATGGAATTTCTTCTCAGATCTTGGAGTGTCTCTGCATCAGAAATCTCTAAAGCTCTTACAGAGGGAGGAGAGGAATCCGGCGACTTGCGATGGGAGGAATGTGGGGGCGATGGCGCAAAGGGAGGACAAGAGGGACGAAATGAAAGAGGAGGGTTTTTTTTCAGTTTCTGTGTACCCAGTTTCATTTACACTATGTTTGGGAAAGAAGTAAAATGAGGGGAAGGAAAAAAAACAGAGGGGAAAATGGAGGGAATGTTGAAATTGAGGGTGTTTGGAAAGGGGGGAGGGGAATTTGGGGGTAAAATAAGAGTGGGACCCACTCAAAAAATTTTCCTTCAAAAATGGGGGAAAGAGGGAGGCAAAGAGGGGGGAAAATAGCAAATTACTAAACTGCCCTCCTGTCAACTTGAAGCTTTTATAAAAGTAAGGCTAAAATGGTAATTGTCTCTCTACCTCTTTCCCCTACTTTTTGACTAAAACAAACAAGAAGAGGGAAAAGTAATTTTTCCTCCCCTCCCCTTCATTTTCCTTCCCCCCTTTTCAAACATAGTGTTAAGTTAGAGGATGAAAGATTCCCAAAATTTTGGCGGCCTGACGAAGATTTCTGTCTCATGTGGTTTTTAGCACACTTGAGCGGATTTTATACTGCACTTAAGCAGAGGAGAGGCCCCCCTCACATATATATATATCCGCTCACCCACGTGTTGCGTGCGAACCGTCTCAATCGAAATGATCCAGAATATTTCACTGTCCCACCCAAGTCTCTACGAAAAACCAAAATATTTCACTGGAAAAGCAAAATATCTCCCCATCCCGAGCTCTCTCTCTCTCTTGGAGCTTTCTCCATCCCATCCCGAGCTTTCTCTCTCCTGACCGACGACTGTCTCTCTCGCTCACCTTTCTCTCTCTCGACCGTCCACCAACGTCCCGGCTCAACCGAACAGCAGGTGAGCAGCCGACAATCGATTTAGCAAGTTAAATATGGATTCTTGGTCAAACTCTCTATATTGCGATATCTAACTCATGTCAGTTGAGTTTCCATCTCTCATTCTTTAATTCTAATTCCATAATACAGAACCCTAAATCCCCCTTCTCTCTATATTTCTTTCTTCACTCTCTCGCTTTTTTCATTTGATGAAGATGAATGTAAAAAAAAAAAAAAACGTGAAAAGGAGCAATTGGCATACTATGTGTTTGTGGAATTGCCCAAACAAAATTCCAAGGTCGAATCATCATGGACCTCGCCCAAATAGCAGGTGGGTTTGTTGTAGTGAGGTGTAGAGCTGTGTTTGGTTTAGTGGAGTGGAAGTTGAACTTTTTAGAGATGAGTTGATGATGCAGTGAGGTTGGAAGGGGAGCAAGGTTTTTTTTTTTTTTTTTTTTTTTTGAAATTTTTTTTCTATTCTGGATGGAGTCTTTTACAATGAGGAGATGCGCTAAGGAGGAAAGGGATTTCACTATAGATTCCGGATGGAGTCTTTTACAATGAGAAAATGGGCCAAGGAGGAAAGGTATTTCACTATAGATTCTTGATGGAGTTGTTAGGATTTCGTGTGTTGGCTAAATTCATGGGTTGGACAAAACTCTAGTGGTCTATTGAGTTGTATTTCATATTTAGAAAAAGACTTTGAAGATAGAAGACTGGACGAATTAGAAGAAGAAATCAGAAGAGAGAAAAATCGTTGAAATTCCGGATCAACAGTGGTCCGCTCGACCGACCAGTGCATTCACTTGAACAAACCCCAGACAGAAGCTGTTTCGCTTGACCCACCTTTTGTGATTGCTCGAGCCATGATCTTATATTAAAAAACAGTGGCTTGTTCGCTCGAGCGAACCTGGACGTAAAATTAGAAACCTGCCCAGTTTTCTCTCCTGATTTGTCTCAAGTTTGTGTTGCTGATTTCTAATCATTCTATAACACATGAGGAACGAATCTAAGGCTATATAAAGGACTCAAGGGCTGTTCTAAATATGGACCTCACCACTCAAATTCTGATTTGGAGATTTAATTGAGAGAATTCTTCTCTAGAGTTTTATTAAGAAGTTGTGCTGCTAAGTTCTCTAGAGTCAGTATCTTCTGCATACTTTGTAGAAGATTATCTTCTTGCAAAAAGATCTGATGAGTCAAGTGCTGGATTGAGTCTGTTGCAATTAGCGGTGTGAAGTCGTTGAAGCGTGAAGCGACACAAGGTAACTTCAGTCCTTAGGTAAGGGATATCTGGGGAAGAAATATGAGTTTCCTATAATTGCAAGATTCATAGTGCTTGATTAGATCCAGTTTGGGTCCGTGGTTTTTCACCCGGTTAGGGTTTTTCCGTAAAAATCTAGTGTCCTTGTGGTGTGCGCTTGTAATTTTATTTCTGCTACATATTTATTGTTTTTTGCACACTTTTGGGCTGATTTATTGAGTGGACCAATCTAGAGATCCCGCACCCTAATCTTTCAGGAGTATTTTACAATGAGGAGATGGGCTGAGGAGGAAATGGATTTCACTATAGCTCATCTTCTCTCACACTATTAGCAAAAGAAAAAAAAATAAAAACAAAAACAAACATATAAACAAACACAGAACCTCATTCTGTAGCTATGACTGATTGAACGGTTGTCATGATTTCTAATTTTAATTTTTTTAGTTTTTTGCTTATTAATTTCAATGGGTGTGAATCTAGGTCTGTATTGCCGACATAATTGAGCATGAAGGTCTGAGTGATTAAATGAGTGACTTTCTTGCTTACTGGTTTCAATGTATAAGAATTTCTCGCTCATTTTATTGTATTTGCTATTGATGCTTGATGCCTTCGCTCAGATCATATGCATTCTAGTATCAAAATGATATATTGTTCTTGTGGAATTTTCTAATAAGAATTACTCTGGGATTTTTTAGACCTCTGAAGCCAGAATATGCTCCAATATGAAGTTTATACTTCTACCATATGATTTCAACTACTGGGACATGAAGGGTATGCATCTATTTGTTAAGGAAGTTGGAGTTCAGCATGAAGAGCAAGTTGGGGTTGTAATGGTTTTGTAATGGAAATGGAAGTTGTATGTGTAATGATTTTGTAATTGCACATGAGTTTGTAGTCTGTAGTTGGTAATTTTGATTGAATTTTGAATTTGAACTCATTGTTGAATTTGGTCTCAATTGAATCATGGAATAGACATGGCTTTTTTGGCATGTACTTGGATTGTTGTAACCTTCAAGGGTTTGGAATGGATGCACAGGAAGATTCATGTGTTAAAATGCATGTACAGGTGGAATGTATGTAAACGTTGCTAAAATGCATATTTAAGTTACTTGGATTGAAGAACGGCTATTTACCTGAGTGGTAAGGAACGTCAATTCTTACTTGGCTGTCTGGGGTTTGAAATCAAGGTACATCATCTCTTCACGCTTGTGCAGGCTCCTTTCCCACTTGTCTGGGCTTTCTTCCTGCATATGCGGGCTTCCTTCCTACTTGAGTGGGCTACTTACCCATGTGTATGCGAGCTCTCTCTTGGGTCCCAGCACCTTTGGCTGGGGTACCAAAAAAAAAGTTACTTTATCTGTATGTACAAGTTGCTAAAATGCACGTACATATTACTTAGATTGTTCCTAAAATGCATGTACAAGTTGAAATCCATGAGTTACTACTAAATCCAAGGTCGCTTTGCATTTGGTTCAACCCATATTTATTTGTGTGATTTTGGATAGTTTTGAAACGTACAAAATGAGTGTAACCTTGTATGGATAAATGATTAAGAATTTGTGTTATCTTGAATGGTTTTGAAGGTGAAGAATCTGTTTCCCCACTCGTCTACGACAGAATCCAGCTTCAAAATTTGTTTTTCCGTAAGCTATAGAATATCACCTATATATTCCATTTGAACTCCAAAATAGGTTAAAAAATACAAACATCCAAAGATCACAAGTACCATTCGACCTGTAGCATTAAATTACAAGCATTTAAGCAATCAATCTGTAACATTCAACCTCTACAACACATCCACTTCCTTCCAATTACAAGATTATTTTTTTCACCACCACTCCATGTGTATATGAAGCTTCAGCACCAACCCAACCTCAAGAATATGAAAGATCCATAGAAATCCATTAATACATGAAACAATTCCAGCAACAAATCCATTTCAAAAATCAAATTCCAATTATAATATCCAATCACATAAAAAAATCTATCCATCAAAATTTAAAAGACCATTGCCATTCCAATCCAAATTACAACATTCAAAATACAGACTCTACTTTCAACTACGACATTCCAAATCCACTTCCATTCCAAGATTCAAAGTACAAACTCCACTTCCATTCCAATTGCAATGTTCAAAGTTTAGCTTCCATTCCATTTACAGCAACAAATCCATTCTTCCAACTGCAATGTTCAAAATTTAGGGCACGTTTGGTAATGGGAGAGGCATCCTCTTATCGGAGGAATCTTTGGTTCCACGGAATTAGACTTTCTTCTTTGAAAATTTATGAGAGAGAGGATTCATCGCATTCCACGTTTGCCAAGCACAAAGAAATCAGCGATGATTCCTTCGGATCCAAGTTTGGTAACGAGAGAGGAATCCAAAAAACAAAAGTTTTTTTTGAATTTCTCCATCTCAAATCCATTTAACATAACCCAAAAAATACTCCATTCAATATCCTCTAATCCATCCTAAAAAGCAAAAAACCATTTTGTAAACACAAAAGAATTTATGAAAATTTTGACATAATCTCCCTTTAATGGGAGAGCTTTTATTTTTTTACCTATTTAGGTATCTGTAAAATGAAACATTATATAATAACTTCATATAGCAACAATCCATGATCTGCAATAAATCAACTTCTTGTAGTCTTTTTTTTTTTTCGGCGGATGATCCCTTAGTGCGGTCTAGTGTTGTTTTGGTTGACTAGCTGCCTAGTTTTCTCCTTTTGTCTTGTTGTTTGTTTGGTGGTCTATCTGCCTTGTTTGGGATGGCATTTTTGTAAGCCTCCCATTCTACTTTTTCTTCCTATTATGGGGGCTTTCTGTCCAGTTGCTTTGTTCCTTAATACAAATTTACCTTCTAGCAAAGAAAATAAAAATAAAAATAAAACTCCCACAATGTCAATGAACGCTATAAACGATGCCACTAAACTGTCGACAAATGTATTAAATAGTCGTCTTTTTTTAAATCCAAAGAAAACTAAAAAACAAAAGACGAAAAGCTTTTAGCCAAAACACCTCAAGCACACACACTAGCACAAAATAGTCGAGTAGTTTACCAAAGAAAGAAAAACACAAGACACTCAAGTGACACGTACACTTAACTCCTATTCGTCAAGAAAACTCAGCTTTTATTCAAAACAAATATTGCCTCAAAATCCAATCAACAGTAAAAAGATGGGGCTTCCTTAGCCGACCCAAAAATTTACACAAAGGAAAAGGCACCCCCTAAAAAAGTCAAGGAATTGAGCTTCTTGAATTTTGATGTTACACTTTCTTAATAAATACTACATTTTATGTGGGCCTCATTGGTTCAATGCTCATGAGTACTACTCAGTAGTAGTTGAACTAATCTCCACCTACAACCAAGGAGTGGAAGCACCAGCAAACTTCAGGTCCTTGAGATCTCTCAGCTTGCTAGCTTGATTCTACTATCTGCTTCATCTCTCCCATGCAGCATTGAACTGGTGTTGTCATTATTGTTGTTGCTACTGTTGCTGGTATTGTTTGATTGAATACCAATCCATTGTTGTAGATAGAGAGCTGTAGCTATAGGTAATTCCAAGCTTAATGGGTCTGTTGTTGACCGAATTATCTTCACTATTTGCAACTTCAAAGCCATTGAAGTCTTTGTTTAGAGCACAAGACCCTTGGTGCACGGTTTGAGCATCTTATGGAGCACACAAATGCATAAATGTGCTAATAAGGCTAAGACTTTCATGCGAACATTTTACATTATCTTCTGTTACTAGATCACTTTGAGTGCTTCTCTTGTCAAATTCAACTCTTTTCTGCAAGATCGAGCTTCTCCAGAAAGTCATTCACTGCAATTGGTGTGAAAAAAAATCAGTAACAAGGACTGATGATAACTTAAAAAATGAGGAATTGTATTTACACCCGAGCAAGGATTTGTCATGACTAAAACTATGAGTAAATTCTTTTACACCCAAGAAGCAACCTTATCTTTGAAATTTAATGAGCGACTTTCAAGAAGCAGCCATATCTTTGAAATTTAATGAGCAATCAGTAGCAAATAGGGTTGTAAACGGGTTGGTTCCGGTCTGGGTCCATGGTGGACCCAAAACCGGAGCCGTTAAGGAGAAAATATAACAAGTACCGACTGATCTCATCTTACATTTCGGTCAATGGAAATCACGAGTGGGAAAATGCTATATATCTACATCAAAATATATGTCAGAGATTGTATGACCCTAGGCCTTTGCAGTAAGGACACATTGCACCTTCATCCACCCATTCCAGGAACTGAAAAGCAAAGTTAACATAAACAAAGGAAGCATATAAGGCAACAAACAGTAAAAAGTAGGGTGAGATGTTGAGGCTGTGGAATGTCTAATCATCCCATTAGAATACATAATAATAACTAATGACTTATATATAACATCCCAAAACCTGCACAATTTGGATGCATCTTGCCCTGCACAATTTGGTCCACTATTGTAAATTAGAAACCACATTAAGTTGCAATGTTTTTTCTGTACCCACATCATTACGAGAAAAGGGTGGTTGTAGCACTGTCTTATTTTAAAAAGAAACTCAAGAATGAAAGCAAAATTGTGAAGGATTCTCCCTTGAGTAACAACCAAATAGAACTTGATCTGTTATCATTTTTGTATGGACCGAACTCAATCTAATTTGAAAACCAGGTTATGTTTTTAAAAATGAGTTTGTACTAGTTATGCATCAAAATGTAATACTTCAATAAGAGAATTCCTTGAAGGCACATGGACATGACTCCTTGCAGTAAAGTAGGCACGAGCATTACTTATTGCAGGAAAGTGGGCATGGGCATGATTCCTGTAGGAGGCCAAAACCCTATACAATTTTTGCATTTTAAAACCATTATGATGCAACCACTGCCTAGCTTGCTAATTCTCATGCTCATTCATAATACAAGTAAAAATAGAAATAAAGATAAGGAAATTAAGTTCTCATTGGTTGCTAGGAAATAGGGATATTTTCAAATAAGGAAAACAATAGAGAAAATATGTTGAGGAAGCATTATCAGAGAAACTGAAAACAATAGAGAAAAATAGCACGGCAGAGGGGCAAAACTTCATGTAGTGGATAAGCACAACAGAGACATGTTTATAGTAAAACAGAAACTCATTAGCAAAACAGAGAATTAAGTTTGAACACCAAGACTCTATTGATAATTTCATATGCTCTTATTGAAAAAATGTTACAAAAACAACCACTGATTTTTGACAACTGACTAAGAATTTTGCTGATAGCATACCTTTGAAACGTTTTTGAAAAGCAGTGTTTTGAGATGCATGTCTTGAAGACATTCTTCCTTTTGTAGATTCTATTGGTCCTGAAAATCTAAATATGTCATCTCTAAAGTCATCAAGAGTCTAAACTCAAAGATCCTACATAAGAACAAATGTAATGGACTGGATAGATGTGACAAAGAAATCATGCCAATTTGGCACTCACAATCAAGCCTGAAAAAAAATGAAGCATAAGTGCATTTAAAGAAAACAGGTTATATCATATTCATTCTCTTCACAACCTTTTTACATGAGGAATGAAGTGAAATAATAAGGTTTGGAACATCAATCAAATTTAATTTTTGAAGCTGGCAAGTCTTTCATGTTTGGAGTGTCATATGGAAAATGAAAATGCAACCAAACCCTTAACAAAGTTATTATTCTTTTTTTTTTTGGAAAAGATAGGTATATATTTCCAAATGAAAGGGCTGAATATACAAAATAATGAAGAGAAGCCCCACCGCACTTGCACCCTACTATAGTTGTTGTTGGCTTTTCCTCTTTCTCCATCTGTTTTAACTTGTTACCCTCTATTTTGCAATGATTGTACAACATCTCAGTATTAAAAAATATAATTCAATTGAAATATGGAATTGGGAGTGACTTCTTTATTAGCATGCTGGAAAAAGACATAGGAATAACATAGATTCTTGGCTCTTTGTCAATTTTCTTTAATTTTTATTTCTATCTAACTTTCCATGACACTGAAGTTTATATGGTAAGCTTTTGGTGCAATTTAATGTGGAGAAAGAAAAAAACAGAGAGTGCTTTCTATATATACACATATTTAAAAAACATTAAGTTACTTGCAATCTAGAAGCACATGTACTTTTTTCTGATAAAACTCGTAATAATAAGTACTTATAGAACTCTTGGGATAGGATACCCATTTCCATATGACTCTGTCCATCTTGTCATCCATGTCCGTGTGTGTAGGCATCATAGGTTTTACAAGTTATTTTGTGACATTCATGTTAGCCAAATAAAGGATGAGCCGACAATACAACGCAAGCACCAGAACCAGATGGATGGAATAACTTCAGATGAGAAATTGAACAGAAGCCAATGAATAACCTCACATGAGAAATCCAGTTATTTATCAACATAAAGGTAGTTTCTCTTCACCCAGTGAATGTTTTGCATTGGTTGGACGTTGACACAACCCTTTCCCTGCAAATCAAAGTTCCAAATGACAAACAACACAACAACAACTAAATTAAATTCCATCCTCTTTGAAACTTCAACTAAATAATTCACATTCAACAAGTACTCCTTTCAACTGAGAGACAATAATCACTTAATAAATATTTTTCAGTTCACTAAATCAACTGCATTTCAATGCAAATCCCAAACAAACGCAAACATTATCTTCTTTTGAATGGGGTAATAGAAATGGTTTTACTAAACCGAACAAAAGAAATAGATAATAGGCACAAAATAATTATTAAAAGTAACATATTCATGTCCAAAATCCACACTGACACTGCATAGAAATCAAGAAATATGCAAGAAATGTATCAAGAAATATGCAAGAAATGTGGGATCTAAATGAAAGAAATTTTCTTATTTTTTGCATGGATATTTTTAGACAAAACTTACTTGGTGGAGGTTAGAGGAGTACCGTGTCAGAAGCATGACCTAATCAATGTAGAACTAGAGGAAAGTGGAGGCATAAGCTAAAAATCCCTGTGAAAACCTGAATCTATTTTTGCATAAAATCAAAATCTTCCATTCCTCAAAGAAAAGAGGCAAGATTGAGGGAAAAAATGACAAAACAAAAAGGAAATAGAAAAAACCCTAACCTAACATGTGTTTTCAAAAAATCGATCGGAGGGAGGGAGCTCGTGGAGTCCAACAGTGGGCGGTGGGAAGAGGTCTGGAGTATGCCGAAGGGCTGTGTCATTGAAAGACCATCGTTCCCTTGTCGTTGACAAGGGAGAGAGGAGTGAGAGAGTCCGATCGCAGCAAAGCGAGAGCAGCAACCTTCTCCTTTCAAACCAGGGGTGGTCGCCTCTAGTGGTAGCAGAGAAGTCCGGTCGGTTGCCTCTCGTCGCACCAACAGCAGAGAATAGGGTTTTCGACATGGAGGAAGAGTGATTTGAAATCGAGAGAAGAGTCGAGTCGAGTTCTGTGCGGATTTTTTGTTTAAATACCCCGCCTTTAAAATCAATGATTTACGGGATTCGACAGGGGGTGGTCCGATCGATGAAAACTGCGATTTCGTGGAGAAGGGACGTCCTCGTTCTCCAGTTTCAATTGCATCCGAACGTGGGTTTTCCGCACAAGCACTGAAAATGGGCGAGGATTCCGCCCTGAAGACCATTGCCAAACGTGCCCTTAAGCTTCCATTCCATTTGCAGCAACAAACCCATTCAGTCATATGATACCCTTTCCACACTACTGATTTCTTGACGTAACAGAAGTTTCTTCTGTGAGAGACTAGTTCTAAAATTTCTGCTGCCAAATAACACAACTAACATTAGACTACTTGTCAATCGTTTTCATCATCTTATAATTCACACAACCACTAACAAATACAAGAACTATGGGTGGAAAGTATTTGAGGACGCATCCATATCTAGAAATGTCATGGGCAATGTCATGAGATGTTAACCAAAAAAAAATTTTGTAGAAAGAAGAGTCATTTCCATATAAATAAGAATAGACAGAGTGATGCTCAAGGCAAGGAGCCTGAAGTTGAAAAGAATTCAAACCGGAGGAGACCTCGGGTGAAACAGCAGTGGGCGAAGAAACGCTAAGGGAGAAGTGTAGACACTGGTACCGTTAAGGGAGAGGAGACGCTTTCGTTCAAGGGTTCTTTTTAAAATGAGCGGGCCACTGGAACTCCTTTTGGCGGCTTCCCACCTTAATGTGCAGCACGGGATGCTCCATGTCGCACGTATACGAGCGGACGCCCTCCTCAACTTGAGGTGAGAGAGGCCCCCTCTATCTATCTATCTATATATATATATATATATATATATATATATATATATATAGGGGCCTGCTCCCCTGCACTGCAGTGGAGCTTATTTTCAGCTGGGATCGTGCGGCGGAATGCAACGTGCGGGCGAAACACAAAATGGTGAGTTTTTCGCTGTGCCCGCTAATTTTTCAATTTCCCCCTTCTTAGACCTACCCGCCCCTGTCTCTCTCAAAACTCTCAGCGAAGTTCTCTGTCTCTCGCCTCGCTCTCAGCTCTCTCTCTCTCTCTCGCCTCGCTCTCTCTCTCGCTCTCAGCTCTCTCTCTCTCTCGCCTCGCTCTCTCTCTCTCGCTCTCAGCTCTCTCTCTCTCGCCTCGCTCTCAGCTCGCCTCGCTGTCAGCTCTCTCTCGCTCTCAGCTCTCTCTCTCTCTCTCGCCTCGCTCTCAGCTCTCTCTCTCTCAGCTCTCTCAGCTCGCCTCGCTCTCAGCTCTCTGTCTCTCGCCTCGCTCTCTCTCTCTCTCGCCTCGCTCTCAGCTCTCTCTCTCTCTCGCCTCGCTCTCGGCTCTCTGTCTCTCGCCTCGCTCTCAGCTCTCTCTCTCTCTCTCGCCTCGCTCTCTCTCTCGCTCTCAGCTCTCTGTCTCTCGCCTCGCTCTCTCTCTCTCGCTCTCAGCTCTCTGTCTCTCGCCTCGCTCTCTCTCTCTCGCTCTCAGCTCTCTCTCTCTCTCTCGCTCTCAGCTCTCTCTCTCTCTCCCATCTCGCTGCGGCAAACCCTCTCTCCCTCTTCCGCCATCGCTGCTGCGATCTCTCTCTCTCCCTCTCGTGTCTGCAGCGTGCTGCTCTCCCTCTCAGCTCGATCTGTCTCTCGCGACTTCATATTTTCATTCGAGTTTTTGACTCCAAGGCCCAAAGAGGACATTGAGAAGCTCATGTCGACCGCAGAGCGGAGACTACACACTACACCAAAAACGGGAATTTGGAACGCTTTGGGAACGGTTTAACGGATTAGGAACGGACGGATTAGGAACGGTAAAGCGTTCCAATTTCCTGTTTTCCGTTCCTAATCCGTTAATCCGTTCCAAAAATAGGAAATTGGAACGCTTTTGGAACGGTTTAACAGATTAGGAACGGGCGAATCAGGAACGGAAATGCGTTCCAATTTTCCGTTTTTGGTGTAGTGACAGAAAAGAAGTTCCGAGTTTCATTAGCAAGGAAGCTCTTAATTTGATCAGCCATGGAAGTCTTTGGGTCTCTTGCATCAAGACTTCCAAGTGTCTATCCTGTCTTGCCATCTCCGTTCTCATCACCCAACTGCAGAAGACAGGTTTGTGAATGAAACGCCACAGCAATTTTTTTTTTTTTTTGCTCTCTCTGTTTCTCCATCCTGGTTTTTGTTATCTACTCTTTTGAATGAACCTGGGTTGTAAAAATTCGTTCTTTTTACTGATCTTCAATTCTAATGGAGTGCTCTTGGATCTTGTCTTGGTTAGTGCTGATATGGGTTTTGGTTTTCTTTTTTTTTTTTTTTTTTCAGTACTCTGTGAGAGCAGGTGGTTCGGGTGATGAAGGGAAGGTTGCGAGAAGGAAGGAAACAAATAGTTGGAAGATTGACTTCTCAGGAGAGAAGCCCGCAACTCCCTTGTTGGATACAATCAATTACCCAATTCATATGAAGAATCTTTCTACAAGGGTAAGCATGTTCATGGACTTGGTAATTCTTATTTTGATGTTGTGGATGTTGGTTAGAGAGATTTGTAACGTGGGTTTTGATGGATGTCCCTTTTTTGCATAGATTAGTGAAGTTTTTTTTTTTTTTTTACTTTTGAGCATACTTGATTCATGGATTTGGTAATGCTGGTTGGTTTTTCCTGTTTATAAAGGAGAGATTAATTATGATGAGAGAGTTTTTTTTTTTTTTTTTCGCCAGATTAATGACATGACTGTTGGATAGATTAAGGGATCTGGTTTAGTCACAGGTGATGATGCATGTTCATGGCATGATGCTTGCTTGTGTCTTGATTGGAGGAATCAAAGTTGTAGATTATGAAAGGTCGAGTGTACTTTTGTTAACGGAAATTGTTTTGTTCATGAATGATTAATGGGGTTGTTCTGTGTTCTATGTGGTTTTCTTTTTGAACTTTATCAGGATCTTGATCAGTTAGCAGCAGAGCTTAGAGCAGATATAGTCTATTCAGTTTCAAAAACAGGTGGACATCTAAGTTCAAGCCTAGGGGTAGTGGAGCTGTCTGCTGATTTGGATGGATGAGGTCGCCACTGAATATGCACCGGGGCAAAGTATTGGACGTGTGCAAATTGATGGGCAAGAAGATGAAAGGAGAACGTCACTTGAAGAGATGAAGCAGGAGATTAAACATGACATTAAACTTTTGAGAGAAAGTGTAGACGCGCTGAAGCAATACTCAAATTATTGCAGGTTTATATTGATGGTGTTTCTAGTATTTGTTGCATATGCATGAGGATCAAACTTTGCAACTTGAGGAATAGCTTATGACTTGTGGGAGGATGTTTTCAAGCAAGAACAAGTTTTATAGCAGATGGGCAGTTTAGAAGAATGTTGTATGAGAACCTTCAACTTCTAGGAGAATGTTGTATTTTGAATGTTGTTTAGTGTCCTTGTATGTCTGTGTGTAGCCTCATCCAAAGTGGGCCATGAGCTGTATGAGAACATTCTGCCTCGTTCTAAATAGATTTGCAATATGTATATTAAGCGACAAAAAATTGTCAAATTTAAAAGGATCATGTTCTCAACCTTTTGATGAAATGTTTTATTGTGGCTTTGATCAGGTTGTTATTCAGCCTTATTAGCTGTAGCAGGCCTCAAGACGCTGATTTTTTATTGAAGTTTCTAATTGAATCATCTCAATTTTGGAAAAAGAAAAGGTACAACGTTTTACACAAGCATAGGTCTATGTTTTACAAGAGCTGTCTAGCTCGTTTTCATGGCATTTTCATTCGAGGACTATAAAACTGAGAATCTCGTATGGAATCAATGATAAACCCCATGTTTCACCAGTCACAACACTCTATGAGTTGAAATCCTCATTCATCTTCACCAGTCCCCATGTTTCAGCAGATCTGAACCCACTTTGTTGGCGAGTGCAGAACTGGGCAAACGCAATTTTAAAACTGACTTGGGTCTAAGTTATGGTTTCAAGCTCTTAACAAATTGTTTCAAACTACCAATGCACATCACCTCTGGAAGTTAGATTTTAAATTTAAATGTGATTATGGTTGCCTTTAGTGTTCGTGCTGAAACCTTGCTGAGTGCCCGTGTTTGGGGCACTGGTTAGCCCACTTCCCGCGGTTCATTTTTTCTGAAATTTGGGGATTTCCAAGTCCATATGATGGACTTTAATTATGCTAATTTTCAGTTAGAAACAAGCACTTTTGCGATGTTTTCAACGGTCGCACTTTTTCAAGTCGGTGGACAAAATCTGCACAGACGTTGCTGAGTACCCCTGTTTAGGGAATTTTTTAGCCCACTTCCCGCGGTTCATTTTTTCTGAAATTTGGGGATTTCCAAGTCCATATGATGGACTTTAATTCTGCTAATTTTCAGTTAGAAACAAGCACTTTTGCGATGTTTTCAACGGTCGCACTTTTTCAAGTCGGTGGACAAAATCTGCACAGACGTTGCTGAGTACCCCTGTTTAGGGAATTTTTTAGCCCACTTCCCGAGGTTCATTTTTTCTGAAATTTGGGGATTTCCAAGTCCATATGATGGACTTTAATTCTGCTAATTTTCAGTTAGAAACAAGAACTTTTGCGATGTGTTCAACGGTCGCACTTTTTCAAGTCGGTGGACAAAATCTGCACAGACGTTGCTGAGTACCCCTGTTTAGGGAATTTTTTAGCCCACTTCCCGCGGTTCATTTTTTCTGAAATTTGGGGATTTCCAAGTCCATATGATGGACTTTAATTCTGCTAATTTTCAGTTAGAAACAAGAACTTTTGCGATGTTTTCAACGGTCGCACTTTTTCAAGTCGGTGGACAAAATCTGCACAGACGTTGCTGAGTACCCCTGTTTAGGGAATTTTTTAGCCCACTTCCCGAGGGAATTTTTGGTCAAACTTTGGGGGTTTGAAAGTCCATATTCGGAACTTTAAATCTGCATTTTTTAGATCGAAAAAAAATCACGTTTGCCTCGTTTTCAACTCGCTCACTTTTCCAACTCCCTCGATAAAATCTGCTGAAAACCTTGCTGAGTACCCCTGTTTGGGGCACTGGTTAACCCACTTCCCGAGGGAGTTTTTGGACGAAATTTGGGGGTTTGAAAGTCCATATTCTGAACTTTAAATCTGCAATTTGTAGATCGAAAACAATAGCGTTTGCCTCGTTTTCAACTCGCTCACTTTTCCAACGCAGTCGATAAAATCTGCTGAAAACCTTGCTGAGTACCCCTGTTTGGGGCACTGGTTAACCCACTTCCCGAGGGAGTTTTTGGACGAAATTTGGGGGTTTGAAAGTCCATATACTGAACTTTAAATCTGCAATTTTCCGATCGAAAAAAATCGCGTTTGCCTCGTTGTCAACTTCCGCACTTTTCCAACGCAGTCGTTGTTGAGTACCCCTGTTTGGGGCTCTGGTTAACCCACTTACCGAGGGAGTTTTTGGACGAAATTTGGGGCTCTCGGAGTCCATATCATGAACTCAAAATCTGCAATTTTTGGGTCCAAAAAATTCGCGTTTGGCAGGTGCAACAGCCGCGCACTTTTCCAACCCAGAGGGTTGAATCTGCTGAATCCAATCTGAGCACCCCTGTTTAGGTCGCCGGTTGACCCACTTCCCGTGGGAGTTTTTTGATGAAATTTGGGGCTCTCGGAGTCCATATCATGAACTCAAAATCAACAATTTTTAGGTCCAAAAAATTATCGTTTGGCACGTGCAACAGCGGCGCACTTTTCCTGTCCTAATGCTGCATTTTATAGCACTTGGTGCAATTTTCTGACTGATCTCTTTTCATTTCTTGTGTCGGGCCATATGAAAATTGCAATTTGATTAATATGGATATGGTGTTCCACATTAATGGAACCCTTGTTTTGCTTCTCTGTAAATTCATGATATGGTCTTCTCGGAGTCCATATCATTTCTTGTTTTGCGTTGGAAAAGTGCGGAAGTTGAAAACGAGGCAAACGCGATTGTTTTCGATCGAAAAATTGCAGATTTAAAGTTCAGTATATGGACTTTCAAACGCCCAAATTTCATCCAAAATCTCCCTCGGGAAGTGGGTTAACCAGTGCCCCAAACAGGAGTACTCAGCAAGGTTTTCAGCAGATTTTATCGACTGCGTTGGAAAAGTGAGCGAGTTGAAAACGAGGCAAACGTGATTTTTTTCGATCTAAAAAATGCAGATTTAAAGTTCAGAATATGGACTTTCAAACCCCCAAATTTTGTCCAAAAACTCCCTCGGGAAGTGGGCTAAAAAATTCCCTAAACAGGGGTACTCAGCAACGTCTGTGCAGATTTTGTCCACCGACTTGAAAAAGTGCGACCGTTGAAAACATCGCAAAAGTGCTTGTTTCTAACTGAAAATTAGCAGAATTAAAGTCCATCATATGGACTTGGAAATCCCCAAATTTCAGAAAAAATGAACCGCGGGAAGTGGGCTAAAAAATTCCCTAAACAGGGGTACTCAGCAACGTCTGTGCAGATTTTGTCCACCGACTTGAAAAAGTGCGACCGTTGAAAACATCGCAAAAGTGCTTGTTTCTAACTGAAAATTAGCAGAATTAAAGTCCATCATATGGACTTGGAAATCCCCAAATTTCAGAAAAAATGAACCGCGGGAAGTGGGCTAACCAGTGCCCCAAACACGGGCACTCAGCAAGGTTTCAGCACGAACACTAAAGGCAACCATAATCACATTTAAATTTAAAATCTAACTTCCAGAGGTGATGTGCATTGGTAGTTTGAAACAATTTGTTAAGAGCTTGAAACCATAACTTAGACCCAAGTCAGTTTTAAAATTGCGTTTGCCCAGTTCTGCACTCGCCAACAAAGTGGGTTCAGATCTGCTGAAACATGGGGACTGGTGAAGATGAATGAGGATTTCAACTCATAGAGTGTTGTGACTGGTGAAACATGGGGTTTATCATTGATTCCATACGAGATTCTCAGTTTTATAGTCCTCGAATGAAAATGCCATGAAAACGAGCTAGACAGCTCTTGTAAAACATAGACCTATGCTTGTGTAAAACGTTGTACCTTTTCTTTTTCCAAAATTGAGATGATTCAATTAGAAACTTCAATAAAAAATCAGCGTCTTGAGGCCTGCTACAGCTAATAAGGCTGAATAACAACCTGATCAAAGCCACAATAAAACATTTCATCAAAAGGTTGAGAACATGATCCTTTTAAATTTGACAATTTTTTGTCGCTTAATATACATATTGCAAATCTATTTAGAACGAGGCAGAATGTTCTCATACAGCTCATGGCCCACTTTGGATGAGGCTACACACAGACATACAAGGACACTAAACAACATTCAAAATACAACATTCTCCTAGAAGTTGAAGGTTCTCATACAACATTCTTCTAAACTGCCCATCTGCTATAAAACTTGTTCTTGCTTGAAAACATCCTCCCACAAGTCATAAGCTATTCCTCAAGTTGCAAAGTTTGATCCTCATGCATATGCAACAAATACTAGAAACACCATCAATATAAACCTGCAATAATTTGAGTATTGCTTCAGCGCGTCTACACTTTCTCTCAAAAGTTTAATGTCATGTTTAATCTCCTGCTTCATCTCTTCAAGTGACGTTCTCCTTTCATCTTCTTGCCCATCAATTTGCACACGTCCAATACTTTGCCCCGGTGCATATTCAGTGGCGACCTCATCCATCCAAATCAGCAGACAGCTCCACTACCCCTAGGCTTGAACTTAGATGTCCACCTGTTTTTGAAACTGAATAGACTATATCTGCTCTAAGCTCTGCTGCTAACTGATCAAGATCCTGATAAAGTTCAAAAAGAAAACCACATAGAACACAGAACAACCCCATTAATCATTCATGAACAAAACAATTTCCGTTAACAAAAGTACACTCGACCTTTCATAATCTACAACTTTGATTCCTCCAATCAAGACACAAGCAAGCATCATGCCATGAACATGCATCATCACCTGTGACTAAACCAGATCCCTTAATCTATCCAACAGTCATGTCATTAATCTGGCGAAAAAAAAAAAAAAAAACTCTCTCATCATAATTAATCTCTCCTTTATAAACAGGAAAAACCAACCAGCATTACCAAATCCATGAATCAAGTATGCTCAAAAGTAAAAAAAAAAAAAAAAACTTCACTAATCTATGCAAAAAAGGGACATCCATCAAAACCCACGTTACAAATCTCTCTAACCAACATCCACAACATCAAAATAAGAATTACCAAGTCCATGAACATGCTTACCCTTGTAGAAAGATTCTTCATATGAATTGGGTAATTGATTGTATCCAACAAGGGAGTTGCGGGCTTCTCTCCTGAGAAGTCAATCTTCCAACTATTTGTTTCCTTCCTTCTCGCAACCTTCCCTTCATCACCCGAACCACCTGCTCTCACAGAGTACTGAAAAAAAAAAAAAAAAAAGAAAACCAAAACCCATATCAGCACTAACCAAGACAAGATCCAAGAGCACTCCATTAGAATTGAAGATCAGTAAAAAGAACGAATTTTTACAACCCAGGTTCATTCAAAAGAGTAGATAACAAAAACTAGGATGGAGAAACAGAGAGAGCAAAAAAAAAAAAAAATTGCTGTGGCGTTTCATTCACAAACCTGTCTTCTGCAGTTGGGTGATGAGAACGGAGATGGCAAGACAGGATAGACACTTGGAAGTCTTGATGCAAGAGACCCAAAGACTTCCATGGCTGATCAAATTAAGAGCTTCTTTGCTAATGAAACTCGGAACTTCTTTTCTGTAGTCTCCGCTCTGCGGTCGACATGAGCTTCTCAATGTCCTCTTTGGGCCTTGGAGTCAAAAACTCGAATGAAAATATGAAGTCGCGAGAGACAGATCGAGCTGAGAGGGAGAGCAGCACGCTGCAGACACGAGAGGGAGAGAGAGATCGCAGCAGCGATGGCGGAAGAGGGAGAGAGGGTTTGCCGCAGCGAGATGGGAGAGAGAGAGAGAGCTGAGAGCGAGAGAGAGAGAGAGCTGAGAGCGAGAGAGAGAGAGCGAGGCGAGAGACAGAGAGCTGAGAGCGAGAGAGAGAGCGAGGCGAGAGAGAGAGAGAGCTGAGAGCGAGGCGAGAGACAGAGAGCCGAGAGCGAGGCGAGAGAGAGAGAGAGCTGAGAGCGAGGCGAGAGAGAGAGAGAGCGAGGCGAGAGACAGAGAGCTGAGAGCGAGGCGAGCTGAGAGAGCTGAGAGAGAGAGAGCTGAGAGCGAGGCGAGAGAGAGAGAGAGAGCTGAGAGCGAGAGAGAGCTGAGAGCGAGGCGAGCTGAGAGCGAGGCGAGCTGAGAGCGAGGCGAGAGAGAGAGAGAGCTGAGAGCGAAAGAGAGAGAGCGAGGCGAGAGACAGAGAGCTGAGAGCGAGAGAGAGAGCGAGGCGAGA
The DNA here is from genome assembly GCA_029852735.1 of Persea americana. NCBI lineage: Eukaryota > Viridiplantae > Streptophyta > Magnoliopsida > Laurales > Lauraceae > Persea > Persea americana. The sequence goes on from CM056812.1 coordinate 4,824,964, forward strand.
GAGAGAGAGAGCTGAGAGCGAGGCGAGAGACAGAGAACTTCGCTGAGAGTTTTGAGAGAGACAGGGGCGGGTAGGTCTAAGAAGGGGGAAATTGAAAAATTAGCGGGCACAGCGAAAAACTCACCATTTTGTGTTTCGCCCGCACGTTGCATTCCGCCGCACGATCCCAGCTTAAAATAAGCTCCACTGCAGTGCAGGGGAGCAGGCCCCATATATATATATATATAGATATATATATGGGATACGGTCCAGTGAGGACCGTCCTTACTCAAGTTTATAAAGACTCATCCACACCGACAAAGAGAACCTCTCATCCAACGATCCTCAGCGCCCATATAAAAGGAACAGCGGGAAATGAAAAAAAAAAAAAAAGAAGAGGGTCCAGGTTTCGTTGGAAGAAAAAAAAAACCAGATATGAGGGATGAGTTTGCCCCTTTGTCATGCCTTCCGCGCCCTCCATCTTCCTGGAATCTTTCTCATACTCTCTCTCCCTCGATCGGTTAGACGCACGATCTCGTCCCACTTCTTCGCATGCCCTCGCTTAATCTCGCCCTAAATCCATCGACAAATGAAAAAAGGGCCGGACGAGTTTTCTCTTAAGTCTGAGTTCGCCCCTCTTCCTTGTCTCTCCCTCTGTCTTCCAATCACGCTCACCTATCTCTGATCCAGACTCTCTCAATCCGTGCACAGGTACATCTATCTTTCATTCTCTATTCCTCTCATCTCTCACCCAATCCTACCAAAACCCCAATCACGACTATTGGGTTGGGGACTTAGAGTATGTTTCAAAAATGAGATTTTGGCTTTTATGGCATGCTATGATTCAAGATCTTGGGGCTTTAGTGCTTGTTTTGTAAAGAAAATCGGGGCTTTTATGGCATGCTATCATTCAAAGTTTTGGGTTTTAGAGTTTGTTACAAAAATGAAATTGGGGTTTCTATGGCATGCAGATTAGTCCACTGAATTCTCTACAATTTTTGTTTTTAGTGTTTTTTGTTGCTGGGGTTATTTTATCTTCCCCAACTAGTCGCTGTTTAACAAGGTGGGATCCCATACTACACCATCAACTGATCATCCAGTAGACCTATCCTGGCAGTTTACACTGCAGAGATTGTGGGAAAGCCTCGTCCACAGCGACGAAGGTACCAGACATTGCATATGCATGTTATAGAGAGTTACATGATTCTTAATAGTGCCTTGCCTCTACTATGCCGAAATCCTAAGGCCTTGAGAATGTACATTGGGACATATATGTCTCCCTGATGCACTTACCTTAGCCCTTAATCAGTGTGTTGTATTTACATTGTTTAGAAACAGTGTGACAATCCACACTCAGATGATTTCAGCCCCTTAACGGGATGGCTAGGATCTTCCAATATGGGTTTTGTTTTATGATATGGTGTGTCTACCCTGGACCCAATCAAATTAATGTGCGTGTGTTTAGGCTACCTCATAAACCAGTCACTATGTGTTGTTAAGGTTTCAAATATAGCATTAACTATTTTTTATGTGTGTAAAACTTTATGCAGGATGGAAATGGCTGTGGTGCGTTTCTTTGGAAAGATGAAGTAGCAAATTGGCATCTTGCTGAAGCTAATTCAACGACGTGTGAAAGAGAAAATTGGAGAGAAGAAAAGCCCCATCCGATACGTCTATTGAAACCAGGTTTGGAGAAGCAAAAGAACACCCTTGAGGTATCATGTCCATAATTAATATTTTAACTTTGAAGAAATTGTGCTATAGCACTTGAACAATCTTGAATGCATATTTTTACCCAGGTTTTATCCTTTCATTCCGCCGCTCGCAAGGGACTATCCATGGATGACCCTATCTCTTTTCACCCAGCTCTGTTTTCTCAGACCTTGCCCGCTGGTAATGAGGTAGAAGAGTTCTCCAGCTCGGACCAGGAAGAAAACCCAAACCACAATGGAAACACTCAGGTATTTCTCAAATAATATATTTTGGATTTACTTTATTTTTATTTTATCTATTTAATTTTGTGTTCAGAATATATGATGGGCAACTATTCTATGTTATTTACTTGACAATGTCTCTGTTCATGAGTGATCCCTGAGAATAATTTTTTTCCTTCATGTATAATCTGGGACTGTTGTTCACATTTTTCAATGGATGAGAAGTTGGAATCAGCTGCATCTTCCATGAGTAGAATCTTCATACCCGAAGTAGACGAAGATAAGACCCCACGGTTGGGAATGTATTTGCATGACTTGGAAGAAGCTTACGAATTTTATAATACTTATGCGAGGGCTGCTGGTTTTGGTATTAGACGTGGTTCAGATAAAAAAAAGAGGGGTGAAGTATATTGGAAGCAGTTTATGTGCGCTAAACAAGGTCAGAGGGTAGAAAAGGAAGGAGGTGATTTTGTGTCACAGAAGCGTGTTCCATATACGAGAGAAAATTGTAGAGCGGAGATCGTTGTGAAAAAAATTACAAGCGGACATTGGGTTGTTAACAAATTTGTTGAAGAACATACTCATGTCTTATCTACCCCACGTAAGACACATATGTTTCGTTCACACCGTAAAATTACTCCAGCTCATAAAAAATTAATAGATGCATTTGAAGAAAATAACATACGACCGGCAAATCAAATGGGGCTCTTAAGCACACAAGCCGGTGGTTCAGGAGCAGTTGGTTTCAATGAGCAGGACATGCGAAATCACCATCGAGACAAGCAGAACGCAAAGAAGGGGCGAGATGGTAAGATGTTGTATGAGTATTTTGAATACATGAAAGAAATGAATCCGGGTTTTTCTTATTCTATAGAGACAGATGAGAACAATCAAATCAAGCATGTATTTTGGGCAGATCACCTATGTCGTCTTTCATACATTGTTTTTGGTGATGTTGTTACTTTTGACACAACATATCAAACCAATAAATATGATCTTATCTTCGGTGCATTTATGGGAGTAAATCACCATGATCAAACGGTCATCTTTGGAAGTGGTTTTTTATCAAATGAGAGTTTTGATTCATTTGTGTGGCTATTTAGACGTTGGTTGGAAGCTATGCCTGCGGGTCCACCGGAAGCAATTGTAACAGACCAAGATCCCGCGATGAGTAAAGCAATCAAGCACGTTATGCCTGCCACACGACATCGATTTTGTGTCTGGCACATTATGCAAAAGTTGCCATCCAAGTTAGGCGGACTTGCAATTCATGCTGACGGTCTTATGGATGCAATAAAAAAAGCTGTTTACAATGCTGTCTCAACGGATCATTTTGAGATGGAATGGGCCAAGATACGAAATCAATAAACTTGAAAGAAGACAGTTGGCTAGAAGACATGTACACGCTTCGTGAGATGTGGATACCAATCTTCTTAAGGGGCATGTTTTTTGCGGGAATGTCATCGTCACAGAGAAGTGAAAGTTTCAATGCATTCCTTAAGCAGTTTGAAACACATAAGTGTGGTTTGCATGACTTTATGATGCGCTTTGAACGTGCCATTACTCGTCAAAGGTATCAAGAGCTAAAAGCGGAGCATGAAAACTTGCAAACGAGGCCAAAGCTCCTAACTGGTTTGGAGATGGAGGAACAAATGGCTGGAATATATTCGAGAAAAATTTTCCATGAGTTTCAGGTACAATTCATGGCAATGGTGTCATCCATTCCAAAACTTGTAAAGGAAAATGCGTCAGAGAGCATTTATGATGTTTGGTCCATGAAAAATAAGTGCAAAACTTCTGAAAGGGTCATTTTCAACAAAGATTCTAAATGTGCAAATTGCTCTTGCAAACTATTTGAGTTTCGAGGAATTCCTTGCAGTCATATAATTGTTGCGTTGAAACACGAGATGATTTTCACCTTGCCTGAGCATTTTATATTAAAGAGATGGACTTCTCATGCGAGAGATGGTACAGAATATAGCAAATGTTTGATCGTGGGGAATACTACTGGTGGCACCTCGTTGATTGTCCGGCATGGTGATTTGTCGTATTGGGGCAACATGGTTTCTAATGAGGCAAGTATGTGTTCAAAGACGTACGAATATGCAAGAAATGTTTTGACTGATCTTCATAAAATGTGTCGCCAAATGAATCAACTTGAACTTGGAGGAGAACATACATCAAGTGGAAAAAACAAAATGGTTAGTGACGCAGTTAGTGAAGCAGTGCAATTGATTGAACCACCTCATGCTACAACAAAGGTGTCGCGACCCCGGACCGGGGGCCCACGGGACCGCGACGGGGTGTGGTGTTATGGATAGCGAACCACACCCGTGTAGTGATTATTGTACATTTCTTTAATTTCCCACAGGTTTCCGCGGTGAGGATTCCTCATACAATCATAGAACATTTACATAGGTGCGGAAGCGTGTAGCAAATCAAACTCTTATTCCAATCACATTAAATAAGACTGTTAATGAACAAGTATAGCATGATGTCAGAGTGAGCAATGATCTCATTTGCATTCCCAAAATATCAAGTTAAAGTTTAACAAAAGAACAAGTTAATTAACATTCCCCAAAAATAAAGGCCAACAAAGGCCAGTACAACCCAAAAGTATAAAACAAGAATCACTCTATAAACTCCCAAAATGTTCGCAGCTCAAAGCTAAACCGAATGTCTACATGACATCGTCAGCTTGCCATTCCACTAATCGCTGCGGTTCATCAACCGCCTCCTCTGACTCCTCCTCAAGGGCAATAACGGGAACTGGACCTGAGTACCACAAAAATGGGTCAGACACGACGGTCTGGCAGGTGGGTGAATAGATAAACCAAGAAAGAAATCAAACATATCATAGTTATAACGAAAACCGTCATAAAACAGGGTGCATAGTTCATTTGAAATACAAATGCAATATAAAGCATGCGGGGTATTCAAGGTACAGGAACTGACTAGATGGCAACCACACTAAAGCCAAATCCTCTCTATCACTAGAGTGACGAGAGCACATTGCGTGCATTGGGCTCAATCACACGAAGTGACGAGAACCAATATTATAAACAGATACATATACATATACATATAGCTAGGCAAGACCACGGCCGCGAACCGGGTAACGGGACAGTACGGGATCCAAGTTGCAACTGGCGGGAGCACAGGGGGAGACCCAAGTCAGTTGATCAGACTGGCAAGGATGTCCAAGCTTAGTGGTGCCGACTCTTAGGTTACATGAGAACTCAAAACATGTACAAAACTATATCAATATAAAACATACGGGCAGGCGGGGCATGGTGCTCGTAGGCACACATTTCATGTCATTAACGGTTCATGCATAAACGAGGCTGGCGGGACATATCCAGAGTATGAATCAGAATTTGAAATAAAACCAGTAGGTCGGGTAATTATACATGTAAACTGAATAAAACAAAGCAATAAATCCTATATCATTAGGGACTATGTATTGGGATATCCACATTCAGACAACATGTATAAGGGTCTTGTATGTCTAAAATTTACCCTTAGTATGGTACTCGAATGATAGAGGACATACCAAGTTTCCTTATGCACATTGATGAATCTAAAAGTCCCAATACCTTTTCCGAAATGGTGTTTCTTTCTATGTAAATCTCCTTATGTCATCCCCTGGGTCTTTCCAAGGTGGTAGGGCATCAGAACGACCCATCCAAACCTTTAAATCCCATAACTAAAAACAATGGGAAAGACTCAGGAATTCTGGGTAAACTCGGTCACCTGTCGGTCAGCTGGCGGTTAGCCGCCGAGGTGATCGGCGGTTAGCCGCTGGATGACCGCGGAGCTGACCGCGGCTCACCCTGCTAAAAAGTAGCATTCTGTGTTTCTAACCGCGCCTCTCGGCTACCTAGCGGTCACTGGGGTTTTGGACTGGCGGTTAGCCGTAAGGTGACCGCGAGGCTGACCGCGGTTTGCCTGTCAAAATGCAGCATTCTGTGTTTCTAACCGCATCTGGGTCGGCTAGCCGCCGGTCACCTATCGGCTAGCCGCCGAGGTGACCGCCTGCTGACCGCCCAGCTGCGGGAACTACACATCAGGTGCAGATTTCAGTCATTTGTCTCCCAAACCATATCACCTTCATTCCAACCATTCCTTAACATGAAATAGATCCATTCCCTACCATTTAACATTGAATTCATTCCACCAACCACCCTTCTCATCAAGGCATTTATTACTTCTACCCATGCAAATCTCATTCAATGCAAATACAAAATCTCATTTAAGAGGTCATACCAACCCAAAATAAACTTTCATGAATGCATGCATATATTCTCCTAGAACTAATTAAGAGAAAACCATAACAATAAATACATTTCCAAAAGCATTGTAACATAATGAATCAATTGAAATAGGAATAGTAAAAATTCACATTTTCAACAAAATAGGAACTTATTCAAATCAAAACCCATTCATCCACTTGCCTTGGTCTCCAAGAATGCTAATCAAGCTCTAATCCACTATCAAGCTCAAATCTACAATCTATACACAAAATCCCCAAAATACAATCAATACAAGCCCTAAAAGGTCAAAATCAAGAAATAGATGGAGGTAACTCCCAAAAATGGAAATGAAGCATCTTCAAGACTAGAAGAATTCAAATCTAAGAGATAAGAAGGAGAGCTTACATGGAAGTTCTTCAAATACACAAGGCTTGTTCAAAGAGGGTCCTTGAATGGTGGTTTCTCTCTAAAAAGGATATTAAGAGAAAGCTCTCATGGAGGGGAAGAAGATTGTAGCATCCATTTAGCCTTTAGCAAGAGATTGGGAGAGAGATTGAGAGATGGAGGAGCAATGAGCAAAGAAGAAGAAGAAAAACTCTAGGGCTGGGCTGGGATCTTGTTCTCAAGGAAGTTGCAAGAAGAGGAAGAGAAGAAGAGACTCCTCCTTATATAGACAATGGCTATGGGTCCCACAACTTAAAGTCCAAAATGGGCTAGAACATCGTTCTACGGGCTTCGGACGGATTCGACGAAGAAGGAAGAATTGATCGTCGAAATTTCTACTTTCCAAAAAGTATATATTTTACTATTTTCGGAGACATCGAAAATTGTGTCCAGATTTTGTGTAAAAAGACTGTTTTACCCCTATCAATGGCAAAGTAGGGTTTAAAGGTCTCGGATGGAAACGGAGCAAATACAAAAGTTGTCGGGAATCATAAAATACATTCAACGGGGCAAATAACCGATTTCCAGAATTAACAAATAAACCCCAAACTAATCAAGACACACTAAAAAGGAACCCCCAAAGGGTCCCACTAGATCAAAAGAGTTCCCAAAATTATCCAAAGCTATTAAAAGCTATTCTAATCCAGAATAAACCAATTCCCACTAATCTCACTTATAACTAGAACACGTCTTAATTAACACTAATCGGAAACTCTCGGGGCGGGGTCTTACATCCTCCACCCCTTAGGGCATTTGGTCCACCAAATGAAATAAAATAACTAACCTCGGGTAGTAGATGCGGATACTTCTTCTGAACTTGATCCCGTAATTCCCACGTTGCCTCTTCAGGTCCGTGATTTTCCCAAAGCACTTTCACCCATTGTATAGTCCTTGTCCTCAGTTCTTGTTCCTTCGTATCGATGATCTGAATAGGCTTCTCGACATAGGTGGCATCTTCTCTGATCTCTAAGGGTTCATGACGTAGAACATGTGATGGATCGGGGACGTACTTTTTCAACATAGACACATGGAACACATTGTGTACGCCGGAAAGCTCAGGTGGTAAGGCTAATCTGTAAGCCACGTCGCCAATCTTGCTCACAATATCATAGGGTCCAATGTATCTCCTAGATAACTTGCCTCTCTGTCCGAATCTCAAAGTTCCTCTAGTAGGTGACACCTTCAAGAAAACCTTATCTCCTTCCTTAAAATGTAAGTCCCTTCGATGAGAGTCTGCATAACTCTTCTGTCTACTCCGGGCTACTTTCAGACGTTCTTGGATCAACTTGACTTTGTCACTGGTTTCACTCACCATAGTCGGTCCATGAAAACTGCGAATACCTACTTCTTCCCAACAAACTGGAGTTCTACACCTCCTACCATACAATGCCTCAAAAGGCGCCATCCCGATGCTCGAATGATAACTGTTGTTGTAGGCGAATTCGCAAAGTGGTAGGGTCTCATCCCATTGAGTCTTGAAATCTAGTACACACGCTCGAAGCATATCTTCAAGGGTCTGAATTGTTCTTTCCGACTGACCATCTGTCTGTGGGTGATACGCTGTGCTGAACTGAAGCTTTGTTCCCATCGACTCATGCAAAGTCTTCCAAAATCTCGAGACGAATCTGCTATCTCTGTCTGAAGTAATGGAGACTGGCTGCCCATGACGGCTGACAATCTCGTTGACAAATAACTCTGCGAGAGGTAACATATGCATCTTCTCTCCGGTCTTCATCGGAATAAAATGAGCTGATTTGGTGAGACGGTCTACAATGACCCATATGGAGTTGTTCCCTTTTCTAGTCCTTGGCAATCCCGAGATGAAATCCATGGTGATATGTTCCCACTTCCATTCTGGTATCTCTAATGGCTGCAATAACCCTGGAGGTCTCTGATGCTCTGCTTTCACCAATTGGCACGTCAAACATCGGGAAACGAAAGCTGCTATTTCCCTCTTCATGTTGTTCCACCAAAATCTGCCTCTCAGGTTCTGATACATCTTCGTGCTACCCGGATGCATAGAGTACTTCGTACTGTGCGCCTCTGTCATAATGTCATTCTTCAAATCTTCAATGTTGGGCACGCATAGACGATCACGATAGAATAAGACTCCATCCACAATACGAAAGTCAGGACGTTCTGCTATATGCTCTGCAATCTTGGCCAACTCTGGATCTTGCAATTGGTTGTCCTTGATCTTCCGAATGAACGAGGGTTCAGACACTGACATGTTGGCTAACATCACTCCCTCGCTTAGGGGCTGAAAATCTACGCCCAACTCTTCAAATTGTTGAAAGAAGCACGTAACTCTTAGGCTTGCCACACTGGCTGACTTCCTACTCAAGGCATCGGCTACTACATTTGCCTTTCCCGGATGGTACTTGATCGGAAAATCATAATCTTTGATATATTCCATCCATCTTCTTTGTCTCATATTCAATTCCTTCTGAGAGAACAAATACTGTAGGCTGCGGTGATCGGAGTGGACTTCGAATTTCTCTCCGTAGAGGTAATGTCTCCACATCTTAAGCGCAAAAACAACTGCTGCTAACTCCAGGTCATGCGTTGCATAGTTCTTCTCGTGGTCCTTCAACTGACGTGATCCATACGCAACGACTTTTCTATCTTGCATCAACACACAACCGAGTCCAATATTCGAAGCATCTGTAAAAATAGTGTAACCGCCGCTCCCGGATGGTAAAGTGAGGACGGGTGCTGATGTTAATCTCTTTTTCAGCTCCTGGAAGCTGGCCTCACATTGGTCTGTCCACACATAAGGTGCATTCTTCTTGGTCAACTTTGTCAATGAAGCTGCAATCGACGAAAATCCTTGCACAAATCTTCGATAGTAACCCGCCAATCCAAGAAAACTTCTGATTTCTGACGCGTTCTTCGGTCTTTCCCACTTCACAACTGCTTCTATCTTGGTTGGGTCCACTGATAATCCTTCTTTGGAAATGATATGACCTAAAAATGCGACTTCTTCAAGCCAAAAATCGCACTTAGTGAGCTTCGCATACAATTGGTTATCTCTTAGGAGTTGCAATGCTATCCTCAAATGCTCTTCATGCTCTTCTCTAGACTTAGAGTACACCAAAATGTCATCAATAAACACCACTGTGAATTGGTCTAAGTACTCAGCGAATATTTTGTTCATCAAAGCCATGAATACCGCTGGTGCATTCGTCAGTCCAAATGGCATCACTAGAAATTCATAGTGTCCATATCTCGTCCGGAACGCCGTCTTCGATACATCTGGATCTCTAACTCTCAGCTGATGATAACCGGATCTTAGATCGATCTTCGAAAAGTAAGCAGCACCTTGCAATTGGTCAAACAATTCATCTATCCTTGGCAATGGATACTTGTTCTTGATGGTAGCTTGGTTCAATTTCCGATAATCAATACACATTCTCATGGAACCGTCTTTCTTCTTGACGAATAACACTGGAGCTCCCCAAGGTGAGACGCTCGGTCTAATGAAGCCTTTGTCCAATAATTCCTGCAACTGAATCTTCAACTCTCCTAATTCCGCTGGAGCCATTCTATATGGTGCGATAGATATCGGAGCGGTCCCTGGTAACAACTCGATGGTGAAGTCAATCTCCCTAACAGGTGGTAAACCTGGGATTTCTTCTGGAAAAACGTCTGGGAATTCGCAAACAATTGGGATCTCCTCCACCCCTTGGGACCGTTTATCCTCCGTGATAAACGCTAAATAGCATTCACATCCACTTCTCACTAGTCGATCAGCCTTCAATGCTGAGACGAATCTTGGACAAGAATTCCTCTTCTCCCCATGGAACAATACTCCTGCCGGGGTCTCCTCTAATTTGAACGTGAGGGTCTTGTGGAAACAGTCCATCGTAGCATGGTACCCTGCTAACCAATCCATTCCTAAAATGACGTCAAAGTCAAACATCTCCAACAAAATGAGATTCGCCGGTAACACCACATCTCCTATCTTAACAGCACATCTAGAATAATACTTCCTACACACAACTTGTTTGCCTACGGGAGTGGACACCGTCAACACATACTCAAGTTCTCTAGCTGGCATATCAATCAACTTAGAAAATTTTGGAGACAAGAAGGAGTGCGTAGAGCCAGGGTCAAACAAAACTTTAGCTTCAAATCCACAAACTAGGAGTGTACCTTCCACCACGTTATCTGCCGCCTCTGCATCAGCTTGGTTAATTGCATACACTTGTCCTCGCTGCTGAGGCCTGTTCTGAGCTTGTTGTTGCCTTCCTTGCTGTGCATTCCTATTCTGCTGAGGAGGACGCTGATTCTGATTCTGTCCTTGATGACGAGCTTGCTGCTGTTGTGGAGGTCTGTACTGTTGTTGTGGAGCCTGCTGCTGGAGTGGCCTGGGCTGGTTCTGTAGGGCTAGTGCATTCTGAGGTGGTGCCTGACGTTGTGTTCCTTGTTGTTGCTGATTCTGCCTGTTGTTACCTTGTCCAGCTTGCCTTGGGCAGTCTTTGAGCTGGTGTGTCATGGATCCACATCTGAAACATGCTCCCGTAATGGTACGGCACTGAGCACTCTCGTGGTTCTTACCACAGTGAACGCAAACTAGAGCATTCTGTACGTTTTGTTCATGCCTCGGTCGCTTGTTCTGATGGTTCCTTGGTTGGTGATTCTGTTGGTGAGCTGGTGCCTTTCCTTGGATCTTGAGGATCTTGTTGTTCAGGTTCTCGAATTTGTAGGCCCTTCTCACAGCCTCTTCAAAAGTGACAGGTGGTACAACACCCGTGGCATCCCTCTCAATGATCGGGTTGAGTCCTTCGAGGAATCGCGTTATCTTCTTCTCCACAGTGTCAATTAACTCGGGGGCATATCGAGACAACCTCTCAAACTTCGTGAGGTACTCTTGCACGGTCGCGTTACCTTGTACGAGCTGCTGGAATTCAATTGCTTTTTGCCTCTTGACATGTGTCGGTACATACTTGTCACCGAATTGCCTCTTGAAACTTGCCCAAGCGTCTGCATCTGCTATGGTCCTATACTCAGCCTTGATTGTCTTCCACCATATGTCCGCTAGGCCCGTGAACAACGAAGCGGTGAGTTGCACTTGCTGTCTACCGGTACATCTGAATATCTCGAAGATGTTCTCTGTCTGCTCCAGCCAGTCATCTGCAGCTAGTGGGTCCTCATGCCCAGTGAACTCCTTGGGACCCCTCTTCCTAAACTTTTCGTACAGCGCATTGGGATCATGTTCCCTATTGTTGATGACAATCTGAGTGCCTGGAGGTTGCGCTGGTGCCGGTTCAGGTCTCCTCTCCAACACTTCTAACAGCTGCCTTTGCATCGTGGCCATCTCCCTAGCATGCTCTTCATCCTTCCTGGCCATTTGGTCTTGCAGTCTGGCTTGATTTTCATTGGCTTGACGTTGCTGGTCAAGCATAGCTTGCATCATCTGTTGGAATTGATTCTGCATGTTTGGATCCGGAATACCGTTTCCTAGTGGCCCGGTGTGCTCACTATTGCTTGCGGTGGGATTGTCGGTTACGGGTCTTTTTCGAGGTGGCATATCACTGTAAAACAAATTGTTAGCACATAAAATCATACAAGGGTCACACATTGCTCACACGAGTCTAACTAACGAAAAGTCTAACAAGAAGTCTAACGGATCCTCGCCACGTCCTTAGGATTTCTAGTTTCTTTTAATTGCCTGAAACACGTCTCGCTCTGATACCAGCCTGTCGCGACCCCGGACCGGGGGCCCACGGGACCGCGACGGGGTGTGGTGTTATGGATAGCGAACCACACCCGTGTAGTGATTATTGTACATTTCTTTAATTTCCCACAGGTTTCCGCGGTGAGGATTCCTCATACAATCATAGAACATTTACATAGGTGCGGAAGCGTGTAGCAAATCAAACTCTTATTCCAATCACATTAAATAAGACTGTTAATGAACAAGTATAGCATGATGTCAGAGTGAGCAATGATCTCATTTGCATTCCCAAAATATCAAGTTAAAGTTTAACAAAAGAACAAGTTAATTAACATTCCCCAAAAATAAAGGCCAACAAAGGCCAGTACAACCCAAAAGTATAAAACAAGAATCACTCTATAAACTCCCAAAATGTTCGCAGCTCAAAGCTAAACCGAATGTCTACATGACATCGTCAGCTTGCCATTCCACTAATCGCTGCGGTTCATCAACCGCCTCCTCTGACTCCTCCTCAAGGGCAATAACGGGAACTGGACCTGAGTACCACAAAAATGGGTCAGACACGACGGTCTGGCAGGTGGGTGAATAGATAAACCAAGAAAGAAATCAAACATATCATAGTTATAACGAAAACCGTCATAAAACAGGGTGCATAGTTCATTTGAAATACAAATGCAATATAAAGCATGCGGGGTATTCAAGGTACAGGAACTGACTAGATGGCAACCACACTAAAGCCAAACCCTCTCTATCACTAGAGTGACGAGAGCACATTGCGTGCATTGGGCTCAATCACACGAAGTGACGAGAACCAATATTATAAACAGATACATATACATATACATATAGCTAGGCAAGACCACGGCCGCGAACCGGGTAACGGGACAGTACGGGATCCAAGTTGCAACTGGCGGGAGCACAGGGGGAGACCCAAGTCAGTTGATCAGACTGGCAAGGATGTCCAAGCTTAGTGGTGCCGACTCTTAGGTTACATGAGAACTCAAAACATGTACAAAACTATATCAATATAAAACATACGGGCAGGCGGGGCATGGTGCTCGTAGGCACACATTTCATGTCATTAACGGTTCATGCATAAACGAGGCTGGCGGGACATATCCAGAGTATGAATCAGAATTTGAAATAAAACCAGTAGGTCGGGTAATTATACATGTAAACTGAATAAAACAAAGCAATAAATCCTATATCATTAGGGACTATGTATTGGGATATCCACATTCAGACAACATGTATAAGGGTCTTGTATGTCTAAAATTTACCCTTAGTATGGTACTCGAATGATAGAGGACATACCAAGTTTCCTTATGCACATTGATGAATCTAAAAGTCCCAATACCTTTTCCGAAATGGTGTTTCTTTCTATGTAAATCTCCTTATGTCATCCCCTGGGTCTTTCCAAGGTGGTAGGGCATCAGAACGACCCATCCAAACCTTTAAATCCCATAACTAAAAACAATGGGAAAGACTCAGGAATTCTGGGTAAACTCGGTCACCTGTCGGTCAGCTGGCGGTTAGCCGCCGAGGTGATCGGCGGTTAGCCGCTGGATGACCGCGGAGCTGACCGCGGCTCACCCTGCTAAAAAGTAGCATTCTGTGTTTCTAACCGCGCCTCTCGGCTACCTAGCGGTCACTGGGGTTTTGGACTGGCGGTTAGCCGTAAGGTGACCGCGAGGCTGACCGCGGTTTGCCTGTCAAAATGCAGCATTCTGTGTTTCTAACCGCATCTGGGTCGGCTAGCCGCCGGTCACCTGTCGGCTAGCCGCCGAGGTGACCGCCTGCTGACCGCCCAGCTGCGGGAACTACACATCAGGTGCAGATTTCAGTCATTTGTCTCCCAAACCATATCACCTTCATTCCAACCATTCCTTAACATGAAATAGATCCATTCCCTACCATTTAACATTGAATTCATTCCACCAACCACCCTTCTCATCAAGGCATTTATTACTTCTACCCATGCAAATCTCATTCAATGCAAATACAAAATCTCATTTAAGAGGTCATACCAACCCAAAATAAACTTTCATGAATGCATGCATATATTCTCCTAGAACTAATTAAGAGAAAACCATAACAATAAATACATTTCCAAAAGCATTGTAACATAATGAATCAATTGAAATAGGAATAGTAAAAATTCACATTTTCAACAAAATAGGAACTTATTCAAATCAAAACCCATTCATCCACTTGCCTTGGTCTCCAAGAATGCTAATCAAGCTCTAATCCACTATCAAGCTCAAATCTACAATCTATACACAAAATCCCCAAAATACAATCAATACAAGCCCTAAAAGGTCAAAATCAAGAAATAGATGGAGGTAACTCCCAAAAATGGAAATGAAGCATCTTCAAGACTAGAAGAATTCAAATCTAAGAGATAAGAAGGAGAGCTTACATGGAAGTTCTTCAAATACACAAGGCTTGTTCAAAGAGGGTCCTTGAATGGTGGTTTCTCTCTAAAAAGGATATTAAGAGAAAGCTCTCATGGAGGGGAAGAAGATTGTAGCATCCATTTAGCCTTTAGCAAGAGATTGGGAGAGAGATTGAGAGATGGAGGAGCAATGAGCAAAGAAGAAGAAGAAAAACTCTAGGGCTGGGCTGGGATCTTGTTCTCAAGGAAGTTGCAAGAAGAGGAAGAGAAGAAGAGACTCCTCCTTATATAGACAATGGCTATGGGTCCCACAACTTAAAGTCCAAAATGGGCTAGAACATCGTTCTACGGGCTTCGGACGGATTCGACGAAGAAGGAAGAATTGATCGTCGAAATTTCTACTTTCCAAAAAGTATATATTTTACTATTTTCGGAGACATCGAAAATTGTGTCCAGATTTTGTGTAAAAAGACTGTTTTACCCCTATCAATGGCAAAGTAGGGTTTAAAGGTCTCGGATGGAAACGGAGCAAATACAAAAGTTGTCGGGAATCATAAAATACATTCAACGGGGCAAATAACCGATTTCCAGAATTAACAAATAAACCCCAAACTAATCAAGACACACTAAAAAGGAACCCCCAAAGGGTCCCACTAGATCAAAAGAGTTCCCAAAATTATCCAAAGCTATTAAAAGCTATTCTAATCCAGAATAAACCAATTCCCACTAATCTCACTTATAACTAGAACACGTCTTAATTAACACTAATCGGAAACTCTCGGGGCGGGGTCTTACATCCTCCACCCCTTAGGGCATTTGGTCCACCAAATGAAATAAAATAACTAACCTCGGGTAGTAGATGCGGATACTTCTTCTGAACTTGATCCCGTAATTCCCACGTTGCCTCTTCAGGTCCGTGATTTTCCCAAAGCACTTTCACCCATTGTATAGTCCTTGTCCTCAGTTCTTGTTCCTTCGTATCGATGATCTGAATAGGCTTCTCGACATAGGTGGCATCTTCTCTGATCTCTAAGGGTTCATGACGTAGAACATGTGATGGATCGGGGACGTACTTTTTCAACATAGACACATGGAACACATTGTGTACGCCGGAAAGCTCAGGTGGTAAGGCTAATCTGTAAGCCACGTCGCCAATCTTGCTCACAATATCATAGGGTCCAATGTATCTCCTAGATAACTTGCCTCTCTGTCCGAATCTCAAAGTTCCTCTAGTAGGTGACACCTTCAAGAAAACCTTATCTCCTTCCTTAAAATGTAAGTCCCTTCGATGAGAGTCTGCATAACTCTTCTGTCTACTCCGGGCTACTTTCAGACGTTCTTGGATCAACTTGACTTTGTCACTGGTTTCACTCACCATAGTCGGTCCATGAAAACTGCGAATACCTACTTCTTCCCAACAAACTGGAGTTCTACACCTCCTACCATACAATGCCTCAAAAGGCGCCATCCCGATGCTCGAATGATAACTGTTGTTGTAGGCGAATTCGCAAAGTGGTAGGGTCTCATCCCATTGAGTCTTGAAATCTAGTACACACGCTCGAAGCATATCTTCAAGGGTCTGAATTGTTCTTTCCGACTGACCATCTGTCTGTGGGTGATACGCTGTGCTGAACTGAAGCTTTGTTCCCATCGACTCATGCAAAGTCTTCCAAAATCTCGAGACGAATCTGCTATCTCTGTCTGAAGTAATGGAGACTGGCTGCCCATGACGGCTGACAATCTCGTTGACAAATAACTCTGCGAGAGGTAACATATGCATCTTCTCTCCGGTCTTCATCGGAATAAAATGAGCTGATTTGGTGAGACGGTCTACAATGACCCATATGGAGTTGTTCCCTTTTCTAGTCCTTGGCAATCCCGAGATGAAATCCATGGTGATATGTTCCCACTTCCATTCTGGTATCTCTAATGGCTGCAATAACCCTGGAGGTCTCTGATGCTCTGCTTTCACCAATTGGCACGTCAAACATCGGGAAACGAAAGCTGCTATTTCCCTCTTCATGTTGTTCCACCAAAATCTGCCTCTCAGGTTCTGATACATCTTCGTGCTACCCGGATGCATAGAGTACTTCGTACTGTGCGCCTCTGTCATAATGTCATTCTTCAAATCTTCAATGTTGGGCACGCATAGACGATCACGATAGAATAAGACTCCATCCACAATACGAAAGTCAGGACGTTCTGCTATATGCTCTGCAATCTTGGCCAACTCTGGATCTTGCAATTGGTTGTCCTTGATCTTCCGAATGAACGAGGGTTCAGACACTGACATGTTGGCTAACATCACTCCCTCGCTTAGGGGCTGAAAATCTACGCCCAACTCTTCAAATTGTTGAAAGAAGCACGTAACTCTTAGGCTTGCCACACTGGCTGACTTCCTACTCAAGGCATCGGCTACTACATTTGCCTTTCCCGGATGGTACTTGATCGGAAAATCATAATCTTTGATATATTCCATCCATCTTCTTTGTCTCATATTCAATTCCTTCTGAGAGAACAAATACTGTAGGCTGCGGTGATCGGAGTGGACTTCGAATTTCTCTCCGTAGAGGTAATGTCTCCACATCTTAAGCGCAAAAACAACTGCTGCTAACTCCAGGTCATGCGTTGCATAGTTCTTCTCGTGGTCCTTCAACTGACGTGATCCATACGCAACGACTTTTCTATCTTGCATCAACACACAACCGAGTCCAATATTCGAAGCATCTGTAAAAATAGTGTAACCGCCGCTCCCGGATGGTAAAGTGAGGACGGGTGCTGATGTTAATCTCTTTTTCAGCTCCTGGAAGCTGGCCTCACATTGGTCTGTCCACACATAAGGTGCATTCTTCTTGGTCAACTTTGTCAATGAAGCTGCAATCGACGAAAATCCTTGCACAAATCTTCGATAGTAACCCGCCAATCCAAGAAAACTTCTGATTTCTGACGCGTTCTTCGGTCTTTCCCACTTCACAACTGCTTCTATCTTGGTTGGGTCCACTGATAATCCTTCTTTGGAAATGATATGACCTAAAAATGCGACTTCTTCAAGCCAAAAATCGCACTTAGTGAGCTTCGCATACAATTGGTTATCTCTTAGGAGTTGCAATGCTATCCTCAAATGCTCTTCATGCTCTTCTCTAGACTTAGAGTACACCAAAATGTCATCAATAAACACCACTGTGAATTGGTCTAAGTACTCAGCGAATATTTTGTTCATCAAAGCCATGAATACCGCTGGTGCATTCGTCAGTCCAAATGGCATCACTAGAAATTCATAGTGTCCATATCTCGTCCGGAACGCCGTCTTCGATACATCTGGATCTCTAACTCTCAGCTGATGATAACCGGATCTTAGATCGATCTTCGAAAAGTAAGCAGCACCTTGCAATTGGTCAAACAATTCATCTATCCTTGGCAATGGATACTTGTTCTTGATGGTAGCTTGGTTCAATTTCCGATAATCAATACACATTCTCATGGAACCGTCTTTCTTCTTGACGAATAACACTGGAGCTCCCCAAGGTGAGACGCTCGGTCTAATGAAGCCTTTGTCCAATAATTCCTGCAACTGAATCTTCAACTCTCCTAATTCCGCTGGAGCCATTCTATATGGTGCGATAGATATCGGAGCGGTCCCTGGTAACAACTCGATGGTGAAGTCAATCTCCCTAACAGGTGGTAAACCTGGGATTTCTTCTGGAAAAACGTCTGGGAATTCGCAAACAATTGGGATCTCCTCCACCCCTTGGGACCGTTTATCCTCCGTGATAAACGCTAAATAGCATTCACATCCACTTCTCACTAGTCGATCAGCCTTCAATGCTGAGACGAATCTTGGACAAGAATTCCTCTTCTCCCCATGGAACAATACTCCTGCCGGGGTCTCCTCTAATTTGAACGTGAGGGTCTTGTGGAAACAGTCCATCGTAGCATGGTACCCTGCTAACCAATCCATTCCTAAAATGACGTCAAAGTCAAACATCTCCAACAAAATGAGATTCGCCGGTAACACCACATCTCCTATCTTAACAGCACATCTAGAATAATACTTCCTACACACAACTTGTTTGCCTACGGGAGTGGACACCGTCAACACATACTCAAGTTCTCTAGCTGGCATATCAATCAACTTAGAAAATTTTGGAGACAAGAAGGAGTGCGTAGAGCCAGGGTCAAACAAAACTTTAGCTTCAAATCCACAAACTAGGAGTGTACCTTCCACCACGTTATCTGCCGCCTCTGCATCAGCTTGGTTAATTGCATACACTTGTCCTCGCTGCTGAGGCCTGTTCTGAGCTTGTTGTTGCCTTCCTTGCTGTGCATTCCTATTCTGCTGAGGAGGACGCTGATTCTGATTCTGTCCTTGATGACGAGCTTGCTGCTGTTGTGGAGGTCTGTACTGTTGTTGTGGAGCCTGCTGCTGGAGTGGCCTGGGCTGGTTCTGTAGGGCTAGTGCATTCTGAGGTGGTGCCTGACGTTGTGTTCCTTGTTGTTGCTGATTCTGCCTGTTGTTACCTTGTCCAGCTTGCCTTGGGCAGTCTTTGAGCTGGTGTGTCATGGATCCACATCTGAAACATGCTCCCGTAATGGTACGGCACTGAGCACTCTCGTGGTTCTTACCACAGTGAACGCAAACTAGAGCATTCTGTACGTTTTGTTCATGCCTCGGTCGCTTGTTCTGATGGTTCCTTGGTTGGTGATTCTGTTGGTGAGCTGGTGCCTTTCCTTGGATCTTGAGGATCTTGTTGTTCAGGTTCTCGAATTTGTAGGCCCTTCTCACAGCCTCTTCAAAAGTGACAGGTGGTACAACACCCGTGGCATCCCTCTCAATGATCGGGTTGAGTCCTTCGAGGAATCGCGTTATCTTCTTCTCCACAGTGTCAATTAACTCGGGGGCATATCGAGACAACCTCTCAAACTTCGTGAGGTACTCTTGCACGGTCGCGTTACCTTGTACGAGCTGCTGGAATTCAATTGCTTTTTGCCTCTTGACATGTGTCGGTACATACTTGTCACCGAATTGCCTCTTGAAACTTGCCCAAGCGTCTGCATCTGCTATGGTCCTATACTCAGCCTTGATTGTCTTCCACCATATGTCCGCTAGGCCCGTGAACAACGAAGCGGTGAGTTGCACTTGCTGTCTACCGGTACATCTGAATATCTCGAAGATGTTCTCTGTCTGCTCCAGCCAGTCATCTGCAGCTAGTGGGTCCTCATGCCCAGTGAACTCCTTGGGACCCCTCTTCCTAAACTTTTCGTACAGCGCATTGGGATCATGTTCCCTATTGTTGATGACAATCTGAGTGCCTGGAGGTTGCGCTGGTGCCGGTTCAGGTCTCCTCTCCAACACTTCTAACAGCTGCCTTTGCATCGTGGCCATCTCCCTAGCATGCTCTTCATCCTTCCTGGCCATTTGGTCTTGCAGTCTGGCTTGATTTTCATTGGCTTGACGTTGCTGGTCAAGCATAGCTTGCATCATCTGTTGGAATTGATTCTGCATGTTTGGATCCGGAATACCGTTTCCTAGTGGCCCGGTGTGCTCACTATTGCTTGCGGTGGGATTGTCGGTTACGGGTCTTTTTCGAGGTGGCATATCACTGTAAAACAAATTGTTAGCACATAAAATCATACAAGGGTCACACATTGCTCACACGAGTCTAACTAACGAAAAGTCTAACAAGAAGTCTAACGGATCCTCGCCACGTCCTTAGGATTTCTAGTTTCTTTTAATTGCCTGAAACACGTCTCGCTCTGATACCAGCCTGTCGCGACCCCGGACCGGGGGCCCACGGGACCGCGACGGGGTGTGGTGTTATGGATAGCGAACCACACCCGTGTAGTGATTATTGTACATTTCTTTAATTTCCCACAGGTTTCCGCGGTGAGGATTCCTCATACAATCATAGAACATTTACATAGGTGCGGAAGCGTGTAGCAAATCAAACTCTTATTCCAATCACATTAAATAAGACTGTTAATGAACAAGTATAGCATGATGTCAGAGTGAGCAATGATCTCATTTGCATTCCCAAAATATCAAGTTAAAGTTTAACAAAAGAACAAGTTAATTAACATTCCCCAAAAATAAAGGCCAACAAAGGCCAGTACAACCCAAAAGTATAAAACAAGAATCACTCTATAAACTCCCAAAATGTTCGCAGCTCAAAGCTAAACCGAATGTCTACATGACATCGTCAGCTTGCCATTCCACTAATCGCTGCGGTTCATCAACCGCCTCCTCTGACTCCTCCTCAAGGGCAATAACGGGAACTGGACCTGAGTACCACAAAAATGGGTCAGACACGACGGTCTGGCAGGTGGGTGAATAGATAAACCAAGAAAGAAATCAAACATATCATAGTTATAACGAAAACCGTCATAAAACAGGGTGCATAGTTCATTTGAAATACAAATGCAATATAAAGCATGCGGGGTATTCAAGGTACAGGAACTGACTAGATGGCAACCACACTAAAGCCAAACCCTCTCTATCACTAGAGTGACGAGAGCACATTGCGTGCATTGGGCTCAATCACACGAAGTGACGAGAACCAATATTATAAACAGATACATATACATATACATATAGCTAGGCAAGACCACGGCCGCGAACCGGGTAACGGGACAGTACGGGATCCAAGTTGCAACTGGCGGGAGCACAGGGGGAGACCCAAGTCAGTTGATCAGACTGGCAAGGATGTCCAAGCTTAGTGGTGCCGACTCTTAGGTTACATGAGAACTCAAAACATGTACAAAACTATATCAATATAAAACATACGGGCAGGCGGGGCATGGTGCTCGTAGGCACACATTTCATGTCATTAACGGTTCATGCATAAACGAGGCTGGCGGGACATATCCAGAGTATGAATCAGAATTTGAAATAAAACCAGTAGGTCGGGTAATTATACATGTAAACTGAATAAAACAAAGCAATAAATCCTATATCATTAGGGACTATGTATTGGGATATCCACATTCAGACAACATGTATAAGGGTCTTGTATGTCTAAAATTTACCCTTAGTATGGTACTCGAATGATAGAGGACATACCAAGTTTCCTTATGCACATTGATGAATCTAAAAGTCCCAATACCTTTTCCGAAATGGTGTTTCTTTCTATGTAAATCTCCTTATGTCATCCCCTGGGTCTTTCCAAGGTGGTAGGGCATCAGAACGACCCATCCAAACCTTTAAATCCCATAACTAAAAACAATGGGAAAGACTCAGGAATTCTGGGTAAACTCGGTCACCTGTCGGTCAGCTGGCGGTTAGCCGCCGAGGTGATCGGCGGTTAGCCGCTGGATGACCGCGGAGCTGACCGCGGCTCACCCTGCTAAAAAGTAGCATTCTGTGTTTCTAACCGCGCCTCTCGGCTACCTAGCGGTCACTGGGGTTTTGGACTGGCGGTTAGCCGTAAGGTGACCGCGAGGCTGACCGCGGTTTGCCTGTCAAAATGCAGCATTCTGTGTTTCTAACCGCATCTGGGTCGGCTAGCCGCCGGTCACCTGTCGGCTAGCCGCCGAGGTGACCGCCTGCTGACCGCCCAGCTGCGGGAACTACACATCAGGTGCAGATTTCAGTCATTTGTCTCCCAAACCATATCACCTTCATTCCAACCATTCCTTAACATGAAATAGATCCATTCCCTACCATTTAACATTGAATTCATTCCACCAACCACCCTTCTCATCAAGGCATTTATTACTTCTACCCATGCAAATCTCATTCAATGCAAATACAAAATCTCATTTAAGAGGTCATACCAACCCAAAATAAACTTTCATGAATGCATGCATATATTCTCCTAGAACTAATTAAGAGAAAACCATAACAATAAATACATTTCCAAAAGCATTGTAACATAATGAATCAATTGAAATAGGAATAGTAAAAATTCACATTTTCAACAAAATAGGAACTTATTCAAATCAAAACCCATTCATCCACTTGCCTTGGTCTCCAAGAATGCTAATCAAGCT
This sequence comes from Persea americana, assembly GCA_029852735.1. NCBI lineage: Eukaryota > Viridiplantae > Streptophyta > Magnoliopsida > Laurales > Lauraceae > Persea > Persea americana. The sequence continues at coordinate 4,847,635 of CM056812.1, forward strand.
CTAATCCACTATCAAGCTCAAATCTACAATCTATACACAAAATCCCCAAAATACAATCAATACAAGCCCTAAAAGGTCAAAATCAAGAAATAGATGGAGGTAACTCCCAAAAATGGAAATGAAGCATCTTCAAGACTAGAAGAATTCAAATCTAAGAGATAAGAAGGAGAGCTTACATGGAAGTTCTTCAAATACACAAGGCTTGTTCAAAGAGGGTCCTTGAATGGTGGTTTCTCTCTAAAAAGGATATTAAGAGAAAGCTCTCATGGAGGGGAAGAAGATTGTAGCATCCATTTAGCCTTTAGCAAGAGATTGGGAGAGAGATTGAGAGATGGAGGAGCAATGAGCAAAGAAGAAGAAGAAAAACTCTAGGGCTGGGCTGGGATCTTGTTCTCAAGGAAGTTGCAAGAAGAGGAAGAGAAGAAGAGACTCCTCCTTATATAGACAATGGCTATGGGTCCCACAACTTAAAGTCCAAAATGGGCTAGAACATCGTTCTACGGGCTTCGGACGGATTCGACGAAGAAGGAAGAATTGATCGTCGAAATTTCTACTTTCCAAAAAGTATATATTTTACTATTTTCGGAGACATCGAAAATTGTGTCCAGATTTTGTGTAAAAAGACTGTTTTACCCCTATCAATGGCAAAGTAGGGTTTAAAGGTCTCGGATGGAAACGGAGCAAATACAAAAGTTGTCGGGAATCATAAAATACATTCAACGGGGCAAATAACCGATTTCCAGAATTAACAAATAAACCCCAAACTAATCAAGACACACTAAAAAGGAACCCCCAAAGGGTCCCACTAGATCAAAAGAGTTCCCAAAATTATCCAAAGCTATTAAAAGCTATTCTAATCCAGAATAAACCAATTCCCACTAATCTCACTTATAACTAGAACACGTCTTAATTAACACTAATCGGAAACTCTCGGGGCGGGGTCTTACAAAAGGGCCGTCCAAAAAGACTAAAGTCGTCAAGGGAGAAAGCTCAAAAGAAAGACCGACTTTGTCGTGGATGCAACCAGCGTGGTGTTTCACATGACAAACGGAATTGCCCGGCTCTTTTGAATAGGTAGTTATTTGTTCAGTTTTGTTATTCTTAAAATTAATTTATTTTCCGCAACAGTTTTCTAATAATATCTAGAGAAAGCCCAAATATCAAGATTGATATTTTTGACAATGCAAACCTTAATGACACAGGTTGCCACATTTTCATGGTCATGGCCATTGGGTTACTCAAGCACTTGGGCTCGGCCCATTTTTATAAATAAGTGCAGACTCAATTTTGAATTAGAAAATAGCGTTCCTGATCATATCCAAAGTAGAGTTTGTTAGGGACAGGTGTTGTTTTCATGTGGACAAGGAAAGGAGGGCTGAATGAGGTCCCTTTCATGAATCCAGCTCCTATCTTTCTTGGTTTGGCTTCAGTTTTGAAAGGTTTACAGTGCTCAATCTACAGTGGATATGAGTCTTGCAAGGCAACTGATGCAAAGCTATGTGGGGTGCATCACTTCTTCAATTAGACCAAAAAAAAGGGGAAAAAACACACGCACACACAAGAACTTCAATAGTGTTTTTATATCAGAAATTTGACTTTATGTTGTGTAAAGTGTACACCATAGCAATTGATTGCCCATTTAGCAAATGACCCTATTCTTAGTTTAAATCACTAATTACGTTGCATGTGTTTTATTTTCAGGGGGACTGTCGATCTACATGTGGACATTCCAAGAATGCCAGAAGCCCCAACCAATACAGCTGTTGAAGGAAGCTCTTCAGATGTGTCCGGTTCCGATGTCAACCCATGGACATGACACTTGAGATGAATGTTGCTTATGTGAAGGAGAGAATGAGAGCATTGTCATTGGGAAAGGAAGTGGTATGGTGGTTTTTTTTTTTTTTTTTAAGTTCGAAGTCTACCCTTATGCAAAGATTGTCCCTTAGATAATTGCCTGTTGCTTGTTTATTGTTAATATTCAATGACAAAAGGGAATTGTGAATTTTCACTTGTTGAATGACATTGTGAATTTTGAATGGCAATGGTTGTAAAAGAGAATGAGTTTTTTTGGGTAGTTAACAGGTGTTCAGATGCCTCACGATTGTGGTAAGAGGAGAGAGAGAGAGGGGTGGTCATGTACTTTTATCAATCTGCATTCTGGGTTGCAGATATCTGAACACTTAGAACATTGCAGAATGGACAAATGTTTTGCTGAAGGAAGTTAGGGAGTTTACTATAGCAAAACAAGTTGAAGCGATACGCGCCAAACTGTGGGAATTTTTTTGAAGATTGACGCTTGTATGTTTTGATCTAATTAAATTTTTACCGTTTTGAATCTTGCTATAGTGTTGCTTTATTAAGATACTGGTTGTGGCAACATATGCTTTCTTTATAATTAATTACTTGGTGGCTCAATATAGTGAGACCCTGCCTTTCAATGTTTTGGGGAAGTAGGACCATCTGTTCCTTCATCCATCACACAAAAAGCAGATAGTATTGTGCCGTCCTTTGATTCATGTCCTCAAAAAATGGTAAGATGAGAAACAAAATAAAAGGATATTTTTTTAGTTCAATGCAGTGTATGATTTATATGCAATCCCGTCCTAAATTTGGAGGTACATCAGATGAGGCTGTAGCTATTCAAGGACGACTATGGCATGGCTGTTATAGATTTCACTTCTAGCATGTCAATAGTATATGTTGTGATTCACATAAATGCATAAGAACATTTTGAGCACCTACAACCCTTATAGTGCTGCATAAAGGCATATGGAGATTATTATAAAATGATCCTCTTCCCCATTAAGATTGGGGTCTGTAGTAGTAAATTTTTGAAAGTGGATTGCAGCTTGAAAATTTAGAAGCTGGTTTACTAAATTAGGTCTAGAATTCCTTGAGTGTCAATTAAATTAAAGAGCATACAAAGAAGCAGTTTTGCCCTGAAGGAGATTTATCATATAATCCAAATAAACTTAATTGAAAAGTGCCCCCTGCCACAAGCATAAAATAAAATAAAGCTTCAATTAGTTGAAAGGGGTGTGTGCAGGGGTGTGGGTGTGGGTGTGGGTGTGGGTGTGGGCGTGGGCGTGGGGGATGGGTGAGTGCATATGCACGCATGTGCATGGCCTTAGAACGTACAATTTAAGCAACCTTTTATTATGTGTTAAAATAAAAGCAAAATAAACATTTTCCAAAACTCCTAATTTAGGGGACTGACTATTCACACTGATTTTTATCGGAAAGAAAGATGATTTTTTATTATTCGTTTAGGTAGTTGTGGGAACAAATGCACTAAACTGTAAATGGTTTTCTTTCAAGAGGAAGAGCCTCTACTACTACTTTTACAACTAGAAAGAGAGCTGGAGCTTCTTCTGGATGCTGCTGAGTGGTTGGAGAAGGTCGTAATTGCTGGTGAGCAGAGTCTTGCCTGTTGGATGAAGATTGACGCTTGAAATCACTGGAAACAAGGATGGCCCATTATGTTGAAAACGTCATAAACACGGAGTTGGAACGTTCACGTAAATTGGGAGTGCATCCAGCCAGTCAATGGGTTAAACAAAAATATAAAACTACCATTCACTTTTTTTTATTTTTTACATAGGTTGTACATAGTCATGGATAACAAAGAGAAAAACATAGAAAAAAAAAGATGGGGAGATTTCTAAAGGAGGCGCTTCATTGATGACGAAGCTGGTTGAACATTTCAGTCAGCTGATTACGAATGTCAGAGAAACCGGTTGCCATCCTTTCATCCAATTGTTCAATCTGGATAGACTGATCAAACACTGCATTTTCAATCGCAAGGAGACGATTTTCAATGGAATCTGCCTCTGCGTCGTCATCAGCTTCATTTGGAGCTTGTCCCCTCTGAAGATGTCGGGCCACATGTGTATCAGACATTGCTTTGGTTCTACCGTCTATTACCTGTCTTCGAGCAACAGGCAATTCATGACTGTACACTTGGCAACCTTTTTCAATCATCAATTTACATATCATTGCACCAAAAGGAAGGGTGATTTTTCGTGGTTCGTTATAAACTCGCAACATTGATTCCAGTATCGCCTGTGGGATGTCAACAGAGGTGCTTATGCCTAAGGAGTAGAGAAGGAAAGCCTGAGAATAGATAAGATCAGATCTATGACTTCTAGGCTCAATGTTGTAGCAGACAAATGTGTTGAGTAACCGATAATCAGTGGTGAGACCAAATATCTTCAGAACAGGACTATCCAGTACAGTGGGTTTCCCACACAGCTCTGTAGCTACCTCATTCGCTTGCATCATCATGTTATCAAGATCATTTGTTGGATAGGATATGTGAACAGGTCTCTGAAGACTGAGTAAAGTGGCAATGCTATTTGCATCTACAGTCAGTGTCTTCCCCCGAACGTATGTCTTGAAACCACTATTGTTGACATCATACATATTGCAGTAAAACTCCCGTACCCAATTTTCAAAGCATTCATTATTCAAGTTCATTAAAATCGTAAGACCGTTCAGATGAAGCCAATGCAAAAACCTAGTATGGATGAGTTCAGAGTGCACAACTATTCTCTCAAATATCACTGTCCGATTGCTGAATCTTGTTTCAAAACGTTCAACACCATCAGCATCTTTAAACCTTTCATTATTGAAACGAGAGGAAGACCCAGCTGGTCTCTTCCCTTTAGAAGTTTCTGGTTGCTTTCCTTTGTAAGTTTTAGGAGGCATACTGTAGAAATAAAATAAAAAGGAAACAGATAAGGTGGAACCCTGATTCAACAAACACAATGTAACACAATGTATATAAAAATCCACCAAATTCCATGATATATAAATCACTTTATAAGGTGCAACCCTGTTTCAACAAACACAATGTGCATAAAAATCCACCAAATTCCATGATATACAAATCACTTTATATATATCCTAAAGGGAAACATCATATTGGTACAACACTTTATCACAAAATATACAGCCAAACAGATCAACCCTGTGGGAATAACCCAACACAACACAAATTGAAACACAACACAAATTGAAGACGAAACGCAAAAGCCAACACAGTCTGAAATCAGTGAAAAATATCATAGTGAAAATTCCTATTTTTGACAGATCTAACAAAAAAAAGTCAGTTCTTTCTTTGAAAAGCAACAACCCACAAACCCCATAAAAGAAAATCTCTGCAACCATCCAACCAAAAAAGAAATTAAAATCTTAAAAAAATCCAACTGCTCAAGATTTTTACCCTCGGTAGAGTTTGGGATTAATAAAAAACAAGACATGAAAGCCGCAGCCAACGAGTTTACTTAGGGAAAAAAAAAAGACATGAGAGGAATAAAAGAGTATCATACCTGAAGCAGCTGAGAAGGAAATGAAAGAGAAGAGAGGAAAATGAATGAGATTGATGGGAGCAGGTGGGCAGGAATACTCAGAGAGAAGAATCAAGTCACATGAGGATAAAGGAATAGTGAGAGAGAAGAAGCAAGTCACATGCGGATAAACTTTGTAGATTTAACTTTAGGACGAAACTGCCCTCAATGTTGATAAAACTTCCCTCACTGTCCTCGCTATAGCAAGACCTGGGCTCGCTACAGCGAGAACCTCGCTATAGCGAGCCCCCATTCTGCCACGATTTTCCCTCTTGCCCCCTGTGCGCTATAGCGAGAGAATTCTATGTATTCTGGTGGTATAGCGAGACGACTCTCTGGAATCTTTTTTTCAAAAATGTATTTTAGAAGGAGGACCACTTTATGAAATTTTTGAATTTTTCCCGGACACTGCAGGTTACTAGATTAGAAGCCCTCTACGGAAGCTCAATCTTTTTCATTCATAAAAAGAAAGAAAAAAGGAAATAATTCAGTAAAATGTTGAAAATAAAATGAATTTCAATTATATATCAAAAATCATTTTTTCATTAAAAGGATACATTATTATGTTTTTGGTAATGTTTTTATTGTGATAATTCCAATTCATTATTTTACAATATCATTGAAAGATTATTTTTATTAAACTATTTAGATATTATGATAAAAAATGACATTGCCTGGCATTTGAAATAAAATTTGAACGGACCACCAAATCATAGACCTATCATATGCATCATAGTATACCTATCATATACAAAAACTACATCAAAATTGTTCTCTGGACTGTTAGTTGAAAATAAAATTAATTTTAAATAAAAATAAAGAAATTAAAAATCATTCTTTCATTACAATTGCAATTCATTATTTTTTATATTATCAATGGGCTCCATCCAATTCATTACTTTTTATAATGCCATTGTAAATTCATTACTTTTTATAATGCCATTGTAAAATCACGAGAGAATCGAAGAAGATGATTACAGTAAAATGGGCTTTTTACACCTATCCTTGTGTTTCACCTAGGTTGAATGGAGAAGGGTGAAAATTGTGTTTCACCTAGGTTGAAGGGAGAATGGTGAAAATCTGAAGAAGTGTCCATCCGTACGGTAATTTTCCCTAAAATCTGGTGATGCAGGTTGGACTAATAAATTATGGTGATGCAGTGGTTAGATTAGGTTTTTAAATTAGGTTTTTAATTTTCTTTGGTTGTAAGTAATATTTTAAATTTGTAATTAATTTTTAATTCAATTAGAAAATTTGATTTCTATAGTTTTTTTTAGACTATAATTAGATTTTTTTCATTGGGAAAGGTTTTGCGATAAATAAACCCTACATGGATCGATCCAGTTCCGCTCCAGTTCCACCGGTTATTACTATAGGCTGCGATCATTTGGAACGATCATTTGGAATGATCCAGTCCTGTGGGCCACTTGAGAGCCTAACAATCACGAGGGTTATAGAGCCTAACAATCACAAGGGTTATAGAAGTTTTAAAGGACTCATGATCTGCCTGTGTGGAAAAGTTGGGAGTCTTGCAATCAAGAGAGTTAGTATTTTGAGTTCTTCAAAATTGTCTACGTTATAGATATTGGATAAAGTTGGATGGGAGTCAAAATTTGCATGATCAATTGACCTGCCTAATTCAGATGAGTGTCAAGTTTAAGCCAGATGCATGATCAATTGACCTACCTAGAAATATGATGAAATTAATCTTCAAAGGAGATTAAATTGCTACCACATGAAAAGCAACCCAATGGCGCATCATATCAGATTATGGAATCAATCTTCAAATGAAGCAACATAACACGAAATCTACACCTATCAAATCAGCACATGAAATATACACAACTGTGCAAATAACTTCCATGTTCCGACATGCACAAAACATGTTTTTAAACCTTCAAAGAAAACATATCCCCAGAGCATGTATTTCATGCCTAGCTGAACAAGAAAACTATGATTATAATACAGCACGCAACTATAATAGCATGATAAATTTTTCAGAGATATGCATTTCGAATTTTCTCTACTTCAATAAAAACACAAAATGCGGACTCTATCTTTTCAACGACCACTATCAAATTATCTCTTTCACACGTCGTTGAATTAGCTTCGGCAAGCTGGCAATGCGCTACTTCATCTTTCCAAAGAAATGCACCACAGCTATTTTCATCCTGCATAAAGTTTTACACACATAAAAAATAGTTAATGCTAAATTTTAAACCTTAACAACACATAGTGACTAGTTTTTGAGATAGCCTAAACACACTTACTTTCCAATTTGGGCATTTCCAAAATTTTCGATTTGGATTCAATTGCGTACGAGAAGTATATAATTTCATCTGTCCAGCTCCACATCAGCATTTTAGAGTAAATTCAGATAGGGTTGTATTAGAAGATGACATTCTGTGCAAATAATATTGTTAGTTGAAATAACCCCAGCAAAAAAAAATATATTTACAGTTCAAGCAATCCAAAGTATAAAAAAGAAAAAAAAGGGAACTGATAGCCATGGTTTGACAAATGACCATAATCCACATACGTAATTGCGAAAATAAGAGCCGGGCAGCATTGAAAAAATTTCTACTGTCCATGAGCACCCCCTACTGAACTGTGGGTGGGTGTCGACATTTTCGTTTCACCACTTTGTTGGGTTCAGCTGTGTATGCAGTGTTCAAATCATTAAGCCCCAAAATATTTCAATCAGAGTAAACTATGATATACCCTGGAGGTTTGGATAAATAGAATGCACTTAGAGGATATCAAGTCCAATACATACGAACATAAGAGTCCATCACAATTTGAAAGCCATCAATTAATACAGAGGTCCATCTCTGCCCCATCATAAACTTTTTTTTGTCTAATCCCCTTCATCAATATTCGACAGCACAAAACAAACACCAACAACAAAAAACATTTAAAAAAAAAAACCCCCCAACACTACCAACTCAAATACAAATTGTTATCTGCAACATTGATTAAATGAAGATCATGAATCACGCCTGGAAATGATTTAATCCAACAGTGAACATCACCTCAACCTGCAACATTATAAACTGCTTATCACAGGTGAAGTTAAGATCTAACTGCTAGCCTCCACCCAACTGTATCCGGAAACACATGGCCATCTTCTAATGTGGAGGTTGCTGATAGAGGTCCACCCTAAGACCGTTTCCCTTACAAAACAGTGCTACGCCAAAACCCTCCTCAAAACACAAAATACCCAATTTCTGAGTCTGGCCCTGTCCCCATCATTACATGAGAAGAATTACTAAAAAAAAAAAAAAAACACAGCAAGAGGTGAAACCGCAGCATTGCAGAAGTTTAAGAAATTTGCAGCTAAATGCAGGCCCAGCCAAACAAGGGGATTGAGGATGGTGAGCAGAAGGTTCAGAAACTAAAAAAAAAATTAAAAAAACTATACCTCGCCAGCTTACTGGCCTTGTCCCCATCATTACATGAGAAGGATTTTCAATGGTTGATGACATTCATTAAGAAAATAATAATAATAAAAATCCCAGCAAGAGGTCTTTCTGAGTACTGAAGCAGAAGTCTATAGAAAAGGAAATAATAGTCAGCATTTGAGAGAGTAGATCTTTTTGACGAGCTTAACATCTTCATGAGTTATTACATTTGTTTTTTTTTTTTTTTGTTGGAAATTCTATATTGTTGACATCTTAAGAAATTGATGCAGGTTTGTTATACAGATAACAAGAGTCACGTACAGGTGATTTTACTAGTGCCAATACACAAGATAGTAAGACATTTATTTAGCACTAACGCCTGCAAAATCATTCACTGCATGTAAGAGCAATCTAGCAACAAAAAACAATAATAATATAAAAAAAAAAACCCCACAAATCCCCAAAAACCACCCCCAGCAACAGAGAAAAAAAAAACCAACAACAAAAAACAATAATAATAATAATAATAAATACCCAAATACATGAATACTTCTGGCATTCTATTTCTATAACAAACCCTAAACCCCAAATCCCAAAAAACCCCAAAATACCCAATTTCCGGCACCAAGAATCGCTGTGGAAGAGGACGTGATGCTCGGCGGGGATGATCTGGTCTGTGTCGCAGCTGGCCAAGCAGGTCGCAGAGGCCGTGGAAGGTGCTGGTTGTGCGATGAGGGATGGAAGAGAAAAAGAAGAAGAAGGCGATGATGAAAAAGAAAGAGACGTCGACGAGAGGGGAGAGAGAGAGAGAGATGGTCGAAATCCTTCGAGATCGTGCCGAGAAGGAGGACGGGAAGGCTGGTTGTGGCGTGCGATGAGGGATGGAAGAGATCGGACGATTTGGGGCTTGGGGGTTTTCTTTCGTTTGGCATGCTCCAGCAGAAGGGTCTGCCCGCTTCGAATTTGGTTCTCTCTCCTATTAGACTGTTTCCCTCCTTCAGATATATACGACGCACGAGATTCGTTGGATCTGTTACCTCATCGGACGGCCCACAAGGGTTCTCACAAATAATAGTGAGGACCGAGTGATGCTCAAGGCAAGGAGCCTGAAATTGAAAAGAATTCAAACCGGAGGAGACCTCGGGTGAAACAGCAGTGGGCGAAGAAACGCTAAGGGAGAAGTGTAGACACTGGTACCGTTAAGGGAGAGGAGACGCTTTCGTTCAAGGGTTCTTTTTAAAATGAGCGGGCCACTGGAACTCCTTGATGGAAATGGGCGGCTTCCCATCTTAATGTGCAGCACGGGATGCTCCATGTCGCACGTATACGAGCGGACGCCCTCCTCAACTTGAGGTGAGGAGAGGCCCCCTCTATCTATCTATATATATATATAAAGTATTTTCCTCTACCATCAAAAGAATATATATGAATATTAGTGAGCGAACATCCATAGTGGATCACATTCTTGGCTTCTTGGGATGAAAGGGGAAGGATTGCTTCTAGTCTGGAGAAGTCCCCCTCTTGGATGTGTGATCTACGTCAAATTGATCATGTATGAAATATTGTAACTTTTTATAATATTTTGTATATTTTGGTGTAATATAGTTGATAAATCTTTTGTTGGGCCCAAAATATATTAAAATGAAAATCTATCATAGTCCATACAAAATAAAGGCATTTGTAACAGTGATTCAAATTTTAAGGGCACGTTTGGTAACAAAATCTGTAGGGAAAAGATTTCCGCTTTCCATGATTTTATGCTATATCCAAGTCTGGCAGCCACAAATCATTGCTGATTTTTTGCGCCTAAAATTTACGATCCATGAGATTTTGGGATCCGATCCTCCCGCATCAGATATGCAAATCCTCCCTGCAAAAGGGGTGGTATAAAAGCCACAATCACGACCCCACCCCCCACCACACACACACACACACACACACACACACATTCAAAATAAACACTCTCTCGATCCCTTTATTTTGCCACTTATTCAATAAAAATGATAACATCTCATCCATGAATTATAATCTGATTAATATATAATAAATGTGCCCCATCATTTTAATTATATGTAGCAAAACTGAAAAACCGTCTAACCGAACCGCGGTTAATAACCATATTTCACAGTTCGGTTACGGTTAATGAAATCCAAAAATCGCACAGTTTGGTTCAGTTACGGTTTTCCATAATAATTCGCGGTTATTAACCGAACCGAACCGTAAAATACGGTTCGATTAAACGTATGCGGTTATCCGTACCGTTTACAAATAAAAGAAAAAATAAGGGGGGTAAATGAAATATTTCTTACCTTATGCATAAGAAGAAAAACCAAACCCTTGCCCCTTTTAGTCTTTCACACCTCCCCTTTCAGTCTTTCACACCGCTGTTTCTCAACTCCCAGCCGGCCAACCCCTCTCTATCTCTCTCTCTCTCTCTCTCTCTCTCTCTCTCTCTCTCTCTCTCTCTCTCTCTCTCTCCACACAAATGAAGAAGAAGAAGAAGAATACGCCTCTCTCCGTCTCGCCTCTCTCTCTCTCTCTTGCCTCATTCGCCACACTTCTGGAATGCTGAGAGAGAGAGAGAGAGAGAGAGAGCTCTATCTTTTAGAGGATCTGCAGACGTCACCCACTGATTCTCTCTCTCTTTCTCTCTCGATTTGCTTTTCTTTGAAAAAAGGAAAGATCGATTTTGTTTGGGTGGAAAGAAAAGAAATGTGGGTAAAATCTTGAGGTTTTCCCCGCGTTCCATTTGTTGCTTCAGAGCTTCTTCTGTAGAAATCCTACTTCCAAATCCGGTATTGTAATCCTCTCTATGCCAAAATGAAGCTCCTTCACACACACACACTCTTGACTTAAAAACTTTAGATCTCTCTCTCTCTCTGTAAAATCCTAAATTTCTTAGCTTTCTTTTGTTTCTCTCTGACACCTTTTCTTTAGTTGGAGATGGAATTGATATGTAAATAGCACACTGATGCATTCTACTTTTCCCCCTCTTTAGTGGTGATTATTTGCACGTGAGTGTTTCTCTCTGCAGGAGGATTTTAAGGTTCTGTAGAAAGTTTGGTACTTTCGTTTGTTTGGTTTTTTTTTTTCAATCAAAGTATTATCAATGTGGTGAGATTGAAATGTTCAATGTGTTGAATTGTGCTATTCGGTTTTGTTGGATTTCATTTACTAGGGTGAAGATTACCGATCAATGGGATTTTTATTCAGTTGCTCTTTATGTGTCAATTTACCTTCAATCATTCACATTTATCCCCTTATGTGAGGAAGGCATTCCACGGTTATTAACTGTAACCAAACTATTTAATACAGTTAACTGCGGTTACAGTTCTCCACGATTTTTGTGGATGCGGTTACAGTAACGATTTTAAAAGACAGGAAACCACGGTTACGGTTCGGTTAACAGTTTTCCCAAATTGACCGGTTAACCGAACCATTACACCCCTAATCATATGTGCACTAGTGATAATGGTTCTTAATTTGTTCTATATATAATGTGGCCTCATCAATTCAATCATATGTCCACTTGTGATAAGGGGCCTTAGTTTATTCAATAAAGTGGGCCCCATTTATTCAATCATACTTGCACTTGTGAGAAGGAGTCTAAGTTTGTCTTATATCAAGAAACGGGCCCCACTTGATACACTCATACTTCTTGGTCATGACTAACTTTTATAGGCCTCATATTAAGTAGGTTGTTTATTTTTCATGGATTCTGGTGTTCAACACCAAACATGGATTGAAGAAATCATCAGTGTTTCCACATTTAAAACCAAACGTGGAATGCAAGGAATTCTTAGCTATATAAATCCTCGGCAAGGATTATCCTTTTCTAGGGGTAGACAGGAATCCTAAATCCCGCTGATTCCTATCATGTCGTGCCCTAAATGTGTAAAGTCCACATAAGAAACATAATTTTTGGGCCTAAAACATATCAGTCAAATTGTGCCACACTACATGCAAAAGAGAGGCATTTGTTTTGAGTGGTTTAAATTCAATATTCCCCCTTGTGGAATCTTTTGAGTTTGTCCCACTGTATTAAAACTCAACTGAGTTCCAGCCGATTCAGACTTGACCATGAGTGAGTAGGTTCAGAGATGACTCAACCAAGTCATAATAAAGGGTTTGAATTTTCTATTTTCAATTTGCAGAGGCACATGGATACTAATGGGAGTGTTGGACTGGTTTGATTTTGTTTGAAACCCCTTTTTTTAATATGGGGTTTGGATTTGAGGTTGGAGTTGGATTTGGGTGATAGAGGGGAGAGGTATGGTGAGGTGGTGGGGGAAGTGCAAGTGAATGTGGTGGTAGTTGGGAAAGTAGACGGTGGTGGAGGAAAAGAGGAAAGGAAGAGAGGAGAAATTTTACTGTGTCATAAACTCAATCAATATTACTAGAAGTTATGAACATTTTAGCCGTACTTCCAATGTTAGAAATAGAAAGCAATTTGACTAGAATAAGATTAGAATAAATCTCATATTAGGAATAAAATTAAGGGGCATTCGGCGATAGGTCCCTCAACATTTGGTTTTATGGCCTTAGATTCACCATCTCTTTTCATAGTGTGGTAGGTCCCTTTTTCAAATTTGAAGACTTAAAATGTCCAAATTACCCTTTCTTTAAAGATAAGTCATATCCCATGATTAGTGAGATATGCTATTAATAATGGTCTACCATTTCAAAAGACAAATAAAATTCAAAGAAACAAATAGATTTCAAAATTTTGAATACAGATCAAGACTTGAAATTCAAAATTTGCCAAAAAACTCACATAGATTTTCCAAAATTTTGCCTTTTACAAAAACAAAAACAAATTTAAAAAATCAAAAATAAATTTCAAAAGAAAACAAATAAATTTCAAAAAACTCAAATGAATTTCAACTGAGTACCCATAGATGACTGAAAAGTAGACAAGAACCGAGAGACAAACTTAGGGTCTCTATCAGATACTATGGACGTAGGCACTCCATGTAGGAGTGAATTTTAGGGCTAATTAATATTTTTGCCCTTTAGGCCCCAGGACCGTAAGTCTGCTGTGAGGATAATGTATTTCAAACCTCAAGAATATAACACTGTGCGGAATCATACAATTCGAGGCACATTTAAATATCATACAATGGATACTAAATCTCATTTATTAATTTAAAGTTGCAAAGAAACAATTAAAGCTAATCAAAAGTTAATTTAATTACAATGGCCAACCCAATAATCAAGGCCATTTAATAAACTGAAGTTAATGAAAGGAAAGGTTCAACGATGATAAACAATAAAGAATAACAAAATCTAATAAATGTTCCCAAGTGTGTCACTCTCGTGCCGGTCATGATAACGCTACTCTACGTCATCGGCACGTTACTCTCGCTCCTCCTCAGCTGGTTGAAGATCCTCTGGGACCTCATCACCTGCCTGCTCCTTGTAGTAGTACTCACTTGGGGTGTCTACACACCAAGGAACAGAGTCAACGACATGTTGAGCAATAAATACACAATGTACAATAAAAACATACCATGCATCAAAGTATAAGAATAGAGACATGTACAAGATCATAAGAGTACAAGGAAACAATGCTAGGCATATCGCGTGTGTAATAACCATCATAGTCAATAACAGGAGATCTAGCATCATCTAATAATCACCACTATCCAACCATGCAAATGCAAGAATCAAGAGGGAGACTCCGAGGATGTCCAAGCCACCTCCCGGGATACCAGTAACAATCTCAATCCGGACTACTGATACCAAAGTCCGGCTCTAGGGGGATCCAAGCTCCCGGTCCTGGGAATAGTAGCACGGTCCAAGCCCGCTCCCAACTATTCAACGTCATAGACGCCTTCCAAAGCGACTATCCACTATGATGTCCGAGTAACCGGCCCATCAATAAAACCTCAAAACTGCAGTTGGCCATGACATGTAAACAATAATAATGTGGTGCTGACACAAGGAAAACCAAGACAAACAAGTCTGGCTAGTTTCACAAGCATGACAAGATCTTAGGGATTATCACTTTCAAAACAATACGAGACAAGTCCAAGCATACCTAATAATCCCTTATAACTAGCCAGTCATGTTTATCCATTCTTGATACAGGATCCTAAGGTACATTCTAAGTCAGGTCCAAGTCCTAATTCTACAAGGATTTAAGTTTCATAATTAGTTAAGTGTATTATGCCAAGAGAGTGTACAAGGAGAAATTACAACGGATACAAATTTAACAAGTCAAGGAAGATGTTACAATCCAATCCTAGGCAAGTGGTGTCATCCATGTATTTCACATGTTCTAACGGAGTACGTGTGGAATTAGATCAACGATGCTTTTAGAATCCCTTGGTGTAAAATCATGTCAAGCATCTACTGATTCAGTTCCATTCGCATTCGGTTACCCCATATTTAGCACACGAATACCTAGACACCTATCAAAGCATACCAAGCCACATGCTTTGATTCAATTCCATTAATGGTCACAAGAAGTGGTTTAAGGGTTTCCAACATCTAAGTCCCCAACCCTAGGTTACAGTCTTGTTTCCAACAAAACATGGTTTGAATTATTAATCTCCATCTTTACCTCATTTTCTGATCTCCGATCATCGCGAAACATGTACCATTGGATTCTAAATTCAATGAGCTTTCCAACGGTATATGGCTTGCGAAAATCGAACAAGTGGTTCAAAAGTTATGGCCTTGGAAACCTACCCAAACATCAGTCAAATTCCGAGAGTCCGAACTCTTAGAGGGAGAGTTCGAACTCTCGCTCTCCAGGCCAACACACCAGCAGCCTTGAACGTTCGAACGTCGGAGAGGGAAGTTCGAACGTTCAATGCTCGATCTTCCCAGTGTCCGAAGTCTCAAACGTTCTAGCCTCTCAACCCAAACGTTCGAAAAGTCCAACGTTCGAACGTTCAAAATGAACGTTCGAACGTTCAACACTCCCGCGCCAGACATCCGCGCAGACTTCAACGTTCGAACGTTCAGAATGAACGTTCGAACGTTCCATCCCAGCCATTCTCCTGCGAGTCCCAACGTTCAAACATTCAGAGGAACGTTCAAACGTTCGAATACAGAAAACCCAAATTCGAGGTTCTTCCATTCCAATCCTCTCCATTCCATTCCAACCCATTCCAAACCCTTCCAATGGTTATACCTGCACGAAATAGAGCCACCATGCTCTCCCACCAATCCATTCCATTCATTAATCATAATTTAAACATTCAAGGCTAATACCAAAAACCTAATCTAGCATATTATGCTTCAAATCAAAACCAAACCACTTGGCATTAGGGTATTCTATCATATGATCAACATCAATCAAATAAACAAGCATCAATGTTAAATTGTAAAATTGCATATCTACTTGCCTCAACCAAGAAGATGGTAGAAATTGGGGAAAATCGAGGAGAAGCTCTAATAACGAGAAACCACAATCTAACTCAACCAAACGCAACCTATATCGCAGAGAAGGAGAAAGGAAAGGAAAAAGATCAAGAACAACCTAAATCTAACCAAAGGAAAGATGATTGAAAGACGAAGATGCGTAAGGCTTACCCAAACTAGTATCAAATGGAAAAGGAGATAGCAAGGATGAAGATTACCGGTTTGGATCTTCGAGATGGTGTCTCCCAAAAGTTCTGGGCTTGATAAGATGAAGAGGAAGAAGAAGAGGTTGCTGTAGCTCTTTCGTTGCAGAGAATCATAATGAAAAATTAGGGCTAATCCATATTTAAGAGAAGACGAGAGGAAAAGGGATGAGTTTGCCCTTAAGTGAGTCTGGTGAAAGAATGGACCACTTGAAAGGTTTCTGATCATCGGATCACGACGAACCAATAGACAAAAATGATCAGCGCGACAAGACCTCTCCAACGAACCCAAAATCATAGCGATTGAATTTTTTCGTAAAAATACTCAATTTTCCCTAAATTGCAAACTACTCCCCTACTATAATCAAACGAACTCGGAATCATACGAGACTTTGCAAACACAATTCTAATGCTAAAAAGAAACTTGTTCATGATCTAAACCCACCTAATTATCTAACAATACAATTAATTATATTAAATACAAAATAAACGGGTCAACGGGCCTACTATTGGGCCCAACTGACCCAGTAAGGTCGCGGACCTTACAGCTGGTGTAGTCGAAGATGGCTGACTTCGATCTGCAGAGCTCTCTGGTGAAGTTCCTAGTTCCTAGAGAAGAAGACGGAAGGACAACAAAAAATAAAAGAGAACTTGGCCTAGGAATGAGGGAGAATGGACGATTTGAACTTTTAAAATTCAAAGTTTTATGCTTAAACTGTTGAAATGGGCAAATTAGTCTTAAAAATATATGATGTGGCATATTAGGGACCTCTCACCAAATTAGCTCCAGCTGCATGGACTATAGACATTAGAAAAAAAGTTGTTGGACTGGATGCCGTAGAAGACAGTGCTTAGGGACTTGTGGCTAATTTACCCTAAAATTAAAGTGGAGTAGGTTGAAATAAAATGAGTATTGAATTATTTTATATATGTTTAGCTTGTTGGAATAAAGTAAGATGAAAGTGAGGGGTAGCAACTTTCATGGAAAAGAAAGAAGGTGGGGTAAAGTAAGTCAGTTATTCAAATTGGCTGGAATTAAGTTTTGATAGATTGAATAGAGTAAAGGGGGGTGCCACGTCACCCGACAGCTTTATTTCTCTTGTCCCCTATGCTCCATCCAAACACTCTTTGAGGTAGAAATTTCAACTATTGCTACCTTTTTTACTCCTCTTCTATTTTATTTTATGGCAAACAAATAGGCTGTGGCTTGTCCGGTATAATAGGTTTTTTCTTTTTCTTTTTTTGGTAAATGTCAGTTACAATAGGTTAATGGGTCATCATGGAAGAGTCATTTGACTCATTAACTCCCCCTCTTCAATCCCCCTTTTGGAAGAAACTAACCCATCTAGTAAGAAGCATCGATGATATTTTTTACAAAGATACCACAAAGCATACGCGCGTGTTGTCAGTTGATATAGTTGTCACAGGTTGGTGGATCATCATGAAGAATCATATGACTGCATCTACCCCTCTTTGATCCCTCTTGTGTGGAAGAATCTAACCCATCTTAATAGAAGGGCAAATGACTCTTTTACAAATACAGCTATATTATTTTTCATTCACACTGCGTTCTTGGGCTAACTAACTCAAAGAAAGAGACTTAATTTGACAGGTCCACGGGTATACTGATTTGCAGGAGACTCTTTTAAAGCCACATACAAAATAAATAAAAAAAAGTCCAAGATACAAACAAAGGAGCCAATCCAAGAATCTTTTCCTGTTCCTTTCCAAATCTGCAACGGAATTTTCAAACTAGCAAGTGCTAGAATAGAATAGGAAATTAAAAGTCTCGAATTATGGTCTAAATAGTAAAAAAATGGTACAGTTGATCCAACAATCACAGGTTATTACGCTAGTTATAATATATTCAAGCCAAGGGTTTTGGCTTTAATTTTAACTGTCAGTTGTAATTACATTACAAGAAAAACTGCTTTTAGTAAGGGCCGGTGGCCGCGGGTAAAAGTCACCGGTATGACCTTTAGCGGCGGCCATCCTGGTCAAAGTATGTAAAGGTTTTAGCAACGGCTAATGACCGCCGCTATTGATTTTTCTTACAGCGGCTCTGACCGCCGATAATAGAAATCCATGGGCCAAGTGACTGACAGTTACCCTTATTTGTTAAAATATTTCACAATTTTCTCCCTGTAACTACCTACTCATATTTTATCTCATCAAGTCACTCACTACTTTTCACTTTAGTTCTATTTTTTCCTTTTTTTTATAAAGTGTCATGCTCCACTCCATGTCTTCTACTCCCTTTCTACCCGGTTTTTCCATTTCCATCTATGCAACTTGCTCAATGGAAAGAGGTACTGCACATAATCTTTTTAATGTGCTGATATTTAATTTTTAATGCATGAACATACTGTGCCAAGCATGGATTCTTGTGCTAGTTTTTTCATTAGTGGTTGTTGAACAGTGATCCCTTCAATTGGAAGCAAGGTTTCTTTTTTTTTTTTTTTTTTGTTAGAAAGAGATTCATTAAATTAAAAGAAGGCTACAACAGATAACATGAGAAAGCAAACATGCGAAGGAATGTGAGAGAGAGAAACTCTGGTGAAAAGGAGTTTTCCCCAGGGAGAGGAGAGAGAGTGCAGACCAGGAGTTTTCCCCAGGGATAACGCAGGGAAGAAGAGAAGACCAACTTCGGGGAACTTAGTGGATGCAATATTAAAGAACTCAACTTCATATATGAACCTTGTATTTTGAGATGGAAACACGTAAATTTGGGAAACTGTTGTCTAAATTTAATGGTCCAATTGGTACTGTTTAGATCTTGAATTAAGGAAGAAATCCAAACCAAGGGGAGATAACCAGAATTTCCTCTCCAAGGGAGAGTTTTGGACCACTTGGACAGTGGGCCCACATGCCCCACCGATCAAGGATCAGATCCTTAGATCTGGGGGGGGGACCCATGGGCGACCCACCATGTGGGGCCCACAGTTTCTGTTCTGAAAGTCTATACGTTGGGGACAATCTGGATGGCAAAATAAGGCTGGAGATTCAAAGTTCTTGGTCTCATCTTGAATGGATTTCTTTCCTAATGTTAACATTCCATCTTCCTTCTCTTCTAAGATGGGTTATCTGTAGATGTTTCATTTCTAAATCTTTGGAAATCCATCTCATGAAATATGTCAGAGAATGGGGCAGATAGGAGAGATAATGGAAATTTTTAGGGAATTTCTGTGCTTGAATCACCCCAAGGACGACCAGTCTTGTGGGCCTAACCAGTTGGCCCACCTGATAAAAAATCAGTCCCTGATGGGGGACAAGGTTGGGTATGGTCCCAAGGGGGCCAGGCCCTAGGGGCCCAATGTCCAGAACCCCAAAAAGGCAAGGGCGTGAGCCCTTGTTCTGATGGAGTGATTGTTAACGACAGTGCATTGCACTGTTATGGTTCATCTTTTATGGAAGTTTCTGGTATGTGCAATTTCAGCCCACCATTGTTTCATAATTCCCCAATTCTAAAGATTCTAGAAATCAAATATTTCTAAAGATTTACTATAATATCTCCTAGTTTAGAATATAATCTACACACCTAAAAACTAGGTGTCTGGATAAGTTGGAAAGTTCATGCAATATCTCACTTTCTTATAAAAAAAAACCTCCATATTATAATATTCAAGTAAATGTTGTATAAAACAATCTTTTATTAAGAAAACTAACCAAAACAAGAGTCAAGAGTATTTGAAAAGATGAGTGGAAGTTTACAAGAACTGCTACCATGGTGGCCCAGTACATATTTTTAATATTGATGGTTTCTATAGGAATCCCACTATGACTCTCGATATTAGATGGGTCCTTTTAGTGTTTATAAATTTCATATGGGTCTCATAGCCCTGTCATAATTACACGATTTCTTTATTGATTGCTAATATTAGGTGGGTCCTACAAATACCACATAAGGCAATTTCTACCATGATCACCAACATTAATGGCCCCTGGTGATTACTATAATTAGCTTGGTTAATATGACTGTTAACATCAAATGAGTCCCACATTGACTTTTCATAAATGGATTCTTCAATGATGTTTAAGACTCGATAGGGTTCTCCGCTATAATCACCATTGGATATATTACATTATGGTTATTAACATTTGATGGACCCATAACATTGCTCGTGGTTTTTAACATTCAGTCTAATGATTTTCTAATTAGATACGCCTACCACAATTATTAATATTAAATCACTCCTGTATGACTACTAGTTAATGGGTTCTTATTGAGTCAATCATCCCAATTTCTCTATTCATTTCTTACTTCGATGCATCATCTTGTGAAATGAAAATCTCATAAATTGCCAAACTCTTCAAGGTATATTGAAATTTGTATAAATTGCTGACACAATATTGTAATATGATGCTATTATATTCTGTGATAATGAAATATTACAATATTTAAATTTGGTGATATTATGTTCTTTTATCCAAACACCCCCTAAACCTCAATTTAATTGAATGAGATATGCATGATTCTTATTTCTCTAAATTCCTCTTTTTATGATATAAAACTCAATTATCATTGATAGTTATATACACTGCCTATTGAAGAATGACATTGCATTGCACTGAATTGTCTTATATTAGTGTAGATTCTGTGTCACGCCCCCGAACCCGATTAGTAATTAAACCGGATCCGGGGTGTGAAATTTAGGGCTAATTAAAAATTTTGCCCTTAATGCCCACGGATCGAAGTCCGCTGTGAGGATTGTATAGTTGCCTCATTGCCATTTAATCAACAGGCTTGTCCAATAAACACATTCATTAAACCTGTAGAGATATCAAAGCAAGTATGAATTTCATTCCATTAAATTCCAAGTTTCAAATAAAACCTATAAAGTTTATAAACATCAGGGCCATCCCAAAAACTTAGGCCCTGGTACAAAAGATATACAAAAGTATGGTGATTACAAAATGTTAAACCAAAAGATGAGACGGAGTGGCACGATGAGAAATATCCCCGTGTTACGCGCGCTAGTGCCGGAAGTGATGACGCTAAGCTACGTCATCGGCACCCCACTCTCGTACCTCGTCCTCCTCCCCCGGTTGAGGATCCTCTGGGATTGCCTCGGCATCCGGGTCGGCGTAGGGGTAGTAGTAGGTGTCCTCTGCACACCATGGGATAAGGTCAACACATGTTGGCAAGAAGATAAGCATTATACATTATTCATAACATGCTTCAAAGGAGAGTAAAGACAAATACGTGATCATAAGATAACAAGGTACAAGCTAGGCAATAAGCATGAATAATACGAGAATCAAATAATAAGATAAGTCCTAGCAAGATAAACAAGAATAACCATCCATGAAATGCAATGCAAGCAAGAGGAGACTCCGAGGATGTCCAAAGCCACCTCCCGGGGGTATAAGTGATGTCCGAGCCAACTACAAATACCCAAAGTCCGGCTCTAGGGGGATCCTAGCTCCCGGTCCTAGGAATAGCAGCACGGTCCTAGCCCGCTCCCAGCTATTCACGCCATGGACGCCGTCCAAAGCCGACTGCCCACCCTAGTGTCCGGTATCCGGCCCACTCAAGAATCATCAGACTGCAGCTGGTATGAATGCAAGATGATGGTGATGGTTTGTATAATACACAAGTTCCAAGACAAATACACGTGGATAGGTTTCCAAGTACAAGACAATAAGCCGAGGGCTACTCCAAGTCAAGCCAAGATACAAGTCGAGTCCAAGTTCCATGAGTAGTCCCCTTTCAAGTCTATCCACACGTGTCCGTCAATACAAGGCAAGGTACCTACGGATACACTCTAAGTCCGGTCCAACCCTAATTCTACAAGTTAAATTACAATTATACAAGTAATCGAGATAGAGTGTACAAGGTACGACATACTACGGATACGAGATTCAAGAGCCAAGAATGAGGAACAAGCCAAACCTAGGTCAAGGGCTGTCAACCGTGTACTCAACGTATCCCCAACGGAGTACGTATGGAGAATGAGTCATTGGTGTCCTCATTTGGCGGCTCATGGTGTACGGAAGTTATTGGGCACCAATCAACTCACTACCACACGCATTCGGCCAAGTAACGTCAATATACGGAAATCCCGGACAACCAACGAAGCACACCAAGCCAATCATGCTCCGTTTCCATTTTCCCCAATTGATCAGGTAAGGGTAGGGTCAAGGGGTCCCACATATAAAGTCGAGACCTATGGCAGAAATCCCATTTTCAGAAACAGTTTTCTGAGCAGGCGGCTAGCCGCCTGGGGTGGGTCGGCTGACCGCTAGGTCGCCGCGTGGTGACCGCCGGGTCACCGCGTGTAGTGCAGACACTACTGGGTTGGAATTTCGTCAGGTCGGCTAGCCGCGCGAGGACCGCTGGGTCACCGCGGGTGAGACAGAACCTGAAGAGGTTCTGTTCTGATTAGGCGGTCAGCCGTGGGCTAACCGCGGGGGTGACCGCGTGAACAAATGTGTCCAGTTTCTGTGTAGGCGGTCAGCCGCTGGCTGACCGCGTGGTGACCGCCCGTGCAGAACATGAAGTTTCTGAAGCTGTTCTCAGTCAGATTTCGAGATACACTTATGGAGCCTCAGTGACTTCACATTCTACACCTGTAACCATGCATATCAAGCCACAAAAACACCCATCCATTCCATCTAAGTCCATTAACCTTATTTACTTAATTAACATGTGCAATCCAATGAAACATTAACAAGCTTGGAATTTGGGGACTTCTACTAATTGCATTGCCAAGAATGAAGTAAACATACATGCATGAACAATACATAGAGCTAATCAACTTGCCTTCACCAAAGGAAATGGAAGAGATGGAGATTAGAGAGAGAAACTTTGAGGAGGAGAGCTCCCTACACACTCTAGCTAAACCCACCTTCCAAAACTCTTCTCCTACACCCAATAAACACCAAGGAAGAAGAAAAGAGGGAAGCCATTAACATGCTACCCATTTGCAGCCATGAAAAACGAAATGGGGAAGGAAGGAGAAGGGGAAAACTCACCAAATTTATATCAAGAGGTAGAGGAAGGAGAGAGGAAGAAGATGGAGTGCTTGGTCTCTTGGGATGCTTTCAATCCACACTTGCAAGGAGAGAAATGAAGAAGGAGGAAGAAGAAGAAGCTCCAGCAGTTGCAATGAAGAAGAGAAACGAAGGTTAGGGCTGGGTTTAGGGTCTAAATGAGGGTTGGAGGGGAAAAGTCCAAAATGCCCCTTTTGAGTGAAATGAGAGAAAATCGATTATTTGAGGGACTTCGGTGCGTCAAATCATGACGAGCCAAGAACGAAAGATGACGAGCGCGACGAGATCTTTCCAACGAGCCCAAATTCGGCGAAAACGGAACTTTTCGGAAAAATACCCAATTTTCCTATTAATCACAACCTAACCCCTTATTAAGACTAATCGCACTCGGAATCGAATGAAACTTCGGGAACATCTTTCTAATGACAAAAGAAACTCGCTTAGCCACTAAACCCGCCTAATTAGCTAAAATCACAATTAATTGGGCTAATTGCCAATATTAAGAAATTAAACACCCTATTAAGGTCGGGGACCTTACATTCTGAATTCTTGCAATCAAAACCCTGGGGCACTAATAATTCACAATTCCTTTTATTATTATTCTTAAAACCCAATTTATTAGAAGTGGGTGTACAAGACTATTACTTATAGGGGAGGTTTGGGCCAGATGTAGTAATTGTATATGTATGACCTAACATGTGATATGAAATCGTGTTAATCCATGATAGACTATATAACTATAAATTGGGGTTTTTGAATTAGGGACAGGCCCCTGTTATTGAAGAACGGAATTATATATGGAATAGAAATTAGGAATGTATCGAGATATGGACAATACCACATACGCGAGTACCAATTTTGAATCAGAGTGGGGCATTGACGAGCCCTGGTTTATGTGGGACTGCCCATGTATTAAAATGAATGGCATTGCACATTCTCCATAATTACTCACTGAACTATTCGTGGACATAGGTGAATTAACGAACTACTCCGCTTATGCTATGAAGAATAGCGAGTTTGAACATTTTACCCCGAGCACTGTACCGGATAATGATACCGATGATACCGTAGTTGAATCATCAATGATGACAATTACTCTGAATATTGACTTTGAATAGTGAACTCTTGTGGCCGGGTACCCTTATGGGTGCGAAGTGATTAGGTTAGACAGGGACAGAATTGATTTATGACTACTGTACCATTTGACATATGAAAACGATTTCCTTCCTGAAAGAGACTAAACCACCGACCTCTCTTTGCCAAAGAATCTTACTGAATTATAAAGACCCTTTGACTGGGAAATATTGAGCTTGACCAGTTCTATAACGTGGTTATGAAACGCCATATTAGAAAAATTATAAGATAACAAGAAATTCCATAACACACCTCTTCTCATCTCATATCAACTCATGACTTTCTTCTTGTCATTGCAATTATTGAAATATGTTTTATTAATTTGATTTATCGACTTAGAAATATTGTTCACCAGTTTACTAACAAATGGTTTGCCTCACTTCAAGTACGGGCCACATAGTGGAGCATGGTGATGAGGAAGATCAGCCACTGGATTTCAACCTACGTGGCTAATGGGAGAGCGTCCACAATCTTAGCCAGAGAAATTAGAAATGAACTTCTTTCTTCTAATAAAGCTGAGCTTTGGATTTTCTTATGCTCAAGACTCACTTGATGTTTGATTTGTTATACTTTATCATTTGACTTTAAATGATATTTAAATAAATTAGAGAAATTACCTAATTCAATGCAGAATTTGACTGATATTGTGATCGTGAATTAATTATAGTAACATTTTTTGAATGTGAAGAGCTCCAGGTTTCAGGGCGTTACACTTCTGTATCACACAAACTTGTAGAAGGTTTGGGGAATTTGCTATCCCCAAATACACAGGTTTAGGGGCCATATTGCAGTACGATCTAAGACAATGAAATTGGTAGATGAAAAATAATTAGTTTCTTACTTATACCATGTCACATACGAGGTTTGGGAAGCTTCTCAGCTTTATGGGGAATGCAACCCTTTCACACTGTTGTCCTCCATATTTTGGCACAAGGCTCAATTTTACACTCATCAAAGCTTTGCTCGCCATTGGATTGAATCCATCAAACTTTAAAGTTTTCAAAACGAGAGAGAAGATAATTTAGTGGGGCAAATTTTTTAGCTAACCCTTATCCACAAGGAAACATTTCCATCTAGCCTTCCCCCTACTGAGTGACATGTGGTCCTACAGGACCCCACATAAGGAATACGGCCATCCAATGATTGTTCATTTTGTTGCTTATAACCATATTCCCCAAGTCTTATATGAAATCAGGATAATTCTGATGCTATATGAAAGTTTGGGGTACGGGATCTCTAGATTGGACCACTCAATTATTCGATCCAAAAGGTGTGCAAAAATAGAAAATATGTAACGGAAATAAAATCACAAGCACACACACCACAAGGACACCAAATTTTTACTTGAAAACCCTAACCGGATGAAAAACCACAGATCCAAACTGGATCTAATCAAGCACTATGAATTTCGCAATTACAAGAAACTCGGATTTCCTACCCAGATATCCCCTACCTAAGGACTGAAGTTATCTTGTGTCTCTTCACGCTTCAACGACTTCACACCGCTGATTGCAACAGACTCAAACCAGCACTTGACTCCTCAATTCTTCTCGCAAGAAGATAATCTTCTACAAAAGATGTAAAAGAGACTGGCTCTAAAGAACTTGGCAGCACAACTCCTTAATAAAACTCTAGAGAGGAATTCTCTCAATTAAATCTCTAATTCATAACTTAAAAGGTGATGGATGCTTTTAGAATAGCCCTTGAGTCCTTTATATAGCATTGGATTCGTGCCTCATGTGTTGTAATATGATTAGGAATCAGCAACACAACTTTAAGACAAATCAGGAAAGAAAACAGGGAAGTTTCCAAAAATTCGCACAGGTTCACTCGAGCGACCAGGGAGTCCGCTCGAGCGGACAAGCCACTGTCTGCAAATATCATATCGTCGCTTGTGTGAGCACAAAGGTGGGTCGAGCGAAAGAGCTTCTGTCTGGGTTCGCTCGAGCAAATGCATTGGTCGCTCGAGCAAATCACATACTGTATGATTCGGAAGTTCAGCGATTTTTTCTCCCAGCCTTCTATCTATAGAGTCCTTTTCTAAATATGAAATACAACTCAATGGACCCCTAGAGTTTTGTCCAACCCATGAATTAAGCCAATACAAAATTCTAACACTATATCTTCAAATTTTAATTATAATAAATTATTTTCTACTTGGCCTTCAAAATATCTTTAGACGATACATTATGACAGTATAAACCACTACTACCCTCTGCTCACTGGTTAACTTTCTAGTTAGTTCATCAACAGCCCCAAATATCTAAC
Source organism: Persea americana (assembly GCA_029852735.1). NCBI lineage: Eukaryota > Viridiplantae > Streptophyta > Magnoliopsida > Laurales > Lauraceae > Persea > Persea americana. Next base: position 4,874,353 of record CM056812.1, read on the forward strand.
ACTGTATGACCAACAATGGCCACTTTCAAGTGCCTGCCTACCCTACCCATGGATTAGAAAGATTTTGTTTTCCATGTTATAGCAGGGAGCTAGGTACAGCAGATGTACTTAGAGAATAGGGGAAGAACTTCAAAGATTGGCTTCCATTGGAAGGGAGATTCAAATGAAAAGGTCAATGAGAGAACTACAAGACAGTATGGAAGTGGATCCCATCATCAGAGTGGAGTTTATGTCCCCTTCCAAGCAGCCTCTTAACAGTCTGGTTCTGTATTACATAACCATGTTGAGAAAAATGCAATTTATCAGACGAGTGGGGAACAAAAGAAAAACGTCAATAGCATTTGATTGGTAAGACAAATGAACATTAACAAAACGCATGGCATTGCTTCTTTCTATTTGCCATGTGAATTATAGACAAACAAGTAGACTTCCAAGCATAAGAGAAGTTGGGGAACCCATGCAATTGCATTTTCTTGATCCCAGATACCAAACTGATCAACCCCGATTGTGGTCTACCCAAGAATCCAATCACATCGAAGGTTAGCTTAGATCATTTTCTGAACAGCCTCACAAGTGAGACTACTAGAAGAGGATGTAAGTGCATGAGACTAATAGTAATAGGAAAAAGGATGTCGAATAACCAATGTGAGAAGTCTTAAGGACGGCCAGAAACCAATGTCTATCCAAAGGATGTGCAGTTTTGAGAAGAACCTTAGAATAGTATGAATTCCTATTCGGTTCTCACCTTTTCCATTATGACAGTATAGGCCAAGACACTTTGCAATAGGTTTGGTCCCTACTTACCTCAATTAAGGAAATAAACTTTGACTAGTCCACTGTACTGATTTTCCATAGGTATCAAAATGTTACAGGAGACTTAAAGACACAAAAACAAAATCAGCATTGGACTTTTAAAAGTCAGTTGATCTAAGAGAGAAGATTCAAATGGTCCCACATGTCTACTGACAATCTTTTCAGACAATTTAAGCCAAAGAAACAAATGGCCAATCCACTAATGGCTCAGTGGTGAGGCATCTCCCTCTCCAAATAAACAACCAGCGATCAATACCCAGCTGTAGCTCTGCTGGTTAGAGACTTGGATAGCGTGGATGCATGGATGTATGAGTATTTTTACCAAGGGGAAAAAAGTCGCAGAAACAAACCCATTAGCATAATATCAAAGACTCTCTTCTAGAGACCAAATGAGTCAAGTCCAAGAATCTGTATTCTTGTCCTCTAGTAAAAAGTGGTAAAAGGCACCAAAAAGTAACAGCAGACCTACAAAATCTCAGAGATGACCAGACGTCTATCAAAATCATTCCAGAAGTGTGCAGGCCAAACTTAGCATTTTATGGAAGTGCTTTCCTGCTCCTTTCCAAATGTTGCATTACACCGCAACAGAGCCTTCAAAGCTGTTTAAGTACTGGTGCATGAAATTTCTCAAATTCTGGTCTAAAGATACAAAAATGGTAAAGTTATATCCAAAATCCAAGGCAATCACTAGAGTAATTGCAAAAAGAACAACTCCAATCAGAGAATCATCTCTCTCCAATCAAGTGTTTTTCTCATGTAATGAACAAAACAAAAATAAATAAAAGATTTGAAAAACAGATCCTCCCAGAAAAAAATCAGACAGATGAAATATATATTCTAAGAAGATGGACCTCAGTAATGCACACTATTAGAATTCCAATCAAATGGGAGAAATGGAAACAGAGTAACAGGCTTATTTTTTATTTGTAGGGAAAAAACCTAAGAATGTATTCATAAATCTCCCCATAAATAGCCGAACCTCTATGGAAGTCAACTGAGACAAAAACTCCTAATGCACCCCACCAAGATCAACACCCCTCCTATGATGCATGGCCTCTATGAAGGACAGATATTCAAAACATATAATCTCCCATGCATGATGAAATCAAATAAATCAAATAAGATGTGCTCTAATACTATATTAAATTATGAAATAGAAAAGGAAATTTGATTTGGAGGCATGAATTTGAGTGTCGTTAATTTGAGAGATCCCAACACCCGTAGTTTACTCACCAAAGTAGGTGAATGATAAAGCCCAACAAGATTGCACAGACAAGAATGGGACGCGGTGGATAGAACGGTTTCAGATGGTTAAGAACCAATATTCTCATCCCAATGTCCAGCAGAGGTTAGGCAGAATAGATTATCCACGAAGCTGTTAATGCTGAAAGAGAAACTCCAAATCTCAGGAGGACATGTCCCGATGATACAGAAGAACAAAACAGGCATAAAAGCAAGAATTATATAATGGGACATTCTCAAAGAAGAAGAAAAAAATCCCATGCACAAAAGGGAAAGCAGAGTGCTAAAAGAAAGCTATGGGATTTGTTGAAAAAAGAGGATGCGTTCTGGAGGCAAAGATCACATGCCATCCAAACTTTTTTTACTGTATAAAATTAGCATTGTGGGTTGTGTCTACAAAATTCTGGGCAAGGGTTTGGCAGTCAAGATGAAAGAGCCAATGCACCTTATAATGGGCCAAATGCAAGAAGCTTTCCTCAGTGACAGACAAATACGTGATTTGAATGCATGGAAGGAAGTGAAGAAGGGCTTCTTTTCAAAATAGATATGGAAAGAGACATAGGATCATGTAGATTGGAACTTCATTTGCTACTTACTTCAAAGGATTGGATCAAGAAGTGTGTTTCTTCTTCATCCTTCTCAATTCTTGTCAATGGATTTGCGTATTAGTGTCATAGTTGAGAATTTCTTTTTGGACCCCATTTTGGTTTAGCCTCCAAACAGAAATGGATCGACCAATACGGGATTTCAGCGAAACATTTCGCAGTTACATTTCAGAAAAAAATATAAAAAAATATATGTAAAAAGATATTAAACAAATATTAAATTTTAAAAATAAAAAATATTAATTGATATATTTAATAAACTTAATTTATTTTACTAAATCAACTCACAACATGACAATATGACATGCATTTTATAAACATACAATAACATTGTCAACATAGTAATTCCAAGCTCCAGCAGCTAAACTGTAACTCATTTCAGTTGAACAAACTGAAGGGGGTAGGGTCTTTAAATCTTTTAAATTATTCAAAAATTACAAATTGCCCCCTATCATCATCATCATCAAAGCCTTGTCCCAACTATGTTAGGGTCGGCTACATGAATTCTGTTTCTCCATTCCAACCTATCCTGAGCCAAATCCTCATATAAGTTATTTAAAATTACAAAATGCCCCCAATAGTTTTTTATTTTCTCTTCAAAAATTATTTCGGTTGAACTGGTCCAAGCCGAACCAAACAGAAGGAAAACAGAAATTTCAGCTGAAATGAACCAAAATTCGTAACCATGATTAGAGGATGCTTCCATGGGATTAAGACTTAGAGACCCACTGTCACATTTCCTTTTTACAATTGTGGCAAAAGCTTTAGGGAAGCTCATGGAGAAGGCATGTAAATAATAGCTTTGAAACTGAAGGAAATATAGTACAAACCAGCAGTTTAGTATAAACCCATCTATAATTTGCAGAAGACACATTGTTGTCATGCGATGCATGGTTGGAGAAATCAAGACTAGAAAATGCATTTTAAGATCTTCTGAGGTCTTAGGGTTGAGAATTAATATTGGATAAAGTATCATGGAAGGATGCAGTTGAATGCAAGAAAGGTACCCAAATTTGCACATAGGATGTGAGAAAGCGGACAAGCTTTTTCATAAAATATTTGGGTTTACCATTGAGGGCAAATCCAAAGTCACCTGCAATGTGGGACCTTGTGGTGCAAAGAACGGAGAGGAAGTTAGTGGCATGGAAAAGAAGGCATTTATCAGCGGTAGGTCAAATCACACCCATTACAACCTCCCTGACAATCTGCTAACTTACCATCTATCTACATTCAATATCCTATAGTCAATTGCATAAGAAAAAGGAGAAGCTTCAACATAATTTCTTCTGGGAGGGTACCTTGTAACTTGAGAAGACGTTTCTAAACCAAAAGCATGAGAACTAGGGTTGGGCAAATAAGGGAAAAAAATTGGGCATTAATGTGTGAAGTAATGGTAGGGTTCAAGAGGAAAACAAAGGCCTGGAGGAGGAGGAGGATAATTGCAAAAAATAAAGGGGATAGATACGGGGAGTGAGAGCTAGATAGAATTCCAAGAGTACAGGGTCAAAGACGTTGAATGGGCTTGCAAGGGTAGGAGAGAAATCTAGGATAGGAAAAGGTCTCTTTTGGGATATATGTGTTTTTGGTGTGAAGAAGGAAAAGAGTGAGGCTTTTGGGAAGATCAATGAAAAGGGGAAAAGGCCTCTTTAGATTAGATTTCCAAGGTTATCTAGGGTTACAATGCAGAAAGGAGCAATTATTATTCAACATTACAAGATCTTTTTTATTTTCCTTTTTTCTCTGTTGCTTGTGTGGAACTGATATGGAATTTATCCTCCAGATGGGCCCTATCCAGGAAACCATCTACTGGGAAGTCCCTCTTTCAGGTCATATATGGCAGGTCACATAATAGTGTGTTAGATGTGGTGCTTTTTCCAGCTGAAGGAAGAGTAAGTGATGAAGTCAGGGCATTTGCAGGACACCTGAATCAGTTTCATGAACAAGTGAGGATTACTCTAGAATGAAGCAGCCAGAACAATAAAAGCAGCAGTAGGTGCAAGTACATAATGGAGAGGGCAAAGGAGTTTGAAGAAAGGGAAAGGGAGGTCATAGAATGAAGAGAATCATTGTTGTATCGGTTCCTGTAAGCTAGTAGGTTCTTTGCCAGCACCACAGTGAGAGCCAAGCGACACAATGAGAAAATTGTTATTTGTAGTATTTTAGGCACAGTGTTAGTGGAACTGTGGAAACAACTTTCTCTTTTCACTCCTTTCTACAAATCTCAGCACAAGAATCTTCTCCCACAATGCACTTTTGAACATGATAAAGTGGGCCACCTTCCAACGTTTGTTGTGACCACTTTTTTCCATGAGCAAAAGAAAAGGAATGAATTGATTTTCTTCAATAAAGAGGATTTCACTTTTCGATGGGAGGGGGAGGAATGCAGGATTCCTCTCTCCCGCAAAACTGCTGAGTACGGAATTCTCTCATTACACAAACACACCCTAAATCTAAAAAGACAGTTCATTGCATTTGCAGACTTGACAACTCAAACACATAAAATGGACATCATATCTAACCCAACATGAAACTAAATTATTTTCGTAAAGCATTTCAAGAAGGCGACCACAATAAGAACTTGTGTCATACACATTGCCTTTCTTTAACAACTATACTTGGACTTCGATAGGAAAGCAACAAGTTCATCCGCGAGCAATTCCGATTCTGATGTTATTTAGATGTTCTTCCTTAAGCAAATGTCTCTTCTTCTTCTATTTTCTTTTTCTTTTTTTTTTTAATGATATTAAGCAAATGTTTCTTCATGTCAACATCATGCCAAAAAAAAAGTAAATGAGATGAAGACGGAATGCCAATTAAGATTAGGAATATGGTGATGAACTGATCAAGTTCCAATATTTCTATTACCAGAATTAGAAATCAGATTTTGAAAGTCACATGCATCTTGTGGTTTTCTGCACAATGCCTGAGGGGATCAACGCACAACTTGCATGAAAACTACATGTGCCTTCATGTAGCTTAACCATACTTTATGGAGTCTTACATTGCAATGAAGGGATAGGGAAGCCTCAGAGGACTGCTTAGGAAGGTATAGGTCAAGGATTATGAGGAGACTGAAAATTGGAATCGTGTTGAAGAAAACATTGTGCTTCCAAATGATTCTCTATTCTGTGCAGCTGACAAATGATATGGTCAGTGTGATTAGTGCTTTGATATTAACAGTTGGTATTAGAATTTGGTGCACCATGTGAGATTTCAAAAATAAAATCATATTGCTATGTACAGGAGATTTATTGTTGTGTGCAACTGAAGATCTACCACAAAGAGGAAGTTGTGGTAAAAGCAGAAAAATTTGGAACATCAATAGCATGTCATCTTTTTCGGCGTTATCCATAACGGTTTTGAGCATAGCTCCATACTGTAAGGGAAGATGACGAAAGGTAGGAATTGGCAGTTTTACCATGAGAAATGTCACAAAAAATTGTATCCATCCCTGAGTCTTTCAATGAAAAACTAGTCCAGTTAGACTTGAAACTAATTTCCCAACAATGCAAGCTCATCATAGAAGCCTTTGACCTTGTTGAAGTATTAAACGATAGAAGTTTCTACCAAAACATCTATCAAAAAAAAACCTTAGCGAAGACGCATGATGTGAGATGGGGGGCGAGTGAAAACTGTATGAGAAAGGTGACAATAATTGTAAGCACCTATTACTAGTGACTATTATCATGCTAATAGTGACATTCAACACCAGATGAGTTTCATTGGCAGAAACCTTTCCTTGTTTGTCGAATTCACGACAGGGTGTCTCTTCACTTTTCATCCATGTTCTATCATCCCTTCTTGAAGAAACAGAGAAGATGGGTTGGATCCATCAAGTTGTCAACAAAATCATTTGGGGTTTTCAAATGAATCAACTCAATTCTCAAGCTTGGGGTTAACGATGCGAGCGGTGATCAAAGATTGAAGAGATTGTTTAAGTGATGGTTTCACCAGCTGGAAGCCAGGTTTAAGAGTTGGCCCAATGACCCCTGCCCTGCCCTAACACATGAATGCACACAAGTCTGGACATCAAACATTTGCACATCTATATAAACCATCCTATTATTTAAACTTTTGGGTTTCAGAAAAGGCTAAAGCCAGAAGACAAAAGGCATCAACACAGATGACAACCTTCTATATCAACTCCCAAATGAACGTGCATAGTTAATATTATACATCATCAAATTGCAAGTGATCTAACATCTCCTAAACCAAATAAATACGCATCTAAATAAAAGCAACAAACACCAAACACAATTATCCCATAACCAAATAAACTAGAGAGAAGTACCCCATCACTTTACATAAATCTGTGAACCAAGTGTTTGTGAAAATGCCAAAACCAAAAAAAATAAAAATGTGAACATAGAAAGATAGTTAGTTACATTGTTGTTGTTTTTGTTAATGCGCTTTCCTTCGCTGGGGTTGTTGTTTTTCTGTGGCTAACCTGTAGATCCAGTAGACCTGACAAAAGATGAATAGAGAAGAAATCAAGGTGAGGCGAGGGAAGGGTGTTTGTTGAAATGCCTGTGAGAAATGAATAGGAACTGAAGATGGGGAGCTCACCAAGGCGAGGACGTGTGCAGCGATGAGGACCACAACGAAGAAAGGAACGGCGTCGAGAATCCAAGCGCGAGGAATTGGCAGCTCCTTCGCCATCGAATGAGCCTCGGAGAAAGAAACCCCAGATCTAAGCGGCCAGAGACCTGCTAAAGAAAATAAATAGACGGACCTTTACGATCCATGGAGGGCTTGAGCCGGATGCAAGCCTTTCTTTCTAAATTCGGGCTAGGACTCTAGCACTGGATGTGGCTCAGCCCGATCCAATTCTATTGGACTCTAGCACTGGATGAAAATTTTCCAAAATTTTAGTAGTGTCGGGGTTCAAAGATTAGAACAAGTGAGATGATAGTATGGCCAAAAGGAAAGGAAAAAGAGAGAAAAAAAAAAAAAAACATTTACGGCCTACTTCTTTATCCGAAGAATCTCAAACTTTTCAAAAGTTATCCCGTGAGGTGGAATTCCTAAATCCTTCCATTAAATGGAGTATTTCGAATTCCAACAAAAACAAAAGAAACTGGAATTCCAAGGATTTTAAAAGCTCATTTGAGATTTTTTTAGGTCACTAAAATCTAGAACTCTAGTAAAAGAAATATGGCATTTCAACTGCCAGGGGTCATGGCATCATATCATGTCTAAAAATCCCCAACATCGCAAATTCTAGTACAAAATTCTCCTAAAGAAAAAGAGCCTTGAAGAGAACCTAGTTAACCCTAAATAGATGCGTGCAATGCCAATAATATTTGATGACAAATAAAGAGAGAGAAAAAAAAAAGAAGGGATTTTGATTAACTACAAGAAGGAACGGTGAGTCGATAAAAAGATAATGTTTGAACTCACGACATATCACTTTTTAGTGTTTTTGAAAAGTTACTCTAGCCACCATATCATATAATTTTGGGGTTGTTACGAAAAGAAGTCCCAAATATCCATATATCTCCAAAAGCATTTCTCGAATATACATGTAATGCCCAAAAGCATCTTATAATACCGTAAATTTCATTTTTTTCTAGACCAAATTGTCCTTCACTTTTATCTCTCATGAGCTCAAGACATGATAGTCTCAAGTTCGAGACATAACACTCGCGAGCTAAGGATTTAGTGTCTATATATGTGGCCAATATTATTAGCGAGCTTTAGGTTTTATGCTGCTATATATTCAATTCCATTTTCCAACATCCTTTGAGCATTCATCATTAAGCTTCTCTATCATGTTAAATTAATTTATCTTTTATATAAACTCCAATAATATCCTCATTTTGAATGTACTCTTCCTACAATTAGTATAAAATTAGCTCAAACATATAGGAATCAAGCATAGCCTCACCTGGAATTTTTCAAGGGACATGACTGTCATGTCAAGGTCAATAATCTATGAAGTTAGGATTGAATAATTCCGGTATCACTTTGTTTTACCGTTAATGTACTCATTCTTACCCTATTTTTTGTACAATTTACTCGAAAGTCTAGAATGCTATCGCTCGCTTTTCTCACCTTTAGGGTATGAATCGAACATTAACATAATTAAGTCATGATGCTAATAATCAACTTGCGACGTTAAAAAGTGGCTCTCGAGTTCTATAGTTAAAGTTTTCCCAAGTATGATACATACAAGTGCATTGGGTTTGACTAACAGTTCTGAAGCTAAACCAACGATTTCTAAGAATGTATGAGTTGAACCATTCTATTGTGAGCTTGTTCAATAATAAATGTATTCACTGCGGCCCTTTCTTAGTACAATTTGTAAAGATTTTGCTAAAAAAAACCATCCATTTCAATTTTAGAAAAAAAAAAATACAAAAATTTGTGCCCTTCTCCACTCCCTATTTGTAACCCTATTGTTATTACAGTCTATGGATAATTAGGTACAAAGTTTAGGATGTTTTCCCTCCACGTTTCTCACTTTAGAATATGAATTGAAAATAAACATTAACTACTCATGTTGTCCAGTATATATTAGTGAGTTCGAGACTTGAAATAAAAATAACAAGCTACAAAATACTTCAATGCGTGAATGCGGTCAGTCTCGATGTCGCAATAAATAAAGCGAAAAATAATTTGGTCCCAAAAAAATGAAGTCTACGGTATAAGATGCTCTTAGACATTACATATATTTTAGGATGCTTTTGGAAGTATAGGATATTTGAGGCTTCTTTTTGAAAAATCCCTATAATTCTTTTATAAAAAAAATTGTTAATAAGATAGCAAGAGTAGTTATAAATGGGAGGGCCTTTGCTACACTGAATATGAAAGATGCAATGAATGTCAGGGTTTCTTTGAGAAAATATGTATCATATATATCATTCACGTGTTTTCTTATACATGTGTTCACAAAATATAAGGATTCCAATAATTGAAAATAGTAATAGAATACTTATCTAAGACCCCATGAGTTCATTTTCTTCTCTTGTTTTATTCTGAAAGTTTTTCTTTTATTTTATTTTATTTTCTTTCTTTCTTTCTTTCCTTTTTTTTGTTTTTTTTTTTTTTTTTGTATGTGGCCAGGGAATAATAAGTTAACTTCTCCACAGAGGTAGCCCTATAATTCTCCTGAAATTTCTTTTTAACTTGGTGGAATTGTCTTTAGATTTATTCATTATGTTACTACTTTATATATATATATATATTTTATATTTATTTTTTTTCTCCCTTTTATATATGCTAACTATTTTTTGTAAGAAATCAATCTAATGATATGTCAACATGATTTGAAACTAAATTTCTCCCAAGGATCTTTCATGGATATTACACAAATGTTTCATTAGTCTTTAAGTTTTAGGCATTTAATAACAATAGACATCTATTTTTAATTCTTTTGCATGTGTCTCCTTTTTTTTTCCTTTTGATTTTCTCTACCTTTTTCTTAAATACATAAAGACAACCATTTCTTTTAGTTCTGGCAACTTCTCTTCCACATTAAACTTGCATTAGGTTTCTTTTTCTTTTTCTTTTTTTTATCATAAAGTTTAAGGTAAACTTTGAATTGGTTTCGCCTTAAATTCTTAATTACTTTTCATTTTCTAAGTTTTAAATCTTGTCCCCCATCAATACTAATGTAACTAATTTTTATTCCTTTTTTGAAGCTTATGCATGCCCGTGCTATGAGCATGCATGGTCAAGCCAGTCATCCTAATTGATGTTGCGTTTTCAAAAGGAAACTAAACTAAATTGCACTCTATTTTCTTAATTAACAGTAAAAAAAAAAAATAATAAGAGGTCAAAACCTAAATTGAGGCAACCATAATTCTTAGCTTTCTTATATAATAATTGATCAATCAAGAACGGCCTCTTAGCTCGGGTGGTAAGAGGTGTTAGTTTTTACCTGGCTTCCTATAGCTCAAACTTTGGACATGCCACATTCCCTTACTCAAGGGCCAACTCCCCTCACCCAAAGGCTCACTTACCTCACCCGAGGTCTCCTTCCCTCACCCAAGGGCTAGGATCCTAGCCCCCTAAGTTGGGTACCAAAAAATAATAATAATAAGTCAATCTAACAGTGGATCCAGCTCCAATTTTACTAAATTTTGACGTAGAGTTAATACTCAGAGTAGCAATTCATATTTAAAACATATTAAAGAAGTGATCATTGACTTTTCCAAAGTCGGCATGAGAGGATCCATTCAATTGAATGTACAAGTTGTGCCCACCACAAACTCAATAAGTTAGCTACCAAAACGTATGGATAGGTTAATCTTGTAACATTATTCATTCGATTATTGCAACAAGTGATTATGTCTTAAAGAGTATACTGGAAAAAAGAAGAAGAAAAAAAAAGCACTAGTCAGACCTTAATAAAAACCCACAACCCTGAAGAAAATACAAGTGACATTGTAGAGGAAGTGGAAACGGTTTGGGCCTGTTTGTGTGCATTAAAATTTAAAATACATTGGACCCCTTTTTATAGAATTTTTTTAAGCGTTAAAAACAAAGATCAAAAGAGTACTTCAAAAAACGAGTATCAAATAACCTTTCCTCTTGTAAATATAAAATCAAAGGAAGATGAGAAATGTAAGTCTTTTTGTTTAACCGCTTCAAAAAAAAAATACCATGTATTGAGTTCATATGTATTTAAATGGAAAGAAATGGGCCCTATTCACATAATGAGTTGGATTTGTGTTTCTTTGCTGAAGAGAAAAAATACTTTTACCAAATCCCACATGACAAATGACACCAAATGTGCAATGTACAAGACAAAATAATCCCAATTATTATTCTTATATGAATGACAAATATCATGTAATAGTTTTACATCTTAAATTGAATTTTGAGAAATTTGTGAAATCGGTTTAAAAAAATATAAATACATCTAAATTTGTTGGATGTATTCATTTTCTCATATGAAAGTAGTGATACTGGCAAACATGGTGATGTGTTTTATGCATTTGCAAGTTGTATCATTTGACTGTGTGGCACCTCTATATGTAACATATTTCTATCAAATGCGTGATAGGCAAATGAACCCTTACTTCCTTTGTAGACAGTGGAGCTGTAAATACTACAGAAATGTGGTTGCTATGTCCTGAAAATTATGGATATTCCATGTCACAATTAAGCAGTCTCAAACTGCTCGTTGACATTTTAGTCTTCATGGGTGAAAAAGTCATTGACTGTTGTCCTTTTGTTGACATTTGGTCTCCAACTAAAAGGAAACAAAAATCAATTAGCAAATTCCCTTTCCCAAGGGGTAGGAGAGGTGTTGTGTGGTTTAGTGTTACCCACCTGTCCCACTAGTTAATACCATCTTAATTCTTGGTTATAAGCCCCCCACGCTTACTATTGACTTTCTCCTCACCAATGATTCAATGCAAAGGTGGTAGGAATTCAATAAACCTAAGATTTGTGCCAATTCCTAAAAGGTATTGTCGCTGGTCCATATGGATAATTAATGGGTGGACAACGTGAAGAAAAGGAAAAGAAGAGCCACCTGATCAAAATGGGCATTGTTTTGAGAATTTCAAAGTCCATCGAAATTTTAGACAATAGATAAAATGGTATGGGTGCCAAAATTTTCCATGACACAGTGCCTACACAAACACAACTCATGTATCATAAATTGGGTCAATGCTAATTTATGGCTGGAAAACGTGCACAATGGGCTTTCATTGATCATAGGATGGGGGTACTTGGGCCTCACAACTTGGACCCTTCCTCAAAACTTACATGGTATATTAAATCATAAATCCAAGTTAGCCAACCAAATGACAACTCAGCCATAATCTTTGCTACTCCAGTGATGATCTTCAGCCCTGTAATAAAAGGAAAAACTTATATTAAATTCCTGGCCCAATGACCAGTGCCCTTGAGAGATGCTTACTTACCCCACCATCAAATCACTTGAGGAAGGGAGGTATGCTATTCAAATCCTCATCTTATGAGGATTAAAAGTCAATATCATTTCAATGCTCTCCACTAGAAGAAATCTTTTTTTATTTTTTTTTTATAGCTTTTTTTTACGAGGGTTTCCGTCCTCTTCAAGAATCGACTATTCTCTGACGTATTAAATCTTTGCATTCTTTACGCACCGGGTAAATTAGATATTATATGGGAAAGTGGCCCCAAGGAGAAAGAGCGAGTTTAAAATCACAACCTCTAGTTCTTTAGTTGAGATCCAATTGGGGCTACTTGTCCGGATTCATTAGAAGGAATCTCACAACCTAATTTTTCCTTACCTTTGTCTAATTGTTCAGCTAAGAGTAGACCCTAAGTTGTTGGTCTTGTCAACTATAACATTAGGGTGCAAAGATCATGAAATCATAAAAAACTATAAACTAATATCATTGTAAACAACCCTTCCTTAATCAAAGGAAATAATGCATATAGGTTCTAGATTGAATAATTATATACCAACAAAGCACCACCTAATCCATTAGACCACAAACCAATAAAATCCTAAAATATATAAAAAAAGGATCATCCATGGTGGACCCAATTCAGATCAAGTGACTCAGATAAGATGGCCCACAACATGATCATAGCCTGATGAGGTGGCCCACCCAAGATGGCAGGTTTGACCAAGTCATGGGAAGATGGCAACCTTGACATGCACGAATGCCACGCGTATATGTCTGTTTTTGTGGCATGGAGAAGCAGAAATCCCCGCCTCTTTGTCCCTCTTTTCTGTTTCTGGTTTTTTCTGTCGCTGGCTTTCGCCTCTTGTATTGCTTTGCTTCTTCCAAATCAATCCAACCATACAAAAACCCTAACCTTTTCAAATCCCCATCTCATCTCTCCCTTGCATGGGTAAGATTAAGGGTTTTCTCTTTCATTCTTTGCGAATTATTCTCTATCTAGATCGAATCGATCGATTTCGTGCATTGGGAGTTTCAGATCTTGTTGGTTCTGTTCGAATTCAGCTAGGTTTAGGTTTGATTTTGATAAAGTTTCGATCTGTGGGAATCTGGATTTGAATTTGTGCGTTTTTCTTTTTGGGGTGCAGGATAGGTTGCGGATCTCGAAAGGGGAGGCGACGATGTGGTGGTTTTGGAGATCCTGAGCTTCTTTTTTTTTTTTTTTTTTTTTTTGTTCTGGATCGGTTATTCTTTTTCTCTGTTCGATTCTCTTTCTTCGACATTTGAGACTTTGGGTTTTGATTTTCCTGAATTCGGATCGGCCCCATGGGACATTTGAATCCCGTTGTGTCGACAAGCCGTGTGGAGGGCGAGGAATCGCCTGTTAGCGGCGGAGGCGTCAGGTGATATCATCTAACTCCATCTCTCTCTGGAATGTTTTGTTTAATTGTTATTGAATTGTGATGTTGTTCTTGTATTAGCTGTGGAATGTTTGGATGGCGTGGTTATTCTGATAATTGTGGATTGGGTTGGTATGGGTTTTTGATTGGGTGATGAAATTTTAGAAAATTTGGATTCAAACAAGGAAGAGAATGATCTAGTAGTGTTGCCATTAGTGCCTGACTTAGTAGTAGAAGAAAGATAGATTATAATGTTATTCATTTGATTGCAGGCATCTTGAGGGTTTTTTTTTTTTTTTTTTGTTGTTGTTGTTTTATGTTTCAAGGGAAATTAGAGGTCCTGTTTGGTATTTAATGTACATGCAAAATTTTGGTCTGCTGCAGTTGGCATCCTACCCTTTCCAAAGTTGAAATACCATGAAATCTCATCAATCGTTGCACTACAAATGAAGGGCAAAATTTGTCTTAAATAAAGCCTGGCTGAAAACTTATAGTCTGGGGATTTTTTTATTTTTTATTTTTATATTATTCACTCTAGAACCCATCACATAAACGGTTTGGGTCACCGCACACGAGTCCAATGCATGAAGGTTCAAATTACAATACATTTGTGATGAAGCATTACCCTTTTATTCTTCTTATCCCATTTTGTTGAGTCTATTATCTAATCTAATTCTAGATAGTCTGCGGGTTTTGGGGTTTAGAGTGTTTTTGGTTCGGCTTCTTAAAATTCAAACATGCTTTTTTCGAAAGTAGCTTATAAAATTTTACTTCTTCAAAGTAACTTTTTAAGAGAAAATATTGTTTGGTTAACTCAACCTTTTCATTTACATTTTAATAGTAAAAGCATCCAGGGTTGTTTGGTTATACATGCAGGAAGCAACTTTTATCATACAATATTCAAATAATTTTATATAAATCTTTGTAAACAAGAAATTACACAATATGCTAGAGCCTTGTAAGTAAATAAAATGACCACACATCAAACCATAGATGTGCTATTTCATGAAGGCCCCAAGTCAAAGCCACTTGAATTTAAAAGTCTTTTCAAAAATAACAAAAAAAATTAAATCTAACATAATGTCATCTTGCATTCATATGAAAAACATCAAACATATTTGAAAAAGTTAATAATATACTTCAAATATTTACCCCCTTCCCCCCTCCCCCCTCCCACCAGCCACAAAAAAAAAAAAAAAAGAGATAGAAAAGAAGAGAAAAATACATTGAATAAAAAACTTAAAATAAAATAACGCAAATCCACCACTTTGAGTACGTGCAACAAATATTGCATCAGCAATGGCATCTCATCCAAAATAATCTCCTTAGTTAGAGAATATATATATTTTTCTTTGATTCTAATTAGCAAAAAAATTGTCTAAAGAGAGGAAGGCTGGTAGTGTTCAGGTTTTGTTGGCTGAGTGGGTTCATGGCTAGAGAATGTTGGGAAGAAGGTGAAGCGGTAGAAGATGAAGAAATGAAGTGGGTCGGTATATTGGGTGGAGAAGGAGTCAAAGATTTGAAAGTAAAATGGGGAGAAGAAAGATTGGCGATGGATGGTTGGGTATAATGAACCTGTTTTCTCCTGGGACTCTAAATTTGAGGCTACAATTGGTGGGTCTATATGCTTATCAATTGATGAATGAGTGGTGGGGCAGAGCTGATTGGGATCAGTAACGTGAGGCTGTAACATGTGGTTGTCAGTTGATAGGGTCCTTGGGATGGGGTCTGAAGAAAAGAGAGATGGCAAAGAGGGTCTGGGATTATGAGGAAAAAGAGGGTGAGGCTTCTCAGAAGTATGCAAAACAACCGTGAAGAGGGGAGGGAAATGAGTCCTGATCCTTTGTCTAGTACTACGCCATAATCGTGAAACACTTGTACGGAACTCTATCATGGGGCCCACATAGAGATCATCCCGACCGTTTTTTTTTTTTTTTTTTTTGATCAGTAACAAAACATTCATTCATTAAGTAAAGAGATTACAATGAGGGAAGAAAAGTACAAGAGTATTGTACCCGGTGAGGGTACCCAAAACACAAGGAGAAGACCACCCAAAACTTACATAATCATACCAAACACAAGGAGAAGACCTCTCGACCTCCTGCTTAGCTAAAGCATCAGCCATAGAGTTAGCTGATCTGGCGACATGATAAAAGATAACATTAAAACATGTAGATAAAGAGCAGATTTCATTGAATAGGAATTGAAATTTCCAAGGGTTGACCTTCTTTTTAGATGTCCAAGCAATTGCATTGGAGGAGTCACTTTCCACAATGAGATCCCCAAGAATGTTCCTTGAAAAACACCGAAGAGCGTCCAAAATAGCTAACACCTCAGTTTCATTCAAATCGCAAACACCCACGTGCTTTGAAAACATAAAAATGACATCACCCTTACTATTATGAAGAACACCTCTAATTCCCGCTGGCCTGGCTTTCCTCTTGCTGACCCATCAACATTGAACTTAAACACTCCAAGTGGGGGAGCAGCCCAAAAGACAGAATTTTTCACCTTAATGGGGCCACATCCCATACAGGCATCCCAATTATAAATAATATCATTTAAACTAAAATTGGAGAACTCTTTTCTAATCAAAGCCCACTTTGATATCCTCATGTTAATTGAAGCAATCAAATCC
Source organism: Persea americana (assembly GCA_029852735.1). Taxonomy (NCBI): domain Eukaryota; kingdom Viridiplantae; phylum Streptophyta; class Magnoliopsida; order Laurales; family Lauraceae; genus Persea; species Persea americana. The sequence goes on from CM056812.1 coordinate 4,890,899, forward strand.
ATTGGGGAGGAGGACTCACCTTTGAAAATTCTATCATTCCTTTCTCTCTAATTTGATCTCAAGATCATCCCGACCATTCAAGTTGAAGAATGTCATCCCCTCCAATTAAGGGCATGTTTCTTTGCTGGAATTCTTGGAATTCATGTCTGCTGGAATTTGTAGAATTTGATATGCTGAAATTCTGAAATGCTACAGAATTTTAGCATTCCTAAATTCTCTGTTTCTTTCCTACCTTAAATTTCTGCATAAGAATTTCTGCAAACTTGAATTCCACAAATTTACTGTTTCATGACTATTTAAATTTCTGAGTAAAATTTTACATGTTTATGCATATATGAATTGCACAATGGGTTGCTAACAGTGACTTGCTATTCAATCTCTCTAATATACATACTCACATGATGCAAAATTTGATGCAACCTAAGGTTAGGATGCAAGTGCCGGGGCACAATTAGGGCTCCCATGGGAACAATCACGATGAAGAAGACACTCTCCAACGAAACCCACAATGGGGGAAATTTTATTAACTCAATTAACTGAGATCATTGATCTCTACAATGCCATATTTATAATAAAAGAACTTAGGGGCTAAGAAATCAAACCTACTCAAACTAGGAAACAAGAATAAAAATCCTATTCAAATTAGAAACTAGTCCTAATTGCAACTTCTAAAATAAAATTTAGAAACTAATAACAATTAATAAGAAATTCTTAAACTTGCTTGGGTCCCACAATTGGACCATGAGTCTTGCCCCAACGAACACATAGGGCTACTGCATCATTCTCCCCGGGTTGGAAAAGAGTTCGACCTCGAAGTTGACCCTTCTTCTTGATGTTGCTTCTGTAGACAGTGTGTACATGAAGTGCATCCTTGGTGAGACGAAAACGGGACCCCTTATTTGGTGGTGCTGGCTTCATAGGACAAAGTGTTACTTGCATTTCACCATGCATGAATGTGTATGTGTTGTCACGCATTCCATTAGTACCATTCTTGTCATACATCCATGGACGACATAACAAGATATCACAACTATCCATGGGTACCACATTACACCAAACTGTATCTGTATAATCTTTACCAACAGAAAAGGTAATTGGACATGCATACTGTATTTGCACTTAATCACCTGACATTAACCACCTAGCAAAATAGGGACGATGATGCTTCTGAACTTTCAGCTGTAATCGATCCACAAGACCTTGAGATAAAAGGTTTTGACAACTTCCGCCATCAATGACTACCATGCATTCTTGACCCTTAACTGTTCCTTTGGAGCGGAAAATATTTTCTCGCAACTAGTTCTCCTCAGTATTGAAGGGAGTGTCAATAATTACCTGGAGAGAGTCAATATCCTCCTCGGGCAGAATGTCATGTACTTCTTCTGTGTCAGTCTCTTTAGGATCATCATCTGGTGCAATTGTCACATCACTTTCATTCTCAATGAGGTGGATGCGTTTTGGACACTCCGTTGCACGATGCCCTTGTTGTTTACAATTATAGCATGTAATCCTATTTTGACCTTTGGGCTTGGTGAAAACTTTCTCCAATGAATCACTCGGTTTAGACCCTGCAATTGAGGAATTCTTCTGCATAACCCATTTAGATGCATTAAGTTTTCTGGCTTGATGGTTTGCAATCCCCTCAGCTTTGATAGCATGCTGAACAATCTCATCAACATTATCAAAATGCTTGAATGCGAGAATATCTTGTATGTCAAGTGTAAGCCCTTTAAAGTATCGGTCAACTAATACATCCTCCTCTTTATCTAAACCACAACGGGCTTGCATGGTCATAAACTCTTCAGAATACTCAACAACTGTCGTAGACCCTTGCTTCAAATATTGAAAACTTGCACGCAGATCCCTGGAGTAATTGATAGGGATGAATTTTTGCTTCAACAGATTTTTCATCTCAGTCCATGTGTCAACGGAGTCAATTTGTTGGTTTCTTCGTTTCCATTGCAACTCGGCCCACCAGATCGCAGCATAATTGCGAAATCGAGTTGCCACAAGTGTAATTTTATGACCATCCGTCATTGGTTTGTGTGCAAAAATATTTTCAACACACACTAACCAATCCATGAATTCATTTGGTTTCAGTTTTCCATCATATTCGGGAATCATGAGTTTAATCCCCAAATCACGATCAACATTGACTGCATGTGGATCTCGTTGATTCCGATTATGTCTTCCATCATCTCGATGATTTACCTCATGCTGATTAGTTTCCAAATTGGTTAATCGGGTTTCAATTCTTTCAAGAGACTCTTGCATTTGAGCTTGCATTTGACCCATCATTGCGGATAGTTGATTAACAGTTACCGATAATGCCGCAACGGCTCCCCGCAAATCATCATCATTATTAGATGAAGACTCCACCTCTATATGCTTCTTGGGAGGCATATTAATTTTTAATGCAAAGTAAAAATGTTTTTGACTGACCTGTTGTATATCGGATCCGACCCGAAAACTAGCCCAACTAGGAAGTAGGCCCAATGGAGCACGTGTGACTGTGTCACCGCTGCGTCGTTCTCTGTGCAAGAGAAAAACAAAAGAAGAAAAGGGCTGAAAACTCTTTTCGTTGTTGCTTCATCCAACAGGGAGAAGGGAAGGGATAACCGCGAAAGGAGAAGGGAGAATGGCGATAACGTTGGAGCTCGGCGACTTCAACGATATGATGGAGGCGGACGATTGAGAGAAAAGAGGCGATGCAGTAAGTGCTAATGATGCTAATGGTGCACGTCGATCTGCTTGGTGCACGGTACGCGTAGAAGAGACTTCTACCCTTTCTTCTCTGCGCTGTTGTCTTCTCTTCTGCTTCTATTCTTCTTTTATATATATATTTTTGTTCTGAGCTCTGGATCTGGGGGAAAGTAGGAGGAGGGGTCTTTGGAAGAAGGCGAGTGGGAGGTGGAAGTATGGAGTCTGGGTTTTTTTTTTTTTTTTTGGTTATGGCAGACGGTTGGCGAAGGACGGGAGGGTTTTGGGATTGTGAAGGAGGACTGTAGGCGGTGGATTAGGGCTTCGGCAGATGGGTCGGTGAGTGAAGGAGGACTATAGCCCGGGAGGGTTTCTGGCGAGTGTGCAGGGTTCTGGGAAGAGGTGGGAATGGGTTCGGCGTGAGGTGAATGTTTGTCGCAGGGGACTGTCGAAGGGACTGGCGAGGGAGATGGTTATGGAATGGATGAACAGAGTTCGGGAATGGTGATGACGGTACTGGGATGGACCGATAGGGATAATCACTCCGACGATAGTGAGGATCGTGCGTCTCTAATACCAATTGATGCAACCTAGGGTTAGGATGCAAGTGCCGGGGCACAATTAGGGTTCCCACGGGAACAATCACGATGAAGAAGACACTCTCCAACGAAACCCACAACAGGGGAAATTTTATTAACTTAATGAACTGAGATCATTGATCTCTACAATGCCATATTTATAATAAAAGAACTTAGGGGCTAAGAAATCAAACCTACTCAAACTAGGAAACAAGAATAAAAATCCTATTCAAATTAGAAACTAATCCTAATTGCAACTTCTAAAATAAAATTTAGAAACTAATAACAATTAATAAGAAATTCTTAAACTTGCTTGGGTCCCACAATTGGACCATGAGTCTTGCCCCAACGAACAGATAGGGCTACTGCATCAAAATTGCACTCAAGAAGGAAGAAAAACAAGACAAACATGAAATAATAGAGTAACTTTAAAAGCAGAGAATCAGAGAACATGTGTCTTCATGCAACCATTGAAAAAAACTGGGACAAATCGATTCTGAAAAAGAAGAAACCAATACACAAACCTTCTCCCTCTCTCTCTCTCTCTCTCTCTCTCTCTCTCTCTCTCTCTCTCTCTCTCTCTCTCTCTCTCACAATCAGCATCTTCTACACATTCCAATTACTCTCATCTTCCATCCCTATCATCTCCACCGTCATGATCAAGATCAAGAGCTGATCAGAATTTGTCCAAGGAGATCGGATGCATGAATTACGGGGTTTGTTTAGTCTCGATGCAAGAGGAGATGGATTTCCTGTCCATGCATGAGGGGGTCTATAGGGTTTTGAAGGAGGTCATATGGAATGAAGTTAAGATTGGATCAAAAGAAGGTGCGGATTTGGGCATTTTGGGATTCATCCAATCAGATAGATGAAAAGAGTGCAAAGAAAGAAGATGATCGGAATTGATTTTCTTTCAGTGGTGTAGAGAAGGAGATGACCATCGGAGATAGCCGGAGTTGCAATGAGGCCTCTTGGAATGCCTGGATTTGTAAATGATGGAGAAAGGGCTAGCATTTGGGAATTCCACTTTTTTGGAATTTCAAAATGCTACTTGCCTCAAATGCTGTGAATTCCAATAAGTGAACATGAAATTTCTGAAAGGAATGAAGGAATTCACAAACAACCTGAATTCCTATCAGACATGCTAGCAAAGAAACAGGCCCTAATGATCCTCAAGTTTCAGCTCAAGAGGGGCAGGTCCCACCATACGATTGAGCACTATGATGGAATGTGACTAGGCATTAACGCATCGATGTTGATGTGGTGTTAATCACGTATCCTTTATGGTGCTCAATTGTACAGTGGGACCCAGCCCTTTTGAGGTGAAACTTGCGGTTCTTGAATTGGAGGGGATGACATTCTTCAACTTGAACGGTTGGGATGATCTCTATGTGGGCCCCATGATAGAGTTCCATTCCAGTGTTACACGTTTGTGGTGTAGTAACTGGACAAAGGATCCGGACTTGGAGGGAAAACCAAAACCCTCTTTTCTTTGCCGTTCTGCAAGCTTAAGTAAAAAAGCCCATTCCAGGGAGAGTTACTTCTTTACAAAGTGAATTTTAACTTTTGCTTCCAAAAAAGCCCATTTGAAAAATATAATAACCAAACGAGTTTCTCATGAGTTTTCAGCTTTTCTAAAGCAAAAGGCCAAAAAAGCCCCTTTAATAATCCGAACCAAACAGACCCTTGTCCATTGATATATTCTGCTTCTGCTTATTGACGGACGTTCTGTTTTAGACTTTTAGTTGTACCTCTGTGTATGCTGTCAGATATACCTCGTCTTTGCAATTTCATTTTTGGCACATATTTATCATTTGGCAACTGAAATTCAGAAACTCGAATATTGACTCAGACTTGATAGGCCCCCAGGATGAGTTGAGGCAATGCTCAGTACATGATTGCATATATTAAATACTTGATTGAGTTTCTTTGGGTTTTAGAGAAACCAAATTGCCTATTTAACTCAGCCTTTCACGAACAAAGCCATGATGACCTGTTGAGACTTTGAGTGCTTGACCCAGTTCTCAAATGCTCAAACATTGGTCCTGGCAGATATTCTATTTCATGCCGAGCTGAATACCTTTTTGCTTTGATTGTTTGCATCCGTTATTTAAAATTCCACACTGTTCCTCTGTCCATTTTGCCTGAGGATGGTATATGTGGAAGGAATTCAAGGCTGTCAGCTTTACATCTGTAACATGGTAAAAGTGGGTACTTTGCTGTATGGTTGTCCCTTGCTTTTGTACCACTAATTTCCGTAATGACCTTGCCTATTTAAAGATAAACTGCACTTTGCGAACCTTAATTGTGGGGACTTGTAATTCCTTTTCCGAGAAGAAAGTGATTTCCACTGCATGCAACACAGCTGTTTATATCATTGTGGGTTCTCTTTAGATACAATGATATAGGCAAAAATGGCCTGATGATCTGTACCAATGGTCAGTTGTCCGGTTGTATGTAGCACTCATTTCGGAAATGCCCGGCTATTTAATTACATAATATATTTTGAAACCTTAATTATGGGAGCACATAATATACTCATTTTGGTATGTAGCACACTAAGAAGCACGGACACGGGACACGGACATGACACAACATGGACACGCCGAGGACACGTTAATATTTAATAATATAATAATAATAAATCCAATCATATGTAATCATATACACGGACATGAACACGCCGACACAGCAGATCTTCTTCTTCTTTTTCTTTCGTTAGGGCTGGACAGACGAATGAGTTTTTTTCTCTTTCGTTTAGGGCTGGACAGACGAATAGGTTTTTTTTTTTTTTTCTCTTTCGTTTAGGGCTGGAGCTGGATGGACAAATTAAAAGATCCCCCTTTTCCTCTTAAGTTATAACTTTTTACGAACACCTCCCTTTTCTTTTCTTTTTTTACTCTAATTTTAATTTTTTTTCAAATTAAAAGAGGCCATGTCCCCTAGCGTGTCCCTAACGTGTTCGGAATATAAAATATAAAAAAATAAATAGGATACTCTTTTTTGCGTGTCCGACACGTGTCCGAGCGTGTCCGTGTCCGACACGTGTCGGACACGGACACGACAGCCCCGGAGAGGTGTCCGTGCTTCCCAGGTAGCACACATAAAAAACACTTTAATTCAAATTTCCGTCCATCTTTTTTTAAAAAAAAGTAGAAAGGCAACCACCTTTATCCACTAAAAGACAAAAAAAAACTCCACTTCCCCATAAAAAAAAGTAAAAAAGATTCCATACCAAACAACTAAAAACAAAATACCATCATAACCCAATTATATTTTATTCTCTCTCTTTCCTTCACTTCACTTCACTTGATTTTGAAAGTAAAATTACCAAACGGGCCCTTAAGGTGTTTCTAGTCTGGGTGCAACATAACTGTTCATATTTTCTTCCTTCTCCTCCTCTTCTTCTTTCTTTCTTTCTTTCTTTTTTTTTTTTGTTTTTCCTTTTTCTTTTTGCTCTTTAGTTAAGTGATATGGGCAACAATGGCCATATGATCTGGACCAATAATCTGATAGGTACCACTATCCAGAAAGTACGGATTAGATGGTCCTATACAAGGATGAAAATAGCGGTGGCGGCGGGCGTAGCGGCCCGCCGCCAAACCGCTACGAAGCGGGCGATACGTAGCGTAGCGGGGATACGTAGCGGCGTAGCGGTGTGATTTGAAATACTCACCAAAAAAATCTGAAAAAATTCCAGAAAATCCAGAAAATTGTAAAATGAAAGAAAATGTGGTTCTTTTGCAAAAGTAAGTAAGAAAAGGGGGTGTAGCGGTGCCCTCAATATATAAGGTCCTGTATCGCTATATAAATAGAAAATAATAGTAATGATTAGTTTTTTCACATGTATTCATGTTCTTTAGTCATGCTAACTTAGAAAGTAATGAAAAGCTCATTAAAAAAAAAAAAAAAAACTAGAACATGAAATAAAGGCATAAGACTTAAGAGTTAGGTCATTAGTGAACATTGAACAATCAATAGTCAATACTTTAAGCCTCAAGGTTAAAGGTTCAAATTCAATCAAGTGAATGAAGTGGTCAACACTTAACAACTCAACATTCAACACTAATTTAGAAATGAAGTGGTCAACACTCGTCCTCTCAGAAGATGACACATTCGATTAAGAGGAAGACTCCAAGGTCAACACATAAATCAATTACATCTCCTACAAAACAATGAGGGAGACCGTGGGAACTTAAGAAGTTCCCTCTCGGGCCTCTCCCACTAAGTTATTTAACAATGAGGGTTCTTTTAAAACAATTAAATTAAGACCAGTTTAAATTTTAGTAGTAATAGGTAACCATATCTATACTACTACACACATTCCAAATATAATAAAACATGCTTAATATCATATATTAACAAATAATGATAATAATAGACATCCAAGCACAACAAAGAAAGACAACCAGTAAAAGAGGCCTAGCTATCATGGTCAAGTAGGATCCTTTTGTTTTCATGATTGTCACTTCTTTAAAACATGCGTTTCGCAAAGGGGGTCCGGGGGTATCCCCCGGCGGGGATCGAGCTGCCCGGTCAGCTCGCGGGGGCCCATGGGGCAGCGCCCCCGGACCAAAAATTTTTTATGAAGTTCTTCCTTCGAAATCGAATTTTTGCTTTCAGAACCTGTGCCCCTCCTTAAAAGTTGTGATTCATAGTAGTTAGAGAGTGATAATCTCAAAAGTTGAAAAAAAGTGAAAAAGTCGTGGGGGGGGGGGGGGGGGGGGGGTGTTTTGTTTAACACTGCCGATATGTATCGGCCGCCACCCGCTATTTTAATCTATGAGTCCTAGATGATGAATCTTCTTTAGATTCCTTAGAATAGTTGAATCTCTTGATTTTGTAGCAACAAATCTTGGCAAAATGGAGTTGGGACCACTAGGAGGACACACAAAGGGTTCACAGCAGTAAAAATGGAGAAAAAAGAGGAAGGAAGATGAAAAAAGTTGAAAAGGTAGAACGAAAAGTCGTCAGGGGGGTTTTATTACCCCCCAGCGCCACGTAGCGGCCGCTACGGCCTGTAGCGGCCCGTAGCGGCCGCCACGCTTGCGTAGCGGCCGCTACGGGTGCGTTACCCGCTAAATGCAAAGTAGCGTGGCGGCAGCTGCCGCCACGGCCGATATATCGGCCGCTACGCTACGTAGCGGCCGATATTTTCATCCCTGGTCCTATATGTATGACTGCTGCAGAATATCCCATCTAATATGACTGCAGTCATTATGGAAGTTCTACTGTGCATATGTTATTAGTTGGTAGAGTGCACATTTAAGAGAATTGAAGTTTTGTTAGGATGTTGGGGTTTTTAAGAACTTAAGATTGCAGAAATTATTTTATCTAGCCCATTTATGACTAGTTGAATTGTTTGGTGACCTTTTAGCCACTTTCTAATTTCTGCAGAGCTTGGAGGACAATGACATTCTTGTGCACCCATAAAATGGTTTAACTTGATTGATTAATGTTTGTGGCACTGATTTTCTCTGTTTCAACAAATGGTGAGGAGCCAAATCATATTTGAGAATTGATCCATATTTTAATGCATCCAATAGTTAATTTTTACATATAAAACTCATTTCCAGCCTTATCCATGGTGTGCTATGATGCACCCATGTAATGCCTGAACTAATTTGATTAAAACTTGCAATGTTCAAGACTGATGTTCTTTGTTTCCCAAGTTGAAATCATGTAGGATTGAGCTATTAAATTAGTTCATGTGTATAAGAGAAGTGCATGTGGATGTTGGATTGAGCTATCAAATCTCATTTGCTCCAATCAGGTAGGGGTAAAAACGGGTCGGGTACATGGTGTACCTGGTTCCATATCCAAATTGGTGTATGCATACCTGTTCCTGCGCTCCTATCCAAATGGGTATAGAGTATGAAACCTACACCCATGCTCAGCCTTAGCCTTATTTACCTGGACTTGTAGCTTCTCTGTTTATCAGATGACCATAGTCATATTCCGAATTTTCTTGAGTATATATTAAATGTGCATTTAATATTCATCTTACTAATATAAATTGATTTTTTAAATCACTGATGCATTAGGTGAGGTGTTCATTGCCCAAATGTAAGGCATAAGCCTTACTCATAGAGTGTAAGCCCTGTGCATGTGCCTTTTAAAAAAAATAAATAATTATGAAAATATTGAATATTTAATATAAATATAAATTAAATGCAATGTGGTTGTTTTAATCCTTTTAATGAGTTACTAGGGTCAACCCTAGTTACAACTGTCTACATTTTACAGAACTTTTAAGTTCTTAAATTAGAACCCACCTTATCTTTTTCAATCAAGCAATACGCGTGTGCTCCTTTAACATGGATCTTGATTGAAAAGTGCCCTATAGTGGGGTGTACTTGTCAAATGTGCGTCGTAGGGTGAGCTGACACCCATAATGCGTGCCATGCGCCAAACTTGTTCTGTGGGGTGTTTTGGACATGCTTTGCCGTGAGGAAAGCCTTGAGGTTTAAGCCCTGCTTTTAAGAACAATTACAAAATATAATTTCATGTATACCATTGGGTATTTGGTCTTTGGGCAGGAATCCCATGGGCATGGATCTGAGTTTTTAAAAAATGAATCCAAATCCTGGACCCATAGCTGATATTCTTTTTCCTTCCCCTCTTTTTGTGAGCTCCTATGTGGACTTCGGTGTTGGGGGCCCATTTTTATCCCTGCACTCAGGTCATGGAAATCAGGGCTTGTCACATTTATCGCAGGGTCTGCTGATAAACAACGAATGGATCTGCGTATTTGAAAGTTGTGGATCACAAAATAAATGCATACTATTTGAGGCTCAGGACCCTATATATCCTCTCATGTTCAGTGTCACTCATGATCTCAGCAAACATTAGCTTGAAACATGTAAAGGAAAAAAACCCATAATAGTTTTAATGAAGACAGTGGAGAGCAAGACAAACAGCCCCATATGAAGTATAAAGTATTAGAATTGTGTTCAAGGAACTGGAATGAAGTTGTGAGAAATCCCATGTTATATTGTAGAGTTACAGAAAGCATGGCTTTAAATATGCTTTAGTGGAAAAGTGGAATACGCTGTATGCAAACTGACCATCGATAGATGGGATAGGAGGTATCGATGGTGAAGATGATTGCTTGCTTTAAAGCTTGGAATTTTGTTGTTTTTGTATAATGTGTGACAGAAATGCATAGTTGGCTTCCTGGAAAGCTTGTAGTTTTGTTGTTATTATGTAATATTTGGCACAAGTTCGTATGCTTACCAACCCTTGTTTCTGACAGTCAGAATGGGAAGTTTAGCTATGGATATGCGAGCTCTCCTGGGAAAAGGTCTTCAATGGAAGACTTCTATGAGACCAGGATTGATGCTGTTGGTGGTGAAGTAGTTGGCCTGTTTGGCGTATTTGATGGTCAGTACTATGATTTCCGTTTGTTGCATGTTATAAAAGCAATGTTATAAAAGCGGGATTCTTTGCTATACCGTATGAGCATTTTCAGTTATAATACACACCCACCCCACCCCACCCACCCACCCAACCCCCCCCTCCCCCCCCCCCTCTCTCACACGCGCGCGTGCACACGCCCAAACGCATACCCGCCCGCCCAAACGCACACCCATCCGCCCACACCCACCCATCCGCCCACACCCACCCATCCACTCCTATTGGTCAAAGAAGCTGTGGAATTTAATGAAAACTGATTTTATTTTGTTGTCTCAACTATAGTTTGGGGTAATGCTGTAGGTCGATAAAAATGCTGCTCTTCTCCTTTGACGATTCCGTGCATTTATGACTGTATTTTCAGGCCACGGGGGTGCTCGAGCTGCAGAGTACGTCAAGCAAAATCTCTTTAGTAATTTGATCCAGCATCCGAAGTTCATATCTGATACCAAATCTGCTATAGGTGCAAATTTTTATACCTTTCCAGCATATCCTCAGGTTGATGTTGTAACTTTCACTTAACAAATTGGTTTCTTATGTTGTTTTGATCATTTGCAGCTGATGCGTACAATCATACGGACTCAGAATTTCTGAAGTCAGAAAATAGTCAGAACAGAGATGCTGGCTCAACAGCTTCCACTGCTATTCTTGTTGGTGACCGGTTACTAGTTGCAAATGTTGGGGACTCCAGGGCTGTCATCTGCAGGGGTGGAAATGGTAGACACCAATATTTCTTTTTTTAATTTACTATTTGAGACGCATTTGTTTCTTCCTTCCTCTTAATGCTATACTAGAGGACTATTTTTGTTTCTGTATAATTGTTTCATCTATTTTGGGGAAGCTGGACTAGCCAACTAGTTAGACTTTTGTAAATCGTGTCTTTTCTTTGGAGAACGCCCAAACCTTTCAACAAAACTCAAAAAAATGTTGTAACATCATCAGCGGCAACAACAGTAACAGTTTTTCTTGGAGCGTACATTATGATTTATATATTGAACTCGCCCCATATCTGACACTTACACGGTCACTGATAAAATGGCTGCAATTAGGGTTGAGTAGAAACATAAAACTCACAAAGCTTACTGCAAATAGATGACGCGGCTTCAATGAGGATGATGATCTGATGCACACCTGGTTATTGCTTAAGTTGTCTTCCATCAACAGTTGGCTTCTCATCCTGAGATTTCTAAGTATGCACTAAATTTTGCATTGTGTTGGTAATATTTCACGACATATTAAATAGATATACCATAGGAGATAAGGGGAATGAGAAACTGTAGCATGTAGACATCATATTATGCTGATCTATTTTGGTTTTGTATGAGACAACTTAGGCTGCTCATGGCCCAAATATATTCTGATCCAATTGATGGATTTTGGCCCTTGCGTGTACCATTTTTGATTGTTTCTTTCCAAGAATCTTAAATGATGATTAGAAGTATATATATTTTTTTTGTGCAATGCACTTTGGAATTCCCATGGCTCCAAGAAATATACTGGTTGGACGGTCCTAGCTGATCTTTTGCTATTGGATCATCCTAATTTGGCAGTTGGCTTGGACTTCCTAAAAGAAAAGAAAATAAAAATGTAGCTTTAAAAACTATTAACACTTTAATCCATTGTCACGGTTATTGTTCTTGTCAAATTATCTTCTCAGGAAAATATTGGGTTATTTTTTGAATTTGGTGTTTTCTCGTGATATTTAGGTAAATGTTATTGAAAATAAACTAATTAAAATAATAAATAAACACAAAGTAAATGTAAAATACTATTCATTTATTAATCCTAGGATTTTCCTAATTTTCCCATTTTGTTTGTATATTATCTTGATTATCTTGTGGTATTCTCCATTCTGATGATATTTTTAAGTTACCACAATATTAGTGGGAAAACACTGTTTCATGTATATATGGTGGCTTTATCGAGATATTCTCAAAATGTCACCCATATTTGTGACAATGCTTTAAAAACCCTAAAATCAAGGGTTGTGATGATGCAATCAGACTTTTTTTTTTTTTTTTCCTCCCAAAATCTGACCAAAAGCAAGACCTTTTCATCTCCTTGTTTCCCCATGAGTGGCATGCATTCAAGTGCATCACAAGGGGCTGAGCTTTCACCTCTAATAGTAACTGTGAGAGGTACCTTTCAGGTGAAGATGATGATATGTCTGACCATGTCCCCCACGATTGACATGCCTACAAGTGGGTCTCACTGGGCCGAGATTTTTCCCCTTGTGTGTGCACTGCAGATAGATGCAGTATCAGAATCTACCCAACTATAAATTTCTGTGTAGACTACCAAATAGATCATAGTTTCAATATTAGGAGCCAAACAACTCTAAACTTGCTATCTTGCTAAAAGTTATCCTCAAAAGTGGAAATAGAATGGGGAAAATTCGTTCAACTTTCCATCAAAGAAAAAGAAAAATAAAAAGAAAAATGTACCAATCCAGACTATAGTCCCCATGCAGTAATGAACTATGATACCTGGATACTTTAAAATAGGGAACGTATCAGCTTGTATCATATCCGATACTTCACTATTTATCTGTAAAATCTGTCCTTGCGGTAACGGTGGAATATTCCTTCCTTATCCATCCCATATCTAGGCATCATAGGCAATGGATTCTAAACAAACATGTCCAAGCATGAGAATTATATTTCCACCCCTAAGTACATAGAAGATCTTACTATTCCTTGTTTTGGGAGTTGGCCTTCATGAAGCTGATCGTTTTTAATCTTGGGGGAGGAAGGGGATATATTTGTTTTCTACGGTGGAACATTCAGTGGACTTTTTGGTTTGTGTTGGGTTCCTTGGTCTATGGCAGACAGAGGGGAGGAAAGTGATTGATTTGGGAAATGCATTGGAATTTGGAAGTATCTTTCCTTTAGTGAAAGCGAGTGGTGATTCGGAGGTGAATAGCTTGTCTAGGGAGTAGGGAAGGAGTCTCCCACTGATGAGTGACCAGGAGGATTCTTATCTTGTTTCTGTTTAGGCTTTGCTTTGTACGTTGTGTTGTTAGCTATCGGGTTAGTCCTCTTGTATTATTCTAGCTCCATAATAAAAGTAAGCTGACATGTCATAAAAATGAATAAATAAATAAAATTCAGCTAACACTCTAAAATTAAAGAAAAAGAGAAATTTTTTGGCCTCCCTTAAAGATTTATTTATTTATTTATTTTAATCCACATACAAAGGGGTATGCAATAAAGTAGATTTCATTCAAGATAAAGTGGTATTTCCACGTGGAAACTTCCCTCTTTGATAGCTAGTCATGCCACCACACCTCATGCATGCATCCCAATTCCCAACTACAAACAAGATCAATCATCTTTTAGATCTTGAAAAATCCTCACTCACAGACATAGTTACCTAATTCACTATCATGGGTGTCGAATTCCTAATAGTTCAGTTCGAATAAATTGCTATTCGATTCACTAGGCTTCGAAAATCTTGAAATCCTTGATTCGATGCCGTTCGGTACTTCGTTGAAGAGGATGAAATTACTTTCAATCAATACACTGAATCTCTAGTAGTTTGGTGCAGTCATACTTGCAGTACATTTGCATCTAGAATAGCGCTCCAGATCTCCAATCCCTGCATATCCTCTCATCAGATGGAAATTTTCTGAGTATCCCTTCGTTCTTTTCTCTCCCTTCTCTTTTGGGACTGAATAGAAGATGCAAACATGTTAAAGATATAAAAAAACCCTTATTTTTTTAGAAGAATGTCAATACTGCCATTCTTATTTGACAAGGAGTTGTCTCCTTTGCAATAAATTCATCCAGGGCCTGCTTTTGAAATGCAATGGGATTACACCATCAACTCCACTGTTTGAGTAACTGTCTAGAAATGTGATTTTAACCTTTTTTAATCACATATTTTTACTTAATGTATTTAATAGAAGATATAATCATGATTGAAGAGAAATCTAAATCACAGCACAATGTGGATTAATGTGTCTGGTATATGCTCAATTTTATAGGGGGCCAACAACAATTGGAGTGAACTTTAATAATAGTTCATCCAAGAGGAGGGTGTTGATTTTGATTCGTTCATATTTTCAGAAGGTGGGCCAGACTACAAAATTTCACTTCTCTCACTTAAAAGCATTAGTGAGGCACTCAAGATCTTTACTTATAGTTAGATATCTGTTTGTGCTAGCTACAAAAGACATGTAAGAGGTGTTTGGACTAAATTTAAATTTATTAAATTATTATTTATAATTTCCATTAATTGCCATTCTTATATCCATTTTTCAGCATTTAAGAACTTGTGCGAGACATATATATTTGCCAACCTTATTGAATCATATATCCAAATTAGGGCATCGAATTTTTTGAACTCGAAATACGAATTGCGCGAATTGAATAGCGAATTAAATGAGTCTACTCCAACGAATTTTCGAATTGAATTAGGTACCAAACTACGAACTACAAACTCGAATGCGAATCAACCAAACTGCAAATCAGGTAACTAAACTAACTATGCTTACAGACACCCACTCCCCTCGCCCGCTTTGACTAGAACAACAATCTCAACAACACCAGTCTCCTCAGACTGGAATATTTTGTTATTCTGCTCCTCTACCATATAGACCACAACTAGTGAACCACAACTAACTATACAAAATTACACCACTTGAAGCAAAGGGCACTCCAAACCAAGCCTCTGCCAGGATCAACTAGAAAGATGGGTGACCCCCAGACTAATCCCCACTTGATTGTAGAAAGTGGCTCCACAACTGACAGGAGAACTTGCAATGAAGGAAAATCTGACCTACTGATCTTCTCTCCTCATTGCATAGAGTACTAATGTTGGAGTTGGACTCCAGAGATGGGTGCCTCTTGAGATTGTGGACAATAGAAATCCTACTAGCCAACACCAGTCAACGAAAGGCCTCTACTTTAGGAGGAGCTAAACTCTTCGACGTAAGTGCACATATAGGTTGAATGAAGTTAGAACCGTAGTCTTGAGGAAACATCTAGAGGAAGACTTCCTATACAGGCCAGGTTTCCAAATCCTTATCATTCTCATCCTTGCAAATGACAACGTTGCCTGGAAGACTTAAAAGTGAGATACAAACTCTCTCTCCTCCAAAAAATTACTACTAAAAGAAAAAACCCAAACCCTCCCAAAAATAAAAAATAAAAAATAAAAAACCCACCACCACCACTAATAACATTGACTAACCAAGGACTCTTTGTTAGACAGAGATCTAAATAGTGTAGGAAATAAGATCTTCAACAAACCCACCCTGCTTAATCATCTTCCCAAAATTAGACTCTGCCCTCAATCCCTAATTTGAATCCAACCCCTCTGCCAAGCACACCCTCCAAGACACTACTCCCCCCAAACTTCCCATGCCCCGGACCTTCTAGCCCTTCAGACTCCCCCCAACAAAGTTATTGCTCCCCATCCTCCAAGAAACTAGATAACACTACCAATGTGGAGAGAAGTTACAGTTTATGTAGCTGAGATGCACATGTAAGATAGATGTACGCACTTTACCAAAAAAATAAGAGAATGGTTTTGGGTACATATATAGAATGCCAAAAACAAGGCCTATAAGAGTATAGAAGGGCTACAAGTTGAAGGAATGGGGAGAAGGGGGATTCCAAGGAAGACCTTGAAGGAGGTGGTAACGAAAGATATGCTAGATTGTGGAATTACCAACAGTATGTTTTCAATAAAGGCTAGTGGAAATGCAGAATCATGGGTGACTCTATATAGGTTAAATAGGCTCCATGGTTGTTTCACTTCCTTGATGGTATATCGACCATTCTAACTGTCTAATGATGACATAACCAGAGTTTGACATATACTAGTTAGAGAGCAGAGAGGACACCTCATATCTTCTTGTGATTTCTACGGTGAATGTGTCGTGTAGTGGTTCCTTCATGTCTTTCTCTTATATTTACATTCCGATGTTCACTGACTTACATTGAAAGATGGAAATGTAGACTAAGCTAATTTTAGAGATAGAACTCTTAAAGTCAACCCAAGATTAATGGGATAAGTTGATGATGAGGAGGAGAACGTCATAAATTAAAGGGTAGTGTTTGGTTTTCTTTTTGTGATCTATCTAATTGGTGTGATGGCTTGCCCATGTATGGTCACCTGACGTGTCCAACTACAGTCAGTTGTCCAGTAAGATAAGATATGGTCCTGCCAGTTGGCTTGCCTATGTTTGTCTCTCTCTCTCTCTCTCTCACACACACACACAGCGTGTGCGCAGTTGCTTGTAGCATCTGACAGTTGCTTTTTTTGAATTTCAACTCCACCTTGTCATTTTCCACAGCTATTCCTGTTTCACGCGATCACAAGCCAGATCAAACTGATGAGAGGCAACGGATTGAGGATGCTGGAGGATTTGTCATGTGGGCTGGTAAACTAATCCTTCCTAATAGGCATCTGCATTACCTGATGATTGAAGTTCTTTATTTTATGATTCTTATTCTTCTTCTTCTTCTTATTATTATTATTTGTGTTCACTTTTTTTTTTCCAAGATTGTATTCCATTTGACTGTTCTTTGTTAATGATCAATGTACAGGCACTTGGCGTGTTGGTGGTGTTCTTGCCGTCTCCCGTGCATTTGGTGATAGGCTGTTGAAGCAATATGTTGTTGCAGATCCAGAGATTCAGGTCATTCATCTTATCATCTGCTATGTTGCTAATTCATAGGGGTAATGATATCTGTTAGCTTATGCTTAGCTGAGAGTCCCCTTGTGATGCACGGTTAGACATACAGCCAATCTGTAGATGGACTGACAGACCATCATCTGCCACTGCCTTCACAGACTTCAACCAATAATTCCACCCTTCAACATCATACTGCAAAATAACTTATGCAAATAAAAATAAAATCTTTATTTGTTTGATAAATGTTTGGTAGACACCAGGGAGTGATAACATAATTTAACACATGGGCCACCACCTTTGCATCTGCCTTCATCACCACACATTCCTCGCTGACATCCTGGCTCAGCCACTCTTACATTTCCACTTCCACCAATGCTACTGCCTCCACTCGTAACGCCTTGAACCTCTGTCCCCTTGGTGGATAACTCTATTTGAACCACCTCCTTTCACAACCATTGTCAAATAGAGACTCTACGTCTAGGACAATGGAGATATATGTAAGTTCATCTCCATCTATACATGGAAAGGAAGAGAGAGAAGGAGAGGAAGATGGGATTTGGAAATGCAGGATGGAGAGGGAGGGTAGAGAGGATTTTGCTTTGTATTGATGAGAGAGGGAAATGAGAAAATGATTTTGGAGGATATGGCAAAGGAACATTGGCATGGAATTGAAAACTTTCTGCATAGATGGGTTGAGAAAGAAAAGTGGGCATGGGTTGAGAACATGAAGATGTGAGAGAGATTTATGTGAATGAACTGTTGCATTTTCCTTATTTGATGGGGTTTATGTGAAACAACAGGTGCTAGAGAAAAGGAAGGAGATGCAATGAGGATGAGTGTCGTTTCCATTTGCTGATGTGGCTCAAGGAGAAGCCAACTTTGTCTGAAATTTCACAACCGTTTTTCAACTTTGAGGGATAAGAATTCGACTATGGGAGTGTGAGCCGAATTTGAATGGTGTGAACTGAATTTGATGTTGTGCTTAAATGCTAGAAATTCCTTTTTGTTTTTTCGTTTGAACTAGAAAGCCAATATACTGGTTTCAATGGTTGCCTCTGTGGAGGATTGGTTCTTCAGCATCTATGTGCATTAGGGCATGACCCAGGTCATTCATCAGTAGGACATGCGATTTAGATGCTCTACCACCAAAAGCCACACCAGTCTTGCCTATTCTTGGGGGAATATGTATAATAAAGATTCTTGGTCAGAACTCAGAAGATTGGCCAACCTTTGCATTCAAGCATTCATGTGCGGCTCAATAGATGAGTTGATAGTTATGTTTATCATCATCATCATCATCATCATCATCATCATTATTTTTTATTCTTTTATTTTTTGGGCCAAGGCATCTTGCATGGATGGTTTGCATTATGTGTGACTTGGATTTTTCCATTGTGCGACATTTGCATCTTAGGCACGAGTCTCCTGTTGTCCAGCTGCTTTGCCTTTGCATTTTTTCTTGCCTTTATTTTATTTTACTCATTGGCTGCCTGCATTGCTTTGGAAATTGCAGGAAGAGGTGATTGATAAGTCTCTTGAATTTCTTATCCTTGCAAGCGATGGACTCTGGGATGTTGTTACAAATGAGGTCTTCACTTTTCGCTCTTGCTAAAAGATCTTCCTCCCATTGTGTTTGATGGTCACTACATTTTCACGTGTTCTCCACCCTAATACCTTTTTGCTTGGTTGTGCAAATATTTCAGGAGGCTGTTTCCATGATCAAGTCCATTCAGAACCCAGAAGAAGCGGCCAAGAGATTGCTGCAGGAAGCTTGTCAAAGGGGCAGTGCTGACAACATTACTTGTGTCGTTGTCCGTTTCTTAACAGGCCAAGGGGAACCCTCTCACACTAGGGTTGCTTCATAAGCATCCTGTCTGCCTGCTTCTGGATCCTGCATCCGACGAAGGCGGGTGTTGGAGAAGTCTTTCTAGAGAAGGAAAACTACAGCAACAAATCTCAAATGTGATTAAAGACGACTACGTGGGACCACTACAGTATGATTTTATTTTTTCAGCTTCTTAGAAACATAAACCTCTAATCCTCTCCAATGTTGACACTTCTACTAGTACTACTATCCATATAGGAAGTAGCTTGCAATCTGTAAAGAGTTTAAAATCTACATCGTGTTTACTTTGTTGTATAAAGTTACAAAAATACACCGAACTTGTGCTGTTCGAGTTCATTGTAGCGTTGAAGACTTGGATCTTTTTCGAGTCTGAAATATCAATAGATGACGGCTGATTATAAAGGCGAATCAGCTGTTCATGTGAAATGCGTGCATTCAGTAGTTTGGATTTCCAAGAGTGATGATTATTCGGACCAGGACGCAGCCATGATGGATTGATCCACCTAAGTATGTCTCAGATCCTATGGGTATAGATGACAATGGTAGGCATTTTCACATGTTATACTTCATCCTTTTTGTCTCTTTCGTCCGTTAAGCTTTTGAAATTGCAGTGATTAAAAGCTTTCATGCTTTAATCCATAAAAGCCTGTTTATTGGTGGTGGTTGATAAGAACTGAAGGATTTTGTAGGGTGCTCTACACTGCTGGGGCAATTTTTCTTAGAAAAATCGCTTACATACGGCTATGTGAAGAGAGTAGAATGATCATTAGCGGGCCCTTTACATGAGAAGAAATAGTTGATGCCAGTGAAGGGGGCAGTCTAGTGAATTTGCCTTCTGCACAGTTGGTCGTGTACATGGAAAGTCGTGGCGGTCCAATTGGCTTTTGGGTGACCAATTAACCCTCAGGTCAGACTATGCAGGCACCTTCTTATTATTCTAGGGTGCAGGAAAAATAGTCTGCGTGAATTCTGTTGCGAGTACGTGTATATGGATGGGAAGATATCTTGGCTGTTGTTTTAGATGAATTTCAGTGGTTTGCAAGCTTCATAGTGCAGATGCACCTGAAACAGTGCTTACTATGCATTGACACTTTGCTATCAGTGGTTTGTGAGCTTCATCATGTAGATGCACCTGAATGGTAATTACTGGTGTGGTGCTTGAAACAATTTTTGGCACTATGCATCTTGTTTGTTTGCATTAAATACATGAGCTCCACCAAAGGATTATTAAAGAGGTGAGCGGTGAAGAATACAAGGTAAATGGGACATTTACTTTCCTAGGTATTAAATTACCAGTGTGATGGCTCTGTATTCGTTTCCGTGTTTCCCTTGATTCAATTTCTGAGAGGTTATTTCACTGTCATTTTTTTATTGGTATTCAATTACATAAACAAACAGGCCCTAATCAAATGAGGAACTTGAGGATTCCATGGACAGCAACTGACTTTCCTGTCAAAATTCCCAGCGCAGGTGATTTAATTCTCTTGCTCTTATTCTTCTCATCTTCCTCTTCTATTTAGATTTTTTTTAACAACTTTTTATGTCTCGATCTGTTGATCTCTAGAACTCTGTTCTTCATTGCCTTCCCTGGTGTATACCAAAGGTTTTGAGTATGGAGTTTTTCAAAAGGCATTCATTCACATGGCATTGAAAAGAAGATTGACTGAAAATCCCCTTCCGGAAAATGTCTCTCTACATAGAACTTATTTCCACAATCTTCACCTCTTCCTTTCCCCACCAAAAGATCTTGTTAGTGTGCAGACTTGAACCAATTTCTTATCTGTTAGTGGGGAAAGAGTTGGTTTACACAACTTGGACAATATCATTCGGTCAACTTATCTAATATAAGTCATTCCAAAATATCATCTAAGACAATAAAAAGGATGGTCAAAATAACTTCGTCTTCAATGGGATGTTGTGGTCATTTTGATTTCCATAAATCGTATGATCAAATTTAACTAATACTATAGCATGGTCATCATTGTGGAGGATCCATCCTCAAAAGGTGGTTTTGATTGCTATTAGTTTTGAAGTGATGGAAAAAATAAATAAAAATCTAATCGATATTTGGTATTTGTAACATTTGAATTTGATCAGTCTTACCATTTTGTTTATGCTTACGATATTGAAGCTTATATTGTGAGTTGTACGGCTGTCAAAATACCACACGACCCGTTAACACGATACGAACTCATACGATATTAACGGGTTCGGGTGGGCTCTTAATGGGTTTGGGTCGTTAATGGGTTAAACCCGTTAACACGTTAAGTTAACGAGTCGTGTACGAATTACACCAGTAACCCGTTAACAACCCGTTTAACCCGTTAATTTTTTATTAGTCCTTAAGTGTAGCTAGAATTAATTTATATTCATACGAAGAAATTGAAGTTTATTGTTTTATAGTGGGATTTTAGGTGAGATCTACTCAAGATCCTCACTTATAGTTCCGTGTGCCTTACAAAATTTTCTCTTTATATACTTTTGTATGGATTTTTTTTTAATTTATAAAATAACTTAATTACTTAACAAGTTAACGGGTTGGGTCGTGTAACCCGTTAAATTAATGGATTGTGTTCGGGTTGAATTTTTTGACCCGTTTAAGTTAACGGGTCATATATGGGTTGAGGTGATTTTAACACGAATTCGTTAACCAGAAATCCGAATTCGTTAACACGGCACGATTAACAGCCCTAGTGAGTTGTGACAATCAAATCTCGAGGACGTCTCTCTTGAGAGACAGTTTGCAAATCCCGCATTTTAAGCACGCGGAATCAAGCCTAAATTGGGTACTCATCCAACTATTACATATCCATTATTAGATTAAAATCTTAAAAAAAATGATATCTTCTAAAACTATTAAACTTGAGGACTATGGATCAAGGGGTTAAGATGATCTATTGGGATTGATATTTTGCACATTACTACGTCTCATTGAGATCTTTCAATCCCCGCAACAAATTCCGGTGCATTTTAGTTTCTACTCACCGAATGGAGAATTTAGCAAATATTTATTTTGTTAAATAGGGGAATTGATTTGATATAAATGTGGAACTCACCAGCAGGGGGGATTCTTAATGTGTAGCATTATAATGAAGGCTTGGAATAGGCCCTGATTAGGTTCTTCTTAAACTCAAACTATAATAAATAGGACCTGGATATAACCAATTACAAATAAATTGATATCAAACGGTGTTAAATTTATCGAGGTGGGTCACACAATAACATGTCCCTTCATTCCCTTTATTTTCATCTTCCTGACCCCATAGACCCATTGAGACTAATTTCATTATAAAAATTAAAAAGAGAGGATTGTAGATTAGCCACGCCAGAGAGCTATGTGAAACATTATTTACATTAAATCAAAAGATTGAGAATAATTTATTAATATAAAATTAAAAGTGGGCCCATTATAGTTGCCGTAAATCATGCGGCTAAGAATGTCTCATCAAATTAATTTTTACGAGGGATTTATATGCCACGTGTCTGCATCAGAAGGGCGGTCACTTGTTGTAACGTGACTTCTCCGGTCATTTTACATCATTTGAAATGTCCGTTTGGTTCGGCGTCGGCGGCGGCGGCAACAGAAACTGAAATTGCTTTCGCAACGGCGAAGAGACTTTGACGCCTTTATCTTTCTCTTCCTCTCTGTTTTCGCAGCAGCAGGAGCTTCTCCAAATGTCGCCTTCGTTGGAAAGACATTCTCTTCGCATGATGTCGTCATCCTCTCCAAATCCTACTGCACGTAAGCTCTCTGTCTCTTATCTCCGCTCTCTTTGATTTCCTTTTTTTAACTACCCATTAGAATCCCCTCTTCGAAGAATGTGGTTTAATCTGAATGTGTTTTGGCCAAAAACGGATTTGTGGGTGATGATTTTCTGCAATATGTTTTACCCAGATCAGTGTCGGCATTGGAACCCAAAAATCGATAGTGATTTTGGGGTTTAATGGGTGAATCATGGTCACCCCACTCCCATCTAATGTGTTTGTGTCGACAGATTGGGATTTGGGTAACCCCAGATTGATTTGACATGGCCAAGTTGATGATGATGATGTTGTGGGGTACCCCAGATTGATGGGGTAAGGCTAATGTGATGATGATTTGGATTTGGGGGTACCCCAGATTGGCAGAGTGAGGCTAAGATGATGGTGATTGGGATTTGGGGCACATCCAAACGGGCCCAAGAATGTCCTAAATAGTGGGGGTCCTTGATCTAGAAACGATCCTAATGCTGCTGTCAGTATGGTATGGGGGTAGTCAATGTGGGGCCACCCTTGTGTGGTCCAACTCACAGATATTGCTTGCCTCCCTTTATTTGGCAACGGACCGGAATTTTTGTTCAACGGGAGTGATATGTACCGCTGGATTAATTATGTGTGATATTTATAGCCATATTTTCTATACATGATGAATTCAATGGTGCAGTCGATATGATGTGCGAGCTTTAATATGACAAAAGTGGACCCTCTATGAGTTAAATCAGGAGGTCAGCTGATTTCAGCATCATATTGATGGCAATATAAGATCATCTCTCCTTGATCTGGCTGCTGGGGGATTTTTGTCTGTAGATGAAATCCCCGTGTGCAGTGTTCAGTTGCCAGAAAGCTTACTTTTGCTGAAGATCTATCTGGCCATTTGTATTAGTTCTTTATGCTTTAATTGGTAGAGGAATCGTTGTTCTTCTGCTAAATTTCTTCATATCTGCAGTTCATCCTTTAAGCGAAAAAAACTACTTCTGTTGCGCATATTATGTTTGCTTGGATATGCTTTCTATAATGTTTGTTGTTATTTGTCAATCCTAAGCTGAACTATTTTCAAGATTCTAGGAGTAGATGATGAGTGAAAAATATGATCAAGAAGCTTCTCATATGCAGCAGTCCAATTTACTTCTCTTTACTTAAAGATGGAAATTGATTATTTTAGGTTCTTGAAGAACGTGAGTGTGAGGTCAGGTCTTTCCCAATCACTTCTTGCGGATTTGGATTGCATCATTACCAGAGCAAGTTTGATCCCAAAGGACTATGAGGGGGGAAAAAAAGCTTGCTTTTGACGATGGGGATAACCCATCCATCAAGTCATCTTCGTTTTTTTATTTTATTTTATTTTATTTTATGATAACGGAGGGTGTCTCAACCCTTTGGGCTGGACTAATCCGCCCAGGGGAAGCCGGGTAAATCCATCAAGTCATCTTTACGTCATCAAATGGACAAATCCAATCATTGGATTGGTGGGTAGAGGATTGTTCTACACTAGAAGCAACATGGAGAGAGATCTAGTGAAGGATCATGCTAATAAACTACTGTGACAGTTTTTTTTTATTTTATCGGTAAACTACTGTGACATTGTAAGGTGTTCGCCAATCATCCTCCGGCTAACGATGCCATACCATGGATCTTGAGCCACAATATCCTACTGCAGAAATAGATTAGATGGAAGAAAATCATTGTGTGAGTTCTGATGTAAAAGATCAACTAATGGTGGGGATGATCTTGAAGCCGTTAATTTTATTATTGGGAATTGAGATCAATGTTTCATTTTCCAGATGGAGGCAGATAATAGGTTAAATGATCCCATGGCATCTATGGCTATATGTAGCTATTCAGTGGTGCGGATAACTTGCCATTCACAACAAAGGAAGAGAGAGAGAGAGAGAGAGAGAGAGAGAGAGAGAGAGAGAGAGAGAGAGAGAGAGAGAGAGAGAGAGAGAGAGAGAGAGAGAGAAGAAATAGTGCTCTTTAACTTGATTGAGCCATTATCCGTAAGCAGGGCCGTAGACTTGAAGGAATTGAAATTGCAGATCTTTGTCGTAGCATGCCTACTATTTGATTTGGGAGGACAATGACGGCACTTGCAAGCTTGAGGGCAAGTTTGCTGATGCATTCGTTGGACATGACCGACTCAACACACAGGTTGACAATAAAAAATATTACCTTTCTCAAAGTTACTAAGTTTTAACTTGAGAGATTTATCTTAGGGTTCTTATATTATCTTTTCAGTGTATTAGGTTTTTATTAAAGACTTGTGATAAGGCTTCACTAACTATTTGCTTTTAGAGATTTGATTAGAAATGTGATATATATTAAATTAGACTAGGTTAGGACTCTTTTAGTTTCTTTTTAGATTAAGAAGTTAGCTCTCTTAGGATTTCAAATGATTTATCTTTTTTTAAAGAGACGCAAATGATGGAAGTAAAGTGGGTGGGATAGTGAAATAAGAAAATTGATTATTTTTGTTTCTTGAAGAACTTGGGTGTGTGAGGCCTTTCCCTGATTCTCCTTGTAATGTGGAGGTTTAAATGTGTTTTCTTTAGGAGCTCTCTTTTTCCTTTTTAATTCTTTTACTGTTCTCCTTATAAATAAGCTTTATTCAAGCTAATATATATATATATATATATAAAAGAAAATTAAGGGAGATATGGGATGAATGATAGGAATAGAGAAAATTCACCTGAAAGGCAAAAACGGTAAATGCACCAGAACAATAAGGAAATATTCAAGTACCCTAAAGAGCTGCTATATCAGAGCAATTATGCTGGAGCTGAGTCGTATAGCTTATCATTTATTATGGTTTGGACTAAAATGCGTAGAGATCGAAAAGAACACCAACGGTGAAAGCACCCCGCTGGCCGACATTGACACTGAGATACGAAAGCTAGGGGAGCGAATGGGGTTAGATACGCCAGTAGTCCTAGCCATAAATGATGGATCCTAGGCGCTATGCGTATCGACCCGTGAACTACATGTTTCTTTTATGAGATTATATAACTCGGGCAATGAAGGCTAGAAACATCCTCTGTTTGGCGTATTGAAGGGGAGCTCAACCAAGACATTGCATGTGATGAGGAAAGATATGTTAGTTGAGGAACAAAGACCATGCATCTGGTTTTGTTTTGTTTTGCTTTTTGATTTTTTGTTTTCTTTTTTCTTCTCCCACCTAATCTCTTCCAACTTCCTAATTACCCTTTACTCATTACCTTTAAGAGTGAAATTGGCTGATTTCTCCTTATAACAACCAGGGCTCAAGCCGGCGATTTGTGCCTTTCTTAGGTAGGATGATGCCAGTTACCTATTGCATTGGGCAGTGGACATCAGTTTTCATAAAGCTGTCATGAAATAGGTAACAACCCCAACCCCCAACATTCATTCTACCTAGAGGCCGGAGAGGGTAGCTTAACCAATACTCTACAAGCATTTCCATGATTTCTTTTTGAATGTCCACTTTGTCTCCTTTCAATACTTTCTTTCCCCATTGACACCAACTGGCCCTTATCCACCCATTTACACACTCGCAAACTCACCACCGACTAGGTCCTTACTCCCTTGCACCCTAGCTAGTTGTTAGGTTTTATGACTTTCAAGTAGTTTCAACTCTTGGTGCCAACCCCAACTTGCCGGGACAAGCCTTTGTTGTTGATGATGAATAATCCATATATCATAAGAAAAATCTTTAAACTTCTTGAACTCTGATTTTAGTTCTTACACAACCAACTTAAGCAAACAGTTGTTTAATATGTACCAAGCAAAACAACTAAACTTAAGCTAATTATCAAGGAGGAATTCTCACAAACTCCCCATTTTAAAAACTCCCCCTTTTGGTCCCCTATATTTATAGGGCGTGGAGCCCACCTTGAGCCAATCCAATCATTTCACACATACTACCCCCATGAATTGGTATAGAGCCCAAATTTGACACTCATTCAACTTTTACTCACCATTGGGTTGAAATCACAAGAAAGTGACACCTCTAAAACCATTAAACTTTGGGGCCATGGATCAAGGGGTTATGATAGTCTAATGGAGTTGAAAATTCTCACATAGGTAGATCCCATCTAGATTATTCCATTCAACGGCATTCCATGGTTGTCATATACCATAACGGGCTCAACTGGGAGGGGCTTTTTTTGTCAAAAACTCTCTGGGAGTTTTCTAGTGCTCCTCATTATCAAATACTCCTAATTTTTTGTAACTACAATACACCCTTTACACAAACTGCAATAAGTATACTAATTTTTGTTGGATAACATGAACTTCTTTTCATGTATTGATAATAGGGTATCCAACAATTGGTTTCATTGTGTTTCTGATGCAATATAATGTTGGATCGGAGACAATTTAATGCAATGTGATTTGCCCGGCTGAACTAATTCCAATTTAGTTCTGGTTAGTCTGGCCTAACCCAGTCCACAATATATATATATATATAGAGATAGAGAGAGAGAGAGA
The DNA here is from genome assembly GCA_029852735.1 of Persea americana. NCBI lineage: Eukaryota > Viridiplantae > Streptophyta > Magnoliopsida > Laurales > Lauraceae > Persea > Persea americana. The sequence goes on from CM056812.1 coordinate 4,918,299, forward strand.
GAGAGAGAGAGAGAGAGAGAGAGAGAGAGAGAGAGAGAGAGAGAGAGAGAGAGAGAGAGAGAGAGAGTAAAGCCTTGTAGACACACGCACACACGCACACACACATATATAAATGGGAATTTTCAGGTGAACTTGTGCGCAAATAGCTTAGATGTGCATGGCCCACCTGAAAAGACTTCTAGGATCAATCTGAATGGCACACACACTACCACCTCCCAGTGAATGTCATCGATCCAATGTTTTTCACACTAATCCAAATGGGATTGACCGTTGGATTGAAATAAAAAAAAAAAAGATGTATTCTAAAACTATTAAACTTTGGGGTCTTAGATCAAGGGGTTGTGATGATCTGATGGATATGAAATTTTGTATATAGGTGAGTCACATCCAGATCTTTTGATCCCCACCTTCCCATGAATTGATGTGGTCCCAGGTGGGCACCGCAAGGCTGTGTGCAAATTGCTTAAATGAGCATGTGCACTCGTGAAAGGGACTACATTTATCTCAACATGCAGACCATATCGAATCCAGTCCACATGGCGGTTTGGTTTTTGAAATTAGTACACTTAAGTATGGTAGGTAGGTCTCACACAGAAAGATTATAAGTTAGTCATAATATTCCCCAAAACTGCTTGGCCACAGGCCTAAATTGTGTATATAATGTTTTCTTGAAGCATATGACCTAAACTTAATGCTAATCGTTAATTCTATCAGAGATAAATCTCAGCCACTAAAGTACATAAGATAGTTCTTAAAGTCCAAAACAAGAATAGTAGGATTCTTTTAGGAAAGTAATAAGAATAAATTCAAAAGGTTTGATTTCAAGCAGATATGACCTTCAACATATATCTCATTGTGTTCTCGCTAGGGATCCTCCATGGCTGACCCCACATGAAACCATCATATGACTGCATTAATTTTGGTAGGGGTGTCATGAAGTCCCATAGTTTGACAGATCTTCTTTTCTTGCATACATATAGCATGGCCCAGACAAAACCAAAAATTAGTATGGGTCCTTGGATAGTTTTCTCTGTTGGGTATATGAGTTTGTATTCTTACAGAATCTATGTTGTAGTCATTGTCATTGTGGGATCATGTATTTACTTCGTCGGGCCAATGCTTACTTCCTACGAATCTACTCATACAAGCAACCATTTGCACTCATTTTACTTGGACAATGAAGTCGTTTTTCACCTTTTGTCCTGATTATGTACAGGTACTTCTAAAGGCAAAAGCTGTTTTCAAGAAGTTGAACAAGGTGCCCTATGTCATTGAGATAGACCGGAGAGGTTTGTTTCTAGTCTTATAATTTGGTCTCCTTTCTGGTCTACTTACATTTAAAAGGCGTGATAGTATATACAAATGTGTAAGTATTTCATGGAACTGCTGCTGGAAACAATGGCTTGGGGAGAAACAATGCAATTCTAAATGGATGTGGTGTTTCTTTAGTGACTTTGAACTAAAAATCACTCAAATAAATCCAGGATTGCTACTGGGCCGAACCCAGCCCACTTTTGGACTTGTTTGGGCTGAGTTTTTAAGGATTGTTCTTGGACTGACCCAGTTTCTTGGCTTGATAATTAAATAAGCTAGGACTGATCTGTCTGCCCAAATACCTGATTAGAATATTAGATGATTTGGTCTAGCCCTGATATACTAAAGCAAAAGTAGAACCTAGTACCTTGCTATTTTGTGAACAAGGTTCCGTCCGACGCATTGGCTCATGCGCTCGACCCACCTGATTATTTGGCCTCAACATAAGGGCTGGGTTTGGAAAAAAATTTTCCAGCCTCTTTGCAACTGTATATGATATGTCTATTTTTGGTTACACTGGGGACTGAAACTCAGCGCTTTCACTCACACACCCATGTCCTTACCAGCTGAGCTATCAGCTGGGAACACATGTCTATGTTTGCAGTTACATATTTGCATGTAAAGAGATTGGATGAACAAAATGAGTTCATGAAACGATAAAAAACATTACCAGATTAGGTTATGGTTCTGAATGTTGGACTCTGCCACAAATATAGAATTTCAATTCAACAATTTCCAAAAGCTAGGACTTGCAGATTCAGCAATCTAGATTAATCCATTTTTATAGCTTTATACTGCTTTTTAAATGGATGCTGTAGCAGCTGTACTAATCAATTAAATGTAATCCCTCTGATTGGTGATGATCCGGAAGTGTCTTGGTTATTTAAGCTGGGTAAACGCCTCCTTCTGGGATATGTTGAAGTCTTCCCCAAATTTAGTGAAAATCACTTTGATCTGTTGATTTGTGCTTCAGTTTTTATATCTGTGCAAAATCCAGAAGAACGGTTAGAATCCTTATTTCCCTAACTCCATTTGGAGAAAACAAGAAATATGATTGAAAAGAAAAAAATCGAAAAATATGTACATTTTAAGTACTACCATTACAGTCTTGTAAGCTTATGCAACACGTGCTGCAACGAGATTCTTCTGGGATCATTGATGCCTTGATGCCCCCCTTGGTATTTTGTCGGCGACTCGAGAACCAATACATATCTGCCAATGTGTTTATCCTAAGGGTCTGCACTATGCACAAAACTTAAAGCAATATGGACTTGTGAAGTGTTGTTATTTGAAATGTAGATAAAGCTGCACAACAAGAAACAGAAATTTCTGATGTGCCTTGCCAGAATACTAGTGTGTTCAGCTTGGTACTTTGTGATTTAGAAGAATCTAGGCTACCATCTACATCAGATAGGACAGAAATTTACTAGTTTTGTTCAAATTCACCCCGTAGTTATCACCAATGATACTAATTGTGTCATTTAAGATAAGCTTCCAACTATTATTGATTCTTGGGTCATTTTCTCTTTCCTGTTGGCATCACAAATGCAACTGAAGCCGAGGCCTTTTTTCGCTTTTGTGGGGCCTTCTATCATCATTAGCTGAGGTAATGGCAATTTTGTGTAAGATTCGAAGCTCTTCGGTGTGTGGTTGATGCTTATTTGATCTGGATTGAGAGTGACATTAGATATGTTACTCCAATAACTTAATGTTTCTTTTTTCCTTATTGACTTGTGTTTCAGCCGGACAGATTAGGGTCTTGTCTGCTTTAAGGGAGGTTGTATCTCTCACGTCTATAGGTCGGCAAATGGATGTGAAAGCTAAAAACTACTACAGGCTGTTGGGACCTCATCAGTTAGCTGTGTGATCTTTCTTTTCCGCTTGATAAAACTTCATCAGCTCATTTTATATTAAAGAAAAGTTATCCATATGCCTCAATATGTGGATAAAGAATTTATTAGGACAAAGATACTCAAACAAGGATGCAGCTTTCTGTTTAGGAAAAATCTGGCACATGTATCTTGATACTGGCATCACATAAATAGAATGCTATCCATAATATTGGTTTTCGGTAGAGCTTTAAATATTCGACCTTGACTCTTTTGATTTTTTGTTTATCGAGAAAGGTAATTTTTAGTCATTCCATTGAAGTTGAATTCCACTATTAAGGAATTAACACTGGTTTAAAAAGATGAGTTTCACTGTTAATGTTTATGGAATTTTATAGGAAAATCTATACATGATGACAAGATGTAAGAAAATTGTAAAGATATATGAAATGACCTGAAACAGTAGGATTCAAAATTGTTCATTGGAAGGTGCTTGCTGTTGCAACCTTTAAAGTTGTGGGTTCAAGTCACTTTACCAGTTATAATGATAAAAAAAAATGAACAATCCCTCTCAAGGAAGAAAATGTCCAAACTAGAGGTAGCTGACGTGTGGGTGCCCTCTATTAATTGTTTTGTTATCTTATGCATTCCACAGATGATGGGTAGGGGATATCCAAGATGGCCTGGTTGAGATTGTGTGAAGTCTTAGTGTCCCTCAAGTGATTATATATGGAAAACACATTGGTGGCTCAGATAGTAATGAACTTGATTATAGCCTTGCATGCCCTTTTTTTCATCCTCCTTGTAGCTTCAAAGTGAAAAACTTGTTTCATTTGAAATTTGATCAGAAATGACTTGTTTGATTTCAGACACCGATGCAGCGTATGAAAGTGGCAAACTGGCCTTGCACGCCCTTTTTTTTCATCCTCCTTGTAGCTTCAAAGTGAAAAACTTGTTTCATTTGAAATTTGATCAGAAATGACTTGTTTGATTTACCGTTGCAGCGTATGAAAGTGGCTAACTGGGTAAGCTTTTGCGGATTGACTCCAAATAAGATCTCTGAACCAGGAACACAAGGGATCTTCTGGAGTAGATTAGGGAATTTTGTTTTGTTCTCCATCAACAACCTATTCTTTTTTATGAAGGTAGGCAAACTTTTAGTGTGCTGTCATGGGAAGTGCTTATAGTTAAAGAAAGAATAGTACCTGGAATCTCTGTTACAGCTTGGGGATGACAACTATCTTAAATAATGGAAGATTATATTGGCATTGTTGTTTTGGTTGTATGATCCACTTGTTTTTCTTGGTGAGATTGTCCTTCAAAAAGCTGTGCTCTTGACAGATTTCTCTTTTTAATTTATTGTCTCTTGTACTTAATCAAAATCTTCTCATATTTAGGATTGGGGCCCATTTCAATATTGTGCCTAGATAAACCTGCTTCTGTATATAAATAGAGAGAGAGATATATGTAAGGTGCATGTGGAGTGTAGACATTGAGGACCCATTTAGATGACAAATGGGGAATCCCCGCTAGGTGGAGAAATGAGATTTCATGTGGAGGTCCACACTGGCCGTTCTACTGGTGTAGAATCCCGATATTTGCTACTTTTTGCTTGTGGTGATTCTTCGTTGTGGTTGGATTTTAATGGAAAAAACTTCGTAGGATGAAATCAGTTTTAAAATATTTCAGTAAACAAAAAAGTAATTTTTAAGGATTCATTTGTTTGCACGAAAATTTCTATGAATTTTGAGAAATGTAAAAGATCCATAAATAGCCATTATCACCCCTTTTATGGAAAATGAGTTAAGGGGATCGAGATGGAATGAATGCCGACCATCACCTAGTAAATGAAATCCTTGGAAAGGAAGGTCCCTGCTGCATCTCACCTAATATCCTTTAACCCCTCACCTCTTTTCTGTTCATTTCTTCTTTCCTTTTTCTTTAGGTGGTGGGAGTTGGGTTTCAATATCCTTTTCTTTCTTTTTTTATTTAACTATGAAAAAAATGGTATCAGACATTGCTAAAAACTATTGTGTTTGGAAATATGACTTGGTTTAGATTGTGTTTTAAAACCATGCTTTGGTTACATTAATAATTGAGAACTTGAAAAATCACAAAATTAAACTGACCGTGTGGTGCTCATTTTCAGTCCCATTGATTTGATGGGCTACATAATGGCTGGATACCTCTCTCCCAGAAAACTCTAATCACTTTGATGACAAGATTGAGGTAGGTCCATATTCCCATGTTCAAGGCAAACATGGTTAAATATTTTATGGCTTGAGCCTTGCACAGCTTATGTTACAGTTGGCCGCCACTGTTAAAAGAACGTCTAGTAATAAGTCAATGCTTGGGATAAAATAAATACATCATTGGTAGAACATGTGAAAACCTAAACCCTACAGCCCTCTTTTCATGTGATAAAATAATGCCAGTTTCATATTCAAAGTCATTTTATGGAACCATTATAAAATTTTAAATGAAAATAACTTTTCTGGGGTGAACTGCCCAAGGCACCCTAGTTGACTCTAGGGCTGGTTTTTTCCTGAATCGACCACCAAACCGACCAGGACTCAATTGGATAATTCAGGGTTTGGGTTAACATTTTATACTATCTAATAAATGGATTGAGTTGGATTGGATAGTTCTACCTATCTAATCTGTCAAACCGACCTGAACTAAACTAAATGACTATGAAGTATGATCCCCCAACCCAACACAAAATGGACCTGTTGCTTTCGCTCTTGCTTTCTTTTGTTACTCCAATAAAGGCGTTGAGGCCCAAAAGAGAGTCCGCACATGTAGAAAGCAGCCCACTCATATAGAAAAGTAGCCCGCACATGTGGGAAGGAAAACGAAAACCTGCACACGCAAAAAGAGGGGGGCATACATAGGGTTTGAACCCTCAATAGCTAGATGAGAACTATCGCTGCTCCTTGCCACTTGGGTAGAGAGCTGTTCTCACAAAATGAACCTGTTAATTAAGGGTTCCATCTGAGATTTTCTACCGAATTCAAGAATAAGTCAGGCTCAGATAGAGACTGTGCATGTTACCCCCCACTGCTCAAGCCACCCACTCACCCCATTTCCATCCCTAGGTGACCCGACCCTACACCAAATTGAGTCAAACCTATAAGTCGAGAAGTCCTCCTCAAGGCAATTTTTTTTTTCGTCTTTTTACACAGGGTAAGCTTTTCTAATGGCAACGGAAACTACCTATTACAAGCATGACCTTCACGGGTTCAAATCTAGCGGCTCGTCCTCCATAATGGAAAGTATACTAAATGGCGGAGCTACTAACTATTTTGGAAGCTATTCTTTGCTTTTGATCAAGGTTCTTTCATGATAACCTTATAGATAGGGGTTCTTCTAATCCAATAGTTTGGGTATTTACTTGGAAGGCTGACCTTTGAAAACTTCGATTCATTTTTAGCAAAACTCGGGTTTTATCGACGTCCATTAATATTGTTTTGTGCCATGAGTTTAGATAAGCCAATTTTATGCCCGACTCATTAGCCAAATAAGGGTGGGGCATATTGCTCTTGTACTTGTTGATCTTGTTCTCTCCTTCTATGTTAATAGAAAAGTTTTTGTTACTGTTAAAAAGAACATCTGCACCAAGGATCGATGACACAAGCAAGTTAATAAAAGGTAAATAACTTTAAGTAGAGATATAGCATCTCAATGTATGCATTTTACAGCTCTAATATGCTGCTAAGGAATTACAAGACTATCACTCTTACATATGCATATGGATGGGATGCTTACAATGAAATCTACTGAGTAGAGACCTGATGGTAGGAAGCTTATCTTACTTACACCAGAAGCCCTTGAATTATTGCACTACATATACATATATCTTGACTTGGTAGCAGCCTTCTAGGATGGTCTAGGGCTATAATCTTGTCAGGAAATAAGCAAGAACTATGGGCTCGGATGTTTGGGAGAAGGAGGGTGTGTTGTTACACCATGATAATCCACATTGTATACCAGCCCTTCGCCGTCATCGCCAAGGTCGACTTCTCCCACCAAACCACCTTTCTCGACGCGCAACCTCTCCATTCCTCCAGCAACCACCTGTGATTTTTAGTGTCATGATCAGTCTAGGAGACTCACTTAAACTAAAGAAAGAAAGGTAATTTTGTGGGTGTGAAATCTAGTGTTCAAACAACTAACTAAAGGACAAACCTTCTTGTTTTCGGGGCTTTTCGGGAAGTTGGACGCTGCGGCTGAGATTAGTCCTTTCATTCCTCTCATGGGTTGCTTTTCATTTATTGAGTTGTGCTCATTGGGAGAGGTAGGAATGGAAGTTGCATCAGCAATGGGAGGTGATGTGAGATGGTAGACTGTTATCAGAAGGATGGAGATAATGCAAATGGATTTCATTGTAAATGCAGGTGTTGTTTAAACTGCGGCTTGAGAAAAAAATGAACGGATACTGCCACATATATATAGCCCAAGTAGGAGAGAGAGTAGAAGGAGGAGAGAGAGAGAGAGAGAGAGAGAGCGGGGCCAATAATTGAAATAATAAGATGAGAAGGGAACACGTTTAGGCCCTTGCTTTTGGATTCTGCCCTTGGTGAAACAGACCATGGAAAGACTGCTCTGTAGGACATGTTCTCTTTTTTCTGTACACACCTTCCAATCATTCTGAGCGTGGGGGTGAAAGAATTTGGAAATTAGAAGAGTCCAGATCTTACGAGGCTTTGACTTGGAGATACCTGAGTAAAAGGGGTTCACCTGTTAAAAATCTTAATCTGTCGAAACAAATTCCCTCCCAAATTTTGGAGTGCCCAAGAACTTTCCACCATTAAGAGGGCTGGTTCCACTTCCACCCTAGGACTGATTGTTTGCTTAAAAAAGTGATACACCATGCATTATTCATTAATCACGTATTATATCAAACATTAATGGTATTTTGACAGCAACTCCTATTTGGATAAAATCTGAAGATGAACTATAAATCGGGTGGATGTGTTTTGAACATGCAGATTGGATTTCAATAGATAAGCCCCAAAATGGTGTTCCACTCTTTCAACTTAGGATTTCTCTAATTCAAAGCCTAGAGAAATTATATTCTAATCATCTTTGGGCATTCCTTCCTTGGGTCATGTTCAAGAAGGGGAAGGAAAAAAAAAAAAAAAAAAAAACCCTCATGAAAACAGGTGATGGTGATCTAACCATCAATTGTTAGCATTCTCTTAGGATGATCACTAGATATGGATATCATCTGATCATCTGGCTAGCGGTCATGATAATTTTGAGAGTGTGTCCCATCCAATATGTTACCCCCTAACTAAATGGATGCTTGTGATCAGCAGATTGATTTGTCATGAGTGGGGTATAGGGTAACCGCGTCAAGGACCATGTTCCAAAGGGATTGTGTTTTGGTTAGGTTGTTGTTTTCTCATAATTATAGGGTTGATTGAGAGGAGGTTGGTTTCACGTGTGGTCTTCCAGGCTAAAACAAGACCACGCACGTAGGGTGCCTATGCCCATGTCTTTTTGTCTTCAACAATGGGGACGAATGGTCTGGATTGTCACCTTTCTAGTGGGCCCATTACAGGTGGATTGGGTGATCTCCGTCCGATTGGTGGAGAGAGGATTTCATGGAAGAAGAGAATGGCCCACCTCCAGAATTGATCCAAATCACATCATGAGATAATTTTCTTGGATGGGTTGATTGGAAATCTAGATTATATATTTTTCTATATATGAAAGTGAAGTTAATGGTGGATCTAGGATTTGTGAATCTCATCAAAACGTCCGATCAGTGGATGGTTATGGGTCATGGGTCATGGGTCATACATCTCTTCACTTTGGTATTTTTAGTCGGTGACATTGACATGTGGACCATGAAGGTCAAGTCACCCTCTGATCTTGATTGGAAGGTGGTCAGCCCTTTTCTAAATGAATCCTCAAAACTATTACCAATAGAATATGGTAAGTTTGACATCAAAGGATCATCTGTGTCTCTCTCTCTCTAACAATTTAGGTATCACACAGAATAATATGCACGAACAAATCAAGCATAATTAGTCTGAAATTCAATCTACATCAAGTTCTTAAGTCTTTCTCATAGAGCTTTGTATAAGATAATACATAAGAGAATCATAAAGTCGTCATCATCGTCATCATCCTCATCATCTTCAATGGCTTATGACAACGCTTTAACCGGGCTTTCTAAAATCTACTTTTGCACTCATCCCTATCTAGGCGGATTTTCTCAAGCTGGGATCCCACAAAGAAGTGTGAGGAATTCATGGTGGGTGTTCTTAATTAAAGGGTGGATCATATTTTATAGATGGTGGGGATTGAAAATCTTGCACTTTTTCCAAGGCATGACTCTCATATGTGAAACTTGGGCTTCCTATAAGTTTTGGTGCTATTTCTGATGTTCTATATGCACCTCTAAATCAATGTTCTTGGTGTGTTTTAAGTATACTAGAGCTATTTCTACGCTTTGTTTCCTAGGTAATTGTCATACATTCCACTTCATCTCTTTCACTCAATATATTTATCTTTGCATGCACATCATAGTTTCAATTCAAGTCTATTTGGCTTTACACAGTAACGCAACTTTTTTACCATGTTTTATAAAAAAAAAACTCATTTAATTGTAGTGTCAACCATCATAATGTGATACTCCTCTAGTTTGAATCTATTGCCAACTTTTTCAAGCCCTTCTTTTTGTACTATAGTTGCTTCCAAAAAAGTGAAAAATATCACTTTATGGCCCTAGGTAGTTTCAGTTTTAATCAAATCATTAACTTTAATCATTGAGTTATTAAATTTATATGCTACTCTATCTACTTTTGAGATCGATGCTGATTTCAGACATTTGACTTAAACTTTTTCTTTAGAGTTTTTTATTATTATTTTATTTCTTGTTTGGATATAGCTCAACATCGCAAACAGTATACGCTACAGAACTTCATCCTAGATTGTCTCACTAGATTTCTGCAATAAACATATGCAATTGTTTCCAATTTTCTGTTTTGTTTTTTTTCCTTTTTTTTTTTCTTTTTTTCATAGCTTTCACTTTTCTCTCATCTTAATAGCACGATGGTATTGTGTTCTTTTCATCTCTAGACTTATAAATTTGCCTATATAGATTATGGTACGTAGATTGTATAGCATGGAGATAACCACCACCACCACCACCACTATCAAAGCATTATTTCAACTATGTTGAGGTCGGGTACATAAATCTATTATATTCATTCCGATTTATCATGAGCCAAATCCTCGTATATATAGGTTGCAATTCTTTAAATATATTTTTACTACTTCCATCAACGTCCTCTTTTGCTTGCCCATGAGCCATTAACTTAATAGCAAAACCTTTTCCTTTCAGCACCATTGCTCGCCTATGCTGGACATGTCCAAACTATTTTAGATGGATTTATCTTATTTTATCACCTATTGATGCTACATCTAAATGTCCTTGAAAGTGCTCATTTCTAATTTTATTCTTTCTATTTTTATCACTCATCCACATCAATATTCTCATCTCTACTATGCTCATTTTATTCATATTTTGCTTCTCAATTGGCCAATATTCTTCTCCATAGGTCATAGTTAGTCTAATTGTTGTCAGGTAAAAAAATTCACACTTCAGTCTTATTGGCATGTGCTGATCATAAAGCAATCTAAAAGTAAGTCTTCACTACAACCATACCGCTTTTATCCTATATTTGATATTTTCATCAATACCTCCGTCCTTATTAATTACCGAGCCGATGTATCAAAATGAATCTCTGGTTATCTCTAGAGTTTCAATTCTCATAATAGTTTTAACAATTCATATATGGTGCCCACTGAAGTTGCAATAGTATGGAGCTCATATTGAGTGATAATAGTTAGGCAAAACAAAATGGTGAACTAATTTCAAATGATTACCATGATCTTAATCCAGGTCAAAGTTAGGTCACATTAGTGCCAATCCAGGTTCTACCTTATTAATAAAATTGTTTACTTGTATATGAAATGGATTTTGATTTGATCGATTAAAATAAATAATCGGTGGTGTCATTGGGCCAATGACCTAGAACCATTAGGATCATTGATTTTAGATTCCTAGCACATATGATGAACTATGCTCATTCAACCACAAGGATCCTGTGATATAGCACTCTCTTTGTTTTCAATCTTCATCTTCATTAATTTCATTTTTATATATGTTCACATAGTTTTCTGTCCATCACATGGGATATGTAAATCAAATTGACATTTATGAGTTCTGCATACTAAAATCCACATATGTAGAACCTATTACAATTTTTTTCTTAAATGTAATTTTCATATCATTTTTACATGCATCTCATCTTACCATGTTTGTTTTAATTAGACGTGTAATTATACAAAAAAATAAAAAAAAATGTATAGGAACGAGAAGAGGAACCAGAAAAAAAGATTTATCTCAATTTTTCCGCACTTTTCGGTGGGCTACATGACTCCAATGCCTCTTTACAAAGGAAATAGTGGGTCACAAACACAACAAATGGTTCAAATCATGAATTGGGGTCCACAAAATGGAGAAAATAAGAAAAGAATTAAGGTTTTTTTTTTTTTTTTTTTTGTTTAGTATATTTCTCAAAACTCACTAGTATCTAAGATGTATATGTGAAACTTTATGCATTGGTTTTATCTTTCTATGAAGATATTGAAACAGGTTAGATAATGAATTGGGCATGGCCACAAGGGTGTAGAAAATTTACAAAGTGGGATTTAGTTTTTTTTATATTTTTCATAAAAATATGTGATTTATCATTTATATGAGAATATCGGCAAGATGAATGCAAAGGAAAAAAAAAGGGAAAAAAGGATTAGGTTATTATCATGTGACACATATTTCTTAAAATTCATGAGGGTGTAAGATATAAAACTTTACACCTTCAGGTGTGAAAGTTTCAATCCTCAAACTAGTTGAACTAAACATTTGTTTCAATCAGCACCAACTTGGTACCTTTTACAACCGGCATTTTTTTTACACATGTGAGCTGAAGGTTTTCAATTCATTTTTCGCTACCTTTCAATTTTAACTCTCATTGGACTCCATGTTAACCTATTATTACACAGGGAGCCCTCAGTTGAGTGCTGGAACTCACGTTATTACGAGCGCCAGCTCTTGTGGGGCCCACCTCGGGCACCAAACTCCCCCAAGGCCCTTATGTATGGCGACGAAGGCTCGGATTATCATCGGCCCTACTTGATCTACGGCCCACAAATCTTCACCGTCTAAAACGAGTGCATAGTTGGTCCAACAGTCCAGCACATTCTGAAGGGAGCCAAACACTAAAATCCATGACTATCAGGGAGGTCCTTGCTTTATAGTCTACTTGGGTGGACCGTAAAGTGGGCCCCACCATGTTTTTTTGGACACTCACAGTAACATGAGCACTGGTACCTGGTTGAGGGGCTCCCTATTATACTATATTAAAGTTGTGGATTTTCAAGCTAAACCTAATCTTAACTTTAAATTTTACTGTTAGTTATAACTTCTCTTTCTAACTTGCCATGTCCTTCTCCCACTTCCAACATAAAACCATTTTATGTCTTCCCACCTTTTACTCTTCTCAACAACTTTATTTCCATCCCCAATCTCTTGTACCATTTCTTTGCATATCCTCTTTCGTGTTCACCTTATTTCTCTACATTTCTATTCTAGACTCTTAGATTAAGAAAAGAGGCACGGCCATAATCTTCTCTTATTTTATTCTTTATTTAAAATTTTATGCTCTGTTTATACTAAATCATTGTTAGTAAGTGTTTGAAGATAATTTACGTAATCTGAATTTCTTTTTATTGTTCTTCACATATGTCGCTACAAATTTAATCAGCAAAGAAGTCCGTGCTTAGCACAGGTTATTGTGCTAGTTATATATTATAACAGAAGGCTTTCATTAAACTATGACAACTATCTTTCAATTTGTCTCTCATCAAGCCCACATCTTCTCATTAGAATCTCCATAAATATTTGGACAGGTCTATAATGAAGTGTCGGTGCCTTATACTATGGTGTAGCTCCCCTGTTAAACACATGGGTGGGGCCCACCTTTTGAAAATCGAAATCACTTGCATATACCACCACCCATTATAGTGATCAACATATAAATTATTACTCAAATCAACAAGATCACGAGTGTTGATTGACTACAAATCTTGAACATGGATCAACTTCCTTTACTTGTCTCTTTCTTACAAGATATAAAGAGTAATTGATCAAATGATTGGCTCATTGAGCTTGACTTCATCTTTAGATACAAAGAATACAATGGGTGTAGGACCTGAAAGTGTCTTGAATTTCTGAAATGTGAGCCCCACCAATGAGTTTAGCAAGGGAGTTGCATCATACTATAAACCAGCCCCCCAAAAAAAAGAAAAAAAGAGAGCATATCTTACATTAGTAAGTACAAAAATTGCTTTAACACTTGTATAAGCACTTGAGATGTACAAGCACTTGTAAAATTTACGATTTCCTTACCCAAAACAACCGTAGTTAATAATTCTATTAACTACTATTCATAAAGTTAATAGAATTATATCTGAAGGCAAAACTCTAGAAACACTTCTATAAACGAACTATCGGACATTTACATTTTATAGTATTATATAAAAAATGACCACAAATAACAAGTGCTTTACATAAAATGGATAACAAACGTATGTTAAATGAAATGACAGTTATTAATCCATTTCAAGGTATTCTTCAGAAAGAAAAAGAGAATGATGGTCGATAGATTTTTTTTTTTTTTTTTTTTTTTTTTTTTTTTGTGATGACGGTGTCCAACCTCTTCGAGAATTGATTATTCCCTGGGCACATGAAGTCCTTGCCTCTAGAGACGGACCCACATTATGTGGAACTCGGACAGTCGCCCTGTGTTGATTGGCAAAATTTCCAAACGGAATATGTGAAAAACTGGCATGACCTTATTACTGGTAAGCTATTGCCCCATGTTTTACTTTGGAAAGACAAAAACCTTACTCCCTCTCCATATCTAATCTCTTGTTTAACATCCTCCTTCCCCTCTGGCGGTGACTTGGGCACCGTTGTCCCCCCCTGCTTAGCGCTCTCTCTCTCTCTCTCATAGCAATATAGTGGGTAGTCTTCTCTCTCAATCTCTTCTCTCTTCTCCCTTCTATGACTGTCTCTCTTCTCTAAAATCATTGTTTTGGTACTAGGAATTGAAAGGAAATGGACTATTTTCAGTTTTTTTTATTGCCTCATAGGAAGTCTGGAATTGTTTAATTTTGACACTTGAACTTTTGGATTTGTTTGAATCCCTATATTTGGTTTTTGGTTTTGCATATTTATTTATTTTTATAGGTTCTCTAGGCATTTGATTGTTGGGTAAGGCATTTAGTTTTTTTTGTTTTTTTTGGCCTCTTTTATGTATCAAGGTCTCTGTGTAAAACCCATTGCCTACTTATTAATTCTTAAGAATATATTCTACCATTAATTTATTTATGTTGGAACAACTTGTCAGGTATTGAGTTTCCTAGTGGTTGTAGCATACGACCACTAGGCAAATTCTAGCTACGACTCGTTGGGAGAGAGCATGAGTTTGAAACTGCAACCTCCAGTTCCTGAGCAGTGGTCCTAGCCAATTACGTTACCCCTTAGGGTTTGCTGTCAATAGAACTTTGTTTGAGATTTTTTTTAACATTTTTTTTCCCGAAAGGTGAGCTATATTAATTTAGAATTCTAGTGTTTATATTGGAAAAAAGAAAACAAACCATTCCTTAGTTAACTAGGTCGTATGCCTAACAAAGGTTACAATTGCTGGCTGATATGATATCTTGATTATGACTAGTCCATGGTAGGACCCATCAGATGATTAGCTTGGGATAACTACTTGTGGCAAGAATAATTATTGAGGATTAACCATCAATGATTTGGATCACTGCACTATGGGCCCACTTGTAGAAAACTAGACCCAGCAGACTTCATATCTTTCTGGGGCCAACCATTGTGTACTTTATCAAATTGAAAAAAAGGGGGTTATGCTAGTATGAGTCCCTAATCCCTGGTTGTCAGCATCTATACCATAGATGTTACACTCATGTAGTTATCAGCAATTGATCCTGAGATCTTCATTGTGAATGGCTCAAACCAAAAACTCATTTTGATTGGATGATCTAAGCCATCTACTCTGTCCATGAAAATGGATGGTCAGAAGAGTGATAAAATAAAAGACCACATCAAACACATTTTACAGAGGAAAAAAATCTCTTTGATCAGGCGCGCGATTAGTATCAGATAAATCACAATCATTCTTTAATCTATGCTTAATCCTCATTACACCCCCACGAAAACCAGGCTGGGTCTTGATGGCTGCATGGTTGCATGAACTGGGTCTCACTTTGATGGTCCATGTAAAAAATGATTGCAAATTTTAGGTCTTAGTCCAATCAATCAATTTGGATGAAGGCCTATTCACTGTCAATCCTACCCCACACTGACGGTTGGGATCATCCAACCATATTCCCCCTTATCCAACTGTGCATGGAAATGAAAATGAAGTCAATATAATCATTTGCCATGGCCTGGATTTCTATATTAGTTGAGGTGGCTTTTGACTGAAAAGATACTTGACATGGCCTGATAACATCAAGGTGGGTCCATACACCATATCATTGGTGGGCCATTTCTCCTGACTTTTGATGCAAATTCTTGTACGGTTCCAATAGTAACTGAGAAAGAAAGATTTAAATTCATTGACAAAACAATATATAGTACATAACATTCATTGCATCTAGAGATCTTGGGTATGTACAAGATGTCAAGATCGATCCATGTATTGAGTTGTGGGTCCAACTGAAGATAGACTACACAATGAGAATCTATTGCAGATTATCGAACCTTCTGATTGAGACTTTTCAAATTGATGAATAGGAAAGAAATGAATAGAGTATTCAGTTTGGAAAAACATAGAGCATGAATCCAAACTGAATATAAATTGAAAAAGGTGATCAGATAGATGGTCACCATCTTTCACTGTGAATCAGGTCTCAATGTCATTACTTGCTGTTTGAGTATTGTAAGAATTTGGGAGCAGATTTCTAGGTTTTGGGATGAAAATAGCATGTAATCTCAAATAAACTAGATACAATGATTTTCATCCATATCATTCTCATGTTTGTAATCTGTAGATAAACAAGATATTTTGAAACAGCAAAGGTGTCGTGGTGTAGTTGGTTATCACGTCAGTCTAACACACTGAAGGTCTCCGGTTCGAACCCGGGCGACGCCATGTTTTTTATTCATTTTTTCACTTGAATCAAATTTTTTTTAGTACAAGGTATTTTTTTTTTTATAATAAAACTTCAACTCAAAATATAACTTAGCTTTGCTAGAAGCGAGCATCAATATTTAACTTTCTAGGAATAAAAACAAATTGAATATGATCAAAATCTAAAGCTAAAACTGAATATCCAAAAATAATATCTCTAATATGCCAATCAAATCCACCATTGATCACATGAACCACCTCTTTGGCATATGGGAGGACAAAAACTTTAGAGAGATCCTTGTCTTTAGCGATCGAAAGTGCTACGAAGATCGCCTCACTTTGGCCTCCCTAAATGAGAAGACTTTCAGTCACAGTTCTCAATATAGTTTCAATTGGATCCTAAAATAGGCTGGTTCATAATTTCGGTGAAATTTTTTGAAATTACATTTTGGAAAAATATAAAAAATATTTATATAAATGTATATGTATAAAAACAAGAAACAGAAAATAAAACAATGAATATGGGTTTAAAAACATGAGAAGACACAAACTTTAGATAGACCCTTGCCTTTAGCTATCAAAAGTGCTACGAAGAGTGACGTCACTTCGGCATCTTTAAATGTGAAGACCTTTAGTTATAGTTCTCAATATCGTTTCGGACTCCATTTCGATCTGGTCTCTAAAATGAAAAGTTTAAGCCGATTCAGAATTTCAGTATTATATTTTGGAGAAATATAAGAAATATAAGAAACACTAAATATACAAATGTATTAAAAGTAAAAAAAATAAAAATAATTAATTATATAAAATACCATTTCTGTTGAAAAATCACATTTCAGCCGAAACTGGCTGAAATTTAAAATGAAAGATTTTATATGAAATTTCTTTTAGACCACTTGATTGAAACAAAAAGTTTCGGCTATTTCAACCAAAGCAGTACGAAATTAATAACTATAGCTTCCGTTGTTAATAAGCCCGTGCACCACAATAGTGCTTTTAAACTTCATTAAAAAAACCAAAATTGGCTACCCCGAGCATCAGAAAAGATGAGCACATCCTCAGAAGTTAGGAAATGGCGGCCATAGGTTAGTGGCTACAGCAGTGCAAAAACCCTCTCTCTTTTTCGGTGGGTATAAAAGGTCCACTACATATTTTAACTGCTTATGCCGAAAGTACTATGTCTTTGATGCATCAAAGTCGCCTACTTATAGCTTCTGTTTCAGATTTGTAATGATGTTGGTGATATTCTCACCTTTCCCACAAATTTCAAAGGAAATCCTAAGCGATCATGTCCTCTGATGCATCAAAGATTTGATGAAATTGCATGGTGGGCTACCCACTAAGAGGCTAGTGTACACATTGACTACCATGTTTAAGTACAGCTGAATTCTTTTGGGCCCTGTTTTGGCCCTGGCCAATTGAAGTTTGAAGGGTCAATTAGAACTTTGGTACAGAATAGCCCATAGGTTGGCTGTTCTGTTCTCACCCAACTGCACAAAGATCAATCTCTAGGTCCTCTCCCTGCGTCCGTCGGGTCTCTCATGATTGTCCAGCCATCTTGTCGGAAAAAAAAGGAAGAGCTATTACACAGTTTATTTGGGCCTCCATGGGCATAAAAGTTAGAATCTAGAGCCTTTTAACATTAATCTCCGCCTATTTGTCAATTTGAATACTCGCAGCTGAAGTAGCAGGGATTACAATGGATTAGGCTAAACTCATATCAGCTCTGACTCATACTTACCCTGTCAAAAATTAACTCACTCCATGCCAGTCATTTGTATATGATGACAAACCTGGGTATAGGTAATGTCAGGTGTAATGATGATTATTAGTATGATGTTTACTTGTTATTAAATGTGCTAAGAAAGAATCAAACCCTCAACTTCACTCATTTGGTCAATGCCCACTATCAAATGTGTTACAACTGTTTTGTGTAAATTATTTAAGTTTTAAACATCTAGCTTAATCATGATGAGTAGCCAAAACCCAAACCCAGACCGGAACCAAGTCTACATTCACAAATCTATACCAGTTATGAACCTGAAAAACCCACTACCAAACATACCTCTAATACGAGCGGGTCAGCACAGGTCGCCAGTTTAACCGACCCACAGCTATACATATGTAGTAGGTTCATTCATGCTGTGCCATACCTGCAGTTTAACAATAAGCAGAGCATTCTACCAAAAATGAAAAACAATAAGCAAAGCTGTCTATGGACCTCTAATTGCTCGATTATGTGAAGGGCTCAGCCCAAAACTCTTGGGCATGGGCTCTGTTCCGAACCAATTGATGATCGGGTCGGATTTGGATCCAGTCGGCTCCATACCTCAGGGCCTCAGTCCTCAGTCCTCAGTCCCCAGTCCCCAGGTAATAATATGCCCTATTAATATTTATATACAATATATTAAAACATATTTAGAATTTGAGTTGGGCCCAGTTCTAGTCGAGTCCATCATTCTTGGGTCTAGGTCTAGGTATATAAAACTAATTGGGTCGGATTCCATCATCAACCTAACCTAACCTATTTACACCCTTAATCATTAGTATTGCTGCAGTAAAGAACGTGAAAATATTAGACCCATGTGTGTATGTCTTCACCATTCACAATCAACTTTACAGAGCCTTTACGAGAGATACAAAAAGAAACAAACAGTCATTATGAGTAAAGTGGAAAATTTTGCATTGAAACTTAATTGTGCTTCCATCACTTGTGTAAGGATTGGAATTGATTTTCTAAGCTTTGGAACCAGATTTCTTATCGTCATAATGGAAACTACACGGCAAAAGAATTAAATAAAAAGACCCACTGATGTGGTGCTCCTGCATTATCCTTTGGGAAGAAGATTACCTGCACACGCAAATGATTTGACCGCTTGCATTGACAGAGGAAAAGGGCCTTGAAATCGAGAACTCTAGGCAGTTGGGTGAGAACACGACTCTCAACTTCTAGGTTATGCCCTTATTCTCGTGGAAGTAGTTCACTTGAAAAAATGGGAGACCATTTTATCTTAAAAACCACTTTCATTGTCAATGACTAATGTGCAGCTCAAATATTCAAAGTGGTCCATAACACATTTGCAACGGCAAGATGTCTTGCAATTCTCATGGTTTTTCTGCAACTTCTATTTCAAAATTCACAAATTAGAAGATTCTAAAAATAAATAACCTTTTCTTTATAAGTATTTACAAACAACAACCTATATTTTTATTTTTACACACCACTTATTGTCCCTAAGCATAAGTGCAAACAAATAGATCAAAATAGATTTATTTGAAGAAGTCCAACCTATCCGAGAATTTGGTTCATGATAGATCAGAATGGTGAAACATAATTCATATATGGGTGGATTTAGGAATTCTTCCTTGGTAGGGCACTATGTAGAATCTTTTTTGGGAGAATCACATATAAAAAAATGCATGTAATTTTCAAAATATATAGGGGCTTTTTGAAAATCTTGAGGGCATATGTAAAAAAATATAAGATTTCCTAAGACTTAAGGGATTGTTGGGGGTCTTTACTAATGGAATTGAGTGAAGTAAATATTATTTTAAATAAATAATAAAATATAAGTGGGTTATGATGGTATTTTATTTTTACTTGTTTGTAATGGAATCTTTTTAACCCTTTGTATTAAGAAGTGGAGTTTTTTATTTTTATTTTATTTTATTTTTTTTATTTTTATAGTAGAGAAATGGGATTGCTTTTTTACTTTTAAAAAAAAATATATAGTAAGAAATTTGAATTAAAGTGCTTTTGGTGTAACTTTTTTTTTTTTTTTTAAAGAAATGAGGGCTTTATTTTACTTGACTCTATTAGTAGAGTTGCCTAACAAGCCCTTGAGGTTTTATTAATACAATAAAAGTCAAGTAAGGCCTTCATTTTTCAGACAAGATGTCACATCAAACGCACTTTATTCAAAACTCCTCCCATCTTTTTTCAAAAACAAGTCAAAAAGCAACTTCCTTTATGCACTAAAATAAAAAAAAAAAAAACTTCACTTTTCCATATAAAAAGTCAAAAGATTCCATAAAAAATAACTAAAAATAAAATATCATCATAACCCACTTATATTTTATTCTTTCTTCAAAATCATCTTCACTTAACTCCATTAGTGGAGTTACCAAACTGGCCCAAAGGGGTGAATAACTTATATGAGGGTACGAATATACCAATCCTAATGAGATTGTGATCAGAATCCGCTTTACATGTTGAAAAAAAAAAGAAAAATTCATGAAACACAAAATTCTAGCCTTACATAAATATGCCACAATTTCCACCTCTATATAAGTTCTATTTCTCTTTTCTTCTTTTATTGGCCTTGAAAGAGATTCCATTCAACAAACCAAGAAGCAGAAAATACTAGAGGACGTCAACACACTCATGGTTGAGTTTCGCACACACATGCACACAGATTGATTTGTGGGTTTTGGTTTCTCAGGTTGTTAGAATTATAATATATTAAAGCCAAGGGTTTTGGCTTTAATTTTGACTGCAACTGCCCATTTTTATCAAGAGTTATTTCCCATGTTCTATAATTAACTCGATGTCCCTTCTCACTTCTAACATGACTCTTATTCCCACTTTTTCCTCTATGCAACAACTTCGTTTTCATCCCAAATCTAATTCTCTCCTTTTTTTTTTTTTTTCCTACTCTACTTCTCCTGGCCTATTTGTACTCTACGGACCATTGAATTGAGAAAAAAGTACTCTCATAATTTGCTCTTATTTTATTCTCTTTTAAAAAATTTATGCTTTATTATTCTAAACCGAACCGCGGTCAAGTGTTTGAGGATGATTTTGCGTGATTTAAATTTTTTCTAATGAATCATAGAATATATTTTGCACGTGTTGGCGAACAAACCCGTACTTGGCATGAGTTATTGTGCTAATAATACTTATGTCCGTAGCCCCAAAAAAGAATTTGAACCAAGGAGCCTAACAAAACACAAAATGACAAAGAGAAAATGATGAAGGATTGGGTCCAATACCCGCAGGTGCGATCCCCCTCAGGCTCGGACTTACACTTTGAGGCTCAACTTCCTCAATGATTAACCTTGACTCTCCCTGGATGAAAGCCTTAGTCGTCCACCTAGAGGGGAGAGCATTGGCAGCAGGCTCACAAGATCTACCTCACATCAGATAGCACAACAATATTGAAACAGGTTCTTATCTACAGTTATCTATGACTAACGGCGAACCCAAGTACAAGCACGTGGGTGCGGACGCACCCGTTAAACCGCAGCGTATTTTTAAAAACTCCAATAAAAATTGTAGGTCCTCCGTCAAAATCTACATGAAAAATTCTCGATTTGGCCCCAAAACCAAACTACCTATTAAGATCTGCACCCCTCAAACAAATATTCTGGTTTTGCCTGTCGGACCAGGACCAGGAAAACTGACACCGCCCCTTCAATTAAAAAATATGATAAAAGAGAGGTTTAGACTCACACCATGAAAGTCGACTTCCTCAATGATTGATCTCCACTCTCTTCCCTCCCTAGCATTCCTTCTTTCTTGAACATAAACTTCACAAACTCTTTTCACCAAAAAAATCTTCATGGATTGACAGAGGCAGAGAAGTTCCAAAAAACCAGTGAAGACAGGATAACTTTTCCACATAATCAGCCACTCTACAACAACATTATAAAATTCATTGAGAAGAAGGTAGCTTTCACTTTCCCCACTCCCTCTTCTCCAAACATTTCTAAATCCTATACTTCTCTACTGAAAAAACAAGGTGGACATATGACCGTTTCAACCCATTCATCCCTCCATTACGACGTCTTAGTCAGGAGGACTGGAAGAGGCCGTGTGCGTGGAAAAAACACAGTGACAAAAGTCGAGGACCACGAAGCTCAGTTGGCCACAGCTAACTTGTAATTGGAGAGCATTTGTCAACCTTTTATTATAGTCCAAATCATTTGTCAATTTTGAAATCTTTGTCAACGTTGGAATTTGCAAATTTTCTCAAACCTACCCAGGTATTTTCTTCCACAACTTCCATAATTATCTCATCAACAGGTACTCCTCGACACCACCAAATCAACTAGTTCGCTTGGCATACTAATGGGGTGCTTATCAGAACCAAAACCCAAAAAAGCAATGGATTTATCTATAATCATCAAATACTGATACCCATTTGAGGACCTTCTTAGCTTTTGAAATGAACCATTGAAATAGAAACTCCCCCTGGTATCACAAGGGATATATTAAATTAACTTTTATTTCAAGACTTTAAATCAGATGGCTAAAAATTTCGAATCAATCAATTATGATTGTTTGCTTTACTCATAAAATAAACATGTCGGCAAAGACTCATGACAAACAATTTCTTAAGACCACTGTCTGCAAAAAAGAGGGATGCAATGGTGGATGCTGGCCGTGGGTGCCATGGCTGGGGTTGTTCATTAGACTCAACTCCATCCCAACCAAGGCTGAATTTGAGCTGTGTTTTTAAGCTCATGAACTGAGTCTAAAGTCTTTCCCTTGACCCTATGTTTGTTCTTAGTTAGGAATTGCATGCATTAGGTTGTGATTGGGTATTAAAATACTCAAACTTTCAAAGTCTCCGATTCTAAATAACATTCATTATTCTGGCTTAAAATTGGATCCCTTCTGACTTGACGATATGGCAAGACTATTTATTACATTCGAGCGGACCCAAGTACATACTTCTGGGTCGGCCCCATGAACCAAGGTTCCCTTCCCAAAATCCAATGAAAACTTTGGGTTCAAAATCCACATAAAAACTCTGACTGCCGCCGAAACCCACTTGAAAATCCTGATTTTGCACCCAAAACCTAACAACGTGTTTGGGTCCGCCCCAATCATGCCAAATTCAGACCCAAATCTGTAAAGATGAGTTCATGTCAAAATCCACTGCAGTTCCAACCAGGATGTGGCCTGTTTGCATCCCTACCGTGAATATTAAGCACAAAGGGTTTTGCAAAATAAGTTCTAAACAATTTGGTGGGCCTTCAGTTCATACTGTATTGAGGTTTTAAAAGGAAGAGGTTGGTGAGCAAATGACCAAAGGTTTGACCAATAGGCCCCATATCTAGTGTATGTGTGTCAGCAAAGTCGTCATAGGCAAAGAAAACACGTTTCAACTCATTCTTTTGCAGGGTTTTTGTCATTTCATTTTCATTGACCTTTGCCACATGGACCCGCTGACAGATCAATAGCATGGAAGGCTTCTCTCGTGGGGTGGACCACAAATCAAACAGTCAACGGCTGAGGTGCTTTCAATATGGATGACCTCTGTTTCTCCACTTTTCATATGGAATCATTCAGTCCCCGAAAGATCTATCACTGTTTTTCTGTGTGGAGGTTCTGAGGAACAGATATTCATATGGTTCATGCACCTTCATCCTGCCATGAATGATTTATGCATCATCATCCTGCCAAGAACGGATTTTTTCATGCGTAATCTAAGCCTTTCAATCTCTAATCCACAAATAAATACTGTCAGAAATGGTAAAACATATTGATGAAATTCTGTTGATCGCCTGAGTCATGGGTTATGCTTGTTGAGCTCAGTTTGCAAGACGATATAGATCAATTTTGAAAACCAATGATCACCCAGAATGCTTAGTATGCTAATGAGGCTTAGATGTTTTGTGTCCAAGTGAAGTGCAAGAATGGGATGAGGAATTGCTACAGTGAAAATAACTAGCATTGATGATTAGTGACTACTCACAACCATCCATAACTACCCATAACTGCCTCCAAGCGCACAAGTTCTTGTGCTCCTTGGCCTAGAAGCAATTCGACTCAATCCAACTAGAAATTGGGTCAATCCAGGTCATGTCCAATAAGATGCAAAATAAAGGCTTCTCATTGTGGCTTCAAGCCCAATCCAACGCCCCCACACACATGAGATGATGTGTGGTGCAGTCCATTGCACCGCTCAACAAATAGTCAAGGGTCTATGTAAGCTAACTTAAAAAAAGTTAGTAAAGAACATACTTACAGAGTGCATTTTCTTTTCAATGATATCAAATTTGAAACTCCAGCAATGAAGTCCAGGAGACAAACAAAAGGGGATTTCTAATCACTGGATTTTGTGAATATTTGAAAATTTCCGCCAAGCACTAAAAACAAAAGATAGGGTTTATTTTTCCTTTCAAATGATCATAGTTGCCATCATCAACCTGTTAAATTGTAGGCCACTCAATTCATTGGATGTTAGTAGGGCTAGCCTACCCGAAATGAACAAAAAAAAATAAAAAAATAAAAAAGGGCCCTGCATTCATGTTGTACTTCCTGCATGTGAATGTGCATGAACTTCCATAGTGTGCCAGAGTACCACAATTTCTCATATCAGCCTTTAGAACCGTCATCACTCCTTTTCTCACAGATAAATCATAGACATTTTTCGCTGATACATCCAAGATTCCTCAATATGAAACTTCTTGTTCCAAGCTTCTAGACAAGTCAATCGGGTTCGTCCAACTTGCTGATCTCAATAATCAAGGTAAGTTACAATAAAAATTGAATGCTGTTTATTGTTTTAAGTGCTCATCTTTGTGTACTCTGATGGACTATTAGTGTTGCATACACATGCATACTGCCTGCATGACCGTGATCCCATTATATACCAATTCTAGATTGATAAGATAAGGCTCTACTACGTTGATTGTTCCATGTCGCTGACAAATGTGATGATTGTAATGACGATGACGAATGAGCCATAACCCATACACCAAAATTGTTATTTCATTTTAACACTCTTACCACATAAACCATCTGAATCCGGACTGTTGCCAATGGCCTCATATGTTGTGCCCCATCTGATGAATTGTCCATAGTTACAAAGCCTAATGTGGCAAACAATTAATCAAAAAGTTAGGATCACCCAATCAATCAGATCTTTGGCCAATACTCTATCTAAATGTGGCCCACTATTATAAAGGCTTGGATTTAAGTAGTCTACAGACTTTGAGTATGCAATGCAAACCACCATTCTTGCATGGGATAAAAAATATCAATGTATCCTGATATATAATGAGAGTTCAAACCGGTCAAGAAAAAATATATATAATGAGAGTTTATGACTAGTTTGCTAAGACAAGAGAAACTGCCAAGAAATTTTTCATGGGACCAAGAGCTTAGACTACTGTTTCCTTTTCCACAGTCAATATACATTGTCCAGGAATTGGAGTTTCTGTACCCTTTTTAAGCCTCCAACCAATTCCAATGCATTACTCACTCCATACATTAAAAGGAAAGAAACCCCTTCTTCATTTCCTCCTCTTCAACTCATTTCCCATTAAAAACTCCAGCCCAAACGCTCCTGTATCCTTCATTATATATCCATTTACCAGGCAAGGAGAGCCTCAACACCCAAAAAAAATAACACCCATCTCACCATGTCTTCTCTTTTGTGGGACAAGATCATGGAAGATGACACCTGCAACACACAGCTTGTTCTTGGTGTAGGAAATGGGCAGGCTCCTGTTCAGTACCATCTCTTGTTTCCTCCTCATAGAAATGGTGTGGACAGAGAAGAGGAGGGGAACAGATGGGACGCTAAGATGGCGGATGAGGAAGATAATGGTGAAAGAAATGGCAATTTCAATGAGAGAGAGAGTAATACTAGGAAGAAGCTTAGGCTCACAAAAGAACAATCTGATTTGCTTGAAGACTGTTTCAAAGAACACAGCTCACTGACTCTGGTATGCTCTCTCTCTCTCTCTCTCTCTCTCTCTCTCTCTCTCTCTCTCTCTCTCTCTCTCTCTCTCTCTCTCTCTCTCTCTCTCTCTCTCTCTCATTTTCTATGGGTCCCTCTGAATATTTCACATAGCACAAACCCTCAAGTTACAGAAAATCTTACACATAATTCCTGTATTTTACCTTCAATAGTGAATATTTACATTAATACTATTTTTGTTATTTATAATGTTTTGGCCACTTTTAGCAAAATAAGAATCCAGATTCTGGAGCCCACCAGTGTGCATGCCTATTGTGGGATAGAATTGTGTACCACAGTACCAGATAGGAGTGCAAATGGAGGGCACCTGATCATTTTAACCACTGGTTCAAAGGCCTCAAAATCAAGAGAATTTTAAGAGCTCAAATAAGCTCATTTTTCTGTTTTAATCTCATGGAGAATAAAAGTTTTAAGTGCCAAATTAGGAAAGTACCGGCAAGGGATTAGATCTATCAGTGGTGGGTCCCATCCCCAGAACCATCTTTTTCTTAAAAGTGGTCGGGCGGCTCTGGATGATTTAGGAGTAAAGACAGTGACCAAGAAAGAACGGAGAAACTAGAGGAGCTTTTGGCCATGCATGAATGTGCAGAAACTGGCCTCTTCTGACGATTTTTCAAATTTACTATTCTCAGTGTGTGGATGCCCCCCAAATTGCAATTTGTTAAAATTGCGTTTATGGCAATACAAAAGAATTTAATGACACATACAATGGTGAAAACAAAGTGTATCCCACTTAATGTGATTTCCAATTTCTCATTCACCCTCAACATAGAACACATAAGTCACAACAGTAGC
The DNA here is from genome assembly GCA_029852735.1 of Persea americana. Lineage (NCBI taxonomy): Eukaryota > Viridiplantae > Streptophyta > Magnoliopsida > Laurales > Lauraceae > Persea > Persea americana. The sequence continues at coordinate 4,945,188 of CM056812.1, forward strand.
AGTCCAACGCGCGCACCTGGAACATATTACAAACAAGTGTGATTTTTGCACATCCAAACATGCACTAGTTGGGGTCAGCTATATGAGTTTTATTTTTCTAAACATGTACTAAATAAAAGAACATATTGGCAGAGGCGGAAGCAGGAATTGGCCGAGCAATTGAATCTAATACCCCGACAGGTCGAAGTTTGGTTTCAAAACAGAAGAGCAAGGTAAGGACGTGGATTAAACTTTCTAATAACATTAAGGTCTCGTTTGCTTACTTCGCATTAAATTCCTAAAAATTCATTCTAAAAGGAATTTCCCAAGAGTATCAAAGAGTTGATGAGTTGGTAATCTTTTAAAGGGGACATTATATCATGAGTCATGACCCCTCTCATGTCTCCACCATCAATATCTAATATTCTGCTTACATTTATTATAGGAAGGAATTGCTTAGAATCCTAGAAACATAATACCCGATCAAACAAATGAGCCTGCATAAAATTGTATTGAAATCTTGTACCTTATATTATTTTTTCTACAGGACTAAGTTGAAACAGACTGAAGTCGATTGCGAGTTATTGAAGAAATGCTGTGAAAACCTAAGCGAAGAGAATCGACGATTAAAGAAGGAATTGCAGGAGCTGAGATCTATGAAGGTTGGATCGCCATTGCTGTTGCAGCTGCCTAAGGTGGCCGCTACGACTGTAAACATGTGCCCTTCATGTGAGAGGGTGATGGCCCGCGATCAGAAGGCCATGAAAGTGGAATTCATTGCCCCCACCATGAAGGATTCTTCAATGACATGCCAAAGGCTGTTCTGATAAGATAACAGATTGTACATTACTCATAAGTTATTAGTATCTTTAAGTAGTAGTAGTAGTAGTAGTAAATGTTAATTAACTCACATAAATTCTATAAAGATTGGAAGACAAAAATAACTCAGGTCACGTGGTCCAACAGCTGATTCATTTCATTGATTGATAGAAATATCCTTCATACTATTGGTAATTATGTCCACATTGCAATGCCATGGGTTTATATTTCTATGTAATCTTGTGTGATGAAAAATCTTCCACCGTTCTTTGGTTCCATACATCTTTTGATTGTTGGTTTTGGGGCTATAGTTTTCCAACAAAGTGGGTAATTAATCTTGTCTACCCATCCAATTATCTAAGTATTCCAATTCTCCAATTCCAAATAAAGCAGGTATGGAGCCTATATGTGAATCCAGGATAAATTTGGATTCCTATTTGGATCCTAGCATATTGCAATTGGATCCAAAACATTTGGATATAAACTTGGATCCCTGTATGTTTCAACCTGAGGATCTGGATCCAAAACGATTACATATTAAAAATAGAAATAAGTTTTAAGAGCCTAATAGTTAAAAAGTAATACTGATTTTTGAGGATCTACTTAGCTCTAATCAATTATCATTTACCAACGCCACCTGTATAGAAAACTTATTTTGACCCCTTTTATTCAACTATATGATGCATTCCATATATGTTACTTTAGATCCAGATCTTAAATTGGATTCATAATTTTCTTTTAGTTGCTTCTGGATTTGACTACAACACTTAAGTTGTATGTCGTATTCTGATTTGAATCAAAGTTCAGATATATGATATAGATCCGGGTTCAGATCCACTTTGGTTTTATGATTTCCACTGACGTTTGAGAGCTGAAAATGGTCTTATTACATGTGTGTAAATGAGCAAAAACATTATGCGTAACCGTCACGCTAAAGCAAATTATGTGACTGAGTGGGAACAAAGGACTCTTTTGGTTTTACTTGAATTCCGACTGTGTAGAATCTCAACCTAAGTCCAGTCAAACGATTAATTATTTGACCGGACCGTTTGATTGACTTTGGAGCAAAACCCCTGGCCAAATTTGCCTAATCCAAGCACACAATAAGAGCAGCCTAGACAATTTGGCCAAGTTCCAAGCCTACTTAGGCAAAAAAAAAGAAGTTCCTAGTCAACTTGATGAGTCAAAAAACTTATGATTGTGGCCCACTTGAACTAATCAGATGGATCTGACGGGCCATTGTCAGCAAATGTAAGAAAAGGATATCTTCATGCTGATTTGTCTATGGGGAATGGGCCTAGACAATAAGAGTAACAAGATCGGCCTCATGTAGAAGAGGCCCAGATATGCTTTACTGAGAAGAAAATGGGGAGAAGCCATGGCTAATGAGTTTTAAGTATTTTCTTACATTTCAAACAAACACCAAGGTGTCGTGGTGTAGTTGGTTATCACGTCAGTCTAACACACTGAAGGTCTCCGGTTCAAGTCCGGGCGACGCCATATTATTATTTTTATTATTTTCTATTTCCATAGTAAACTTTACTTTATCACATATTTTATTTCACCTTTACTTTGCCATTGAAGGGTTTTTATATTAAGGAGGAGGCTGTAGGAGAAATTATTTAATTTTATAAAATAAATACTTTGTTTTATTTTACTCGAGTTGCCAAACGTACAAAAATTCATTTCTTCATAAAATGAAAGATTATATTATCTATAATATTTTTTTCTTCTGGTTTTTTCTTTTCTTTTCTTTTTTTTTTTTCATCCAAACAGGCCCTAAATCTATGTTTTTAAGCATAAACAGAAAAGCTTTAAGATAGATGTTTTAAGTAACAAGAGATTATAAAAAATAAATAAATAAAATAAAAGGGAAAAAAACTATTCCACTAGATGATTTAAGCATGTACTTAGAAGAACAGAATAGCCCTTAAAAAAAGTTTGAAATGAAGGAAAAAAACAATACAAACTTGAAATGAGGCTGACCCAAGAGATTGAAGTAATTGAATCCTTGTTCAAGAATCAAAACACACTTGATAAACTCATATTACCCTTTTTTAATAAATCATTAAAGAAACAACTATAAACACTCAAGAAATCTGAAATAGATAATTTCATTAACATGGCTTAATGATCAAGTTTCTTCAACAAAATCTATGATTTTAGCATGTTCCGTTCTAACTTTTTAAGGTGATAAATGAAAAGAATGGTAAGGAAAGATGATGCATGCAGATAAAATCATTACCTTGGAACATATAACCCTTCAAATTTTATCACAATAAAAGAGGAATTAGTGATACACCAAGCATCAAAATTTGAACACCGCTCAAAGAAAAAAGAATAACACCTGTGAAAATATACAGTTCCGTGGAGAAATTACCCCCCAGGAACAGTCAAGTTTGATTCCATGATGGTCTTTGTTGCATGACTAGGCTGGCATATATCAGCTCATTCCATGCATCAGGCACCCCAGGGAGACACCAATGGCTGCAATCTTGGCGTCGTGAAGAAACCGGTTTCTTCGACGCGGTCTTTCGATAAATAGATGGGTGCCCATCCTTTCGATAGTTGGTTAACCTCGTTACGTTCAAAAGAACCACAGGGAACTTCATCGCGCGAATAACCTCATCGACTATCATCATTTTCTGAGGATAGCTATCTAGGAAGGCCCCACTCATGATAGGTTCTTTCTCTCCATTACATGTTCCGCCGGAGTCCCAATCTCCACCTCTGATTTCAGGAAAAAAAACTGCTTAGTTAAGTAAAACCCTGCTTAGTCCTTGCTGACACGACACTAAAGTAGGAAAAAATATATAATGTTCAGTCAAGCAGTTGATCAGCCCAACAAACTAGAGATGATCATTTGTATGTTGGGTTAGTTTTGCTTTGGTTTTATATTTAGCTTGTGCTGAAGAAGAAACACTCAAAGCACAACAGTGGATATCAAGTCTAAAATGCAGGATATTGTTGCCATTGTTTCTCAAAAAAATTACTAAGAGTTACAGCAGAAAAGACCACACCTAAAATGTGCAGAAGAGTACCCACGGTAGAATACCAACTTCTTTGAAGGATTGAGATTTTCATCAATCCACCTGCCCCAGGTTTTCATTGCTCTCTTGTATGCTTCGACAGGATCGAACTGGGGATAAATAACATCCCCCTCTTTATAGTAATCTTTCCTGTTCAATCAAAGGCATCCAACTATTCAGTCAGAACTTTAAAGAGGCAATTTGTTCAATCTTGGATATAAATAGTTTGGTGGTTCAATTACAGACCATTTATCTGATAGGTCTCATAAAGAGGTGCCTCGGATATATCCTCAATGGAAGATATGACCCTTTGAATGGTAGCCAATAACCAGATGTTTATGAAAAATAAAAACAACATGACGATCCACAAGGTTAAATTGTATGGCCATGATATTCAAAATGGGAGAGGGAGAAGGCATCTCCCATTCACAGTTGTTAAAATGAGACCATAGATGCAGATTGCCCAACTATGGGGGGCCTCATCTGCACGGAGTGCAGCTTTGGAAGCCTTGTGACACTCTGCATGGAGTACAGATTTGCTGGCCTTGTGACATTCTCATCCAGAAGTGCACACCCAGAGAAAAAAAATCTGTATGTAGAATAGTCCTAAAATAGTTACAAGTCTACTAGCCAAAAGAAAAGGCATAAAGTAGCGAAATGAAAGCAAACAAATGGATCAAGAAGGCAGTACCCCTTGGATGTCTTTCCATGAGCCCACCAGTGACCAGTATTGAAGATGAGGATGTCAGCACGCTTCCATCGGTTGGCAGATTTATCGATGCGATCAATGGATAAGGTTGGTCTTGTTTTGCCAGGTGAAATGAGACGTGTCCCTTCCTTCACAAGATAATGTGAGCGACAGAACTCGACGGTACAATCATAGTCCTGCACCCATTTTTTTAGTTAGAGAAGGAAGCATTTTGACAGAAACAGCGGGTTGATTTGAGTTAAAAGGGCTATACATGGTCGCAGAAAGCAACCTCATGGGATAGGAATATAGATATCTACATCCTCCTAAGTCTTGGCAAAACTCCAACAAAAAAGAAGAAAAAAAAAAACAAACAATAAGCCTGGGAGAGAATGGGACTTGAGAGCAGAGACATGTCACAACCTCAAGAGGAATGCATGAGTACTGACTGAAAGTATCTTCAACTTCCAGTACACTGGCAAGTAACTAATAGGTTTGCTGGACCAAGGGAGATGAGGATGTGTCTCAAAACAAGCTGCATATAACCAGCCCAATCTGACATAAACTCACTTACCAATCACAATACAATTCTTCAAGGCAAAAAAAATTGCAGCAAACATCCCAAACTCAGCATGTAAACTAAAGCCAAAAACAGTTCCAAAATAAGCAGTGCATCCAATCTAAGAGTCCAAATGAAGAATCAGCAGATTTGATAGAAAACAGTTCAATATACATATAACAGGCCTGAATCATGACGGCACTTTGACTACTGTTTCAGTTAATTTTCTAGTCCAAACTGGATTTACAAAGAGCAGTCCATAGTCAAAAAAGGCTGTAGAGACCAATTTGATCAGATCCAATGAGAGGACTCAGTAAGTAGCACTTATAATACTAAAGGTCCAACATCAGCACAGATGCAGAACAACTCTTATCAGTTTAGCCAGTAGTTGTTCTCATATCTAAGATCCAGGACAATTATATGCCACAGACAGTTGCACACTTGGAACAGCTCCAACCATATGGCAGCCTGTTAAATCCAAGTGAGAGCAGCACCTGCTTATGGGGCTAATGTTTGGTCAAATAGAGAATTTAAGGTTACCTTGAATTTGAAGATAAAGTAGCCTCGTCCTTTAGATATTTTACTGCCTCGAGTCTCATACATTCTGGTTTTATCTGGGAGGGACTCATGTAGAAGGCACAGCAAAGACTCGAACTGGTTCCGGTTCATGGAATCTCCAACTAGCATCAGTCTTTTACCCCTTAGTCTCTCCAGAAAGTCTATTCCATTAAACCTATGAAATCAAGCACGAGGAAGAAAAAGAACATACTTCTGATGAATCCAATCACATATCATGGCACGATGAACTAATAGAAAGAATCAAGCAAATTAAGAGGGAAATCTTAACTGCATATCCCAATCAGGGATCTCCCGATATCCTGAAAATGAAGCCAAAATTTCTTTTCTTCCTAAACTGGAAGAAGTGTAAGCTAGCGTTTGAATGCTGAAATTACCAAAGGGACATACTGATTGACAAAGTTACACATCAGTTCTCTTCAAGGCTTTCACTATCGATTTTCAACAAAAAAAAAAAAAAAAATTGACTAATTTTTTTTTAAGTTTTAAATTACAGAATCATCTAACACATGAATTGTAAAGGCCCAATGCCTAGGTGAATGTCTATTACCCAAACTCCCAAATTGAATTATATGACACGATACATACCACACAAGTTTATTCATCTATGATGCAGCTATGAATACAAGACAGACATGGATACAAGGAGACAATTATGATACCCAAATCTAAAATTTTGTCACAGTTATGATGTCCAAGTATGAGTCATAGTTATTTTCCAATACATGGGCTGACCAAATACATGACTGGTAGTAAAAGGACAAGTATCAGTCATAGTTATTCTCCAAAACCAGTTCGTGAGAATGAGTGGTGGCAATGCTTCCTCTATATGGAAATAAACCCAGTTCGGTAAGCTTCATTGGCGTTTAAAAAAAAAAAAAACAAAAAAAAACAGGCCTTACACTCATTGTGTGGTTATGGAGTCAGCCCTCTATTTTTGAATTTCTTCTTCATTTCACTTGTTGCCTCTCTGAATGCGAAAAGAAGACAAGATCTTGATCAAAAGACTTGGTCTCAATTTTTAAGTTAATTGAAGGTTGAAATCATAAAAAAATGGAATGCGTGTTAAATTTAATAAATACATTTGAGTCACAAGCATCATGTCAGCATGTAAGAAAATCAAAGATCTTGATAACTAAGATTAGATACAACTAAACCATTATTTCTACACATTTTTAGCTTTTCCCCATTATTTATTATTTTTCTTTATCCTTAAGCCATTTTGTAATTTTTTAGCACCAGCAGTGTCATTCCGTGATTCATCCCTATCCTGATTAGTATGAAAACCAACACCTTTGCTTTCAATGCCTTGTTTTATACGACCTATTTTAATTTTCCTGCACTATGTGTCATTTTCAGAATGTGTCAGCCCCAAGAATAGATAGAAATAGGAAGGTTGTCTAAGGTTGGAAATCAGCTATAAAAACTTAAAACTAAATGAGTTTCCGCTATGAGAAAAGCAGCAGCGAGACAACCTTTGTTGCAACATGGTCCACAAAGCTGATGAGTGATGACAATAATTCTCACTCGACATACTTCTCACACTTAGTTTTTTTACTCCTCCCACATTTTGTTTGATCATTGCAGTTCATATATATTTTTTACAGTGTATATATATATATATACACATATATATATAATGAAAAATCTCCTCAAATTATAGATTCCACACCCAAAACCCAATTCAATTTTTGCATTTTGCATCAGAACTCCCAAGGAGAGTGGATCATCAAGGGATAAAAGGAGGGGAGAGAAAGAAAGAAAGCAAGAGAAAAAAAGAGAGAGGGGCTTTTTGTCTGAGAGAAGACTCCTCGCCATTAAGGAATGTATAAATAGTCAAGAGAATATCAAGGTAAAAAACAGTTTATAACTGTTTGGAGCTGATTTCAGGATTGAATTAATGACTAAAAAAAAAATAATGCCGTGCTGGTTAATAATAATTAAAATGGTAACAAAATACATCCAGACAAATTTGAGTTTCAGCCTATTTCGAGAAATCATATTAATGATCATCCAGAGCGGACTGGAGTCTTCCATAATGGGTGAGATGGGTTGGATAAAAAATTAAAGGGGCTTTGGGTCTGAGAGAAGACTCCTCGCCATTAAGGAATGTATAAATTGTCGAGAGAACATCAAGGTAAAAAAAAAAGTTTATAACTGTATTGTTTGACGTTCAGCTAAATTTTGTTTGGAGCTGATTTCAAGATTGAATTAATGGCTTTAAAAAAATCTATGCCATTCTGGTTAATAACTATTTTGAGAAATCATATTAATGATCATCGTGATTGCACTGGAGTCTTCCATAACCTTCTATATGCTCTCAGCCTCTTCTGTAATCTGGATGTATGGCCTGAAAGATCTTTCATTATCAGATTCTCCAGTACACAGCATAGAAAAATCGTGTATTTGTAAAATTTTGAATTTATTTTTCCAGATTGCAAAGAATCAACCCAGAAACTCATGGTCCGAATTTCAGCTAAATCAGATGTAGCATGACACTCTCAGAGAAATTATTCTCTCTCTCTCTCTCTCTCTCTCTCTCTCTCTGTGTGTGTGTGTGTGTGTGTCCATGCCTTACTTATCTAGATCAATTTGCCAAATTTTGAATTCTTGAACACTCTGTTTCCTTACTGAATATGGGCAATTGGCCTACTGTTGTATTACCATCGCCATCATCAAAACCATATACCATCTATTTGTGGATGGAATCATCATCAGCATTCCTTTATTACCATAAATCATTAAAAACCGAGGCTTCTGATCAAGCACGCCTTTTGTGGTCAGTTAAAAATTTCTCGAGCAGAGCTGAATACACATAACCCATCCACCACAAGTCTTAACTGTTAATGATTTTGATGCTCTTGATCAAAGTGCAATTTTTACAGATTTTGGAGTTATAAACAAGCATCCAAACAAGTGAATTACAGTCATCTAAACAACATCACCCAAAATCAGCAACCCTCAAAACAGGTAATCACTAATTCAGGAAAAATATTTGTAAAATGAAGCCTAAACAAACACGCCCACATTTGATCAAATTCAACACTGTCACATTATTTCAAAAGAAAATCCAACATGCTCATGGAAAAAAAAAAAAAAAACAAGAACTTTTAAAAAGAAAAAGATTAGAGAAACCCATGAAAGTAGCATACCTGGGAATGTCGCAATCGTGAAGCTTCCACTTCCATTTCGTGTAATCCGAGTCTGGTCTTCCATTATCATGGCAGGTGAAAGCATCATCGATGTAAGGGCAAGACCCCATTTGATAGAGAGGGTAACCCTCGTCCTTCACCCAACTCCCATTATACAATTCACATTTCCTACCCAAATTCACCTCCTTCAGCACCCCATTTCCTCCATTCTCATTTCCAACCAGTTGGGTCTTGTTATTTTCTTCAAAACCTTCCTCATTTTCATTTCCAACCAGTTCTGTCTTGTTATTTTCTTCCACAGCTTCTTCATTTTCAATTCCAACCAGTTGGGTCTTGTTATCTGCTTCCAAAGCTTCTTCCTCCGCATTTCCAACCAGTTGGGTGTTGTTATTCACCGAATAGGAAAACCCAAGTCCTCCTCCCCCTTCTACGTTCTGGGGTTGTTCGGGAATCTCAGGAGAAAGCGGTTTTGGGATTGGTGAGATGGGTGGTGTTGGGTTTTTGGAGAGAGGAGGCTCTTGAGATTGAGACCAGAGATCTCTGTAGAGGGAGAGAGATTGGTCGATGAAGAAGATGAAGAAGACAGAGAAGAAAGCAGAGAGAGAAAAGAAGGCGGTTTTAGAGAGAGAGAACGCCATGTAAAGAAGAAATGGAGCATGCGCTCTTAATGCGCTTTCGAAGTTTCTGTATCACTTTTGTCTTATTTATGTGGGTCCCACCTATAAGATCTGATCATGAGATGTGGGCCACTCATCAGATGATGGCCTAGTTCTGTATTTGAGAGATGTTCTATCCTTTTAGAAGTTTGTCCTTTGTGGGCCGTCCACTTGGTGGGCCCCACCTGATGAGCTTATCGTCATGTTCTTTATTAGGGGCATGGCAATCTTCTGGTGGGCCAGGTGAGTCCGGGGCCAGCCATATTTGACTTTGACTGGTCGCCTTGGAGTAATCCTGTTTCTCCCTCCCATGTAACTGGTGAGAAGATTGCTTTTGTTGCCCACCACCTGCTCATACTGTTTACGCATGTCCAGGGATCATTTCATGTCTTCAATTTTAAAGCATCACCACTGCCCAAGATGAATGCCCTTCTCCCTTATTCCATATACTTGATTTCCTTAAAATTTATCTCAATAGGAGTCGGTACTACTATAAGATTAATCATAAGACCGATAATATAATTAATGAATATATTATTGAGTATAGTTTTCTAATCACATTATTAATCATATACTCAATCCTATATAGTAAAACCAACTCCAACTTCTGTTTCGGTAAAATATGGGAACACCCCATCTAAAGGTATGATGTTCGTTTTGAGGTGCCCAAGCTTTCGATAGGATTTGGCTCATTTTAAAGTTCTGCTCATATATTATATGCTGATTGGAGTGAAATTTACCCCACTAACTAAAATCAGGTAGTGTATGATAAGACTATGCAATCAATTGTATTTTTTTTTAAAAAATACCTTTGAAAAAAAAATGAATTGGTCATAAAATTTTCACCAACAAGAGTCCGCACAAAGCTATATGTCAAATCATTATTTTCTTTTTGGCAAGGTAAGTAATGGTATACTTAATAATATATCAAGATTATAACAAAAGTATGGTTTCTTATTTCAGTCGCTGTGGAGTGTGGACAAGAGTTGTTCTTCTGCTCTAATATTGAGATTTTTATGGTATTTTGACATACTAGTCATCTTTAAATTCGATTTTTTCAATTTTGTGACTGAAATTCAGATAATGTCACAAAAGTCGGCTGACTCTACTCAACGTTTTCTTTTAAACTTTTTTTTTTTTTGCCTCAAATCTCATGGTATTATGAGAATATATAGCGTTTGTCACAAAAGTTGATAAATCCCATAATATCATAGACTGTTCTGTAATATCATGGATTTTATGCAGAAATGGTGATCGAATGTGTATTTACTTTTTACAAAATATCATTTTTCGTGTTTTGTAAAAGGAACTCACTTGCTAGTTGTAAAAAAGTGTATAATACAAAAAATGATAACATGATATCATGGGATATAGTACAAATAAATTTAAAAAAACATTAACTAGAGTCTAACGACTCTAGTGACATTATCTGAATCTTTATCATGAAATTAAAAAAACTAAATCTAAGAGGACTGATACACCAAAAACCCCAATTTTCATTAGCAAGAGAATAAAGTCTCTTCTAGGAAAATGTCAAGATGTTTATGATTATTCTTTTCCACTACTGTACTTGAACTTGATTCAGGCATCCAATGTGGAGTCATTATTATTAGGGATAATTTCAAAACAGGGCTTGACCTTTTGGAACTTTTCAAAACAGGACAAAATAAAAGGCACGTTTCAAAAATGGCCTTAAGTTTTTCGAAGTTCTTTTAAAACAGGACATCCGGCCAAATCACCCAACATATGGCAACTTTTTGTCATTTTTCTTCAAGATTTCCGAAAATGCCCTCTCGCCTTTGTTGCGAATGAACCTCAGATCGGTCTATCTCAACTTGCTTTTTTTCCGGAAGGAGAGAAAAGGTAGAGATGATGGATTTGATAAGATTTAGGTAGGCCGGTATATGCGTGGGAGGAAGGTGGAATGGGTGTGGCCGAGAAAAGAAGACATGATGGAAAAAGATGGAGATGAGAGATATGACAAAGAAGATAGGTGATGGAGAGAACAGTGAGTGGTGAGGGGCAGTGAGAGAGTGGTGAGATGGGTGGAGAGAGAGATGGTTGGGTGATTGAGAACAGAAAGAGAGAGAGAGAACTGAGAGAATAAGAGACGCAGAGGATGGGTGAGGGTGATGAGATGGGATGTGGGTGACCGGAAATGTGATGCTAAGCTGGGTTTGGCTATGTGGGTGTGTACATGTTTGTGTTGCTGTGAGTGGAGGTGATGAGAGGTGGGTGCTGTGTGCTAAGTGGGCTCTGGTGATTAAGTAGAAGGGCATGGGTGATGGAAGAAATGAGTACATGTTTTGGATTGGTTTAGGTGTGTTTCAGAGAGATTTGAGAAGTGTTTGGTTGAAGGCTCTAGGATGTATTTGGTTTCTACCAAAAAAAAAAGAAAAGAAAAAGGACTTGTTTGGTTAGGGGGATAACCTTCATGTTAACCCACCTACACAACTACAGAAGAAGACCGAGTCAAATGAATTTCAGTTGAGATATTACAGGGTGTGCTATAAAGAGCATAGTGAAACAAGGGGAGATGGCAGAACTGAGTAATAGTCATTTGAATTTCTGTTTATTCAAGTCTTTTGTCCATGTATGGGAGTCTAGTATTGTCTGTAAGCAGATTGTCCTTCATGCATGGGAGCTCAGAACTCTCTGCTATTCTATAAATATAAAGTGATCTCAAGGTCGTCACTGTGCAAAAATACAGTGAATGCCCGGGACTTTTTCCCATCCTGTTTTATTGTTTCTCAAGGTGGGCTCTGAAACGTGTTTGGTTAAGGGGATAAAGGGATGAGATGGGAGATAGGTTAAGGTAGGTTGGTTTCAGGTAGTTGGGTTGCAAGGTAGATGGGTTGAATTGCTGAAACGGAGAGGTGGTTGAGTGGTAATGTGTGGTTGGGGCTAGTCGGCTAGGCTCGATTGGTTTGTGGGTTTGAGTTGGGGAGTGTTGAACCGTGAAGAGGAGATGAAGATGGGTGATTGGTGAAGTTGGCACAAGTAGATGACGAGAGATGCATCGAGAAAGGTGGCTGAGATGAAGATGATGTGTGATGGTGATGCAGGATGATAAACAAAGAGATTATGGAAGAAGATGAAGTTGCAGGTGTGATGTGGTTTGCTGAGCGGTTTATGAATGGGGATGGAGAGGCTGGCCTTTGAGGGCCATGAGCTTGGTGAGAGAAGAAGCCAGAGAAGTGGTGAGAGTGATTGCATTCTTTTGAAAAAGGAGCCCAAAGGGCATTTTCGGAAAATTTGAAAAGAAATGAGAAAAAGTGGCCGGATGGAGAGCTAAATTACCTGATGTCCTGTTTTTAAATACCTTTGGAAAACTTAATGCCCTTTTTGAAATGTATCTTTTATTTTGTCCTGTCTTGAAAAGTCTCAAGAAGTTAGGCCCCATTTTGAAAATTTCCCTTATTATTATGTCAGGTTTAAAAAGTGGAAGCATGCATTCAAGCATTTAATATCTAAACAAAGGTTTGATTTAAGAATTCAACCTGCTCATATCACTTGCCTTTCATCAATTGACATTCATACACAATTCATGCATTCCTCTTTTGCCAATTCACAATGCAGTGGAGGAGAGTGACTTATCAAAAGTGGGCCTCATGGAGTGCTCCACATGTGAATAGTCAGTATATCATGAATTTTAAGCCATAAATTATTGTGAGTTTCAAGAACGACATCTCAAGAACAATCTAGTTTTTGAAGCTGACCCGATCAACCCAACCCCTTTACTCTCTTTGACCTCCTTGTGAATTAGAATTAGCTCAAACTGGATCCTCATGGGAGTTGCTAAGGTCCTCCAATTTATCATACAAATGTCAGTATCCATTTCACTTCTTATTAGGATTTGGACAACTATGAAGTCCTCAAAACTATATCTCCCTTGATCAACTGGTTTTCAATTTTTGCATATAGACCTTTCAAACCCCTAATTCCCTTTCTCATTCTTTCAGGTGTGCCTCAGAAGCCGAACAGTTTTCAAGGTCAAATTGGTCTGGCTATGTCTGAAAATGACTAATCAAATTGAAAGTTTAAGGGCATGTCGTGTAGCGCTGCGGAAAACCATTTTTGTCTCACTTCCTATGTATTTTCTGAAAGAAAAAAAAAATGTTGTACAAACATGCACTAAAGGAAATTGACATGCAAGGACTCGCAGTTGCTTAGAGATTCTCAGCACATTGTTATAAATCCACTGGACTCACAGTCCAATTCAAACCTCTAAAAGGCATTTGACGTCCTTTGAAATTATTGTGTATAATTTTACTCCAATTAGAGTTATATTCACCATTATAATCTATACCCTATTATAAAAGAGGGAAAAGTGTATTACGGATTTACTACACACATGGCCAATAAAAATAGAGTGTGATGAATGAGATGAGATAATGAATGAGATGAGATAAAGAAAAGAGAAAGTGAAGAGACAAGAGAGAGTGAAAATGATGGATAAAGATGGGGATATGATGAGAATTTTTCAATTTGTCTAAAATAGACTTTGGGTCAGGTTTGGATTTAGAGGGGTTTTGAGGATCCGGATCAAGATGAGCTAGAAGACTAAAGTTTAGGAATTAAAAACATCTACCCAATGGTACCATAATATCAGAAATCTAAAATTACGAAAAAGCCCCCTAAATTCTCTGAAAAATTGCTAACTACCCCCCTACTATACCGAAATGAACTTGGATTTAGACCAAACTTGGCACACACGATCCTAATAATTTTTTTTTATCTCTTCTATTGAGTAGATGCTGATATTTTAAATGTATTAAAAATTCATTTTAATACATTCCAATAAATCGAGTAATCGTTTTTTCGATTTCTTTGTTTTTTTTTTTTTTAAGGTGGTGGAGAAAATAAAAGGAAAATGTGGATAAGATTGGAATCTATCTCAAATCAATATCTCAAGTCTATTCTTACCTCCTTTCTATTTTTAATTAATTTATATTTACACCAAATTCATGACACAATTCTTCTCTTTTATTTCGACTTGAGGCATGAAGCAACTTGACATAAATGTGAATAGCAGAGATAAGAATGTTAAATGGATTTATGATAAAATTAGAAATGAGCACATTTGATCAAGAACATCTACAGGTAATATCAATATGTGATAAATGAAGTGCAATTGAACTTTGTCCAATGTGGACTAAAGGATAATGTTTGGGAAGAAAAAAAAAAACTTATCTATGCAAGTTGATGCCCCCTCAAAAATGGGTAAGCCAAAGAGGACACAAATGAAGGTAGTAAGAATAGATCCAATGAAGTGCTACCTATTCAAGGATTTAGCCCTTTTGCAGCCAAACCCATTAATATAATTGGGACAAGATTTTGATAATGGCGATATTTAAACCAAGAAATATAAAAAAAGCAATTGAAGATGAAAACCCATTTTGTTTTCCTAGAAAAAACTCGAGCTCATGCACTCTCACAAGCTAATAGGACATTTCGTGTCCCTAACCTACCGAGCTAAACTAGGGACACCCACTATTATCTTATATTTTGTGTGCGTCTTTTTGAAAAAATAAAGCCAAAATAATGGAGAAACTCAATATCAAGCTAGCTGCAAAAAAGGTTTTTTCTCTAGTACATTTGAGGTCCTCAACTATGTTCTAAAACCAACATTGAGATCAATCAAACCTCTCATATATCACACTTTGAAAGGACTATTTCCACTTGCCATGTATCGCTTTTAATGCTTTCTGGTGTGTTCTAGACATAATATGACCCCTTATATATTAAAGCAATAGGAGAGGGGTGCACAAGGGGTACCATGTCAGTAGGGAGGGAGTTCTCCTTTCAAATAATTAATTTAAAAAAAATATACACAGCTTTTTCTTTGATGTGGGCCACTACTCCTCCCAAATCTCCTCCCTAAATCTCTGGAGTTAACTTAAAATTATGTTTCCATAACTACATTTCTAAAATCCTTCTAACTTCTTCTCAAATCTCTCTTTTTCTAACTTTCCTATTTTATCTTCCTAACTTAATCGTCACATCACTTTCTAATCTTAATCTATCCTAAAATCTGTCTACCCTATCCTCTTATCATTATGATTTTTAGTATTAATTAACTTTAAAGAGATCAAAGGTGATAAGATAAGCCCATCAATATACGAGTTCTATAATCTTCTCAAAATACCACTTGTAAAATATTGTTACATGGTCTTGTCAACCTCTTTCATCTGTAAAATCCAACAAGCTTTACAGTTGATAGTCCTCTCAAACCCATCATCAAAACCAAGTAAGACAACCTATTTAATATAAAAATTTTCAAATGTCATAGGTAATTATTAGTTTTTTTTGTTTTCCACGAATAAGAAGATTGAAATAGCTTTTCCTTCTTTTGAAATAATTTTTCAATTGCCATTGTATTTTCTTCAGGTTCATATATTGATTTTTACTTATTCAACCTCATTAAATGTGGGTACTATTAGGATGAACCAAGCCATTTTTCTAAATAATATATTATTTATTTATTTTATCAATAATATCTTAATCAAAATATTAAGTTTAAATATATTTTTATTTCTTTGGCTTTGGCTTAGCACGCACCTGGGAAGAAAGAATCTGCTTATAATTTTCTCTCCACACCATGGGGCCCACTCAATAAAATCCAAATCGACATATGCCAATTCTTCCCACTCTCAATCGAACTACAAGTCACAATTAACATGACGTATATAGGTAGTGGGCCCCACAAGAGCATGACATGCATGGCATCAAAATGGACGGCTGCCCATCTTCTCACCTCCACTAAACTTCAAATCCTATCCATCATGACACATAAATAGCGGGCCCCAAGAAAGGTGTTTGAGATTTTCATTTTCGCTTTGAGAAGCTCTACACTGCCTTAAAAAAATAAAGAAAACTGAAACAAAACCTATGAGAGTTTTCTCTCCTAAACAATATGATCTCTTCTCTTCGAAACTGAGATCAATCGACTCATATCGACAACTTTCATGAGATCCACGACTAGATATTAAACTTACATATCATAGCCACAACACTCGACGACTTTCTTCTTTTTTATGCATGTCTTATAGGTATGAAGAAAACCCACTTTTTTCTTTTGTCTCTTCTTACTGCATTTTTCTTAACACTAAACCAATAGAAGATCATGCATTGATTTAATGATTTCTCCGGAGTGGAGATTTTTTTTCTTTTCCCAATTGAATTTCGGGTATTACGATTTTGGTATTTTTCCCATTCACGAGATGATGTGGGATGTTAGTAGATGGCCCACCTACGTGTGGAGGACTTGTGGTTGGATTACAACCTTGGGATGACTTGTATAGGATGAAAATTCACATACCTCCTATTTGTGCATGTTTTATTTTCACATGTCACTATATCCATGAATTGCCACTTATCTAGCTAGGACATGTTTTTCGGCCATTACCCTGTATCATTATCGGCTAGGGGGGGTGCTTTCATTCCTTTCTTCTTTATTTTTAATCGAATTTGTATTGATAAATTACATTTCTATTGGAAAACACTTAGAATATCTTCATTTATCCTTTTTTTTTCTGTTTATTTCTTTTCTCCATTTATCCATGTCTTATGATATTTGATCTTTAGATTTATCTTTTTCAATATCAAATGAAACTTCAAAAAATTGCTCTTAAGATAGTGAAAAAAGTCAAAAGTGACTAATAATCTCTTTAACATAAATTACTTATTAAAAAGAATTACATTAACAATCCTATTAGTGAGGAAAAATAAAAAATTTAGGGCAGTGAAAAATGCACAAGTCAATGAGAGACTTCAAACATGAGAGAAATTACACCTTAATAAAAGATTAAAATAGTTTGAAATTTAAATAGATAAAAAGCTCGTCATTAAAAGAAAAGAAGCCATTTGAGAATGGAAAATACCAATTTTTATTTTCAATCATAAATTAAATAAACACTATATAAGAGATAAGACATTAAGCTAAATAAAGTTGGTTAAAAGTTAATAAAAAGAAAAAAGATATGAAAAAGTGGTGCACAATCTAAAAGACAGGATAAAAGAATTAGTAATAAAGGAAAAAAAATATAATGGTAATGGAAAAGGGAATAAAGTAGAACTTTTCAATCCGAAAAAAGGTAAAACTATAAAAAAATTATACGTTCGGACAAACACTTGTAGCACTATATGAATGGCATGCTATTAAGTTGGATTTACATTATCTTTGTAAAATAAAATGTGAAAGTATTGATAAAACCTTAATGATAAGTAGGCATCTCAAATTTCAAACAGTTTAATGCCTGAGATTCCTTTTCTTTTATGCTCCTCTTTTGGTGAACTCAAACTTTTGTCACTATACATTTGAGTGTGATTTCCATACCTTTTGATTCCTCTTTTTCTTGCTTCTTCTTTTAATAGTGATGTTTTAATTAAATTTTATGCACATTTCTTAACATTTGATTCAATTGATACTATTATCGTTTCTTAATGGGTTTTTTAAGGCTAAGAATAGAAAGGATTAGTTAGCTAAAGATGGACCAAGCTGCTTACTATCGTACATGCATGTGTAATAATAAGCTTTGTTTACTTCTATTTTTAATGCTTGTTTCCAATATAATTTTATGTTATCTTTTTTGTCAAAAAGAAAAATGATGGGAGGAGATTAAAGTCGAGAAGAAACTATAGAAAGGGAACTATTTCCAAAACAAGAGCAAATATCTGCTGTTACTCATTTATTTTTTTATCGATATCTTATTTAATGGAAATACTTAAAAAGTATTTCAATCGAGCAATACGGATTTGCTCATTTGGAATAAAATAAATAGTATTGTGAGCTGTAATTTTCTTCATATATATGTTTGGAGAGCACGTGCCTTGCACATGCAGGGCTTCATTAGTTGATCTATAAAAGCTGTTTGCTGTTCTCATATGCATAAAGGCCCAAAAGGTGAGGTACACTTAGATTGGTATGATCTTGCTCCACTAGACAGTGGATGAGCCCCACAAATCCTTTCTGAGGGGAAGTTCGGCATTATAGTCTCCCATTTCGGTAGAACTCTAATCTTTGATATTGACGGATCAGAATCTTATATGCGGCTCTTGGTGATACCAACAGCTGTAACTGTTGATGGAAGTTGATTATGCTTTATGGAAATTATTTTCAGAAAGCACCCCTTATTTTGTTATAATTGTGGAAAAAGACCTCAGATACAGGGAGCAATTTCAGTTAGCCAAGCCCAAACCTACATGGCCCAGCCACCAACTGAATCCAAACCCAAGTCACCAAGTGAATCCGAACCCAACCCAATAATGCAGGGTTCTGGTTGACTCATTCTTTTCAGTTAATCAGATTAATAAATTTATTGGGTTGAGTTAGAGTCAATCCTTATTATTTGAACTACCCACTCAATCTAGATTGGACAATTCCCATTAATTGCAATGTTGCTCTCTAATCACACCCGAACTTCTCCCTTTGATTAGGATTTAAGTTGACCATTCTAACTTTTTAGTTAGGCTTGGATAGGTTCAAGTTGACCCTGTGCATCTTAAAATAATAATGTATATATCATTAGGGAGTGATTACACAAGGTTGAGCGCATTGATATGGCAAGGTCAAATCAAGACATATATAAATGTAGTGTCAGGTACCCCAGCCAAGGGACCTAGGATCCGAGAGAGAGCCCTCACACACACACGAGAAAACAAGCCACTCAAGTGGCAAATGAGCCCGTACAAGCTGGAAGAGGTGGTGTACCCAGGATTCAAACCTTGTCAACCAAGTGAGAATTGTCATTTTTTACCACTAGGGTAAGGAGCCATTCACATTTACTTTCCATGCTTGATGGGCTATTCGATCTATATGGATTTACATTCACAGTCGGATTTGACCAACACAATTCAACCCCACTTTTCATATGTGTTGAATCTAGCCGTCAATCTCACACAGATTAACTTGAAATTCGGATCCCATCATGATGCATATGATAAGAATTATACTGATGTTTTGGATACAGATTGCATAGTGCCTCTCCTACAGAAAATATGATTTTATTATCAAAACACTACTAATAGCTGATTTGACCAGATTTTGGAACAAATGTTCACAGTTCCCCTGTATTTACCCCAGGTGAATGCATCTTTCAAATGGTTTGAAACTTCACAAAGTGGACTGCACATGTCTGGAATAGTTTCAATCTTACTTGACCATGGTCTAACCTTCTATAATCATCATTCTCGTATGATCTATTGGATGAACCCCTGACTACTAATTCAAAATTAATTGAGGATAATGTTGTACTGAGCTTTCGGATTCATTAAACTTCTCTCTTGCTCTTGATGAAAAAAATAAGTCCATTTGTTTCCAGCGATAACTTCAAACAATGACAACTGTCGGATATACAAACATTCCATTTCTTCGGCCTTTTCTATGTACTTCCATCAGCAAACCTACCTCTCTCTCCCTCTCTTTCTCCCCCTCTCTCTCACACAGGAGGAGGAGGAGTGGGAGGAGAAGAGAAGGGAAGTTAAGCTTGTGCTTGGACAGAAGGGAAGGGAGACTAGGAGGAGATGAGGCATTTGATGGGGGAGCAGTGTATGTATATCATCCATTTACTTTCATTTCAAATGGGGTGTTATGGATTCTTTATATAAGAGTGTCATGATCCGTGTGGCCCACCTCTGATGCAATACAACAGTTTATCTACTTTCATCTCAACTGGGTTGTTTTGGGTGTTAATGATTCTTAATCTAAGAGTCCAGTGATCCAGTGTGCCCACCTCTGATGCACAGGCACCAGATTTTTTTTGGGGGTAGTGTTAGGATGACCTCAATTACCTGTATGTGACAGTTGTTTTTGTTTGCCATTACCAATTACAGGTAAACAGAGTTATGGATAATTAGATCTACAGGTAAAATTATTGCAGGGAAACTGTGTTTTGAGGATTCAAACAAGGCCTTGGGGTGGTTTGGGTGAGAATAAAACAGAAGAAAATGAGGGTGGAGAAAATTTTCTGTGCACTTCAAATTTGAACCCTGAAACAGTCCTCCTTACCACCTCTGCTTTGTCTTTCTTTCTCCTCAATCAAATGAATCTTTTGTGTTATCACATATACCTCAAGCTCAGACCAGGATGCAATCCCGAGCCTAGTATTTATTTATTAGTGGGGTCAGGTCAGGATAGATCTCAGTCCATCATTTCATTCTCAATAAACATATGAAGATAAGAGGCGGTTTGGAGACTCTAATTTAATTAATAAGAGCTAGTTAGATAAAGGTTTAAAATAAAAACTCTAATGTTTTAGTTTTAATTTACAATTACTATGTTTGGTAAAATTATAAAAATCGCTTTTATTTCATGAGGTAATTGGGGCCCACCTTTAGAAATTGTGATAATTTGGGCGCACCTCCCCTCATTTGCATCATTTTGAAATTTTTATGAGGTTATTTCATCCAAAACACTTATAAAGTTTGCATTGTCCACCTCCATCCACTTTAGCGCAAAAAACTCTAAAACAAAGGAGCCCCTTTAGCTTATTTTTTTTAGAGGCAAAAACTCTTTAGTTGTAAATAAGCTCCAAAATTAGAAAATACAAGGTTTACAAAATACTCTAATATGTAAATAGGCTCTAAACCACAAGACGAGCTTATTTTAGAGTTACCAAATGCCCACATTGTACTGTTCTCAAACTAGTGGAATAGACCCAAGACTTGGCCAGGCCAACTCTGATTCTGTTGAATTATAAATCAAGTCATTTTCACATCATTCAAACATTGCTTGTTATGGCCTCAACTTTGACGGTTTCTTATTTCATAGCCCTTCTTTTTGCGCGAACATTGTGTGAGTATTGCGGCGGTCATCTATCTCATTTTAGCAGAATTCTGCATTGCAAAATGAGACCGTTCATTCTTTGAAAACGGGTATTGTAGAACAACTGGAAACCTGGCTAAATGCAGGACAATTGCCCTGTTCAGATGCCCCCTACAAATACTTCTTCTGCCCATTGTCGTGCTAATGATGTGATGATCTCTAGTCCAACAAAAAGTAAAGTTGGCGCAAAATGGGTAGGAGCTCATAAAACTTCAAACCAAATTTTGAATCTATATGGAGTAGCACCTTGCTTAGCTTACACAACAATTAAAACAGGTTATCACTAATGATGATGTTAATGAAATAAAAAAAAAAAAATTATTTCAAAGATCTAGTCTTTGGATGACCCATTGAATCTAGTGAGCCAAAACTTATCAACCAATTGAGTCAATTCTGGTTTTTGTGATTTTGGGTTATGACAGTAGTGATATTTCATGCGAACTGTGCAGTAGTCTCTCCATCATCTTCAAAAGTAGAGCGCTCTTCTTCACGTCTCGGCATCTTGGCCTTGATCTTCTTAATTGGAGGGTTGCTACTGCTTATGATCTGCTTAGTTATACTCGCCTTCACTTTCTGGAAACACATCAAACAATTGATGATGAAGAAGACAGTGGAGCTGGAGAATGCAGTACCAGGTAACCCACATTAGAGTAAAATTTAGAATCAAAATGAACTGTTTAACAAGGCCTTAAAGTTGCTGAATTTTGTACTAGCAGCCCCAAGCATCTTCAGCGGTAATCTTCAAACTATATGCTACTTCAACTATCGCACTTTAAAGAGGGCGACAGGGAATTTCAATCCCGAGAACCAGCTAGGGAGCGGTGGATTCGGGCCAGTCTTTAAGGTTTGAAGCAGCAACATTAGTCTTATAAAGTGATTAATGGTTTTGTCATTTTTGTTCTGAATTTGGTGAGATGGTTTCTTTGCAGGGAGTTTTACGTGATGGGAGAATGATTGCTGTGAAGAAATTGGCTTTGGAGAAATCCCAACAAGGAGAAAAAGAATTCTTAGCAGAAGTGAGAATGATAACAAGCATTCAACATAAAAGCCTAGTTCGCCTTCTTGGGTGTTGCTCGGATGGGACAGAAAGACTTCTCGTATATGAATACATGACCAATGGAAGCTTGGATGCGATAATATACGGTCAGTGTCACCACTGCAAAGTGATCACTATGTAAAGACTCAGTACTTTATACATATGCCCTGGATTAGTAAAGTCAGTATCACCTCTGCTGGTTATGTCAACCCAAATCTCATCTGAATTGACTCAAATCAATCATATTTTTAGCCGATTAGGATGTTTGCAGAGTAAATGATCTGTTGGGTCAATATACTTTAAAGTCTCAATGAATCAAGTGAAAGACTCCACCATCAATCATGTTTAATTCTGGAAGCAATCATATTTTTAGTTGACCTGGATGATTGCATCGTAAATGAGTTTTTGGGTCAATACTTCGAAATCTCACTGAATCAAGTGAAAGACCCCCATCAAGCACGTTTGATTCTGTAAGTATTCAAAGAAAACAAAGGAAAAATGGCAATCTTTGAATTATCATCGAACTTCAAGCGTATTGTTACCTTTATGATAACTACTAGGGACTAGCTTCCAAGTTTCTTCCAAAATTGTGAAGATCATACTCCAAATTCAATGTTTCCATAGCTTAGTAAGGAAATCCAATGAAATGCGTGTTTTAGGTTTTAGCAGCAAAATAATCTTATACAGACCTTTTTTGTGTAAGCTAGATTTTCACTAATACTACAGTAGCACAGGAAGGAGAGATCAGTTCCTGAACTGGAAGATGCGGTTCCAAATAATTCTTGGCATCGCTCGAGGATTGCAGTATCTTCATGAAGATTCACATCTAAGGATCGTTCATAGGGATATAAAAGCAAGCAACATCCTCCTCGATGAAAAATTCCAACCAAAGATTGGAGATTTTGGGTTGGCTCGGTTTTTCCCCGAAGATCAAGCTTATCTAAGCACTACATTCGCAGGGACTCTGTAAGCTATTATCTAAACTATAGCATGATTCTCAATAAGGAGTAATGCCATGTTGATCTTAGTTTCATATTAGTAAATAGGGATTGAAGAACTATGTTTTATGCTAGGCCTAGAAAAGACTTCATCCACTGAGATTCAAGTTTGACTGTCTAAGTTAACATCGAATTGATCTGTAGTTTACAGAATTCTCCACTTTAGCTGAATTCTCTATGATTTTACAAGTACTTAACCATCTCAATGTCATCATTGTTTCATTCAGTGGTTATACCGCCCCTGAATATGCCATTAGAGGAGAGCTGTCTGTGAAAGCTGACATTTACAGCTTTGGAGTTCTGGTTCTAGAGATCATCAGTTCCAGGAAAAATACAGACCTAACTCTGCCAACTGAAATGCAGTATCTTCCGGAATATGTAAGCTACAAAACTTCGGCCCCCATATCTGTTTCAATCTAGCACTACACTAAAAATGCAAAGACCAAAGAAGCTAATTACCTATAAACATTAAACCATTTCTCTTCATGTTTGTAGGCGTGGAATCTTTATGAGAGGTCAAAGACTGTCGATATTGTGGACCCCAGACTGTGGGCAGGCGGGTCTACAGAGAAGGATGTTGTGCAAGTGATCAATGTGGCCTTGTTGTGCCTACAGCAAAATCCAAGCTTGAGGCCTCCCATGTCAGAAATAGTTGCTATGTTAATGTCTAAGGCACAAATGGTAGGGACCCCAGTGAGGCCAACATTTTTAGGTCGAAAAGGTCAGAATGACGAGAATGTTTCTTGGGAGGCCATATCTGAACTCTTCCCTTCACCTCTCCCGAGTGATTCACCCTCTTTCCCCCAACCTGACAGGTCATAATTGCGATACTAGTATATGCATAAATCTCCATTGATCATGGCCTTTGAATCAAGGACTTCATAGAGGTTTTCAGTTGATGCAGGAATCGGAAAAATACAAATCAAAATTTGGTTTCAATATTTTGGAAAACAGGGGGTTACTAGTAGTAGCATGTTACCATATTAAATGGGTGGTTTCTGCCCTGGATCCTAATCACCAGTGATTAGCAATATTGATTTGAGTTAGAAAATTCTGAAAAGTGGCATTTTATCTGGCATGAGGTTTAATCCCAATCCCACATGCAATTCAAATCAATTGAGATTTGGGGCACATAGAACACCACCTTAAATCTAGAAATAAATTATTCATAGCCTAAGAAATTTTTAAAGGATGTTGTTTGAAAGTTAAGATCTGACTCTGAATGGTTGTGTATTTATTCTATATGATTATGCTTTATTAAATTTGGAACAGTGGAGCTATTTTGAGAATTGCTACAGGAGTTCTTTTTCTCTCTTCTAATGGAGGTACAAGGTACATGTACTAGCAATGATATTCTCTTGATTGCACTGAAGTGAAGAAACAGAAAGCCACTAGTACATCACATTTTCCCCCTGTTCTGTTCTCAATATTCATGTGAGGAATATTTTGAATTATTCTTTTTGCTAAAGTTACTTTATTTTCTTGAGGTGCTTAGGTCTTCAACAGGAACTAGAAGGAAAAACTTGGAAATGGAATGGTAAATCACTAGGGAATTTCATGGAAGTTTAGACATGATTAGAAATGGGCCACGCTTGGAACTATGTTCTCTTTTTCTACTTTATACTTTATAGAGGATAAAATGCTTACAAACATCAACTTCTAAAGATTTTATTGGGGACCAACAAGAGAGTATTAGAAGTCTTAAATGGAATAAAGATAAAAGAGACAGGAGACAAGACTAGATTGGCTTGAAGTGCAAGTTTCAAAAGATTCTTTAAAACTCATTTTCTTCATGCTTCTTTTTGTGATTCTTTACACCTACCTCTTGACCAGATTTTCTCAAGTCAAGTATAGATAAGTCTCACATGATCATCATCAACTCCCATCTTCTAATGTAGTTTTACAAAATCTAATCCTTCTTGAAGAAATTTAAACCAAGCTAGATCAAGGCTATTTTGCACTACCCATTTGCTTAAGGCCTGGTGAAATATTAGGATTCAAATGAAGGGGGCTTTATGGAAATGATATAGAAAGGGGTGAAGGGTGGAAATCTACTAAGGACCATAAACTTTTTAGGATCTAAACTCATGTTGGAAAGGGCGCCCAATCTTTCCAGCCAAGCAGAAAAAAAGAGAATTTGGATCCATTGTGGATATCCACTTTCACTCTTAGCCCCTCCAATAGAACTGAATTTCTTGGTCTGAACTTATTGAACAACAGACCATTAGTGAACTATCAAGGTCTTAATATATATATATTTTTTAATGTCCAGCTATTGAGAATAAAATCATTGAACCAAAAGACATGTAATTCATATTTAGTTATCAAATGATGTGGTACAGATCCTCCAAACATCTGGTTTTTCCTAACAAAAGGATTAGGCAGCATAAAACATACTTGTGTTGCTCATGCTCATAATGTAAAAAAGCAGAGAGGAAAAAGAAACTATGACAAGATTATGTGCCAATCATTTGAAAACTTTAGGGAAAATGAGATTATTATCATTCAACTGTGAATCTAGATATTGCATATATTCATATTCTAAATCGGATCAATAATGTCAATGGATTTCTTGAAAACTATCCAATAAGATGGAATTTTCAGTTCTGCATTAGATCCATACAAACAGCTGAAAGACTCATCATCTACTCATTGCAAAGTACTGAAATGATTGATCCATCTAAAACGCTACTAGAATCATCTAAAGTGCTACACAAACTTACACACTAGGCCTTCAATTCTTCATCTTTCTTCTCTTCTCCTTTCATCTTCTCCTCATTTTTTTCAGTAACATCCTCCTCTGTAACTACCTTCTCTTTCTCCACCCCTTCCATTTCTATCTTCTTCTCCTTCTCCATCTTCTTTTCTGCCAAGGCTGCCGCCCTCTTCTTCATCTCTTCCAACGCATTCCTCATCCCCAACTCCACATCATCATTGCAGCTCATAAAAATCTCTGCAATATCAGCTGGGGTCATCTCAGCAGTAGGCAGCACCTCCTCCACCTCCTTCATAAGCTCATGATCATCTATGTCAAGGTAGTTCTTGGCCAGGATCCGAAATGCCTGAAACTTGCAGTGGCCGAGATAAATATGCTTATCCATCCGCCCCGGCCTCAGCAATGCTGCATCAAGCTTGTCTTTGTGATTGGTGGTGAAGATCATCAGCCGCTCTCCCACGCAAGAAGACCACAGCCCATCCACGAAATTTAGCACCCCAGATAGACTAACAGTGCTATGGGTGCTCTTAGCCTCCTCTTTGTTCTTCTTCTTCTTCTTCTTCTCCTCCCCTTCCTCCCCATCCTCCCCTTCCCCCTTCGGCTTCTTCTCCTTGTTCTTCCTATCCGAAAGGTCCAGAGAGCAATCCACATCCTCCACCACAATCACAGACTTGCTTGAAGTCGCAATCAGCAGCTTCCTCAGCTGCGAATTGCTCGACACCGCCGTCAATTCCAAGTCATAGATATCAAATTCCAGGTAATTTGCAATGGCAGCAATCAAACTAGTCTTCCCAGTACCTGGGGGACCATAAAGCAGATACCCCCTTTTCCAAGCCCTCCCCACTCTGGTATAATAATCCCTCCTGCTCACAAACTTGCTCAAATCCGCCTTAATCTCCTCCTTCAAGGCCGGATCAAGCGCCAAAGTATCGAAATTCGACGGGTGCAAAAAGGGTACCTTACCCCAAGGCCTCCCATACTCATCCGATGAGCTATTTGAGTAAATTCTCCTCTCCCTGTTCTTGAACTTGATTCTAGTGGCCTCCTCAATCACATAAGGAAGATACAGAGAATGAATCATCTGCTTGTGCTTTTTATGGAAGGAGAGCTTGAAGTGGTGGGTCTCATAGGATCTGCCAGCCCCATAGCCATAGCCGGAAGATTTCTTTTCATGGGTGCAGAGAGTCCACTTGAGAGGGATCCCCTGAAAGTTGTCTTGGACCTTTTGGTTGGATTCCATGGTAAAGGTGAGGTTTTTAGAGTTCTTGGGTTTCGAAAGCTTGAGAATTTGGACAGTGGAGAAGCACTTGGCGCTAAGATAAGCTTGGATGGAGTCGAAAAGCTCGTTGCTGTAGTTGGAATCATATTCATCGATGAGGATGGAGATGTTGGTCCGGACACTGGAGAAGAGCTTGATGGAGAGGAGTTTGAGGAACTGGGTCACTTCAGGAGGCATGAATTCTCTGATAAGAGAGCGGATGAAGATGATGGAGGCCACCATAGAGCTTAGAGACTTCCAATCCAGCATGGATGAACCCACAGATTTCCAGTCTAAATCAAACATCTTTGCTTGATGGGTGTTTGGATGGGTGTTTGGAAATTGGACAGGAAGGTAGTGTAGGGGTGATTGGAGGAGGAAAGAATGGAGAAGCGGAAGGTGATGGGGGGTTTAAATAGAAAGTGAAAAGGGGAATTGGATCATATTGAAGTGAAGAGAGAGAGAGAGAGAGAGAGAGAGAGAGAGAGAGAGAGAGAGAGAGAAGGAAAAGTAGGGAGGAAGTGCGTGTATGAAGAAGACAGCAGAGGTAGAGAGGAAAAAAGAAAAGAAAAGGCACTTGAAAATTGTGGCAAAGATAGAATCATATCAATATCATTCATTCTGTGCTTTGTTTTGAAAGGGAAAGGGAAATTGAATGTTAGAAATTCTGATGATTTATGGTAGAATGAGTGCCAATGAGGAATCTGCACCATTTTTATGGAAAAAGGATTTTTTTTTTTTAGTTTTCTGCAGTTTCTTGAATCCTCCATTCACTGTCGGGCCCACCTTTTCAAAATCCAAGCTGGCCGTTCAACCCTAAATAGAGCCCTATGTAGCGATCAACATGTAATTTATTATTCGAATATGTGAGATGGCGACCATTGGGTTTGACTGTATCCTAGACAGGCAATGAATTGAGCTTTTGTTTATGACAAAAATGGAAGGAGTCCCTCATGTCTGTCCAATTTAACGGCTGGTCGTGGATTCCACAATGCATTGAACAAGCGCACCGCACCGTACTATAATGCAACGCCGCTGCCATTATTGTTCAACTAGTCTGAGTTTGTGGATTTAATAGCAAGAATGGAACCATTTGTTAATTAACTCAAGTTCTAGTTACAAAAGGATTAATTTGAACCCTAAATTAAAAGTAAGTTTGATTTGGGTTGCCTGGTAATTCTTATGATCAACAACTTGAAAAAAAAAGAAAGAAAAAAGGGTCCTTTCTACAGTGAACAGTCCACATACAACCAGGTCTATGAATCATTCCTTATTTCAATTTCACCAATTCAACTAGTATCCACACTTTTAGGTTTAATTCCTATAATTAAAGCTTCTAGTCCTAAAATTATGGGGTAGGATGATCTGATAGGAGGTTGATGGTTGATGCCTTGATGGTGGTATGATTTGATGGCCATAACCATTGATGTCCATTAATAGAAAGAGGGACCACTGTTTGAATACTGATGTACCCAAGAAACATCTTAAATGGTAGGTATCAGACATCTATAACTGTTGTTACCTTGTTATTTTTTCAACACATTCACCATGACCCTTCCTTACTATTCTTCTGAAATGGTATGTTCAAGAAGGAAATAATAACAAATAGAGGTTCATACAAAAAAAATAAAAGAAGACCATCCACTTATCCATGTGATCGATCCATCCGTGTGGGCCCCACACATCTGGCCGTACTTTTCACGTATGTCCATCCTTCATTCGGCAGCGACTGACCATCAAATTTGGAGCTTTCCCCGGGCATCTCTGGTGGGCCCCACAACCATCAGCATCAACATCAACATCATCTTGCCCAGTTGCACAGTGGGCCCCACTGCAGTTCCAAACTGCACCAGTCGTCGGTGGATGGGTCGCCCGAATTATTGTGAGCCTTTTGGATGCGGGTCCCACAATCAGCCATCCCCCAAAACAGCGGGTGGGCCCCACCTGAGACGCTGCAGAACATCTGGCCGTCAGAGTTTGTGGAATGTGGGCAGGGTCATGTCTAGGTGGTGCTATTACTCAGCACATGTTCCATGGTGTGGGGCCCACACTGTGAAAGGTTTCTTTTCTTGTACAGCAAGCTCCTAGGCTGCCTGTCCTTTTCAGTACTGCCCCTGGTGCCGACTTCCATGTAAATTGCATGTGATCTTATCACAAAAAAGTAAGGGAACCAGATCCACTTGGTGGGGGTAGCCCACCTAGGGATAAAAAGGGAAGAGCTTTGGCTCATTGGCTGGCCACATTGTTAGAACCAGTTGGATACATCGTACATGTCACATAAGAGACTGGGTCCATAGAAAGTGGGTGGCAAAAGGGTCAAAAGGGGTGTACAAGCAAGGGCGGATTCAAGGAAAATTACCTTGGGGAACTTAATGTAAAAAAAATATTATGAAAAGGGACAAATGTAAAAATATATATATACATACTAATTATCAGAATTTATAGGGTTTTTTTTTGAAAATTTTCAGGTAGGGTGGGGCTTCAGCCTCCTACACTTGTACCTAGGTCCGCCACCATGCACAAGGTGAAGTCCATCCCCGGTCCAATTCATTTATCAAACAGGTCGAGCTGGCGTGACATGAGGATTTTGCTGGAGGGAGGAAAATTATTTTGATGTTCCATTTAGGTCACTGTTGAATTGTTTTATATGATATATTTTTCTTACAGAGAAAGGAAAATAACTTTTATAGGGTGGATTTCAATTTCGACTAGAGGGGTAAGAATGTAAAATTTCTCTCTTCCGTGAAAATCGAAATTTGTATCATAGAATTCTCTCGTTGCACAAATAAGCAATGAAGGCCTATTTGTTAACCACTGAGGTAGCAGTTCGAACTCTATAGTCTAAATCTCTATTTTCTGAAATCGGCCTATAACTAATAGTCCAAGACTTAATTCAAGATAAAATGGTAAGGTAGACCACAAAGTATGATGCATCTCCAATAGTTCTCAACTGTTGGGTCCTGATTTCTTTAATCAAAACCGTTAGATGAACTCCTCTCCTAGTGAATAAAAACATGCCCAAACATGGGCATGATCAAATTGAATTTCACCATATAAATGAAATGGTACAGATGATAATTAATTAGGTAAATTCACCCAGCAATTGAGGATTAGAAAAGGCATCCCCACAGTGGAGATGATTTCTGAGGGAGAAACAGCACTTGTAAGTTGTAAGTTGTAAGTTGTAATCCTGTTTATTAAGATAGAGACACTTTTTTTTTCAATGGAAAACAAATAGAAACACCTAGAAAGTTGGTTGAACTTAGAATCTCTAGTCATCGAGTGTAACAGCAAAAGCAGATAGGCATTGTATTGTATGGATCCACTCAGTTTATTTCTGTGCTTTCCGAGTCATCTTTGACGTTTCCATGCTCAATTCTCATGACACAAAATTTTGGACTTCCTTGGATGAGGAGAAAAGAGATGAGTACTTTAACTTTTCATTAGAAAATTCTACACTATATTTCAAAGAATTGTCAACATGCTCATAGTTGAGTGTTGGTACTTTGGGGTCACAGAGAGGCTAGTATCACTCGTGGTCAGTGGGATAATCTGGTGAAAAAAAAAAAGATTCAAAGAATTAATACTTCATGATTCTCTAGCATGTTTATTTTGTGATGGAATGCAATAGTGATTAATGATTGGATCAGCGACAAAATAGAAGTAATGTCAATTGTGTGTGTAAAGGATAAGCGGCTGTGGGTGTGGGTGTGGGTGTGGGTGTGGGTGTGTTTGTGTCGATGGAGGATTTTGTGATAGAGAGAAAATTTTATTTTGATTTTCTATGCAGGGCTCTATTTTTTAATAAAATTTCTCTCTCCTGAGTAAATATACATTAACATGAATACAAGATACTTTCATTGCACAAACAAATCCTAAATAAAAGTAAGTATAGTAGGAAAGGAGCCCGCACACACGGAAAATAACCCCACACAATTGGGAAAGGAAGCCCGTACACACGGGAATAGGTGGGTGTACCCAAAGTTTGAACTCTAGACAGGCAAGTGAGAACTGTCACTCCTTACCACTCGGATAAGTAGCCGTTCTCTGCTTTAAAAACTATTGAATGCTTGTTACTTCTAAGTTTTTTCTAAGGTATACTAATCAAATGTGAAGTAACAGGGGACTTTTGCACCATAGAGGTGGTAGTTCTTGACCCAACCTATCAACCCAAGTTGGATAGTTGCTTTTCTCCCAGACTGAGTTGGGTTTAACATTTTCAACTGGGTTAATAACAGATGACTTTCATGTTGGGTCTATACTTGCCACCCAACCTGACCACAGATCACTTGACATTGAACCCAACTCTACCCCGTTCATTGTACTATGAGTACATGATCAGCCAAAGCGACCCGGCCCCACCCCCATTATTTAGAGTTTAGGTTGATGCTTTTAGCTTATAGGCTGAATTTAGGTTAAGATTTCCCAACTAATTTATAAATGACCCATTGACACCCCTAGTTCTCTATGTAGGGAAACCACCTCCAATTTCCATATTGCCAAGAAAAATGAGACACCCCAGTGACAAGAGTGTCTTACCTCACATAGCTGCCCAACCATGAACCTCTGGACAAGTAGGTTGTCTTACAAATTGTGTACCACTCATTCATCTATAGAAAAAAAAATAAAAAAAATCTACACATTGTTAGGTCCCTGGTACAACCCTCGTGTGCACCCATGGCGGGGTGATGCTCGAATGCTTTCCTAACACAACCAATAAACCATAAAACCATTGTTGTACTATTTCTCATCACCTATTGATTTTGGGAGAAGTGGTAGCTTAATAAGATTTGAGATCTTACAAGTGGTATGAGTGAAACTAGTGAGATGCTATAACCGTCGTGTGCATCCTTGGTTTGTAAAGTGGATTTTGAAGGAAAAGCTGAGAAGAAACTATACACAAAAAAAGAAAGCAAAAGGCCTGCCATGTGTTCTCGGCATCTCCGTGTTAAGTTCACACTGAAGAAAAACAGTGCAAACAATAGGACCTACTTGTCAGGTATGGCCATGGTGTTTTGGAGTCTGAGTTCGCTGAGAGTTTGACCTCTGCATTTCACAAGTGTTTACATTCACAAATACTAAGTGCTTCAGGTCATTCAATAAAAATTCTTATAATGTCTAATTCAAGCATCTTTGAGAATTTTTGGTCCCTTTTTATGGGGCAATCTAGTCTATAAGGTTTATTTGTAGGAGGTTTTCATTGAGACATCTCTATTTCAAAGAAATTCAATTGAATTAGCTCTATTTCAAACCAATTATACATGCCAAATAGGCCCTTTGAGAAACCCTAATTTAGAAGAGTGGAACTCTATAGTGGATCCCACCTGATGAGAATCGGACGTGCTTAAAATGGAACATTCTCATAGTGTTTAGGACAACTTCAAATTACTGCAAGAGGAGTTGGTCACACCATCAGATTGACTGTTTCATGAAAATTTAACTCAATTTTATGCACATTTGTTAGTTACATTTTTAATCAAATGATTAATTTTATGGTGGGATAAAATCCTATTAGACTAAAACTTGAAGATATCATATACATACAGAGGGCATTAATTTTGAGCGGCAAAGGCTTTCAATAGGCATGCCTCACTGTGGAGTTTTACTTCTTTAACTCAAAATTTCTCTAAGTCAAAGCCTCAAAGATCTGAACCCCTGTGATCATACTAGGGGTTGCAAAACTTGACACGACCCCCGCAAATTGAATCCTACCCCTACCCGTATTTGACCCACAAAAATATGGGATGGTTGTGGGTCAGGCTTTTTTCGACCCACATTAAAACAAGGTTGGATTAAGGTTGACCGGCTTAATCTATGCGATTCTTATTTAACCCACAAAGAGATTAATTCATATAGTTTTTGAGATGATGTCGAGCTAGGGCTAGTAAATGAGCCAGAAATTAAACGGTTTGGTTCAATACATGGGCTAGAAAAATGTTAATAGACTTTTGGCCTGACTTTTTACAAAGGAAAAACTGGGTAATAAACCTCATAATTTGCCAGTTGCACTGATCAATGCAGGTCGGTTCGGGTTGGGTTGATCCATAGCGGCTGTGGGTTTGGGATGTTCAGCCCGTTTTTAAAATGGGTTGATTATGGCTCCAAACTATGGACCTCACCTGTTGATCCAGTCTGTTTGACTTGACCTGATCCATTTGCCACCCCTGGTTCGTACCATGTCAATTTATTCTTGTAGGCTCAGATGAACATGGCCTTGAATTGGAGGAGATTTGTGGAATCTTTTGGTTTTAGCCGCCTGTTATTCCATTGGCTTGTGGTAGTGGTAAGTGGAATTCCAATTTCTGGCATGGCTTCTTTAGAATGGGACCTACTCTTCAATTATTCCAGTTGTTTCTATCAATATGAGCCATGAACCTTAGTTTGGGCAATTAAGGAAAATTTTGACTTATTGCAATTTCAGATTGAATAGAGTAAGTCCAATTAGACTCTAGAGGTACATTAACTACATAACTTATTTGTGAATGGACACAGGAGATAATGACAATGGAAAAGAAAATCTTACAAAAATCCTTCTGTGGAGATTTACAACATTTTCCTAGAAGTCAATGGTGGACCTAAGATTTTTATTTGGGTGGTGCGGACAATGATCAAGTTAAACAGTCAAATAATAAAATATATTTTTTAAAATATTTTTTACGAAATTTCTTGAATCTCGTAGGTGTGATCGCACCCACGTCATAACACTTAAGTCCACCCATGCTAGCAGTAATCTGTAATTATCACCACCATGTGAATTGGATCAGAGAAAGGTGTTATTAAATAATTAAATCTCACTTTCATAATGAAAGGTTCAATTTTTACTGAAAGCTTGTTATATTTATCCTCTGCCTATTTTCTTGTAAAATCTGGTCTGAGAGAAGAATCAATTGTCTCCTTTTAAAAGAGATCCAAATAGAAGAAAAGAAGCTTTTAAAGAAGATTTTCTCTGCTTAAATGTTGTCCATATTAAAACTGGTGTTCAAGATTTTTCAAGACTTGAACAGTATTATGTACAAGTAAGTCCTAAATAAAAGTAAATAAATGGAAGAACACCCACTTTTAGCTTTTGGATGCTTTTACTTCTGCCTTTTTTATAGTGTGTACAAAACTAATGTGAACTGACAGGTAACACTGCTTTTCCAACCCAAAGGTGGCACTTCTTGACCCAACCTGTCAACCAAGGGGATATTTTTGTTTTCTTTGGGACAGAGCTTGGGTTAACATTTACAACTGGGTAATTAGCAACAGATTAGTTTCATATTGGGTCTGTAATTGCTATCCAACCTGATAACAGACAACTTGACTTGAACCCAACTCAACCCAATTCATTGTACCATGACCCGCCAAAGATTACTGACTAGAACCAGCCCTGTAATTTATTTAGGTTGATGCTTTTAGCTTATGGGCTGGATTTAGATTAAAATTCCCCAGCTAATTAATAAATGACCCATTGACAACCCTAATTCTCTCTGTGGAGAAACCACTTCCATTTTTTCACATTGCCAGCTAAAGACTGAAATAGTTCGTTCAAGATGCCCAAGTGTGGATGGGACTCTGAAGGCAAAGCAGAAAAGAAAACATACACAAGAAAGAGAAGAAAAGTAAAGCCACCCAGACATTACCTAGAATCCGCTTGTCACTGTTCCTATTGAATATAGACAGTTCAAACTATGGGACACACTTGACAGGTATGTTTACTTGACATGTACTTTTGATTAAAAATGTGATTAACATCATTTTATACATATTTCCTAATTACATTTTTAATCAAGTGATCAATTTTACAGTGAGACCAAATCTTAGAGGACTAAGATTCAAATATATTTATACGTTTTGAGGAGATTCACTTGAGCGATTTAGATTTTTAATAGGTGGGCTCCACTAAAGAGTTCTCTATTGTGATTATGGCATTAAAACTGGAAGAGATTTGTGGGATTATTGTTGTTTTAGCTGCCTGTTCATCCATTGACTAGGGCGGTAGTGAGAAGTGGAATTCCAATTTTTGACATGGCTTCTTTAGAATGGGACCTACTCTCAATTATTTCAGCTTTTTCCATCACCCATGAGTCATGAACCTTAGTTTGAACAGTTTCCAAAGGCATATAAGTACATGATTTACTAGTGATTTGGTGGAGGAGAAAATGACCTAGTAGAAAAGTTTCTTCCAAAAATCTTTCTGTGGAGATTCACAGCTGTTTCTTAGCAGTAGTTATCCACCATGTGAATTTGAATAGAGAAAGATGTCAAATAATTAAATGTCACTCTTTGATGATGAAAGGTTCAATTTTGCTTAAAAAATGGTATTTTTCTCCTTTCCCTACTTTTTGTGGAAAACTTAGTCAAGCGGAGAATCCATGTTCTCCTTTTAAAAGAGATCCAAACAACAGCAGAAGAAGTCTCTAAAGAAGATTTTTTTTTTTCACCTCCTTTGTTCTTTCTATTCAAACTAGAGTTAAGATTTTTTTGAATGTGAAGGGTATTATGTACTTGCCCAAATTGTGATATTTCGAAGTATTTAAGTAAACAATGAGAGAAGAATTGAAAGAATGTCCAATGTTAAGAGGTATGCACTTGATATCGCCACTTTTTTTGGGGTTTGGCCCTTGTGATAACCTTTAGCCATTAATAACCTCCGCATTGGTACATTAGTTGAGATAATTCCCCACGGATACTTGTGCAGTTTTTATGGACCAAAATGCCTTTAACCGTGTGATATCATTTATAACTATAAATTGTGTGGTACGTGTCTCATAGATATATCT
Source organism: Persea americana (assembly GCA_029852735.1). Lineage (NCBI taxonomy): Eukaryota > Viridiplantae > Streptophyta > Magnoliopsida > Laurales > Lauraceae > Persea > Persea americana. The sequence goes on from CM056812.1 coordinate 4,981,240, forward strand.
TTTCTTAACCCAACAAGAGGAAAACCTTTTGTAATATCACAGAGATTAAAACGTTGTGAAATCGCAGAAACATGGTTAGCGATATCGGACAATTAAGGTTATTTTAATCCATAATCAGAATATTTTATGGTTACCCAGTAGAAATTATGAATTACATTTTGTTAAATATTCTATGGTTGTATATTTAGAATAGGTAATGATTATTTAAAAAAATACAATCAAATATAACGATTCAGACTTGGAACTTGATCTCATCCCTAATTGAAACCTACTCACATGATGAATTAAGATAAGAAAAAAAAAAAACCTATCATATAGGAATCCCGTTTTCCTATTTTGAAGATGAATCCATCCTATAATATAACCAAAATCTAATTTAATCATAGCTTAAGATGAACTCATCCTTTTCATAACAATTTTCTATTAATAGGAATCCCATTTTCACTCTCTTGATGAGAGAGGGAAAAAACAATATCTCTTACTTCTTACTCATAGATCGGAGGAATTAATCTTGCTCTTCTAAAGCTTCTCTTTTAACTCTTTTTTTTTTTTCCTATCCAACTAAATAATAAAAGAGGACGAAAAATAATATTTAAACTTTCTTTACACTCACTCATTTAACTCACATAAATACTTAAATCTAATATAGGCCCAATAATAATTTTCTTAATATTAGATTAGTAACTTTTCTACCAATTGCCAGACAATTGGCCCGCAAATGAAGATTGACCTAAAGCTAGAACTCAATAATTATCATTAGCAAATCATACAATGTTCATAGATGAAAGATCATATAAACCCTAATGAGAGGTTATATCTTATTTATAGACTCCAATTGGATTCAATAGATTGGATTTAAGTTCTTTTGGTCAACAGAGTCAGTCCTATTAGCTCCACTTTCCTCAAAACAAAAAAGAAGAGGAAATTCACTGCACCAGAGTACAATACTTAACAACTGGATGAAAGCGTCGTCCATATCACTGCTCCACGTGTCCTTCTACGACTGGAGACAGCAAGAAGAAGTCGTCGTTGTCGTCGGGTCGGTCGTGTGGCTAAGAAATGCCGCTGACGTCACATCGTGCGTGTCATTGCATGACATGTTGAGAGGGAAAAAGAGCAAGGCATCTTTCTTTATGACGTGTACCTTGTCGTGCAGTCGTTGGTCCTTTTTTCACCACATGCTTGCTGGCGTGTCCCGTTGTCGGCCCATAACGAATGCTGCTCATTTTTTTTATTTAAAACTTAGTTTTATGTGGTAATGAGTAAGGGTAAAATATTGGTTTGCTTTTATTAAGATGAAGATTATTTGATTGTTATCTTTTGTATATTCACCTTGGAGTTTTGTTCTCGACCTCCTAAGACTTGGATCTTTAGGTGAATATTAGGGCTAGTTTGGAACTTTACTGATATAATAAAAGTCATATAAGGCCTCCATTTTTCAGATAAAATGTCACATCAAAAATATTTTAATGCAAATTTTTTTTTATTTTTTAAAAAATAAAATAAAAAAGCAACCACCTTTATCTACTAGAATGCAGCAGCAATAAAAAAAAAAAAAAAACTCCACTTCTCCATACAAAAAAGTCAAAAAGATTTCAGAACAAACAACTAAAACTAAAATACTATCATAACGTACTTATTTTTTTATTTCTCCTTCAAAATCAACTTTACTTCACTTGACTCTAATAGTAGAGTTGCCAAACTGGCCCTAATCTTCCGTCTACTCAATTTTTTTTATTAAAATGAAGATTATTTGGTGGTTGTTTTGTATATTCATCTTTGATTTTCATTTTGGACCACTTGTAAGGAGTATATTTCTATCTTTTCAATTCATTTGTAATCTATGCAAACAAACATGTTCTAAACTTTGAGGCCTAAAGTAAATTTGTACACTTGAGTTCTTAATTGTCTTGCATCCACATAAGCTCTAGAAGCCCTAAGTTAAAGGAGTGAAATTTTAGTAGGGCTAACATGTTAAAGATCCGAGTCATCCAAAATAATAAAAAAAATCTCTCATTGTATGACAAATCACCGGATTTTATTTTAGTAGGAATTTGTTCCATCTTAAAATTGGCCGTTTAACTAAAATTGTGATTTTAGTAAAATTTCTACAATGGTATAAAATCATATTGAAATATAAATCTAACGATATAACATAGATTGAGAAGGCATTTGTTTTGAGTGGCTCAAATATTTAATAGGTGTGCTCCATTACAAAGTTGCACTCATTTTAACTGAAGCTGTTCTTTTAAGTTGAAGCCTTAGATGATCATAACTCCAAGTGAAATAGGCATTTTTTTAAAGGTGGAAACATCAAGACATGATGGAGCATTAGTCTAACATGTTTTGGATTTAAAGTTAGTCTAACATGTTTTGGATTTAAAGTAACTAAGTAGCTAGGAGAAGTCAGCACATGAGTACCTAGATAGGAGTGCAGGGATATAAATAATTGGGATGTAGATAAGCAGTGGGCCAAATATTATATATTTTTAAATAATCTTAACTCTTTATTGAAGGGTTTCCAAGTTTAAAAACTTTATTTAGCACACATTACTTACAATTAACTCCAATGCTAGATCTTTACCAAAAAGAAACAAAAAAAAAAAAAAAAAAGTTCCAATGTTGGGTAATGGTTTGATCGATATTGGGACTAGTGCTAATTTACTCCAAAAGGAGAAAGCGTGCTTTAACCAGATTAAATTGATCATAAGTAGTCCCATTTCAATGAATATAAGATAAAAAGGAATAGGATGTTAAATTTTGTAGGCCTTTAGACAATGTGTTAAAGTAACCTTTTCATACATGTTTCATATGATTTTAAGTTAAGCGTGCAAGCCTTTTAAGTTTTAATCCTACAAACTTGATATGATGACAAAATCACCAACTTACCTTTGTATTTTATAAAAGGTTCTTTGCCCACTTTGGCATGGTTGCGGTAGTGGACTCTTTTCTGTTATTTTATGTTGAAAATAGTCTTATGCTTAAAGAAGATGATTACCCATGTTGATACTAGCATGGTGTTGTGTGTTTTTTTTTTTTTTTTTATAAAGATTCTAGCAAGGGTTAAGATCTTCTTTAGAAGAGTCATTTATATCACTTGCTTGGTTAGATTGGAATTTAAATTCTACGATCTAAAAGAAATGATAAATGCCATCAAGTTAAGTTGAGGCGTCTTTATAATGTGACCAATCCATTGATGATCATCATACCAACTAGTGGGGAGTTTAGACAAACGTAAAATTATAGAGCACATATGATATGAATGGCTTGGATCAAATAACGACGAGCAAAATATATGTTGTTCGTGTGAAAACTCTCATCCAAACATCAACATGGGGTTCAATAATCTTCTATATTTCGTTGGGTTAGAACTCATTTTAATTGGCATGTGTCTCAGGTGCCTACCCAACCACCCTTTCCAGATGACATAGAGACAGTCATACATGCATTTGGTGCTCTTTCGGCGGAGCAAGCCATTTTGCTAAAGGTGTCATTAGTTTAATTCGATGATGACAATCAAGACTTATCTAACCAATTGATTTGAATCTTTGTGATCCTTGTATCAGGACACCCTTTCTTTTTATATTTAAATTACTACTAGAACTAAAGTTTGTGAGATTTTGTCGGCACTTGCTGATCTAAAGTATCTTTTATGTCTAAATTATTGTGAGAAAAGATGGAGTCCAACCAGTTGGACTACTATAGTGGTTGAAACCATCTTGTGGGATGTTCTACCAAAAAAGAAAGAAAAAACCATCTTGTGGGATGTACTTCAGCTGCCTTTATCCATAATGGATGATTGGGTAACAAGGATTTGTAAAGATTGTCCATGGTCAATTGATGAATGTAACATCTCACCTGAATCACTCAAAACAAATGGAAGAGACAATTCGGTCCAAATGTTCATTTGGGACTGTCATGATTCAATGCTTATAATCATAAATTTGTTGGGTTCATGTCTAGCATTTTGGATTAATGGGTTTGGTTTATTGGGTTAGCCAAGGATCATACATTGGGTCCTAGGTATACTTTGGTGATTTCACTAAGCTTTTTTAATCTCTGTTTTGGTAAATGAATCTTTTTAAACTTTAAAAAAAAAAAAAGAAGAGCAAGTTATAGAATTGTGATGTAGGTATATTGTCGAACCGTATAATAATCTTTTATTTTGTCGATTCCACCTCCACATAAAGAAAATAAAGTTAGAAGGGTCATTTCTATCCAAGTTCCCACCTTAGGCACAAAAGGGTATTAGTGGACCACACAGTTTACTGAACCTTTTCTCGTCCTATCCCTTGCTGCTACAGGACACAGCAAACATGATTTCTGATGGTTTAATCTAATAAAGAGGAAAGTATATATATTCCCGATCACATGACATGGACAAGAAAGGTACAGTTTCAAGAAGTAGGTGGAGTGGCCATGTGAGTTTGTCATTATCCAAATCAACTACCTTGCTGCCTAGTGTGATGTTAAAGTAGGAATCCAGAGCAGGATTTGGAGATGCACCACAATAATTCATCAATGGAACCCACTTATAAAATCACATATCCACAATGAATTACAGCTTGGCTGAATTTCTCTCCACTGTGATTATGCCCATCATGATATTGATCATGTGCAGAACAAGTGATTGGACAATTTTTTTTCTTATCTAAATTACATGTTTTAAATGTGATTAATCTGTTAGAGACATAATTTCGATTTAGATAAATTTGGTGCAAGGTTGAGCAGTGATTTTAAATGGTTTGGATTTTAGATGAAGGCCTTGCAATGGACTTATAGTGATCATCATCATTACGACCACCAAAGCCCTCTCTCAATGGACCCTGTTTTGCCGTTTAATTCTATTCTAGGCCAAAATCTTAATGGGTTATACTTCTTCATATCAATCTTTAAGGCCAAAATCTTAATGGGTTATACTTCTTCATATCAATCTTTAAGGCCAAAATCTTAATGGGTTATACTTCTTCATATCAATCTTTAACTACAAACTCCCCACCACCCACTCCAAACCCCAAAAAACACACACACACACACCAACAAACAAAATACCACCCCACTCCCAAATACCATCTATTGGCTGTGCAGAAGAACTTTTCCTTTTAAAGGGTCTTTTTCCCTGAGTTCCTAAGATTTTTGGATCTCTACATAGTGGACTCTATGATGTCTGAGGCTCCTTTTCTTCATTCTCCTCTTGTTTGTATTCGATTTTATATTATTTTACTCTCTAATTTAATAGTAAGAGACATTTAGGTCAATTTTGGCGCAGTTTTAGAATCTCATGGAGGTGGCATTTAGTCAAAAATGCCAGTTTACCTAAGGTAAAAGTTACGCAGACAGGTTATGGGCCAGCCGAGCCCGGCCCGAGTGGCATTTATGTAAGCTTAAGCCCAAGTCTAAACCCAGATGAAATTGGAATTGTCAAGCCATAGCCCTTCCAAAAGTTTTGAAAATATCTTTACCAGAAGTTGGTTTTTTTTCCTTTTTTTTGAAATAGTGGGCCCTAGATCATGAGGCTGTTAAGGTGGCCCCTGAACAACTGTGACAAGTGATTATCTGTGTTGTGTAAGGAAGGAAGGGAAAAAAAAAAAAGAGTCCAAAATGATAGACTTATTTTTAATCCAAAATTCCACTACAAGTTTGGGAAGAAATCATTGCTATTTCACTTTGCCTATTAATAGTGGAAATGTGGTGGTCCTCCTTTGTCCTTATTTCATTCTTCAATCCTAATATCTTAACCTTTCTTACCAATCAAAGGAAATTTATTTATTTATTTATTTATTTTGCCTTGCTTATATAAATACATTTCTTATTTTTACTTCTCTATTTTTGCACCTCTAGATATTTGCGATGTGAATGGGTACCCGATTAGCCTAACACCTGAAGTCTCCATCTTTGGGAAAACAAAATTAATATCATTACCTGAGTGTCAATTGGCCAGATGAGTTCTAATTCATATAGTATGTGGTGGCTCTAAGTCTGAATGTTTTTTTTCTTCTGGGGTAAATGCTTTTGTTTTTCTAAACCTTAAACCCTTAAAAAAAGTTTGAAGGATTTAGATGGTTAAAAGTATAAGACTAAAGTCACTGACTAAAATTCTGTGTCAACCTCTCTATCCACTTATATTGCTACCTTACCCCATGTGATCTCTCAGTGTGAAGTGTTTACAATGGTATTTGTGTTTACAATCCAAACGAGTCCGCCAAATATTTACCCAGCCAGTTTTCTATTGGGCCAGATAAATATAACAGGCCCGGCCTGAGTTTTTTAGTTGGTCCAATGAAGATTGTTTTGAGGTTATGAACTACTGATGTACAGTCTGGATTCATTTATATGAATGATAGGCCCCACATTTGTATTCTGGGCAATTTCCACTTATTGTTAGATGGTTGCTATCAAGTTGGGCCTACAATTTTTGTGGCACAGATGTTGTTCATATTGGGTCAGGTGTGCTGGGCTATCGTCATCTAGAGGATTTCTCCACCCAAGCCATCACCTTTTACAATCATCCACACTCAATCTAACATATGTAAGATCTAAGGTATAACATTTGTAGAAATTACTAGACTCAGTCTGAGTTTTCAGGACTGCTGACTGGATTTGAATCCGAAGATTTGATATCTGCACATACTGAGCTTGGACAACCTTCGACCTGGCCCAATTGAACTAGCAATTTACCTGCATTGGACCCAGTTATGGATCTAGATCCACTGAGGATCCTCCCAAGCCATTTTAATCAACATGTTCATGCATGAATCCTTCTACTTGGGGGAGGTCTATCTGTAGCTATGAGGGTGGGAAATGAAAGCATGAAAGTGATGAGTTGAGTAATATGTGTCAATTCATTTCCTCAGGGTCCATTTGGATCCTACGAACTGGGTTTCCCTGGACTCAAATTACTCAATTATCTGAAACTTTAGAATCTCTTATACCTTTAGACCTTTGTTTTCTTGTTATTTTTCTTTGTCCTAAGTTGTGTCTTTATTGTTCTTTCTCTTTTCATTGATATAATCTTCACTTACTGATAAAATAAAATTATCTGGAACTTTAGTTATGTGTGATTGTTACAGCAAAGAACATGATAATTGACAACTAGTGACGTAGGGAACCCCGGTTATTAGGGTGTTCATGAGCAGGCCTAGCCGGAGCCAACCTCAGCCCAACCCACATTGGGTTGGATTTGAGCCAGGTTTTTAGGACATGTTCTAGGCTCGGACCTGGTTTTCTAGCCCAGTAGCTAGATCGTGCGCATTGACCTTTTACAGCTTAAGGGCCTGGCTCTTCTGGGCCCCATAATTTTAGCACAATGGGCACTATATTTTTCAAGCAGGACCGCCCGAGCTTAATTATCAGGGCCGTGATCTGGATAGAAGCCCAACACTAAGCCCGTATAACTAAATAAGCAACGCTTGGATGGGCTTTGGCCTAGCCTCACAAAGCCCATGAGCACCCCATTATATATATATATATATATATATATAATAAAGCAAATGGAGAGGAGTGCTGTGAGGGGTGCCACGTCAGCACCTATAATTTCTCCTTTCAGAAAAATATTTATAAAAACACGCATAGCTTTGGGTTTCATATGGGCCACTACACTCCTCTTAAACAAGTCTCCTCTCTTAAAATCTCAACTGAAACAAATCTCCTCAACTCCCCTTCCCTTAATCCTAGGAATAGTTATAATCTTAAATCTAATCCCTTAAATATAGATCACACTGCTATTTCTAGCAGCAAAACTCCTTGGATTTGTTTTCCCTAAAATCTTGATCACTCCCATTTTAAAGTAAACCTTATCTTATTTTCCTTACAAGATTAGAATCAACTCCATTTAATAGAGGTCTGTGGGGCTCACTTTCATGGTGTTGGCAATCAGAGAGAATGGGCAGGACTAAATTATCATGATCTGAGAATAGATCAATCATCCACATAACATAGAAACAACAGATGGATTTGTGGGGACCACTTTGATCTCCCGATTGATAGACACCTTCAAAAGGCACCACCATCCAGCTTGGCCCATCAAACCAACGGCACGGATGATGGAACACCCAACAAAAGGGACCAACCAATATGGAGTTGTATCAAGACCATTAGTTTCATAATCTAGACCGTTAATTACAAGGTGGAATCCAACGTTTAACAAACATAAAATAATGGACTCTGACGATCAATAGTCAAGGTGGGCCATAGAAGCACAAACTCAATTTGCTAAGCTTCAAATCCATTCCATGTTCTTGTATACGATTGTGCACACCATACAATTAAGATCAAATTAAGTACATGCTTAAACATCATACAATTGGAAAGACATTACCAATCTAGGTTTAATGCAAAAAAGATTCATATCGACATTAATATAAAGGTTAACATGATGTTATGCATACAACTCATTTTCAGTAATCTTACAAGAAATAAAGAGTTGTTAGAAATAATTATATTTGTTATTAAAATGCATATTAAGAATACATTTAATTTCTAATTATATATACATGAAATAGTATAAGGGTTGATATGAGACCTGCCTTTAAAAATTGTTGTAGACAAGGCCACCTTTAAACACATCATGATGCACCTTAATGACTTAGGATAAGAGGCCCACTTTTAAATATTACGTCATGTGACCCTACCAATGCTCCTTGGAACACCACATATTTCATTATATTTTTTGAGCCCGGGCACCATACCTCTCCATTTAATTATGTAAGCTTACGCTTGTGGGGCCCACCCTTGGTCCATCCAAATGGACCAAACACACAACCTCCCTAAATTGCACATGTCCACTTTTGGTCAAATCCGGATTTACAGGACCGTTGGGTCGACTGTGTACTGATCTGAATTGGTTGTTGGCCATTAAACTTTTGGGGCTAGATGGAGATGGTAGAAACCACGGTTGAAACTTATTTTTTGCAAAGAAAATGGTCCCAGAGAGTCCTTGAAATCCCCCTATCACCACCCCCATGTGGGTCCCCAAGTGGGCCCCACGGCAAACTTGAGCTTACCTTAACCTAAGCTTTAGCTTAGGAGAGCTGCCCCTATATAGACACACATTCATATTTGTGTAATCGTCAATGCCTTTAAATTCAAGAGGTCATTATGTTATATAAGTTTACTTCATGTTCTATTTATTTTCATTACATGTTAAAAGATTCTAATATTCAAAGATAATAAGTTTCTTTATTTTTTACTTATTTTATCTTAATAATATTTTAAAATAATTCTTAAAATTTTAATATATTGTTATTTTTGGCCCAGGCTTAGCACGGGCGTTTGTTGCTAGTAAATGGTATCCAAATGCACGTCCGTTAATTACATGTTAACCAAGGTGCCTATGAAGATTTAAGCAAAACAGGGCCTTTTCATGTTAATCAGGTTACCTGCTAAGCTAATATGAATTCGACCTGGTGATTCTAGTTCAGGTTGCCCTTTTCGTTTTTGGACTGGTTTGGGTTGAGCCCATTTTTTCTAAAAACGCATGATCCTGACCTGGACCTTTCCTACTTGGGTTCAGGGTTAAGGGATTGGGTTCAGGAAACTTTTTTTTTTTTTACCATGAATGTTTTCACAAAAAGGCCCCGTATTTTCATGAAATCTTAAAAAGGCGCATGTATGTTTTGTTTTTACTAAAGTCCCCCTTTACTCGAGTTACAGAACATAGGGATAGCCCAATTGCTTGGATACCATTCCTCACCCAACCAAACCAAGGATTTAATCCTTCGCTTCTCTCTTTACGTGAGTAGGTTTCTCTCAATCCACATGAGTAGACGTTAGTGTTTTCCCTCTGCCTGAGCAGGTTGCTCGCCCCCACGAGTAGATATTACCTCTGCATGGCTAGGTCTCTCATGGGTCCTGCCCCTTTGGCTTGTTACCAGGAATAAAAAAACTTGGGTCAACCCTACGAGACCCTCTGCCACACCCAATTGTAACAATCATGACTCCATTTATCTTGTCAACCCATCATTCCCAATAAAAATCTCAAATACGAACAAAGGGAATCCTAGGGTGTGAGGATGTGGCCACAGAATCACAAAGCAACAAAACTGTGGCCGCTATTAACACAATCTAGGATTTTAGCGGCCTGGATCGAATACTAGAAGCGCAGATCAATAACATTTTACGAAAGATCAGTCACACATGATTCACTTCTTCATGATCCAATGACTAGTTGGACACCTAGGACAATGTACAATTCAAATCTAGTGGTAGGAAGATGGAATATGCTTTCCCAAAGGGTTTCTACTCATTGGGTATGTATATCAAGGATTAGCTGCAACTTTCTTCCATCCCTATCATATTACAAGGATGATAAGATCACAATTAAAATTGAGAGAGACTTTAGGGATTGAGAGTTAGATTCAGATTCAAAAGGATTTTTATCCTAATCACTATGTAACGAGTAACACATTTCATGTTTCTAACTGCATATTACCAGGATTGGAGGGTCAGCCAAATGTAAGTGCAAGTGGGCCCTATCATAGATGCCAACATAGGGGACATTTGGATCTTTGGATGATTAACCCCCTACATTCTGTTACTCGTATATTTCATAACATATAATTCATTACTAGCACAATAACCTGTGCTAAGCACGGGCATGACTCACGCGGCTAGGGTCCTCGCTCCATTTAACTACTTTTGATATTGTTTTGGCAAATGATTTCATATAAATACTGTGTGGCTATTTAAAAACGCATGAGGTCATGGTCATGAAATCAAATCTTTTGACTTATATACCTTTCTATTTTATTTTTTTCTACCATGGCCACTCAATAAAAACTCCAAAATTGAAGTAATCTGGTCTAAACAGGCCCTCCGGTACAAATATCCATCAGATCAATTCGGGAAAATGAATTATCAGAAGATAGTGTGATTATAGACCAAAATTAGTGGTTCTTTCCATTGATTTTCCGAATTAACAAGCTAAGTATAATATTATTTCTTTCTTCTTATATGTGGTTAAGGGCCTTGTCACTTGTATATGTCTTTCTGAGATCTCAATTTGGATTGAAAAAGAAAATGACATGAGCCCCTGAAAAAACTGCTTTACAAGTCATGGGGTTCAAAAATGCTTTACAAATTACAAGTCATGGGGTTCAAAGATACAATTCAGGAAACCAGCAGTATCTGCAATGCATCAGTCAATGCAGCAGAATGTAGATAACAGGATTCAGGAATACAAATATGAATAGGAAGGTCATATACGCACCCAATGCATGACAAGACACTACTAAGTTTTATGTTTTTCTAATCTTGCAGGAAGGAATCAGAAGCTCTTTTTAGCCTTTTTTTTACTTTCTTCCTTTGCTTTACTTTTGCTTCTGCTTCCTTAAATGCTCTAATTCCCCTTTTTTGCCTTCCCAGTTTCCAGTGTTGTCTGTGTTGGAAGGTGTGAACTGTGGACTGTGGGATAGGAACATATGCTTGGAGTCAACGTAAGGATTCTGCCCTATTTAAGGACTAAGGAAAATGACCAGTGACTGACCATCATAACTTCTGTTGTAATTCCAATGGTCCCTCAATAAAATCATTGTGCCACAAGTGTTTGTGAATCAACCCTGGCTATCCAAATTTTGGACCACTGTTGATGGGTCGATGCCCCAAATGGTCCAATGCTGATTTCATTCATCAAATGACCCAAGCTGTCTGTTGCTCTGGGACTCCCATTTGTAGAACCTGCTGTTTATTGGATCTACCACAACTTCATGCTGTAGTACTGATAAATAGTACTTCACATCAGGCCCACCCAAATCATTGGAATAAGGCAAGATTAAGACAATGATTATGATGATGATTGGATGAGGTAGGATTAAGACAATGATGATGATAGTATAACTCTGTTTTGCTTATTTGGCCTTTGATATGTCAGTTTTTTACCCTTTTTTTTCGTACTTACTATGCTTTGTGATTTTTTACCAGGTCATTGGGTGAGATGTCTGTATACCAGAAAAGCTGATCAAAGGCTCAAATGCCTCTCCTCCTACATGCTATGCCTGCCAGTCACACTAAAATGCTAAATGTAGAAATATCTAACGAGCTTGTTTGTTATCTGAATGAGGAGAAACGCTGGAGAAAATAAAAAGTGAAAAGAAGCTTTGTGGGGGCCTCGCATGGCTAAATTTTTTTTATTGAGAATGTAATGTTAGATAATAAATATTAGGCTGAAAATGTCCTATGATAAGTGGGGTCATAAGGTGGGACCCACTAGGTGGTCATCACTGTGAGGACAGTGGGGACCCACTAGGTGGTCATCACTGTGAGGACAGTGAGGACCATCCTCGCAGGATCAGCATTCCTCAAAGTGAGGAACGCCTAGTGGGGCCCACCTTATGATCAATCCAAATGGACGAGACATACACAACCCCACTATAGTCACTGAATCCCAAGGATTTGGTCAGAATCGAATGAGCTGGACTGTTCGATTGAGGGTCAATTTTTGTTATTTGATATAAAGCTGCAAAACTTGTGGACCATAGATGAAGGGGTTAGATGTACTAGATTAACTTTAAATCTGGTATCTAGGTTTGCCCCATTGGAATCTTTCGATCCACCTCTGTCCCATAATCAGTGGGGTCCTAAGGTGGGACCCACCCAGTGGTCCTCACTGCGGGGACCGTCCTCACAGGATTGGTTCCCTATATATAGGCCCCTAAGAGAAATCTCATGGGTCCACCACTAAGGCAAGCCCTATAAATCCATCATTGCTTAATTCCAAATCACTCAACATAATTGTCACCAAATTTTCCCCAATCATAGTTGGGCTCATCATTAAATTGGGTTGCAGGAAAAGAACAAAGGAAGAGAACCACATTTTCCGCACATGATTGATAATGGTGGACGAACTTTAATTGAGTTGAAATCTGACCAAATGCCAATACAAAGGGTGAATGATTTTGGGATATCCAAATTTAAGATGTGGGTCCACTATTGCATTAATAGGGCTGCCCTCAGAGGCTCCCCATTCACATGTTGCATACATGCCAAACCATACGTGCCCAACCCGACTTAAAATTTTGAGTACAAACCATTTCTGGTCCGGACTCCTGATTAATTATTGAGACCCAGGTCCAGGTCCAGAATGAACCAACTGAGACCTGGGCCGTTTACAAAATTGATCTTTCACTGCCCTTGTCGGCTCATTTACCGCTGTCAATGGACCGGATTTGGCCCGAGTATTCCTGAGTTTGAGCATGATGAATGAAGATTGGAATTGTCCAAAGGCCCAATAAGATGAGCCCGAACCGGTTTAGCTTGCAGACTGCTTATTGGGTCAAACTCCAACCTTTGGATCTAGTCCCGTTAGACTCTAGCAATACATACATTTTTATATAATACATAAATACATGTATGTATATGTATCCATACATCATTTTGATTAACAAATATATAGAATATACCTTCTAAGTAATTATTTCAATGGCATATAGAGCTCCTGATATTTGCTTTTGCACAAACCGACAATATTAAAAGAGGAATTTTATAATACCGTGATTAGACCAATTATAACTTGTAAAACATAATAAAATGACTGTAGCAGAGACCAAAATAAGTATATTCTAAAGCATTTAAGAGTAACATCAATTGGTGATAAACTAATACACTCGTTTGAGATTGTTGAACATGTCCAATCTAAGCCGATAATAGGGCTTTAAGAAAAAAATTGTTTATGTAAGTTGATTGCCTGTCAAAAAAGAAATGAGAAAGGCCAAATAAGAGGTGGATGGAAGGAAGTAAAGATGGATTTGAAGAAGTGCACCGTAATGGAGAATGTACACGAGGAGAATAGATTGAAATGACAAATCAGAAATATTCATTGGCTTTTGATGACGACTTAGATAATGAGCTTTGCCTTGAAATTATGGGTGTACAAAAAATCCGTCAATCCGATCCGATCCAATCCGATCCGCGGATTTTGATCCGATCCGAAGGCCAACGGATTGGTGACGGATTGAAAATTATGTAATCCATTAGCAACGGATTGGTGGCGGATTTCATCCTTAATCCGCGGATTCAATCCGATCCGATTCGTTGTCATTAAATATAAATAAATAAAAAAATATATATATAAAATAAGAAAAAAAAATGTAAGGAGTCACTAACCTTATGAATAAAATAGGCATACAACTCTCAACTCATGCCCCTTTAATTCAATGGCTTCAAAATTCATAGGTTTTTTCTTCTTTCTTTTTCCATGTATTGTGCAAGGACGGATTGAACGGATTAATCCGATCCGATCCATTCCTCCACAGATCGGATCGAATCAGATTTGAACAATAACGGATTGGTGACGTCCGTCAATCCGTAGGCAACGGATTGGTGACGGATTTGGCCCAATCCGCACCAATTCAATTCGTATACACCCCTACTTGAAATGAACATTTAAATAGGTGGGCTCGAGCCTTCTAAATTTCTTATCAGGTGGGCTCAAACCTAGAGTCCAGGGTCTGGGTCAAACACAGTCTCAAACTTGGCCCTCTCCATGGGCCCAGATAAGCTCAGACCAAACCATTCAATTCTCTGTTCTTAGTACAGCATTACAGCTAGAGAGTAACACAGTTAAAACCAGACCAACAACAGTATGAAACTGCAGCAAATGAAAAACATCTACACTGATGAAACATCACCTCAAGAAAGCCACCACAGAAACCAAACATTCATTACATTCACTCGACCAAACATCATCATGCCCGGATCATTACATTACACACTACCCAACATATCTAAAACTCTCTTTTCCTCTCTCTACTGCCAACTTTCTCTCTAGTGTTGCCTATCCTTCGTTTTTTACTGCTCCTCTTCGATTTTTGAGAGATGGGGGTGATGGGAGAAGGGAAAAGCAAGAGAGTTTGAAAAGAGTGGGTATTGTGTTAAATGCTTGCAGTTGCAGGATATTGTGTTAAATGCTTGCAGTTGCAGGAACGTACTAACCAACAATAACTATCATTCAATTCTCACTTCTCTCGCTTTTCTTACAGCATTGAAGAAGCTGACACCTTTCAATGCTATGTTCCCCCCAATTTGGAAACCAAGCCATTTAAAGCTGTAACGAATCTAAGCCAACTCATCTCGTTTTCCACTTACTTACCCAAACCGTACACAGACTTCACTCTCCCCTCCGGTTGATTGATGCTCTCCTGTTTGTGGGGGTGTTTGATTGGCTATTGCCTATTGCAAAGAAAAATCCTAGCCATACAGTTGATGGACAGATCACCCATTGACCAAGAATCTCCTGTTCAACCTACTTCTGAGGGGGGGTGACCATTTTTATGATTCACTGGAGAAGTGGGGTAGGGCTCATGTTGACCTTTTATTTAAATGGATACGATTTATTTATACGCCCTTTACTTTAATGATATATAAAATTTAAGTTGCTGCTAGCTAATTTGCTGAAGCAGACTTCAAATATTTCACGCGTGGCATCTGGGACGCACTCTAAACTGGATGAGGTGAGTTCATATCCTCCAAGCTTTGAAAAAGTGTAATTCTAATTTAATAGAGTGGAATTAAAAATGGGGCTCACAGGTTAAAATGTAAACGACTCAAAATAGATTTCCTTCGAGTGAGTGGGTGCCACCAAATTTTATCTCACCCAAAGTTTATCTTGTTGTAAATTTGACCATTTGATTTATAAATATGATAACATAAGCTTATACATATTCATTATCAGTTTTTATTTAGTACCAAACAGACAATTCAACAGTGGGACCACCTCTGATTGAGGGTTTATTAGAATGGTTGGAATTTCAATAGGCAGGCCCAGTGTTCACTCCCACTACTTTTAGCTAGCATTTTTCTAAGTCAAAGCCTGAGAGGATCCTGAGTCCCACGTGGGTATGCCAGTTATGAGTTTGCTGGGAAGTCACTTGCGTAATCTAGGAGAGAGCATGCCACAAGGCTGGAAGGGAAATGCAGATTAGAAAGCCTTGGGTTTGACTTTTCAGATCATCTAAAGTTAGGATGCGGATCTGTTGGATGCCTGTCAACTAGTATTACCTGTAACTCTTTATACATATAACCACCCAAACAGTGATTTAGGTCGTTGTAATTTGGATCATAGATCGATTTTCTTTGAGTCACAGCATCAGATGGTCTATCTGTCTTTTAAATTTAGTTTGTCCATGAGTTGTAAACCTTAATTTACTTAAATTTTGACCTGAATTTGATTATCCAACATACACGTTTCTAATCGGATCAAAATCTGGACTTGGGATCAAGTATCAATGGTTTGAATTTCAAAACGACTACTCACAAGTTTGAATTATCTCATCCTACCCTAGCAAGTCAGGATCATTGACAAACGGTGAACCCCAAACTATAAACCCCAAATTACAATCTAGTGACACATGTAACCCTCATGTCAATCATTGAAATAAAGGGATGAGAACAGTATAGTGTGATTTAGAGGTGGGGAAAATACCAATCTAATCATACAATCATAACCATTAATTTTACAACCTCAACCTTCAGAGGTCATGGAACAGTCTATTTTGTATGTTAGTTGGAATTTGAACGAAGAGTGAGTATATGTTGGAGGCTTTAAATTGATCATAGGTGGCCCCACTGAACAGAGTAGATAGGGTTTGACTTTTCTTTTAAAAAACAAACACTTCTTGTTTTGAAAGGAAAAGGAAAAACAAGAACTGTAAGCTTCTACATGCTCCTTTCTGAGAGAGCAGGAAAATAGTTTCTGTTAGATATGATGGAAGAAATCAACTTGTTTGTTAATGCTTATTAACAAGAATACATTACAACCAAGGCTAAATTATTCTATCTTTATTGCAAGATATGTAAAAGCGTAAGAATAACAAGGCAAATGATAATGATAATTACATTACCCCACCCCCCAACTTGTTTCTGCTACATGAACCAAACACTAACTATAAAGATGAGAAAAGGGTCTCCGAATCAAAAGTAATTCGTATAAATATATAAGATTATAAGCTCTCCCTAACCATAACAACATGGTGATGGAACATCAAGCACTACTCAAAACCTTCAATCCATGTACAGACAGCAAAACCAGTCATGTAAAGAAAAAAAAAGAAAAAAAGAAATTAAAACAATATATTTCTGATCTCCTTTTCTTTCTATCATATCATTCTAAAGAGAAAGACATCAAAGAAGAGAAAACTGCATATGGGTCTTCTTCTAATTGCTTCTTTCTCCTTGTGTAATCCTCTTCTATCTGTTATGCAATGGATTTGGTCCAGTGGGCACTCTCCTTTTGTCTTCTAGAGTGGAGTTCCTGTTGAAAGGCCTTGAAAACCCACACAAATCGATCTTCTTCGACCTGCACTTAACAAGATTGACAGAAGCAGAAGAAGCTTCCAATCGCCTCTTCCCACCCAAAAAACCACCAGAGATCTCTCTCGCAATAACATCTGATTGAATGGTCCCAAAAACCAAAAGACACCCAAAAAACAACATCAAGAACCACTTCATCTTAACCACCTTATTTAGAAAAAAAAACACTAATGGAGCCCAAGAAAGGAGAGGAAATGGAAAATGGAAGGAGACCTACTTCAGAAATTCTTCAACAAAACATATATATGTGGAAGAGAGAGAGAGGGAGAGTGGGGAAGAGATACACAAGTGTGGGCAAATGGAATACGGATGGTATTTAAGAGGAGAGGAAGGAGGGTCATTAACTAAGGTACCTCGGATGATTTTAGTCGCAATCGATACATCGACATCTAAAGGTCAGACCGCTCACCAAACACATTAAAGACCTTTGAATTCCCGTTAAACAAGCAAATGGAAGCAGTAACACATTGCAAATCGTTTGTGTACATGGGAAAGGGAAGAAAAAAAACAAACCCCATATATTCTTCTTCTTTGTCTCTTTTATTTCTGGTCTACGCACATACACAGACCAAACCATGTATCCTCCTTCTCTCCTTTCTCTCCACGTGTATGTGTTGCTGGGGGTGTTTGTTGCTTAAGTTGGGATCCTCTCACTCCTTGCCTTAAAAATCCTCCTGAGTTGAGACCCGCTTAACAAATTCCGAACCGTTTAAAATAAATATCCGCATTAAATATCTTCCATTTCCATCATAAGATTGATGATTTAATTAGAAAGTTTATTAGCGGCTTGAATTTTCTATAGGTGGGTCCATTGTAGAATTTGAGTCCTTCGTGTTAGGATTTCTCTAAGTCAAAGCATTAGAGAATCCGGACCATGCTTGCTTGGTGTGCACTGCTAGCAAAAGGAGGATGTGGGTTTTATATGTGGCCGGCCAAGAGGTGGGACATGGGTCATGGTGTTGTGCCGGCAATCGAGTGATGAAGGGTTTGGAAATGGACGGTTGTCTATTTATATGTAAAGTTTTTAGGGTAATGATGTACTTGGAGACTTAGATAATGTACCTACTGTTGGGTAGTTTGGGTCATTGTCTTGGGGCCTTTATGTGGGATGTGTTCAATGTTCGACCATGTATTTATAGTAATGTAGATTTATATTTTAGTTTTCTGAACACCAGTGCAGTGGCTCATGTAGTCAATCTCCCATACTGTACTGGCTGATATGGCCGGATATTGATACTCCGTATGGGTTCAGCTTGTACAGATAGCCAAATATAGGTTGATATTATTAAGAGCTTTTTGTATATACCCCCTTAAGGTTTATCGGATTTGTAAATAGGGCCTGAGGTTTTAGTATTCATAAATAAGTCCTTGCCTTTACTTTTTAATATCTTTCATGTCCTCAAAATCAATATTCCTCGTAAGAATGGGCAGCTACCATTAGATTTGTGTGGGAGTTCTATATAAATGATAATTTTTCCCTTACATCCATTAAATAAAAATAAGTATATTATTATTAACAAAAATACTATTATTTTATCTCAAGTCCAAATGGCTTCTCTCAATAATTCTCTCATGCACACGACAAGGGGTGGACCCAAGAAAAGGGCCTGGGGCCTGAAGCCCCCGCCCTTTTCCGCAAATTCTAAAAATTAATATATTTTATTTTACATTTGCTCGTTCCCCCAATATTTCTTTTAAATAGAGCCAAATACTACCTCCCACCAGAAATTCTAAAAATTAATATTTTTTTACATTTGCCCATCCCCCCAATATTTCTTTAACATGTATTTCGAAACTTTCATCAATCCAACGGATTGGATAAATAATAACCAGCTATAAGTACAAGTGTTGATTACCATTATGATAAATTTGGACTTAATAAAATAAGCATTGTATTGATAATAAAAAAAAAAAAGAATTTATGTATGGTTATTCTCTCACACTAAGTGCAATTGTTAATGTTACACGCTTTATAAAAAAAAAAATTTGAGTCAAAGCTTTTAAAAATATGCATATAAGGATAAAAGAGATGGACAAAAGTGTCATTTCTCTCTAAGAACCTATGGTGGTTGAAAAATTATTGATTTTGAAGACACAAAAGGTATTAAAATGAAAATACAGGGGCCTTTTTGTAAATACTAAAACCCCAGGGGCCTATTTACAAATCATACAAACCTTAGGGGGGTATATACAAAAAGCTCTATTATTAATAATTTGGTTGTGTTTGTCTTGAATGTAAACTATGCTAACTTCAAAACCTGTGTTTAATCTAGTGTTTTAGGCTTTTAGCCCTATTTATGGGGCTTAGAAAATCTCATCATCTAATTTCATTAGGCTGAGGGATAGTCATTTTTTAACTGGGAATAAGACTCTTAATACCACAATAAACATGAGCTGGAACTTATCTAAACTGTTTAGGGTAGAGGAAAAAAGTAGGTGGATCCAACATGTTGATTGAAGTGCTACAATATTTGGTGTCTAACAAATAGGGTTTTATCCCTATTTATTATCATCTATTGATTCTATTTCTAAATGATAATCAATACACTCATTTTTCTTATTATATGTTTTTTAGTTTTAGCACACATTCATTTCAAATTTATCATCTCTACTACGGCGGTTTTTGCATGTCTTATATTCCAATTAGCTAATACTTTTATCCTTAATTAATTAGATCATAGTTAGTCTAATTCATGCCTCGTAAGATTTTAACTCATTTTTATTGCTATGCACCGATTACAAAGCACTCTAAACACAAGATTTTACTTCAACCATCTATTTCTTATCCTATATATGTTTGACATCATCTTTAATTTCATTATCCTTACTAAATAAAGGAATCACTCCAAGTTAAGAGATATATAATCAACAAATAGCTTTTACAAGTATCCAGACTTTTATCCTTCAGATTGATGAATGCAGTGTTTCTACTTGACCCTTGTCTTTCCAGTTGATTTAAGTGGCAGGCCCAATTGTCTGCAGGCAGGTGCGCAAAAATCTCTTTAGATATTTTTTTAAAAGTTTCTATATTATTGTTTAAGCTTGTCACTTGATCATTGCTCGGACCACCTAAATGGAAATCCTGGATCCGTCATTGGTTGATTTGATCCGGCATTTACAAAATTACAGGGGCCTGAGGGCTAGGCCAACCCAAATTAATGGAACAAAAATATGCAGATAGTGATGATTTGTGTCGGTCTTTTTTCACAGTTGATTGTTTTGCTTGTGAATGAAATGTTCTCTTTTACCAAAACAGACAAAAAACATACCTAAACTTTTCTCATGTTCATTTAATTGAATGGTATAGATGGATGGTTGACCATCACTGGATGGGATGGTCATGTGGATCGATGGAAATGTGCATTGCTTGGGATGATAGAGATATGGTCAATACACTCGTGTTTTGGTGTGAGCATGATCAATTTTTCTTGACATATGTGTGGCTTGAGAATCAGCCATATATGCCATAAGTAGTTTTGGTCAACCATCTTAGGCCACTTAATTTCAACCCGGCAAAAAGGCTCTTGTTCTGCTTTCTTGACGTTTGTGGGACCCATGAATCAATTAAAAACTAATTATCATTTCTTGCCAATGACAGAAGCAAGTTTATCATCTACCGACCCTTGTTTCTCACTTGAAACAAGATTCCAAATTCCTATCTTGACTACTAATAGTAATAATTATTATGTAAATCTCAACCCCTCCATTTTATAAACTAATCAAGACAATGTTACCGTACGATTGAATGAACATTAACATATATTTTGGATTGCACACATCAGCCATGTCCATAATGTGTGCTGGTGGCCCACCAAATTAAATGTAAGCATTCCATAATCTTAAGGGACCCCAGCACTGTCACAAAAGATATTATGGAAAATAATCTAATATTATTAACCAAAAGTACTGTTACACAAGATCATAGGGTAGATTTTGTATAAAATTTAAAAGTGTAACTTTAGCGTAAATACATCAAAATTGAGATATGTTTATAAATAAATAAAAAAATATTTTTATCAGAAAAAATGTTGTAGGAAATTAACTAATTTCTCAATACAAGAAACTAATAAACATGAAAATAACTATAAAAAAAAAAATTATTTGGATTTTCAAGTTCTTATAAAAGCTAATGTCTAAGTAGTTCGTAGTGATCATTTTTATATCAGAAAACACAACAAGTTTTTGAAATATCATTAATAAAAATAATGTTTGACTAGTAATAAAAGTTTTACACCAAATGCAACGGCTGTCCTACTTTATACGGACTTGGGACCGATGGTAAAATCTGATATAGTTAAATGAGGTAAAATAAAGAAACAAAACGAATGCAGTTGATCCGGTATAGTTGGGGTAAGGCTTTATCGACAATGATAAAGACTAATAAAAATATAATATATTTTTATATAAAAGAAATGCCCTTTCTTGATTTGAAGATTTTAGTATCATCACCAGCACCAGCCCAACCATTGGTCTCCAAGTGGACAAGAATGAAGAAAACTGCTCATCATCAAACCTTATAGCCCATGTTTTCAATGACTTAGATCATCAATGGCCCAATTCCAAAACTGTGGGTGCTTACACCAAACATTCAAAGATGTCATGATTTCACAAATGGAAAAAGAAAGATGGAAAGAAGCAGAAAAATCAGCCCCATTTCCTTTTCCCATATCCTTTTCTAGAACACAATCATTACACCATATTCATGCGCTCTCCACAGAAGTTTCAACACCCACACAACATACCATTCAAAGTCACCATTATTTCATTAACTTTCACATCTTCTAATTATTCCTCTGCTTCAGAGTATTCCGATCCGTATCTTATCAAAGTGACTTTTCCTTCTTGATTTCCAGCCATTACCGGCACCTTCTCTTACAACTTTCATCCACTGGCATCTCACCCACTCATCCCTTTGCTCTGAAAAATCATCATCATCCTATGATACTAATTATGGCTGAAAACAACAAGGGGTGGCACTCAGGCCAAGGTGACCTCTTATATGGACTTATGGTGACAACCTGAACCTGCTCCTTCAATTATTCGGGTCAAAAATGTTAGCCAGACTATTGATTCCTGTCCTGGGTCTGGTTAGAGTATGGTTGCTAAGTTGATGTACAATAAGTTGGGTTCTGCAGGCGCAGTTGGTGAGTTGAGTAGCATGTATGATCTTAACCTGATTCATTCATGAAGAGGACTGTATCATAAGAAATATTTGAGATTACCTGGTTGGGTTCAGGTCAGGCTGAATGATTGTGTTGGCAAGTGTTAAGCCTGTTTGCAACACACTTCCGCTGTGTTATAGGGATGTGAAGTATTATATCTAAATCCAAAATACCTGTTTCATATTATAGATTCATCTCTAGATCCATATTTGATAAGGATCTTATGTGTTGGATCGATAAAAAGGGAAAAAAATAATCCAGGATTCGGTTCAGGATTTGTATGAGGAGCAAAATGAGGCACTTGAGTATCCTCATATTAATTGGCTTGAGATAGTTCTATGAGGTGTATGAGTTGTCATTATCATCATCAACGTCTTGTCCCAACGATATGTTGGGGTCAGCTACATAATTTATGTTTCTCCAATCTGGGGCCAAATCTTTAAATAAGTTACACATTTTTAAATCTATTTTTTTAATATCCATCCACGTTCTCTTCAACCCATCCATTCTCCTTGGTGGGCCATCAACCTACATAGCTAAGTTTTTCTTACTGGTGTGGTTGTCGGCCTGTGCTGGTGCTGAGGAATATAAGTAAGCATTTCAAAACGATCTTACGTTTGGAAGATCCTAACCATCCAATTTCATCTGTTAATTTGGTATCATTAACTCTTCCCTTTGTTGCTGTCGTCATGAAATTGATCCGCACCAACTAAACATATAATAGTGAAGAATGGCTCCTTACCAGAGTGGTATGTAAGGAGCATCAATTCTTACCTAGCTGCACGGGTTCAAACCCCCGGTCCTCTTCTCGCTTGTGTGGACTTTTTTCCCACTTATATTGGCTTTTTTTCCGATTGTGCGGGCCTTCTTTCCACTTAAGTGGGCTACCTTTCCGTGTGTACGCGGCCTCTCTCTTAGGTCCCAAACCCCCTTTGCTAAAAAAAAGAAAAAAAACTGGATAATAGTGATTGACCCCAACCACCCCCCCCCCCCCCCCCCCCCCCCCCCCCCGGATAAAAAAAAGAAAAAAACTGGATAATAATGATTGTTTGATCAGTATTTTTGGATTTGCCCATCAATTAAATAGTGTCGGGAACCCCTACTTTTGAGGGTGGGCATTTTTTCACACTAACACATCTAAAGTTTTAATTAATGAGTTGTAATTTTTTAGTACATTTTGTTTAAGGCCCTTGTGGTACTATTGGCCCAGGTTGTTTGAAACTGGAAGCAGTGAACAATTTCTAATAAAAACTGCAAAGTCTATAAATCCGACTTTCCATGGGAAGGACCCTTGTGAAGAAATTTGGTGATATCACAAGCAGCATCCCAGCTCATCAAGTGAGGCCCACAGTCTAGATTCACATGGGACTGGTTTCCATGCCTGTGATGGATGGATACCATTGTCTTGAGAAAGTTCTAGCTGGTAATTCAGACCCATGAAATTCATGTCAAAAGTTTTAGGACAGTCAATAGGGGCCCATATGGGCCAGGCCAATACAGGCCCGACCAAAGCACGGGCCGCTTTGGACCCGGGTTTGGATGCCTAGATCTAAAACTTGGACCTGATGGATATTTGAGTCACAGCCCAACCCAGCCCAAGTAAATTGTGATTACAATTTGGTGACTGATTTGCTCGAATTAGTGATAGAAAAGTCCCACATTGGTCAAGCCTTTAGATCAAATTCAAATCACTAGCGCGCGCACAGAGAGAGAACTTATTATTTGATTCAACTCCAAGACCCATATTTATGCTTCTACTCTTTACTGATTAAAACAAATATCTAACTCATTTAAAATATAGAGAAGTTTTTAGAAACCCTATTCCTAATCCTCTTCTGAATACTCTATACATGTAGATAATTAATTAGAATGAGATCCAGATGAATTTAGGTTTTCATAGAAAAAAATTTTTTCATAAGAATTCTTTAAAGAATTACCATCTTCTAATCACTATCTTTTAAGAAATCTTCCAAAGCATTACCATCCTCAATGTACGCAATAAATTTATGCATAAGTAAAGAAATGCACTAAAATTCATTGGATACAAATTTCCCTCCATTTATTGGGATGCTTTTTTACATTTAATTTGTAGTTACATCATACTCCCGATTGTGAAAATTCATTGACCGTTAATTACATCTTCAGTGAAAAACCTCTGATTATCAAGACATGTGACTTAATTAAATCTATAATGAAAAATTGATAGATAACTCATCTTTGGTTGGTTTGCAGCCCAATTCCAACATGATGTTAACTCATCTCATACTTGTGTTTGGCAACGGATTCAACGCATTTGTTGAAACCCCAGCATATTTGTTTAGTGAAATTTAGGGCCACATGCAGCTTGGTTTCACTCTTTAATTTTCAGGACCCATTGTAGAAACAAGTTCAAGGTCCTGATTGAATTCGAGTTATGGGTTCAAGGTACATACTAGTTGAAGCCCAATCCATATGTCTAGTGAGACTCAACCTATTTACAGCTCTTATTTAAGCTAGGCTTTAGCCCATTTATAGTTACCATTGAAACCATGTTCAACCCACATAGAGCCATCTTCTTGGGTTATGTATAGCCCATTTACCTCTCTTATTTGAGCTGATTTACAGTCATGCTTAGGTCCACTTCTGAAAATGATTCAGGGGTCACTTGCAGTCCATTTGCATCCCTATTTAGGCCATTTAAAATTGTAATGTGGGCTAATGTTCTGACTTACTCATAGCCCTCATTTCTAGCCCATTTAAAGTTGCAATTGGCCTGATTTTAACCGGAGCCTGAGTTGAGTTTTCAGCCCATTTTAGAATTGAATTTTCAGCCTGTATGGTCATGGGGTCAGGCCCTTTACTCATAAAAGCCCAACCTTTTTATCTAGTCCATTGTAGCCAAATAACCCTTTTTTTTTTTTTTTTTTTTTGCCCCACTTTCAATAGTGCTTTACGCTGTTTTAAAACCCACTTGTAACCATACTTTGGACTGATTTTTTCAGACTGTTCACACAACTAATCTTCAGCCTTTTTGCAGGAGTTTTCTGAACTAGTTTTCAACCTACTTTAGGACTACATCCAAGCCCATTTGAAATTGTAGTTTAGGCTGAATTTAATTTAATTAGAGACAATCAGATTGGATTGAATCCAGCCCCCTACCTATTGAATCTTTAGGAATATTTTATTGTGTGAATCCAGGGTTCAATTCAGGAATTGTGGTCTTTGACTCTGATAATTTCGGCCTCGATGAGTTGTCATTATTATCATTAATGCCTTGTCCTAACCATATGTTGGGGTCAGCTAAATGATTTATGCTTCTCCGTTCCAATTTATCTTCAACCAAATACTCAAATAAGTCACACATTTTCAAATCTTTTTTATTTTTTTATTTTTTTTATCTCCATCCACTTCCTCCTCAACACATCCCTTCTCTTTGGCAGGCCATCAACCTACATAGCTAAGTTTTTGCTACTGGTGTGGTTGCCGGCCTGTGTTGGTGCTAAGGTATACAACTGAGCCTTTCAATATGATCTTACATTCGGAAGATCCTAACCATCCAATTCCATCTATTAATTTGGTATCACTAACTCTTCCCTTTGTTGTCGTCGTAATGAAATTGATCCGCACCAACTGAATAATTAATAGTGAAGAACGACTCCTTACAAGAGTGGAAGACAGTCCATTGAAGTGGGAAAAGAGCCTGCACGCGTGTGAAGAAAGCCCACACAAGTGGGAAGGGAGCCCTGACACGCAGGAAGAGGTCGCGTAGTCCATGTTGAAATCCTGAACAACTAAGTGAGAACTGTCACTCTTTACCACTCAAACGACTCCTTATTAATGCAACTTTATTTACTTTATTAATGCAAGATACAGCTTTATAACATTTTATTTTGAAGCTGAGAGGTGGTTGGTGCAGATTAATGGTAAAAGCAAGAGGGCATGAGAACCATGGGTCTGTGTCTTTTGCGCCCACAGTTCCTGTAATTGATATTGTGCATCATGTTTGTCCACTTTAAGAATTTGAAGGAGCTCAACTAAACTCGAGTCAACTTGGAAGGTCATGGTCTTGAGTAAATTTAGAGTGCTCAGACTTGGCCAACATGGTGATCTGTCAAGCAGAGTTCACTCCGCCAAGTCAAGGTAGGGGTGTCAGTTAGTGAGCTAGCTAGCCCAAGTCCCACTTAAAATGATACAATGATATTATAAAAATTTAATATTTGTAGGGGAATGATCATATGCATCTTTCCCTCACCATAGGGTGAGGGATACTTCCATAAATAAGTTTTTTCAAGTATAAAAGAGCTTACTCCATGTACTTGAAAAGTCACTTTTGTACTTAAAAAGACTCCTTTATGGAAGCATTCCTCTTCCTATGGTGAGGGAAAAATGCATATGAACATTCTTCATATTTGTATATGTTATAAATATAAATCATGTTATATTTATAAGACCGATTGTGTGACAAGCAACTTTTTTTTATCACCACATTGGACCCCATGATAAATTCCACCCCTGCTAGTTACTAATCCCACACGATTGTCGCTCACCTAATTTGATTCTAATATGAATTATATTCACGGTTGGAAATCTCATGAAAAAATTTATAACTTAAATTGTGAAAAACTCAAGGGCCCTAAATCAATGATTGTGATGGTTCAATCGAGACGATTTTTCCTAAAACGTATAAAATGAGATACTTTTGGTTATGCAGTTTTTCATGATTAGCACTAATTCAAGTGGGACCCAAAGAGCCTTACACTTTTACCTCTATTACAATCCGTGTGAGATACATCTTAGCAAACAGTGAAATCTGGCTTACTTGGCATCGATTCAATGAATTTTTATGTTGATTGGGTGGGGGTAATGGGCCCATCCACGATATCTATATCATTTCAAGTGAATACATATGGCGGGAAACAATGTCTATACTATCAATGAAGCCAGAAACTTTCAAATTTTCAAATGTCTCCAACGGTCATGTGGAGAAGCGTTTCCAAACTCTCCAAGAGACTTGTTCATCATCTCTCTCTCATTCAAACCAAAACCAAAGCATCAAACCCTCTTCTTTCCCAGCCCCATCAAAAACTTCCCTACCTCTCTCTCTTAGAAAGATGCGAAGACATGAAAGAATTGAGGCAAATCCATGCCCAAATGATCGCCCTCGGCCTCATTCGCTACACCTACATCACCAGCCGAATCCTCGCATTCTGTGCGATATCCAAAAATGGCGATTTGGAATATGCACGCCGCATCTTCGACCGGATTCAGATGCCCACTATCTTCAATTGGAACGCCATGATCAAGGGCTACTCAAGAAGCGCCCAACCTCAATTTGGTCTGTCGATTTTTGCCCGAATGAGGGCTGAACTAGTCCTACCCAATATGCACACCTTTCCATTTGCGATCAAAGCGTGTGATGGGTTGAGTTCAGTTGCTCAGATTCATGGACAGGTTGTGAAATTTGGCTTTGATCTTGATGTGTATGTGGTCAGTTCTTTGATCAACATGTATTCGAAGCACGATGTGGGTGTTGCTCGCCAAGTGTTTGATAAAAGTCCGAATAAGAATGTTGTCTCGTGGACGAGCTTGATTAGTGGGTATTGTGTCCAAGGGCAAGTTGTTGAAGCTCGCAAAGTTTTTGATGAAATGCCTGAAAGAAATGATGTTTCTTGGAGTGCCATGATTTCAGGTTACGTGCAGAACGAATGTCACACTGAAGCAATAGAGCTGTTTCGTGAGTTGAAAGAGAGGGCACTTTTGAGGCCCAACCGGTCTGTTTTGGTAAGCATTCTCAATGCGTGTGCTGGTCTAGGTGCATCTGAAGAGGGGAGATGGGTTCACTCTTACATAGACGAAAATGGGTTTGAATACGGACTAGAGCTGGGAACCGCTCTAGTCGATTTTTACGTGAAATGTGGCTGTGTAGAAAGTTCTCGACAAGTTTTTGATAAGATGCCCATCAAAGATGTAATGGCTTGGAGCGCTATGATTGTGGGTCTAGCCATTAATGGGCACAGCGATTCAGCACTAGCCCTTTTTGCAGAGATGGAGAGAAGCAAAACCAAACCGAATGCCATTACCTTTGTCGGAGTCCTTAGTGCCTGTAATCATGGAGGACTAGTCTACAAAGGGTGGGATTATTTCAAAGTCATGAGCAACGTTTACGGCATCTCTCCATCTATTGAGCATTATGGGTGCATGGTTGATCTCCTGGGCCGTGCAGGGAGAGTTGCAGATGCAGAGCAATTGATCAACGGCATGCCCATGAGGCCTGATGGCGTGATTTGGGGGGCTCTGCTTAATGGGTGCCTAATCCATGGGCATGTGGAGTTGGGTGAGAGGGTTGGGAGGCGTCTGATTGAGCTGGAGCCTCATCACAGTGGGAGGTATGTGCTTTTGGCAAACATGTATGCTAGTATGGGTAGGTGGGAGGGTGTGGTCAGTGTAAGGAAGATGATGAGGGAGAGGAGAGTGACAGCAGTCCCTGGCTGCAGTTTCATTGAGATCACTGGGGTTGTCCACAGATTCCTTGTGGATGACAAATCCCATTCTAAATCAGCTGATGTTTTCAAAATGTTGAATGATCTTCACAACGAAGTGATTTCATCAAACTATGAAACAATGATGGTTCAAGCTATTTTAAGTTAAAAAATATCTTTATTTACTCCTTGTCTTTGATACTAGGTAGTAACAAATGTCTCTAATGTTGGAGATGTGCGCCTGTACATCAATGTTTTATGCACTGCTATCAGAAGAGAGATTGAAGATTGAACTGAAGATATGAAGTGGTAAAGAGAAATTCTTCAGGCAATTGGGAAGTGTGAAACCAATGGAGAACATTTAAGATGCAACTACAAAATAAACTATGAAAAGTGAGCACATCATAAACATTTAGGTTAGTGAAAGTGAGGGTTTGGTCAGCCCCACAGTATAGATGTCTTTCCTGAGATTTTTGCCTTCATATGCTGATAATCATCGTCGTCGTCAAAGCCCACAGTATAGATGTCTTTCCTGAGATTTTTGCCCTTATATGCTGATCATCATTGTCGTCGTCAAAGCCTTGTCCCAATTATGTCGTGGTCGGCTACACTAATTTTGTTTTGCCCTAATACACAATAAAAATTGATACAGGAGTCAGTTGCACATACATAAAGCTTCCATTCTGTTTCTAATTCCTCTGCGAAGCAAGATTAGAGGGTTCTTCCCTGTTTTCTAGATGGTTCTCTTTCTCGTAAAATACTCCTCTGCGGTATATACTTTTGTACTTCCTGTCTAGATAGAGACCAAGGCACACCAACAAAGTCGTATCAGCCTATCAGGGCTAACCTGAATAAACTCTATCAGCACTCAACGATCTAAGCACAATCACAACAAGGTGCAACTTGATCAAGATTGTTTGAAAGTACTCTGACACTATATCGGCGGATATCAACCATGTGTCAGATCAGCGCAAGCACTGGTCCTAACTCCTAATCTTTGGAGGAGGGAATTATGATTTTTGGAGAGTCCAGAGTTAAAGCACTATCTAAATCTCAAGATTTATGGGAGATGATTGGAAGCTGGCTATTTGACGCCCAAGGATGATGCCGCTTTGCCTTTTACTATCCAAGAGAAGTTCGAACAGTACTGACTGAAGGATGCACATGCTTTGTTTATCATACAGTTGGCTTTGATAGTGGATCAAATGAAGAATGGATTTCAAGGAAATGCCAAAGGTACTCGCTATCAAAATTCAATGTCTTTAAAAGGCAATTAATAAATTTCAAAATGAAAGATTCTGTCATTTTAATGAAACGGGGAGTAATCTTTTACTATTAATGTCGCTTTCCATTATGAGGTTAGATCTGCCAACTCTATGACTGATGCTTTAGCCAAGTAAGGGGTTGAGAGGTTGTCTCCATGGGTGGGCGTGGTTATGTAATTGGGAGTGGGAGTGATACAACAATCTTGCACCCTTCCCCTTCTATCGGTTTTCTGTGCTTTTGCTCTTTGTATGTTGTTCTCTTCTTAACGAGAGTTTTTGTTACCAATCACAATAAAAAAAAAATTCTGAATCTTGGCTTTCCCCTGCAACTAACTAGACATACATAGCATAAACATATAAAGCAGAGGGAATTTGTTGAACACAGGATAGATATTCGTTTATTACTTTGTAATGCATTTGTGTGCGTGTGTTCTGGCAAGGCTTGTATGGAGTGGGACTTCGTCAGAAAAAAAAAAAATCTTTATTCATTAGTACTGTCATTGTCGATAACATAAGGAACCATGAAGTATGGTTTATTTATAAACGTTACTGTTCGGTGGTTATTTGTTGCTGTAAGCTTCTTGCCAATGATTTTTTTGTGAGGAGGGTTCTTTGCATCGTGATATAATCTACAGCAGCAACACAAAACATGATATTTGTGTTAGTAGAGTAACAAACTGGTATGTGTTAGGGGTGCTCATTGGCGGGGATAGCTAGATCCTGGTCTGACGCTAACCCATATTAGTCTGGAAGAAAAAAAAAAAGAAATCAAAACAACAGCAAAGAAAGAAAGAAAAAGAGCCTGTAGTCTAAAAAATAAGCCTAAGTTTTTTTTGTTTAAACAGGCCAGACTGGCCTATGAATGCTGAAAGGCCCACCCAGCAAAACATATTTAGCATAAGTACGTATGTACTGCATAAATAGGTATATATATTTTGGATCAGGCTTGAGTTGCCAATCCACTAAAAGCTTAGTGGTGAAACATCTCCCTCTCCACAGAAACAACAGACCCTTGGTTGTAACCCCATTGATTAGGAACTTAAGTAGCCTGTATGTGTCTGGGTGACTGAGTATATACTAGAGCAACAGAAAAAAAGCCAGCTGCTTGACTTTCAGCCTGTTAACCAAATAGCTGGCTATAGACAAGCTTTGGCCTGGCAAGGCCCATTGACTTCCCTTACATATAATATGTAACAGGCAACACTACTTACCGATCCAAAAATAAAATAAAAAATGCAACATTACTTCTAGAGGGGAAGAAGGCTCATGCATCATCCTTATGACTTCCATAAAAATAGTAAAGGCATCTAAAGAGGGGATGTCTTTTTGCTATGAAAACTCTCGTGGCAAAGACTAAAAACTCCTCCATAAGAACCACTATCTTGTGACTTTCCATGTCTAGAAATTGAGTTGATAGTTCAAACAAGTTCATATCAGAGCTTGATAATTCTCTCTTTGAATCTAACAAAACCTTCCCAAAATGTGAAATCTTTTTGTTTAATGTGGTTTGGAGATGTCAGAGAAATATCACCTGCGGAAATGATGGATGTAGAATCAAGTTCACCATATGATGGAACATGAATACTTGAATAGTAAACACACCAGGATGTTACTCTGCAGTGTCAAGAGCAGAGGGCAGAACTTCTTCAAGGTACTTCTCTGCACCTGCATATTGCCTTCTCTTGTCCTCAATAGCCAAAGCAGCAAGGGCTTTATCCTGCATAATGAGGATTGATTTCGGAGACACATTTACATTTACCTGATTAATCAATTACATATCATAACTTTGAGATTGGGATGGTGGTACATACAGGAGGCAAATCCTGGTAGCTTCTCAATCTATTCAAAATGGCCTTTGTCTTCTTCTCCAGCTCCTTTTTGTGCTCAGCCATTTTTATCTATCTGGCGTGTAACCTACACAATTTAGGAACACCTGTTCCCACAAGAAATGTGTGTTTCAGAACTCCAGGAAACAGCAAAGAGATGCTACAAGTATAAATAAATGAAAAAAAAAATTTGAATCATACCAAAAGAAAGATGCAACTTTATTTTTCATGTTTGTTTTTCTTCCTTTTACCTTCTTGAATACTTCTTCACTCAATAGGTTTTTAACTGCCTGTGACTAATTACTGATACTAGTAAAATTCCCTTTTGCTCTCTCCTCCATAAACATGTGAAAATTATTTAATAAAGAAACTAGGATGTACCTTATAATTAGAATAGTGTTGCATTTATTGCCGCTCTTTCGAGACCATAAGAGCAAGATTTTTCCTCCAATTTAGAATTTGAGCCTCACCAGTAGCTACTTCATCATCAAACTTTTGAAGGGTTCTGTAAATAATAATAATAATAATAATATGTAGTTCTTACATAAACACATTTCTGATACACACAAAACAAAAGTATGTTCGGGGTTCGTCACCTGCGCGCACTTGGCACAGTGGTTAAGATGTTAAAATCCTCCCATTAGGATCCACATGTGATTAGAACTTGACAATAGGGTCGCAACAAAAAGTAAAGTTATGTTTATGGGTTAAGAAGCTTCTACAAAACATTGATATCAGAAGAGGACAGTTGAGTGAACACTCTGATATCTCTACTATGGTTCTTTTTTAGAGCTCTCTCTCCTGTTGTTCCGAACCACGCGGGGGTAGATGTCTGATCCAAATTGAGACATATGGGGAGAGTGTAGGCTAATCGTTAGAGGGTTTGGAATCGTTGTAACGAGTTGTCCAATTCCTACATAGTAAAATCCTCATAGCCGCGTAAACGTAGGCGAGTTTGCTGAACCACGTAAATCTGTGTCATGTGGATTGCTTGTCGTTGTGTTTGATCATGCGTGTTTGCCTTAATTTATCCCCAACAATTTGGCCATACACTCTTATATGTTATTAAGATGGCTAGTGCCACCTGATGACTTACAACTGCAACATTCTTTACAGAATTTGCATCGTGCCTTTTCCACTATGGTCTTAGTGTGATCTTTAATCCCATTATAGTCAAAATATTTTCAAACTTTAGAAGTCGATTTTCTTTTCTTCTTAGTTGAGGTTTGAAGTTGGACAACAAATTCATGAGTGCTTTTTATCTTTAAATCTCTATCCAAATTGCAGTATTTGAATCATTCAGACTAAATTTAAAGCTAAGTTGTTGTTGTGATCATCCAGTCATATTGCAAAAATAAGGTTTATAAAAAAAAAATTAATAATATAAAAATTTTTTATTTATCTATTGTGATAATTTATATAAGAAAGGGGAGAAGATGAGACTTATTATATAATATTACTGTGTATCATCATCATCACTATCATCATCAAAGCCTTGTCCCAACTATGTTTGGGTCGGCTACACGAATTATATTTCTCCATTCCGATTTATTTTGAGCCAAATCTTCGGATAAGTTACACCTCTTCATATCTATTTTTACTACATCAATCCACGTCCTCTTTGGCATATCCCTTCCTCTTGTTAGGCCATCAAGCTTCACGGCCAAACTTTTCCTTACCGGCACCGTTACTGGCCTGCATTAGACATGCCCAAACCATCTCAAACGGACTTATCTAATTTTATCCCCTATTGTTGGTACCCCTAAATGCTCTCAAAAGCGCTCATTTCTAATTCTATCATTCCTATTTTTACCACACATCCACCTCAAAATTCTCATCTCTAATATATTCATTTTGTGCATATGATGCCTCTTGATTGACCAATATTCTACTTTATAGGTCATAATTGGTCTAATCGTTGCCCTGTAAAATTCTCCTTTTAAACTTGTTGGCATTCGTCAGTTATACTATAGAAGCAAGTCTCTACTTCAACCATCCCGTTTTAATCATATGTTCGATGTATTCATCAATCTCCTCGATCGTCCTTACTAATTATAGCGCTAAGGTAGTGGAAAGAATCACTTTGTGGTATCTCATTGTCATTAATTTTCACTGTAGTTTCAGCTCTTTCTATATGCCCATTAAAGTTACAAACTATATATTTCGTCTTTATACAGCTTATTTTAAAGCCTTTGGATTTTAAAGTCTCCACCATCTCTCGAGTTTTGCATTCACATCATTTCTTAATTCGTCTACCAACACAGTTTTACTA
Organism: Persea americana; assembly: GCA_029852735.1. Taxonomy (NCBI): domain Eukaryota; kingdom Viridiplantae; phylum Streptophyta; class Magnoliopsida; order Laurales; family Lauraceae; genus Persea; species Persea americana. The sequence goes on from CM056812.1 coordinate 5,015,524, forward strand.
TGTGTATACTAAAAAAAATCCAAAATTTAAATTAATTAATAAATACTTTGAAGAGAGAGTTATAGAGAAGTTCTTAGAGAGAAACAGAGTTCCTTGAGTAGTCTTGGCTCCCCAAACCAATGATGGCGGCCCGATTTACACCCCTAGTTGGGCCTATAATAAAATGCGTTCGGCCCCCTTGGTTGACTGCCAGAAAAAAAATGTTCTATGAACTATGCTTAGATATCTTTTGTATACAAGGTTTCACTCTTTGGGCAGGGCTTTACCTCCCAATGTATACTATATATGTACTTCACTCAACACGTTAGTCAAGCCTATAAAAAAAAAAAAAAAACTTCTAGCCCGCTTGGCTAACTACCGAAGGAAAAAAAAAAGGTTCCATGAGTAATGCTTAGATCTGTCATAAAATCCCTTCCTTCCTCCTACCTACAATTGGTTAATGGCTGAGAGGATCCGGATTCAAAAAATTTATATCTTGGTGGGGTCCACTGGAATCATATCATCTAGAATGGGAGGTGTTTTTGCTTTTTTCTATTTTAAGTTAGATGATAGGCATAGGGGTATATTTGTCCTTTCCTTCTTTACATATTTGCGCACACATATATATAGGGTAATATTCAGGTGGAAGCTTTTCTCACATATTATGTGAGAACTTTTTCGTGAGGCCCAATTGTGGGCCCCATTTTGGGATGGGACCTGGGGGGATGAAAGGATCTATATGAGACCATCCCAAGTATCAAGTTTGGCCTCAAACCCATTTCTCTAATCCCTTCATCCGTGGCCCACAAGTTTAATGGCTTCATATTCAAAAAAATATTCAACACTCAATCCAACAGTTCAATTCATTCGGATGTGTGCCAGTCCTTATGATTAGTGACTATCATGGGGTTACCTGTTGGTTGCTAGGTTTGGATGGGTTGCTAGTTGGGCCTCTCAAAAAAGTTCTCATATACTAGGTGAGAACTAGTTCTCACTTGAATATTTCTCATATTTGTATATATGGGTTCATCCCTGCGTTGGTAGGTTTCTCTCTCCGCATGAGCATGCATTATCTCTCTCGGGCTAGGTTCCCAGATAGGTTGCAACCCCTTTGCCAACTTACCAAAAGAAACACTTGCATTTGTATATATATGCATTTGAGGATTTCTTTTAGATTTATTTTTAAGGCATTTGAACTCATGACCTACGTACATTTCTCATGTCCTAGCCAGATGAGTGAAAGCTCAGGTGTGAGTGGGACTACTTGGAATAGAGGTGGGGTGGGCAAAATTTTCATCTTATGACAATTACCTTAGAATTGCAACCCAAGTGTCAAAACTTGAAAGTATGGAAAGAAGTTGGGCCTAGTTCAAAGGCTAAGTGATTTTGCGAGCATCACGATTTGCATGGGCATCCCACCCACTTAGGTGGGTGAATGAATATTTAAATACATATAAAAAATCAATGCATCCGTAAACTTACACTTGTGGGGCCCACCCTTGGTCCATCCAAAATGACCAAACACACAACCCCTCTGAAGTACACATGTCCACCAATTTTCGGTTAGATCCGAATTTATTGGACCGTTGGATCGACTGTGTACCGATCCGAATGGACTTTTGACCATTAAACTTTTGGGGCTTAGATGAAGATAATAGAAATCACAGTTGGGGTTGATTTTTTGCACAGATGAAGGCCCCATGGAGTCCTTGAAATCCCCTACATCCCCATCCCCATGTGGGTCCCTAGATGGGGCCCAACAAATACTTGAGCTTAGGAGAGCTTTGCCCTTCTAATATATAATAGACTTTAGATTAGATGGTTAGAAATATTCAATTTAATTGGATTCAGACCAAAACCCTAATTTAGTGCCCACCTATTCAATTGTCAAGACCCAAGGCTCCACCATGATACCATGTCTCAACTGATCTTTTGAATACTAAAGGAAAAGACGGACTTATTCTCACTAATACAACTCTTTTAACTTTATTTACAAGGAAAAAGAAAACTCTTTTAACTTCAAGGGATTGCTCAGTTGATTGGAAAGTGGAAACCATGCATGCCCAGTGATTGATTCCTTGTATGTCTCTCTTCCCACGTGGGCTAGTTTCTCTTTCCGCATGTGTGGGCTATCCTTCCCACTTGTGTCTGCTTCAAGAACTAGTTTTGTTGGGTCAAGTACCAAACCCTCATCAGCAAAAAAATAAAAAGAAATTTTTTTTTGAAAGATGCTAACTAATGGGTCATCTATAGCTTCACATATAGAACTGTCTTAATCTTGACTACCAAACAAGAAAATTTTTCTTAAAAAAAAAAACAAAAAAAAAAAAAAAAAAACATGAAAATTTAAGTTACAGTTGGAAGTAATAATTGTCTAATAGAGTCCGGTTATGCCATTGAAAACTATTAAATGCGTGTTGGAGTTTTTAATGTGGGGTTATAACTAAGAGATAAATGTAGGGACTGGTTCTCTTTGAATGTATACTTGTGGTGGTGAGTTAAAGACTTAAAGTTGTGTGAAATAAATCAGTGGCAGTAGACTTGATAATTGAAATTTAATGAAAGCCTTCAATTATGGTCTCTATGTCACCTCAAACTAACTTGAGGAGAATAATAATGATGTTAGAGAGAAAGACATGGGGATCAATGAGACTAGGAAAATATCATCCAACTTGAAAAGGACTGGTTGTTTGCAATTCCACATGGGGTCACATAAGTAACAAGATATGTGTGGTGGCTGTCATCACAACCATCCAAATCAATGACTTTTGATTGTTGTTAAGTGCTCATGAGCCTACCAAAGGCCCTTCTATCTTTTGTGCAGAAGAGAAAAATCTTCTATTTATGGGGTGCTAGCTATGATTGCTTGAGGAATTGAAATCAGGGGAGTGGTAGCTTATGGTGCCACTTGGAACAATCTTTCTTGAAAATGTGGATGGGTTCTAGATTTGATCTAGACCACTCATTCAAGGCGGCCCCACTATTAATTGGTCATTATGTAAATAACCCTAGAGGTGGAAATGAGACGCAACAAAAAGATAGGGACAACCATTATGTACTAAAAGTGAAAAGTTTATTTAAAATTTGTTTGTAAGATGTCTAGAAAAGGATTACATATTCAAGAAAGTGGGAAAAAGGAAGAGATCATTAAATAAAATAACAGGGAGAAAAATAACCATAATGCAAAATAGTGTTATTAGAACATATAAGGTTATAAAGATGATTAAGTAAAAAATCAAGGATTTGTGTTTTTTTCCTCGCGTTTTAACTAATACATTGCGATTGTGCAATATAAATTATGTTGAGCAGTTGCAATATAGGGGCATTTTCATATGAAAAACAGGTCTCCGTACAGTTATTTGCTAAAACTTTAAATTTTATATTGTGAAAAAGATGTTTAGCAAATGCTTTCCCGTAACTTTATAATTATGATTGAATCGACTAACAGAGCTCGAAAAACTACCCTAGATAGATGGGTTAACACTTTCTACGGCAATCTTGTACTCATCTACCTTGACAAGATTTTCTTATAAATGTTCCAAGAAAGTTTAAAAATGGAATTATCTTCTCATAACGTTGTCATGAGGCATGACAAAATATGTGATATAAGGAGAGGGAATCCGGATCCAAACAGCAAACCCTGTTTGGACCAGTGAGGGGGTGACACATGGGACGAGGTGCTTTTTTTTTTTATTATTCTTTGTAAGAGATGAGTCAGCTGATATGACATCCTGGTCCCATGTGTCACCCTCTCATTGGTCCAAACAGGGCTTCGCTGTTTGGTCGAAACGGAGATCAGGACTCCTAAACTAAGTACTGAGGCTTGAGTACAAAAAAAAAAAAAAAAAAAAAAAAAAACGTTTCTAACGAAACCAAATGTGTCTTTATCAATTTGTAGTTTGTTCATATTTGTGCATACATGTACCTATTTGGTCAAATTATATTAACAATTTTAATTTGTATATGCTTATAACTTTGTAGTTGTGCATATTATTTAATGGGAGGTGCTCCTATGAGAGGCACTCTCACCAACTTGGTGAGAGATGGGTGGGGGCCCTCACATTTAAGTTGGGGTCCTTGCATTTAAGTTGGTGAGAGTGGATATGGAAGTGAGGGCCCCCACCCATCTCTTACCAAGTTGGTAAGAGTGCCTCTCATAGGAGCACCTCCCTTATTTAATTTAACTAGAATAATATCACTCTTATCCATTGGAAACAACAATGAAACCATAGATTATAAGGAAGCAAGAACCAAACAGTAACCAAATCAATAGAAAAACTCCAGTAGATAATTGAGTCTGGATCTGGATCCTGATTTCGAACCCGATAAGAAATTGGGTCCAAATCTAAAACCATATAGGCAAACACCAGGGACCCGTTATAATTATATATTGTTAGATAATTTTGACCCTAATTGTTAGATAAAATTCATCATACTATATATTTTAAATTTTTTTCATTTAGCACATTTTACGAAATTAATATTTCATACAATCTTTTCATAATTTTAAGAAAACTTAAAAATATTAATTAGGATTTCATTTGAATTGGGTCTGAATCCTAATCCTAGTCTGAAACCAACCTTTCTTTTGGCATAACTAGGATTATTTTGGGCATATTTTGTATCGAGATATGTATAAATTGGATTACTCACCACTATTTATTTTCTTCTTTTTTGCTAATATGGAACTTTTGATTTTGATTGGGTTGTGTTTCATTATAGTTAATCTGAGTTACTTAGATTAATAGACAACTGATTTTTCTTTTAGCAATGTATAAAAAACTGTCTTTTCAAATGGACTTTTCTCCTTCATAGAGACAATGACTAGTCCTAACAAATAGGAAACAAACCTAAGAAATTGGAAACTAGTTGCAAGCATATCTCCACATCCAACAAGACTTTTCAAACTACTTCAACATTCGAACAACCAGGTAGGCTGTTACATATATATATATATATATATATATATATATAAATACACACACTAGTGGAGCCTTGTACGTCAGGTAGGCTGTTACATATATACACACAGTAGTGGAGCCTTGTACGTGCATACTCTTTCAGTATGATAATCTGGAAAAATAAAGTCCTTGAAAAATTCAATATTAACGATCCCAATGGAGAATGACCAGCTTACATATAGCTCAATTTTTTTGGCTAATTAAGCAATTTACAATCACTTATTGTTCTTATGAAATTCAGTAAAAGCTTCAATAGAAAAAAGTAAGAAGAAGATGGAATAACAAGATATATGGAAGGAAACTAACAGAAAAAAAGTTAAAAACCAACATTTTCTTGCCATACATGATTAGGCTAAACACTCACCAATTTCAATATAGATCGATCGTCGGGCCTATTTTCCATTAAAATTTTGTCTAAAACCTAGCGCCAAATACATACCAAATTCATGTTGAGAAGCACCGAATGGCAGTAATACTAATACAAAGAAATTTGAATATCATGGAAAGAAACAACATTGATATGTCTAGATGAGGACCAGAGCAACAACTTAAAAAGCTTTCTTGAATTAAGATGACATCGCTACCAAATTTTGAACCATGTACATTTGTGGCACTTCTATTAGCTTTTTATGTATCATAAATCAGTTCTGTTATATTCTAATTTTGTAGTAAGTGAATCTTTGAAACACATATCATAATTTGAAGCAAGAGAACCAACTATAAAGAGATGTTTAGCCATACACTCTCAGGGTGGGCACAACTACTTCCTTCAAACTTCCTAAGAAAATTTAATGGAAAATTCATTATCCTAACATTATAGCAATGTGGTTGCAATGTTGGACAAGAATCAAGTCCAAGAGTAATACTGGTTCGACCTGAGATGATGCTTTGGATGAAGCATGCGAAATCATAAAGAAAGACAATTAGCACCATCAAACACAGTTTAGCACGTAAAAAGATAATGAAGGAATGCATGTTGCCAGAATTGCCTAAAACAAAAAAACAGGGGCCCTAAAGCAATCACTTTAAATCAACATAAGAGGGTGGATCTAAAAAGATGAGTCGGCGTATTAAAATGATGGATTCCATTGCATCATACCCATAAAAGCTTGAAAGGAAAAATAAAATACCTTATCATAATTCAAGAAGTTATCATAATTCAAGAAGTAATAAGACAAGCCATTAGTCACTTATATTAGATGTTAGTTTGATATACAGCAATAAATTTTAAAAGAAAACCAACTTGCATTTAATGAAGAAATCAAGAAAAGGCTTACATGACAAAAATCTGCATACACTTGCATATTCACAAAAAAAACTTTCATGAAAACACCATACTTTCTTAGTAAACGGGATATATATATGTCCCAGTATTTCTTTTTCTGATTTGACCCAAACATACTATCAAACCACATAAAATATTTTTCTATATTTTTTAGAGTGACTATTTGGCTTGATCTACTCGTGCATAATGTTTTGTATCGATTGTGGCTTTCTACTGCACCCTAACATATTTGCTAGTATACATAGGAATTCATAGTAAAATAAGCTTTGCTGAAAGATTATTAAAGAAGTGAGGGGTGAAAAGCACGAGGTTATGGATGCAAACGGGACCTTGACCATTGTGAGATTTGAGTTCCAGGGTAATGGATGAGCATTCATCTCTCATTTTTCCTCAAATCAAATTCCATTAAAAGAGAGGTTATTTGATTGTCATTTTTTAATATTCATGTATGATTTTACATTTTAACCATTAATGAAAATCTGAAGCCCTATAACTCTTAGGAACTACAGGAGCGATTTTCTGTCATTCCCTATAAAGTTTGATGCACTAAAATGTGTAACATGTTACAATTATTTTTTCTTTTTTCTTTTTTTTTTTTTCCAGAAAGAGGGGAATGCATTAAACGATTAAAAAAACAATCATAAATGGGCCAAACCTTCTGCGAAAACCACTAATGCCAAAGATGACATACAACATGTGACCAATCCACCAAGTTGGCTAATACAACACAAAAACAATCAAAACAACATTACAAAAAAAAAGCTCAACTGATCACTACCTCCCCTGAATGTTACAATTATATTTCATTTCTAATATTGTTGGTTATTTTTTTAATATTCTACTTTTCTTCATTTTTAATCGCTTATAAAAATTTAAAGTAAATTTCACTATTTCAGTAACATAAAAAAAAAGGTCCAACATTAAAAAGAGATTTTCTATTGTCACAAAGCTCACTTTGCCGAATGTTGTTGGAGCACTAAATGTTTAAAATGTCACAATTCTATTTGACATATTTCATTTCTAGCATTGCAAATTGAATGAAGCAAAATACCAACCAACCAGAACAGTACCCAACTCATAGCTTTAAACGGATAAACAACAAATCACAAGGATTCCACGTAATTTTTGGCATTCTTATCTTTTCCTCTGACAAGCAAATCGTGTCTTTACAGGCATTGGGATCGAAGTTGAAATTTCCTACACATGAAAATCTCAATTGAAATTTCTCATTTGAGTTCTTGCAGCGAATGTACAAATTCTTCAAACATAACCCTTTTCATGAACATTTGAGCTAAGCATTTCATCGAACTATAATAATACGAAGTTGAGCCCACAGATGTGTAGTTCTCTTTGATTATATATATATATCATATAATTTAATAATACTAAGTGAGGCCCACATATGTGTAGAGAAAAAGCATGACAAGTTCTTCTACTAAGTGGGGCCCACAAATGTGTAGTTCTCTTTTATTTTATATATGTATAATATAATAATACTAAGTGGGGCCCACATATGTGTAGATGTAGAGAAAAAGCATGACAAGTTCTTCTACTAAGTGGGGCCCATAGATGTGTAGTTCTCTTTTATTTTATATATATAATATAATAATACTAAGCGAGGCCTATAGATGTTGTAATAATATTAAGTGGGGCCCACAGATGTGTAGAGAAAAGCATGACAAGTTCTTCTACTAAGTGGTATAATATAATAATACTAAGTGGGGCCCACAGATGTGTAGATATAGAGAAAAAACTTGATAAGTTCTTATACTAAGTGGGGCACAGATGTGTAGTTCTCTTTTATTGTATACATATATATAATATAATAATACTAAGTGGGGCCCACATATGTGTAGTTCTATTTTATTTTTTATATATATATATAATATAATAATATTAAATGAGGCCCACAGATGTATAGAGAAAAAGTATGACAAGTTCTTCCCTTTTATTGAGGTCAACATATGTGTAGTTCTCTTTTATTATATATATATATATATATAATATAATGATACTAAGTGGGGCCCACAGATGTGTAGAGAAAAAGCATGACACTTTCATCTCTTTTATAATGAGGGTATAGATATTATATTATTATTATTATTATGTAATAATAATATATTATTATATTATAATATTTGGGGTGGGCCCCACAAAGGTGTAGTGAAAATATTTGTAATTTCTTATAATAATATATTATTATATTCTATTATAATATTATGTGGTATGCAATATTCCCTCTTTTATAATAAGCAGAATAGATACAGTAGATAGCTAAACAGCCAAGAGGCCCATTTCTGGATAACTTCCAGCAAGCGGGGGCATTTTATCCGAGGAATGTTGCACGTACATTCATAAGTGGGCAACAACGGATATGGTGCCTTTTTATTTAAGCCTACTACATGGCTATAGTCTATAGATACTTAGCTAGTACAAGCTACAATAGAAGCAATGAGAACAACGGAAGCCACTTCTGGTTCGGGTTCCCAGTAAATCCCGAGAGGATTATCTGGTGAAGGCTTGGATCGGATCGTTTCACTTCCATCACCATTCCGCTGGCCATGTTCCAAATAGTGCCAGCGTTCGTAAACACCCAGCGTTGGTCCTCGGACCCAGGACCGCAACTTGAAATGATGATAATGATTTCTTGGGAATTATAATGACTAGAGGTGAGGCAGCGGTCTTGGTTCTCCTGAGGGCGTATGGTACCATCTGGATAGAGAGCCCATTTCTGATCTTCACATTCCACCACCCACATGGCGTTTCCGTTTGCTTGCATACAGAGATCATCAAACCCAATAATGAAAGTAACGAAAGGTTCTGTATTATTGCTAGCGAACCAGCCTTGCCGGGAGGCATTGATGTTGGTCTCCACTGTGAGTATTGTGCCATTGTCCCCGGACTCTGTACTCAAGACCAGACCTGATTTAGGATTCTTGATGGCTCCATTCTCCCATAGTTGCCAAAGGGTGGCAGCTTTCTCGGCAGCGGCGCAATCGTAGATCATCACGTGGGTTCCTGGGCTACTCCCGTTAGTTGTCAAGCACATACTGTTGGACCGAATTGTCCCATCTTCTCTCAAGGTCCACAGCTGATTCACTTCCAAAGTCTCTTGACAAGGCCACAACTGTATTGGGTTCCCGTTGTTGTAGCGCCCATCCCTCACATCAACACACAGACCATTTCGACCGCTGATGCACACCGTGGGGTCCGGATACGGAAAAGTATCATCATCATCATCATCATCATCATTATCGTTGAACTCCTTATCTACATTTGTTGCCACATCTGCATCAACAACAACAGGCCTTATCATAAACATATCATGATCGATAAAGTGCTGATGATTCGTAGTCGCTGCTCGGTCTGATTTTGATTTGCAGATCGCAAGGCCTTTAATTGCAGGATGATTCGTGTTGTCCACCTGATTAATTAGTTTGACTGGTTTTAAAAAGACTCCTCCTTGGTTGGATTGCTGGATCCCTCTGGAGAGGGCTTTCCACTTTTTCTCGTACCTGAGCATGGTGTGATTCGGGCAAAACACTTCTACTTCAGGAATTCTTTTGCGCACATGGTACACGATATATGTGAATCGCGCTGCCTCTGCAACCATCTGGATGACAACTATAAGGGAACTGGCTATGGGGCTTTGTTGTTCTATCTTGCTGAACCGGAGGGTTGTGATGGCCCTTTCAAATGGGCCCATTCCCAGCTTGATCTTCTCTCTACTCTGATTAGCGACTCCTTCAAGGTCTACATAGCTGCCAGAGAATGTCAATGTTTTTCGCGTTGTATTTGGAAAAAGCTTAGCAAATGCAGGGTCAGGTTTAACTTCCTTTAAGAAGAAAGATTTGACTTTCACTCATATAAGCCACCACATATGCATCGGTGACATCTACTGCCAAAGTGATGGAATGCGCAGCACAATTTGAGAGTTCCACCAAAACAAACCGCTCGGAATCTCGCACTTTTGATGGCTCACGCGTCACAGGTATTCCATGCGACTCCTGTCCGCTTGCCAATTGAGCTCGTACAGCCTTTATGAATTCCTCGTAGCTAGATTTTGTGACATTTACGGTGGTAAACCTCACCACCTGGTAATTGAATGTGTGTTGTTCTGCTGCCATTAAGGTGCATGACCAGCTGAGTGTGTGTTGTTCTACTGGGCATGACCAGCTGAGGGTGTGTTGTTCTACTGGGCATGCCCAAGCTGGTCCAACCACTGCATTCCACCAAAACCATGTTGCCAACACAATCCACACCTTCATATTTCCTCCCATTAGAACTACTGCTGTGGAGATTGAATGATTAATCAACTTTCACTTTTGACCCCTGAAAAAATATAGGAAGATGGTCAAAGTCAAGCTAATCAATACATGAATCTTTAATGACATGATTTTTCTTTCCAAACCACTTCTCAAAAATCTGATGAATATTTTGAAGGAAAGAAAATCTTCCTTTCTCATTCAGTTTTCCAAAAATTTCTATTTTCTCCTGAAAAGATAGAAAAGAGGTCAAAGTCAACGGCATATATGAATCCATAAATAAAGAAGGAAATTCATATCTACACCCAAATCATAACCCTATCAAAAGAAAGAAAACAGAGGAAACCATATATATCTACAAAGAACTGACTTATTAAGATGGAAAAGAGGACGAAAAGAGACACTTCTAACCAGAAAAAAAGAATTCTACTCAAGCAAAGATGATATTAAGGAGCCCCTGGCCTCAAAACTCAATCTAACTTGCTCTATGTATAGGGTCATTATCTGCAGTGGCGGACCTAGGATTCTCGTTTAGGTGGGGCTAAACTTTTGCTAGAATTTTTTCACATTAACAATAGCCAAAGAGAAAATGTATTACATTTAAATGGACGCAAAATATTTAACTATATCAACTAACATATGATTTTTGTTTGAAATGATGACTATATTCATTTCTCCAAAATTTACAATATATCTATTATACTAACAACAAAAAAGCCTCAAAAAAATATGGGCAATCCAATCATCCCCAAAAAGAAAGGGTTGACAACCTCCAAAGAATCAGGGTATCAATCCGAAGAAAGAAGTACATATGAATGATTGGACATCAACTAACATATACTTCTCTCATCAAAAGTCATCCCAACTCCAAAACAAAGTTTTTACAACTGCCCTCTACAGTAAGGTCAATTACATCAGAATCCTCGCCAACAACCAATAATCACCATTTATAACATAGGATAAAGAGATGATTTTAAATAATTTTTTTTACTAACACCCAATTTGTAAATAAACTTTTAAACTACAACACCCAAATCACAAATCCTCAAGAAAGTAGCACATCAATTGACAAACAACTACAGCTATAATAAAGAAACTCTAAAGAAGTAATAAACATTATCATGAAAAATTAGCACCTCTCTGTTCTTTTCTTATGCTCCAAATAGTTCCTTTGTCATATGAATCCAAATGAGAGCCCACTACCCACTGCAAAATAAATTAGTACCTCTTTTTAGTTGATATTCTTTACATACAGCAAAATGAATAGCTGCATAAATGTCCATAATGTTGAGTTCTAATTCATGTAGAGCCCACTGCCCACTTATAATTTCCTTCATCTACATGGTAGGTAACATCTGCCGACTGCTGGCTCCCATAAATTAGGACCGGCCTAATTCAAACTCATGTAGAATGTATGATGTATCTAAAGTTAAAGCAAAATAAAATTATATAATTAACTACCACATTCTTTGATGCCATCAAATTAAGTGTTATAATCGATAGATGATCATAATTTACGAGAGGTGCAGAAAACTATCCATGGTTCAACTCTGTTCATTTTTCTCCACATCTAAAAAATACCCACAAGGGTTGAAAATTGTTAAACTTTTGAGGCCCATAATTAAGGATTAGGATGATCTAATAATGAGGACCATTATTGGCACACCTCTGCTCCATACCAAGACCATTATTGGCACCCACACAAGTTGCAGTTCGAAAATATCTCTCTCTCTCTCTCTCTCTCTCTCTCTCTCACAAAACTCTCTCTCCAGTGCATCCACACAAAAACAAAGCATAAATAGTCCATCAATGATAGTAAATAATAAAATTTTGAAATGTAGCACAGTTGGAGGATGCTAGTGTCCCTCAACCACGGGTTGTGAGCAAGTCATGATGTAACCAATTAAAATACAAAATAATGATGATGATCACAATAGGGTTCAGTATTAGGCTTGATGCAATTTCAAATGAACAAATACTAATTGCTAAATGATAATCACAACACTACTATCAACTACTTTTGGGAAGACACCAACTCCAATCAAACAAGAAATATAAATGAAGTTAAAATCGATCATAAACTTTACCTGTCCTGTATTAGCGGAATGATTCAAACGACAATTGTTTCCATAACCACACGTTCCTCTCTTCAAATAATATTGCCCAACCCTTATCCATGATTGACAAATCTCACTCATTCATAGATTAAACAAGAACACCAGATCCAAAAAAAAAACCCAAAATCAAGTAACGTAATAAAGAGAACCATAAATAAAAAGCCCTAAAGCGAGATAACCCTAACCATCAAACATAAATTTAAAAAAAAAAAAAGACCCTAACATCTCCGTCACAAATCTCACTCATTCATAGATTAAACAAGAACACAGGATAAATAAAAAAAACAAAATCAAGTAATATAATAAAGAGAGCCATCAAATGTAAATTAAAAAAAAAAAAATAGAACCCTAACTTCTCTATGCAATGCCTAAAATAATGAATGGAATCATTAATCATAGAAGATAGGGAGAGAAGGGGGAGAGGGAGAGAGAGGGGGAGAGGTGACAATGACATAGTCACATAGAAGTACAATTAAAAGGACTAAAAGAGGGAGAGATAGAGAGAGAGAGAGAGAGAGTCCATAGAGAAAAATGCAGAGGGAGAGTGAGGGGAGAGAGAGAGGCGACTGAGAGAGAAGGGGATAGATTTACCTGAAGCCGAACGAGGAACAATTGTCACAACCTCACAAGCATCCGACAAGAAGCGATGCATTCGAAGGAAGAAGCCAGAAGGAGCTGACTGAGGTTGAAAGGAGTGAAGAACACAAGAACGAAGTATGGTTTTTTTTTTCACTTCATTCATCGTTTTTTATAGGGGTTGATGGACTTAAACTGGACTTAATCATATGGGATGTGGGCCTTTATTCATGTGAGAGCGTGGGCCAGTGGCCCAATACAACTTTAAAGGGAATTTCAAATTTGATCTGGGGCGGCGGCCAGATACAAGTAACGTAGGTCCGCCGCTGATTACCTGTATGCTGCCCACGTGTAGCATGTTTGATGGTCGGGTCACAATCCAACTCAGCTGGTTTTTAAAGCCCGTTGTAAAGTTGGAAACACGCATGCAGTGTCTTAAAGCAAGAGGGCAAGTCCGGATTCGCTGATCATTAAAATGGGAGTTCAGTGAGTAGGTTCTCTTCTAGGAACGTAGGAAACTAACCGCCTTTTATTATTATTATTATTATTATTGGGTTTTTTTTTTGTTTTAAATGTATTTATATAAAAAAAAAACTATTATTTTTAATATATTATTCAAGTAGCCCGAGACTTAAACCTGTGAATCACACAAGCACTCCATACTAGTCAACAATAAAAACAGGAGGCAGTTGGGAGCGTAACATGTGCAGAACGCTGGAGACACTTGTGACAATTTACCCCTTCACTTTATTATTATCTTCGTAACATGTTTGGAGACGGTTGGGCTGGGCTTATTTTGGAAAAAGGCTGCCCATGTGACAACATTAAATGCTGTCCAAGTGTTTCCATGCCTCCCTCATAGTTTTTAAAATTTGAAAAAAAGGCCATGGTAGTTTTATAAACTCAAAATTAGATCTTTAGCTTATTTTATAAAGAATTGAATGTGGAAAATATGATGGATGGGATCCTAAGTTTTCTGAAATTATAAACTATGGCCACTGATGATTGCTTCAAATCGACTCTTGGAAGTCTTTATGCAGTCGCAGGCTATCCATATTAAGCAACAGTAGAAATCTAAAGCAGAGCGGGCCACAGAAAGACATCGAGAAAAAGAAGAACGAACCACCGAAAGAGCACAGGCCGATCGAGACATGGCAGGATTTCAAGCCCAAATTCTAGAATTAACAAGTCGGGCAACTCAACTAGTGCTAGTTGTTATGCCTCCGACAAAAATGGATCCGAATGACCTATTTGAGAAATTTCGAAAGAGGTGCCCTCCAAAATTTCACAGCTCAAAAGGTCCTCTGGTGGCAAACGATTTTATGGAACAGCTGGAGCAGATTTTTGCAGTTTTTAGGTGCACGCAGAAGCATAAAGTTAGTCTATCAGCTTACATATTTAGAGGAATAGTCCTCCAATGGTGGAATTCGATTAAAGCAGTAATCCAAGCAGACACAGTTGAAGAGGAAATTGCATGGACAACATTCAGTAAAGAATCTATGGATAAGTTCATTCCTAAGTATGTCAATGATCAGTGGAAGAAGGATTTTTAGAATCTGAAACAAGGTGATGTGTCAGTGCAACAGTATGGGCAACAGTTTACCAGATTGGCTAAGTACGCTCCCACACTTATTACGCCAGAGGAAGAGAAGATAAGGCGTTGATGGCCTTTCAACTGACATTTACATGATGACTGGAGATAATCAGCGCTGACTATTTCAAGATAATGTTAAGAGTGAATATTGGGTTGAGTGTGCGCTAAAGAAGAGGGCTATGCAACGACAGGCCAAAATACAGTAGAATCAGATAAAGCAGTCGGTAAGTCAGAGTAATCAGAATAACCCATAGCGACAGAAATTTCAGAGTCCACCGGCGGCCAATCCGATACTACGTTGTGAGCGGTGTGGAAAGAGTCACCCGATAGAGCCGTGCCACAGGCAGTTAGGGGCATGTTTCAACTGTAAATAGGTTGAACATCGGGTCAAAGATTGTGCTAAGGGGGCAGTCAATTATCATCATCTCAGACAGTGAGACCTCGTGCTCCTACCCAACAGCAATGGAGGACAGTACCTCAGCATGAACCGCAACAGGCAGGCCAACAGTTTCCTCAAGCCTCGCAACAACAGCAGCAACAGTTTGAGGCCTTTCGGAATCAGCAGTTCAGGGGACAAGCTCCTCAGTAGTAGAGGCAAGTTTAAGGTCACCAAAGGCCGCCGAGGTCGGCTCAAGGGCAACAGAACCAACCCAAGCAGGGCAGGGTGTACGCTTTTACCCATGAGGATGGAGATGCTTCGGCGGACGTCGTTGAAGGTACCGTTCTAATCTCAGATGTAGAAGCTAACACTATTTTTTATCCAGGATCCACGCATTCTTTTGTCTCACATGCATTTGTTAAAAATATTGATGGCTGTGGAGCAAAATTAGAACTTGCCTTTGTAGTATGGACCCAGTAGGGATGCAGGTCTGTTGCCACCAATAATTTTCAAGTACCCAAGTTTGGGGTTGGGGATTTCTTTTTACTTACCGATTTAATTCTTTTATTGATGAAAGACTTTGATGTCATACTTAGTATGGATTGGTTAGCAACCTATAGGGCAATGATGGAGTGTCTCAATAAGACCATAAAGTTGACGCTGCAGTCCGATACAATTGAATATATGGGCCAAAGGGAATCGATTAAACATGTTGTATTTCGGCATTGCAAGCAGAAAGACTGTTGAAGTCAAGTTGTGAAGGATATTTGACGCTTATCACGGATGTTAAACAGTATAAAGGGGTGGAGGGCATCCCATTAGTCTGTGAGTTCCCAGATGTTTTCTCGGATGCAATTCCAGGCTTACCTCCAATGAGGGAGACGGATTTCACAATTGAGTGGGTTTCAATGGCAACTCCAATTTCAAAGGCTCCATACAGAGGAGTTATGCATATCAGAAGAGGAGAGATCTTCGGTTTGAAGTAGGTGAACATGTGTTCCTAAAGGCTTCACCGACGAGTGGAACATTGAGATTCAGGCAGAAAGGAAAGTTATCCAGAATATATATCGGACCATTTGAGATCTTGGAGAGAATCGGAGAAGTTTCTTATAGATTGCCTTTACCAATGGGTTTGCCAGGGGTGCATAATGTTTTTCACGTTTCGATGCTAAAGAAATATATTTCAGATCCATCGCATGTTCTTCACTACAAGCCGTCAGAGTTACAACTGGATGTTACCTATGTCAAACGACCCAAGAAGATTATCGACACAAAGGAACAAGTTTTAAGGACTTGAACGATTCATTGGGTGCAAGAGCATTGGGAACATCATGGTCATCGAGAAGCTACTCAGGGTTCAAGTGAAGAAGCAATACCTGCATCTCCTTTCGGATGTATACTAGTCATATGGAGAACCAAAT
Source organism: Persea americana (assembly GCA_029852735.1). Taxonomy (NCBI): domain Eukaryota; kingdom Viridiplantae; phylum Streptophyta; class Magnoliopsida; order Laurales; family Lauraceae; genus Persea; species Persea americana. Next base: position 5,032,101 of record CM056812.1, read on the forward strand.
GTCCGGGGGGGGGGGGGGGGGGGGGGCGAGAATGTGACGTTTTGAATATTTATAATAAATAAATTATTTATTTAGCTATTATTATAATTGATTGTATTTTAGTTAAATACGTTATTAGTGTAAATGGGGACCACATTAGGCTTAAGTTTGGTGAGTTGGGCTTGTCAAATAGGTGATTTGACCTATAATTAACCTAGGCCCAATTTAGTGGGTATAGTTCTTCTCAAACCCAAACTCGTCTTTTATTAGAACCCAAACTCTTTTTTTATTAGAAGTATATATTCCTACCCAAACTCTCTCTCTCCTTAATTTCTACAAATACACCACCGTACATCATCTTCTCCCACAAAACTCTCTCTCTCTTGGCTCTTGCAACGTAGGAAACTAACCGCCGGTTTGATATGATCTTTATCAATCATAAAATATAGCAAGTGCACAGCTGCCTATATTAGACAGTGGCAAAAACGGATCGAACCCACAGGGAGCAAATTAAATAAATAAACTTTTTGATTAAGGAAACTAACTAATTATTAATTAAGAAAATTTTAAAAGTAAAAGCAACTAATTTAGAAAGATGAAAACTACTAATTAATGAAAGTGATTAGAGCATAAGAATCCAATAAGCATCCAATTATTTATCAAGTAACCCTAACTTGTTCCAATTTTTATTTCAAACCAAAGACAAATCAATATTTTTTACTTGGAAAATCTAACTTTAAAAACCCCTTTTTTAAGTATAAAATCCAAAACCCAAGACTTCCTTCACCTCATAAAAGAATAAAAATAACATAAGCACTACCCATCAAAAGTAAGCATAAACCATAAAAAAGATCTAAGTCCTTACCACGGTCTATCAAACCTAAGCATGGATACTCAAAAATCAATTTTTATTTCCAGAAGTTAAGAATGGAAGTTTGCCTAGGGCACGAATACAAATCTATTAATCATTAAACACATAAACATGGAACTAAGTTGAAATTACTAAACAAATAAAAAGCAATCACTTATCTTCATCCATAGCCCCAATCAAGAACTTAGCCCACCATTGCAAATAATACTTCTTGATTTGTCATTAAAAATTGCATCTTTACAACTTCTCCTTCAAGAACTTGCTTGGACAATGCCCAAAGCTACCCAAAATAAAAAAATATGGAGAGCTACAACTAGAACTAGAAGAGGGGAAAGAAGAAAAGGGAAGAAGAGAGAGAGAGAATGGCTTGGCCACTTTATGAAGGAGAATAGGCTTTTAATGTCCTACACTAGTGGCCTCCTTTTATAGTTTTGCACACCTCCTTTTGTTGAGAATTGTTCCCTCCTTGAGATGATTCTTGTCTTAGCTTTCAAGCAAAACTTCTCACTTATACAACAATTTGAATTGGAAAGGATTTGTTACTAAGTGTGGTCTCTTGAGCTCCAAATCTTGCGAAATTGAACTCCTCAAATATCTCTTATGTTGCCAATTTTGAAAACTCTTTGCAATTCCCACATAGAATTGTAATAGCCAACTTTCGGAGGTCATATCTCCTTCAATATAGTTCCAATTTATGTAATCTTGGGCTCCACGGATATCTACTCGAAAAGGGGTTTCCAACGGTGAGAAGATTAAGTTGATCCGAGACTCGATTTGAGAGTTATGCTCATTTTAGTTTTCTACCCCGGAAAGACCCGAGAATAATTTGCACATATGGAAGCTTCTATGTTTGGCATGCAATAAGGTGTGTGAGAGCCATGTTGGATGTCCAAGGCATGCTTGGACTCTTTCCTTTCTTGCTTATTTGCTTCTCTTTCCATATTTGACATGCTTCCTTACTTACAACTTTGACTAGTCAACTCTCCTTCAAGCTTTCTAGTTTTCTCTCTCTTTCTTGATTTTGGTTTCCAAATTTAGCAAGTCAACACCATCTTTCCAAATCTGAGTTTCTCCTTTTCCCTTTGAGAATTTCCAAGCTTTCCAACTACACCAAGATGCTAAGATATGTGGGCCCACCATGAAGGGTGTCCCTCCTTTGATCTCTCTGAAATTTCACCAATGCGGCCACTCTTTATTTCTCCTACACAAATAACATTAAATAGTCTCGATAATAATCAAGTGTGAGGAATTTGGATGGACTATGCATGAACCCCACATGCCTAACTTAATGCACCAAAAATTACCCAACTTTCCAAAAAGAGCACATTGTGTCAAAATTAGCAGATATGCATTGGTGAAGTTAAAAAGTAATTTTGGGTGATGAATGAGATGAAAATCACAAATTTCACAAAAGTCATGCAATGTAATGAATTTTGACCAAATTTGACTAAGATTCCAACTTTGATGCTCAAATGCATGAAATCATAAAATTAAGTGCAATTCAATGCAATTTACCTAAGTAAGTCCACAAATGCATATACAATGATGAATGAAAATTACAATTTTGTAGTCTTATCAAGGTTCTCTGATCGGAGACTATCAACATCTTCCGCGCGAAACCCTCCTTGCGAGGATACACGCGTTGGCTTTGGCAATAGGAATCGTCGTAGTCTCATCCAACCGCAAACCTAAGGCAAGTACCTAAGCATAATTTGTAGATTTAACACTTATGTTCCTCGTTGATTTGCGTATTAATGCCCTTTGATGCCCTTCAAATGATAATGTTGCCATGCTAGTTTATTTTGTGTGATTGATTCAAGTGATTACCTCATGGTGAGTTTTACTGTTGCATGTTGCAGTAATTCCGATCTACCGAGGAGCGTAGCCCACCCCCATGTGATTTTCATAAACCCCTTTTTACATCTAAGATTTTGTAATTGTGTAATACTTAGATTGGGTGGGTGGCAGGCTAGCTAGAGTTGGATTCAACACAGAGACTTTTGAAAACCAGGGAAGAGTGTAACGACCTGGAATCTGGGGTCCTTCGAATTCCGTGCCGAGACTTGTAAGCGTCACACACATAGGTTAAACAAAAGATCACATAAAGATTCAGGCTTTTACCAGCTTAAGCCAACTTGTGTTAAAAATCCAAATCTAAAAAACAAATGTAATAATATCCAAAAAAATATAAGATAATTGCAATGTTTTTAAAATGAAATAATCTAAACAATCTATTAAATCTAATTCTTCTTCATCTATGTGGCTTCGAAGCTCAAGTACGCATCCCAAAGTCTATCCCCTGGTCACCAAGATTTTCTTGAGTCCCTAAGTCCTGATTACTTGGATTGGGGCAAATCCACAAAATATCAATACAACTGAGTGAATATATATTCTAATCTATTTGTGCATTTAAACATATTCTTAGATAAGACTACACAACAAATTAAAATAACATCACAAAGTCTCATTCAAGCCAAGGTTGAAATCGGGTCAAACAAACGACAACCTCCTAGCCACCTGATAGCACCAGCCCAAAGTTCATGTTCCATAAAGGTATCAAATGTACAAAGAGTTCCCAAAACTCATTCTTGGACATCTCAAAATTATTATTTTCTGTCCCAAAACAAAATCGACTACCAAGGTCCAAAGTAAAATCGACCACTAAGGTCTAAAGTGTAAAATCGACCTCCAAGGTCCAAAGTAAAATAGACCACCAAGGTAAAAAACTAGCAAACTGTTACCACAAAAATCGACCTTCCACAAAGGGTCCAACATCAACGACTCTTACAAAAGCGGCCATACATGCTCGTGGTCTAGGGGTGTCCAAAAAGGTTCCTCTAAACAAACAAAGTCATCATATCTCAGTTTTCTAATTCAAATAGCAAATATGTCTCATCAAAATCTGATATTTAGCATGTTCTCAATATTTGTAATGGGCAAATTCCATAATCAACCCCTTCTCAAATTATCTAAATTTAATCTACCCCAATCCAAATCAAAATTGGTGTACGAGATGAGAGAGGTCAATTACATAACTCACATTTTACAGTTTTGAGGGAATTATTCAATTACCAATTTAACCATAACATATGCATATACAAACCACACAATCTGCCATGAGATCTCCACGTAATAAAGACATAAACATATTAATCCACATACATATATCAAGTCACCATTAATTCGAATAACAAAGTCCAAAATACATACTTGACAAATCAAGAACTAAAGGATGCAATTCAAACAATTTTACAATAAATAACCAGTCTTTGTTTGCAATTTCAGAAAACTTAGGATCCCATTCTCAATGTATTTCGAAGAAAATAAGTTAAAAGGGCTTAATTGGGTTCATGAGAAACTACAAGGGCTTTTTTCTAAATTCTAGAAACTTATGGGCAAGATAGATATTCTAACAGAACATTCCGTAGCGTGACTCCCATTCCAAAACGTGTCCAGGTCATCACCCCCACTTTCTCCTCTACGCACACAAGTGACTGAACCCATTAAAAAAAAAAAAAAAAACTCTTCACGCCTAAAGCTGCAGGGTGGGCTGGATAGTGGGCCCCACTAATCAAGAAACCACGAGGGGTCTGATCTCTAAGGTCGCCCAGGGCCCCACAACAGATCCTATGGTTCTGATTTGGCATCAGGTAGCCCTACTGGGCCCATAGCCTGAATAAATACGAAGGAAACCCATTCACTGAAGTCTGAACACACGCTGCCTAGATTTGAAGAAATAGAATGGTAGGGCAAGTGGGGTCCACTCCTTATTGTTCCACCACTACTAAGGTCGCACCTCGGTCCTCTACCTGATGTGAGGTTCTGATCAATTATTAGGTCAGCCTTGTGGTTCCACAAAGGATGTCGACCAAAGGTTCTGTTTCTTGTCCAATCACGCCTCCTGGTTTTGAAGTGCATGGATGGTGGGCCAAGCGGCCCACTTCGAATGGGTCCAGCACTTCCTTGGTCGACCATGGGTCTCCTTTCATATCCCTGGTCCAGATTTCTGATCAGGTGGGCTATGTGGTCCCACAACCACAAACGACCCAAATTGGGTTTTGTCGTGCTGGAACTGTAAAGTCCAGTTTTGACTGATTTCATCCCACTCTTTTCATCTTGTAACCTTGGGTTAAGGAGTATATTAATTATAGAAATCATCTCATCATATTACAACAACAGAACTTGAATTTTATTCCATTAAACATCTAATCTAGTGTCTGGCATGTATTAAAGCATCACCGAACAGTTGGTAAATTCAGATTCAGATTTAGCAGTCATCTAATTCATAGTTTGGAACCGAAACAACATTTCAATAAGATCAGAGATTTGCAGCCAAGAACATCAACCATAACATCAATTCCAAGAAGATGCAGAATTCTACTCGCCATAAAATAGACGAAATAAAAATATACACGAGCAAAGCTAGAAATTCAGAACACACCATTAGATCAGAATTGAGATAGGCATGGGGTCGATCAATATATAAAAGCTAGAACCTAGAATCCTTTCCAAAGTCCTCTTCCTAATTTTAATCCTAGTCCTAACATTACTAGGAGTCTGCGGTTTACAAGTCCCACTCGAATTCCTCCATCAAACTATGGGTTTCAATAATTCTAAGAAAAATCAAGAAGATTAAATATTAAATATCAAAAATAATCTAGCCCTAATACTGGTCCCGGGGTATTACAAAGAGCAACTAGTAGGTTTTCGGACTTGGAACCGTGAGGGACTTACCCGTGTTTCTGGCTGTGGGGCCCGGGTGACCCTTCTGATGATTGATCTGATCCATGGATCTGGAGGAGGACCCAAGTGCGACCCTGATGGTGGTTGACCCATGGGGATTGGGTCCCATTTGGCCCACCATCTATTGGTTCTAAAACTTGGGGCGTGAGTTGTAGGTTCTCTTTTGGGCATCATGCAATGGCAGGGCCCATTGGAAGATCTGATCACAGATCTAGTCCACCATTTAGCCGTAAAGGACTGGGCGACGTTATTTGTGAGAATGGTCGGGGGCGGGGCCCACTATCCATGAACCCTGATGCGTCAGGTGTGAAGCCCCATACCTTCTGGAAACGGTTCTGGAGGAGGGCAGTTGACCTGTACACGAATTCTTTCTCTTCAAAGTAGGATAGCGGTTGGGAAAAAACACTCAATTCTGGCCTTAGGAAAAGCCACATGAGCTTCTTGGAGCCCATTTGTGAATGTGTCCATTGAATGCGTCTTTCCAAAAACACATGTGCGTTTTCAATAATAATACGCATGTGCGTTTTCAATAAAAATGTGTCACTTGCTTAGAGCCTATTTGTGAATGTGTCTTTTTAAATATACATACATGCCTTTTCAATAAAATGTGTCTCTTGAGCCCAGCTGTGTGGATGTGACTTAATTCAAATGGTTGCCTTCCAACTATATAAATTAAGTTGATTTTCCAAAGTTTTTATATAGTATTTAAAATGGTCATTTATTTTTAAGATGAAAAGTATATGCCGATATGGATGAAAGAAGGAAAGATTTTTTATTTGATAATTTTTTTATTGACTTTTTTGTTATAAATAAATTTATATAAAATGGAGAGACGGTTGACCTGATGTGACAACATTGAATGCTGTCCAAGTGTTCCCATGCCTCCCTCGTAGTTTTTAAAATTTGAAAAAAGGCCATGATAGTTTTATAAACTGAAATTAGATCTTGGGTTATTTTATAAAGAATTGAATGTGAAAAACATGATGGATGGGATCCTAAGGCCCTGTTTGGCATTGTGCCAATGGGGTGTTTTTTTGTTCCCACTGGATAAATTTAAGAAAACACGTTTGGTAACTATAATATGCCGTTCCTCGCGGATGTTTTGGCTGGCACATTCCTAAAATCGGGCTGGCGGGAGTAAGAATGCAGAAACAAAAAATTTTCGTTTTTTTTTTGGAAGAGTCCCGCTGGAACGCATTAGGGATTTCCCGCGTGTTGAGTCGATATAAGAGACCTCTCTCCTCCCTCATCTGCTCGTTCCTTCTTCATTTCCATGCCTGCAAACCTCTTAGTAAGTTTTTTTGCTCTGTCTTCTTTCTTCTTCATACTCTGAAGGCATGCAAACTCTCCATCCTTCTCCCTCTCTCAACCCCTCTTCCTCTCAGACTGCCATCATATTCAATGACCCAGTTCCTCCTCTTTCTTTTGTTTTCCTTTACTTCTCTCCTCTTTCCTAACCCTCACCCAGCCAACACCGAATCCCTCTCTCTCTCCCCCATACCCCCTCCCCTCTATATCTATTTGTCCCGTACTCCCACCACCTCTTCCTCCTCCTCCTTTGTCTCTTCTTTTCTTTTTTTTCTTTTCCCCCATCTTATTTCCTATCTGCTCTCCCCACCCAATCACTGCATATTATTCCTCTCTCCTCTGTTTTTTTTTTTTTTGTTATTGCTCATATTCCCTTTCTTCCGTATTTTCCTATCTTTTTTTCTCTTCATCTTTTTCTTTCTATTCTCACTCTCCCACCCCTTAATGGATTGCACGGCCATTTCCCTTCTATCTCTTGCCCAAACCACACAAACCCCATGTTTGTATTTTTCATTTTAATTCTTTATGACTTGAGTCATATTGGATGTTTCTTTATATGTTTTGATGGTTGAGTAATAAATATCTTTTGATGGTTGAGTAATTTATTTAATGATTTCTCTGCAGTTGTTTTTTTCATCATTTGATTGTTTGGTAATTGTTCTATTATCAGTATTTAAACCAGCACTGTCGTCCAACCAGGGCACATGCTCACATAACCATATATTGCTTTGGGTTTAAATTTGGAGAAAAATAAAAAAGAAAACTGCACCCCATTTCAGATCCATACCACCAAGCTCTAGTTAAGATCATCACCACACACCCACAGAACCACAGTCCACACGCAGGACCGTCTCTTCTGACTTGTGCTTGATCATGAGTTCACAGATATTACCCACATGGAAGTGCATATATAGTTGGGACATGATGAAATATATGACAATGTAACTTCAATATCTCATAATATGTAATATCAAAATCAATGTTGCATGAAATGAAACTAATACCATAGCAGCCAACAAGGATTGAGTAATAGTATTCAGAATGTGATTCCCTTGTCCATTATTCACTACTAATTGCAACTGTGGTTACACCCTGTTAACCCTATACTTTCATTTTCATTTAGAATTTAATATTTCTGTTTGAATTCTGTTTCAAACTATTTCTGAACCTTTATAATCAGTGCAGAATTTCATGGTTTCATATACTGGAACACCTAGGAGAAAAAATGCCCCAACAGTATGAAAAAATAAGTGTGATGATGTTTTCTTAAATAACAGACCTTGTAGTAGTAAAATCTCTAGGCTGCCTATATATAATGTCTAATCTACTTTTACAAGAATAATTTGTGGGTCAACATTGTAAATCCTCTAAAGGTGGGCCGACATTGTAAATCCTATCAAGGTGGGCCCCATATTCTAGTTATTAAAGGTGGGTAAAACATTGTAAGTCTAAAGGTGGTTCCCATAAACAATGATACAATATATAGATTGTAATTTATACAGATGGGCCCACATTCTAACTCCTAAATAGGGTGATTCACGCTATAGTCCTGTAAGAGTGGGCCCTACTGTTTTTTAATGTTTACAATGAATTCATGAATATTCATAATTGATTTAAATTCAACATTGTTGACAAATATAAAGTTTTGATTTCATTTATTAGAAAAAATTATTATATCGTTACCAAACAAGTTCCGCACAGCACAATCTCAATGGAACAATTTAAAAGCACGTTGCCAAACAAGTTCACAAAAGATCAGTTTTGGCACAACCCAGTCTCAGTACAATCCGGTCTCAGCACAAAACCAGGATCAATACTGAAATAATGCCAAACAGGGCCTAAGTTTTCTGAAATTATAAACTATGGCTACTGATGATTGCTTCAAATCAACTCTTGGAAGCCTTTATGCAGTCACAGGCTAACCATATTAAGCGACAATAGAAATCTGAAGCAGAGCGAGCCATAGAAAGACATCAAGAAAAAGAACAACGAGCCACTGAAAGAGCATAGGCCGATCGAGACATGGCAGGACTTCAAGCCCAAATTCTGAAATTAACAAGTCGGGCAACTCAATTGGTGCAAGTTGTTATGCCTCCGAGAGAAGTGGATCCGAATGACCTATATGAGGGTTACATGGTACAAATTGGATCGTTATGTTCCTTCGCGTTAGATTGGGTTATGTGGCAATTTGTTCAGATGATGTTTCGCTATTTGATCATGGATTGTTGTGCAACCAGCCATTCACTTTGACTTAGGTTTCTGTATCTGAGTATTACTAATTGGGTCTATTATGCTATAATGTGAATATTTGGGTCATACATGGACAACTGCAGATCGTATACGAACAGCTGATCACCGATGTGAATACGAACCGGTTTATCCGGATATTACGAATTACGAACTATGAACCGGTTTATAACCGCTAACCTACGAACGGATTTTCCCAATTTATTAAGGGTGACCACCCAAAACAGTGGCATTGCTTCTATATAATTATTGTATTGCTCTATTTTATAGATTGTTTTTAGGTTATACGTTCTCTTCATTATTATTACAGTGCTTTTCTATTATAATCATTACCTATCATTACTCAAATTGATCTAGTATTTTATTTATAAATTATGCTTTTGTACTTGTTGTTTACGTTGTTTAAAGGTGTACAAGTACCTATTCCTACCATACTAAGGAGAATGAGGAGGGTCAAACATTTCAAGCATTTGAACCAATTGATGAGCCTGAGTGGGGTGCCGGAGATCGTTATGGAGCCGTCTGAGTCTGCGCAGGAGTGACTTTCATCATAGAGACCATTTTAGTAGCAAATTCTTCATAATAAACCTAATTTTATTTAGTTGTTTTGTTTACGTTATTTGGCAACTTAAACCTTAACTATTTAGCTGGTTATGTGTTGATTTGATTTAGAAATTGATACCAATTGATTTAACGCTTTTGTAAAATTTTACTTATGATTTGTTATGACTCATCATGGTTTGAAATTTCGTAGGTTTATATTTTGAAAGTTGGAAGCTTATATGGACATATTCACAGAAAAATTATATTTATTATTATATTTCACGTTCCTCTTGGTTTCATTTGAAGATGGATTGGATAATATATTAAAAGGGGTAAAATTCAAAAAAATAATAAACTATTATATTTGACATATGGGGTGGAGTAGCCACTTTTGGACATGCCGATTTTTAAAAAATTAGACTGTCACATCAGCCATCAAAAAAATTTTGGCATCTCCAATTTGTCATCTTATTGGAGATGCTCTAGTAGGCCAAACGACACAAAGCCATTCTCTCCATGCAAAGCCTCTTTTACTCTCCCACAGTAGGGCAAATGAGCCAAAGCAATTCTGCCCAGACGACCCAAAACCGTACCATTTTTTCCAGCCACCTCTCTGTCGTTTGAAACTACTGTACAGTTTGTACTCATAGAAAGGAAAATGGCAAAGACTCATTTAAGTAAATAGAAATTAGCCAATCTTAAGGTAAAAAAAAAAAAATCTCTTACCAAAAATAAATAAATAAATAAAAAACTCTGAACGTAAACGACTACCCTATTGTTCCCTAGATGAATCAATCAATCCAAGATCTATATTGTGATTATAGGTTTTATATTGTGATTTTTAAAAGCTACGCCCCAATTACAATAATTTTTCATGGTGCGCCCGATGTTCACAATTGCAAACAGTGGCCATACTTCATAATTCCTAAAGGTGGGTTATATGATCACAATTAAAAAAAGTGGGCCCGCATTATAATTCCTATAAAGGTGGACCCACATTATAATTAAAATATTAAATCCTATTAATGTGAGACCCATGTTTGTCCCATGTACTACTATAATAAATCTAATTTCAATAGTGTTGCCTAACGCGATTATGTTGGCTATTACAATATTACCAAACAAGTGCATCTCAATATAATCTCAGTAGAAGAATTTAATGCTACCAAATAAGTTCTACATAGCATAGTCTCAGTACAATTCGGTCTCGGCATAGAATCGGAAACAACATACTAACAATGCCAAATGGACCCTAGGTGTTTGATGAGATGCCTTTCTTGTAAAAATAACAGATAAAATCACCCTTATTTTTTTGAAAGTTCTACTCTTTAGCCAAATAAAAAACAAAATTGACAAGGGACGAACAAAGAAAGAAAAGGTATAGAGGGAGGGAAAGGGTATCCATTTTAAACAATGTAGTTGCTTCATAGGTGGACACCATTATTATAAAATGGGACACTCAAGAAACTCCCAAAGAGAGACACTCAAGCGAATCCGGACTCCTATCCTGGTGTTCCAAAAAGAACAAAAACATCCTATCCTGGCGGTACATAAACAACAAAGACAGGGTGGAATTCCAGAACATGGCTAGCATATGGGTCTATGGATGCCTTCTGTTTTAAACATAATTTATCTAAAATTTAAATTATAAGTTCAAGCAGATATAAGATTTTGCCTCACACATAACTTGCCATGGTTCGAACCTACTACCTCACATCAGGATCAAGCCAATGGGTCGTGGGTGGGCTCCAATTTTTAGAGCGACATCATTCAATTAAAGTAAGCGTAGCTAGGCCAAAACTTACTCACATTATTTCAAATTCTTGAGTCTGATCACCTATCACTCTTGATGCATACTCGTCGTATGTGGACCAATCACGGTGAGCCAAGTCATTCAAAACCCGGTGATTTCTCTCCATATCCGTTTCTATCCATATCACATGAGTTTAAAATGACACGGCTCATATTTTTTCTAACGACAAAGTCGTGTGGCTTTTGAATGACTGGCTTACTGTAATTGGTCCACTCACATTACTGTGGTTGGTGCACTCACAGACTCCAAATTCATATACATCCGCCAAGAATTCCATTGGCTCATAATGACAGACGCCCACATTTTCAATGTGCTCTTGCTTTTTCACCCGTCTGTCCCCACATTCCTGCTTTTTAAAGCAGTGATAAGACAACTACTACTATTTATAGACTTTTGAGAATCACTTTCTTCCTATAATTTTACCGTAGGTTTCATTGAGTGAAAATATTACATTTATAAGAAAATATGAACTAATCATATCTAAAGGATAAGGATAATCCTAACAGCACTAACATCCTAACAATCTTGTTTAAGAGAAGACACAGGAGAAAAAAATAGATTTACAATCCTCCGGAAATGGAAAAGGGTTTAACATTTTTAAAAGTATCACTAATTCTATTTGATATTATAAATTAGTTAAATTAAATCTTAAAAGTACTTCTAACTATATTGACAGCCATCGGTAACATTGAGCGGAGGTTGAGATTTCCAGAAGGGTGTTTTACTACATTCACAGCAGAGGGATATGATCGCTCCCCAATTGTTTCCGGTGGGAATCCTAGTAAAGAGAAACTCCCTCGGCCGTTTAGGTTCCATAGCATGTGGTTTAGGGATGAGGAGTGTGGTAATATTATTAAAAGAAGATGGAATTCTTATCACAAAAAAGATTGTGATAATTTAAGTAAAACTCTCTTTCGGTTAGGAAGAGATCTTACCAAATGGAATAAATATATATAGTTTTGGGAAAGTGGAGGTTTTGATAAAGAAAATTAAAGATGATATTGAACACTTAAAATTTTTGCACCCTAAGATGACTTGAGCTTGACGATTAAGCTTTCCTCCCCTTAAGATAGACAACTCTTGAATAATATATATATATATATATATATATGGGAGATGCTTTTATGAGAGTTACTCTAACAGTACTTTGAGAGTAAGGGTGGGGGTCCTTACATCCATATCCAATGCCAACAGCCTAAATGCGAAGGCCCACACCCCTTACTCTCACAGTATCGTGAGAGTAACTCTCATAAGGGCATCTTCGTATATATAAAGTCTTTCTTTACCCCAAAGAAAACTCTGGTACAATTACCAAAATACCCCTAACCTTGAATCTAGTTCTTGGCTAAACCAATGGACCAATCCAACTAAATCGGAAGACAAGAAATAAACCTAGAGCTAGCAAAAGCCAACCCGGCCCTACCCGACCCGCATAATTTACGGGTTGGTTGCAGGTCAAGCTTTCCTAACACACATTCTAATGGGTCGGGTCAGGATCATCCCTCATAACTCATTTGTCTTTTTATTACTACTAAAACTGGGGTTGCTCATGGGCTAGGCCAGCCCAAGCCCGATCCGGGCTTACCCGCTTTAGGTCAAGTTTGGATATGTAATTAGGGCCCGTTTAATAATTGGGCCAAGCTTGGATCAAGTGATAGAAAGCCCAAAGCCTGGTCCTAGCCTTGCTCGTGTAAGGATGTATCTAATTTAATTTAATTAGTCCAAATAATTGCTCAAATAGTCACAAAAGTGATAAAAAGCCCGATTCTGCCCAACCCAATTGATTAAATGGACAGGCTCGGGCCTGACTTTTACAGCTGGTGTCTGGCTTGGGTCGGGCCTGGGCCAGTGTTTCTAAAGTCAGGTCAAGCTCGGATATGCATGTGCCTGGCCCGACCCATTAACACCCCTAGCTAAAACTAATACATAATACCTAATTCTATGGAGTGTATCTTTTTATTTTGATATAATATTTTTTTGTTTTTACAAAAACCTTATTTTATTTCTATTAGTTTTGCTATTCTATTTCTATAGTCACTTTTAAAAACTGTATACCATACTCATTGTGTAAATGATTCCTTCTTTTTCTTTTTTCTCAAGTAGACCATTTGTTAACTTAAGAATATTTTTATCTGCTCTTCTCTCTTAGGAGGATTGTAGATATGAAGAAAACATAATGGATACGAAAAAAATAAAATAAAATAATTCAGGAATGGCTGAGTTAATGCTAGTTCCCACACTATTTTCTCCTTACGCCAGCACAAATATAGAAAATGGTGAATTATATATAGCATCATGACCCAAGCATATGCCTAAATTTCCAACCCAATATCAGTTGAGCCTTAGTCTAATTTGAGATCCTATAAATTTACATTAGGTTTATCATAACCCAAGTAGAGCTTGTCCATAATGCCTATCATGATAGGTTTTAAATTGCACCAATAAGATTTAGAAAGTTAAGGATTGTTCATTTAGATCTTATCTCATTTTTATAAGTCAAATTTAAACTTTAGATATGGTTGCAGCCTCAAAAGACTCTTGTTAATAATTTAGGCTTGGGTACAAGTTGTGTGGGCAACCCAACCCACAATAGTTAAGAGGGTTAATGTGGGTCGGGTCAGGTTGACCATAGTGGTCGTGGATTAGAAGTTTCTGACCCTTTTAATAAACGGGTCGGATGTGGGTTAAGAGCATCTATTCTGTTTAATAAACAAGTCCGACCCATGTTGCCAAACCCGACCCGTTTGCCACCCCTACATAAGCCCAACAATGCTTAGGATAATATCCATGAAATTAAATATTTTGTAGGTGTCTAATTTAAAGACATTCTATCTTTGCCTAGCATGCCTCCTTGTCGCTTGCAAATGAATTGTGTTTGAAAAGCAAAAAGACTCCTAGTTCAGTAACATACTAGTTTTTTCATTACATTAATACTGAGCACATCTATTAAATACTAACGCCTGTTTCTGTCAGTTTGTAGTTTGTGCATATTTGTGCATACATTGTAGTTGTCAAATTCTATTAACAATTTTAATTTGTATATGCTCATAACATTGTAGTTGTGCATATATCATTTAATTTTATTGGAATAATATCACTCTTATCCATTGGAAACAACAACTAAACCCAAGATGATAAACGGGCAGGAACCAAACAGAAACCATATCAATGAAAAAAAAATGTTCCAAAAGTTTGGATTCGGCAACCAGCAGATCGACAGCGAGGGTTTTGGAGAAAGTTTCATGACAATGGTATGGAATGATGAATCCAATTTACTGGTTATATTCCAGAAAAAATTAAGCAACCAAACCAAGAAGGTTGGAGTTGGAAGAATTCTACAGGCTTACTTTGACTTTTCATGTGGCTGGAATTCATGGAATTCCAGTGAAAAGAACACACCATCCCAAAAAAATTACATCACATTCTTTAAATTCTCAACATTAAGAAGTTCCTGTAAAGAAACAGCCTCATTTTCACTCATCATGTGCATATTTTATTCTCATGTGCCTAAAAGGGGGTTGTGATCATGGTTCAAAATCGCGGTTCACGGTCATCGCGTCGCGGTTATCGCGGTTCGCGGTCATCGCGTCACGGTTCGCGGTCATCGCGGTCCATCGCGGAGCGAATTTTATTTGACCCAAAAAAAAATTTGCCGGACAGTATTTTCAAAATAACGGTCATAACGGGCGTTATTTTGGCGATATTTTGCCCATAACGCTAATGGTAGCGTTATGAGCAAAATATCGTCGCGGTCGCGGCCGTTACCATTACATAACGGCCGTTATGTAACGGTAACGGCCGTTATTTTGAACAATGGTTGTGATGGTCTTTTATCTTTAATGGCTTGATAAGGAATCTTTTTTACTTTTATATAAAAAATCTTTTTTTTTTTTTAAGATGTTGCTTCTTTTTTTTTTTTAAGGGAAATCTTGAATTTGTGTACTTTTGATATGATCCCTAGTTTTTTGATGTCTCTTAAATAGAGGCTTTACTTTACTTTCACTTTAATAGTAAATTACCAAACGGAAAGAACCAACCCTCCTCTCTCTCTCGCTCTCTCGCTCTCTCGCTCTCTCTCCAACTCTCTACCCACGCCTACATGTTCCTCAATGCCCATGGCACTGATATCACAAACACCCCCAAACAGCTCTTCTATAAGCTAATATTCTCCTCAGTTTCTCAAACAGATCTTCTCTAAACTAGATTCTACTCTTTCTCAAACCATGGGCTTCAGTTCTTCTCATGTTCCTGCAATGATGTTCTTGGTTTCTCCCCTGTTGGAAAGCTACTTGAAGGATGCCTCTGCCAGCAATTTCTACCAAGACTTTGATATCACATGGGGTGATGGCCGAGGTCAGATACTAAACAATGGCGAGCTTCTTACGCTCTCCCTCGACAAGGCCTCCGGCTCTGGCTTCAAGTCCCAGAATGAGTATCTATTTTGGAAAGATCGATATGCAGCTCAAGCTTGTCCCCGGAAACTCCGCAGGCACGGGGAACAGCCTATTATCTGAGTCTCCATGCTACCTCATCTGCCATTTCCTCACAGTTTCAGCCATCACTCAATATATATCCATCCATATAGTAGAAATAAATATTGCTCTGTCATATAAACCTGATATCTAACTGAGTTTTCATCCGGTGCAGCTTTCTTCTCAAGGGTCGACGTGGGATGAGATTGACTTTGAATTCCTTGGCAACCTTAGCGTAGACCCTTATGTCCTCCACACTAACATGTTCACCCAAGGTAAAGGTGAGAGGGAGCAGCAATTCTTCTTGTGGTTTGACCCCACAAATGACTTCCACAGATATACTCCATCCTATGGAATCCGCAGCGCATCTTCTAAGCCTTCAAATCCAACCCCCAACTCCCTCATTCACCATTGCGCTATATATTTATATACCATTTCACTTTCTTGGCTGTCATGCATGTCAGCTTCTCTGTGGATGGCACTCCCATAAGAGAGTTCAAGAATGCAGAGTCAATTGGTGTTCCCTTCCGCAAGAACCGGGCCATGAGGATATACTCAAGCCTTTGGAATGCTGACGACTGGGCAACCAGAGGTGGGCTCGACAACGATTGGTCGCAAGCTCCCTTCACTGCCTCGTATAGGAACTTCAATGCCCAAGCATGCATCTGGTCTTCAGGTGCCTCTTCTTGTGCTTCAACATCTTCCTTATCGGGACAACGCTTGGCTCTCACAGGAGCAGGATTCATCAAGCCAAGAAAAATTGAGCTGGGTGCAGAAGATTTACGTGATTTACAACTGCTGCACCGATTTGAAGCGATTCCCACAGGGTCTTCCTCTTGAATGCCACCTGTCTTAAAAAGACTCCCCGCAACTAAACCACATACATAGCATAAACATATAAAGCAGAGGGAATTTGTTGAACATAGGATAGATATCCGTTTATCACTTTGTAATGCATTTGTGCATGTGTGTTCTGGCAAGGCTTGCACGGAGTGGGACTTTGTTACATAAAAAAAAAACTCTTTATTCATTAGTACTGTCATTGTCAATAACATAAGAAACCATACAGTACAGTTTATTTCAGAACATTACTGTCTGGTGTTTATTTCTTGCGGTAAGCTTCTTGCCAATGGTACTTTGTCAGGAGTGTTCTTTGCATCATGATAGAACCTACAACAGCAACACAAAACATGATATTCATGTTACTAGGGTAACAAACTGGTATGTGTTAGGGGTGCTCATTGGCGGGGATAGCCAGATCCTGGTCTGATGCTCGCCCATATTGGGCTCTGTGCTTAAGCCTGTAGTCTGTAGTCTGTAGTCTGGATAAGAAATTGATCGGAAACAACTACTTACATTAAAAAAGGAAATCAAAACAACAGCAAAGAAAGAAAGCAAAAGAGCCTGTAGTCTAAAAAATAAGCCTAATTTTTTGTTTAAACAGGCCAGACTAGCCTATGAATGCTAAAAGTCCTAACCCAGCAAAACATATTCAGCATAAGTAGGTATGTATCGCATAAATTGGTATATATATTTTGGATCAGGCTTGAGTTGCCAGTCCACTAAAAACTTAGTCGTGAAACATCTCTCTCTCTCCACAGAAACAAAAGATCCCCGGTTGTAACCCCATTGATTAGGAACTTGAGTAGCCTGTACGTGTCTGGGTGCCTGAGTATAATACTAGAGCAACAAAAAAAAAGAAACAACAAAAAAAAAGCTCACTGCTTGACTTTCATCCTGTTAACCAAATAGCTGGCAATATACAAGCTTTGGCCTTGCAAGGCCCATTGACTCCCCTTATATATAATCTGTAACATGCAACACTACTTACCGATCAAAAAAAAAAAATGCAACAGTACTTCTAGAGGGGAAGAAAGCTCATCCATCAACCTTATGACTTCCATAAAAATAGTAAAGGCATCTAAAGAGGGGACGTCTTTTTGCCATGAAAACTCTCTCAAGGCAAAGACTAAAAACTCCTCCATAAGAACCACTAAATGAGATCACTATATTGTGACTTTCTATGGCTAGAAATTGAGTTGATAGTTCGAGCATGTATATCGAAGCTTGATAATTCTCTCTTTGAATCCAACAAAACCTTCCCAAAATGTGAAATCATTTTGTTCAATGAGGTTTGAAGATGTCATAGAAATTATCACCTGCTGAAATGATGGATATTGAATCAAGTTTACCATATGATGGAACATGAATAGTAAACACACCAGGATGTTACTCTGCAGTGTCAAGAGCAGACTGCAGAACTTCTTCGAGATACTTCTCTGCAGCTGTATATTGCCTTTTTTTGTCCTCAATAGCCAAAGCAGCAAGGGCTTTATCCTGCATAAAGAGGATTGATTTTGGAGACACATTTACATTTACCTGATGAATCAATTACATATCATAACTTTGAGATTGGGATGGTGGTACATACAGCAGGCAAATCCTGGTAGCTTCTCAATGTATTCAAAATGGGCTTTGTCTTCATCTCCAGCCCCTTTTTATGCTCAGCCATTTTTATCAGAACACCATGTCTCATATCTGGCATGTAACCTACATGATTTAGGAGCACCTGCTCCCACGTGTTTCAGAACTCCGGGAAACAACAAAGAGATGCTACAAGTATGAATAAATGAAAAAATTGAATCATACCAAAAGAAACATACAACTTGATTTTTCATGTTCTTTTTTCTTCCTTATACCTTCTTGTATACGTCTTCACTCAGTAGGTTTTTAACTGCCTGTGACTAATTGCTGATACTAGTAAAATTCCTTTTTTCTTTCTCCTCCATATCCATGTGAAAATCATTTAATACAGAAACCGGGATGTACCTTATAATTAGAATATTGTTGCATGTATTGCCGCTCTTTCGAGACCATAAGAGCCAGATTTTTCTTCCAATTAAGCATTTGAGCCTCACCAGTAACTACTTCATCATCAAGATTTTGAAGGGTTCTGCAAATAATAATAATATTAATAATAATAATGAGTAGTTCTTACATGAACACATTTCTGATACACACAAAACAAATGTATGTTCATGGTTCGTCGCCTGCACTTGGCACAATGGTTAAGAAGTCAAAATCCTACCATTAGGATCCACATGTGATTAGAACCTGACAATAGGGTTGCAACAAAAAGTAAAGGTATGTTTATGGGTTAAGAAGCTTCCACAAAACATTGATATCAGAAGAGGACAGATAAGCGAACGCTCTGATATCTTTACTACGTTTTTTTTTAATACTAAAGCGGAAAAAAATTTTGAAACACTTCTTTTGCTTTTCAAATGAGTTCTAAATCTCTTGATTAATCCAATAGTTAGTGACCACATGTGATGGATGAATGGATATTAAGTCCCTTCAAAGAGGAAGGCAAGATCCTATAAACTCCTTATACTTGCTTCCTTTGGGAGATTTGGAAAGAGAGGAATAACAAGAAAAAGCCATACGTAGGTAAGATAATGGATCAAGGTGGATTTCAGTCAATGGGGTACAAAAAATAAAGTATTTAATGGAAGCCTGGTAAGAATAACCTCTAATTGTGAAAGCATTATCCATAACTTCATCATAGAAGTCATGATGAAGTTCGTTGCTTGTAGTATGGTCTTCCTTGTTTTTAGCTAAATCTTCTCTCTTTGATTTAACCCTTCAATTTTCCAGCTCTAAAATGAAGTTCGTTGTTAAAAATTTAGAAATAAAAAGCATTGTGTAGCAACAGCAAAGCTCAGAAAATAGAAGGGCACAAAAACAAGCATGGTACAATGGTTCTGTCCCGGTGGGTATGTAGGGAACAGCTCCTGTATTAAAAAGTAGAACAAAAAAAAATCCTAGTAACCATACTTAACCAAACAAGGTGATGGCATGAGTCAAAAGTAGAGAGACTCAATCCACTTTCCTTTTCCCCCTCTTTAATCAGTCTAAATCTATAAGCAATTTGTTGCTTAACCAATCAAAACATGACATATAACATGTATACAACAATAACAAATAAGTTCAGATTTGTAGTATTCACCATTGTGTTTTTTAAAGCTTGTGTAACTTTGCAGTCTGAATTCTGAAAAGTACTTTCCTAATTGCATCTATTGAAGCTAAAGAGTGTCAAGTCCTAACCATGTCAATTGTAAAAGCAAGAGAGTGTGGGCCTGTGTTTGAAAAAAAAATACATAGGAGTTGTAGTGTTGAATACATAGAAATTCATGCCATTAGTGGCTAAAAAAGAAGACAAAAGGTGAACATGCAAGAATGACCGTCAAATGACCTCCCCTTTAATAGAAATAGAATTCAGGGAAGATTGGAAATTAATACTCAACCATCACCCTAGTAATCCAAATCCTAGGGAAGTCGAGGGAACTTCTATGTTGCTGCCTTATATCCTTCACCCCACACCTAATATCATTCACACCTCACCTTTATAATAATCCTTTGGTGGAGCTAATTTGACCATGAATTCGTATGTAATCTAATGCAAACAAACAGGCTCTAAACAAAACTCCCAACAGAACATGTGCTACATAATGTTCTAAGGACCTTAGAACAAGAAAACAGCTCGAGAGTCCACTTGTTTCTATTATTTGTTCCTTCGTTGAATATTGTTCTAGAAAAGAGTTATTCAAAACAATTGTAGTAGAAGATTAAATTGAAGCGTAGTGATACGAAATTACCATTAAGAGATTGGGTTTTCTATCCTCTAAAGAGAAAAAGTAGTTTAACAAAACCCATTAAAAAAGATGCTTCCTCTAAATAAATAAATACATGCAGTCAAAATTTGACCAACCAAACCTCATGGTTTTGCAAGTATGGGAAATAATCAGATTCTAAAGAAACAAATAACCAGGAGTCATTCTTCCTCTTTCCAATTCCTTGTTACAATTTCAGTCACTAACTAGGTGACCACCAAGTCAGTTATGACTCAGCCGCTCCATCAAAACATGAGAATTGGCCAAGACCAAGCAACTTGGTAGGTACAGAGTATGATATAAATCAGTAAGCCAACTTGGATTCTGCTAACTTACGAAACCATGTTCCCCATTGGAAAGGACTGGAACCAAAACAGATCGAACTTGCACAATTCCTCCACAAACAAGCACAAGAACAACATTGATAATAGCCAATCCCCACAACAACAAAAAAAAAGGAGTGAAGTTCCACAGAACTTTTTTTGACTATTTTGGAAAGACAATTGTATAAAATTAGAATAGTCAATGATGAGAAGCATTCACACAGCTAGGAGAGCACTATCCATCCTATTTCAAGTGTTTCACAGACAATTATTTAAAACAATTTCAGCTGTATCTCTCTTTTTTAATGCATTGGTTTAAGTTACTGATAAAAAAAAAAAAAAACAAGCTTTGATGTTGATATGTTCTATCACTACATAATACATATGATTTAGATAATTTGCATGGACCACCATTGGGAAATGACCCAGGGAAAGAACTCCAATATAAGAAATTTCCAAATGCTGAATAAACTAAATGTCATCACTGCCAGGCAGGAAAATATGATAATTGGAAGCATACTTTTCTTGTCATGTTTGTAGGCTGTTATCATTCGAAGAAAAAAAAATGTTTGTAGGCTGTTGATGAAGTTCAGCACATTCAATCTCTCACCTAGGGAACTATCATCATGGAAACAATAGTGCAGGATCATTCCCCTTTGTAAGCAGTCCAATTACAGAATTGTGATGTTTTCTTCAGTTTGGCAC
The DNA here is from genome assembly GCA_029852735.1 of Persea americana. Classification (NCBI taxonomy): domain Eukaryota; kingdom Viridiplantae; phylum Streptophyta; class Magnoliopsida; order Laurales; family Lauraceae; genus Persea; species Persea americana. The sequence goes on from CM056812.1 coordinate 5,053,778, forward strand.
ATTCTCAAAGAGAGTCACAGAAAGTCTGATTGGAGCATAAATGTGGGCATTAGAATAGAATGCCGACCAAATAAGAATTTATATGGTGCTCCAATCAACTATTGATTTTGGGTGGAAAGGAAAGAAAATATGTTTGCTTTAAATAAATAGAACAATGGTCAAAGATACACAGCTCATATAATGTGGTTCTAGTTTCCAATATTTTCCCAAATGCATGGCAGAAAGGATAATTACCAAATCCACCAAACATTCATTTTGACTGTGATTTGTGTTGAATTGAAATAAACAGACAGACACAACAGTGAACTGAATCATAAACTACAACAGAAATGCTACTCATGCAGCAATAGCCTATGCAAGATTTTTTTTTTCTTTTATTTTCTCTTAAAATAGAAAGAAAGAAAGATGATTAGGAACACACTCTTTCAAAAATGTCAGCCTCGCAAGGCCCTTCCGAGTGTAGTCAAGTAGAACCTCTGATTCCCTCTTTGCTTTATCCCTCTCCTCCTCTATGCCTGTCTTCCTCAGAGAAATATCTCCCATTGCTATAAGAAAACTGGACACACTCTACCATCACTAATTGAGCACATCATCATTATCTCAATTATAAAAAAAAATTGTGATAAATAAACAGATATAACAAGAAGAAAAGGACTAGCCAGAGTGCAAAATGCATACAATCAAAAGTTAGTCATTACTACACAATTATATCCCTAAAAATATGATAAACGTCCAAGATATCAATTGTTTGCTTGTTGAGTCCTGCCAGGTGATCTGATCAGCTGCTAATTGGAGGACTACATCCAACAAATATCAGCTGCTAGTTGGGAATCTTTCTAGCCAACCATTTGGAGTAATTTTTGGTGCACCCATCCCCAATAGGATCTATAAAGTGAACAGCCCAGATCTCATCTGTGTGACCCACATATAAATACATCAACAAAAGACTAAGGACCCTTTTGTTTGCATGGAGTTGTAATCCTAGGAATTCCTAAAAGTGGTTAAGATTGAAGAAACAAAGGTGAAGATCCATAAATGGCCATCAAATAATCTCTCTGAATGAAGGGGAAATGGAACATGAATACCCAGCCATCACTTTAGTAAATCAAGTCCTAAGAAAGTCAAGGTCCCTTTAAGTATCGCAACCTTATATCCTTTATACCTCACCTCTTTTATATTCTTCTGCTACAACCTATGATGCCCAGATACGACATGGGTATGACAAGGACACACCATGGACACGACAACAAGGACACAGATTTTACAAACGGGACTTTTACACATCATAGGCTGCGGCCATTTGACCACAAATTCCTAGGAATTCAATTCCATGCAAACAAACGGGCCCTACGTTACAAAAAAAATAAATAAATAAGTGATCTTAGGCCACCATCCATATGGCACTCATGTCAGCAAAAACCCAATTAAAACAGTGTGGGGCCCACCTTCCTATGATCCAACTCATCCCTATCACAAACCTCCTTGCATATAAACACTGCCCCAATATTACACTTCAGTACTTCACTATAAGTGATATGCACGTAAGATTTATATTTTATAGTGTCTATGGCATTAACACACGGGGCATAAAGGCTTCTTCTTTGTAATGTGAGCGGGTTTGATCTCACAAAGCATAATCAGAAACATGGAATCACATCACATCAAGGAAATTACAATGCGAATCAGAATCCAAATTCACCTGCTCATCTCAGTATCCTTTAAATTCAGCAAATTAGCAACATTGGCAATAACCTGAGCAGATCTGACCACTCCAGGAGACAATCTGTCCAAAGCCAATTCCACGTTTTCCAAAATCTCCCTAATCCTCACAGCTGCAAAAACCATCAAAAGCAGAGAATTTCCTACTAAATCTAGGTTTTCAACCGAGCCACTTGTTTTTGTCAAATGAAGATCTGGAACATTTGGTTCCAAAACCCTAGGTCTGACCTTGGGAGCGGTAGTCGGAGGCCTTGAGGCGGAGATCGGAGGCGACGATGCTGGCGGCGCGGGTCTTGGCCTTGGAGGCGGTGGCGAGAGCATGGAGGTGAGCCATGCTTCGCGGCGTGTATTCGAATGCTGGAACATCTCTTCCGGCCGCGTCGAATTGCGAGGCCAGCCACGATTCGACCTCTGCGATTCGAGCGGCGTCGTCGAAGCTGGTGGTGTTGTTGCTCTTCGATTCGGATGAAATGCGATCGTTCATGTCGAAATCTCTCGATCGATCGATCGAAACGAGGAAGAAGAAGATGAAGATTTTGAAACCCTAGAAGGAGAAGGAGATTGTGATCTTAGAAACTATAACGAGAAAACCGTTTGAATCTGAAATTCCCTCTACCGCTTCTATTTCAATCGAAAGACGAAGAATTATTTTCATAAAGACCCCGCGTTTTCCCATATTATGTTGTTTAACCACCTGAATTTTTAATATTTTAGAAGACTCCCTCTCCGAATTATTATTATATATAAAATGACAGCAGCCCTCTTCATGCGAGAGCGACACGCGCAGTTCCTCTTAAACTTTTGCTATTTCTACGAAACAGGATATTTTCTGATTTTACACGGTACATCATTTGTTTTCATGGAGTGTCCCCAGATGTTGCCCTCATACTAGGAAAGGAAGCCCTAAAGAGTCTGAGCCAAATATATATATATATATATATATTTAAATTTAGAGTCCTCTTTGAAATATTATTAAGAATATAACAAATTATAAAATAAATAAATATTATTATTTAGCAAGAAAGGCCTACACTAAGTTAGGCCCAAAACTAAATTATTTATTTTTAAAACTTAGATTGAAACACTATTATTATCTAGGTTTGAAATTGGAATAAAAAATCATAAAAAGAGAGTGATTTTAATGATATTGAAAGTTATATTGAATAGAATGAAAATAATATTTCTAGAAAAATCTTAATAAGTGTGCGTGGATCTAGGAGGGTTTGAATTATTGGGTACAAACTAAGGATTTGAATGGGTCCTGCAATGATATGTATAAAGGATGGTTGGACACATTGTGATGAGGCTGGTGAGGAGCTGAATAATGATAAATATTTTTTTTACCATTTTGTTGGCCATTGTGTGGATCATTTGAGGAAATGCACCCACTAACACATGTTCTTCATTTGAATTTTGAATTAAAAATTTTAAATTTGGCTCGATGGAGATGCAAGCAAAGCATTAGGGTCCTATCTTTCATGAGTTCGTTCTCATGAATTTGACTTAAATGAGTACCTTGGCTTTGATGAGGGTTAAAAAATGGCAAGAACAATGAAGCCATTAACTTTGATATGGCAAGACCAGATCTTCAGTGGCTGCAGTTGGATAGTGGTTGGCAATTTATTGGTGGATAATGTTAGCTCCAGTGATGGCAATTTAACCAGAGGACAAGGGTTTAAGGATTCATGTCAGGAAATCTTCTTCTTATTAAGAAACTGTGTCATAATATAATCTTCAAATACTTTTTATATTTCTTAAAAAATATTTTTTAAAATATATATGTTCTTAAAAAAACTGTCATAATAAAATCATTATATAGTGACACAAATCATTGAAGGTGTAGGACTTTATTTTATGTCAAGGAAAATCATCTATATTTTTGGGCTTAGGCAAGACCATAGATTCTGATAAAGGTCCCGTAGTGACATGGACAAATCATTTCTTGACACATGGCAACCGAGGAGGCGGACGTCACGAACAATTTATATGTTAATAAGGTATAAGATCATGCTAATCTTGTTATCAATGATATTTACAATTTCAGGGTAGGATCAACTCATTTTAGAATAAATTTTACACTTGGACTTCCTAATCCCTATTTCCGAACTAAATCAAACATTCTCAATTGCCCCTTATATGTACTTAAAGAGGTCAACAAATAGTGATCAGATTCTAATTGATTATCAAAGTTAAGAATCACTTTAAGAGAAAAAAAAAATAGAAGAGGGGTTTTATCAAAAATCAAAAATTTCAAACAGCCCTTATAGTACAAATCAATTACCCAAATGGGCCCTTAAAACCGTCCAAGTCTAAAACCCACAACAGTTTTATAAATCTCTCTTCCTTCCCGCTTTCCCTCTTTCTTCTCTGTCTTTGCAATGGCAGCCTCACAGCTCTCTTCCTTCTCCTCTTCCAAAATCCTAAAACCCTTTTCTCTCCAAAATCTCCAAAACCCCTCTTCCATGTACTCTCTTCATCACCAACACCTTCATCCACCCCACCAACTGATGGGTTTGTGAAGCCTGATTTAGACCTTATTTAATTACAGGGGTTTATCTGTAATGTGTCGGTTTAATCTGGACCATCTGTTATGAGGCCAGATCCGACGGTTGTGGTTGTCTAGAGGTTTAGGGTTTCTTGTATTTATACTGGGTGGTGAGAGCATTGTTATTTACGGTGAATATTGAGAGAGAACGAGAGAGACAGTGAGTGCTTGTACTCTTGTGGGAATCTCCAATAATAGTGAACGGCGTGAATCTCCCGTGGATGTAGGCAATCTTGCCGAACCACGTAAATCTGTGCTTGTGTGATTGATTGATTGTTGTTGTTAGATCGTGCGTGTGTTCTTCAGATCCCTAACAACTGGTATCAGAGCCCGAGGGTTTCGCGCGCGATCAGGATCGAGATTGGAGAAGAGATCATCTTGATCTCTTGATTCGCAAATCTCGGTGGGCCACTGTGCACGGAGGGTCGTCTGTCTGCAACTGTGTGTGTTGGAACCTGCAGGGGATTTCACAGCCACAGTCGTCGCCGGAGAAGAAGGAAGTCTCAGTCGCCGGAACCGGAAGGGACAGAACTGCTGTCACCGTCCCTTGTCGTCTTCACCGGAGAAGAAAACAGAAAAAAAAAACAAAAGGAGGTCCTGCCGCTGCCCACATCGTCGACGCAGCCGTTGCCGGACGCTGCGGTCTTCCGTCGCCGTCGCCGTTGTTCAGTCGCCGTGCAGTCGTCGCCACCTCGCAGTCCGGCGATCCTGCCCGCCATCGCCGCTGAAGAAGAAGACAGAGATCTGGAATAAATCTCTGTTCTGAAACAGAGAAAGGGAGGAAGAAGAAGACCCAGTTGGGCCCGGGTTGGTTCAGGTCAGGTCCGACCTGACCCACTGAAGAAGCCCAGCAGTCCTTGGGTCAATTTACAGGCCAGGTTCAGTCCAGGTCAGGTCTGACCCGGCCCAGTCCGTGCAGGAGAAGCCCAGTAGTCAGCAGGCGCTGACGTCATCCTGAATCAGTACAGTCAACCCTCCAGTTTGACCGGATTCAAGGGCCAGAATTGTTTCTTGTTTTCTGAAGCCATCCGGACTCAGAATTGCGCTCCGTTTTTTTTGTTGGATTCGTATCAACGAGATCTACAAGGTAGACGGAACGGATTGACAGTTTGACCAGCAGAATTCATATCAAGTAGATAGAGCTTGATTTGAGTGGGAGCAATGACGGACGACATGAAGCTCACGATTGAGAAGTTTAATGGCACAAACTTCGCGTACTGGAAGATGCAGATTGAAGATCTCCTCTACCAGAAGAATTTCTACCTGCCGCTTGGGGGAAAAGCCCAGAAACCTACAACAATGTCAGATGCAGAGTGGGAGGTACTCGACAGGAAAGCCTTAGGTACTGTTCGTCTCTCTCTATCAAAGTCTGTTACATTCAATATATCTAAGGAGAAAACCACAAAAGATGTTATGGATGCCCTATCTCGAATGTATGAAAAACCTTCTGCCTCAAATAAAGTTTTCTTGATGAGAAAGTTGTTTAACATGAAGATGGTTGAAGGTGGGGTTGTTGCTGAACACCTGAACGAGTTTAACACGGTCATGAGCCAGTTATCCTCTGTTAACATACAATTCGAAGATGAAATTTGGGCTTTGTTGTTCTTGTCTTCTTTACCAGACAGCTGGAATGGTATGGTTACATCACTGAGTAATTCTTCAGGATCAACCAAACTGAAATTTGATGATGTTGTGAGTGCCATCCTCGATGAGGAAATTCGCAGGAAACCTTCAGGTGAATCATCAGGAAGTGTATTGAATGTGGGAAACAGAGGGAGGTCATCTGAGAGAGAGCAAAGTCATGGAAGATCAAAAACACGGAGTAAGTCAAGATCTTCAAAAGGCAAAATCGAGTGCTGGAATTGTGGCAAAAAGGGACATCTGAAAAAAGATTGCAGAGCTCCACCAAAGAAGAATAAGCAAAAGAACGGTAATAAGGATAACGAAGCTTCCGCAAATGTCGCAGGTGATGCTGTTCAAGATGCCTTAATTCTTGCTTTTGATTATAAGTCTGAATCTTGGGTTATAGATTCGGGTGCGTCCTTTCACGCCACTGCACATAAAGAATATCTCAAAAATTATGTACAAGGTGATTTTGGAAAAGTCTATCTTGGTGATGATGAACCTTGTGACATAATTGGCAAGGGAGATGTTCAGATTAAATTGCCAAATGGCAGTATATGGAAATTGAATGATGTCAGGCATGTACCTAGCCTGAAGAGAAACCTCATATCAGTTGGTCAGCTTGCTAGCTCTGGTCACGTAACTGTTTTTGCAGATGATTTCTGGAAAGTTACAAAAGGGAGTATGGTTGTTGCTCGCGGTAAGAAAGAAGGAACTCTTTATTTGACTAACAGCTCTACAAGTTCCATTGCAGTTGCAGATAAAGGCATTGACTCAAACACATGGCACTATAGACTCGGACACATGAGTGAGAAAGGGATGAAGATTCTTCATTCTAAAGGTAAGCTAGAAGGACTCAAGTCTTTGGACTTAGAGTTCTGTGAAGACTGTGTTTTCGGGAAGCAGAAGAAAGTTACATTCTCTAAAGTAGGCAGGCCACCGAAGTCAGAAAGGTTGGAACTAGTACACACGGATGTGTGGGGACAAACTCAGGTACCTTCTCTTGGTGGATCTTCTTACTTTGTTACATTCATTGATGATGCTACCAGGAAATTATGGGTATATCCCATGAAACACAAGTCTGACGTGTTTGATGTTTTCAAAAAGTGGAAAGCTTTGGTTGAAAACGAAACAGGTTTGAAACTGAAATGCCTAAGGTCTGATAATGGGGGAGAGTACTGCAGCAAAGAATTTGAGGAGTATTGTGCAAAAAATGGCATTAAGCGAGAGAAGACCATTCCCAATACACCACAGCAAAATGGTGTGGCTGAGCGCATGAACAGGACAATTGTTGAGCGTGCCAAAAGTATGAGGCTACATGCTGGATTGCCCAAGCAGTTTTGGGCGGAAGCAGTGAATGCTGCTGCTTACTTGATCAATCGAGGGCCTTCAGTACCTTTGGATGGTGGACTACCAGAGGAAGCTTGGACCGGAAAAGAGGTAAACCTTTCACACTTAAAAGTATTTGGTTGTATCTCTTATGTTCATGTTGATGCTGAAAAAAGAGACAAACTAGATTCTAAATCTAGGAAATGCACTTTCATTGGATATGGTTCTGATGAGTTCGGTTACCGCTTCTGGGATGAAGAAAATAGAAAAATCATTAGAAGCAGAAATGTTATATTCAATGAGAAAGTGATGCACAAAAACAAGGACAAGGTGCATGAGGACAGCAATGAATATTTAGAACTGGATGACACTTCTGAAAATGATGTACCTGAAGTACATGGAAATGAAAACCCGCAGGTGGACCCTCAAACACCTGCCCCAGTAAGAAGGTCATCTAGGACTCCTAAGCCTACACAGCGCTATTCACCTTCTTTGTTTTACTTGTTGTTAACTGATGGTGGTGAGCCAGAATGTTATGAAGAAGCATTGCAGGTTGAAACTCGGGCAAGGTGGGAACAAGCCATGGAAGATGAGATGAAATCTTTATCATCAAACCAGACATGGGACTTAGTTCAGTTGCCTAAGGGAAAGAGAGCTTTGCACAACAAGTGGGTGTACAAATTGAAGGAAGAACATAACGGTAGCAAGCGATACAAAGCCAGATTAGTTGCAAAAGGCTTCCAGCAGAAGGCAGGTATTGATTACTCTGAGTTATTTTCTCCTGTGGTTAAATTGAACACAATCAGAAGTGTGTTGAGCATTGTGGCGGTAGAAAATTTACACCTTGAGCAATTAGATGTGAAAACTGCGTTTCTCCATGGTGACTTGGAAGAAGATATCTATATGCATCAGCCACAGGGATATGCTGTGCCAGGAAAGGAGGAAATGGTGTGTAAGCTCAAAAAGAGTTTATACGGTTTGAAGCAAGCCCCAAGACAATGGTATATTAAATTTGACAGTTTTATGTACAATACAGGTTACAAACGATGTCATGCAGACCATTGTTGTTATTTCAAAAGTTTTGATGACTGTTACATTATTCTACTCTTGTACGTAGATGATATGCTCGTTGCAGGTTCAAATATGCATGCGATAAATAATTTGAAGAAACAGTTGTCACAGGAATTTGAAATGAAGGATTTGGGTGCTGCAAATCAGATTCTTGGTATGAGAATTAGTAGAGACATGAAAAATCGCACATTGAAGTTGTCTCAGGCAGAATATGTTGAAAAGGTTCTAAACAAATTCAACATGCATGGTGCTAAGCCAGTTAGCACTCCGCTAGCCAGCCACTTCAAACTCTCAAAAGAGTTGTCTCCTAAAACAGAACAGGAGAAGGAGAACATGTCCAAGGTCCCATATGCTTCAGCTGTTGGTAGCTTGATGTATGCTATGGTTTGCACCAGACCAGACATTGCTCATGCAGTGGGAGTTGTAAGCAGATTTATGAGTAATCCGGGAAAAATGCATTGGGAAGCAGTAAAGTGGATTCTCAGATATCTGAGAGGCACCACAAAGGCAGCATTGCATTTTGGAGGATCAGAGATTAAATTGCATGGCTATGTTGATTCGGACTTAGCAGGAGATCTTGATAGAAGCAGAAGCACTACAGGATATGTCTTCACATTGGGTAGTGCAGCAGTCAGTTGGAAATCTCAATTACAGGATGTCGTTGCACTTTCAACCACAGAAGCAGAGTATGTTGCCGCTACAGAAGCTAGTAAGGAAATGATTTGGTTACAGGAGTTAATGGAAGAGTTGGGTAAGAAGCAAGAGTCTAGCAGACTTTACAGTGACAGTAAGAGTGCCATCCATCTTGCAAAGAATTCAGCCTTTCATCCAAAAACCAAACACATTCGGATCAGATATCACTTCATACGATGGCTTCTGGAAGAAAAATTGTTGAAACTGGAGAAGATTTTATCAAGTGAGAATCCTGCAGATATGTTCACTAAGGTGGTAACTACAGAGAAACTGAAGCTGTGCTCAGCTTCAGTTGGTCTTCAAGCATGAAGATGAGGTATCGAGATTCTTAGCCGTGTTCTGTTATTGTCAAAGCCATTCAGTATGATCAGTCTTCAAGTGGGAGATTGATGGGTTTGTGAAGCCTGATTTAGACCTTATTTAATTACAGGGGTTTATCTGTAATGTGTCGGTTTAATCTGGACCATCTGTTATGAGGCCAGATCCGACGGTTGTGGTTGTCTAGAGGTTTAGGGTTTCTTGTATTTATACTGGGTGGTGAGAGCATTGTTATTTACGGTGAATATTGAGAGAGAACGAGAGAGACAGTGAGTGCTTGTACTCTTGTGGGAATCTCCAATAATAGTGAACGGCGTGAATCTCCCGTGGATGTAGGCAATCTTGCCGAACCACGTAAATCTGTGCTTGTGTGATTGATTGATTGTTGTTGTTAGATCGTGCGTGTGTTCTTCAGATCCCTAACTTATAAATCTCTCTTCCTTCCCGCTTTCCCTCTTTCTTCTCTGTCTTTGCAATGGCAGCCTCACAGCTCTCTTCCTTCTCCTCTTCCAAAATCCTAAAACCCTTTTCTCTCTCCAAAATCTCCAAAACCCCTCTTCCATGTACTCTCTTCATCACCAACACCTTCATCCACCCCACCAACTCCACCTTCACCGCCACCTCCGCCACTCCCAATCAACACATCTCTTCTTCTTTCTACACTAATTAGCCCTGGAAAGGAGCATACGTTTTTGTGGAGGCGCTTGAGCAAGCGGGGGTCAACGTCCTCTTTGCATACCCGGGCGGCGCCTCCATGGAGATCCATCAGGTGCTCACGCAATCCACCACCATCTGCAACGTCCTTTGCCGCTACGAGCAGGGAGAGATCTTTGCCGCTGAGGGCTACGCCCGCGTCTCCGGCAGCCCCGGCGTCTGCATTGCCACCTCCGGCCCTGGTGCCACCAACCTCGTTAGCGGCTTTGCGAACGCTCTCCTCAACAGCCTCCCCCTCGTTGCCCTCACCGGGCAAGTCCCCGCTTCATGATGGGCACCAACGCCTTTCAGGAGACGCCAATCGTCGAGGTAACCCAGTCAATCACCAAGCACAATTACCTCGTCCTCAATGTGGAAGACATTCCCCGAGTCGTCCAAGAGGCATTCTTTCTCGCCAGCTCCGGCCCCCAGGCCGGTCCTGATCGACCTGATTGAGATCGCCCCATGAAGCTCCTGTTAATCCGAGTACATACAGAAGTATTTCAGTATTTAGGAAACGGATTTACAGACCAGAAAGAACTGAACAACAGTTATGAAATAATCTTGTAAAGTAATGCACTTATTGTTTGAAGGCAGAAAAACAGAGAAACCTTTTGTTGGAGTTAAGTGATCTGAAAATCCTCAAAAGAAGGTTGAACAAGGCTAGTGTTTAACACTATATCCTTAAGACAAATTTCGTCCCCGTGACGATGCTAACAAGCTTCAATGGCGTTTGTCTCTCAGGATACAATGACTGATCCACACAGTAGCACCACTACAAACTGTGTGACTGTCGAACCAATGAAAGTGCAGCAAAACTCTCTCTTCTTTGACTCTAAATGATGATTCAATGCAAGTACAGCAGCAACGAAAATGGAATGAATGAGATGCATATTTATAGCCTGCAATCAAGTCTCTTCATAGGAGCTGCATCTGTTTAGAACAGTGATTGTTCACTAAACAGATGCTTCTTCTTTGGACACACCCATTCAAAATGGATAGTTGGCAGAGCCAAGCCCAAGCCAAGCCCGGTGCGGGGCGTGGTGGGGCGCGCGTGTGTGGTGGTGACCCCACCTTAGTCTAGGTCCTCCCTCTTCTACAAAAGTGGAATTCCCCTTGGGGCTCATCCTATACTACCAAGGTAAGCATATTTATACACAAAGAATGTTTTGCTCCCAAGCAATGTGGGAAGCAAGTTCACAACTTCCTCTTGTTTCCATGTTTAACATGTTCAAGTAGTGACGTTTAGGAGGCAATTTCTCATTCACTCATTAATGAATTAGAGCAACCCAATACATGTCTTTACTCTACTCATGGAGTAGATTACATTCCCATATATTCCCACCTAAAAGAATAAGTGGGTCCCACTTTTATTTTAGCTCAAAGATGACCAAAATAATGGGTCCTCTAACCATTTTTCCAACAGCTCCACGGGTACCTCTCTTGCCTCCCTAAACCCCCTGAATTCTCACAATTAGAACACATTTTGCGCCTTGTGAATGAGTCAAAGAAACATGTTTCGTATGTGGGTGGGGGGTGCTTGAATTCGAGCCCAAAGCTGCATCAATTCGTCGAGCTCACCGAGATTCCGGTAGCCAGTACTTTGATAGGTCTTGGTGTTTACTCGTCTTCAGATGAGCTATCGCTCCGAATGCTTGGAATGCATGGGATTGTTTATGCGAATTATGCAATGGATAAAAGGCTGATTTGCTGCTTGCTTTCGGTGTCCGTTTTGACGACTGGGTCATCGAAAAATTGGAAGATTTTGCCAGCCGGGCGAAGATTGTTCACATTGATATCGATGCTACTGAGATATGAAAGAACAAGCAGCCCCATTTTTCCATATGTGGTGATGTGAAGACAACATTGAAAGGGATCAGTCCTCTGTTAAAGGGGAGAAACGCTGCTGGGAAGCTAAATGTTGACTACTCTGCTTGGAGGGCAGAGCTTAAAGAGCAGAAGATGAAGTTCCCATTGAGTTTCAAGTCGTTTGGAGGTGTCATTTCTCCTCAATATGCAGTACATGTTTTGGATGAATTGACAAATTTGGATGCCATTATAACCACCGGGGTCTGCCAGCACCAGATGTGGGCAGCACAATGGTATAATTTTAAGAGGCCGCGCCAGTGGGGGACTTCTGGCGGGCTGGGTGCTATGGGCTTTGGCCTGCCTGCAGCAATTGGTGCAGCCAAGGCCTCGCCTGGCTCAACTGTTGTTGATATCGATGGAGATGGAAGTTTTCACATGAACATCCAGGAGTGTTACACATCAACCCCAAATCAAGCTTAATTAGTACTAATTAATTGAGTTTTAGTTGATTTAATTGTGATTAGTTGCTACTAGAGTAATTAATGTTTATTAGACCCTTATAGGTGAGTTAGAAGTGAGTTGGAGTCTTGATTAGGTGAGTTGAATCTGATTTGACTCAGTTGGGTAGAGTCGAGGACTTTTTCGTAATTATCGATTTTTGAATTTTGCATCATGTGCACGTCATATTGGTATCATCACGTGTATCTCGTCGAACACGTCGATTTTCGTATTTGACTTTACCTCACTTGGCCATTGGATGAACAAGCGAGCCCTCATTTGACTTTAAATTTAAATATACAAAGTAGGTGGGTTTTCCTACAAAAAGGACAAACTCATCCCTTTTAAGCCTTACCCATTTCATTTGGCAACAAACCCTTTCCCTTCCCCCTTTCTCACTACTTTTCCTTTCTTCTTCTCCTCTCAATCATCCTTAGAGAGTGAGTTGCATGTGGATTATGTGTGTGAAGAGGAGGAATCATCATCTTCATCTTCTCCATCATCTTCACCTTCCTCTTTTACTCTTGGTGCAAGACCCATTCTTCTCCAACCTTTATTTTTGGATTCCTTGCTAGAGGTGAGGATCAAACCCATTTCCTTTTTGTGTTTTGAGTTAAAAGGAATCAAGGAGACTCTATTGTGGACATTCATGCACGTTCATTTCATTTTCATGTGGATTTTGTGGTTAGGGTTTGCATATTTGGGGTTTTTGGGTCCTCTTGAACCAAAGAGTGGAGAAAGCTTGTGAAAGCTTGATTAGAGGCAAGTATAAGCTACAATTTGGATTTACATATTGTTTATGCATTGATTGGTCACAAATCCCCTTGATGATTTGAGTTGTTAATGAAGTGAAGTAGGTTTATTTGATTTGATTTGAGTCATTTAATGGAGAAATATATATATATATATATGTGTGTGTGTTTTGTTATGTATGGAATAGGGAAGCAAGGAGGCTCATGTGATGCAAGTTATATGTTAGAAGAAATGGAGAAAGAAGAGAAGGAAGAAACAATGGAAAACCCCGAATCATACAGTTCTGGAGCGTCCGCTCGAGCAGACATGACCTCCGCTCGAGCGAACTGCATTCTGGAAGGGTCCATTTGAGCGGACATGACCCCGCTCGAGCGCACCCCCTCTCTGGAAACTTCCGCTCGAGCAGACATCACTCCGCTCGAGCGGACATGAAGCTAAACTGGGAGTCACTTTTTGATCCCTCAAAGGAGTAATGCGTCACTCCTAACCCTATATAACCCACTATAATCCTCTCTAATGACAATTTAAGAGGTTCACACCTAACCTTAGGGACTTAAGACACCGAAGACCCTTATGTCTATAGAAATGGACCCTAAAACCCTACCCTTTCGTCTAATGGAAAATGAGTAGTCTAACAACGTGCCATAAAGGTTAGTTGAGGAATTCAACGTATTTCTTATAATAAGTGGCACTAAAAAGGAGTAGTACGCTGACCTTCTCAACCTACCTTGTATTGGACGATTAAGCACTATGGAAGATAGATTAGGATTGGTTAAGAATAAACATTGATCATTTAACTCTATTGCATTTCATATTGAGATTAAGTATCTCTATTGACTATAAATCTTAATTGATTAGCTCCTGCATTATGATTCGATTATTCTTCCTCCTAATTCAGTTATATGCATAACTTTTCAATATTCGATGAGATTTGGAATTGAGTAAGCATTCATAAGTATATTATACTATTCGATTCGATTACAGAATTATGTGTAAACTTACTCAAATTCGATTATTATTCGATTCAATCAAGTCAGCACTACTTGGCTTCAACCTTGTGATACCCAACGAGGATAAACTTGGTTTAGTATTCGAGACTACTGCAGTAAGTAGCTGGAGCACCAAAACTTCAGACCTGAAAAGCCAGTTAGCCTTTGGCCGGGCCGCTAGTGATATCCCAACTAAATTCGTTCTCTTTAAGATGATGAGTTAAATGTAGTAGCAACATTGTATGTTTTATTATTCATGTGATTCGTAAAGCATGGATTTATTTGATATTGCATAATTGCCTAGTATTCCTTGATATTGAAATCTTATGAACACTTGTCATTTTAAATTCGTTTGATACATTATGTAATTCCTTATTAATGCCTATACTTGTCAATTCGTCATATTTGATGTACTACTCTTGTGTCACAAACGCATTTGCAGCTCCCGGCCTTGAGGAAGCCCAAGAGGTTCCTCCAGGACTAGAAGAGTGGGCCGGTAATGGGCCTATGTAGTTTGAGATCGCGGAGGGCGATGTGACTATTCTTTTGGGATTAAATTGTAGAGTGTGGCTAGCCCCTTTTTGCATGGGCCACATTATTTGGACTTTGGGGGATTCTTTTGTAATAGGATGTAGAGTATTTTTGTAATCCCTATTTGGGTTGATTATGTAATTATGTTTTGTATAAACTTAACACTGATCAGTTTTAATTAGGACTGTGCAATGGTTCAAGTGATTATTATTGTTATGCTTCCGCTATTTGATTATGATTGGAATGTGGAAAGAGAAATTTTATCCTTTTTGTTGCAGTATTTGACTCAAGACAGATACAGTAACACGGGATTACGCGTGTCTCACCTCAGCGATTACCCTAGGCCAGGGTGATTCGGGACCGGGATGTGACAAGGAGCTTGCGACGATAGTTGTAGAGAAGCTTGATGTCAAAATCATGATGTTAAATAACCAGCATTTGGGTATGGTTGTGCAGTGGGAAGATCAGTTTTATAAGGCGAATCGGGCACATACTCATTTGGGTATTCCGGACAATGAGTACTAAGATTTTTACAAATTTGCCGAAGGTTTTGACATACCTGCTGCCAGAGCGACAAAGAAGAGTGGGGTTAGAGATGCAATCCAAAAGATGTTGGAGACTCCTGGGCCGTACTTGTTGGATGTTATTGTGCCCCACCAGGCACTAGTGGTGGAGCATTTAGAGATGTGATCACCGACTGTGATGGGAGTACGGAGTACTGAGTTTTCAAGCCCGAGGAGAAGACGTGTCTTGGTCTTGTTATCGAGTTGATTTTGCATTGTTGGTTATTATAGGCTCTTTCTTTTATGTTTTTAGATGTTCTGCGCTTTAGGGATTAACAGTCTACTAGTTCTTTTTATTCATATTGGAAGATTTGCATGTTTTCATTTTCATTGCCTATAGAACAGAGAGTTTTGGATATTGTACTTAATTTGGATAGAATCAATTTGGCAGATTTTTCTTGTATAGTCTCCTAATTTATATCTTTGCATGAAAAAATACATTAGTTTTTGGTGCTGATTTTTTTATTTAGACTTTAGAAGCCATTTTGACCATGACCATGAAGTTATATGTTGATTCAGTCATTTAATGTGTATGTTTTAATTACCTTACTTTTTAGGGGCATCAACCATATTATAATTTAACTTTTTCTAATGATACTTTGATTGGTTTGGAGAAAGGGTTAGTTGCTTACCCATTTAGACAATAAATTCTTTGTTCTGACCTACGAATGTGGAGAAACATCTATCATGTTTCATCTTCTCCCTGTGATATGTTAAATTTTGGTGAACAATCTGGTGTTTTCACCTTGCTTTTTTCTTGGTATCGCTTTTCAACCAAGAAGTGTTCAGCAGGTGGATGTGCACTCTGTTTTTTAACCTTTGGTATTATCTATAGCTGATCATTGATATGAGGCATGCATATGTTATCTCATGGTATAACCTTTTACTATATTATCTGCATTGAAGTCGATCTATTAGTAGTCAATGAAGTATTAAATTCTCTTATTCTAAATGGTTTACATATTTGAGGAGCTGAAAACTAATATTTATTGGGCCAGTGGGATGATACTCTAGTCTCCTGAAATGTATGATTGATATTTTCTCTGTAACGATCTTCCTAATCATATTTTATGTTTTATTTTGCTTCTGCAACGTGTTGCCTTGTCATTTAGGGAACTGATCCAGCAGATACCTTTCCATCACATGATGTTGTGAATGCCTTCATTTTCTATTTTTCACGTGCTTTTCTTGCGCTTGCTAGCTAGATTATATCTTGAAGATGTTTGCTTCTAAAGCCACCTCTGACTAGAGAATGGAATCAGAGCTTCGTATTTCCGGGTCTTCTTCTGCTCTGCCTTAGGTTCTTTACAATATTGGTTTCTCAAATTCTTTTTTTTTTTATTCTAAAATTTTTAAGATTGTTTGGATGATTACTTTTCCAAAACTTGCAAACTTTTGAAAAGAAAAGATAAAAAGACAAATTAATGCAGCTTTTATGTTTTAAATTTTCAGCTACATAGGCTTACTGCTTACACTTTTCCTTTCCTTTAAAATTTTAAATTCCTCACAACCAGCTTGAAGGTTAAAGACATGGCACCTCTACCACATGCTTCCCAAGGGATGATGTTAACCGTGACAGGACAGTTGTCTCTGCAAAAGGAAATGGTGTGGTAGCCGTCCACTGTATAGGTAGTAGTGGTCAGTGGCTACTAGCTTGGAATGGACCTGGTGTGGGGAAAAGGAAGGGAAAAAAAGGGTTTAAGAAGTCTTCAGATTTTCTCAACTGTAGTTTTTCTTTTTAGGAGGTGGGGGATGGCAGATTATAAATGAAGGTCTAAGCGTCGAAGGCAATCAGTGATTCAATTCTCAAGTTTTAACAGTCTTTTTAGATCTATATAATCTTATGGAGGTTGGGGTGTCTGTTGGTTTGAAAGTTACTGGTGAGCTACTTGATTCAAGGCCTATTTTGATGTGGAATTTGGTATTCGGCAAGTGGATTGGGCTGTGTGATTTAGAGCAGCTGGGCTAGAGCAAGCAGCCAAGTAAATGTTTCTTTTGCTTCACAAGGTTCGGCCAAAAGGGTTTTTAAGTCACAGGTAATTAAAGGTGGGGTGATGTGGTATGGGATACTAGGAACTGTGAATGGTGGATTTTTTACTTTCCCTTTGTTATCTAAAAGAATGCTGATAAGATGGGTGGATAGATGCTTACATTAATGACTCCTTGGTACTATCCAACTTGTGTGATTTTTCGTTTATTGGCCTGAAAGGGTTTCAACTTCCAACCCTAGGCAATCAGAAATTTCCTTTTTCTCTGATATGGCTCTTTGTTTTCGTGTGATTTCTTTGAAAGGTTTAAGGGTTTGAGTTCAATAATGCATTCTAGTGTTAAGTAAGTGAGCATTGATGGACAGCCTGTCAATCATGTCTCCTCTACTTTGGCCATGGATGTGAACATTCATGTTGTTCAAGCAAGTTAAAAGTAATTTTTGGGGAGTTTTGGTTTTTTATCGTTATAGGCTTCAGAGATCTTAGAAAATGAAAGGTGTTTATTGGAGAAGATGGTTAGATTACACTTTCTTTATGTTGAATTTCGTTGTGGGTAGATTCTTGTCTTGTTTTTCCTAAGTGGCAGAGTTGTGTTGGTTACATCTAAACTGCATGGCTGTGTCTTCATGCACACCCACAGAGATACATATTTGTACGCATTTATGAATGTATATTTCCTTTTTATGGCATTAGAAGTCGTGGAATTTCCTTGCGTGTCCTTATGTGTCTCATACCGACAGCAGTAGGCCACTGGGTTAAATGTTGTTCAGCATATGAACTCATGTCATGATACTTAGTACTATCGGTTCCTGGTGCCTGTGAAATGGGTCCATAGGTTACTATTGCTGTGAATATCCCAACTTCACTTGTAAAATGGTTATAGTATCACTCTCAATCGATCAACATAAAAAAAAATTAAAAAAAATCACCTGGGAGCTTTTCCTTTTAGAATTCCTTTTGTTGATGAATGTGAGAAATGCTTAGATTTTTATTAAAAGCTTAAAGGTTGTTTTAGTAGCATGAATAGTAGAACTGAGTTAAGGGACTGGTGGGGTTCTTCTGCATTCTTATAAACTCTGTAATTTTGACATGTATCCCATCAATACTAAAGAAGATACTTGGTAACATATGCATGCAGGAAATGTTCTCAGATGACTGATTATGGTAGCAATAAGAGGTCCATTTTTTCTTCAGTTCCCCATCCTCCTTATTTTGGTAATAGGAATGATTTACTTGACAAGAACTAAATTTTCCTGCAGAGTTATTTCCGTTATGTGTTGCTTGCTTTACTAGAAACAGTCAAGCATGCATCAATAAGGTGTTGATGACCGCTCTTTGTTTTGCCCTTCTATAAAACTGCTACAAATTTCTACAATATGAAATCCAAGTTTTGGGCAGACAGACCACGACTCTGCCACCCAAGAATTTCAAAATTTTGCCCTGCAGTGCTTTTATACAAAAAAGTTTGCATTGCAAATTGACAAAAAAGTACCCATTCTTTTGTAGTACAACAAAAGATTGCATAAGAACGTGAGATTGCATTCTGACTTTTAGCTGCCTTAAAAAAAAAATTTCCTCCTTCAATTGCCCCTGCAATTTCATCTTCTCCCCTTTGTCACCTTTTTGACATTTCGCAAACTCCACACTTCTACTTGCTCGCGGAAGGTGCCTTAGCTTCTTCGTCCTTGTACATGTCTTCTTCCTTGTCAGTCATCATCAAACAGCGTCATCTCAGTTCTTTGTTCTTATATTTAGAGGTAAGAACCGTGTGACCTTGTTTTGTATTTCATGTTGCTTAGCTTCTTTGAGAATGTAATGTATCCATAGCAAACAACTGAAAAACAACATTTTTTATGTTCAAGGAGGATAAGGGGGATCAAGTAGTTCTTTTTCTTCTTTTTTTATTGTTGAAAAACAACCAAGTGGAGGAGAAAAAAAAATCTGCAAAAAAGTAGAGGCCAAGTTCCTAGAGAAAGAAGCCATTAATGCAGATAAAGGGCAGTTTGCAAAAACTAAAAGAAATTAGACATCTTTGTAATGTCACATTTTTTGCAATTGTTTTCTATATCATAAAAGATGAATATTTTCATCAATTTGCAGCTCATAGTTTCTGTATGAAGTGTTGTAAGGAAAATTTTTGAAGTTCTCAAGTAGCTGGGGAATTTCGGATAAGCAGGTATATACCTTTCCTTTTCTTTGAAAATTAAAAAAAAAATTCCTCTCTTCAAAAAAAAATTCCTCTCATGCTACTTGCTAGACAACAAACGTTTTTGTCTATTTTTGTGATTCTTTTTCCTCTCTTCGCTCTCTGTAATTTTCATTATTAGGCCGAAGTCTGTGATTATTAACGTATCCATTTTTTGGATTCATTTTCCTCTCCGTCCCCGTGTGTAATTATTATTATCGTAGTCGTCGTCGTCGTCTCGGTTGTGCTTAAAAGTTGGCAGTTAGAAATCTCTGCACACATCTGTTTTGGTGCTCCTGATGATGATAGCTTTCACATTAGCACAACAACATCAGGTTATACCAGAGGCATGTTTGTAAGCAGATTTTCTTTCCCTTTTTTTTTTAAATTATGAGTGTTATTTGTTGTACAACCGATTTCTTCATAGCTCTTGATCTACAAAGAAATTGTTTGTCTTTTCTAAGGGCTCCTATAAGGACTGCTGATTTGATTATTTGATTTTGGATTTCAATTTGACAATCATCTCATTGATGGCTTTTCTTAGATGCGATCAATACTGGGTTAGTCTTTATTTAGTGTGGTCAAGAAGCTATTTTATGAGGACAGGGATACTATTGTTTCATTATTCATCCAGCAGAAAAAATTTTGGGTGTCACATATCACGAACTTTCCTGCCTGTTTTGCAACTTTTGTTGCCAAGTCAGTTTCTTCCCTTCCTTCCTCTCTTATATTGTATGTTACAGACAAGCGATAGTTATCCTTATTTCTCAAATCTCATGTCAGGGTTTGTAGAGCAATTTAATATTCAAGTTGGTTTGAGTTGGGTCTTGAGTTGGGTTTCTTTTTCTGCCAATGCACTATTTGCTTGTCTTTTTAAATTGATGGTCCATGTGGTTTGAGTTGGGATTAAGAGGCATAATTCTTTGAGTTGTTCTTTGCTGTTTGTAGAGCAATTCAACTGATTGTTAGACACTAAGAAGTCTGAAGGAAATCCAATGACTGATTTGCAGTGGGTTTTTTTTTTTTTTTTTTTTCCTATCAGGTTTGTTTGATCTTTTATTTCATGCTAAATGATTTTTGGGTAGTGATTAACAATCTATTTGTTTGCTTAGGTCTTTCACTATTGTGTGGATGGCATCGAGTTCAGAAAAAACCTGTACTAGGGAAATTCTGGATCAAAATTGGCAGGGTATTATTTTGAAAATAAAAGGCCACAGCATTTTGTGTACTGATTCCTTTCTTTCTTTTTTTTTTTTTTGGGTGTGGGGGATATATTTCATTGAGACCTGTCTATAGTGGAGTTTTTTCATTTATAAGTTTTTTTTGGACCTTTTGTATTCTCTTTACTATTTCATTGGACTAGTTATGGGTAGAGATATTCAAGACATCTTCTATTTAAGTTGTTTAGAGCTTTCATTGCAATTTGGATTGCTCAATGATAAGACTCCAGTTTTTTAAACCCAACTAGTGTCAAATTGGGCCGAATGCTAGTACAACTAGGTAGATGTATAGAAAGATTTGAATTCAGTATAGGTGGGCTTGATTAAAAGTATAACCAAAGCAAAGCTACTAAGATTATTATTATTATTATGAAGATAATGATGATTGTTGGCAAATTTTAACATTTTTTCGCTTTTTCCATCTTTTTTAATTTTTATTTTTTAATTTCTAGCAACATTTCCCAATTTCACCATAGGAATTGTCAAAAATATAATGAGTTCCTGATAGTTCCTCAGATGAGAGTATCATTTTCTTTTGTTGAAAGTTTAGGGTACGAGATCTCTAGATTGGTCCACTCAATTAATCAGCCCAACAGTGTGCAACAATAACAACTATGCAGCGGAAATAAAGACACAAGCACATACCACAAGGACACTAAATTTTTACTTGGAAAATCCTAACCGAGTGAAAAACCACGGATCCAAACTTAATCTAATCAAGCACTGTAAATCTCGCAATTACAAGAAACTCAGATTTCTTCCTCAAATATCCCCTACCTAAGGACTGAAGTTACCTTGTGTCGCTTCACGCTTCAACGACTTCACACCGCTGATTGCAACAGACCCAATTCAGTACTTGACTCCTCAAATCTTCTATGCAAGAAGAAAATCTTCTACAAAGGATGTAGAAGAACTTAGCTCTAGAGAACTTGGCAGCACAACTCCTTAATAAAACTCTAGAGATGAATTCTCTCAATTAAATCTCCAAATCAGAACTTGAGAGGTGAGGGATGATTTTAGAATAACCCTTGAGTCCTTTATATAGCCTTTAGGACGTGCTTAAGATTGCCTAAATTAATTGGGACTAAAACAGGCAGTTTGGGCACAATTAGAAGAAGGTTTCTAATTTCCATCAAACTCTGCAGCAAGTTCGCTCGAGCGACAAGGGAGTTCGCTCGAGCGGACACGCTACTGTCTCCGCGTTTCAGAATATCGCTCGTGCGATCAAAAGGGTGGGTCGAGCGAAGGAGCTTCTGTCTAGGTTCGCTCGAGCGAAGGCATTGGTCGCTCGAGCGAATCATCTTCTGAATGATTCGGAATTTCAGCGATTTTTCTCTCCCAGCCTTCTATCTTCAAAGTCCTTTTCTAATTATGACATACAACTCAATGGACCCTTAGAGTTTTGTCCAACCCATGAATTAAGCCAATACAAAATTCTAACATTTGTTTTGTTTTTTTTTTTCATATGTTGAAGCACTTGCCCACACCATCTCCAAAAATTGTAAATACATACTTGGATAGAGGTGAGTTCTTGATCATTCAAGAAATAAAAGCAGCAAACAATTCACTTTTTTCACTAAATGTAAATGATAAAAGAATTATATTGATTGATATAGATTACATTACATAAAGAAAACATTACAGTTGAGAATAAGGAAAGAAAGAATGAATGTGAGTGTCTGGGGGAACAATGAAAAGAAGTATCATGCAAGCTTGCACTCAGAAGGAAGTCCCTGTGGAAACCGATTTAAGTCTGCGCAGTAGTTGTAGATCATGTAGTATTTCTGCACCCATCTCAGCTTTTCATGACTTGTAGAATCTAGCTCATGATTCATCCATTCATTGGACAGTGAAGAAGGAGATTTGGAAGCAGTACAGGATGGAGCCCCAAAATACCACACACAAGCTGTAGGCCTGAACTTTCTGTAGGCCACGGTGAAGGGCGCTTTGGTCCAATCGGTTTTGATGCGCCCTCCTTGCTTGGCCCAGTCATCTGCATTCCAAAGGCTGGAGTAGATCCTCATGGGTTGTTTGTTGGGGAATGGAACACCCATCGACTCGAAATTCTTGAACACTCTAATTGGAATGCCATCCACAGAGAAACTGAAAGCATGACACAGAGAAATTAGAAGAATGTTTAATGTTTTGATCTCATTATGGCCTACTTAATATGTTCTTGTTGATTAACTTTGGAGGGGCTGCAAATGCAACTCAGGCAGGCCAGCAGGGTATTGGCATATTGGGAGCGTGGGCCCAAATCCAAAATCTAAGCTCAAGTATTATACTTAACATATGTATTCTATGTTTTATATTTATTCACTAGTATAAAAGATTAGTGGTTTGAGTACCTGAGGTCTAAGTCTAAGCCTGCCCCGAATCCCACTTAGGCTTCCAAGTTTAGCCTTGAGCCCAACCCTAAAACCATAACAAGCCCAACCCGAATTTGCGGTTTCATCTGGGACGCTCATGGACCAGGTTCAAGCTGGGGTTGCACCCCTGAAGAGTAGTACTAGAACAAGAGTTTTTTGTGCAGAATAGAAGGGCTTGGTTTCTTACAAAGATAAAGAAACAAAGGAAGGAACTTACACTGTGTTGAGGATTCCATAGGATGGAATAAGTGTGGAAAGCCTTGGTAGGGTCAAACAAGAGGTGAAACTGCTGCTCTCTATTACCTTTCCCTCTTGTGAACACATTGGTGTGGACAGTGTAAGGTTCCCCACTAAGATTACCAAGAAACTCGAAATCAATCTCATCCCATGTAAGTCCTCGCGACGAAAGCTGTAAGTGAATCTCAACAATCAATAAAACAGAATTTTAATGTATAGCATTGAATATAATCATCATAAACATTTACATACATAGTAGGCGGTAACAGTGCCTGCAGAGTTTCCAGGCACAAGCTTCAATCGCATATCGATTTGTCCGAAGAGAAATTCATTCTTGGATTGGAAGCCGGAGCCTGAGGCCCCGTCAAGGGAGAGCGTGAGCACCGTCCCATTCTTCCGTATCTTGCCACAACCATCGCCCCATGTGATATCGAAGTCGCGAGTGAAATTGGTAGCAGAGACTAGCATTGTAGAACATGCTAATAGTACAAATGCTAGTAACATCATCTTCACAGGGAAGAAGATGGAAGAGCAAGGAGAAGAAGATTGCATATTTGTGGAAGATGTAAGGGAGAGGGGGAGAGGGGTTGTGTTTGATGTTGGGGGTGTTAAGAGGGATGTGAGTTTGTTTATATAGAGCAGAGGAGTGAGATAGAATTATGGGAAGAGAAGGAAGGAAATATCCATGAAGGTCAGAAGAGCAAGCTGGCCAAAGGCTGTTGAAACTTGAAATGTTTGAAAAGCTATAATACTTCTTGTTACTTGTTTTTGTCTTCTTGCTTGGCTGTTCCTGTTTCTTATTTGCATTTGTTTAAAATCATAGTCAAAACTCAAAACTATGCTTGGTCTAGGGCGCTCATGGGCTGTTGCTGTTTCTTTGGTAGTGTTTGAAATATATCTTAAATTGATTCAAAAAGTCAACATATTAACTAGGTTGCAATTGGGCTCGACCCAACCTAAACTTCACCCCCACCCTGGCTGAAACCCGCACTCTGATTCAGTGTTTTGTGTTGGTTTGGGCTCATGTCCTAATTTGAATTTTGGTTGGTATGGGTTGGACTCAAGTAGGTTTAGGTCAGATTGAAGCCCACTGATAATTTAACCATAACATAAACTATAGGTGTCATTTGCTAAAAGTTGAAACTGGATGTGGGTCAGATGAACAAAGCCTTGCCATTCTAGAAACCAGTCACATCTGTGTTGGCTCATGTCCAACTCAAACTTCCTAAATATTTTCAGATTCAGGGGTGCCTTTACAATTTTTCAAACTTGTCAACCAATCTTTCTTTTAGGTCCAGAAATCAACGGTCTTGATCGCCAGCCAGTGGCCTCCACTAGATTGTGAATGGAAGACACGAATCCCATAGTATCGATATCGTGGTCGTCGTTTTTTCATTTTGGAAGCAATGGATGGGATGGGCCATGGTCAATATGTTGTGATCAACGGATGATCTTCTACCTTGGTTTAGCTGTTGCAGATCAATGGAGAATATCATACTTTGTTATGATTTTTGGAATGGATGGTTTCAATTATGGAGATTTTTATAAACCTCCTATTGTTTTTACTATAAAAAATAATAACATTGTGCCATTTTTAACTTTCATACGTAACAATCTGCATTAGTTTGACAATATCGATCAGCCACCTTGATGGACAGTCGGAGACTAGTTACGTGGTTATCAATTAATAGAATAAAAGTTAATTAATGGGGATTAATGTGTTTAAATTAATCCAAACCAAGCTAGATCCGAGAGCATTCTCATTATCTTATGTTGTTTTTTATCAATAGGTTGGAAATTGATCTATAATCTATGTCAAGGTAGTTTATTAAGATTGTCGGTAAATTGTAGTGGTTCTTTGTAAAAATAAAAAAGGCAATAGTTTTAATGACCAAGAAGTATAAAGGCTTATTACTAAAGAAGTGAATGGTAAATGATATAATGTGGATATGCATGTAGATAGGACATTGACTTTTCAATTATTTAAATTACTAGTGTGATGATTGGGTACTATTCTTTCTTTTTCTATTAAAAGGGACATCTTTTGAGAGTCTTTTGGATATTCACATTTGTTTCTTCAATTTTACTAAAATACAAGTCTTAGGATTCTTAGGAATTCAGTTACATGAAACAGAATGGGTCTATCATACTGGGCTGTCTATTAAATTCTTAGGACCCCCACCCCAAATTGAAATTTGTGTCCAACTACATCAGATGACACCCACCTCATATAGTCCATTTGCACATGGGAGGATAAGCCTAAGTTTGAAATGCGAACATGGGAAGTAGCTTAAGCTCCAATCTCTACTCAACCAAGTTATTTTTAGGGTTTTTGTTCCCATAACCATGTTTCCTGCTGGCCTAAACAACTGAACCTACAGACATAACCCCCACGTGAGGTTGGGAATTACACGTTGGCCTTACATACTTCTAACACACTCCTGTCAGGAGGATTTTGTTTACAATGATCATGAGCCGCCCAAACTTGTACTATTTAATAGGGGTGGTCATGGGTCGGGCTAGCCCGGCTCGAAACAGTCCAATCTTGGCTGTGTCTAGATCTATTTCTAGTCCCAAAGATATTTTATGGCCCTATAGTTAAATAGGCCAGCTCTGCAAGTTTGTGTGCTTGAAAGCCGGCCAGGCCCAACATAATTAACACAAAGGTTATATATAGGGATGGCAATAGGTCATGTTAAACAGGGGACCCTCCACTACTGGGGATGGGTTTCGTGATAGTTTAGTTAGGTTTAGAGAGGGTAAGTGGTTTTTAGATTTTGACCTAAGATGGGTTTGGGGCGGTATGTGTTTTGGCTAGTTAAATGCGTTGGATCCCATTTAGGACCAATTTACATATTTATTAATAGAACACAAAACCGACTTAACTAGGGTGATCCCAGCCATTAAAAATGGGGCAGGAGTAGGTTAGGCTTTACAAGTGCCCTCAAAATATATGGATCAGGCAATGAGGGAGTTTTAAAAACTTCTTATGACTCGCCGACTTGCTTGAGTTAACTCAATTCATTAAGCCACCAAGTTGTGCAAGTCAGATGAGTCTGATGGAGGACTTGCCAGAGTTACTCAGCTGGGTGAACCACTGAGTTAAGTCGACTCCTCGGGTTTTTAAACTACTAACAGATTATTAATTTTGAAAATATATCCAGTTCAAGTCCACAAGCCCAGTGATTCAGTCCAATGCAAAATCGGCTCACAATCCCTATGTCAGTCCATATTTAGAGGACCAGGAGGGTCCAGACTCCAGAGTGCCATTCATGGGAAGATGTGGGCCAAAAGTTTCAGCCATCCAAACTGTCGAAATGGTGCGGCACTCCATCCCCAGTATTTTTCTTAAAGGCCCAGCTGAATAGCCCATTCCATCCCTGCTATCTAACAAGTTCAATATATCGAATGCGAATAGTGGCTGAACTTGAACATTATGCCAGTAGAAATGGATTGTCATCATCATCTTAGCCTTATTTCTAATTTGTGTAAGAGAAGGCAAGTAATTGAAGAGCACATAGAAGGTCAAAAGGAATTACTACCACTAGCACAAACTCAGAAAGCACATCACAAACTGAGCAGCCTCTCTATAATGTAAATGAAGATAGATGTAAACATAGATTAATGAAATGTCGATAAAGCTACCCCCAGTTCGTTTGCATAGAATTGAGTTCCTATGAATTTTAAAAATTTATTCCTACAAGTAGCTAAAATCGAAGAAGTGCCTATCAAATAGGTTCCCCCTTTATAAATAAAAAGTAAATCAAGAGAGATGGAAATGAACACCGAGCCATCACCCTAGTAAATCAAATCCTACAAAAGTCAATATCCATCTACATCTCCACCTAAAATCCTTCACCCCCACCACCACACACACCGCGCCGCCCCCAGCCGCCCCCCCTCTTAATAATTCTTTGTTTTGCACATTTTATTATGAATTTATAGGAACTCCAGAACAAACAGGACCTCTCTAGGACTAATCTCTTTCTTAACAAGGGACCTCTCAACATATTTTATTTACTTTGGGGTAGCCTTGTGATTTTTTTATTATTTTTTTTATTTTATTTTTATTTTTTTTAACAGAACTCTAATCTAAGCCCTGCTCTTTTATAACTCCACATTCTAACATCTCATTTTTAACTATTTCATTCAAGTTGCTATCAATCTTCATCTTCTCCTAATTCCCTGAACTTAAAACCTTTCAATTATGTGGCACAAGACAAATATGGTTAAGACTAATAACGAAATAGACTGTGAATAGAGATGCTTAGCCTATTGACCCATCTAGATCTAGAACCCTATTTTTTGGGCCAGTAGTCATAAGGTCACTATCTGCCAATTTAGGTGACTTCTAAAGACTTCCAGATTGTTGCCCCTCAGGTACTGATGCTCTGAATACTGAAATTGAGAATGACAAATGCCCAATAATTGCTTATGGTAGAGACTGACAAGAGAGATGGTCCAAACCCTATTGAATTATATGAAAGTTTTATAGCACTGGAAGTGTCCACATATACAGATAACAGTCTCCTTGCCTTATTAGGTACATGTAGATTGCGTACAAGGCATTTCAAACTCATGTTCCATCAACATAGGTGGGGATGGCATGAATAATTAGTACCATTAGATCATATATTTCCTCCATGACACCTTTACAAGGAATATTTCAACATCTTTGGTGACAAAAGGTTAGAAATCCATATTTCAACAACTTTGGTAACAAAAGGTTAGAAATCCATATTTCAACATCTTTGGTAACTTCCTACCCAAAAAAAAAAACATCTTTGGTAACTGTCTACCTGATATTCTCTCTCTCTCTCCCTCTCTCTCTCTCTCTCTTAATTGCATGTACGAGTTCCCATCACCTCACACGTGCAAATTTCACAGGGTCCCAACAAGCTTCACCCTGTTTATAACGAATTTTCAAATACTATTTGTTAAAATAAAATTTTAGTTTTTCAAAAATAATTAAGCGATTAACTGCCGTTCAATCGTAGGGCCTAAATCCAGGCCCAGGCCTGGCCCATTTGCAAAATACATATCCCCGTTCTTATCAAATTTGTTGGGTCGGGCCTGAACCACTCAATAATTGTGCAAAAATGTCGAGACCCAGTTACAACACAGGCCTACAAACAGAGCCTAAATTCAGCACAATACGTACGCATCAGACTCGGGTTGGCTCAAGCCAATCGGCATCCCAAGTGAGTATAGTTTTACCTATACCCATTGCCATCCATATTCCTAATTAAGGAAGCAAGATTTGAACCATGCCCCTGATCAAATGATGGTGCCTTCATCACTGTACCAGGACAGGAAAGTATATAAACTAATAGTTGGAGACTTGCAAGTTGCAATCCAAGCCAGTTGTATGATGAGTTCCCATAGCAAATGAGGTAAAAGAAAATGAGAATTTGAGATTAAAGAGAATCTTAGCCACGTAGATCTAATGGTGTTGAGGCTGTAATACATTGGGCATGAGAATGACATGATAGTAGCAGACAACACTGGAAAGAAAGACCCAAGCCTATTGGATATTCCTACTAGAAAATATGTAGTCCCTGCACCAGTCAGGGAAACTTGCCAAAAGGAACCAGCTGTGAATGGAGACCAAAGGATAGAAGACTTGGAGACCTTGAAAGAGACTAAGAAGAGACATAAAAGGACAAGCAGCCTTTCTCCTTGTTCCCACATACATCTCTAAAATGATTATTACATCCATCATCCATGGGCAACCACTTACACATGCTCATTGGCATGTACATACCCATCCAAGCTCTTCATTAGGTGACCCAACTTAAGAAATCAACTGGGTATACTCTTGTTTGTTGAAATATCAAATTATCACTCCAATTATGAAAGAAGTGGAATGTTCAAGTTCAATTACACATTTAAGGGGGCATTTGTTTGCGAGAATTCCTGATGGGATTTCTTTTTGTTGGAGTTTTCTGATAATATGCGTCATTAGGCATTCCCCAACATTTGGAATTTTTTGTTTGATTCGTGAGTTTCAGGAATTCAGTCTTTTGGATTAGCTTCTATGGGTTTATATAATTCTTCAAACTCCTATATATTCAATTTTCAAAATGCACAAGATCCTTGAGGGTTTGTGAATCTAGTTGGGAGACAACATTTGGAGGATTCAAATAAACTATAAATAAAATTCTCGAATATCCTCAAGACAAACAGGCCCAAAGAAGGATCCAAGCCTTCATTTCTCAAGCTCTGATTCAATCACTGAATGTTGGTTTTGTCATGATCTTAATTTTATAGTCATCATAGTAGAACCTTTAGTGTCGGTGATCATAGAAAATCAAGTTAGAGAAGAATTTGAACTTATTTCCAAGCTACGATTGTATATTTAAACTTGACTAGATGGAATCATTGAACAATGGCCAGATTGAGAAGGGCCCCTTACACGAATGGTAAGGAGTGGAAGTTCTCACCTAGTTGCACAGGTTTCGAATTTTATGTGTGTCGGGGTTCTCTCTTGGGTCTCATCTCCTTTGGCTGCCAACCTAGCATACCCAAAATAGAAAATAATAACAATGGCCTGGTCCTCTTCCATAATTGAGAGAGAGAGAGAGAGAGAGAGAGAGAGTTGCGCAAGCATATTAATGTGTGATTTGAACTTGGAAGACGTCCAGCAGAAAATCAATTGTCACTCATAATAATTGATACAGTTGGCTTGGCTCCACCTGTAACCATCTTTGTACCTTATGCTTATCTCATTGGGTCCACTCTTTTAAAGGAGATGGGAATGTACAAAATTAAGGAACAGTTTAAAAAAAAATTGATTCTAGGTTCCTTCCAGTGGAGAACATCCTACTTTGATCCTATACGCATTTCTCAAATTGAGATGATAAACCTGTCTCCTGTCCAAGAGGTTGTTTGGTGGGCGTTGTTTTAAATATGTCAAAAGAGATAGCTATTGACTTTTCCACTTAGAAGAGACATGTTGTTTTTATGAGACAGACAAAGTATATCACCCAAAGAGAATGAGAATACGTATCATCAGAAAGTAAATAAATAATTAAGGGGAGTGCTCCTTTGCAAGATGTTCCTGTGCAAGACAACTGATGGGCTCCCCTAGGGTTCCACAGATCATGAAAGAGGCAAAAAGATTAAGGTAAGACAACCATTGATATGAAATTTCAAGTCAATGCAATGATCCATTACCCTTGTTCTGCAGCCCCATAAGTTTGATGATGATTTTAAATAAAATGAATTTACTAAAACCAAAGGGACAATCCATTCAGATCGATGCAAACTCCATGAGATTCATGACATATAGAAGAAGATTTAGATGGTCCATTTTGATGGATCATATAGAAGTCTGTTCAAGAATCTCAAACGCGCATCTAAAGACTGTTTCATTTTTTTTTAATCTATAAATCTACTATAAAACGTCGTCTGATCAAGAGCATGGTTTGTTTCCTCCAGATTGAATTCGTAAGAACTAATGGTCAAGATTTACAAATGATCATCTAATGGTCCCCCTTTCCATAGCCCCCTTTCCATAGCAATGATTACTTGGCCATCACCCTAATAAATTAAATTTTAGAAAAAATAAGAGTTTCATCTACATCCACCTTTTTCTCTTCAATCAATCTTTAATATTTCCTTCGTAGAAGAATTCTACTATAAACTCAAAGAATTGAAAATGGGTCATAAAGAAAAGTCATGGCCCTTCCCTCCATCACTTCAGAAGTAATTCTACAAAGAACCTCGATAATGACTAAGATCCTTATAGCCATACAAATAGCAAGGAGATCATACCATCATCATCCTTTCTTCTATTTATTACAACCTCACGTCTTAGTTATGGACCAGATTTTACTCCAACTTAAAATTAACTAGTAACACATAGAATAGCAAAGAAATAATGCAACTACCCATCTAAGATTGCTTAGATAGGCAATCTTCTTCATATTAAGTTTTCTTGGCTAACCATTCATACTAAAACCTTGAGGCATTAATAGAGGCAACATGAATACTTTTCGATACTCCCTTCAAGTGGAGCCCACTCATCAGCACTCCACTAACAGAGCACCACACGAAGGGAAAAAAAAAAAAAAAGCGCCTCACATCAACATGTAAAACCTAAAGATATCCCCACATGAACCAACTCATTTATTAAGTAACCCCTGATGAGTCTGTGCGTAAGAGATTTAAAGATCTTATCAAGCCATGCATTTCAATGCAACTATACCCACCCCCATGGTGTCCTGTCAATGACCCATTTCCCACACTGTCCTGACCAACTATCCCAGGGAAAAAATAAAAATAAAACACCAACCCATAAAGCCAGCTGCATTCCACCCCTCCCAATCCTCCCTCTCTATAAATACACCTTCTCCAACATCGACTTCCACACAACAAAACCCCCAACAACTCAAATCACTATCTTCCAAAATTTTCCTCCCTCCGCCCCACATTTTTCAAAAATGTCAAATTTCCCCTCCACTTCTCCCACCCTCTCCCTCCTCCTCCTCCTCCTCCTCACACTCTTCCTAACTGCTTCATCCGATTTCACGACCGACGTCGATCTTACATGGGGTGGTGACCGTGCAAAGATATCAGAAAATGGCCAGCTCCTCCAACTCTCCCTCGACAAGTCCTCCGGTGCCGGATTCCAGTCCAAACAGCAATATCTATTTGCCAAGATTGACATGAAAATCAAGGTAGTCCCCGGCAATTCTGCCGGCACCGTCACCGCCTACTATGTATGTATTCACCCCCTGTAAACGACCAAAGAAGATCATACCATCATGGCATCAGCATCCTTTCTTGTTATCCTGTCATCTTTCTTCTTGTTTAATCTCTTGACTAACTTGAATTTTGCATGGGTGGTGGAGATCAGTTGTCTTCTCAGGGACCGACCCACGACGAGATCGACTTCGAATTCCTCGGAAATGTTAGTGGGGAGCCTTACATTCTCCATACCAACGTCTTTACGCAGGGGAAAGGTAACAGAGAGCAGCAGTTTTATCTATGGTTTGATCCCAGGGACAACTTCCACACCTACTCCATCCTGTGGAATCACCAACAGATACTGTTAAGTATACCGTTACATATTTAAAAACTTACAGGGGTGTTTCTTCAGCTTCATTCAAACGATAGGGGGTTTATAGTAATTAATCACAGTTATTATCTATATGTGTGTGGAAATATTCATATCAATTCATCCCTCTTGATAATCCGATGAGAGGGACAACTTGATGGGAATCTCTGGGGCCTGCTGATCATGGGGTTGGGGGCAATAGAAAGAGATATTTTGAATGGCCGAGATATCAAGTTTTGGGTCAATTACAGGACTCTAACATTTTAATTACTGGCCCATAAATTTAATGACTTCATATTAAAGAGAAAACTTGACCTTCAATTCGACGGTCCAATCCAGTCAAACTAGTGAAAATTCGATGGAACAAGAATAATTTAAGAGGTCATATATGTGTGGATAGTTCAAGTAGACTATAAAATTGGCTCCATTATGTTGTCCATCACCATACTTATGGTGAGGTATAGCTGCGCATGAATATTTTTATATATGTACTGTGCAGATGGGGGAGCCTTTTAATGTGGATGGGCCATCTATGGGATTTGAAGGCCCATCAGTTAAGTGGTAGTGCCACATGGATTTCCGGATTGGTCTGGATCTAACCGTCCAAAGTGGAGTGATTATCACCATGATTTTTTATCTCTGGTCGATATGCAGTGGGGCCCATCTGTATGTGCCAATGTCATTGGTCTTAGGGAAAATGTGGCAAATCGTCCCTTTACTCAGAGTCTGCTGTCCTTCTGCTCCTTTATATTTGTGTAGGCACGTACCCTGGAGTCTGGATTCAATTAACAGCGTGGGACGCACAGTTTTTTCTACAAATATCATTGAGCACAAAAGAAATGGGCCATGACAACCCACCAATTGGGACTGCCCTCACCCTTCGATTGAATTCTTCAATTTTTTTTTTATAGTGTTGAATTTGAGGGGCCCAATTAGCAAGTTCTCTTCTTTTTTTTTTTTTAGAGAGACCCCATGTTTTGGTCTGATCAAATGTTTTAGGAATTGGACCAGAGTGTGAACCAGTGTAGTGAAGGGTTCAGACTTAAGACCAGCCCAGCCCAACCATGAAAAAAAAATTTGTAAATTAAACTTTTAGTAAATTATTTAATTGTGGGTCCAATTAATTCAACTGTCAGTTTTTAGTTTTTACCATCTTGACTGTTTTTTCACCAACACTCTGGTTTTGATCCTAAATCGGTGAAGGTACCTGTTAAACCAGGTTGTTAGGCCCATCTAAAAAAACTGACCATATCAAGGCCTTTGGATCTAAAATATGATAGTTGATACTTTATATATATACCTTATGCTCTCTCAGCCCCCCAAGTCTCTGTCAGAGTCTATTATATGTGTGATTAAATAACAGACAGAGGTATGGGTACACCGTGGACCAGACCCAGACCAATTACGGCCTTTGTCAGTTTGCAATTCATGCTGAGTGAAACTCCAGCTATGGACCCAACAAAATTACTCATTGATAGAGTTCTTTTACTCAAGAAATTTATAAAATAAAAAAAAATCATTGATAGAGTTGGCAATGTCAATCCTAACTCAGAGCCCTAGATCGTCCAGTTTTGTGTTATTAAAAAAATCTGGCCCATTTGGGGTGCTCAAGGGCTGGGCCAGATAGGGCCCAGACCATGCCCGGCCCTTTTGGAAGATTTGGGCTCTTTTAATATTTGGTCCGGGCTTGGATTGAGTGATTGGAAGCCCATGTGTGGTCAACTTTATTTGCCCAAACAAGTAATAGATCGCCTGTCTTGGCCTGACCCGATTGACTAAATGTGCGGGCTATGGCGTGACATATTTGAGGTGGGCAGAGCTGGGTCAGATACTTACAGCCCATGTAGGGCTTGGGCTGGATATAGGCCTGTGTTTCCAGCCCTAGATATGCCTCAGCCCAGCCTGACCTAGCCCATGAACACCCCTAAGGATTTAGAAACTGGCCCATACTAATATAATGTTGATGTGTTTGTCTTCAGCTTCTCTGTGGATGGGACACCAATAAGGATCTTCAGAAATGCAGAGGGATTAGGGGTCCCATACCCCAAAGATCAGCCCATGCGCCTCTATTCGAGCCTCTGGAACGCTGATAACTGGGCCACACGCGGCGGCCTAGTCAAGATCAACTGGGCCTATGCGCCATTTGTCGCGTCCTACCGAGGTTTTAGCCCAGATGCATGTTTATGGATGAATGGAAAGTCATCCTGCACATCCACCAAGACCAAGTGGTGGGACCAAGAATTGGACTCTGCTGGGGCCCAGAAGCTCAAGTGGGTCAGGAAGAATTACATGATCTATGACTACTGTGGTGATTCTAAACGGTTTCCCCAAGGACTCCCACCTGAATGCTCTATTTCTTCCTGATGTGAATGAAATCCCCTTCAGATAGGAATAAATTGCCAATATCACAGGGGGTTGATTGTTATTATATTGTTGATGATGGGCACTAATATAATAGTATCAGAAATTTGGTGTTTGTATGTCCTATGAAAATTAGGGTTTAAGGTTTAATTGTAAAAGCAGAAAACAGTGGCAGCAGGAATGCTATAGAATGATTGAGGTCACAATTGGGCATGATGAAACTGAACAGCATGGGCTGGCCCTAATTTGACCTCCTTGTAGTTTTAGTAGGATTAGCAATAGCAATAATAATAGTTGGCCACCTTTGCTGAGAGGTAGATTTCACGGATTACATGAGGTAACAGTTATGCCAATGCCACCATAAAGGATCCTTATGAATTAACAACCACTCTAATTTGACACTAATCTAAATTATATTGACCATTGGATTAGATTTTATAAACGTATATATAAATTAATAACCATCAAAGTTTCGAGCTTCTAGATTCAAGGTTGTGATGATAGGATTGAGATAATGGTTCGCCAAAATCATATCTACAAGACTACAATGAGACCTTTCAACTATGCTATTCTCCCATGATTAGCATGTATCTAAGTGGATCCCACAACGCTCCGAATTTTACTTCTCACCCAATCTGTGAGATATCTTCTGCCAAAACATGATTCTAGTGGCAGTAGTATAACTCTTAAAATAGTGTTGCAAGTAAATGGACCCCTGCTTTAGCCAGCTTTATTTTGAGTATGTGATTAGCTCTTTGGGTTTTGGGCTGTTAGTGGGCTTATGTTGTGGGCCAAATTATACAGGAGAGACAATGAATTATGTCAAAAGGCCCGATTGGATGGTGCAGCCAATAGTCATCCCATCATATCCAACTGTGTCAGGCCCACTGAAAAGGATATAATTTCACTCCTTTTAGTTCTCATTGGGGCCTGCATGATGCTCATCAATATGAAAGTTACATATATGGAGCAGCTAATGGCCCACCCTATATAAAAGTCACACTTGTTTGTTCTTTATCTTTGACCCACTAAAAGCCCACCACTATCAAAACTTGCATTGAAAAGCATCTAGTATTCGTGAATGGGACCCTCTTGACTTTGTTGTTTATGCATAAAGGGCCTTAAGATTGAGGTCATCTTTTTCCAAGTAGGGTATAATGAATCAACATCCACCAGTCCAAAACCTCTGAGTTAAAAGAAAAAGAGACAATTTAGCCCTTGGACTTTGAAGATTTAAAATCAAAGGCTAGGATTATTTGAATTTGCCTATTTTCGCAATCTACCTCTAAGCCTTTCCATCACCATGTCTTACTTGGTCATTATGCACAGGGATGGAAATAGAAAATTCTCCTTGGGGGGCCTCTACGTAGAAAGAAATATTGGAAAATGGGCAAACGTAAAAAAAAAAAGAAAGCATATTAATTTTTAGAGTTCGCAGAAGGTTATTAAGAGTTTTGGACTTTTTTTGGTTTTGGGTGGGGGCTTCAGCCGTAGAGGCTTGTACTTGGGTCAGCCCTTGATCATGTATTCAAGTAGGTCCCAGCCTTCTTGGTTGCGGGCACCACTCAAAGCAACTTGAATTAGTAAGATTTGCCAAGCTTAATTAAAGGGCATTTCTATTATTTATCTAAAAACAATTAACGGTAACATGTAATATAGTCGAACCAAGGGCCTTTTGTAAAAACCTAAAAGACGGTTTTTTTTTTTGTTTTTTTCTTTCTTTTTTATGATCTAGGACCTTTTTGTGAAAACATCTATTTTTTATACCATTAACTACGTACTTCAATAATTTATAATGATCCCTCTAAACAAGCACAAGGTTAGATGGTTTGACAAAAGAATGTGATTAACATAATTTTATGTATTATTTATTATCACGTGTTTTCACGAAA
This sequence comes from Persea americana, assembly GCA_029852735.1. NCBI lineage: Eukaryota > Viridiplantae > Streptophyta > Magnoliopsida > Laurales > Lauraceae > Persea > Persea americana. The sequence goes on from CM056812.1 coordinate 5,090,225, forward strand.
TGGTCAATGCACTTTTCAACTAGAAATACACCCCTATCCAAGGGGCACTTATAGAGTGAGAACAAATCAACTACGCATCAAAAGAGAGGAATGTTGCTCCACCCCATGGGCATTGGTTTAATTTGAGTCAAATGGGCTTAATTAGGAATAATCATCACTCTTTCAATACAGGGGTGATGAATTAAAAAGAATTCGCTGATGGTTATAATATCATGTAAGAAAATTCCACTAGATGGAAGGCCGAGATCACCAGTCTAAAGAGGACACACCATCCGTGAATTAGGGTTTTTTCATGGCGTGAATATCCCTCGGGTGTTTGATCCAATAAAACTATTTTTTCGAGTGGTGCTGCTTAACCCTTGTAAACACACAAAGGGCAAATTCGAAATAATTTAAAAACAAAATGTGGAGAGCAAATTCACACCTCATGCGACTCCACCAACTCTCAAGTGGGCGTGGATTGGGGTTTTAGGGCTTAAAAGGTGTACCCCCATGGAAGACAGAGGAGCAGTGGAGTCCTCCACAGAAATCACATGCGCATATGATACTCACTCCCTCCATAGCCACAATTTATCGAACCAATGTGGCCCACCTCTTTCAATGGTCTCAAATCCCATCACAATCATTTATGTTGCTCTAATTGCACCGCCCATTTCCTATCAGAGCCCTACACGTGTCAACAGTCATTTCCAAAAAAAAGGCAGTGGGCCCACCAGAGCTGGAGATTCGTGTCCTTTCACAATCGGCAAAAGCTGTCCGCCGACAGTCATCTTTGCCGGCCGGAGACCGGCAGATCGGAATCTGACAACACCCTTTTTAGAAAGTGGAAAAATATAAAATATAAACTATAAAAAAAAAAAAAAAAAAAGTAAAGTGCTCCATGATGATGACGTCCACCAACCACTCTGTGTGGGTCCCACTAAAGATGCCAATCAGACGGACAGGATCAACTCACCCCCACTGACTGTTGCCGACATCCAATCATATCATTCTCCAGGAATTAGCATCTTGGGAAAAAATGTCTCCATATTTTCAAATTTTCAGACTTTTTTAATGTATATTATTAGAAAATGTTACAAAAAATTAAAGTTTTTCAATAATAGAAATACTCAAAATTTAACAATAATTATCCTATTATCTTCATCCGGGCCCAGCTAGGGCTCCATGTTGGGACGGGGGACCACGGTTTTTTGAAGATCTGGATGGGACTTATCTACCTATCAAGTTTGGATCTCATTTAGTTATCCTATTATCTTCATCCAGGTCCTACAAATTTAACAGTCTTTCATTCTGTTTTTATTTAATTATCCTATTATCTTCATCCGAGCCCTACAAATTTAACAGTGTATAGTCCATTCTATTAGATGTGTAGTCGATCCAACAGTGGACAATCTATTCAGATGGGTGCAAACTTGAGGGGACGTGTGTGCTATAAAAGGAGTTTGATCCATCCGATGGACCCGCAAGTGGGCCCGGCTGCCGGTGCGCACCAGGCGATCTGGATAATTATTGTAATTAAAAAGATGTAACTCTTTACTATCTTTTAAAACATTATCAATTTTTCTAATGACATTTTCATTTTTTGCAATTTTTGAAAATATCATGATATTATTGAACTCAACATTTCATGATAATATATGGTCATAATTTTGAAAGGACAAAAAAGAAAAAGAAAAAAAAAAAAGAAAGATGCTGCACTGGTCTCTGTAGAAGTGCTAATCACATTCATTGGATTATCGTACTAGCAGGGTGGACCCACCATAGATCACTATTGAGATCCTCCAAGGCCGAGAATCCCACTTTGTGGAGCCCACTCCGACTTTTGTGGCTCTATAAACAAAACCCAACATGACAACACAACTGAAAATGGCAAGCTCAGGACATGTTCTAGCCATGGCCTCTCTGTTCCTTGTGCTCTTATTCTTCCAAGCATCAACGGCTAAACCAGCCACATTTTTTGAAGACTTCCACATTACTTGGGCTGAATCCCACATCAAGCAGTTGGAGAATGGGACCTCAATCCAACTTCTTCTGGACCCTTCATCTGGTACCAAAATTCATCTTCAATCCCAGTTTTTCTTCTTCAATCTCACACACAGGCGCACACAAATGAGAGATATTATTTTTGTTCTATAGCTTGTTTCGAGTTAATTAGCAGAACTCTCTTAGCCGACTCCAAATTAATGGGACAAGGCCAAAAGAATTGTATCATTTCATTTATCGATTCTCTTATGTATTCGCAATTCAATTTGCCATCTTTCATTGCTAAGGATGTGGCTTCTCTTCCAAGAACATGTACATGTTTGGACTCGTTAGCATGAGTATCAAGCTCATTCCAGGCGACTCTGCGGGGACTGTAACAACATTCTATGTATGGTTTATGCATTATTTGAAACCTACCTTGTTAATTTAAACCAGTTTTTCTTCATTTGTTATCTCACAGATGAAGTGTTGGGTTTTTTGGGTCATTGGTTGCAGTTGAATTCCAACACTAATGAGACTCGCGACGAATTGGACTTTGAGTTCTTGGGGAATCGATCGGGCCAGCCATACACGGTCCAGACCAACATATTTGCGCAAGGGAAGGGTGGTCGAGAGCAGCGAGTGAATCTTTGGTTCGACCCGGCCGCAGAGTTTCACAAGTATTCAATCCTTTGGAATCACAAACACATTGTGTAAGTCTCTAAAAGTCCCCTAATAGTGTAACTAATCACCTGGCACAATTCTTGAATCAACAAAATTAACACAAGCCATTCACATACATCTATCTTAAAGAACAAGCACAGTGGATCTTTTGTTGTGAAATGCACAAAGCACTGACCAAGTGTTTGGGGTAACCAGAATATGGGAACTGTATTGCGAGGGATCCATTTCACTCTCAGAATCAAAGTCCAGAACAATTTCAAATCCCAAGTCCTTGAAATGTAATAACAGATCACTGTTTTGGCATAATAGCATCACATCCACCAGGCCTTTCTAGGGACATCCAAACACACTTAACTCGATTTACAGCCCCCCCACCCCCTGTTTTTTAACACTCTACAGTTTGTTATGGCCAAGACTTTTGCACATGTGAGGCCCCCATCTATGCCAGATCATTCGTCTTGGGGGCCATCATAGAAGGGCAACAATGCAGCAGGAAAAGGAATCTATTATAGCTGGGCCTTGATGATAGGTACAGTTTGCTTGTGCAACTAGGTCGACAGCCCATCACAGTGGCTGAACATAAAATTTGTGACAATCCCTCATAGCCCCAAGTTCATTTTAAAGACCCAAAGAACGAATCTGGCCAGGCTCTTGGGTCAAAACCAATGTTAGTGGGCCAAGTAGCGTGAGGCAGATCTCATCGTTCTGATTCAGAAATTGCATCACCCAACTGGGCTCAGGCCTAATAGACTGCTATGAGACAGGACTTGGACTGACCCTCTCCCAGCCCAAAACAAAGCTTTCAGATTATAAGCTGCAGAGGAAGAACACAATCTCACTATCACACCAAAATCACAACTTCTTTTTTCTAACATTAGATTGTATGGGTTTTGAATGCACAGGTTTTATGTGGACAGTGTTCCAATCAGGGTCTACAAGAACAATGAGGCAATAGGGATACCCTATCCTAACTATCAACCCATGGGAATCTATTCCACACTCTGGAACGCTGATGATTGGGCCACGCGTGGAGGGTTGGACAAGATTGATTGGAGCAAGGCCCCCTTCTATGCCTACTATAAGGATTTCGACATTGATGGGTGCACCATTCCTGACCCAAATGGCTGCAGTGCCAATCCTAACAACTGGTGGGATGCACTCTCCTATCAACAGCTCAATCCGATTCAAGCTCGACTATATCGATGGGTCAGATCAAATCATATGGTCTATGATTACTGCATTGACAGGGCCAGATTCCCAGTCCCACCACCAGAGTGCTTGGCTGGAATTTGACTTAGATCATGTTTAAAAAAGTCATTGGATTAAAGGGAACCTGTGAATTGGGCCTACTGAGAGAATAATCCAACTGTATGTTCATTCATCATGCCTTTTGAGAGGGCCCAACATCAGGGGAGGATATCTTTCCTAAATTTTTGAAATGGAAGTTGATCAAAATGCCTCCCACGAATGTAATATATGAAGTGAACCTTTTCCTTTTTCCTTTTCCGTAGTTAAAGAAACAATGGAAAAGAGAGACGCATACAATAGTAGTTCAGGAACAATTCCAAACACGGTGATTTTCACCAACCAGGCAGGATTTTTGGTCCCTGCTTTCGATTCAGGGGTCCTGATTTGTGGCCGGTGGGGATAAAAGATCCTGCACCATACAAATGCTGGGCTCCTGCAGGTGAAATAAATAAGCATTCCAAATAGATGGTTAGCACAATTTTCTACTACAATGGTTTAAGAGCACCTTTCCCAACTACAGGCAGGGCCAAAACCCAGGAAATTTTTACAATGAATAGCATTGTGGTACAGAGTTTACAAGCAAATTTATAAATAAATAAATAAAAATGAATAAAAACCAGCAAAAGAAAGGCAATGATTCAGAATTAAATAGAAATGAAAGACACTACATAAATGAGTTTGGAAATGTTAAAGCTTGTATAATGGCATCCATCTTATTGTTCTAAACGGTTTCATTCTTGGTAGAAACCAAAAAAAACCCACCTACATTACTCTTTTAGGTCTATCTGAGATTGTAGATACTTTTCGTCAACTTGGGTGTGGATATTTCAAAAGACCCTGTAGCATCTCCTGATTTTCCAGTGCAATCTTCATTGCGCCTTTAAAGTTACTAGATGTCTAGGATGTTGAAAGCTGCCTCTTGAACCTCCCTTGATCTTCCAATGTGTCCACATCAACGCTCATATTTTATGCTGTATCAAGAAATTTGTTTGTAAGAAATCATCCACGATGCATACTGTGACAAATGAGACAACTAATTATGTTGTATTAAGTAAAACATCAACACACATCTTAGAAGGTTTCTTTTGGTCTAATACTATATTTTGAATTGACAGCATTGACATATAAATTACAATTTTATACAAGAAATCAGCTAAAACTTTGAAATTGAAGCTTTTGGAGGAAACTACTATTTTATTTTATTGTTAATCCAAATCTACCCTATGGTAATTTTACCTTAAGGTGCTACTGGATGATATCTCCTTGTTCCAACTGTTAAAATCTAGTTACCCTGCCTCCCACTGGAGGACTTTTCCTTTACCAGCTGAGCTAATTTAGACAATTGTAAAAACAGGTGATGAGTAATTCAAGAAAAAACAACTTTTTTTTAATGGAAACTAAATTCTATAAAGAAAAATTAATCGGTACAAAAAATATATACAACTAGCATCTCAAGCAAACACCAAGCAGGAAATACATAAACAAAAACTAGAAGGATTCATCATGAGAGAGCAGCACAATTATGACCAAATGTAAGGAGTAAGGACTACTATCATTATCATCAAAGCCTTGTCTCAACTATGTTGGTCAGCTAAATCAATTCTGTTTCTCCATTCCAATTTATCCTGAGCCAAATCCTCAAATAGATTGCACTTCTATAGATCTATTGTTACTAATTCTATCCATGTCCTCTTCGGCATTTTGGAATACCCCTTCCCCTTTGTGGGCCATCAACCTGCATAATGTATGCCGCAGCGGTGCGGGGGTGGGGGGGGGGGGGGGGTGACAAATCTTACGTCATATAACAGTAGCAGGCCCGATGATCTTTCCCTATTCTTGTTAATTAAATGTAGGAACTCAAAAGCAGCCCAATGATCATTGCCTATTTTTGTTAATTAAATGTATTAACTGCAAGCCACATATTTTCAATGGCTCACCAAGATTTGATGCATCAAAAAACAGTCTTTGTTTCTGTGGTAGCCACATTTATTTTTCAAGCCAAACAAAAAAAAAAAAGAAGACCCTCTTAAGCTACTGTCCTCCACGACTGTGGTAGCCACATTTATTTTTCAAGCCAAAACAAAACGAAGATGCCATCTTCGACCCCCTTAAGCTACTGTCCTCATTGAAATTAAAAAAATTCCTCTCCTCATTGATGGCGCAACCACAATCACGGTAAAGATCTACACCTCCGACGGTGAGATTGCCCGAAGACTCAAAACCCTATGATCACTTAGGGGAAGATACCCAAAGGGGAACTCACAAGAATAATTCTGAAAATCTTATTGAGAATATAGCATACTTACAATATAGAACTCCTCTCTATTTATAATAGAGGAAAGACTAAATAAGGAAAATCCTAATAACTGCATGATTGCTAAATTACACTAATTAATCTCTAACAGAATCAAATCAAATATTCTCTTAACAAATTTAAACCAATTTAATTAGGGAAAATGCTTAATGGGAAAGACTCCTTGGTGGGGTCCACTAGGAGGCCCACTTCTTCTTGGATCTCACTGCATCACTCATTGAACACATAATGCTAGAGTTTGCTCTTCCACAGCAGCACTAATGGATGCTACAGAAAGAACAGTGGAAAAGTAATGCCAATAGAGATGATCATAACAGCCACCACCACCAACAACATCAGTGCCCAAATTCCACAGGGAAAAACTAGGTAAAACCAGCTGTAATAACAGTCCCAGAAGCCCTAAACAAAATATACTGACTTCAGAGCTTCTAATAACATAAAGAACCTGTTTTTGTCTACAGACTACCATGTTTCTTGTTTCCTGGGCTTATCTAATGGGCGAAAAAATAAAAATACCCAATATTTAATTTTTTTTCCATCAATACCAGTGGCTATAACGGAACTACACAAGAGTGTAAAGTACACTACATGGTTAATCTTCCATCAAGTAGATGGAAAATCCCAAGTACAACTAAAAATCATGAAAACTTCCTTTGCAAGGTAGTTGATAATTAAGTTGATCAGACATGATAGACTAAAAAAACTAAAAAAACAAAATAGCCTCAAGGTTGCTTTTCAATGTTGCAAACGGTTAAAGATGTTAAAGAGTCTCAAGCATCTGTGCTTTCCTCTTAATTCCCAAGGATCTAGTACAATTTAGGGTTCAATTCAACTAGGTGACCTTGGACACAATCTCCAAATATCCTTACTGTTGTGCAAAGAAAGCACTTTTGAAGTCCATGTCAACCATTATGTTAACCTTGGAACCAGTCTTTGAATATCTTTAGTGCTGAGCAAATGGCAACCATGTTAGCACAAATGCATTTCCCACTCCTGTTGTTTTGGAGAATATTACTTTTGTGCCTCCCCCCAAGTTTGATTCATTTTGTTGGACAATGGTTGCCATTAAGCTACTCCCTATAGAAAAACTTTGGTGATCCAATCAAACTTAAAATTCAACTCAACCACTACTCCTAACAACCTTATTCCAAGAATCAATTGAAGACCATAAATATTGTAAGAAAATAAAAATCCAGAATTAGAGATTGCACGTCAAAATATTAAGATCTTTTGAGTTCTACAAATGGGTGTATACTCATACAACAATTTAAGGCAATCCCCATCATAAATTCAATGACAGATAAATATATGTAATACAGTGGCAGTGGGTCAGGAGATAGATGGCAGCTTGTTGATTGGACAGAACTGAAGACTCGCTAACTGAATGGGATATGGGTGAAAATGATGAACGGGGGAGCTTAGAGTCACATTTCATGACTCGTACCAAGAGGGGATAAAGCTTTCTTACCTCACCAAAATAGAGATTCGTACCAAGAGGGGATAAAGCTTTCTTACCTCACCAAAATAGAGAGAAACTACCCAACCCTTTCTGGAATAAGCTGGATATGTAATTATTTATTGATCATGCAGTCACATATATACAACAGGCACTTGATGTGTGAAAGGCTTAAAGGTCCTCTTTTCGACCACCCACTTGGACACTAACCTAATGCAAATACTATTAACGAAAGACTCTTAATAGACAACTAGACCTCTTGACTCTTAAACATGATGGCATAGTCTCCTGAGTAATAGGAAAGTGCTGATTAGACCCTAACTTAAAAAAACAGAAAAGAAAATATTGAAAATGCTCAACTAATTAGACTTGTATGCATGAAAATTGGAAAAAACCATAATTGGCTATTGGAAACATGAAAGTGGGGGCCCATGTGGATAAAGGCCCTCCTTTTGCTCTTACAAGACAATCGAACAGCATCAGTAAAGCTTCCATCAGAATATCAGGGCCCACCTATGATGCCCAGATACAGCAGGGGCACTTAATGGATATGGCATGATTTCACACATAAAAAGTGATATAACACAATATGTGGCCTAATTTGAAGTATCCGGTATCATAGATGCCAACACTAGAGGGAAATTAAGGGTTAAAATAAAATAAAATAAAATCCACATTGGCTAATCTTCTAGTGATCTAGTCTACCATTACCACGCCACAAAATCCCAAATTCCAACAGCATGAAACAAATGCTCGATAGCAGGTGAATAGTAATAGGACAAGAATGAAAAAAATAATATGTTTCCCAGGCCAACAGTGATGCAACCTAGGGTTAGGATGCAAGTGCTGGAGCACAATTAGGGTTCCAAAGAACAATCACTCGAAGAAGAAACAGTCTCCAACGATAAACCCACCAGGGAAAATTCTATTAACTCAATCTCTAATCTGAGATCATTGATTTCTACAATGCTCTATTTATAATAAAAGAGTCTTAAAGACTAGGAAAGCAATCGTAATTAAACTAGGAAACAAAATAAGAATCCTATCTAAGTTAGAAACTATGCTTAATTAATATCTTTGCTAAAATCAAAACTATTAATAATATAAAAATCAGAATCTCACGAATTTCATGGGTCCCACATGTGGCCCACGTACTTTGCTGCATTGATACGGGACTGCTGCTGCATCATTTCCCCCCAGGTTGGAAAAGAGTTCGACCTCGAACTCAGTTGTTCTTCTTGAGGTTGCTTTTGTAGATAGTGTGCACTTGAAGCACTTCCTTGGTGAGACGAGAACTTGACCCTTTCTTTGGTGGAGCCAGCTTCATAGGATGGAGTGTGACTTGCTTTTCACCATGCATGAATGTGTATGTGTTGTCGCGCATGCCATTAGTGCCATTCTTGTCATACATCCACGAGCGACCCAACAAGATATCACAACTATCCATGGGTAGCACATTACACAAAACTGTATTTGTATAATCTTCTCCAACAGAAAATGTAATGGGACATGCATACTGTATTTGTACTTCATCACCTGACATTAACCACCTAACAAAATATGGACGATGATGCTTCCGAACTTTCAACTGTAATCGATCCACAAGACCTTGAGATAATGTTCCGACATCTTCCTCCATCAATGACTACCATGCATTCTTGACCCTTAACTATTCATTTGGGGCGGAAAATATTTTCTCGCAACCATTTCTTCTCAGTAATTAAGGTAGTGTCAGTAATTACCATAAGAGAATCAATATTCTCGTCGGGCAAAATGTCCTCCACTTTCTCTGTGTCATTCTCTTTAGGATTATCATCTGGTGCATCTTTCACATCACTTTCATTCTCAATGAGGTGGATGCGTTTTGGACATTCCGCTACACGATGCCCTTGTTGTTTACAATTAAAGCATGTAATCCTATTTTGACCCTCAAGCTTGGTGAAAACTTTCTCCGAGGAATCACTCGGTTTAGAACCTGCAATTGAGGAATTCTTCTGCACAACCATTTAGATGCATTAAGTTTTCTGACTTGATGGTTTGCTATCCCCTCAGCTTTGATAGCATGCTGAATAATATCATCAACATTATCAAAATGCTTGAATGCGAGTATATCTTGTATGTCAAGTGTAAGCCCATTAAAGTATCGGTCAACTAATACATCCTCATCTTCATCAAAACCACAACGAGCTTGCATGGTCATAAACTCGTCAAAATACTCAACAACTATCTTAGATCCTTGTTTCAAATATTGAAAACTTGCATGCAAATCTCTGGCATAATTGACAGAGAGGAATTTTTGCTTCAACAGAGTTTTCATCTCGGTCCATGTGTCAATGGGGTCAATTTGTTGGTTTCTTCGCTTCCGTTGCAACTCGGCCCACCATATCACAGCATAATTGCGAAATCGAGTTGCCACTAGTATAATCTTATGATCAACCATCATTGGCTTGTGTGCAAAAATATTTTCAACACACACTAACTAATCTAGGAATTCATCCGGTTTCAATTTCCCATCATATTCAGGAATCACGAATTTAATACCCAAATCTCGGTCAACATTTACTACATGTGGATCTCTTTGAGTCTGAATGTCTTCCATCATCTCAATGATTTTCCTCACGCCGATTGGTTTTCAAATTGGTTAATTGGGTTTCAATCCTTTCAAGAGTCTCTTGCATTTGACCATCGTTGCGGATGGTTAATTAATAGTTACCAATAATGCCGCAACAGCTCTCCTCAAATCATCATCATTATTGGAGGAAGACTTCACTTCTACATGCTTCTTGGGAGGCATTTTTGTTTAATGCAAATTTAAAATATATTGACTGACCTGATGAGTAGATTTGCTCTCTACGATCACGCTGGCGAAAATGGATCTGAAATCTGATGTTGGATGAGTCTGATATTGCTAAAAGAAGATCCGACCGTTGATGTGAAATCTGCTATTGATCTGGTGCCACTGAGGATGGCCCTTTCAGCACTTGGGCTGGACTGGGTCAACTTAACCCGAACCGAACCTGACTTAGACCGACAGATGGATCTGCTTACAGATGGCTTAGACCCCTAACGTGTGTGCCAATTGCCTGAGGCCCGGCCTCGTTCGCTATTCAAGAGCAAGGGAGAAAAGGGTAGTTCGCTCCTTTTGGTGTCTATTGACAAGAAGAGAGGAGAGGAAGAGGCGAGTGGAGATGCTGGCGAACGGAGAGAAGGGTGGAATGATGGTGCAGGGGGCACTGGGGATGGAGAGTGGCGATAGCAGCGATCGGGCGAGCGGACGACTGTGGTGCGAGGTATGCTCCCTTCTTTCCTTCTATTCTTCTCTGTCTCATCTTTATGGTCTTCTTCTTTCTTCTGCTTTTTGCTCTCTTTTTTTTCTTTTTTCTTCCTTTTTTTTTTTTTTTGTTCGCTAGGGGTTGGGATATGGCCGAAGAAGGGGAAGAGTGCTGGGAAAAGGGTTCCGATGGGTTGCGGCGGTGCAAGAAGATGAGGGATGCTCGTCTAGGGTGGGCGGTTTGCGAGAGATTGGGATTGGGTTCGGCTGTGGGTTCAATGATGGGCTGGGTTGATTTCAGGGTTTTTTTTCTAGGATGGGTTTGGGGTTGGGCTAGGGTTCTGTGGAGCAGAGCTCTTTTTCTTTTTCTTTTTTTTACGGTTTGGCGAGGTGGGGATGCGGACGATGGGAATGGTTTGGCGAGATGGGTTTCGGGTTTTGATTTCGGTGGTGGAATGGGGATGTGCAGAGGGGGTAGTTTTCGGATTGTTGGTGTTTTCTGGTGGTGCAGGGAGGGTGTGCGACGAGGATAGATGGGTGATGCAAGGAGGGTGTGCAGCAGTGAAGGGGGAATGGTTCGGTATCGGTAGAGATGGGTTTCTGACAAAAGGGAAGATAGATGAGGGATATGCTCCAATCGGTGACTGGAGACGGATTAGAGCGACGTGGATCTTCGTTCTGATACCAATTGATGCAACCTAGGGTTGGGATGCAGGTGCCGGAGCACAATTAGGGCTCCAAAGAACAATCACTCGAAGAAGAAACAGTCTCCAACGATAAACCCACCAGGGAAAATTCTATAAACTCAATCTCTAATCTAAGATCATTGATCTCTACAATGCTCTATTTATAATAAAAAAGTCTTAAAGACTAGGAAAGCAATCCTAATTAAACTAGGAAACAAAATAAGAATCCTATCTAAGTTAGAAACTATGCCTAATTACAATTTTGCTAAAATCAAAACTACTTATAAGATAAAAATCAGAATGTCATGAATTTCATGGGTCCCACATGTGGCCCACGTACTTTGCTGCATTGATACGGGACTGCTGCTGCATCAAACAGCCTGTTAGCAACAAACTCTGACATATAGAAGAACACTGACAAAGCCTGGAGAAGTGTCCAAACAAATGTGCCACTACCAGCTAGTGCAAAAATTTCACAGTTGGTGTGTGTTCATCATTGTCAAAGCCTTGTCCCAAATACGTTGGGGTCGGCTGAATGAATTATGTTTCTCCATTCCAATGTATCCCTAGCCAAAACATCAGAGTTGGCGTGTGTTACCATATCAAAATATAGAATTGTGTTTGGCAACAGGGAAAAAAAAAACTGAAAGAATTGCATGAAGTAAGTTGGCTATAACTACTGAAGTGACCTTTGAATTCATTGGGGACACGGTGAAATGCAGTATTGTCGAGAACTCTGTTTAAATTCTAATGGAAATACAGAAGCGACTGCGGAAGTTGTCATACTCATAATCAAACAAGCATCGATAGAGTAGAATAACAACTTCAGGAGGAAGGTGGTCCCTCTACTAAATGTGTGGTGTCACTGGGCTCCTAGAGTAGAAGCTTGTTGCCAAAGGCGACAGCCAATAAGATTGTCACCCTAGAACATCTCATAAGCAGAGGCTTCAACTATTCAATTTGCATTACATGAGGAAGTTGACTGACCATAAAGAATATGCTTAAATGCAGTGCCATTTTTGTCAATTGATTTCCTTATTTTTCTGTCTTCATTGGGAAATTATCCTACAACCAAATGAGAAAATCAGCAGTATTGTTACAAAGTGTTGACAACCCTCTTGAATAGTCACGTTTCCATCAAAACTAAGTAGGAATAACCCATATGATTGAAATCTCCATTGGGTTACCCCTACGAATGAAATCCCCATTGGGAGTAACCCAAGTAACCCACGCAACCAAAATCCACAACAAGGGACTGCCACTACAATGACCCATCCATCAATACAGCAGTTTTCATTTGAGATTTGGCTTGATAAAGGAAATTTTTGCACAACCAAATGAAACATATCTGAAAAATGACAGCAATGGAGAGAAACCATCATACTAGAGTAACCCAGGTTCTCCCACATTATTGCCAATAACTCGTTTGTATTCTCTGATATAGTCATGTAAATCTACGTCAACAGTAAATAATGGCTGGTACCACCGCAGAGCTAACAAGAAAACAAGAAATCTACAATGTTGGTTGTTGAGATAGGTCAAAACTAAAAAACTAGCCAGAGGAAATAGTTGGTGACAGAATTGGATTTGAACTGGCATTTATCAGATAAATTCAGTAACAAAATGCAGACTGAAAATAACAATACCAGCTTAAGGAAAAACAGAGTGTAAAACAACAAAAAGGGAGCAGTTATCTAAAAAACTAAAGCATGTAATGAGATACTTGACATCCCCACTGGTTTACACCGGAAGGGTGCGTAGCTTCCGCAGGCGTTTGACAGCACCCTTCTTCAGACCCTTCATGTCCTTCTTCAAGGGATTAGTCCTCCGCTTCACCTTTTTCACCAAAGCTGTTTCCCTGATAGGACCTGGTAAAACACCTTTCTTCAAGGCACTACCTCTGGGTGTCACCGAGGGAGGCAATCTCAAACTCTGAGGAGGTAAAGGGCTGTGGGGCTTCCACACCAAGTTGCTTTTCATTGAAAATTTGACCTTTTTTGCACTTTTCTCGCTGCTCTTCCCATTTGCACTCCCACCAACAATGACATCACCATTGGAAGCCATATCCAGAGAAACCTGCCCATCCACATTCTTTCCTCTTTTCCTCTTCTTCGACACCGTATTGCCCACTGGCATTGTATCAATACCACTCAAACTTGCAGTACCTATATCCATGCCGGCTTCAGCGGCGACTATCTCAAACTGCTTCTGCAGATTTGAAATTACTGTTTCATTGAAGCTAATGGCAGCATTGCCGCCGTCGTCATTCTCATCTTCCAATGAGGTGACAGTTTCAATAGAAACAGGGTCATCTGACACTCCCTCCCTCGTCCCATTCTTCTTCTTCTTCTTCTCCTTGCTTTTGGATTTTTTATCAACCCCATTTGACATTTTCTTCGCCTTTTTGCTCTTCTTCTTCTCTGGGTTCTCCCCATCCAATCCATTTAAGCTTCCTGACTCCTGCTCCACTAGCTCCAACGAAACCTCAGCAATCTCTACTGCCTCCGGGAGTGAGACCTCAATCCCAGACCTCTCAAATTCCCTCTCAAGCTTCTTAAACACCTCGTGCAAGGCAAAAAGCACCTTCCTATTCGCCTGAACCCTATCGGGCAACGATGCAATCTGCAAAAACATCCTTGCAAACCCCATTGAAACCGCCACCACCCCAAATTTCTCCTTTTCATCGCCACCCACTTCCGCTTTCTCCTCCAAATTCCCATTTCCCCGCTCCAACAGCCACCTCCCGCCCCCAAGCAGCGGCTCAAACACCCCCGACCGAACCTTTCCCAACAAAACCTTATCCGCCGATTTCTCCAAAACCCCAATAAAGGGTTTCAACAGCATCTCCAGAACTCCCTTGGGAAGAGGCAAAAACCCCTTCAGCTCATCCCAAAACACATCAGCGATGTGGTAGCTGACGCCCTGGGCAGGCAATCCATCCGCGGGTAATAGCGACGTTTCGCAGAGGGCGTCGAGGAACTGGGCGGCGAAGAGGGGGTCCCAGGAGCGGGAAGCGAGGAGGATGAAGAGGTGGCGGACGAAGCGGCGGATGAGGAGGTAGAATTTATCGAGCCGAAGGAAGTCGATGCCGGGCCACTCGCGGCGAACGGTGAGGAGGAAGGAGGAGAAGTAGAGAAGGGAGAGGGGCGGTGGGAGGGTGCGTAGGAGGGAGGAGAGCCGCTCGATGAGGTCGAGCTGGTGCTGCTGCTTGTCTGCGTGCCACACGCAGTAGAAGAGTCCCTTCCAGATCTTCTTCATCTCGTCCTCGGGGATCGACGGCTGCGATGGGAGGTGGGATTGGAGGAGACGAACGGCCTTGAATCGGGTACGGGCATTGCAGGAGGCCAGTTGCTTCGCGATCGACGGCCCTGTTGGAGCTACATCCGTCGTAGCCATGGAACAGAGAGAAGAAGCAGAACCCTAGATTTGGTGGTGATGGAGAGGAGAAGGAGGACAAGGGTTTAGGGTTTTGGTCATTGAGAGGAAGAAACTGTCAAGTGTTAATAAACCCTAGGTCTGTTGGGGACTAGGTATTGAAGTAGAGAAAGTAGGGTTTTGGGCTTTGGTGGGAGGGAAGAGAAACCCTAGATTATTGTAGGGAGAGAAGTGTGAGGGGTTATTTTATATGGTGGTGTTTTTTTAAAGCCCATGTCATGCACTCTCACACAAGAGTGTTGTACACTTGTCACCCCAACCACCTGAGTCAGGACCCTTTACATGGTCCTTTAGCCAATCTCTTTGTTCATATTTGGATTTTTATTTTATCTTTACGCATCTCAGGGATGAGATCCAAGCCCTCTGCGAAAGAAGTAAACCTTAGGTGAGGTAATAAGGCTCTAAAAAGTAAAAAAAATGCGTCTGTCCAAGTTAAAATCCAAAACAGATAGGTAAGAACTCTCAACTTTTACCATTATGTTTTATGTTTGGATCTTGAATAAGTATTTTTGAAATAGAGATTTTTAATTACTCTTTTATAGAAAATAAAAAGTTCTTCAGTCAATATTAGGTCATTAATTGAAAAAACAATAAGAGTTTGGATCCTATGATTCGCATAATTATTGATTTTAAGAGTATATTATAAACTCTATTTTAAAATTAAAAAAAAAAAAGATCGTTTGATAGGCCTTCAATTGAAAAAAATAAAGAGTTTGGATCCTCCAAGTCACAAATATTTTAAATTTAGGAGTAGAACTCCTAAATGAGGCCCACTTACTATAAGTTTTGGTAGTAGTTATGACACTATCTATTGCATTATAAATAACTTTTTTGTATTAAATTCATTTTGAAATGTAAAGTAGTTATTAATGGAGAGGCAAGAATAGTAAAAACCCAATCCTGTTTTGGGAACCAACTCCACTACCTCAGCCGAACTCAAGAATTCTTCCTTGGGGGGAGCCACTACGTAGGGAAAAAAAATTTGTAAGGGCCACAAAGAGAAAAATAAATATAATTTTTAAAATATATAAAAGATTTTTCTGAAGATTTTGGGGACCCGTATGTAAAAAATTACTAAAATTTTTTAAAAGGTAAAAGATTTATTTATTTTTTTTGGGGCAGGGCGGGAGTAGGGGGCGGCAGGGCAGCATGGCCCCTTCCAACCCCCCTAGTCCCACCAGTGTCCACTACATGATATGAGATTTTTGTATCATAATTAATTAAAAATCTTTTAAATAATTATAAATGAGGTGAGGCAATCAAAACCTAAATTTGCCCCAAATCCAACATAAATCTCACTATAAAAATCCATACCAAATGGGCTTGTTTGGGTAATTCACATATAAAGTGAATTGAAGTGAAAAATCATTTTAAGTCGATGAAAACAAAAGAGGTCATATAAAAAAGTATAAAATTTTAAAAATCGTCTCTATTTTATTTTACTTTTTATCGTTTTGTGACATAAAAAATATTTTTTTACCTTTTTTTTCATAAAAGTGGAGGTTTGTTTTTGTCATTCAACGACTTTTTGACTTTAAAAAAAAATTAAAGATGAGGTGACTTGAGCAATTGTCTCTTCATTCATTAATGGCTATGCACAACTCATTGGAGTTTGAGAAGCTTGGAGGCTAGGATTGATCTCTAGAGCGATTTGACACTTTATTAGGAAACTTCAAAAAGAGAGATAAAAGACACGTGGGATTGCAAGTTCATCCTATCTATTTTACTTCCAAACCATCTAGCCATAAATGAATTTGCAAAATGTTGAAATCAATCTTTTTTAGAAGCTAAATAATAAGAGTTGGAACAATGGTTTTGTAAGGTGTTGTAAAGAATGAATATAACTTTAAATCAAGACTTTTTAAATGTAGAATATCTCATAATCATTGGTCGAACTAGGGGTGGACCGAGGTAATCTTCCTAGGGGCAATATGTAAAAAATAAAAAAGAGGGAGAAGGCCATATAATAAAAATGAATTGAATTTTAAAAATACTTAGAGAGTTTTTGAAATTTTGGGGATTCAATGATTCATATGTAAAAAAATATATAAAGATTTCCAAATGCCAAGAGTTTTTCAAAAAACTTGGAGGGTCATTGTACCTTGCCCTTCTTGATTCCGTCATTCGCTCAAATTGCCTTTCAAGTTTTTAATAATCCTTACATTCCTCACACCTCGCCCCTTCAATAATCTTTTATTGGAATCCATTTTAAGATTAAGAAAATATCACTTCAAACGAGCCCCATATATATACATTTTTTGTAAAAGAATTATTTATTTTTAACTTCTAATCTCAATTAAACTAAAGTCACAAGGATGATAATGCGCGACTACGATGGGGCCATGGGAGATTTATCCGACTATCTCCCTGGCCGGTCGGGATAGTCTGGCCCAAAGGTCGGGACACCCTCCGTTATAATAAAAAGTAAAAGAAAAAAAATTTAAGTCAGGATGACAAAACAAAAAACCATTAAATCTACCTCAATTTATTCAATCCACCCCTCACCCCGTAAGTTTTATTAAATTATGAAAAAACTACAGGGGTTATATATAAATTTCATTGACTAATTATGAAAGGCCCCTGCCAATCTTCTCATCTAAGATCACTCTATCAGACACGAAAGGGCAGAGGCTCTGAAATGGATACTGCCCTCGTCTTCCACTGCAACTTCTTCTCCTCCTCTCCCTTTCCCATTTCTACGAACAAATGTTATAAAATCAGACTCTCCTTCGCTTCTGCTGGAAGAAGACTCACAACCGAGTCGTCAATCCTTGTAAGAAATCGGAGGCACCAAAATTTCGCCAGACTCAATAAAATCAGACCCACTGCTCTCTTTCAGGTCAGATTCTAGAAAATGAATGCTTTGGGATTCCTCATGTTGGCATACTTTACTTTACTATACTTTTTATGTTTTTCAATACTAATTTTACCGTCAATGTATTGTGTATTGTGTAGGCCACCAATCAAATGGAGATGATGATATTGGAGCATGGATATTATCATGATGAGGCCCACTGGACGAATGGCGTGGTTGGAAGAAGGTGGGCCCAACTTATTTGCTGACAAATAACAGCCATTTTGCTTGGACAAACATCAAAATGATCACATCCTATTGTTTTAAATGTGAGATGAACTTCACCCTTTTTTTTAGTTACTTAATGGCCCTCAGCTTTTTATATCTCGCAGACCTCAAGACATGACTTGCGAGTTCGAGATAAAACACTCCAGAGCTCAAGGAGCTAGTGTCCATATATGTGGCCAATATTATTTGCGGGCTCAAATTTTCTGCTCAATTCCATTCACCAATGCCCCCCTGCCTGGCATTTATTAATCTTCTCTATGACATTAGATTAATTCACATTTTCTATAAACTTCAATAATGTCCGCATTTTGAATTTACTTTTACTCGTAGAGAATTAGCTAAACATTACGGGAAATCCAGCGTAATCTCACCTGAAACTTTCCAAAAGACACGACTATCATGTCGAGTTCAAGAATATGTGAAGCCAGGGTTGAATAATTCCACTGCGACTTTGCTTAACCGTTAATTTACTCGTTCCTAGAGGTCTTCATGGGTCGGGCCGGGCCATAAAAATTTGGAAATATTATTTTATTTGGTATATTAAAAAAATTTATGTGCACATATACACACGCAGAGGAGGTGAAATGGATAAAATGAAACAAGAGTAATTGATCCTTCCAAGGAGAAATGTCTTTCCATGTAGTTCTTTGTGAGGATTCCACATGGATTCCATATCTTTCTTTTCACCGTTTTTAGCATTACAGGTCACAGTTGTGCATATACAATTTTCTCTAGCTTCTCATTTCACAAAAATTTACAAAGCTGTCACATATAATTCTAGATGCCATTGCAGTTGGCCAAAATGCTTTAATATCTTCTGGAGCTTTGCTTTTGGAATCGTTGGCATTTTCTTCTTGTGTGCCGATTTAGCTGCAGAGGCCATTGATAACACAAGAGCTCTTTCATTGAGATATGCTTGTGAGGATGTTCCCCATTACTATGCCCATGTTGATCAGATGGAAGGAGCTGCATTGTTGAAAGAACTAAACTCCATAGTTTCTGGTCATCAATCCTTATCTTACAAAGAGGTACGTACTAACTGTATGTGGTGATGCATTTTTTTTTTATAGAAAAAGTGACAAACCCACAACCTCATGGTTGCAACAATGTGTACCTTCCAAATGTGTTGTGGGCTCTTTTCAAAAATTTATTCTTTCTTCTTACAACCACAATGATGATTGATGCATGGTGACAAAATTGATTGCAATCAGATATTTTGTTTTTCTATTATTGATGTTTTGTTGCAGGAAAGTTTGACATTTCTACCATTTCACATGCATTCTTCTAAATGAGCAGAGTACCTGTGACAAAATTTTTCGGGTTTTGACAGTCCATGGACTCTAACAATACACTTTCTTGAAGTTTATTGTGCAAATGACATATTCTAACTGGAGAGTAAGAGAATCTAACATTATTTTTAGTGTCCCATTTTATCTCCCAATATAGAAGCCAAGAACACTGGTGTTATATTAACTTTGCTCAAAACCTATTTCATGGGTTCACTTAACCACATTCTGCTCCAAGGTTGGATGCTGACACTCATAACCTTACTTGTGTAACTTGGAATCTGTTTAGATTTGTTACCCTTGAAGATTCTGATTTTTTGAGGGACTAAAATTCTTGTGGCTCGCAATGCTACATAGGAAGCCCACCCACTATTTTGTGGGGTTTCTTATATAATAATGATACTTAGTTGGATCAAATATGATGTTTATCACTCAAAAAAGAATTCAATTCATAGTGTTTTTGCTTGTGTATGTTATAGTAATGCAAGTTTTACTCAATTTTGAAGAGTTCAACACTTAGAATTTCGCAAATATTTAGCTTACTGATAAAGAGAGCCTAATGTAGTGTCACTAATAAACCTCTTTTTTTTATTCCATGTTTACCAAGGGCTGATGAAGCACTTCATGTATCATTATCAAAATAACTTGCGTCTCTGAGTAGAAGGTTTGCAACAGGTATGGGACGCACTCAAAATTCTTGATGCAGCTGATGTTGACAATCCAGAAGCCTCCTCAGATGTGTATGTTCTCTCTGCACATTGATCTTATTGGACTGTGTTCTTTGATCTTCCATTCTTAGACCTGTTATTCCTCTCTCTCATCATTTCAGTTGCATGCCCAATTCATAAAGTACTAAAATCCCATATTTCTATTTCTATACAGAGTTGAAATTTACTCTTTGAGAGCCGTGCCCAAAAAATTAGCAGGAAAACCAGAAGGATGGAACAGTGAGTTACTTTCATATGTTACTGCCACAATCCATTTGTTTAGTTGGTTCTTCATTGCCCAAGAAGATGAACCACCTGGAGTTTTATTTGACTATTAAAGATTTTCTACTACTACTGGTGTCGTGTGTGTGTCATTAATTTGCATAATGAAAGGAAACTTCAAATTTTGAAAAATAGAATAGAATAAAAATAAAATAGAATGTAGCATACTAGCATCCACATCTGTATACTGTACATACTACATACATAGTAGACAAAAGTCAGGTCGACTCTTTTTGGGGTTGACTCATGAAGTGGCTCAACTCGGCTCAATCATCTTTGGTGTTTGTTTATTATCAAGTAGAAATAAAACAGTGTTTTTCATTGTTGTTCTTTAGAACCTCCCAATTTTCCATGCCAAATGTTTACTTCATATGTTGGTCTAGTGGGGAATTACTTAACCACCTCCTTCTCCATTGCCCCTTTTCTAACTTCAGTTGGATTGTATTTCTTAATCTAATCTCCATATCTTGGATCGTGAAGGAGTCCTTTGGGTCCCTCATGCAATGTTGGGGATTGGGCCCTTTTAAAAATAGAAGTAAAATTTTGTGGAGAATGGTGCCTCTTGCTATTTTGGGGAATTTGGAAGGAGAGGAATAGAATGATCTTCGAAGGTAGAGGCTCATGGTATGTGGTCTATGCAAGAATCAAGTTGTTGCTTTTTTGTTTGGAGAATCCAAGCTAAATAATTCCAAGGCATTTTGGTGTCAAATTCGCTTAGAAACTGGCTGGCCTCAATTGACAGGCCATCTTCACCATCCAAAGTTTCCTTCAATGTGGAACCCATTCCTCTTGGGGTTTTAGATTAATTGTAGATGGTAGCTCCCAAGGCAATTTTGATCCATCTCCATATGTGGTTATTTTTGGGTGTGTGTGTGTTGCCTGGGGTGGGGGGGCGGCGGGACTTGCAAAACTCCGGGCGTTGTGATCATTAAAAATCATCTTGGAGAAACTGTGATATCCTCGTTGGGCCCAGTGGGAATGAGGGAATCTAGTAGCGCAGAATCAGTGCCAGCAAAGAGGGACTCAAATTAGTTTCATCTCATTTCCTTGGTCCAATTGTGGAAGGTGTCTAGCATAATGCTGTCTTGTCACTAACTAGCAAGGTGGAGGGTTCTTGGAGATCCTACTATAATCTTTGAACGAAATTAAGGGGCTAGCTCACTCTGCATCATTCAATCATTAAGAGAAAGGAGGATGGATGTGTTGGCAAAAATGGGTGGAGAAAGGTAGGGCCTTATTGTTGCTAGTGGCCCAATTGTTTAATTGCTTGTATGATTTGTATATAGAGGCTCATCCATCACCTTAAGGGGATGCCCATGATTGTACATTCTTTTCACTTAATACAATTTCAATTGTCCCTCTTTCTAAAAGGAAAAAAAAGAAGGAATTAAGGCTGTCGAAGATTGTTGTCAGACACTATTAATAATAATTTGTCATTTTGGCACCCTATACTCCATTATATATCATTGCACATTACAGCAAAACTGAGTCGATGAGCTCAAGCTTGTGATCAAGTTTAAGCTTCATCTATGTTCCAAATAAGGTATTCAATTATTGAAATGACCCAAACTTGGCCTCACTTATGCTCTGCTTGTATTTTATTCAAGCCAAGCTCAGTTTCAGCTCTAGCTTGATTAATTGCTTCTGATCCAAGCTTGAGCTTGACGATGTGAGTAAGCTTGCAATTTGGGTGTGAGCTCAAATTGAGCAATTGGTTCATTGACATCCCTGTTTGTAAATGCGAAGCTTTATATTTATGCACTCCTAAATGCTAGTCATCATTTATCCTCCTCATCATCAAAGCCTTGTCCGGTTGTCCCAACTATGTACTAAATGCCAAGTTTATGTAACATTAGCATGATTATTTGCTTCATGTTCTTTGTAGGGGAGCATTTATGGCCTCGTTCTTATGGCCTAACAGATGGTCCATCCTTAACTGATTTACATAATATTCGTCCTGCAGATGTCAATGGTAAGAAGGTTCTAATATCTATTGAATGATAACAAGGAAAATTTTGAGTGGCTTCTGCTGAACAACGATCATTTATTTTATTTTATTTTCTTCTATTTATGCAACAGAGACACTCCATTCTGATTATTCTTTTTCTTTGAAAGTGTTTGAAGCATATTTACATGGCTGATGGGAAAAGAATAACCCTTCATCTTCTGGTTGTACTTTAGTAATATTTACACCTTACAAAAAAAAAGAACCTTTCGATTTTTTTGTGATATTTATTATAAATTATCATTGTAATTTTTATTACCTCTACCTGTGTCAATTTTCTTTTGTTTTTGTTAGTCATTTATAAACAACATTCTATTCAGCAGAATATTTCCAATATCATTACCTATTATCTTAAGCAACATGCTA
Source organism: Persea americana (assembly GCA_029852735.1). Taxonomy (NCBI): domain Eukaryota; kingdom Viridiplantae; phylum Streptophyta; class Magnoliopsida; order Laurales; family Lauraceae; genus Persea; species Persea americana. The sequence continues at coordinate 5,113,009 of CM056812.1, forward strand.
GTGTTTTGGGTTTTCAAGGATCTCATATCTGGCAAATCATATCTGGTTTTGACAGTGTAACACTTGTCCATCTCCAAAGTTGTATTAGTTGCAAATCAGATTTATCTTGTGCTTGTAAAAACAAGTTTCCTGCAATTACATGGATACTGACTGTAGACAGAACTTTCTTGCAGTAAACTCATCAAGGGGGAACAAATATTACGGAGAATGCTCATCTCACTCAACAGACTGCTTGAAGCCAGCAAACCGTGAAGCTGCTTCTGACACTCAAACAGATAGGAAGAGATGGGCACCACCCTTACAGGTTCAAATTACAGTCTTGCTGCAACTTCTTGTAGGATGTGACATGATGGATCCCGACATCCCTATAGGAAATTGAAGTTGCACTGGGATTTTCTTTTTCAAGAACATTAGGATTTCTTGACTCTCTGAACTTACATTTGGGTCCTAAATTAGGCCATCTTTGACAGGGTCCTAGGATTTCCTGAGAAAGGGGCTTTATGAAAGGGGCAATAATGAAGGTAAAGGTTGAAGATATACAAGGAACATGCATCGGCCATGCTTAATAGTGACTAGAGAAGACAGGGAACTTGATTCTTCAATTGTTAGTATTTGTGACGTTGTAGCCATGAATGTAATAATCAGCAAACAAGTAAGGTACTCGAAATGCCATAAGATTGTCTAGAGCAGTTGTGGTTAGCTAAATAAGATTAGTGGGTTTTTGCACTGGAACAAAATGTATTCCAGTTGTGCCCTCTGGGAAAGCTTGCATCAACAAACCAGGCCTCGTTCATTTATATATTTATTATTTATTTCTCATTTTAACTTCCTTTTAGCTCTATATTATGCTTTCATAATTCATAAAAGAAACCCATTTTGTATGACTTTCAGGTTAGGGGTGATATAGCAAGGTCATTGATGTACATGGCAGTCCGCTATGGGTTCTATCAACCTGGTGGTAGCCCCCACCTGCAACTCTCTAATTCACCAAGCATTGGTACGTTGTAAAAACTTTGAAACAGTATAAGTCACTATTTTAAGTAATTTGCAAAAGTTTATCTTGGCCAAAGATTTCCAGGAGACTAGGCTGTGGGGATAAAGAAAGGGGTTTCCTTTAGCTGCATGGTCACTTGCTATGTCACATGTAGAGACATTTCTCCATTGGTTTTTGGGGGGTGTTCTAACATTAAGGAAAACTCCAAAAACTAGGAGAGAAAGTTTTTTCCTCCCAAAATGGCGAGGAGCCAACTAGACTTAGACCATTATATCAATATCCTTTGACATTGTTCTGTCATTTACTAATAGCTTGAGCTTTTGGTGTTTTTGTTTATTAACATGGTATTAGAGCCAGGGTTGTGTGTTCGAATCCTTGGGGATGCGTTTCTGTTCATTTATGGTCATTTGGCATGTTTCTGAGTGGGGCTATCAGGAACCTTTGATATACATTGTTCTGTTATTCACTAATGGTTCGAGCTTTTGGTGTTTCTGGTTATTAATACATTAGCCTTTTTGGAATTCCAGAAGTTCTATTTTTTTTTAACTACCTCCTCCTATGTTTCTATGCCAAAATTATTTTGTTTTCGAGTTATTAAAACCTGACACGTGATTCTCTTAGGCTTTTAACATTATTTGTTTTTCTCTTTAATGGGCTTAGAACAAGTGTATGGAATATGGATGATATGGAAGGGAGGAAATAAGCTCAAAATTCCCAGATTGTAGTTTGCATGCATTATAAATGCTGAACCCTGACAAGTCTGTTCTTCTAGATTTTGCTTGGCTACTTTTTTATTTTTCTCATTTAATGTGTGTGCAATAAGAAACCAGGTTTTTGCATTTATATTGTGTTTTGCGAGAATTTATCCAATACTTTCAAAGATCTCTATATGAAATTGTTTCAATATTGTCTTTTTGGTGGGTGTCCAGATGCAAGGAAAAAAGTACAGCAATATCCTTCTGTTACAAAAATGTAGGAAGATCCTTCTGCCAAATGTTTTAGTGTTGCAAGTTTTCCTTATTCCATGGAAGGCCGGAGCTTGTGATATTCCACCTTCTACCCAAATGTAGCCATGTATAATTATTCATCATTAGTTAATAACAGTTACAAGTTTCATATTTATGCCTCCCGTGAAAAATGGACCCATGATGTGACGCCCTGGAGTCCCATATCGACTATAGAGAAGAAAGTGAATGGGTTTATAACGTGGTTAATGGTTAATGGTTCTGGTAATATGTGAAATGGTGGGTGTTCGAATCCTCACATAAGTTATTTTATTTGTAACGTCCCACCCTACACGCATGCATGATATTGTCCGCTTTGGCCCATGGGCCTCACGATTTTGTTTCTGATGGGTCAGAATCCATCAAAAAGCTTTATGCAAGGTAAGGGTGTAAGCTCTATATATAAACCCATTCACTTTCCTCTTTATAGTCGATGTGGGACTCCGGGGTGTCACAATCCACCCCCCTTAGGGCTGCACGTCCCTGTGCAGTAGCCTGCCAGCCCTGTTAGCCCGCCCACATGGAAACCCGCCCACTTGCACCAGAGGACGGCAAGGGACCCACACTCGAACTAGTCGAGAGTCGGTTCTGATACCATTTGTAACGTCCCACCCTACACGCATGCATGATATTGTCCGCTTTGGCCCACGGGCCTCACGGTTTTGTTTTTGATGGGTCAAAATCCATCAAAAGGCCTCATGCAAGGTGAGGGTGTAAGCTCTACATATAAACCCATTCACTTTCCTCTCTATAGTCGATGTCGGGGTGTCACACATGAGTTGGCCGATGCTTTTACAGGTCCCAACATGGGGATGGCTCTTCCCTTTCCTAATACAGTGAGACCTTTTTATCTAGGAGTTGCAATTAGTTGGGTATTTCCCTTTAGGATCCTAGACTCCTAGTATCTTTTAGATTATTCTAATTGGAAGTCTTTATTTTGTTTTGAGTTTCCAAGGTCTAGATTGGAATGGGTTCGTCAGTGGATGGATGGTTTGGAGTTTCTAAGGTCTAGATTGGAATGGGTTTATCAGTGGATGGATGGTTAGGATTTATTTTAGGTCATAGCATGGAACTTTTAAGTACATGTAAATGGCCGTTTGTGCATGAGAATTGGAACAGGCCGTTGTGCATGAGAATTGGAACAGAAACATTCCTTCCTTTGGTTCTGTGGCAAAAACCTGAGATTTTTTGTGTAAGACCAATTCTGTGAAGAGGTGAACCCCTGTGCGCTTTTCTACTTGTGCAATCTCTTGGGTTGGTCCCGCTCTACCTACATGTCTAGATAAGAAACCTTTAAATGTTCTTTCGATTGAAGGCTGGTTATGAAAAGGTTTTCTTTTCTATTGCTTTGATAGGCAAGATCTATTAGCTATTAAGTACTCGCACAAGTTACTGCTGGACTTTCTACACTTGAACTGCTGTTTCACTGGCCATGATTGTCCCTCATTTTCTGGCCATTGGCATTATCCCTCATATTCTAGCCATTGGCAGCCCAAGTACTGTCTCGATTTTAGTTGTTTGTTTTTTTCTTTGTTTGATTAGTCTGTTTTACCATAGTCATATCAATTAAATGCTTGTTTCGTTTAACTTTTTGGTCCTCTTGGACATGTGCACCAGCTGATGTATAGGTAGCTTTTGGACAACCATAGCCTTAATCGAACCAACATAGGGAGGCAACATGTCAGGTTGGGACCTGCCCCAACCCACTCCTATTTGGGGCGATTTTGGTAGTTAGTGTGGTTTGGGGTGGGTATGAGTTTCAAGATTTTAATCTTGGTCTGACTGTCTGGGTCTTGGTTATTGTTGAACCGCCCTACCTCGCTTCATTTTATTTATATAATAGTAATCTATTTGTACAGAAGTTCAGTGAGAGTGTGGGACGAGCGGTAATGACCAGCACTTGTACTCCCACAGATGCTGGGTTTGAATCTCTGCAGGACTTGGGGCAATTTTTTAATCTTTAAAATGAAAAAATAATGGGTTCAAATACACCTGACCTGTACGTCCAGGGAGGGGTTGGTATAAAAGCCCATAAACCCATCAATGGCCTGGTCGGGTATGAGGTAGAGTAGGTGTCAGTCGGGTTGGGTTCGGCTCAACCAATACTTGAACCTGACACAATCCATCGCCATCCCCAAACCAACAGTGGTCATCAAGTTGAGTTTCAATTTTTGCCTTGTGTCTAAAGGATTTCAATGACCTGTGGATGCCATATATTGTGGACAACAGTCCTTGCTGGATTTTCATGACTTAATTTAATTTGGGGTTCCTGGCAGCTTCCGTTTAGCAGATTGGGACTGTTGTAGACATGCGGTGCTGGGCTTGAAGTCTGAACACACCCTGATACTATCCAAGGTTAGCTAAGTTGCTGGAACATACAATTTTGAAGTTGCTGGCGTTCTCGTCGTGATTGAAATCGCCTGTAACGGGCCTTGGCCTGCTTCACATAGTGCACAACTATGATGATGTCTTGATGGAATGTGATGAGACCCTGTTGGGACCTGTAATGCACAGTTACAGCATGGATATGACTGACACAAATTGCATAAAGCATGGACATGAAAAATGGAGCATCTGATAATATATGACATGTATATGTTGCCCATTTAAAGTATATGGGTATTATTGGGTGGGTATGCTGGGTATGGATAATGCTGGCTGCGAGTTAACTTCCAAATTCTGATTGAGAGTTCAAATCAATTTTTCCTAATGGTTGCTATTTGTTTATTTTGTAGAAAAAGGAGAAATGGGACTCCTTTCTGCATTATTGAAATGGAATGAGCTTGATCCTCCATCAAGAGAAGAGAAGTTGAGAAATGATAGAATATGCAAGCTCTACCAGCACAACAGGAACCCATTCATTGATCATCCTGAATATGCCAATCTCATATGGAAAAATGCAAGTCCTAGCACCCCGGTTGCCTATGGCTTCTCCCCAATGGCATGGATAAATGAATTCCACTACAACAACAAAGGAAAAGACCAGAACGAGGTATGTGTTTTTTTGCAAGTGAAAAATATCATGTGCTTGTATGCCTAAAACATGTTTGAACCAGTGTTTAAAATGAATTCACTCGAAACATATATTATGGCCCACTACTCTTAAGTTAACAATCAATAAATTCAACAAAATGGCCAGTAAGTTCTTGTTAGTTTTTTTAATTCAAGGAAAAAAATCTGGAATGGTTACAACTGAATTTAGTGTGCGAAGAAATTATTTTTGTCAGTTTAGCAGATGATTTATTGTATGGTTTGATTTGAAGATAATAAACTAGAGATAAAATGGTTAAAAATAGGTTGACATATTTGATAAATTCAATATTTTTCATCATATCACTCAATAAATTTATCAAATATGATATGATCAGTGTTTAAAATCTATATTTGTTCTATTATCTTGGGCAGTGTCTCATGATAAAACGGTGTGGCCTGTGGATACTATGGAAAGCACCAGGTTTAATCAGAATGTAACTGGGTTTTTTTTCGGTTTTTAAATGTTTCAAGACTCAAGAGGGATGTGTTGGAGCACCTAGATTTGATAACAAGGATAAATTAGGGATGATAATGGAGATGGGTGGCTCAAACTTTGAATCCTAGTTATGTTATCCTTTGGCGTTGCAGAAGTTTTGATCAGAAATGAATCGGACACTACAAGCATGAAGATGAACCACTTATTGGTAGGATCAAGAAACTGTCGTGGAGATCAGAGATGGGACTGCTATATATCGACCTCCCCTAATTCACTTCTTATGATCCAAGGGCTAGGATGGACACCTTGATCGTGGAACTAGAAGATGGATGCTTCAGATTGACCTATTGGTTTCCAACCCATATCAGTCTCTTTCTTCTCTCTCCTTTCCAATACATTTCATGGATTCTAGGGGGTATGCAATGGAACTACCACTCCCTTTATATAGTTCTTTGAGACATAAGTTTCCTCTCTATTTGAGAGATTTATTTCCTAATAAATTGAGAGAGAATCTCAATCACCCAGGAAACCTACTCAGTGAGAGATACTAGGATCTAAACTCAATGGGAAACCATATAATCAAATCAATCTAGATTATTATCATAAGTGGGGCGCATTTTCTGTTACTTAGGACCCACCACATGTCATCTCATGTGGGCCCCATTCTACAGATGCCAACAAGTAAAGGTGTTACATAACATCATGCAGGACCTCCTCACAAAGCCATTTATGTGAGGATTTTGCTGGCTGTTTCTCATTTGGTTTTCTTTGTTCCTCCCTCCATGGGCTTTGCTTCCTATGCTTCTCCTATGTGGCCTTTCTTTTTAACCTGCATTCTCTTTTCATCTTACTTGGCAGGTCATATTTTTAATTAAATATCTTAACAAAAAAAAAAAACGAAAAAAAAAAAAAGAACACGCCTTGGATATGCTTGCTTTCTTTATTTGAAGAGAAGAGACTTAATTTTTTTTTTGTAAAATTCTTTTAGCATGACACAGATTTGCATTCTTTCTTTTCTTTCTTTTTTTCCTTCTTCCTTCTCTATAGATTAAAAAATGTTCCCAAAAGTAGTTTTGAGCCAAATCATCCTTAAACTCGTTTTTATTCTGCAGTTTGTTGAAATCATAGTGGGTCCGTCATCAGATGCAGCTGATCTCGTACTTGTACTATACAATGGAGCCAACAGGAAGATGTACATGTCATTGCCATTAGCAGACAAAAGAGCTTTTAAGGTGACTGATGGTGGCTCTGGATTCTTGATTTACACAACATTCATTCCCCTTCAAAATGGTCCTGCTGATGGTATGGCGTTGGTTTCAACTGCAGATGGTAATGATCAGAAAGTGATCCAGTTTCTTTCTTATGATGGTATTGTCAAAGCAGCAGATGGCCTGGCTGAAGGTACCGAATCCATCGATATCAAGCTGCTAGAAACAGAAGGGTCATCTGAGCACGACTCTTTGGGATTGACAGGAATGCAAATTGGCAAGTTTAAATGGAAAAAATTCATAGATGGAGCATCACCTGGAAAACCAAACATAGGACAGTGCTTATCAGATTCATAATCCACTAGATCACTCAAAATAAGAGTGAGGTCATACATTTTTTCTTGAATGAAAAGAAATCCACTCAAGCATGTATGGTAATTACTGATTTGGTAGGGTGAAATCTATTTCTGGGAGCTCATCCTCATATTGCTTGCATTGTATTTTGAATCCTTATTGGTGAGCATGAAAAATCCAGTACTGATCATCTTTCTTTCCTTTTCTTCTCTTACTTTTTTGCACAATGTTATTACAGGTTATTTCATTCGTTACAAGTGCGATTTGTACAAGAACCTTCTTTTTGTAGGTAAATTAACAACAACCTTGTGATTGCAACAGTGAGTTCCTTCAAACTGTGAGGATGGCCAATTGGCCATTGTCATAAGAAGAGCTTTTGATCAGATCATTCATCTCATGGGCCCTTGCATTGATGAGACATTTCTAAGAGGTTGATGGATTGATTCCAATTTATACTGATGCACAAATTGTCTTGGACGAGTAATCAATTCACAGGGCCTATAATCAATAAAAAAAAAGGGGGCAAAACACTTATACGGCTATTAATCCTTGATAATTAGGAATGGTCCACCATGGGTAGGTGATCAATCATACTAGTCTGAATTGTCCTGTAACACTCTTTGTACTTTCTAATTGTTGTAAAACCATAATACAGAGACCTCCACAAAATAAGTAAATAAATAAATAAAATGTTGCAAAGATTAATAAAAGCCATATAATAAGAGGGTATATGATTTGCTTAAAGAATTGTATGCTATATTGGCATAACTTTCATTAATCTTTTGGAATAAGGTGTGGGTAATATCTAGAGCTGGCAAAAGCCAGCCCGACCCGACCCGCACAACCTGGCCCACATAATATACGGGTTGGTTGAGGGTCATGCTTTTCTTACCTGCAATTAAACGGGTTGGGTTATGGTTAGCTCGTTTAATCCACACAACCCTTTTTTTTTTATTGCAGTTAAGACTTATACACATACTTAATTCTAATGAACGTTTACTTTTATTTTGATATGATGTTTTTTATTTTTATGAAAACTTTATTTTATTTTTATGTGCAAGTTATGCAGGTAAGCCCGACTCGATGTAACCTGCAAGGGTTATGCGGGTTAATGTGGGTCTAGTCGGATTAAGCCACAGCGGGTGCAGGTTAGGAGCTTCTAACCCGTTTAATAACCGTGTCGGATATGGGTTAAGAACATCTAACCCATTTAATAAACGGGCCCAATCCATTTAGCCCAACCTGACCCATTTGCCACCTCTAGGATACTTTTGGTTTTCATTCACATATAGCTCCCCGGAGTTGAAGCTCCTTATTGATAGGAATGGAGGGAAGAAGCATTTGAGTTAAATAATTTAAAGCAAGAAGGATGGTATTGTAACTGCTGGAGATAATAAAAACTAGAAGAATCCTACTCGGAGACAGCTGCCATTTAATTATATTCAATGAGTTGAAGACAAACTTTGGCACATGAAATGACATTAGCCATGCTAATCAATTAGCAGAACTAATTAAACAAATTGACTACGTTCAAATCATGATGTTTTTGAACTTTGATCACACATTTATAAAAGGTTAGTGCCAAGTGCCAAATACCACCAGCCTATATAAACATCACCTAACCCGGTTGAAAGCAGCCTTACATTATTTATTTTTTTATTTATTTTTTGCTACATTTGGATCAGTGTACAGCTGTGGGTCTAACCCAGGGAAGTGAAGCACCTACAGCCACTGCGCCATCAGTGGTTGGGCTTTAACTTCATTTTAGGTGAAATGATAGGATTTTGCTTTATACGGATTTTTTATTTCCGTAGAAGAGAGGAATCTTGCATTTCTCACCCTTTAATAGAAAATTGAAAGCCTTTTTAGGGAGAAAAATTAGTTCACTTCTCCTTTCCCACAAAGAAAATTTGCAGCTTCAAACAAGGGAACAGTAAGTGGCAGCACAGAACAAATTTCCTCTATCATGGAACCCTCTCATCCCAGCACACAAATGCACCCCAAGTACATAAATGGATTCCACAGGAAGTACTCAATATAAGGAGACAGGCAGAGTAAACATGTTTGCTCTATCACTTTTATGCATAATGTAACACTTACTTTCTCTTACTCTATTCCTCGTGCAGACAAACAGTCCTGAAATGTTTGATGAAATGTTTGAGGGAATTGGTTGTTCCAACAAGACTTAAAACGTTTGAGCTGGTTGATGAACCCAAGTAGGGTACTGGAGATGGCTACAGAACCGTCTGAGTCTATACATGAGTGACTTTTATCATAGAGACCATTTTAGTAGCAAATTTTTTATAATTAACCTAATTTTATTTAGTTGTTTAGTTTATTTGGCAATTTGAACCTTAATTATTTAGCTGGTTATGTGTTGGTTTTAGTTTTGACAACGATACCAATTGATCAATGCTTCCACAAAGATTTTATTTATAATTTAATGTGACTCACCATGTTTCAAAAAAATTTGTGCATTCATATTTTGGGAGCTTTATAACAAAAAAAAAAAAAAAGGACTTGAAAAATGGGGCACCTATTTTTATCCATATTTTTTTTATCTTTATAGATTAACTTTCAATGCTTAGGTTCATCTCAGTTATTATTAGTGGTGTACATGGATAGGATTAGTGCGGATTGTGCCAAATTCGTCACTAATCCGTGGCTGTTAAAATTCGATTAGATCCGATCCGTAGAGGGCTGGATCGGATCGGATTAATCCGTTTAGTCTAATGTTTAAGAAAATATATCAAATATGTTGTAAAAAAATTTAGTATACAAGCTAACAATCCACAAAAAAAATACAAATTACAAATACAAATTACCAATTGATCAATACAAAGAGTTGTTTTTATCTGTATTACAACCAAAAGAGATCTAATCAACAAAATAGTGCAAGAACATGGAACAAAATAGTGCAAGAATATGGATTTGGGAGATAAAGCTACGAATGAGGGTAGGGTTTTGGGGATAAACGTTCATAGGGAATTACATTTTGCCCCATTAATTTTTTTTAATTTTATATTTAGACATCTTAATTTATATTTAGACCCATTATATTTTTTTTATTTATATTTAATGTCAACGGATCGGATCGAATTGAATCCGTGGATTGAGGGTGAAATTCGCCATCGATCAGTTGCTAACGGATTACAAAATTTTCAATCCGTCACCAATCCGTTTACTTTCGGATCGGATAAAAATATGCGGATCGGATCGAATTTGCGGATCAACGGATTTTTTGTGCACCTCTAGTTATTATAAGACATTTTTCATGGGGTTAAAATCTAAAAAGGGTTTCAAATATAGTTCATCTTACCTTGGAAAGAATTCTAAAGGTCGTTTGACACTTTACTAGATTAGTAAAAGTGAAGTAAAATCTCTAATTTTCACACAATGTGTTACATCAATAGCATTTTAATTGGAAAATCCCCTATTTCTTTCAAAAAAAAAGTAAAAAATACAAAAAAAATAAACTTTTCTATATAAAAAGTTAAAAAGATTCCATATAAAATAATTAAAATTAAAATAAAATCGTAATCCTATCATATTTTATTGATTGATTCTCCTTTGATTTAATGCTCACTTTATTTATTTTACATGTATAATTGTTGTCAAACAAGTTCACCAGTGTGGCCAATTTTTGGAATTGAAACGTTGTCAGAATAGATATATTCTACACATAGAAATGATGATGCAAACGGGACCTATATAACGATCTGTACTGTCGGTCCTCTCTTCAACTCAGAAGGAAGAAAAGCTATGGAGAAAACGTAATAATTTGCAGAGCAAATAATAGAAAATAAAACCCTTTCGATTTTTAGCATAATCCTAGGTTTTCTCGATTGATCCATGGCCATCAGATCCGGCGGAAGAACGCTCTCCTTCGATCTCCTCACCAGCGAAAGCTCCGGCGACGACAAATCCTTCCTCTTCCGCTCGGCGTCCGATCCGATTCATGAACATGGCAACGGATCCTCTCCTGCACGGCCGGATGGCAATGAGAACCGCCGGCGGCGGCGACGAAAGAAGGCATCGAAGTTGAAGAAGCAAGCCCTGTTATCGCCTCGAATCGATGAAGAAGATCCGATCTATTTGCATATTCCGGACCGAATCCCTAACGGATTCGAGTCGGATTCCAACAAGTCTGTCGTCTGCAATCCTCCGATGATTTCTGAGAACGGAGGAGGTGGAGATGTTGAAACGGAGATTGGAGTCTCGGAGGAGGCGGAGTTCCGGTATTTGCATGCGAGCTCTGTTTCGGTGGTGGAATTGCGGCAGAGGACTGTGAACGGGGCTCGTTCGGAGGTTGCGGAAACTGCCAACGATGAGAAGGATGAGAAAGGAATGGAGATGAACTCGTCGTCCGGGCATCGGATTTGCGAGCCTAATGGGAATGTTGCTGGCAAGCTGGAGACTGCCAAGTCGTTGGATTGGAATCGGGTAATGGCTGAGGATTCAAATTGTAAGTCGGTTAGATTTTGTTTGGACTTTTGATTGTTGTCAGATATATGCACTTATGCCCGACAGTGACATTGTTTTGGTCGCGGATGTAAGTGTTGTTGCTTGAGATTTGGAGAAATTCTTCTTCTTATGGAACTTTGTGTGACACCCAGTTGAGATTTTTTAGCTACAACATTTTGCCAATCTCTTTCTAAATCGAAAAAAGGAAAAAGAAATGGAGGGGAAAGGTAAATGAAAGCAGATATCCAATTTGGTATGAATGAATGGACATGAATGTGTGTAGACATGGAAAATGGAAATTTGGTAGAAAGATGCGCCCCCCCGCCCCCCCACCCCACAACACCCCCCTCCCCAAAAAAAAAAAAAAAAAAACTATGCAGGCCACTAGGCACTCATCAAATGGAATGGTTGATGTTAAATGGGGAATGTGAGAGATGTAATGACTAACCTTGCCATGTCAGTTTGGTGTTTGAACTGGGGGCCTATTGATTCTATATCCCACTTGGTTGCCTCTCCTAATGCTGTCTCTACTTATTCCACTTTTCCATTTATCATGTAGCATTTACCCATATATAGGAGATTTTTTTCCCTGTCAATTTTAACTGTTATGATATCTAGAATCTAGACCCAATGGGAGGCCATTGCTTTAACTTAAAAAGAGTTAGGGCTTGAGTATTGTTGTTGGTGGCTGAAAGGATTGAAGAACAACAAATCATAACTCTAGTAATGGATCTTAATGAAATATAGGACAGATCATCCCATAGTAGACCTTATCCCTTTTTTCTTTCTTGTTATTTTGTTTTTGATCTTCTTTTGCATGTACTCTTGCCTTTGTTCGTCCTTTATCCCATTTGTTTCCCCCTGTTAATTGAAATGTAATTTACTGCACTGTGAACCTTGGTCTTGATGAACAATTTTGAATCATAAGTAGAAGAAATAGTCACGTAAGTCATTGTGAAAACTTTCTGAAGTACCCTTGAAGTTTATATATGTACAGTTGGCATGACATAGCTGAATATGTTTGGCATTTTTGTGTTTTTCTGTCTCTTAATGTTTATGCATGATGAACGAATTATTTTCATGTACTTGGACTATTGCGCAGATATGTTATCTGTTGAGAAGTTACCATTGAAATTTTTTATGGGAGAGATCTATGGTGGCAATTCTTTGCGTAGCACAACATCTATTGGAAATGACATTAAGCGACAAAGAGTCTACAATACCATGTTCCACGTGCCATGGAGATGTGAACTGGTGAGTTTTAACTCTTTATCATTTATATTAGAAAAGACAGAATAGTATCTGATGCTAGCAGGCTGACCAAATTCCTCAGACATCAAAGAAATCCCCCCTCCCCTTCTTTTTTTATTTTTTTATTTTTTGAATTTTGAACATAATGGCTCAATTCCTTCTCCATCTGATACCAATTTGAAGCAATTAAGGTTTGTTTGAGTCTGCAGAAGAACCTAAATTGCACAAAATATGGTATGAGATTGATCAGAAATTGGTGACCACGGTTCTGTTTCATTAATGATTGGGATATCTACACTACTTAGAAGTTCAAAGGATCACATCTAGGGTTGGAAAATTTTGACCCACACACCAACCCGACATGGACTCGATCTGACTAACCAAACCGAACCCATTCCGTAATTTATAGGGGTCAGTCACCAGATGGAATGTATGACCCATTTATCAATCGGGGTTCAAGTTGGATCAGCTAAACCCGACAGGTCTTAACACCCAACCAATCTCATTAACATAATCTCATTTCAATGGCTCCCCTTTGCCAATTCTTTCTTTCCCTCTCTAGCTTGGAACCCGGTGAGAGTGTCCAGAAAAATATGAAGATGACCTGGCACATGCAATTGCTGCTGTCTGGGTGCTCTCCTTTCCCTCCTCTTCTGGTTGTTTGTGTGTAGGGGGAAATAGGGACAGTTTAGGTGTAAAATAAGGATGATTAGGACTATTGGGTTTGATTAGGTTATGAAATAAGAACGATTAGGGCTTAGGAGTTTGACAAGAATGTGATTATGATGATTAGGGTTTGGGGATTTGATTTGTGTTTCAGTTGGGTTTTCAATAGGGGTTTTGATAATGGCCTCAATTGGGGTTGGGTTGGATTGGATTGATGAGTTAGTCTAACCCCTAGTTTGATCAGTGCCATCGTAACCATTGATATTGTACAATACAAAAATACAATCAAGTTGGTTAGTCAAGTGAGGTCGGGATGACACCTATATATGCAATTGGGTTCGGGTTGGGAGACTTGACTTTTTTAATAAATGGTTGGGTCTAGGCTCAGCTTTGTCCTCTAATATATGGGTCTCAACCTGACCTGAAACTGACCCGACCCAGTGCCCCCTAATGACATCTATACTCAACCACAGCTTGCTACAGCACAATTTTTCTTGGGTCTTTTTTTTACCTGAATGGTAACATGACTCGAACCCTTAACCTTTTGGTTGTGACATTGAGCACCTACCAATTTTGCTACAGGCTCCTTCCATTTCCTCAGTCATCATCAGATCACAAATTTCCCTACCTCCTCATTGTCCCTGCTTTGGAAAAATGATTTGAATAGCTTGTGGATGTCTTTAGACATTATCAGCTCATGCTTTGAGCTGTTCATTGGAACATGTTTTTGAGTATCATTCTCCATCTGCTGCATCATCTTCATTTCTGAGTATCTGACTTTAATATTGTTGTTGCAGCTTATTAATGTTGGATTTTTCGTATGTCTCGATTCATTTTTGTCATTGTTAACGATCATGCCAGCAAGGATCCTGATGACCTTTTGGAGATTTCTGAATGTCAGGTGAGATTATAAACTTACAGCAATGCTTGGTTTATTGGAGTGAAGCATTTGTTAGTGATTCTGGTAAGGTGTCAAACATATGTAACTATCTCTTTTGTTAATGCAATTTGGTTTTGTCACTAATTTGGCAGCGCTATTCATTTTCTCTAAGCCCTATTGGCAAAGCAAGGATCTTCTGAACAATTACCTGTAAACTACCTGTAGAAATGAATATCACTAACTTATGGCCTCCTGTTACATCAGCAAGTTTCAGTTTTATTTAACATGGGGCAGAATATATATATTTTTAAAAGTTGTGTGGGCATTATCAGCAACAGCATGTACATTTCTTTTTGAATGATGTAATTGCTTCAAACTACAGAGGATACATGTACAACAAGAGTAAGACCCACAAGGTATGTGGATTTAACTCAGGCCAAAAAGGCAAAATTTTGTTTTGACCGGTAAACCAGAAAGGCAACAAAGATTCCATAGTTTCGAAATATAGAGAAACATGACCGACTCTCATCTCCCAACTTGAGTTAAATTTCATAATCATATTAGCCTCCCAATAATTATGAGCAAAATTCAGGGATATTCTCATAATCAAATCCTTAACTTCTTCATCAACATATGCAATTTACCAAGGATATGCTCAGGTTTGGATGTTCACCGATTGGCACAAGCAGAATCTCCTTCCACTTTCAACGGAATAGTACACGTGAAATAGTGTAATGAGCGTAACGAGTGTATTTGATCATCTGAGAAGTAGTGGTAATAACTATTAGTACTATAACAATATCAACTGGCATATAATACTTGTTTTTTTTTTTTTTTTTTCATTGGAAGATAATACCCATTATGGATATATGCCGTCACTCACTCTGGTACTGCTTCTGCCTGACATTATGCGTTTTAAAGCTGTGCGGACCTAGATCTCAAAAGAACTCTAAAGTTAAGCTTGCTAGGGTGGGAGCAATACTAGGATAGGTGACCGCCTAGGAAGTTCTTGCGTGTGCACATGGGCCAAAGCGGACATAATCATGCTGAGTTGAGCGGGGCTGTGACAATTCTCAACATAGGCATGCATATCTAAAACTTAAGGGCACAATTCCATATATAGAACCAATTTTTGTGGTAGTTTATGAAACATCTAGTCCTAAATAATGCTACTTGTGATATCACTCAATCTTGTAGGTTTTTGTGTGTTCCTTTTTGGTCTATTACATATGAACAATGTAACTTGGACATGGACATGTGAGCAGGTGACTGAAATCAATGTGCCAGAGTTGGACGTTGGAACATTGGAAACTTGAAACACCTACATGTCCATGCATGCAGTGAAGTAATGATACTGAAAATGTATTATATTATAGAACTTGTGCATTCCAACAAATCAGTATATTGTATGCCCCATTTACCATGAGCTAAAGTGAAGAGTTTCATAACTGACTATTTCCATATACCACATAGTCAAGAAGAACTTCCTTCATACTTTTAAAAGGAAAAGAACAATTTTGTCCATCATTTTTTTTTGCATGCTCAAGACTAATCAATGTGTATTTTATTCCATGTCATTGATCCACCTTACATGA
Source organism: Persea americana (assembly GCA_029852735.1). Classification (NCBI taxonomy): domain Eukaryota; kingdom Viridiplantae; phylum Streptophyta; class Magnoliopsida; order Laurales; family Lauraceae; genus Persea; species Persea americana. The sequence continues at coordinate 5,128,894 of CM056812.1, forward strand.
CCATTATCACCTTGCTGCTTGATAATCCGGTATTAGCTATCATTTTCTTTACGGTACTTCAACTATCTTATTTTCAAAGATAGCATCTTCATTGCAACTGTTGTGGCAGGCAGTTCCAGAGACCGTGTGCAGCAGAATTGTCTGATTTTGGCTGTTTTATTGTGTTGGCATCTGGAGTTACTCTTTTACAGGCAACAGGTGGGTAATTAAAGCTGTCTTTCTGAATTGCATCAGATATAGAGGCATTTCATGATGCTTGGTTGATGATATGGTGGACCCATTATTGGATGGCTGTCTTAAATCTTTGAAGTGGTTATTTGGCTGGTCTTTTACTGGAAGGATACACTGTGGATATTGTGTGTGTGCGCGCGCGCTTGCACATAGACAATTACGGCCAATGGTCCCAGATTGACGGGGGCCTCACCAGCCGCTAGATTGATAACATCAATAGTAGTGCCCATCATACAAATGTTTTGCACCTCCAAGAGGATGGCTCCAAATGTACCACTTGTAGGCTGAAGGAGCATGTATGGTTTTTAAAATCCACTCTGCGATATTGCTTCCTTTTGCCTCTTGCTCAACATGTCAAGTCATCAGCTTACAGCTTTGGAGGCTGGGAAGTGCACTGGTTTGTCTAAATTCACTGAGGATTTTTTTAAACAATTACTTTTGTTGCATCAGATATCAGCCTAATATATCACATTATTCGTGGGCAAGGAACTATCAAACTCTATGTGGTGTACAATGTGTTAGAGGTAAAAATATTGATTTCTTATGACTTTATTGATTTGCATTAGAATTTTCTGTGTTTGAAGGTTAATGTTTGAATTGGACCAGACATTCATTTGAAATGTTTCCATTTCTCCATGACAGATATTTGATAAGCTCTGTCAGTCTTTTGGTGGAGACGTTCTACAAGTTTTGTTCAATTCAGCTGAGGGGGTTGCAAGCTGTGCACCAGAAAATATGGCATTTGAGCTGATGAGATTCATTCTTGACCAAACAATTGCTGTTGTTGCATTTAATATCCTTTTTTTTCTGGAAAATAGTGAAATTCTTGTGTTATATAAACTTTTAGGTTCTCAGCCTCAAGCAAATTTGCAGTTTTACCGAGGCTGCTTGAAAGGACAATCCTTGTATTCTTATTTTTATGCTTTTGATCATGAGTTTTTCAATGCACAAAAAACAGAAGACAGGTTTCAAGTCCCTCCATTACATACATGTGGGGCCCATTTCTGATAAGATTGTTGATCTGATGGGTCCTATTAGGATGGGGTTTGCATCAAAATTTCCCAGATCTGAAGGTTCTAATCCTTTTCTCCTGATCCTTTTTTTTGTCTTTTCATTCTTGTATTCTCTAAGGAATGTCTAGTGTGGGACATTGTGATTTCAAATCCCCTGTTCCTCTAATCACATTTATTGGTGGCTCAGGCTATCCCTGTCTTGGAATGTTTTGTCATCTTTATTTGCAGTAAAGCCCATCACATCAACCATCCTGTTTTCCAAACCATGTACCCAACATGTATTGATTGGATTAATAGGCAAACTACACACTGATGATCAGGAGTCAGGATCCAATCGTTAAATTTTTATTTTATTTTTATATCTATTGTCATAGGCATTTAACTTTGTTTTTCCTTAGCTTGCCATACTTCTGCATTCGTTTATTCTGTTAGCTCAGGCAATCACTTTATCTACCTGCATAGTTGCTCATAACAATGCGTTGCTTGCTCTGTTGGTGTCAAATAATTTTGCTGAGATCAAAAGCAATGTATTCAAACGAGTGAGCAAGGAAAACATTCATAGTCTGGCATATTATGGTGGGTTTAATTCTTTCTATTGTTGGTTTCCTGTTATTGTTTCTCATCCAATGAAGATGCCAGCTGATGTCCATACACATTTCTTAGTGATGAATATACTCTAACTGACCATAGAGAGTTCCTCCACCCCCCACATCCCCCCTCCCCACACCCCCCGGGACACGGATCGATCCTTGGGTGGTATGATGAGTGTGGGAGTCCATCCACAGAGATGTCCTTACACTCTGACAGACTATTTTTGTTTGACTCGATACTACTCGGAATGAAAAATTGAAGATTTTGTAAATAACCTCACTGTTCCACCTTCTGTGGTGTCTGATCTCTTGATTACCAGAGGGCATTATTCCATACCATTGTCCAAACCACTAGCCAGCTAGGGGACCAATAAATATTCATTCTACCAGAGTATACGAACCAATTGAGATTTGGGGGACATACAGACTATAGGTTTTTTTTTTTTAATATATCTTCTTACCATTTTTTTTTAAATATTTTCTTTTTTGTTTACTAAATTGTTTAAATTGTTTCTCTTGGTTGCACCGTCAGACACGGTGGAGAGGTTTCACATCACAGCATTTGTTTTATTTGTACTCGCTCAAAATATTTTGGAAGCTGAGGGTCCCTGGTTCGGAAGTTTCCTCAATGTAAGTAACTAAGTTTTCACAGTAATATCTAACAGTTTTTTATTTTTATTTTAAGGAGAGGTAGTTTAATCTCCTGATCATCTGCAAGCATTTAGTTTGCTGACACACCCATTCATACCAGTGGGCATATTGTTCTCTTAAAGATCTCCCAGATGTGATCCCATCGCTCCATTTTGGACCCTTTTGTGGGCCTTGGCTGCATTAGCAGGGCTGCCGGATGACTACTTGGTTGTTTTTGGGTCCCCACCAGTGGTGGAACGCATCCTTTCATGCACAGCAAAGCATGGAAAAGCTGGTAGCATGGCATAGATATATTGCAGGGCCACAACAGTTCTTTACACAATAACTATTCGACATCTTGTGAAGCAGACACTTTATCTATTTACCTGTTTATGGATATCATGGGACTATCAAGTCAACTATCTGGACTACCAAGCCATATGCCCAAATGTAAACAAGTGGGCATCTCTGCAAAGTGTGAACTGTGCACATGCTGAGGCTTAGTAGTCATGACCCTGTAATGGGACACCTGTACGGCACTTCTTTCCACTGCATACTAATTGTTTTGTTTTGATACCTCAGAATGCTCTCTTGGTTTACGTGTGCGAAATGCTTATTGATGTAATAAAGCATTCATTTCTTGCAAAGTTTAATGAAATAAAGCCTGTGGCATATTCTGAGTTTCTGGAAGACCTCTGTAAACAGGTATTCTGCTAGTATAGTTCACTTTTTGTCTCCTATATTGGTCTGTTCCTCTATTGCATTGGAAACGAAAATTCATGGAAATGCCTCCACACATACACTCACTTCTGAGATGAATGGGTTTGTACACATCTGATATTGGAATATCGACCTCTAGTGTAAGATTGACCTTTGTCCTAGGGTTTGATTTTATCCTTTCCTTTGAAAAGGAATGGGGGAAAAACCCATTTGCCTGGACCTCCAATTTGTGCTCATGGGGCCCACCTTTTGATTATTTAAACAATTCATGATGTCCCTATAATGGATGAGAGACAGGCATGGCTTGTACCATCATTAGGGAGATGTTAGGGAACCATCAGATGATTTATTTATGTTACCGAGTGTGGGCCCCATCTGTAACATTGTTGGTTAAAAAATAAAAATAGAAAGGACCCCTTGATTGAACATTGTAGGATATTGTACTTCTCTCCCCTAACCCAGACCTTTCATGAGTGTTATAAATCTAATTTTCTTTAGATGAATGAGCATATGCAGCCTTTTGCTATGCATCCTAAGAACTAGTGTTATTAAAATTTTATGATTGATAATTTGAATCAAATTGGTCAACAAGCATTTTGATCATGAGGACTGATCATATGATTCAGTGGTCAAATTCCTCATATTTTATGAATCATCCAATTCACAAATATTCACCAAGTCATCAGTTCATTCAATACCAAGACCCCTAGGAGAATTTTCCCCCTAATATCATTTTTGTCATCTTTTTTAGTTGGCCTCCTTTTAAAGCCTTTATAGGCCTCATTTGTAGTCTCTGGATATTCTATGAGAGTGGGAATTTTCACCCATAGGAGTCCGCACGAGGGGTGATGCAGGATTTTCAATCACACCATCCAAAAAGCGGGACCCCGTGAATAAGAGGCGCTCACTGATAATCCAGCTTTGCTTCCATGCAAGATTCCTATTAGAGAGAATCCCTCTATGAGAGATTGGGACAGAGGAATTTTGGATTATTTTTAAGCCAGAAACCTATTAAGAAACTTGTAATGACCCGGGCCCGCTGTCGACATGATATTGACCACTTTGGCTCATGGGATTTTAACCCAATCTTGCCGCATGGTTTTAAAAGGCCTCATGTGGGGTTAAGGCCAGGTCACACATTATAAGTCTAGGGTCAGGACTTGGATATTTCCGATGTGGGACAAAGCTTTATGGTGCTGATTGAAGTACTCCACCCCTACCCTTGCGGATTCCCCTTCGCTCACAGGAGCACTTGACCTGGTCTTGCCTCAAGGATTACCCAGGCAGATTGTGGTTTCACAAAAAACTCATATAATTTTTTGTTTTTACCGGATTGTGGCGGACCTTTTTCCTTACATAATTGTACATGATAAGAAGAGATAACAGTGGTACTTCTTTTTTAATCGAACTTTAGTCTCCATGGGAGATGTGACATTGCCTATAGTTTGTAAGTTTCTTTAGGGAGGGCATTTCTTATTGTTCTTTTGGTGCCCTTTTTTTTTCTGGTTGTTCGGTTGCAGTTGGGCTTTGTTAATCTGTTTAGATTGTTATGCACTTGTACAAATTGATTCATACTTGTATGGGGCCTATATGCTATGCATAATATGAGTCCCAATATATTTATAATATTGTCATATTATTCACTAAAATCTACTGGATCAAAACCTGTTATGAATGATCATGTGTTCAAATCTCACCCCGCTTGAGTGGTTTCATTACTTGGACGGATCCTATGAAAAGGATGTGCATGTCCCTTCCTGAGCATGAATCTGACAGTGAATATGGCTCTGATCGAAGTTGTTGTATTTAAGACTGTCAACATATATGGTGGACAAGGATCCGATCCAGCTTTCATGAAAGGTGGGCCCTTTTTACATAGATTACTGGAATATATCACACGTCAACTGTCAATCAGGCCCATCTGCGTATGTGATCGTTATTCCTCCTTTTTAATTTGATAATTTGAAACCTTGGTGGTAGTTTTCTACCCATTTTCAGTTATGGGTTATGAATAGTTTTAGTTTAATGCTGGCTAATAAAGAAAGAAACAAAAGGCAGTTGCTTGATTGCTCATAATTCTTAACGTGATTGTTCGTTTTGCTCTTCTACTTTAGCTTAGTGTTCTTTTTCTCCTTTTCAGACACTGAACATTCAGTCAGAGGAAGGCCGGAAAAACCTAACTTTTGTTCCCCTAGCACCAGCATGTGTGGTATGTATCTGTTGCCAATTACCTATCTAAAAAGTTTCGTTGTATCATCAGTGCAGTGCATTATACATGTTCTATTTTCTATTTGTATCTACTTTTTTTTTATAATGCCTTGTAAATACTAGAGAGAAAGGATGCCTCACTAATGAGCTATCTATCAGTGGCGTTTGTATCAAACCTTGTTTCTCCAGCTGTATTGTCTAGGTTTCAATTATGATTGAGGTATGTTAGTAAATGATGCCAACTTTGAGCTATATCTTCATGCAGGTCATCCGAGTGCTAACTCCAATATATGCTGCACATCTTCCCTATGGTCCACTTCCATGGAGGCTCTTCTGGATCTTCATCTTGTCAGCCCTAACCTATGCCATGCTTGTAATCCTCAAGATCATAGTGGGGATGGGGCTACGGCTTCATGCCACGTGGTATGTCAGCAGGTGTGAAAAGAAACGACACCACCTTCACTTGGACTAGAATGTGGGCTCTTTATGTGCCAAATTCAGTCAACCTCCATCAGACTTACATGTCCAACAACTCTGAGATGCACGTTTTACATGTTCTGGTTATGGTCATGATCATGGCTAATCCAGTTTTGTAGAGCTGTTTGCTCAAGCGTTTTAAGGATTGCGCTTGCCAGGCAAGCTTGTCCCGGCCGAAACTGTTCTTTTGCTATTGAGTTGACACCTACACTGAAGCTACAGGTGGCTGTTAGACGATGATGGTCCATTACATGTGTAAAAACTTGAGCATTTAGTGATTTTTTTTTTTTTTTTGTTTTTTGGGTAAATAGCAATAAGAATACATAGGAATAGGGTTGCTTTCCCTGACAGTAAGGTAGTTTTGGCATTTGATGAACCATGTTTTGCATAGTAGAATAGTTGGCCATCATTTATTCAATGTGCACTGCCCCAAATATTGTAAGAATTGTTCTGGGCACTAATATATAATTGTAACACAAGTCATTTCCCTTTCTTGTGTGTCAACTGTCAAAAACCATCCAGAAGACAGGGCTATTCTTGTTGGGAACTTCTGATGGCAGTGAGAAGTGGGCCAAAAAGCCTAAATCTTGCAATCCTCCTGATAAGAATAAACTTACTTCTCATTGCCTGTCTATTTTATTGTTATGGAACCATGAGTTGGTTGTGTCATGTGAACGACCTCACTTGTACACACCAAGGCTGGTGGTACCTTAAAAAAAAAGAAAAGTGGTGGTGCCAAGTTGAAAGCCCAGTTATGGAAATAAGTATAAAGATTGATGGAATATTCTAGAATAGTGTGAATAAGTGTAGGATTATAGTTAGGTAGGGTGAAGATTTTTAGTTCAGGTTCTAGAATTTTTATCATCCATTGGATAGTGACATGGATAGATTTTAACAATTGATTATACTACATGGTAAAAAGTATAAGTAGGGGTCTTGCCATTCATTTGTAAGGGACAAGGGACACAGTGGGGAGTGGAAAATCAGAAAGAGGCCTCTCACATTCAGCTGAAAATAGTCTTTTTAGACCTTTTCAAGTATGCAAAAGATTTCTGCTTTTTCAAAATGTACTGATGTAGTATTTGCTAAGATCATCATCTACCAAGAGTTATAAAATGTATTCGTGTGTTAATGCATGAAATTAATGTTGGAAACTATATTAAATACATGTAGATAATTCTTCATCTACATATGTATTCAATTCCATTCAAACAAGTACATCCATATGAATGAATTGCTTCTTATGTATTCCAATTCCATTTAAACAAATAGGTTCATGTGAGTCAATTACTTCCTATGTATTTCAAATCTATACTAACAGACAGGTCCATTCGAAAATAAATTCCTATGTATACCAATTCCATGCAAATAAAAAGGTTCATTTGAATCAATTACTTCCTAGAATTATAATTGTATGCAAACAAAATGGCTCATTCCATCAATGAATTCACATTCATTCCACCTCCATGCAAACAAATAGACCCATTTGGAAATGAATTCCTATATTTCCAAATCCATGCACGCAAACAGGCCCATTTGAATCGATCGCTTCTCATGTATTCTAATTCCATGTAGGCAATTCTTTATACCATAATCAACTAGGAAAAGGGAGAAAGTGAATAGACTTACTCCACAATATTCTGTCATGGAAAGCAAATAGGTTAAGTCGGGTTTCATTAGACATAGAAGTTGTAAACATTGGAAGAGAGTACTCATACTGAGGACTCATGGGAGGACAATCATAACTATAATTGGCTTTCATTTGACTGAAACCATTGCACTTTAAATGATATAAATACTATTAAAACCCTTATAAATGATATGGACTCACCACGAGGGGGTGGGGGTACAAGAGATTCAAATAATAATAAATTTGACTCTCCTTACCAAAGATGTGTTGGAAATTTATGTGCATTTAGAACTTACTTTGTTCCAAAGTCGTAAACAAACACTTTTGTGGGAGGTTGAATGGAAAAGTTGAGACTAATTGTTCTTGAAAGGTTTAGTAGAGGTGGTGGGCTGTATTTATAAAAATATATGATGTTGGTAATGAGGAGAAAGTTTCAATTTGGGAGTTTAACTGGATTCCCTCCGTATTAGAAAATTAGAAAACCCTTTTCTCTATTCTTTTATCCAAATCTAACGGTTAAGGGTGTTGTTGATGATAACGAAATGTGAAACATGGAAAAAGCCTTTGGAGTATCTTTATTACTTGTAAAGATATTGTTGATATTATTAACATCTATATTTCTAATGATAATTGGGAGGATAGGAGAGTGAAGACCCACTATAGGGGTATTGGTGAGGTCACCACCAAGTCGGCCTTAGGGCCCGTTTGGCAACTCTATTAGTAGAGTTTAGTGGAGTAAAGTCCTCATTTCTAAAAAACAAGTCACATCAAAAGTACTTTTTTTCCCATTTTCCACCATATTCTTCACAAAAAAGTCAAAAAGCAATCACTAAAAAACAAAAAAACTCTATTTTTCAATAAAAAAAATTCAAAAAGATTCAATCACAAACAATTAAAAACAAAATACTATCATAAGCCACTTATATTTTATTATTTCTTTAAAAGAACCTTTACACCACTTAACTCCACAAGTAAATCCCCCAAACAAGATTATAAGTAATTATGACCCTAATACCCTAGTTGCATCTACAAAATGGAAGCATCTATGGAGATTGCCTATTCCTCAAAATCTAATTACAAAATGGATATCTGCAAAAGTTGGACTCGCCCGGCGGCAGTATCCTCCCGATTACCTGTCAAAAGAAAAAGGAAAAAGAAGGGAATCAATATATACTTTAGAAAGTATGGCGTTTCAATTTGTCTCTCAAACGAACCCTAACCTGCAGTCTACGCCAAGCATTGAGTCAATCAGAATTTTCTAAGCAAAAGGGAAAAGACATTCGTGCCAAGTACCTGTGCGCAGTAAGTGATGGATGCAACCCTCATTTGTTGTACCCAACGAGACTAGAACACCCCAGTCCAACAACACTACTCAGCGGGCACCGGCAACAAGCGTCACTGTCATCCACTGGTTTGGCGTACCCACACCAATTCCAACCGCAAGCCTCACAGGGTAAGGCCATGTTTGGCATGTATATTATTTTTTTGGACAGAACAATTAAAATAGTCATTAAAAAAAAAAAAACTATAAGAAAAAGAGAGCATTTTAATTTTAGAGGATTTCCATCTACATTTTTTAGAATCCATGCATCTATTTTTCACATGCCTAGAAAGTGGGCATTTCAATTTTAGAGGATTTGCCTTTACTACTCCTCTAAAATAGGAAGAGGATAAAGTTATCTACTAAAAGTTCTAATTTTTCTAACTTCTGTCTAATTTAGATAAATAAAGATGAAAAATAAAGATACCAAATATGCACGGACTATCATCATGTGACAAGCCTCACAAGCTTCGTCAAACCGCACTATGTCTTGTGTGATCGGGAATCACAATATTGTTAGCGCACTGCTGGATCTTTGGGGCAAGTGTAAATCTTTTGTCATGCTCTATTTCCTTATAAATTTCTCTCATCCGTCCTATAAATTTCTCGCAAAAGTTATACCATCACTTTATATTAATATTACTATTTTACCATTCACCTTTTTCAACTTTTCTCTTTCCTCATTATATCTCTCTTTCTTTTCACCTAAAACTTTTCTCCCAAAAATTATACTTTATATACTCCTTTTTCCTCTCGCTATTCACATATTTTATTAATAATATATTACAAAATATTATTAAACAATTCATATAAAATATATATTTATATATATTTATAATCGGGTTCGGGTCGGGTCTGGGTCGGCGAAAGCAATACTGAATTCTAAACCGTTAAAAAACTCATAATTAGATCCGAATTTCAGGTCAGGGCACAAACGTGGGTACGGGTATAGACACTTGAGTTTACTTACCATTATCAACTGTTCATTCGTGCCAACGGCACCGGTACCCTCTAGTTATGGTACGAGAATCAAGTTATAAGGTCTGATTTGTTGGAGTTTTTAAATAAAATGAAAAGAAAACAATTTTCAAATTATAATTTATCTAAAAAAACTATTTTCCCTGTATTTGATTTTTTTGGTATTGATGCTTTTCTCACTTTTGCTCTAGGATTGTGAATAAGATTAATAATTCTATTGGTCAAGATCCAAGCTCATAGTTCCTGATTGGGGTTCTGGATATATAAGGATTTGAGAGTTTCAAGACAAACAAGTGCTTTACTGGTACACTTTTGTTTCCAAATTTTATGTTCTTTCCACTCGTTCACTCATTATTTAAATATAAATTTTATTAATAATATATTTATAATATAGGAAAATGTTCATGTGAGAGACTCTCACCAAGTTGGTGAGAGATGGGTGGGGGCCCTTACATAAATATCCAAATAATATTTATGTAAGGGCCCCCACCCATCTCTCACCAACTTGGTGAGAGTGCCTCTCACATAAGCATTTTCATTACATATAATGTTATAATTGGATTCAGATTGGTATTAAAAAAATATTGGACCTGAAATCGTCAAAAAAACTTATAATTAGGTAAGGGTTCGGGTTTCGGGCACGAACACGGGCTTAAGAAACGAGCACGAATACGAGCATGTGCACGGGTACAAGCACGGGCACGAATACGAATGGGGGTATGGATACAGGCACAAAGACAAATACGAGAATTTTAATATTTCTCGTAACCCAATAGTAGTATTGAATGACTAGGGCACAACTAGTCGCTCAAGGCTTTGACCAACAATATGGTATTGATTTTGAGTAAGCTTTTGCACCAGTTGCAAAAGATGACCACCCTTTACACAAGTCATCATCACCCTCCATTTTCATTCCAACTTGGGCCCACCTACATCATCACCCTCCACTATTATTTTTTAAAGAGGTGTAAGAGGTGGTGTACACGTACATTTTTCCTATAGTAAAAGAGAGTCTTAATATTTATCTACTTTCCCACTTTTTGTGGACACAAAATACTCATTTTAGCGCGACACACGACAATTGCCAAGAGGCCGGGTTAATCGGTGGAAAACTCAACATGGCTAAATTTTTTTATCTCTTTTTTTTGGCAAATCGAAATTCCCCACCTTTGGCTCGACACACGACAATTGCCCATTGAAGAGGCCGAGTTACTCCCTAATATTTGAATTTCAAATCATTAATATCTTATGCTAACAACTTTATCATCGTGCTATGTTCGAAAGCACAAGCCATGACCCTTTCCCCCTTACAAAGATGATCATTGCGAATTTTTTTCGTTCACCACATTATTGTCTACATAAAGATTAGATTAATGATATAAACTTTAATATGGCACATTGTACAATAAGATTAAGTTTCCTTCCCAATTGTTCTTCTACTAAACGCCATTATTAATGACTTTAATATGGCACTTTTTTTTTCTACCTTTTGAGACATTTTCTTTTACCATAGAATTGTTTAGTCATCCTTATTTTTTTTATTATAGACAAATTATTAATTTGAATACTGCTTTTATATGTATTGTATACGACTTTGAACACATAGAAATAATTTTTTAAGCCCTTGGGTACCCTCCCCTCATCCGCTAGTTTTTGGGGATGAGTTCTACCCAAGGGTTTAACAAATGGTCCTTTCGTTGAGCACTTCTCTTGATGGTGTCGTTGCGGGAGGGTTGCTACCTGGAGGGCTACTACCCGAAGGGCTGCTAGTTGAAGGTCGAAATCCACGAAGTTACGGGGTCTGCGAAGTCACCATGGACGGTGACAGTTAAGGGATGTGCATTGATATGAGTCCTAAATATATGAAAGGTGGACATGAAAGTACACTACATTTTACAAAAATCTTCAAACATTACGAGATCGATCTTAAGGAGGAGGAACGCATAGGGAGATTGCCCACTAATACCTATTTTGTGGGGAGCAATACCGAGATTGTCCTAGCTTCGGTAAAAGTACCGGCTGCATTTTGTCTTGGTCTCGGTTATATGCAGCTTGGCAGCGGTGCCAGCTCCCAGCTAAGCAGTAGTGCCAGCTCTCCCAGCTAGGCAGCAGTGCCAGCTCTCCTAGGACGCGTCCATCTCAAAGCTATTTATAATCTCGGTATGAGTACTGAATGTCAGTCAATTACAATCATGCTCCTCTAAAAGTATGGACACGTCGTAGGACGTGTTGTCAGATAGGGTGGGCGACTGATAGAAAAAAAGGAGATGTCCTTATCAGGTGGTCACGTCTGCAGTCCTAGAAAGAATGGGAAGTCGTCTGATGGGACTCTCCCTCCACCTACCACCAAGGTATCAAGGTAAGGTTCAATGAGACTTCACCACCACCTACCTCTACTAAGATAAAATCTGACGGGACTTCCGCCTATATATATCTCAGGGGTTAGTTCCAGAAAGGTACGCATATACGCACATGCAAACACAAACATACACATAAACCTTGCATTCTTCTTTACTACTCATCCTTTGTTTAGTTGTGGAACTAACTTAGGCATCAGAGTGCTTTCGGCTGATAGCAGCCAGGGTCTCTGACCTTTGTTTCTCTCCTTCCCTTTCAGGTCTCAGGCATCTAATCCTTCCTAAGAAGCTTCATATCCACTTTATTAAGTCCGTGTTAATTTAGGCACTTACACCTATGCTGTTAGATCCTTGAGGAGCATGAAAATCATATCTCACGATGCAAATTGGACTCATGCTAGAGACCCCCCACCAGCCGCAAGAGAGGCAGCTCATGAGGAGGCAGAAATGGATGTTGTAGGTGTTGATGAGTTGCTCCCTAAGGCCTCACTACCATAGGATCTTCTAGAGTCATAACCCTTAGTGTAATATCCCGAACCTTGAGGATGTAGTTAGCCTAGTTAATTGCAGTATTAGTGGATTAAGCTCAATTAGTAGTTATGAAGATCGTGTGTGCGAAATTTGGTCTAGATTCGGATCCATTTGGTTATAGTAGGGAGGTAGTTAGCAATTTTCCAAAAAGTTTAAAGGGCTTTTTCATAATTTTAAATTTTTGAGATTTTAGCACTGTTGAATAGATGATTTTATTTCCTAAACTTTAGTCTTCTTCATCATCCTTATTCGGATCCCCAAAACTTCTCCAAAATCATACCTGACCCAAACCCATTCAAACTGTCGTATCCTTTCTCTCTCTCCTCATTCTTTACTCTCTCCTCACTCATCTCATTCCCTCCCCTCACCCCACGTGGGACAACTCCCCACCGCCACTGCCACTCCTCTTTTTCCCTTTCTTCCTTCGTTATCCTTTCTCTCCTTCTCCCTTACCTTCCTTTCCCTTCTCATTCCACGTTCGCAGCAGCCCTCCTCCCTCATTTCTCTCTCGTTCTCCACTCCCTCCCCTCACGCCTCTTGCTGCCTCATCGCCGCCGCGGCGGCCTATCACCATGACCGAGCTCCTCTCCCTTCTCCACTCTCTCATCTCATCCACTCATCTCTTTCTCAACCAACTGTGCTGCCCGCCATCCCGGACCACCACCCTCACCGCCTGTACCACCACCTGGCCACCATCCTCTCCGACGAAACCCCCAACCCATCTCTCTTATCTTTCTTTCTTTCTTTATTCACTCTCTCTTCCTCTCTGCTACTATTCTCTCTCTCTTTCCATTCGTTTCTGTTTCTTTCTTTCGCTGGTTTTCTTTTATTCTACCTCTTGGCCATATGAACAATCCAGCCATCATGTTCTTCATCCATCATCATCATCAATTCCACAAGGACCTAAGCTACCTCTCTATGCAATTTTGTTGGGGATTCTCTAATTCCTCTCTTCTAGGTAAGGGTTTCTTGTTATTAAGTTAGGTTAATTATGGGTTTTCCACTAATTAGTATTAGATGAGTAGCTATTATACACATACATAATATAAATTATGTTGTAAAATGCATTCACACCAATGAGAACTAACCAACCAAAGTAAAAAATTAAGAAAAAGTTCTCAATAAGAAATTCAGACTACTGAATAAAAAGGCAGCGCCCCAGGGCATGATACAAGCAATGAAGCCACGCAGTTAAGCGTACCAGTTGTGAATTCGATTCCTAACAAGGGTCACTAGTAAAAGACGTACTTGAGTCATCGATTGCGTAATCAGTCAAGCGAACTGTTGATTTGGATGGATCGAATTTCAATATATACTATAAAGACTTGTAATATAGTGTATAAAATGTGACTCCATCCTTGACTGACTTCGGGTACTGAGGAACCAGCTCTCCGGTATATAAAAAGGCCAAAAAAAAGAAAAAAAAAGATAGTGAATTTAAATCACTCATAATATTACAAAGATTTTCTAATTAAAGCTTTGTTAGTTTGAGAAGGTTGAAAACGACCCTCTAGCAAATCTGTAGGTAATGTGCAACAATTTCGCCACTAAGGCAACTTATTTTTCACTAGTGGGTTGGCATGGCTGCACAGTTTAGTAGGGGTGGTGGAACGCCGCCGGTGCTGCTTTATTTCAACAGAATGACGATAAGCTTATCCAGTCACTTTGAATTGTCATAATTTTTTGGGGTTAAACTAGTCATTATTGGGTTAGTGGTCCATAATTAGGACAAGGTTTTGTGCTTGTCGTACACATGGCGGAAAGGAAAGTATGGGTGGTGGTAGACCACTGGACCACCAGTGCTTTTATTTCAACGGTTATCCACAACTACTTTCTTGTCGTAAGCTCGATAACCTTATCCACTTTGAACCTGTCCTCCCTCCCAACTGCTACATTAATTGTTTCACATTAATTTATGGAAAGTCTATATAATCAATGGCACTTGGTGACTGAGAACTGTAGAAATTATTATGTCTTCTTCTGCCTCCTCCTCCGCCCTGTCGGGTGCTCTCAAAGCTCTGGCAGACAATCCCTTGGATTTCTTGAAGGAGAACGCGATTGCGTTTGAACCAGCAGTAAATTTGCCCCCGGAATACCGTTCCACCGATGGCTCGACCTTCAAGTCTGGAACTGCCGGTGTCAAACTGGTTCAATCTAAGACGGTCCCCGCCAAATACGATCTCCAATTCGTAGCCACAAAAGCTCTGCAGGCTGACAGAGAAGCTGTAACTGCCTACGTGCTGGCGTACAAGAACAACGTGGGGAACGACGATGTCCCGTTTGTGGACATTCCCACCAAAGCCTATAAGGAGAATACCTTCCTGTTTACTGTGGGTCTCACCGGCTGCTCGGTGATCGTCACTAGCTTGGACAAAAACACATACCGAGTTTTCCACGATCGTCGTATGGACAGTACCGTCCTCTACGACAACGTACAAATGCGAGTGGACTTCAACGATTACCGGATCGGCGGCCGCTACCTGTCTCACACAGGGAAGGCGATCACCTTAATGCTCTTCAAAGGCGGAGCCTGGAAGATGTTTCTGCAACGTCAGCTTCCGAAGCTAGATACGAGTTCGCCAACCTGGGAAGTTTATGCCGTTCTGCAGACAGGCCCTGTGTCTGAGAAAG
The DNA here is from genome assembly GCA_029852735.1 of Persea americana. Taxonomy (NCBI): domain Eukaryota; kingdom Viridiplantae; phylum Streptophyta; class Magnoliopsida; order Laurales; family Lauraceae; genus Persea; species Persea americana. The sequence goes on from CM056812.1 coordinate 5,144,211, forward strand.
CATTCAATGACCGCCGCACCATCATTAAGAATAGGGTGAAGGGCACTGGAAAGATTTTGAAGGTGGATAACAGTCTCATTGACGGTGCTGTTGACGGCATCGTTCAGGGGGTGGTGTACAACGAGCAGGCGATTAGTGGGTGGAAGGCTCTGCTTAGCGCCATCAAAAGCAAGATCGATATTTATCGCAATGATCCCAACGAGAACCCTAATCTCAAGGATACGTATGATCGTTTTGAACTCTACATCAGTGATTCCACCCAAATAGATGAGACGTGGATCTGGTTACAGATCAAGAAGAACAGAGCTTGAGCTCAGCATAACTATTTGCGAGGTTTCCATATCCCTTTCTTTCATCTTCCGTTCCTGTTATAACGTCTGTGGTTCTCGTTTCCATCCCTTTCTTTCATCTTCCGTTCCTGTTTACGTCTGTGGTTCTTCTATCCGCCTTATTGGAATAAAATCGGGACTCAATGTAATGTGTTTTTCGTTGTGTGAATTAAATAAATCGAGTTTAATTACATCAAAATAGTTTATGGGATAAGTTTTGTTAACACTTTTTTTTCCATTTTAAATTTTGATATTTTATTTAATATTTTAATTATTTAATAATATTTTTAAAATATAAAATAATAGCAATTGCTTTTCAATCAAGCTATAAAGTGTTTTTTTTTTAATATGTTATTAATTTGATAATTTTCTTTTTCTTTTTCTACACATATATTCCTAAAAAAAGAAATTTAAATCATAAGGATTGTGAAACTTTGCATTCTAAGATTGGGTGTTCCAAAGTGTGATAGAAAGATGGTATTGAAAATAGGGGTTCTATGATTTACAAGATTCAACTCTTGAAATTGGCAGAAATTTCTAGAAACAATCGATTGTCCACTTTGAACAGCCGACTGTTTGAGGCAGTAGCATGTGATGCTATAACAGCCAACTATCAACTTTGGACAGTCGACTGGTGTTGTTAATTCTAGTGAAGGACAACATATAATACCCAACAACAAATTTCTATCTAGAAAAATGAATGAAAATTAAAAGAGGTCTTTTTACTTCAAACAGAAAATTACAGGAGCTGATATAGTTTTTTCTTTTTTTTGCTGTAAGGTAAATTTTGTATTAAGCAAGAAAGGGCAAAAGCCCCACAAAAAGCCCAAAGAAGGCTAAGAAACAGAAAAGCTTCCCCAACCAGGGCAAAAGGGAAAGGCTATACAACAACAACTGAAAGAAGAAACTACATGGAAAAAGCGACTAGAAAAAGAAAGAGGAGAAAAACCAGGAATATCATAGAAGAAGACCCAAAATTGGATGCACAGGCTGGATGGAATTCATGCCTTTGGGATGAAATTACCATACCTTTCAGATGGTCTAAGGAAATTTGCTTGCCTTTCTCCAGAGAAGGTTGCTTTGAATTGTGTTTGGAGTCGTTTCAGATTGACCATAGCACAGAGATGGCAAGGAAGAAGAGAGTAGCAACTAAATTTCTTCCAGAGACATCTCCATAAGCAGCAATTGTCTTTTAAATCATTGAAGCAGAGATAGGAGGTGAAAGCTGAATATTTCAAGGAGAGAGAAGCCAAAATCATAGCTGCTGAGCTAACTTACAAGAGAAAAAAAAAAGGTGTTGATTTGTTTCTTCCCCACTGTAGCAGTTGTAACATCTAGAGGCCATTGACCACCCTTTAGATTTAACCCAGAGATCTGTTGGAGTCCTCCTATGCAGGATGTGCCAGCTTAGGCAAGACAATCGGGGTGAGAAAAATTTGCTCCAAACCAGAGCTGCCCAAGGAAGTTCAGCAGCTTTGGATCTTAGAAGCTGCCAGGCTTCTCGGATGAAAAAAGAAGAGTTGCCTTTTCAAGAAAAGTGATCTGGGACAGAATTATCACCTAAAGAAATGCTCCTAAAGGAGTTGGCCAGGAACATCTGAAGCTTAGTAGGAAGATGCCCAGGGATGAGCCACCTGCTGTCTTCTATAATGCCTGCAGCACAATCTTTCTCTGAGAAATATGGATGTTGAAGTATCATTTTCTTTTAAAAATAGTGAAAATTACACTCTAGGACCACTTGGCCAACTATTTTTCATTCGAGTATCATCAAGGAAACACTTTTATCATCCAAGTACCACTTTTTAATATTTTGAATTAAAAAATACATTAAAATTTTTCTATATTAAACGTGGCCTTTATTTATTAGAAACAAGTGTGACTTTTGAATATATTCCCCTTGAATCACGCCACTCATTAAGGAAACAAAGAGTTATTTCATGTGCCCCATTGAATGACGTGACAGAGAATAGAGAAACTGTTTTTTCCTTTTATCTTTTTTTCTACAATCTTTTACGTATTCAAATGATCATATTTTTTTTTATTTTTTTTATGAACACCTCTATTAGCATTATTGGCCATATATATATATATATATTTTCAGGAGAAGGAAAACAGAAGCAGAGCTCAGAATTGATATTCTGCTTTTCAATCTACTGATAAGAATCTATAACAGGAAGCAAACTTCAAAATTATTAAAGGCACAAGTTGCTGAAAAGAATCTGTATCATAGCCACCAAGACCCGTGACTGGTTAAACATCTGTTCACATTCTATGAAATCTTTGGTGTGATTCAGAAACAAAAAAAGGAGGTGGGCAGTCAAGAAATGGTCTTAATTTGATGAGATAGGCTAAAATGTACAGAGGCTCTGTGAACTATGTATCAAAAGCAAACACTCTTCTAAACTATAAAAATCGAATAATAATCCCTTAATCGGAGTCATGTATTAGAGGTCTTTTCGACCGCCTCCTTGTGGTCTTTTACCCACTTGTCTTTGAAAGCTAAAAATAGTTGGGCAGATTAGGTTATTTAGTAATTTTCTTTAAAGACAAGTGTCATGCTCTCATGCATTTTCTTGCCTTTTAATATATATTATAGAAGATATATAAATAGATAGATAGGTAGGGGAGGTGCTCCTATGAGAGACACTCTCACCAAGTCTATGAGAGATTGGTGGGGGCCCTCACTTCCATATCAATTCTCACTAACTTAAATGCAAGGACCCCAAATATGGAAGTGAGAGCCCCCACCCATCTCTCATAAACTTGGTGAGAGTGTCTCTCATAGGAGTCGCTCCCGATAGATAGATGGGTTTCAATTTGGGTAATGCTTTTCATGAAGAAGTCTCACTTGCATTGTGATGGACGTCCGGGCAGCTAGAAGCTCACCTAGGCCCGCCGCACCACCAAGGTACTATTTGCTTTGGTCGTGCAACACAAAACCCACTTGCCTCACGGATTTATTTCAAGCATTACACTAGTCTCTCCTCTTCAACCCAAGACCTCTTGTACTAAATGTGTAGAGTTAGTTGTGCCTAAGTTAGAGCTCGTTTATTATAGAGACTCGCAGACTGCCTGAGAGTAGCTAGACTCGTCTAAATAACAAACGAATGGGGTTAAAATTTTATTGTGATAAAATCACTAATAGCATTTTAATTTTGGAATAACCGTCAATTTGATCATTTATCTTTCAAATGTATCAATTTGGTTTCTCTAACTTTAAGTTCTCATAGATCCACCCTTAAAAAGGAGCCGGGCCCTTACAAAGGCCCCGTCCCTTTACGAGATTTTCTTTGGTCCTCTCCTTCCCCTGATATAACCAATCACCGTTCCACCCCCAATCAAAATTATAGTAATTAATTTTAAAAAATTCTGAAAAAAATGTAAATAGAAAGATTTTAGGGTATAGATTAAAATGGAGTATTTTTTTCATATTGCAAAAACCAAATTCATCAAAAAAGATAGCAATAAATATGAACCATTGAAAAAAGTTCAAGATTTGATTGTATTTATGCAACTAAATTATCTACTTTTTTGTAATATTTATAAACCAAATTTGGATCTAATGGTTAAAATTACATTTTAAACTTATTTATATTTTTTGCATAATTTTTTAAAATCAATTACTATAATTTTAATTAGGGTGGGACTGTAATTAGTTATGTAAAGGGAGAAACCGTAGCCCGTTTGGCACTTTACTAATATAATACAAGTCAAGTAAAGCCTCCACTTTTTCAGATAATATGTCACATCAAATGTACTTTATTCAAAACTCTCCCCATCTTTTCCAAAAAAAAGTAAAAAAGCAACTACCTTTATCCACTAAAAAAAAAAAAAAATCCATTTTCCCATACAAAAAGTCAAAAAGATTCCATAACAAACAACTAAAAATAAAATATCATCATAACTCACTTATATTTTATTCTTTTCTCAAAATCAACTTTACTTCACTTAACTATATTAGTAGAGTTACCAAACTGGCCAGGAATGGTTGGTTGGGCTTGGACACCCTATACGGGCCTTTTCATTTGTATCAGGCCTTAACCTGCTCTAAAAAGACAGGCCCAAGCCCTACTTCTTCACAGAGACGCATACAGACCACCGTTGTTGTTTTCTCTCTTCCTATTCCATAGTTACCAATTACCACCTCTACAGAAAAACCCTACTCAAAGCCAGTAATTTAGCTTGCAAAAATTTGAACCCAATATACCCCTTTTATCTAAATTGCTCTCCGAATTTCTAAGCTACTCTTCCTCTCCCTGTCTCTCTATCTCTACTATTTCTAATTTGAAGTTTTGATATGCTAACATGCTGGCATGCTTTACCAATTTTATATATGAAAGCCGCTGATTTCAATTGAGAAATCAGCCACGATTTTCAATTTGATTTTGACTCGTGTGAATTTGGTTTTTGACTCCTTTAATGTATTGACATCCACCCTCCTCCCTTTAAACACTCTTTAGTACCAAAGCTCCTCTCTTTAAATGAATATTTAATACTAAAACTCATCATCTCCTCTCTTTAAATGACTTTTTAAATGAATATTTAATACTAAAACTCATCATCTCCTCTCTTTAAATGACTCCTTTAATGTATTGACATCCACCCTCCTCCCTTTAAACACTCTTTAGTACCAAAGCTCCTCTCTTTAAATGAATATTTAATACTAAAACTCCTCATCTCCTCTCTTTAAATGAATTTTTAATACTAAAGTTAATCAGCCCTCATTTCTTGTGTCTCCCTCTCTCCCCTTTTTTTGTTTTTCTTTTTCATTCATTTTCTTTCCAATTGAATTGATTTTGAACTTGTAATTTTTTTTACCATTTAATAAATTCTCCCATAAATCCTCTCCCAATTGCCCATTAATTTTGTTCATTTAGTTTTGTAACATCTCTAATAACTCTCATTATTTGTAACTCCTCTCACACTTTTATATAATTATTTAGTGGAATGTATTTTATATTTTTAATAGTAGAAATAGATATATTTCTAAAAAAAGTTAAATCTATTTTAGTCATATAATATTTCAGTTAGATAGTACGAAATGGTTCTATTTGACCTTGGCAGTTTTTTCCTTCCAAAGTTAGCCCTAACTTGAAAATTAAGCTAAGTTACCATAGAATCATTCTCATTATTCTCAAATATATGCATATGTGTGTGTGTGTGTGTGTGTGTGTGTGTGTGTGTGTGTGAGCAAGGCTCTCATAAGCTGCAGCAGAGGTTATCCTAAACTGAAATAGTGTTGTTCTCACAAATCAAAGTCAATTATCTCTTGGTTTTGCATGACAGAATTTGAGAATTCGCTTCCAATTGAATTTATCTTGATTTTGGATACGATCATCATAAAAAAAAAAAAAGCAGAGTTATATATATATATTTATATATAAATGTAAGTGAAGTCTAAGAATATTATTATCTGAAAATGCTAATTCATTTGGTTAGTCATAAGTGGGTAGAATGATAAACTTGGAACCAATAAGTCAATTTTCATCTACGTATTATGAACTATGTATTATACAAAGTAGCTTTTTTTACCATGTAAATGAATTTACCTTTTGCCTTGTGGTCGATTCTTAATTTTACAAATTTTACCTTTAAAAGAAATCTGATTTGTAATTTTATTAATTTTTCATTTCAATAAAAAAAATCTTAAGCTAGGCACTTATACTTTTTTTTAAATTAGGGTTTGAATTTAGCATGGAACATAATAGCTTACCACATAACCAACATAACAATAAAGCTTGGGTCATTATAAGAGGTCCGTCAATTGAAAGCTATATAGTTATATAATTTTGTGATTTTCATAAGCCAATCATGAATTTCATATAGTTCTTTTTTTTTTAATAGCATTATTACATTTTTGTTAGAATTCTTTTTCTATTAATTTCTTTTTATCTAGACCTTTTACATGAAAAATAAAAATACACTAAGTTTTATAAACTCAGGTTTAACTTGCAATCATGTAATTTTTCTATACATTTTCCTTTTAAATAAATTTAATAAATGGAATTCTAAAAATGGTATGTTTCTCCTTACTGAAATATTTCTATTGCCAGTAACAAAATAATATGGTTTATTTATTTGTTCTAGATTTATTTTTTCTCATTCGTATCTCAAAAAATATTTTAAAATTAAAAATAATTTTTTTTTTGAACCCGGGCTTAGCAGGGGCCTATTTCTCTAGTATTCATGATTGTCGATATGCATAACATTTGATATTGTTTCTTTAATGGGTAATTGGGTGTAGTTGTTTTGGCGTCTCAGTTGGTGTTTACTTGAGATATTTGTCCTAACATTGAAGTTTAATGTGTTTTTGAAGTAGGGTTTCCTTGATAGAGTTATTTTTACAGGGTTGATTGTTCTTAGAGGTTGTTGAATATTGAAAAAAAGAAGAAGAAAAGAATAGGTCAAACCTACATGAATTTTTCCTATTTGTGTGGAGATTTTGTTGTGTAATTATCTATTCACATTAGATTCCTATTTTTCCATATTCTGAAATCCTTTTGAAGTCTCATCATTATCTCATTTTTTGAAGAATTAGCGATATCTTCAATCAAATCCAATATATATTTTTTTTCTTTTTTTCAGTGATGAGGATGTCTAGTCTAATTCCCCATGCAAGTGAAGTCCCTACCTCCCTCACGCACCGGGTAAGTCAGGTAAAATGCGAGTTCGAAACCCCAACCTCTTATTCCTGAGCGATGGTCTTAGCTAACTACGCTACCTTTCGGGGTTAACCAAACCCAATCAAAACCCATTCGTTCTCATGTCTTATAAGTTGAGTGAAATGTCTATACAATAGGCATTCGATAGAAAATGGACAAAATATAATGTGTCAGGTCAATAGAATATAGTTTAAGAGTGATTTGGATTAAAAGAAGTTGTAATGATCGACGTAAAATAATAATATGAATTACGTTGCATTTCCTTGGAAATACCAAAAAAATGATTATTTGAGATTGACAGATCTTCATATTCAGAAAATTAATCTTTAGAAAGAAATCACACGTGGAAGGATCAAGATGGTAAATATTATCCATTTTGTGGTGAAAATCAACCATTTCACTCCTTAGGCATGTGGGTTGGACACATGAGATCCAGCTCCCATCCTAAGTTTGGACACTTGTGGGTTGGACATAGGGTGTAGTGATCTTAATTAGAAAGAAACACTGTACACTGAATTGGGGCCACTAGGACTGTGCATGCCATCTAATTTCTAGGACATGAGTTTTAAAATACATTTGACTTTGAATTAGGATTAAAATTAAATTGTAATTTGAAAGATTTGAATTAATCTTTGATAAGGTTGATTATTCTATTTTACCTTTTCCACTCTTATGTAAATATGAGATGTTTCCTTTTTTTTTTTTTTTTTTTTTTGGCTCTAGTAAATACTCACACGCCCAATACAAATTCCACACCATCAGCGCTAATGGAAATGTAGCCTCTAAATTCTTTTTCTCTATTGAATAAATCAATGCATACAATGTAGAATTCTAGAAGTTTTTTTCATAACCTAATGCATCACCATCTGCTTCTTGACATCAATCAAATATATATAATTCAATTCTAGCCAAAACTAACAGCGATATAAAACTAAATAAGAAAACAATAATAAACTAGCCAAATGGGTTTAGAATCCATAATCAACTAGGAAAAGGAAGAAAGTGAATAGACTTACTCCAAAATATTCTGTCATGGAAAACAAATTAATAGGTTTAGTCGGGTTTCATTAGACATTGATTTGTAAACATTGGAAGAGTCCTCATACTGAGGACTTCATGGGAGGACAATTATAACAATAATTGGTTTTCATTTGACTGAAACCAATGCACTTTAAATGATATAAATACTATTAAACCCTTATAAATGATATGGACTCACCACGAATTGATGGGTTGGTGAAGCCTGATTTAGACTTTATTTAATTACAGGGGTTTATCTGTAATTTGTCGGTTTAATCTGGACCATCTGTTATGAGGCCAGATCCGACGGTTGTGGGTGTCTAGAGGTTTAGGGTTTCATGTATTTATACTGGGTGGTGAGAGCATTGTTATTACGGTGAAATTGAGAGAGAACAGAGAGACAGTGAGTGCTTGTACTCTTGTGGGAATCTCCAATAATAGTGAACGGCGTGAATCTCCCGTGGATGTAGGCAATCTTGCCGAACCACATAAATCTGTGTCTCGTGGATTGACTGTGTGATTGATTGATTGTTTCTCGTAGATCGATCGTGCGTGTGTTTCGATCCCTAACAACTGGTATCAAAGCCATAGGGTTTCGCGCGCGATCAGGATCAGATTGGGTTTAATCCCAGAGAAGAGATCATCTTGATCTCTTGATTCGCAGCACAGTAATCACAAAAAAAAAAAAAAAAGAGGGTTCGGGCACTGTTGCAGATCGACGATCAAAGGCGCTTTGATCAACCAAGTGGGCCACACTCGAATCCTGGTCTGCTTGCCATCCATCACCGCCCAGTACCGCCGGAGAAGAAGGAAGTCGCAGTCGCTGGAACCGGAAGGGAGAGAGTTGTTATCACCGTCCTCTGTCGTCGCCACCGGAGCAAGAAAAGGAAAAAAAGGGGTTCTGCCGCTGCCCACATTGCCGTCGCAGCCATTGCCGAACGCTGCTGTCTTCCGCCGCCGCCGCCGCCGTCTTGCCAGTCCGGCTGCCCTTCTCACCGTCGGCAAGGAAGACAATTGCATAAGGAGGCACAACTCCTGTTGCAGGCGTTGGGAGGAAGAAGACCCAGTTGGGCCAGTCCCAGGTCTTGGGTTGGTTCCGGTCGGGTCCGACCTGACCCACTGCAGAAGCCCAACAGTACTTGGGTCAGTTTCCAGGCCAGGTTCTAGTCCAGGTCAGGTCTGACCCAGCCCAGTTCGTGAAGGAGAAGCCCAGCAGCCAGCCAGACACTAACGTCATCCTGACGCAGTAGTACGGTCAACAGCCTAGTTTGACTGGATTCAAGGGCCAGAATTGTTTCTTGATTTCTGAAGCCATCCGGACTTAGAATTGCGCTCCGTTTTTTTTGTTGGATTCGTATCAACGAGATCTACAAGGTAGATGGAACGGATTGACAGTTTGACTGGCAGAATTTATATCAAGTAGATAGAGCTTGATTTGAGTGGGAGCAATGACGGACGACATGAAGCTCACGATTGAGAAGTTTAATGGCACAAACTTTGCGTACTGGAAGATGCAGATTGAAGATCTCCTCTACCAGAAGAATTTCTACTTGCCGCTTGGGGGAAAGGCCAAGAAACATACAACAATGTCAGATGCAGAGTGGGAGGTACTCGACAGGAAAGCCTTAGGTACTGTTCGTCTCTCTCTATCAAAGTCTGTTACATTCAATATATCAAAGGAGAAAACAACTAAAGATGTTATGGATGCCCTATCTCGAATGTATGAAAAACCTTCCGCCTCAAATAAAGTTTTCTTGATGAGAAAGTTGTTTAACATGAAGATGGTTGAAGGTGGGGTTGTTGCTGAACACCTGAACGAGTTTAACACTGTCATGAGCTAGTTATCCTCTGTTAACGTACACTTCGAAGATGAAATTTGGGCTTTGTTGGTCTTGTCTTCTTTACCAGACAGCTGGAATGGTATGGTTACATCACTGAGTAATTCTTCAAGATCAGCCAAACTGAAATTTGATGATGTTGTGAGTGCTATCCTCGATGAGGAAATTCGCAGGAAACCTTAAGGTGAATCATCAGGAAGTGTATTGAATGTGGGAAATAGAGGAAGGTCATCTGAGAGAGAGCAAAGTCATGGAAGATCAAAATCACGGAGCAAGTCAAGATCTTCAAAAGGCAAAATCGAGTGCTGGAATTGTGGCAAAAAGGGACATCTGAAAAAGGATTGCAGAGCTCCACCAAAGAAGAATAAGCAAAATAACGGTAATAAGGATAACGAAGCTTCCGCAAATGTCGCAGGTGATGCTGTTCAAGATGCCTTAATTCTTGCTTTTGATTATAAGTTTGAATCTTGGGTTATAGATTCGGGTGCGTCCTTTCACGCCACTGCACATAAAGAATATCTAAAAAATTATGTACAAGGTGATTTTGGAAAAGTCTATCTTGGTGATGATGAACCTTGTGACATAATTGGCAAGGGAGATGTTCAGATTAAATTGCCAAACGACAGTATATGGCAATTGAATGATGTCAGGCATGTACCCAACCTGAAGAGAAACCTCATATCAGTTGGTCAGCTTGCTAGCTCTGGTCACGTAACTGTTTTTGCAGATGATTTCTGGAAAGTTACAAAAGGGAGTATGGTTGTTGCTCGCGGTAAGAAAGAAGGAACTCTTTATTTGACCAGCAGCTTTACAAGTTCCATTGCAGTTGCAGATAAATGCATTGACTCAAACACATGGCACTATAGACTCAGACACATGAGTGAGAAAGGGATGAAGATTCTTCATTCTAAAGGTAAGCTAGAAGGACTCAAGTCTTTGGACTTAGAGTTCTGTGAAGACTGTGTTTTCGGAAAGTAGAAGAAAGTTACATTCTCTAAAGTAGGCAAGCCATCGAAGTCAGAAAGGTTGGAACTAGTACACACGGATGTGTGGGGACAAACTCAGGTACCTTCTCTTAGTGGATCTTCTTACTTTGTTACATTCATTGATGATGCTACCAGGGAATTATGGGTATATCCCATGAAACACAAGTCTGACGTGTTTGATGTTTTCAAGAAGTGGAAAGCTTTGGTTGAAAATGAAACAGGTTTGAAACTGAAATGCCTAAGGTCTGATAATTGGGGAGACTACTGCAGCAAAGAATTTGAGGAGTATTGCACAAAAAATGGCATTAAGCGAGAGAAGACCATTCCCAATACACCACAGCAAAATGGTGTGGCTGAGTGCATGAACAGAACAATTGTTGAGCGTGCCAGAAGTATGAGGCTACATGTTGGATTGCCCAAGCAGTTTTGGGCGGAAACAGTGAATATTGCTGCATACTTGATCAATCGAGGGCCTTCAGTACCTTTGGATGGTGGACTACCAGAGGAAGCTTGAACCGGAAAAGAGGTAAACCTTTCATACTTAAAAGTATTTGGTTGTATCTCTTATGTTCATGTTGATGCTGAAAAAAGAGACAAACTAGATTCTAAATCTAGGAAATGCACTTTCATTGGATATGGTTTTGATGAGTTCGGTTACCGCTTCTGGGATGAAGAAAATAGAAAAATCATTAGAAGCAGAAATGTTATATTCAATGAGAAAGTGATGCACAAAAACAAGGACAAGGTGCATGAGGACAGCAATGAATATTTTGAACTGGATGACACTTCTGAAAATGATGTACCTGAAGTACATGGAAATGAAAACCCGCAGGTGGATCCTCAAACACCTGCCCCAGTAAGAAGGTCATCTAGGACTCCTAAGCCTACACAGCGCTATTCACCTTCTTTGTTTTACTTGTTGTTAACTGATGGTGGTGAGCCAGAATGTTATGAAGAAGCATTGCAAGTTGAAACTCGGGCAAGGTGGGAACAAGCCATGGAAGATGAGATGAAATCTTTATCATCAAACCAGACATGGGACTTAGTTCAGTTGCCTAAGGGAAAGAAAGCATTGCACAACAAGTGGGTGTACAAATTGAAGGAAGAACATGACGGTAGCAAGCGATACAACGCCAGATTAGTTGCAAAAGGCTTCCAGCAGAAGGCAGGTATTGATTACTCTGAGTTATTTTCTCCTGTGGTTAAATTGAACACAATCAGAAGTGTGTTGAGCATTGTGGCGGTAGAAAATTTACATCTTGAGCAATTAGATGTGAAAACTGCGTTTCTCTATGGTGACTTGGAAGAAGACATCTATATGCATCAGCCACAGGGATATGCTGTGCCAGGGAAGGAGGAAATGGTGTGTAAGCTCAAAAAGAGTTTATACGGGTTGAAGCAAGCCCCAAGACAATGGTATATTAAATTTGACAGGTTTATGTACAACACAGGTCACAAACGATGTCATGCAGACCATTGTTGTTATTTCAAAAGTTTTGATGACTGTTACATTATTCTACTCTTGTACGTAGATGATATGCTCGTTGCAGGTTCAAATATGCATTCAATAAATAATTTGAAGAAACAGCTGTCACAGGAATTTGAAATGAAGGATTTGGGTGCTGCAAATCAGATTCTTGGTATGAGAATTAGTAGAGACATGAAAAATCGCACATTGAAGTTGTCTCAGGCAGAATATGTTGAAAAGGTTTTAAACAAGTTCAACATGCATGGTGCTAAGCCAGTTAGCACTCCGCTAGCTAGCCACTTCAAACTCTCAAAAGAGTTGTCTCCTAAGACAGAACAGGAGAAGGAGAACATGTCCAAGGTCCCATATGCTTCAGCTGTTGGTAGCTTGATGTATGCTATGGTTTGCACTAGACCAGACATTGCTCATGCAGTGGGAGTTGTAAGCAGATTTATGAGTAATCCGGGAAAAATGCATTGGGAAACAGTTAAGTGGATTCTCAGATATCTGAGAGGCACCACAAAGGCAGCATTGCATTTTGGAGGATCAGAGATTAAATTGCATGGCTATGTTGATTCGGACTTGGCAGGAGATCTTGATAGAAGCAGAAGCACTACAGGATATGTCTTCACATTGGGTAGTGTAGCAGTCAGTTGGAAGTCTCAATTACAGGATGTCGTTGCACTTTCAACCACAGAAGCAGAGTATGTTGCCGCTACAGAAGCTAGTAAGGAAATGATTTGGTTATAGGAGTTAATGGAAGAGTTGGGTAAGAAGCAAGAGTCTAGCAGGCTTTACAGTGACAGTAAGAGTGCCATCCATCTTGCAAAGAATTCAGCCTTTCATCCAAAAACCAAACATATTCGGATCAGATATCACTTCATACGATGGCTTCTGGAAAAAAAAGTGTTGAAACTGGAGAAGATTTTATCAAGTGAGAATCCTGCAGATATGTTCAATAAGGTGGTAACTACAGAGAAACTGAAGCTGTGCTCAGCTTCAGTTGGTCTTCAAGCATGAAGATGAGGTATCGAGATTCTTAGCCGTGTTCTGTTATTGTCAAAGTCATTCAGTATTATTAGTCTTCAAGTGGGAGATTGATGGGTTGGTGAAGCCTGATTTAGACTTTATTTAATTACAGGGGTTTATCTGTAATGTGTCGGTTTAATCTGGACCATTTGTTATGAGGCCAGATCCGACGGTTGTGGGTGTCTAGAGGTTTAGGGTTTCATGTATTTATACTGGGTGGTGAGAGCATTGTTATTACGGTGAAATTGAGAGAGAACAAGAGAGACAGTGAGTGCTTGTACTCTTGTGGGAATCTCCAATAATAGTGAACGGCGTGAATCTCCCGTGGATGTAGGCAATCTTGCCGAACCACGTAAATCTGTGTCTCGTGGATTGACTGTGTGATTGATTGATTGTTTCTCGTAGATCGATCGTGCGTGTGTTTCGATCCCTAACATGGGTGGGGGTACAAGAGATTCAAATAATAATAAATTTGGCTCTCCTAACCAATGATGTGTTGGAAATTTATGTGCATTTCGAACTTACTTTTTTCCAAAGTTGTAAACAAACACTTTTGTGGGTGGTTGAATGGAAAAGTTAAGACTAATTGTTCTTGGAAGGTTTTGTAGAGGTGGTGGGCTGTATTTATAAAAATATATGATGTTGGTAATGAGGAGAAAGTTTCAATTTGGGAGTTTAACTGGATTCCCTCCGTATTAGAAAATTAGAAAACCCTTTTCTCTATTCTTTTATCCAAATCTAACGGTTAAGGGTGTTGTTGATGATAACGAAATGTGAAACATGGAAAAAGCCTTTGGAGTATCTTTAGTACTTGTAAAGATATTGTTGATATTATTAACATCTATATTTCTAATGATAATTGGGAGGATAGGAGAGTGAAGACCCACTATAAGGGTACTGGTGAGGTCACCCCCAAGTCGGCCTTTAGGATTATAAGTAATTATGACCCTAATACCCAAGTTGCATCTACCAAAATGGAAGCATCTATAGAGATTGCCTATTCCTCAAAATCTAATTACAAAATGGAAATCTGCAAAAGTTGGACTCGCCCGGCGGCGGTATCCTCGCGATTACCTGTCAAAAGAGAAAGGAAAAAGAAGGGAATCAATATATACTTTAGAAAGTAGCAAGTATGGGGTTTCAATTTGGCACTCAAATGAACCCTAACTTGCAGTCTACGCCAGGGAAAAGACATTCGTGCCAAGGACCTGTGCGCAGTACGTGATGGATGCAACCCTCATTTATCGTACCCAATAAGACTAGAACACCCAAGTTCAACAACACTACTCAGCGGGCACCGGCAACAACAACAAGGTGCCAGTCCACTCGGACACTAATGATGTTCCTTTCCACTCAAGCGTCACTGTCATTGGCGTACCCACACCAATTCTAACCTCGAGCCTCATGGGTTAAGTAATGCCATATTTGGCATCTCTACTATTTTTCTAATAGATCATTTAAAATAGAGCCATTAAAAAAAGAGCTATAAAAAAATAAAATATTTTAATTTTAGAGAATTTGCCTCTACATTTTTTAAAGCTTATGCATCCATTTTTCACATGTCTAGAAAGTTGGCATTTCAATTTTAGAAGATTTGTCTCTACTCCTCTAAAATAGAAAGATGATAAAGTTATCTACCAAACTCTTTAATTTTTCTAATCTCTGTCCAATTTAGACAAATAAAGATAAAAAATAAAGATACCAAACATATACTATTTTATGTGTGATCGGGAATCACAATATTGATAGGGCACTGCTGGATCTTTGGGGCAAGTGTAAATCTTTTGTCATGCTCTATGTCCTTATAAATTTCTCTCATCCTTCCTGTAAATTTCTCCCATAAGTTATACCGTCACTTTATATTAATATTACTATTTTACCATTCACCTTTTTCAACTTTTCTCTTTCCTCATTATAACTATCTTTCTTTTCACCTAAAAAATTTCTCCCAAAAAATATACTTTATATACTCCTTTTCCTCTCACTATTCACATCTTTTACTAATAAGATATTACAAAATATTATTAAACAATTCATATAAAATATATATTCATATTTATATTTATATATATTTTTATAATCGAGTTCGGGTCGGGTCTGGGTCGGTGAAAGCAATACTGAATTCTAAACTATTAAAAAACTCATAATAGGATCCGAATTTCGGATCAGGGCACAAACGCGAGTGAGTACGGGCATAGACACTTGAGTTTACTTGCCTACCATTATCAACTGTTCATTCGTGCCAACGGCACGGGTACCCTCTAGTTATGGTACAAGAATCAAGTTATAAGGTCTGATTTGTTGGAGTTTTAAAAAAAAAATGAAAAGAAAACAATTTTCAAATTATAATTTATCTAAAAAACTATTTTCCCTGTATTTGATTTTTTTGGTGTTAATGCTTTTCTCACTTTTGCTCTAGTATTGTGAATAAGATCAATAACTCTATTGGTCAAGATCCAAGCTCAAAGTTCCTGATTGGGGTTCTGGATATATATATTGATTTGAGAGTTTCAAGACAAACAGGTGCTTAACTGGTAAGGTTTTGTTTCAAAATTTTATATTCTTTCCACTCATTCACTCATTATTTAAATATTTATTTTATTAATAATGTATTTATAATATAGGAAATTGCTCATGTGAGAAACACTTTCATTAAATTGGTGAGAGATGGGTGGGGGCCCTCATATAAATACTTGGGGTCCTTGCATTTAAGTTAGTGAGAGTGGATATTTATGTGAGGGCCCCACCCATCTTTCACCAGCATGGTGAGAGTCTCTCACATGAGCATTTTTCTTATATATGTTATTATAATCGGATTCAGATTTGTATTAAAAAAATATTGGACCTGAAATCGTCAAAAAAGCTTATAATTAGGTAAGGGTTTGGGTTTCGGGCACAAACACGGGTTTCAGAAATGAGCACGAGTACGAGCATGTGCACGGGTACGTGCACGGGCACGAATACGAATAGGGGTATGGAAACGGGCACAAAGACAAATATGAGAATTTTAATATTTCTCGTAACCCAATGGTAGCATTGAATGACACAGGGCACAACTAGTCGCTCAAGGCTTTGACCAACAATATGGTATTGATTTTGAGTAAGCTTTTGCACCAGTTGCAAAAGTTGACCAATCTTTACACCTGTCATCATCACCCTCCATTTTCATTCTAACTTGGGCCCACCTATATCATCACCCTCCACTATCTCTATCTCTACTTCTATCTACTCTACTATTATAAAGGAGGAGATATTGCAAACTTTTTTCACTACACCGTTGTAGGGCCCATCCCCAAATATTATAATGCAAACTTTTTCAGTACACCATTGTGGGGTCCACCCCCAAATATTATAATGCAAACTTTTTCACTACACCATTATGGGGCCCACCCGCAAATATTATAATTTAAAATCATAATATATTATTATGAGAAATTGCTAACTTTTTCACTACACCTTTGTGGGGCCCACCCCCAAACATTATAATATAATATAATAATATATTATTATTAGAAATTGCAAACTTTTTCACTACACCTTTGTAGGGCCCACCTCCAAATATTATAATCTACCTACTATTTTATCTATCTATATCTATACTATTATAAAAGATGAAAAATTACATACTTTTTCACTACACCTTTGTGGGGCCCACCCCCAAATATTAGAATATAATATAATAATATTATTATTATAATATAATATCTATACCCTTATTATAAAAGACGAGAAGTTGCATACTTTTTCACTACACCTTTGTGGGCCCCCCCAAAAATAATATAATATAATATATTATTATTATATTATAATAATAATAATATAATATCTATACCCTTATTATAAAAGAGAAGAAAGTGTCATGCATTTTCTCTACACATCTATGGGCCCCACTTAGTATTATTATATTATATATATAAAATAAAAGAGAACTACACATATGTGGGCCCCAATAAAAGAGAAGAACTTATCATGCTTTTTCTCTACACATCTATGGGCCTCACTTAGTATTATTATATTATATATATAAAAATAAAAGAGAACTACACAACTGTAGACCCCACTTAGTAAAAAAACTTATCATGCTTTTTCTCTACATCTAGACATTTGTAGGCCCCACTTAGTATTATTATATTATATATAATACAAGAGAACTACACATCTGTGGGCCCCACTTAGTATTATTATAACATTTGTGGGCCCGACTTAGTAGAAGAACTTGTCAAGCTTTTTCTCTACATCTACACATCTGTGGGCCTCACTTAGTATTATTATAACATTTGTAGGCCCCACTTAGTATTATTATATTATATATATAATAAAAGAGAATTACACATCTATGGGACTCACTTAGTAGAAGAACTTGTCATAATTTTTCTCTACATCTACACATCTGTGGGCCCCACTTAGTATTATTATATTATATATATATATAATAAAAGAGAATTACACATTTGTGGGCCCCCCTTAGTAGAAGAACTTGTCATGCTTTTTTTCTAACATCTGTAGGCCCCACTTAGTATTATTATATTATATATATAATCGAAGAGAACTACACATCTGTGGGCCACACTTAGTATTATTATATTTCGATGAAATGCTTAGCTCAAATATTCATGAAAATGGTTGTGTTTGAAGAATTTGTACATTTGCTGTAAGAACTCAAATGAGAAATTTCAATTGAAATTTTCATGTGTAGAAAATTTCAACTTCGATCCCAATTCATGTAAAGACACGATTTGCTTATCAGAGGAAGAGATGAGAATGCCAAAGATTGCTTGGAATCCTTGTGATTTATTTTTGATCTGTTTAAAGCTATAAGTTGGGTGCTGTTCTGGTTAGTTGGTATTTTGTTTCACTGAATTTGCAAAGCTAGAAATAAAATATGTGAAATAGAATTGTGACATTTTAAACATTTAGTGCTCCAACAACATTCGACAAAGTGAACTTGGTGACAATAGAAAATCTCTTTTTCATGTTGGGCCTTTTTTTTTTTTTTATGTTACTAAAATAGTGAAATTTACTTTAAATTTTTATAAGCGGTTGAAATTGAAGAAAAGTTGAATATTCAAAAATGACCAGCAATGTTAGAAATGAAATAGAATTTTAACTTTCAGGGGAGGTAGTGACTAGTTGGGCTCTTTTCTTTTTTTTTGTGTTGTATTAGCTAGCTTGGTGGATTGGTTATCTTGTATGTCATCTTTGACATTAGTGGTTATGGTAGAAGGTTTGGCCCATTTATGATTGTTTTTTAATCTTTTAATGCGTTCTCCTCTTTTTAGAAAAAAAAAAAAGAAGAAAAAATAATTGTAACATGTTACACATTTTAGTGCATCAAACTTTATAAGGAATGACAGAAAATCGTTCATGTAGTTTCTAAGAGTTATAGGGCTTCAGATTTTCATTAGTGGTTAAAATGTAATATCATATATGAATATTAAAAACTGACAATCAGATAACCTCTCTTTTAATGGAAATTGATTTGAGGAAAAATGAGAGATGAATTCTCATCCATCACCCTGGAACTCAAATCCCACGATGGTCAAGGTCCCTTTTGCATCCATAACCTCGTGTTTCTCACCCCTCACTTCTTTAATAATCTTTCAGCAAAGTTTATCTCACTATGAATTCCTATGTATGCTAGCAAATATGTTAGGGTGCAGTAAAAATCCGCAATCGATACAAAACACTATGCACAAGTAGATCTAACCAAATAGTCACTCTAAAAAATATAGAAAAATATTTTATGTGGTTTGATAGTATGCTTGTGTCAGATTAGAAAAAGAAATACTGGGACATATATATATATATATCCTCTTTACTAAGAAAGTATGGTGTTTTCATGCTTAGTGATGAGGACTTGGGTGACATTAGTGGGTGAAATGAGGAAGATATTTCATTGATGTGTGGGTGCACTAGCCAAAGATACGGAGATGCTGTGGAGAGGCTTAAGGTCTATTTAGATGCTTCATTTTCTTAATAGCCGTATAAATCTCGGTGTCATGAAAGTTTTTTGTGAATATGCAAGCGTATGCAGATTTTTGTCATGTAAGCATTTTCTTGATTTCTTCATTCCATGCAAGTTGGTTTTTTTTTTTTTTTTTTTTTAAATTTTATTGCTATATATCAAACTAACATCCAATGCAAGTGACTAATGGCTTGTCTTGTTACTTCTTGAATTATGATAAGGTATTTTATTTTCCTTTCAAGTTTCTATGAGTATGATGCAATGGAACCCGTCATTTTGATATGCCAACTTATGTTTTTAGGTCCACCCTCTTATGCTGATTTGAAGTGATTGCTTTAGGGCCCCTGTTTTTTATTTTATGTAATTCTAGCAATATGCATTCATTCATTATCATTATACGTGCTAAACTGTGTTTGAGGGTGCTAATTGCCTTTCTTTATAATTTTGCATGCTTCATCAAAGGCATCATCTCAGGTTGAATCAATATTACTCTTGGACTTGATTTTTGTCCAACATTGTAACCACATTACTATAATGCTAGGATAATGAATTTTCCATTAAATTTTCTTAGGAAGTTGGAAGGAAGTAGTTGTGCCCACCCTGGGAGTGCATGGCTAAAGATCTCTTTGTAGTTGATTCTCTTGCTTTAAATTATGATATTTGTTTCAAAGATTCACTTACTGCAAAATTAAAATATAACAGAACTGATTTATGATGCATAAAAAGCTAACAGAAGTGCTACAAATATACATAGTTCTCAAAATTTGGTAGTGGTGTCATCTTAATTCAAAAATGTTTTTTAAGTTGTTGCTTTGGCCCTCATCTTAACATATCAATCATATTTCTTTCCATAATATTCAAATTCTTTGTATTGGTATTACTGCCATTCGGTGCTTCTCAACATGAATTTGGTATGTATTTGGCGCTAGGTTTTAGACAAATTTTAATGGAAAATAGGACGGACGATCGATCTATATTGAAATTGGTGAATGTTTTGCCTAATCATGTATGGCCAGAAAATGTTGGTTTTTAACTTTTTGTCAGTTAGTTTCCTTCCATATATCTTGTTATTCCATCTTCTTCTTACTTTTTTCTATTGAAGCTTCTACTGAATTTCATAACAAAAATGAGTAATTGTAAATTGCTTAATTTGCCAAAAAAGATGAGCTATATGTAAACTGGTCATTTTCCATTGAGATCGTTAATATTGAGTTTTTTAATGACTTTATTTTTTCAAATAATTATACTGAAAGAGTATGTTCCTTGCATGTGCATTGCACGTGCAGGGCTCCACGAGTTATTTTTTAAAGAGGTGTAAGGGGCGGTGTACACCAAAAGGTGTACACATACATTTTTCCTATAGTAAAAGAGAGTCTTAATATTTATCTATTTTCCCATTTTTTGTGGACCCAAAATACTCATTTTAGCGCGACACACGACAATTGCCAAGAGGCCGGGTTAATCGGTGGAAAACTCAACATGGCTAATTTCTTTTTTCTCTTGTTTTTTTGGCAAGTCGAAATTCCCCACCTTTGGCTCGACACACGACAATTGCCCATTGAAGAGGTTGAGTTACTCCCTAATATTTGCATTTCAAATCATTAATATCTTACGCTAACAACTTTATCATCGTGTTCGAAAGCACAAGCCATGGCCCTTTCCCTCTTACAAAGATGATCATTGCTAATTTTTTTCATTCACCACATTATTGTCTACATAAATATTAGATTAATGATATAAACTTTAATATGGCACATTGTACAATAAGATTAAATTTCTTTCCCAATTGTTCTTCTACTAAACTCCATTATTAATGACTTTAATATGGCACTTTTTTTTTTCTACCTTTTGAGACATTTTCTTTTACCATAGAATTGTTTAGTCATCCTTATTTTTTTTTATTATAGACAAATTATTAATTTGAATACTGCTTTTATATGTATTGTATACGACTTTGAACACATAGAAATAGTTTTTTAAGCCCTTGGGTACACTCCCCTCATCCGCCTGGAGGGTTGTTAGTTGAAGGTCAAGATCCGCGAAGTCACGGGGTCCGCAGAGTCAAAGGATTCGTGAAATCACCGTGGACGATGACTGTTAATGGATGTGCATTGATATGAGTCCTAAATATATGAAAGGTGGACATGAGAGTGCACTATATTTTACAAAAATCCTCAAACATTACAAGATCGATCTTAAGGGGGAGGAACGCATAGGGAGATTGCCCACCGATACCTATTTTGTGGGGGGCATTCCCATAGTACCGAGATTGTCCTAGTTTCGGTAAAAGTACCGGCTGGATTTATTTTGATCTAGGTTATGTGCAGCTCAGCAGCGGTGCCAGCTCCTAGCTAGGCAGCAGTGCCAGCCCCAAGCTAGGCAACAGTGCTAGCTCTCCCAGTTAGGCAGCAGTGCCAACTCGGTCTAGGCAGCAGTGCCAGCTCGGTTTAGGCAGTAGTGCGAGCTCTCCCAGCTAGGCAGCAGTGTCAGGACGCGTCCATCTCAAAGTTATTTCTGATTTCGGTATGAGTACTGAGTGTTAGTCAATTACAATCATGCTTCTATAAAAGTACGGACACGTCGTAGGACGTGCTGTCAGATAGGGTGGGCGAGTGATAGAAAAAAGGAGATGTCCTTATCAGGCGGTCACGTCTGCAGTCCTTGAAAGAATGGGAAGTCGTCTGATGGGACTCTCCCTCCACCTACCACCAAGGTGTCAAGGTAAGGTCCGATGGGATTTCACCACCACCTACCTCCACTAAGAGAAAATCTAACGGGACTTCCGCCTATATATATCCCAGGGGTTAGTTCCAGAAAGGTACGCACATACGCACATGCAAACACAAACATACGCATTAACCTTGCCTTCTTCTTTATCACTCTTCCTTTGTTTAATTGTGGAACTAACTTAGGCATCAGAATGCTTTCGGCCGATAACAGCCAAGCAGCTAGGGTCTTTGACCTTTGTTTCTCTCCTTCCCTTTCAGGTCTCAGGCATCTAATCCTTCCTAAGAAGCTTCATATCCGCTTTATTAAGTCCGTGTTAATTTAGGCACTTACACCTATGATGTTAGATCCTTGAGGCACATGAAAATCATATTTCGTGATGGCACTTGGACTCATGCTAGAGACGCCCCCCCGCCCCCCCCGCACCAGCCGGAAGAGAGGCAGCTCATGAGGAGGCAGAAATGGATGTTGTAGGTGTTGATGAGTTGCTCCCTGAGGCCTCACTACCATCGGATCTTCCAGAGTCACAGCCCTTAGTGTAATATCCCGAACCTCGAGGATGTAGTTAGCCTAGTTAATTGCAGTGTTAGTGGATTAAGCTCAATTAGTAGCCAAACAGGTCTGATTAATTATGAAGATCGTGTGTGCAAAGTTTGGTCTAGATCTAGGTCCATTTGGGTATAGTAGGGAGGTAGTTAGCAATTTTCCAAAAAATATAAAGGGCTTTATCGTAATTTTAGATCTTTGAGATTTTAGCACCGTTGAGTAAATGATTTTATTTCCTAAACTTTAGTCTGTTGCATTATCTTGATTCAGATCCCCGAAACTCCTCTAAAACCATGTCTGACCCAAACCCATTTAAACCATCCTTTCTCTCTCCTCATTCTTTTCTCTCTCCTCACTCATCTCATTCCCTCCCCTCACCCCATGTGGGACAACTCCCCACTGCCACTCCTCTTTTTCCCTTTCTTTCTTCGTTATCCTTTCTTTCCTTCTCCCTTATCTTCCTTTCCCCTTTCTCATTCCACGTTCCCAGCAGCCCCACTCCCTCATTTCTCTTTCGTTCTCCACTCCCTCCCCTTACGCCTCTTGCTGCCTCATCGCCTATCACCATGACCGAGCTCCTCTCCCTTCTCCACTCTCTCATCTCATCCACTCATCTCTCTCTCAACCAACTGTGCTGCCCACCATCCCAGACCACCACCCTCATCGCTTGCACCACCACCTGGCCACCATCCTCTCCGACGAAACCCAACCCATCTCTCTTATCTTTCTTTCTTTCTTTATTCACTCTTACCCATCTCTCTTATCTTTCTTTCTTTCTTTATTCACTCTTTCTCTTCCTCTCTGCTACTACTCTCTCTCTCTCTCTCTCTTTTCATTCGTTTCTATTTCTTTCTTTCTCTGGTTTTCTTTTATTCTACCTCTTGGCCATATGAACAATCCAGCCATCATGTTCTTCATCCATCATCATCAATTCCACAAAGACCTAAGCTACCTCTCTATGCAATTTTGTTGGGGATTCTCTAATTCCTCTCTTCTAGGTAAGGATTTCTTGTTATTTGTAACATCCCGAAATTCTAAGGTTGTAGTTAGTCTAGTTAATTGTGCTTTCAGCTAATTAAGCTCGTTTAGAAGCCAAACAAGCTCGGTTAATCATTAGGATTGCGCATGCAAAGTTAGGTTGTGATCCGAGCTCGTTTGGGTACAGTAGGGGTGTGTGTTGCTATTTCTGGAAAGTTCCGAAGGCTTTTTAGTATTTTGCGCGTTTCGAGATTTTGACACCATTGGATAGATTACTTAATTTCCCAGACTTAGTCCTTCTGTTACATTCCGATCTGGAACCTCGAGCCAGCCCGAAACCTGACCTGATCCGAACCCAATTCAAGCCCATTGGGTAGATTACTTAGTCCTTCTGTTACATTCCACCCGCCCCCAATTTCCTTTTTCCCATCTCATTTCCCCATCTACCCTCCCCACCTTTATCACCCACGTGAGTGACCCACCCATTTCCACTTTCCCCTTTTTCCTCTCCCTTTACTAGGTCAAAGTGCCCCCCCAATCCTTCATTCACTTCACACAGCAGCTCCCTCTCTCTCGTTCTCTCTCCCTCTCCCTAGTCACTGCCCCACTAACCCGGCGCCATTACCGTCGCTGCTGGACCACGCCGCCGCCGCCATCACCACCATGACCGAGCCTCTCCCCTCTTCACTCATCTCTCTCATCTCATCTCATCTCCCATCTCTTTCACTCATCTCTTTCTCAACCAACTGTGCTGCCCACCGTCCCAGAGCACCACCCTCACGGCCTGCACCACCACCTGGCCACCATCCTCTCCGACGAAACCCCCTGCCCATCTCTCTCTATTTTCCTATTTCTCTCTCCCTATTTTTCCCCAATTTCCCCCCCTTCTGTTTCTCTTTCTTTCTTTGTTTTTCTTTCTTGTTTCTCTCCCTTGCTCTCTCTTACTCCTCCCTGCCACGTGAATCATCCCCACCCATCCCACCATCTCTCTCTCTCTCTCTCCCTCTAACTTTCTTTCTCTCTTTCCCTCACTCCTCACTGTCAACGTGAGGCGCCCCTTCCTCACCCATTTCACCATTTCATTCTCTCTCTCTCTCTTCTCCATTTTCCCTTTCTCCCTTTCCTTCCCTGTTTCCCTCTTTCTTTCTCTTTTTCCCTCTTTATTTTCTCCCTCCACTCACCTCATTGTCAACGTGGGCAACAAACCCATCCATTTTCCATTCTGGCTCTCTCTATTCATTCTCTTTCTTCCCTGTCAGTCTCTCTCCAACGATTTCTCTCTCTCTCTCCAGTCACTGTCAACATGAGTTGACTTTTCCCCACCCGTTTCACCATTTATTTCTCAATTTTCCTTTCTTTATTCCATCCCGTCTTCTTCCTTATCCTTGTCAATGGACCACCAAACCCTCCAACACCACCAATTTAGTGGGCCACCAATCATGTGGGCCCCACAACCTCCCCATCTCATTTTCAATTCTTTTCTCTATTTCTCAATTCTTCTCACCCACCTTGCTAGCATGAACTGCAAGGGCAGCCCCACCCTCGATCTTCACCATCATCATCGCGTGGACCCCGCGAGCTCATCCATCTCCAATTTTCAAGCCACCGCTAAATCCACCCATCTAATTGGTAAGCTCTTCTTCCCCTTAAGTTTGGGTTAATGTACTTCGGGTGTAGAAATGTGCTAGGGTAGCTTAGGGCTTTCCCTTTCTTTTGGTTTATGTTTTAATTTAGTTTTATTTTAGTTTTTCCCTTAGGTTTGAATTTTGGGCACTATGGAGCTAAGATTTATGGATTTGAGCATTTTCAACGAAAGGCAAGTAGATATTTATATATTTATGCGTGAATATATTTGTCTCTCCTTTGATTTGATGATTGATGGTGATTTAGATGACCACATGCTCATTAATGTCTTCGATTTTGAAAAACATAATAATTAGATTTATATGTTTAATGAAATAGATTCTTAATTGGATGGTGGATTGGATGTTAGTTTGAATGGACTTGATGAGAGGGGGTATTGGATGTATGTGGAGAGGGCTAGGCGCTTTTCTTGTGTTTGTCTGTAGGTGTGGATGAAAATGAAGATTCTCCCCAACTCAGTTCGGTTACAGAAGCTTGACTCTGTTTTCTGAAGCCACGCGATTGATCGAGTGGCTTCACCTCGTCAACCGGCAACACTGGTATATAGTCAGGCTTCCTGAAACCTGACAACTTAGCCAATTCCCATTTATGTTTCAACTCTGACTGTACACCCGGTCAACCGGATGTCGACTGGCTATGAAGGAGGTTGACCGACCCTGTTTGAGGTCGACCGGATGAACTGAGGTTCTTTCTTAAGGGCCTCTTTGACTTAGAACTGGATGGACTTAGGTGGGACCTTGGTTACCTCTTTTGATGACTCATTTGACTATGCGTGAGAATGTTTTGAGCCGACGTTTTCTCACGGTTATTCTGGTTGTATTGGGATCCAACCTAGTTCAATCTTGAACAGTACAGGACAATGGGATACCCTCATTTATATCTATGCATGAAGACTTTTTGTTCGGGTATCGTGAACCTTATTCCTTTCGTTGACTGAGTAGGTTATACAATGCTTCGGGTTTAACACTATGCTTAGGTTTGGATTGTCTATCGCTTATGATTCCGAATTGTACCGTTTAATACTTTATCTACATGTTACGAACATGTTCTTTAGCTTTTATTGCTTTGATTTGTTTTGGGATCACATTGAGAACTTAGATGATGGATTTAGGATCCCCTTTGATGTTCCGTTTGTTTCGAAGTTTGATGATATGATGTGTTGAGGCTAGACGGCTTTGATTGTAAAAGCTTGTTGAGAACTACCTATAATGATGAGGTTTTGAAGAAGTTTGATGTTTGAAGAAGTTTGATGGTTTTGACTTTAATTTGATGATGGAAATGTAGTTTATCTTTTAATTGATGAATTTTGTTTACGCAAGAAAGTCTAGCCCTTCATTATTGTTTGTTTAGGACTCCTGTGTCAGGCACCACTCAGCTGTACCGTTCGACATAGCTGGGGCACCACTGTGATAGGACTGTTACTATAGAGCGACTGTAGATCATGATTTTGTGATGGATGTACACCATCGGACCATGGGATGATTTTGTTTGTTTGTTCCTCATGTATCCACCTTTGATTGGCTGGGCTTTTCTCTCGTGCATTTTCTCTACCCCAACTCGGTTCGAGTTGGGAGGGCAGTGATAATATCCCGTGATGATTAGCCTATGTAAACCGCCTATTTTGATAGATGTTTATGTTCGATTGATTATTATTTGAATGCTATGCATGTTTTATGATCTTGTCTATCATTTACTTTGATTCGTTCTACATATCCGTTGATGTTTTATATTTATATCTGCCTGCCGACCATCGTGTCTGATGCTGCACTGGTGCATAGGTACCGGGTACAAATCCCTTTGGGAAAGTGGAGGCGTCGCTTCAGGCAGTTTAGCTTGATGGTGAGTACGAGTTGTGTGTCGATGGTATTGTCGTCGTGACTAACACACGAGTGCCTTCATGCTTTGGTTAGTTCGTATTTATTCTCTTTTGGCTTAGGTTTTGATAGAAGCCATTAATTAATATACTTTTGTTATCTTTTGCTTAACTTAAACTATAGAAAATGAAGATGTGCATACTCTGAAATGTTATATTGTATCATTTATTTATTATGATGTTCCGCTGTGTTTTATTTAGGAAAAATTTATATCTCACCGTGGACTTCGATCCTATGGGATATAATTGGGGCCAGGTTGCATTTGATTAATGTTGAAAAAATTTTAATTGGCCGTAATCTCACGCATAACCCCGGTTTCACTTTTGGGGGCGTGACATTATTAAGGTTAGGTTTGTTATGGGTTTTCCACTAATTAGTATTAGATGAGTAGCTATTATACACATACATAATATAAATAATGTTGTAAAATGCATTCACACCAATGAGAACTAACCAACCAAAGTAAAAAATTAAGAAAAAGTTCTCAATAAGATATTCAGACTATTGAATAAAAAGGCAGCGCCCCAGGGCCCCAGGGCATGATACAAGCAATGAAGCCACGGAGTTAAGCGAACCAGTTGTGAATTCGATTCCAAAAAAGGGTCACTAGTAAGACGTACTTGAGTCATCATCTGCGTAATCAGTAAAGTGAACTGTTGATTTGGAAGGATCGAATTTCAATATACTATAAAGGCTTGTAATATCTACAACCATTAAAAAGAGACAATGTTGTAAAGTTTTTTCACTGCACCACATGGGGCCCACCTCCGACTATTATAATAGAATATAATAATATATCTACTACTATTATAAAAGAGGGTAATATTGCAAAGTTTTTTCACTACACCATATGGGGCCCACCTTCAACTATTTTAATAGAATATAATAATATATTATTATTATTATATTATAATAATATCTACTATCTACCATCTATTATATACTATTATAATCTACTATCTAGCTACTATTATAAAAAATGAGATATTGTAAACTTTTTTACTACACCACCATGGGGCCTACCCCCAAATATTATAATACAAACTTTTTCACTACACCATTGTGGGGCCCACCTCCAACTATTATAATAGAATATAATAATATATCTACTACTATTATAAAAGAGGCAATGTTGCAAAGTTTTTTCACTATATCATGTGGGGCCCACCTCCAATTATTATAATAGAATTTAATAATATATTATTATTATGTTATAGTAATATCTACAATCTACCATCTACTATATACTATTATAATCTACTATCTAGCTACTATTATAAAAGAGGAGATATTGTAAACTTTTTCACTACACCACTGTGGGGCCTACCCCCAAATATTATAATGCAAACTTTTTCACTACACCATTATGGGGCCCACCCCTAAATAGTATAATATAATAATATATTAGTATGAGAAATTGCAAATTTTCTCACTACACCTTTGTGGGGCCCACCCCCAAATATTATAATATTATATAATCTACTACTATTAGGAGATATTGCAGACTTTTTCACTACACCATTGTGGGGCCCACCCCCAAATATTATAACATAATATAATAATATATTATTATGAGAAATTGCAAACTTTTTCACTACACCTTTGTGGGGCCCACCCTCAAATATTATAATATAAGATAATATAATAATAATATATTATTATTATATTATAATGATAATAATATAATATCTATACCCTTATATAAATATATACCCTTATATACAAGAGATAAAGATGACATGCTTTTTCACTACACCTTTGTGTTGGGTCACATGATTCATCATTATCTTTCACTTAGTGGGCCCCATTTAGTATTATTATTATTATTATTATTATATATATATATATAATAAAAGATAACTACACATCTGTGGGCTCCAATAAAAGAGAAGAACTTGTCATGATTTTTTTCTATACATCTGTGGGCCTCACTTAATGTTATTATATTATATATATAATTCCTTATTGAAATCATAAATCTACTATTATATTATATTATATTATATATATATCCTTATATAAAAGAGAGGAAGATGACAAGTTTTTTCACTACACCTTTGTTGTGGGCCACATGCTTCATCATTATATATCAAATAAAAGATAACTACACATCTGTGGGCCCCAATAAAAGAGAAGAACCTGTCATGCTTTTTCTCTAAACATCTGCGGGCTCCACTTAATATTATTATATTATATATACATATAAAATAAAAGAGAACTACACATCTATGGCCCCCACTTAGTAGAAGAACTTGTCATGCTTTTTCTCTATATTTACACATCTATGAGCCCCACTTAGTATTGTTGTATTATATCGATATAAAATAAAAGAGAACTACACATTTGTGGGCCCCACTTAGTAGAAGACATTGTCATGTTTTGTCTCTACATCTATACATCTGTCGGCCCCACTTAGTATTATTATAATATATATATAAAATAAAAAAGAACTTTATGAGGAATGACAAAATATCATTTGTGTAGTTCCTAAGAGTTATAATCTTCAGTTTTTCATTAGTGGTTAAAAATGTAAAATCATACGTGAATATTAAAAAATGCCAATCAAATAACTTCTTTTTTAATGAAAATTGATTTGAGGAAAAATGAGAGATGAATGCTCATCCATCACCCTGGAACTCAAATCCCACGATGGTCAAGGTCCCTTTTGCATCCATAACCTCGTGTTTCTCACCACTCATTTCTTTAATAATATTTTAGTAAAGCTTATTTCACTATGAATTCCTATGTATGCTAGCAAATATGTTAGGGTGCAGTAGAAATCCGCAATCAATACAAATCACTATGCACAAGTAGATCCAACCAAATAGTCACTCTAAAAAATATAGAAAAATATTTTAAGTTGTTTGATAGTATGCTTATGTCATATCAGAACAAGAAATATTGGGACATATATATATCCCCTTTACTAAGAAAGTATGATGTTTTCATGCTTAGTGATGTGGACTTGGGTGAGATTAGTGGGTTAAAATGAGAAAGATATTTCATTGATGTGTGGGATATGGAGATGCTGTGGAGAGGCTTAAGGTTTGTTTACATGCTTCATTTTCTTAGTAGATAGATAATCTTAGTGTCATGAAATTTTTTTGTGAATATGCAAGCGTATGCAGATTTTTGTCATGTAAGCATTTTCTTGATTTCTTAATTCCATGCAAGTTGGTTTTCTTTTAAATTTAATTGCTATATATCAAACCAACATCCAATGCAAGTGAATAATGGCTTGTCGTATTACTTCTTGAATTATGATAAGATATTTGATTTTTCCTTTCGAGTTTTTATGAGTATAATGCAACGGAACCCATCATTTTGATATGCCAACTCAGGCTTTTAGATCCACCATCTTATATTGATTTTCAGTGATTGCTTTAGGGCCCCTGTTTTTTTGTTTTTGGCTATTCTGGTAACATGCATTCCTTCATTATCATTCTACGTGCTAAACTTTGTTTGAGGGTACTAATTGTCTTTATGTATGATTATGCATGCTTCATCCAAGGCATCATCTCAGACCGAGCCAGTATTACTCTTGGATTTGATTCCTATCCAGCATTGCAACCATATTACTATAATACTCGGACAACGAATTTGTTATTAAATTTTCTTAGGAAGTTTGAATGAAGTAGTTGTGCCCACCATGAAAGTGCATGGCTAAAGATCTATTTGTAGTTGGTTGTCTTGCTTCAAATTATGATATTTGTTTCAAAGATTAACTTACTACAAAATTAGAATGTAACAGAACTGATTTATGATATATAAAAAGCTGACAGAAGTGCCACAAATTTACATGGTTCAAAATTTGGTAGATCTCTTTGTAGTTGGTTGTCTTGCTTCAAATTATGATATTTATTTCAAAGATTCACTTACTACAAAATTAGAATGTAACATAATTGATTTATGATACATAAAAAGCTAACAAAAGTGCCACAAATTTACATGGTTCGAAATTTGGTAGCGGTGTCATCTTAATTCAAGAAAGCTTTTTAAGTTGTTGCTCTGGCCGTCATCTTAACATATCAATCTTGTTTCTTTCCATGATATTCAAATTTCTTTGTATTGGTATTATTGTCATTCGGTGCTTCTCAACATGAATTTGGTATGTATTTAGCGCTAGATTTTAGACAAATTTTAATGGAAAATAGGCCAAACGATCTATCTATATTGAAATTGGTGAGTGTTTTGCCTAATCATGTATGGCCAGAAAATGTTGGTTTTCAACTTTTTTTTTCAGTTAGTTTCCTTCCATATATCTTGTTATTTCATCTTCTTCTTACTTTTTTTCTATTGAAGCTTCTACTGAATTTTATAAGAACAATGAGTGATTGAAAATTGCTTAATTTGTAAAAAAAAAATTTTACTATATATAAATTGGTCATTCTCCATTGGGATCGTTAATATTGAGTTTTTTAAGGACTGAAAAAAGAGTGTGTTCCTTGCACGTGCAGGGCTCCACTAGTAGTATATAAAATGTGAGTGCATCCTTGACTGACTTCGGGTACTGAGGAACCAGCTCTCCGGGATTAAAAAAGGCCAAAAAAAAAAAAAGATAAGTGAATTTAAATCACTCATAATATGACAAAGATTTTCTAATTAAAGTTTTGTTAGTTTGAGAAGGTTGAAAACGACCCTTTAGCAACTCTGTAGGAAATGTGCAACAATTTCGCTACTAAGGCAACCTATTTTTCACTGGTGGGTTGGCACGGCTGCACAGTTTGGTACGGGTGGTGGAACGCCGGCGGTGCTGCTTTATTTCAACAGAATGACGACAAGCTTATCCACTCACTTTGAATTGTAATAATTTTTTGGGGTTAAACTAGTCATTATTGGGTTAGTGGTCATAATTAGGACATGGTTTTGTGCTCGTCTCGTTGTACACGTGGCGGAAAGGAAAGTATGGGTGGTGGTGGTGGTGGTGGACCACCAGCGCTTTTATTTCAACGCTTATCCACAACCACTTTCTTGTCGTAAGCTGGCTAACCTGATCCACTTTGAATCTGTCCTCCCTGCCACTTGCTACATTAATTGTTTCGCATTACTTTATGGAAAGTCTATATAATCAATGGCACTTGGTGACTGAGAATTGTAGAAATTATTATGTCTTCTTCTGCCTCCTCCTCCTCCGCCCTGTCGGGTGCTCTCAAAGCTCTGGCAGACAATCCCTTGGCTTTCTTGAAGGAGTACGTGATTGTGTTTGAACCAGCAGTAAATTTGCCCCCGGAATACCGTTCCACCGATGGCTCGACCTTCAAATCTGGAACTGCCGGTGTCAAACTGGTTCAATCTAAGACGGTCCCCGCCAAATACGATCTCCAATTCGTAGCCACAAAAGCTCTGCCGGCTGACAAAGAAGCCGTAACTGCCTACGTGCTGGCGTACAAGAACAACGTGGGGAACGACGATGTCCCGTTTGTGGACATTCCCACCAAAGCCTATAAGGAGAATACCTTCCTGTTCACTGTGGGTCTCACCGGCTGCTCGGTGATCGTCACTAGCTTGGACAAAAACACATACCGAGTTTTCCACGACCGTCGTATGGACAGTTCCGTCCTCTACCGCAACGTACAAATGCGAGTGGACTTCAATGATTACCGGATCGGCGGCCGCTACCTGTCTCACACAGGGAAGGCGATCACCTTATTGCTCTTCAAAGGCGGAGCCTGGAAGATGTTTCTGCAACGTCAGCTTCCGAAGCCAGATACGAGTTCGCCAACCTGGGAAGTTTATGCCGTTCAGCAGATGGGCCCTGCGTCTGAGAAAGCATTCAATGACCGCCGTACCATCATTCAGAATAGGGTGAAGACCAATGGAAAGAATTTGAAGGTGGGTAACAGTCTCATTGACGGTGCTGTTGACGGCATCGTTCGAGGGGTGGCGTACAACGATCAGGCGATTAGTGGGTGGAAGGCTCTGCGTAGCGCCATCAAAAGCAAGATCGATATTTATCACAATGATCCCAAGAGGGACCCTACTCTCAGGGATACGTATGAACGTTTTGAATCCGACAACAGTGATTCCAAGGAAATAGATGAGACGTGGATCTGGTTACAGATCAAGAAGAACAGAGCTTGAGCTCAGCATAACTATTTGCGAGGTTTCCATATCCCTTTCTTTCATCTTCCGTTCCTGTTATAACGTCTATGCTTCTCGTTTCCATCCCTTTCTTTCATCTTCCGTTCCTGTTAACGTCTGTGCTTCTTCCATCCGCCTTATTGGAATAAGAAACAGATCAACACCTTTTTTTCCCTTATAAGTTAGCTCAGCGGCTATGGTTTTGGCTTCTCTCTCCTTGTAATATTTAGCTTTCACCTCCTATCTCTGCTTCAATGATTTGGAAGACAATTGCTGCTTATGGAGATGTCTCTGGAAGAAATTTAGTTGATACTCTCGTCTTCCTTGCCATCTATGTGCTATGGTCAATCCGGAACGACTCCAAACACAATTTGTAGCATCCTTCTCTGGAGAAAGGCAAGCAAATTTTCTTAGACCATCTGAAAGGTATGGTAATTTCATCCTAAGGCCTGAATTCCATCCAGCCTGTTCATCCAATTCTGGGTCGTCTTCTATGATATTCCTGGTTTTTCTCCTCTTTCTTTTTCTAGTCTCTTTTTCCATGTAGTTTCTTCTTTCAGTTGCTGTTGTATAGCCTTTTCCTTTTGCCCTGGTTGGGGTAGCTTTTCTGTTTCTTAGCCTTCTTTGGGCTTTTTGTGGGGCTTTTGCCCTTTCTTGTTTAATACAAAATTTACCTTCCAGCAAAAAAAAAAAAAAAAAATCTAAATCAGCCCCTGTAATTTTATAGCTTGATTGAAAAGCAATTGCTATTATTTTATATTTTAAAAATATTATTAAATAATAAAAATATTAAATAAAATATCAAAATTTAAATTGAAAAAAAAGGGTTTACAGAACTTATCCCATTGCCAATGTAACATCTAGAGGCCATTGACCAGAGATCTGTTGGAGTCCTCCTATGTAGGATGCGCCAGCTTAGGCAAGACAGTCGGGGTGAGAAAAACTTGCTCCAAACCAGAGCTGCCCAAGGAAGTTCGGCAGCTTTGGATCTCACAAGCTGCCAGGCTTCTCGGATGGAAAAAGAAGAGTTGCCTTTCCAAGAAAAGTGATATGGGACAGAATTATCACCTAAAGAAATGCTCCTAATGGAGTTGGCCAGGAACATCTGAAGCTTAGTAGGAAGATGCCCAGGGATGAGCCACCTGCTGTCTTCTATAATGCCTGCAGCACAATCTTTCTCTGAGAAATATGGATGTTGAAGTATCATTTTCTTTTAAAAATAGTGAAAATTACACTCTAGGACCACTTGGCCAACTATTTTTCATTCGAGTATCATCAAGGAAACACTTTTATCATCCAAGTACCACTTTTTAATATTTTGAATTAAAAAATACATTAAAATTTTTCTATATTAAACGTTGCCTTTATTTATTAGAAACAAGTGTGACTTTTGAATATATTCCCCTTGAATCACGCCACTCATTAAGGAAACAAAGAGTTATTTCATGTGCCCCATTGAATGACGTGACAGAGAAGAGAGAAACTGTTTTTATCTTTTATCTTTTTTTCTACAATCTTTTACGTATTCAAATGATCATATTTTTTTTTATTTTTTTTATGAACACCTCTATTAGCATTATTGGCCATATATATATATTTTTTCAGGAGAAGGAAAACAGAAGCAGAGCTCAGAATTGATATTCTGCTTTTCAATCTACTGATAAGAATCTATAACAGGAAGCAAACTTCAAAATTATTAAAGGCACAAGTTGCTGAAAAGAATCTGTATCATAGCCACCAAGACCCGTGACTGGTTAAACATCTGTTCACATTCTATGAAATCTTTGGTGTGATTCAGAAACAAAAAAAGGAGGTGGGCAGTCAAGAAATGGTCTTAATTTGATGAGATAGGCTAAAATGTACAGAGGCTCTGTGAACTATGTATCAAAAGCAAAGACTCTTCTAAACTATAAAAATCGAATAATAATCCCTTAATCTATCATAATAAAGCGAACTTCCGTCCTGTTAGTGTGAGGTGTTAAAATTATTGGAAGAAGCAAATAAAAGGAAAAAAAAAAAATCCAAGGGACGAGTGGTCCCACCAAGTTTAATAATGGAGTTGCATTATTGAATGCATGGAGAAACTTATTGAATGCTAGAGGGGTCGAGACGTGGCCATCTTTTACCTTCCACGCAATTGATAATTTCTCCAATGATGGTGAAAGCCTTAAAAAAAAAAAAAGAAAAAAAAAAAAAAAAAGAACTCTCTGTGGAGCTTTCTTGGAAATTTTCCACCAGCTGGCTTCCTTCAAGAATGAAGTTTCATCAATTAAAAAAAAAAAAGGAAAAACTATTGTCATTTGGTGTCGATATGTGGCAATTCAACTCATCTGTTATATAATTAATTTTATCCCATGTGACAATTATATTTTACATAATTGATTTTATTAATTGTTATTATTTATATTTTGCAGGAATGGAAAATCGAACGTTTCACTTCGTACAAGAATGATTTTAATGGGTACAAGTCTTACAATACACAAATCCTCAACTCATATAGACAATTTATATATATGAAAGGGTCTGTTTCAAATTGGCAATTTCAAATTTAATTTTGACCATCCTAAAAATTTTGACCTCTTAATTAATATCTTCCATTGAAATTTTGGCCAGTCTCAATATCAACCATTGTTTGATATTCCCCATAATTCCTTCATTACTCCACCTCTGCCTATTATGGCGTCATCATTTCTCTAAACGTTTCTCCAGTTTTAAGAGTGAGTCATCACTCCTCTATTGTATCTCCCCATCACTCCTCTTGATTTTTTCCTTGAAACGCATATCCTTCAATTCTGTTATATGCTTGCCCCTCTTCCTCTTCATCTACGTCTCTCTCTCTCCCTTAAGAGGATATGCCCTTCCCTTCTCACTCACTCTCTCATCTCTTATGCCTCTGTCCACCGAAGCCTCTATGGTAAATACAATTCATTTACGTAGATGCTAACTTTGGACCTGTTAAAAAATTTAATCTTACAGACCTATCAATGGTAAATTTCTGTAAGTGTTGCTCGAGGTAGAAGTTTGGAAAGCAGAACAGATCTGCCAACATTCAACCTTATGAGCCGAGCCCCAGTGCATAACCTGTAGAAATTTGATCATGTCTTCAACACCTGTTGCTTCTCAGAGCAATATGTGCATACCGGCAGTTGGGCTCTTGGTTTGAGAACATGTTACATCTGATTGCATCACCTTTATTTATATAGGTGTCCATGGCCCTCAGCACTATTTAATTAGTTTCCATTTTCACCATATGAAATCCAACAAGAGCGTTCAAAAGCAATGCTATTATAAAGAAAGGCTGCAATGTATCAGTTGGGTTTGTGCCAATTTGGCATAGAATTTTGCACCATATGTGTGTATGTGAATTAGGTTTTTTTCCCATTTTCACAAATCATAAGCTTAGCATCAAGTTTTTTATTTTTTATTTTTTTACTATTGAAGCCTTATATGTATGTATATCAATATATGATGCCGTTATGTATTTTTTCCTTCCTTTAAAAATCCGAAGTTGAATGTATATCAATATATGATGCTGATCTGGTTTTTTTTTTTCCCTCCTTTCCAAATCCAAAGTTAAGCTTGAAGTGTTTGATTGAAAGTCCAATAGAAATCGATTATGCTTTCCTACAAGATTATTATTCTCATTCTGGTTATTTTGGGATATCTATATGGGTTCTTTTTGTTTTTTGGATGACTTAAAGGCTGAATTACCCTTTCTTTACAATTTATGGTGGATTTTTTTATGAATTTGTGAACTTTTCGTATGTGAATAAATCGAGGCTATTTAAGCACCTCTTATGTGGCCGTCATTGTTAAAATTCTACATTCAGGCTTTTATTAACTACCTTCATATGATAAGATTAGATGATTTGCTGAAAATGCATGATGCAAAACAAAATGACCAAATGTACCGGTACCCATTATCAACATTCATGAACCCATGTTAATAACAAACATCTGACACTTCATCGCCAAATTCCAATTCCAAATGTGCAGTCTCTCCATCTGGGAGAAGCAACATGTGCATCATGATGTAATGTAGGAACATGGTTTTAAGGCAACTCATTAATCTATAAATCTAGAAGCAGCATAGTAGGATTCATCATGATGAGAGATTAAGTGATTTCCTTTATAACATGTCTGTTTCTTTTACATGCTTTAATAGTATTTTAAAGAATATTTCAGATTATAATTATTTTTATATCATTTAACTCTTCATAAAAAAAGTTAATCTTGCTTTATCTATGAAAAAGATATTATTATATATATTTGTTTTCTTTTATATATTTTAATGCAACTACTATGAAAATGAATTTTAATTATTTCATGTGTATCTATTCCTAGGCTACACCTCTTTTTTGCTTTTTTTTTCTTTTCATTCTTTTTTTTTTTTTTCCTGAAATCCTTCGCTGCACCTTAGTCCTCCCAATACCTATTGGAAAATTGACATTGACATTCAAGGCGGATTCCTCTTTTTTTTTATTTTTTTATTTTTGCTAAAAGGAAATATGGATATATTAAAATAAAAGAAAGTACAAAAAACAGAATTATCTTTCTTTTTTTTTTTAAATCCGAATATTATGAATCTTTAAAGGGATTTTTAAAAGAATCTTGAAGTGAGTTTGCAATTCAAAACAAACTATACTCTGATTTTAAGTAAGACAAATTCTGCTCTTATTTTGATGTAACTTAAACAAATTGTGCTCTTATTTTGATGTAACTTTTGAAGTACTTTTTACCATTTCAATATAATTCAAATAATTTTTTTAATTATTTCTCTCTTTTTTTTATTTCTAATTTCGTGAATTTCATATATGCATTGTAGGCACCTAAGTATGCACTAAAACATATATGCATCTCCAATTTTTCACTGTCACCAGTAAATTTCATGCTACAAATGTCATTGGTTGGTTGCCTGTGCTCTGCGCGGGCATCGCCTGCTAGTTATTATATATGAAGTGAAGTGGTTTCTAATTGAAATCAATTCCAATTGATTTTGACTCATCCAATTTACCAATTTAATTTAGTTTGACCCTAGCAAATGGGTTGGGTCGGTGTAAATTAGATTGAGCCAAAGATAAAGCCCACTTTTTTTTACCCAACCTGACTCGTGTATTTCTAATGACATAATAAAAATTTAATCATGGTATTTGCTGAGATTCAAACTCAGGACAATATGAATTTCAAATGAGCGACCTGACCACTACACCACAGAACATCTTTTTGTTAATAATTATCAACAAAAACTTAAAATTAGTTAATGAGGAAGGGACCCAGCCCTAATTTGGAATATTGACCGGGAGTTGGAATTTATCTACAAGGAATTTATAAAAACTAATTAGTTTTTTAGAATATTGACCCTAATAAATACTATTGTTATTATTTTCATACTTATGCATTGTACTTTAAGCATAGATGATCAAAAATTTGAAATAACTATTTTATATGATTTCCTATATAGTCATTAATTTTCTATGACAACTGTTTTAAAATAAAATTAGACTCAAATGAATATATAATATATGGAATTGATCAACAAAAATAATAAGTTTCATAATTAATAAGAAAATGACAATATCAATGAAAAAGGAGAAACTCGCAACAATAGCGCGGAGCTAAAGAGGAGGCGGGAAACTTTCCATGTAACTGATGTGCTACCATACACGCTTGCCGAGGGAGAAAGGGTGGAGTCTGGTTTTTTTCTTCTTTTTTTTGTGTGTGTGGTTTTAACTTTTATAAATCGTGATGTAAATGAAGTGGAACACTATGATAGACCCCATCTATTAAAAATTACAATCATTAAGACAAACTTCCTTACTATTTATGGGATACCTCAAATTTTCACCTCATTCTGGGTTATTTCCACGGTCAAATTGATTATGTGATAAAAAAATACAAAATTATGGAGTTTTTCAAATAAATTTTTTTTTTTTTTTGGACTCTCCATCATGCCTTTTGTCTCTTAAGAAACTCCCAATATCATCTTATTTCTATCGAGGCAATAGCATTTGAGTGTTAATAAGTCCCAGTGTCTTAGTACCACTAATATAAGGAATTTCAAGTATTTTTATTTGTTATGATTATATGATTTTTTTCTTTTTTTTAAGAATGTGAAATGTCGATTTCTGGGCTGTCTGGTTTACTTAATCCTTACTCTTTTTTATTTAATCCACTCTCGGTTCTGTGTTGTCTGGCTTCTTTATTATCTATTGATTTTGATTATACACTTCTTTTTAAAATTTTAGAACTAATGGTAAAAGGAATCTCCAATAATATTGGTCCGTCTAAATAAAGAATTAAGCTCATTCTTATTATCAACATTTTCTACTTTCTCCAATATAATTCTATTTCTCTATGTCAACAAAAGAACTTTCATTTTTTTTCATTCATTTACTTTTAAGTTCATTGTATTTTTTTTAGAGCAACTTCAATAATCTTTATGTTTCTTTGTGTCTTTTTTTAGTACCGTCTCATTTCTTATTTGCATGCTTAGTTTATATCAACGTTCAACCCATTTTAAAATGTGAGCATCTTGAGATAATTAGTGCAGTTATTAAACATTTCAATTTGAGAGGTAAACCTTTTTTAATTCATTTACTCTTGAGTTCATCATATTTTATTTGAGCGATTTTAATTATGCCATTTTAATATGATTTATACAAAAGAATCATCATTTTAAAATTTCTATAGATTTGCAATATTTTTATGGTTTGTATTTGTATGGTTTTCATAAATTGTGAGTTTATTTTTTCCCCTTTTTGTTTCAACTTTTGGTATTTGGTTCTCCTTGGGTTTTTTTTTTTCTTCTTTTAAATCACCTTTTATCATGGGATTTTCTGTGAATTCTCATTTTTTTGTTGTATTTTTTTATTTTTCTAATGCTTATCATTATGAGTTAATTATTTATTTTACTTCCATTGGGTTCTTTAAGTTCTTTTTGTGAGATCTTTTTATGGATTTTTCTTATTTCTTTTGTGGCTTCAGATTTTCATTTTTGAATATTAGATTATCATGAGTTGGTTTGGTTCTTCTAAATTTCTTTTATCATTGTATTGTCTATGGATCTTTATTTTTATATATAGCCTTTTTAATAAAATTTTATTTCATTTTATTTTATATTCATTTTATTATAATTTCTCACTTGTGATTGGTTTTTAGTTCTTTTTTTATTAAGATTTTTCATGAATTTGTGGGTTCTTTTGCCTTTGCCCTTTTGTGCTCTGTTTTTTAGTTTTTTTTTTCTCATGAGTGTTTAATTCTTTTAAATTGCTTATGTTTTTGAGTTGATTATGGATTTTCATTTTTATGTTTTATTTTTATGTGTCTTTCAAATTTCATTGGATTTTATTCATAGTTTTTATTAATTGTTTGTTTTGATTTTACTTTTTAGTTTTATTGATCATTAATCTTCAATTTTCATGGGCTTATATTTTTTTAAATTATATGGTATTAGGTATTGAATTCTTATGTACTTGTTTTTTTTTTTACTCTCTCTCAGACTAATACCTTGTGCATTTACTTTTAAAGAAACTGATCATAAAGTTTTTTTTTTTTTTATAAATTTTAATACTATGATTATATTGCCATTGCTAAGCACGGGCATGTTTTTCTAGTAGGGATTGAAAAGATATACAAATTTGGATCCTAAAAATTGAAATCTTGACGCTTGGATGCTCTTGATCTTTAGCGTTGGTGCTCATCATCTTTAAGAATTTTTAGTGCTTAATCAACCTTGTCTTGTGCCATCCCCCAATGTATTTGACTTGATTATGCATTTCTTGCACGCAAACAAAAACAAGAGAGATCAGGTGTTTCAATATATTGTTATCATTAAAATGTGATTTTGTGACCTAAGATCAACATTATCAGCACTAAAATGCAATATCCCTGTTCAGT
This sequence comes from Persea americana, assembly GCA_029852735.1. NCBI lineage: Eukaryota > Viridiplantae > Streptophyta > Magnoliopsida > Laurales > Lauraceae > Persea > Persea americana. The sequence goes on from CM056812.1 coordinate 5,185,254, forward strand.
TACAATTCCATTCCGCATTGCATTATATAAAGAAAAACATCTCTGGTGCTTAGTTCCATCCAAATACCGTAACTTATACTATTAATATTAAAAACCATTACTGAAAATTAAATTAAGTAATTTTTAAAATACTATAAATCAATCTATATGCTTAAGAATATCTAAAATAATCCTCGTTGGGTTATTTTTTTCGTATCTTTCTTCAATCTCTTGATATGCTTGCCTTTTCCAGTTTGCTTTCTTCTTTTTAGATACTTTATTGGTTTGTCATCATCTGTCGATTCTGAATTTTCTTTTTGTTCCTCCTCCAAAACTGAATTTGCTTTTTCTACCTGTGGAATGTTGTCATAAATTTTGTGATTTGTCCACTACAGCTTTGAATTCCCTTCTTAAAATTGTGTGATCAGTTATTTTTTATTTGGAACATATAGCTATTCCCGGTGAGAATGTTGATTTCATATGGCAATGAGTCTCCAATTTTCTGTTTCAATGAAGGCAAAGATAGATACTTTTGAATATTACAAAAGCAAAGATAGATACTTTGGAATGAAAAAGTAATTTTATTATGATATGAAGCTTACAACTGAGTATTTGGTTGTCAATTCTTTTGCAGTTATCTTCGGCAACCGTTTAACCCCACTGTCGAAAATGACAAAATTGGTGCTTTCAGTTTTGTCACGTACAGTAATCAGTTGTATTCTACACGTACAAAACAAAGACACAGAATGCATGCAATTCATGTTTATGCTAATGAAAATGACATATTTTTATGGAAAAATTAGTTAAATTAACATATTACCTAGGCGATGGGAATTCAGAGTTTGTGTCACTGTTTTCACACCAAAATTTATCTTCTGGTTTCACTTTTTTTAAACATTTATCACAAGCCACATAGTACCATCCCGACTTAAGATCGATGCTTGTTATATCTGCTACACATGTGAATGTATTCTCCTAAAAAAATAATGGTTAACTATTAATAATAATTGACAAAACTAAAATTATTATGAGTTATTATAAACTGAAATGATTACTAACATTCAAAAGGCAGTTAAAAAAAAAACACATGATTACAAAAAAGCATATAATCTGTTAGTTGGAAATCTGAATGCAACAAATAAGCTTATAAGCAAGCAGGACTTCGTAACATCTCCCAATAGGTCGCGTTTGTTTAAAATCGCAGTTAATATCTAAGCGTGAACTCATTACAGTACAAAAATTGCAGATGCATAAAAATGGACTTGTTACACTTATATGTCATATCATATATGCATACATACATGCACACACACATCTATAAGGTAATATGCCAAAATACCTCTTCAACTCATGGTTATGATAAGTAATTTATGAGAGTTTTGACGATATCATTACCAATGGCATCTTTAGCAACAGTGCCACCACCAGCTCCTCCGCACCTGTTATTCATTTCATTTACAATCAGGGTAAGAGAAAATATTTCCAAAATCCAAACGCAAACTACTGCTAAACCTTCCTTATTACCCAAAAGCTATTGACTCCAAATATAAATTATAGAAGCTAGATTGACCATAAGGTAAAAACTGATCAGCATGAAAAATAGTACGAAATTAGGCAATTTAGCGAACAGTTAAAGAAAAATAATCCCATCCTTAGTTTCCCATGCTTCCTCCCTACTCTAAATACATATAAAAGGCTAACCCCTTTTTGTTTACATTGGAGATATTTCAAAATGATAATTGAGATAAATTTAAAATTGAGCAACATTAGTACAAATTTAATAAAAAATTCATATAATCTCTTGTAAGCTATGGTATAAGTAACTAAATGGTCGGCTGAGTTGAAATGTTCAACTCCCATTCACCTATGAAGGTCAGCTTCACAGGATTTTTTTCACGCTCATCTTTTGGGTGCATATGGTGGCTTGTGCTAATTTTTCTTTGGGTAAGGATAACCTCATAACCTCAGGGAGAGAGAGTAACCAATGAAGTATACAAGCACCCAGTTAGCTTTGGTTTCAAAGCACATTGCAATGTTTGGGAGTTGTTTTTCAATATTACTAGCATTTGACCCGCGCGATGCGGCAGTAAAGCTGTTCGTCATTGTCACTCATTATAATTTAGTGTGAAAGTATCGAGAAATTCTTGCAAAGATAGGTGAGCAGATAAAGCTATTTGGTAATTTGTTTATCTCATTAATGCATACATACAAATTTAGTGTGAAAGAATCGAAAAGCCCTTGCAAAAATAGATGGGCAGCTTAGGTTATTTAGTAATTTTCTTTAAAGACAAGTGTCATGCTCTCATGCATTTCCTTGCCTTCTAATATATACTATAGAAGATAGATAAATAGGTTGAATGTTTATATGCTTCTTTCCCTTACCATAGGGTGAGGGACACTCCCCTTTTTGCACATAAAGATAAGGAAGTGTATCTCACTCTATGTACTAAAGTATATTTTGTATTTGAAAATGTCGAAAAAGGAAAGTGTCCATCACCATATAGTGAGAGAAAGATGCATATGAACATTCTCCGATAAATAGATAGATAGATAGATAGATGGGTTTCAATTTGGATAATGCTTTTCATGAAGAAGTCTCACTTGCATTGTGATGGATGTCCAGGCAGCTAGAAGCTCACCTAAGCCCGCCGCACCACCAAGGTACTATCTGCTCCGGCCGAGCAACACAAAACCCACTTGCCTCATGGTTTTATTTCAAGCATTACACTAGTCTCTCCTCTTCAACCCAAGACCTCTTGTACTAAATGTGTAGAGCTAGTGCTTAAGTTAGAGCTCGTTTATTATAGAGACTCGCAGACTGCCCGAGAATAGCTAGACTCGTTTAAATAACAAACGAATGGGATTAAAATTTTATTGTGATAAAATCACTAATAGCATTTTAATTTTGGAATAACCGTCAATTTGATCATTTTTCTTTCAAATATATCAATTTCGTGCCTCTAACTTTAAGTTCTCATAGACCCACCCTTAAAACCGAGCTGGGCCCTTACAAAGGCCCCGTCCCTTTACGAGATTTTCTTTGGTCCTTCCCCTTGTATAACCAATTACCGTTCCACCCCCAATCAAAATTATAGTAATTAATTTTAAAATTCTGAAAAAAAAATGTAAATAGAAAGATTTTAGGGTATAGATTAAAATGGTGTATTTTTCTCATATTGCAAAAATCAAATTCATCAAAAAAGATAGCAATAAATATGAACCATTGAAAAAAGTTCAAGATTTGATTGTATTTATGCAATTAAATTATCTACTTTTTTGTAATATTTATAAACCAAATTTGGATCTAATGGTTAAAATTACATTTTAAACTTATTTATATTTTTTGCATAATTTTTTTAAAATCAATTACTATAATTTTAATTAGGGTGGGACTGTAATTGGTTATGCAAAGGGAGAAACTGTAGTGAGCCCTCCCTTTACGATTTACAATCTCTACCCGGAATTGTTGGTTGGGCTTGGACACCCTATACGGGCCTTTCCATTTGTATCAGGCCTCAACCTGCTCTAAAAAGACAGACCCAAGCCCTACTTCTACACAGAGACGCATACAGACCACCATTGCTGTTTTCTCTCTACAGAAAAACCCTACTCAAAGCCAGTAATTTAGCTTGCAAAAATTTGAACCCAATATACCCCTTTTATATATCTAAATTGCTCTCCGAATTTCTAAGCTACTCTTCCTCTCTCTGTCTCTCTATCTCTACTATTTCTAATTTGAAGTTTTGATATGCTGACATGCTTTACCAATATTCATGATTGTTGTTGATAGGCATAACATTTGATATTGTTTCTTTAATGGGTAATTGGGTGTAGTTGTTTTGGCGTCTCAGTTGGTGTTTGCTTGAGATATTTGTCCTAACATTGAAGTTTAATGTGTTTTTGAAGTAGGGTTTCCTTGATGGAGTTATTTTTACAGGGTTGATTGTTCTTAGAGGTTGTTGAATATTGAGAAAAAAGAAAAAAGAATAGGTCAAACCTACATGAATTTTTCCTATTTGTGTGGAGATTTTGTTGTTTAATTATCTATTCACATTAGATTCCTATTTTTCCAGATTCTGAAATCCTTTTGAAGTCTCATCATTATCTCACTTTTTGGAGAATTAGCATATCTTCAATCAAATCCAATATATTTCTTTTTTCCTTTTTTCAGTGATGAGGGTGTCTAATTCCCCGTGCAAGTGAAGTCCCTACCTCCCTCACGCATCGGGTAAGTCAGGTAAAATGGGAGTTCGAAACCCCAACCTCTTATTCCTGAGCGATGGTCCTAGCCAACTGCGCTATCTCTCGGGGTTAACCAAACCCAATCAAACCCATTCATTCTCATGTCTTTATAAGTTGAGTGAAATGTCTATACAATAGGCATTCGATAGAAAATGGACAAAATATAATGTGTCAGGTTAATAGAACATAGTTTAAGAGTGATTTGGATTAAAAGAAGTTGTAATGACCGACGTAAATTAATAATATGAATTACGTTGCATTTCCTTGGAAATACCTAAAAGTTGATTATTTGAGATTGACAAATCTTCAGATTCAGAAAATTAATCTATAGAAAGAAATCACACGTGGAAGCATCAAGATGGTAAATATTATCCATTTTGTGGTGAAAATCAACCATTTCACTCCTTAGGCATGTGGGTTGGACACATGAGATCCAGCTCCCATCCTAAGTTTGGACACTTGTGGGTTGGACACAGGGTGTAGTAATCTTAATTAGAAAGAAACACTGTACACTGAATTGGGGCCACTAGGACTGTGCATGCCATTTAATTGCTAGGACATGAGTTTTAAAATACATTTGACTTTGAATTAGGATAAAAATTAAATTGTAATTTGAAAGATTTGAATTAATCTTTGATAAGGTTGATTATTCTATTTTACCTTTTCCACTCTTATGTAAATATGAGATTTTCCTTTTTCTTTTTCTTTTTTTTTTTTTTTGGGCTCTAGTAAACACTCACACGCCCTATACAAATTCCACACCATCAGCGCTAATGGAAATGTAGCCTCTAAATTCTTTTTCTCTAATTGAATAAATCAAAGCATACAATGTAGAATTCTAGAAGTTTTTTTATAACCTAATGCATCACCATCTGCGTCTTTACATCAATCAAATATATATAATTCAATTCTAGCCAAAACTAACAGCGTTATAAAACTAAATAAGAAAACAATAATAAACTAGCCAAATGGGTTTAGAATCCATAATCAACTAGGAAAAGGAAGAAAGTGAATAGACTAACTCCACAATATTCTGTCATGGAAAACAAATTAATAGGTTTAGTCGGATTTCATTAGACATTGATTTTGTAAACATTGGAAGAGAGTCCTCATACTGAGGACTTCATGGGAGGACAATTATAACTATAATTGGCTTTCATTTGACTGAAACCATTGCACTTTAAATGATATAAATACTATTAAAACCCTTATAAATGATATGGACTCACCACGAGGGGGTGGGGGTACAAGAGATTCAAATAATAATAAATTTGACTCTCCTTAACCAAAGATGTGTTGGAAATTTATGTGCATTTCGAAGTTACTTTGTTCCAAAGTCGTAAACAAACACTTTTGTGGGAGGTTGAATGGAAAAAGTTGAGACTAATTGTTCTTGGAAGGTTTTGTAGAGGCGGTGGGCTTTATTTATAAAAATATATGATGTTGGTAATGAGGAGAAAGTTTCGATTTGGGAGTGTAACTGGATTCCCTTCAAAAGTGGCATTAGAAAACCCTTTTCTCTAGTCTTTTATCCAAATCTAACGGTTAGGGACCTTCCTGATGATAACAAAATGTGAAACATGGAAAAAACTTAGGAGTATCTTTAGTAGTAGAAAAGATATTGTTGATATTATTAAGAAATATATTTCTAATGATAATTGGGAGGATAGGAGAGTGAAGACACACTATAAGGGTACTGGTGAGATCACTACCAAGTCGGCCTTTAGGATTATAAGTAATTATGACCCTAATACCCAAGTTGCATCTACGAAATGGAAGCATCTATGGAGATTGCCTATTCCTCAAAGAATCCTGCTGTAGATGGAAATGCCTAAGAACAACCATATTGGTATAGGAAGGCTGATTTTAATACTAAAAGAGTTGTTTAGTTGGAATCACAATTTCGGTTGTTAATTCATAAGTTTAATATCAACAGCTTAGCTGAGTGGTATAAAGAATGGACGGATTATTATTAATTCATAAGTTTAATCTCATTAGCTTAGCCGAGTGGTTGAATGAATGGGCGGATTATGCTCAATCGTTCCATTTTGCATTGGTAATTCCTCACTCACATGCCCGGATTCACTACAAGGAAAAAATATTTCTTAGTGGAAAAAACGCCTTTAACAGTGATTTTTTTTCCACAGAAACTCCTAGACAGCAGTAGAGGGGCCGAAAACGACACTTTTATCGGCAGGAAACAATTTCCAGCGCTAAATTTCTGCCACTAAAATGACTTTTAGTGGTGGAAAAAAACCTCCACTAAAAGCCTTTTTTCTCGCTACTTAAAGTCTTTTTTTTTTTTTTTTGCAGTAACCCTTGCAACCCAGTTGGCTTTTTTTTCTTTCTTTTTTTTTTTGTGGGGGGTGGGGGGATTTCCTTATAAAGGGTAAAAAAAATTTCTCAAGGTATCTAAAAGCCTTGGAGCTTTCAAATCACCAATGTGGGAACCAGTGACATTGATTCTAATGCAATAGGGTAAGATGGCCTTTAATCATCCTAATTCAATTACAGTACAACGGGTGCCCTATTATATATATATATATATATATATCTTAGCATAAATTTATTGCATGTCAATTGTTTTGGTGGCAATGTTTCTTAAATTGGAAGCTCTTGATATGTATGTTCTAATGACGAAATTAATACCATTAGTGGGTATCCTCCAGTTATATCTCCAGCACCAACAAAATCTTAATAATAACAATAATAATAAGTAAGAACACATTGAATCAAGACAATAATAATAAGTAAGAAGACATTGAATCAGGACTAAGTTGACCATCAGTTCTTCTGGAAAGTTCCTCAAAATAAAGAAACTAACCAAATTTGGAAAAATGTAGTATTTTTTGAGTTTTCACAATGATATCAAGAAATTCTTTTAATATTAGGACATCTTCGTAAGATCGTCAAAATTAGGATCTTATAAATAGAAAAACACGATTATATTGAAATAAAGTAAAAAACTAAAGTAAATGAAGAATCTATAATAATAATAATAAAAAAAGGTATTCACAGTATTGTCTATTTTATTAGTATTTATTTATTTTTGCTATTTAAAAAATAATTTATTTTCGAATAGCATCCCAAGAAAACACATCAAATTGTAGAATATCTCATGGGGCCCTGTCCATTCTAGAGACCTTTAAATGTCCTAAGAGAGGACCCCCAAAAAATGGGTAAAAATAAAAGATAAAAGATGATTAGAACAGAAAAGGAAATTAAAAAAAAAAAAAAAAAACCCTGTAAAATGAGGCTGCCATGAGAGCCAAGTGTATGATTATGCTACTCGGATTCATGCAAGTCTCCTCTTGTGCATCATCTTGGCCTTCTTGGGCTTCAATTTCAAATTGAAAGGCGAATTATACTCATCCAAGTTATTGAATGAGTTGTTCTCATTTGAGTGAACTCAGTCAGTGGGTGAGATGAACTCAGCATTCTTATTCTCCTTATTCACCTCCATATCCATCTCCATCTCAACTATTTGAGACAATTCGAAAGTATTACATCCATTATTCTCACTCTCATACAAAACCTGCATATTTTCAATTTAGACGAACTCCAGATTCACAATAAACTAATCACAAAAAAAAAAATCATAAATCTTGATCATTATTGAATTAATCAAATTTTCTTGTGTTTCACCTTGCATGGAATGGAGCAATGGCGATTTGGCTCGACTAGCATTCTTTCACACCTCATGCAATTGGGTCTAGTCTCATTCAATTTTGTTGGTGGTTTAGCTGCTTGAGGTCGCGGATTTAAGAATATCACTTTGGCATTATTGAGAGTATATGGCTGAAAAACAAATCAACCAAAAAAATTATTAGAAAAAGGACTAGGAATTTAAAAAAAAGATCATCTATGAAGTAAATAAAAATCTACGTGTCTCGGGTTTAGTACCCATACAAATCGTCTAGACTATTGGATCGATTGTGTATTTATTCTGGAGAGCGAGAACTCGTCAGCCGTTGATCAAGTGGTTGAGACGACGATTCAAGCATCCATGACCCTATATATTTAGGTGGGACCCAGGTGGGCCCCACAAGGGCCTCCCTGTTTTTTTTTCAACTAGTTTTGCGGTCTCATGCAAAACGGCCGCTGCAGGCTCTTCGGCATGTTTTCAGAAGAAACGAGAGAACCAAACGTGAAAATCTCACCTTCAACCTCCCGAAACATATTACGCCTCTTGATTGAATTCGTCATTTTCGCCCTTTGAATCCAACAAACAATACAACAACAACGCTTCCTTCTTCTTCGTATCTCTCTCTCTTTTTCTCTCTCTCTGTAGAACAAATAACAACAAGAGCAGAGACGGGTGAAATGTAATAACATACGTTTCAATCTCTGTAGGCTCTACTTTTATTGCAGCTTCCGGTTTCAGGTAAGATTTGAAGTTTGGATTCTTTCTTTCTTTTCTTTTTTTTTTCCAATTCTTTTAGTTGGTATTCTTGTGGGTTGGTCTCTGAGAGAGGAGTGGTAAGTTTTCTTGTTATTGCCATGAAAATGCTGCATGTTTTGGTGGTTCTGGAATTGGGTTTCTAATTTACATTGTTGGATTGAATTTTGTTGCATTGGGATATGGGTGATTTGGATATTGAATTGCAATTGCTGTTTGTCTGTTTTTTTGTTTGGTTGGTTGGTTATGGAGATGTTTGGATGTGAATCTCCAAGATAGAAAGCAAACCCAATTTTTCAGTCCTTTAGTGGGGCCCACTTATGATCAATACAAACCCTAATGTATGTTCCGTGTGGACTGATGCGTGTATCAGCTGACACCGATCCAGCCACTGTGCGCCATTTGGGTGAATCAGAACAAAGATTTGCACTTTGAACCATTTAGCTTCCAGGGCCGTAAAATAAGACCTTGTATGATTGGATTAAGGTGATACTTGGCCACCCTAAGTCCACATCACATCCCTCTTATCTTACCCTTGAGATTGGGGTGCATCTAGGTGGGACCCACAATACCAAATTTTTTTTTGTAATATCATGAGCTATTGAAGATATCTAGTTTTGGTTTCATGACAATTGCATGTATATGAATACCATTGCTGTTATTGCGTATCTGATGCCTATTTTTTATTTGCAATGCATCACATTTATAGTACGAAAAACTTCATTTGACGCCGCAAAAGGTTACAATCTCTATTTTCTTCAAAAAAAAAATTTGGTAAGTGATGATTCTTGAACAAATTAATGCTTAGAAAATAACCTTCACTGGGTTCAACTATTGGGATTTCTCCACTTCTTGTCATCTTGTTTATTCCATAGCATTTTGTGTTGTTTTGCACTTTACATTTTTTATTTGTCATTATTTCAGACATAGATTTTTTTCTCAATTTAACAAGTAGAATCATAACTTTTTTTATTCTCAATTTAACAAGTAGAACTTTTTAAGCCAACCCAAATTGATTGGTAAGAATAAGACAATGCCATTAGTTATTGTTTCATAACTACGTGGAAGATTTTTGTTGAAGTGTAGTTTTAGATGGCCATTTGAAACTTTATTTTGAATATTTTTGCAACTGCAGATTGCATATGGACTTTCTTTTCCAGTTGCATATATTGTGCAAAGAGAATGCCACTTTTCATGGTGTTTTATGAATGTAAAACTCAGTGTACTCTTTTCACAGGTGTAAGAATTGGGTAGCAGAGTATTTCAACTTCTGTAATTCAGCCAGAAAAGAGTGCACTTTGGTGAGATTCAAGATGAGTATGGCTATTTCCATGAGGGATTTGGATCCTGCTTTTCAGGGAGCTGGACAGAAAGCGTATCCTTCAAATGAATATCAAAGAAATGAATGAACTTCTACCCCATCTTTTTATAATTCTTCATATCAATATTGATAGCTGTTCTTATGCAGCTGCACAAACACTTTGCTACATTTGCGGACATGTCAATATATGGCAGGGATGAAACTGGTCTCTGGATATCCGAATACCAGAAGATCCTGACTGAAGAAGTTGAGTACATGTCCATGATTTGGACCTTTTTTTTTTTTTTTTTTTTAATTCAAATTCAAGTGTGAGTCTGGGTCCATTGCATGGAATAATAAAATTGGGTTCGGGGTCTGGATATGAGTCTACTGAGTTCATACCCAAGGACCTGAATGCCTGAATGGCTGAATGCCATGCAAAATACTTGATATGCATGCATATCATTGTTACAGATACCATTTTTGGGAAGTTGCTGTCTTGAGAAATGTCAGGATATTTTCAAATTTGGGTGTTTATTGGGATATCATGGGAAAATTTTACAAAAGAATAAATTAAAACACTAAGCAAATACAAAATATTGTTAAGATTTTTTTGTTTTCTGATTTTTCTTTTTTTTTATTCCAAATTTTATTGTGTTTTTTCTCGTAATATTTTCATTTTCTGAGATTTGAAAACTCCATAATGTTATGGAGAAAATACTGTTGTAGATAAATATCGTGATATTTTCAAGGTATCGCCAATATTCGTGACTGTGATGTATATTATTATTATTATTATTATTATTGCTATTATTATTATTATTATAAGTGTTGGGTTCTAGTTTGGGCCTTGAAATTAAATTTGGGTATGGGTACAAGTCATGTACCCTTGACGTGTGCTTGTTTTCCCTGAATATATGCTTTTGATGATGGTTTACTGTTCGCATAACATTCAAATCACCATAAAATATTCAGCGGTCATGGTTTCAAGTCATATTGCCAATAAAAAAAACATAAAATATTTAGTGGGAGTTGAACTAGTAGCAGCATGGGGTTTGCATTGTCAAATAGATTTTTTTTTTTTTTTGGCCAAAAATTATGCAATCCTTGACAAAAATTAGTGGGATGGAGATTTGGCGCATAGAAAATTTTACTCCAGTTCCTGTACCGCAATCTTCTTATGGAAAGTTCTTCACAGGAGATTCATATGTAATTTTGAAGGTATGTTGTCACCATTTTTACGACATGTATGTCATTTTGCTTTCCAATCATTGTTTTATGAACTCTTTTTCCACACAAGCCTATATCATGGTCTAAAGTTGCTCACTGTCACGGGCTTGTGTCACACCTCTCTCTTCATTGGCATATGGCTGAGTTGGGTGTGTGCACAAGTGAATATAGTGTTGCTTTTAGAAGTTTCGAGCAAGTGATCATTTTTATAAATGCGTAGTCTATACAATATACTCTATTTTTAAAATGTGGAGTATGTTGTTTTAATATGATATGGAACTAATTAGTCAGATAAGTGAGTAAATGATAAACTAGAACTTTGGAGAAAGGTATTGACTTGAAACATCACATCAAAGGTTCAGTCAAGTTTGTTGGATCTGAGAGTGAACGTGAAGTGAAGCATTGGTCCAAATTGAAAATATCTTAGCACCATAGTGTGACAGATTTTTGATATCTAGGAGCAGTTATATAACCAAATGAAGGCTTTGAAGTTTAAGAGCTCGAGAATATTGTACACTTGTCATTAAACTTTGATGGCATTAAGTCTAGGGTTATAATCTGATGGGGACCAAGTTTCATCCACTCATTGGCGGCCAAAAAAAATTCAAAATCTTCCACTCATAATCCATCCTGAAACCTTCCCCATCCCTATTCCCTGCCACCACCTGTGAATGGATGGTTCTACATGGCCAATGAAAAGGGGGTAGTATGTGTGTTGGCATGTGGGCCTGTGGCCCACACTTGATGGCCACAAAAGAGCCTTAAGAGCTCGTTGATTACGTTGACCGAGTATTTCTCCATATCTCTCTTATTTTGTTGATGAACATTGCAACGAATATGAGGGAATGTTTCCCCGAGAAGCTTGCATTCTATCGTTGGGATTCTTCATTCTTGTGATAAAAGGTATCCCTCTGGTTTATGGAAGATACAAGAGATAAATCAAGTGATAAAGAAAGATATCAACGATCTGATAAAACTGAGCTTCTTGCTGATCCCCAGCCCTGCCGCATCTTCCCTGATTTCGCTGCTTGTTTATCTTCCCTGTGTCTTGTAGAAGAGTTGCACATGTTTGCTAAGTATGAGGGATCAATTGTCTCTATATATAGAAATCATTTAGAAAGTCCAGAGCTCTGTTAACCTTTGAAGATGTTCAGCCAGCAGCCAGATGCCAACTGGGCCTACTTAGATGCATGAGAATCATAGGGGAGAGGGGATGGAAAGGCTTGATGTTGATAATGGTGGGTTGAACATGGTCCCTATCGGTCATCCTAAGCCTTGATTTAAGGGCCTCAAAGTTTGACAAAGTTTAACCCTTAGGAAAGTTCGTTTTTTATGATGCAATTGGATGCGAGTCACGGTTGGATGTGTTCAATTTATTCATGGTAGTATGAGGGTGTTGTATTAGTCATAGTGGGCCACTCAAGCTGAACCTCTTCTACCTTTAAATAGCTTTGGTCTCTCTTGATAATTTGCATCTTGTACATATATAGGTAATTTTTCTTGTGCCCTAATTTAAAAAAAAAAAAAATCTATAGTGAGAAACTTTTGCAAATTTAATGGTTAGGAACTCCTATGTGGGGCCCACCAATGATCAATTGAAACCATTCACACTCATCCTTGTGAATTGGCAGGCATCTCCAATTTACATTTATCCAACTATTAATCCTCCTTCGATTTTAGCACAAAACTTCTCAATATCTGAGCTAATTATTGAGGCCCATATCACTGGTTAGGTTGATATGATGGTTCCACTCCAAGATCATTCTATTCTTCCCTCCCAAGTATTGGTGTGATTGAGATGGGGGCCATGGGGACCTCTTGCATATTTTATTTTTACTTTGGGGCACGGGGGTGGGAGGTTGCTTATAGAAATGGTCCTTACCATATCATCCTGATTCTTGACTGATGGATCTTTACATAAAAGGATGGTGAGAGTGGAGCTTGTGTTGTCATGGAGGGCTTACATGAGGATCCTAAATTTAAATTGTGTACAGAGATCGCTAGATAGTTTATTAAAAAATATGTTGAAATGGTTACTGGACTTTATTAGAAGAAATGAAAACACAACCACAACAAAGGGAATGAATCCAATTCAAGCAAACTTTATCATTAGGAAGCTGAACTTTAGTGTCTAAGTTTGACATTGCTTAATATGGTAGTTAATTATGTAAATAATTAAATCCTAGCGAGACTCTGGTCTACTACAATATCCTGACCAAACTATATAGTCAATTAGTCTAAATATCCATATATTAATGTCAAAAGATATTGGAAAACTTGGGTAAGATATATATATAAATATATATTTATATATTCAAACGTGAGGTTTTCGGTTCTAGAATGTTACCAAAAACAAGAAAGGCAACATACTCAATGCACTTGCACAGCATGACTATCACAATATGTATGGAACTCTTTATTTATATACTTTTGAAGTTGATCAACTCAGCTGGTTGGATTCAAGTAAATTGAAACCTAAGAGGACTGCGCACTGATTTCTGCTAGAAACTTCTGATTTAATCCTAGTGCAAGACATCTTGATACAGGTTCTATAAAAGTTGTCTATCCTTTCAGAAAATTTAAGCATTGCACCTGAAGATATTTTGTTCTAGACTTGATTGCAGTTGTCAAGAAAGGGAAGAAAATTGCATCTTACCGTGAATGTGTGGGAACAGTGACTTGTCTTTTAACTGATAGTGCTTTTATAAACTTCAATCATAACTTCTCGAGTCATTTGAACTGATATTCTTCTATGAACTTTAATTGTCTTGTGTGCACCAGTTTCCATGCAGCTCATTTGTGATAATCTCTCTCTAGTTTACCTACCCTGCCTTGCCTGGAAAAAGGTTATAGCAGATGATTTTTCTCCCAGCTTTCTAAACTCTCTCTTTTTTGTGCAGACAACTGATTCAAAAAGTGGTGCTCTTCGTCATGATGTCCATTATTGGCTTGGTGAAGATACAAGTCAGGTAAAATTTTAAAGCCTCTCTGTTCATGCCAATCTCTTTGCCTTGAAAGCCAATTTTCCCAATATCCAGATGATCATTGTTTGATAGCTCCTTTTCTGCTAAAACAAGTAGGATGAGGCTGGTACTGCAGCCATCAAAACTGTGGAACTGGATGCAGCTCTTGGAGGACGTGCTGTTCAATATCGGGAGGCACAAGGTCATGAAACTGAGAAATTCCTGTCTTACTTCAAACCATGTATCATGCCTCAGAAAGGTGGGGTAGCATCTGGGTTTAAGCATCCTGATGCTGAGGAGCATGAGACCCGTTTATATGTTTGTAAAGGGAAGCGTGTTGTCCAAGTTAAAGAGGCAAGTAACTATACTAGCTGATCACATGATGAGAATAGAAATTCCATTCAGTTTTTACCTGAATTTCTAGACCTTGATGGTGTCTTTTATCAGGTTCCCTTTGCTCGATCATCACTCAGTCACGATGACATATTCATTTTGGATACCAAATCCAAGATTTTTCAGTTCAACGGATCCAACTCATCTATTCAGGAGAGGGCAAAAGCTCTCGAAGTTGTCCAGTTCATCAAAGATACTTATCATGATGGGAAGTGTGAGGTAGCTGCCATCGGTAAGTCAGCTATTCATTTGGAGTGACATGTTGATAACTTTACCATTGGCATCAACCTGAATGGATTTGGTTTAATTTATTGGATTATATTTTACATAGAGGATGGGAAGTTGATGGCTGATGCTGACACTGGAGAATTTTGGAGTTTGTTTGGTGGTTTTGCTCCACTTCCAAAAAGGGCTGCCGCTGATGATAATAGACAACATGAGGCCTTTCCTGTACAGCTGCTCTGGTAAGTTGGTCCTCATTAGGTCATCGCAGTTGACAACAATTCCAGAAGACATTCTCTAAGTTAAAGTAGTAGTTTCCATGACTGTCATCCCTTACCAATTTGATTTTCCGTATGACATTTGCTTCATCCTCCTCAGAATCTTATTGTTAAGAAAAGAAAGTAAAAAAAAAGTCCTTTTTATAACTATTTTTTAAAGAATGAGACTTTTGGGAAAAATGGTCATGGTTTGTAGGTTACTTCTTTGTTCTGATGGCTGATTGTTGGTTTTCAGCATTGAGAAAGGGAAAGCAGAGCCCATGGAGTTTGATTCCTTGGGAAGGGAGCTGCTGGACTCGAACAAATGTTACCTGCTAGATTGTGGAGTAGAAGTGTTTGTATGGATGGGCAGAAATACTTCTCTTGATGATAGGAAAAGCGCAAGTAAAGCTGCAGAAGTAATATAAGAGGCTTGATTATCATTTTGTCCTTCTAATCTGTTGCCTATAATCTTAAGCAAATATGTCCTTTTAATCTGGAGCAAATATGTTATGGTTGTTGCCTATCATCTTTGTTGTTTGTGCAGGAGTTAATTCATGGTCCTGACCGCCCCAAAGCTCATGTAATTCTCAGTATTGAGGGATTTGAGACTGTGATGTTTCGACTAAAATTTGATTCATGGCCGCAGACAACTGCTGTTACTGTATCCGAGGATGGTAGAGGCAAAGTTGCAGGTCAGTAAATAAATTCTTCCTTATATGTGCATGTGGATGGGCAAATGGGTGGTGCAATGGCTGAACCACTGATGGATCAGTGGTAGAGGCACCTCTATTTCACAGTACCAACTAGGGATCAATCCCTAGTCCCCATGCTAGGAGTCCCACTCCCTGGCCAGTGAGCCAAACTAGCAAAAGAGAGAAGGTGGTGGGTGCAATGTGTACAATGTGCATGTGGAGTCAACACAAAAGTTGTGTTGGTTCCATTCAAGAGAAATGTTTTGAAACTGAATGAATTGTAAATCATTAGTTGGTAAGATTTTTTGACAAAAAGTAAATAAAAAATACATAAAATGTACAAAGAAATCTATAAGAATGTATGTGTTTTTCTATATCATGTCATAATGGATGCATATTGTAGAATGTAGAGCATCACAAATCCAAAGGCTCCAAAGCACAATGATTTTAAAGTTCAAGTTCAATAGATATCAACATCAAACCCTTTATCCGACCCATCTTACCATCTTATGCATGGAATCCAAAGCTAAATCCTATCATCATTTTTATTAGCGTTTTTCTTTCCTTATTGTTAGGATTTCAGTTTGAAGTTTAAAATTTGATTAGGATATCTATTAGTTTCCTTCTTAAGACTTTAATTTGTTTGAAGTTTGAAGTTAAAATTTGATTAGGATTTTTTTCCTTAAATTATGGTAGGGATAAGATTAGCTAGAGATTAAGCTTGTTTTTCATTTACTTACAAATACCCATGTAAGCCAATTGGCCAAGTTAGTGGTGAAGATATTATTGTTATGAGTTCCTTTTTGTTTTCGGCATGAACCCTACATAGGTTTTGCAAGAACCTAATTCTTGTTGTAGTGGTTGCCAAAGGACCTTGATCTTACTTGCATCAGATCAATATGGGAGTAATATTGGTTTGCATCAGATTGGTATCAAAGCAAGTTCTCATCCCATCAAGGTGATAGAAAAAGTAAGATGTTTGCTTCCGATGATTGCGAGAATCCCTCCACAAAGCCATTGTTTGGATCATCGAATGGACAAACCCAACCATTTGATTATTTGAAAGTGGATTATGCCAGAATATTGCTTATAGAGATCCATGATTGCTTCAATGTAGCAAAGGAACATACGAGCAAAATGTCACAGATTCTTTATTTGTTTGCCATGGAATAGGATAAATATAGAGTGAAACAAAATCTAACGGTTGCATTTTTTTTACTCAAAAACGTGTTTGCAGAGATTGCAAGCGACAAGCGTGGATTGCCAAGGACAACTTATTGGCCAACGTATCCTTACCTGTCACTCTCCGCAAACACGTTTTTAAGTAAAATAATAATAATAAATGCAACCGTTAGATTTATCTCAATCTATCTTTATTCTATTCCATGGCAAACAAATAGGCCCTCAGGTGGTGGCCTTGTGGGACATATAATGAATATTGACTCAGAAGATCCTATTGTAGAAAAAGATTATACGGAGGAAAACTCTACTGTAGGTTCCATCTAGAAGATGAAGATGAGTGGAGCGGATCTTACAGGTATGTTATGATATTAAGCTTCAACCAAATGCATCAAATGGGTTTGACACAACTGATTTTGTTGTTGGAAACTTGTGAGCTACCACATGTTTATCAATGATAGCCAGCTCATGGAGGCAGCCAAATCTAGTGAACGCATGAAAGCAAATTTCAGATCGAGTGGTTATTTTGAGTGTCTAGAGAGATTCCACCATTTAGTGGCAGCTACAACATGATTTAAGAAAAAAACAAAAGATCCAACCATCATTTGTCTTCAGAATGGAAGATCCGGAAAAAATTGAAACATCATATCTGTGTCATGGTATGTTTGGTTTTTTTATCCTGGAGAAAAACAAAACCACCAACAAACTTGAGGGCGGATTTCATCCAATCAAGAGGGATTGATGCAGTGCTTGGACATGGGCCCGCTAAAGTCCACGATAAAATCCGTGGAAGGCCCATCTTATGCATGGAATCAGACCGAGCCAAATCTTATTATTCCTTATAACTAGGATTATAGTTTCCTTATTGTTAGGATTTCAGTTTGAAGTTAAATTTGATTAGGCTTTCTATTAGTTTCCTTGCTGTTATTAGGATTTTAGTTTGTTTAAACTTTAAAGTTTGAAGTTTTGAATTTGATTAGGATTTCTTTCCTTAAGTAACGGTGGGATAAAATTAGCTAGAGTTAAGTTTGTTTTTCATTTATTTAGAAATACCCATGCAAGCCAATTGGTGAAGTTAGTGGAGATATTATTTTTGTTAAGAGTTCCTTCTTGTTTTGGGCATGTGCCTTGTAAAAATTTTGCAAGTGAGATATCATACTCTGCATTAGATTGGATCAAATCATACGATCTACATCAAGTCTCTAAGCTTTATCCCAGGGCTCCTATTTTGGGAGAAATGCCTAACTAGCATTCTAGTGGCTCAGCTTTGAATATTTGACTTAGTTTACATGCAAGATCAGTTAAGCCTTCTCAAGTTTAAATCCTTCATCCCATCTAATATCACAATATATATTTTATTGATGCTAGCTTTACCTTGTTTTGTCTTGGTTGCAAACTAAGCCAAATTGTTGATGGTTAGCCAACTCCAAGAGCAGTGTGCTAGTTAGCCTTGGGGAGTCTCTAATGTAAGCTTGATCTTGGGTTTCTTATATGAAGGATGCCAAACTAGCACACTGCTCTTGTAGTTGGCTTACCTTCTAAGTTGTGGCTAAGTTTGCAAACAAGACAAGCTAGCCTTTTGCATGATTGCTTAATTCAAGTTATAGTTTATATTATTTGGGTTTGAAAGGTCTCAAACAAAATTTGAAAATAAAGAAAGAAAGAAAAAACAAAACAAAAAAAAAAAAAAAAATTCCATCAGTTACGATTTTGTACATAAGCATGGCACTAGTTGTTTTAGGAATTCCAACATTCAAGTTTTATACACTCCAAGCTGTAAATTGTAAGATTCTCGAAAGAAATCGCAAGGTTCTTAGGGAAAGCAATTTAAGCATAAAATTCAAGTTGTTTACCATTAGACTCTTTTCAAGTTCTAAATCATATAATTTTGATAACAATGTCCCATCACCCTTGGAAGCCATTTTAGGAACCTTGGCTTCTTTCGAAAAATGTGTACAGTGGGCAAACTCTCTTGAATCCAAATTGTCTAATCCCATCCTCTGCAGATAATGACATGCTTGAATGTCATTTTGATCAGAGTGATATTCGCTTTTGGATTGGCATAATGCAGGTGTGATTGACACTGATCTCATTTCTGCACTACCTCAAGTCAGTGCAATATTTTGGAATTTGAAGATAACAGAGAGAGAGAGAGAGAGAGAGATTCTCAAATTTAAAGTTTGATTCTTTGAGAGCCTTTCGACTACTTGGTGCATGCCAATGCCATTGGGATAGGGAGATTAGAAAGGGGTGTCATGGATTGGGGGCTGGTGAAACTTCACCTCTCTTTGATGACTGCAGTCATGAGATTGACACTAATCCAGGTGTTAATCACTGTTGGGTTTAGCACAAAAAATCCAATTTATCTGAGGAGTGATAATTATATATAGTTGATAATTTTTGTTCACTGTCTCTGGATTGAAGATCAGTTTTCTAACTTATAAAATGTTTATTCATCTCAATTTGGCAGCTCTTCTGAAAAGGCAAGGGTTAAATGTCAATGGCCTTGTGAAAGCTGATCCAGAAAAGGAAGAACCTGAACCGTATATTGATTGCACAGGCAATCTGCAGGTGATGTTTTTATGGTTAATTTAATATGGTTTTTTTTTCTGGTATCTGCTGCTGAGTTTCTTTGTTATCATTTTTTTTTTTAAATTGTGTATTGCTGAGTTATTTTGGCTCCACTTTAGTGCATTTTTTATGTAGTGGAACTATCAAAATTAACACCCTCATTTATTGAGGTAAACCAACTTGCAGATTGCCAGATTCAGTTTCTAAAATTTTCAGCTTGGATGCACAGGTGTGGCATGTGAATGGCCAGGAAAAGACTCTTCTTCCATCTTCTGAGCAGTCAAAGTTTTACAGTGGAGATTGCTATATGTTTCAGTACACATATGCTGGAGAAGATAGAGAGGAATATCTTGTTGGCACTTGGTTTGGGAAACATAGTGTCGAGGTGAAGAATTCACTTAGCAATCCATACTCAACAATGTGTTTTACCTTTTATATTTTTGGCAGCTAGGATATTTTTGAAACAGCATATACAAGGTATCCATTCTTGTCCAGAACTAATAAATAAAAAATTGAAGATATACTAATATAGAAAAGTTATAGGAAGTGAAGGTGCAATAATTTCAAACATTACATACATAAAGTGCATAGCAATCAAAGACTAGATGGATGCTTGAATATGATAGCTAGTTCAGGCATGCGGGTCTCCTCTTTAGCTAATATGTTTGCCAAGCCTCTCTTCTTACATGCTTTAATATGATCTTTATGTAGTTTTACAGCTTAACTCATTGAGAATAAGCAATGCCTTTATAGTTCATGGGATTCCTGCAGTCACAGATCACTGGTCATTTTCACCTGAGTCTGGTTTTTCCTGAAGGCCCTATCATTGCAGTTTTGAATAGATGGTTGCTGGTTTTTCCAAACATGTCATCCTTTTATATGTGCTCAAGAATTTCTTTCCTACTTTTTAAGAGATTGATTGATCTTGTTCATTGATATTCCTTCTTGATTAGGACACAAATTTCCTGATCTTCTGATCTAGTGTGGTCATATACAATTTACTGGCTACATCGTTTGCCCCAAAGTTATAAATGCGCCTCCTTTATTTGTGCAAAACACCTGTGATCCATCCTCCACTTCCCCTCTCTCTGTTGGATCAGCACGCCCCTCAATTTGAGTTAACACTCATTGTTGTACTGGGAAAAAGAGAATTTTTTTTTTTTTTTACCTTGAATGCCATTAAACTCTGAGGTCCATTGATCAAGGGGTTAGGCAACTTTGATGGGGCTGATTTTTTGCTGCATAATGCAATACTTTGAGTTGGTGATTCAAAATTAATTTTATGCACAAGTCTTGGATCCGATAATAGTGTTGAGTATATCTCGATGGAGCCACAACAGTACTTACAAAAGTGTTTGGAATCTCAATCAACATGTCCTTATACTCGGTACAATGACGTTGAGAAAGTAGGCATCTCTGGAAGTTACAACTCATAGGGGCTCTTTTACTTGGATGAATGTCTGAAAATGTTATTCATGCTGTTACTGCCCATTTTCTAATTAATTGCATCGAATCTCATGTATTAAATGGTAAAACCATAAAAGTTCAATTTGAAGCTTCTTCCTGATGATCTTCTTTTTCTTGTCGATGATCTTCTTTTTCCTGTCTTTGCTAAAATACTTGGTTGTGCATATTTTATATAGTCGAAGATCATCAAGATGAATTTATACTAAATCCATAAATAATCTTTTTGGGATATATAGTCTCAGAAAATATGCTAAACTTTATGTTACGGGAAAGGATAGCAAACAATATCTCTCTATTGGATGTTTCATTTTCTTTAACAATGTTCCCTTCTCTAAAAAAATGTCGAGACGTTTCTCCTCTAAATCAATTTAGGCGTAGTGTTCTAAGGTTTTGGAGGGAACTGATTCTGCAATTACTTCTTAAGACCGTCTACCTTTTGGCTTTGGTTCCTCAATTCCCTTTTCAAAGTGATGAAGTTTCCAAAAGAACTAAGTTCCTCTTTAAGAGTGACGAAGTTTATGAAAGGGACAAAGTTGTCTAGATATGTACTCAATGGAAAATAGGATTGATTCAGACCACCTCCCTCATTGGATCAACATTCAGCTGACATCCAGGATCCAGGCAGTTCATTTTCTTCTCATATTGATGATTTTCTTGATTGGCCTTACACAAAGGGAAATGATCTTGTACTAAGCATCATATCCCTAATTTCTTTTTATCAGTATATATCTCCATTATCTCATCTATTCTCTATTAATATTCTGTCAAGACTTCGGGATGCATTATCTCATTAAAAAATGGAACTCCTTTGGTTACTAAAACACATATTCTTGAGAAAAATGGTATTAGGGAGTTGACTAGTCTTCCAGTATGCAAACTAATGTAGAATGTAGGTGAATGTACACCTTGAAGTTTAAAGCATATGGGTCTATTAAGAGAGACCTTGAAAATCCAAACTAGGGCACCATTTGGATTTGTGTAGATTGACAGGAGGCCTAATAATGAAGTTGAATTCAATCAGGCTTGCGACTAACTATTCTTGGCCGTTGTTGTCTATGATACTAGGATAATTGTATATGACAGAGTTGCTAGCTAGTAATCCCAAAACCAATTGGTGGTAGGAAACTACACAAACAACTACTTAACACCCCACCTCGGGTGGGATACCGCCCCGATCCGAAGCACACTCGGATCCGAAGCACATGCCCACATAAGACTACAACGCGTCATGGGGCCTTCTTACCCTACGCACTTGCGCTCGCAATAACACACAACGTGGCTTGGGGTATTTTTTCCTGGCATGGTTTCAAACCCGGGACGTGTTGGCTCTGATACCATGACAGAGTTGCTTGCCGGCAATTCCAAAACCAATTGGTGATAGGAAACTACACAAACAACTACTTAACAGTATATGCCTAGCACACTTTTACCAGTACTTGTTCTCAATACTGCATCGATATCCTACTATGTTGAGCCAATTTTTTATATAGTTCAATTATTTTCCTAATTTTCTACATAAAAATTGTCAAAAAGATATTTAATAATGATAATTTCATCAACTTTAAATGTTCTAAAGAAAATAAACCTTGTATAAAAGTCTTATTATAAAATATGAAATTTCTCTGATAAAAAATAACGAAATTTCAGGTCATGGATAAGATGGTTGTGTCCATGTTTGTGTCGGACGTGTCCTATATTTCCAAAAGTGCAAAGCATATTTGCAGTCCTTGTATCTGTGGCCATATCGATATCCATATCTGGGTGTCATAGGCCATTGTAGTAACTGATGGTGAGGAATAACTTTTCTTTCCAGAATCTGGATGAAGTTTCCATGATCGGCCTCTATGGTTTACCTCCAATCAAGAAAAAAGAAGAAGATCAGATCAAAAACCAGTTGGCTAAAGAAGGCAATCTATGGCCTTAAACAATCTCCTTGTGCTTGGTTTGACAAATTCAATCAAGTGATGTTATTGGTTTAGTTACAAGCAAGGTCATGTAGATAACACTTTGATTGTTAAGAGGGAATTGGTAATGGCACTATCTTAACTGTTTATGCTGATGATATTGTTTTTACAGAAGATAGTATGAGAATTCAACACTTGAAGGTGTTTCTCGGAAAAGATCTTGCTATCGAGGACCTTGGTTTCTTAAAATATTTTTTAGGGATATAAGTTGCAAGGTCGAGGAAGGAAACTGTGATTTCTCAACAAAAATACCATCAAGTTCCTCAGTGGTACTAGTAAATTGAGCAAAGATTACTGAAATCCCAATTGAGCTCAATCAACTTCAGCTAGATTGTGATGATCTATTGGCTGATGGAGTGAGGGTTACTTTTATCAAAGACTTGTGGATAATAATTATTTTTCTAACTATATCTTGCCCACTCATTTCCCGTACAATGAGCGTAGTTAGCCTGTTCACGCGTTCCGTCAGATAGGTTATTTAGATGTTGTGCCTCATGTTCTCTGATATCTTAACGGCTCCCTTAATTATTATATTATTTATTCCCATCATGGATGTATTTGTAGTGAGAAACATGTACTTTTGCAAACTGCAGAGATTCACATCTGATAGATGCTGTATTGCAGGTTATTGTACTCAAATTAAAAGAAATCTTGTATCATGAAAGAATAAAAGCAACGAGCAGTTGCTCCTTCTAGTGCTGAGGTTGAGCAACGTGTTTAAGACTTTGTGGCTTTGAATGCCACTGGAGTTCTTATTGTGGCATAACTTTGAGTTAGATTGTGTTTGTGACTAATCCTTGTTCAAGTGGGATTAGGTGACAATTCCGTCGAGATGTGGAGAATCCAACTGTGGGTTCTTTTTATAGGTTTTGTTATCTAGATTAAGGTATTCCAAAATCTAAGGCACTCACAACTCACCTGGGATTGCAGATCTGACATCACCATTGATTTACATCCATGGTAAACCCATTCAGCGGGATCTTTCATATAGTACAGCAGCATATGGCACATGTGAGTTGTTGTAATTAAAAATCCTGTTGAGTGAATCAGGTTTTGTATTTCTTTTGTGATAATACAACTCCAATCCATATTGCTTCTTATCTCATTTATTTTGAATGGACTAAGCACATGAGATTGTGATTGCCACAAGAATCCCAGAGACGGTGACGAGTTTGGTTGTAGACTTGCAGTAAATAAGGTCAAAGTATCAACCAATAACATAGTGATAGGTGTTCCTAAGGTCATTTTCATTGCGCATTCTCCTAGTTGGCCATGATCTACATTCACACTCCTACAAGAGACTATACTATTGCCATTATAATAAAATTAGTCATATGGTTAATTCGTTGTCATCATCTTAGCCTTGCCCCTTTAATTTGGGGTTGATTACTACCCTCTTTTTTTATCAGTAATGGTGAGATATATTATGATAATGAAAGTTACAACCAATTGCAATTTACCAACAAAAAAGAGTGATGGTGTAAGCGTGATACACCACAGTCCAACACATAATATTTAATCTAAGGTTGGTTTCTACAATTTAACTGCCAAAAAAAAAAAAAAAACTACGTCCAAATTTGTTTAGCTTTCTACCTCGGGTGAATGAAAGTGTATTCTCCAAACTATTTACATTGTGAACTCTCCAAACTAGGCACAACTGGCCTTCATGTTCCATCTGGAAGGGGAGTGTTGATAATATCATCATCAACACCATCATCAAAGCCTTGTCCAAACAATGTTGAGGTCGGCTACATAAATTCCTTCTTCCCAGTGTCAAGGATATGCACATTTTTTCTCATTTTTCACTTGCAAACTACCTTTTTTTTTTTTTTCTCATTTTCACTTGCAAACTAGGGTACTTCTGCAGGAGACGATGCTGATGTCATTATAAGAAAGTGTAACTAGTCATTTAAGGCTAATTCATTGCCATTATTTTAGACTTATCAGATCAATATGAGGTTGGTTTAATTAGTTCTACAATTTAATCAACAAAGTGTACATATTTGCTTATCTTTCCACCGGGGCACATGAAAGTTAGAGTTATAACCTGATCTCTCCGATTGACAATCTCCTCTCTCTTTTCTTCAATTCTTTCCTTTTCTTCTCATTGTTCTTCTTCCACTCTATCAAAGCAAACCAGAATCTGATTTATCATTTTCTAGTTTCTACTGCTTCTTGTTTGTTTGGAGAGATAAAATTTTACCATTTTAAAAGAAATAGGTGAAATTGAATTTTTGAAAAACAAAAATTGCATGCTCCACCACTTCTTGATATCTATGCTTTGCAGAATATTTATTTAATCCAAAAGCACTGTTTCAACATGCAGGAAGAGAGGACTGCAGCAATCTTGCTGGCTAGCAAGGTGGTTGAGTCTTTGAAGTTGCAAGCTGTTCAGGTGATACTTTTAACTGGTAGGCTTGGTGTTACATTTAGTGGAAGCAATATCTTTATATTCTTTAATGTATTTTTTCTTCATAGATTCCTGATTTTGCATCTACAGGCTCGCATTTTTGAAGGAATGGAGCCCATTCAGTTCTTTTCTATATTTCAATGCTTTATTATGTTCAAGGTTTGTTGAGATGTGTTGCAAAATGGATTTTTTTTTTAAACTTTTTTTAATCTAAAAGCACATAATTTTCTTATAAGTTTCTTCTGATGAGTTTCAAACACAAGTTACTCAAAAACTTCACAGGGTGGCATTAGCTCGGGGTATAAAAGTTACTTGGCGGAGAAAGAACTTACAGATGATACGTACTTAGAAGATGGGATTGCCTTATTCAGAGTACAAGGTTCCGGTCCCGAAAACATGCAAGCAATTCAAGTTGAACCGGTATGCCTTGCTCAGCATAACTTCTACCTCTTTCTGAATGAGTACCTGTGTAGAATGACTCCTTGGACAGTGGTTTATCGAGGAATTTCATGATCTTTACTCTATGTCTATATTAAGTGGCTGAGAGTTTCAGGGTTTACTTTATACAAAAACAATGTAATTGAGCTCATCCAACTTCAGCTCATTCTATAGCTCCTCTCCACATTACAAGAGATCCCAAGATTCTCCAGATTTTAAAGCACTCCAATGGTGCACAAAATTTCTTCATATGATAGAATCACGTATCCCAACTGGGTAGGGAAGACTCCCATTACCCATGAAATCTTTTGACAACAAAAGTTGGTGCCTGCTTTGACAGCTTGCCCGGAGAGCATCCATCAAATTAGTCTTATTAATTATTATCCATCTAAAGAAGCTTTCCACACTAAACTTTTAACTTTTCTTTCCCAGCCGATCATTCATGCCGATTTCCACTTTAGAGCAAGAATTCTTCCATTTTGTGCAATTCAAATCATCATAGGCCAATCTTGATTGTTTCCAATTTGCGCTCCTGAAAGAAACTATGTTCTGAAAACTTGAATTTGCACTGTTTTCAAATCAACCAAAGAACTGTAATATGAAGAAGGTTATGAGTACCACCATACCAAAAAGATAATGCTTCCAGAAGCCCAATAACTAGAAGGCATTACCAATTGTGAAACAAACAGCTAACATATGGAAAATGCTCAGCGAATAAGTAAATTATTATTATTTTTATCTGTAACGTTGAAATATATTAATATTAAAAGATAGTACAAGTACAACCAAGTTTGATCTAAACAATTACCATAGCAGCGCTAGTATAAAAGGAATATACCGGGCATCAAATAAATTACACAACCAAAGCACTTAGATTACAAGTACGATCTACCCCCTGTTTTGCTAGAGAATCTGCCATCCGATTAATGGATCTACTAACATGTTGAAAAAAAAAATACACTGAGGCAAAGATGCTAAATGCTGAATCTTGTTAAAATGAAACTGCATCTTCCAGGGGCCCTAAAGGATTTCACCAATATATGGCATTGAATGACTGCTGGAAGGATGAAACATAGATGCAAAGAGCTTCCAAGATGGCCAAAACTTCTGCTTCATTAAAATCCTTCACCTTGACATGCTTTGAGAACATATACAACACCTCTCCTTTATAATTTCTTAGTACTCTGCCCTATGCCAGCCAGCCCTGGTTTGCCTTGTGCTACTCCATCCACATAAAACTTCAGCTATCCAAAAGGAGAGGAAAACCAATAAGTTATCTTCCTCTTCATTGATATTCTCATCCTCAAATGAACTCCCCAATTGCGCTTAACATTCTGTATCTTGATAGCTCAACATTCCTTTCTAACACAAGCCCATTTTGCTATCCTTAGAGATACGGCAGAAAGAAGGTCTTCCCTAGTTGATTCCTTTCTGCTAAAAATTCTCTTATTTCTCTCTTTTCAGATTAACCAGATAATGGAAAAAGGAATGATTCTCCACAGTATCAGCCCCTGTCAACCAAATGAGTCCCCCTCCAAGCTTCAATCAACTCGGCTAGCAACCCTGGGATACACCATGGCACACCACTTTCTTTGAGAAAGTGCCCTCACAAAGGCGAGGCAATATCACATAGCAAAAATAAGTGATCTATTAACTCCTTCTCCCTCCCATAAGGGCAACACATGTCTGAAATGGTTTTTGATGCCCTCCCCCTTTTTCTTAACTAAATTATATTGACTCTCTCTATGCCAAAAACTCTTTAAAAGGCTAGGGAGGCATATCAAGCACTGGATAACTGCTTGATGGATATAATAGATTGAGGGATCTCTATTTTATAAATATTTAGGATAATCCACGGAAGCTCTCAATCGCTAAAGCCACCCATACTGGCAAAATTCTACCTCCCTAGGTCTTACCAACATGTAGCAGTGTAGAGAATTTTTGTGGAAGTCGAGAATTACCGTCTGATCTCCCTTTAATCCTCGTATTAAGATCCCTTTACATGGAGAGCCTATATCTAATTTTCTTTGCCGAATACTGATCATGCAACAGAAAAATGCGTTCTTTTCCCTTTGTCCATTTGTTTTTGGATCTTAATTTCAACTTTATTGTCAGATCTTGAATATATTTTATCTGCAATTCCTCTTTTAGTCGATCTCATTTCAACTTCCACTTTCCTCCATGGTCAGTGGCCACCTTTCTTCCTGCACACCGAGTAACTGGATTCTTTTTAAATTATTTACACTCTAGTCTTCAGTCACCTGAAGTTTTTCATGCTCCACTACATGATTCATGAGTTTTTACTTTTTACCCAAACAAGTGCAATAAGTACCCAGTTATTTACATAAAACTCATTCTTCCATTGACTGGCAAAGTCAGCAAATTATTCATTTTCAACTAGGATGCACGGACACCTCTTCGGGGCCAGCGTATCAATGTCCGACATGTGTCGAACACGGACACGCCTGGACACGTGTCCGACACGCCTGGACACGTGTCCGACACGCCAAAAACTGTGTCATGCTTATTCTTTTATATTTTATTTCCCGGACATGCCGGGACACGCTGGCTATTTTAGTTGGAGAAAAGTAATAAAATTATAACAAAGAAAATAGAAGGGGGCCGTTCGTAAAAGAATCTCTTTCAGTTGGAAGGAAAAAAGGAAGATAAGGTAGAGGCTAGGGCTTTAAATTAGAAAAAGAATAAAGGAAAGAGCCTAAATGCAATTTTGTTAACTTAAATAAAAGATAAGGCCGACGCTAGGCCATTCTTGCATTCTGTCTTAGACGATTGAAAGGGTGAAGCCGAAAATGATATTGATTATGAATTATGTTTCGGTTTTGTATTGCTATTTGATAATTTGATATCTTTGTTAGTTGGTACACTGGTACTTGAATTTTTATTTATTTGATTGCTACATTGATTACAAAGTTAAAATGATATTATATTATATTTTAGTATATGATTAGATATATTATTATTAGTAGTAGTAAATATTAACGTGTCCTCAACTTGTTCGTGTCCTACTTTTTTGAGAAATACTGTCTCGGCGTGTTTGTGTCTTGTCGTGTCCGTGTCCCGTGTCCGTGCTTCTTAGATCTTCAATCCACAATAACTTTGAAGCAAAATATGGGTCCCTAAGAAACACGATTTGCCAGTGTTGATGACCACTTACTCTTAGAGCTTAAGCTGGTAGTAAACGGCGTGACAATGCATATCAAGGGGCAGTACAACACCACCCCGCATGTGAGGGATCTGCACAGGAGCATACACATAACACCCTTTATGGGAGAATATAGGGCACCAAGGCATATTTCTACCCCTGGGACTTGAACACTCTACCTCCTGCTCTAATACCATGTTTGAGTCCTGGGGGTTGTGTTGTTCCTTGGTGCCTTGTATTTCTCCCACGGAGGGTGTTGTGTGTATGTTTCCTTGCGAAGCCCACACATGCGGCATGGCGTTGTGCCCTTTGATATGCATTTTTACGCGATTCTCTATTAGCTTAAGCTTTTAGAGTAAGTGGTTGTCAATATGGTATCAGAGCGGGGGTTGTGTTGTTCCTTGGTGCCTTGTATTTCTCCCACGGAGGGTGTTGTGTGTATGTTTCCTTGCGAAGCCCACACATGCGGCATGGCGTTGTGCCCTTTGATATGCATTTTTACGCGATTCTCTATTAGCTTAAGCTTTTAGAGTAAGTGGTTGTCAATATGGTATCAGAGCGGGGGTTGTGTTGTTCCTTGGTGCCTTGTATTTCTCCCACAGAGGGTGTTGTGTGTATGTTTCCTTGCGGAGCCCACACATGCGGCGTGGCGTTGTGCCCTTTGATATGCATTTTTACGCCGTTCTCTATTAGCTTAAGCTTTTAGAGTAAGTGGTTGTCAATATGGTATTAGAGCGGGAGGTTGAGTGTTTGAGTCCCAGAGTGACGCAGAACACAGTCAGTCATATGATAGTATGGGCTTGGCCCATTCTTAGTTCTTTTACCTCTTTTGATTTTCATTTGTGTTATGTAGCCCATTTGTTTAGGACAATTTAGACTTTTTCTTGTCTTTTTCTCAATGGCCCAGATTAGATCTCAGGCCTTATATCAATGGCTGAGATGAGTTTTAGGGCTTTTTGTAGAACATATTTAAGCAATGAAAAGAGGAAGAAGAGAAACTTTTTGGAGATTTGAAGTAAAAAAAAAAATACTATCGAACCTGTTTACAGATAGAGTTTGTTGCAACAGATTTGCCTTGGGCAATCTAGATTATGCAGCCCATTTGTTGAGGGCAATTTAGACTTTTTCTTGTCTTTTTGTCAATGGCCCAGATTAGATTGCAAACCTTATCTCCATGTTCTTCTGATCAATGGTCCTTGTCTTTGGAACAGTCAACACCCAGGCTAAGTGATTCTTATCTTGCTCCTGCCCATCCTCTAAACCATATCATCTTGCTTTTGCTGGCGTCATGTTTGGGTTGTGAATTTGATGCTGGTTGCCTGACCTCTATTAGAGCACACATGATTTAAGCCAAAATAGGATCTATTGTTGTACAAGTTCCACCACTCAAGTTACCCGAAGGGATAGCATGTCTTATTTCTGCTTATTGTTTGCTTCTGTAGTTTTGTATAATATGCTATCTTTTAACTTATCAGACATCAGAAACTCGTTTAATTGTCAGTAATTCTTATAATATCAGTTTTCATCCTAATTTGAGGAAACCTCATGTAAGGCTTGCTTTACTGTAATCAGGTGGCAACATCTTTGAATTCCTCCTATTGCTATATACTACAAAGTGGCTCCACTGTTTATACATGGTCAAGAAGTCTTACTACCTCAGAGGATCAGGAACTTGTTGAAAGACAGCTAGATATGATAAAGGTTTGTGGTTTCGAGTTGCTTCTAACCATTACAGTTTCTTTTTATATATAACAGAACTAATAAGATGAAACTATGCAGACTGTTCTTATGTGTGATCCACCCTATATTTTGGGCCACCCCTCACACACGAACCCTTGTGCGTTGCCACAAGCCCAACTTGACACTTATACAACCATCAATTACCATTGGGTTGAAATCCAACAAAATGATGCTTTTTCTAAAACCGTTAAACTTGGAGGCAATCAAGGGGTTAGGATGATCTAATGGGGTTGATATTTTGCACACCGCTAGGGCTTATTGAGATCTTTACACCCCCACATCCCCCATGATTGGCTGGCCCCTGGTGGGTCCCACAGGCAAGTTCGCATGGTACTTCTGCGGGTGGTTCTTGCCAGAATACAACAAATATATAAAGGTTTGTCCCAGTAGTTGTTCCTACAGTATCTGGCACTATTCATTTAACCAAACAGGGTTTGCCCCATAGATGAGTTGGACAGAGCTGTGTGTCCTGTATGTGTATGTCTCAGCTTACTTGTAGCTGAAAAGAAAAAAAAAGAAATGAGAAGTGTTCCTTTTATCCTGTGGTTTTTCAAGTGAGATGCTCAATGGTCAACAAATCATTTATACAAAAAGTCGGGATATGCAATCTCTGTTCACACCCGCCATTCAGCTGGGAAGCTGTGTTGCTTAGCATTGTTCTTACATGCTGTCTCCAGGAGAATGTTCCTTTGTTCTTTTCTACATTTTTCACTGGTTTTACTTGCAGCTGTAATGTTTTGATATTTCTTTCTGAGTTTAATTTGATATATGCACTCTGTTGGGTTTATCTGCTTTTTTTGTTTTTCATTTTCCATAGCACCAGTAGTCTATTTCAAACAGGACCATTGGAAGGCTTATCATCGTTGAAGTCACATTACCTATAGGAAAAAAGGGCATTAGTAGTCCATTTGCATCCCTATTTTAGAACATACCTGTAAATGAATACAAGCAGTTCCTTTTTCTCTACCATGGTATCTATATGCCATCTTTGCGATTTTTTTTCATAAGTCATACATCATGTTAGTTACTGTATTTGTAGAACTCTTGTTATCATGATGGTCACTATTAGGGCCGTCAGCAAAGATTGGCTCAAGCTTGAGCCTCAACTTGGTCGTCTCATGAGCCAAGCTCAATCTCAGTATTTCTACGCTTGGCGAGGTTGCCTTGGTTGAGCTTGAGCCCATGCTTGGATTAATTCTTTCACGAGTCTACTTCCCTCTGCTAGGCTCAGCTGTTACAGAACTTTATAATGGGGCTCAATGTATGCATGTCAATCATGGGGGAAAGGGGATGAGTAGGGTTACATACGGATTAGAGTAGACCATAAATTGTCCCAGTCAAATCATCCCAGCTCTTGATTTAGGGGCCTTAAATGCCTCAAACCTTGAAAAAGAGTGATTTCATTGTTCTTTTGATCCAGTTGAGGTGAGTGCCAATACAAAGGGGCAGCTGTATGTGTAGGTTCGGATTCGTCATTGATGGGTCCCAGTAGTTCACTTTTTTATGTAGCCGGTTCTCTCTTGAAAATTCTCCTATGTTATGCACATACATATGCAAGTATATATTTATCACAAAATACACATATTAATTGAACTTCTAACAAATTATAGTTCAATGGAGCAAAAGAGTGAATTTGGTTAACACATAAGATATTGTACAGTAAAACTTAAGTTCATTTGGATTTTTCTGATAAAATAGAATAACTGAATTAGGTATAGTAGCATGAGAATGACCACATCCTGAGGATGTAACCATACTAAGCTAGCTAGCTATCTGATTTTACCTACGTGGGCCTGCCCTTTGAAATCTAAGACATTCCCTGCATGCCCTCTCTATAATATATATGTACATAAAATGTATATTTTTTGGTAAATACTCAACTCACGGACCCCCACACATGCTACATGAGTCCCTAACCAACAATGCAACAGCTGAGGACCAATACCTGGTCTTCCCTTCCCCTATCTATAATATGTGCAATATATGTCATAAATATATGCCGTAAAATATGAGTTTGAGTTGAGCCTGACTTGAGCTCAAGCTATGCATCGCCAATCCTCACTTGAACTGGCTTTTAGTGTTGGCAGGCCGAGTTTGTGCTGGCTTTGTTAATGTTTAAGCCAAGCTTGGCTCTTATACAGCCTTTGTTAGTTGTTACTGTAAGTGTAACTTTTTTTTTCTTTTTCTCTTTTGTTCGTTCTCAGCCAAATGTGCAGTCGAAACCACAAAAAGAAGGAACAGAAAGTGAACAGTTCTGGGATTTACTTGGAGGTAAATGTGAACATCCCAACCAGAAGATTGTAAAGGTTACAGAAGGAGACCCTCACCTATTCTCTTGCAGTTTCCTGGAAGGTAGGAAGTATGAAATATCTGTTAATGGTTGTCATTTTCTTTTCTTGCCAAGGATATACTTATTTTATCCTAAATCCCCTATTGAGTCTCATACACTTGTGTTTTCACTGAAACAATCGCAATCACGTTGGTTCGCAAGCAGGCAACTTAGAGGTGTGTACCATAGATTCTTTGACATTTATTTCCTCATGAGTAGATCCTTTACGGACATCCCGACCCAGAATTGTTTTCTCAATAGGAATTGAACCTATTATGTTGCTGTAACAGGTGACAGAAATATTCAACTTTACCCAAGATGATTTGATGACTGAAGACATATTCATTCTAGATTGTTATTCAGCAATCTTCGTTTGGATCGGGCAGCAGGTCAAATCCAATATTAGAATGCAAGCTTTGATCATTGCAGAGGTATATTTCATATTTCATTGTTTTTTTAATATGATACAACTTCCATGATAATGGTGTAACATATTATTTATCAAGAGTGAGAATTACCAATTATACAGATTCTCTTTTACTGATAGATTTTTCATTACGTCCCAAAAAAAAAGAAAAAAGAAAAGAAAAGAAGGAAGAAAGTGTGCATTACTAATTAGTCAGATCTCTTTTATTAATATATATATATATATAAATCCTCGGGTTTCTGTTATTTTCTCCTTTCCCAACAGAAATTTCTGGAGCAAGATTTTCTTTTGGAGAAGTTGTCACTAGAGACCCCAGTATTCATTATAACGGAAGCATGTGAACCTCCCTTCTTCACACGCTTCTTTAACTGGGACTCCACAAAAGCAGATGTAAGCAATTTAAATCAAGAATCATACAATTGATCCTTCGTAACATTTAAATCAAGGAGTTTTATGTATATTCATGTTACTCTTCAAATTTTCAAGGTAGATGACTTTTTTTTTCCCTCGCACTGCCTGTGCTGTTTATAGCAAAACGAAATTGTAGAGGATGGATAAGTGTTTTTTTTTTTTTTTCCTCTATGTAGCTGTTGAGATGGCATAGATTGCATGCCTATAATTGTCCTCTGTTAAACTTACGTCTGAAAGGCTTTTGAAACTTCATCTTCGCCTGCAGATGCATGGAGACTCATTCCAGAGGAAATGGGCAATATTGAAGAACGGAGCCCCTCCAAAAACAAATGTAAGAGATATTTCTTTATTAGCTAGGATACCTCAGTAACGAGAACCTTAAGGTCTTGATGCTTGATATTGATACTGGTAAGATAATGCAACGACACTTCATGGTCAACAATGTCCTAATCTATCAGGCTCATTATTTTGTTGGCAATGTTAGCAAATTTCCCTTGTTAAGGTATCACACTTACATTGATATCCTTCTGGACTTCCAGATATGCAAATTTGTGTTAACTCATAATCTCTTCTCCTGAATTTATCTTTGCATCCGTATCCATACATTAATTTCATATCTTGGTCGATGTTTGCTTGGTATTAGAAAATTGGTTGCTACTACCTTATTTTTTATTATCTTCTACTTTAATCCACAGAATTCTATAATATTCCATGAAAGAATTAAGAACGCTGCTATCAATTGACTCTAGTCTCATTTTTTCTTAGTAAAATAACAGATTGAAGTTCCCTTCATCCTCTATTCCTTTTTGATGTATTATGAATAATGATTAGGAGATTAGGCCTGCTCCGTTTTGGATAGAGTAACTTTCCTTGGAGGCAGACATGTTTAAACCATGGTTTTAAAGACCAACTGAAACTTGTCGTATTGCCTGATATGTACCAGAGATGGAGAGACCAGAGATGTGGGGTGGAAGGGACAGACCAGGCCTTTGAGTTTTGCCTGAAAATTGACCTCATGCCAAACTTCCCATTGAGGGTGAGCAAGAAGAGATAACTCGGGGAAAACCCAAAATCACTCGATAAAATTTTCATTAATCATTCACTGTCTAGCCAAGTATGCACTACAATGATTATATAAGGGAAAACAAAACCCTAAACTAATTTGGTTGGACCATCCAAATGCAATGATGGCCAGGATTAAAACATCCACCTAAATACAACTTAAAACATAAAAAAGTAAATAAAACTCTAAGTAGAATAAGATAGGTGGGCTGGGCCCAAAGAACTGGTCGAGATAGATGGGTTGGGCCCATTGGCATGTCGACCCATGGGGGGAACATGGGTCTGTCCTGCATCACAACCTGTTTGAATAACACTGACCAGATGAATTCTAACTCAGTTCCTAGTCTATTTCATTCTTGATCCAAACTTTTGCTGTGTTCATGCATTTTTCCTCCTTTATTGTTTTGTTCTTTCATGAATGACATTTGTTAAGATTAGCATACTGATTGTCATGCATGATCAGAAGCCTAAAAGGCGGGCACCAGCATCATATGGAGGAAGGTGTGGTGTGCCAGACAAATCTCAGCGAACCAGAAGCATGTCCTTCAGCCCTGATAGAGTTCGTAAAAGAGGCAGGTCTCCAGCCTTCAGTGCACTAGCTGCCAATTTTGAGAATGCGAATGTCAGGAACCTCTCAACTCCACCTCCAGCTGTTGCAAAGCTCTATCCAAAATCTGTAACAGATTCTGCACGTGTTTACAGATCGGCAACGATAGCAGCCTTAACTGCTTCTTTTGAACCAGTACAGCAGAAAGGTTTGCACTGGCATAGTAATGTATTGATGGAATGCTAAGGGTGTTTCTGGATGTACACCAAATCACAATCTGTTTGAATGTTTTGGCAGAATGCCACCACTGCACAGTTGCAGTTGTGCTTAAATTTGAATATGCATCAGGTGGGATACTGCAATTTCTACTATTTCTCTCTACCAATAGTAGCAATTGGCATTGATAATTGATTCGGTGCACAAGAAGTACGAGAATCATATCCAACTTGATGACTTGATGCGGTTTCTGATTTCAATGATGCTCCAAATGCACATAAGGATAACCGTCTGAATGCTACAAATATTCAGACTGCCTATGATTTGGGTGACATCTAAGTGCACGTTAAGTTATTTTCTTGATGAGTTCCTCAGAAATGGTCTTTTATCAAAGGCGCTAAGACTTAAGAGCATGGATAAAGGTGGAGATCCACGGCATCAGAATTTCAAATCATTAATAGGTAATGGTTACCCACCCTTCCCTCCTTGAAAAGGAATCCTAGAAATTTGATGAATCACCTGCAGACTCCACCCTTAGCCATTTCTCCCCATTGATAAAGCCCCTATCACAGGAATTCCTAGGAATATAGAAAGAATATATATATATATATATTTGTGCCTTTGCCAATATTCTGATGAGGATCATCCTTCATGACAATCCATGCAGACCTCCTTTGTGGAGCCCACATGATCAATCATTCCTCACTACGCGTCCCCACGTACACACACCCATGAACCTTTTTAATTGTCATCAGCCCCAGTTTGGCTGTAATCAAACTCTATCCACTGTTGGATTGATCACAAAAGAAAGCACGCGGACACACACATATACAGGGAGAAACCGTTTGAACTTCTAGACCCTTAAATGAATGGTCATGGTTGTCAGATTGACCTATTTTTTGCAGTCATCCCTGAAGAGGGCATCCCACACCCTCATAACCCGTTCTTTCCACTGACATCCATCTAGGCAGGAGCCTTAGAAAGTGTCTTGCACGTTTGCACGTGCCCAGAAATATTCAGACAAGAATTTCATGCATAGTTCTTCTGTTCAGTCCAGCCTATTTCATGGGCCACCTGGCTCAACTATGATGAAGTTACCCCCTCACACACTACCACATTTATGTCCACTTGTATGGCAACAAGCCCAGATTTGACACTCATCCATACTACTGGATTGAAAATCAGAAAGGAAAAAGAAAAAAAGATGTCTTCTAAAACCATTGAACTTGAGGGCCATAGATCAAAGGATTAGGATGATCTAATGGAGTTGATATTCCTTAGGCCTTATTGAGATCCCTTGTGATTGTCATGGTTCCAAGTGGGCCCCGCAGACAAGTTTGCATGGTACTGCATGCAAACAGTTCTCTCTCTCTCTCTCTCTCTCTCTCTCTCTCTCTCTCTCTCTCTCTCTCTGCACGTGGTAATATCCAAATCTTTGGCCGGCAAATTAGCGCTTCAAAGTTTTACACATCAGAGTTTTGTAGGCCTTTAAATTGATCTTGCAATTTTGGCACTCATTCAACTTTATCCAACATATAGGATTTGGATTTTGGACAATTTTGATACTCTCAAAATAGTACCTTTGTGATCTAATGGTTCCCATTTTTCGCATAGTGAGTGATAGGTCATTGAAAGACATGAAACCAGGTAGACACCACCGGTGAAATTCTCTCTCTCTCTATATATATATATATGTTTGTGTGTGTGTGTGTTTTTCTAACCCTTGTTGAGAACTGACTCTTTCCTTTTCATGGATCTCCCTCAGAGGCTCCCAAATCAGAATCAGAGGCAAATAATGAAGAGAACTCTGATTCTATGAGTGGTAGTTTTGGGTCCCTAACTATCAAGGAGGATGCCATGGAGGGTGAGGCTGAGGATGAAGAAAGGTTTCCCACATTCCCTTATGAACGCTTGAAAGTATCATCCACCGATCCTGTGGAGGAAATTGATGTGACCAATCGAGAGGTAATTATTTAAGCCTTGCTGAGAAGCAGACCTGAGCAAAGATAGTTGTGAGAGGACATTTGCAGTTCCAAGTGCAAAATTTATGGGATCCAGACAATTTATCACATGTGGCCAAACATGAAAAATTGCCTGGTTCAACAAAGTAAGCTGGTCCAGTATCCTGATCATGGGCCAGTCTATTTAATTTTTTGCCTACAAGTGGCCCTCCATTTCTTTTTGGCAAGGGATATATTTACAGTCAGCTCTATCTGATCAAATGTTCTAAATCCCGCAAGAATGTGCCAAGTGGAGACCTTTTCAATTGTCTGTCACTACCAGATATTTAAGAACTTCATTTTATGAATGTAGGCATATCTATCTTCAGAAGAATTTCGACAGAAATTTGAGATGACAAAGAGTGATTTCTACAAGTTACCAAAATGGAAGCGGGATAAGCTTAAAATGGCCCTTGAGTTGTTCTGATTCTCCCATGTGCATCTAGTTCCTCTTCAAATTCCTCCAACAGGCATGCAGCCACTAGAACAAGAATGCTCGCGAATTTGTATGCTCTCTCTCTCTCTCTCTCTCTCTCTCTCTCTTCCTGATCTAGCAACTACTTCACAGTTTTGCCACTTTGTTGCTATTTCTGCAGGTAGGATCCTAACTAATGTGCTAGGCAGCGACTAATGACTTAGCCAGCTAGCTGCTGCTGCCCCTCCCTGCCAGAATCTCCACACCATGACTGAAGACTACCCACAAGATTCTGCTCTCTTTTTTTTGTCCTTGTCTGTCCCTAGCTGTTTGCTTTTTTTGTTTTTTTGGGTCATAGGCTGGTTGTGAGCCTCTTCTATTATTTATTCTTTTTTTTTTTTCAAAATCTTTATTCAAGAAATATTTCTAGCAAAAAAATTAACAATTGCTGCAGAGTCATAGATTATAGTTGGGTTATATAAGTGTACAGCAAAGGGTAAACCCCTAGTTTCCAAAACCAGCTTATTTCTCTGTTGTTCCAAGTAATAAAGTCAAAATCTTTTCATAAGCAGAATGGACACATTGATTTTGGTTTATTTACTACCTGGTTCGTATAATGCATACAAATTGAAGGATTAGGTAGTCATGGGCGAAGGCCTGCTAGTTAGTCTTGCCCAAACATTTGTGTAGTTATTGGGTCTGAAGCTCAAATCCAGCCCGAAAGTTAGGCCTTACCCAGCTGGTTTGCATGACTACAGTGCCTAGGCCTAACCCATTTAGCCATTCAGAAAAAATTCATAGCACATGCCCAGCTCTAATGACGGTCCTGAGGTGCTCCAAGACATGCTGGGTTTCCCAGGGGAAAGTTTGCTCTGAAGGCAGAGATTGCAAATGAATAGCTAATACAACCTCAAGCCACAACTAATTAGGTTGAAATTTTACAGCTCATAATACCATTGCAATTGCTTTGCTAATACAATTCAAGCCCCCATCAACGGCTATGTATGATTTCAAGGAATGTTGACAATGCCATTACATGTCATAAAGTCATAAGGATGAATCCTTTACAGCAGCAGCACTGATCCTAGAACACAATTTTATCCAGAATGCCTAGTTACTGTGAAAGGAAAAAAAAAATGGTGAAACCGGTCAAAATTCTACAGTGATGCCTTTGATCAGCAAAAGCCACAATGCAGAAGGCTGCATGTCCACATGCAGAAGCCATGGACAAAACAGTGGCCGTACCCGTGATGCTCTCTTCAAAACCGTTTACCAGTAGCAATGCTTCATTCTTTCTCATTCCACTGATTCCACTCCTTTCCTAATGTACAGATAAAACAAAGTCCCGCAACCATTAGCCGGAGAACAAAAGGCAAAAAATTACATGTTCTTCCACCCACTGACATGCACAACCTCCTATTGGCTAATGGTTGATGACAGTACTGTTCAAAAGGATAGACCATGCTCCAAGAACCTCAAAGTAGGGGATACGACTGTTCAGTTTTCACTGTGCAGTAATTGTCAAGAAACCAATAGGATATTGATACATGTTAATGAATAAAACCAAATATTCAAATGATCTTTTGATTGAACATTGGGTAGTATACTTGGACATTCGAGCCCCATCAGATAATTGTTGGATGGGGGGACGGGGGCGGGGCAGGGAGTTTCCAGATGTACAAACTCAAGGTCTAAAGGCACTGCATACATTTGGGTCGAAGATCATGTAAACCACATCAAAACAAATTTAAAGCCAACAATTAAGAAAACCTGAGTATGTTGTAGGAGATCCAGTGATAGTGTTGCTCTAATGCAGAAGACTGGTGATATCTCCCCTTGCAATGTTGACCTCTTGTTTAGGTTTCGCACGAGGCAAATTAGGGATTACCCAAGTGGGTGTTGATTTACTAATAATCCACAATGCTTCACCAGTAACTTTGTGTTTAAAATCAGGGGACTTGGGATTAAACTAGAAATGCAACAAAACAAAGCAAAGAGAAGTCAAGAAAACTCATTACAAGAAAATGAAACAACCATGTCATGAATTAATAATTTTTCATTAATACATGTACCTTAGTTGATCGATTGTCCCACCAGTTGTTTGGGTTTTCCAACAAGTCTTTCCACGACGCCTCCGCTGATTATAGTCAAGAGTATGTTAATACCAGTATAGCAGGATAATCATGTTACTACTTTAGAAGTTTCATAACACTTCCATGACGAGACAAAGAATACAGTCCAGACTGAAACAGCATAATTCAGCAACCAGGATAAACAAAACAAAGCTGAAATTGGAACAGCATTTTTCAGCAACCATAATAAACAAAACAAAGTTAAAATTGAAACAGCTTAATTCAGCACCCAGAAGAAGCAGAACAGATAGCATTCATGTGATGCCACGCCATATTTCTTTGCTTTTATGGCTACCTTCTTCGTCAATGATCCTCATAAAGGTAATATTCATCACTATCAGCTGTATACAATTTATTTATTTATTTTGATAACCCAGGGTATCTCCCGCCTGGCCCAACGCAAGAAGCCTTTGGCCCTAAAAGCCCGAGGTACACTTGATTATGGACAGCCGAGAACTAAATCCCTAGGGGCACATGCGAACCCTCCTATCCACAAGCACCGGGTAAAACCATGGGAGGTGGCCAATGAGGGCAAGTGTCGAACACAAGACCTCTCCGCTTCCTGAGGCACCCTCCGAATTGAATTCCTATCTATGTCCGAGTATGTCATTCCCAACTTGGAGAGTATGTATGAATTATATTAGTCATACTTGTGGGGTACACCGCAGTTGAAACACTTCAATCATGCTCCAAACCAGGGGTGCATGCCCAATCGACACATCCTGTTTTAAGAAGAAGCTAGAAGTTTGTAATTTAAGAATTATAAGGTTTTATTTTTCTAATTTAAGATATAAATAGGGTTAGCTTAGTTAACCATTGTTAACTCATCCATCGTAATTATCGAAGCCCTCTCCC
Organism: Persea americana; assembly: GCA_029852735.1. NCBI lineage: Eukaryota > Viridiplantae > Streptophyta > Magnoliopsida > Laurales > Lauraceae > Persea > Persea americana. Next base: position 5,226,260 of record CM056812.1, read on the forward strand.
ACGCATTCTAGGAACCCTAATTAACTTAATAAAAGGCATAAAACAACCAAACTATGACTTTTTTCTATTTATATTATTGTATGTGGCTTATGCCTCATTTCAGGTGATTAGAACACCGCACTTTATACCTTTACATTAACACATTAATGAATTTATACATGATCTCAGGAATGGCCAGGTTAGTATTAGTCACCCCCATGCATACAAAAGTGTGTGCATGCACAGGCATATGCTTTCCTGAAGAATTGACATTTAACCAAATTTGACACTAACCATATTTTTGCAGACCCTTCAATTGATCATTCAAATTTGGCACCTGAATTCATCTATTGGCAAGGAATTGGTTTTTTTTAGGCCCTCAAAACAGTACCTACATTTATTTTTTTGAAAACTGAAATGGCAGCACAAATTGTTCAAGGTATTGAATTGAATAATATCATGGATCATATAGCAATGTAAGATTTTTTTTATTTTTCTTGTAAAAAATTAAAAGGAAAAAAAAGTAGTACTTCATAGTCCATCTATTTTTCATCCACGGCAGCATCGATACACTAACAAACAACGCTATAGTACAATTATATAAACAACACTGCTAACATATATTAATATATCATAAATGATATATGTGTGAATAGAGAAATATGTTTAGGATACCAACATTATTACGAAAAATAAAAAAGTTTCATCTTTTATTAAAATAAAAAATAAAGAAATCCAAATCATCAACATTAAATGCCAAGGATGTCTGCGAAAAATCATATAAGTATCACGAAGAAAAATCAAGAAAAAAATTGACAAATGTAGGACGAAATTCATCCATGCAGGTGAACGCTCCAGTTACATGCTCAGTCCTCATTTATCTAAAAAAACTTCCAGAATTCAACAAATTCTTAAGAGGTTTCATCACTATATAGCCTATTAACAATAATAAAAAAAAAAAAAAAATACTAATATTAGCCATTCGGCTGTGGCTATTCCTGCCCCAATGAAAAGCCTAAATCATAAGATTCGATAAAACTAGTGTCGAGTCATAACACTGACACCTGAATAGTAAGATTGATCTATAACTGGGATTTATTGCATTAGATGCCAATCCTTTTTCTTTAGGATTCAGAATATGAATCGCATGATTTTAAACAACAGGACTCCACTGATCAAATTGACACAGGCACAACTGTTCCAATCATAAGTAATGGGACAGTCCTCTCCGAAAATTACTTGTGTGTATATATATATCGGCACTTTAAAATTTCATTGGAAAATGAGAGAATTTTAAAGTATAAAAAAAGGAAAAAAAAAAGTATAAAACACATACAGTACAGAAAAATTATTAGACGGCCCACATCATTCCAAAACCCTCCTTACCAACGTAGTATTAAGTTTAAACTCATTCCGTCAGCTCCCTCATTTACCAAAGTATCTGCAATTTTGCGGCCACTTCCTGCGGACATGTCAGTTGAGCCAATAATTTTCGAGCATAAAAGGTTGAGGACCTTTTTAACATATCCGTCATCCAGAAATACTGAAAAATGATCTCAAAACAACCTAGGTAACGTCATCTGCATATTTCATATTTCCTATGTGAGGCTTCTGCCAGAGTCTTTTGAAATAAGTAAATGGTCCATGTATCAAATTACAGATTTTTTCTCAATTGTTTGCCCAACTAAATCATCCAAGTCAAATCAGCCCAACTAATTCATGCTAAAATCTAACCGAACCAACTTGACATGTACATATTTATTCTACATCCCAATCTTTTCTCTTGTGGAATCATGACATTGAAGTCACCCCCTGTTTAGCAATCAAGTCAGTTTCCAAAGTTCTCAAATTGACTGTAATTCCACCTAAAAATTATCATTTCCACTCCTCGTCATTATTGAAACTGTGAATTTGATGCTGTGCATTTAAAAGCATCTGCCTCTGATTTTAACTTCAAAGAGATCTATGCTTTATACATATATATATATATATATATATAAACCTCCATTTTATTTGAGTTTTCATTTCATAGGACAACCAGGCTCAATCCCCAACCCCAAACGCTACCCATCGCAACTTCCTCCCCCCATAAATTCTTTATCCACCCTCTTTGTCCATATCATCTGTTCTGCACATACCCAACTTGTCTACCAAGTATTAAATTCAATGACTTACTTTTCATCCCATTTTCCTATAAAAATAGTCACTTTCTTCTCTTTACCAGATTTCCGCTGCCATCTCCCCAAAGGCTCATATATTCCGCCGAAATATTTCAAATATTCTTTTTTTATTAAACAATATAATTTATTCCTCCAGAACTGGACCGAGCAAGCTCAACCCAGCCAAGAAACAACAACCAGGCAGAACTATTTCAAAAATTCTTTCCAATCCCCAAATCTCCTTACCCTTTGGATTCTAACCCTTCCCATAGAAGAATTAGCGCTGCATATTTCACCAATTTTTTAAAAATCCAAATCTCATTTAGGGATTTTAACCCTTCCCATCTCCATTTCCTATAAGAATTAGTATTGTGTGCCTTCTAAGTCCTAATCCTTAAGGACTAAACAATTTCACCTTCTTTTAAGTTTTAATGCACAAAACACATCAAAATTTCATGATCAATCGCCATTAAAATGATTAGTAACCCAATTTTCTAGTCTCCAAGATTTCAAACTATTTATAGATTCTGGAAGATCATCATTTGAACCCCAAATTAGGCCTAAAATATTGTGATTATTTTCTCATTTTTTAGATTTTAGTAGGAGGTTGGTAATTATGAAAAAGACGGCATTCATTGAGACCAGAGTCTTTTAGTAGGAGGTTGGTAATTATGAAAAAGACGGCATTCATTGAGACCAGAGTCTTTTAGTAGGAGGTTGGTAATTATGAAAAAGACGGCATTCATTGAGACCAAAGTCAATTAGCGCCCCAACCCAACCCCCCCCCCCCCCCCCCCACGCGGTCTTGGGAATGATTAATGGGTCGATATTATTATGTATTGTTATAAATCTCATTGTGAGTCATTTTAATAAAGATCTCATGATGTAAGATGTTTTTCCTCTAGGCTGGAGAAAACCCTTGTTACTATTACTTGCCTTTATCTGCACTGTAAGAATTCTTCGGTAAATTTGATTCTTTACTTTCTTTGCACCATGTCATTTTAACTCCAATATCCATCTGTCTCGAGTTGCCTGCAATAACTAACAGCCCAATCACTTATCAAGCATTCAAACTAAAGTTTATGAAATAGTAAACTTTGTCCATCTAGTTATGCTCACCACCATCTGATATTTTTGCCGGTGAAGTATGCTCGTTACTTTCTTGTTTTGGATTGACATCATCGGCATCAAAGGCAACTCTTTCATGTTCTGCTTTGATCCATTCGGGTGCACTGCCAAGCCATAATGGCCGGCCAGTTGACTTGTGTTTAAAATCTGGGAACCTTGGCTTGACCTGAATAAACAAAAAGAAAATGATAAAAGTATAGATTAACAACAAACAAAGAACATCTGACATTGAATGAAATGATCACCAATCCGTTCTTCTTATCCATCCGATGATCCCGCCAATTGTCTGGATTGGCTATAAGGTCTTTCCAAAGATTCTCTTCATTATCTACATTTTTTTTGGAGTTTTCTGAAAAGATTTGTACACCATCACAAATTATGACAATGTTAAAAAAAATGAATTCATACTGTCAATGTTTCCATATATGAATTAACATTGAAAAAAATCTATGCAAACCAGGATCCAATAAAGAAAGGACAAACTAAGCTTGTTTTCCATACATGCCTTTTCTAAAAAAGGTATTTTCCATGGACATATTTGTTGTAGAAATTGTATGGCATAAAAAGGAGATTTGTGGTTTTTACCTGAACGACTAGAAGCTAATTCATTTTGTTCAAGTGGTTTCTTCATCATCCAACTTTTTTTGACATAGCTGAAATCATGCACCATGACCTAAGATGATTGTTAATTACAGTATTAGATCTTAATTGATACAAGTAGAGCACATTTAGGCAGTGCATAAAATGTTAGAGTCGCCATCATCATCATCATCATCATCAAAGCCTTGTCCCAACTATTTACAAAATGATAAGAGTATGTTGACAATAATAAGAAAACATAGAAGGGTAGGGACATGTCTAGTGCATATGGGTGTGGAGAGAGAGAGAGAGAGAGAGAGAGATTTATAATTTTTGTGTTTCCTCTCAGGTTCTAATTAGAAGTCCTACCTGATTGGGAAGTCTCTTTCCTAAGTCTTATTTGAGTTGGGACTCTAGATCAAGGATGAAAATAGCGGTAGCAGCCCGCCACCAAAATGCTACATAACAAGCGCTACGTAGCGGTGTAGCAATACGATTTGAAAATTTTGTCAAAAAAATCTGAGAAATTAGTAGAAAATCTAGAATATTGGAAAATGATAGAATTTTTTTTTTTTTTTTTTTTTTTTTTGCAAAAGTAACTAAGATAAGAGGGCGCAGCGGTCCCCTTATTGTACGAGGTCCTATATCGCTGTATAAATAGAAAATAATAGTAATGATAACTTTTTTCACATGTATTCATGTTGCTTAGTTATGCTAACTTAGAAACTAATGAAAGGCTTATAAAAAAAAATGTCATGAAGTCGTAAATTAAGACTTAAGAGTACCTAAAGAAAAGAATACATCTACCAAATGAGGTGTCTAATAGGATGTACCTAAAGAAGACCCCTTGAGAAGAACTCTTTGTATCGACTGCAATTCGGTGAGATCATGTGTTTTTTGGTGTTCTTTTAAACATAAAAGGGTAGAAGAGTGCGTAGTAATGTTATTTGGAGAAAAGAAAAGGAGAAATAAACCTTACTATGCATTTTAAGGTTTTTTTTTTTTAAGTAGGAATCTGTCTCACTCCGTAGCAGGCATAGCGAACCATAGCGGCCGCTACGGTTGTGAGCGGCGTTAAATTGTATTTAGCGTAGCAGTGAAGATATACATAGCGGCCGCTATTTTGATCCATGCTTTAGATGCCTTCACTATTTGGTTTATAGTAGTTGGCTTCTACTTAAATTCATGGCTTGGTGTCCTTTACCAACTAGGTCTCCTTGGATGGCATGTTACCAAATGCATATTACAAATGGGATAACCAATTTGGCTAAAATAGCCTATAATATTGGTCGCCCACATGAGTCCCACTACTTTAATTAATTAATTTACTTAATTTTAATTAATTCCCAAGCGAGCCCATTTTAATTAATTAATTAATTAATTTAATTACACTTTAATTATGTTGGCTGTATTTTCTATAATGTTTTATTTATTATTTAATTCATCAAAATAGAAAATATTGATTTAAATATTATGAAAGTATAATTTCTGGGGCCGGGTCCTTGCATCAAAAGCACGATCTAATCTGATTGTGATTAGATTGGATTATTGTATGAGTTTAATCAAGTGATTAATGACCTTGTGGCGAAGTCTCAAAAGAAACTACCAAAAAACCAATGATTTCAATGGTTTTGATGAAAATTGTCTCGAAAAACAATCAAAGAGAAGATTGCAAATATGGCTTACTTCAGATCACTCAAAATCCAGAAAAAATCTCCAAAAATCTCCTTTAAGCCAGCAAACCTTCCCCCAGAAATTTGAGTTGATTTGTGATCTCTAGGTAAATCCGCCGACAGCCAGTACTGAAGCAAGACCATCTAGAAATTTGATCTTATATAATATCCATCAAATCTTCAAATGGCGATTTTCGGAAGAAGAATCAAATGCAAACAAGCACATTCGCAGAGATGAGGCTCACCAGGAATGAATGCATGAATTGGAGGAAGAAGAAAGGATGTGTAGCACAATTTTGAAAAAAAAAAAAAAAAAAAATCTTTCACTCTACGCAAACAGAACAGCAATGTGATTCCTTCTCGATTGGGCTTGCGAACCAAGTTATGATACGCTAACAAGATAAGCACAAGCACGACAGAACAGAGAGACTGCAATGAATCGGGTATCCATTTCGTTGAGAGGTCTTCTTGTCCTATAGGTCTAGTCCATTTTCACCAGGATAATAGCAATTATATCCCCTGGATTGGTGATTCCCTTTACAGCAATTCTATGCCCTTGATTCCACTAGGACTATTTGATGCAGATCAATATCTACGAATTGATAAGGATTAAGAAGATTCATTATTGGACACTTGTGATCGAGCCTAGGAGACATGGCCACACGCATGTAAATGGGCTCGAGGCACAATTGGGCCTGAACAAACCCATATATTAAATCAAATACGACTACAGGGGATGTTTTGTTCAAAATAGAAACTAAAAGGTCCTTTCTGAAATTTTCAGAAAGCTTAATGTACAGAAACTTTGGGGGATTGATTGGTGGGCCCTATCAGACCCAATCCTCTCAAGTCCACAACTCCAATAGCGTCGCCCAAAAGTGGTCTTCCAGATCTGGGTGGTGGGGTCAACAACAAGCGATGGCCCCCACAACCAGTTTTGCAAAAGGCAGCAGTGACATCCACATTTGAGAATTTCAGCAGATATCTTTAATTCTTTTGAGATTTGGTTTGTTTCTTGGTTTGGAAATTGTCTTACAAGATTTCTATTTGTGTTAGGAATCAATTAGGGTAAGAAATCTAGGTTTTTTTCAAGTGTTTAAGCATTATATAAAGCATTATAAGGGTCAGCAGTCATAGATATGCAACAGTTCGTTTCAATTATTTAAAAAAACAGCAGCAGTGCTTGTTTTTTCTTTCCCTCTCCTTTGGTCGTGCAGGCTATAGGTGATTGAGAAGGCTTTAAGGTCAGTCTTGGGTTGATTTGAGTTGTTCCTTGTTTGCTTATCTAATTTCTGGAATTTCCGTCCATTATACCAGTTGCAGGAAATTTTTAGATTGGTTTCCATTGCGCCAAAGAAATTCTGATTGTGTCAAATTGGGACTGTGTCACTATTGCACATTACAATACATCCTATATAATATTCAATAGACCACAGGTTTATCTTTAATAGGTGCATTCACCCTCAATGCTTCCAAAATGTCCAAAGTCTCAGCTTTTGTTAGAATCTCCAGCTCCAGAAAAATTAAAGAGACAAGAACTTGACCTTAGAAATTGTGTAGGACTCCACCAATACCAATCGATCCAGCTAATCTCTAGCTGACCAATCCCTCCTCCCAACTAAAAATGCTATCCAACTTCAAACTCTGAAATTATTTTTTACCAAATACCAATTGGCAATAATACCCAAAACAGCTCATCAAAAGGCATCATTATGGCTTGAAAAATTCTCTCATACTCCTCCTTTCAAATAGTCCAAAGAATAGCATAACAAATGAGATGCCAAAGAACCAAACTGAACCACACCCATGAAAATGATCCGCACTCCAAGATAATATCAAATCACACAAAGACCCTAGAAAGGCCAAGCGAAACCACACCTAAAGAAATGATTCCAAATGCTAAAGGAAATATCACACTGCACAAATAAGTGGTTGATCGATTGCTTCTCTCTTCCACATGTAAACACAAATATAAAAAATATCATCTAAGGTAATCTACTGTTGATGACGCCTTTCTTGTCATTGCAAGCAAGTAAAAAAGCATCCATCAGAGGAGCTAACCCAATCCAAATCAGAAAGCAAGGATGAAAACGTCCTGAAGAAGAATATGTAGAAAGATTTAAAAGAGAACTTCCAAGAAGGATTCGGCTTCCTGCAAGTAACACGTTAAAAAGTAAAACCAATGACGATTCATACTTGGATTCCTCATACCTTCCAGGAATCATCAAAACCCACCCCATCATAACACTCTTTGACAAACAACTCTTTTTTTCTTTTTCTTTTTTTCTTTTTTCTTGACAAACATTAAAGCCCATCCCAAGCAACTCATGTGATATTCAATGTATTAAAAAAATATGCAAATAAAAAAAATCATTATATTGGCCGTCCAACAAACAACCCTAATAAAGAATCTTGAATATTAGACTCCTAATTAAATTTATTAGAAATTGCAACTAGCCATTAGCCATTAGGACCATGGATTAAAATATTGGCTGATACGTATCATATAGGCTGATAAATCAGCCATATTGGCCAAGACCACTCTGCTATTTGTAATTTATCGGCATTTATAAGGGTATCGAAGTAAATAGGTTGATACGATGCGTATTGGCTGTAAATTGGACGTACGCTCATATGCATCTTTCCCTCACCATAGGGTGAGGGACACTTCCATTTTTGCACAAGAAAACAATGAAAATGTACTTTTCAAGTACATAGGGTGAGGTACACTTCCTTGTCTTCTTGTGCAAAAAGGGAAGTGTCCCTCACCCTATGGTGAGGGAAACATGCATATGAACATTCCCCTTTAAGATGATACACTTTTTATCAGCAGTTACGAAGATATGGTAATGATACACCGAGCCATCTTTCACTGTGGCTGTAGGAACCTTCCACCTAAGGTGCCACTCCCACTTCTTGCTCTTCTTCCCACACCTGAAAAATGCCTCTTCCTGCTTCTAAACTTAGATCCCCTCTGTTCCTGTTCAAACTCTTGCCTTGTGCAACTATTTTTCTTGCTCAGGCAAATATTTAGTTCCCTCATCTCTGACATAATTTATTTGATTTCAATAACATACTTTAAGATGGAAATGCCAAGCTAAGAACCCAGAAGTACATAAGAATACATTTACAACTGCTTTAGTGCAAGTATGTACTTTTGCGACGGGGTGAAACGCAATCATTCCTCCTCAAATAAGGCCCTAAAACCATCGATAAATCTCTTTAGGACTGAGCACACAATAGTATCTGCCTCTCTTACCTGCTTCTGATAACTAAGCTCAAGGCTTTATGTAATCCATGTAAGTTTCCCTTTTTTCGCTTTATAAGAAACTCAAAACTCGAACTCATACACACTCACACTGCACATGTTACTAACCAGGTGACTAATGGCCAGGAACGTGTAAATTCCTGGTTCTAGAGGGTGCATTTACACTGAATTTTATAGAAGCATTGCTAATTATTTTCCAAAACATTAAAATTGTGTTACAAGTATGGCATTCTTAAAAATCATCAAAAGAAAAACGTGTGGCAATTGCAGTTTGACTACTCTCAGATGATGATAATGATGATTTTTTGCTACAAGAAATCAAACCTGAATGCTAGTTTGCCTCTGCTCAATATTGAAGGGAGGTGGTTCTCCACTTATCTGTCCAGTTATATAAACAAGATCATTTTCTTTAAGATGGCAGGCAGCAATTTGTGCCAAATCACCTTCAAAGACCATTGGAATCCTGGTTTAGAGAGAGAGAGAGAGAGAGAGAGAGAGAGAGAGAGAGAGGGAAATCCACAAATAAATAGAGATCTGAGCAAAAGTAATCAGATAAAGAAGATGAACGCATTAAGCATCTATGTTTTCAAGCAATTTAAAGAAGCTTAGGGTCTTTAAATGAGAAGTGGACAAAATAGAGGCTGAGAAAAATGTCCACAGATCAAATTTGACAATTGCATTTTTAAGAATGATTTCATACAAAATATAGACTACTTCTAACACTTCTTTCATCATTGATCTTCAATGCCTCAGTACATACATCTAATAAGACCCAATTAGGTTGATTTTAGGATATCCCATATCCATACACAGGTCTTCTCTCTCTCTCCATAGTGGTTATCTAATAACATTCATGTCATGTAAATGGTACCAAGAAGAAAACGTTTCAGTATTTGGTAATATTTAAGTTGAGTTTGACTCAAGCTCAAACTCAATATGCATTGCAAAGTAGAGGCACAGCATTGCACGGTTGGGCCTTATTTCTAGTAAAGCCTGCTCTCGAGCTTGAGCTTGAGATCAACTAGTACTATCAAGCCAAGCTCAACTTAATTCAAGCCATGCTCAGGCTGGGGTTAGCTCAGCTTGGCTATAGATCAAGGTAGCTTGTTTAATGTTCAAGCAAAGCTCAAGTCAAGCTACCTCTTGCTCTCAAGTTCACATGCAAACACTATTACATTCTACAGTTTCAGGGAGAAAATTATAACAAATCACAATACAAGTACTTGATCAAAAACCAACACTATCACAACCATTTCTACATGAATCTAATCAATCAATGATATGAGATGACATAACAAATTTAGGAACGACAAATAGAAGTTCCACAAACCATGAAATAGACACCTTCATGTAAGATAATGGAGGAATGACAGACCAACATAACCTCTAGGTAAATTTCCAATATTATGTTATGAGGCAATGTCCAATATTCTGACCAGCATTATAAGATAAATGTCTAAACCTGCTGCTTAACCCACCATCAAATCCTTTCGAAATTTCTTTTTTTTCCTCCCTCAACATGTGCCCCAACCTTGAGTTGCCATCAGCCATTGGCCATTGCACAAACTTCACGATTTTCTTTTTTTTTTTCCTTTTTTTTATGGGATCTATGAACTTTCTTTTGAAAGATCAGTTCACTACACCCTGTGTGACCTTGTGGTTGTGAGAGTGAATACACTCTGATTTTTCCCACTTCATTGCATGCAATACCTTAGTAATTCATCAGGTGGGGTCATCATTAAGCACACCGAACGTTGGACACTAGTTTCCTTAATCCTGACTGTCAATTTTTATCATACAAAACTTGCCCCTTGATGAAATGGAAAAGCCCAATTTACAGATTGGGGGCATATTCACAACATCTCCCACCAGGGCTTCAAAAGACACTTCAATCCACATATCAGACAATCCCCTTTTCGCCTTTCCCATGATTGAGTTCCAATATCACATTTCCACATAGAGGACTTTCAAATATATATATATAACCCAAAGAATTCACATCTAAAGACAGAATCAACAACAGAAAGAGATAAATCAAAAAGCAAGAGCGAAGTCGCACCATAGCTGCGGAAAATCAGCCGTCTTCTCCTGCTTCATTACAGAGACGGCCCAGAACCGGCCGTCGGGAGCCACATCGAGCTGGACGGGAATTGCGACGGAGCCAATGAGGTGCACCGAATTAGCGACCTTTGGCTGCCAAGGGATCTCTGCAGGCCGCGGCCAGTCGGCGGCAGCCGGCGGAGGGGGTTTGGGCGCCGGTGGGGCGTCGGCGCCGGCTTCAGTAGACCCTTTGCTGTCCGGAGCGGGAATCGGAGGTTCGAGTTTGGGTTTCCGATGCCATCTAGGAGGTTTTGTGGCAGTTGTAGAGAGATTGGAGGATTGGAAAAGGGAGAGAGCGCGAAAGAGAGATCGATTTTTGGAAGGGATTGCAGCGATTGCTCGAGAAAGATTCATGGCAGAAACAAAAGAAAACAAGGAAAGATAGATAGATAGAGATATATATATATATATATAGAGAGAGAGAAGCAGAGATGTAAAACCCTAGAAGAAAAAAAACCCCAGAAATGAATTGCAGAAGGAGGAGGGTTTTAGGGTTTTAGATGTAAAACCCTAGAAGAAAAAACCCTAGAAATGAGATGCAGAAGGAGGGTTCAAGGGTTTTAGGGTTTTAGCTTATAATACTACAAGAGCCATGGCGCGGGAAGAAAAAACGAGGTGAGAATGGGTTCGGCGAGAAGTGGGGCCCACCTAAATGGCTGTCAAATGTTTCGAAATCCCTTGGGGGAGCAGCTCTTGAAATCTATAAAAAATCACTATGTTTTTTAAAAAATATTTTGATGATTTGATGAAAGAAGTCTAAATCATTTTAGAGTCTTAATTAATGGTGGGTGGTGAGTTGATTGGATAAGAATTCGTGTTCCATGGAAAAAATTTAGGGACGCAAATAGATATACAAATGTTTCGACCATTAAAAATCAGATTCCACTCATATTTGGGTATGATTTAAATTTAGGTCTGCAACCTAATTTAAATTTCAATTGTTAAATTAGGTCTAGGATCATAGACCTGGACCCGGACCTGGACCCAGACTCGGACCCGGCTATTGCATTTGCGTTTTGCATGGCCTACTATAAGAAACTTTACGTAACAAACTATATATTAGTCCTTTTTTAATCCCCAAATCAAATGTTAGGCATCATATAAAAAAAAAACATCTGAGCCTAAACACAAGGAATGATATAAAATCCTCTTTGTAAAAAGAAAATGCACCCTTTTGTGGCAAATTGGTTAGGTCAGGCTAAACAAGTTGAATCCATTTATTAAATGGTTAGATGCTCCTGGCCCACATTCGACCTATTTGTTAAATGGGTCAAGAATTCCTAACCCACATAACAATATATTTATTAACAAAAGTCCTATAAGGCACTATATCTAATGTTTAAATTAAACCCAAACCAATAAGTTAATTCGTGAAATTGAGATAAAATCTATATGAGCAATTTTTAACTTCTTAAATTCTATTGTTGCAATTTAAAACCTATTATGATAGGCAAAATGAACCAACTCTATTTAGATTATGATAAGCCTAATTTTAATTTGCTTCTTATTGGATCTAAAGTCAAACCTAGGCTCAGCCTTCGAGGAAAAGAACACCTAGGCTCCCCAATATTGGGTTCAAGATTTAAGCCCAAGTCTGGATCATGATGCCGTAATTGGTCCCTCTTTCTGGTTTGTGTCGGCTTAAGGAGAAAATAGTGTAGAAATTGACACGAACTCAACCATTACTTAATTATTTTATTTTATTTCTATAATATTCATTCTATTTTCTTCACATCCACAACCATCCTAAGATAGAAGAGCACATAAAATGTTCTTAAGAAAGCTAAGAAAGGGCCTACTTGAGAAAAATAGAAAGAGAAGGATTATTTATACTTAAGTATAGTCTATATATTTTTATAGAATAGCAAAACTAATAAAAAAAGGAAATTACCGAATAAATCCCTGTAGGTCTCCATACTACTCCTGGGGTTCCAACAAAATCGTATTAATGGAATAGGCCCTCATGGTGTGTTTTTGCATTTTTTTTTTTTGTCGTGTAATGATATGGCTGATATCGGCCTATATATTGACCGATGTTGGTCAGTTAAACCTGTGCAGGCCATTTTAACTGAGAGTTGGGAAAACTCAGGTTCAATTGCAATGGCCGATGTTGGTCTAAAAATATATCGATATCGGCCAATTTATACCCACTAATTGGGACCTTCGAGAACTCAGGTTCTGTAAAATATGCCGATATCGGTCTATATTAGAACATTCTTCTTCTTAGATCTGAGATCTTCTCCTGATTTCTTTGCTCAGATCTCCTTAATAGAGATTCAACATCCTCATTGGGCTTTTAACATCAAAAAAAGATTCCAAAAAACAACATCAAAATCAGCAACGAGAGTGCCTTCTTCTGCTATTTTTAGATCGAAGAACTTTCTGAAGCAATCTTCACTTCAATCAAACAGATTTGAGTTTTCTAGGGTTTTTAACGTCAGAAACTCCAAAAACAGCATCAAAACCAAATTCAAATGCGTTTTGTTCGGTATTTTTCAAAAGGAACAGCTTTCTGCTCGGGTTTTGAGATCAGAAACCCTTATGCAATCAGATATCACAGAAACTGAAAGATTTTAGTTACACTTTCAAGATCTAAGACAAAAGATAGCACAATCTCTGCTTATTTCAAATCAAACAGCTTTCACTCAAACAAATTCGAGTTTCCTAGCGTTTCTAGCACCAAAAACTCCAAAAACAGCATAAAAAACAAGATCCATGAGCCTTTTTTATTCGGTATTGCTCAAATGAGATCTCTTTTTGCCACGGTTTTGAGATCAGAAACCAGACAAAAGTTTACTTGTCCAATATAGACCGATATCAGTATATTTTACAAAACCTGAGTTTTCGAAAGTCCTAGTTAGTGGGTATAAATTGGCCGATATTGGTATATTTTTATATCAATATTGGCCATTGCAACTAAACCTAAGTTTTCCCAACTCTCAGTTAAAGTGGCCTGCACATGTTTTACTAGCCGATATCGATCAATATATAGACCGATATCGGCCATATCGCTACACAACAAACAAAAAAAAAGTGCAAAAACGCACCATGAGGGCCTATTCCAATACGGTTTTGTTGGGACCCTAAGAGTAGTATGGGGACCTACAGTGATTTATTCGGTAATTTCCTCTAATAAAAATAAAATAAATTTTTATTGAAAAAACATTACATCAAAATAAAATAATACACTCCATAGAACTGAGTATTTAGTATAAGTTTTAATTGCAAGAAAAAAGAAAAAACGGGTGTGGATCATGTTGGTTAAACTGGTCGACCCTAACTAACCAGACTGATTTTAATGCGGGTCTGGAAAACTCGACCCGCAAATGATCCATATATTATGGGATCAGTTGCGTGGGTCATATGTAGGTCGGGTTAGTTTGGATTGACAGGTCGGATTGGCTTTTGCCAACTCCATTTTTAATGGGTCCAACTTCTCATGGCCATAGAGAGAGGTATGACAATTAAAATCTAATTAGGGGAATGCGAGACATGATGACGAGGCTAATCAAATGGTCATAGATCTTATTTTAGGTCCTCAAAACTTAATGGCTTTTATGTCATATAAATTTATATTGATAAAATCCTTAGACGACTAGTGTGAATTATGATCAATACCAATTTAAGGGGGTTGGCGTTTGTGAATGGATTGATCAAAGGTGGGCTGCCTAGATAAATTTCCAAAAACAGGAGCATAAAAAGTAATCCACATGGAGAAATACTGTTATGAACCGCAAGTGATTGACTTGGTCAAATTTTAAATTGAAGCTACATCCACCACAACTAGTAAGAAATCTGTGTACCATTAACAACCCGTGCATCCCTCTCCACCATACAACCATTCCTTTTATTTTCATTTTGTTAAGAGTTCTACACCAATAGTAAAATTCCTTTTCTCCCTCCACCTTCATCTAAGCAGCAGTCCCAACTCCTCAGCAGGATTTCAAAGGAGGCAAGTGGGTTCGTATCATTTCAGATTCAAAATAGTAAAAATCCTCTCATTTTCTCTCTTTGAATTGGCTTTTATGTTTTTCAATGGTCTTGTTTTCTGAGCAAAATTATCTCTTGCGGGAACATCATCATGCAAATGGCGTATCCCTAAATGAAGGATAGCAGATGCATGAAAGAGAAGAATCTGTCTGGGAGCCATCTGATAAAACATGTAACGAATCCTTAATTGTTTGCTATAAAGACAGGAAGAAATCTCCCGAATTTTGGAAATAAGATTTTATAATTAGTATTGAAATTCAACAATAATGCCACCAATAAGAGATTCCTAAAATGAACAAGTTTGATTTACGGAAGATATAAGAAAGAAAAGGTAAAATTACAGAAATTAAGTTTAACATTTAACTTTCATGAATTTATATAGAGGGAAGGATATATATCTTATTATAAAAAGAAAATATATACAATGCATGACCTAAATATGAGAAGAAACATTAGCTTAAAATGGAGTAAAATAAAGAGGACAGTCAATTTATCAACTTAATTAAAAATCATTTCATACTTTCTATTGGAAAGGGAGAGGTTCTTGGAAACATTTGAAGAATATAGAGGGAGAAAAGATTTACAGTGTACAAAGAAGGACAAAAATAAGGGGATTGAGATTTGTGGAATAAATGGTGTGTTGCAAGAAAAAATAAATCCATAAAAAAAGGGGACATTATAGGGGGAGTGAAGTTCATTATTACTTCTGAAAATAGGGATACATCATACATGTAGTACCAGCCTAGTATAGATAAATTTATCTATAGTAGTTAGAGTTTTTGGTAAATTATTTATAGTATTTAGAGTTAATTCTTCTATTTTATTTTATTTTTTTTCCTGGAGGGATACGTGCATTAAATTTTTTTTATTGATATACATGTATTAATCTCATGGCCTCATTAAATCTCCAATTCCTACATCTTCTGCTTCATACACATCCAATCCAATTTCCTCAAAAAAAATGAGAGATCTTGTTAAACATAATGCAGAGCATCTGGACTCTCTGTATATTTCTTTTATTTTAGGCAAAGTCTAACTTCAAAGAAATATAAATAAAGCAGGTCAGAAGAGTTTGAGGGGGCCCACTTGCGGGACACGTGCCGCCCTCTAGTTCACATAAACGCTACTATAATTTTGGTGTATAACATATGACCATATATATATTCTTGAAAAAATATGAAAGATATCATAGTAAGTGCATGTTTGTGCAACCTGAGAATTGCAGAATTACATTTCTGCACGGGCAGATGATCCTGTTATCCACCTCCTCCAAGGGATATACTGTCATTTCTATTGATATGCGTTTCCACGCACTGAATTGTTAAACGAAATGACCTGAAAACGAGCCACGTGGAAAATTAGAGCGGTTTTCCTCTTCCTAGAGGAATCCCTGCATTACAAAGCATGCAACACAGATAAGGGTAGGGAATAATTTTTTTACAATGTCCTAACTCAATTCACCACCAAAACAGAGTCAGATTGACTTTGTTTCATCCCTCCATATAGCCATTATAAGTCCCATCCTTCTTTTTGCAAATTGTGAAAAGCTAATTACTGGGGTCCCTTATCCACAGCCCAGCAATGGTTATACCTGATAAATGAATTATCTGAATCCCCACCCCCACCCCCACCCCCAAGACACGCATGCATACAAGCACAGAGAGAGAACAGAATGAGCCTTGCCAGCGTGTCAATAATTGAAATATTTGCGCCCATATAATGGAAAGTTCATTAAGTGAGAGAGAGAGAGATATGTAATCGTAAAGAACGTAGCAGAAAATAGTTAACAAAAGCATTAGAGTTGAAAGATGGATTTGGACAACCTTTGTCAAAATTGAAATGAGCAGAACTGCTATAGCGCGACCATGCCCACAGCAGCAGCATACTTCCCCAAGACATCAGCAGCACACAATATCTCAGCTGCATTGAGGAATTTTAATCAGTGCATTCCACAGTTCTTCCGACCTTCTTATTTGCATCCATGACATAGCTTTCTAATCATACTGACGCCTGCAATGAGCCTTTTCACCAAGAGGGGAAAAACACGCAAGTTTATATCTGCCAAAACCATCACTTCTGCTGTGAGAATGTTATTAGTTGAAACAATTTTGAAGTGCAGCAGAATATGCAACACCTTATGGGGCTCTAGCCTCTCAGGAAACTTATGCACTATCAAAATTCCCTACGCTGAATTTGTCAATCACCTTTGCAGACACTACAATGGAATTGACCGATAATCAAGGACGGACCAAACATGCAAGGATCATTGGCATATGCAATTACAAAGCAAATTGGAGAATCCATTATGCCATATAGAAGGATTTAAAATGAGAACTGGTAGGGTGACCTACATTAATCTTGAAAAAAAGTAATGGAATGGTTGTGCAAAAATCCAACATAAAATGACACTGTCAAACCATGCATTCCAGCATTCCACTAGTGAGTTAATAGGCAAATCAAAACTAGTATCATAGCAGGATGTGATAACCTTTGCCAAGATATATATAACTGTGCGTAACAAAATGCTGTAGGGTGATTCGATTAGACGTCAGACCCTTACAACAGTTTTAAGTTGTTTTAATTATGGAATTCCCAGTGTTTTCTTAACAAAAACACCACCACAAATTCCCAGAATGTTGCTTTAATAAAAGCCTCTTTCGTGCTTCTATTAGGATAAAGAGCAACAAAAGGCTCTCTCAGGTAAAGCAACGTTACTAAAGATTTTTAAGAACCATGCTCAAGACCTGATAATAAATATCAAAACAGTTTTGTTCTATACTGTTAAAGTTTTACAAAGAATTTTTAAATATATTTATCATCTACTACATTGGTTATGGTAAAAAAACTGTTTCATAATGAACTTGTTTTAGAAAGTGCGATGATCCTTCTATTTTCCAAGCATTTTCTGAATTTTCACCATGATTGTTGCAATTTGACATGACCCCGGTGTCGAGGCAAATTCCAGGCAGGATCCATTTGATAGATGGCCCCATGTTGGCACATTCCATTGCGTGTGTGAAATTAGTACACCTCTTCTGCTCATCTCCATCATCATCATCTCATTTATTTAATCATTGCTTATCCCTTCTTTCCTCAGCATACATCCTTTTGATTTGCATGGATACAAAACCGAAGGAAGGTGCTCATGGAAAGGAGAGGAAGAGCCCATCCCCTTCAGCAGCACTAAACGTTGACAGCTCCCATGGAAGAAGAACTCCCAAATCAGCTGTGGCAGGTTCTCCAGGTAGAGAAAATTCACCTGTGTCAGAAAAATCAACCCCCAATTACCTCAAGCCTACAGCGAGGCCTACCAATGAAGCCAACAAACCTAAAGCAAGGTCTACCAATGAATCCAACAAGCCTACAGCAAGGTCTACCGATGAATCCAGCAAGCCTACAGCAAGCTCTACCCATGAATCCAACAGGACCACCAAGAAACCAGCTCCGAATGCTCTGCCTACAAAACCCTTGACAAGAAAAATGTCACTGGACAAATATACATCACCATCTCAGACTCAAAGAACGCCTTCATCACCATCTCCGACTCAAAGAATGCCTATATCATCCAGCTCCAAAGAGAAATCACTCAAACCTTCAGCTTCCTTTCCTAGAACTGGCACTTCCCCAAAACCCATCTTAGAAAAATCAGCAAAAACGGTTGGAAATGGGAAAAATCAGCCGCCAGTTAAAACAAAGAGCCTCAAAAAGGAACCTAGTATGAAGAAAAGCGAAATTAAAGCCAGTCCTGCTACTAAAAGCACTGCCACTTCCAGTCATGATATTGCTGAAAAATCAGCGAAGATGCCTGACGAGCAAGAAGATAAAGGGGTGCATGAAATAGCACTGGAGACATTGAAAGTTGAGGGAGAAGAACAAACCGCCAATGATATTCAAGCCATTGACCCTGTAGATACAGAGCCTGATACTTATGAAAATGACAAGCTTGAAGCTAGTAATACTTCATACCCCTTGGAAGAACAGAAAGACGCCACAGCAGTAGAGGAAGAGGACAAGAAAAGTTACGTGTGTGAAACCAATGAGGAAGCAAGAGAACAAGGAGAAAAAGATGAAGGACAAGAAAATGGCAAGAGCTCGGAACAGTTGGAAGAAAATCTGACTACCGATAACCACAAACAAATTGAGAGAAAAAAAGAAGAGGATCATGATGATGACAGGAAGATGAGAACTTGTGCAGGTGATGAGAGTGAGAAAGAGAGCGAGATTACTGAAAATGATAGAACAGAACTCAAAAAAATTAATGTGAGTAGCACTGAGGATACAAAGCTGGAGTCAGATAAAGAGGAATCAAAGCGACAAGACATCCGCGGGAAGAAAGAATCTCCAGCATACAATGATGTGATTGAAGAGACGGCCAGTAAGCTTGTAGAGAAGAGAAAGAACAAGGTGAGGGCATTGGTTGGGGCCTTTGAGACTGTTATTTCCCTACAGGAGCCTGAAGGTCAAGGCGGTTAATGAACAATCGGGAAAAAGGAGTCATCGAGCATAATAATAGCACTGCATTTGATATTAAATGAATAGACTGTTAAGAAAATGGAACGGTTACGGGATTGGAACGAAAATGTGCACTGGGGAGGAGATGAATTAAACTTTGGGTGGAATTTCCTAATCCACAAGATTAATTTAGATCTTAAACGCTACCTTGCATGTGGAGCCCAATTTGGCTGTGATTTGTTCGATGTCCATTGGATATTATTATTTAATTACAAGAAATGATTGTTGTATATGTGAAAGAACCGCAAGTACTGATACAGGTTACCAGAATCTATATTTTGAGATCCTATTCTTGTCATGGGCCATTACATCAGATGAAAACTTATCCCAACAATGACTTCTAACTGGTTTTAATTCTCAGACTGAAGTGATAGTCACTTTCAGTATTGAAGTCATCTTTTTAACTCTTAAGATAAATGTGATATCATGTGAAGAAAGTGACTTCAATCAAGAGGTCAATATAACTTATTCTCAGTGATTTTAAGGCAAACTGCAATGCTCTGGGTACAATTATTTCTAGGGGTGCACAAAAAATCCGTCGATCTGTAAATCCAGTCCGGTCCGATCCGATCTGTGGATTTTGACCCAATCCGAAGGCAAATGGATTGGTGGCGAATTGGAAATTTTGTAATCCGTTAGCACCGGATCGGTGGCGGATTTCACTCTTAATCCGCAGATTCAATCCGATCCGATCCGTTATCATTAAATATAAATAAAAGAATATAAAATATATATAGGGTCAAAATATAAAATAAGAAAAAAAATGTAAGGGGTCAAAATTTCTGGATTTTAGTATTAGTATTTATGTTTTCATTTGCTGCAAATTTACTGTAATCGGATGGAATTCTTTTTCTGCTATGTTGATATGCAGTGTACAAGAATTCAATGGGTTTTTTTTTTTTTTTTTCCATGTAATGTATAGGGACGGATTGAACGGATTAATCCGATCCGATCCGGTCCCCTACGGATTAGATCGGATTTTAATAGCCACGGATTGGTGACGGATTTGACCCAATCCGCACCAATCCGATCCATGTACACCCCTAGTTATTTCCAATGGTCTATCTGATGAGAAGGAGCCCTGCAATAAAAACATATATATACACCTATATCAGAACTTACAGTTCTGCTACCTTTATAATGAAGACTATTATTTATTTTACAAACAGGGAATTGTTTTTATTGTATACTAATCTCTAGGATTTAATGATTCGCCAATAATCTTGTACAAATTTGATAGTGTTACTTTTTTTAAGTTGTTGTAGCTTTAGGAATGGTCATGCCTCTGGCATTTCATTGTTTAAGGGAATAGTGAGGCCCACTTTCTATCATTATACTATATGAGGCAAAAACTTATTCCTTCGTCCCAGCAAAGGGGCAAAAACTTCTCCAACTTTCTCCTGTACACAAGAAAAGCAGTTCTCCTTCCCCTGCTTTCGCTCATTTTGCTCCCATGAAAGGAAACTAAAAAAAAAAATATTTTTTAGTCATAGTTACGTTCTCATTAATTGTTCTTCTCTCTTTTGTTCACTCTCAGTGGCGGAGGGAGGGGGGGTCGAGGAGGGGCAATTGCCCCTCCTTGATTTCTGTGTTTCGGTAGAACACATGAAGAAAGTTGGGAGGCCTTTTGGTTTTATACAATTTTTCCCCTCCTCATTATTTTGTTCCTTTACAAAGGGAGAGAATTTTAAAAACTCTTTGAGGCTATTTTTGTCCTTTGCTTGCTTCCAAAAAAAGCAACTAAATCATCTCCGAGTTTTAAGGAAAGTTTTTCTCTCGAAAGGAGTTGTTTCTCTCCTTTGAGATAATTCTTTCTTAAAAACTAGCTGGATTTTGGCTTATTGGCTATTTTTTTTTATTGAAATAGGAGTTGGTCCCACTATATTTACATTTAAAAGTATGACGCGCTCAATCTTATGGTGGGACCAACTTCTTTTAGAATAAAATCTGGGGAAAGTCTTCTTAAGAAGAGGACATTTATTATAAGCAACACGAATGGCTGGTTCTTCACCTTTTGATAGCAATGGTTAATAGCTTATTAAATGATCGCAAGTAATCAATTGACATATTTTTATTAATTAATTATGAGTAGATTGGTTTACACTTGATCAATCCGATATAGGCCCTACTTTGATTAGAGTGAGATACAACTCTCACTCCTAAAACAAGGAGTAAATGATTATTTGCAGTTTGTATTCATTATGGTTGTCCTATTATTTTTATATTTTAATTGTCCTCAAAATTTTGAACAGTTATATTTTTAAAATATTGGAGTATTGTCAAATCTATGGACCTTTTCTTAGATATAAGTATTAAACTCTGTAAAAAGTTAATAAATTTATTTTTAAATGATAAGTTAAAAATGACAAATCTGAAAAAATATTATCGATTGTCTCTATAAAAAAAAAAAAAAAAACCCTTATTCTGCCAGTTGTTAGTCAACTATTGCTTGCCCTTCCTAGAACAAAATTCTGGCTCCGCCACTGTTCACTCTTACACTTGGTTTGGTTAGGGTCGTTAATTTTCTGTTTTCATTATGTATATGTGATCCTCATGAGTCATGAAGTTGCACCAAAATCTCCAATGCTCCAAGTATTCTTCAATAAAAAATCACATTCTAGTTTGCTATTTTGGAACAGAGACTTAAAATTAAATTTAACCAGCCAAATTGATATTTGGTTTTGGAAAATAAATGTTCTTACCATGGGTTTGAAGTCTGAAATCAGGACACTCTTGAAATCAGAGTAGAAGGGCTACCACCAATTCATGGTAGCATCTGTAACATAGAAAGCATAAAACATTATTGTTTTTAAATGAATTCAAGTCCTACTGTTTCACAGTAGCCAAAAGCTTCGCCATCTAATCACTGTCATGCATGAATAGATTGACCAGTGAATATTGGATGAGCATTGTATCAGTTCCTTGTATGCCTTGTTTTTGTTGCCCCTTCCTGCTTCATGCAACTCTTCTGCCATATGTCATTCCTCAGATGCCAGTCCCGAGCCTGGAAAAGGAGGGTTGCCATCAAGGAGGTAGTCAGCTATAGAAACTTGCTAAACCAAATTTCAAGTATAGTTTGAAAAAAAAAGGAAGCTCTCACCCTAGCCAAATTGATGGGGAGAGCTTCCAAGCTTCCAGGAGATGACGATGAAATACATTATTTTCCAGTTTTGGAATGAACACATTAATTTCTTAATTATATCCTAACTAAAACCAAAATTTGAAATACATGTTCTCAGCATAATTTATAAATTCTACGCAAATATTAGATTTGAAATGGATGCTCTTACCATAGGCCCACAATTTGGCCCCTGTTCTCTTGAAACTAAAGGAGAACAGCTCTATGATGCCTCTATGATATAACAGGGTCACAGATTTCACACATTAGAGTGAAGTATCAGATACAATATGTAATGGATACATAGCCTATTTTGAACCGTCTGGGTGATCACAGGAACAGCTGCCACCCAGTGTTTGCAGGTGTTTTTAACACAAGAAAAAAAAATATTTAATTTCAAGTATAATGACAGAATGATAGAACCCGCGGCTGCGGGTTAACCCACCAGTTGAACCAATTTATAATTTGTAAGCCACAAAGATGTACAAACCATGGCTGGTTAAGTGACATTATATTCATTACAAAATAATGATAAACATAAAAGGGGGAAAATCATAGATCTAAGATCTAAATTCATGTCTATGGCATTTACATGATTTTATCATGCTGCTTTTTGGAGAAAATCCTAAGACGAGTACTGTGGCAACCCACTACATACTTAATTCCACCGATTTGAACCCCAATCGTGTTTTTATTTCTACTTCCGGTTGCAAAAAAAAAAAAAAAATCTGTGTGATCTCTAAAGTTACAACATATCTGCGGAAATCCTAACAAGCAAAGAGGGAAAGAAAGTGGAGTCTCTCTTTTGACTTGGGTTGAAGTGGGACTTTGGGAGTGTCATTGTTCCTACTTTGGGTCTGTGCTTGCCATGGAACTTCCATCCAGTTGCTGCTGCTGTTGTATTATATGTAATATCATGAAACATAATTCAGTTGCCATTTAAAAAAGAAAAGAAAAGAAGAAGAAAAACCACTCCATTATATTTCATTGTGATAACAACTTGGATCATCCATGTTGACATGATTTCATCTAACACAGAAATTGTGAAGAATCAAATGAACAAGACTAGGGAAACATTTGGTAACAGGTGAGGAATCTGAGAGTTTGAGGATTCCGCACTGAGGAATTGTAGCGCTCAGGATTTTGCATCAATATTGGTGTGGATAAATGCATAGCTGAGAAAAATTATTATCAATGTGGATTTTAAAATCCTAGGGCTTGAGGATTTTCACTGGCCCAAATCCTCGACGATTTACAACTACCAAATGTGGTTTAACATCTCCTCAAAGAAAACCAATGAGGAATCCCCGAGGATTTGTTTTGCCAAACTTGACCTAGGACTACTCACGCGTATCCAGAAGAAGGATCTACAAAGAAGCTTCACCTTTAATAACCAACATTTGAGCCAACAAATATAATATAACAAACTGCATATCCACATCGACTACAACATTAATACTAGCCGAGACCTTATGAAAGAAGAGGTTGGATTTATGAATTAAAGCATATGCATACCCTTTAATGCTTGTAAACTCATAATAGATAAATACCGGAGTGGAATTGCAACGTTATAAGGCAGATAGTTAGCATTTACAAAAGAAGGCATAAAGTGCATTCAGCTTAAACAAAGCACAGTGCTGGTAGTGAGTGGGAATTACATTGTTAAACCAATACATCTGGGGTTGGCCATTGGAGGCATGCAGCATTGAAGATGTAGCACAGAATTTTAGTCTCTCCAATCTTAAGGCCTTGATATCTCATAACCATTACCTAATAAACAAGACAAGAAATAAGGAAGAAGACAATTTATCAATATCTCAATTTTAAGTGGCAATAGAGAATCTCTTACCCTGGAAATTCAAATGCTGCAACAATAGGCTTTCATACATATAGCACAACAACTTAACTCTGAGATCTGATCTTTAACAAGCACCTCCTTCACAGAGGTTTAGAGTTGCATAGAGTGGTAGAAGATCAAAAACGCCAGCTTGTGCACTATTTGGCTTGGCAGAGGGAATAGTATTATTCAGGACTCACCTAATCAGAACTTTGACAGAACTGGAGATAATTTAAAATAAAAAATGGAAAGCTTCTTCATGCACTTGAGAAAACTGAATGTTCCACAAAATTCACACTTGTGCTAGTACACAAAATTTTCCACCCCAAACACATTAAACCTCCAGCAACAGGCCACTTGATATACTAGGTTACACTAGCACCGTTTTGGAACAGGCAGGAACAATGAGGCTTGCATTCACTGTAAATCCACACACATGGTACAATCTATGTCCTGGAGAGAGATGCTTCCCATATACAAATCATTTATGTGTTTTGGACAAACTGAGAGACACTTCCTATTCAGACTTTCATGGATAGCACCCATACCAGGCACCCACTTTCTGTGGTCTGATGGATCAATATTCAGACGATTTTGCAGTAAACGGATACGATAGAAACTAGTATCTGTTCTGCCGCAAAAATGCGCGACACAACAGCACGAAGGCTCATCAGATGCCAATCTAATCAGCTGCATGAATAGGGCCCCGTCAACAGGTTTTGGATCTGAAAGATGTCTATCCCCCATCATTTTAATCTCTCTTTCAGTCGGAAAGTACACACCTTTGGCCCCATTTATGTCGATAAATTTCAGATCTTTAGTGTAGTGTTTGATTGCCTCGCGCTTGGTGGATTCATGTTTTTCTGCCAAAGTCAAAATGCACGAGAACCTCAAGTGGTAACTGACAATTGTTTTAATTGTCTTGAAGTTGTGACAACAGCAGAAGAAATCTAACCACCTCTTCCCCACACCAGCATACCACTTGATAATATCAGAATCTTCTAAAGCAATAAGCAGCTTAATTGGCCGTGGGCGGCCCATGGAATTTGTAAATCCAGCTAATTTAACAGCTTTTCTTATTGACTCCACAGGTGCATCAACTTTCATGCACAGCTTTGTCAAATCTTCAACCGTTCTCTGTGCATACTCCTGCCTGTCTTCTTCTTCCATCTTATCTTCTTCCTCCAAAATCTTAGTAGCGTTCTCTGGCTTCATAAATTTATTTACCTGTCCTTGAAATTGGTCATAAGCATCGACAAGCTCCCGTGGCAACTGATTCCTGACTGCTCTAATTGACAAAAAATCACCCCCTGAAAGAGCCCGATGCCAATTCCAACACTCATCTGATGATGCAAAGAACTCTTGCACGACTTCCTCTGCCCAAGTTTTGAAGATTTCTCTAACCTCAGCTTCAATCTTCACCTCAATTTTGAAGCCATCACATCGCTTCGACTTCTTGAAAACATGGTTCAGAATCTTCAAGCCCAGTTTCTTCCTTATGGTCTCTCTCGCATTCCTTACCTCCAAAGCCTTTGCCTCCTTCCGTTTGATGTGCTTTTTGAGCGCACGGATTGCTTTATCTGACATGGGTGGATGCAAAACTGTAGGGGATACAGCCTGAAGTTCCATTCCAAGGAAATCTATCTTCTCTGAAACAGCACTGTGAATAGCAGTATTCAATCTATCTACTTTCAACCCCAAATTCCCTTCTAAGAATCCTACAACCTTATCTTTTAAATTCATTGTCAGCATTTTTGACCCAGAAGTCACCACTAATATCTCATCCAAGTACCTAACCGCGTACACTTTTACAGGTTTATGGAAAACCCTTGAAGATTTTGATGTCGAAAGCTCACCTGAATTGAATATAGGATTCTTGCCATCAATCTGCCGCCGCAGATCTTGAATCTCCTGATCGAGACCATTGAAGTATATATTAACAAGAATCGCATTCAGACTACTCTCTTGTGGGAATCCCCTTCCAAGAATACAGCCTCCCAATTCGATCTGAACCACTTCAGACTCAAAGAATTTCAATACAAGATTGATAAAATCCCTATCTTCAACTTTTTCTTCCACTTTGGACAGCAATTTATGAACATGGCAAAGATCGAACCTTTTAGAGCTGAACTCAACGCAGAACCACCAGTTGGGGTTCTCAACAGAATTCTTCAGATACCGAATAGCAGTGTGCCGGCCCATCCCAACGCGGCCACCATAGGAAAATGTTGCGAATCGATTTTCATAGACAACTTCAAGTACCATCCGGACAGCTTCGATCACTACTTTCAATGTAAGATCCGGAAGAATCAATGGTTCTCCTTTCTTTCGATTAGAGAGCATTCGTACACAGTGTGACCCAACTTGGAATTCATTAGAACGAAGCTCTCGAGTGATGGATTCAATCGGGAAGCGATCAAAGGAGGCATCTGTTTCGAGATTTTTGTCTGCGACAAGGTTCTCACAAGCAGCAGAGATAACAGAAGGGGTGGCAACAACAGTTTGGATGAGGTTGTGGAATTTACCTCCCTTGTACTGCTCGAGAACCAGGGTTTCAAGATCAGGCTTGGAGATGGATTCAGTAGCATTTGGGAGGTCTGGAATTAGAGACAGGGAAGAGATATTACATCTAAGAGAAGTGGAAATGCAATCTCTAGTGTATGAAGAAATGAGATTTCTGAGATTTAAACGCATTGACGCGGAGAAGACCAGAAGAAGAAGAGCGAAATGGGGTGATTCAAATAGGTCTGGTCAATCCAAATACCACGCACAAAACCAATTCAAAAGTTTTTTTTTTTTTAGTATTTACTCCCTAACCAACAACATACTTTCTAAAATCATACAAAGCATTCCAAAACTACCAAGACCATATCGCTCGGACATTTTATCAAACACCTGTTCTGCATTCCATCTCCACATGCAAATCAATCAAAACCAATCTATGGTTCAACAGTAAAACATGCCCACTAACCAAAAGCATCACCAAATTGCAACATTTTCATATTTCGTTCGAGAAAATAGAATTCAATAGAGTTCAGAAAATAAAAGACAAAAATTCAAAGAAGAAAAGAAACATGGATGTCTGTTTAGGAAGGTGAAAGTGAAGAGAGGAGATGTACGGACGCCGGAGGAAGCAGTTAGAAGGGCGGCGTCAGAGAGACTGAGTTGGCTGCGACTCAATAACAGAGAGCTCTGAGGCAAGAGACGACGGTTGGAAGATGCGGGAAGCCGGGAAGGTATAATTAGGGAAATTTATTTAAGCCCCCTGGATTGCTGACAAATTACAAATAGCCCCAGTATTTATATTTTTTTGGGAAAACAGCAGAATACGTACCTGTACTTTGGTCAAAAGTCAGACTACCCCCCTATAGTTTGGTATTTTGTACTAAACCTACCTGAAGTTTTAATTAACATGCAACATGAACGGATTCTGTTAGTAGTAACGGCGTATATATATAAATAGTGTCATGTGCGCAGTGGTGGCAACTTTCTGGCCCAAATAGGTATAGAGGAGACTTATTTGCCCCTGAACTTGTCTTATAAAAAGGTGGGCAACTTGAGTTTGTGGGAAGCTTGAGTTTCTGAGCAGCTCTTTCATTTTTTTCAGCCATATCAAATGACTTCCTCTCAAAACTCCTATATCCAGTTTTCTCATGGTCAAAACTCTCAATTTGATCCTGAAATTCGTTAATGTCACTGCGAGCATAGGGCTACTTTGAGAACTTCCCGAACACAGCGGAACATGGGAAGGAGGTTTCTTGGCTGTGCACGATATGGGGTTATGCTTTGATCCATCTGATTGATCTTCTTGGTGTCTGGGCAACCATGGTAATCTTAATGTATTTTTTTCAATTTTTTCTCAGATCCAGCCATCGTGTGGATTTTTTGAATGGGTTGATGGAGAAATAGAGCATGTGCCGAAGCTGTTGGATAAGATTGATGTGTTGGAGAGGGAGCTGAAGTCAGCTTGTCGAAGGAAAAGCTGTTACCTACGTGTGCTACTCGGGACTTGGGCTGGAATTGTATTTGTGTCGTTCATGTGTTACCTACTGATAGCTTGGACTCCTGTAAATGGGTTGGAATTACCATGAGCATATGTATCAGTTGAAAATGATATTATGAAAATGGGTTGGTGTTGTTTGTTTGTCAATGCATGCTTTGGTTCACTCTACTTTTTTGATGAACTTTAATTAACCTGTAATAAGAAAATCATAACTTGACAGCATCTCAATGAACTTTCAATTGCTAACTGATTTGAAAATCTCCTCTCAACATAATAATATAGTTCAATAGAAGTCATGCTCCAACAGTAAAGAAAGAAATTGGGAACATTATCATCCAAACAATAAAAAAGTTTATCCAAACAGTCATCCAGAAAAAGTTATAAAACATCCATAAACAATTATACAACGTCCAAGAAATTCTATGTTGCTCCATAAACAGTCATACAACATCTGCTGTCATCAACCAGTTGCGCTGCGTTTTCCTGCTCCAATTCTCCCTCTACCTGCTTGTGACTTCCCTCTACCACTGGTACTAGGTGCTGATGGATTTGGCTGAGAAGAAGCTCGTCTGACTCTCCCCTAACGAATCAAAATTTCAAAACCTAAGTGAGTAAATGCATATAGTCTAGTTAGAAGTGAAAAAAAAAGGGTGAAAAAACAGTACCCTAAATGGTGGCTGAGAAGCTGGCATAGAAGCTGGTTGGGGCTGATAAGCTGGAATGGGCTGAGAAGTTGCCTGAGAAGCTGACTGGGGCTGAGAAGCTGGAATGGGCTAAGAAGCAGGCTAAGATTCAAAACTAAAGAGTCTTGAATTGGGATGCACTGGTCCCTTGCAAGACCTAGCATTATGGCCTATTTTCAAGCATCTAGCACTAGTCATTATTCTATTCCTTCTAGAAATTCTACTGGAATTAGGTAACTCATCTGCATCCCTCCTCTTCAATTTCTTTGGCCTACCTGCAAGTCTTCTATGCAATGGAGGAGCAACTGCTTCCATTCCACTTTCTACCCAATCATGCATGCCAGGTACTGGGTGTATCATGCCACTATATGCCCTCAAATACATCTCTTTGCTGTAGCATGCATGGATGTAATCTTCAGGCTTTTCTTGATTCATGTATATACATGCTATGGCCTGCTGACAAGGTATCCTAGTCAAATCCCACATTCTGCATAAACATATTCTACTCTCGATGTTAACAACAAAAGTTTTGGCAATACAATCAACCTCAAACTCACCTCTGCCTGACTAGTTGGGTAAATAGTGTCTGCTGTCATTCTTGTTCTTTTCTAACTTCGCCAATATCCCTAGACAGACTGTCCCATCATACTTGGTCATTCCTTTGAATTTCACTTGAGTTATGTTCATAAGCTTCCTCCTCACACACTCAAGCATGCCAACTATTGATTTCTCTCTTGCTTCAAGTATGTAACTGTTGAAAGACTCACATAAGTTGTTTGTTAATGCATCACATTTGGCCCTTGTGGAAAAATGAGATCTGGCCCACCTATTTGGATTAGCAGCTATGAGCCAATTATATGCAGCTTGGTCCAACTCTTTGATCCTCTGCATATTCCTATCATACTCTCTTGGTGATCCACATGATGCTGCTGCCCACATCATATCTTTCAACAATTTTCCTCTGAAAAGTTTCTTGAAGTTATCATACATATGCTTCAGACAGTGTCTAACCTCAACAGTAGGAACAACTATCTCAAATGCTGCATCAAGCCATTTTTGTCTATCAGACATAAAAATCCAGCCCATGTCACCCCCATCTCCGATATCATCAATTAATGATTTCAAAAACCGAGTCCATGAGTCCATGTTTTCAGCCTCTACAACAGCCATTGCAATTGGGAACATGTTCTCATTCCCATCTCTACCTATTGCAGCTTGTACTTGTCTACCATAAATACCTTTGAGGAAGCACCCATCTAGACCAATTATGGGTCTACATCCACTCACGAACCCTACCTTTTGTGCCTCGTAACAAACATACAATCTTTGGAAATATGGAATTCTGTCCATGTGAAGTCTTTGTGTCACCACAAATATGCTTGTGTTGGGATTGTACTTCTGGACAGTGACACAGTAGTCCCTCAATCTAGTGTACTGCACTCTAATATCTCTAGAGATGTTATCTGCTGCCTTCCTCTTGCCTCTATATAACTTATCCTTTGACAAATCCACCTTCAGTTCTCTCCTCAGCTCTTTCTGCATTGCAGGAATTGACCATTTTGGATTGTCACTCATCATCTGCTGGTATTTATTAGCTATATAGCTGGAAGTGACCAAGTGGCTTTTAAACTTCATACCACATGTATGCTTGGGCTTGAATGTCTTAATTTGAAATGTCCTCTCACCCTGCATGGGTGATGCATGAATCCTAAATCAACAATCAAATTTACAAATAGCCGTGATTCTCTTGTTCTCATTTTTCAAATATTTAATGTCATAACCTTGCCTTACAGTCAAGTCGACAAGCGCTTGTCTGAATACTTGTGGACTTGAAAATATCATACCTAACTTCAGTTGAGGATTCTCCATATCAGTCAGCTCATTAAATTGAGGCCATTTACTGTTTTTCTCATTAGATGAGCTGCACAAAGACTGAGGCTCATCCCCATCCTCATCATCTGTAATCCAGTTCTCATCAACTGATACTTGTTGGTTGTGGGTCTGTTCTTCTTCCACACTCTCAGGTTCATGAGGTTATGATTCCTTCTCACAAGATCCTCTAAAGATATCCTCATCATCAGCCTTCTCAACATCCTCATATAACTCCAAAGGCGCATAAGGATCTAATCTGATGTGATCCTGCTCAGCCTCACTATCATCATCATTAGAGTCATCATGATAACCATGGTGCTGATTTTGGTCATCATCACTGCCTTCATCACCAGTTTCATCCTCAACATCAGTAGCATAGTCCTCCTCACTGTGAAGTTTCCTGTTAGCTGATGCAACTTCTGCTACAGGTAATTGCTTCAAGGGACCTTTGGTGTGAATATTTTGCAT
This sequence comes from Persea americana, assembly GCA_029852735.1. Classification (NCBI taxonomy): domain Eukaryota; kingdom Viridiplantae; phylum Streptophyta; class Magnoliopsida; order Laurales; family Lauraceae; genus Persea; species Persea americana. The sequence continues at coordinate 5,257,629 of CM056812.1, forward strand.
CAAGATTTTCCCTTTAGGTGACACTACCATCAAAAGTTCATGTCCCCTCTCTACATAAATAGTGAACACCTCACTGTCTTTATAATGTTCTAATAGAACACCTACATCCTTATCTGATTCAATCCGTCTCAGACCACCATCAAAATCCAATCCCGGCACCTTAAAAAACATTGAACTGTTCGCTTGATAGCTTAATTCCATCACATAATCTCTGAACTCAAAAAATGATGCTCTATCAATATCAAATTCATTGATTTCATCTACCGCACCCCCAATGTGTACACTATTTGGTGGGTCTGTAAAATAACCACCATTGTGGAATCGAACTGTAACTTCATCAAACGACATCTGCATGTAAACTACATTTCTTTAAGGCAAATTCATGTAGAATAACAACAAAAAGTTCCATTTTTGACAAATCCATAACTTTTTTTGTGTCACTGTGGTCCCCTCCATGTGTGACAGCCAAAAGAAGCTGACACAGTGCAGACAGGTGTGGATTCTACTCCACCAACATTAAAAAAAAAAAACAAAAAACAAATGAAGTAGATAGCACAAGAGGGGACAATTTTCAGATAACATTTACTAAATGAGACAAAGAAAGGTCCTAAATCCCCATTCACTAAATGAGACAAAGAAAGGGACAATTTTCTAATTCAAATTTCACATAGAGATCGTAAAAACCCATCAACAACTTTAAAATCCATGCACGTAGAGATATCAATCTAAGAAAAAATTTTAAAACCCCTAAACCCAAAACCCTCAGCATCATAATATAGATGACATTATTAGGGTTTGAGGAATATACATACTTTTGAAATCGATGATGCTTCCCCAAAATTGATTCTCGCTGATGCTTCTTGATGGATGGCAGAGCCCTAACCGCAATGAAGAACGCCTTTTTGAAGGAGGGGCGGCTTCTCCCAAAGTCGCCTTGCAATGATGATTGCCTTGTTGAACCCTATCCGCAAGCAAGAAATGGGCAAAATGGATTCTCACTGATGCTTCTTGATGAATGGCAGAGCCCTAACCGCAATGAAGATTGCCTTTTTGATTGAGGGGCGGTTTTTCCCAAAGTCCCTCGCAATGAAGATCGCCTTCTTGAATCCTAACCGCAAGCGAAAAATGAGAAAAATGATCGAAAAGGGCAAGACATGACTTATATATGGAGGGGTAAATTTGTAATTCCATCTTTTCCATCACGGCTGTCTCTAATTGCATTGTGATTTAAAGTACAAGTAGGTTTAGTCTACAATACCAAACTACAGGGGGGTAGTCTGACTTTTGACTAAAGTACAAGTAGGCATTTTGCTATTATCCCTATTTTTTTTAAATAAGCATCCCTAATCTCCTAGAGATCTTATTGGCAAGGGGGCTAGGACTCAAGAGAGAGCCCCCATATACACAGAAAGGCAACTCGCATAAGCGGGAAGAAAAGTCCATATAAGTCGGAAAAGAACATACACAAGCGGAAAGAAAGCTCACACAAATGGAAAGAGATGACCGTACTCAAGGTTCAAACCCTGGACAGCCAAGTGAGAATTGTCGGCACTTACCAGTGAGGTAAGTGATCATTCTATGGAGATCTTATAGTTAGTGCAGGTTGTTTATGCGAGTAGTGGAGTACAAAAGAAATTGGGGGTGAAGTCACGAATAAATTGAAAGGGTAGGGAGTTAAAGTAAAATAACACTAAAAGACAAAGTTTACTTCTCCCAAAATTATTACATTTGATTCAAGTAAAATAAAAAAAAAAGTTACGAGTAGAGTGAAAGGTAAGCCGTGTTACATCAAAGTTTACTTCTTCCCTTCCATTCTTTTCAATGTAAATAGCAATAGCTATGAAATGAAACAGTCACACCACCACTTTACTTTTTAAATTCACTTGTGGAAAACAAAAGAGGGATAATTTTGCCAAGAAATTCCCTTTAAACTTTGAAATGATAGCAGAAGACACAATATTTTAATATTGACACTGAAAGGTTTTCCACCTCAGTTTTCTTTTTTGACCTTTTTGCCCACTAGCCACTCTATCCATTCACTTCTTAATATTCTTTCTCCTCCTCTTTCTCTTTTCATCTTCACTATGTGAATAGATTAAGATGTAAGAATTAGCCTTTTAAATTAAAATAATTTAAATAATCCTTCATCATCCTACCATTTACAAGGTATGGGGTGTGATTCTATTTTCCACTACATTTGATAAAGCAAACTCGCTATTATAATAATAATAATAATAATAATAATAATAATTATTATTATTATTATTATTATTATTATTATTACTACATAGCGGTAACATGAATGCTGTGGAATATCATTCCTGGTGGAGTTTTCTAGCCTATGGGCTGTTCTCTGCAGAAGATGTTTTTATGACCCCACTTTTCTCCCCCAACCAAATGGACCTTAGAATTTTATCTTTTTAAACCACAACAGAAACATTGCTTTCTAAGAAATGGTTACATACTATATTTTACTGTCATAGGTATAAATGTTTCAACTGGATATGGTGCAGATATAATGCATTCTATGTTCTCCTGCCATTGCCCTTGTGCAAAAGTGACAATGGAATATTTTATAATATTTATATGCGTTTAATAGTTTAAAGCCAAAAGTTTGTGATGGAAGTTGTTGATATAATATTTTGGATTTATTTTTCTCAAAATCATATTTCAAAGAAAAACATTCAGATAATGACGACCTTTCTTTGTGATTGGAATTGAACAATTTGAATCATTTGAATAATGTACATAACAACATTTTTTAACTGGAGTTTATATAGCTTGATGGTCTGTCATTAATATTATTCAGTTCGACTTGCTTTAAATCTTTGTATTCTCATTTAATAATGGTCCTTTTTATCCTCATTTAATAATGGCTCATGCCTCTGCTAATATAATTAATAATGTATAAGTTTGTATTCATTATATTATAATGATATTCACAATCTTATTGTAGGGCCAATTCAAATTGAAATAAAACTTAAGGATGTTTAATGAACCATTTGAGCGAATTGGATTCTCATTTGACGGGCGAGTTTCACTGGAGGCGGACCCACATGTGAAAAAAGCAAATGCTCTTATACCACTTTGTAGAAACATAAAAATGTGGAGTATGTGGGAGGTTATAGGGCCAAAGGGCCGTACAGCTACTCTAAACAAATGAAGAAAACATTTATATATAACTCAAATCTTAAGATAATAAGAAATTTCTCTACACCAACACTTGGACAATCTCGTAGACCTTCACCACACACACCCTTGGTTGACACACTTTTTCATGCTCTACAAACACCCTTATATAGACTGCCAAAGGACACTTCTAAAAAATCTGACTTTAAATATTCCGAGGTAACAATAAAGTTCCATGAGGTTTAGCTTTTCTAGATGACCTTTAACCTTTAAACTTTCCAAAATGACTTTTGAATTCTCTAGGATGTTTCTTGATTTTCTCATTAAAATATTAAAAGTGATAATTCCAACAACATGTTCATATGGGTGCATATGCACCCGTCAGATTTAGAGATTCCTTTAGAGGGCTATGGGCCGTATGGCCCATGCACCCATTCAAAGCCCACCATGCACCACCTATTTTAAAACTCATAACCATTTTAAGTCCACCCTGCACCACCTATTTTAAAACCCATAACCATTTAAGCTCATCGTGCACCCCATCCCTTGAAATCCTTATTCATTCAAAAAAAAAAAAAAAAAAAAAAAAAAAAAACTAGATAAAAAACCCTCCTTCCTTCCTCTTCACCCTCTCCAAAAGAAATCGTCTCCATCGAAGTGGCAAATCATCTCCATAAAAAAAGCAAGCACTCTTAGGCCAACTCTCTCTATAGCTCCATAAAAACAAACTTGGCATATGGTTTTCATATACCTGCGGCCAAAGTAACAAAGAAAATGGAGTTGAGGGGTGCTATCCTAAAGATGTTCGAGACTTCAGGGCCATTCTTGTTGGAAGTTATTGTGCCCCCTCGCGAGCATGTGAGGCCGATAAAACCTAGTGGTGTGGCATTTAGTGGGGGCACAAAGTGTGCTTCTTGCGCACTAATCTTGCACTAAGCTTTAGATACATCGATGGTCAAGTTTGAAAAATCTAAATGCGATAATGGTATCAATGAACTTTAAGTTTTTAAGTCTGAATATAGATTTCTTTAATTTGCAAACCAGTCATTCACTTACCTTGTTTTATGAAACTTCCGGATTAATCCTTATTTCCTTCCTTGCTTGCTTGTTTTAAATACACAATGCAATCATCAAAAAACAGCTGGTCTTCTCACACGAGCTAATCTCCTTAATTCTTCCTGATTAATCAAATTTTCATCTGTATGTGTATTTTTTGACAAAATGACGTTAGTTTGATTTAGGAGTGGTTCCTCAATTATAGAGCTTCTTATGCACAAATTTCAAGCTCAAGGAGAAGATGTACCTTTGTCATGTTGTCGAGTATGTTTTGCATTGCTAGTTATTGTAGGCTATTTCTATTATGTATTTATATGTTTTAAGCTCCAGGGGCTGTTTGTTTACATTAGATAAGGAATTAAAGAACAGTAAAGGTCACGTCATAAATAAAGTTATTGAGTGGGAAAATGAACAAATAACTTACTTTGTATGCGTTTGGATAGTTGGTGATAGATGTTTTATATAGTCTCCTAATTTCTGTCTTTGCATGAAAAAAGATAGATTTGTTTTTAGTGTTGATTTGTTATATTTAGATTGTATGTCCATTTGTTTTGTTTTGTTTTTTTTTTTTTGGTGGGGCAGTATGTCTATTTGTTGATTCAGTCATTTAGTGCGTGTTTAATTGATGAACACCTTCTTTTTTCAGTGGAATCAGCCATATCATATTTTAACTTTTGGTAACGATGCTTTGATTGATTTGGAGAGAGGTTTAGTTTCTTCCCTATTTAGAAAATTCCTTCTTTGTTCTTACTTGGGAATGTCTGGAGATATATCTATTATGTTTCATCTTCTCGTCGTGATACTTTGTGGTGGAGTATAGTTTAGAGTTTTCACCTTGCTTTTTTCTTGGTATCAATCCTCAACCAAGAAAGCTCGTCGGGTGGATTGTTTTTAGCCTCTAGTGTTGTACATAGCTGATCGTCGATCTTAGGCATGCATATGTTATCTTCTGAACTATATGTTAACAATATTATCAGCATTGATATATATATATATATTGATATATTAGTAAGTAGTCAATGAAGTATCAATTTTCCCATTCAAAATGGCTTACATGTCTAAGGAGTTGAAATCCAACATCTCTAGTCTCTGAAATGAATGAATGATATTATATCTCTATAACAGGTGGTTGATCTCATAAATCCTGGTCAAATTAAGAACTATCTAATGATAATCCTAATCATAATTTATGCTATATTTCCATCATATGATGTTGCAAATGCCTTCATATTCTATTTTTCTCTTGATTCTTTGGGCTTGCTGGGTTATAGCTTGAAGATTTTTGCTAATGTCTTGTTCAGTTATTGAACAAGAATTTAACCTGGTGGAATAGAATTGTTAGGTTTTTTGTCTGGTTATTCCTTCCCCACCATTCTATAGAATTTTTTTTTATTTTTATTTTTTATTTTTTATTTTTATTTTTATTTTTTTTTACAATCAAACAATCTAGACTGACTTTCAGGCAAAGCCTATGTAATTTTATTTTACAAATAAGCATCCCTACTCTCCTAGAGATCTTTATAGTCAGTGCCGGTTGTTTACATGAGTAGTGGGAGTTAAAAAGAAATTGGGGTGAAATCATGAATAAAGTGAAAGACTAGGGGTTTAAAGTAAAATAACACCGGGAATCACAAGGTGTTGCTCTGTGGATAGGAACAGTACCCGCTCCCATAGCCCTTGCCAGGGATCGATCCCTGAGCAGGGTAGTCTAAACTTTCCTCACCTGGCCACTGGGCCAACTCAGCAAAAAAATAAAAAAAAAAGAAGGTAAAACAACACTAGAAGCAATCCCCCTCCAAGACTCAACCATCTTTGCAATTTTACCTGGACAACACCATGCAATACCACATCTACCAATGAAGTGAGCCCAAATAGCAGTCGCAACCTCACAATGATGAAGAAGATGATTAATAGTTTCCACCTCTTTACATCACATCACACAAATATCTAAAATCGCGCTTCATGGTAACCCTCTTCTCCTCAAATTATCCACCGTAGATATATTAGCCACAACCGCCAACCAGCAAAACGCCTCCACCCGAGGCGAAACTAACCCATTCTAAACGAGAAAAGAAGAAGCTCTAGAGGTTAGATCTCCTTCCAAAGCCAAGTAAAAACTTTTCACCGAGAATTCTCCAGAAGTGAAAGGTTTAACTTTATGTTGACATTGACGATCTCAAGCTTGAATAAAGGAGGCTTAACTTCATGTTCACATTTGCTATCTGGTGGGAGTGCAGAAAAAACAAATTTATAGAAATGATTTTCTTCTCTTCACACCCTAGCACTCCCTAGCTAGCAAGGGAAAGGGCCTAGGTAGTGCAAGCCCTACCCTTGTTACATTTCAAAGTTGTTATGAGTTCCAAGAAAAAAAATGGATTACATTTCAAACTATGGTTTCTCTAAAATTACATTATAATTTCAAACTATGGTTTCTCTAAAACTACATTATACTTGTTTACTTTTCATTAATTAATATCTTTAGTTGACTAAATATCTTTTTCTATCATCTTCTTATTAATGATTTTTAATCATTTTATTCCAAGATATAATAAAACTATAAGTAAGATATTGGAGACAACAGGCAAAATGAGGTAAAAATTATATAATTTTATTTATTTATTAAAAGTATATTATTTATTCTATTTTAAAGTTTTCATAAATATTATCATTGTTTTGTAATAACTTCTTAAAAAGAATAACTCAGAGGGATTTATTTTTTTAATCAGACAATATAGTGCAAGAGAAAATACACAAAGGGTATATTAAAAATAAACATATTTTATTACATTCAATTTTTGTTCAAAAGACACTTAAACCAATCTCTTGCCCCTTTATTAACATCTTATTAAGAAATAATATGAAATCTATTTTTTTTTCTTTGGAGCATATCTTGAGACTGCAATGTATTGCACCGTAAAAATTGAAAGCCATGCTTGCATATTTTGCCATTTTTGGGACTCATCAATAGAAAGTAATGATGCAGTTTCTAATGATTTTGTGATAAATGAAACGTATCTACACATTTGTTGTTCGCTTGTAGAATAGCCGCTAGTGGGTAGGCCATGGTTTTGGAAACGATGATTGATACTTGTAGTAATCACCGCTTCAAACATGGAAAGTTGTTAGAAGAAGATGTACCTTAATCTGTGACCCAGTCTTTCTTCTCTCTTCCCTCTTCCCTCTTCCCTTGTTCCTCTGCTCTCCCTCCGCTTCAATGTATCGATGCCCTAGACTCCTTCTCAAATGCGTTTTATGCAAAAGGACTTTTGTTGCCAATTAAATAGCGTCCAGGGGCATTTTTGTCCTGTAAAATATCCAGCGCCTCTTCTTTTTCTAGAGGGGAGACCTATTTTCTATGGACTGAGGAATGGGCTATTTGAGTTTAAGAGTTTCTGCCTCTATTTCTCTAAAGTGGGCAGAGGATAAGTTGGCGTGCCAAACGCCTCTATTTTTCCAATTCTTTGGCCATTTTAGACATTTAGAGGAATAGAGCTTTGAAATAGACCTCCCAAACATGGGCTAAGCATGGGAACCCACACATAAGAAAGATTGTTGAGACCACTTAAGGCAGACCATTGGGGCACAAAGTGCGATGATTTTCATAGCCTTTCCATCACTAAGTAGAAGAAGATAGAGTAGAGTATCGTTTTTTGCAATGAAAGTTGACGATATATTATCAATCAATTGACGATATTGTCTATTGGGTTGATTTCGTCCAAAAAAATGTACGAACAATTGTCTCATCTTTTTATGGTCTTTCTACATAAAACCATGTAATTACTTTTTAAGCTTAATTTTCTCGTAAAAATCCCTTAAAAAAATAGCCATCTGACTTTGGCTTTATATCACTATTCTGCCAAAACTGTCTTTTGATATCATAGAAATTGAAAACATCTAATTAAGGATCTTAGTTTTTGTGATTACGTCATCATAATTCTTATCCTAACACCAACCCTTGGCTAATATAAAAGCTAGATTTGAAGCGTCTGGCTCCTGTGACTCAGGTTTCAAAGATAAGTTTAATATATCAACGGTGGCTCCCGCTCAAAACTAAAACCCAATTACTCGTGTGCTTTTGTTCCAAAATAAGTTTGTCACCGTGTTTCCCTATAATAGGAAAGGGCAAACCATGTTCACCAAAGCACTTGAATTTCCTCTTTTTATCTCTTTTTCTCAAATGTAAGATTCTCTCTCTTTCTCTCTCTCTAGTCGTGTAAAAGAAGGTCAACCCTTTAAGGAAGGAATTGTTGTATTGATTCTAAAGTAGTCTCAATTTGGCCTTTTCGCTATTGATTATATGGAACGAACCAACAATCTAATGAAGTAATAGATTTGAAAAGAAATTAGTGAAAAGTAATAATAGAATAATTAAGAGAGCAACAGATTGAGAGGGAGAAGTGGGAAGGCAGATCCATTCCAAGGTAATAATAGTAGAATCCGAAACTGAGATCAGGAGTTTTGGAAACGCACTGAAAACCCAAGGCCCGGAAACTGGAGAAAGGAGAGGAGCAGAGAAAGCATGCTCCCTAGCATAGATGATAGAACAGAGGAAAAGCAGGCATTGATGAAGATGAAAGTCTGTTCCTCAAAAGCTGGGCATTTATTTGAAGAAGAGCAAAAGTCATTTCACATGTCGTTTCCTAAAGAAGAGATGTAAGTCGTGTAGCCAATGAAACGTTTCATGGACGGAAGGTGTGATACTTTTTTCAAACTGGTTCCTAATTATAGTGTAGTTGCTAACGTGGCTCATGGAGGATCATGAACGAGGTATTACGTTCTAACCATATTTCGGTTTTAAAGAAGAAGTGAACCTCTTTGGGTGAGGATGTTGAGGTCAACATCCACCCTTACTCATGAGCTGTCATAATTGTGGTCGAGCCCTCGCCCTCACCATAAAACTATTGTTGTGCCGTTTCCTATCACCAATTGGTTTTAAGATAAGTGGTAGCTCAATGGGGTGTAAGATCTTACAAGTAATAACAGAGCCTGGTAGGTCTGGTGTTCGAGTCACAGGACACATGTTTTGTGAGGACTCAACACATGGGTAGGGATTTAACCAACAATTGGGTTTAGTATAACAAGCAAGTCTCTTTTTAATACATGGGTGAGGATTTAAATATATTTTTAGGGCTTCGGCTGGGCCTTACTTTATGGATTGGGCATCTTTTTTTTTTCATCTGGGCTTCCTTGTGTGGAGAATATACAATAACATGTCATGGTCTCGTCTACCCTAACAACTAGTGGAATTTAAGGTCACATTAGTGCTCATTTGGCACCATTTCTTAAAGATGAATTTGCAATTTTAGATACCAAAAACTAGGGGTGCCACTTGGGTGGCTTGTGTTGGGCTTCCGACTAAACTAAAGTAGACACAGATTCTAGAAGGACCAAACCTAATTTCATTCGACTGGATACAACCTAAATCCCAGAAGGGCCAACTCATAACCCACTTAATGCAAGTTGACCTACGTTAGACTTATAGTTTTTTTTTAGCTATACCCAACAAAATGAGTGTGGATCCTATGAGTGTTTCACTCTCGCATCCAATGAGTTAGGGGAGTGGACTCCGCAAGAGGTTCATCTTTTGAGAACATCTCTCTCAATCTGCTGTTTATCCCCATATTTTACTCCAATTAACGGCAGTAATTTTTTTTTAGAGTAGATTTGGGGACAATCCATGAAATTGTAGGACGTTTACTTTAATGAGTTCAAGTCTTTTTTCACGAAATAAGAAATGATATCAGTCAAATAATGGGCCCCATTGTGAATTTAGATAGGAGTCATGTATTGATAATTGTGCATTTTCATATGGATCTTATTGCAGACCCAACCCATACCTAAAGGTTTGGAAAAATTAGAAAATCCGCAGGCTTTCCGCTGCATATTAAGTTTGGATCCACAATGTTTCTATTAGAGAAGATTTGGGGTCACTCTATAAAAGGGAGGACAACTGCTTTAACGAGTTAAGATTCTTTTCTAAAGAAAAAAAAAACCAAAGAACGAGTTCAATTCAATAAATGGGCCCTATCATGGAGTTAAATAGAAATCATGCCTTTTTCATATGGGCCCTACGGCAGATTCAACACAGGCCAAGAGGCGAAAAATTGAGAATATGCAGGATTTCGTCGGCTCCGAATAGAGAAAAAGCTCCAAAGGCAGCTTTATTGCTGAATAGAATGGCAGGAATGTTGCAAATGCATGTTTTCCTCCACTCAGAGAGGAGGAAGAGTTGCAAATGCAGCTTTACCATTGCTTGGAGCAGCGATAAACCTGCAGCTTAATCCCACCCTGTTTCCAATACTATTTTCCTTTTTTTTTTTACTTATGGGGACATGGAGCACTTGCCTTGTGCATTTTCTTTTTGCACACCATGCACTCATCATGATAGTAGGGGCCAACTAATGACTAATCTGAATGGACTACACATAGAGGACGCCCCTGAATTAGGCTGATCCCATTTTTTACAACCATCTTAATGGTCTGCACCATTTGTTTCGACGGGCTCATTTTTAAAATGGCTTAAACTTGTTTCCCATTGATAAAAGGGATTAGGATGATTACATGGGACCCATTTTTTGTAACAAGTAAGTCCCAACCAATTTAAGATTTCCCCACCCGGCCGCATACTCAAGTGGGCCCCACATCAAGGGGTGTATTTAGCTTCGTGTGCACCAGATAACCACCAAAACAAGGATTTCTTCTTTTAACAAAGACCAGTGGTTGGGTTTAGCGTTAAATCCTGTGTAATGCACAGATTAACTGATGAAAATCGAATAATTATTTCAAGTTAATATTCAAATTAATTACCGATTGATAAAATGTTACTAAATTTATTCAAACCATTTAAAATTCCTTGAGCAAAAGTTTCACTTATAAAGGCAAGCTAGCTAGCGGCTATGCGTTGATGTTGAACCACTGTCAATGAAGACAACCTACATGGCTTTTAACCTAGTTCAAAATAGGGGTTTTTACGAAAAAATTAAGCTTAAACCATAATTAAATGATTTTATAAAGAAAGACTATAAAATGATGAAATGATTGTTTGTATATTTTTTTTTGGACGAGATTACCCTTGCTAACTTCCTGTAACTTTTCTTCTTCTTCGACTTTTCTTCAGCTTCTTTAAATGTTTTCATACCTGGTTGTCTAAGGTTTGGAGGGGATGATGTTAAGATTTGATAGGAGATGAATAGTCATATCAAAGAAATGAAGGAAAATCGAAAAGAGGTAATGAATGCATCAAAGAAGAAGAGTTTGACAAGTCTTTCAAAAATCACGTAATGAAGTGTATTCGATCCATCCACTGCAAATCCATTCGTAAAATTGGTTCAAGGATTATAGATTAACGAAAGAAGAAACACTCTTGGGTTCTAAAACTCTACACAAACAATATAATACCCATGAAAAAAAGATCTTGCATTCACTACTCAAAGATGCCAAACATGGCTCCCTATATGTTGTTCACACGTCACAAGCATCAAGACTTACGGAATTTCCCCAAAAAAATGGCTTCAAACTTTAAATGTTCACAAAACCATACTTAAATTCATCACCTCCAACCTCACTCGAAGACACCGCCAAATTAAGAGAAAATTCCATTTAGGCAATTCATCAAACACCTTGCACTCCAAACTCAAACTTTCCAAAATCATGCAAAAGGGGCAACAAATGTGTAGAAAACAAGCATAGGACCCCACACATAAAGAAGATTGTTGAGACCACTTAAGGCAGACCATTAGGACAAAAAGTGCAATCATCTTCATAACCTTTCCATCACTGGCTAGAAAAAGATAGAGTAGAGTATTGTTTTCTGCAATGAAAGTTGACGATATCGTCAACCGGGGTGATTTCGTCCGAAAAAAAAATGAACGAACAATTATCTCGTCATTTTATGGCCTTTCTACATAAAATTGTTTAATTAATGTTTAAACTTAATTTTCTCGTAAAAATCCCAAGAAAAAATCATAAAAATCCACCAAGAATAAAGAGCCACAAACGTCCTTCTTCCAGTTCTAACTATTTGCACAGCTGAGCTGACATTGTCTTTGATGGTCCACATTTAAAATGTGATAATAAGAATCAAATTATAATATTTTAAATATTGAAACTCACAAGTCAAACAACCTTTGTTTATAATGTCCCCTCTCATTCAAATTTCAATGCAGCCTTAGGACTATACCGAATAGGGAACAGGGAAAGCAATGTGCAATGTTTCTCACATGGGAAGAACTGGCTCATTTCTTTTTTGTAACCCCTAGGGCTGAAGCATGCAAAGAGAAGACCCATGCAGGAAAAACAGAGAGGGCACATAAGTAGAAACACTCTTTCCAACATATTTTAAGCAAAGACCTACTTTATATGTATGTGTTGTTTTTATTTACACATTAGACATGTTAAACCCTCAAATATTCTGGCATCTGTACCCAAATGGACGTGGACTCAATTATCAATTGGGTCAAAGAATGGGTCCATATGGTGATTTTTTGGAACAGGTCCTTTGGGGACTCACATCTTCTGCCAGGCCCTTTTGACTTGCCTAACTTTAGTGACTTAGCCGACTCAAAATGAGTTTTTACAGTTGTTGGTCGCCATACGAGTCATGGATAACTTTAATATGACAGGGAGAAATAGCCCAAGGTTCTATTGGTAGCAATATGACTTTTCCAAAGGAGACAGCGATGGGCAAAATGGTGGCTTCTGGTTCATGATGAATCCAATAATGGGAATATTAGAAAGCAACATACACATCACTAGGTCCATCCAAATCCCAATGTCTATGCAGCAGGCAGTAACAACTAACAACAACTCACTTTCATCCTTTATCTCATTGTCTAACATTATCTGAATCAGATTTCCATTTATCTTCAGGAAGAGGAGCTTGTGCCTTAGAAATGTTCTTCCAATTGCTGTTTGGGTTGGGCACACCAATGGGCTGGATTTAAATGGGACCCGCCCAACCTACTCCAATTAGGGGAAGGTTTGGTAGTTAGTTAATCAGGCTCGGGGGTATTAACTTATGGGTTTTTTATACAAAACTGAGTAAGGGGTGGGTTTGGGCATGCTTGATATTCTGCCCCGACCCGCCCTGATCCGTTTGTCTTTAACTTCTATATTACTTTGTAAAGTTTTCAATGTAACACAATAGTAGAATGGATGGTAGTATCCCTAACTTGGGTGTTTGGATGTTGAGGTCTAGTTGAAGTTATTGCACATCTGTTGATCTAAATCGTTGAGTTTGGTCTGTCTTTGATTGGATAGCCAATCTTGAACAAATGTCGTCTACCGATCTTTATTTATTTATTTTTTTGTTAACCCAGCCAAGGGTATTGGGACCCAAGTGAGAGCCTGCATACACACGGGAAGACAGCCACTCAAATGGGAAGGGAACCTACACACGGAGAAGAAAACCCACATAAGTGAGAAGGGAAGTCCGCACACACACGAAAATGTGGCGTACCCCCGGCAACTAGGTGAGAACTGTCACTCCTAAGGAACCGTTCTCGTTTTATATCAATCTATTGGAAGTGAAATCCGAATCAATTTCTATACATGGGGAGGTGTGAAATATGAGCTTGTTGGATCAAGCCGAGGCGGGCCCCAATTAGATTAGAGCTATAGCCAACAGATTAAATTCAGAATAGTATTGACTTCTAGACCTTATATTGGCATGAAATGGCCTGGATCTAACAACCAATCCCACTGAGTCTGACCGGCATACTGATTTTTCTCTTGAATCCTGGCCCAAATCATCCTGACCTCTTTACAGGAGGGGCTTGGACAGACCCACTCACACCTGAACAGGATACCTAATTGTCTCTATGATAGTGTGGCACTTGTGAGCCTCATCACAGACTAGATAACTCATGTGGGTCCCACTTTTTTTATCCCCTTAGGTTAGTGTCCTTGTTATTTTGAATACAAAGAAGCTGGGCCACAATTACATTTTTCATGTGGGTTGGGCCTGACTAGGCCCAAGTCTCTCCCCTACTTACTGATTAACATAATATAAGATAGGAATCCAATGCTATGTGAACATGAACTAGAATAAAGGCCAATCAGAAGAGGCAGATTATTCCAAACAAGAATGTCAACTAATGGGTCTAAGACTAGGGTTTCTTTTGCCCAAAACATCTTAATCAGAGCATCCTTTCCTAAGCATTAGTTGCAATTCACTTTTCCTTGTGTCCTTTCATGCCATTGCTTCAATGGTTAGGATCGTATCATCCATCTAAACCACCTAATGAGTGGTTCGGATTAAACTTGGATGCCCATCACCTTTCAATCAAGAAGTATTCTAATAGATAGAGTTCTTCTTTTGAATGCAACTTTTGGTGGGCCTGTTTGATCAGTGACATTTTTTGGGAGAATTTTCTTGTCGCAAACTTTTGGTAGCATGTCATATATGGTGTATGACTAAATTTCAAGATTCATTTTTTCATTCTTTGAGAAGATTTCGTACTGTATGTATTCGATAAATAAAGCAATGAGATAATGAATAATGTATGAGATTGTATTAGTTATGAAGATATCTTGTGTTGAAGTTCTACTCCTCCAACCCGGGATTTGTCCAGAGTCAAAGCTTCAGAAGATCTCAACCCTAATAGAAGGGGTTTAAATAAATCATTGGTGGGCCATCTCAAAAGATCCCACCTATCACTGACCACAAAGCCATAAGATGATTCCGAACACATATAACATGTGCAGATAATTAGGTCCGTTCATTTGGTGGGTCCACCAGCTAACCCATATCCTGACTACTCAGGCAAATATCCCAAAGGATAGAGCCCAGAGGAATGGGTTTTGGCCAAAACAGCTACAGCCACACATAAAAGAAGAAATGGATGGCAATCAAGTATCTGTCAAGGACCTCAATTCAAAGCATATATGTAAAAAGCTCTCTTTATAAACCAAGGAGGTTCCCATGCAATGAATGGTCTGATCCTAACAGTTCAAAAGCTGATGTGTACAGCAATTCCTTTTGCATTTATTGATGAAAGACACAAGTAAACGCAGCACATCCTTTTTCCAATCAGAAATCCTTCGACATATATACCCCTGTTCACATACTTGTGTGTGTGTGTGTTTTTTTAACAATAGATTTTATTGAAAAGGGATGGATCACACATGCAAAATACAACTGAAAAATGAATGAGATAACAAGATATTGGTACTCAAGTCTTATTCTAACATCAAAAGAAAAACTACAAGAGAGAAGCAACTAAAGGACTAATCATGCACTCACATGAAAGATAGACCTTCAAAAGGAACATACTAAAAGCTGTAATCTCGCGAATATAAAAATAAATTCTCCAAGGACCTCCTTCCACTAAAGACATGGATTGAAGCAATCACTCTCCACAATTAATCTTCCCTCAATGGAACATGAAAACAAAATTTCTCATGGCTTCCTGGTTCTATGGTAGTAAAAAACTCTGCCTCATTAGTTTCCCCCACACCCGCTATTTCCAAGAACCCCATCAGTGCTATAGACAGCCCCGTCTTCCCTCTAGCAGCACCATTAACATTGAACTTCAATGGCCAATTAGAGGAGGGCGTCTATAGTTGACCCTATTCACCTTATCAGAATAATGACTGATAATTTATGAATTCACCATCCCTTACTGCATAAGGGATAAATATCCGAAATAGAATCTGCATCTACACTTTTTCTGCTTCTTGAACTGGTTGTTTGGATGATTTTTTTGCTCCAACTACATGTGTGGGAAGCTTTTGACATTCATTTTATGGAGCAAGAGACCAACCAGTTCGAATGTAGCCCTTGCCCTTTGAAAATTTTATAAGTATGAGTTTCTTTGGGGATAGCATTTGCAGGTCTTGTAATGCTAGGTTGATAAGAATTCAGAATTCTTACAAATGAACTAACCCTTTTAACATATAGGCCTCTTCTCTGTAGATCTAATCAATTGATAAGGGCGTACTCAAAGCACACCAGTCTGATTCTTTGACATTAGATTTCAACATAATAAATCTGCAACATATTTGAGGATCCAAAATTAGAAGAAAGTATTATTTGACTTACATATGAGAAAGCACAAGCTATTTGAGGATTTGACTTAGGATAGGCTAGAACGGTGAAACAAAATTGAGTAGTTGAGCCTAATGTGACCGGAACAGGACTTTGATGATGGCAATATGTTGATGATGATTATAGACTGAATGAATGTCATGGACACGCCTATATCATCTTCAAATCTATTAAACTCCATACCTTCTTGCTTGACATGCATCCAAGCAAAACCCTGCATGAAATCAACATTTTAAAGGTGGAAAAAAGGAATAGGTGGAGCCTACCTTATTATCATTGGGAAGCGGTCATGTGAGGACCGTGGTCACTATATTACGGTGCACACCACCAAAGGAAGCGTACTTTTTAACCCGTCTAAACCACAATAGTCATCAATTTTGACAGCTTGCACCCATTTAAATGGACTAAACCGTTGAATCATGAGACAAAACTTTTTCTTTTTTATAATATCGTCAAACTTGTAGACCACGGACCAAGGGGATAAAGGCATGCGATTGTCTTCAAACTGACTTGGATCTTTTTCACGATATCGTAAGCACCGTGCTCACTGGATTATTTTCCATTATTAATTAAATATATACACCTTTTTTTTAGCAAAAAGGACTATGAAAAACAGAGGCTCACCTAATGAATGGTGGTGATCTCAATGATAGTTTTGATTTATGGGCCATTTGAATTAGGGCCCACCAACTAAATGGTTGAGATCTCATCAATGCCTAACATTGGTTGCATGTGGGTACACGTTTTTGGGTGTACATCATGAAGAGCACAAGTAGCAATAAAAAGCATAGCCCATTCTCGACAAATGAATGTGACCGAAATGCCCTCTGACTCTATCCGAGCGAGTGGCTGAGATCAGTAAGCAACGGAATCCCAAGTGCCACGTAGGGCAACAGAATGCCATACATAAGTCCACGTCAGCAATGGTGCTGACATGGATGCCACGAGTCTCCAGTGGCGGTGTGCACGATACAAGTGGGCGAACCCCGCCCGCGATTCCCGTGCGCGGTGCGCACGTTAGTGGAGATCGTTGTCGATATCCGCTCGCGAGAAATTGAGATCTCGGACGGATCGGTAATATCTCGTGAACAATATCCTCCACTCGTGGGGCCCGGTGCTATATGCTATTTGAGTTCGACCTTGGGCTTCTTTTTTAAAGTTTATGTGACTCCCTCAATTTGGATAATTAGCCTAGTGGGGCACATGATAGATGGACAAATCAAATAGAGGGCATTTTAAGTAAGCCTATGCTCATTAATTACCATGTGATTGGATTGGATTGTATTAAGGTGGACCACACACAAATTATTAAATTGGGACGTAGTAAATTTGATTTTTTTTTATGTAACCCCAATTTTTCTTAAAATTTCTTTATAGATGTTGAAGTTCAATCATAGATGATCGAATATATAAAATATAGGAGTAATTATGAATTAACTATTTGTGAAAAAAATTTATCTAATAGTTTCACATGCTCTAGCTAAGATGAATCTTGAGCTCTATAGTTTGTCTTATATTTACAAATGGGAGAAATTTTTTAAATGTAAGTGGTGGTTATTTTAAAATTTTAAAGAAATTCTCTTTGTTGAGCATCAATGCTCACAATAAGGTGTGCAGCACATGCCAAAACACTGGGGCTCAAACTATGATCTATCCAAGTAGACCATAAAATAGGGACCCACACAATAGTCACCTATCTTGACTTTTGCACCCATTGGACCGTTGGATTGAGTTGCATTAATCTCCGATGATGAAAACTTGTCAAGCAATCAAGTTGGTAGAATGATAATTCAAACCTCCACTGCCATACTCAATAGGCGGGGGAGATCTTTTGATCCCCCTTGTCCCATCCCCTAATAAACTCCATAAGAAATTGAGTTCATTGTAAGAGCTTTGCTGAGCCTATGAGAAAAGAAGTTGAAGATTACCTGTCATATTAATTAAGAAAATTGGTAAGGGCTGTATTCCAACATATATATATATAACAAGGATAAGAAATGTGTCTATTTTCTCAAAAAAAGAAAAGAAAAGTGAGATTAGAAGCTAAGAACCAATAAACTAATTAATTTACTTTGTATTTTTTAGAGTAAAATTTCTTTGATGGCTAGGTAAGTAAAAGTGAATATTTTTTGGCAAATAAAACTTTACTTTCACAGTTGTTATAACCAGTTAAAGATGAGTAAAGTAAATACAACCATTATTCTAGAACTATTTGTTTGTAGAAATTATAACAAGCCTTCTAGGAACGGCTTATAAATTCTCAAAACATCATCCCTCAAGAAAAGCCCCAAATGCTCGACATACATTCTAGCATTTTGAAATAGAACTAGAGTGCCAATTCGGTAAGCAAATTCTCCGGAATCCGACTAATCAAATAGACAATCCCAATTGCTCACCATCTACTACTGATATAGGGTATGCTCTTAGGTTAGAAGTTCCTATGTAAATTTGTAATATTTGAAATTCATATGCATATATAATATATAATGTAATGCTTATCTCCTTGGCATTTGTAAATATCATGTTAAATCTAAGGTAGCGTTTGGTTCGCTGTAATAAAGGTAGGAATGGAATGGTCGATTCCTGCATTTGGTTCGAAAAAAGTGGCGGAATGACTATTATCTTCGGAATCACTATTTTTTTATGTAAGAGAATCATCATTCCACTGGAGAGAGGAAGGAAGGACCATTCCATTCCTTTATATTTTATCCTTGAGACCAAAATGTCCCTTTTATCACTTCAACCTCTCCTCCCTCCACCTTTTCCACCCCTCCTCCTCCTCCTCCTCCTCCCAGTCGCCGGCTGGGAAGGAAACCAACCGAAAGGCCCCAGAGGCAGCCCCGGCCAGCCTCCCCCCACCCCCCCCCCCCACCTTTCCTTCTCTCTCCCTCTCTCTCTCTCTCTCTGTTTTTTTTTTTTTATCTCTCCAAAACTACTTCCCTTCTCGTATAGAAGCCCAACCCCTGCTTTCCTCCTCCTCCATCCTCCAAACCCACTAGAGAAAGAAAAAAGGATGGTAGTATCAGGTTTTCGTCACTCCATTTCCCTTCCAAAACCCAACTTCACCACAACCACCTCCAACTCCACCCGACCCTATCACGTCCGTTCATCCAGTCTCCCTTGCAGATCTCATCCATCCATCTCCTACCTCAAAGACCAGATCCACATCCTCAAGTCCTGGCAAGCTAACCCCGACTGCGGCTCCTCCGCCTAGCTTTGTGCCGGCTTGACCCAACTTAAGCGCCTCCATGACTCCCTCAACGACCTCTTCCAGCTCTCCCAATCCCACCACTCTCTCTGCCGTCGGTTCCACCGGGTCGACAACATTCTAGAAACCTCCCTCCTCTTCGTTGACGCCCACGGCTCCTTTTGCTCCGCGCTTGTCGGCCTCAAGGAGGCGCAGCTCGCCGCTCAAGTCGCCATCCGGCGCCACGACAGCTCCAAGATCTCCTCCTACCGGTGACTGGGTGGGGGGAGGAGGTGGAGGAGAAGAAGCGTATTTTGGTATTTATTATATAAATTTTATTCTATTTCAGACATCATTCCAACAAACTAAACGCGTTACCTAAGTTCCTACCGCATCAAAGTATTATACCGCATCAAAGTATTAGATGACCTTGAAATTTTAGAATTTGCAAATCCTCTTTTTCTAGAAATGAAGAGCATCTCGTAAAGTATATATAAACCTTTGTGTGTGGTGCGAATGAAGGCTGAACACGTCACTGGTGACGTGGATGGGCCCTACACAACCCAATATAAGATGTTGGGCTGACGAGTCAAAGTGAAACGGAGCCAGGCTTTTTATTTCCATTTCTGGTCGGGTCTGGGAGCTCGAATCATTTGCACTTTTTGGTCGAGGAGACCGTAGTCGGGGTGAGATGGTCCCATGTCTTCAATACGGACACGTGTCCAAGCCTCTGGTGGACTTGATGTCGTTGGCCAAGACGACATCTTTGACGTTGAAAAAAGATAGTGGTCCCGATTCTTCCCCATCTTGAGTAACCAATTTGAGATGGTTTGGACATATTCTATACAGACCGACAAGAACATAGGTATAAAAAATTTGATATATTGATAGATGACCTACTAAAGAAAAGGTGTACGCGGATGAGGATATAAATAGAAGTAAATCTTAAAAAAAAATGCAATTTATTATAAAATATAAATCACGATAGATTTTAAAAGAGAAATAAAATTTATACAGTCAACACTATGATAGCTTGAATCAGACTTTAATGATGACGGTGAAGATGAAATCTTCAAATATTTGCCAAGAATATTTTAATTACTTATTGTGGTTGGTTTTGCAGGGTCCACAATAAGTAATTTGGTAAGGCAATAGCAAGTGTAATTGTACACAAGGAAAGAAAAAAATTAACATTCCATTCGCTACCTCGTGTGATGGTAAAGTGAGAGACAGCATTCATAAGTAGCAACTTGATGTAAAAGATGTGGAGCCTTCCTTTTTGAAGTCTAAATTATCATAGCACTCACTTGTCCTTGTACACTTGTCCTAGCATAGACATTCCTTAATCATTATATAAAGGCTGCCGGGTTAGGACCTAGGCCCCTCTCCTTTCATTATTGGTAGGGAGAAATCTTGCAAATCCCCATTGGGTATGGAAAATTTTTGTTGTACTTTTATATATTATTAATGGAAGTAATACACTCTTTCAATATGATAATTTGGAAAAATAAAATCCTTGAAAAACTTAATATTAACGATCTCAATGGAGAATGACCAATTTATATATAGCTAATTTTTTTGGCAAATTAAACAATTTACAATCACTTATTGGTCTTATGAAATTTAGTAGAAGCTTCAATAGAAAAAAAATAAGAACAAGATGGAATAACAAGATATCTGGAAGGAAATTAATTGAAAAAAAATTGAAAACCAACCTTTCTAGCCATTCATAATTAGGCAAAACACTTACCAATCTCAATATAGATCAATTGTCCGGTCTATTTTCCGTTAAAATTTGTCTAAATCCTAGCGCCAAATACATATCAAATTTATATTGAGAAGCACTGAATGATAGTAATACCAATACAAAGAAATTTGAATATCATGGAAAAAAATAATATTGATGTCTCAATATGAAAGCTAGAGCAACAACTTAAAAAGCTTTCTTGAATTAAGATGACATCACTACCAAATTTTGAACTATGTACATTTGTGGTACTTCCGTTAGCTTTTTATGTATCATAAATCAGTTCTGTTACATTCTAATTTTGTAGTGAGTGAATATTTGTAACAAATATTATAATTTGAAGCATGAGAACCAACTGAAAAAAGATATTTAGCCATGCACTCTCAGGGTGGGCACAACTACTTCTTTCAAACTTCCTAAGAAAATTTAATGGAAAATTCATTATCCAAGAATTATAGTAATGTGGTTGCAATGTTGGACATGAATCAAGTCCAAGAGTAATACTGGTTCGGCCTGAGATAATACCTTGGATGAAGCATGCAAAATCATAAAGAAAGATAATTAGCACCCGCAAACACAATATAGCACGTAGAATGATAATGAAGGAATGCATATTGACAGAATGGCCTAAAAGAAAAAAACAGGGGCCCTAAAGGAATCACTTCAAATCAACATAAGAGGGTAGATCTAAAAACATGAGTTGGCATATCAAAATGATAAGTTCCATTGCATCATACTCATAAAAACTTGAAAGGAAAAATAAATTACCTTATTATAATTCAAAAAGTAATCAGGCAAGCCATTATTATCTTGCATTGGATGTTGGTTTGATAGATAGCAATAAAATTTAAAAGAAAACCAACTTGCATGGAATGAAGAAAACAAAAAATGGGTTACATGACAAAAATTGGATACGCTTGCATATTCATTTCTGGCATTGCTTGTCATTTTTTAATATACGACTTTTCTTCATTTTTAACTGCTTATAAAAATTTAAAGTAAATTTCACTATTTCAGTAACATAAAAAAAAAGGCCCAACATTAAAAAGAGATTTTCTATTGTCAGAAAGTTCACTTTATCGAATGTTGTTGGAGCACTGAATGTTTAAAATGTCACAATTCTATTTCACATATTTCATTTCTAGCATTGGAAATTTAATGAAACAAAACACCAACCAACCAGAACAATACCGAACTCATAGCTCTAAACGGATGAACAACAAATCACAAGGATTCCAAGCAATCTTTGGCATTCTCACTCTTCCTTTGACAAGCAAATCGTGTCTTTACAAGCATTGGGATCGAAGTTGAAATTTTCTACACATGAAAATCTCAATTGAAATTTCTCATTTGAGTTCTTGCAGTGAATGTACAAATTCTTTAAACACAACTCTTATCATGAACATTTGAGCTAAGCATTTCATCGAAATATAATAATACTAAGTAACCCCCACAAATGTGTAGTTCTTTTTTATTATATATATATATATATAATATAATATAATAATACTAAGTGGAATCACAGATGTGTAAAGAAAAAGTATGACAAGTTCTTCTACTAAGTGGGGCCCACATATGTGTAGTTCTCTTTTATTATATATATAATATAATATAATAATACTAAGTGGAACCACAGATGTGTAAAGAAAAAGTATGACAAGTTCTTCTACTAAGTGGGGCCCATAGATGTGTAGTTCTCTTTTATTATATATATAATATAATAATATTAAGTGGGGCCCACAGATGTATAGAAAAAAAGCTTGACAAGTTCTTCTACTAAGTGGTATAATATAATAATACTAAGTGGGACCCACAAATATATAGATGTAGAGAGATGGCATAACAAGTTATTCTATTGAATGTGGCCCACAGATGTGTAATTCTCTTTTATTTTATATATATATATATATATTACAATAATACTAAGTGGGGCCTACAAATGTTATAATAATACTAAGTAGGGCCCACATATGTGTAGAGAAAAAGTATGGCAATTTCTTCTACTAAGTGGGGCCCACAAATGTGTAGTTCTTTTTTATTTTATATATATATATATAATATAATAATACTAAGTGGGGCCCACAGATATGTAGTTCTCTTTTATTTTATATATATGTATAATAATGCTAAGTGAGGCCCACAGATGTATAGAGAAAAAGCATGACAAGTTCTTCTCTTTTATTGGGGCCCACATGTGTAGTTCTCTTTTATTATATATATATATATTTATTTATTTATATATAATATAATAATACTAAGTGGTGCCCACAGATGTGTAGAAAAAAAGCGTGACACTTTCTTCTCTTTTATAATAAGGGTATAGATATTATATTGTTATTATTATTATTATAATATAAAAATAATAATATATTATTATATTATATTATAATATTTGGGGGTGGGCCCCACAAATGTATAGTGAAAAAGTATGCAACTTCTCATCTTTTATAATAGCATAGATATATATATATATAAAATAAGGGTGTAGATATTATATTATTATTATTATAATAACAGAATAATAATATATTATTATATTCTATTATAATATTTGGGGTGGGCCCCACAAAGGTGTAGTGAAAAAACTATGCAACTTTTCATATATATATATATATAATAAAGGTATAGATATAATATTATTATTATAATAATATAATAATAACATATTATTATATTCTATTATAATATTTGAAGGTGGGCCCCATAAAGGTGTAGTGAAAAAACTATGCAATTTTCTCTCTTTTATAATAGTAGATAGATAGATTATTACTTCCCAAGATATTCCTTTTCCGCATTGTGAGTGACCTTTTGAAAAAAGTTCTTTTGAGGTGAGAATGAGAGGGAGAGTAAAGGGAGAATTTGAGTCAAAATGAGGAAAAAAAATGATGGGATTAAAATAAAAAAAGCACCAAAAGATAAAATTCTAAATTTATACTCTTTTCCTAAGCCATTAAAATGAGAGAGAGAGAGAGAGAGAGAGAGAGAGAGTCACTATTACGGTCTAAAAGCCCACCATCTAACCAAACATAAAAGTTTTCCCTAAAAATATTCCTAACTGTTAGTGCACTATGTAAAAAGACTAAAATGCCAATGCAATATCACAAAATTTTATGACATTGTGTGATGCCGTAAAATTAGTTTGCAAAACGTTACAAGTTTACTCATTCACATGGTTGACCTATGTCGATGATATGATATTAGCTAATGATCGGTCCAAATAGGATGGCCAAAACTTGGAACACTGAAGGAATAGACACTAAATATGATCTAAATAGTGTATAACATCATATGATCAATCATAAAGTGGGCCCTATAAATGAGTAAACTTTGTAAAATCTTGCAAATCATTTTATGGCAATATCTCAAAATTTTGTAGAAGTTTGATAAATCGTAGTAATTTGGGCATCTTAGTCCTATTACATAGTGTACTGCATGGAGTACTACTAGGTAAAATTTTGTCATTTTGGAGATGGGTTAGGTGATGGCCAGTTTAGGCTATAGGGGTAATTTTACTCAGAAAAAAAAAAAAAGTTTTGCCCATACGGTAACTTTTAGCTATGGATAAACTCGCGTTGTAACGAAAGTTAAGATAATTCCTCACACATTCTCCACAATAAAGGAAATGACAAAATTGTTGATATTTACTTAATTTTGTAATTTTTCTTATTTAAGTGATATTGCACAAAAGTTCCCCTCTTGTTGGGTTAAAAAATGAATATATTTATGTTATCGCACAATAATTTTATGCAATATCACAAAGTCAATGGCATTTTAGTCCATAAAAATTGTACGACTACTCATGGAAAAATATCCCAACTTTCGTCAAAAGATGAGTTATCCATGGCTAGTGGTTATCATACACATAGAGCCCCCCAAACAAAGTGGGGGATAAATGGGATAAAAGGCTTGAATGAAATTAAACAATCATATCACTTTTTTTTTTTACTTTGCTTTTATTTATTCTATCTAAATTTCATGAAGTAAAAAATTTATGTCACACTATGTATTTTTACATTCTCCTTTTACTTTCCTTCCTTTCCTGCGAAACAAATTTACCAGAGGAAAATTGTCTATTTCGGCCACCACCAGTCTTGTTCCCAACCTGAACTTGGCTCATCCCATGCACGTTTAGGACCATAAGCAAAGTAGAGGTTTCAAATGTTTAGCTCACGATTGGATGAACAAGTAGCATCATTGTGAGGCACAGGAAAAAGAAATACACAATGACAATTTGATGTAAGATTTTATTGATCCATCCTATCATTAAGAAAGCAACGAATCCCTTAAAAAAAAAGGCTTTGTTTGCTTTGTTCTACTTTTGAGTTTGGTGGTGCGGTGGTTCACCCTGTTCCAAAAAGAACAAAAAACATTCATATCCTCCTTTGACCCTCTTAAGTCATGGCCAAGATCTCATAATGTTGAAATCAATCAATTTATTCACTCCTTTGGAGGAGCATTTGAGAAGGAGTTTCACCAAAAAGAAATTTGCTAGGCCATATTAGATGTTGAGAAATTATTGAAATCAGCCAAAGTTTTTTTTAATGATATATAGGGCTCAAATATGAACTAAGATTAAATCTAAACGAGTCTGAATCACCTATCGCATTTGTTATACCCTCACCGTGAGTGGATCAATAACACTCCAACACGCCATCCAAGAATGTAGTTGATTTTCTTTGATCTGATTTATATCTTTTAAACTTCAAAATCACCTAAATTCTTAGATGATTTGTCGAAGTGTTGTTGGTCAACTTACAGTGAAGGTATAATAAATGTGATAGGTGATCCCGACTCAATCTAACCACATCATTGTTTGATCAAATGATATTTGGCTCATACGTTATCCACGGTGGAATCTATTAATACTCTTTACCTTTTTTTAGTTGTCATGCATTTAGATGGCCCCACAAAAGAGACATTTTTTTTTTCGCGAATAGAAAATGCAAGCATTTTGTAGTTTTCTCCAACTGTGATGGGTCTTAATAAATTATGTGGTCAGGATGCATAACTACCTACATTATTATTATTATTATTATTATGCAACTAACCACATGGTCCACATCTGGTGATGTAAAATCTCGGCAAACCATCCTGACTATCAATCAATCAATGGCAATTTTCTTGTCCTAAAAAAATATAAATTTTCCTTAGATTCGGCATCATTTGGACCAAACCCTGCAAAATAATACAAAAGAAAAAAAACGCAGAAGAAGATTAAAATAATATCCAAATATTTAAAAAAAACTCGCTTATAATTACGAGTAAAAGTAGTTGAACAGAATTCTCATCTTAATAAAGGCTTCTTTAATTTCCAAAACACTACAATTGATTATATATAATTTTTCCAAATAAAATTGGAGAGGCTTGTTCTAGAGATTTTACATATTCATATTAGATAAACTAGTTTTCATATAAAAATGGTTTTTTACTTTTTTCTCTTTTCTTGGCAAAAGTAAAATGACTTTTACTTTATTAAAACAGTTGGCCCTCCAAATCTATAATACATCTAGAAGTGGTTTCGTCAGTGACGTAAGCAGAATAGTGGCCCCCACTTCCTGTGCACCACCAGTGCATATTTGGCCATTTGCACATCTATCCATGTCTTTGCAAAGCATTCATTAGGTATTTTTTTTATAGCATAATCAAGCACCAACTGAAAGAGGGGTCTGTAACACGTGTTTCAGCACCCAAGATTCCAATTTTTAAAAATACACACTAGAATCCAAAGACAGCCCAAACAGTTTTCATCCCAATTGTCAGCAGTAGTAGAAGGATTTTAGTGTTCACTAGGTGCAAGTAATGGATGACAAATTAACAATTGACAATAGGTGGGATTGGTTTTCATGGGTCAGGCTAAGCAATGTGAGCAAGATGTGTAAGCCCAATCTAAATTTGACCCATTTCTTAATCGGGTTAAAAATAGAATGGAAATTGGAACTTGTATCAAACTCGAACCCAAGGTCCCCATTTATTAATCGAGTTGGAAATAGTACAAAATAACATATATCAAACTCAACCTCAAACGCGCAATTGACCCATCAGTTTTAGAGAAATTTTATGTATTTTTTTTTAAAGAAAATCTTGACTCCGCTGCTACTCGACGTAACTTGTATTACCCTGGAAGGCTGGTTATGGCATCATATATCCAAAATTGTCATGGGACAAGCAAAATGCAAGATGGGATGGGTAAAAGAAATATGAGATGTGATTATGTGAATGAGTTTCCTCCTAATAGATGTCATTTTTACCTTTAAATTAACTTGATGTGCGCACATTGACATACAAGCGCATGCGTTGAGAGAGAGGAGCTTGTCTTTCACTATCATTCATTATAAAAAATAGCTTACTCAATAATTATTTAGTGGAAGTTTAAAATGACTAAATTGATAGAAGATGAAGTGCAATGAGAAAGAGAGAACAATTAAATGTCATCATCGTTGTCTTAATCATCATACAGTTTTGTTAACTTGTGATTGGTTTTTTTCAACTGACTCTACAAATTGATAAATTTATTTAACAACCTCGTAACAAATTTATTGTCCGCATTAAGGGTGTGTATGTGTAACGACAAGACTTTGTGCCCAGTGGCTTTTCATTTATGTACTAGGAGAAGAATTTTGCATTCCTACTTCTCCCATTGAAAATTAAAATCCTCTTTATTGAGAAAATTCTATCCATTCTTTATTTTACAGCATACATAGCCATGCAAGAATAAAAATTAAAATAATTTTTCTCTCCATCATGAATTTTTTCACTTACACAAATGATTAGATCTTTGGTCATACTCTATAGCTTGTGCAAGAAAAAGTTCCCTAATGCTTATAAAAATTAGGTTGTGGTAGGGGTTGATGGCCTTGCAAGAATATCTATCTATGAAAAATCTGGCTTCACATAATTTCTAACAATAATTGCCATATTATGACTTTTTAGACATGATGTGATAACTTGATTTATGAAATTCTATACACCTAAAAGTTCTCAAATGACCTTTTGAATTCCCGAATTCTAACCCTTTTACTTTTTTGTGGGATTTATAGATGCTTGAGTATAAGGGAGTATTTAGGAACTCCAGTATGCTGGAAAATCTCAAACTTCTCTAGATAGGAACTCCATGAATCTCACTAAAAATTATAGGCCCCTAGATTGAGGAAAAAAGATATTGCTATAATCTTCACTTCTTTTATTCTCGTTTTCAAATCTTATGCTGTATTTACACTAAATCATTATAAGTTAGTGTTTGAGTATAATTTTACTTGACCTAAATTTCTTTTTAATGGATCATAGAACACATTTTTGTAGTTACAGGACATTCTTGTGCTAGTTATCATTATGCTATATACTTTTATGCAATAATAGCAATAAAAATAAAATGTAAGATTTTATAACAAAATAATTACACACACACATATATATATCTCATCATTATCACCGTCATTATTATCATCATCAAAGCCTTATCCAATTATGTTGGGATTGGCTAACCAAATCCTTGAATGGTTTGCACTTTGTCAATCTATTGCTGGTACTTTCATTTACATATTCTTTGGCCTACTTGTAGGATCTTGAGGTCAACGTCCATGATCCCCTGATTTCGCAACATCGCAATTGACCAGTGAGTGTGCTGTTGAGGGAGGGATTGTTGAGGTCAACGTCCACCCTCGCTCTTGAGCGATCATAATTGTAGTCGAGCCTCGCGCTCACCACAAAACTATTGTTATGCCGTTTCTCATCACCAATTGGTTTTGAGATAAGTGGTAGCTCAATGGAGTGTAAGATCCTACACTACTCATTCTCTTGGTGAGCTATCAACTTTTATATAAAAACTTTTTTCAGCGAGGCTTATCTACTCAAACGAGTTTATCTTATTTTCTCACCTATTGATACTACCCATAAATATTTTAAATTTTTTTATTTCAAATTCTATATTTCCTACCTTTTCAATACATTTACCTCATACACTCTCATAATAACTGAACTCCTTTTATGCATGTTTTACCAATTCTACATCAATTTACTTGGACGTGTGTTTGGCAATTAACTAGTTAAGTTAAAGTAAAGTGAATTCAGGCAAAAAATGACAAAGAGGCCATATCAAAAGTACACAATTTCAAAATTTCCTTCAAATTTTTAAAAATAAAAAATAAAAAAAACAATATCATTTCTTCACTAAAAGACAAAGAAACTCAACTTTTTTTTATATAAAAAGTCAAAAAAATTATATACTAAGCATCTACAAATAAAACACCTTATAATATTTTATATTTTATTTTCTCTTGATTTGATATTCAACTTTTTCGTACTTTAATTCACCCTAAATCCAAAAGGGCCCGGGTTGGGCACTTGTGCTAAAAGTTATAATTTCAACTCCCAGTTGGATCCACTGGACTAACCCAACATGTGTACATGACTACACCCATAATAGCTCACGATGTATCTTCTCTTTTCCTCCACCACCTAAAACTTTGAAAAATTAAAAATCCCAACTACCTACTCTACTCCAAACCCCAATGCATCCAACACGTGTCCATTCTCAACCGACGCATCACCCGTTCCCACCCAATCAAACCCCGCCACGTCCCCCCCAAATCAGACGCCGACCATCGACTCTTAATTAAAAACCCTAACGGTCGAAGCGGGTCAAGCTTTCCAACCCGGCACGTGCCGGTCACGAGAGTAGAAGTAGGAAAGGGCAAGCGAGGGCGCAGTAGAAGTAGCACAAAGCGCGAGGTGGAAGCTACGGAGGCTCGCTGCGTGGCGCGACGATCGAGAAACGTGTTCGCAGACAGCTTTTCTCTCTCTCTCTCTATCTCTATCTTCTTCTTCTCTTTCTATAATTCTAGGGTTTTGGAGCAAGACGCGCAGGGGAGAGAGAGAGAGGGGAAGAGAAGGAGATCGAGCAAGTCGAGCGAGTTCTGGCCCGGTTACGGGAGGTGGCGGTCCGACTCGCGGAGACTCGGAGGCGGAAGGTTCGGATTCGTGTCATGGATTGGTGGCAGAAGGTGATTTTCCCCATGCGAAAGGCTTGGATGGCCGTATCCGCCAGGGTTAGGGCTCGTAAAAACGGTATCTCTCTCTCTCTCTCTCTCTTGCTGTGAGTTTTTTTATGCTTTTTGATGGTTTCTTGAGAAGTGCGAGGGTTCGAGCGCGAGATCTGGGATGATGTGGAGGTTAACGTGCGCATGTGAGTGTTGCGGGGGGACCGAGTCGGCGGCTCGGAGCCGAGCGATCTCGATTTCGGAGTGGAAGTGTTATAAGCAGCGACCGAGTTTTGGACTCGGATGTAGACTTTGATCTTGCTCCGGCGGCGCATGTTAGCAGAGCCCCCTTCCCTCTTGCTTTTTCGAGTCCGTTTTTGCTTTTTGTGAGATTCCTTCTTTTTGTGTTTCTGATGAGTTTTATTCGATGTAGTCAGTGCCATCCTCCGCCGGTGCATGTTAGCAGATCCGATCTTTTCCGTCTTCTTCTCCATGAATTTCATGTGCATTTGTATGATTCCAATCCCTTTCTCCACCCGATTCCTCTCACGGATCCGATCCAGTGAGCACGTTAGTCTCACCGACGGTTCAGGCGTCCGGCGCACGTTAGCGTGGTGCCCTGCCTGTGTTTTCCACGACCATGGAAGCGTGCGTGACTGCGTATGAAGAGTTTTTCTTTCGCTTGACCGTTCCAGCCTCCGGCGCAATGTAGCGGATGTGTTATTCTCAACTTTTTTTCCTTTGACTTTGCATCGGTTTTTGTGTTGTTCCCCGACTTTTTGGTGATATACGGGCCGCGTTTCTATTTGAGGGGACGGATTCCCGTTTCGGGTGTTTTTAATGGATCGCACGGTCCACCCTATTTTTGGTAAGACGTGATTCGCTCTCTGTGTCGGCCGAGTGTAACGGGTACAGGCGTATCCACGGTACACGTATCGATATCGTCCATGAATCTGCACTCCATGACGTCGAATTTCTCAGATTTTGGGCCATGGCCCATGTATTATATTTGGAATTGTCGATTCTTCTGAAAGATTCGCGTTAGTATCTGTCAAATCGTCTTTGAAACGATCGTGGATGGGCCACTATGAAATGATCAATTCAATCTCCTCTTCCTCTTGATGGACTGTCAATAGAAGTTGATCCAAGCCGTCAGATATTTCAACATCTCTCATGTGTTTGCCCGAGATAGCCCAGTCAAGTCACTGGGGTTAGATGTGAAATGGGTTTTTAGAGTGTTTGGCAATCAAAACATGATTGCTAATTTGGCAATTGTAAATCATCAAAACTCATGCTTGCCAATTTGGCAATTGTAAATCATAAAAAATTTGGGCTACTAGAAATCTATATTTTGAGGACTTTCTAGGTTCACAAAGATTTTCTAATATATGAAGACTGTTTCTTTTTTTCTTTTTTCTTTTTTTTTAACAAAAACCCGCATATTTGAAAATTCTCAAATTTGAGATTATATGATTACAAGTCTCTTCCCGGCTGATGTGCACAATTTAATACACTAATATCCCCAACTCCACTATCATCTCTATCTAAAAAGTTTGATGTGGTGAAGTATCAGATCAATAGTATAAAATATAAGGCGTCATAATAATGGGGTCTTGTTTTTAGTTGTTTCGCTTAGAATTTTGAAATTTTATACTTTTAATATTATTTTTTTATTTTTATTTTTGTCTGGATTCACTTTATTTTAATTTAACTAGTTAATTACCAAACACGCCTACAAATCTTTGATATCCAAACCTCAAATTTGCAGTCACGAGGAATTGTTAAATCTATTGATTCCTCTGATTCAATCATAATTCAGTTATGATCTCCACAATCTAACAGTGGATTGTGAAGTTGTTTATATATAAGATTTTTGCCCTTTGTTTATTGTGGAAACTGATGTTGAGCGTGCGTGCAGGGGGTGGGATTCTTAAGCTTCACGACGATGTGCGGACGTGCGGATACGAGGACGTGCAGGTCATGTGGGAAATGCTGAGGCGCTACGAGACTTCGGAGCTCCCGCACCCTCCCAAGCGCAAGCGTCCCTTCTGGAGAATCTTTGTGTGGTCCAGCAATGCTCCCTCGCTGTCCCGCACCTAGGGAAGAAAGAAATTGCAAAGAGAGAGATCTCTGTGGTATCTTTCTTTCTTTCTTTCTTTCCCTCTTTCTCCCTCCCACCATACATGCAAATAAAATCACAAACCAAAACCCATGTTCCTAAATGTGTAAATGTTTTGTACTGATGACAGAGAGTTCAGCCATAAAAAGGAAATAACACCATATAGTCTAGTCTTATGTATGCTGTACATATATATATTTTATGTTAATGAAACATGGTCCTAAAGTGAAAATTTGAAGGGGGGTGTTCAATCTCCCTATGGAAATTGGAATGTGGTCTTGACCTTGTAATTTTTGGTTTATGTTAACATTTCCAACCCAATAGAACCCAAGAGAGAAATGGGTCGGATCAGGATGAGTCAGGTTTTTTGTAGGCTATACGTGGCCCTCAAGTTGCCAACCTGACCCAATATGATTTATTGTTGGACGTGTATGTCTCAGGTCTTCACTCTACCAAATGGATTCTAAAATGAACTTTAGGAATTAGGGTGTATGTTGACATTTTTAATTTGATTAATTAATGGGTCTGTTTTCGTTTTGATGCCTGTATTTTTTAGACTTTGGGCTCAACCCAGACCCAACGTATTGTCGCCCTTGTTCATTACTGTGCTGGATGGTGGGCGAACACAGACCTGTGGGTTGGGCATAAAGTCTTGAAGCTAAAATTAGGTAATATACTTCATCTGACTAATTCTGTGAACAAGTCAGGTTCGGTTCGGGTCCATGGAGTACAGAGACCTGGACTCGATTATCGATTGGGCCCAAAGGTGATAGATTCTGGGGTTTTCTGGTCAGGCCTTCAGGAAATTTGGTAATAGGGGGTCAATTTACAAGCTCACATCTATTGAGGACCTAACTGAATGTCCCAGTCATGCCTGATAAGAGCATTTCAATCCAAGCAGGCCTAGTAGTTTGGCAGTGGAATGTGTTCTTGCCTGGATTCAGACCTCAATACAAGGTCCAGCAATTAAACAGAGGCTACTGGAACAAGCTTAAGCCTAGACTGTGCTGAACCTTATAGATGTATTAGCATCAGAAGTAATTGGTGCATTCCTGTTAAAAGAGCTTCCTTGATATGCCTCTTAATAGTACCTATAACACTGCATGATTTCTAAATCAACTCAACCTCTACATACATCTGCGTAACTTTGGTTTACTGGATCAAAGTTTAATTCACCATACCCTCCTTATTTTTTGGATGCCAAAGCATTCTTTCTTTTGGTCCTATGCTATATTTTGAACTAAAAACTCTTCACTTTTTCAATGTAAGGAGCGCATGAGGACCTGATGAGCAATCATAATCTGAAGCATGGAGATGTCTACCCTTTTGCTGCAACTTATTTGGCAAAGGCTTTGGTTGCATATTAATAATCCGATGTGGCCTATGGTTATGGCCAAGTGACAGATCATATTAGCCTCTTAGAGAGAGAGAGAGAGAGAGAATGGACTGGTCATTCAACTGGTGAAGAACCATGGCATCATAATTATCTAATAAACACATTAAAAAATAAACGTGTATGTCCAAGCTATAAACAATAAAAAAAAAAAAAAAAGGGTAAAAAGAGGTGCAAGGATGGGTGCTTTAATTTTAATGAATGTGAAGAAGCTATGATTTTAAGTTCTTAAAATAAAGTTAATAATGACTGAAAAGTTCAGATTTAGTTGCAGTTGTTTTCCTCCAACTTTTCTCATTGGGTTCATTTAAAAGACCCCAGTTGGTTGGAACAATTTGGTGGTTAAACTGCTCGGCAGTTTTTTGTTGAACCCACCTGCAACTTGCAACGTTTTTTGTCGAACTGAGTTGTTCTTGTCTGACTTTTAAGACATGAGAAGAAAGGACTAGAATCAGGGAATGATAAAAACATTACTGACTTTCTAATAGTGAATGCTACTCTGAAAAAGAGAGGAGGGGGGAAAAAGAACAGATTGTGGGAGTATGTTCAAATTTGAGGGGCAATGAGGTCTTGAACTCAGGTACTCTCATACTCATCCACATCCCTAACCAGATGCTCTCTGAATGGTTGATACTAGGTGCACTCAACCAGGCTTACCCAGAGACCCATGGTGTAGGGCTCCAACTTCCAGCTATTGTGGATTTCCAAACTGTAGGTCATGATACCCTTCAGCTCCTCAAAAGGCCTTAACAACAATCAGTTGGTCATCACATGAAGTAAAAAAAATGGTTACAGTTTAGGCTTCACTACTCTTTTACTGGGGTTGGCTCTCCCACTCCACCATAACACAGTTTAACCGATTGTATACCGATTACATAGGAATTTGATAGGGAAATGGACTTTAGGTGAAGACCAAAAGCATTTTCAAACTCTTAGGACTTATTTTCTAAGTGCGAGTGGTGGATCACCGTCTTTCATCAAAGCAGTAAAATCTGGATCTGTTTTCGATTTGGGTCCACTCCATGCGCCCGAATAAAATTTGGATCTGGGCTCAGATCCATAGACTTATGCCCCAAGGCAAGGCTGAATATTATATGCTTATGTGTATTAAGTATTTGAGTGTGCTATTCAAGTACCTCTGCTGGGCACTGGTCCTGGTTGAGGTCTTCAATTTGAATTCAAATTCAGCCATGGGTATAGGTCTTGAACTTTTGAGCAAGTTGGGTGCAGCTTGAAGCACTGGTCTTCACTAGTATTCAGTTTCTAATAGCTGCAGAACATGATGGACATACCCGAATGTGACCCCTTTTTATCCAAAATAAGTACACAAATGGGAGATTATTTGATGGTCATTTTTCAATATTCGCTTTTGACCCCTCATTTTTAGCCACGTAGAGATAATTTGTCTTTTATTCATGTAATATGAAAATGAAATTTACATGTAATATAATACTGTGTTCATTTGGAAGCACCATTTTCAAATGAGGAGTAAACATTGAAGGGCTCAGATTTCATATTTAAAGCTTCATATATATCAAACTTCCTCTTTAGGGCAAGAATTCCTACGTATTCTATGCAAACAAACATTCTCTAAGTTCAATTCAAATTAATTAATTGGGCCCTTCTATATTTGATGCAACTAGTGACCTCACAAACATGTCGTGTGTCTCACTCACTCTGTGAATTGAGCCATCAGTTCATTTCAGGCAAATGTTCTTCCTTGTGCCATCTAAAATTTCTTTGACTGAAAAGAGTCTTGTGAAGCCATGATTTTATAGAGACTAAAGGTCCCATTGATTGTGCAGTTACCTAACACGGCGAAATGATTCAGAACATGGTCCACACTAACTGAATCCTCTCTTTCATCATATTTTTATTATTAGCTTAGATGGTTTCAGATCAATATAATCTAATACTTTTTAACTATATATACGCTGTGAAGGGATATTTTATGTTACAAAAAAGAAAAAAAATGATAATGAGAAGAACAAAATACAAGTACATATCAGGGCCCACCAACCTGTGGTTGCGATCGACTCACCTCTGATCCACATTAGCCCCTTCGATCGCACCCTACATTGAGACAGTCTCTGATAAATGATTTATTAATAAATTTAAAATATGCAGTTGGCTCAAAATTAGTCCAAACTTCATCCGAGTGATATAAACCTTTGGATTGATATTTGTGACACGTTTTCTTATAGAAGATAAGTTGAATGGTATAGGTTGCTATGATTGGAGGTAAATTTGAGACGATTTTATATATGAACAGGGCATGATGGTGCTATTTTTGATGAATGGATCCTTCATTGTGGGACACCCCAAGATGGTCTAAATTATATTGACATCAACTACGTATGCAATATTGGATTGAGGACACTGGCATCACTTTCTTGTCATATTCTATTTGTTTCTTTCCCGGCGGCCTTGCCTTAGTGTTTGGCAATGCATCCTTATCTTCATTGGGAGAGAAAAAAAAGAAATCTGAGGTTCTTTCTAGTGGCTTGTAAGTGCTAACATGTCACATTCTAAAACATTTAAAAGAGATCTCTGTTGTGTTCGGCTGGATAATTTGGAATGGAAAAGAAGAAATCTTGGGCCCCCAAAAATATTGTGTTGGGTATTTAGTCAAACTTTTTGAATCTTGAATTACTTGTAATCGACTTGTCGTCCAAGTGGTGAGGCATCTCTCTATCTATCAATTTCTGGGATTGTTGGATGAGAGGTTGGGCAGTGTGTGAGTGTGTGAATAACATACCACAACAAAATAAATAAATATCATCTTTTTATCAACCGATGTCAAAAAAAAAAAAAGGTTGAGTGGAGAAGTGAATCTCACCTGGCAATTAAATAGATGTCAAGATAGATAACATGGGAACTAGCCACAAAATATAGCCAATTTGATTCATTTAGGTCAGACCGAACAATCTAATCCAGTTTTCAGAAATTGATTAGAGAGATAACTATAGCTGAACTTCAAAATTGTCACAATGGACTCTTAAAGGGCCTTTCTCTTTGCATAAAATATGAAGGAATTGACCACATGTGAAATCAAAGAGAAAATCACCTTAAGAGGTGTAAAACTCATCCTCTGTGTAAGAAGTGCGAAAATCACTTTCACACCTATTTCGGTTTGAAAATTCTGATGTGAACATGATCTTATTTACGCACAATTTTCAATCATCATTTACACGTAACATACATAAATGATCGAAAAAAAAAATGTGATCATACATAACCATTACACAAGTGAATCACCTGGCATTTAAATTTACAAGTCAAGTTAGAGCAAGTTTGGAAGATTAGAGTGATGTATATGTCAAAGTTAAGTAGGGTTGGATCCTTGGAGGGTTGAATTCAATGTATGGCATAACCTCACAAACTCTTGGGGATCATTAGATATGAGGTCCGGGTCATTTGCCAGATGCCAACCCTTCCACGGCACTGGGGAGAATGACAAGTTTTGAAGACAGCCGTCCACATGTCCAAAGAGTTGCAATTATAACCAAATGTGAAATAAACACAAGTTGGTAGAAGATGCATGAGGATGGAGGCTCCATCATAACCAAATCACATTCTCAATCACAGATTGGACGGACACTGCCACTTGTATGGCTCAGATGTTGAAGACAAGTAGGAATTTGTGACTTCTAAGAAAGCCCTCCTTTATAGGGATCTTTTTTTATTTATGTACATAGAGGGCCTGCCTACCTTTTGTTAGGGATGGCAATGATACAACTATTATTATTTTAAATACTATAATAAAAAGCTATTGTATTTCAATCATGAATGAGATGGGGGTGGGGGAGTGGGGCTAGGCTGGCCAAAACCCTAACCTACTCCAAACCTTTCTTGTATTGGAGAGTATCGAGTGGGTTCACTTGTTTAACTTGGGCTGATGTCATTCAAAAAATTTTCCTACTCAATAAATATTCACACTAGCTTTAATCAAGTGAATTCTTGTATACATACACCTTTTGTACTGGTTTCAATTTAAGATTCATCTGGCCATTAGTCATTATTGGATTTTATTAAACTAAAGGGACTGTTTCTTTGCTATAATTTAGAGAACTCTTGTATGAAAAATTTCTAAATTTTCAAATATAATAAAATTCTTGGATGCGCCTTTGTACTTGAGCATCCATAAATTTTATCTAAAAGTAAAGGGGATGTAATTTTAAAATTTTGACAAAGTATTTAAGAACTTTTAGATGATTGAGATTTCGAAACTCTTGTGAAAAAACATGGAATATGTAAATCAAGGGACAAACCTTCACATTATATGTTAAAAAAAAATCAAAATAATGATTCCATGCATTTGCTTTTATAAATTTGGAATGTGTACATGGGTTTTTCCTCAGTAATCACATTTAGGGCCCGTTTCTTTATCAGAATTTCAAAAATTCATGTATTGGAGAATTTAAAGCTGTCCCCTTAGGTGGAATTCAAAATTCCTCTTTTTTATAGAGGATTTGAAATTCCAACAAATGGTATAGAGAGTGGAATTCCAAAAATTCCAAAAGGTCTTTTGGGTGATTGGAATTTGAAACTCTAATAAAAGAAATACAGCATTTCAAATACCAACCTCCCAAATTTTAGTCACAGGCTTAGTGACAAACTTTAATGCGATATTGCAAAACTTTAATGCAATACACTAAATTTTTTTTAAATTACATCTTTAATAGAAAAAAGTGCGTCTTTAACGAGGCGATTTTATGCGATATTTTTTAATCCATTTTACAACATGACAATAAATTTTTGTGATATCTTAAAAATAGAAAAAAATATCTCTAACTAGACATGGAAATCAATCAAATCTAATGAAGATAGGAAAAACCCCATGTTTATTAACTATAATCAGAGTCTTCCACGAGACCAACCCATAGAGTACAGGATTCTAAGAAGATTGACTCCCTCACCAAAGGATCCTTCTTTTTACAACCATATGTACAACTGATCAAATGAAGGGCAGATCAGACCCCTCTCTCTCTCTCTCTCTCTTTCCTTTTCCTGAAAAGGTTGAAATAAACAAAATCCAGAGCCTTCTCTCTCCAGCTGGTGTTTGTGCGGTCCACGACATCATGTGGGTCCATGTTAGGGAGGAGATCACGGACAACCGTTGATCTCGTGGATCCAACGGTCGAGAGGTGGTTAGTATCAAACAGAAGTAAGGATTTCGTCAAAGCCGGCTCTTATTAAACCCTCGGATCGTGCAATCGCACGCCGACCTGCTGTCGATTGCATTCCCAGTCTCCGCCGGATCAAACACGGCTTCTGACCATCGAATTTCTTTCTTTGGGTATGATCAAAATCCAATCTTTATCTCGATAAAAGGGCTTTTGAATTTAAAACGAGAGAACCCAGTTCGTATTTCTGTTGTTAGGATCGAGTTTCGCGGTTCTTATGGTTGTTTGTTGATCAAAATCTCGTTTTTTTGGTTTCCCCCTTTTGGGTTTGTGGAAAAAAAGGAAGGGGTCTTTTTTTCTGGTGTGTTGGGCGTTCGTTTCGCCTGAAATCGCGGATAGAACTATCTTAGAATACGTAAGATTGTAGGAGTGTATTGAGATCAGCTCAAAGGTTGCTAAATATAGGATTTATAGGTCATTCGATGAATAGGGGATTTGGGTTTTTGTTTTTTTTTCTCTTCTTTTCAGTCATGATTTTTTTTTTCGATGTTCTGCCAAGTGATTGATTAAAGAAGAGGTGATTTCTTCATCCATGCTATTCATTCTTAATGAAAATAAGCTTCGGTTTATGTTTTATATGATGTTCTCTTTTATGGGTTCTATATGTTTCTTTCTGGATAGATGATTTTTATGAGTTTATTGGATTCTGGGTGTTTTTTTTAATGTGTTTATAGGCTTGGTGTTGATTCGAACATGGTGTGAGAATTCATTCACATAGTTGGGACAAGGCTTTGATGATGATTATTATTTAACCAAGTATGAGTTTTGGGTTTTCCTTTTTTTTTTTTTTTTCATGAATTATTAGCCAGGCTACCATTCCCTGTTAATGATTGTCTGCATCAGAAAATCAGGAGTTACCCAGAAAGCTTGTGTATCAGCTTTTTTCTGTTTTGTTTGAGTCCAAATATATGTATTTTTTTAATTTTCTAATCTATGAAATGGAAATTATTGAATAAGCAATTAAGTGGAGGGATTGAAACCACCTTTATGATGGTTTCATGTTTAACGTTTTCAATTTGTAAGTTATTCTTAATAATATTCAAGGATTTTCAGGTGTCGATGTGCAATATTGATCCCAAGTCATATGGGAAGGAAATTATATTACTTCTATGACCTACCCCACTCCCATTGATTGTTTGCGCTTTCTGTCAAAAGTGATTTGTGTGTGGTGAATCTTATCTTCTTTTTGAGTCTGGGTTTGATAACGTTTATGTTATCTTCTTTTTGAGTCTGGGTTTGATAACGTTTATGTGTACCATACATTTATGAAAAGCCAACTTTGATAAACATAGGCAGCTTTTCTTGGCAGAAACATTTATCAGATACAGCTAGAGGACTTTCCATTCCCTCCTTTCTTCTGCAACCGATACCTTATGTGGGGTTAATTGGATGTATATATTATCGGGTTTGTGGAGGATAAATGGTAGATGTTTTCATCTAGGTACTGTTTTTTTAGATGGATAATTTTTCCATGATGACATGTGCACAGGGAGCTATAAGGAAGGTGATAAATGAAATTTTTTGAAAGACAGAGATCGTGTGAGATTGAGTTAACATGTTGACCTCGCAATAAATTGGTTACCTTGTAGGGTGGGACAAGTGATTTGCAGACTTCTCAACCTTTTATCATCACGTCTAACTTAAGTCATGTTGAGGAATGTGGATCATTGTTTGCATTGGGTCATAATGATACTTCGTACATCGTTAGTTGGAGATGAGTTCTGGAATGGCTGGTTGTGCTGTGAAGGTGGCATAGATTTATTCAGAAATGTAGGAGCTAATAGATGTTAAATTCTTATATTTTGTAACATTCCACAGTGCTTAGATGTGCTGTCCTTGGTTCTAGATATAATTCTCTACAAGTTGTCCCTGGTGCGAAATTTTAGGTTTCCTTTTTATTCTTAAGAGCCTTTTCATCGCAGTTGTTCATATCACAACTGAAATCTTTTGTATGAACAAGAGAAAGATCTAATATTATAAAGTACATGATTTATTTTGATTGGAGGGTGCAGGCTGTATAGTTAACCGGACATCCATATTCTAGGGGTCATCGTTTGGTATTGATCAGGCTGGTATTCACAATATTATTGTGATGGCACATCAAACCAATGTAGCTTAAGATTAATGATTGTTTTATTAGATTTAACTCACTGGTTTTTCTGTTTCCTTATTAATGCATCCTATTTATGGTTGTATCAAGATTATGCTCATATCCCTATCTTACCTTTTTTTTTTTTTTTCACCACTTAAAATTTGTTATCCACTACCCAAGGGGTTGTGGTGTTTCTGTTGCATGTCTATGATCTTGTCTCACCCAGCATCATGTGTGCCTTATGATGCTTTTTTTAAATCCGGTGATTTGCCTCTTAAAATGCCTTTTCCTCCTCTTGCTATACCCAATAAAGCTGTTTTGTATTGGTAGTCAAGGAATATTATTCTTGCATCACTTTTGTAACAGTATTTTCATGGCGTTGTTGCAGAAATCAAGTTGCCAACTCTTTCAGATAGATTCATATTTGCATCAGATCATCCTTATCAAGCTTTACACATGGATGGATGCACCAGTAAAAGAACTACCGGCAGGCTTGGTATTGTTAAAAGGGGCTCTGCTTCCTCCTTCAAAGATTTAAAACACGAAGAGGATAAAAGCATTAGATGTGCTAACCGTATAGGATGCAACACCAGACTGAAGTCAATGAAAGGTACTCAAATTGGCAACCCCAACGCGGAAAAGGACAAATGTTTAAGACTGACCTTCCGTTCTTCAAGCAGCAATGCCATACTTGGAAACTCCCCTAAACCCTACGCCGGCAGAGGTAACCTTCAAAAGCCTTTCCGGGAACAACAGAACCAGGCATGCAACACCAGACTGAAGTCAATGAAAGGTACTCAAATTGGCAACCCCAACGCGGAAAAGGACAAATGTTTAAGACTGACCTTCCATTCTTCAAGCAGCAATGCCATACTTGGAAACTCCCCTAAACCCTACGCCGGC
Source organism: Persea americana (assembly GCA_029852735.1). Classification (NCBI taxonomy): domain Eukaryota; kingdom Viridiplantae; phylum Streptophyta; class Magnoliopsida; order Laurales; family Lauraceae; genus Persea; species Persea americana. Next base: position 5,299,462 of record CM056812.1, read on the forward strand.
AGAGGTAACCTTCAAAAGCCTTTCCGGGAACAACAGAACCAGGCATCATTGAAAGAAACAGTTCTAACTGAAAGTAGTAGAAGACATGGGGAGGCGGAAGTTTCAGAATCCTCTCTTTTGACTGCAGAGGTGCTTGCCGAACATCCTCAAAATGAAGAAAGTGAATCTGTAGTTAGACAAGATTTTTCTGTCAATACAGGAGAGGAAGTGGGCAGCTCTAATGTTACATCAGGTTCTGGTGCCAAAAAGCAAATCTATAAAAGAATTGGATTGCGCAGTGAAGACACTTCCTTTGGTTCCAGTGCTTCTGTTCGACGTTCTTCCTTGTCTACTAGAAACAGTGGTCAGGTTGCAAAATCTCTCTCTCCAAGTCAGGGTTCTAAAGCTCATAGGGATGGCCTCAGAAATGACAGATGTGCATCAGTATCAGACTCTCACCTTTCAGGCAATTCTTCTCCAGATTCAGGCAATGGCAGAACAGGCTACACAATAAGAAAGAGATGTCCGGATGGAGAGACCTCTTCTTCCGCAACTAGGGCAACTACTAGGTTGTCTACTGTAGGAAATTCAATCTCTCAAAGGAGGAATGGTCCCTCCAGACCGAGTCTATCTTTTCATGAAGGTTCATCCTCTCAACAAGCTTCTGGAAAGAGCAAAAATTGGTCTGCAAGCAGTAATGTTGGTGCAGCAGTTAGAACTCGAAGAATGGTCTCTGCAGACTCCAGGACAAGGGTACCTGCACGTGCCAATAACAACTATTCTTCACTCACTGAGCCTATTTTACCTCACGAACTATCTCAAACTGAAGCTTTGGTCAGTGGGTCTACTACTCCCAGCTCATCACAGTCATTCCTTACAGAATTTCGATCTAGTTTCCATAACTCCCGTGGGCAACTGGATTCTAGCAGTGAGATTGTGCATAGCAGTCCAATATCTCACTCTGAAGATGGCAGCAGTACTCGTGCACTCCATGGCCATTCGGTGGATAGAGATAGCTTTAGACGTATTAACATGGATGGAGTTGCAGAGGTATATTTGTACTAGCTTTTGAACTTTCTTTATATAGTATTTCTTAAACTTCAAACCAGGGAAATGTTTAGGGCTTTGAATTAGAAAATTGAGCCAAATTCTCACACACAGATGTTTATGAGGGAAAAATTAGGTTGTTACATCAGTTAATTTGGGAAATGTTTGGAGCATCTTCTTACAATAATTGGCTTCATCATGAATGGCTTGGATCCACCCTATGTTGACCCAAGTATTATAACCAGCATCCCATTAGAAAAAAAAAAGTATTACAACCAGCATCATCAAGCAAATGCTATTATTAATTTTACTGTACTTAGACATGGAAGTTTTACAGTTTTACTGCCCTCCCAAGCCCTTTATCGCCAGCGTAAAACTTTTGTCACGACATAAGAAACAAAATTCATGTAGCCGGCCCCAACATAGTTGGGACAATGCTTTGATGATGATGATGATGATGACAACGGCATAAGTTTCATGAAACTTAATTTATAAATATTTCATTATCAATTCTCATGAGATTTATTTTAAAGACAATTGGCATCTACAATTCAGGTCCCATGAAATATTTGTAACAGATATACTTTGAGGAAGTTCACATATCATTGGGATACCTTCTCAGCAGTTGTGTTTTACGTGCTTTGTACTCATCATATTAATTTAAGCTTGGCTTTGACATTATGCAGGTATTGTTTGCATTAGAGAGGATTGAACATGATGCAGAGTTGACATATGAGGTTGGTCTTCATGTTTGATTGTTGCATTCTAATTTGTAGTTCTAAAATCAAGCCAAATGAATACATTATTTAGTGGTGCTCGAGTTGTGAAAACTAGGTTTGTTCTTGCTCCTGCTGAAACCAGGAAGTTTACCTGCTCCAACTTAGTTTCTTCGTTGTCGTTACTAAAGACTATATAGAATATTACGTAGAAGAACCTTCTTCTAACATAATTTCTAGTGAAGAACTGAAGAAATAACCATCTTTTGCCACTTGGTCAAAATGCTATCTGGAGTTACCTAATTGCTGAACCGAATCCAGCTCTTGGTCATGATGATATTTGAAGAGTATGTACTGCCTTCAGTAACCTATTCTACAATCGAAAAATAAGTAAAAATGATTTTTGTGACCTTGCCCGTTTGCCTTCTCCCTGAAGTGACTGTTATGGAGTGAGGGTCTTGTGTTGGTTTCTTGAGTATGTTTCATGCTAGCTAAAATTATGTTTGTTTTTTTTTTTTAATCTTTTGCAGCAATTGTTGGTTCTGGAGACAAATTTGTTATTAGGTGGCCTTGGTTTGCATGATCAGCATAGAGACATGAGATTAGACATTGATAACATGACATATGAGGTTTGTTCCATTAAACACTGCTACGTGATTGGGTGTCATGACTACTTTCAGAATTCGTATTGTTTTCCATCTACTTCTCTAGTTTTTTGAGCTTTCTGTCATTCTTTCACCTCTGTTTTGATATTTGTAACACTAATTTCTTGTAGCACCTAGGATTCTGACTATTGTTGAACATTAGTCTGTGACTCATTATTAAAGTAGTTACTGAATTATGAAGCAAGCTATTCAAATTTTAATGTCAGCCAATGATTCATGTATCAACAGTCATGAAAATGTTGTAATTCTTAAGATGATAATAAATAGAAGAATTTTTTTTCGTACCTGCTTGGCTCAGTTGATATGATATGATTCTTTAAGTCATGAAAATATCAACAGTGTCCAAAAGCTGACGATGTCGAAAACAACAAGGTATGTAAAACATACATTTTTTTTATCACTTTATAAAACAGACTTTAATAATAGTACTGATGAAAAGAATGAACATACATGTAATTTTTTCCTAAGATTGACACTTTATATTTTACTACAGTTCTACAGTACGACTATTTTTTTTAGGATCCCCTTTTATTTAATAGGGTCTTGAATTCTTAGAATTTATAAACAGTGCCTTTCCAAGGGGCTAAATGATATGAAGGATATGGGTCCATATCCAAGAGGGGCTATTAAAGAAATAATCTCCTGGTAAATAAAATGGTCAGTTAATCATTGCCCTAGTAAAATATAACCTAGAAAAATGATGGTCCCATCTACATTTACATTTTGGATTCTTCACTCTGGGGGCGCTCTACATGCCCTACTATAGCTCCAATGGAAAACAAGTAAAGAACATCAGATTCTATACACCTTTTCTAGGTTTTTGGATTTTCTTTTAGATTTTTGAGGTCAAATTGCGACGGCTGCTGAGTGCTTCATATTGTTGTGACATATAATAAAACATGCATGTTACCTGGTGCAACTGGCCAGCAAAAAAGATTATTTTTGACACGTAATTGGTTAACCCTTAGAGTTTTTATTTTTATTTTTAAACTTCAATATCCTAACCGTGTGCTTGGTTTCTTGTTGAAGGAACTATTAGCTCTAGAAGAGAGAATGGGTACTGTCAGCACTGCCCTTCCAGCAGAAGCCTTGTCAAAATGTCTTAAAAGATGCTGCTACATGCCTACTGCTCTCTTTCCAGGGCTAGCAGGTTGTGGGGAGGATGATACTAAATGCAGTATCTGTCAGGTATTCCTCATTCCTGGCTACAGTAGTTCTTGGAAGTTTTTATATTGTTTTACAACCTTCTAACTTCGAAGATAACATTACTTTCTGTTCCCATTTATTGGAGTGCTGCTATAATGTACATTTGAGAGCTATGAAGTTTCAGTTTTGAAAGTAAAAGTCGTCCCATCTTGAAAGAGCAAATTACCTTTCCTTTAAGTGTTTTAATTTCATGACACAATTAAACCCATGTTTCAAATTAGAGCCATAAACATGTAAAAAACTAAACAGACTGTGTTATACCCTGCCAAGGGCTAATGCCCACCATTACCTTTTTCTGTTGCATTTTGAGTGACCTTTTCAGATGTCTCCCTTATTTATCTTTTTAATTTCTGGACTTGTACTCATTTTCTTTACCTTTTTTCCCTGACATTTCCTGTGACCTTTTTGGCAATTATCCTATTTTCTTGACCTGTACTCAGCTCCCTCCCCCCATCCCCTCTGCTTGAGCACTGAGCATGCATTTGTCCAAGGGTGACGCAGGACAAGCCCGTATCCATGGGTCGGAAACTGTTCATGGTCCTGCATCAAAGGGTAATCTACCATTTGCTTGCCAGGAATCTGGGATGACCTGATTCTTTCTTGCACAAGTCAAATGTCAATACATTTGTGTGCAAGCAAAATTTGATCCGGATTTATGGGGCCTTAGTGAAAGGATAAGTTGCCTGGCTGAATCACTTGGTTTTGAGCTCAAATTCATTGTACATTTGAAGAACACCTTTGCCTTTTTCATGGATTGCATGAATGAGGTGGTGATCTATTCAAATTTTCTTGATTTTCTATTAACTGGCTGGTTATATGACTTCCAGGAAGAGTATGAGGCAGGAGATGAGATGGGCAAGTTAGGCTGTGAGCACCGATACCATCTGGAGTGCGTCAATCAGTGGCTTCGGCTGAAGAACTGGTGCCCCATCTGCAAAGCTGCTGCATTGCCATCTTAGTTGACCCACCTAGTTTGACCATTGGTTTGCTCAATTGCTTTCCGCACAACAAATCCTGTACAGTTGGACTTCTGTTTTCACTTCTTTGTATATATTTGTTAGGTTCATCAAGTCATGAAATAAACCCCACAAGACAAGGCATCTACAACCTTTTACAGCTTGTTCTTGGCTCGTCAGTGGAATCATCATTACTTTTGAAGGACACATCAAATAAATGAAGAGTCTATAGAAAATGAATTGTTATATTTTTTTGAATGGGTTGATCTGTTACTCTGCATCTGAACATTGAGATATGAGGCTTGTGGGAAATGGAAATTGGCTTCATTGCTTGAAACAAATAATAGGGGACTTGCCTTTGATTTAAATCCCTATCCCACATTGAATGCATATGAAAAGTGAAGCCATTTATCTGGTAGGACCTTCGATCATCCTATAGTCAGCCTCTCAATTGGATGAGCCTAATTGTGCGCTGTAGAGTTAGCGAATTCCAGGACCCAAACTGAAGTCTCAGAATAAGCTCCTTTTTTTTTAATGGTGCAGGCTCATAATAATTAGATTACATTTTTCTTTTTTGGCAGGATTGGGGGTGTTGGATCTCCTCTCATGACATTGTTTTCCCTTGCAAATTGTGTGAAAGAGACATACTTCCCCCACCCCCGGAAAAGTATATAAGTATATACACACACACATATATTTATATATATGGGAGGTGTTCCTATGAGAGACACTCTCACCAAGTTGGTGACAGATAGGTGGGGGCCCTCACATTTAAGTTGGGAGTCCTTGCATTTAAGTTGGTGAGAGCGGATATGGAAGTGAGGGCCCTCACTCATCTCTCACCAATTTGGATTGGTGAGAGTGCCTCTCATAGGAGCACTTCCCTATATATATATATATATATATATATATTCTAGTATTTGTTTTAAGATAGTGTGTGAAAGCTATACTAAAATGTTTGCAAAGGCAAATTTCACTCATTTGATGTCCTGTTAGAAGCAGCATCCCCATTTTGTTTGCTAAGAGGAATGGTTGCAGATGCAGCCCAGAAACACCTCATGGATTGGAATTTTTATGATCGCCCACTACTGAAGGTTTAGAAATAGAAAAAAAGCTTTACCCAAAAAAAAAGAAAAAGAAAAAGAACAAATGCCTTTCTGAATTATGGAGATTACGCGGTCCCAGTTGAGCTGATTAGAGATGATCATGAGGCATTTATTCATTCTCTATTCATAGGTTCCAATGCCTAGGAACATGTATTTGGCATGATCTAATGAGTCCCTGCCTTCCGTGAATGGGATTGATCACAAATAAGAGAACAAGGTAAAAAATAAGATAAACCACTTCCTAAGATGAACAGATGCCAAGGAGATTAGTGCCAATGATTAATGAGGACTCTTCCAGAAAAAAAAAATGTTAAATGGGGCATCACTCAACTATAAAGCAATTCAACGTACACGGACTGGGTTTTCTTTTTTGTTTTACAGCTGTACTCTGCATCAACTTTCACGCCATGAGATTCATCCACTTTAGCTTGCAAAACTCCACCCTTTTGTGTGAATGAGCATTTTTTCAATAGGCATCTTTGACTTTCCCTCCTCTTAATAGGCTCGTGTCTACCAAATGATTGAACTCATTGACATGGGCACATCTGCAATGGGTTTCCAATGAACTGAGCTCACAATGAGGCATACCCAACAAGGGTATCAGGTGTTTTCCTTAATATTCCATGTCAAATCACTCGAGAATGGGGCATACAATGAAATGGGGAACTCATTTTTATTAGGAAAGAAGGGAGAGAGACTATGGCTAACAAAAATCTTAGGAGAGAGACTATGGCTAACAAAAATCTTACTTACAAATCGGACGAAAGACGAAAATAAAATTGGCTTATCAAAAACTGCCTTAAAATGTGCCAGTGTCCTAGGAAAATTCCAGTCTCATTACTGGTGATCACACTTCCTCCAAGACTTCTCAGATCACAGATCTTCCTTGCTAATGCTTCCAGCTCTGCCCACCAGTGAGTTTAGAAAGTCAGCAAACATGTTTGATAGGGGGTGTTGCCAAATCGTCTTCATTTATATGGTAAAGCCTATCTTCAGCCAATAGGATATTGCCAAATCACTGCTGCTGCTGTTGTTGCAGCCCTTTCATAACAAACTATCATGAACAATGTAATCATGTCTTACAAAAGGTTCCAAAGAAATGGTTATGCCACACACTCAGGATATGTGCATTATTGTAATGAATTCCTCCATCTGATGCATGGATAACTGAAAGTAAAATGGCCGGCGGTTTAAATCAATCTTGTTAATTAAAATAAAAAGGGGCATGTCTAAAGGAAAGAGAAACATTTAGACATGTATTTATGCATACTTAAAAGGAAAGAAAGGACAACAGATGGTTGACCCATCGATGCCTACCTCATAATGCGGGTTTCACAACAGAAACTCACACAGCTGTTTCACAGAACATTCACATTTCAAGACGGTTCTACTGGCATATGCTCTTCCAGTCATGTGAAGTTGTAACAGTTATCTTCACCTTCCAGTAAATCCACATGCCACCTTTTCTCCCAGAATTCATGATCTACAAGGAAGATGAAAAGGTGACGACCAAAGCACCGAACTTGGTTTTAATATTTAACAAGTCCCATTCACCACTGAAACCAATTGACGTCACTCCATCCCGTCACATGCACTCTACAGCAAAAAGAAGTACCTATAGAGCATGAGACAGTTGATTTGCATCAAACAAGTAGGAGTGTTGAAGAATCAACTTGTTCAAGTTGACTTAGTTTTGATTGAGACTTGATTCCATGGTTAGAACCAACAATTTTTGTTTCACCAAATAATGACAGAAAATAAACTCATTGCAGCCAGAAAGAGGGTTTGGGACCAAATAGCCAATCTCTTATATATCAATGAAGCTGGTCTGCCCCACAAAAAAAGGTAGAACAAAGTAGATAGAGTAAACAAGCATGTGGATACCAAGCAGATATGAGATGATCAGGTGACTTTCACCAAAAGCAGTTGAGGTCTTGCATGCGTGATCACATGGCTAAAACTTAAAAGGCACGTAAAATGCTCAAGAAGTAGATGTAGGTGGTACAATATCATACAATACCATCATTCCTACAAAAAAGTATAATTATCAGGTTGAGCTTGTCCAGCAGTTGGAAGGTGCTTACAGTCCCAAAAAGGAATTTGCAGGTTCCAGTTATGAGGTTATTGATAGAAAGGCCAAACAAGCACAAGATGTAAAAGCCAGAGAGGGAGAGTCGAGCTATAATGAGTCCGTTCAGCAATGTTCCAGATTTCTACTATTATCACAAATATTGTTCCTGGAAATTTCTTATTTTAGATAAAGGAAATTTATTGATTTAGATAAAGATCAGGAAATTCTCAAATTTTGGGGATATTATTGGGAACTGTTGTAGATAATGATGATGAAGATGATGAAGATGGCCTTGTCCCAACTATGTTGAGGTCAGTAACATGAATTTTGTTTCTCTATTACAATCTATCTAAAGTCAAATCCTCGAATAGGTTGCACTTCTTAAGATCTACCCTTACTTCCATCCATGTCCTCTTCAGCCTATTCCTTCTCCTTTATCGGTCATCAACCTACATAGAAATTTTTTTCCTCAACACCACCATCGTTAGCCAACGTTAGTTAATGTCCAAACCATCTCAAACATTTTTTTCTTAATTTATCATCTATTGATGTTACCCCCTATATGCTCCCAAAACCGCTCAAATCTGATTCTATTGTTCCCATAGATGAAAATAGCGGCCGCTACGTAGCGTAGCAGCCGCTATATCGGCCGTAGCGGCCGCCACCGCTACGCTACCGCCGATTTATCGGCCGGCGCACCCGTAGCGGCCGCTACGTCCGCTACGGGGCCGCTACGACCGCTACGGGGCCGCTACGGAGTGAGAAAAATTTCTACTTTTCAATTTTTTTTAAAATGCATAATAAGAATTATTTCTTTTCTTCTTCTCTTCAAATAACATTTCTACACAACTCTTCTACCCTTTTATGTTTGAAAGAACACCAAAAAGCACATGATCTCGCCGAATTACAGTCGATACAGAGAGTTCTTCTCTAAGTACATCCTATTAGACACCCCCTTTGGTAGATGTATTTTTTTCTTTAGGTACTCTTAAATCTTGATTTCATGATATAGTTTTTTTCTTTTCTGAGCCTTTCATTAGTTTCTAAGTTAGCATAATCAAGCAACATGAACACATGTGAAAAAAATGATCATTACTATTATTTTCTATTTATACAGCGATACACGACCTCATATAGTGAGGGGACCGCTACGCCCCCTTACCTTAGTTACTTTTGCAAAAAAAAAAATATTTTCTCTCATTTTCCAATATTCTAGATTTTCTATAATTTTTTCATATTTTTTTGACGATTTTTCCAAATCGCACCGCTACGCCGCTACGTAGCGCCGCTACGCTACGTATCGCCCGCTACGTAGCATTTTGGCGGCAGGCCGCTACGCCCGCCGCTACCGCTATTTTCATCCTTGATTGTTCCTAGTTTTATCAAACATCCATCTCAACACTCTCATCTCTGTTGCACTCATTTTGTGCATATAATTCTTCTAGATTGGCCAACATTTTGCTCCATAGGTCACAACTAGTCTAATCGTTGTCCCGTAATTGTTGGTATGCACCGATCACAAAGCACTTTAAAAGCAAGTCTCCACTTCAACCATCCCGCTCTTATCCTATGTTCAACATCTTCCTCAATCTCTCCATCCTTATCATTATCAAGATAAGCTATCAAGATTAAACGCTTTGTGGTATCTCTTGAGCTTTAAATCTTAGAGTAGTTTCAACTCCTTGCACGTCTCCATTAAACTTGCAATTCATATATTTTGTCTTAGAAAGACTTTTTTTTTAAAAGCCTTAGATTCTAAATCCTCCTACCATCTCTCAAGTTTTGAATTCACACCATCACTTGATTCATTCGCCAACACTGTATCATTTGTGAACAACATACACAAAGGCATCTCCTATTGAATATTAGCAGTTAGGTCGTCCATAATCAATGTATATAGATGCAGGCTTAGAGGTTGATCCCTGATGCAAGCATATGGTCACTAGAAACACACTTGTCTCTTCACACATAGTTCTTACACTCGTTACTGCTCCCTCGTACATGTCTTTAAAGATTTCAATATAGCCACTTAGAATACTCTTTTTATCTAAAGCCCACCAAATTAAATCTATAGGTACCCTATCATAGGCATTCTCTAAATTGATGAAGATCATATGAAAACTTTTTCTCCTCTCTTGATATTTTCCCATTAATTACCTAAAGTGAGAAGATAGCTTCTATTAATTACCAAATTGATTATCAGATATCTTGATTTTTTATCTAAGTCTTTGCTCCATTACTCTCTCCCACAATTTAATAGTACGACTAATATATTTAATCCCACAATAGTTGGTGCAACAATAAAACATTTTGTTGTTTATAGAAGTGGCTTCCCTATAGGAAACCAATACAACATGGAAATATCCCACAAATGTTGATAATGGATAACACAACAATAACTTCTATTGATGTAAATCATTAAGAAGCATTCTTGACTATGATGCACGGATACTTCAAAATGGGCAACGTATCGTGTTTTATCGTATCCGATATTTCACTTTTTATTTGTAAAATCCGTGTCCTTGTCGTGTCTATGGCGTATTCTAGCCGTATCCATGCCGTATGTGGGCATCATAGATTCTCGATGCTTCCTTTGATCAAATATCATGCGAGGACGTTCATGTTAAAATCAATCGTGGTAAGTTGCGTGAGTACAGGTATGTGTCGAGATCCAAATGGGTACTTAGTGTCGTAGGAAAATCCAAAAAACATAAGATTTGTGGCATAATATTCAAATAAATTTAAGTGATTGTTTATTTTTAAAATAAAGAAACATGCGACAATTGCGTCAATGGAAGTATATGTACGAATCTTGCTCCGAATAATAAAGAAATAATCATTTCAATGCTTTAGTTAGGTTTCAAAAGAAGAAAGCATGTGATAATATTTTACCAATTACGAAACTACATTTACATTAGTAATGCAACAATCTGTGAAGAATTGACAGTGTCTTCTAGAAATGCATCTTGACCCATTTCAAAAAACCCATACAGCATAGCCATAGCCCATAATGTTCCCGTGAAAAGATCAAATGAAATGGTTTATCTCAGTTCGTGCCAATGATCTGAAACTAAACTTGGCTCCACTGGAGTCGACTCCATCCGAAGTTCACCAAGTTGGATGCGTCAGATCAAGTTTACAAACAACAGACCCATTCAAGTTACTCAACTTCAGATTGAGATAACCTCTTCCATCCACCTTAAAATCCAAATCATCCACATCCAATAGGCTTATTTTTCAGGGCATCCCTTACACATGCATAGAACCCCTCCAAGTTCCTTAATACACCTGAGTAGGGCCCTGACCCTGCAGAATGTCCCATGGGAGAGTTGCTAGATGAACGTATTACCTGTGTGTAATGTGTCTCTATATGTTTCTGTGTGTGAATGTGTATGTACAAAAAATAAATAAGTAAATAAATAAAAGAGGAAAAAAAAGACGGTTTCAAACTGCCTACAAAATCAGAATAGATTATATTTTTCTTTTTTGAAATGAACAAGAAATGGGTAATATCAGTTGTTTAATTTTCAATTGCCTGGGAGTTTCAAATTTAAGTCATCTAAGAAAATATATGGAATGGCAGGGAATCATCTTTAAAAAAAAAACACATGAAATGGTGAGTGATTATCATTACTAAAACAACCAAGTAATTTCATATTTGACAATTGAAAGTACATACAAAGCACCACTGTGATTGTAAAGAATTTGATTATACCTTTACCTGCTATACAACAGCATGCCTATAAAACTGTCTTCAATTTCCTTTGCTTTTGCTTTAAATTACAGAAAGCAGTGAAATTCCCTTTTGGTTGGTTGCAGATATGAGCAAGAACAAGCATATGCCTTGTGGAAGGATCATTTAGAGATTTTCTGCTCCAATCCCCAGTTGTATCTTGCGAGAGGACAGCTTAAACGGATATGCCTCAGGGAGGGATCATGTAGAGATTTCTGCTCCAGTCCCCAGTTTTATTTTGCCAAGGGAGAGCTCAAACAAATGTATGCCCTGCTGCTCATATTGGGCAACACAGACCATTTGCCAGTTGCTTCATTGACTGTGTCCATATACAATAAAGCCCTTGGACCCTGCAGGGTCCATCAAGCCACAGCTTTCAGAAAGAACACGTTTTTAAAGGTTTTATTCTTCCCATGCATGTAGGCATATTTTTTCAAGCAGCCTAGGCCAGTCTTGTCCAAGCTGTTGCGTGTTTAACTCCATTGCCACTTTAAAGTCCAGAAAAGAGATGGGACGGTGGCTTTTTTCTCCTTTTGTAAGTCCCAGAATCCCACTGCTACTCTGTAAATGCATTTGATAACCTGGAGTGACACCATTAATAAGCTTCCTATGCAGCTGCTGGTTGTACACAGAGTGCTTTATTGGTGCATGCCCGGACCTTGCTCCTACTAGCTCAATACATGATGTGATCAACCGCTTCAAATACACATCCAAACAGTTATTCAATAAATTAGCACAATCTAATGTCACCCCATCAAGCCCTGCAGCACCCACTATTTGCTCCATCCGTTTTCTCAAAGTCTCGGTATCAGACAATTGGCCACTATCAACAAAATTAGTAACACGACTACTGGTGCTGCTGCTGCTTGCAACAGGCAAAGCCCTACATGCCCCATCTCTGTTAGCATGGCAGAATGAGATACCAAGCGGTGCCTGGAGAACAATTCTACCAGAGTTAGCACTGTTATTCTGATTCATCTCTTCCCCATCCTTGCCTACAATTATTGCCCCTGAACCTTTGCTATGTACAGGATATTGTTCATGTGGTGACCACTTTATTTGTGGCATTTTATTTGGAGATGGAAGGGAAACATCCCACTTGCCTGCTGGTTGTTCTGCAAGTCCTTGATGATGCTGCATTGGCCTCTGCAGATCGCATGGATAGGGATCCCCATTCTCCGCAACACTCTTTCCAAGAGCTTCCTTGTTAGATCTCGGCTGATGAGACGTAAAGGATGCCTTCCCATTCGTTCCAAAAGCCTCTGATTGTGCATCTCTCGGCCTCTGGTCGCAAATTCCAGACCCAAACTCGCAGGGAGACAATGGCAAGGCATCCTCATTTGACCCAATTGTCAGAGTTGAATTAGGAGTCATAGATGAAATTGCCCCGATGGACAGACATCCATCGTCCTTCAAAGGAGATCTCTTCCCAATGACTCTCACAGGTTTTGAAACTCTTTTGGGGATAGGTGGCGGGACTCTCCCATGACAAGCATTCTTCAGAATTGATTGGATCAACTGGTTGTGCAGAGGAAGGTTTTCGCGTCCAAGCGTTAGACGACATAACTTATCAAACTCTGTTTTACCAAGTTTCTGGCTCAATAATCTGTTCAAGTAACTAAAATAGCTCAGTGCCCGATCTTGACCAATTTTCTTCACTATCTGACCCTTGAGGTCAGCGAGATCGATCCGCGACTGCTGTTGTGTTGGCTGTGGCTGCGGCGACATTTCTCAATTCATCATAAATTCCATAAAACACCCAGATCAGCAATCGCACTGTTCTATTTGCTTCCAAAATCCAAACCTCCAAAAACCCCAGTTTCTCCCATAATTCAAACCAAACTTCACACCCCTTCCATCTACTGTTCTTCAAATCTCACCCCAATTCCCGAGTGCAAGATCCAAATACCATCACCCAAACAAAACCCTAAAATCCCCCAACCACCGATCAATTGGAGTGCAGAAAGCTACTCATCAGAACCAAATCCTACTTCCCAAACCCCAGATTTCCAATCCTTCCAATCGAATGGCTAAAGAAACACCCATTTCAGCTGCGAATTCTTCTTCCTGCGGAAACCCTGAAAAAGGACACTTGAGCTCCGGAAAGCTCGCGTCTTTTTAGAAATTTCGGAGGCGAATGACGTCGAGACGGGTATCGATCGAAAGGGCTTGGTGAGACCGAATCGATCGAGTAGGGAATTGAGTTCGATCGTTTTAACTAGCAGAAAAAAAAAATCCAAGAGCAGAGAATGTAAGAGGAATTGAAAAGGAGCGAGTTGCCCTGACCTTATTCGGAGCTCTAAAAAGTGGGAAAGATTCAATCTTTCTCCTCCTTCTTCTTCTTCTTCTTGTTGTTCGAGTCGTCTTCTACATCTCGATCGTACGTATACACGCTTGTTCAGTGTATGAGCTCCTCTATTTCTTTCCCGGCTTTTCTTTGGGTCGTGACTCGCTCTTTTACTTGGGTGTATGCACGGATGATTTTGAGATCGCGCCCTCGATCGCAGCAAAGACACACTGTCTTTCCCTTTGTATGCACTGCGGCGAGACTCACTGGTGGGGCCCATTGATCATCCTCCTTGATTGTTGAAAAATCTCAACCGTCAGATTTTGATGGTGTTGACTGGGCTGATTGGTGTTGGCCTTTTCTTTTTCTTTTTCTTTTTCTCTTTTTCTTTTTAATTTTGATGGTCAAATTTCCAGGGATAATTGTTTGAATCTTTGATCAACTGATTTTGAACACAAAATGATTTGGTTATGGTTCCGAGGGGTCTCGTAGGTGCACGAGCTAAAGTGTGTGAGTTTGAGTTTTCAACAAAGGGTTGGGCTTTTTTGGCATAGTCCATCAAGGGTGGGACCTGGGATTAGGGTTGGTGCTTTTCATGAGGTTGATGAGTGTGAATCCACTAGTAACTCCAATCCCGTGTAGTGCAGACGGCGAGGGACTTGGGCTGGGAAGGGAGAAGTGTTTATGTAAGGGGAAAAAAATTGGGTCAAGGATGAGTGATCATAGAGTTTCGGATTGCCAAAGGCAGATAGCTACCACTTGGAAAGCAACCAAAGGCTGGGTAGTAGGTTTAGGTAGTCCTAATGTCCGCTAGGCTAGGCGGCTAGGGCAAGCAAGAAGGAATAAAAGGAAAAAAAAAAAGCCCATTTGTAAAAATATTTAATTGAAGCATCTCTATTTCAAATAGATTTATTTCAATTAACTCTATTTTAAGGAGATAAGATTTATCAAATAGGTCTTAAAAAGTAAATAAATTTCTCAAATAGACATGAATGTATAAAAAAATAAACATTTTTTTTTCCTGGATAAGTTTGGTGATGTAACTTTTATACCATAACAACTTTGCCTATACTAGTTCTAGCATGAAGTAACTTTTCTAGAACTACAAATTTACTTTCTCTAATTGAAATGGATATATCGAAGGTCTATTTGTAGAAAGGTAGAAATGAAACAGCTCCATTTAAAATAGATAGGCTTGCCAAACAGACCTCACACAGTGTCTTTTATATGGAAGGCCTTGATGTTATTGAGGTGGCTAGGGATGGGGTTTGTGTGGGCCCTCCATGTCGGCCACAACTAAAATCCTGTATTGATGGAACAATCTCAAGCATCCTATAGATCAGACAACTAAGATACTGGGATAGATCAAAGTTCACCGGTATGTGGCCCAGGGGCGGACCTATGTTGTTCCGTTGAAATCCCCATAGAGTTGGACCTTGGGGCAGGGGCTGTTGGAGGGATTTGGAGCGCGATTTAGGGCAGTCGTCCAAGGTCAAAATTGAAATCCTCATAGAGTTGAATGGGGCTTTGGAGCATGCCCCACGTGCCTAAACTTATCGCTCCACATACGTTTGAAGGTAGCCCCACATATGTAAACTTCCGGCAACACATTGCTCCATCTTCTTCAACCTCTTCTTTCGAAACTTCTTCGTGTCGATTGTCAATCGAGCTCCTCGTTGCCAAGCCCGATGTGCTGTGTAGACTATTGCATCTTCATCTGCCAAACATATATAGAACAATCCTTTGTAGTCACTCTATACTTAAATATGAATGCTTAATCTCTAAATTCTAATTCTAAATCCTAAATCCCCAAATCCTAATCCAATGAATCCCCAAATCTTAATCCATACCCTAAGCCCTAAACTACCAATATGAGCGTATCTACAAAAATCCAAAGATGACCAAATTCATTCATGTTATCATGTCTTCTTACCCTTCTATGATTCAAAGACTGACTTTTGCTCACATTATCCAAATGTTGGAGGCTTTCAGAAAGTGAAAAAAATGGAAAGGATGGGTGTCCTCAAAATATTCTCGTGTTCAGTTTTTTCTCACACACTCACTCACCTTGAATTTGCAGTGACCTTCATTGGACATTGATCTTGACATATAAATTTAGTGAAATATGATAATGTGAGTTTGAGTACCTAAAATTAAGTTTAGAATTATTATTTTTATCCATCTAAAGCTTTTTGGTACTTCTAATTAACATCCTACCCTCTTTATTGCCCAATCTTCAATAACTTCGTGCATCTAGTTGAGTTCCACGAGTTAGACAGGTTTTAAAGAAAAATATATATGTGCTATTTGGTAATGAAAAAAGTTTGGTGAAGTCTAGCAAAAACTTTAGCCCTATCTAAATGAAAATCTTGAGTCCACCACTGTTAATGTGACCCATGCATTTTGGATACTATTGGACCTGGACCTTTTCATTTAGATACATTGTTATATATAATTTATGGAGGAATAATTGCATACCATTTTTCCTATGGGGCTGTCAACTAAGGTCAAATCAAATATATAGAAACGTTGGTTCATATTTTTAAGTTTTCAAATCATTCAAGTTGTTGCTCACCTTGTTCACCTGCAGCAAGCTCAAGCTTTTCTCCAAAGACAAACATAACCACTGAATAAAGAAGATATGATTGAAACAATAATCAATAATAAATTATTGATATATTTTATTTATTTATTTATTTTTAGCTGATCCCAACATAGTTATAACAAGGCTCTGATGATAATGTATTTATTTATTTTTACTTTTGGCGATTCATAACTTATATTAGAGGCAATATTTACTCTGCGAGATCTCATTCCAATCGGAGTTACATTCACTTTTTTTTTAAAGGTAACAATTACATTAACATTTTTCATGTGGAAAATTCAATGGCCAGTCTCCTGATTTGAAATTAAGGCCTGCACGAATATCTTGAGAATATCGGGGGCTTCACAGCCTTCACTCCATCTTATCCTATTCAAAGAAAATCTTGATTTTACTAAGAACATGTGATGAATTTGATTTAATCTTTTTTCTTTCTTTTGAAACTTTGCAAACTAAATGGTGACTGTGTCATTAGACCATGGAATTACATAAACTAGATAGTGATTGTGGCATTAAATTATAGACTTACATAAGTAAACATGGGAATACCCACCTTTTAAAAGTGAACCTAGCTTCCCAACTTAATTGTATGATGAGGAGCTCACATCAAACAGTTCCGACTATAACCACTTTTCAATCAAGCAAAGATGAGGCTTACATACATTAAAGTGGTCACCATGATACAGTTTCCAATCAAGCAAATGTGAGCCTCACCTAAGTTAAAGCGGTCAATATGATATAGCCATCGCGGCTGGATAAATTTCCCAAACAATTAAGTTAATTGCAAATGTAAGTAACAACATTCAAATACAAAATAAAGGAAAAGGACAATCAACAAACTACATCACACACTCCACACTACATATTTCATTGTTGGAATTTTACCAAAAAATATACTTCATTGTTGGAAAGAGAAATCTAGAGGTCTGTTTGTGCTTGTGGAGGGCATTTTCCACAGAAAGTGGAATGTTTTTAAATTATTCCATGCAAATATTTCCCCTCATTTTCATCTTCTAAGGTGAAATCATTTTTCATAATTATTTTAGAAAGCAAATTTGGAACAAAGAGGTTGAAAACTATTTACCCAGTCTCACACACAAGGAGGTACAGACATATTCCATTTTAGAAAATATATTTCACCATGACAAACAATACACACCCTAGTGTAGAAAATGAAAGTCTTCCATTTTTCATTTTCCACAGAGAAATCACAGAGGGAATGAAATGTCAAGGAAAACTGTTGCAGACAGTCTCACACAGAAGCAGAAAACAAAGGAAGCAATCAAAGGGCCCATCTGGATCTTCAAGCCAACACAACCAAGTATATCATATTCCTAATTTCAGTACAGACACTCACCTAAATCTTTCAGAAAAAGGAGGGAAAAAAAAAAAAGCAAGAGAGAGCGCATATAGTCTTCTATAAGAATCTCAATGCATATACAAAAACAGCAACTGGTTGCCAGCGTTCAGGCTACTTGCTTTTCCTATATTTGACAAACAGTGCTCAAAGAAGAACACCTTTTTTTATGAACACCACCTTTTTTTTATTTAAATAGCATTCTGCTTCTGAATTCGCCCGCAAGCAAAAACGAAGCGGCCAGAATTCATTGATAAAACTGATCCCCTGATGCAGCAAGACTACCTGCAAAATTGTCTCATGAGATTTTCATCTGCGGAGAAGAAAATTAAATGGGCTATATATTAGAACAAAAAAAAAAAAAGCCTCAAGTTTATAAAGGTTTTAGCAAAATACCAAGTTGGTTGAGTATCAATAATGATGCATAAGGGCTAAAGGCCAAATTTTTAGTGGCCTTTTCCTTTATATATATATATATATATATCTTTTTTTCATTTCAAAAAAGTGCATGAGGAAGATAAAAAAATGCATTGCTAATAGGACCTGTCACCATGGATGCAACAGCTGCCATCTTAGATGGGGCATTGGTATAGTTGAATGATCCCCACAAAACATCATATGATTAATGGTTTTGGGTTTTTTTTTTTTTTTTTTTTTTTTTTTTCTGTGTGGGTGGGTGGTGGGGGGACTGGGCCTTTAGGCTATAGTAATTGCAGGACCTCCCAATATCACTTGTTCTTTCATATCCTTTTCTTTTCTTTTCATCTTTCAATACAAGTTAAACCTATAATTGGAGAAGTTGAGAAAATAATACCAATACATAGATAATAAAATTACTAATGATGCCAAGGTGATAACACATTTCAACTTGTGCGCCCCGGTGTAGGATTCTGAACATCCAGAGCACACATCAGGACGGCCACAATGAATAAGCTTTGGCCCAATATTTGGACCAGTGTGATGATTGAGTCGCATCACATTGATGTTGAATATGGCCATTGATTGTATATTTGATTCACCTGATTAGAAATATGCTATCCTTAATTTACAATGAGTCCTTAGGGATGTGATCTCATACATGTGCTACAGCATGCACAAGAATAGCTGAGGTGTCATGTGTGGTGTCATCTTCTTGCAAAAGAGTGGGGTTTCTTGGTGTTTCCCAAGATCATTGGGTGGTTTGTTTGAAGCTTGGAGGCTGTCTCCTTTCTTTGGCTGTGGGTTGGTTTTGTAGAGTATTATTCCTTGTGATATTCTGTGGTCGATATGGAAAGTAGGGAATGGTAGGATTTTTAGCGGAGTTTTGATATCAGTGGAGGAAGTGATCCATTTAGTGTTTGTGCGCATAGCCAAATGGGTTTCTTGTAAGGAGGATTTCGATAGCTTGGCGGTGGATGGGGTGTTGCATAATTGGGAGGCATCCCTCTATTGTAGTGCACCTAAAGTGAGGAATATGGTCTTTGGGTCCTGCCTCCTCTTGGGGTATTGAATTTCAATGTAGATGGGGCGTCTAGAGGTAAACTGGGTCCTGCAGGTATTGGAGGGGCACTTCGAAATAATGATGGCATTGTCTTAGCCTTGTTCTCTAAGCCTATGGGTTCCATGGAGTCTAATAAGGTGGATCTTCGCTTCCTCTTTTCAATCCAAGCTAGCAGTTGAAGGCGACTCTCCGAATGCCATCTCTTGGGTGCTTCATCCTCCATGCTGCCAAGGAGGCTTCAATATTATTTCAACGAAATAAAGGTGTAATATTCTTTAGTGAATGTGGAGTTCCATCATGTTGGGTGGTCAACTAATAATTCTGCGGACGCATTGGCCAATTAAGGGGCCAAGCAAGGGTTGGACAGGAGGATTCGTTTGTTGCCTTTCCATTGTATTTTTTTATGTTCTTTCTTTGTTTTTGGTTCTCTCTAGTGGAGGGTATAATGCTCTTATACCTTCTTTCTCCCCACCAGTTGGTGGTTGGTTGTTTTGCGTTTTCCTCTTTCCCTTACAACGAAAGTTTCTGTTATTGATCCAAAAAAAAAAAAAAAAACTAAGGTAAAGATGTACTCTCCTGCAGCATGGTTAAACTAAAAGTTGTCACCACCTTGGACTACATCAGAAACATGATGAACTGGAAGAAATTAAAGAATTGAACCTGTGGTTCCTTAATGATTAATATCAAAGGTCCTGTTGCGTCCATCGGATTTGGACATGGTGCCCCGTCATCCCAAGAACAGTGGGCCACTGCCAACGAACTCATCATTGGCTTCAAAGGATAATACCACTAGCCCAAACTTAAGCTAATGGAAAGGCCCTAAGAGAAGGGCAGTAGAGAGATGAACAAAATTTTAAATTAAGTTCTAAGAATAACCTGTACAGGGATGCACCAAATCAGCTTGAGCTATCCCCCTTGGAGAACCCTTTGAGGATCCAATTGCCCACTGCAGTAACTAGAAGGAACAGCAGATAGTTCTTGTCTTCCTCTCCATTCCTCACCGGGTTTTAATGTGATGGGCTTCTCTACAGCTGCCGCCTCTACGCACAGCATATGCTTATATTCATCGTCCCCAAAGTCTGCCATGGCCTTCGCCTTTTTGTCCCAAGGATTCCATACAACTACAAGAAACAGCAAGCATTCTATGATTGCCATGCATTTTCTATGAGCTAATTGTACACTGATCTGCAATTATGTTGTGAGGAATAAAAATGATCTTAGGCCTCGGCTCAGTGTACAATTAGCTCAGGCACCCATTTCCATGCAAGAGCTCATGGTTCAGCAATCCAAACCACTAGCAGAATTGAAATGTCTAAGGAACTTTTAGTTTGTGAGAATTTTAGGTAATCTCAAACACAGGAGGGTCCTCAAACCAATGGTCTCGATTGTAAACCTACACTCCTCAAATCACACGAGTCCCATATATGAGAAAATAGGGCCTCAGCCAACTGTAAACCTACACTTTAAAAAAAAAATCCATTTTGCTACATAATTGATTGATCTATTTTTGCATGCAATACACAACTCCTGAAACACAATAGATGTTCCTAAATGATGAACCAAATACAGAGAGACCAGCCAACACCACTCATGGTTGAGTGGTGTTGGCACCTTAGTATCATACACATGATGATCCCTGGGTCCTCCAGTTAAAGTATCACTCCTTGACCAATACCCGAATGTACCAAATAAATAAATAAAGAGATACCAGAAGGTGGCAACACTCACCTGCATCAGGAAGTCCATCTTTCCTCAAAACAAATGTTCTTTTCTTCTCGTGGTCCAGAATTGCTATTTTGGTTGGTGTGCTTAAATATATTTTGTCGAACTTTCAAAAGAAAAAAAAAAAAGCAAAATAAAAAGGGCTGGCATCAAATTGTCAAATGATAGCAACTGTAAGAACACCACTCACTTCTGATTCAAACGTTATTGCATCTCCTTGCTCGGTGAATCGCTCCTTATCCCGTAAGTTATCTAGGTAATCCAGAGTCTCCAATCCTTCTACCCGTACTTCACTGAACACAAACATCATCATCCCAAAGGGTCAGCCCAACATTGAACACCACTAAACTCCAACCAAGATCAATGAAGAAAATTATTACAAATTAAAATGAATCAGAGAAAAATTAATTTTCGCAGTGAGGCAAATTAAACTGCAAGAGATTTAATTAAAAATTATCTGGAACAAAAACCCCATCACATACACGCTAATCGCCAATCGAGGAAAGAGGTAGGCCGAAGAGGACATGGATAGAAGTAGTAAGGATTGATATGAAGAAGTGCAATCTATCCAGGGATTTAGCCCAGGATAGACAGTAAGGGCAAAACAGAATTCGTGTAGCCGACCCTAACTTAGTTGGGAAAAGGCTTTGATGATAATGGATTCACCCTAGTTGCCAACAGTAATTATTTGTTATTGAGATTGAAAAGCGAGATTCACAATACATGACTGGATAACTGGTTACTCATAATGGCACATGAAACATGCTTGTGGTTGTTTGATTAACGCACCTGACATCAGAAACAGAAAAGTAAGTATGATATGCAAAGGTGAATGTAAATGGCTTTCCATCAGTGTTGGTATTCCGGATGCGTGATGTCAGCATCAGATCTCCTCCAGGTCCCAAAGTTACCCTCAGACGAAATTCATACCTGCAAATTACAAGAAGTTAAAATGTTGACTTGGCCATGTAAGAAAACCATATGGATTACTATATAAAAATTGGAGAAAAAAAAACCTTCAAGATATTACCCAAATATCCATATGAACAGAGGCTAGAATAATCTTAATTCCACATGTTTAAGTTAGTTGTCAAAACTTATGTCTGTCGGCATGGTGTGCATGTACAAAGATCCAGTGCAATCCATCAAGCCTTACATGGATGGTTCGAGACCCCAGAAGTCATAGTGGTTAGATGATCACAGCTGCCTGTTGGGGAACTTCTGTGCAATGAAATTTGATTGTTCGTCGGACCTTTTTCTCACAAACTAATAATTTCATCACTTGTAATCCTCAAAAGTCCCTCCAAATTCCAACAATTCCCAGGATCATCCAACCAATTTGATTCTGGGTTACACCCACATCCACATTTGGGCCAAAAAGAACAGTCTGTATTTCTATCTACATCAATGGTCGTGCTTGATAACTTGGATATTACTGAAAGTGTCTAATATTCATCATAAGAACAGAAGATACGATGTCCATTTCCTTTTGCAGGTCTGTGTACAGTGTACCTGTGAGGCCAGACCTTCATATCTTCTTCAGATGGCTTGAGGATTAAGTCAACAAAAGCCTTATTTGAGCTATTTGTTGGAAATGGTGGAGGATCATTGTCAATGCTCCAAAACCTATTCCTTGCAAACCCATGTTGCTCAAGAGGTCCAAGACTTCCAAACTACACCGCACATAAATCTCAGTTTTGCAACATGAACACATTAATGGAAAGGAAATAAAAAATAAAAATAAAATTCTAAGCCAGCTCATACTTGAGGAAAGCATATTGGGATGCCCCCACGTATGGCCTTCGGAGGCTTGAAAATAGCCTACAAAAGCAACAAAAAGAAAACAAGCATCAGCTATACAGGTGAATAAGACTATGACAGATTGCTTCTGAAGATGAGCTAAGTTACCTAGAAAAGAAAGGCCAGGCTTTAAAAAGTATACATGAGAACCAAAGATGGAGGGATAGAATACTAATATGAAGGTAGATAACAGATCCATGTTATGTCATAGGTAGCTATCCATGACTGAAAAGAGGATTAACTACATCCATGAACTTATCCTGTAGATATGTCAATGAAAGCATAGTAGCTCAGGAGTGAGACAAGCAGTACTGCAGGGTAAAGACTCATAGGAAGTGTAATCATGTGTGTGCGTATACAGTAGTCTTGGTTGCCACATTCCAGTAGGGTAGTGAAAGACCCAGTCAATTTTCTGAGGGTCGCACTAAGTAAAGAAAAAAAAAAACTCTGAGGGGGCCTATATGTAGAAAATAAATAAATAAATAAAACAGGAAATCACATCAAGCAAATCCATCTTATCAATATTCCAAGGATAATATTGCCTCAAGTACCTAAACCATTTTCTATATGAGACACTGACTAGTACATATATCCTTATAGAAACAAGAGAATGTGGAACTTACCTTACTGCTCAAGAAAAGTAACTCTTCCCCATGATCATTCTTCCAAGAAGTGACATGACCCCCATAAAAATATAACTGTAAATAGATAAAAGATAGTGAATAAATTAGTATTATTCTTTTTTTATCCAAGGTAAACAACAATACATGCAACATCCACAAAAAAGGCGCTTTCTTTGAATTGACCACCAAAAAAAAAAAAAAAAAGGAAAAGAAATGTAAATTCATTACCTGCCAGAGTTTGCTGATTTGTCAGAATAGCTGTATTCACCTTGTTTTTAGTTCCAATTTGCAATTTGAGTTTACCGACTTTAATGAACGATCTTGAGATTTTAAATTAACATAGTTTGATTCAATTTGCCAGATATTTAGGTCCGGTGTAACTAGTTTATAGGAATACCATTAGTTTGTCCTCTACTAATATATACAAAAAATAAAAATATCACCATCAAAGGTTATACCATTACCAATCACAATGTGTTTGCTCATAACAAAACCAGCTTTTAAATAAATGCATTCTAAGAGATGGTATGCAAAAAGGAAATTGAACATATACACATACGATGCATGCACCATAAACACAATAGAATAAGAGTCGGAAAAAAAGAAGAGAAAAAACTGAAAGTGCCAATTCATGAACTGACACAAATTGGTATCTATCATTTTGAACTGCAAATTATTTAAACAAACTAGTTCTCAATTTAACCCTTAGTTACAATAAACTAGAAACCTATGTTCCAAACTCTTCTTATATTCCACCATAGTAAAGAGTTTAGAATTTATTTATTTTTTTCGGTTTTTCAAATGGTTATTCTATTTCAGATAACTCACAAATATTACCCTCTTGGAGCAAGTCAGAGAGATTTTCACTAGCGTGAAGACTGAAGTGCGACTCCAAGGGATCCAGACAGCACTGAACACAATTACAACAGCAGCAGCAGACAACACAAATAGTTATCTCATGTTAGCAACTCCACCTCAGAATTTACTCTATCATGATGTGAGAAAAATAAGTTGAGCCCCAATGACCATAGCTCTCTAACCTCCTCAGTTAAATTAGCTAGCCTCCACATCACAGATAGCTCCCCCCAGATCTTGCCCATTTAAAAGAGTCATTAATAACCCTTTAGTAGAAATATTGAACAATAATGTAATACTCAACTTTTGGCGCCTCATTTTCCTAGAATTTATGCTTATTGACTAGCTCAGCCTGAAATTGGATACAAAAATGGAAGAAATTCAGCATATGGGTGTGAGTCTCGTATCAACAACCCATCAAAATATGCCAAATCTTTTGATTGTGACAACAAGCACCTGCCAATTCCAACCGTGCCATAGGTTCTAGTCTGGCCAGTCCATAGTCAATACCATTTTTAAGTGAACTCGAAAAAGACTCTCATCATACAGGCCACATCAGCAAGAGAAAATGATCATTGGTATCTTTCCCACAAATTGGGAGATATTGGCTATGTGGTGTCCTTGTCACCAGCCTTTTTTCATCTAACGCTCCAAAAAAAAGTAATTCAACTGTGGACTCTTTATCAAAGACAAAAGTTACTTGAAAGCCACTGCTCAATCGATTTTCTCTAAGCTCTTCACTTCCCATTTCTTCTTACATCTTTCTTGGGCCTCCATTTATTGACAGAATTTTCAGGATTATCTAAAAGAAGAAATTCCCAAACATAGCAACAAAAATATACTAAAAAAAAAATGGTATGCAATTTCAGTATCTCTCTAAACCCCAACCCCACCCCCGCAGTATCATGTCCCAGCTATTCATTCATTTCATATGGTTTTCTGCACAAACAACAAGAACTAAGACTAGGGTGAAAAGGCATAAGAATAGGATCATGTCTAATACAGTTCCATGAACACCAAGCATACAAAAAGAAAATCCATGTTGATATCTCTCTTATTCCAGTCTTCATTTGAGGCAGAACCTAAACAAAAATTAATAACAGGGGAAAGAACTACAAAACAAGAAATCCCAACACAACCCAAAACCCCACTCACAATCACCAAAAAAAAAACAAACAACAAAAACTAGTTTTGGGTTTTACTCTAATCACAATCTTTCAATAATAAACTAGCCAACAGAAATTGGGGCGACCCATAAAATCCATTACCGCACTGGGGAAGACATCCAAAGACTCCACCAACTAAGACTCTCCAAATTACAATCTGGGTTTCATCCAAAACCCCACAAGCAACCGACCCAACTCAATCTTTCTCCAAAAAAAACGAAAAACCGAGGCAACGGCATCGGACCCAAGAAAGTAAAGATCAGAAAATACACACAAATCGAATCAAAATCCAATCTTTTCTTAAGAAAAAGACGAACCCACAAAGAGATGAATCCAAATCCGATTGCATGAAAGAGAATTTACCTCTGCAGAGCTTCCTCGGACCTCTCTGAGAACGATCTTCTCCAGTCCATTAACGCCCTTACAAACCTCCACCGGAACCCTTTCAATCGACATCAAAACCCTCTCTCTCTCTCTCTCTCTCTCTCTCGATTTCTCGGTGTTTTTCTTCTTCTGGAGATGAAACGAGAGAAAGCGAAGAGCTTTTCTCCTTTTTGGGAATTGGAAACGACGCTGTGTTGAAAGGAAGAGAAGAGGAAGCGGAACGGGAGAGAAGAATCGGATTCCGTAGAGTGGCCGTTACGATGTGCTCTGTGGGGCCCACTTTTCACAAGATATACGGGTAGGATCCGTTGTCTTGATTGGAACCGTAAATGTTGTTATGATCTTATCCACATTAACCGTCGAAGACCGTTTCATCTCGGCCGTTAGTTCTTTCTTTTTTTCTAATATGAGTGGGGCATCTGGGCGGTTGATTGCCCGTGAGCACTGAAAGGGAGAGGCGGGGATTGCGTGGAAGGAGGGCACGTGGCATCACCTTGTCCTGACCTTTGAGAAATCTCAGCAGTTTGGATCCTCTGTGGCAGCTATCACACACCCTTTAAATAAATGAAAATTTAAAGTCGTTTTTTAGCAATGCCCCCACTCTCAACCAATTTTAATTTTTTCACATCAATGGCCACCCAATGCCTACATCCTAGAGCCACGTATTGAAAATATGAGGTACTCAAAATGAACAAATTCTAGCCTATAAAGTATTTCCAGATTGTATCCTAATAGAAATTGGTCCCATATAGGATTGTTGCGTGGCAAAAAAAAAGAAGAAGGGGTGATAACATAATCTTATGCAATATTCATTAATTATTATTTTTATTTAATTTTCAATCGCATGGTGGGACTAACTCCTACTGGGATAAAACTTTGGAATACTCCGTCAACCGGGAGGATAGTTCTTTTGGACTATTAGGATATCGATAAGTGGGACCAACTTTATAGTTCCAGTCCTTCAACACAATATTTTCCTAAGTCAAAGCCTATGTGATCTAGAAGTGATGGGAATCTTTTGTCCTTCGATGCTTTAACCTAGATAACTCTAAGTTGGAAAAGTGGAAATCCACAGTGGGACCCACCTATTAAAATCCTAACAGCTCAAAATAAACTCCATCCAAGTATATGGTATCGTCAAATTCTACAGCAATCCAAGTTTGTTCCTAGGCCTTGTATAGATTGTTTGATAAGAAAAAGTGATTAATGCACTCTTTTGCATATTCATCATCACGTTTTTCATAAAACAATTAATCCAATAATAAAATAAACTCAGATTGATGTAAAATTTGTAGATACCTCTACGTACTTAAATAGAGTTTATTTTGAACAGTTCGCATTTCAATATGTGGGCCTAATTATGGAGTTATACTCCTCTCTCGAGAGCCTTAGAGGACATAGATTAAAGAGACCTGTGGAATAATGCCAAAGGCCAAGAAGTAAATTGCTTACAATTACCACCGTGGATTAAATGGCTAATTACCTGCATTGAATCAAATTTAAGATGGCTACATAGCCCAAAAAAATATATAAACACTCTTAAGAAAGCGACCCGATTATTGATGGTAGTAACATCCGATGTTTGATTGGGGGCCTGAGTCAATCCAATTAATATGAGTGTGGTGATTGCTGTATTTGGATTTTGGAACTGTGGTATTTGAGGACTACTCCCCTATACATACACAATCCCACAACACAAGTGTGCCATGTAAATTTGAAGGTTGTGGAACCCACCATATGAGAAGCAAACCCCACGCCTTATGCCAACAAACCAACACCCAGCCGGGTGTGGTATGATTCATCAGAACCTTCATTCAAGGGTCACTTTGAACCATAAAATCATAACAAAATAACAACGCAACATTTGTTGTTATAAAATTGTAATCTCAGTCTTTAAACCTTGATATATATAGGTCGATTTGATGAATAAAGTGGACCCCCTGCAGTGATGCTCCAATCATATTCAAAATAAATGGGGTAAAATATCCTAGTCAAGTTACAGTTGACCTGAAACTTGATAGATTTTTAGCCGAGCTGATGTCCTGAGTTGGTGGAAAGACTCTAATGGACTGAGCTTCCAAGTGATTTGGACTATGAAACTTTTACCTGAGAGAACATAGGACTGTCAAAGAGGTGTGGGATCTGTCCAAAGATTAAGACCCCTGATTAAAGACACTCATTGTAACATGCACTTGCAGGAATGAATTCCCGCAGAAGAAAGTTCCTGAGCTCATCAACTAAATTCAAGCTAATTAAGCTCATGTTGGAGTAAGATTGGGTTGGATTCAGCTCAAGCTATAGCTTGTTTAGGACCTGTTTTGTTGGAGGAACACTAAGAATTCTTGTGAGAGTACTGTAAATTCTTCAAATGTTGTCTCCCTATAAGTAATGATCTAACATTGGTGTTAACTGTATTCAAGAGCAAACTCAAGCTAAGTTAAACTCAGATCAAGTAAATAGCTTAAACAAAGTGGCCTATCTCCCTTTTCCAATGCACTCATGGTTGAGTGGTGTCTGCACCTCGGTGTTACACACATGCACAGGGTTCATTCCTTGGGTCTTTAGGTTGACAGTATTACTCCGGACCCGTGGGCCAGCTAGGAAAAAAAAGAAGTAAAGTGGTCTCCTTTTCTTTTCACTACCTTGGGATTTGGATCATGCACTCTAGTCACACACCCATGTCCCCAACTAGCTTAGCGCAGCTGAGGGGTGAATACAAACATTTTGCAGTTCTTTACAAACATGTATAAGGTGCCAAAATGGCAAACATGTACCAAATGGTCCACATCAAATTAAGCAGTTCCATTCATCAAGTGGGTCCTTTACATAATTTGGAGATAGATGGCCACAAAAAACTCAACACTCGTAAAATCTACAATAGGCAGGACTGGGCCACACATAAACATTTCAAAATCAAGCCCATTTAGTTATCAGGCCTATCATTTACTCCCCGACCCAACCAATGGGCCTGAGACCATGCCCAGACAGAAACATTAGAGATAAGGCTCGTTTGAGTTAGATAGGTTAGACGGGAGAAAACCCTGCCAATGGACTAAACTTAGACTGGACCTAGGCTTGCTTGACCACCAACATGTTTTTAACACAAGGAGAGTTTGGGCTGAATGTACAGCCCAACTCTATGGGGCCCACTTGGTCGCATCTTTGATCAATGTCCCATGATCTGGCACTATGCCTGATTTTATGCTCATCTAACGTTTGCTCATAATTGGATTGAATCTCAGAAAAATCAATGGTTAAAAGACCATTATACTTTGAGGTTGTTGAATCAAGGGCTAGGATAATCAAATAGGATTGATTTTTTGCATGACCCTTATCCGTATATAGAGAGAGCCTTCCATCTATTCTACCCTCTTCAATGATAGAAATGCATCCAAGTGGGGGCCCATTCTTTTCCTTAACATGAATATCTCACCTTTTCAATAAATGGGCTCAAAAGAATTCCGGACTAGTCCAATGCAAAAGACTGATTCCATAGTTCATTGGCTGAGTCTTGATTAAAGTCAGTCTTGAGTATGTATACAAGTATAAACACAAACAGTTTCTACATACATTTTGAGTTTTTACCAGATCTTGGTTGAGGTGACCAAGTCTTAACAAAGTTTTGGGAGTCAGTCTTGTTATCCTGACAAAGTTAAACTTGTCTGGCCAAAATCTCTCTAAGAACCCAGTTTTTTTACCGAGTCCTTAGCCCCTTCACCCAAAATTTGGTTCATGGTCTCTTTTTTTTTTGGTTGGGACCTTCATGGTTCTTAATCTCTGCTGCTGCCGACCATGGATGGATGTTTGTTCTTTTCTTTTTTTTTTTTTTTTTTTGGCAGAAGGATGGATGATTGTTAAGGCATCTAACTTCATCAATCAATTCCCTGTTGCTCGACTTGTGTAGTGTGAATGAGTGCATGAGTGAAATATTAAAAAAAAAGATACTTTGATACTCATGTTTAGATTTGACATGATACAATATGCCCTCTCTGTATCTATTTCTTTTGGATAATTCTCTTTGGAAAATGAAAAAGTAAAAAGAAATGTAAAACGTAAAAAAAAATATATAAACCTGTAGGGGGCTCGTTTATCTTCAATAATTGCTGCAGTGCCAATTCACTGGTAACTCAAATGTGATGCGTCTCATTCTCCATAGAAACAATCAAGATTTATCTTTGGTCGTATGGGACTTGTGTAGGAGGGGTGTGTGAATTGTGAGTATTTATTAAAAGAAAAAAAAAACTGGTTGGAAGAGAAAGGTTGCATTTATCTTCAATGATGGCTGCAAAAAGGTCCTTGGTTTTTTATCTTTTGTAATGGAAGACTGGCACAACTAAGAGGATCCTGGTGGGATATTCTCAAGGGCTAAATGGTAAAAATATGCTTATGTATTGTAATATGTATATCTTCCATAGTTTGATGGTGTGGCCATATCTAAGATCTGTATATTACAAGCAAAAATGGCTGTGATGTGAGAGTGGAAATAAGTATCACAGGGATTCTTGGTAGATGTATACTTTTTATTTTTAGGCATACCATGCCTTACCAGCAAGCTTTTTCTTCAATTATCAAGGTTTGAGCCCCTGGTCTTTTTCACGAGAACAGTGGTGCCTTGCCACTTCTCTTAATAAGTGTAGATGGATCACTAAAGGCTGTATGTAAACGACAAATATAGTCAATTCATATGAATGTCTAAACACATCTATTTCACTTCTCAAATAAGTCCACTTAAAATTGACAGTTAGGGATTTTATCCAATGCTTGATGACTAAAAAAAAAAGAAGAAGAAAGAAGAAGAACGAAAGAATAAAAACTTTTGAGAAAGTGATTGCATGCACCATGGACCACTTTAAAGGTCTTGGAGGCGTTTGGAGTTCTTAGAAAGAGAAAGGCTCCTAACATTAGGATTTTTTAAGTCTTGCAAGAGCCCATTTACAATCTTCCACCAAATACAAAAGTAGAATCATCAAATTTTCGCTTTCATGCAGTTTTAGCGTTGTCCTAATGCTGAAGTCCCACCCACCATTTTATGCAAAACTTACTTTTTTATTGTTTTTGATGGAAAACAAAAGTATTGGATCAACATTTAGCTTTATTCTTTTAGCTTCTTATATAAAACTATACTACCATAATAGCCCGTATCAAGCACTGGCATGCCTACGGATAATGTAAATAAATAAATAAATAACATATAAATAGAGATTATTCTAAATTAATTTTTTATATATTAAAAGACTAAAAAACATAATAATGAAACAATGACAACTATAAAATAAACATAATTGATATTATGTAAAAGACCTAAGTATTCATACTATATATCGAACCAATGGGCAAATGTAATATGGGAAGGCCTCAATCTTTTGATGTACTTCTCTCCTCAAATGGTGATAAATGAAAAAAAAATGTTAATGTCGGTCTTATTAGTTAAAAATGGTAAATTATTTAAAATTTATGAGTAAAAGGTCATGAATTCAAACCTAACAAGATATATATAAATATATATATATGTCACAATTGAATAAAGAAAGCTTGGCTTTAATAAATCATAATAGTATAACAATTTTCACAAAAGATAGTTCACTTTTTTAGTTCCGCGCCTAGAGATGTCAAATGGGCCCGACTGGCCTAACACAACGGTCAACAGCCTGTGGCATGGCACAGCATGGGCTGAGGTCTCAGGCCTGTTGGCACGACTGTGGTACAGCCTGCCAAAGGCACGGCACGGCATGAGATGTTTAATAGTTTTAGTGTAAATATAAAAAATAAAATCTTTTTTTTTAATTTTTATTATTATCCAAAAAAACTATAAAGGTTTTGAAGGTAATCCTATTGAAAAACCTTTTAAGTGGAAAAGTTCTAAATGGTTTTTTTCTCAGTGGAGTAGGTCGAGTTTGACCGAATCATTTAAATCTTTGTGTCATATTCTTCTTTGTGTGTATTTTTTTAATTTTTCTAGTATAAGTGATTTATTTTTTTAGCCAAAAAGGCAACCAACAGAATGAATCCGCATGGCACGAAAGGTATGGCGGCACGGCAAGGCACAATCCAACACAACTAAGACTGGGTACGAACCGTCATGCCAGTGGTGCGTGGGCGCGACCCAATTGACATCTCTACCTCGCCTTACACAAATAACCCTATAAAGCATTTTTCAAGATGCCTATGGATACGGCCTATCAACCTTATCCAAACCCTAAAATTATTGGAAGACCTTTGTCCTGGCCAATGCCTGCAGAAAGAAAAAAAAAAAAAGTGAAGTGAACCCTAACTTACTTGTTTGAATGCGGATTAGGCCGGTGGGTAGCGTCAGCAATTGCAACCCAATATTATAGTGATGGTTTGAAAACTCGAACCATAGGTCCCCCACTTCACCAAACTACAAAAGTCCATAATTATATATATGAGAGAAAGAGTGAGAGGTCCTTTTCATGGATAAAGCTGTGATGTTTGCCCTAGAGAGATGATGACGTACTTTACTATCTTTACCATTTTAGTTGGAACATCATTTAAAAAAAAACAGGCCACACAAACATGGAAAGGAGGATAGGAGATGATATAATATTTTGCAAACCAACAACAGATGCTTGTGGAAGATGGGAAGAGAGGGCTGGTGGGTCATCTCATTCATCAAAAAGATTCCTCATCTTTGTATCTTCTTGATCAGTCCCAAAGCCCCATCAAATCAAATTCATTGTATGTGGGACCTTCATTGGTAGGGCCTGGTTACTTCTCTCTCCAAGTTTAAGAATAAGAAAAGGGGGGGAATCTTTTCATCTCAAATGGGATTTTTTTTTTTTTTTGTTAACTAATCTCATTAGACAAAATACTGTTCAAGGATATCAGTTTCAAGCCATCATTTTCCATCTGTAAATCTCTACCATCAATGGCAGTCAATTGCTTGTTTAGCCCTATCTCTTATTCACATCAAAGTCAAAAGTTCGTGAGTGAGCCATTAGATTTGTTTCACCTGGGGCATGACCCACTTCACTTGATTCCACTATCAGTATCTAAATGAAAGGATGTGATCATTGAGACTTGGGTGGGATGGGAGGAGATGCTGTCTAGCTCATGACTCAATGGTGGGGCCCACTTGGATCCCTGTTTTGTACGCATCAGATTGTCAATTTGGAAACTTCCTCATCATTGTAGTTTGAACATAAAATATCAAGGTCAAGATAAGTAGTGATTTTGATTGATCATATCTAGAAGAACATAATTCCATCCAACCTTTTTGAATGGTATCTATTCTCTGTGTCATTATTTAGGGGGTGGGAAATTTTGACCCGAACACCAATCCTGCTTGATGATTTCAAGTTTGAGTTGACATTTTCAACCTTAGTTATTAATAAATATAATGGGATTCAGGTATTACTTATACCTATTCCTTCAGAGGTCAATCTGATCTTATAATGACTATTGCCACCTCTTTGTCTCAAAACATGGTTTTGGACCTCTAATTACAATGGCCAAATCCAGCCCTGGGGAGCACTATGAAAAGAAGAATCCTTGGGAGACCTGTGGAAAAAAATTATTGGGGAACAAGT
Organism: Persea americana; assembly: GCA_029852735.1. Classification (NCBI taxonomy): domain Eukaryota; kingdom Viridiplantae; phylum Streptophyta; class Magnoliopsida; order Laurales; family Lauraceae; genus Persea; species Persea americana. The sequence continues at coordinate 5,332,764 of CM056812.1, forward strand.
AAAAAAACATGAATTTTCTAGAACTTCATATATGGCAATCAAATCTTCGACGATTCTTCATCGGTTTTCTACAAATTTTTTAAAAATCTACGTTTGACAATTATAAATGTTTGAGGATTTGGCCAGCCACCCTCCCATAGGATCTCAAGATCGTCATTTGTTTAAACTGTTTTTTCTTTTATAAGGCATGTTTTTAGGAAGGTGGTTTTTTTGCAGATTTGCATATTGATACCAATTTTTCTCCTCTTTATGTGTTGATATGCATCGATATTAATGTGAAGCCCTTAACTCTTAACTCTGTTGTGTAGAGATGTCTTCCATTTAATTTGACCATTCCCATTGACGACGGTCACCACCCCTCCTAATGCGAGTTGAGCTTCGTGTTGAGCTCGCCAGGGTCAAAGGACAGCGCACCCCGTTGGGGGGCAACGCCCCATGACCCAAATTTTTCGGTGCGATTTTCTACGTTAGATCAATTGGGTTAAGTCCACGCAGGGTTTCTTTATCGTAAGGGTGTTTTGGGCATTTTCTTGTAAGCAGACCAATTATATAAATTGTTATTTTCCATCTAGGGTTTTTTCCTACTTCGAGAAAAAGTGTTGCCAAACTTGACAAAAAACATTGTTGAAATAGTGAGAGAGCGAGAGTCTCTGTAATCCTTTACTTTTCTTTGTAAAGAAAAAGATCGTTTCCGTGGAGCCCTCATTGGGTGAACCACTTAAATTCTTTTTTATAGGGTTAGTGAAGAATCCTCAAATCTGTAGATTTATTATAAATTTCTCAACCGTTACCGAACTTGCCCCCCAAAGCTTCTAGTGGCAAACCCGTCACCGAATGGCCCAAGTGACAGCCCAAACTGTTCTATTGATCTTTTCAGTTGCTTCTTATTTAAAAGTGATTTGTATAAAATCATGAAGCTTCAAGAAACTCTAATCTTAAGGGCCTTGTAGAGCATGTTACATGTAAGTAATTTATAAAGAGAGTATGTAAAGAAACAATGTTATATGGCATTCTTCCTTTTTTGAATCATTTCATGTATGCTTTATGCTTCTGACTTCAAACCATGATCTAATAACACCCTATATTTCTGTGGATTGGTGGAAAAGGGCTAACATGAAAGGATGTGAGCCCCACTAAAGGACTAACTTCTTCTTCTTTTTTAAATCATATACGACCATAATAAAATGAGGCCTGCCTTTTAATTTCATGATCATGAATTTTGATGGTGTGCATACTTTACATATAAGAACCCTATATATCTTAATATAGTTTACATGGATGCAAGTGGGATCCATTTAACCATGTCATCTTTTGCTGCTAGCACAAAATGCTTCTTTGATGCAGGTTTGATACATATGAAGGCTCCTAGTAGGAGACATATCTGAATATTCATTGATTTAATGATGATCCTGTTATCTTTGTTATTGGGTCTAGAAGGTGGGCCCACAAATTGGACGACCAGGATTAAGGCACATGTATCCCTCGTTTGGAGTGAGCACGTTCATGCGCATGATAGAATAATTCCTTAATTGTGTTATGTGTAGTGTATGCATCAGATTCATGCACTATTGCATTAGTGCAGTTTTTTTATCCTCAAATCCTAAATATTGTAAGGAAAAGGTAAAACTTGTGGCTGGGAACTGGCAAGGCTATTTGAGGTAAGGTATCATGTGCTTTAGGAGCACCAAGATTGTATTCTCACAGGATACAGGGGGCAGTATTTCCCTTCCCATTACAGTGGTGGTTTGTTTGCACCCATTGTACATTTACATGTGATCATTGTTACTGCTCATTTCTGTGGTATATGTTGAGAAAAAAAAAAAAAAAAAAAAGAGGGGCATCTCCCCCAAGTGGTAAGACACAGCAATTCTCACGCAAAGGTCTAGGGTTCAACCCTGGCACTTCTTGCTTCCTGCTTTATAGGATGGTCGTGAATATGAGGACGTTGGATTGATCACTGGGAGGTCGCGTGCTAAAGAAAAGATGTTGACATTAATTGTGCTCACAAGAGTGTACACTTGGTAGGAATGCAAACAGGTTGGGTTCCCACCATTTTCTAAATGACGATTTTAGTTCTCGATCCAGTTCTATAACCAGTTTTAATTGGTGGACTGGGAGCTAATTCTAAGCATGTTTGACTTCTTTTTTATTTTATAGTTCTATTTTTTCGCTTAAAATAGGAATATCATTCAACATCTAGCAGTGCATCAAGTATATTGCCTTCAAAATTAAACATAAAATGTCCGGCCAATGTTGATTTTGAGCTACAGCTAGCAACACTAAATACTCGTGTATAACTTTTTTTCTTGACACCGTCTCTCTAACCAGAGCAATTTCTATATAATGGTTGATAGAACTATTAAACAGAGCGTTTGAAATATGAGATATGTATGGGCAAATGAGTTGAGTCCCAGTCCACGGGTCGAAACTTGTATGGATCCAAAATCAGGCACGTTTATCAATTGAAACCAAAATTGGGTTCCGGACCCAAGCGTATTTATAAATTAGAAGCTAAAATAAATTTCAAATCTGATTTTTTATGAGTTGGGACCTCCAGATAAATAGAGAATTCGATTTCCATTTGCATCCTAACACTTGGCTTTTGAGCATCAGCCATATTAAATATATTATATCTATTGATACAATGGAAAATCCTTTCAGGGGCTGTTTGGGGGCTTGCCTGATGCAGTTGAGTGAAGTAAAGAGTATTTTGAAGAAAGAATAAAATACCTATGGGTTATGATAGTATTTTATTTTTAGTTGTTTATTATGGAATCTTTTTTACTTTTTGTATTTATATTGTGGATTTTTTTTGTCTTTTAGTGGAGAAATGAGGTTACTTTTTGAACTTTTTTTTTTTAAAATATGGTGGAAAATTTGAATTAAAGTGCTTTTGATGGGACTTTTTTTTTTTTTTTTTTAAGAAATGAGAACTCTACCTTACTTGACTCTATTAGTAGAGTTGCCAAACAAGTCAGGGGTTGTTTCTTTCAGAGAATTCCTATAGGGAATTTGAGATACAGGGATTTCTAGACTTGATGTGAAGGCTGTCTCCTTGGCATTTTCAAATGTCATGTTTTTGTAAAAAAAAATTTAATTTTAACTACCTGAAAAGTCACTTTTAACCTTTAGAATTCTCAAATCTCACTCCCTTAAGCATTTATGTATTCTCCCTACTTTTTAGCAGATGGGGCCTTTATGATCAATCTAACCATCTCACACACCTACCCCACCACCACTACCACCACTAATATGTGTGTGTGTGTGTGAATTGGCACAAGCCTAAGGCCTTGCTTATTTAATGCCATAAAACAGGAAACCCGAGTTCCTCTCCTGCAGAAAATACAAGTCTAACCAGGGAGGTTGGACACAAATTTCTTACCTCATCCAGAAAAAATCTTAGAAAATAGGGATTTTTTTGTGAAGAGTCTATTTGCACCGAACAACAAAAAATAGAATACATAAAATATAGCTTTCTATTTCTGCATAAACGTACCTACACAAATGTGCCGCATATTTGACAACAACTAGTGCTCATCGTCATATTATAATCAAATAAAGTTTTGTCTTCTAAGACCCTTAGACCTAAGGACCATAAATCAAAGGAATAGGATAATCAAATGGGATCGACTTACAGGTCTCATTTAGACCTTTTGATCCCCCACCTCTCTCATGATTGGCATCGCTTTAGGTGGGCCCCATAAGGGGGTGCCACAATAGTCTTCATAGACGGTGTTTGGGGTGAGGATGACCCATCTAATATAAATACTATTACATTAGTATATAACTAATTAGACCTTGATTTGGACTCATCTAGGTTTAGGTCTTCAATATAAATTTAGGTATAAGTAGAAGTATTGTGAGCTGTAAGTAGCCTAGATCTAATTTAGATGCAGGTACAAGCAGCCGCACCAGTCACTAACTTGAGCTAGGGTATTATTTTTTCCTTTTTCTTGGTAGCAACCAAGGAGGTTGGAAACCCGAGCCGATTAGAGACCTATCCTTAGGAGATAATATCTGCTCTGGAACTAAAAAACCCTATCCCTGAAAAACATAATACCTGCTCCGACGGGCACTCAAGGTTCAAACCCTAGATATTTAGGTGAAAAGGGGGCTTTCCAACCAATTTGCCAACCCCTTGTTATCAACTTGGGCTTGGCTTATCTAGAAGGAAAAAAAGAGAAAAAAGAGCTACCCTTTTCATCCTTTCTCTAGCAGATACAAATTGGGGTGATCATTAGATGTACCTGCCTGTTTTTTTCAAGGTTTGTATCTTCCATGTGGAGGACTAACTAACAGTGCTGTCACACCCCTGCGCATTAAAAAAGAAGAAGAATAGCCGCTAGATTAGGGACATAGGGGGCCACTTTGAGAGAACATGATTGGCTTGCATTGTGATGATGGTTATGACAGTGGTGGGGAACAAGGTGGGCCCCTCATCCTACGGCTGTGCCTCCCTGGGGCAGCAGCGCATGCTAACTGCAATCCAATCTGCTGCAGACTACTGAAAGATGCCGTCAGATTTCTGTCTTCATCCCCACCACCCCATTCTTTCCATGTTATTCAGTGCCTGTCTGTATTCATTTCCAGCAATGACCCCAACATATCCACCATTTATCTTCTAGCCTCTTTGGCCGTCCATCGGATTCCATATTTTTATCAAGTGGGCCCCACTTCACAACAAAAAGGACAAAAAGAAATGAGGGTGGATAAATTTTGGATGTGGATAAGAGATGTGGCCATCATCACTCATACCAAAATATCCCTCACCCATAGTTTTGTGGGGGTAAGGTGTAGATGAAGGTGTTGGATTGATAATAACACAACAATTCAGTGGGTATGATTTTTTTTTTTTTCTTGTAGTGGTTAGAAATGAGCCCGAAAGGTGAGGTGTTCATTTTCCATCTTCTTTCGATTCTATTTTAGTAAAAGAAAAAAATTATTGGATTATCATTTTTAAACATTCACTTTTGATCTTCACTTTTAACCCCTTCAAAAAATCTCAATGTATTGAATTCCGATGTATTATAATGCAAACAAACATGCCCTAATATAGAAACTTAACTATATAAAAGGTGAGCTATATATTTCTCCAATTTTGGGGTGTAAGATTTTGGTAACAGGAATATTCTATTTTTTCGGAAATGTGCATGAAGTCTTGTATTCTCTATTTAGCCCATTATTTAAGATTGGAGTTATTCCTTTTAGATTTTTTTTCATGTTTGGTATAATAAGATTGGATATCTTGAAACTTTACTTTCATGCACCAAAGTTGGATAGGAAGGCCTTGAAAGGCCAATTCTTCATATTCCCCCAATTGGATATGAACCCCTGAGGCCAGAGAAGATATGAACGGTAAGGATAAATCTAAAAATGTGCAATCTATCCTAGGATTTGGCCTGGGATAGATTGGAATGGCCAAACAAAATTCATGCTGCCGATCTAACATAATTGGGATGAGGCTTTTGATGATCATGATGATAATGGTGAGGGGAGATTAACCCCAGGACTCATTGGAGTCGATCATGATGAGATATGAGCCTAATTAGAGTTTAATTTTGAGTTTTTGAACAACACAAGTCAAAATTCTAAGTCAGATAGAAATGCCCGGGCCGGGTTGCGACTCATGGGGTCCACTCATAATTCATGTGAGAAGGCTCTGTGTTAGGGTCTGAGTCAGCTGAGTTAGCTTTGAGTTAATAAACATGGTACTCTAGGCAAATTACTTAGGAAAATCTGATATGATATGGACTGCTGGCTGACTTTAATTACCTTAGGAATCAGTCACATGTGATGTTAAGCACTGGTGGAGTACAAGAGAGAAAAACAAATAGGACATGAAAAGGACTAGATTCTCTCAATGAGAGAAGACTTTTAAAAACAGCACCTGTACAGCAAATCACATAGGAGATGACAGGGCCTCCAAGAGCAAAGGAAGGATCTGAAATCCTTCCCACATAGAAAAATCATACATAGAAAATTGGAAGGGGGTGTTTTGATTTTCTATTCCTGACTTTAAATAGAGGTGTGCAGAAGGCATGTTACCCAAAAGCAATATGATGGGATTTTCAGCACACATGTAAACAAGCATAAGACAAAAGGAGGCATGCCCACATAAAATCCAATATTAAAAGGGTCTGCAGCATGTGACTGTGGTTTGGGTTTCACCAGATGATAACCGAAAAAGGTTTTTTTTTTCTTAATTTAATTGTGGACAGGTGTGTGTTTGGGCTGTTAGCTTTTGGAAGAAAGTGATGGGTGGGAAGTTTCCTTTTCTTTTCTTTTTCTCCTTTTGGTTCTTCCTTTGGCTGGAGTAACTGGGATTTGGGAGAATGCCATAAATCTCAATGGTTAAGATTTCTTACATCAAAATCTGGAAGTGGGTCTTCAAGGACAATGACATCTGTCTTTAAAAAAATGTTTAACAGTTTTTTAAAATAATATGAGCTTTCATTGAGATCTCACCAACCAATCATGCAATTAATCAGTAATTACTGTTAATTAATGCCAAAGGTCTCAACTGAGCAGTAAATTTTAAGAAGATTTACTCAAATCTATGGATGGGTTTTGAAGGATAAGCATGTCTTAAATTAAAGTATATCTTCACTGAAACCTGATGCTGGCTTTGGCCAATTGGTACAATCTCATTGGTAGCATTACTGTAAGTTTTGCTGGCAAGACACCAACTCCACATAAGAGTTCGAGAATTCCCATGTTCTTATTGGGAACACTATCCTGTTTTTTTGTTGGAAAGCACAACAGAGTAAACTCAGCTAGACTTGGAATAATCAAATGGGTATTCCATAAGAGTAAGACTCTCATTCTTGCAAGTTTCAAGCACTTACTTTCATGAAAGCTGGAGGTGAGTTTTAATGGAAAGTTAGTATACCATAACTGGTATTTAAACAAGTATGGAATCTATTTAGGTGAAAGAAGCTCAGATGGAGGTGGGCTGTGGAAGACAGTAAGAATAATCTTATTGGGTATCTTTAGATTTTCAAGGGAAGTATAAAAGAAACCGATTTTGTTTGAAAAGAAGAGCATCTTCACATCTTTATGTCCTGGAAATGCTGTCTGGGTTTTATGTAGAGGAGTGAGGTTTGTTTTTATTTTAGTTTTGTTCTGTTTTGCTCCCCTTTTGAGCGTCCTCAGTACAGCAATACAACACAAAGGCAGATTTCCACCAAAGGCTTCTCCACCTTTTTTTGCCTCCCCCCTTCACAGCCTGTCAGGATTGCATTATTTTTGGGTGGTTTTGTTGTTTTTTTCCAAGTGAAGTGTGGCTGTTCTGTTCAAAATTGTGGATCCAAAGTCCCTGAATCTATCACCTTGAACTAGGACTCCTCCATTGATTACCCCCTTGGAGACGTTAGCGGGTGGAATGAGTCATGGGAGCTAATGGGGGAGGAGATTTCTGCCTCGTTCTATGCATGGCAATGGCAGATGGATGAAAAAAGGGGTCAGAAGGAGGAAGATGCTCCATGAGCAGCCAAAACATAGTGCTCCTCCTGGTCATATCTCACAGGTGACAACATTTGCTTCTTTCATTGTTACTTTGTAATTTTTCTTTCTAATGTTTTTCTGTTGCCCTCAATCAACTCAACTTGTCTTCATTCTGTTTTAGTATTTGAATTCTGAAAATTCCTTCTACCATAATTCACTTGATGGTTCATTAAAATTTTAACCTGTGATGATAGGATTTTTTTTTCCTGGGTGTTGCATTAAATCTTATGTTAATTACTAATTCTTAAATTTTTGGGTAGGATTTTATCTTTTTCATTTTTTTTCTTCTTCTTTAGCCATCCTTAAATTCAGGGGCATGTTAATTTGATGTGCCTGCATTTTCTGAAGGTGGAGATTTTCCTTTCAAAAGCATTTGAGATGTCCAGAGATACATGCTTCTTGCATGATGCCATTGCCAATTACCGAATTCTCTGAGGTGGAAGATATTCTACATTAGCGAATTTGATTCCCTAAAGATGATGCTTTATATCACATAGATATGGATATGGCATCTTGGTTTAGTTGAATAATATCTTTCCTGTTTCTAATACAGGAGAGATATCCCCCAATCCTTAAGAGGTCAAAGGTCTTTTAACTGATTCAATCTTTATTTTTCAAAACCAAACACATGTCATCTTGCTTCTTTGCCTCTGTTATGCATTAAATTCAAGATTAAGTTGAGGTCTGTGATGATTTACAGATTTTTTTTTCCGGTTGGTAAAGGTAGGCAATCCCTCAGAAAGCTTCTTATCATGAACATATTGGGGTCACATTGATGGGGTAACGGAATCATTAACTTATGTCAGTCTCAGTAGTGCTCATCCATGATGCTGTTTAGTAGGACCGCATCAGGAACGTGGAAAACCCGTGTCCGGATAGTGTAATGGCCTGAAAGAATGTTTTTAATGGGGCCATAATAGAATCTGTCTCACTCACAGAACTCGATCAGGATTTTCAAGAAGCTTAAATGAAATATGGAACTTGGCATTGCATTGTTTTACTAGCTGTAACCATTCAGAAATACAGACAGTGACTGCAATGGTTTCTCAATAACTCTCTTGAATTTCTACAGTTCTTCAAAATAAGCAGGATTATCTCTTGTATTCTCTAGAGAAGTAGAACTGTATCGCGAAACAATCAGCTCGTAGTGGACTGGGTATTTAGTCTTATACTTTTATGTTCAAATTGTCACTAGGTGAGGTGCCATTTTTGTTACTTATGATATCAATTTATTTTCTTATCTCAAGTAAGGGTCTTATACAGAAAGAAGCAACATATTCCTTCGTTGGCTTTTGATTGAGATAAATATTTTACTTGCTATCACTTGATTTATGAAGACAGTGTTAACTACATTGTTATTCTGATGATTCTTTATCTGCTTCTCATGGAAATTTTCATTATAGATATGCTTGTGTGAATATCATGTGCACTCCATGGAATCAGTAAAGAAGACAATATATGTGGTAATCTATGATGCACAGATACTCCAAATGGGCAACGTATCTTGTCATATCATATCCGATACTTCACTTTTTGTGTGTAAAATCCATGTCCCGCCATGTCTATGGCATGTCCTTGCAGTATCCATGCCATATCTGGGCATCATAGGTGGTAAGTGACCACATCCTCTAGAAAAGTCATGCATTAAGGCAGACTTTAAGCTGTAGAACTCTCACATAGATAGATATATATATATAGAGAGAGATAGATAGATAGATAGATAGATAGATAGAGAGAGAGAGAGAGAGAGAGAGAGAGAGAGAGAGAGAGAGAGAGAGAGAGAGAGAGAGAGAGAGAGAGAGAGAGAGGCAATCAAGTTCAAAGCTTGATATCAAATCTTGAAGTCAAGAACATATGCGACTTCTGCTGAGATAGAGAAGGATTAATTGCTAATGGTAAATATCTAAACGGTTAACACTTACGAGACACACTGCATTACCTTGTTTCTCATAAATGTTTCAGGTATAGCCTAGTCTGATTTTCTCAATTGAGTATACAAGTAAGGCCCATGAACTGTGACAAATAATATGATCCATTCATGCAAATGGACTTATTACACGCTGCATCATTTCCTCTCTCTTAACCCATTCATCGCATGACTTGAGCTTAAGCAGTAAAGTGTGATGTTATGAAATCTCCATGATTGCAATGTCCTACACATATGGCATTTGGCCTTCTTTTCTCGACTGTTGCTGTATTATGCTCTTAGCTATGTATTTTTAGGCCACTAATTTGATTGCTTTGAAACTTGAGGACTAGGAATTTCTTGCACAACCTCTGTGCTAAGTGAGGCCCATAATCCACTACATAGATGGATCACCAAAGTTGTCCTACATGTACTGAATGAGACGTGTTAAGAAATGTATATTTTGTAAACTTTAGAGAAAAGAAAATAAACCAATGTTATTTAACTGAGACGGTTACATGAATTTATATAGTGCAGAGATAAGCAAAGGAAATGTAATAAAAATAACCATTCAATCAGGAACCTTTCAAATAATTCTAATATATCCTCTATCCTAGCTTATTTTAATATATCCTATATCCTAACACCTTTTCTATTAAAATATGGTATATGCACTGCTATACTTGATCATTAAATACCATTTCTAGTATAACTATGGCAATAGATCAGAGTGATGAAATCTGGTGACTGAACAGCTATCACTATGTAGAAGTTGGTATTGAGTGACTAAGTAAAAAAAAGATTGTAGTGGGGCACCAATTTTTTTACTAAAACAGAATTCTTTTGGGTATATAAATTATTTTCCGTAAGCACATTTTGTAGAGTACACATAACTCATTCAACTGCTAACTTGATTTGGTATTTACTGTCAACGCTAATGTAATGTGCCACGAGCTGAATCATGGTCTTGTTATTCAAATGTCCCAGGCATGGGAACAGAACTGCAGTATGTTTTGAATCCATTACCTGCATTGCTGAAAAGAAATGTTGACGCATTAAACACAAAAGGTGACATCAGAGATTCTTGGGCCTATTCCCGAGAGAGATTTTTTAAGGAGAACATTACGACTGGTTTTGACTGGCTTCAGAAATCCATGGATAGGATGCTCGAACAGTACAACAGAGAATCAGTGAAAAAGATGATGCTGAAGCAAGAAAAGATATTCAAAGAACAGGTAAAAATGATACAAGTGTCTTCTTCTTTGTTAAGGGTGCATTTATGTCAATGTTTTAAAAGAAAGACTGGACCAGAGGTCAAACCCCTTGACTGGATAGATAGTTTGGTTCAATTGATCCAGCCGCTGGTTCAACCAGGCCTGAATGAGATGGTTTGGTCTAAAACGCTGATTTGGATGAACCCCTGATCACCAACAGTTTCAAACATTTGGTAGAAAAGATTGTTATCCATTCAATAAAGCTTTCTGTATCAGGTGGTACAGGAATTGGACCCCACCTGAGGTGCAAATTCTTCCTGCATTTCCCACCAAAATCATTATTAGTTCCAATCACTAATTGCTAAGGTACTTTGAGATACAAAATTCAGACAACTTTATCTGATCTAATGTGGTCTCAGATGCCAAGAGACAAAACAGCCCCAAGTCGGCCACACTGCAGATGACCATTGATATTTTTCTAGAACATTCAATCTTCTTGAAAATTGGGGTACATCCATATATACCCAAAATGTGTAATCAAGTTCAAGTGATAAAAAATCTCAACCCAATGCTAGTTATAGCAGCTTAGTATCTCATCCTGCAATCAAATTCTGATCCACCCAGTTCTGGCTACACGATGTAGGTGAAGGAACTCCACAGGCTATACATAGTACAAAAGATGCTAATGGATGAGCTGAAAAGTAATGGGGAAATACAACATGCCTCACTCACTAATGCAGTTCCTGACACAATCCACCATGGGCCTGACTGCAGAGTCGCAGATGCCCGAACTGGATACTGGAGCACTGCTACAAGCTCCCAGACTAGCTATTCTCCTTACAGTCATACTAATCATCCTGCACCCCATATGAGTTTTGACTACAATTTTCATCATAGTTTTGCTGTGAAGTCTGAACCCAGCTCGAATGAACCAAGTAGTTGCTCTAGATATGCTTCTAGAACGCAGAGAGGCCTCGATCTTGAACAAGCTGTGGGAGAAGAAAATTCAACTGAATTCAGTGTCAGAGAAGATCCCACTTCTTCCTCTAAGAGAGTCTCTAAAGATAAGATGGCCATTGATGGCTCTCAGGATCTCTGTCTCTGCACTGATGAAGATAGTGACATTGAACTGACGTTGAGCATTGGGCGCAGCACAGATAAGAAGAAAATGAAGCACCAACTGCATTCAAATATTGAATTAGGCAGCTCTAAGTCGAACCCCAATGAAACCAGGCAGCTGATTTCCTCCACATCGGTTGGATTGGATCAAGAAGAGGAAATGAGTGATGCTTCTGCAACAAATTTTAACCAAGAAAGCGTAAAGAGGCCACATTGGCTTTTCCAAAACCTCAGACTAAACAGAACATGAAATTCAATTCCTGTGTAAGTTTTTGTGTCTCTAATGTCATGCCAACATAGTTATGACATAGATGCTTCTTGGGTATCTTGTGAGGTTTGGATTTTACCTTCCATTGTCATTTCTTATTAGTGTTAGATGAAATTCAGGCAACCATTTCAAATTATTCAGTGAACATAACATTTAAGACATGCAGGAAAGTCCTGTTGTCATGTTTACAAAATCGTTGAATGAACATATTTGCCGCGCTACTAATTTCCTTATGATCCTATGGCTGGCTGTGGCTTGAATTGTCACAACCAGACAGACATATCATTTTGTGTACTTTGGCTATATTAGATTGGTGGTATCTATTCATTCCTACAAAAATTTCTGCACCAGTGTCTATTACATATTTCTGAGTCACAAAACAGAAATATGTAATAGTTTAGCACGTTGGTTAAAGCAAGATAACTGGTCTAGCTTAACTTCAACCGGGTTTTAATATTAACACCTATCTTTGAACTGCCAATACATGGAAATAACTATTTATGAGTCACAACATGTAAGGAAACTTGAATTACTTTGTAGCTTCAGAAGACCAAATACTTTATTATTATTATTTTGAATGATTCAGAAGAATAAATACATTGTTTGGTGAATGACTGGAAAATATTCACCTGTGCACTGCACATGGCACGTCCAAAATGCACATCATGCGTGGCACGTGAAATTCAGAGGTCAGTCCCATCTCAGAGATGGTCTGGACGCGCAGTGCGCAGGTGAATGTTTTCCTTGGATGACCTATAATAGGAAATCATAATTTGTAGTTTTCAAACTTTCTAATCCCATATAGATTTTTTTTCTGGAAGCTATCCTATATAGAGATTTCCTCTATTGCAAAATCTCATTTCTTTTCTCTACCCAAAAAAAAAAAAAATCTGAGAAAATATATTTTCTTTGCTTAAAACCTTCCATCTTATCACCTACATTTGGCATCTACACCTTCCAAATGACCTGTTGAAACTAACCATCAAATAACACTATAAAAGTGGAACTATGATTAAATGAGCTCAGCAGTCCATAGGCATTGGCAAAATGAAAATTATTCTGGTTCTATCAGAATGACATGGTGAAGGATTGAATGCCATGCAGCTGATGATGTGTGAGGAAGAATCACTTGGTGGACATTTAATCAGAGAGTAAAAAGTGAGAGGTTTTGTAAGAAGGTGATTGAAGAGCAAAAACTCCATCCCTTCTCCTCTTACGATGATCTCTTGATATTAGCTTTTGTACAATGAGGATAGGGCTAGGGTTATATTACAATCACTTAATCTCAGGGATTATCCTAACCTATTGTTACATCCATCTTATCAATAAGTTTACAACAGAACCTTGGGTCATTTGACCCAATGGTCCAATATCCAGTCCCCCAAATCCATTTGACTCAGCCCATGAGGTCTAGGCCAACTTAAGATATTGGCAGTATGTTTGTCAAAACATGGGTCTCAATTATATGGCGATTTAACAATGATCATGTGGGCTAGTGCATGTGCAAGAATGACCCAATAATCCATTCCCCACATAATAACATTTATCCTTCTCATTCTTAGCACTTGGGTTGCGCGTGGTCCCTAGTAGATTCTTCCAAGTCCCACCTCAAAGAACCTACATACTTTTTTTTAAAATCCCACTGACATTGCATCAGAAATGTTTCTTCATGTCTAAAACATCTGCATGTGCAACATCTACATAATTATTTATACTCACCTTTCAATCCTGTCCATAATAAATTCAACTCATAAGCAATCATCAAAGATCAAACTAATACAACATTCTCTGCTATTGCTTCCTCTTTATTCTTATTGGTAGTGCAAGGATAATTGTCACTGAGAAACCTGTTTCTGCTCGTAGATGCCTATACTTTTCACTCCTGCCCCTAACTGAGCAGAAAATATAATAACAGCATTCTTTTGGAGACCATAAAACTCAATCTCTACTTATTCATTGCATCTACAATCTACATTCAAAGAAGCTCCTCATAACAATAAAATGAAAGACAAACTAAAAAAACATGTGAAATCCACATTAGCACTAAAGTCCAAAAGAAGCTTGGTATTGCTAACATCCTCCCTTCTAGTTCACAACAGTGCAATCATGCCGGATTTCGCCTTGATTTCCAGTTTTGACGTCCACCCTCCCAAGCTTTGTAATGGCAGTAATGAATGCCTGCTGGAAAGCTGTATTGTTAGCAGCAAACAGGTTCACCGTGCCTTGCGACCTTGCATCGGTAAACAAGGTCTGGTCAGAGGTGAGCAGACCCATCCCTTGTTGAAGGTTTCTGAAGTAGGCATTGTCGAATGTTTGAGGAGTCGTGGGGTCCATGTTGATTGCTATCCTTGGATCCACATTCAGAGGGCACATCTGCCACAGCTGCTTTGCGTAAGAAGGATTGAGTGTTGGGTCAATCGACTTACCACGGAACTTGTAAATTCTTCTCATAAACTTACTGCAGTGAGAGAATCCGATTGTATGTGCACCTACAAATCAAATCAATGAGAAATTCACGGAAGTATAATTAGCACAACCTTGTAAAATATGCTTTTAGCATAACATGTATACCATCAAAAGTGCTTTTTAATGGATGCATGTTGTATGAGTTTAGTATCTCTTTTTAGAGTCTATTTATGTCTAAGGTACTTATTTGTCCCTTCACAATCTCTTTTTTCCTCTTCAAGCCAACCTCAAATGGATGGGATAGGCAGAGTCTTTGGTAGGAATGTAACAAGTACCTGATAATGCAATCATATCTGTTTGGGTGAGTCCATGAGAAGCAAACATGGTATTGAGCTGGTCTAAATGGAAGCTGGGTTGAGGAAGACGGCGTTGCACACTAGCTTTCGTGGAGATTCTACCATCACGCCTCCCCAACTCAACTTCATAAAAAGGGCCACCTACCTGCAAAATTCATATCCATTATCAGATAAGAAAGATACACAAATGTCATTATTTATGTAACTAGAGAGAAAAAGAGAATGATGGTCTTTTTTCATTTTGTCTAATCACAGGAAAGTTGCTGCCAATAAAACTTGGTAGTAAAAGCATTGTCAAGTTGAAACTGAAATGAGTCGATTCAACTCAATTGAACTGAACGCTCCTTCCTGACTGAATTTAACTGAGACTCAGGCCACAAATATTGGCATTTATTGACTTCAGTGTTGGAACCATTAGTGCACTATTTAATTAAATGTAATTTATTTTTCTCTATTTTGATACACAGATATTATTTCTAAACTACATGTATGTGCAAGTAACAAGTCGAACCTTCAAGTCAGGTCTTATCTGCCCGTCTTGGATTTGAACCCCGGCAGGCACTTATCCTCACCTGAGGCTGTGATACCTCACCAAAGGTCTACTTCCCTCACCTGAGGGCCCCCTCTCCCCCCTAAGCTGGGATACCCAAAAAAAAAAAGCCAAACCTTCAAGTCGACCAGACCGGAATGGACATTGAGTTGAGTTTTCAATGCCACTTAAAATGGTTCGGCCACTTCACAAATGACCAAAACAACCCCTGTACAACATATTGTCAGGGTCACATATTCAAGGAACTAGGAAAAGTGAGACCAGTAAAAACCTTAAATTTAGTGAAAAGACCATATGCTTGAGGAGTTACTGAAGCAATAACTATAAATAGAGTTGAGTGGAAAAGTAGAATTCACAAATCCAACCCCGGATAGATGGGATAAAGCTTTGATGCTGATGAAGATGAGCTATAAAAAAAAGGTATAACAGTAATGCAATAGTTTCTGTTTACCAGGGCTACCACATCTCTAGTGGCCATAGCTAATATGTCAGCGCAAGAGACCTTATTCTGGCAACTTGGATCCCTGTCGACAGCCACTTTAGCTTTGATAACTGTATCGAATCCATCTCCTGCAAGAGAAATATCATCAGGGTGATCCTTCTCTGCATTTCCAGTAGGTGATGCAAGCAGTACTGACGCGTCACACCCCTATACAACATGAAAGGCTTATTGGTTATTACATTCTTAGCTAAAAATAAAATACAGTGTCATCAAATTGAAAGAAATGGGACTAACCCGAACAAAACAATCATGGAAGAAGAGCCTGAGAGTCGCAGGAGCTGTCACAAAAGTCTGCTGGAACTTCTGTGTGACAGCAGCACGCACAATGGATTCGACGTTGGGACATATATTGCTGTAGTAATTCTGCCTCAGTTGAGCAGAAGCTGTGGATATAAAGACAGAGAGAGGAAGAAGTGCAAGAATAAAGAAATGGAGATGGTCCATAGCTGTGGATAGTGTTACTGTTGCATTTGTAGTTGTTTGAAGTATATATACACAGTTGCACGCACATGAACATGCTTGCAAAGAAGGAGAAAATAGGAAATGGGTTGTTCTTATCTGTCAAGAATCTTCTCTGAGTCGAGACTTTAGAGCAAATTGAGGGAAGAGGCTTAAAAAAACTGAAAAGTTGAATAGTTCTGTGATACAGAACAGTCTGGCTACTGAAATGGAATATGAAGTCGGCCTTCTGACTTTTTTTTTCTCCTGTTAATGGTTTTTTGGAGCTGGATTGAGTATTTTCA
Organism: Persea americana; assembly: GCA_029852735.1. Taxonomy (NCBI): domain Eukaryota; kingdom Viridiplantae; phylum Streptophyta; class Magnoliopsida; order Laurales; family Lauraceae; genus Persea; species Persea americana. The sequence goes on from CM056812.1 coordinate 5,349,331, forward strand.
GTTTTTCAATGCAAATGTAAAGATAATGCGCATTTGCAATTGCTGACATGATTATTTTAAATTTTGAAAACTTCTCATTCCTTGTTGAGGAACGGCATACACCTTTTCCCTTCTCTATTGGTAGGGTCTTTGAAGGGATCCTGTCTTGAACAAAAACTTTTATAGGATGGTGATAATAGAACAAGTAAAAGATTTGTCATCTTTAAGGTTTAGTAAAACATGTATGCATAACAATGAAAATAGTAATATATTTAATTATAATCGGGTAAATCCGTGCCCCGGTTGATCAAGTTCTGCATCTAGCATTTAGCCTGATTAATAACCTGATCCAATTAATAACCAGTCGAGGTATCCAATGGAACTGATCCAGACCATTTACAGCCCTAATCCATGGACAATCTGGATTATCCAGATTGTCCAAGAGGCAGGCCTTAGGCCTTAGCATAAGGGTAGAAAGATTTCACAAGCAACTGTTGGATGTATCTAATTCTCCCCTGGAATCAGAGAAATCCAAATATTTTCTCATCCCAGAAGATCCTTGTCATTTGCATTGCATCTGGTATTTTTTTAAGGAAATCCTGATGTCATTAATGCCTTGGTTTCAAAGACAATCCCAAAAAGGTATGGTATTTCTCTATATTTCCTTTTTATTTTAGCTTCTATTTGAAGGATTAGCTGGTCAATGAGATTTTTCTACCATATCCCATAGAGAATAAATAGAACAACCAATTGGACAATCCAAAGAAACTGATCTTACAGCTAAAAGTACACAAATGAGTAGTGAAAATGAACCAACACAAGTACAGTATGTCAATAGTTACCTAATGGAGTCTATTTGAAAGTGGAGAAAAGATAGAGATTGTTTTATCCACATCCAAACAACCCCTTGTTTAAGATTTTCTGAAGACTCTTGGAGGGTCACATGCCTCATCCAAGGGCAAAGGGAAAGGAAGTTATTTTATTTTTTTCTATCTCAGAGTCTTCCTATCATTATCAAAACCACATGCAATGAGTTATTCTTCTTGGCAGTTTAAGATGATTTGCATGTGCATGGCTTGTTTGGAGGAACGAGATAAGGAAATGCATTCCTTCATTCCATTTCAGTTACAATAATAGGGGAATTTCAGAGCTTGATTGCATGGCTGCATGTGCATGGTTGCATGATTCTCTCTCTCTCTCTCTCTCTCTCTCTCTCTCTCTCTCTCAAAATGACAAACCAAGAAACACAGAGATCGAGGACACAAATCATGATCATTCTCACCTTATTCTATCAATTAATTTGAGGCTTCACTTCTCCATTCATATCTTCTTTAAGACTAAGTTCCGGGTTATCTCCAATCTAACATGTTGCTTCTAATTTTATTCTTCTATATTATTCCAACATGGTCTGACTATGTAAGAGTACAATAAAGATAATTTTTTTAAAACTAGGAAACTATTCAAATCACAAGATAAGCAATAAATTTAATCCCATCGTAAATCAAATCTAATCTAATCCCAGTTTAGAATAATACTAAATTATTATTATCATAATATATACCGCCTTCTCAACTTAGAAATTCTACATCAACTTTTAAATATAATTAACTGCAATTTTGGTTATCTCCACTAGATTGAAGTAGAAAATAAAGCACGTGTGACTCATGGACAACTCAGATTATCCAAATGAATGAACCTTCAATTACTTGTGAACTAAGTTACTTGCATTCAGTGCATTACAAAGATCCATAAAAGCCTTGTGGTTACATAGGAAAGTGGAGGGGTTAAAACAGGTAAATGGCAGAGGTTGAAGGGCATGAGTGAACATCCAAAGAGAGAAGACCATCATATTTTATTTTCCCATGTGTACTGGGATTAATTTACATTTGGGTGGGGGTGGGTAAGGAAGTACTTCCCATGGAATTGACCATTCAACTTTCTACATTTTTTATCAATTCTGTTGTGCTATATAAGCCACAACTAGAGTCCCCTAAGTAAGCTTTTGTGTTTGGAATACCCTCTTAAATTTGGTAATGGGAATAAAGGGAAGCTTTTGAACTTGCAAATGGTGCCTTAGTGTTTTCTAAGGGATCAAGCAGGAACCCAACTACATTATTTAAGTAATATCACTCTGAGATTGATGAATGATGTGGGTTATTATATGACCAAGAAGTCAAATAGGAAAAAAAAAAAAAATACATACAGACAGCCCTACTATATATGTTTTTTAAGACTGTAAAACTTTGAACAAGATTGTTCTTGGATTTGGAAACAGTTCTAACTTCGATTTCATCTGCCCAGTTTAGTCTTTTTTATTTATTTTTATTTTTTTACTTTTAGCCTGGGTGGCCATGGATTCTTTATCCCTTTTTTTCAATCTCAAGTTGTTAACTAATACATCCAAAATGACTAGATATTTAAAGATGCGGTAAATTAACTTCTTAACATCCCTTTTGGTCGGGACATTGCTCAGCTGAGCGTAGCGTCTTTTTAAACCTTGCAGGGATTCAAACTCAGAACATGTTGGTTCTGATGCCATCTCAAGTGCTAACTAAGACACCCAAAATACCTATACATTAAAGGTGTGGCAAGCTATTTAATAGCTGGAATCAAAGTCATGTTTTTCCTTTTGGCTGGCCCAGCCCGTGGGTTTGTTTGAGGCCTAGGCATTCATTTATGGGATAGCTCTCTCAAATTGCTCGGCCTGTTGCATGTCACCATATGCTTACGGGGAGTGGCAAGCGAGAGCTTTCCTCTCATTCTTCTTTTCTTCTTTTGATATTATACTAACCTTTTAAAAAAAAAAAACCCTTCCTTGAATCAACTCAAGAGTAGGGTGTGATAGTAACACTTGGCCAGTAAGGCACATATGCAAATAGTTTTTCAAAGTCAGTGATATTTTGGACCTCTTTGTTTGCATGTAATTGAATACATAGTACTTAGAACATTTGGTAATGGGTGAGGAATCCGTATATATGAGGATTTCTTATTTATTGCCGTGTAACATGGATTCCTCACCGAGAATTTCTTACTAAAGATTCACATTGCCATCAGTGTGTATATCGATGCATATATGTGAGAAAAGTTAGTTGCAATCCACAAACCCACAAAAGTAAGGATTTTCAGATCCTATGGGGGAAGTCGGACTTGAAATTGGTCCAAATCCTCGGAGATTTACGATTCTCAAACTTGGGTTTTCGACAAATATGTAGAATGAAAATTTCTTTTTTGTAGGATTTAGTTACCAAACATGACCTTATTGTTTTTCTTCTGGACTCGTTTCTTTTATGTTACTGACTTCATAAAAGTTTAGATATTTTTAATCTCTCCTCCTTTGTTAGAATTTGAATCAAGGGGAAAATAGAAATAAATACTTATTGTCCATCATCTCATGCACAATCTTGAGCTCATTGGATCATTATCACTACCCCGGACCGAATTAGGGATAAACACCATCATTAGACTAATCGGCTCGGGATCGCAGGCGCAGGCGGGACGGTGCGGAACATTTTACCTACGTGCGGTTTACCATAGGTTTCTGCGGTGAGAATCCCATACGAAACCATACACTGACATGGATTATATTTGAGCGGAAGCTTGTAGCAGGTCATACATACGGGACATAGATAATAAAAGAGACATGCATCAAAGATATGCACATTAAAAATGGGCATTCCCATGGCATTTAGTTAGAATATTTACACAAGATAAAGTTAATTACATCTTTCCAAAAAGAAAAGCAAACATGGGTTGTAACAACAAAACCCCAAAATATGATAACGCTCCCCAAGATGTTCTACCACTCTCGTGCATGCTTGATATCTACATGACATCATCAACGCACCAGACGTTCAAGAAAAAGAAAACGTTATGCGGCTCATCAACCGCCTCCTGTGACTACACCACAAAGGGATCGGGGGCAATACCTATAACACCAAAATGAAACAAGTCAAACACAATGGCTGGCAGGTATTTAATAAGAGTAAAATAACACGTTTACAATATTTTTTTTATAACGGAGGGTGTCCCAGCCCTTTGGGCCAAACTAATCCCTACGGTCCCAGGGGGAGCCAGGTAAATCCCCGTAGCCCAGTGTGGTAGCGCAGTTTCGAACCCTCAACCTCCAGGAGAAAACCGTGGTCCTAGGCCGATTGAGCTACCCCTCGGGGTTGCACGTTTGCAGTATAAACAATTAAATAGGAAAACAAATCATACTTAAATAAATAGGAAAATGAGTGTCATTGCATTCCAGATTTGGGTAGAGGATTCCTAATGGGAGGAATCATGCTATCCTCTCTGAGGATTCCTAATGGGAGGAATCATTGCATTCCAAATTTGGGAAACACCAAGGAGGTGTCACTCTTTATAACTCACGCACTTCTTTGCCTTTCTGGATTTGCAAAATCTGATGGGGGAAGGTGGAGACCGAGGAATCAATGGAAAAGATGAATTTTTTTTTTTATGGGTTTGGAGGATTTGAAAAATCCTCTCTCACTTTTTCTCTCTTCATCCAAACGTGGGTTTTCCTCGCAATCGAGGAAAACCAGAGAGGATTCCTCTCGGAGGACATTGTCCAAACATGCCCTAATAAAGCATCTCTAACATCATGTAAGTCCTAGCAAAATGGCAAACCACATAAAGCCATGATCTCAACAATACACATAGTAAATGAGAGCATACATACATAGAAACATGAATATAATTATAGTAAGTCAGACCTCACAAGGAGGCTTTATAGCTGACACATACAAACATAAATACATGGCATTAGCCATGGCTCCGGAGAACATCTCATATTAAGCACCTCAAATGGAAAAATCCCAAACTAGAGTTGGTTACAAGAATTTAAGGACAACCGAAGAGGGTGCCCAATCTCAATGGCTCTCAATACTTCCCAAAGCTATTGAAAATCTATTCTAAGCCACAAAATTAATTAATTAACATCTAATCCCACTTAAAAAAGCTAACAACCCAATTAGTTAAATCTAATGATGCGAACAACGGGTAGGGTTCTAACAATCATGAAGTCCTATTTATTTAATTATGATATAATTTAGGAGAATTTTCTCTTACGGAAATGTCTGCATGTGAATGTCCCCATTCAGCTTGTAAGCACTTTTGATTCAGGTTTTACTCTTTTGAGGGGCCTGAATCTTTGATGGGTGGATGGAGGAGAAAATTTTGCAGGTATTCCATCCAGACAAACATGCTACTTCAAAAAAAAAATTGAAACATACAAATCAATGTAATTGCACATCACATTGATACCACAAAGCTATCACCTTTTCATTTACCCCTTTCATGTGCCACAAACATTCATCACAAGGATAGCTAACTTCAGCTTCAAGTGACCACCCCTCTTTACCAAAAAAAAAAAAAGTGTACCCCATGTTCGGGAATGTGCACTAACCACGTATCTCATGTATGCTACTTACCGCTTTTTGGTGTGCGGGCTTCCTTCTCATGTGAGTCGGCTGTGTTCTCACATATGCAGGGTCTCTCTTGGGTCCCAAACCCCCTTATTTGGTGTGCAGGTTCCCTTCCCCATATGTAAGGGCTTTTTCCCCGCATCTGTGGGCTCTTTTCTCCCATGAGTCGGCTGAGTTCCCACATGTGCGGGTTCTCTGTTGGGTACCAGCCCCATTGTCCACCCCACCCTACCCTCACTAATTCGTCCAAATGTACTTGCAGCCACATGATCAAATCACATGAATATATCTCAAGAAAACTCTCTCCACTAACCAATGGTGATCATTTGCTTACCAAAAAGAAAATCAATGGTGATCATTCTTATATAGGTGGGCCACACAAGAGATGCCCTTCCACCCTTGTGAAAATGTCCCATGAAGTAAAAACTATAAAAAAGAGTTGACAAAAAAAAAGGGACCTTTGTGTTTGATTGTGACTTGTAAATATTCTGATGCTCTTCTCATTCTTCTTGAGCTCCAATTCTCAGTTCCAGGAACCAAACCCCTTTCAAAACCCTAGAATCGCTCCCAACCCCATTCGTACAGAAGAAGCAATCGAGACCGTCCTGAAGAAGATCATGGCCGTGATCCTCTTCAGCCCCACCGCCTGCAGGCAGCTCGCACAGTTCCTCGCCGCCATCGTCTTCTTCCACGGCACGGAGTACTTCCTCGCCATCGGCATACACGGAAAGCCTCGTGTATCTAGCAGCTGTAAGCCCTCTCTCTCTTTCTCTGCGTTTTGAACTGTTGTTGTTAGTAACGATGTAGAATTGTGTATTGGGTATCGGCCGATATGCTGTATCGGTTTGTAATAAGACCGATACCTGTCGTCATGTATCGGCCGATGTTTGAAATGAACAAGCTCTGTATTTAGGTGGTGCTGATAACTGAAAGAAACGATTTTTCTCTGATTGGTAAATGTAGATGGGTGTTAATTGAACATGGTTATAATGCTAAGCAGAAAACGAGGCGAATTTGTTGGAATTTGGGGCGCGGATTTCGGCTATTATGACTGATACCCGTTTATTGGAATTTGGGACTTCAGTCTCTCTGCATTTAGATTCTATTTTTTAAACTTACAGACATTTATAAAAAAAAACCCAAAAGAAATTAAAGGGAAGATTGGTACTTTATTAATCAATGAGCATTTTCAACGTTTTCTTTGAAAAATTGGTCAATGGGAAATGCTAGGCAAAGACCAATATGTCGTAAATGATCCTGGCAAAATCTGTCTTTTTATAGACAATAGTAGGTGGCACAGTGGAAGATGCTCACTGTTGTAACCTTGAGGTTGTGGGCTCAAGTCAGGTCATACCAATTAGAAAAGGGGGGAAGAAAAAAAGAAAAACAAAAAATCTACCTGTTGATGAGTCGAAACATGGTTTTTTTTCGGTTGGAGTCCCGTTAGTGAATCATAACTGTTTCATTGTCCTCGTGGGAATGGTGTGTTGTTCAAGCTAGTAGTCTTTACATGATATTGAATACTCTTTCAGGTTGTCTGTAGCTCCCACAAACAGTGGCGGACCCAGGATTTTTGTTTGAGGGGGGCTGACGATAGTCAATTGAAAATGTCAAATATTCACCTACAAAACCCATAAACCTAAAGCATGATTAGCGCATCAAATCCTTAATTTCTATCATGTTTAAACACCTTTGAATGTGAGAAGCACTACATGGTTTCTGAATTAATTTCTATTACCATGAATAAACGCCCATCTAACTCAATAGAGAACCCGAATCAACATTAAAAGCATATATTGAGCAGAATAGAAACAAAACTGCTACAATGAACATGCTTTTACTAACCCCATTGAGGTTAAAAATGGCATTTAATGCATTCAATAAGCAAAGGTCATGCAATTGACAATTAGTTATTAGCATGACACAGGAGTAAAAAAGGGTCTCTAATCACAACTTCAATAGAATTAGAAATTGGGCAGTGGTCGATTGTGCAAGGACTGCAATCGTCCATTGCATGCAATCCCACACGCTCGGCCATTGCAACCAGCCCATATGAGCAATCTATCCACCTTTTGGGCCTACTTCTCATTTCATATGGGTTTCAGTTGTGAGCATCTTTTCTCTAATAAGGTTCAGCAAAAGACATCCATTTAAGGAGCAAAGGGTCACATCGAAGAGGAGAAATTGTGGATGCATGTTGATGTTGGTGACGGAGACCAATTTGAGGACGTTTTGAAAGATGGAGAGAGAGAAACCAAGAAAAACTGATTTGGAATTTATGTAAATTTCTACCTGAGTTGGGGAAGGGGAGGGGACTTGACGGGCTCTTTAAGTGGGGGTCGGTCCAGACACCCCTTATTGCCCTTATGGGCTTTCTTTAAATTGGGAGGGGGCTTGACCCACTCTTTAAGTGGGGGCTGGGCCAGACCCCCTTTATTGCCCTATGGGCTTTCTTAAAGTTGGGAGGGGGCTTCAGCCCCCAAATCCCTAAACATGGGTCCGCCCCTGCCCGCTAACAGGCCTTGTATTTGGATACATTGCTGATGTCATCTGGTAGTTTAATGGTTTTCCTCTGCCTGTAGCATCATTATCATCATTGAGGCCTTATTCCATCTGTCTAGGGTCTGCTTTATGGGTTATAGTTTTCCACTCCCCCTTGGGTAAGGCAATTATGCTGTTTGGGCACTCCAAAATCTTAGCTGCACTTCGGACAACTAATTTCCGAGTCTTTGAATTCGTTTTCACTGCGTATTCTGTGACAGATTTCTCCTTGTCATATTTGGTTATTTCCTCTACCATCTTCGGGCTACAAATTTTCATGTATGATCTATTGAACTTGAAGTTAAATAATCCTATTGGAGGTTTAGACCACTCATGTGTTATAACATGTCAAAGAAATTGAGGAGGCTTCGTCACTTTGGGACATTTTATATGTTAACCACCCTTTCGAGTTAGAGTAGAAGGCTAAGAAAGAGCCCATTTGCAGCAATAGATGATTGGGTGAAATTGGTCATGTGGCTGTTTTTATTGGATCAATATCTTTGTTTCCTTCAGGGAAGATATTTTATTGACGTTTGGACACCGCTCCATTCAACCACCATACTTTGGTTTCTGGCTGATATTGTGTGAAAGCATATCTTCTTTTGTACATTTATAGTTTGTACTAAGTATGACCCACTTTGCCTTCACAAAATTTAAGAAACTGGGACTAATAGCAGGTGCTAATTATCAATTAGGCCAAACAAAAGCATAATGGAAGTGTTATTAGATTTTAGCCTGTCCCATCCCTTTTATATAGTTGGTCCTATGAAAGCAACACCCCCTTTCCTGTCCCCACGTTATTCTTCACGACGGGTTATGCTCTTTTTTTCTTCCCACCTACTTCGATGAAATGTTGTTGACGTCAAAATCATCAATTTATCTTTGAAAATGACAAACTTGAGAGAAATATAAATGAGAAGAATGCGTTGAGATGGTTGGCCATGTTGGTCTTCATCTCTATTTGTTGACTTTTCAATGTTAGGTGGTTACAAGTATAAGCATCTCCTATCTTTCTCGGTCAACCTTTCTTGATATACTTCTGCCAAATAACTTAGCAATTGGTTACAGTTGGTAAAAGTGACAAGCAGAACAATTAACAATTGCAAGTGAAAGTAACAACAAAAAGATATAGTGCTTATCATGTATGTGGTGAAATTGTGCCCTTATATGGTATAATGATCCTCATAAGTCATAAGTCATGACCATTATTCTATATGCAGGGATTTGTTCTCTTGTATTCCACAGTATAGTTGTCAGTTTGGCTTCTTTTTATTAGGTATTCTGAAATGAAACTGGATTACCAATTATTTGGCTAGAATTTCAGTATTTTTCAGCTCAAACAGGCTGATACAGCTGAAATAGGTTTATTCTTACATGTATGCTCCTCATTGTTCTGCATGTTTACCTGTCTTACTTTCTAAATATAGAATTGGACAAGCAATAGTGTATGTGGCACGGGGCCCTTAGGTAAAAGGATGATAGGAAGTCAATGTGAAGTGTGTCCTTATTCATTTGTTTTGTTAATGCACCTGTCATCTCATTTTTGTTTTGCTAATGGATCTGTCATCTCAATTACCTCCCACTTGATTGAAAGAGTTTTATGAAGAAGTGATGTTACAAATCTTGTGTTCGAATATAAGTGCCCAAAGTTTCAAGAAGAGTTGGCTGCAAAAGCCATGACATTTTGGAGCACCTTACTTCTGGGTTATTCAAAATTATGAAAGGAGAGCGGTGCTCTCAATACTGTAGTCACCATCAGTTGAGCAATGTGAACTCCATTCAACCCCAATAAGGTTAATCTCACCTTAGAGTATCATCTCTCAATGCATCTATGCTTTGTAGTCCTGTATTCCCTCTCACCACACCAAGTATGTTTCACTTACACTGATTTAGGGGAGGTTTCTTCCATATCATCCTTCTAGACCTCCTTTCCTCTTCCCTTTTATCTCCTCTAGGCTCTAACCACTGCCTAAGCAATTTATTGGCATTAAACTCTTTGCTTACCAGTGCCTATTTGATTGTTTGAACCTTTACTAATTTCACTATTCTGTCATCCTTTCTCTAATCCAAGCACCCCGTGTATGAGCGAAGAATGTTCACTGGATTGATTGAACTTTTGAAAATATGGATAATGCTTAAATCTCCAAGTTATCGTGAAGTTCTTGAGATGCAATTTGAATCTCTAAGGCTAGCTAGCTGCTCAGTTGTTAGCCATCTGGCCTAATTTTTATTTTATTTTATTTATTTTTTTGAAAAGTGACTGTATTTATAAAAGAGAACTATACCGTTGCTAGCCACCTGGCCTAATTGATATGTTGGAGACCGAGTGAAGCTTCAACTGAAAAAGGAAAAAGGACCTCTCCTTATAGAAGAAGTTTTTTGAGCTTTTTTATATGTTTATCCTTCATTTCAGCCTGCACTCAGGCAGGCAGTGAGCGCACACAAATATTGATTCATGTGCACACACTCGTGGACATGAACACTTGCTATTTTAGGAGTGCACATCCCTGTGCAATTTGGAAGTTCTGATATTCATTGTTCACATTATTCATTATCCACATTAACTGATTAGAGCTGATCCATAAACCCCCTTTTTGTCTTCAGTAAACCATGAAATGCATTTCTAATTCTTGAAAAAATGAAAGCGTGCTTGAACTGGTAAGCCTCATGTATTATTTCCTTATGTACTAATTTGTACATATAAAAAACTTCAAATCATATTAATTGAAACTTAAGATTTGTAGTGTGTCGTACATTTGCCCATAAGCATTGTATTGTAAGAAGTAGCCTTTTGACACCAGGCAATACTATCATCAATAGGTGATCATTTTTGTGAGAAGTTGCTTGGTGATTATGCATGTATGGATGTGCCACTTGCTATGTCTGATGATAATGCAACTGGTGTGCCTCAGAATTGGTACTAGGTTAGCAAAGGGGTCATCTACTTGTAAGCATGCCAATGTACCTTGAATCATACACGTTACAAAACTTGCAAGTAATAGGTGTTTGTTTTTCAGGGGGGAAAACATTACTAATTCAAACATTGTAATTGTGATTCCCTTGCAGCACTTCTGATCAGCAAACAGTACATTTTAGCAATGGTGTGTTCACTGCTGGAGTATTTGGTTGAGATTGTTTTATTTCCTGGACTAAAGGAATATTGGTGGATAAGCAACATCGGCCTTGTTATGGTTATAATTGGGGAAATTATACGTAAAACCGCTATTCTAACAGCCCGTCGTGCTTTCACTCACAATATCAAGATTTATCATGAAGATCACCATGAGTTGGTCACTCATGGAATCTATAGGTAAGTGCTTACTAGAGAATGCCACTGTAATGCATTATTTTTACAGTTTTTTAAAAAGGAAAAAAAATCAATACAAGTGGATTGTAGAATACTTTTTCGTTCTTGCTGCTCAAAGGATATAGAGTCTGAGATAAGTGACATTAATTACTGACAAAACATTGGAGTTCTTGCAGTCACTGCCGACTCATGAGCAGTGGCAGACTCAGGAAAATAGTGTGTGTGGGTGGGGTGGGGGGGGGGGGGGGGGGGGGGCGCGGCGGGGGGTGCATATGTAAAAAAATATGTATTAGAATTTCCAAAAATTCCTCCTGGTTCTGCTCCTGCTCGTGAGGTATTAAATTGTGATTATTGGTAACTGTCTATTCTTCTCCGATTGTAGAGTAACAGATGTTTATCCAATCTAAGGTTGAATCTTAGTTGCAGGAATCTTCTACCTTCTGATTCACTCACATTTGTGATGCAACGTGGGGAAGAGGAGAATAGCCAACGGGCTAATCTCCAAGCCAAAGGGCTTAGGGTAGGATGTCTTGGTCTAACACCAAAGACAAAGAGGCAAACTGACGATAGAGAAACTCAATCTTCTATTCAATTCAATGTAATGTGTCCCAAAGAGGGAATTACATCCTTTATATAAATGTAGGTTAAGCACTAACTTAGTAATCAAGCCATGATAAAATTAGAAACTGCCTAATTATTGTTAAATCACAGCAATTACTAGGATCTAGGAAATCTACTAGAAGATATAAAACTTAGAAACTGCCGATAGGAAATGATGGGGAAGAATCTCACTGCTGGGCCTTGTGGGCTTTGGGCTTTCTGGTATAGACTTTCAAACGAGGCCCATTAGTCTGGCCCAGGGGCGGACCCATGTATACTTGCATGGAGGCTTGAGCCCCCGCAAATATGAAAAAAACCCATTAAGGTTATATGTGCTGCTTGGGCCAGCCCCCAAGGAACAAAATACTCTCTCTCTCTCTCTCTCTCTCTCTCTCTCTCTCTCTCTCTCTCTCTCTCTCTCTCTCTCTCTCTCTCTCTCATCGCGGTCTCAAGCCTTTTTTGCATATCGGTTTTAAACAATTTTTAGGTGTTGTAGGGGGATGTTTCGGTAGGTGTTGGGTCTCAAAAAGTATTTTTTAGAAATAGCGACCTTAAAAATAAGGGATTTCTGCAAATCTACCATATTTTGAAAATCCCCATGGTGGAAAGCGGTTCTCTTGATTATGAAAGACTTTTTAAAAATGGGGGATTTTCCTAAAAATCTCCATTTTTGAAATGGGTTCTCTTAATGGAGTTGGATTTGATTTCAACAAAAAGAATTAGACAAATATTCAGATTAGAGATGAGGGAGTGAGGTGTATCCAATCAGTCATTATTGATTTTACCTACTTATGCATGTTATTGATTGTTAACTAATTTTATTTGGTTTTAATATAATATTTGGTTGTTTTTAGTTGTAATTTGTATTGAGGGTTTAGGAAGGTGTTTTGGAATGAGTTTTAGGAAGTAGTTTTGGATTTGATTTGAACAAATAAATGAAATGAAGATCAAAGGATGAGAGAACCCATTGTTATTTTTTGTTCAAAGTTAGTTTCCAATCTCCTCTTTAGATTGGAACTTTAATTCTATTTCACTCTATTTATCATGCAAATGAACTGGCCCTTAGGATTACTTTCATATCAGAGGAATGGACACAAATACACAATTTACTTGATTGCACATTGTTTTACCAAGGTCTTAATTGATTATGCTCTTGCTTCGATATTGAACACAGAACACAATTGATTTATTTTCTCTTTTGTCATCAGTAACCTGAAGAATTTTTTTATTTGACCATTGTCAGCCCCCCTCAAGTGAAAATCTTGGGTCCGCCACTGGTCTAGCCTGCATCATTTTGATCTTGTTTCATGGCCACACTTCCCTCCCACCTCTCCTGGAAGATGACTTTTAACTTTTTAAGAACTAGAACAGTAGTACAATAGGAGAAGACAAAACCAACTCTCATAGAATACAATCATCCAGATCTTTCAAGAATCTCTTGATTCACATGCTTTAGCATGAGCGTCTGCCTCTCCATCTAGCTCCCTAGGAACATGTCTGAACTATAAAGAGTTCCTCTCATGATGCCAAAGTTTCCCTTACCACTTTCTTCACAGAACTTCTCTAAGGAACATTTGACTGGCCTTTCGTGGTGAGTCATTCTGAGTCTACTTCTATAATCAGTGGGCATGAATAAACCTTACTAGAAATTTGATTCCCTTTTTAGTGGCCATTATTCAATTGGATTATCATACACCCACCGAACTGCAAAGCATTTTAAGGATCTCTACTTTGTTTTTTTTCAATGTTCCTCTATCCCCTATGTTCCCATAATGCCCACTGTTGTACCGTCTGTATTCAATTCCCCCCCATATTGACTTTGAGAGGATAATATTCACAACTCTACAAGGCTCGAAAACCAATCCTCCTTTTAACATCACATCCCATTCTTACCTAATTGACTGTAAGAGAATCCTTTAATTTCAATTTCTTTCAAAAACGAATGCATTATCCAAGATCTTATCCTTGCCATCATCTAATCCAACATAGAGCATTTCCCATGAAAGATTCTTCTATTTCTCTCCTTCCAAACTCCCTCAGAACAGCCAAAGGTATTAATCTCCAAAGCACTTGGTCTCTCTTAAAGAAAGGGTGTGCCAATACTTCACTAGAAATTTTGAAGGAAGAAGGAAAGATACACTAAAAATGAATCAACGGAAGCAATGAACTCTAAATGAAATGGGTGGGAGACAAAACTAAGAAAAAGATGATCAATTGATTCCTTATTTGTTCCACAGATTAAGAATGGGTTATGGAGGGATATTCCTTTTCTATTATCAATAGAATTTTGTTCAGCATAGGCTAGGAAGGTGTAAATATTCCCTTTTTTTCATAAAGATCATCAATGGTAAGAATCTTGTTTGTAAGGCAGCTGTCCACACAAATATATTGACTCTTGGTGTAGCAAATTACCTTCAAACTGTTATGACTGGAGCTGCAATGGTAGGTAGGATAATCAGCAAGAACGTTAAAAAGGCCTTTTACTTGGAAACCCCTATGGGATTCTGGGATTCATATTCCTTAGCCTTTGGTCCTTACCCTAACACCACCTCATTCAGCCCCTCAAAAAGCAATTCAGTTTCAGCCCTTCAAAAAGCAATGTAAAGATTCAATTCATACTCCTCCATCTCTGTTCTAAAGGTGATTTCGCGTCTTTGTTTCCCCATTCCTTGATTACTCTCCCCTTACAAAATATCATATACAACCATTTAAATTCCTCTTCCAAGAAAACATCACGATTTCATGCTTCTCAAAATCTTTCTTGCTTCCATAAAAATTCTCTTTTAAGGTATCCCCACCTTGTTCGTGTAATCTTCTATTTCTTCCATGTCCCTCCACATCCATGAACCTTCTTGGCTCCTACACACTCCATTCCTCTCAACACCTGCTTTTCTAACAATAGTCAGTTCATCATCATCATCAAAACCTTGTCCCAACTATGTTGGCAGTCAGCTATTTCTAACAATTAGTCAATCATACTTCTGAAATTTGAGTCTTGAGGGCGGCTGCTTCTATGCTGAACACTAGCATCTCCTTCTAGTCACAATCTCCCCTAGCCAACTAAAGGTGCTAGTAGAAGATACGATTTCCAAGAGGAGCTGAGAGCTTGATTTTGTGCAATACTTGATAACCCTCCTAAAATCATAATGATCAAAGCATTGTCCTATCTATTGGAAAGTTTATAAATTTCACGAGTTCCAGTGGCAATACCAAATTGATTTTTCTTTACAGTCTTACAGATATATCAAGCCAATTTTTAAAAAGTAAGGTAGGCCAGTTGACTTTCTGATTTAATCTCCATATTTTAAACTATCCCGTGCACTGATTAGTTTGACTGGAGGGAAAACTCGATTCATAGTTTCATACCCTTGTGGATAACAGGCTGAAGAAATATGATTTATTGCCTTGTAAGTTGTAACGATTTTGCTTTGTGTTCACAGATTCGTCCGTCATCCAGGATATTGTGCTTTTTTCATCTGGGCACCTGGTTCCCAGATGATGCTTTGCAATCCTATCTGCACAGTAGCATTTACATTGGTTACTTGGAGATTCTTTGCAACACGTATTCCGTATCCATTCTTGGCTTGCATGATGTTTACAAAACAAGTTTCAAGTATTTCTGTCTGTTTACTTTACAATGTTCTGCATACTATTCCGAGAATTGTTAACTTAAACGTTTTGAGATTTTCTTAGCTTTAAAATCAGATATGAAGAGTATTTCTTGAGGCAATTCTTTGGGTCCGAATATGAGGAATATTCAAGAAGGGTTCCATCTGGCGTGCCATTTGTAAATTGGTGACTTGGAAGGAGTAAGTATTACTTATTTTCACCATTCAAAGAAAAAAAAGGAAAGAAAAACGTTTTACTTCTTTTCTTGCCTTCTGTAGTTTTGGATTCATTTTCTCAATGAGGCAAACAATGATTGATCAAATCAATTGTTTTTACTCTATGAACTTTGCATGTGGATGGTGGATCCCACTTTTTATTGTTCCAAACTGTTTTCTTAATAGGAAATATTGTGGTTGGAAGATAAACCAAAAATCTTCTCCATCAAATGATCCTATTAAATTAGGGATGCTCATGGATCGGGACAGCCCAAGCCCAACATTCAGCAGGTCAATTGGGCTGGGTTTTAGCTTTGTTTTTACCCGTGTGTGCTGCAAACATGCTTAAATTTTTGGCCCATGGTTAATTGGGCAGAACCTGGACCTATGCATGTCTAAAGGCCCAGCCCAACACAAAGGTTTATATATTTCGCGTTTGTACTGGGTATGATATTCGGGCCCTTGAGCTGGATCCAGCCCTTAACCAATGGCACATGAACATCCTTATGTTAAATATTAACCATTGGCTGTAATCATCCATTTGCAAGGCACTGACTGGATAAATGGGCAAGGTAAAAACTGTGGTCTAATTGCTGCTCAGTGGGAAAGATGTTACCTCTGACAAGTATGTATGACATTTCTCATTTATGTTATGTCCATCCTTTTTGTAGGTCGTTAGGTCCCTCAGGTTTGGTCAAGGTAAGTCTTGGGTCAAAGCAAATTCGTCTTGTTTGAAATAGAGTGGATGCACTTAGGAGTGAAACCATTAAGTGACCTTGGATTGGCAACAACCCTTAAATGCGGAATATTTTCGGCACTTGTTGAGGAAAACAATACATGAACTTTCAAGGATGCATATCCAAACCATATTTTTGCATCAGGAACGTGAAGATTGGTGCGTCTGCTGAAGAGGTAATGTTTCAACATATTGCTCCTAAGAGGCCGCTCTCAATCATTTCACGTTGTTTCTGCTCTTGTAAATTAATGTGATCAGGCTTCCAAGTTGATGTTATACTAGCACAACAGAACTGGGAGTAGAAACTCTGTATATGGGTCTTTTGGCTCTTTGATTTATAGAGGTTGCTTTGTCGTGACAGTTTGAGAAGCTCCATTATCTGCCTTATCAAGCTTTTGGATTTGTATCTCCAGCCAAAATGAATCAATCGAGCATTTTGTGAAAATTAAGTTTCTATTGTTCTCACACCTTTTGGATTTGATTTGAGTAATCGGTTGTAACAGTGGGTACATCTGATAAGTGCACATCTTCTCAGCTCGTTCCATCCAGTTGATGGGCCAGCTATTTCTTGGCCATTGCTGAAATTTTCCAGCATTGAATGTACCTTTCAGCAGCTGATAACTCATATGTACAGCTTATTCTTTGACTTCGGATTAGGAGATTCAGTGAAGGACAATTCCATCCTATGAGGGGGCTGTGCGGACCACTTGGGCGGGCCCAGCTTTGATCACCGCAGCTACTTTCGCATCGCACTCTTAGGGTCTGTTTGGCATTATTTTGGGGATGAAGAAAAACTTATTTGGCAGGTATTGTCTCTCCCTTTTGACAACTATCAAATCTCTCCCTCTCACTCTCTCTGGAAAAAGCCTGCCAGACAAGGTTTTCTTATTCTCAAAATCATTCCAAACAGACCCTCATTATTCTCAATGGAGATTTTCAGATCTCTCTCTCTCTCTATCTATATATATATATATAACACCTGCACGGGAAAATGCTTTTACGAGAGTAACTCTTACACTTCTATAAGAGTGAGGGAGAGACCTATTAGATCCATATCTAATGCCAACCGCCTAAACATGAGACTTCTCAAAATCCAATCAATGGAATCACTTTGAAGGAATCTAAGAGACTTCTCAAAATTTGGCAAGTACTCATACATTGGTTTATTTGGCGCATTTTGTTTGTAGGCCTATGCACTTTTGTGATTCTCTTGATGGCTAGGCTTGCAATTTCAGCCCGGTTGTCCAACTTTCCATGTGTCTGCATAGATATGAAAGAAGTACCGGAAAGAACTTGACTTGGGAAAGGTCCAACATCTGAAAGCCTGTTCTCAGAGCCCAGATGGCCCTAATCCCATGATTGTATTGTATACATGTATATTAATTTTTATTCTGGACATGTCCGGTTAGCCAGCACCATGCGAACTCGCCTGCTGTAGGGCTCACCTTGACTGTGCCAATCACGGGGGAGGTGGGGACAGAATGATCTCAGTGAGATTTAGGACTCTGGAAAATTATGTAAGTGCCATGACCTGGCTAGTCTTGAATACCAGAGTGTAATATATCAGCGATTCTCACCTACAGTATACTTTTAACTGTTCCCTGGAGAGGAAAATTTTTCAACCCCTTTTGAATACACTTGGAATAGATGCCAATTATGGGAGGGCAAGGGATGGGAAGATATCATTTCAGATTGATCAAATTGGATTTAAGTAGGAAAAAAACACAAGACCGCTTGTATCATCCCAACCCTTGATTTGATTTAAGGGTCTCAAAGTCTTTTACCAAAACAAAAAAAGATCTCTAAGTTCTGAAAAAAAATAATTTCATACCCCAAGTTTTTTTTTTTTTTTTTTTTACAAATTTCCTAGCTCCACCCCTGGTTACGCCCTTAATTATATCAGCCATTAGACAACAGTTTGGGCCCCTTTCCAAACCATGCTGATGACTGATAAAGGCACATTCTACCCTGTTGCAGAAGGTCTACAGTTGATCAGGAGGCTTGGGAGTAGTTTTCAGTAAACAAAATTTACTACTCATCCAAACCTGCAACCCCTGGGCCCTGGCTGATTTAATAGGCACGTTCCAACTGCACAACAGCCCCATAAAAATTTGTTTATCATCCTTCCTTTCTTATGATAATGAAGTCCTGTCAATTCAAGCAGTTCAATCAAACTCACATATTAATATCAATCAAATAGTGTATATCACTAGGTAGAACAACATAATATTATCCTTCTTTCACATGTAGGTTATGATTAAACTACTACCATTTGCAAAAGGTTCGCCTGGTGATCCGGAATCATTACGAATAAGAATGGCCCAAAATTATTTCTCATAAGACAATCTCAACCATCCAATTTCTTACCATGTATTTGACAGGTGGGAAGATATTATTTCGTAATCCAAATTCATGTGGGTGGGCGAAATTGCATGGATTGAAATTATTTGATCAGCTGAGTTCATGGTCTTGAGAACCCGGACTGAGCTATGCCATGCTTGTGGTTGAAGACTGATGAGTGAGGTGTGGAAGAAGCATATAGGAATCTGCCTCTCTCTTTCCAACTGAAATGTCTCTTTAGACTTAGCATCAAGTTGACGTGGCTTCCCCTCTTTCTCAAATTTAAGAGCTAGGATTCTATCCACAGAAAATCTCATTTTGTGTCAGTCAGTAAACCATTTAGCATCACCCAATACAGAACCCCTTCTATCATCAAACACTACTCACGTAACTAAACTGCAGAGATTGAGTGAACCCATTTCATCAAACTTATCAAATGGAATTCCTTACATGAGAGAAGATGGGGTTGTATTCAACCCAAATGCAAGGCCTAAAAGCAACAGCTACAACTTCAACAAACACCCATTTCTCATCTTCAAATGAGTCAATTTCAATTGCCAAGTTGCCCCACAGAGTAATCTCTTCCTCCAATACAGAACTGGTTCCTTTTTTTCTCCCTGCATTGTCTTGCTGTCTTTCAGGACTAATTTCATGCACCCACTTGTTATTTTATTGTCCAGAGTTCGGTTTCAGATTGTGGTTGGATCTCTGCAAAACAAAATTTGTTTTGTCAAGGCCAGTTTGGTATTAAGAACTTTATTGGCACCAGTTTGAGTCTTCGAAGGAGGAATCGCCGTCGAGCAGGTAAATTGGATTTACTCTTCTCTCTCTCTCTCTCAATCTATATTCAACTGTTTGACATTGCTTAATGACATGTTTGATTGCTGAAGACATAAAGGTCCTTTGATAAGAATTTATAACTATGTTGGCATCTGAAGGTGCTCAAAATAAAAGGTTTAGTTATTTCACTACCTGGCCAGTCTGCGCAGAAAATAGGAAGCCAATTAGATAAGAGTTACAGGCATTTTTATTTTTTTTTAGTTCAACCTCAATCAATATCTGGAACATCTCAGGCAGAACCTTAGAGCGCGTTTGGTAACATGTAAGGAATCCATGAGGTACCTACATATCTGAGGATTCCTCCCCTCGGAATAGGGATACCTCACGGAACATTTGTATAACTAAGAACTTCATATCCGTATTGATGCATATCAATACATATAGCCGAAAAAACACTGGTTTTGGTGTACAAATCCGCAAAATGAGGATTTTCAAATCCTATGGGGGTTGGTTGGACCTAAAAATCCTCAAAAAAGAAGATTTCTATTACTCCAAATCAATGGAAATTTAAAATTGCCAAATATGGGTTTTCCACAACTTTGTGGAAAGCAAAAATTGTTTTTTTTCCTAGGATTTGGTTGCCAAGCGTGACCGAATTGTTTTGAGCCCAAACTCCCAAGACATCAAATCACACCCCTTAAAACTATTTGAGCAACCCTGTGTTGAGTAACTGGATTTGTTCAAAATTATAAAGGCTTATAGATGCACCCCCAAACCACACTTGGTTAGAACATTTTGGCAAGACCGATGGTTATCGTTTCTGGTGCATTTGAAGCAGCAAAGAATTTGGAAACCTGTATTAGCAACCAGCTTATAATGATGGTTTTGGGTGGGAGAGGCTAAAAAATAATCTCTCCAATCTAATGTGGTTTCAAGTTTCCTGCTGCTTTAGCCTCTAGGTAAGTCTTCCAGTCTGCCTAAAGTTCAGTTTGTGCATATGATAAGAACCAGATGTGGCCTGGCTCTTCTTGGATGAATAAGGACTATCATTCACAGGAATTACGATCAAATATTTTTAATCAGCAACTGATTCTGCTTTCTGGTTTGGTTTCTGATTTGAAGGATGTGCAGTTCTACCCAGCTGCGTTCTACCCTTGACCGAAGAGAGCGTCGAAATGGTATTGAAAGAAGTGCGTCCAGGCTTAATGGCTGATGGAGGGAATGTTGTCTTGCATGAGATTGATGGCCTTGTGGTGGTATTGAAGCTACAAGGAGCATGTGGGTCATGTCCAAGCTCAACAATGACATTGAAGATGGGGATAGAAACTCGCCTAATGGATAAGATCCCTGAAATTCTAGCAGTTGAACAGATCCTTGACACAGAAACAGGGCTTGAGCTCAATGAGGAAAACGTCGAGAAGGTGAAACAACTCCCACATTGTATCTGATATTTAGTAACATACTTGTACCTGCAGAGTTTCAATTCACACACTTAGTAGAAGACTTGCATTGTTAAATCATATTAACCATTTTGAATTCCCATCTCCATGCAATCCAAATTTTTTTAACTGCTTAACTTGCATGAGAAAATAAGATTATCATGATGATTACAGCTTCTACATCACTAAATGGAGTCAAATCTAACGTCATGTTTCAGTTACTTGCGGAGATAAGACCATACCTTGCAGGCACCGGAGGTGGAGTACTTGAGCTAGTTCAGATTGATGGATACATTGTCAAGGTCCGTCTGAGTGGACCTGCGGCGGGAGTCATGACAGTTCGTGTAGCCCTTACACAGAAACTGAGAGAAAAAATACCTTCTATTGCAGCTGTTCAGTTGATAGATTGAAATTGGTCTGAAATTGTTTACCGTATGATAGGGAATGTACCAAACTGTTTCAAAGGCTTCCTCCAGAGCAACTAATACTGAAGTTTTATAGAGCAATATTAGTCCCTTCACTGTGAAATCAATGTCTTCACTCTTCAGTGTTAACCCTACTGATTAGATTCCTCAAAATGCACCTTGATTGTATTACAACTTGGAGAATGGCCAATAAAAAGGATTATCATCAAATGTTCAGGGACCTGGACTGGCAAGTGGTTTGAACATTTTGGCACAATGTGTAATGAGCCTGTGGAACCATGCAGAAATCAGAAACCACATTATGTGCCGCATTTTGCGACTCAAGTCCCAACTCAATACCATCAGAATTGTTTTGATATTGCTAAGGATTAAAAAAAAAAAAAAAGCCTGCCTAGTTTTATTTTTCATTTTCTGTGTGGCCACAAAAGTGCAGTGCATATGCTACATCCAGTTCATCAAAACATTTCAAGTACTGAAAGCCCAACACACCTTAAAGGCTCCATAACCTTAGAGAAAAAGAAATTATAAGCAGAAACATTTGATGGAGAAATGATCCTATGCTGATGGCAGCATGAGAGTTTCCATTTTCATGGTGCCACCTTCCCTTGACCAGGTGGGAACGGCTTTTCATGATCGAAGCAACTCATAAAACAGGGAATATGGATCCCTGCCTCTGCTAGACATCCTAGTTTAATGTTGAAAGGAACAGTGAGAAGAAAGCCAGATGGAGCTAGGATTGGTGCAGCATTATATGAAGAGAATGGCACAATAACAGCAATATTTTCTAAGTCAGTTGAGGGTAGGGACCCAAATGAAGCGGAAATTTTTGCCACTCATGAGGCACTGAGAATAGTTCTTATGAAGGTCAGCTGAATGTAGAGAGTGATTCAGCTAATGCTGTTAGTGGGTGGAGGGCCATGCAAGTCGAACTTCATACTTGAAAGAAATGCAAACAATGGAGGTCGAGTAGTCATCATACAATAGTGGTGGTTGCACATTCATTAGCTAGAATGGGAGAGTGGGGACAAATTCTCTCTCCAAAAGCCATGAGAAACTGTGAATTACACCTAATTGGAAATCCAAAGCAGATGACCTCATCAAAATCACAAAATCTCTTGATAATCTCTATCTCCTAATTTCTAAAGGCGTTGTGCATCAAGTGGTTCCAGAAAAACTATACTCTCACAAGTCAACTAGGAGAGAAACAAATAGAAAGGATGGCTTTGTGAGCCAAAACCTTACTGACAGCAGCTATTCCACATTATTGATTACTTACATTAGATCAAATCAACTTTAATTCAAAAGAAATTGCAAGCAACTCTTCAGTCAAGTACGCTAAGAAGCATTACATGCAAAGCAGAAAATACCAATGGGGGCGACCAAAAATTCACTATCCACCTCAGAGCTTTTATTTATATAATTAAAGAAATTGTAGTAAACTGCAGCATCTGGAATGGATGGATATTATTCAGTTTGAGTCATATTTGTTCTAATGCCTCATTATCCAGATAACACAAGTTTCCCATTATAAATCATGAGAATGAGTGATGGCTCTCAAATTTGAGATAAAACAAATATAGATAATGTTAGGGAGCACACAGAACATTTCGCAATTTCACATCATACCTCATTGGATAACAACAACAATGTGTCCTCTGGTTCTTTCCCAAACTGAGTTCACCATCCATTTCCATGTGACATGAATCATAACTGGTTTCAATGTCTTAACAAAATTGATGGTAATTCATTTTCTATCATTTTGACTGGCATCAAAATTGGAAATAAGGTTAGTTGGGTAACAAACTCTGCAGTTTCTCTGCTCCAAACAAATATTAGATATTCACGGTGATGATTTTTGGTTAGATAAGGTCAAAAGGAATATCCATTCATCATCATCATCATCATCATCATCTTTTTCTCTTTTGGAGAAGCAACTAAAAGTCAATTGATAAGAAAAACCGATACCAGAGTTAATACACCAATATGAGCACATTTGTGTTCATAGAGCTTATGGACTTAACAAAGAAGCAAAATCTACTGCAACTGTCAAAGAACCTCTGTCGCTTCTGTTTTGGCTAGTTCAACTGGTTCATTGTTGAGCTCCCTTCATATTGACCTCAAAAATATCTCCCTTGATGTCAATAGCAACTTAAAATCATTCTCCACACCCGGTGCTTTGGATCAACCTTTTGCACATGAAAGTGTGTTGCATGAGTCTCCTTAAATATTAGTGGACCAGAATAAACCTCATTCAAAAGTCTTAACCCATCTTAATGGCCAAAATCTCTGCCTAATTAGTATCTCCATGCCCCATCGGATGGGAAAAACAAAGTGCTAATCAAATCTCCTGTATCGTATCAAGTACTCCTCCTATTCCCCATTGTCCTGGGTTGACAATTGCCACTATCCCTTTTTTGATGAAAAAGCAGCGAGTCTGGAATTTAAGGATGGTTCTTCCTTCTCAATATCACCTTCCAACACATTTCCAAATTATTGTATGAAATTTTCTATGAATTTGTTTGATTTCAACCCCCAATGTATTGTCAATGATTCAATCCTAGCTGCCACTGAATCATCCTTCTTCTATATAGGCAACATACTCAAACAGACAACCTTGTGGTTGAGACAATGAGCACCTTCCAGCTGTGCTATGGGGCTATTTTTGCTGCCATTGTCACGATCATCATCAAACCCTTACTCACATGCTATCCATTAATCAAGCCAGGAAACTCTTGGTATTTAGAGCTTGGCTATTCACACAAATGCATCAGGTAGACTGAGGGCATGTCCCCTTGATGGGGGCAAAACAGTTTGTAACCTCTTCATCATCTGGTCAAGGTTCTGTAACTTGTCCATCTTCCCTGTTCGCTCTAAAAAACCTGCCAATACACGAAAACCTACTTCATATGGATGCCTCCCCCTCTCTACCACTTGTTTCAAACACTCATAAGCCTCCTCTAACTTCCCTCTGCAGCACAATGCTGTTACCAACAGATTCAACGCATGCCCATGTGGGCAACAGCCTTTATCCATCATGTACTCCCACAGCTCTAGACCCAAATCTGAACGGCCATTCTCGCAGAAGAATTTCATCAGCATCACCACTGTCCGCATCTTAGGCACAAAATTCTTCTCGACCATCCTCCTATAAAGCTTACAAACACCCACCATTCCATCAAAGTTCCTCAATCCCCAAAACATGGTATGGTAAGTCACATTGTCAAGACCAATCCCCTTCTCTTCCATTTCATCCATCAACTGAATTCCAGACTTCAAATCTCGAGCCCTGACAAATGAACATATCAAAGCATTATACACCCCGACATCAGCCTCCAATTTCCTCACAGAGATTTCGTCAAACAAGCGGCGTGCACGCGTCAAGTTCCGAGCGACACCCGCACCATGGATCAAAGTTGTCATTGTTTCAAGAGTAGGCAGCAGATCTCCAACTTCCATCTCTTCCATAAGCCTCAAAGCATCAGCAAAGCATCCCTTCTTGCAATACCCATCTATCCGAATGTTGTAGGTGATGACATTAGGCTTAAACCCTCTTCTCATCATCTCATGATAAAACAGCTCCATTGCTGTGAGATTTCCTGATTCCTTGAAACCCAACAACAATATGTTCATGGTCTGTGAATTGGGAGGAAACCTCGAATGAAATCTGCTAAAAACAGCACGGGCCTCCTTCATCTGCCTCTCGGTGCAGAAGGCGCGAAGGAGGACATTGAATTCATCAACCCCAAATTGCCTTTCTACTAACAACCTCTCCATTCTATCAAACGCTTCAAGGGTCTCTTCAAAAGACCGAAACTTTGCATACTTGGACAAGACAATGCTCAAAGATTTGTGGGTTATCAGAGACGGTTGTTTTCCGTGGATTTCTCGAATCAATTCCCATGTTTTATCCAAGTGCCCCATTCGAGTGATGATTTGGAGGGTCATTTCAAAGGATTTGAGAGATGGGGGGAGGTGGGAGAGTGAGAAACTGAAGAGTTCCAAGGCCTTGAGGCCGTTGACGTGACCGGAGAAGAGGCGGCAGAGGACGGATTCAATGAAGGAGGGGTCGGAGAGGTGGGTGGGTTGGAGTTGTTGCTGCAGGACAGGGAGAAGCGGGGTGGCGGGAAATGGGTGGTCGTTGATGATTTTCGAGATTCGTTCGACTTCGACTTCGGGGGAGATTGTGGGGATTTTCGACTTCCTTGCAATCATCATCTTCCTTGGATCTTGTGGGTTAGTTCCAAAGGAGCTTCGATTTCAATACTTTTTGATATGCTTATTACACGAAGCAATTCGAGCGTAACATCTCCGTAGGATAAATTATTGCCCGCAAGAGGGAGGGTGTACGTTCACCTCCTGTAGCGACCTATCATGCTCTTATACCACTTATAAAATCTTACACTCTATTGAAATATCATTTATCCCAAAATTAATTAGTGATAGAAAACGACACAATAATAATTTTGTGGTGAAGGATGGCTCGGACTCGACCACAATTATGACAGCTCAGAGTGAGGGTAGACGTTAACATCAACAATCTCTCCTGGAGATTTTGTCTAACAGCTGAGATTCAAAGCATTAAATCTCTCTTGGGCATTTCATCGAGCAATTGGGGACCACCCGCAGGTAATATTTGAAACATTTGGATGGAATGAGCGCAGGAGAGATGAAGACGAAGACCAGGTAGCGATTTTATGCGGGTTCTTTTACTTTGTTGTTTTGCATATACACCCTCGGACTTAATCAGTATTTTTAAACATACCCTCTACTT
Organism: Persea americana; assembly: GCA_029852735.1. Taxonomy (NCBI): domain Eukaryota; kingdom Viridiplantae; phylum Streptophyta; class Magnoliopsida; order Laurales; family Lauraceae; genus Persea; species Persea americana. The sequence continues at coordinate 5,375,502 of CM056812.1, forward strand.
GAAATTACCTTGGCGTGCCAATGCCAATTTGTATAGCTATAAGTAGAATTGGGAGCTCTTAAGGTGTATTAAAAGAACATCCATCATGAAATGGACATGATTTGATGATTATGACCATTTAACAAAAGGCCCAAAGTTATTAAGGGCTTGTTTGTTTTATGTAATTTTAAGAATTTTAAGACTTCGTATTCCCGTAAGTGACTAAAAGGTTTAAAAAAAATAAAATAAAGGTAAATACTGAAAAATGATCATCAAATTGTCACTCTCCATCATATTTTGCTGGTGGTTGTTGGGTACTCTCATATGGAAGGATTTTCTCCTACAATTGCCAAAGAAATAATTGATCAACACTTAAATGATTACAAATGAGGAAGGTCAATTCACTAATGAATGGCTATAGTTTATACAAGTGTCGCCAATCTAACGGATAAAGAATTTGCTGAATTAGTCTAATACTAAAGTATACATTTTTTTTACTCCGAACGCTTCTACAGTATTAGCTTAGAAAATGCGAAGACATCCATTTTAGATTCTTCCTCAAGTGTTGGGCTTTATTGAAAATCATGCACCGCTCCTTGGGACTTCATAGGTGAAAATTTCACTTCTCACGTATTCAGCCTCTGTCTGCGTTATTATTTCCAATCAAAATATATACATACATGAAATGATGAGTTTTCATGGGATTTCAATAAAAAGAAATAAAAACAAATTAAGAGCTGAAGATGAGATTTTTAAAGGCATTGTTTATTTTAACAAATGAAATTGGATGGCATGTGGTATAGGAATGGTTATGTTGGTATATATATGAACTCCTAGCTTTGTATGAAGGTCTGCTCCCCTGTCTCTTCTCAGTATCCCAGTCTCACAATCTATATTGATAATTCATGAATATTTTGAAAAGGATTGTCAATTGCTAAAGGAGAATCTTGCCTGGAAAATATAATTTTCAATGGCAGACATGTTAGCCAAGATTCGTCCAGAGTCTCCGATTATATTTAGAAATTCACTGCCATTGCACATTCAACAGATATATGAGCCAGAAAGGATCAAAGCTGAAGATTTTTGTGGCATTTTGACCTCTTCTCCATCCAGCCAAGGGTCTCCTTCACAAGTTGCAGCTAATGGGGGAAGAGCAGCAGTTTTTTGCTAGTACCCCAGGTCATATTATCATCTACAGGATGCAAATTTTGGGTCCGTTTCAAATCATATGGGGCCTTAACCGATACAAAGTGCTAGTAGGTGGTGTTGTGTATCCCGAGTTTACCAATGATCATCTATAAGGGTGATGGGCGGGCTTCACATCATCAAATGTGAGGCAAGTTTTGTCTCTTTATTTCTTTGTTAATATAATCATCCTTCTTAGTAACAAAGAGAGAAGAAAAAGGAAAATGAAAGGCATGACATTTCAAAAGAGAGGTTGTTAATTTTAACAAAAATGGAAGGCCCAAACAGCTAAACTTCAGAATTTGCTGTTACTAAGGATTTTCATGTATGTTCTGGAGATTACTTTAAATTCTATACGCTAATAGAAAAAAAGATATAAAATCCTCACAAATACAGATTTAGAGAGCATGTACACAACAAAATAACAAGAAGAAAACTCAGCATTCAAGTATCTTATGTAAACTGTAATGGCATCAAAATGCGCAATTAGTAGTCATCCTCATCATCCCTTGGCCCTCTAAAGCGTCTGAAAATGGTTGCAACCACACCAAGCACCAAAAACCATCCAAAAATTTCAAAACCTCCTCCAATGCCAACGGCAACACTGGGTCCCGGTGCGAAGAATGAGAAAGGTGACCAGCCGTATCCTCCAAAGAATGGCCCCCCATATCCATAACCGCCGATGAGAGGCGGCGCGACGGGCGGATTGATGTAAATGTTGGTCCTGCTCATGTTTGCATGTACATCAATTCAAATTAGCTTTGATATGTTTGAAGGTTTAATTACTTGAAAACACTCAGTGAAACTTATTTCATATTGAACACTGCAGGGAGGTCCAGTCCCCTTGGGACACATCCTTGCATCTGTCTCGGCCTGAAACTCAGGCTGGTTCATTCATCAGATGGACCACATTTGACAGTTCTAATTGGAACATCAGCATAGAAAGATTGAGAATATATGTGTGACCCACGGATGAGTGGACCAGACACCTGCAAGCTGGGTTCTGCCAAGATAAATGGTCGAGTGCTTGCACATGCTTGCTATATTGGCATGTGTGAAGTGAGCCATGATAAAGTGGATTTTATTTACTAGATCTAAACAAAACAGCACTGGTACGTTTCTTTTTCATTGAGGGACCATTTGATTGCATAGAATGAATTCCAGGAAATTTTAGGATTAATTGGATTCCAACAAAGGATTAATAAAGAGGGGAAGTGTAAAGGATATAAGATAGAGATTCAAATGCGGACCCTTGAATTTCTTAGAATTTGATTTACTAGGGTAATGGTTGGATATTAGCTTTTCATCTCCCTTCAATCCATTCTACATTTTAGAGGTGAGATTTTTTTTTCCCTCACTTATATTTTCTCAATTAGCCACTCCTAGGAATACATTTCTTAAAACGCCTAGGAATTCAATTCCATGCAAAAAGGGGTCCCTTTTATGTGTGCAGAGAGAGAGAGAGAGAGAGAGAGAGAGAGAGAGAGAGAGAGAGAGATTTCTATCGCGACATTTAGAGTCTATTAGTATAACTCTTCTAACCAGACTTACATTAATGAGATTTGACCATGCAAAATTTCAAATTTGACTGAGAATGAGCGAGACCCTGGTGAGGGATTAAAGTTGAATCTATCTTTTCTATTCGAAGGGCCTGTTTCTTTGGAAGTATTTTTAACAAAGATTTGGAGCATTGGGGATTTCTGACATTGATGTAAAAGTTATCCCCTCAGCAGTTAATTGTTATATTTTTATTTTATTTTTTGGCTTAGATTTAATCGTTATATTTTATTACTAGATTTCTAAATACCAATCCACCTGAAAAGTTATTTTCAGCCTTTAAAATCCTAGAATGCCGGAATTCTAAATGTTGGATTGGCCATTAGCTTTTGAAATTCCACTTTGGGGATTACACTAGGAGAATTTCAAATTCTCTAGACAAAGATTCCCGTAATTCTTGCAAAAGAAACAGTCCCTAAGATCTTCTTTATGGAGTTTCATTAATTATCCAAACAAAAAGCCTATGCAAGAACTTTATGGTTAAAGAATAAAACTTAGATTCTAATAATGTGTTTGGGACCATCAAAACGCCTTTTTAATCCTTTCATTCACCTTTTATGCAAGTGGATGAACTGGATCCTGCAACAATTGGTTGAACTCGATCCTCTCTCATATGTTTTAAGCGCAAACATGCAAGCTTGGCTTTCCAATGGGTGTTTTTGGCATTAGGTAATTTAGACAGCATAGTTTAACCAATTAGTGTCAAAAGAGGCTAGTTTCAGTCGGTTTGTGTAGTCACTGGATGAAGCAAATCTAGTGGAGCCAACCCAACTTTAACCATGACCCAAATGTCAGGTCCAAAAGAGAAGATCTCATGACACCTAGTCTACAGTAAAAGAGGTTTTCTTTCCACTAAATCTTTGTAGTTATTTATTCATTTAGTAGGGATTAGAATTTTATTTAGAAATTTGTTTAGGTTAAATATATCTATACACAGTTAAAAATGAATTAAGTAACCAAAGGTGAACATCCAAACATGACCATCAAATAACCTCTCCTTTAATCGAAATTCAATCAAGGAATGATGGAAAATGAATACCCCACCATAACTCTTGTAATTCAATATCTACCAAAGTCGAGGTCCCATTTACATCTCCACCTTATACTATTCACCCCACCTCTTTAATAAGCTTTTGGTGGAGCTCATTTCACCCCATGAATTCCTATGTATATTAGGTAAACAAACAGGCCTTCTAACTCATCTAAGTGGGATTAGTTGAGTGCTACTATCTCAAAGAAATCAAATTTTGGTTCAACAAATTTTGATAACTTTGTGAACTAATTGCAGATTAGTTACAATAAACAGCCTACTGTTTTGAACTAAGATATATGAATCAAACACCATTCTACATAATTATATGGCAAATGGGATATGTGAGTTTTATTAATCTTCCTTACCTTGAATTGTTGATTCTTGGGGATGACGGGCGAGGAGCCGATGACCGGAATGCCTGACCGCCCACTCTGCCGCCGGTCTTTGCCGCCATGGCGCCGTGGACAGAACCAAGTGCCAACACGCCGGCGGCAAGCGTGACGACGGCGAATTTTACTAATGGCATCTCCTTCTTACTACAAATCCAAAACCATATAAAGAAAATATAATTGCTATGATCACATGCTAATAAGTAGTATGAAGAAGGAAGAAGTAAACCAAGAGAAGTTTGGGAAATTACTCAGATTGGTCTGGGTCTCTGTCCATGTAGGATCTACATGAGACTATGACCAATGGGTTCGCCTTCTTCCTGTGTTGGAAGATTGGAGAGAGGGGGTTTGTGAGGAAACTTTGGTGAGAAGAGGCCATGGCCATGGTTTGGTTGTGGAAGTGATGATGATTGTGCAACAACTAAACAAGTGTGTAGGCGATGAACAATGGCTCATTGGGTTTTATTTTTGCATATATGTCTGCAGTCTGGTGATTGGTGGAAAGCTTATCCTTTCTCTGACTGAGAGTTTGCCACATGGCATGAGCTCAATGGTTTTGGGAAAATTTCAAGAAGGCAGATCTTTTTTCTCTATTTGCTTTTGTGTGGGTCATGAAATTGAAATGTTCTAAAATTAGTGATCCATGTTGTTGATGTGATGAAGGGATGTCCTACTTCATTGATATTAGAAATTTCTTGCCATCCACTGCTTGGTCTTCTTTCACAGACCAGTGGTTGGGATCTTGAAATTAAAAAAAAAAATTTTTGGAGCATCTGCAATGATCTAGGCCACCCTATGGATGGATTCTTTGGAACAATATGCATATAATATTACAATGGAGTATATTGACCCTGGCATTGGGATTTCAATTGGGCCAGGATGAATTTTGTTCAACTATAAACTGATTTTTGCTAGCCCTGGTCAGATGTGGGTTTAAAGAGAGGCCTCATTCTTTGTTGATACGGCCTGGGCAAATCTGACCAGATGTGTCCTTTTCAGTGTTTGGATGCGTCAACAAAAGTTTGGCCCTGATACAAAGAATATAGATCATGTATAATAATCTTAGTTTAAGAACCCAGAAGCATTTTTGAGATGCTCAGTGCATTTTAGAGATGGCAATTTGTGTTCCGACCAGATCCGGACCTGCTAATTTAGGATTTGGGAGAAATCTTGTTATTGTTGGATTGGATTTGGATTGACATTTCTAACTGATTAACAAACTCATGTCGGCTCGTTCTTGCTATCCAACCTACAAACCCAAACAGCACAACTAATTGCCCTATGACCCGCTAGCCAACCCTAATCTGAACCGGTGCTGAAAGGTTGGGGGTTCACCCTTTTTAACTTCTAGTTCGGGCTTATGTTGACATTTTCAACCCGATTAACAAAAATTGTCAGCTTCAGGTGCTCATCCCAATGCAATCCTTAGTCCATTTGCATAAATTATGCTAGGTTTAATCTGGCCATAGGACCATATAGTCAGGGCCTAATACAACACAATGTGGGCTATACTTTGGTTGGATAGGTACATGCAGATTGACCCAGCTTGCTTCCCAGTTCCTACCATTAGTCTATTCATTGTAAATTTGCACAGAAAAGAAGACTCACATGGACCCAAATCCAAGATCAATCTACACCACAAGATTTTTCTCCATTCAAACGAAAAACAAAAGTAAAGTATAGCCATTTATCACTAGCCAGATCCACTTTAGGACCATTTTCAATGAAACACAAGGCAAGTTCGTGGGGTACCCCGGCCCACTAGGGTTTAATCTTTTTAAGAAACCCAGACTTTTTAAGGGATCTATCTTTATAAAAATATAAGTTAAGAATCTATATTACCAAAAGGAACAGTCCCAGATTTCAACAAAGGGATCTATCTCCTATCCCCCCTGGTAAGAATACTAGCTAGATCAAAGTACATTGGAAAAAAGGGAAGTAAAAAAGATGACTGAGAATCCTACCCAACAACCCCAAAGGGCTTTATTTTGTTGCTGATGATGAGTTTGCAGGCTGCTTTATTTTTATCACCTACTAGATTGACTGCCATAAATGGCTAATCAACAGACTCTTTTGGTATTAGTTCAGACCTGAAACTTTTATTTTATATACTCACTAGGCCTTTTTTCCTAGCTGGCCATGTCACACAAAAAAAAAAAAAAAAAAAAGATACTCAGAGAGCATACCAAGCAAGTAGTGCATTGGATATGGGCCAAATTCTAACAGCCTAATCCTATAAATCTATTAGAAGGTCACGTGCCTAACAAGCAAGTAGTGCATTTAGCTTATTGCCTTCTCCGAAGAGGACCAAAGGACAGAATCCATGAAAGCCATCCTTTTATCTTGGTTTTTTTTTCTAGAATTATGTATTTTAGTGTTCACATTGTCAAATTGATCATCCCATTTGAAATCCTTGATAAAAAGATAGATATAAAAAATAAAACAGCTAATCTTACACATGATTAATCGAAGGTAGGCCCGACCATAATTGGAGTGGAATTTGCCCAAATACGAAATAAAAGTGGGACATTGATTTTGAGCGATTCAGATTTTACGGTGGGCCTTATTCAAGAATTATATTAAGGGCCTGTGATCACTGCCAAGGTTTCCTCTCTGGCGCTGGTAAAGATGGCAGTAAACTCACTCAAAGGTTAGAGACTCTGATTTTTTTTGTAAATAGGGAAGAGACTCTGATGTTAGTCTTATACACACAGAAACTCTGCAGTGACTCATCAATCCCCCAAAACTTGCCTCGGACAAATACAGTATAAATTGATGACCATGACATAGATGGAACCTTAGCAACAAGAACAACTCTAACATGCACTCAAAATATGAAATTTAGACACTAAAGTGCCTGATTGCTCATGTAATTGAATAGCTAGGACCAACAAATAACCTAACCTTCGATGAAAATTAAAATCAAGGAAAGAAAATGGATGATGAATACCCAGTCCTCACCCTAATAATTCAATACCTATAAAGTCGAGCGGTCACCGACATCTCCACCTAATATTAAGCATCTCCACCTAATATTAAGCATCCTTCGGTGGAGATTATTTGACCATGAATTAGAAGAACTCTATGCAAGCAGACAGGCCCTAAACCACCCATTTGATGAGTCTGATAAATCAGCACTACAATCTACTCCATCCTCAATGAGGCCCACAACTAGAACAGCATGGATCCCTAATTAGCATTCCTCTACTCCAATATGGATTAGTCACTACAAAGCTTTGCTGTGTGCCAGACTAACACTGGATTCTCTGCCCTCATTGAAAACATGCATACCTAATTAAACTTTAAACTCCTGATTAAGTGGTTAATCAGGGTGCAAGCCACAAATTTCAAATAGAACTTTGATGGGCCAGGGACAGAAAACCACATTGCTTGGACAATCACAACCATCACTTTGGTGGCTTTTGATGAAAGTAAATGGATGGTTAAAATAAATAGTCAATCAATGTTCTGCTCACCATCCATTTCCCCCCTTTGAAGTCCTCCAGATGAAGGGCTGATATCGGCCGATCAATGCAAGTTCTTGAAGATCACCCATCCATTCTACGTTCTGCTGGATGAACGATCTAGATCGTCTACCAACATGATAAATTCTAATGAACCTTTTTTTCACATAAACACTTCTTAATACTTTAATCAATTCGAATAACATTGTTTATTAGAAATAAAACAGATATTCTTCAGCTCTGCTACAACTCTACTGAGCCACACTTGAATGTGGCTTTTGCCACCTCTTGAGCTACTAGTGGGATTAAAAATCCATTCAGAGGAACTCTACCTCAAACATGGCATGACCCAATTGCAGCAGATTCTGCAGCTCTTCTGGTTGCTGCTGATGGCTATCCATCATACAAGAAGATGGGGACACAGATCCTCTATCAAAAAAGGAAGAAGGGGAAGAAAACGGTTGGTGGGTGTATGTGATTTGTGATTCTGAGAATTTTTCAACCAATCCAGCGCCGCTGAGAGATAGAGATGGGCCTTTCTGCAATTGGGTTACTGCTGCCTTTTGCTCAAACTGCAATTCTTCTTGATTGCTGGCTTTGTGGTCTCTTGTCATCAACAAGGCATATGAAGATGCTGTTGGAAGACAGAGAATTCCATAAGAGAAAGGACTGTGTGTTGGAAATTAAAGAAAGATGGGCAATTACAAGCAAACCTCTTGTTTTTTCAGTTTCTTGATTTTTGTCTATGCCATTTTGTAGTGTTTTTCTAGCTGGTGAGTCTGATGTTGTTCCTGGTTGAGACTTTCTTCTTCGGCGGTTGTGATCGGCTAATCGCTTTCTGCAGCTTCTTTTCACTTCATCAAACTCTGCCAAAGCATGGAACCTACTCCATACATAAAAATATGAGAGACCCATGTTACCAAAAATTGAGAACCTGATTTTTTAAATATCATAAAACAAAGAAAATAAACATGGGTATTATTCACATCAGCACATTAAACATGGGTATTATTCACATCAGCATCATTTTCTTCATGGCCCAAATACCCCATCTTACAACATTAGTGTGAGAAAGTGGTATCTCTGTGTGAATGAATGTGAAAAGAGTGGACCTAAGGTACCCCAGATCAATATTGTCACCATCATTGTAGCCTTAATCTTATCCAAATGATCTATTTATATCCATCAAAAGATCCACCCTAACATGAGATTTTGGCTAGATAGAAGAACAGACTGTTCAACTGGGGGAAAACAAGCACACACCCCAAGTTCCACTTTGGCTAGATAGAATGAAAGTCAAACGGTTTTAAGTGTCTAGAAAGAAGAACAAACCCCAAATAAAGTTAAAAAAAAAAAAAATACAAACAAACAGAAGAAAGCAATTTTGGCTCTGATAGAAGAAAGCAAAATTGTGCGTGTTGTGCGCGCGCGCATGTGTGTGTGTGTGAGAGAGAGAGAGAGAGAGGTATTTGTAGTTCTGTAATTCCAATCAATGCTAAGGAAAGAGGAAAGAGGCAAGAAAATTCCCATTTCTACTGTCAATCCTCATTCACTCTACTGGTAAAAGAATAAAGAGAGATAATTATCAAGAGGTTTTGTTATCCTTTTGAATCAGCCCTAAATCAGCTCCACCTATAAGTTCTATTACCATGTTAAGTACCATATGCTTTCTGCAAAAGGAAAAAAAACAAAAAAAAAATTTGTACTTTCTTATATCTTTGACTGTTTATGCATTGCCGACTGATATATTAAATTTCTAGAGAAAAACAAGAATTACTCAAGAACTCATATCAAAGAGTAGTAGTAGCACACCAAATCCTTCCCCTTCCTCAAGCTCCATCATCAACTAATGTCGAACAAAACCTGATAAACTAAAACATGGGTATTGTTAAAACGTCTGTAAGTGTTTCATAGCATTTACATATCCATCTCTGGGATCATAGATTTTATTTTTTTTTTCCTCCTAGTTGCTCTTTTGCTATGCTAAAAGACTGCTCACTCCAACCACCAAAAAGAAAAGAGGCAAGCAAGCAGATCCCAAACATAACAAAAGAAAAAGAAAAAAAAACAAGGAAGCCATTTCTATTATAAAGCTTCATCTATTGCCCAAGGAAACTAAGGAGACAAGGAAATAGAGACTTGGGTTATGTAACTCTCCATTCAAGTACCACTTTTTGAAAGGCCAGACAACATGGGTTACTATAGAATATGGTTGAAAAGTTCAATAAACATAACACCAAACCCATTATATAAGCTCCCAGTCCCACTTAGACTAGGATAAAATATAATCATTTGATTGTTTTGTTTAGAAACATACAAAGTTCTAAGACTTGACACCAATTAAGAGATGATTTGTGTTCTCAAAGCCACAATTCTAACACATTGGATCCCAAACCCTAATTCCAATGCTGAAGTTCTTGCATGCCAAATAGCAAAAAAAATAATAATAATTCTTTTTACCTGCTGCATTGCTGGCAAAAGCGCTGTTCTATGCCACCAGCCAGAAGAACCTTGGTTGCCTTGGAATGGAACTCACAGACTCTATGCCTCCTGTGGTAATGCTTGGCATTGGTAAGGTCCACCTTGCACCCTTCTGCCTGGCACCTTGGGATCTGATTGGCCTGATAAAAGCCCCTGGACCGTCGAAAAAGGCGGTCGATCACCGCCGTCTCCCTTGACGAGAAGTAGGTCCTGTGGCCTAGATTCAACCCAATTCTACCGTTGCTTTGACTTCCCACATCCACCCCAAAACAGCCATCCTCCCTCTTCAAGAACCCAGTCTCAGCTACTGGGAAGTGGGTGATCTGAGCATAGGATTGAGGGAAATCGGTGGGTGGTGCAGGAGTAGAAGAAGTGAAATCAATATTGAAACTGGTAGAAGTTGGAATGATGAGAGGGTGGTTGATGTTGGGATTGTGAGTGTTGTTGTCCCAATCCCAAAACTGCTTGTGGGTGCCGTTTTCCGGGCCTACAAAGGACATGATGGAAGAAGAGGAGCTGTTCCAGTTCCCACAGACAGTTGCTTCTTCAGAAGTAGGGGAGCTGTTCATCTTCTCCCCATCAAAGTCCTAAGACCAACTGAGAAAACGAGGACAGAAAAGGAAGTTGGTTTTGCACCTTTTTTATCTTCCCTTCTCTTTTGATCTTTCATTGAAATGTAATGTCAATATAATGTGATAAGGAAAGACCAAACAGGAACAAGAGAGAGAAAGAGAGATCTCTGAGATATCACTATGTAGTTCTCCCTTTTTTACTTATCTTTACTCCTTTTATCACGGTTGTTTGTCACTTTGTTACAAGCAGCAGACCCAAATAACCACTGTAAATGGTGGGGCTGTAAATGGGTGGACGGTGAAATCAATGCACACCCGAAACTTCCTATTCCTAGCAAGTTTGGAGGGAGACTGGGAGAGAGAGAGAGAGAGATGCTTGTTATTTTTTTTTTTTCTTGGAGGGAGCTGAGTAGGCTTGCTTTTATTGGAGGGCTTGGAGCATTGAAGCATTGGAGATGATCTTTAGCCATTGAGCTTTGAATACCTCTAAGGAGCACTTCAATTTGTAATATAAGAGATGTAGGATGATTTTCATTGGTAATGGATTAAATTGGATCAGGCCATCAGGTCTTGTGGATCAGGTTCAGCCTACTTTAGGACTTGATTGTAAACATAGGGTCTATCACTTCATGTGAGTCTTGGTGATTTTGTTTTCCACAAGTGATGGAGACTGTAGATTTCATTTTTCACAGTATTGTTTTTATTATTTGGTGCAGTGAGATATATTATACTGTAAGATGTGTTTCTTTTCTCTGCTCTTGTACAATATGAAATGGTTTCCCCCTAAAAAGGGTTTGACTATTTGAGTCTACTTTGTAACTTTCTTTACTTAAACCTAAAGCCACTGAAAAATGTTAACATAAACTGAGGAAAAATTTATTCTCACTCGTAATTTATTTTTATTTTCCATGGAACATGAGAACAAACATTCCCTAATTTTTTTGTATTTCAGTGCAATATTTTTTTATCAATCTAATTTTTTTGTAGTTCAGTGCAATAGTTTTTTACATGAAAGAAAAAAAAAGAAAAATTGAGTTGATTTTCTTCACTAGAGAGGATTGCAATTTCATATGGGAGAGGATATAAATGCAAGATTCCTCTCTACCATGAAAATGGAGATTTACAAAGTGCATAATCTTATTGTCGCACAAACATATTTTTAAAGTCTCGTTTGTTTTATGTAGTTGAATTCCTAAAACTTTAAAACTCGTATTTCTTAAAGTGGTCAAGATGGAGAAACAAAAGTGAACATTCAAAAATTATCATCAAATAATCTCCCCTCCAATAGAAATTGATTAAGGGGAGGTGGAATACAAAAACCCACCATGCTAATAATTTGATTCCAAGGAAGGTCAATGACTTATCTAGATCTTTGTATTATATCCGTCACCCCTACTCTCACCCCTACTCCTTTGATAATCTGTTGATGAAGCCCAATTGACTATGAGTTCCTATGTATCTAATTTCATACTAGCAAATAGCTCTAAGGGAATATGTGTTTGCATTAGAGTATATAAGAATTGAATACATAAGTTCATGGTCAAATGAGTTCTACCAAATTATTAAAGAGGCAAAGTGAGAATAATACAAGATCAAGAGTGAAGAAAGCAATGCTGCAATGTAGATGAGGTCTTAACTTCCCTAGGATTTAAATTACTAAGGCAATGGCTAGGTTCGTTTCTTATCTTCCCTTGACTCACTTTTCATTAAAGGAGAGGTTATTAGATGATATTTTGTTTTCTCACATTTGATCTTGATTTCGAACCACTCGTGACATGAATTGCCATGCATTCAATTCTATATATTCTAAGCAAACAAACAAGCATAATAATTTGTAAGAGTCCATTTAACCAGGAGTAGAACTAAAAAAAAGGGAATTACATAAATCTTGAAAAATCCCCTTGTGTTATGAGAAAATCATGTCCCCCCTGCCCCGCGCCCTCTTGCTTAAGATGACCTTTTCCCCAAGTATTGGAGGTTCAGGCTAGTAGTATATTAGTTTTTATGCCGACAATAACCACCACGTAGTTAAGTGCGGAGTGAATAACTTCGGAAAGCATCTAATTAATAAGCCCACCCTAAAATAAGTGATCTCCTATGTCAACTTCTCCAAAACCTTCGATAGCACAACCTTGATAGCAATGAGTTCTCTTCACCCGACAGTGAGATAGAACAAGAGAAGTCTTAAGAATCGATAATAAGGTCAACGAGATGTTTATGATATCAAGCGGGAGTACAATGATATATACTGCTGATGCATTCTAACAAATCCATGGAATCCAGCGATATGAGTCTTCTCCCTATACGACCTAATCGACTTGGTTGAGCACTCATGACTCACCTCCAAAATAAAATAAGAAATCCACATAGTGGCCGCTGGTTCCGCCAATTCATTAACAAGTTTAAATGTATTCAATTCTATCTGCAATTGATCATTTCTTACTTATGTATAAAACTACAGACATTACAAAAGTTCTAATCCTAACCCAAGTTTTATACTCCTCATGTTTGCTCTACCATTGGCCTACATATAATCAATCCATACTCTCCCTATCCTCTAAATTGGCATTTAGCTCCAGTGTAATGCTGATCTAACCATCAGTCAATGTTGATATAAATCACAGAAACCTATATACTTTAGTGCTATTTAAACTTAACTAGTGGAAGGTTGAAACTATCAAATTAGATTGACATTTCGCTTTCCAAGAGAGCAATGGACAAAACTTACATCAAAACGAGGTTATACGTTTCTAAATTATGCATGCCAATTTAGTCCAGTCCAAGTGACCCCATCAATCTTCCAAACCCTGAATAGACTTAGAGACCTAGTAGACCTATAGCAACCATCCAATCAGTAGACACCACATTCCAATTACAGGGAATCATTCACACCCTCAAATGGTCAGTGCTGCTTCATGTTTGAATGGGAGGACCATTTGGACCATGGCCCACTTACCAATAATAATAGAGCACAGATTTTTGCCTGCTCCTGAGGTATATCTTATATGGCAGAGCTTCATCTTCTTTTCCTTGGCCTTTTATCTTCTCTTTCATGGATTTTTCTCTCTTCCTACTTTCTTTTGCCTCACTGGCCTTGTAATTCTGTCAGAAGGTTGATGGTGATGGCTGTACGATGGCTGTAGAGAGAGAGAGAAAGAGAGAGAGAGAGGGAGGAACATGCATTTCATGCTTTTCAGTTTCCAGTTCTTTGGCTGACGTTTTTTAATGCTTTTGCAACTCATGACTTCCTTTTTACCATGTCGGAGTAAGAAAGACTTATGAATGCTTTGTTGTTAGTCTTTCACACATTAAAATGAAAAAACATGCGAGGGAGAGAGATATATTCTATAATCTCTCAACTTCGGTGACGTTAATTATTTGTTATTTCCTGTAGTGTTGAGATTTATTTTTTATTCTCCAACTTTTCCTTTCTGTTAATTTACAATATAATATTGTTGATCAAATAGATTAATTTTACTTTTCAAATGATGCAAATTCCATCCACAGTGAAAAGTTTTGATTATTTTGGTTACTTGGATTTCAAAAACATAATTTCAGGCATGTTAGTTAGCACTTATCATTTTTTAGATTATTTTTTAATGGCTCCAAATTGATGGATAGCATGCATAGATTTTTAATTCAAACCCTAGTTTGGCACTTTACTAATATAGTAAAAGGTCAAGTAAAATCTCTATTTTTCAAATTAGATGTCATATCAAAAACACTTTAATTCAAAACTCCCTCCATCTTTTAAAAAAAAAAAAAAGTAAAAAAGATTTCATAATAAACAACTAAAAATAAAATACCATAATAATGCACTTATATTTTATTCTTTCTTCAAAGTCAACTTTACTTTACTTGACTCCATTCGTAGAGTTACCAAACTGTAACCTAAACCTAAACCCTAAGCTCCAAACTCACCCCAGCTTTTTGGTTAGGTCAAGTTATTTTGGGTCGGGGATTTTATTTCCTTTCAATCCTCACTTTGCAAACAAAGATCAACATATGTTGGGTGGTTCTGCTGTCCATTTCATGGCATTGCTGGGCAAGGAGATTTCAACACTTTCCACGATAAAGTGAATTCATTGCATTGCCTGTTTACAAGACTCCTTTGAAATAAACTCTTGTCATTATCAGCATGTTTTTTGCTTGCATAGGAAATCTTTGATTTCTCTACTTTTTATACGAAATGCTTTTATGTTGACAAAATGAGATATAATCATTAATAAATTGAGAAATTCTTTTATGTTAAGAAAGTGAGATATAATTATTTTAATTTCACTTTTCTCATAGGGACAGTCTTATCAAATCATATACATGTATTAATTTTTTTGAATATTTATGAAAATAAAAAAAATGTACATATCACTCCTATGTGAAGTTGAGAAGAAAGAATGAAGGTGAGAGGAAGAGTTTTAGATGAGTTTGTGCACTTGTGTTGTTGGAGGGAAAGAGTTTCATCATATAAAGATGATGAAAATGGAGGAAGATGGTCCTACGAAATTGAGCAGAAAGGTGAAGGTTGGTGGGCTGGATCCTTGGATGAGAGGTGTTTTTGCGTGCGATGTTGAAAGGTAGAACAACTTCTTGAGTTCCTTTGAAACAAAATTCTTTCATAAGTTACATTATTTTATTTCTTGTTCCTTTTATCGGATTGGAATTCGAACTCACACGCTCTACCTCGAATATATTGGTAACCCATGTCCCTCATGAAGGACTGTTGTCTCATTATTTTAATAGTCAAATTTCAAAGCACATTTGTGTACGTCGGTAGAAAACCATTTCCGCTGTCTTTTTCTTCTAGTATAATTTTTTTTACCCCCATAGGAAAAACTTTTTATTCACAATATCAAGAAATAAGTTTAGAGCGCATGTGGTAAATAGAGAGGAATTAGAGGATACCTCCATTCACCTAGAACCCAGCTATCCTCAAAGTGGATTTCTAAGAGAGTTCCAAGTTTGGCAAATACAGTGGAATCCTACCATCTTTACTATGTGTGATCCAACGGTTATTTTTTATTTTTTTGTAAATTTCTCATAAATCATGAAAAATCTAGACCTAAGCTTTCACCTTCAAGCCATTTTTGGCTCTCTAGAGGATCTAAGCAGTTTGTATCAGGCACATGGGGCCCACAGGAATAAAATGTTTGATTTTTGGGTATGGACTTTTTTGCAAATGTCGAAATAAAAACTACTTTTTTATCATTTTGACACTTAATATAATAGTGACCCGTGGGGTGGTGAGCTAAAGTCTAATCTAACCTAAATTCAAGTCGGATTTTTATATCCAACCCTTGATTTGCTCTAAACTCATTGGAAACTTGACCAAACCCGCCCCAAATAGGAGCGGGTTTAGGCGAGTCTCCGTTTAATTGAACTCACCTTCATTATCATCCCCATGAATATCTTACATGTAAATTCATATTTATCTACATTAATTGGCTAGATGTCATGTGTTTCCACCTTGATTGATGTGAAACTTATTATGGTTCCATATATGGTCATGGTGTGACATTATCATGTGCAGATGCTGCGTTTCCTAGTCTATGATTTCTAGGTTTGTGAATCTCGTCCTTTGACAATTTATCATGTTAGGTAATCTTAAAACAACGTGCTCAGCATCAGAACATATAACTTTTTAAAAAATATCACTAAAAGTGTATAAAGATTAGGTAAAATATTAAGAAACATTATTTTTCCTTTTACTGTTGTTAAATTTCGCCTTCATCCCCTTAGCACGTCTCATTATAAAATGTCACTTCCAAAACCTGACACTATTTTATAAACATGAGTTATATTTTGAAAATATATATTTACAAGTCATAAATATTTCTATTTTTATTGAGAAATTTATTATTTTTTGAGATTCTCCCAATTATATCTTGGAGAATCTTTGGTTGAGAAAATGCCACCGACCATTTCTAATCCATGGCCCTTGATTTGGACAGCTTCCTATGTGTGGAAGACTAGAAAGAAAAGTCTCTCCACGCGTCTACCAAAATGGTTAAATGTAAAAGAAATGTTTTTTCATACGACCACCATTAGTTATGGATAATCCATCCTTATGATGAAAGTTGAGAAAATCCCCTAAAGTTTCTGTATAGGTACTTTTCTGTGATATTACAAAAGTTAATTGAATTTTGCAATATCATTTAAAACTGCATTGTTTAAAAAGTCAATGAACATCTTTTTTTCTATGTTTCGAGGTAATTTTGTGTGATATTGCCAAAAAAAAAAAGAAGTGATATTAAAAAAAAAAAAAAAATTACATGCACAGAGAACATCTGAAAAATTTTCCCAACTTTCGTCACAAGTCACTGGACGGACCCTCCGGAAAAATCGTCAAAGTGAAAAAAGTAGGAAGAACAAGATTGGTGTTCGTGCCAAATTCATAGGCACATGGGATGATTCACATCTATGGGGTACACCAACATTGGGAGGAGATCTAGACCATTGATCTCATGGGGTGTCATTGATAAACTTGCCCAGAAATTTCCAAATTGGAAGCTCATAAACATCTCACATTAGTCTTTTGTTCTATTTAAATGTGGACCATCGTCTACAAACACGTAATTTGCAGGTAACCTATGAAATGATTCAATATGTCTTTATCTGTCAAAGTTTTAGAGACATGGCCTACACATGATAGGGTTCATTAGACCAAGGGTCTAGATTATTGAATAATTGGAACTGTTTGGGGAAAATATATATGAAAAAAATATCTCAATTATTGTTTCATTTTGTTTATTGGTATGATTGGAAAATGATGATGGGGAAATTGACTTTTCTGAAAATATCAAGATAATATGCCATATGATATGGCTGATATCCAGGACACTACTGATATGGTGATGTGGGCCATTAGAACTATGAGTCCGGAACCCCTGAGTGTACCCCACATGCTTCCCATGAGTGAGATGTTTGGAACTCTGAATATCAAGCCCTTCAATTGATAATCCAAATTGTTTAAGATGAATGCCATCTCCCTCTTAAAAGTTTTACTTCAATAAGAATCAGTCCCACCATAAGATCGAGCACATAACTGTTAACATGATTAGCACGACTTAAGCATTATTAATGATATACACTAGTCATGCCATCAGTCATGTGTTTTGGATAATGGAGGGTGTCCCACCCCTTTGGGTTGGACAAATTCCTTCGGCCCCAGGGGGAGCAGGGTAAATCCCATGTGGCCCGAACGTGGTAGCGTAGTTTCGAACCCTCAACCTTCAATAGCAACCTGTGGTCCTAGGCCAACTGACCTATCCTCTGGGTTCAGCCATGTATGCTAATCATGCAATCATTCATATGCTTAATCTAACGGTGGGATCAATGCCCAGCCTCACACTTGTATTTCACACATCCCACTCACAGGACTCTTGTGGGAGACAGTCGGGGAGATCCGGACTCTAGAACTACCAGTGCTTTCTTAGATGGGTCCCACCACACGTCACTGATCTTGGGGCATCTTCAGGCCCGAATAGTCTTGGCATCTTACTGTAACAAATCAAAATCCAAACAGACATATATTCTTTACTGCATCGTTTCAGGGATCCAAACAGAATATTATTCGAGGGGAGGCCCCTCTGCTGAGAGCCAGCCTTGTGGGGCCCACCTAAGCATGACATGGAGATCAACATATTTCAAAACCCCCAACCCCGCTGTGTTTGGTGACAAAGGCTCAAATCATCCTGACCACTTGATCAATGGCGGAAAAGTTTTTTACCATCCAAAATCAAGTGCACACAAATCCATTCGGATAGATGCCAAACCACGAGGCTCGTAACTATCAAGGGGGTCCTTATTTTGTGGTCCGCTAGGATGAGGGGCGGACCCAAGTGGCCGCACTCACGTAATTTGAGAAACTCCTTCAATAATATCTTAGAACTTCTATTTTATTATTTGACTTCTTCCATTGACCATTGCGCGCACCACCCAAATGAAAATCCTTGCTCCGTTGTTTCTAGGATGAATCATTAATGTGGGCACACCACCCAAATGAAAATCCTTGCTCCGTTGTTTCTAGGATGAATCATTAATGTGGGCCTGTTTAGCATTTAGGAGCGCTGGCACTCGGCAGAGGGGTTCCCAATGGGCCCCACTAATTGATGATAGACATAGGTGGGCTGCAATCCTGTCCATGGGATCTTTGATTAGTCTGGCAATGGGGGTAAAATGGGGCAAGTTGGGTCCTTATCATCCGCATGCAACATGCCTGAATCTTCTATTCACCGAACTCGGATCTTAGTGTCTCGCCCACGTTACCCTCGGTGGAGGGAGGAAAGCTTTACCTTGGGGCCTGTTAATGAAAATCCACACCATTCAAAAAGAAGTTATCTAGTCGGGTGAGATATCCCAAAATTTTACCGAAATGGAAGTTGATGTCACTGTAAAAATGGACATACATAAAATTGTGTTAATCATTATTGATCATATGTTTCATCTTATGATGAGAGTCCCATTGAAAGAGAGGGCATTCATTTTAGTCTACAATGATTTTCAATAGGTGGGGCCCATATTGGAGTTCCATGATCTGTAATCAGGTATGGATGCAGCGTGTGGGTAAAATAAAAAATCATCTTCATCATATTTGACTACATGAAAGGTCTGATTTCGAGTTAAGTAGATCTGGAAAAGGTGAGCATACTTTCTTGTGGGCCAACTTGGCGATTCAACCCAGGGAATTGAAAGATCTCCCCCTCCCTTCATGGCTCCACCCCCACCTATATATGTTGGTGAAGGCTCAAATCATCATCCTAACCACTTAACCAATGGCTGATAAGCTTTTACTGTCCAAAATGAATAAAAAAATCGGTCCAATAGTCCAATACATTCAGATGTGTGTAAAACTAGGGATCAACGGCCCACTGGATGGATCATAAGGTGGGCCCTACTAGGTATTTAGGCAAACGGTGATCACCTTATTGTGGGCACGGGTGCTCATTGGAGGTTTCTCCCATAAAAATATTATTATTTATAGGTTCTACTCGTGTAAATGAGTAGTTGGGTATGGATCATACACAAACAAATTCTAAAATCAAAATTAAGTAGGGTAAGTCCACTATAAGAACCATGACTCCGAAATACAAATAGAGAAAACTCTGAAGGGAAGAATCTTATTTTCAATCATATTTTCATTAGTCATTTTAACTCTTTTGACAAGTATAGAAAAAGAAATAAGCTAAATGCTAGTCATCTAAATACCCAAAAAAAAGAAAACAATGGACAGGTATCCTAAACTCAAACTCACTATATTCTACTCGAAAATTAGTCACAACTTTGTTAATATGGGTCAGAATTGTACAAACTTGATCTCCATGGAGAACTAGTTGAATAAGGTATACAAAGGATCCATTTTCATGTCATTCTAACATTCTTTGACAATGAAATTTGGACAGCATTGAAAAAACAAGGCAAAATGTAGACTAATTTAATGAAAGCCTCAACTATAAAATCCCCATGGACCATGGCTTCTGAGACCTGGTGACATGGTCGAGACATGGACAGTTCCATGTATATGGGCCGTATTAATGGAGTAATTTTGTATTCTATGACCTATTAATTGACTTAGGGCTTAGCCAAGGGCTAAATTGGGGATCTTACAACGCCGGACTCAATGGAGCCCAAAGGGTCAATCTAGGACCCAGACCGCAGGTTCAAAGCTAACCACATTCGATCCTTCGTCTCGCAAACTTAAGCTAAGCTCAATTTCGAGCCATAAAAATGAATCCTTTCTTGGGCCAGGACCCAAGCCCATGTGACTCTTGCCCAAATCCAACTTTTTGAGAGCCCTACTTGTGCCCAACTTCATCATGCCCTTTCAGTTCCTTTGGAATCAAGGATGGGTTGCTTTCCCTTGTTTTTTTTTTTTTGTTCCTTTCTTTACATGACAAGCTGAGTACTAAGACATGTGCTTATTATAGATCTAATATGAATCTTTTGATTTGTCCTACTTAGCTTTCATGATTATGGTCTGAGATATCATTCTCTGCTTTCTAAGACTCATGCAAATGGCAAGAACGGATAGAGATGGAACATTATCTCCTTTTCTATCTGATAAGGGATAAGAGACATCTTCTATCACCATTTCGGTCACATGGGTGAGTTGAATTTTATGTCATATCCACATTATGTCACCCAAGAATTATATGAGAGGGAGCGTTAGTGGCAGAGAGGAGAGGAATGTAGCTAAACCACTTCCTAAAAGCAGGCAAAGAATCCACAGGAAAAGACATGGGTCCATCAAATCCAAACCACTTGTAGATATTTGTTTTTCCTTTTCTAGAGAAAAATAAGAGAAAGGAGCGTGAAATTTCATTCTTCTTTCTCTTCGTCGTTTCATCGAATATCTTCATGGGAACTACCCCAACACAGATTTGTGGCTCATTGCTTCTCCAAACTTCTTACCAGATTCCACTGTATTTTTCTACTAGGTCTTCTCCAAATTTCTTACTTCTCTCTTTTAAGGGCTTTATTTTGAAAACCCCTGGGGCTTTCTATGAATACAGTTAAAGGATCGGTTTAAGGACTCTGAACCTGCATTCCATTCTTCTTTCCACTTGATTCCTAATATCTCATTGCAATGGGAAAAACGCATCTCCACGAGCTTCTGAAAGAAAACAATAGCTTTTTATTCTCAATAACTACATCCACGAAAGACGCTGCCAACTTAAAATACTAGTAGCCCAAACTCAGCTATAATCCAAAAGATGAAAACCCATCACCCAAAATCCCAACTTTCTAAGTAATGTCTGTAAAAATCCCTACCTTTTACCCTTCTTTGATTCAAACCCAACAAAATTCCCTCTTTTCGACTTCCATTCACCCAACCCTATGTCGTAATTTCAATCCCATCTTCATCAACGTCCATTCCAGAACAACAGGGAATCAATTTCTGTTTTCAAAAGCGATCATCTTCCTCTTCAAAGTTGAAAAATCCAAGCTTTGGGTTCTTTAACTCATTCGTGCGAAGAATGTCCCCATTTAATTTCAACCAACACTGATTGGGGATGAGGGGGGTGTAGACAACGGCAAGGGGAAATAGAAAAGGGAAAAGGGGGAAAAGAGGAAGAAGACAAATGGGGAATAAAGGGGTTTTGGTGTTTAGTAGACACGCAAGGATGGTCAATATCGACTATAGCACTAAAAGAGAAAAAAAAAAAATAGAAACGTAAAGTCAGGCCCCCTTCTGTTTGCTCATTTTAATTGGGCCCAAATCAATGTAATGCCCATGTATGAGGGTTTTACTCGTTAAAAACCCTTCTTTTTATAATCTTAAAACTTGAAAGTGGATTTGTATAACTGTCCCCTTCTTTATTTTCTTATTTAACATCATGTTGTCAAGCTATTGTAAAATTCTTTTGAACTTTCTCTGCTTTCATTACGTGTGCCCCACACATAAGGATGTAAATAAATTGCATTGAGTTCAAATAATGGTACATTCACATCAGGGGCCAAGTGAGGGGTGCCTAGCTATAAAAAAAAAAAAAAAAAAAAGAAAAAAAAAGAAAAAAAAGAAAACAAAAAAACAAAAAAAAATTCTATTTAATGTCTAGCCAACAATATGGTGGGCTCCTCAAGGAAAGATTTTTAACTACCCTATAAAGTTTAAACCATATTTTAGAAAAGTTAAAACTATCTTTTGACATTATGCTCACAAAATGAATCTCCTCCAATTTAGACATTTTACTTCTTGTCTCTCATGTCTTATGACTCCACATTTTTAGCATTACAAACAAGAAAAATTTGCATTTGATTATCAACTTGTGCAAACATTTACAAAGATTTTGGCCTTGATTTAAACATTTCAACTAAAACCTTTTTAATTTCAGAAAGTTTCAAGAGAAGGAGGTTTTTACAGATGTATATGCATCCTTATCCGAGTGGTAAGGAGCAACAATTCTCACATGGTTCTACACAGTTCAAACACTGAGAACGTCACCTCTTCCCACGTGTGTGAGCTCCCTTCCCACTTGTGTGGACTTTCTTCCCATGTGTGCAGACTCCTTTCCCCCGTGAGTGGGTAATCTTCCTATATGTGCGAGGGACTCTCACTTGGGTCCCAGCAACCTTGGTCGGTGTAACACCCCAATTCCAAATACCAAGATTTCCGTCAAAGTACCTGAAGTTGGCGCGCTACTCCCCGGAAAAATCTGAGAACTTCCAAGATAATAGGTCCGCAATGAGGTCCAATTTAAAACTTTTCACCAATATATAATCAATAGTTGAAATTCCGGAAGCATAAATAATAAAGTAGAAGCAATTGTAATAACAGCGGAAGCATAGTGTATCATAAAAGATATATCAAATATAGCAACGCTAAAGTCCAGCCTAATCTCAAAGTATTACTATGAAAATTTATTACATATTCGAATACCACCCTGCTCACTACATAATCACTCAAAACCTACTGGAAAGGTACTCTCAAGCCCCATGAATAGGCACTCCATCATCCAGCTCAACCTCTTGGTCAGCTAGCCTCAATCCATAATCTCTTACTATGGGCGCCTCACGAGCGCATCGTCCTCGTAGTCGGGGTCAACACCTAAGCACCAAGATTGGGTCAGATCTAAAGATCTGGTAAGTTCACAGTATACAAGTAACATAGGATGTATCGAAAGAGTAAAGACAATCATATAATCATGAGAGTAGCAGTGCTACATAATCTAGGCAATTGAGTAAGATAAAGCAATTAGAATCAAGATAATGAGATATTTAATCTAACAAACTACAACTGACACATTCACACAAGTTAGATACCGTGGGTTATTATGCCGCGGCCTTCCCATACTGAGCACGGTCGCGGTGGGGAAAAGTAATAAGTGTTGGGGAATGACGAGCCCCCCAAATAACACTCATCCATCTCAACACTCATCACTCAACACTTAAAAGACCGGACCCGATATCACATCGTCCGTCTGAACATAGCTCATCATGATAGCCCACTCAACACTCATAATAGCTCCTACCAGTGATGATCAATCAACAGACTGAGTTTAGAACAACTGAGTGAATGTTAGTGCCAACTCAGGGAAATAAATACAGGTCTGTTTCTGTCTAGACTTGCCTTGCGCGAACAATGTCCTAACAAGTCCCTAAGAGGTCCAAGCACAAGTCTAATCCATGGAACACAGTCCAAGTCCAATCATTAGATCCATACTAAGGTCCATCAAAGCTATAGCCCTAGTTTAAACAGTCCAGGGGAGATTATAATCTCAATCACATACCAATCAGTCCATTCTCATCCACAATGAGTCACAAGTCCACATAAAACTAACCTCTTCATCCCAAGGCATCATCCATCCAACTAGGCCTTATGAGGGCCCGCCTAGACACAGACATAGGTGGTTGATCACCCAATCACATCACCGGGTCACCTCTAAGTAATCCTAAGTTCAAGTCCTCCATTTTCCATTTAATTAACAAGTATAAGCAATAGTAAGGATATAAGAGTGACAGTAATGCAATAAGTACATCAAACCTCCAAGTAAGGGAATCAAAGGGAAATATCGAAAAGTCCATCCTGAGTAATGGTCCACATTCAGGTTCAGGTCCGTATTAGTTAAGTTGATCTCTAAATGAAGTCTTAGATGTCAATGGATACTGTGTTTGGTGCTGCCGAAGTTATGAGCATTTTTTACGATAATTAAGGATCGAATCGACATCAAATCTAAACCCTAGACCCTACTTGGTAGTCCCCACGAGTCAAGGTTGAGCCACATCATTCACTCGTGCTTGGCACATCAATAGAAGTCTATTTGGATAGTCAATGGACCCCACAATCAATCACAACCTCAGAAACTGAAATCTGGGAGAAAAGTCACTATACATAGTGTGCCCGGTCAACCCCTGGCCTGGGTGGTTGACCCTGCACACCAGGAACAGTAACTAGTCATCTGGCATGCAATGACTTAATTTTGGAATTCTCAGTGTGTCCGGCCGACCTCCTGGCCTGGGCGGTTGACCGCACACACTGGAATTATGGAATAAGGGCATTTTCCAATTTTCAGCATTTCCTAGAAATCCTTTTGTCCCCGGTCGACCTGGCATAGGGCCCGATCGACCGTGCACACTGAATTCTAGGCCTAAGGGGAAAATTTAGCTCCCAGCTATTTCTTGCAGTATCTATCTACCCGGTCGACCTAGCACAGGCCCCGGTTGACCGCGTACACTGGTCTGCCAGGCCTGTAGGGATTTAACTGGGACCTATTCTTTCTTAAGTTTTTATGTCACCGATCGACCAAGTACAGGGCTCGGTCAACTGAGCACACTGAACCTGAGATTTTCTCAGAGTTCTTAACTGGGACTTAGATTTTTGAGAAACAATGTCACCGCCTGACCCCACTGCAAGCAGGTCGACCGAGTACACGTGCTTGATGCAAAATTCAGTTTTCTGGAATTCATCATCTTCAATCCCATTTTCAATCAAACCACCTCCAATCACCATATATCACATAAACATATAAAATTAGCAAAAGCACTTTTATAACCATCCATCCATCATCAACCCGGACTATTAATCTTCTAAATGAGATAAACCTATCCATCAATGGCCAAAAACCAAGAAATCAAGCTCAAGAGGTAGGTCTACTCATTTTTAGCATAACTGAGATGGAAATACATAATCAATAATAGAAATTATGCATTCTTTGCTAAGTGAGTATATTGCACTTGCCTCGATCCAATAGCAAGAAGATAGAGAGAGAAAATAGAGATCCAAGTTCAAATTGAAATCCAAAGCTCCTATGGTCTTCCACACACTCAAACAAATCCCAACTACTGCTCCTAATGCCCAATCTACAAGAGAATTACAATAAGAAAGAAATCTAGGGAAAGGAAGATGGACTCCTAGGGAAATTGAACTATAGGAGGTGTAGATTACCTTTTTCTTGTATTGGAAGAAGAGACTAATAACAGGGAGAGCTCCTTAGGAGATTGTAGTGGCAAAAATTGGGGCAATCTTCTTCTTCTCCTTGTAGCTAGGTTTTAGAATTAGGGTTTCTAGGGGGGAAATGAGAGATAAATGAGAGATGAGAGTGAATTAGGGCTTAGTTTCATTTCATTTACAATGGTTTAGCTTATATAGGTAGGGTTGAGATGATTACCAAAAGGGCCTTTTAGTTTGAAAAGGAATGAGGATAAGGACATGGGCAATTTGATCATTTGTAGAGGTTCTAGAATGTTCTCATGTGGAAAACCCCTCCTATAAAACCTTATTTACTAGCTAGGGCCTCTAATAGTTAAAAGCCTATAAAAATTATAACAGACACCTTACTAATCCTGTAAAATACACAAAAGCCTAATTCCTAGAAAATAGACTAAGACTTAGAAAAATATCTATCTACCCTTACTAATCCCTATTAATTAGTACCATTATACTATAATTACTATAGTTTATAATATTCAAATTCAAAATGAAGGCCCACAAAGGGTGGGGCCTCACAGTCGGGGTACCAAAAAATAAAGTACTAGAAAAAAAAAGTTTGATTTAAGCGATGAGAACCACGTGTAACAACCCATTCAATTATAGATACTAGGCTACCTCTCTTGCATAGACCTTTACATGTGCTTCTCCACGTTTCGAAGAGATTAAGGATGCCTGATCCTACTTTAATATAAGTTAACAAACAATTACACAAGAAACTCATCATTGTTACTTGTTATGAAATCAAGTTGGCATGAAAGACATCTAATCCTACTTTAATAAAAGTTAACAATCAATTAAATGAGAAACTCATCCTTATTACTTGTTATGACACCAGTATGGCATGAAAGACTAATGTGTCGGAAAAAAAAATCTTCTATTTATTTTTGTTTTGTAGAGCATAGAACCCTTCTCTTACCCTTGTTAAGGGCCTATTTCTTTACTGAAATTCAAGGAATTCTTATCTGGGGAATTCCTGACTTCCCATACATAGTGGAATTTCTGGATGCCCCCCTTGGACTTGAGTATCCAGGAATTCTACCAAAATGCAAAGAGCATGGAATTCCTGAATTTTCAAAGGTCATTTGGGACCTTTCACGTGATTGGAATTCCTGGATGCCAGACAGGAAACAAGGGGTTTGTAAATGCAAGTGGACATGATGTCACATCATATCCCTAAAATCTCAACATCTAGAATTCATATAAAGAATTATAATAAAGAAACAGCCCTAAGAGTTTAGTGTTTAAGTACAAATACAATGGAAGAAAAAAATGTACCTATATCCTTTATTTAATGTGCATGACTGGCCCACCTAATAATTGGTTTACCCAAGTTCATATTAGGCCTACTATGTTAAAGGTTGATTGAAGAAGAAGAAAAAGACGGGGAAAAGCTATCAAAATCCAACATTGAACGATACATCAAAGCATAAGAAAAAATCATGGACAGAGACCTCTCCATGTTGGCTAAATGCTCACTGAAAAACTTCTAGGAATTTAGCCTTTGACTTTGAGTGTTGGGAATTTTTATAGGAGTTTTATGTGTTGGAAACTCTTGGTGGTAATGTTAATTGATATCGATAGAATTCCTTATTTGATTAGAGAAACTAAAGAAATTCTAGAATTTGGAATGTCATTTTTAATATTTCAAATTCTCCAGATTTCATCATCCTAAGTGTTGGGGTTATTTAAGAATTTGAGGAATTTACAGGGAACAACTTTGGGAGGATTATAAACTCTATCCAATAGAAATCTCAAAGGGATTATTTGTACATATGAACATACAGATTGAGTTCATAGGAATTCATTATGAAATGAGCTCTATTGAAGGATTGTTAAAGACGTTCTGGGTAAAGGATATAAGTGCAAGAACCAATGAATGGTGGCTTAGTTGACTAAGGACTCCACGCCTAAGAAAGCGGAGAGGTTTTGTGGTTGACACTTACCTTCTTTGACCACCTCCCATAGTTTACCCCATGCATGTGGATATAAGGGTTTGCATGTGCCCCTGGGGATTAGTTCTCAGCTGTCAAGAATCAAGTGTCTATCGGGCTCAGGGCTAAAGGCTCTTGGGCTAGGCGGGAGATACCCTGGGTTATAAAAAAAATAAAAAATAAAAAGAAAAAGGATATAAGTGTAAGAGGATTAAGGTGGAGATTTAAATGAGACCCAGACTTTCCTAGGAATTGAATTTTTAAGGCGATTGCGAGATATTGGTTTCCCTTCTTCCCTTTATTCAATTTTCATTCAAGGGAAGAATACTATTTGACAGTTATTTTTCAAAATTCATCTGTGGCTCTCTATCTTTAACCAGTTGCAAAAACTGCAATATTAGTGGCCATTTGGCCTCACACATGATAGGAAATTGGGTTCTACAAATGCAAAAGTTACACATATGAAACATATTACTGTGTTTGTCAAAATCACCATTTTCACATGAGTAAATGAGTACGTTCAACAATTTTTTATGTATTTGAATTTGTGATTTTTTCACAAGTTTCTCATGATCCATGAAGAATTATATAAAACTAATCATTCTAATATTTACCATTAATACAAGAACTTTGAACTGCTTTAATCAATAACCAGGGCCCATAAAAGTGCAAAAAATTCACATCTATAGCTTGGGTCGTTTTACAAACTACTCAAAATTTACGAAGATTTAAGATAACCAACCACGTTCAAGAACTTAGAGGTTGTTAGGTTAACAAATAGGTTGAATGGTTTGAATTGCAAAAAAGGGCCCCACAAGAATTAAAACATTAAGGTGGTAGATAGGGCCCACAGGAAGGCAATCACTAAATAAGAAATTATAGTAGTGCCTTTTGTAAGACATTTTGTTGTAAAAATGTTGGTGAGTAAATAGCCTTATTTACACACCTCATTTAGACATCACATGAATAGATGAGCACAAACGGGGGCTGGGAAAGTCTTTGAGTTGACTATTGAGAGTCATCTCTTTTTTTAATGGACCGAGTCATCTCATTTTAATGGTTGTTTGCATTTTGAACTATTTAATATGCGCATTTAATTTTAAACAATTAAAGTATATTTATAAGGAATTATGCATGAGGTTTGGAGTCAATAATTTAAAAAACCATTGACCTCAAGGATGAAATGCAACCATCTCAACCGCTTGGCCATCAGTTGATTGATTATATAATGTCTATCAAAACATTGTATTAAAAAAGCTTTGACTCCTCACGACTCATAGATGAACTATGTTGTTTCTCCGCATGTCAACATGACTTAGGCCAAACTTGTCAACTAAAGCCCAATTAGTGCTTGGGACATTGGATCTTGAAAAGGTTGTAATAGTGGCCCATAGTCTAACCTATTTGCACAGAACAATTATGTATGATCTTTGTGGGCCCAGGCCCATAGGAATCAAAGGTATGCTATAAGAAGAGGTTTCAAAAAACTTGAGGTTGGGTCTAATGTCCAAGTGAATTTAGGCCCATCTATGTATAAGTGAGCCCAATACATTCTTGGGTTTACGTCCATCTTATCATGATCCACAACATGGGTCTTGTGCCCAATAGAGTTTTGACATTTTTTATGCCAACATATGGCTGGAATAATGTAATTTGAAACTTATATTTAATCTTTTACAATTGATATTTGATCTAACAAATTATGTAAGGTGTAGTATTCCTTTCTTTTATTTTCCTCATTGCGGTACTTTTCTTGCATAGATAAATTTATTAATTTGAATTGTTATTATGAATGCATCTAGATACATATATGTTTATGTTTTATAAGTAATGGATTCATTTAAAACTATTTCTAAAACTACTTTTTAAAAAACACGATTATCCTGAGTCCCCGTTTTGACGTTATCTGAGTCGATTTTTTTTGTATGGGACGAGTCTAGTCGAGTCGAGTCCGAGTCATGAGTTTTTCAACCCTATATAAAACTATATAATTATTATGTGCCCGAATTATTTATATATAAATAATTGCAAATAAATAACTTATAATGTTTAATTACATGTAACAAACATGCCTGTAAATGCCAGCAACCAAAAGAACCCAAACAATATTAAATATTGTAGTTCCTTCATATGAGGGTGGTACCATGAAAACTTGTTCTAAATGAATAACCCGAATAATTCAGTTGGTACTTGGTAGTAGTCCGCTTGATGAGAGAGGGTCAACAATGATGATGCCAAGGAACCAGTTCATGGTAAAATTCAGGTTGGTCTATATATGATATTTTTTGGTCCAATAATTTGGGCTGCTAGAAGTCTTTTGGGTCTATGCTAATATTTCTGGTCACCAATTTGCTGTTGTCCTCAGTAAATGAGTCCCCACAAAGTAAATGGTGATGGAAGACTTCTAACATTGGATTCTTGCCCTTTTCAAATACAATAAATAGCCCTTGCAGGAATGCCAAAGTTCTTGGTCTACATGGGAAGGTGGTTGGGATAACAACCAGGGCAAAAAGGTTGTAGCTGACTAGTCCATGCAATAGTTAAATTCTCCTGTAGCTGCATTTAAGATAACCAGTCTTTTCAACTATCATGTTTGTTTGTAAGAATTCTGAAAATTCCTATGGGAGCATTTTTATGAACTCCCCTAGAATCCGGATTATGATTTCCCAAGAATCTGGATCCTCAACAATTTATCAAAAAAATTAATATACAATAAATGTTAAATTAGTGGAAAAATATAATGATTAAATAAAGAAGAAATGTATTTTCAGGTGAACTATATTTGTGTTTGCTTTGTAAGGTAAAGTAATTAAGTGAAATGAGCTGTTAATATTTACTTACTAGGGGACCAATTTACTTATGTCTTATGAAGTTAAAATTTTTTACTGCTAAAGAAAAGTAAATGTAGACTTTTGAACTTCACTTTCCAACTTGTTGCGGCAAACCAAACATCGGTAAACTTAAAAATTGACCGTTGATATTACTTTTTTGTAATTTTTACTATATCTCTTAAAAACAAACATTGCCTAGTATTTTGCCTGCTCTTTCCATGAGTGTGATGTGTGAAACTCCACCATGCTATTGATAATATAAACCTTTTAAAATGCATGCCATCCCCTTTAGCTACAATCCTCAAGTTTTACTCAATGGGAGGTGGTCCCACCATGAGACCGAGGACATGACAAATAACGTGATTTAATATAATATTATGCATTATTAATTATATGTATTAATCACCTTATCAATCATTGGGGGGGTGGCACTATTCCTATTGAAACAAATTTTTAATGTATGTCACTAGAGGAGAAGAAATTCATTTTGAATGGTTCAGAGTTTCAATAGCATGCTCCATGATTAAGTTTCATGCATCTCACCCGCAGATGGGAGACACAGGATCCATCTAGACTTATTTTCAAATGTCGTCCCTCACCTAGTTTCACAAATGCTCAAGTATAATATAACATTTTTTTAAAACTGGGTTTTGAGAATTCTACATGCCAAAAGTGATATTTCACATGGTTGATTTAATGAGTTTTCACCGTTTAAATGGGCGATTGAATCATTAACGGACAATAGCTACCATTGCCATCAAGAACTCTCGATATAGAAAATTCTCGTAAGAAATACTTCCAAACAAAAAAGCCACGTGGCTTGGATGAGATACCATGCAAGGGTAAATACTTATGTTATTCCTTCGTATCGTGGTGGATATAGATCATTATTCTATAATTTCTTTGGAATAATGCATGAAGTCAACAGAAGACTTGGAACTTGAACTCATTCTCATTGTCTAAGATCCATGACAAAAGGTCCGGCAGCAATGGGTAATGGGGTTGGAATTGCAGCAGTGGGTAATGGGCAAAAAGTCCCATCAAAGTCCCTACCTTGTGCACTATTATCAGGGATTTATTTTTGTGAAAGGAAGGTGCCTCTGCATTGAGTTGCCTGTGGATTGGCAGAAGATTTTTTATTAGTATCTCATTTGTTTCGATGCTTATCCTATGGTCATTATGCTTTTTTATATCTTTGAGTTACAGGAAAATCTCTCAAACTTTACTCCTATCATTCTAGCAAATATTTTTGCAAGGACTTGACCCACTCTCACCCCTTAATTTGGTGTCATAACCAGCTCAACAACAACTAGCACCAATACCATTTATACCAAAGTATTGAAAATAAATCACCATTCAACACCAACCTAGGTTTAAGTCTGAGAACAAAGGAGAATTTTCTCCAACAAATGGAGTGCGTCATGGATAAGGATTAATCAAAACAATCAACCCCACAACCTCATCAATGTCATTGACTTAGTAGCCCTAAAGTTATAAAAAAAACAGAAAGCTGACAGGTCTGGTCCAGTCCCCAGTCCACCCTCACATATTCAATGCAAAGTCTGCATATATTTCCATTCATGGGCTGTATCCTGACCTTAATCTAGGCCCAATAAATAAATGCACCTGACTTGTATAGGCATTGCCGGGTCCAGCAAGGCCCATGAGTGACCCATGAATCTCGACACTCCCTCTCCCTCTCTCTCTGTGGCAAACTCACAATGTAACCTGAGTCGTTTCGTTGATTTTGGACCGTACGATGGAGACCGGTCGCCAGGGCCGAGTCTGTTTCTACATGGGAGACATCATCTGGAAGATGATATTTGATTGTACGGCAGAATCAACTGGTGGGGCCCACTGCCTGTGATGCCTTGAGTGTTGGGGAAAGATCTGAGCCACAAGAATAAAATAATAGATGGTCCAAAGTTGAAAAAGTCTTCAGATCTCTTCTTCTTCTCTGCAAATGCCAGAATGACAGGGTCCTGAGACATTACCACTCAACTGAGTCATGCCTTTTTGGACCAGAATCATCCCCAGTGGACCAAGGTGGCAATTTGGTGAGCCCACTGGCTCATGATCCTTGTCTCTAGACCGTCCATTGCAAAACATTGGATATCAATCTTGGATGGAGATTAGTTTTTTTTGTCAGATGGGAACTTGCATTGTCATGTCTTGATTGTGTGGGGGCAGGATGACCCCATCAATGTTACCATATATTTCCTGTAAGATGATTTTTTTTTTCTTTTTTTGCGTAGGGGAAGATTTTTGGGTATAGTCTGTATATTTCTTTTAAGATTCAATCCTATAATAAGTAAATGATTAACCAGCATAAAAGTGTCCACGCACCGGTGGGCCCAAATATCATAGAGCTTGACTGCATATATTTTTATATATATAGTCTGTTCGTAGTTCTGTATACATAATTGCCAACAGTGGCACCCTTCCCAATGTAATTTTGATTTGACCGGATTGGTAAGTAATTAAATAAATAAATAAATAAAATGCTAGCTACCAGTTTGCAAGGTAGTTTTATACATTATGCATGGATGAGAAAATTGTTTTGATTTTTATTTCAAGCCACTATTCTATCATTTGCTATAATATATATTTGGATTTATTAAGGTGGGAATTAGTTCTCACCCATTAGATGAGAATTTTCAGTGGGGCCCAACTGTGGGTCTTATTTGGGGATGGAAATAGGGGGTGGAAAGATTTACGTGAGACCATCCCAAGTATCAAGTTTGGCCCCAGATCCTTCATCAGTGGCCCACAAGTTTAATGGCTTCGCATTAAAAAAAAGATTCAACCCTTGATCAAATGGTTTAGTCCGTTCAGATGTGTGTCAATCCTTGAAATCAATGATTACCTAGGGGTCCCTATTTGTACATAGTTTTGATGGTTTGCTAGGTGACGGAAGCATGTTCTCACCTGAATATTTTCGATTTATGTTTTTTTTGTGAGAAATGGGATATAAAACTACATTGATTTTCTTGGATAAAGAGGATTAGGGGTGTCAAACAAGCCATGCCCGCAGTTTACTCATGGCCCAGCTGTACCATGGGCCATGTGATGTCATGCCCAGGGGTGGAATTGGGAAATTTTCTTTAGAGAGGCTATAGTGTAATTAAGAAACTTTTGGCGTGGCCAGATGTAAAAATGCACAAAATTTTCTCTAATTGTCTTGAAAACATCTCATCTTGATGAATCCCTTGTAGTTAGGAGGTGATGAGCAAGGCCAGAACATCCTAGCTCAGTATGGTGAGGTGGGCTATATCCAACAACTCAATGGAATAAAAAACAAAACCAAGCCAAAAAAATGCATAAATGGTCCTGGTCATAGTATATTCCAAAGACCTTATGTAGCACCAAGGGGCCTTTTCGATTTCAAAATCTTGACATGGAGCCTACATATGAAGCCTGATAGCTAAATGGGATGGACCTGGACAACCTTCAGACTAGACGGGCCAACCCACTTGCTGTGGTATTCATGAGATCTGTTGATAAACTTTTTCCTCTGTTATAAGTCTTTGTAAAATTATCTTCTCTGGTACATGCAGATGAACTTTGCTGCTTTCTGCGATTGCTGGAACAGTAAAGATCAGTTGCAATTATTATTATTAGTATTGTTTTTGTTGTTGCTACCGATGTCATTGTTGTTGCTGCTGCTGTCTAAGAAAGGAGGATATTATATAAGATAGCTTGTAAATGCACACTAATTTTTGCTCTCCTCACACGGCATTTCTCTACACCTAGAGTTGCAAACAGGACGGTTCCGGATCGGGACCATAGTGGACCTGGAAGATGACCCATTTCTAAAAAATGGTTCCGATTTTTATTTGGAACCTGCTTCGTTGGTTTCAGACTTTATTCTGATTTGATAATTCGAATCCGAGTCCACCTAGAGAACTGAAATCTAATTCCAAAATCATTTTTAGTTTCTTTTTGTTTTTCATTTTTTTTAATTAAAATAAATATATCATTCAACTTATACCAGTGCATCAAGTCTACTGCCTCCAGTAATATACATAAAAATGCCAAAGAAAAGTTGATTTTGAGGTGCTATTTCCAATAACAAAGACTCATATACTAGGTTCATGGTCGGAACCTATATGGACCCGGAGAATCGGGTACTCACTTGCAATCATATCCACACCCACTACTTAAGTTAAAAAATTAACAAAAGTACTGTCTATACACCCCATTTTTCCTAAACTACCCCCTCTCTACTTCTCTTTACACTCCCTCTCTCCCGCACCCACCCCTCTCCCTCTCCCTCTCCCTGCCTCTCTTCCTTCCCTCCCTCTCTTCTTCCCACTCCGGCGGTGCTGTGGGAGGGGGCCATGGTGGCTGGGGGTGAAGGCAGGTGTGGAAAGAAGTTAGAAAAGAAGAGATGTCATTTTAGGTAATTTAACAAATGGGTATATCTATCATAGAAAGGTACAATGTGTTATCAGCTCTTAAAAGATAAACTTGCTCTCATTATAAAAAGATAAACTTTAGCAAGTGGGTGTTAAAGTCCGTAGCATGACAAAAACAACATCCAAAATGCCATCAGCAAACTTAACAGACTCAACCATTCTTCCTCGACGTCTTCGAAGGAGGAGTGACCTGAACAATAGAAGACGCGCGCGTATTCCTCTGCCAGTTTATGTCTTCTTGGATGGGGGATGGGAGATAAGTTCACAAGTTGAGATATCCCAATCCATGTAAAGCCGTTAATCCTACTCTATATAGACATCTAAAGAAAAAGATGCAAAAAAAAGGGCACATACATATAAGGTGGCCAGAAGTTGGCTACATGAAAGAAAAAAATACAAATACAAAATCTAACATGTAACAAGTTTCTCATTCGCCATATAGGGAGATAAAGCATGTGGACAAGGCAAAGAGACCCATCTCTCTCTCTCTCTCATACAACCCTCCTTTTTCTCTATGCAGGTATGTGCATTTTCATCGAGCATAAAAGGGCGTCAATGAGACTAATCTAGGCGTTTGTTTATATAGTCGAGTAAAAAGAAATAAAATTAAGTATTAAATCAAGAGAAAAAGAAAATTGGACAGAGTTAAAAGTAAAAACAATAATTTCATCCCAGCTATATTATAATCAGTGTCAACCAATAATTTGATGATTCAAAGGGGATACAAGTTTGCCTAATGGCTAAGAGAGGGTAATGAAACCTACCCATCCATGAATAGATATCCCCAAGATCTCCCATGTGATTCCCCATATATGGTCCATATTGAATGAGTGAAATTACATGGAAAGAATCATTTAACCATATCCACTATTGCTAACGTTTCTACTCTTGTACACGGTGAGGATCTAGTTAGATCACTTAAACCTAACTATTAATGGATTCAAATTATTAATATGGACTCAAATCCATTGGACATAAACCCTCATTTGGGCGACTATTATCAGTACTTTATTGAATGTTCCATGACCTAGATAGAAATGGTTTGTACTTATGTTTTGGGTGATGTTCATCTTCATTTCGAGTGCTTCGGATTTTTAACAAGTAGAACCCATCATAGATTCTCGCAATTAATTTGGTCGGAGTGTTTAACCCATAGTGCTCAATTTTATTATTAATTATGTACCCTATCTTAGGATGGAACTAATCCTATTTAAGTAATACAAGAGGCCCAAGATTGTGTTTTTGGAGAATTCATAATCCCCACTCGGCCAAGAATTCCTAGAATTCTGGCCAAGAATTCCTAGAATTCTTGTAAAACCAAAGAGGCCAAAAGATTCACATCCTGAGTTAACCAAACAAGTCCAAATACTCAACTCCCGAGTTTCCAAGTCCATTCGTCGTTCGCCCCTCCCAATTCCCTAAAAAAAAAAATCCCGTTCCTTCACTTTCCCCTTCTCCAAATCCCAAAACCCCAAGCCCCAGAACCCAAACCCTAACCACAGCCTTTCCTTCATCTCCCAATCTTCTTCTTCTTTTTATTGCGATCGGCAACGACTTCAACTGCGGTACGTTACAAGTCATTTGGTTTTTTGCATGTGTTTTTTTTTTTTTTTAATTTTTACCTTGATAGATTTCGTTGGGGTATGCATGAATCCCATATTAATGCTGGGGAAGAGGGAAAGAAGTCCATAGACGAGAAAATGTCAAGATTTCTTGATACTAACTTTCCAAAGTTTTGATTTTTTTCGTATTTGAACGTGACCCATTGCGGATGGAAAGCTGGTATGAACCTAATCTTTGTTAGGTTTAATGTTTTCACAAAAGAAGTTTTTGGAAAAAAACCAATGTCATTGTATTTGTAACTATGTAATTATAAATGGGTTTTGTTCATCTTTCAATCTGAAGTTGGAAAAGGGGTGGAATGAAACTTAGATTTTGTGGTTGCCATGATGTTTGAGACCAGAACCCTTGAAAGTGCCTTTCTTTCTTCTCTCCCACTCACACACATCAGTGAAATATCAATTGAGGATTTTCTTTTGTTCAGGGAAAATATATGGGATCTTTTGATTAGGGATGAAGTGTGAAACGTTTGCTGAAATCGTATTTTTTAGGTCATACATGAGCTAGGATTGGTTTTGAGCAGTAAGAGCTAATGGTATTAGATTAAATAAGGGAAGGAAACAAGAAAGATTATAGCTGTGGAGGGTATGAGAAGAATTCTGTATATGTGCACAAAAAATACCAGGTGGAGCTGTGGGTTATGAATAAGAAATTTGATGCAAATCCTGGGGTTCAGATTTAGACCGTCGGTGCCCCAGCACAGTGATTAGTTTCCGCAGACACAATCTCATGATCAAGACACTCTCCAATGATAAAATCCCAAAGGAAAAATCATATTAAACTCAAACTCTTTCTTTTCCAATACAATGCTCATGTAAATAGGGAAAATAAACCTTAGGGGCTAAGAATCCCAACCAAACTAGGAAACCAAACCAGTTGGAAACTATTCTAATTACAACTCATCAATTACAATTGAAATCTAATAACAATTAATTAAATAAAATGATAAAATCTCTAAACTTCCTTGGGTCCCACATGTGGACCATGGTTCTTCTTGAAATGATTATTGTCGCTGAAAAGAGTTCAACTAAGAACTCAGTATTTCTTGACATTGCTTTTGTAGAAATCGTGTGTATTTGAAGCGCTTCTTTCGTGACAGTGCCTCTTGATCCCTTCTTTGGTGGCTCTGTCTCCATGGGATATAATGTGACATGTCTTCCATTGTGAGCAAATGTGCATTTATTGCTGTCCATGCCATGAGTTCCATTCTTGTCGTATATCCATGGTCGACTCAATAGGATATTACCACCATCCAGCGGTAGCACATTGCACCAAACTGTATCTTTATAGTCTTCACCAATGGCAAAAGTAACCTAACATGCATTTCGTACCTGTATTTCTATCACCTGTCATTAGCCATCAGGCAAAATAGGGATGATACTGTTTTTGAACCTTCAACTTGAAGTGATCCACAAAAGCTTGAGATATGATATCTTCACAACTTCCTCCATCAATCACAACTGTGCAAGCTTGTCATTTCTCTGTACTTGCCGAGTGAAAAAATATTATTCTACAACCATTTTTTCTCAACAGCTGGTGTAGTCTCTTTGATGACTATAAGAGCTCAATGCCGTCCTCGGGACCTATTTCCTCCACTTCCTTTATTTCTTTATTCGTAGGATTATCTAGTGTATCCTTCACATCACCTTCACCTTTAACGAAAATTATGCGTTTTTGACATTCAAATGATCGATGCCTCCTGTTGTTTACATTGAAAACATGTAATCCTACTATGATCTTCGAGCTTGGAGAAAACTTTTTCCGATGAATTACTACTTGGATTAGCATCCGTCTTTGGGGGAGTCTTTTGTGCAACCTATTTAGATTCACTAAATTTTCGGGCTTGATAATTTGCAATTTCCTCGGTCTTGATGATGTGTTGGATGATCTCATCAACATTATCAAAATTGTTGAATGCAAGTATATTTTGTATATTTATTTTCAACACATGAAAATTTTGATTGACGAAAGCATCATCGGTCTAATTTAAAGCACATCAAGCTTGCATTGTCATAAACTCTTTAGAATACGTTACAAGTGACCTGGATCATTGTTTTAAATATTGAAAACTTGAATGTAAATCTCTTGAGCAATTGACTTAAAAGGAACTTTTGTTTCAAAAGGTTCTTCATTTCAATACACATCTCAACAAGATCTATATTTTGTTTTCTCCTTTTCTTTTGCAACTCAACCCACCATATTTCAGCATAATTTCGAAAATGAGTTGCTACTAGGGTGACTTTATGGCCATCAATCTTTGGCTTATGCGTGAAATATCTTTGATGCACACTAACAAATCCATAAATTCATCCGATTTCATTTTATCATCATATTCGTGAAGAAGTCGACCCTTCTCTTTGTTTTCTCTGTTTGGTGAAGGAGGAAAAAGAGAGGGCGGCGCTTCTTCCTTTCTATGTCGATGAAGAGGACGGTGGCAACAATCAAAGGCGATGATGGAGGCATTGCTAGCAATGACGACGACAACGACGGTGCTGCTGTTCGATGATGGTAGAGACGCCGAGGAGGTGGGGGTCTTGGCGATCTCGACGAGGGAGAGAAGATGCGACGGCATTGCTCGTGGTGCCAAGTATTTCGTCTTGACTCTGATCTCCTTCTTTCTCTCTGTTTCTCGATTTCAATCTTTCTTCTCTCTCTCTCGCTCCTTCTGCTAGAAGGGTGAATGGGATTTGTAGATGGGTTCAGCTGCAGGGGGGTTGAAGAGATTGGGCTACTGGTAGAGTTCTGATTTGGTTTTGGATAATGGAGAGTGGGCCTTTGGCTTTAGGGTTTTGGGTGAGTAAAATTTGTGAAATTTGGGGATTGTAATTCTGTTGTGGAGTTGGGTACTGTAGAGTGGTTTGAGTTTTCCAATTTTGAGGTTGATGATGGGGAGAGAACAAAAGGGATCGATGGTGGCTGGGTTTTAGGGAATTTTGGGGTCGTGATTTGGGTACAAGGCTGCGACTGGGGTTAGGAAGTTCTGGTTGGTTGTGGGGTATCAATTTGGTGATTTTTCTGGGACAGAGATTGATGTTGGAATGGATGGGTGGCCTCAATATAGCGATTAGAGGCGACGTGGATCTTTGCTCCAATACCAATTGATGCAAATCATAGGGTTAGGATGTGGATCGTAGGTCCCACCGTGCCACAACACAATGATTAGTTTCCATAGAAACAATCACGATTATGACCATAGTTGTCAATTCCGTTTCGGCCGTCATTTTGGTTTAGCGTCCAAGATGGAATATTTTGGTATTTCGGCAAAACTTTTCGGAATAATAAAAATTAAAAATATAGATATACATATATGTAAAAAAATAGGAAAATAAAAATAAAATAGAAATTATGCAAGCTTCTTGATATGGATATTGAGAAAAAAAATAGTGGAAATTGTGCTACAAACCGAAATGGACCAGAATGGACAACCGGAATGGACCGAAATTTAAACAGAGAATTTTTTATCCTTCCGTTTTGGCCGAAGGATTGGAACGAAAAATTCCTACCGTTTCGGCTGAAACGAAACGGAATTGACTGATATGATGAAGACGCTCTCCAACGATTAAGTTCCACATGGGAAAATTATTTTAAACTCCCTCCCTCCCTCCCTCTCTCCCTCCCCTAATACAATGATCATGTAAATAGGGAAAAGAAACCTTGGGGCTAGGAATCCTAAGAGCATGTTTGGTTATAGACAAGGAATCCTTAGATCTGATGATTCTTCACTACCATTGGAATAAGGATTTCTCGCTGGGGATTTGTATAGTTGAGGATTTCACATTGATATTGGCGTGTATCGATGCATATAGCTGAGAAAAATAGGGTTCGGTGCGCAAATCCACTTAAGTGAGGATTTTCAAGTCTTATGGGGGGTGGTTGGATTTGAAAATCCTAATAAATGAAGATTTCCATTTGTCCCAAATCCTCAGGAATTTACAATTGCCAAATATGGATTCACCACAACTTCAGGGAAATTGAAAATCTTTTCCCTAAAGATTTGGTTGCCAAACGTGACCTAAATAAACTTGGAAACCAAACAAATTGGAAGCTATCCTAATTACAACTCATCAATTAAAATTGGAAACTAATTAAAAAAATAACCAAGGCATATCCAGGCCCGGACCGACTTTAGAAACACAGGCTCAGGCCCGGCCCAAGTCCAAAGGGCAGTAAAAGCTGGGCTCGAGCCCGCCATTTTAATCATTTGGGTAGGGTCGAAGTGGGCTTTTTCCCAATTTTGTGGGCATTCGAGCAATTGTTAAGACTAATTAAATTAAATTACATGCATTCCTTACACGGGCCGCGCTAGGCTTTGGGCTTTTTTATCACTTAATCCAAGCTCGGCCCAATGATTAAATGGGCCTTAATTATTATCCAAGTCCTGCCCAAAGTGGAATGGGCCCAGATCGGGCTTGGGCTGGCCTGGCCCATGAACACCCCCTAACTCCAGGTTGCATTTTGAGATTTTTGACCTTTTCCCTTAATACCATGGTGTTTGGTATAGTTCTCATTATTGTTTTCCCTTCACCAAATGCTGGCACCATTTTTCTTTTGGTCACCTAAGGGGTCGTTTGTCTACACCCATTTACGTATGTAAATGGTGAATATGCGTAATATTTACGCATCAGTCATGCTTGTCTACAAGTATTTACGCATCTTGTGTGGAAATTAGATATGTAAATGGTGTGAAAATGAGCCCATTTCCACACCAAGATTTGAACACCTGTTCAGGTGGGAAAAGAGAATACCAAGTCACATGTGATTTCAAAGAATACCTGTTGGAGGCAGACGGTTTGGTTTTGGGGCAATTTCCGTCAAAGAGGTTTTGGGTTCGAATCCCTCCAACGCATTTCGAAAAATAATAATAAAAGAGGCATTTCCATCAAAGAGGTTCTAGGTTCGAAACCCCACTCCAACGCATTTACAAAATAATAATAAAAGATGCATCAAGACCGATTAAACCTATTAATGAAAACCTTCCTTGCATCTTGTCCCCTTTTATGAAGGTAACCTCTCTATTTCTCTCTCTTGCCTTGTTATGCAAATTTTTTTTTTTATATAAAATCTATTTCTATAGTTGATTAATATTAACATAAAGCCGGTGAGATGCATGGGTTAAGTTTTATGCAAATTGAATAATGAATTAAGATAATATTGAACTAAATATTAATTAATAAAAATATTAATAATAATCATATTTTCTTTTTCATCAGGCTATAATTTCCTTAACCAAATATGTTGGAATGCAATTTTTTTTTAAGGTGATCATTGATAGAAATGTATATTATTGAAAATTATATTTCATGTTGAAAGACATGTTCTTTTTTAAGGATCGAAAATGCAAATGAAAACTTTGATATAAATTAGTCATTTTTTGTCTCCTTTTCATATCATTATAGTAGAATATAATTTAATGATTAATAAGTATCATTTACAAAATCGTTTAATACATATACACATATCATTGAAACAAACATAGAAAAATGAATCACATGTGTAGATGATGCGAAAATAGTGTTATTAAACAAACGTTGTAAAAAGAAACGCATGTGTAAACGTTACATACTTAAAACTTGAGTATTCATTATTTACATGTGTAAATTGTATTTACATATCCCACGTGTAAAAGACAAACGACCCCAAAGACTTTGCGCATGCGCGTGTGTTGTCAAAAGACATTCTTTTTTATCACAACCATTAACCACCTCAGAGGCTTAACTGCTAAGGATACCTCTCCAACCAACAAATCATCCCCAAAATCAACTGCCCTCTTAACTTACTTCTATTAACCACAACAGTCATCCAACTTGGACAAGTGATCACTCATAATAGAAATAGAATCCCACAAACTTGAGATATTGACATAGGCTACTTCATTTCTAATTTCCATCCCCCTTCTCTTATTTTATGTTTACTTACAATCTCTCCTCTTTTATAATTCTTCATGCTCCCTGCTTTCCAAACTTCCTCAACCATTTACTCAGATAGAAGAGCCCAAAATGTTTCTCCCAACCTCCTTAATTACGAATATCCTTCCCTTTTGTCTCCACCATCTCACTTTGGTTAACCAAATGCATTTTCTTTGGAATATTTTATTCTTGTCTCAGATGTTTCTCTATTATTTCCTCCCAAAATTTCATCTTCTGGCTCATAAGTTTAGTAGCGCTATAGTGATCACAATTCTAAATTGATGCAATCATGCTGGATAGACCTCAGACCACACATGTGTAGGGCCCAAGTCAATTTAAGACTTTATTTCACTAATTACCTGTCATTAATTTTCTAATTTTATTTAAGAGTTGTAATTAGGATATGTTTCTAATTTCTTTAGTTTCATAGTTTAATTAGTTTTTTAGGGCCTAAGATAGCGTTTGGTTTGCTGTAATGAAGGTCGGAACGGAATGGTCATTCCAATGGAATGGTCATTACCGCGTTTGGTTCGCAAAAAAGTGGCGGAATGGCCATTATCTCCGGAGTCACCATTCCTTTATGTAGAGGAATGGCCATTCCACTGGGGATGTAGAGGAATGGCCATCCCATTCCTTTATAACTTTTTGTTGAGAACAAAATGCCCTTTATCACATAAAACGAAACCAAGGTCTGCCTATCCTCTGTTTGCTGGAGAAAGCGGAACCAAGGTCTGCCTATCCTTCTCCGTTCTTCTTCTGGCAGTCCGGCGGCCGTCTCATTCTAGAAATCCTAGTTCTCGAACATCCAATGCTGGATTCGGAAGCCGGACCTGGATGCCGTTTCCCCATGGTGAGCCCCTGCAGGACGTCGTCTCTGGTGCTGGGGGCGACGAAGCTGGATTTGTCGGCTGCATGCCGGAGCTGGTGGAGGGAGGGGAGGCGGTGGTGAGGGAGCATGGAGAGGGGTTTGCGTCGCAAGTGAAGGGGAAGGGGGTG
The DNA here is from genome assembly GCA_029852735.1 of Persea americana. Classification (NCBI taxonomy): domain Eukaryota; kingdom Viridiplantae; phylum Streptophyta; class Magnoliopsida; order Laurales; family Lauraceae; genus Persea; species Persea americana. The sequence goes on from CM056812.1 coordinate 5,418,790, forward strand.
CCAGTTTTCGTGATGCTCCCGCCGGATAGCGTGACGACGGGGAACGGGGTGAACAAGAAGAAGGCGATGAACGTGAGCTTGCAGGCGCTGAGGAGCGTGGGGGTGGAGGGGGTGATGGTGGACGTGTGGAGGGGATTGGTGGAGAGGGAGGGGCTTGGGTGTTACGAAGCCTCTCTCTGATCTATGATGATGACGATTTATGACGAGAAAGAAAGAATCCCCTTTTCCCCCTTGGGCCCTTTCTGATTTCTGTCCTTCTTCATTCCTCTCTCTCTCTCATGAATCTCTGAATCCAACCGTTCAACTTCGATTTTTCTAACGAACCCATAGATTTTTTTCCCCATTTCCTTTCTGGGTTTCTCTTCTCCCGGCCTAATTTGCAGTGTGGAAGGAGAATTTAGATTTTCAAGAGTTTTGGTTGCTGGTTTTGTGTGACGATGATGATGGGTTTTGTTGTGGTTGATTTGAAAATCTGTCCCTGCTTGTGCGTGGATTCTATGTCCTTGTCTAATGTCAGTTTCAGGGGTAGTGGTGATTTTGGTTCGTGTAGAAAGCAACCGAGGAGGTCTTGGGCATCCTTGGAGTTGAGAAGTTCGTTTGTGGATGCCTGGCATGAATGGCGTTTATCGTCGAAAGTTGTGTCAGGCGTGGTTCAAATTGAAGTGGGAGGATTTAAATGCTCCCGCTGGATAGCGTGACTCTGCTTTAAGTTTTCAGATTGAAAGCTTTCAATGGCGTTTGGGTGGGAGGATTTGAATCTCCAAATCCTTGTAGTTGAACTGAATTGACAATCGTGATACATGTGTGTTGTTGATATAACTGTTCAAATTGAAGTGTTTGTGAAGTTTGCATGTTCTGTTTATGAGAGTGTTTATGAGGGTATTTTGGTTAGTCCAATGTAAATTTTATTCCATTCCGGGCATCATTCCAGCGTACCAAACACAAGAACAGGAATAAGGATTCCATTACTGGATTGATTCTTCAGTAAAACCAAATGTTGGAATGGAAATGACAATTCCTGCCTGATTCCATTCCAGACTCATTCTGCTCTCCATTCCATTCTTGCAGAAAACCATTCCAGCAAACCAAACGCTACCTAAGATTTCTTTTTCTTATTTATTTGCATTGTAATAGATTTAATTCTCAGATAGTTGATTAATACAATTGGGTTTTCACTTTGGGGTGCGTCCTTGTTTATAGTCTATGAGGAGACGTGTAGTGTTTGCGGACACGTGCTTCGGCACCAGTATTGGTTTTGGCACTTCCACGCGAGCCCTAACCCTAGGGCCTGCATCATAAACTCTTTTGCATTAATGAAGTTCAGTATTTCTTTCATACATGTGACATTTTGCAACCCCCGTTTCTTGCATTGCTGGTTGGATTGGAGTGCAGTCTCTTTCTTCTTGGTAGCTTTGTGTTTTACCCTCCCTTTAGAGAAGCGATGCAGCTGCATATTAGTGAATACAATAGTCAAGGCTGAGAGTCAGTATCATTTAGTGTGTTTTTTTGGTGCTTCTATAAATGCCCTTCTTTCATTGGTCAAATGATGTATTTAGAAACCTTTCCAACATCTATTTCATTCTTGCTTTACTAAAGTTAAATTAGTGGTGTTCATTGGCTGGGCTGGGCTGAGCAATATCCTGGCATGGCCCGATTTTTATACAATTGGCCCAAGCCTGACTCGGGCCAGAAGTTCATGGCCTGAGCCCGGGCTGCCTGGAAAAGGTGAAGCCTGAGGGTGGATAATGATGTTTATAAATTATAATAAAAAAGGCTTGTACAAACTGCACTTATGAAAGTGGCTGTGTTCGAGTCCCCCATTCCAACAAAAAAAAGCTTTTGCTTACATTGTGCCTCTCATTCGGGCCAGGCTTGGGCTCTCTACGACTGAATGCAAGCCCCCGGCCTGTATATTAAATGGACTTAGATTTAAGGTCCAAGCCCAGCACGTGTAACAAATCCTAAGGCTAACCCCTAAGTTAAATTGGAAAGTGATGTGGAATCAGTTGTTTCTCTCTCTCTCTCTATATATATATATGTATGTATGTATGTATGTATACATACACATATACGTACGTACGTACCTATATACATATATATACACACACATGTACATGTACATGTATATATATATATATATATATTATATAATGGACTTGTTGGCAAGCTTACAATCTGAATTTGGCTTCTTCAGCAGTACACTTATTTGGAAGGACATCACTTGTGGTCTTGATTTTTTGTCATCATCATGTCCACTTGTAAATGAAGAGTGAGCATCACGATCTAGTTATTCTCTCCATTTGGTTATAAAATGAGTAGACCATCTACACGCAGCAAAAACAAAAGGCCTAAGCCTGGTGAGGGTGATGGTTCGGCTTCCGAAATTTTGAGGTTGGCAGTGCTCTTGTGTTCCAGGATTATGAGAAATTTTCATCCTTTTGTCACCATATCTTACTTGCGTTCCTATGTTTGTTGTTTTGTAGGAAAATATATTCAACTGGCGAAATTTCCCTAGATGACATTTATCAGCTGTATTTGATCCGCAAGCCTTTTTGTCAGGGATGCCGTATAAATTCAAAAGAGAACCCAAATTGCTTTTGTGGTTTTATTCCGCCTTCAAATGGAGCCAGGAAATCTGGTTTGTGGCAGAAAATGTCAGATATCATTCAAGCTCTTGGTCCAGATCCATGCAAGGATCTTCGTTCCTCCACGGATACACCTATTGGTTTGACTAATTTGGGTGCAACATGCTATGCTAATAGTATACTTCAGTGCTTGTACATGAACTCGTTATTCAGGCAAGGGATTTTCTCTGTTGAGCCTGATCTTTTGAAGCAACATGCTGTCTTGGATCAGCTAGTTCGACTATTTGCACAGTTGCATTCCAGCAGGATGGCTTATATTGATTCAGCACCATTCATTAAGACTTTGGAGCTAGACAATGGTGTTCAACAGGATAGTCATGAATTTCTAACTTTGTTACTTTCTTTGCTGGAAAGGTCTCTAAGCCATTCTAAGATTCCTAATGCCGGAACTGTTGTCCAAGATCTTTTTCGTGGACGTGTATCACATGTGACCCGGTAAGACAAAGTCTTGCTATGTAGGTTCATATGCAGCTAGGTCTAAATTTTAATTGGGTGTCTGCTTTTCTTATATTTTAATTGCCTTGCTATTATTAATATGATGGAAGGAAATGGTTTGTCTATAACTCATAAGTAGCTTTTTTGGCTGCGTCATCCAAATTTTATTTGACCCAATCATGAGCAAATTATTGGTTTTGTTTCCATTGCATTATGGACAGCTTTTGCTTTTCCAATTGATACATGTATTCAGCAATTGTATGATTTCATCAATTGCTTGGTTTTTGTTTTACGAAGTGCATATCTGTTTCATGCCAGCATGATCTGTAACTGAGAGGCTCTGAATGTTGTGTATTTAATTGTGACAGCCATTATGGTGGCACTGTTAGGTCCTTCACTTCATCATTATGTCAAAAAGCAAACTTTGCAATACCAAAAAAGTAAGAGAACTGGCAAGGTCAGTTTGTTTGGCAATTAAGACAAAAATTTAATGACATTTAACTATAAGTTAAATTTGCGCATTATGCGATAAGGGGAACAACGCACAAGCACTGTAGCAAACGAATTTGAAAAACAGGGTGTAAACAGCATATCTTTTGCCTACTTATGCTACTTCGTATCCTTTCATCCAGTTTGGCATATATTCTCTTGTACCGCAGTGATGCTTCATTTCATTTACGCCTTTTTGTCTTCAATGGTATCTGAATCTTTACCGTTTGGGAAAGGCTCTATGCCTAATTTTGGCTAGTATTTTGTCAAGCTGTTTTATATATAGTTTCTGGTTTTAAATGCCCATGTTTGTCTTCCCTTTTATTTTGTTGCATTTTGCAACAAAGCAACAAAAAAACTGGAAAAGTAAATTCCGTTGAAACTGGATTATTTGTGGTTGTTTTCACTGTTGTTTCTTGTCCTCTGCTTCATGCGGTTAACATTCCCACTTTTGTGATTTACTTTGTAGCACTCTCAAGTCCCTCCCTTGTCTGGTTTTTGTATTGAGATTTTGCAAATTAATATTTTGACAAGATTAACTCTAGCGCTGATGTATTTGATCTTTGCTGTATAAACCTGCTATAAGTTGAGTACTTATTTTTTATTCTTCCACTGCTCTCTTGTGTTTCTGCATGCTGTTTGAATTTCTTTCCTCTTTTCATACAGTTTTTAACCGAGCTAATGTTTTGCTCGTTCTCTTTAATCAGGCATTTGATTCATCTTATTTTGGCCCTACTTGAATGCATTACAAACTATAAATCTTAGTATTTTAAGCATGCCAAAGGGTGAAGCCCTATTATTATAACAAAAACAAAAAAAACTATTGGTTTTGATCTGGCTGGTGCCTGCCCTCTTTTGAAAATTTCACACTTTGCTCGCCAACAACCACTGCTGGTTTCCTTCAAATGGCTGAATACGGTATTAAAATTTACTTTTCAAGTAGTGTGAACTGGTAAACCTTCATAAAAAAAATACATTTCTAGTATGGCCAAAGCATATTCTATTGCTTGGCTTCATGTATATTTAGGGCCCTTCTATCTGATGATCTGATGTTTGCTATGATGCTCTTATTACATGTATTGGGAAAGAAATGAACCATAACTTCATTTTGTGTATTTTACAGGTGTTCAGTTTGTGGAAAGGATTCTGAAGCATCGTCAAAGATGGAAGACTTCTATGAACTTGAGTTGAACATCAAGGGACTGGACAATCTTGATGAGAGTTTAGAAGATTATCTTAGTGAGGAGAAATTGCAAGGGGAAAATCAATATTTCTGCGAGTCATGTGGAGGACGAGTGGATGCTACTCGTTGTATAAAGCTTCGCACACTTCCTGCTGTTCTTAATTTCCAGCTAAAGCGTTGTGTTTTCCTTCCCAAGGTAACTCCTATGCAATATAAAATAGTATATTATTGAATCCTTTCAAATGATTATATGGAACTGTGTTATGTGCTCTAATTCAATGTGATTACGGTAGTTCTAAAATAATTTTATGGTAATTCTACCAAAATAACATACAATAAATTTGTATGGAACTGTGCTATATGCTCCCTTTAATTCAATGTGATTCATGCTTATTCATTTTGTCTGATCTGAAATTAATAATTTTGATTATCTTAGAAGCTGTTGTTCCTGTTTGCAGACCACGACAAAGAAGAAAATAACTTCAGTATTTCGTTTTCCTAGTCAACTGAATATGGCGCAAAGATTATGCGACAACTCTCATTGTCAGTCAGAGCTAATGTATGACCTATCAGCTATACTGATTCACAGGGGCACTGCTGTTAATAGCGGTCATTATGTGGCACATATTAAAGATGAATACACTGGACTTTGGTGGGAGTTTGATGATGAGCATGTCTCAAAGTTGGGTCTTCACCCCTTTGGGGAAGGAAGCTCAAGTTCTGCTAAATCTGCGCCTTCTGCAAAGCCAGCTTCATCTGAAGCAATGTCCTATACTGGAGATGCAAACCATATAAATACTGCTGAGTTATCACCTTCAGATCTTAAGAATGCTTGCAATGAAGAAATGTTTTCATCAGCTGATGCTTACATGCTGATGTATTACCGTAGGCCAATTAAAGAGAATGGTGCCAATCCCCACAGCATGTCGGGTGCAGCCAATATGGAGACTGATGAAGAGAGAGTTTCTGGATGCAGCAATTCTCTTCCACTTCATCTATCGAAGGAGATAGAAGAATTAAATACATCATATGACAATGCTTGCCAAGAGTATCTAGTAAAGAGGGAAAAGGAGATTAAGGCTATCAAGGAAAGACGAGAAGAAGTGAAATTTGTTCTCTCTGTAGCTCCTGTTAGTTCGCTGGATGAAAAATTCTTTTGGATTACAACTGATTGGATTCGTCAGTGGGCTGATAGCATTACTCATGTGTAAGCATTGGTCATCTTCCGTGCTTTTTAACATTTATTTGAATACGCGATTTAAAAAGTTCATCATCTTGTGCTGCAATGCAATGCATTTTCCACACAATTATAATTGAAGCGTTACATTATTCCCTAGATAGATGGGGCGTAGGCTTCTATGATGATGATGAAATATATGGATAATGTGTTGCAGTGCAAGTTGATAAGCTTATGCACTGGATATGAATGATAGAATTTCCTTTCTCTCTTTTTTTTCTTCTAAATTGTTCAACGAGGCAATATTAGCAAGTCACTTCTTTCTTAAGTTTATTTAAGATTGATGTGTGTGTGTCTTCGAATTTGATTACGTGTATATATATATTCACTGTTTATGGGCAGTGGTGACGAGTGACAGATTCTAAGATGCCACTATAGCCATCTAGTTACTCAGACAATGAGATCCTTAGAAGTCCAAATGCTTTCTGGTTTTAGCTGCTTCATTTTGTTGTTTCACACTATCTCATGTTTGGTTTATCAGCCACATTTTTTAATGATTAGTTTCTTGCTTTATATATATTTTTTTCCATGCTATTTAACATAAATTTAGAGTGTAGTTTTTCTTGGTGGCAGCTAGCACCCTTTATTTTGTGAAGCAATTCCTACACATGGTAGTTTTTTCTTTATGAAAAGACTTCGTTTGCTTGACTAGGAGTTTCATATAGTGATGGAAATAGTTGCATTATTGCTCCAGTATAAGTATATCTTCATTCACTATCATAATTTTCCCATAACATGTCCTAGCTTCTGTCCTAATTCTTCTACTGCTGTTTTATTCATTTACCTCCTAACATAAAGATATACCCTGGTTATATGTCATCTCTTAAACAAATTTAACAATGAGCAACTCATTCTTTCAATGGAGAGTGCCTATGATTAGTTTCCTGAAATATTTTGATCTTTTTTCACTGGTCAGGTTCTTCCTGTTGTGTGGAAATATTTTATAGTTTCATCATTTATTTATTCCACTAATGACATTGTGCTTTTTTCTTATGCTTATGTTGTGTATCCTGCAGCCCCATTGATAACAAGCCAATTCAGTGCTTACATGGGAAAGTTCCAGTTTCAAAGATTGGTTCCATGAAGCGGGTTTCAGATAAAGCTTGGTCCATGTTGCATCATAAGGTGTGTGCAAATGTTGGTTTAGAGTTGAATTAGATAGCAATGCATTGTTCTCTATCAAGTGGTTGGAGATGCATTTGATACCCTCATTTTCCCTGATATTGCTGTTTGTTTGACATTCACTTCCCAAAAGTTTTGGTGTTTCCTTTTTCTCAAGGCATTTCTGTTTAGTTGTATTGGGTGTTGAACATATAAAGGAACTTTTTTAAATTTATTTCAAATTTGTTGATGATGGTTTGTTTTCTACTTCAATTGCAAAATTTCCTTTCTGTTCCTTCATTTTTTTTATCTTAGTGAAAAAATAGTATCTATGGGATGATTTATAAGTTTGCGATTCTCAGTTGTAATTTGTGTTGGCATTGCAAAAGTTACTTTTCGAGCCTTTCCTTTTTAATTATTTTCCACAACTTCTGTGAGCTTGGGAAAAACAGACATAAGATAGCAGATTCAAATCACATTACCTACAAGAGAAAATTTTAAACTAAACTCAATTTGTAACAATATCTTCATTAAATTCTAGCATTTCAAATGTAAATGAATTTTAATGCCTTTTGGAGTATAGCATTATCTTTCATCGTTGTCGTCGTCATCATCATCATCATCGTCATAGTCTATTCTTGCTTGTAGCTTGTAGCCCTTTGCGACTGGGCAGGTCTTGAAGCGTTCTTCCATCATATTAAGCCCTGATTTTTATATATCCATTGGCAATCAATAACATGATGATTGACAAGAGGAGGAACAAGATCTCATGTATGAGTCTCGTGCAAAGCCTCAAGTTCTTTGGCTGTAATAGCCTGCCAGTGTGGATAGGTGGATGCTTGTTTGTATGACTGAGGCTCAGTATAAGGATGGAGAGCTGCAAGAAACTATTTGTAGGCTGGGGAAAAATGGTGAGAAGCCATAAGCCATAATGATCTACAGGTCTGTGAAGTTGAAGAGGATACCTGTGAGGTGTCCACCAGTCATGGAGCAGGGGCAAGTAATAATTTAGGCGGCAGAGTGGTCGGTTCACAAGCATGATGCTAATAAACACGAAGAGGAGTATAAATAAGGGGCAAGGACTGGACTTGGGGAATAAATCAAGGAATGGATGAAGGGGATATGAGTGAGGAGGATCAGGAGAATGTGAAGCAACAAGCAAGGAATAGAATCTAATATGCTTAAGAAATGTGACATATCGGAATATATGGAGACAATTGGTTTTAGGATTAAAACAGCGGAACCCTTTATGTTTGATTCTATAACGAAGGAAGTCAAATGGTGGATTTGGGAGAAAGTTTGAAATGTTTCTTTTGGTAGAAGAGGAACAAAACAGGGAAATAACTAATTTTTGATGGAAGAGTGCTTTAAAGGGTATGCAACTAGAGAGAATGGAGGATGGATAGTGATTGATAAGATATGCAGTGGTCAAAAAGGTTTCTCCTCTGAATGAGAGAGCTAGTTTAGAAGAATGAAGAAGAGTGCAACTGATATTTAAAAGATGATGGTGTTTGCGTTTAGTGACATCGTTTTGTTTAGGTGTATGAGGGCAGGAGAGCTAGGAATGGTTTACCTGAGAGAGGGAGTTGCAAAACCAGCTAGAGAGGTACTCATTGCCAGAGTTGGACCTAAACATTTAATTCTAGAGGAAATTTGAGTTTCAATCATGTGAGCTAATGACACGTCATATGATTCATGTTTATGTTTCATTAAATACAAGTATGTATAACGTGTATAAGCATCAATAAATACATCGTAATAAAGTGAGCCTCCTTTAGTAGTTGAGAGGCAGGTCCGTAAATGTCAGTGCACTAAATCAAAAGTATGTCTAGTATGAGACTATGAGTAGTGGTTGTATTAAAGGGCAAAGCAATATATTTTGAAGCACGGCAACTTAAACAGTCAGATAAATCTGCAAAAGGTACATCCCTTAAAATATGAGAAGAAATTAATTGTTTCAAGTAAGGATCTGACATATGGCTTAATGTAGAGTGCCAAAGATTGAATGAAGATAGTCGATAGGTAGCAACAACATCAGCACTGGATGAACTAGTCAAGTGAAGAAAATAAACAAAATGCAAGCCACCTGAATTATGCCCTTTCCTAATTTTGCTCCTGATTGATGGATCCTGCACAGAACAGCTGGATGAGGACTAAGTAATTGCATAGCTGTCTTGAGCAAGTTGACTAATAGATAAAAGATTTAAAAAGATGAACTGGGAACAAAAGTACAAATAAATAGAAAGGAAACCTGAGGTGGTGATAGGGCCTGTTTTGGTGACAGATAGATGAGAGCTGTTGGCGGTATACATGAAATGGGAAGATAAGGGTGAATAGTTGTGAGTAGGAATAGAAGTATTGAGGTCATATGACTATAGAGGCATCAAAATCAATTATCTAAGGGACATCTTTGTTACCTCTGGGAGAGAAGGGGCAATGGTTGGCAAGGTTGCAGAGGATGATTAAGCTGAAGATCCAAAGCCAGAGGATAGCATCATCCGCTGGAGCTGCTTAGCAATGCTGAACTGAATTTGTGAAATGAGGTTAGAAAAGGCAGAAGCATCTGTAGTTGTAGAAAGGGCTGCATACATAGCATCCGTCTGGGGACGATGCTAGGGGTGACTAGGTCGCCGATTATGTGGAGCTTTTGGACAAAAGGACAGTCCTTTTTACAGTGTCCTAGCTGCTTGCTGTAGTTGCAGATGTCAGCGGTTCCATTCTTCTCGTGGGGAGGGTGTAAGGTCCTGGTACCTACTTGTAGTAAATTTGGAGGAACAAATTTCTTTAAGTGGGGGAGAATGTAAGGATCCAAACCCAGAAATACCCAATTGGTAGTGTTTCCTTGAATTTCGGTCCCAAATAGATGAATTGCGCAATTAGGGCTCAATTAGGGCACGATTTAGATTTAATTGGGGAAAATTGAATAATTTTGGGTTTAATTATTTTATTTATTGGATCTTGGTGGGACCCAATTTGGACCCATTTGAATTATAGTGATCTCAGTTGAAAGCTATGTGTTAGACTCTGAGTGGAGAGGGGCCCATCTTTAGTTAAAAGGGGTTTCGATTTAGTTCACATTTGGTTAGACAACTGAAGTTAATAATGAAATAGGTTATTCTTACTTGTGCTCTGTTATTAAATGTCTTTTATTTGGTGATTGATGAATATTCCGTTGCTAAGTTTGTCTTGACCTAATCTCATGAATGCGGAAAAGTTTAGTTAACGACTCGAAAGGCAGCCTTCTTCTGGAACCTGGGTTTTAGGTTGTGACAGAGGGCCAAGAAGTTCAGGCTCTGAGGTAAGAGATGCAGAGGCAAGGACACGGTCTACTTCTACAGTTCTCTTGGTGGCAAGAGAAGATTGACTTTGCTCCTTGGATATTAGTTCATATAAAGCTATATCAACCATGGGAACAGGAGATCAATGCAAGAGCATACTCGTAACATGCTCATACTCAGGTCGTAAAGCCATAAAAATTTGCACAAGTCGAGTTTCTTGATGGTATGTCTCAAATGTAGCAGTCATCAGCAGTCAACACATATAAATTGTGGTTCCATAAATGACACCTGGTCCCATTAAGTTTTTGTTTTAAAATAAAACGCATGTATCGAATGATTGCCTTGTTGAGCATTTCAAAATCTTTCTTTCCAATTGATATCTCTTGGCCGGGTTGGTTTGGACATATATGCGGGCTAAATAATCCCAAGCATCCTTTGGATGGGAAAATCTTGCAAGTTGAAATCAATTGATGGGGTCAACAAAGTTGACAGGCCAGGATTTAGTTTTACCAATGTTGTATTCCGATTCTTCTTCCATGGCAGGATCTGTGGGTTTCTCTATTTTGGTAAAAAGATATTTCCAAATTTTTCTGTATTTCAAAAAATTGGGCATGAGATGAGCCCAATAAGCATAATTTGTCCAAGTCGAGCCGAATAGAGATCACTTGGGTACAATCTGAAGCCATTAGTAACAAGATTCTGTAATATAAATGGAGGATGTGCAAACCAATTGGCAGAAAATGTGCCCTAATGTAAAGAAAAATAGAAAGGAATCTTTTTCCCCTTATTTCATGGTTTAAAAAATCGGCCGAGTCCGAGTCGACTCGGACTCGGCACATACCGAGCTGAGTCGCATGCGACTCGGACTCAATCGTGCGACTCGGCCGAGTCACAGTGCGACTGGGACTCGGCCGAGCGACTCGACCGAGTCCTAATGCGACTCGGCCGAGTCCTCTGATTTTAGGATTTGGCCCGACTCAGCCGAGTCCCGTGCGACTCGGCGAGTCGACTCGGACTCGGCCCTGAACGAGTCGGGTCCCGAGTCCGGTTTTTTAAACCTTGCCTTATTTTGAATGGTAAGTAGAAAAGAGTCCACCAAACATGTACCTGGTCCTGGACGTTCAGTACAGTTGACGAATGGATATGAAGAAAACCCTACCCGAAGTGATAGCATTGCCGATCAACCTTTAGGTTATCTCTGCAGATGAATGGGAAGGGTGTCTTCCGAATTTCAGGTCTATCTGATGAGAATCCGGCAAATTCAAGGACCGAAATGAAAATCAGGCCCCAAAACTGTGGAAACTGAAAGCTGACCATAAACACCCTGACATGGAGTCAGATTAGGACGAGAACTTAGCTGAATAATCTTCTATAATGGGCTACCAAATCTAGAGAGTTTTGTAAGATTTCAAAATCTGGAGTGGGTCCTACAGAAAATTGACCGAAAAAAAAAGGATGCACAGTCAACTGCCGACTGTGTGAAGAGTCTTTTTGAGGGTTGACAAAGGCTTCATTGAGGATTTTGAGACAAGAAGGGACAACTATCGTTCTGTCAGTGGCTCCTACAGCAGACATGATGAGATCGGTTGGTCCATGGCAGATGAAACAGACGGGAATGCGGATCAGGACGAATGGGATCCGAGATCAATTGGATCAGACAGACCAGATAAGAGCTGCCTGGAGCTCTTGAAATTGCTGCTCAATAGCTCAGGAAACTGGCCATGGAATATTCTGGCAGTAGTGATTACCAAATGAAATTTATGTTAGTATCTGTCCAGCACCCAACTTGGATGCTGATAGCAGCGAGATAATGTTCCTTAGAGAAACAATGGGATAGATTTATGTTATTAGGGAAGATCAAAGGAAGGGGATTGAATACAAGGGATGACATGTTAAGTCCTGGACCCGCTAGACATGGCTCATTCCATCCACACACATTAGCCATCCACCTAACCAGGCCAGTTCACAGCAACTCTTTTAATGGCCAGGTTTCATGTTATCAATGGCCAGGTTTCATGTTATCTATAGTTATTTTTCAGTTCTTTTGTTATGTATGTGATGTACCTTTCAGTTATTTTATCTTCTGTTATCCAGTTATGGAGGAGAGATACCAGGAGGTATTGAGTGGGCAGTTATCTTGGATGTAAGTGATTCCTATATGTATGGTTAGAAAGGATTGGAAAAGGATCGACTATCTAGTTTTTCTCAATTCAATCTTCAACTTCAGCAAGAGGATGCCCTTTCCCCCTGATTTGTGGGCTAAGCTTGGTTTCTGAACCTATCATGGCATTGCAGAACAAGAATGAATTAAGGAGAGAATGAGTGAAATGGAGGGAACAGTTGAAAGATTGAGTTTGTTCTCATTGTTACTCTTTTATTCAAACCATGGGCTATAACTTTTTAAATTTGTCCAAATTGCATCTTATTGGGTCTGTTTTAAAGTTGATCAAATAACATAACAGTGGATGGGTCATGACTTCCTCAAAACTTGTTCAAAATGCACACTCATAGGCCTGTTGGAATGGCGTAATTAATAACTTTCCCTCTCAGCAGTTCCCCAGATCTTGTTAGCCTTAGGATCATTACTGAAGTCGTGGAACGAGGTTGGTATATCCTATTTTCTTGTGTAGGTCCACAAAGGAATCTTATGAATTGTTAAGCAAGATTCATTTGATACTTAATTGGAACCATCACTTTCTTTTCCTGTAGCAACTGATAAATGTACAATTCCTTATCGAGAAAAACCAGATGGCATTCAGGCTGCAAAGATGAAGATACAAAAGTGAGGAAGTAAATTTCTTAAATAACATTGGAGCATGATGTAATGGCTATATCATCATCATCAAAGCCTTGTCCCAACTATGTTGTGGTCGGCTGTCGGCTACATGAATTATGTTTCTCCATTCTGATCCATCCTGAGCCAAATCTTATATATGTTATATTATATTATATTCCTTTGTATGCAAAATGTTGAACCATGTTACTCCACTCATGATTAGACATTGAATCTCTTTTAATCATATGATGTATTTGTCAGTACATTTTTCACACAGAGTGGGTCTTTCATTTGTTTCTTCATGATTATCTCCTAAGAGATACACCTACAGATGAAAGATTCGGAATCTGGTAGGCCCAGTACAGTACATTACGCTCCCTTATTTGGATTAGATTCATTTCAATATGTTCAGAATTAATTTTTACCTATCATATACCCATTTCTGTTTTCAATGGCTTATTTGATGACTTTGATGATGATTTCATGTGACATTTTTATATCTAGTATTGTGGGGGCCCAGAATTGACCAGTGAAGACTGCTGCATTGATTGCCTCAAGGACATGGCGAACTCTACAGTTTGTTCAGAGAATTATAGAGATAGGAGAATGTCAATGAAGGAGCTTGCTGAGGCAGCAATTACAGGAAAATGTTTTGATGATAATATGTATTTTGTATCTAGGCCATGGTATGGTTCTGTTATTTGACCTTTTGCTTTTATTTTTATTTTTCTTGGTGTTTTATGGATTCCTTGAATCCTTTTTCATTCCCTTCTGTTCATTTGTGCACACTTTTCATTCATTAAATTTCTGTATATTTCTTCCAGTATAATTTCAGCGATTTTGACTTGGTTCAGAAATCAACTGATCTACTAAGGCGGTGTTTGGCAAATCTACATTTTAGGTCTATTTGATTTAAAACTGATTCAGACAGATGTTTGAGTGCTTTTGAGATTGTTTAGGAAACATTTATTTGAATCTCTGATTGAGTTAGTTTTAAGACCTTTTGCCCCTTTTTCAAAAAGTAATAAGAGGCTAACTTTTTCAAATAGACATTGATGTCTAAAGCAATCAAATAACTTTTGCTTTTCTTTTTATTAAGTTTGGCATGCAACTTTTAATATACTTTTTCCATTACTATTACTATAGAACAAGTTTGATTGTACTTATTTTACTATATGACAGTTTGCACGATTCAAAAGCGCAGTTGCAATTATTATCGCGGTCGACCCTGGAAAGTGATCTGATGCAACATCGCAACATGAGTTTTTTTCGATTGTAAAACTTTTGAAAAAATATCTAAAAAGCCCAGAATATTGAAAAAAATATTTTTTTTAATTAGTACACCACAGACCAAAATATCTGTCCCCTTAAGTCATAACATCCTGTATCTCTATTTAATCTTTAACTGTTAAATATGTTAGTTCTAGTGTTTAATTTTTGGGCCCATCTTTGTAATTTATATATCTATCGATGTAGCCCATATTGACCACTATAAAACCCTTGGATTTTTCTTTTCACATTTTTATTAGTGAACAATATGACATTGGAATCAACTCCTATTGGAATAAATCAATAAAATTTGTTGAGGGCCCACTTGGGAGGCATTTGTTTTGAGTGATTTATTTGTTTTTAAAATTTTTTTCATTAGTAGGCCCTATTAAAGTGTGTAAGTGTAAAAAAAGAGTCTAGATACCCCCAGAAATTGGGCCTATCATTAGATTGACTGTTTTAAAACATTTGCTTTTTTTAATATTTTATTCACATGACTCAAAGTGACTAATCTGATATTGGGCGTAATTTTAATTTGATAAAAATTTGTTGAGTGCCCATATCAAGAATGTGCATTTATTTTTTAGCAGTTATATTTTTATAAAGGCCTTCGTAAAGAGCCTTATGAATTGTCTAGGTTGAGGTAAGTATCTAATTATAACATCAATAATAGTCCAGGTATTTAAGATGAAATTTTGTGGGTTACATAGTGGGGCCCAGTCTCAGCTATTGACAATCTAAACCTTACAAAAATAGATGTTATCCTCTTGTATGGGCCCTGGCCAAATTTCACCCGAGTAAGAGATGTGTCCATTGTCAGATTCATCAACTGTGTACATTATCAATTTGTTAGTAGGTCCATCTCTTATCTGGGTGAAATTTGGTCAAGCCACATAAAAGATAAAACTCATAAAAGAGAGGGAATTTATGATAGCGTTGTCCCAATTATGTTGGGGTCATGAATTTTGTTTCTCCATTTTGATCTATATTGTGCCAAATCCGCAGATAGGTTGCACTTCTTCAACTCTATTTTTACTACTTTCATCCACGTCCTCTTCCGCCTACCCCTTACCCTTGGTGGGCTATCAATCTATATTGAAAAACTTTTCCTCCAAGGCATTGTTACTGGCTTGTTTTGGACATGTCTAAATCATCTCAAATGGGTTCCACTTATTTTTTATCATCTATTGATGCGACTCTTAAATGCTCCCGAAAGCTCTCATTTATTATTCTATCATTCCTAGTTTTACCACACATCCACGTCAACATTCTCATCTTTTCTACACCCATTTTGTGCGTGTGTTGCTTCTTGATTTTGGGTGGGGTGGGGGCGTGGTTTGGTTTGGGTGAATTTTCACCCTGTTCTGATCATCCTAGGTTGTGATCTAAGGCCTGAGTTTTGACCGTACAAAAGCATTAATCTTTGTCAATGGCCCTGGTCACAGCCTAGGGATTATTGAGAGGGGGTGAACTTGAATCACTCCCTAAGCATGTGTCCCCATTCCATCTCCCTCCCTCCCTCCCTCCTTGCAAGACCTGCCCCAAGTGGGCTGCTCACACGAACTGACTGGACAACTATTAATGTAATGGCCCAGATTCAGCACGACTGTCTGGTCCAACAGACCAGTGATCTTTGCCTGAGCCCCAATCCAATTAGTGACCAGGCTTCAATTTTGAAATGTGACCCAACTCATTTGAATTAGTACTATAGGCGCAAACCTTACTGTTGATGGGCCGGCCCTTAAGAGTTAAGACCCAACAATCAGGCCTGTTAGATGTCATATTTAAGCTAACAAAACCCTAGTGTGTTATGAAGTAGAATATAACACTTCCTACTTGAAAGCATAGCATGAGGAAACAGGATCCATCTTGGCAGCCCCTCTCTGGCTCTCATGAGTTTAGTAGTGGATAGGTCATCACAGTTTATACTGGTTTATTTCTGTTAGTTTTTGCTCTAAGTAGTATCCTATAGACTTATAGAAAGTTTACCTTGGATGTCTGGCTTGTTTTGTAGGTTGTTACAGTGGGTACGCAGAAAAAGTGCCGACACTCCTATTGATGCTGATACCGGTCCAACTGCTTCTATTAGATGTCCTCATGGACTACTACTACCAGAACAAGCTGTTGGTGCTAAACATTTATTGGTTCCTGAGAGCCTATGGCTTTTTCTCTTTGAAAGTGCAAATGCAGTAAAGCCTGACGACCCTTTGGGTTGTTCAACCTTCCCTTCGGATTCTGAAACTTGTGCAGTCTGTAATATGGAATTGACAGAAGTGGCATGCATGGAGGACAGCCTTAGGTAGTGCCAAAGAGTTTTAAATTGTCGAATTTTAGTGTTGAAATTAATTGTTTTCCTTTATGATGTTGCAGAGCAGCCAAGCTTAAACAACGTCAGAACCATGAGAGGCTGTCTCAGGGGAAAAGCATTGCACTTTCTCCAGGTTGCAAGTATTACTTGTTGCCTTCATCATGGTTGAACAAGTGGAGAAATTATATAATGGCAAGTGGGAAAAATGTTTCTTCTTCTGTAAAACCAGAAAGTTTGGAGAAAGTCATTGATTCTCTTATATGTGCCAAGGTGATTGCAACTTTGCATGTTTATCTACCTTTAGTTTCTGAGGTGACTTTAGGTTGCTATTTGTGTGTGCATTATGTTGGTCTATATATTTGGCTCCTTGGAGCATTCCATGTCTGATACAAGTCTAGTTTTGTGGAAGACTATACTTAATATCAACTGTAATTTAGGGTGGACCATAGTTACAATGAAACTCAGTTGCCTCACAAACACCTATTTTCCAGTTAGCCTACTTTGTATTGTTCCTAGAAACTCATACTGAAGTTGGTTCTCATGAAAGAAATATTAAAAAGTTGAGAGGTGAAGTAGATATGATTGCGATGTAGATAAGACTGGCTGTGTAGTCATTTTTGACCAAAGGTGGAAGTATTTGATGGCCATTTGTGGGTTTTCTCCTTTACTTCAATATAGAGTAACCATTTCCTACCATAGGAGCCATTGCTTAGATTTCCTAGCAATGCAATACCAAGCAAACTAAAGGGAACTATGTTCCATTCCTCCTATTTTTCAAACTCATTTCTCTTTTCCTCACAAATACTGTAGAAAATGTTTCAAATGAGGTGTTACATACACCTAATTCTCACTTCACTTCTCATGTCTGTTTCCTACCTTGGAAACTATTGATGATTAGTGCTAAAATATTTGGGGGCTGAACAATCAGGTGGGCTGTTTTACCATTTGTTGCAAGAGGTGAGTGTGGGAGGGGATCTCAGTATGAAATGTGTACCGCTGGTTCTTAAATGTTAGTAAATGTGACTTTTATGAAATCACGGGTAGCACTGTAGCAATTAATGGCCTATTTGAGTTTGGTTAGTAACTATTCAGAACCCTTTTCTGTGGAGTAAACAGTCTTGATTTGTATCTTACCAAGAAATCTCTGTTCTTCATATGTTTGCCAGGCCATCAAGAAATCTCTGTTCTTCATATGTTTGCCAGGCCATTGTATGAGTAGATGCTATTTTCATGTTCATTTTTTTATACTTAAAATATAAAACTTTACTATTAAAGGATTTTCTTTATTTAATTCCCTTTTGTTTTGTACACCAGCATTCACGGCTGCTGGAGAGACCTCTTGATTTAAACTGCAAACGTGGTCTCATCACTCAGAGGTCTTCTGTTGTAAGTGCACTTTTTTTTTTGGTTACATACATTGCTTGTCTGTCTTTTTTTAAATTGGTAACATGACTCGAACCGGCAAGGTTGTGGTTGCAACAATGAAATAGAAATAAAACATCATTTTTTGGAAACAATGAACATTTTCATTAGACAGTGTTTCATGAAGTGGGCAATTAACGCAAATTTTGTTAAATCAATGTTTGGCTGAGAAAGACTATCATTAAGAAACTAATTTCATGAGAGAAAATAAGATGCTAATGGAATCTGGGATTCATGCTTCATCGTAGTTGTAGTCGCAGTCGCAGTCACGGTCATGGTCAGCATCGTACTCGACCCCAAAAAGCGATTGTTGACCCCCCATACAGTGATATGTTGCTGATTGCAGCCCATCACAGTGGATTTTTTTTACCCCAAAAATATTTGAAACAAATATCCAAAAAACACATAATATTGGAAAATGTTAGAAAACATCATAGACCTTCAGTCCCCAGTTTGTTGTAACATCTTGTATCATTGTTTAATCTTTAACTGTGAAATGTTTTTCTATCTTAGGATATGTTTGTTTGCATGAGGGGTGGAGTTGAAAAAAATTAAGGGTCAAATCACGAGAAAAAAAAGAGGAGTTGAGACAAATAACACTAAATGAAAAAAAAGTTACTCCTTCCCTTCTTTGTCATTTAGTGCTTTTTAAGAGTAGGTTTTTTGTCAATTTGTGCCCTTTACTTTCAACTCCCTCCTCTTTCTTTTTCTCTGGATTTGACCCTTAACTTTATTCCATTCCACTCCTCATGCAATCAAACATGCCTTTAGTGATCACTGCTTAAAGACATGGGCTCCACATCATGCTCTTTTCTGGTGGTGTCATAGACCTGTGCTTGGGCCTTCTTCTGTAGGTAAAGGATTGCTATGGGCCATGGCATGGTTGGCCTGAGTTCTAGCGATTAATGGGCGGGCCTAGTTGCAAATGGGCTCAGCCGTTTCAGCCTGCATCAGGTTCGTTTACCGAGAACATCTCAAGGAGAAAGACCTCAAATGTGAGAAGCTAAATAACAGTCGTCAGAGGCTGCTATTTAATTTGTTTTCATATGAAATAATTATGTTGAACCAAATGAACTAGGTAATTAAAAAAAATATTTGAAACAAGCTAGATTAGAGATGATGTTTTTTTATTTAGTTTTTGAATGGCAACAGTAAATTATATTAAAAGGAGGGATTAAACATCTTACAAAACCGAAAAAAAAAGAAGAAAAAAACAGATACCATTTATGTGAGGCCCATAAAAATGAATGTGTTTCCTTTTCTCCCTTACAGCTTTATTTATTTATTGGTTTTTAGAGAGATTCCTTACAAACTCTTAAGATGGAACCATTACAAAAGTTTTTTGTATGGTGAATTGATTTTTTTTTGTTACGAGTATGGTGAATTACTTAATCTTTATTCATTCAATCTGCAGATAATATTATAAAATGATCGTATTTCTTTTTGGATTCCAGGCAGATGGTTTAACAATCATTGCAGAGAGTGATTGGAAGTCTTTTTGTGAAGAATGGAATGTCCCCAAGGAGAAAGGTATTAGTGCTGAAATTGATTTCATTTGCAGCAACACAAACAAATTGGTTGGTACTTGTGAAGTGACGCCAATATTGGAGGAAAACTTGGGTTATCCAAATGGTGAAGTGAAAGAAGACCTCCTGGATGGACAACCTATCCTCAAGACTAGTCCAGAGGTGAGCTGTGATTATTATGTACTTTCTCTTTTTTTTTGGATGGCAAAAATTATGACATGTATAGTTTTCTTATACTGTAATTCTCATTTGCATTTAATAGTCACTTTTTAAACAAAAATAAAAAATAAAAAATTATTTTATAGTAAATGACCCTTGAGCTCTCTGTGTGTGCATGTGAGTGCGAGTACACGTGCATGCGCGGTTGTGTGTGTGCTATCTTGTCAATGTAGAGGAACTTAACGTATGTACTCTCATCATATTATACTTGTTCATACTTATATATTATATTATATTATATTATACTAACGCTATCATTTTTTTTTCTGGGTTAATGTGTTTATTTTTGGTTTTTATGTATTGTGTCACTTATGTGTAGTTCAGATAATTGAATGGTTTCCAACTAAGGTAAGGGGCTCCTGGATGGGCCCAAGTTGATACTCAGGTATAAACAGGCTACAAACTGGGCTCAAGCGTTTGTTTCAGTCAACGATCAAAATAGCAGTTGCGGTAGGCGTAGTGGCCGGCGGCCAATTTGCTACGTAGCGGTGTGAGTCGTGTGACGGTGTGAATCTTGAATGGTTTCCAACTGAGGTAAGGGGCTAGTGGGTGGGCCCAGGTTGATACTCAAGTATAAAACGGGCTACAAACTGGGCTCTGGCGTTTGTTTCAATCAAGGATCAAAATAGCGGTTGCGGTGGGCATAGTGGCCGGCGGCCATAATGTTACGTAGCTGTGTGACAGTTTGAATCGAATAAGTGGTCATAAAATTTCAAAAAAATATCCAAAAATTCCAGAATATTGAAAAATGTAGGAATTTGATACTTTTTTCCTATAGTAACTAAGATAAAGGAGAAAAAAAGTGTGTGTGTGTGTGTGTGTGGGGGGGGGGGGGGGGGGGGGGGGGGGGGGTGTGGGGTTGGTTAGCTATACTACGTTAGAAGTTATTATGCATTTCTAAACTCATAATTCAAAGGAGCAATTTAGCACAACTGAATATAACACAAGATATATAAATTATAAAATAACACTTAAATAAAGGTTAAACCTTAAAGATTAAACCAAAAGACAAATTAACTTTCATCAAATAAACAATCTACTATTGTTGAGAGTTGAGAAAATATTACTTCTACTAATACCCAAGACAGAGAAGAGCCCTCGAGAGAAACTCCATGTATCGGCTTCAATTCGGTGAAATCTTGTGATTTTTGGTATTCCTTTTAAGCACAGAAGGGTAGAAGAGTTACCTAAAAATGTTGTTTGGAGAGAAGAAGAGAAGAAAAAAGCCCTGCTATGTGTTTCAAAAAATGATGGAAAGTAATTGTCTGATCACATTCCATAGCGGGATGAGAGCGATGCTGAATTGCATTTAGCGTAGCAGTTTTGGCCGTTACGCCCGATATAGAGGCCGCTGCATATTTTGATCCATGGTTTCAGTTAAATAGATATGTTTGCCATGTGACCTAAAAACTGTTGAATCCAGACTAATTAGAGCTCTACAGAAACATGAGCCCCAATCAGGGTGCATATGCAACTGGCCATTTGAGACCTTACGCACACGCACATGTACACACTTCTTTTCAATTAAATATAGAGGTGCGCGATGGCACTTAAATATAGCTTGTTGGATCTGGACCTAGTTAGGGCTTCATAGGAATATCTCATATATGGGCCCTGAGTTAGGGCTCATGGATCTATTTGGCCATTGCCAACCTACACGCTGAGCGCACACAGGGCTTGGCGCGATACATAATTACTGTGTTATCTAGTGCGCTCGCACACACTACAGAGTGGAAAGTGTAGCATCAAATTGGATGTTTCAATTCATGGGTTAGGTGAATGTGAAAAGCCTGGATCTATCACAGATGGACCCACTGACTGACTTATTATTATTATTATTATTTTTTGTGTTTTTGTGTTTTTGTGGGGGGGGGTGGTTAAAAAAAAGTTTTGTTTTGCTTATCGACAAAAAATAATAGAATGTCAATCACTTTGGTTTATTTAAATGAGTATTTTGGTGAAAGTTCTCAATATATATGCTGTTCATTGGAAGTTGTATTGAAATGTCACCTGTTGTAATGCCTACTGTATTAAATTATGGATTTAAGGTCTTTCTAGTACTCATCCACAGCATGAGCGATGGATTTCATTATTCCTTGGCTTCCATTCAATTAATAACTCGAAATTCTTTATTTTCCTTTTTTATTTTTTGGGGAAAAAAGTTTCCCTGCCCCTTCCTTGATGGTACCTTTTGGTTTTCACTTGTGGATCTCACTATTAATTTGGTTAGATATGTGAAGATTGCATTGGAGAAAGAGAGAGTTGTGAGTTGATGCAGAAGCTCAATTATTGCGACGAGGATATACGTGTAGTTCTTGTTCGTGGTAAAGAAGCTCCACGATCAATTTTAGAAGCTTCTGGGTCCATTTCAGAGCCTGATCGTCGCACTTCCAAGCGTTCTCGAAAATCCTTGGCCACAAACTCGATTAATTTGAAAGTTTCTGGCTCCACATCAATATACCAATTGAAGATGATGATATGGGAATTCTTTGGGGTATGTTCTTTGTTTTTATTGCATTCTTTTATAAGTTTGGTACTTAATACTGCTTTTCTAAAATTCAATGTCCCATGTTTTGGATGAGTTTCTACACACATTGGTTAATTTTAAGCAAGATTTCTTTTCCATAACTAACATCAATTTCATTTCACAAATATAATAATGGAATAAGAAGAGAGATAGATACAAATTACGAGGGGAATTCTCACCTACAAGCAGACCGCTTTCTGTTTGTAAGCTGTCTAGCTTGTGGGGCCCACATTTATCATGCCTATCAGTGGGTTAAGGGGATGGAAAGGTCTCATCATGGATTAGGGCAAAACCAGCCCCATCAGATTATCATGATCCTTGTTTTAGCAGCCTTAAAATTTAAAAGTCCATTAACTACAGTTGTTTTTGATATTCAATCCAATGATTGAGTAAAGGTCGGATGAGTACCTAATTGGGCCTAACATCGAACTAAAGTCATCTGTTGGTGTTGTCTTGAAACATTCTCCCTCTCCCCTCTCCACCGTCGCTGAAGCATTTCAGTTGACCAAATGTCAGATGTACCTAGTACCCTTGAAAGGTACTAGATGTACCTAGTCCCTGTGGAAAAGCGGACATTTTGGATCCAGAATTGATGCTTTATGGATTTGCACAACACAATTCTGAGCAGCTAGAACTTTGGTGCTATGTAGCACTTGTCTAAACTGATTGGGGTCCACGATACACATAGGAGAAATAGGCTCTCATACTTTGGATCATGTGCACACACCTATGTAAAGGACAGATTGAATCCTTTTCATTTATTTACTACATAGCTTAATAATACCCATTAAATATGATCAATGTCTATTACAAGTCTTTAAGCGTCTTAATGTATTACAAAGAAAGAAACTAAACAAGATTTTATTAGAACAACTAACATGAAGAGTTGTGGACTCATGCTTAGTGCGCTTGCATCATCCCTTCAGGTTGGCAATGAACTCGCCTTAGAGTTTGTATGCTTTGAATAGGCCTGAACCAAATATCTTGTCTTCACTGAAAGTTTATTAGTGTGAAAGGAAGAAAAAGAAGATGCAATGAAGGTCTGATCTACTTTTGTTAATCGACCATGAATTTTGTAGCTCGTATGTTACCAATCAATGGTTATGTTCAGGATTACAAATTGACTACAATAAAATCAATGAACTTATCGACCTTAGTATGGCTAACAATACCTCCCAAGTATAGTAACTGTATAATGTATGATTCAAACTCATGTGGAGATATATACATGATTAATTACATGTGACTAATTTACATGTGGGTCATGTGGGCTGTACACCACACTAATATGATCTCCCTCAACTTGATGTGGAATATGACAAAGCGTCAAGTTGATAGTAACAAATCATGACGATGGGGTACAACTTTGGTTCAATGGTCGGCCAACTGGTTTTGAGAGGATACATTTGAAAGATGTATTATGCCTGAGAGAATATGCTGACTAATGAAATGATAATCGACCCCAATGTGCTTGGTTCCCTCGTGAAAAACAGGATTGTTGATGATCTATATGGCACTTATATTGTCAGCATTGGGTGGAGTGGGACTAAGGACAGGAACACTGAGTTCAGGTAGAAGATGTCAAAGCCAAATCACCTCACTAGCTGCACAGGACATAAATTAGTACTTAGCTTTAGTAGAAGATTTTGAGATTGTAGTTTGCTTTTTGCACTTTCAGGAAATAAGTGACGTGCCAAGGAACATACACTAGGCAGTGGTGGATCAGTTTCGTGGCATTCGCTCCGGTCTGCATTTGCATAACCTCGGAGTTGTAAAGAGGAAGTGGAAGAGTAGAAAGAGTCCGCAATCAAGAGTACCACTAATATAATGGAGAATCCAACGGACAACTGTGAGATGTGGTTTGTGAGGATTACTTACAAGCTGACAGTTTAAATTCTGAACTGTATGGGATATATCAGGTTGTGCCATGTCAAGTTTTAAAAGACCACCACGAAGTCGGCATTCAAAGTTGGATCAAGTAGAGGACTACCTTCCTCTCTGTGAATTTTGACATTTAGCTCTGATGGAGTATCAGTAATCTTTGTGTCAGTCAGATGTGCCAATGAGAGTAAATCCTCTGCATATTTTCTTTGATGGATACGAATACCACCCTTTGTGTGAGAAATAAGCCCAAGAAAGTAAATTAGGGCCCCTAGATCTTTCATCTTAAAAGTGCGCATAAGACATGTATTGAATGCTGTAATGCCACTAGCCTCATTTCCATTAATAATTATATCATCAACATAAAGAAGCATGGTAGTGCAACAATGCATGGTTCGCTAAATAAACATTGAAACCATAGCTTTAAAAATCAGAATCGTATCGCAAATTGTTCATACCCATGAATTGAATCAAATTGTGAATCATATCGTGAATCGTAGGATTTTTAAAAATTTTCTAATAAAAATAAAAAAAATAATTAAAAAAATATAGAAAAAGTAGTTATTCATAATCCATCTATTTTCACGTGCATAGCAGTATAAGTACAATGACAGATAAGTCTATCATCCAATCATATCAAGAACATCATGACATTAATATGTAATGAATGATATGTGTAAATAGTTAAATAAGTTTAAAATATTAATAGATATTTATTTTAAATGCCCAGCCTCAATTATTAAGAGACTAGAAAGGCTGCTGAGAGAATTCTTATGGTATGGAGCTAGCGCTCAGAGAAGTTTCATTTGGTAGATTGGGCTTCCATTTGTAAACCGAAGGAAGAAGGAGGCCTGGGAATTAGGCCTATTAAGCAGATGAATCAAGCCCTATTGGGCAAGTGGTTGTGGAGGATAGGTGATGGTACAGATGGCCTTTGGAGAGGGAAAGGAAATATAATCTTTCAAGACATGGTTGGGATGTCCAGGAAGCTCCAACAAACTCGTTTGCAATATGGAAAGGAATCCTCTTGGTAAGGAGACTCTTCATGGAGAACATTAGATACCAAACTGGATCGGGGGAGAGGATCCTGTTTTGGAAAGATCGGTGGACTGGAGAAAGGACTCTGAGTGCTCAATTCCCGGATCTGTTTACGTGTGCGAAGGATAAGGAAGCAATTGCTAGCTCTTATATGAATACAATTGGAGGTCAGTGGTTTGGTGTCCTACTTTTAGAAGGAACTTGACAGACAATGAAGAATCTCAATTTATATCATTCCTAAACTTACTGAACGGTATAAATATTCAGGATAGAGGGGAAGAGGAGCGCAGTGTGCAACATTTGGAAATTGAAGGCTCCCCTAAGGTCCTCGTTTCGAGTGGTTGGCACTCAGGAAAAGGATACCTACTATGGATTTCTTAAGGAGGAGTTGGATGACTATAATGAATGGCTGCCCTATGTGCTTGAGGTACGAGGAATCTGTGGACCATCTCATGTTGAATTGCAAAACAACTCAGTCTATTTGGATTTCAATGGTAGGATGGTTTGACTGTTGTTGGGTCCTCCCTAATTCTCTCCTCGCGCTCTTCCAGGCATGGAAGGAGGCTGTCTTTTATGGCGTTGATTTGGACGGTTTGGAAGGAAAGGAATTCAAGATGTTTTGAAGGGACTGCATCTATCAATAGCAGTTTGGTGGGGAAATCAAAGTTTCTAGTGGCTCTCTGGGTGTCCAACCCATCTTTTACAGGATATTCCTTAGATCAAATAGTGTATCATTGGAAAGAGTTGGCCCTATCTTATGCAGGGCCTTAGCTTGTTGCTTTTTGGGTTCTAGCTATCTTGTGTTTTCCTGCTTTCCCATCTTCTGCTGTTAGTACTCATCTCTTGTACTGTTCGTTCTTTTTCAATGAAATTAACCATTCAAAAAAAAAAAAAAAAATTAAAATTTTTAAATCAAAATATAAAAGTAAAAATAAAATCCAAACCCTCAATCTTACACGATAGGATATCTCTGGAAGTAAAGAAAGTGTTCATGAAGAGAAAAACAAAAAAAAAAAGATATGGACAAGCCCCATACATACAGTTGAATGTTTAATCAAATGCATGCTCTTATTCATCTCTAAAACCTCCCCAAAAATGCAAAAATTCTTTAGAGGTTACGTTAACTACTAAATAACCTTTTAAAAGTAAAAATGCTAAAAGAAAGAAAGAGTAGAGAAAGAATAAAGGTAAAAGATTATTAGTATTAAATTTTGGTTGTAGCTATTCTTGCTCAGCCGAATCGCTTAAATCGTAAGATTCAATGAAACGAGTGTCGAATCATAAGATTCACACGAATCTTAAGATTTATCGGTAACTAAGATTCGTTACATAGGTCTGAATCATTTTCCTCAAGATTCAGGTTACGAATCGAATCATAGGATTCTAATAACAATGATTGAATCTATCATTTGGACTCTGGTAAAAATGCGTTTGAAGAATAACACCATGAGATTTTCGAACTATGCACATGGGTCTTATTTAAGACCATAGAGCAATTTCCGCAGTCGACAAAGATGACAAACGTCATTTGGCTGACACATATCCATGAGGTGGCCGCATATAAATTGTCTCTTGCAGGTCACCATGTATGAATGCATTTTTGGCTCTTGCAGTTTTTGCGAGCAATGAATATAGTCACCATTAAAAAAAAAGGGCATTTTTGGCATCCATTTGCCAAGGAGGCCAGCTGTGAAATGGTAGCAACTGCTAGCAGAGTGCGAACTGTGGCCATTTTGACAACTGGCTCAAAGGTCTCTTCATAGTCTGTGCCATATTCTTGATTGAATCCCTGAGTGATAAGATGGGCTTTATATCCATCCACACTTTCATTGGATTTCTCTTGGATTGAATAAACCCATTTACTTTCAATGATTGGTGCTCCAGCAATCCCATGTCTGATTAGTTTCGAGTGCAAGTAATCCTTCTATCATAGCATGTTGCCAGCAAGGTATTTCTTTGGCCTGTGAATAGGGAGGAGCAGAAACAAAGTCTAGGATGGTAAAAAGCAAAGGAAAGCCAGAGCGGTCAGATGTTTTAGAGATACGAAGGGAACGCTGGATAGGCGGTTGTTCAATGGAAATAAATATTACCTTGAGGAAGAGGTTCCGACAATGGTCAGTGATTAGGAGTAGGTTCATAAGCGGGCGGAGACTTTGGCTATCGGTTATAGACCTTCATGATAAGAGGAGGTGTTTGTGTGGGACATTGAGGAAGAAAAAAGAACATCCAAGGGACGAGAATTATTTTGAAGAGATTAAAAGGGAACATGTTCAATAAATATCACATCACGTGAGATATGAGTACTACAAGCCTCTAGATCATAGTATATGAAATTCTTTACGTTCATTGCTATACGAAAATACACATTTAGATGCTTGTTGTGACAATTTGGTCCTGTCCAAAGAAGGAAGATGAACAAAGCAGTGAGCCAAAAGTGTATAAGAATAGGAAGGATGACTGAAGAGAGACTCATATGGAGAGATTTTATGCAAAACAGGCGTTGAAAGTGGATTTGAATGGTTGTATCAACAGCTTCACACCAAAAAGTAGAAGCGACCATTGATTTAAAGAGCGAGGCTGTGCCAATTTCAAGAATATGCCTATTTTTTCTTTCAGTAATTCCATTTTGTTGTGGTGTATAAGGGAATTATTTTTATGGATAATGCCTTTTTCCAGATGGAAAGGAACAAATATCCACAGATAGATACTCTGCTCCTCAATCAGACCGAAGAACCTTGTTATTTTTATCAAACTGAGCTTTCACTAAGTTGCGAATTTTCCTTAAAATAGGCAAAATGAATGTGGCATGGTATTTAAAATGAAGAAAATAAATTCATGTAAAATGAAAGTGGCATGGTATTTATAACCTAGCCACCTTGAATTAGGTGTAATTCCCCAAACATCAGCGTGTATCATATGAAAAAAAAGCGTTACCTCGTCAATAATGAATGGGAAATAGTAAAACATGGCTTTTACTCAAGTAACATAAAAACACAATGACATTTCACAAAAGTAGAAAGCATATTATTATTGATTAAAGGTTCTAAACAACCTGAAGTGCAGTTTGGTTTTAGGTGGGATGTTGCGGGTCTTGGTCAGTCTTCCAAGGAGGCCGTCTAGTGCATTTAGAGATGATATGTCTGGTCCTTCTATAGTAATTGCAAAAATTCTTCTTCGTGCAATTCCTTGCCACATGTCCAAAATCCTTACATTCAAATCATTGAACCTTCGCCTCTTTTGTAATAATATTAGATGAAGGAGCAACAAAAGCCTTACGTTCCTCATTTAGAGTGGACAGGGATTGGAGTTAGATTTCTTCTCGCAGAACCTTCTGAACACAGGTATATAGATCTAGGGTTACCTCTTTGTTTCATCAAGGCTGTGCGAACTTACTCAAATTCAAGTTGTAGGTTCATCAAGAAATAGTTAATATGAGATTCCGTGGTGTCCGGATGACATAAGAATGGGTTTTTGATGGGATGGTTAGTAACCTGAAACACCAAAAGCTTAAGCTGTTACAGAATGGCACAACAATGTATATCAAAGGGTCCTGCTAACCCTCCTCACGTGTGGAGCTCCACATGTGGACTGAAACACGCTCCAGGACCCTGAAGTCTTTTTTGTTCCATGCAGTGAAAAGCCATTATAGTAGTCTTGGACTGTCTTATCAACTTGTGTACACTTTGCTGATTCAGTGCATAGATAAAATTTCCTAGCCTTGTTTCTCTGACGGTATAGTTTTCTCAAATGGTTCCATACATCCGAGGCTTTGAAAAATGATTGTAGGGTAAGGGCAATGCTTGGCTAAATTGAGTTAAGAATCTAGGCTACAATTTCTGAATTGTTTTAAGTCCAAGTTGCCGCAGATTTTCCATTTTTATCTTCCAGAGTTTCAAAGTAGTTCCATCAAGATATATCCCATTAGTCCTTTTCCTTCCACCAAATGTTTAAGGTGAGAGGACGATCCCATGTAGTTTTTCCGATTGAGTTTGACTGTAATGATATCCCTTTTCTCCATGATAAAGATTACAAAAATTACAGATGAAACAGAACATAAAAAAATTTCATCAAAAATTTTCTGAAAAGATAGTGTTGGACGACCCACAGATCGAGTACTGGAATGCCTTCTTTTCAAGTAAGATAGCCTGGAAACATAGATCCAACTTCTGGGTATGTGAGTTACTAGTTTTTACTATCTCGGTGAAATATGATGATGCTCAGGCTGTTGGTTGAGAAATTAATGGTCATGATTAAAAATGTTTGTAAAAACTGCCGAAAGGAAAAACGAAATCCACTAACCTTTGCAAAAAAGTTCCAGATTTTGTGGCATTTGTCATTTGTTGCATCAATCTGGATCATTTGGAAGGAGAGGAATAAAGATGCTTTTAAGAAATCATTTCCTTTGATAGATATTTTTGCAAGGATTCTGGGATACCCGCGTCATTAAAAAACTCGCAAGGACTAGATTCTGCGTTTCATCGTGAGTCTCTACCTTTCCTGCTTTATGGAAACTCCATTGATTCCATTCTTCCCAACTGGAGGAAGTGCCTCTCTCCTAATTTGGTTCTTTTTTGGCCTATTTCTTGGGCATTTTTTTGTTTGGCCTGTTCCACAAGCATTCTTTTGTCTGCTGCTTTGCGTGTATGGGTTTCAGTTTTGGTTGTTTTTTTCTGTGACTGGTAACTGCTGTTTTTGGGGCTGCCCCTTCTTTTTTCGCTTTTTCGCTTTTCGGTATAATTCTATTGTATTTAGAAAGCCTTTTTGATGCAAGTTACCATTAAAAAAGATCCAGAAAAAACCATAGTGATCTTCAGAAAAACCAGACGACCCTTGCTCCCCTATCTTACTTTGATCAAATCACGAGCAATTGGATGTTCCAGAAATGCTGACAGGGAAGAATAACTGCAAAAAGATTAAAAAATCTCTTGATTCTTCAATAATTAGTGCTTGATTGATGTCCATTTGCGGAGGATTGCAAAGATTCAGAGATCTCTATCACTGATAGTCATGCTTAATCAGTCAACTGAACAGAGAAGCTTCTGTTTTCGGACAGAGGAAAGCGTCTGATTTAGAGGAAGAAAGTTAACTTTAGAGATTAAACGAGAATTAAACCCTTCTTTGATACCATGAAAGTGTATCGGTGGAAGAAAGGAAGAAAAAGTAGTGAAGTACCTATCTGCTTCTATGGATTGACCATGAATTTATAGCTCATATGCCTGCCAATCAACGGCTACAATAAAGAATTACAAAATGATTACAATGAAATTATCCACCTACATATGGTTAACAATATCTCAAGTATAGTAACCGTAAAATGTCTGACTTGGACTCATGTCGAGATAGAAACATGATTGATTACATATGACTAATGTACATATGGGTCATGTGGGCTTGATTTTGGTGGACTACACACCCCACTTCTACATTTACCTCTCACAGTATCTTGACTTGTGCGTTAATTGCACAATCAATCCCTTGCTCAAAGGTAAGGATGTCAATGGACTTCTTATTTCCTAGTTCTGCTGAGGATTCAACGCGAAAAATGTAGCTAGACTCTTTCGAGGGTTGGGTCTAGGTATAGGCAGGTCCCTACCCAAATACCTGTGTACATGTGTGATATGTATAAACTATAAATACCATATATCATCATCAATCATCAAAGCCTTGTCCCAACTCTGTTGGGTCGGCTACACGAATTCTATTTTTCCATTCCGATCAATCTTGGGCCAAATCCTCAGATAAGTTACACTTTTTCATAACTATTTTTACTACCTCCATCCAGGTCTTCTTTGGCCTACCCCTCCCCTTAGTGGGCCATCAACCTTCATAGCTAAACTTTTCCTTACCGGCGCCATTGCCGGCCTACGTTGGAGATGCCCAAATCATCTCAAAAGGGTTTCTCTAATTTTATCCTCTATTATTGTCAAATGCTTTAAAAAATGCTCATTTCTAATTTTATCCTTCCTAGTTTTACCATACATCCACTCCAACATTCTCATCTCTGCTACATCCATTTTGTGCATATATTGCTTCTTGATTGGCCAACATTATGCTCCATAGGTCATAACTAGTCTAATTGCTGTCCTATAAAATCCTTCCTTCATTCCTGTTGGCATTTGTCAGTCACAAAGCACTCTAGAAGCAAGTCTCCACTTCAACCATCCCGGTTTAATCCTCCATCCCGGTTTAATCCTACGTTTGACATCTTCATCAATCTCCCCATCCTTGCTAATTATAGAGCCTAAGGTAGCGGAAAAAAGCATAAAGCATTTTGTGGTATCTCATGGTCTTCAATTCTGGTAGTAGTTTCAGCTCTTTATATGCCCACTGAAGTTACAATCGTTATATTCCGTCTTGGTATGGCTTATTTTAAAGCCTTTTGATTCTAAAGCCTTTCGGTATCTCACGTGTTTTCCATTCATACTATCTCTTGATTCATCTATTAACACAATATCATATGCAAATAACATGCACCAAGGTAGTTCTCCCCATGGTAAGGCCTTAGGATTGACCCCTGTGCAAACCTATGGTCACTGGCAACTCCCGCCTCTCCACAAGTTGTTTTCACACTCGTTACTGCTCTTGCATACATGTCTTTAATAATTTCAATATAACATCTTGGAACATTCCTTTTATTTAAAACCTACCAAATTAAATCTCTGGGTACCTTGTCGTAGGCTTTTTCTAGATCGATGAAAGCCATATGCAGATTTTTCCTCTTCGCTCGATATTTTTCCATTAATTGCCTAAGTGAAAAGATAACTTACATCGTTGACCTCTTTGGCATAAACCAAATTTATTTTCAGATATCTTGGTCTTCTGTATAAGTCTTTGCTCCATTACTCTCTCCCATAGCTTCATAGTATGAATTATAAATTTATTCCCACGATAGTTGATATAGTTTTTTATATCAAGTTAGCAAAAATTTAAAATCTGGCAACTCTAAAAAATGTTATCTAAACAACTTAAAATTTGGGTGTTCTTTTTTTTTTTTTTTACAATCCGAAAATGAAGTAATTAAACACTAATCAGTATCAGAAAATATGAACTAATACTAATGCAATCTAAATGCTAAAACAAACACAAATCTACACTAACTATGCACAAGCTAAATACCATATATCTCAGTATAAATTAATTAATTAATTATAATATATTAAAGCTGAGCGTTCTTGATCTTGGCTGGATTTCCTTTCAATTTTGACTTTTTTTTGGAGCTTTGGTAATAAGCTAAAATATATAGGTTGTGAGGGTGCACAAGCTAAATACCATAGATCTCAGTATAAATAAATTAATTAATTATAACATATTAAAGCTGAGTGTGCTTGATCTTGGCTGGATTTCTTTCAATTTTGACTTTTTTTTGGAGCTTTGGTAATAAGCTAAATTATATAGCTTGTGAGGGTTAAGCTCATGACATTGCCATTTAGGGTACCTGACCTAACCACTACACATCACAACATTTCTACGTAAAAATTTATTAAAAAATGGCAAAAGTAGTTAGATGGGGTGGGGACCCTAGTGGCCTAGCCACATTTGGTCTTGTAACTTTTTTTGAACATTGACACTAGTTAGACATTATTTATGGTATTCATAAAATTAATTATATTTTTTGAATGTTGCCCCTGTTAGTATTCCTATTACTATTTTTGCTCTTTTAGAGTTGTGCTTTAAGCACAGATGGTCAGGCTTTTGAGATGATCGTTACATATGCTCTACTCTAAATTATGTGAAGCTAAATTGTAGAGAAATAAATTGAATCAGCTTTCTTCATACTTTTGTAATCAGAGACTTCAAAATCTAATTTCAAACCAATAAGACTGATATTAACATTTTTTTTTCATTGATTATTGTTTGGGGAAACGAGGGTGTCAAAAGACTGAGGCCCTTCTGTAATATATGTGCCCGGTGGTTGGATATATAACATGAATAGTTATAGTCTTCAAGTAAACCTTCGAAAGTGTGTATTTATAGTGGTAATTTACTTATAGTTTTTTTTTTTTTTTTTTTTTTTTTTGTCTTCTAACATATGAGAATTTAATTTAAAATAATTTTTATTTATATTGTTTGTTTTGTACAAAAATATTTGGGACAAGGCTTTGATGATGATGATGCCCTTGCTTAGCACACGTTTCTTTTGCTAGTTAAAATATATTAAAGCCAAGGGTGTTTTTGTTTATTTCATTTTGACTGTTGATTGTAATTTTGACTAAGTTATCCCTTCTTTGTCCAAAATGTTCGATGTTCTCCCCACTTCTTTTCTCATGCAACCACCTACTTATCTCATGAAACCACTCACGTCTACTCTCCACTTTTCGAAGTTTCACTTCTCCCTTTCTGTAAAAACTCTTTATCCATTCTATTCCCTATCTACCCCAATTGTCCTATTCCTTTTCTCTGCCACTTTCTGTCGGATTACGGAAACAGGTACTCTCATAACCTTTTCTTTGTTTTCTTTCTAAAAGTTAGGGATAAGATTAGCAGGTGATGATTATTTGAAAACTCAATGCATAATGACTAATATAGTATTCATTGGAAAATGTATAAAAACCATGCTGGTGCCCCATCTTGGATTTCACACAGGTCTATATTTAGTTGACCGAGATGTGGACATGAAAAATATGATTCCAACTTTTGGAGTTCTTTTTTTCGTATTTCATTTGTTTTTGTTTTCTTTTTCCTTGTACTCACAGTTCTCTAATTTTATGAATCTTTAATTTATAAAAATTATTAAGTAAATTTTTTTTTTTATCTCCATCTCTACAATGTATGAATGTTTAATTTTCAACATATGAATATTTTTGCAATGCATGTACATACCCATGCTCAGCATGGGTTATTGTGCTAGTATATATTATTTGAGCCTCAATGAGACCGCCCCTTCATATTCATAATGAGAACTTTCCATCACACTATCCTCGTATTATTAGTGTGCATCGCAATTGGGACCCACTAGGGGCTTAGAGTCTTACTCTCACGCAATCTGAGAGGATACTTCTTAGCAGAAGGTTACCCTACATTAATAATCTGATATTAGTAATATAATATTTGAGAATGAACCTCAAAAATGTTTCTAGCACAAGTGGTGGCTGCTCATTTTGTTAAAAGCATGATCTGAAATTCTAGTACTGTACCAATTAATCTATTTATCTATAGATTCGAGCCCAGTGTTGGCTTGAGGGTTGGATATATAAGCTAAATTGTGTCCAGATCCACTGTGGACCTTACCTGAATACTACCCTTTTGCATACCCACCTAGAGTTCATACATCTCCATGCAACTGAATTCCCTAAGTGATTCTGTCTTCATCAAACTCGTCTAGAGTTGGAATTGAAAACATGTTTCTTTTTGTTTTTTTCCTCATTAGTAACCTGATTTTTTGCAATATTAGCCTTTTTGTTTGGGCACTCAAAAGCTTAATGTCTTGGTTGTGGCACCAGTACTGTACTGTTTCTCCACTGGCAATTGGTTTTCTGGGAGCCTTTTATTCTGATGTCTGTGGACCCTTTGAAGCCTTTTGTGAAGTCACAGATGGAGAAGTAGCTTTCTGCGCACATCACTTTTTCTTTCCTTAATTTCACTGGTGATAGTTTGTAATCTCTTCAGCCTCAAGTGCTTATTGGTATGCACTTTTTAATATAACCAACTGTAATCAAATGCAATTCCAAAGACCATGGAGATCAGATGACATTGAATCGTGTGCTCTTCTGTTTCTGTCAATTTTGCTTCAGCTGCTGACAAGTAGAAATCTGATGTGTACTCAGTATTTGACTTTGTTTTGTGGAATACCTATAACGTTGTCTCGTGATCTCTCATATGTACCTCTAGTCTACTAAATCTGTCATCTGTCTTACTCTCCCCAGTTAATACAGATTCAGTCATTTCCTTTTCATCACAATTTCTCTGCCTAAAATGCACTTTGCTTTGTGATCAGATTATCTAATTTTCACATTTAGCAACAAAATATAAAGCAGCTTTTCTCAAGAAACTGTAAACAACGGCTATCAAGCTTTGGGGCTGCTTTTGTAGCAAATTCTGTGCTTCTTGGAATCTTTTACCACAGTTATTGCTGATTTGGTGCTTCCAAAACCCAAATGCAGTTTGCCTTGTGTTTACTATGTATTTTTTACCAAAGCAACAAATACTAATGAATAATGATTCCTCTGTAAACATGCAGTGACTGTGCTGACTTCCAAGCAAAATTTAACAATGTGTCTTTAGAATGATGGCAATGGCAATTTTTTATTTTTTATTTTGAATGGCTACTTGTATTAATGAAAGCAATCAGTACAAGAGATGAGCACTGACAAGCAAACCAGGAACACAGGAACACACAAAACAAAAAGGCCCAAAAACAAAAAGCCTTTGGCCTAGCACGTGAAAAGGCTATCTCCTTTGAGTGGCACATTATCTGATCTATTGAGTAATCTCTAAAAGCCGGGCTAACAGACACCCAGAGAGCGGCTAAGAACTTAGTTTTCTCCACCAAGCTGTTAACGCTAGATAGAACCCCTTCGAAGCATCTTGAGTTCCTTTCCTTCCACACTATCCAAAGCACTGCTAAGAATGTCAAGCTCCACATTTCTTTTCCCCTGGGATCCCCGATTGGAGGCTTCCAAGCCTAGAACAACTCTATGAGAGACTTTGGGAAGACCCAACAACAGTCAAACCACCAAACCACCATCCTCCAAATAGACTGAGCAATTGTACAATTCAGCATGAGGTGATCCACAAATTCCTCATATCATAAGAATATGGGACAGCCATTAACGACGATCATCCCCTTCCTCCTTAGATTATCCATAGTAAGAATTCTTTTCTTGAGCGCCAACCGCCCGAAAATAACCACCCTAGGAGAAGCCTTCAACTTCCGGATGTTGCAAACTTCGCTTCTCCCCCTCGGACTATTAGATAAAGCCGAAAAGAAAGAAGAGACGGAGAATGCCCCATTTTTAGAGGCGGCCCACACCCTAGTGTCCTCCCCTCTTTCTGGGATGTGCATCCCGTTGAGAAGGTTGAGGAGCAAGATTAGTTGGGCTTCTTCATTTTCATTTAGGTTCCTCCTTAAAATAGGACTCCAAACCACCTGGTCACCGGGTTTTGTCATATATGATTCGACCTTAGCATCCTTATCCTTGGCACACTTAAATAAATCCGGGACTGATCGCCCAAAATCCTGTCTCGAGCCCATCTATCTTTCCAAAAGAGGATCGACTCCCCCGAGCCAATCTGAAATTTAATGTTCTCCTTGAGGAGGCTCTTTGCCGAGAGGATTTCTTTCCAAATTGCGGACAGTTTTGTTGGGGCTTCCTGGATATCCCATCCACGCCTTGGAAGGCTGTATTTCCTATCCAACACCTCCCTCCATAGGCCGTCCATTCCATCTCCCATCCTCCATAACCACTTGCCCAATAGGGCTTGATTCATCTTCTTGAGAGACCTGATTCCCAAACCTCCACTTTCCTTGGGTTTACAAATGGAGTCCCAATCCGCCAGATGGAACTTTTTCTGATTGCTACTTCAGTGCCATAGGAATTCTCTCTGCAATCTTTCTAATCTTTTAATGACTGTGACCAGGCATTTGAAAGGGGAGAAGCAGTATATTGGCAGATTAGACAAAACTGACTTGATCAGGGTAACCCTCCCTCTGATGGATAAATAGTTAGCGCTCCATGTAGACAACTTTCTCTCGAACCTTTCTATCACCGGATTCCATAGAGATTTAGTAACCTGCCCCAAGCATGAAGGCATCCCTAAATACAGAGCAGGCAGCTGTCCCACCTGGCAATGGCAATTGTTAGGGCCATTTGCAGAGGTCCTGACCAATTCCAATTTATATTAATTGAGAAATTCTAAAGCTCTTCCAAATTCTAATTCCAGACTTAAATTCCTGGTGCTACCAAACAGAAAAGGCACCAAGGGAAATTCCATAAATTTCTAAAATTTGGAATTTCTACAATTGCTATGCTTATGAAATTTCTACAAGCGGATCCATAAGTTCACCACAGCAGGTGATTTTTATTTTCATTTTTTCCACTAATAACATCTGTGGTGATTGGTCATAGAATGGGTTTTACTGTGGCCGCTTTTTTTCCAATCATGTTCTTGTAAATTAGATCATTTGACTTTTTATTTGAAGTGATTGTTTTACTGCTTTCATTTTCTTGACTTCCCAAAATTATTTACAGGTGGTTAAGGAGAACCAGAAACTTCACAAAGGCTCCACAGAAATTGAAGGTGAATCTGCTACTTTGGCTGACATGAATATATTTCCTGGAGATGTCCTATGGGTTGCGGACACAGAGATATATGAAAATCGTGATATAGCTGGTAATTAAGCATTCTTGTGAAAATAAAATGATCAGGAAACCAATATAAATCCTCATGTGATCTCTAGGATAATTTCAGAGTTGATTGAGACACCCAGTTAGATGGCATGGCTACTTTTATTTTTTTTTTCTTTTGTATTTAACTGAGAAGATGAAAGGGGAAAAGAAAAGCGCATTTTTATGTTTTTGTTTAATCTGCTTTCAGGAGAAATGATCATGTCAGATGGGTAAATTGTTGCATCCCTTGCATTCTTTGTAAATTGTCTGTTCTAGCCCACTTGTCATCGAGAGTGACTGTCGGGTCCAATCCACATGACATTGTATTCCAATGTGACAAACAACAGTCTGATGCTGAATACCACTCTGTTATGATTGATGTTTGGGCTGGCAGCAACTCATGGGTGTACATTTGACATGATTGTCTACCTTGACAGCATTAAGCTCCACTATGCTGATTTCTCTTGGATATGTGGGAATCTCTTTATGGCAACATATCGTCATTTTTCAATGGTCAAACACACAAATGTAATCATTTCACATTTGCCATAAAGGGCACTAACAAAAACTTAGTCATTTTTTTAATGCATTAGAAATACTGCAGGATGCTGAACCCTGTTTGAATGACCAGACTTTTTTTGCTTTATTATTGTGTTAGATGTAATCGACTAGTGTACTTATGTGATTCATTTTTCTTTCTTTCTTTCCTCTTTTCCCCCCCTCTTTCTCTTGGCCCTCAATGCTATGCAGATGAGCTTTCAGACCACAAGGAAGACTGGCAGACTGAGGAAGGCTTTCGGGGAACTCTTTTAACATCAGGTATCATGTCTCAGGTACAAGTAGCATCCTTTGTTTCGCATCTTTCCTTGATGGTAGGCCTGTCTGTGATGTAAAACTTTATGTTGCAGGAGCGATGAAGTCTTGAAGCATTGAACTGATATATGGTGAGAATTTTTCATCTATCGACCTTCTTTTTGTTTATCCTTTATACTCAAGTTATCTTTTATTCAAATTTTTTTTCTCAGATATGTCACGCATATTGATATGGCCTGGCTCGTTTTAATGCTTGAATGCGAAGACTTAAAAATTCTTTGGGTGTCACTGATAAAAAAGAAAGAAAAAAAAATCTTTGGCAGTTGAATTATTTGGTCAGCTGAGGGCCGTCCCAATTTGAACACATTGATCATTTTGACTGTTCTAGATTTCTTTGATCGTATATGATTGAAGGTAAAGATACAATATATAATGGGAGATTGTATGCTACCTGTTAGTGTATCCCACTTGTAGAAATTGCTGTCTCCATATTTTTTATCCGGGTCGTTTTAATCAGATATGTCACGCATATTGATATGGCCTGGGTGGTTCTAATGCTTGAATGTGAACGCACTTGAAAATTCTTCGGGTTTTACTGATAAAAATAAAAAATCTTAGGAGTCGAATTAATTAGTCAGTTGAGGGGCAACCCAATTTTCTGAGTACATTTATTGTGTACATTGTTCATCAAGATCACCATCATTTTCATTGTTCTCTTGTATCATTTAGCTGGCTTGCCTGTGGAATAATTGTAGTGTTGGAAGCAGCTCCAAAGGGTAGATCAATACAAGACTTGGAAGAAGCCGTCGAAACATGTTAGATTGTTGTTTTACAGACCATA
Organism: Persea americana; assembly: GCA_029852735.1. NCBI lineage: Eukaryota > Viridiplantae > Streptophyta > Magnoliopsida > Laurales > Lauraceae > Persea > Persea americana. Next base: position 5,458,104 of record CM056812.1, read on the forward strand.
TTTTAAACTATGATGATGCAGGCCAGACTAATAGGCCCTGCCCAAAGGTATATCCCCTAAGGTCCAAGTCCAACAAGGCCCAGTAAAGAAGGAAAAACCATCCAATACATGTCGCCATGACTCTTTCCCTATTTTGCAATTTTCTAGAAGATTTCTTCAAATTTCCTGATTTTTAGTAATTGCTGATATTTAGAACTAATTAAGAGTTTCTATTTTTATTGAGATTTGTTTTCCAATTTAAGGCATAGACTAGCCTGTTAAAAGAGATGCAATCCTCTTAATCGAGCATTGCAAATTGAATCGAATTCTGTTTTTTTTTCTCGCTGGAGTTTTCTCGTCTTTGGTGTGAGACCTAGACAATCTATCCTAAACCTTTGGCTTGGAGAATAGCCCTTGGTTATTCTTCCGTACCCGTGCTACATCATATGATGCGCTGCTATGGTGTAGATTTGGCGAGGACATGCCATGTTGGCATGGCTGGGAGACAGATTCTACAAAGACACATGGTAACTGAATCTCATTGTTCAGCTGGTATACATCTCTTGAAAGGTTAAAATACATGCTGATGGTAACTAAACACAGCGTACCACTACTGTTTCCCTAAGATTAAAATACATATTGCCCACTTGAGCAACTACTTTCTTCTGTATGTGAGCGAGGGTGCAAGATACTTATTTGTGGCTACAAGGGATGGATTTTTAGTACCCAAAAAGGAAAAAAAGGTCACAGGTCATTAGGGGATGATATATCCTATGACATGCATCTGCAAAAAACTTCATGTTGATATGATCCCCTTGGACTAGGTACCTCTTTGGCTATGCTCAGACTAGTCTCTATTGCAACAGAGGATTAATTCTCCACTGTCAATGTAGCCTTATCCCATCATTTTGGTCCTTGGCGGGAATTCTATTTTTCCAATTGGCCCTATATATGTTCATGCACTCTGTTACTTTACATTCTAACATGTCTTTTCTCATACTACATACAAAGTTTTTGCTACTTTCCCCCATTTTTTAGTTCCTTGAACTTGTAATCCTTTTAGTTTCCAATACTGGGCTGTTTTGATGCCCTTGTGAATATTCCAAACATATGATATCCTTCGTTTTTTGTTCTTCTATTGCTGTTGCCCATAGTTGGCTCTTGTAACTAAACATTTTACACAGCATGTGCATGTCACCCTTATTCCTTATGCACTTTGACCTTATATGTACGTTGTCCTTATGCACTTTGGCCCCTCTCACACACAGACGATAACATCTGGTTCTTGGCCCGAGACCACATTGACCTGAATTGTATCCAACCTGGTTACACTCCAGGCAATGTTAGTTTTATTGATTTGGGACTTGTTTGCATCACTTATGGTTGCTGACCTCAATTTTTTTGTTCTTCACCACAGGGATATTTTGATGGTAGCTTCCCTTTGGCTGCCATATCTACTAATGACAAATGCACCTGTGTATATTCAGAGGAGCGGGGAGTTTGGTGAGCCAAACCATTTTGTGTAAGTGTTTGCTTCTCTACAATGGACACTTCTCCATGATAAATACAAGTCAAAACACGTTTAGAACTTCTCTGATCTTAATTGCCATGTCTCTGTTTGTAGGTGATCTTTGTCGTGGTGCAGATTCGGGGTGCTTTTGGCACAGGCTTGTTAATTGGCTGGCGCAATGTTGTATATTTCATTCTTCTTTTTTCTGGGTTATATGTTCCTACTAATCTTTTCTTTATCATCATTATGATCTTCATCTTCTTTGAAGCCAAATGATGGGGGAAAATAGAGAACAAGAGTGCTGGTTTTGTGACATAGTGCATTTAGTTAATACTGTTTCTCATTTCAACAACGGCTTGTGACTTGTGACTTGTGATCATCTCCAAATGCTAGCCACTGCTATGGTCAATGCCATCCTCTGTCAGATTGAAAAAAGAGGAGCTCCATCCAGGGAAATGGTGGCACATAATGGGGTGATGCAGCTCCAATGTAACCCCTTGCTGACCAAGTTTTAAACGACTTAGTACTGGGATGTTAGCATGTGACCAGCATTACCCTTGTTTGATTGCATTCTGTGAGCGTTGCTGCTTTCTTAGCCGTCGAGAACAGGTTAACCTTGTATGTCGGATCAAGGGATGATGGTGGGGGTACTTATTCCTCTATAATGTACTGAGTTGACATACACTAGTAATACTATTGCCTTGATTGATGAGTTTAACGATAAAGTAGTATTTTGAGATGAGATGGCTGACCTTGATACCCTGAATTAGTTTCTTGGGTTGAAAGTGAAGCAGTGCGACTTTATGGGTCAGATGTTTTTAGTTTTTTTGAGGGTTGGAGTGAGGGATCATGGGTAAAGAACTTAATGGCCATATTTTTGGCTTTTAATTTTAGAGGCTGGAGTGTGGGCAATCATTTGTTAAGTGATAATTTGATGGTTCCTTGTATGTCTCCAGTTTTTGATTAGTAACTCCATAGTTTCTTTGATAGAAACTCCACTTAAATGGGAAGTTGTGAGAACAGACGAAAGGATGTTCTGATTTTCGGGTAGACTGGCCCACGAGTTAAGCTGATGGATTTGATATGGATGATATGGAAGGTTGGACTCTCTCTCTCCCTATGGATGATATTGGATATCAAGGGTTGGTCTCTCTCTCTCTCTGTTTTTGGTTTCCTCCTCGGACCCTTACCAATGAATCAAAAATATAAGGTTTCTCCACAGAGAAAGTGCAGGCATTCAAGTCATTTCACCTCCTCTTCAAACACTGAACCTATCATGAACTTAGGAAAATTATATATATATATATATTTGAGGATTTTACCGGAAAAATTTCCCCTTAGATTCACTGTAGACCAAAGAGGACCTAAAAGATATGTATTGACCATAGTAGTTGAGGGGAGCCCTTTTGGGTTCATTTTCTTTATTGTTTTACCTCACCCGTCATATATGAGCAGGGGTAAATCTCCCCCTGCAGTTAAGCAAGATGAGATGATGTGTGCAGAGGTGGTTTGAAAATGGGCAGTGGCCTCTGCCTGTCATATATGAGCAGGGGTAGATCTCCCTTCACAGTTAACCTTTCTTTCTTTTCCCCTCTGTTCTTATCCATTTGTGTATTTATGAAATCCAAATCTCCCAACATCAAAGATCGTCCTGTGCATTGGTACCAAATCATATATCACTCAAATGTAAGTCCAATTTTCTTAATTGATCACTCGGAAAAAGTTATTACAATACAGAAATCCGAGCGAGAAAAAATGATAGTGTTTTGCGTGCAAGAAATCAAATTGTGGCCCCAACTTTCGTTTGAGAGAAATTTCTCTTAGAACCAGTAGGAGAATTCTATATTTTGAGTTATTAGGATCTTGCAAATAAGCCCTTACATGAAGAAGAAGAATCAAATAATGCCTTGATTAACTCAAATTAGATAATGATATCAGTATCACTGATGCCCACGACACATGACATACATAAGATTTTTTGTAAATCCATTTTATACTTAGTAATGATTTTATATAATCTAATTGTTTTCATTATAAGAATTTATTTATTTATTTATTATAATATTATAAAAGGAGCTCTTTTTATTTGTTGTGATCAAACAACCTTGGATGCTTTGCTTTAAAAAGTGCATGAAAAAAAAATCCAATGAAACCCTTTTTTTCTTAAAAGTTACTTTAAAAATTAGCTTTTTAGAAGCTAGTTTTAGAAGGAAAAAAAAAACACTTTTAACTTTTAATATGTTTAACCAAGCACGCCCTAAATTATTGTTCTCTTGCTGGCATATTTCTCAAATCCAAGAGTCATGCATTAGGGTTCATTATAGCTCAATGTTTAATAGAGTTGATAATGAATTAGAGGCCGACAAAAGTGCAGATGGTCAGAAAAAGGGTTCTCATTATTTTCATATCTTTCACATGTTTCTTAAAATCTACGAGAATCTAATATAAAATTTTACGTCTTAAAGTTTTATCATTTATATGTGAATATTGAGTGATTTGAATCATAAATTAAAAGAACTGAATTCTTTTTTATTTGCTACTCTTGTTGAACTTGAACCTTAACTCTCACAAACTTGCACACTCACATCCCTTCCAAGCTGAGCTACACTGCACTACACAGCTCGGGAACCCTTACATGAACCATTTTTACTATTACGATCAATAACTATGGTCAGGATCCTATTAAAGATGGGCCATATTAGAATACACAAACATCCAAAATTTCAAACTTTGTGGGGCCCACTGCCGAACCTCTTCCTCCACTCTCTGAACTGCCACCAAGTTCAATTTTGACACCAATTGAGACTGTCCTCACCCCAGGATTGAATATCCACCACCAAGACCAAGCTGTAGGCCCATGCATTGGGACTCTGATGGCCCCCAATGTTCAGATGGGTCAATAACCTGAGAGAGTCCCAATGATGGTTTAAAATCGCAGTTCGCGTTCATCGCGTTGTGGTTCGCGGTCATCGAGGAGTAAATTTTTATTTGACCCCCAAAAAATCCAAAAAATCCAAAATATTATAAAATGATAGAAACTAATGTTTTTTTTTTTTTTTCCATCAGTGCACACTTTAAAGCAAAATAGCGGTCCCCCTAAGTTATAACATTTTGTATCATTGCTTTATCGATGTATATACTTAAATAAGCTGAAATATCATAAATTTGACATAATGCAACCATAATTTTGGGCAAACTAATAGTGTTAAACATTTAAAGTCTACACTTTAAATCATAAAATTCACACTTTTTTGTTTCAAAAGTGTAGATCTATTGTAAACTAACACATTATCAATGCATTTGAACACTAATTTGGAAAAATGTAAATGATATAAAAAAAAAAGCCCCAAATTTTGAAAATAAAAAAAATCTAGATCTACACCTTAAAACACGAGATCTAGAGAAAAATTAGTGAGTAACATCAAATCTATCTCCATATAAAGCATTTGGTTCATGTATTACACAATCTTTTTTTAAAAAAATACCCTAAAATAATTCAGATTTAAATAATGAAAAAATAAAAAAATATTACAAAAAGTGCTAAAACATGAAATTTTTTGCTCCAAAAGTATAGATCTAATACACCTCAAACATCACTAAGTTATTTTGATGTTGAATTTTGAAAAGAACTCCAAAAAAATAAAAAAAATAAGCTTACCAAAGAGGTCCCTTGAGTTTGATTAAATTTCCCCACATACAAATCCAACCAAAAGTAGCTTAGATCTAAGCTTTTAGGTGCCCCCTCCATGCCTTAGAAGTTGTAGCTGGCGTTGGAAAGCTCTCAGAAAAGAAACACAGTGAAAGAAGTGAAAGAAAAAGGCCAAAGGAAAGTTAAAAATAAAAAAAAATTCCCATCAGGCGTTATAATGGATAACGGCCGTTATGGACCCTTTTTTTGACGATTTTTTACCCCAATATGCATCTCGGCCGTTATATTTATTATAACGTAACTATAATGGCCGTTATCGGTAGTTATGTACCGATAACGGCCATTATTTTGAACCATGGTCCCAATCCCCTATTGCAGCCATCATTATATACTGTAACCCTGTAACACATGCCAAGATCTCCATTGTGGGGCTCACATAGAAATAAATAATTGATGACTATTTGGAATGAATCCCATCCCCTCTTGGGCATATATCCTCTCCCTAGGCGAGGTCCCATCGTCCAACTGAGCACATACCCGGAATCATAGTTGGAAAACTATTCGAGTTGACACTTGACTCTCCCAAGTCATCTCATTTTCACAAAGTGCCGAGTCAGAAATAGGAGAAACTTAGCCTTTTAATGAGTTAGTTGCATTCCAAAACATCTAATAAGCAGATCTATTTTTAAAATAATTCAAACTTATTTATAAGTAATTATTCACGAGGCCTGGAGTAAGTAACTTAAAATTGATGGCTGAAATGTAAATTGAAACTTATATTTAATCTTTTATATTTAATATTTGGGCAACCAAGTTATATAATATACAATATTTTTGTTTTCTTTATTGAAGTACTTTTTTTGTGTATATAAATTCGTTAATTTAAATTGATTATTATGAATCGTATAAATAAATATAATTTTAGATTTTATAAATAATTTTCTTTTTTTAATAATTTAACAATTACTTAAATAAAAAAAACATGACTTTCTCAAATCCTCTACGTTGATTGTATCCAAATCAAGTATTTTTGTATTTGAAGAGCCGGAGTCATGAGTTTCCCAACCACATCAGCAGTCACGTGTCGAACCTTAGGGTGTGGCCCACTCCTACTAAAGCAAGTCTTGTGACGTGGGATTCATTTTGAACGGCGCGTGGATTATCTCTGTGGGCCCCACAAGTGAGATGCCACGCCCCCACATTTCCTATAGTAGAAGCAGCAGCCACAGCAGATTACAGTTTTCCATTCATTTTCCAGGAGAGGGAGAGAGCGAGAAGAAGAAGAAGAAGAAGAAGAGAGATGAGATGGTGATGGGGATTCAGAGAAGAAGAAGCTGGCGTTTTCTCCTCCTCTGTCTTCCTCTCCTTGTCTTCCTCCCCCTTCTCTTCTCAGGTATATATATATTCTCTCCCTTCTCTCTCTCTCTAAATCTCTGTGTCATTTCATCTGAGGTCTGATTGTGTTTTGTGTGTTCTTCTTTAAGTCTCAGAGCTGCATCGAAATTCCAAGGAATTCGATCAGGATCTGGGCAGGAAACGCCCCAAGAAATTCGATCACATCGTTCTCGGCCCCGCCGCCGGCGAGGGTTTGCCCAATCGCCTCCAATGCTCCGGTATCTCTCTCTCTCTCTCTCTCTCTCTCTCTCTCTCTCTATTATGGCCCCCTCTTCCGTTTTAGAAACCCAGAGCGAGATCTGATGAAATGCACGCACTTTCTGTTTTTTCAACACTACAAGAACTCACTGAAAGTAACCCTCCCCAAAAAAAAGGTACCCCACAAAAAGAAAAAAAATGTAAACTTGAGCCTATGCATTTAGGGGTTTTAGCTTGAAAGCATCTCCTAGTTGATTTTAGGCTTCTTCGGTAGAAAAATGTAGTTCTGTAACCAGAAGCCTATGATGAAACTTTTTCTTCATTTAATTTTGCTTGTTTTGCAGGCCTAAAAGCACTTAACAAGACCCACGCGCCGCGCGTGTCCCATGCCTTCAATTGCAGTGAAATCATTTCCTTTGTCACTGTCTTTGCAGTCTACAACAGTTCACCAAGTGATGAGAAATTATCTGATTTGGTAACTGTTGGGAACAATTCATATAGTAAGGCTGCAAGGTCAATGGCTATTCTCAACACCTACATTAATTTTATCCAGGTATATTACAATTTGCAATAATGAAAATTTTCATGCATTAAATAAATGTGCTGTTTAGCTTTCCAAAATAACACATTTGTGTAGAAGAATAATGTTGATCTATGTTTTGGGTATTTGGGTTAGCTGACCATTATATCTGTTTAAAGAAGTGGGCCCTTCCCTGGATACAACATAGTTTTTCCTCTTTTCTCCTGAAAACAATCCTATTCATAAAGAAATGGACTTTGGGTATGAACCATTTACCATTATGTGGCTTTAATTGCCAATAAAAAAAAATTATATGGTTTTAATTGTGTCTTGACCAAATGGTTAGGATTGTTATGCAAGTGAAGATGGCATATGCCTATGCCCTAGATGAGTCTGATCACCAGTGCCTACGAGCCAACCTGCAAAAGTTTCATACAAATTTTATTTTTACTTTGGCACTCTGCTGGTCCTTTAGTCCCTCTGGTCATATTGACTCCTTGTGGTTTGCATTATTCAACAAACTTGAGGAATCTGGTTCTGTTTTCCTCGAGCTCGTCTCCAAAGAAATCAAAATGAAAAAAAAACATAACTGAATTAAGTAATGTTAGATTTCCCCCAGATAAGGATAAATTAATGTTTGATCGTCTGTGAAGCAGTTCTTCTCCAATGCTTGCTTGACGTTTTTTCTTCATTTGTAGAAATTCACAGGTCTCAATGCCCAAAAGCAATGTAATCGTTTTGAGCGATCCTGCCTCTGAGCTGTTGATACGCAGAAATAATGTCAGTTTATTACACATTCAAGGTGACTATTCACGAGGGAAGTTGATGCTTCAAAGAATCAAGTCTTACATTGTAAGAGTGCTAAATTGACGGTTTAATACATTTGTCTTGTAGTTTTTTTTTCTTGAGATGATAACAATAAATGCCATTAACTAAAGGAAAGTAATACATTTGTATGGTAGTTACTGAGATTAAAGTTTTCTGTGCTGCCATGTTTTGTTGGTGGTGTGTTGCTTTGTGTGTGTGTGTCTCTGTGGGCATGCATGCACGCATGTTTCTTTGTGTCAGCGTGTATGTGATGTCCGAAGACTCTCATAGGGGAACAAAACCTTGCAATCATGTGATTCAAAAGGAAAAAAAATCGTGTTTTTCAATTAGTTAAGTTATGCCCTCCTTGATTTATTACTGTTAGATGTTACTTACAGTGGCCCCAAATCCCAGAGATATATGGGATTTCCCCAACTCAATTAATGTTGTGTTGGCCTTGTGCATATCCTCTGTCACTTTTGATTCTAACATCTGTCTGCCTGTTCTAGCACAGTCAGTCATGGACATCAAGTTCTTCCCCTTGAGACTTAGTTTGAAGCCCTTTCAGGTAAACGGAGATGTCAGCTATATTTAGGGTCCCACTCATGGCTTTATATCCTGGTTGGCACCAGGTCGACTCATTTGAGTCAACTTGGTGTGGGACATGTCCGAGTCAGTTTGGACACCGGAACTAGTCAAAAGTCTGTTTTCAAAAGAGACATGTCTCTCAGATGAATTATCTCCATCCTAAATTAAAGTAAGAAAGAAACATGTCATGTCCTTCTAGAAATTGCTTGTGAAACTCCAAGGCAGCTATCGACAACACTACAATGTGCATCTGGGATAGTGTATACCTGCAAAAAGTACACTTCAAAACCATTACCATATTTTTTTGCTAGAAAAGTGATGTACGTATACACAGATATTGAACAGCAGAGAAGTACGTACAAAGAAGAGAAAACACAGTAGGCATACGTTACATGTTGACGGGGGCTAGGGCATAACTATAACTACACAGACTGACTAGTACAGTAGTTAGAGACTCCCCTACTGTAACATTAGTTCCATACTACACTTCCAATAATTGGCATTAAGCAATTGATGCACTTAGAAAACTTCTGTCAGTGGCTTATTTGAATAGAAAGAATTATATACGTTATATATATATATATATGTTAAAATAGCGAGATGTATCTGTTGTTTCTTTTTGGCGATTATATATTTTTTTTGAACTGGTAGGATTATTTACCTTGTCAATTGAATATATTAACTTATTCGGTGCTTCATCAACAAATAGATATTTTCTTATATGGATAAATTCTTTCTAGGAGTTTATGTGGGCCTTATCTATAATTATTCCTATTACTCTGATTATTCATCTGAACATATGCACTTCATCTTGTATTTTATCATGTCTCTTCTTTTTTTTCTGGGTGGTTCTGCTCAACACCTTGCTCCATCCAAAATGGAAGTGCAACTTCTTATAAAAACGTTATCTTTCAAAATAACAACAACAACAACAATAATAATAAATAATCATGATAATAATAATAATGTTCCACTAATAGAAGTAGCACTCCAGAATCAGTCAATCACACAACACTTCAATAGCTCATTTCCACTTTCTCACCCTGCTGATCCTATTTGAAACATGCAACTTAAATCCTCCATTTTGTTTGTCAGTTGCTTGAGTTTCAGGATCTACACACCGTGTAACTAAGCTAGTTTAACTTTGACCATCTTTCCTACACACATCCACTCAACTTGTATTTCAAGTAACCTCTTTCTTTGTTCCTTTTCTTGCTGACGAGGTCATCTGTCTTCTCTTCACTCTGCTGATTTTTAAACATTTTTCTCAACTACTTTTCATTGTTCTATCTAATTATTTACTCAATAGTACACATCATTTGCGGACAACAAACACCTAGGAAATTCATTCTAGACTCATGTTATTCCGCTGTACATAATGGAGATGAACAAGTAAAGGCTCAAAGTGGAGTCTTAATGAGGTCCAACCAACTAGGAAATCATTTCTATGTTCACAAAATTCTGATTCTTGTTACCACATTTTCAGCTTGGACTTTGGAGAATCAAGGTCTAGGACACAATGTGGTTTGTCAATGTTTTTATGATTACAAAAAAATAAAAATAAAAATACTAGCTTTCTGTAATGGCCCCCTCACCGAGCACCATTGCTCATGAGAAGGTGAGGACCGTTTCTTCAAGGGCCCAATCTTGCCCTCCCAACCTAACTGTGTATGGTGATGGAGGATCGAATCATCATCCTAACCACTTGATTAACAGCTGTTTCGCTATCCAAAATAAGCACACAATCTATCCAACGGTCCAGTCCATTCGGATGGGTGCCAAATCCAGGATCGCTGGCTATTAGGGTTTTTTTTTTTTTTTTTGGGGGGGTGATCACGAGGTGGGCCCCACTAGGTATTTAGGTACAAAGTCCTCTCTTGAGGTTTTTCCTTTTGTAATTATATATTGATGTTGCTGATTTCTTACACATGCAGGCCTTTCTAGAAACAAAGTACGAGGAACATCTTCAAGGGAAGAACCATCTCAACCATTATATTTTCACTGATTCAGATATGGCCGTGGTTGATGGTCTCTGTGATATGTTCCACAAGTATCCTGATTTCCACCTTGCTCTAACTTTCCGGAACAACAAAGATCAGCCTCTGAATTCGGGATTTATCGCAGTTAGGGGGACTCCTGATGGACTTCAAAAGTAAGTAGTTTACATTCGTTGTCTTGAATGCATATTCTTTTTCCCCAATGTTGCATTTGGAAGTGGTGGGTGGAGGCTGCACCCATGATCTGGCCTGAGCCAAGGTCGCTTTGGGTTGGCTTTGGACTGGCATTTTAGGCCTCTGGATTGGGCCTGAGCCTGTCTACCAAAAGGCCTGAATACATGAGCCAGAGCTAGCCAATTAATTCAAAATGGGCTGGGTACCATGCTTAAACTTTAGGCACGTGAGCTCGATGCAGACTTGAATATTAGGCCCAGTAACTAAATGGGCTGGGTTTAGATGACCCAAAGCCTGGCCTGGCCCATGTACAACCATATTCAGATGGATGGGTATCCATGCTACTGCTTATGGCATGGCACTGAAATTAAAAACCACAATTGGTAGAGTGCTGTTTATCTTTCTGCCCCAAATTAATAATCTTGATGGTTGATATTGATTTGGGACAGAAGTTGGAAAACTTTACTATGCCCAGTACAATTATCTGTTTCTTGTGCTGCTTATAATACCATGGAATGTATAGCCATAAATTCCTCCCCAAATATCCAAACCAAATCTGATCTGGGCTAAATCTAATATCTTCCCTTTGGCAGAGCGAAGATTTTTCTACAAGAAGTCCTCGAGGCGTACAGCTCCAAATACGCGAAAGCTTCCCGCATGCTTGGAGATCAGCTAGCCCTTTACTGGATTATAAAATCCCACCCATCATTTGATGTGAAGAGATTTTCAAGACCCGCAGCTTTCATGAATGAAATCCATGGAGCACAGGTGCTGTTCTTGCCCTGTGCCATTTACAATTGGACACCACCTGAGGGTGCAGGGCAATTTCATGGTATGCCCTTGGATGTTAAGGTAAATAGAGAGATATTTGTTAATATATTTGCTTGAGATTTTACTATTAACACTTTCATTTGAATTGTGCTAACCCCTGATAAACGAGGCAATGCTACGATGATGATGGATTTGGAATTTTGGATTATAGATGGACTTTTTATTGCTATTTTATTCTGTCATGGGTGCAATGAGATCGTTTTTCTTTACTTGACATTTGGATGAATGCAATCTTTACTGGTGCAATCTTTACAGTCTCATACAAACCATCCATCCACATTGTGTCCTTAATCATTGCTTACACATTGTGGTTGATGCAGGTTGTTCATTTCAAGGGATCAAGGAAACGGCTAATGCTTGAATCTTGGAACTTCTTCAGTTCATCAGGTTCTGATATCTCTGATATGTTATGCCTAATCTTAAGGAGTGGCCGGACAAAGTATGACTTCTAGATCACATGTGAATTTTTGACATCTCTGATATGCCACCCACTCAACTTCAATTTTAAGGCCTTTTTGAACCATTTCCAGATCCATCACCACCTAACTGTAACGTTTTGTCATGGTAAAAGTTTAGTGTTTGGTTCTTCTTCATATGGAGAAGACATGCTGAAATTTTCCCTCTTTTTCCTGTGCAGAGCAGTTTGCAATTTTGTTACACAATTATTTGTTCATGTATGTATTTTCATATATGCTCAAACAATTTGGAAACCAATGATTGTTCTGTTCATCATTGTCTTTATTGCTATTGAAATTCATCGTCAAAGCCTTGTCCCAACTATGTTGAGGTCAGCTACATGAATTCTGTTTTGCCATCTTTATTATTGCTATTGTAATTATTACTTATTTTGGTACCCACATTTTACTGCCTGCCAACCTTGGATGGCATGTCTCTTAGAACCCCATTAGATGTATTAAGTTATAATATCATGCTCATGCTGACTCAGTCAAAGCCCAGCAATGCGATCATAAATCATTGCCATCATCATCATCTTTTCCCATCCACCTGGGTTAACATCATTACGCTCAATAATGCAATAAAACTTTGCTGCATGCCACATTATGGTATCTTGATTTCCATAGTTGCTGCCCAAACAGAGTACCAGAGATGTTAAGACTCAATGTTGATACGTGCTCGAATGTCGCATTTGAAAGTTTTAATAATTTGTCATGTTCTTGTAGAGGAACGAAAACGTCCATTACCTGGACTAGCCCTCTGTTGAAACCAGGGTAAGTTGCATGTATTTTTGTGGATCCCTTCATGGTTGTAATTTTCTATCGTATTTTGAGGAAAGTAGGTTTTTGATAAAAACAAGATGTAGAGTGTGGTCAAAGGTCGATATGGAGATTTCCAAGTAACCATCAATTCCCCCACTCTTCATTCTTCATTGGGGAGGACTGGAGAACCTCTCTTTCCTTTTTCTTTTCTCAAAAGAGAACCATTTTATTTTCTTCCCATGCATGTATTTCCCTTGAAAGTAGTTTCTCCTGTCACCCTTTTGTCTGGTTTCTTATTTTCCTGGTTCCACTAAATAGGGGGTGAAATGGATAAACCGTTCTCGACCACTGTTTCAATTATGTAGTGTTTTCCCCCCTTTTTTAATCAAAAGTGTACCATATTTTCTTGTAATTCAGCTTGTTCATTTTACTGTATTTCAAGCCAACAGACCAGCGTTGCAACCGTCATTCCCTTTCTTCATTAATCAACAGTAACAGTAAGACGTCGAACTTGAGGGATTTGGATGAGAGATTGATTGCCAATGCATTTATGTGCATGAGATTTGTGTAAGATATTCAAATCTTGATGAGACACCAATCCATTTACCACCTAATGATGGATCCAGATGGGGTCCGCTGGAAGTTGGAAAAGATGGTTGATAGCAAACCTTATCCGTTTACTAAATGGTTCCCACATGTGGTTATGCTTGTGTAATGAGTGGGATTCTGCATCTTAATTGGAAAATAGTCAATACTTTTCAACTCAGCCAAGATTTTGTTCAACACAAACTGAACCTGCTGAGAGACCAACCCGGCCAAGTTAATTGTTACTTGCTGTAAGTGCGTTTTCTTGGCGCAGAAAGGTTAAATCTTGAGGACTTTTTTCCTTTCTCGATTCTCCACAAATCATTTTCCTATGCAGTGGAATCTACTTTCGACCCATGAATCGAGTAAGATACAGTATCAGATGATGGTCCAATCCATTAATCAGGTGGGCCACATGTCTGAAAATTCTGAAAACTTTCCATATGAGAAATGGCACTTGTAATCATTTACCAGATGACTTTCTCCATCGAGTGGGCCCCACCATGGATCTCCACACCTAAAATAAACCCCCCAAAAGAAGAATGATTTTTCAGTCACCACCACTTTTTGCATGGGTCTCACTTTTCAACGTTTCTGCTTGCTTGCTTTTCACCATCCATTTTAAGACTTAAGGCAACTGATTTGATTTGATGAATTTCAAAGTCTCAAGCATTACCATGGGCCGTCACCTGGCTCAGTAAGTAGGGGAAATGAAAATTTAAGAAAGATGTATGAACCTGAAAACCATTCAGTCAACTGTATGTTTTGCACCTTTTTTCCATGATGGGGTCATATCCAAGCATCATTTGAGATATGATGGGCCATCTTAACCCCACAATTCAATTCACTTGAGCAACATGTTTTTATTTTTTTTTTTGTTGCCTCCCTTCTTTCCTCTGGGGTATGAAATTATAAACTACTAAAATTCCACTTTCACCCCAAACGTTATCTTGCTTCATTGGAAAGCCATTTGATCAATTGTGGGGCCAAAATAAATATTAAATTAGAAGAGGATGAATAATGCATGTTCAATTCAATTGGTAGTAAGAGTTAAGGTTAGAATTGGATGGTTAAAACCAATAGACATATACTGTGAACTTTCATATAAAGGTGTACATTGGATTTGGATTTATCCACTTGTATCAGGTAGGGAAGGGATGCTTATGTGTTAAGACCATTTATGCATAAGGCTTGGGCCCCGGCCCAACATTCTTGACATGGATTATTATTCATTTATTTGTACATTTTGCAAACAGGCTGGCCCGTTCGGCCTGAGCTTAGGACCTGTGGGCTGTATCTGGGGCCTGGGCTTGAACAAGCTTAGGCCCATTGCAGCCAGGACATTAACGCCCCAAACTATTGAGAGTAAGTAGTCTCAAATCCTCCATGTATAAACTACGATCACATATAACCAACAAAATATAACATAAGTTGGGCCACTTGGCTACCAAGGTTTTATCCTCCAAAGAGCACATGGCTGATCTCCTCACTAAACCACTCTGGGCCTACAAAACAAGCTGCATGTACCTGCCATCAGCTTGACTGAGAGTATTATTGGTAACCATACCTAGCTGTTCACTTTTACTGAAAAGCATTTATCCGTCAATACTAAACGCCTCGAGCACTTGGTAGGAATGGTTTACTAAAGAAACTTAATAATATCAAAGAAAAATCATAGCAACAAAAAAGAATTAAAAAAAAAAAAAAAGAGGATAAAAGACAAGGTTTACGGACAGAGCAAGAAATTGAAAGAAAAAATCTCTTACAACTGTACCTATAGTTCTTCCGGTCCAAGATAAAACCATCCTTCCTGTAACTAACTGTACTCATGATTGGGCAAAGATAATGTCATCCCTGCTGTAAGCCTATAAATGTACCCAAATTATGGCAAAGATAATGCCATCTCTACTGTTCAGAATCATAAACAATCCAGTGTAATAGTTTGTATAGATTGAAAACTAATTCCAAGAGGCAGAATCACACAAAAAGAAAAAAAAAAAAAAAAAGTGAAGGCCCTCTATCAACTGTTCATCTTTTCTGAATTCATATTCTTTTTACAAAACCCAACTCAAATTCCACAAGCAACACTGCCAGACTCTCTCTCTCTCTCTCTCTCTCTCTCTCTCTCTCTCTCTCTCTCTCTCTCTCTCTCTCTCTCTCAATAACTGTTGTATGGTTTTTCATCATCCACGTTGTCTGTTGACCGTCCGATGCATGTGGCATGATGAAAACCATCCCTTTTATGGCTTTGGAATTTTATTCACAAGAGACATGTTAGTGGGGGCCACCCACGTCCCTCCCTTGGATTCTTGTATGGCATATGCATGGATAGGAAGATTTGTTTTTTGGAGGGAGATGTGAGCAATTCATGTGCAAAGAAAATGGTTCCATGTGATCTGCTCGTGTCATCATCAATTATCTATTTCTATTCTTGTCTATCTAATCCCCATCTAATCTTTTTTAGAGTGTATTAAAAAAAATGAATGGTTTCCTCAACCAATTGTACATTAAAACTTCATGTATAGAGTGTCGTTGCAATCTGATCAATCGATGAGTCTATCGATCTCGACCGTCCAATCAGTGGGGTGCCATCTATGAGATGGCTCATAGCTAGCTCAGTGCAACAATTCCATGCTACCAATCTCTGGATCAATAGGCCTAATTTGAACAATGGAGAGAAGTTATTAGGGCTATCATCCATAAAAAGATCAGCTATTTGTATGTGGATTATGATCAACACATCATTGTCTCGAGAGAATTTCCTATCCATAGGTTGCTTACATGGATCATGATCACCTTGGGCCTAGGCTGCGGCCCCTTTAATTGAACAAGCAATTAGATGATCTGAGGGTCTATGAGAACCAATTAGAAGCAAAAAATGGCTTAAAATACACAGCTTAAATGTATTTTACGCATTAAACCATTTCATAGCTCTAATCTCCCTGTAGAACATTAGAATCATAACAAACTCCCAGACAATAATAAAATTGAAAGAAGCTACTCCACTCTCCAATAATGGTCTCTGTTAGGGTGCATTTGTGCGAACAAAGGATTTTGAGTTAGAGAGGAAGATTTTTCTAATTTTACATGCAGTCAGTTGTCCTATTGTTTGGCATGACACATTTTCCCAGTGGGAAAGAAAAATAAATTGATTTTCCTCAATAGCAAGGATTTTCATTTCCTATCGAAGGGGTAAAAATGCAAGATTCTTCCCTCCCGTGAAAATAGAAACCTACCGAGCACGAATCCTCTGGTTCCACAAATAACTCCTTAAAAGTGAAGGGCCTGTAAAAACACCCAGAAACTCTAATGTCACAGATATCCACCCTGCAAAATGTCTCGCAGTTGCCAAAAGAGCTTGATGTTTAACACCATTTGTACTAGGTAGGTGGAAATTTGACTTTTATGTATTTATTTTTCCTATGACCACCAAAATAGAGATGGAGGGTGTTCTTCAAAATTCAAATACATAGAGAAATTAATAGGAAAAAAGAAAATATATTTTCCTGGAAATTTAATGTTAAGGTAAGATATTTATAGACATTTGCCTACTTAATGAATAAAAGGGCGATAATGACAAGGGAGTGTCTGTTGGTGACGTTAAAAGGAGATGGTGTCCTGGCACTTTTTTGTGCAAGGACTGCTGAGTAACTTGATATGGTTTGTTGCTGATGTTTCTCTCCTTTCATATATAAAACAAACCCTCTTATGTCCTATGCAAAAGGGGCCCACAGCTATCAAGGCTAAGATCATTTTGAGAAATTTGCCCTACAAAACTGCATTAAACAAAGTCATGTCATGTGGGTCACTCAACCAAGAGCAACAGTGATTCATCCTTTTACACCAAGTTGACACAGGAAAAACTTAAGTTTCTCATATTAAAAGGAGGAATTGAGAGAGAAGGAGACCAAATCACTTTTCTAAACACTGGAGGGCTAGATGGAAGGCCAAACCATTGGAGTGGGTGGTTCTCCTATCAGTCCAGCTCAGTCCAACCATAATGATCAGAATGTCAAAAGAACTGATAAATAATTTTTTTAAATGAAAAATATAGAAAAAGGGGTCAAAACAATCCATCCAGTCTAACAAGTAGTTCTCACCAGTCCTAGTAGTTCAGAAAAGCTTCTTACCTAATGAATGGCTCGGATTCCCCTATGAACAAATTTCACATCACTCATCATGATTTGATCATCAGTGGCTCCCAATTACAGTGTTTATATCTCAGTTTTTTTGTGGGCCTCACCAGCATTATTGTATTATAGATCATATCTGATGGTGAAAGGCATAGCAGTCAAAGACCCAAAACAGTAATCAGTAGTAAATTATCTTAAAAAGACTTACTGCAGGACATTTGGTAGTTGTAACTGAAAATCAAGGACTTTTATGTCATTGTGCCTTGTTATAAAAGGAAGGAGGGCTTCTCCCTCTACAAAAGGACCATGTCCCTACACTTCATTCAAATACTCACCATACCTCCCTGCTTCAATCCAGAAAGAAAGCAGAATCACTTCTTTTCCCACCCATGGCAAGACTACAAAGATTCAGAGGAGTGAGACAGAGGCATTGGGGCTCCTGGGTCTCCGAAATTCGACATCCATTACTGTAATTCACTTCACCATGGAATAAATTGTGTTCTTTATATCGATTATCCATTCATTTAACTAGCAATCTAACTCATTTTATACTTCTTTTGGGTGCAGAAAGACTAGAATCTGGTTAGGAACATTCGAGACTGCTGAAGATGCAGCTAGAGCCTATGATGAAGCAGCATGGCTCATGTGCGGGCCAAGAGCACGCACTAACTTTCCATTCGATCCCAACACATCGAATCCTTCACGGGTTCTCTCTGCAGCACTTACAGCAAAGTTACAAAAATGTTGCATGGCCTCCAGACAAGAGCCAAAACTAGTAGCAAAGGCAGAAAGGGAGGCAGAAGAAGAGCTGAAGCACGTAGACGATGAGTACATTGAAGAGATGATTGAGGAGCTTATCTATGATGGATCTGTGGAGATCACATTTTCTTCCTCCTCTTCCTTTTCCCCTTCCTCTTCAAATTAGTGTAAGTTAGAACTGTCTTGTTTGTTGGTAAGTGTAAGAGAAGTGTTGTACAGAGAAAACAAAAGTGCAGAGGGAGCAGTTGGGTATTTTGAGACTTTTGGAATTGTGTTTGAATGTTAGGAAGATTAAGGCCAATTTAGTATGATTGAGCCCTTTCTTTATCCAAGAGTAGTATTAAATTTCTTATGTATATCAGAATATGGGAATATATTTTGTATTGGAAGGTTTCCATGTCTTTTCCGTTGTCTGCATATGGTCTAAGGTATCATGCCACAGTAGGTACATAAAAGAAAATGCAATGGATGAGACTCGTGAGATATCTATAATTGTCTTCATTTAAAATACACTCTGTTATATATGAGTGTGTTGGAGCTGATATCTAAACCCTTTATGGTGAATTGAGAGAATACAAGTTGTAGATGAAATGCTTCTTTTTTCTTTTTTTTTCTATTGTTAGGGGTTGTACAAATTGGCCTCGTAATTTATTTCGGTCAAGTAAAACGATATAGCATCCCTCACTATGTTCACATTACTGACAGTGATGGCTACAACTTGTATCAAGGGAATTGTAGGAGGAGAGGGAAGAAAATTCAAATTCGATAACTTCCCGCTTAAGTCTGCCCCAGTCTAAAGGCTATAGTGATCACCATACAATGAGTCAGAGACCTATATCAAATGAATGTGAAGCAAGACAAAGATTTCTCAATATGATGACTCTTGGAACCCTTTCATAGAAATTTCTTTTCGCAGCGGAGGATAGGAAGGCTTTAATTAAAAGTTCAATCTAGTAATTGTAATTCGCTTTATGATTGACTAAGAGAAGGGAAAGTCATCGTAAGTTTTAGGAAAGATAAACATATCTTTATGGTTCATAAGTGGATTAAGCTGGACATTATCCAATTTAAAAGTAAACTAACTTTTTTACTGGATTAAAAAAATGAATCTATGCTTGTATCTTTGGAAATGATGGCAGCTCACACCACAATGCGCACACACCGTTAAAAAAAATAAAGTGAAATAAAGAAAAATCTCTCTCCTCTACCTTACATCATAACAGCATTGTAATCACTTGGCCATGCCAGATCAGATATTAACAGACTGAATTATCTTATAACACCAACACAAGTGGGTTGATTAGACTTCTTATACTTTTATCCTTCTGGGAGTCTACTCAAAATGTTAGTTCATTAATACATACAATTACAATCACCGGTGCGCAAAGACCCTGATGAAATACATTCTTGTTACACAGACTATTCTTTGAACATGAAGGTGATTTTGTCATTTAAATATTTTTCTCTACCTAGTGCAGATAAGTGCAAGAAGTCTTGGGTTCTGAGTATGTATGGTTATGGGTTGCAGTTATAGAAGCATGGAGAACCCAACAGTCAAGACCAAGCACAAGGGAAGAAACATGGCTTCACATGACTAGGTATGGACACACTTGAAAACATAGTATAAAATATTGTCACCCACTATTAGAACTCATGTTTTCAATTGAATGATAAGCAATTCAAACATTTGTTATTGAAGCTCGGTTTATTTGGATTGAAGTAATTTTAACATTGATTTTCTTGAATCATGGAATCTAATAATTGATGATAGGCAATTCAATTATTTGTAAATGAATTCCTTTTTGACTGGATTAAGTGAGCTTGGAGAAATATTTTCTCCAATGAGAAGCACCCATGTTGTTTTTTCACCTTAGGGAATCATGGAACATGATTAAATGAAAGGCAATTCAGAATAAGTGATTGGGATGTAGCTCCCGATTGCAACCATCACCTGAACAAGGTAGAAAAGGTAGTCAAAAGGCTCATACCAAATCATGACAAAGGATCAAATGATAGGAAAGGATCAGGACATAATGATATTTCTGCCATGCATTTGCTTTCACTATACTCAGTGGACTGAAGTGTGACATGAAATTTCCAAATTATTTCCCTACCACTTGCTTTTTGTCATTTTGACATTGAATTCAATGTTTTGTCCATCATGTGACCAATACTAGCAAAAATGATGGCAAATTCCTTTCCCTCCCTTTTTATATTTCAATCAAGCACTTTAATTGCAACATTCATGATTTTGTTTAGCACCCAAGGAGCTCACACCAAACATCATCAACACATAAGCTTGCTCTACTTGACTTGGCGCAACAAATGTTGGAAATTTGTACAATAATTGTGTGTCGTAATCAACTGACATGTATCCAATCCATACACATAGTGAATGTTACATTTTTGTTGCTAATGGGTACTCATCGGATTGAGCATGTTACAAATACAGGGCCCATATCAGCCTACAATTATCAGTATTTCTATTTAATATTGCCCTTCAATTTGATATTCTTGTTGATAGTTGTACCACTGTGGGGGGAAACGTCCTAAGATGAGGTACCTGAAGACCTACTGGTTTCAATCACTGCCTTGAGCTACACTGCATATGGGTGGGACTTGAACCCTGTTCCCATCTATGTTAGTTGTGCTAGCCACCAGGGAGCAAATCAAAGTATCCTCACTTATATCACATCACAGGATTGCTTTGCATGAGAATCTTGACCCTTGATTCCGCAATGACCCACCACATCATGCTCAAATTTTCAACTGATACTTAAACACCAGTTTGTTCCTTGATGACCGCACCCAGAAAACTACAAGATTTTGGTCCTAGACTCCTAGTCACACATTGATTGCATACATACATATCCACCTGCTTGGTTTTCGAATACTCAAAAGTCATAATGTATTGCTTTCATGAGAGACTACCTACCAGACATTGGTTTGACCATTTACACCAGCTAAAAAACATGCTAGACCACAAGCCTACTATCACATTTTCATAGGTTCTTCCTCAAGATGCCGCCTTCTTGATTTTAAATCTGGTTTATATTCTTATATGGGCTGGAGGACAGGTGGCGCCGCGGTAGATTTAGGGTTTTAAGTGATAGATATACAACCCAAAAGCCCTACCTATGGAGCTACAGCCTATCGGCTAGCTATGGGCTTGAGAAAATCCAAGTTCACAGTTTAGAAAGGTCGACTCAACTTGGAAGTTAACCAAACTGAGGTCCAGCAAACTACAACTTTCACCAAAAAAAAGTCTAGCAGACTACAAGGTTAAGTCTCATTCAACTCACCCAACCTGAGATTTAAGCTGATCCGCGAGTGCATGTACGCCTTAAAACCCCCTCAACCAAAGTTCGCCTTAAAACCCCCTCAACCAAAGTTCAATTTCTTCAAAGTTCTCATCTTCCTGGTAGTAAAAGCAAATTTTGTTTGAATTGTCCGTTAACGTCAGGAAACAACTGGAACAGAAAAAAGTGAAAAATGTGATACAGAACTACCAAGCCATGAAACTCAAATGTTGTGGTATAACCAATAAAAAAGGAACCTAAAACAGTACACAGCCTACCGAAGTGGAATATGCCGGAAACATTTTGCCGACGTTAACAGGGGAAATCATCAATTAAAGCTACTACCAACCCTACTGATTTCCCTTCCTAACTAGTGTACAATAACCAGTACAACAGCAACAAAGTGCAGACCAATCACTTTCCCCTTCCCCTGCCTCTCCGGGAATACCCCCTCGGCCTCCTTCCACGTGCCCACCCTCTTGCAGGGTTCCACTTCTTTTGAGGCTGGGTCTGCGGTGCCTCATTCATTGTTTTACTAGTGCCATTTTGCAATTCCTCCGAAAAGGAGTCAGTTTCATCAGTCGCAGGTACTTCAATGGATGCCTCGCGTAAAAGCTCACAGCTTTCCCCGGGCTTGTGCGCTGCCACCTCACCATGGTCTGAACTAGTTGAATTCTGGGCTGTCTCATCAGGAGGCTTCAGCCGAGGCTCAGCATTCAATGAATCATACAAACTGAAGAGAAGGCATGGGTGGTTATAATTAGTCAACATATTGCAGTACTGGAGTGGATGCAGCATGCATGACCATGGACCATAGGTAGATCAAGCCCAAACACAGAGTTAACACATGACAGCATAGCATGTATATGGGATTTAATCCCAGTCATTCATCAGATGCACCCCAGCTTTATGTGCCATGATCCACATAATTATGCTCCACTCATCAGGTGGGCCAGACAAGAAATTAATGCACAATCAGGAAAACTCCAAATTCAGAATCCGCAGATATACCCTCTGTGCCTAATGAATGAATTATCCAATTTTTGGGCCGGTATTCAGTAAAAGGCCAACTATCGTTGAGTGTGTGCACCACTGACACTTGTGTGGCTATGAGAGAACTGCAGAAGATGACCACCCTCTAAAACTTACCTGGCTCCGGATAAAAGAGAATCATTCACATCATCACTATTTCCCACTCCATTTGCATCTTTTTTATTTTTAACTTCACCCTGGGATATTGAACCTGTAGATACATTGAGATTGGAATTGGATGACCTTTAGAATCCTTCTAGAAAAGGGTAAGATATTGTGATCATTAGCAAACAAATAGCACATCACAAATATTGGAGGCTTGGCCTGAAAAATAAGGCAGAACACAGAGTCCCCCTGGTCACAGTGAATTGATGGTGTGCCCATCATATCGCTGTAAAATGGGCGCAACATGTATAGACTCAAGTGGGCATATGATATCCTTGGTTAAGCCTAAAATAATTCCTCCGGAGGAAAAGTTCAAAACACTATGGAAATCCTGAATACATCTTAAGGTGAGTAAATAGTTCCTACAAAGCAATTGAACTAATAGAAAACAGCATGAAGATTAGGGTTTAGCCTAATCTAACAATGCAAATATATATATCACACTAAAGTATGAAAAAATCCATTGGGAAAAGAGAAATTAACTTCCCTCCAAACAGGATCCCAAATTTAAGCCACCATCGAAATAACTTCCAAGAGTTGTCTTCTTCTTCTTTTTTTTTAATGGTAAGAACTTCCAAGACATGACGGGGAGCAATTTGGTTGACATACCAATGCAGAGTCCTCATACAAGCATGTCATTGGCAATCTCTGGAACTCCATCTTTGAGCCGCTTGAAACTTTCTTATGATAAATTGGGGAAAAACAAACATCTTACTAATGAAACCAAAACTGATGAGGACTCCATAGATTTATGGTAAGATGTTTTTCCATTTAAGAAACTCTTTCAGAACTCAGACACCAAAAAAACCTTGAATCTTAGATACGAAAATCCAAACCCCAGCTCAATCAGTGAAAATCTTACAGGGAACTGGTGTTTTGGTTATTCTCCTCGAAGAGGATCTATTCTGTAAAATTGTATGCCGGTAAAGTTCTTTGATCTTTGGGGCTCATGTAAAATAGGACTTAAAAATATGACCGTCCTTTTGTGATTTTGCTCAGCAGGCTCATTTGCTCATCATCTCATGGAACATGACCACTTTTGTCTGTTTTCCTGTTTCTGATCTTTGGCATGCATGGTATGATGATGATGCTAAATTCTGTAGACTATAAGTTTTGATATTATCTTTTTTATGTCTCCTGGGGCTTGTTCATTATTCTTCTGTTTATACAATCTATGTTACCAACTGAAAAAAAAAAAGTTTTATAGAGATACTAGAATTAGATGCAGGCTCACAGGGGTCAATGAGTGGGCCCATGTTCTCTGTGAGACCCAATGGGCTGTTTGTCTAGCAAGGAACACACACCATATCCAAATTCAGTTTTTTTTTCCTTTAAGTTGATATTTCTATTTGTGGTTGAGATGATTAAGAACTCTTTTTGTCCAAGACTTCGGGTTCTTTATAATAACTAGGATTTAGTTTTATTACTCAATGGTTTGCTAGGTACTAATTACTCCCGCATCTTTATATAAGGTTGCAATCAACTGATTGACCAATTATGATATTTGGAATAAGCAATCTCCTCCATCTTGTATCTGCAATAACCCAGGTCCTAGTAGTTTCACTAGAAACCATCCTTTCTGCAAAGTCCTCTACGGGTAAATATCTCCATGAGCAATCTACAAACAGTTTAGGCTGATCTGCACTGATATCTTTTTTCGCCTTCATCCGTTGGCTGTATGCCATTCAAACCGATGTGGCAATATTTCTTACAATCCGAAGAAGCAAGCTTGTTCCATTCTATGTATTTGCACAGCCATAAACAAGGATATTTTACAACGCATTTAAGATCTTAAGACAGCAGACGACATCACACCACCCGCCTATATTTACATGCAGGGATACTTTATGGTGTGATATTCTTTTGCTTGGAATAACTCCAATCTTCAACCTTTTCTTCAGTTCAACCAAATGGTAGTGGAATTTCTGAAAGAAATTAAGGGCGGTGGGGTATTCAAATTGGGATTGTCAACATATAGAAAATTACAATTCAGGTTGTGTAAGTGCCCATTCATGTCCAGCGGTAGCAACTGTAATTTATTTTTCTTGGATGCAATGACTTATCACTGGTTCATCCAAGTTAGATAACAACAGTCTCTTTCATAGACTATAGAGCTGACATGTGGTTGTTTAAAGGGCTGAATCCAGATACTTTGAGAGCTCGGAAATAAAGAAATTGATCTTGATAAGGATTTAATCTTCAACGCCAATCCATTCAGGAATTATCTTAAGAGTCAGATACTGGCTTTAGATACAGCTCACTGGATCTTTCCTGTTAGGAATGTGGAGAAAAAATTGATCCAGTGAGTGGGGCAACTTCAAGCTTAAGTAAAATCGGTGTGAGCCAGTGAGCCAATATAAACAAATCTAAATTTAATCAAGACCAAAATGACTGGGCATCAAAAGTGGCTTGACCTAAAAAAGGTGGGGGTAAGGAGGAGAAGAGGCCATCAGTTAGTTAAATGTGCCAGCGCTCCCAACCATAAACGAAACAATTCTCAGAGCCAGCAGCTTTCATCTAGGCTTGAGCCTTTTTGCTTATTGTTATAGAGTTCACTTGGTAGCAACACAGAGAAAATGACTAATTGTGTTTAGTTTTTGTCTTTATTTGGGGTCCAGTGTTGGCTCCAACTGGTTGGGTTGCTAGTCTCGACAATGTCTCTCTTATATTGTATCTTTGTCTTTTAGATATAAAATGGTTACATTTCAAAAATAACAAACAATACTTTAGGAAGAGTCCAACACATGAGCAGGAGCATGCGGTACATACCAATTAAAGAATATGCTTCTTCCAAAACTGGTGACTCATGTAGCTGCAGAGTTTTCTCAGCTTGTACAGTATTTCCTGCCTGATAGCTAATCTGTAGGCTAGAAGCATACGTGCTGTCGTGATTGGCAACACCATCAGCACCACTGGTACAGATGTAGGTAAATAAATTAAATATCTAAAAGCTTACTAATTACTTCAATGTTGAATTTGTAGCAAGTAATAAACAAAAAAATAAAAAGCTAATTATCAGAGCATTCTCTAATAGATCACAAGGCTCAAGCACAAATTTTTAAAGTGCTATGTAGTTAACACCTTGGATGTTATTTCAGTCAAGTAATTGAACAATTTGAGCTAGATATTCTCCATGCCCTCACACCAACTAAAGTGGTACCATGTTGAAATTGCATAAACCAGCCAGCCTGTCCAAGTAGTAAAACCCATTGTGGTAGTAGGAGTGTAGGACCATAGATTGGATGGTTATGACCATTTGATTTCACCCATTAAATATGAATTGCAGACTACTTTCATCCTTTCATTTGACAATTAGGATTCTCTGACCAGCATAGTTTTCAGAATTATACTCCATCCACAAATGAGGTCCAAGATTTGATGGACATTGCATGTTATGTTATAACTCTTAAATTTCCCAGCAAACCATTCATACCAAAACCTCGAGGCGTTAGTAGAGGCAGCAGAGAAACAGTTTTCAATATCCCCCCTCGGGTGGAGCCCACTCCTCAACACTCCCCCTTAGATGGAACCCGATTGGCGCACTTCTGGCGATACGCTTTTTTTGTTTAAGCACCGAGTCATTCCTCCTAGGATTTGAACTTGCGACCGGTTGGTTCTGATAACATCTTCAATTTCCAGCTAACCATTTCTACCAAAACCTCAAGGCATTAGTAGAGGCAGCAGAAACACTTTTCAATATTCCCCCTCAGCCCTCGGGTGGAGCCCACTCAACAATAACATGAACAGTGGATGTGTTGCCACAAAATTTAAATTTGAGTGAAGATGTATATAGGAGTTTATCTATACCCAAAAGCCCAAACAGATGCTAAAAGGTTATGACGACTTTACGAGAAACTGACCATGGAATCACACCATCGTCTCTTTCCAATACTGCAGCTTCTGGTTCCGAATTCAGCACCACTCTTGCACCTGGAACTGAAGGACTGTCAATAACGAGTATAATACATCCAGTGCCACTATGATAACTCAAGCTGTGGAATCTGGTAGCTCGGACACAAAGTTGAGAAGGGTAAAAAATCATATACGGGCAAATCAGAAGAAACATTACCGTCACATTGAACTGGGGTGGAATCTGGAACAGGAGACTCGTGAGAAGCCTTGTCACTGCTTACTAATAATTCCTTTGTTGTCTGAGCCTCTTCCAAACCCTGTGTGGAGATAACATTGCCAGATTTATTAAATTTACTGTCGTCAACTTCAGAAAAGAGGCTTCTGATACAATCCACAAAATCATTCAGCAACAAGTTACAGCTAAGTTCACATTAATCATTCGGTGATAACTTATTTAAGCAATAGAGTGGTACAAACTGTGAGATTCCTACTCAATGTCCAAGAGAATCAACAGAGACACGTCCACAGACCTCACTCTTTTCCGAAATGGTTATTGGATCGGATGCTGATATCCCTTTTTCTGGTCCAGAATGTTCAGCTTCAGAAGGTGTAAGCTTGTTTGTTCCATCCATCACATGGTTAGCCACTAAAAGGTTTACTTCAACAGCATTTTCATCAGATGGATGAAGAATGCCATTTTGACAACTTTTGTCAACAGCTGATTCTACAGGCAATTTTGGAGATGCATCTACAGTATTCACAGCTGGTGAAAAGCTTGATTCATTAGTACCAAGCACTTCTTCTTTATCAGGCACTGGCAAGGTTTGGGTAGGTTTGTTGTTAAATTTTGTTGTAGATGAATCAATTTGCTCATGTGCATCACGGTCTACCATATCATCTATAGACTTTAGACGAACTCTTCGGGTTTCTTCGAATGTGCCCCATGGCCCAATGGAAAGAGAGTTCCTTTTAAGTTCCTGAAAACGATTGTGGGAAGCATAAAGAATAAAAACAGGAGCACATGTATAGAACATGAATATAAAACATTTTATACTTAAAACATCTTATGCAGCACCAACCATTTTACAACATGATGATTATTGTAAAACACATGCTAAACTCTTTAAGAAATAATGCAATGTGTGACCTCAGGAGACGATATGGCATGTGAACTCAACTCACATGCCACCAGTTCATCAATCGGGATAGTTTAATCGTAACAGAAGTATGCTCTTGATTTATTCTGGTCAACAGGAAACTTGAGGCCCTAAATGCATAGGTATCCCTCCGGGGGTGAACCACATTTGTGGATAGATGATGGAGACTTGCTCAAATATCCTCAGATGTATTGGCAAATTGTAGGTAAACTTACTTCATGACTACTAGGGCAGATCTCTTACAGACCATTTGTGTTCTTAGCTAGTATATACACGCTCCTTGAACTTCTTATCTTTGGGGGGTGGGGGGAGGGAGGTTCTATATGGATCTTCTCAAGGTCATTTATGTCAAGGAACAAGAGAAAATAGGGTTTTTGGTAATTAGCCGAAACAATCTTTATTAGTTAGTCGTAGAAAGTCACCAATGGAACCATACAAAAACATTTTATAGATTGCCTACTAATCCCACATTTAATACTACCTCTGATCTTATTTGGAAAACTTTCTCCCTGCAGAAGCGCATTTGGACCATCTAAGACCTAGACATGTGAATGCGCTTTCATTTTTAAGCTTCAGCTTGGAAAATAATTAGTGATAACTCTTCCCCACCCTTGCAGTCTCACCCAGACCTGATGCATATCAGGAAGTTCGACACACAGGGGCAAGGCACTTTTCTGGAGCTTTCTCCACCTTGTCACCTACATCTTTTTCCTTGATTGTATAAGTGCTTTCCTTATTCTTGCTAGAAATGTTTTCTTCTCAATCCTTTTTAAGACTGCTCATATTTAGCGAGGAGAAAAGCCACACATGTGCATGCCAACATGCAAAAAGCGCATTCTCGCACACGGACAGACATATACACACATATACAACCCTTAGCATTAAAGCCTCTTATTCACAAACTGAATATAACCAAAAGGAGAGAAAATTAAAGAGCAACAAGATCTCATCTCGCCTGCTGATACATTCATGAGAATCTCATCATGTAAGCAACAGACAAGCTATTGAACAAAATCTTACGAACGACAAAATTATTATTCCACAATAAATTAAAGACCTCATATTCTGGAGTACAACTATTGCCTATTGCTGTCTGACCTATGGTACCTGGATATTCAAAATAGGCAATGTATGTTAGAGATTCTAGGAGAAATATTAGGAGAGATATATTAGGTGATGTTAGGTTTGAATTTTAAGTTTTGAATGGGTTTGAATAATTTTGAAAAGGTTTGAATAATTTTACTTCTCATAATGAAGATACAGTTAAACTTATGAAAATGTGGCCATTTGGGTTTTTCTAAATGACTTCAGAGCCATGTTCATGCAGCGATCATGTGATTAGGCCAGCCATGGACCTGCTGCTTACACTCTAAAAAAACCTCCCCATCATTTTTTTCCTCCTGAATAAAAATCAGACATCCTCTCTCGTATAGACATTCATCCGAACTTCAAAATCTTGTTTTCTTCATCAAACCACACGATGAGTGCTTCTAGAAGAATCACAACAGATCTGATCTAGTGAGCCATCGGCACAGACAGACTCAAAAAGAGTGGGCCGCGACAATGATGGACTCTACACAACAATCAAGTGATCGCTAGCAAAAGAAGATGACCGTGCAAGATAACAAGAGAGATCAGGGGTTTGTACCTTTTTTATTTAACACTCGCATGATCCCTTCTATGAAAGGCCACCTGATTGTGGGAGGGTATTAGTGATATTGGGAGCAATATTAGGAGAGAGAGATTAGGTTTGAATGTTAAGGTCAGGTTTGAATGTCAGATTTTGACTAGGTTTGAATTTTATTTTGTATTTTCTCTCTTAATAAATTTGGGTGTTTTCTCGTTATAAAGATACAGTGAAATTTATGAAAATGTGGTCATTTGGGTCTTTGTAGTTTGTACAACATAGTTGGGACAGCATAGATTGGAATGGAAAAAAAATATTATGTAGCCGATCCCAACATAGTTGGCACAAGGCTCTGATGATGACAATGGGTTTTTCTACTGACTACAGGATATTATACTTCAGTCTCGTTTAAAATCAATGTCCTTATCATATCCAAGGCGTGTCCTTGTTGTATCTAGACGAGCTAACCTCCCAACGACACAAGACTTGCTCCCACTCTTGCCAACACATGTGTCCCTTTTTCGAATCTTAAAATCCTAAAGTGGCTATTACAACCTCCCTCCATGTCCTCCATTGACAAGAATCTAACCCTTCCCCATATGTTTTAACTCATTACCACTCAAATATATATTTTTGTGTCTGTGTGCATGTTCAACTCATCACTCCAAGCCCACACCCACACCCCCTCCATGTTACCTCTTGGTTTTACTTTCGCCACCTTCTGTAAGACAGTCCTTTTCAATCTTCTTCTATAACATATTTCATCTTGCTATCATAACCTCCTAGTTGATTTCCTACTTTACTCCGCCTAGGAACATCCTCAGAGATTTTGATGTCATCTTCACCACTGTCTACATTAATTTGATGAATTCTTCGTATCGAACATATATTTACATAACCCTGGACCCTAGCCTCCACAGAGATTGTCACTCCCATTACTTTCCACGCTTCAAACCCACAAGCATGTGACCTCCAGACACTCTAATCAAGCCTTTATTGCTGCTCATCATCCTTTCAGCCTCTCCTTTATATCAAATTATGAAAGCACTAGCTTCTCCCGTAATTTGGAAGACTTGAATGAATCTCCCAATGCATGTACCAATAGTACGACTCCATTCCTATATGACGCAGTTGTTCTATTCATTCCTGCAACACGTCTTTCGAACATTCTCTTTTTTTCTTTTTCTTTTTTGATAACTTCAAACATTCTCGTATTATTAATGACAACCCTATAATCCACCATTTCTCCCCATTCACCTTTGCCCGCTATTAATTCTCATGTTCTTGGATGTTTGGGTTCATAAAATAGATTATTTATTTGGTTCAATATCTACTTTATCACTTCTAGTAATAGGTTGGTAAGCTCCTTCACATGATTTCAGAAAAACTGAAGGGAAAAAAAGGTATTTATAAGGGGGAAAACCTCAAAGTCTGACTATTTATTGGAGAAGGAAAAATTTTACAATTTAAAACTTCATATGCACATGTAAATAGACATGGACATTTATGTAACTGTAGTTGTCCCTCACTATATCTTTCTTCTCCTGAGCATCTGGCCTGTTTGGTAACTTTATTTGTAGTGTGAAGTGAGGTGAAGCCTCAAATCAAGAGAGAATAAAATATCAGGGGGTCTAATTATAATATGATGGATTTTCTGTCTTTATTGGCTTCATAAGGAATCTTTTTGAATTTTGTGTAAAAAGTACATCGCTTTTTGTCATTTAGTGGCTTGAGAATGTTGCTTTTTTACCCTTTTTTTTTAAAGGTGGGAATTTTGAAATTTTTTACTTTTGATATGACCCCCCTCATCTTTTCATTTCTCTTAAATGGAGGCTTCACCTCAGTTTGCTGTAATAGTAAAGTTACCAAACAGTTAGGACTAGTAAAGTTGATTGAAGCAAAAATAGATCAGTATATGGAAGAGGGGAATTTCAAGATGTGATAAGGACGGATAATATTAGAAATTGGAAGGAGGCGGGGGGGCCAGCCTTGGTGAGTGACGGGAGGAAAAATCCACAACCAGGCCGGCGGTATCCTCCAGCTATTGGTTGTGTTAACTTCAATGTTGATGGAGCTTCCAAAGGTAAGCCAGGCCAGCAGGAATTGGAGAGAGAGAGAGAGAGAGAGAGAGAGAAGGGGGGGGGGGGCACTTTTTGTTCCTTCTCGTGCCTGATGGGTATTAAAGAATCAAATGGAGCAGCTATGTGTGGGAGGCATTGGGAATTTTAAGGCCAATTTCGCAGAGAAGTTGATAATTGGAGTAGCTTAGAAGATTGCTCCTGGGTGGGCATCCAAAAAGGGTGAAGTACCATGGAAGCTACTATTTATCATCAAAGAAATTTGGGCTTTATGGACAGATTTAAGTAGAGAGTTCACACACATTTGCAGATCAAGCAACAAGGTAGCCAACGGGAAGGCAAAAGAAGGAATCAACACAGTTTGATGGTGGAGAGATGTTGGTGTATTATAGAAAATGTAATTGGGTGAAACAGCATGATTCCCTCGTACTATTACGAGTTAATGTGGAACGGAGGGGAGATGTGGGCCGGGTAAGGGTGGAAGAGATAGAAGGGATAGGGAAATGAGGGATTACCTGAAAACTGGCCTCACACCAAACTCCAATATAGGAGGCAAAGAGAACTCGAAGAGAACTTAAAGTAAATTTGAAGACGATGACTCCAAAAGCTCCATAGTTTTCATTCAATATCAATAAATATTAACCATTCTTAAGCCAATAGGCTTTACATCATTACATAGGAAAAGCAAATACCCTAGAACTAATCTGGACCATTCAAACACATTGATGGCCATGATTAAAACATCTAAACTTGAAAGCAACTTAAATTATAAATAAAACTCTAAATAAGATAAGAAATAGATGGGTTGGGCCTAAATGATGGTCGAGATAGATGGGCTGGGCCCAATAGCTGGTATACCCATGGGGGCCATGGGACTATCCTGCATCACGGGTGCATGCTATTGGTTTTATCTATGTAATATTTGTCTTTAATAAAATACTTTTCTTTGCTCATTAAAGAAAAAAGTTCTAACATTTATGTTTTTTTCACAGGTACATGGTTTAGAACAGATCATGAGATGGTTAGATTGTCTTAAAAGAAATCCAGTACCATGGTTCTGAAAGGTATGGATAATTGCATGAAAGAAGTCATTCTTCCTCTATAGTATCTATGTATAATCGCATGTGAGATGTTCCTCAGCAGAAAATACTGTGTATGCATGTTCGTGTGTGTGACTGTGCATAACAAGACCAATGTAGAGACGATGGTAATCATAGGAAATAAATGATTCAGCTTTTACCAGGAAAAGAGAAAGCAATTCAAAATAAATC
The DNA here is from genome assembly GCA_029852735.1 of Persea americana. Classification (NCBI taxonomy): domain Eukaryota; kingdom Viridiplantae; phylum Streptophyta; class Magnoliopsida; order Laurales; family Lauraceae; genus Persea; species Persea americana. Next base: position 5,490,927 of record CM056812.1, read on the forward strand.
TGTTATCAAAAAAATTCAGGATAAAAATCTTGGAAAGTACCTTGGTCAAGGGCGAAGAATAATGGGCCATTGGATGTGAACTTTCATCTGAGTAATGAAGCATTCCAATTGGTGGAGGAGTTTTGAGTTCAGTATTGTTCCAAGATTGGGATGCCCAAGGTGGCCGCGATCGCATATATGATTTTGCCATATCTACAGGGGATGCCATGTCACCTTCAGTAACCTGCATGAGACAATTAACACTATAATTAAAAGCAGGAATGACAAATAAAAATAAAAGGATTGAACATGTGCTTTTGAGGTGGCACACAGTTATAGGTAGATAGATGAGTTGAAAAATTAGATACTGTAATGATTGCAATCTTCTCACGCTTGGGGCTGGAGAAGGAAAAAAAACAATAGCTTAAAAGCATAGAAATCTTAAGTTGAGCTCAATATCATGCTAAGATGCTAACGCTTCCAGTTCAGCATCTTAAATATATCTTAAAGAAGAGTTAAATGGGAGTAAGTGACCCTAACAGTTAATTAAACAAGCATGCGACAAAATAAATTTACATTTGTACAGGGACTAGTAGTTAGGACAAAGTTTCCACCTGTCAAATATCACAATATAAAATGAGATTGCAAGATGCGATGGATATCTGCAGCAAATCTTAAAACACGCATGCCTTTATGTTTCAATGTGCCTCATCTAAAATTACCAAGAGTGTCCAATAGAGTACATTTTTGTCACCACAGTAACCAAACCAATTATCTTAAAGGATGACTTATTGTGCATTTTCCACATTTATTACTTCATGTACTGCTTTAATAATTGTGTCCTCTTGTGTTTTCAGTAATTGCGTACATGTTGAATTGGTAAAAAAATAATAAAAGCAGGAAATTCTTTTTCAAGTTACGCACATAAGATTACTAAAACGAACACAGGTAAAATGGATGAGGCTGCACATCCATTAAAGAAGGGACTGGATAGAGGCAGACTGTACATAGGCCCAATCAAGTCGTTATATTGGCCAGTAGCATACGTCTCATACTGATGAACACACTGTACTGTAATTTTTTTTTCCTTTTTTATGATGACGCAGTCAAGATAGCTACAGACCAGTAATTTTATTCTTTTTTTTTAATGGTGAACACGTATATATAATAAAATATGTACAAGGCCAACCAATCAAAAGGCCACAAAACCAAGAAGATGCCCATGGCACCAGAATCACAGACCAAACCAAAGCCAAAACCAACAGACTAGGATATTTTGGCCTTGGTGCTCCTCTAGCCAAAGAGACACCCTCCACACTTGCACTCCTCAAAATATGCCACAAATAAATAGGCAAGCCTCTAACTATATCAAGAATTTTCTCAACTAAGGCATGGCTCTTTTTTAATCCTTTTTATTGGAGAGGTACAGGCTCGTCTGCATTTACTTTTTATTTATATATAGGATTCTCTTCTACTACATTTGCCAAATATCCTAATTGGTAGGGCCCATAAGTGAAATTTGGGGTCAATCTCATGCCTACAATGCCTAGATCTGTGGCCTACAAGTCAAAAGCTTTATATCAAAAAATAAAATAAAAGGATTGACCTTTGATCCAATGGTCCAGTCAATCTAGCTAGGTGCAAACCCAATGGATCCGGTGTGAAAGGGGGTGGGTTTTGATGTCCATTCAGATCAGTGCCCAGGTCCAGGAAGTCCCCCACATGCCACCTCGCATGAAGTGACTGGCCAAAAAATTGGCCATATAAATATATATACAAAATCCCTTCAACATAAACTACAACATGATGACTAGTCAAAATCTCTTAATTTGTTCGATTTGAAGTTAATGTCTAGCATTTTACTGATGCTTTAATTTTTCAAGTCTTGCTACATTTTTAGTTTTAACCATTATTCATTTTATTTCTGACCTCTGCATTGCACATGGGTTCTTGCCAGTTTTCTATATCCAATAGCATCATTATGACAAAGTATTAGAAGCAGATGCACGCCATACATCCAAATGGATTATCTACAACCAAGTAATAACAGAAAAACAGCACTAAGATGAAGAGCTCTAACTCCAAGAACATTGCCTAAAGCTTGAAGAACGAGAAATGTTTAAGCAAAAAATTGACATCATGATATGGCACTAACTTGAGGCAGAACACCGGTGCTCAAAGAGCAGTGCCCATGGTCTTGCTCTGAATTTGAACACGGTTCCAGCTTCTTCTCCTCAAGCCATTTCTTTGCCTCCATAATGGCAGTATCACAGAGATTGGGGGTGTGATCTTGAAATGCAGATGAACCAGGAGAAAGAGCACTAAAACCATTCATGGAGTAAGGATATGCTTCAGGTGATCTCCCGAATTGCAAAGATGATCGCCAAGCTCCTGAAAAATTAACATCATTACCAACGGGTCTGCCATACAGCTCTTTTTGTGTTGCATCCTCACCCTCTTTCATGGTTGAGCCGTCTACGACTCGGGATTGGATTATCTTCATTAGTTCCATGCATTCATCCCTAGTGAAACCATGTAATAATGTCCTATTCAGAACTTGAAATCTTGAAATGTGATATAAGTAGATTGGATATTATAAACGTAATTGTCTGCATAGGGAGAATCATATGGCCCACAGTTATACAGATATTCACAAAAAGTATATGTTCACCAAGTGCGATGGCCTAGCATTTTATGTGTCCAGTTTACAAGGTGGAGAACTGAGAAGTAAAATAATCTGATAAACATTCACTTAAGATTGCTATACCTACATAAATAACAAAAGACCAGAACCAACCCATTTCATGTGCCATTCGCAGTCTCAAATTTAACTTAACTATAGCTTCATATGGTCAATAACATCCACCCATCCCAGATACATCTACAGAAAATTTTCAACGATATTGTTCTTTTAGGGTGGATGGTTGGTTTTTGTCTCATCTTGTCTGCTTCTCAGGGCGGGCTAGGTTTTTTTTCCCCTCGAGAGCTTCCAACTGCTGTATTTTTCCTTTAGCAATACTGTTTTAAAAAAATGATGTTATTTAAATGAGGCACCCCATTGGGCCCAGTCCATAGACCCAACAAGACATCCATTTAATTGGGAATATTATTTTGAGAGTTGATTTATTTAGAAATATTTAAAATTAGGAGTTTTATTTAATTTAGATCGTTAAGCGAGTTTAGTGATTCGGTTACTTTATCGTTTAGGAAAGTAGAGTTCAATTAGGAAAGGGGATGTCCAAAACCTTCCTACACATATGTAATCCCTCTATTGGGAGAGAAAGCTATCATTACTCAAATAAACAATTATTATGTGCTTTTTCTATGTTGTGAGTTTTTCTCAGGGTTGAGAATACTCTGAGTTCCAAGTCTCTTTTGGAGCTTGGTCTCTATCATTGAATCCTTAATGGTCCCGCCAAACCTTTGAGGAATCGGTACATTTTCTCATTCACGTATCCAGGGTTGCATCTTTAAAGTACAAGTGTCAGTTTATTGAAGCATGAATATCCTTTTTCTTCTCCTACGACTTGTAACAAGTCGAGATTCTTCTCACAAGATATGAAACACACTCCTTGCAATAAACTAAGTCTAGAAATCAATGAAATATATACAAAATAAGCTCTTGCAAATGGTAAAAACAACTATCATCACCTAATCATAATCATCAATAAACAACGATAGTTGCCTTTCCATATCAATCAACAAAATAAGAAGGAATTTAAAAAATCATACTAGCAAAACTGACAGTGACACGGAAAGAAACAAAAAATAAAAATTTCTGCAGACAACTATACTGTATACGCTCCTCCCAATGGTTAAATTTGTTCAGAAAACTCTTTGGACAACTCCTCCCAATGGTGTGTTAAAATTAAATTTTGATGGCAGTTTTCTTCACTCTTCTTGAAGGGGTGGTATTGGAGGAGTTATCAGGGATTGGAAAGGTTATGTGTTAAGAAACTTCTCGGGGCCTGTGGATTCTCTGAGTGCTAATGAAGCAAAAGTTTATGCTCTTCTTATAGGTTGTAGTGAGTTGTTTACTTTGAAAAGCATCAATGTTGTTATTGAAGGGGATTCTTACTCAGCTATTCAATGGGGTTCTGGGGAAGCTTCTATTCTATGGAGTCTGGGGAAGCTTCTATTCTATGGAGTTGGGTGGAGGAGGTGCAAGATATCTCTAGTCAATTGGGTGCTTCTTTTCACCATATCTTTTGAGAGGCTAATGTCATAGCGGATGCTCTTGCAAAAGAGGGAGTTTTCCATACTGCTATTCTTTTTTATGTTTAGTTGATTTTTTGTTTTGGATTGTTGGGGGGTTTCTTCTTGTAGTCTTTTGTTCTTTTTCCATTTTGGAGCAATAAAATTTACCGTTATAAAAAATAATAATAATAATACTGCATACGCATCATGGCATCAGGTGGCAGAAACACATTTTTTATTATTGAAATCCGCAAAATGAAAAGAAAGTTTAAGATAGGAATTGACGACTAAAAAGGAGCAAACAAACAAAGGGCTCCCATGTGTCTTGCGCAGAAGTTGATGGCATGTTGGACCACCGTAAATCCTAGATCTAGCTACCATCTTGGTCAAGATAGCAGGGATGTAGAGAAGAGCTACACTAATCAAGGACATCAGATCCTTAATCTCATCAAGAGGAATTAGCAGTTCCATAGCTGGGATGTAGACAAAAGCCACACTAATCAAGGACATCATATCCCTAATCTTGTCAAGTGGAATTGCCTGTTACTAAATCCTTGAGAACAGAAAATTTCTTGATCCAAAATCTTTTAACATGAGTGGCCCATGATCAGTGGTACATACAATTAAATATCACAAACCCCAATATGTGTAAAGGTTTTCCTTAAAAAAATGTTTTCCTTAAAAGTCTCATGTAATGAAAGATTACATCATTACAGCCACTCGAGACTTCGAATTTCAGCTTATAGTAAAGAAAAAAAAATATAGAAAACCCCCAAAAAAGAAAGATATCTTCTTCTTTTTGAATGGTATCTAAAACTTTTTTTTAATGATAACTTTTATTATTAAAAAAAAAAAAAAAAAACCATAGCAATACAAGAGGGATATACTGACAAGCTAACAGCCAAAAAAGCCCAAAAGAGACCAAAGAAAGCACCCAACTATTCTAAAATATTCCAATCACCAATATTTTCAGTCCCCCCAACTACAACGGGTCACATCATTTCAACCATGTGAATCACTAAAGCAACAGGCTCCACATTTTACAGATGAACTAGAAAACTGAAAATTCTGCATGTTTGAAAACTTATGATTACATTCTCAACAAAACAAAGATGGCATTTTGGTACCGGGATTAATAAAGCAACCTTTGACATATTTAGACAACATTGGTAGAGCCTTAGGGTTACCATCGGGACATATTCCCCTCAGGAATTATCTCCCAAGAATTTGATGGCTAAAGGAGGAATGCCTTTCAGATTTTATCGAGCCCATAAGGCCAGCTGGACCCAGGCAGGCCACCTTTAAGATAGTTTAACCATCTCCCTTTCACTACGCCGGACTCACCTAGGATGGCACTGAGTGCCATAGTTCCTTCATTATCATCAGAGTTACTAAAAATAAGAGAACTTAAAAAGTAAGCAAAGTGTGAGGATTGCATTGGTAAAATGCCTTGGAAAAATAGGCTATTCACGTCCAGATTACAAACAGTACACCTTTAGTACCCTTTTTATGGCCCAGAAAGGGCTGACTAATGGCCTATTTTACTATAACAAGGGTAGACACTAGACAAACTAATAACGTAATGTTTTTTATAGGGGGGGTCTGGGTATTAGACCTTTGAAGGAGATATGCTTGGCTCTTCTAGGCAAATGGCTGTGGAGAATTGGGGATGATTCTCAAGGGTTGTGGAAACAAGTCATCTCCTCCAAGTATGATATCTCTAGGGAGGGTTGGCTGGTTCATTATCCTCTTCCTCCATTCTCTGCCTTACGAAAAGGGATCCTTGCTGCAAAAGAGTTATTCAGAAGGCAAGTCAGATTCCGGGTAGGCAAGGGGGATAAAATCCGCTTTTGGACGGATCTTTGGGTGGGGGATCCTTTATCGTCTGCTTTCCCTGAATTGCTCAATTGTGCTAGGAATCAAAAGGACAAGGTTCTCGATTATATGGAGAGGAGAGGAGATGGCAATGTCTGGGGCCTATTTTCAGAAGGAATCTAAATGAGGTGGAGGAATTTCAGTTCCGGTCATTGCTGAATCTGATTGGCAATGCTTTCATCCCTAGAGATGGTAAAGATAGAAGAATTTGGATGCCCTCTGCTGACGATATCTTTTCGATTGTGTCCTTTTTTTCTATGAACAAAGATGTTGTGGTGACACGTATTAATTGGGCAAGCCTATGGAGTATGGAAGCCGCTCCGAGAGTGATTGTTTTTTGGTAGACTGCTTTGCTTGGAGGCATTCTCACAATGGACAACCTTAAACGCCAACGAGTCATCGTCGTTAATGCCTGCCCTATGTGCTTGGCGGGTGAGGAATCTATTGATCATCTACTGTTAAATTGTTCAATAGCTCAGCACCTATGGAGGTCGGTCTTAGGTTGGTTCCATGTCTATACTCCCATCCCCCACTCCCTACTGTCCTTATTGGCGTTCTGGACGTTAGGCGTGGAGTCCAAGAGGGAAAGGATTATGAGGAGTGTCTCTTTCCTAGCAACCATTTGGTCCATTTGGAAAGAGAGGAATTTCGTGTGCTATGAAGGTGGATCAACTGATGTGAACATTTTAGTGGAAAAAGTAAAATATTTAGTGGCTCTTTGGGTTTCCTCCAATCCGTTATTCAAAGGCATCTCTGTCAATTCCATTATTCATAATTGGAAGGAGGTGGCTTTCTCTCATCCTCAACAAACTCGAGTAACTCCTATATGGTGTCCTCCCACTCCAGGAGCTCTCAAGCTTAATTTTGATGGTAGTGCTTTTGGTAACCCTGACTACGCAGGTGTTGAAGGGATCATTCGCAATACGGAAGGAACCACACTTCTTTCTTACTCCGGTCCAGCTGGTTTCTGCTGAAGCAACAAAGCTGAATTGTTGGTTTTTAGAATCGGCCTCCATGAAGCATCAAATCCCAATCCTCAATGGTTATTTGTTGAAGGGGACTACTACTGCGTCATTCAATGGGCGAATCATTGTTCGACTCCTCTTTGGTACCTTGCGGATATTATTGAAGAGGTAGTCCGTAGTCGGGCTTTCGAGGGTGTTAAATATCTCCTTCCACCATATTAAGCGTTCGGCCAACGAAACAGATAAGCTTGCCAAAGAGGGAGTTCTTAAACCTGCTTTGACTGTTTCTGTTTAATGTGCCTTTTTATGTAGTTTTCAAGTTGTTGCCCACGTTTTTTTGGGGTTTAACCCTCAGCCTTTTGGTTTGTTGCTCCTTCCCAGTTCCTTGGGATTTTTTGAGTCACTATATATCTCCTATACTGTACAGGTCCCTTCGAGCAATGAATATGGTCGGTTTTTTTCTTTTTTTTCAAAAAAAAAGGTAATGTTTTCGATGAAATATTCAATAAGACAGCCCCTTCACAGAGGTTTTCAAATGCATATTTTGGCAAAGTTTTGACGTCTCTTATCAATCATTCCTGAATCAGGAGGTTCACGCACAGATGTCATTAGTTGAGTCAAAATCTCACATTATAGGCCCGGCGATAGAATACAGAAAAACCCATTTCTGATCAAGGTTTAAAACTCAGACTCAGAGGGCAACTAGTGAACCTTGAGTTGAGTCGACTCGGCCAAGTCGAATGGGACACACCACCAAGTCAGACCAAGATGCGCCTCATAGCCCAAAAGGCCTTAAAAATGTGAAGTTAAATAATAAGATTACAAAAAGTCAAAAGAAAATAATGTTGTGAACCAAGATTTTAAAGCAATTTCTAATTTTAAAAATTAAAAATGACTTTATGTAGTAATAGACACTCGAATATGTCTCTCACTCAAACGGATGACCCCCCAATCTCAATAAGCTTAGATTTTCCACTAAATATGATTTTGACCTTCCAAAATCAGCGCAAAAAGGTCCCTAAGAGACTCCCAACTTATTCTCATAGTATGAAAATTGGGGGAAAAATGGTTTTGGCCCATTTTCACTCAGGACTCGGATTAAACTGAGACTCTGGTAGACTAAACTCAGCAGGTGCTGAGTCCAAGTTGACTTGGCCAATTTTAGAACCATGTTCCAGACTCCAGAGTGGTTAATACTTTAGATCAAGTAGATTGTCCATGAAGCCAAAAAAAAAAAAAAAAAAAGAAATTGCCTAGAACATACCACAACAATCAATATGGAGGCAACAAATATCCGCAACTAATTAAAAAAGAAGGAAAAAAGGGGAATGCTCTTCTTCTCAATTACCTCGTAAATGTCTCCTGCAGAAGTAAGCGTTCAATTACACGTTTTGATTCACTCTTTTGTGCACTTGATTGTCTATTCAGATGTTGCTCTTCAGTTGCCATTGGTGTTGTCTCATTCTGCAACTGCAAGTATATATGCAAAATGTGAGTAGATGTAGAAAACATAGTTGAAATTTTGAAATTATGCATGCAACCATTCCGTAATCCTATTCTGTTCCAATTTGATGAAATTCATGTCAATATCACCTGTAGTTTACAGCTGCATGTTTATACATCAAGAATCAATGGATGTCATTCTGACAATCATGCAATTAAAGCAGGGGTGATACATTAAAAGGATATAAGCATTTACTTGCCTGATTCAATTTCTCAACCTCAGTACCATCATCTTCACTGTAGTCATCATCTTCATCATCATCTGGAAAAAAAAAAAAGAAGCAAAGGTTTAGTTTCCAGAAGTTTAAAATCTTTACATCTTCAAATTAGCATTGACCGGACTGTGCAAGTACGACTATACATTCAGCAGTGCAACAGGGCAGGTACGAAACATGAACTGAAGCAGTTTCAATTAAACAAAAGCAATGCACTAACTCAAGCAGGAATTAGTCAGTGTTGCTGCTGCATCACCAAGCAATTTTTATGGGTCCAAAACAATATTCATTAAACATCCAAAAGGTACCACTTTGAAAAGAAAGTTGTCGTAATTCGTAATAGTGAAAACAAAAGGAAAATTGGGCATGTTAAAACTATTAAAATATTCACCTAGGAAAGAGGATAAAAATGAACTTCAATGCATTTAAAGCATCATACTTTTTTGATAGATAAGATATGTTCTTATGGATTAAACTATGGTAGGGGAGTCGATCCCAACAAAGTAGCAGCAATGCCTTACAATCAATTTATCCACAGGTGGTGGTTTACATACTCAAGAAGTAAATTCTTACAAGTTAAGGTATGCAACTAGTTCAAAACGAGCACATATTCAAATCGTATACATGTGTTCACACTCGGTCATAAGTTTAAAGGTTGTGCCAATGTTTATCCAATGTCATATACAGGTATTGATATGAGTGACACAACTTGAAATTCATCAAGTCATGGTGGAAAGATCAATAAAATTAAGTAAAAATTGACCTCATTTTCCAAGGGGAACCACTCACAATAACACATTAACAAGAGACCTGTTGATGCAATCGTAGGGTTACAATCGCAAGTGCCGGGGCACAATTAGGGTTTCGATGGAACAATCACTCGATGAAGACACTCTCCAACGATAAAACCCACAAAGGGAAATTTTTATTAACTCAAATCTCTCCGATCATTGATCTCTACAATGCTATATTTATAATAAAAGAAATTAGAGGCTAAGAAATCAATCCTAATCAAACTAGGAAACAAGAATAAAAATCGTATCCAAATTAGAAACCCAATTCTAATTACACTCTTTGATAAAAATAAAACTAATAACAATTAAAAATTAGAATTTCATGGGTCCCACATGTGCCCCACGAGCCCGGTTGTAACGATGTGGTTTTGCTGCTGCATCATTCACCCCAGGTTGGAAAAAAGTTTAACCTCCAACTCAGCTCTTCTTTTTTATGTTGCTTTTGTAGATAGTGTGCACTTGAAGCGCTTCCTTGATGAGACGAGAACTTGACCCTTTTGGTGGTGCCGGCTTCATAGGACAGCTATTCACTGTGCATGAATGTGTATGTGTTGTCGCCCATGCCATTAGTGTCATTCTTGTCATACATCCACGGGTGACCCAACAAGATAACACAACTATCCATGGGTACCACATTACACCAAACTTTATCTATATAATCTTCACCAATAGAAAAGGTAACTTGACAAGCATACCGTACTTGCACTTCATCACCTGTCATTAACCATCTAGCAAAATAGGGACGATGATGCTTCCGAACTTTCAATTGTAATCGATCCACAAGACCCTGAGATATAATGTTCTGACAACTTCCTCCATCAATGACTACCGTGCATTCTTGACCCTTGACTATTCCTTTGGAGCGGAAAATATTTTCTCGCAACCATTTCTTCTTAGTAATTGAGGCAGTGTCAGTAATGACCATGAGAGAATCAAGACCCTCCTCGGGCAAAATGTCCTCCACTTCCTCTGTTTCATTCTCTTTAGGATTATCTAGAGCATCTTTCACATCACTTTCATTCTCAATGAGGTGGATGCGTTTTGGACATTCTACTGCGCGATGCCTTTGTTGTTTACAATTAAAGCATGTGATCCTATTTTGACCTTCGGGCTAAGCGAAAACTTTCTCCGATGAATCACTTGGTTTAGAACCTGCAATTGAGGAGTTCTTCTACATAACCCATTTAGATGCATTAAGTTTTCTGGCTTGATGGTTTGTAATCCCCTCAGCTTTTATAGCATGCTGAACAATCTCATCAACATTATCAAAATGCTTGAATGGGAGGATATCTTCTATGTCAAGTGTAAGCCTATTAAAGTATTTGTCAACTAATACATCCTCATATTCATTCAAACCACGACGAGCTTGCATGGTCGTAAACTCCTCAGAATACTCAACAACTGTTTTAAATCATTGTTTCAAATATTGAAAACTTGAAAGCAGATCTCTGGAGTAATTGACAGGAATGAATTTTTGCTTCAACAGATTTTTCATCTCAGTCCACATGTCAATGGGGTCAATTTGATGGTTTCTTCTCTTCCTTTGCAACTCAGCCCACCATATCGCAGCATAATTGCGAAATAGAGTTACCACTAGTGTAATATTATGACCATCCGTCATTGGCTTGTGTGCAAAAATATTTTCAACACACTAACCAATCCACGAATTCATCCGGTTTCAATTTTCCATCATATTCAGGAATCACGAGTTTAATACCCAAATCACAATCAACATTGCCGGCATGTGGCTCTCTGTGATTACAATTATGTCCTCCATCTCGATGATTATCCTCATGCTAATTATTTTCCAAATTGGTTAATCGGGTTTCAATCCCTGCGAGAGTCTCTTGCATTTGAACCATCGTAACGAATAGTTGATTAACAGTTACCGATAATTCCACAACGATTTCCCTCAAATCATCATCATTATTGGAGGAAGACACCACTTCTACATGCTTCATGGGAGGCATTTTTGTTTAATGCAAATTTAAAAATTTTAACTGACCTGATATGTAGATCTGCCCACGACAAAGACGCTAGCAAAGACGTATCAGAAATCTAACAATGGATGACACTAATATCGCAACGATAATTATGTGCCCTTGATTTGGTCAGATGTAGTGATGAACCAAAACTGATGACGTCAGTTAGTGAGGCAGAACAATTTGGGCTGCCGATAGTTGCGTTGGATATGACCAGAACTGACCCGAACTATAAAAAAGTAAAACCCAATGATCCAAGAGCCCTGAAAAGTTCCTGTGAAAAGTGTCAAGGCACAGTGAGTGGGACATGTGCTTACCCAGCAAGTCACCCCTTTTGTTGTCTCGATCTTGAAAGTCCCAGCAGAATCAAAGAGCCTCAAAGAAAAGAAGAAAAAAAAAAAACCAGAAGACAATCGCTGGCCTTTGGAGCTCGGTGACTACGATGGCCATGGATCTCGGTGACTGTCAACGATGGAGGAGCCTGGGGACGGTGTTGCCGGTGCGGGACCACGGTGGTGTACGGTACTCTCTCTCTCTCTCTCTCTCTCTCTCTCTCTCTCTCTCTCTCTCTCTCTCTCTCTCTCTCTCTCTCTCTCTCTCTCTCTCTCTCTCTCAGAGGAAGGGTTTCGGTATTGGCCGAAAGGGGTTTCGGCTAGTGGGGTGGGGTGGGTAAGGGCTGGGGATGGAGATGGTTACGAACAAGTGGGTTTGGGGTCGGTTTTGAGATTTTGGACGAGAAATTTTTTTTCAAGCATTTTTTTGGTGGGTTGAGGGTAACGGCCAAGAAGGGTTTTCTTCTTCTGTTTTTTTTTTTGGTGGACGAGAGGGTTTGGGAGTGGGGAAGGGTCTACGTGGGTCAGCTCACTGGATGGATGGCTTCTGGCTGGGTTTGGTCGGACTATAGTGGAGTTAGGATGGGTTTTTAGAGTGGGGATTCCGCAGGGAAGGGGCGATGATGGTACGGGGATGGAACAGGATGGATGGATGGGTAGGAGTAAATCAACGCCGACCGATCGTGGATCGTTTGGCTCTGATACCAATTGATACAATCGTAGGGTCACGATCGCAAGTGCCCGGGCACAATTAGGGTTCCGATGGAACAATCACTCGATGAAGACACTCTCTAATGATAAAACCCACAAAGGAAAATTTTTATTAACTCAAATCTCTCCAATCATTTATCTCTACAATGCTATATTTATAATAAAAGAAACTTAGTGGCTAAGAAATCAATCCTAATCAAACTAGGAAACAAGAATATAAATCCTATCCAAATTAGAAACCTAATTCTAATTACACTCTTTGCTAAAAATAAAACTAATAAATATTAAAAATCAGAATTTCATGGGTCCCAAGTGTGGCCCACGAGGCTGGTTGTAATGATGTGGTTTTGCTGCTGCATCACCTGTCAAAAATACTATATCAAGTGAAGATTGAAATCTGAATATAGAAATGCATACGCCCACATCCCTTATGGTTGTTTAGATCTCCAAACATTCAGAGGAGCAAATTCTTTCCTAGGGCACTGACTAGAAAATAAAAACAAAAAACTTCTTTCATAGGGCCCACACGGATAAGCACCGATGCACGAAGGTTGGTGGCTCGGGTCCTTGAAATTTCAGACTTGTGAACTTCATCAATTTCATTGCTCATCTCAAATGCTATGAGGATTGGTGGATAACTCACCTGCCCTATCCATGTAGACCCCCACACAACCCACACAACCCAGTAATTGGCAGACGCAAATAAGCCCCACAGAAAGTCATGACACCATTGTTTAACTCTACGTGGAATCAAAGGTTTCATGTAAATCCATGTTGCCCAAAATCAAGTGAAAACAGAAGGAAGATACCCAACTGCACCAAATTAACAACTTTTTGTCTTTCCCAAAACCACAAGCAGCCATCAAATCCACCAAAATATCAAGCATGATTGTAATATTAGGTCAATCCAAGCACACCCTACAGGGATGAGAAGCTTGCAAATAACCCCCAAAACACTGACCCAACAATCGCAGGCATGTTTGCGAGGAAAATTTCTCGTGGAAATTTATTTACGCGGTTGTTTCAGTTTCCATGGAACACAAAAAGTTGGAGACTTTTCACACCTTATCCCTCTTAAACCCTTTTCAGTTTTCACATTCCAATCAAAATGCTCCTCCTTAACATACCCTAGGGAAAATTTTAATCCTGAACAACAAAAACATCATTCTCAAAGACTCAACCCCATCATAATTAAAACCCTAACAGTGCATAACACTAAATTCAACATTCAAAATCCAAATTTCAAACAAAACCCTAGAAATCCCATCTCCAAAAAAGCAATTGATTAAAACTAAAAGAGAAGACAATCAAGAGAACGAAAGCTTACCCGAATCCGAACTCGAACTGCTGCTGTCGCGCGGAGACGACGGGCCGAATGCGAAAGACAGAAGCTTTCCGGCGCCGGCGGCGATAGTCCGAGCGGGGGCGAGGATGCCGGAAACCCAGCTCGGGCTTTCAGATCTGGGGGGGGATTCGGGGCGGCGGTAGGGATGGACGGCGGCAGCGGCGGCGTAACGCCTCCGGCGTACGATTTTTCCTCCCGCTCCCGTTTCGGTTTCGGCGTTACGGCGTACCTCAAAAACGGAAGACATGGAGAGAGGGGAAGAGAGAGAGAGAGAAGGAAATATATATCGGGGGGAGGAGTTTCGTAGCGGGTTGTGCCGGATTCGTATCGGAGGAGGAAGCGGTTTGGATCGTAACGGGAAATTTAGGGATCGGTAGAGAAAGGAAGAGACATGAGGTTCGTTGTCTTCACGTGAATGGAGGAGGGAGAAAGAAGAGATTGGCTTCCGTAGTCATTATGTGACCTCGATCGAAAGGATTTTCTTAGTATCTCGAGCCTGATGGGAGTTGGTGCGGCGTGGGTGGGACCCACAGCTTGTTGATCGAGACAACCATGACCGTTTATTTTGTTGCGAGAAAAAAAAGCGGCTACAATGGCTTTTTTACTTCTTTATATTAACTTTTTCCTCTTTATTTTTTTTTTTGGATTTTTAGGAAAATTTCTGAAATTTGGACATACCTTAGAAAGAGTCCCCAAATATTATGTTGTACTAATGAGGTCCGTCGGGCCTTTTTTCATTTTTATTTTCAACTTTCATATGAGTGACGCTAGCGTCACTTATGTCTGACAAAGGCAACGCTAGCGTCGGTCGCCTGAGCATCTCCTAATGTCTAGTGTCGCTCGTGTGTGACAAAGAAGATGCTAATGTTGCTCGTCAGAGCATCTCCTAATGCATTCTTCTTCCTCTCCTCCTTCTATTTCTCCATCTATTCCACACCATCTATTAGTGGGATTGATTCTTCTGAGAGTGCACCCCTGAAGCTAGTTTCAACCCCCTGGCCGAAAACAACCCAGGCACATTGATTCCTCTGCTTTTAGAATAAGGACCCAGTGAATCTGGAATACTAAAAATGTTCATCATATAACTGAAACTCCCACCACTTAAACAAAAGAACATTGCAGCATTTTCAATGAAAGCAGAGTTTGGGGGGAACTAAGAGAAGCTCTGTGGTAGGATCCCAACATCAGTGTGCATAAACACAGCCCCTTTGGACATTGAATTTGGAAGGTTCCAGCCAATATCAAGTGATTTTTCTATCCCTGATATTGAAGATCCAGGACCTGCGATGCACACATTGGCTGGATTTGAACTCTGTTTTTTATGCCCTTTGGGTTGTACCCGGTATTAATTGTCCGTCTCAATTGTTAAACTGCTATGGACAAACTCTTTCAAGGAGTTTCTCCATTTCAGAGGTCATCTGAACATTGTTTTCTCTAATCCGCTGACTCATCTGAGGCTTTATCTTTCCAGCAGTTATGTATGAAGCAGCAAATTGTATAATTCAGAGGCATGATAGCAAACCCTCTTTAACACCTTGCACAATTCCTTAGAATGTTCGACATCCTTTTCTTCCATAAAGTACTTAAGAAATGCTCCAACCCTTACTTGGCAAGGGTGTAACTCATTCTTCGTCATTTTAGTTACAGCAGCCTCCATACACTTAATAGATATCCCCATCCGATGGTTTCTCATATAAAAGTCAACAAATATATCCATGGTCCAAAAGTTGATGCTCTCCAGCAGCGATTCAGCCTCTTTGATCATTCCCTGCCTGACATAAGCATTTATAACAACATTCGACAACCTGATAACGCATGTTGAGCAACCCGATTCCCATTCCTTGAAGCAATTTTTTATACCATCCATATCATCTAGTTTAGCAAGAGACTGAAGTATGACCAAGTAGCTCATGTTGGTAGCCTTTGGAAAGGCTGATTTCAAAGACTTCCATACCCATTTAACATCGGCGAGGATTGCTTCACCATCATCATCATCATCATTCGACTAGATGCAAGTCAGATGAGAGTCTTCCATGTGGACAAGATGGAGAAATAGGCAGAGGAGAGGAAGAAGAGGACATTAGGAGATGCTCTGACAAGCGACGCTAGCGTCGCCCATGCGTTGCTCATGGTGATGCTATCGTCGCTCAGAAAAAAGTATAAAAAAATAAAAAAATTTGGTGGGAAGACCTCATTAGTACTACACAATATTTGGGGACCCTTTCCGAGGAATGTCCAAATTTCGAAACTTTTTCCGTAAAATCCTCTCTTTTTTTTTTTTTTTTGTGTTATTGGATGCACAAGAAAACATAAAAATGTTTATAGAGATGGAGAAAATATAGTTTTTTCATTTTTTTAAAGAAAAAAATCTTATACATTTGGCAATTCTACAGAAATAGGAAGAAGAGGTTTCTGAAAGAGCACGTTGGAAAATGTTTCAATATCACAAAAGACATGAGCCTAATTGTATTGTTAAAATCATGCCATGTGGAAGAGTTTTGGTTGCAATTTTATTTTAAAGGTACTATTGTAAAAAAGAGAAAATTTTAACTTTCTATTATCATTTTCTGGCAAGTTTTCAAAGTCTACGTAACCAATTAGCATTTAGTATGAATTTTTATAATTTCTTTGGTAAAAATCACAACTTTCTACTATAGAAAAGTCTTTCAAAATGTGATTTAAAAAATGATAAAGTAAAGTATTTGCTTCACTAAAGCTATCGCTATGGTGTTGTATGCATGTGATGAAGGAGAGAGAGAGAGAGTGTGAGTTTTAGAGGTTTTTTTTTTTTTTTTTGTTTTATTATACTTTACCATGGTTTTTAAATAAAAAAAATGGCCTGTGGCAAGTTTATAGTAAAAAAAAAGTGGTTGTTGTACTTTACTACACTACTGTTCATTTAAACATGGGGTAAAGAGATAATTTCATTTCAAAATCAAGGGATGTTTGTTTACATGTGTTATAAAATAAAGTACATATAGATGTTGCATCACAGTAAAACGTGAGATAAAATCAGGGGAGATAAAGTGTGCGGCTAAGTAATGTGGTGAGATGGAGTGGTAAAGTAATTGATTTTGTTTTGACTTTACTTTACCACACTTTGACATGGCTTTATGTGGTGAAGAAAAAGTGGTTTGCAATAAAAAAAAAAAAAATGGTGGCTGGACTTTGCTTCACCATACTATTTATCCATTAAAATTTGGTCAATGGAGAATATATCACATATTGGCTAAGTTTTCATTCACCTTTATTTTACCACTTGTTAAAAACAGGCTCAATGATGATGATATTATAGACTTAGGGTATGACAAACAACTCAATTTAAAACCCGATACATCTTTAAAACAAATAAAAAAAACATTACAAAATTTAAATTACTATATTATTTACTATTTAATTATTGCAGTATTTAAACCTATAAATATTTTACTATGTGAACATTCAAATGAACCCTTGACCACTCGGGGATCAACCATAGCAATGCATTCAAATGGGCCCTACTATCTAGACTGCATCTTCAAAATATGCAATTTGCTCTTAGAAGAATATTATCCCTACGGACCTTTTTACTGACCCCTATCCTCCCTTTTTATTCTTACTGTTCTTTCAAAAAAAAAAAGCGCAATAAATTATGTTGTAGTAAAATTTGAGATAAAAAATACTTTTCATCTACTTTCTCTCTCTCGCCCATCCTTTACCTCATACCGTGCAAATAAATATTTTATTGTTATAATTATTAGGCTTAAGTGTGGCCCAGTGACCACGCGCCCATGTGGGTCCTTCACTTTAGATGACCAACTGATAAGTCGATATCTTTGGTGTTCAGGAAAGTTTGACAACCTAATAGAGAGTTTTTCTTTTATACTAAGTGGAATCTAAATCTTAATTAAATGTTCTCTTGCACTCCAAAATCCATTAACAAAGCTCTGTTCGATAGATACACAAGGTTTGTGCTCCAGTATTTCTTTATCAAGGTTCATATAACTTAAAGTGAGAGTAAGCATATCCTTTCACTCGGCATAGTTATTTTTTACTAATATGGGAATGCTCCATAGCCGAGCAGGCAAAGTCAAGGTATTAGCAATTGATTAAGAAGTAAATACGCACTCACATTAATCAAATATGCTTTTAATTAAGTTCACACAATTTAGATTTCAGTTTAATTTAGAATAATGGAAAGAAATAAATCAAACTTGGCATCATCATCTTCCTCCTTTGAGCCGAAATATAACATGCAAATTGATTGCTTTAGATGAACCGATCATCACAATAAAACCATCCCAGCAACATATAGTGTAAAGAGATGGACACCATCTTTGGGCAGATAATCAGAGTCTAATTAGGAAACATGCACTAAGATATTCTATCCCAGTCTCCAAGTTACTGAAAGACGATCGTAACTTCAGGCCAATCATCGATCTCCTAATCAGATCCCGCAACTTCAATGCTATCATCCATTATACTATAAACAGTAATAACAGATGGAATTCAATGAAAAAAATCGGCAATTGATCATGACTGTGCCACTTTGGTGGCTACGTAGCCAATCAAAATTGTGATTTCAATAGACACACATAATAGCACCAAGTGTGATTGGATTTGTCATTTATGGTTCATAAAAAATTTGGGTCACATAATGCAATACAGATTTGTCAGTTGGACCATTACCCATATTGCAACCCAATGACATATCACAAATAAATAGATCACACCATCCATATAGATTAGTCCTTTATAGGATCATAGATCAAATTTAACCTTGATTGGGCATTTGATTCCGAGTCAAAATAATTTAATTACATATAATAAAACTAATGTATCATAGATTTTCTTCAATCCATCCATTGATTCAAAACAATATGGGCATATCATGACTTATAATGCAACTACATTCTGAAATTGACTTTTTTTTTTTGTTAATGATCGAATAAATGGTTGTAAACAGAAAGGCTCCATATAAGCGGAAATAATCATTACTTATAATCACCCTAATTAACTAATCATTGAATGAATGATCCAACGCTATCATGAGATAGATCTAAATGTCATGAACACACGTAAAAAATGGATTGCAAATTCGAGTTCGGACGAGAGAAATATCACCAAAATAATATTTCATGGTTGAAAATTGACTGATCTGATCAACCTACATGCTATAATCTCCAATCAACATACAGCATGTGTTTTGGTTTATCTTAGTATAGGCACTGATCGGGTTGGATCAGGTCTGAAACATCCCAAAGCATGCCCTAAAGAGACTTATATAATTATCCATATAATGGGCCTAGTCCTTTATTGGGTGAGATCAAATCAAGTCCAAACTCAACGAACCAACGGTTTGACACTTCATTAGAATAGTAAAAGTCAAGTAAAGCCTCAATTTTTTAGACAAGATATCACATCAAAAGCACTTTAGATCACACCATCCATATAGATTTGTTCTTTATAGGATTATAAATCAAAAGCACTTTAATTCAAAATTCCCTCTATCTTTAAAAAAAAAAATGTAAAATAGTAATCACCTTTATTCACTGGAGATTAAAAAAAAAAAAAAACTCCACTTTTCTATAAAAAAAGTTAAGAAAATCACATACCAAACAACTAAAAATAAAATACTATCATAAACTACTTCTATTTTATTCCTTCTTTATTATGCTTTACTTGACTTCATTTCACTTGATTTTAAAAGTAAAATTACTAAACGGGCCATAAAGAAGAAGCACATGTTTTACAGAAAGTTGCCTAATCATGTTATGACATGGTCTCATGACTGTGTGTGAATTGCGCGCGCGCACACACAAAGTGAGGCCCATCTTGAAAACTGATCGCATGTGGCTTAAAACGGCGTGGGTCCCATTAAGATTTTGTCAAATAACTCCTATATACAATCATATCTAAATTGTAGAATCGCTCAAATCCTTATAGTGATAGATATCACATTTAAAAAATAAACATGCAACCAATGCATGGGGTGCACAAGTCTAAACACAAAACTGAGTTGGTTTTAGATGCTAAAATTTGTGTCTGGCATCTGAGATGGCCCCATAAGTGATTCTTGATCCCATCACCGAGGAGTATGACCGGTCATATGATATTAAAACATGCATAAGACAATCACAATCATTCGATAAAAAAGAAACGAGCTATTACATGTTATCAGAAACCTAATCCTAAAAACCCGATGCTCTGATACCACATAAGCCGATAATTCTAACCTTTATAACATATCTTAGCTTTAGTTTTTCCTCCACACATGTAATCAATTATGCGCACATATGCGCGGGCACACACATCAATGTCCCTATCCACTAAGCTATACCTGGGGATGGCATTCCAAACCTTTGGTCCCAAAATTGAATGCATGTTTCAATATGAGCCCGGCGTCGTGGGCTGTATCAATCTTTTTATCAAATGCCAAACATTCTAATGCCACTCATGTGCTTCTTTGTTGTTATTTATGTGAGCCCAACTAATCCCAGGACGAATTATCTGAAAGGATGGAACTCAGTGAAAGTGAAACTTTTAGACAAATCAGCATCAGAAGAGATGGATGTATGAAAATATCAGGAACATGTGACGTGGCCTTCTTGTGCTAGGACTCTCCACAGTCCAGACATTCCTCCACTTCATCCCAAGTCAGTTTCCATGTATTTCTTCTGATGGGCTAAGTTGGTTTTAATGTGAAAAAAAAAAAAAAAAAAAAAACAGTTACACTGCAAGAGCACCAATTCAATTCAATTCATTTCAATTCAATTCTCCTCTAGGCATCTTGTACTTGTCAAATTGATCAGAGCTGTTCAAGTGGTGGGGTACCTGCCATTTTAATCAGAGCCATCAATATGGTGGACCAGACAATGATGAACATAACAGAAAAGACTACCACTGCCCTAACTACTACCTAAGCATTCAATCAACAAGTTGGAAAGTTTTATAATCATTTACACGAAATTTGGTTGATTGATGATATGTGGAAATCCAGAATTTATATACTTTACACATGCAAGATGTAAACCCAACAGTGCCTGTTACTTTGGTCATGTTGAATCTTGGATTTAGAGCATTTCTTAAACACAAGATGGTGGATTTGGCATTATAGGATCATCCGCAGCCAATTTGATTGATTTAATGGGTTGTATCACACATATGAAAAGACATAATATCAATATCATTGGTAAAGTAGAACCATTATTTTCATGCCTTAAAAACATCTGCAAGAAAAAATTATTTCTCTTTACAGAGGAATCGATCCCTAGATAAGTGCGTGAGATGGAGTATCTTGGGTTTCACTACTTGGCTGTCCCATATTCCTTAATAAAAAGTGTTTTTTCATGCTCGTCTCTTTTGTGCCGTTTCGTGTTTTATATAGTTAGGTGAGAGAAAAAAATAAGAATTATCCATCGCTTGTAGTAGGGCATGGGACACATTATTTTTTCTATTCACGTAGATATTTTATACATGACTACTCAATTTTGAGACGTAAATATTTTCAATTATGCAAGTGTCCCGCCCTCTGTAATTTATGTTCGCAATATTTACTCACCAAGATTGACCTAAAACCACATCCTATGCCCATGGTGTGCATTAATTGAGCAGCCTAACCTCCCTATTTTTCTGCTACTGTGCTCCCGCGGTGCATCTACACATGTTGTCTCATATAACGCTATAGAGGGCTCCCTGCCCTCCATTCATTTTGTCATCTCTCTCTCTCAAAACCCTAGAAAAATCAAATCGAGAAACACAAAAAAAAAAATAAAATCAAAACCCTAGCCGCTACGATTTCATTTTCTCATCCATCTGCGTTGCAAATTGTGGAATTCGTTCGGATTTAAATTTAAATTTCAATTCTTGTGATGGGTTAGAAGGAAGAGATCGGAAGAGGAAAGATCATGGAATGGGACAGCGATTCGGAGTCGATCGGGGGAGAAGAAGAAGGGTTCCTTTTCAGCGATGGTGGGCCCCTTCCGTTCACCGTCGGGAGTCTGCTGCAGTCGGCGGCGTGTGGGTTCGTCGTCACCGATGCCTTGGAGCCCGACAACCCGATCATATATGTCAACACTGGATTTGAGCTCGTTACCGGATATAGAGCGGAGGAAGTCCTCGGTCGGAATTGGTAGGCTTCTATATGTTTTTCTTCAATCTGTTCGGGTGTGGATTTTTGTGGGTTTTGTGTTTGGGGGAATATTTCTGAGATTGGGTTTTTCATATTCTGAATTGGGTATTTTTGGATTGCCCCAAATTGTTATAGGATTGGATGTCTGTGGTGGGAGGGGTTAAACATTTATTAGAACCTGGAAATTGAATGGCGGATAGGAGCATTTCTTCCCCAAGTTGCCATCTTGGTGACTTACCCTCTCTTTCTAATATGTTTGTATGTGAATTTTGGTGGGTTTGTGTCTGGGGGCGTATCTCTGACATGGGTTTTTCATATTTTGAATTGGGTATTTTTGGATTGCCCCAAATCGTTATAGGATTGGATGTCTGTGGTGGGAAGGGGTAAGCATTTGTTTGAACATGGAAATTGAGTGGGGGATAGGAGCATTTCTTCCCCAAGTGGCCATCTTGGTGACTAAAACTCTCTCTCTAATATGCTTGTGTGTGAATCCTGGTGGGTTTGCGTCTGGGTTTTCATATTTTGAACTGGGTATTTTTGGATTGCTGCAAATCGTTATAGGATTGGATGACTGTGGTGGGAGGGGTTAAACATGTATTAGAACATGGAAATTGAATGTGGAATCGGAGCATTTCTCCCCCAAGTTGCCATTTGGGAGACTCCCTCCCTCCATCTCTCTGTATGTAAGTAGTTCTTTAATCTGTTCGTGTGTGAATTTGGTGGGTTTTTGTCTGGGGCGTTTCTCTGACATGGGTTTTTGATCTATTGAATTGGGTTGCTCCAAATAGCCAGTGGATTGGATGTCCATGGTGGGAAGGTTAAGCATCTATTTTGACCATGAAAATTGGATGGGGATAGGAGCAGTTCTTCGCCAACTGGATGACTTCTACTTGAATTGGAAGTTATATGGATGACGATTCTGTTGGATCCATTCTTTTGACTGGAATAGCTGGTATGTGCAGCCAAACAGGAAATATAGTTTCTTAAATTCCTAAATGTCAGCTGCACGACTTGAATTTGGATCCTGTAGTTTCATGGATCTCAATTTGGGTGGATCAGAATTCTCATTCCATGTGTTTGGAATGCAGGGATGTGCAAACAGGCTGTTTGTTGAGCACAGATATAGGATCGTTGATGCTCAATTAGAGTGGATTGCACCTAGGATTCCCATTTGTCTGTAATAACAGGAGGGAATGTCCAAATGGGCTCATGGTGGTTCTTTTTTTTTTTTTTAATTACTTTTTAATTTTTTTTATGGGTTCCCTTAGATAACATTCAATGACTTCTGTTCTAATCTGATGTTGTTTGGATGTCAATTCTTTCCATCCTCTCATGGACTTACGAGAAAATCCAAGCAGAACCATTAGTGACAGTTTCTTCGATTCCTTGCCATTAGGGTGATCAAGGATATGATTTCTATTGACTCACAGACCCCTTTTTTTTTTTTTCTTCTATTCTATTAGTAACTGTGGAAATGTTTGAAATGTGTCCATTGTGGTACCTAATCCCATAAAGTCATTGGAGTTATTCCCAAATGGGGAGTTATTTAGTGTGGGATAAATTTTATTCTGATTGACGATTATAAAGGAATACTCAATTCAGGATTATTGCAAAAGATGTTAATTTTGATTGTTATTGCTGGCTACAGTATTGGCCATTGGGTCAATAAGGTCAAGAGCATCTTGCAGGAGTGAAATGTATGAAGAGTTTCTCAGGGAGGGGTTGGAATTTGATAGTGGTTCAGGGAAATTTGTTTTCTCATTGTTTTTTTAAGGACTTTCCAAGAAATCGCAGGGATTCACTTCCCTAGGCACATGGATTCTAATAGTTGGTGCACACATTATTTCTCTAAAGATTTTTGGAGAAAAATAGCCTTTCTGGTGTTACCATGAATAAAGGGATAGTCGTCATTCTTAGCACTGATCATGGATGGGGAATTGAGCCCTCAGTCAAGAGTTTGATTACCCCAAGGGTTACAATAAGTCCCTGATTACTTGCCCAGTTATGGATGTATATCAAGGTTGAAGTTCTTATGTAGGTTGTTTTTCTTTTTCCGTGTCTTATTCTTGGCACGTGTTGGTCCTGCATCCGAGTAGAGGGGGGTTGTGTACTTGTGTTAGATTGGCACTGCTCTAGAAAGTTGTCAGTCTTTGATATGAATTCTACTGCTATTATAAATATATATATTACAAGATCTTTTCCTAATGCAATGTGCAAGGATAACCCCATTATTGTATCAATTGATCAGCTTGGATGTTTCCTGTAAGAAACATGCTTTAAGGGCATAGGTGTGCTGTAAGAAGTAAGAAAGGATGTCCACACCATGTTGAGTAGGTGCAGGTGAAGGTGAGCCATAAATTACAATTGGTATTTTGGAATGTAGGTACTTTGACTAGGATAAATTTTGAGCTTGTAGAAATTGTACGGATGGGGAAAGGATAGGGGCGTTGGAGAAGGTTTTGAGTGTTTCTATTTAGAAGTTGTGTTTCTAGGAATGGGGTATCCTTGCAGTCGATGGAGATCTAAATGTGCAGATATTAAAAAGAAGACGATAGGGTTACAATGGTTGAGATTGTATTAGATAAATTATACTAAACATTATTACTGCTGATTCAACCTATGAGGGGTTAAGCAAATGTGAGAAAGTGAACTCTTTGGGCATATGAATGATTGAGTGAAATTGGATTGATTGGTTAACCAAATTGTTCAAGAAAAACTTCATATAGTAGAATGCCCAATGAATGGAGAAAGAGCATTGTGGCCCCTATTTACAATTCAAATGAGATCTTTAAAATTGTGCAAGCTACTGAACTTTCAACTTATGTGTCAAATGATGAAATTTTGTGAGTGTAATAAAGTGACAACCATAACATAAGTTGAATATTTTAAGGAAATAGTCTGCTACAGAAGCCATTTTGTAATGACTCATGGAAAATTTACCTCTGGTTTTTATTGATTTAGAGAAGTGCATGATGGGTTGTCGAGGAAGCTAATCTGTTGGTAATTGAAGAAAAAAGGCATCCCTAATGATATTAAAATCATACCAGATGATGTAGCCTCAGACTTGGAGTTTATCATATCATTACCCATAGGGGCTTCCATGTTCACACATTGGCACCAAAGGCGATGGTGCCACATATCTAGGAGCCCTTCCTTTTTTTTTTTACAAATGCCATCTTAGGAGTTGTAGGAGTCAAAATCCCTCTGTTTTGTAGAGATGTTCAAATTTCATGAGTCAAATGGTGTTCAAATGACATAAACTATGATATCTAGATACGGCATTTGACCTGTGGTACCCGTACTGATATGGATATGGGTATGGGATAGGGCAATATACGGTTTGGATGCAGTGCCCAATTTTCAGGATACGTTGCCCAATTCATTTCGGATTTTGGCCCTTTTCACATAGAGAGAGAGAGAGAGAGAGAGAGAGAGAGAGAGAGAGAGAGAGAGAGAGAGAGAGAGAGAGAGGTGAATGTGTTAAAAAAAGATAGAGATATCAAACCTAATTGCAATATACGGTTTGGATGCAGTGCCCAATTTTCAGGATACGTTGCCCAATTCATTTCGGATTTTGTCCCTTTTCACATAGAGAGAGAGAGAGAGAGAGAGAGAGAGAGAGAGAGAGAGAGAGAGAGAGAGAGAGAGAGGTGTGAATGTGTTAAAAAAAGACAGAGATATCAGACCTAATTGCATGGAAAACAAAAGGAGGGAAAGAGCGAGATAGATGACCTGCAGCCTGTTGGAGCCGCAAAGATCTAAGCTTCTACTTGCGCCGATAGTGTGTTGCTGCTGGCTGGGGTTGTTGATTGTAGCTTTTGTTGTTGCTTCTCCTCCTCCTCCTATCTTCTTCTTTACTCCCCTCTTCTCTTTTTCTCCTCCTCTTCCCTCCCTCTCCTTTCCTCTCCTCTCTAGCTTCCCCCTTTCTCCTGTCGTCCTTTTCCTCTCTTACTTTCGCCTACAGTAGCTTCACCGAATGGAGAATGTCCTAAAAGGGAAAAATGTCGTGAAAGGGGTGAAATGCCCTTGTAAGGGTCTTCGTACGATGTCTACTTTTGGGCCCAAAGTGAGATTGGTGGGCTCCCAAAGTAAGGGTCTTCGTCTCTCCTTAGCCTTGGTGTTCTTCCACGCTATAACCCCCTTGTTAGAGAACTTCTTAAAAGAGAATGGTGGGATCTCAAATAAGAGGAAAACCCTAGGCACTCTAGAAGGAAACCAGAGGAGAGAAGAGGAGGAAAGAGAGGGACAGAGGGGTGGACGTCCAACCTTGGGCGTGGATTGCCTTAGACGTCCACTCTCCCCTCTTATTTGTAGGTTTGGTAAACCTCCTCTTGGTCTAACTTTAGAAGTCTCACTTCTATTCTTAGTATATGTCCTACTCCTTCCTTAAGAGTTCTAATTGGATTAGTACTCATGTGAACTCTGGACCTATAGTTAAGTGCAAATAACTCCACTAAATAAATACAATTGCACTCCAGTCTTAGGAATAATTACAAGAAGATCCAAATCTTTCCAACTTTTGCAAGTAGGTCCCTCCATCAATTATATCCATGGTTCTAGAATAAATATGTCCAACCAAATTAAATCCACATCTTATTATCCTTGTTACCCAATTAAGCACAGTAATCATTGGTACCATCCAATTAACTCTTAATTGCGATGGGTGCGCACTTATCATTGATAAAATCCATTAATTGGCACAAGGGGATATTTCTCTCTTAGAGGATAGATTCCATCTTGAGAATTATATGTTCCCACAGTTCCACTACCATCGACTCAAGATACCGAGGTGTTGACTTACAATTGGCCTCACTCATTGGTAACTCAAAGTAAATGCATAGTAGAAACTTGAGTCCATTAATCTCTTAGGATTAAGAGCCTATTGCTTGGGAATTATTAGAGCAGTCCTTAATCTAAGACAGATGATGCAGCAGCAATACCACGTCATTGCAACAAGACTTGTGGCCACATGTGGGACCACGAGGGACCCATGAAATTCTAATTTTAATTGTTAGTAGTTTATTTTAGCAAAGAGTATAATTAGAATTAGGTTTCTAATTTGGGTAGGATTTTATTCTTGTTTCCTAGTTTGAGTAGGTTTGATTTCTTAGCCCCTAAGTTTCTTTTATTATAAATATGGCATTGTAGAGATCAATGATCTCAGTGAATTAAGTTATTAGAATTTTTCCCTTCGTGGGTTTATCGTTGGAGAGTTGTTTCCTCGATTGATTGTTCCTGAGTGGACCCTAATTGTGCCTCGGCACTTGCATCCTAACCCTAGGTTGCATCAAATTGGTATCAAAGCCACACGATCCCCAATCATTGGCGTGTACTCGTATCCATCCGTCTCATCCCTCCCTTCCGTTCCCCATCCACGTCCCTGCTAATCTCAGCAACCCAACCAGCAGCCCACCCTCTTCAGAGAAACTGCCCTTCCAGAACCCTATCATCACCACTCCTTATCGAACCCACCCTCAAACCCTCCCTACAGGCTGAATCCCTAAACCCTACCGATATCCCCATTCCACCGAAACCAGAACTCGTCGCCCACTCCAAGCCCGTCGGCCATCCAATCCCCTCAGAGCCGAACCCAAAAATTCCCACCCCTATCTCTTGCTCACATCTCAGCACAAAATAGCACAAAAAAAAAAGAAAAAAAAGAGATAGAGCAGAAGGAAGAGAAAGAGCAGAGAGAAGAAAAACAAAGACGAAGAGAGCGAGAGAGAGAGAGGTACCTGGATTTGACGCCAAGCATCACCGTCGGCCAGCCATCCATCTCGTGCACCAAGCGAACAGCATCACTGTCGTCGCCGTTGCTCCACTCCCCTGCCAGACATCATCCGCCTCACCTGAGCTCTCGAGTTCTGCTGTCGTGCCACCATCGTCGCCGTTCGTACTCTCTAGGTAGCCCTTTCCCACTTTCCCTTGATTTCGTTGAAGACTTAAAGATAAGCAGAAAGGGTTCTTTGCCTTTTTCCTCTTTTCTAGACACGCAGGTCTAGAACGATCTCCACATGTGCTTCACTTAGGCCTCCACAAGTGGGCCTTAGGTTGGGTTGCGTTCGGCCCAAGGGCCAACAACAATTAATAACAAAAAAAAAAAAAAAAATTTTCTGTAGACAAATATTTTCATCCACCAGTGGGCCCACGTTCCTTCAAGTCTTCAGCTGTTCCCTTTCAGATCTACACATCAGGTTAGTAAAAAAATAAATAAATAAATAATTTGCATTAACCAAATATGCCTCCCAAGAAGCAGGTTGACGCGGAGTCTTCCTCTCATAATGATGATGATTTGAGGAACGCAGTTGCGGCATTATCGGTAACTGTTAATCAACTATCCGCAACGATGGTTCAAATGCAAGCTCAATTGGAAGAGTCTCTTGAAAGAATTGAACTCCGATTAACCAATCTAGAAAATAATCGGTGTGAGGAAAATCATCGGGATAATGGAAGACATAATCGGAATCAACGAGATCCACATGCAATCAATGTTGATCGTGATTTGGGTATTAAACTTATGATTCCCGAATATGATGGAAAATTGAAACCGGATGAATTCCTAGATTGGTTAGTGTGTGTTGAAAATATTTTTGTACACAAGCCAATGACGGATGGTCATAAGATTATATTATTGGCAACTCGATTTCGCAATTATGTTGCGATCTGGTGGGCCGAGTTGCAACGGAAGCGAAGAAACCAACAAATTGACTCCGTTGACACATGAACCGAGATGAAAATTTGTTGAAGCAAAAATTCATCCTTGCCAATTACTCTAGAGATTTGCGTGCAAGTTTTCAATATTTGAAACAAGGATCTAAGACAGTTGTTGAGTATTCTGAGGAGTTTATGACCATGCAAGCCTGTTGTGGTTTAGATGAAGAGGAGGATGTCTTAGTTGACCAATATTTTAATGGGCTTGCACTTGACATACAAGATATCCTCGCATTCAAACATTTTGATAATGTTGATGAGATTTTTCAGCATGCTATCAAAATTGAGGGAATCGCAAACCATCAAGCCAGAAAACTTAATGCATCTAAATGGGTTATGCAGAAGAATTCGTCAATTGCAGGGTCTAAATCGAGTGATTCATCGAAGAAAGTTTTCGCCAAGCTCGAAGGTCAAAATAGGATTACATGCTATAATTGTAAACAACAAGGACATCGTGCAGCAGAGTGTCCAAAACGCATCTACTTCATTGAGAATGAAAGTGATGTGACAGATGCAGCAGATGATGATCCTAAAGAGAACAACACCGAGAAAGTGCAGGACATTCTGCCCGAGGAGGATATTGATTCTCTCATGGTAATTACTGATAGTCCCTTAATTACTGAGAAGAAAGGGTTGCGAGAAACTATTTTCCGCTCTAAAGGAACATTCAAGGGTCAAGAATGCACAGTAGTTATTGATGGAGGAAGTTCTCAGAACATTATCTCTTAAGCTCTTGTGGATCGATTGCAGCTGAAAGTTCGAAAGCATCATCGTCCTTATTTTGCTAGGTGGTTAATGACAGGTGATGAAGTGCAAGTACGGTATGCATGTCCCGTTACCTTTTCCGTTGGAGAAGACTATACAAATACAGTTTGGTGTAATGTGGTACCCATGGATAGTTGTAATATCTTGTTGGGTCGTCTATGGATATATGACAAGAATGGTACTAATGGAATGCGTAACAACATCTACACTTTCATGCATGGTGAAAAGCAAGTAACACTCTATCCTATGAAGCCGGCACCACCAAAGAAAGGGTCAAGTTCTCGTCTCATCCAGGAATCGCTTCAAGTGCACACTATATACAAAAGCAACATCAAGAAGAAGAGCCGAGTTCGAGGTCGAACTCTTTTCCAATCTGGGGAAAATGATGCAGCTGCAATACCACATCATTGCAACAAGACTCGTGGGCCACATGTGGGACCATGAGGGACTCATGAAATTCTAATTTTAATTGTTAGTAGTTTATTTTAGCAAAGAGTATAATTAGAATTAGGTTTCTCATTTGGGTAGGATTTTATTCTTGTTTCCTAGTTTGAGTAGGTTTGATTTCTTAGCCCCTAAGTTTCTTTTATTATAAATATGGCATTGTAGAGATCAATGATCTCAGTGAATTAAGTTAATAGAATTTTTCCCTTCGTGGGTTTATCGTTGGAGAGTTGTTTCCTCGATTGATTGTTCCTGAGTGAACCCTAATTGTGCTCCGGCACTTGCATCCCAGCCCTAGGTTGCATCAACAGATTTGCATAAGGTGCTACTCATGGTCCTTTCAGTACATCCAATGTACTAGCACAATCAATCTAGAGTCTTATGCTCTAATGATTTAGACAAATCACACTATCTCATAGTACTTGCAGTGCTACAACCTTATCAGATGAGATGCCCAGTCTCATTATTGGTTGTGAATATACTTCAAGTATAAGATTTGTGATCCATGTCTCATGTATGTGAATCTCATCCACACACACGGATTACATTTAATATGCTTGTGGGCTCCGGTTCATCTCATGAGCTATCATGTCATTTTGTATTAGTTATGTGCAATCATATAATAAAATGCCATCCATCACATGAATAGAGCATGAAAATATAAATTAATTGTTAAAATAAATCAATTTATTCGCATCATCCACTGGATTAAGGACATACAATCTAACTCAAACATATGTAAAATCAGTTTTACGTTGGACCTTACATTGTCCACACAAACAATGTCTTATAAATTGTTTATTCGGCCTGTAGTAATAACATATTGTGTTGTTGATTTGGTCTGATGAATAAAATATGTATAGTGAATATGTTAACTAGGGCCATTGCTTTGGTGCAATGGTAAAAGTCTCGGGTGCCATGCGTGATAACGCAGGTTCAAGACCTACGAGTAGTCACTTTGTGCAAAATTGCCAAAGGTTAGGTCTGTCTTTAGTCTGGACCCTCCCAGGACCCTGCTTCGTCGGGACCCGCACTGGGTGATGACCGATAGTGCATATGTTCACTCTTTTTTTATACATCATTATAAAAATTATTTTTATACTATTTTTACATTTTTAACTATAAATTTTACTTTTTAAATTTTTTCCCAAAAATGGAACACTAACATGCCAAACTGTGGTTGAAATGTTTCATTCTACTGTGAAACTGAAATGG
The DNA here is from genome assembly GCA_029852735.1 of Persea americana. Taxonomy (NCBI): domain Eukaryota; kingdom Viridiplantae; phylum Streptophyta; class Magnoliopsida; order Laurales; family Lauraceae; genus Persea; species Persea americana. The sequence continues at coordinate 5,522,070 of CM056812.1, forward strand.
GGTCCGGAGCAAAATTGAAAACTATGCATTTAAGTTACTATTTGCATCATATCCTATTGTAAATGCATTAGATCATAATGTTCCATTACTTTAATTACCTTTCAACATAAAAATGTTAGAAAGAAATGTCAATACTGGTAACTTTGGTAGTTTAGATATATTCTAAGTTCTAAAGAATAAACATTAACATGTGTATTAACCAATGCTCTAAACCAAGCTACATGGCTAATACATATTGACTTCTATATGTATGAATTTATCTAAAAGATTTAATGATATAACTGAAAGCCAACTTATGCAAAACTTAGCTTCCTACATAAAAATATACATCAAAATTTAACACTTTCTAGTATATTGGGTTTTTGTGATATTTTTCAGATTTCTTCTCAACAAGAATAGTTTCGATAACCGACACAGATAACAAATAACAATTACATATGAATTTTTGAATTGGCCGATATGCCTTTCAGCACTTATATTTTGAACCTTGGGAATGGATGGTCAGAAATGGTAGCTTCATTAGAGAAAATTAAGAGATGTCATTTGAAATGGTATTGGCATGCATACAAAAGGTCAACAACAACGTTTTATGATGTATTAAATGATTGTGAACTTAAGAGACTAGTAGGAGGATGAGTTCAATAAGGACCTTGAATGAAGCAATATGAGGAAAGATACGTTAAATTGTGTAGTCCAAGAGAACTTTTTTCGATATATGGTTGCAGAAATGCATAAATCATAAAATTGCAACCTTTAGTACATGGTATAAGGATATGATGGCGGTAACGTTAATGATTTTTCGATGGAGGCATGAAAAGTGTGATATAGAGCTTGGTAAATATTGGTCAAGAGTCCAATATATATATATATATATATATATAGAGAGAGAGAGAGAGAGAGAGAGTCCCCTGGACACTCATGTCGGACTGGTACGTCACTGATAGTGGTACTCGATATTGCACTAAGAGACTTGAATGGTACGAAACTCATGTCGGACTGGTACGTCACTGATAGTGGTACTTGATATTGCACTAAGAGACTTGAAGGTAACGAACTTAGCATATCCCACTTACCAAGTCTATTATTTCATGTAGTTATTTTAATGTTCTTACTTCTCAACATAAAAAATGTTGAAAACTAAGCTATTTGTATCCATATTTGTATCTAGATTTCAAAAAGTGCAGTGTATCTGCCATCCCTGTACCCATGTCAATCCATATCCGAGCATCATATCTACTAAGTTTGAATGTGCTGTATCGCAACTATTTTTGTTTTATCGTGTACCAGACTATATGCAACCGCACTTGAAAACTCCAAAGATGATGTCTTAGTAACTACATAGTCCAAAAAAGGATTGGAACATCTGACTCTGATTGCTCTCATTTGACCATGGTTGGTCCATTGCTATGGAATTGCAGAATACGACTGAAGTGATATAATAGTGGCGTCCAACAAAATGATGCAAATCAGGAATTGTCTTAACCAAGCCTTGTTCCACCTAAAACAAATAATATTCATCCTAGAACTAGCGTAGAAAATTTCTTCTTTATATTTACTCACTTTAAAATCCTCGATCTGGTACTAAAGTTGTTGCAGTTGTGGAGATAAGGTCCCTAAATTGCAACCAAAATGAGAGTGTGCTTTTAGAATTATGCCCCCTTGTCAAAACCCTATTAGCTTAAAACATATGGATGATGAATTTTGCACAAATCAATGAAAATCCACACACAAACTAGAAGATATTAGCAATTAGGTATAATCAAAATTCAACTAGAATTAAATTGAAATCAAGATCAATAAAGCTCTAGGTTGACTGACCAAATGGAAAGAAAATATGTCAGGCTTCTATTAAAATAATGAATAGCCATTCAAGAAGCAACACATGCACAAAATGAGTGTAGCAAAGATGAGAATGTGGAGGTGGTTGTGTGGTAAAAATAGGAAAGACAGAATCAGAAATGAGTGCTTGCGGGAGCATTTAGGGACAGCGTCAATAGGTGATAAAATAAGATTAACTCGTTTGAGATGGTTTGGACATGACCAATGTAGGCGAGCAATGGTGCGATGAAGAAAAGTTTTTCTATACAAGTTGGTGCACACCAAGGAGAAGGGGTAGGTCAAAGAGGATATGGATGGAAGTAGTGACAATAGATCTCAGGAAATGCAACTTATATGAGATTTGGCTCCAGTAAAGATCGAGTGGAGAAACAAAATTCATGGAGTTGACCCCAACAGAGTTGGGACAAGGTTTTGATGATGATGATGTTATGGCAATTTTTCATTATTTTTAGTTTGAGCTTGACTTATTTTCTTGTTCTTCATTTCCATTATCATCTTAGCCTTATTGGCTTATACCATTAATGTTGAATCTGGGGTTTGCTATAGGAGCTATAAGCCTTGTCGTATTTCCACTCTTTTTTACTAAGGAATGCATTTACAAGAGGAAGACGTAAAAGTAACACTTCAACATAAATTACAAGTTCCCCCAGGTGTGTTGTCCCTACAAAGCACCACAAGATGAGGGGTACTCTTAATATTTATTAAGCGCTATTGATACACGATCACACTTATTGATTCTCCATCAAGATATTATCAACATTATCTACTTATCATTATCAAAATATTATCAACATTACCTCCATCATATCCTTATCTACCTATGGTTGCATTTATGAGTTCTTTATTTCCAATTAATTGTATCTGGACCAAAGTTCTCTATGATGACACAGTTTAACATGTCTTTCTTCACTGCTTTGTTCAAAATTTTTATCGATATTGCCTTCTCTGAGGTCCTTGAACCCGTAATTGTTCAATACGCCATAAAGAGATTGTTTTTAGCCCTTTCTTTACATGCCAAAAGCCTTTGGAACTACGTGCTTTAATTTCCCTTCTACTGAAGCTACCTTGTGTACTCATTCCCAAGGTTCAAATGGCAGTATCAAAAGCACATCAGTTAGTTTGGATGATGGAATGTTCTAGTTACTGGCAATACACTGGGGCTAATTACTCTTTTCCTTATGTTTTTATTTATTTATTTTTTATCTGTACTCATGTAGGGATGCATTTATAACTTCACTAGATAAATATTGAAAGTTGAAAATTTCATACTTTTCCTGTAGTTGTGAAATACACATTAGGGTCCAAGAATTTGTATCATATTACATTGGTTTATACTGAAATTTTGAGGTATTTTTTCAGCCGGTTCTTGCAGTGCAGAGGGCCATTTGCTCAAAGAAGACATCCATTGGTGGATTCTGCAGTAGTTTCAGAAATACGGAGATGTCTTGATGATGGTGTTGAGTTCCAAGGTGATCTATTGAATTTTAGGAAAGATGGGTCTCCATTTATGAACAGATTGCGTCTAACGCCAATATATGGAGATGATGACACAATTACCCACATTATTGGCATTCAATTCTTTATGGAGGCAAATGTCGATTTGGCTCCACTGCCCAGTTCTGCAGTAAAGGAATCTACAAGGTCATCGGATCGCCTTCGGCCTGATCTCTCTATTTACCGTCCTGTATCAGCAGGGCATGGAAATAGCTTTCGCGATTATTGTGCCATGTTCCAACTGAGTGACGAGGTGTTATCTCAGAAGATCTTTTCGAGGCTGACTCCAAGAGATATTGCATCAGTGGGTTCTGTGTGCAAGAGGTTTTATCAGTTAACAAATGACGAAGATCTCTGGAGAATGGTTTGTCAAAATGCATGGGGCAGTGTAACTACTCGTGTATTGGAGACGGTGCCTGGAGCAAAAAGATTGGGATGGGGCCGGCTGGCGAGGGAACTAACCACCCTTGAGGTGGCAGCTTGGAGGAAACTAACTGTTGGGGGTGCCGTGGAGCCTTCTCGTTGCAATTTTAGTGCTTGTGCTGTTGGAAACCGGGTTGTCCTCTTTGGTGGGGAAGGAGTCAATATGCAACCGATGAATGACACATTTGTGTTGGACCTGAATGCCAGTAAGCCTGAGTGGCGTCATGTCAATGTGAGCTCCCCACCTCCTGGCCGGTGGGGGCACACACTGTCCTGTCTGAATGGGTCATGGTTGGTGGTGTTTGGAGGCTGTGGGCGACAAGGCTTACTAAATGATGTTTTCATTCTGGATTTGGATGCGCAGCACCCAACGTGGCGTGAGATCTCAAGCCTTGCCCCTCCGCTCCCCAGATCGTGGCACAGCTCTTGCACTCTTGATGGCACAAAGCTGGTTGTCTCCGGAGGGTGTGCAGATTCTGGGGTACTTCTCAGTGACACTTTTCTATTGGATTTGACCATGGAAAAACCTGTTTGGAGGGAGATACCAGTGACATGGACCCCACCTTCTAGGTTGGGGCACACACTTTCTGTTTACGATGGTCGGAAGATACTAATGTTTGGTGGCCTTGCTAAGAGTGGGCCACTTCGACTGCGTTCTAGTGATGTCTTCACAATGGATCTTAGTGAAGATGAACCCTGTTGGAGGTTTATTACAGGCAGTGGAATGCCTGGTGCTGGAAATCCTGCTGGAATAGCCCCACCTCCTCGTCTTGATCATGTGGCTGTAAGTCTTCCTGGGGGTAGAATTGTCATCTTTGGTGGGTCTGTGGCGGGTCTCCACTCTGCCTCCCAGCTGTATCTATTGGACCCGACTGAGGAGAAGCCGACCTGGAGGATACTGAACTTGCCCGGCAAACCGCCAAGATTTGCTTGGGGGCACAGTACTTGTGTTGTTGGAGGAACAAGAGCTATTGTTCTTGGGGGGCATACTGGAGAAGATTGGATGTTGAGCGAGTTGCATGAGTTGTCACTGGCAAGCTCAATTGTATAAATTCATGGGAGGGCGAAGGTGATGTCCAGTTGCGCTGGAGTTGGGGTGGAGCCTTGGTTCCAGAAGATGGGCTGATAGTACTCTCTTATTTTTGGTTGAAACAGGGTAGCATGATCAGGCTGAGTGGTCATGGCCATTTGTTGGAGAATGGGTTTGATCAATTGACTGTAGTGTTGCTGCTAGGTCCCGTTGACAGGTAGGTATCTCTCTCTCCCCTTTGGTGTCTGGATGCATTCTCTTGTAGCAGATAGATAGATATGCTTGTAGGTGATGAATATTGGGCTTAATCTTTTTACGGCTTGGGCGAGTCAAAGTTCTCATTATTAGGTGCTCTCATCTGTGAGAAGTTTTATGAGATAATGTCATTTTATACATATCTTAAACTGTTTATGTTTCATTCCTTTACCTTTCTTGCTGTGTTTATGGTCTTGTATTCTGTAAGAAGGGTGTCTTGTCTGTACACAGGATGTCACTGTCTGCTGGTGCTGTATTAGTTAGTGTTACTAGCTGACTATCAATCAATACATAAAATAAGAAAGCTAGCCGACCAATTTTGTACTTCTCATGGGTTCTGTTGATGAAATGATCATTTTCCTTCCTTATTTTTAGGTTTTGTGTGCATGAACTTAGTAGATATAACTTTTTCTCTCTGCTTTTATGTTCCTTTTTTGGTATAAGGGGCGGACCACTTTAATGTTAGTGGTCTGATTTAGGCTGCTAATTCCTCCCTTTCCTCTGCCATTTTCCAGTTTCCATTTCCCACCTCAATCCTATCTATCTATCTATCCATCCATCTATTAGGGTTTAGGGTTTATTTTGTTTTGCATTTCATGGTTTTGGTAATCTAAATGGGTTTCTGTATTGAATTAGAACTTCTACAGGGCCCTTTGTCGAAAGTTAGGAACTCAATGTCAGAAGAATTATTCAAAAACTATTAGAATCCGATATACTACAGCTTCTAACTAGAATCAATCTGCTTGCCTGTAAATGTTTTTGTTACATGTAACTGAGTTCCAAGTGGATGGACCTCTGTAAAAAAGACTTTAGTTGCCAAGTAAATCTGATTATTGAAACCTACATTATGTAAAAGAGTATTGTTGTTTGGATCCATGGTAAATCTTATTGGCACAATATTTTCACAAATTTTGGGTTTTCATCGCTTCTAAGAGGGTATTTCTAGGAATTGTGGTTTATCTACAGTTCAAGTGCATGATGGTTATTCTTTGTTTGAAAGCGGTGGCATCAAAAGGCCAAACTCTTTGTTGACTGTATAGACTCTGGGTAAACTGAATCATCTGAATCCAACCGTGCATCACTTGTTCGGCCCACATAAGGGAAACCCTCTACTGATAAATTTAAATTGAGTGGGTTCCACCGTATGATTGAGCACCTTGACAAAAAAGTGATAACACTACGTCATTAGTGATGTCATGTTAGCCTCTTGTTGCGGCTCTACTTGCATTGGGAAAAAAGAATAAGAAAAGATAAATAAAGAAAAAACAAGAAGAAGATAAATAAAGAAAAAACAAGAAGATAAATTCGATGAAAATATAAGGAGAGAAGAAAGCAGGAGGATACATGGAGGAGAAAAAATGAATTCTTCTTGTTTTGATGCGACCCCCGTGTACAAGGGACTTTGGAGGGAGGTGAAGGAGTGCATTTACGTTGAACCTGAGAAGGGATCTCATGATAAGGGAGTTTTGTGGTATCGCAACAAATAAGTTTTTACAGAGTGAGGAAGGCTTCTCCTCCGGCCTTTAATTAGATAGATTAGATATGTTTTATGCTCACGTGGAGGGAAGACTTGAGACTTGGACCGCCTTCAATTGATAAGTGGACTGAGCCATGAACGATTAAGCCCTACAAGCTGAAATGGAACCCTATATCTATCAAAATTCTCTAGGCCTGATTGTTTGTATTGAGTTATAATAAAACGAAGATGTGAAATGAAAAACCAGCAGTCAGCCTTTGTGTATTTTTTTTAAAAATCTTCTCCATTTTCTCTTAATTCTATTTCTCTAAAATAAAAGGGTTTTTCATGCTCATTTTGTTGAATTCATTTTTGGTCTTCTTTGCCATATACCTTTTTTCTTATAGGGTTATTTTTTAATATTTTTATCATTTAACCGTTTGTTATTCTTTATAAATTATTTTATTTACATTTAAAAAATAATTATTTTATATATTCCTCATGAGTTCCTCACCCGTTACCAAACATGCCCTCAATGAAACAAATATGCTCTTAGAGAAAATATAACATAAATAAAACTCTCACTTTTATACAGAAGTCACTTTTCTACATAATCTTTCTTATCATGGCAGCCAATGATACATCTATATTTACCAACACAAGATGAACATTTATTAATAATGAGTGCCAATTATACATTTCTTCCAGCTGTAGCAGCAAGGTAAGAGTCCCTCACTTTTTGCAATTCGGCGATGACATCTTTCATCTCTTTTAGGGCTTTCGGGGACTCAGCAGAACATGATACACCTATTTTCGCCAATGAAACCAGGCACTCGTGCATCATGCTGCTAACTCTATTGTTATTTCCATTGTGTCTGATGATTTCAGTTTGTTCTGAGAGCAATCGACGATCTACGATGTCCATTACACTTTCAGGAAATGCCACTTAGCAAATTGATGAAGGCCGAGATCATCTTTAAACATATCATCAGAAGGTCTCTTTCGGGTGACCATCTCCAATAGAAGGATCCCATAGCTATACACATCTCCATATGTTGATGAATTAGCACCCGTACCATATTCTGCAATTCATAAACCTCTTATTTTTAATAAGCATGGGCTAAAAGTTTTGCTAGCGCAACTCATTTCTCTCTCTTTTTTTTTCTTTGCTTCAGACAAAAGGTTACATAGCAATAGAAAAAAAAGTAGGAAAATAAACAAACACAAAAACAAAAATCGAAAGAACAGATCAACCAAAAAAACAAAAAAAAAAAAAAACACCACGAAAGTGCAAGCACTCCACTAGGGCTCGAGCCCCATCTTTGCTACGTGGGAATTATAAGGAGTTTGGGTTGTCTCAATTACCTCGAGCTAGGGCCTATTCAATTTGGTTGGACTCAAGATTTGCTCGTAAGGACACATCTTGCGCTTAGCTTGGCCTGTACAGTTTTGTATCCTATATGCTATATATAATTAGACATATTATTATATATACACACATGATACAATATACATAATTAAAGACTACATTTAACATGATATTATGGTACATATAATCTTAATATTGAACATGCTTATATTACATTAACTTTATTAGGGGGAAAAAAAAAAAAGTGAATCTTAAGCATAACTTATCTCGAGCTAGACAAAAAGAAAAAAAAAAAGATAAAAAAAAAGAGAAAAAAAGAAAAACACAATTGTCATATTTTTGAAACCATTATTTACTAGAGCTTTGTTTAGGTTTTGAACTTTCAGTGCTTCCTTATAAATAACTTCTATGTTTTCTATAAAAGAATACTAGTGTATCATATATTCGCTGACAAATTGTCTACAATGCTATTTTTCTGCATTCTTTTTATATGGAGCCCAGCAAAGTTACCCTCCTATAGGAATTGGCCCACCTTTAGATTGCTCACATACAAAATAAGTAATTTTGCATCATATTTTGTTCACAATTTTTTTATATGTGATCAATCTAATGGTGACTATCCTGATTGGGGAATGAATATATAATGGGGTGTTCAATCCTTCGCTAACCTGGCTAAAGCTTGTCATTAATTGGGCATAATATTTTAGCCAAATAAAAGTTAAGCCCAAGTTCAAACTTTGCAAAGTCTATATATATGAATGCTTTTGTCCCTTTGAACTACATATTTCAGTCCAGTCAAGGCATTCAGGCATAAATAGGCGCACACCAAGCCCTGATCAGTTTAACTATTGGGCGAGAAAACCAGGCCCAGAACCATCCCATGGACCTTAAAACACAGCTGCCAAATCTAGCTAAGGCATGTAGGGCTTGGGCTTGCCCAGCATGAGTGCCCCTAGCATACATTGTCAAATTTTATAATTTGAAGTTGATCATTTTAGACTTTAAGGTAACTTTAGGTCATTTTGGCATATATGAAGTACTTAAAAGAATAAAAAGACTTATGTAAGTGCTAAAGAATAAAAGACTAGATTTAAGATAAGAAGTGTTACCTGGAGCAATATATCCAATAGATCCCATTGGAGCAAGCGAATTGGTCTGACACTATGAATAATTGATACCTTCGGAAATGATCGTTGCTAGGCCGAAATCACTCACATGTGCAACCATGTCATCATCAAGAAGAATGTTGCTTGGTTTTAGATCGCAATGAACTATTGGTGGTCGGCAATGATTATGAAGATAATCCAATGCACAAGCTATATCAATAGCTAGATTCAGCCTTTGAATAAGGTTTAAATTCTTCAATGGTTGAAGCTCATTTGCACTTGGATGTAGCCAACCATCTAAACTCCCGTTAGGCATGTATTCAAGAACTAAAGCCTTGAAATCATTGCCACTAAAGTCAATGCTTGAGCAGACAGTGAAGATTTTGACAATATTCCGATGTTGAATGCTTCTCAGGGCTCTACAGTCGGCTATGAAACTCTTAGAAGCTCTTTACTGCTGCAATTTGAGAACCTTTATTGCAACAATCATCTCCATGCGATCTATGATTCCTCTGTAGATAGAACCATAACTTTCCACACCGATCAAATTGGCAGATGAGAAGCCACTAGTTGCTCTAAAAAGCTCTGCATAAGTCACCCTTAAAAAATTCTCTCCCATGGAAAGTGTAGAAAGAAGTTTCTCCCTCGGTTTTTTTGACCGGACAACTAATACACATAGCAGAAGAAATGAAAAGAGAGCAGCAACAACAGCAACTAAGATGATTACTTTCCGAGAAAGTGGCTTTTTCTTGTAATCTTTTTTGGGGCATTGAGGCAATTGTAATTCGGAGATTCCACCACAAAGCTTGTTATTTCCAAGGATTGAAACTGCGGATGCATTTTGAAAAATCCCTTGTTTTGGCACTTCACCCTCCAAATTGTTGAATGAAAAATTCAAATACTCTAGAAAGGGAAGTAGCGCCAAATCACCCTGAACATGCCCGGTTAAGTTATTACATGAAAGATCAAGCTCCAACAGACCTCTTACATCGCCCAAGGAAGGAAGAATGCTTCCATGAAACAAGTTTCCTTTCATATAGAGGTATTCCAAACGAACACAAGTGCCAAGAGTGTCAGGAATTTCACCAGACAGTTTATTGTTAGAGATATCTAGTCGGAAAAGATTTTTCAATTTACCAATATCAGATGGCAAGAAACCAGTCAAATTATTCATGTCAATATAAAGCTCTAAAAGTGAGGGAATATCTGAAAATTCGTTAGGTATTGTCCCATTAAGGTTATTGACAGAAAGGTTTAAGTACTGTAGATGTTGACACTCTCCAAGGCTCCTTGGAATGCTTCCTTTGAAATTATTTCTGCTTAATTCAAGGAAATATACTTGAGTGAGATTTCCAATGGGAATTGGAATTTTTCCTGAAAGTCTGTTTCCACCCAGAACAAGAACTTGCAACTTATTAAGCTTCATAAGATGCATGGGAATAGTTCCTTCAAGAAGGTTATTGTCCATTCTCATTGAAATCAAGCTGGCGAGATTCTCAATTCATGGTGGGATGGCTCCTGAAATTTGGTTTTCACCTAGATGCATTTCACTTAGCTGGGTACAGAGATTAGCAATTGAGTTGGGCAATATACCACTGAACTTATTCTGGGTTAGACGTAATCTTTTTAAGACAGTACAATTGGTCAAGGAAGTGATGAAAGTGAATTCCTCATCCCTCTCACTAACAAGTCGGTTATAAGATGCCCATGGGTACTCGAGGCCCTTTAGACATCCTATACTCATTGGCAAAGACCCACTGAAGTTGTTTTCACCAAGCTCCAGAATGACTAAACCTGAAGCATTGCCTAATGAAACTGGTATAGGTCCTGTAAATTTGTTTTGACTGACATAAAGCCCCTCAAGATTTGGAAAAAATAGGCCCAACTCAAGTGGAAGGCGCCCATATAGACTGTTTACTCCAACACCAAAGACCCGAATCAATGAGAGATTATAAAGAGTGTAGGGAATTTTACCCGAACACTCATTACCATTGATTACAAGATATTGCAGCTTCACCAGTTGGCCTAGTTCCTCGGGAATGCTTCTGTCCAATCTATTGTTCATTAGATTGAGAAACACAAGTGATGAAAGATTCCCCAAGGATGGAGGGATGTGGCCTGAAAGCCTGTTTCCCCTCAGACGTAGCCTATAGAGCTTTGAGAGAGGGACAATGGCCATCGGGATTTTACCAACAAGGTCATTCCCCAAAAAGTCTATGATTCTGAGTTGCAAACATTGGGTCAGATTGTTGGGAATCTCTCCAACAAAAGAGTTATTGAAGAGCGAGAGATTCTGAAGCCTAAAGAGCCGACTTATTTCTTGTGGAATGCTGCCTTCCAAGTTGTTACCTGATAGATTGATAGTCTTGAGAAAGGAGAGGTTTCCGATGTGGGGAGACAAGGGACCCCTCAGGCTTTGATCAGTGAGGTGCAAGGTCTGGACTCTCTGAGGATGTCGTCTGCTGCAAGTAACCCCACTCCACATGCAGAAATGAAGAGTGTTGTTCCAAGAGCTCAAGACTTCATTAGGATCATTTATCTTCTCTTTGAAAGTGAGAAGAGCCATTCGATCCGTCTCATTTCCCAAGTGGATCGTAGATTGAGCAAAGCACAACGAATTGATGAAACCCAGAAATGTAGCAATAAAGAGGAGCATTGGAAACACTCCTGCACTCAGACTGGCCACCATTGTTTTTTAAAGATTTGATAACACCAAACCCCCGACTTTCTGTTTATATAGCCAATGGACTGCATTATATTTATATGCCTCACATTTGTTAGAAGATGCCACTCAAACATCACTATAATGGGTCGGTCAAGGGAAATCACCAATATTTTCATTGTTTCCTCTCGTGCTTGGCACGCTGAAAGACACCTCAGGGCCCACTTCTGGTGGGTAGATCAAGGTGCATGCTCTCTTTTCTGTTTTTTCAATTGAGGTCAGAGAATTAAACAAAGTAGAGGTATCAGGCATTGGAGGAGCATAAAAGAATTTGAAATTTTCCAAGTCCTTCTCTCAGTTTCTACAGAATCATTGAATTGAGATTTAAGGTTTTTTTGATCCTTCACTCAAATGGATTGATTTATTTTTTTTCTTTGTCTTGGTCTGGATCGTATATTCAAATGGATTTTTTTTTTTTTTTGTTTGTTTTTGGATTCACTGTTTTCTTGGGCGACAAAGAAATCATTGTCTTCTCAAGTTCCCCAATGGGAAGAGAAGAAAAAAAATAACGCCGAATTGGAGAAAGTGATTTGAATTTTGACCCGGACAGTATAATTGTCAATCACATGGGAACAGAAGAAAAATAATAATAAATACAAGAGAGAGTGGGGCACACCAGAACGTGTGGGGGATAAACCATCACGGTTTTTCATTTTCCGCAGGTCAAGTCAAGCGGACCCCACCATTGATCCACAAGGCAGGCCCGTAGGGATGCAAAGGGGTATGTATTCGTTTCTCCTATTATCCGGAAATTCTAACATGTAAAAAATTCTGATGTCGACGTCAATCCATGCTTATTGTATCCACAGCATTCCGATCCAAAACCGGATTCTTCATTTTCTGATCCAAGGTTCCAGAATAGGACGTATGATTATATTCATATCTTAGATTAAAAAAAACAAAAAAAACAAAGCTTTAAGGGCTATTAACATGAATTAAATTCATAGAACTTTTGATATCCCCACTTGTACATTGGAAAAAGAATATTTTGAAGTTGTTTTACCAATTGTACCAATGCAACCCACATCTTAATATGGATGGATCTAGTTTTATAAATAATGAATCGGGATCCTCATAGGATTTTGACCCACAGTGATTGTGGGCGACCAATCATGGTCCGCCACATCACCGTCGGACAACCCTGCCTTAGATGGGGCAGCTGGCTCATGGTGACATAGCGGACCTTGATAGATCCACTCCTGGTCACCGTGGGGTAAACCCTCACAGGATCCTAGCTCTTTTATAACTAGATGTCTGGATCCCCCTTTTTTAAGGAAATGACTCTTAGGTTGTGTGAAAACCAGATCTGGATCTATAAAGATGGCTCTCTACTGCAGGTCTAGATCAATCTTTTTTAATATGCGATTATTTATTTTGCAGTGCATGGAGATATCGTGCTAAGCATGGGTTATTGGGCTAGTATGTATTACTTTAAAGCATCGGAAGGAACTTGATTCAGTTATGGGGAATGGCTGTTGTTATTGACTCATGTCACCTTAAGAGGTCATTTTGAGGCCATTAAATGGATAATTATCATCTAATTTTGTAATGATATCTAGCTGGCTGTTACTCTTAGGGGTCCTTCTCTCATACACATGGAATATGAAAATGGGATTTTCAAGTGTAAAATTTGTATATGTGAGTTCTAAAGTTTAATGTAAAATTTGTAAATTTGAGTTCTAAAGTTTAAACTTACACACGTGAAAAACAAAATAGCATGTTAATTTGGAAAGATCCATTTTCACATGAGTGAACGTTACATATGTAAAATCTTTATATATCTTAAAAATCTATGAATGTTTAAGACAAAAGACCAAGAGCTTATTAGTTTGCAAAAAAATCCATAGGGTTGCATATGTATAAATTTATGGTGAAATAAGCTCACCAAAGGATTGTTAAAGGGGTGAGTGACGAAGGATGTAAGGTGGAGATGTACATAGATTAGATCTCGACTTTCTAGCTAGGTATCGAATTACTAGGGTGGTGGCTCGGTATTCATTTCTCACCTTCCCTTTATTTAATTTTCATTAAAAGAAAGCTTATTTGATATTTATTTTTTTATATTCACCTTTGGTTCTCCATTTTTTAACTACCTATGGAAATACAATCCTAGGTATTCAATTACATGAAACAAATAGGCCCTAAATATCTTGGGGTTTAACGTGTCAATAAAAATACTTGAATTGTCGGAATGAGAATTTTGTTGCCAATAAGAATAAAATAAATAAATAAATAAAAGGTGGTGAGGGGAGTCAATACCACAATCTATTCGGCGGAGCGCCTATGTATAGGCACCTTCTGAACTAAGAAGGTATGCAATATTTTCACACCTTTTAAGGTACAAAAGGTTTACCTATGAAAATGGTCTGATTTACTATTTTTCATATACCTTATTTATGCATGTAATACATAAATGAGTGCAAATAAATGCGACCATATCTAAATGTCACGTATGTGTATTATTTACATACGTAAATGAGAGCAAGAAAACTACCGTTAAAATCATATAAGAACACTTTTACTACCATCCTACCTCCAATGATTTGCATGCATCTAGGCTGCCCCCCACCACTTGTTTCGGAGAACAAAAACTATAAAAAATAATTTTAATTCAAAAATTAAATTGATTTTCCACAACAGTTCTCCAATGTTATTCCTTGAAAAACCCCTAATCTGAATGTGTGGATGAACTTAGTACATATAACTTTTTCCGTCTATTTTTATGTTTCTTTTTTGGTAGAAAGGGCGGACCACTTTTATGCCAGTGGCCTGATTTAGGCTGCTAATTCCTCCCTTTTCCTCTGCCATTTTCCAGTTTCCATTTCCCTCTTCAATCCTATCTATCTATCTATCCATCCATCCATCCATCCATCTATTTGGGTTTAGGGTTTATTTTGTTTCGCATTTCACGGTTTTGGTAATCTAAATGGGTTCTGTATTGAATCAGAACTTCTACAGAGCCCTTTCTCGAAAGTTAGGAACTCAATGTCAGAAGAATTATTCTAGAACCATTAGAATCCGATTTACTACAGCTTCTAACTAGAACCAATCTGCTCGCCTATAATTGTTGCAGTTACATGTAACTGAGTTCCAAGTGGATGGACCCCTGTAAAAAAGACTTTGGTTGCCAAGTAAATCTAATTATCTGAAACCTGCATTCAGTAAAAGAATATTGTTGTTTGGATCCATGGTAAATCTTATTGGCACAATATTTTCAGAAATTTTGGGTTTTCATCGCTTCTAAGAGGGTATTTCTAGGAATTGTGGTTTATCTACAGTTTAAGTGCATGATGGTTATTCTTTGTTTGAAAGTGGTGGCATCAAAAGGCCCAACTCTTTGTCAACTGTATAGACTCTTGGGTAAATTGAATCATCTTAACCCAACCGTGCATCACTTGTCCGGCCGACATAAGGGAAACCCTCTACTGATAAATTTAAATTGAGTGGGTCCCACTGTATGATTGAGCACCTTGACGAAAAAGTGATAACACCACGTCATTAGTGATGCCATGTTAGGGCTCTTGTTACGGCTCTACTTGCATTGGGAAAAAAGAATAAGAAAGGATAAATAAAGAAAAAACAAGAAGATGATAAATAAAGAAAAAACAAGAAGATAAATTCGATGAACATATAAGGAGAGAAGAAAGCACGAGGAGACATGGAGGAGAAACTCCCGTTTTTCTTATATGGTGTAGATATAAATATAGAAATAGCATGATCCAAACCGATGGCTTTACCTGAACTTAGGGGTGGACCCAGGTCCTTGGTTTTGTAGGCATCCCCCTCATATATGGAAAAAGCCGGAAAGGGGCTATTGGCTAGATATAAGCCCTCGCCGTGATCACTCTTGGAAGAAAGAAAAAAAGAGAGGGAAAAAAGAAAAGAACACCCAAATCCCCTTTCAATCTATCTCCAAATAGCAAGATAATGATTGACTTTTCAATTGACTATGCCCCCCCCCACCCCTCAATGAAAATCCTGGATCTGTCGCTCCCTAAACTTGAAATGTACCACTAATTGGTTGGCACTTGGCCGCGAGTCAAGATATCTTGAACCACAGTTATATGAACCAAACATCGTTGAACCCCGTAGCCTCCTCCCATGTGAACCATTGTAATAATAATCCTAATTAGCTGTCTACATATGGTCCCTTGAGTAAGAGATCTTGACCACTCTTAAATGAGTGGAACATGGATTAACCTCTTAACCCCTATGTGAACCATCTATAACGTAATTTTAGTTAAAAGTCTTTGTACTCTTATAGGTTTTTCATAGTAATATGCATGTACGATAATTATTTTGTAGGAGCGCACAATAATTACAAATTCATAAAGGAAGGACTACAGCGATTAACTCTTAAAAAAGAGGAAAAAAGATTAGAAATCTTTACAGTAAAAAAGAAGCATTCATGCTTCTAATTGTATTTCATAATTGTGATATTACCCTAGTGCCACCCGAGGGATTAGTCTTGTTGGGTCAAAGACCTTAGGTATACCCATGTCATAAAACAAAAAAAAAAGGGAGAAAAACCGGTATGTTCTATGAGAAGTTTATAAAAAGAATACTATGCTATATCTAATAACGGAATTAAATGCAAATAGTAGCAAAAATTTTCTAATTTTTAGGAGTCCTGAAACTTGAATTGATGGATGGAATATCAACGCGGTCTCAAATCAATGATAAAAAGGGTGAAAATCGGATGGCTAGGATCTTAATTACAGCCTGAGTATTTTTCACCATTTTGTGGCCATGATTGCAATGGTTTGGAAAATGGAATTGTGGGTCCATGTCACAAGTAACTGATGACAAAATCAAACTGTGTTTATTTAGGTCCCATCAGGTTGCTGGCTTTGTCTTATATCCATGTATCATTTTTTGATGAAATAGAAATCTATATACTATCCCCTCAGCTAGTTGGTAAGGTGGCACCCCTTTCTTTTAAAAGGGATACTTGAGAGGTGGAGCCCCTCTCCTCTGAACGTTGCTTGAAAGGTGTCCCAAATTATTCTTCCTATTTAAAATCTCAACAAAGTCACTTATCATTTCACCACATTGTTATCACTAATTGGAATCAACCATAACAAAAATGTGGAAGAAACTATCTAATTTCACTTACAAGCGACTCATTTTCGCTCAATTCCACCTGCTAATACTACAGCCTACAATTGTTTAGATAGTGACATTTGACCCTAATTTCAATCCAATCAGGGGTCATATATTATATACACACCACAAGAACAATTATGTATAAATTACATTACTATATATATTTTATCCATATCAATCTAATGATTTGTCCACTAATAATCTTTAATCAAGGGTACATGTACCGAATATAGATAACAGGGCCCTTTCATCCTATCTTGGTTAGTTTTGGAGCATATATCTCCCTGTACTTTGCCATATACTTTTTTGTCTTTTAGGGTTATTTATTTATTTTTGTCCTTTTACCGTTTGTTATTCTTTATAAAAATTTTTATTTACATTTAAAAAATAATTATTTTATATATTCCTTATGAATTCCTCACCTGTTACCAAACATTCCCCCCCCCTTTTTTTTCTCTGCTTTAAGGGTAATTGTATTAAAAAAGAGAGGGAGAAAACAGGGGAAAGAAATTACATGGGTCAATGAGGACCCCCGCAAACAGGCTGAACTACACAAATGGGCCCACACCAATTGCTACACAAAAGGGCCAAAAGAGAAGATAAAGAAGAAGAAACAACAGAGCAACTCTCACTCTAAAAAAATGGCAAATTGCCGTGAGCTGGGAGCTACAAAAGGATTTCCTAATTTTCTGCAGAGAGAAGGAGATCTCTTCTTGCAGTTGCGAAATGATGAGATTGAGGGGGGTATTGTGATCTTCAAAAATGGACTAGTTTCTTACCTTCTTGAGAGCATAGATGACATTCATGAAGATTGCAGCAATAAACTTGGAGCCTGTACAGTCGTTTCCCAAGGAGAAAGCTTGCCAAATTGCAGCAGCAGTGAAGATCGTGGGAGGCCTCAGATCTGTAGCTCGAAATATCCAGAGCCAGAGAGATCTAGCTTGGGCACAGGAGAAGAATAGGTGAGGAACAATATCTTCTTCTTGATGGCAGACACTACATCCGGATGCAAGAGAAAAGCCCATGCGTTTCAAAAGAGATTTTGTTGGGGTTTTGTTGTGCATCAGGCGCCATTCGAAACACTTTGTTCTGGGCAGTGAGATGCTATTCCAGATCAACTTGGGCCAGGGAAGGATTTCTGCTCTGTGCCTGATTGGATGCCATGCTGCTTGCAAGGTTAGCTGGCCATCAGTAGAGT
This sequence comes from Persea americana, assembly GCA_029852735.1. NCBI lineage: Eukaryota > Viridiplantae > Streptophyta > Magnoliopsida > Laurales > Lauraceae > Persea > Persea americana. The sequence goes on from CM056812.1 coordinate 5,540,068, forward strand.
CTCTCCATTTGAGGCTATCTCTAATATCCGGCTTGGGAGAGAGATCTGAGAGCTGTCTAGATAATTGATGGTGGACTACAGGCAGAATATCATCTGGGAGAGACAGAGATCCCGAATGAAAAAGGGAAGAAAGACTTTGGTCTAGGGGGAATTGCACTAGAGGAAATCTTTCTAAGATAGGCTGACCTTCGTTCCAAGAATCAAACTAGAGGTTAATGTCTTGACCATTACCAAAGATCCAAGTACTGCCTCTATGGATAAGAGGAGCCAGGCGTCTCATTTTTTTCCATATACAAAAACCATAAATGGAATTCATTTGGTGCCAAATTGGTTTGAATTTGAAATATCTGTCCTTGAACCAATTTGACCAAAGGGAAGAAATAGTGGAAGCTTGCCAACCTAGCTTGATGAAAGAGGCAGCATTAACATCTGCTATTTTCCTAATGCCAAGACCTCCTTCAGACTTTGGAAGAGTAATGGAAGCCCATTTAACGTAGTTGAGCTTAGAGTGCGAGGCATTACTTGACCAAAGGAATTGTCTCATCAATCTCTCAAGCTCTTTGCAGATGGAAGCAGGGAGAGGCAAAGTGGCAGCTAAGTGAATTGGCATGCTGAAGATCACATGCTTGATCAAGATGAGGCGGCCTGCAAAAGAGAGTGTTTTTGCTTTCCATGCATTGACCTTTGCATTGATTGTATCCAGCGGGGGGATGAAATGGCGCCTCTTGGGAGTACCAAAGCAAATTGGAATTCCGAGATATTTGAAATGGATCGAAGACTCTTTGATGCCAAGAATAGAGTTAATTCTGTTTTTCCTTCTAGTACCACACTTGCCTATATGGAGATGACTCTTTTAGAGGTTGAAGAACTGGCCTGTTGCTGCATGGTAAGTCTCTAAAAGATCTTTCAAAACTAGGATGCTGGAGGTAGTCCCTTTCATGAAGATGAGAATGTCATCTGCATATAGCAAGTGACAAGGAGTGGAGAGGACTGAGGATACCTGGTGAAAGATACCTTAGTTTAGAAGGTTTTGCAGGTGGAGGCTCAGGATTTCTTCTGCTAAAATAAAAAGGTAAGGAGATAGGGGATCTCCTTGTCTTAGACCACATATAGAGCCGAAGAAGCCTTGAGGGGTGCGGTTAACAAGCACTGAGCATTTTGTAGTATAGACACACTCTTTGATTAGGTTTATCCAAGTGTCAGAGAATTTGAAAAATTGGAGGGCTGAGAAAAGAAAGGACCAGTTTAGTTTATCAAAAACTTTGGTAATGTCTAGCTTTAGGCAGAAAGAACCTTTGGGTTGCTTGGAGTTCAGCTTCTGGAATAACTCAAAAGCCAATCCCGAATGGTGTTGGATGTTCCTATGTTTGATGAAGGCAGCTTGGTGATGGGAGATTAGGTTGGGGAGAGTTTTGGTAAGTCTGGAGGCAAGGATTTTTTAAATAATTTTGTAAGTGAAATTCAGCGGGCTGATGGGTTTGAAATCAGCAAAAGTAGCAGGAGATTTGGATTTTGGGATGAGGGACAGGAAGAAGGTGTTTTAGGATTTATGAATTCTCTTGGTTTGGAAGAAGTGCTGCACCGCCTTAGAACTGTTAGACCAATAATGCTCCATGCAGAGGTGAAAAAAACTCCATTGAAATCGTCCAGCCCTGGGCTACTATGCTGCTTGAGGTCAAAAACCTCACCCTTAATTTCTTCTGCAGAGGGGATAGAAGTTAAGATTAAGTTTTCATTGTCTGAGACTTTGGGACTATCAACCTGGAAGAGAAAGGGGCTGGGGTGACAATCCAGAGGTTTGAACAGGTTTGAGAAGTAGTCAACTGCCAGAGCTTGGATAGTAGCTGGGTCTTCGAAGGTACTACCATTAGCTGAGATGTGATGGATTTTGTTGAAAGAACTCCTAGATCTTGCAGATTGGTGAAAGAAATTAGTGTTTTGATCACCCTCTTTCAGCCAAGCAATTCTAGATCTCTGATGCCAATGTATCTCTTGAGCTTTGAGAGCCCCATGAAGCTCTGATCTAGCTGAAAGAAGATCTTCGTGGAAATGCTCCAAAGGAGAAGAGTCTAACAGGTGTTGACAATGCAGCACATGAGCTTCAGCTGCAAGGATATTCTGATGGATATTGCCAAATGTTAACTTGCTCCATTGCTTGAGGGAGATCTTCAGTGCCTTGAGTTTTTTAGCAAGAATAAACTGGGGGTTGCCAATAGTAGGAATTTCCTAGCTAGCTCTGACTACCTCAAAGAAGGAAGGATATAACAGCCATTTATTTTCGAATTTAAAAGGAGCCATGCCCTTCATGAAACAAATATGCTCTTTGAGAAAATAAAACATAAATAAAACTCTCACTTTTATACATAACACACTTTTCTGCATAATCTTTCTTATCATGGCAGCCAATGATACATCTATATTTACCAACACAAGATGAACATTTATTAATCATGACTGCCACTTATACATTTCTTACAACTGTAGCAGCAAGGTAAAAGTCTCTGACTTTCTGCAATTCGGCGATGACATCTTTCATCTCTTTTCGGGCTTTCGGGGACTCAGCCGAGCATGATACACCTATTTTCACCAATGAAACCAGGCACTCGTGCATCATAACTCTGTTGTTATTTCTATTGTGTCTGATGATTTCAATTTCTTCTGAGAGCAATCGATGATCTACGATGTCCATTACACTTTCAGGCAATGCCATCTTAGCAAATTGATGAAGACCGAGATCATCTTTAAACATATCATCAGAAGGTCTTTTTCCGGTGACCATCTCCAATAGAAGGATCCCATAGCTGTACACATCTCCATATGTAGATGGATTAGCACCCGCACCATATTCTGCAATTCATAAACCTCTTATTTTTAATAAGCGAGTGCAAAAAGTTTTGCTAGCTCAACTCATTTCCTCCACACATCTGGCAGTTCATTTATATATTGAGTGCACATGCACCAGTGGCTATCTCATAAGGCTGCCGTCTTAATGGGTCTCAATGGATAAACGTTTTGGGAGCCAAGATATGAGACTCAAGGAGTGGAACCCATAGTTGGGCCCTCCTAATGAAAATCTGAGCCGCTCAAATTGAACTCCAAAAATGCTCATTTTGGTCGTAAGATTTAGCATATCTTTATGAGTGTGATTAACGAGTCCAACTCGTTTTAGAGAGTAAGTCTCACCGAAAGATTAAGCATGTGATAGATAACGTGATTTACTGAATATGATTGATATGCACATATAAGATTGTAGTGATTATTTTATCAATGATATGCTTAATTTTATAAAAAATACAGAAGAGACCTTGCTCTGAGTTGAGGATGTTATTATTGAAGGGGACTCATTCATCATCTGGGACTCTCTAAAAGCCAATGAAGGGTTCACCTGGGCCTTAATGCCTCTCTGGCGGAGGATCCAGAGCAACTTGGATTCTTTTCCAAGATGGCGTCTGGATCTTATCCGTCGATCTGCAAATTCTGTCGCCGACCAATTAGCTAAACTTGGTCCGCCATTGGAAATAGTGCTCACCCTTCCCCTTCATATATGGAATACCAACTTACTTGAGAAATGTGTGTAGGATTGTCAGGGGAGGAGTAACGCTGCTTTGAATCAAGAAGAACAACTTTTGCAACAGCAGGGTCCTTGATGGACTTCTTCCACCTTTTGGTTCTCTTGTTAATGTATTTTGGTTTGTTCCTCCTTTGTCATGTATTCTCAAGTCAGAGCAAGGTCTCTTCTGTATTTTTGTCCCTTCTTTAATATAGGCTTCTCCGTTCAGCAAAAAAAAAAAAACTTGATTCGGAGTAGAATTTGAGGACGTCTCATAGAGGAGATGGGCATTCATTTTGAAAGATTCTGATTTTCTTTAGGTGGATCCCACTTTGAGTTCCACTCCTTTGACTCTGGGGAAGCGTGTGCAAGATCACTCGGACTAAGGGGAGCTGGTCTACGAGGATGATGGTCTATCATTGTCTATCACATTTTAAAAGATAGAGAACCAATCCACCACCATCTCCTTCTATACATACACAACCAGCCATCAATCCCTGATTGTAGCTCTACAACATAGGCAGCGTGTGGTGCCTGAGCATCTTCCAGAGCAGGAGAGAAAGGGAGACCAAAAAAAAAAACAAAAAAAAAACATAATTTTCATATTTTTAAAAACATTATTTCCTAGAGTTTTGTATAGGTTTGAAAACATTTATGAATAACTTCAATGTTGTCTATAAAAGCATAATTAGTGTAAAATAATCACCAGCAAGTTATCTAAAATGCCATTTTACTGGACTCTTTTTATATTGAGCCTAGCAAAGTTACCCTCCAGTATGAGTCGGGCCCACCTTTAGACTCCTCACATATAAAATAAGTAATTTTACATCACACTCGGTTATTTTTTTTAATATGGTGAGTACAACTCTTACTAGTCTAGCCAATTTAGGCTGGACTATCCTAATTGGGGAATGAATATATAATGGGGTGTTCATTCCTTCGCTAACCTAGCCAAAGCTTGTCATTGGGCATAGTATTCTAGCCACAAAAAAGTTAAGCCCAAGTTCAAACTTTGCAAAGTCTATATGAATGCTTTCCTCCCTTTGCACTACATATTTGAGGCCCGTCAAGCATTGAGGCATAAATAGGCCCCACACCTAGGCCTAATCAATTTAACTATTGGGCGAGAAAACCAGGCCCAAGTCCATCCCATGGACCTTACAACGCAGCTGCCAAATCTAGCTAAGGCATGTTGTGCTTGGGCTTCCCAGCACGAGTGTCCCTAGCATACAATGTCAAGATTTTATTTGAAGTTGATTGTTATAGACTTTAAGCTAACTTCATGTCCATTTGGCATATATGAAGTACTAAAAAGAATAAAAAGTCTTATGCAAATTAAGTGCTAAAGATTAAAAGACTAGATTTAAGAATAGAAGTGTTACCTGGAGCAATATATCCAATAGATCCCATTGGAGCAAGCGAATTGGTCTGACACTGTGAATAATTGATACATTCGGAAACGATCGTTGCTAGGCCGAAATCACTCACATGTGCAACCATGTCATCATCGAGAAGAATGTTGCTTGGTTTTAGATCGCAATGAACTAGTGGTGGTTGGCAGTGATTATGAAGATAATCCAATGCACAAGCTATATCAATAGCTAGATTCAGCCTCTGAATAAGGTTTAAAATCTTCAACGAATGAAGCTCATTTGCACTTGGATGTAGCCAACTGTCTAAACTTCCATTAGGCATGTATTCAAGAACTAATGCCTTGAAATCATTGCCACTAAAGTCGATGCTTGAGCAGACAGTGAAGATTTTGACAATATTCCGATGTTGAATGCTTCTCAAGGCTCTACTTTCGGCTATGAAACTCTTAGAAGCTCTTTGCTGCTGTAATTTGAGAACCTTTATTGCAACAATCATCTCCATGCGATCTATGATTCCCCTATAGACAGAACCATAACTTCCCACACCGATCAAATTGGCAGATGAGAAGCCAGTAGTTGCTCTAAAAAGCTCTGCATAAGTCACCCTTAAAAATTTCTCTCCCATGGAAAGTGTAGAAAGAAGTTTCTCCCTCGGTTTTTTTGACCGAAGAACTAATACACATAGCAGAAGAAATGAAAAGAGAGCAGCAGCAACAACAACTAAGATGATTACTTTCTGAGAAAGTGGCTTTTTCTTGAAATCTTTTTTGGGGCATTGAGGCAATTGTAATTCGGAGATTCCACCACAAAGCTTGTTATTTCCAAGGATTGAAACTGCAGATGCATTTTGAAAAATCCCTTGTTTTGGCACTTCACCCTCCAAATTGTTGAATGACAAATTCAAATACTCTAGAAAGGGAAGTAGCGCCAAATCACCCGAAACATGCCCGATTAAGTTATTACATGAAAGATCAAGCTCCCGTAGACCTCTTACAACGCCCAAGGAAGGAGGAATGCTTCCATGAAATAAGTTTCCTTTCATATAGAGGTATTCCAAATGAACACAAGTGCCAAGAGTTCCAGGAATTGCACCAAACAGATCATTGTTAGAGATGTCAAGTAGGAAAAGATTTTGCAATTTACCAATATCAGATGGTAAGAAACCAGTCAAATTATTCTTGTCAATATGAAGCTCTAAAAGGGAGGGAATATCTGAGAATTCTGTAGGTATTGTCCCACTAAGTTTATTGTCACTAAGATATAAGAGCTGAAGATGTTGACACTTTCCAAGACTCCTTGGAATGCTTCCATGGAGATTATTTCTACTTATTTGGAGGATATATAATTGAGTGAGATTTCCAACGGGATTTGGAATTTTTCCTGAAAGTTTGTTTCCATCTAAAGCAAGGATTTGCAACTTATTAAGCTTCGTAAGATGGATAGGAATAGTTCCTCCGAGAAGGTTGTCCTCCATACTAAATGAAATCAAGCTGGCAAGATTCTCAATTTCTGGTGGGATGGCTCCTGAAATTTGGTTTCTACCTAGAAGCATGTAACTCAATTGAGTAGAGAGATTAGCAATTGATTTGGGTAGTATACCACTGAACTTATTCTGGTCTAGATCTAATACTTCTAAGACAGTACAATTGGTCAAGGAAGTGATGAAAGTGAATTCCTCATCCTTCTCACTAACAAGTTGGTTAGAAAATGCCCATAGCTTCCTGAGGTCCTTTAGCCATCCTATACTCATTGGCATAGACCCACTGAAGTTGTTGTCACCAAGCGAGAGAATGAATAACCTTGAAGCATTGCCTAATGAAACTGGTATAGGTCCTGTAAATTTGTTTTCACTGACATAAAGCTCTTCAAGCTTTGGAAGAAATAGACCCAACTCAGGTGGAAGGCTCCCATATAGACGGTTGTCTCCAACACCGAGGACCCGAAGCAATGAGAGATTATAAAGAGTGTAGGGAATTTTACCCAAACACTTATTACCATCAATTGCAAGAAATTGTAGCTTCACCAGTTGGCCTAGTTCCTCGGGAATGCTTCCGTCCAAACTATTTTCCATTAGATCGAGAACAACAAGTGATGAAAGATTCCCGAGCGATGGAGGGATGTGGCCTTGAAGCCTGTTTTCACTAAGACTTAGCAGATAGAGCTTTGAGAGAGAGCCAATGGCCATCGGAATTTTACCAACAAGGTTATTGCTTCTAAATCTTAAGATTCTAAGTTGCAAACATTGGGTTAGAGTGTTGGGAATCTCTCCAACAAGAGAGTTATTGAGGAGCGAGAGATTCTGAAGCCTAAAGAGCTTACCTATTTCTTGTGGAATGTGGCCTTCCAACTTGTTATCTGACAGATAGATAGCCCTAAGGAAGGAGAGGTTTCCGATTTGGGGAGACAAGGAGCCCCTGAAGCTTTGGGCAGTGAGGTTCAAGGTTTTGACCCTATGAGGATGTCTTCTGCTGCAAGTGACTCCACTCCACATGCAGAAATGGAAAGAGCTGTTCCAAGAGCTCAAGACTCCATGAGGATCATTAATTATCTTCTTTTTGAAAGCGAGTAGAGCCATCCGATCCGTCTCATTTCCCAAGTGGATTGTAGATTGAGCAGAGCACAACGAATTGATGAAAACTAGAAAGGCGACAATAAAGAGAAGCATTGGAAACAGTCCAGCACTCACACTGGCCTCCATTGTTTTTCTTAAGATTTGATAACCTCAGACCCCACAACTTGCTGTTTTTATAGCCAATGGACTGCATGAAACGCCTCCCTCAACACTCACATTTGTTAGAAGTAAAGAGAACCGCGTGACAGTAAAAGACGCCACTCAAATACCACGTTTCTCTCGTGCTTGGCACGCTGAGTGGATCAATACCACATTTCTACGTCAGCATTGAAAGACACCTTAGGGCCCACTTCTGATGGGTAAATTTCCAATGCCATGAAATAATTAACTTTATGTTACAAGTGGGTCTTCATAACCTAAAAAAAGTAAAAAATAAAAAAATAAAAACCTTCATCCCCAAATAAAAGCCACATTAAACAGGTAGATCAAGGTGCATGCTCTCTTTTCTTTTTTTCGATTGAGGTTAGAGAATTAAACAAAGTAGAGGTACCGGGCATTGGAGGAGCATAAAAGAATTTGAAATTTAAAAGTCCTCTCAGTTTCTACAGAATCATTGAATTGTGTGGGATTCTAAAAGATCTCACTCTTATTGAGATTTAAGTTTTATTGATCCTGCACTCAACTGGATTGATTTATTTTTTTCCTTGTCTTTGTCTGGATCGCATATTCAAATGGATGTTTTTTTTGTTTGTTTTTGGATTCACTGTTTTCTTGGGCGACAGAGAAATCGTTGTCTTCTCAAGTTCCCCAATGGGAAGAGAAGAAAAAAAGTAACGCTGAATTGGAGAAAGAGATTTGACTTTTGACCCGGACAGTATAATTGTCAATCACATGGGAACAGAAGGAAAAAAAAAAAAAAAATACAAGAGAGAGGGGGGCACACCAGAACGTGTGGGGATCACCTAAGCCCCAGCCGTCATTGTGGATGGAGCCCACACGGTTTTTCATTTTCCGCAGGTCAAGTCAAGCGGACCCCACCATTGATCCACAAGGCAGGCCCGTAGGGATGCAAAGGGGTATTGTTTCTCCTATTATTCGGAAATTCTAACATGTAAAAATTTGGAGTTAGATTCTGTCTTAGTTTCCGATTCATAAAAGGAATTGGGTCCGGAACCCAATTTAGGCTCTAACTCATAAATGGGTCATGGTCCAGATTCATATAGATTTTGACCCATGGAACCTGGTTCATTACACTTTCAGGCAATGCCATCTTAGCAAATTGAAGAAGACCGAGACCATCTTTAAACATATCATCAGAAGGTCTTTTTCCCGTGGCCATCTCCAATAGAAGGATCCCATAGCTATACACATCTAGATATGTATATGGATTAGCACCCATACCATATTCTGTAATTCATAAACCTCTTATTTTTAATAAGCAAGGGCTAAAATGATAAAAGTGCATCTAAGTGGGCCTTGTGAGTAGATTGCATATTCGCAATATGCAATTTGCTTGTAAAAGAATATCGCCCCTCTCTTGAGATCTTACATGTCAGTTTTTTTTTGTATCGGTAATCATCATTTGTGGAGTCCATCGCTATTATAATTTGATTTTTTTTAGTGATGCTGGGGGAAACTGTGTATAGTTACGAGAAAAGAACGACAATAAAATTATTTCAGAACAGTAAGAAGCAGAATGATCATGTCAGGTCTAATCGCAAGTCCATTTACAGCTGTTTTTGGTAACTTCTTCCCTCAAATTTTTTTTTTGTTAAAAACCCAAATTACACTTCATTGAGATAAAAGTCTCATTCACTTCCTTTATATTATTCTCATTTAATTCCTTCACCTGCGCTCCCACGGTGATCAAAGACAGCAAGCGTCCCTGCGGCGATCAGTTGAATGTAGTGGCTATTGGAAACATGCATTGCTTTAAATGAAGGGTAATTTTGGTATTTAAAAATTTTTGATGAAAAACTGTAAGTCATGAAGTACCTAAATGACTAAGGGGCAGACTCCGGTACAGCAATGCTGTAGCTTAATATAGTGCACCTTGCTGATTATCTTATCAGAAAATGCCATGTGGCAGTTGCTCCATGTGAAACTGAAAACTGTTATAAAGTGTCTTTAATGCTTTCTAAGAAAATATGCTTCCAAAACTACCCTTACAATGTTATAACTTGCCAGGGCGAGTTCAGTTGGTATTAACATATGAAGAACCATACTCCACTAGGTCCCACCAGTCCAAGCAACACACGTGCATTAGCTCTCAGCCATTTACGTGTATTTTTGGATCGCCTCATTTCAACTGGGGCCTACTGCATGATGTGCCTTTAATAGATTTATAGTTTGGATCTACGATAATGAATTATCTTTGAGGTTTTAGAAAAACGATGGGCCCACTAGTGCAGCGTTGTTGCATTGCATTATAGATGATGTTCCCTCAAGTAGGACCCAATTGGATGTATGATATGGTTGAATAGATGTATAGCTTTAGGTATCAACTATAATAATAATTCTTAGAGTTTTAGAAAACCAATGTCCCACAAGATAATCTTATAAATGGTTTCATACAGAAGTAGGCCCCATTTCTCATCTTTTCATCTATGGTCACTCTTTTCTGTTGATATGTATGTGATGATACATGCATTTATTGCAACCACAACTTAGATCCAATCAAAACACTAATGTGTCTCACATAATAGTGCATCTTATAGTTGATATCTAAAGCTATGCTTCCATTCAACCACATCAAACGTACAATTCAATGGTCCCCAATTGCAATAGGACAACTTCACCTGATCAGCTCCCTTAATATGGGTCATACTTAATGGTGCATCATCTATTTTCCACATAATTCACACTCCACTAGTAAGCCTGTTTTTTTCCCAGAATTTTAAGATTTTTTATCAAAGCCGATATCCAAAATCATATATTAACTGCAACATTGTGGATCCAAATCATCAGGCTCCAATTGAAAGAGGAAAATCTACACATATATGCACACAAATATATCTATATTATTATTGAATCCAGCAATAGTGAAGAGGGCTTCTGAGGGAAGTACATAAGTAGTTGGAGGATAATCCACATAGTTTGCTTTCACCCGTGGGTATTCATGGTAGGACCCACTCGAGTACAGGTACTCTTAAATTAGTATGAATTGAGCTCTACTTAAATCGGACAAGTTATAAAAAAATCAGTGGGCAATTTTGGAAACATTCTTTCCTAAAGAAGCCTTAAAAGATGCTTTAAAGTCTTTTTGACTTTCAAACTTTGCAAAAGAATGTGTCACTGTATTGAAGCCCATCCCAATGACTAATGACTAAATGTCCTTCATTAAAAATTTACTGAAAAACTCAGATACTAATTTGAGAAGTTTTAGAACTTATATCTAAGATAGAAACTTAGAACCTTATTTGAAATAAATAAGGCAAATGATATTTTCAATGACAAAAGCCAAGAGAGGATATTTAGCAAAAACTTAAGGCCTTTTCCATATCAATCAATTCAAATTGAATGCAGTGTAGGGGGATTTCTCGCTGATTTGTGGCCTTCTGTTGACTAAGCTTTTGGCTTTTCCACGTCGATCAATTCGATTTGTCACTGGGTTCTTTCATTTGATGTAATTGTCAATCACATGGGAAGAAAAAAAATATAGCAATAAATAAGAGGGAGAGAGAGGGGCTCACCAGAACGTGCGGGGATCAACCAAGCCCCGCCGTCATTGTGCATGGAGCCCACACGGTTTTGCATTTTCTGCAGGTCAAGTCAAGCGGAAGCCCTACCGATCCATACGGCGCGCCACTAGGGATGTAAATGGGTATCCGAATCTCTTATTATCCAGAAATTTCAACTCTAAAAAAATAGTTTTTAAATCTATTTTAGGTTCCGATTAATAAATGAATTCGTGTCTGGAATCCGATTTAGGCGCTAATTCATAAACGGGTACTTACACAAATTAAGTGCTAACGACTAAAAGACTAGATTTAAGAATAGAAGTGTCGCCTGGAGCAATATGTCCAATAGATTCCATCGGAGCAAGCGAATTGGACTCGCATTGTGAATAATTGAAACCTTTGGAAATGATTGTTGCTAGGCCAAAATCACTCACACATGCAACCATGCCATCATCAAGAAGAATGTTGCTTGGTTTTAGATTGCAATCAACTGTTGGTGGTCGGCAATGATTATGAACATAATCCAATGCACAAGATATATCAATAGCTAGATTCAGCCTCTGAATAAGGTTTAAAATCTTCAACGGATAGAGCTCATTTTCACTTGGGTGTAGCCAACCGTCTAAACTCCCGTTAGGCATGTATTCAAGAACTAATGCCTTGAAATTATTGCCACTAAAGTCAATGCTTGAGCAGATAGTGAAGATTTTGACAACATTCCGATGTTGAATGCTTCTCAAGGCTCTACTTTCGGCTATGAAACTCTTAAAAGCTCTTTTCTGTTGTAATTTGAGAACCTTTATTGCAACGATCATCTCCATGCGATCAATGATTCCCCTATACACAGAACCATACCTTTCCACACCGATCAAATTGGCAGATGAGAAGCCACTAGTTGCTCTAAAAAACTATGCATAAGTTACCCTTAAAAAGTTCTCTCCCATGGAAAGTGTAGAAAGAAGTTTCTCCTTCAGTTTTTTTGACCGAACAACTAATAAACATAGCAAAAGAAATGAAAAGAGAGCATCAACAACAACAACCAAGATGATTACTTTCCGAGAAACTGGCCACTTTTTCTTAAAATCCATTTTGGGGCATTGAGGCAATTGTAGTTTGGAGACTCTGCCACAAAGCTTGTTATTTCCAAGGATTGAAACTGCAGATGCATTTTGAAAAATCCCATCTTTTGGCACTTCACCCTCCAAATTGTTGACTGACAAATTCAAATATTCTAGAAAGGGAAGTTGCGCCAAATCACCTGGAACATGCCCGATTAAGTTATTACGTGAATGATCAAGCTCTTGTAGACCTCTTAAAGTGCCCAATGAAGGAGGAATGCTTCCATGAAACAAGTTTCCTTTCATATAGAGGTATTCCATATGAACACAAGTGCCAAGAGTATCTGGAATTTCACCAGACAGTTCATTGTTAGAGATATTTAGTTTGAAAATATTTTTCAATTTACAAATATCAGATGGTAAGAAACCAGTCAAACTATTCATGTTCATATGAATCTGTAATGAAAAAAGGGTGAAAATTCTTTAGGTATTGTCCCATTAAAGTTATTGTCATAAAGGTATAAGTGTTGTAGATATTAACATTGTCTAAGACTCCTCGGAATGCCTCCGTGGAGATTATTTCTACTTTGTCCAAGGTGATATAATAGAGTGAGATTTCCAATGGGATTTGGAATTTTTCCTGAAAATTTGTTTCCATCGAAAATAACCATTTACAACTTATTAAGCTTCGTAAGATGGATGGGAATATCACCTCTGAGAAGGTTATCCTCCATTTCCAATGAAATCAAGTGGGCAAGATTCTCAATTCATAGTGGGATGGCTCCAGAAATTTGGTTTCCACCTAGCTACATTTCACTCAGCTGAGTAGAGAGATTAGTAATTGATTTGGGTAGTGTACCACTGAACTTGTTATGGGATAGATATAAATTTTCTAAGAAACTACAATTGGTCAAATAAGTGATGAAACTGAATTCCTCATCCTTCTCGCTAACGAGTTGGTTAGAAGAAGCATCTAGCTTCTTGAGGCCGTTTAGCCATCCTATACTCATTGCCATAGATCCTCTAAAGTTGTTATTAGCAAGATCTAGAATGACTTAAATTGAAGCATTGCCTAATGAAACCGGTATGGGTCCTGTAAATCTATTTGCACCGACATAAAGCCCTTCAAGATTTGGAAGAAATAGGCCCAACTTAGGTGGAAGGCTCCTATATAGACGGTTTTCTTTGACACCAAGGACCCAAAGCAATGAGAGATTATATAGAGTGAATGGAATTTTTACCAAACACTTATTGAGATTAAGTCTCTTTGATCCTTCATTCAAATGGATTGATTTATTTTTTTCTCTGTCTTGGTCTGGATCGTTTATTCAAATTGATTTTTTATTTGTTTTTAGATTCACTGTCTTCTTGGGAGACAAAGAAATCGTTGTCTTCGCAACTGCCCAGCATAACGCGGAATTGGAGAAAGAGATTTGACCCGGAGAGTATTTTTCTCTCTTTTTGGGCTGAAATCTGACTTTAATTTGGGGTTTATTTTTTTGTGTATTTATAAATAAACCCCGCAACATAAAATTATTTACAAACCCATCTGACCTCAAAAGGGTGACTGGGTGCTGAAGTGTCCTACAATGTTGAAGTGGCAACTTGGTATTGGTCTACTCATGGGAACCTTATCATGGACCCTCGGGGTTGTTTGGGTAATTCACTTGTTGACTGATGTGAAGACTCAATTTAAGAGACATGAAGATGAGTCATAATAAAATACAATAAATTTTAGAAACCACATATTTTTTTTAAAGTCGAAAAGCAATTCTCTCATTTTACTAAATGAAAAAAATATATTTCTTTTTAGGGGACTTTACAAAAAAAATTACTTTATGTGGGCAGTGTATCAAACATGGAACTTTAGCCAAACTCACACTAAAAAGGGAATCCGTACAGAAAAACTAATTTTTTAATATTTTTTTGGTGGTCGCTATCGACCTTCATTTTCTTTGTTGAGGGTCGATGGCGACTCTCGCTATAATAAGTGAGGGTACCGTCGACCCTGACCAGACATAAACTACTCATCTTTTTTGTTCTTTCTCTCTTTCCTAAACCAAATCCAATGATGGAGAAGTCTTTCCTCTCTTCTTTGAAAAAAAACCCGTTCCGCTTGCATTTATTACAATTTGGGTAAAAAAAGGTAGTTTTACCATAAGAATTCCGAGTTTGGTGCGAATTTTGCTAAAATTCCCTCTTTGGTGCAATGGCCACATAAAGTTATTTTTTTTGTAAAATCCCCTTCTTTTTTTTATAAGTACAATTAACATGATATTTTCAATGACAAAAGCCAAGGGAGGATTTTTAGCAAAAACTTAAGGCGTTTCCATATCAATCAATTCAATGCTGTGTTGTGGCGGGGGTGGATGGGCTGGTCATTGAATTTGTCATCTTTTATGTAACTGGCAATCACATGGGAAGAGAAGAAAAAAACCTAATAAATACAAGAGACAGACGGGCTCACCAAACCGTGTGGGGTCTAACCAAGCCCAGCCGTCATTGTGCATGGTGCCCACAAGGTTTTGCGTTTTCTGCAGGTCACGTCAAGCAGACCCCACCACCGATCCACACGGCATGCCGCTAGGGATGCAAATGGGTATCTGAATCTCCTATTATCCAGAAATTCCAACATGTAAAAATCGGGTTTTAAACTTTTTTTATGTTCCGATTAATAAATGGATTCGGGTCTAGAACACAACTTAGGTACTAATTCATAAACAGGCCCATGGATCCGGGACTCGGCATATGAGATTTTAAGATGGAAAATTGTAGCTCAAAATTAACTTTAATTGGGTATTTTAATGTTTAATCATAGAGATGGTAGACTTGATGCATTGCTACAAGGTGAATGATATTCTTATTTTAAGCTAAAAAAAGTGAAAAGAAGTCATAATCAGTTTTGGAACTAGATCCCATTTGTTTAGTTAGGCCTGGTTCCACAAAACGAATCCGGGTCTTAGGCCCCGTTTGGCATCGAGCTAATGAGATGTTCCAGAGTTCCCGTGAGATAACACCAACCGGAAAGTGTTTGGTTAGTGTCGTCCAGATTTCAGCCTTTGGCTCTGCTGGCACAATCAGTAGAAAAGCATCCCATGGGACCAAGATTCTCGAAACGATCTAACTTCGTTTTTTATTTGGAACATCTCGCTGGACCAGCCTTATTCCCGCAAGAAATCCTATGTTCGCCTCGTCTCCAAAAACACAATCAGTATGGTATTTTCTAGCCCTCTTCTATGCACCCCTCCGTCTCTCCTCTCCCCATCTTTTCCATTCCTTCTACTCAAGCTATTTCTCCGCCTCTCCCTCTCTTCCATCACCCCCTTCCATATTTCCCGAATCCCCAGATCCAATCAGAATCCTAGCCTACCCAACACCATCCCCATCTCTTTCTTTTCCCCTTCTTGCCTAGTCTCTCTCTCTACATTTTTGCTACCTCGACTGAAATCTATCCTAGCTTGCCAAACCCCATCTCCGTTTCCTATCATTGCTTTTGTCAAATAATTGTCCGATGATAGTCTCATGTCTGCAGATGAATGAATGAATAGTGCCATCTCTCTCTCAAATAATTGCCATCAATATATTGGGCCATTTGTTTGTGATGAAAATGATGATTATGTTGGCTTAGATAGACTTGCTCCTGGATCCCATCTAATGGGTTTGCCTTTTTTCATTTTTCTTTTTTCATATTCTTTTTAAATTGTGAGTCTTTGTAAAGCACGATGCTGCTTGATTTAACCTCCACTACCCACTTGATGGTATTGATCAAGTCCCTAAAAATAAAGTAGTTCAAATAATACCAAACGAGTTCCACACTGTCCCTTCTCAATGGAACAATTGTACTTAATGTCTCCAAACAAGTTCTCTGCAGCATACCCTTAGCACAAACCAAACTCAGCACAAAATCTGGCACAACCAAGAAACGTTGCCAATGGGCCAAAATCAAAACCGTCATTAAGAAATAGTTGCCAATCCGGATCCAAAATGGTTCTAATCCCGAAACGACCTGTTTACATCCCTACATACGGCTAGTACCAGCAAGGTCCAGTGACCCAAGGCAGGTTGTTTAGACACTGACTGACCCTAATTCCAATCCAATCAAGGTCATATATTATATATACCATTGGAACAATTTTGTATAAATTACATTACTATATATATTTTTACATATCAATCTAATAGTCTGTCCACCAATAATCTTTTATCAAGGGTACGTATGGAGAACATAGATAACATGGCCCCTTTTTCCTATCTAAGTCAGTTTTGGAGCATATATCTCCCTGGACTTTGCAATATACCTTTTGCCTTTTAGGGTTATTTATTTTTATCCTTCGTTTGTTTGTTCTTCTTTATAAATTATTTTATGAGAAAATTTCAAAATGGGGCTTAAGTTTTGCTCATTTTTCAAATCAGGACAAAATAAAACTTTCCTATAAAATCAGGACTTTGGTTTTCCATTAATGTTTCAAATTAACCCCAAGGGGTTGGCCGAGTGGTCAGGACCACGGTTCCTCCCTCTTTCGGAGCTAGAGGTCTTGGTATCAAGCCCCGGTGCCCCCCTCTTCAGGAACCGAAGGTTGAGTCCACTTGTACTACCACCTGGGTTTTACCCGGCTTCTCTTTGGGCCTGGAGGGATTAGTCCAGCCGAAGGGGTTATGAACCCTCCACTAGCAACAAAAAAAAAAAATGTTTCAAATCAGGACATCCGCTGGGAATATGATACTTCCGGCGACTTTTCTCTCCATTTTTTAAAATACCCAAAATGCCCTTAGGCCCCTAAATATATGTCTTCCAAGATCCAATGATTAAGGCCTAAACAACCAAGTATTCGTTCAATACAGTTTCAAATCATTCGTTCAGGTTCCATTCAATGGCTATGATAGTGTGCTAGAATGGTAGCCATCAAGACCTGGCCCACAATGGTGATCATCCTTCACCGATCGACACTCGCAACTAAATTCTTGGGGTGGGCCGGGGATTGAACTATGGGTGGGCCAGGGATCGATTTTGTTACCTGTTTTCTTTTGTTTGTTGTTCCTTTTGTTGGTTTTATTATAAGTTTATTTACCAAAAGAACCTTTTTTGAACATTAATGCCCGTTAGACTTTATTTACGATATATTCATGAAACTAATTATATTTTTAGAATGTTAACTCCTATTAATACAATTGCTGCTATTTCTTCTTTCATTTTTTCATACTTACGCATTATTGTTGTTGTCATTTACTAGCTGTTTCTTAATATATGATAAATCACTAATTGTGCTTATTCTGTAGTTGGTCATTTACGTAGAGTTTAATCATATAATTTTTTATTTTTAATATATGAGAACTTAATTTAAATTAATTTTTTTATGTTTTATTTATTTTGCACAAACATTATTGGTATGCGTACCCGTGCTTAACACGTTACGCAAAAATATTTGAAATATAAGTGGCAAACCAAAATTTCATGATTCATAATGAGTCAGGTTGGGCAAAGGCAAGCTTGGGATACGAAAAAGTAGGTTTTTTTTTTTTTTTTTTTGCACAACAATACTAATGATCAACAAAAATTACTAGGAAAAAATAAGCAAACTGAAATGACACTGATGATTTATGATGTTGAGTCACAAAAAGCAAGCTTCAATGTTAATGAACCGAGCTAGCTTGGGCTGCATGGACTTGACGGGCTAAAGCCCAATTTCATCTTTTTTCTTTTTCTTTTTTTTTTTTTTTGGCTACAGATAAAGAGTTATATAGCAACAGAAAAAAGAAACAAAAAAAGCAGGGAAAGAAACAGAAACAAAAATAGAAATTGAAAGAATAGATCAACCCAAAAAAACACCACAAAAGTGCAAGCACTCTCCACTTGGGCTTGCCCTAGTTTCGCCATGTGGAAATTAAAAAGAGTTCGAGTTGTCTCAGTTGGCTCACAAGATGACCTCGAGCTAGGGCCTATTCAATTTTGTTCGACTCGAGCTTTGCTCGTTAAGGACTCAGCTTGCACTTAGCTTGGCCTGTACAATTTTGTATTATGTATGCCTATATATACAAACACAAGCTACATTAGTCTCCCTTAAATTCAGATGTTCCAATTTCATGACCAAAATTCAGGTAATGTCACTAGAGCCGTTTGGCTCTGGTCAATAATTTTTTTAAAACTTTTTTGCTCTGGATCTTATAATATCAAGGGACCAGTGTATGTCACAGAAATTGATACGTCCCATGATATCATGGCTTTTATGCAGCCACTGGACCTTTGGATGCTTGATTTGAGCTTTGGGTCAACCTCAGACTAAGTTTGGCTCAACTCTATCCCTATGTGCAAGACTTTAAACATTTCTTTCCATGGCCCAACTTGCATTGGCTTTATATCAGACAACTTAGTCCAAAAGGCCATCTGGCAGTCCATTTATATGTTGAGTGCACATGCACCAGTGGCTATCGTTTTAATGGATCTCAATGGATTAAAAAAGAAAAAAAAAAAAAAAAGAATAAAGAAACCACACACACAATTCTCATGTTCTTGAAACGATTAATTCCTAGAGTTTTGTATGGTTTTAAACCGTCAGTGCTTCTTTATAAATAACTTCAATATTGTCTATAAAAGCATAATTAGTGTAAATTAATCTTATCTAAAATGCCATTTTTCTGAAGTCTTTTTATATGGAGCCTAGCGGGTTCCCTCTGGTAGGAGTTGGGCCCACCTTTAGATTGCGCGCATATAAAATAATTAATTTTACATCACATTTTGTTCACAATCATTTTATATGTGATCAATTTAATTGTGACTATCCTAATTGGGAAATAAATATAGGGGATTTGACATTTCAATGTCCTTTAAACACTCAATCCCCAATTTCATGACTAAAATTTTGTAAATGCCACCATAGTCATTTGACTTTGGTACACTTTTTCTTTTTTACTTTTTTGCCGTCGATCCCATGATATTATGGGAGTTTAAAAACCCATGATATCCTGAGATCCAAATATTAAAAGTTGAAAAGCTACTTGGATCCCATGATATCAGGGGTTTTTAAAAACCTATGATATTATGGGATCCAGGGCAAAAAAGTAATAAAAAAAAGTGCACCGGAGTCAAACGACTTTGGTGACATCTAGCACGAAGGTGTGCTAAATCACTTGGAATATGTCCGATTAAGTTATTATGTGAAAGATCAATTTCTTGTAGACCTCTTAAAGCACCCAAGGAAGGAGGAATGCTTCCATGAAAAAAATTAATTTCCTTTCATATAGAGGTAATGCAAATGAACACAAGCGCCAAGAGTGTCAAGAATTTCACTAGACAGATCATTGTTAGATATATCTAGTGGGAAAAGATTTTCCAATTTACCAATATTGGATGGTAAGAAACCAGTCAAATTATTCATTTCAATATGTAGCTCTAATAGGGAGGGATATCTGAGGGTATTATCCCATTAAGGTTATTGTCACTAAGATATAAGAGATGTAGATGTTGACACTTTCAAAGACTCCTAGGAATGCTTCCCTGCATATTATTTCTGCTTAATTCGAGGTGGTATAATTGAGTTAGATTTTCAATAGGATTTGGAATTTTCCTGAAAGTTTGTTTCCATTTAGAATAAGCTAGCACTTGTAAATTAATAAGCTTTGTAAGATGGATGTGAATAGTTCCTTTGAGAAGGTTGTCGTCCATGCCCAAAGAAATTAAGCGGGCAAGAATCTCAATTCTTAGTGGGATGGCTCCAAAAATCCGGTTTTTACCTAGATCCATTTCACTCAGTTGAGTAGAGAGATGAGCAGTTTTGATTTGGGCAGTGTACCACTGAACTTCTTCTGAGATAGATATAATTTTTCTAATACACTACAATTGGTCATGGAAGTGATGAGAGTGAATTCCTCGTCATTCTCACTAACAAGTTGGTTAGAAGATGCAGCAAGCCACTTGAGGCCCTTTAGCCATCCTATACTCATTGGCATATATCCTCTGAAGTTGTTACCAGCAAGATTGAGAATGACTAAATTTGAAGCATTGCCTAATGCAACTGGTATGGATCCTGTAAATTTGTTTGGACCGACATAAAGCCCTTCAAGATTTGGAGGAAATAGGCCCAACTCAAGTGAAAGGCTCCCACATAGACGGTTTTCTCCAACAGCAAGGACCCGAAGCAATGAGAGGTTATAAAGAGTGTAATGTTGTAACATATGTATGTTGGGTGGATGCCCACTTGAGATGAGTTAGGGTTAGAATTAGGATTCTTCTCTTGTAGGGTTACTTTGCCTATAAATAGGCCTTCTCCACTTTGTATTAATATACAGTTAATGAGATAGTGAAAAGCTCTTCATTCTCTCTCTAATTTTTTTTTTTTAACCTCTTTATTTTATAACACGTTATCAGCAGTACGATGCTATAGAAAAAAAAAAATTCATCGTGGGCATGTTGCACATAAATCGTGAGGGAAGAAGACGAACCCCTCTGTGCATTGGAAGCTGCAATTGCTGCTCTCAATTTGCGCGCGTTACAGGAAACTGCTGCTGCTGTTCTCTCTCTCTATTTTTTTTCTCTCTTTTCCACCACGGGACGTGTGCAAGAAGACAGCGCCACAGAACAAACAATAGAACTTCTGTTCACAAGTTGAAGGGCTCGATTTGTTCACAAGTTGATAGGCTCGATTTGTTCACAAACAATAGAACTTACGTTCACAAGTTGAAAAGTCTCCCACCTCCGGACGAGCGCCAGATTTGTTTTACTATTGCTGATGCAAGCGTGGGATCCGGTCTCTTTGGTCAATAGAATTTTTGACCGGCCGTAACTTCCTCATCCGACATCTGATCGACGAACGGTTTGGTTCTGTAGATTCATGGCAACGAGCACTACCTAGTAGTCGCAACATATCAGCATTTTAACAGTCAGAAATTTTTCTGAACTACAATCACGGTAAGTGATATTTGACCATTAGTTAAATCCAATTTCTTAGAATACATAAAATCAGTTTATTATACCTGTGTACAGTAATCATAGTGTTTGTTTACTGTTAATCCTCTTGTATACTTTATTTTTAAAATTTTCTTTTTATCAATACTATGAATGGATAAAAAAAATAGAACCAGAAGTTCTAAATCTGGACCTGAAGTTCACTAATTCTTGAACCAGAAGTTTTAGAAGTCGGAATACTGATATGAACTTGTAGATTAATATCCATAAAATTATAAAGCCATGAAATTAGACTTGAAGTTCTGACAGAATCAGAAGTTCTGATAAATTATTAGAACCAGAAGTTCTACTTCAAACCTGAAGATTTGACAGAACCTGTAGTTCTAATGAACCTGAAGTTCTACATCAAGCCTGAAGTCTTGGCAGAACCAACAGTTCTGATTTTCAAAGTTGAGAACCTAATGTTCTAAACTTTTCATTGGCAAATTCTTTTTATGATTAATTTTTTTTTTTTAGTTTGATTTTGATGTTAAACTTTCATTTTTTTTTACTTTATTGATTATCTACATACGGTTAACTTCATATATACATTTCTTATTACAGTTGTTGCATGATGTCAAATTTGGTTAAACTTGACTTTAAAGTACTTAACCTAGATGGGGACAATTATTTATCTTGACAATTGGATGCTAAAATCCACTTGCAATCCAAGAAACTAGGAGAGACCATAAAGGAAGGTAACAAGATATCCCCAGAGGAAAAGGCGTTAGCCCTCATCTTCTTGCGTCATCACATACATGATGATCTAAAAAACGAATACCTTACTAAGGAAGACCCAGCAGGACTATGGAAATCCCTGAAGGATAGGTATGATCACTAGAAGATGGTCATACTACCAGCTACGCAGAATGAATGGTTAAACCTAAGGTTATAGGATTATAAAACAGTATCTGAATACAACTCTGCCCTCTTTAATATTGTTTCCAGATTAAGATTATGTGGTGAAAAGGTTTCGGAGGAGCAGACGTTGGAGAAAACGTTTTCCACTTTTCATGCCTTGAATGTGCTCCTGCAGCAGCAGTATTGAGAGCGACGTTTCTCCAAATATTCAGAACTTATCTCATGTCTCCTATGCTGAACAGAATTTCATAGTATTAATGAAAAATCATAACTCCAGACCAACTGGATCTTGGGTAGTTCCTAAAGAAAATGCCAGCCTTAGCTCAAATAAGGGCAGAGGTAGGGGTAATGGAAGACATAAATCTCCAGTAGAGGTGGCCAAAATAATTCCTCCAGGCGAGGTGGTTTTAAAGGTCCCCCACCAAAATTCAAAAATCACCAAAAGTGGTCTGCCCCTCAGCACAAAAACAACCAAAATCCACCAGCTAACCCTTCCCACCGTCCTGATGACACGTGCCACAGATGTGGAAGAAGTGGACATTGGTCACGCACTTGCCGTGCATCAAAGGAAGTGGTGGAACAATACAAAGCATACAAGGCCTCTGTTCATTTGGCAGAGACAAAGAAAAATGGTCTGAAAGGATGGAATTGGGATACAATGACATCAGAGAGGCCTCCAATTGACATTACAAATTTAGAGACTCGTGAGTTCTTTGAGGATGAGGACAACCAACATCTGGATGATAGGGCATTCAACAGTCTTTTGGGGGCACCCCCTGGCATGGTCTAGAAGACCTATGATTATTTGAATATTACTTAATTTTTCTTTAGTTCATTTGAGATGCATGTTTCTTAGATTTTTCTGTTTTAATGGAAAACTTTATTAATATCCTAATTTATGGTGAATGTTTTAATTATTTCAATTTTTCATCATGTGGTTGCATAGTTATGTTGTTTTATTATTTTTGTTTAAGGTATGGATCATGTAAGTGGGGACAATCTCTGTTTGGTAGATAGTGCCACTACACACACAATTTTGAAAAATCAGAAATTTTTCTTAGAATTAATGTTCATTCCACGAAAGGTATCCACCATAGCTGGACCTGTGCAGATAATTGAAGGCTCCGGAAGATCCCATATGATGTTACCTAATCGTATCCATGTGTTCATTAAAGTTGCTCTGTTCTCAAGAAGTTTCGGGAGAAACTTGATTAGTTTCAAAGACATCAGAATGAATGGATACCACATTGAAACTGTAAGTGAAGGTAACAATGAATACTTATGCATCATTACTAGTATTGAAAGCTAGAAGCACATACTAGAAAAACTAAGTGCACTCTTATCAAGATTATATTATACGACAATCTCCAATGTTGAATCACACTCGGTTACGAGCAAAACCACAATGTCAAAGCTTAAACTAAGCCCGAAGCTTAGTGATCCTAAGACTTTACAGCTTTGGCATGATAGGTTAGGTAACTCTGGTGCTACTATGTTGAGAAAAATCGTAGATAACTCATTTGGGCATTCCTTAGAGAACCATCAATTGACCATCCCTAGTGGGTTCTTATGTACCCCATGTTTACAAGGAAAATTGATCACCCGGCCTTCTTTTACTAAGGTTGTATACGAATCCCCATCCTTTCTACAGAGGATACAAGGTGATATTTGCGGACCCATCAATCCCCCTAGTGGACCCTTTAAATATTTTATAGTTTTGATTGATGCCTCTACCCTTTGGTCGGATATTTGCCTACTCTCAACTAGGAACGTAGCATTTACCCGCCTATTAACTCAAATAATTAAACTGAGAGTTCACTTCCCTGATTATCCCATTAAGTCTATAAGACTTGATAATGCAGGCGAATTTACATCACAAGTTTTTGATGATTTTTATTCATCTCTAGGGATTGTAGTCGAACATCCTGTCCCCCATGTCCACACCCAGAATTATAAAGAGTTTGGGTTGTCTCAATTACCTCGAGCTAGGGCCTATTCAATTTGGTTGGACTCAAGATTTGCTCGTTAGGACACATCTTGCGCTTAGCTTGGCCTGTACAGTTTTGTATCCTATATGCTATATATAATTAGACATATTATTATATATACACACATGATACAATATACATAATTAAAGACTACATGTAACATGATATTATGGTTCATATAATCTTAATATTGAACATGCTTATATTACATTAACTTTATTAGGGACAAAAAAAAAAAAACAAAGTGAATCTTAAGCATAACTTATCTCGAGCTAGACAAAAAGAAAAAAAAAAAGATAAAAAAAAAGAGAAAAAAAGAAAAAAACAATTGTCATATTTTTGAAACCATTATTTACTAGAGCTTTGTTTAGGTTTTGAACTTTCAGTGCTTCCTTATAAATAACTTCTGTGTTTTCTATAAAAGAATACTAGTGTATCATATAATCGCTGACAAATTGTCTACAATGCTAGTTTTCTGCATTCTTTTTATATGGAGCCCAGCAAAGTTACCCTCCTATAGGAATTGGCCCACCTTTAGATTGCTCACATACAAAATAAGTAATTTTGCATCATATTTTGTTCACAATTTTTTTATATGTGATCAATCTAATGGTGACTATCCTGATTGGGGAATGAATATATAATGGGGTGTTCAATCCTTCGCTAACCTGGCTAAAGCCTGTCATTAATTGGGCATAATATTTTAGCCAAATAAAAGTTAAGCCCAAGTTCAAACTTTGCAAAGTCTATATATATGAATGCTTTCGTCCCTTTGAACTAAATACTTCACGCGAGTCAAGGCATTCAGACATTCAGGCATTTAAAGCTATTTTTGGTAACTTCTTCCCTTATTATTATTATTTTTTTGGTTAAAAACCCAAATTACACTACATTGAGATAAAAGTCTCATTCACTTCTTCTATATTTTTCTCATTGAATTCCTTCACTAACGCTCCCACGGTGATCAAAGACACCCAGCGTCCCTACGGCGATCAGCTGAATGTAGTGGCTGTTGGAACCATGCCATTGCTTTAAATGAAGGGTAATTTGGGTATTTTAAAAATTTTGAGGGAAAATTGTCCGTCATGAAGTACCTGTAAATGACTAAATGTCCTTAATTGAAAACTTACTGAAATACTGAGAGACTAATTTGAAAAGTTTTAGAACTTGTGTCCTTTTTTAAAATAAGATAAAAACTTAGAGCATTATTTGAAATAAGGCAAATAATATTTTCAATGACAAAAGGCAAGAGAGGATATTTAGCAAAAACTTATGACTTTTGCATATCAATCAATTTGATGCAGTGTAGAGGTATTAGTCTACTCAACGTGGTTTTATGATGTTCACGAAGAATTTGGCTTTTCCACGTCGATCAATTCGATGCATTGTAGAGGGGGTTGCTGGCTGATTTGTCACTGGGTTCTTTCATGTGATGTAATTGTCAATCACATGGAAAAAAAAAAAGAAAAAACAGAAACAAGAGAGAGAGGGGATCACCAGAATGTGTGGGGATCAACCAAGGCCAGCTGTCATTGTGCATGGAGCCCACACGGTTTTGGGTTTTCTGAGGTAACGTTAAGCCGACCCACTTCTGATCCACACGGCGTGCTAGTAGGGATGCAAACTGGTATTCAATTCTCCTATTATCGGAAAATTCGTACATGTAAAGAATCAGGTTTGGAACCTGATTTAGGTTCATATTCATAAACGGAATTGGGTCTAGGACCCAATTTAGGCTCTAATTCATAAATGGGTCCTGGTCCATATTCATATAGATTTTGACCCATGGACCCGGGACTCGGAATACGAAACTTTAAGATGGAAAATTGTAGCTCAAAATTAACTTTGGTTGGAAATTATTATGTTTAATCTTAGAGATTGTAGACTTGATGCACTGCTACAAGTCAAATGATATCCTTATTTTAAGCTAACAAAAAATGTGAAAAGAAGTCATAATCAATTTTGGAGCTAGATCCCATTCATCTAGTCAGGCTTGGCTCCGGAAATGAATCCAGGTCCTCTTATTGGAATCAAGTCTGAAATCCGAGTCAAATCCAGTTTTGAAACCGGAAAAGTTATTTAGAAATAGTTGCTTATCTGGATCTAATATGGTTCCAATCCAGAATCGACCTGTTTGCATCCCTACATACCACCACCACCTGCAAAGTCCAGTCGCTGACATAAGCACAACGCAAAGATGTTGACGAGTGACGTCAGCGGCGCGGAGAAAAACGATGGTTAACTCAGGCAGTGGGGATCATCGGCCTTAGAAATGTTGGTGAGGTGGCACGTTTTTCCTTCAAGGGATGCTTGAGAGGTTGAGCCCCTCTCCTCTGATCTCTGACTGAAAATTCTTCCTGTTTAAAATTTCAACAAAGTCATTTATCATTTCACCACATTGTTATCACTAATTAGAATCAACCATCAGCAAAAAATGCGGAAGAAACTACATGATTTCACTTATAAGCAACCCTTTTTTGCTCAATTCCACCTAATACTACAGCCTACAGTTGTTAGACACTGACTAACCCTAATTTCAATCCAATCAAGGTCATATATTATATATAGCATGGGAACAACTACGTATAAATTACATTACTATATACTTTATGCTTATCAATCTAATGGTTTGTCCACCAATAATCTTTTATCAAGGGTACATATATAGAACATAGATAACAGGGTTCTTTCTTCCTATCTAAGTCAGATTTGTAGCATATGTCTCCCTGTACTTTGCGATATACCTTTTGTCCTTTAGGGCCATTTATTTATTTGTATCCTTTAACTGCTTGTTATTCTTTATAAATTATTTTATTTACATTTCAAAAAACAATTATTTTCTATATTCCTCATGTATTCCTCACCTTTTACCAAAAAAGCCCTTAATGAAACAATTATGCAATTAGAGAAAATATTACATAAAACTCTCACTTTTATTCAGAGGACACTTTTCTACATATTCTTTCTCATCATGTGGCATCCAATGATACATCTATATTTACCAACACAAGATATGAACATTTATCAATTAAGATTGCCAATTATAAATTTTTTACAATTGTAGCAGCAAGGTAAAAGTCCCTAAACTCTCACTTTTATATGGAAGACAGTTTTCTACATAATCTTTCTTATCATGGCAGCCAATGATACATCTATATTTACCAACAAGATGAACATTTATTAATCATGAGTGCAATTATACATTTCTTACAACTGTAGCAGCAAGGTAAAAGTCCCTAACTTTAAGCAATTTGGTGATGGCACCTTTCATCTCTTTTCAGGCTTTCGAGGATTCAACCGAACATGCATGATACACCTGTTAGTTTTATGGTCTCAATCCGTTAAGATTGATGTAATAAATTGATTAATTTCTTTATTTATCAATATATTCATGTTATCATTTCATGAGATGAATGGTATTTATTACTTAAATGCATATAACCAATACGAATGACATGATGGTTCATGAGATGAACCGGAGTCCATAAGTATACTAGATGCAATACATGTGTATGGATGAGATCCACATACGGGAGACATGTATAGCAAATCTTATATTTGAATATCTTCACAACCAGTGATGAGACTGGACATCTCATCTGACAAGGTTGCAGTACTTTGATTACTATGAGATAGTGTAATTTGTCTCGATCATCAGAATGTAAGATTCTGGATCATAGTACTGGTACATTGGATGTATTGAAGGACCATGAGAAGCACCTCAAGAACACTGTCTTTACTTTAAGGCCTGCTCTCATAATTCCCTAGCAATAGGCTCTCAACCCTGAGACATTTATGAACTCAAGTTTCTATCTATTCATTTGCTTTGAGTCACCAATGAGTGAGGCCAACTGTAGGTCAACACCTCGGTGTCTTGGGTACGTGGTAGTAGGACTGTGGGAACATTTAATGGTCAAGGTGGAATCTATCTCTATTATCCCCTTGTGCCAATTAATGGATTTATCATTGGTAAGTGTACACCCATCTCAATTAAGAGTTAATTGGATGGTACTAATAATTACTATAATTAATTGGGTCTCAAGGATAATAAGATATGGGTCAAAATTGGTAGGACAATCTGTCCAATTGATCCATGGATAATGATAGAGGGGCCCACTTGTAGTGATAGGGAAGTTTAGGGTCTTCATGTAATTTATTCCTAAGACTGGAGTTCAATTACATTTATATAGTAGAGTTATTTGCAATTAACTGTGGGCCCGGATTGCACATGAGATGTGGGGTCGCGGTGTCCCAGTTGGAGTCAGCTTTCTATGGAATCCCTAGTAGTCCCTACGCTAGCCCAAGATTGGATCTTTACTAATTCTATTTGAACTCAAAAGGGAAGCCTACTATTTCTATTTGAAGTGAGACTTCTAATAGTGGTAATAGTGGAACAAAGGGTTACTAAGTGTAATGGAAGTTGGACTTCTAATTATACACTAAGAGAGAAGGTTGAAAATCTATATAAAGGAGACTAGGGGTGGCTTTGGACATCCATGCTTGGTCTATTAAGAGGAGTTCACGCCCATCAACCCAAAAGTGCAAGAGTTGCATTCTTCTCTTTTCCCTCTCTCTCTTCTAGTTCCCTTCTAGTTTCCTTAGAGATTCTAGATAGTCTTTCTCTTGGAGATTCCACCATCTCTCTTGAAGAAAGAGATCTGAAGCGGGTCATAGCGTGGAAGACGATTGGGTATTGGAGATTCTGATCTTAGAAGAGCTCTTCATCAAAGAGTTGAATCAAGTTCTCCATTAGAGCACAACCAAGCTCCATAGGTATTTTGTACTCCTTGTATGTTGTGGAATTTCGTGGTTGTATGTTTAGTGCTGTTTCTATCCTTTTGATAGGTTTGTTTGCTGATCATGATGGCTGAGTTTGAGGACATGCATCCTGGATTGGGTTTTGATGGCTTTTGGATAGGTGTTCATCACTTCTAGTTGGTGAAAAGTTTTCGAAACCTATCCAAGAGGTCCACCCACTTCCAACAACACCTATTTCACCAATGAAACCAGGCACTCGTGCATCATGCTACTAACTCTATTGTAATTTCTATTGTGTTTGATGGTTTCGATTTCTTTGAGAGCAATCGACGATCTACAGCATCCGTTACACTTTCAGGCAATGCCATCTTAACAAATTGAAGAAGACCGAGAACATATTTAAACATATCATCAGAAGGTCTCTTTCCCTTGGCCATCTCCAATAGAAAGATCCCATAGCTATACACATCTCTATATGTAGATGGATTAGCACCCATACCATATTCTGTAATTCATAAACCTCTTATTTTTAGTAAGGGCTAAAAGTCTCGCTAGCTTAACTCATTTCCTCCACTTTCTCAATTGTAACATATTAAAGCCAAGCGTTCTTGATTTAATTTTTACTGAATTCCTTCAATTTTCACTTTTCAAAGGAGCCATGGTTAAAAGGCTAAAATATCTAACCTGTGTCATGACCTCTAGCAGTTAAAAATACTTAATCACTAGACCACACAACACAATTACATAATTTTATTAGAACAATGTCAAACTGGTTAGATGAAGCAGAGACCCCAGCAAATGGGGCTTATAACTTTTTTTAACATAAAATATTTCTTTTGTCCCTAGGAGTTTAAATGGTCAAGCTGATAAGCTTGGCAATCTTTGTTTTCCTATTAATCAAGATATTGAATCGGAGAGGGCTGCTTTTGAACAAAGGGTGAGCCGGGGATTGATTTTGTTGCCTGTTTTCTTCTGTTGTTGTTCCTTTTGTTGATTTTATTATGATTTTATTTACGATTATGATTTTTTGAACATTACTGCCAGTTAGACTCTATTTACGATATATCCATGAAACTAACTTTTGTTGTTGTTCCCACGTGTGTGTACTCTCTCTTGAGCCGGAACTTCTTTCTAGACTAGAAAACTAATTGAGCTTGATTCCGGATCCATATAGGTTTCGATCCTTGGACATGTACCCTGGCCCACTTGCATAGTACTTAAAAATAGGAAGCGACAAGTTCTTATATATATATATATATATATAGGAAAATATTCATGTGCATCTATCCCTCACCATAGGGTGAGGGATGCTTCTATAAATGGTATTTTTCAAGTACAAAATGGGGATTTCAAGTACATAGGGTGAAGTACAAAAGGGGGATTCATGTGCAAAAAGGAAAAGTGCCCTCACCTTAAGGTGAGGGATAGATGCACATGAATGTCACCCATATATATATTTGAATCGTTAGGGCTGGAAATTGGGTTTCTCATTAAGCAAGTATCTTAATTTTTCGGTTCGAATAAGTATGGAATCAATTCGGATCCGTGAGAGATTCTGATAACGACCTCAATCCATGCTTATCGTATCCAGAGCATTCGGATCCAAAACCGGATTCTTTATTTTCTGATCCTAGGTTCCAGAATAGGACGTATGATTATATTCATATCTTAGAGAAAAAAAAAAAAACAAAGCTTTAAGGGCTATTAACATGAATTAAATTCATATAACTTTTGATATCCCCACTTGTACATTGGAAAAAGAATATTTTGAAGTTTTACCAATTGTACCAATGCAACCCACATCTTAATATGGATGGATCTAGTTTTATAAATAACGAATCGAGATCCTCAGAGGATTTTTGACCCACAGTGATTCGAAGTCGACCAATCACAGTCCGCCACATCACCGTAGGATAGCCCTGCTTTCGATGGGGTAACTGCCTCACGGTGACATGGTGGACCATGATAGATCCACTCTCGGTCACAGTGGGGTAAACCCTCATAGGATCCTAGCTCTTTTATAATTAAATGTCTGGATCCCCCTTTTTTTAGGAAATGACTCATAGGTTGCGTAAAAACTAGATCTGGATCTATAAATATGGGTTTTGTAGGTCTAGATCCACCTTGTTACCGACCCAGATTGGACCCATTTGCATCCCAGGTCTAGCAATTGTCAGTGAACATATTTTTTTTTCCTTCTTTCTGTACTTCCTTTTCTGGGTTTTTCGTGCTCTTGATTGTGGCTGCTAGATTTGATGTGAGTTGGTCTATGGATTGGAATCCGACGGTCGGATGATGGAATTCAGATGATGGGGGTGTTGTATGATGCTTGATAGGAATTACTGGTTTGATTGTAGGGTTTAGTGTTTCATGAAAATGGTCTCCTACCTCTCTGGTGATTTTGATCATGATCAGCCTAATTCAATCTGTGGGCCTAGATGTCAATGGTCTGGATCAGCCATCTATGTTGAAAATGTAACGGCCCCAGTTTGAATGATGGCCCATGGACATAAAGTTTCCAATTTTGAAGAGTTCTGAAACATACTTTGGTGGTTAAGAAACAAAATACTACAATGTTGTCTGTAATCAATGATGAAAAAAGGGTAAAAATCGGATGGCGAGAGGTTTTTGACTACATCATATCATATAATCTAAAATGACTGAGTTCATGCCATTATAGTATATTAAGCTAGGAGGTTTTGGCTTCAAGTTTGACCGTCGGTTATAATTTTGACCGACAATTATGTAACTACTCATGTAACTACCCACTCATTTTTCCATCAAACCACTCATGTTTCAGTTGTTCCTATGTAACTATACAATTTTTGCTCCAATTTCTTTATTTCTATTTTATCCATTATAATATATTAAGCTAGGTGGTTTTAGCTTCAATTTTGACCGTTGGTTATAATTTTGCCCAACGGTTATATAACTAGTCATAACTACCCACTCATTTTTCCATCAAACCACTCATGTCCCAGTTTTTCCAATGTAACTTTACTCTTTTTGCTCCAATTTCTTTATTTCTATTTTATCTAACTTGTCCAATGGGAAAAGGTAAATTTTTTTTAATATGTGCTTATTTGTTTTGCAGTGTAGGGAGATATTGTGCTGAGCATGGGTTATTGGGCTAGTCTTGTCTTATGGAAAGAGGTAATTCTTTTTTAATATGTGATTATCTATTTTGCAGTGCAGGGAGATATCGTGCTGACCACGGGTTATTGGGCTAGTATGTATTACTTTAAAGCATCGGAATGAACTTGATTCAGTTATGGGGAATGGCTGTTGTTATTGACTCCTATCACCTTAATAGGTCATTTTGAGGCCATTAAATGGATAATTATCATCTAATTTTGTAATGATATCTAGCTGGCTGTTACTCTTAGGGGTCCTTCTCTCTTATACATGGAATATGAAAATGGGATTTTCATGTGTAAAATTTGTATATGTGAGTTTTAAAGTTGATGGATAATTATCATCTAATTTTGTAATGATATCTAGCTCGCTGTTACTCTTACGGGTCCTTCTCTCTGAAACATGGAATATGAAAATGGGATTTTCATGTGTAAAATTTGTGTATGTGAGTTTTAAAGTTTAAACTTACACGTGAAACACACAATAGCATGTTTATTTGGAAAGCTCCATTTTCACATGAGTGAACGTTACATATGTAAAATCTTTGTATATCTAAAAAATCTATGAATGTTTAAGACAAAAGACTAAGAGCCTATTAGCATAGGGTTGTATATGCATAAATTTATGGTGAAATGAGCTTACCAAAGGATTGTAAAGGGGTGACTGACGAAGGATATAAGGTGGATATGTAGATTAGATCTCGACTTTCTAGCTAGGTATCGAATTACTAGGGTGGTGGCTTGGTATTCATTTCTCACCTTCCTTTTATTCAATTTTCATTAAAAGAAATGTTATTTGATATTCATTTTTTTATATTCACCTTTGGTTCTCCATTTTTTAACTACCTATGGAAATACAATCCTAGGTATTCAATTACATGAAATAAATAGGCCCTAAACATCTTGGGGTTTAACGTGTCAATAAAATACTTGAATTGTCAGAATGAGAATTTTGTTGCCAATAAGAATAAAATAAATAAATAAATAAAAGGTGGTGAGGGGAGTCAATACCACAATCTATCCTGCGGAGCGCCTCTGTATTGGCACCTTCTGAACTAAGAAGGTATGCAATATTTTCACACCTTTTAAGGTACAGAAGTTTTACATGTGAAAATGGCCTCATTTATTAATTTTCATATACCTTATTTATGCATGCAAATAAATGCGACCATATCTAAATGTCAAGCATGTGTATTATTTACATATGTAAATGAGAGCAAGAAAACTACCGTTAAAATTATATAAGAACCCTTTTGCTACCATCTAGGCTGCCCCCTACCACTTGTTCTAGAGAACAAAAACTATAAAAAATAATTTTAATTCAAAAACTAAATTGATTTTCTACAACAGTTTTCCAATGTTATTCCTTGAAAAACCCATAATCTGAATATGTGGATGAACTTAGTAGATATAACTGTTTCGGTCTATTTTCATGTTTCTTGTTTGGTAGAAAGGGCGGACCACTTTTATGTTAGTGGTCTGATTTAGGTTACTAATTCCTCCTTTTCCTCTGCCATTTTCCAGCTTCCATCCTATCTATCCATCCATCCATCCATCCATCTATTAGGGTTTCGGGTTTATTTTTGTTTCGCATTTCACGGTTTTGGTAATCTAAATGGGTTTCTGTATTGAATTAGAACTTCTACAGTGCCCTTTCTTGAAAGTTAGGAGCTCAAATGTTAGAAGAATTATTCAAGAACTATTAGAATCCGATTTACTACAGTTTCTAACTAGAACCAATCTGCTTGCTTGTAATTGTTGCTGTTACATGTTACTGAGCTCCAAGTGGATGGACCCTTATAAAAAAGACTTTGGTTGCTAAGTAAATCTGATTATCTGAAACCTGCATTCAGTAAAAGAGTTACACCCCGTCCCAAGTTAATCACGATTAACTCTAATTAATTGAAATTAATGCTAATTAATCATTTTAAATTAAGCTAATAATGGTTGATGACCAAATTGAATTGGACTTGTCTCAAATGATTAATCTGAGCTTAATGAAATGATAATGAATGTTATTGAATACGAATTTCCGCGTGTTTCGTCGAATATGATCACTCTTGATACCAGCGCGTGTATCTCAAAGAGTACATTAACTTTCATGAGAGACACGGTTGCGTTCGACATGAATTAGATCAAATGACCTTTCATTTGACTCAAAATGTAAATAGGAAATGAGGAAGAGGACTTAAGTGCTATAATTAGCTTATAAGGTGGGGATGAACTCAAATGAGTTCATTCGCTCATTCACAACACAACCAAACCCTAGGCAACA
Organism: Persea americana; assembly: GCA_029852735.1. Lineage (NCBI taxonomy): Eukaryota > Viridiplantae > Streptophyta > Magnoliopsida > Laurales > Lauraceae > Persea > Persea americana. The sequence goes on from CM056812.1 coordinate 5,574,255, forward strand.
TTTCTCTTCTTCTTCCTTCCATTCTTTCCATCAAGGGTGGAGCTTTGCAAGTGGTTTCTTGAAGAGGAAGTGTAGCACTTCATCTTCTTCATCTTCTCCTTCTTTTGCTTGGAGCTGGAGCTTGAGAGAAAGCTCAAGTTTTCTCTTCATAAGGTTTCAAGTAAGTAGCTTGAACTCTTTTTAGAGCTTTCAAGCTCCATGGAATGATTTAGAGTGTTTTCTAGCACAATGGACTCATATGAGTTCTATTTGTGGATTGGTTATGGTTTTAGGTTCAAAAAGGGTTTCAATTTGGGGATTTCATCTCAAATTCAGGCAAAGCAAGGGGCTTTTTGTAGATTGATCTCCAAACAAGGCAAGTATGCTCATCTCTCATTATTTAAGATGATAATGAACTTGTTGGAGCTCAAGGAGCTCAAATTTTGAATTTTAGTTCAGAAATTTTCTGAACTTCTGGGAGTAGTTCGGTCAGCCGAACTGCTGACCGACAGCTGACCGACCCATCTGGGTTGATTTTCGCAGAAAAGTTTAGCTTTTGGAAAGCTGACCGTGAGTTGACCGACAAGGTTCGGCTAACCGAATTCATGGGTTCGGCTAGCCAAAGGGTGACCGAAATTCCTGTCAGAATTTTTCATCAAAAGTTAAGCTTCTGGAAAGCTGACCGAGGGGTAGCCGAATTCGTAAATTCGATCAGTCGGCTGATCTTACACCTGACAGAACTTAAGAGATTTGTCAAAAATTGTGGGGTTCTAGAAAGCTAACCGACTTGTAGTTCGGTTAGCCGTGTTCCAGAATTCGGTTAACCGACAGGTAATCGAACTCGAGGAACTTTCAGATTGAGGTCTGATTTTTCTGAATAGAAGCCTATTGACCAAGGCTAGTGTAAGGGTGTTTTACCTAAACCTTCATTGGTGTTAGCTAAGGTTATCATGATGTGTAAATTCTAATTAAAGTGGTGTCATCGAGAATAACACACACATTAGATAATGAACGTTTCACCTGAATGTTTGGTTTAGAAGTTTAAATAGGGTTTACTAAATTGGTTTGATTCCCGAGTCTAGCACTACATAGTAGTTTCTTAAGCTCGTATAGAGCTGAAATGAATTAATGAAATGAATTAATGAGATGAATTAATGAATAATCCTACTGCAGTAAATGGACTGGAGTGTTCCGGAGCTCCGTGATGATGCCAGTGATCTCTGATCAAGACACTGGTAGATCCCACACATATTGAATGATAAGCTATCTAATAAAGAGTACTCACTGAAATGAATAAATGGGGATAAAAAGAATGGACACGAATGAATAGGAATGAAGGATTAGTATTTGTGTTTACAAATACAATGATTGCTTCCATTGGAAGAAATGAAACAAATCAAATACTATTGTAGTTGCCAATCTAGTACTTGTTATTGGTTGACTCCAATGTACAGGTCATTGATATTGTTCTGAATTGTCTAGAATTATGTAATTATTATGATGGATGATAGTATGTACTATCATAGATTTGTATATACATTGTTGAACCGTCGTGTTCACAGTGTTATTGATGACATTACAGGCCCAGTTACCCGTATCGGTCCTATAGAGGCCGTGCCGCCTGTAGAGAAGGCCAATCAAATTCCTCCAGGAGGTTGATTGAATGGACATAGATCGGAGGGTGAATGGATTAGAGCAGTTGGAAACATTTTGGAGATATTTCTGTTTAGTAATTTTGAATGTTAATAGATGTCACCTGCATTGTATTTGAATATGCAGTGGTTGACATAGTTAGGAAAATGAAATGTGTATGTTAGACTTTACTCTTAAGATAAGAGCTTATACTGTTGTAATTATTTCGTCAATGTATATATTCCGTAAAGATGTACATTGATAGGTTTGACTGTATGGTTATCCCTTGTGGATTTCGTTTTAACTTCGGTTAACTCAGAGTTTTCAGGAGTAAGTATGGAGATCGCGACTCGGGGTTTGTCTGGAGTGATTGTAATCTTGGGCCCGGGTCGTGACATACTTATTGTATGGTATCAAAGTTGAGTTAAAAAGAAAACTTAAAAGACTTAGAAAATGTAAGAGCGTTGTGAGGAACGATGAGTTGCGTACAAATCCACTCTTGGATTTGTGATTTATTGTTTTCACTATATGTGAAATGTATGTGATGGAAGGGTAGAGATGTGTATATTACCTTTCGTATTGTTTACAGCATGACGTTTGGATCAGGATTAGGGAATGATGACTTTATCGAGATTGTCGCACCCTCTCCTCCTATATCTGATGCTGATGCTATAATGACTGCTCTTCCGAAGTAGTTGGTAAGGAGCAATGGGCACAAGTGGCTATGCAAGCTCAACATAGGGAAGTAATGGCCAAGAGCCATGAAGCTCGAATGGGTATGCAAGCCCAAATGACTTCTATGTTGCAAGTTCAGAGCCAGATGCAGGCTCAACTACAGACTCAACCAGTACTGCCAGTCTAACGACATTATAATGTTGGGACGCAGGTGGTGGTACAATCTAAGGAAAATGATCCTAATATCCTGTATGAGTAGTTCAAGAAAAGGGGAGCCACTGAGTTCCATGGCACTGAAGATGTCATGAAGGATGATGAGTGGTTGGAATACATCAAAGATGTGTTTGGTACAATTGTCTGCAAGCAAAGGCAGAGAGTTTTGCTTGCCTCTTCCATGTTACGGGAAGTAGCAAAAACGTAGTGGAAGAGTGTCAACGATGCACTCTTAGTGGTGCCAGTTTCAGACATCTGGGAGACTTTCAAGCACCAGTTTCAGAGAAGGTTCGTTCCAGAGCATGTGCGACAGCAAAAGGAAGCAGAGTTTCTAAACTTGAAACAGGGTCAACTGATTGTGTCTGCTTATGTTCACATCTTCCTGCAGCTATCCAAGTATGCTACCGATCTGGTAGATACAGAGGCAAATAAAGTGAAGAGGTTTCTCAATGGCTTGAACCCAACGTATAAGAAGATGGTAATGGCATCGAATAAGCCCACTACATTTGATGATGCAGTTGATAGAGCGCACTGCGGAAGAAGTGCATAGAGAAGAAGCGGCCGAGAATGCAAAGAGGAATAGTAGTGGCACCACTAGCTCCTGGGTTAAGAGAGGAGGATAATTTAAGAATAAGAATAAGAAACAGAAGTTTTTTTGCAAAAAATGAGAATAAGCCAGTCTGTGAGACTTGTGGCAAAGCTCACAGGACTAAGTTGCACCGGAGGACTACCGGAGCCTGCCTAGTTTGTGGTCCTTTGGAACACAGAATGGCACAATAATTACAAATTTTAGTTAAAAGTTTTTGTGCTCTTATAGGGTTTTCATAGTAATATGCATGCATGTATGATTATTATTTTGTAGGAGCGCACAATAATTACAAATTCATAAAGGAAGGACTATAGCGAGTAACTCCTAAAAAAGAAGAAAAACGATTATAAATCTTTACAGTAAAAAAGAAGCATTCGTGCTTCTAATTGTATTTCATAATTGTTATATTATGATAGTTCCACCCGGGGCACTAGTCCTATTGGGTCAACGACCTTAGGTATGCCCATGTCAAGAAACGAAAAAAAAAGAGGACAAAAACCGGTATGTTCTTTGAGAAGTTTATAAAAAGAATACTCTGCTATATCTAATACCAAGATTAAATGCAAATAGTAGCTAAAAATTTCTAACTTTTAGGAGTCCTGAAACTTGAATATTTGATGGATGGAATATCAACGCGGTCTGAAATCAATGATAAAAGGGCGAAAATCGGATGGATCTTACAGCCTGAGTATTTTTCACCATTTTGTGGCCATCATTGCAATGGTTCGGAAAATGGAATTTTGGGTCCCAGTCACAAGTAACTGATGACGAAATCAAACTGTGTTTATTTAGGTCCCATCAGGTAGCTGGCTTTGTTTTATATCCATGTATCATTTTTGATGAAATAGAAATCTATTTACTATCCTATCCCCTCATGTAGTTGGTAAGGTGGCACCCCTCTTTCTTAAGGATACTTGAGAGGTGGAGCCCCTCTCCTCTGAGAGTTGCTTGAAAGGTGTCCCAAATTATGCTTCCTGTTTAAAATTTCAACACAGTCACTTGTCATTTCACAACATTGTTATCACTAATTAGAATCAACCATCAACTAAAATGTGGAAGAAACTACCTAATTTCACTTACAAGTGAATCATTTTCGCTCAATTCCACCTGCTAATACTACAGCCGACAATTGTTTAGACAGTGACGTTTGACCCTAATTTCAATCCAATCAGGGTCATATATTATACATACCACAAGAACAATTATGTATAAATTACATTACTATATATATATATATATATATTTTATCCATATCAATCTAATGATTTGTCCACCAATAATCTTTTATCAAGAGTACATGTACTGAATATAGATAACAGGGCCCTTTCTTCCTATCTAAGTCAGTTTTGGAGCATACATCTCCCTATACTTTGCCATATACCTTTTGTCTTTTAGGGTTATGTATTTATTTTTATCATTTAATTGTTTGTTATTCTTTATAAATTATCTTATTTACATTTAAAAAATAATTATTGTACATATTCCTCATGAGTTCCTCACCTGTCAACAAACATGCCCTCAAATCAAACAAATATGCTCTTAGAGAAAATATTACATAAATAAAACTCTCACTTTTATACAGAAGACACTTTTCTTCATAATCTTTCTTATCATGCAGCCAATGATACATCTATATTCACCAACACAAGATGAACATTTATTAATAATGAGTGCCAATTATACATTTCTTGTAGCTATAGCAGCAAGGTAAGAGTCCCTTACTTTCTGCAATTTGGCGATGACATCTTTCATCTCTTTTCGGGCTTTCGGGGACTCAGCCGAACATGATACACCTATTTTTGCCAATGAAACCAGGCACTCGTCATCATGCTACTAACTCTATTATTATTTTTATTGTGTCTGATGATTTCAATTTCTTCTGAGAGAAATCAACGATCTAGCGAATTGATGACGGCCGAGATCATCTTTAAACATATCATCAGAAGGTCTCTTTCCAGTGACCATCTCCAATAGAAGGATCCCATAGCTATACACATCTCCATATGTTGATGGGGTAGCACCCGTACCATATTCTGCAATTCATAAACCTCTCATTTTTAATAAACTTGGGCTAAAAGTATTGCTAGCGCAACTCATTTCTTTCTTTGTTTTTTTTTTTTCTTTGCTTCAGACAAAATGTTACATAGAAATAGAAAAAAAAGTAGGAAAACAAAAACACACAAAAACAAAAATTGAAAGAATAGATAAAAAAAAACCACCACGAAAGTGCAAGCGCTCCACTTGGGCTCGAGCCCGATCTTACTAGGTGAGAATTATAAAGAGTTTGGGTTGTCTCAGTTACCTCGAGCTAGGGCCTATTCAATTTGGTTGTACTTGAGATTTGCTCGTAAGGACACATCTTGCGCTTATATAATTAGACATATTATTATGCATACACAGATGATACATTATACATAATTAAAGGCTACATGTAACATGATATTATGGTACATATAATCTCAATATTGAATATGCATATATTATACTAACTTTATTAGGAAAAAAAAACAATGTGAATCTTACGCATAACTTATCTCGAGCTAGACCAAAAAAAAAAAAAAAAAGATAAAAAAGAAAAAAAAAGAAAAAAAAAAAGAAAAACACAATTGTCATATTTTTGAAACCATTATTCACTAGAGCTTTGTTTAGGTTTCGAACATTCAATGCTTCCTTATAAATAACTTCTATGTTTTCCATAAAAGAATACTAGTGTATCATATAATCGCTAACAAATTATCTGCCATGCTATTTTTCTGCATTCTTTTTATATGGAGCCCAGCAAAGTTACCCTCCAGTAGGAGTTGGGCCAACCTTTAGATTGCTCACATATAAAATAAGTAATTTTGCGTCACATTTTGTTCACAATCTTTTTATATGTGATCAATCTAATGGTGACTATCCTGCTTGGGGAATGACGTAATAATGGGGTGCTCAGTCCTTGGCGAACCGGGCCAAAGCTTGTCATTAATTGGGCATAATATTCTAGCCAAATAAAAGTTATGCCCAAGTTTAAAATTTGCAAAGTCTATATCTATGAATGCTTTTGTCTCTTTGAGCTAAATATTTCAGGCCAGTCAAGGCATTCAGGCATAAATAGGCACACACCAAGGCCTGATCAATTTGGCTATTGGGCTAGAAAACCAAGCCCAGATCCATTCCATGGACCTTACAAAATAGCTTCCAAATCTAGCTAAGGCATGTTGGGCTTGGGCTCGCCCAGCACGAGTGCCCCTAGCATACATTGTCAAGATTTTATAATTTGAGGTAACTTCAGGTCCATTTGGCATATATGAAGTACTTAAAAGAATAAAAATAGACTTATTTAAGTGCTAAAGATTAAAAGACTAGATTTAAGAATAGAAGTGTTACCTGGAGCAATATATCCAATAGATCCCATTGGAGCAAGCGAATTGGTCTGACACTGCGAATAATTGATACCTTCGGAAATGATCATTGCTAGGCCGAAATCACTCACATGTGCAACCATGTCATCATCAAGAAGAATGTTGCTTGGTTTTAGATCGCAATGAACTATTGGTGGTCGGCAATGATTATGAAGATATTCCAATGCACAAGCTATATCAATAGCTAGATTCAGCCTCTGAATAAGGTTTAAAATCTTCAACGGATGAAGCTCATTTGCACTTGGATGTAGCCAACCATCTAAACTCCCGTTAGGCATGTATTCAAGAACTAAAGCCTTGAAATCATTGCCACTAAAGTCAATGCTTGAGCAGACAGTGAAGATTTTGACAATATTCCGATGTTGAATGCTTCTCAAGGCTCTACATTCGGCTATGAAACTCTTAGAAGCTCTTTGCTGCTGTAATTTGAGAACCTTTATTGCAACAATCATCTCCATGCGATCTATGATTCCCCTGTAGATAGAACTATAACTTCCCACTCAGATCAAATTGGCAGATGAGAAGCCACTAGTTGCCCTAAAAGGCTCTGCATAAGTCACCCTTAAAAAATTCTCTCCCATGGAAAGTGTAGAAAGAAGTTTCTCCCTTGGCTTTTTTGACCGAACAACTGATACACATAGCAGAAGCAATGAAAAGAGAGCAGCGACACAACTATGATGATTACTTTCCGAGAATGTGGCTTTTTCTTGAAATCTTTTTTGCGGCATTGAGGCAATTGTAATTCGGAGATTCCACCACAAAGCTTGTTATTTCCAAGGATTGAAACTGCAGATGCATATTGAAAAATCCCTTGTTTTGGCAATTCACCCTCCAAATTGTTGAATGACAAATTCAAATATTCTAGAAAGGGAAGTAGCACCAAATCACCCGGAACATGCCCGGTTAAGTTATTACATGAAAGATCAAGCTCTTGCAGACCTTTTACATCGCCCAAGGAAGGAGGAATGCTTCCATGAAACAAGTTTTTTTTTTTTTTCACATAGAAGTATTCCAAATGAACACAAGTGCCAAGAGTGTCAGGAATTTCACCTTCATTGTTAGAGATATCTAGTCGGAAAATATTTTTCAATTTACCAATATCAGATGGCAAGAAACCAGTCAAATTATTCATGTCAATATAAAGCTCTAAAAGGGAGGGAATATCTGAAAATTCTTTAGGTATTGTCCCATTAAGATTATTGTCAGAAAGGTTTAAGTACTGTAGATGTTGACACTGTCCAAGACTCCTTGGAATGCTTCCTTGGAGATTATTTCTGCTCAATCCGAGGAAATATACTTGAGTGAGATTTCCAATGGGAATTGGAATTTTTCCTGAAAGTCTGTTTCCATCCAGAAAAAGAATTTGTAACTTATTAAGCTTCATAAGATGGATGGGAATAGTTCCTTCAAGAAGGTTATCGTCCATTATCAATGAAATCAAGTTGGCGAGATTCTCAATTCCTGGTGGGATGGCTCCTGAAATTTGGTTTCCACCTAGATGCATGCTACTCAGCTGAGTAGATAGATTAGCAATTGATTTGGGCAGTTTACCAATGAACTTATTCTGGTATAGAAATAATTCTTCTAAGACAGTACAATTGGTCAAGGAAGTGATGAAAGTGATTTCCTCATCCTTCTCACTAACAAGTTGGTTCTTACTTACCCCTAGCAATTGGAGTCCCTTTAGCCATCCTATACTCATCGGCACAGACCCACTGAGGTTGTTGTCACCAAGTGAGAGAATGAATAACCTTGAAGCATTGCCTAACGAAACTGGTATAGGTCCTATAAATTTGTTTCCACTGACATAAAGCGCTTCTAGTTTTGGAAGAAATAGGCCCAACTTAGGTGGAAGGCTCCCATATAGACGGTTTTGTCCAACACCGAGGACCCGAATCAATGAGAGATTATAAAGCGATTGCAAGATACTGCAGCTTCACTAGTTGGCCTAGTTCCTCCGGAATGCTTCCGTCCAAACTATTATCTACTAGATCGAGACCCTCAAGTGATGAAAGATTCCCCAAGGTTGGAGGGATGTGGCCTGAAAGCCTATTTCCCCTCAGACGTAGCCTATAGAGCTTTGGGAGAGAGCCCATGGCCATCGGGATTTTACCAACAAGGTCATTCCCCCAAAAGTCAATGATTCTAAGTTGCAAACATTGGGTCAGATTGTTGGGAATCTCTCCAACAAAAGAGTTATTGATGAACGAGAGTTCCCGAAGCCTAAAGAGCTTACCTATTTCTTGTGGAGTGCTGCCTTCCAAGTTGTTACCTGACAGATTGATAGCCCTGAGGAAGGAGAGGTTTCCGATGTGGGGAGACAAGGGACCTCTCAGGCTTTGATCAGTGAGGTGCAAGGTCTGGACCCTTTGAGGATGTCGTCTGCTACAAGTAACCCCACTCCACATGCAGAAATGGAAAGAGTTGTTCCAAGAGCTCAAGACTTTATTAGGATCATTTATCTTCTCTTTGAAAGCGAGTAGAGCCATTCTATCTGTCTCATTTCCCAAGTGGATCGTAGATTGAGCAGAGCACAACGAATTGATGAAACCCAGAAAGGTGGCAATAAAGAGAAGCATAGGAAACACTCCTGCACTCAGACTGACCTCCATTGTTTGTTTGCTTGTTTGTTTGTTGTTGGATTTGATAACCTGGTCAAACCCCCCAACTCCTCTATTTATATAGGCCTCCCTCGCACATTTGTTGGAATTAAAAAGAACCACATAACACTAAAAGATGCCACTCACACATCACTATTATATTATACTTATGGTGGGTCGATCAAGGGAAATTAGTGGTATATGCATATCACCGATCTTATCATTGTTTAGCATTGAAAGGGGCCTCAGGGGGCCACTTCTGATAAATAATTAACTTTATGTTACATGTGCGTTTTCATAACTAAAAGGAAAACTTCATCCCCCAAAAAAATTAGCCACATTGCGGACAGGTAGATCAAGGTGAATGTTTTTTTTTTTTTTCAATTGAGGCCAGAGAATTGAACAAAGTAGAGGTACCACTAGGCATTGGAGGGGCATAAAAGAATCTGAAATTTTCAAGTCCTCTCAGTTTCTACAGAATCATTGAATTGTGTGTGGGATTCTTAAAAATCTCACTCTTACTGAGAAGTCTCTTTGATCATTCATTCAAATGGATTGATTTATTTTTTTTTCTTTGTCTTGGTCTGGATCGTTTATTCAAATGGATTTTTTTTTTGGTTTGGTTTTAGATTTAGTGTCTTCTTGGGCGACAGATAAATCGTTGTCTGCTCAAGTTCTCTGCATAACGCGGAATTGGAGAAAGAGATTTGACCCGGACAGTATTTTTGTCTCTTTTAGGGCGGGAATCTGTCTTTAATTTGGGGTTTTTTTTTTTTTTTTTTTTGTGTATTTATGAAAAATCCCCTCGCCATAAAGTTATTTACAAACCCATTTGACCTCAAAAGGGTGATTGCAGTGGTGGACCCAAGATTTTTATATTGGTGGGGCTAAACTTTTGCTTAAGTTTGCTAACTTTTTTCACATTAAAAATACCAAATATGAAATATATTTCATTTTAAATAGATAAAACTTTTTTTAAGAGCTATTTGTATATACCCCTTTAAGGTTTGTAGGAATTTTAAATAGGCCCTTGAGGTTTTGGTATTTGCAAATAGGGCCCTATATTTTCATTCTAATACCTTCCGTGTCCCCAAAATCAATAGTCTTCCAACCACCATAGGCTTTTAGAGCAAAATGATACTTTTGTCCATTTTCTCCTTGTATGTAAAGTTTTAAAAGCTTGGGCTCAAATATTTTTTTTATAAAGCATGTACCATTATCAATTGCACTTAGTGGCATAGAATTACCCTACATAAATTCTCTTTTTTTTTTTTATATTATCAATACGGGACTTATTTCATTAAATTCAAATTGATCATTACGAAAATAAACATCTGTACTTATAACCGGTTATGATTTATCTAATCCATACATGACCTACTAATGGATTGATGAAAGTTTCAAAATATATGATTATACTTCATGTGTAGGGGGGTGTAAAAGAAATATTCGGAGAATGGGTATATGTAAAAAAAAATTATATATTAATTTTTAAAATTCGAAGTGCGGTGTTTGGCTCTATGTAAAAGAAATGTTAGGAGTAAGGGAAAATGTAAAAAATATATATAATAATTTATAGAATTTACGCGGGAAAGTGGGGAATTTAAACTGTTCTCAGATATGGGTGGGGGCTTCAGTCCCTAGGCCGTTGTACCTAGTTCCACCCCTGGTCATGTGCACAAGAGACTTATTGAGAGAAACTATTGAGACTTGAGATAAATTATTGGTATTTTTGTAAATAATAATATACTCATTTTTGTTTGATGGATGTAAGGGCAAAGCTGTCATTAATATAAAAATCCAACACAAATCTCATGGTGGCTGTCCATTCTTATTAGAAATATTGATTTTGGGGACATTAAAGGTATTAAAAAGAAAGGGCAGGGGTCTATTTACAAATACTAAAACCTCAGGGGCCAATTTACAATTCCTACAAACCATAGGGGGGTATATACAAAAAGATCTTTTTTTAATACTTAGATCTCTTGCCTAATTGAAGGGCCTTCCCACTGCGTCTCCCAAATTCAGGTGATTATCAATTTATCATCATTAAAACAACTAAGATAACATTTTCTTTAATCCTAGGTGTTTGGATGCATTGAAAAAGTGATTTGGGTGAGCACCTAATTACCCAATTTGGGTTCCCAAAGGGATTTTGTTTCGATCTAAGAAATTTGGTTGCTTGTACTTACCTAGCTCTAAAAATAATTACCTATAGTTGATCATGGGCCCATGACAAAGAAGAAAATCCGTCACTTAAATGTAACTAAAGTTATCCAAATATATGAACTATAAGGCTCGATTTATTTGTGAATTGAAGATTAATGTGTGCCTAATGGTGATTTGCTCATCTTCGGACTTGTAGATATGCTTAGATCAAGGGATTTAGAATTTCTGGGATTAAGGGTTTGAAATTAGGATTTGGAGATTAAGGGCTCATATTTAAGTATATAGTGATTGGGATTATACTAAATCTGACGAGGGAGGGAGATTGCTTTATTTATGGTTATTTCGTGAGAGAGAGTAACCACGAGTTGACCGGCAGCGAGAAGATTGATCGGCGCGAAGAGGATCTTGAACTCTCAGTGGAAAGAGGTTGTAAAAAATGAATAGTGTGAATAGGTTATGGTACTCTCAATTACCAAAGTTTTGTGATGCGGGATGATCACAAGATTTAGACATGAGGCGATTGTTTATTAGATATATGTGGGATAGGTTGGGCCCCTTTAAATTCTTGGCAATTTCAAAATCAACATGGGGCACCCGCCCCATGTCATATATGTGTGGGTCCGCCACTGGGTGACTAGGCGCTGAAGTGTCTTACAATGTTGACGCGGCAACTTGGTATTGGTCCACTCATGGGAACCTTATCATGGACCTTTGGGGTTGTTTGGGTAATTCACCCATTTGACTGATGTGAAGACTCAATTTAAGAGACATGAAGAAGAGTCGCATAAAAAAAAAAAAAAATTTGAAAACCGCATCTTTTTTTAAAATTGAAAAGTAATTCTCTCATTTTATTAAATGAAAAAAAAGATATTTCTATTTTGGGGGTTTTACACACAAAAAAAAAAAAAAAAACTTGCACCAAGTAGAGAATCCGTACAGAAAAACTAACTTTTTTTACCCTTTTTTTTTTGTGTGGTCGCTATCAACTTTCATTTTTTGTGTTGAGGGTCGACGAAGACCCTCGCTGTAACAAGTGACGGTCGCCGTCGACCCTGAGCAGGCATAAACTCATCTTCTTCTTTCTTCCCCTCTTTCCCAAACCCAATCCAATGATGGAGAAGTCTTTCTGCTCTTCTTTGAAAATAACCCATTCTGCTACCATTTATTACAATTTGAGAGTATAAGTTTCTCAAATTTTAATTGGTTCCCTTTTTCAAGGAGCCATCTTCCCTCACCCGAGGGCTCTCTTACCTCTTCCGATATCTCCTTCCCTCATCTGAGAGCTTGATGAGATCTCACCCCATTAGATGGGGTACCAAAAAAATTTGTTCAGTTTTTTAGTTCCTTTCGTCTCCTTAGCATTTTCTATTTTAAAAGTAGTCAAAAATCAAGGAAGGAAAGGAAAACGAAGATAAAAAATATGACCATCAGTGGGAGGTATGTATCCTCACAAAATCATTACTACTTGTTCGATACGGCAAGACATGTGAAAAAAAAATGTTATCTTTCAAATTACTTTTAGGCCCAACCCTACTAGACTTTAGTGGAGTAATAATACCAGATTTTTTAACTCCATGGTTCTAACTTTGACTGCCTAAAAGTAATTTGAAAGAAAACATTTTTTTTTCACATGTCTTGCCGCATTGAACAAGTAGTAATGATTTTGTGAGGAAACATACCCCACACTGATGGTCATTTTTTTTTATCTTCGTTTCTGTTTTCCTTCCTTGATTTTTGACCACTTTTAAAATAGACAATGCGGCTGAAAAATTGAACCAATTTTTTTGGTACCCCATCAAGCTCTCGGGGTGAGGGAAGGAGACATTGGCAAAAGTAACAGACCTCTCTGGTGAGAAAAGGTGGCTCGCTGGAAAAGGGAACCAATTAAAAATTGAGAAAATTACTCTCCCAAATTGCAATAAATGCTAGCAGAATGGGTTATTTTCAAAGAAGAGCGGAAAGACTTCTCCATCATTGGATTGGATTTAGGGAAGAGAGGAAAAACGAAGAAGATGGGGAGTTTATGCATGCTCAGGGTCGATGGCGACGCCCACTCCCTCATCACAGAAAATGAAGGTCAATAGCGACTAAAAAAAGAAAGAAAAAAAGGTAAAAAAATGTAGTTTTTCTGTATGGATTCCCTGTTTAGTACGAGTTTGATTAAAATACCTTGTTTGGTGCACTGGCCATGTATAGTAATTTTTTTGGTAAAATCCCCTTCTTGCTTTCGCTCACATGGAAAGAGAAGAAAAAACCTAATAAATACAAGAGAGAGAGCGGCTCACCAGAACATAGGGGATCAACCAAGCCCAGCCGTCACCAGTCCAATCAGTAAAAAATTGGATTTTAAACCTGTTTTAGGTTCCGATTAATAAATGAATTCGGGTTTGGAATCCAATTTAGACACTGATTTATAAACAGGTCCTATTCAAGATCCATATAGATCCTGATCCATGGACCCGGTACTCGGCATATGAGATTTTAAGATGTAAAATTGCAGCTCAAAATTAACTTTAGTTTGACATTTTAATGTTTAATCATAAAGATGGTGGACTTGATGCATTGCTGCAAATTGAATGATATCTTTATTTAAAAAAAAAAAAAAAAGGTGAAAAGAAGCCGTAATCAATTTTGGAACTAGATACCTTTGTCTAGTCAGGCGTCGTTTTGGAGACGAATAAAGTCCCCGAGTCAAAACCAATTTTGATACCTAAACCGTCATTTAAAAATAGTTGTCAATCCCGATCCAATATGGTTCTATTCCCTAATTGACCCGTTTGCATCCCTACATACGGCCAGCACGAGCAAGGTCCAGTCGCTGACATAAGCACAATGAAAAGATGCTGACGCAAGGAGGGTGACATCAGCGGTGCAGAAAAAAACGAAAGTCAACTAAGGCCTAAACAACCAATTATTCGTTCAATTCAGGTTCCCTTCAATGGCTAAGATTGTGTGCTAGAATGGCAACCATCAAGACATGGCCCACTAGGGTGACATCAACGCTCACACCTAAATTCTTTTGTTGTTGTTCCCTTCGTTGGTTTTATTATAAGTTTATTTACCAAAAATACCTTTTTTGAACATTAACGCTTGTTAGACTTTATTTACGATATATTCGTGAAACTAATTATATTTTTAGAATGTTAACTCCTATCAATATTATTGCTTCTATTCCTTCTTTTACTTTTTCATGCTTATGCATTGTTGTTGTTGTCATTTACTAGCTGTTTCTTATTATGTGATAAATCACTCATTGTGTTTATTCTGTAGTTGGTCTTTTACGTAGAGTTTAATCATATAATTTTTTTTATTTTTAATAGATGAGAACTTAATTTAAATTAATTTTTATTTATATTTTCTATTTATTTTGTACATACATTATTGGTAGGCATATCCGTGCTTAGCACATTACGCAGAAATATTTGAAATATAAGTGGTAAACCAAAATTTCGTGATTCATAATGAGTCAGGTTGAGTAAACGCAAGCTTTGGATACGCTAAAGTAGTTTTTTTTTTTTTTTTTCTGCACAACAATACTAATGATCAACAAAAATTACTAGAAAAATTAAGCAAACTGAAATGACATTGATGATTTATGATGTTGAGTCACAAAAAGCAAGTGGCAATGTTAATGAACTCGCCGGGCTAAAGCCTAATTTCATAACTTTTTTTTTGCTACAGATAAAGAGTTACATAGCAACAGTGAGAAAAAAAATCCGTAGGGAAAGAAGCAGACACAAAAACAGAAATTGAAAGAATAGATCAACCCAAAAAACACCACGAAAGTGCGAGCACTCCCACCTGGGCTTGACCTAGTTTTGCCATGTGGAAATTAAAAAGAGCTTGAGTTTTCTCAGTTGGCTCACAAGCTGACCTTGAGCTAGATCATATTCAATTTGGTTGGACTCGAGCTTTGCTCATTAAGGACTCAGTTTGCACTTGGCTTGGCCTGTACAATTTTGTATTATATATGCCTATATATACAAACACATGATACATTATACATAGGCGAAGACTACATGTAGATACATGCAAACATAACAGGGTCTACTTCTACGTTACTGGTCTTGTAGACCGGAATGGGATTGCAAGCTGGGTTTCATGGGGTGGGTGTGTTATATATATCTATGAACTTAACTTTACAGTAAAGTAAAAATGTAGCATTCATTGCATGCGTGTTGCATATGAGCCTCTACAGTAGATCGAATGGGCTTTTCTCGAATTGAATTGGCCCCTCTTAAAAAAGACTTTAAAAGACTCCTAAAATTATGCGTAGACTTTGGTTAAGGTCGTGACATAGCGTGACTCGCTTGCAGACTACTAAAACTAAAATTAAAAAATAAGACAGATCTTTCCTGGATTTTGTGAATTTTTTATTTAACTATCGGAAGGAAAAGAGCAAATCTTAGAGAAAATATAACATAAATAAAACTGCCACATTTATACCGAACACACTTTTCTACATAATCTTTCTTATTATGGCAGCCAATTATACTTTTACATTTGCCAACACAAGAGGAACATTTATTAATCATGAGTGCTAATTATACATTTCTTGCAATTGTAGCAGCAAGGTAAAAGTCCCTAACTTTACTCAATTCGGCGACCGCATCTTTCATCTCTTTTCGGGCTTTTGGGGACTCAGCCGAACATGATACACCTATTTTCACCAATGAAACCAGGCACTCGTGCATCATGCTGCTAACTATGTTGTTATTTCTATTGTGTCTGATGATTTCAATTTCTTCCGGGAGCAATCGACGATCTACGATATCCATTACACTTTCAGGCAATGCCATCTTAGCAAATTGATGAAGACTGAGATCATCTTTAAACATATCATCAGAAGGTCTCTTTCCGGTAACCATCTCCAGTAGAAGGATCCCATAGCTATACACATCTCCATATGTTGATGGCTTAGCACCCGTACCATATTCTGCAATTCATAAACATCTTATTTTTAATAAGCAAGGGCAAAAAGTTCTGCTAGCTCAACTCATTTCCTCCACAATCCCAATCTTAGTTACGCAGAAATATGTGAAATATAACTAGTAAAACCAAAATCTTATGAATCATAATGAGGCAGGTTGGGCAATGTCTAACTTAGGATATGAGAAAGTAGGCTTGAGCCCAATTTCTTTCTTTCTTTATTTATTTGTCCTTTTTGTCTACAGAGAAAGGGTTACATAACAACAGAAAATAATAAACAAACACAAAAGCAGAAATTGAAAGAGCCCCAAAAAAAAAAACACCATGAAAGTGCAAGCGCTCCATTGGGCATTAGCCCAATTTCACTATGTGAAAACTAAAAAGAGATTGAGTTGTCTCAGTTAGCTCACAAGCTGACCTCGAACTAAGGCCCATTCAATTTGGTTGGACTTGAGCTTATCTTGGACACAGCTTGCGCTTACACACATATGATACATTACAGTTATGTGTTTAATATTATGGTAACATGATATTATGGTACTACATACAATTTTAATACTGAATATGCATATACTATATATATAATTTTATTAGGGATAAAAAAATAAAGTGAAGTTTAAGCATAACTTGACTAGAGCTAGATTTGCCAAGTATACTACGATGATGGTCTATCATTTTCTATTACATTTTAAAAGATAGAAAACCAATCCACCACCATCACCTTCTCTAAAAACACAACCAGTCATCAATCCCTAATTTAGCGGTCCTCATTGGCCGGCCCAGCTCGAGCCTGATCCGGGCCTACCCTGCTTTGTGCCAGGCTTGAATATGTAATTAGGGCTCGATTAATAATGGGGCCGAACTTGGATTAAATGATGGAAAACCATAGCCTAGCCCGCTTGTGTAAGAAATGCATGCAATTTAATTTAATTTAATTAGTGCTCTAATGCTCACAAAAGTGAAGAAAGCCCAGTTCAGCTCAGCCTGATTGATTAAATGGGCGGGCTTGGGCCTAAGTTTTATGGCCTGTGTAAGGCTTGGTGTAGGCATGGGCTAGTGTTTCTAAAGCTGGGTTGGGCCTGGATATGCCTTAGCCTGGCCAATGAACACCCCTACCCTAATTGTAGCTTTATAACATAAGCAGCGAGTGGGCGCTTCGCATCTTCCAGAGCAAGAGAGAAAGGGTGACCAGAGAAAAAAAAAGAAAAAAAAGACACACAATTGTCATATTTTTGAAACCATTATTTCCTAGAGTTTTGTATAGGTTTCAGACTTTCGGTGCTTCTTTATAAATAACTTCAATGTTGTCTATAAAAGCATAATTAGTGTAAAATAATCTTATCTAAAATACCATTTTTCTACACTTGTTTTATAAGGAGCCTAGCAAATTACCCTTCAATAGGAGTTGGGCCCACCTTTAGATTGCTCATATATAAAATAAGTAATTTTTTGTTCGGAAACTTTTTATATGTGATCAATCTAATGGTGATTATCCTAATTGGAGAATGAATATAATATAATGGGCTGTTCATTCCTTGGCTAAGCTGGCCAATGCTTGTCATTGGGTCCAAAGTCTATACGAATGCTTTCCCTTTCCACTGCATATTTGAGGTCAGTCAAGGCATTTAGGCATAAATAGGGCCTAGGCCTGATCGATTAAACTATTGGGCGAGAAAACCAGGCCGAGGTCCATCCCATGGAGCTTACAACACAGCTACCAAATCTAGCTAAGGCATGGTGGGCTTGGCCTTGCCCAGCACGAGTGCCCCTAGCATAGAGTGTCCAGATTTTATTTGAAGTTAATTCTTATAGACTTGAGGTCCATTTGGCATATATGATATATGAGGTAATAGAAAGAATAAAAAGACTTCTGCAAAGTGCTAAAGATTAGAAGACTAGATTTAAGAATAGAAGTGTTACCTGGAGCAATATATCCAATGGATCCCATTGGAGCAATCGAATTGGTCTGACACTGTGAATAATTGATACCTTCGGAAATGATTGTTGCTAGGCCGAAATCACTCACATGTGCAACCATGTCATCATCAAGAAAAATGTTGCTTGGTTTTAGATCGCAATGAACTATTGGTGGTTGGCAATGATTATGAAGATAATCCATTGCACAAGCTATATCAATAGCTAGATTTAGCCTCTGAATAAGGTTTAAAATCTTCAGCGGATGAAGCCCAAATCACCCGAAACATGCCCGGTTAAGTTATTACATGAAAGATCAAGCTCCTACAGACCTCTTAAAGCGCCTAGGGAAGGAGGAATGCTTCCATGAAACAAGTTTCCTCTCATATAGAGGCATTCCAAATGAACACAAGTGCCAAGAGTTTCAGGAATCTCACAAGATAGTTCATTGTTACTGATATCTAGTTGGAAAAGATTTTTCAATTTACCAATATCAGATGGTAAGAAACCAATCAAATTATTCATGGCAATATCGAGCTCTAAAAGGGAGGGAATATCTGAAAATTCTCTAGGTATTGTCCCATTAAGGTTATTGTCACTAAGATGTAAGAGCTGAAGATGTTGGCACTTTCCAAGACTCATTGGAATGCTTCCATGGAGATTATTTCTACTTAATCCGAGGAGATATAATTGAGTGAGATTTCCAATGGGATTTGGGATTTTTCCTGAAAGTTTGTTTCCATCCAGAACAACGTATTGCAACTTATTAAGCTTCATAAGTTGGATTGGAATAGTGCCTTTGAGAAGATTATTCTCCATGCGCAATGAAATCAAGTGGGCAAGATTCTCAATTCCTGATGGGATGGCTCCAAAAATTTGGTTTCCACCTAGATGCATTATACTTTGCTGGGTAGAGAGATTAGCAATTGAGTTAGGCAATATACCACTGAACTTATTATGGGATAGATGTAATTTTTCTAATACACTACAATTGGTCAACGAAGTGATGAATGTGAATTCCTCATCCTTCTCACTAACAAGTTGGTTATAAGATCCCGTAGCAACTTGAGGCCCTTCAGCCATCCTATACTCATTGGCATAGACCCACTGAAGTTGTTGCCACCAAGATCGAGAATGAATAAATTTGAAGCATTGCCTAATGAAACTGGTATAGGTCCTGTAAATCTGTTTTCGCCGACATAAAGCTGCTCAAGATTTGGAAGAAATAGGCCTAACTCAGGTGGAAGGCTCCCATATAGACAGTTTCTTCCAACACTATAGACCCGAATCAATGAGAGATTATAAAGAGTGTGGGGAATTTCACCCAAATACTTATTACCATCGATAGTTAGATATTGCAGCTTCACTAGTTGTCCTAGTTCCTCGGGAATGCTTCCTTTCAAACTATTCTCCATTAGATTGAGAGCCACAAATGATGAAAGATTCCCGAAGGATGGAGGGATGTGGCCTAAAAGCCTGTTTCCCCCAAGACGTAGCACATGGAGCTTTGAGAGAGAGCCAATGGTCACTGGAATTTTACTAACAAGGTCATTCCCAAAAAAGTCTATGATTCTAAGTTGCTAACATTGGGTTAGATTGTTGGGAATCTCTCAAACAAAAGAGTTATTGATGAGCGAGAGTTTCCGAAGCCAAAAGAGCTTACCTATTTCTTGTGGAATGCTGCCTTCCAAGTTGTTACCTGACAGATTGATAGCCCTAAGAAAGGAGAGGTTTCCAATGTGGGGAGACAAGGAGCCCCCCCACCCCCCAAGGCTTTGATCAGTGAGGTTCAACATCTGAACCACGATGTTGTCTGTTGCAGGTGACTCCACTCCACATGCAGAAATGGAGAGAGTTGTTCCAAAAGCTCAAGAATCCATTAGGATCATTAATTATCTTCCCTTTGAAAGCTAGTAGAGCCATCCGATCCGTCTCATTTCCCAAGTGGGATGTAGAATGAGCAAAACACAACGAATTGATGAAACCCAGAAAGGTGGCAATAAAGAGAAGCATAGGAAACACTCCTCCACTCAGACTGACCTCCATTGTTTGTTTGCTTGTTTGTTTGTTTTTGGATTTGCAAAGCACACTCCCTCACAAACACATTTGTTAGAAGTAAAGAGAACCACATAGAAGTAAAAGATGCCACTCAAACATCACTATTATATTTATTAGGGGTGTAAAAAAAAACCGAAAAACCGTCTAACCGATCCGAACCGAACCGAACCGCGGTTAATAACCGTGTTTCACGGTTCGGTTACGGTTACGGTTTTTTAAATCGAAAAACCGCGCTTCACGGTTCGGTTACGGTTTTTATCTCGACTCACGGTTATTAACCGCGGTTAACCGTTAACCACGGTTCAGTTAACCGTATTCCCAAAACACACGGTTAACCGAACCACTTCGCTAATAAGAAAAAAACTTAAGGGCCTAAATGTGATTTTTTTTTACAGTAACATATTATGCCATTCTCTAACTATGATTTTTTTTTTCACAATAAATTTGATTAATAAACGACAAAATTTTCATAAAATTTTTTAAGTGACAATTAACCGTAACCGAACCGTTAACCACGGTTCGGTTTTTAACGGTTCGGTTACGGTTACGGTTTTTAAAAATCAAAAACCATGAAACACGGTTCGATTAACCGTTTTCCCAAAAACCACGGTTAACCGAACCGTTACACCCCTAATATTTATGGGTCGGTCAAGGGAAATTAGTGGTGTATGTGTGTGTGTATATATATATATATATATATATATATATATATCACCTTATCGTTGTTTTCTTTGGTGCTTGGCACGCTGAGTGGACCAATACCACGTTTCCACGTCAGCATTGAAAGACACCTCAGGGCCCACTTCTATGGGTTAATTTGCAATGCATGAAATAATTAACTTTATGCTACAAGTGGGATTTCGTAACTAAAAAAAGAACCTCATCCCCAAATAAAATTATTAACAAACCCATCAAAAGGGTGACCGGGCGCTGAAGTGTCTTACAGTGTTGCGTGGCAACTTGGTATTGGCCCACTCAGGGGAACCTTATCACGGACCCTCGGGGTGTTTGGGTAATTCATTTGTTGACTGATGTGAAGGTCTTCAATTTAAATTTAAGAGACCTGAAGAGGAGCAATTTAAGAGACCTGAAGATGAGTCATATAAAAAAGTAAAAAATCATAAAAACCACGTCTTTTTTTTTTTTTAAGTAAAAAAAGTAATGTTCTCATTTTATTAAATGAAAAAAGAAATTTATCTTTTATAAATAATAAAAGGAAAGATCTCAAATAAGGCCTTAGGTTTTTACATTATTTTAAAAAAGGACATAAGTTTCAAAAATATTCAAATTCGTCCATAAGATTTCCAAAAAAAACTCAATGGATATCCATCCATTTAAAGCTTTTTTTGATAAAACTTTCCTTCAAATCTTGTTAAAAACACAAATTACACTTCATTGAGGAAAAAGTCTCATTCACTTCCTCTATATTTTTCTCATTTCCTTTACCGGCGCCCCCACGGTGATAAAAGACAGCCAACATCCCTACGGTGATTAGCTGTATGTAGTGGTTATTGGAACCACGCAATTGCTTTAAATGAAGCGTAATTTGAGTACTTTAAAATTTTTGAGAGAAAACTGTCATTAGAGAGTACATTTAAATGACTAAATATCTTTAATTGAAAACTTACTGAAAAACTCAAAAACTAATTTGAATGGCTTCAGAACATGTGTCTTTTGTTGAAATAAGGAAAAAACTTAGGATATTATTTGAAATAAGGCTAATGATATTTTCTATGAAAAAAGTCAAGAGAGGATATTAGCAAAACCTATGGCATTTCCATATCAATCAATTCATGCAGTTTAGAGGGGCTGCTCATTGATTTGTAGTCTTTTGCAGATGGGTGGAAGAGCGTGTCATGGGTTCTTTAATGTGATGTAATATGTAACTGTCAATCACATGGGAAGAGAGGAAAAAAAATTAAAAAATACAAGAGAGAGAGGGGCACACCCGAACGTGTGGGGATCAACCAAGCCCAGCTGTCATTGTGCATGGAACCCACACGGTTTTGGGTTTTCCGCAGGTCAAGTCAAGCGGATCCCACCACTGATCCACAAGGCACGCCCCTAGAAATGCAAATGGATATCCAATTCTCCTATTTTTTATAAAGGATTTGGAACTTGTTTTGGGTTCCGATTCATAAACGGAATTGGATTCGGAACTCAATTTAGGCTCTAATTCATAAATGGGTCCGGGTCCAGATCCATATAGATTTTGGCCCATGGTCCAGGGACTTGGCATACGAGACTTTAAGATGGAAAATTGCAGCTCAAAATTAACTTTGGCCAGACATTTTTATGTTTAATCTTAGATATGGTAGACTTGATGCATTGCTACAAGTCGAATGATATTCTTATTTTAAGCTAAAAAACAAAAGTGAAAAGAAGTCATAATCAGTTTTGGAACTAGATCCCGTTCATCTAATCAAGCTTGGTTCCGGAAATGAATCCAGGTCCTCTTATTGAAACCAAGTCTGAAATCCGAGTCAAATTCGGTTCTGAAACCAGAACAGTTATTTAGAAATAGTTACCAGTTCGGGTCTAATATGGTTACAATTAGGGTAGCAAATGGGACGGTTCCGGATTAGAACCATAGTAGATTTGGACCGAGAACCGTTATTTATGGACCCGTTTTTAAATAACGGTTCCGGCTTCTGATCCGGTTTTAAACTGGAACCAGACCCGGTTTCAATAAGAAAACCCAGATCCGGTTCCAGAACCAGATCCACCTAAAGGACGCAAATCTAGTTCTAAAATTGATTTTATTTTCTCTTTATTCTTCATTTTTTCTTAAAATAAGCATATCATTCAACTTATAACAGTGCATCAAGTCTACAAAATCCGGTACTATACATAAGAATGCACAAAAAAGAGTTGGTTTTAAAGTACAAATTACAATATCAAATACTCATATGCTGGGTCCAGAGTCAGAACCTATATGGACCCGTTTATCAATCGGAACCTAAATTAGGTTCCGGACCTAGATCAGTTTATAAATTGGAACCTAAAATAGGTTCCAGACTTGGTTTTTTGTGGGTCAGAACTTCTGGATAATTGGAGAATCGGATATCTGTTTGCAACCTTAGTTACAATAGACCCGTTTGATTCCCTACATACCGCCAGCACCGGCAAGGTCCAATCACTGACATAAGCATAATGCAAAGATGTTGATGCAAGGCGAGTGACATTAGCTGCGCGGAAAAAAATGAAGGTTAACTCAGACATTGGGGATCATCGGCCATTGAATTGACCCTAATTTCAATCCAATCATGGTCATGTATTATTTATACCATGGGAACAATTATGTATACATTACATTACTATATATTTTATGCATATCAATCTAATGGTTTGTCCACCAATAAACTTTTATCAAGGGTACATATACAGAACGTAGATAACATGGCTCTTTCTTCCTATCTAAGTCAGTTTTGTAGCATATATCTCCTTGTACTTTGCAATAAACCTTTTGTCATTTAGGATTATTTATTTTGGGAGATGCTCCTATGAGAGACACTCTCACCAACTTGGTGAGAGATGGGTGGGGGCCCTGTTTGTGTAAAAAATGCATGCAATTTAATTTAATTAGTGCTCGAATGCTCACAAAAGTGAGAAAAGCTCGGTTCAGCTCGGCCTGATTGATTAAATGGGTGGGCTTGGGCCTAAGTTTTATGGCCCGTGTAAGGCTTGGTGTAGGCATGGGCTAGTGTTTCTAAAGCTGGGTGGGGCCTGGATATGCCTTAGCCCGGCTAATGAACACCCCTACCCTAATTGTAGCTTTATAACATAAGCAGCGAGTGGGCGCCTCGCATCTTCCAGAGCAAGAGAGAAAGGGAGACCAGAGAAAAAAAAAGACACACAATTGTCATATTTTTGAAACCATTATTTCCTAGAGTTTTGTATAGGTTTCAGACTTTCGGTGCTTCTTTATAAATAACTTCAATGTTGTCTATAAAAGCATAATTAGTGTAAAATAATCTTATCTAAAATACCATTTTTCTACACTTGTTTTATACGGAGCCTAGCAAATTACCCTTCAATAGGAGTTGGGCCCACCTTTAGATTGCTCATATATAAAATAAGTGATTTTTTGTTCAGAAACTTTTTATATGTGATCAATCTAATGGTGATTATCCTAATTGGAGAATGAATATAATATAATGGGCTGTTCATTCCTTGGCTAACCTGGCCAAAGCTTGTCATTGGGTCCAAAGTCTTTACGAATGCTTTCCCTTTCCACTGCATATTTGAGGCCAGTGAACGCATTTAGGCATAAATAGGCCCACACCTAGGCCTGATCGATTAAACTATTGGGAGAGAAAACCAGGCCCAGGTCCATGGGGGTCTATCCCATGGAGCTTACAACACAGCTACCAAATCTAGCTAAGGCATGTTGGGCTTGGCCTTGCCCAGCACGAGTGCCCCTAGCATAGAGTGTCGAGATTTTATTTGAAGTTAATTCTTATAGACTTGAGGTCCATTTGGTATATATGATATATGAGGTAATAGAAAGAATAAAAAGACTACTGCAAAGTGCTAAAGATTAAAAGACTAGATTAAAAAACAGAAGTGTTACCTGGAGCAATATATCCAATAGATCCCATTGGAGCAAGCGAATTGGTCTGGCAGTGCGAATAATTGATACCTTCATAAATGATTGTTGCGAGGCCGAAATCACTCACATGTGCAACCATGTCATCATCAAGAAGAATGTTGCTTGGTTTTAGTTCGCAATGAACTATTGGTGGTTGGCACTGATTATGAAGATAATCCAATGCACAAGCTATATCAATAGCTAGATTTAGCCTCTGAATAAGGTTTAAAATCTTCAACAGATGAAGCTCATTTGCACTTGGATGTAGCCAACTGTCTAAACTCCGGTTAGGCATGTATTCAAGAACTAATGCCTTGAAATCATTGCCACTTATAAGGTCGAAGGTTGAGTAGACAGTGAGAACTTTGACAATATTCCGATGTTGAATACTTCTCAAGGCTCTACAATATTCGGCTCTGAAACTCTTAGAAGCTCTTTGCTTCTGTAATTTGGGAACCTTTATTGCAACAATCATCTCCATGCGATCTATGATTCCCCAGTAGACAGAACCATAACTTCCCACACCGATCAAATTGGTAGATGAGAAGCCATTGGTTGCTCTAAAAAGCTCCGCATAAGTCACCCTTAAAAAAATTCTCTCCCATGGAAAGTGTAGAAACAAGTTTCTCCCTGGGTTTCTTTGATTGAACAACTAATAAACAAAGCAGAAGAAATGAAAAGAGAGTACCAACAATAGCAGTTGAGATGATTACTTTCCAAGAAATTGGCCACTCTTTCTTGAAATCCTTTTTGGGGCATTGAGGCAAGTATAATTCCGAGACTCCAACACAAAGCTTGTTATTTCCAAGGACTGAAAATGCAAATGAATTTTGAAAATTCCCCTGTTTTGGCACTTCACCCTCCAAATTGTTGAATGACAAATTCAAATACTCTAGAAAAAAAGTTGCACCAAATCACCCAAAACATGCCCGGTTAAGTTATTACATGAAAGATCAAGCTCTTGCAGACCTATTAAAGCGCCTAGGGAAGGAGGAATGCTTCCATGAAACAAGTTTCCTTCCATATAGAGGTATTCCAAATGAACACAAGTGCCAAGAGTTTCAAGAATTTCATCATACCGTTCATTGTTACTGATATCTAGTTGGAAAAGATTTTTCAATTTACCAATATTAGATGGTAAGAAACCAGTCAAATTATTCATGGCAATATCAAGCACTAAAAGGGAGGGAGTTTCTGAAAATTCTTTAGGTATTGTCCCATTAAGGTTATTGTCACTAAGATGTAAGGGCTGCAGATGTTGGCACTTTCCAAGACTCCTTGGAATGCTTCAATGGAGATTATTTCTACTTAATCGGAGGAGATATAATTGAGTGAGATTTCTAATCGGATTTGGAATTTTTCCTGAAAGTTTGTTTCCATCTAGAACAACGTTTTGCAACTTGTTAAGCTTCTTAAGTTGAATTGGAATAGTACCTCTGAGAAGATTATTCTCCATGCGCAATGAAATCAAGTGGGCAAGATTGTCAATTCCTGATGGGATGGCTCCAAAAATTTGGTTTCCACCTAGATGCATTATATTCAGCTAGGTAGAGAGATTAGCAATTGAGTTGGGCAATATACCACCGAACTTATTATAGGATAGATGACATTATTCTAATACACTACAATTGGTCAACAAAGTGATGAAAGTGAATTCCTCATCCTTCTCACTAACAAGTTGGTTAGAAAATGCCCATAGCAACTTGAGGCCCTTTAGCCATCCTATACTCATTGGCATAGACCCACTGAAATTGTTGTCACCAAGCGAGAGAATGAATAACCTTGAAGCATTGCCTAATGAAACCGGTATAGGTCCTGTAAATTTGTTTCCACTTACATAAAGCTCTTCGAGTTCGGAAGCAATAGGCCCAACTTAGGTGGAAGGCTCCCATATAGACGGTTTTCTCTGACACCAAGGACCCGAATCAATGAGAGATTATAAAGAGTGTAGGGAATTTTACCCAAACACTTATTACCATTGATTGCAAGATATTTCAACTTCACCAGTACTTGACCTAGTTCCTTGGGAATGCTTCCGTCCAAACTATTGCCCATTATATCGAGAAACACAAGTGATGAAAGATCCCTGAGCAATGGAGGTATGTGGCCTTGAAGCATGTTTTCACTAAGACTTAGCAGATAGAGCTTTGAGAGAGAGACAATGGCCATCATAATTTTACCAACAAGGTTATTACTTCTAAATCTTAAGATTCTAATGGCCATCATAATTTTACCAACAAGGTTATTACTTCTAAATCTTAAGATTCTATGTTGCAAACATTGGGTCAGATTGTTGGGAATCTCTCCAACAAAAGAGTTATTGATGAGCGAGAGATTCTGAAACCTAAAGAGCCGACCTATTTCTTGTGAAATGCAGCCTTCCAAGTTGTTACACAGATTGATAGCCCTAAAGAAGGAGAGGTTTCCGATGTGGGGAGACAAGGAGCCCCTCAAGCTTTGGGCAGTGAGGTTCAAGGTCTGGACCCTCTGAGGATGTCGTCTACTACATGTGACTCCACTGCACATGCAGAAATGGAGAGAGTTATTCCAAGAGAGCCATTCTATCTGTCTCGTTTCCCAAGTGGATTGTAGGTTGAGCAGAGCACAACAAATTGATGAAACCCAGAAAGGTAGCAGTAAAGAGAAGCATCGGAAATACTCCAGCACTCACACTAGCCTCCATTGTTTTTTTATTTGTTTTTATAGCCAATGGACTGCATTAAATGCCTCCCTCAGCACTCACATTTGTTAGAAGAAAAGACAATGCATAACAGTAAAAGATACTTGGAACGCTGAGTGGACCAATAAAACATTTCCGCGTCAGCATTGAAAGACACCTCAGGGCCCACTTCTGATGGGTTAATTTGCAATGCCATGAAATAATTAACTTTATGTCACAAGTGGGTCTTCGTATCTTAAAAAAAAAAAAAAACCTTCATCCCCAAATAAAAAGCCACATTACAGACAGGTAGATCAAGGTGCATGCTCTCTTTTCTTTTTTTTCGATTGAGGTCAGAGAATTAAACAAAGTAGAGGTACCAGGCATTGGAGGAGCATAAAAGAATTTGAAAATTTCAAGTACTTCTCTCAGTTTCTACAAAATCATTGAATTGTGTGAGATTCTAAAAAATCTCACTCTTATTGAGATTTAAGTCTCTTTGATCCTTCATTCAAATGGATTGATTTATTTTTTCTTTGTCTTGGCCTGGATCGTATATTGAGGGAAAACTGTCGTCAGGAAGTACCTTTAAATGACTAAATGTCTTTAATTGAAAGCTTATTGAAAAACTGAGGGACTAATATGAATGGTTTTAGAACTTGTGTCCCTTTTTGAAATAAGGCAAAAACTTAGGACCTTATTTAAAATAAGGTAAATGATATTTACTATGACAAAAGCTAGAGAATTTTACCAGAAAATACATCATACGTTGCACGAAATAGTGAAAACTATTTCCTAATGCACAAACGTGGTCCGTTAGGCATGGTTTTGTTTTTTTTTTTTTTGAACTTTGGGACCAACGACGCTAGTGTTGCTCCATTTAAGATGAAGTGACGCTAGCGTCACTCTTCCTAAATCACATAAAGACAGCGCATGAACATAGATCATTCCATCTCTAGATTTAGAAAAATTTTCCAACAGCCAATGCACGATTCAGAAAAGAGAGACGATCAAGTGGTTAAAGATGCAAGGCTTTGAATTCCATTTACCCGGGAGGTGGGGAGAGGGGGGGGGGGGGGGGGGGGGGGGGGTGTGGGACAACAACATTCTCTAGATCTCTTCGCATAAATAAGCACAATGAACTGATGTTGGAAGACCAAATCTCACTGATGTTATTGACTAATTAACTAAGAAAACAAAAAACACGAAGATGACATAACTGTTAATGAATGTTAATGGGCCAAAAGTAGACAATCACCTCCGAATTACTGACGAGCCTTCCAACCCCTACCTCACCCAAATTACAAACGCACAAGCATCAAGTTCAACTTCCACCGCACTAGCGTTGGATCAAAGACCAAGAGGTGTGACAGTGATAATTTTATGACTCTCACCAACTAAATCCACTTCCAGTCTGAGATGCCCAATGGAACCCACAAAATGGGTTAGTGACGAACTTCATCAAATGACTTGCCTTCTAATGCAACTAACTAAACCCAATGAGTGCAAGACTCTCTGTCGCCTGTCAAAGCATCTATTGGTCTTCTCCTTCCAAACAATAGATGAGCTGGATAGTGGAAAATGAATAGTGAAAAGTTAGATTCGGAGCAGGGAATATATAGCAAAAAGAGACGCTAGCGTTGCCCATGCTTTTATTGGGCGACGCTATCGTCCCTTGTAAAAGAAATGAAAAAAACAGAAGAAAACGTGGCGGGATGAATGATCTCGTGTGGTGGGAAATAGTTTTCACTATTTCGTGCAATGGCTAAATAGGATTCATTTTCCGGTAAAATCCTCCAAAAGCTAAGAGAGGATATTAGCAAAAACTTATGACTTTTTCATATCAATCAATTCAATGAACTGTAGTGGGATTGCTCGTTGATTTGTCGTCTTTTATAGATGGGAGGAAGAGTGTGTCATGGGTTCCTTCATGTGATGTAATATGTAAGAGTCATTCTATTGACACAAACCTTTTCTTTTCCCACACAGTAAATATTAAAAAAAACAAGGATTTTCAAATCTTGTGAGGGGTGGTCGGATCTGAAAATTCTAACAAATGAAAATTTCCATTTGTCCAAATCCTCAGGAATTTACAATTGCTAAATATGGATTTACCACAACTTTAGGGAAACCAAAAATCTTTTCCCTAAATATTTAATTGCCAAACATGACCTAAGCATCGGAAGGAATCTTGATTTTCAGTTATGGGGAATGGTTGTTGTTATTGACTCCCATCACCCTAAGAGGTCATTTTGAGGCCATTAAAAGGATAGTTATCATCACCTAATTTTGTAATGATATCTAGCGGGCTCTTACTTAGGGTCCTTTGTCTCTTATACATCAAATATGAAAATGGGATTTTTACGTGTAAATTTGCATACGAGAATTTTACAAGTTTAAACTTACACACGTGAAACACACAATAGCATGTTTATTTGGAAAGCTCCATTTTCACATGAGTTAACGTTACATATGTAAAATCTTTATATATCTCAAAATCTATGAATGACACGAGACTAAGAGCTTATTAGTTTGGAAAAAAAAAAAAAACATAGGGTTGTATATATGTAGAAGTTTATAGTGAAATGAGCTCACCAAAGGTTTGTTAAAAGGGTGAGTGACGAAGGGTATGAGGTGGGGATGTAGATTAGATCTCGACTTTTCTAGGTATCAAATTACTAGGGTGGTGGTTGGTTATTCATTTCCCACCTTTCCTTTATTCAGTTTCTATTAAAGGGAAGGTTATTTGATGGTCATTTTATGATATTCACCTTTGGTTCTCCACTTTTTTACTACCTATGGAAATACAATCCTAACTACTCAATTACATTAAACAAATAGGCCCTAAACATCTTGGGGTTTAACGTGTCAATAAAATACTCGAATTGTCGAGATGAAAAATCTGGAGACAATAAGAATAAAATAAATAAATAAACAAATAAAAGGTGGTGAGGGGAGTCAATACCACAAACTACCCTGCTGAGCGTCTTCTATATTGGCACCTTCTTAACTAAGAAGGTGTGCAGTATTTTCATACCTTTTAAGGTATGAAAGTTGTACATATGAAAATGGTCTCATTTATTATTATTTTATTTCTTATTTATGCATCTGGTGCATAGACAAGTGCAAATAAATGTGACCATATTTAAATACCACGCATGTGTATTATTTATATTTGTAAATGAGAGCAAGAAAACTACCCTTGAAATCATATAAGAACCCTTTTACTACCATCCAACTCCAATGATTGGAATGCATCTAGGCTGCCCCCACCACTTGTTCTGGAAAACAAAAACTATAAAAAAATATATTTAATTCAGAAATTAAATTTATTTTCCACAACAGTTTTCCAATTATGTTATTCCTTGAAAACCCCATAATCTGAATTGCCTCAAGTTTCACAGCCTGCCCAAAAATAAAAACTTCAGATGGGTGACAATATTGAATAAAAACAGTGTGACACAGATTGCGATACCACTCTCCAAAGTGAGATCTGGATTCAAATTGCCGGTTGGTTTTCAATTGATCACACTATTAATCAATTTACAAAATTTTGGTTTCTCATTGAGTCCAAATCTTTACCTACTGTAGCTGTGATCCTTCTTCTAAATTCTAATGCCTACATTGTAAATCAGCACAAATTGTTATCCTGTGATCCAGGTAACTTTGGACAGAACAAGGTAGATTTCAGATGGACCGGATTTTTTTTTTTTTTTTTCGCTAAAGAAGGGAATTCAAGTAGCAACCAAACTAGGACGAGACAACAAAGAAACCCAATTAAAAATATAAAACTCAACACACCCAACCAGACATCTAGACTACATGAACTGCCATTCTCTTTGTGCCTGATTATTTCCTTTGTCAGTAATGATGAGATTCTCCCTTTTGAAGTTGCCATTAGATGAGGATGCAATCGAATCTGAGTGAGAGCAGCGGTGGGCGAAGTCGTACATCTAACAATAGGAGGCTGCTGCTTGGAGCTTGGAGATGGGCGGATTCATTCGAGAGAGAGAATAAACAAAAGAACCTCTATATCTCCATATCAATCAATCACTTTCCATTGGATGGGAGTGTTGAAGGGGAACGAATAATTATAAAGGCGAAAACGCAGTTTGACCCTTAAGTTGCAAGGGCACGGACCATCATCATCAGGCAACCACGACTTAAATGCCTTCTTATCAAGAACTGCACACTTAAGTGGTAAGGAGTATTTGTTCTTATATGGCTGCCTCGGGTTTGAACCCGGATACATTATCAATTTCCGTTTGTGTAGGCTCATTTTCCATTTGTGAAGGGCTTCCTTCCCACGTGTGCGGGCTTCCTTCCCACTTGAACAGGCTGCTTTCTTTGGATTATGTAAACACCAAGAAAGGAAGCTGGAGATGAACTTCCTGTAAAGGAGGAAGTATTTTTCAAAGATCGAAGTCGGTGATGTTGATATCAAGCGAAGTTGGAGATGAACTTCCTGTAAAGGAGGAATTATTTTTCAAAAGATCAAAGTCAGTGATGTTGATATCAAGCGAAGTTGGAGGTGAACTTCCTGGAAAAGAGGTATTCTTTTCGATCAACAGCTCTCAAAGTCATTGATATTGTTGATATCTCTCACGCGGTTACTTCAACCTCATAAATAAGCATTATATATCAGTTATCATCATCTTCATCTTATCATCGGCAGCATCAAGATCATAATCTCTATCCGCAAACGATGTCCTCCCCAACCTTCATTTCAACTGACCCCAGCTACACTAGCATGTCCACGGAGGACACTTTCAACCGCCAGTTCAACAGCTCGATCCAAGGGGCCACGGCAGCTGCCATCAGTAAGACATGATACTACACCACTTTAATATCATAATGATCAAGATTGATGAGAAAATTCTGTAATCTTCCATGTTGCCAATTCTGTTTATAGCTTGCTTCAAGTTTATTTTAGGAACCCTTTCTGGGATGCTGATTACAGGGATAAATAAGGCTTTGATGATTCATCTTCATCATCACGGGCGGACCCAAGTACATCCATGTTGGGGTGGTGCACTCGTTGGACGTCGGTCCACTTCTAAAACCATAATGACAATTCCAACTCTGTTTCGAGAATTCACATAAAAATCTTGCCTCTGCCCCCCAAACGAATATGAAGATCCAAAAATCAAATCATATGTTTGGTCCCACCACTCAAACGAAAATCTTGGGTCCACCATTGTCCTCGTCGAAGCCTTATTTCATCAATCAATCCAGTTCGTCTTAAAGAATTCCAATAATTATGTTTGAAAATAAGCTAGCTATGTCCATAACTTCTATCTTACCACACCGCTTAACAATACCGACCCAAATTTCTCCTGGAGGAATGAGATGAAACCCATAATATAAACTAACCCAACTCCCTTGAATGTCTTCTGATTTTGTTTTGCTATTCCTGCAGTTTCTTCAATCGTGGGTGCGATTGCGTTGGTTGCGATAGTGTATGCCATCATCAGATGTCTGAGAAAGACCGGTGATGCGATTCAAATAAAACAAAATGTCGATGGCAATGGCCTTGTCATTTCGACTCCATCAGCATTCCCAGTGATGGGACGGATTCATTCAAGGGAGAAAATAAACAATCAGAGCTGGCCCACCAGTATTCATTCAAACTTCAAAAAAGAACAAGATTAAACAACAACGGTTCAGATCATTTGGTCATTGGAACCCATCATTGCTTGGGTTAAACAAACACCTGGAGACGAACTTCCTGTAAAGGAGGAGTTATTTTTCAAAAGATCAAAGTCACTTGTCGATATCAAGCGAAGTTGGAGATGAACTTCCTGGAAAAGAGGAATTCATTCATCAGCTCTCAAAGTCATTGATATCTTTCACGCGGTTCAACTTCAACCTAAAAAATAAACATTATATATCAGTTTTCATCATCTTCATCTTATCATTCGCAGCATCAAGACCATAATCTCGATCCGCAAACGATGAACTCCCAACCCTTGTTTGCACCGGGCACCAGCGACACCAGCAGGCCCGCAGGCGACGCGATCAAGCAGGTCAACAGCTCGTTCCAATGGGTCACGACAGCTGCCATCAGTAAGACATGACACTGCACCACTTCAATATCATAATGATCAAGATTGATAAGAAAATTCTCTAATCTTCCATGTTAATTAGCAATTCTGGTTATAGCTTAAAGAAAGTTTATTTGATGAACTCTTTCCGGGATGCTGATTACAGGGATAAATAAGGCTTTGATGATTCATCTGGTTGAACTCGTTGGACCTCGGTCCACTTCAGAAACCATAACGACAATTCTAACTCAGCTTCGAGAATTCGTATAAAAATCTTGTGTCTGCCCCCAAAACCCATAAGAAAATCATTGTTGTGTTCCCAAAATCTAATTATTTGTTTGGGTCTGCACCCCTCAAACGAAAATATTGGATCTGCCGTTGTTCATCATTGCCAAAGCCTTATTTGATCAATTAGTCTGGTTTGGCTTAAAGAATTACAATAATTCTTTTTGAAAATAAGCTTTGTCCATAACTTCTATCTTACCACACCGCTTAACAATACTAACCAAAATTTCTCCTGGAGGAATGAGATGAAACCCATAATATAAACTCACCCAACTCCTTTGAATGTCTTCTCATTTTGTTTTGCAATTCCTGCAGTTTTCTCAATTGTGGCGATCGCATTGGTTGCCATAGTGAATGCCATTATCAGATGTCTGAGAGAAACCGGATATGCAATTCAAATGAAAAATAATGCCGATGGCCAAAGCATTGTCATTTCGATTCCATCAGCATTCCCAGTGATTCCCGACTCCCAAGTGGAAATGGCTACAATGGAGCGGTTCCTGAACGACATGGCAAGAGAGAAACCCATCCGATTCTCACCTCAACAGCTGGTGAATTTCACACGAAACTACGCCACACGTCTGGGCTCAGGTGGTTTTGGAGTAGTCTACAAAGGAGAGTTCCCCAACGGCGTGCAAGTCGCCGTAAAGATCCTCAATAGCAGCTCAGACAAGAGAGTCGAAGAGCAATTCATGGCAGAAGTGAGCACCATCGGCAGAACTTACCATATCAATCTTGTCAGACTCTATGGATTCTGCTTCGACGCCTCAGTTAGAGCTCTAGTTTATGAATACATGGATAATGGATCACTCGACAACTTCTTGTTTGGCAAGAACAAAAAGATTGAGTTGGAAAAGCTGTATGGGATTGCTATTGGAACAGCAAAGGGAATTGCATACCTGCACGAGGAGTGCCAACAGAGGATAATTCACTATGACATAAAACCCGGCAACGTTCTCCTCGATGCAAATCTCAATCCCAAGGTTGCTGATTTTGGGTTGGCAAAGTTAATTAATAGAGACAGCTCGCATGTGGTCATGACTGGAGGTAGAGGGACTCCTGGATATGCTGCACCAGAGCTGTATACGCCATTTCCTGTAACCCACAAATGCGATGTTTATAGTTTTGGGATGCTTCTGTTTGAGATTGTGGGGAGAAGGAAGAACCTCGACATCAATCAGACTGAGAGCCGGGAGTGGTTTCCAAGATGGGTTTGGGACAAGTATGAGAAACAAGAACTGGAAGTAATAACAGAGGATTGTGAAGTCGAAGACGAGGACAGAGAAAAGGTAGAGAGAATGTGTAAGGTTGCTTTGTGGTGTGTTCAATATCTGCCCGATGCAAGGCCTCCAATGAGCAATGTTGTTAAAATGTTGGAAGGAGCAGAAATCATCGAGCCCCAGAATCCATTCCAACATCTTATGGGTTCGAGTGCAGGCTTGGGTATTTGGAATAGTGGAAGCAGTGATCATTCGACGGAAACAGCAGGGACTGCTCTTGATAGCAGTTACAAAGATTCAACCCCAATCATGAGAAAATATGAGATAGAAATTGCAAATTCAGTTCAGAAACTGTAGTTTTTTTATATGTGCCAAAATGTAAACTAGTTTGAAACAGTAGTTTCAAATGTTCATATGTTCCATTCCATTTTTCTTCTGCATGTGCTTGGTCTGAAGGACAAGTAAAAAAAAGGTTTTTATATTTCTTTAATCAGTGCAGTTTGCCACTGTATGGAGTTACTGAAGTCATATGTTCTTTGCTTGGTTTGAGGCATAAGCTCCAAGTTTGGTTTGCAGGATTTCTATTTGACTAGAGGCAGCTGTGCATATTCAACAGCAATAACTTGCAACAAAATTCTACTCCAACCAGGAGGAAATATGAGATAGGGGTGGCCAATTCATTACAACAGTAGGTTTTTTTTTTCTTTTTTTTCTTTTTTTTATCATCAAGGCCTTGTCCCATTGAACTTGGTGTTGACTCATTGCAAATTTTCTCAATATGGATTTAAAATATGTTTTTGACAGGGTTTCTACAAAAATGATTCAACGGAAATCCGCTTCTGCATATTCCCAAAACTGAGCCCCATGTCCAACAGGCATATTCCCAAACTGAACCCAACCTGTCTATCAATCTGGCTGGGCTCCTTAACCTTAACCCAATCCGCATGGTAAAAGGGACGTGAATATGAACTCTAAATTGACAGGTCAGGTTTGGGTCGGGCCAGTGGGTTAGCTAGCGAGTATTGACCTGACCAATACCCTGCTCATTTATTAACTGGTTAGAAATATATATAAATCCACACCCAACCTGAAACACACAATAGCATGTTTATTTGGAAAGCTCCATTTTCACATGATTGAACGTTACCTATGTAAAATCTTTATATATCTCAAAAAACTATGAATGTTTAAGACACAAGACTAAGAGCCTATTAGTATGCAAAAAAAATGCATAGGGTTGTATATGTATAAATTTATGGTGAAATGAGCTCACCAAATGATTGTTAAAGGGGTGAGTGACAAAGGATATAGGGTAAAGATGTAGATTAGATCTCGACTTTCCTAGTTAGGTATCGAATTACTAGGGTGGTGGTTCGGTATTCATTTCTCACCTTCCCTTTATTCAATTTTTATTAAAAGAAAAGTTATTTGATATTCATTTTTTTTATATTCACCTTTGGTTCTCCATTTTTTAACTACCTATGGAAATACAATCCTAGGTATTCAATTACATGAAACAAATAGGCCCTAAACATCTTGGGGTTTAACGTGTCAATAAAATACTCGAATTGTCGGAATGAAAATCTTGGAGCCAATAAGAATAAAATAAATAAAGGTGGTGAGGGGAGTCAACACCACAATCTATCCTACGGAATGCCTCTGTATTGGCACTTTTTGAACTAAGAAGGTATGCAATATTTTCACACCTTTTAAGGTACGAAAGTTTTACATATGAAAATGGTCTCATTTACAACTTTTCATACCTTATTTATGCATGTGACTCATAAATGAGTGCAAGTAATTGCATCTAAATATCACACATGTGTATTATTTAATTACATATGTAAATGAGAGCAAGAAAACTACCCTTAAAATCATATAAGAACCCTTTTACTACCATCCTACCCCAATGATTTGCATGCATGCATCTAGGCCCCCACCCCGCCCCCCCACCACTTATTCTGGAGAACAAAAACTATAAAAAAATAATTTTAATTCAAAAATTAAATTTATTTTTCACAACAGTTTTCCAATGTTATTCCTTGAAAAACTCATAATCTGAATTGCCTCAAGTTTCACAGCTTGCCCAAAAATAAAAACTTCAGATGGGTGACAATACTGAACAAAAAAAGTGTGACACAGATTGCTATGCCACCGTCCAAAGTGTGATCTGGATTCAAATTGCCGGTTTGTTTTCAATTTGATCACACTATTAATCAATTTACAAAATTTTGGTTTCTCATTGCGTCGAAATCTTTACCTACTGTAGCTGTGATCAATCTTCTAAATTCTAATGCCTATATTGTAAATCAGCACAAATTGTGATCCTGTGATCCAGGTAACTTTTGACAGAACAAGGTATATTTCAGATGGGCCGGATTCATTCTCAAGAGAGAATAAACAAAAGAACCTCTATATCTCCATATCAATCAATCCCTTTCCAGTGGGTGGGAATGTTGAAGGGGAACAAATAATTATTAAAAAAAAAAAAAAAAAACCACTATGCAAGGCGAAAACGCGGTTTGACCCTTAAAGCTGCAAGGGCACAGACCATTTCTTATCATCATCTACTGCTGTTCTATTCCATAGACCATTTCAAAAACATCATCCCCATGTGTTGCTACTTTGACCCAATTAGCACCAACCAATCAGAGCTGGCCCACCAGTGTGCATTCAAACTTCAAAATAGAACAAGATTGAACAAGAACGGTTCAGATCATTTGGCCATTGAACAACGTAGCACTCGAGTTAAGGTGGGACCCAACATTGCTTGAATTATGTAAACACCAAGGAAAGAAGGAAGCTGGAGATGAACTTCCTGTAAAGAAGAAATTGTTTTTCAAAAGATCAAAGTCAGAGATGATGATATCAAGCGAAGTTGGAGATGAACTTCTTTTCAACAGCTCTCAAAGTCATTGATGTTGTTAATATCTCTCACGCGGTTCAACTTCAACCAAAAAAAAAAAAAAAACATTATACATCAGTTATCATCATCTTCATCTTATCATTCGCAGCATCAAGACCATAATCTCGATCCGTAAACGATGTCCTTCATTTCAACTGGCTCCGGCGGCACCACCAATACGCCCGGCGACGACATTATCAACAACTTCAACAGCTCGTTCCAATGGGTCACGGCAGCTGCCATCAGTAAGACATGATACTGCACCACTTCAATATCATAATGATCAAGATCGATAAGAAAATTCTCTAATCTTCCATGTTAATTAGCAATTCCGGTTATAGCTTGCTTCAAGTTTATTTGATGAACTCTTTCCGGGATGCTGATTACAGGGTTAAATAAGGCTTTGATGATTAATCTGGTCACACTCGTTGGACCTTGGTCCACTACTAAATCCAAACGACAATTCTAATTCTGCTTTCAAAATTCACGTAAAATTCTTGTGTCCACCTCCAAAACCCATATGAAAATCATGAGTGTGTTCCAAAACTTAATTGTTTGTTTGGGTCCGCACCCCTCAAATAAAAATCTTGGGTATGCGTTTTTCATCATCGCTAAAGCCTTATTTGATCAATAATTCTTTTTGAAAATAAGCTATGTCCAAAACTTCTATCTTACCACACCGCTTAACAATACTAACCCAAATTTCTCCTGGAGGAATGAGATGAAAACCCTAATATAAACTAACCCAACTCCCTTGAATGTCTTCTGATTTTGTTTTGCAATTCCTGCAGTTACTTCAATCGTGGGTGCGATCGCGTTCGTTGCGACAGTGTATGCCATCATCACATATCTAAGCAAAACCGGAGATGCAATAAAACATGTCGATGGCTATAGCCTTGTCAGTTCGATTCCATCAGCCTCCCCAGTGATTCCCGACTCCCAATTGGGAATGGCTACAATGGAGCGGTTCCTGAACGACATGGCAAGAGAGAAACCCATCCGATTCTCACCTCAACAGCTGGCGAATTTCACACGAAACTACGCCACACGTCTGGGCTCAGGTGGTTTTGGAGTAGTCTACAAAGGAAAGTTCCCCAACGGCGTGCAACTCGCCGTAAAGATCCTCAATAGCAGCTCAGACAAGAGGGTAGAAGAGCAATTCATGGCGGAAGTAAGCACCATATGATGCAGGAGAATGGAAGAAAGAGAAGGGATTCACAAGTGAACACTCAAAGATAACACAACTCACCACCCAATGGAGATCCAGCAAAGGGATAAAGAGTTAAAAGCAAGAAGAAATCCTTCTTTTCAAAAGCCAGAGGCTGAACTTTATTCAAATTCTGGAGAAAGGTCCCCCTTCAATACACAACTAAAGACTTAAATAAAGAGGCCTGGAACAATCCTCCAGCCATAGACAATTTTCAAAGCTAATTAACAAGCTCACAAGCTTTAAGAAAAGATAAAAACTATAAAATTAATTACGCACGACTTTGACTATAATTAAAAGACTTAGGGAAGTTTGAAAGTCTTCTAAATAAGATAATTAAGCAGCCATTGAAATCCCAAAAGCATTGGAAACATAAACCTAAAAACAGAGTAATTTCTGCTGCAGCAACCAAGATAGCCCTCTGTTCTCGGTCAAAACTGATTCTCCACAAAAATTTCTAGCCCCCAAGGCTTATACCATTTTAAAGATATGGAAGTTAGCGAACTAACGAAAAAAAACGGTGCACAAAAAGGAGTTCTATGGAGAGATATATGGCCATTTTACTAAAGACTGTTTGGGCTGTCTGCAGAATCCGAGAATACTAAATTTGAAGTGTTTTTGCATTTTCCTTGGATTGGTTCTTCAATTTTGGTTCTTGGGATACTCCGGTATCATTCTCCCCTGGTTGGGGAAGACTCGCCCTCGAGTCCAAGTCATTTTCCTCATCATAATATGGAGAAAGATCAGCAACATTGAAAGGAGCTGAAACACTGTAATCACCTGGAAGCTCAATCTTATAGGCATTTTCACCAATTCGTTGGAGAACTTTGAATGGCCCATCAGCCCGGGGCTTGAGTTTAGCATAACGTCCAGGTGGAAATCTCTCTTTCCGAAGGTGAATCCACACCAAATCTCCTTCTTTGAATGCTGCGGGCTTCCTGTGCTTGTTGGCATTGTTGCGATACTTCTCATTTTGCTTAATGATTTGAGCTCGCACTTGTTCATGCAACTTTTGAATGTACTTGGCTTGATCTGCAGCATCTCCACTAAAATGATGAGTGATAGGAAGTGGAAACAAGTCTAAAGGACCACGAGGATTTTGACCATAAACCACTTTAAAGGGACTAGTACCCGTGGTTTGACTGGTATATTTGTTGTAGGCAAATTCAGCTTGAGCCAAGATAAGATCCCATTAACGAATATTGCTGTCAACTAAACTCCTTAAAAGATTTCCCAAACTTCGATTAACGACCTCAGTTTGTCCATCTGTTTGTGAATGATTAGAAGAACTGAATCGAAGAGTAGTTCCAAGCTTTCGCCATAGAGTACGCCAAAAATAACTAACAAACTTAGAATCACGATCAGAAGTAATGGTCTTAGGAATGCCATGAAGCTTAACAATTTCTCGAAAATAAAGATCAGCCACGTGAGATGCATCTAGGGTCTTGTTACATGGAACAAAATGAGCCATTTTTGAAAAACGATCGACCACCACTATAATAGAATCTTTGTTTCTTTGAGTTCGAGGCAAGCCAACAATAAAATCCATACTCACATCCTCCCAAGGGACTGTTGGTACAAGTAAGGGAGTATACAACCCCGTGTTTTGAGCATGACTCTTGGCACGATGACAAGTTTTGCACCTCTCCACATGTCGAGTGACATCTTTCGCCATTTTAGGCCAATAAAAATTTTCCTCCACAAGAGCAAGAGTTTTATCTCTTCCAAAGTGTCCACCAAGTCCACCACCATGCGCTTCTATAATAATGGCTTCCCTTAAAGAACATTCAGGAATACACAAGCAATTGTTTTTGAAAAGATAGCCATCATGCAACAAATAATGCAAACAAGGACCATTTGAACATTCCCTCCAACTTTTGCTGAAATATGGATCATCTTGGTAGAGCTCTTTTAGGACTTCAAAACCCAAGACCTTCACTTGCATAGTGACAAGCAAGGAATGCCTTCGGCTTAACGCATCAGCCACCTGATTTTGAATGCCCAACTTGTGCTTGATGAGAAAAGTGTAAGCTTGTCAAAATTCAACCCATTTAGCATGCCTACTATTGAGCTTGTGTTGGCCATTTATGTATTTGTCACGACCCGGGCCCGAGATTAGGGTTACCACGGCCAAACCCCGAGTCGTGATGCCATACTTACTCCCGTAAACCTCGCATGGCCAAAGCCAATACGAAATTCACAAGGGATCTTACATATATCTGTCAAATGTATATTTTTTTTTTGCGGAAATATATATACATTGACATTCAACTTTAATATGTACAAATTCTTTACAGAAAGTAAAGTTCACTTATACATCTCATTTCCTATTTAAATCACCCATGCATATTCAATACAATGCATGTGATCACTATTTACAACAAAATGAATCTATGCAAAATGTTTCCAAACTTTGCTAAACCGGACGCCTCCGTTTTACGTCCATTCGTTCAATCCTCCTGGGGGAACCGGATGGGTCTCCTCCGCTGGCGGCGTGGTCTCGGAACCACTGGAACGGCCAACTGGGCCTGTAATGTCATCAATAACACTGTGAACACGACGGTTCAACAATGTATACACAATTCTATGATAATCACATGTTAGCAATCTAAGTTGCAATGTATAACCATTATATTCAAATCAAGTCAATTCATTTCAATTCAATTCAATACAAGTCAATTCAATTAATTCTTCCGTGGAGGAAGACTTCAGTTCATGTAGTTCTCCCCTGAAGAGAGCAGTCCTTTCATTTTATACACTGTATCTAGTGTCTTTTCGTTGTCCTCTAGCATAGGCGGAAGGCGCACCATTCACAACCCAGCCTTTCGAGGACTCATT
Source organism: Persea americana (assembly GCA_029852735.1). Lineage (NCBI taxonomy): Eukaryota > Viridiplantae > Streptophyta > Magnoliopsida > Laurales > Lauraceae > Persea > Persea americana. Next base: position 5,616,166 of record CM056812.1, read on the forward strand.
TCATTTCATTAGTGCTCACTTTATTAGTGGCTTTTCAATGGTTACGCACTTTATTAGGTGGCTTATCAAATGGGTGGGTGCACCAATGTCTTGATCAGAGATCACCGGTCCCACGGAGCTCCGGAACGCTCCATCTACTGCAGCAGACTTATTCTTTGATTCATTACAGTGGTTGTACATTTCAGTTCTTTTCTTGTCATTTCATTGCATTTTATTATATTAACTCAATACATTATTCAATGATAGCTCCACAAGGAGCATAACAGTAAGAGACGAGAGAGGACAAGCCAACTCAAGTCATAACAATTAAATTTCCTAAAACAACATTCGGGTGAAACGTTCATTATGTAATGTAGGTGTTATTGTGGATGACATCACTTTTTAGTGAAATTTACATTCACATAAGTTTAGCTAACACCCATGAAGGTTTAGGACATTATCAGAAATCCATTCTGATATTCCCTCAATTTCGGTCACCTCGGCGGTTACCTAGCGGTTAGCCGCATGAGGGGTTTCGGCTGACCGAACCACATTCGGTCAGCTTCCAGACTTTCAATTTCGACAGGACAAGTTGTCCAAATTCGGTCACCTACGCGGTCACCCTCACGGCTGGCCGAAATTTACATTTCGGTTAACCGAATTTATTCGGTTAGCTTACGGTCCGTTTTCCAGAAGCTCGATTTCTGATGGAAAACCCTGACAAGAATTGCGGTCACCTTACGGTTAACCCGCGGCTAGCCGAACTCAGAAATGCGGCTAGCCGACCGATGTCGGTCAGCTCTCGGTTAGCTAGCGGTCAGGTGGCGGTCAGCCTGGCGGCTGACCGAATTGCGCCCAGAAGTTCAGAAAATTCTGAACCGAATTTTCTGTAACTGAACTTCTTGAGTTCTAACAAATTACCTAACAATTGAAATCAATGAAATTGAGTATACTTGCCTTATGTGGAAGCTTTTTAACAAGAATTCCCTTGCCTAGCTTGAATCCAAGCTGAATTCCTCAAGTCAAAGCTCCTTTTGAACCTAAAACCCAAAATCAATTCACAAAACAGAATTCTTATGAATTCCTTGAGCCATAGCTCAATACTGAAACCAGGAAAGTGCTGAATTCAACTCAACACTTACTTGTAGCTTCTTGATGGAAATCTTGAGCTCTTCTCAAGTTGAAATTCCAAGAAGGTAAGCAAGAAGATGGAGAAGATGAAGAAGCTGAAGGTCCTCTTCACAATCACTTGCCAAGTCTCCAAATCACACACACACCTTGATGAAAACCAAGAGGGACGGAAGAAAAAGGAAGAAGAGAAAGAGGAAGAGTTGCTGGGATGAAGGACTGAACTCAAATGAGTTCATCCTCATCTTATAACCTCCAATTTTGCATTTTACCCCCCTCCTAATCCTCTAATTACATCTTAAGTCAAATGAATGGTCATTTGAACCAATTCACGCTGAATGGAACTACTATAATGACGAAAGTTAACGTACTCCTCGAGATACACGTGCGAGTATCAAGAGTTTCCGTATTCAACGAAATACGCGTAATTTCGTATTTACGAAAAAGTCCTTACATTGCATGGGTTAGCCTAAAACCATTTCTAATCCCTTCAGAACTTTCACTATTCGTTTCATTAAGTGCAATTTGACCACTTGAGCCAAATTCTTATCAATTTAGCCATTAATCAACATTAATTCAATAAATCATGTTAAATTAGCATTAATCCCGATTAATTAGAGTTAATCTTAATTAACTCGGGACAGGGTGTTACAGTATTTTAAAGCTTCATGATCCGAAAAGATCAAGAACTCTTTGGATATAAGATAATGGCGTCAATGACTCGACAACTTCTTGTTTGGCAAGAACAAAAAGATTGAGTTGGAAAAGCTGTATGGGATTGCTATTGGAACATCAAAGGGAATTGCATACCTGCACGAGGAGTGCCAACAGAGGATCATTCACTATGACATAAAACCCGGCAACGTTGACATAAAACCCGGCAACGTTCTCCTCGATGCAAATCTCAATCCCAAGGTTGCTGATTTTGGGTTGGCAAAGTTAATTAATAGAGACAGCTCGCATGTGGTCATGACTGGAGGTAGAGGGACTCCTGGATATGCTGCACCAGAGCTGTATACGCCATTTCCTGTAACCCACAAATGCGATGTTTATAGTTTTGGGATGCTTCTGTTTGAGATTGTGGGGAGAAGGAAGAACCTCGACATCAATCAGACTGGGAGCCGGGAGTGGTTTTCAAGATGGGTTTCGGACAAGTATGAGAAACAAGAACTGGAAGTAATAACAGAGGATTGTGAAGTCGAAGACGAGGACAGAGAAAAGGTAGAGAGAATGTGTAAGGTTGCTTTGTGGCGTGTTCAATATCTGCCCGATGCAAGGCCTCCAATGAGCAATGTTGTTAAAATGTTGGAAGGAGCAGAAATCACCGAGCCCAAGAATCCATTCCAACATCTTATGGGTTCGAGTGCGGGCTTGGGTATTTGGAATAGTGGAAGCAGTGATCATTCGACGGAAACAGCAAGGACTGCTTTTGAAAGCAGCTACAAATATTCAACCCCAATCATGAGAAAATATGAGATATAAATTGCAAATTCAGTTCAGAAACAGTAGTTTTTTTATATGCACCAAAATTTTAACTAGTTTGGAACGGTAGATTCTGTTGAAATATCATTGCTTATTTGCTTATCTCTCAATATCAATAACAGCTGTAAAATAGTTCTCAGCAAATCATGGAAGACGGGGTCTGTAGGTTGACAGAGTCTAGTATAGGTGTCTTGAACGTGTCTTCTAGTCAGTTATTAGTGGATTCTTTATAGGTGAAGTTATTAATTTATTTTTGAGTTGTAGGAGTCTATAAATACAATGTTCTGTAGTAGTCGATGTATACAATCTGGAAATTGAATGTGTTATTCAGTTAATAGAAACTCTGCAATTCTTCTGCTTCAATTCTACTTGTTCTTTACTTTTTAACTGTTTCAAATGTTCATATGTTCGATTCCATTTTTCTTCTGCTTGTGCTTGGTCTGAAGGACAAGTGAAAAAGGGTTTTTTATATTTCATTAATCAGTGCAGTTTGCCACTGTATGGAATTACTGAAGTCATATGTTCTTTGCTTGGTTTGAGGCATAAGCTCCTAGTTTGGTTTGGAGGATTTCTATTTGACTTGAGGCAGCAGTGCATATCCAACAGCAATAACTTGCAACAAAATTCCACTCCAACCAGGAGGAAATACGAGATAGGAGTGGCCAATTAATTACAACAATAGAGTTTTTTTTTGTTTTTTTTTTACTTTTTGTATCATCAAGGTCTTGTCCCATTGAACTTGGTGTTGACTCATTGCAATTTTTCTCAATATAGATTTAAAATATGTTTTTGACAGGGTTTCTCCAAAAATGATTCAACAGAAATCCGCTTCTGCATATTCCCAAACTGAACCCAACCTGTCTATCAATCTGGATGGGATCCTTAACCTGAACCCAATCCGGGTGGTAAAAGGGTGAATCTGAACTCTAAATTGATAGGTCAGGTTTGTGTCGGGCCAGTGGTTTAGCTAGCGAGTAATGACCTGACCAAAACCCTGCTCATTTATTAACTGGTTAGAAATATATATAAATCCACACCCAACCTGACAATAACCAGTATTTACTCTCGTCCTGAATTGGGTCAGATTCAGTTTGGGCATGCAGGTAGTTCAGTCCCACCCATATGTAAAAATAAAGACATCTGAAAAAAAAAAAAAAAAAAAAAAAAAAAAAAAAAACCCCGCAAAATAAAAACGGTTGGTGAGAGGAGACTGGATTAGGGTCCAAAACAAGAAGGCAACAAGAGGTAATGCTGGCGGTTGGGAAGGTATAATCACTGTGTTCGTGGATAATTCGCCGGTACTCCGGTGTACTGGCTCAGAGAGAAGTGTTCGATATGGAAAGGTACTTGATGCTTTCATTCCAGAATCTAGTAGGAGGGGATGAGAAAGTGTTTTGGCTTTGTCCGTTTCAGAGAGGAAAGAATAGCAGCCAAATGCATTGAAGCTTTAAATGGTTGCAGTGTGCTTGGAAGAAGGTTAGTTGTCAAAATTGCTTCATTTGGATGGTCTCACAGAAGAAATAGTTCAAGCTCGGGGGTTCTTCAAAATAAGCCAAGAGATATATAGTAAAGGACGCTAAGAAGGTTGCCTCCCTTAATTCAAGTGGAGGACAGAAGCAGGTGGTGGCGTGGGACAGGAGGGCTGGTTTACACACAGGAAACAGATCTTTTGCAGTTGGGCTGCACAAAAAATCCGGTATCACCGCAAAACCGGACCGAACCGAGCAGTTTGGATTGGCTTATAGTTGATCGATTCGGTTAACGGTTTAGAAATCATAAAAACCGTTTATATCGGTTCGGTTAACGGTTTGAATATCATAAAAACTGCTTAAACCGAATCGTCTGCATACATTAACTTAAGTATTGCTATTTTTACTATTTTAGCTTTAGGTTTTTGTTCACTACTTTCATAGTTACATTCGACAACTCATTCTTACATGAATTCAATACTGCCTCTGTGCCTCATAGTTGATCGGTTCTGTGTCAGTTTTTTTCTCGCTCTATTTTTCAATGTTTGAGATTTTCTTTTCTTGGTTGAATTGTAGAATTTATATTCTATAACATAATTGTGCTCCTGCGTTTAGTCCAAACCCTCTTTTTGGAGTAGAATTATTTTTTATATGAATTATTTTTTATATGGATCACTGGAATGTTGGATTTTTATGTTTGCACTAAACATTAGAGTAAATGCAAAGGATAGGGTTTCATTATATTGAAAATTTAAATGTTTGATTAAAAAAAACAAGCAAACAACGGTTTAACCAACCGAACCGAACTGAACCGTTTGGTCCCGTTCGGTTCGGTTTAAGTCATCTCCATCAGTCAGATCGGATCGGTTAATTAAAAAACTGACAGGTTCGGTTTGCTTATTGATTTTAGTGTTAAACCGATATTAACCGCCGGTTAAACACATCACTTCCAAAGGTCGAAAGGGCAGTAATAGAGAAAGAGGTGGTTAACGATAATATGAAATGGCTGACGAACAGTTTGATAGGGGAAGTGAAAAGGGAAGCAGATATCCCTCGTGTTCTTGATCTCTGTGCTTGCAGACAGGGTGAGGTGAAAGTAGTGAAGCTAGGGAAGACACAGATTTTAATCTCTTTCCAAGATTTGGAGGAAGCATGGCCAGCTTGCAAGGATTTAACAAAGGATTCTGCAGATCTTTCTATCTCTGGATTGTTGGATTCCTAACTACAGCTTCCCTTCGAGGATGGTTTGGATTAGGTGTTATGGGGTCCCATTGCATGCCTGGGATGAGGGGGTAGCAGGATTGGGAAGACGATAAAGGTCTGGAAGGAGACGATAGATAAATCGTGCTTGGAGTATGGCAGGATTAGCGTGCGAGTTTATAGTTCTTGCAAAATTTATGAGGAGGTGGAATTAGATGTTTTTGGCAACATCTTCAAAGTCATGGTAAGCGAAGAAACTGAGTGTTATTTGTTTGGCTCAATTGAATAAATAATAAATAAACCGGGCCCCTGTATTGCTCATGTTCTACTGTGATTAGAAGTAGGTCTATTATCATAGGTCTACTGTGATTAGAAGTAGTGTTTGGGTGTAACTGGGTATTGGGCTGATATTATAAATAGAGACTTAGGGTCTTTATGATGTATACCTTCTTCTGATTGCATAGTGAATTCTCTCGTCTTCCCCGTGGACGTAGGCCAAAAGTCGAACCACGTAAATCCCCGTGTTCTTGTGTGTGCTTGATCTCTTCTCGTAGGCCCAAGATCACAACAAACTGGTATCAGAGCTCACTTGGCGTGATCGGAGGAGATCTGACGGATCAGATCTCAGAGGGTGTGACAGATCGATCTAGAAGTGGGCCACGGAAGATCACCGGAGAAGAGAGAGGACCGCTGCTGCCGCCCGTTAGTTTCTCCAGAGGACTGCTACCTGATCTCATCGCCGCCGTAGCACAAACTGAAGAAGAGAGAGGACTGCTACCTGATCTCATCGCCGCCTGCGCCTGCCCCGGAACCGGAGAAAGAAGAAGAAGAATCAGCAGCGAAGGAAAGCAGGCTGCGCATCGCCGTCCTCTGTGTCTAGTTGCAGTTTAGGACGGTTTTGGGCGGTTTTAGGTTCGGCTGGGCCCCACCACGCTGTCTTCGCCCATCGCCGGAGTCTCCGCCGTCTCCGCCCGTCGTCGGATAAGGGAGGTCTCCCCCGCTTGCATCGTCCCGTTGCCGGGGACGGAAGTGGGCTGCCGCTGTAGGTTCTGGTTACTGAACCAGAACGAAGAAGAAGAAGAACCCAATTCCTTTTGGGTTTGTTTCTGGGTTGGGTCCAGTCCAGGTCGGCCCGACTTGTTTACCGAAGCCCATCTGCTAGGATAGATCCAGGTTCAGTCCAGGTCGGGTCAAGTCCAAGTTGACCTGACCCGTGGAGAAGAAGCCCAGAAGCAAAGCCCGCAGGGAATCACTGACGTCAGCAGATCGTACGGTCAAAGTCAGTTTGACCGAATCAAAGGCTGAAATTTGTTTTCGCGATATCTTGACGATCCGGAGTCCGATCTGAGATCCGTTTGAACCTACGGACTCGTTGCGAGAAGATCTACGCTGTTGTGGAAGAAGATTGGCTGTTCAACGGTCAACAAAAGAGATTGACTGATCGGAGCGCAGAAACTTATTTCTGCGATATCTTAGCCGTCCCGAGTCAGATTTCAGATCCGTTTCTTCCAGCGTGCTCGTGGTGACCAGATCTACACAGTTCCAGTGAAAGATTCGAGGAATGGCTGCTAAATTCAATATTGAAAAATTCGACGGTAGTAATGACTTCGGTCTTTGGCGTCTGAAGATGCATGCTTTGTTGGTCCAGAATGGGTTGCATAAAGCTTTGAGGGGAAAGAATGCTCTATCTGAAAAATTGTCTGAAGAGAATGATGAGTTGCTGGAAAATGCGTATGGTCAGATTCTGCTGTTCTTGAGTGATGGTGTAGTGCGAAAGGTTGTTCAGGAAAAAACTGTTGCTGGCATATGGCAAAAGTTGGAGAACTTGTACATCACAAAATCTCTCACGAATCGCTTATATCTGAAAAAGCGATTGTTCACATTACAAATGCAGGAAGGTACGTCTGTTTCAACTCACATTGATTCTTTTACAAAAGCTATTTTAGATTTTGAAAATATAGATGTCAAAATTGATGATGAGGACCAAGCTATCATGTTGCTATGCTCTTTACCACCCTCGTATGAGAATTTTGTTGATACCATGATGTATGGTAGAGAAACTCTTTCTAAGGAAGATGTTGAGTCAGCCTTGAACTCCAAGGAGTTAAAGAAAAAGGTTGCAATTGAAAACAATGACAGTTCTGGTGAGGGTTTGGTAGCGCGTGGCAGAACAGAGAAGAAAGAGCATAATAAAAGAGGCCGATCTAGGTCAAAATCAAAAACTAGAAAATTAAAGTGCTTCAAATGTCACAAGGAAGGGCATTTTAGAAAAGATTGTCCAGAGCATAAAGGGAAAGAGAAATCTAATTCTGGAGAAATTGCCGGAGTTGCAATCGATGTTGCAGAGACTAATTCTAATGGTGCAGAAGTTCTTTCGGTTACTGTTGGTAGCTCAGCCACTGAGTGGATTCTTGATTCAGGCTGTTCCTATCATATGTGTCCTTACAGAGATTGGTTTACCAATTATCAATCTATTGATGGTGGTAAAGTGCTTATGGGAAATAATGCCGTTTGTAAGGTTGTTGGGATAGGTGCAATCAAAATTAAGATGCATGACGGTATTGTGAGAACATTTCAGACGTTAGGCATATTCCAGAGTTGAAGAAAAACTAGATTTCCTTGGGAACGCTTGACTCCAACGGTTGTACCTACAAAGCTGGAGGTGGAGTTATGAGAATCTCGAAGGGTGCTCTTGTAGTGATGAAGGGACTGAAGCAGAATGGTCTTTACTTTCTTCAAGGTAGTACAATTACAGGTGCTGCAGCTGTGTCGTCCTCAGATTCAGATTCAGAAATTACCAAGTTATGGCATATGCGACTTGGGCATATGAGTGAGAGGGGTATGGATGAGTTGACTAAACAGGGTTTACTGTGTGGTCAGAAAACAGGAAAGCTGGACTTCTGTGAGCATTGTATCTTCGGAAAGCAATGTAGAGTCAAGTTCAGGACTGCTGTTCATCGGACAAAGGGTACTTTGGATTATATCCACTCTGATCTTTGGGGTCCCTCTCGTGTTCCATCTCTTGGTGGTGGTTTATACATGTTGACCTTTATCGATGACTATTCTCGGAAGGTCTGGGTGTATATCTTAAAGCACAAACATGAAGCTTTTGCACAGTTCAAGCAATGGAAGGCTATGGTCGAGAAGCAGACAGGTAAACAGCTCAAATGCTTGAGAACTGACAATGGCTTGGAATTCTGTAATAGTGCTTTTAATGAGTTCTGCAAGAATGAAGGTATTGTGAGACATCGCACAGTCAGAAATACACCGCAACAGAACGGAGTTGCAGAACGGATGAACAGGACTATTCTAGAGAAGACCCGGTGCATTCTCTCTAATGCAGGGTTACCTAGGAAGTTTTGGGCGGAAACTGTTAACACAGCTTGTTATCTGATAAACCGGTCTCCATCAACAGCTATAGAATGCAAAACTCCTGTAGAGGTATGGTCTGGAGCTCCTGCTGATTATACTAACTTGCGGATATTTGGTTGTCCTGCCTATGCTCATGTGAATGATGGAAAGTTTGAACCAAGGGCAAGAAAGTGCATATTTCTAGGGTATGCAGATGGTGTTAAAGGATATAGGCTGTGGTGCCTAGATGGGAAATCTCCCAAATGCATTATAAGCAGAGATGTGACCTTTGATGAGTCTGCTATGTTGAAACCAAAGGAGTGTCAAGATGCTGGAAAGGTGGAGGATCAAAACGGTGTCAGTAAATAGGTGGAGCTTGAGAAGGAAGCTCCAGAAAAATTGCAGGATAAGGTGCAAACAGATGTCCCAGTTCAACAAGATGTAGAGGAGATGCAAAGCTCAAACGAGGAAAGTGCAGTTCCGGATGATTACATGCTTACTCGGGACAGAGAAAGGAGGCAGATTAAGAAACCTCAGAGATACGGGTATGAAGATATTGTTGCCTACGCTCTGAATACAGCTGAGAGTATTGAGTCTGAGCCGGTTACATATCGGGATGCCATCACTAGCAAAGAATCAGGAAAATGGGCCGTAGCCATGGGTGAGGAGATTGAATCTCTTCACAAGAATCAGATTTGGGAGTTAGTAAAACCTCCGAAAGGCCAGAAGATTGTTGGATGCAAATGGGTCTTCAAGAAAAAGGAAAGAACTCCAGGGGTGGAAGACACTAGGTTCAAAGCACGACTGGTTGCAAAAGGCTATACTCAGAGGGAGGGTATTGACTTCAATGAAGTGTTCTCTCTTGTGGTGAAGCATAGTTCTATCAGGGTGCTACTTGCTATGGTTGCTAAATTCAATTTAGAGTTGGAGCAGCTTGATGTCAAGACTGCGTTTTTACATGGCGAGCTAGATGAACAGATTTATATGCATCAACCAGAGGGGTTTAAAATTCATGGAAAGGAAGACCACGTTTGTTTGCTAAAGAAATCGTTGTATGGTCTGAAGCAGTCTCCTAGGCAGTGGTACAAGCGTTTCGACACCTTTATGGTTGGAAACGGTTATTGCAGGAGTGCATACGACAATTGTGTATACCACAAGAAGCACTCCAATGGCTCGTATGTCTATTTGCTGCTATATGTTGATGACATGTTGATTGCTGCAAAGGACATGTCTGAGATCAACAGGTTGAAAACTCAGTTGAGTGGTGAATTTGAGATGAAAGACTTAGGTGCTGCGAAGAAAATTCTTGGAATGGAGATTCAAAGGGACCGGAAAGCGGGCAAATTGTCTTTGTCACAAAAGGGGTACCTTGAGAAAGTTATGGAGCGCTTTGGTATGCAAAGTTCGAAACCTGTGAATACTCCATTGGCAGCCCATTTCAAACTTTCCGCTGCTTTGTCACCACAAACTAAGGAAGAGGTGGAGCACATGTCTCGTGTTCCTTATGCCAGTGCAGTTGGGAGTATCATGTATGCCATGGTTTGCACGAGGCCAGATATTTCACATGCGGTTAGTGTAGTTAGCGGATACATGGATAACCCCGGAAAGGCCCATTGGCAGACAGTGAAATGGATACTCCGTTACTTGAGAGGTACTACTAATGTTGGGATAATTTATGACAGAAGTAATAACACTTCTGGAAGTGTTATTGGATATGTTGATTCAGATTTTGCTGGAGATTTAGACAGAAGAAGGTCCCTGACAGGTTATGTCTTCACTTTTGCTAGCGGTGCCATTAGTTGGAAGGCAGCATTACAATCCAAAGCTGTCTTGTCTACCACTGAAGCAGAATATATGGCAGCTACAGAGGCAGTGAAGGAAGCTATTTGGCTGACAGACTTGGTTGGAGATCTGGGATTGGAACAGAAGCTGGTTACTGTTTTCTGCGACAGTCAGAGTGCGATCGATCTGACACATAATCCAAAGTATCATGAAAAGACCAAACACATAGATGTAAGGGCTCATTTCATTCGAGATGTCATCGCCGAGGGTGCTATTGCAATAATTAAGATTGCTACGGCGGAGAATCCAGCAGACATGATGACCAAGACTATTCCAACAGCCAAGTTCAAGCATTGCTTGGACTTGATTAATGTGATCAGTACCTGAGTGCCCTAAGGGGCGGGTGGAGACGGTGAGACGTGTTAAGTGCATGAGGATCAGGTTCAATGTTCGCCAAGGTGGAGATTTATTATTTGTTTGGCTCAATTGAATAAATAATAAATAAACCGGGCCCCTGTATTGCCCATGTTCTACTGTGATTAGAAGTAGGTCTATTATCATAGGTCTACTGTGATTAGAAGTAGTGTTTGGGTGTAACTGGGTATTGGGCTGATATTATAAATAGAGACTTAGGGTCTCTATGATGTATACCTTCTTCTGATTGCATAGTGAATTCTCTCGTCTTCCCCGTGTACGTAGGCCAAAAGCCGAACCACGTAAACCCCTGTGTTCTTGTGTGTGCTTGATCTCTTCTCGTAGGCCCAAGATCACAACACTGAGCCTGGAGAAACCTACAGTAAATGGGACGCTTACTATGAAGACGAAGATAAAAGGCAAGAAGATGAAGTTGATATGCAGGAAATTAGGGGTTGAGTTCCCAACAAGGTATAGGTTGTAAGGGAGGTGATTTCGGAGAATGTCGGCAACTTGGACATGGTCGCCGATGCCGGAGAAGTTGACTGTGATGGAGGTACCGAGAAAGTGAGGTATTCAAAAAAGTTGCAGCAACAATTAATGCATCGTACAGACGTGGCAGATCTAGAGTGGGTAGGATCGACTGCAAAGGAAGGCAAAGAGGTACATTTGGAAAAGATGGCCGAGATGAAGCGTGCAGCGGGCTCGATTCCGCGGCCAATGAGGAAGATCACCTTGAAGAAGCCCAAGAGATTTTCTAGGGTCTCTAAACAAAAGAAGAAACAGAAGGTGAGCAAACATAAAGAAGTAGACCGTATTTTCATAATAGAGGAATCTGAAGAGGACACATGAATGATGCCTTTATCAAAATACGTTTCTTGCTGTGCTGAGGAGGCGGCTCAACAGGCAAACCGACTGGGTGACAGTTACAACACTTTACCTGGTTCTAGCTTATGTTCTGCTGCGGCCCAGCCCATGAATGAAAATACTAGGCTATTAACTTCAGCCCGGCCCATGAATGAATATACTGTGCTTTTATCCTTGGCCCAGCCCATGAATGAAAATGCTAGGCTCGTAGATTCAGCCCAGCCCATGAATAAAAATTCTTTGCTCTTATCTTCGGTCCAGCCCATTAAAGATAGTGCTGAATCTGTGGGGGCCAGACCTCAAGACCCCATCCATCCATCTCTTTGATTATGTGGATGAAGGGCATAGAGATCTATCTTTTCTATCGTCTTTTGTGTGGGATTCTCATTGGAAAGAGTCAATGACCGGGCAGGATAGCAGCAAAGGTGGAACGCCATCTGCAAATTTTTGTGACTTTGGGGAAGAAGAAGAATCAAAGGGAGGGGATCTCAGTTGGGTGTCTTCCAAAGGAGAGAGCGGGAAATGGTCGTGAAAGTTTGGTTAAAGATAGGATGTGTGAAAAACAGAAGAAAGCACAAATGACAAGAGATCGGATGGGAAGTAGACACTACTTTGGGAGGATATAAGGGGTCCTTGCATGCTTCTAGGAAAGGTAGAAGTAAAGTAAAGGCGAACTCCTTTCCATTGGTGACAACAAGATGGAGGAAGTTGTGGGGAAAACAGGTGAGGAAGAAGGGGTCGACACATTTTAGGAGGGAATCTATGGCGTCTCAAATGTCTGTAGATAATTCTATTCCTTTGAGCTCTTTCATAACTAGTAAGGTCCAGAGAACATCGGTTGTAGGAATTGGACAAAGGAATGCAAGCGGCATCCAAGGTCTGGGTCAGGAGCAGGCCAATAATTATGATGGACAATCTCATAGCGTGGGGTCAGTAACTTCGTCGACGGATGAAGGGAGGAATGTGATTGACGTTGGTAAAATTCTGGGACTTAATTTTGGGCCAAATGAGAATGCAATTTTGCACCACATCTCACAGATCGAGAAAGAGGAGATAGAGCTACACTAAGACAGGAAGAAAGGGTCAAACAAGAACACAAGGGGAGATGTTGTCGATCAGACAGTATAAAGAAGAACGTCATTGTCATGGGGGTTATTTTACAACGGCGTTGATAATGATTGTTCTAGGTGTTGGACAATGAGAGATACATGGTACTGCTTAATTGCAAGTTACACTAAAAGCAAGAACCCACTTTAAAATTTTCACACCAATATACTATTACGAAAGGAATACGCTTTTAAGCCTACACACTTACAAAGAAAGAGACTTTCACTACACTTTCTCTCGATATACTCACACACTACAAAGAGCACTTACTCAACACATCTCACTACAGTGCACTCACACTTCTGTGTGTTACTCCTCTTCTCACTTCACTCTTCACTCACTATACTTGAGCTGGACCTGACTTCACTTAATTGTAAATGAGGCAAGGTCCTCATATTTATAGGTGTGGCCAAGTCGATGGAGGTTCTCCAAGTGGCTGGAAATAGTCCACGTTGCCCAGTGCAACATCACACTTGAAGTCGGTTTCTAGATAAAACCTAGTGTGGAGGTGCTATAGTGTTTTCTGGAAACTGTGAGAAGGAGAGGAGAATTTATGGAGATGGAGTCTTCTAGAGACGTGGGGACAGAGTCAGTGTTGACTAACAGTAAGTTGGAATATAAGAGGTTTGGGAAAACCAGAGAAAAGGGTTGTGGTGAGGAAACTGGTTAAGAAACAAAGGATCAGTGTCTTATTTCTCCAGGAAACAAAGATTTCAAAAGATATTACTCGCATTATTCAGGACATATGGGGCTCTCAGAGTTGTGGATGGGAATGGGTGTCGTCCGAAGGGGCATCAGGGGGTCTTATTACTATATGGAACAAAAACCTTTTGAAGGTTGAGGACATTAATAGATCTCAAAGGGTGCTAGCTATTAAATTCAGGAATATTAAAGAAGATTTTGTTTGGGCTGCAGCAAACGTGTATGGGCCTAATTGATGGTTCACGAAGAGATGGATTTTGGTTGTTGCTTACAAACATTATTTCTCAGTGGGCAATTCCGTGGTGCGTCGGTGGCAATTTTAATGAGAATGAACCGGTAGACATGCCACTGGCTGGGAGAAGGTTCACATGGTCCAACAATCAAGAAAGGGCAGCCATGAGTAAAATTGATAGATTTTTGGTATCAAAGGAATGGGAAGATCTTTTTCCAGGTGTCATCCAGGTTGCACTGCCAAGATTGGTTTCAGATCATGCACCCATAAAATTAGCATCTAATGAGACTAATTGGGGCCTAAACCATTTCGGTTTGAGAACCGTTGGTTATTACACAAGGATTTCCTTCCTAAAGTGAGAGATTGGTGGTCTCAATTTGAATATAATGGGCTCGCAGGTTCACTCTAATGAAGAAGTTACAAGGACTGAAAGGAAAAATCAAGGAATTGAATAAGGTATCTTGTTGCAATTTAGATATCGTTAGATCTGAATTAGAAAAGGAAGCAGAAGTTTGGGACAAGCTAGAAGAAGACAGATTGCTTGATCAACATGAGAAGAAAGCGAGGGAAGAGGCTAAACTTAAGGTGTGGGAGATTAGTCGAATGGAAGAAATACCCTGGAGGCAAACTATTGTGATCTAGGGCCTATGAGGAGAGATCAAGCACACACAAGAACACGGAGATTTATGTGGTTCGGCTTTTGGCCTACGTCCATAGGGAAGACAGAAGAATTTACTATGCAATCAGAAGAGGTTGTACATCATAGAGACCCTTAGTCTCTATTTATAATATCAGCCCAAAACCCTGTTACACCCAAACATTACTTCTAATCACAGTTTACCTATGATAATAGACCTACTTCTAATCACAGTAGAACATGGGCAATACAGGGGCTGATTTACCAGATTTATTACTTCAATTGAGTCATACAACCTAACAAATCTCCACCTTGGCGAACATTAAAGCTGATCCTCATACACTAAACACGTCTCACCGTCTCCACCTGCCCCTTAAGGCACTCAGTACTGAGCACACCGATCAAGTTCAAGCAATGTTTGAACTTAAATTTAACACATTCCTTCATGAATGCACCAAATCGCTTGTACCATTGTCCAGAAGCTTGCTTCGACCCGTACAATGATTTCTTTAGACCACATACTTGATCAGGAACCTTAAACTGTACTCTACCTGCACTGGAAGCTCCTTCCTCTTCCTCATAGAACCGCTTACATCCGATGGCTTGATTTTCCTCATCAAGATACTCCATCTCTTCAGTTATAGTTGCTGCATGTTGACTACTTTCCAGCCCTTCCATTAATTCAACAGACTCAGTTGTCAATGCGTATGAAACCATATCATCACAGCCACTGTCTGATGTCGACGCGTGCGTCGTCATATCCTCGAAACTATATCCAACCGGCGGTTTCCTTTCTCTTTGCGGTCTACCCGTCTGCGGCTCTATCTACTGCATCTGCTGCACAGTCTGACAATCCCCTATATCTCGGGAGGAGTCGGATGCACTCTCCTTTCTCACTAGGATGTCGGACTCCACCTGAACGGTGTCACTGCTGCTACCTACTTCTGTCCTCTCCACCTGCTTTCTCGTTTCGAGTAAAGCATCCTCATGAAATGTAATATCCCTGCTGATGATAAATCTTGGTGAATCTTGATCAGTACACCACAACCTGTATCCTTTCACCTCAGAAGCATATCCCACCAAGATGCACTTCACAGCCCTTGGTTCTAACTTATCGGTTTTCACGCGAGCATAAGCCGGACAACCGAAGATCTTCAAGTTAGAATAATCAGCTGGATTACCTGACCACATTTCTTCCGGTGTTTTGTAACCAATCTTTGTCTGTGGAGACCTATTTATCAAGTAGCTTGCAGCATTTACTGCCTCAGCCCAAAAGTCCTTGGACAATCCTGTAGTAAACAACATACAACGGGCTCTTTCCAAGATAATTCTATTCATCCTCTTTGCAACTCCATTATGCTGCGGAGTTTCTGTAGTGGTGTAATGCTAAACTATGCTATGATCCGTGCAATAGTTCTCAAAATCTGTCGATCTGTATTCCTTGCCATTACCTGTCCTCAACTTCTTCACCTTTCTGCCAGTCTGTTTCTCAACCATTTTTTTCCATCGCTTGAATGTAATGTCACAATCCGGGCCCGAGTTACGATAATCCAGGGCTGTGAACCATACTTACTCCCGTGAACTATGAATTAACCTAAGCTAAAACAGAATCCACAAGGGATACATTCATCCATACATACCTGTCAATTGTACAATTTGCAGAAATATACATTGATAATTAATTCAAAATGTACATGTATACAAAATAAAGTTCCTTATACATGTATTGCTCTTTTTTTTTTCTTTCATCAACTTTAGCATATCTGAACGCTATGCAAATTGATGACTATACAAGTTCCCAAAATATTACATTTCCAAAATGTATTTTAACTATTACAAAATAATTCTCAAAAGAATTTCCCAAAATATCCATAGTCCACTTTGTGCACTCGAACAACCATATCAAATAGTGTTCCGACCGTCCCATTCAATTAATCATCCTGGAGGAACCGCAACGATCTCCTCCGCTGCAGTCGGGGCCACTGCAAGGCCGGCATGGGCAATCGGGCCTGTAATGCCATCAATAACACTAATGAACACGACGGTTCAACAATGTATAAACAAAACTTGCAATAGCAATTGTTAGTACATTACTAAATTCATTCAACATATTTAGTGAACAATTCCAATTATAGACAATGGAGGAGTATATAAGTCAATCAATAAACATGTATAAGATGGAAACTACCATAGCTTTCATTTCAATTCATTTCATTTCCTGTCATTTCATGTCATTTATCATCTTCCCTCAAAGGAAGGATTCATCTTCTGAATGGAAGGCATCAATCAGTACCCGTAGATAAGATCGGAATTTGTGGGACTTACCAGTGTCCGGGCCAGGGACACAAGCATCACCACGGAGCTCCGGAACGCCCCCAGATCCATCTACTACAGTAGGAATAGTCATTTGGCTCAAGGCGGAAGGGCGCACCATTCATGACCCTGGCCTCATGTACATAATCATTTATTAATTCATTTAGAATTTCATACAATAGCTAGGTAGTGCCAGACTCAAGAGTCAATACATTTCATTATCAATCCATTTCTGGATTCAATTCAATACAGTAATTCCATTCTTAACAATGGAAAGGAAACAATAATGACATCAATATTGTGAGATTGGAATCAAGTGATAAAAATACAAAAGGCATGAGAGAATCACTGACTACCCGATTCTACTCATTTCTATTCCAGTTCCTACCCACCATTTGAGTGTAACCATTGGTTATCCAATATACGTGTTATTCTCGATGGACATCACATTTGTATTTATATGTACATTGGAGTCCCCGTGATTAACACTCATAGAGGTATAGCCTACAATCAATTATCATTTAACCCATTATTAATCCATGGGTTCAATTCTCACAGTCTCTACTTCATTATCCACAATCCCCATCAAATCTCTATTTTTGCATTAATTAGCCACAAAGCTAATTTAGAGGACACATAAGTGTCCAAAAGTATCCATGCTTCTTGTGAAATCCAAAACCAACTGGACTCTTTCTACCTCAATCAATACCCGGTCCAGCATCAGGTTCGCTCGAGCGAAACCAAGTTCACTCGAGCGAACCCAAATAGAGAAGTGGTCGCTCGAGCGAACTCAAACAGAGAAATCGTAGCTCGAGCAGACCCTTGTCCGCTCGAGCGCCTTCATCCAGAGAGTAGTTCGCTAGAGCGAATGCTTCAGAAAACCCAATTCGGATTTCTGCAATTCTCTCTCTTCTTCACTCCTACTTCATTTATTTCACAACAACCTGCAATAAGTGTTTGGACCTCCTGTCCACTCCTCATTCATACCATTCACACATCAATAATATCTCCAATCCATTCCATCAATCCATAAAACAACCCACTCTAAATCAATGGAAATATACACAAATCCAAAATCAATAAAATCTCCATTAACATCTATAATGCTAACACATTCACAAGCAATGTTTATACTTGCCTCTCTTTGAAGTTCCTTGGACAAAACCCTTTCTCTCCTTGGCTTGGCTTGACACAACTCTTTCCCAAGAAGTCCCCAAGCTCTCAACAATGGTGATTGGCTCTATGGAGAAGATGGAGATGACTAGGCTTCTTCAAAACTACTTGCAAGTTCTCAATCCTTACTCTTGATGGAGAAGAAATGGAAGAGAAGGAAGAAATGAGCCTAGGGTTTGTAAAAATGGGAAATGAGCCATCTCTTAGCTTATATAAGCTGACTTTTTGCACTAAAGTCCTCCTCCATTCTTCTTATTTACATTTTGGGTCAAATGAAAACCCATTTGACCAACCTTATGTCAAATGAAATTAAGTGTATTACGAAAATTGACGTACTCTTCGAGATACACACGTTGGTATCAAGAATTTCTGTATTTGACAAAATACGTGAAAACTCGTATTTACAAAAAGGTCCTTAGTTTACCTTGTTTGAGTTTAAACTCTTTTTAATCAACTCAATCCCTTCCAAGTTCACTTCATTAAGCTTAATTCAATCATTTGGGACTAACCCAACTCATTTAGTTTATCAATCACAATTAACACAATCAATCATGCTTAATTAACACTATTTGGGATTAATTAGTCTTAATTATGATTAGTCCGGGGCGGGGCCTAACATGTAACAAAGGTCTGATCCTTCATTTTCAGAGTATAAACCCAGACTTTCCTTGAATAATCATTAATAAAAGTCAGCATAAACCGGGACCCGCCCTTGGAGTAAACCTTAAAAGGCCCCCATACATCTGAATGAACATGATCAAGGATACCTTTCGTGCAATGAATACTTGTCTTGAAACTAACCTTTCGATGCTTCCCGAAGATGCATCTCTCACAAAAATCTAACTTGCCTGTCTTCATGCCACATAGCAAATTCCGATTGCTCAGTATTGTCAATCCCTTCTCACTCATGTGACCCAGGCACAAGTGTCATAAGCGCGTTGAGACATATTCATGGTCATCTAAGGAAGATACTGCAGCTCCACCTGTAACTGTATTTCCGGACAAAACATATAAGTTTTCAACTCTATTGCCTCTCATAAAAACCAGAGCACCCTTCACAACCTTTATAACTCTACCTTCAGCTGAGAATTTACAACCGTCGGAGTCCAAGGTACCAAGAGAAATAAGATTCTTTTTCAGATCAGGAACATGCCGAACTTCTGCCAACGTTCTAACGATTCCATCATACATCTTGATTTTAACTGTTCCAATCCCAACCGTCTTACATGCAACATTGTTGCTCATTAAGACACTACCACCGTTGATTTCTCTATAAGTGGTAAACCAGTCCCTATTGGGACACATGTGGTAGGAACAACCCGAATCAAGAATCCATTCATCCTTAGGAAAAATTCCATTTTCAATCACAGAAAGTGCATTGTCGGAACCATAATCTGATCTTCTATCTGCAACACTGACTGAATCATCATCAGATAACGAATCTTCTATTTCTTTCCCTTTCCTCTGCCTTTCGGGACAGTTTTTTCTAATGTGCCATTTCTTATGGCAATAATAATATTCAATGTTTTTTCTGTTGGATCTATGTTTGCTCTTATTACTGGAGTCTTTTGTTCTTCCTCGCACTACCAAACCCTCACCCGAACCATTATTGTCAGCCACAACCTTTTCCTTCAACTCCTTCGAGTTTAAAGCTGCCTCTACATCCTCTTTGGACAGAGTATCTCTACCATACATCATGGTATCAACAAAATGCTCATATGAGGGTGGTAACGAGCACAGCAACATAATAGCTTGGTCCTCATCATCAATTTCAATACTGATATTTTCCAAATCCATAATAGCTTTTGTGAAAGAATCAAGGTGAGTTGAAACAGACGTACCTTCCTACATTTGTAATGTGAACAACCGCTTCTTCAGATACAAGCGATTCGTGAGAGACTTCGTGATGTACAAGTTCTCCAACTTCTGCCACATGCCAGCAGCAGTCTTCTCTTAAACAACCTTTCGTAGTACACCATCACTAAAAAATAGCACAATCTGCCCATACGCCTTTTCCAGCAACTCATCCTTCTCTTCATCTAAAATTTTTTCAGGCAAAGCATTCTTTCCTTTCAAAGCTTTCTGTAACCCATTCTGAACTAGCAAAGCATGCATCTTCAGACGCCAAAGACCGAAGTCGTTGTTTCCATCGAATTTCTCAATGTCAAACTTCATAGCCATTCCGCGAATCTTTCACTATACTTGTGTATATATGGTCACCACGAGTACGCTGGAAGAAACGAATCTGAAATCCGACTCTGGACGGCTAAAATATCACAGAAATAAATTTCTGAGCTCCAATCAGTCAATCTCTTTCGTCGACTATTGAACAACCAATCTTCTTCTACAACCGTGTAGAACTTCTCGCAACGAGTCCGTAGATTCAAAAGGATCTTCGATCGGACTCCGGATCGTCAAGATATCGCGAAAACAATTTCAGCCTTTGATTCGGTCAAACTGTTTTTTACCGTACGAATCTGCTGACGTCAACCCTTTCCTGCGGGCTTTGCTTCTAGGCTTCTGCAGAGCGGGTCGGGTCAACTTGCACTGGCCCAATTTGGACTGGCGAACGGGCTTCTGAAACGGGTCAGGCTTAACCTGACCTGGACTTAAACCCAGCCAGAAACCGACCCAAGCAAGGGTCTTCTTCTTTCCCCCTCTTCTGGTTTTGCAACCGGACACAGAAGATGGTTCCGGTCTTCTTCTTCTTCCAGGGCAACAACGCAGGCGACGCTTCTTCTAAGGTGACGCGCAGCGGCAGCGGCGAAAACTCCGGCGGGTTTTCTTCACGGTAAGGTGGGGCCCAGCCGAAAGCAAGAAACCCAAACAGCCCTGTCTTCTCTGTCTGATCAGCGCCGGCAACACGCTCCAGCGGTTTTCTTTTCTTCACGTTGCTGCTTCTGTTCCTCCGGTTCGTGACTCCACCGACGTGAAGAGGCGCGACGACTGTGGGCTTCACCGAAACAGAACGGACAACCCCAATTCCGTTCTTCTTCCAGTCAATGACGGTCGCCTTCCGGTAACTGCGAGCCGCACATGATCAAAAAACCGAGAACCCCTGATGGATTCTCTCCGGCTCCAATCTCAAGCAACCCAATGTGGCCCACCAAGGATCAATCTGATCCCCTCTCTTCTCCCTAATCAACCCTCTCAAATCCAATCCATCGGATTTCTTCCGATTACGCCAAATAGCTCTGATACCAGTTTGTTGTGATCTAGGGCCTATGAGGAGAGATCAAGCACACACAAGAACACGGAGATTTACGAGGAGAGATCAAGCACACACAAGAACACGGAGATTTACGAGGAGAGATCAAGCACACACAAGAACACGGAGATTTAGGTGGTTCCGCTTTTGGCCTACGTTCACGGGGAAGACAGGAGAATTCACTATGCAATCAGAAGAGGTTATACAACATAGAGACCCTTAGTCTCTATTTATAATATCAGCCCAAAACCCTATTACACCCAAATACTACTTTTAATCACAGTAGACCTATGATAATATACCTATTTCTAATCACAGTAGAACATGGGCAATACAGGGGCCCGGTTTACCAGATTTATTACTTCAATTGAGCCATACAACCTAACACAAACATCTAGAGCCCTGTGGTTGAAAGAGGGGGATAAGAATACTAAATTTTTTCATCGACTGGCTAGTACTAGAAGAAGGATTAATTACATTGGGAAGATCAGAAGAGGAAACAGTTTCTTAGTGGAACGAACAGAGGTAAAGGAGGAAGTTGCCCATTTCTTTGAAGAATTGTATTCTAGTGATGATATTGTAAGACCAGCGTTGGAGGGTATTACATTCCCTTCGATTTAGGAGGACCTTAAGATATGGTTGGAAAGGAGTTTTGAGGAAGAGGAAGTGAGCAAGGCTCTAGCGGATTGTGCAGGAGACAAAGCGCCGAGTCCAAATGGCTTTAATTTTACCTTTATTAAGGCTACTTGGGATGTTCTAAAAGAGGAATTCTGTCAATTTTTATCTGAATTTCATCGGAGGGGAAGCTTGAACAGAGAAATCAATGCTACTTTCTTATGTCTTATTCCCAAAGTGCCAAATCCAATGTCTTTGAAAGACTACAGGCCAATAAGCTTAGTGGGTTGTATTTATAAACTCTTATCAAATATTATGGCGAATAGACTACAAAAGGTTCTTCCCTTCATCATTAGTTCTGCCCAAGGGGCTTTTGTTCATAAAAGACAAATTCTAGACGGGAATTTGGTTGCGAATGAACTAATTGACTCTAGGAAGAGGGCACGCAAGGAATGAGCAATTTTTAAAATTGACTTGGAGAAGGCATATGATCATGTAGATTATATGTTGGAAAGATTTGGGTTTGGCAATAGGTGGTGAGGGTGGATCAAAGAATGCATCTCTTCTTCATCATTCTCTGTTCTTGTCAATGGCTCTCCCTCTCATCTTTTTAAAGCATCAAGAGGCTTAAGACAGGGAGATCCTCTCTCCCCATTTCTATTCACTATAGTGGTAGAAGCTATGGGGGCACTCCTCCTAAAGGCAAAAGAGATTGGGTTAATTTCTGGTTTTAAAGCAAGAAGTGGTGGCGAAATTGTAACTCACCTTCAATTTGCAGATGATACGATTCTATTTACATCAACAAATTGGGAGGAATTGGCAATTCTAAAGAGGATACTAAGATGTTTTCAGTTAGCATCGAGGTTGAAGATAAACCTATCGAAAAGCTTCTTAATGGGGGTTGGTTGTTCAGAGGAGAATATTCGGAGCTTGGCTAATAGGCTTCATTGCAGGGCGAGACGTCTTCCTTTTCAATATCTTGGTTTGCCTATTGGTGCAAATCCTAGGTCGATAGCAATATGGGATTCGGTGGTGGAAAAGTTTAAGAAGAAGTTGTTAACATGGAAGAGGCAGTATCTCTCCTTTGGAGGTAGAATCACTCTTATCAAATCATCATTGTCCAATTTGCCAATATACTACATGTCTTTGTACTGGATGCCAGCGTCAGTGAGGAAGAAACTGGACCGTATTAGGAGAAACTTCCTATGGGACGGCAACAGCGATAAAAAGAAGCTGCATTTGATGAAATGGGATGAGGTAATTAAACCAAAATTTGCAGGAGGCTTGGGGTTGAGAAACCTAGAGTTGACAAATTGGGCTTTGTTAGCTAAATGGTAGTGGAGATATGGGGAAGAAAAAGAATCTTTATGGAGGAGGGTAATAGTTTCCAAGTATGGGGAGGATGAGCGGGGGGTGAGATCCCAGAAGAGTCCCTAAATATAGGTTGTTAGAGTTGTGGGGTGTCATTTCTTCTTTTGGGGATGTGTCCAATGTGAGGGGTTTTGTTTTTTATAAGGGCATAGGTTTTAAAGGGGATAAAGTTCTTTTTTGGCTTGATGATTGGGTGGGGGTGGGCCTTCTATCTCAATTGTTCTCTAGAGTGTTTAGAGTAATCTCTAATAAAGAGTCTTTAGTAAAGGATTATTATGTCTGGGATGGGGGGAAGGTGTCTTGGGAAGTGAGTATTAGGAGGGCCCTTCGTCCATCTAAATTGGTAGAGTTTGAGTCCTTGTTAAGTCTTATTTCTAACGTTTTCTTATGCAGGGACGAAGATGACTCTTGTATTTGGAAGCCAAACTCTACAGGTTTTTTTGCCTCCAAGTCCTTTTACAGGGAGTTGGACTCTTGCAGGGGGGAGTGCTCTTCTTCAGCATTGGTTTGGTTAGGTCTTGTTCCTCCTAGAGTTGAGGCCTTTTGTTGGTTGGCAGTTGCAGGAAAGATCTCAACAGTTGATAATTTAAGGAGGAGGGGCTTGATGTCAGATTCCTTTTCAGATATGTGTTGTCTCTATGGGAGGGAGAGGGAGTTGATAGATCATATTTTCCTTCACTATGGGCTTGCTTCGTACATTTGGGGGCCATTTCTTCAAAAAATGCAATGTTGCTTGGTGTGGCCCAATGTCGCTAGGTGAGCTGATGGAGGCTTGGAGGGGATCTCCTTTGGTAGGGTGTGGGCGGATCTTGTGGAAGTTCATTCCTTTTTCTATTATTTGATCTATATGGAAGGAGAGGAATGAGAGAATTTTTTGCAGGAAAGAATCACCTTGGGAGGATATTTTATCTAAAGTGTCGACAAGAATTGCTCATTGGGCTTGTGCAAGAAAAGAATTTTCAAATGTTAACATATATAATATCTTGTATAATTGGGGAGCCAGTTTGTTGATGGGAGAAGCAAAGAAGAGGAAGAAAGTGTCTTGGAGTCCTCCTCCGTCTGGTTGTTTAAAGTTTAATGTGGATGGAGCAGCTTGTGATAAACCAGTGTCGGTTGGTATTGGCGGTGTTCTCAGAAATCACAAAGGAGAGGTGTTGCATATGTTTTCAAAAAATGTGGGGGTTAAAGACTCGAACAAAGCAGAAGTCTTGGCCATTTTTGAAGCCCTTCGCATCTATCTGTTGCTCTTTCAAAGTTAGACTCATCATAGAAAGTGATTCTTTCAATGTTGTTTCTTGGGCAAAAGCTTGCAAAGGACCGTGGAAAATGCAGTTATGTTTTAATGAGATTAAACATCTTGTATTGGAGTCTTGTGTTTCTTTTCAACATGTTAGTAGGTCTGTTAATGGCATGGTAGACACTTTAGCTAAGCAAGGGATTGATCGTGTTTGTAATTTAAGTGTTGCTATTGGTTAGGTGTCAATGGTGGTGCCTGGTACATATCTCTTATACCAGCATTACTTTGTCTCTGTATTTTAGTGCTCTTTGTTGTTCTAATTTCTCCTTTTAATATATATCATTGTTACTTCCAAAAAAAAAAAAAACCCACTAAGTTGCTTGCAAAGGAATTACAGTGTATTGAAGGCCTGTCAGGCCAATGAACTACATGCATTTTGTGCATGTGAATCCAAATGGTATGCAACTCCAATTGAAATTAAATTTGGGCTTGTGACTACATGTGCCAAATATGTAATATGAGTATGTTGGATCGAGAAAATGTGCACGTCAAATCAGGTGGCTTGTCAATGACATGATAATCTCTCTACAATAAATTGGACAATTTTATACCTTTTAAGAAAGGAAGTGGCCTGAAACCTGGAACATGCTTTTGTGAGAGTTGCCAAGGTATTCTTTACTTGCTGTACAACACAAGTCTACAAGACTCAAACACTCTTTACACTAACAGTGAGTTCTCTGTATCATGATATCAAAAACCTAGTAACCTTAAAAAAGTAGTAGAGAAAGAAGAATAAAAAGAACGAAACAATGTGAACATGAAATCCGCATGAAAATCATCTCAGAAATAAGAAATCCTCTCTAGAAAGTTGAGTGATCCAATTGGGAGAGCAAGAAGCAGCATCTGAATTGTCTCTAGAAAATGGAGTGATCCAATTGGTAGAACCAGAGCAAGCAGATGGAGAGTTGTCGCCAACATTCTGAAGTTGATCCGAGTAGACAGGAGTCATTGATGGTGGAAACGGGTAAGGGGGCCGATCGATCACTACTGTACCTTCCAACATCTTCACAACACTACTCATCAAAGGCCGCTCCTCTGGTCGTTGTTGGATGCACCACAAGGCTACCATAGCCATCTTCGTCACAGTGCCTTTATCCTTCTCTTCAATCCCCAAAGTCATCATCATCTCACCCATGGTTCCTTCATTGAACTTCTTCCAAACATACTTCGGTAGCCACTCTTCGCTTTTGGAAACTCTAGAATCAAAGTTCCTTCTCCTCCCAAGAATCTCAAACAACAGCATCCCAAAGCTGTAGACGTCACACTTGTGGGTTATTGGATAAGGTAACCACATCTCAGGCGCTGCATAGCCGGGAGTCCCCTTGAAGCCTGATGTGGGGTGGTGAGTCCTATCACTTCTGCAAAGCTTTGCAAACCCGAAGTCAGAAACTTTGGGAGATAAATTTTTATCAAGGAGTATGTTTTCTGGCTTGATGTCATAGTGAATTATATGACCGTCTGGAGCATCCTCATGCAAGTAAGCGATACCTTTAGCGGTCCCAATTGCAATATTCAGAAGCTGTTCAAACCCAATTGAGTTCTTTTTGCTATCAAATAAGAACTTGCTGAGTGATCCATTCTCCATGAATTCATACGCAAGAGCTTTTAGGCCTTTGTCGAAGCAAAACCCATAAAGCCTTACTAGATCAGGATGCCGCGTTTTCCTGATTGAATTCACTTCTGCCTTAAATTGCAGCTTCATTATTTGATCAGAGAGGTTGCATCTTAGGACCTTAACGGCGACAGGCACTCCATCTTCTAGTACTCCTTTGTATACAATTCCAAACCCGCCTTCACCTAATTTTTGCTTGAAATTATGAGTTATGATCTTAAGCCGCTAGAATGGGTACATGATTAGGATCTCATCTGTCTTCTCCAAGTCCAACTTGACTTCCTTCATCCTCCAGGTGGGAGTGGAGACTCATGTCTGATGGCAATCAACTTTCGAATGCAGATGCAGATTATTATGCCGGCACCTATCCCTTCTCAATGATCAAAACCACTTGAACATTAGACCTTAGATAACACGTAAGACCTATAATGTTACCACTGCTACTACATTGTGAGCAATATTGATTGAACATTCATGGTGGTGTTTAGCAAGTTTTGCAATATGGGACTCATTTTACCATCAATATGGACCATTGGATCGAAGCCACCCTCCAAAAGGTGCCATAAGAGGGCATGAGTTCGTGCTTCTAATTCTGTGGAGAAATTTTTTTTTTCAGGCCTGATTTTGCAAGCACTACCATTAAATGAGACTAATTGTGTGACGCCCCGGAGTCCCACATCGACTATAGAGAGGAAAGTGAATAGGTTTATATGTAGAGCCTACACCCTTACCTTGCATGAGGCCTTTTGATGGGTTCTAGCCCATCAGAAACAAAACCGTGAGGCCCGTGGGCCAAAGCGGACAATATCATGCATGCATGTAGGGTGGGGCGTTACAAATGGTATCAGAGCCGACTATTGACTAGTTCGAGTGTGGGTCCCCTACCGTGGTCTGGTGTAAGTGGGCGGGTTTCCATGTGGGTGGGCCAAGAGGGCTGGTAGGCTACAGGGACTGACAGGCTACTGCACAGGGACGTGCAGCCTTAAGGGGGTGGATTGTGACGCCCCGGAGTCCCACATCAACTATAGAGCGGAAAGTGAATGGGTGTGGATTGTGACGCCCCGGAGTCCCACATCGACTATAAAGAGGAAAGTGAATGGGTTTATATGTAGAGCCTACACCCTTACCTTGCATGAGGCTTTTTGATGGGTTCTGGGCCATCAGAAACAAAACCGTGAGGCTCGTGGGCCAAAGCGGACAATATCATGCATGCATGTAGGGTGGGGCGTTACAAATTGTGTAGATTTTATGTGTTTCATCAGTTATAAGCACCCATTTGGATCCCTGCAAATGTTGTATCCAGTAAGTCTGACACCTAGAAACTTAGTTATTGGGAACAGAAGTTGAATTTAAGCAGAGAGTAGTTGTTTTG
Organism: Persea americana; assembly: GCA_029852735.1. NCBI lineage: Eukaryota > Viridiplantae > Streptophyta > Magnoliopsida > Laurales > Lauraceae > Persea > Persea americana. The sequence goes on from CM056812.1 coordinate 5,643,477, forward strand.
AACTCCAAAGAATTTATTATTCTCCTCATTTAGTTCCTAGTCCTGACAAGGTTTTACATATTTTCATTGTACTACTATCCAAAAGTCTGTCCAGTAAGCACTGCTAGAGTGCTAATCATCCTATCTAAGATGCCAATTCCTCTCTATGTACTATTCTTTGTTTCTAACTATCCATTTCATTCCTTCGGTTGGATGGCTGACATTGACCAATGAAATTAACTATTGGTTGATGCTGATCTACAATCCCTTCTTGTTAATTTCATTTTTTACTTGGTTGAAGTTTTTGGCGATGATACTTCCTCTAAATCTTTAATCTCGCCTGATTTCGTCTCTATTCATTCTTGTATTTTTTTTTTCAAATCTTGATAATATAAAATCATTGTTGAAAGACAACTCATCATAATAAGATTTACAATTGTTCATAAAGTTATTCATCATCATCATCATCATCATCATTATTTTCAAAGCTTTGTCCAAGCGATGTTGGAGTCGGCTACATGAAAATTGTATATTCAAATTCTTCGGGTTGTGACAAAAGTGTTAAGCTAGCTGTCAATCTATGTAGTGCAATCCTCCTTTATCTAAGCTTGGGATTTGGTAACACTAATGATCTTTACGGTTATCTCTTGATACCACCAACATTCCACATTGTTCATTTTGATCAATTTATTTCAAACCATATTATTCATGCTAGAATTTCTTATTAAAGAAAACTTCATATTTATTAATGAAATGGATCATAGAAATTCCACCTGATTCTGGTGGAATCCTCCATGCTAGCCTTACTTTCTGCCTCATCCATGTTCTTCATTTTTAGGATTCCTCTCATTTATCCAAATTTATTTCCACTTAAGGATGATTCCATTTCTAATATTTTTCTAAAGATAATAGCAAATTCCAAGTACTTGCGTTTCACTTAGTCGAATATAGGTTATAACTAGTCCAAAGGACCGCTTGGAAGAAGAACAACACAAAGCATATGGAGTTTCAATAGATAAACATTAATTTGAGTGTCAAAAAAAGAAATTATAACAATCTAAGGTAATCACAAAGGTAATTATTGAAGAAAAAACTACTAAACACTTGAAAATTCTCAATTCAAACATAAATTTCTTAAATTCAAACAGCCAACTAACTGATTTCACTAATCTAACAGCCATGCTCCTAGCACAATAATTCATTATTTAAATTAGAAAGCTAAAGACCAGCTATCATCTATCAAACTTTAGAATCTTACAAGGCAACGATAAATTACAACAACCATGACATATGGAGTAGACTATTGGTCAACCAGGAAATAAGACTTTGATGACGACGACGATGATCCACCTATCATCAGAGTTATTATCCAAATGCACTAGTCAAGAATTGTAACTACTGAGTTCACTGAGTCCAACTGGGATTTTGAAAATGGTCTCCCACCTCTCTGGTGATTTTGATCATGATCAGCCTAATTTAATATGTGGGCCTAGATGTCAATGGTCCGGATCATCCATCTGTGTTGATAATGTAATGGCCCCACTTTGAATGAAGGCCCATACACAGAAAATTTCCAATTTTGAAGAGTTCTGAAACTTGCTTTGGTGGTTAAGAAACAAAATACTAAAATGCTGTCGGTAATCAATGATGAAAAAAGGGCAAAAATCTGATGGCGAGAGGTTTTTTACTACATCGTAACGTATAATCTAAGAAGTATGAGTTCATGCCATATGTATCACTTTAAAGCATCGAAAAGAATCTTGATTCAGTCCTGTCACCTTAATAGGTCATTTTGAGGCCAATAAATGGATAATTATCATCTAGTTTTGTAATGATATCTAGGGTCCTCCTCTCTTACACATGGAATATGAAAATGGGATTTTCATGTGTAAAATTTGTACACGTGAATTTTAAAGTTTAAACTTACACACGTGATACACACAATAGCATGTTTATTTGGAAAGCTCCATTTTCACATGAGTGAACGTTACATATGTAAAATCTTTATGTATCTCAAAAATATTTTATGAATGTTTAAGACACAAGACTAAGAGCCTATTAGTTTGCAAAAAAATGCATAGGGTTGTATATGTATAAATTTATGGTGAAATGAGCTCACCGAAGGATTGTTAAAAGGGTGAGTGATGAATGATATAAGGTGGAGATGTGAATTAGATCTCGACTTTTCTAGCTAGATATCGAATTACTTGGGTGGTGGCTCAGTATCTCACCTTCCCTTTATTCAATTTTCATTAAAAGAAAGGTTATTTGATATTCATTTTTTTATATTCACCTTTGGTTCTCCATTTTTTAACTTATACATATGGAAATACAATCTTAGGTATTCAATTACATGAAACAAATAGGCCCTAAACATCTTGGGGTTGAACATGTCAAAAAAAAACCTTGGATTGTCAGAATGAAAATTTTGGAGCCAATAAGATTAAAATGAGGGGGAGGCAATACCACAATCTCTCCTGCGGAGAGGCTCTGTATTGGCACATTCTGAACTAAGAAGGTATGCAATATTTTCACACCCTGTAAGGTACGAAAGTTTTACTAATAAAAATGATCTCATTTACTATTTTTCATAAACCTTATTTATGCATGTAACGCATAAATGAGTGCAAATAAATGCGACCATATCTAAATGTCACGCATATGTATTATTTACATATGTAAATGAGAGCAAGAAAACTACCCTTAAAATCATATAAGAACCCTTTTACTACCATCCTACCCCAATGATTTGCATGCATTTAGGCTGCCCCCCATCACTTGTTCTGAATAACAAAAACTATAAAAAATAATTTTATTTCAAGATTAAATTTATTTTCCACAACAGTTTTCCAATGTTATTCCTTGAAAAACCCATAATCTGAATTGCCTCAAGCTAGTTTCACAGCCCGCCCAAAAATAAAAACTTCAGATGGGTGACAATATTGAACAAAACCAGTGTGACGCAGATTCCTACACCACCCTCCAAAGTGTCATCTAGATTCAAATTGCAGGTTGGTTTTCAAATACTGATCACACTATTAATCAATTTACAAAATTTTGGTTTCTCATTGCGTCGAAATCTTTACCTACTGTAGCTGTGATCAATCTTCTAAATTCTAATGCCTATATTGTAAATCAGCACAAATTGTGATCCTGTGATCCAGGTAACTTTGGACAGAAGAAGGTATATTTCAGATGGGCGGGATTCATTCAAGAGAGAGAATAAACAAAAGAACCTCTATATCTCCATATCAATCAATCCCTTTCCAGTGGGTGGGAGTGTTCAAGGGGAACACGTAATTAAAAAAGGCTATGCAAGGCGAAAACGCAGTTTGACCGAAGTTGCAGAGCCACAGAGACCATCATCAGCACGCAACCACCACTCAAATACCTTCCAATCATCATCTACCGTTGTTCTGTTCTATAGACCATTTCAAAAACATAATCCCCACGTGATGCTACTATACTTTGACCCAATTAACACTAACAAATTCAACCAAGCTGGCCCAACAGTATGCGGTCAAACTTCAAAATTGAACAAAGATTGAACAAAAACGGTTCAGATCATTTGGCCATTGAATAACATAGCACTCGAGTTAAGGTGGGGCCCAACATTGATTGAAAAATGCACCAACTTCGGAGACTGTTACACAACACTGTCTTTTCCTCTACCCAAAGCACATGCTAACATCACCACTTTCTAGAAGTCTCACCAAACCAGCCAACCCCCTTCTTCTAGCAGGCTCTAGAATGCATAGGCAGCATTCTATTTACCACTCAGCCCAGACTCTCTCTTTTGTCTACAAGTTTCTGGAAATCACTGCAAAGCATACGTTGATGTATGGACCATTGAGGGCCACGTGGACCTCTTCACACCCACAAACCATCTTTCTCCACTGACTAACTAAGGTCGATAAATAGAGGTGTGTTGCCCCTTAGTGTAGTGTGCAACAAGCAAGTAGCGGGAGAGTGCTAGTGCAAGCAAGGTGTGTGTGGAGAGAGTGCAAGTGAAGTGAGTGTAATGTGTGTGAGTGTAATGTGTCTACAGTGGAGGCACTGAGTATTATATGGTGAGTGTAGCATAGTGTAGTTGATGTGAGTGCCCGTGTATATGAGACATGTATTGTGATATGTGAGTGTGTATGTCATGTGCCCGTTTGTATCAATTGTAGTAATAGAATTTACTTTTATATATAAGTGTGTTGTTTTGAGTCTTGAGTCCACTATAGTTGGAGTTGGGTTTTCCCTACATTTGGTATCAGAGCGAGGCAAGGTCAGGGACCATCCGTCCATTGAGAGCAGCAGTTAAAGGCAAGGCGACACTGTAAAGCCGATCAGTCGGGGACTGAGCTTCTTGGTGGTAGAGATCAACGAGGATCCCACTAATCACGATGGCAGATCTCGCGAATGCAACTAGAGGGATTAAGAAGCTGAACAATCACAACTATTATTATTGGCGTCTATGTGTGGAGGCATATCTTCAAGGCCAAGACTTATGGGAGATCGTCGGCAGCGCTAACACTACAACACCGACGAATGACAACGCGGAAGCACTACGGAAATGGCGAATTAAAGCTGGGAAGGCTATGTTTGTCTTAAAGACCACGGTGCAGAAGGAGCTGTTAGAGCATATTCGAGATGCTGACACTCTGAAAAAGGCATGGGATACTCTGGCTACACTGTTCTCCAAGACAAATGATACCTGGCTTCAGTTTTTGGAGAACGAGCCTGCATCTATCACTCAAGGTACGCTATTAGTCAATATTTTATAAAAGTAAAGACACTTTGTCAAGAGATCTCTCAGCTTGACCCAGACTCGCGGGTCAGAGAAGCTAGGATGAGACGAATTATCACACGGGGATTGAAATCCGAATATAGCGGGTTCATGACGGCCATTAGGGGATGGCCGACTCAACCGTCTCTTGTAGAGTTAGAAAGTCTTTTGGCAAATCAAGAAGCTCTAGCCAAACAAATGGCTGGAGTAACGATGAAAGATGAGGAACAAGCACTCTTCACTCGGAAAGGCAAATCGGGGATGAAGCCAAGAAGGAAAGAGACCGCTGAAGCTAATCAGCGAAGGGAGAGTTCCTAACCAGGGGGAGCTCCAAAAGGTAACACTGATGATCAACGGCAAACAAGTTCTCGCCGAAATCTCCAGTGTTATAATTGTGGCAAGAAGGGCCATTTTGCTCGTGATTGCAGACTATCAAAGAAGGCCCGCGAAGGGAATGTGGTGACCACAACGAGTCACCAAAGTGAAAATGAAGAAGAATGGGATTGCCAAGCGTCTATGGCAATCATTGAAGATATCAAACTGCCGAGTTCGGATATAACAAGTGGTAGTACCCCCATAAGCTCCAAGGATGATTGTGAGGAGACAACGCTCATTGCAAATTCCAATCTTGAAGTCATCAATTACGATCGAGACTGGATCGTGGACTCAGGATGTTCGAATCATATAACGGGCGACAAGTCAAAGTTCTCAAGCCTAGTTGAATACAAAGGCGGCAAAGTGGTGATTACAACAAATAATGTGTGGCTACCGATCACTCAGATCGGAGAAGCCATTTGTGTGCCCAGATTCAACAAAGATGAGGCCCATCTGCATCAAGTCTTCCATGTTCCAGTTATGAAGAAGAATTTGTTGTTCGTATCACAATTGACATTATCTGGTAATTTTGTTGTATTTGGGCCAAATGATGTAAATGTATACCGCAATGTAAAGCCATGCGAAAAGCCGATTATGAGTGACAAAGACTAGACTCCATCTATGTCATATCAGCCGAATCGGCATATGTAAAGAAGACCTGTCAAGATGATATGGCTGATCTTTGGCGTGCCCGGCTAGGGCATGTGGGATATAATAGGCTGAAGGTAATGATAGATAAGTCTATGGTAAAGGGACTTCCACAATTAGAAGTCTATAAAGACAAAGTATGTGAAGGCTGTCAGTACGGAAAAACTCACCAACAACCATACACTGAGGCCAAGTATCAAGCTAAGAAGCCTTTGGAGATAATCCACTCAGATGTTTTTGGCCCGGTGAAACCACAGTCAATCAGCGGCTTAAGATATATGCTCACCTTCATCGATTATTACTCAAGGTATGTATGGGTATACTTCATCACGGAAAAGTCAGAAGTATTCCAGAAATTTTAGGAGTTTCGAAACAAAGTCGAAGGTGAGATAGGCCTTAAAATCCGGTGCTTGCGCACCGACAATGGAGGAGATATACATCAAATGAATTCTCTACATATTTAAAGAAGGCCGGCATCCGACGACAGCTGACTTGTCTATACACTCCACAACAAAATGGAGTGGCAGAGAGAAAGAACCGACATCTGGTAGAAACAACGAGGAGCATGATGCATGCAAAGAATGTGCCAAGTGAGTTCTGGGCAAAATGTTTGAAGACAGCAGCACATATAACCAATCGGCTACCACAGGCAAAACTGGGATTTGTCTCACCATATCAAAAGTTATGGAAGATCAAGTCAATAGTAAGTCACTTTAAAGTCTTTGGTTGTGTGTGCTATGTACTTGTTCCAGAAAAACTTTGCAGCAAATTTGAAAAGAAGACTATTCGGTACATATTTGTCGGATATGACACCGAACGTAAAGGGTGGAGGTGTTGTGATCCTACCACCCACCGATGCTACACATCACGAGATGTGGTGTTTGATGAGGCGTCTTCATGGTGGCTACCAGCAGCCGCGGTATTGCCAAGTCAAGAAGACTTGGATAATAACCATCAGCCAAAATTAAGCACTAAAGATGACGAACAAGAAATTGAATTAGAAATGCCTAGCCAAGAACCTCAGACTCCACAAGGAAGGTCCACTAGTCCACCGAGAAGTGGAGTACATGAGCATATGACACTTGAGGAAGCCAGGCCAAGTCAATTGGAGATAGATGAACCACCACAACAATTGCGACAATCAAGTAGAGTGAAGAAGCCGAATCCAAAATATATAGAAGCTGATTTGGCACAAGTGTAGCATCCAAGCTAACTTTGAATCAAGAGACAGGGCAAAGCAGAGAGAGGCTTGAAGACACGATATTGAGAAAGCCTGTGTTGAAGGGGAGAAATATTATACAACACTGTCTTTTCCTCTACCCAAAGCACATGCCAACATCACCACTTTCTAAAAGTCTCACCAAACCAGCCAACCCCCTTCTTCTAGCAGCCTCTAGAATGCATAGGCAGTATTCTATTTACCACTTAACCCAGACTCTCTCTTTTGTCTACAAGTTTCTGGAAATCACTACAAAGCATACGTTGATGTATGGACCATTGAGGGACACATGGACCTCTTCACACTGTATGGACCATTGAGGGCCACGTGGACCTCTTCACACCCACAAACCATCTCTCTCCACCGACTAACTAAGGTCTATAAATAGAGGTGTGCTGCCCCTTAGTGTAGTGTGCAACAAGCAAGGAGTGAGAGAGTGCTAGTGCAAGCAAGGTGTGTGTGGAGAGAGTGCGAGTGTAGTGAGTGTAATGTGTGTGAGTGTAATGTGTCTACAGTGCAGGCACTGAGTATTATATGGTGAGTGTAGCATAGTGTAGTATATGGTGAGTGTAGCATAGTGTAGTTGATGTGAGTGCCCATGTATATGAGACATGTATTGTGATATGTGGGTGTGTATGTCATGTCCCCGTTTGTATAAATTGTAGTAATAGAATTTACTTTTATATATAAGTGTGTTGTTTTGAGTCTTTAGTCCACTATAGTTGGAGTTAGATTTTCCCTACGAAGACCACTTCAATCGCTTGAGGAGCGTTAATGTCTAGTGAATACCCAATGCCCCGCGGCTGTATATTAAATAAAATGAAAAAGATTTGTTTTGCCTTCCTGGATGTTACTCGCCCAACCCCGTCATCATTTTCTTTGTAATGTCAATTTGAAGCCAGGAATCAATGCCGTGCAAAGACCGACAATTTGTACAGATGATTTTTCTGCATGGATTTGAGTCCGTACAGCTTACACTGCTGCAGATGATTTTTCTCTTTTGTACATCCAGGAAGCTGGAGATGAACTTCCTGTAAAGGAGAAATTATTTTTCAAAAAATCAAAGTCAGAGATGTTGATATCAAGCGAAGTTGGAGAGGAACTTCCTGGAATGGAGGAATTCTTTTCAACAGCTCTAAAGGTCATTGATACTGTTGATATCTCTCACGCGGTTCTACTTCAACCTCAAAAATAAACATTATATATCAGTTATCATCATCTTCATCTTATCATTCGCAGCATCAAGACCATATTCTCGATCCGTAAACGATGTCCTCCCCACCCTTCATTTCAACTGGCTCCGGCGGCACCACCAACACGCCCGTTGCCGACGCGATCAAGCAGGCCAACAGCTCGTTCCAATGGGTCACGGCAGCTGCAATCAGTAAGACATGATACTGCGCCACTTCAATATCATAATTATCTAGATTTATGAGAAAATTCTCTCATCTTCCATGTTACCAATTCTGTTTATAGCCTGCTTCAAGTTTATTTTAGGAACTCTTTCCGGGATGCTGATTACAAGGATAAATAAGGCTTTGATGACTCATCTTCATCATCACAGGCAGACCCAACTACATCCATATGGGGGTGGTGGCACTCGTTCGACCTCGGGCCACTGCTAAAACCATAATGACAAACCCACCCACCCCACCACCCCACACCCCCACCCCCACCCCACCCCACCCCCCCAAAGCCTTAGTTGATCAATCCCCAACCCCCCCCCCCCCCCCCCCCCCCCCCCCCAGTTGATCAATCCCCAACCCCCCCCCCCCCCCCAAGCCTTAGTTGATCAATTACTCTGGTTTGAAAAGGTTTAGGGTGTGAGATCTCTAGGTTAGTCAACTCAATATAACAATCCAATAGTGTGCAAAAAATAATAATCTATGCAGCAAAAATAAAATCACAAGTACACAGTACAAGGATACCATATTTTAGTGTGGAAAACCCTAACCGGATAAAAAAAACCATGGATTCGAATTGGATCAACGATCAAGCACTATAAATCTCGCAATTACAAGAAACTCATATTTTCTCTCCAAATATCCACTTTGTGTCACTTTATGCTTCAATGTCTTCACACCGTTATTGCAACGGACTTAGTCATACGCTTGACTCTTCAACGCAAGAAGATGATCTTCTACAAGGGATGCAGAAGAAACTTGCCATCTAGAGAACTTAGCAGCACAACTCTTTAAAAAATCTCTAGAGAAGATTTTTCTCAATTAAATCTCTAATTCAGAACTTGAGAGATTATCTGTGTGTATTTGGTTTGTGAGAAAAACCCAATATATAGCCCCAAATCTGTGCATAAGACTCGTAGTTATTGAAGAGTGGGCTTCAGCCGAGGGGGAATTTTGAAAAGTATTTCCGCTATATTCACCAACGCCTCGAGGTTTTTGTAGCAATTGCTAATTAAAGAAATTCAACATGGTATCAAAGCCAACCGGTCCTAAGTTCGAATCCCAAGAGAAACGACTCGGCGCAAAAAAGAACCTACTCCTTAATATTCCCCCCCAGGTAAAACCCGGCCAGCGCACTTTTGGTGACACACATATTTTTTTATTTTTTTTTTTTGCGTCGAGTTATTCCTCCTGAGATAGATTCGAACCCACGACCAGTTGTCTCTGATACCATCTTAAATTTTTTTAGCTAATCATTGCTACCAAAACCTCGAGGCGTGAGTAGATACAACGGAAATACTTTTCAATATTATCCCACGAGTGAAGCCCGCTCCTTAGTATTCGTCACAATCTACTAAAACTATCAAGCCATCTCAAACTTTTACTCAGAGTCACGATCCAACAGGGCTTCCAGCGCTATTCTCGCTACCGCGAGACTCACCGTCGCCATAGCGAGGTGTGTCTCTTATTTCCAAACCGACGGCATCTGATAGCAGCCGAATTTGACCCTTAAAGTCGGCTTCAAGAATTAGAATAATTCTTTTTGAAAATAAGCTATGTCCATAACTTCTATCTTACCACACCGCTTAACAATACCGACCCAAATTTCTCCTGGAGGAATGAGATGAAACCCATAATATAAACTAACCCAACTCCCTTGAATGTCTTCTGATTTTGTTTTGCTATTCCTGCAGTTTCTTCAATCGTGGGTGCGATTGCGTTGGTTGCGATAGTGTATGCCATCATCAGATGTCTGAGAAAGACCGGAGATGCAATTCAAATTAAAAAAAATGTCGATGGCAATAGCCTTGTCATTTCGATTCCGTCAGCCTTCCCAGTGATTCCCGACTCCCAAGTGGAAATGGCTACAATGGAGCGGTTCCTGAACGACATGGCAAGAGAGAAACCCATCCGATTCTCAGCTCAACAGCTGGTGAATTTCACACGAAACTACGCCACACGTCTGGGCTCAGGTGGTTTTGGAGTAGTCTACAAAGGAGAGTTCCCCAACGGCGTGCAAGTCGCCGTAAAGATCCTCAATAGCAGCTCAGACAAGAGAGTCGAAGAGCAATTCATGGCAGAAGTGAGCACCATCGGCAGAACTTACCATATCAATCTTGTCAGACTCTATGGATTCTGCTTCGACGCCTCAGTTAGAGCTCTAGTTTATGAGTACATGGATAATGGATCACTCGACAACTTCTTGTTTGGCAAGAACAAAAAGATTGAGTTGGAAAAGCTGTATGGGATTGCTATTGGAACAGCAAAGGGAATTGCATACCTGCACGAGGAGTGCCAACAGAAGATCATTCACTATGACATAAAACCCGGCAACGTTCTCCTCGATGCAAATCTCAATCCCAAGGTTGCTGATTTTGGGTTGGCAAAGTTAATTAATAGAGACAGCTCGCATGTGGTCATGACTGGAGGTAGAGGGACTCCCGGATATGCTGCACCAGAGCTGTATATGCCATTTCCTGTAACCCACAAATGCGATGTTTATAGTTTTGGGATGCTTCTGTTTGAGATTGTGGGGAGAAGGAAGAATCTCGACATCAATCAGACTGAGAGCCGGGAGTGGTTTCCAAGATGGGTTTGGGACAAGTATGAGAAACAAGAACTGGAAGTAATAACAAAGGATTGTGAAGTTGAAGACGAGGACAGAGAAAAGGTAGAGAGAATGTGTAAGGTTGCTTTGTGGTGTGTTCAATATCTGCCCGATGCAAGGCCTCCAATGAGCAATGTCGTTAAAATGTTGGAAGGAGCAGAAATCATCGAGCCCCAGAATCCATTCCAACATCTTATGGGTTCGAGTGCAGGCTTGGGTATTTGGAATAGTGGAAGCAGTGATCATTCTACGGAAACAGCAAGGACTGCTTTTGAAAGCAGTTACAAAGATTCAACCCCAATCATGAGAAAATATGAGAAAGAAATTGCAAATTCAGTTCAGAAACAGTAGTTTTTTTATATGTGCCAAAATGTAAACTAGTTTGAAACAGTAGTTTCAGATGTTCATATGTTCCATTCCATTTTTCTTCTGCATGTGCTTGGTCTGAAGGACAAGTGAAAAAAGGTTTTTATATTTCTTTAATCAGTGCAGTTTGCGACTGTATGGAATTACTGAAGTCATATGTTCTTTGCTTGGTTTGAGGCATAAGCTCCAAGTTTGGTTTGCAGGATTTCTATTTGACTAGAGGCAGCTGTGCATATTCAACAGCAATAACTTGCAACAAAATTCTACTCCAACCAGGAGGAAATATGAGATAGGAGTGGCCAATTCATTACAACAGTAGGGTTTTTTTTTTTTTTTTCTTTTCTTTTCTTTTCTTTTTGTATCTTCAAGGCCTTGTCCCATTGAACTTGGTGTTGACTCATTGCAATTTTTCTCAATATGGATTTAAAATATGTTTTTGACAGGGTTTCTACAAAAATGATTCAACGGAAATCCGCTTCTGCATATTCCCAAAACTGAGCCCCATGTCCAACATGCATATTCCCAAACTGAACCCAACCTGTCTATCAATCTGGCTGGGCTCCTTAACCTTAACCCAATCCTCATGGTAAAAGGGACGTGAATATGAACTCTAAATTGACAGGTCAGGTTTGGGTCGGGCCAGTGGGTTAGCTAGCGAGTATTGACCTGACCAATACCCTGCTAATTTATTAACTGGTTAGAAATATATATAAATCCACACCCAACCTAAAACACACAATAGCTTGTTTATTTGGAAAGCTCCATTTTCACATGATTGAACGTTACCTACGTAAAATCTTTATCTATCTCAAAAAACTATGAAAGTTTAAGACACAAGACTAAGAGCCTATTAGTATGCAAAAAAAATGCATAGGGTTGTATATGTATAAATTTATGGTGAAATGAGCTCACCAAATGATTGTTAAAGGGGTGAGTGACAAAGGATATAGGGTGGAGATGTAGATTAGATCTCAACTTTCCTAGTTAGGTATCGAATTACTAGGGTGGTGGCTTGGTATTCATTTCTCACATTCCCTTTATTCAATTTTTATTAAATGAAAAGTTATTTGATATTCATTTTTTTTATATTCACCTTTGGTTCTCCATTTTTTAACTACTTACGGAAATACAATCCTAGGTCTTCAATTACATTAAACAAATAGGCCTAAACATCTTGGGGTTTAACGTGTCAATAAAATACTCGAATTGTCAGAATGAAAATCTTGGAGCCAATAAGAATAAAATAAATAAAAGGTGGTGATGGGAGTCAATACCACAATCTATCCTGCGGAATGCCTCTGTATTGGCACCTTCTGAACTAAAAAGGTATGCAATATTTTCACACCTTTTAAGGTACAAAAGTTTTACATATGAAAATAGTCTCATTTACTACTTTTCATACCTTATTTATGCATGTGACTCATAAATGAGTGCAAGTAATTGTAACCGTATCTAAATATCACACATGTGTATTATTTAATTACATATGTAAATGAGAGCAAGAAAACTACCCTTAAAATCATATAAGAACCCTTTTACTACCGTCCTACCCCAATGATTTGCATGCATGCATCTAGGCACACCCCCCCCCCCCCCCCCCCCCCCCCCCCCACACACACACACACACACACACACACCTACCCAGTGTTCTAAAGAACAAAAACTATAAAAAAAATATTTTTAATTCAAAAATTAAATTTATTTTCCACAACAGTTTTCCAATGTTATTCCTTGAAAAACCCATAATCTGAATTGCCTCAAGTTTCACAGCCTGCCCAAAAATAAAAGCTTCAGATGGGTGACAATATTGAACAAAAACAGTGTGACACAGATTGCTATACCACCCTCGAAAGTGTGATCTGGATTCAAATTGCCGGTTTGTTTTCAATTGATCACACTATTAATCAATTTACAAAATTTTGGTTTCTCATTGCGTCGAAATCTTTACCTAATGTAGCTGTGATCAATCTTCTAAATTCTAATGCCTATATTGTAAATCAGCACAAATTGTGATCCTATGATCCAGGTAACTTTGGACAGAACAAGGTATATTTCAGATGGGCCGGATATCTCCATATCAATCAATCGGAAGAGGATCCCCTGTTTGGACCAAACAGGAAACCCTGATTGGTCCAATCAGGGGGTGCGACCCTCAAAGCTGCAAGGGCACAGACCATTTCTTATCATCATCTACTGCTGTTCTATTCCATAGACCATTTCAAAAACATCATCCCCATGTGATGCTACTTTGACCCAATTAGCACCGACAAATCAACCAATCAGAGCTGGCCCACCAGTGTGCATTCAAACTTAAAAATAGAACAAGATTGAACAAGAACGGTTCAGATCATTTGGCCATTGAACAACGTAGCACTCGAGTTAAGATGGGACCCAACATTGCTTGAATTATGTAAAGACCAAGGAAGGAAGGAAGCTGGAGATGAACTTCCTGTAAAGGAGAAATTGTTTTCCAAAAGATCGAAGTCAGAGATGATGATATCAAGCGAAGTTGGAGATGAACTTTCTGGAATGGAGGAATTCTTTTCAACAGCTATCAAAGTCATTGATATTGTTGATATCTCTCACGCGGTTCAGCTTCAACCAAAAAAAAAACAAAAAAAAAAAAACATTATACATCAGTTATCATCATCTTCATCTCATCATTCGCAGCATCAAGACTGTGTGGGTAAAATACCGTAATGACGAGATCAAGTGAAGACCACGGTAATCCACCGACCCTTCATCTCGGTCTTGGTAATCAGAGCCAATAGCTCGGCGGCTCGATAAGAAGCGTAAGCTCAGAAGGCTCGGCAGCTCGGTTAAAGAGTGCCAACTCAGTGTATTAGCTCGGCAGCTTTGTTCAGAGTGCCAACTCGATAGGGGGCAGCTCGGCATGTGTGCCAGCGGAGTGTCAGCTCTGCCAGACCATTCCTAGTCTCGGTAAAAGTACGAAGGCAAATAGTGGGCCATCACACCTACCAAAAGCACGGGCGAGCCCTGACAGATAGGGGTGCTCGTTTATGGCGATAAGAAGTCAGCTTTTTCATCCATTCACATCAACTGACCAAAAGCCTGGAAAGTTACTGATGGGATGAGCCCTTTTTACCTACCGCCGAATGTCAGGGTAAGGCTGATGGGACCTTACCCCACCTACCCCCACTCACAGAGAATGAACTTCATATACGCATGGGATCAGTCCCATAGAGGTACGCAACAGGCAATACACAACAGACGCTCTCTCATTCTCCTCTTCCTCCTCCTGCTTAGTTTTCTCATAACTAACTCAGGCATCGGAGCGCCTTCGGCTCACGGCAGCCAGGTGCCTTGACCCAAGCATTTTTCCTTCCCTTTTCAGGTTCTCGGCGTTCAGTCTTCCCTGATCTAAGAAGTTCATCTCGATCTAAGTAGATGTCATTTTTACCGCTTACAAAGACCATAATCAGGATCCGTAAACGATGTCCTTCATTTCAACTGGCTCCGGTGGCACCACCAATATGCCAGGGGACGACATTATCAACAACTTCAACAGCTAGTTCCAATGGGTCACGGCAGCTGCCATCAGTAAGACGTGATACTGCACCACTTCAATATCATAATGATCAAGATCGATAAGAAAATTCTCTAATCTTCCACGTTACTTAGCAATTCTGGTTATAGCTTTCTTCAAGTTTATTTGATGAACTCTTTCCAGGATGCTGATTACAGGGATAAATAAGGCTTTGATGATTTATCTGGTCACACTCGTTGAACCTCGGTCCACTACTAAAATCATAACGACAATTCTAACTCTGCTTCCAGAATTCACATAAAAATCATGCGTCCACCTCCAAAACCCATATGAAAACCATGGGTGTGTTCCCAAAACTTAATTCTTTGTTTGGGTCCGCACCCCTCAAATAAGAATCTTGGGTATGCGTTTTTCATCATCGCTAAAGCCTTATTTGATCAATAATTCTTTTTTAAAATAAGCTATGTCCATAACTTCTATCTTACCACACCGCTTAACAATACTAACCCAAATTTCTCCTGGAGGAATGAGATGAAACCCATAATATAAACTAACCCAACTCCCTTGAATGTCTTCTGATTTTGTTTTGCAATTCCTGCAGTTACTTCAATCGTGGGTGCGATCGCGTTCGTTGCGACAGTGTATGCCATCATCACATGTCTGAGCAAAACCGGAGATGCAATAAAACAACATGTCGATGGCTATAGCCTTGTCAGTTCGATTCCTTCAGCCTCCCCAGTGATTCTCGACTCCCAAGTGGAAATGGCTACAATGGAGCGGTTCCTGAATGACATGGCAAGAGAGAAACCCATCCGATTCTCACCTCAACAGCTGGAGAATTTCACACGAAACTACACCACCCGGCTGGGCTCAGGTGGTTTTGGAGTAGTCTACAAAGGAGAGTTCCCCAACGGCGTGCAAGTCGCCATAAAGATCCTCAATAGCAGCTCAGACAAGAGAGTCGAAGAGCAATTCATGGCAGAAGTGAGCACCATCGGCAGAACTTACCATATCAATCTTGTCAGACTCTATGGATTCTGCTTCGACGCCTCAGTTAGAGCTCTAGTTTATGAGTACATGGATAATGGATCACTCGACAACTTCTTGTTTGGCAAGAACAAAAAGATTGAGTTGGAAAAGCTGTATGGGATTGCTATTGGAACAGCAAAGGGAATTGCATACCTGCACGAGGAGTGCCAACAGAGGATCATTCACTATGACATAAAACCCGGCAACGTTCTCCTCGACGCAAATCTCAATCCCAAGGTTGCTGATTTTGGGTTTTGGGTTGGCAAAGTTAATTAATAGAGACAGCTCGCATGTGGTCATGACTGGAGGTAGAGGGACTCCCGGATATGCTGCACCAGAGCTGTATATGCCATTTCCTGTAACCCACAAATGCGATGTTTATAGTTTTGGGATGCTTCTGTTTGAGATTGTGGGGAGAAGGAAGAATCTCGACATCAATCAGACTGAGAGCCGGGAGTGGTTTCCAAGATGGGTTTGGGACAAGTATGAGAAACAAGAACTGGAAGTAATAACAAAGGATTGTGAAGTTGAAGACGAGGACAGAGAAAAGGTAGAGAGAATGTGTAAGGTTGCTTTGTGGTGTGTTCAATATCTGCCCGATGCAAGGCCTCCAATGAGCAATGTCGTTAAAATGTTGGAAGGAGCAGAAATCATCGAGCCCCAGAATCCATTCCAACATCTTATGGGTTCGAGTGCAGGCTTGGGTATTTGGAATAGTGGAAGCAGTGATCATTCTACGGAAACAGCAAGGACTGCTTTTGAAAGCAGTTACAAAGATTCAACCCCAATCATGAGAAAATATGAGAAAGAAATTGCAAATTCAGTTCAGAAACAGTAGTTTTTTTATATGTGCCAAAATGTAAACTAGTTTGAAACAGTAGTTTCAGATGTTCATATGTTCCATTCCATTTTTCTTCTGCATGTGCTTGGTCTGAAGGACAAGTAAAAAAAGGTTTTTATATTTCATTAATCAGTGCAGTTTGCCACTGTATGGAATTACTGAAGTCATATGTTCTTTGCTTGGTTTGAGTCATAAAATCCTAGTTTGGTTTGGAGGATTTCTATTTGACTACAGGCAGCAGTGCAAATCCAACAGCAATAACTTGCAACAAAATTCTACTCTAACCAGGAGGAAATATGAGATAGGAGTGGCCAATTCATTACAACAGTAGGGGTTTTTTTTTTTTTTTTTTTTTTTCTCCATTCTTTTTGTATCAAATGTCTTCTTTTTTTTTTTTTTCTTTTTTTATTTATAACTTCGGTATATAGCGTGTTTCTTCCTTTTTGAAGCATCTTCCTCAAAAAGTCCAAGCTAAGTTTAGCATTTGAAAGTATTTTGGTCATTTTCTTAGTCCTTAAGAAAGGAACCAATATAGGTATTGATATAACTTGTAACCTTAACTTTAATAGGGAAAAAAGGAGGAAAGAATTAACAATAAAAGTTCTTTTCCTAGGGATTAGGCACATTGCGGAGGTAGGTAAATATTTTGTATTCTTCATATGATTGATTGATTACTTAATTTGTGGTTGTTTGCTGATCACAGGTTTCCACTGCATTCTACGCTGCATATAAATCATTTTTCATGATAAGAGCTTGGACAATTATTCTCATTGTGACTTTCAATTTACACTATAGTTAAACAACCATTCAAGACTAATACAAAATGCAACAATCATGCACAAATTCCTAGTTAGAACACACTATGCTTCCATCCCCCATTGTGGAATGATAATAGTCATTCTGTGGCAATCGCCTCAAAATGTAACGGCTTTTAAAGTGGCCATATGTTTTAAACTTGGGAGCCCTTAAAAAGAAGATAGTCATTATAATTCCCTGCAGATTTTAATTCTTATGTTTTAATTCTTAAGACCTGAAAATCCACGTTAACATAAACAGATATTCATTCAGGTGGGCCTAATATAGATTGGTTCACAAGTTTGACGTCATAGCCGAGTTTTTCTCATCATTTGTTATATCAAGGCCTTGTCCCATTGAACTTGGTGTTGACTCATTGCAATTTTTCTCAATATAGATTTAAAATAAGTTTTTGACAGGGTTTCTCCAAAAATGATTCAACAGAAACCCACTTCTGCATATTCCCAAACTGAGCACCATGTCTAACTTGCATATTCCCAAAGTGAACCCAACCTGTCTTATCAATCTGGTTGGGATCCGATTGTTATGTGTGGAGCCTGATAGCACCCAAGTCAAACTGTTAACTCAGGTCCAGTGTCCCGAATCATGTAAGGATATTTTCGTACTATTACCCTGCGCGCTATTATATAACCCTAGCATAGCTGCCAGAGATATCTTGTATTCTTCTCATTTTCTGCCTTTGAGCATACTAGAACCGGTGTGATCCGTGGACGTACCTTAATATCGAGGGAACCACACATAAATCTCTGTCATTTTGTGTGGTTTAATGGCATCTTTGTTCTTTATTTCCTAACACCATAACATGAACCCAAACCGCGTGGTGAAAGGGTGAATCTGAACTCTAAATTGACAGGTCGGGTTCGGGTCCGGGTCGGGCCAGTGGGTTAGCTAGCTAGTATTAACCTGACCAAAACCCTTCTCATTTATTAACTGGTTAGAAATTTATATAAAACCACACCCAACCTGAAAATAACAAGTGTCTACTCTCTTCCTGAATTGGGTCGGATTCAGTTTGGGCATGCAGGTAGTTCAGTCCCACCCTTATGTAAAAATAAAGACATTTGGAAAAAAAAAATACACTATGTTGTTTGCGGAGGAATTACAGTGTATTGAAGGCCTGTCAGGCCAATGAACTATATACATTTTGTGCATGTGAATCCAACGGTATGCAACTCCAATTGTAATTAAATTTGAGCTTGTGAAAACATGTGCCAACTATGTGATATGCGTACGCTTGATCAAGAAAATATGCACGTCAAATCAGGTGGCTTGTCAATGACATGATAATCTCTCAACAATAAATTGGACAATTTTATACCTTTTAAGAAAGGAAGTGGCCTGAAACCTGGAGCATGCTTTTGTGAGAGTTGCTAAGGTATTCTTTACTTGTTGTACAACAAAAGTCTATAAGATTCAAACACTCTTTACACTAACAATGAGTTCTCTGTATCATGATATCAAAAACCTAGTAACCTTAAAAAAGTAGTAGAAAAAGAAGAATAAAAAGAACGAAACAATGTAAACATGAAATCCGCATGAAAATCATCTCTGAAATAAGAAATCCTCTCTAGAAAGTGGAGTGATCCAATTGGGAGAGCAAGAAGCAGCATCTGAATTGTCTCTAGAAAATGGAGTGATCCAATTGGTAGAACCAGAGCAAGCAGATGGAGAGTTGTTGCCAACATTCTGAAGTTGATCCGAGTAGGCAGGAGTCATTGATGGTGGAAACGGGTAAGGGGGCCGATCGATCACTACTGTACCTTCCAACATCTTCACAACACTACTCATCAAAGGCCGCTCCTCTGGTCGTTGTTGGATGCACCACAAGGCTACCATAGCCATCTTCGTCGCAGTGCCTTTATCCTTCTCTTCAATCCCCAAAGTCATCATCATCTCACCCATGGCTCCTTCATTGAACTTGTTCCAAACATACTTTGGTAGCCACTCTTCGCTTTTGGAAACTCTAGAATCAAAGTTCCTTCTCCTCCCAAGAATCTCAAACAACAGCATCCCAAAGCTGTAGACGTCACACTTGTGGGTTACTGGATAAGGTAACCACATCTCAGGCGCTGCATAGCCGGGAGTCCCCTTGAAGCCTGACGTGGGGTGGTGAGTCCTTTCACTTCTGCAAAGCTTTGCAAACCCAAAGTCAGAAACTTTGGGAGACAAATTTTTATCAAGGAGTATGTTTTCTGGCTTGATGTCATAGTGAATTATATGACCGTCTGGAGCATCCTCGTGCAAGTAAGCGATACCTTTAGCGGTCCCAATTGCAATATTCAGAAGCTGTTCGGACCCAATTGAGTTCTTTTTGCTATCAAATAAGAACTTGCTGAGTGATCCATTCTCCATGAATTCATACACAAGAGCTTTTAGGCCTTTGTCGAAGCAAAACCCATAAAGCCTTACTAGATTAGGATGCCGCGTTTTCCTGATTGAATTCACTTCTGCCTTGAATTGCAGCTTCATTATTTGATCAGAGAGGTTGCATCTTAGGACCTTAACGGCGACAGGCACTCCATCTTCTAGTACTCCTTTGTATACAATTCCAAACCCGCCTTCACCTAATTTTTGCTTGAAATTATGAGTTATGATCTTAAGCCGCTGGGATGGGTACATGATTAGGATCTCATCTGTCTTCTCCAAGTCCAACTTGACTTCCTTCATCCTCCCTCCAGGTGGGAGTGGAGACTCATGTCTGATGGCAATCGATTTTCGAATGCAGAGGCAGATTATTATGCCGGCACCTATCCCTGCTCAATGATCAAAACCACTTGAACATTAGACCTTAGATAACACATAAGACTTGTAATATTACTACTGCTACTACATTGTGAGCAATATTGATTGAACATTCATGGTGGTGTTTAGCAAGTTTTGCAATATGGGACTCATTTTACCATCAATATGGACCATTGGATCGAAGCCACCCTCCATAATCAGTTTGACAACTCTACTAATAGAGTCAAGTAAAGTAAAGTTGATTTTGAAGAAAGAATAAAATATAAGTGGATTATGATGGTATTTTATTTTTAGTTGTTTGTTATAAAATCTTTTTGACTTTTTTGTATTGAAAAGTGGAGTTTTTTTGTATTTTAGTACATAAAGTTGGTTGCTTTTTTACTTTTTTGAAAAAGATGGGGAGAGTTTTGAATTAAAGTGGTTTTCATGTGACATCTTTTCTGAAAAATGGAGGCTTTACTTGACTTTTACTATGCTAGTAAAGTGCCAAACTAGCCCGTGCCATAAGAAGGCGTGGGTTTGTGCCTTCCAATTCTATGGAAAATCTTTTCAGGGCCAGAGTGATATTCTGGCATATGATTTTGCAAGCGAGATGTTTCGATCCATTGTTTCACTACCATTAAATGAGACCGTGTAGATTTGATGTGTTTCATCAGTTATAAGCACCCATATGGAGCCTGCAAATTTTGTATCCAGCAAGTCTGATACCTAGAAACTTAGTTACAGGGAACGGAAGTTGTGTTTAAGCAGGTAGCAATTGTTTTGAGCTCCAGAAATATTGATTACCTGTAGAGTTGTTATTCTCCCCATTTAGTTCCCAGTCCTGACAAGGTTTTACAGATTGTCATTGTACTACTATCCAAAAGACTTGTCCCGTAGGCACTGCTAGTCATCCAATCTAAGATGACAATTCCGTATATCTAACCATGAATTTCATTGCTTAGTTTAGACGGCTGACATTGACCAATGAAGCTGACTTTTGATAGATGCTTATCCACAATTCCTTCCTCTTAATTTCGTTTTTTACTTAGTTGAAGTTTTTTGTGATGATACTAGTACTTTCTCTAAATTTATCTCACCTGATTTCGTCTCTCTATATTCTTATCTTTCTAAATTTTGATAATATTTTTATTAATAACCCAGGGTATCTTCCGCCCAGACCAAGAGCCTTTGGACCTGATCCCAATAGACACTCGATTGTGGATAGCCAAGAACTAATCCCTATGAGCACTTGCAAACCTTCCTATCCACATGCACCGGGTAAAATTATAGGAGGTGGCTAATGAACGTAAGTGTCAAACACAAGACCTCTCCGCTTCCTGAGGTGCAGAGTCCTTGGCCACCAGGTTTTGATAATATAAGATCATTGTTGAAAAAGAACTCATCTTAATGAGATTTATGATCGTTGATAAAATTATTCATCATTGTCGTTGTCGTCGTTATCAAAGCCCTTGTCCCAACAATATTGGAGTTAGCTACATAAAAAGTTTATGTTCAGCTTGTGACAAAAGTTTTGAGCTAGCTTTCAATCTACCCAGTGCATTCCTCCCTTAACTAAGCTTGGGACCTGCCAACACTGATGATCTTTATGGTTATCTCTTGATACCACAAACATTCCACATTGTTCATTTGGATCAATTTGTTCCAAACCATATTCTTCATGGTAGATTTCTTTTTAAAGAAGATTTCATATTTAGTAATGAAATGGATCATAGAAATTCCTCCAGATTCTAGTGGAATCCTCCATGCTAGCCTTACTTTTTGTCTCATCCACATTCTTGATTTTTAGGGTTCCTCTCATTTATCCCAATTTACTGCCACTCAAGGATGATTCCATTTCTAATTCTCTAAAGAGAATAGCAAATTCCAAGTACTTGCTTTTCAATTAGTTGAATATAGGTTATAACTAGTCCAAGGACCGCTTGGAAGAAGAACAACACAAAGCTTATGGAGTTTCAATAGATAAACATTAATTTGAGTGTCAGAAAAATTATAACAATATAAAGTAATCACAAAGGTAATTATTGAAGAAAAAACTACAAAACACTTGCAACTTTTCAATTCAAACATAAATTTCTTAAATTCAAACAGCCAACTAACTGATTTCACTAATCTAACAACCATGCTCCTAGCACAATAATTCATTATTTAAATGAGAAATCTAAAAACCAGCTATCATCTATCAAACTTTAGAATCTTATAAGGCAACGATTAATTAGAACAACAATGACCTATGGAGTAGACTATTGGCCAATCAAGAAATAAGACTTTGATGACGACAACAATCCACCTATCATCTTAGTTATTATCCGAATGCACTAGTCAGGAATTGTAATTACTGAGTAATTTTGAGTTAACTGAGTCCAACTGGGATTTCGAACTATGCTCAACACATCTCCGCGTCTGAGATTAAACTGGGCTGGTCTTAATTCTCACCAAGCCTGCTAAGAAAGCATCTTCTTCTAGACCTTAGCCTAATCTCTGGAAAGCCCTACTCCTGTCCAATTTGGAAAGGTAGAATCGTAGAAATCATTCTCCTGGTTTCAGAACTTATACTTGGGAATATATTAGGAATATATTAAAACGAAGGAAATCAAACATATGTATACATGCACATATACATGAGAGAGAGAGAGAGAGAGAGAGAGAGAGAGAGAGAGAGAGAGAGAGAGAGAGAGAAAGAGAGAGAGAGAGAGAGAGACCTATGCCGATGAATGCGATTGCCACGAAGAGGGCCTCTTTCATTGCGTCCATTGCTATGGCAGCTTGTTGTGGATCTTAGAAATCTACAAAGCCTGATTGCAATTCGATATTTCACCAGCTATGCATTAGAACTTGGAAAGAAGAAAGGGAAATCTTGTCTTGGCCGCATTGGATTTATTGTTGTGTCAGATTGTATTGCACTGTTACTGGGACTACCATGATGCAAGACATCTTCTTCCAGCATCCTTTTTAATGCCATTATTACAATCGTTGCCTCTATCTATTCTTATTTAATGCCTGCATATTCGAATCGGATCCGAATATTTTTATTTTTTTATTTACTTTCGTGTTTGATGGATTCTTACTGATGACTATGTTCACATATAATCATCTTAGGGAGCTAAATGCCTCGTCATTTAACTAGTGACATATGAATAGTTACTTTGGGGCTTTTTATTGGTCAAGATTAAATCCATCTGACTATCGTGAGGAGCAAGTTTGAAAGCTTTTATTTAATGGTCTCTTCTATCTTTGGGTGGTTTATTTTGTCATCTTCTTCCTTCAAATGTCTCCCCAAGATACTTGTGTAGCAAGGCATCACTCTCCACTGGAGCAACAGCGTTGATTCCCGGTTGTGCTCTGCTGGTTAGGGATTTGGATAGTGTATATGTTGGGGTGCATGAGTATACTTAGAGCAGAAATTGGGAGAGAAGGGGACAATAAGCTTGTTGAACTAAGATTTTAATTTACTTTTCAATAAAGGTAGTATTTGACTTAATATATTATATTAAAGCCAAGCGTTTTGTAAGTTATTTAGTTGGAAATTCATTAGGTTTAGGAACAAAACTTAAAGTCCAAATTGAGTTGTAATTTTACATTTTTAGATATTGACTGTGATGAGGCTTCAACTTGAATACTAAAGGAAGAAACATAGAAAATAGTCAAATGATTCATGCGCGCGGGTATTCCCTGAACCAAAACCCTGGTTCGCTCGAGCGAGCTCTGCAGGATGTCGCCCTTCAAGACAGTATAAGCCCTCACTCGAGCGAGCCAGCTCCTCGCTCGAGCAACCCTCACGTGTTCTCCTGCTCGAATTGGAAAATCTTATTCGAGTTTCTCTCTAATTGCTATTCTTATTCCACTCTAAAAGAGAAACACTTGCACAACCCCTTGAGGCTATTTAAACAAACTCTTGCGACCCTAAACATATCTCTCTCTTATTCTATCAATTGAGAATTACTTTGAGAGATTTCTGAGAGCAATTGTGAAAGAGTGTTGTGCTAAAGCTAATCTGGTTCTTCTTGTTCTCGGAAGTACCTTGAAGAGGTATTCAAAGTAGTGTTTCAAGCACGATGAAGGTGAACAGCGAGTCGTGGATAAGACCATCGCAGCTCTTAGGTTGAGTTCCAACTGGATAAAGGTTTTGTGAGTTGTCTTTGTAACCTTTATTATTATAGTGCTTGGTTGCCTATGGTCTATAGGAAAAGACCCATGATTTTTTCCGAGTATGATTTATCACATAAAAAAAAATCGTGTGTCTCTCTCTTGTGGTTGATTGATCTTTGACTTAGGTTAATTATCTCTGATTTAATTAATTGGAATTGAAATCCATAAAAGAATCTAATATGGGACCATAGCCTGTGTAAAGGCTTAAACGCAACCTTCATGTTTTAAAGCTAGTTTTGACCGTAACTACTGATTTTGGCTTAGAGTTCTATAACTAACTCACATTCTCCACCCCGCTTCCACATGCAACCACTCTAATTCCCACTTTTTGCTATTCTCTTTTCAACGACTCTATTGTCATCCCAAATCTCATATACACTTACTCTACGTATACTCCTTTTTCCTTTCCACCCAACTTTTCTTACTATTTATTTTTATGTATGTTGATGCAGTTTTTATTGGCAAATATGCACGGGTTATTGTGCTAGTACTTCATTAATACAAGAGCTATAACAGGCAATATATGAGATTGTTTGGCAAGAAATAACTTTGTAGGAAATTATGTGGCCTGTGTGCCATGTGTCCCGCATCAGATCAATCAGATGGGAGTTGCCAAGAGAGATGAATCCCACTTAAATTAATACTTGATATATGATGAAGATAAGATAGGTATCAAAAGTAATCTAAATTAGCGGATCAGATCTAATCCATAGGTAGGAGAATCCAAAAAGAATTAGGGGACGTAATTTTTTTCGGGAAGAAGTCTCTAATAAGCGTGACTCATCCGAATTGTCTATATAAGGAAGATGGAAGTCCTAAATTATGCATTGCACTAAGATCTAGAAGTAGGAGATCTGTGGAGGCGTCCAACCGTGCACTTAGATCCCCGGTCACATGTTTGAGCCTTCCACATTCCCCTCCATCATAATTATTAGTTATTTTAAGAATTATTGGAAGGGCTTATTTGCATAGACCCTCATTGGTAAAGCAGCTGAAATTCTAATACTTAATATAAATAGTAATCCTTGATATAAAAACTTCATTTTTTACCTTGAAACTAAATAATCTCATCCTAAAAATGGCCTCCGAAAGTTGCAAGTGCAGAAAATAACCATGTTGTTAGAAAGAGTGTTCTCACAGTACAGAATAATAGAATATAATTATGACGGATATTTTCTTATAAGGGAAAATACAAAGACAAAAGGACAAACTACATAATAGAAAACAAAAAACAAAAAAAAAAACCGTTAAATATAAAAAAAAATAGTTTCTCGAGTGAGTCATTCCTTTGCAAAACCATCGGCTATCACATTAGCCTCTCTAAGAATATGATGAAATGAAGCATGAATCTGATTGAAAATATCCAGTGATCTTCCACCAAATATGTCAATCTCCAAGGATACATGGTCTTACCTGATGATCCCCATTGAATAGCACAAAAGGAATCTCCTTCAATAAGAGAGAAATAACCACCCAACTTTAATAATTTCCGACACCCAACTAATATAGCAAACATTTTAGCTTCATTAGCATTCGAAGCTTCTAGTACATTGGCGTAGAAATATTCCTAATAATATTACCAGAGTTATCCCTTATAACGATTATTATGGATAATTACTAGCACAGAAAATAAAAAGAGTCCACAGCTAGCATGCATGTTTGTTACCCTATGTTTGGGAAGGGGGGAGGGGAGGGGAGGGGAGGGAAAATTTGAGGGGGAAGGAAAATGGAGGGGAGGGGAGGGGAGGTAAAATTAATTTTCCCTCCTCTTGTTTGGATAGTAAAAAAGGAGGGGAAAGAAAAGTGAAAAAGTAGGGTTTTGTTTGTTTGTGAGGTAGAGAGAAAATTACCAATTTACCCTTACTTTGTGAAAAAGTGAAAAGGTGATAAGGGCATTTTAGTAAAATTCCCTCCCCTCCTCTCTTTCCCTCACACTCCCCCCCCCCCCCCCTTCCCTTTTTTGAGGGGAAAATTTTAAGGTGGGCCCCACAAGCATTTTCCCCCCATTTTCTTTCCCCCCACTTTCCCTCCCTCCTTCCCAAACACCATCAACTTCCACTTTCCCTCCATTCCCCCCCCCCAAACAGAGGGTTAGGGTGCCACGTAGGGCAGCAGGAAAAAAAAAAGGATTTAAATTAGGGTCTCAACTTGACTTTAAGCGTTTTACCTCCACCTCCCAAAATTTGCTGGAGGAATTAAAGGCTTAAACTACAAGGTTTTAGCTTTTGTTTGCTCTTCAGTCATATAATAACAGTACAAAGGATCTTGAAGACAAAGATCAGACTTGATCTAAAACTATTATACTTAGAACCCAATATAAACATAAATAAAAATCTTTCTTTTGATTCTCTTGTTAGTTGGGATTTATTTTTATTTTTATTTTTATTTTTATTTTTTTTTGGGTTTTCTACTCAGATGGGTTTCTACCCCAAAAAAAAAAAAATCAGATGGGTTACCTTTAGAATCTTCTTGCCAACCCATTATTTGACATTTTCAGTTAGCCATGAACTTATTAAGCTCTAGGATTGCAGGATTCTAAGTTGGCTCAAACAGTTTAGCTAAGGCCTAAGGGGGAGCCTTCTAATCATCGAAGTGGATCACAGGATCATGCATGGACCCCAGAGTATAATCCAAACAAGAGAAGCAGTGTTTTGTTAAAAGGCATTTCTAGAAAGCTTTGTAGGTGATGATGGTAACAATGTTATTATTTATTAAGCTTTACCCAATGATCTTGGACCGCCGGTAACAAATGAAAGAGACACCCATGGGCCTTGAAAATGGCTTTTATATCTACTTGGATGTTTGAACATGGGAAGAAAGGACCCTGACCAGGTTGGCTACCACGTGGATGATGGGTCCATAACAGTCCAATTGGTCATTGGCATTCAGTGTTGAATCAAAACTATCCAGCTGTAATCCTCATGGTTTACGTCAGGCCAGGGAATGACCAAAGGATGTCCATTAGCCAAATGCCCAAAAACTTGAGCCTAAAACCCAATGAAAAGAAACCTTAGTCAACAAGAAGCCTCCCAAAGGTTGGAAATTTACAGCACCATTCGTGGGTGTTGTTTAGATCTCGGAAAAGTACAAGTGTGAATTCCTCATTAGGTGAAGAAGCCAAGGAGAAATTAGGACACCATTGTACAGTTTCTCTTGCAACAAAACGGTATATCCTCCACCCAGATGATTCATGCATAGCGTGGAAGATGTCAAACTGAGACAGGTATGCATAATGCATCCGGGTGGACCTTACATAGTCTAGTTTAAAAAGTTGGGGTATTTGGTCGGAGGTCCCTCGTAATTACCTTTTATTGCAAACGGTCCACGAATTAATTTCGTATAGGCAAAGGTCCCTTCCTCTGTTTCATATACTTGAAAGGACAATAATGCCTTCATATTCTCTTATCTCTTTATTAAAAAACGATAAGCCTAAAATCGTGGTAACTTGCCAAAGAATGGGCAAAAGAGAGAAATTAGGGATTTTGAACATCGGGCACAAGGAGAAGGAGGAAAGTGAATCAAGAGAGGAGACAGTTCATCGGACGGATCTCACCATTGATGGACATCGATCAACAAATCCAATTAACCAAACCTTCCTGACTGTCAAATTGGTGAAAAACATCCCACCCAAAACTGATGGCACCAAATATAAAGATCTACCGTCAATCAAGTGGCTAACATTGTCCAATCAAAGCCAATGTTCCCCAAAATGCCCTATTCATAGTGGGGCACACCAGATGAACGACTTTGATTGGAAACATCTATATCTCGTATCCAATTAAATTATTTTAGAACTCAGATACATTTGTTCCAAAACTCAGATAAAATTATCAAGAACTCAGATATATTTATTCCAGAACTCAAATAAATTTGTCCAGAATTCAGATAAATTTATACAAAACTCAGATAAATTCATACCAAACTCTAATAAATTCAGAAAATGATGGATCAAATCCACAATTTCATAAATAAAAAAAAAAAGACCCCACTCTCCACCCCTCCTTCAAATCTAGTCATACTAAAAAATAAAAAAAAACCTCAAAACCCTAACTAAAATTTCAAAAGAACAAATTTCCTCTCATTTTTAATACGATTGAGTTCCCCCTTATACATTGTCATTTGAGTGGGTCAAAACACATCAAATGCAATTTCTTCCCCTCTTTTGGAGAATTACTTGAATTATTATATTACGCATGTGGCTCGGTCATTCTAGTAAAAAAACTTTAGATAAAACCATTTACTAGATATTCATCAAGGAGACATCCACGAGCAAATCGCCATGAGTGTGTAGCAGAAAAAGTAGATCATTCCCTCCTATTTGAATTTCAAAACTTGATCTATTCCCTCCCATTTGAATTTCAAAACTTCATCTAAAACTAGGAAATAAAATCCGTTAGGGGCAAATTAGTCATTAAATATCATGTTAAGGCCCTAAAATTAAGGGCTTAATTTGCGTAACGTGTTAGGCCACTTATGCGTGACATATTGCAGCAGTTATAGAGGCAAATTTGTCACGAAGTATGTGATGTAGCAAATATAGGGACCTCTGGCTGCAAAATGTCTAACAGCGTGGACCAGAGCCCTTAAATAGAAATTCCATGGACCAGAGCCTCTACAAGTCCCACTTTAGAGACCTATCACTAATTATGTCCAAAAAGTTTATATTCATAGCTACTTCATACCCGAATTATTCTCATCACTAATTCTATAATAATCAAGTCCCTTTTTTTTTTTGGGGGTAGAAACATCTCGTCGATGTTATTGTTAAGGCCTTGTCCCATTGATGTTTGTGTAAGCTCATTGCTACTTTTCTCAAAATAGTTTTAAAATATATTTTGACAGGGTCTCTCCAAATTTTATTCCAAGCACAATTTACAGTACAAATCCTCTTCTATTATCTGAACTTGTGACAGTCACAACTCAGGAAAATTGAAATGGGTCATCAAGATGTGGCCATCACAATGCATCATGAAAAGATCATCAGGAAAAGGGCTTTTGGAAAGGCACCCCAGACCATGTTCTTCTAAGGGCTAGTGAAAAATTGGGAAATTTTGATCCTCCACTTGTATGGCACATCCCTCTCAGTGTGAATCCGGCAGATGAAAGACCCATCATTAATAGGTGGCAGGACTTGTGTAAGTCATCCTTGTAGTCTCCATAGGGGGTCTCTTATGCCCACAAATCAGGGATGGTTATTAATTGAGTTGGATTGAGCACCATATGTGTGACATGTATATATATTTCCAAACTGAATCCAACTTGTTTATTAATCAGGTTGGGAATCTTAACCTGAACCCAATCCGCATGGTAAAGGGTGAACCTGAACTCTAAATAGACAGGCCAGGTTCGGTCAAGCCAGTGGGTTAGCCAGCAAGTATGTTTTTTATTTTATTTTTTTTGCTAATAGAGGGTTCTCATCCTTTTGGGCTGAACTAATCCCTCCGGGTCCAAAGAGAAGCCGGGTAAAATCCCTGTGACCCCCAGTTGATAGCACAGTGGACTCAACCTTTGGTTCCTAAAGAGGGGGAACCAGACATCGATACCAGAACCTCTAACTCCCGAAGAGAGGAACTGCGGTTCTGACCACTCAGCCAACCCCTTGAGATTAGCCTATTGACCCAGCCTAAACCCTGCTCATTTATTAACTGCTTAGAAATATGAACACAAGCCTAACCTGAAAATAACAAGTATCTCTACTCTCGTCCTGAATTACTGGGTCAGATTCAGGTTGTGCATGCAGCTGCTTCGGTCCCATCCTTGCATAAAAATAAAGAAAATATAAAAAAAAAAGTGGCACAAGTTGACAATAGAGGAATTGCAGTGAATAAAAAGTCTGCTGGTCATTGAACTATACATTTTGTGCATATGAATCCAACGGTATGCAACTCCAATTGGAATTAAATTTGGGCTTGTGAATACCTATGCTGAATATGTGATATGTGCAGGTTGGATCGTTGGATCAAGAAAACGCAAGATCTATGCATGTAAAATCAGGTGGCTAGTCAATTATAAGATAATCTCTCTACAAAGTGAATATGGAGTTCTTATGACAAAATCATGATATCAACAACCGAGTGACCTTACAAAAGTAGCATGAGAAGAAGAAATAAGAAGAAAAAGAATGAACAATGTGAATATGGAACTCTCATTACAGAATCATCTAAGAAATATATAGTCCTCTCTGGAAAGTGGAGTGATCCAATTGTGAGAAGCAGAACTCGCATATGAATTGTCTGTAGAAAATGCAGCGATCCAATTGGAAGAAGCAGAGGAAGCAGATGGAATGTTGCCGCCAACATTTTGTAGTAGATCCAAGCGGACAGGAGTCATTGGTGGTCGAAATGGGTTAAGGGGCCGATCAATCACAACTCTACCTTCCAACATCTTCACAACACTACTCATCAAAGGCCGCACCTCCGGTCGATGGTGAATACACCACAAAGCTACCATTGCCATTTTTGTTGCGATGCCTTTATCCTTCTCCTCGATCCTCAAAGCCACCATCATCTCATCCATGGCTCCTTCATTGAACTTCTTCCAAACATAACTTGGTAGCCACTCTTGGCTATGGGAGACACTTGAATCCAAGTTTCTTCTTCTCCCAAGAATCTCAAACAGCAGCATCCCAAAGCTGTAGACATCGCACTTGTGGGTTACTGGAAATGGTAGCCACATCTCAGGCGCGGCATAGCCAGGAGTCCCCCTGCGGCCCTCCGTGGGGTGGTGAGTCTGGTCCCTTCTACAAAGCTTTGCCAACCCAAAATCAGAAACCTTGGGAGAGAAATTGTTATCAAGAAGTATGTTTTCCGCCTTGATGTCGTAGTGTATAATCTGGTCTTTAGCATCCTCATGCAAGTAAGCGATGCCTCTCGCTGTCCCAATTGCAATATTCAGAAGCTGTTTGAACCCCATTGAGTTCTTCTTTCTGCTGTTGCACAAGAATTTATTGAGTGATCCGTTCTCCATGAATTCATACACTAGAGCTTTTAGGCCTTTGTCGAAGCAAAACCCAAAAAGCCTTACTAGATTAGGATGCCGTGTTTTCCTGATGGTATTCACTTCTGCCTCGAATTGCTGCTTGATTATCTGATCAGAGAGGTTGTATCTTAGGACTTTAACGGCGACGTGCACTCCGTCTCCTAGTTCTCCTTTGTATACTATTCCATATCCTCCTTCGCCTAATTTTTCCTTGAAATCTTTAGTAATGATTTTAAGCCGCTGAGAGGTGTACATGATTAGGATCTCATTGATGATCCTTCCATCTATCTTCTCCAATTCCAACTTGACTTCCTCCATCCTCCCTCCGGGAGGCAGTGGAGACTTATGTTTGATGGCTATTGATCGTCGAATGCAGAGGCAGATTATGATGCTGGCAACTGTCCCTGCTCAAAGATCAAAACCACATGAACATTAGACCCTAGATAACACATAAGACTATTAATATTTACTACTGCCTCTATATTTCGAGCAATGATTGAACATTCGGGGCGGACTCCGGTACACCAACGCTGCAGCTTAATATAATGCAGCTGCACCATGTGAAACTGAAAACTGTTATAGTGTCTTTAAGGCTTTCTAAGAAAAAATGCTTCCAAAACTACCCTAATTACAATGTCATAACTCGCCCATTTAGGCGAGTTCAGTTAGTATTAACATAGGAAGAAGCATACTCCACTAGGTCCCACCAGTCCAAGCAACACACGTGCATTAGCTTTCAGCCATTTACGTGTACTTTTGGATCATCTCATTTCAAATGGGACCTACTGCATGATGTGCCTTTAAAAGATTTATAGTTTGGATCTATGATAATGAATTATCTTTGTGGTTTTAGAAAAACAATTGGATGTATGATATGGTTGAATAAATGCATAGCTTTAGGAATCAGCTATAATAATAATTCTTAGAGTTTTAGAAAACCAATGGTGCACAAGATAATTTTATAAATGGCGCTTCATACAGCAGTAGGCCCCATTTCTCATCTTTTCATCTATGGCCACTCTTTTCTGTTGATTTGCATGTGATGATACATGCATTTATTGCAACCATAACTCAGATCCAAGCAAATCACTAATGTGTCTCACATAATAGTGCATCTTGTAGTTGATATCTAAAGCTATGCTTCCATTCAACCACATCATACGTGCAACTCAATGGCGACGATACTTTCTATAAATCTTTTTGCTCACCCGTTTTTGTCTTTTCATTTTTATCTTTCAAATCTTTGAAATTTGAAAATGTAAATTATTAATTTAAAACAAATCATTATTATAAGATATACAATTGCCGCAAAATTTTAATATCATCATCAGCTTTATTCCAACTATGTTCGAGTTGACAACATGAAGAATCCATGTTTGAATTGTGACAAAAACTTTCATCTAGCTAGCTGTTAACATACCCAGTGCAATCCTCTTTTATTTGCCTTTGGACTGGCTAGCAGTGATTAGTGTTATCTCTTAATACCACCAACATCCCACATGATCATTTGGATCAATTTGTCACAAACCTTATTCTTCGTTCTAGCTTTTCTTTTTGTCAAATAAAAATTACTTTAGTAATAATGAAATGGATCATAGAAATTCCATCAGAATTCTAGTGGAATCCTCCATGCTCCCGTTACTTTCAATTTGCCTCATCCACATTCTTGATTTTCAAGATTCCTCTCATTTACCCCAATTTATTGCCACGTAATTAAGGATGTTCTAATTTTCTAAAGAGAATAGCAAATTCCAAGTACTTGCTTTTCAATTATTTAGACTCTAGGTTCAAACTAAGTCCAAGACCCGCACCACAAATTGAGGAAGAACAACACAAAAGCTTGTATAGTGTTTGAATAGATAAACATTAATTTGATTGTCCAAAAAATTACAGCGTTCTAAAGTATGCGTGAAGGCAATTATTCTAGAAAATAACTGCTAACCACTTGCGATTCTCAATTCAAACATAAACTATTTAAATGCAAACACACAACTAACTATTTTTACGAATCTAAAATGACCATGCTATTAGCACAATAATTTATCTTTAAAATCAAAAGGCTAAAGACCAGCTATCATCTACCAAGCTTTAGAATTTTATACAAGACAAGGATTAGACTGACTATGACTAAAGAAATATGACTTTGATGATAAAGATGATGATCCACCTGGCTTCAGAATTATAATGATCGAAATACACCAATCAAGAATCGATAGTGGGTAACTAATATGAGTTTACAGTTTCTGATTTCGAACTACGCCTGAAATTAAATTGTGGCTGTGCTTATTCTCCCCATGCCTGCTAATAAGCCAGCTTCTTCTAGGCCTTGATTCAATCTATGACCTGGCCTAATCCTCTCCAACTTGGAAAGGCAGAATTGTAGAAATCATTCTCCTGATTTCAGGACTTCCACTAGTAAGAACCCCGTCATTTGAAAATTTTAGGAAAATATTAAAACCAAGAAAATCAGATATATGCATACATACATGAGGGAGAGGGAGAGGGAGAGGGAGAGGGAGAGAGAAAGACCTATGCTGGTGAATGCCAGAGCCACAAACATGGTCTCTCTAGTCTTGTCCATTGTCATTGCAGCTTGTGTGTGTGTAAGAAATCTCCAAGGCTGTTGTAATTCTATCTTTCAGGAGCTATGAATTAGGCATTGAATTTGTACTGCTACTGTGACTTTGATAATGCAAGACATCTTCTTCCATCATCTTTTTTTATGTGCCATTGTTACCATCCTTGCCTTTATCCTTTATATTTAATGCCTGGATATTCGAATATCCTAAGAATCTTTTTTATTATTTTTTATTTTCCTGTTTGTTTGCTTATTACATCTGACTATGTTACCTATAATCATCTTGGGGGAGCCAAATGCCTAGTCATTTAACCAATGACATATGTTAATAGTTTAATAGGAGCTATTGGACTTTTTAATGGTCAAGATTAAATCCATCTAACTATTCTGTCATCTTCTTCAAATGTCCCCCAAGACGGTGCCATGGTGAGGCATCTTCCTTCCCTCGGTAACAACCAGGGTCATCCACCCTAATTATATTCTGATGATTAAGAACTTGAATAGCGTGTGGGGATGTAGAAGCGTTTTATTGGTCTTCTACCATTCAATAACTGTAAAAAGGTTTTAATTTTTTTTGCTCTCATGCCATCACCAGGATCATGGGCCCTAAGGATCAGATAACGTCAAGAGAAATGGCATTTATATCTACTTGGATGTTCGAACATGGGCGGACAGGACCCTAACCGTGCATCGGGTGGCTACCACGTGGATGATGGGTCCATGATAGTCCAATTGCTTATTGGCATTGAATGTTGAGTCAAACTGTCCCAACTGTAATCTCATGTACTCAGAATCATGGTTTATATGATAATGAAGGAAGGCTGAATACATGCCAAATTCCCAGAAGCTAAGTCCAAATCCGATGAAAGCAACCTAGTCAACATGAAGCTCCCAAGAACACGGCCGGTCTCACCGGGCTCCCTAGGATTTTCTTTCGGACATGTCACCTTCCCTCTTCCGAGGGCTTCTTTCTTCATCCGAAGGCTCCTTACCTCAACCAAGGTCTCCTCCCCTCACCCGAGAACTCTCCCACTGGTATGGGTTTAATGGTTACCTAGCCCCTCAACTAGGATACCC
This sequence comes from Persea americana, assembly GCA_029852735.1. Lineage (NCBI taxonomy): Eukaryota > Viridiplantae > Streptophyta > Magnoliopsida > Laurales > Lauraceae > Persea > Persea americana. Next base: position 5,678,567 of record CM056812.1, read on the forward strand.
ACAAATAAATAAATAAATAAAATGTAAAGCTCCCATAGGTTTTGAAAATTTTAGCATGATTCTTAGGTGGTGTTTGAATGTGAGAAAAGTAAAAGTGTGGATTCCTAATTAGATAAAGAAGCCCAAATGATAATCAGGATATGGAGTTTACGTTGCTTTTATTTTATTTTATTTTATTTTTTGTGAATAAATTGAGATGGAAAGACTTTCTTAGAGAAATTGGTGATTCACTTGATGAGATTTTAGCATTTTTCAAGTAAACAACTCAACAAAGTAGTCTACACTTTTCCAACACAAATGCGATCAAATAGGAAACACCCCTAAAATTGAAAACCACCCCACTACTATACCCAAACGACCTCGGAATCACGCGAAACTTAGCACGAGCGACTCACATGTTAAACCAGACTCGCTAAGACTCTAAACACGCTTAATTAACTAAAATATAATTAATTATGAATAATCATATATTAGGGGTCAGGATCTTACATAGGTTGCACGGAGAATTCTTTACAGCATATGCTTTCATTAGGCAATTAATTTGTTGGTTCACACCATTTTGATTCAAATAAAATTTGGCTTGTTAGGTGCTAGTATCTATGAGTGTGGTTGTCAAAGTGCTGGGCTGTAAAGTATGGCTGACAAAGGACAGGCTCATTTGATTTAGTCCGGTGATGACAAGGTAATCATTTTCCGCCCATGGTGAGATTATTAAATAGACATTTGTGGATCTCAATTTATGTATCTTCAGTTTTAGCTACTTTAATAGAAAAACATTTCATGAGATTTCTAGAAATTAAACTTGAGCATTAACCACACTAAAATGATTCCAACCAACAAACCAATGGACTCTCATTTATTATCATATAGAATATGGCCATGCCTCCTACGGTCGAGATTGATCTTGCATCTGCTTGTACCCATGATGGATTCAGCCTGTTTTTACCCGGGAATTTGGCCTCTTAAAGACTGTTAAATCACACATGCAAAGCTAATGGCCAACCTTAAAACCTACCAAAAGTCATAAATTTCAAATTTTATCATGAGGAGGCAAAGCACAGCAAGTGCATATGTAAAAATGACCAAAAGTGCCATACATATGTAATATCGCAAAACATTACATATTGATTTAACCTTTTCAATCCCAATTCCCAATCGAACTCCAAAAATTAGTTCTGATAGATCACAATAAATACAGTAAAAAAACTGAATTAAGCTTTAGAAATAGGATAGATTTTAAAACTATTAGGGCTTGTTTGGCAACTCTACTAATAGGTCATATCTCATGGAGGTGCTGGTTTTGTCAAACTCAGAATAATTAATGCGATTATTTTTGAGAAATGTGATTATACAAAGATTCTGTGCAATATTGCCAACTTGTTCTGATGTTTCAGAGAAAATGCATTTAACAGAAAGTGGAAATCGAACTAATCGTTAAAATAGGATAGCTTTTCAAACCATTAGGCCACTTTGTTGCATCAGTCACTCGGCCGCATCTTTTGCTGCTGCCCAAAGGCCACTCTGTTCTCAAAATCATCAAGTTTTATATGACATTGCATTTTCAAAAATGTGATATCATGAATTTCCTTTTTAGGTAACATCTCAGGTTTGAATGAGCTGATGGGTGCCCAAATGGCCTATAAATTAGGGCTACACATGGGCGGTTTTGGTCTGTTTAGCACTAAAACCAACCACCAAACCGAATATGCCAGTTGTTAATTAATCAATCCGATCCGACCGATGGAGAGGGCTTAAACAGATTAGACAGTCTGTTAAACCATTCTTTTAAGATTTTTTTAAATTCAGAAATTAAAATTTTCAAAATGATGACACATTCAGAAGAGGCGCATGAGTTGTCGAATACCAACTAAATGAAATCCTAAATTCTAAATAGTCAAATACTCAAATTACATAATATACGGGTTAGTTCGGTTTACTATAACCGACCCGATCTACAATAAAACTAATCCGAACCGTTCGGTCCGATTTAGGCGGTAAACCAAGGGTTCAAACCAATAACTGACCGTTCTAAGCGATTTCTACGATTTTCAAACCGTAGACCGAATTGATCTACTATATAACTGATTCGAACCAACCGGTCGATCAGTTGGTTCGGTCCAGTTTAGCAGTGATACTGGATTTTATGTGCAACCCTACTATAGACATAAAAAAAGAAGGGAAATTTCAAAAAATATATAAATTTTTTGTTCAAAAAAGTACATAAATACTTGAATATTTTAAAAAGTATAAAAGTTTTCCACAATTATTTGAATCAAGTCCTCTTCATATTTTTATTTTTTTGAGAAATGATAAAAATCCCTTCCCTTTTCTTAACCTCTTTCCTTTCTAAAATTGACTATTTTGATTTTGATGATCATAACCATGTAATGGACCTAGTTCTTTAGTCAATTGGAATCCCCTATTTCTAACCATCCATGCATAAACGTAATTGAAGTGGGCCCCACTAGGTCATTTAGGTTGGACTTAATCATTTCTCTTAAAAGATTTATTAAAGTAAAAAAAATTTGAAAAATGACATAAAGGTATTTTTGTCACTTTTCAAATGTTTATGAGAGCTGCTAATGCCACATCCCAAACTTTTCTGAGCACATCCTTTATTTTAAGACCAATATACCCATGTGTGAAATTACTAAAATAGACATCATTCATAGTTGCATACCTCATCTAATTTCTCTCTAGACTTACCCACCCCCACCCCACCATGGCCCCCTCCGACAGCACCACCGGAGGGGGAGAGGAAGAGGGAGGGAGATAGCGAGGGAGAGAGAGAAAGGGAGGGAGGGGAGAGGGAAAGCGAGAGAGACATGGAGAAGGAGAGGGGGAGAGAGAGTGCCGGTGGGGGCGGGCAGCGGGCAACGCCAGGCAGATGTAGGCAGGGACAAGGAGAGAGGGTGGCAACGAGCGGCCGACGAAGGCAAGCAGGGAGAGAGGGAGAACAAGCGGTGAGCAAGGAGAGGGAGACAGAAAGAGGGAAAGGGACAAGAAGAATGAGAGGGAGAGAGGATAGGGACAGGGAGAATGAGAGGGAGAGAGGGTCGGGTGAAAGTGAGGGGAAGAAGGGGAGTGAACTGAGAAATTGAGGGTGGATGGGTTTAGCTATTTTGGAAAAAAAAGGGTGTATAGAGAGAAATTTTGGAAATTTTTTTTGACTTATTTGTGGTGTGGAGAGAGAAGGGATGTGCTCGGGGAAGTTTGGGATGTGGCATTAGCTCTCAAAGTTTATTAGGAAGAAGACTTGATTCAAAGAATTGTGGAAAACCTTTATACTCGTTTGAAATATTCAAATCTTCATATATATTTTCGAAAATGAGCCAAAAAAATTATACTTTTTTGAGATTTCTCTTAAAAGGAACTCAATAAATTAATTTTATTGACATTCTTTAAAAAAAAATTCTCTAACACCATTTTAACCATCCATATTTACACATTTGAGTTGAATAATGGAGCTTTAATATTAACAACTAGTTTGAACACATAGAAGAAATAACATTATGGTTTCTAAAACTTAATTTATTAACTTCATTTCCAAAGTTATTTCTTGTGATTTCCCCTCTTATTGAAAACTTTTAATTTCAAACATGTTATTCTTTACCAGATAAAAGTCACTCCCTTCTTCTCTCCATATTACAAGTTTCCATTAATCACAACTTTCCCTGAATCAAACCCTTAATCAAGTGCAGATGTCGCCGTCCTCTCTCTTGATTTCTTAATTCTTCAGTCATCACTGAGAAAATGGATCTCATATTTCCGATTCTAAATCATGTCGCACTTGATTTCATCTATCAAATATCATTGTCTTGTCTGATTAAATGACTATGACTTCTATTTTACTTCCACATTGCACCACAAATGGATGAGATTAAATGATGTGTAATAATAACCCATCCGACAAATGATGAGCCTTCTACGCATTCCTCTAGAAATTTCTACAAATCCCATCTCAATTCTACTCACTCTCATGTACAATTTTCTAGAATACTCCACACATTCAGATAGTCTACAATGACACCCTCAGCATTTTAGGTTTGACCCTTCATAAGATTTGGAAGTCCTCTTCTTTTACAGATTCACACACCAATATCAATTTTTCTAAGCTAAATGCGTGCTCCGAAGCACATCAATATGGATGTGAAATCCTCACTTATACAACTTTCTGCAAAGAGCCCCTGTTCCAAGGGCAGTGAGGAATCCTCAAAGTTGTGAATTCCTTATCAGTTACCAAATGTAATCTTAGGATGGTGGACCCATCTTACTCATTGGATGCTTTTTTTAATATACATTGGGCAGTCAAACACATGCACTCATGTTGCACTCATGTCTCTAACCAGCTAAGCAGCAACTTGTAATCTAATACTTTTTTAATATACATTGGGCAGTCAAACACATGCACTCCTGTATCATTGGTTTTTTTTTTTTTTTTTCCTGGGGTACCAAAAAAAAAAGAAAAAACCTTGATACTTTTTTTTTCCAAAATCTAATTAGAGATTATAAGGCTTTTTCTTCTCGCTTACATACTGACATTCCCACACACTCATGCTACCAAAGTCCATATCTAAGAAACCCTGAGCGGTAGCACATTTGGCTTACGACCACAGTTCGCTTCCGGAGGTTGAAGATGCGAAATTGCTCTATCACACTGGGGCCACAAGGAATTTACCAGGCTCCCTTTGGGCCCGTAGGGATTAGTCCGGCCCAAAGAGCTGGGACACCCTCCGTTAAATATAATAATAATAATAATAATAATAAAAGTCCTCACTTGCTAGAGTGTGTGGATAAGCTATTCGATTGAGGGCTTTTTTCTTTTTTCTTTTTTTCTTCTTTTTTTGACCAAAAGGCTCCTGTATTCTTTTAGTTCTGACAGCCTCAAAGAGGCTCCTACATTATTAGTTTTTACTGAAAGTTCCTTTGACCAATGGCCCATTTTAACAGGGCCTAAGGTTTTAATGAATTTTATGTTTGAAAACACAAGACTTGTGGGTTGGTCCGTCTTCCACAATAGCAGGTGCAGGTAAAAGATCTGAGGCAGCTAAGATTAATATGTCAAGATACCTTCCTTTTTTGCAATCCCTCAAATTTCTAAGGCCCATTTGAATGAGGGGAAAACTATAAATAGAGATTCCCGACTAGATATGAGAAATTCAGAGGAGAATCTCCCACACACCATAAAAAAGATATATAGGAGAAATCAGAAAACCATCTTGAAACCTATGTTTAAACAAAAAAAAAAAAAGAAAATAATTAAATTTTTTAATGTCACATTTTAATAATAAAATCTAATTTCAAGAAAATAGTGTTTCCTTCACTCCAGAAGGATTCTTCCACCATTTTGCAAAGAGTAGTTGAGAGGAGAATCATTCTCTCTTCTAAAAAGAAATCAAAACAGAAGAAAAGGTATTCTGGGGAAAAGTAGGTTTCTACTCTTTTTCCCTCATCCAAACAGGCTATGTAGGGTGTTTTTCTCTTCTTTTTTTTCCTTCATACGGCAAAAATCTATGGGCTTACTGAATGACTCCACCCGAAATTATTTTTTTATAGTACCCACACCATAGCTTAAAGAAAAAAAATTGATAGGTAAATGCACAACAAGTGGCCGTCCCATTTTTATTCTCGCATGTGGCCCCATACAATCATTACTTGACCATAATTTTATTTGTGCAATTGTATGCAGCATTTTGAAGGCTTGTTTTCTTGCTTTATGTTGTGAACTCAATCCAATCCATAGGCACATTTTCAGATGAATTGGTTTTGGAGCGTAAGGAAAAGACATACGAGGGCGAACCCCAGGGGGTTCAAAAGTGGAGTGAGGTTGATATTGTTTAGAGACTCTCTCAAAAAGACAGGCTTCACAAACATTAGTTTTGATTTAAGTTGTTTGATTTGGATTACTATAATAAGACCCTCCAAATAGTCAAGGATCTAGATTGGTTTGATTAAATCTTATATCTTGTTAGACATTTGAATTTAATTAATAAATTAGAATCCATTAACCGTTATGCTCAGTTATGCAAATGCTTGATGTTTAAGAACGAGAGAAGGAAAGAAAGGGGAAGAAAATATTGCACTGATATTCAATTTTGACCTATTCTCACGTTGTAGAAATTACATTTGCGTCACAGAATATATGAAATCAGAGTTTCAAGTCATGACAGTAAGCATCCAGTTGGAAACTTTGAATTGCGCTTCACACATGAAACCATTGAACTCCGTGTGCTTTAAATCAATAGTGAGCATTTGACAATGTGATTTTAAGTCCACACCAAGACATTCCAATCCACTATCCCCTATGTTTGGCACCCATCTAATTGGACACACAATTGGGTACACTATTAAATACCAGACTTCATAATATATGTATGGAAATACAAAATGCCCAAAGACTGCTCTAATCTAAGTGATTCCTTGATAGTTGCAATTAAACCATCAAATTTTTCCATGTCTTTCAAAATGATGGATCTAAAAAATCATAATAAAAAAAATTTTGGTCTAAATTTAGTACATTGGATGGAAGTTCACAGAAAACCATGTTTATGAAAATGAGCCAAAATTGCAAAACAGCCAACCCCACCTTACCAATCTCATAAATCTTAGACACTTGATTTAAGGTGTTTGGAAAGCAAAATATTTCTAAAGATTTTAGTATATTATCTCCTACTTTAGAATGTAATCTATACACCTAAAAACTAAGGAGTGGCAATTCTCATTGGAAGGTTTTGAGTTCAAACCCGGCCTCCTCCCTCTTTGCATATGTGAGTTTTTATTACCTCACATGTGTGAGTTGTGTTTATTCTCCTCGCATGTGTGAGTTTTCATCACCTTACGTGTGTGAACTGTGTTTATATCTCCTCGCATGAGTGAGTTTCTATCACCTCACATATGTGAGTTGTGCTTATGTATCCCCGCATGTGCGAGTTTCCATCACCGTAATGTGAGTTGTGTCTATCTCTCCTCTCATATGTGAGTTCTCATCACCTCTCATGTGTGAGTTGTATCATGAGTCTCACTATCCCAGCCTCATTTGCTGGGTTACCAAATAAAATAATAATAACATTCTTCATTGATTACTGCATTCAGATATTCCATACATAGCATGGAAGATATTCTGACAATTGTAGCCCAGGCCCTGAACTTGGACTGTTTGGAAGCTTTGCAGAAGCAAGAAAGTACTATGGATTAATATGTGAGCATTCTATTTTACTTCATTATTGATTAAATATTAAATGATGTTACATTTTTTTTTCAGGAACCTATTCAGTTGGGGAGTTTTAGATTGCATATGTGAATCTGTTGAGCATAATGGTCTAGATGGCGGTCCTTTAAAAATGGCTCAAAAACTTGCCTCCTCAGTGGTTGGACGTCTCAGAAAATACCTCAAGCTATTAGAAAGAACCTGTAAAATTGATAAACAAGAGGGCACATAAGCATATATTTATGAGCATGACCATCCCTGAATGCAGGAAATGATCGGCGCTGGTAGTACAGGGATCTGCTTAGAGTATGTCCAACTGCATAGTTCACCTACCAGTTGAAGGGGCTTGATAATAGCTTTGCCCCTATAGCTGACATGAAACTTCGCTTTAGCCAACAGCCCCTATGTGCAAACCAATGTTCTGTCAGAAGGGAGATATAGAATTGAAACGGGGAAGCAGATGAAGATCTTACAGTACCTCCGTGTCGAACTCTCCTGATTCAACAGCAATGCTTATGTCTGTAATGATCTTTACAAGATCAACAAGTAATCCAGGACGATCTGCAGTCTCCACGTAAAGTAAGCTGCAAGACAGTGAACGTATTATCAGCTCTCAAACAAGAAAACCAAGCAGTAAGATAACTAAGAAACGGTTAATAGTTCAGAATTAGAACATCAGAAGCTTCTTTTTTTCCCCTTGATAGATAGAATATAAGAAACCATATCCTACAAGCATTCATGCAGTAACACTGTAAACATCATGTAAAATCTTTGAGTGTGAAACAGAGTATGAGGCTCTGCTATAATCACATGTGACATTCTTATCTCCATGAGCCAAAACATGCAGATCTGGCACACTTAATGCGATAAACAGATCTAATGCCCAAGCGCTTTCTGCATCCATCTCCATCCACAAACACGTACAGATGTGAATGACATGAGCCAGATCATATACATAAATTAGGTGGTGCCAACTACGTAGAACACTTGGCCGAAAAATTAGGAACTCTCATCATGTAAACTACATGTGCATTGAATATGAACTGCGGCCATGTCTTCACCATCCATCTGTTTCAAATGCTAGTCAAACTGACATGTAGCTCAGCCTATCTTTGGGCCAAGGTATCTACACAGCGAGGCCTACTCCTTGGATGGGTCAGATCTTGAACATGTACGCACTTGTTGGCATATGCAACTGAGACCACAGTCTAGATATCCATCACTTCTCCAAAATAGGTTCTAGATAATCCAGGATCCATTAACTGGGTGTATTTAAATGTTGCCTCTAGCCTGCAATGCTACAGCTAGGAGATATCCATCACTCAAATGAAAGCCCTCCATAAAGAACAAGATCATATGATTTCATTAGTCTTTGATTATATTTAAAACAGAATATGCATACCTACGATCAGGGCCATCATCATAGACACGGATGTGGGTTGCAATGTCCACATCAAGCTGAAACAAAAAGTAAAAACAGATCAAATGTGATAAACTAGAGAATACTTGGCATGGATTGATCCTGCGATGAATCTGTGCAATGTGAAATTACTGAAATGCAAATCTTCAGAAGTTTTAAATTGATCTAACAACAAAACAAAACAAAGGGCAATTCTACGTTTAAAATAGAAGATGAAGTTTTTACCAACGTTTGAAAGTGTTGAGGCTTGAGGTGAGGTGTTTCAATTGTTCAAAGTGTGAAGTTCAACCCTTAATGCGTGTGCTTTTGTTTTTAATGATGAGAAAAACAATCGCACTATCTCCATATTAATCCTTTTTATGAATTAACTAGGGCTAACTTAAGTTAAACCTAGTTACGAGAGTCTTAAATTAAGGGGGAAAAGGTTCCTAAAATAACAAACTCTTCCACTGTGAAGCATGATTGAAGCACACATAGCTAGGGTGTCTGGTGAGGTAATGCCCCAAATGAAAGCTACCCCTCAAACTTGATTCGCAAGGCATTATTCGGATGTCTTGCTCTGAGACCACCTCAAGGCATAAACCCCAAATGCTTATGAAAACACGCTATCTACAGCATTTGACCTTTATAAATGGAACACAAGAGAACACCAAACCCTCTCTTTAGAGCTTTGTGCAGATATGATGAAGAGGCTTTAACAGTTTTTGGTGCCAAATGGACTTACCTGTTGCTTAGGTGGTTCAACCCCAAACGTTACTCCCATTGCTAATTGAGCACTAGATTCCTGCTCCACCAATTATCGTCAGTTAATAAAATATGCTATCTTATAGAATAATGTACTAGACCTTCAAGATACATTAATAAACATTCAGAATCATTACTGGGTGATATTCGAGCATATTGTTAATGATTGTGAGCCGTATTGCCTCTAGCAACTCAGGGTCATCAACTTTCCTCCCAGTATCCCTGCAAGCATCCAACCGTAGAAGTTAGGTGATATCCATAAAACTTAAAGAGTATTGGGCAACCAAAAGATGTTGTAAGCAAGAGTAAACATTCTGATGAGCCATTCGGGACATAAATAAAGCAATACTTGCATCTTAACGTGAAACTAACAGTTTGTTTTAAAAGGACAAACACTATTTCGTTTAGCCAATCACATCCACAAGTGAAAAAGAAAGATTAGACTAGATACTTTTGAAATGGTAATCTTAAGGAACAAAGCAATTATATTCCAAGTATCCTTATTATAAGCTAGCAACAGGCTAACGCTATTGGAGAACCTGAAAGCCATCTATTCCCATTTATAAATGTTATGGTCTTCCTTTGATTTCATGTGTTTTAGGAAAGGAATCCTACTACAGTTCTAAAGGGATGATTAATTAACAAGCAGCAAGAACAAGAAATAAGTTGCAGCAAAAGAGAGGAGGGAAGGAAAAAAAAAAAAAGAACTGCTGTATGTGACACAATTATGAATCATTTCAACAGTAAAGCCAGAATGCTAATCCATACTCCACCATAAGTTGTAGCAGATTTGATTGATAAGCAGTTGTAATACAGAAAGACAATGATAAAAACTCAACTCCTGTATTTTAATTTGACGAATGACTTACGCTCTGGTGATAGCAAATGTGTTGTGCTTGCCAGAAGAGTCCAAGAATACATTTGCCTTGACGACATTAAGCCCAAGGTTCTTTAGTGCATGCATCTACATCATATGGGTACTTATCAAGAAAAGATCGAAAAAAGTTCCAATCCTTCTAAACCCAGATACCTGCACTAGAAATTTGAATGAAGCAGAACAAAGGAGCTGATATGAACCAAGAAGAAAAAAAACATTTACATATGCAAAACCAGGAGAAGGAATTATCATACAGTATCAAGAAGAGCCCCAAGGCGATCCCCAAAAGTGACCTCCACAATTGTTGCATTCGGATCTGAGTCCTGATCTATTATAACTTTGGGAGTAGGAATTGTATCAGTCTCACTAGAACTTCCATCCTGTTAATCCAAGTTATTAAGCAAAGTATATTTCTGCAATACTAATCAACCACAAAAAGCCAAGACTGCTCCAAACCTCTACTGTGGTTGGGGATGCAGCTCGTGGAATGTTTGCAGGTGCAGATGACAATCTAGCAAACCCAAATAAAGAATCAACAACATATTACCATGAGAAAAGAAAAGAAAAAAAAAAGGAGATAAAAGCCAGAAAGTTGAATTTACAAATAGCACTACAACAAATATAATCAACTGTGTTAACTTGGAGAAGAATAACAGATATCGAACATAGAAAACCCATGATGCCAAGAAGCCGACGTCATATAGACATTTTCAGATGGTAAAGTATCAAAAAATCAGAAATAACAAAATCAAAGAACTGTGTAAATTAGATTTAAATCAACTCAAAGAAAAGTCACATGTACCATCAACATGCCTTCCATGTTCCTGTTCATAAAAAAAAAATGGCAAGGTTCAAAAATAGAAAATTATGTGTGCTAGTAACACAGATCATCATCTACCAAATCTCACAATTTTCCTATGTCAACAGTTACAATCAAGTAATGTTCATTTCTATCATCAACCTCTAGGAAGAGAATTGAACAAGGATGGTGCCCCACCTTTTTTATTCCACAAGACACAAAAGAAGATGATCCCAACCCATCATAAACAGGGATTTGGTCCCCATTTCTGGATAGGCAGACCCAGGCACACAATTAAGGTGTGAAACTCCACTTTAGGCTAAAATTACTCCACCAGAAATGCAGACAGGGCCGGACATAATATGCTATATGAAACCAAAACTCGACAAATTCATGATTTTTTTTCTATCTATCCTCCATCTATCAACTTGGGTTGTGGCTAAAACAGTTCTACTCTAAAACTCATAAAAGGTCATGATCAAAATTACTATCCAAGCATGATATTGCATTAATACTCGATTACTTTGATCGTGAACTTCTCTCGGATTCGTTTGCGGCTTTGCCCTTTTACTGAAAAATCTTCCATGTAAATCTTGTGCTGTGTTTGGCCTGTGATTTTATTTAGAACTTTCATTATTCTTGCTGATACCTACTCAAGAACTCATTTTTCCAGTTCGATTCACACACACACAACAACAACAACAACAACAACAAAAAAAGGCTCTACTTTCCAATTGCAGTTACATTCCCCCCAAATGTATCAACCTACCATTCATCAAAGATCACAGTAATCCATTTCTACTCCAAAGAACGGATTTTGATACGAAAACCAATCAGAGAAGACCTAAAAAAGCCCCATACCCATCCGATTCACTTCCAGACTCCAACTCTACTCAAATCCCATAAATCAGACAATATCCAATCCGATCCAAATCAATCTCATCCCACACAATCCACAACAAACTCAAAAAAACCACACAATTCAATGCACAAAGATAGAACTCTGCAAAGAAGAAGAAAAGACATTGATTTACCTGTCCTTGCTCGAAACCCGATCCTTCCGTAGATCAGAACGGAATCTGCAAATCCAAATCCGATTCAAAATCCTCGGATTCTCCACCGATTTCAATCCAACGAAAGCACCAAAGCTTCCAGAAGCCACCGACATCGCCATTTCCTCCACAAACAAGAATCAAAAGAAGAAAAACCAAGAAATCTCCAATCACAGAATCAAACAACGAAGAAGAAGAAGAAACCCTAGATCTAAGTGTAAAATCTCTAAGCTGCTGATGCTGCTTCTTCGAGAAGCTTTGGAGAAGCTTGGAGAGCTTCGTGGATATCGGGGAACCACCTGTTACCACTGTAGCAGTTGTTGCTTGTAACGTTACCCGCCATGAAAGCTACGTTTTTTTCTTTTCAAAGCGGACCTTACAAGTCACTGATACTATTATCCGTTTCGTACCATTAACTGGAAAGGATAATGTGATGAGATTCGAGAATAATCCCTATGGAGGAGGCTTGGGCTTCTAATGGCCGCTGGATCATGTAAATATCTTCGGAAATGGAAGTATCCAACGGCTGAGATTGGATTTGGATAGAGAGAGTAGGGATGTGATAACTGGTTTGTAGCTCCGCTGCATTCGGCGTGAGAGCAAGTAGTGGAAGCGGCTGAGCTACAAACAGACAGAGAGCCCGCACAGTTCGGGACACCCATTGGGGCACACCTCGTGAACATTTTAAGTGGGGAATGTTCGTATGCATCTTCTCTGTATTGTAGGGTGAGGGTATACTTTCATTTTTGCACAATAAGATAAGAAAAATGTACTTTTTAAGTATATAGGATGAGGTACACTTTTTTGTCTTCTTGTGCAAAAAGGGAAGTGTAGGGTGAGGGAAAGATGCATATAAACATTCCCCTTTAAATTGATCACACATTTACAACTCTCTTATAGGCATCAAATCTCTATTAATATCTATAGATTCGGATGAACTAGACCATTGGATTGAGAGCTAATTTTTCTTGTTTGATATAAAGCTGGTAAACTTGAAGATAACGGATGAAGGGATTAGAGGTATTAAATTGATTGACTTCAAATTTAATATGTAGATTGGCTCCACTTAGAACTTTCGATTTTATATATATGGGAGATGTTCTTATGAGGGATATCTCTCACCCTATATGAGAGATAGGGGTGGGGGCCCTCACATCCATATCCAATGTCAACAACTTAAATGTGAGGGTCCCAACCCAATCTCTCATTTAAGGTGCATATATATATAGAGAGAGAGACTTGTAATTCCTACGAGTGGGGACATCATCGTTGATCACAGTGCCTCATCATTAAGTCTCTTCCTAAAATATCTCCCTTAAGGAAACTCTATACCTATTCATTTCTCATCACGACAACTTACCTCACTGGTAAGTGCGGCAGTTCTCATCTGGCTGTCCAGAGTTCGAACCGTGGGTATGCCACCTCTTCCCACTTGTGCTGGCTTCTTCTCCACTTGTGTGGGCCTTCTTCCAACTTGTACAGGCTGTCTTCCCGTATCTACATTATCACATGGACCCACCTAACACTGTGGTTGTTCCTATGGATGAAAGTTAGTCTATGGGCCTAAGGTTAGTTAGAGACTCTGAGTTCATCCAAGCCCAAGTACGATACTTGAGAATTCAGATTGTCCCACATGCTGGACAGGTCAAACCAGACCCACATTCAAGGACCAATTACCTCATTGGGTTGGACTAAATCCTCAAGCTCTACGACCTCTGGACTCTATTCTACCTAAAAAGTGGATGCATCTGAATGGTAAAACAAAATTTATGTAGCCAAATAGCCAACATCAACATAGTTGGACAAGATAATATTGTAGAAGATGATGATGTTGTAGAAGTGGGTATCCAGGTCCTTGTTCCTTGGGCATGAATCCATGAATCTACACCCATATCAGAATTATCAGAATTGTAGCAGCGGCTAACATGGTCGTTGTTGTTTAACAAGTGTTTTCATATGGTGGGCAACATGTGAAAATTTAATCATTTTATACTCATTTAAATATCTCATTATTTTCTAAGTTTTCTCTTTTTTAAGGAACTCTTTTTATTTGTAGGCAGACATTGAAAGAGACATTTCAATCGACTAACATTGGCAGCTTTTTTAGAGTTCGGTACAAATTGAATGAGCCTTTTCAATTTACAAATATTTATAAGAGTTAAAGTTTCAATAGTTTTATTTTCAAGAGAAATTAAAGATATCTAATTTTGTTAAATAAGATTATTTTTTCTTACCTGTGGTGGTAGTAGAAGTTGAAAATAAATGAAAGTTGGTGTGGGGTTCAAAACCGTAACCTATGTAGCACCTTTTCTAACTAAGAGGGGTGTGTAATAGTTTTACACTTCTTCAGGTGTGTAAATTTTCATATGAAAATGTCCCCATTTATTCATGTATTTTCTCTACTATAAAAAATTACACACTATTTCCACACATCATTTATGCATCAAATGCATTAATAAGGGCAAACAAACATGATCAACGTAACTGCATCATTTACATATGTAAATAAGTACAAACAAATGACCTCTTTGGGTCTAGTCAAATAGACGGTGATTAACCTCTTATGGGTTTAGTCAAATAGATGATGATTAACGCTCCTAATAACTAGCATATAAATGCTCCATCCAATCCCAGCCGAGAGTTAGGAGGAACCTAAACCCAAACCTAAATTAGCAGGTTGGGTCTGAGTCAGACTGATAGGGTGCAAAGTGAAATGAGTTGCTTGGCTTGCGTAAGTTGGTCAGCTCACAAGTAAGGACCCAACCGAACCTGACCTATTTATTATTTCGGTTGGAAATGTCAACAGAATGACACAATACCACATGGGAATAAAAAGGGTCTAACTGGAGTCCATGAGTTGGATTGAGGTCAACTAAGGATTTGCCACCCTTCCTTTACTAGATTAGTTTTCATAGTAGATTTTGTGTTTTTAACATATTAAACTATGAAATTACACATCTTAAAGTGTGAGAATTTTCTATGTCATATTCTATTAACAAACATATAAAAACATTGTAAATGGGGCGTGGACTGATTCAAGGCAGCCAAAATATGAGCTTGTCACAAATCCAATTCAAAGTATTTTAAAAAAAGGCTGTTTTTAACGCCATATGCGTTAGGGCTAAAGATGCAAATGCACCTTTACCATCCCAAGCAGCAAATGCAGGTTTTCCTCCCTTCTTAGGGGAGGAAAGCTGCAAATGAACCCTTTATATATTTATTTAGCAAATGCAAGTTTTCCTCCCTTCTTAGGGGAGGAAAAGTTGCAAACGGAGTAAAAGGTGCAAATGAGCCTTAGCGCTGTATTTATGTATTTATATATAATGGGTAAAATTCAGTGCAGGTTTTCCTCCTTTCTTGGAGGAGGAAAAGTTGCAAATGATCCTTACCATCGAATTTATAAGGGGTAAAACAACAAATGCAAGTTTTCCTCCTTTATTTGTGGAGGAAAAGTTGCAAATGGAGCTTTTCCTCCTTTCCTATCAAAGGCAAAGATGAAAATGTGTGGTATGAATATGACCTCCCCTTATTATGGGAGGCCCAAGCCTTTGTTGTAGGAACCAGAATCTAAAAAGGACCTAGGTTCGATAAAGGTTGAATCCTTTTCTTTAAATTTATATTGATGTAGGCTTCCAACCTTTACTTGACCTTAGTATATTCCAATGAACAATTTTGACTATAGTATTGTTGGATTTAGGAAGATGTGGACTCAAACTGATTGGGGCGGGATTAAACCCATTCATAGACCTAAAAAATGACTTGCAACTAGGGCTGTCAATGGACCTAGGTTCCTGGCATGGATTTTTGGGCTGGATTTATAATTGTGTCTTGCTCCATTATTTAAGCCTAGTTAACAATGGGTTTAAGTCCAATGGATCCACAACCGAACCTTGTACATATTTATATAGAAATTTGTTCTATACCTTCCGCCTTTTGGCCTAATTCCAAAAAATCTCCATTGTCTTGAGAATTAATTTTAAATCCTTAACTTCTTTAAATTTATAAAAGCGGACTCCTTTTACTCAAATTACTTTTAGTAAATGATACAAATACCCTCTATGTTTAAAAAAGCCCAATCTTTTGGGGGGTTTTTTTTTATTTTTATTCCTTTTCTCTTAAAAACCTGATGTCTAATTGTAACTATTATAAAATGGTTGGTAGGCCAATTAGGAGGTGCCAATTCCTAGCCAGATGTGCCAGCTTGACTCAAACTTGATCCTGCAATTCAGGATTTGGGTTGACAGCAATGAGCCCATGAGCAAATTGGTTTTTTTTTTTAATCCGAAGTACAAAGAACATTAGAAAATGGGTTGGAATTGATGTTGAGTCCATTCCTATTATTCAATCTGCCAACCACGTGCCAATATGAATAAGCTTAACCAGAACCTTGCCCACTTTATTAATAGAATTGAAAATATTGGCCCAAATTGAACCTAAAAATTAGAAGTAAATGATGCGAGCCAAGCTTGACTAACCTCAAACTCAAGCTTAAACCTAGGTATCCGAAGTTAAGCCAAAGCTTGAGAAGCCCAACCTGAGCTCAACCTATTTTTTTCCCCAAATATTATTGTCAGTATTGTGTGTATATCATACATAAAACTTGTATATATTTTTTTAAATGCATTTTATCACATAGGCTTGACATGAAAATAATGTTTCATTTGCATACGTTTCTCATGCAAAACAACATTCAGACCCCCTTTTTTAAGCATGGGGGACCCATAAAGTCATTCCAAATGCCTTTACACTCGCAATCCCCGACCCACCCATTGCCTTTTTTCTCCTACTGAGTTAGCACAAGCCCAGATTTTTTTGCTCATTAAATTGTTACTCATGTTTGATTGAAAATCTTGAAAAAAATAATGCCTTCTAAAATTGTTAAGTCTGAGGGCCACGGATTAATGGGTTGGGATGATTTAATGGATTTTAAATCTTGCATACATGTAGGGCCCATCAAGACCTTTCGACCTCCACTTCAACCATGGTTGGCCTAGCAGTTGGTGGCCCCCCAAGGGAATCCACACGGGAGGTCCATGAGAGACATTTGCACTAGAGCTTTGCCATGTATAAAAGTATTATATGGAACCATATGTATAAAATATAAATCAAATGAGTTGAGCACAAGCTCAAGTCAAACCGAATAGAATCCTTTTTTTTTTTATTTTAAAGAAAACCGAATCGGATCTAGCTTGAGCTAGGCTTGTACATGAAGGCGAGCTTGAGATAAGTCAAGCCAAGATAGCTTACTAGTTGACCAGTTTGTTGATATATCTCATAGGAGCATTTCCCATATAATATATATATATATATATATATATATAGATCTCGTATTTCCCACATAGTTCGTCGGTCAAACCAATGATTCTCTTCTCAAAGTAATAGAGAGAGTCTTTTCGGTATGTAGCTCCGCGAGCTAGGAGCGCACATCGGGGCAGGGCGAAAACGAACATAGGATAATTCCTCTTCTTGTTTCTTTTGTGTGTGGTGTGTTTAAGGCTGTTGTTCTGGGGCATCCAATTCCTCTTCTTTCTTTTGCTGCCGATCTCACATCGAGAGCAGCTCCTTCTTGTTTTGGGTCATCAGATGAGAGATCTTTCTTCGACTCCGAGGAATCGGTCAAGCGGGAGGCTATCCTTGACTCTCCTATATATATATATTATATGAGAAATGCTCCTATGAGAGATATGGTTGGGGCCCTCACATTTAAGTTGTTGGCATTAGATATTGATGTGAAGGCCCCCTGCCCTATCTCTCATAATAAGGTAAGAGATGCCCTCATGAGAGTATCTTCATGTGTATATATATATATATATATATAGGGGCCATCTCTCCTAAGCTGAAGCTTAGGATAAGGTAAGCTCAAGTGTATGGTGGGGCCCACCTAGGGACTCACATGGGGATTGGGGTGGGGGGGGATTTCAAGGACTCCCTAGGATCTTCCTCTTTATAAAAAATCAGCTACAAACGTGATTTCTATCATCTCCATATGGGCCAAAAAGTTTAATGGTCAATAGTCCATTCGGATTGATACATAGTCAATCCAGCGGTCTATTAAATTCGGATCTAACCGAAAATTGGTGGACATGTGCAATTTAGAGGGTTCATGTGTTTAGTTCATTTGGATGGACCAAAGGTGAGCCCCACAAGCATAAGCTTACAAGATTTTATCCTAAACTTGAGCTTATCTTATCCTAAGTTTGAGCTTTGCTCATATATATATGGGAAATTATCAAAAACGCCCTTAACTTTTGGGTGATTTTCAAAAAAGGTTCAAAAGAATTCAATATTTCAAAAACGTATGACAGTTTTCAAGACTTTTTTCACTCAAGTCCAATCCGGCAATCATACCCACCGCCGGCAACTTTTTATTAAATTCTTTTGAAAAAGACGAAAATGCCCATAGTAAGTCGCACATAGGGTTTTTTGTTCTTTTTCTTTATTCCTTCTCTCCCAAACTTACCATCTCTGCCTTCTCGTTTCCCACCTTCCCATATCTTGGTAAATATATTTGAGTAAAACCAGGCCACTACCCTAAATCGACAGTTGCTGCAAGTGACAGTGACCCTCGCAAGGTATGCAAATCGTTTTTTTTTTTTTTTTAGAGTATGGTACTTTGTATTTTATGAGGCGCACAGAGTACAAAGAGGATGAAGACAACCGAGGCTCTTACGAAGTTACTGTATCACCGTAGTACATCGTAGTGCAATTGGCAATCCACTGTAGTACATAAAGGATGAAGACGGCTGAGGCTTTTTTGCATCTATTTCCATAACATGTCAGAATAACCATTTATTCCCATCCACTGGAATCCCTTGCACAAGTAGAGAAATGCAACTCTGTAATCTCATGACAATCTACCATTTTATTTCCACCTATTTTCTTCTAATTACAAAAACCCAATCATCCCTTAGTAAAACATGATTTAGTTGAATAAATAATTATTTTGTAGGAGAAGCAATGAGCATAACCTGTTTACTATTATTATAAATCCAATTCTTGTAGGATCTTAATGTAGTATTGTAAGTAAATGAATGCGAACACCTTTTACCTCCAACCAAGTTTTAAGTTTTCTTCATTCATTCAAAAGTTAAAACAGCCCTTGGTTTTATTTAATGAAATTTAAGTATTTTTTGCAATACTGATGGAAACTGGGTCTATTTACTTAATGAACATCTATTGTGTAGCCACTCTAATCTTGCATTACTTATTTTTGGATTTATTATTTAGATGGCATCGGGATCACACGATGATGAGTTTGATCCAGAAATCATAAATGAAATAAATGCTGAAGAAGATGAAATAGATGAGTCCTATGCACCTGATAAAGATGATGATTTTGTGGAGTATAATTATGATGGTATGGAGCTCGAAGATGAACATTGGGAATTTGAAAATGACTTTATATCAGGATCCGAGGGTGTGGGTCATGAGTATGAGGTTGTAAGGGAAGATGTGACTGCCATTCATATGACACATGTACAGGAAGATGGAGAGTTATCAGAATACACTTCACACTCAAGTTGTCATTCACTCATTTCAGGTTCAAATTCAGATGGAATATCGTATTATCGTTATCATGAATTTGACCCTAATATGTAAATGGATCAGCCAGCTTTATCAATAGGTCTTTCTTTCAAGGATGTCAACATGCTTAGAATGGTGCTTAGGCAATATGCCATTCGAAATTCCTTCAACATAAATTACTTGAAGAATGACAAGACCCGGCTCACCGTAGTTTGTTCTGATCAAGCATGCAATTGGCGCCTACACGCTTCTGTTTTACAAGAGGGATAGACATTTGAGATAAAAAAGTTAATTGATAGCCACAATTGCCTTAATATAAATCAAGGAGAAAGTCATATGGCATCTGCTGCTTGGCTTGTCAAGAAGATAGAGGCACGCATTAAAATGGATGTAACTGTGACACCGAAGGTTTTATGTGCTGAGATTTTCAGGTGTTATGAGGTAACAGTTTTATATTTAAAGATGTGGCGTGCAAAAGAGACGGCTCTCCAAAAGATTCGTGGGAAGTTTTGAGGAGTCTTTTCGTTTTATCCCATCAATGTGTAAAACAATTGTTAATTACAATCCAGAAAGCATTGCGTGATATCAACTTGAAGAAAATGGTTCCTTCAAACGGGTTTTTGTTGCTTATTCTGCCTCAATAAAGGGGTTCTTGAATGGTTGCCGACCTTTCATTGGCTTAGATGGAACATTTTTAAAGGGAAAGTATAAGGGTGTTTTGTTGACTGCTGTAGCTATTGATGGTAACAAACAACTGTTTCCGCTAGCCATCGCAGTTGTGGAGGCCGAAAATATCGACTCTTGGTTGTTCTTCCTTCATTGGCTAAAGATTGGTCTAAATGGCAGCGAGTTTACTTTTATGAGCGATCGCCAAAAAGGATTAGTAGAGGCGGTTAATAGAGTTTTCCCTATGGGCTATCAAAGGTTTTGCATGCGTCACGTTTATGCAACTTTGCAAAAATATTACAAAGGTGACCAATTAAGAGATTTATTTTGGACTGCATTTCGGGCATATACAAGATCTAAATGTGATACTGCTCTGAATGAAATAGGAAGACTTCGCCCCCAAGCTAGGCAATGGATAGAGAACATTCCTGGAGTACATTGGTCACGAGCATATTTTCCAGAATGGCTTCCATGCAACTATAATCAGAATAACTTCACTAAAAGTTTTAACAAGATGATCATGGACTCGAGCAGATTGCCCATATGTGACATGGTTGATTGGATTCGGCAAAAGATGATGGTAAATTTGCAAAGTAGACGGTCAAGATCTGAAAGATGGGATGGAATTGTTTGCCCCAAAATAAAGAAAATACTTAATGATGTAAGAGATCAATCTCGTTTTTGTGATTTGTTCTTTGCTGGTGGCGATGAGTACGAGGTTATTGAAAGGAGAGAGAGGGGTGAAGACATGCGTCACATTGTACATACGTCAAATAAGAGTTGTTCATGTAGACACTGGCAATTGGATGGGATTCCATGTATACACGCGATGAGTGCAATTGCTCATCGGAGAGAAAAGCCTGAACAATATTGTCATCCTTGTTATTTTGTCAATACTTATCGGAGCACATATGAACAAATAATCCACCCATTGCCTAACAAGAGATTATGGGAGCAGACTTCCGTAAATACAGTTATGCCCCTGCATGATCGAAGGCCACTGGGTCGACCAAAAAAAAAGAGGAGGAGAGATCCTAATGAAACAACAACATCTTCACATCAACGGCAATGAAGAAAACAAACTGTGAAGTGTGGTTTGTGTGGACATTTTGGGCACAATAGAAAAACTTGCAAAGAACCGATTAACACAAGCCAAGTTGAATCTTCCTCAAGAGGTCATACGCGAAATGTGATACCTAACATCAGTCAAGAAAGCTCGGTTGGTGGGAGTAGGTTCAAGCTCACTGCATCTAGAGGTCCTCGGCCAGCTAACACTCATTGGTACAAATACATTGACTTTCATAAATTTTCATATTGCACACTTGTAGCATGCAATAAAATGCTAACACTATATTGCTAATGATCTACTTTTGCTTGACAGATGGTTGCACATGCAGAGACTCATTCTTCTGAAGATATTAGTCAATATGTCTTCAAATGCACTACATTTGAGAAGCCAAAAGTGACCTACCAATCATACATATTTGTGCAGTTGGAGTTGTTATGAAGACACCATTTTTTTCTGTTTTTCATTAGGATATTGCAAATGAAATAAGTTTATTGGCATTGTCATGGACATAATATTGCAAATAAAATACCAACTCTAGTTATTTTTACATATTGAATAAGAACTATCTTTTTTCTAAGGAGATGTGGCATTATAATTGTGCTTCAGGTAAATTAAAGTTGCTTGTGGTTATCGGTGCATTGTGTGAGCTTTGGATATAGGATATGGCCCCTTTTCCCCAAAACACTCTCTGTGTGTGTTATTTGGAGTGTGCACTTAAATTTTTTGTAACTCAAATTATGATTCTTAGTTTTTGAAAGTGGCTTTCATTTAAAATTTTGGTCATATTGTGCCCGATACTTAGTGCATGTAACATGGATGTCATCCAAAGCTAGTATGAGATGGGGTTTTGACTAACGGATGTCATATTTTGAGATAGTGTTGAAAATGAATCAAACAAAGGTGGGTCTAGGTTGAATTTAGGCTTGGTATAGGTCTTGGGTTTTAATCAATTGTAATGTCTTTCATCTAGTAATAAAGTCCAAATGTTTGGCCCAGTTGATTTTAACATGAATGTTGAGTGCTAGCAGCTAGGTGAATGAAATGGTTGTTTCTATGTTAAGTGGCATTTTGTGGAAAAAAAAAGTGCCTAATAGTTTGTTGCAGCACGGCTTAGACTTTCTAGAAAACTCCAACCATTAATGTACTAAATAGAAAAAATGATCCATGTAGAAGAGTGCATCAAGAATTTTTCACGTTTTCGCCTTCTGTTAATTTGTAGTGGGCATCTTAGTTTATCCAAGTCATTCATATTACAACTTTCCCATGAAAATTTACTATGAAATTCATTCCCTTTGAAACCAAGTGCCCAATTAAATTGATTACAGTTCATAAATAATCTAATCAATAGTTAATTTCAGTTTTCACGTCATTATTAATCCAATATTTGGGCACTCTAATCAATGCATTGTGTTATATAAGTGACTTGGAACAAGCAAAAGTGATCTTATAGTTGGTCCAACATTTTGAAAAAGGAATGAAATCAAATGGATTTTTTTTCATTTTGAATTAAAAAAAAAAAAAAACTGCCAAAAGTGGATGGAGATCTCCCAACAGGACGTAATTGAAAGAAGTCTTGAAAGCTTTCATACATTTTTAAAATATTCAATTCCCTGGTCCTTTTTTGAAAACTACTTAAAAAGTTTAGGACTGTTTTGAAAATTTTCTTTTTACCTACTTACTACTAACTAAGGGCAGTTTTGTCCTTTTGAGTTTTTATTTAAGCAAAGTTACCGGCGGTGGATATGGATTGCCGGATTAGACTTGAGTGAAAGAAGTCTTGAAAACTTTCATACGTTTTTGAAATATTGAATTCTTTTGACCCTTTTTTGAAAATCACCCAGAAGTTAAGGACTTTTTTGAAAATTTCCCTATATATATTTATATATATATGGGTCCAACTCTCCTAAGCTGAAGCTTACTTTATCCTAAGCTGAAACAGTGCTGGTTCCACAAATTAAAGTTGATTATTGTTGTTTTTTGCATGATTATCGTCTCCAAAATCAAGATAAATCCAATCAGAACTGAATTTTTTAATTCCATTATGCAAAAAACAGATATAATCAACTTTGATTTGTGGGACCAACACTATTCCATCTTAGGATAAGTTAAGCTACAGCTTAGGACTCAAACAATTTTTGCAATTTGCTTTCGGAGTATGCAGACAAAAAAAAAAGTTCTATATAAAGTGCCGGGTCGAGAAAGATATACACGTGCGTACGCCACATTTAAAAACTTCCCCTTTGATGTGCGTCTTACACAACAACTAACACACAGCTACTCATCCATCTGCATGATCAACGGTCCATAGGGATAGCAATGGCTGTATGGGTTGAGCTCAACCTGAATCCGCCTTGGCTCGTACCCGTATTCCATTGGCCTGTTATGGGTTCCTGGTATTTACAAACTAGCCCCACGAACGGGGGTGGGTAAGGTTTGATTTGATATTATCTTTTGTTTTGAAAATATTATAATAAAAATTAAGTTAAATGTCTTTTAATCTACAAGTCCTCCACTCTAAATTAATCCCTCCTCAATTTGACTCACATGATAATTATATATATTAAAGCAAAGGAAGAAGTGGGATGTGAGGGGTGCCACCTCACCCCCCAAATATCTCTCATTTCAGAAAAATGCAAAAAAAAAACATGAGATTGTTTGCATTTAACGAATGGTAAGATGGTGAGATGGTTTGGTTTTGATGATTTAATGGAGGGTCAGATCTTAATCTCAATTCCTATTTTGAATGGAATGACCCTTATGTCTCTCAAGATCACCAAGAGAGGAGGTTCAACTAAAATCTCGCCAAAGATTACTATATCAAAACTTTTAATAGAAATCAAAATTCAAAACATTAGTCCAACTAAATTCCTAAAATATCTCTACTGAACCAAACCTTTAGGGCCTGTTTGGATAGACAAAAAATAGAGTAGAGTGAAGTTAAATGGGCCCTAACAGCCTAAAATTTCAACTCTACCCTGTTTGGATGAGTCTGACCCAATAGATGAAGTAATGTCACATGTACTCCACTTCACTTCAACTCTAAATACTTCCATTTTCTTGAATAAAAGTGAATTCTACTACAAACCTTAACTTTAAAATAAGCATCTAAATGGAGTGAAGTGAAGTATTCTACTTTAACTTCAACCTACTTCTCTTTACTCCACTCCACATGTGAAATCCACTTCATTTTATTCCACTCCTCATTTATCCAAACAAGCTCTAATGGAAATCAAAATTCAAAACATTAATCCAACTAAATTCCTAAAATCTCTCTACAGGACCAAACCTTTAAGGACCTATACATGTATGACCTGGATTGTTGGTTTTTTTTTTTTTTTCATAAGACTTGGGCAGCCCATGGCCAAAAGATGATTATGAGACCCATGTAAATCCATTTGAACATAAATCTTATATGCTACGACCCATCTAACAACTCATGCACTTTAGTGCCCATCTAACTATGAAGAATGTCCAATCCAATGCAGCATTATATCCTATAGTGTGGAGTGCAACTAATTGTGCAAAGTCCTGCAAACAGTCAAAATGCAATATAATATCATACATTAGCTCATCCATCTGACTAAAATCGAAAATCTAATTAATACACCATGGGACCCATCTAATTGTAAGGAATATCCAATGCAATCTAATGTTATATGTTATTGGGCCCATCCAATCAAATGTCTTAAATCTCAAAGAAAACACTACGTTTAAATATTTATTTTTTATTTTTAAATTTCAGTTAAAGGTTTTTCATTTTAAAATCAATTACTTTTTTTTTTATTAAGGTCCATATTTCTTTACAAAAGTGCTAGATATTTAATGTAAATATAATAAAATGCTATAAATCTTATTTTCCATAATCTTGTATTCTAAATGTTTAATTTAACTTTTATATATAATTTATATATAGTGTTTTAGAAAAAAACGAAGTATTATAAATTAATGTTATTTGGAGGCCAGGCTTATTTGTTGCTAGTATAAAAATATAGCAAGAATTTCAACCAAATAAAAGCAATGCAGGATTTTCAATCCACATCGTGTCCAAAATAAGACCTCTAATATAAGAGTTTGGATCCTTGGAGGCTTTGACCTAGAAAGAAGTCCAAAGTTAAAAGGAACGGGACTCTAAAGTATGGCCCACCTAATGAAATCCGAACTATTTAAAATAAATACCTTCCCGTACATGGTATCGTCAAATTTCACATTAATGTAAGTTTGATGTGATATTTAATTTACATAAGATTGTGTTGCTCCATTTTATTTATTGGGAGGTTCTCCTATGAGAGACACTTTCACCAAATTTATGAGAGATGGGTGGAGGCCCTCGCTTCCATATCCACTCTCACCAACTTAAATGCAAGGACCCCAAATATGAAAGTGAGAGCCCCCACCCATCTCTCATAAACTTGGTGAGAGTGTCTCTCATAGGAGCACTCCCTTATTTATTTATTTATTCATTTTTATCAAACAATCGATGCAATGGTGGAACTAGTTTGGATTGACATAAAATTTGAGAATACACTACTAAATACTTATAACATAACGACTTGAATTTTAATAAATGGGCTCCCCTGCGGAATTCCACTTCTTTAACACAAGATTTCTCTATCTAAAAATAGAAAAAATCTCAAATAGGGTCTTGAATTTTTGCCTCATTTTAAAAAAGGACACAAGTTTTAGAAGTTTTCAAATTAGCCCCTAAGTTTCTCAGTCAGTTTTCAATTAAGAACATCAGGCCATTTAAAGGTATTTCATGGCGACTTTTTTTTCTCAATTTTTTAAAATACCCAAATTATCTTTTATTTAAAAATATGACATGGTTCCGACATCCACTACATGCAACCGATCATTGCATGGACGCTAGTTGTCCTTGATCATAGTGAAGACATCGGTGAAAAAAAATGAGTAGAAAATATAAAAAGTGAATGAGAGTTTTATTTCAATAAAAGATAATTTGAGTAATTAAAAAAGACGAAAGAAAAAAGTTGTTGGAAAATAGCTTTAGATTAACGATGTCTTTAATTGAAAACTTCCTAAAAAATTTAAGGACTAATTTGAAATATTTTAAAACTTATATCTTTTATTAAAATAAGGCAAAAACTTAAAACCTTCAATGAAATTAAAAAAAAAAAAAAAAAAAAACCACAGGATCCTCCAAATTTAACCAGACCCAAGTGTCCCGGCTCCCTAGATCGACTTCAAATTTGGACGTACAGAATTGATCTAATCAGAGGTGGGCCACACACTTGTGCACTTGGCATGTGTGAAAAAAGGATGTCCGGCCCCACACATGTTCTATCAAATCATGTGGTCAGCAGAGAATCATCTTTTGTCAGCAGCCATTTTCCCAAACATCCGACGACTTGAGACACTCACCTCCCACAATAGCAAAAAGGGTCTTCTCTCCCTTTCCATCTTCCCTTTCCATCTTTCCCTTTCCAAAACAAGAAGAAGACCACAAGAAAAACAGATTAGGGTTTCATTCAAACTCTAATAATCTCCTAAGCACCTACAAATCTAGGTCTGACATCTCTCTCTCTCTCTCTTTCTTATGTTTTTCTTGGATGTTTTTACCCTTTATACACCCATCTGTAATCAGCGATGGCTTTCTTGCGGTGATTATGTTGCCTTCTGTTCTGTTTGATTGTATTTCTTCACCTGGATTGAATTCTGCGTGATTGGATGATTGGGTAATTTTTGTATGTTCTTTCTAACCAGTCTTAATGATTTTGTTTCATTAAAGAAAGAATCTTTTTTTTGTTTTTGTTTTTGTTTTTGTTCATGTATCTGTGTATGAGAATTTTGTTTGGATGTAAATTGTTTTGATGTTTTGGGTGTCATTTGGATGCACCCATGATTGTTATTGGATTGGGTATCTGGGTATTCATGGATATTGGATATGTTGGGAAGCATATCATAGGTTTATATCCAGGATTCTGTTGGAAAGTATTGGAGTCTACCAGATCAGATCCTGGGTAAGTCTTGTATTCCTTACCCAGATGAGGATGGGGGTTTTTAGATGGAAATAAGGCTTCAATGGTGATGTGGATGATGCTAATGCTGGTGATGATGATGACCCAGATGGGGATTTTGCCCTTATGCATCTCATCCGCCTGTAGGAAATTCACACCCATTACCATTAACCTTCATGTTTGAGTTTTTGGGTTCTGATTGAAGGCACCATCTGTCCTAGCCACAAGTTATAGAAATCGTGATTTGGATGGAGAATATCTCCATAATGTTATCTACCTTAGGAGTTCGAAGAAAACGCCCACTTTTCGCTGGCATGCATCTCATCCACATGTGGGTTCAAAACGATTACACTTAACCTTCAGGTTTGAATATTTGGTCTCTGTTTGAAGCCACCATCTGTCCTAGCCCCAAGTTACAAAAGTGGAGATGTTGATGGAACATATCTTAATAATGTTATCCGCCTTAGGAAGGAGAAGAAAACACTCTTTTTTCGCTTGCTTCTGTCTGAAACACTGATAATAAATTGATTACAAGATGCTTGACACTTATCTTTATCGGGTACTTTTCGGCAAGGAACAAAATATTGGCAGTATCGGCCATAACTAATCCAATAAATACAAAAAATCTCCTCTCACATCAGTATCGGTTCATATCGGCGGATAATGATCGATACTGTTGGAGAGCAACAAGCAATACTTTGGAGCGATGGTTACAATTATCTGCATGGAGGGTACTGCTCAATAAACCCAAGACAAGCTCAATACTTATATCCATATCCTCACGAGGTAGAAACACAGCAAACAATCATCAGTATCAGGCTCATACGATCAATATGCCAGTCCAAGACCTTGTGCATGATATCTCCAATCTCTACGAATGATTTATGATTATATATTTATAACCTGTGCCCCGAGGTAAATTGCTTATTTGAAGTACTGATGAAATTTGGATGAAATTTTTTGATATTTTGTAACTTATTGTTGCTGACCAACATGACTATATGTGGACAAATAGCTCAATACTGTTATTTTTACATCATATTGCAATGCAAGACATGTATGACGATGAGGGGTGTGATATGTCCACGTATCTTAGTTACTAATAAAAATAAATAATTTCTTACATTTTTCAATATATATATATTTTTTTACCTCATTTTCAATTCACACCAATAGCTAGTATGTATGACCATTAACCCTTACGTTTCATTTTGGCTGCCAGTCCATACGCCCACTGCAACAGATATTTTGTTTTTGGGGGTTTCCTTCCATGAATCAAGAATGGAAGATTCCTAGCATCTGAGGAGTCAGTTGAACTCTTGTTATGTTGTGATGAAAATGGAGATTTGGCACTTGATTCTTCTTATAATCAGTCGCCGTCATCGTTTCGTCATCACCATCATCATCATTGTTATCATATTACTGGAAAATGATAACAATTTTGAAATCCTAAAATACAAAGAAACACCATGTAGTATACAGCTGAAATACCCATGACATTACCAAGAAGATGACTAATCAAAATAAAACTCAATGAAAAGTTAAAAGAAAGCAAGAAAAATCATTTGCCTAGAAGGTCATCCATGCTGGATTATGAGAGAGGATTCATCATCATCATCATCAAAGTCTCTCGATTATGAGAGACTATAAATCCATCCAATCTCTTACAAACTGATCAGCTCCCGACTGTCTGATCTAAGGGCATGTCTCAAAACAAATTATCCTTCGTGGACCTCTATCTTCATCTCTTCCATCCAGTCGCCAATATCCCAAGAATAATTAGCCTTAGAACCTCCTTATTTTGTCAGCATAATCTTTCTCTTCATTAGCTCCTCTAGTGTCAGGTATCCACAAATTTGTATAGGCCTTAGTACCTCCTTATTGCAGTAGTATAATACTATAATGAATAATATTTCTCTTCATTAGCTTCTCTAGCGTCAAGTATCCGCAACTTTGTATACCGATTAACAAGGCAATAACTTAAGATTCATTGAAATAAGCTCCTCATAAAGAATCTGATATGATTATCGAGTTTTAGTCGTTACAGTGACATTCTACAAAAGAGGGTTTTGGAGCTATCTGATAGTGTTGAAATTTGGAATTAAAAGAAGAGCCTACTTGAATTAGAATAACTGCTCGGCACTTGATTGTGCCAGTTAGTGATTAAATTTCCAAAATCATATAATTCATGATATAAATCATACAATTTGAGTTGTATTGGTATAACATCGATCAAATTGGGTATAAAATTGCTATTCATGTAAATTATACGAGGCCGAAACAAATTTATTATTAATATCATGAATTGTATAATCTGTATCCAGCTGAAATTTACCGGCATTAGTGAAAACTGCGATTATTTTTATTTTGTTTCTTTTTTGGACTAAAATGTTTTAAACATACTTGTCAGTTTTTTTTTTTATTTATTTGGACCCATTTCCGTAACTCTGGATTCGGCCATTTCGTTTGGTTTGGCATTTTAGTGTTTCATTTGGATCAGTTTCAGTAAAGTTTTAGAATTAATGTATACAATTAGAAAATATAAAAAATTGTAAAAAAGTGAAATTAACTTTCATACTGTATATATAATTCTAGCTACTAAATCAATCATCATGATGAAAGCCTTGTCCCAACAATTTTGGGGGCCAGCCTTTTGTATTGTTATTCCAGTATATCCTGGGCCATCAAAAAATTTTTTTCTGGGCCAAATCCCTGAATAGGTGCACTCCTTCAGAGCTATTATTATTACTTCCATCATGTTTTGTTCGGCCCACTCCTTTTGCTTGTGGGGCCATCATCCTCCATAGATAAACTTTTCCTTATTGGCGCCGTTGTTGATCTCCATCGGACATGTCCAAAGTCCAAACCATCTCAAACGAGTCTTTCTTAATGATTGCCTATTGATGGTACTTCTAAATGCTACCAGATGTGCTAATCTCTCATTCTATCTTTCTTAGCTTTACCACACATTCATCTCAACATTCTCATCTCTACTACACTCAATTTTTTCCATTTGTTGTTTCCTATTTGCCATTGTTTTGCTTCATGGATCATAGCTGGTCTAATAATTTTCTTGTAAAAATTATCCTTAAATTGTTGGTAGACACTGATTCTACTAAGTCAGTAATGCAGTGTATTATGTTTGTATGCCTAATTAGTAATTTATGGATCTTATCTGGATGGCAATGTGAACTTATGACATGTATTCCTGACTTTCATATCCAATTATTAATGTCATAACTTAAAGTAACATAAAATAAACAGATTCACATAATTGCTATGCTGTAGTCAAGCAAACTAGTGCCTAAATAAGTTATAATTACAGCACATATTTAGAGTGCTGTTCTGAATCTACATTACCTTTTGGCCCACAGACCATAATGTTTATACTGATAAAAAAAAATAAGGACCATAATGTTAATAGAACATAGTATTTAACGGCATAATGTTTATAGAACATAGTATTAAATATCTCCCTTCCCATCATTTTGAGGTCCTTAAGACTGTTATGCCCCTAAACGTCAATTGTAATGAATGGGCTTCTTGTTAAAAACAAATGAAAAAGATGCACTAAAAACATATTTGTTTGACTGAATTCTGGCTTGTTCGGCTGAATAGGCTCAAACCTGGACTGAAATGGCCAATTCGGCCAAACAATATGAATGAATAATTTGAGGAGGTTGTTTGGTTTAATTGCCTTACTCAAATGAACAGTTGATGCAGCCTTGGATCCGCGAGAGGAAGTGGACCAAAATTCCTCGACAATTTTGGCTGAATCCATGAAGGATTCAATGATAAGGACCAAGCTCCAAAGCGGCAAAGGATTTGACAAACGGGCATTCTCAAACCAGAGGAAAAAACTCAACACAATCAAACCGAGAAAAACTTTTATTCAATAATCAAAAGTCGTCTTCTCCCAATGGAAGAGTCCCATATATATGGGGAAGGTTGGACACCCTTTTCCTATTAGGACTCAAATTCTGAAATTTCTCTGATTTAAAGGAAACTAAATAAATAAACTAAGTTCCTAAAAAGTTGCTTAAACAATTCAAATCAAATTCACTTTCAAATGTTAAAGACTTCTAAATAATCAAAACTCCTAATTAAGATTGTCCTGTTGGTCTTGTGGATTGGGCCCAATGGGTCGGCCAACCCATGGTCTGGCCTTTATCAATGGTTTTGACCAACTGAAAGTAATTATGGAGGGAGCATTTCTAGCAGAAGATGTCGGTTAATTTCCTGAGAGACCTCTTGTGCAATTTGGGAACATAATATGGATGGAGCATCAAGAACACAAGGGCCAACTGGCATGGCAGCCCTGGGCATGTTTGTTTACATGTGTGGTAAAGTAAAGGTGGATGTCACATCATGGTAAAGGAGAGATAAAGTATGTGGTGAAGCAAAGTGGGAGAAACATAGTGGGGTATCGTTATAAAAAAAACATAGTGGGGGTGGACTTTTGTATTGTCTTTACTTTATCACTCTTTACCATGCTTTTATGAGGTTAAGAAAAAGTAGCTTGTGGTTAAGTGTGTGGTTAAATATGTCACATTTGGGATTAACCGCACTACTTTTTCATGCAAACATGGTAAAGGGAGAATATGTCACATTTGAGCTTACCTTTACTTTACGGTGGCTAAACAAACATCACCTAGAGATGAGATTGGAGAAGTGAAGTTCTCAAGTCATATTTAATGGGGGAGTCCTTTAGAAGTAGAAGCAAAAGCATCAAGGTAGAGACTACGTTAAAGTTGAAGATAATGGCAAGTGAATCATGTTTAGATCCTAAATTGTGGCCCTAAGAGTTTCTTTCATCATCATCGTCATCAACAACACCTTCATTGTCAATAGATTCTGAGAGATTTTTGTCAACACTCCCAACATTTGTTTCTTATATTTGGCATGAGGTAAATAATAAAAGTCAAACCTGTGTGGGTGTGGTGGTGCCAAACATAGCTCTAAGAGGGGATGAGCGGTGATGTAGGGCTCACAGGGCTGTCACTGGATAGATGGGATAAGGCTTTGATCATGATGCTGATGCTGATTGTTGATGATGTTTTTTAGGTATGTCTTTGCTTGCATCACAAAAGGAAAAGCTTTAATGGTTTCTACCTTATCATGGGAATGGTTCTAAAAGCACAGGAAATGGGGACTTGTGATGTGTTCTTTAGGCACTATTTCTGGTTTTATTGATTATTTTAATAGATTTACATAACAAGGCTCCTATATTTTCATTAAACCTAAAGAAAGCCCATATATTTTATGTTTTTACTAAAGAGTCCCTTGACTGATGGTCAAGGTTAGAAAAAGCAACTTTGCCGCTCCCACTCTCACCTTTTTTCTTTTTGACCATTTTACCCCTTCCCTTAGTGAAAAATTTAAAAGACATATCTGCCCTTTCGTTAGGAAGGGTGCATTCACTTTTCCAAAGCTTTGGATAAGGGCCTACTAAATGGATACATGGTTGATTGATAACTCGATGGGAATCTTAACCCATCTTGGCCATCATGCATCCAGGTGAGCCCACTAAAACTAAGTATCATTTAAGAAATAGGAAAAATAGAAAAACAAGTTGGATAAATATTTGTTTCACTGTGTCCCTCATAGAGAAAAAATTTATTTTAAACAATGTAAATCTGCATATCATACAATAATTCCCACCCTCTTTATAAATAGGCATTTCATAGTGTCCCTCTTTATCTCAATTGAAAAGGGAAAAAAAATTATGCATGGGCAACATAATAAATTGGAATTAGCACCCTTTCATTTATAAGATGTTTACAATATCTATGGTTTTCCAGGGTAAAAAGAAGAAAAGAAGCAGCAGCAAAGCATAAACCAATAATTCACAACACCTTTAAAGGGTGTATCTTAAGTAATTAAAACAGGTGTATGAATGATTGTCATAGCTTGACAACTCACAACTCGGACCAAAATGTTTTTATTTTTCTTTTACTCCACACATGTATATTATTTATATTAGATATTAATAGTTTATGTGTTTCATTTTTTTTATTTCCTTTTGTTTTCAACCAGTCACAAGATGGCCTTTTTAAGAAATTATTTATCTGTAATTTCAATCATTATATCAACAATGTATTTGTTAGAGAGAATTGTCTAAGTCGTAAACCCGAGGATGGGAATTATTGTATATTATGTGGATTTATATTGTTTAAAATAATTTTTTTTCTATTTATAAAGAGGGACACTACGAAATACCTATTTATCCAACCTTTTGTTTTATTTCTAAAAGAATACTTTTAGTGGGGCCCACTTGGATGTATGATGAATGAGATGGGTTAAGACTCCCATCGAGTCATCAATCAATCCCGTGCTCATTTGGTGGGCCCTTATCCCGAGTTTTGGAGATGTGAATGCGAACTCTTGATAATAGAAGGGCAAATATATCTTTTCAACTTTTCACTAAAGGGAAG
This sequence comes from Persea americana, assembly GCA_029852735.1. Classification (NCBI taxonomy): domain Eukaryota; kingdom Viridiplantae; phylum Streptophyta; class Magnoliopsida; order Laurales; family Lauraceae; genus Persea; species Persea americana. Next base: position 5,712,334 of record CM056812.1, read on the forward strand.
GGGTAAAATGGTCAAAAAGACAAAAGATGGAGAGTAGGAATGACAATATTCTTTTTTCTAAACTTGCTTGTCAATCAGGGGATGGTGATGTAAAAACAAAAAATATAGGGGCTTTGTTTTTGAGGTTTCATGAAAATATAAAGGCCCTTTTCTAGATAAAAATAAAAAAAATATTTTTAATACCTTTACAAAAGAACTTATTCTTAATGAGCTTCTTCTTGTTCTTCCTTTTTTTTTTATTGGCATGCTACTTGCCCTAGCAGACAATTTTTTTCTTCCATCTCCAGGGACTTGAGCCTTGTATTACCCAGTGAGAGGGCAGGTGCCTTTCCATTGATCTGAAAGTGGGTTGGCATAGAAATGCTTCTTTGTGATTAAGATTGTATGATACATGGGGCATTTCAGTTCATTGCATGGCCCTAAATAAAATTTGGGAACCCCAATGCCATCACTGTATATTATATGTTATGTGTATTTAAGTATATTATTTGTGTTAATGTGTATTTGGGTCATGATACAGGATTGGTTCTGAGTCCTCTACTCTTCTCCAGGTCTCAATGTTAAATTTTGGTGTAGGTAAGGGTCCTGGACCCAACACCTTTGTCTAATCCCCATGTCCAGGTTTGGGTACACAAGGTATGGGACAGTTTCTCATCCATAATGATGGATGAATGACATATCAGTTCCTTTTGAACTGATAGGGTATCATTCTTTTTGTGAAAAAGGAATGTTAGCAAATTTATATGCATGATTGGGGATTTTTTTATTTATTTATTTTGATTTACTTTAGAATTCATGTTTGGGTTGTAACAAAATTTTACATTGCTTATCAGCCTACCTAATGCAACCGTCCTTTACCCAAGCTTGGGACTGGCAGTAAAAAAACTGCCTATCTAAAGTTGGACATAAAAGTTGATGGCCCACCAAGCGGAAGGGGTAGGCCAAAGAGGATGTGGATGGAGGTATTAAAAACATATATTAAGAAGTGTAACTTATTTAAGGATTTGGTTTGAGATAGATCGGAGTGGAGAAACAGAATTTGTGCAGCCAATCCCAACATAGCTGAGACAAGGTTTTGATGATGATGATTTACTTTAGATGGGCACATTAAAGTTGTTTCATTTTTTAAAAATATATAGAATTCAAAGCAACACTATAGAGGCAATTTTTGTTTCGTTTTTTGGTTATACAGGAGGTCCTGGGATCAGTACCTGTGATGGCTGCTGTGATGAAAAAAATATTATTATTATTATTATTATTATTATTATTTGGGTGTAAAGTAACGTATAATAGCTAATGGAAAGGATAGTGATAGCATTGAAGGCATCATATGCTACTATAATGCGTCACATCCTATCTTTCTCGGGTTTGATGGGATGGTGTTCGATGAACAAAGCTGAATTGCTAGCCTTGAGATGAATTTGCAGGAGGGTGATTCGCTTTGCAGCATCCATTGGGCTTTGGTTCATTGTAAAGCCCCATGGTCCTTTGACCTGGCAGAGAAATGCTTCACCTGGCCAATAGGCTTTTTGTATTATGATATCAATTGGTCAGCAAACCAGGCTGCAGATGACTTAGCCAAGGAGGGAGTTTTCCGCCTGAGTTTGTTTATTTCTATTGATGGCTCCTTGCTGATTTTGCTCTTGTTCTCTATAGGCTTTGTTGGTTGTTTTTAGGTGTGCTATTTGGGTCTGGTTTGTTCGTATCTCTCTCTTGTACTACTAAGCTTTTCTTTTAATAAAAGTTACCATTTAAAAGAAAAAAAAAAGCACGTGGAAATGAGGAATGCACTATTGAGTTTATTATGCAAAGAAGTGAACAGATATTGTGATTATTGAAATGGTAAAATCTCTCAAATGAATGAAGGGGAAAAATCTTATTTGTACAACTTAATTATCCTACTTTGCTTATGAAAAAAGAAAGAAAGAAAAAATTGTGCATCACTCTTTATATAGTAGTTCTCTGAAAACTAGTCAATTCAACTTTCCAAGAATTTTTGTCTAAGTGCCTTGCTACACTACTAGAAAACTGTGGACTGCGTTGTTACCTATTAGAGTATCCACCGTAAATTTTTAGTGGATTCACTATTACATTTTTTTCTTTTATCACCCTTTCTTGATCAATGTAGCAATAATTTTCCATTCTGGATCATGTTGTCAGGGTGAACGGTTCATCTTAATTTGGTTTGACATCCAATCCAATTGCACTGAATGTAAATCAATCACATAAATAAGTGTTTCGAATCGATCTAGTCCACCACTTCATTATCTGCCGATCTGTTGTATTGTTTCTGACAATTTTAACTGGTTTAAACCCGTGGAATGTTGTATTGTTCTGTTGTATTATTTACGGGCCTGTTGTATTGGTTAATGTTGTTCAAACTGTTCTTGCCTTCTTGGTGCTGGTTCTGGTTGAGCCTAGTCCAACTGGATGGTTCCAGTCCGGTTTTTATAAGATGCTCTCAACAATTACCCTCTCTGGTAAAGGAGATGAACTCATTCTATTGATCAATGATGGCAACATATATCGAAACCATTAAAAGATTGGGAATGTGAATGCATTTTAGATTAATGGTTTGGATTTTGCAGTAATGTATTTACTAATGTCTCATGCTGGATCAGGTGCATGTTACATTCTGTCTGATACGTATCCAAAGGTGCTCATCATGTCATCAAGCACCTTTAACAAGAATGGGCTTGTATCAAGCTTTTTGGACTTGGAGCATATTCAGTTGCATACGAACTGGGAAGATGTGTTGTGTCCCATCTGTTTGGATGTCCCCCATAATGGGGTCCTCCTCCAATGCTCATCCTACGGCAAAGGCTGTCGGCCATTCATGTGTGACACAGGTCATACGCATTCAAATTGTCTTGATCGGTTCATAACTGCAAATGGGATGTCAGCAGCGGCAAAGGTTCACTCATCTTCTGATGCAATGCCTGAGGAAAGTGTTCGCTCGATGGAAATAAATACTACTGTTCGGCCTGCATGTCCCTTGTGTAGAGGTGAAGTGACTGGCTGGGTGGTTGTTGATGAAGCTCGTGTACAATTAAACATGAAGTCACGGTGCTGTGAAGAGGAACGTTGTGGATTTGTTGGTAACTATTCAGAGCTTCAAAACCATGCGAAGCTCGAACACCCTCATGCTCGACCATCAGAAATAGATCCAGCTCGGCAACTTGATTGGGAAAATTTTCAGCAGTCCTCTGAGATTATAGATGTTTTGAGTACTATACATACAGAAGTACCACATGGTGTTGTGCTGGGGGATTATGTGATTGAATATGGAGCAGATGACAGGGGAGATGAGTATGAAGATTTCCCTGGGGATGATGGGAACTGGTGGACGTCCTGTATTTTGTATCAGGTATTTGACAACTTTAGAGCATCTAGAAACCGAAGGAGGTCTAGGGTCAGCCAATCAAGAAGCGAGCGCCAACGTTCAATCTATGATGCTTCAGATTTGGATGATAGTTCGGTAACTTCTGTGGATTATGGGGAGTATGGAATTGATGAGATTGATGATGAGTTCGCTGTTAGGGGTGCCGGTGCCGGGGGAAGCTCCAATCGTCGCAGGTCAATAGAACGTATTTTGTTAATATGTTTTCCATTTTCAATTGGTTTCTTACCAAACTTTTTTCTGAAGTTGCATTTGGCTTACCGCCCATATTTTCAGTAGACTGAATGAAACTAAATCATTTATTTTTGGGAATAATAGATTCCTGAGTAATAATGATGTTAAATAGAGTCTCTAACAATTCTGTAGATATTGGACACTATATTGTGGTGATTGGGACCAATCTGATGGGCAAGAAAACCTTCTGGAAGGATGTAACCATGCAATCTTCTCCAACGAGTAAACAGTTAAGGAAAAATATTAATTAGGAGAGGTCCAGAATGAGGGCAAAGATTGGGTTTTATTGGGTCCATCCACAGCAATTGATGGACAGCCTCCCGGTGAAAGTGGGGCTCATCTGATCAATGGTCTGGCTCAGCAGAGCATTACTGAACTTGCACCGAGTGCATGAGGATTCCATACGTCTTAATTTGTCAGAACCCACCCTATGATCCCTCTTATTTAGATGATTGCACCCTTTCTACATAAAATATATTCTCCACTATGTATTATTATTAATGATTGCATCCATCAAAGAAGATATATAGATACCAATCAAATAAAAAGAGAGAGATATAGAGGGGGGAAAAAAAGCATGTACGAGACAACTTCTAGAGTTTCGAGTACTTCTTTGAAGTGGAGGACATGTTTGTTTTTTGTGTGCAAGTGTGCGCCATTTATCAGCAGAAATTAATTTAATTGCATCCTTTTGTTGTAGTTGTCACAGTCAACGATCACTGATTATTTTTAGTTGATACTTGTTCCCTGTTGCAGTTCTCGGAGGCGTCGCTCCCGCTTCTATGATCACTAAGGGTACCATGTAGGCCATGTATATTACCATATCCATCTTGTGGGAACTTCTGTTTCTTCTTCTCTTTTTGTTTTTTCACAGTTTAATGTCGTATACATGTCTTTCTTGGACCCTAATGTGACTTTGGGTGTGTAATATGTTCCATGATATGGCATGATCCTTCTGTTATCTGTACATTGCATCAACCCTTTCAAATTGATTCTTTTGCTTTCAAGCTTAATTTAATGTCAGTTCATATCAGGGTGTTCTGGGTCTTGCCACTGCACTGCTTTATGTTGAAGTAGGCAATATGAATCTGTGAAAAATAGGGTCAGTATGGTGAATGATGTTTAAGAGAAATGATATTTTATTATATTCACAAGTTGCCATCATTTCGGCCTCTTAAGCCGATATAGAGTATTGGTATAGATAATGGTTTGAGGTCGACAAGGTGGTATTGTGCACAGCAATTCCTACCTGTAAGTAACAGCTTTGTTCTTTGCCATCAACCAATTATAGGTTATCTGAGTGCTACTTAACCGAGTTCCAAGGATCTAAAACAGGATATTTGGGCTGTGATCGATCCCATGCGATCAACGTATCCTTGGGACTGTTGCTCTTCTTATGCACTAGATGCGCAAGCAAATGATTTGTGGGGGCTGCTTCGAATCTTCAGTTTTGTGGTCCTAAAGTTTAGGCCGCGTCCAATCCATTTCTGAAACACAAGGTTCGTCATGTTTATGATGTCCCAAGTTTTGTCATATCTATCATCTCTGAACTTAAAATTGTTCAGCAGTTTAACGAGACTGATGACCCTAGAGCTGTAATGACGGTGATAGTTCAATAGTTCATCTGCCAGGCCACATGCTGTCATCTTGCCAGGCCTTGCAGTTTATGTGCTTTGAAACCATTAAGAATGTCTGCCAAACTTTTCTTGGATTGATGTTGATATGGCGCAGTAAATGAAGAAGTAGAATTTGTAATTCTGTTCAAAACTGTTTCAAAGAAGCCAACTGAATTTTCTTACGGCCCTGTTCGACTATGGACCATGAACTCTTCACCATTTTCATCTGGGCAAAGCTCATCAATGGTCATGGTGATGACTGGTGAATGGTGATCAATGGTAGATGACTCTCGTTTAATTTATGTGGGTCCTACTTTTGATTCATTCAAGTATTTCACATCATAGGCATCCAAGTGGAATGGCTTTGGATAGAAAACGTGTTTGTGCTCAGAGCACCATTCGCATCAAGCGATTGTCAAATTAAAGTTTCTAGTTGTACATCAAATTGCTTGAGCTTCATATATTATCAATGAATCGAGGAAGATGGGAGATGAGTTCCCAGCCATCACTGCATGATCAATTCAAATATGAGGAAAGTCAACATCCTATTAGCCTTTAGCATCACTTCATTTGGAGATAATTAGGCTATTACAAACATGAAGATGAACTGCGTATTGGACGTGATTAAGCAAATATTGTGGAGATTGAAGATTAGCAACAAGAGGTCAACCTCCTCTAGTTTATTCCTTACAGTCCAGGGGCTAGGATGGATACCCTGACTGTAGAACCAAAAGATGGATGGTTTGGATATACCTAGGGTAAATGATTTCCTTGGTTTTCAATCGTTCTCTGTCTCCCAAGTCTCTTTGGATGAGAGGTTTTGTTCCATCTTGTCCTTAAAAGGGTTTTCTAAACCTACCAAGAAAACTTATCTGATATTAGGATTTAAATTCAAGATGAAAAACCCACTAACCAAAACAAAGAAAGGGGCATTTTTCTGTGGCTTGAGTGGGCCCCGTGTAACACATGCCAAACATATCCATCTCCATCGCCACCTCACATCGTTCATCCGTCTCCTCTTTAATAATCCTTTCGAAAAGCTCATTTGACCATGAATTCTAAAGTATTCAGTTCCTATACATACCATGCAAAGTGCAATCAGACAGGAAACTGAAAGCTTTGAGCTGGGTTGTGCTTGGCTTATTTACTCTATATGGCACCATTGATCAAAGCTCAACTCAGATGGGGAAAAGGAGAGCATAAATAAATTGAGAACTGGTAAGAATGAAAAGACACCAAACTCGCCCACGTACGTTGCATTTGAATAAGCCCTTAAGGGGCATAGTGTGAAGTCCACATACATTAATAGGAAGCACCATTTTTGGGATTGTGAGAAAGCACAGTGTTCCAAACGTAATTATCTTAGCTAAGGATTTTCCTTTAAAAATATATAATTGATAACAAGTATAAGTTGCAAATGCAAAAAAAAAAAAAAAAAAAAAAAAAAAACTTTTTCTTATCTTTCATTATCTGTTCTACCTAATTTGTGACTCTCCTATCATGAGAGAGAGAGAGAGAGAGAGAGAGAGATCTATTCCATTTCAATTGTGATTTTGGTACTGCCACTTGGATTCCATACAATCTACTTAAAAGTAGAGAGCACGACACTGCTCCTACCTGCCCAAATATATACAAATAAGGGGCATATGTTATGCGACAAGTGTGCAAAACAAACAATTAGACAAAATGGGTGCAAAAGAAGAGTGCTTGTTATGTTCCATTATACTTAGATCATTGACCTTTCTTGTCCTTGTTCTTTGGATTTTTCATCAGTTAGGATTCTTTGTATTGGAAGTTGGAACCTTTTTCCAATTTTTTAAGATAATTCCACAAGCATCTCATTAATAATAATCAACCCTAGTTTTCTCTACACATTTCATTTTAATATCATCTACTACTTAGAAAATGTGAGTAGACTATAGTAGATTACTAGTAGAACTGGGTAGTAGTGGTTTTTTAACTTAAACTACAAAGAATCTCCATCAAAGGATATATAAAATTTAAGCATGAGAAGTAGATAGGGAGGTGGCACATGAAAAATAAGATCAATATTGGCATCAGACAGTAGTGGCAACTAAAAAAACTGATAAGATTGTATTGATAATCCAGATCAATATATCGGATGTAATTTTATTTGACTGAAAAGTGAAAATAGTAGTCCTTATTGGTTAGTCAACCTGTCAACCTGTATTGACTTTCTCAGTTGTACTTGTATGCATGGGCTCGGATCGATTGGGGTAAATATTGGCTCATATCCAGGGTACATACTGCAGGCCGCCGTATACTTTGCCATAGCTGGTCGCTTTATTTACGCCCCTTATCGTTTGGGGTAAATAATTTTACTTTTTCAACTCTTTATGCTATAGGGGTTTTTTAATTTATATTTTCTCTTCATGGAAATGGATCTTACTTACCTATAAAAAAATGGTAGGGTGAGAGGGATATTTAAAGATAAATAGAAGAAAGACAAGAACGTACATTGATACAACTTTCTTTTGATTGTTTTGTGGTAGTGTCTTTCCATAGAAAATTCCTCCAAACCTAGTTCAACTAACACAGATGATGTGTTTTGATAGAGATGCAAGTGCCACATGGTGCAGTCCCCACACCCACCTGTCCAAATGGCCATAACTCATGCAACAAACTAACCAACTCTTCTAATTGTTTCTAATTGTTTCTAATTGTGATTGAATATTTTACTTTAGGAAAAGGGAAAGTTTTCCCATTAAAATTTATTGTCCTTGTACAATAATCAGACGCATTGATCATTGTTTGCCTTATTTTGATACAAGGTGGTAGAATGGAAAATTAAAAGGAATCATTGAATGGCTCACAATGACCACTATTGATTCTTTTTTGTGAAGAAGAGGGTGGTATCAATCCTTTAACCCTTGACCTCTTGTGTATACTCACAATGACCGCTATTGATTTTTAATTGTAGGGCTAGCAAGTAAAAGCATCCATTGGGACTGATATTTTCTTTTCTTTATTTATTTATTTTATCTGATGAATGAAAACACAAAGTGAAAAGTAGAGATAAGGGTGCCCTAAATAACTAATTCCTACTTGATTAGTGCACGTTTGGCATATCTATTTTCAGTCTTTATTTATCTAAATGTCTAAAGCGGATAGAGGATTGAACAATAAGAGCATTTGACATACAATTGTCCCATCTACCCGCTTTAAAAAAGTAGAAGCAAAACCTCTTAAAATGAGAAACCCCCAATTCTAGACTTTTGAAAATAAAAACCAAAGCGTCTCAAAAAAAAAAAAAAAAAAGGAGATAAAAAGTTTCTCTTTTTTTTTTAAGACGAAACACATTTTTTAATTTTAGCTTCTTAATTTTTATGAATCTTTTTTGGATGGCTCTATCGGAATGACAGTAGAGATACCAAACAAGGGAGGTATACTCTCAATCAAACGGAGAAAAGAACAATGAGAAAATCAAATCCATGCATCATTTACACCAACTCAGAGTCCTACTACTCCAGTTCTGCAACCCAAAAGCTCAACCCATTCACCTGCCGAGTGTTCAACCGAGTACGTAGTCATACTCAGCGAACTCAGTCTCAGCAACTATGTCTAGCCAGGTTGACTCAGCCGAGTCGATCCGAGTCATTCCGAGTTTTTTGATGGACGATATTTAACAGTATCACACCCTTTGCCCAACTTCCAACTGTAACTGGTGAATGAAATTGGTTGCCCTTATTGATGTGGGCATTTGAAAGTCGAAAGGGAGGTGACACTAGAGCCAGTCTTCTCCTCATTTATTTCTGGCCACATGGCCTGTATAATAGCACCACATATCAACAGCATGCCAGTTATGCATGCATGAAAGGTTGCATTCACTCTACCTCATTTAAGAATTTCTCATAAATGATAGAAAGTGGGAAAGGTTAAAGACAAATCATGTCATTTTCATGGCAAGAAATTTCACCATGTTGGAGAATATTTTACTATATTTGTATGCATAGACAAATTTTTTTTATTTATTATGGAATCCATCACAATTAGTTTGCGAGGCGATTATGAACCAACCCATCATGACCAATCTGCCTATTCAATATTCACCAATTCTCCTAAGATGCATTTGTGTAACGCTGCGAAAGAGGAATCGTATCTAACCATAGAGGTGTAAAAATGAAAAGTACCGTATTGCTTTCGAAAATGTCGTGCACTAATGTAGTGGCACTTGCCTCATCTAACACTCATCCAACTCTCACTAAGATTGAAATGACCCATTTTTTTTTACAAGTTTATATATATCATTTATATTTGAGGTCTCAAAATCTAATAACAATCTGATTTTGTTGATTTTTAGGGAACGTATAATTCGTGCTTACGAAGTTATCAGTCATTGTTGGATTTTATTAAAAAAAAAAATTGCATGTTGTTTAGCCATGAAGCTTCAAGGCTAGGATAATCTCATCAGCATGATATCTCAAAAAACTCTCATCTATATCGGTAACCCCTGCAAAACACAATCATGGTTAAGTGGTATTGGCAACTGCACCTTGGTTTCACACACGATCCCTAGGGCTTTAAGTTGGAAATACCACTCCTGGACAGGCAGCCCACCTAGCAAATAAAACACCAATCCACCCCATGCATCTTTTTATTGTCATGCATTCGAAGGGAACCCAACACCATTTTGAGTTTGATGGAGATCTCCACACATATATACACATATAACATATTAAATTATCGAAGTCCAGCTGTACAAGACATCTTAATGATATGGCTAACAATAGCCCAGTATTTATTAGAAAAGTTCTCTTACTATATGTACACAAAAGATGATTTGTATCTGGGCAAGGGCATTGACCTCTTCTTCTCTAATAAAAGGCTGTGGGGTTGGTAGTAACAATCCCATTCCCTCAATATATACATTTTCTATGTTTAAGTTGTCCCATGTAATGAGACTACTTTGCAAATGCCACAGTTTACTAAATTGTTGATACACAAATCCCCTCCCTTTCAGAATTCAGGCTGTACAACTCATGGGCCCCTTTTCAGATGGATGGAGCAAAATGAGCATAAACAAAAGCTCACATTGATCACACAATCCAACCAATCAAGCGGAGGCCATCGTGTCGATTGTTATGATGAAAAACAATTGGTGTTTCTAAAATTGACAAAGAGGTGGGCCTGAGGTTGAGATCATCCCCCATCTACAGGGTCCACACATTTGACCGGTCTGGATTGGCAGGTGAGATGCTGTGAAATGGTGGGCCTATGACATTTGTGAGCTGCCAATGGAACCTGGAAGAGAGGTTGAGAAGGGGTTGCTCTGGCATTCCAGGTCATCAGAGCCCTCCCAATCCAAATCATCAAAACCCCAGAACTCATTCTCTTCTTCTTGCTCTGGCATCTTCCAAGAGTCTTGTAGAATCTTTCCATCCTCTAGAAGCTCCAAAACCTGCCAATCAGTACATGTATGATGCAATATTAATACAAAACAGTGGATGATAATAGAAAACAGAAGGGTTCTTACTAATTACTACAATTTCTACTAGTCATGTGGGTCTAGTTAACCCAAAATCTTGGCTTAAGAACAGGCCAAAACCAAAAGATTCTACGCCATTTGTGTATTGCTTATTGTAGTCAAGACAACTGACTAAATCCTCAATTCTGCCACAAAGATATGATTGTTTATTGTTATATTATACTCTAAAATCAGAACAAAGACATACTACATGGAGGCAGCTTGAAGGTTTGGGAGTAGGAAGACGGCTTGGTTAAAATTGAGAAGCACATTCTATTGTGTTAGGTTTAGATACCTGGTAGCAGTTATGGAACAAAATGAAAAGCTTGGCAAGGATACTGTAAATAGGGGTTAATGGGCGGTCAGCAAAGTAAAGATGAGACAATAGGGTATTATGTATCACCGAATCCTACTTCGATTAAAAAGGGATTTTGGTAAGGTCCTCTGTATAGCATGGTAATCCATGGCACCCTTCCATCCTACTCATGAAACGGATGCAACTCATCAAATGGATCAATTGTAACATGGATCAATTGTAGCGCATGGCGGATAAAAGCTAGTCTTCAATCACACTGCATCGAATTAGTCCATCTGATTCATCATCATCATCATCAATCATCATCATCACCACCATCACCATCAAAGCCTTGTCCCAAACTTTGTTTGGGAATTAGTCCATCAGATTAATAACTGTTAAATGTAAAATCCAAAAAAGAAAAAAATTGAGAATAAGTCAGAGCTTTAATTAATTGGTTACCTACTCTGTTATTTGGTGGGTATTTGGAAAATCAGCTTGTGAAGGAAGGCTGTTTCTTGCCGTCTTCACTTGTCAGATGCAGCAATTGAATATAAACAAGTGAAAATGATACCTAGTGTAAACAATCTTTGAAGAAATCAATGCTACATTTCTAGGAAGATGGATTAAGGACCCAGCTTCCCATTTTCAATACAGAGGTGGCCACTGTCGGTGGTCCATACCATAGGGTCTCTCAAGTTATATTGCAGATTGGTTGTCTTTTAAATCTCCTGATTTATAAGATTTGACCATTTGATTGGCAGACTGCAAATAGACAATCACAGTTTTAGACCCAGTAAGGGCCAAAGAGTGCAAGGATGATGTCACAGTCAATACAGCTGCCCATTATGTCTACCCATTCCATCCCACTTCTGAAAAGAAACAAACAACCAACTCCCTTAATCAAATGATTATCAATATTCTCTAAATCAGATAAATCAAACCTTCATACACATTCATTTTGGCCTAACTGTTCATATTTTTACCATCCTGATGGATGGATGGCTCAGATCATCTGAACAAATGATCATGCAGTAGTCAGGGCATCCAAAGCTACTAGTTCCTATCCAACAGTCTATTCAATTTAGAGGTGAGCATCACCTTAACAGTGCAAAGCCCTTGTGAGCATTATTTCCTTTTTTGTTCTTTATATATATATAAATATATATATAAATATATATGGGAAATATTCAAGTGCATCTATCCCTCACCATAGGGTGAGGGATGCTTCCATAAATGGGAAATTTCAAGTGCAAAAGGGGGATTCATGTGTAAAAAGGGAAAGTGCCCTCACCCTATGGTGAGGGAAAGATGCACATGAATGTCCCCCTATATATATATATATATATATATATATATATATGTAAGATCAGGAAAACCTATGATCTTTTACAAAAAGCAACCAAAATGACATTGAAATGCTTAGGAAAGCCATCTGCAATGGATGAAACAGGAAGTACCTGGACCATTGTAGGGCGCCACATGGCAGATGCTCGAATGCAGAGAGACGCTGTGAAAACCAGCGTCTTCAATTGTTGAACATCGTAGTCTCCACAAAGCCTAGGATCCACCAGCGCTTCTATGTTCTCATCATTCAAATGGGGCTTGGCCTTCAGAAAAAAAAATTCAAAGGAAAACAAACGAGAAAGTCACTTTAACCACTTTAAATGAAACTCCTTTTTTATCAAGAACCGAAAAATCAAAGGAACCACATCTCTGCAACAAATAAAACTGCCAAATATATATGTTAAATATAAAGCCCCATAACCTACTAAGCCTAGCAACCAATTAAAAGCGGCATGTTGCAAGTTGTTCAGGTTCACTGGCTGCATTGGATATAAAAGGTGTTTCCAGATTAGGCATCCATAAAAATCAGTCCTAATAGTGGTCGCTAGCCACTGAATTAAAAACAGTGATTGGAAGTTATTCACTAGGTTTTTTTTTTTTTGAAAGTTCATTCACTAGTTTTTAATAGCCATCATTCCATTACCATAGATTAGATGCCTAACCATGCCCAATGAAGCTGATTTTAGTAGATGCTTAATTGCATAAAATGCTTCAAGTAAAAATAAAAAATCCATTCATTAAAAATTTACGGCAAATTTCAATAAACTAGTGTCTCCAAATAGATGGACTGAGGATTAGACAGATGATACAGACAGTTTAATAGCATAGAAAGGAGATGTATTTAGTCAATCAAATAATGAGTTCACAGAGAAATCCTATATTATTGTGCAGTGTGCTTTATGTTCTTTGAATTATCGAGTTCAACTTGTTCTGGAAAATTCTGTTGCGCCATATCGAAAAAACTTTCGATTCTTTAGCACATATTGTATGCATACTGGATCAAAGTATCTGGTACCTATTGTATGTATACAAGATGTTGCTTAGAATAACTTGTGAATGAACCAAATGAAACCAATTCAAGTTCAGGTGGACTTACCCAGTTAAGTAAGCTCTGGTGAGATCCATCGACAGGTTTTCGACCAGAGATGATCTCCAGGAGAAAGACTCCAAAAGCAAAAACATCTGTCTTCTCATCAACAATCCCATGCATGAAGTATTCTGGTGCCAAGTACCTGATCATCAGAACAGTTTCATGAATTAAAACCGATCACTGAAGTAAAAGATATAGACAATATAAATGAAATGTATGAAGATTTAAGTTTGGAGCAATTAGACCATTGTAAATACAGTCAAAGAGCAATATCTCCATTTCTACCTTTTTTCAGAAAATTAAATTTAAAAGCCTTAATTCTTGCAAATAGAACTGCAAATCGTAATTTTTAGTGTTTCTTTGGTGCTCTATATTCAAATCTTATTGTACCCATCAGACTGATACAAAAGAAGAAATCTTGTTAGTCAGGTCCAAAACCGCTAGTTATTGCGATATGTAATAGTTTCAGCTGATACTCAAACATTGCCTGGAAAGCTGAAATAACGTACCCACATGTGCCTTCGATAGGCATCACAGAGTGGTGAGTCCACTGAGAAGGAAGCCATTTTGCAAGTCCAAAATCTGAAATCTGTAATGATAAAATGTTCACAATGTCAAAATACAAACCCACAATTCTATATTTGGGAATGATGCAAATGGTGATTTCAAAACCATCTCAGATGTTTACCGAAAAAATTCATATCAGATGAAACCTAAACTGCAACCAGTTAGAATAATTGGGCACCATCAAGGCTATCTATTTGAGAGTTTGCACTTAGTGCTTTCCCAACTTTTACACCCCGAATCAAAACACGCATGGTTTTGCCTGCTGAAAATCGATTTGGCAGACAAAAGGAAGAAACAATCCCCCACGAAGAACTAGTTCTATTTCCATGCTGGTTGCTCCAACTTCACAGAAGAATTGTAATTGTAAGTGTTCTATAAAAATATTCAAACCCCTTTTATCCAGAAATGGTTGATTTAAGATTGAGATATCTGTAGACTAGAATGGATCATGTAGTGCTTTTTAATTCCAAAATAAGCAACTATTCAAACAAAACAAAAGCCAACTGATAAGAAGCGCTATAGACACCTGAGGTTCAAAATCTGCTGTCAAGAGGACATTAGAGGTCTTGATGTCCCTATGGATGATCCGCCGCTGGCAGCCCTTGTGCAAGTAATGAAGTCCCCGGGCTGTTCCAATGACAATTTTGTATCGAATCTTCCAAGCCATCGGCGGCAAATTCTCATCTATAAAGATTACAGAGAAGGCAGAGCACAATGAATGTGTTAATTCTATTGAATTATAGGAATCAAGAAAGAACTTCAGATTGATTCTATTACCATGAAGAAGGGAAGCAACAGAACCACGCAAAGAGAACTCGAAGATAAGATGCAGGCCATTGTCAACACAGCAACCCAACAAAGATGACACATTTGGGTGGTGAACATGGCCAATTGTCCCGAGCTCTGTCAAGAACTCCTTCTCTTTCTGCTCGTTAGAAGCTCTCATCAGCCGTTTTACGGCAATCACCTGACCATCCTTCATCACTCCCCTGTAAACCTCAGCATAACCACCTCTCCCAACCAGATTCTCTGATGCCCATCAATGCAAACAATTCAAATAACATTTAGCAACAGAAACCATGAAGGTGGGGAATTGAGATATTCTGTCTACTAGCCATGAAATAAAATTAAAAAAATCTTTTAGCATCACAAGCGAGAGTAGAAAATTGGGTTCTTTCTTTTGTACTCAAAGCCTCAAATATCTCATCTGATAACCCCAAAAAACCATCACAACAGGAAAATCACATCTTTTAGCATCACAAGCCAGAGAAGAAAATTGGGTTCTTTCTTTGCGTTCAAAAGTCACAAGTATCTCATCTGATACACCCACCAAAGCAAAATTCCAGGGCTCTAACCATCACAAATAACAAGAAAAATGCGTTCTTTTTTATAAATTACTATACCAGATTCTTATCCAATAACCCAGAGAAGTTTTTTAAAAAGAGTCTAGAGCTTGCAATGAAAGAAATGAAAGAACAAAAAAAAAAAAAAAAAGGGTCTCTTCTCTATAATTTTCTGACAAGATTACCTGCATGGAAACCGTTTGTAGCTTCAAAGATCTCTTCAAATGAGAAGCATTTCCAAGTGGGTTTCCTAAAAGGCTCATCAACCGGCAAAATCTCCAACTCCCCTATCCTTTCATGCTCTGGAGACACACTTTCCTTTATAATCTCATCCTCTATGCTTCGACGGCCAACGGAAACAGAGAAAAACCTCTTGAAGCTGCTCTTCCGGAGATACAAATGGCGCATTTTAGGTAGCTCTGCGTACACTACCAACAGCTCTATGTTTGAAGCTGCAGTTTGTAAATAAAAAGAGAAGTGGGTAATGTATTATATATAGAAATTGAAGAAGAAGAAGAGCATGAAAAAGAGAGATTAAAGGGAAAAAGAAGAGGAGATGGAAAGGCTTACAAGCATTTAAATACAGTTACTGCAAGGGAAGTTGGTTTTGTACGAAAAAAGGTTGGAGAGAAGGAATGCAGGCTCTTTATGAGATTATCCCAACTGGGTATTGCTTTCTTCCTCTTCTGGTTGAAGCAGACATCAATATAAGAGACAGAGAGAGGGGTCTCTGTAGCTACTCTCCCCGCATGATAAGCAAAGAAAAGAATCCAAATGGAAGAAAGCTATTATATGTGGAGAAGGGACTGCAGAACCCACGGGCATGTTTTCCTCTTCCAAAACGTCACCCCACTGTGTGGCCACCTTGGCTTTTAACCATCAATGGAAGTGGATGGACAGAGTTGGAGTTGGAGTTGGATTTGGATTTGGATTTGAGGGGTCAATGTTAATCTGATCAAATACTTGATCTTGAGGCCTCCAAGTTTAATTTAGTTTATACAGTGCTGAGTTTCTGTGACTAATCTAATGGGTGATGATGAGTTGGCCAGTGTAAGATTGGAACTGGTGCAAATTTAGGTGGGTAGATTTGGATAAGGAGGCTTGGTTTGATCATAGGTGGGCCACACTTATATGTAATTAAACAAATGACATAGCATAGCATGAGGAAAGAAAAAGAGGAATTTGTCTTATATGTGAGAGAGGCTTCCTCGGTTTAGCTATTCCACTGGCCTGATTTTAAAAAGAGGAAGAAAAGCATCCCAGTAGAAGAAATCTATTAAAAAGGGGTGAGGCAATGAGCCCACATTGATGGTTGACAATCATAGCAGCAGTGGGATGGATTTTGGAGGGTTAGCAGGATGAGTCCAGTAACAATGGTAACTGAATGATGTTAGTAGTTTTTGATCAAATGTAAATGTATTTTTTTGAAACATGGTACCTTTTGATTTGAACTCCTTTGGTTTTATTGTCTCTTGAAATGACTATTCACTTCACTTTATTAGTAAAGTGAATTCATCAAATGAACTCTAGCTCGGAAAAACACCAAAAGTAGGAAGATTCTTATTCAATATTTAAACATTTTAAAAAAAGTTGGAAGTTATTCTAGATTTGCAATTCCAATTCGTAAATAAGGACGTGTTCTTGCAATGCTACTCTTTCTCTACTAAGATCTTCTATGAAAATTCAGGCTTCAAAATCCCATCTTTTGGAACTCCAAGTAATGTTATTAATCTTTATCACTGGAATTAGTTAATTGACTTAAAGTATAATATGGCTTTGTATAGTATAGATTCACTATATAAATTCAATTGTTGATAATGGTATCAAATTGAGAGCAGCTCTCATCATAACTAGCAAAAAAAGCCCAGACCTAGCCGGGCAATAAGAAAAATATATATATATAGGAATCTTTAATTTTAAAATATTTTTTATAGTATTGTTAGTTATTTTTATTCATTTTGAGGATATGGACTACTGTTAATTAAAAAAATTAAAAAAAAATATTTTTAATTAAACAACGTTCCCATTACTATTCATTAAATGGCATAGTCATTAAGAAAGAAACTAAAATGAAACTAAGAAAGGAAATGATAAGACTAAGCAGAATATATTATAAATGAATTAAAAGAGGAGATGCACTAAACTATTGAAGGGAGAGAAGAACTGCTACTTATTTGGAGAAATGTAGAAGGGTAATGGACGAATCATTATTGAATAAGAGAGAAGTTACATAACTGAATGGTCAAAATAAAATGAGCGATCGAAACCAATTGAACAAATTGAGGCTTTCATATATAAATAAATGGGAGGAATCCTATATGATTGGGTTGATCCTATTGACTCTAATTCACACATCTACCTTGGACACTCTTATCTCAAAAGCATAGTCTCCATTGAGTTTTATGACAAAAAGTTTCAAGAGCAAATGTTCATTAAGCTAACCTAAAATCAAGGGATAGAGTGATTGAATTGGCCTCATATCCAGGCCTCATATCCAGGGTACCCCTAGTTTACATTCAGACCTCTCCATCATCTTACCTTTTCTTATTGTCAACCATCTAAGTTGGGTCTTTTTGAGTTTTTTTAAGAGAAAAGCCAAGGCAGTACTTCAAAAACCAAATCCCATTGGTTGGCTAAACTCGGTTCAATTGAACTATTTCCTTCACCCATTATGTTACATAGGGCATTGGCCATTCACAAGATAACCTAGTGATAAGGGCACCTCATTCTCACCAAAGTGATCGAAATCAACATCTGATGGTGATGGTGGCGGAGGACTGATGCCAAAGCACTAAAATAAAAGTATGCTTGAATAGCACTTGTGTGGGCAAAACACCGTAATGACGAGATTAAGGGAGGATTGCGGTAAGAGTGCTAGTTGTCCACCTCAGCCTCGTAATCACAGCCCAGCAGCTTGGTAGCTCGGTTAGGAGTGCCAACACGACGGGTCAGCTCGGCAGCTCGGCACAGTGCCCAGCGCGGCCAAGCCACTCTTGGTCTCGGTACAAAACGCTGAAAGCAGAGTGGGCCGTCACATTCCTCTGAGAAGTACGGGCACATCCTGACAGATAAAAGCACTCATTTATGACGATAGGATTGCTCATTTATGGCGATAAGAAGTCGACTTTATCATCCCTTAACATCAACTGACCGAAAGCATGGAAGGTCCTGATGGGATGTTCCCTTTTTACCTACCGCCGAATGTCAGGATGAGGATTGATGGGACCCCACCCCACCTACCCCCACTCACAGAGAGAATGAACGAGGAATGTTCACATATATACACGTGAGGTCAGCCCCATAGAGGTACGCAACACACAATACACAACGGACTCTCTCTCATTCTCCTCCTCCTCTCCTACTTAGTTTTCTTATAACTAACTCAGGCATCGAAGCGCCTTCGGCTCACGGCAGCCAGGGGCTCTCACCCAAGCCATTTTCCTTTCCTTTTCAAGTTCTTGGCGTTTAGTATTCCCTGATTTACAAAGTTCGTCTCAATCTAAGTGGGTGTCGTGTTTTCGCCGCCTACAGCACTGATGGAGGGCACCCCATGGATGAGCCATGAATTGTAAATAAGGCTACTTTAGAGTTGGGTCCTTCATCAATAGCATCATTTCTCATTTATTTATTTTATGAGAGGAAGGGAGGAATGTCATTAACTTGAGCCGAGGATTTCTTGGATATTATTGTAGACCATGTGGGCATTAAGTATGGTGGGAATTAACATGCATTGGATGAAGTAGGGAATATATGAACTGTTGGAAGATCAAAGACATCCATTTCTTGCATTGTTTAGTAATCCTTTCTCAGCCGTCTATTTGTAGGACCCAACATCTATTTTCATTCATTCTAAATTATTGCTAACTTTGTTACTGTAGCCACTTCTAGTCCAAGAGTTCGAAATTGCCGACAGAAGAAAACAAGGAGAGAGGGAGGGAGGGAGCATATCATGACTAGTGAACTATCCCTGGCCTTAAAATTGGCCACTGACCATGTTCTACATTTGTTCATTTTTATTCATTTCCAAAGGCTATTGAAATTTTACATAAACTCATTAAATGTTGACTGTGTTCTAAGTTGGTATGGGATTTAGATGGTTTGAAGTCTAATCTCCCATCCTCTAGGGTCACTATAACATACCAAATATATTTTTTACAACTTTATTTCATAGGAATATAGAAACACCCGAATGACAAGATGCCAAACGCGTCCTAAAAAATATGCCAAACGCACCCTAAAAGGTTTGAAGTTGTGGTTGTGGTCAAGATTCTCCAATATGTGTTGGAACCATCAGTGCATTGATTGGTTGAAAAACATGACTATTTGATGACTTACTTAAGTTGTATAATAAGATCTTTGTTGATTTTTGCTTTTACAAGAGACACTTCATTTCTATATCTCATAGAAAATTGAAATCCTCTCTATTGAAGAAAATTAATTTATTACTTACGATTAAGAAAAATATATATATATTTATAATAATTGATTACATGATGACTTCAAGGGGTTATTTGTGTGATGCCGTGGAAGAAGAAACGCAAGTTAAGGATTGTTCAAATTTGAACATCCTTTCTTACAAGGAAATACCCTTCATGAGAATAGAATTTTTGCAAAGAAAAAACCAGCTTGAAAAAATGAAAAAAACTAGATAGAGAAAAACATATCCCTATTGTACTACATTTTTGTTGATTTGGTACTAAAGAAAGTTTCCCTAAAAGTGGGCTCTGCTTGTATCGAAGTAAGTGTTTTAGTAATTTGAGTTTTCATAGGTGGGTCACAGTCTAATAAATCTATGAGATTGTAAAGGTTCGGTTGTTTGCATTAAAAGAAATAGAAATTGAATTTATTCTATTCATACAATTAATAGAAAAAAATGAAAATTCATAGGTGAATTTAAAAAAAAAAAAAAGAGAGCATCTAATGCCCTTTTCTTTTTGGAAAATGACTGATGCATCATCATTTTATTCTATTAGTCTATAAAAACGATGTTTATTTTTTAAAATTCACTTTTGATCTTTATTTTTAACTTTTGATCTTTATTTTTATCGGATAATGAAATAAATTTTAAACATTCAATTCATATGCATACTAATACAAACAATCAGACCCTAAGCATAAAATTATTTTAGATGAACCTAACAAAGCCATCAATGGTTAAATCTTCACACCAGTGAAATCCATTTTCCCCTGTTGGGCCCACTACCAAAGTCTACTGCAGTAAGACCTATCGTCCACTTGCTGCATGGAACGACGAATCACAACCGTACACGTGTGAATGTAACTGCAGAAGCAAGCACGGGATCCACTGTCTCCGGTTTTGAAGAGCGGCACGAGAATCCAAACGCACGTAACAGAATTCTGTCGCAGCGATCGAAGCGCGTAACAATAACACCGACATCCAAAATCACGTTTCGTCTCCGGTTCCAAGAACCGCTACCATCGGTCTTTGCAAGGCGGGCGGTTTTTCGGGAGAGAGGAACTGATACGACGTCTTCCGTAAAAAGACAAGATTTACCATATCTGGTATTGAAAGTACTGACACGTTACCGTGTGGATCAAAATAGCAGAGGGAGAATCTCAGCTGTTGGATGCGTTGAATCTTTGGGTGCAAGCACAAGATCAACGGCTTGCATTCTTTTAGCTTTTGAAGTGGCAGAGATTGCAAGGAAGGTCGTACAGATTGTCGGTCGTCTCGAAGACCACGAGAAGAATATCAGGTTTTTATTGTACGTATTCTCTTTCAACTGTTGCTTGGATGCACGCGGGGCTGGCGGTTTGATTTTTTCCTTTGTTACAGTCAGAAGGAA
Source organism: Persea americana (assembly GCA_029852735.1). Taxonomy (NCBI): domain Eukaryota; kingdom Viridiplantae; phylum Streptophyta; class Magnoliopsida; order Laurales; family Lauraceae; genus Persea; species Persea americana. The sequence continues at coordinate 5,733,518 of CM056812.1, forward strand.
TTGATTCGGTAGACTCGACTCTACCGAATTTGTCCTACTCCCTAACATTTTTTTAATTTTTTTTTTTTTGGCCCACTGAAAGGGAAGACCATCGTATAAGAGTACTTGCACATGTAGAAAGTGATTGAGAACTCACATATTATAGGAGAGATAAGCCACACAAAGTAAAGGGAGAACTTATATACACACGAAGAGAAGGGATTGCAAAATCAATTCCGGTGATTCAGATTATAGGCAAGGTTGTCAACCAGTTGGAAATACTCTAATCTTGTTTTATTTTTAAGAGTCACATGGGCTCATAAGCTTGGTAGCAGAATTTCTTTGGCAATTATCCTCTTAATTGTTGGTGTTGTAAGATTCTTTGATTCTTTTATTTATAAGATTTCAAAATTTAGAATTTTGAAATGTTACTCTAAATCTCAAATGGACTAAAATTGTAAATTAGAACTAAAATGTTAGAATTTTTATTTTAGATCTTAACCTGACTGGCTCTTTTTAGTTAGATTAGAGTTTCCAAAAGGCGCCTAAGTAATTATATTAAAGAAGACATTAAAATGTTTGAGTACATGGTTGGGAAATGCTAAAGCAAATTCTAATGGACAAAATTGGAAAGGTAGCCTAGATGGGCCAACCCACAAAACTAAGCCCTAGGCTATACAAACGAACAGAACATATGATATTTGGAATTCCAACATCCTAAAGGTGTTGAAGGGAGAATTTTGTAAACTTGCTTAAATATGGATTTTTTGAATTCCAATAAATAAATGCCCTTGAGAGGGGTGAAAATTAAAATTGATTAAGAGGAGGCTTCATTCTCACCAATTAAAGACATGAGGAGAAACTTTGACAAGCACCACCTTTTATATTCAAGTGCATTTCTTTTTTTATCATTATGTTTGAATTTGAGTAGAATCTATTTACTTTTCTCATTAAGAGTAAATTCGAAAAAAGGAAAACCCATGTCATAAGTGAGAAATCAAGATATGGGTCTTCCTTCCTTTCTCTTCATCTAAAATAGGCCCTTAAAATGTCTAAATATCTTTATATTTAGAGTTTTCTCAAGATATTATCAAGAAATATTTCATAAAAAACATAAGCAAAGCAAGGAGTTGATAGGTCTAATCCTTGGAAGTTTTAATTGTCCAATATTTTTTTTTATAGCCTTAGTTATATTAATACTCTTATACGTAAGACTATGTTCCATTTTCTTTGAAATTTGTATTAACTTTGCGACCTCATGATGTGGGGATTTTCCCCCTAAAATTTTACTTTTTATCAGCCCGCTGCCGAGTTAAAGGGGCTACAAGTTTGGGATTGTGAGTAAGAACTCGCACCTACGGGGAGAAAGAAACTACACAAGTGGAAAGTAGGAATTTGTACATGCATGGAGAGGAAATAGAACCGGCTGAAGGTGGGGTTTGCAATATATACTTGTTTCATGTATGGGTAGATTTTTTAAGTCCACGTGTATGGACTCTACCCATTTCCATCCCTTCTCCTATGATTACATTCCCAACATTCTGCCAACGGTTAGCTATCTGTCAATATTACTGCAGGATGTAAGTCAATTGTAAAACCAACCATAGACTAAAATTTTGTTACTTTATATTTGGAGTGTATGATTGGAAATCATTGCAGGAGTTAACCACAGAACACGAAATCTATGATTAGTAAGTATTCAATCATCAAGCTTTTGAGTAAAAACTAGGTAGAAATGGGTGTCAGTTCATTGAGATGGATTGCAAATGACATGGTGATGGAGATTGAAAGAAGCCCAAGTTGCTTATGCGGGCCATTTTACTGTGTTAGCATCATCTTATGTCAACGTCATTTACTTTATTAATTCAAGACATAGCTTTTTAACTTTTTTCGTTTGGTGCTGGGAGGTGGTGAGTTGGGTTGTAAATGGATTTCAAATTTTTTAATTATCCGAAGGTTTTTAGCAGTTAAAAATTGAGTTTAGGTCCTTATTGAGGCTTCGAAAAGAAATGGATCCTGGTCCGGGCCTTCTTTTTTTTTACTTATGATCTAAACATATTCAGGTACAGTTCCACCTTGGTACGCACTCGGGACTCGAGATATTATTTCAATTTTTGAGAATTTCTCCTAAAAATTATATTGTTTCACATCATTCTCTATCTAAACCCGAACCCGTCTCATATATGGTTCTGGTTCGGGTTCCATCTTCTCATTAACAGTTCCGAGAATAAAAAAACCGGTTTCGAAACGGTTCCGGATCTGGGTCCACCATGGATCCAAACCAGAACCGACTTGTTTACATCCCTCACGGAGATTAGGCATTAGTGCAGATTAATGGTAAAAGCAAGAGGGCATGAGAACATGGGCTTGTGTCTTTGCACCCACAGTTCCTATAATTGATGTAGGGGAAAAAAAGCAGATTACCTACCTGGACTTTGGTCTTTTTTCAGAGTACCCCATATACTTCGGTATTTTGTACTAAACCTACCTGCAGTTTTAACTAACATGTAAATATAACGGATTCTGTTAGTATTAACGGTGTAGGCCGTATAAATAGCGTTTAGTGCATATTGGCGGCAAGTTACTCGCCTAAAAAGGCTCATTTGCCCCTGAACCATTCCTTTAAAAAGGGTAACGGATAGAGGAGCAACTCTCAGTTATTTTTGAAGCCATAGTGCATAGAGGAGCAACTCTCAGTCATTTTTGAAGCCATAGAAAATGTCTTCCTCTCAAAACTCTCAAAACTCTTGTACCCATTGTTCTCGTGGTCAAAACTCTCAATTTGATGGTGAAATTCGTTACTGTCACTGCGGGCATAGGGCTGCTTTGAGAATTTCTCAAACACAGCGGAACATGGGGAGGAGGTTTCTTGGTTGTGCACTATATGGGGTTATGCTGTGAACTATCTGATTGCTTTTCTTGATGTTTGGTCAACCCTCTTGCTAGTATTAATCTTTTTTCCCAATTTTTTCCAGATCCAGCTAGCGTGTGGATTTTTTGAATGGGTTGATGGAGAAATAGAGCTTGTGCCCAAGCTATTGGATAGGATCGATGTGTTGGAGAGGGAACTGAAGACAGCTCGTCAAAGGGAAAAATTTTACCTACGTGTGTTACTCTGGAGTTGGGCTGGAATTGTTCTTTTGTTGTTCATGTGTTATCTACTGATAGCTTGGTTCCTTGTAGATGGGTTGGAATTACCATGATCAAATGTATCCGTTGGAATCTAACATTATGAAAATGGGTTGGTGTTGTTTGTTTGTCAATACATGTATTTGTTTGGTTTACTCTTTATTTTGCTCTGAACTTTAATTAACCTGGAATAAGAAAATCATCATCATCCAAGCAGTCAATCCAAACAATAAAAAGGGGTCATCTATGCTGCTCCAAACAGTCATCATCTAATAGACAGTCAATCCTGACAATAACAAAGAATGTCATCTATGATGCTCCGTACAAACTTGTCATCCAAACAGACAAACCAAACAGTAAAAAACAAACTGGTGAAAGTTTTTTAAAACACCATCATCACCCAAACAGTCATGTATGCAACACCATCATCACCCAAGAAGAACATCAAGCCGTTTTTGAGCTGCCTTTTCCTGCTCCAGTCCTTCCTCTACCTTTGGGTGTTGATGTAGACCTCACTGCTTGTAACTTCCCCCTACCACTTGTATTACTTGCTGAGGAAAATGGCTGTAAAGCTGGCAGCGGTTGAGAAAAAGATTGTCTGACTCTCCCCTGATCAATCAAAATTTTCAAAACATTAGTGATTAAATGCATATAATCTAGTTTGAAGTATAAAAATGGTGAAAACACTGTACCCTGTGTGCTGACATGGGCTGAGAAGATGGCTGAGAAACTGGCTAGGAAGCTGGCAAGGGTTGAGAAGTTGGCATGGGCTGTGATGCTGGCTAGGAAGGTGGCATGGGCTGTGATTAAGAACCAAAGAGTCTTGAATTTGGATGTACTGGTCCCTTGCAAGACCTAGTATTATGGCCTGTTTTCAAACATCTAGCACAAGTCATTTTTCTATTCCTTCTAGAAACTCTAGAAGAAGTAGGTTGCTCATCCGTTTCCCTCCTCCTCAACTTCTTTGGCCTACCTGCAGGTCTTCTATACAATGGAGGAGCAACTGGTTCCATTCCACTTTGTACCCAATCATGCATGCCAGGTACAACATGTATCATATGATTATATGCCCTCAAATACATCTCTTTGCTGTAGCATGCATGAATATAATCTTCAGGCTTTTCTTGATTCATATATATACATGCTATGGCATGCTTACAAGGTATCCCAATCAAATCCCACATTCTGCATAAACATGTTCTACTCTCAATGTTAAGAACAAAAGTTTTGGCAAAAAAGTCCACCTCAAACTCACCTCTACCTGACCAATTGGGAAAATAGTGCCTGCTACCATCCTTGTTCTTTTCCAACTTCTCCAATATCCCTGGACAGACTGTCCCATCATATTTTGTTATTCCTTTCAACTTCACTTGAGTTCTGGTCATAAGCTTCCTCCTCACACACTCAAGTAAACCAACTATTGGTTTCTCCCTTGCTTCAAGTATGTAACTGTTGAAAGACTCGCAGAAGTTGTTTGTTATTGCATCACATTTGGCCCTGTAAGAAAAATGAGATCTGGCCCACCTGTTTGGATTAGCAGCTATCAGCCAATTATATGCAACCTGGTCCATCTCTTTGATCCTCTGCATATGACTATCAAATTCTCTGGATGATCCACATAATCTGCAGCCCACATAGCATCTTTCAACAATTTGCCTCTAAATTTTTTTTTTGAAGTTATCATACATATGCCTCACACAGTGTCTGATTTCAGCAGTAGGAACTACTATATCAAATGCTGCTTCAAGCCCTTTCTGTCTATCGGACATAAAAATTCAGCCCATGGCACCCCCATCTCCAATGTTGTTGGTTTTGGTCATTATCAGTTTCATCCTCAACGTCAGCACCATAGTCCTCTTCACAGTGTTTCCTGCTCGCTGATGCAACTTCTGCTGCAGGTAATTGCTTCAAGGGACCTTTGCACGTAGAGCTATTTTGCAACAATATCTTCCCCTTAGGTGACACTACCATCAAAGGCTCATGTCCCCTCTCTACATAAATAGTCAACACTTCACTGTCCTTATAAAGTTCTAATAGAGCAACTACATCTTTGTCTGATTCAATCCGCCTTAGACCACCATCAAAATCCAATCTCGGCACCTTAAAGTACATTGAACTGTTCACTGGGTACCCTAATTCTATCACATAATCTCTAAACTCAAAAAATGATGCTTTATCGATATCAAAATCAGCTATTTCATCTACCACACCCCCAATGTATACACTATTTGGTAGGTCTGTAAAATAACCACCATGGTGGAATTGAATTGTAACTTCATCAAACAACATCTGCATGTAAACGACAATTATTTGAGGCAAGAAACTAAAATTAAACAAAGTGGATAAGGCCTCTCTCTCAATATATAGCATAAGTTGTATTTAGGCTATTTCCATCCAAGCATATGGGTGCTACTGTCATAATATTTGATAATGTTCAAATTGGGTATTATTGGGTTGGCTTCTTATGTTTCCATTTATTTTCCTTTCAAGTTTCTTGTCGGGGTTTGATTGGCTATCTTGAAATACAAGTAGATTTACTGGCTGAAAGACTGTAAAGAGGGTACATTTTCAACTAAAAAAGTACATCGGTGAAAGGTTACTCTCTCTTTAACTGGTGCTTAGTAGTAGTTCCAGGGAAATAAACGCCAAAAAATGAGAGAACATGGGTGGAAAGGAAAATGTACCATATGAAATAAAGCATCCAGACATCTTTACTTTTTATATTCCTAAATTGATGTACATTTGAGGGGAATTACTGATTGCTAAACATGCCATGAGTCTGATACTGCCTTCCTACTTGTCCTTTTGCTGCAGTATTTCCTTTGGTTCAAAATTCTTGTGGTTTCCTCTTGTTTTCTTACCAGTCAGCCCGACCCAACCTGATGTGGAGTATAACTCATCAATCACAACTAGACGCATGAGGATATGACAATCCAAAGAGCTCAAAAGGGTCCTTATCTAGATGGATGATGCCAAAACACCTTGTGGTTGCACCACCCTACCAATTCAACTCCATCCATTGAATGTGAGCCAGTGATAGTTTATTTATTTCTTGGCCATCCATTTGATGGCCAACATTGAGCAGTTGCAATATTCTTATCCAACTTACATCACGTGATTTTTAACAAAAAAAGAAATAGAAATGAAAGTTACATCATGCAACTCAGACTCATGCTAAGAGTGGACTGTCACAAAATTTTGAGTTGAGTGAGACTCACATTTGAATTAACTCCTGATCCAAACAGAATAGAATAGCAAAAAGTTACCCAGTACTGAGAAAAACAAAAGGAAATTACAAGATTCTCAATAGGAAATCTATATAAAGAAAGAGAAAGAAATATGTGACATAAGACGTAACTGGTCTAAATACAGACCCCTTTGAACTAAGAGAAATTGTTTAAAGTCCTCCAATATAGCAGGACATAGAATGCAAGGTTTCTTTCTTCACTTGTTGGAATTTGAGGCCATTCCAGCAAATGATAACAATTTTATCTTTAATATCGTCCTACTGTTACTATTAAAAAAAAGTACATCATGGTTATGGTTGATCTTTATGATAGCATGAAAAAAAATCCCTTAATTGGTCTTACATTATATTTTTAATAGCAGTAATAAACTTCTCATGAGTGATGATGAATGGATCTACTTAAATATGATACAAGAGAGAGAGAAGGCTTCTGTTCAGTGACTGGAATTCCGACAATTAGATGTCTCGCACTAAGTGGGTTGGGGTTTTTTCATATCAACCTATCAACCATCTGCTGGAAACTAAAATTCCTTGACTGTGGTCCCCTCCATGTGTGACTGCCACCATTCTCTGTATACCAAAGTGGCCGACACAGTGCAGACAGGTGGGGATTCTATTCCACCAAATATTCAAAAAAAAAATTTCAAAAATCAAAAATCAAAAGAAACAGTTCACATCAAGAGGGGACCATTTTCGTACACATCGCTATTAGACAACGAAAGAACCCTAAATCATCCCCATTCACTATATGAGACCAAGAAAAGGATACTTTTCTAATTCAAACTTTACAGAAATCATGGAAATCCTTCAACAAGATCCTCCAAATACATGCACGTAGAGCTATGAAATCAAGATGTTCGTTCTAAACCCTAAACCCGAAATTACAGTCATCATTTGTAGACCACCACATGCATCACAATACACATGAAAGACAGAGTTAAGGGTATGAGATAATACCTCTAAAAGCGTTGATTGACACAGACTCTTGAGGGATATGCTGATCGTCGCGAAGAAAGGGCGGTTTCTCCTTAGATCGCCAGCGAAGATGAACCCTAGCCGCAAGCGAAAGAGGGAAAAATGAACCAAAATCGCTAAAAGGCATCTTATATGGAGGGGTAAATTCGTCATTTCCTGTTTTCCGTCACGGCCGTCTATGTTTGCATGTTAGTTAAAACTACAGGTGGATTTAGTACAAAATACTGAAGTACAGGAGGTACTCTGCAAAAATACCAAAGTACAAGTGGGTAATCTGTCTTCCTTGATGTAGTGTATCATGTTCAAGTCTTGTTTATTAAAGAATTTGAAGAAGCTCAACTCAACTCCCGTCAACTTGGAAGGTCACGGTCTTGAGTAACTTTTGAATGCTCAGACTCGCCCAACTTGGCGGTTCGAGTGCACTCGGGCCAAGTCAAGGTAGGGGTGTCAGTTTGGTGACCTAGCGTGCCCAAGTCCCGCTCAAAATTGTATGTAGGTAAGCCTGATTACCAATGATATTATAATAATTTAATATTTGTATATGTTATAAATAAACATTATGTTATATTTATAAGACAGATTGTGTGACAGGCAACTTTTTTTATCACGACATTGGACCCCATGATAAATCAAACCCCTCATACTCACTAATACCCCACAATTGGCACTTGCCAAACTTGACGCTAATTTGAATATTGTAGTCACTGTTGGAAATCTCATAAAAAAAAAATAAAATAAAAAATAAAACAAAAAAAAACGTAAATTAAATTGTTATACTTACGGGCCCTAAATCAATGATTGTGATGGCTCAAAAGGGATGATATTTCCTAAAACCTACAAAACGAGACCTTTTGGTCACACTATCTTCCACAATTGGCACTAATCCAAGTGGGTCTCACAAGAGACCAACACCTTTACCTCTCTTGCAATATGTGTGAGATACATCTTAGCAAAACATGTGCGTGCGTCCGCCCACACACTTACTTAATGTATTAAGGCCCAATTTGGGTAGTTGAGAGTTGAGACTCTACTGAAGCCCGGTCGAAATCCCACTCAAGCTTCAAAATTCAGACCCAAGCACAAATCTGAAAATCCCTCTCAAATTGCATTTTCATGCTTTCTAGAACCTGCGGGCTTGGCTTGTTGACCCAAATTTTAGGGGTGAGTCAGGAAAAGTTTTAAAATTAGGTTTAAGCCACAAGAAGAAGTGATAGATTTGCAGATAAGGGTCCTGATGGGGCCGGGGCCTGGGCCTAGAATTAATGCATAATTCCAACAGCAGCCAGCCATGGACCAACATTTCACAGGTCTGTATTGTGGTTGAGACTTTCCATTTGCCCAAGCATAGCAGGTAAGGGGCAAGCATTGTGGCTGAGACTTATTGTGCTCTAGACCTAGCTGAAGACCAGGAACTGGCTGGCAAGGACCTATCTATGGACCCAATTCTTCATGGTACCTCTTTGGTAACTCTAATTACGTTTAATTGGTTGTGGCTAAGAACTCATGAGAGTTGTTTTTTTTTTTCTTCTCTTTTTTGGCCAGTAATTAAGGTCCTATTTAGACCTGGTCGTCCAATTAGTTACATTAAAGAACAAAATAACTGTCACTCAAATCGAGCTATGTGAACCTTCATTTACACATAAATTGAGTCACCTTCAATCAGTTTATGAATATCAAGGTCCATAACTCAAAATCAATGATGGAAAAGTTTGAAAATGACAGTGATTTTGGCAATCTAACCTCCCCCTTTAGTGCAATTCATTGAGTGTAGTTCTATGCTCATTTTCTAGTGCAAGTTTTTCCTTCATTGTCTGTTTTCAAGGTCATCAATACAATGGGGAGGTAGTTCACGCATTGCCACCTTAGGAATAAAATAAAACCCCAGTCCTTTCAATCTTTGCCCATATATGATGGCCTAACTCATGGTCTCATTTCTCCAAAGGTGTCCCACATTTATAATGTAGGTGCTGACTGAACCTTCACCTTCAATGAAGCTGTCTCCTCTCCTCCCTACCCCTAGCCTATTGCTACCAGTGGGCCCAAATCCAGCCCAGAAGTGGATTACTTGCGCTATTAAGTGCCTGATCTTGGAATCATGTATTCGACACCGTAGGATCGAACCCAGATCCAATTCAAATTATAAAAATCCCAAATAAGTCAACAGGCCGAAATCGAGTCATTAAAAATACATTAAAACAGGTAGACTCATGCTCAGTAGCCAGATTGGAACAAGATCCAGAGTTTAGATTCACAAAGTGAAAAACAAAAAAATAAGTAAAAGGGAATGGACCCAAATCTAGTCTCATAAGGACCCAGCCCATTAACAGTCCTGCCCTTAATTAGAAAAATTCGCATTTAACAAAGAGGAATATATGCTAATGGTGTGAATGGTTCTTGTCATGTCCATTTCAGTTTTCCCCACAAGAATGAATGTGACACATGAAGCAATGTATCAGGTCCGGAATCACCATTGCAGATAACCTACTTCAAAGGTAAGGTAGGCATGTTGGGAACTTGGCAATTTCATTCATGCCAGATTTTGGGGTAGCTCTGACTTTTGTGTATTTAGATGACATGGCTACTTACAACACAGGTTGTCCTGGCCTATCTTTCAGAAATGTACTATCATTCAAAAAAAAAAAAAAAAAAAGAGTTTGCCATGGCCTTGCTACTTTGACCCAAGTGGGTTTTACATGTGTTTATGTGATCCTGTAAGGGGTTAAGCCATGCAATCTAATAAATTAGTATTTGTTAGTTCCCCTTACTTTCATTATTTGTAAGACCTTTTTTTAATTCTTTTTAGGGGACCAGGTAAGGTGTCATGGGTATCCCTTCCCAACCCCAGTGTTAAGGATCAATCCTTCACATTGGCAAAGTACGGCCTCGAGAGTAATCTAGTGGAGGAGGATGAAAGAAGATCATACTTGGCTGGACTCGAGCACAAAGAAGGCTTGTACTCAGGTGGAGCGGGCATGGCGACGGCTATAGTGTTGATAAATTAGAGTAAATTATAATTTTATCCGGTGCATATGGATAAGAAGGTTTGCATATGCCCCTAGAGACTAGCTCTCTGTTGTTCAGAATTGAGTGTCTTTTGGACCTAAAGCCAAAGGCTTCTAGGATGTGCCAAACGGGAGGTAAAAAAAAAATACAGTTTATAGTTCTATCTCACGTAATGATGAGACGTGTTATTATGGATTTAAAATGAGGTGAGGGAGATACCTTACTTTCATTTTTTGTAATTCTTTTTAAAGTTAAGATTAGACTTTTCTTTATAGCCCGTTTAGGCTTTTCTTTACGGGCAACACAGATTGATGGGACGACGATGACGACGACTTGATTTTGACCCCAAACCGTATAAAGAGCTTGGATATGGACCTGAGTTGAGACCCAAGTATTTATATACTTTATATTATACTTGTATACTTGTATAACATTTGGTACCTTGCAGAAAACAACCAAAAAAAAAAAAAAAGGACATACGGATCTTGAACCCAAATTAAAAATGGGTCCAAATCTTGGACCAATTCATGATTTTTGTTATATTTATTTCTTTCTTTTACAGATCTCGGCCTATCTCGTATTTAAGGACCCATTTCCATTGACTATTTCTCATATCCTATCTATCTCCTTCCTCCTCACAATGGAGAATGAAAATCCAAAAAGCATAAAGAAAAAGGAGATGCAAGAAAATGAACTAAAACAAATCATTCACCAACTGGTTAAATATAATAAAAGCATAAAATTAGTTTTTATTTTATAAAACGCACCCACGATAACAAGCCTTGTCATATCTTTGATATCAAAAATGAAAATTAAAGAATCTAAATCAGCCATGATGATCATGTTATCCCCTTCACATCTTCTTTTCTTCTTCTTTTTTTTCCCTTCTAATGTGGTTTTTTTTTTTTTTTTAATCCCAATGGCCTAAGTTTTAAACTTGTTGTGCGCGTGTGCAGAAGCGTGAATCATTGTGATCAACAATCAATCAAACCACACAAGAAAAAGAGAAAATCACATAGATATTTATATGGTTCGACAAACTCGCTGTGTCCACGGAAAAGAACACTTTCCTCCATTCAGCCCCTCCGACACCCACGGGAGAGAGAGCTCTCATCTCTTTAACTCGCTTACATAATCTTGGGTTACAGATTATATTAATATATAATCTCTACTTTCTTGACATACCAGAAAGTCCCAGTATAATTACCAAAATACCTATGATTGAACCTATGTAGTGACCAACTTAATGAACCAATCTGGTAAACCCGAAATATAAGGCATAAAATCAGCAATCACCACCTTGAGTTAGATTCCACACACACAAAAGAAGTAGTATCATAGCTTCAACAAAACTTTTCAAATATCATTGTCTACGAAAGAAAATGAGACGTACAAGAAGAGAATAAGAAGGAGAAGGGACGTAAATCCACTTGGTGTCACCAGGGGTGAAGATGGGGCGGGGGCATGGCACCTTGTATTTTGAAAACCCACCGAAGTTAGTGGAAATTTAACCTTGTTTTTTTACATTGGGCCCTAGGAAAGTCCTTTTTTTTTTTCTTCCCTTGTGGCCCTGGAGGCAACTGTTCTGGTTTTGAGTCGCTCAGTGGTGATTGATGAAGCACCTCCCTTCCTATAAACAACCAACGGTCAATCCTTAGCTATAGTGGTGATGGTGAGGGACTTGGGCAAGTGTATGTGTCGGTTGCGTGAGTATTTATCAAAAAAGAAAAAAGAGAGAAGAAATTGGACATTGTTGAGAAGAAAATGAAGACGAAGCTGCAGTCCAAAAATATAGATAAATGGAGTTGATGGAAGCCTACCACTAAATGAGTGGGTTGGAGAAGATGGAAATAGATACCAAAATCTGTAATTGGATTGGTTTTCCCCCCTTTTTCTTTACCCCTCTTTACACTAACAATTAGAATCTACCTTTGTTATAACTACGTTGGTTAAGGACTTGGATAGCATGTGCATGAATATTTTACCAGCGAATGGAAGCAGTGATTTTGACTAGGGGTGATTCACACCACTGCTGATAGTAGTTTTTTAGGAGTTTTTCTCAGATTTAGGAAAGTGAACGTGCAAGTGTTACGCACATTATATACCAAAAAGTGAATACTTTCAAAAAATTTTATTTTTTATTTTTTGTTAGAAGATACTTTCACCAGAAAGTGAATACTTTCTAATCTACCAACACCACTCAATCACGAGTGTATTGACAATGTTACATATTATATAGCACCGTAGTGTAATAAACTCGGGCTGGCCTCATTGGGTATCTGAGGCCTACCCTAACCCAAACCAGATTTGAACTTCACCCGGGCTTCAAAAATTAGGTTTGAGCCTAAGAATTCCAAACCGAAACTGGGAGTTTTTCAGGTTGGGCCATAAGGGCTCCAGCTTGGGGCCTTAGCCACATCCCCAATCACATTTAGAATAGTTAGTGAAATGACCTGTCATGATGGTACTAGAAATTAACACTCTTTTTTCACTCCTTTCATAGAGATCGTTGAACTACGGGCCTTGCCAGAGCATTATGGGTAAGTAGAAAGTAAACCTACACTAGCCCTTTTTTTTCCTCTCCTCTCTTTTTTTTTCTTCTCTGTCCTCATTGAGGACTTATTCATCATCCATAAGATGTACTCTTTTGAAATGAGCAACCTCTACATCGCTTGACCATTTTTCCTGGAATATGAAAGCCCACCTATCAAACAGCCCATCTAGATGGATGGGAACAATGGGAGGCATGGTATTGAAGTAGGAATATGAAGTATATTAAATGATCTTTGTACTTAACACATAGCCCCATCCAGGGTCTTGGAGGGCTTGAACAGGCTGAACTAACTATAGATTCTTACCTTACCAAGGGCCAACTCAGGGCTTGGGCTCGGAGAAGAAAAATCCCATTTAAAAAAAAAATTTCCACCCCACAACCCGACGCAATTTAAAGCTAACCTTGTTCCTTTATCCGAACCTAAATGTATAGCAAAAAGATCGTATGACAGATTACAAAAAGAGAATTTTACCGAAAAATTCCTCTTAGAGTCATTCTATGCCCAAAAGGATCCCAAAGACATGATTCCACTATAGTAGTCCCAAGGTTTCCTTTTGGTTTTAGTTTTTGGAATCTGAGTTGGGCAGGGATATCCCTTCTCACCCACGTACATGAGCGGGGATATTACCGCTCGTTTTTTTTTTTTTAATTCTTCTTTCTCCTTAGCTCGTTTTTCCTTCTTGCTCTTCCTTCTTCCTCCTTCCTCAAATTCCAACTCCAACTCAAGCTCAAACCGAAACCCAATGACCCAAGTGCGATTAACTACTCACTCATTGAACCCATTAAACCCAAACCCAGACCCAAGTCTCCTCCTCCCTCACCAACCAACCAACCAACATGATTCTTTCTTTGTCCCATCTTCCTCATCCCTTCCCCTTCATTAAACCCACCAGAACCCATCATCATCATTAATCTCTACTCTCTCATGTTCCCTCTCATTTCTCTAAGCTTCAAAGCTCTAGATTTCTCTTCCCCCTTCAAAGAGATCGTTTCCACCTCCTTTTTCTACCGGTAATATGATTGGTAATCCTCTAGTTTTTTTAGTCTTTGTGGTTTGTCTTAAGAGTTGGAGGAAAATGGAGGAGGAGGAAAAAGAAAGAATGGTTGGGGATATCCCCGCTCGTGTGCGTGGGTGAGTGAAATCTATCATGAGTGGGGATATTCCCTCATGAGTGTTGTCAATTGATGAATGGGATGTGACGACGCACATCATCTCGTCTCAGTAGCGCCTTGTCACGCTTGATAAGAGCTCACATGGGGGAGTCACCTTAAAATAACCCATTAAAATCTATTTAGGACTTGTTTTGTGTAGGTGTCATGGAAGCATAAATCTCTTTTCCGCGTCCGCAGCACTGCGATTTATATCCCCCTTAGTAAAAAACCCTTATCCTCACTTGTGTTGAGAAGGCACTAGTTTTTAGGCATTTTCGTCGCTCTACAATGCAGCACCAAACACTCATCATCTGGGGTGTACATGGATCAGATTTGTGCGGATTATGCCAAATCCGTCCCCAATCCGTGACTATTAAAAACTAATCCGATCCGTGGAGGACTGGATTAGATCGGCTTAATCCGTTTTGAACTGTTGAATCTAATATTAAAGAAAATCTCAATAGCATGCTCTCAAGGCTATGGTGAAATTTGGTTTAGGCTTTCATTTTTTATACTTATATATAAAAGTGAATTACATTTTGACTTGTAAAGTTTTTTCTTCTTTTATATTTAGACCTCTTAACTTATATTTAGACCCCTTAAGTTTTTTTAATTTATATTTAATGCCAACGGCTCGGATCGGATTGAGTTTGTGGATTGAGGGTGAGATTTGTCACCAATCAGTTACTAACGGATTACAAGGTTTTCAATCCGTCACTAATCTATTTACCTTTGGTTCGGTTAAAAATCCGCGGATCAAATCGGATTTGTTTAACGGAGCGGCGAATTTTTTGTGCACCCTTATGACATTTTTTATACAATTAAAACCTTCACAATTCCATCCAAATTCTTTGAATCTCGACCCTGCACAAATGCTCATGTTTATTCGCAGATAGGAAGGGCAACACCTTCCTCATCAGCGATTGGTGCCTCGACAAATCGAGAAAAGAAATATAGATTTTAGCCTTCTCTTCCACGCCAGAGGGGATTCAAAATTCCAAAAATCTAGATTGGAAAGCGGTGCCACGGACAACTCTACACAAACACACCCTAGAGTTGTTTATGGGTTGGGGATTTGCGAGTCCTATAGAATTTGAATTTAAGCCGACCCATTTCAATCCCCATCTATAAATGGACCACAAAATTATAACAATGGTTGGTTTCAAAACAGAAGCCATGAGAAAGTAAGAAGCCCTGGCTAATGTTAATGGGCTGCAAAAGCTATATATAACCATGGACCAAAACCACATTTTCACATCCAACACGCCAACATGGTCGACCGAGACCGAGACCGGGACCGGGACCGTAGAAGAGAGAAGGACAGGGATCGGGATCGGGTCAAGGACCGGGATCGGAAACGATCCCGCTCACCGGATCGTACTCGTTCCCGACACGCCCGTTCCAGATCTCGCTCTCCCGACCGGCGATTGAAATCCAGATCCCGCTCTCCCGACCGTCGATTGAAGTCCAGATCCCGCTCTCCCGACCGTCGATCCCGCTCCGTCGAACGCTCCCGCCGCCACCGCCACCACCGGCGCTCCTCATCCCCGGACCGCAAGTCCCGCCGCCGTGATGAAGAAGCTGAAAAGGACCGCTCGGGATCCGGTGCCGCCGCGGCGGAGAAGCGGGCTTCCGGGACTGATGCTCCTCCGGACGACCCGGCTGCGGGCAACATGGATTCCGACGAGATAGAGATGATGAAGAAGCTGGGGATTCCGATGGGGTTCGATACGACCAAGGGGAAGCCGGTGCCGGACGCTAACATGAGCGGTGTGAGGGCCGTCACCAAGCGGCAGCCGCGGCAGTACATGAACCGGAGGGGAGGGTTTAACCGGCCGCTCCCGGCTGAGCGGAACCGTTAGATGTCAGCTCCTTGATGGAAGGTAAGCTTTCTCTGCAATGTTTTTTTCTTCTGATTTTCAATTGATCAGTCTGATTAGAGTTCTTGAATGAATGTGTGTTTACTGCTTCTGCTGTTTCTTGATTTGGTATGAGAAACCCTAGAAATAACCCCTGTTTTTATGGGCCCAATTGAATGTATCTATCGACAGTAGGGTTTAGGGTTTAGGGATTGGGGTTTGCCCAAATGTCATTAGAATAGATTCTTAATAGATAATACTGACATGAACATTAGACTATAGAGGTTTAATTAATGGGGCTTAGTATGTATTAAGAGGGTTTGGATTGATTATAGGTGGCCCCGCTCCGCTGAACTGCAATGGGTTTATCTATTTTTTAAGACGCAAACCCCTTGCTTTAATGGTTTTTGTTGGAGAATGGAGTCAGATTGATTGATAGGAAGAACATGAACTGGCGTCTGTGTTTCAATTGGTACATGGTGGATTCTGTTCTGATGGATCCAACCGGCTATTCACGGTGATCTGGAATCTCTGTTTTCGGCAAGCATGCTCTTTCCTAGAATCTTTAGTGTTTAGTTTTGAGATGGGCATGGGGCTACTGAATGTAGCTGGTGTTTATTGTTCCATACCTCTATATGCCTGATGGAGTGCAAATAATGGTGTAGTATCATCTATTTATCAGCGATGTGTTGGTGGTGAGTGAGTGGTGCAGATTACTTAGCCTTGGAAAGTTTTACATACAGTTGCTAGATAGATGTTTAGGAAATTCTTATGTGAGCGATTAATGCAGTGTTTCAGGATTGGAAGTTGTTCTGTTCAGACCTTCTATAATTAAGTGGAGATGATTGAGTTTCATTGAGAAAAATAGCAATATAAAAAGAGAGACTTTTCCAGTATAGAAGTTGCTTACTGAAAAAGGAGGCTACAAAACAACACAAAAGGAAATAACAGAAAGCAAAATTACAAGATTGGACCAATGTGCATATGATCTCTTACTACCCACTTGGGTTGATGGACTTCCTCAATTTGAATTACTGGTGGAATGACAGTATGCCAACTCTTCTAACACCAATAGTCACTTGATTTTGGTAAAAAAACTGTTTTGTTCCACTTAGTGCTTGGTGCTTGTCCGAAGTCCGCATTTTCCATTGGTGAAGATATAAATGGAAGAATGTAGTCTGAGAATTAGGATTGGAGATTGGGGTACTGACACGGGGAAGTCTGCTGCTGGAAGATATTAGAAAATAACTGTTGTGACGTGGATGCCTTTATGGTGTGTGGGAATTTTTTATCAGCATAAAGATAGTGAATTTGATTGAGGTTTTACAATTAATTGTGTTGGCTTAGTTAGAAAAGGCAGTAGGAAGTGGGGGTTGGAATATTTATATAGCTGAAAATAAGTATGATGTTAAATCTTGAAAGCATAGTTTTTGTGGTGAGAGGGGTTGAAGTTATTATCAAAATCCTAAGATTCATATTGAAAACTAATGAAAGCGATTCGTATCTAATGATATATTAATATATTTTAATGATGTTCTTCATATGGTTATATCATAGTCTTATTTGTCATTGTATTTATGTTGCTATGGATGAAAAATAGAATGATTATGAATAAATGCTTGTCTTTTTAAATCATTATCCATTTTTATAAGAAAAAAAAACCCCCCATGATTTCTAATATGATTCCATTCGCCCCTTGATCAATTTGCTATACAATATCAATTTTCAATTTTCTACACAATATCAATTTTCAAAACAATTTATATATGTCATCATCATCATCATCAAAGCATTGTCCCAACTACGTTGTTGAGGTCAACTATATGAATTATATTTTTTCCATTCCCGTCTATCATGACCAAACCCTCAAATAGGTTGCATTTTAGATCTATTTTGACTACTTCCATCCATGTCCTCTTTGGCATACCCTTTTTTTCTTGAAGGGCCATCAACCTGCATAGATTTTTTTTTCTTACGGGCACCATTGTTGGCCTGCATTGGATATGTTCAAACCATCTCTAATGAGCCTTTCTTCATTTGTCATTTGTTGATGCTATCCCTAAATGCTTCCAAATGCGCTCATTTTTTTATTCTATGGTTTCTTGTTTAACTGCAAATCCATCTCAACATTTTCATCTTTGTTGCACTTACTTTTTGCATTTATTGTTTCTTGATTGGCCATCCTTCTGTTCCATAGTTCTGTCTAATCAATGTCTTGTAAAAATTTTCCTTCGATCTTGTTGGTATACATCGATTACAAAGTACTCCAGAAGCAAGTCTCCACTTCAACCATCCAGCTCTTATCCTTCCTATGTTTGACATCCTCTTTAATCTCTTCATCATTACTAATTATAAAGCTGAGGTGTCAGGAGGAATCTCTTTGAGGTATCTCTCGAGCTTCAATTCTCACAGAAGTACATCTCTTTGTACATCTCCTTTGATACTGCAATGTATATAATTCATTTTTGTATGGTTTATTTTAAAGCTCAGCTTCTAAAGCCTCTTGCCATCTCTCAAATTTCGCATTCGTGCCATCTCCTGATTCCCTTACCAACACTGTATCATTTGCAAACTATATATACCAAGGTACCTTCTATTGAATATGAGCAGTTAACTCATCCATAATAAGGGCGAAAAGATAAGGGCTTAAAACCAACCCTTGATGCAAATGTATAGTCGTCAGAGACTCACACATCTTTCCACTATTAGTTCTCACACTAGTTACCGTCCCTTGTACATGCCGTTAATGATGTGAATATAACCCCCATTGGGACACTCCTCTTATCTATAGGTACCCTGTCGTATGCTTTCTTTAGATTGATGAAGACCATGTATCTGTATTGCTTTAAATAAAGCAATCTCAACTCTTGCCGATGTTGAGTGGTACCTTTATTTGTAAGTAATTTCTCCTTTGTGTGTTTCTAGTTATTATGGCTCAGTGGGTACTCTAGTCTCATTTGGGCGTGCCCTTTTTTGTTTTGTATAGCGATGATGTTAGCTGCACTCCTGTCAGTACATGCAGGGTCATGGTTGAATATCCTTTTGTACTATTTTTGTTTTTTGAATATTTTATTACTTCACCATATAAAATGATATCAAACAAATAACTATAATTTCATTTCTGAGATTAGAGCTCGTCCAGTGTAGTTGCTATTAACTTAATGATATCAGGGTTAAGTATTACAAAGGGTTTTTTGTTAGGGGTGTTTTAGAAAGTACTTACCAAGCGAACTGTGATAAATGGGATAGGAAAAGCAGAAAAGATCTTAAAAAACTGTCAGAAAATGTGCTACCACAAACTGGAGATCAAAGAAGATGCATAGTGATTGGAGAGGTTTGGGAAAGTTGGGCCCTTCACTCCAGATGCATTGCAAATTTTGTATGAGAACACCATTCAAAAAAAAAAAAGGGGATGGAAGAGAGACATTTTCTACCAGTGTAATTAAATTGTTGAGATAAATATGGGGTATTTATTCATAAGGAATTCAATCTGGAAGTTTTCATTGATCTTGTTAAGTTGAAGGTGGCTTATGGGCCATACTGTAGGAAGAATTTAAGTTCTTCAAGCTGGATGATTTCTTCTCAAGTTCTGTTGTTCCATGTAATTTTGCTTCTTCTTTTAATAAAAATTATACCAATAAGATGGGTAATATGGTGTTGGAGGGTCAAACATAAATCAAATGGTGAGGATCCATTATCTAGATCAACTCGTGTAGAATAGGATTACAAATGGAAAAAATTTCCATCGAGATGAACAGAATTTTTGAACAAGATTAAGGGAAGACATTGGTGTAGGGACATTGTCCTAGACTCTTTAGATTGTTATGAGAAAAAAAAGTTGTGTTTGTGGAGAAAGGTGCTGATATTCTTGGATTTTGATGTGTGATATAGTACTTACTTTCCAATGAAGAATCTGTCTCATCTGAAATGAAAAATAAGTGGTTGGAGTCAGAGTGTCAAATATATATGAAATGGGGAGGATCCATTGTCAAGAACTCGAACTATAGGTAGAACAGGAAAACATCAGGTGGGGTTGGCCAGAGCCAAAAAGTTCCTTGTTGAGATTGGAGCAAAATATTGATGTGGGGGGCATTATCCTCAACTTGGTTGATTAATTATGAGAAAAAGTGTGATGCTTTCAGAGAAGTGTGGTGATCTTCTTGGAATGCTGTTGGGTGTGATTTAGTGGTGTGATTTAGTACTTACATTCATATGGAGAATTCTTTCATTTGAAACGACAACTATGAAAAATATTTACGTTAGAATCTGTGTGTCTGGCACTTACTGTTCTACAGTTAAGTCCTCTCTGTTACATATTGCTTTTTGATGTTGATGTGCTCGTGGAATTGGGGCCCAATGATCCAGGTGGACCCAAGTCAAAAGGCTCAAGGCAGTTTATGAATGGTCTAGATCAATTGGTGTGCCTTTCTTTCCTTTGCTTTTAAATACACTTATATTGGAATGATTGAAAAATCCATTTTGGAGATTTGAAGGATTTTTTTTTTTTTTTTTTGTAGAAGAATCGTTATAGTTGATTACAACTTTTCTTCGCCGCACCCCCCCCAAACCAGCCCACAACAACTCTCTTTCACTCTCTTGTGCACGTGCATGCATGCAAAGGGTTATCGATGCCCACACTCTTCTGGAATACAATATTGATTTCACATTATCTATCCCAACCAGTGTTGAGAAATTCGCTTCGGCCACTGTTTTGGTTTGGCCCCCAAATTGAAATTTTTCGGCTGATTCTGGATTTCGGGGAAATGATTCGTATTTATATTTTGAAAAAATATAAAACCTAAAATAGATATATACATATAGAAAAATATATGAATAATATTAAAAATAAAAATATGGTTAGACCCAGTTTGCTAAAAAATGCCTAGACCCAGTTTATATTTTATATTTGCTAAGAAAAGGATATATAATATATATTTGTTAGGCCTATTTATTTAGTTTTCTCTAAATTAGGCTAGGACTAGGAGTGATTAAACTTGAGGACGCAAGTACTCAACTACAACAATGTAGCCCATTTTGTTTGTGTAGCCCATCTTTTTGAAACGTAGCCCATTTTATATTTCACCAAATGTTAAAAGGTGAAATTAGCTGTGTCTAAGCATCACCCAAAACAGATTCTAGGGAAACGAGGCAAACGAAAGGAAGAAAGAAGGAAAAAAAAGAGGAGGAATAAGTAAGAGAGAGAGAGAGAGAGAGAGAGAGAGAGAGAGAGAGAGAGAAGGCGATGATGGCAATCGTGATGGTGATGGCATGCCAGCGGCAGCAGTGATCTGGACCGGCGAGCGGCGGCAGCTACAGGTAGCTCCTCTCCTCTCTCCCCTTCCTTTCTTTCTCTTTCTCTTCTTTTTATTTTTTTTCTTGTAACGAGAGGCCAACCTTTTTTTCCCCTGCAAGCAGCGGCTAGGCCCTTCCACTTTTATTACTTTTTTTTCCAAAAAAAATTAAATCTTGCTGAACCTATAGATTTTGGACAGTTCGGCCGAAATCTGGGATTTTTGTCCAAATTTCCAGATTTCGGCGAAACTGGTCCGAAATATTAGCCAAACTTCTCTGAAGGGTGATTCGGTTCGGTTTCATTGCCAAACAGAAATTGTTCGGAGAATTCGTCCGAACTGAAACAAATATCATAACTATGGTCCCAACACCTCGTTGATGAATCACAATGCCGTTATAATCAATAAACATTCATCCAGCTGTAAGCGAGAGCTTCTCCATAATGTACAGAATCTGGTTGTTCGCTAGATCTGATATGTTGTTTTTGTCTTCTGCTGTTCTTAAAAGGCTTGTATACAATCTAAATTTGAGAACTGAAACTGTAGCTGAACTGGGCAATTGTGGAAGGAATACCCTGCAGATTTCATTGAGTCTGGACAGATCCTGTACATTCTATGGGACTGCCAAAAATGTGTGCTAGTGGTAGCTTTTTGGGACGGTTAGCATGCTAATTAGATACTACAACAGTAATTGAAATTACTTCCTCTATTATCCTCGAGTTACGCCAAAAGTGGCTCTTAGGTGTAAAACACACATGTGCAAGATTTAGCTTCCTTTTGGCTGTCAATTTGCAGCAGAATTTTTGGCCCAATCATTTTATTGTGGCTCGTGTCTGCGAATGCACATTTCATCTTTTTAGTCCTTAAAATTCATTACCGATCTAAATCACTGTTGCTGCATTTTTTGCTTGGATTAGTTTGGGAGTCAATTCTTGACTAAATCTGAACGAATTCTTTGCCTAGTAGGATCTCTCTCTCTCATCATTGCATCATTGGCGGACACACTTTGGAGGGAATGTCAATTCAATCCGCAGGTCTACTTTGGTGGACCCACATGTGGCAGCTATAATTTGCCAGTAGTAATGGTATTATTCAAGTAATGTATACATGTTCAACATTAATTGTTGATTACTTATATACTTATTCTTGTGGCATCACAGTCCATTAGTTGGTCTACACACCGACTGGATGATCGTATGTGTATCATCCAATCCTATCTGGGTGTCAAAACGTTTTGTGGGTGTGGATCTCGCGTTCTGTTTTTTTTTTTTTTAGGGGTGGTGGTGTGGGGGGTGGCGGGGGCGGGCGGGCATCTGTAGGATTTGTAGGATGGAAGCTTGGAAACTTTAATGTGGGTACATATTTCAGCAAAGGTTCATTTTGCAAACATGGAATCCTACAGCCAACTTATTTCGTTGGGTCACAGGTATTCGTTTTTTCCCCACTTCCGACGATCCAAGCCAAAAATGGCTTTAGATATATGTGCAGTGTTGAGAAACTCGTTTTGGACGTTGTTTCAGTTGGGCCACCAAACCGAAATATTTCGTCCAATTCGGGATTTGGGTGAAACGTTTCGGAAAAAATATATAAATATAAAGCAAAAATTTTGGTAGGGCCCTATTTCCTATTTTCTAGAAGTTAACACTTTTTTTTAACTCAAAATGTTGTTTTCCTTTTTAAAAAAGAACAACCCCTACCCCTTTTATAAAAGTCTCGGCCCAGCCCCTTTATAAAATTTTCGGCCCAGCTATTATTGTCTCAACCCAGTCCCTTTATAAATTTTCTCAGCACAGCCTCCTTTATAAAATCTCGTCCCTCTTAAACACTCTTACTCCAGCCCCCTTTTCTCTTTGGAACGAAGCTTGCTAGAGGAGGAGAGAAGATAGGGGGTGAACTCTCTCTCCACACACACACAACCAAACTCTCCTTTCTATTTTCCCTTTTTTTTTTTAAAGAAGATTTGGCCGAAACCCTACATTTCGACCATTTCGACTGAAATTCAAAATTTCGGACGGAATTTTCAGAGTTCGGCTGAAACAGACTGAATTTTGGAACGAATTTTTTACGGGGGGTTGTTCAGTTCGGTCCACTGACTAGACTGAAATTATTTGGTGAATTCGCCCGATCCAAAATGGATTTCATAACTATGAATATGAGAAATCTGGGATTATTTTAATAAGAAGAAAATTAAGATTGTATTATCTGTTCAAGAAAACACCCCCTATATGTAATCTACATCATTATCTCAAATTGCTCTTTGTTTAGCTCTAGCATTTTTTTATTAAATGGTGACAGGAATTGATTCTGCAACCTCATGGTTGCAACAAGGGGCACATTGCCACTGCTCCAGGCTCATTTTATCTTCTGCGTTACTTTATTCTACCTCTAAGTCTTTAGTTTGACATTGTCGCCACCCTTTTTATATGGTTGGGATGCTGCTACCAATAGCTAATACTTATATGTTTGCAAGGATAAGAGAATGATTTCTACTTTAACTTTCAAAGACTCTTTCTCTATCTTTTTTATAAAGACTGAACTATATAAATTAGGAAAGGAAGTTTTATATATATATATATATATATATTTATGGGAGAGGAACATATGCCAAATACAGACTCCTTTTTTACCTCCAATATCATAGTAGGCATTCTCATTAGTTCTCTGCATTGTATACTACTGAAAATTCTAAAAGCATATCCCTATTGTGATGCTTTTGGCATGTTCCATAAATCTCTCATCTATTTTGTTCACACTATTAGTTTGGTGAAACGGCCCTTTATGTTAATTGACTGATTGGTTTCATCTTTAAATGTAGGGGTCATTTGTGAAGCTGTGAATTATCACTGGAGGTTGAGCAAATGCAGGATAAGGTAGAGAATTATTGAGCCATATTTTGGGTGAATTTGCGACCATGCAAAACGTCAATGCTTCTCCTAGACACAATCCTTGTACTAAGCAGAATTAGATGTTTTTGCTCTACATCAGTTGGGCTTCAGCGATGCTAAATTTCAACATTTAAGAAACTGTTAGATTACTTTTACAAAGTAATCTACCTTGTCATGGACTGCGGTTATGGTTTTAAGCATGGTTTTTTACCATTATGTAGCAGGCACTGAACTCAGCCGTTTTGGGCGAATTTGCAACCTTGTAAGTATGCGTTGTTTATTTTGTTAAGTATTCTGGTTTTATGGCTGTGGCTATCTTACAGTCTATGCAGTTGTATGGAATTGGGTTCCTCGCAAAGTCTAAAACTCATTTCTAACGAACGGGGGGGCATTGAAGACTATGGATGAGTGAATAGGTAGGAATGTAGGATTGAAAGGGAGTGAGACCTTGTGTTAGATTGGCAAATGGAAGGAAACTCCATCATGAGATAGATTGGCATTAGAGAATGGAAGAAACATGGGAAATGCAAACTAAGAATGTGTTTGTGCACGCGTAGTGCCTCGGAAAGAGGGAGGCAGGATGCCTGTTTTCAGGATTTTCACGATAGTTCTTTGTTGCTGCTCGCAAAGGAGCTTATTTTCTGCGCAGTGGCGAAGATCCGACTGCAGGGGAGGAGGAAACACAGTTTTCTTTTTTGCAGACGGTGCACCAACACACCAGGCAACCTTCCCTATTATGCGCGCCGCCAATTATATGCAAAGGATATTAGACCAGAGTAAAGAAAGGGTTTCTTTACTCTATCCATAGATGGGCATTGAGAGTCTTTGTCCATGTGGGCCTTGAACTTGAAGGGCCTGATGTGGGCCGACCTGGATGTAAAGGTGGGCCTACAGTGGACACAGTATAGTTGGAAATAACATGGCTGTAAGCATTTCAACCTAATTAACGCAAACACATACTAAAATGCTCACTTATGCGTTATAATCAACAAGTACTATATGACAATGTTGTTACAAAACTCTTCCTAGAACTATATCTTTCAAGAAATTCTAATCATATCTTGAAAATAAAAAAGCAACTACAGAAAACTACCAAGTGTAAATTACATGTATTTTCGATGTAGTCAGATATAATAATCATTTGAATGATTAACCTAATTAAGTATTGTACCAAAACGATGCAGGGCAGATTATAAAATAGGTGCGTAACAAATTTTTGGATAGCTGTGGGCTTGGATTCCCCTTGTGTCCAGGTTGGTCTTTACTCATTTATAGCTACCATGAGCGGATGTATATACGTGCCTTATGGCTCAGGCCTGGCCTTTCGAGTAGATACTGCTCAGTAAATGGTCTGGACTCAAGCTCAGGCTTAAGGCCCGATGGAATCTATAGTGGGGTCATGTATGTGTTTCATGTTCAAAGCTGGATACGTGTATATCTACTCTAATTTGATTGAAAGGTGAAAAGGAAAAGGAAAAGGAAAAGATAAAAATAGAATTAACTTGCACCTCATGCACATTGCTTTCATTTCATCCGGAGGCATGATTGCCCTTCCCCTGAACCCACAAACACCCTCTCCTCCGTCCAACCCTTCTCCTAAGGCCCTATCATCAGATGATCTCAACTGCCGATCTTGTTTTCCTACCATGGATGGATGGAGATGTGGGTAATTATTCCTATACTAAAGTCATTAAGTAGTATATTTTAAAAGTATTGATTATAAAAAACACAGCAATTAAACAACCGGCCTATTAGCTCAGCTGGTTAGAGCGTCGTGCTAATAACGCGAAGGTCGCAGGTTCGAGACCTGCATGGGCCACGTATATGTTTTTTTTTTTAACTTTTTTGTATCAAGCGATCTTAAAATTCTAGAAGAAACAAAAAAAAAAAAAAAAAAAAAAAAAAAAAAAGGAAACTCCACCAGTGAAAAAGAAGGAAGAAGATAAACCATCAAATTATTATTATTTTTAAATACTATATATCTTTTATAATTTATAGTGCTTCTACAATATTCATTTAATCTAAATATATAAACAAAATTTGTATATAAATCTTTATTTTCTGAAAAATGGTATTTTTGACCTTTTTGCAAAGCTTGCATTTGCGTACATGTGTGTATTCTACAATACAATACACAAATGGATAACATTATAAAAACAACAATTAATCATGAAATATCTAACATATTACATTCCAAAAACAAGTTTAACAAAAAAGAAAAGATCTAATGTGTAGATGGATGTTTAAAAATACATTGTGATTGATAGAAAGAGAGCAATCGAAAGGGAAAGAATAAACTATTCGATTAAAGTCCATTTTTCCCCTAATATCCACTATTTCATAATGTCCTTTTCTGCAACATTTTTATTATATATAATTTTTTTTTTAAAAGAGAGAGAGAGAGAGAGAGAGAGAGAGAGAGAGAGAGGGGTTGATGGTGTGAAACTTATCCTTATTATTTTTTATGTTTTGAAAGCTAAGTATTCACATACTACGCTGTCATAACTTAATCATTGATTGCTTTTGTGGAAGGAATGTGCCTTATCAACAAGCTACCTATCATCTTAATGGGTAAACTGGACTTTGTTTCTTTCTTCCATGGCAAAAATTCTAACTAAACCAAATAAAGTTATAATTGTATTGTTTTTGTTCTCTATAATCATTAAAGTCATCTTCTCCTCCATGCTCTACCTCTTCAACATGATGCCACCATGTAATGTCTTTATATTCACTCTTATTTCTATTTTCAATGTAGTTTTGCCAAAAAAAAATAAAAATAAATAAAATCTAGTACTTAGCATAAACATTTACTTTTAATCTTAAAACTATGTCTTTAGTCAAACACAAAAATTCTACTATATTTTCCCACTTTGTGCACACAATTAATATTTTTTTTTCTTTACCATTTTGATTTAAAACGGGCTTCTATTGCATTCGACCAAACTAAATAGTTTTCAGTTTGGTTTTGAGAAATGATCCCACATTGCTATTTTATTAGCAACAACAATGGTAGCTTAAACTCGATTTATTCATCTGGAGCCGACCTTTTTGTGATCCTCTTACTAAATGAAGTTTTGGCTCTTGCCTAAATATAAAAAGGCCCTTATATAATGATGGATGATTTTCTCCTATGCACCTAAGCACTGCACATTGGTGTCGTTCGTCATGTAAGACCCCATGATGAGTGGTATAGTGATGTAAATGACTTTGATCAAACAAAGTTGAGTGCCATATGTGTAACTCTCATATTTTAAAACATAGAAATGAGATTTAAATGCAACAATTGGAGGAAGGAAAATGTAAATTATTCATTTTTAGTGAATAAAGAGTTTCCTCACAATAATTTCTTTTCTACTTTGTTCTTTTAAATTTCTAAAAAGTCTCTATGTTTTTATAGTTTTTAAGAAAGGATAGAGTCCCTATATATGTTTTTACAGGTTTTAAGAAAGGATACAAATCACTTAGGTTTTCAAATTAGGGTCCAAGTTTTCCATATCCTTTTCAACTAAGGACATCCGGCAAAATCAACCTACCCTCATGACCTCTCCATTTCTTTTAGAGAATTATAAAAATGATCTTTTAAATCAAGACCCTTAGCTTTCAAAAGCCCTAAATCACCGATTACCTTCAGTCTCCCCTTTCTTCTTTCTTCTCACCCCTTCATCCTAACCTCTTCTCCTTCATCGGCAACCCCAGGACAACTACTGATGACCCCACAAAAAGATTTTACCCTTCCTTTTTCATAGGTGGTTACAGGGCGTGGCTGGTAAAGGAGAAGTGGTTATAATGAAGGAAGGGGAAAGGAGAAAGTAAAGGAAGAGGGTGATTGGGGGTTTTCGAAACTATGGCTTTTTCTTTAAAGAAGTGCATTTTTATAATTTTTAGATAAGGGAGAGAGTTTGACTCCGGCAGGTCGATTTTACAAGATGTCCTTGAAAGATGTATGTAAAACTTGGATGATAATTTGAAAAATTAAGTTTTTGTGTTCTTTTTTTAAAAGAAAAAATAAAAAAAGACAAAAGGCTTTTCCGAAAATTTTCCTTAAATAATTGCTTTTAAAAAAAAAAAATTCCTCATATTCACCTAGATAAAGTCAAGAAAATTAAATTACTTTTTATAAACAATAGATAAAAACTAAATACCACAAGATTTCCCAAATTCTTCCTTTCTACTCCAAAATTATCAAAATTCTCTCACATTATTTTTTAATTTTGAAAATATTACAATATTACCGTGAAATACCATTTCAAGTGAATACATATGGCGAGAAAGGTTTTTTAGACTCTCTTCTCTCTTCTGTTCCTATCAATGAAGCCAGCAACTTTCAAAATTTCAAATATCTCCAACGGTAATGTGGAGAGGCATTTCCAAACTCTCCAAGAGACTTGTTCATCATCTCTCTCTCATTCAAACCAAACCATCAAACCCTCTTCTTTCCCAACCCCATCAAAACCATCCCTACCTCTCTCTCTTAGAAAGATGCAAAGACATGAAAGAATTGAGGCAAATCCATGCCCAAATGATCGCCCTCGGCCTCATTCACTACACCTACCTACATCACCAGCCGAATCCTCGCATTCTGCACGATATCGGAAAATGGCGATTTGGAATATGCACGCCGCATCTTCGACCGGATTCAGATGCCCACCATCTTCAATTGGAACGCCATGATCAAGGGCTACTTGAGAAGCGCCCGACCTCAATTGGGTCTGTCGATTTTTGCCCAAATGAGGGCTGAGCTAGTGCTGCCCAATATGCACACCTTTCCATTTGCGATCAAAGCGTGTGATGGGTTGAATTCACTTGCTCAGATTCATGGACAGGTTGTGAAATTTGGCTTTGATCTTGATGTGTATGTGGTCAGTTCTTTGATCAAGATGTATTCGAAGCGCGATGTGGGTGTTGCTCGCCAAGTGTTTGATAAAAGTCCGAATAAGAATATTGTCTCTTGGACAAGCTTGATTAGTGGGTATTGTGTCCAAGGGCAAGTCATTGAAGCTCGCAAGGTTTTTGATGAAATGCCTGAACGAAGTGATGTTTCTTGGAGTGCCATGATTTCAGGTTACGTGCAAAACAAATGTCACACTGAAGCGATAGAGCTGTTTCGTGAGTTGAAAGAGAAGGCACATTTGAGGCCCACCCGGTCTGTTTTGGTGAGCGTTCTCAATGCTTGTGCTGGTCTAGGTGCATCTGAAGAGGGGAGATGGGTTCACTCTTACATAGATGACAATGGGTTTGAATACAGACCCAAGCTGGGAACCGCGCTCGTCGATTTCTACGTAAAATGTGGCTGTGTAGAAAGTGCTCGACAAGTTTTTGACAAGATGCCCGTCAAAGATGTAATGGCTTGGAGCGGTATTATTGTGGGTCTATCCATTAATGGGCACAGCGATTCAGCACTAACCCTTTTTGCAGAGATGGAGAGAAGCAAAACCAAACCGAATGCCATTACCTTTATCGGAGTCCTTAGCGCCTGTAATCATGGAGGACTAGTCGACAAAGGGTGGGATTATTTCAAAGTCATGAGCAACGTTTACGGAATCTCTCCATCTATTGAGCATTACGGGTGCATGGTCGATCTCCTGGGCCGTGCGGGGAGAGTTGCAGATGCAGAGCAATTGATCAACAGCATGCCCATGAGGCCTGATGGCGTGATTTGGGGGGCTCTGCTTACTGGGTGCCTAATCCATGGGCATGTGGAGTTGGGTGAGAGGGTTGGGAGGCGTCTCATTGAGCTGGAGCCTCATCACAGTGGGAGGTATGTGCTTTTGGCAAACATGTATGCTAGTATGGGTAGGTGGGAGGGTGTGGTCAGTGTTAGGAAGATGATGAGGGAGAGGAGAGTGACAGCAGTCCCTGGCTGCAGTTTCATTGAGATCACTGGGGTTGTCCACAGATTCCTTGTGGATGACAAATCCCATCCTAAATCAGCTGATGTTTTCAAGATGTTGAATGATCTTCACAAGGAAGTGATTTCATCAAACTATGAAACAATGATGGTTCAACCTATTTTAAGTTGAAAAAGATCTTTATTTACTCCTTGTCTTTGATACTAGGTAGTAACAAATGTCTCTAATGTTGGAGATGTGTGCTTGTACATCAATGTTTTATGCACTGCTATCAGAAGAGAGATTGAACTGAAGATACGAAGTGGTAAAGACGGGGGCATATGTAAAACATGAAGGAATGTAATGATAAACGTTGGAGAAATGAATGAAGAAGTGAACTGTGAGATATGAGAGAAATTTGTGAGGCAAGTGAGAAATGTGAAACAAATGGAGAACATTTAAGAAGCAACAACAAAAAAAACCTATGAAAAGTGAGAACATCATAAACAATTAGAGAAGTGGAAGTGAGGGTTTAAGTCGATCGTAGTTGAGCCCCACAGTACAGATGTCTTTCCTGAGGATTTTGCCTTTATATGCTGATCATCATCGTCATCGTCAAAGCCTTGTCCCAACTATGTTGGGGTTGGCTACACGAATTCTGTTTCGCCCTCATACACTATGAAAAATGATACAGGAGTCAGTTGCACTTGCATAAAGCTTCCAATTTGTTTCAGATTTATCTGGGAAGCAAGATTAGATGGTTCTTCCCTCTTTCTTAGATGGTTCTCTTTCTTGTAAAATACTCCTCTGCGGTATATACCTGTGTACTTCTTATCTAGAGAGAGACCAAGCCACACCAACAAAGTGGTGTCAGAGCTAATCTGGCTCAACTTTATCAGCACTCAATGATCTAAGCACAATCACATCAAGGTACAAGTTGATCAAGATTGTTTGAAAGTAATCTAACACTGTATCGGCAGAGATCAACCATGTGTCAGATCAGCCCAATTACCGGTCCTAACTCCTAGTCTTTGGAGGAGGGAATTATGATTTTTGGAGCATCAAGAGTTAAGACACTACCATAAATCTCAAGATTTATGGAAGATAATTGGAAGATGGCTATTTGACGCCCAAGGATGATGCCGCTTTGCCTTCTACTATGCAAGAGAAGTTCAAAGAGTACAGACAGAATGATGCAAGTGCTTTGTTTATCATACAATGGGCTTTGATGGTGGATCAAATGAAGAATAGATTTCAAGGAAATGCCAAGGTACTCACTATCAAACTTCGATCTCTCAGAAGGCAATTAATAATTTTCAAAATGAAAGATTCTGTCAATTTAATGAAATCAGGAAGTTATCTTCTACTATTAATGTCGCTTTCCATCATGAGGTTACATCCACCAACTCTATGGCTGATGCTTAAGCAAGGGGTTGAGGGGTTGTCTTTGGTGGTCCCCCTTCTCTCAGCGTTTTTGTGCTTTTGCTCTTTGTTGTTTTCTTCTTAACAAGAATTTTTGTTAGCAATTACAAAAATTAAATAAATAAATAAAAATAAAAAAGATTCTGAATCTACCAAGGATGACTTCTTCAAAACCACGGGCATAGTTAATGAAATGAGGTGGTATGGTTGAAGAACCACTGATAAAAGAATGGTGGTGAAAGAGTCTTACTTAGTATGATTGAGAAACACTATATATTTGTGTACTCTCCATCAAGAGAGAGACCAAACTACACACATGGTTGGCCAAGGCTGCCTTTTTCTGAAAACAGTTGTCCATTTCCCATATTATCTACATGTATCAAATAATTGAGTTGCACCATTGTATTGAAGTGCCAATGTCATCTATATTTCAGACCTGTCATCCGTATCAAGAGCATGATCATAAAATCTCGGGACTATATCGTCTGCAGTGATTTTATTGAGAATAGCCAGTGGAAATTTACGAGAGTACAATCAATGATATTGATTCAAATTAGAAAACCTGATCACACTCATAATAGGGAACCAAATCACATCATAACATTAACCTATTGTAATCCAAATCTAATATAAGATGAACTCATCCTAATTATAACATGTCCAATATTCTTTAGAAAACTCTCTATTACTCCTTCAAATTGAATGGTCCTTTCAAGAAAGGATCATGTGATTGGTTACAGTAAATAAACCCTTTTTAATTTCGATTGATGTATTGACAAAATGTCCATCATGAGATCACCGTCTCTCTATTGAGTCCATTGTGTCGCATTATTACTGTTGCTTGCATCCTACTATTTTTTAGTATGTTGAAGCCGCCCATTAGATCACATCTGTTATGATTTCTCCAAGAATTTGGCTTGATCAGAAATGGCAAGACCATAAGACTTGAATGCAATCTTTCCATTATACAGTGTGACCTTAGATGAATATATGGGATTATAGAGATCCTTTTTGAACCATTGGATTACCTTGACTGTTCCATATGTAGATCTCATTTTCTTATGGGGTAAACTAAAACAGATTGAACATTGAAGTCCAAATGAGTTGGATTGGTTAGTGTGCATCCACATTCATGCCTCGAGTGCTACTGCTGAAAAAGTTCAGAACATGGAGTGCTTCTCATGGGCCGGGCCGGGCCGGGCTGAGGCATTTCCTGGCCGACTGACTATCGAAATGCGGGCCTAAGCCCAACACAGGGCTGCCCATTTAGTCAATCACATCGGGCCGGGCCGGGCCGGGCTTTCCATCACTATTTTGGGCTTTTTAGTCTCTTGTTCAGGTTAAAAAGTAACTAAACTAGGGTTTGGCGTCGAGCTTTCTATCACTTATCCCAGCCTTGCCCATTTATTGACTAGGCCAGAAACTTTGATCTAGGCCAGGCACGAGTACTTAAACACCATGCAAGAACGCGGCCAACCATGGTTGGGCCTTGGTCGGGCCTGAGGTGGCCCATCCCTTGAGCACCCTTAGTTTTCATTGCATAGAGTGTTCTTTCGTATGTGTTTGGGCTTATACACAATACAGAGTTGTATAAACCCTAGGACCTTATTAGAAAAAAGGGATTTTGCCTATACAACTGCCCTTAGACCTGACATTTGCCTCTGAACGATTAAAGTCTAACAAACTCCTCATGCCATGTCCTAAGCTTTGTGATATCTTAAGGCCATGCGACATCATACATATCACACACTGTGATTCCTACATCCATTAGATAAAAAATAAAATAAAAATACACTTTTATTGTAAAAACACCTAGGTGAGAAATACTTAAATTTCAACCATTTAGAGACAAATGCTCGATCTAAAAACAGCCGTGCTATCAAAATCTTTTAGGAGAAAAAAAAAAAAAAAAGGTAAGATGTTAGGCCCCAACCCGGACTAATCATAATTAAAGCTAATTAATCCCAATTAGTGATACGTAAGCATGATTAATTGTGCTAATCGGGGTTAGTTAACAAAATGAAATGGGTTAATCTCATATGATTGAATTAAGCTTAATGAAGTGAAATTGAATGGGATTAAGTTGATAAGAATGAGTTTAAACTCAAACAAGGTATACTAAGGACCTTTTTGTAAATACGAGTTTTTACGTATTTCGTTAAATACGAAAATTCTTGATATCAACGTGTGTATTTCGAAGAGTACGTCAACTTTCATAATACACTTAGTTTCATTTGACTTAAGGTTGATCAAATGGGTTTTCATTTGACCCAAAATGTTAATAAGAAAAATTGAAGGGGACTTAAGTGCAAAAAGTCCACTTATATAAGCTAAGAGATGAGCCTTTTCCCATTTTACAAACCCTAGGCACCTCTTCTTCATTTCTCTTCCATTTTCTACCGCAAGTGTGGAGATTGGGAAGGGTTTCAAGTGGCTTTTGGAGTGGATTGGTCATCTTCATCTTCTCCATTGAGCCATCCTCCATTATTGAAGAACTTGGGAGATTCTTTGGGAGAGATTTGTGTCAAACCAAGCCAAGAGAAAGGGGCTTTTTTTTATCAAAGAAGCTTAAAAGGAGGCAAGTATAAGCATTTCTTATGAATAATGTTAGTTATTGTAGCATTTAATGGAGATTGCATAGGAAATGGGTTAGTATGCATTTCCCATTGATTTCTTTAGAATGGATTGTTATGGGTTGATTGAATGATTAGAAGTGTTATTAATGTGTATTAAATGATGAATGAGGAGTGGACAGGAGGTCCAAATTTATTGCAGGTGGTTGTGGAAATGAATGAAGATGGGAAAGAAGAAGAGAGAGAGTTGCAGAAATTCGGACTGATTTTCTGAAGCGTTTGCTCGAGCGACCCACTCTCTGGATGAAGGCGCTCGAGCGGACAAGGGTCTGCTCGAGCGACCACTTTTCTGTTTGAGTTCGCTTGAGCGAACTTTGGGTTCGCTCGAGCAACCACTTCTCTGTCTGGGTTCGCTCGAGCGAACTTGAGTCCGCTCGAGCGAACCTAATACTGGACAGGGCATGGATTGAGGCCGAAAATTGGCCAACCGATCGATCTTTGGATTTCGTAAGGAAACATGGATGCTTTTGGACACTTATGTGTCCTCTAAATTAGCTTTGTGGCTAATTAATGTAAAAATAGAGATTGATGGGGATTGTGGACAATGAAATAGAAACTTTAAGAATTGAACCCTTGGATTAATAACGGGTTAAGTATTAATTGATTATGGACTGTACTTCCATAGGTGTTAATTACGGGGACTCCAATGTACATAACATATAATGTGATGTCCATAAAGAATAACACGTTTATTGGATAACCAACGGTTACACCTAAACGGTGGGTCAAAATTGGGATAGAAATGAGTAGAATCGTGTAGTCAGTGATTCTCTCATGCCATTGTATTCTGTATCACTCCATTCCAATCTCACAAGATTGATGTCATTAGTTGTTCATTTCCATTGTTAAGAATGGAATTACTGTATTGAATTGAATCTAGAAATGGATTGATAATGAAATGTATTGATCATTGAGTCTGGCACTACCTAGCTATTATATGAAATTCTAAATGAATTAATAAATTATTATGTCCATGAGGCCGGGGTCATGAATGGTGCGCCCTTCCGCCCTTAGGCAAATGACTATTCCTACTGCAGTAGATGGATTTGGGGTGTTCCGGAGCTCCGTGGTGATGCTAGTGTCCCTGGCCCGGACACTGGTAAGTCCCACAAATTCCGATCGTATCTACGGGTACTGATTGATGCCTTTCATTCTGAAGATGAATCATTCCTTTGAGGGAAGATGGTAAATAACATAAAATGATATGAAATGAAATGAAATGAATGGAAATGAAAGCTATGGTAGTTGTCATTTGGTGCATGTTTATTGATTGACTTATTATGCTCATCCATTGTCATTGTAGGAATTATCTAGACTTGTCTAGAATTGGAACTGTTTATTAAATATTTTGAATGAATTTAGTAAATGTACTAACATGTGCCATCACAAGTCTTGTTTATGCTTTGTTGAGCTGTCGTGTTCACTAGTGTTATTGATGGCATTACAGGCCCGATTGCCCATGCCGGTCCGGCAGCAGCCCCGGCGGCAACGGAGGAGGCCATTGCGGTTCCTCCGGGAGGATTGATCGAATGGGACGGTCGGAATACCGTTTGAGATGGGTATTCGAGTGCGCAAATGGACTAATGATGTTTTGGGGAAATTCTTTTTTAGATTTCTTTTTGGAAGTAGTTGAAATTCAGTTTGAAATGTAATATTTTGAGAACTTGTATAGTCATCAATTTGCATAATGTTTAGATAGGCTAGAGTTGATGAAAGAAAGCAAAAGAACGATACATGTATAAGGAACTTTATTTTGTATACATGTACATTTTGAATTATTTTGTCAATGTGTATTTCCGCAATTTGTACAATTGACAAGTACTTGTGAATGAATGTTATTCCTTGTGGATTCTGTTTTAGCTTAGGTTAATTCAGAGTTCACGGGAGTAAGTATGGTTCACGGCCCTGGATTATAGTAACTCGGGCCCGGGTCGTGACACAAGAGAACTTTGGCTTGGGGCCAACGGCATTGATTTGTGAGGGCCGAGACGGATTGCTTGAAAAGATCAAATGGATTGCCCCACAGGCCCCTGGTAGACGATGGAGAAGATAAAAGAACATGGGGAAGTGGAAAAACGCAGGATCATAAACATCTTGATCGCTGCAACCTGCTGAGCGTGACTATAATATTATGATAAAATTTTGAGACTACATCATATTTGTCTTGCATATAAAAGTATTGATTCAAACTAGAAAATCTAATCATACCTATAAATAGAACTAATATTCCAAAATCGAAGTATAATTCACTTCCAAGTTCGGATCCCCTGTTTGTACAAAACATGGAGATATTTCACCAACTGTGTAAAATTTTATGTGAACTAATACACCTTCTCAATTGCTTTCTTAAAATGAAAACATCAATTCACTTTCTTAGAAACGGGGGATCTAGATTCTTGACTCAATTCTACTTTAACATGAACTCAACTTCATCCTATTATACTCGAATATTCGCTATTACATGAAAATGCAATAAACCAAACACTTGTGAAACGTTCCAATTGTACACAGTTCGGATTGGTGCGGATTGGGCCAAATCCATTACCAAACCGTTACCTATGGATTGATGGATTTGAAATCCGTCACCAATCCGTGACTGTTAAAATCCGATCCGATCCGTGGAGGAGCGGATCTGATTAATCCGTTCAATCCGTCCCTGTACATTACATAGAGGAAAAAAAAAAAAAAAAAAAAAGAAGAAAAAAACCATAAATTCTGAAGCCATTGAATTAAAGGGGCATGAGTTGAGAGCTATATGCATATCCTATCATCTTATATTAAAAAGGTTACATGACCGCTTACATTTTTTTTCTTATTTTATATATGGGGGGTCTTCTCATGCATCTATCCCTCATCATTTTGGTGAGAGACACTTCCATAAAGGGAAGTTTCAACTACAAAATGTACTTTTTAATACATAGGGTGAAGTGCACTTGTACTTGAAACTTTCCTTTTATGGAAGTGTCCCTCACCAAAATGGTGAGGGATAGATGCATAAGAAGACCCCCCTTATATATATTTTTATTTATATTTAATGACAACGGATTGGATCGGATCGAGTTCTCGGATTAAGGGTGAAATCCGCCACCGATCCTTTGCTAACGGATCACACAATTTTTAATCTGTCACCAATTTATTGGCCTTTGGATCAGTTCAAAATCCGCGGATCGGATTGAAAGATTTTTTTTACACCCCCACGTTCCATGTCATTCATCTCTACGATAGATCCCATGTGGTAGCTGAGTGGAAAAGGCCAAGCCTTCCACCTCGTAAACACCGACTCTATCTCTCTCAATGCCCACCGTTACTCCTCAGCATCACTTCTGCCGTCATCTTATGTCCTCTTCTCCAACCCGTCCCTCGTCCTCCTTCCCCTTCTTTCAAATGTCAATGCATCTCTCTCTCTCTCTCTCTCTCTCTCTCTCTCTCTCTCTCTCTCTCTCACACAGGAAAACCCAGTTGAGAAAACATGTCTGCAAGGGTCCTCACGACTGGCCTTGCAGGATCTGGGCAAGGGCTGAGACCCAACTCCCAAAAGCTTTTTCCAACCAAGGATTCTATTGGGTGGGCCAAGAAAACTGCATCTAATGGCTCCAAGACACACTGCATGAAGGTAACCATTCATACAAACCAATCTTAAAGCAGCAGTAGCAACTAGCAACCAGTGTTATCTCTTTAAACAAATTGTTTTTTTTTTTTTTTTAGATCATCTTTCATGTATGTTTGTTGACTTTTATAGACTTGGAATCCTATCAACAACAAGAAGTACGAGACGCTGTCTTATTTGCCTCCTCTTTCAGACGATTCCATTGCCAAAGAGATTGATTACATGATCTCCAAGGGATGGATCCCTTGCTTGGAATTTGATGAGGTATACATACATACATACATACATATTTATATTTTATCCTCCTCCAAGTTCAATATCATGATTCTGATGATGTTAGCATATACACAATACATAAGATCTGAGACTACAGTGAGCTACCACTTATCCTGAAACTTTAGAATTTTATAATTTTTTTGTTGTGTTTGGAAGGCATTCGAGTTGTACAGGACTTTGACCCAACACGGCTCACGAGGGTAGTACCAGTGACCTAACAATCCCCCTCTGCCTCACCAGTTACGCACCCGACTTGTAGGATCTCATACTCCACTGAGCTACCACTTATCCCAAAATTTTAAAGGCGATAGGAATGGTAGAATAGATGGTTTTGTGGTTTTTTTTTATTGGGTTAGGAAGGCATTGGAGTAGTACCAGTCTTCGCCCCAACACAGGTCCACGAGGGTTGTACTAGGGACCTAACACAATAGCCATATGAGTCCATTGATCAGGTGGGCCACACGTATGTGTCCCATACGATGAGCGGACCAGCTTGGTTCTTTGGCCATTGCCTTGCATGTTCATAGTGGAGTAGGACCCTTCCTGGTCTCTTGAAAAGCAAGCAGGTGGGTAAACTTTCTGGATGATTGGGCCAGGTTAGACTCACTTTGGGTGAGTGTTATATGACACAATTAGTTGAATAAGCAGTCACGACTACATAACTCAGCCGAGTCATTTGGCCTTGTTGGTTCGATCGATTCAAGGGCAATATCATCAAAATATTTACAAGAAGAAAACTAGAAATACATATTGAGTGGAATGGTAAAAGTAAAAGTATGCTTAAACAATAAAAAAATTTCTATCGTGGTTCATATGAAATTCATTTAGACTTCTAAAATATATTGAGAGTCTATATTTTAATCCTTTTTTTTTTTTTTTTAACAAATGATATCCATATTTGCAATAAAAAAAATATATTTTTTATCTGATTCGCTTGATCAACCCACTGAACTTCATTGGTTTTTTTGGCCACTTAGCTACTTGAGTTCGGTAGTCTAGGCTTGTCAATTTGGCTCTCTAATGAGGACGCCTAGCTATGGCCAGTGAAAGCCTGCAAAATAAGGGTTTTTTATTTTTTTATTTTTTATTTTTTTAATAGAAGCCCAAGGGCAGTTAAGATTTTGAAAAGCCCACTGGCTTGATGGCTGGACTATGAAAAGTCCTTGGCTGGCCGGCCCTTTGTCCATTAATATATATGTAATATACAGAAGCCTACCCACATGTGTCCTTATAGGCTGGTCCGCCTCCAAAGACTTACTTGAAAATCTTGGACCCACCTAAAATACCTACATGTAATTCTGGGTCCACCCCCAAAACCCACATGGAAATCTTTGGCTTGTCTGGATCAGCCAATGATATACATCACTTTATTTATAACATAAGCATGTGTGTATAAATGCCCTTTGTTCATCCTGTATATATGATATGTTTGTGTAAATGTATGAAATTAATTTTGATAAAAAAATATAAATAAATATTTATATTTTTAATTTACATATCTAATGAATTTCAAGGCCCATTTGACAATGAATTCCTATGCATTTTAATTCCATGCATACAAACAAACCCATTTGAATCAATCACTTCATATTTTCCATATTTTCCAGTTCCATGAAAAGTTGCAAACCAACATGCCCTTTGAATCAATTACTTTTTATGTATTCAACTCCACGCCAACAAATATATCCATTTGAGTGAATTACTTCCTATGTACTCCAATCCCATGTAAACAAGTTGGGTCTATTCCTTGGATGAATTTCTATCTATTCCAATTCCATGCAAGCAACATGCGTATCTGACAAAGAACTTCTATATATTTCAATTACATACGAACAAATAAGCCAATTTCTCAATCACGCCATATATATGTAGGCGGTGAAAACACGACACCCACTTAGATTAAGATGAACTTTGTAGATCAGGGAAGACCGAACATTGAGAACCTGAAATGGAAAGGAAAATGGCTAGGGTCAGAGCCCCTGACTGCTGTGAAGCGAAGGCGCTCCGATGCCTGAGTTAGTTCTGAGAAAACTAAGCAGGAGGAGGGAGAAGAGAATGAGATATTAAGCCGTAAGTTAATGTATTGTTTGTTGCGTATTGCGTACCTTCATGGGGCTGATCCCACGTGTATATGTAGATTCCTCATTCATTCTCTTTGTGAGTGGGAGTAGGTGGGGTAAGGTCCCATCGGGCCTTTTCCTGACATTCTGCTGTAGGTAAAAAGGGCACATCCCATCAGCAACTTCCATGCTTTCGGTCAGTTGATGTTAAGGGATGATAAAGCCAACTTCTTATCGCCATAAATGAGCGATCTTATCGCCATAAATGAGCGCCCCTATCTGTCAGGGCGCGCCCGTACCTCTCACAGGAGCGTGATGGCCCACTTTTCCTTCAGCACATTTACCGGGACCAAGAGTGGTCTGGCAGGGCTGGCGCCTACGCCGAGCTGCCGAGGTGCTGAGCTGACACTCTTAACCGAGGTGCTGAGTTGCCGAGCCTCTTGAGCCGACGCTTCTTACCAAGCCGCCAAACTGCTGGGCTGTGATTACCGAGACCGAGGTGAAAGCCAGGTGCATTACCGTGGTCCTCACTTAATCTCGTCATCACATTATTTTACCCACACAAGATATATAAATATATAAATATATATATATATATATATATATACCCTCTCCGTTCTATGCAAACAAACAAGCCCATGCATTGATGATATTAAATTATCATGCATCCAGTTCCATGTGAGCAAAAAGGCACATTTAAAGTTCCAATTCCATGGAAGACAATGGGCCCTTTAGATAATGATCATTTGAATGCATAGATAAAAAGAGAAAAGTAATTTTATTTTCTTCAGCCCAAAACCGATTGCCCTTGAGGTTAAGGTAAGGCCTAGCTAGCATAAGCCTGCCCAAGGCTTTGGCATGGCTTAAGCCTGGCCTACATATAGTAGGATAGGGTGAGGGCAGACCTGTCTGGGCATGACCCTTTGACAGCTCTACTCAGTAGGTTAAAAAATTATGGGCCCATAACTTGGGCTTGCACGTACTTGCGATCCAACGCGCCCAAGTGGTAAAACCCACAGAAACTGGTCCGCAACGGCATCAGATCAATTAGATTAGTCTTCTTTCTTTGTTAACATCCTTTTTCGTGTACTTATGCCATGCTTAAATCCTCGATCGATTCAGCTCAGAGGGATCCATCACCACTGGTCAACCTCCAGCCCTTTTTAAACCAATATTAGACAACTCGTGACTGAGACGTGACTCGTCATTACTCAAATAAACTTGACTTAACTCTTCTTTTCCGTTCATAAATACTCACAAACCGACACTTACTCATCTAAGTCTCTCACCATCATCACTATAGCCATGATTGATCCCTAATTATTTTTACAAAATCATAAATAGATATTTATTCACCGGTATTCATGATAATAACTCTAGATTAATAAGTTTACATATTCAAAAATATGAAAACAAGAAGGTAACAAGAAAAAGGAAGAAAGAAAAAAATAAACAACTATGGTTACAACAATGAGCCTCCCCTGATTCTGTCCTTGTCCCAATTGAGGCAACTCGATACCAGTCACGAGTCAACTCGGTGGATTTTCTAAATATATTTTATTTTTTAAACCCATGAACAAAGTTGATGATCATTGATGAATTG
Organism: Persea americana; assembly: GCA_029852735.1. Classification (NCBI taxonomy): domain Eukaryota; kingdom Viridiplantae; phylum Streptophyta; class Magnoliopsida; order Laurales; family Lauraceae; genus Persea; species Persea americana. The sequence continues at coordinate 5,775,021 of CM056812.1, forward strand.
TTCATATCTCATACTTGTTTGTTTAAGGTTTAAATATGATGTTTAATTTATGTTGAAGGTGGGCCATGTTCATTGTTAACTTTCCTTTTCTTATGAGAACGAACACTTACCATGTTGGTAAGTGGCAGCAGTTTTCACTTGGCTGTCCAAGGTTTGAACTTTGGGTAAGCCATTTCTTTCCGCTTATGTAGGCTTCTTTTCCACTTGTTTGAGCCTTCTTCCCACTTGCGTGGGGTGTCTTCCCATATGTATGCAGGCTCTTTTTTGGGTCCCATCCCCCTTGGCCGGGTTACCAAAAAAAAAAACGTTCGGTCAACCTCCAACCCCCTTTTAAACCAATATTAGAAAACCCGTGACTCCACTCCACTCCACTCATCCTACTCAAATAAACTTGACTTAGAGTTTTTTTTTTTTTTTTTTCCTTTCATAAATACTCACAAACCTACACTTATTCACCTGAGCCCCTCACCATCATCGCTATTGACGGGATTGATCCCTAATTATTTTAAAAAAATTACAAATAGATATTTATTCACCAGTATTCATGATAATAACTCTAGATTAATAAATTAACATATTCAAAAAACATGAAAATAAGAAGGTAACAAGAAAAAAGGAAGGAAAAAAAAAAAAACAACTATGGTTACAACAGATTTTTTTGCATACATTCGGGAGCCTCCCCTAATTTGACTGTCCTTGTCCCAATTGAGGCAATTCGACACCAGTCACGAGTCAACTCGGTGAGTTTTCTAAATATGTTCTATTTTTTAAACCAAGAACAAAAAGTTGACCATGATCATTGATGAATTGTTCATATCTCATACTTGTTTGTTTGAAATATAAATATGGTTGTTTAATTTGTGTTGAAGGTGGGCCATGTTCATCGCAGCAACAGCCAAATGCCTGGTTATTACGACGGTCGATATTGGACACTGTGGAAGCTGCCAATGTTTGGGTGCTCGGATCCGTCCCGGGTCCTGAGTGAGATCAATGAGTGCAAGAAGACTTACCCAAATGCCTACATTCGCTGTTTGGCCTTTGACAACATCCATCAGGGCCAGTGCATGTCCTTCATCATTCAAAAACCCCAACAGTAACAAATAATTCAACTCTCAATTGAACTTTTCTTTCCTGAAATGAATGAGGGTTGGAAACCTGTAATAAGTTGGTGGTGATGGTGTTTTTTTAAGGCTATTATGGGACCTTTTGATATCTGTTAGACTTTGCACAATTTCACTTCTTTTTGAAGTGCATGGATAGTTTCTATTCAATAAATACATGGTTTGAGGCATGCATGCATGATTTTGGCATGATTAGGGCCCAATTTGTGTGGGGTTTACTTGAATCTATAATGCGGATTAAGGGTTGGCCAAATTTCACTATAGCAACATCATATTCTAATCCTTGATTCTTAGGCCCCAAGAAGAATGAATGATTTCTTTTCCTGTGATTTTTTCAAGGTGTGAGTTAGGTTTGAATAAATGACAGTAGATAGGGCCATACTTAGTAGCAAATGGGTGTTTGAGATTAGATGACTATCTGAAGTCTTAGCTTCGGAATAAAATGGGTTTGGAACCCATTTTTGTATCTGGGAGAAACTTGATCTCTATATATTTCTATCAAAGGATCTAGATCCAGGAGAATTACATTCATATATTATAAAATATATGTAAGTGTTAATGGCCTACATAGCTTGAGTTATATTCATATTTAAGAGTTCAACAAGCTTTAATCATATATCATTCAATAGCCACAATTGCATCTTTGGAAAAAAAAAAAAAAAAAAACATATATTTTAAAGCTCTTTTATCCAATTTTTCGGATGGTACACATGGGCATGTCAAATGAGTACTCATGCCCGTAATACCCAATAGTCTGGAATGGATAGAGTATAAATTCTTTTTTCCTTGTTTTTAAAGAGAATCATTGCTATAAAAAAGAAGAAAAAGACACCACAATACTAAAAACCGACCAGGCATCACTGATCACACCTTAAAAGGGCTAGATCCCCCAATTTTGCCAAGGTTGTGAGCAACACTTTAAGCCCTAGGGCTTGTTTGTTGGAGAGCATTTCTAACGGGAATTCCTTTTGTTGAGAATTCTTGACAAAATTGCGGAGCTTGTCTTTGGGATTTCAATATTCTCCATTTGATTGGGTTTTTTAGGCCAGAATTTAATGAGTTGGCTGGGTGAAAAGTTACTTTAGCCTGCTAAATTCTCTGAATTCTAGAATTCAAAATTCTCGTCATTAGCATTTTGAAATTCCACATCTTGGAGGACATGATTTGGATCGAATTCTCCAAATACTCCAGCCATCATATCCAAAGTAATAGTCTCAACAACACATTCGTTTAAACCACTCAGGCTTTAATTTAAAAAAAAAAGGGCAATGGAGCTGATTAAGACTTTAGTGGATCTTGACTTGTGGTAGCCTCATCAGCGAACTTCGCCCTCGCTTCAGTTTCTTTGGCCAAAAGGACTCTAGGCCTTTCATTGCCCATGCACGAACAATAACCACTCTAAAGACAAAGGCAAAACCAAAGGCAGAGACATTACTAGAAGCCTTAAAAAGGTTGTATTGGAGAAAACGAAGGCAATCTCCTATGACCTATCCAATCATGTTCCCAAGCCCAGGTGGAACAGAGGAAATTTCTAGGGGAGGCCATCAAACCCTTTTTTTTTTTTTTGGGGGGGGGGGGGGGGGGGGGGGTTTGATAAAAGAGGTCATCATACGTTTAACAAGAAGGACAACACTTTGGGATTATGGCCATCATATGTTTAACAAGAAGGATAACACTTTGGGATTATGGATTTTCCCTTTAAACACAAAGTTATTTCTTGATCTCCCTTTAAACACCAAATAGCCACCAGTACCCATGCTTGCAAATGGGGATTTTTGAGAGGGATGAATTGGGTGGTCTCCATCCATGCACCTAGACCACCATTCAGCAACACTACCGATAGTTAGATTGTAGGGGTAATAGACCCCACTGCGAGCCGATAATTCATTGTGGGGCTCACACAGATAAACCGGACTGTTCAAGATGAATCCCATCTCCCATATATCTAGAACGCCATGTTTCAATTCAAAAGGAAAGGGTCCCACATATGACTGATCATATGACGGAAGCTGTGATTAACTCCATATCAACAATGTGTTAGGTTGGTGTCTAGTCATGTTTCGGTCATGTGATGAATTGGGCGGTAGGACCCACTTCTTTTGAATTGAAAATTTAGAATCTAGATATAGAGGAGATGTGATTACCTTGAGAAGTTTGGATTATCTTTGTGTGGGCGCCATATTGGAATTCAGGAATTTATTACATAGTGTAGTGCAAAAGCTGCGACAGAGGATTCAGACTCTACTCCACATAGGAAATCTACATGTGGGGAAACACAACTCGCAAAATAGACATTTATATTAGGGTTAGCCTATTCGGGTTTAGATTACAGATGGCTTGGGCCATACAACATTCGCATTAATAATTGGATTGGGTCGGTCGACAAAATAAGCTCCGACCGGTACACAAATAAAATTCCTTACCTGAATGCAGGCCAAACCATTGCTAACCTGGTCCATTTACAACCTTAATGTGTGCAAACAAAGTATTCCTTTTTTTCCCATTTGGTAAAACTTCTTAATTAGTGAACGTGAAGTGAAGCATCATTTAATATACAAGAAATGAAAAGGAGGTCAAATAAAACAGTACTAAATTTCAAAGAGCCCACTTCTTTTTACGAACGAAGTCAAAAGGCTATTCTGTCATCCCCCTAAATCATACAAGTTCATAACATTATCATTAATTTTTGTCATTTAACACCTTTTTATTTGACTTCTTTTTTCTCTCTTGAATTCACCATTCACTTTATAACACTATAAAAGTAAATTATCCAAACAGCCCTGCTAGAATGCGAGCGTCATGGTTACTATTGAAAACGTCACTGAATTCAAACCTGTCCCAAAAGCTTCCAGTATGGGCTGCCATTTCCAAGTAGATCAATAAAATGGGTCAGCTCAGTTTGGATCCATAGTCGTCCTCAACCTAAAGACATGCCCAAATCTGACAGGACTCGCTTTTTGTACATCAACAAGCTTAATTGACTGTAAGTCTGGAACTAGACCCAAGACTTCAGGTTTATATATGATCGATATACGGATTGGGTTTGGGCTGGATTTGTTACTATGGAGGTCAACCCAAGCCAAAACCCGACTTGACCTGACCCACCACCACCCCTGATCCCTAGAAATGGTCAAACGTGTGTGCTCTTGAGTGCACACGTGAAACTTGGTTATTTATATGATTGTGTAACTTGCCACATTATATGATCATGTAACTAAGAAAGGAGAAAAAAACATGGCCTCCCAAGAAGGCTAGTCAAGGACGTGTTGCATATCATCTCTTATTCACTCGAAAGTTGTGAAACAAAAATCCAAACGCCCTCACTTTTTTAGCATACTGCTATATATCCAACAATAGTTGCAATTGTGCAATGATCGATAGGTCAAAATTCACTTGATAACGGCTTCTTATTTGAGTGGTGAGGGTTGTTAGTTTTTATTTGGGTGCTAAGGGTTTGAATCCCGGATACGTCACCTCTTCTTTCCATTTATATGGGCTTCTTTCCCACTTAAATGGGCTGCCTTTCCGTGTGTATGCAGGCCTCTCTCTGAGCTCCCATCCCACTTGGTTGGAGTACCAAAAAAAAGTCAAAATTCACTGTAATCAATATTTTAATTTGCTCATATCCACCTTCATCATGTGAAAGCTCACGATCTAACTTAATATTATAATTTTTCTTTTTTCTCTAGATTGCGCTAATGGTTTACAAGTGATACTTGACAACTCGTTATTCATCTATTTTAGTCATGAGTATTAGACATTAAATTCAATAATTGTCTAGATCATAATATGGGGTTGACGTTGATAAAAAAATTATTGATCTTTGGTCCATTATTTAGAGCCCAAATTCTTTATAAAATTTAAATAAAACCACTAATCTTGGTGGAACCTTTGACATCTAATTAGTATATAAGATCTTTTCGAGCACCTCTATTTAAAGTAACCTGAAATCTTTTATGTAGGGATTAAATTAGATTTAATGTAATCCAGGTTTTGAAGTAAATTGTTAAAAACTCAAAATGTGATAATAAATTAAACCAGTTGTGGTGATTATGAATTTCAAACTTTGAGAGGATTAGGATTCTAGGCTCAATAATCGGCAAGAAAAAATAAGAATAATGGGAGAAGACCCATAGCATAACGCATATCTTATTGGTGATTTGATGAATTATCTTTTTTATGAGTACAACACCAAAGTCCCCTTGTATATTTTTAAAGTTCTATTCTTTATTAAGAGGGAAAAAAGATTGCTGAGAGGCAAAATGAGAAAAAGAAAAGTTGAGATAGGTCAAAAGGATAGGCTCAAGATATATCTATCCATATCTTTTTCCTTATTTAAAGGGAAGGAACAAGTTGAGAGGGGACAATTGACCCCTCTCAACACTATGTAACTCCACCCATGAATGAATTCGTTCTTCTATATCGGCTGCCCATATTATCAATGAGAATAACTTTAGCTGGAATGAATTTTGGCCCAAAGCTAATATAATGCGAGATATTAATTTTGAGTGGTTTGAATCTAGAAAAATAATTTCATCCCTAATATTATTCTTATAGCAAAATTTACCGTACAGTTTGAAAGATTTCATGCAGTAATTCTCAATGATTTTGTCACAATTAAACAACTTGCTTTCAAATACTCACATATTATATCTAATTATTGTTTGAAGATGACTAACTTGGTCAATTGCAATGATCATTATATCAAGCTAAAGATGGATTGATTTTACGTAGTGGAAGACATGCTGCGTGGCCGACACATCTTGTACCGGCAAAACTAAAAGGCCAAACATATACAGAGCCCCACCCCAAGTTAAGAAATGATGATGGAAAGAACAATGACTTCGGAATTCCAAAATCCAGAGTCTGAGCAAGCTTTAGAGTCTCCTGAGGCATCAAATATATACCTGTTGGGGGCCATCACTTGATGATCAGAAACATCAATCTGGTAGGCCCCACTGCGGATAGCATGATATGGAAAGAACCCAGATGGAATATCAGAATTAACAATTAGTTGCCCACAAATGGACGGTTAGCCTCAATGGGCAGCCATGATGAGACCCAAAATCAATATGTATTTATGATATAGTCAATATGTATAGTGTATCGGCTGTGTAAGAGTCATTATATTTTCACCTAAAAGAGTAGAATCAGAGCCTACATTTATTGAAATGTTTCCACTTGTAGTGGCCCTTGCTGATGTAGATTCAACTTATTCCACTTGTAGTGGCCCTTGCTGATGTAGATTCAACTTACTTCATATTGGGTGTACAATCTTAAAAAAAAAAAAAAAAAAAAAAAACTTCTATGCTTAGTTTAATCTGAAACAAAAACAAAATCCTCCTTTATGTTGTCAATGGTGTTTATATCGTTCCAACCAAAAGATGCTGTAGAACTTTCAAATCTCAGCCACAGATTACTTCCTTTCCACCAACACACATATAGAACAAGGATGTGAGCCCCCTTTTCATAGCTTTGGACATACCCTTTAGAGTGGGCTACGATTGGCACGGCCCCATAGGCTGGTTTTTCACTAATATGGGGTCATATTGGGAATCTGTTGGATGCTTGGTCATAGTCTTGGCTAATTCTGGACCTTTTAGTTCCTTGGGCCTTTTCTTTTCTGGAATTCATGGAATGCTTTTGGTCATAGTCTTGGCTAATTCTGGACCTTTTAGTTCCTTGGCCTTTTCTTTTCTAGAATTCATGGAACGCTTTTATGATATAGTGGAATTTCTTAATACTCTTTTGTATTTGAACATCCAAAAATCACACAGTAAAGCGAAGGGGCTGAAATTCTTAGGATTTCAAAAGTTATTTGATATCTTTTAGATGGCTGAAATTTTAACATGTTTGTGAGGAAACATTGCTTTTGCAAATATCATGAAATGAGAAATCACATCATGGTTAAAAAACTCTAACAGAAATTTTAATAAAGATTCAGGCCACCATATGATAAGAATGATCTATGTAGTTAAAACTTTGGACGTTGTCTATTTGGTCATTTTCATCTGCATGATAGAAGTGTGAATAGAGAGCATCATGCCAAATGCCAATGCCAAGCATTGAGATTGCTTAAAACCAATTTGTATTGAAACATATCCAATGATTATTATCAAGGTGTACGGGCCCATATTTAAAACCATTGGCTCTTTTGATCAATGGTCAGACTCCTTGGTTGGCCTTATCAAACTTTACACTTGATAAGGCTGAGGGCCATTATGGTTCCACAAAAAAGGGTGGGGTTTCAACAATCAACTGTTTGACCAACTTCTCACACCCTCACTAACACCACTGCCTTTCCTTGCACGAAGTGGCAACTGACTGGAGGAGGTTATGATTTGCATCATTTCAGAAATGGGTATGTCAAAAGAAGCTTTTAAGCTGTTAGGGAGAGAGATGGTGACAGATGATATTATCTTAATTCCAGTCAAATCTTGGTCAAAGTTGGGAGATCAGTGGGGCCCCCTAAAAGAGCCGAAAGTCACATGACAACCATCATTGAAAGCCCAATGGGGTTAGAGAGTTGGACATGAAATGACTAGATTTGACTTGAATCTCAGACAGACACACACCCCACGGTTCAGAAAATCTTTCTTATATGTCTCTGTGCATTGCATGACAGTAAAAACACTCCACTTGACAGGGGATTTTGTTTTTATTCACCATTGTAAGCAATGGTTTTAATTTTTTACCTTGCGTTAATGTGTAAAGACATCTGTTGATGCCATCAAACCAAAAGAAAGGCTGACAAAAAGGGTGAATAGCATGGACAGATCCACGTTACCCCAGGCGCCAAAAAATTTGATTCCCAAATTTGGAACCATATATTTAGTACCTTATACAAATTCCAGGAATATCACCCAGTTCACAACTTCTTGCGCACATGGTGTTTTTTCTTCAAAATTCTCTCATCCTAATTTATATTACAGGTAAAAGTTGATGTTAGATAGGCAGTGAGCTGCATAAGAATTTTAAGTTTTGGTCAAATCTTTTATATTTGTAAATTGCATTGAATTCATTAGATTTCATATAAAGTTCTAGTTTTTTGTTTATTATATTTAAATACATGTTTAATCATTCTGGATACAGTATTCTATAAATACCCTCTTTTTAGAAGAGATGAGATTTTATTTTTAACCAAAAAAAAAAAAAAAAAAGTTCAGCAAAACCTATATTCTGATATCTCGATGCATATTTTGTACATTGGTTATATACCAACACGGTTCCATTTTTCGGCAAAAGAAGTGAAAGAGTAGACTGTATTGGCAAATATTGAACCATATCAGTCTGTGTTGGTAATAGTAGTAGTGTATTAAGATATAGGTATGAATTCAGTATCGGGCTGATACTTTGTATTCTTTTGTTCAGAAATTGTTTTTTTTTTTCTTCCATACACAAGATATAATATTAGTCTATGTTCAAAATCATATTACAGAGATTGATCACATGCCTGGCTAGGCCACGAGTTATCATCTAACGTCTATTCATATGAGCCAAACCCTTTGCAACCCTCCTAATTAAGAAACCCCGTCTCTCATTTGGTTGCCCATGATAATGTCCTCTTCCCAAATGTCGTGGGCAATCTCTTCTTAGCTGTATGGGTGAGCATAGGTCCCAACCCCTTTGTCTGAATTTAAAAAAAAAAAAAAAAGCTAATTTGTTTCTTAATATTAGAACCCACAAGCTAAGGTGAGTTTGTATTTAGAGAAATGCTATGGAGACAGAATGGGGGCATGACTGGGAGCTAGATTTGAATATGAATGACATCTTTGACCCTCAAAAGTCTTTTACTCAATCTCACTCAAGCACTCAAATGTCATTTCAACTTCTCATTTTCAAAAATCGGGCTCCCAGTAATGCCCCCATTCGGTCTCCATAGCATTTCTCTTGTATTTAACAAAAAAAAGCTAAGGTGATTTTGTATGGATGGCATTTAATGATAAGAACCAAGAACATCTCATTGACAGTCTCTATCACCTATCATGCAGCCATGAAGATCCCATCAATGCATGTATAAGTCACAGGCAGGATACCTTCGGAATCAAATGCCATCATATATCATAAGATGAAAATTCACCAGATCGATTGTCATATGGCTGTTCGAAATATTTCAAAGATATAAATGATTTTCTAAAAATATTGAGATATGGTAAAACAAAAGTTCATTTTGAAAAATAAACATAATTTTTGAAAATTAACAAAGTTAGAAAACGAAAAAAAAAAAAAAAAAAAGAGGAAATCAAAATATTAATGGTATACACCATAAAAATTTTGTAATACATATTTAAAAAATCATTCTTAATGGTGATTAACTTTGTTTTTTATTATCTAAAATTTATTATTTTTTGAAAAAATCTCTACAAAATCCCAATACTACTAAAAAAATCTTGGAAATATCTTAACATTTGAATAGATGATAATTCCCCAAGAACAATATTTTTGATTCTGGCTGTTTGGATCGGACGTCGATCACATGGGCCCTCCTATGCATTGGGATCCATTCAATTAAAAGCATGTACAACCTCGTTTGCTACCATTTCCTGAAAAATGACTTAACAAAAGAAGATGAAAGACACATGCCCACAGTGTCTAATACAGAGGGACATGCAAGGAATCTCCTACACAGGGACTCGCTCTTCATTTTGATTACACATGAGCTACGGATTTAAATACAAATGCAAATAGAAAAGGATTCTTGTCTCATTGTCCGGATACATAAATCTTGTCAGTGAAGAGTGAAAGAACATAACCCTCACTTGGTTTTTTTGACCTTTTTTCCTTTTTCTCAGTCAGTACTCAGACTTAGTCCAGCTCCTGTGGAATGTCACTTCCACACCATCTATCATCTCTTCATGCAACTTGACAAAATGTGCACATGTAAACTAACCTGTGCTCCACCCTTCAACCTCATCATTCTCGTTCTCCTCAATCTCTCCTCCTGTAGTTATCACTCCATGCCAAAGATGGGTGTCTGGAGAACTGTTAGACTAGGCTTTGCAGGTTGGAATGAATGAATAGATGTTGTGGCCCAGCTCCCATAACTAGAACTATCGTTGCCACTCTCTGCCACAGTAGTAGCAGGACCAGGAGCAGCAACTGTAACACATGGGTTCTGCTGTTGAAAGATCCCACCTTTCAAAAATGACCCATTGCCTTGATTGATGGTGGGACACGTTGAAAAATCTATGTTATTGTTGTAGTTGGAGAGGCAGTGAAGATTGGAACTGTTTGGGGGGGATTGGATCAATGTGGATTTGTTCTTGGCATGTGACTGAGACGGGCCTTGCAATGCTAGAAGGGACCAGTAGTCTTGAGGGTCTGGTTTGATGGGCTGAGAGAAGGTGAGAGTGGACGGTTGGGATGCCATGGATAGGTCTGTTTGCTTTGACTCCGAGCTCTTATTGTCTGAAGAGGATGAATCGGACGGTCTGGATTTGCCCGATATGCCTCCGATGGGAAGATTGCTATAGGCGATACTCTTGACATCATAACGGCTCATGTCAAAGTTGGTCACTGCATTTAACCCCCTGAATTTAATGGCTGCGATGTCGTATGCCTCTGCGGCTTCCTCTTGAGTGCCTTCACATAAACCATCACTCAAATATAAAATAGCATATAAATATAAGCACAACTTGGATTTAGTTAAAATTTACATGATTCTACAATCTGCCTATATCATTTTATAAAAAAAAAAAAATCTTATTATTCCTTAAAACAAAGAGTTAAAATTCTAAATAAAAGTTTATACAGGTACATTTTTTTAGACCAAAACCAACTCTAAGATAATATTTACATTTGATACAAGTTTAAAGAAATGCCCTTGGCCATGCTCCCAGACCTGTGACTTAAATAAATTAAATACACTATCACAACAATTTATAACTCGCAGGTTCATCATCATCATCTAAGCATTATCCAATCTATCATCATTCTTATGGACATGGCCCCACACATGAACCACCACAACAAAAGATGCAGTACACCTGTCAACACTATATACGCAATGTACGGACGATTATCATGTGATGATGATCAAACGGACGGTACAAAATCGACCACACACCATGCATTGACAGTCTATCATGCAGCAAATGATGATGGTTTGTTTAGCACAACTATGATTATTATCCAAATAAACAGGAGATTTTAGACTTACTGAAGGTTCCCAAGTATAGATCCTTGTTGCCTGCTACTCTTCCTATCCTCGCCTGCCATCGCCCATGTTGATGGTGCCTGCGAACACACTTCAAATCAGAAACAAAAATTCCATTTCACAGCAGCATTTTCTGACATTGACCACACTATCAAACCAACCGTTGGTGCATCATTCATACCTTGTAACTCCTCTATAAATTGAGGCACCTCTGGAAAACCCGCTACTCTTCCTGTAAATCAAAATCCATGAAATATAAGAATAACCCATTTCATTTCAAGTCAGGTCCTATGTAATGCATTCAAAGAAAGAGAACACTTCATTTACCTTCTGAGAGATGCCACAAACTCTTGCCTGGTCATGTCCTTCATCTCCTCCAACTCTTTCTCATAGTTAGAGATCTACAAAGAGAATAGAAATGCGGTTACACTTACACCACTCTTTCAACATATAAGATCTCTTTTGTTTGGTGAAGAAGATAATGGAATCTGACCCACTTACGGGGAAGTTGGTGGTGGTGGTTGGACCCCAATACTTCAAAGCTGCAAGATCATAAGCTCTCGCTGCTTTCTCTTCCTTATCATACCCACCTTGTAAAAACAAATCCATACACTACATCAACAACATACAAAAAAAAAAGACAAATATTTTAAAGAACATCCAATCGATTGTTCAATCAAAGGAATTGAAAGCTCACCCAAATACACTGAAATGATAATGGGTTTTTGATTTCCATGGCAGCAATCATAGAAGAGCAAAAACAACAACGTCAGATAAACGCAACGTGCGTATGTTAGCAAAAACACGGTTGGAGGAACTAAAGTGCGCCGGGAGCGAGCGTGCTAAAATGCGCTCACCTTGTCTTCCTTTCCGGCTCTGACCCTCTCGCCTGCAGCTGTTGTCCCACAGGTGCGCCTCATAACGACCCGTCCATCTATGCCTGCGAAATTACGAAAATGCCATCAGGATTTCTGGTTTCCAGTTCTGCCCTCGACCCGTTCAGATAATTACCGACCTGGTGACCCCTCTGTAGATGGACGTCCTCTGCCCAAACGAATCCGCCCCCTTCTTCCCACCCCCCGCCTCCGCCGCCACCACCCCCTTCACCCCGTCCGCCGTCAACCCACGCAAGAATCCGGCGGCAATCGTCTTCAGCTCGGAGTCATCATAGATCCCTCCAGAGTCGGATTCCGTCGCCGCCACCCCGAACCTCCCCACCGCGGCGTTTCCTCCTCCGAGGAAGTCCTCCAGCTTCGGCCCCATGCAGAGCATGGAGAGCCCTCCGTCTCCGCCGGAGTCGTTTTCGAGCCTCTCAGCTGTTCCTGTAGTAAAAGCAGCAATGCAAGTGCAAAACGGTCAGAGTAGTCCTTTTGTTTGTAGTAATTAGAGGAATACTTATGATTAGATGCTAATCAGGGATTAGGGGGTGGTAAGTAACCATGATTAGAGGTGAAGGCTTCGAAGAGGCAGAGATTAGAGGAATCATTGGTGGGTTGGTTTGAGAGAGAGAAGGAGAGCCAACTCTGCTGTGAAGAGTCCATGTTCGAGAGAGAGAGAGAGAGAGAGAGAGAGAGAGAGAGAATAGGGGTATTTTGGGAATGAGTGAGAAATGTGAGAGATGGAGGAGGAGAGGGGAGGGAGATATAGAGAGAAAAGGGCGCGAAGAACGAGGATTGGAAAGGATGGGAATTTTTAAATGAGAAAGAATGTGAGGGTGGTCAGGTGGAGTACGTTGAATCTTGGTCCCGCATGTGGTCAAGGGGACGTGGGAATGGTAGTCAAAATGGATACCGTTATGATTTTGATCTGCAATCTAGGTCAATCTGGGTCTGCCACGTGTTGGGATTTTCTTCGTTTGGCCGATGATGCACATGATTCATTCATCCAAGAATGTGAGGTCAATTTCATGGATTGGATTGGAGAATTAGGGGTTGTGGGTCTGTTGGTGATATCGTGGATTCATAAGACTAGGCTGCGCCCATCTTTGATAATGGACAATGGACAGCTCCTTGACAATTTTGCGGCTAGTTTGTATCTTTTAGACTTTACAGATAAGGCTAGCTGGTAGGTCTTTGTGCTTTCATAGAAATCTTTCCCTGTCTATTTTGAACTACCATATTTCATTTGATTAGCCAAAGATACACTTACTCATCTTCAATATGGTGGACGTCACGTCCTATTTGCTTGGATTACATATTTTTGGTCTCTCCTCAACTTTACTATAACTCCATACTCAAATATTCCAAGTAATAATTGGGTAAACAGAAAAAAAAAAGTTTCTATGCAAATTCATAGCCTGTCAGGAAATAAAAAAGGTGAGAGAGGAGAGGACGTAAATGAAGATTTCAAAAATAGTTTTAAAGAAATGAGATCTATCTAACTATTTCAATCAACATATATCAAGACAGAGGAATAAGATTCATGTAATCGGCGCAATATGGCGCAATATAAGCTTTGATGTAGCCGGCACAATATAATTGGAACAAGACTTGATAATGATGACCATGACTCCTTCCTAAATTAGCATGTCGTTCTTCATTACTTCACCTAATTGTTGAGCAACTCCTAGAAATTGTTAGGTTATAATAATTGATATTTTGACTGTAGTAAGATAAATAAATAAATAAATAAAGATAAGAAAATAAAAGGAAAGGTTGCCTCCTAAATAAAGGTTATTCATCAAATGCATGGGCTCTTATTTACCATTAGTGACCCAAGATAGATAAAGATCATATTGGATTTGAATTCTAATAAGATTCCTTTCATTCCTTAGACCTTATGATGGTGAATAGAATATGGATTTCATCTTATCTAAAGAAAGCTTGCTCTATCCGTTGTTTCAAACCATTTATTATAAAACTATAAAATGCATGCACACATATGAACGGCCTATAAAGATCATCAAGCAGGGACGTCAATGACATCAAGACACCATTGATTGATCAGGTGATGACAACCGCGCGACCATTCATCTTAAATGCCTTGCCCAAGAGCATCATAAAGTTGGCTTCTTTAGTTAAATGAAAATGAGAGTTGGAAGGAGGGCTGCAGGTGGACTCTTCTCATGGGCTGAAGATGCGGTCTTGTAGTGTTCTCACCGCTACAAAACTCAGAAGATGAGATGGAGAGTGAGATAGAGACAGAGACTGAGAACTCACTAGTGAGGAAGATGAGAGAACACGTGCACACGTCAAACGGGCTCTTATCATTTGGCAGCCGTTCCAGCATAGGGAGAAGAAGTCCACACGTGGCTGCATATGTTGCGGAGTGGGTGGCAGGTGGGGACATGCCCGAGAAGATGCGTGCCTCGTGCGCCCCATGTTAGTGGACCGCACCCACTAATCACTATCATCACTTGGCCTTCATGTGCACCTAACAGGGATGGAGCTAGCTTTGGGTCCGGTAAAAAATGGGTCGGGCAGGGGTCTACATTTTAAACTCCAGTTCATATTCGATCCGCTTAAAACGGGTTTAATTATAAAGTGCTAAGGTATTAAATCGTCAAACCATTCAATGTTTATATGTGCAGGTCAATACTAATGGGGTTCATTTATTTATGTGAAGTGGGCGAATCTTATCCCAACCCGCTTAAATGCAGGTCATATTTATATAACCTATGTCCACCCATTTTCATTGTGGATTTCTTCAGTTGATTAGATTTGAGAGCCTCGTGCTTCTTGTGTTGTTAATGGATCCTCCTTATAATGATCGCGGACACCATCAAGCCAAAGCTCCTCCCACATACACAAGCCTTGTTTTTTACTGTTTAAGTATACCTCAAAGCTAGCTGATTAAAACCATTCAAACCAATTGTCTAGGCTCGCAAGCCCATTAATTAGAGGTTCGATGCTTAAATCAACAAGACAACTGACGGGCTGACTGATCTAAGATGTTGTATAATTTGCAAGGAATTGTTTTATAATCCATCCATACGTTACATATGCTATATATATACTGGCATGATATGTACTAACTTAAAAGGTTTTTTAGTGAACCCAGACAGAGACTCAATTTGGTATCGTTAATTATACATTTGCTGATACGTGCAGATATAAAGTCTCATACCCAAGGATGAAAATAGCGGTAGCGGCGGGCGTAGCGGCCCACCGCCAAACCTCTACGAAGCGGGCGATACGTAGCATAGCGGGGATACGTAGCGGCGTAGCGGTGCGATTTGAAAAAATCGCCAAAAAAATATGAAAAAATTCCAGAAAATCCAGAAAATTGTAAAATGAAAGAAAATGTGGTTATTTTGCAAAAGTAAGTAAGAAAAGTGGGCGTAGCGGTGCTCTCAAGATATGAGGTCCTGTATCGCTGTATAAATAGAAAATAATAGTAATGATTAGTTTTTTCACATGTATT
Source organism: Persea americana (assembly GCA_029852735.1). Taxonomy (NCBI): domain Eukaryota; kingdom Viridiplantae; phylum Streptophyta; class Magnoliopsida; order Laurales; family Lauraceae; genus Persea; species Persea americana. The sequence continues at coordinate 5,790,660 of CM056812.1, forward strand.
CATGTTTCTTAGTCATGCTAACCTAGAAAGTAATGTAAAGCTTGTAAAAAAAAAATTAGAACATGAAATAAAGGCATAAGACTTAAGAGTTAGGTCATTACTCATTACTCATTAGAACATTGAACAATCAAATATCAATACTTCAACATTCAAGGTTCAAATTCAATGAAGTGAATGAACTATGAAGTGATCAACATTCAACATTCAACAATCAACACCAATTTAGAAATGACAAAGAGTAGAGACTAGAGAGTTAGTGAAGGAAATAGGAATACCTTAATCACCACCAAAAGGAATGTCTACCAAGATTCAAGGCGCCATGGTCATCCTCATCCCCATCATTGTTATCATTTCTGTTGGCACCATATTGAATTTGATATTGATGAGAATTGGGATCAACAAATTCAAACAAGGCGGCCGCATCATAGGAACTTACAGGAGGTGGAGGTGGATTTCTTTGCATTTCACCATAGTCACCATATGGTCCATATCCATATGAGTAGGACCCTGAAGTTGAAGACTCTTCTTCTCCTTGTTGTGCTTGACCATATGGAAAATATTGTGAGAGTCCTTGTCCACCGTACCTAGGGTCCCACGAATTAGTCCATGATGCTACTTGTTGTCCACCAACATCTCCACCCATATTTCTATGCTCACTACTACCTCCAGCCCCAGGCGGTGAGTCTCTTCGGCGTCGTTGATAACCACGGCTTGGATCAAATCTTCCAGATGGAGGTAACTCATGTACTTCCTCTACAGGAATGTCATCGTCTTCATCATGTTAATAGTATTCACTAGTACCACCTGTCCCACTGTCTCCTCCTCCAGTTCCCCCATGGCTACTCGAAGAGACGGTGGCGGAACTAGCTTTCTCAGAAGGTCCAATATGAGCAGATTCTTTCTCACTCCTCCTAGTCCTACTGGTACCTTCTCCTTGAGGTGGCTGACCTCCTGCAGGTGCCTCACCCATATCCTCATCTATCAACTCTTGAACCGTTCCCTGAAAAGCCGGATCTGAATCTAGCAGTGGATCCTCTATCTCGGCTAGCCATGGGAGTAAGGGATCGTCATCTCTGAATATGTGATCCAAATTAAAAGGACAATAAGCAGGATCATCCCTTGCCCTTCTCTCCCTAGTTCTGTTTCTCAACTTCAGATTGTAATGACAGTATACAAGCTTGTTGAGTTTGTGCATGGTAAGCCGATTTCTGGCCTTCGTGTGGATCAAGGAGAAAGTGCTCCAATTTCTCTCACAGTTGGAAGATGTTGTAGTCTGACTAAGGATGCGAACAGCCGCTTTCCTTAGATGTGGAGCACTCTCTCCATAATTCATCCACCAATCAGCTGAAATGCAAAAAATAAATAAAGAAAATTAGATATTCGTAACCCTCAAATCCTTCTAATCAATTAAGATATAAAGATCAAGACTATTGGGTGGGTTCTTTTGTTCATAGTCATACTAGGTGGCATCCTTCCAATCGATCGTTGCACAAGAGGGTCAGCAAAGGTTCCTCTCCTTTGTGTATATATAGATATCTACGATGCGAAAATTAAAAATAAATCAGTAAACCCCTACTGCATGTATGGCAATTGGCACTTAGCAGCATAATTAAATTCTCTTAAGTAACCACCCACTCACCTCTTGTATGGCATCAATTTGATCATCTAAGTTTAACAATCTCTTTAATACCTCCCGTAATCCTACGCGCAAGTCTGTATCTATTGCTTCGATATGTAGTTCGACATTGCGGTAATAGAATTCGGGATTTAAAAAATAACCTACATTAAAAATATGCAGAATGTACTGTGAGCAAACAAGATAATAAATACATTAGTTAGGAAAATAAAAGGTATTAAAGATATATATTAATTACCTGCAGCATGCAATGGATGGTGCAACTGATCGTTCCAACGGGCATCAATAATTTTGATATATTTATCGTGATATTTAACATTTTCCATAATGGCTTGCTTTGCCCGATCCATTGCCTCATATATAAAGCCCATTGTCGGCTTGTCATCACCATCTATAAGCCTCAACACTTTAACTAAAGGCTCAAAAACCTTTAATACCTTCCTCACTTTCTTCCAAAATTTATTGTCTCTCATAAGGTTTGGGACTTCAAACCCCGGACCACTAGTTGCATTGCCCCATTTTGAAAGAAGTCATTCTTTTGATGTTTGCATCTGAATAAGCTATGTTCTAAACCTTACAAGGCTTTCCATAGCTAGAAAATGGGTTGCAAACCTAGTTAATCCTGGACGCACCAAGGCATGGTTATTTGTGTATCTTTTCATCAAGCCTAACACCCATGAATGATCATATATAAATCTTGTAATTCCTCTACATGCCTTGATCAGTGAAGCCACTTTTGTCTTCCTTCCAATTTCTTCCAAGATGAGATCTATGCAGTGTGCTGCACATGGGGTCCAGAATAAATGGGTCCTCTTGTCCATTAATAACTGACCTGCCTTCTTGAAATTGGCGCCATTGTCTATAACAATCTGTACAATGTGCTCCTCTCCCACACTTTCTACAACTCTATCCATAAGAGTGTATATATATGTGGCCGTCCGTCTATGTTCAGTTGCATCAACGGACTTCACAAACACGGTCCCAGCAACTGAATACACCAAAAAGTTTATTAATTGTGTTTGGGTGCCGCTGGTCCACCCGTCACACATGATGGTAACACCATTTTGTTGCCACATGGGCTTAAACTGTTCCACCCAAGCTTTTATTTCTCTATATTCTTCTTCAAGGTATTTAGTGCCCACATCATATACGGAGGGCGCCTGTATACCCCTCCCGGCTTCGGCGGCAACATCAAGAATAGTCTGGAAATATGGAGAATCTACTGCTGTAGGTGGTATGTTCTTATGAATTAGCCATTTTGCTGTAGCTTTGGCTAACCTATCTCTTGCAGCCTTCATTACCCCTTTCATAACACTCGATATTTTTGGTTGTTTATCTCCCTCTTTTCTATGTGCTAGAGGATCAACAGGGGGAGGAACTGCTCTTCTAGTAGAGATAATTTCTACATCAACATCCCATTCCCGGGTGCTAAATGCCCTACGCATGGCCCCCGCAATGCCCTTGCCCTTGCTTGGCTGCTGTGGCACAGTAGATGAGCCCCCTGCATCATAATATTTGCTTGCAGCAAATGCACGACGTTCCTGTTCTTCTTGTTGACTCATGATGGACTCTCGGCGTGCAGCCTCCATCTGTGCATCTTCCTATTCATCCCCAAATACTTCATAACGGGCAGTATCAACATCTTGCCGCCTCTTTTCTTTTATCTCTACTTTTCTAGCTTTGTTTTGGCCAACCAAAGCTTTCATTTGTTCCCTGACTTCCCTTGGTACTTCAGTACAACCAGCAACATTGCCAGAAATGTGGCCCAAGTGGTGCTTGAATCTTGTAATGCCCCCATTGGTCACTTTCCCACAAAATTTGCATTTGATTTTCAACCTGTTATTATCAACTGCCTCACCAAAGCTCCATGTGGGATCAATATCACGAGGCATTTTAAGTTATCAATAGAAGACTGAATACCTGGCTATAAATAATTAAATATAAACAAGTAGTATGTTAAAAATTAAAAAAACAAATAAACATGTTAGAGGAAACATATATCTAATGCTTAGGAATCATTCTCTTGACATTTAAATGGTATTTCATTACTTAAATTACAATTCTTTTTCAAAAATTTTAAAAATCCGAAAATAAGAAAATAAAATAGAATTAGGAAATGACAAACATATGTTGGATTGATCTATGCCAAACATAGATATAACATTTAGGAGCATTTTTCAATACATTTGATTGGCATTCCATTATTAAAAATAATTTTTTTTCCAAAAAATAACAAAAATCCGAAATTAAAAAATTTAAAAAGTAAAAAAAACAAGCAATATATGTTGGAATAATCTATGGAAAACATAAATCTCAAATCAAGGAACCATTTTCAAGACATTTGATTGGTATTCAAATATTAAAAATTATTCTTTTTTCAAAAAATAAATAAATCCGAAAATAAAAAATAGAGAAAAATCAATAAACATTCAAAATGTGATGGATTGATCTATGTGAAACATAGATCTATCATTTAGAATGCATTTCCAAGAGGTTTCATGGGTTGTCCATGAGTATTCACATTTTTTTTTTCAAAAAATAAATAAATCCGAAAATAAAAAAAAGAGAAAAATCAATAAACGTTCAAAATGTGATGGATTGATCTATGTGAAACATAGATCTATCATTTAGAATGCATTCCCAAGTAGTTTTATGGGTTGTCCATGAGTATTCACATTTTTTTTTTCAAAAATTAAATAAATCCGAAAATAAAGAAAAGAGAAAAATCAATAAATGTTCAAAATGTGATGGATTGATCTATGTGAAACATAGATCTATCATTTAGAATGCATTTTCAAGTGGTTTCATGGGTTGTCCATGAGTATTCACATTTTTTTTTTCAAAAAATAAATAAATCCTAAAATAAAAAAAAGAGAAAAATCAATAAACGTTCAAAATGTGATGGAGTGATCTATGTGAAACATAGATCTATCATTTAGAATGCATTTCCAAGTGGTTTCATGGGTTGTCCATGAGTATTCACATTTTTTTTTCAAAAAATAAATAAATCCAAAAATAAAAAATAGAGAAAAATCAATAAACGTTCAAAATGTGATGGATTGATCTATGTGAAACATAGATCTATCATTTAGAATGCATTTCCAAGTGGCTTCAAGGGTTGTCCATGAGTATTCACATTTTTTTTTTCAAAAAATTAATAAATCCGAAAATAAAAAATAGCAAAAAAAATAAAAAAAACAAAAAATATGTGTGCATCATCAAAGGAAAACATAGATCTAACAATATTACAAGACAATGAAGCATTTATAGTAGTTAGAAAGAGATTATTTGAATGTGATCTCAAATGTCAACTTACTAAAAAAAATCTAAAAGAAAAAAGTACATACCTAGAATCTTGATTACCTTGTTTTGATGTTTGTTTGTCACTTTGTTGTGGTCCTTGTGGATTTTGTGGGCCTAAAATTGTAAAATCTTGAAACTACAGCACTTTGGGAGGTTTCACCGCAAGGAGAAGATGTAAAAAGTGAGAGAAGTGAACAAGTGAAGGGGAAAGTGAGCAAGAGAGACGAATTGGGGGGGTTTTAAAACCCCCCGCTACGTGGCGGCCGCCACGTTGCGTGGCGGTATGTATCGGCCGCTACGCATGCGTAGCGGCCGATACGGCAAGTTTGCCGATAAATGAATAATAGCGTGGCGGCCCCGATATAACGGCCGCTACGATATTTTGATCTATGCTCATACCCATATGGATAGAGAGCTATGGTTGCCAGCAGTAAAATGTATTCTACAAGTTTACTTTTGTAGTAACAACCACTTCCCTGATCAAACTCTCAAACAAAGAAATTGAAGATTATCGCTTATTCCTTGTTCATTAAGCCCTTGCGTATGCAATACACAAAACCGCCCAAAGCTACAACGCATATACTCAAGTGGTGCTTCTTTGAGGGTTTATGAGCCACATGGACCTATGCATGCCAGTCTCCATCTATACGTAAACTCCAACCAACCTGCACCATGCCAGTCTCGGTAAAGGAATTCGATTCTGTAAACATCTATACGTAAACTCCAACCAACCTGCACCATGCCAGTCTCCATGCGGACCGGGAGTCAGTTCAAAATCTCAGTAGCCTTCAAGGACGTCCGTAGAATTGGTGGCCCGCTCCACCTGGAGGACGGTCAGCAGTCAAAACTAGCTGTTCCTTGATTTCTTTACGTAATCGATTCCATATATCACATGCAGAGAGGCACATGACAAAAACTTCCTTTCACATAGATGCAATGTTCCTTAGTAAGAAATAAAAAGAACAACCAGCGAAAGCAGGTGGCCAAGTGGCATAATAAATGTCGAGATGGCAGATTATATTACAGATATATAAATATATATATATATATGGGAGATGCTCCTGTGAGAGGCACTCTCACCAAATTGGTGAGAGAGATTGGTGGGGGCCCTCACTTCTATATCCACTCTCACCAATTTAAATGAGAGGACCCCCCAACTTAAATGTGAGAGCCCCCACACATCTCTCACCAACTTGGTGAGAGTGCCTCTCATAGGAGCATCTTCCTCTCTCTATATATATAAATTTATTAAAATATTATTGATGGGGTCATTACTTTGGTGCAATGGTAAAGGTCTCGGGTGTCAAACATGATAGTGCATTTATGAAATTAGAAAAGATATATAATAAAGTGGGTTTATTAGAGTTTAACAATATATTAAAAAAGAAAGTTTCATCAACTACTGCTAAGGTCTAATTATTTGTGAGATGCAATCTAGGATGACCATGGTTATAACTCAATGCCCATTTATATTCTAAATTGAACATATTTATGGTAGCGAAGTATGGTCGGTAGTGTGATGAGAATGTAATTTACTGAGTCTTTTCCGGCTTCACTGCGCATGATTCCTTTGGTTGATGTTGTTGTTTTCTCTTGCTTCTTCAATAGAAGTTTTACCCTCTAATCAAAAAAATAAAATTAAGTGGATCGTTCATTGTTGTTACCTGAAGGCCACATCAAGTTAACATATAGATGTGCAACGGTGGAGCCGGAATTTTCGTTTGGATGACGCGGCATATGGTCAATTGTAAAGTTCAATAATATAATCGAGACTTTTAAGTTTATCTAAAACGTTTCTTAAGCGCACCCGCATGCCAACACTTGGGTCGGTTCCCATTTAGATGTGAGACCCATATTATAGGGCCTGTCTTTGTCTTGTGGACCACATCAAATCATACATACCCGATGAGTGTAAAATTGTAAATGCTCGATCCTCTATTATATCTTTTCGTAATCCCAAATTTATTGGGTAATCTGACCCGTTTGCAAACCTTAATCGACCCACATCTAACCAGCAACTTGATAGGATTCAAGGACTCTGACGTGTACCTAAGTGTAAGGTCGGTAAGAGGTTGTGCCTACCGGCCCTACCCTCTCTTTCAACCCGACCCATTTGTCATATCTATTTAGCTGTGTGTGAAGGGAGCATAATGATTACAAGTGGGGCCCCTTATTGTGAAAACAGAAAAGTGTACGTTTAGTTTCTCAGAATGTTATTAATTAAAGCCCATAACATCTCTAGATTCGTGTGTTTATTAAAGCATGGCCCACCAATTTAAATGGTTCGAAAGACATGCACTGTTATGACATGGATAGGCAATTAGGCAGGAACAGTGAATACACCTGTTTGCTCATTTCAGTACAAAATCTTTCAATTTCATCATATAATTACTTCCACGTCTAAACCTGAAAGGGAATAATAGGATTGATTTCCTGTTGGTAAATGCTAAAAATCGAGAAAGTTACAAGTTTCAACTTTCAAAGGTGCTGCCTTATACAGTAAGGAAAGAAAAGAGTAGTCTTAAAGCCTTAAAAGCCGGAGGGTAAGAAGAGAGGAGAGGTAGCTTTTACTTTACAGAGGGAGAGTTGGAAAAGGAGGAGTAATAACCAAACCATGCTCTCATTAAAATGGCTGCTTTTCCCCATTTATGTAAGCAAGGTGGGGAGCGAGATTGGGAGAGAACGGCGGTCTTGCCACCATTGGTGGCATGCATGGTCAACAGTCAAACAAAAAACACCTCCTCTCCTTTAATAGTAATAATATAGATCCCATCAAATCAAAGCTCTGCTGTGTTCTGCAACAACAGAATCAAATCATTCGTTCCCACGTTCGCGTTGCCTTATAATATTATCATCTGTTAAATTAGTGGATGTGGGGTTTCATTGTCATCTAGCTAGATACTGAAGAATTGCAGATACAAGGAATCATCGGGTCATGAGCATTGTCATGTATGTATCATGGCAATTGGTGGAGGGCAGTCTGTGAGGAGGTTGGATTAATGACATAGGAATATCGAGAACTACTAAAATTTGTATCTCTCGTGAAAGTTGTGTCTAAAATTTAGGGGGTGTACCGCCTTTGATGATAGTTCAATGGAAAGGAGAAAAAATTTTGTCATGAGAGAAGGTTGATTTCGATGGGTGGAGTGAATTGAATTAAATCTATATGTATGCGCCACGTTTTTAACACTTAAACTGCGGATGGTGATTTTAACCCATTTCTACTTCAGTAGAACTAGATTTGTTTTCATTGGATTTTCAGACTGTGAAAAATGCTATCAAGCTGATGATCAAATGGTTATTTTTAGTAAGTCATAATTTTAAATATAACATGACCCACTTTATGGGGATCCACAACTTACATTTGTTGAGCCATTGGTTTAGATCTAATCTTTCTGATAATATTGAAGGAAAATATTGGGAATCAAACAAATAAGTGGCGACAATTTGAATGATTGGTTTGGTCATGCATTACGGAACCACCATTCTGGAGGAGGATTCAGATCTTCGAAAACGCAATCATGTATTAAGGGATTCATTTTTATAATGATCACCTGCCCGATCCATCGGTGATAATCTAACTGAAACGTAGACCTACATTGGTAAACATAAGTGGATGCATTATCTGAGTGGTAACAGATTCTTGAAAAGTGAACTAAACAAAAGTGGATGCATTATCTGAGTGGTACAGATTCTTGAAAGGTGAACTAAGGTGGACTCCTATAATTTGAGCTCACTGGACCTTACTCCTGGATTTCCCTTCTTATTCAAACGCAGTATGATTTCCTAGAATGTTTTCAATTGAGGTGATATTTCAAGATTTTGTTATATCCTGGGACTTTTAATAGAACAAGACCCCCCAAAAGTCTTTACTTCATAAAAGAAATACATCCCCCTATGAGCTTCCTTCCCACTATGCATGCTTGAAATCTTTAATGGGATGAAATGTATTTAGCCCTTTGGTAAGTGGGGCCTAATACCGATTTGTATCATATTAATTATTTTAGCGCACTATATGATTAGATCTAATGATTGTAGTCGTATCTATAAACATCATACGTGGATATTAAACCCATGTATAAATAACATTAAAAGGGCCATAAAGTAGTAGTTTGCTCAATGGTTATTAGGTGCGCCTGGTGTGCATCTTGCGCACCGAAAGTAGGACCCACTGATGGTCTATCCGACTGAACTAGACACACCCCGAATTTCATACATCCCCTAGGGTTTGCACCCATTCAAATGGAGAGGATGGTTAGATTGACTTCACATTTATCTAAAGGAATTATACACCGTTAAACTTGTGAGGCCCAAATAAAGAGGATAGGGTTTGGGGCTGTGGCTAATTTTATTTCAGAGAAGAAGGTCCTAGGGAGATATTTCGGTCCCCCACTCCCCCTAGGTCCTAGCCCCGTGTGGGCCCACACTGAGGTAGGACGAGATTCCCACACTGCATCAGATATGATAGCCTACTTTCTCAGAATTTGTTAACTTAGAATGAGCCAAAGAAATTTAATTTTCGGCCTATCGATCCAACTGCCATGACCAATTTAGGTGGGGCCCATTCAATGGACAGTCTGGATAAGATAAGAAACTCTAAATGCTCCTGATCTTACAGTTGGTCATCTGATCGAGATTCTCTTCCAAATTGGAGTCTCGTCTCCACTCTTTTGTACCATGACCGAGATCTGATGCTTGTACACGCGTCACGAATCTCACCTTATCGATGCATGGGCAGCACGTGATTTGTGTCGATGCTCCTTTTGATTGATTTCATATTATTTTGTCTGAGAATGGATAGGATTGCATCTCTGGGCTCGTGCGGCGAGAGGACTATATAATCATTGGCCTTGAGTCTGACCCAAAATGCATGTGCGCGTTTAGGCGATTTTGTGATACCACATTTGATGCTTTGAGTTTTATATATCTATAATAAAAGGCTTAGATCTATTTATTATAAACTACTACAAGTTTTAGCTCATACATTATCAAGGTTTACAACATCAACAACAACATTTATTTGATTAAAGATTGGTTTCATGTTACTTTCCTAATCGCATATTTCCAAATTTTATTTGGAAGTTCTCCATGGACTCTCTTGGATGACTGTTTGGGGGCTGTTGGAAACTCTAGTTTAAATTGAGGACTAAATAAAAACCCTAATGTTTAAAATTAACTTAGGATTAGTCAATTTTGTGAAAGTATAAAAATAATAAGCTCTTATTATACAATAGAGTATTTGGTAGACATAAAGCCGTTTCTCTATCTTTTTTTCAAAAATTCGCCGTCCATAGGGTCTACTTTTAAAAATACAATGTGAGAACTATTCTTAGAAATTACAATATGAGCCCACTTTTATAGGAATTGAAGCATGGGCCCACATTTTCGTGATTTGAACATGAGATCTATCTTTAGGAACTACAATGTAGGGCCACCTTTGTGAATTATTGCACATGTGTCCACTTTTAAAAATTCAATCATCGGACTCACTTTCAGAAACTAGAATACAAGGCCCACTCTTGTAGGAATTAGAATATGCGACCAACCTTTAGGAATTACAGATAGAAATTATAATAAGGCCCCATTTAAGAATTGTTGTGCATGGGACCTACCTTTAGATATTACAGCATGGATGTTCTCTGTTTTTCCAGTGATGTCATGGATATTGTCATTGTACAAAATAAAAGAGCATTTGACATATGCCCCCTAAGGGTTTTAGGATTTGTCAATAAAGCCCTTGTGGTTTTAGGATTTGTAAATAGGTCCCTGACTTTTCATTTTAATACCTTTCATGTCCAAAAATCAATTGTTCTAACAAAAATGGCCAACCGCCATGAACTTCTTGTTGAATTTATAAAAATGATAGCTTTGCCTTTACATCCATTAAACAAAAATGAGTATATTATTTTACAAAAATAATATTATTTTATCTTGATTCTCAATGGTCTCTCTCAATAACTCTCTCATGCATATGAAGCCTAATCATTATTTTAAAACTTTTATCAATTCAACAGTGGGTGGTGGTAACCAATTAAAAATACAGGTGTTGATTGCCATTTGATCGATTTGGGTTTAATTAAATGAGCCTTGTATTAAAAAAATAGATTTTATGCAGGGTTATTCTCTCCTACTAAATATACTATAGTAACTATTAACGTTACAAGCTTTAGAGAAAAATAAGATCAAGCTTTTGAAATTATGCACATATGGATTATAAAGAGAAGGGTAAGGGTGTCATTTCACTCTAAAGACTTGTGATGGTTAGAAGGCTACTGATTTTGGGGACATATACGATCTTAAAATGAAAGAGAAGGGGCCTATTTACAAATAATAAACCACAGAGAGCTATTTGCAAATTCTAAGAACCTTAGGGGGTATATACAAAAAAATCAAAATAAAAAATCTTTATAATAAAAAGAGAAAGTACTGGACCAAAGCCAGAGGGAAAACACAATATGAGAATGCATTTTATTGCATTTTAATTTTAAATGACAGATTTTGAATTTTACAGCTGATTGTGAGACTCAAAATTTGGACTCACATGTGATCACAAGTAATTTATAGAACATATGGCCCCCCTTGTCCATCCTCCAATAGCCTAAGATTACATTTGCTCTAGGAAATTTAGGATTATTTGTATGTCTCTTTAATGCTCTTGCATCTAGACTTAGAAGTAGTGATCTAGAATTATATTTTCATATTGTGGAGTGAGTCTTGGCATATTAAAAGAGCTGAAACTACTATGAGAATTGAAGCCAAGAGATACTACCGGAAGTGTAGTATATTTTATTATATTTTCACATTTTGTTATATTTTATCGATAATTAGTAAGGATGGAGGGATTGATGAAGATGTCAAACAAAAGATAAAACCGGGAGTGTTTTGTGACCGACGAATGCCAACAAAATTAAAGGAAAGATTTTACACGATAGTGATTAGACCGGATATGACTCATGAAGTAGAATGATGGCCAATAAAAAAGGAACAAATGCACAAAATTGTTGTTACAGATTTGAGAATATTGAGGTGGATGTATAGTAAAAGTAGAAATGATAAAATTAGAAATGCGCACATTCGAGATCATTGAGGGATAGCATCAATAAGAGGCAAAATTAGATAAATCTGTTTGAAATGGTTTGAGTATGTCCAATGTTGGCCGACAACGACTCCAGTAAGGAAATTTTGGTTATGCAAGTTGATGGTCTACCGAGCAGAAAGGATAAGCCAAAGAGGATGTAGATGAAGGTAGTGAAAATACATCTAAAAAAGTGCAACTTATGTGAAGATTTGGCATGTGATAGGTTGCAACGGAGAAACAAATTAAAATTAATGTAGTCTACCCCAACATCGTTGATACAAGGCTTTGATGATGATTGTGGAGCCACCTTGGATCCCATTATCACCTCCTATAGCATAGAAGAGTAATGAAGCATTTCTTAATGACAATAAAGTTGGAATGTAATTAGCATTATGTGGAACAAAAATAACTATATACAAGTGGCTTTCGTTCTAATTGAATGGTATGCATATCTTCCTTAGTTAGGTCTTGTGACCTATATCATCCTCTACATTTACGATCTAAGTTGTTCATCAAATCACACATGAATTGATGTATTACTAATTTATTTAATACATTGCACTTTGTATTAATAGCACTTAAGAGGCCTATCAGTGTCAAGTATTAAAGTGTTACTCGGACTGGGCCAAAATTGAATCCACATGGCCCGATCCATAAAATGCTATTTGAGCTCAGGCTTGCGTGAGGCTTAATTAGTCCTGAATTCCTTACCCAAAGTAGTATTTGGGCTGACTTCTTTAACCCAATCTGGATTCTGGCCCGCTTGATTCTCACTGTGGGATGAGACGATGAGTATCAGAACCATAGTATCAAAGCTTGGCTGGGATGTGACATGTTTTCACTATTGATTTTCAGTGATTTAGTGTTGTCAAAATCTAAAACCTTGATTTTGTGATTTTGTGTTGTAAAAATCTAAAACCTTGATTTTCAGGCTTAATTACCTCATTGAAGTCTGTAAGAAGAATTTAGAATGAAGATTCTCATTTTTCTTTTATATTTTAATTATTATTTAAGGATTCTTTCCTAAAAGACCCACTCAATTATATTAAGGTGCCATTTCGCAAGTTTACTTATTTTGTCCATTTGATATAAAACTGGTTTAAATAGGTGTTCTTAGTGCATTAGACTGCCTTGAAAGTTCATACAGATGTCTCATTCAGTTAGCACCTCTTTTTGCCTCTTTTCAAGAAGTAACTTTTGCAAATAGACGTGAATGTCTAAACCCATTTGGCACTTTATACTTTTTTTTAAACAAATTTACTCATATAACTTTTATAATACGACGGTTTGACAATACTAACTTCCACTTCATGACAAATTTGCCAACACTTCTTTTGCTTGCAAGACATCTTTGCCCGTAGAAATTCCAATCACAACAAGTTTACTTTTCATATATACTTACACAAATACCGGACAATATCTTAGAAAGAAAGTCTAACTGAAATAGTTCTATTTAGAATGAATTTATTTCCATCAGCTTTATTTAAAAAAGAAAAGACTTGCAAACATGTACTTTTTTCATCGGTATAAATGATTCAGATGAAAATTGAATCACTCTGAGTGGATAAAAATTGAGTTAAATTAGGCTTTCTTTGTAAGAATTCTAATTTTCTGTTGTTGTTTACAATATAAATATAAATGATTCAGATCCTTCTCGATTCAGGCCCTTGCGGCACTTTTGAGTAAGACTCCTCAAATGTCCATCTAGCATTTAGATCAAGAATCACAATATGATTCTCAGACTCGCACATCAAACTATACAATGATTGATGGTGATCCATCCACATGTCACTCTTCCAATGGCTGAGGAACCTTATAACCTCTACTCTAGAGACTTTCACACAATTATTCTAAACATACACTTATTATAGATTGCTCCAATCATATCTACGTATTTTGCTCCAGTCGTATCTACTTATTTCCATAATATACGAGAATTCTTTAGATAAATCTATAACATTCAAGATTATTCTAGAGTTTTCAGAATCTTTCGAACCCTTCAAGATCTCCATCAAATCATCAAAATCTATTTGTCTATTCGATCACACCTGCATCCTTCCGCTAGCTAGAATGATCATGATGCTCATGCGACTACCGGAACCTTGGACCCTACCATCATGCATCTTAAGTCAGGACTACGTGACATTCGGCTCTAAATGGGTTAAGTTAGGCCCAAGATCCATTTGGCCATTCGATCACACATGCATCGTTCTACTATAATGATTATGATGCTCATGAAACTCCAGGAAGCCTCGGACCATATCCATTACACATCTAAAGCCATGACTGGGTGACATTAGGCTATAAATGGATTGAATTATGCCGTAAAATCACAATTGGGCCTAGACTCAAGGGGTTGATTTGAATACAAAGTTTAAGACCTGATGGACCAGATAACTATGATGCTGGCCCAGTCTCAGACCAAATATTATTGAAAGATAAAAGTTAAATATAGCATACTTTACCAAATTTGGTTCTTAGTCTTAACAATATATAAAACATGCTAATCATGCATGGGAGAAACATGGTCTGTGGAGTAAAAGGCGAGCAAAGTAAGGTCTGCGATCAGATCATCCAAAACCTTAAGTTGGAATTGGCATCATGTCATTCGGATGTTCTCATGTTCTCAAGGAGATGAGACTAAAGAAAATATGTTTGGGTAAGTGCAAATCACAGTTCCAAAGTTTGTTATCGTCGGAAAAAATCTCAAAATCTTAACTCGCTCGCATAAGAAATTTGGAACGAAAACAATTTTTTTTTTTTTAAGAAAACAACTTGTTGGCACCGATGTTTTCTATTCATCTTTTTCCTTTTAAAACAGACCATTTAAATACTCCAAGTCCTCTCACTTATCCTAAAGGTAGGTCGCATGTTCACAATCTGAAAGAACTTGGCCCCACTTTGTAAATTCTAAAGATGGGTCATATGGTCACAATCACAAAATGTGGGCCCATATTATAATTTCATATTATAATTCCTATAATTGTGAGACCACATTATAAGGCTTTATGTTCTAATTTCTAAAGGTGGGCACCACTTTCTAATTTCTAAAAATGAGTCTAGTGTCCACAATCACAAAAAATGTGACCTTACTTTATAATTCTTAAAGGTGGGTTATATAGTCACAATCGCAAAAAAGGGAAGCTGAGCCATATTCTAAATCCTATTAATGCAGGCCTAGATTGTGAATCCTATGAATGTGATCCCATGTTCTAATTTCTATGGTAGGTACTACATTGTAATTTTTAAAAGTGGGTCCCGTGTTCACGGTCAATAATAAAGATAGCCTCACATTATAATTCTTATAAAGTTTGCCCACATTGTAAATCATATGAATGAGGGTCACATGGTCACAATCACAAGAATTGGACCCACATTGTAATCCCATGAATGTGGGCTCCATATTCTAGTTTCTAAATGTGTGTGCATCATTATAATTACTATAAAGGTAGGTCCATATTGTAAATCTTATAAATATGAGCCCCATGTTCTTTTTCTTAAAAGTAGGTACCATGTTTTAATTTTCAAAGGTGGGTCTCATATACAACAACAATAGAGTACTGCAAACAAAAAAATGTGGGTCCCACATTGTAAATCCTCCGATTCTCTTGCTTATATTCCGTGTAACAATATTTTTATAATGTTACTAAACAAGTTCTATAAGCATATTCTCAGTAGAGTAATTTAATATAATACTAACAAATAAATTCTACAAAATATAGTCTCGGCTCAACCCGATCTCAAGCGCAAATAACACGAAAACAATGCCAAACGAACCCTTTATAAGTTAGACCCCACAAGGTTAAAACATAACAACTTTCAAACAAAATAAATTTTTGTTCAATAGGATGGGTGTCAATTTGAGAAGTTTTCCAATCCACATTGGAACATGTGTAAGAAAAGACCAAGTGGATTGATGTTGACTTACTCAAATGAAGATAAAACACTAGAATTTTTTATTTTGGCAAAAGGATAAAATACTAGAATTGAAACTTTTTTTTTTCTTTTTTTTTTTTTTTACAGCAAAGGGACAGCTGACACTCCGGTAATAAGGGTGAGATTCTTAATCAGACTCTTCTTTACCATGTCCAAATACCAATGGGATGCCAGCAAGAGAATAAGATAAGATCCAATCAATTATATAGTAAGACTTCATATGAATCTACTCGATTCATGCCCATGCGGCTAAGCAACTATTCTAAAAGCGCACTTATTATATATTGTTCCATTCATTTCTATATATTCTCATAATATACGAGGATTCTCTAAATAAATATATAGCATTCAATATTACTCTAGAGTTTCTAGAATCTTCCTAACCCTTAAAGATATCCATCAATCTATCATGATCATTCTATCCATTTGATCACAAGTGTTTCCTACCACTGGAATGATCTTGGCGCTCATGCAACTCAAGCAAGCCTCGGACCTGCCATCTCGCATCTTAAGTTGTGACTACATGACATTAGGCTGTAAATGTATTGGACCTCACAAGGTTTAACCATTGTCCAGTTTCAGTCAAAATAAGTTTTTGCCCAATAGGATAAGTGTCAATTTGAGATATTCATTATATGTTCCACATAGGATCATGTGTAAGAAAAATATGAGTTGATCATTGTGAACTTACTCAAATTCAAGTACAGTACTGATTTTTTTAGAAAGAGGGTAAAGGAGAAGAACTGAGCCTTTCTTTTTCTACCTACATAGAGGGATCCGAACTGACGAACCCATGAGTTCCAGCATAGGGACAATTGACCCTCTCTTTTTTTAGAGGGTAAAATACTGCCTACATTGTGTAGGAGGTCCAAATAGGGCATGATCGACCTTGCCCAAACCTAACTTATCACAACCCTAATGTTGTGGCCCATGTCCAAAAACCTTGTGGGATACCCGGGAAGCCAATGAGTGGGCACTACCTTCATCAATCGACGCCACTCGGCCTAGCTACTAGTGGGTGAAAAATAAGCCCACTGGGAATACATGTAAGCCCATGAAGAAATCTTAAAATGCAATTCAAACCCAGAAACACAAAGGCCCTATTTGTTTATAAAATACATATAAATTGAATACGTAGGGTGATTAAAAATGAAGATCTAAGGAGAATTTCCAATCAAGAGAATTATAATGTGAGCCCACTTTTTGTTATTATTGTTTACATGGGACCAACCTAAAAGTAGGGACATCTTTTGTGATTGTGGACTAGGGACGAATTGTAGTAGTTGGGGTTTTAAAAATTACAAGGTAGAATGCCAAACCAAACACCCCCCCCCCCCCCCCCCCCCACAACAAAAGAATAATAATAATTATTATTATTATTATTAGGAGGTCATTTTCATCCAAAGCACTAGCAAATTTTTAATTGTTCACCTCCATTCGCTTTAACTAAAAAAATCTCCACTAGAAAAAAAATGTCACAACCCGGGCCCAATATTAGGATTACCACCGCTAAACCCCGAGTCGCGATCTTTATATTTACTCCCGTAAATCCTGCATTAAGCAAAGCCAATACGAAATTTACAAGGGATATCACACATACATACCAGTCAAATGTACATTTTTGCGGAGACATATATATACATTGACAATAAATTTAAACCGTACCAGTTCTTTACATAATAACAAAGTTCAACTTACACATTTCATTTCCCATTCAAGTCTACCATTGCATATTCAAAATACAATGCAGGTGACTACTTTTTACACTCAAAATAAACACACATGTATTTCTCAAAATATTCCCAAAACATTCTAAATTGTTCGCCCTCTAATTCATGTCCACTCAATCAGTCCTCCTGGATGAACCTGATTGGCCTCCTCTGCTGGCGGTGTGACCTCTGTATTATCGGGACGGGCAACTTAGCCTATAATACCATCAATAACACTGTGAACACAACGGTTCAACAATGTATACACAATTCCATGCTAATAAATTGGCTAGCAATTCTAAACAATTCAAATCAATAAACATTTACATTACATTTATTCATTCATTTAATTCTTCCCTGAAGGAAGCATTCACTATCAATGCGTACACTTTATTAAGTGACTTTTCATTGTCCTCAATGGCACAGAATAGAGGGCACACTATCCATGACTCAGCCTTAAAAAAGGACTCATTCAATTTCAATTTCCATATTCTACGCTTTATTAAGTGACTTTTCAAATATGTGGGATTTACCAGTGTCTTGATCAGAGATCACCGGCATCACCACGGAGCTCCAAAACACTCCATACCATCTACTGCAGTAGGATTGTTCATTATTCATTCATTTCATTTCATTAATTCCTTTCTTTTCATTAATTTGATTCATTCTTCAACAAGGAGTGTAAGAAGCACTACACAGTGTTAGACTCGGAAGAATAAGTCAATTCAAACAATAAATCAATTAAATTTTCCTAAAAACCAAACATTTGGGTGAAACGTTCATTATTTAATGTATGTGTTATTCTTGATGACATCACTTTTAGTGAAGTTTACATTAGTATAACCTTAACTAACACTCGTGAAGATTTAGGAAAATGCCACTAATACTAGCCTTAGCCAATAGGCTTCTACTCAGAGAAATCAGAAATCAAATCTGAAATTTCCTCAAGTTCGGTTACCTTGTCAGTTACCTGTCGACTAACCGAACTACATTCGGTCAGCTTTCCGGAATCTCACAAATTACAGAAAGTTTCTCCCAATTCGGTCACCTGTTCGGTCACCTATTCAGCTGACCGAAATTTCAAATTCGGCTAGTCGAATTACTTTCGGTCACCCTTCCGTCAACTTTCAAGAAACTTGACTTATGATGGAAAATCCTGACAGGATTTCGGTCACCTTGCGGTCAACCTTCGGCTAGCCGAACTATGTCGGTCAGCTCACGGTCAGCTTTCTAAAAGCTGAAATCTCCTGTGAACTTCAGCCCAGAAAAGGTCGGTCAGGTGTCGGTCAGACGAACTGCGCCTAGAAGTTCAGAAAATTTTGAACAGAAATTTCTGGAATTGAACTCTTTGAGCAAGTCTATTAACATCCTAATTCATGAGAGTTGAGTATACTTGCCTTGATTGAAGATTAATTAGCCAAAATCCCTTGCTTTGCTTGATCTTGAGACGCAATTTCCCCAAAGGGAAACCCCTCTTGAACCTAAAACCAAAATCAATTCACACAATAGAACTCCAATGAGTTCCTTATGCAAGAAAAACCCTTTAACCACTGAACTACAACTTGAAGTTCTGAAATCAGCCAAGTACTTACTTGTAGTTCTTGGTAAGGGAGATTAAGCTTTCTCTCAAGCTTTAACTTCAAGGAATTAGAAAGACATCTAGAGGAAGAAGATGAAGAAGATGAAGTTTCTCCAAACCATACACAAGGCTCCAATCTTAATGGAGAGAATGGAAGGAAGAAAGAAGAAGAAGAGAGAGAGAGCTTAGGTCGGCTGGCTATGCTAGAATGGATGGAATGAACTCATTTGAGTTCATTCCAATCCTTTATAAACCCCATTTTGCACTAAAACCCTCCTCAACCTTCTTAAATATAATTTGAGTCAAATGAAGGGTCATTTAATCCAATTCTCGTCGAATGGAATCACATCCATTATGGACGTTAACGTACTCCTCGAGATACACGCGTGGGTATCAAGAGTTTCCGTATTCTATGAAATACGCGGAAATTCGCATTCACAAAAAAGCCCTCATATCCTTTGATCTAAGTCTAAATTCAATTCAATTAGTTCAATTTCACTCACTACTCTTCCTTTGAGCTCAATTCAACCAATTGAAGCGATTTTTAATCCAATTTGGTCATTAACCACCATTAGTTCAATAAACATGCTTAATTAGCATTAATCTCGATTAATTAGAGTTAATATTGATTAACTCGGAACAGGGTATTACAAAAAACAACCTCCTCAGCTTGGTTTTTTAGAGTCAAAGCTCTAATATGTAATAAGTACTAAAAAAAAATTAGTGGTTAACCAAATGCATTCATATGTAAATAAGTATCATAAAATAAGAGCTCATTTTCAGAGTTTCCAAATGGCCCCTTAGTACTCTAATGCAATTCTCCTTTGTTTCTAGTCTTAAGACCAATGCATAGGGATGCCCATGGGTTGGGCCTGCCCAACCCGCTTTGGGCTTGACTTTGATATATAATATAAGCCCATTTAATATTTGGGCCAGCATGGATTAAGTAATCGAAAGCGCAAAACCTAGCCCAGCCCGGATATAGAGTGGTTTATCATTTAGTGATAGTTTTTCCAAACAATTGCTAACATGTTTGTACAAATGATAAAAGCTTAATTCAGCCTGTTTGCCTACCCAAATGACTAAATGGGCAGACTCGGGCCTAACATTTATGGCCCATATCGCCTTAGGCTAGGTACCGATTTGTGTTTCTAAAGTCGAGCTGGACCTAAATATGCCTCAGCCGGCCTGACCAGGCCCATGAGACCCCATACTAAATAAAAGCCCAGACACTACTCATTACAAATGAAAAATCAATTAATAAACAGGTTAAAAAGAATTTATTGCACATGTGTGAGGGGACTATCAAAGAAAGGGATGTCAAAGAGTGGGTTTGGTTGGGTTCAAAGTTAAACCAAACCTTCCCACCTCAAATTTAAGCAATTCAAACCCAACTTGCCCCTTAACATGCCACTAGACTCAAATACCAAACCTAACCCATCATGAGTACTGGCAGGTCGATATCGACTTGAACGCTCAATATCCACTGAGCTACATGGAAACTGCCTATTGCTATAGTAATAAATATAAATAAATAAATGTAGCATTAGTCATCATCAAACCCAAACTCGTAAATTCAAAGGTGCCCCGACCTGAAAATTCACTACCAAATCCGTCCCTAATAGGAGCAAGGCAAGGCAGGTCTCCGTTTAAACCCGATTAATTGTCATCTCTAATTAAAAAAAAAAAGTGTATTCCAAAGTTATTCATTTGTTTTACTAATTAGATTGCATGGCATTAGTCTATCTTAACCTCATTGGCTTAAATAGAAGATAAAATGACCAAATTAAAACTTGGACTGAGATAATGAAATGGGTCAAAAAATAGCTTATAAAGTTTACTGCTAAAACAAAGTGTAAAAATAACTCTGAAAAAGACAACCCCAATTAAATGATCCAAACCTGCATACTGGGATATTTTCATATTGTGGAGTCAGCCTTGGATCCCATTATCACCACCTATATAGCATAGAAAAGTAATGAAGCATTGCTCAATGATAACGAAGTTGGAATGTAATTTGTGTTATGTTGAACAAAAATAACCATTGTGTGGGTAAAACACCGTAATGACGAAGTTAAGCGAGGATTACGGTTAGACTCGCCAATCACCTCGGCCTCCGCGGTAAATCCCTCAGCTCGGTAGCTCGGTCAAAACCGTCCCAGCGCGGCACAGTGGTCCGGCAGCTCGGATCAGGTTCCAGCTCGGATCAGGTTCCAGCTCGGCACAGGTTCCAGCTCGGCACAGGTTCCAGCTCGGCATGTAGTCGCACCACGGCCGAGCCTTCCATGGTCTCAGACTAGAATGCTAGAGTCAGAGCTGGCCGCCACCCCCCTCCTGGAAATACGGCGCGCTCAGACAGATATGAGCATTCATTTATGGCGATAGGATCGCTCATTTATGGCGATAAGAGGTTTGCTTTATCAGCCCTGTACGTCAACTGACTGAAGGCATGGAAAGTGAGGATGGGACGTTGCCCACTTTACCCACTGCAGCCAGCCAGGGTAAGGACCGATGGGACCTCACCTCACCTACCCCCACTCACAGAGAGAATGAACAAGGAACACTCGCTTATATATACGCATGGGATTGGTCCCATGAAAGGTACGCAATACGCATCATACAGCTCTGAATATTACACACTGTTTCATTCTCTTCTTCCTCCTCCTGTTTAGTCTCCTCAGAACTAACTCAGGCATCGGAGTGCCTTCGGCTCACGGCAGCCAGGGGCTCTGACGTTAGCCTTTCTCCTTCCGTTTCAGGTTCCAGGCGTTCAGCATTTCCCTGTCCTAAGAAGTTTACCCCGCTTTCATCTCAATTTAAGTAGGTGTCGTTTTTACCGCCTACAACCATACAAGTGGCTTCCGTTCTAATTGAATGGCATGCATTTGTTCCTTAGTGGGTTGAGACCTATTTCATCTTCTACAATTACAATCAAGATGCCCATCACATTACACATGAATTGATTTGTAACTGATTTTTTTGATACATTGCACTTTGTATTACTAACACTAAAGAGGCCTATCAGTGTCAAGTATTAAAGTACAGTAACTCGGACCAGGCCAAAAGCGAATCGCATGGTCTGATCCATAAAATGAAAGTTCAGATCAGGCTTGGGTCAAGCTTAGTCCTGAATTCTTTAGCCCTAATAGTTTTTGGGCTGGATTGTAGAACCCAATATGGCCCGCTGGAGTCGCACTATGACTATGGTATGAGATGATGAGTATCAGAACCATGGTATTAAAGCTTGGCTGTGATGTAACTGTTTCCACCATTTTGAACATGATTTCAGTGCTGGTTTTTGGTAATTTTGTGTTGTAAACATCTAAAACCTTGATGTCCACAAAACCCTAACCTCATTTAAGTCTGTAAAAACAATTTAAAAAGAAATTCTTCTTTTTCTTTTATTTTTTAAGAATTTCTTTCCTACAAGACCCATTCAAGTATATTAAGGTGTCATTTCGGAAGGCTTGAAAGTCCAAAAAAATGTTTGATTCAGTTAGCAACTTTTTTTGCCTCTTTTCAAAAAAATAACCAAAAGGTAGATACCTTATTTTATTTTATTTTCAAAACAAATTTACTCATATAACTTTAATAATATGATGGTTTGTCCAAGGTTGAAAAACTCGAGATTCGGATTGGACTCGTCCAATGCAAAAAAAAAAAAAAAAAAGGACTCGGATAGAGCCAACGCAGAGACTCAGGAGAGTCATGTAATCTAAAAATATTTAAAAATGAGTCCATTATTTATAAAATATAAAAATATATTTACTTACAACCATTCATAATAACTAATTTATTTTAATTTACTAAAATAAGGAAAATAAAAGAAAAAGATATTACAGATTACATAACTTGTTAGTCCAAATATAGAATGTAAAAGATCAAATATAAGTTTCAAGTTACGTTCCAATCATCATTTATAAATCATTAACTCCAAACCTCATGTATAAATTACTTATAATAAATTTTATTTGCTTAAAATTAGATCTTTCTATTAAATGGTTGGAAATGTAAATAACTTATTAGAATGAGAAGACTCGGCTAAGTCTCCCCTATTTTTTACCCGATTCGTTTATCAAAATGAAATGCCTCGGAATAGTCAAGAGTCAATTCGTAGAGTTTTTCAAGGGTTTGTCAATACCAACTTCTACTTCATACAAATTTGTTTTTCCCTCATTCACTACTAATTGAAATAGTTCTAGTTAAAATAAATTTATTTTTGTTAGCTCTATTTCAAATAGATAAAACTTCCAAACGTGCCATCAAATATACAATGAGTAAAAAGAAACTTGAGTCATCCTTATTTAGTGAAAATTGAGCCAGATTAGATCTACAAATTCTAATTCAGACTTCCGGCCGTTAATGATTTAGGTTAGGTGCAAGCCATACCAGTATTAATTTGAAAGGGCTTTTGGCCGGAGGTCCCTCACAAAAGGCAAAGGTCCCATCCACTGTTTCATATACTTGAAAGGACAATAATGCCCTCATAATCTCTTATCTCTTTATTCAAAAATGGTAAGCCTAAAATCGCGGTAACTTGCCAAATAATGAACAAAAGTGAGAAATTAGGGATTTTGAACCTCGGGTGCAAGGGGAAGGAGGAGAGTGAATCAGGGAAGGAGACAGTCCTTTGGGGGATCCCAGCATAAATGGGCATCGATCAACAAATCCAATTAACCAGACTTTCATGACTGTCAAATTGGTGAAAAACACCCCACCCAAAACTGACAATACCAAATATAGAGATCTACCATCTATTCGATGGATATCAATCAGGTGGCTAACATTGCCCAATCAAAGCCAATGTCCCCATAATGCCCTATTCATGGTGGGGGCACACCAGATGAACGGCCTTTAGTGGAAGCATATATGCCTCGTATTCAATTAAATTATTTCAGAACTCAAATAAACCTATTCTAAACTCAGATAAAATTGTCCATAACTTAGATAAATTCGTGCCAGACTCAGAAAAATCTATACCAAACTCAGATAAATTCACTCAAAACTCAGATAAATTCATACCAAACTAAGATAAATTCAGAAAATGATGGATCAAATCTACTATCTCATAAAAAAAATCACTCTCCACCCTTCCTTCAAATCTAGTCACACTAAAAAAACTCTAAGACCCCAACTAAAATTTAACAAGAAAGAATTCGCTCCCATTTATACGTAATACGATTTAGTTCCCCTCGTGCTAACTTCTCATCTTGAGAACATTTCATAAAGTACATGTAATCAACTGACATATATACATGTAATCAGTTAACATAAGACCAAGTCCAAGCTCATCCCAATTAACATTTGCGTATTCAACATACCCTCTAATACATTTCCACAAAATGCACTTAGTTTTCTTATTATATTTGGGATTATTAAACCATGAATCTATGAAATCAAGGGAAACAAATGATGAAAAAAAAAAAAAGAACAGAGGAAAGATAGCATGGTCATGATCACACCAGATGATGCTTAAAATTCCTTTTATAGTGGGTCAAAACACATCAAATGCAGTTTCTTCTCCCAGTTTGGAGGATTACCTTAATAATTCTAATACACATATGACTCGGTCCTTCTAGTAAAGAAACTTTAGATGAATGGAGAATTACCTAAATAATTGTAATACGCATGTCGCTCGGTCCTTTTAGTAAAAAGGCTTTAAATAAAACCATTTACTAGACATTCATCAAGGAACATTCATGCACAAATCTCGATGAGTGTGTTACGTAGTCATGAAATGTGTGGTATAGCATATCTAGGGACCTCTAGCTGAAATATGTCCAGCTGCCTGGACTACAAGCCTTAACTGAAATTTATGTGTAACGGAGCATTTAAATGATACATTTCATGAATTTGAATACATGCAACAAGTTACAACTTCATATAAATCCATTTGATTCATGGCCATGCGTCACTTTTGAGCAAACCTTCTTGAAATTTCGCCTTTCCTTTGGATCAAGAACCACATGGTTTGCAGCTTCACACATCAAAGACGGCTAATATGCTTCCAACCTATACATACATATATATATATATATATATATATAAATATATATATATTTATATATATTTATTCACTGCCATGTCCACATGTCACTCATCTAACGGATGAGGAGTCTTATATACTTTATTATGGAAACTTCCACACAACTATTCTAAACATACGCTTATTATAGATTGATCCATTCATTTCTATATATTTTCATAATATACGAGAATTCTCTAGATAAATTTTTTGCATTCAAGATTATTATAGGGTTTCCAAAACCTTGCGGACCCTTTAAGATCTCCATCAAAATCTATCTGTACATTTGATCACACTTGCATCCTACCACTAGAATGATGATGGTGCTCATGTGACTCTAGAAAGCCTCGAACCCTACCATGAGTCCAGATCTGGTAAGGGAAAACCCCACGGTGATCGTGAATGGACCAATTAGGGTCCGCCACGTCACCATTGGGCATCCTGCCATGAACCCGAGCAGGGGCTGCCCGCTGTGACGTGGTGGATCCTGAGTGGTCCACTCACGGTCACCGTGCGTAAGGCCACTCAGTGGATCCTGATTCTGCCATAACACACGTGATTATGTGATATTAGGCAATAAATGGTTTAGACTAGACCCAAGACTCACAACTAGGTCTAGACTCATGGGGTTGATTTGAATACAAGTTCAGAAACGGACAGGATAATATGATAATAGTTTCAGACCAATGAACACATTTTATCAAAGTAGGTTTTCAGTTTTGCCAATATATAAAACATGCTAATCATGGGACAGTCCTTGTTTCTGGACTAAAAGGTAAGGAAAGTAAGGTCCGCTATCACATCATCCAAAACCTTAATTTATTAGACCTCTCAAGATTTACCATTCTCAACTTTCATAAAAAAAATAAAAATTTTGGTCCATAGGATGAGTTTCAGTTTGAGATGTCTTTCAATCCACATGGGATCATGGGTAAGAAAAGTATGAGTTGATCATTGTGAACTTACTCAGATCAAGGCAAATTATTAGTGTTTTTTTTTTATAGAGGGGCAAAATACTAGAATTGAAACTCCTTTTCTTCAGCTATATGAGGATTTGGAACTCACACACCCATGAGCTACAGCTGAGGAACAATTGACACGCTTTTGTAACAGGGGTAAAAAACTGCCCACATTGGGTCAGGAGGTCCAAATCTAAAATGACCCACCTTGCCCAAACCCAAACCTGACTCATCACAACCCTAATGTTCTGGTCCATACCCTGTGGGATCCTATCAATCCAATGATTGCGCACTACCTTCATAAAAAAAGATCAAAGAATTGGACACATTATCGGATCTAAAGGTGGGCCTACCTACAACTGGGTTAAAATTCAGCCCAGTTGGAATACAGGGAAGCCCATGAAGAAATTTTAAAATCTAATTCAAACCCAGTAACTCGAACTGTTTAACAAATCTTATCGTTTAACAAATCTTATCATTAGTGGATTAAATGCAACCAAGTGTATTAAAACCCTAAAAAGTCTGATGCCATTTTTTTCCCTTGGCATTTACAATTCCTGTCACTGAAAGAGTTAGAAATGGATTCAGCAAAGGAAGAGGGAGAAGAGAAGGTGAGGTGTTGCAGCGACCCACAGGATCCACAGAAGAGGAGAGGAAGGCCAAAGAAGCAGTTCCAGGAAGAGGGAGACAAGGAGAGAAGCAAAGGAGTGAGTGTTGTTGGAGAGGAAGAAGCCCATGTTCATGAGGAATCTCCTCCTTCTGAGAAAGATTTGGGCATTGAAGAAGAAGCTGTTAATGATAGTAAGCAGCATGTTAATCAGAGGCCCAGACATAGGCGCAAAGGCATACCAAGAAGGGCTGCCACTTGATGCTCCTCATCCCAGTTGTGTGGCAATCCAGACTGTTCATCAGGTGGGCCCCACTTAGATGGGCTACCTGCGTAAAAAGCCCACTTGATTTTGTTACAGAGGCAGGAGATGAGTTTGAATTCTGAATAAGTCTCTCGGTTTGAATGAGTCTTTGATTAGTTATTCTGTTTTTGTCTTGTTCACTCTGTTATAAATCCTGAAAATGTTGTCCTTAAACTTTGTACAAATGAAATATTTTACAGTCCACAGCATTGATACGGTTTGAGCTGATGACCCATTCATTGTAATCAGTAGGAAAAAAAAATTTACATGTGTATCCATGGTGGGCCCTACCGGATGAGGTCTGGACCACCTGATGATAATGGTGCATGGCAAAGTCCTGATAACATCTCCTTTCGCTATTGTACTAAAAGACTGATTTTTTATGTCATCTACATAATAAATTATCTCAAATTACATGGGGATTGTTGGTTTTTATTTATTTATTTATGATGTGGGTAGCCATGAGTGTTTTTTTTTTTTTTTTTTTTTTGTAAGAATCCCTGAGGTCTGTTGATATGTTCTATAGGTAGTTAATATAAATGAGCTCAGTGGCTGTAGCAAAGGAGTACAAAGTAGTGTTCTTACAGTCAGCAAAGAAGGGGCCACTGCATGTCGTACCATCTGCTGATGGGGCCCATGTGTGATCATAGTTGGTTGGAACTCAATCTACAGAATTGGATGCCCCCTCATGTAATCTTGGTTCCAGGTGCATCAATTCTACTGTCTCCAATATTATATATAAAAATGTCAAAAAACAAAAAGAAAGAAATTATATATTTATATACAGTTTGCAATATCAAATACTTATTTATCAGGTCTTGAGTCCACGGGTCAGAATCTATATGGACCCAAAACCGGATCCATTTATCAATCGAGATTTAAATCTGTTGTGAGACCCAGACCCGTTTATGAATCAAAACCTAAAATAGGTTTCAAACCTGATTTTTTACGGGTCGAAACTTTCGGATAATTGATGAATCAAATATCCGTTTACAATCCTAGGGGCAAGCTTTCAATGCAGAAATCCACAACCGGCTTCTTTTCCATCTCTGTTTACGCAAATGACAGGGATGAAAGGGGCCTCCTTTTATTCTTCCTCTCTTGATTTGAAAAGGAACCCTCATGATTTGAAAAGGGATTCCATTCCCAATGTAAAGGGGATATGGAACCACCCCCTCAATATAGTCAATTTGCCTAATTTCTAAAGTGAAGGAGAGAGAAGAGACAGAGTTCCTTCCTTGGAAACCTAAACTATGGCTTGATCTAAGTTGATGTTGGCCATCAATCATCAAATTTGACGCTCATCAAGGAGTCCATCCTAGCCTCAAATTGTGTAGAGTGAACTGGATGGGACCAATAATCTTCTCCAATCTCCACTTGGTTGGCATTTATGGTGTTCTTTTTTCTCTTTTTCTTTTTTAAGGTAAGTACTCACACACTCATGTACACTCACTTAAGTCCCTCATCATCAGTGCTGTAATTGGGGACTAATCTCTAATTGTTTATGTGAAAGGGACGTGCTGCACCAACTGCGCTACTAGTGGATTGGCTGGTTGGTATTTTCTTGAAGCCGAGCTATGCAGCAGAAAGGTAGGAAGGTGGGGTCCACTGGCCCTACAAAGTGGAAGGATTGCCATGGATGAAGGCACCTTTTGAAAGGTTCCCATTGGCTATTTCTAACCAAATCCTCCCATAAATCAATTTAGTGGGTCAGGATGCGCAGAAGCTTGACTAAGCCTGGGCCCTTTGGGTATTGAGCCCAATATTTAGCCCAGAGCTAGCTCACAAGCCTCGAGGCTAGGTAAGCACTAGAAAATAAGGCCCAATGGCAGTTCATGGGCTTACTAATACAACTCATACCCAGCCCAGTACAAACTGGGCTCAAACTGAATTGGCTGGTGAGCACCTCTTATTTAAGCATTTTACCTCATGGGTAGGTCGAAAATGGACTGGGTTACAAAAATATGACTTTAAATGGATCGGAAACATTAAGGGCCCAGGAGAATCTTGCTAGGAGTTTTATTTTATTAATGATGTGATGGTTGTCCTTTTGGCATTTTCAAATTTTAAGGTTCTTTCTGGACTTCTAATTTCCAACCACCTGAGAAGTAATTTTGGATGCTGTAGTCAAAAGGAGGATTCAAAAATACCACATAGGGGACAACCTTTGGGCATGTTTCTTTAGCAGAATTCATAGAATTTATGCCTGAAAATTTTGAAAATCTTCAAATAATTAATGCTCCCCATATTGAGTTCAAATCCCCAGCTTCCATTTAACATTTGAAACGGTGAAATTCAGAGAATTTGAAATGCTATTTGTAACTTTTTAGCTAGGTGGGTTTAAAGTTAGATGTCAGAATTCCAGCAGAAGAAATATAACTTTTGAAATACAAAGGAACCGTCATCATATCAATCATTAGAAACTCCTACCGAAAATTCTCCTAATAAACGGAATGTAAAGTTTAGAAGTAGAATTGACAAAATCAACCCCTCATAGGATTAAGGTTATGATGATGGAATTACTATGGTACACATAAATTCATGTCTAAGTACATAGAAAATTCAATACATATGAGCTTTTTGTTCTCAAAAGAACAAAACAATGGAAGAGAATATGGCATTATGTGGCTAATTATCTCTTAAAACTCCTAGCCATGGATGACACCAGAAAACCTCCAAGCGGTTGTGTATTTCTGTATTGGAGATGAGACCATTGCACTCCATTTTCAAATGAGAGAAATAAAGAAGCAGCAGCTGATTAGGGTGTTCTGTATTTCTGTTTGGTGGTGTAAGTTGTAGGAATGGAAGAGGAGAGGGGGTCATGTATTTATAGAGAATGTGGTGTATAGCGGATTTAGAGGAGATGAATGGCGGATTAGGGAGCATGATGCAGTTGAAATGGGAGGTGGGTCTTTGTTTATGTTGATTTTAGATTTCCCTGTTACACTTTTCTTGGGTGATACTTGAAGGGTTACACTACGCATGGTGACTGTGCTGGGCGGCTCAGCAACCACACCCATAAGACTAGTTATTTCTGATTTTCAAGTTATGATTCCTGTTGTAAGAGCTACTTTACCTCTTCCCACTTTTATCATCCCCATGTTGCATGTATTCATTAGAACAAGTCTTATCAGATGTGGAACCAATAACCTGATTGAGGTACATATACATTCGAATCTGTTTAATCAGTTTGACTCAGGTGTAGGTCCAAGATTCAGACCCATTTTTAATTTGTGTCCAAGTCTGGGTCCATGACCCATGTAAGGTTTGGGAGTAGGTCCAGGTCCATGGGTTTCATAGAGGACCCAAATATCTGATCCACCATCATCTCATGTATGCAAATTAGCATGTTAGTATAAGTATTTGGGCTGTTACATGTGTCCAGCTCCAGGCCTTTTAATTTGGGTCCATGTCCAGGTTCAGGTCTATAACTCAAATGCGGAGTATCGACACGGATCTTATGACAGGATTCTATATAGGATCTGCATACAGGTCTCTAATAGTAATTTGGGTTCAGGTCACTATGGACCTAACTTGAACCTGACCCATTTTCGCCCTTGCGACCCATTGATTTGCTCATATCATGTTTAAGTCTAAGCCTCAATTAATTACTTTATTGGTGGTGCTACAGACTACTGTACTGTAACCCTGTTTTCTTCTAGTAAGAGGTTGGGCTCCGGATGTTGGCACCATTATCTGGTCCCATAAACAAGTTACAAATTGATTGATTAGCAAGTGTGTGTTAGACTCAGAGCTATGTATTGGTACTTAAAGAACTATTATTATTGTTATGTTTGTTAAGTGAGAGGGATTAAGCCAAATAATGAGTTGGATTTTTTTCCCCCTTTTCTCATTGTATTAATGATGGGGCCAACTCAATGAAATTTGAACCACCAGATGATAATAGTGCAATGAAAAGTCCTTCAATGAAAAGTCCTCCTAAAGTTACCCTACTCATGTTAAGAGTAACTTGTTTAAGACATGATTGGTTTTGTCAACTTTGTATGGATTTCAAAAGAAGGTCCCATCTCTATATTAAGACGTGATTGGTTTTGTCAACTTAGTAATCAATTGAAGGGCACACCCTTCATATGCAATCTCCTAAGCCTTGTGAGGTGCAAGCTTTCAAGTTCAGAAACCCACTACTCTCATTCTCCTTCATCTCTGTTTAGGAAAGTGATATGGATGAAAGGGCTCCTTGTCTTCTTCAATTCATCCTCCTTTGATTTCAAAACAAGGTCCCATCTCTATATATAATATATTGATATGAAAAGTTTTGGATCAAATGTTGACTTTACTTTTTAATTTTGACCAAAAGTTATTTTCAGTTTCTACAACTACTAATAAGTTATATTCGGTTTTTACAACTGCTAACATACCCTCCCTCTACTTTCTACTAATATATGTCCCCTACTTATGGACTCCCATCGTCTCCCTTTCTACCATACATAGAATACTATATCTTCATGCATACCGGTGAATAGCACGGGCCTTTGTGCTAGTCTCTATATTAAGGGGGAATGGAACACCTCCTTAACCCACTCAATTTGCCTCATTTTGAGTTCTTTCTTTGGAAAACGTAAACTACAGCTTCATTTAAGCTGATCTTAGCCATCCATCATCAAGTTTCATGATTAGGGTGACCATCCTGGCTCTCTGATCATGCAGAGTGAACTAGATGCGATTGATATCTGATATATGATTTCTAATTTCCATATCAGGTCCCTCCCTATATGGCTATTAGGCTGTACAAAGTAGGTATTCCCTTTGGTATAGGTTAATGAAAAGTTTTTCAGCATGAAGGTGGGACCCCACCAAGAGGAAGCTGCCATGGATAAAGCATGCATCTTTTGAAAAATTCCCCATTAGTTATTTCTATGTAGTCCTATGAGAATCATGAGTGAGAATTCCCCAATTCTGAGACATGTCCTTTTTAGCAATTGTGCACTTAAAACATGAATCAACTGAAAGTGTTCATCTTTACCAAAAAAAAATTGAAAGTGTTCATTGATGGATCAGGAAAGGCAGAAGCTTGTCTAAGTCTGGGCCCTTTAGTTATTGGGCCCAACATTTAGCCCAGATCTAGCTCACAGGCCTGAAGGCTCGAAAAAGGCTTAGCACATTTGCAAACTATCAACAACCATTGGTGTTAAGTACATTGATTCAGGCCATACCTACCAACATGCAAACGATTAGGAGTCAGGACCTATCCCTCTTTAACTAGATATTTCCTCCAATAATAGAGGCTCAGGCAGTTCATGGGCTAAGAAATACAACTCAAATCCAGCCCAATATGACCAAGCAGACTTCGGCCATGAGCACCTCTATTTATCATTAGTATTTTACCTCATGGGCTGGTCTTAACTCATAATTAGTACCACTACAAAAATAGTGACTTTTAGCGGCAGAAATAAAAGTTGGGCATTTTCTTAGATGGTCGGTTTCTAAGCAATTGGGGCATTTTAATTAGTAGTAGAATAGAATTTCCATCGCTAAAAGTCACTTTTTTGTAGTGAGTATTGGCCCATGATGACCTCTATTTATTACAACAATACTTAAACAAGTTCTAGTGATTATAAGGGTCAGCTTGTTTGCATTACATAGAAATCAAATACACTGATTCATAATATAAGTTATTAAAATTGAAAATCAAAAGTTAATTTTAAAAAATGAGGATCAAATAACCTTTCAATATAGAGGAAAGTGAGCATATCTAATGTAGATCTCCACCTTATATCCTTCACCCCACTTCTCATAACCTTGATTCCTTCGACCCTACTCTCTTTGATAATACTTTGATAGAGTTCATACTACCCTGAATTTCTATGTATTTTAATGCAAACAAATAAGTTCTTCATTTTACCATGAATTCCTATGTATTTTAATGCTAACAAACCGGCCCTATGTATACAACTAAATTTCACAAAATCATCCCCACATATTATAAAGACCACATGATGATGATGATGATGTTGATAATGTTGGAAATAGGTGGGCCTCGTGGATGGGTTTTCAAAACTTTTTGTCCACTTGACACAATGATCAAGTACCCACAAGGCCAGAAAACACATTCAGGATCCATAACCCTCAATCTCATGATCAAGATAATTAATAAACTTTATCTAGAAGATAAAAAGCAAGCAGCATGCATCCACAACAAATCCACAACATCCAAGGAGTAAATCTTACCTTGGAAGCTCGATAGTGCTCTAGTGGAGGAGAAAATTACTTTTTTGATGAAGAATACTTTCCTTGAATCAAACTGGAATCTTCAAGACCCCGTAGTCTTCCACTCTATGACCCACTTCAGATCTATTTTCTCAAGAAGAATGGTGGAATATCCAAAAAAAAAAAAAACTAACTAGAAACTCAAAGGAAAAACCCGGAAGAGAAACTAGAAGAGAGAGGAGAGGATGGGGCGTGCAGCTCTTGCACTTAATGGGCTGGGCGTGGATTCCAATGTGATTAGACGTCCAGCCCCTTTGCTTCCTTTTTTATAGCTCTAAGCAACCTCTACTACATACTAATTCCTATAAGTCCCACTTCCAATGCAATTAGTAACTTTCTCTCCTTTCCTTTATCACAATTAGAAGTTTCACTTCCTATAGAATTAGGAACTTTCTATTTCCTTTCCTTTTTAGTTCAAGTAGAATTAGTAATGATCTAATTATTGGGCTAGCGTGGGGACCACTAGAGATTCCATAAAAAGCTGGCTCCAATTAGGACACCACGACCCCACATCTCATGTACAACCCGGGCCCACAGTTAATTGCAAATAACTCCACTATGTAAATGCAATTGAACTTCAGTCTTATGAATAAATTACATAGAAGACCATAAACTTCCCTATGACCACAAGTAAACCCCTCCATCAATATACATGGATCAATTGGATAAAACATGTCCCACCAACTTAGATCCATATCTTATTATCCGTGAAACTCAATTAACCACAGTGATCATCAGTATCATCTAATTAACTCTTAATTGAGATGGGTGCGCACTTACTAATGATAAATCTATTAATTGGCACAAGGGGATAACAAAGATAGATTACATCTTGACCATTGAATGTTCTCACAGTCCTACTACCACCTACCCAAGACACCGAAGTGTTGACCTACAGTTGGCCTCACTCATTGGTGATCCAAAGCAAATTAATAGATAGAAACTTGAGTTCATTAATGTCTCAGTATGGAAAGCCTATTGCTGGGGAATTATGAAAACAGTCCTTAAAATATGAACAGTGTTTCATAAGGTGCTCCTCATGGTCCTTCAATACATTCAATGTACCAACACAATGATCCAGAGTCTTACACTCTGATGATTGAGACAAATCACACTATCCCATAGTGATTAAAATGCTGCAACCTTCTCGGATGAGATGCTCAATCTCATCACCGGTTGTAAATCAATTTAAGTATAAGATTTGTGACATATGTCTCCCGCATGTGGATCTCATCCATACACACGTGTCACATCTAATATACTCATAGGCTCCGGTTCATCTCATGGACCTTTATGTCATTCGTATTGATTATGTGCAAACAAGTAATAAAAAACACATTTCATCTCATGAAATGAAAACATGATTATATTAAAATAAACTAATTTATTACATCATCTACTGGATTGAGACCCACATATTATAAAGACCACATGTTGCTGATGATGATGTTGATAATGGTGATGATGATGAATATAAGTTGCTCATAAATTCATGTTTAACTACATAGAAATACAGCATATATGGGGGGGGGGGGGGGGGGGGGGGGGGTCTAAATTATCCCTGAAGCTCCTCTAGCCATACAAGACACCAGAAAAACTCCAAGGGCTGCAGCTCCAAGCCCAAACCAAACCTTCCATCCCTCTCCTCTTCCTCAGATCCTTCACTCTTTTTCCCTCCTCCGGTCCAGGCCACTTCGCTGCTGCCGCCGGCACGAGGCTACCAAAAGACAATGACATCAAAGACGAGCTTGAATTACTAGGCGATGGGGATGATGACCAAGTTGAATATCCCTCATAGCTCCATGGCTCAAAGCTCTCCTCCGAACCAGTTTGATTTTGATTTTCACTCTTTTGAGCATTGGTGACCTTAGTCTTCTTCCAAAACCACAGCCTTGATTGGGTGGAGCCCTTGTTCGTGGGGCGGTGAGCCACGCTCAATCTTAGCTTGGCAGGAGGAGGGCTGAGGGGTGGGAGCGGCGCAGTTTCCGGCATGATCTTGGGTGTTCCGGGCTGCACTTCCCATGCGAATGGCACTTTCCCGGCGACCCGATAGTAAATTCTAGAGGAGAAGCCCTTGGAAGAGTCCCTAGAGACAATTCTATTGAAGAAGATCTCCTCTCCTTCAAGTAGAGAGATGGTGGTGCAGCAGCTGTTGGGCTTAGTTGGATTTTTCTCCCTTGGGTTCGTTAGGTTCTTGGAGATAAGACCATTGCACTCCATTTTCAATTGAGATAGAAGAAGAAGCAGCAGCTGATTTGGGGGGTGTTCTATATTTATCTTTGGTGTTGTAAGTTGGAGGAAGAGAAGAGGAGAGGAGGTGTGTATATGTATATATATATATATATATATATATATATATATATATATGGTGATTGTGGTGTATAGCAGGTTTGTAGGGGATGGATGGAGGATTGGGGAGCATGATCCAGTTGAAATGGTGAGGAAGGTCTTTGTTTATGTTGTTTTTAGCTCTCTCTCTCTCTCTCTCTCTCTCTCTCTCTTCCTTTTCTATGTTACACTTCATTTTGGTGATAGACTTGAGGGGCTCCCCTACGCATGGGGACTCTGCTGGGCGGCTCTTACATGTGCAGTTTACTGCACCCACAAGTCTTGCTATCTTTTTTTCTCAAGTTGCTGTGATTCTTGTTGAGGGAAGACTTCACCTTTTAACATTGGTTTGAACCTAAGTTGTTTCTTCTTAATTTATTAATTTTCTGATCATTGGAACGATCCAGTGCATTGCAGGTGTGTATTTCGTTGCATGCATACAACCGAAGAATCAGTCAAAAGAAATGTGGGTCCCATAGCCTGATCACAGTATATATACAGTAGAATCAATCTAATCAGATGTGGCCCATCACCTGATTGAGGCACCCATTATATTCTACGTGGCCCTCGTACATACATGTAGCTAGCTATCAAGAAATGATGACCCCTTGGCTAATGCACGTCATAGATCTTGTTCATGGTCTACACACTGTGGGACCACAATAATCAGGGCGACGGACCTAAGTGTTACGACACGACTGCACTTATAAAATTCGAAAAAAAAAATTTTAATAAGATTTTTAAAATTTTATGTTATTATTTGACTCTTTAATTACTTGATCATTTCTGGCACCATCTAAATGAAAATTCTAAATCCGCCATCCGCGAGACCTACCATTTGTATGAAAATGGGTCCTTGAGTGCCAGACACCCTATGAAAATTGGGAATGTAGGTCCAAGATTTAGACCCATTTTTTAATTTGGTCCCAATAGGTCCATGGATATGTAAAACTCGGGCAGGGGCCTGGCCTTGGTCTGTGGATTGTAGAAGTAGAATCACTTCAGTGCTGCTGCGGACTACCGAACTGGAACCCTCTTTCGTTCTAATACAAGGTTGGA
Organism: Persea americana; assembly: GCA_029852735.1. Lineage (NCBI taxonomy): Eukaryota > Viridiplantae > Streptophyta > Magnoliopsida > Laurales > Lauraceae > Persea > Persea americana. Next base: position 5,827,411 of record CM056812.1, read on the forward strand.
CCAGCCTTGAGGCCACACATCATGTGTCACCGTCCAAAATGGTTGAGCCCATGATTGGGCTCCGGATGTTGGCACCAATGTCTTGCCCCGTAAACAATTTACAAATTGATTGATTGCCAAGTGTGTGTTAGATTGATGTGTTGCTACTTAAGAACTATCATTATCCTTCTTGTTTGCTAAGTGAGAGGGATTAAGAAAAATAATGTCTTTACATGTATTGGAAGTCTACTCAAGAGACTTTTAAAACCTTCGAATATTCCTTGCTTGTTAAGTGACATAGATTAAGCCAAATCATGACTAGATGCATTATACCTATAGTGGTCTTCATAATTACAAGTAGGGATGAAATACAAGTCCCCCATTTTTCTTAGAGCATGTTTGACAAAAGGTGAGGAATCCGAGGATTCCTTACTACTGTTGGAACAATGATTCCTTGCTGAGGATTTATATAGCTAAAAATCTCACATCAATATTGGTGCATATCAATTCATACATCTAAGAAAATTTGATTCAAGTGCAAATCCACAGAAGTGAGGATTTCCAAATCCAATAGGGAGAGGTCAAATTTGAAAAGCCAAACAGATGGGGATTTTCATAGATCCAAATCCTCAGGGATTTTCAATTGCCAGACATGGATTTTCTATGAGTAGGTGGCAAACGGAAATCTTCTCATTGAGGACTTGGTTGCCAAACGTGACCTTAGGCTCAACCCAAATAATGCATGGGTCTCGGATTTCAACCCATTTCAAATTCAGGTCTAGATCTGGGGTCCAGGTTCACAGGGAACATACCCCCACAAGCCTTTGATGCTAAAATTTTCATCATCATCATCAAAGCCTTGTAAAAACTGTGATTCATATTGCAAATGTATTTTTGGAGATAGTATGGGAAGAAGATAATACTGCAATGATTTCCAATTTGAACTGCCAAAAGCATTGACTGTATCAAATATGATTAGTTAATTCAAAAACAAATGTATCTAAAAATTAACATAAAATACTTTTCACAAAAATTAAAAAAAAAACTTCAAACACAACGTATCAACATAGAAAATCATATTAAATATGAAGATTTATACTTTCAAAAAAAAAAAAAAAAAAACCCCGTCATCAATATAGAATACTGCCACCAAAGGAACTTCAAGACACACAGATGCAGATATGCAAAAATATATGCAAAACTGTTTGTCCTGAACTTTTTAAAGAAAAACAACACTCGCCCTAATTTAACTCTAACTTGAATAATAATTGCCATCAGATTAAATTCCAACAGTTGTAATATTTTTTGTAAAATTTAATCCAATAATGATTATTATTCAGATTAGTGCCAAATCAAGGTGAGTGTAGTGAGTGAGATGGGGTTGGATTTGTCCTCCAGTGTCCCATGCGCGTGTAAAATGGTTACCTCCCACTCAAGCCTATGAGAGATACTTCTTAGCAAAACACAACCCTATCAAATATAAACTCAGAGTTCCATAATTACCATTAAGGCTACTAGGATCATCTACACAAATACCAAGGAATAAGAAGTATTGTCAAAAAGTTGTTTGGAGATTTCCAAAATTTTGGGTTCTCTTTGAATATTATAGGGAAAAATCTCATGAAAAATAAATAAGGATTTAAGTAACTGAAACTATAAAATTAATACAAAATAATGTTAAGAACTTGAAGATTTCTATTCGGTTTTTTTTTAACCCCACTTTTATTCCAACATTATCACCACAATTCCATTGTTGACCACATATTGGAAATAATGAATATTTAGAAAAAATTACATATCATTTGGTCATGATATTGGCAGGATCATTTCAAATATTTCTGATATCTGTGACAATGACAAGGGAAATAAATTGCAAGCCCTTTTACCAAACTTCCTTGTGCCTCACTGGTTGCTTGATTAAGAGTATGTACAAGAGGTTAAGAGGTCAAGGATTGGTACCACCCTCTTCTTTGAAAAAAATAAATAAATTTGTGCAATCCCTTTTGTTCAATTGGAATGTAAGGTGTTGTTTGAGTGGTGTGGAAACGGTTGGTGTGTAATGGTACCGCATCAATTTATGTTTGGCGGCTCCGTTTTACACACCACATGCATAAATAAAGTGCGAAAAGGGTGTATTTTTATCAGCCCAAAATCTTCACACCTAAGCTGATGCGAAGGAGTACCACACCTAAGTGAAAATGGTTGACTAGAAATATGGTGCCATGGTAACTTCGCGTCAACAATGCCCCGGCCCTTTTTTTTATATTTTTTAAATTAAGTAGACCCCATAATCAAGATCTAAACCGTTCGGAATTTTTAAAAGGCCAAACATAGCTAGATTCAAATCTTAACCATTGATTTATCACCATTTTTGAGATATTAGCAAAAACGTCCATACACAATCTACCATTTTAGACTTCTGTACAGCCCATTCTCACTATTTAAACTGTACAATCTCTTTAGAAGGCTAAAAAGGGCAAGGGCGCCGAGTTTCATGTCCCAATTCTTCATGGATTTCGAGAAATCCTCAAAAAAACTTACAACCGTTGGATCCATCCAATGAATTGGCATGTTAAAAATGATGGCCACTCTGCTGTTTTCTATTTTTTTTATTTATGTAGGCCCCAAAGCAAGATCCAAATTGTCAATATTCTTAAGAGGTGATTCATCACAGATTTTGAAATATTTGTAAAAAAGTCCAACCACTATCTACCATCTGGACCTCCATGTGCCCCATTTTTGTGACCCAAGCCATTTACTCTCTTGGGAAGGCCATAAAATGCTAGAGGGTCAGTTTTTCAGGTTTTGATTCATCACAGATTTTGAAATTCTTGAGAGAAATGGTGAACCATCGATTCCATTGAGATTCACATGTAGAAATAACAAAGGAAAGTCTTTCCATGGGACTAAATTGCATATGGAAATGATCATTTTCCTATTACGTGTCAATGCCAAACAACCCATAAGGGCGAGGTCTTCCATCCCTCCGCCCAAGCTCAGCTAATTAGGAACATGGATAAGTAGAGTGTGATTTCAAACCCCTAATATAGCCAAAAGAAGAAGCACCGAGGCCTTCCAGTGGCGCTTTGGATTTAAGCCAACAGGGAGTGCAGGTTATTAACTTACATTGGGGCCTATTGGCTTACATTGCATTCGATCCCAGGAATTCAAAGAAACTAACTTTCACCAAAAGGGAGTGCAGATTATTTCTTCCAAATTTTAAGGTAAGATGCAAGTGATCATTTCCTATCAAAAGGGAGATTATTTGTTGGTTGATGGTAGGTAGATCCTCACCTTTGATTTATCTCTTTTAGCCTGTTCAATGGAAAGGAATTGCTTAGAATCCTCTGATTTCAATACCCAATTAAACAAAATGGCCCAAAATTGCAGTGCTTTTGGCAGCAATCCCGCAAATTTTTAATGACTTTCCATGAGAATGCTAGTCTTGAACATAGTATACATATCTTGGAGAGGAAAAACAATATGCAATAAAAAGTGGTTTAGAATTGATCACAGAACAACGATACATCAGGCTGCACGCCCAGATTGAGTGGATCATCGAAACAGCACTCTCATATCAATCAACGCCTGCGTGCTCGACTTACAAAAGCTACAAATATGCCTGCAGCCGCGATTGCGGCAGCTGTACACAGCAGAGGCTGCTCTGGTTTAAGATGGAGTTTAACTTAAAACATTTAAGCATGCTAACGATATCACATCTCCGTCTGAGAATTACGCTCCCTGTACAGAAAATGGATAGGATGAGTACAAATCAATGGATATGATGAGACATTCCTCGACATCAAGAATCATTGCCAACCACAAATGAGGCAGAGATGATGCTCATCATCATGGAAAATGACTCGATGCCATTACGGAGATGGCCCAATTAAGTTCATACGGAACCCAACAACGTACTTGCACAGATGAGGCCCATCCTACCAGACACGCAGAGCATTTTCCTGGTTGTTCACTTATTCTGATCTTAAGGATTCAACTTCGTGGTTACTAAGGCAGCACAAACCCAGGCCTCGTTTGGATCCTCAAAACAGTTGCCCTGCACTCAATTTGCCAGTAACTATCTCTGTAATTGGTTATGGGAAAGATCAAAATAACTGTTGCTCATAGGTAGTTAATGTTATTCAAACACATGAAACCCTTGTTTATGCGCAAACCAAATTACTTGCATTCACTTTTCAAAGATCCAAACAGGGCCACAGGAAAAGGCTCTCAGAATCCAAGAAGAGAGCTGAACACTAGCTACAGCAAACCATTGGTTTCCATGGGAACACTTGGGTTTCTCCAAGAAGCTGTAAAACACTTGGTGCCAGCACTAGGTCAGAAAATAAAATTGATCACTATAAGGCATGCTACGCTGCAGAAAACATCATGTGAAAACAGTCATAGACTGGTACACAAGAACTGGATTGATGGGTTCTGAAAGAAATGCATGGGAAGACAGAAAGCCAAATTAGCAATCATCACTCATCACTTCCACCATATTTTCTGTTCTCCCATTGTGTACCTCGAATATATTCCTAGTAGCCTCAATGTCAAGAAAGGAAAAGGTTAAGCATTTTCTAAGAAGAAATTTGGAAATTAAAAAAAAGGTCATTTTCCAAGAAGTTTAGGTTTCATGGTGTTCGACTATCATATGTTGTTTTGAATTTTGAACATCAGAAAAGGTCAATTCAGGTTCATCTGATACCACTTCTGATGGATCATGGGAAAAACAACTATTGATGAGACCAATAGCGATGACTAAATCTTTCCAAAGTGGAAATAAGTGTCAGGACAAGTACTCTTTTAATTCCACAAATTTCAATATCAAAGAAAAGGAAATGGGGACAAGCCGTTGTACAAGGCTACAGTACAAGTTTCTTGAGGTTGTTAAGTTCCTAGGGGCTGCTCTTTAGTATTCAACAAAGTTGTCATTTAGCATGATATTGGGACAAGAGCCACCTGATGGCAATTATAAGTAAAATGTGTTAGATGCAAATTGAAGGAAAAATGATGTTGTTCAACAGTATAGATGACATAGCGAAAAAAAAAAAACCATGTAGAAAAGAACAGAAAACTGAAGTTGAAACAATGATGCTAAGCGCCTCAAAAGAGAACTCAATAGTATGTTTGTACAGAGCATTTTCCATGGAAAATGAAATTGGTTTCCAAGGACATATCTATATATTTTGGGACAAGGACTCCTCATTTTTCCTGAAAGATGAGAAAGTTGTATATTGTGAAATACAGTTCATTATTTCTCAAAAAATGGTAAGAAATCAAAATTGTAAAATGTAAAATTTTGAAACTGAGGGTGAATTTAATAGCAAAAAAAAAAAAAAAATGTAAAGAACACCTATACCAAGAAGTGACAACTGCAATATGGAAAGATCACAGACCATGTAGGAATCCTGTGTTTTGCAGACATGCCCAACATTAAACTTTTTCAGAAAATAAAATTATAGCTGGAGCCAATTAAACTTGCAAGAATGCAGAAATCTGCAAAAATGAAACTTCAATCCAATCCTATGAGGTGGTCTGAGAAACACTACAATCAAAGGACCCATTCTGATCGTATGGTCCGTAATAGTTATTTCACAAATATAATCTCCATGTCTCTTTGTTGCCAAAGAAAGTCATAAACATGACTGCAACATTTAGGTGTTTCAGAAAAGACTTCCTCAATAACCCCACATAGAAGTAGAATTTATGGTACGATATGAAAGAGATTTGAAGAAATAAAATGATACCTCAGCTGGTCCTGAAAGGATTGAGTCCCTCTCGGCATCTAGATGGCCACTCAATCTCCTACAAGATATGTGTTCAAATATGTAAGAAACTGAAAAAAAAAAAAAAAAAAAACAAGAAGAAGAAAACATGGAAAGCGTGGAATTACCTTGGCTTCTCGGACTTTGCAAGATGCTTCGACATTATAGAAGCCTGCATTATAAATTAGCGTCAATATGTCCCTAGGAAGGCAAACATATTAAATTACTGAAAACAATAGAAAACACAAATTTCCGATGGAAGTTCAAATTTCAAACCTATTAAACTAACATAAATAATGTAAATACTGAATTCCCATTTGAAGTTCAAACCAAATAAACTACTAGCAAAAAAAAGTAAACACAAAATTTAGGTGCACTAGATTCAGAGAGTAAATGTGGAGCATATTAAAGTGCAGATCAATTGAGAAGCATGCATAAGAGAGCCTTCTATTAATACAGATATATCAATATTCAAAGGCCTCCACCATACCGCGACAGAAAAAACATAAACATAAAGGGTGATTTTGCAGAAACAAACAGTGAATTATTGGAGATATCAGGCAAAAGAAATGAAGGTTGAACCATTATTTAAAGGCCAGGGCTGAGGGTTCAGATAGTACCAGCTAATCTTGACAACCCACGCTATGCCATTCTTTGCAAATAAATAAATAAATAAATACAAAAGGGCGTAAAATAAATTAGCTTATTGAGTCTCAAATAATTGTTAACTTTACATTTTGACTATTAAAATAGCAGAATGGGAACTTAACAGATATTTCCTCTATTTACAACCTTTTCCACCAGTACAACGCTGCACTACAATCCAAAAATATGTCAATGCACCGCAATCCTACTTCCGTGGTGAAATCATATAATATTCCAGAAGTGAATAAAGGAAATACATAGCAAGTTCCTATAATATTCCTGTTTTTTCTTTTAATGAAAGTTGCCATTCAAAAAAAAGGTTCCTACTAGACACCGCCTTTATGCACTAGAAGTGCAATCATCAAAAGCCAAATAATGAATATAGAGCATGGACATCTATGCAATGACATGACAAGATTACAAGAAAATGCAACTTAATGACAGGACTTCCTACACTGGATGCTCAAAAACTGCAGAAGCATAAAAAAAATAAAAAATAAAAAAAATGCGGCAGCAGCAGCAGCAACAAACCTGCTCTTGAATAATGCTCCTGGCTTCAACAAGTTGTGCTTCAAGCTCAAGTTCCCGCTCACTTGCTTCAGAGGTGACCTCTGCTCCCTTTTGTGCATCTTGAAGTTGAACCATCCGTTCCTAGAGAATGCATAGTTCAAGATAACAGAACAAAACATCATTTATGATCGGTGGTTGGCCACATTCAATTACACTAAGAAAAATCCCGACCATATGTATCAACACTAAAATTCAGCAAACTACACTAGAAAAAATCATGTTTTTTATGGTGCTGAAAGGTACCGAGTGATCCTCTAACAAGGTTTTGCATTGTTTCATTTAGTCCTGTGGTTGGACAATTTGGAGGCTATCAATGGTTGAACCAGAGCATTCATCTAATGGGTACTAGTGTGGATAGACTGCTTCAATAATAACCCAGACTAGAACATTCTCACCATCCAAAATTCCACCTTCTTACGTTGAATTGAATGGGCCATAGTTGTACTTCCCACTTAACCAGCCATGCATTTGCATACCATCAACAGAAGTGTGTAAAATGCTCTGTCAAGCATCTTTTTCTTTTTTTCCTTTCCCCTTTTTTGTACAGTTTTTGCATGATCTATCACCAGTAAAGCCCATCAGATCAGTGACCCGGATCATTGAACCACACATTCCACTTTTTATGGCTCAAAGCCCATGGGATCTTATGCATATCCTTCGCCAGTTTCTTATACAAACTTAATTTTACATTTTGCTTTACTTTATCAATAAAATGTGTTTTCATATTATCAAAAAGTTTCTTATAAAAATTAAAAAAAATAAAAAATAAAAAGAATAATTGACCATCATCTAGCTGCTAGCAGATCATCATAATGGCTTACCTTTATAGAAGCCATCTTAGTTCGCAAACTCTCTTCTATTTGATCTCTAGCCATGTGGAATGGCAGATCAAAGACATCCTGCAAGCAATCACCTCAAAATCAGGATCCTATAGAATTTAAAGATGACAAAGAACCCAAATGAAAGGCCACTAGGAAACATCATGCCTTGCATTTTTCAAGAAATTGTACAAATTTTTCACATACCGTCCTTCCACCTAATGGGGAACGTGGTGGCTCTGCATCATTTCTTTCATTCACGGCTAAAGTTTGCTTCGATAACCCATTTGGAGCATTTAGAAAGTCACGCATATCCATCTGCAGAGGGAAAAAAACAGTTCATGAAATGCCTCATTTTGCAATATTTTGTGTACATTAATATCACAAATGTGGAAAAAAAATTATAAAAAAAAAAAAAAGAAACTGATGCAGGTATTTGTGAGGGGAAACCATGATTTAAAAAATCGACCAAGTCCGAGTCGACTTGGCCCTAAATGAGTCAGGTCCTTCAGACTCACCCAGCTTTTTTTTAATTTTTCTATGCAATGAAATGGGACTCAGCCCAACTCACCTGAATCCCATGCAACTCAGCTGAGTCGACTCGGACTTTAGGGACACAACTCACACAATCCATACTAACATAATATTTGTCCATTGATCTGACTGCATATCAGTATGCAAACCATATACAGCTTTTTTATGCAACTACCTGCATTGAACGCAGTAATGCTCGCAAGTCGGCATTCTCTGCCATCAGCTCCTGCTTCTTCAACTCGTATGCATCCACCTGTCAATTATATGTGTAGAGCTGAGCAAGGAATAGTGCTATATATTAATCAAATGAAAACAATCCTCCTTACAATCATTTTATAAAAATCATTGTCCGCCTTTTTCCCATTCCATTGCCCACGTTGGCGCCCCTCTTTCTGTTCAATATACCAAATTTGTCATCAAATGGATGTTGTAGAGATATCTCTTCACTGAACTTATGCTAGACTGAACTACCCACCTGAAGTAAATTCATTATCTCCATCCCTGACCTAGATTCCTTCTTTTTCTCCATCAACACTTGGTTTAGCCTCTCCTGAGGAATACGGAAAAAAAAATCACTATCATTCCAGTTCAACTTCTCATATTTCACAATTAGATACAGCGACATTAGGCGCCGACCTTTCCAATCACTGCTCTCATATTGAATTATAAGATATCGCTTTCAACTACTAAAAGAACAGACAACAAATCTGTCCTACCTGCAACTTGATATATTCCTTCTCCTTTTTCTTCATTTCATGTAGCTGTTGAGTGCGCACTTGCTTTCATAATAAACACATAACATTTAAATTCTTGCTCATTTTGATCTCATAAATTTCAATTTAACAGCAATTCATGAACATATCCCCTGGATTAAATGATAAGAATTAGAAAATTTCAAAATCTCCTTTACAATCTAAAAAGCTTTCACCTGATTACCAATAACCATTCTCTGAAACTCATCTCGTTCCTGTTGTAGCTTTTCTATCTGGGCCTTGAAAGCTGCTGTAGCTTTAGCCTCCTGATCACCATAATCTTTATTAATAACAAAACATTCCACTATGACCACAAAAGAAGCCCATCAATATTGAAGAAGTTAAGCCAACCGTGCGAGTTATCGTGGCCAACTCCCGATCTTTGGCTGTTAGTTGTGCTTCCAGCCTCTCAACCTTGGCTTCTAATCTTGATATGTCAGATAGCAACCTACATTTGAAGGCAATAAATGTTATCATAGAGAAGGAATTCAAATTTCCTAGTTAAATAATTACAAGTTCTTAAGAAAAACAAATTATAAAAAGAAAAAATCCAAGCTCCTTCAACAGAGACATTAACATTAATAAAAAGTAAATAATTACAATCTGCAAGAAGGACATTTATATTCTGCTGTGGTGACAAGGAAAGCTAAATACTCCCACTTTATTTTATTTAAAGTAGCAAAGAATGATGTTGTGCGAGTGTGTGCGGAAGCATGAAGCACCGTGATCGAACGACCAATCAACCACACAAGAAAGAGAAAATCACAGACAGAGAATTTTACGTGCTTCGGCAAACTCACCTACATCTACCAAAAAGAAACTCGACTTTCCTTTGGGTTCCACTCTCTGTATATGTATCACATGGGTTACACATTACATCAATATATAATGCTTTCTTTCTTATCTCCCAAGAAACCCTATCTTAGACAATAAGAAAGTCCCGATACAATTACCAAGATACCCATGACCCTGAACCCACTTGGTCTGGACCCACTAGGCTAGCAGAGGACATGCTGCTCTAACAGCAGTTTGTGCAGCACACGTCCATGGAATTTTTTTATTGGTTTTTCACAGTCATTACAAGTCTCATGTTTGGTACAAGAAAAATCTACAGATTAGAAATCTTTGATGATTCTTTTTCCTCAGTCTTGAGAGAATCTGCTGATCCTAATTGAGGGTTGCTATTTGAAATCAGCAGATGAGAATCATCATGAATTTTACAGAAGTGCCAGAAAGAGTAGTTCCACCATTGGAGTTGATCACTTACTTGGGCTCGAATCATGCATATCTCATGAGAATATGAAAGGCAAACCCATTCTTTTGAAAAGAACCAGATCCTTTACTCATAGAAGTGACACTCTCCGAAAGAAACTGGATCCTCTACTGTTTTTCCAAATGATGATTTGTAGTTTGAAACGACAATAATTAGGCACATGCAAAAGTTTGTGTGATCCATTGACCCTACAAGATATAAGAGGACTTTTATCCATCTAGACCAAAATAATAATAATAAGTCCAATGGACGCTCCTTTTTTTTTTTTTTTTTGAATGACAAGCCCAATGGATGTTGATAGCTATCTAATCTAAGGCTACAAAATGGGCAGTCAAAAATAGAAACCGCCGACCGTCCATTTCACGGCCTTAGATCGGATGGTTATCAATGCCATTACACCTAATCTTTTTGCAAAAGAAGAAAAATCCTAAACTCTTATTATATTTGGTAGGGCTAGTGGACCCCACAAACTGCCACGTCCCCATTCTAAAAGGCAATAGAGATTATAGAGTGTTACATGCGATAGCAATAAAGACTCTAGAATTTGAATCCTTTTGGAAAAAGGCATTCCAATGTTTCCACTTAAGATCAAGATCCTCCAAAACTGCTTCTACATGAGGAAGCTCTTTGTGTCTTCCCAAAATAAGACACGTGAAAGAGTTTGTAGGGCCTACTAATCCTTCCAAATATAAGAGGGCTTCAAGGATTAGTCATATATTAAAAAGCAGGTCCATTGGATGTTGTCGGTTGTCTAATCTAAATCTATAAAATGGACAATCAAAATAGAAATATTTCTAACCTACCATTTTATCATCGTAGATTAGACATCTGACAACATCCAATGAACCTAATTTTTCGCAAACGGCTAATCCCATTATTGTCAAAATCCAAAGATTCATATCTCAAATCCGATGATTCGTATCGAATCCTAGGAAAGGATACACATATATACAACGAATCCTATTTATAGGTAAATTTTAGCATTCATGTGTGAATCTTATGACTTGATACTTGCCTTATCGAATCTTACGATTCAAGACGGGAATAGTCAGCCAAATGTCTAAGATGATTAATTTTTTACTTTCTTTGTTTCATTTTTTTAGTATTCCTATTTTTAAGAGGTAGTGATTGACAAAATCTCTTTAGAATTTGTAGGATTTTGGGGAAATTTTAGAGAAAAATTTAAATATATATATATATGATAGGAGGGGTAAGACCATACATATGGGTTTTGCCCTACAATCTTCATTTTTTGTTGTTTTTATATGATTTTTTCTTGATGAATCAATTATTTAACTTTAGTAGACACATCCTAACCATGTAATACAAATTATGTGGATTTATCATTATTTTTTTTATTTAAAGAGAGAAAAACTGCAACTTAATTATTTTTTTCTAGTAAACTTGAAATCTTAAATAAATTTAACCATTCAAGTATATGTCATGTATGATGTATTGTTATATGTCCATGATGTTCTTCATATGATTGTTTATAGTCTTATTTGTCACTACAATGACACCGCTACGGACAGAAAATGGAAGGATATAAATTACTTTTTTTTTTGTTATGGCGGAAAATCCTACAATCAGCAATTCAGTTCAATTCAACCCCTTGAATGATTTGTGGAACAATTTCAACTTTTAGAAGAAAGGAAAATCCCAAAGACCCTCTTGCATATGATAGGGTCAGTAGGCCCCGAAAACTCTGCCAGATGCCTTTTTTTTATAATAAAAAGAAGGGAAAAAAGCTACAAATATTGTAAATAAGAACTGCAATACTTGTGTTTCTCTCTCTCCTCCTTTCACCAGTCCCCACTATTGACCATTGTTGCCTATTCTTTGTCACCATTGCATTGTTTTCTATCTTTCTGTTTATTCTCACTTCTTTTTCCTCATTCCTCCTCTTCTACATCTTTTTTCTTACTTGAGAAAGTCAGCTTTGTCTTATTGGCGCCAACATTTGAACACAAGTATTTTTTAGCTGCTGAATAAAGCGGATTGGATTTGCAGTGTTTCTTTAGCCGACGAAATGATGAGGGCATAAAATTAACTTTCATGAGTAAACTTTTCTGATGCACCAAAAGGGAAAATGTAAATTCATCATCCAAATAACCCTGCTGCAACAGACATGAAACGAATGCAAATCGAGGAGTAGTTACTCCAGTTTTTATTTTGACATATTTGAAATATCATAAGTGAAAAATAGTCTTTGGATTTCAGCTGCACCAGGATGTGCTCTGAAGTCTGAACTACTTGTAAAGCTTTTCAACAAATTATGATGCATAGTTTATTATTACGTTTTATTTTCTAAACCTTCTAAAGTTCAAGGAAAACTTCATACAAATGCTGTCAATTACATTCAAGATTTTACATCATCATACATTTGGAGGGGGGAATGCCGGTAATAGGAAGGATTCACAATATCAAGTTTTGATGAATTATCTTGGAGATGGGCCCCTGCCATAACAACCAAAACTAAAAATCACATGGCAAACTACAGGCTCATTTGGATCTGACAATTTGATCAGATTTTCCAATCCAGATTCACCTGACAACAAAAATCTGCTGTGAAATATTTGTGTTTGGATATTTGTTGTTCTATTGAGGAGATTCTGAAATTTTTGGATTCCTTTATTTTTGTCGATATCTGATGGAAATCTGACAATAAAACAGAAATAGAATTCACATAGCCTACCTCAACATAGTTGGGACAAAGGTTTGATGATGATGATGATGATGACAACGACGACATAAAATTAGCCTTCTAAAACGGATAAAATGCACTCTCTTAATTCTTATATCAAGCACTATTACATCTAGACCTAAGGAGGTAAATAGGTAAGGCCTATGCTAGACACAGACCCGATTAGTGTTCTCTGCACTTAAACTTGGAGCTACATCTGACATGGGTCTAATGTCTATGATCCTGCCCAACTCCAATGGACTTGATATCCTAGGCCAGATTCCAGTCCCGAGTCAAACCCATTGAAGATGTGTTTCAAACTGTTGGAATCCAAGTATACCTCCCAAAAGAGCAAAACCGAAGTCTGAACTTTTGAAATAGTCATCAGCTATGAAAGCTTATAAGCATGACAGGAGTATTCTTTCATTTGTTAAACCATAAAAATAAATTGTTCTTGGGCATGTGCGCCCTCTTGTCCTAGCCAAGATGGTTTGTACTTGGGACGGTCCCTGCTCTAGGTTCTTGATGAAAAAGCCTACAGGTGACTATGATGGCCTATTAAAAATTGCCAAAAATAAGTACAAATGAACTCATCAAAAGCATAGCGCTAAAATATGCATGGAATGGACACTTTTCCATCAATTAACCCCCACTTATCATATCAGTGGGAAATAATGACATGTTATCAATTGATACTTTGAACCATGATAGAAACTTATTGTTAGGTCTTTCCCTAAGCAATGATGCTAGAGATAGCGGAGAGATAGAGAAAACTGAATGGTCAAATGGTGATCATCCATGTATTCTTCTTAAAAGACAAGAAGTACAAGTACAGTTTTTCATTCCAGGTGAACTAAACTCATAATGTGTTTGACGTGGCGACAAGGATCATCAAAAGAGGTGGAAATGGCCACAACAATGATAAATGCCCAAGGTTTCAAACTTCATTTTCAGCCCAAAAACAACCAATATCTCACATAATCCAGGAAAAAACTATTTACAAATGAAAATTCTTATTTATTTATTTTATTTCATTTGTAACTTCAAATCAAGTCGTGGTCTACAGATTGCTGGAAATCTAAGATTCAACTGCAAAGTCATGCATTTGCAGAAGAATCTCACTCAGGTCCATAAAAAATTAAAGATCCAAGAGACCATGGTCCTAGCATCCACTTATCACACAGCCTTAGTGGATTCTCTACTTTTGATCTCCACTGTGGCAGTACCACCACATCAGTCTTCAATTCTTTGGTTCAGAAAAGCACTAGACCACCCATCCAAATAAGACAACAAAACACCCAATCAATTCACCTAATCTTCCTCATAAAATCTAGAGAAACTAATTCATCCACAGCTCATCTCTCATCTGAACTATTATTTCAACAGAACAGCATAACACAAGCAAATCCACCTCATCATGAATGACCAAAACACATACATTTCCTTCTCAAATACATCCAAAACCTTCCACATCCCTCAGCTTCAAATGAAAACTAAAGAAAACAGCACACATCACTATTTTGAGAGAAGAAAAAAAAAAAGAGCACCTCTGCCGCTGCTCATTCGACGATTCTCTAAACTCGATATCTCGCTGCCTCTGCTGCAGCAGCGAATATATGCAATTGCAAGTCCGTGCCACCGAAACCTGCCACAGATCACATCCATATCAAACATTCCAAATCAATGAAATCAGAAATTAGAACAGCATCTAGCTAGAGAATCAAGCAACAACAGAAAACAGACAGATCTAAGGAAACAGCCACGGACCGGATCATTGGCGAAGAGATCGAGAGAAGCTGGGAATCCGAAGGTTACAAGCGTCTGATTCAGGTACTTGGTGCAGTGTTCTAGGTTTCCAGCATCGGCGAAAGCGTACTCACTGCAAGAGGAGGAGGAGGAGGAGGAAAGATCAGAACCCTAGTAAAAGGGGCGAAATGCGAGTTGGAAATCGAAATGGAGGGTTGAGATTGCAATCGAGCGTGGGAAGCGTACCCGATCCCAAATCCAGATTGAGGAGATGCCTGCATTGAATTCGAATGTGGATTAGAGAAAGCGAGGAAATGAGAGAGAATGAGAGAGATTTGAGAAGCAAACCCTTAGATCGAAGTCGGGATCTGTTGCAGACATTTCTTCTGGGTTTTGTTACTTGGGTTTTCTACTGTGCAGAAATGACGCAAGGGAAGAGAGAGAGAGAGAGAGAGAGAGAGGGGGGATTTCAGGGGGTTTGGGGGCTTTTTATACATCGCTTTGGGTTTAAAGAGGACGGGAAATTTGAATTTTGGAACAGATGGGAGGGGGGTTAATGGGTGCTTGCTAAATTGCGCCGGAGTGTGAGTGTGGGCCACTTAGGGCTTAGGCCACCTTTGATACTATTGTCATCCTAATTTCAGAATTTTAGGCGGATTGGGCTTTTACTCACCATTCGGATTGAATCTAAAAAAATTTATAGTTTGGGCTTTTTTTTATACGGTAACTAAAAATTTCACTAAAAGAGACGCAAGATATAAAGAGAAATAAGGAAAAGAGCGAGAAGATACAAGAGATATGTACCCCCACTCACCCCCACAATCCCTTCCATGGACCATGTTTTGCAAGAGCATGTGCTTTAAAGTTGGGTGATCTGGACTCATAGGGAAAGGCAACATTGATGGAAGATGATAGAGCACGGATTTCATTAAATAGGAATTAGAATTTCCAGGGATTCGTCTTCCGGTTAAACACCCATGAAACCGCATTAGAAGAATCACTCTCCATAATAAGGCTTTCATGAGAAAGAATATATAGTTCTAGGGCTATTAAATGAAGGGTTTTGATTATCTTGTAGAGTTAATTTATGATTATGATTCCTCTTATCCGTAAGGAGACTTTTCCATCTGTCGTGCTCCCATTAATAGGCATGTATGTAAGTGGGCCCCATGAGCTGGAAACATTCCCCTTCACGTGGAAAAAATCTTCTCTAAGCGGATTGCTTCTATATAGGGCCTGGACCCACCTTTGATCGGTGTAGCCCCCTTTTTAATCTTTTCATCCCATGACATGGTGTTGGGCCAAATTTTATACTCATTGAACCTTTATCATTATTGGATTGGATTTCAAGAAATTCAACGATTAAGACGTTAAACTTTGAGGCCTTTGAATCAAGGGATAAGATAATCTACAGGACTGGTTTTTTGTCTCCATATCATCCACAAGAAGACATTTTCATCTGCCCTTCCCCCATGAGATGACTGTATATGAGCAAAATGTAGTATACTCCTAGGAGAACATTCTATTGCATACTCATAATTGAGTGACTTCAAAGAAATCCGGAGTGGGAAGAGTGGAGGTCTGTAATGGGAGCCACCTCTCGAAAATTCAAACCACACGAGGCCCCATTTTGTAAGGATGTCTCCAAATTTTACTATAATAAAAGTTGGCTCCCCATTATGTTGTTCAAATGATAAATAACATGGTTAGCACAATTCTGTGCATTATTCATTATATACTCAATCTAATGATAAGTCCAACTCCTATTACAGTAAGATTTAGAAACATTCTATACACTTTGAGCACGTTTGCTTCAAGAAATTCAGATCTTCCATAAGGGAGGCCTACTTTTTTCTTACATTTATTATATTTTCTTTTTTTTTTTTCTTTTTTGCTAACGAGGGTGTCTCTACGGGGTTTTACCCAATTGGACTAATCTTCAGAGGGCACACATGACCCCAAAGGGCGTGATACTGTGCATTAGGTAAATCTAAGGCATGTCAAACATACTACATGGGGACAAGCCCATTCCTGATGCCAATGAACCAAACGACCAGCGGGGTAGGGGAGGCCCATTTTAGAGTCCCATCCTGATAGTTATTAATGGCTTCATTTAAGATTTTCAAGTTTCAACCCATTTGATACATGGGTCAACATCGGGTTGAGTCTATAAATCCTACCTTCATTAAATAACCTAACCTGACATTAAATAACCTCACCCTATTAGCCAAACTGCCAGCCTTGGAATTTTTGAGGTTGGCAATGAATAGCCTCACTCGAACTCACCTGTTAGTATTGACATGGTCAAGTTTAGGATGGATGATCCAAACCATTTATCTGGTGGGTCCCAAGACTCCCACTAAGAATATTGCAACTGATAATCAACATCTACGGCCAGACCTACTTGATAACCGGTCCGGATGAACGGATTGCCTAAATGGGGCCAAGAACGACCTTCAGAGCAGCAGCAATTGAATGCAGTATCTATTTGTATCCTGCGCCTCGTGCGCATTTTAGACTCCGTTAAAATGGGAAAAAGGGAGGGGTCACGTGACAGTGCTTTCTTTCTAGTGTCAGCGGAGCCATCATGCACATTGCCGTTAAAGGGACGGCATGTTGGTGTGGCCCGTGATCTCTCCTAGACTTCATCGAAAAAGTTACCGGATCACCAAATCGATTGCTTGACCCAAATTCTGGGGTAATTGTTGCATGATGATTTTTTTTTCCTCCGCTAACATATGTTTTCAATTTTTTTTGCTGGATTTATCCCTCGGGACCAAGAGAAAAGCTGAGTAAAATCCCTATAGCCCCTAGTCGTAGTACTAGTGGATTCAACTTTCAATTCCTGAATAATTGAAAACCGAAGATCGAAATCAGAACCTCTAGCTCCATAATAGAGAGGAACCATGGTCCTGTCCACTCAGCAAACCCTTGGGGTTGCATGATAATGTTTTTTCTTTCCTCTTCGATGAAATAAAAAAGGTATAATATGGGTTATTCTCATTTTGAGTGGTTGCTGTCATCAAAGCCAAATTTTCACAATCCCTACATGAATTCTATGCTAATCTCATTTTGAGTATGTTTCTTTAATAACATTTCTATGCGGAAATCAATTTTTTTTTCACAAGGGGAGTATTCCAATGCATCCATCCCTCACCAGACAATGACGTGGACTCGTGCTAAATGTCCGATCAGGGTGGAGATCCAACGGTGTCCCGATTACTGTTTATAAACATAAACTTTTGGGCGGGCCCAGAGAGATTTCCCTCTTTTTCCATCGGAGAGAAAAAATTTCCCTTCATTTCCTCTTTTTCCATCGGAGAGAAAAGAATTTCATCTTCATTCCTCGTGCATTTTTCATTCTGCAATGTTTTTAATGGATGCCCCACTTTTTCTGTGCTAGACGCTGCAATGCTTGGTAATGTTTCTGAGCATAAGAGTCAAAGCACTGCAACCATGGGCTAGTCCTCCACTGTTTTTTTTTTTTCAAAATCATATGGATTGTGCTTTATCTACTTCAGCAAGTGGTGTCTTCTCTGATTATTAATTTCAATAAAACAACGTTCTCTGATAAAATTATAGTGCAAAAGTATTTTATTGCATACAGAGCTTATGATCTGCTTATGTTATTGTTTGTCGATTTCTAGTTTGTGGCAGAATGTGAAAGACATTTGCTCATCATGTGGTTGTTCAAAGTGCACATGCCAATGAGGCAAATATGTGTTGTATCTAATGGGCCTGACCTGATGAACGGCCTCAAATGCATGCATGAACAAATTGGCAGGTTTGCCTCATTGGTTGTTAGAGTGCAACACATCTATTAGATTTGATAATTAGTCTCCTTATTGGTTATTAGTCTCAAATATGTGCTGTATCTAATGGAACTCACCTAGGATTTTTTTTTTTTTTTTTTTTGAAACAAAATATAGGTGGAACTAACCACCTCTTTGTAAATTAAATCATTTTTTCCAACAGTTGAATATGAGAAATTCCCAAAGTTAGGATTAAATCTTCTAAGAAAAACGCACAAAGGAAAGAACAATTACACCACTCGTGTCACGTGATAGGCGTAATTGTCCTCTTCTATTGAAGAAGTGACAAAGAGAAGTCTACTTTTTTTCCAATGTAATTCTCTTGTCATCAATTATTATTTTTTAATAATACATTGTCTTATTATTATTTCAGTTGCATAACCCAAGTCCATAGAACATAAGAGAATATAATATCTGACTCATACGATGGTGAGTCTTTGGATATATCCACTTTTAATGAGGAACGCTGATCTGTCCTACGAAGGTATAAGGGTAGATGTTGATTCTCAAGAATCCATATTTCAGTGTTGATACTAACCTTTCCTCTTTTTTTTTCTTAAACTTTGAAATTGTTAGGATGTTCTAAAATGTGATGGGGGATGTTGATTTTTGAAGTGTGATGGAAGATGCTGCTTGTTGAAGTGTGATGGAAGAGGTTGAATTTTGAAGTGCGATGGAAGATGCTGAATTTTGAAGTGCGTTGGAGGTTTTCATTAAGTTTTGAAGTGAATGATTCATGTGAAGGCACTATAAGCCTAATTGGCTTTGTTTTTTCCTCTATGTAAAAGGTGGAGCTTATAGCTGTATTCCAATTTATGCGATTATATATTCTGTTTATGTGATGAAAGTGTACATGGGTTGATTTAAGCTACAACTGATTTATGTGATCTTTATGTGATTGTGTTCACAGGTTACGACTGTTTCATATGTTCACAGGTTTATTGGTGTGGCATTATCTTACTTGATGTGTCCCTTTCAAGCTAATGATACTAAAGTGATGAAATAAATGGGAGTGCTTAAGTTTATAAATGTTTTCTTAGTATCTTGTTTCAAATGCAACCCAGATTGGTGCTGTCTTTTCAATGTACAAGTGCTGTGCATTCTCTTATTAAGGGAATTCATATTACTCATTCAACCAGTCCACCATAGGAGTCAAAATCAACCAATCCCAAGAGTAGGTTAAAGAAAGTGCCATAAATACGCCAATTTTCTTGTAGATACAAATTATGTAAATTCGCCAATTTTTTCTTCAGCATGCACCAGTTGATTCTGCGTCCAACTTTCTTTCTTCAGGTCTTCAATCAACTTTGCTAGATTCTGCAAATCTTTACCTAGATCACCTCTTTCACATGGCATTGAAATCGATTCAGAAACATGCTTTGTCTTTCCATAGGAATGTGCCACAACCATTTCCATCCTACAATTTTTTATTATAAACAATTAGTTGAAATTATACTTGAGTGATTAATATATTTTCTTACTAAAAAGACATTTAAATTAGCACACTTACGGTCCATTTTGGGCATCTCCAAAATTCTCAATTTGGGTTGGACCTTGAATTCATGTCGCCACTCCAACACCAACATTTGGGAGCTATTTCGGAATTTGTTAGACCCCAACCCGGAGTAATCGTAATTAAGGCTAATTAATCCAAATTGGTATTACTTAAGCATGATTAATTGTGCTAATTGTGGATAATTAACAAAATGAAATGAGTTAATCTCAAATGATTGAATTAAGCTTAATGAAGTGAATTTGAATGTGATTGAGTTGATTAAAATGAGTTTAAACTCAAACAAGGTAAACTAAGGACCTTTTTGTAAATATGGGTTTTCACGTATTTCGTCAAATGCGGAAATTCTTGATACCAACGTGTGTATCTCGAAGAGTACGTCAACTTTCATAATACACTTGATTCCATTTGACTTAAGATTGATCAAATGGGCATTCATTTGACCCAAAATATAAATAAAAGAAGGGAAAAGGGTTTAAGTGGAAAAGTCCACTTATATAAGCTAAGAGAAGAGTTCATTCCCCATTTTAGAAAACCCTAAGCACTCTTTCTTCCTTTCTCTTCCATTTTCTACATCAAGTGTGGAGATTGGGAAGGATTTCAAGTGGTTTTGGGTGGAGGCTTCATCTACTTCATCTTCTCCATTGAACTTCCCCCATTGTTGAAGAGTTGGAGCTTGAAAGAGAACCCAAGCTTCCTTCCTTTGAACCACAAGTAAGTAGTTAGTGTTTTTATAAGATTTTGAAGTTCCATTTAGTGATTAGAAGTGATTACTAGCATGAATAGCTCATAAGAAGCCATTTGGCATGTTTTCATGTATTAGGGTTTGAATTTGGGGAAGATTGTGTCAAACCAAGCCAAACAAAGAGGGCTTTTGTCTAAGAAGCTTCAATAAAGGCAAGTATAAGCATTACTTGTGAATGGTGTTAGTTATTGTAGAAGTTAATGGAGATTTCATAAATTTGGATTTGTATATATATATATATATTTTTTCCATTGATTTTTAGAATAGATTATTTATAGATTGATGGAATGATTAGAAGTGTTATTAATGTGTGAATGGGGTGAGCATTAAGGAGGGAACAGGAGGTTCCAATGCTATTGCAGATTGTGGTAATGGAATAGAGAAGGGAGAGAAGAAGAGAGAGAGAGTTGCAGAATTTCGGAGTGAAATTCTAAAGCGTTCGCTCGAGCGAACAAGAGTTCGCTTGAACGACCCGCTCTCTGGATGAATGCGCTCGAGCGAATATAAATCTGCTCGAGCGACCACTTTTCTGTTTGAGTTCGCTCAAGCGAACTTTGGGTTCCCTCGAGCAACCACGTCTCTGTCTGGGTCTGCTCGAGCGAACTTGAGTCTGCTCGAGTGAACCTAATACTGGACAGGACATTGACCGGGGGACTCCGTTTGAGTCCAGTTGGTTTTGAAATTTGTAGGAAACATGGATGCTTTTTGGGCACATAAGTGTCCTTTGAATTAGTTCAAGGCTAATCATGGAGTAATTGGGATTGTTGATAATTAAGAACAATACAAGAAGAATACTTGATAGATTCATTGATCGAATAGTTAATTGATTATGGACCAAACCTCCATAGGTGATAATTACGGGGACCCCAATGTACATATAATATATAAATGTGATGTCTATCAGGAATAACACGTATATTAGATAACCAACGGTTACACCTAAATGGTTGGTTGGAACTGAAATAGAAATGAGTAGAATTGTGTAGTTAGTAATTCCCTCATTGTATGGTATTTTGTATCATATCACTGTGTTCCAATCTCATAAGATTGATGTTACTGTTTATTTCATTTCCATTGTTAAGAATGGAATCACTATATAGAATTGAATCCGGAAATGGATTGATTAACGAAATGTATTAACTCTTGAGTCTGGCGTTACCTAGCTATTATATTAAGTTCCAAATGAATTAATAAATGAACAGGTGATTCTTTTCATAAGGCCGGGGTCATGAATGGTGCGCCCTTCCGCCCTGAGCCAAATGACTATTCCTACTGCAGTAGATGGATTTGAGGGCGTTCCGGAGCTCCGTAGTGATGCTAGTGTCCCTGGCCCGGACACTGGTAAGTCCCACAAATTCTGATCGTATCTATCAGTACTGATTGATGCCTTCCATTTGGAAGATGAATTCTTCCTTTAAGGGAAGATGATAAATAAAATGAATTGAAATGAATGCTTTGGTAGTTGCCATCTTGTACATGTCTATTGATTTATTTATTGTGCTTAACCATTATCATTGTAGGAATTATCTAGACTTGACTAGAATTGGAATTGTTTACTAAACTGATTGCATGAGTTTAGTATATGTACTAACATGTGCTATCATAAGTTCTGTTTATACATTGTTGAACCATCGTGTTTATTAGTGTTATTGATGGCATTACAGGCCCGATTGCCCATGCCGGTCTAACGGCGATGTGAGGCCTCACCCCTTGAGGGCCTTCAATTTGAGTTGAATAATTATTAATATGTTATTACCTACCTTAATATGATAATTAATAGGAATTAGTAGAATATATGCTATATTCCTAAATCTTAGAATGTAGCTTTTATAGAATTATTATTAGATATTAGGTACTTATTGTTAATCTAATAAGTTTTGATTTAATTAGGACTTAGCTAATATTAAAATTAATAGGAGGGGCACTAAGAGTTAAGAACCTTCTAGAATTCCACCTAATGACCTATTTACCCATGGCCCTATTTCTTTCTCGTTTACAACTAAGCTACACTTTTGGTAATTATCCTGAACCCTAAACTATATAACCCAACTATTGCAAACTTAGCCTAAAAACCCTAATTCACTCTCATCTTCCCTACCTCTCCCTAAGAAACCCTAATTCCCCAAAATTCCAGCACAAGAAGGCTAGGAGACCACCCCAATTTGCAACAACAACTCTATTGGATCTCTTCTCACACCCTAATTTCCCTTTTCTACTACATAAAGGCAAGTACACTATGCTAATTTCACTTGATGCATGCTGTTCTTCTTTTGATTATGTAATTTCGATCCAATTAGATAGAAATGCATGATTAGATCTTTCCTTTGAGCTGTATTTATGGATAATGGTCATTTGATGGATGGGTTCTCCCATTTAGAAGATCAACGGCCCGGTTGGATGATGGATGGATGTTTATAAAAGTGTTTTCTTTATCTTGTATGCTTTTATGATGAATGGAGGAGATTATGAGTGATTTGGGTGAAAAATGGGTTGAGAAGGAAGAATCCCAGAATTCTGGAATTTTCAGCTCATTGCGTGTGCCTGGTCGACCGGACCCTGTCTTGGTCAACCGGGCACACTGAAAAGGCAGAAAAACCAAGTCCCAGTTAATTCTCTCTAAAATTTTACAGACAGTGGGCACACAGAATTTTGCAAAAATAACTTAGACCTGAATTTTTCAGATAAGTCAGGAACCCTGTGTACCTGGTCGACATCATGGCCATGATGTCGATCGGATACACTGCGCATCCTGAGGAACCCCCCAGCTGTTTGGCTCCAGGTCCCAGTGGACCCCGTTTACATCACAGCCATGATGTCGACCGGGGACATTGCAGGATGTCGACCTGGGGGTCAACATCCAGTGTACCCAGTCGACATCCCAGGGTATGATGTCGATCGGGAACACTGTGAATAGTGAATTCCAGATTTCTGTAGACTTTTAGTGTTTGATCTATTGCGGGGCCCATTGACCATCCAAATAGGCTTCCATCAAGTGTGCCAAACACGAATCAAAGGCATGGCTCAGCCTTGACTCATGGGGTTCTCCAATTGAGGTTTTGGGATTTGAATCGTCAATGATTCGACCCTTAATTGTAGTCCATGATGTCCATAACTTCAGAAGCACCAGATTTACTATCTTTGACATTTGAGGCTATAGTTAGGGATCCAATCACCTGATGAGGCCTGAACCAAGAGTGGACCATTACCTAGGATTGGACCTTTGTTTATTTCCACTTGGTTCCATGATTTGGAGGATTTCATGTGTTGTTCTTGTCTTCTATTCTTATTGTTGTTATGAACCTGTTAATTAATGGAAATTGAAGGACCTGAACCTAGGATTACTTAGTGGTGACCCTATGATGTGTTTGAAGATAAATGACCTGTGTCTGTGGCTAGGCGGGCGCTTATACGGCCTAACGTTGGGTATGTGAAACCATAGAATGAAGAGGTTAGGTTTAATAGATTGAAGACTCATTGTGTATGAGCATGGAATGATCATTTGTGGGATCGAACATAGTGTTGCACTTGTATTGCTTCAGGCCATGGTTGGACTTGGATATTGGATATTGGACTGTATTCCATGTTGTTATACCTTAACATCTTAGAGACTTGGTTAGGATCTTGCTCACGCAAGACAAGCTTAGATAAACACAGACCTGTACTTGTTTCCTGGGTCGGCACTAAACATTCACTCAGTTGATCCAAGCTCAGCCAGTTGACTGATCATCACTGGTATGAGCTATATTGGTTACTTAGAGCTATCATGATGAGCTGTGATTAGACGGACGGTGTGATACCGGGTTCGGGTTAATCTGATAAAGGGGTGTGATCAGTGCGATAAATGGGTGTGATCGGTGTTATATTATGTATGATATTATTAGCAGGACTGTTATCCCTTGCATGGTTACCTTACCCTTTTCCTCACCGCAAATGTTTACATTATGGAAAGGTCGCGGCATAATATCACGCGGTATATCCAGCTTGTGTGAATGTGCCATTTGTTATCTGATTAGATTAGAATACTTTACTTTTCTGATTCTAGACTGTTAATTACTGCTCAATTGCCTAGATTATGTATTTTTGTTATTCTTATGATTACATATATGACATTACTCTCTTTTGTTGTATACATCATGTGTTATCTACATATGGTGCCTTGCCAGATCCTTGGATTTGACCCATCTTTGGTACTTAGGTCCCGACCATGACCCCGTGGACGACGCGTACTACGAGGCGCCTATAGTTGGTGACTATGGGTGGGGGCCGGCTGACCAGGTGGTTGAGCCGAAAGACGGAGCGCCTGCACAAGGGGATTGAGTGCAGTTTGTTTTGAATTTGAGAGGATTCTTGTAGTGAGCGGGTAGATAGGCAGTTTTGTATAAACTTTGATAACTATACTTTGAGATTTTTATTAGACTTCCGCACTGTTATATTTGACTCATTTACATGATACTATTGCTTCCGCTATCTTTTCTTACGCTTCCGCAATACAACTGTTGATTATGTTATTGTTTAAAAAGTTTTAAAAATTTGACCTCACTGCGGACTACGATCTTGGAAGTTCTCGGATATCCGGGGAAGTAGTGCACCAAATTCAGGTACCTTAGCGTTATCTTCGGTATTCGGAATTGGGGCGTTACAGGCGGCCCCAGCGGCAGTAGAGGAGACCGCTCCAGTTCCTCCAGGAGGACTAATCAAATGGGATGGTCGGAATACCATTTGATATGGGTATTCGAGTGTGCGAATGGGCTAAGAACGTTTTTGGAGATTCTTTTTAAAGATTTATTTTGGGATGTAATGTTTTGAGAACATGAATAGATATCAGCCTGAATTGTATTTGAATGTGCAGTGATTGATGCAAGAAAGCAAAGGAATGATAGAAATGATACATGTATAAAGAACTTTATTTTGTAGACATGTAAAATCTTAAATTGATTTTGTCAATGTATATTTCCGCAATTTGTACGATTGACAGGTATGAATGAATGTTATTCCTTGTGAATTCTGTTTTAACTTCGGTTAATTCAGAGTTTATGGAAGTAAGTATGGATCGTGGCCCTGGATTATCGTAACTCGGGCCAGGGTCGTGACAGAATTTGAGAAAGTGGACATGGACATTTGCCAAATTTGTTTTAAAAAAAATCAATTACAATAAAAAAAAAAACAATCACGATTGAGGCATTCATAAGTACTCTGGTTATGAAATAAATGGCTTCTCTGAATAGACATCTGTTTTATTCATGTAAGAGAGAAGCAAGAGAATGCAGTTGTGGCATCGGTCCCACCATTGATATGTGACCCTAATACCTGGGTTGTTATTTAATTCAGGTCCCACCATCGATATGACCCTGTCCAAGTTTACCTTGGGATGGAGATAAACAGACCAACCAGGAGAGAGAGGGAGAGGAGAGAGAGAAACCCAACCCTCCCTGGGATAGAGAGAAAAAGGAGAAGGAGAGAGATAGGAAGAGAGAGAGATGGAGAGTGAGAATGGCTTGCCTGGTTAATGGCTGGTAAAGAAGGATGGCGTGCACTGAAACTCTTTGGGGCGAAACTTTGGGCAGCCTGTTTTTCATTTAAACTTTGGGTGGGCTTCTTAAATTTATGGATGAGAAATGCTATTCAGGCCGATTTGGAGCCCGAATTGGATTGTAATGACATCTTTGACCTTCGAATGTCTTTCACTCAAACTCACTCAATCACTCAAAGATGTCAAAGATATCATTGCAATCCAGTTCGGGCTCCTATTCAGGCGCCAAATCGGTCTGAATAGCATTTCTCATTTATGGATGCACGTGACGTTTTCACTGTTGATGCCATTGGATAATTTAGCTGCTGACGTCATTGTTCCTCACCAGCCGGTGAGGGATGGATGCATATCAATACTCCCCTTTTCACAAATAATGACAATGTGATAAAAAAGAAGTTTTTGCTAAAATCTGCTCAATCTCCCCTCTCAGTCACTGCATCAAAAAAGAATAAAAGATGCTTGCAAAAGCGGTTGATGAAAATATCCACCATCGATTTCACAAATTGCGCCCTTAGGCCACGCTTGTGTGCAACATTGATGCTTTAGGAAATGCTTTGATTTTCCTTTTACAAATTCCAGCAGTTTAGTGCATTGCTTTACAGTTGGGAAGAGAAAAATCTTAAACTAATTTTCTTCAATTTTGTAAAAATCGAGGCTATTATCCCTTTTGCTTGTTTAGAGGGAAATGAATTTCCTTGGAGCATGGACTCACACTGTTCGAAAATCAAAGAACGCTGTTAAAAGAGTACCTTCTCATGGTTCGCTTTTTCATGACCTTTTCATATTCTAAAAATAGGGTTCATTTTCTTGATGGAAGTAATGTTGAAAACGCACATTTTTCTGCTGATCATTTCATCTTCCATCCCAACTTTGGATAAAAAAAATACGACCCAAAAAAAAAAGAGTAGATAAAAAGGAAGAGGAAGTGAAGATAAATTAGTGATAGCTCAATGGCAAAACACCTTAATCTTATAAGGGATGGGTAATTGATCATTGTGTTGAAAAAAAAAAAAACACATTCCTAGACTAGTGAAGAGCAGTAGCTAGCAACTGTACAAAACAATTCACAAAAATGCTTTCAGCTAGTTCCTATACATACTAGTACTACACGAAAATAGGCACAAAAGAAAATTTTAAGTAGTGTGTCATGACTGATCCCCTCCTTCTATTGCTGCTTCTCTTCTTAGATGAATATCATACTGCCTCACATAGCCAGCAGTGGATTGATCGCCTCCTATTGCTTCTTCTCTTTTTAGATGAATATCATGTTGCTTGTGAAAGATGTAACATTTGCTTCTGAAACTATTAGTGGATTGATCCCACACTGCCCTGCTGAAGGTCTCACCATAGGATGCTTAAAATCTGGCCAACTCCATTTTATAATACGAGTTAGAAATAGGGGAGTTCTATTGGCACCACAGAAGTGTCTCTCCACACCGCAGGAAAAAATAAAAATAAAAATTTATTTCCTAAACTACCCCTCCTCCCTTTCCCTTTCCCTTTTCCTCTCCCTCTCCCCCACCCCACCCTCCGATGAGGAGGGATCCCCGGCCGGCCAGCAAGCGGCCTCCCTCCCCCCTCCTCTATTTTCTCCCCCCCCCCCCCCCCCCCTCTCGATTGGGAGGGAGATCGGGCGACAGGGCTGTACTAGGCGGAAACCCTGCCGCCCGATCTTCCTCCCCATCGACGGCTAGGTGGGGTGGGGTGGGGAGGGAAGGAGAGAGGGAAAGAAAATAGATGAGGGGGGAGGGAGGAAGAAAGAGGGAGAGGGGGGAGGGAGGCCACTGGTTGGCCGGCCAGAGATCCCACCCCGCCGGAGGGTGGGGTGGGGGAGAGGAAGAGGGTGGAGGGAGAGGAAGAGGGAAAGGGAGGAGGGGTAGTTTAGGAAATGATTTTTATTTTTATTTTTTCCTACGGTGTGGAGAGACACTTATGTGGTGCCAATAGAACTCCCCTTAGAAATATTGTGAGGACGTTTACTTCATGGAGTTCAGGTCTTCCATGAGGAAGCCCACTTTTTATTTTTCCTTTTTTCCCCTTTTTTTAGCTAATGACGATATCCCTATGGTGTTTGACCCAACCGAACTAATCTTCCAAGTGCACACATGGCCCTGCAATACATGTGCACTAGGTAAATATATGGCATGTAAAACATACGACTTGGGGAACAAACCCATTTGTGCCAATGAGCAAAACACCCATGAGGGTAGGTGGGTCCTTTTTAATTCTTTCTCAAATTTCTCATTAAGAAAAACTTTCGCCCCTTGAAGACAAAATCCTGGCTTGGTCACTGAGGTTAGGGCTTCTCTTCATTATTTAGATAGCCTCTCCCTCCATTCAGACCGCTCTTGAGTTGAACCTCGTGTTCTACCCAGGGCTTTGAAGGGGAGTACAAGGGGTGTTTGAATTTGGAAAGGAATGGATGTTATTGTCCGAGCGTTTTAATGATGCCATTTCTTTTGGTGGAGGATTGGATGCATTTGAGTTTGTAGGGACTACGAAAAAAGAGTAGATAAAAAGGAAGAGGAAGTGGAGATAAATTACTGATAGTTCAGTGGCAAAACACCTTATTGTTATAAGAAATGGGTAATTGATCATCGTGTTGAAAAAAAAAAAATCCTTGACTAGTGAAGAGCAGTAGCTAGCAACTGTAAAAAATAATTCACAAAAATGCTTTCAGCTAGCTCCTATACATACTAGTACTGCACGAAAATAGGCACAAAAGAAATTTTTAAGTAGGGTGTCATGACTGATCCCCTCCTATTGCTGCTCCTCTTCTTAGATGAATATCATACTGCCTCACATAGCAGTGGATTGATCCCCTCACATAGCAGTGGATTGATCCCCTCCTATTGCTTCTCCTCTTCTTAGATGAATATTATATTGCTTGTGAAAGATGTAACATTTGCTTCTGAAATTATCAGTGGATTGATCCCACAATGCCCTGCTGAAGGTCTCACCATAGGATGCTTAAAATCTGGCCAACTCCAATTATAATAAGATTTAGAAATATTGTGAGGACGTTTACTTCATGGAGTACAGATCTTCCATGACGAAGCCCTCTTTTTTCCTTTTCTTTTTTTTTTTTTTTATGTTTTTGTTTTTGTTTTTTTAGGTAATGACGATATTCCTATGGTGTTTGACCCAACCGAACTAATCTCCCAAGCGCACACATGGCCCTGCAATACATGTGCACTAGGTAAATATATGGCATGTAAAACATACGACATGGGGGACAAACCCTTTTGTGCCAATGAGCAAAACACCCATGAGGGTAGGTGGGGTCCTTTTTAATTCTTTCTCAACTTCCTCATTAAGAAAAACTTTCACCCCTTGAAGACAGAATCCTGGCTCGGTCACTGAGGTTAGAGTTTCTCTCCATTATTTAGATAGCCAGGTTCAAGGAAGACTCCACATCTCTCAGGTAGTCAGGTTTCATGTTTCTTGTTTCTTGTATTGATTTATTTCTAGGGTTAGGGTTTCCTACCCTTCTTTCTTTTTCAACTGCATTGGCTAACCAATTGGGGTGGGTCAATGTAATGGTATTAAAATATTGATTGTTATATTTGAGACTTATTTATTTATTTAAAGCATGATCTGCATTACAATTTCATTTCAGATTAGAAGATTGTATTTAAAATAACTACCCCTCTTTCCAATTGAAGTGCCCTAACCTAAGACATTACTGAACAACTACCCAATCCTACAAGAGAAAATAAATGCAGAGCAACTTGCCTAGGAACCCTTTGAGTGTTCACAGAGGGGCCCACAATCCAGCCCTTTCACAAGCCCCACCCTAAGACATAACTGAAGAACTACCCAACCCTAGAAGAG
Source organism: Persea americana (assembly GCA_029852735.1). Taxonomy (NCBI): domain Eukaryota; kingdom Viridiplantae; phylum Streptophyta; class Magnoliopsida; order Laurales; family Lauraceae; genus Persea; species Persea americana. The sequence goes on from CM056812.1 coordinate 5,857,613, forward strand.
AAAACAAATTCTAAACAAATTGCATAGCACCCCTTTGAGTGTTCATAGAGGGGCTAAACCTATGATCAGTCCAACACCTTCGCATCCATGGTTGGATTTAATTACAAGAATTTTCCATCTCCGAGCCGTGTATCTTACTGGATTCTATCTAGCCCCCAGCCGTGCCTTTGATTGCCATGGTGATGATTCATTTCCTTTTGGTTAGGGGAATTGAATGGCATCCATTTCCTGATCCAAATGATTTCATGCTTTTTTTCTTTCTTTTTTTTTTTTTTTTATTTCTTATTTGTGCAAACTAGTTAAAAGCATTACCAATTTCTACAACAGCTAAAAGCAATTGATTACAAACAATGCAGTTTCAGAAGCCAAATCAGATAAGTTGATGATGGAGGATGGCACGAATGGGGAGCTAAAGGATGATGGCAGTCAAGGATTTTGGATGATGACAACGATTATGCATTGCCGGTTTCCACACCATCTAGAAGCAAATCAATTGTAAATAATGCAGTTTCAGAAGGCAGATCAAACAAGATTTGGTGACTGAGGTTGGCATGAAGGAGAGATTGGAGGATCACATTCAACATGCAATTTTAAAGATGCTGCGGTAGATTTTTTTTTTGCGGATCTTAATTTTGTTAGTATTTTATTGCAAGTCTTTTTGAATGGTTGAGCAGAGGAATGAAAAAGTCGAAGAAGAAAAAAAGGAGGGGCAAGGAAGTCAATGCTTGCAGCAATGATAACAATAGACCCTCTAAGAGAGCAGCTATAATTGAAGTGATGGGCCGGGACCCCTGTGAAGCAAATGCCAACCTCTTGGATGACAAGTGAGGACATATTATTTTAATTCCATTATGAACCAAATTAGAAGATGATGATGAGAGTTGTGTGAAAGTTATTGTTGTCTTGTGCAGGAGTTTTGATCGAAGTGTTGTTTTAGCTGGTGCCGATGGTCAAAATCAACGTCGAAAGAAGAGAAAGAAGAGAAGACAAGGAGCCAATATCTCAGTGTTCCATCATCAACAGGGCTCATCACATCACTCTGTATCCTAGTTCAGGTCTTTGTATGAGTCCTGCAACCTACAACCAACTTGGGTAGGGGTCCGGACACATATTCTTGTTACTAATTCAGGTCATCCATCCCAATCCTAATCCGATCCAATAAAATAAAATCTCTCTTTCAATGAATGTGGCCTCATGGATTAGAGGGAATGGATAAACACAGGTTTCAGATGGTGCCTTTGGGTGTTTTTTTTTTTGTTTTTTTAAATAACATGGGGTCCACGATTGGTAATTGAGATGGAGGAAAAGATGCTATGTTTGGACAGTTTGACCATTGACACTTGAAATGGTCATAATAAGTGTGGGAGGAATTGTGTGGTGCTTCAATCAATGTGAAGGAGTCCTTAAAATCTCAATTCTCAACAATATCATGATTGAATGACCATAGGCATCTAACGCTAGAACCAGAGAATGTCCCTTGATTGGAATGAGCTTTCATCACATCAACATAGATTTTGGACAATATGGTTTTATCCAAAGGTCTATGAGAGGGCAGAAAGTTTGGGCCAGACTCATGAGCCTATATCTTGGATCAAGAATGAATTCAAAGCCCGAATCTAGGTCCAAGTTTAACATGGAGCCTAGAGACTCGACTCGATTCCAGACCATCTGATGCAGGTGGTTGGGCGCTGAGTCCTTGTAATTTTTTGAAGGCTTAAATGACAAATCTGATAAAGGCTTAGCTGCTATTAGAGTTTTTTTTTTTTCCCCTGATTGCTATTAGCTGGAGTTGGAATCTGAAACCCTAAATCTGAGAAATTGGGCCTGGCAAACATTCCAAATCTAGTTATCAACTTGGTCTTAGGTGGATACGGGACAGACATTGGTCCACTGAAAGCCCTACATAGTAACTGTCACCACCATAGTTGTGAATTTGGTTTCGGATGCTGTTTCGATTTGACTTCCAAATAAAGGTTTCAGCCGGTTCGAAAATTTCAATGAAACCTTTCGGACTTATGTTTCGGAAAAAAGATATAATATATACACACACACCTATGTTGGAATTTCATTAGGGATTTATTCTACGTGGAGTGTTTCTTCTTCTTTTTTATTCCTTCATTTCTCTTCGAAAGAGGGCTTAGGGTTAGGGATTTTCAGAAGAAAAAAAAAATGCAGCAAGTCCTTTCCTTTAAATCATTTTGGCCAAAAAATTTGAAATCCAGCAAAATCAGACGAAATTTCTCAAAATCTTAACCGATATGTTGTGTAGGGGCTGTTTCGTTTCGATATGTAGACTGAAACAAAACTTTGGACAAAATGAATTTCACAACTATGGTCACTACGTTCCCACTGGATCCATCCATTTCTCCTAAAACCTTTCCTTAAAACTATACCACATGGAACACACGGCCGAGTTACAACCCGACCCAAAGGCGACCCAACCACCCAACCAGGTCAACCGCATATATATGATCTGCCAACCCAACCAAACCCATTTACATGTTACCCACCTTGAATCAGAGCATCTTTTTCAACTCTAATCAACATTGGGAACAAGTGACAAAGACTCTACTTGTGTGAGACCTCTAGTTGGGATAATATTCTCAAAGGGGGAACCATTGAGCAAGATAGAGAAGGCCTCAGGTCTTTGGTTTTCACAATAAATTTGTCTAGATGACTAAAGAGTCAACAAATACTCATATTAACAAGGCCTGGTTATGATTTAGGCGGACCTGGCCCAGTTGGGGCTGAGCTTGGATCTAAAACTCGTCCCCAAAACTAAAAAGGACCTGCATTGCATGTACAAACGCCCACGCAGTAGCTTAGAACCATGCCATGCAATGACCTGGATCCACACATACTTGAGCAAGTTTATGCAATGAACCAACTGGGCCTACAAACAGATGACCAGATTAGGCCAATACTAAATGTAAAATAGGCCCGACAAGTAGTAAATATGTTGGTTTGGCCTAACTTTTAGCTTGGGATAGAGCTGCACTACATATGGGTGTAACACTTGTTGGGCCTTAAAAGTTAAATCTGCTTATGACAGTAAGAACCTGGCTTTTAACTTTTGATAGGTCTGCATTGCACATGGGTGTTGCACTTGTTGGGCCTTAAACCTACATTAAAAATAACCATATTTTTTTAGTAGAATAAAACAACCATATTGATGCTGGTCTTGTACAGACCTGGCTCTGAAAGAATAAATGGGTCTGATTTGCTTGTTGACATGAACTCTCTGCTTGCATTTTTACCAAAACTGGGTCCTTATGAATGGAAATTGGCCCAAGATATATCTGTGTAAAAGGGCCCAGTCCCTGACCTGTACTCTGCAGTTGACCTACAGCTGCATCTAGGAAAGAACTTGAAAATAGGCTTTTGTCAGCTAATGACCATACACATGAAAGAACCTTAATCCTTGTTAGATCCTGGATCTGGCCCATCTAAATCTGAACCTTTATGGGTGAGCCTGATTATGTGTGCAAGTGGGCCTTGGCCTGAGGATTGAATATAGACCTGGCATGTATTCTGGGGCTGAGAAACTGGACCATAACAAGGCCGCATCCGAAAGGTATCCTAGTTCAGGTCTTTGTATGAGTCCTGCAACCTGCAACCAACTTGGGTAGGGGTCTGGACACATATTCCTGTTACTAATTCAGGTCATCCATCCCAATCCTAATCCGATCCAATAAAATAAAATCTCTCTTTCCATGAATGTGGCCTCATGGATTAGAGGGAATAGATACACAGAGGTTTCAGATAGTGCCTTCGATTTTTTTTTAATTTTTTAAATAACATGGGGTCCATAATTGGTAATTGAGAAGGCCGTTTTGTCCAATTTGTGGTATTGGTGTGGGCCATATTTGTATTCCAAGGCCATGTAGATGCTCTATATATATCACATGAGAATGTTCTCCTACGAGCAAACTTCATATATGTAACTTATATGCAAGCTCATGGGGCCTAATTAGATGCAAGTTTGTCATTGTGAGGAGAGGGGATTAGAAAAAATAAACCCACTATATTATCCTAGCCCTTGATTTAACAGTATTAAAATTTAATGGCATCCAAACTATTGAATTTCTTGAGATCCAATCCAGAGGTGAGTGAAGCTTAAGTGAGCATGAAAAGAGTACCAAATATTGTATACTATGACAACAACCCTCCAGTCCTCCTTAGCACAGACAGAGTGCAAGCAGCTATGTCGCCATGTTTTAAGGCCCTTTTTTCCAACATTGCAGAAGAATTCCTTAAAAAGGTACATTTGAGTGATGGATGATGATGGTGAAGATCTATTTCCCTTAGTTGCATTATTTAGACTAATTTTAATGAATATTAGATTAGATCGAAGTTCTGTTGTTTCAATATTTGTTTGATTGTTTAGACAAATTAATAAGAGATTAGGATTGGGCATCAAGTTTTCAATGGCTAGATGCGATGTGCTTTCCATGATCATTCGCTCATCTCGTGATACCATAGGCTTAACAAAAAAACAGGTTTTAGTTGATAATTATAGTAATATGTGCTAATTATATATAGAGCAGGGCTCTCCTAAGCTGCAGCTTATGTTACTCTAAGGTGAAACAATGTTGGTCCCACAAATCAAAGTCAACTATCTCTATTTTTGGCATGATGGAACTAGAAAATCCAATCCCAATTGGATTTATCTTGATTTTGGAGACGATGATTTGAGGCAGTTTAGAATGGAGATGATTTTACATACTGTTTCAGTTTAGGATAATATAAGTTGCAGCTTAGGTGCTAATATCATAGTTTATGTTAGTTTTTAATATTATGATAATATGATAATCATACATTATTATTAATATTAATATGATAATATGATATTGGTACAACTCGATTAAGTACCAATACTCAGATCTAATCATGATAATCGATCTTGTCATGGGTTTAATTGATTGCATCTAATCCATAAATTAGTATCATAGCAATCAGATTATTGGGTTAGATCTACTTGACCTATGATGGTAATTCTGATCTATTTGCTTCAATTGCGTGATTTAGACTAATCTTTACATATATTAAGTTTAGATAAGCTTTGATTTGTCTGATTGTTTAGATAAATCAATTAGAGATTAGAGTTGGGCATTAAGTTTTCAGTGACTGGATGAGATCTTCACATGATAAGGCCCAGGCACGGTAGAATTTTCTCTAAACCTTCAGGCCTATGGGGTTTAGAAATAAGGTTACAAAATCTTTTTTCTTTTATCTTCTCTTTACACAGGGTATAAGCTCACACTCCCACCTACACTATATATGTCCCCAACCAGCTCAACACGGTAGAAGATCTCATAGCACTGGTGGACTGAATGTGCAGTCCTGCTCTATGGGGCTCACTTAAGCCCACCTTTTATAAGTGCAGCTCTTTTCTGACTCTTATCCCCATTATCTGGCATTTCACGCTCAATTTTTTGCTCATCAAACCTTTACTCACCATTGGATTGATTTTAAAAAAATCAATGACTAAAAGGACACTAAAATTTAAGACCTATAAATCAAGGGCTAGCTAGGATGATATGTTGGGGCTATTTTTTTTTTTTTTTTTGTAACTCTTTGATATTTCCAATCTATCCTATCCCAAATGAAAGGAAATCATCCAAGTGAGCCCCACTAGCTAGGCTGCATATTGTGCATATACAATCTGCTCGTAGATGAAAATCTCCCCTATATCAATCACAAGTGTTCCAATAAAAACTCATAAGATTACATTACCCAGGTAAAAGATTCTTAATTATGTAGAGTGTTGAGTAGTTATTAATATAATTAGTGTTTCCTTTTTGGGTATCCCAGGCAAGGGAGCTGGCCCCCAAGAGAGAGCCTGCAAACATATGGGAAGAAAGCTCACAAGTACCCAGGGTTTGAACCCTAGGCTGCCAGGTGAGAAGTGCCGCTCCTTACCACCTAGGTAAGGAGCCGTTCTGAATTTAATTAGTGTTAAGTAAACCCAAGTATATTAATTGATGGAAGGTCATTTTCTTTAACTCATACAATTTAATTGATTGATATTTAATAATACCATTTTATTAGCCGTAGTATGTCGAACATTTGTAACAATATGATCCTACCCACGTTTATGGGTCACGGGTCAGGTCCATTGCTGCCAATGTTATCACCACCTTCTTATGTTTCTGACCATCCATCCATCTATAGACCATTTACCCACCGTTAATTAAGATTTTCCAATAGTTGCCACTCTTTTTTTTTTTTTTTGTTTGGTCCATGACCCATTTTCGCATTTGGCCTTGTTATGGTCCAGTTTCTGAGGCCCAGAATATGTGCCAGGTCTTTAAATTCAATCCTCAGGCCATGGCCCACTTACTCACATAACCGGGCTCACCCATAAATGGTAAGATTTAGATGGGCCAGATCCAGGATCGAACAAGGATTGAGGTTCTTTCATGTGTATGGTCATTATTTGATTGTATACAATGATCTGCCCAACAAAAGCCTTTTTCCAAGTTCTTTCCTAGATGCAGCTATAGGTCAACTGCAGAGTACAGGTCAGGGTTAGAATTTGGGCCAGTTTCAATTGAAAACTGGGCCCTTTTACACAGATATATCTCGGGCCAATTTCCCTTCATGAGGACCCAGTTTTGGACAAAATGCAAGCAGAGAGTTCATGTCAACATGCAATTCAGACCCATTTATTCTTTCAGATACAGGTCTGTACAAGACCAGCATCAATATGGTTGTTTTAGTTTACTAAAAAAATATGGTTGTTTTTAATGTAGTTTTAAGGCCCAACAAGTGCAACACCCATGTGCAATGCAGACCTATCACAAGTTAAAAGCCAGCTTCTTACTGCCATAAGCAGATTTAACTTTTAAGGCCCAAGAAGTGTTACACCCTTGTGTAGTGCAGATCTATCCCAAGCTAAAAGTAAGGCCAAACCAACACATTTACTTGTCAGGCCTATTTTACATTTAGTATTGCTCTAATCTGGTCATCTGTTTGTAGGCCCAGTTGGTTCACTGCATACATTTGGTCAAGTATGTGGGGGTCCAGCTCATTGCATGGCATGGGTCGCCTTTGGGTTGGGTTGTAACTCGGCCATGTGTTCCATGTGGTATAGTTTTAAGGAGAGGTTTTAGGAGAAATGGATGGATCCAGTGGGAATGTAGTCACCATAGTTGTGAAATTCATTTTGTCACGGACAAAAATTTTGAGAAATTTTGTTTCAGTCTACATATCGAAACAAAATAGCCCTACACAATATCTCGGTTAAGATTTTGGCAAATTTCGTCCCATTTCGGTGGATTTCAAAATTTTCAGCCAAAACGATTATAAAAAAGGACTTGTTGCAAATTCTTTTTTTGAAAAGCCCTAACCCCTATCCTAAGCCCTCTTTCGAACAGTTTTAAAGGAATAAACAAGAAGAAGAAAAAGAAGAAGAAGAAGAGAAGAAACATTCTACTTAAAATATATTCCTCAATCAAATTCCAATTATAATAAGTCCCTAATCAAATTTCTATATGTGTGTTATGTATGTTATATCTTTTTTCCGAAACATAAGTCCGAAAGGTTTCCTTGAAAATTTTGAACCGGCTGAAATCTTTAATTGGAAGTCAAACCGATCGAAACAGCATCCGAAACAGAATTCACAACTATGGTGGTGACACCTACAATGTAGGCTTTCAATGGACCAATATCTGTCCCGATTCCACCTAAGACCAAGTTGATAACTAGATTTGGAATGTTTGCCAGGCCCAATTTCTCAGATTTAGGGTTTCAGACTCCAACTCTAGCTAATAGCAATCAGGAAAAAAAAAAAAAAAAAAAAAAAAAAAAACTCTAATAGCAGTCGAGCCTTTATCAGATTTGTCATTTGAGCCTTCAAAAAATTACAAGGACTCAGCGCCCAACCAACTGTATCAGAAGGTCTGAAATCGAGTCTCTAGGCTCCATGTTTAACTTGGACCCAGATTCGGGCTTTAAACTCCTGATTGATCCAAAATACAGGCTCATGAGTCTGGACCAAAATTTCTGCCCTCTCATAGGCCTTGGGATAAAACCATATTGTCCAAAATCTATGTTGATGTGATGAAAGCTCATTCCAATTAAGGGGCATTCTCTGGTCCTAGTGTTGGATGCCTATGGCCATTCAATCATGATATTGTTGAGAATTGAGATTTTAAGGACTCCCTTCACATTGATTGAAGCACCACACAATTCTTCCCACCCTTATTATGACCATTTCAAGTGTCAATGGTCAAACTGTCCAAACATAGCATTTTTTCCCCCTTCACTCACACACCAGCACTCCCACCAAAATTGGCGGGAGATGCATGTCTCTCCCCCACTAGTTTTTGAAAATCAGTTATTCTCAACCCCCTCTTATATCTCCCCTCTCTCCCTCCTTTCCCACAGGACTTGTTGGGAAGAAGACCTCTATCTCTCATTCATTCCAGCATCTTCTCTCTTCCTCCCTCCCTCTGAGCCAAAAATATTCATCAAGACATGGCTTGTTCCAAATCCTTCATCTTCCTCTTCCTCACCTTCTTCCTCCTCATCTCCTCTGTCATCTCCGCCGACCCTGTAGCGGCTGCTGCCAATGCGACTGCGAGTCTTGTAAATGCAACTGCACCTGCCTCTGCAGCTGCCAATGCAACTGCGGGTATTGCCAATGCAACTGCCCCTGCCGCTGCTGGTGCCAATGCAACTGCTCCTGCCGCTGCTGCTGCTAATGCAACAGCACCAGCAGCTGCTGCCAATGCAACAGCACCAGCAGCTGCTGCCAATGCAACAGCACCAGCAGCTGCTGCCAATGCAACTGCTCCAGCTGCTGCTGCCAATGGAACCGCTCCGGCCGCTGGCGGCCCCAATGCAACTGCTCCAGCAGCCGCTACCAATGCAACAGCCCCCGCCCCCAACACCGCAGCTGCTCCGGCGGCGACAAATGCAACTGCTCCGGCAGCGACAAACGCAACGGCTCCCACAACAAATGCAACTGCCCCAGCTGCGAAGTCGCCCTCCGGAAGCGCCCCAGCCGGCGCTCCAGCAAGCAAAGCTCCTGCTGGTGCACCCACGGCTGGCGCCCCAAAAGCCGGAGCCCCCAAGGCCTCTGGTCCTGCAGCTGATGGCCCCACCTCCGGCTCTCCTGCCTCTTCCCCAGCTGGAGATGATGCACCCGCCTCCTCGCCACCTGCACCGGAAGATGGCGGTGATGGGCCCGCTGCCGATGGTCCTTCCGATGGCGCCGACGGGCCCGCTGCTGATGGTCCTTCAGAAAAGGCCTCTTCAGGCAGGCTTGCATTCAGCATGGGCGCTAGTGTGATCTTGGGGTTGGCCGGAGTAGCTGCTGCTTTCTAAATTGATGCCATTCCAAAATGAAGGAGGAAAGGGCTGGTGGTGTATGAGAAATATCTATATCTATATATTCATGTATTATATAGGACTTGGGCATGGAGTTTCTGATCAATGAATGGTTAAAAGCCCAAGAACTTAGTAGTTTGTTCTCTATTTCTGTTTAATGGACATGGCCCTTGATTGTGTTCATTTGTGTGTCTGTAGCTAATGTGACAAGTTAAGGTATTCTTGCATTCTTTTTTATTCTTCCTTCTATCTTTATCTATGTTATACTATACAAATTATAGAGAGCAAATGCATTTTTATTGATTTCTTCTGAATGTTAAGGATATGAGGATTTGAATGTTAACAAATAAGTTGTTAAGTTCAAAATGAGAACCCCTTTGGGTGGTTTGAAAAAGGTTTAAAATAAATTGTAAACTTTGCTTTTAAAATTTTTGTTTTAAATCGCAATAAAATTAAATGGGCCCATCACATTTTCGGTTTTTTTTTTTTTCTATCGAATTTGAAGTTAATGGTCAAAATTGAATTGAAGCCTTCTGCTATAATATATAAAAATTTGAGGTATTTGGAGGAGATATTATTTGGGAGATTTTGTCATCAATTTGTATTTCCAAACATGAATTGCACAAAATCCTTTTAATATATATTCTCCCAAATAGTGTAATGATTAATTGGGCTACAGGTTCCAAAATCCATGGACAACTTTCATCTTAGTAAAATAAATTCCTACGAATTTAGCACAAAGTTGTTGATGCATTTTGTAAATGTAATGTGTACATATACCGTGCATTGGATCTGGGTTGGGTTCTGATGGATGCTGTGCAGGAGTGCAATTGTTAGAAGTGAGGAATATGCGGCTAGGATGAACTTCTAGATTTAGATGTGTTTGAATGTATTAGATATTTTTCACAAATCTCTTAAAACCTATGAAGATTTGAGATATCGAATAAAGGTCATGTTTGGCAATCAAATCCTCATTACTCACAGATTTTCCCTGATGATTTTTAAAAGTCCATGTTTGGCAATTGTAAATCCTATTTGGGCCAAATTCTCATTTCAAAAGTCTTCAAGTTCAATGGAGGATTCAGGATTTTTATTTGGGTGGGGCTAAACTTTGCTCGACTTTGCTAGATTTTTTTCTTACATTAATAATAGCAAAGGAGAGAATTTATTATATTTAGATATATACAAAATATTTAATTGCACCAACTAACATACATTTCCCTCATTAAAGTCATGTCAACTCTAAAACAAACTTTATACAATTGCCATTGACGATTCTTCATATCTCGGAAGCGTTCCTTGATTGCCCTATTGTCAATAGGAGCGGGCCCAAGTACTTGGGTCGAGGGGACTCAGCCCCCACCCAGACCTGAAAAATGTCAAAAATTATTTGAGAACCCTTGCAAATTATTTGAGAACCCAACTACTAACACCCAATTTGTAAATAAGTTTTTGAACTACAACACCCAAATCCCAGTTCTTTAAAATATTAGCACATCAATTAGCAACCATATAACAATAGTAAAGAAACCCTAGGGAACTCTAAAGAGGTAATTATCATTATCATGAGAAAATTAGTACTTCTTCTCTTTATCCTTTCCTTAAGCTTTTAATAGTTCCTCTATCATACGAATCCAAATGAGACCACGCGCATTTATAAATGAACATTGTAAGCATACTCAAACACCATATTGTGGTGCAAGAAAAAAAAAACTCTTAAAAAAAGAAGCAAATGAAATAAGTAGTTGTGTCATAGGGATCAATCCGGCAACACATTTGTAATGACAAAGAATCACTAACAAAGAACCCACCGTTGTAACTGATATTCAAGCATCAAATAATCCGACTCACTTATGCACCGAACTAGAGAATCCGATTTATAAAATGTTGAAGTTCAATACTATATTGAGATATTTACAATTACAACTAGGATGGACTACACAAGCAAGACGGTGAGCAATGTCAAATAATCATTCCAATGAAGAAACATATCACACAGGACAACTAAAGACCAATATTTATCTTCTACTATTCATGCATCAGAACTAAATTTCCCGCCATTTTCATGCTCAAACTCCTACCCAATTGATGGGTTTTCTATAATCCTAGGTGTTTGGATGTCCTAAAATAGTGATTTGGGCGAGCAACCAATTACCCAATTTGGCACCAAATGGGTTCTATTTGGATCTAAGGAATTTGGTTGCCCTTTACTTACTTTAGCTATAAAAATAATTCATTGTAGTTGGTCACAAGCTCATGACGAAGAAGAGGAATTGCCACTTAATGTAACTCAAGCTAAGGCTTGATTTAGGTATGAACCGAAGATGAAAGCATGCCCAAGGGTGATTTGGTCATCATCAAACTTGTATATATGCTTAGATTTGGTGATTTAGGGCTTACGGTTTGGATTAGGAGCTAGGGATTTAAGGTTTGGAGATTAATGGTTGACATTTAGGTATAGGGTGGTTAGGACTATATTGCATCTGGGGAGGGAGGGAGACTGCTTTATCTAGGGTTGTTTGGTGACGAAGAGAGAGGAATGGAGACTAACCAAGAGAGGACCGGTGACAGGGAGCTTGATCGGCATGGAGAGGATCTAAGAACATTGGTGGAAGACGATGTTGAAAGAGAACGGTGTGAAAAGGATCTCATATTCTTAGTGGAAGAAGATGTCGAAGTAGAAGATCATGGGTGTTTTCACTGCTATGACATGTGGGGCGATCGTCGGATTTAGACATGGGGCGAGTATTTATTACATACATGTGGGGCATGGTCCGACGCATTTGAACCTCAGCTAATTTCAAGATTGACATGGGGTGGTTGCCCTAGAAGTGGAAATCGGGTCGGGTTGTGCTAAACGGGTTGAACCCGTTTATTAAATGGGCTAGATAAGCCTAACCCGCATCCGACCTGTTTATTAAACGGGTTGAAAACCCCTAACCCACACCCACCACAGGTCAACCTGACCCGACCCACTTTAACCCGCATAACCATTGTGGGTTATATAGGTCAGGTCGGCTCGCTTAACCCACATCCATCTAATGAATCAATCGACTCAACCATGGTTTCATGCCTGACCAAAACTGACTTTTAGGCTCAAATTTGGTCTAATCTCATTTCAATAATCATTTGATGCACACTACCTTGCCTTCCATTAATAAAAAAGGGTAAGGTTAAATTGGTTAAGGTTTATTCTTTGAGTATAATATATATTTTAAATAATGAAAATAAAAATGGAATAACAAAACTATTAGAAATAAAATAGTTTTTTCATAAAAATAAAAAATATCATATAAAAATAAAAAGATACTATAGAATTGAGTGATACCTGTGAGGAAGAGGGCAATGAATGTGGAATGATGGAAGTGGCATAACCGTGAGGCAGAACCCAAGAGTTAAGTTAATGCCCACCCACGTATATTTTTAAATAAGTTTTGGTTATCTTAAAGACAATAATTAATATGGGTTCTGCGGGTCAGGCGGATCAACCCTAATCCAACTCGCTTAATTGCGGGTCATGAATACTTGACCCGTCCGTGACCGACTCGCCTATCAAACGGGTCGGGTTAAGCGGGTAATACGCGGGTCGGGTAGGGTCAGTTTGGTGGGTTGGATCATATTTTTCCACCTCTAGGTCGCCCCATGTCAACTTTACATAGGTGCACCCCTGTTCAATTCTGACCCCTTATAGGATTTTGAAATACTCAAATTTGTTGACATATGTACCGATATCAATTTTTCTCAACTATGTATACTAATTTGCACCCATATCAATGCAAGATTATCAGCTATAGAAATCCTTATGGAGGAGTTCTTAAATCTACAACACTGTGCATGTTTGGATAACATCCTCAGAGAGGAATCCTCTCTTGTTTCCCTCGGTTTCAAGGAAAATCCACGTTTGAGTGAAGAGAGGAAAGTGAGAGGATTTTTCAAATCCTCCAAATCCATAGAAAATCCTCTCTTCCATTGATTCCTTCGTTTCCTCCTCCCCCCCATCGAATTTTGCAAATATCCATGGTGGCAAAGAAACACTTGAATTATAAGGAGTGACTCCTCCTAGGTGTTTCCAAACCTGGAATGCAGGGACTCCTTCTATAAAAAATCCTCACGTATTACAAGAGGACAATATGGTTCCATGGGAGGTGGAGATGTGGTCTTATTAGAAATCCTCACATTTAGGTCACTTCTAGATAGAGGATTCCTCTCTTTTAACCAAACATGGTCGTCAAATTTGTGAATTCCTCACACAGTACAAAACGTGACCTAAATATCTTAATGCTTATCATTTATACGAAAATCTTGAACAGGTTGGATCATGACTTGGAGCCCACAAAAGTTCAGAAACTAGACCTCTAGGTCAAAATTTTTTGGACATTTTTTACAAATTACTCAAACTCTATAAAGGTTTGAAATAACCAGTTTAAAGGTCTTTGGTTAATTATTTCTATAAATCATTTGCACAATTTGAATTACAAATATGGGGCTCCCAAGAGCAAAAATAAATAAATAAAAATTGGTTAATTAATGATATTTGATCCATGATCAATTGCATAACCAAATGCAACCTCCGTGGAAAGCATGTGTTTTTCTTTGGCTCACCTCTTGAATCCAAACCCACAGCTGAGTAAGACCCACAATTAGATATTGATCACATCTAAATGGTGGGTCTGCTCTCAATTGGATTGAAATTTTGCTCCAGAAAAAAGATGTTTATTTGTAGCTGTTTTATTTGATGAGTGGACCATATCAATTTATTTTCCTCTAAATGCTCTACCAGAATTTGTTCGCGTCAATACTCCAAGTTGCATGGTCCATATCCACTTGGATAAATTTAACTGCGAAGTTGTTCTTGAGCATTATAAAGTCCATGTCAGTAATCTTAAATAATGCTCTTGATCAACAGATCTTGGGCCCCACATATTAAAACCCACCGACAGTATCCACTATTTTCGTTCGTCCTGTTTTGAGCACCTACAGGCCGTCTCTCTCATGCCCTGTTTTTTTTTTTTAATTTCTCTAGCCGTCTCATGTCTTAATTTTAGGTTATACTGATCATGTTAACAACAAATGCTAAAAAAAAGGGAGATGGATTTATTAAGGTGTGATGCCATTTATAGGCATGTCAAACGCCCAGCACGGCCCGCCCCAATTAAGGTCCGTCTGTGCCACAGGCCGGCCCGGCCCACCAGGAAAATGGCCTGGCACGGCACCACCCGCTGGCACGGCTCGCCGTGGGCCGGGCTGTGCCGTGCCGTGCCTTCGTGCCCGGTGTGCCCCTTTTTTTTCTCATTTGTTTTAAGTATTAAAATAAAAAATTAGAACACAAGCACGGAAAATGACAAAGATATTTAAGTGGTTCGGTCAAACTCGACCTACTCCACTGAGAAAATAGAACCATTTGGATATTAACTTCTTGAAGGTTTCTAAATAGGATTACCTTCAAAACCTTACAATCTTTTTTAGAAAATAAAAATAAAAAAAGAATGAAAAACTTATATATTTACAAATTACAATAAAGAAAAAAAATTAAAAAATCAGATGTGTAGTCCACTAATGTATTCTGCTGGATCACAATCTTCCATTGCTGTCAACTCTTGCTTCCTCTTATCTGCCAAATACCAGTCTCGTAGGCAAACACGGCACTCCACCGTTTCTTCAGTTAGATTTGTTCTTTTGTCATCCACCACACGTCTACCTGCACTAAAAACCTGTTCTGATGCTACAGAAGACATTGGAATAGTCAATAGATCACGAGCCATGGTGGCCAACACCGGATAAACGCTTTCATTTTGGTTCCACCAGGCTAAAAGGTCAAAACTAGATGCATCATGCACTCGTATTACACCGACGTCAAGATATGATGATAACTCCGTCACTGTGTTACTTGAGCTTGAGCTTGAGCTGGATGCCATGCCTATGGACAGGGAAGAATACCACACATCCCACTCACTAACACCGAATACCACACATCCCACTCACTAACACTTGTTTGCTGGACTTCTGAATGGCCCATACTGAGCCCGGTTGTACCCATTTGCTTACAATAAAATTGAAAAAGTGCTTGTAAAGTTGCCTTTATGTTTGAAAAAACATTTAAATCTATATAATTCATATTTTTATTTATTCCATCAATAAAAAACTATACACCACTTAATTTTAACCTAGGATCAAGTACAACAGCTAAAGAAAATATCATTGGAGCTTCTTTCCAATATTTATTAAAATTTTCTTCCATGTTTCTAATAGTGTTACTAAGTAAAAAATGATCTCTAAATCTATTGAATTGTAAAGTAATTTTAAAAAGCTTCATTAAAGCTTCAGTAGATGTGGGATAATATATCCCAGAAAAAAATAATGTTGAAGAATAAAAAGCTTCTAATAAATCTCTTATTTGGGCACATAACTCCTAATGTTCATCACTAATCATCAAATCTTGTGCATGAAAAGCATAAAATTCATTCAAAACAGTTTTCCGGCTAAGTGCCTTGTTTAACAAATCATACGTAGAATTCCATCTATGTTCTACCTCTTTAGGTATTTTAATAGCTAATACGCCTTACCTCGCACATATTTGGGCATACAATTGTCTTCTTTGTACGGAGCAAAAAATAAATCTAGCAATGTCTTTTATAGCTTCCGTATAACTTACAATATACTTTAAATCAACATTTGTAATAAGATTTAAGATATGACATACACATCTATTTTGGAAGATAGAGTTATCTATCAAAGTTGCAAGTGGCATCTGCATTTTCATTAGTTCAATGGTGACTGTATTATTACTAGCATTATCTAAAGTTATAGATATAACATTTTCCTTAATATTGTATTCATCTAGTCTTTCGAAGATAAATGTACTTATTCTAGTGCCATTGTGTGGCCATTCAAGTGTGGTAAAACTAATTATACGTTTATTAATAATCCATTTTGCATTTATGTTATGTGTAGCAATATAAAGATAACTATCACCCTCTTTACAAGTCTACATATCTGTAGTTATAGCTATTCTACTATGAATTTCTGCAAGGTAATTTTTAATATTTATTTTCTCTTCCTGCCAGAGTCTAATAGCATCATTTCTAGCAGTATTTCTTGAAATACTGTGAGATTGTGGTTGACAGTTTTTCTGGACCCTTTCTTCAAAAAACTTATTTTCAACAAAAGAAAATGGTAATTCGGATAACACAATCATTTTAACAAGATTTTGTCTAGTACTTTGTGCATTAAAAGAAAAAAATACCTAAACTGCTACTACTACTACCACCAGTAGTAGAAGTTTGGGTTTGTGAACCAGGCGTCCCTGCCCCTGCATTCGCCGGCTTATGTAAGGCTAAACATTTTTGCCCATTTCTTGACAAATGCTCGGTACTCCCTTTTGACCCGGCACCATAAATCTTACTACAAAATTTGCATTTTGCCTTTTCAACTTACTTTCCATCTTCAGTAACATAAAACCTTTCAAATATATCCCAAACTACTGAAGTTCTATTCCTCTTGCTTGGTTTACGGGAACTACGAGGAACAGGGGGTGGTAAGTTACCTACTTCATCTTCTAATTCAACAAAATCTTCTTTTAGCCCTAAATTAATAGAAGAAGATTATGTGGGAAATCTTCTAGCCATATTTCAAGAAACAAAATTTAAAAATAATAACAGTAATAGGCTAATAGCCTTCTTTTGTGATAATTAATATAAGAAATGGGAGAAAATGAGAGTTAATATAATATATTATAAACTTATATATATGGAATCTCAAATTTAAATAATATAAATACCTCTAAATCTTTAAAGGCCTCTTTAATCTTGTCTCTTAATGACTTGATCTTTGGCCCTCCAAAAACTTCTTAGAGAGAGTGAGAGAGTTGAATGCTTTGAGAGAGAGCTAAAGAGTGTATGAGAGAGCTAGAGAGTGTATAGAGAGTGAAAGAGTTGTGTAAATTGGTGAGGAATGAGAATGGGAGGGATAGGGTATTTATAGACTTGTAAAATTGAAAATGACACAAAATACCCCTTATATGACCGTTTTATAGTTGTTTTGGGGGGGGGGGGGGGGGGGGGGGGGGTTTAAAATGAACTTTTTTTAAAAATATGGCCGTTGGGCGGGCCTGACGGGCTGACCATTGGGTGCAGCCCACCATTTTGGCGGGCCTAACAGGCCTAACGGGCCAACGGGCCTTGCTGTTGACCGGGCCGTGCCGTGCCATGGGCCGTTGACTGGCGGGCTGGGCCATGCCGTGCCGGCCAGGCCCGGCCCACTTGACATCCCCAGACGCCATGGGACATGTTCAGGTGAACAAAAGGTGGAGGGCCAGAAGAACTTTATGTGAACCCCTTTTGTAATTTGTGACTCTTGGTTTATGGGTCAATGAGCCTATATAAAGGCAAGATGATATTACTTGAGATTAATCAACAGTTCTGTTTAGTTAGCAACTAAGGCCAGGCTCTAATTTTAAGATTTTAAGCAATTGCAAAAAAGGTCTCAAATGTCAATTATGGTAAATTTGCAATGTAGACATTATAAATGGTAAAGAAAAAGTAATTGAAAATCTTGAGGTGATAAAAATATCGATCGCAGGTCTTGAACCTGCATTATCTCACACGGCATGCCGGACTTTTACCATTGCACCAAAGTAATAACCCTTTCTAATCAATTAGCTCTAAAAACAAAAAAACCTAACTAGATTTAATTTATAGCGGGCCCCACATATTGTGTATCCAAGCTATTCAAAATAAATGCCTTTCTAATGTGTGGCACATTCCCAAATTTCACCCTCATGGTCTCACAGTAGATTCCATCATTTGAAGAAAATATGATTAACAAATATATATATATTGTTATATTAATTATATTTTTAATCAAACTAATAATATTATGTTGATACAAAGTAAAATTTAAAGATACCCCATACATTGAAACGGCATTTCACGTTTGTTTTGAGGTAGGCCCCACTCCACTCCTTCCACTCAGGATATCTACAAGTCACAAGTCAAAGCCTTGTGTGAGGATCCCAAGTCTCATCACTAACGATGTTAGAGGGAATGTTTTCGGTTGGTATGCTGTGAATTGTAATACCTAGTACCTAACCTTCTTTCTCTTGAAGGCAACATGCATGACATAAGGAAGTGAGATCCAAACAAACAAAAAAAAAAAAAAACAGGCATGAGGAAGTGAGAGCTCTAGAAGTTTCCAGCTAACCTAATGAAAGTGAAGCAAGAGTTTCAATCCGAATTGAACAATATGAAAGGAGATCACATGCAGATTATAATTAGTAATAGAAATATCTTACTTAGGGTTTATTAGTTTACTAAACAAATTTAACAGTTTGAATTATGAATGTGAATCTTACCACATTCAACAAGATTTTATGGATTAGTCATTAGAGTGTTTTTTTTCTTCATTTGATCGAATGATAACATATTAGATGAGTAGAAAGTGTATTGATTTATGCTTTGGAAGAAGGCTAATATAGTTGGTCCCCCTTTGGTAAGCACCGATGCTCACCTTATGCTGCGTTTTAGTCTTTGTAGGGCTCACTTGGTGCCCCATATGGATCTCCCAGCCCTAGACCCTATTTATAGTGACGAATGCTCGGATCATCATTCTAATCACTTAATTAACGGCTTATAAGATTTTACCATCCAAACGAGGCATAGTTGACCTAACGGTTTAGTCTTTTCAGATGACTGTAGTTGATTAAATGGTTTAGTCCATTCAGATGAATGTCAAACTTAGGAACAGTAACTATCAAGGGGTGCTCCCTATTTTATGGTCCGTTCGTTTGTATCGTAAGGTGGGCCGACTAGGTGGGGTCCGGTGCGTAAGGCCTAACGTGCCCCTGTTGTATTTTCATGGAGCACAACGGAAGAACCTGTGGCGTGCTACAAGATCCGGACAAACGAGCGAATTAGAACATTAAAATCCCACGTGCAGACGCGGTCAACTTTGGTAGTTGAGAGTTGAAACCTTAGTCGGTCGCGTGCTACCGCCCTACGTAATACTAACACCAGCTGGTTCAACCAAACCGCGACTAAGTAGCCAGCCCAAATGACATTAATGCCCTCGTTCACATACGTCTCTCAAAAAGAGTTCAAACTACATTGTGCATACATGGAGCTCAGGGTTTCGGGAGAAGGGTGAGCCAAGCCGTTGAAATGATGGGCCCTGATCATGAATGGCCCATCATGTGCCCAACCATTTGTGATTCAATAATCAAACAAGTGGGGTTGATGGCCAGCACTTTGACTGCTGAGAGAGGGAAACTATGCAACGCTCATTCATCAGAAAAACAAGGAAAATGTGAAGATTAGGCCGCCTACCATCAGTGGTGGATGTTTTTTTTTTTTATTTTTTTTACTGTTGATGGTTTTATATCTAAGTTTTCTTCATTGCAGACAAATGTATATAAAAGAAAGTATAAATCAATCAACATACTACGAGCCAACATATAATTATAGTGGCAGTTTGGACATGTTTTGATCAACGGAGTGCAAATCAAAGGGAGGCCCAAGTTGGGCCCTAAAGAGCTGGCATATATGTGCAGTATGCTTGTTGGAGAAAACCCTCATTTGACAGATATTGTAAGGGAGGAAAAAAGGGAAAAGGATTGAGCAGGTCTAACCTGGTTCAATTAGAACCACAACAATAAGTGATTCAGTTGAATCCAAGGCCAACACACTCATTGCCGAATAGTGTTAGCACCTTAGTTTCACTTTGATCGGGGATTTATCTCTTGGTCTCCAAGTCTAAAGTATTACTCTTGACCAACATCACAACTTAGTAAAAATTTTTTTTTTTTTTTTTCTTTTCGAGTGAGGCATGCATTATTAATTTAGCACAAATCGGCCAATGAGCTATTCAGTTTAGACAGGCTTTCTAAAACTACCCCATGGGTAAAAATGAAGAAAAAAACTGAATTAAATTCAGTATCAAAACTTCAAACTATTTGCATCTATCATCACAAAATTTATTAGTAAGAGCCTTCTTGCTTGGCAAACTTAATTTCCTTCCTTTGATTAAAGCCATTAATTAAAACCAAGGGCAGATACCGATGATCTTTCCTAGGAGGCTACTATATATGTTTTTTTTTTTTTTGGTTGAAGGGGCTTATATTCAATGAAATTATAAGCTTTTAAAAAAAATTTATGGGGTCACGGCCAACCCGCACTCCCCTGGTTAAAATCCTATTTCCATGAATAACAGCTCTCCCAACTTCAGTGTGAGAAGTGACAATAATAGGTTATGTATAAAGTAATAATTTGACCCTTGAAATCAAAGACAATATGACCAATGGGACTCTCTTTATTCAAAGTTGGGAGTACTTAATTATTTTTGGGTTAAGAATCCTAACAAAATCTTGATCCATCATCATCACCACCCAATAAAAGAGATCATATCACCAAACTTCACCCACTTTGTAACTATCTAAGTTCGTAAGAAGCAACTCCCCAATGGTTAGGATTGTCAAAATCATGATGACTTCTCCGCAAAACTCATTTGGGCGATCAATTTCGCTTGCCGAAAAGCTGTTCCAATGGCTCCTTTACAAACGTCAACACTAATTTAGTAGAATAATTTTCCTCCTAAAACTATCCAAATATTGAGATAATCACGATAACATCACAATAAAATTCTAAGAAGCGGGGACAAAAAAATAGTTCTTAATATCATTTCACATCCATTTATATGATTTATTATCTAGTCATTTAAAAATTAATTTATTATCCACAACATTTTCTCACTATATTCCAAGATCACAAGACTCTTTATTTTTTTTTATTGCCTGTTTTTTACAAAAAAACTAATTATTTCTTCATGCACGTGAACTCCCTCCCTCCCTCCTCCGTACACCCGGTAAGTAAGGTTTTTGATTAGACGAATACTCTCGAGAAGAGATTGCGAGTTTGAAACTGTAACCACTAGCTCTCAAGTTATAGTCTTACTCAACTATGCAACCCGTCAGGATTATCTCAATAAAAACCTCAAATCTAAAAATGTCCCTAACCTTCTCTTTATAGGATTATGTCCTAAAAAATATCTGTGAAATGTTCCAAGGCCAAAAACCTAGTTTCTCTCAGAGAGAGAGAGACAGGAGTAATGCCACTGAAAGGGCATAATGGTAAATCCGTTGACCGTCTGAAACAAACTATAGTCAAACCATGGTTAACTTGAGGTAGGTGGTTTGACCGTTTGACCACTCTCTCCGCTGCTGCCTTCCCTCCAAGGCTCAAAAAACCGTCTCCGCACTATAAAAACCCCCCTTTCTTCTCCAGCATTTCGTACTCTCTATAGAGCCTACTCTTCTCTCTCTCTCTACTCCATTTCCCTCAGAAATCCTCTCCGTCTTCAATTCGATCCTGACCTCTCCTCCTCGTACGGTCGCAGCCGTCCGTTCCTTCCTTCCCCGCCTCAACGGTCGGATACGATGCAGTCCACCACCATGAAGATCTCGCCGTTCGATCTCACGTCGGCGATCGTCAAAAGGAGATTCGATCCGGCAGCCATGGAGCCGGATTCCGGCGCCGCGATCCTCGCCGAGAATCTCGATTTCGTCATGGTCCTCTCGACGTCGATCGCCGTCTTGATCGGATGCGTCTTCTTCTTCCAGCGGCGGAGATCGAGGGCGGAGAGGGCCGTGCCTTCGCCGAAGCCGCCGCCGTTGATGGTGAATACGGAGCCGGACGGTGACGACGGGAAGAAGAAGGTCACGATCTTCTTCGGCACGCAGACCGGCACCGCCGAAGGATTCGCCAAGGTTCGGATTATCGTGTCATGACCTACGGCTCAGATTTCCCAATTTCAGTCATTTGATTGATTTCTGTCTCTTGATTTCTATTTCTTCCCCTAATTCAGGCGCTTGCGGAGGAGGCAAGAGCGAGGTACGAGAAAGCGACATTCAAAGTCGTCGATCTGGTAATTTCGTTTTCTCAATTCTGTTTACGAAATGGATAATTCGTGGCCGTTGGATTCCTTTTGAACGGTTGATGTTGATGATGATGATTCAATTCTATGATAGGATGAGTACGCCGCAGATGACAATGAATACCAAGAGAAGATAAAGAAAGAAAATATTGCATTTTTCTTCTTAGCAACGTAAGTAGGATTATAGATTACTGGAAAAAAAAATCTCTATCTATCTTTGTTGTTATTATGATTTTTTGAATTTGGTATGTAATGTGTAGGTATGGAGACGGTGAGCCGACGGATAATGCGGCGAGGTTTTATAAATGGTTCACGGAGGTAGAATTCGAAGAATTTTGGTTAAATTGAACTTTTGATGTATTCTGCATTGATTAGAATTCTATAGTGATTTGCGGGTGGTTGGTGTTTACAGGGGACAGAGAGTGGGAGTTGGCTTCCGAACCTCCAATATGCAGTGTTTGGGCTGGGGAACAAGCAGTATGAGCATTTTAACAAGGTTTGGAGAGAAATGAACTTGGTTTCGCAATGGTTGATTCCTTGGAGTTTTTTTAAATAGTTGGTGATGTTTGCTTTATGTGGTTTGTGTGTGAGAACAGGTAGCAATAGTGGTGGATGAGATGCTTGCGAAACAGGGTATGTTTTTTAGGTACCATGAATCATGATTCTTTTATGCGGCTGCATGTTACTTGGTTGAGATTATTTTATTTCTGTTCTAATGAATTGCTAGTTGTGCATGTGGTATTGGACATTACTGGATGCATTGGTTTGGATGTAAATTTTTGATCAAGACTAATTGTTTTATTTCAATTGGAATGAATTGCGTATTTGTGCATGTGGTATCGGACATTACTGAATGCATTGGCTTGGTTGTAAATTTATGATCAAGACTATCTTTATCATAGATGCTGCTTTTAACTTTAATGCCACACTGGGTTTCAACCTGGTTTCATTCCCTGTCACACTTGAAGTGATATGCATATTCAAATGGACTATATTTAGTTGATTTAGCTATCAGGAATAAGTAGTGACTAGTGAACAACTGAACATTATGTATTATCCATGTTTGTGTATTTATGTTGTTCCTTTCAATGGATAGCCATTAATGCCATAAGGGAAACGGCTATGCTTCAGGATGCAAGCATGGCATGATAAATTTGGGTCCTGATGTTGCTGTTTTTGCAAGTATAATTATGTTAAGACGTTTACCTAAGCAATATTAGAAGCTGGATTGTATACCAATTTTTGCAGTTAGCTTTAAATTCCATGTAATAACTAGTACATCGAGTTCAAATGCTAGTAGTTGTGGAGTTGGAAGCTTCTGGGAACCATGACCCTTATTAGTGAGTATCCAGCTACTAGAATTACTGTAGGTGAATGGATTTGGAGTTTGAATTCTTGGGGAACTGGAATCCCTTATTCTTATCCGTATCCCTGTATCAAAGTATCCAGATGTACTCCAGTTGTTAATGATCTATACTATACTATCCCACTCATCTGACAATCATCCTGGTTACTGAATTTTGCTTAATCCTGTTTGATTGACAATGATAATGTGCGCCATATCTTTCCTTCATTCTCCTTGGGTATTAAACTGTAATTCTCTCATTTTCTTTTCCTATAGGAGGGAAGCGCCTCATCCCATTGGGTCTTGGTGATGACGATCAATGCATTGAGGATGATTTTACTGCATGGTGTGTTGAACTTCCATCTTTTGGACTGTTTCCACACAGCATTTTAACACACCGCTACAATCTTGTAGTTACTAATGCCAACTGGATCTACTCTATACTTCTGTTAAAATAGTTTTATTTGGCTCTTGATTTGCTATGTAGGCGGGAGCTGGTATGGCCTGAATTAGATCAATTGTTTCAAGATGAAGATCAATTATTGAGTCCTTCTACCCCATACATGGCTGCTACACCAGAATACCGTGTTGTATTCTATGACCCTAAAGACGCAACACTTCAGGATAAAATTTTAAGCAATGCAAACGGTCATGCTGTTCATGACATTCAACATCCATGCAGGTGCAAATAAAATTTACAAGCTTTTATGCTCAAGGATGAATGTACAGACCCTTTTTTCTTTTACTGAAAATTGACATATTGTATACTGTATAACTGCAGAGCTAAGGTGGCTGTCCGGAGGGAACTTCACACTCCAGCCTCTGATCGTTCTTGCATTCATCTGGAGCTTGACATATCTGGCACAGGACTTGTGTAAGTTCTTCGTGTTGCTTTCTGTCACCACCATCATATCCACCACCATCATTATCATTATGGTAATTATAGAAGATTTATCCCATCAACATATTGGCTTTGTGACTTGTGGGTTCTACTTTTCCACTCTTATTGGTAGATTTTTTTTATAGGGTACAAATCCCTTTTTTGGCCTTGGGAGTTCAAAGCAGGCTTCATCTATTGATAGATTTTAAATATGTATGTATATGTATACGTATGTGCCTACAAAATTTCATATTATATGCTTTTCAAGTTTTCTTATTACGAGGAAAAAGGGATTTTTTTTTAAAACTAAAAAAAGGCTTTCAATGAGCTTTGGCCCTATTTCAACTTGGGTCTGAATCTAGTCATGCCTTTGACGGGTGTGCTCATGCCTCCTATGTTTCTTGTCGGGCAGGCTTGGACTTGGGATCTAGTGTTCTATCAGACCCAAACCCAGATAATGCTACCAGGCTCGGATTTGGATTGAGGTAGTTCCAGCCTGAAGTAGGTCTTCAGACAGACCTATCCATAGGGGTGTGACCCAAGCCCAATTGTAATTGCTTGTAGGCAAACCCAAGCCTGATATGAAAGAAACACACCAATATGCCTGAACCAAACCCAATTGTCTAGTGAATTCCCTATATCCAAGTGCCATTTCGATTGAGCCAGGTTGGATATCCAAGTTTTTGGATTTGTTTTGCTTTTCAAAGGATAAGAAATTTAGGAAATGTAAGTGACTTTGTATACAGTATATACTGCATCTACTATGTGTTGTGCGTTATGTACACCTGCACTTGTGGATAATGGGTAATCATATCTAATTTGGTACCAAAGCCTGACCCCAACTCTGACCCTGGTCTGAGCTCCACAAGGGTTTCAAACATTGGGGACCTGTCCCCAACCCAGAACTTAAACTAGCCACACCCAAATTTCACTTTTAGTAGGTTTGGCCTGACCTGAGTCGTATCCTAGTTTCTCATATAACTGTGCCATTTCTTCGGCGTAGATGGCACATTAAGCAGAAACTTACAGAGTTATCCTTTCAGAGTGCAGCATATGAGAAACCTACACTGTTGAATGTTGGAACTGCTATTGGTATCCAATTTAGTTGAAATGATTGCTTGGCTTCTTTATTTTGGAATCTGGAAATTTAAGAAATCTGACTTTATAGAGAGGCAAAATGAATTCTGAGGATGAAATTATGTGTTGAGATGTAGTTATAAATTCTATATAAAAACATTTTTGTTTTCCGAATGTATCACTGCACATACTGTTCCTTATACTGATCATATAGTTTACAACTAAGGATTAAAAACTTGCCCCACTCAAATCAACCTTGAGAAAGTCGTTCCCCATGGAAATCAGACTCGGCTTATCTGAAAAGTATAAAATGCTGAAAATTGCTGTAAAATCCTTCCCCACAATCAGGGGTGGAACCAAGAAATATCACTTAAGGGGACAACTGCGAATTTTTTTGTTCTTGTTTGGGTTTTTTTGGGGGTGGGGGGCAGGGGCGAGGGCGAGCACCCCTAGTTCCACCCCTGCACACAATGGCCTGACCTGATCATTGCCACATCTTATCTGAACTCTGAAGAATTCTTCATGGTACTTTAGTCCACACGAGGAAAGGCTTTGAAATGGTTGCTAAGACTAGGAACCTTTTCTCTCAATGCCCGAGAAAGTTTTAACGATGGCCTCAATGGCCCATGCATATGACAAAACTGAGGTGTAGTGCTGTTCTAAGGCAAGTCAGTGAAAAAGATCTAGCTTTCAATCCATGAAATAATGAAAATATGAAATAACATACATTCTACTTCGATGAGGTGTGACTTGGCCAAGTCGACCTGATTCTGGGTTTTGAATCCTTGGTTATAACAGTGTGCTTAATGATGGCTGTTACATACATGTCTAGATATGGGTGTTGGGGTAGTTTCCTGAATATTGAGTATTTGTAATGGCAGCTTCAGGTACAGAAATTCACCAAAAACATCCTAAAAATATTATTAATTCTTGTGAAAATTGCATCCATCCAAAAAGAAAAAAGAAAAAGAGTTTAATTAGGTTTATTTTTTCTCTGACGCTGATATTGGACGTACCAAACCTATTGGAAAATAGAACTTATTGCTGCATAATTATTCATATTTTTTTTTGGGTTTCTCTAGTTTTATCATGCCTTTTCTTTAACTATAAACTTTGATAGTTGGCTTATCGACTTTATGTAAGAGCAATGATTGTAATCTGCACGTGTATTCTTGGATCCACGACATTAGATGTTTTCTCTCATTGGTGTCGATTGAAGAGTTCCGGTTATGAAGATTACATTTTTCTTTCTATTAGAATGATCAGAATGTACATCTCTATAGTTCATTACAATTATACCACGAAATATGAAGTGAGAAAAACAGATGTATTGAGGTTTTGTCTGGATGGATGTCTTGACTTGCCTTTGGCATGTGGTATTAACATCTTTTTATGCATTTTTTTTATCTTCATGGTATGTGGCAGTTAACCTGCTTTTGGAGTCCTCTCTTTGTTGCTGTACTCAGTTACTTTATTTCTTCTCTTTTGTCAGATACGAAACAGGTGATCATGTTGGCATTTATGCTGAGAACTCTACTGAAACTGTGGAGAAAGCAGAAAGCTTGTTAGGTTATTCAGCAGATACCTTCTTCTCTATCCATGCTGACAAAGAGGATGGAACACCTCTTAGTGGTAGCTCTTCCTTACTACCTCCTTTCCCATCTCCTTGCACTTTAAGAACTGCACTTGCACGATATGCAGACCTTTTGAATTCTCCTAAAAAGGTGATTCTTTTTTCTAAGTTTCTCCAACATTCTTTCTTATTTTAAGTTAACTATTTATCTGCTTATTTATTCACGGATCGTCTCCAAGAAATGCATACTTATGTGTGTAATTTTTCTTTAGGCTGCTCTAGCTGCATTGGCTGCTCATGCTTCTGATCCTAATGAGGCTGATCGACTAAGATTTCTTGCATCTCCTGCTGGCAAGGTTCGGATTATTCTTTAAGAACTTCAAGGTTTTAGAGCTTGGTTTCCAAAATTGGGTTGGCTTGGGGCAAAGCTGTTATGACTCATTTGTTCAGTGGGAAGAAATCAAGGAGTTAAAAAGTGACTCCTTTGTAACATATGTTTTGGGGCTTGGGCGACCCAGTTTGCTCTCCCAAATAAATAATGTCTTTTCAGTGATCTTTGACACACTGGATCCTTTGTTGTTCTCCCTTTCACGTAGGCTCTTTTTCTTCTTCGCAGGATGAATATTCCCAATGGATTGTTGCAAATCATAGAAGCCTCATAGAAGTCATGTCTGAGTTTCCATCTGCCAAGCCTCCTCTGGGGGTTTTCTTTGCAGCAATAGCCCCTCGGTTGCTACCTAGATACTATTCGATCTCTTCCTCTCCAAAGTTAGTTTTGTTTAAAATTGTACTATCGCTTCTGTATTCAGCTTTTTCACTACTATTTACCCATTCTTTGAAATTTTATGCTCTACACAGGATGACACCTTCTAGGATTCATGTAACAACTGCTTTAGTTCTCGGACCAACACCTACAGGAAGGATTCACAAAGGCGTGTGCTCAACTTGGATGAAGGTATTTTAACTATTGTTGATGTTCACATTGTAATGAACTGCTTATGCACCTCTTAGTAGGGGAGAAGGCCTTAGTAGGGGAGAAGGCCCTGGGTCGAGTTGTAAGTTTTTGATATTGCTTGATCGGATTATGTGATATAAAAAACCGGGGTTTTATATTCCCAAAATTTATTTGTTTTGTCCTTATTATCACTCTTTGATGATTAGGTTGTGTATCTGATTATAATTTGTGTATGGTATTTGATTGTTCTAACCGCCTTCCTCAACCCATCACCAAAACCCATTCTCTCTGTAATTGATCTTGGTTTCATTCTCCTTGTAGCATTCAGTGCCTTTGGAAGAAAGCAGCAACTGTAGCTGGGCTCCAATTTTTGTGAGGCAATCAAATTTTAAATTGCCTGCAGATCCTTCTGTGCCAATTATCATGATTGGCCCTGGAACAGGATTAGCTCCTTTCAGGGGTTTCTTGCAGGTTTGTATCTGATGTATGTGCGTAGTGTATGATTCATCCTTGTTGAACCTGAAAGGACTCTAGCATTTACATTTTATATTGTCATTTTCAGGAAAGGTTTGCTCTGAAAGAAGCTGGTGCAGAACTTGGTCCTGCTTACTTATTCTTTGGGTGCAGGAACCGTAAAATGGTAAGTTTTGCAGTGGTTCACATGCAAAAAAAAAAAAAAAAAGACCCAGCTTGATCAATAAGTCCATCTAGGTGGGTCAACCCAAAGACATGGTTGTCTTGTTAATGAAACCTTGTACTCTTAATCATCATCATCAAAGACTTGTCTCGACTATGGTTCGGATACATGAATCCTGTTTCGCCATTCTGATCTATCCCTGGCCAAATCCTCGGATAGGTTGCACTTTAGATCAATTGTCGCTACCACCCACACCCTCTTTGGTCTACATCTTCCCTTTCGTGGGCAATCAACTTGCATACACAGACTTTTCCTCACCATTGTTGCTAGCCTGCATTGGACATGTCCAAACCATCTCTAACGTGTTTACATTATTTTCTCACACATTGATGCTATACCCTTAAATGCTTCCAAACAAATTCATTTCTGAAAACCTGGTACTCTTAATATTGATTTTAAAAACGGAAAAAGAAAATCCTGTCAACTGATGACTGAATAAATGAAAAACATCGGAAGAAGTAAGTGACACATAATATAAAAGAAAAAGATCTATTAAATCTCAAGGAAATACTACGTTGAGAACAAAGTTCCCCATTCATGCTATGACAAACCTATAACTGAATAAAAGGACATGCTGGCAACCTATAACTGAATTAAAGAAAAACATGGGAAGTAATAAGTGATGAGTAGTTTTTTTTATCTATTAAATTTTGAGGAAACACTACCTTCATGCTACGACAAACCACAAACACAGAATCTCTCTCTCTCTCTCTCATACACACAGAGACACACACACAAACTATTTATTACCCGTTTCCACCACCATTACCCTGGAAGTTTGAGCAAAAATTTGTTAATGACTTTTCCCAAGTTGAATGGTCATTTTCTATCAATGAAATTTTAAGATCAGTACTTGTTTCTCTTCTCCATTATGAAATTGTATTCTATGTGCATTCTCTGCAGGATTTCATCTATGAGGATGAGTTGAACCGGTATGTTGAATCAGGGGTAGTTTCTTCCCTGATTGTTGCTTTCTCACGTGATGGGCCAACCAAGGAATATGTGCAGCACAAGATGGCTGAAAAGGTTAGCTTGACAAGCATTCTTATCATTTTGTTTTGCATCACTTGGACTCTGTTATATGCGATGACTAAGCATGTAAAGTTGTTTCCTGGCAGGCTTCAGACATTTGGAATGTGATTTCTCAGGGTGGTTATATGTATGTCTGTGGTGATGCCAAAGGCATGGCAAAGGATGTCCATCGAGTCCTCCACACCATAGTCCAAGAGCAGGTATGAAACTGTCTTGAAAGATGAATCTGGGTTTTGGAAAGCTCATCACTGTGTTATTTCTGGAAGCACCCAATTCCTTCTATGTAAGATGGCTTGGACTGTTTCTTTAATGATCTGATGGACTCCGTGTTATCTGACATGGGACTCTCTCTCCCTCTCTCTCACACACGCGCGCGCGCGCACACACACATCCATTCCACTCCATCAATCTGGGGTTATCTTTAAATGGCCATTTACCTCATATAGATGGCGCATCTGAGATCTTCGTATTGCTGTGTCTAGGACCCTGTGATTCCTCTCCAACATGCATTGAATTTTAGGCCTGAATATTTCTTCGATGTCAAATGGGATCAGGCAATGTGGCTAATGTAATGGAAGGTTCTAACCAAGTGCTTAAAATGCATTTCAGGGTTCTCTAGATAGCTCCAAGACAGAGAGCTTCGTGAAGAGTTTGCAAATGGAGGGAAGGTATCTGCGCGACGTATGGTGATTTACTTTGAATGGGTTCTTAAGGAAGATCCCTAGATTATTTGTGCAGAAAATGCCTTCTAATCATATGGTGTTCCTGGAATCTGAGGAGTTTCAGGAGGTGGAGATGGGCCCATTTGCCCTTCTCTGAACCTTCACTACCATAAAAAGAGAGAAGATGTTGGTGAGTTCCATGATTCTTTTTCCCACATAGCGAGGATTTTGTTGTAACCTACATATATATATATTTATTAGGCAAGTTTGTAGAAATATAAAGTTCTATGGATGGCCCAGAAATGGGTTTTGGTGTCAAATACTCTTCTATTCTAATATGAAAGAAAATTCTTGTGCCTTCTCCTATCTTTTATACTCTTAGTGTTCATGCAAAAGACAGTCCCACTCCCATCTCCACAGGAATTTATATATATATATATATATAAATATATATAAATAAATGAATAAATAAAGAAAAAAGACTAAGCTTAGGGCCATCTGGGGTGCACTGTGTTTTGACTGCTGTGATAGGATTATACCAATCCAATGGACTCTTGAGATATGTTGTTGTTACTGGAGGCAAATAACAATCCTTGTCATCTATTGTTCTGCGAGTGAATGTTTAGAGAACTATTAATGGCCAATAGATCATGTATCATTCACCTAAAAGCCCTGTTAATCAAAGGCTGGGCTTCTTTTTTCTGGAGGATTCTGGTGGTGCTGATCAATATTTTGTCTCAACCCATATGATTGATCATTGTAAGATGGGCTTGAGATAAAGATGCTAGTGACGATACCGGCCTAGGATTTGAAACCTCTTGAAAAAAAAAGCCTGCCATTAGAACCTACAGCAGATTGTTCACTGGTGTTATTCTTGTGGTTCTGTGTCGCCCATGAATTATGAGACATGGCTCAGGATGGCAATTACCAATCGTTAACGTTCTGGCCCAATAATTTCGGATATAGGTCTTGACTTTTGAGTTTGATTGAGATTAGTGATTGGATTCAGGACCACAGTTGCAGATCTGTTGGGCAATCAAGTGACGTCCGGGTCCAGTTGGGTCCATACCTAGTCTGAGTCCACCTTTTTTGGAAAATGAACACGCCCAAGTCTGCCATTTGAATTAGTGCAGTCTAGACTTTAGAGGCGGGGTTGCATTTTCAGATCGAACAAATCTTATACTGATTGAGACATGGGTTATGCAAGCCAGTCCATATGGGGATCGAAAAGGGGAACATTGCTGCTATTATAGGCAGTGCTAGGCGCCAGGTCGTTCTTTTATGGTAGAAAAACACCGCTCTTAGTTGAGCCCATTGTGATGCATGACGATTATGGAAGTCCATTGGATGAGAAGATCCATATGAGACATACCTATTTGCAAATTTTTGACTCCATTTCTAACCCTTTAATCCATCATATCTAATTCAGGACCTTTGAATTAATGACCGTAACGGTCTGATTGGGACATATATTTTTTTGGCCAAAATAACTAATCCAACATGAAGCCTTTTCCTCTACCAAAAAAAAAAAAAAAATCCATGAAAATTTTCATCATGACCATCTCCCATGTTGGTGTTCATTTAGTATCTTACTCATGTTATTATTCTTTATTATTAAGGGGTATCTAACTTATGTTAAGGAGTGGAAACTTTGTAGTGGTGCTCACCTATTAAAAACTCAAACTACTTGAAATGAATGTCCCCTCATTTATCACAATCACAATGTATTTAAATCTTAATTCAGCATGAGTTTGTCTCACCATAAAATTGAGAAAATGATTAATGTGAGCCGTGCATATGGTTAATAATGCAAGAGATTGTCCTTCAACTGTATTTCAATTGCTTAGGGACATCGAGTAGCAAGCAGGGTTTGGTGAGTTTGAGTTCTAGTAGGAGCAAATAAATAAATAAATAAAATAATGCAAAAGACCGTGGTAATCACATTACTAATCATATTATGGTAATCACATCATTAATCATACACTGAATCCTACAATGTGACCAACTCTTATTAGAGTGATTTTAGGGACTTTCTACTGACAGGTAGAGCATCCATCTTCACTTTTGAGCGGTTTAGACTTCCAATAGATGACCCTTTCATGTAGTTTCACTTTCCTTGCACTCTTACACTAGTCTCAAACGTTTCTATATATACCCGCCGAATATCCCAAAATAATTTCTGCCTAAGATCGAACAAATTGATTCTCTTCATGTGTTCATCATGGGTCATGTTTGTGTTAATCCATAGACTTCTGATGCCAACGCTTTTCTGCGAAGGAAGAACTCAAGTTCGAACTATGAAAAACGCATATCCTATGATGTCCCAGGGAGGGAGCAGGGAGTTAGTGAGAAACGCTTGAAGATATGACAACTTGGTCCTTCATAACAAATGTGAAAATAAACAATTTTTATATAGATGTATATCTTTACTGGTTAGGATAGAAAATTGGATACCAAGATGCCCAAATGAAAGAAAATTGATTGATGGATCCAAAAAAGGAATAAAAAAAAAGAAAAGAAATTGCGCTGGGATTTGATTAGTATTTAGTAGGCATGAGTACATTACTTAGTACCAACAAAATTGCATAAAAAATGACTTTCACATAGGCAGGGGTTGAACTAACATTTTGTAATTTTTTTTTTAGATATAATCTTTCGTTTACGGAGGGTCTATCTCCTTCTTACGTAAATTCTTTTTTTTTTTTTTTGTCATTTTAATGGGAAAATAAATGCCTGAAGAGTAAAGTGAGGGAGGGTCGAAATAAAGCCGAAACAAATAAAGTATATATGTCTACTAAGCTGGCAGCTATTCCAAAGTTTTCGCTTCCACTTTTACTCGGAGACACCATAATAAAGTGGGGTGGAGTAACTCATTCCCCATTATCTTCATCCAACCAAATGCAAATTTAAGTCCTTTTACCATACATCAACCATCCAAGTGCATACAAAAATAACTCATCTTCTAATTTATTTCAACCCACTCCTCTTTAACTTTATCGTAATTTCATATTGTACTCCTCTTCTATTCCTCCCCTAATGCAAACAAACACACCCTAAATCAATTTCTAGCATTATCAGTCAACCATCCTTCATTTGATTGCCTCCCATGCAAGGAATTCCTGGCTGTGCCACTGACGCAGGCATACATTGCTCATATAATTATGATTTGGCTAAGGCCTGGTACTATGGGCTTTAATCAAATTTATAAGTTTCCACCATCAATTTTAAGGCAAACAGGCTAGATCATCAATTGACCTGATATTTAACCATTTAATGAGGAAGCTTAACATCATCAATTCTTTTTAAAGAAACATGCTAATCAAATTAAGAAGAGTTTAGTGGGTCTAAATGGGCTGGTCAAATTGGGTTTACATGCTTTGCAACAAAAACCTAGGCTAGCCCATTTAGTGAACAGATCCAAACCTAAAATACATATGTGGAAAACCAGGCAGGTTATGGCCCAATGGACTATCTGAACCCCACTGGCGTTCGTAGGCATCATCACTGACATTTTATTTGTACAACATTACATCATCAAGAGAAAAATATCCCCTTCTTTATTCTAATGTTTAAGCTCCTTATTGCAGTAATCCACTCAAAGAATTACATTCCATTAGTCACTATTGAACCGCAATTGATTGATTAATAACTAATATAAGGAGAATAACGGTCTAATTAGTACACTTCGCTTTGGTGACAATGCCTCATCATGCTCATAATTCAGCATTTGAGTATGTTAAAGCTTCATCTAGATCATGTACATTTTCTTATTACTTAGGTCATTTTCGGAGCTTCCATAATGAAGAACAAATGGTTGCTTTAAAGCATCAAATGAAGTTGGTTTTTGTGGGAATTGATCCTACATCATAAACTTTAAGGGCTAATTTATTCTCCTTTCAATAAGACGTCTCTGTCAATAATATTTATGAGGCAGCTTGTTAATCTTGATTAGGTACAGTAAGCATTTCCTCCTCTTGTTAACTATATTCCTTTGGGTTGGTACAAGTACCTAATTTTTCAATTTTTTCCAACACAGAATCTGTCTCTCTCAATATCTTTTGACATCAAAGAAAGGAACACAAACCACTAGGGAAGATAAGGAAAAGCTCATGGATGGCTATGATCCTTTATAGTTTTAGATACATGTAGGCCCCACAACTGTCGGAGCTGTACATTTCTATATTGCTTATTCTAGTTATCCAAGTGTTGGTGGAATATAAATCCAACTTTACACTAGAAACGTTTGTAAATAGAGCACCATTTGGAAACAAACATTTGTTATTTACTAGTGAAGTATCCTGTCTGCCTCATCAAAGTAGGAGACCAGATTTTTCTAGTTTTCTGTGTGATGATGGTCCTCCTAGATTGGTGAGATTCTAAAGGATGGTAAAGGTGTCCATTCCAGAAGGGGTCCTCTCTGATTCTCACATGGGCCTGTACAAAAAGATTGCATTCTCCAAAAGCAAGTTAGCTGTAGGGAGGAGTCCCTTCTCACATGGGCTTGTACAAAAAGATTGCATTCTCCAAAAAGCAGGTTAGCTCCAGAGAGGAGGTCCCCACAAGATTCTCTCTCTCTCTCTCTGGGTTTCTTAATGTCATAAAGTTCTAGACAAAGGCAGCTGATCGGGCATGTCGTAGCACGGGTGACGAGTATTTGATCCGTTTAGCCGAATCTATGGTGTCCCAATCAGACATTAGATATGGAATGGGCCATGGAATCTGATGCCAGCTGAGCCCCTTATCAATATCCACTTGGATAACATCAAGACAACAACACAATAGGCCAAGAGATTGGGAACAGATCAGTCCACACTATGGCCTTCACAGGCAAGCTACTAAATCTACCAGTCTTATGGGCTTCAACATTAAGATCCTTAAACACATGACTCAAACTTTTACCAAAAAAGAAAAAACATGACTAATTTTTTTTTATCAAAATGCAAAATAAGGTTGTCAATGTCCAAACTCCAAAGGCAAATAAACCAATTCTCCGCTCCATTAATAGGTTCTATCACTTCTAGAGCATTGACAAAATGTGAATTCTAGGGAGTCCCAAATGTCTTGCAATGCTCATTGCATAGAGAATCTCCCCCGTTTTAGCCTCCTTAAATGCGCACATCGGAGGACCCATTCTTGCCTTTGCACCCACAAAAGAACTATTAAAATACATAACAAAGCCAAATGCAGTTGCCCCCTTTTCCTTAAGGGCACGTTTGTGTACACACCCTTTCCGCAGAAAGGAAAAATTGTCACCTTAGCAAATTCCATAGAAATGAAGACCTCGGAAAACGATTTTCGTAGAATTTAGAAATTCATATTTGGTGCAAATTTTTTTTCCTCGTTGAACTATTGCTAATGTTGTTTGGTGCAGCTATCGATTCCTTATAGAAAATCAAATTTTCTTAATTGGTGAAATAATTTTTTGAAGAAAAATTACATAACATGTATATTATTTATTCAACATCAAATGATAATTTATTTAAAGAAATAAAAAAATGAAAGGGTTATAGGGTTTTGGGTTGAAATGGACAAGAGTGAGGAAAAGAGATAAGTTTTCATTATAAAATCCATTTCAGGAAAGCATTTCTGTGGAATTATTCTGCACCAAACGCCTGAAAAATGAATTTTCCGTAGAAAACCGTCTACTTTTCCACGAAAAAGTGTTACACAAACATGCCCTGGAATAGGTGGCATCAGTGAAAATAAAAACCTCGTCCGTGCAACTCAATTGAAGATGTTGTGGGTTGTGGCCTTTAGTCACCTTAGTAACATGGGTACCCACCACTAAAAATACGATTTTCCTTAGGCTATTAATTCTTCACCAAGTGTCATGTGAGCTCACTTACAAATGAAAAACGCCAGCTAGAAAGTTAGGGTTTTCACTAATTTATTTATCTTCTAATTAATTAGTAGAACTCATAAAAAAATCCAAATTGATGCGATACTGTAAATTACAGGAGAAGCATGGAATGTATGCAGGATCTTTTTGGACAGTGGATATGGGCGATGCTTTGTGTTTTTAATGATTTACAAAGTGTTGATTCTTCACTATAAAAACCCAGCAAGCAATTGATATTGGTGAGATGGATTTATAATCTCATCCATGAAAAGCCCCACATCTAAATTGATGAATACAAGAAGATTACCTTTATTAGATTTACAGCCATATAAGCAGTAAGGATAGAAATTTCAACCAATTTAAAAAGAGGTTTCAACCAATCCTTCAGGCATTTTTCCATCCTACTTTCATGATAGAAGATACTCTTAACTACAAAGGTCTTTGAAGTATATATTAGAGTCTGTACGTTTTAAACAGAAAAAAAACAGAACCTTGGTATTTTCTATTATTTCATATGCCGGAAAGCATTTATAGCACATATTCCTATACATGTAGTGGAAAGTGGAATTCAGTGAAGTTTTAGTTTTAAGTGCATTGGGTTAAAAAAATAAGAAAGGAGGTACATGTGATGAGAACATTGTCTAAAATCATTAGTGGAATGAGTACCAATACAAAAGGTAGAATTTAGGAATCATTCTACCTAAAAATAAATTTGGGGGGAAGGATACGAGAATGAGAATTGTTAAAAGGAGACAAAAAGCAACCCCTAAAAGGTCAAAAATAAGTTTTATGTGTTTTTTTTTTACAGCTTGCTTTTTGACATTCGACCAAAATAAGAATTTATCCAACATTTACTAGCTATCCAGGCATCTTCAATTGGGAATATATATGGGTTGGTATGGGTCGGGTCCATGTAGACGAAGCCTGGCCCAAACTCTGCGTCTAACTCACAGCCCAACTACAATGATTTAGATATGGGAAATTTTCATAAAAGTCCTTTACTTTTGGGTGATTTTTAAAAAAACATCAAAAGAATTCAATATTTCAAAAACATATGAAAATTTTCAAGATTTATTTCAATCAGGTCCAATCCGGCAATCTATACCCACTGCCGGCAACTTTGTATAAACAAAAACTCAAAAGGATAAAAGTACCCTTAGTGAGTGGTAAGTAGGTAAAAAGGAAATTTTCAAAACAGTAATAAACTTTTTAGGTGGTTTTTAAAAAAGGACCAAGGAATTGAATATTTCAAAAATGTATGAAAGTTTTCAAGACTTCTTTCAATTAGGTCCTGTTGGGAGATCTCCATCCACTGTTGGTAG
Organism: Persea americana; assembly: GCA_029852735.1. Classification (NCBI taxonomy): domain Eukaryota; kingdom Viridiplantae; phylum Streptophyta; class Magnoliopsida; order Laurales; family Lauraceae; genus Persea; species Persea americana. The sequence continues at coordinate 5,895,252 of CM056812.1, forward strand.
TTCTATTTTTTTTTTAAATTTAAAATGAAAAGAATCCATTTGATTTCATTCATTCTCCAAAATGTTGAACCAATTATAAGATCACTTTTGCTTGTTCCAAGTCACTTATATAACACAATGCATTGATTGCACTGAAATTTACCTTAATAATTAGAGTGCCTAAATATTGGATTGATCATGATGTGAAAATTGAAATTAATAATTGACTAGGTTAATTATTAGAGTGCCCACCTAAAAAGTTTAGGAGTGTTTTGAAAATTTCCTTTTTACTTACTACTCACTAAGGGCACTTTTGTCCTTTTGAGTTTTTGTTTATACAAAATTATTGGCAATGGGTATGGGTTGCCGGATTTTGAAATATTGAATTCTTTTGACCATTTTTCGAAAATCACCCAAAAGTTAAGGGCTATTTCAAAAATTTCCCTTTAGATATATAAAAGGATCAAATGACCTAGCTGTAATTTGCATATTTGCCCCCTCAAAAAAATATTGGAGTTGGGGGCGGGTTTGTTTTAAATTTGTGTGAAGGGATTAGATTGATCAAAGGTGCGACTCTCATATTAGTGGGGTTTGGAACAGAGTTTGATGCAGGAATGTATAAATTAGGGCTGAGATTGATCATTTGGGGGCCTCTTAGTACCCATTTTTATGTTAGCTTTTCATTCAAATTCCAAAAAATTACTGGCTTATAATGAAGACTTTTTATAAAAAGTACCACAACCACAAAAACCTTAAAAACAAAAACATCAAAAGCAACAAAGATCTTGAGAGTGTAAGACACTGAAGGGATTCTTTAAAGTGGTCCTGATGGATCAAGGAATTGCATGAAAATAGGCAAAGCATTATCCAGAACTTGAATCATGCCTCTATCATATGTCAGTGTCATTTGGACCTCATAGCAGGGACAAAGAGGAGGATAGGATCCATGGCAATGATCTCCATCCCGTACCATTTGGATATATGAACACCCTAAAGGCATACAAGAAATGTATCAACCTTAGGCTTGGCAGTGGGTATGTCTGCAACTTTAGAGAGCAGACGGTGAATCAATCAGGACCACATTCCAAATTGGAATTTAGGATCAACACCTAAAAAATTCGGTTTTTGCATCTCCATCAATCCCCTTCCTTCCTTTTTGTTTGTTTCTCTTCCAAAACCAGCTTTTTCTGGGTTAGTGTTACACTGCTTGAGAAAAATCATCCTAATCTTTTTTAGAGTCAGTGCCCTAAAAGGATAGGAGTAATCCTTCTATTTTTCTTTATTTGGTAACAACAATAAATTGAAGAAGAAAATTTGATAATAAACCTCTATCATCTTACAAAGTTACAAATCAAGACCTTGCATAAATTAATCATTTCTCTACAAACATATATCATCCATAAAATGCATGAATTTCGTCAACATGTGTACTGGCTTTGATATTAATAAATGTGATCATTTATATAATTCTTTCTACTTTTATCATACATCCACCTCAATTTTGTCATCTTCTCTACATCTATTTTGTGCCCATACTTGTTTTTTTCTTAACTCAACTTAGGGGTGCTGGGACCCTCTGGTGAGAGAAGTAGACCTGGATTGAGAGAAGGTGGCTGCCCAGATTCGCACCATCAGGCATTTCAATGTATAAAAAAAGAAAATGTATAAAAAAAGAAAGTAGCAGGAAAACACCCTCCCAAAAGATGTTATTCTCTTTTGATCCCATGTTCACTAGTATATAAAAGCCTCCATCCCTCCCTCCCTCCTCATCACATTCCTCAAACACTCTCTTCTACTCCCAACTTCCTACTTCCACTGCTTCACTTCATTCACAGCTAAAACAAAGAGATATCAAAATGTCTGGAGTCTGGGTGTTCAGAGATGGTGTGATTCGCCTCGTCGGGAACCCTGCGAGCGAATCTGACAGCAATGCCCGGCGCAAGGTCCTGGTGCACCAGCCCACTGACGAGGTGATCACGTCCTATGCATCACTCGACCGCAAGCTCACCGCACTTGGGTGGGAGCGCTACTACGACAACCCTGACCTCATTCAGTACCACAAGCGATCGTCGGTCGATCTCATCTCCCTCCCTAGGGACTTCAACAACTTCAAATCCTTCCACCTGTTTGACATCGTCGTAAAAACTCACAGTGTTTTCGAGGTTAGAGACATTTAGGGCCGCTTGGATGCGGAGAAAACAGGTGGAGAAAACAAGCGGAGAAGAAAACTGTCCATACTACAAACTTAAATTTTATAAAAACAGTTTACTCCACTTCATTTTTCTACCGCCTGCTCTTCTTATCCTACTGACCTTAGTTTGTTGAGATTGCACTAATAGGAATAGCAATAATAATACATGGGTGAGTTTCTCTTCATGTATGTGTGTGCTAAGGTTGTATTGTAGTGCATGTGCGGGTTTGTATATGTACTAATTTGGTGGCTAGTCTATGTAATCTCTCTTTCATTATCAATGTACTTTGTTGTCTTTTGTATGCAAATTTGGATCTATGAGCTCTGTGTGGTTGTCCTCTGTGTTTTGTCAAGTAGAATGGCTTCTGATATGTTAATGATATTTGATTTTGATGCTCTCCTTTTACAGTTTGATTTGAAGCAGAATTTTGCAAAATGAGCCACTGATCAGTTAATACTTAGGTTGTGACATGGGGCTCACCAAATTAGTTTTTGTTGAACTATTAATGGTTGGGAAGGCAATCTAAGAAGGAGCTAGGAACAGTGACCATGCTGTCATTTCTTGAGCAGTCCAGGACAGTTTGGGCCTGGGTCCAGGCGTGCAAAAACTGATGGGATAGGGTCGGCTTAGAGATTCCGGTGACCCGTACGCAGAACAGGATGGAGACCTGGCCTAAATTACTAACAGAACCCAAATTACTACCAGGAGACCCAAATCAGGTCCTGTAACCCGGACCGGTTATCAAAACCGAATTTAGATTTATGACCCAGCCCACACCCAATTGGAGAGCCAAATACTTAAATAAGATACTTAGTATAGATATGCACATACATGATATAAGGTGATGCTCAGGCATGGAAACCATGGACCAGGGCCCAAACCTTTTTTAAACTTAGGTCCTTGCGGGTGTTTGGGTAGTCGATGACAAGCTTTCATCTCTACTTGTGATTCTATGGGTGCAACTTGGATAAATAGTACATTAACAACTTTTATTTTACTAATATTGTATAATTAACCCATTGGAACCAATAATGGACCTTAGAACTTGGGTGGAACTGAACCTGGATTGGCTTAAATATACCTTCCCAAATCCTGAATGTAGTCTGTACCTCAATCCAGGGGTGGGGAGCAGGTCAGGTTGGGAAAGGCCCTGAGGTTTGGTTAAATTCAAATCTGACCTGTTTACTAGACGGGTCAAACAGAATCCAACCAACACAAGTTTGGTCAGGATTTCCTGACCGAAATCCAACCCATAAAATCTGCAGGTCAAATGTGGGTCTGTTTTGTTGCAGATTTCAAATGCTCCACTTATTCCTTTACCGACCTTTAAAAGCTGTGCGTCAGAGACGAGTTGGGTTTGTGAAATTTTCAACCCAATTAATAAATGGGTTGGCCTGAGCCTATAAATGTTGTTTACAATAGTCTTCCAGCCCAACTCAATCCACTTCTTTCTGACATGATCATGTTTAGAGAGTCCATATAAATTACTAGTTCATTGTAGGGTAGAATTAGAATGCCACAGTGAATTATTGACTATCCCCACAACCAATATCCATCCTATGGTGGATGGATGGTTCAGTAAGTAGCCACTTTGATCACCATCATCATTCACTCCTTTTCATCTAATTGAAGTTAGAGTAGTTCTAATTTAATTCCCTTTATCATCATCATTCACTCTTTGTCATCATAAATCTCAACTCTTGGTTTTATGGCGCTCTCTCTCTCTCTCTCTAAACTGTAACAAACTGCATCTGCCACATGCAACCTTCCTTTTACACAAATGGGTGAATTAAAGTCAAAATGGGTAATTGGAATCACCTCTGGACCATTATACCATATTAAGCTAAGAGGTTTTCAATATAATTTTGACCTTCTCTTCTGATTTTGACTGTTAGTTATTCACTCCTCCTTTTATCTCTTGTAACTGCCCACTTCTTATCCTATACTTGTAACTGCCTACCTCTTATCCCATGCAACACTAATTATCTCATATAACTACCCATTTCTCACTACCCATGTCTCTTGTAACTTTCCCATTTTTCCTTTCTAGTTTATGCAAAAGTTCCTTTCTACTCACATCCATCTCTTATGCCCATTTCAACATATTTTCCTGTTTTTTTACTTCATTTCTCCTATTTTCTTTCTATTCTACCTCTCTTAATTGCGAAAATTGGTATAGTGACTATAGTCATATATTTTCTTCCAAAAATTTTACCGTTGTGCAATTGTATTTGGTTTGAATTGTATGAATAGACTTGTGCTCAGCACGGGTTCTTGTGCTAGTATGTCTTAAGAGAACCAATCTGATCAGGATGTTCAAAATTCTATGATCTATGTTCCAAATTTCTAATTTGTCTGTAAGCAAGCTTTGACAGATTTACAGTTCCGTAAGCGATTGCTGAAGAGTACAGATTTGAATTGGTGGATGGCGCACACGATTGGAAGTTGCCTCAGCATATTGCAAAAAGGTTTCAACTGCCATACACATCAGGTAATCTTAAACATCGACTTAAAAGCATGCATGATAGCATGATAGAATGGATACAGTTCATGTTCTGAACGAAGAAAGGGAGCAGAAATCCAGCAAAATCATATCATACCCTTCTATTCTTCCAACATGTATTATTGGTGAACAGAGCGTAGCAGTATGGTCTGGAGTATGGACCTAAACAGATCGGCTCCATTTTCAACCCATGGTGGATCAAGCTTTTGAGGGGTCGGGTTTGGGATGTCCATGGACCTCCAATTACCCTGTCACCTGAAGGTCCTGGCTGAAAAAAAATCCGGATGGACCTTTTTCCTCTCGCCGCACTTGATAATAGGATTTAGTACAGGTCCCATTTCGGGTCCAATTGATAAACGGGTCTGGATCTGGGTACAGATACCCATATGCATGAGTGTATAATGTATTTAATGCATTATAGATTATAATGCACATTAGAAAAAAAAATGGTCATAACTAAGGATTGGAGTTTCTTTTATTTTTTTTGCTAAATGGCAAAACAATTTCATTAAGGAGCTATAAAAGCTTCTTAAGATATGACTGGAGGAGGTTCCCTTCATCCTCTTGAGAGAGAAGGATATGTCTGCCATGACATAATTAAGGATTTGCGAGGGAGCTAGTTTGATATTGGAGACGAACCGTGTGCATCTCGCCTTCCAAGTGGAGAAACTAAGGATTGGAGTTTTCATGCAAACAAGTTAGTTTTATCCATATTCACACCATGTATTGATTGAAGCCATTCAAAACATAACCCCTGCCCTAAATATGATCTTAGATAGATTTTATTTCATTCGAGTGATGTTTATTATTGGATCAATTTGCATGTATAAGTATAGACTTGGATCGAATACTTGATCTCAATGTTCACATATTACTTTGCTTGTAGTGAACTTTGGGCCACTACCTTGCTTAGATCAATAGAAAGAGGGGCCATTGTGAGGCTAAGAGAAATCGTGGGCATGGGAGTTCCCATGCAGGTGCATAGAATTCGTCGATAAAATTATGATATATTTCATTATTATTATTTTAAATACTCATAAATATATTAGTAATATATTAGATTAACATTGTCATATATAATACAGTAAAAGATATAACAATCCACCAGGGTTGAGTCTGGGTAAATACATTATAGACATGTTTGGCTTGTAGAAATTCTTACTAAAGCATCTTTCTAGAGTTTTGCTTCCTTAGTTTTTGCAGATTGATTTGGTATTTGGGGTTTGGCCTAAAAGGGGACTTTACTAAAAATCATATAAACTGAATCATTTTAGGATTTTTCTTTGAGGAAAGAAAAGTTAGGGAGTCTTGTTCCTTTTGATCTCCTTTCTAGAAGAACTTTGTGTGACATGGTCTGTGAGAAACAAAATAAATAAATAAATATAAAATCATTGCACAAGACATAGTGTTTTCTAAAGTTTTGATATTGTAAGTGTAAGAAATAATTCATATCCAAACCCTCTAGAGAAGCTGAATATCGCTGCAAGTGTTTGAAATTATTTTTAAGATCAAAGTCCCATAAGATCAGAGTTATTTATAAGTTCTCCTATATTTGAATTATCTAACTGTAACTTAAGCTATTCTATTTTTTTTAATTAATCTTACAGAGATATCATTAGCTGCAGATATATTGGAGTTGGTACTCTGTTCATAGTTTCCCTCAAATTGACGTGATTTATCAAAGAGCATCATATTTATGCATGAAGAAGTCATGATTATCGAAAGACATGGTGTTACTAAACAGTTAGGGATGATATATAATGGGATGTGTAATATTTCTAGTTAGTTTCATAATTCGCAAATAAAATGACAATCAACTGCAATGTACTTTCGTCTATTTATAAAATTCTGAATTTACCATGCTTCATACGGTCTTTTACCGTGAGCATAAAGGCAAGCAGGTGCTAAAAAAACCAAACATTATAATATTCTTTAAGTAAGCATGAAGCTAGATAACTTTAGAATATACAGAAAACACATATTGATATTCAACTTTATCAGAGAGCTTTGATACAATGTATTTTTTTTTCTTAAATATTTAAAACAATAAGAGAGTTCATTAGAAATATATAGCATCATGCTCTTGATCAATGAGTGTTGAGAAATCCTACCTTATCAACATCAATATAGGTGGTGAGAACTTTGGATTTATGTTAATTGGTAAAATTCCAAATACCCAGCCTAATCAAATGTCACTTTCAGCTTTGGGAATTTCAGATCTTCAACTTTTTAAATGGGATTTTAAAATTCCATATAGAATACAACATTTAGGAGATTTGTAAATAATCTAAACAAGAATATTTTTCTTGCGAGGAGAAAAGCCTAAAAATGATTCCAAGCATATGAAGAATCTGGCCTAAGAGGGTCTAAAGGACTCCAATAAACACTAATGAAAATGAATCATATTTCATTGTTTTTTTGTTTTATATATTTTTTAAATAAGTACACATGATAAGTGCCCAAAATTGGGTAAAAAAGGTATCATTTCATGTGCATTTGTGGATTTAATTATAATAATTTGCATCATAATTTCATGCATATGGGTAGAAATTTGGAATTTCAGTCAAAATCAGTCAAAAGCCATTAATCTTGTATGAATTTGTAAAGTTGATAGTTTGCATCACCCCTGGGTTCCACCAATTAGACTTTAAGCACTGTGGGCTCATTGTATTAATTCATTAAGCATAAATTGCATTAAGTAGGCCCCATGCATAGCACATTTATTTTATTCATTGCTAGTGATGTAGTTGTTTCACTGTGTTGGAATTGTCATGCAAGGGTCCCCTAGAAAAGAAATTTAAAGAAGAAAAAAAAAAAAAAAAAAGAAGAAAAGAAAAGGAAAGAAAGAAAGAAAAGAGGTCAACCACACCCCACACTAGGCATGAATCCCCTGACTCTAAGCACTGTGGCCTCATTGCATTAATTCATTAAGCATAATTTGCATCTGGTAGGCCCCATGCCTAGCACATTTATTTTATTCATTGCTAGTGATATAGTTGTTTCACTGTGTAGGAATTGTCATATAGGAGTCCCCCAGAAAGAGAAATTTGAAGAAGGAAAAAAAAAAAAAAAACACAAAAGAAGAAAAGAAAAGGAAAGAAAGAAAGAAAGGAGGTCAACCACACCCCACACTAGGCATGAATCCCCATGCATGTCCAGTGATGGGGTGGGTTCCTTAGCTGCTGCAAAAGTTAAGATAATTCTCTCTCCAGTTTTCAAGAATTAAAAACCTCATTCCTCTCTTACTAAGATTCAATCTCAAACTAAGGAAGGGGATTTATAGATGAAATCAGAGATAAAGTCTTAGTCAGAAAGCTCTCCTAGAGAGATTTGACTCAGCCAAAAAGATATAGTTCATTGCAAATCAAAATTCAAAAGTCAAACTTGTTTATTTTTCTCGAGATAGCCTATCGTAAATCGACGATAACTTTCAATATTACCATCGGATCGGTGAGATTTACCTACCATTGGAAATCTTATACAGAGTTGATGTTTGTGGAGCCCAAGATCAAGCAAATAGAAGCTAAATTGACCAAGTTATGGGCCTTGTAAGAAATTAAGTATTCCTAACCCCTGTAACACAGCGTCGTGGGCTTTGTGGCCCATTGTTTTTTTTTATTATTATTGTAAGAAAGGTAGCTTTGGGCCTTGTTCAAGCAAGACATAGATCAAGGAAAAAGCAGAAGCTTTATACTAAAGACATGCTATCAATGAAAAAAATCAGTTTCTTTTGTGCAATGGCTGGTTATATTTGCGATCAAGGCAAATGAAGAAGTTAAGTATTCCTAACCCTTTCTTTTTGTTCATGATTGTTTGATTGAGTTACTGATGTGCTAATCTAATTCTTTATAGTAGGCTTGTCTATGTACTTGTTGATACCTTTCATATTGTATTTCTTAATGCTAGAGTAGGCATTTGATTATCCATGTTTATTTTTTTTATAGATCATGCTTTGGGTTTTATTCTCTTTGGTGGTCTATGGTTAGATTTGATGGGTAATGCTTATGTAACCCTAGTAATTTTATGAAGGGAAAAAGTCATTGAGCATTTGATGAATTTTATAGAAAAAATAAATATTTTTTGAGAAATTGATTTTTAAAGTTTTGTCATCCGGATTTGGGTGACTTTATTGGATCCAGATCCGAAGTAGAAATCCGATCAAACAATTCCTTTAAAAAAGAGAGTGGTTTTGGATTATTTAATGGATTCTTATGCCTTGATCAATTTCATTATCATTGATTTTGTTTTCTCGTTATCTCATTACTTAAGTTAATTCTCTACATTTTTAAATACTAGTAACATCATCTTTCTTAGCTTAATTTTTTTTTTTCTTGATATGCTCTGTGGATTCGACTTGCATTTAGCAATATTTATTCATAGACACCCGTGCACTTATAATATTTATTAATTAATTGAGATCACATCAACTCATATATCCACATACACTCAGCATATGTCCCTTGCCATGAGCCCTTGAGCTTTGTTGAGCCGGTTCTTACAAGGAGCCATTTCATTGTTTGTTTTGATTTTTCACCTTGGTCGTTATGCTTTGGTCAGCATGACGCAGGCACGTGGGAAAGTGGCGAATTCCAACACTGCCGACACAAAGGGTACGGTGATGTCATTGCTTCTTTAGCAAGAAAAGTGCACGTGCGATCGTCACATTGAGGGAATATATATGGGTTGGTTTGGGTCGGGTCCATGTAGATGAAGCCCGGCCCAAACTCTGTGTCTAACTTACAAGAACACCTACAATGATTTAGATATATAACAGGATCAAATGACCTAGCTGTAATTTGCATATTTGCCCCCTCAAAAAAAAAAAAATATTGGGGTTGGGGTTGGGGGCGGATTTATTTTAAATTTGTCATGTGAGGGGATGAAATTGATCATAAGTGCGACTCTCTTATCAGTGGGGGTTGGAGCGGGATTGTTGCTGGGATGTATAAATTAAGGATGAGATTGATCATATGTGAGCCTCTTACGTATCAGTTTTTATGATAGCTTTTCATTCAAATTCCAAAAAATAACTGGCTTATAATGAGGTCTTTATATAAAAAGTACAACAACCAGAAAAAACTTAAAAAACATTTGGACCTCATAGCAGGGACAGAGGAGGATAGGAGCCATGGCAATGATCTCCATGCCCGTAACATTTGGATATATGAACACCCTAAAGGCATACAAGAAATGTATCAACCTTAGGCTTGGCAGTGGGTATGTCTGCAACTTTAGAGAGCAGATGCTGAATCAATCAGGACCACATTCCAAATTGGAATTTATGGTCAACACCTAAAAAATTCGGTTTTTGCATCTCCATCAAAACCCCTTTCCTTCCTTTTTGTTTGTCTCTCTTCCAAAACCAGCTTTTTCTGGGTTAGTGTTACACTGCTTTAGAACAATCATCCTAACCTTTTTTAGAGTCAGTGCCCTAAATGGGTACAAGTAATCCTTTTATTTTTCTTTATTTGGTAACAACAACGATAAATAGAAGAAGAAAATTTTATAATAAACCTCTGTCGTCTCACAAAATTATAAATCAAGACCTTAAATAAATTAATAACTTCTCTACAAACATATATCATCCTTAAAATGCATGAATTTCGTCAACATGTGTACTAGCTTTGAAATTTATAAATGTGATCATTTATATAATCCCTTTTATTTTTACCACACATTCTCATTAACATTTTCATCTTTTCTACATCTATTTTGTGCCCATAATTTTTTTTTCTTAACGCAGCTTAGGGGTGCTGGGACCCCAACCCTCTGGTGAGAGAAGTAGACATTGACTGAAGGAAGGTGGCTGCCCAGATTCGTACCATGGGCAGTTAGGTAAGAATTAACACTTCTTACCACTGATATAAGAGGCCATTCTTGTTTTTTGCGCATATATTACTTTTTAATTAGCCAACATTTTCATAGGTCATAAATAGTCTAATTACCGTTTTGTAGAATTCTTCTTTTAATCTTATTGGCATTCGTCAGTTTCAATAGGAGATAAAATTAGGAAAACTTGCTAGAGATGATTTGGACATGTCCAATGCGGGTTGGCACTATCGCCAGTAAGGAAACACCTGTCTATATATAGGAGCTGAACGCTTAAAGGAAAAGGGTTTGCCGAAGAGAACATAGATGAATGTAGTAAAAATAAATCTGAATAAGTGCAATTTATCCAAAAATTTGGCACATGATAGATCAAAATGTAAAAATAGAATTCATGTTGCCGACCTAATATAATTGGAAAAAAACTTTGATGATGATGATGGTGATCTATAAAAGAAGATAAATAATAATTTGTAATTGTAAAAAAAAGAGAGAAAAAGTTGGTTGTACGTAAAATTCCCAAAATACAACATCCAAGGGTAGTTTAAGGGGGACAAAATAACAAACAGCATAGGCTGGGACTGTTGATTTGTACTCAGAACAAGGCACATAGAGCATCCTTGAAAGAAACCCCACCTCTCTCTCAACTGAGCCCCACATCAGCCATTTCAACCTATGAAAACACCCACCCAAAAGATGTTATTCTCTTTTGATCCCATGTTCACAAGTATATAAACGCCTCCATCCCTCCCTCCCTCCTCATCACATCCCTCAAACACTCTCTTCTACTCCCAACTTCCTGCTTCCACTGCTTCACTTCATTCACAGCTAAAACAAAGAGATATCAACATGTCTGGAGTCTGGGTTTTCAGAAATGGTGTGATTCGCCTCGTCGAGAACCCCGCGAATGAATCCGACAGCAATGCCCTGCGCAAGGTCCTGGTGCACCAGCCCACTGACGAGGTGATCACGTCCTATGCATCACTCGACCGCAAGCTCACCGCACTTGGGTGGGAGCGCTACTACGATAACCCTAACCTCATTCAGTACCACAAGCGATCGTCGGTCGATCTCATCTCCCTCCCTAGGGACTTCAACAACTTGAAATCCTTCCACCTGTATGACATCGTCGTAAAAACTCACAGTGTTTTCGAGGTTAGAGACGTTTAGGGTCGCTTGGATGCGGAGAAGACTGGTGGGGAAAACAAGCGGAGAGAAAACTGTCTATATATAGTACAAACTTGAATTTCATAAAAACAGTTTACTCCGTTTCATTTTTCTACCACCTGGTCTTCTTATCCAACTGACCTTAGATTGTTGAGATTGCACTAATAGGTATAACAATAATAATACATGGGTGAGTTTCTCTTCATGTATGTGTGTGCTAAGGTTGTATTGTAGTGCATGTGCGGGTTTTTATATGCACTAATATGGTGGCTAGTCTATGTAATCTCTCCCTTTCATTATCAATGTCGTTTATTGTGTTTTGTATGCAAATTTGGATCTATGATCAGCTCTGTTTGGTTGTCCTATGTGTTTTGTCAAGTAGAATGGCTTCTGATATGTTAATGATATTTAATTTTGATGCTCTCCTTTTACAGTTTGATTTGAAGAAGAATATAGCAAAATGAGCCACTGATCAGTTAATACTTTGGTTGTGACATGGGGCTCACCATATTAGGTTTTTCCGAACTATTAATGGTTGGGAAGCTACTGTAAGAAGGAGCTAGGAACAGTGACCATGCTGTCATTTATCGAGCAGCCCAGGACAGTTTGGGCCCCGGTCCAGGCTTGTAAAAACTGATGGGAAGGGGTAGGCTTAGAGATTCCGGTGACCCGTACGCAGAACAGGACGGAGACCTGGCCTAAATTACTAACAGAACCCAAATTACAACCTGGAGACCCAAATCAGGTCCTGTAACCTGGACGGGTTATCAAAACCGAATTTAGATTTTTGACCCACCCCCACACCCAATTGGAGCCAAGTAATTAAATAAGTTTCTTAGTATAGATATGCACATACAAGATATAAGATGCTGCTCAGGCATGGAAACCATGGACCAGAGCCCAAACCCTTTTAAACTTAGGTCCTTGGGGTATTTGGGTAGTCAGTGACAAGCTTTCATCCCTACTTGTGATTCTGTGGGTGAAACTTGGATAAATAATACGATTACAAGTTTTATTTTACTAATATTGTATAATTAACCCATTGGAACCAATAATGGACCTTAGAACTTGGGTGGAACTGAACTTGGATTGGCTTAAATGTACCTTCCCAAATTCTGAATGTAGCCTGTACCTCAATCGAGGGCTGGGAAGCAGGTCAGGTTGGGAAAGGCCCTGAGTTTTGGTCAAATTCATATCTGACCTGTTTACTAGACGGGTCAAACAGAATCCAACCAATACAAGGTTGGTCAGGATTGCCTGTCCGAAATCCAACCTATAAAACCTGGCGGTCAAATGTGGGTCTGTTTTGTTACAGATTTGTAGTACATGGTGCAATTCAAATGCTCCACTGTTTTTGGCAAATGGGTTCGCTGAGTATAAACAGGTTGGGTTGGGAGGAGGAGAAAAAAATCTTGCAGATCACTGTTTTCCTTGACCGACCTTTATAAGCTGTGGGTCAGAGACGAGTTGGGTTTGTGACATTCTCAACCCAATTGATAAATGGGTTGGCCTGAGCCTATAAATGTTGTTTACAACAGTCTTCCAGCCCAACTCAGTCCACTTCTTGCTGACTCGAACATGTTTAGAGAGTCCATAAAAATTACTAGTTCATTGTAGGGTAGAACTAGAATGCCACAGTGAATTATTGTCTGTCCCCCACAACCAATATGCGTCCTATGGTGGATGGATGGTTTAGTAAGTAGCCACCTTGGTCACCATCATCATTCGCTCTTTTTCATCTAATTGAAGTTAGAGTAGTGCTAATTTAATTCCCTTTCATCATCATCATTCACTCTTTTTCATAAACTTCAAATCCTAGTTTTATAGCTCTTTCTCTCTCTCCCTCTCTCTCGGCTCTATCATACTGCATCTGCCACATGCAACCTTCCTTTTACACACAGAGTGAGGATGCATGCTGAAGGACAATGCATAAATGATAAAGATGAAAATGGGTGAATTAAAGCCAAAATGGGTAATTGGAGTCACCTCTGCGCCATATGTCTTAAGAGAACCAATCTGATCAGATGTTCAAAATTCTATGATCTATGTTCCAAATTTCTAATTTGTCGGTAAGCAAGCTTTGACAGATTTACAGTTCCGTAAGCGATTGCTAAAGAGCACTGGTTTGAATTGGTGGATGGTGGGTCTCACTTTGAATTCTGTAGGGTCACACGATTGGAAGTTGCCTCGGCATATTGCAAAAAAGTTTCAACTGCCATACACACCACGTAATCTTAAACATCGACTTAACAGCATGCATGATAGCTTGATAGAATGGATACAGTTCATGTTCTGAACGAAGAAAGGGAGCAGAAATCCGGCAAATTCATATCATAGCCTTCTATTCTTCCAACATGTATTATTGGTGAACAGAGCGTAGCAGTATGGTCTGGAGTATGGACCTAAACAGATCGGCTCCATTTTCAACCCATGGTGGATCAAGCTTTTGAGGGGCCGGATTTGGGATGGCCATGGACCTCCAACTACCCTGTCACATTACCCTGTCACCTGAAGGTCCTGGCTGAAAAAAAATCCGGATGCACTTTTTCCTCTCACCCCACTTGATAATAGGATTTAGTACAGGTCCCATTTTGGGTCCAATTGATAAACGGGTCTTGATCTGGACACAGATACCCATATGCATGAGTGTATAATCATTTGAAAAACTAAGGATTGGAGTTTCTTTTGTTTTATTTTTTGCTAAATTGCAAAAGAATTTCATTGAGGAGCTACCTTCTTAAGATATGACTAGATGAGGTTTCCTTCATCCTTTTGAGAGAGAATGATATGTTTGCCATGACATAATTAAGAGTTTGCGAGAGAGCTAGTTTGATATTGGAAAAGAGCAGTGTGCATCTCGCCTTCAAAATGGAGAAACTAAGGATTGGAGTTTTCAAGCAAACAAGTTAGTTTTATCCATATTCACACCATGTATTGATTGAAGCCATTTAAAACATAACCCCTGCCCTAAATATGATCTCAGATTGATTTTATTTCATTTGAGTGATGTTTATTATTGGATCAATTTGCATGTATAAGTATAGACTTGGATCAAATACTTGATCTCAGTGTTCACATATTTATCAATCTAATGGCAGATATTACTTTGTTTGTAGTGAGCTTTGGGCCACTACCTATTTATGGATTGCTTAGATCAATAGAAAGAGAGGCCATCGTGAGGCCAAGAGAAATCATGGGCATGGGCAGATATTCCATGCCGGTGCATAGAATCTGTCAATAAAATTATGATATATTTCATTTTTATTATATTAAATACGCATAAATATATTAGTAATATATTAGATTAACGTTGTCATATATATATATATATATATAATATAGTAGAAGATATAACAATCCACCAGGGTTGAGTCTGGGTCAATACATTAATTAGACATGTTTGGCTTTTAGAAATTTTTACTAAAGAGTCTTTCTAGAGTTTTGCTTCCTTAGTTTTAGCAAATTGATTTGGTATTTGGGGTTTGGGCTAAAAGGGAACTTTACTAAAAATCATATAAACTGAATCATGGAAGGATTTTTTCTTTGAGGAAAGAAAAGTCAGGGAGTCTTGTTCATTTTCATCTCATTTCTGAAAGAACTTTATGTGACATGGTCTGTGAGAAACACAAAAAAGAAAAGAAAAGAAAAATAATGTAAAATCCTTGCACAAGACAAGTGCCTGTTTGGCATGTCTATTTTTTGCCTCTAAACATCTATTTCTCTGAATCAGATAGAGCTTTTGAAATTAGAGCTGTTTGGCAATGGTTTATAGCCTCTACACATTCTAGAGCAAAAGAGGCAAAGCCTCTAAAAATAAAATGCCCCAAAAATCTGCATCTAGAAATTAGAGGGAATGCCTCTTTTTCAAGTAGAGGCGGAGCCCATTTTTTAGACAAAAATGCCCCTGACGGAAGTTCTTTTGGCAACGAAAGTCCTTGCCTCTAAAACCCATCTCTCGTTCTTTGCAACCTGAAACCGCCTTCCTTCTCAGTCTTTCTCAACGTGAAGGAGCAAAACGCAGAGGAAGAAACAGAACGGAGAAGAAGGTACAGTTGCTTCTTTCTATTTCTTTTTTTTCTTCTTATTTCTTTCCTTTTTTTTTTTCTTCTTGTTCCTTTCTCTGCAGAATAGTTGCTTTCTATTGTTTAGGGTATTGGATTTAGGTTTAGGGTATTGGATTTAGATTCTCGTTGTTTACTGTTTAGGGTAAATTTTACCGTGTGTATTGTTGTGGCATGGAAGATTGGAAGTTTGAAATTTCAGTTGGTTTCCATGAAAACCCAGTTTTCTTAAACTCTCTCTCTCTCTCTCTCTCTCTCTCTCTCTTGCTGTTATTTCCATAAAAAACCACGCAATCAAGGTCCCCAAACAAAAATGAAGAATACCCATCTTCTCTCACGTGGGTTTCGACGTCTGAGTCTCTTCAATGGAAGAGGTAAGATATCTTCCCCTTCTATGAGCTTCTTGCATGTCTTTCCTTCTTTAATGGGGTTTCTCATCAATGGTTACTTTTAATGTACTTTCGGTTAGTGTTCTTCTTGTTGTTTATAGTGAATGACCCAGTTTTGTTTAATGGATCCAACCTGAATTCTCTTAAGTAAACAACGATTTCTTGTTGACATGGTTATGTGGGTTTTTTTTTTATTTTTATCTACAATGATTGTTATTGTTATTGGGTTTCTTTTGCTTTTGAAGCTTTTATCTGTTGATATTTTGATATGGGTACTTGTTGTGGCTGGTTGATGTAACTGTTGGTGGTGTCTTTGTTATGTATTTGTTTGAGATCTTGTTAATGCTGGTTTGTTAGCTTGAAACTTACTAGGATGTTTATTATTACTATTAGTTCTATCTGAATGCTTGTTGGTCATGATAGTGGTGTTTATTGTGAGTGCTAGCACCAAGAGTGTCTCAATGGAGAAAGAAATTGGGATTTTTTTTATAGTGAAATGCAGATGACTTTGATACATTGGATTCAATGCTTCTGCCCAGATCTTTGCCCTATCTGCATGATTAAATGGCTAATGGGTTTTTTTATAAATGGGATTCATTAAAGCACTCCCAACACAAGTTGATTAGCATCATGTCCCAGACCCAAGCTAGATATATGAGAGTTGTGTTGATTGCCAATTGGCTTAAAAACTGGCCAGACTCTTTTGTGAGGCCTAACCATAGTTTTATTATGAACTCTTTAGCCAACCCCGAGTTGATGAGATGAGGCTCTTTTGATGATGATAGTGATCGCAACGATGGGAGATATTTAAATATCATGTTATGTGTCATTGTGATGAGATTTGTGTTGATTTTTGTTTTAAATGCTATCGAGTTCTAACAAATCAGATGATTGAATTTTGTATGGCTTGTGGTTTTCTTTAATCATTTCAATTTCTCTTTCATGTATTGAAAGTAGGGGATTTTTTTTTTAGTATAATTGGGTTTCAAAAGCGAGTTCTAGAAATATATAGAAGAACCATGCTGGTATATATCGATTGTATATTGAATGAGAATCCGAAAATCTGACCTGGAACTTCTCAGTACCCCTGGGACTTCTTGTTGCGTGAGCTGACACTAGACATCAAAGTTGCCTAATTAGAAAAATGTGTGACAAATGGTTCTTGTTAGATCATGAAAGTCTCATATTACTACACTTCTTACAGCGGGACTCATGAGGCAAAATTTGTAAGTTTTAAGATTTTGTAACACCAAAATGGTTACCCATTAATCATAAACTTTCTGGGTGTCCATGTGGAAATAACCATTTTGAGAGCATAATAGTCATGTTAATAATCTAATTATGATTAACAGGTTTTGCTAGACTTATTATTGTTGCTCGCAGTTATTTCTATTCCCATTCCTTAAAATATGAAATGAACATCTATTTATTACCCCAAATAACAAAATGGAGTGCCAATCATGGAAAAGCATCATGCATCCTCCATCTATTGGTTTGAAACGTGTTTTTATAAGCATTTGTTAATTCAAAGCTGTACTTCAATTCAACTATCTATTGACTGGATAGTGTGTGATGCAATCAAAAGTGGAAAGAGATCAACATAGAGGGTGGTTGGATTAAAAAACCTACTCTCCCCCAACCAAATGCATCATAGCCCAACTCCAACTGTGCCTCCATTCCAGCACAACATCACTTTTGTCTTAAGGACACCCATGTTTTAGAGTCTCTCGTTGACTTTAGGTGAGAAGAGAATCAGAAGAACGTGGAATAACACCACTGCGTGCTCCAAGGTGGAGTTACACCACTGTGTCCTCAATTCATTTACTATGGTTATTGACTGGGTGCTCCTACAATGTTTCTTCTCCTTAACTTTTTTATGAAGGTGGATCCCACATGACTTGTCTCATTTGGTTTCCTAGGATTTCAAGTGGGTTTTCTTATACTGCAAGATTTTTATCGGAACTGTTATATTTAGGAGGAGAAATATGTGGCTTGAACAAGAAGTTTAAAAAAAAAAATGCTCAATCTTTTTTAGGTGTAATTATCATGTCGGATAAAGGAAAGTCAAAAGAGACAGATGACATAGATCGAGCGCATTGGTCGGATAGTATGAGAAAGTGTCTCATTGACATTTGTTTGGAGCAAGTGAAAGCTGGTGGCCGCCCAGGGGTGCAAATTAACTCAAAAGCATGGAAGATAATAATAGAAAAATTTACTCAAAGGACATGACACAGTTTCAATCAAAAGCAATTGAAGAACCAATTAGATCATCTGAAAAAATTATACAATGCTTGATTGCACTTGACATCACAAACTGGTATAGGCTTCAACCCACATACAGGCTGTGTGGAGATGGCACAAGACCAATGGACAGAATACTTGAAAGTATTCAAATTTCTTATTTATTTTGGTATTTACAAGAGAGGTGATGATAGCATTTGACATTTATGGTTAAACTTTATTGCAGACTCATAAGGACGCCAAAGTATTTAAGTCAAAGCCCCTTCCTTTTCCCCAAGAGATGGCTGCTTTATTTGATGGTACTTCAACGACTGGGGATGATAAATGGGCTCCAACAATGGATGGCGTGCCTGAGGATATTATAATGGATATGGATTCAAGCTACTATAGCTTGAATGGTTATGATGATACTCCATCCCCGAACCAAACAAATTCCCAGTCTACCATGCGAGAAGAAGCAACTACTAGTGATATTGGTACAGATGTCATGATGGCCAATATTAGGCGAAAGCGACCAAGGCCTTCCACAAAAGGGAGTAACAACGCAGTAGATGATTGCATAATTGAGCTCGCAGCCTCAGTGAAGGCATTAAATCAGTTCGTTGTTACTTCTGCTCAATCTGAAGGACCTACCGTGGAGGCATGCATTGACTTACTGCATGAAATGCCCCAACTTCCAGAGACTAGCCCACTGCACATGGTCGCTCTTAGGTCTTTTATGGTTAAGGAGAGAAGAATTATCTGGACTAAATTCAAGACAGATGAGGGAAAGATAACTTGGCTCAAGTCTTTAATGGAAATAGAGAAGGGAAATGCAAGTGATCTCTAGTTGTTTTGGTTTTTTTTTTTTTTTTTTTTTTTTTTTTTGCTTGTTGTTTGTTTTGCAACATGAATGTTAGGTCTCCCTTAAACTTTTGTTCTTATATTTGGATTTTGAAACATGAATGTTATGCTTGAAACATGAATGTTATGTTTTAAACATGGTACGATGTTTTATTTAAAGAATGTTTAAATTGTTAAATGTCTCCAAATATGAATGAATGATTAGTTATGTTATGTTTGCAATATATACAGAGCATATGGACTCGATTTTACGTCGGACTATCATACTTATCATATTGTTGTACAAGAAGCGACAACAACGCTTGATTAAGGAACCATGTAGGAACTCAATCCTAACGGGACATGGTCATGTCCAAATGATTTTGAATGGGAACCCCATTATTTGTCATCAGCTATTACGTATAGAACAACATGTGTTTCGGCGTTTATGTATGTATTTTAGAGAAAAGAATTTACTGAAAGACACCAGATATATACTTGTGGAGGAGCAGTTGGCTATGTTCATGATGGTCATTGCGCACGCCCATACGAATAGAGCGATACAAGATAGATTCCAACACTCAGGGGAAACTATTCATAGACACTTCCGTCAGGTACTGATAGCAATGATGATATTTGCAAAAGATATGATAAAGCCACATCCGCTAGATACAGTGCCTAAGGAAATTCTTTTAAATCCACGTTTTGAGCTATATTTTAAGGTATTACTCTCTTTCCTTGACAACACTTTTTTATTTAAGCTAAATTCTTTTGCAATTTTTCTCAATGTTGATATCTTCTTTTTTATAGGATTGTATTGGTGCTATAGATGGCACCCTTGTGCATGCCATTATCTAACCAGATAAACAAATTCCTTACAGAGGTAGAAAGGGGGACTGTATGCAACAGGTTATGGCGGTATGTTCGTTTGACATGCTATTTACCTATGTAGTATGTGGATGGGAAGGTACAACTCATGATCAACGGATTCTCTTGGATACTATTTCTGATGAAAGGCTAAAGTTTCCGCATGCCCCACCTGGTAAGAAAGTATTTGTAGTTCTTTAAATCTCAACAATTGATTGCTACAACATAGTTTGACATGCCCTTTAACATTTGTATATAATGGTTTTTAGGTAAATACTACTTGGTTGATGCTGGTTACACAAACATGCGAGGGTTTCTTTCTCCATTTCGAAATGTCCGATACTGGCTTCCAGATTTTCAAGGTGTTGCCGTTCCTCGTACTAGAGAGGAGCATTTTAATAGATTGCATTCATCCTTAAGGAATGTAATCGAGCGAAGCTTCGGAGTATTGAAAGCTCGATTCCCTATCCTCAAGCGGATGGCTCCTTACCCATTTCCTATACAACGGAGCATCGTAGTTGCTGTAATGGCGATGCATAATTTCATTAGAAAAGAGGATATGAAGGATCGATTATTTTCACAATTTTCAGAAGATGATGCCCAAGTAGAGCGTGACACTGACGTTGAGGAATCACATGGAGAAAACGCTTATACATTTGATATCACAGACAGGACAGAAATGGATGCCAAGAGGAATTTAATTGCAGATGCTATTTGGAGAGATGCTTTTTCCGATGTTTGATTTTTATCATCTTATGTCATGGTTTTGGTTTTCTCTGATTTTTATCATCTTATGTCATGGTTTATCTTATGTCATGCAACATGGAGTGATGGTGTGTGACGATGGAATGATGGAGATAATATATAATTGTGTTTGATGTTGTAATTTTTAAATTGTTTACAAGTTACAGGCTATATTTTGATGGAAATGGTTGTAGTTTTCAAATGATAAGAGATTATGATGCTATGATATGTGTGTAGAGGGCATATTTTGATGAAAATGTGCATAAGTTAATTTTTTACATAATGACAGAAGATACCCCTCTAAAAAGAGGCAAACCCCTCTAAAAAGAGAGGTTAAGAGGGCATACCAAACAGTCTATTTGAAGTAGACCCGTTTTTTACCAAACACGTTTTTGTGTTCTAGCCTCTTTTTTTTATAGCTCTTTTTTTAATGACTCTATTTTGAATAGTCTGTAAGAAAAGGAGTAGAGATGCCAAACAAGGCCATAGTGTTTTCTAAAGTTTTGATATTGTGAGTGTAAGAAATAATTCATATCCAAACCCTCTAGAGAAGCTGAATATCGCTGCAAGTGTTTAATACTATTTTTAAGATCAGAGTCATCCATAAGATCAGAGTTATTTATAAGTTCTCCTATATTTGAATTATCTAACTGTAACTTAAGCTATTCTATTTTTTTAATTAATCTTACAGAGATATCATTAGCTGCAGATATATTGGAGTTGGTACTCTGTTCGTAGTTTCCCTCAAATTGACGTGATTTATCAAAGAGCATCATATTTATGCATGAAGAAGTCATGATTATCAAGAGACTTGGTGTTACTAAACAGTTAGGAATGATATAATGGGAAGTGTAACAGTTCTAGTTAGTTTCATAATTCGCAAATAAAATGACAATCAACCGCAATGTACTTCGTCCATTTATAAAATTCCGAATTTACCAGGATTCATACGGTCTTTCACAGTGAGCATAGAGTCAAGCAGGTGCTAAAAACCAAACATTATAATATTCTTTAAGTAAGCATGAATCCAGATAACTTTAGAATATACAGAAAACACATATTGATATTCAACTTTAGCAGAGAGCTTTGATACAATGTCTTTTTTTTCTTAAATCTTTAGAACAATAAGAGAGTTCATTAGAAAGATATAGCATCATGCTTTTGATCAATGAGTGTTGAGAAATCCTACCTTATCAACATCAATATAGGTGGTGAGAACTTTGGATTTATGTTAATTGGTAAAATTCCAAATACCCAGCCTAATCAAATGTCACTTTCAGCTATGGAATTTCAGATCTTCAACTCTTTAAATGGGTTTTTAAAACTCCATATAGAATACTACATTTAGGAAATTTTTAAATAATCTAAACAAGAATATTTCTCTTGCAAGGAGAAAAGCCTAAAAAATGATTCCAAGCATATGAAGAATTATATATTTCCACAGCTCAATCAGGCAAATATCAACCTACCCTAAGAGGGTCTGAAGGACTCCAATAGAAACTAATGAAAACGAATCGTATTTCATTTTTTTTGTTTTATATTTTTTTAAAACAAGTACTTATGATAAGGGCACAAAATTGGCAAAAAAAAGGCATCATTTCATGTGCATTTGCGGATTTAATTATTAAAAATTGCATCATAATTTCATGCATATTGGCATAAATTTGGAATTGTCAAAAACCTTAATCTTACTTGAATTTGTAAAGTTGATAGTTTGCATCACTTGTGGGTTCTACCAATTAGACTCTAAGCACTGTGATCTCATTGTATTAATTCATTAAGCATAAATTGCATTTGGTAGGCCACATGCATAGCACATTTATTTTATTCATTGCTAGTGCTATAGTTGTTTCTCTGTGTAGGAATTGTCATGCAAGGGTCCCCCAGAAAGAGATATTTAAAGAAGGAAAAAAACAAAAAAAAAAGAAGAAGAAAAGAAAAGGAAAGAAAGAAAGAAAAGAGGTCAACCACACCCCACACTAGGCATGTATCCTCAGACTCTAAGCACCGTGACCTCATTGCATTAATTCATTAAGCATAATTTGCATTAGGTAGGCCCCATGCATAGCACATTTATTTTATTCATAGCTAGTGATATAGTTGTTTCACTGTGTAGGAATTGTCATACAAGGGTCCCCTAAAAAGAGAAATTTAAAGAAGAAAATAAAAGGAAAGAAAGAAAGAAAAGAGGTCAACCACACCCCACACTAGGCATGAATCCCCATGCATGTCCAGTGATGGGGTGGGTTCCAGAGCTGCTGCACAACTTAATAAAAGTCTCTCTCTTGCTTTCAAGAATTAGAAACCTCATTCCTCTCTTACCAAGATTCATATCTCAAATTAAGGAAGGAGATTTCTAGATGAAATCAGAGCTAAAGTCTTAGTCGGAATGCTCTCCCAGAGAGATTTGACTCAGCCAATGAGATAGAGTTCATTGCAAATCAAAATTCAAAAGTCAATCATATTTATTTTTCTCAGGATAGACTATCGTAAATTGATGATTATTTCCAATATGACCGTCTGATCGGTGAGATTTACTTACCATTGAATGTCTTATACAAAGTAGATGTTTGTGGAGCCTAAGATCAAGCAAATAGGAGCTAAACTGACCAAGTTATGGGCCCAAAAATCTTCATATACATACTTAGGTGGGATTGCAAACAAATCCACACTATTGATGACTCATCTCTACACTACATGAGGAGATCTCTGATGGGGTACACTGCCGAAAAATCTGTACAACGAAGAAGTCAAGCCAAGCCAAGTCAAAGAGTGCAAGATAGAAACAACTCGAGCCACAAAAGGGAGAAAAAAAATTATAAATAGGGACTTATCCCATAGGGGACGCTTTTGCCTTATCTTCTCATAGGGTGGGATGTCCACCACCACTCCACTTTCTCCAATCTCCCCTCTTCCTCTCTCCTCCTTTCTAGTTCTAGGTATTTTTAGTCAAAGTTCCCCACTTTATTATTTTTTTTTTTTTTTGTTGTAAGAAAGGTAGCTTTGGGCCTTGTTCAAGAAAGACATAGATCTAGGAAAAAGCAGAAGCTTTGTACTAAAGACATGTTATCAATGAAAAAAATCAGTTTCTTTTGTGCAATGGCTAGTTATATTTGCGATCAAATGAAGAAGTTAAGTAGTCCTAACCCTTTCTTTTTGTTAATGCTTGTTTGATTGAATTACTGATGTGCTAATCTAATTCTTTATAGTAGGCTTGTCTATGTACCCATTGATACCTTCCATATTGTATTTCTTAATGCTAGAGTAGGCATTTGATTATCCATGTTTATTTTTTATAGATCATGCTTTGGGTTTTATTCTCTTTGGTGGTCTATGGTTAGATTTGATGGGTAATGCTTATGTAACCCTAGTAATTTTATGAAGGGAAAAAGTCCTTGGGCATTTGATGAATTTTATAGAAAAAATAAATATTTTTCAAGAAATTGGTTTTTAAAGTTTTGTCATCCGGACTTGCGTGACTTGATTGGATCCAGATCCGAAGTAGAAATCCGTTCAAACAATTCCTTTGAATAAGAAAGTGGTTTTGGATTGTTTAATGGATTCTTATGCCTTGATCAATTTCATTATCATTAATTTTGTTATCTCATTATCTCATTACTTTAGTTAATTCTCTATATTTTTAAATACTTGTGACATCATCATTCTGAGCTTAAAAGTTTATTTTCTTGATATGCTATGTGGGTTCGACTTGTATTTATCAATATTTATTTATAGACACCCGTACACTTATGACATTTATTAATTAATTGAGATCACATCAACTCATATATCCACACGTACACTCGCATAAGTCCCTTGCCACGAGCGCTTGAGCTTTGTTGAGCCGGTTCTTACGAGGAACCATTTCATTGTTTGTTTTGATTTTTACCTTTGTTTTTATGCTTTGGTCAGCATGATGCAGGCACGTGGGAAATTGGCGAATTCCAATACTTCAAATGCCTACACAAAGGGTGTGGTGATGTCATTGCTTCTTTTGGAAGAAAAGTGCACGTGCGATCGTCACAATGAGGGAATATATATGGGTTGGTATGGGTCCGGTCCATGTAGATGAAGCCCCGCCCAAACTCTGCGTCTAACTCACCGCCCAATTACAATGATTTAAATATAGAAAAGGGTCAAATGACCTAGCTGTAATTTGCTTATTTGCCCCCTCAAAAAAAAATATTGGGGTCGGAGTTGGAGGCCGGTTTGTTTTAAGTTTGTGTGATGGAATGAGATTGATCATAGGTGCGATTCTCATATTAGTGGGGTTCAGAGCGGGTTTATTGTAGGAATGTATAAATTAGGGATGAAATTGATTATATGTGAGCCTCTTACGTACCAGTTTTTGGGATAGCTTTTCATTCAAATTCCAAAAAATTACTGGCTTATAATGAGGACTTTATATAAAAAGTACAACAACCAGAAAAAACTTAAAAAACAAAAACATCGAAAGCAAGAAAGATCTTGAGAGTGTAAGACTGGAAGGGATTCTTTAAAGTAGTCCTGATGGGTTAAGGAATTCCATGAAAATAGGCAAAGCATTATCCATAGCTTGAATCATGCCGCCATCATATGTCTGTGTCATTTGGACCTCATAGCAGGGACAAAGAGGAGCATAGGAGCCATGACAATGATCTCCATGCCGGTAACATTTGGATATATGAACACCCTAAAGGCATACAAGAAATGTATCAACCTTAGGCTTGGCAGTGGGTATGTCTGCAACTTTAGAGAGCAGATGGTGAGTCAATCAGGACCACTTTCCAAATTGGAATTTAGGGCCAACACCTAAAAAATTCGGTTTTTGCATCTCCAACAAACCCCTTTCCTTCCTTTTTGTTTGTTTTTCTTCCAAAACCAGCTTTTTCTGGGTTAGTGTTACACTGCTTCAGAAAAACCCACATGTGGGTTATCCTAACCTTTTTAAGAGTCAGTGCCCTAACACATACAGTAGAAGTAATCCTTTTATTTTTCTTTATTTGGTAACAACAACAATAAATAGAAGAAGAAGATTTTATAATAAACCTTTGTCATCTTACAAAATCACAAAACAAGACCTTGCATAAATTAATCATTTCTCTACAAACATATATCATCCTTAACATGCATGAATTTCGTCAACATGTGTACTGGCTTTGAAATTTATAAATGTGATCATTTATATAATTCTTTTTACTTTTACCACACATCCACCTCAATATTCTCATATCTTCTACATTTGTTTTGTGCCCATACTTTTTTTTTCTTGACTAAGCTTAGAGGTGCTGGGACCCCAACTCTCTGGTGAGAGAAGTAAACCTTGACTGAGGGAGGGTGGCTGCTTACATTCGTACTATGGGCAGTTATGTAAGAATTGACGCTTCTTACCACTGGTGTAAGAGGCCATTCTTGTTTTTTGTGCATATATTAATTTTTCATTAGCCAACATTTTCATAGGTTATAAATAGTCTAATTACCGTTTTGTAGAATTCCTCCTTCAATCTTATTGGCATTCGTCAGTATCAATAGGGGATGAAATTAAGAAAACTCGTTAGAAATGGTTTGGGCATGTCCAATATGGGCTGGCAACATCGCCAGTATGGAAACACCTGTCTATATGAGCTGAACGCTTTAAGGAAAGGGGTTGGCCGAAGAGGACATGGATGGATGTAGTAAAAATAAATCAGAATAAGTGCAATTTATCTAAAAATTTGGCACATGATAGATCAAAATCTAAAAATAGAATTCCTGTTGCCGACCTAATATAATTGGAAAAAAACTTTAATGATGATGATGATGGTGATCTATAAACAAAGATAAATAATAATTTGTAATTGTCAAAAAAAAAGAGAGAAAAAGTTGGTTGTCTGTAAAATTCCCAAAATACAACATCCAAGGGTAGTTTTAAGGGGGACAAAATAACAAACAGCATAGGCTGGGACTGTTGATTTGTACTCAGAACAAGGCACATAGAGCATCCTTGAAAGAAACCCCACCTCTCTCTCAACTGAGCCCCACATCAGCCATTTCAACCTATGAAAACACCCTCCCAAAAGATGTTATTCTCTTTTGATCCCATGTTCACTAGTATATAAACGCCTCCATCCCGCCCTCCCTCCTTATCACTTTCCTCAAACACTCTCTTCTACTCCCAACTTCCTGCTTCCACTGCTTCACTTCATTCACAGCTAAAACAAAGAGATATCAACATGTCTGGAGTCTGGGTGTTCAGAAATGGTGTGATTCGCCTCGTCGAGAACCCAGCGAACGAAGCCGACAGCAATGCCCGGCGCAAGGTCCTGGTGCACCAGCCCACTGACGAGGTGATCACGTCCTATGCATCACTCGACCGCAAGCTCACCGCACTTGGGTGGGAGCGCTACTACGACAACCCTGACCTCATTCAGTACCACAAGCGATCGTCGGTCGATCTCATCTCCCTCCCTAGGGACTTCAACAACTTGAAATCCTTCCACCTGTATGACATCGTCGTAAAAACTCACAGTGTTTTCGAGGTTAGAGACATTTAGGGTCGCTTGGATGCGGAGAAGACAGGTGGAGAAAACAAGCGGAGAGAAAACTGTCTATATATAGTACAAACTTGAATTTCATAAAAACAGTTTACTCCGTTTCATTTTTCTACCACCTGCTCCTCTTATCCAACTGACCTTAGATTGTTGAGATTGCACTAATAGGTATAACAATAATAATACATGGGTGAGTTTCTCTTCATGTATGTGTGTGCTAAGGTTGTATTGTAGTGCATGTGCGGGTTTTTATATGCACTAATATGGTGGCTAGTGGTGGCTAGTCTATGTAATCTCTCCCTTTCATTATCAATGTCGTTTGTTGTCTTTTGTATGCAAATTTGGATCTATGATCAGCTCTGTTTGGTTGTCCTATGTGTTTTGTCAAGTAGGATGGCTTCTGATATGTTAATGATATTTAATTTTGATGCTCTCCTTTTACGGTTTGATTTGAAGAAGAACATAGCAAAAAGAGCCACTGATCAGTTAATACTTTGGTTGTGACATGGGGCTTACCATATTAGTTTTTGCCGAACTATTAATGGTTGGGAAGGCAATGTAAGAAGGAGCTAGGAACAGTGACCATGCTGTCATTTATAGAGCAGCCCAGGACAGTTTGTGCCTCGGTCCAGGCTTGTAAAAACTGATGGGAAGGGGTAGGCTTAGAGATTCCGGTGACCCGTACGCAGAACAGGACGGAGACCTGGCCTAAATTACTAACAGAACCCAAATTACTACCAGGAGACCCAAAATCAGGTCCTGTAAACTGGACCGGTTATCAAAACCGAATTTAGATTTATGACCCAGCCCACACCCAATTGGAAAGCCAAGTAATTAAATAAGATACTTAAGTGTAGATATGCACATACAAGACATAAGGTGATGCTCAGGCATGGAAACCATGGACCAGGGCCCAAACCCTTTTAAACTTAGGTCCTTGGGGTATTTGGGTAGTCAGTGACAAGCCGTCATCCCTACTTGTGATTCTATGCGTGCAACTTGGATAAATAATATGATTACAAGTTTTATTTTACTAATATTGTATACTTAACCCATTGGAACCAATAATGGACCTTAGAACTTGGGTGGAACTGAATCTGGATTGGCTTAAATATACCTTCCCAAATCCTGAATATTGCCCGTACCTCAATCCAGGGGTGGGGAGCAGGTCAGGTTGGGAAAGGCCCTGAGTTTTGGTCAAATTCATATCTGACCTGTTTACTAGACGGGTCAAACAGAATCCAACCAACACAAGTTTGGTCAGGATTTCCTGACCGAAATCCAACCCATAAAAGCTGCAGGTCAAATGTGGGTCTGTTTTGTTGCAGATTTCAAATGCTCCACTGTTTTTGGCAAATGGGTTCGCTGAGTATAAACAGGTTGGGTTGGGAGGAGGAGAAAAAAATCGTGCAGATCGCTGTGTTCCTTTGACCGAACTTTATAAGCTGTGGGTCAGAGACGAGTTGGGTTTGTGACATTCTCAACCCAATTGATAAATGGGTTGGCCAGAGCCTATAAAAGTTGTTTACAATTGTCTTCCAGCCCAACTCAGTCCACTTCTTGCTGACTCGAACATGTTTAGAGAGTCCATAAAAATTACTAGTTCATTGTAGGGTAGAACTAGAATGCCACAGTGAATTATTGACTATCCCCACAACCAATATGCATCCTATGGTGGATGGATGGTTCAGTAAGTAGCCACTTTGGTCACCATCATCATTCACTCATTTTCATCTAATTGAAGTTAGAGTAGTTCTAATTTAATTCCCTTTCATAATCATCATTCACTCTTTTTCATCATAAACTTCAAATCTTAGTTTTATAGCTCTCTCTCTCTCTCTCTCTCTCTCTCTCTCTCTCTCTCTCTCTCTCTCTCTCTCTCTCTCTCTCTCTCTCTAATCTCTATCATACATACTACATCTGCCACATGCAACCTTCCTTCTACACACACAGTGAGGATGCATGATGAAGAACAATACATAAAAGATAAAGATGAAAATGGGTGAATTAAAGCCAAAATGGGTAATTGGAGTCACCTCTGCGCCATATGTCTCAAGAGAACCAATCTGATCAGATGTTCAAAATTCTATGATCTTTCCGTAAGCGATTGCTGAAGAGCACTGGTTTGAATTGGTGGATGGTGGGTCTCACTTTGAATTCTGTAGGGTCACACGATTGGAAGTTGCCTCCGCATATTGCAAAAAAGGTTTCAACTGCCATACACACCAGCTAATCTTAAACATCGACTTAACAGCATGCATGATAGCATGATAGAATGGATACAGTTCATGTTCTGAACGAAGAAAGGGAGCAGAAATCCGGCAAATTCATATCATACCCTTCTATTCTTCCAACATGTATTATTGGTGAACAGAGCCAAGCAGTATGGTCGGGAGTATGGACCTAAACAGACCGGCTCCATTTTCAACCCATGGTGGATCAAGCTTTTGTGGGGCCGGACTTTGGATGTCCATGGACCTCCAGTTACCCTGTCGCCTGAAGGATCTGGCTTAAAAAAAATCCGGATGGACCATTTTCTTCTCACCCCAATTGATAATAGGATTTAGTACAGGTCCCATTTCGGGTCCAATTGATAAATGGGTCTAAATCTGGATACGGATACTGTATGCATGAGTGTATAATGTATTTAATGCATTATAAATTATAATACATATTAGAAAAAAAACTAGTCATTAGAAAAACTAAGGATTGGAGTTTTCATGCAAACAGGTTAGTTTTTTTCCATATTCACATGACCACGTATTGGATTGAAGCCATTCAAAACATAACCCCTGCCCTAAATATGATCTCAGATAGATTGTACTTCATTTGAGTGATTTTTATTGTTGGATCAATTTGCATGAAAAAGAAGAGACTTTGGTCAAATACTTGATCTCAATGTTCACATATTTGTCAATCTAATGGCATATATTACTTTGTTTGCAGTGAAACTTTAGGCCACTGCCTATATATGGATTGCTTTGATCAATAGAAAGAGGGGCCATCGTGAGGCTAAGAGAAATCATGGGCATGGGAGTTCCCATGCAGGTGTATAGAATCCGTCGATAAAATTATGATCTATTTCATCATTATTATATTAAGTAATCATAAATATATTGGCTTAACATTGTCATATATAATATAGTAAAAGATATAACAATCCATCAAGGTTCTGTGGTAGCTCCTAGAATTCAAGTCAATGAGGTCAATAGAAGACTTATCTTCTACAAATCGAATAAATTTGTTTTCCCCTTTATCAACATTTGCCATCTACTTTCGATAATTCGACAAAATAATATAAAATTCTCAAATAATCTATTTACGACAATCCAACAAAGATAACATTGAATTCTAAAAAAAAAAAAAAAGAAATAGAAATTTTAATACATTGTTATTAATAGTTCTTAATCAAAAAAAAAATTCAAATACATAAACTCCTAATGTTGCCCTCGATGGGTTTTCATGTGTTGAAATCGTTGCATAATAGCTTCATTGTCAACAATAACAAACACATCATTTTCAATATATGTGACCAAACAGTCATTCATCCATTGATCTCTCATTCGGTTAAGCAACCAGTTCTTTACGTACTTCATTACTGAAAAAGATCTTTTTACCGTTGCAGTCGCTACTGATAAAATCAACAACAATTTTAGAAGTAAATAAACCAATGGGTATAGGATATCCTTCTTTGTCTCCACTAATTTTCTAGCAATGTCACCCATTCCTTTAAGTTCTAAAAACTCGTTGCTAGAGCACATATCAGGGAAAAAGTAAAAAGAATGGACTTTTCTCCTTCCTTTTTTTCTTTCTTTTTTCTCTCTGTTGCTCGGCGGGAGCTGGGAGTCTATATGCCTGAATCTGGACGTTAGAGTTTTCTCCTTCTAATACTGGGAGAATATCATGTTTAGAGGTTAAGTTAGGGTAAATGAAGAATTACTGACAAAATTTTTAAAAAATAAAATTTTCTTTAAAAAATAAAAGTTGGGCCCATTAAATTTTTGTTTTGTTTTGGTAGACAGATTGCCCATTAACTTAGGAATTGAGTGGGGCCAAAAGCTTCCCATAAGTTCAATTCATGACACTACAAGAAAATACATTTTTAGCATCGAACTTATTGCAGGGGCCGGCGAAAAGCTTCACTATAAATCTCTTATAGCGTGAAAGTTTAGGGTACAAGATTTCTCTAGATTGGTCCACTCAATAAATTAGCTCAAAAGTGTGCAAAAATGATAAATATGAAGCGGAAATAAAATCACAAGTACGCCATAAGGACACCAGATTTTTACGTGGAAAACCCTAACCGGGTGAAAAACCACGGATCCGAACTGGATCTAAACAAGCACTATGAATCTCTCAATTACAAGAAACTCAGATTTCTTTCCCAGATATCATCTACCTAAGGACTGAAGTTACCTCGTGTCGCTTCACGCTTCAACGACTTCACACCGATTATTGCAACAGACTTAATCCAGCGCTTAACTCCTCAAATCTTCTCGCAAGAAGATAATCTTCTACAAATGATGCAGAAGATGCTGGCTCTAGAGAGCTTGGCAGCACAATTTCTTAATAAATCTCTTGAGAAGAATTCTCTCAATTAAATCTATAACTCGTAACTTGAGAGGTGGGGAGATCATTTTTGAATAGCCCTTGAGTCCTTTTTATAGCCATGGATTCGTGCCTCAAGTGTTATATTATGATTAGGAATCAGCAATACAAACTTGAGACAAATCAGAAGAGAAAACTGGGCAAGTTTCTAATTTTGCTCCTAGGTTCGCTCGAGTAACCTTGAGCGATAAGCCACTGTATTTGAATTTCAGACCATGGCTCGAGCGATCACAAAAGGTGGGTCGAGCGAAACAACTTCTGTCTGGGGTTCGCTCGAGCGAACCACATTCTGTAGATTCGAACTTTCAGCAATTTTTCTACCAGCTTTCTTCTTCTAATTCGTCCAGTCTTCTAACTTCAGAGTCCTTTTCTAAATATGAAATACAACTCAATGGACCCCTAGAGTTTTGCCCAACCCATGAATTTAGCGAACACAAAAAATCCTAACGATCTCCCTCTTTGGCAATTCATGGACAAAACTCCCTATGACAATACAATTTGATCTACCCAAAATACATTAAATAAAAAATTTTCGCAATCAGCACATGTAGATTTGCATTGTCTCGACTTCTTGTACCCCCCCTTGATTTTTCACCCTTCTCCCCCTTTTTGTCCATAATTGACAAACAAATATCATGTAGCTTTTATCAATCTGGATGCATTAGCTCCCCCTCAATTTCAACTCCCCCTAAATGTATCTTCATATCAGCACTGGGGGTGGGAGCTTGACCTCCTTGATCAGGGCTTTTTACATGTAGCCACTCACACTTGTGTAGTTTGAGCTTTCAGCACAGTGAGAGCAAACTCCTTAGGCAAATCAGACATTCTAACCCAAATTTGAGTTGTTTTGGGTGGAGAAAAATTCTTCCGCCATTGCTTGGTCTTTGGTAGACTATTCAACTTCTTGCAATGGGGACGAATGTGTCCTTTTTTTCTTGAATGATGACAAGTGGATATGCAAGCAGCGCGTGACACAAACTTTTTCTTAGTATTACTCATCACATTATTAACATGTGCAGCACTGGTTCGAATTTTAGCATTTGAAGTGGATGCACCATGATCATAACCAAGACCGCTTCTGTCAAAATGAGACTTCTGACTGTTGGAAATAGGTGGGCCTCTAGGATAGGTTTCAAAAACTTTTGACCAACTTGATGCAGTGATTATCTATCCAGAAGGCTACAAAACCCAATCCAGGATCCATGTCCTCTTTCTCATGACCATGTACAGAAAGAAACCCTATCTAGAAGATAGAAACAACAGCAAACATACAACCACGAAATTCCACAACAAACAATGAGTAGAAAATACCTATGGAGCTTGGTTATGCTATAATGGAGAACTTGATTCAACTCTTTGATGAAGAGCTCTTCCAAAATCAGAATTTCCAATGCCCAATCGTCTTCCACGCTAAGACTCGCTTCAGATCTCTTTCCTCAAGAGAGATGGTGGAATCTCCAAGACAAAGACTAACTAGAATCTCTAAGGAAACTAGAAAGGAACTAGAAGAGAGAGAGGGGAAGGAGAAAGAGTGCAACTTTTGCACTTAGGGTTTATGGGCGTAAATCTCCTCTTGGAATAAGCATGGACGTCCAAGGGGTTCCCTTCTCTCCCTTTTATAGTTTTTCAACCTTCTCTCTTTGTTTATTATTAGAAGTCCAACTTCCATAATAATTTGTAACCCTTTGTTCCAACTATTACCACTATTAGAAAACTTATTTCAAATAGAAATAGTAGCTTTCCTTTTTGAGTTCAAATAGAATTAGTAAAGATCCAATCTTGGGCTAACGTGAGAACCACTAGGGATTCCATAGAAAGCTGGCTCCAACTAGGACACCGCGACCCCACATCTCATGTGCAATTCGGGCCCGTAGTTAATTGCAAATAACTCCACTAAATAAATGCAATTGAACTCCAGTCTTAGGAATAAATTACATGAAGACCCTAAACTTCTCAATGTCCACAAGTAGGCCCCTCCATCAATATCCATGGATCAATTGGACCTGTCTTCCAAACTTAGATCTATATCCCTTGAGCTTCAATTATAATGATCATTTGGTACCGATCCAATTAACTCTTAATTGGAATGGGTGCGCACTTACCAATGATAAATCCATTAATTGGCACAAGGAGATATTAAAGATAGATTCCATCTTGACCATCGAATGTTCCCACAGCTCCACTACCACGTACCCAAATCACCGAGGTGTTGACCAACAATTGGCCTCACTCATTAGTGACTCAAAACAAATGAATAGGTAGAAACTTGAGTTCATTAATGTCTCAGGATTGAGAGCCTATTGTTAGGGAATTATGAGAGCAAACCTTAAAGTAAAGACAGTGTTCATAAGGTGTTTCTCATGGTCCTTCAATACATCCAATGTACCAGCACTATGATCCAGAATTTTACATTCTGATGATCAAGACAAATCACACTATCTCATAGTAATCAAAGTACTGCAACCTTGTCAAATAAGATGTTCAGTCTCATCACTGGTTGTGAAGATATTCAAGTATAAGATTTGCTATACATGTCTCTACTATGTGGATCTCATCCATACACATGTATTGCATCTAGTATACTTATGGACTCCGGTTCATCTAATGAATCATCATGTCAGCCGTATTAGTTATGTGCAAACAAGTAATAAAACACCATTCATCTTATATAAGGAAAGCATGAATATATTGATAAATAAAGAAATTAATTTATTTATTTCATCAATCTTAATGGATTGAGACCATAAAACTAACACTGACTACCCAAGATGTTTGTAAGAATTTTCGAACCAGTGTTCATCTTGTTTAGAGATGCCTGTTTGATTTCTAACTCAAACAGAGTGATTTTTAGTCTTCATTTCAAGTCTTGATTTTCAGTTTTCATCATCACTATCTCTTTCTTCATATTCACTATTTCTTTATCAGCCTTCTAAAGTTTTTAGCCATCAGTAGTCAAATTTTCAGCCAAATAGTTTTTTCTGACTTTCCAAGAGACGGACCTGATGAAGCGCTTGCTCTAATTCTATTTTCAGGGTAGAATATTCTTCTTGAGCAGCCTTGAACTTGATAGTGATCTTATTACCATACTTGGTCATCCTGACACAATCAGCATAGGTAGTATGGTACAACTCTTCATAATCTTTGTCTTGATCTGACATTTCATTATCATGAACTTCATCAGTATCATTGTCAGATAGAGACTTAGCCATAAATGCCACAAACTTGCCATTCACATTTTATGAAGAGTCAACCCCAGTGTCCTTTTCATCTTTTTCTGATGACTCTTTATCCCAAGTTGTGTTGAGAGCCTTTTTCTTTGTATCATTTTTCTTGTTGGCACACTCATTAGCATAGTAACCATAGCCTTGGCACTCAAAACACTTGGTTCCTTTTGCGGAATCTTTCTTTTCAGATTTTGAACTCTTCCACTTGGCTTGTTTTGACTTCATGTACATTTTGAAGCAATTAAACATTTCAGCCATATCATTTTTAACCTCAGAGTCAGAATCAAGCTCAATTTTCTTTTCAGGTTTCTTTCTTGATTCTTAGATGACTTTCAAAGCAATACCTTTCTCTTTTGATTTTCCTTTATCAAGACGGTTTGCTTCAAATGTTTAAAGATTTCCAACTAGCTAGTTTACCCTAAGGGTATCAAGATTCTTATTTTCTTCTATAGCATCAACCTTAGAATCGAACCTCGAAGGTAGGGACTTCAGAATTTTCTTGACAATCTTGTTTTCTGGAATTTCCTCACTCAGAATGAAAACAAAATTGACAATATCATTCAGCTTAGCATAGGATTGATCGAAGGTCTCATCTTCTTCCATCAAGATGGTTTCAAATTCTTTAGTCATCCTTTTCAATTTAGATTGCTTCACCGTGTCTGTACCCTCATACACTGTTTGTAAGATTTCTCATGCTTTTTTTTTTTGCAGTTTTACAAGTGGGAATTCTACGGAACTCTTCAGCAGATACTCCATTGTATATTCCATTCATTGCCTTGTTATTACAATTGGAGTCATGCTTCTCATCTTTAGTCCATTGGGCTTTAGGTTTAGGAACAGTTTATCCATTAGCCACAATTGTTGGTCTGGAATAGCCCTCCTCAACAATATCCTAAACATCATCATCGATGGACTTAAGGAACGCAATCATCCTTTGCTTCCAATCATAATTAGAGCCATCTAGCAAAGTGGGCTTGGAAGTTAATGTTCATTCTCGATTGAGTACCATTCTAAAAATCTCTTTAGATCAAACATAATAACTTAGTGCAACCCGCTCTGATACCAATTGAAAGTCTAGAGATCTTACAAACCCTAAACTTTCATAGCGGTAGCCATAACTGGCTCCTGCTAAAAGACAATTTCTAAATCACTTATAGTGGCGGCCATCGTTATGTCCGTCGGTAAAAACTTTGATACGAAGGCGCCAAATTTTTTAGGGAAAATTTTTGGGTTTTAGTGTCAAACTTATAGTGGTAGCCAAAATTTGTGTGGGTAGAAGGTATTTTTAGCGGCCACCGGGTGTTGGCCCCCGCTGAAAAATATTTATTGTGACATCTATTAGTAGCCGCCGCTGAAAGTTATATTAAAAATGTCCTACGTCATCTCTCTCCATGCTTCCAAGCCCTCATCAAGAAACACCAAAGGGTTTTAGCCTCTCTCCTTCAAACCATAACCCTTTCTACCTCTATTGAAGCCATATCTCCATATCTTTCTACCATTGCTTTTTGCAATCCCTCTCTCATTCCCAAAACCCTCTCCTCTTCCTCACCCTTCAATCCTTCGCCTTCTTCTCTGCCAAGGAAGCCGCCACTATAAGTGCCCCCTCCGCATTGAGGCCCTCCTCCACTGTGACCCCTCCGCCCCTGCCACTACGTCAAAAGCGTCAAAAAGGAACATGCTTGGGGGCTAAAAAACCTCAACCACTGTCGTGGTTTTCGCTGACTTAAAACTTCATATTAACGAATTGTGTCTCTCTTCGTTTTTTTCCTCTCTAACGCTTCACTCTCTCTCACTCCCGCTCTCCCTCTCTCACTCCCTACTCTCTCTACTCTCTTCTCCCCTGTTCGCAATCTAGTTACTGCCACTGATCTCTGCGATTTCCAGGGAGTTCACATTTCAAGGTAAAATCTCTTTATGAAATATATGATTTTCGGTTTGGGGATTTTGGGGTGTTAGGGGTTTTCTCTCATTGAAGAACCTGATACGTTATGATGGTTTCTCTCTCTCTCTCTCCCTCTCTCTCTCTCTCTCTCTCTCTCTCTTTCTCATTTTGCTTTTCATTGGATTTGACTGTTGAGAAAGTAAAAAAATTGAGTTTGCTGTAAAATGAGTAAAAAGGAATGCAATACAAATTCATTGACATGAAGTCTAATTAAATACAAATGCAAATAATTGAAAGCTAGAAAATAAAGCAACTTCTAATCCCACGACTAGCAACTCCTAATAATCTGGGATTCTCCTAAGGAATAGGTAAAAGCAACAGACTTCCTAACAATAGGAATTTATTGAAATACAAACGACTAAATATCTTAACACCCTTCCTTAAACTGAATGCCATCTACGCAATCAGTTTAAAAAAGAATTTGAACAAACTCCAAGTAATCCAAGCAACTTCTTAAATGCTTCCAGCTTTAGAGATTTGGTCAGGATATCTGCAACTTGGTCTTCACTTCGACAATAAACCAAATCAATGGTTTTTTCAGTTACAAGATCACGAAGAAAATGATACCTCACATCTATATGTTTACTTCTTCCATGTAAAACTGGATTCCTGGAGAGTTTGATAGTTGAACTATTATCACAATGAATCACAGTAGGCCCATGTTGATAAAAATGTAACTCTTCAAGAATCCTTCTCAACCAAATTGCTTGACATGCAGAAGATGCTGCAGCTATGAACTCTGCTTCAGTTGTGGACAAAGAAACAACCTGTTGCTTCTTTGATGCCCATGATATGGCACCTGAACCCATCATTAACACATAGCCTGATGTACTCCGCCTATCATCCAAATCACCAGCATAATCGCTGTCAGTGAAACCAGTCAAAATAGATCCTCCATTTTTCTTGTAGAAAATACCGAAATCTGTTGTTCCTTTCAAGTAACGAAACACTCTTTTAGCAGCTCTGAGATGCAGCTTCGTTGGTCTTTCCATATACCTGCTAATCAAACACACTGCATACATAATATCGGGCCGGGTGGCTGTCAAGTACATTAAACTTCCAACAATTTGTTTGAAGTAAGTACTATCAACCCTCTCTCCATCAAGATCACTTGAGAGCTTCAATCCCGGTTCAGTTGGAGTCCCAACTGAATTACAATTCTCCATGTGAAACCTCTCCAAAACCTCCTGAGCATATTTCTTTTGCCCAATAAGAAATCCAATAGTTGTTTGTACTATTTCTATACCAAGAAAATATTTCATCTTTCCTAAATCAGTCATGTCAAAATTAGCCACATAGAATTCTTAAAAGCAACAAACATAGCCTCATCATTGCCTGTGAAAATAAGATCATCAACATACAAGAAAACTATCAGGATTTTACCTCCTTCTCCAGACTTGATGAATAGAGTGTGTTCATATGGACATTTGTTAAAACCTGCCTTTCCAAAGTGTGCTTCTATACGACTGTACCAGGCTCGAGATGCCTGTTTCAGTCCATATAAAGCCTTCTTCAGTCTGTAAACATTATGTTCATCACCTTTTACCACATGACCAGGAGGCTGCTCAATGTAGACTTGCTCAAGTAGTTCACCATTAAGGAAGGCCGATTTCACATCAAGTTGGAAGACGGGCCATGAGTTTTGTGCTGCCAATGAAACCACCAGCCGAATTGTATCCTGTCTTGCAACAGAAGCAAAAACCTCTTGATAATCAACTCCATGCTCTTGATTATAGCCTTTCACAACCAGCCTTGCTTTGAACTTGTCAATTTCTCCCCTTTCATTTAGCTTTGTCTTGTAAACCCACTTTACACCAATGATTTTTTGCCCTTCAGGAAGATCGGTTAGCTCCCAAGTCTCATTCTTCTCTATAGCTTGAATCTCCGCATCCATGGCTTTTTTCCACTTTTCTTCTTTCACCGCTTCTGCAAACAATATAGGATCGGAGCCTGCAAATAAAGCGAAATGAGCAGTAGTATCAGATAATTCATCTCCACTCACATAATCTATCACCCAAGATGGTCGTTTCCTTCGTCGTTGTGGTTCTGAGCTAGATGCCTGATCTTCATTTGGAATTGAAACACTTGCTGATGAGGAACTTGGTGAAACTTCTCCAAGGGACTGACCAGGAAGCTGCAATTGTGATTCAGAGCCCTGACTGTCAAGAGGAGGTTGCAGTGGCCGTTTAATTTCCCCGCTAGCTTCCTCAAGATCAATTAAAATTTGTTGTTGGTCAGTGCTGCTCCAATCCCATCTGTTTTCTTCATCAAACAGAACATCTCGACTAATGATTATTTTCTTGGTAATGGGATTATATAACCTGTACGCCTTGGATTCCTCACTAACCCCAATAAAGACACACTTCACACTTTTATCGTCAAGCTTTGTTCTCTTTTCATTTGGAACACGTGCATACGCTATACACCCGAAGATTTTGAAGTGATCAACTGATGGCCTGACTTCACTCCAAGATTCTTATGGTGTTATGTTTTTTACAGCAAGGGTAGGGCTTTGGTTGAGTACATGAACACTCCAATTGACTGCTTCTGGCCAGAAAGTCTTTGGAATACTTTTTTTCACCAACATGCTCTGCACCATGTTCATAATCATCTGATTCTTTCTTTCTGCCACGCCATTTTGCTGCGGTGTGTATTCAGCAGTAAGTTGCCTCCGTATTCCATGCAATTCACAAAAACTTGCAAAGTTATGCGAGTTAAATTCACCACCACGATCTGTACAAAGGATCTAAATGTACTTGCCAGATTCTTTTTCAACTCGAGCTTTAAAGCTTTTAAAAACAATAAAAGCTTCAGATTTCTCTTGTAAGAAATAAACCCATGTTTTTCAACTATAATCATCAATGAAGGTAATGAAGTACCTTTTGTTTCCATTTGATGTTGGGTTGATTGGTCCACAAATGTTTGAATGAACCAACTGTAGGGTTTGCTCAGCTCTCCATGCTTTTCCTTGCGGGAAAGAATCACGATGTTGTTTACCAACAATACAATCTTCACACATTTCTGTGGGACAATTAATATTAGGCAGTCCTTCCACCATGTTCTTCTCATGTAGGGTTTTCAAGCCTTTGAAACTCAAATGACCATAACGAAGATGCCACAGCCATGTTGGATCTTGCACTCTTGTGGAGAGACACTTCTGGGCATCAAACTGAATGTGCAGAGGGAACATATGATTGGCTGTCATTTTTGCTTCTGCTATTAGGCCTTTCTTTGGATGATGAATTTGACACCGGCTTTGTTGGATGATGATGATAAAACCCCTCTCATGCAGTTGGCCCATACTGATGAGATTGCTTTTCAAATCTGGGATATAAAACACACTAGAAATTGTTTGCACAGTATTGTTTTTCATATGGAATTTGATATCCCCTTTCCCCATGACAGAAATGCAGGAGTAGTTCCCAAGCTTCACAGTTTCTCTGAATGTTTCATCCAAATCATAAAACAAAGACTTGTTTCCACACTTGTGATTGCTGCAACCTGAATCTAAATACCAAGTATCACCTGATGAGTTCTCAATCTTGTCAATGTAAGCCATCAAGAGCATTTCTCCTTCAGTCTCAGCGAAATTTACCTTGGTTTCCTTCTCTTTGTCAAGGCATTCATATTGATAGTGGCCAAGCTTGTGATAGTGATAACATTCCACACTTGCCTTGTCAAATTGTGCTCCTTGATTGTAAGAAAGTTGGCGTCCTCTACCTCTGCCTCTTCCTCGAAATCCCCCACGTCCTCTACCTCTTCCTGGAGAAGTAGTTCCTTCATGAGTAGTGACCTGCAAGGCTTGCTCCTCCACAACATAGCTGGTCATCCTCTGCTCATGAACTAACAGTGAGCTTTGCAACACATTAATCGAAAGACTATCAATGTCATTCGATTCTTCAGTGGAACACACCACATAGTCAAATTTGCGTGTCATTGAGCGAAGGATTTTCTCAATGACTGCAACATCTGCCAAATTTTCTCCATGAATGCGCATCTTGTTTGCAATTGATAGTGTTCTTGCAAAGTAATCATTAACTGACTCTCCTTCCTTCATGTGAAGAATTTCAAACTCTTTGCGAAGAGCTTGGAGTTGTGCACGTTTCACCCGTGCAGTGCCTTGGTACTTCTTCATCGAATCCCAGATGTCTTTAGTAGTGTCCTTCTGTAGGATGGTTTTGAGAATGGCACAATCTATTACTTGAAACAAATAATTCTTTGGCTTCAAATCCTTCAATCT
Organism: Persea americana; assembly: GCA_029852735.1. Taxonomy (NCBI): domain Eukaryota; kingdom Viridiplantae; phylum Streptophyta; class Magnoliopsida; order Laurales; family Lauraceae; genus Persea; species Persea americana. Next base: position 5,936,566 of record CM056812.1, read on the forward strand.
CTGATCCTCCAACGTCTTTCTCTGCGCTTCTGTCAAAACAGTCTCACTAACGGGCTCAGCGATGCCGGTTTCCACGAGAGTCTAGTATTCCTTGGATCGCAGAAAATTTTCCATCAACATACTCCAATGATCATAGTGAACATCGAAGCGTGGAATCGCAGGTTGCACAAAGCTATTTTCAGAAGCCATTGAATATCTTGCTGTGGCAATGATGAAAGTTGGTACTTTTTCAAATCAGGCCCCAGTGGGTAGCTCTGATACCAATTGTTGAGAAACTAAAAAAAATTGAGTTTGCTGCAGAATGAGTAAAAAGGAATGCAATACAAATTCATTGACATGAAGTCTAATTAAATACAAATGCAAATAACTGAAAGCTAGAAAATAAAGCAACTTCTAATCCCACGACTAACAACTCCTAATAATCTGGGATTCTCCTAAGGAATAGGTAAAAGCAACAGACTTCTTAACAATAGGAATTTATTGAAATACAAACGACTAAATATCTTAACATTGACTTCCAAAATATAAAATTTCTTTGGATCTTCTAACTGGGTTATTACATATGTTTCCAACAATCTGGTGTTATATACTGATGATTTAGATGTGTAGAATATATATACCTTTAACATACATAAAAAGTTATAATATATATATGTTTTTTTTTTTTTTTTTTGAAGATTAGAGATGCCATGATGGTTGTAGAAAGTGTGTTACTGTTGTATGCTTGTTACAATGTGTAAGCTATTTGACAATATGCCTACGTGAGAGTTGAATTTCAAACATGGGGCACTGCTAAATTCCCCTATTACACTAATTAAAACCAAAAAGCCTAAAAAATAGGATTTTGATTCACATGATTTAAACAATTTAAGGATTTAAAGCTTGAGACCATGACATTCTTATTTTCTTTGTTTAGTAGTACTGTTGCATGCTTTTCTTTCAATTTTTACAAGTTTCAATATAAAGACGTTGAGTTCAAGAAGTTCGGGTATACAAAGAAGTTTCACTACTGTTGCATGCTTTACTCAACACTACTGTTGATCATGGTACCCTTTGAGACAATGCATTGTGTATATACAAATTTCACATCAAACATTGGAGAATATGTATGAACTTTAACCAACCCAGACACTCCTGAAGTTCATGTCAGATATGATATGGGGCAGGGTATAGGTGTGAACTGAAGCAGGTTTGCGTTTAGCATGATCTTTAAAAATCCCAACCCTTATCATCCCTTAATCCTCACGTTTGTTGCATCCCTAGTTTATGTTCAATTTTTTAAGAAAAACATCAGCCATGCTTATACTGGATTAAATCGAATATCAACCCAACTTAAACTTGATTAGAGTTTCTGTCCAATTTATAAATTCAGCCCAAGACTAACCTAAAACAGAAAAGTTAAAAAAGTTCAAACTCAGGCCTGGGATTGGTGGGAATAAAGTATAAATGGCAGACCCAGTCCCTGTCTTTGGAAATGTAATGAAAGGTTTTTGGTTGGGCAGTTTCCATTCAGCAGCCTTGTTAAGGAGTTGTCCCTGAAAGGAGGCGCATGAAACATAGAGCACTGTTTTTTGAGAATATTGTAGAAGGTCATGAAGAGAAAGATGGTGCAAGTAGCTCCAAACAAAGAGATTACTAAAGGGCTTAGTAGTCCCTGAAACATCTGAAAGTGATGTATGTTGCAGGACCTCAAGTAGTCCTTTTCACTGTCACTGGAAGAACACTACCTATTTATTCTCACTGTGAAAATAAGTATTGCAAGTGGCTTCTCTAACTTGGGTATTTCTCTACAGGAGTAACTGCCTACTGTGGACCTGCATTTAGTTACCACTGTATTCAACTGTGTAGAACTTGATAATCTACAAACTAGAGTGAGAAATATCTTGTTTAACGGGACACTTTGGTCACTAAGTTTTCTCCAGTTTTATCTTGAATGGTAAAGGTGGAGCATATGTTTGAAGCATTGAAGTTGTCAAAATCATATATGCTAAGGTTGTGTTCGGTTGCGTCCAGTTTGGAAAGAGTGAATTCCCTTAAGCCAAAAGCCAGGAAAAGTTTTATGCTATGAAAACAGGAAGGATGAGAGACTGGTTTTTTTTTTAATCCTTCTTTTCTGGTGGAAATTTTGAAAATTTAGTTCTCCAAGCATCTTATTTGCTCTATTATTCTTGCTTCTGTTGTTGCAGGAAGGTATTGCAAACTACTTGAAAGAGCTGATGCTTATCCTATGTTATCTAATTGTTGCAGCTAGTTTCTTTGTACATGTTGATCCTCCAAAGAGTAAGTCTTTTGTGAATACTCTATAAGCTGACCATGGGTAAATTCTACTTGCGCCTTGACTGCAGAATTCACACAAATGATGACTCAAAATATGGAGCTTCTTTTGTTCCAATTATTGCTGCTGCTATCTATTAGAAAAGAAAATAGAGATTCCCTTTTAGTTGCTAGAGACCAAATTGCTCAAATGAGAACTTCTAGGTTTTGGCAAATGGGCATGAAGTAAGTTAATTTACTTGAATGAACTTCTAGGTTAATGGTTGGTAGCATTACATATGGAGCTGCATAATGCATAACATTGCCTATATTCAGTAATGGGACATCAATTGTAAATTCTGCTTGCCCTTATTTGGTTATGTTTTTTCTTTCGATTGGGGTGGTTTGATATTTTTTCCTCTCATTTTTTTTCATTTTGTAGTGAGCATTATTTGTGGTTCTGGTTAGCTTCTAGTCTTTGTTGTCTTACTTCCGAGCATTGGAGAAGGCTCTGTTGGATGGGCATAAGGTAAGTTGGTTCATTTACTTGAATGAACTTTCAGGTTAATTTTACCTGTTCTTACTTATATTTATCTGCTTTATTTTCTTTGTTTTGTATTATTCATTATTTTGAGAGCGTTATCAGCTGTGTGGAGCACAGGCAGTGTTTACTTTTTTTATAAATATTGTAGTAATGGCACCCTTAATGATGTGTTTCACTCAAGTGATGAACTAAACAATAAATTAAAGTATATTGGAATTTATGCATCTGGATAGCCCTTGGAGTTGCCAGAGCTTTAAAGTAAGTAACATTGAAATCTAATTATCTTCAACTAAGGTGATATCCAAAAATGTGTTAGCTAACTTAGCTCTAACAATTGTACTTGTAGCTGTTTGGATGTTGTCTTAATGATTTCTAAGAGATGGTGACGGAAAAAAAAAAAGGTGAAGGTCGTTCGATGAAGAAATGAAGCTGAAGAGTTAAGATGGTGGTTATGGCTTTAGAGGGATCTACTACCGCAGTTGTATCACATGAAATTGTGTGAAAAGGTCTCATCGTCATTCAAGTAGATTACAAGAAACTGGAGATGGGTCTAATTCAATATGGTTTTAAGTACTAAATAAAATCCACAATTTAAATTGTTATAAATAGCATTTTTTTTTTTAATTCTTGGTATACTTTGTTTGCATTGACTTAAACGGGTTTATGTATAAGAAGCAGGTTATGTACAGGAAATGAAATTAAAGTTTTTTTTTTATTAAAAAACATTTGATTTTTTAAAAAAGTTTCCACTTTTAGCGGGGGCCAATTGACTGCCGCTAAAACATTTGTTCTTTTTTAATATAGTGACAACTTTATCTTACTTTTACCGGAGGCCAATGGCTCCCATTGAAAGATATTTTCGTCATTTAATCAACCCACGAAACCTTTTACCCGCAGCCAACGCTCCCCACTAAAAACCCTTATAGCGGGGGCCTCTGGCCGCCACTAAAACATATACCCACAATATATACAACGTAGCGCCACCCATACCAGGGTTGAGTCTGGGTGAATGCATTAGACATGTTTGGCTTGTAGAAATTTTTTCTAAAGAGTCTTTCTAGAGTTTTGCTTCCTTAGTTTTAGCAAATTGATTTGGTATTTGGGGTTTGGGCTAAAAGGGGACTTTACTAAAAATTATATAATTCGAATCATGGAAGGGTTTTTTATTTGAGGAAAGAAAAGTTAGGGAGTCTTGTTCCTTTTCATCTCCTTTCTAAAAGAACTTTGTGTGACATGGTCTGTGAGGAAAAAAAAAAAAGAATAAAAATATAAAATCCTTACACAAGATATAGTGTTTTATGAAGTTTTGATATTGAGTGTAAGAAATAATTCATATCCAAATCTTCTGCAGAGGGTGAATATCGCCGCAAGTCTATATATGAATTATCTAACTGCAACTTAAGCTATTTTTTTTTAAGTAGTCTGTTAGAGATATCATTAGCTGCAGATATATTGGAGTTGGTACTCTGTTCGTAGTTTCCCTCAAATTGATGTGATTTATCAAAGAGCATCATATTCATGCATGAAGAAGTCATGATTATCGAGAGACATATGCATGGTGTTACTAAACAGTTAGGAATGATATAATGGGAAGTGTAATAGTTCTAGTTAGTTTTACAATTCACAAATAAATGACAATCAACCGCAATGTACTTCGTCCATTTATAAAATTCTGAATTTACCATGATTAATACGGTTTTTTACTATGAGCATAGAGGCAAGTAGGTGCTAAAATCCAAACATTATATTCTTTAAGTAAGCATAAAGCCAGATAACTTTAGAATATACAGAAAACACATAATGATATTCAACTCTAGTAGAGAGCTTTGATACAATGTCTTTTTCTTTTTCTTTTTTCTTAAATTTTCAGAACAATAAGAGAGTTCATTAGAAAGATATAGCATCATGCTCTTGATCAATGAGTGTTCTAGAAATCCGAAATATAGGTGGTGAAAACTTTGGATGTATGTTAATTAGTAAAATTCCAAATACACAGCCTAATCAAATGTCACTTTCAGCTATGGGAACTTCAGATTTTCAACTTTTTAAATGGGATTTTAGAATTCCTTATAGATGACAACATTTAGAAGATTTGTAAATTATCTAAACAAGAATCTCTCTTGGAAGGAGAAAAGCCTAAAAATGATTCCAAGCATATGAAAATTTTAAATCTCCATAGCTCAATCAGGCAATCATCAACCTGCCCGAAGAGGGTCCGAAGGACTCCAATAAACACTAATGAAAATGAATCGTATTTCATTTTTTTATGTTTTTTTTTTAAATAAGTACTCATGATAAGTGCATAAAATTGGGTCAAAAAGCCATCATTTCATGTGCATTTATAGAATTAATTATGATAAATTGCATCATAATTTCATGCATATGGGCATAAATTTGAAATTTCAGTTAAAATCAGTCAAAAACCATTAATCTTGCATGAATTTGTAAAGTTGATAGTTTGCGTTGCCCCTGGGTCCCACCAATTAGGCTCTAAGCACTTTGGCCTCATTGCAATGATTCATTAAGCATAAATTGCATTAGGTATGCCCCATGCATAGCATGCATAGCACGTTTATTTTATTCATTGCTAGTGATTTAGTTGTTTCATTGTGTAGGAATTGTCATGCAAGGGGCCCACAGAGAGAGAAATTTATAGAAGAAAAAAAAAGAAAGAAGAAAAGAAAAGGAAAGAAAGAAAGAAAAGAGGTCAACCACACCCCACACTAGGCATGAATCCCCATGCACGTCTAATGAAGGGGTAAGTCCCACTGTTGCTGCACTGATTGGATCAGAGATAGAGTCCACTCCATTGATGACTCATCTTTGCACTACATGAGGAATTCTCCTTCCAGTTTTCAAGAATTAAAAACCTCATTCCTCTCTTACCAAGATTCAAATCTCAAACTAAGGAAGGAGATTTCTAAACGAAATCAGAGATAGAGTATTAGTTGTAAATCTCTCCTAGAGAGATTTGACTAAGCCAAAGAGATAAAGTCCATTAAAAATCAATTTTCAAAAGTTAATTCCATTTTTATCAAGAAAACCTATCGTAAAATGGTTATAACTTTCAATATGTTCGTCGGATCGGTTAAATTTACCTACCATTGAAAATGTTATTCAGAGTAGATGTTCGTGGAGCCTAAGATCTTGCAAATCAGAGCTAAATTGACCGAGTCATGGGCTCGGAAATTTTCATATACATTCTTAGGTGGGATTGCAAACAAATCCACTCCGTTGATGACTCATCTTTGCACTACATGAGGAAGCCTCTAATGGGGCCCACTGCCGGAAGATCTATACAACAAAGAAGTCAAGCCAAGACAAGTCAAAGAGTGCAATATAGAAACAACTCAAGCCACAAAAAGGAGAAAACAAAATTATAAATAGAAACTCCCCCCATAGGGGACGTTTGTGCCTTCTCCTCCCATAGGGTGGGACGTCCACCACCACCACCACTCCCATGTCTCCTCTCTCCCCTTTTCTAGTTCTAGGTTTCTTTAGTTCTAAGTTCTCCACTTTATTGGTTTTTTTAATTATTTTTTTTTATTTTTTTTTATTTTTAAGAAACATAGCTTTGGGCCTTGTTCAAGCAAGACATGGATCAAGAAGGAGCAAAAGCTTTGTATTAAAGATATACTATTAATGAAAAAATCAATCTCTTTTGTGCAATGGCTGGTTAGATTTGCGATCGAGGCAAAGGAATGAGTTAAGTATTCCTAACCATTTCTTTTCGTTAATATTCTTGTTTGATTGAGTTACTAATGTGCTAATCTAATGCTTTAATAAGCTTGTCTTCGTACCAATCGATTTCTTCTATATTGTATTTCTTAATGCTAGAGTAGGCATTTGACTATCCATGCTTATTTTTTTATAGATTACGCTTTGGATTTCATTCTCTTTAATGGTCTATGCTTAGATTTGATGAGTAATGCTTAGGTAACTCTAGTAATTTTATGAAAGGAAGGATGTCGTGGGTATTAGATGAATTTTATAGAAAAGAATAAATCTCTTTCAAGAAATTGGTTTTTAAAGTTTTATCATCCTAATTTGAGTGACTTGATTGGATCTAGATCTGAACTAGAAATCCGATCAAACAGTTGCTTTAAATAAGTAAGTAATGACATCATCTTTCTTAATTTGAAAGTTTTCTTCTTGATACGCTTTGTGGGTTCAACTTGTCGTTGTCACTATCTATAAGTAGACACCCATGCACTTACGATATTTTATAATTGATCGAGATCAGATCAACTGACATATCCATATATATTCGCACAAGTCTCTCACGATTAGCAATAGAGCTTCTCTCTGGCACAAGAGCTTGAGATTGATCCTCGTAATCGTTATATGTGAAAGGAAGGGAATTGCATCCAATGTAGAGCCCGTTATTTCTAGGAACAATGAACAATTTCCTTGTTTGTTTTGATTTTTACCTTGGTCTTTATGCTTTGGTCAGCATGACGCAGGCACGTGGGAAAATGGCGAATTCCAACACTTCAAATGCCGACACAGAGGGTGAGGTGATGTCATTGCTTCTTTTGGAAGAAAAGTGCACGTGCGATCGTCACATTGAGGGTGAAGACGCAACGGAACCCGAGGCATTCGGGAGACGGAACTGCTCTTCATGCTCTTCGTCACCACTCGAAATTGTACACCACCCACTCTCACCTCAAATTAAGAAAGGACTCTCTCCACCAGCAGATTGCAGCCTGTCCTGAATGTTGTTGGTCAGATAAGTTCTCAAGTTAAGAGGTCGGCCTGCATCTTTAATGGAACTTTTGAAAAAAGCTTGTCCCTTATCTTATGTTGTCCTGATAATAAAGGCTTTACCTTACTTTACATTAATTCTCCATACACCCAAACACGCCTAGGACTGTATTTATACTAGAATTCCTCGAATGACCATTTGAATATTTGAATTTCAGCCGTTTTGCTTTTTGTGACATTTTTTGATGTTCAAGCACAAAAAAAGCATTAAGAAATTCTACTGTGCTAGAGAATATTAAAATTCTCTATATGGGGATTTCATGAATTCCAGTAAAAAAAAAAGCCTTAAAAGTTCCCAAATGCCTTAGTAGAATCTTGAAATTCCACATCCTTTGCGTTTTTATGGGATTCCTTAATGCTGAAGTATAAACGAGGATTCAGAGATTTCACCACATTGGGACATTCACAAATTCTGGAGACATAAATTCTTTTAATTCCAGTAAAAAAAATACCCTAAAATGTCTAATGCTTTTCTTTCTAATTGAGATCATTCATTGTTTCCATAGGTTTTATTTATTTTTTTTTTCGCTAAAGACTTGAAAAATAGGATTTTCTTTATTTATGAGGAGAAAATGAAAAGTTATAGTAGAATCCAACTTTGTTAATGTTATCATGGGCATATTGTTTCAGTAATGAGGCAAGAACCAAGACGATTTTACAATATTTTATAATTTTCTTTTTGTAAGGTCTTTGACCCAATATAATTAATCCCCTAGGTGATGTTTGCCAAACCCACACAAACGAGCACTACGAAAATTTGGGGCGGTTTTGATAACAAAATGAGGAGAGCAAACCCATGCCTTATGCCACTCCGCCAACCCCCAAGTGTATATAAATTTCATTCTATTAACTATAGGTATTGCCAAAGAAATAAAGAAATTTCACTTAAGACATTCCTGGGTTATCACGAGATGATACAATTTCATTATGCAGCTTATAAAATTCTTATACCAAACAAACACTAAATCTAAACTATAACTTGGCATTTCATTTTTTATGTGAACTTTCACGAATCCCATTGCATTTACAAGTAATTTTTTCTATGCATAGAACAACTTGGCCGATGCAAACCTACCTTTTGGAGGCCCCATTTGACCTGGAATAGGCGTCAAAAATATGCCTAGTCCCAAAAAAAATAAACCCCCGTCCCCTTCAAATGATAAAATAACGAAGAGAACAGCATTATGGTCATCATCCACCCCACTTAAATGAAAATCTCGTGTCCACCACTGAGTTTGGGCAATGAGCCCCACTTATAAATGTGACAATTATGGAGATAAAGGGGTTTTAAAGATCTCCAAATTGCCTACTTATATGCAAATTAATTAATTAATAAAAATAAATATAAAAATAGATGAGAATGTCTTATCTAAATGGCTAGTGATCAATGAATTTCTTGTTTTGGTAAAAGATCATTCAAGTTGAATGGTACCAAATTTGCATCATAAAAGAGTTCTCCCCAGCTTAAATGAATGTCAAATTTGGGCCAGTCTTAATTTATGGAGAGTAAATATAGAGATTTTAAATAGATCAAAGAGTGGGCCAAGTAGATCCCAAAGGCTTGACTACTTGCAGATGATCATGATCGATCCCTCACTTTTAGTTTTTAAACCTCACACCCACAATGAATTACTCATACCATCCACAGCTCGACACACACATATATAATATTAATATGTTGACAGTTGACTGTTGAATTAGCTAAAAAACATAAAGCCAATATTGAAAGTCACCTAAGCTAGAGTGGGCTTAAAATGAGGGGCCATATATGGTTAGTGATATCCAATTCATCTCTTATCTCTGCTAGAGATTTAAGTACAGAAGTTGGGACTCAGTCTTTGTCCATCCATTCTCATAAAAGACATGGTGCTCACTGCTCACACCAACATTAAAAGTATTCATCATCTCCACCACGAATGTATCCAGTGTGACTCTGTGAGACACCATGTTACAAAGATGTCATCATTCAGGGGAAACTATTTAAAGTGCACCCGAAGAGCATTATGATTGTCGTCAAAGGCGAGCCTAACACGCATCCGTCTGGCAGTGAGAGAGACGCAGTACTAAAATAATATGATAAGGTGATTACCAAATACCCCCATGGTCACGGGGAAACCGCACGTGAGTCGGTGATTTGACCGTTGACATGACCTTTCCGATTAGCAAGATCGCGGTCGGTCCATCTCTCTTAGCGCCCTTTTCTTCCTATCATCATCTCTTTCTCATCTTTTACACAAACTCCACCTTTCATTGGATGTGGGTTCCATGAATGTGCCTTTATAAGTGCTTCTTAGGACATCGAATGGATGAACCAAAATAAATTCCTCTGTTTTGGGTAACCCTCTTTGTTAAGGATTTAAACTAGATGTGGGTTCAATCTAAGTAGTTTTTGCACATCTAAGTAGGGACAAGGGGTCTCAAAATTATGCATAGGTAAGATATTAAGAAAATAACTTAGTAGTAGTAATTGTGGGTACAATTGACAATTTGGGGAAAGAGTATCAAACTTTGTTTTCACCCATGTTACCTATGTAGGTGGGAATTTGATTTCTCCCACGAGACGGCTACTGTGTAGGAGTTTTTGGTGTGAACCTTTAATGCATGAGGATGTCACTTTTGTGAACAATTGGAGTTGAAAATCCCACAACATGCTTGTGCAAGACTCCCTTGGCTGAAAATTTCACCATTGCTCATGTTAAATGGTCAATGCTTCCTCCAATCTCATTGTAGAAGGATAAATCCCTATAACTCTTACTTGATAAATTAATGAGATTGTGGCCTTGGGATTTATATGAGATGAATAGAAAAGTAAGTTCAAAGTTATTATGGGTTTTTTTCATTCAATTCTTAAGAATTTTCTCACGTTAATAAATCACGTCCTAATGAAGTGAGGGTCATATCTATATCTACACCTTATATCTTTCAATCCTCACGTCTTTAATATTTCTTTACGGACTGTTTCTTTCAAGTAATTGAATGTTCTAACTGTATTTTTATAAGTAATTAAAAATGAAGAACCAAAGGTAATATTTAAGAATGACCATCAAATAACCTGTCTTTTGATAGGAATTGAATAAAGGAAAAATGAGAAATGCATAACTAACCATTACCCTAGCAATTCAATGCCTAAGAAAGTAGACGTCCCATCTATATCTCCAACTTATATCTTTAACTTGCTAACTCTTTAGTAATACTTTGATAGAGCTCATTTGACAATGAATTCTTATGTATTCATTTCTATGTATTTTAATGCACACTAACAGGCCCTTAGAACAACCTCCGTTAATGAATTCATAAAAATTCAGTGAAAAACTAGCAAACGGACCTTCCAAAGTACCAACCAAGATTTGAAGCAAAATTTTCAAAACTCTTCAAAAAGCTAATAGTTCTGTCTCAATTGGAACAATTTTGGTGGAGCTTTTCACAGTAACAGATTACTTGGATCAAATACCACGAATTGGTAGAACTTTTAGATACATCAATTCTTTTAACGCCAGTCATGAAAATTAGTCTAAAAATGGCCAAGAAGGCCATTGATTCTTTATTACAGCGGACTGAGGCCTAGCTGCATTGTTACAAATTGTAACATCACGTCCATTCTTTTTTTTTCTTTTTCTTTTTTTTTTCACTTCAAAACATCGTCTCCAAATTATCTCCCAGTTCGATTGATGATGCTTTTATCGACCAGGATCTTAACAATGGATTTTAGCTAAATGGCAACTTTTATTACATCTAAAATATGTTTACTTCTTAAGCCACCAGTAATATTTTCCTACGGACGTCGACGTGCCAGAGGATTTGAATGTTAAATAAACATCCAAAAAGCGGGACCACCCTGATTTTCACTGCACCCATCCATGGGATAGGATCTCCCACAGACCTTGCATTCATATGTCTCAGATGTAGGGTAGCTATCTCCTTTATGAGACAATGTCGAATCCATCATTGCTGACACTCGTGGCTGATTTGTTTTTTGTGATTCAGAAACACAGCCAACATTCGTTTTTTCCTTTCCTAAATGGACTTTTCTTCCAATTCTTGTTTTCAAGTGTCGGTTCTTCCTGCGTTCAATTATGCTGTCATCATCCTAGAGAAACCTTATCCTAGTAAGAATTTAAGGTGTGTTTGTGTGGGAAGAGACCAAATTTTAGATAAAGGAAGATAGATGATGTTCAAGAGTAGCGACATACGGGCCTGATTTTGCTTTTGTGAGGTAGGCCCCACAAATCAGGTATTTAGATTCTGCAGAATACTGATCATCCACTCTGTAATTTAGCTATAACATAAGTGGAAAACTATAACTCCCTCACAATTGATATCTCGCCCCTATTTGGTGAATTTACTTCACCAATAAAGTAAAGTGAATGATCAATTCAAGAGAGAATAATAATTAAGGGGTCATATCATAGAGTACTAAATGATATATAAAAAAGAAATTTATGGATTTGTGTTATTTAGTGTCGGAGCTTTTTGCCTTTTTATTTTATAAAAAGAAGGGGATTTTTTGTCATTTAGTGACATGAGAAAAGTTACTCTTTTACTTTCTTTTCATTTAAAAAAGAATTGATATTTAAAATTGTGTACTTTCGATTTCATCATCTCTTCTTTTATTCCCTCTTGACTTGACCATTCAATTAACTTCACTTCACTGGTAAAATAAATTTATCAAGTAGATACCAAGCCTATTTGTTTCATATAATCAAATTCTAAGACTTCAGAATATGTAGTTATAATTAAATGAATAATCAAAGGTAAGTATTCAAAATAGGGCATCAACAACCTTCCTTTTAATGACAATTGAATTAAGGGAAGATAAGAAATAAACACCCAGCCATCACTTGAGTAATCTAAATCCTAGGCATCCATATTACTACCCTACATGCTTCACCCCACACTTCTTCTATGATCATAGGTAGAGCTGATTTGGCCATAAATTCCATGCAAACAAACAAACACATGGTGTTAAAAGAGAAAAAATAAAATGAAACAAAATGGTCATAGGAAACATCATTGATCACCCTAAGCTAGAGAATACTTTTTTTTCCCATCATTCTGACAAGAAAGAAAAAGGGAAATTTCCCATTCATCAGACCATTGATATTCTCTTCCCTCAAATACCTAAAATTACATAAGAAGGAACATTTACAAGTTCTTGCAGTAGCTCAGAATCTGATTTGTCAACTATAAACATAAGGAACACAACAACTTACCAAAAATGCTTGAAATAAAGAAAAGTGCCCAAGAATTTATCTCATTGAATGCAATTAAAAACTTGATGACAAGTGTTTAGTCAGATTCTCAACTGAACTGTCTGAAAATGAACATCTGCGATGCTTTTTGGGACCAGGAAACAACCAATTCATTTAGGGTGATGGCAATATATAAATACATAAAAGATTTACTATCATATCTGTATCCAAATTAGAAATCGAAGTAGCATTTAAAGACATAATTCAACATAGAGAAGATCTATCCAACTAAGGAGGCACAACACAATTGCTTGATAAAAGATTATATTCTTTACTAAGTCTTGACCAAGATCTCACAAAACCCTAATTCACATTTCCTTACAATTAGGTTTTTTCCTTTTCCTTCTCATTTCTCTTCCACTCCCCAAGTTACATTTACAGTAAACCTTATGGTCCACGGAAGACCCTTCGAGGATTCACCTTCACCGGAATTATTCTGATTCTTCTTGCAACCCGAACAAAATCCCTGCATATTAAGAATAATTGACATGAATTTAGATCGATACAGCATAACACAACAAGAACAAAATATGTAGATTAACAATCCCAACTAAATCATAACATTTTTACCAAAAAAAATATATCATAACATTTACACAAATCCCAAACATGCATTATTAGATAGTAAAGTGGTTTCTTGATTTAGTCCTTCAATTTACAGTCTACATCTTATTTATTGAAAACTTGTTTTAGTCCTTCAATTTACAGTCTTTAACTGTTAAAAAAATGTACGGTGTAGATGATGGTGATGATCATGATCATGATCATGAAATGCTGTTGTGAGATATCATACATACTTCCAATGGAGGTCGCCGGCGAGGAGGAGATCACCCTCCATATCCTCATAAGCAATCAGATGGCCGGGAACGGCGTTGGAGAGGCAGAGGTCGGACTCCGGCGACACCCCAGCATCGCCGTTGACGTCTACGAACATCTGACGCAGCGCCCGGGCGAGACTCTGGTAACTGGAATGCTTGTGGAGGTGGATGCGCTGGCAGATGGACCGGCCGTCGAACACAACTGTCACCGGCGGGATTACGGCCGACATCGCCTTATCTTCGACCCCGAAGAAATCGAGGACGTTCCGACGAGAGATGGGGAGGGATGGAGATGGATGGACGGCTGGGATTGCACCAAGCATCCTTGGGTAGAAGTTGGTAGAGCTGGAGCTTGTATTGAAGGCTTCTTGGTGGGAGTTGAAGCTGTTCATGGTGAGCTGTCTTTGTTGTTTCAGTCTCTTTTCTTCTTTTTCTTCCAAAAGTAGATGAAGATCAAAGAGTAACTCCTTTCCTTCCTTTCGGTCTAATTGTATGAGCACAAATGTCGGAAGAGTCAGCTGCTGCTCTGCAACTGCCCTTACCTCGTGCTTTCGTTTTAGTCCTTTAATGCCATTAATGTCATTGATTGCCTTTGGTCAGAGATGATAGAAGCATCATATCCTGTATGCACAGAGAGAGAGAGAGAGAGAGAGAGAGAGGAGGGGTTGAAAAAGAAAAGGCCAAAGATACAAGATTTAGAGAGGGATTGAGATGGGTCAGTCAGTGTCTATTTAACAATCAAATTCCGGTAGAGAGAGAGAGAGAGAGAGAGAGAGAGAGAGAGAGAGAGGAGATGCTTAATCAGCTGCACAATCAAGGTCTATAAAGAGAGAGCAGGCACCCACCAAACAAGATAATCAGACTCAAAGAAGAAGTATTTATTTTAGGTATGAGAAAGAGACAAGGTATTGATTTTAAAGGCACTCAATCAGCAATTCGGACATAATCTCAGGTACCCAGATGAAAAGTGAGAGGGAGAGAAAAACTTCAAAAAAAAAAAAAAAAAAAAAACTCTAAACACTTACTACAGAGACAGACCCAGAAAAGCAAAAGAAACAGATCCAAATGCAGCCAGTGAGAAGAAGTAGAAGAAGAAGGACGCTTGTGCTGTGGAAGGGGCTTACCCACATCTACATATAGGTTGTAGAGAGGGAGAAGGGGAAGGCAAGACAGAAAGAGAAAGGATGTTTGCTTGCAAGTGAAAAAGAGGGGATGTGTTTTTCTTCAACTTTGTTTTAATAATTTTTTTGGGAGTGAGGGTACAGATGCGTAAGTTAAAAGTAAGGTGGGGTTTTCTTTACTTTGTTTCCTTGTAGTCTGAGACGACCGCGCTGCGGTCGCCGAACGGCTCGGGCTTTGACCTTCCTATGTGGTCGGGCCGTGGGCCACCCACCCACCCTCCTTCTTTACTTCTGTCTTCTTCAATAGAAATATGGTAAAATCAATATAATTATAGATATAGGAATTCTCTTAAACACCCCACTTTAAAAATGCTCCTTCTTCCATCTTTTCTTCTTCTTTTTTGCCATGGAGCCCTTCTCGAGGGGTTATGGAGCAAACGGTTAACGGTGATCTTATGGAGTCGGAATTTTACATATACGTAAGTTTCATATACATCTTTCAATTCAGTGGGCATCCATAATAATCATGAAACCCAGTGGGTCAAAATAGAATGGCCATGTTTTTTCCAAAAAATGCTTGGGCACTGTCTAGAGCTGCCCATATACATGCATACGCGTGTACCTCTACTTCAATTAGTGTAAGCCCCATTTACGCGATTCATAGTCCACAAGGGTGCCTATTTTTTATAAAGTATGAGTCATTCATAGTCGCCCGCTCACAGATGGTCAATCTCTCAAGCTTAATTGATTTGATCTAATCAAAACTTTATTATATTATAAAACTAAATGCGTCTGAGAAATTATAAAGTCAAAAAATAAAACATTAAAATCATCTGATTTGGGTGGTGTTTGTTGTACCTCTTCTTCACATACAACTTCCCTTCATATATCGCATTTCTCCTAACTAAGTTCAAGGAAGGAGATGCACTCAAATTGGCAGTACAAACATAGATTAAGGATGTCAAACGGGTCAACACGGCATGTCACGGCCCAACACAACAATCAACGGCCCGTCCCATGGCCCGTTTGTCATCCCTACAATACAGTTATGGAGTCTAGGTCTTTTATTGCAATTGTTGTACGGTCATCATGAGTGAACTATTCATGGTGCAACACGTGGTACATAAAATCGGTTTTGTCTCCACGTGCCATACCATGAATGGTCCACTCCATGTGAGTGTATAGCAATTGCGATAAAGGATCCGGAATCATACATATGTACATATGTACTGGAGTCCAAATCCCCTCGAGAGTTTTTCCCGCAATGACTGTAAGTGGAACAATCAAGGCCTGCCACGACACTGCGGGTAGTCTACCATGCATTTAGCAGAAACTGCCCACGATGACGTGGCAGACTATGGTTGATCCACTCACGGTCACCATAGGACAAACCCTCATATGATCCCGATTCTGCATACGGATGCTGCATTATTTTAGAAACTTTCAAATGTAGGACTCATGGTCGAGTGATCCTGACCATTTACTTGGGTGGCCCCACCCTGCTCAAAGAGTTCACTAGAGACTGCCAGAGGAACTAAGAAAGCACTTTTTAAAAGGTGCACCCAAGAACACGACTTTCAATTTGATCACATGTTGTGATTTAATCCTTTCCCTTTTACAATTCTTCAGTCAGACGACCTTCTTGAGTGACATGACCTAGGCCCACAAGGATCATTGCCGACTTGTTTAGTCCTTCCTTTGTGACACCCAAATCGAAAGGCAAACAATCTCAAATACATATGTATGCACGTAGGTAAATAAAGAAATACATATGTACGTACATAGGGATACAACAGATGAATTATCAAAAGAGATTTTCAATATGGGACCCGACCAATGGTGACTAGGGGTGTTGGGCCGAGCTGGGACGGTCTAAGGCATATCCAGGCCCAGACCGGCTTTAGAAATAGTGGCCCAAGCCCGACAAGGGCAATAAAAGTTAGGCCCTAGCCCTCCCATCGTCCCATTTAATCAATCGGGCCCTGCCGAACCGGGCTTTCATCACTTTTGTGGGAATTAGATCACTAAATAAATTAAATTACATGCATTTCTTACACAAGCTGGGTCGAGCCAGGCTATGGTTTTACTATCACTTAATCCAAACCCGGCCCAATTATTAATCAGGCCCTAATTACATATTCAAGCCCGGACCAAAGCGGGCTAGGCCCGGATCAGGCTTGGGCTGGCCCAGCCCATGAGCACCCCTAATGGTGAGAATATTCCAAAGAACGTTTGATTTATTATGAGAACTTAAAGTTGAGCCCATCTTAGATTTCTTTTTTAGATTAGATTTGAACTTTGTTGCTCTATTGTGATCATTTGATTAAATTTTCTATTATAAATGTGATTAGATTTTCTATTTTGAATCGTTATATTCTTATAAATAGCTATTGATTTTCTTCATAAGAGGATCACATGCTTAAGTAGTTACCTGAGTTACCCATCATCTACAGTGTGTTTTCTAGTGACTATGAAGGGGAAGATCTTGACCATTCAACAATTGATCCTGCTCTTTATGTTCAACATCTTAGGTTAATGTTCCCTAGTTTTACTATCATAACTAGGGGTATTTGGTCAAAGGCTTGAAGTTTTACTCTACCAATTTTCTAACCTGTCGTCCATTGGTACGAGCACCATCCGCGAGGACTTTCTTTTACTAGCATGTGAGATCCCCTGGGATCAATCCAAAAACCCCTCCCATTAATGGGCACCCACCCGCCTTTACTTTTAAAACTATTGAAGTTAGAAAACATGTATAAGGGGACATTCATGTGCATTCATCCCTCACTATATGGTGAGAGACAAACTTGATAGGGCCCATTTGGGGCACCACTAATCATAGACTTTGGGGGAATAAAAAGAGACATTTTTTATGAGATTATATATCAAGTTTGGGGTTAATCCCATGCTGGTGTTCCCTTGTTCCATGGCCCACGAATTTAACAACTTTATATTAAATAAGAAAAATAAGACACTCAATCTAACGGCTCACTCCATTTGGATCAGTGAAAACTCAATGGATCTAGTGTAATTCAAGGGATTCTACGTGTGTAGATGGTTTGACTGGATCATCAAGTCGGCCCCACTATGTTGCCTTCACCGTAATATGGTGGGGGATAGATGCATATAATTATTTTCTATATATACAAGGATAAATCACTACTTCCCCATATTTGGCTTGGCCAAGTGGGCCCCACAAAAGAGTTATTATAAGTGGTGCTCAAGGATGGTGCTCGGGCAAGGGTGGCCCCATGGAAGATCCTTTTTTATGTACATTAGCTCTTTCCATAGCATATGGTTCTTCGTTCACCAGCTCATGGCATTCATGGTCTTGAAGGCCTCTACCCACTAGTACAAACATCAAACCAGAGTATGCTTTCCCTAAATCTCGCGCTGCATAATAACTAAAAGGGTTTTGAGATATTTGTTCTCTTTAAATCTAATTTGCCCAATTTCATTATCGGAATTCAATTAATGTCACCAAAGTCAATTGATTTTGGTAAACATTATGTTTTTAACTTTCTTTCGCACATCCCATGATATCTTGGGATTTTCTAGTTTATGTATCATACACTTTCTGCAACTTGCAAGTGAATTCATTCTTTATCAAACACGAAAAATGACATTGTGGAAAGTAAAGACACACCTAACCGCCATTTTTCAAGTTTTATTATTCGAAGTTTTTTCCCTCATATGCTACATAAAAGTCATGATATCATGGAATTTATCAATTTTGTGACATACACTGATCCTATGATATTACAAGAACATGACAAAAAAGTTTTAAAAAAAATATTGACCTGACTCAACCAACTAAGACAACATAATCTGAATTTTGGTTATGAAATTGAGAAACTAGTTTTAAAGAGGACTAATTTAAATGTCAAAACCCCTTAAATAAACTCATGTATACATACTTTTGGCATGTAACTACGAAGACGTACATTTCCTCTAGTTTAAAGTTTCTGCATGAGGAGACTACAGCTCAGGATCCAACATCTTGATATCTATTCTGTGACACTCTCTATGGTGGTTTCACAGAATATCTAACGATAAGATCCTAGCCCCAATATGTAGTGATCCGTGTTGCATGGCCCACCCCAGTTGGGAACATACATTTTAATTGTAACTGATCCATAAGTCTTACAAACTTTTACCAAAAAAAAAAAAAAAAAAGTCTTACAAACAGAAAAATAGGAATGCTGTGTGTGATTCAGGGAAGGGAGAGGGAATAATGAAGTCTTGAACCTAGAAAAACTAACACAAAATGGTCCCAGATTTCAAGTGTGTGTTCATGAATAAGAGAGAGAGAGAGAGAGAGAGAGAGAGAGAGAGAGGATGTTTCACCTAATTCATAACTTAACACTACCTACCATGTGTTTGCTCCAGATTAGTGAAACAAGATAGACCCATAAGAAGACATAAGATTTTAAAAGGCAGGTTTTGTACATTTAAGAGACAAAATTACTCCACTTTCAACCTCCATTATAATCAAGTAACTTTTGGTGAAAACTTATTAAAGTAAGATTATCTTGGAATTGACATTTACCAACCCTTCTACTGTATGCCATGCACTCTCTTTCTTTTTGCCTTTCCATGCATTGATTAAAACATTAAAACAAGCAAATACCCAACTCACAACCGTCAAGAACACAACACCTAGTGTAGGTGAGCCTCCAAATAGAACAACCCTAATTCCTAAATTCTAAATTTATGGTCCTCAAGTTTACTAAATTTGTATCATTGTTATTTTGATGAGTTGACATAAGAGTAATGCCCTAGATCTTTTCTTTTTCTTTTTTTTTGTGATTTAATAAACTAAATTGAATGGTTAAAAACTCTTTGATTAGAATTCTTTCTTCCATGGACCATCCTCTATGGATCGAATGATATATGGCCCAAAGTGTTAAGGATAAGGAGGAAGCATCTTATGCCTTTTGTCAATATGGTTCTCACAGCAGCTTCAAACTGATTTACTAATATGTAGGCTGGAGCTAATTTTTTCTTTATTAGATCCGCTCATATTATACATTTAAAGAGTGGATATGGACTGTATATATTTCACTCCATTTAAAGCCTACGCATCATCAGGTTTATCATATTTCATTGCATATCATTTCAACAGTGCATATCATGTGAGTGGGGTGAAATTTGAGCCATTTATTAAAAGTAGGAATGCATATAATATGAGTGGGATATCACAAAGGTGAGATGCACACAAATCAAATGAGAGAGAGAGAGAGAGAGAGAGAGAGAGAGAGAGATTTTCATGGATTTCAGCCAAGAGACAAGGCTCTATTACTGTAAATCAGAAAAGAAGATTAAATCTGAAGTCTATGTAGGGCTGAGAAAAAATCTAGCATATGTCAATGACAGATCAGTTCATGGGTGTAATTGAAAATAACAGTTCATATAATCTTAATGCGATTTAGATTGACTGTACTTCTTCGTTTGCTTATATTATTTGAGCTTATATTGTACTTTATATAATTAATTATTGAGAGAGACTCTCATGTTACTCGTACACACATGACAAATGTTTGTCTATTGAGTCATTTAATATACAGTAGACGAGGAAAACAAGTGGCCAGCCCATATCTCCAGAACGTGGGCCTCATTGTTTGAAGTATAAAGCAAAGATACCTCCATTGAACAAACCTACCATTTAGGAATTTTCACCAAATATTAATGGAGGACGGCATACTTTTTTATTTTTCATGATACCCGTTGGAAAGGGCTGGGACCTAAGAACGAGCCCGCATACACAAGGGAAGGAGGCCCGCAAAAGTGGAGAGAAATCTCACACAAGTGGGAAACGAGTCTGCACAAGCGGGAAGAGGTGACGTACTCTGGGCTCGAACTCCTTGCAGTTAGGTAAGAACTAACGCTCCTTACCACTCGGGTATGGAGCCGCTCTTGAAGACACAGTATACTTGAACGGTCTCATCATGGATAACCATAAGATGAAAATTGGGCCCAATCACATTATCCTATTCTTTGATTTGCTGGTCTTAATTTTAAGAGTCTTTTTAGCTATAATTTTCTTTTCCTTTCTCAGATTTAATCCAATAGTGACCATAGGTTCATTGAGTTTCCAATTGGAGCTTGTTCTCAGATCATATAGGGGATCGATATCTTTTTCCTATATGGTGGGGGTTGAATATTAGTGAGTGTGAAGGAGGCATATTGACTAGGGTGGGCCCAAGTGAGTCCATTAGAACCGGACCAAGGAGAGAATTTCTCTCCCAGCCATTTCATGTTATTTGTTGAACTTGGACATGTGGCTTTCATTGTTAGACCATCCATTTTAATTGACAACTTTGGAAGGCTAACAATATTGTCATGTTGGGCTTAGTTACCACCCACCACTCGTGGGCTGCCCATGATGGTGGGCCCCACATGGGCTGCCCATATTGGCCCATGGCCAGCCCTACCAGGCCCATTTTGACCTATGGTGAAGCCAGTTTTCACCATTTTGAACCGATTTCCTTCATGTGGAACAAGTCATACCTTCATGTCAAACCATTTTCACCAAGCTGGCCAAGTCAAAACTCTCATTACAAGCCACATTCAACATGTGGCTTGATTCATAATTTGGGTAGGATGCGAAAATTTTACTCCTGCAGATTCGGATCAGATGACTATATGCACTTTGTTGTACTGCAAAATGAAAATTGCTAACTTTTCGAAAATTTCCCTTCATATAACTCAATTGTGTTGCCTTACTCGTGGATAAGTTGGATCTTAATTATCACAATAATCATAGTAATACTAACCATATGGTTAGTTGTGTTATTCACTTCTCTCTGGTTATAAATTGGGAGATGGAATCGCGACCTCTGGCTCGATTCAAACCTTATATACTTTTCAATAGAAGTGATGTTGTAGATCGAACAATATTTTTCCATCGTGAAATTTGGACATGTTGTCATTGGACTATTTTAGGAAAGTAAGTGATTATATTAATGACAAATGGGCCCAGGATTATTTTAGGAAAGTAAATCATTATATTAATGAAAAATGGGCCCAGCCACCCAGGCCCAGCACGTTGACCTGCCGGACCGAGGGAGCCAGTCGTATGGTCAGACACAGCACTGCCGGTTGGGCCCTCCAGGTTGTTTACTTTCAACCCATAGTCCAGGCTCATCAATGGTTTTTTATGATAATCCAGTAAAGAGCCCATGCACATAAAGAAAGGCAGCCCACACAAGGGAAACGAAAGGAAGGCCCATCGATGCTTTTCCGACCCCCTTTCACTTCTTTTCTCTTCTACTTCTCTCTACTTCTGCCCTCTTTGTTATTCCCACTGTTACATCTAGACTGGTTTGTCATCATTGGACTTTACAAGGACTACCAGCCTGTCCACGAAGCAGAGACCAAAGAGGTCTTTTCAGTCTTCATATTTTTTCCAATCGTAACCTATAAGCACAACCTGCCCCGACCGGTCCTCTCTCTTTACTGTGCATAAACTTTCCCTACAGGTCTATTGCCCACCTATGCAGTAGACTCAACAGCCAACGCCCATTATACGATTGTGATAGAATTCTAGTTGGCTAATTCTTTTAGTTTGAGCAAAACTCAAGTTGTGATTGAGTTTTATTTTTTATTTCTTTGAGAAATGAACTGAGAAGAAACCTTTTGACGGTAGAAGACGACTTCTGAACACATTAGATAAGACTTGAAGACTTATGGATGTTTTTGAAGACATTTAAAGAGTCCAACTTGGAGCTACAATTTGCGCCACCAAGCTCCTCTCAGAATACAAGCTCGCTATAACGAGCCAAGAATCTGGCTTAGGGCAGAACATCTGCTCGCTATAGGGAATTCTACCAAGTCTGGACTTTGTTTGTGATGTTTGGATTCAAACTCTTTTCTAAGAGTCCTATTGCAATTCCAAAAGCCTAGTACACGAATCTTGGGTTATTTATAGACCCCTTGCAGCCACAAAAGAATTTACTCGAGCTATCTAACTCTCTCAAGCATACAGCATTCATTTAGAGAGACTGTGAGCATATCTTGCAAGGGAGACTAGGCGCTGAAGATGTTTTTTTTTTCTTCTTCTTCTTTCAAGCACCTTGGACGGCATTCAAGGTGGGTTTCCAGCTAGCACATGAAAGGTGAACGGCAGGTCGTCAGCAAGTTCTTCAAAGTCCTTTAGGTTGAGTTTCATCTTTGTCAAAGGTCTAGTGAGTTCACTTGTAATTTTCAATTCATAGTGCTTTACTTTTAGGTGTTTTCTACCACCTGTAGTTTTTTTCCGAATAAAGTTTTCTACGTAAAAATCTTATGTCTCCTCTCTTTAGTGGTGATTGATTTTTATTTGGACTCAGGTTAATTGGTTAGATTAATTAATTGGAATTGAAATTTATATTATCATCTGAGAAATTACCTCAGTATTAAGGCTTAAATAGAAGATTGATTTAGGGTTACTCAAACCTTCATATGACACATTGGGTTTTTGGAAACAACAATTAACAGCAAGGCCGGACAGCTCAACTCCCATGATGCATACCCATTTGGCTATTTTGTCAAAATTGTGTTTGACTTAGAAAACTATGTTACAGTAGAGACTCGATAGAGTAGCAAATTAGGTGGGAAAGGGAACTTGAAAAGAGAGAAAAGCCCACAGGCCAGCCCGGCCAGTCCGCATGACGCTACGCAACACGACACAACTAGTGGCCGTGCCTCAAGGACGTGCTGGGCTGACCCTCAGCCAACCTAGGCCTGGCACGACATGACCTGAAGAACTGCACAGGCCGGCATGGTTAGGCCTGGAAAAAACTGTGCCTTGCTGGCCCAGAACAGCCCAGTTTTCATCTCTAATCCAAAGTAGAATATCAATGTAAGTCAAGTTAGAAAAAATGCTATATAATCGTTGAGTGTCATTTCCATAAAAGTGCAATTTTATAAGATGAGTCAGAAATGCTATATAATCGGTTAGTGTCATTTCCATTAAAGTGCAATTTTATAAGATGAGTTAGAAAAATGCTATATAATCCGTAGTGTCATTTCCATAAAAGTGCAAATTTTTAAGTTGATAGATAAGAATGCAAGCAGCATCGTTGAAGATAAGAGAAAATGAAAAAGTAATAATAAAAGACCTTTTGAAATAGTTTGGACATGTAAGGAAAAGCAACTCATATCTGATGTATTAAAGGATAAGAAATTCAAAAAAGAAGAATGAAAACCAATAAAGACTTCGAATGAGATTTTAAGAAAAATAAAATGAATTTTGGAGCATTCTAGGAATTGCCCGAGGTTTGACGTCACCTCTTCCCGTTTGTGTGAGCCTCCTTCTCACTTGAGTGGGCTACCTTCCCATGTGTATGCGGAGGACGCCAAAAAAAAAGTGAAAAACGTAAAATGCATAAATCCAACTCCAAATTATTTCTCATCAATGTGTAGCTCAATGGTAAGACACCTCTCCTCCACGCAAACAATTAAGAATCGATTTTTTTTTTGTTGTAGTGCTAAAGGTAAGAGGCTACAGTAGCATATATGTTGATGTCTGAATACATCCAAATAACTGTAATGAGGCTTCTACAATGATGATATGGTACATATGCAGGAGACCCTAACCATTGATCTTGAGATTCCTAAGATGGATAGGCTAAATAGTCAGTATTCACATTGATCAGACAATTCTGATAAAACTATAAAAGTCAATGAAACCTTACTTGACTCTTATCTTGATCATTCAATATAGTTTTAAACCATTGAAGGGGTCCAAATATCCATGATGTATGGGTTATTGGGTATTTGGGTTTACATGCTTGAAATATGTAATTATCCTTATTTTCACTTAATCAAATACACTATCAATAGAAAGGGGTCCACATTTGGCACATCAATTAGATCAAATAAATAAACAAGTTGTAGGTATCTTCTGTTAATTGACAAATTAAGAGCCTTTCTCTCGGATCCTGTGAGTGTTGTCATGTCCCTCTGCGGGTATCATTTTTTAAGGTTAATGGACTGCTGTGGCCCACCTGATGATTGGAAAGATCTTAGCTGATTGGATGATGGACCCCAATTACTTGAATAAGGCCCTGTTTTAAGAAATATTTTATTATGGAACATAATATTTGCCTAAATGCCTATTTTGGGTATGGATACTTTATAGGAGTGCAAATGGGTCGGGCAGGCCCCAACCCCATTTGGGCCGGGTTCTGGCCTTGGGTTGTATTGCGCACGCCGGGTCTTATTTAGAATTTGGATTGCATGTTTAATATTCCGACGGATTTGGGTAAAGTGACAAAAAGCCCGAAGCCCGGTCTGGCCCACCCAAGCAAGTAGTTCAATGACTTATTTGTAAAAACAAGTGATAGAAAGGCCCAGCCTGCTGCCCAACTGACGATTGGGGGTGGGCTGGTCTCGAACCAGGAACTTAAGGGCTATGTAAAGCTTGGGCCGGATGTGAACCTATTTTCTGAAACTGGTCCGAGCCGGGAGCTTACAGGCTATGTCAAGCTCAGTAGCCCGGGCCATGGATGCCCCCCCTAGTGTTTACTGTAACCCCAACCCTGACTATAACTGGGTCAACTCAGCCAGGGGTACTGGGCCTCATTTACACCCTATGACCAAGTACCAACCAAGAAGAACATGGGTTACACCAAAGGATGTAAACTGGGTCAGGTTTTTAGTCCGGTTCACAAGAAGTCAAACCTAAGGCTGATTAAGTTTTTATGACGCTCATGATTAGATCAATTGCTGGACCTTATCCTAACCCAATTTCATTCGAAAAGGGTGCTGAGTTGAAATCCCATTCTAAGGATTCTTGTGGTTCTGAAGGATCCAACTGCATGAGAACTAGGAATGGGGAGGTCTTCCCTTTTCTGCAAGACTCTTTGGTCTTAAGAATGTTGGTTTTAAGAATGAGTGATTGAGCAATTTGAATAAGTCAAATATTCTAATATAAAGAGGTGAGGAGGGAAGGAAATAAGACGGATATATAGATGAGACCTTTTCCTAATATTGAATTAAGTTACAAAGGTTATGGCCAGATGTAGATTTCCTATCTTCTTTTGATTCAATTTATGTTTATGAAGAAAACCGAAGAGTTGATTATTGTTAAGATTAGAGGCTCAATTAGAAATCTAATGAACTTATATCCAATTTTTAAAGGTTGGGCCCTCTCAATTGACTCTGACATTATAAAGTTAGACTGGCTAGAGTAAATGCACTATTGATCATTTCTCTCAAGCACACTAAATAAGGCCCTCCCTGAGATTTTTCCTTTTTGTTAATATTTACTGATATTTATGAAATAAAAGCAGCTTCTCACTTTGGAGTATATCATTTTCCCATCTCTTCCTATCAAAATCCACATCCACTATTCTTGAGTTTGGATATCATTGGGATGCTACACTACACCTTTCAAAAGTTTATCATTGCTTAAGAAGCACTTCTAATGTTAAGCAAATACCTTTTTTATGCTACTTGGGTGAACTGCTAATTGGAAGAAACTAAAATGAGGAGAGAATTCATGTTTTGGTTGAATTGTATGGTTCGTCTCAATTCGTTTATTTCCCTAAATGATCATGTAAGATTAAAACGTTGTCATATTCCATATTTATTGTTGCTATTTGTGCTTTCTTGCTATACTATTTTCCATTAAATTCTAATACACGGATTATTTATCTTTTTGAAGAACAGTTGCCTCCTTTCAAGTAATTTGACTTTGTAATGTTTATGACAAGCTACTCTATTGAATCACATTTTAACTTCTCAACATGGAAAATGAGTTGCTCTTATATATGTAAAATGAGGTATGTAAACTTGCTATATTGAGCAAAATGCTTGCCTCCTAAAAGTCCAATTTCCAGACTCTGTTAGAATTAAATTGGTTCATATTAATAGGTTATTTAGAGATTTCCCTTTTCCCCTTTGAGTATTTCATATAAACCTGACAACTCTTGTTGATTTGTTTATGCTTATTGTTTACTTGTGTGGAGTGGTCTTGAGTGAAATACTGATCTATTATCATTGCATCAGTCAAGATTTATTGGCATAAAAAATATCAAGATTCTATTGGGCACAACACCCTTGTTGGGGGTAATGATTAAATAGGCATAAACCCAAGAATACATTGGGCCCACTTATACATAGACGGGCCTAATTTCAGTTAGACATAAGACCTACCTCAGATTTTTGGAAACCTCGGCTTATATCACACCTTTGATTCCTATTGATCTCAACTCATAAAGGCCTTACATCATTATTCCATGCAAATAGGTTAGGTGATGGTTCACTATCATTACCTTTTCAAAAACCAATATCCGAAGCACTAATTGGGCTCTAGTTGGTGAGGAGAACAAAATTATGGAGGAATTCATATACAAAAGCAGATTAAGTCTTCATCATGCGGCCAAGCGTGATTCCTAGTTTCAGCCCATATCCCCACATTCCTTTCTATTATTTTTTATTTTGTATAAAATGAGGGAATGAATGTTATATTTTGTAAAACTTTTTTATGTGAATGAAAATATGAAATTACATATTCTTTCATCCCCTTCTAAATTTCTGTATTTAGGAGATTGTGTTCATTTTCATTCTCAACATTTACAACATTTACATTCCTTTAAGGGAGAACTTCAAAATAGGGCTCAAGTTTTTCCCACTTTTCAAATCAGGATAAAAATATCTTTATATTTCAAAAAAGAGCTTAAGTTTTCTAATTACATTTCAAATTAGGACATCCGGCCATAATATGAATTTTCCGGCAAGTTTTCTTTCCGTGTTCTCTAAAATGTGAAAGTCCTCTTTATCTATCTACTAGAATAGATGCTAGTCTAATAATCAATACAATATAAACAAAACAATGCAAATTAGCAAATAAATCTACCAGACACACACCACAAGAAGGCAGGCGCAATGTTTTACGTGAAAACCCTATATGGGGAGAAAAACCACGATCTAAAATCAAACACTATTGAGCGATTACAAGATATACTCACAGCTCCTTTGCTACTTATTCTGTCTACCTAAGGATTACAGTTGTTTTTACACAACTTCTCATGTTGCCACGACTTCCCCGCCACGCACCACTCCTTGTACTTGACTCGGCAATACCTTGAGAACCAAGATAATCAAATCTTTTACAAAAAAGTAGAAGCAACAAACCTTCTAAAACAACTCTTCAGTACAAACGCTCAATAATGGCTTCAGAGAACAATGAATCTCTCTTAGGATTTTCTCACCTCAGAACAAAGAGAGAATAACTTCTTATATTCTTAAGCTACACTTAGGGTTGAGAGAAACATCATTTTTCTAGCCCTTAATTCGTGCAAGAGGTTTCTAGTTTTAATCCAATAAGAATAGCAAGTGAAACAAAACTCTAAATAGCAATTTGGCTCACACTGGGATTCTTTTCCAGGTTCGCTATAGCGATCAGGGATCCTCGGCTCCTCGCTATAGTGACCCCTTATTATGTCCCGGACTCCGTGCATGTTCGGTCTTGCGAGCAAAAGCCTCGCTACAGCGAGATTATGTTCTGGAAACTTGTCTTTCTTCGCTCGAAAATACTCCAATCTTCACTCCAAGACTGTCGGTGACACAACCACTATCCATTGTAAAAGAAATATAAAATTACAATTCAATGAACCCAAAGTTTTTTCCAATCCATGAATTAGCCAACACATTAAAATCCTAACAAAACGCCCAAATTGCCCTTGGATCCTTTTCTTTTACCTCCCTAGTTCAAGGTCAACTTTGGTTGGCTCATTTCTAACGAGCTCCGGCATGACTGAATTTTTTTTTTCCAATCTAGTTTGCTGCATGTTGTAGC
Organism: Persea americana; assembly: GCA_029852735.1. NCBI lineage: Eukaryota > Viridiplantae > Streptophyta > Magnoliopsida > Laurales > Lauraceae > Persea > Persea americana. The sequence goes on from CM056812.1 coordinate 5,965,101, forward strand.
AACTTGAATTTTTATTTTTTTTTTCCAACCCCACCCCACCATCCCTTTCCCAATGTTAAGATCCAGGTTTAGGTGTCTCTTAAATCAAGCATATCAGTCTGATCTTACAAAAAAAGCATATGATTCATGATTCTGATCGGTGCTGGAATTATTGTAATTTCTTTATGAATGGCAAAAATGCACTTACAAGTGGCATTCATGATATCAATCTTGAATACAAGCTGTGGTGGCATTCTACTATTTGGGGATGATGACAGGAAAAGAGGAGTGAGGGAATTTTTTGGAAAAAAAAAAAAAAAAACAGAAAAAGGTTGCCGGAAATTCACAAATTTCGCCAGATGTCCTGATTTGAAAGGATGTTCTGATTTGAAATGCAATTGAAAAACTTAAGCCGTATTTTGAAATGTAAATTTTTTTTCCTAATTTAATTTGAAAAGTGGGCAAAACTTGAACCCTATTTTAAGATTTTCCCCTCCTAGAACTTTATTCTCTCTTATATAAAATAAAATAAAATAATGGAACAAAGCCTAAAAAGTAGGAGTGTTTAAGTAATGTGATCATAACTAAAACTTCTTATATATAATCCGCTGTGGTTAGGGTGGCAATGAGATTGATTGGGTTGAGCCATATAATGCTGCAATCTAATTAAATGTTGAATCTGATTATGGCTTTAACGAGCAGAAGAAGACCATAAGTCCATCTTGCTTAGTTAATGTATATAGACTTTTAGGCTGGTTGGTGTTAAACTGTTGGAACAACCCAACCATCCATTTGAGCCTTTAGGCTTGTCCAAGCCCAGATCATTTATCTCTACACCAAACATTAGGCCAAAGTCTCCATGGGCTTAAAAGCTTTTGTTTCAATGTAAAGAAAAGTATGGAAAAGGAAAAAAAAAAAAAAACTCTCTCGTTAAATACTTTATTTAGCAAAAACGTAAATCTATTTTTCGACTAATTTTGAAGAAAAGATTTTGCCTTAACATGGAGAGGAAATAATGCCATTATCTCTAGAGAAATTGTTTCTTTTTATTATAACAATGGGATTTAACTTTTAATAATTAACTTGTATTTACAAAATTATTTTAGGATAATTATTTTAGGCATAAAACTCTCAACGCAAATAAAAAACACAACAACGGAGAATCAAGAAGTGATTGATTCTCCATAGGAGAATCTTCCACTTCTAATTTTCTCCTCATTTACCCACCTAGTAAAGATTCTCCAATGGTTTTTATGGCTTTGTCCTATTGGAGAGTTGTAAATGATTTTTCCCTCTGTAATCTATTCTTTATTGAAAATTGAAAGACACACTTATCTTAAAAAAATAAAAAAAATAAAAAAAACATAATTCAAATATGATTGGTAGCAACAATGTCCAAAACATAGTCCAAGTTGAAAAAAATCAGCAACCAGCTTTCGATACTAATGTAGAGCATAGATGTATTCCCATTTGACTGAATGGTCCATGCACCATGTACCCTATACCAGATCAATTTTCTCAATTCCATTATGTTCACAAACACACAAGACTCAAGGACACCATGTAAAACCTTTTCAAGGGGACATTTTTCTTATTTGAGCCCTAGGAATTCATGGAAAGATGATTTATATTTACAGGGTCAGGTTCGGATTGAGTCGATAACCTGATGAATTATCAATACGGATCTGCACCTGGGCCCCTACCCAAGTTGGGTCTAGGCTACAGAAGCCATACACAAGCCTGATTTAAGTTGAAGGCCTAAATCTAAACATAGACTCAAACGAAGAGCCTGTACCTGGGCCCAAATCAAGGCCCAATTGTTTTGAATACCATTTACTCTATATAGATATATATATATATTTATATATATATATATATATATGGAGATGCTCCTATGAGAGCATCTCTCACCTTACTATGAAAGATAGAGTGGGGGCCATTGCATCCATATGCAATGCCAACGACTTAAATGTGAGGGCTCCCACCCTTATCTCTCATATAAGATAAGAGATATCTCTTATAGGGAGCATCTCCCATATATATATATATATATATATATACACACACACTGTTTAGTAGAAAAGTAAACTGCTCTTAACTAGTTTTTATAAGGAATAAAAAAATGATTTTCGCATTTATAGCAAGGAAAGAATGCCATTTTCTCTAGTGAAATTGATTTTTCATAAGAATTAAATTTTAGCTTTTAATAATTATTTTTAATTTATAAAATGATTTTAAAATAATTATTTCAGTATATATAATTTTCTCCATTCAAATCTAAACACAATGGGGATCACCTTTTTCCGGCTCTAAAAGGCTAGAACAAGCAAGGCTCGATCTGGTTCAGGTCATTTGCAGCTCTAATGGACTGATGGAGCACATCATGGCAAGCAAGCTACTCAATTCATCATCACCTTAAATAATTATGAATTGGTTTTGGATTTAAGGGCGTAAAAGAAATGCCTTGTCCAAGCTTACCGAGACTTCAATTTGGTTTTGATAGAACCATGACTTGTTCATAATCTATAGGTACGTTGGGCCGATGCCTTGTACTACATGTTAACCGAATTGGTCCATTAGGTTAGCTGAAAAGCAAATTTTAGTCCCAAATGTATTTTAATAATTGATCAGGTTTTCTGCTTATGACTCAAGCAAGAGAAAGTAATAAAATCTAGCTTTCAAAGTAAAAAAGAAAGAGGCTTCTCTTTATCCGTAGACACAAGAACAACACCGAACCATGTAAAATCTCGTGTAATTTTTCTTTGTATGTTTGCTTGTGTGGTTGGTGATTGATAGTAGATTTCCACTTCCGTGCACAACGAAGTATGCGGGTATGTTTCGATAATATATATATATTCATATATATATATATATGAAAAATGTTCATATGCATCTTTTCCTCACCATAGGACGAGGGATACTTCTATTTTGAGGTCTTTTCAAGTACAAAAGTGGCTTTTCAAGTAAGTCTTTTCTACTTGAAAAGACCCCAAAATGGAAGTATCCCTCACCTTATGGTGAGGAAAAGATGCATATCATCATTCCCATATATATATATATATATATATATAGGGAGGTGCTCCTATGAGAGGCACTCTCACCAACTTGGTGAGAGATGGGTGGGGGCCCTCACTTCCATACCCACTCTCACCAACTTAAATGCAAGGACCCCCAACTTAAATATGAGGGCCCCCACCCATCTCTCACCAAGTTGGTAAGAGTGCCTCTCATAGGAGCACCTCCCATATCTCTCACCAAGTTGGTGAGAGTGTCTCTCATAGGAGCACCTCCTATATATATATATATATATATGAGCAAGGCTCTCCTAAGCTCAAGCTTATGATAAAATCTCGTAAGCTCATACTTGTAGGGACAACCTTTGGTCAATTCAAATGGACCAAACACATGATCCTTCTAAATTGCATATGTCCACCAATTTTCAGTTAGATCCAATTTTATTGGACCGGTGGATCGACTATGCATCGATCCTAATAGACTATTGATCATTAAACTTTTGGGCCTATATGAAGATGATAGAAATCACGATTGTAGTTGATTTTTTGCAAAGAGGAAAATTCCAGGGAGTCCTTAAAATCCCCCATCCCCCCCCCCATGTGGGTCTCCAAGTGGGCCCCACTACACACTTGAGCTTACCTTATCCTATCCTAAGCTTGAGCTTAGGAGAGCTTGCCTATATATATATGGGGGGTCTTCTTATGCATACTTCCCTCACCGTACACTTCCCCTTTTGGAAATTTTCAAGTACATAAGGGGATTTTCAAATACATAAGGTGAGGTACACTTGTACTTGAAAATCCCCAAAAGGAAAAGTGTCCCTCACCATATGAGGGACATATGCATAAGAAAAACCAACCCCACCCCCCCATTATATACTAGTCGAGCCAAGCTCAAACTCAAACTCAAACCAAGCCTTCTAACGAGTTGAGTCGAGCTGAACACAAAATGAGACAGGTGAATGGAAGAATAAACTCCACCAACATTACGACAGCAGAAGTTGCCATTTCTCGTTTCTCTCTTTCAAATGAAGAAGACAGATTTTGTTGTACACTCTACAACAAGACAGCTAAATGTTAGAAGTGGAGATACTGTCGATGATGTTGGTGAGACACAGGAGTGGACGTCACTCACCACCCTTCAAATGTCCAAGTGGGTTCCACCCCACATTACCTACCATTTTAACTTAGACAGGAGATTCTGTGTAAGTTCGTCTTGGGTTGACTATTCTAACTTCAAGATTGGGTTCGGGATGACATTTTGAACTGAAATAATAAATGGGTCAGGTTGGGCTTGTGCCCTCCTAGGTTACCCATAGTGCTCCAACTAACCCGACTCACCCCTAGCCTCAGGTTTACAATTCTATCTTCCCTCTACTGGCCACTTGTGTACCTTGATTGGGGAAAAGCTGCATAAAGTCTCTTCTTTTCTTTTCTCTTTTTTCATTCAAAGAAAACAATTGACAGAGTGCAATAGTTTGCAAACGATTTTATACAAGTAACGCATGTTAATAGGATGAAATAGGGGAAGGGGATCCTGACTCATCTTCTTGAAGAGTCTGAGTCCCTTGAGATACTATTTCATTCAATCCATATTTGCCAAATGTGTAAAATTTCTTCCTTAATTTTTTTCATTCAAAAAAAGCAATTGAGATAGTGCATTAGCTAGCATAAGATTTTATACTGATGGCAAATGTGAAAATGTGGATTAGATAAAACATAATCTCCCTATTTTGAGAAACCGGGATCTGGACTCATACGGAATGATGAAAGGGTGCAAAGTTTACACTTCATTACTGTGGCAGTGGGACCTATAACCATGTATAGATCGCCTGTAGTTGTATTGAATCCAGATCTCTGTGCCCACTATTGAAATTCAGTCTGCCTAACAACACTGTCTCACTTTGCATTGTATTAGCTACGTACGGCCAAAATTTCAATCAGGTTATCAACTCCATTGCCAGATTGGTAACATCAAATATATGTGTGAATTAGGCCAACTTTTGTTTGAAGTGAAAAGAAAATATATAGTTTCTGATGTGAGGTTTTCAGGGTTTCTTTTTCAATAAAACTATATCACTGTAAAAGAAGACAGAGATTTACATAAAACCACGCGCATTATATAGATAAAATTTCTTCTTTTGCTTTGCAAGTAACCTTCTCTATAAATTTGAAAATATCATTCGACGACCATAAGAATTTTCTCATAAGATCTAAACTAATGGGTTAAGGTTAAGGAAAAAAACCATAAATCTAACTAAATTTAGCTAAGGGCACTGATTTTTTGAATTAACTTAAATTTAATGGATTTTCTCATTATGGCCCCAATGAGATTAGATCTTATAAAGGGAGTTCTTATCCTTTCAAGTCATGATAGAGTAATTTACGGAAAAAATGAAAAAATAAAAAAGGAAAGTCAAGATAGAATAGATTTCTTCAACTGGTCAAATTCGCTATTAATGACCAAGAATTTTTTATATAGAGGTCATTTTTTGTAAAGGTCCATAGGAGAGCTTCTAAGTGCATTCCCTATTTTACTTTTCACACCCTCTTTCTCTCTACGCCAACTTTTGAATTTGAAAGTTTCAAAATTTTCTTCGTACACCCCCTGCAAACTAACTTCACCTCAATCCCCAGCCCCACCCCAGCCACCACCGCCCCCTCCGGCAGCACTACCGGAGATAGGAAGAGTGAGAGAGAGTACGACATGGAGAGGGCGAGAGGGAGACAAGAGGCGGTGAAGGGCAGTGAGAGGGAGAGAAAGACAAGGAGAGGGAGATAAGGGTAGTTTAGGGATTTTCCATGAGGGCAAAATCGTAATAAAAAAATTAAATGGTGGGTGTGCAAAGAAGAATGGGGGCTGCATTTAGAATCTCTAGCTCAATGCCTATTTACAAATTGCAAAAACATGGCCTTGTTACAGATATATTTTCCAAAACAAGACACCTAAATGGAGTAGAAATCAACGGTGAGGCCCACATATTGATTTCTAAAACACTCAAAATAAGCAATCTCTAGGTATATGACTTGTCTTTAAATCTTGAGTCCGAATCAAGTGAGGGAAAACCCCACGATGACCATGAGTGGACCATTTACGATCCGCAACGTCACTGCGGGTAGCCTTCCATGCACGCGGGTTAACTGCCATGCATCCGGGTAAGAGCTGCCCGCAGTAACAGGGCAAACTGTAAGTCACGGTGCGTAATGTGACTCAGAGGATCTCGATTCTTAAATCTGCTGTCAATTCGGATTTGTTTCACCAATTATTTGACTGTTTTAATATAAATATATATATATATATATTAACATAACCTTATGTAATCCATCATCCTGCTTTAATCAAATAGTCAGTGAAATGGTGGAACAAATGCAGATCGACGTGGTTTTTGAGAATGCGGGCCCATTTGATAATTTTACTTGTCAAGTCAAGTTAAGTCAAGTTAAGCATCAAATCAAAAGCACTTTAATTCAAAACTCCCTCTTTCTTTCTTAAAAAAGTCAAAAAGCAACTACCTTTATTCACTAAAAGACAAAAAAACTATATTTTTCAATACAAAAAGTAAAAAATATTTTATCACAAATAACTAAAAATAAAATACCATTATAACCGACTTATATTTTATCCCCTCTTTTGATTTCACTTCACTCCACTTTATTTTAAAAGAAAAATGCCAAACGGGCCCAATAGAGGATGTTTATTGTGCTGTTTGGATTTCAATATATTGTTTAGAGCACAAACAACCAACCAAGGCCTTGGAACCTGTAAAATCAAAGGTCTGAAAGAGTCAATAAGGCCCAGGATTCTCTAAGGCCGGGGCCTTTAGATCTCTCTATTCCATATAAATCCATCAGTGGATCCCGTCATTAAGATCTAAACCACTTACAATCACGGCTTCAGCTTTACAAGATTTTTTTACTTCAACCAGATTTATATCCACTATAACATTCATCATGTAAAACACAAATATTTTAATGAAAGAAACCAAATTTCAAAAATCAGGCGCTCTTCATCTGATGATCCAACGGTGGACATAACTCCGATTGGAGAAATGTTTTACTTGATGATAGTTCAAGGTGGGACATTGATCTTGACCATTTGATCAAGAATGTGGGCCCCACTTACAGATTTATGATAGTGAGCTTAGACAATCACTATGGACCGGCCTCATCGCTAAAAGTAGGCCGTTCTTACCTTCAAAACTCCCTCTCCTTCACGCTACCCTCCAAGAACAAGTGTCCCAAAAACAGCAAATACAGCTGAAAACACCAAAGCATGCATAAATCTCTATCTCTCTCTCTCTCTCTCTCTCTCTCTCTCTCTCTCTCTCTCTCTCATGCCAAATACCATATCCATGGAACACACCTTTCTGATAGCATTCTCTTCCAAAACCCAACATCATCTGAAAACCAATCCACTCACAAGAAAATGAACCAAACCCAAGAACCAAAAGACCCAGTTCATTACAATGAAGATGCCCAAGAATCAGAAGGAGGAGAAGAAGAAGAAGAAGAAGAAGAAGCACTCTCCCTCTGCGATCTTGCCATTGACAAAGGAACAACAGAAAAAGAGGACGACTCCAATGAAGCAAATCGAGACAACCCAGATCAAGATCGCTTCGAATTCTTCAATGATCTCAACACAGAGATGTGCTCTGCAGATGACATCTTCCTCTCTGGGAGGATTCTTCCTTTCAAATCCTCCTCCGTTACGCACGCCCAGCGAAACGAAGATGGTAACTTGGACTTCCTTCACATGAGATCGGGGTCTGTGGACGAAACAAGATGCTCAAGAACGAGATACCACACGCTGGAGAGAGCCTCGAGTTCGAAAGAATCGACAAAGAAGCAGACCCAGATCGTGAACCGGGTCCAGAACGGGAAGCGTGTCGGTATCGGCGAAGTATCGGCAGGGAGGGTTTCGTATCGGCCGAGATGGTGTCTGCTGATATTCGGGTCGATGCGGGGGCCGCCGGTAGAGATGGAGATGAAGGACATCCGGCACCGTCAGATGCGCCGGAATCCTCCTCCGGGATCTCTTTTTCGGGCGTCTGAACGGAGAGAAGGGGCTGTTTCCGGCGGAAAGGAGGCGGAGGGGAAGATTTCTTGGAAACTGTTACGGGCGTTGAGTTGCAAAGGCCATGCAAACTCGGTCGCAACGGATCCATTCCGATGCATACCGCACGTGCGAACCATGTGAATCGCACGTGCCAAAAGTAAGCATCATTTCACGACATTACCCATGTGTAATGGAATCCTCTTGTTGATATTTTTAGAGTGTTTTGAGGATAGTATTGTCACTTGAAAGGAACGTTTGATCTTGTACTTACTAAAAAGAACTTGGTGATGGATAATGATCGTAGGTACCAGAAGTGAAATGTGCTTTATTATTGAATTTGGGTTTCTGATCAGTTTCCTTGTTGATCCATTTGATGGGTTGATTATTGAATGGCTGTGATTATTTGATTTGTATACTGTGGCAATAGGATGTCAGATTGAGTTCATATCACCTTGAGTTCTATAATAAACTCATCTACTCGACGACAACACGCCTGATTCAACTCAACCCGGTTAGATTCCTAGTGGTGTTACTTTGATTGCTTAATTTAATCACCTTCGGGAAGAAAAATGATGGATTATTAAAGAGGTGAGAGGTGAAGGATAATATAAGATATAAAAGTAAACGGGATTTTGACTTCCCTAAAATCTGAATTTATAGGGTGATGGTTTAATTCAATTTCCATTGAGAGGGATGTTATTAGATGGTCGTTTTTTAAATATTCACCTTTGGTTCTTTATTTCTAATCACTAATAGAAACACGAGGTCTTAGAATTCATAGGTATTTGATTACATAAGGGGCCTGTTTGTTTCATTAAATTGAATGCCTAGTATTGTATTTCTGTAAGTGGTTTAGAAGGAAGGGCTAAAAGGTGAACATCTAAATATGACCCTCAAATAACTTTCCCTTTAATGGAAATCAAATTAAGGAAAATGGAAGATGAATACCTAGCCAACGCCTTAGTAATTCAATATATATACATCTCCACGTTTTATCCTTTACCCCCTCCGGTGGAGACCATTTCTTTCATGCCTATTTGTTTGCAAAAAATACATAGGAATTGAATGCATAGGATTAATTCCATTAGTGGTAAAAAATGAATACCTATCTTTCATCCCTCAACTCATATCCTTCACCCCTCTCATTTTTAATAACCCTTCATAAAATCTCATTTAAAAATGAATCTTATATTCAATTCCTATGTAATCTAACACAAACAAACATGATCAAAAGGTGCATTTGTATGAAGATGAAGATGAGATTGCAATTCAGTTATATCATTTTCTAATTGCAAACCAGAAAAAAAAAATCACATTTGAACTGTGTCCTAAATTTGAGTACAATGTTATATAGCGTCATGTCATTGTACGATGAAACTGTTGTCCAACCTAAGTAAATTTGGTTGAGTGCTCCTTTTCTTAAGTAAAACGTAAAATATAATGCAGCAACTTTTTCATGTTAACTACCGTCTTGACCATGGTTAGTTCACATATAATACATGTATTATACATCTGTATCTGTATAGTTTTTCATCAACATGTCCTATATCTTTAAAAAGATGGTTTAATACTTTATTTTGTTCCTGGAACTGTACTATAAGAGTTGTATACACCTAGATGAATGAGACACATATTATATATTCATTTTGTAAACAACTTTTGTATAACTCTAAAAAAAAAAAAAAAAAAATCAAGATACAAGCCACAAACACCCTTGCTGATTTTTCACCAAAAGAACGTTATAAAAGACACTTAAAAGACTCAAAAGGCACACAAGTACACATATAATCAAGCTTTTCAAAGAAACCATATTATATCCGAATTTACACAATTTTACTTTTGGCATTTTACATTGTTCTGGCAAAAAATTCCTCATATTTTCAGTTTTCAATCAAAATTTGCACAAATATATTTTGTGATATGTTTTTGCACAAAAAAAAACGGGAGAGTAGAAACAATTTGCATGCATTACAAAAGGAATTCACAAAAAAATATTGTCTATGTGAAATGTAGTGGCCATTGATTTAATTATAAAAGAATCAAGAGATTTTTGAGAAACATGGACCATTTAAGGTGGGATCCACATAATACTGTCTGAACCAATAAATGGAAACATCATTTTCTTATAAATCAAATTAGATTATTCCTTTTGTTCATAGATTGTGACATGATTAGAATTCGTCTATTTAAGATTTTCATTAACAAGCAACTATTGTCTAAGCCGTAGATACAAATATTAGGGCCTCTATGTGCGCATACGTAGAAATTCATGTCCAAATTAGCTCACTCAAAGATTATTTGAGGTGGTGAGAAGGATATGACATGAGGGGTGAAGGATATCAGGTGGAAATGCATATGTGACCTTTGATTTTTCATTTTTAACCACTTGGAAAAATACAATCCGAACCTGTCAAGTCTTAAAACAAGGGCCCAACTCATACTGCTGGCTTCATTTTTAACCACTTCAAAAATACAATCTGAACCTGGTCAAATCTTAAAACAAGGGCCTCACTCATACTGCTGGTTGGGGTGTGTGTGTGAGAGAGAGAGAGAGAGATGCTGTAGGTGAAGGAAATGGACAACTGGTCTGGCGTTTGGAAGAAGAGCAAAAGAGAGAACTGAACGTTCACGGGAAGTTGGATGGAGACTTGAAAGGTTAGTATTCATGGAGTGGGTTTGGATGGGTCTGTTTTGAGCATTGATTGCCTACCCCAAATTCATAGCTTATTTTTGTGGCACATTATAAAATAACTTGCCCAGAAAAGGAGAGGGTGTTGGATTCCAATCAATTTACAAAATCCAAGCCACCCAAACAGTGGGCCCCATTTTAATTCACATGATCCGGATATCATAACCATTTAATCTTGCCCAATGCCTACAAAGGACCTGGAATGGGATCACTCCATCTTGGGGGAAGGTCGGCCACTAGTTGGGCTGTCTGCATCAGCTTCCACAAATACTATATATAAGAGGGGAGATGCTCATATAAGAGATATCTCTTACCTTATATGAAAGATAGCCCTCACATTTAAGTTATTGGCTTTGGATATGAATGTGAGTGCTCCTACTCAATCTCTCATATAAGATGAGAGATATCTCTTATAAAAGCATATAATAAACACATAACTCTGAACCATAAAATCCATGGACTCCACATGTAACACGAGTTCCATGCATATTTCATAACTCCTTTGCCACTTTCTGATCATATATTGAGTTTTTCTATTTGCTGACTGCCAAGTGATGATTTCATGGTAGTGAAAATATAAAAATCTCACCTAACAGAGCATGGGTTTTTGCTGCCAATAACTTCTCTCAGCATCACATGTAACTTCCCATTGCATCCTAGAAACATTTTTTTCATCTCTCTCTACTCAATGCCCAACTCCCCTTTTTTTTCATTGGAAAGGAAAAAAATGCTAATCCTCTATCCTTCAAATCATGATTGGCAAGTTTTCACTGCTGCATTTTTTTTCACATTGAATCGTGTGTCCATTGTATACCAGTGCAAAGTCTGAAATAGGAGACTTTGATGTAATAAAGACAATGGACTACAAAACTTGTCAAACCAAATCTTTGAGCACTTTAAACCAGGATAAAATTTGGCCTAGCATAAAATCTGGCCTAGCCCACACAGTCGAGAAAAGACTTGAACCAATGATGAGACTCGGCTTGACTCAAAAAGATTTGAACCAATGATGAGACTCGGTGCATACTAGGTCAGATCTGCTTGCCTCAACCAACTCAGTGATCTACCGAGTGGCTCAACTGGCCCTGACTCAGGAAGCGAAAATAAGTTGTAAGACTCAGCAAATTCATGATAACTTAAATAATATATCAAGAGGTTAACAAAAAAAAAAAGTGCCAAAGGATGAAGATCTATAGAGAGGCCATTTGGCTTTAGACTTTCCACACTCATGTGACTGGGCTGTTTTAAGAATCCCAGGTTAATGCTTTGGCATTTCCATGTCATTCAAATAGGAAAATGGGTTTTTTTTTTTTTTCACTTTTTTGGAATAGGTATCTAACTACTATGCCCACCCCTGTTAGGTCTTCTGATAAAGGACATCAAAGTCTTCCCAAGGGAAGGAAGCAAGGTAGCTAGGTTCAAAACCTGGCTGGAATCGAGAGGTAACAGCCACCTGAAAAAAAAGAGGCTAAATAGGGTAATTTGAGAAGTAGATTAGGGTTACTATTAACGAAAATCAATCGAACCCTGTAATTACACTACTAAGACACGAATAAAGTGCCTACCATATTCTAGGGATGGCAACAAGTTCAGGTAAACCCGGACCACACTCCAACTTGCACCTGTTCCATCTTGTACTACACTCACCTCCTGAGTCCTGACGGATTCAGGATATGCAGTACCTAACCAACCCAATGATGGGGCAACAAATCAGGTTTGGGTTTTGATATTGTTTAAAATAATCTTTTCGAGTTTAGCAGAACCCTCACTAGTGTTGAAATCTCAGCCCAAACCCGTGGTGAAACCATGAAAAACACAACCAAACCCAATCCTAATCATAGGTCACCATTAACCCAACCCATTGCCCATCCCTCCCACTGTGGGGAACAAAAGTTTTAAGTGCTATATCTCAGTTCAAAAACATCCAAGACAACAAACATAAGCAGGCTAGAACTTAGAAGCTATCAGAGTTGCACGGTGAGATCATGGTCTAAACCCTGATTTAAAGGATGACAAGTGAACTATTTAGTGACAAGTGACTATCAATTTTGCTCATCTTTGTTGGAAACTAGTTCCCCCACTCTCCTCTCCCCAGTCCCCCCAGTGAAAATAAACCCTAATCACCATATGTGCAGAAATTCCATAGTCTAAAACCTAGGCCTCACACATTTATCATTCACCACTGTCATGTCAGTAAATACCTCACTATATAAAACCTGACAATCAATTTCATTGGCTAATTACCGGCGTTGAAGGGTACAACTGGAGATAGAGAATAATAATACATATTTAACTGAAAACTGCAAAACATAATAAAGATTGATGGGCCTCACATCGAGGCCCGTGGGTAAGAGAAAATTTTAATGGGCTCAGCCACATCACCACAACTGCAATATACATCATTGAAATTAATTGGTCATAAATACTTCTGAACCAAAATCTAGTGAGACCCAGATTAAAAATTCCAAGAATGAAATCTCTTACAATTTTCAATCTTCTGTGGACCACATCTTCTAGATTCCTTACCAACCGATGATATCATAACAAGTATAAATCACAATCTCACCTAACTAGGTAATAAAGGTGATGGATGCTTGCTACCACAATTCTTAATCTCAAACAGTTACATGTGACTTCCAACAGCAAGATAACCAACCACCCCTTCCTTGCAGCCTGTAAATACTTGCAGCTCTTTTTCTATGCTCAATCCCAATTTCTTGTCCTACAATTTTGTAAGGAAAACAACCAATTCCCACACCTCTTTTCACTAATATACATTGAATGAATGGATAGAATCACAACACAATGCTTATTCTGACATGCTGTACAGTTGCTTGAGTTTCACTGTGCACAAGTCAGACATGGTTCAGTTATCAAAGCCATTTACACCCTGCAAAATTTACAAATGTGCCCCTCTTTTTTTGACAATCATAAGGACACCCTTGCACAGAAATTTAAATATACACCATTCTATTTTATGACAATTAGAGGCAGCCATTAATAGGAAATTTACAGATAACTCCTCCCTTTTCTGACAGTTGCAAAGGCACACCACGCCATGGGAAAGTCACGAATGAACCCCCAACTTTTCTGACAAATACAAAAACAACCCACCGAGAAATCTACAAAGACACTCCTCTTGGAAACCAAGACACGCTGACCCCTATCAGGCCTGGTTTGGTTGCTGTTGGCTGAATTTAAGGTTTATTTATGCAGTCAAACTAGCTGAGTTTGGAGTTGGTTTAAAACTAAAATTTAGTGCAGAATAAGGATGTTCAATGTACATATATCAGGGACAGTTTAGTTAGATTTCGGCTGGGTTTTAGGTGATTGGGACTGGTCTGTGGATGGAAGGGTGATGGACTGGACTGAGTGAGAATTGTTTAGTTTGTGCTTGAAACCTTAAAGACGCATTTACGGAGGCATTACAGATTAGTTTAAGAGATGTAGATTCTGTGTTTATTGTAAAGGATTTTGGGTTGCATTTAGGTGATCCAGATTTAAGGCTAGCGTTTGCAAAGGATTAGTTAGCAATTCAGAAGGTGTTTAACACGGTGAAAAGGCAGTGAAGTAGTGAAGAAGCATTGGCAAAAATGAAGACAAGAAAGGCTCTAGTGCAGACGGCATTATGATAGAGGCTTTGAAATGCTTAGGAGAAATTGGATGGGTTTGGTTAATCAAGCTCGTCAATAATAAATCAAACAAAGAAAATGTTGGATGAATGAAGAAGTGTCGTAATACCTATATACAAGAACAAAGGACATATAAAGTCGCACTATGAAACTATGAAAGAGAGTGCAAAGACTAAGACAATATAACAAGATATCTAAAACTCAATTTGATTTATGCAAGAGAGGTCAACTATGGAAGCTACCTTCTCACTTAGGCAATTAATGGGAAAATACCGAGAGGAGGAAAAGTCCTCATATGGTCTTCATCGATTTAGCAAGCCTACAACAAGATACGTAAAGATTTAATTTGGTGGTTTTTTTATACAAGAAGTATCCCAAGCGGTTATACTGAGTTACTGACAACATTAAAGACATGTATGAGTGAGCAATAATGAGTGTGAGAAGCACTTGTGGAAAGACTTGTGATTTTCAGTGACCACAAGGTTGCATCAAGAGTCAGCTATGAGCCCTTTATCTCTTTGCATTGATTATGGATGCGTTAGTTGCTATTTTCAAGAGATACCTTGGTGTATGTTGTTTGCAATTGATACAGCGCTGTTAGATGACAAGAGAGACGAAGTGCGTTCAAACTTGAGAGATGGTGGGAGATGTTAGAATTCAAGGGCTTTAAACTAAGTCGTACAAAGACAAAATATATAAATTGCAACTTCATTGGAGAATTGAAGCTCACAAAGAGATTCATTTTAATACCTTAGCTCAATAATTAGTAAGGACGGAATCAAAGACTCAAAAGATGTTCAATATAGGTTAAGACCAAGATGGTTTAAGTTGAGACATGCTTCTGGAGTGTTTTGTGATTGGCGCCTACCGACAAGGTTGAAGAGAAGATTTTACAGGACGGTGATTAAAAGCTATTACCTATGGAGTAAAATGTTGGCCAATCAAGAAGCAACACATGCAAAAATGAGTGCAGTAGAGATTAAATTATTGAGATACATGTGTGGTAACTATGAAAGATAGAATTAGAAATAAGCACTTTCACAAGCATTTAGGGATAGCATCAATAGGTGATAAATTAAGAGAGACTCGTTTGAGATAGTTCAGACATGTCCGATGCAGTAGTGTTTAAAATATTGGACTCAGACTCAGCCTTAACCGAGATGGAGTGACTCAACTAAACCAAGTTACATGTACTTTTTTATTTTGTTTTTAGGGAACTTGTGCACACCTCTTCCCCCCTTCTTTTCTCTGAAACAAGGGCTCTATCCCCTCTCCTGTTCCCCAAGCATAAAGCACATCAATCCCCTCACCCTTTTCCCAAGCAGCAATCATATAAAATAACACCCCCACACTTGCAAAACTCCTCTCATTAGCATCTGGTAAATGCAAGGCTCTCTTCTCAATTGCATGCTTTGAGTCTTCCTTAAAAAAAAAAAAAAAGTCTCCCGAACTACTATAGAGAAACCTAGGGGATGTTGGAGCTTTCTCGATGATGACGTGAAGGCATTCCATTACTCTTTTTCCCCCTTTTTCAGAGGGAGTTTGCTAAGCTGGAATTTGAGAGAAAGGGTATACTGAGTTTTGTGGGATTAGAATTGGGAAAGGGTTTATTGGGTTAGTGTGTGAAAGAGGGATCGTTGGATTTGGAGTAAGGGTTTTTGAGGGTTTCAAAGAAAGTTAGGGCTGTTGAGAAAGAAGAAGAAGAAGAAAGACTTGGGATAGGGACTCAGCCGAGTCGAACTCGACCCGATTCGATGAAGGCTGAGTCGAAGACTGAATCGATTCGATCAAGTTGACTCATACTCTACTGATTTTTAAAACCCTACAATACAAGCCAACAACAATGTTCATTGAGTAAAAGTTTTTCTGTATGTGTTCATGGCCCACCAAGGAAAAGGAGAAGACCAAGGACATGGATGGAAGTAGTAACGATGGATCTGAAGTATTGCAACCCATCCAAGGATTTGGATTCGGATATATTAGAATGGAGAAACAAAATTCATACAGACGACCCCCACAAATTGGGACAAAGTCTTGATGATGATGATAGCGGAGGCGGCAAGGACGACAAATTAATCATTTTGTATGAGCTGCCCTTTAACTGTTAAAAGGTGTTCTTTCTTCTTGTCAAAGTACATGCTAGCTAATGCCAGATCAAAGTCAATAGGGAAGTCAAGAACAGTATCCCCGTCATTTTGTTGATCAAAACTATATCTCCCACATGTTATGATGTATCCATTCCTTTTCATCAACATCACCATTTTCAAGGTCTCCTCTAAAAAAACTTACTCCAACAAGTATATCACGCATTCTATTATCCATCAAGTTCAAAAAGATCTTTTTCTCATTTTCACTTAAACCCCCGGTTTGCGCACATGCTAAAAACGTTAAGGATTTTTGCACCTAATATAATCATTCCTCTTCACATTTACATTCTTATCCCTTAAATTTTTTCTCAACTACAATGCCTACTCCATTTCTAGAATTTCAGTTTCCTAATAGAAACGCTTGAACCATTCCCCAAGGTCCCAAGCCTTCTTCGTCTCCCCCTTCCACTTAGTCCCCTAAAAACAAGCTATATTTATCCTCTTTTTATAATATCTATTGCAAGCTCTTTCTACTTAAGTAAACAAGTTGCAAGAGGCCCATCTTAGTTTGTAATCTACCATCATAACATGTTTTTCCATTCAAAGGTGTGGGATCCCTTGCACATTTCTTCCTCCCCACCGGCCCCCATTTTGTTTCACTACTTCAAAGGGACGCCTCCAACCCATGTTCATGCTACAATTAAGACATACCATGTCACTTCTGAAGAATGCCTTAGCATCAGGGATATATATATATATATATATATATAACACTAATGGAAAAACTAATTCCTTTTGGCTCTATTTTAATGTGTTCCACCACCAGGTTTCCTTAGGCATGTTTCTGCACATCAAGAATTATGTGATGCCAACGAAAACATTCCAAATTTCCAAGCAGAAAGAAAAAAATTGTGAACTAATTTTAGCGACTCTGCCGAAAAAGCCTTTCCGTGCATGTGCGTGCAAGTGTGGTTGCAACGAATTGGCTCTACATTCCAACTCTTTTTCCCCTTGGATTGCCAAAGAACCACTTTTTCAACCTGTTTAACACAAGTGGTTATCTGATCAAATACCAATTCCACTTGCCTTGCCCTAAGAAATTCTATAATTGTTGTTATTTTTCCACATTTACATAAGACTGTTTGATTTTTAGGCCATCCCTCACTCCTTTATAAGCTACTCTTCTCTTAACCACAATATCCAACATCATTAGCCTGCATGTCCAACCTGTTCAATACAGGATGAACTGGAACCGCCTTTCTGCGACCATACTTCATGTAATCCCAGTATGCAGCGTCACACTAGCATGTCACACGTGTCCAGCCCCTTATTCCCCCTTAGATTCCCTAAGAATATATTCAACAACTTGTTCAATAAAAGCTGCATCTGATCCCAAAATTCATCAGAGTTCATATACCAATTCGTCTGCCTAGCCTCAAGACTTTCCTTAAATGTTGTTATTCTTTCCCCCTATCCATCGGAACATTATATTTTTTGTCGATCCCTCACTCCTTTCGTTGCTACTATACTCTTAACCAAAATAGACAATATCATTAGCCTACATTGTGTTGTAGGAGACGAATTTACAATCTTTATTGCATGTTTGGTAACAGGTGAGGAATCTGTGAGGAATCTACAGATTTGAGGATTCTTCACTGCCCCAAGAACAGGGAAACCTTGTTGAGAATTTGAATAGCTGAGAATTTCACATCAATATTAGTGTATATCAATGCATATAGCTGAGAAAAACTGGTATCGGTGTGTAAACCCAAAAAGATGAGGTTCTCCAAATCTTATGGGTGGGGGTCAGACCAATAAATCCTCAAAAATGAGGATTTCCACTGGCCCAAATCCTTGGGGATTTACAATTGTCAAACATGGGATTTCCACGACTCTGTGGAAAACTGGTGACGAATCCCCAAGGATTTGATTGCCAAATGATACGTTACAAATTGATAGTTTTCTATGCCTAAGAAGCAATCTATTTGTGATCTATATGAGATGCTCTTAACTGTTAAAAGGCGTTCTTCCTTCTCAAAGTGTGCGCTAGCTAATGCTAGATCGAAGTCAACTTCAAAGTCAAGAAGGTGTCCTCCATCATTCTGCTGACCAAACTATATCTCCCCAGCAACGACAATACTTATTCCATCAAGTACATCTTTCACTATCTCATCCATCAAGTTCAAAAAATCTTTTTTCTCATTTCTGCTTAAACGCCCGCTTTGTGCACATAAGCACTGACAACGTTTAGGATTTTTGCACCTAATATAATCTAGACCATTTTGACCCTTTATACTTACTCTTCACCTTTACATTTTTATCCTCTAAGTTTTTCTCAAGTACAAAGGCTACTCCATTACTAGTATTCCAGTTTTCTACATAGAAAGCTTGAACCTTTCCCCAACGTCCCCAGCCTCCTCCACATTCCACTTAGTCCCTAACAAACAATCTATATTATCCTCTTCTTCATAGTATCTACCAGTTGCAATATCTTTTCTATTAAAGTACCCATGTTACAAGAGGCCCATCTTAGTTTTACTTTTAGTTACCATCTTAACATGTCCTGCTGCTGCAGGTGTGCAACAGTGCGAGGCCTTGCTTATTTCTCTCCCCACCTGCCCCTATGGCATTCATTACTTCAATGGGCTTCAACGGGATGCCTTAACCAACCCATGCTCACTAATGCTACAATCTATTTAAGCGATAGTGCGTCATTTCAGAAGCTGCATTAGCATTATGGGTAAATATGACACTCACATGAAAAAAGCTAAATACCAGTGAAATACTCATTACAAGAGTCCTTGTTTATTTCTCTCCCCAGTTGCCCCTAGTTCATTTATTACTTCAATGGGACACCTTAACCAACCCATTCTAGTTAAGTCGTACTGCAAAATTTTGAGAAGAATGCCCTAGCATTATGGGTAAATATCACACTCAAATGGGCTAAAAATCACTGGAACCCATAATGAGGAACAGGAAGTTTCTATAGCTGACTGCCAATCCAACACGATCCTCCTTTGTCTAGGCTTGAGACCTAACAATAAACAACACATGGCAGAAGAAAGGAGGAAAGACATGTGCATGCATATAAATATACAAACTAAGTTCATCTATACCTATAAATGCATGTAAGATAAAATTTTGCTAACAGTGTTTATCAGCAATAGCTGTCAATAAATGTAAATGAATCAACTGTATCTGTCAACAACAATATCTGAAAAGCAGCCTTAAGTATGGATCAAGAACAGACATCTCAAGTGGGACCACAAAAAAAAAAGGCTGCCATGAATGGGAAGGGGTAAGTATTAAGTTTTCACTGCCGGTCCCAAGCCCAAAAGGGTTGTGTTAGGTAGTTGACAACCAGCATAAAACTTTTGTCACAATCCAAACATGAATTCAGAGAAGATCGTATTGGAGAAAGAGAAACCGAATTCATGTAGCCAACCCCAACACAGTTGGGACTTGGGACAAGGCTTTGATGATAATATCGGACTCAAGCTTGGCGTGGCCAAGTTTGAGTTCAATTCCAATCAACTCGGCTGAGGCACATGCGACTTGGACAAGCATGGAACTGCTGAGAGAGCGAGAGAGAAGACTTATTGAGTTTGTTGGGCTAGGGTTTGTTGGGTTAGGGTTTGAGAGATGGTTTGTTGGGTTAGGGTCTGGCAGAGCGTTTGAGAAGAGAGTCGGTTCGGTTAGGGTTTGAGATAGGTTTTGTTGAGAAGAAGAAAGGGTTTGAGAGAGTGGGTTTGTTGAGAAGAAGGGGTTTGAAAGGGGGTTTGTTGAGAAGAAGAAGATGGAGTTGGGATGGGGACTCAACTCAACCCGGCTTGATGAGTCGGCGATTTTTAAAACCATGTGATGAATGGCTACCATTTCTAAACCCCCCTTATTGGTTGTGACGAAGACAGAAGATGAGGATTGTGTTGTCCAAGGCCAGCCAACAAAAAGTCTCCAGTCTCTAGGTGTCTAAGCCAACCCTAGCTAAGGAAAAAAAGGCATTAGGTCTACCAATCGTGTTGAGGAAAGAAACAAATTGAGGACCCATAGACACCCAATTCCAAACCACCCTATCGATACTATCCTTCCAAAATGTACCTCACTAAGAAACCTTGTTCAAACTCCATATGACTCTATTGTGTTCCCTTCAGTGTATGTCCCTTCTGACTGGCTTATTTAACAAAGCAATAAAGTCAAAAGTTCAGAACTAGAGATTCCAAAATAACCCCAATATAATCAATACATCCATACTTTGCTAGCCCACTATTGGATCCATACATTTGCAAGGACCCATACTCAAACATCCATACATTGCCAACCCACTATCAGATCAGTGGCAAGGCACTTGCCCTGGCATTAACGCTGACCAAGGATTAGTCCCTGGCAATGGCAGAAAAACCTTGCCATTCTAGGGCAAGTGGCAGGCCAAGCAAAAAAAATATACTTTTTTTTTTCTTTTCTTGATCAGTATCCGTACATTAAAATCCATTTTGTGAAGGCCCCATAAAGAATAGGAAAACAAGACATCAAACCGAATGCCCCACCCGTCGTCGTCATCATCATGTTAGGGTGTTTGGGTTGTGACAATTTTACGCTAACTATCAACCTACCTAACGCAACCCTCCTCCTTTACCCGGGCATGGGACTAGCAGTAAAAGCAGGCTCCCACTCCCAAGCCTATCCTCATTTTCAATAACTTAACCATCTTTTTTTCCTGAATTATAACTATTGTTTTCATTAAATGAAATAGAGATACAAGCCCAAGAAAGGCTAATCTCAAGCACATAAAATAGCTAAAAAGTGTAGAATCACTATCCCAACAGCATCTCCATATATCAGATTTGTAGATGTTACCCAACTCCTTAATTAGGTTAACCTACAAAAAAAAAAAAAAATCACAGATTGCGCCTCGTAGCAACTTCATACACTGCTCTGGGTAGATCTTGTAATGTCCTAGCATGTTCAAGCCATATAGACCATAACACATCAACCAAAATAGATTTCTACGAAACAGATCCCCTCCTAGATTGAAACCCAAAAATCCCTAAATTCTTTCGCTGAACAAGGCATCACCAAATGACACATGGATTAAGGAAATGGCTACAAAACACATATGCAAATGGATAATTAATAGCAAGTGAGTGGTGTCCTCTGCTTCCCGCAAGTTTAAGATTCACCTGCACACTATATGTATCATTTTGTTATGCCTCTAATCAAGTGTTAAATCTTGTTCAACAGTTGATGTGAACAAAAGAGGGATAAAGTCAATTTGAACGTGAATGGAAAAGGAGTTCGAACTAAATGGATAGAAATCCGGCAAATCAGAAGCAGCATCAGTTGGCACAGGCCAAACTCATCAAAGCCTCACTCAACTTGGTCAGCATCTGACCTGACATGTGCCAAGATGGCTAATGATTCATGTTCTACAATAAGACAAATACAGTGTCTCTGAACATGAGGTCAAACAGGTGTTAACTACGACGAGCATCTTGTATATACAATTGACGCAAAGTGTTGGATGATCCAATATCAACAAGACATCCAGCTGAAAATTTCCCATTTGACATCAAATGGCTGTTACATGTAGATTGTATTACAAATGAATGGCTGGGATGTTGGCCAAGTGCCACTGATGGAATCACACCAATTACCCCAAGAGTGTCATATCCTCACATTTATCCAGATGATAAGATGGTTATGCGCCTTAACATGAGAGCCCTTGATGAATGAATCAACCCAGTTTGACTAGCGTATATTGCCTTCTTATCCAAATCAAGAGTGTAAATCAACAGCTGAAGGGAATAAACCCCAGCACTAACCTGATGCGCATCTGATTCCGTTCATATCTGCGTGTTGTCATAAGGCTGATGCAAGTAATTTTTTACTGTAATTTAACCATGGTTTAAAATCTCAGTTTCGGTCGCGGTATCGGCCCAGCCGAAAAACTGATATGATATCGGTATCGGTTGCGGTTATCGGTCCATCGCGGTGTGAATTTTTTTTTAATCCAAAAAAATTTGAAAAAATATCCAAAAAATCCAGAATATTAGAAAATGCTGGAAAACAATATTTTTTCCCATTAGTAACAACAATAAATCAAAATATCGGACACCTTAAGTTGTGAGTCATGTCTGTGTCGTAGTTCGCTATCTACTCCGGTATTTCATATAATGCAACCATTATTGATGCTCATGATCAATTTATTAGTGTAAAATATATGAAAATAAAGATAACATATCAATCATCATTTAATACTAACTTAATCAACAAATAAGTTGTGAAATTCAAGATCTAAAAAAATATATATATTTTTCTACACCCAAAATCATATGATATATATGAGTAGATCTAGCAAGAAAGTATGTAGATCTAATTTCTAAGTGAAGAACAAAACAAATGTCACAAACCCAATGATCTTTACATTCATTTCTATGCCTTATCTATAAAATAAAATAAAAAACACATAATAGTAAAATTAAGAGAGTTAAGTTGATTTTCTCTTACCAAATAAAATATTTTCTTCAAGAAATAGTGATGGAGACAAGCTATAGAGTATGGAGTATGGATGGCTGCTGCTACTCTAAGGAGATGAGAGGAGAGGAGAAGAAGATAGGGAAAAAGTAAGAAAAATAGGGTTTTTGTCAACCATACAATATCTCAAAATATCGGCCGAGATATCGATAATACCGATATGATCTTCATCTCGGCCGATGTGGACCGAGATTTTGGGGACATTTTGCCGTACCGATATACCGGCAAAATATCGGTTCGGTATCAGCCGATACAGGTTCATATCGGCCGATATGAACCCGTATCGGCCGATTTTTTAAACCATGAATTTAACATCAAAGTGTGCAATACAGGCCTAAATTCTAGCCCCAGAAGAGTCAATCCAAACAGCAGCATCATAACTAGCATTCAGATGATAGAATGAAAATGAACCCACGATGGAGTTCAAGCTTCGTGAATAAGGTGCTGAGATGATAGACTTAAATGCATTGTCATAAATACAAGTGCAGAATTCTCCTACAAGTATGAAGAGTGCCTAAGCAAAACTCCAAATTTTCAAAAGAAACCTCTGGCATTCTACAGAAACCCAAACTAATATAATTCTTGTTCCAATCAATTAACTATCATCCAACCAAAGACTAAATATATTAAAAGATGTAAAATTGTAGTATCGGAGGACCATCTATTTCTTAATTGCAGGGTCATGCAACTGATATGGAGATCGATCCTCAGATGGTTTGAATGCAGCGGGCTGCTCCCCCAGACTATCTCCAAAATCTTCGAGGCTTGGAAGATGGTGACAGGGTTAAATGGGGGAAAGGATTATGGGATTAGTTTCATTGACTGATTGGTGATTGGTTCCAAAATCAAACATCCACATTAAGGATGTACCAACATCAAAATGAAAAACATTCATACAAGTCAAAAGGATCTAGAAAAATTAACCAAACACGTAGACACAATTACTATCCGAGTTGATGTTTAAAGCACATACACACATCTATTTCTCACACCAACAGATGTTCAACACTAATATTGACAACAAACAATCCTTTCCACAAAATAAAAGGAATTGAATAATAGAAATTCGTTGCAATGCCAAAAAAGTTACAAACAATTCATTACACCACTCACTTGAAACTGCAAATGAAAGCCTAAGAAAAAAGAAAAAGGAAAATGATGCAAACAGCAAACAGACAAGCATTTATCTGCATCAACAGCATGTATAAACCCCACTTGCATACCTGTGATTGACTAGATAAAAGTCCATCTTTTCATCTGAAACTGGCTGTAAAGAAACCCCAGACAGTGTGTTTGCTCCTTGTGCAGAGAATTTCACAAACCCCGTAACATCAATTTCTCCCACAGCTTCTTGGTCAGCAGAATCAATGGGAATCCGTGCTCTCAGACGACCAGGCGGGCCCCTCAGCGGAACTTCCTCCACATACCATTTCAGCTCCTTCTCCGCCCGATTCAAAACAGCCTTTGGTGAGACCTTCAGCAGAGTGGGATCCACTGGTAGTTTCACAACAAATGTCACATCCTTCAAAGGCACAGGTAACTCTGGGTTTGAAGCATACTGTACCATCAATGACAGCAAAGTCCCGCTATAACGTGCAGTCAAACGAACCCGCAAAGGGATCGGAGTGAAACGAGGCTGCAGGCTGTATTTCAAAATAGGTATGGGTTCCTCAGATGGTGCGGTCCTTACATGAAACAGCCCATTCCCAAGGCTGCTAATTCGAGAGCCTTGCATCACAACTCTCTTGACCCCAGCTGTGCCATCGATGCGGAAAGAGAATTCAGTGTCTGTCTCACCAGATTGCTTCGGCGGCATTGTCTTCAAATAGACAATGCCCTGTAACCCAACTCTAGCAAGCAGCGATTCCCGGAATTCCGCACTGATTTCTTCTGAAATGTACATCTGGGGACCTTTCATTTCTTCCGTTTTCTTCACCAAAAGGTTCTCTAGAGTGCCAGCTGCATCTGTAGCAGCTGACTTCTCTGCAGCGGGCTGATCTGAGGTATGCAGCAGCTCCAATCCACCAAGCCCCTGCGGTTTTGCTGTCTTTGCAGTCCCCACAAATTCTGACGCATCCAATCCTCCACCAAAGGCATCATTGAACCCTTCGAAAGCTTCGGACAATGTCGTCTCCTCCTTTCCAAATTCAACACCACCATAATCTCCTTCAAACCCCTCAACTCCAATAAATGTAGACTGGGTAGCAGCAGCAGGTGGAAGAGTAGTGACTTCAAGACCTGCCAGCGCAACCGCCACATCAGACGGCAACGCTTTATCCTTGCTCTTCTTGAACCCACCCACAAGCTCCTCCGGCTTGTTAATCGCATCGCTCGCAGCAAAAGGGTCTTTCTCCGCCGGGGCGGATTCATCTGCCTTCTGCTGGGGCTGCTCCTGCGTCTCAGGTGGTGGAGGGGCGAGGGTGGCTGCTACCTCATCACCAGCAGCCAGAGTCTCATGGGGCAGCTCAAAGAGGGAATTCGAGAACAATTCCACATTCGCCTGGTGCTCCACCGCCTGCCCCTCCACAGCAGGCCAGCTCTCCGCCCCTCGCGCCCTGTTCTCCACCTCAATTGAAGAGTGAACCATCTTCGCAATGGTTTCACCATGCATAGAGGAAAGAATGGCAGCGAGGCGGGTGCTACTCACACCGCCACGGAGAACTATATCAAGGGCCATGTAGACCTCGGCATACTTGCGGTGTAGCTTCTCCGGGGTGACGTCAACGCCGCGGCAGGCAGCGACCACGACGGAGACAGCCTGATTAACAACACTGATGCACTCGAAAACGTTATTAATGGGGGAGTCGTTGGATTCGACGGTGGTGATGGCGAGTACATAGATGGAATTGACAAGGCGGTAGACGACGCGGTACTTGGACTCGACGCCGACAATGAGCTGGCCGCTGGAGGCTGCGAGGGGGTCGTCGCCAAGGGAGGCGTCTAAGAAGTCGTCTGAGGCGGTGGCAGCGGCGGTGGTGCTGGGGTTGGTTTTGTTGGAGGAGGCGGAGAGGGAGAGGCGCGTCTGGCGGAAGGAGGAGAGTGCGACGAGGGCGCGGGCGGGAGGGAACCATTCGCGGGTTTGGAGGAGGATATCTGGGCCGTTGGAGGGTTGCAGAGAGAGGGCCAGGCACGCCATTTCTCTTCTCTTCTCTAGTGTTTCCTTTCTAGGGTTTTGGAGGGGGTTTTCGCAGATCTAGGGTTTCGAATTCCGTACAGATCTAGGGTTTCGAATTCGAATTCTACTCAGATATAGTGCTTGGATTTAGACTTCTGTGAGTATGATAGAGAGAGAGATTACCTGAGGATGATTTGCAGAAGAAGAAGAAGATGCTGCATTTTTTCGATCGATCAGAGGCTTTGGAAATCTTCTGACGCAAAGGGAGAAGAGAAACTTCGGAAGGAAGAAAATGGTGTGAGCTGATTGATCTATGGGGTGGTTATGAACTAGTTCCTGGTCCGTAGGGTGTGAATCGGTTTAAAGGCCAAAACTCACCTGAGTCATTGAGTTGGGTGAGCTTAACGAGTTTAGCTTCCTGTGTTTTTTTTTTTTTTTTTTTTTTTTTTTTTTTTTTTTTTTTTTCTAGTTTTTCTTATTCTCTGTTTTTGTTGAGTTTAAGTTAATACTTGGTTAGACTCACTCAAGTTAACTGGGCTATGTTAATTTTCTAGACAGATGCGCCTTTAGTTCTGTGTTTTTAATTAATTATACTTTGATCTGACTGAGATTTGAGCCAAAGACGGATTAAGGCTCCACAAACAAGTTGATCTGGACTCTGTAGTAGATTAACCAAACAATTTTTCAAGTTACTGAAAGTTGTATCAATGAGGACTCAAACTTGGGTTTTCATATGCATACCCAACAACAAATATAAATTTTGAGGCACGTTTGGCGGACGTTGGAGCAGCAGAATTCTCGTGATTTATTTTGTTTTCATTGGGAAATCCATATTTAGAAACAAGAGGAAAGTTGGCGCTCAAAATACCCACGCATGCATTTTCGATTTTTTTCCAAAATTCCGACCTCCCCTGTTCGATTTTAAAAATCAATATATGCAAAGAAAGCCGAGCTACAGTGATTTCGATGCTTACAAAGAGGTTTACCTTTTTCTAATTTTGAAAGCTTGCCTTATGGGTCTTACAATCACGATCCAAACCATTAAATTTATTTAAAAGGCCCAAAATGGCTGGAAAGTAAAGTATCAGCCATTAATTCATCATATTGGTTCATCATATATTTTAAAATATTTCTGAAAAAAAAAAAAAACCAGATCATTGGATTATGATTTTGGACTTCTATGAGGGCTGTTTGCGAAATCAGAACCGTTCAATCTCTTCATTAGGCCTAAAATGGCTATGAGCTCAAATCCCGTACATGATTCATCATAGATAATGTGAAAATTAGGGACCAAAATCTCAGCCGCTTTCCTATAAGCAAAGGAAGAAGACGCTGCAACATACAAATAGTTGTACAAAATCGTTAACTTATATATTATCATTTTGGCTTTGGAAACCTATTGTATGGGTCTCACAATCAAGATCTGAACAATTAATTCTAATTATAAGGTCCAAAACGGTTGTTGTGTCAAATGTTAGCCGTTGATCCATCATGAATGTTGAGATATTTGCAAATAAGTTTATACTTTAAAATATTAATTTTTTATTCCTGTAGGCCCCACTTCCAAGATCCAAACCGTTCAAATTCTCTAGTGAGCCAAGGACGACTATGGGTTGAGAACTCAACCCTTGATTTTTCATAAATTTTGAGAAAATTGGAAAAAAAATAACCGTTGGATGGATCAAACATCAAGGGACGGTAGGAATCCTCTTGTTTACCAAACTTAGAAGTAAAATTTATAATAAGATTTAGAGTTTAATATTTGATAAGTCTTCAATCGTATTTTGTAATTTAGAACTTATTTATGATTAAAGCTTTTACCTCTAAAAACATAAGCTTAAGGAAAAAATAAGAAAGAGGGTTGTTTTTGTAGAGCACTTTTAGCTTTTAGAACATTTTTAGTATTCTAGATAAAGTGAGTAAAGGTGGACGATGCAACATTTATAAATATTTTAGACAAATATAACTTCATACTAATATCAAAATGGCACAAATGAAGGTTTCCAAATTGTAATCTTTAAAAGGTCAACCCTAATTACCTCATAAAGTAAAAAATTTATAATTTTACCAAAACAACTAATTGTAAATTAAATTTAAAAATTATTACTTTTATTTTAGACCTTAATCTCATTAGCTATTATTATTTAAATTAGACTTTCCAAACAGCCCCTATAAGCATGTAAAAGATGGCTCAATTCGTGTGAAAGAACTAGATTTATCAAAGCTGGCTCCTAGTATGAAAAACCTAGAAATGAGCAAAAAGGAAATTGTGGGTAGTTAAGATAATGTGTCCAAATGAGCCTGTCATTTCCAATAGTTACATATTTACAAATTCTAATACTTTGTACTTTTAAAAATGGTAAAAGTTAAAAAAAAAAAAAAAAAAAAAAAAAACAAATGTAAATATCCAAAAATTGCATCACATAGTCTCCCCTCTTTAATTATTAATAAATAAATCAAGGGCTGACAGGAAAATGTATACTCATCCATCTATCACCCTAGTCTCCCTCTCATCAACCTTTCTACCTTATACCTTCCAAGTTTCATCACTCACCTCTCTAATTCTTATAGATGAAAGCGACTATTTCAATTGAGGAAAATCAACCTCAATTTATTTAATTGATTTTGACCTTCCCAATTGACTCTTCGAGGTGCCTTTAGTAATTTCTCTCCTTCTGACCTTCTGCATTCCTGCTGTGTAACTTATCACATGTCTCTCATTGCAATAACGTTTCAAAGAAAACGCTTCAATAAATCCCATTTGACGACTGCTTTCCTTTTAGTCTGTTTTTTATGCGAATCTCTCTAAGCTCTCTCAGATCTCCATATCCTCATGGCAGGTCAGATTAAGCATGCTTTCCAAACTACAGCTTATGATCTCCTCTTCTTCCGTTCTTCATATGTTTGTAATGAAGCCTCCATATCGATGCCGATCTCGCCTGCACATCAGGCTCGGTTTTCATCACACTGCTATCCAGATTAACCACATGTTGACTGGTATAAGTGTAGGACAAAGCTTGCAAAACTCCTTAAGATAGATTTCATGAAGTGTGTGTGTGTGTGGGGGGGGGGGGTGGTGGGGGGGGGTGGGAAGTGGTGTCAAATGTGGATGGTAGAGGATAAGAGAGTTTGGATAGTACATATGCCACCCCCTTTTCAACTAGCAGTGTTTTATTTATTTCTTTTGTTTATTGGATGATTTTTTAGAGGCATGCCAGATAAGAGGATTGGCAGCCTCCAAGAACTGGTTCTGTTGATGTTGCTGATGTTGCATACTCATTAAAGTTGATATATGTATTATTATATCATCATATGTCAGTAAACTTCACAAGGTTTTCTTTAGTTTCCTATATTAAATTCCTGTGGTTTTCTGAATCTTTACAAATTTAATTATAGTGTCTAGATGTCCTTTAATTTTCTATTTTTAAGTATTTCTATGAAAATTTGAACCTCCAAGTTGCTCATGTATTCGGCATATTTATTTTTGGTTTCACCCCATTTCCATTATACTTTTCCCTTTAAAATTCACATAAATTTGAGGTTTTGTTTGTCCTACAATTTGTCATGTTCTTTGTTTATCGAGGCGTGGCCAATCACCAAGGATTATTCCACAAGTAGTCGATTTTATTTAACTTTTTTTTTTATTAACGATCAATTTTTCGGCCAGTATGAAATCTCTTCGGAAAATGTTTGGAATACATATATCTTTTGATGGGAAATGATTTATGGATGGTCGGGCTTTTTGAGTTGTTAAAAGTCTTTTTGTTATTTTGTGGGTTCTGGCCTTTTTCTTAACTAATCTATTTCTTGCAGTATTCTACGTTATAAACTAAGATGGAAATAAGATATGGAATGAAGAAGTTATTAGCCACATTCAATAGGTAGGAATTAAATTTACTTACTATGAAACCTTTGATGCAAGTTTGTATGTTGAATTCTATAATATCCTTAGATTTATATATCTGTGACACCCTTTTCTTCATGTGAACATAACAGGATTCAAGAGGTTATTTGCTAGCCCTTTTCTTCATACGGACAAAATGTTAATGGGTGGGACAGGGATGTAAAACATTTATGGATATTGGGGTTTTATCAAAGTTTTTTTCCCTTCCTCTTGCTTTGTTACTTGAAGAAAACATAGAAGCATACATGACCGAAACATGTATTGTTTATTTGTGTGTCAAAAATATGATTGCAACTAACTACTCAGTGAATGTATGAATTTGTTCAATAGTATCATAGATGATTTGACTTTTTTCCTTCTCCAAATTGATTTTCCCAATTTGTTCAGATAAAGCTATGTGCATGAGGGAGTGATGAAGTATATATTAGCATGTTAGCTAAGTTAACCATCTTATAAGAGTAAAAGGAATTGAGGCCAGCAGACTATCACCACCGTTTAATTAACTGAGCCCCACATTAATTCATACAGATCATCTCCCAGTTGGACCTATCTTGGATTCTCCAATTCCCAAGGACCCACACATACCATGCTCACATGATCCATGTCCACAAATTGCAGCGTCAGATGCATGTTCTGATTTCAGTTTGGATATTCTGGTTTGTATGGCCCACCAAATGGACGATTTGGATTCAGCAATTACTTAAATGATGAATTCAAGTACATTGACCATTGCAACCATGAATATCATCTGGGGCATTAGCATAAGCTTGAAATCTGTGTTACTCTCTGCCTCCAAGAACATGTACAGCTTCTCTGGATGTGAAACAGTGTATCACTTCTGCAAACTTGGCAGCTTCTATGGGAACATTTTCCATCACTCTCTCCTGACCTATTGGATAGTATATCCCCGTCCTATTATGTGGGACCCACCATGACCCAGCGTAACCATCCACGAGGCGCTCAATCTTCTCTTCTGTGCCCATCTCTGCAGTTGCCACAGCCTTGGACTCACTTATCAGGCTATCATTGTGGAAACTTTTCCATGTCCTTCCCCTGAAACAAGCAAACTAGAAAAATTAGAGGCGGTTTCTCCTATAAAAATTAAGTATCGGCCACTACCATCATCATCATCATCAAAGCCTTGTTCCAACTATGTTGGTGTCGGCTACCATATTTATATATTTTTAAGTATCCAAACATCACAACTAATTAAGAAGTTGATTCACATCAGTTGGTAGGTTATAGTGCATTCAATAGGTTGGGGTCAGTTCTGAACCGGGTTGGCGATGGAAATAGTGAGAATGGACTCAAACTCAAACCAACACACTTATTAATCGAATCATAAATGCGAACCCTAACCCTAATTATTGAGCTGAAATTTGATCAGATTTGGAATTGCCACCTCCAAGCACTCGGGTTATCCAAACATGTGAGCCATCATTTAAACACGAATGAGCTAACTGAACAAAGTTTCTTTGGATTGGGAAAGAAATTGAAGAAGGATTATATACTGCGTTTAAATTTAATGAATAGTTTACCTTAAGAACTTGGAACTTTTTGTATAAGCACTTCTCGCCATGGCCCCAACCATATGTGTTCTCTATTTGCTTCCCTTTGGTTTTCTTGGGCTTGCAATTGCTTCCACTAAATGCTAGAATTTATAGGGATGAGGGAACGCATTTCGATGTTTCTGGAAAGGCATGGACAAAGGATGAAAAAGGCAGTGGAGCATATGTGGCATATCTTCAGCTTTATGCACCATTGCATCCCATTCCACAAAGATTCTAAAGATAACAAGCAACCTCGTACAGTTTGAGGATTAAAAAGATAAGGGTTGTATTTTGCAGTATAGGAATATTAATTGTGCATTTTGGATGTTAAAAGATATGAGATCCCAACTTGGCACATAAGATTTAGAGAGCATAAAACTAGTTAAATCAGAGTTTGGGTCTACTTTTATATGATAAAACCACTTAAAATTTTGAATTGCCAAAAGAAAATCACACCCCAGTGATGATGCTAGCTATGGAGGGATGTCCTTTTTGGTCTGGTGTTTTGTAGGTTTCACTTACCCAATTCTGACTCATAAGTCATTATGTACATTTTCTCGTTGTTGTAAGACCCCAACCCTGCCTAAGTTTGATTAATGCTTAATTTTTCTCGATTGAGTGCCTAATTTGTGTTTTGGTTGCTTTTGTGAATAATTAATTAGATTAGTGGGGTTTGACCAAAGTTAGTTAGAGTTATGACCTTTTTATAGTTTTAATCATGTATGTGTATTTCTAGCTTTAGTGAGTCTTCATGTGCATTTCATCAAACATCTTCCCTACATCATTTCCACATTAGACTAAACTCATTAGACCCAACTCAGCTCATCTTCAAAACCCAAAACACACCAGGCCCATTTCCAATTGGAAGCCCTTTCCCCAAATTTATTCTAACTAATGGGACTTGCACGCAAAACCCATGTAAAAGTTCTTTTAAAAACCAACCATCCCCATTTCAATTGATCCTTCTTTCCTTTCCTTATTTGTATGAAATGGATTTCATCTTCTTCTTTGAGCTTCCTTTCATTTGTCTCCTCCAAGTCAAGAGCAAGAGGATATGCATATGGGATTTGGAGGCTCATTCTTCATCAACATCACCTTCCATCTCATCTCTCACCTCTATCATCTTTCATTTCATCTCCTCCATCGACAAGGTTTTCACTCAAGCATCTCTTCCTTAATCACAATCAAGCCAAGGAGCTGTGCATGTGAGTAATCTCAAGTCTATCATCTTTCCAATCATCAACATCTTCTTCAAGGTTATTCATCTCCTTTTTTTGCATTTCACCATTGAAGAGATTTCATGAGAGCTTGGCTAATTGGGGGTTTTGTTTGATTTAAACAAAGAAGAGAAATTAGAGTGGAAAGCACCATTAAAAGGCAAGTAATGAGCAATTTTGATTTATACATGTGATTAATTCATTGATTGAACTATATGATTTCTTTGAGTGTTATTTCAGCATTTTCTTTTGAATTAGATGTGTTAACGGAAGTTGAAATGGGTGCATGTATGGAATGAAATACTTATGAGCAATGGATGCTCAATTAGTGCAAGAAATAGTGCATGGAATGACTAGGAAAGAATCAAAGTAGAATGGGGATTGAGAATTATTCAAACAGACCCTTTTTAGGTTCTGACCGTCAGGTTTCGGTCACCCGGCGGTTAGTCTCCATGATCCGCGGTAAGCTTTCCAGAATGTAGAAGTGAAAAACAGGCTAAAAAGGCGGCTAACCGACCTATTTTGGCAGTTAACCGACCTCTTTGGCGGTTACCTCGCGGTTATCCTGCGGCTAGCCCCTTTAGACAATTTATGAAAACTTCTTACGGCTATAACTTTTGATCCACAAGTCCGATTTTGGAGTTCCATATATCGTTGGAAAACTCTTGGAACGTAGAAACCAATGGTACACATATCCTAATGATCAAGGATTAGGAGAGGAAGTTGATATGGGGACTATCGAATCGGACCATATCTCTTTTGGAAAAAGGACTTTAAACATAGTTTGGACCCTTAAATTGAAACCGCGGACTAGACCTTTCATAATCAATCCCTGAGGATGATTGTGATGCAAGCACTAAACCAATAAGGTTCTTAGGCAAGAAAAGGCTGACTTTGTAAGTCCTTAGACATGGAATCCTAACCGATCAACATAGTCCGATGGAAAGTATAACACATGAGAATCTTGGGCTGAGATTATCTCACGTGCTTATTCGTCTCGTCTAGAACTTTGCCATGGGTGTTGATTTAAAAGAATTCAATATACCTCACACATACACAACGTGACATCACGAAAATGTAGCACGTGCATCGAATTATCTAAAGCTACATCGAAATGGACGGTTAGAGACGATGGGTAAATAGATTAGGATAATTTATTTGCATTTTCATATTGGGATTAATTCATTATTGCCCTCAAATATTCAAATGATTATTATATTGCATTATTCATATTATTTCACAAATTGTCTTACAAATGTTATCATTCATTGATGTGTTATTCGAATGGAGTAAGTATGTGATTTGATTCGATTAGAAATGATTTGAGACAAGGAAATGAAATAATGGATTCTATTAGAAATGATTTGATTCATAAAGTTTTACTCCAGTTTATTATTATTTGATTCGAATGGTTCGACACTACTTAGCTTCAACCTTGTGATACTTGACGGGAATGCAACTTGGTTTAGTTATTCGAGACTACTGCAGTATGTCATCTAGAGCACCGGGACTTCAGAACCGGGTAGCCAGTGAGCCTTTGGCCGGGCCGCTGGTGACATTCCAACTAGATTCACTCTCTATCGGAGAGAATGAGCAAATGTAGTAGCCAACTAGGAAGTAAGTATTCGATTCTTAATTCAATAAAGCATGATTTATTCATAATGCACAAATGTGCCTAGTTGACATTTATTTGGTCTCTTTAACATATTCGTCTTTAAATTCGAAAGTTGAATAACATGTGTTGAATATTAATTACTCATATATTTTATTGAATCGTCGTATTCATGGTGTTATACTTGGTGTCACAGGGATCCAGGACATCGAAGAGAATAACTATTAACCATTCATATTAGAGATTTGATCAGTAAGCATAACGATTAGCTTATCTTACGGAGAACGTGAAATGGTGGTAATTATAGTTGGGATTAGTCGTTGCACCTTGCACTAGATCATGTTTTAATTATAATTAAATTCATATTAGGATTATGTTTCTTTTGAGATAAGCATCTAGTAGATATTCATTAGAGTAGTTGTGTACTATACATTTAAGAGATTTTAAATGATTAGCTTTGTTAAAGGTAAATTGTAATATAATGAATTGGTTAATGGACTGCTCATGGCTTTGTTATTATTGAGATTATACATGCTTCCGCAAATAAATGTCCATTGACAGGTGTCAGTAAGTAATCCCCACACGTGAAATGTGAAATTTTCTTCTTCGTGAATTCGGACTTGGTCCGAAACAGGTGCGAGTTCATGGGAGTACGTGTGTCACACCTTGGGAACCACCCTAATGAGGGGATTCTCGGGACCAGGATGTGACATACGTAAGTATGGTATCAAAGCATGAAAAGTCTTTTCTAAAAGACTTAGAAACCTTAGGAGACATGGTGAGGACACGATAGGACATTGGGAATGTTATTTCTAAGGTTTGTTTAGGCTTGTTTATTGTATTGTGTATTAAGTAAAACCGAATTATAGAAGATGCCGCCTCGACAAACCACTTGAATCAAAATAAGACTGCCAGAGTTAATTCAATTTTGACCTCCACCGATCAGACGTCCGATGCCTACCGTACAAGAAACTTAGGGTGCAACTTGAAGCCAGCAAGTGCCAACACAGCAAAGACCGGTTCAATAGATGACAAGACGTGTATGCGTGTTGGCTTAAGATGAGGCTGAAGCGATAAACGTTGTGGAAGAAAGTGAGATGGTAATTATTAACTATGAGTATAATATTTAATTGACTCATTGTTTCACACCCTCTATCACTGAATTACACTCTGCTGTTTTTCCAAAGTTAGACCATACAACCGTAGGTTGTCTTTCCGATGCCACCTTTGATAGATAAGTGGCAGTATGTGACACGTCGTTTTGAGATATGAGATTTAGGTTAAGGAGTTCCATAGTTTTAATTAAGAAGTTTAAGTATATTAGGAAACTAGAAAAGATCTTAGTAGTTATGAGTTGATAATGTATTCCCTAGGAAGAACTCAAATACCTAATTAGTTAGCAAACCATTAGGCAATTATAGGTTATTTCAAATGATAGTCACCTATATATGTGTGAATCTAGTACAGAAGTAGAACTGAGGATCCTAGATATAGTTTGAATAACCAATTAGTTTAGTTAGAAGGCAGAGAAATTAATTCGACTTTTAAGGTTAGATGAGTTGATGAGCTAATCACATAGATTTATTCTAAAGATTAAGTAACCTTAAAGGACTGGAAGTATCTTTGTAACCTATGAGACTTGTTGAACCTCTTCTTCTAGTTAGAAATAGTCAATTATTTTATAATTTTGAGACTTATTGCGTTTATAGGAATTGACCGTATCATATATATATATATACATATAAAGGGAGATGCTCCTGTGAGAGATATCTCTCACCTTACTATGAGAGATAAGGTGAGGGCTCTCACATCCATATCCAATGCCAGCAACTTAAACGTGAGGGCCCACACCTTATCTCTCACAGTATGGGGAGAGATGTTCTCTCCATATATATATATATATATATATATAGGAGATGCTCCTACAAGAAATATCTCTCACCTTATATGAGAGATAGGGGTGGGGGCTCTCACATTGAAGTTGTTGGCATTGAATATAGATGTGAGGACCCCCACCTTATCTCTCATTGTAAGGTGAGAGCATCTCTCATACGAGCGTCTATATATATATATATATATATATGAGGAGCACTACAAAACTCTCCGGGTGTTTTTCTAAAAAACAAAAGGCCAATCTTTTAGTCAATAAAAGTGTGACATGTGTCATTAGTGATACGCATATCCGATTCTCTTTCCTAAATATTCTCCAACAAAGGTAGATCTCTTAAAATACTAACAAATCATTGGCTATAACATAAAGGCCAAAATTCTCCTTTTGAGATAGGGGAGTTTTTGATAATTTTCTTATATAGATACATATACATATATATATAGAGGGAGTTGCTCTTATGAGAGCATATTTCACCTTACTATGAGAGATTGACTAGGGGCCCTCATATCCATATTTAATGCCAACAACTTAAATGTGAGGGCCTTCACCCCTATTTCTCATATAAGGTGAGAGATATTTCTCATAAGAGCATATCCCATATGTAAGAGCCCTCATATCTATCTCTGATAATAAGGTGAGAGATGCTCTCATATGATCATCTCCCTGTATATATATAATTGAATAAATTTACCTATTTTTAAAGGTATCCTGATGTCATAAATGATCAACAAGTTCGATTAGATTGAAGTGGTAGGTTATAGTGCACTTAGTAGGATTGGGTCAGATCTGCAAGGTGGGCGGTTGAATAGTAAGAATAGGCTTAACCCAAATCGACATATTTATTATTCGGGTTGTAAATGTCGACCCTTATGATCAAGCTGGAGTTGGGTCAAATTTGGAATTGCCACCCCAATGACTCAGGTTATCCAAACACATGAGCCATCGTTTAAACATAAATGAGTAACTTGTACTAAGTTTCCTAGGATTGGGAAAGACATTGAAGAAGGATTATATAAATTAAATGCAAAATTTACCTGAAAGACATGGAGTTGAGCTAGTTTGGTAACTCTACTAATAGAGTCAAGTGAAGTAAAGTTGATTTTAAAGAAATAATAAAATATAAGTGAGTTATGATGGTATTTTATTTTTAATTGTTTGTTATAGAATCTTTTTGACTTTTTGTATGAAAAAGTGAAGCTTTTTTAGATTTTAGTTGATAAAAGTAGTTGCTTTTTTACTTTTTTGTGAAAAAGATGGGAAGAGTTTTGAATAAAGTACATTTGATGTGACATATTATTTGAAAAAATGGAGGCTTTACTTGACTTTGATTATATTAATAAAGTGCCAAACTAGTCTGAATTTTTGGTATAAGCACCTCTATTCATGGCCCAACCATTTCTGTTTTCTATTTGCTTCCCTTGGCTTTTCTTGGGCTTGCAATTGCATTCATTCAATGCTAGAATTTATAATGATTGATGGCACACGTTTCTATGTTTCTAGAAAGGCCAAATAACGCAGTTGATGAGGCCTATGCTCCTTTGCATCTGCTGTGCCATATCTTTAGAAATGCCATGAGACAAATATTCTAAAGAAAACAACCAACCTTTTGGAGTATTGATTGATTATAAAGATAAGGTTAGTACTTTGTTAGATAGGAATATAGAAAACGAATTTTGGGTAGTAATGGATATGAGGTCCCAACTTGGCATGTAAAAAGAGAGCGTCAAAACGAATAAAATTAAATTTTCAATCTACTTTTGTACAATCACAACTATAAAAAATTCAAATTACAGAAAAGATATTACATCATAATAGTGTTGGTAGATAAGGAGAAATGGATTTTTGGTATGGTATTTTCTAGGTTTCCCCAACACAATTCTTTCCCATAATCTACCGTTTCTCAAACATTTGTCTTCTATGTGGACCTACTAGGTGATCATGTAGGCCCTTAAGACAAGTTTTAAAGCTCATTCTCACTTCAGAGTTAAGAACGACATCTTACCCTACCCTAGTGGTGGGAGGTGCCACTTCTTACTATCCTATCCGGGGTTCGAATTTGGGCTGACATCTTTCTTCACCTAAGGCTCTACTATCTCATCCGAGGTTAACTCCCCTCACTAGAGGATTCCCCAACCTCACCCGAGGTTTATTTCCCTCTCCCGAGGTTTACCCCCCTCCCCCGAGGGCTAGCCCCAACCCCCTTAAGCTAGGATAAAAGAGCAAAAAAAACCTGATTCTCACTTGCTTGAGATGAGTTGACCCAGTGAGTAGCTAAATTGGGTGAGTCAAATGAGTCTGGACTGTGGCCACATCTGATTGAGAACTTGGCCAAAATCTCCTAGGTTACTCAGCTAGGTGAGAGTTTTAGATTTTATTTTTTAAAATGATGGTCACAGCTTTGAGATGAATTAACATGAATGGACTGCCCTGAGCCTAGCTCCAAGACCAAAAACTGTGCTTAACTCATTCTCACTTGCTTGACTTGGCTCGATTGGGCCAGTCACAAGCTTGGGTGAACCATACGAGTAACATCTCTGATTGAGTTTTTGGTGAGACTCACCCAAGTTACTCAACTAGGTGTGAAATCTACAACCGGATCAAATTCACGCAGCGACATTTTCATATAGAACAAAAGTAACAAAATAAAAATAAAAATAGGAACAACAATTGTGATCTAGACTACAACCATTGCTCAACCACCTAGTGATACGAGCGTGTACAGGAGTGCATTAATTTGAGTCACCAAAGTCCCTATTTAGTAGACCTATGAATCAATCTTTAATATTGAAAGCCCCAAGGGTGGTCTCCGGAAGGTATCCTGGTAGGCTGGTGGTGGGAAGTTACTCTTCTAACTCAATCGCTCGGGTGTCTAACCGGATAAAGAATCGTTGAAATTCTCAATTTTTCTTTCATGAAACCAGGAAGTTATCTTTTTAGTATCTCAGTTTCTTTCCGTAATCAAATTAGATTTATGACGAATGCTTTAGTAAAATAAGGAGTTGACAGGTTGGTTCCGTGAGTGGGAGTGGTACACTGCTCTTGTACTCTCCTCCTCCTTTTAGTTTGTTGCTATTTATTTGTTGTTTCCTTTTCTTTAATGAAATTGTGTTAACGGTTAAAAAAAAAAAAAAAGAAGCCCTAATTGTATTTTGTGGATAAGGAGATGTATCACCACTTGGTCTACAAGTGGGGTTCAACTTACATCTTTTATTTTTAATTTTTCCAAAAGAGTTTGGACTCTCTTTCTACTCGCCATCATGACCCAAAAATAAACCGAAGGTTTTCGCAAATACAAAACCCACACAACAAAATGTCTAAAAACACTTTACTGTAAATTCTATGAAGTACAAACCGACCCACCTGGGAATTGGTTGAGTAGCATAAGGCGTAGTTTTAAAATACACTTTAGATTTACCCTATGTGCATTTTTTATGGATTTAGCGGGCGCCACCCAGAGATTACTTCTATTGGGTCAATGACATTAG
This sequence comes from Persea americana, assembly GCA_029852735.1. Taxonomy (NCBI): domain Eukaryota; kingdom Viridiplantae; phylum Streptophyta; class Magnoliopsida; order Laurales; family Lauraceae; genus Persea; species Persea americana. The sequence continues at coordinate 6,004,863 of CM056812.1, forward strand.
CGACACCTGCCTCATAGAACAAAACAAAAAAAAGAGGTGAATTCTATGAACTGATAGCCAAGACAGTAAAATGGAGCCAATTATTGGATGTCAGGTCCAACACCCGACATATTTCAGGATGGGCCAAATGGGGCCTGTGGATCTGATCGACTGTTTACAGCCCTCCTCTTCTTAAATTTCATTTTATTAAACCACACCCCTAGTAAATCATTTTAAATATCAGCATGTAAGAGAGGGAGCTAACTCTAATTTTAACATATGTAGAGAGTTCTTATGTAAATCTAAAAAACTATCAGGGGCTAATAGTAAAACTACGCTCTGTCAGTACAGTAAAACCCCTGTCAACGACGCAGGCTTTTGAAATTCGGCGTTGGATTTCCGTCTTTGTATGGATTTCGCCATCGTTGTTTGGTTTGTTCAAGATTCTCCCAACCATTCCCTTCAACGGTAATCCAGTTCTCCTTAACCTTTTCGTTTTGTATGTAATGGAACCGAGCTTTTCACTTGTGTGTCTCTCGTGAAGTTGAAATGCTGTTCTGGGGTACCTGGTTTTTCGATTTTTCTTCATCATAGTCATTGTTCTCAACTGGGTGGAAGATTTTATGCATGTACTTCAACTGGGTCATCTCTATTTTTGTTACTTGATATTGATTTTCAGCCGTTTGATTGGTTTCCTCCGGTGATATGATTAATCCGTTTGTACATGAGACAGAGAAATGGGGACAAAGGAACAATGAAAAGAAAAAGGAAAAGGAGAATCTCCTTTCCAACTTGCAAATGTTGCAATGGTCTCATTTCATCTTTTTGGAGATTTTTATTTTATAGTGGAATAAAAATCTCAAAGTATAGACAGAGAAGCTCTTTATTCAATGAAGAAGTATGCAGTGATTAGCCATTAATATGTGCTGGTTTCTTATGTTTTTAATTTGTACATATGGGGTCTTGCACCAAAAACTTCCCAGCAGAGAGAATCCGGGTTTTTCCCTTTGTGGCTGGTAATACGCCGCTGGGAAAGAAAATACCACATTCTACAGAAAGAGGCCAACAAATGGATGGCTTTGATACTGTAGTCGATAATAGATATCTATGTATGGACCGTATATGGTGGGATGTGGTATGACTTTTACGGCCCACTGAACCAGGAACCATGAACTCGAATTGTACAAACTGAATACCAAGTACTCTATATATATTCTTTTGCTGAGCCTTGTAAAACTGCTCCTAATGATTACCCAATTGAATTGGCACAAATGGATAAGCTCTTGACGTTAGATTTTTTGCACTGTATTTCATAATACAGTTAAAAAAACCTTTCAGATATCGTGAACTTCATATGATTTTTTCCACATCATATACATGCGTGTAAATCCAATCCATCCAAATTAAGGGCTCTATTCTTGATGGATCACAATCAAATGGGTGGTTAAGAGAGATTCTTCAGCTTTCAACAATGTGAATTCGACATTGTTCAACAGTGTCGTTATAAGAGATGCTCCAACCGCAACAGGGCTAATGATTTCACATCATCCAAATCAATGCTTTGTAGCTTTTTTGTTTTGTTTTGTTTTTTTTTTTTTAAAGCATTTCAAAGAGCTTTATTTTCTTACATTTTCCGAACATGGTAAGTCCTGCAGTTCCTCAAACTGGTAGCTCACATACTGTTGATTTATTCATTTTGCTGCAGTTCTATTTGCCGGTTAACAACATGAAGAAGACTGATGCAGTTTCCTTTCTTCTTCCACCTCTCAGTGAGAAAGACCCCTTTTTTGCTAAAAAGAAGGTGGGTGGAAAAGCTTTATTTCTATTTCCTAAATATAAATTTAGTTACTAGCATTTATAGTGAAATTTTATTAATCTCTATGATTTTTCTGGCAAAAATATTAATCTCTATGTTCGTTTAAGATAACCAGCCTATAAGAGATTGGTCACAATGGTTACAGTTCTGTAAGTACAGATGTATCACATTGTCCATCTCAGTTTATCTCACTTGGTACTTCTTGCAATGCAAGTTCATTAATTGTAGTTCTTTACTATTATGTTTCCTTTATCATGTATAATGAGGTCTGCAAATGGTCTTTTGCTCCCATTATGTGCATTCAAATCTAACAAGTTTGCGGTTTCTTTTCCTTCTGCTCATCATTTATATTTCTATCCAACAGAAGTTACTAGCCACAAGGAATGTTGATACTGAATTTCTTCTACTACGACGGACCGACTCCTCATTTCCAGCAGAGGCTCTCCAGACATTAGATGAAATGGTCCGGGCTGCAAGAATTCTACATTTGGATGAGGTATGTTGCATGATGGCCATTTCTCATCAACCAATGTCTTTTTTATCTCCATGCCACACTGATATATTTCAACTGAGTTTGTGTAATTTGTGGAAGAAATTCAAAATCATTGTTTGCAGGTTACTGTTTTTCCAGTTTTGTTCTTCTGTATGGTTATCATCATGGATCAACTTCTTGTTCTTGTTCTTTTATTTTTCATTTATTTAGATGTTGACTCATAAGTGCTTAAGTCCAATGAACTGTAAACACACTACCAAAAAACAAAAGGAAAAATAAAATAAAATAAAACACCATCCTAGTTACTGTGATTCTGATCTCTGTAGGGTTGGGTGATATGCACAGCATAATGAATAATACCTGTTACTGTAGTTTGAACTAATTGCTGTGGTCCTATTCATTACCACAATAACTATTGATGCAGACAGAACTATACTTCGCTGGAGATGGTGATTTTGGTCCCTTCAGTGCTAGGAACGAGCTGGAGTCTCTCAACTCAGTCCTCTCAGTCATAAATCCAATGCTCTTGAGTGCCACAGATGATAACAAAGAAGTTCTGCAAGTGTTGCGGGACACCACCATAGATATGATGAAGTCTTTTGGAAGCAAGAATATTGTGGAAAAGTTCGGTGAGAATTGTAATTCTGATGCTGAAAATCTGCTGCTACAGTGGGGCAAAAATCATGGTGTGAAAGCAAAGTTGCAGATAGCTTGTAAGTCTTTGCCTTGTAAGATGCGTTTAGTTTTGCTAATTAATTCGAACACCAAATTGACTTGCTTCTCAGCTTCCAAAGCCAATTTAAGCTCAAGCTTGGGGGGCTTTCCGTACTATAAACTTATGGAGCAAGCGTGAGCGGGTTGACCGGTGCCCACTTTATGGAATTCGATCAGGTTCTGTTGGAATGGGTCATCGTGTGTGCTTGGCTCTAGGCCCTATTGTGGAAATACACACTGCCTGATAGAGAATTTGTTTATCTAAGCTAACTAAACATGTCCTAACCACGTTTGATGATCCTAATCTTTCTTATGCATCAGTCTGCGGTGGGGGTAGGATACTTCATAGTCTATCGTGTTGGATTTCCTAACCATCCATTTCAAGCCAGATTAAATGTAGACCGCTGGTTGTTATTTGACTTTCTGCATATGGCTATAATGATAGAGGAGATACTGGGGCATATTGGGTTCCTTGACGATCCTCCCAAGATCAGCGGCCCAAGCCTTTACTTTTTGATTGAGGACCATAAAATACATTTTTTGGCCAAACTAAAATGCCAGGGGACTGCAAACAATATGGTTGGCAATGGGTTTGCTTGTCTCACTATGCTGAAGGTGTGGCCAACTCAGCTATGATACCCATATACGGCATGGATATAGCAGGGACACGACATGGGCATGGCATGGACACATATTTTTCTCATAAAAGTGAAGTTTTGGATATGATATGACACGATGTGTTGCCCTATTTTGAAGTATCCGTGCATCATAGGTGGCCAGTAGCATGTCCTTGTAGAACTTAATTAGATATGACACTGATTACTGAAGTCTTGCTTGCATTAATTGAGCTTGGTGTGAACCATAAATAGGGTCTCGCTTTAAATCTAGAATTACCTGATTTTTCTTGTTTGCTCCATCTGTGCTTGGATTTGTGATTCATTACTCCTCTAAAATGAATACTCTTCATTGGGGGTAGATTTCTATATTTTGTTTTTTGGTTCTCTCATGTTTTGTCTGCTCCAATTTCTTTTGTTTGGAAATGGCAGCAACAAAAATAATTGATCTTACAAGTTACAACCCACCAATATCATAAGATTAAGAGTATTAATTGAAAAGGAAAACAGGGTTTACGGCTTACTTCATCTTATTACTATGATCTGGTGTTATGATCAGCTACTACATTTAGCTTGAAAGAAATAGCCGGATATTTAAGGAATTAGAGATGGCTTGGGAATTGTGTTGGAAAAAGCTAGAGAAGGACAGTTCCAGGGGCATTGGCATTTAGGATTCTTGAATTTGACCTGTCAGACATATTGATTACGAGTGCTAAAGTGCTGTTTCCAGTTGTGATATTTGCTAAAATACTTGGACACTTGTGTATACTCAACACATTCTGTTGGGCACTGTGATATTTGTTACTGTTACTAAGTAGTTATAAGATACTTTTAGAATAAGCTTAACCATTCATGCTGTTTTGTTTTTTTTTCGATTTGAACTCTTAATAGTTTATTACATTAGCTATAAATATATATATATATATATATAAGAATGCTAGGAAAAGATCACATTGCTTAGGGCCCGTTTGGATGTTTACAAAATAAAATATTTACAGATTTAAATATTGCAAGAATAAAATAGTATAGAATAGAATAATGCAATATTTTAATATTATAATATTTTTATTAGTTTGGCAATTTTTGAAGAATATTATAGATTTTTAAATTGAGCTGTTTGAAAGGTGCTATGATTAAAGTAAATTACATTATTAGTATATTTTTTATTAAATATTTTAATTTATATGTGATTTACCACGTCTGGATAAAAAAGTAGTGTGGTAAAGTAAAGTTCAAGTGTCATGTTTTTACTATAAGTTACTTTTCTTTTATCACATAAAACCATGGTAAAGTATACAAAAACCAACTACTTTATAACTCTCTCTCGCACTTTTCTTTACCACATACTTCATCTCACCTTACTTTACCTTACCTTTTACACGATATAACTGATAACATCAATCTTTATTTTACTTTACCACACCCATAAACAAGTCACTTTTTATTTACTATATTAAACTACAATAAAATGTGATAAAGTAAAGTAAAAAAAAAAAAAAAGACTTTACCATTCCTTTCCACTTTACTTTACCATATACCTTATCCCACCTTTACTTTACCCCTCCTCTACTGTGCTGTGACATTTACTTTTACTTTACTTTACCATATATGTAAACAAATACATCATGATGGATTTGGTAAACTAAAGTCTTTATTTAATTTTACCACTGGGGGTGGGGGCGGCTGTAGGAGAAAATATTGAGCTTTTTGAAAGAAACAAATCTTTTCTTCAAAATTTTCTTTGGTTACCAAGCGCACAAGATTTTCTTCTTTAGAAAATGAAAGATTATTTTCATGTGTTTTCTTGTGCATCCAAACAGGCCCTTAGACTTTTGTGTTACATTTAGCTTGATCTTTTGAAAGTATGTTACATTTAACATTCTTGGAGGACTACTACATCTGATAAAAGATATATTAAAAAAGGAGTAGCACAGGTAGACTATTTCAAGTAAAAAATCATTAAACTAAATGTAAATAGAGAATTGAGAACCAGATACGTATATGATGAATATCCATACCCATGTCCTTGACTTTGGGAAGCAGGGTCTCACATCCTTGTTTATCAATATCCTTATCCATATTGGTATCTGTATGACTGTATCTGTGCCAAATCATAGGGTATTCTGGACTCCAGAAAGGTTAAATTGAATTTTGACAGTTGCTTATTGGGAATGTGGGTCCAGCTGGCATATGATGTATTATTAGTAACTTGGATGGTCATATCTCATGTATTGGTTCAACTGAGGATGAAAACGGGTGAAGTTACCTGAAGACCTGAATTTTGGGTGTACATACTGTACTTGAATGAATATACAGAGCATGACACTCCGTGTCATTTTTTGTCAAGCATTATTTTATATGACATTCTTGAGCTTGAGTATGATTGGATGAACATGCGGACCTAGAACTGAACCCAAATTTTATTTGGGTCCAAGCAGTCAACCTGGACCAAATGTAAAGTGAGCCCAAATCCTGAATCCATATCCAATCTTTTTGGGCCAGGTCATAATTGGTGGTCCATTTTCATCGAGGTCCAATTGGTTGTTCAGACTCTTGAAAAGCTAGAATCGAAACTCTTTTAGTAGGATTAATAGCATCCCTCTAGTATCTGCCTGGATGCTGGTTCATTTGCGTAAGGTGTGGGTTTGCTCCCCACGTCATGTGTTCGACACTCCCTCAGATTTACCTAGTGCAGGTGTGATGTGGGGTCATGTGTCTGCCTAGGGGATTAGCCCTGTTGGGTCGAATACCGAAGAGATACCCTCATCAGCAAATAAAAACAAAAGTATCTCTATCATAGGAGTTTGTTGGGATAGTAATCAAAGGAAATTATCTGTGCGTTTAAGTGGGCGCCAATGGGATACTACCCTTGCTTGGATCTCTTGAAGCCTGCATGCAAGGTGAAGGAAGCAATGGACCTGGTATCTTCTTGGAACTGTTCTCCCGCCAAAGACTGTTTCCACCAGGGTAAATTGTAAAGTAGACCCTGTCCTTTCATATTTTTTGAGTCTCTCCCCAGTCTTTCTCTTGTTCTTCCTTGTGGATTCTCTCTCTAATTTATCATATTCAAATTTATTTTTTTGAGAAAAGCTATGAGAAAAAAAAACAGATACCTAGTTTTTCTGGTGCTGATAAGATCATGAAACCTGGTGCTTTTCTATTCAGACTGAATGCAGCTCAGTAATTATATCATCTAACATGCCATATTCTTTCACATTTTATTTTGCATGTTATGATGCTTTCTTATCTATTGAGGCCTTTATGTGTTTTCCAATTAATTATGTAGCTTATAAAGGAGCTGGAAGAGGAGCCATGGCGGCAGAAGATATAAGCATTGGTGACGTGGCTTTGGAAATCCCTGAGGCTCTCATCATATGCGAGGAGCTTGTTTTTGAATCTGACATGGTCTGTTGATCTCTTCAATTTTCAATTCAATCAAATTCAAAAAAATTTCCTGTGTCTGGGTGCTTCATTCTCATATGCTTTATTCAAGTTTGAACTGAAGGGAGAACCAAACAAGATTAAGCTTTGCATATTTCATAGGCCTGATGAAATCAATTTCTATAGTATGATAGTTTTTGTTGCCTATGCTTATTAGGGATTAACTGCACGGGGCCCTGTCAATGTCCTGTTTGGAGTTATATAGTTGGTGGTTCATTCAGCCGGGATATGAGTAGTATTTGGACTTGTTTCTGACAAATGAACAATAAATAAGTCCATGGATTTCGGTGCAGCCCTGGATCTGCGATCGAAACAATAGATCAATCTCCCGAAGGATTGATTGAATCCAACGAAGGATTCTAGCCCTAAGGCACACTCACAACCATAAAACACACCATAGAACTCAAGAAATTTTTTATTAACTAGAACAGGCATATGCAACTACAATGAAGGACTCAACTATATATAGAGTATTGTTTATTAGTTGCTAAGATGTCTAATTAGGAAGCTTCTAATCCTAATCAAACAATAAAATTTGAAATAGTTCCCTAATTAAACAAGGAAATAGAAATAGGATAAAAATAGAATGCCACAGTCGCTCTCAATCAATTGGGCCCGTGGACTGAACCCAATGGACTGGGTCGACATTTGGGTCCATAATGTGGGCCCAGTGGCTTTCTTGGGCTTCTGTACTGCATCAACTCTCCTCGGATTGAAAGAACTCGACTCCAGCGAGCTGATAGCTTGATAACTTTCATAGAGATTTGGATTTAGGCACCGGAAGTCGGTAGCAATAATACATGTAGCATTGGAGATTGGGTGGTTTTGCCAATGGACAAGGAACTTCTGAAATCCTCCTTGACGAGTAGAAACAATCTGATCATTAAGAACATCAATGATTTGATCTACCGGTGGAGGAGCAGCCGAGTAGCTGATAAGGTAATGGCTTGTTCTTCAGAATCTTCCTCATTGTCGTGCCCACGGTAGAGTGTGGGATCTGCCACATTGAATGCAGGACCGATACCAAGATCGGAAGGTAACTCCAGAGTATTGGCATTTGAGCTAAGCTTCTTCAACACTTTGAATGCATTTCGTGGATGTAACTTCTTATTAGCTCGTAAGCTTTCCGGGTCGGTATGTACCATAACCATGTCTCCTTCAGAAAACTCAAGGAAACAATGACGTTTGTCAGCATGATCCTTGTAAATGTCATTGCTAGCGGCAATATGACATCGAACTTCATCATGTTTTTGTTGCATGTGCTTGATGAAGTTATCTGTTTTAGCACTAGGGTGCGCTTCGAGAGGTAAGGGGATAAAGATCAATAGGCAAACGCGGACGGACACCTGTGACTGCTTTAATTGGGGAGATGCCTGTAGAGCAATTGACTGAATTGTTATAAGCAAATTCAGCCATGGGTAGCACATGATCCCATGTGGTGATTTGATCGCGAACAAGGCATCACAACAGTTGTCCAAGACTTCTATTAACAACCTTGGTCTGTCCATCAGTTTGCGGATGGTAGGCATTAGAAAAGTGAAGTTTTATCTTTGCAGTCATACATAAAGTCTTCTAGAAGTAACTCATAAACTTGGTGTCACGATCTGAGACGATTATGTTTGGAAGGCCATGAAGACGAACAACTTCCTTGAAAAATAATTGAGCTACCTTGTAAGCATCCGTTGTGTTGTTACATAGAATAAAATGGTCCATCATGTGGGCCTGGTGGCTTTCTTGGGCTTCCATTCGTCATCAAAATTGTACTTATTTTAGCGGGTCAAAAATAATGATGGCTGCTTATAGGGAATATGTGCTGAACCTTTGTAATGATTGATCGTGAGCTCCAAGTGTAGAGCCGTGATGTAGTAATAAATTGGTGAGACCAGGTCGATCCACAGGGAGCAATGTAAATTAAGGTTTATCTTCAACTTGTACCTGCCCTAAATTAGAAATCTAAATCTAGCCTAAAAAAAACTAGAAAAGTACTTTATCATTCCTACTTTCCAAAAATTAAATTAATTACAATACAATGAAAAGAAAACTTCCTAAATCTAAAAGCATCTAAAAACTAAAGACTAAACTTGCTACAAAAGAACACACAAGTTAGAACATCAAGAATAAAAAGTACGAAAAATAAAAATAAGAAACTAAAAATAGTAACAAAAGAAACTTAAGTTAGAAAGTTAGTAATGCAACGTATGCCATGAGATGCTGAAAAAAAAAATCTAAGTCTGAAAAACTAGTATGCTGGGCTATTTTTATGCATGATTTATCCTAATCTAATGCAACCTAAAACTGAGTTTAATGGCTGGAATTTAAACTATAATGATGCATGAATCAACTAAAAAAAGGGAAGTGGAAAAGGATTTAAAACAAAGAAGATATGAGTGCATGAACATGACTGAAAAGCAGAAACTGTGTAGAAATTCTGCACAAGGGTGGGTCCAACCAGCCATGTTTGAGCCACTGGTTCAACATCTTTCCAAAATTATTTTTGCTTGAAATTCTGGGGTTTGAAAGTACACTGATCAAACTTTAATTTCCGCAAGTTTCATAAAAAAATAATGTGTTTTGATCAGGTTTCTAATCGCAAACTTTTCATCCAGAATCTGTCCTGAAATTTTTGCAACAATGTGCAGAATTGTGCACTTTATGTTGGGATCCGAATTTCCAAAAATTATTTGGCCAAGATTCTTGACTCAAATATCTGATTTTTCTTGCTTATTCAATTTAAAACTCCGATTCCAATTTCGATTCAGTTTTGAATACTCAAATAACCAGCAGCTTAAAATATCTAAACTCCACTAATATGAATATGCATCATGCAATGCTAACTAGTTCCAACCATAAATTATGCAAAAATAGACATAAATTGAATTGATCATAAAAATAAAGACAATAAACAAAAGTTCCAAGAATTTAAATGTGGTGAAAACAAGAAAAGTAAATGTGTGGTTTTAACAGAAACTTTAATGTGTGGAAGAACATAAATTTAAATGTGTGGAAGTGTATTCTTCTCTTTCAAAATTATTTTCTACACGAGGTCATAATTTGAATCGTGCTCTTAGGGCCCTTGGGTCGTCAATCCAAACACCAACAAGTAAAGAACACAAATCAAGCACCAATCACCCAAGTACAAGAAAGAAAAATTGAAAAGAGTAAGAAACAATTTTACTAATATGCAAAGTCTTACATAAGATAAAAAATAAACAATGACAATTACATACTAGGATGAGAAGCCTCTTCTAGATGAAAAACCCAAGGGTGTAGTGTGATTTCCGGGTCAAATCTCCTTGAGGACTTCAATGGAGAGAAAGAGAGAGGAAGAAGATGGAGCGTAGTAGTAATTCTAGAGAGAGCTAGTTTATCTTCCCATGAGAGGAGAGGGATGCCCATGCCATTAATTTAAAGATTTTTCCTCTCTTTCTTTCCTTCTTTGTTCCAAGTTTGTATCATGCAATCTTCTTTGTATGGTAAGTCCATTCCTTGGCCAACAAGTCCTCAAAGAAATAGCAAGGTGAGTGAGAGATTTTTGTGATTTCCATGTGCAGAATTGCAATCCCGAGTAGAAATTATCGCATCAACTTTCAAAGGCCATATCTTCGTTTTAGCTCCAATTGACACAATCTTGGGCTTCACGGATATCTACTTGAAAAGAACTTTCCAATGGTGGGTAGATTGTGCCGATCCAACGGCTGGATTAAGAGTTGTGGCCATCTTAATCTTGCTGCCCTTGAAAAATCCAAAAATAATTATACACCTATGGAAGCTTCTAATTAGTAGTGCAATGGGGTATGTGGGACCCATGTGGACGTCCCAAGGGATCTTGGGATCTTTCTTTCCTTGTTTCTTGACTCCCCTTCCATCTTTGGTTTGCTTCCAAGCTTCTTTGATTGACTAGTCAACTCTTATAGCACACTTTCCTTTCTTGATCTTGAAATTCCAATTCTCGCTTTCCATTGTTGACTTTTCAAACTCCCCAAAAATACCAAGATATGTGGGTCCACCACGAAAGATGTCCTACCTTTGATCTCTCTCAAATTTCACCATTGTGGGTTCCATTCTTGATTTTTCCTACACAAATTGAAATAAACAAATTCAACAATAATCACATGTGAGGAATTTGAATGGACTATGCATGGGACCCTACTTGATGCACCCAAAATAACCGACTTTCCAAAACTAGATTTCCAAAAATGGCAAGTTTCATAAATTTATGCAAAAAGTGTGATTTTTGAGCAAATTTTGCATGAATGCACTATAATGAGTCTTAAATGCATAAAAACATGATTTGACACTAAATGAAGCTCTTTAATATCAATAAGCTCTTAAAATGGTCCAAAATGTGTATGAAAATGTGCGCTTTTCAGGACTTATCAATGATCTAGTTTCTTATAAGATGAAAGAGCCCCTTTTTTTGAGAGGCTTGCTTATTAACACAAGACTTTTCATATCTTATATGCGAGGGAGACTTGGAGTAAAATTTGCATGAACCGTGTTATTCTGCGTAAGTCTTATAAGTTATAATTGACTTTGCTACATACTTTTTTTTAGTCATATGCACGTTGATAAGATTGGGGTCTACCACCTACAATTAGCCACACAAACTCCCCACATCATTCCGATTGGGCAATTGCAACTGTTGATAATGAGCCAGCAAGTTGACTGATAGACATTATTTGGTTTGGCTGTACATTTTGCAGGTGTCAATCAATGGTTAAGGTTGTCAGATCATGTTTATGGGTGTGGGCATTGTGAAATTCATGGTCGGCAAAGGATTTTGCTCATGTCGGCAAAGGATTTTGCTCATAATATGGTGTGAAATCTTCACACTGGATTACGCTTCTCTATCCAAAGGGGTCCTTGGAGACTACAAGTGTCACTATCCTGTTGATTTTAGAGAAATTGTTAGTGGTTTGGTTGTTTGCTACAACATTGTATGACAACACATGAAGTGATGCCTAAAAATAGTCATATGTACAAGTAAAGGGATTATGCCAATCTTTTGAGTATGTGTATGTATTGTTTCTCAAGCTGGCTGAGTTAAAAAGGGTAGTTATCTTTTGCTGACAGTATAGAAGTAGGATAGTAAACTGTATCCATCTTTATATGCCATCATATTAGATATGATTACATAAAGGTGACTGAACTGTGAGTTAATACAGGCAGATACAATCTGCATAACAGAGCTCACTCTTCATCAAGGAAGACTTAGTCATATACTGGAGTGGCCTGAATGGCACTCTGGTATTCAACACTGGGATGTAGTCATCTTCATTGTAAGGTAACATACGATCACCATTTGAATGGAATGGCTGCAATCCAACAAAGTCATGCGATTCAGAGTGATAGTCTGGCCAGTTGCAATTCCAGGGGCATTTTACATTTCAAAAGAGTGAAAGACTGCCTTAATAGTAGGTGACCCTGCAATGCAGATTTTTCTTGCCTATATCGGAACTTATGTTTGTTTGTTTTTTTTTTTTTTTTTTTTATAATTTAAATTTAATATGTTCATTTCTCAATTTGAAAAGAGTGGTGTGGTGGTGGTGTTACTTGAGTAGTTCTTGGGGTTATGGTTTGTGTTTTGATTTTTTTTTAATGTTTGGTGTTCCTGTTGGGTGTTTATTCTTTCATTAATAAAGTGATTAGTTACTAATTAAAAAAAAATAAAAAGGAAAAAAAATGCATGCTCACATGCATGCACAGTAGCATATAACTTGAGGAAAAAAAAATCATATTTATCGATGGAAAAGTTCTTTGACATAAGGAACAAGGTGAATGAGAAGTTTAATGATAATAACTATAAATCCAGGAAAGTGGGCATTTGGCACCTTTATAAACTCATCTAGTGGGCAAACTGCTGAATTTCTACTTGTCTGTTTACTTCTTCACATGCAAACTTACTTGAACAAAAACCAATCATGTTTGAGTTTGTTTGCTTGAATTTTCAAATTGCATAATTGACCTTATGAACTATTGACAAATGACTCGGTACCATAATGTGATAGATTTCAGTATATACAGCAATTTTAGAATAGAACAGTGGGTTTTGAGTTATATATAACTAACAGAATCAGCGCAAGGTGGACAGGCAGATACAAGATGGTAGAGCGTTATGTGATCGTTGAGTGCCAATTTGATCAAATGGGCATTTCAAATAAAATGGCAGTTTGACCTGTTTAATTTTATGGGAAGCAAAGAATCGGGTAAATGATAAGAGTAGATGTGGTTGTGAAACATATGCCAAGATAGATGTGTAGAGTTACAAGAAAGGATAAAATCATGAATGATTACATAGGAGGAAACCTATTGGTGGGACTGTAGCAGCAATAAATAAAAAAATCATGTAGTTCTGTTTAAATTAGTTTGATCATGTTCAGGAGGTCAGAATCTGCCTCTATATGATGTATTCAGAGTTGGGAGGACTAGAGTATAGGGACATGCTAAAGACCTGATGAAATAGTAATAAAAAATATGCTACATTGCGAAGTTATGGAGATCATTGCTTCTAGTAGGATAAAGTAAGAGGCATAGCTCTCAAAGGTGACCCTAACTATATGGGGCGAGGCTACTTTGAGGTGAAGTTGGTGAGTCCTTGATGATGATAGACTAGTTTGAGGCTAGCATAACTGGTTCTTCATAAACATTATATAGACTAGCTTGAAAGGAGCATAACTAGCATTGGCAAACACTAGAGAAGAAAGGTTACAGGCTGAGGGGAGCTTATTGAGATATGCTTTAAGGGGATGCATGTTTTATGATTTTAGTTTTTCTTTATGGAGTGTTTACTTTTTATCTAAGTGCTTACATTCCTTTGCTCATGACTGCCAATAAGTTTCTTGCTCATCACATGCACATGCGTGACACACACAAGCGCGCGGACATTTTTGCACTTTGATGCACCTTTGAAAGTTAGGATTTAAGAGGACAGCTTTTTCTCCAGTTAAGTAGATTCTTTAAGCCAACCCAAGGTTGATAGGCTAGGGCTAAGATAATAAAGATGATGGCAACATTCAAAAACATAAAAATAAAATAATAATAAATAAATAAATAATGAAGCCCGCCACCTGAATGTGTATTCAGGTTGAATACACCTTCAGGTTGAATAAATAATGCAGGTCTTCCTCAAGAAGATTGGAGCCCGCCACCTCAAGTTGTATTCAAGTTGAATTTTTATGGGGCCGTGGGGCTGTTAACCCAGTAAAAGATTCAGCAGGGGTGGGGGGCATTGTCAGGAACCATTCTGGAGAGATGCTTATAGCCTGGCTATTGATGTTACTCACCCGCTAGAAGCTGAACTTCGTGCTCTTCATGAAGGAGCTATCATTTTCCATGATAAGGGGATCAAGAGGGTAGTCATTGAAAGGGACTCTTTAATTCTCGAGGAGAGCCTGAAAAAAAGCAAAAAACCTTGGGATTTTATGTTGACTTGGAAGAATTTACTGGAGGGCCTCAAAGGTTTCGTTACTTCGGATATTAGCTACTGCAGGAGGTCAAAGAACAATGTGGCTTATCATTTAGCAAAAATGAACTACCTAGAATTCACTGGACTTGATTCTTACCTCCCTCCAATGGTGTTTGAATTGTCCATGAAGGAAAAGATGAAGGCTAGCAGCAACATTGTGAACCTTGAAGACGGAGGGGAAGTGAATAGCTTCGATCAAAACCACCCCTCTCATGATGCTGATCCTCCGTTCTTCCAGTTTCTGTAAGCGCTCTCATATGAGCGTTTTGTTTTGTGGTGTTTTTTGGATTCTGTTGGTCTTATTTCTTTGCTGTTTTAGTTCCTGTTGTTCTGTTGTTATGTAACTCCTTTTATTAAGCAAAAAAACAAAAAACGAAGGTGATGACCTTTTTGTTATTGACATCTAATAGAGACTTTGTAACTCCTTTTATTAAGCAAAAAAAAAACTAAAAAATGAAGATGATGACCTTTTTGTTATTGACCTGTAATAGAAACCTTATTCTCCTTACGGTATTTGGTGTCAAGTAGTTAGTTTGCTGCACCTTTAATGCCTAGGTATTTTGGGTGTATCGGTTAGCAACTGGAGATGGTATTAGAGCCAACACGTCCTAGGTTCGAATCCGTGTAGGGAAAAAAAGGCCCCATGCCACGTTTGTGTGCGGGCGCATGTGCGCAAAGGCCCCACACTGCGTCTTTTGAGGGCATGTGCTTCGAGTCTGGGCGGTGTCCTGCTCAAGAGGTTTTTTTTTTTTTTTTTGGGGGGGTGGGGGTGTTGGGGTCAAGTAGTTAGTTTGCCGCATCTTTAACGCCTAGGCATTTTGGGTGTATTGGTTAGCAACTTGAGATTTGGAAGTATAGCATACTTACTATTCATGTTTAGAATTGCAACCAAGAGCATAAACCCCCTTTTTTTTTTTGGACAGTAATAAAAAAAACTATATTAAAAGATATGAAAAAGAGCACAGAACATAAACTTACCATGCTTTTTTCCTCCTCCTCCCCCTCCTTGTAGTTTCATGTATTGAAGGATATTGATGGAATTACTGCTGAGACAATGCTGCTATTGTGGAGCATGAAGGAGAGGTACAATGCCAACTCAAAATTCAAGATCTACTTTGAGACATTGCCGAATGAGTTTAATACAGGTATAAATATTCATTACAAGATCCTTTCAAGAACATACTTTGAAGGCAAGGATGCATCATTGCCTTTTACAATAGCTAGCACTTACATCCATTCTAACTGGAGAAATGCACTAGTGATAGGTAAGTCTTCCATCTAAATAGGGTTGGATGATGTGAGAGTCTGAGAGACTAACTGGGATGCCCAGCTGAGGCATTGCATTGGTAGCCTGCTTTTGATTCCATTTTGGGCCAGGGAATAGGCCCAGGCAAGAGTTTTCAGGCCGAATAACTAATTGGATCATGCCTTGCATAGTGACTGCTTTGATTTATTTAAACTTCATTGGGCATTTGGCTAGTAGGTAAGGCTGGGCCAGGGCCCAGATCCTAAGCATGCAAGCAACATTTGGCTATTCATTAGTTCATGATCTAGGTCTGGATTAGCCTCAGTCAGCTTGGGCCAACCCATTTGCAACCCTTACCAGGAGGACTTTGGCCATTGCTTAAGAGGAGATTATACTAGAGTCATTAGACATTCTATTCTTGCCTTCCTCTAGATCCTTTGCTGTAGGGTTTTCATTGGGAGAAAAAATAAAAGAAAAAATAAAAGGAAAACCTAAATGCAAAATTACCATCTTGTCTTCATTTCGATTACTCATCAGTGCTCACTCCAAGTTGTTTTGATTACTTATTCTTTATACTATCTTTACTACAAATACCAAAATGATCAGGTTTATTTTATAGGGGGACATTCATGTGCATCTATCCCTCACCATAGGGTGAGGGTACTTTCCCTTTTTGCACATGAATCCCCATTTTGTACTTCACCCTATGTACTTGAAAATCCCCCTTTTGTACTTGAAAATTCCCATTTATGGAAGCATCCCTCGCCCTATGGTGAGGGATAGATGCAAATGAATATTTCCCTATTATATATATAATTCTCCAGAACGCCCCTTTTTCCACCCTCTTTTTTTGGGCATGGGGCCCACCTTGAGCCAGTCCAGTCTATTCTCAGTTCTCACACACTATTCCCCCTGAATAGTCATGAGTCCAAATTTGACACTCATCCAAGTTCTCCTTACCATTGGATTGAAATCGTAAGAAAATGATGGCTCTAAAACCATTAAACTTTAGGGCCATAGATCATAACGGTTAGGATGATCTTATGGAGTCTAGATTTTGCACATAGGTAGGGCTCCTATAGATCTTTCCATCCAAAGGACTTCCATGATCATCGTGCAATGGGTCCTACTAAGAGGGGCGTTTGCTCCTAAAAAATGCCCGGGCGTTTTCTAGAGTTGCCCATATATATATTAATGTTCTATCAACCTTAGCAACAGATCATTAGTAAGAGATCAACCAAATCGTAATTGATAACCTATTAACCAAATCGTAATTGATAACCTATTAACAACCAATACTTACCCTAATAATAATAATAATTTATCTTAGCACTCAAAACCTTACTCGCCTTACTCAGTGCTATGTTATTAAGGATAAAACTTCTGAAATGTTTCTGGTATATTCATTTTAGTTTTAGTTACATTTTCCAGGGTTGAGTTTTGGAATTGATGCACTTTCTGCATTAGAGGGAACGCTTTTGTTTGAAGAGATAGTGCAAGCAAAAGAGGTTATCATCTTTTCTCTTCCTGTGCTTCTTTCTTCAGTGAGAGATTGCCCAAATTTTCACATCATCATTATTTAATTCTTCCTTTTCAGCACTTGCGCTCGCAATACGATTCATTATGTCCAGCATTATGTGCTAATTATCCTGATTTGTTTCAACCCGAGCTATACACATGGGAATGGTTTCTGTGGGCTTGCGAGCTTTGGTATTCTAATAGCATGAAAGTTGTTTTTACTGATGGAAAGTTGAGAACATGTTTGGTTCCTATCGCGGGCCTTCTCAATCATTCGGTAAGCATTTATTTATTTGCTGGAAAAACTAAGTATATTAGAAAACTAAGGAAGGAAACATGATAGAGGCTCTGTATAAACTGGCCTCTTTAAACGTCCCATATCAATTACAAGAAGGAAACTATTCGTCCACACATTGACTATCCAAAAAAAGCCTCCATTTGCTGAGGAGGCTGTACTGAAACTTTCCACGGACATTTGGTGTTGGAGTGGTCATTTGTCTGTGCACATGGCCTCATCAGTCTGGCCAGGGTGCTTGATCCTCCTGTCTGCCTAGCATTGTTGCTCGAAGACGCTGGCTCCTGTGCTGGCTGATAGTAAATTTTTTTAGTATACATCACTGCCTTCTCCTGTTCTTCCTGAAAGACTGATTGAACTGGAGGTGGTAGAGAACCCCAAAGATCTGTAACCACTGGGATCTCATTTCTAGCCAGTAGATCTGCTACCCTGTTCGCTGATTGCTTACAGTAAGTGATTGTCCAGTTATCCAATGATGTGAGCATGTTCATTGTTCTCTTCCATAGAGCCATCACGTCCCATGTCATTTATGATAGTCACTGTTCAGTAATGATAGAAAAAAGTAACTTTTCAGCATAGAATGTAAGATAAACATTGATTGATACTCTGGCAGAGCATTACATCCATACTCATCCACACAGCCAGTCAGACGCTGTATGTGACATAAGAATCTCAATCCTGCCCGTCTAAATCTTGAGTATCATTTTAGATGAGTCATTAATGAAAATTCATTTTTTTGTTCTTTTTAACAGTAAAATTATCAGATTTCTTTAGATAGTTTTAACACCTCATCAACACTCATTTATTTTTTCAATTTGAAGCATTGGCTATTTTTCATTTCAACTGTCCTTTCTTTGTGCTAGCCACCGGCCCACCACATTGGATTGCAGGGGATTTTTAAGGTTATCAGGGGAGAGCGGATCAGAGCTTGAACCTAGTGCCTCTTCAACGGAGGAGGGTATGCCCAAATGTGATGAACCTAGGTGTTGTTGCAACTTCAACAATCCATTATTTAACCACCAATGAGATAATTAGGCTCATTAATACGGTCCTCTATTTTGGGCTACACCCAAAATACAGTGAAACCTATGATTAGTATGGTGGTTTAAGAAATATGTATGTTATGTGGGCAATGATATGTGAATATTTATAACCATACTATGCCAGTGTTATTGTCTTTACATTTGATTTGATTCTTTGCTTCTACAGCTATGCCCACACATACTGCACTACGGTCGAGTTGACTCAACCACAAATTCCTTGAAGTTTTGTGTATCAAGACCATGCAGACAAGGAGAGCAATGCTATCTTAGCTATGGATGCTTTTCTAGTTCTCACCTAATAAACTTTTATGGTTTCCTGCCAAAAGGAGACAACCCCTATGATATCATTCCTCTGGGTATGCATTTCACTCTATTGTCACTTGCATTGAATGATCAATTTTTTATCTTACTGTTACAAAAGGAAGGGGCATTTGGGGATTGTTCAGTCTACAATCTATTGGGCCTAATGGTTTGGATGGCAATAGATTTTACTTGTGCGCTGAACCTTAGAGGCTGTCCCTTTTATCCCAATATTTTGATGAGGTGTGGATACACACCTTGAGAACCCTGGCATCCTAGTGGGGCCAAAGGAGTTGCTCAATGTATGTAACTGAGGAATCCTTGCTCAACCAAGGTTAGTGCTTTCTTTCAATACGTGGAATAAAATCAACACCTAGAGGGATTATCTCAATATTTTGTTTAAAAAAGGTAACTTGGGACCAGCGAACACAACTAACTACTCAAATCGAAATGACACAAAATTTCATGAAATTGAACTTGAAAATGTGCACTGAGGGCTGCATCATGTTATCATTGCACTTGGCTTAACGGCTGTCTGGGAAGATAGCATTCCAAAAGACTTATTGTATTTAGGAGGTGTGCATACTTTAAACTAATAGCAAGTGTGAATAATGTATGGTTATTCTTTTAGGACGTATCATATATCACAATATTCTAAGAAAAGATTGTCCTTTTCGTGCTAACATCAACTAAAAAATTCCTAGTATCCCACAATATCATGAAACCTGTGCATGGCCCATCTCTTCCTTTTATCTTGGATTGTCCACCCTATCCTCCGAACCTGAATAATAATAAGAAAAAGAAAAATAAAAAAGAAGCTTCTGATTTCTTACAACTTACTCAAAGAAAATGCATGCATTGTGTTTCTCGGATCCAAGTTTGCACTGAGCAGTGGGAACAGTGGGAAGTAGAGGCTGATTCATAGAGTGGATATGCACATCCGAAAAAAATGATGGGGACAATGTTACCTGGGTACTTCAACATGAGAAACATATTGTGTCATATCTCATCCACTACACTTTTTATGTGTAAAATCCATGTCCCTATCATATCCATGGTGCGTCCCTACTCCCACCATATCCATGCCATATCTGGGCGTCATTGGATGGGGTATGTAACATCGACTTGGGAGGCTTCTTTGCTGGTTCAGAGTTGCCTATATTTGGCCTTGACCTGAAAAGTCTTGGTTGATGCGTTGTTAGATGTTGTTCAATAGTACTAGCTGCAATTTTCTTGTTTACTACGAGTCCTTGCATTTGTGCAACAGGGCTCGAATCAGATTTGGTTGAGTTTTCAAGAAAACAAAATGATTTAATGCTATCAGGCAGGTTTTTCTCAATTATTATTTTTATATGGATTTAGAATGGCAACACAAATTGTTCATTAATATCAATTAAATTGTGAAAAGAAGGCCAAACACAATTCTTTAGGAGCATTTTCTGGAAAACTAGAAAATTTTCCATTGAATTATTCGCATTGAGTTGTATCCATTCTTCATTGAATGTTTAGAGCTAGTCTTCTGGAAGAAAATCATTTTCTATTGAGATTCTTGTTTTTAAATGTAAATCTGTTTCCTTAACTTGTAATTAGTTTTCGAAGAGTTCATATGTTTGTAGACATTTTTTACGGTATTCCTCTTTTTCTCGGTTCCTATGTCTTCACATGTTTATCCAGTAGTAGCGGAAACATTGTCTTCAGGTCATATAAGGTAATCATCTCTGACGCTTATCAATGGTGCCAAACTCACATGTGAAAGATAACATATTGGCATGGGTTCCTTTGCTTAAGCCACTAATGTTCTGTTGCAGATATTGACACCCTTCAGGATGAAGAAAGCAACATTCAACCCACTAATAATGGAAGTGGTTGGACCACCCATATGGTCCGTGGAACATGGCTATCTAACAATAATGAGCTCTACAGTTATGGCTTGCCCTCTCCTTTGTTAGAACATCTCCGTGCAGTTCTACGTGATGATGAGATTCCAACGTCGCTAGAGACTTTTGATTGTAATGGAGTAAGAGTCTGCCTTAGTGCTTAATGTTTGCTGAATGGGCTGGACTCCGATTTTCATCTTAGGTGAAACAAAAATCTGTGGCCACATCCACGGCATGTGCATTATATATTCATGCAAGTTCACGCTGTCCTAATTGTCTGACTCGTTGTGGATGGTACATCCCCAGAATCACGTTGATCAAAGGATCCAACAGTACATTTGGTGGCCATCGAATGAGCAAATTACAGGAATGATTCATAGTCCACATTCAATGGGCAATATTTGGATGGCTGGAATTGTCCAAAGAATGAGTTTGGACCATGATCCAGGTGCAATGGATTCCACTATTAGAATGGACTAGGCTGGTGTCGCTTATGCCATGTATCGGTGGATGAGATTGCTGCAAAGTTTTACATTGTGGATTCATTTACCAATGTAGATTGAACAGTTTTTTTTTTTATATTTCCCATGGTTAAGTCAGCAGCATTCAAACCAAAAGGTTTTTTTTTTTCTTTTCTTTTTGTCTTTCTTTTTTTTTTCCTTTACATCCTGTATTTATTTTTACACAGATAACCAAGGACACTGAAGTGGCAGTGCTTGAGACAATTCTCTCCATCTTCAATCCCATGATGGAAGGACTTGGTAAATCTGATGAATTTGAAAGGTAATCAATTCTTTAGATGTTTGAGTACTATCTTGACTCTAACCATATAATAAAAAAGGCCTTCTCCCTTCTTAAATCTGGACTTGGTGGGCCTGCATAATGCTTAAGCAGGAGCCCATGTGTACATCATTTGTAAATTCTCGGGATTTCAAAACTCTTGTGACATGGAAGACACGTGCAGAGGGTTAAGGCTGCTGATAAAATGCTGGTGTTTGGCCCTCCTAAACCTGGGCTTTAAAAAGAATATTTTTAGAAGTTTGAGTCCTTGATGTTGCATTTCTTATCGAAATATCTTGAGTCAGAACACTTTTGGAGGATAACTCTTTTTTCTTCCCCAGAGAGAATTCCAGTTGGGATGTAAAACTAGCGCTGGACTACAAAGATTTACAGCGAAAAATCATAGCATCAGTGGTGGCTTCTTGTTCTTCTGGTCTGCAAATGTTAGACGATCTATAGTGGGAGAATTCTACAAGGTGGCAAACAAAACGACTTCCCAACAACATCTTCTGTTGCCCCCAAGCATCTTCCTCTCAACCAAATACATCTGTTTTGATGCTGGAAATGGATTTTACAATGCAAATCATAGCAATCATTTGGGACCTACTGACACATGATCTTAATGTAACATATCACCTGATAAAATAACTGTTATTGCATTCTTGCTCTAGAAAGCTGGAAATTAAAATATTGTTGTCATTAATGTGACACTACAGATGATCTGTCAATATTTAAACTAGTTGGATTGATTTCATGCCTTTTCTTATTCAGGTCAGAAAGGGATTAGGATCCTGTGCCTCAGCAGTGTACTATTTTCCTAGGCACAGCTTTCGTATATGTGGACTCAAGTCCATTGGTCTGATGGGGTTGCCCAAGAACTTCCTAGATTGGAATACCAGTCCTTTGTTCTTATGCTTATTGTTTACCTTAACCATCTATTATTAGGCCCACTAATCATAATTTTCTTATATTCCATCATAACTTATGTTTTGGGTCATCCCCATCTTCAAAGGGGTAATTGATGCCAGATGTCTGAATTAATGAACATCGGCCCCACAAGTAAGAAATTGATTGTTATAGTAAACTATACTGCAGCTGCAGATGTTAGGAGCATGAAAAATGTTGTGGGGTTGCTTCTGTGACGGCTAATTTGATTCTCACTCTATTGATTGCCTTTTTTTTTAAATCTCTTCTTGTTATTGTATGTCAACATTTGAATACTATAAAGGAAGAAGGTATGAAATGCCCTTCAAAGATGGCCAAAACTCATGTCAAAGAAAGCATGCCCCTTATATCTGAAGGTGGTCTAAGTGCTCCTGAAAAGAAGTCTTCCTACCATTATTAATATGAGGATGCCTAACTTGACTGCAGCTGATAATATATTGTACCTAACAATGTCATTATCAGGCACCAAAACAATATTATACGGAATTAGTGTCTAAAATATTGGTCGACGATTATTCGTTTATTCTTTTTTGGGTGGTGGAGGTGGTTTAACCATCAGAATAGGTTAGAATGAAACATGTTTCAGTTGGGAAGGTGTTGTTTTAGGTGTCCAATCTAACAGAAACAAGAAAATATAGAAAGGAAAGAGAATTTTTCATACTTAGAAATGACCAACCTCCCTGATTTTTACGACTCTAAACTAGATTTAATTACCTGAAAATCTCCATTAACCATCTTGACAAGCACTCAAAGGCTACTGTCATATGAGGATGAAAATTTCTTGTATTTAATATTCTTGAAATAAATCCGAAAATGTGTTTTCAAGCAAATAGAAAATAAAAAATCCGAAAATGTTAACACGAAGAGACCATGAAAAACCCAAGTAAATCAAATTCAAATTAATGCCTTAATATGAACTGGGGTTCATTGCTGATCAAAGTGGTTGACCAATACTTTTCAAATTAATAGAAGTGGTTATTGTAAATGGAAAAGGTGGTGGGTCTTTGGTTTTTTTTATATTTTTCAAAGATGGAGGATAGAATGTTGGAATTAGTTTTTAGATTGGAATTGGTGGCACCATTTTTCATCTGGGATAAGTCAGCTTAAGGTGCTTGTGATTGGTAAGAACCAGATGGACGAAGAGCACATCATTGAGGGTGGGCAGGTCTAAAACAGGATATGGGTCAACTGGCAGACCTCTCCTAACCTTTTAACACGGTTTGTTGGATATGAACATCCAACTCTCCCACATGCATGTTAAGAACAGGAGCCGACACACTTTGATCCATCACATGGGTGGTCAACCCAAGTATTAGATGTGATCCACTCACATGTGTGGGCCCCACAACTTACTAGAACCAATCCAAATATTTCACCTGCCCAATTCCCTTCCACATGTTTTTTTAGAGTATGGACCCTCCACATTGAAGAATTCAAGAAAGGGCCATATGCTAGGCATGTGATGTCGATCGGCCCATTAAATGATAGACCATTAAATAAACGTAGATATCGGTCATTTTTAACCATTTGATACAAGATAGGGAAGTAATGGGTGCAGGTTTATTTTTGACAAATGCCTCATCCATAATTATTCCTCTTTTGCGGGACGTGACCTCTATCTGAGTATCATGCGACCCTTTTCTAGTTTGCTTTAAGAAAATTTCCAACGGTGCTCTCACCTCTCCGTAGAGAAATTCAAGCGTCCATTTTTTAGCGACTCATTGAAATTTTAGGAATTCTAAGCAATATCTTTCAATCAAAAGGGGATAAAATTTATAAAAAATATTGAAGATTCACAAACGAATATTAAATAATCTACTCCTTTAGTTGAAGATGATTACCCGCCATCAACTTAATAAATCAAATGTTATGAAAGTGAATGTCCCATCCATATCTCAATTTATATCATTCGCTTCTCACTTCTTTAATAATATTTTGTTATAATCCAATTTAATATCCAATCATAAGAATTCAATATAAAGTAGGCAAATAGGCCCTTAAAACTGGCAATCTTCTCATTGAATCAAATGGAAAAGTTTCAAGTTTGCTGTGAAAAAGAGCAGTATTATGAAACTAGAATTAGATAGCACGAGGAATTACTATTTATGAATGAATGATTGTACATAAAGCAGGTAGTTCTTACAGGACAAAAGAATGCTTCTTTAAATTGGGGATTTTCTTTTCTTGTGGTAATTACTTACTTTGGCAGTTTGTGTGTAAGTGGGTGTCCCTTTTCGTGTTTTTCAGCCACAGAATAAGATATTGATGAGGTGGTTGTTATGGTGGTTAATCAATAAACATACATGTATTATGTGGCTGACAAGGATGCAATGTTCTTCCTTCCATTTCCTAACTTTCCCACCCATAAAGGGTTGGAAAATGCAATCTGATGCGTTGGGCACTTTCATAAATAATTGGTACAAACAAGGAGGATGTATAGTATTTGTATTTTGAAAGCAAATTATAAGAAAGTATGGATGATTTCAATTTACAGGATGGGAATTGAATTCCTATGATTTCTAACTGTGGGGGGGGGGGGGGGGGGGGGGGGGGGGCGGGTTTACATATTAAAACCTCCTAAATTTAACTTCCATGAGCCAATGATAAAACATATGAAAATGTTATTACGGTGCCTTAATCGCAGTTCTTTACTATCTTACTTCTAACCCGAAGTATCTTGACCCACAATTTAGAAATCTTGATTTTGGGGTTGCCAAGAAAGTTAGGGAGAAGTGGGAGGAAGTAAAAAGAGCATGTATGTGACTCCCGATATTACGGGCTAAAGGTAAAATCCCAAAAAATTTGTGGTCAAGACACTTGGTGACAACATGGCCAAATAGCTGCCAAATTGGTGGTAAGGAGTGGTCAGGAATGGATTGCTCTCTATAATTGTAGGTTCTTGAATTCTACATGCCCAACTTTTGCTCACAGGCACTAATCTAATCCACGTATTAAGTGGGTCCTTCCTGCAAATGACCTCAAATGTTCACTAGACAATAGTCAACAGGATGCCTGTTTTAATAAGAGTCTTGAAGAGTTTCAAATATTATAAGCTATAAAAATTTGACTCTCCACGTGTGGTTTTGGTAGGCTGGTGGAGAAGAAGATAATATTAAAAAGGTCATTTGGTAGCAAAGCTTAGTGAAGTTAGAATTTGTTACATTTCAAAAATATTGAAATTGCAGGACTTTGGTAGCAAAGTTTAGTGAAGTTAGAATTTGTTGCATTTCATGTTCAAATGACAGGACTTTGAGCATCTAAATCTTTTGCCTTAAAGTCAATGTTTAGAGTTAGAACTCAAGAGTACTCATAAAATCAGTCGAAGATTTTGACCGCTGAAATTAATGTTTGAAAACATACTTTATATCATTTAGTTTTAAAACTTGGAAATAAGTTGTTTGAGAAATTATGACATCAATAAAATCTTTTGGAACACTAATGCAAACACTTTTTATCAAATAATTGTAATTTACTTTACACTTGATGACATTTGAAATCTGTCCTATGCTAATTTCACTTGTTATCAAGCTCACCTACCATCAGCCCATTCCTTCATCCCCCTCCTCAGAAGAAAGCACACACACGAACCTCCATTAATTTTATTTAGACGAAAACTTAAATTTCACCATATCAATCATTAGGTCTTAAAGGGCCAAAATTAAAAGTTAGATAATTTGATTAGGCTCATTTTTTGCGGCTGAATTTGTACACAAATTTCATGTGGACAACTCTTTGCTATGCTAATTCACTAATAACTCAATTGATGAGTCACACAATCTTTCTACCGAGATAATTAGGGATCAATCGCTGGCTGTACCTCTGATGGTGAGGCATTAGGTGTGTACGCGTTAAAAAAAAGAGTCATTACCTAGTGTGGATCATGTTGAAGTAAGATCTTAAAAAGGTATAGATTGAAGATAAACTTAATCTTTGACATTTAATACAAAGTCCCTGCTCGCGGGTGTCCAACCTATCTTACAATGCATGTCACTGGAGAAAAAAAAAGAGCTATAATCTGATGTGTAGATGACAAGTGGTCTAGTTATATATGACACGTCCCAACCACACATGTGGTCGGTGGCAATGGATTTGACGTGGGGAGGTAGCAAAAGCTCGTGCCAAATTCGATGGTTACGCGGCACCTTCCATATGCAGAGCCCCAACACGGAAGCATCGAAATTCTGACTGGGTCCAAGCCTCCCCGCAAAAGAATATATTAAATGGATTCACTTACAAGATCTAACTAATTATTTGATCGAATATCCACAGTATGTAATGATATCTTCTGTTTTTTTCCTTTTTCATACTTGGGTCCTGTTTTGATTATCACACCCATAATTTTACATAATAAAAATTGATGCCCCTATTATGGGGTGTTTGGAGGCCTCTTACCTTCAATTGGTAAGAAGTGGGAGTTCTCTCACTTGGCTATTCAAGGTTTAAATTCTCAGCATGTCATCTTCGCTCATCAAAAGACTCTGTCAATTCACCCAAGGGGGTCTCAGCCCCTATAGCTAGGATACAAGGAAAAACTCCCATCGATCATCTTGTCCTTATTGACAAAAAAAAAACATCTTAGCTGTCTGATGTGTCTAATGCAACCAACTAACCATAACTCAGGCACACTGAGTTGTATTGTTAGCTGAACTCAGTCTTGGTTATAGTCACTGTCATGTATAACAGATTAGTTATAAGATTCCTTGGTGTAAGAGTCTCAGTATATATAAACACCGAGTACTATGCACAATGGATGAAGAATTACAATGAATGAAATAAGAGCTCTCTCAATTCTCTCGTTTCTGTTTCTCTTCCTCTCCTTCTCTATCTTCTTCTACTAGTAAAAGAGTCTTGATTGTGTCATGCATTAAAATGGACACTTCTATTGAAAAGGAATATCTTTAACCAAGAAGAGCCTAGGACTCTAAAACCCTTGAGTGGATGCCTTTCCTGAGTGGGATGCGTGAACTCACTGTTAGATCTATTTGTTGATGATCGAAATCATTAAGATTAAATGTGTCCTCTTCATTAGCATAAGCTTAAATTTGTATAGAAGCCCTTAAAATGTGTGTTCTATGTCTAAATATCATATTTTTCAAAAGTACACCCCACATGGACATGTTTTTTATTTTTTTGGCTGAAAGGGAAACTTATCGCAAGAGAAAGAGCTTAGAGGTTACATAAAGATGAGGAATACAAAACATAGTTCCTCTAAATCCTACCAAGGTAGGCTATTTTGGGTGCGGAATCCTGTCATTAATTTCTTCAGAAGTCATCGCTTGCACATTATTAAGAGGTTGATTATGGTTAGTAGAAAGAGTTTCAAATAAAAGATGTTGGATGTGGAGGGGATACATGGACGTTTATTTTGGACAGATTGGTCTTAGAGGTGAATTTGGGTGATGGATTTGTTGGCTTGGCGGCGTCAAAGGATCCAAAGACTCCCCACGCGTATACGCGTATGTATCTCATCAGCTTCCGCAATTTCCAGGATAAGGACATAAATGTCCGATAGAGAGTAAAAGACCCATTCCTTCCCCCACTTTCTCCCCCACTTTCTCATAAAGTGTCCCTCTCCGTCTGATAGCATCACAGTCTCACTGTGGCTTCAATTTTCACCACTGCAACAGTGCAACCACAATTGGACTCTGGATCCTCGATGCTTTGACCAGAAAAGTCCCTTTTATTGAAAATCTGAAATCTCAAGTCAATAAAATAAATTTAATTTACTTTTAATTTTTATTTTTCACTAAGTTTGACTAATCGTGATACTTCAAACTTGAAGACTCTGAGATCGATCTCCTCAGAAGACCTGGACCAGATTGAATAGCTCTAGAAAACAAAGGAGGGCTTCCATTTAGAGTTCCACTCCTCAGTCAAGAAGGATTCGATCTCCTACAAGTCCAGCCCAAGGATTAGCAGTCCTCCAATCAAATAGAGTGAAAGTCTGCTTTCAAAATCTTTGGCTTTGATCATACAGTCCAAGTGTCCAATAAGCCGTTATCTTTGTCATGTAGCTATTCCAATGGACCCCACTCATGCACCCAAAAAAACAAGTCTTGCATTCAACTCCCACAAGACTCCTCAATTCACCTTCCCTGTTTTTAGTGGCATTCACCTTCTAGAACTCATTAAAAATCAAACAGAGTATACATGGGATTATTTATAAGACCATCCTAATCACATGGTGATGGCAGTGGGCCCCACATCAAGTGGAAAGAAGGTGGTTGGATGCTACAATAGCTGTTTATGCAATGCAATGAATAAGCAATGCATATTCTTCCATTATCTCGCTCTCTCTCTCACATCTCTGCAACGGCCGATGCAGTCTTTCTTGTGGCCTTTGTTTCTTCAATTCGCTTCATAGCTAAACAAGAAGAAAGAGAGCTATAAAAGGAGGAGCTTTTACTTCAAGTCTCTCTTTCTTTTCTTCTGTTTTTGGTTGTTTGCTTTTTTTTTTTTTTTTTTGGCCTCTTCCTTCTCTGCTTGCTTTGCTTTCCTTTGCAAGGAAGGAAGGAAGAGGAGTTTTGGTCTTTCCATAAACCGTCTGTCCGAGCAACGCCGTTATTCGCTGCAAGATTCGATTTTTTTCACTTGGGTCTCTTTGGGTTTCGAAGATGATGATGGTGGAGAACAGTTTTGATCGGTGGAGGAAGGATGTGTTCTTCTCTGCGGCTGAGGAAGTGCAGGAATCGGCGGATATGTATGTTTTCTTTTGCTTTTTGAAGGATTTCGTGATCTGGGTACTTTGCTTTATAACTCGATTTTGCGGTTTGGGTGTTGTTCCGTTCTTCTTTTCCTTTTTAGGGTGCTCTCTGATTTAGGGGGAAAAACTGTAGTTGCGTTTTTCTTGGGGGATTCTAGGCTTTTGGCAAGGTGGGGTTTTTTGGGTTTGTAATCTATTGCCTGTTCTGTAATTATAATGATTTGGGCGACTCAGGAAGCCAAGATTTTTGTGCAATTTGATAACAGGTTGGCTAATGGAACTGTTTTTTTTTTTTTTCGAAACAAGTTTTGTGCCTAACTACCTTCCCAGCTGCATTGTTTTTTTCTGATTTTGGGTTTTTTGAAGAGAGATTTATCATGCAGTCGGCATGCAATGAGTTTATCTGTTTTATTTTGGGTGTTTGCAATACCAATTTCTTTGCTTAATGTCTTTGGGACTTATTTGATAGAATCTTGGTGCAATTCAATGGTTGGTTGTATTGATTTGTGTGTTTGTGAATTGTGATATTGTGAACTGTGATACCTTTTTTTTATGTTGCTCGTTTTGGGTATTTTGAAGGCATTGGCTGCCTAATTCCCCTATAGAAGAACTAATTTTCTGTTCTTCCGTATTTGCATGTGAATGTTTCATATAATCATTGTTTGGTGAGTGGGCACTGAGCTCTTGATGTGAATTATGGGATAATTAAGTCATAGATTTTTGCTAATTTTATTTTCAGAATGGAATCTGTTTTCCGCGCATGGGAGCGGGTGCGAAGAGATGGGTTTGAATCCAATGAATCGGATGAGCTATGTAG
This sequence comes from Persea americana, assembly GCA_029852735.1. Taxonomy (NCBI): domain Eukaryota; kingdom Viridiplantae; phylum Streptophyta; class Magnoliopsida; order Laurales; family Lauraceae; genus Persea; species Persea americana. The sequence goes on from CM056812.1 coordinate 6,034,909, forward strand.
AGAGCTTCGGACTGCATTAGGCACCACAAAATGGCAGGTGGGTCCTCCGTTTTGTAAGCCATAGTTGTCCTTTTATTTCATATTTTCTCTTGTGAAGGTTTGATTCTCGTTTAATGTTATTGCTAATCATAAATATTTGCTTGTTAATCAGTTGGAGGAGTTTGAGAGGGCTGTCAAAGTGAGCCATGTAAGTGGTTCAGAACATACTATAGCCAGACATAGACAATTTGTTCTAGCAATAGAAGACCAAGTTTCTCGTATAGAAAAAGCGTTAAGAGATTCACTTATTGAGGAAGGGAAGCAGCCTCTCAGATGGGTGCAATTAGATGAAGAAGAGAGAGATGATCTTGCATTGTTTCTTTCAGGACCCCCTGGGTCCTCACAAGATATGGACAACTATGTCAATCTCGGGCTTTCGAAGGATAATTTTCAACAAAAGGCTGATGCAGAACTTGGAGCAGATGCTAACCAAGAAAGAAGTAGGCCTGATCCTGTAAAAGGTTTCAAAGAGACAGTAACAATTAACAACGATGCTAAGTATGTAGTCGAATTAGAAGCGAAAGAAGTTCCTGGACACCAGGATGAGATAGAGAGATATAGAGAGAGACTAGATGAGCAAAAGACAACTTGGAGTTCGCCAGACATGGGGTCTTGGAGAATTGTAATTTCTGATGAGGATGTGGTGAAGAAGACAGCAGAGGAGATGGAGGAAATACCTACTCATGCGGATAACCTCTGTGGTCTTCTGAGGTGCATTGATCCTGTGGCTAAATTGAAGTGGTTCAGAAACAGCTTTGGGAAGGAAAAGGATGAGGAGCATCTGAGGTCTGGACGAGCATTGAATTACCTCAGCTTGAGAGGAATGATTCCATTTGCTCAGGTGAGAATGTGATTCCATTTCTTTGCATAGATCTCATTCGGATGACCTGCATATATTTTCCTTTAAAGAATCCTTTCTTCAGCTCGATATGTGGAGCTGAAGACTGGAGCCAATTGTTATGCCAGAATGAGGTCTGCAAGGCCATGCTTTACATTAGTCCAGGCCCAGAAGTTTGTCAATTTAGGTTGGCTGTAAATGCACAAAATAATTGATGGTTTGAAAATAAATGCCACACTCTACATTCATTATACATGTCAGCCTGCTGACCCACCTGAATTTCAGGCCAGCAAAGTGCAAACACATGATTACAGCCCAGCTGTTACACAGCTTGGATATGACACGTGCGCACATGAAATTCTTTGCTTTGGTTCATTTGATTCAGCATCGCATAAGAAGTTTACCTTCATGTTAATATTTTCTATTCAATCCCTTTTTATAAATGTTTTAAACAGGGAATAGATCTGTTTAATGGAAGAAGTAGGAATTGCTTCAGTAGCTGCAGGGAAGTTTCTAATGTTTCTCGTGTTCGGCAACTATTTGGACGTGTTGGAGGATTTAAGAGACAAGTGCAAGGATCACAGTATTATACGCATTTTAGTCGTTCTCTACAAGTTACTTTAGTGCTCGTGCTAACAATTCTTTTACTTGGTGAGCTCCTTATCGCCTGAACTGCTTTATTTTTAAACAGGACCTATCCAGTAAAGAAACATGGGGCAATTTTTTATGCAATATAAGGTTAAAACAAACTGTATTTGAACTGTGTAAATGGGATTCGGACCCCATGCTTTACTTGCTATACCGTATACTAGATTCATCTATGCATGACGCATTAAGTTAAGAAATGTGGCCAATTTTTCTTCTGTAGTTTCAATTGCTTTTAGTGTTAAGAGTACGCTTGTTGTGGTGGTTACATGCTTCAGGTTCTAATTCCCAGCTTGGTCTTTAGCTATAACTTCTGACAGTTTTGCTTCTGTGCGTACACTAGCTTAGTCATAATATGTATCTCTTAACAATGTTTTAGAAGGTGGCTGCAAAGAAGGCTGATCTGTGATCCAATCTCACATTCCAACTTTGATACTTGTTCATAAGGGTTAATTTGATGACAAGATTTGATAAGCTCTCTAAAAAAAAAAAAAAATTTTGATGGCCTCATTTCACATGCTCTGACACAAATTGTTGTTCTAGAGTGAGTTTTGCAAGACCTATTGTCCCCTCTAAATCTCTGTTTAATTGCTTGAACTGTTTTATTGGGTTTGCATTTCTTGATAAAAAGTGTGAAACTATGGGATATAATACCAAAGACTTAAACAAAAGACATCTGAAAATCAATTTGGTTTTATGTCTGGGAGGTCAACTATGGAAGCTACCTTCTCACTTAGGCAATTAATGAAAAATACCTCACAAAGAGGAAAAACTTGCACATGATCTTCATTGATCTAGAGAAAGCTTATGGTTGGGCACCTAAAGATTTCGTTTGGTGGGTTTTAAATAAAAGGAGTGTTCCAAGAGGTTATATTAAAATCATTAACGATGTGTATGAGGGATCGGTAATGGGTGTGAGAACTACTTGTAGAGGAATAAGTGAGTTTTCAGTGATCATAGGTTTGCATTAGGGGTTTGCCTTAAGCCCTTATCTCTTTACATTGATTATGGATGAGTTAACTGGTCATATTCAAGAGGTACCTTGGTGTATGTTGTTTGCAGATGATATAGTGTTGGTAGATGAATTGAGAGATTGCGTGAATACAAAACTTTAGAGATGGCGGGATGCTTTAGAATCTAAGGACTTTAAAATAAGTCATACAAATACGGAATATATGGATTGCATGTATAAAGAGCTGAAATTACTGTGAGAATTGAAGCTCAAGAGATACTACAAATATATTCATGCCAATACCTTGGCTCCATAATTAGTAAGGATTGAGAGATTGAGGAAGATGTCAAACGTAGGATAAAAGTGGGATGGTTGAAGTGGAGACTTGCGTCTGGAGGGCTTTGTGATTGGCATATACCAACAAGATTGAAGAGAAAACTTACAAGACGATTAGACCATATTTGACTTGTGGAGTAGAATTTGTAGGACGATTAGACCATCTATGACTTATGGAGCTAGATGTAGGCCAATCAAGAAGCAGCATATACACAAAATGAGTGTAGCAAAGATAATAATGTTGACGTGGATGTGTGTTAAAACTAGGAATGATAGAATTAGAAATGAGCGCTTTCGAGAGCATTTAAGGGTGCCATTAATAGGTGAGGAAATAAGAGAAACATGTTTGAGATGGTTTGGACATGTTCAGCGTAGGCCAGCAACGGAGCCGATGAGGAAAAGTTTTTCTATGCAAGTTGATGGCCCACCAAGGGGAAGTGGTAGGCCAAAGAAAACATGGATGGAAGTAGTAAAAAATAGATTTGAAGAAGTGCAACCTATCTGAGGATATGGATTAGGATAGATCAAAATGGAGAGGCAAATTCATGTGGCCAACATGATGATGATGATGATGCAAAGTGTGAGATCCAGTCAAGGGCAAATTCTTACTGTTGAAGATCAAACCCACAACTCTGGAAATAAAACTCAACCTCAGATTATCTCGGAATATAAATCCAAATAGAGATGATTTTGGAATGTTTTTGAATAATCATTTCCTGAGCAGCCTGGCTTCACTTTGATGACTGGTTCCAAAAGCCATGGTTTCAGAGAACTAGTCTTTTTGTGTGCTATGCAGCTTAGTTTTGCATAAGGCTTGTTTTTCCATTATCCTTCACCCACATGAAGCCTCGATCGTGCATAACAGACTGAGTTTTAGCATTATGCGTTTACATATGATTCAAAAGTGATAGTATCATTCTTTCACTAGTAATAGTATCTTTAAACATGAATACATAATGTTAATGTTAGATTGTGTTTTTTTTTTTTTTTTTGAAAGGAATGTTAGATTGTGTTAAGACATGGGTTATTTGATTTTTATAAGTATGCTTTGTTGGCCTTCTGTTTGCTGGTGATATATTGGTGCTAGATTAACTGATAATGCTTTTAGGCATAATATTAATATTTGATTATGGTATTGTTTATTTGATTTTCTCAAGTATCCTCCATCCTGCTTGTATTTTGGTGCTAGCTTATTGCACAACTCATGATCAATGATGCTCTGTGATTGCTACATAACTTCATCTGGTAAATGGTAGTTTTTTTTACTCCAAGACTAGTTATTTGTTGCAATTCATATTGAACTATTAAATGAAATAAGCTTTAAACTTGTGCACGATAAAAAAAAAGCAAAAAAAAATGAAAATAAATGGAAATAAAAGAAATTTGAATGTATAACTCAGCTAAGTAGGCCTGGATAGGGTGCTGACTGGTTTTTAACTCTTTGTAGTACCATTTATGTTCCATTCAAATTGAGGAGCTGTCTTCTGGCACTGCTACATGCACTATAAGAGGTATTCCTCCCACCTTGACAGCCATACTTTTGACTTATTATTATTGCAAGCTAGATACAATTTGTATTTTGGTAAATCCCACATCTCTATTGTTGAATGATTGAAAGTGTCTTGTTTCCTGAAATGATGGGGTGCGCCTTTGTAAAGATCAAACTGTTTTAACTTTTGAAAAAGAAAATTCCAATCTTTGTAGTTTTGAGAAAGAGATTGGTGTGTGTGGTATTTCATGAATAAATATTAAATAGGCCTCGTTTGTGATCATGGGACAAGGACAAGGTTTTTGTCGTGAAAGGGAGATAAATCAGCTGAATTGTAGTGTGCAACCCTGAAAAATGGGAGTGAGCCCTGAAAGTCTACAGATAGTCGCATCTAAAATGTTTTCTTACTAATCTTGTTTTACCCTCAAAATCTCAAGAAAAAAGGAAGAAAACCAGTGCATTTCAATCCAAATTCAAAGATTTCAGCTGTTTCTTCTGAAGGTTAGCTGCCCAAATTAAGTCTCCCAAAACCCATCAAGAATATCCGGCGATACATTTATGGGGGATAACTCCATATTTTATCCAAACGGCAAAATCTCTGATTTCTCTAATATTTTGTGTTAATATGCACACATGATGTTCTACTGATTTCCAAGAGATGTATCTTGATTTAGGTTCCAAGTCCTGGACAGAGGAAGAAGCTGAAGAGCCCTGAACCCCATGTGGAACAAGACTGCTACATTTGCATTATTTGTAGTGTCATGTCATTGCCTCCTTGGATTCCAAAATAGGCCAATTACCTCCCATGAAGCAAACCCGTGGTCCAAGAACATGAATCAGCTGTCTTCTGTTATAGCTTTCTTCAGTGCATGCAAGTGGTCCAGCTTGAACCAAGACCCTGGAATCATCTTAGCCAACCATTGTCATTGTATAACATTTGGCCATTTAGTCCTCTTTTTTTTACTATTAGACAAGCAAGCGTCAAGGCAACCATGGCCTTGGAAGCCAATGCTCAAGTTACTTGGACCTAATACGATGTTACAGTTTTAGATCAATGCAATGATTTGTGGATTTGCTCAAATTGTTTCAAGTTTGCGCAAGAAATTTACAAGTGTAATGTCAAGTTGTTCAAAATTATGATTAAGGGAAAGAAAATGGAAGATGGTTGCTGAAAGTGGTTTTGTCATTTATTCAAAAAGAAAAAAAAAACTGTATTAAAATTTTCCATTGACAACATCAAGGACATTTTAGATATTTGCATTTCATTGATAATAGGTAAATTAACCTAGAGACACTAGAAATTCATTTTAGAACTCAACATCATTCATGAGGTTTTTCCATTTTAAGTCTCCTCATCTTCATTCAACGCAAATTTGTTGTGGCATCAATACAGGTAAACAGCAGTGATGTATTTGAAAGACATCTAAAAAGTGTAAGAACATATTATTTATACAAAACATTAAGATTTTGCTTTTTGTTTGAGATGCATGTCAATCTACAATATTGAGAATATGGCAGTAAGCTGCTGGATAAATCCAGTCTCCAGAGACCCTGCTGGTCGAGTTTTTAAGAAAGCTCTAGCAAAGCCCGTAAGGGGCAGCTCCTTCTAGTCCCAAAGAGATCAAGAAATCAGTAGATGAAATCACCCTCCAATGACCAAAACCATGTACCTACTTTCATGCATCTCAAAATATAAATTGATGCAACTCCTAGTAGTCACCAAAAGAATAAGAAATTAGCAGATTCAATCCTCACCATTGTTGATAAAATCACTTTCCAATTACCAAAACAATGTAACTACTTGGATGAACGTCAAAATATACATTGATCACCTGCTAAAATTTTGTATTTTAGCTACTGGTGACTTTTATCACGAGGTTCAGCAATTGGCAGTCCGTACCCACAAAATCATTCAATGTATATGCAGAAAATGCAATATTTTGTCTAATTGAACCAAAAGTTACAATTTTTTTGTTTGGTTGAACCAAATATTCTCATCTGGCTCACACCAAAACAAACAAACAAATAAAGATCTTATCTGTTGATGTGCATAGGAAACATCTGGGAACTAGTTTTCATCAAAATAGGCCCTCATTCCTGAATATCCATCCTGCAATTTTCATTATACCGTACAGATACTTCAACGCTGACCACAATTAGCAGCACCCAAAACAAGGAATCCAAGAAATTTAAAAAATGAAATGTTTTAAGACTTCAGGCTTATATATTTCACATCTTACTTTCTTTTTTACATTTCCTTCTACAAATCTCTATTTAAATAAAGAAAATCAAATACCCCTCTCTCCCTCTTGATCTCACATGGGAACTAGGAAACATCAGAAAAGCAAAAGAGAAACTACGAACCAACCCCAAACACCCCTTCTCTCACAATCACAAACTCACAACTGGATTTTGGCAAATGGGGTGCAAAAACAACTTGCATCCTCCTCTTCGTCATCATCACACCCAATTCTCCACAACTCTGATCCTCTGAACCTGAAGTGGTAATCCTACCAGCCTCATTGCACCTTGACAAGAACAGCCTTGAATTAATGCAGTTCGCCCATGACAACCCCAGAGCAGGGCAAACCCGTCTCCCTGATGAATACAAGTACCCAAAATTCCCAACCTGCAGCCCATTGGCCCCATCAGAATCAACTAAGTCCACAACCTGGTTAGTAACCACAATTGCAAGGCTGAACCGCTTTGCAATTGACTTCAGCTTCCCTGCTATCCTAAAGAACAGCGATGAGCGTTGTTTTAAATCACTTGGTTTGTTATCGAATTCTGACCTGAAGAGTGCGGCAATGGAGTCAATGACGATCAGCTTGATGCGTAGTGAAGACGGGGCAGAGAGGAGACTTTCGACGCGGTCTAGGAGGGCAAGCAATTCATCAGGGTATTCAACTGCATGGACAAAGATGCGGTCCAAGGGGTCATCGCTGTTGGACAAGGGGAAGGAAAGGGAGAGCTGGCGGAGGCGGCGGAGAGGGAATGGGAATTCAGAGTGTATGTAGAAGGAGGCTGCGTCAAGGCCCCCACGAGAAGCGGGCAGTTGTGCACACAGGAGGAGCTGCAGGCAGAGCTGGGTCTTGCCACAACCACTCTCGGCAACTAGCTCAGTGATGGAGTTGCAGGGGACACCGCCGTCAAGGAAGTGGTTCAGGATTGGGCAGCCAAGGGTGCACTTCTGAGTGGTGAGATTTAGTGGATTCTCTACTTTGATTGGAGGCATCTTTTGGGACAAGAAATGGTAGATGAGGTTCTACCTGAGACTTAGAATCTTTCCTTCTTCCCTTCTGAAAGTCTGGAGAGAAGTTTTCCTTCTTCCATTCTGAAAGTTAGGGTTTGTTTTCGATAAAAGTTTGAACTTTAAAGGCGGGAACTTGTTGAAGAGAAACGAGTTAAAACGCGTGCTAGGACTTGGATCTGATTCAAATATATGTAGGTGATAATACAAAAAAAAGGGAGTGATTACATTAGTTTTACCACATGCATGGTCAAGTAAGATCAGTTCAAATGTATACTTGTGAAGTCCACTGTCCACCTTTCAAAAATCAAAGACAAAATGGTTCATGTTGTGCCCCCATCATGTTTACCTCATTAGTCTTGAGCTGTTTTCTTCTTCTTCTTCTTCTCCTCTAAAGAAAGAAAAAAAAAAGTAATATCAGCAGAAAAAAAAAGTGATATCAGCCTACAGATTAATGAAAAATTAACTCATAAACTAATTAATAATGATGATTCATTAATAAATTTATTTTCTTTGCCATTCAGAATGTCCATAGATGCACATTTCCATGTAACGATGGATTTTCAGTCTATATAACTATGTAGGTAAACGCAGGCTTATAGTGCAGGCTTATAGTGAACTGTCTGGATCTTTACAAAGTCCTGTTCGTTTCGGTAAAGCGAACAAACCGAAATTATTCAGAAATTTCGGCCAAAACGAACCGAATTTCATAACATTGCTTTATAGACTGGCAAAAGACCATGTTAGGGAACTTGAACCATGGAAACTACGTGCTTGGACATGGCATTCTCTTCCAATACCTATTTCTATTTAACTCTACCAAAAACTCCCCATCTCTATTCAACTCTACCAAAAAGGTCTTATTGGGTGCTTCTTTATCTTGGTTTCATCCTTTCATTTATTCGTTAAACTGAATTAGTTTCTAACCTTCTTAGTTGCTCAAATCTTGGTATCCATTGACATGATGGTAAGACTATTGGAAAAAAGTTGGAAACTTGATATAGATGAAAGTGAAAACTTGATATAGGTGAAGGTGATTGCTTCAAATATATCTTTTTTAAGATTGTATTCAAGCTCTCATTGGAGTTGTTGGATTGAGAATTCAAGATGAGATGGATCTAAGAGAGTTTTTTTCTTTTTGGTAAAGGGATCTAAGAGAGTTGTTAGAGAGAAAAATCAACGAAGATGAATTGGAAGTTGATGATATCATTAACTAGGGTAATTTCATCCAAAAAAAGATGTACAAACAACTCTACAGTCATTTTCTAGTTTTTATTCATAACGTTGTTTAATTAAAATTTAAGCTTAGTTTTTTCGTAAAACTCCCATAAATTTATTTTCTATGCCATTCGGAATGTCCATAGATGTGCATTTCCATCTATGTAACTATGAATTTTCAGTCCAATCTGAGTTACATTCACTGTTGCATTAGCCAGATATATTTCACCATATTTTTTATGTGTCCAATCCAACAGTCAATCTTACACCGATTGACTCGAAATTTGGGATGCATGACTGTCACGGAGGGAGAATCACATTGGCAGTTTGGATGCATGTTATATGGTCCTCATTGTATCAAAAAAAAAAAAAAAAATTGCTTTTAATACACAGATATGATTAACATGTGATAGGGATTTTGTTTGAAGAAATGCCAAAGCAAATGGTGACTGTTGCAGTGAATCATGGACCCCCATGTAGGTAAACACAGGCTTATAGCGAATGGTTTGGATCTTCACAAAGTAGACTACATGTGTACAGATTTGATTTAATATTACTGGACATTATGATGTGGTCTTAAATTTATATGATCATTGTAGCATTAATTTGATTAAGACTTTCTAATTAAAATTGATCAGTAATCACATTACACATCAAACCCAACCTTGGATTGCTTAAGAATCATCTGTCTCTGAAATTGGAAATTTCTTGTAATCTGATGTACATTAGTCTTGCCCTATTTATGTTTAACAAGATCAATTGCCTGTGAAATTGGGATAGTTTAATGATTAATGATCACATTCCTCAAGTCCAGCCCTCTTTCAGTTTAACATTTCCAAATTCTGTCTTTCAAATTGGGAATTCTTAGCAACTCAAAACACATTAAAGCATCACAATTTGTGTAAAGTAAGGATGGGGTTGGATTAGAGTAAGGGTTAGATTAAGATATTAGGGTTTAAATGGAGAAAGAGAGATTCAGCTAGGGTTTTGACTTTTGAGAGAGGAAGAAAGAAAAGAAGTTGCAGAGAGAGAGAGAGAGAGAAACCTGTGTCATAAGAAGGGGATGATGGGCATGGAATCTAGCGGAAAGAACCTCGTGGCCCACTGATGATGTCTTGATTAACGAAGATGCGGCAGCCACGTGGCCGGGGGAAGGTGAAAGGGGGAAAACAGGAACGCTTGGGGGAGAGAGAGAGAGAGAGCTGATTTGAGCGGGTTAGTTTGATATTTGAGATCAGAACTTTGTGAGGGAGAAAATAAACTACCCAACCATGCAAATGAGTGCGGAACGGACCGAACCCTGTACCCAACCATGGAACCAGACCCAGAGTTGTGGAACGTCGGTGCGGTTCTTTCAGACTGACCCCAAGGTATAGGTTGTAAATGTCATTTTGGACCCATTTTGGTCTAGTGAAAAGGGTAACACCTGTGTACTTGATGATTGATGTCTAGGCACTTGTGTAGGTGCTAACTCCACTCTAAGTGGGGGCTACAGTCGGTTTTTAGGAGCACGGTTCCTTTCTCCGTCGGAGCGGTTCTTGGTAATAATTTCCGGTTTTCCCTTTTTCGAGAACTCAAGGTGGGTCCACTAGTGCTATTATTCAGTGGCCACAAGGGTTTTATTTTGTTTTTTTTTTTAACATGGAGGAATTAGTCTAATCCAAAAAGTTGAGAATCCTCCGTCGGCAAAATATAAAAAAACTCCACTCTAAGTCAGGCTACAGACTACTATCAAGAGTGATACTTTAAATTGGAAGATACTTAGGAATAGATTCTTGGGCACTGTGGCTTCAACACCAATCAATCGTGAGTGCATTGGCTATTAGCTCCATTTTTATGTGTGCATGAATTTTCATAAAAGGACATAATATTTAATAGATTTGACCTTTTCTTTTTTCCCATTTTAGCCCATTTTTAAATATATAGATAAATCTCTTTTTTCCTATCGCATGTATAAAAGGCAAACAACTCCAACCTGTAAAAGGCAAACAACTCCAACCTGTGGGTCCCTCTAAATTCAAACCAGAGCATGCAGGTCAATACCCCAAGTTTGGTCATGAAATGTTACTTCAACCACCCTTGGCCCCACTTCATTGCACCTGGCTGTAAATTGGAAGTTAGAAAATTGAAAGAGTCTGCATCAACAATTCAAAATCATCCACAGAGAAAAATCAAAATTTATTTATAGCACCTACTTTTTCTTTTTCTTTTTTTTCTATTTGTTATCATAGGGTTCGCAACCTTTTGGGCTGGACTAATCCCTCCGGCCGCAGAGAAATACTGGGTAAACACCACTGTGGCCCTAAGGTGGTAGTACTCGTGGTGGACTCAATCTTCGATTCCCAAAAAAGAGAAAACCGTGTGTCAATACCAAGACCTCTAACTCTGAAAGAGGAAGAACCGTTGGCCTGCTGCTCGGCCAACCCCATGGATTACTTCTAGCATCTACTTAACTAAGAGGAACCACGTGCAATGTAGAGAAGTCCAAACGCGTAGCATAAAAAAAACAGAAAATAATCCATCCCGGTGTCTCCACATTGGCACAAATCCATCACATTTTCTCATATATGGAGCCCCTATCCTATGCAGGCCCTAGATCCTAATGAGAGTGGGGCCCACTTTCTTGGGGGACCCGATGTATCAAACGTTTCTCCAAGTAAAGGGCTATAAATTAAAACGATTAAACACTGGATATAAAATCGAAACCCCTTGAAATCTCTTTACCCACATTTATTTGTATTGGACCAAATTTTACTTCAATTAAAGTTGGCCTCCCATCATATTATAAAATGGAAAGCACATATTTTACTCTAAATCATCTAATGGCGATAACAACTTTGGTAAAAATGATATTCAAATTTACTCTAAATTATCTAATGGTGATAGTAGCTTCGATTAGAATGATATTATGCCATATTTTCAGATTTACAATGCGTTTGTGCAGCAAGTAAGAATTTTCTATTTTCTCTTTAAAAATAGAAAAAAATAGATTTTTTTATATAAAGGATTTTAATGATTCTTCAATGGGAGAGATAAGAATGCATCATTCCTCTCTTCCTTAGAAAACAAGATTTTCCTTAAACTTGTCTCCTTGCTAAAATAACACACCTTTTTGTAACGTCTACAAAAAATTGATTTTGCAATTTCTTCTTCCACAAAACAATAAAAAAACAATTTTCACCCTACCATAAGAAATGCTTTTCTTCCTTCGAAAAGGGTAGTCACACCAAATATGGAAGTTTTTTATATTTTCACATCACCCTTTGTTCGGAAACATGACTGTACAAACATGTCCTGAAAAGAGGAAAGCAAAGGAATTTTACCCGGATTTCTCTCTTGGACCTGTAGGGATTATTTTGACCCAAAGGGCTGGAAATCCTGTGTTATAAAAAAAAAAAAAGTTTATTAGAAAAAAACACAGTCCAGGCATTGATTTTTTAAAAATGGGCCCCACTGATGGATTTGAATCCGGATCGTCCATTAACATTTTGTTTCCAAGCCGGCCCCACGCGAGGGCATTTCCGTCAGCTAAAGTACCAGAACAGGGGTATTTTCGTCCTTAAGGCCAGCTCGGCAACGACCTCCCACTCCCTCTCTCTTTCGTTTTTCTGTTCCATTTCCATTTCCATTTCCACTCTTTCTACTCTGCAAAGCAAGGAGCGGCAGAGAAAAGAGTGCCGCCAAGATCAACGGTCCCGAGTCCACGGCCTCTTCCGACTCATCAGATCCAACGGCCGTGGTTTCTCGATCTCATCGCGCCTTCTTCTTCTCTCACTGCCTCTCTCTCTCTCTCTCATCTCTGTAAGCCTCCTCCAATCTATTCTGATTGATCGTTCATCTCTTCGCATTGCTTTCATTTTCCTTTCAGTTAGGGTTTTTCCATCGAAACAAAAACCCTAATCTATTGGCTTTGATTTTGACGGCGCGTTTGGACATCAATAGTATTGTGAGATGTTTTACAATATGTTTTGATGATATCGCATTTATAGCCAGTCCAAACGCTCTAAAAGAAATTGTCACAGGACTCAAACGTTGAATAAATATCGTAATCCCCCTCTCATTTTCTGACAAAGGCCTGTTTAAAGGCATGATCTTTGATGTTCTGATACTGAAATACAAGGAAGAAAATCTGAGTATTTGGATTCTCCATGCAAACGCGCAGCGAATGATTCTGTTCTTCTGCTGTGCTATTCGTGCAGCATGGAAATTGAATATCATGTGAAGTAGATATCCAAATGACCAATATTGTCTTGGACAAAGGCAGATTAATACTACATGGTTGACATGGTCTCCTGTTCTAGTGCCTCAAATGCACAACTGAACAATTAGCAATTTGTTCGACTAAAATATTCAATCCCCCATTCTTGGTAGTTCCTATAATGGGGCATTTCTTAGCATTAGGGATGTAAATGTGTATCCGATTCTCTGATTACCTGGAGGTTCCGACCTATTAAAAACCGGGTCTTTAGGCCCCAATAAGTAAATGGGTCCGGGTCCGGTTCCACCTTGGTTCCGACCTATGGACCCGAGACCCGACATATTGTTTCAATTTTCGAAAATCTCTCCAAAAGATCAGATTTTTTTAAATATCATTCTCTGCCTAAACCCGGATTCGGATCCAGACCCATCCCATATATGGTTCTGGTTCAGGTTCCTGAGCCAAGAAACCGGTTCCGAAACGGTTCCGGGTCCAGATCCGTTCCACCTTCTCCTTAACGGTTCCAGTTTGGGGTCCACCATGGGCCCGGACCGGAACCAACCCCTTTACAACCCTATTTAGCATTGTGCCATGCGCATGTCTATCTTTTGTAACTTGAATTTAATAGGCAAAATTTCAACTCTTTTGTGACTGTAAATTCTTGGCATTTTAAGTTATAGTCATATCTATCATGTCATGGAGGCACGCCGCTTCTTGCTTGAAACTATATCTCATGCACGAACTTATGATTTAACAGGTAATACAGGTCTTTTAGTTTGAATCAGAAATGGGCAACGGTCCACCACCATTTGCACAAATTGGAAGCAAAGCGAAGGGTACGTAGTTGCTCCCCATTTTGTCAGCCACAACTTCGAGATTATATTTCCCATTGCTCCAAGTAATTAACATATGGTTCTGATGTTTGACCTGTTTTTTGTAAGGGTTGTAAGAACCAGTAAAGATTTGGGCTGTACAGACTTTTATGTCGTCTAGTTTATACTATTTCCATATTAAATGTTTTTGAACCCGCTTTCGGGCTTTCTGTATGCATTTTTATTTAAAAGATAAAAAAAGTTATCAATTAAATAATAATGAGAACAGCTATCAGTTTTCACAAGCTACATCATTTTCAATGAGTAGGGATTCATTCCCTTGAAGCACAAGCTTTGGCTAAATCATCTGCTTTTGAGTTACTTGGGATTAGGTTGGATAATTAAAGCCATCTGTTGCCAACAGATAGTTCTCTGACTCTCCAAGTCACCTTCCACCATGACTGGCCCATGAAGCTTCTTTCTAACAATAAGCATTGATCCTTGATGGGTAGAATTTATGCGCTATTTGAATCAACAACACCCATTTGGCCCCAGACTCGAAAGCCCCATCGGCACCAGATGGCTTTGGAGTCTGGATTTCCCTTGGAGCTATTTTGATTTTCAATTCAAGAACCATGAGAGGAGGATATATGCACTGTATCTCTTGGCAGATGCAAGGAGCCAAAGTAGGACCACAAATTGAGGCTAATCAACCTTTTAAGCTCCAGTGCCAATATACAAAAGAAATCTCTATGCTCGAGTCTCCATTCAATAAATCTAGATTTGATTTTGACAAACATGAATACCCATGGCGAGTCTTTTCCTTCAAATTTTGTTTTATATATTTTCTTTCACACCCCAAATTTTCTGTGCATACATAGCGTTCGAACTATTTAGATTTAGTTATACACTTCTGTCACAATGACAGCTTGTGAACATTCAATGCAGGTTTGAATTAGACCAACTTAATCCTTCTCTTGTTTGTGAGGACTGTATTCAGTCAGATGAAATGTACTAAAAACATGCATTTAGAATATGAAGCCTGGATCATTTGTGTACCCTCCTAATGTAGTGCACAAGCTGGTTGTGAATAAATGTTGGATGTTGACTTTGCTGAGCAATCAGCAATTTCTTTTTCATGGCAGGTTGGTTGAAAAACTTTGTATTTCCCTGATTAGTTGGAATATATGTTCGATCTTCATCTTATTGAGTCCTGGTTAATCAATATATATTTAGGATATGAAGATGCCTGGATAATTTGTGCACCTCCTAATGTAGTGTGTGGTTCTTTGTGAATCAACCTTGGTGTTGATTTTGCCGAGCAATCTGCAAGTGCTTTTGCAAGGATGTTTGGTGAAAGCACCCTGTATTTCCCTGATTAGTTGGTATAGATATTCATTTATCTTATTTTAGTCCTGGGTATGGTAAGGTCCAGGGTACTTGGTTTTTGTATATTTTGAAGGTTGGACAGGTATGAGCAGGAGATATAGTTTTTTGGGTCCTAGCCTGATTGTATTATTGTATTTCCCTGATTAATTGGATAGGTATTCAATCTTCCATCTTATTGACTCTTGGTTATGGTAAACGTTACTTGGATGTTGTATATTTGGTGGTGGGACGAGTGTGGGAGGACATCCAGTTTTTTGGGTCTCGGGATGCATTTTGCCTATGTGGACATAAACCTGTTTCAGGACGTGAAAACAGCATACATTTTCAATAAAATAGTGGAGTGGTGAAATGAAAGTATATTTTTTCTATATTTTCTAAACTTGGAGTAGAAAGAAAGAAACATGCAAATCGACATGAGACAATGAGGGTTCAGGAAATATATAACATTGAAATAGAAGCAGCAAAACACTTATATTTTTTCTATTTTCTGAAAATGCATTACATTTCCTTGGAAATACAGATGCCGAATGCACCTTCCATCTCTCTCACCAGTCCTTGTTCATACTTTGTAGTAAATGACTATATGCCTCTGATACTGAACATATGTACTCTTTTCCCAGGAAAATCTTGATGATGTTGAAATCTTTAGGTCTGTTTGTATTGATTGTAAACAGCTATCGAAATTGTTCTGCTATTAATGTCGTTGTCATTATTCTTCGTCTTGAGGGGTCATTTGTTTGCATGCATATGAAAATTTATGCACCCGAAGAGGTGTGAAACCATTACACACCTCTTGGTTAGAAGAGGCGCTGGTACCAGTTCCACTCCAGACAGGTCGTGGTTTCAATCTCGATCACCAACTTATATTATTATTATTTTTTTCAACTCCATATGGACCCAAAATTTTATTTTGAACCTCTCAAATTGTTTATTGGTCCATTATACCTCAAAGCTTTCATTTTTATGTCTTAAATGTTCATAAATTTTGAGATATATGAAGATCGATCTTATGTAATCCTGATCATAAATATACCCCCAAGTTTTTTTTTTTTTTTTTTTGTGTGCTCCCTAATAGTACTGTGTTTCACTAGTGAATTTTAATATGCAACATTTACTTATGTAAAAATTTACATACGTAAATGGCATTTTCATATTATGCTCGTAAAAGACAAAAGGCCCCTAAGTGCCCAGTGGAATGCTTCAATCACGGTGTCCTTTGAGCGAGTCTCCTTTGCAACCAAATATTTTGTGCTCTCTAATGAAAGCCTCAAGCTTCAAAATTTCCGGTTGCCTGGCCTATTGAAGGGTAGGGCTACTTCTTTTGACATTTCTTCCATTGAATCTTTCTTATATAAAAATGAAGGGAAAAAGCAAAATTCCTGTGTAATTGTTTCATAATGATGCAGAGATTTCTCTCACTTGAAGTATGAAATGCTCATGGATAAGTGGTAAAATAATGAGAAATTATATTGATGTGTAAACCTTTAGTTGATTTTCCTCAAATACCAAATACTTTCTCCACCCGAAGAGCATGCACTTGTTGGAGGTTGCTTTTGCTTTTGTTTCAGAAGAGCCATGTGTTTTTTCTTTGGAAGGATACAAAATAGGTTGAACATTTGTTAGACTTTTCATCTAGTTGGGAAGCTTGTATGTCTTGTGGGAGGAAGAAGAAGAGAGTGATCCCCTGGACCCTTTCGCTGGTGGGAGTGTTGAACTTTAATATGGACGGAGCTTCTAGGGGTAAGCTAGCTCCAACTGGTATTGGTGGTTTGCACTGCAATTCCAAGGGTGAGATTTTGTTTTTGTTTTCCAAGAATGTGGGGGTTAAGGAGTCCAATGAGTTAGAGGTGATGACTGTTTTGAAGATCTTCGGTTATTCGCTAGTTCCTTTCAAGCTAAGTTGATTATGGAAAGTAACTTGCTAATGTGGTTTTATGGGCTATTCACTTTGACTCTAGGCCATGGAGATTTCAGTTTATTTTAAATGAAATCAAGGAGTTATCTTTCCATCTAGATGTGGTGTTTTTGTGCTTAGATTAGCAAATTCCTTGGTGGATGGTTGGGCTAAATGAGGGGTAGATAGAATTTCTCAATGGGTGGCCCATGTTTTGTAATTGTTGGTGTTGTTTCGTTGGTTTTGGTGGGTATAATCTCTTATACTTTTGTTTCTTTTTCTGGTTTGGTGTTGTAATTCCTTTCCCTTTTTTTTTTTTTCATAAAATCGTCTCTCTGCACTGCCACATCCAATTTAACTATTTAAATATGGAAATTTAATTGGATGGTTTAAATTTAAATAATGTTGGAATTAATTCCTATTCCAGTTTTGTATCAATATACGTTGTAAATAATTTGAGTTGGCCTTTTTTTCATCTAACTAGAAGATTTATCACTCTACAAGTGTATTCCTGAAAGGTTTATTCACAAAATCAAGTTTAAGTCATGCATTTCTAGAACACCATTGATACAAGGAAACGTAGGGATATTGCCGACCGTTTTCACTTCTTCATTAGTGCGTGCGCGCAACACCCCCACCTCTCCTCTCCTCTCCCCTCCCACACACATGTGCACACCTTTTTTAATGTTGATGAGAATTGTTAGTGCAAGCGTAATTTGCCAGGCTCATCAATAGCAACTGTGATTCATTGGGAATTAGACCTATGTGTACTGCATGAATTTGAATTATCAACTTTAGCTATGTGTCAATTCTGGAACGGCTTTTTGTTTATTAGTTTGAGCATATAGTTTCCCGTTGATTGGCCATGTATTTGGTTGCTTTTTGTTTTGGATCTGTTAAATACTCACACCCCACATGCACATTGAGGTCCCACATCATCAGCACTTTGTGTGGAGGGGAGGTGCCTCGCCGCTCTAGCTACAAGTGGATTGGCCATGTATTTGGTTCATGACAACTCAATCTAATTATTTTGGTTGTTTCTTTTCTTTCATTTATCTTATTCATTTTTAAAACTAGTTGTTTCTCTGCAGATCTTTTGACCAGAGACTACCATTTTGATCAGAAATTCACATTCATGGTGTTGGGTGATAATGAGTTGGTAAGAGTTGCTCTTGCTTCAAGCATCAGAGATTTCATAGCAAATATTATATTTGAAACAAGCATTTAAAGAAAAGTGGCATTTTCTAACCATTACAAACATATATGTATATATATATATGTATGTGTATATATATGTATGTATGTATGTATGTATAGAGGAATGTTCATATGCATCTTTCCCTCACCATAGGGTGAGGGATGCTTCCATAAATGGGTCTTTTCAAGTACAAAAATGACTTTTCAAGTACATGGGGTGAGCTCTTTTGTACTTGAAAAGACCCATTTATGGAAGTATCCCTCACCCTATAGTGAGGGAAAGATGCATATGATCATTCTCCGTATATATATATATATATATATGAAGCCCTATATATATTTATGTATATATATATATATTCTTGAATGATAGTTTTTATTAAAGAAACTGTACAGAATAGTAGATATGTACTGTCAAGAGGCAGGGCTTCATGAGAAAAGAGCCAAAAACTATAAAACTCAAATAATGGAAAGATAACACCTCTAAGTAATCTGACAAATGAGCAATAAGTGATCCGCGGATTTCATGTCTGCCAAACACATGGCATGCATTAACAATAATCTTGTTTTGTGGATAGAGGTTATCCATAGTGAGGATACCTTTTAGGACTATTGTTCATCCAACTACAAGGACACTTGAAGGAGCCTTGATATTCCATAAACAAGCCATACCCTTTTTTCTTACCTTTATTGTTGAACGTAAGCTCCATTGTTAAGGGCGAGGCATGAATAAAACTGGCGGACGCCTCGGTTAGATTCCTTCTGAAATTGGCCCCATATGAATTGGCTCCCTACCCTTTCCATAATCCAGATTGCTCTTGTCCAACACTTGATGATCAAGATTGTAGCAGAACGGATTTCGGAATTAGAGGGCTAATGCTCTATCCCCGACCTAAGTCATTAGTCCATCCATTCTTGACCACTCAATACTTCAATAAAAGTATCAGCTTTTATAATCCTTTAAAGTCAACTCCTATCCTCCATGGGCAAAAGCATGGTTCATATGTTTCAACGCCCTAAAACATAGAGCACTTCTTTTTTATATTTGCAAACAACAGACCAGTCAACTAAGTGATACTTAGATTCATCATTGTACCCAAAGGAAGTTATGCTGCAATCTTCCAATGCATTTGGTGAACTCCGCTTCAAAGTTCTGACTCTTTGATGTTGAGAATTAAATAAATCCCATGGCCAAGCCTATAAATGCATTAAGTGGCGCCCACTTATAAAATCCTACTACTCAAAACAAATGTCTCCATGGCCTATAAAATGAATTTGTCCCTTCTGTAGTGGCCTTGAAGTAGCACAGGGAACAACGGAGGTAGCCAACGGGCTATTCTCCAAGCCAGAAGGCTTAGGGTAGGATGTCCTGGTCTCACACCACAGACAGAGAGTCAATCCCTACTAAATAAGAAACTCTCTAATTCTAATAAACTAGGGAAATTAGAAACTACCAAATCATTGTTTAAATCATATCAATTAAGAAATCTACTAAATTTAGAAAATTATCTAAAACCAGAACTGCCGTGGAAGATTTTGTCATTGCCGGGCTTTGGGCCTTCTGGAATATACTTTCAATCGGGGCCCATTAGTCTAGCCTGCATCAGGCCTTTGGTCAAATTTCACTCCAATAGGAGTTGGGTTTACCATCAGAGCACTTGTAAAACATGGGAATACAATGCACACATCAATGGGAGTGAATGATGCATTTTACAAATGACCGGTCTAACACTGGGCCTAACTCCTATTGGGTGAAATTTAGCCCAAAGCCAACACAAGGGGGACTTTTATTTCAAGAGGTTTGGGTTTTACAGTTTATGAACCAACTGATGGATTTATAGGCTTGGCCATAGGATTATTCTGAATCATGGCATTAGAAGATTTCTTATATTTATTCACCTCTTGAACATTGGAAGTTATTCGGATGCTGGTGCTTTGGCTAAAGAGGGAGTTCTTCGTTAAAGCTTGGTGTTTTCTTATTTTGATAGCTGTTTTTGTTCTTTCTTTGGGCGTTTGCTTCTGGGCTCTGTTTTTATTGCTGATGCTATCTAGTATTTTTCTCTTGTACTGTTTAGCTTTTAATGAAAGTTCTCATTATTATTCAAAAAAAAAAAAAAAAAAAAACATTGGAAGTTATTCGAATATCTTCTAGCCATCCTCCAACCTTGATGGTGGGAGACTATCTTAGAAGACTTCAAAATTTGTCCATTTCTGGGCCATCAACTAGATATGCTAGACCTTGATTTGTTAACAAGGAGACTCACGAGATTAATGCCTTAGATATTTATCAAGTGGGTCACACCTTACCTGAGCATAAAAAACCTAACAAGCAATCCAAGAATAAACAAATACATTTGTGACATATGACATGGTCGGCTGTTAAACTCTTGTTATCATCACCTTAATAAAGCCTCAAACTAGGACGCATGCTGCTAGTCCATCTCAGAAACTTCTAATCTCACTTCAAATTACTTGACTCTGAAAACAAACACAACTTTTACTTTATCGGAAAGTTTATTTCTCCTTTACACTACCACTACGTTTTCCACTAATTTGACATTTACTTTACCTTACTTTACCAATAAATAAAACAAAAGGACTCTTCACAAAGGAAACATGAGGAGACTGACTCCTGATGTGGCCATTATGATTGTTGCCAGCGTAAATGCTGGCATTTGTCTACAATCTACATTGCTTTTTGAAACAAGGAAATATAAAAGAGAAAAGAGAAAGAAATGATATCCCATGCTAGTTGGCTTAGAATAAAAGTATCTCATATGAAAATTCTCCAATCTTCTTGTTGTTATTTAAGATCTAGTAAGCTGGAAAAAAATTCTGAAAGTGCACAGAGAGAACATATTTTATTTGGTTTTCTCTGTTTTATACATGTCTTCCCTTGGAGTGCACAGTATTATTGATGTTTCTTTTCATAAATACTTTCCAAACTTTGTAATCATGTTCCAGAAACGTTGAGGTGAGAGCTTGTCTCATGGGGTTTAAATTCCTTGGTACTTTCTTACTTCATAGTGCATTCATGATAGAAAGTGGTATGGAGTTTTTACTGTGAAGGGTTTCAAGGAAAATTCATTTGGTGTTTTGACTTTTGAGTCACATTTTGAGAGAAAACTTGAGATATCATGGCCTGTCTCTATGCAGTGTTTGTTGACATTCCTTAGGAAACAGAATTTTCGGCTGACGATATGGCAGAATCTTGTGTTTATAACCCTATTTTGTTTGTTTGGCATTATATCTGCTTACTTATATCTGTTTTAACTTGTGTTAATTTATAGTAAGTGCATAGGCTATTCAGTTGCGCTAACATGCTTTCGCTAGCACATGATTTTTTTTCCAGTGACTGCAAGCTCTCAAAGTGCATGCGGTGTCATCATTTGATAACAGCTATGTTTGACCTTAAAAGCAATGACACGAGTCTTATAAATTTTCTTCTTTGGTCATCTGTTATGTGATAAACAAACTCCGTGCACAAATCCTGTCTCTCTGCTATAAAAAAAGGATAAAGTTATTATTGATTTAAATTGTGATCTATAGCAAAACCATACCATGATGCCAAATGCATTTCTTGAGTTTCTATGTATAAATCAAACTGACAACTTGTGCAAAATGATATGACAGAGGTTTGCAACTACTGGTGTGAAGAAGGATAATCTTTTCACTGGTGACTTAAGTACGCTGTACAAGAGTGGCAACACTACGGTGAATGTCAAAATTGATACAAGTTCTAAGGTGAGGAAAGAGATCCTGTATCAAGTGAAGTGTTCACTCTCTTTTGAGAAGTACAAATGATACTACTATGGAGATGATTGGAGAAATCCTTACCTCGCTTGTGCTGAGACAGCACATGTATGAGATCCAGGCCACCTATTAGGTGGAGCTACTGCAAACAATTGAACATGCCTGGCTAATAAAAAAGGGTTGGTCTGCTCATCAGGTTGTCCATGTATAACGATAAATGGAATGAAAAGAATTAATCAACAGCCTGTATCCATTGTACACAAGTAGCACACTCTGCATAGACTTATCTGGACCAGCCAACTAGGAGTTCTCATGGCCCATATTCTGTGCACATGCATGGCTTGCTGATAAGTTCACTAGCCTGTTTTACAGTTAGATAGTTTTTAATGTCGATATCCTTAGCCTGGCTAGTGTTCCTATACATTTCTTCATAAACTTGCATTCTACTTGCGTCGGACAAGTACACGGATAAATTGGGTGCATGATTTTTTGTTCTTTTCTTAAATGGCATAAAATTTGTTAGATCTGGATAGTATAAGGTGCATGGTTCTTCAAGTGCTTGGACTTCTGCTCGTTTCCTTGTCTTGTATCTTTCATTTCCTGTTTTTTTTTCAACCCTGGCTAGGTGGCTAACTTTTTCTTTTTTATTTGAGCAGGTCTCAACAACTGTTATTGTAGATGAACTTATCCCATGTACAAGGACTGCCCTTAGCTTTGAAATTCCTGATCACAAATCTGGCAAGGTTAGTATGACATGGCCTCATAGAGATTATCTAATGCTCCGCTATTTCCGAAGTCAAGAAATCTCTTGATTCTTTAGCCTTTTGTTAATGCTCTGCTATTTTGGGAGTTGAGAAATCTCTTGGCCTCTAAAGACCATGGTTAGAAAACACGGACGATACAATACATATCAGCTGATAAATAAGCTGTATAACCACCATGGCTCTAATAAATCGATATTATGGCTATTCACAATGATATCAGACTGTTGATGTGCATTGGCCGATAAATCGATAAATTGGCCGATATGTGTTGGCCATTTCGGCTGATACACTGCCGATCGAGTAATTTAAAGGGCTGAATCACTTAGAAATACCCTTCTTTTTGCTGTTTTGCAACCTTCTAACCTCCTGAGGAGTTGCTTTGAGCTTCTTCACCCTTCTAGAG
Organism: Persea americana; assembly: GCA_029852735.1. Taxonomy (NCBI): domain Eukaryota; kingdom Viridiplantae; phylum Streptophyta; class Magnoliopsida; order Laurales; family Lauraceae; genus Persea; species Persea americana. The sequence continues at coordinate 6,058,086 of CM056812.1, forward strand.
AGGAGAAACCACTAAAAACTCCTCAAAATCGTCGGATCGAAGTCGATACGGAAGGGTATTCCTGAAGGTTTCTTCTAAGGAATAAAAAATATTGAGCTTCATCCTTCCTTATTTACTTGTTTTTCTCTCTCATTGGAGCTTGTAATGACCCCAACATAGTAGGGACAAGGCCTTTGATGATGATGACGATGACGATGATTCTAACTTGTAATGAATGATGTATCATTCTTATGCATCTTTGGATAAATTTTTTGCAACTTAAATGGATTTTTTGAACATTTTTTCATATTTATTTTCGGATTTTTAGAGGTTTTCCAAAAAAAAAAAGGAAAAGAAAAACTTTTTCATATTGACCCAACCAAATCACTCTTAAAATGCACATTAACTTCTAAATGTATATGTCCTGTAGATCAATCCCTTGGTTTTCTCCTCTTGTTTTATTTTTGGTCTTTCAAGTTTATTTATTGATGTAGATAAAATACTGATGAATTTTAGGATATTTAAACTTTATGAATGATATCGCTAATATTTATGATCGATTATACATTTAGATAGAGGTGGAGCTAAGAAAGGAGGGGCAAAGATTGTTGACTAACGTAATGTCAATCACTACTTAGCCGCATTTCTTTTTCCATTAACAATCAAAGAAAAGAAAGTAAATTTATCGGCTCTTTTATAACATGCTAATTGAGTTTTGTTAAAAAGGAGGAATCTTATTGGATTATCTTATCTAAAACTCTCAAGTATAAAATTCTAAGTCCATTGATTCCATCACTAATCTTCACAAATCTATTTTATGTAGACTTCTAAGCCCATTCATTCTATCAATAATCTTGACAAATATATTTTAAAATTTATATAAAATTATAACTCCATTGGTTAATTACTAACAATGTTTATCATTATTCATCACAAGTCGCAACTACCATATTGTAGCCCCTCACCAGAACAATGAAAAGTCAAAGGGGATGTAGGAAAAAAAGGGAAAGGAGTGCTGAAGGACAACTAGTGAAAAGAAAAATGAAAGGACACATGGCAAAATTTAAAAATAAAAATCAAATGAATTAACAACTAATAAAAAAAGTATAAAAGCCATGAGCCATCAATGTATCCTAACAAAAAAACTCTGAAAGGAGTAAAGGAAAATCATCATTGTAAGTTGTAATCCTTATTTCTTTTCTTTTCTTAAAAGAAAAGGGCAAAGTCCCCTCAATTTCTTTCTTCAAAGTATTTTCAACTTTTTAAGGAGGGGCAAGATAAAAAATATACCCATTTATTTTTCCAAAATCCTAAGCATAACCATATAAAACAAAAGTTGAGGAGGGTCAATTGCCCCTCCTCAGACCTATGTTGCTCTGCCATTGCATTTAGACATTTAAACAATGTGGTGAGTTGCTTATTTGATTTTAAAAATGATTGATAGTGATGAAATTTTTGAATAAATTATATGATCATTACAATTTTATTAGTTTTCAACTTGATATAACTGAGCAACATGAATATATGTGGAGAAATACATAGGTCCCTTGGTTGAATCGAAGGAGGTTTGCAAACCCTTAGCTCATGGTGGTTTGGGTATTCGTTTTATTGAAAAGGTCAATAAAGCTTTGTTGGGAAAGTGGTTATGGAGGGTGGGGGATCCTGGCCAGGGTTTTTGGAGGCGGCTTTCATTGTGTAAATACAAGTTGGGTAATGGAGGTTGGTGTATTCCAAAACATGATTACATGGTTTTGGGTTTATGGAGGTCTGTTATTTCTGTTCAAGATGATTTTGCTTCTTGGATTCGCTATAGGATTCATAATGGTCATTGTGTTAAATTTTGGCGTGATGAGTGGTGTGGGCAGTTTATTTTGAAAAATCAATTACCAAAATTATTTTTGGTGGATCGGAGGCAAGAGGCTTTTGTTACTAAAAATTTTAGTGGTTCTGGTCGAGGTGTAATTTGGAATTTTTCTTTTCGAAGAAACCCGACTGACATCGAAATTTTTGATTTTGCTGTTTTGCTTGGCATCCTTGATAAGGTATATGTGTCAGTTGGCAGAGATGATGAAAGGATTTGGAAACCTGCTGCAAAAGGTCAGTTTTTAGTCAAGCCTTTTATAATGTTTCGGCTAACAATTCAGGTCAAGGGAAAGGTTGGCAATCTTTTTGGGATCCCTATGTTCCGCCAAGGGTTTTGGTGTTTTGTTGGGTGGCAAAAAAGCATAAAATTCTTACTATAGACAAGCTGCGAAGAAGGAAGCATTTCTTAGTAAATGGGTGTTCTATGTGTTTAAGGGATGAGGAAACGGTGCATCATTTATTAATTCATTGTCAGTTTGCTTATAAAGTTTGGATGGATGTGTTAAATTTCTCTGACATGAGTTGGGTGATGCCTAATAATGTGGAGGATCTTTTTCTTCAATGGCGTTTACAAAGTAAGTTTGTTTGTGGCAATATGTTGTGGAAGTTAGTTGCTTATGCTACAGTTTGGAAATTATGGTTGGAGAGGAATAGAAGAGTGTTTATAAACAAGAGTAAATTTGTTGAGGAAGTTGCTGAGTTCATTGTTTGGACAGTGTCAGAATGGGTTTGTAATAGTAAGGACTTTATTGGTATCTCTTTGGAAGACCTTAATCGGTCTTGGACATCTGTTTTTAAAGGAGGTTGGCATTCTAGAATCGTATATAGAACAATTTGGAGCCATCCCCCTCCTGGTATTTTAAAGTTAAACTTCGATGGTAGTTTTGTTCGAAGTGTTCAATGGGAAGGTATTGGTGGCGTCATTAGAGATTGGAATGGGATCATTATTAGAAACTTTTCTGGGCAAGTGGATTCTTCTGATGCTAACAAAGCAGGGTTGTTTGCTCTTCTAATTGGGTGTAGTGAGCTGCGTAGAATTGGATGTCTTAATCCTATCCTTGAAGGTGATTCTTTTTCTTCTATCCATTGGGTTTTTGAATGAACTATTCATCCTTGGAGGCTAGCGGATTGGGTGGAGGAGGTGTAAGATATTTCAAGTTTGTTGGGTGCTTCTTTCCATCATATTTTAAGAGAGGCTAATTCTATGGTGGATGGTCTGGCCAGGGAAGGAGTTCTTCGCACTTCTATTTCTTTTGATGTATAATTTCTAGTGTTTTTCCCTTGTTCGTTGTAGCTTTTGTTGTCTTTGTTTTTGCCTGGTTTCTGGTGGAATAAAATTTTATCATTTATCCAAAAAAAAAAACATAGGTCTTGGTTGGCAAATCTATATAATCTATTTGAAATAGATCTGTTTCAAATGGAGTTGTTAAAATAGTCTTTAAAAAAAAAAAACACCGTTTGGTAAGACTCATTTTAATATTTGATTCAATTAGATGTATTTGGAAACATGTTGTTTGGGAAACATAAAAATAAAAGCTTATTGCAAGGACATTTGTTGTCATTTTTATAAAAAAGCATAAGGTCATCTTTTTCAACCCCATTGAAACATGGATAAATGGGGACTACATAAATCTTTCAAATTCCATTTAAGGGCCAATTTGCATCCAATCCTATCAATAGTAGTTAACTTAAACCGAAATCACATTGAGCAAAAATAAAGTTGGTGACTATTCTTTTTCAAGATAGTCATTTAACTAATGAAAAGAGGAAAAAAAAAAGTGAAAAAACCCAATAACATTATGAATGAAAAAGGGTAGCAATTGCATTTATAACAGCCAACTTTCCATTTGTTCTTCAATATTCATAGCTACATCGGCTTCAAGGGTGCTACTATCCTCACTATTACTTGCCTTTGGAGATTTGTCTTTAGACTCGTATTGACGAAAGAGTTAGTCTATAATAGCTTCTTTTCTAATGAAGTAGTGCATTTTCATTTAAGCAACAATCATACTTCTTTGTACAAGATATGAGTATGGAGGCATCTTGATTTTACCATGTACGTCTTCATTAGAAATGAAGTATGGTCATTGCTTAAAGTAGTGCACTGTCATTTAAGCAACGAGTGTACAAGAAATGTGTATGGAGGCATCTTGATTTTACTGTGTACAGCTTCATTAGAAAAATATGGTCATTGCTTGAATGACAACATACAACTTCATTAAAAAAGAAGCTATTACAGACTAAGTCTTTCGTCAATACGAGTATGAAGACATAGTTAAAGAGGCAAGTAACGACAACGATAGTGATGCTCCTAAAACCGATATGACTCTGAATGTTTAAGAACAAATAGAGATGTCGGCCATTAGAAATGCAATTGAAGATGCCTTTTTCATTCATGTTGTTGTTATTTTTTTTCCCCTTTTCTTTTCTTTTGGTTAGTTGAATGACTATTTTGTAAACGAATATTGACAAAGACTGTAGTTTTGCTTAATATGATTTCGGTTTAGGTTAAATATCATTGATAAATGCAAATTGGACCTTAAATGAAAATAGGATGATTTATGTAGTCCATTTATCCATGTTTTCAATGGGGTCGAAAAAGGCGAGCTAATGCTTCTTTTTTTTTTAAATGACAACAAATGCCCCTTGTAATAGGCTCTTATTTTTACTTTTACCAAACAAGCCTTTTCAAATACATCTAATTGAACCAGATATAAAAATGAGCATTACCAAACAGTCTATTTATAAAACATTTATTTCAAACAACTCCATTTGACTAGTTCAGATCATGAATTAGGGGCCCACAAAAGTGTAGAAAATCAGATTTATAGGATGAGGATTCCTTCTTTTGTTTTTTAATTTTTCACATATTTCTTAAGATCTATTATGTTTTGAGCTATGAAGCTAAACATCTTAGGGTGTATTAGTTCAATAAAGCATTCGAACAATTTGGACTGTAATTTTGGGACCGTATACTGCAAAAATAGAAGGTGGTTGATGGTCTTTGTCTCGGGACCCATTAGAGGTAGTAATTGTATGGACACCTCTTTGAAGTGTGAGGTGCGTAATGGTTTCGTACATTGAGAGGTGTGAAAATGTTGATGTGAAATGGCCCCATTTACACACCACTTTCATATAAAATTTCGCATGTGATGCGTAAATGGGTGCAAACAAATGTGTCCATGCGTAATTGTTCCACATGTATAACACTTACATATTTAAATGAGTGCAAACAAATGACCCCTAAATGAGCTGGCTGAGATGGTCCTTTCCAAAAAAGCAGCAACAAAAGTTAAGCTACCTAGTACAAAGAAGAACATTATGGACCTAACAACGTGAATAATACTATAAAAAAAATTAGAAGAAAATAAGAGAGATTGGAGAAAATTGAGTGTCCACTCCTTTGGAGGCCCCCCTTCATTTATACTCTCATCCAATACAAATATGGTATGTATAGATATTGATTCTCCTTTGATTTGGGGCAATCACAACAATGTAAATATCTCTACAGTCAAGTTGCTGAGATAAAATCCATATGAGAAGATCTCAACCCAAGAAAGCACAAAGCCCATGAGCCCACAAAAGACCAAAGTCCATAAGCCCATCCCCAACACCCCGCCCTCCACCCCCCGCCCCCCCACACCCCCCCCCCCCCCCCCGAATTAATGGGGGTGAATCAAACCAACATCATTTTGCCATCAAACAAGCAATGTTTAACCCGAGGGAGTGCTTTAGTGAAGATGTGTTAGCACCTTCAAGATCTGTAGTAACGTGAGGTAAACATGATGATCTTGTCTTCAAATGCTTGCTAAATGTAATGACAATCTACTTCGATATGCTGTATTCTTTCATAGAAAATAAGATTAAAAGCTATTTGAATCAAGGTTGGAAAACTTGTGACTTGAACTCGTGTCGTCCAATGCAAAAAATTTTTGACTCGGATAGAGTCAACGCGGAGACTCGGGAGAGTCATATTTTTAAAAAATAATTTTAAACATATTTAAAAATGAATCCATTACTTATGAAATATAGAATTACATTTATTTACATGCATTCATAATAATCAATTCAATTTAATAAATTTATTTATGCAAGAAAGTACTGAAATAAGGAAAATGAAAGAAAAAAATATTGCATATTACATAATTAGTTAGTCCAAATATTGAATGTAAAAGATCAATTATAAGTTTCCAATTAAGATCAATTATAAGTTTCCAATTACATTTCAGACACCATTTTTTAAATTATTGACTCCAAACCTTATGCATAATTACATATAAATAAACTTTAATTGTTTAAAATTAAATCTGTCTATTAAATGGTTCGAAATGCAAATAACTTATTAAAATGAGCTAACTCGGCTGAGTCTTCCCTATTTTTGACTTGGTCATTCGTCAAAATGAGATGACTTAGGAGAGTCAAGAGTCAACTCAGAGAGTTTTCCAACCATGAACCATATGATTTTAAAACATATAGCGGACATAAATTGGTATTTTGCTTCTGTAGAAGACTTAGACTTTATCTTGTTTTTGCATTTCTAAGATATCAAAGATTTGCCTAGATATGTACACTAACTCGTTGCGGACCTATTGTGTCTGGACACCCTGCCCAATCAGTTTCACAGTATGCTTTGAGACTTAAGTCAACTGTAGCAAGAAAGATGAGACCGCGTTCACTTGTGCCAAGTAGATAGATACCGTGTGATTCTTTTGACTGCTGCCAAATGAATATTTGTAGGTCAAGTTATGAATTGGCTCACAATGTTAATGCTCGAGAAATGTCAAGTCTAGTTTTAGTCAGGTATACAAGACTACCAATGAGTTTTCATTAGATTGTGGGATATGAGAGAAGATTCCCGTCATCCTTTTTGTACTTTAGATTCAGCTCTAAAGGAGTGTCCACAGACCCAAATCCTTCATATGAAAAGAGGCATGAAAAGTTTTTTGTATTTGTAGTATACTATCAGGATTAATTCAAATGATAATGATGTCATCCACATACACCAGTAGAATGGTCATACCCCGGGATGTGTAAAGTAGGAATAAAGACAGATCATACATGCTTTGAGAGAAGTGGGCCCGTCGAAGCGTCTGTTTGAATTTTTCAAACCATGCTCTGGGAGCATAGTTTAAAATAATGGCCGTTATGAAATGGTAACGACCTATACTGTTACGATATTTACAATATAATGGTCATAACGGTCACGGTGTCAAAAAACAGTGAAAATAATGGTCCATAATGGTTATAATGGTCCATAACGGCCGATATGTTGAAAATAATGGTCAAAATATCGGTTGACGATGATTTTTTTTAAAACTTTCTTTCCTCTCTCTGTTTTTTTTTTTTTTATTTCATTTCTTTCTTTCCCAAACCATTTGTGGAGCTTCCTAAGACTATGTTAGAGCTTCCTAAGCTTATTTTTTCACCAAAACTCAAGTGATTTGCCAGATTTTGTGGATTCCCATATAATAGTTTCTTCCCTTCGCAACCACAATACCCTTATGTTCATACTCCGATGTTTTAATTAATTAATTAATCTTGATGTTACTTGAAAGTTGAAATTCAGGCACAATTTACTTCGTTATTGAATAATTGAGCATTGTACATCTATACTACTAGTAGTAGTTTCTTGACTTTTAAGTGTTTAACACTAATGATTAGTTCAAAATTATGGTTGCAATGCATACTGTAAAATTTATGATATTTGGACTTATTTTAATATATACATGTTCGCCTATTTAATTCATAGGAGTCTTTATAAGTATCAGATAAGACAGCAATATAGGATGTAATGACTTAGGGGGGACCAATATTTTTCTTTAAAGTGTTTGCTAATGGAAAAGATATTGTTTTCTAGCATTTTAGAATATTCTGGTTTTTTTGGATTTTTTTTTTTTTTGGTTTTTTTTGGGGTAAAATAAAAATTAGCACCGCGATGACTGTAATATGACGCGATGACAGTGATGGCGACCACGACCGCGATTTTAAACCATGTCTGGGAGCATGTTTAAGACCATATTGGGACCGACATAATCGACATGCATGAGATATTGGAACGTCGAGACTTGGGGGAACCTATATGTAAACTTCTTCTTTGAGATCACCATGGAGAAAAGCGCTCTTCACATCCATTTAAAAAAGTGGCTATGATTGAGATGTAGCAAGAGCCAATATAAGACATATTGTACTCATTTGAGCCACATGAGCAAATGTCTCATCATAGTCAATTCCGTACTCTTGCCTATTTCCAAGGTCCACAAGTCGCACCTTATATCCTTCCAATGATCTTTCTGCTTTTAATTTTACTAAGTAGATCCATTTGCATCCAATTGGCCTAACTTGCATTGGACACAATACAATTTCCCATGTATTATTCTGTTGGAGAGCATCCAGTTCCTCCTTCATAGCCTGTTGCCAATAATTGTACCCAACTGCTTGCGCATATGAGTTAGGAATATCTACAGAAGGTAAGGTAGCAAGGAGGAAGAGAAGAAACCATAGCGATCAAGTGGGTGAGAAGCCTGCTAAGAGCGCCGAAGCATAGGGGGATGAGGACCAGTTCCTGAGTTGGGTTCCAGAGGAGGAGGCTCAGGTGGCCAGGTGCCTCATTATCTTGAGTATTCTGCTGCACATATACTAAACCAAGTTTAAATCTCGTGACAATGGAAGAGTCATAAAAATCAAGAAGAACGGAGATGGAATGCGATGTGCCTGAGCCAGGGTGGTGTTGGAAAAAATATTGATTTTCAAAGAACACCACATTACAGTAAATTCTAATGTGTTGAATACCAGGCTCAAAATAAAGATAGCCTTTTTGATGGGATGCATAACCAAGAAAAACACATTTTAGTATTTTACTGATTGGACAGAGAATATATTTGTTCATGAGATGACAGATGAACAAAGCATGTACACCCGAATGTGAGAAGATGGTTATAAAAAGGCTGAATTTTATGAAGATGGAAATAAGGTGACTGATTATGAATCTTAGGCTATGGTAAACGATTTATAAGTTGAACAACTTTGGAGAGAGCTTTTACCCAAAAATGAGATGGTGTGGAGGATGCTATGAGTGATGTTTGAACAACATCTAGTAAATGTCTGTTTTTCCGGTCAAGGGAGGAAAAGTTCACTGAGAAACAATACCCCTTTGATTTGGGGAAATTATAGCAATGTAAATCTCTATGTAGTTAACTTGCTAAGATAGAATCCATATGAGAACATCTCAACCCACAAAAGGCGTAAGTCCATAAATCCCTGTTAATAGGAACTGCATGCCAAATTTAACAGACTGCTGCAACCCTCCCTCTTCCCATGATGGTTAGCTACTGCATTTGTCCCTTCTAAATCGTGGATGAAATATTCATCTTCAATACATGTACTGTATACTTTCCCCTTGGCAGTTATAATTTCTTTCAGTAATGCCTAACTCATGGAAACTCAGGAATCAGAGATCCTGATCAGGCCCAACAAATCTCTGATCATGTTTTTGTTTTTGGTAAGTAAGTCTCTGATCATGTAAATTCTTGAATCCTGAATTATATCAGCATTGCCACCTGGATGTGAAGTTTCAAACAAGGAGCCATCAGCCGTCGAAGTTCAGCTTCAAAGCTTCAACTGGCAGTTACCAAACTACTTAAATATTTGCTAACCATGGCCTTTTCAGAAATGCTTCTATTCATCCACAATTAATCTCATAGGAGAAGATCATCCTTACCGTGGGTTTCACAAATGCCCAAAATGCAAAGTTTATTGTGTCTCATCTGAAAATTTTGCTCATACATTGATTAGGTCCATCTGTGTCTCATAACTTTCCATATACAGCTGTGTCTCATAACTTTCCATATACAGTTATATGCTTCCTTTATTACCCAGGTTACTATAAATGTTCTTCCGTGGGTAAAAAAAAAAAACTCTATCGAGCTCCTGTGGTTTTAAAGTCATGTATTTGGATTGTGCAGATTTCTGATTCTTTACCTTGCTTGGTTGTGTAGCTAGATATGCAATACCTAAATGCCAGTGCTGCCATTAGTTCGAGCATTGGTTTGACACCCACTCCGCGACTTGAACTCGCAGCAACAGTTGGCAGCAAGGACCTTTGCTTTGGTGCCGAGATTGGGTTTGATACTGCTTCTGCATCTTTTACCAAGTACAATGCTGGGATTGGTTTTGACAAGCAGGACTTCTCCGCTTCACTTATACTGTTAGTAGTTATCATATCTTTTGTTATAGGCAAATTTCTATCTCTCGTTTTGATGTATTATTTGTTGAGTTGCTGGGGTTGACTTGTGTTGCACCCTCTCTTTTTTTCAAATTTTCAATTCAAGTACCAAAAATATCCACTTATCCCCAAAAAATGGCCAAAATATCTAATAATTGGAATGCATTATAAAGGCACCGCCATTTGATGGTCCTTGTTAGTTATTCTACTAGAGAGTTTTATTTGTTTTATATGCACAACTTGGTGTTTTTTTTCTGTCGACCTGAAGTGGAATCATGTACTCATATTACCTTGACCTGGAGGATATGTGTAGTATGCTCATCTTTGAATTTGTGCATATTCTCGTTATTCAGAGGCCAGACCATTAATTTGACAGTCCTATTATGAATATTCTTGTGTCCTTAAATCTCTCATTAACAATGTAATTTTCTCCCTTTCTTTCCTGTTTGGGAGGTGGAGGGAGCTGCAGTTGAGCCAGTTAATATGAATTGGGTTGATCATCCTGTATTTATTCAACCCTCTGTGACTTAAGCCTTGAGCACCCAAAATTGTTCCAATACTGAATTTATGGTTAGAGTTGCAAATTCAACATAGGCTAGCAACGGCTCCTATGAGGAAAAGTTTTGTTTGCAGGTTGATGGCCCACCAAAAGGAAGGGGTAGGCCTTAGACTTAGAGAATGTGGATAGAAGTAGTAAAAATAGATCCTATTTGAGGATCTTACTCGGGATAGATTGGAATGGAGAGACAAAATGCATGTAGCCGACTCCAACATAATTGGAACAAGGCTTTAATAATGGTGGTGGTGGTGGTGGTGGTGACGGCAACAATGACCACTTGAACAAGCTGTAGTTTTGATTCAGCCAAAAAAAAAAAAAAAAAGAGTTAAGATTGAAGCTCTGACTAGCCATGTTGCATAGAGATGTGAGATTTCTAAGCATTCACTATTCACGTATGATGTGGGGCTTAAGTAGGTTGCTGGGGATTCATCATCTTATTGAACGCAGGAATCAAACAGCTTATCTGAAGGCTGTTCATATATTAGTAGTTAATGTTTCCAAGGATTGTTTTGACAAAATGAGGCAGCCAGGAGATTTATTCCATTAACGTGGATCTGTGCTGGGTCTGAGTGAGCTGTTTGCGCTTGAAGTGAATGCCAAGTTTTAGTTGGATGTTCCACTATCTATTGCAGAACAGATTTGCACAAGTATGTTTATGCTACTTCTTGAGTAAGGAAACTCAAACCAATGACACGATTCACATCAGAAAGCAGTTTTAAGTACTAACAAACTTGATGGGGAGAACCTGTGAGGATTGGTTTCACTGATTCCTTCCTTCGAGTAGGTGATAAATTTAGCAAGCAACCACCCATGGTCAAGAAACTACATAGGATTAACCCCTTTATCAAAGTAAATTTAGCAAGCAACCACCCATGAACACATGTATCAAATAAAACCTTCTTTATCTTGTCACCGAAGGAAAATGTTTCTTCTCGATTCCAATAACATCTGGCTGTTCTAATACAAGGGCTTCTTGTAAACAATGAGAAATACTTAGTCACTAATCTGTATGAAAGGTATAATCCCATCCTTATACAACTTTCTACAACATCCAAACTTATAAAGCAATGAAATCAAATGATTGGAAGGACATGTTCCTTGTTTTAGACTTGTGGAGCATACGGGGTGTTGGTTCATTTATGGACCATGAGCCCCATTTTTAACTTCTTTGAGAATGTTCTTTGCATGCAATCCTTTTTAAGTTTTTTATCCATGCATCTAGTGGTTACAGATAGACAGCTATTATAGAAATACATCGACAATCTTCATTTAGCATACAAGAGACGAAAGGTTGGGTGGCCAGGATTTCCTATTATGGGTTATTTGGTTAGTTTTTAGTCATGATCTCAATCCATGGTGGCCTTTAAATCAGACCAATTGTCTGAATGACTGAAGTCACTGGACCATGAAACCCAAAAATTACAAGCATGATATCTCATAATTATATCAAGGATCATGTAATCCTTACAAAGTTGTGCACGGTTAATTTGGTGTAGTGAATCGAAAATATATTCCTTTCAATTTTTATTTTTATTTTTGAAAAAAAATCCTGATTTTCTGTCCACAAACATATTCGTGATCTGTGAAACTTCATAAAAACAGGTGGTATTTTCCTTTTTGTCTTGTGATTCCCATTGAAATGAAATTTATTATTATTTTACTTTGATAACTTGGGGTTGCCCACTCAAAATCTGGTATAGAATTCTGTGATGCCTTTGATATCTTATGGTTATTATGCTTATATTCTTTCTGATTGTGAAGAGACTCATGAAATGTCTTCTATGATATGTAGGGCGGACAAGGGAGAGACCTTAAAGGCTTCCTACATTCACAATATAGATCCCATCAAAAGATCTGCTGTTGCTGCTGAAATGACCCATAAATTTACAACGTATGAAAACAGGTTTAACATCGGAGGTTCTCAAGCCCTCGACCATTTCACTACACTAAAAGCACGGCTTAACGATAGTGGAAAGGTTGCAATTCTCTGTCAGCGTGTATGGAGACCCAAATCAGTGGTCACATTTTCGGCTGAGTTTGATCCAAAGGCACCTGATGGAGCCTCCAGATTTGGACTTGCTTTATCTCTCCAACCTTAAGGAGTGAGCTCTTGCTCATGCTTTTTAAAGGACTTGTTTTTTCATTGGCATAGATAATTTTTTGAACCCTAACTGGGTTACATCAAGAAAAGCATCATAGGTTTTTGTGGTAGAATTGCTTGGAACTAGCTGAGAGGTGAAAACAAATCGATTTCATAGTGAGGATGCTACACATGGCTTTTCATCCATAGAATACCTGTCAATTTTGTGAATGATTGTTTTAAGACTTTTAATGGTGATGATTAATCTTCCTTCTTCTTCTACAAAACTTTTCAGCTGAAGGCAAATCCTTGGCTGGTGTTCTACCTATATGATCAACAGGTTTGTCTGATGCCACCATTCAAAAGAGAGAGAAAAAAAAAGGGGGGGTTTGTCTGATGCAGATCTCATATCTTCCAGAAACATGCCTTGGTCTTAGGGCCTATTTGGTTAGAGGAACTCCTGACAAGAAATTGGACTTGTTGGGGATTTATGACATGATGTGACATCTTGTCCCCCGGGCACTTCAAATGCTCTGTTTGTTAAAAGAATTTAGAATTCCAAACCACTTGAAAAGGCACTTTTAGCCTCGTGAATTCTCAGAAATCCAGAATTCCAAATGCTAGAGGGGGTGGGGGGCAGCATTTGGAATTCTCAAAATTCCCCCATACAAGAATTCTCACAATTCTCCTAACCAAACAGACCCTTAGAATTCGGTTCTTTTTCTCCCATTTCATTGTTACTAGAATTCTTGTGTCAATTTTGAAATCCCCAATTGTTTTTTTATTCTTGTGCTGATTGAAACTCCAACCATGAGACTGGGGATTGACCCCCACCAGGCTGTGCTGCCTTTATAGTGGTACATGTCAATGCCACTGATTTATGACTGCATTGGCGATGCGGTCAGGTTTTTAACAATGCGCATTGCCACTGTTAATTCATTCATGATCTTGGGTGGTTATTATGACTGTTTCAAGTTAGATGAAGAAGCAAGTCCTTAAGTAGCCTAAGCTAGAGGGTTTATAACTATATCCTTGGGGTAGTTTGATGCAGGGTTAATATTGACCAAAGAATAGGAGTGATGTTAATAGATGTGTTCTCAGATCTGAATGGTTGAGGTTTGGTGGGCAGTCAAGCCATAAAAACATGCCAAATCGAATCTCAAGTTTACACTGGACAAAACTAATACGGGCCCAATACTTGGAAAATGTTCTAACTGATGATGAATTGCACTTGTTCAAGAAATTATTGGTAGAAAAAGGAAAAAAATGACTTGGGCAATGGATAAGTCATGTGAAACAATGAATTATGTATTATAAGCCTATTTGGCATGATTGGATGATCACTACCTTTGATATGCTCAAACTTTTATTAATCTGCTTTTTATCTACTTACTATATTTCTTAACCTTTTTACCAACTTACTATAATTTTATCTTAAGATTGTAGTCATCTTGCCAAACTGCTATAGTCCTCATTAAGAATTGTAGTTAATATAGATCTTTGTAAGTGGAACCATTGTTTGGTGTTCTAGACTGGCCAATGCTGGGTTGGGCCACATCAAGGATCATTAACATCATTTAGTCATTGTCTCAACAATGTTGGAGTTAACTACATGGATGCTAATATACAGAAAGGAGAGATGAAACAGCCCTGTTGGATCCAAGGAACTCAGATGCTTCATGCTCAGTTTATCTAGAAATCTAACTGAAGTAAAATTTTCGAAGTTTTGGGTAAAGAACAGAAGAATTGTGACTGGTAGGTAACTCCAGACATGAAAAGAAGATGGATGAGATTCCCATATAATGACTGTTTGGTTGGAAAATTTTAGAAGAAAGAACAATCAAATCATGATTGTTCAATCTATCAAGAAATATTACCCACATTGAATGAGACATAAGGTGATGGGTGATCATATATCTTATTATCATTCATCATCAAATGGAAGGTTTTTCCTTTCACGATTTAAGGAAAAAACCATCAGATGGTGATTTATTGAAAAATCATGGTCCCATTGCATGAAACATTGAGATTAATTGAAAATAGTCATTTATTATTAATTTGATCACATTTTCCTCATCCAATGGTGAATTTGTCGCCTTGATTAGGGTTGGATTTTAAGTTCACTGGGATAGAAATGGTTGAAGTATCACATGCATGGCTTAAAATTTTAAAATGTGACCCCACATGCATCTATGTAGATTTAGGGTAAGTAAATTTAACTTTCTATTAGCACTCTCCATTTATCATTACCTGAAAAATCTTCTATTAAGAGGAGGCTCCAAGACTGTTTAAAATCAACAAAACAAAATTGTTTGTCAATGAGATAAGAAAATATGTACATCCAACATTCTTAGAAGTGTTTAGATCATCTCAGACGTCCAGCAGATCCATCTCTATTCTCACAACATCCCATTCGTCCACTTGTAAGGCGGTCATTTGCTATTTATGCATGAGATATGAAAATGAATTTTACATATGGGAAGGGTTTATAAATTATATGTAAATTTTTTGTGTGCAAATGTTACAGGGAGGCGGTCGAACCGTCCTTACGGTTTACTGTGCGGACCGCCTAATGGGGCCCACCATGAGACCCACTGGTCATGGGACAAGGGTGACTGGAAGATCCAAGTGGGGCCAACTTACATATCAAATTTGAAGTTAATCTAATACCTCTAACCCCTTCATCCATGGTCTACAAGTTTAATAGCTTTATATCAAAGAAGTAAAATTGACCCTCAATCCACCGGTCTAGTTCATCCGAATTCATGCAAATTCATGGGATTCAGTGCCTATAAGGGGATTATAAATGAGTGGTCAATTTGGATGGATCATAAAGTGGGTCACAGTGGGCATTCCGAACGGTGCGGACCGACAATGTGGGATATATGTGAAATACATTATCATGTCTAAATAAAAGCACCAAATTAATATGAGTAAATGTGCACATCCAACATTCTTAGAATTGTTTGTGTGTATCATATGTATGTCAGGATCTATGAAGTTTTATTATATGAAAGTGAACATCTTGATGTCTATAATTGATATGAACGGTTGGATCAAGAGTTGGAGACAGACCAACGTGTAACACAACAGATTTATAGGTTGAAAATTTTGGACATTTTCACTAATTTCTTAAAAACTATGAAATTTTATTAAAAATTTCAAAAAATGCCCATCTAAAACCTTTGGATGTACTCATTTAGTCATGTGAAAATAGTGCTTTTTTTTTTTTTTTTTTTTTTTTGTTGTGGGAGTGAAAGTCGAGCTTTCAAACAAACATGATATGTGTTTCGCAAATGGAACATCTGCATAATTACCAACTTATTTCCTTTACATATCTAAAACCCATTTTCATATCCAATGTGTTGAAGGCAAACGACCCTAACACATTATTTAAAAAAAAAAAACCAACACAAAAACTGGTGGAGGCATGGCCCCCCCAAAATTTTTAAAAACCCCCTTATGTTTTAGAAAACTTTATAATTTTTTTACATATGGGCCATGGCCCTTCCAAAAATTTTAAAATAACCCCTGCATATTTTAGAAACTACATACAATTTTTATGTGTGAACCTTCCAAGAAATTTTTTTTTTCACACCGTGGTCCCCCCCTTCAAAGAAAGAATTCCTGGTCAGCCCTTGAAAACAAATAAGAGAGATGTTGGATAAAAACTACTTCAACCTTCTATTTTCCCCACACATAAGGCTGGACCAATCATCAGGTGGCCCACACAAAGTGGCCAATCCAACTAAACGGTCCAGTTATCCCTTTGTGCTCGGTGCACATCCATTCATGGGACCCTTCATGGACTTCTCTAGCACTTTTCTAAAATACCCTTGTCCCATCTTTCTCTCCCTTTCCCTCCTCGGTGCATAGCCCCGCTTCGACATCCGCCCGCCCTCCCTCTCTCCATCTCGGTCTCCCTCTCCCCGTTCCTCTTTCTCTCTCCCTCTACTTCTCCTTGTCTCTCTCCCTCTCCGTGCTAGTCGGCCAACTCCACCCAGTGCCCACCTCCGCCCTCTCCCCTCTCCCCTCTCCCTTTCTCTTTCCTTGTCTATCTCCCTCTCCCTCTTTCTCTCTCTCATTCTCCCTTAGCGTCGCCCCTCTCTCGTTCGGCCATGCAGGGTGGAGGTGGGCACCAGGTGGAGTTGGCCGACTAACACGGAAAAGAAGCTGAAGAGAGTAGGAGGGATAGGGAGAGAGGCGGGGAAGGAGAGGGAGAGGGAGAGGGAGAGAATAAGGGTATTTTGAAAATATGCCAGAGGAGTCTCTAAATCTATTAGGGTCATAAGCGGATGTGCAATGAGCAAGAAGGGTTGTGCACCGAGGCTCTCACTTATATTATGTCCCACTTATTGATGATCCCCTGACATGATTTTTACGACTTACGAGTCTCCTTCAGCTCCAATTCTTCACATATCGACGTTTTGGGGTCTCTCCTCTCAACGAAGGAAAGGGCAAAAAAGTCAAAACTGCCCTTCCCCATCTCCTCCTTCTGGTAAGCTCCAGCTTCCATTTCAATCCATTCTAGGGCTTCTCCTCTTCCATTTTCAGATCCTCAAGCCCATTCTAGGGTTTCCATCTTCGAAATCTCATTCTCTTCTCTTCTCCTCTCCCGTCGTTCTACAATCGATTGAGGTTTGCATTTTCTGATCGATTCAGCTTTGGTAATTTCGGTGACAACTTGATCTGATTCAGCATCATTTTCTTTAATCTGGATCTACTGTGAAACTTGTTGTCTTATTGCGAAGATCGTTTAGATTTGTATTGATATTGAGATTTTTTGTGCTGATTGTTCTTTCTTAGGGTTTAGTGATTTTGTAGGTTATCTCGATCTGCCTTAGCTGATTTTAGATGTTTCGATTTGATCTGCCTTAGCTGATTTTAGATGTTTCGATTTGTTGGGATCTGAAGGAAAAGTGGCTGGATTTGGAGCTGTTTCTCTCTAACTGAATTTAGTGTAGCTTGATGTTTTCTTTTTTGCTTTGATGTTATTAGGTTTTGATGATTGAATACTTTGTTGTTATCACTTTTGGGTGGTTGGTTGCGATCTGTAGAGGAAGCTTTTTCTCTTTCTTCAGATTGAGATCGAGTTCTGAAATGTCTTTGTTGTTGGTTTTGGGTGGAATCAAGCATCCAAATCAGTAGCCTATGAGAATTTCGCTGTGTTCCCGTTAAGCTATAGAATTGATTTTTTTGGCATTGTGCTAGATTTCTATTTCAGCTGAATTTGCTGCTCCTTTTGGCATTTTAATTTTGTAGTGATTACCCTTCAAGTTTATATTTTGTATCTTCTTCTTCTTCTTCTTCCTTTGTGTTTTCCTGTTGGTTGGATGGATAATTGTATCTAGATTTTGTCAGAGTGCATATGGTTTTCTTAAAATTTTATTTCTATTGATTTCTCTTTCAGTGCTGAATTTTTGTCAAATTCAGGAGCTGACCTGTTTCTTATTTTGATTGTCAGATCTGCCTACTTTATGAGATCTTGCTTGTTTTCAGCTTCTCTTGTAGACAACATCTGATTTTTACAGTTTAGGGCAATCTCATAATTAAAGATGTCCCATAACGATACAGTTCCCCTCCACCCTTCTTCCCAATCGGACATTGATGAGATAGAGAACCTCATACATGCCAGTGTCCAATCTGGGCCTGCAACTGTACTGCCCGCGAGACCTCCTAGTCCCCCAAGAGCCTCCATTCCTGTTTCTTCATCCCCTTTTATCCAATCGAACATTCCTCCAACATATCAGAAACCTACTGCCCCTCCTGTTCTGCCTGTTCCTCCTGTCAACACTCAGACGAATTCTCACCAGAATATTGCGCCAACTGGCTTTGGCTCGACTTCCAATACTCTGACTGAGCCTGTTTGGGATACGGTGAAGAGAGATTTGTCAAGGATAGTCAGCAATTTGAAACTAGTGGTTTTCCCAAATCCATTCCGCGAAGACCCTGGTAAAGCTCTGAGAGATTGGGATCTGTGGGGGCCATTTTTCTTCATTGTCTTCCTTGGGCTGACTTTGTCGTGGTCAGCATCAGTGAAGAAGGTATGTCTCAGAGTATTTATTGCAATAATTATTTAGTGTGCATTTGGATTTTTTTTTTCCGAATGTTAACTTGTATTGATCGGAAGCTCTTGTATTGATCAGAAGTTTAGTATGTCTCAGAGTATTTATTGCAAGTATTATTTAGTGTGCATTTGGATGTTCCCCAAATTGCAATTGCCTTTTGAATTGATAGGGAGAAATGAATGCATGTCATTTTCAATGCGTGCTTGCTTGGTAGTGTGGTTCTAAATCAAATTAAGCTGTACTTCTGGGCACCAGGTTAATATTAGCGACTGGTGCAGATAATGGTTTGGGAGCGAAGGTTGAAAGAGGATGAAACACAGTATCTTGCCTGCATGTTTCCCGTTACCTCACTACCTGAATGCATAGAGGAATTGATAACCATTCATTCAGCCAACACATCATTGGGATTCCTCTGCTCTCTATTTTTTTTAATGTGTGCTTAGCTTTTGATACTGAACCCATCCATTGAGCCAAAACATTGTTAGGTTTCTTCTTTAGTTATTTTATACTGATACTTACCACTTAGCCGAAACATATGTTGATTTCCTGTACTTAGTTTCTGATACTATTGTGTGCTTGTTAAAAGAGATTTTCTAACATGCAATGAATTATGTCATTTCATCTGGTCATTTTTGTAAAACTACCTTCTTCCATAATCATTAGGTTCATATATAACAATAAGGCTTTCATTATTTTTATTTGTTAAAAGAGGCTCAAAGTCTTTCACCCTTTCCCGCTACGGTGGACATTGGTGTCCATAACTGGCTAAGCTACAGCTCAGGACCGCAATAAGGCATGTTTTAGTTGTCTGTAATTCCATGGAAATCAATGGATCTCACTGAATCTATATTTACTAAGCTGCTTGGCATGTTCATATCGCAATTCTTTGAAGAAAATCCGAAGAAATTCTCTAAATGTATTTCCAATTTTAGAGCAGCGATTGACTATTAAAAAAAAATTAATAAAGAAATAAATAATAGGAGCAAATGCATTGTGAACCTATGGTATTTTAGATTATCTCATAAGGATGGTTTCCCTATTGGATGAGGTAACCTACTGGTTATTTTAAAAGAAAAGTGGGAGGAGGAAGAGGAGGAGGAGAAGGATAAGCAGGGTGTATTTCTAGTATTGAATCTTTAACATCTAGGATGCTTATTTTTACTATACTGCACTCAAGAAAAGTAGGGTATCAAAAGGGACAAATAACATTTTTTGCTGAAGAAAGGTATCTGAATGATATGATAGGGTGTGTGACCTGTTTTGAAGTATCTGAAATATGACTGGCATGAAATGTAGTGTTTTATGCAAAGAAGGGACCATTCATCATAGAGCACAAGGATGGTGTGCTCCTGACCCTCCTATGGATTTTATTATTGTTTTTATTCTTTTTACCTGAAAGGTTAGACTTTACCTTCTGATCATCTCATTTTGGATTACTTCATTAAAAAAAAAAAAATGATAATCTAAAATGTATGCTTCACATGTAAGAAAGATAAAGAGTCGGTCCCCTGTTGATTTATAGTGCAATGATGAGAAAAGTGGTCACATTTCTGGTATTCTGTGCATTTACCTGGCATTGTTGGAAGATCCTACAGGTGCTGAGTGTGGGGGATTTGGTGGAAGGGTGGATATTGAGTAATTGTTAGTTTGTTACCATTTGCCTTTTATGGAGTACATGCATCATAAGAAATTATTGAATGTGTAGAAGCAGCTTTTATCTTATGTCATAGTAGAAAGCATGAGTCTGCGTTTTAGAAATTGGTCAACTCTGACTCGAAATGTCCCAAGTCGAGCCACCCCTTGTCCTGAATCTCCTAGATAGACTGATCCTATGGTTTTTGGGCCCCAGCTTCACTTGTTCCAATTATTTTGTTCAGAGAAACCCACATTTTGTACTGATTATGGAAGATCAAAATCACTTTGTATTTTTTTTAATATTTAAGCATTTAAAGATTGTTATTAATCATCTGACTGAGTGAGATATAATTGCGAGTGCCAATAACTACTTAAATTCTTTATTGAGTAAAATACAGGTATTAAAGTTCTACATATATAGAACCTTATTCTCTATTTTTTTAGAACTTTTTCTTAAATAAGTTTTTAAAGGGTATTGGGCTTTTAAGGTGTGACTCGGTTTGACTCAGCTGAGTCTCATGTTACTTGCCTGAGGGTGACTGAGTTGCCCCCAAGTCTAATTCTTAAATCCTTGATTGGGGTTGAATTGGTGATAATTAGGATTCAATTTTCTGTGGAAGAAGTTGGGTCAAATTGGGCCGTTTCTTGGACTCTGCAGGGTCGAATTCAGCAACTGATATAGGTAATTATTTGGGTATTCGGCCAATGGTGTGGTGCTTTTAAATGGGAGTAAGGGAGATGGATAAATTGGGGGTAAAAGGATAGATTTGTGTGACTGAATTGGGTAAGGTTCACGGCAGGGCAGTTCCTGAAATTTGCAGGGATTTGGGTTAATAACTTAAAATAGGGTGGCTGAACAAAGAAGTTAGGTTTAGGATTTAGGATTTAGGTTGGCTTTGAAAAAGGATATAAAAGGTTATGTCAGGGTTTCGAGTGAAGTTAAAGCTTGGGTTTTGTGAGGGTCAGATAGGGATCATTTCTGTCAAATACAGGGACTGTAGTTATGCAGCTTTTGTGTCTGCAGAATTTGGACAAGGAATAACAGGCTTTCTGCATGAATTCAAGAATCAAGAAGGAAATTGCAGGAACTTAGAGAGACACAAATAAAATCATATAGTCTAAGAGCAGATGATGACAGTCATTGAGATTTTACAATTAGATTCAAAGTAAAGGTCATTGAGCCTAGACACTGATTATTTTAGAAACAAAATAAAATTTACTGGTTCCTCTTTAGGAGTTACATTGAACCTAGACATTTATTCAAAGAAATAGTAAGGGAAAAAACATTAACTATGAGAGAAAATAGTAACTCGGAGAGAAAATAGGAAATCCTATTATGTTGATGATGTAGACAGCTAAGGAACATAAGCCCGTTAGTGTACTCTTTAGGCTCTGCTGGGCTTGAGCTTGGGCCTAGTGGCTCTTAAATGCTCAGTCTGCATTATCATGATGCGATTTTCTCCACATTAATTTGAGAGGGAGTGTTAGGAATGACCATATCTATGATCTTGTGGAGCACCATATAACTGTGGAGTACAGAACTTTGCTACTCCAATGGTATGCTTCATTGTACATTATTTCTTATCTTATTATTTTCCCTCAATCAGGGGGTGCGATTAATGAATTGTACCGTGTGTTCTTAAAAGAAAGTCTATATACATTGCCTCTCATAATGAGGTCATGTTCCGCTAAAAAAATATCTTTGTTTTTAGTATTGCTAAGATTAATTTGACAAATATGCAACCGCTATTGTTAAAACGGGTGATAGGGATTACGCTCTCATATCAGTGCCGAATTTTTAGTTCTTTAGCTAGAGAATAGTCAGCTAGCTGTACTTTATGTTTGCAGATGTTCTTCACTAGCGCTGGAGTTTAGCTGAAAGGCATGTGAAATTTCTATTAGTAGGATTGGAGCAGCGTCTTCCCAGAATATTTTACTCATGGACGAGGAATATACCATTCATACGAGCTGATTGGTTTTTTTATCAGGTTATAGAATAACAACATGGATGCATATGGGGATTGAAGTCGTCTGTTTGATAGTGTAGATTCCTTTGCAGAATTTCAGTATCATGAAGGATGAATGTGTCTTTTTGCAAAGGGATTGAAGCCTATTTTTTATGGTTGTTGGTTTTTTAAGCATGTGAAACAACAAATAGTGCTATTTATTTTAGTTGGTATTAATTCTTTGGAAAAGCCCTGTAGCAAGCTGTGAAATTTTACACCCATAATATTAATAATCGTAAAAACTGTAGAACTTGACAAGACCCCGTAGCACAAAGAAGATGCTCAGTGTTCCAAGTCATGTTACCATCAAAAAGAAAGAAATTGTGGAACTTATTGATAAATATAGCATGTGGTGGATAAAACTCAGCCTTTTAGGTTTATGGTTTTGCATTGTGAAAGGACACACGCACACACACACGGGAGATGGGCCCTCACATTTAGGCTGCTGGCATTGGATATGAATGTGAGGGCCCCCACCCTTACTCTCATAGTACCGTGAGAGTAAATCTCATAGGAGCATCTCCGTATATATATATATATATATTTATAGAGAGAGAGAGAGAGAGAGAGAGAGAGAGAGAGAGAGAGAGAGAGCAATTTCCCTAAGCTCAAGCTTCTCATATATAAATATATATGTAGTCGATCCAACGGTCTAGTAAATTCGGATCTGATCGAAAATTGGTGGACATGTGCAATTTAGAAGGGTCAAGTGTTTGGTCGATTTGGATGGACCAAAGGTGGGCCCCGCCCCATAAGCATGAGCTTACGAGATTTTATCCTAAGCTTGAGCTTGGGAGAGCCTTACTCATACACACACACACATTATTGTTGTTGTGATAAACTGAAAGGGAAATAATGTTCTAGTTGCACCAAATGAGTGTAGCAGAGTTGAGAATGTTGACATGGATGTGTGATAAAACTAGAAAACATAGAATCAGAAATGAGCACTTTCAGGAACATTAGGGTAGCGTCATCGTTGTCATCATTACCTTCATCATCATCAGCATCAAAGCCTTGTCCCAACTATATTGGGGTAAGCCAAATGAAATCTGTTTCTTCATTCTAATCTATCTTGAGGCTCATGATAGATTTGAACGGAGAAGTAGAATTCATTTGGCTTACCCCAACATAGTACTTGGGACAAGGCTTTGATGATGATGATGAACTACTGTTCTAGTTATTCAAAATCCTTGTACTTGAAAACATCAAACCTGGTAGAATGCCCTTGTTTTATTATTTTGAATACTTCAGGATGATTTTGTGACTTCTCCCTGTGCATTACGTTTCCTGTGAACCAATGAAGTGAGACTGTGAGACATTTAGGTGGATCTAGGAAGAAACTTTAGGTGTGTGCACGTGTCTCTTTTTGGCCTTGAACTACAAAAAGGGTAGGGTACACAGTGGATATATATTTGAAATATAACTTAATGACTTGTTCAAAAAAACTTAAATATTGAAAGGGGGACATGAAACTACAATTAAGAAAAATACATTATTTGTTCCTCCTTTTTCGCTTGGAATGGTGCCTTACATTTATTTGTTCTCTCTTTTTTTCTTTGGGATTGATGCCTTATGTTGTTTTAATTAATTTATTTTTTTTAGTTCTGTTTGGGAAGTGTCTTTATTCCATTATTTGGACGTTTGTTTTCTTGAGCAGACAGATCCAACCTCACTGTTCACCAGCTTGCCATTGAGAACTCTTGTATCACCTCATCCTTCAAAAAAAATAAAAAAGCACTATTGTATCAACTCATCATCATTGCATTTCTGGATGTCACCTTTCTATATTGTTTAGTTGTTGCAGTGAGTGTACATCTTAAAAGTTTCTCTCGTTTCCTGTTTTCTTCCCTGCTTTTGACCCTGCAGTCGGAGGTATTTGCGGTTGCATTTGCAGTGCTTGCAGCTGGTGCTATAATTCTCACATTGAATGTATTACTCTTGGTAAGCAACTCACACTCGAAAGCCCCATTTTTCTGATAGTTTGTAGTCTACAGCCTTGCATTGGTATGAAGTGATTGGGCCATGATGAAGTGATAGGATCTTATGACATGTATCCCCCCAACTTTATGGCCAATGGGGTCTTAGTTCTCTTATTTTGTTTCTCGAGAAAATTACACACTATGCGTCTGAGATATTCCATGGTTGCATTTGTTTTAGGGCGGGCACATAATCTTCTTCCAGAGTCTGAGCCTTCTAGGTTACTGCCTATTTCCATTGGATGTTGGAGCCTTAATCTGCATGCTGAAAGACAATGTCATTATCAAGATAGTTGTGGTGGGAATCACATTGGCATGGAGCTCGTGGGCAGCATACCCTTTCATGAGTGCTGCTGTAGGACCAAGAAGAAAAGCCCTTGCTCTCTACCCAGTATTCCTGATGTATATTTCTGTTGGATTTCTTATCATCGCCATTGACTAGGGCATTGAGGGATTTTGGTTAGTGACGCTGCTTGTCAGTTTCAGGACCTGAATCACACTTCTTTCGTTTACATTTCAAGATCATATATGATATGAATACATAGTAGACAGTTCACATGTTCTTGTCACTGCGTGTTTAGGAGGTGATTCTTGGCTTTGGCTCTTGTTTTGATCTTGCCTTACGTTTGGAGAATTAGTAAGTACTCTTGGTTAGTCCAGCATCGGGGGCTGAGTTACCTCGGTTTACATGAAGTGTGTATCCTATGATTTATTATACTTTATTTTTGTTTTACTTTATTGGTAAAGGCAACTTGGAAAATGTATTTGGGCGACTGGAACTCTAAAGACAGTAGAACAGTTTGCTGCTGCTATGGAGAGACCAATATCCACTACTTCTCAGGAGAACAAAATGCATTGACCCTGTTTGAATCCTCAGAGCTCGGCTGCCCTGCATGCAGCTCACTAGAATTATGACTAAAGAACAAAATAGGTGGTTTCACTGATAACTGGTAGCTCAGGTTGCCGAGACTCAGTAGCCACCCTGACTTGTGCATAAACGAACTTGCCTGCAATCTTTTTACAACGATCCAAGCAGTCTTGTCTGATTTTGTTTCTGGATGAAAGGCTATATTTAATTGAAGAAAGGGAACACGAAGTTTTTACCTTCTACCAAGGGCTACTGAAAAGATAAAACAAGTAGGGATCTTGCACACATAAAAACCCTAGCATCTCTCAATAAAAAAAAGAAAAAAAGGGTGGTCCATGGTTTGTAATCTTTTTGAATCCGGAGCCATTTCCGTTTAGCAATTGGAATCTCAACTGGGTTTCAAATCCAAATTCGTTTTCGGGTGTCAGTTTACACCATAATCGTGTAACAGAAAGGGAATAAATAAAAAAAAATATTAATATAACAACAACAAAATAACATTATTAATGATTCATTAATACATTAAGTGGAGTTTACTCTCAACTTTCCCCTCGTTTATTTTCTTTTGATTTGACGCTTTATTTTACTATCCTCTTTCCCTCATTCAAACAAGGGGATTTTACCGAGAAAAACAGATTAGATTACCACCATATCGAAAAGGTAATTTTAAATGCCTTTGCACAAAATCAATCATTTTGCTAGAAAATGTAACTTTTTTTTAACATTCTCTATTAGGTTCCCTATTAACCTTCATTTGTAATGTTAAGGGTCAATTGAGACGCCACGATCTATCCTAACCTTCACAGAACTCACATTTACTTTGTTTGTAGTGTCTTAATCGACCATGCGGTGTATGGTTATAAATCCACGAAACTCATCCCTCATTTCCTATTCTTGAAAAAAAAGAAAAGAAACCGACTATACTCGACTTGCTTTCCCTCTGTAGGATATTCTCATCTCTCGACGACCATTAAAGACACATGTTGTTGTTTGGTGGAGAACATTACAGTGTACATGCTATTGTTTGGGGCATACCAATGGAAATGTGGAGTTTGTACTTTACCCTAAGGCATGATTTTTTACTTTTTAGAAACTCTTTTCAAAATTCCTAGTTCCATGTCACCTTGGCTAGATAGAGGACCGCTATGAACCACTGTAAATATGCCTGACAGCTGATGTGGAGTTGCAGTCAACGTTGAGAATGAAAAAGAAGACAAACCAGATAGAAAATCAAGCTTCTAAGTCCTAAACTGTATGAACGGGTCGAACATAGGGTCATTAGGACCCTTAACATAAAAAAAAAAAAAGCTCGATAGGGACCCTAAGAGTGAATGTTAAAAAAAAGTTACGTTTTCAGGTAAAATGACTGATTTTGTGCAAGGGCATTTAAAATTACCTTTTTGATATGGTGGTCACCTAATCTATTTTTTCCAATAAAATCCTCCTCAAACAAACATATATTCTTATATAGCCCAGGTGTACATCCCAGCATTAAATATTCCTCATTTCTCCCTATCTCTTTACCTCTCTCTAATATAAATAGTAAGTGTGACACATGTATCACCAGTATTCTACAATATGACTTACATGAGACCTGACTAAATCTTCTATCATTGTGGATATATTCTGTCTCTACTGTCTTCTTTCTCCCATGAATAAAGAAGGATAGCAGCATTCCAATTCACCAGGTAGAATAGTTTCAGGCATTGCTTCTTCTTACCACTGGTCCCCAGTCTAGAAGAGAGGCACTTAGAAAGGAGAGGTAAGTTTGGAGGCTTTCTTTTTACATGTGAAATGGGGTATTTTTGTTTTAGCCGTTGCAAATATTTGCTAATGTGACCTGTTAATTAGATGAAGGGGTTAGGATGATCAGATGAGATAATTTTTTTTATTTAGATTTTTTTTGACATACTTAACCCTCAGCAAGATGTTTCAATCTCTCTCCCTTTTCCCTCTTAATGTCTAGCATTCATCTAGGTTGGTGCTCTCCTCCAACCAATCTTACTGGAAGCAGTGGAAATACCAATCAACACTTCTTTCGGTGGATTCGTTCCTCATGAGACTCAAATTCGAGACTGGTTGATTCTAATACCGTATTAAATTTCCTCCAGTAGTCAGTCTTATTAAAACCTCAAGGCGTTAGTTGAGACAACAAGAATATGATTCGAACCGTAACATTTACCCATTATACATATTGGTTTTTCAATATTTGGATCCTTGGGTACTTAATAAGAGATGACTCCATATCAGAAATTTGGTATTTGGATCCAATGGCTTTATTTGTTTGAACCAGTGCTTTTCACCACTTCTTTCACGCACTTGGCCCTGCATCCTTTTGCTCTATATGATCTTCTATTAAGAACATGTCTCTTAAAATAAAGGAAATCACATAGGGCCCTTTGCCTGAAACATATTGACTTCCTAGATTTTCTGGAGGGGCTAAATATTGTGAGGATTAAATAAAGGTGGGGGAGAATGGAGATGCCCAAGGGATTATTAAAATGTAATATACCCTTTCTATTGAAAAATCTGTCATCCTTTACTTTTTAGGCCTTGTTCATATCATCAGGTCTCTGTTAGGTTCTATCCTAACTTAAGTGGAAGTTCTTTTTTCTTTTTCTTTTTTTTAAGTTGTACTTTCACATGTTCTATTATAAATAAAATAAGATTGCTGGTGGGAGCAGTCTCATACAACATCACTCAGAAGTTGGATTGTCTAGACACATGAACTTCATTTATGCATAAACTGAATTACATGCGCTTAATTTATCAAGATCTAAATGAACCTCTGATAAATCAAGTCTCAATAAATTGTTGGCCACTCTAGATCTCGACCATTGACCATTCATTCTTCACTCCTTCAGTACCCATTAGATACCTCTTTCCTATGAACCCATAGAAATTCAATACTAATTAGACAAATTAATGGCCCCTTTGTAGGCCTCCATTGCTCCATTGCTTGCAAATGGTGTGCCCCAAAGTCAATTTCCTCCATTGATAACTATTTTAGGAGGTTTGAAATATAATTTCTTTTTGGGCCATATTATAGGGTGCTTAATTTCATCATTTCTTGCTTTTCCTTCTGGGAAATAGTTGGTAAAGTAGGTGAAATGTACTTTCACTACAAGTTACAGCCATGTTTTTTTTTGGAAGATCCAACTATCCTAGTAGGCCCTTTAGTTCACACCGACAATTCTGAAGAAATGTTATTCATTTCTTTTTGCTTTTTGCAGGTGCAGAAGATATCATATCACAGAGGCAACCTCAAGGTACAAAAGGTGTCATTTAATCGTCCTTTTTTAATGCTAGTGTTTTATAACATAATGCTGTCGTAAAGAGATGAATGTTATGTTATTGTTGCTTATTTATTTGGGGATTTAATGGGAAAAATCCTCATAAATGGGTAATTGTATAATTTGGGCCCAATATAAATCGACAGACAAATGAGACCCTAAATTTACTTTTCTCCTTTTTTTTTTCTTTTTTTTTTTGTCTTTTAGCGTTGTAGTCGATATCGTCGCTCATTCGTACCCAGTTTGACATTTGTTTTTCCCCTTTACATCGTTCGTCAATTGTCTGGTGTCTCTGCAACACTACTGCTGCTGCAGCTCTTTATTCACTCTATTAAGGGTGGTGGTTGCACTCCCTTATTCATCTCTTCCTCTCTCACTTGTTCTCTCATGCTATCTGCAATTGATCTCAAATTAATATCACAACAATTCTTGAGAAGGAGGAAGAATGAAAGAGAAAGCTGGTGGGTGTATGCAGATGAGATGCATTGAGATGGAGGTGTACACAGGGGCTCTGAGGGCGGAGTGAAGCAGTGAAGGAGGGCGAAAAGAGAAAAGAAGAGATCGGTGATCGTCTGTATACATATGTGCCAATCATGTCCTTCGCATGAAACTATTAACTTCAAATGACTGAGATTGGTGACCGTCGGACCTTCAATCTCTAATGCTAGGAAGACATCATCCCATTCACAAACTCGTAATCAAAAAGCATTCAACCATTAGAAGTCACCGCATCAAAACTCTAATAATTTCCCTCTTATGAACAGGAGATAACCCCAAAGTTCTACCAACCTGAAAAATATCTCCTCAACTCATGCAATGAATGAGTTTGTTGCCTAAGAAACAACCTATGAACATTCTATCAAAAAAAAAAAAAAACACTGTGAACAAAGAACCCTCAGTGTTCTACGAATCTGAAAAATCATCTCCTTGACCCATCCAATTTACAACCTTCTTAATACGAATCTGAAAAATCATTTATGCAGTAGGTACGGGACCCCCTTCACCACCAGAGAGGAACAAGCCCTCGAATCGACGCCGACGGCTCCCTGGACCCTAATTTGCACAGGACCATCACCGCCCACGCGGAGCCGCGGCCGACGCAAAGGATCCGGTCGCCGCACGCCACCCAATCGGACGCGAGCATGTCCTTGAAGAGGGAATCAATATCTAAGGTTAGGGTTTTCGTCGGGTTTGGGGTTTTTTCCGGAGCAGTCGAGTTAGGGAGAGTTTCAAAGAGTTTGAGTGGGTGGAATCAGAATCTCGCCTAGGGCGGATCGCAGCCGTTGATTGAGTCGATCTCGCTGATGAGATTGAAGCAGGGGGTCGTGGCCACTGCGGTGGTGGCTAGCAGCAAAAGTTTGAAGATGATCGTTTTGGAGGGATGGTGGAGCAAACCCAAGCAGCAAACCCACCTAGTTTTAGGCGGCCTTCTGTGTGGAGAAGGAGAAGGTGGTGGTGCAATGCGAGGAAGAGGACGGGGTGCTCTTATCTGGTTTCGCAGGTGATGGTGTGAAGGAGAAGGTAATGCAGGCACTGGAGAAGGTGATGCAAGCCAAGCCTGGGGCGCTGGAGAGGGTGAGATGCATGCGTTGCGCAGGATTTTGGATAGTCGATATCGACTACTTAAAAAAAAATAATAAAATAACAAAAGAACATAAGTGGCCCGAGGGACCACTTCTGTTTGCCTAATTTTATTGGGGCCAAATCAAAGAAATGCCCATGTATGAGGGTTTTCTCCATTAAAACCCCTATTTATTTCTTACCATCTTCTCAAAATGCAAACCTGCGAAACCTTGTCATGGGATGTGTAGATTTTTTATGATTGAAGATCTTAACCCTTGTAACAGTTGCCTAGAAATAGTCAATTAAGGAACAATAATAAGAAAAAAACAGAACTCTATAATTTTAGCGCTCTGAAACGGGACTCCTGCAGCGGTTCGATCTCGGGAAGTGTGATTTTTGGGGTTAGTTAAAATTTTTACTTTCCCTATGATTCGCGTGTGTGAGGATAATAAAACTCCATCACAATAGAACATTTCGTGGAAGCTTTCATGGTGTTGTGACCTGGAGCTCGTGGCCATCGGATTCCATGTCGCACTCAACCCGTTAGCATATAGCTGTCATAACAATAATCATTGTAAGACTGGAACAAACATGATATCAAAATATACAGAGCTGACAGTGATAGGAGAATTCATTTCCCACATATATTCAAATTACAAATTATACAAGTGCATTAATTAACCACCTAAAGAAAAAGGCTAACAAAAGTCATCCAAGATAACTAACTAAACCAACGGCTACCCAAATTATGTGACGAATTCTAATGTCAAACTCGATGTTTACATGACATCGTCAGCACAATCAACCTATCAAAATATAGGGATCTGAGCCCGCTGCACGCACTCTAACTCAGAACGAAGGACCTGCTACCTATGACACCAAATAAAAAATATCAGACACGATGGTCTAGCAGGTGAATAAAACAAAAAAGATATACAAGTTTTATCAATATCATATTTAAAATCCTAAAGTACATTTAAAACAAAGCACAAATAAAGATGTGTAAAAACAACAATTTCTATACATAACGGAATTTCACATTTAAAGCATTTCAAGCTGACTGATAAATAATCAAAACATTGGCAACCCACATTTAGCTACATTCTCCTAATACTGAAGTAATAAGAGCACACAGACAAACCGTTGCCATACAAAATAGCCGGAACAGAACTGTTGCCATGCAAAATGTCCGGTGCAAAACCGTTGCCATACAAGATGGCCAGAACAAATAGAAACCGTTGCCATTACCGGAGCAAACAAACAGAGGGTCCAAACTGCAGTTGGCAAATTATTGAGGATACTAAGCCGGGTGATCAGCCCGACAAAGTAACCCAAGCTTAGTGGTGCTGATCAAAATCCGAAATGATACAATCTGACTAACAAAATACATTTCCATCGATAAAAAAAACTACTCTTGGCAAAGCACAAACGGACAAATACGAACAAATCAAATGAGTAGTTTTTATCAATTATTTCAAACGTGGTGAACCACTCAAATCTGTACACCAAATATATGCTAAGACCGCATCATTTGACCTTTGTGATTTGAAACTAGAATGTCGGATTTTTCTACAAATAGATTGCTGCCCTGAAGGTAGATGACATTTCAAGTTCCAAGTTCACATTATCAAGTTGAAGGTCTTTAGAACATTCTGGGTTTCCAATTTTATCAAAACCTTTCAAATAATTCATAAATCCAATTTGGTCAGCTATCGGTCGCCTGTCGGCTAGCCGAAGTAGGGCATTTTGGCTAACCGACAGCTGACCGATCACTGACCGTCAAATCCTAATTCAGGAAAAATTCTCTAGAAATGGAACTGAAATGAGTTTCGGTCACCACTCGGTTAGCCGTCGATTACCTGTCGGTTAACCGAAGGTTGACTGAAGGACCTCCTGGCGAAAACGGTTAGCCGAATTGGCTTTCGGTCGCCCTTTCGGTTAATCGACACCTGACAGACTTCTACGAGGAGAATCATTTCAGTTCATATTTCTGTTTCCTTCCTTCATTCTTTCATTTCCCTTCTCCTTCCTTCTTCCTTCATACAGAATTGAGCTTCATTGCTCCCATCACATATCATTCAACATCACCAATCTCATTCCATCCCAATATCCATTAGCAACAAAATTTTAAGATTTAACAAAAGTGAAAATACATAATTTTCAAGATGAATCAGATTTGCATCTTTATAAAACCATCCATGAACATGGTGTTTCCAAATTATCATAACATAAAACCCTGCAGAAAAATTACATAAATCTTTGAATACAAAACCTTATGAAATCAGTCATCCATAAGAAAGGAAAACAAGTAAAATGAGATATCAAACTTAGAAGAAAAACCATCATTCAATTACATGCAATTCAAATCAGTTTATTCACTTGCCTTGGTACTCAAAAGGCTGTCAAATACACTTCAATCACTCTCCTACAAAGCCAAACTCTAATCCTACACCAAAACCCCATGGAAATCCAGCTCAAAATCCATAAAATTGGAAAACAAAGGAGTTCTCCATGAAGCTCCTTGCATGCATGATAAAAGACTTCTAAAGGATCAAATAAACCTAATTGTAGAAAGAGTAAGCCATTGCTTACCTCAAGATGGTTCAAACAAGAAGAAATGCTTAGAGAAGATGGTTGTTTAGTAGGGATTTCTCCAAAAACAGTATCTTTAGAGAGCTTAGAGATGGGGAAAGAAAATGGTGAACTCAAATTTCCAACTTGGGTTGCATTTCATGGACGTGCAAGATGAGAGAGAAGGTGAGAAGAGGGGGTCTTCTCCCTAGTTTGGCTGCAGGAAAATGAAATGAAGAGTGAAGAAGAAGACCCACGTGAGTTATATAAGTGGGTTGAGTGGATTGTGGGCCCCCAATGGTCCTAAGGCTTTAAGGGCTTAAAACTCCTATCTGTGGGCTCCAGATGAGATCGACGAAAGAGAGAAAAATGATCGTTGAAAAATTTAGTTTTTAAAAAGTATATTTTCCTGATGGTTTTCAAATATCTAAAATTATGCACAGATCGAATGCGAAAAGACATATTTGCCCCTTTTTCCAAAAAACGCAATTTTTGGGGTTCGAATATAAATGGATCAAACATAAAAATTGTTGAGACCAAAATAGCAAATTCAAAACTATCAAAATCAATATTTTTTGAAATTCAAAAATTAAATTTCCACACGAACACTCGTGACACGAGTCACCCCGGACCACGTCAAACAAGACTCAACGCTCTCGAAAATTTCCCCAAAGTCATAAAAATCCAGTCAAACTCACAAACATAGCCAAACAACCTCTAATCTTACTTAAAATGCTAATCCGCAACTAAAGCAGCACTAAACACGAAAATTAGGAGTCAGGGTCTTACAATAATCTTCTCATATAAAAAACTACAGTCATCTAAATGGTGTTCCTAGCCTATCTTGACTCCTTCTAACTTATAATGTGACTATCTTAGGAACACCCCTTATCAACAACCAAAGCAATCTATGCTTGTACACATGGTGATTGCTAACCATCCAGGTGGGCAGCACACATGTGGACAATTTAAGAAGAAGGATCACTATTCACCCAAGTCAGCCAAACAGAAATGGGAATAACTTGGTCTACCAGATTTCAATAGGGCAGGAGTCAGAAATTGTGGCCCACATCATGCATTGAGCAATGAGGGCCACTAACTGGTCCGCAATTCTCAAGATTGTCTACAAGTCAAAGCTCTAACAGGAACCATCTATGTCTAGTGAGTGTACTACAATAGCTATTCATCAACCAGGAAAAACATGTGACATTGGTCAGTGGCCATCATAAGATGACCAGGCACTTCATGATCTGATCTGCCACCCAGACCAAATCTGACCTGCCACCCAACCCAAGTCCGACCCAGTAATTGAGGACAGGAGAGCTGGTCTGAGTTCGACATTTCCAAGTGAAAAACAGGTGGACCTTTCTTTCTTTTGCCCTTTTTTTTTACCAGCCAAGGAGACTGGACCCTCAAGAAAACTGATTAATATGGGAGTGAATTTGGGGGAGACCCCCCCTGCATATACTAGGGAGAGGATTGTTTGCACATGTTAAATCGAAAACTGAGCAGTTAGGTAAGAATAAGACTCTCAACCACTAGTCTATTCATTTATCTGCTAACTAAACCCCAAAAATGGCTCTTTGTATTTATTACTCACTAGTTACTGGGGCTTGGCGGGGCTTCTTAACGGTCGAAAGTGCTTTTCTAATTTAGAATCTAATTTTTAAATCAATTTTTAGAAGAAAATTAATGTTGTTTCATTAGAGTGATTTCTGTGATCTAAGATTATTTGGTTATGATATAAAAACAACTTTTCGCATATTATAATTGTAATTAAATAATATATTAGATATTTATAAGAAAGTAAATTATATGTGTCACAAGGCATTCATTATGTGGCATTACCGCTATCATTATCTCATAGACAAAATGAGATTTAAGTGGGGCCCATTATTAAAACAAGATTATCATTTGGTTCTCCATCTTCTAGCATATAAATATATTAGTAGTATGGCCTGTCTAAAAAATCTAAATCATTCGAAAATGAAAATCCTGTATTAATACTAGGAGAAATTCCACTTCTATCTAAATTTGCCTATTATTAGATTATCACCTGTAAAACACTATCATTTTACTCCTTTTGAATTCTTGTATTTAATCACTTTTAATGTTTAATCAATAGATGATTGGATTGGGAATACAACCCAATATCAATACCGAAGATGATCTTGATCTTTAAGCTATTTAGATTTCATAGGTGAGAGAGAGAGAGAGAGAGAGAGAGAGAGAGAGATGCTCCACTTTTTTTTCCCACTAAGTTAGCCTATTGGCCAGGAGTGATACTACTAACCTGAAGACCTGGAGATTGATCCCTCATGTGTGTGATACCGAGGTCCAAACACCACTCAACCTTGAGTGTGTTGGCCACCATGCTCCGTTTGACCTCCTATGGAAGTTAAAATGTCTTTTTATTTTTTATTTTTATAGCAAAGTCCTTGAAGTTTACTTTTTCGAAAAGCCAATTTTGACTTAATTTTTAAAAAAACTAATGATCAAATGAGTCTTTAAATGCCAAAGCCCAAAACAACTTTAAGAAAGTCAAACCAAACACACCATAATATTTTAGATGGACCCATTCTTTTTCGGAATTGTCTTGTTATGGAAGGGCAAGGCTTCGATAAGAAACCCACTTGAATCTAAGATGATCAACATTTTATTTATTTATTTATTTTTATACAAAATTGACTTAAACCCGTATCATTAAGATAGTAATGGTGAGTGACTTTCACTGTGCCATGGGCTCTTGTGAAATGATCAACATACGTACAATCTCCCCAAATTTAGCAGTGACAAAAAAACATATTAAATTCATCAGTCAATATAGTTTAAATGGGTGTAGTTGATTGACTCTAATCTAATGGCAATCCTAGTGGGAGGACCCCCCCCCCCCCCCACCCCCGGCAAAAAAAAAAAAAAAAAAAAAGAAAACAAAAAAAAACGAAGTTGGATTGGGTCGTATATATTACCGACCATTCCTAAACCCGACCCAACCCGACCCCGACCCGACCTATATGGTACCACTCGGGTAACAATAATATGTGGTAGACATCCTATTTCATGAGTCATCTGTTGTGGAATGGTCCCTGGCATTGTCCAGAATCCTACTGAACACTGAACTATCATATTTCAAGAACTGCAGATAGATGGATGGACCTAAATGCTCCTGAAAGGTTGACTTAGCAGAAAAGGGCACTGATCTAATCCACTACTGGTAGAGGCTGTTTCCAAACCTGGTGGATTGAGTTAGGCCGGCCCACACCCAACTGTGCTTTTCAATTGCAGCCACATAATTGGTCGGGCCCGTATTGTTGTAGACCGGTTTCAGATAGCACTCAAGTTTGCCTGGTGTGCATTTGTGTGGATTTAGCAGGCGCCATTCGGGGTATTAGTTTTGTTAGGTCAAAGACCTTAGAGATACCGACGTCAGAAGAAAAAAAACACGATATTAGTAAAAAGAAATTCTCTAGACAGAAATTATCTGAATTTCAGTAAAAAAAAAAAAACCCTTGATATACTGAGAAAACTGCAAAAAATTGAAAATATCTCAACATCTTTTTGAGATGATAATTTCCCAAACACGATATTAGGGGCAACAATTTCAACCGATATTATAAAAATAAGCATTTGCAATGATTGGGACCATCACCTCAACTTCCAATGCCACTCCACTTGATTTGACTCAATTTGAACGAGTCTCCCAACCATTTTGAGGAACCAAGACTCGCTGATTTACTCAACTCGGGGGTAAATCGAATGGGTGCCCAGTCAAGGTTGCACTGCCCCTTTTCTTCCCTTTCTATTTATCCCTCCTGCATTTGAATGCTTATAACTATGCCTTTTTCTGTAATCCAATGGTCATGAACCATTAGCAGTGATAGAATGGTTTCAAATATCATCAAATGGGCCAATATGTAAGGATTTTTACAGCAATCTATTCGAACACATTTGTGTAGCGCTGAGAATTCCTTAGAAACAAGGAATAATGTTTAATTCTTAACATTTATCATTTTTTTGGTATCTACTGCTGAAAAAATAAAGAAAATAAACCATTTTTAACTCCATAGAAAATCACCCTTTTATTAAAAGGGGTATCAATATATTTTCCATGGCACCACAAAAAAGGGAATCCTATGTTGCAAAGCCATGTCCTTCACATAGTTCTTAATTTACTCCGGATATCCGTATGATACATTTGATGTATGTGTTGAAAGTTGAAACAGAATGCCATGTTTTCAGTAAGTGCAACATACAACAGCTCTGCATCACACACATGGTCGATGCATACCATTTTGTTCCCTACCAAATGGCCCACCAAATGAGTGCTTCAGATCTCTATAGATTTCTTCTATTTGGAGGTGTCCCAAAGACTACCGAAACATGACCAAGGGGTTGCTATCTCACCAACCCTGAATCAACAAAATGGGAGGCTAGAAAACGTCAATAGATTGGAGGGCGTGGTTGGTATAAAAACAGGAGAAGACGACATTGAAAAGAAATGTTAAAGAACAACATTAGGATTGTGATGGACCGACCACTTACCAACCCTCTCTCCCAATAGCACTCTCCCACATTTACCTACCACCAAATAGCCCCCCCTAACCTTTTAGCATAACCACAATCTTCAAAACGT
Organism: Persea americana; assembly: GCA_029852735.1. Taxonomy (NCBI): domain Eukaryota; kingdom Viridiplantae; phylum Streptophyta; class Magnoliopsida; order Laurales; family Lauraceae; genus Persea; species Persea americana. Next base: position 6,095,401 of record CM056812.1, read on the forward strand.
GGTTTCTCTATCATAGGCATGAGCCATTTATGTATATGAAGGCAATAGATACCAACTTTCTTTCATTGTTTTGGAGCTTTCTAATTAAGAGTATATATTTATGTACTTTTGAGCTTTTAAATAGATGGTTAAGTTATGTGATTGTACAATTCTTTTGTATCCATAAGTCCTTATTTATAACAGTAGAACCTTTCAATTTCACCTCATGATCTTTGATTATCATGTGTAGTGGTGGGCCTAACGAAGATATTTCCTTGAATTCAAAATATAGAAATGGTTATTTCTCCTAAAAATGTGTCAACCAAGAAATTCATATCTAAATTGCTATAATTAAGTACTTATAACAAGTTCTAAGGTGACTTAAATACCTCCATTTAAATGGAGGTCCTGAGTCGAGATATGGCACCAGCTGAGAGAAGGAGAGAGAAGCTAAAAAAGAGAAAACCGAGGTATTTTGAAATACCTCTATTTAAACCCACACTTAATTTGTTTGATGGTTAGAAAGTCGAGTAATAAGTTGGAAGTCTCTGATTCCCCCATTTGCGGCCTTACCTGATACATAGTAATAGTGGGTGGTATTACGTTATCCGGGATTTTATCAATGATCGACCGTAAAAGGATCAGCGGGTTCCTCGTCATAAAAAATATTTTGTAAGATGACTTACATGTTTAAAAGGTTTCGAAAGAGTTTAAAAAGAAAAAATAAATAAATTGAAGCTTCCCATTGGATCTAGAGCTATTAAATAACTGTATCTTGTTTAGCCATTCAAAATAAGTCACCCGGCTTGTGGCCACACCCTTGCAACTTGATATATTTTATTCTTAATTTATAAATCCCTAATTAGTCTGACGCATTATAGGTCTGAGAATAATTAAAAAAATCGAAGAACAACTCATGTTTATGAGAAGAACAAGTGAATTTCTGTCATAAACTCCATGTGCAAAGTTACTGTAATCCCTACATTTTGCGTGCACAAATTTCGTAACCATAACTAGTTAATAACAGATGAGGGAAAAAAAAAAAAAAAACAGTTAAGATAGAAAGTTTTACAATTTTAACAAAAACTTTGAGAATCTTCTTGCTCAATGGGGTTATAGTTGTTCTACCTCTAGGCTTTGGTTTGAGAATTTTCCTCCTACCCTCGGTGAGCTTGTTTAATTTTTTTTTTATTTTTCTGAAAAATAAGTACACATTGATGTGTAGTCAATTTGATTGCACGATAAAATATTGAAAATACAATAAATATGTCTCAAGGTCTTTTAAAAAAAAATTCATATCAGGGAGAATTTTGTATTCATTGTAAATAGGTAGGGTTTTTTTTTTTTTTTTTTTTTTTGTATATATATATATATATTCAGATCCATGATATATTTGGATTTTGGACCAGATTGCAATTGCTATATCTCAAGCTAAGTTTGGATTAATAATCGAATGGGTGATAAGGAAACGATAATTTCAAATTCAAGAAGAAATTCCTAATGTATCAAATGTATACACAACATCACATAAATGTACACAACTCCCTTTGGTAATCTGCTATTGCTAATGATTTATTGACATACCTCTCCCTAGATTTAAATGATAAATCAAGCCTCAACAGCTGACTTATTGAGTCTTGATCCGATTTACAATTGAGCCTAAAAGGGACGAAACCTGAATTACTTGGTTCGGGTCGTTTGCCTAATCGGGTAACTAAAGGCCTGCGTTAACAGTCTAACTAATTTCACAAATTCGGATAGAGCCATCGCGGAGTGATTTGACTCGGTAATGTTTAATATTGAATTGGTGATCCACTACAATATATGGGAATATTGGACAAAATGAGAAGTTAGGTTTTTCCAATTTTTAGATGATGCTGTGACTGGTTTTTTGTTTGGTTTTCTTGCTTATTGTTTTGGTAAAAGTGACAGTTTTTTTTTTTTTTTATTGTGTTTGACAATGTCTTCAACATTCAGGCCACAGACCAACTGATTTGAATATATGTATTGGTGAACAGTGAACTTGAAGAACAAGTTTTATGTACTAATCAAATCAAATGCATCACATCTGTTATCTGTGGAAGGAGACTATTATTTTGAAAAAGTAAAACCTTGAAGGAACGAGTCATGTCATGGTTGGTAAGGGATAGTTTTGTCATCTCACCATGCTTCTATGATTGTGTCATACACGTATGTCTTGGTATGCTGCCGGAGTACCTAAATTCATGGGACCCACTAGTCAGCTGTTGTTGACAACCCCCTCACCCCAAAATAATAATAATAATAAAATTTGGATGATCCATCGCAACCGTTCATTTGGTGGGTCTTACTGTCATACCACATAATAACAGATTTTCTCTTTTATCAGAGTTTTCCTCTCTGACTCAGCCTTCGAACCTTTGGCCTCCGCCGGGGCTTTACCAACGAGCAAATACCATTCCCAAAAAATTACCACAAAGTACAAATGCTCGTGGTTCATTAATACAAATATATCTTTCAGGAGTTCCAAAGACAAATGTGTACGTCATTTTGGCAATAGAGGAACCCAAACTTGACCGGACATGGCTGGAGATTCCTGGTCTTGGGTAGGTGGAATTTAACATTGGCCAGTCAGCGACTCCAGGTATGATGCTTGATGCTTCCATTTCAAAAAAAATATCCAATATAGTCCCCATGTTTTTGCCCAATTACTTTGAATTTTACTTGCATGGATAAAAACTAGCATAAAAACCAGTGCTAAGCACGTGCATGACCCACATGGCCAAGGGCGGAACCACATGAGAGGCCGCCCCCCACCCCCCCTAGGTTTTTGGAATTTTTTTCTTATCGCCTCATCTCCACCATTCCACCCTTCCATCATCTCTTGATTTGTTTCTTTTCTCTCTCCCTTTTAATTTATTTTGTAGAGTGCCAAAGCAATAATAGAGATTAAGAAAGTGATAGCTGTTTGTTTTCAGAAGCGATTGGGTTACTAATTACTATCATGATAAATGAGTTAGATTTTTTTACAGCCCCACTTACCCACTTTAAGGCAGCTTAAAATATATATATATATATATAAAGGATAATTTTAGTATCATGACTCATGAGTCATGAGGCTGGGTATCTATAAAAGTAATATCTATTTACAACGTGTATTTATTGAGTTGCTTGATGAATGGTTTATTTTTTTATGTTGCAATTGATTTTCAATTACAATAATTAAATAGTCGGTTTAGTGAGCATGCAGTAGGGTTGCTTATTCTTATCTCAGCTTTGGATTTTCGAAATGCACATGGATCTTTTAGAAGTGATGATATTTGCAAGTTGGTAGACAATTTTTATCCTCAATACTTCATAGAAAATGAGAAGATGAAATTGAGAATGCAACTTCACCATTATAAGTATAATATAGTTCGACATTCAGACTTTCAAAAATTGTCAATTGTTTTTTATTTGTGTCAATGGTTGGTAAAGACTAAAAATTGTCAACTGGTTTTGTAAAATTTAGTCTTGAATCGTAATATATTTTTCATGCTTGAACTTAAAACTTTGTCGAAAGAAAACTTAAAGATATGATAGTTATAATAATTGGTGAAATAAAAATTTATTCAAGTTTTGGCCCCCATCGAGATGAAATCCTGGTTCTGCCCCTATACATGGCTTGGGTCCTTGCTCCATGTAACTATCTTTAATCTTTGACATTTTTCTATTAAATAGTTACATATCGGTATTATTTGGTGTAATGGAAGTTAGGTATTTAAAAAGGCGAAAGGTAATAAGTTCAAACTGAATTTAATAAACGACACAATTAAGTGCCTTTCATGGTAGAAAATTTTAGTTCTTTTGATCTTTTAACTTTTAAACTCATGTTTTCCAATCAAGGGCACTATGTAATGGTTCAATAAACATGAAGGGAGTTTCTGCATTTTTTTTAAATGCCTAATTTGATCAGAAGGATAATACTCTAGTAAATTGTTAAAGGTAGAGGGACTTTTGGTGGACAGAATCTCCAACTTTTCTTTTAACTTCCATGATCAAGTCAATCCTTAAATTTTGGACAGGACCAAGGTGTCTTAGTTTTTCATAAATGATCAGGTCTTCTAAATCTTATTGTCCATATTAAAACTTGATTTAGTCTCTATCAGGGCTGTCAATGGAGTGGGCTGGGTCCAAGCCGCCTTTCCACAAAGCATAAGTTTTAAATAGGCCTCACTGAAACAGTTAAATATTTGGGCCAAAAGTGTTTCATGACTTGCCAATTGTAAGCCTTGGCTTTTATTTGAAAAAAAAAGAAGAAATGAGTGACAGAAATAGTGTATGCAAATTTCTATGTACAGTAAGGTCCACTTCTCATCAAATGAGTCCTAGAGAAAGATTTCTATGGCCTCCACAAAAGCTACTTTCATACCCAAGTCATGTCTAAGCATGCTTTTAGAGCAAATGTAGTCAACTTTTTGAACCATATCCACATCAGTGGCCTAACTTGAAACGGATATTTTATTGTTTGATTCATGTTATTAATGAGTAAATATGCATGTACTGATGCATATAATGGTTTCTACTTTCTAGGTGCTTTTAGGCAACAATAGTCCTTTTTAGAATGAATAAAATAGGGGGTGCCACTAAGCCGGACCTGAGAGGCTTGAGCTTCAGCTTGATGACCTCTGCTGGAGCTTGGCCTGACATCCCTTGAGCAAGCTTGAGCTCTATTTGACCTGAGCTCAAGGTTAGATTGAAACCATGATGGGCTTAAGCCCATAAAGCCCATTAAATAAATGGGCGAAATCTACATATACTTCTATTTAAGTTGAGCCAATAATTATTGCCTCGAGCTTCTGCTTAAGCTCATCCTGATTGCTTTGGATCAAATAGTTTAGAGAATTCGATCAATATGATTTTGTAGATGTCTAATTCACAACCCTTCCTCTATCAAGTAGAGCCATCGAGCAAGCAATTTGGCTGACCGACATCATGGGTGCATGTTGGCATTTAACTAACAATAGTTGGTTGAGTGATCTTCTTTCTTTTATTTTGAGAAAAAATAAAGTAAAACCTTGCAATATCTTTTATCAACCTTTGGCATCGCTTCCTTATTCAAATAGGTTGTCATAATGGCCAGTATTGTTGTGATAGAGCATTCTAGACACAAAGTAAGATATTATCTTCATTTATGGAGGAGGTAAATGTTTGGAATACTTTCATCATAGAGGAGGTATATGTTTGGAACTTGGGAAGTTCCCTTGGATACCCCAATTGGGAATAACCCTTCGTAGTGCCAGAGAATTTGGCAGTACAAAAGATAAATTTGAAAGCATTGGTAATGTATAAATATAAGAGATTGACTAATTATTCTAATGGGGGCATATGTCACAACCTAAGCCCGAGATTAGGATTACCACGGCTAAACCCCAAGTCGTGATCTCCATACTTACTCCCGTAAACCTCGCATTAACCAAGGTCAATACAAAATTCACAAGGGATATCATACATTTATACCATCAAATGTACATCTTTGCGAAAATTATATATACATTGACAATTAATTCAAACCGTACAAGTTCTTTACATAAAAGTAAAGTTCATTACATATACATTCCACCTAAGGTTCAAGTCGACACTGCATATTCAAAATACAATGCAGGTGCCTACTATTTACATTCAAAATGAATATACACATATTTTTCAAAATATTCCAAAAACATTCTAATGTAATTGCCCTTTGATCTACAACCACTCGTTTAGTCCTCCTGGAGGAACCTGATGGGCCTCCTCCACTGGCAGTGCGCCCTCTGTATTATCGGGACTGGCAACTTGGCCTGTAATGTCATCAATAACACTGTAAACACGACGGTTTAACAATGTATATACAATTCTATACTAATAATTTGTCTACCAATTCTAAACAATTCAAATCAATAAACATTTACATTGCATTTACTCATTCATTTAGTTCTTTCCTGAAGGAATCATTCAATATCATATAGTTCTTCCTTGAAGGAAGTATTCAATATCATTGCGTACACTTTATTAAGTGACTTTTCACTGTCTTCAATGGCACAAGGCGGAGGGCACAGCATCCATGATCCAGCCTTAAGAAAGGACTCATTCAATTTCAATTTCTATATTATACACTTTATTAAGGGACTTTTCAAATGTGTAGGATTTAACAGTGTCTTGATCAAAGATCATCGGCATCACCACGGAGCTCCGGAACGCTCCATACCATCTACTGCAGTAGGATTGTTCATTATTCATTCATTTCATTTCATTAATTCCTTTCTTTTTTATTAATTCGATTCATTATTCATTTCAGCTCAACAAGGAGCGTGATAAATACTATACAGTTTTAGACTTGGAACAACAAATTAATTCAAAACAATAAATCCAATCAAATTTTCTAAACCAAACATTCGGGTGAAACGTTCGTTATCTAATGTATGTGTTACTCCTGATGACATCACTTTTAGTGAAATTGACATTAGCATAACTTTAGTTAACACCCATAAATGTTTAGGAAAACACTATTAAAGCTATCCTTAATCAACAGGCTTATTATTCAAAAAAACCAGAAATCAAATATGAAATTTCCTCAAGTTCGGTCATCTTGTCGGTTACCTGTCGGTTAACCAAAATCTGGAACTCGGCTAACCAAACCACATTCAGTCAGCTTTCCAGAATCTCACAAATTACAGACAGTTTCTCCCAATCCGGTCACCTATTCGGCTGACCGAAATTTCAAATTCGGCTAGCCGAACTATTCTCGGTCACCCTTCGATCAGCTTTCCAGAAGTTCAACTTTTGATGGAAAATCCTGACAGGATTTCGGTCACCTTACGGTCACCATTCAGTTTGCCGAACTCACAATTTCGGCTAATCGAACTATGTCGGTCAGCTCATGGTCAACTTTCCAGAAGCTGGGATTTCCTGTGAACTTCAGCCTAGAAAGGGGCGCTCAGGTGTCAATCAGCTTGTCGGCTGACTGAATTGCCCCCAGAAGTTCAGAATTCTCTGAATTGAAAATATGGAATTGAGCTCCTTGAGCTCATACAAGTTCTAATAGCATCCTAATTCATAAGAATGAGTATACTTGCCTTGTTTGGAGATCAATTAGCAAGAACATCCTTTACTAGCTTGATTTTGAGATGAAAACCCCCAATTGAAACCCTCTTTTAACCTAAAACCAAAACCAATTTCACAAATGGAACTTCTATGAGTGCCTTGTGCTAGAAATCATTCCAAATCATCAAAGAGAACTAGAAATCCTACAAGCAACCTAAGCCACTTACTTGTAGTCTCTTGAAGGAATTTCTTGAGATTTTCTCAAGCTTTAAACTCCAATAAAACAAAAGAAGAAGATGGAGAAGATGAAGTAGATGAACTTCCTTCAAAATCACCTACAAAACTCCGCTCTTTGATTGAGAATGAAAGGAAGAAAGAAGAAGAAAAAGAAAGAGAGGGAATAGGTCGGTTGTGCTGGAATAGATGGAATGAACTCATTTGAGTTCATTCCAATCCTTTATAAAGCCATTTTTGCATCCAACCCTCTTCAATCCTATTAATTACAACTCGAGTAAAATGAAGGGTCATTTAATCCAATCCACATTGAATGGAATCGCTACTATTACGGAAGTTCACGTACTCTTCGAGATACATGTGCGGTATCAACAGTTTCTGTATTCGACGAAATACGCGGAAATTCGTATTTACGAAAAAGTCCTTATATCACTTGATCTAGTCTAAAACCCCTTCAATTAGTTCACTTCCATTCATTACCTTCCCATTATGCTCACATTGATCATTTGAGACAATCTCAACTCACTTTAGCCATTAATCAACATTAATTCAGTAAAACATACTTAATTAGTATTAATCCTGATTAATTAGAGTTAATCTTGATTAACTCAGGATAGGGTATTACAGCTAAGGTGCCCGACAAAAAAAAAAAAAAAAGAAGATAAAGAGTGGGTGGTTAACTTTGGATTTGGATGAAAGTGGGGCAATTATCACTATGATCAATTCAAAAAGAAACCCTCAAGAAGTTTACTAACTTTATATAATGAACTATGATTTGTGATAAATTCAGTAAATGATACTTGAATTAGCATCAAATTTAGATAATAATCCATCCATGGAGGATAAATGGGTTCTAGGTGATCAAATTGTTCATGGTGTTTTGTGTGAAAGTAGAAATGGAGGCATAGGAAAAGAAGTCCTTTTATTTTAACATTCTTTTGAGGAATATTGTCATGGTCCAATGATTTCAATGATACAATAGGATTAAAAAAAAAAAAACCTGGAAATAGGCTCCTCCATATTTGGCCCATCCAGAATTTGCCAAAAGAATAGAGTCACATGATCGATGATCGATAACACCCTTCAAAAATCCATGGGACTTAGATCCTACAAGCCTGTGACTTGGAGTAATTCACTGGGGTGCAAGTCTATAGTAAAGTCCACCTATTGAAAATACGAGCTGCTCTAAATATGATTGTAACGCCCCAATTCCGAATTCCGAAGATAACGCTAAGATACCGAAATTGGCGCGCTACTTCCCGGAAAAACCAAGAACTTCCAAAATCGTAGTTCGCAGTGAGGTCAAATTTTAAAACTTTTTAAACAACACCATAATCAACAGTTATATGCGGAAGCGTAAGAAAAGATAGCGGAAGCAATAGTATCATGTATATAAACCAGATGTAGCAATGCAGAAGTCTAACATAAATCTCAAATGTAGTTATCAAAGTGTTTATACATATCAGTCTATCTACCTATGTCTCACTACAAAAATACTCTCAAATCCCAAAACAACTGCACTCAGTCTCCCTGTGCAGGCTCTCCATCCTCTGGCTCAACCACTTGGTTAGCCGGCCCCCACCCGTAGTCCCCGACTACGGGCGCCTCGTAGATCGCATCACCCGCAGGATCAAGATCTGGACCTAAGCACCAAAGATGGGTTAGATCCAAGGATCTGGCAAGACACCATATGCAGATAACACAAGATGTATACACAAAGAGAGTAATGACAGGTACATAATCATATGAGTAAACAAAGTACATGATCTAGGCAGTTGAGCAGTAATAAACAGTTTAGAGTCAGAAATGTAAAGTATTTAATCTAAACGGAAAACAAATGAGCATATTCACACAAGCTAAGTACACCGTGGGATATTATGCCGCAACCCTCCCGTACTGTAAACGTCCCATACCATAAACAGTTGCTGTGGGAAAAGGGTAATAACCATGTAAGGGATGACAACCCTGATAAATATAACATACAATATACATAACACCGATCACACCCCTTTATCGCACCGATCACACCCCTTTATCTCACCGATCACACCCCTTTATCAGATTAACCCGTACGCGGTTTCACACCGTCCGTCTAATCACAACTCATCATGATAGCTCTAAGTAACCAGAACATAGCTCATACCAGAGATGATCGGTCATCTGGCTGAGCTTACAACAACTAAGTAAATGTTCAGTGCCGACTCGGGAATCAAGTACGGGTCCGTATCTGTCTAGGCTTATCTTGCGTGAGCAAGGTCCTAACCAAGTCTCTAAAAGGTTAAGGTACAACATGGAACACAGTCTAATAAACAAGTCCAAGTCCAACAACATTGGATCCACTCCAAGGCTCACAACCGTGGCCTGAGGTAACACAAGTACCATACTATGTCCATTCCACAAACATGCATCCTATGCTCATACACAATGAGCTAACCAACCATTAAAGACTAACCTCTCCAATCTAGGGTCCCACATTCTCAATCTTAGGCCGTATGAGGGCCCGCCTAGACACAGATACGGGTTAATTATCTCCAAACACCACATAGTGTCACCTCTAAGTAATCCTAGGTTCAGGTCCTCCAATTTCCATTAATTAATAGGTTGAGATAATAATAAGGACAAGAGAGAAGAATAACCCAATAATCCTCAAAACATCAAATCAAATGGAAAATAAACAAAGGACCAGTCCTAGATAGTGGTCCACTCTTAGTTCAGGCCTCATCACATGCTTGGATCCCTAATTATAGCCTCAGGTGTCAAAAATGGTAAATATGGTGGTCCTGAAGTTGTGGACACTATGGACTACAATTAAGGTTCGAGTCAATGATGATTCGAATCCTAAATCCTCAATTGGTGGACCCCACGAGTCAAGGCTGAGCCATGCCATTGATTCGTGTGTGGCACACTTGATGGAAGTCACTTGGATGGTCAATGGACCCCACAACAGATCTAACATCAAAGTCTACAGAATTCTGAAATTCACTGTTCACAGTTTGCCCGGTCGACATCACACCCTGAGATGTCAACCGGGTGAACTGGATGTTAACCTCCCAGGTCGACCTCCTGCAGTGTCCCCAATCGACATCATGGTCGTGATGTCGACCGGGTCCACTGAGATCTGGTGTCAAGTAGCTGGAGGGTTCTGCATGAAGTTCAGTGTATCTGGTCGACATCATGGCCGTGATGTCGACCGGGTACACAGCATTTCAGCTCTGTCCAAAAATCTAGGTTTCAGATATTTTCTGTAAGTTCATGCGTGCCCGGTCGACCGAGACAGGGTCCGGTCGACCGGGTACACTATCTGTGCACAATTTCAGAAAAATAACTAAGACTTGTATTTTAGCTATTTTAGTGTGCCCGGTCGACCGAGACAAGGTCCGGTCGACCCGGTACACGCAGATTGTAGAATTCCAGATTTCTGGGATTTTTCCCTTTTCAATCTAATTTTCATTTCATTCCTCCCAATTCACCTCCATACATCACAAGTCCATACAAACATAGAAAACACTTCTATAATCAATCCCTCCATCAATCCATCAATCCATCCGGGCCATTGATCTTCCAAATGGTAGAATCCATCCATCAATGGCGAATTTCCATGAAAATAAGCTCAAAAGGAAGATCTACACATGTATTATTATCTATTAGAACTAAAATTACAGAAACAAGAAAGAGAAGCATACATCTAATGAAATTGCATAGGGTACTTGCCTTAGTGAAGAAGAAAGGGAAATTGAAATGAGAGGAGAGATCAAATAGAGTGATAGTTGCAAATTGGGAGAGTCTTCTAGCCTCCTTGTGCTGGGATTTTGGGGAATTAGGGTTGCTTGGGGAAGAAGATAGGTTAATTGAGAGAAATGAGAGGCACTTAGGGTTTAGGCTGATGTTGCAATAACTTAGATTATATAGTTTAGGGTTTTAGGCTAATTACCTAAAGTGTATTTTGGTTGTTAATGGAAATGAAATGGGGCCATGGGCATTTGGATAATTTGGTGGGGTTCTAGAATGTTCAAACTCTTAAGCCCTTCCCATTAGTGCTAATACTAATCAAAATCTAATCTAATCCAATCTATTAAAATTAAACAAAAGTTACAATCTAAAACTTAGAAATATTAGAATCTATACCACTAACTTCCTATAAAATAACACATTAAAGTATAAAATAACATATTAATTATTATTTAAATCAAACTAAGGGCCCACCAGGGGTAGGGCCTCACAATGATCCCTTTTAATGCATCTGCAAATTAAAATAGAATAGGAGCTACCTCTACTATAAAATTGACGCTTTAATTTAAAAATGTGATAATATAAACTAAATAAAATCATATCACTTGCTTTTTATCAAAGGTCAATCCTGTAAGGGCATGTTCTACTAGAATTTTTTTGTGGGAATTATTGCTTTCAGGAATTTTTAGTCGTGACATAATTGTTTTCTCCTTGCTATCCCTTGGTATTTTCAAATGCACTGTTTCTTCGTAAGAACAACACCAAATTTCAACCACTTGAAGTGCCAGTCTTTTTAAACCTTTTGACATCCTTAAATTTCAACGTCCTTGGTATTTCTCACAAGTGCTGGATGCTCCACCTGAGGGGAGAATTTAGGAACACCACCCCATGGACAACTTTTGGAGAAACTTGAAATTCTCCAAGCATAAATTCTCTAAATCCTAGTAAAGAGACAGGGTCTAAAGACACATTTGATACATTGCAGGCATTTGGGGATATCATGTTAGAGAATTTGGAAAATCCCAAATGTCGTCCCCATGAAAGTAGAATTTCAAAATGACAGTTGTAAGAATTCTCAGAGAGTTTTGGCTGGCCGAAAGTGACTTTCCACCCACATGGTCAGTTTGGCAAATTCCTACCCTCAAAACCCAATCAAATAGGAATTTGGAATTCCTAGGGACAGCCTTTGTAATTTCATCTGGAATTCCTAACAAAAATACCCTCCATCCCCAAGGGACCTTATTTAAGAAACCAATTTTGATGTGGGTAAAATTCTACAAGGGCGTTAACAAGACTCTTTGACCTACAACAGGTGGGACCCACATGAAGCTCCACTCCTTCAACTTATTTTTTTCTAATCGGGACAATCAGGCCACCATGCCCATTGGGCTACGAGTGTAAAAAAAAAGGAGACTAAGAGTGCTAAAACAATCACAATCCACCTTTTACAAAAAAAAAATTCAAAAAAAAATACAACAAACAAACACAATCCACCTTGCGTCCTTGTCCATCCAAGCTATGAGTAAAAAGGGAGACTAAAAGTACTATTCAAACACCATACAAACAAAACCTCAAAAAAGAAAATAATAATAATAATAATGAAAAAAAAACCCACCAAACAGACCCATCCATTGACCCAAACCTCCGCACTGCAAGAAAAAAAAGAGACAAATTAAGCACTAAATCAAAAGAGACAAAGTACTAAATCAAACACCAAACAAACGAGAGAAAATTACCGAGAAAATTACTTTAGATGTTTGGAGCACTAAAATGCCCTCATATTTCATCTATAAGAGTAAAATTCCTACCGTCACTTTTTACTTTGGTTGGAGAGACAATATTCTCACCGCTCTTCTCTTCTTTAAATCAAACAAGCGATGATATCATCATTCCAAAAAAAGTAAAAGATGACTTAATACTCTTTACTGCAACTTATACAAACTATTTTGGTGCACTGGACAGTTAAGATAATTTTCTCAACAAACCAACATCATGTCATATATTAAAAAAAAAAAGAAAAAACCCATAAACCCAAAACCAAAACCAAAACCAAACACCCATTAATCAAGCGAAGTGACGCCACAACCGCGTCACGTGCATCTTTGCCCCTCCAGCGCAGTGTGGTAGTAGGTGAGAAAGGACATACCAGTAGTAGGTAAAATCCTATGTGGCACCTCTAAGTCTCCAGTCAACATGGACCGTCCACCAACACCCAAGCCCAAAGGCAGCTTCACCAACCCTCCCCCACCACCCGCTTCGTTTCCTTTCTCCCTTTCCACCCCCAACAAAAACCCGAAATCCCCATTCTACCCTCCTCTCTCCATCCCCTTTCCCCTATATTAACCTTCCTCTCATCCTCCCCTTCTCTCTCAGGAGACACCCACAACAACAAAGAACAGGAAGAGCAAGAAGACCAAGATCTCTCAAGAAGCTCTCCAAAAACAACAAATCTTCTCCTTCTTCAACATACCCATATCTCCAAAATCTCTCATGGAGTCTCCAAAGGACCACATCTTCAGATCAAAGCTCCCTGACATCTACATCCCCAATCACACCCCCCTCCACTCCTACTGCTTCCAAAACATCCACCAATTTGCAGACCGCCCCTGCATCATTGATGGCTCCACCGGCCACATCTTCACCTACGCCGACGTCGAGCTCACCTCCCGCAAAGTCGCCGCCGGCCTCCACCACGTCGGAGTCGACAAGGGCGATGTCATCATGCTCCTCCTCCCCAACTCCCCCGAATTCGTCTTCGCCTTCCTCGGCGCCTCCTACCGCGGCGCCACCACCACCACCGCCAACCCCTTCTACACCCCACAAGAAGTCTCCAAGCAGGCCAAAGCCTGCAACGCACGTGTAATAATTACACAATCCCAGTACGTGGACAAGGTGAGGGAGCTCATGCAGGAGTCTGACGTGAAGGTGGTTTGTACCGATAAGGCGGTAGAAGGCTGCATGCACTTCTCCGAGCTGGCGGAGGCCGACGAGACGGAGCTGCCGGAGGTTGATATATCGCCCGACGACGTCGTGGCGCTGCCGTACTCCTCAGGAACGACGGGGCTGCCCAAGGGGGTGATGCTGACGCATAAAGGCCTGATCACGAGTGTGGCCCAGCAAGTTGACGGCGATAATCCGAATCTATACTTCATGAAGGAGGACGTGGTGCTCTGCGTGCTGCCATTGTTTCATATATACTCTTTGAATTCGGTGCTTCTCTGTGGGCTGAGAGTAGGAGCTGCGATTCTGATAATGCAGAAGTTTGACATTGTGGCGTTGATGGAGCTGGTGCAGAGATATAAGGTGACGATCGCGCCGTTCGTTCCACCGATCGTGCTGGCCATCGCCAAGAGCCCGGAGGTGGACCGCTATGATCTGTCGTCGATTAGGACAGTCATGTCTGGAGCTGCACCCATGGGGAAGGAGCTTGAAGACACTGTTAGAGCTAAGATTCCCAATGCTAAACTTGGTCAGGTAATTAAATCACTTCTAATCTCATCTTTTTATTTGATTCTGGTTCGTGGGTGTTTCTTTTCTTAATTATAGTTTTTGGTGGGTGATTTCAATTTGTGGGGTTGGTTGATTACCCCATATAAATGAATAAGGATAAGATGATAGTGATGATGATAATTAATTTGATCACGAGCGTCCAACTTATGGGGTTCATTGATCACACAAATTAAGGGAATGGGGCTAAGATGAGAGTGATCAATATGATCTTGATTGTCCTATTTGTGGGTTTCACTGATCACAAGCTAAGAAGAGGAAAATGATGATGATGATGATGATTATGGAAGGGTCATAATCATCTAATGATTTTAGTTGCATGAATTGATATTAGAGCACTTATTTAAGAAGGAAAGGAAGGTGATCGGAACCATATTCATGATATCAACTAGATTGGTGCATGTCTAATAATTTTTAGTAGTAGTAGATAAAGTTGGGTGAGAGTCCCTATTGTCTCTTATCAACTTTATTTGCCCATATCAATCGTACAAGTTATCGGAATTATACGGTTGAGCAGGTGTTAATTAGGTCTGATATGGACACCTATGCAAATCTTAAAATTGATGTTTGGATTAAGATGGGTGATCAGTATATTTTTATCGGCCTGATTGATCAACTGCCATTAGTTTGATGGCTAAGATTGTTGTCCATGATTTGGATTGCAGTTATTTGTAAGGATATGGCCTGCACCTGTACCCTAGACCTTTTCAACATCTTTGTAAGTGCCCGAGGAAACTGAGACCAGCAACATGTGATTAATGGATTCAGATCCTCTGTTTGGAACAAACAGGAAACCATGTTTGGACCAATGGGTGGTGCCACACGGGGAATTGGACCAATCGGGGGTGCCACACGGGGAAGAAGAGTTCTTTCCCTCATGTGGCACTCCCTGGTTGGCCCAAACAGGGGATCCGATTTGGTGATATTGTTTCATTTATTGTGTCATGTGTGGTTACGGACGGGTGTGGACTGGATTGCTCTACGCGGCAAGTTCGCACATTGATTTTCTTCAAACTTGGACGTTTCTTCTATCCGAGACTTTTTTTTTAGACTCATATACATAGTTCGAATGTGTACAACCTCCTACAAGTGGGGGCATGGTCTACTTATGCAGTACTGGGCCAAGGACTGTAAACGAGTTGGGTCTGATCCGATCAAATTTTCCCCACACAAAACTGTCTAGATCCATGTCTACACCTGACAGGTTGGGTTGAGATCCATCACCCAAAGATGGAGGAGACCGGAAAACAATGATGATGGAATCCACTGAACCACGAATAAAAACAATAGTACTGTTTTGATAATAATTTGTTATACTGTTGTGACCAATGGATTTGACTCATACCCGACCCTATACGGTTGGGTTGTGGACCAAAATGAATGAGCAAAAAAAAAAAGCTTTACAATCCCCGCAAGGGTTACTCCCCCACTAGGCATTATTGAGGAATGTGTGGGGCCCACTAGGCATTATTGAGAATGTGTAGGGGCCACTTGTGATGGTAGATTCAATTTCTCCCTCTCTCTATGTATTTTCTATGTATATACACAATGTCCGAGACAAATCTTATTCTGATCCAAATTCATTTATTTTTTCTCTCCATGGGGGTGAGGGTAACGTGGCATGAACATTGATTTCTAACCTGAAACACATGAATCACATATAAAATTGACCAAGTCAGACCCTATATAACATAGTTGTCAAATATCTTCTCAGTTTGTGACATTGGATGATGATGTTTTGTATTATATGCACACAGGGATATGGAATGACAGAGGCCGGACCAGTGCTATCCATGTGTTTGGCGTTTGCAAAGGAGCCATTCGAAATAAAATCAGGCTCATGTGGAACGGTCGTGAGAAATGCCGAGTTGAAAATCGTTGACCCAGAAACAGGTTCCTCTCTTCCACGCAATCAAGCTGGAGAGATTTGCATCAGAGGATCTCAGATTATGAAAGGTACAATACAAATCATTCCCTTTTATGTGGCCCACTTGGGATAAAAAATCCAAATATGTTGTTTTTGGCTTTTTTTTTTTTTTTTTTTTTGAAGTTTTTAAAAGAAAGGAAGGTGTCTTTTTTAAGGTATGCTTGAAAAGTTGAGAGGAAAGTTAGGCCAGCATAATCAATATGTAAAGAAGAAAGCTGGCCACCTCAACCCAAGCCAAGGATAGTAAAGTATTTGTGGTGGTTCCACCAAAGTGCAAAATGTCTTGGATCAGACCCAACCAACCAGGTGAAAGTGATTCTTATAAGTGGAGGTGACCCATCACCTTCTCACCAACTCTCATGAAAAGTCAAAGACACGAGAGGATGAGGACAATCGTTTACTAACTTCCTGACTACCAACTTTGTTCTACCCAAATATTTTATTTTTAAAAAGAAAAAGAAAAGAAAAATAGAAATGCATGGTGGGTCACCTGATAAGATCCAATAGATGGGTCTTGTAGATCCACGGATGTGTATTGTAGACCCACATTTCTGATCACGATTTGAGGGTCGAAAAATGTGGCCCACAAGTTGGGCTAATGGAGGCAATCTTGAGCTAGGCTATTTTTTTTTTTTTTTAATTGCATGGGGTTGGTCAAAGACTAATTTTCTTCAACCCATTGAGGGTTGAAATTAGGATCCAGGTCTGGCCCAATTAGGATCTTGAACCCAAAACTTACATTTGAGTCTTGCTCATTGAGCCCACCAAATGACCTGAGTCTGGTGTTTTCGGATTCAGGCTTCCGCAGATGTGGGCTAGACCCAGATCTGTTGTCACCTCTATACTCTCTTGCTTGCATTGATTGTATAGACAAAATAAAGATTGCTTGTAATGCATGTATTAACTTGGTTAATGACAATGGATCATCCAGGCTACCTAAATGATCCAGAGGCCACAAAAATGACCATCGACAAGGAAGGATGGTTACACACAGGGGACATTGGCTTCGTGGATGATGATGATGAGATCTTCATCGTTGATCGGCTGAAGGAGCTGATCAAATACAAAGGATTTCAGGTGGCCCCTGCTGAGCTAGAAGCCATGCTCATCACCCATCCAAATGTTGCAGATGCTGCTGTTGTTCCGTAAGTATTCAAAAGATAATTAGACTTGATCAACTGAATTGCTATTTTTTCCTCTCTCACTCTTCATTAATTTTGTAAGGATCTGATCAATTTTGTTTGGCTTTTCAGAATGAAAGATGATCTTGCTGGAGAAGTCCCTGTTGCATTTGTTGTCAAATCCAATGGCTCTAATATCACTGAGGAAGAGATCAAGCAATTCGTAGCAAAACAGGTAAAAAAAATTGTTCCTCATAAAAATTTTGCAGCAAAATAAAACAGGAACGCATCCCCAATTCAGCACAAGATGTTTTGATTTTCATCAACCATCCATAGGTGTCCATTAGATGAATGATTCCTATCACCATCTAATTTGAACTAGGACACCCAATGCTCTTGCTGAACAAATCCATGTGGGCCCAGTAGCTGATCATTTGATCTTATGTGGTTGAACCCACAGGAGAACAAGTGTCATGAGTCAAACCAAGATCAGAACATTACCAGATAGTAGGGGTTGCAATTGCAACTCGGATGGGGTAGGTACTGGCCCAGCTAAAGCTTGACCCAAGTTGCTGATAGGGGAAATGCATTGTACTACTAAACATTTGTCAAATACAAATCGGGTGCCCTTCTCAATTGGATTGCATATCCAAGGCCCGAAACCGAGCTCGACCCGAGTTCTATGAAGGTTACAAAAATCTGTCTTAAGCCCAACCCAAATTTTACTTTTAGCCAGAATGGATCGCCGAGTTCTGATCTGGCTCAGCCCAAGTTGCACCCACTTGCACAGGATCTTATGAATTATGATAATAATCTATAATGGGCCATTGATTTGAGTATTGTGTTTTATGATCATGTAGGTGGTGTTCTACAAAAGGATTAATCGGGTCTTCTTTGTGGACTCAATTCCAAAGGCCCCTTCAGGCAAAATCCTGCGGAAGGATTTGAGAGCAAGGCTTGCAGCTGGTTTGCCAAACTAGGAGGAGCACAATTTCTCCATAGTACTGCGGGCTGAGACTTCTCAGATGTGAATAGAGGAAAGTATTTTGGCAATTCTTCCAATCATGCTGCGGGCAAAGCTTGAAGAAGGTGTTTAAGGGAAAAAAAAGGGATCTCAAAGGAAGTGTTCACCCAAAAATGGAAAAATTTCTATCCAGTGATCTGCGGGTTACATATCTTTCATGTCCCTGATCGAACTGAAATATATTTTTATTTTTTTAATGTCAGATTTCAATGTGTTTATATGCAATTATGAGACATTTTAAGTTTTTTTAAGTTAAAGTTTTATAAAAAAAAAAAAAAAAACCCTCAATTTGTGCCCAAAGATTACAATTTTATAACTGATTTTGACTTCTGATCATATGTCATATGCTCATGAGGGAAATTCGGCTGCCAATGGTTTCCCAAGTTCAAAATTTGTGAACACTTTTGTGGGGCTCACCGTAATGCTTGTTCTTGGTGGGGATGTCTAAAAAATCTCCCATATCAAATAATGGCAGGTATAGATTTCAGATCCCCATAGATAAATGGTGATAATATATGATTAAGTTATTTTTCCTTGGTACCAAAGTAAACCCAAGCCCAACACAATCAAGGTGGAGAACACTTGTAGGAGAGAAGACCACTTGCAAATGCATAGAAGGGTGGAGAACCTTTGAATTAAACACTAGGTAGTTGAGTGAGAACGGACTCCGGCCACTAAGTTGTCCATTTATTCTCAATATACTATGAAAAAGTATTTATGCTGCCTTTACTAAGGCCTCGAGGTTTTCGGAGGAATGGTTAGCTAAGAAAATTTGATAATCAATCTCAAGTTCGAATCCCATGCATGAGAAATGTCTCGACACTGAAAAGATGCGCATGTTGAGAAATGTGCATCGATCAAGTTGCACCCTACGGGGAGTATTGAAGAGTATTTGTGCTTCCTCTATAATGCCTCAAGGTTTCGGTAGGAATTTTTACTAAGGAAATTTAAATATTAACAGCTAAGTTAGAGGTGGGTAAGCTGTGATTTATCGGAGAGATATGGGGATATAATGAGTGTGAGAAGGGTCTAGATTATGGGCTCTTATAATTGTTGTAGTCATATAAAAAAATAAGTAGCAATGGTCATTGTCAACAGCTCGATGATTAAAATCAATGGTTATCGCAACCATCCTATCTAAGGCAATTGAATATGTTGTTTTGACAATATCCGATGATTAAAGTCAATGGTTGTCATTATCCATCATCCGATCCAAGGCAATTAAATTTGTATAGTTGAAATGGAATGAATTTAAAAACCTAAAAAAAAACCATTCGTAGGGTCAATTTTTAGTAGGCGCTTAATCCACAACCACCTTATATCTTTGAATGTACGTGGGAAGTTTTGTCAGTCTTTAGCAAAGGGGTCCCAAGATTTGCAGAGAACTGCTCGTAAGGGCAGAAATGGAGAAGATGTGGCAACTATAAATGTTGTTTGCCTTTATTTTATAATCATGAGAAGTTTTATTCCTGAGATGATGTTTCATTAATCTGATACTCTACCTGAACTAGGGTCACCCTCATTTTCTATTCTATTATTTATTGTCCAAGGCAAACTAATCATACGATCAAGCAAGTCTCACGCAACAAATACCAAAGGAAAAAAAAAGGTTTCACACGCAACAAATACACAAGGAAAAAAATTCTTTTTAAGTCTTGACCTCTTGTTCTCATCTTTGTGATGGGTGATCTTTCAATCTCTAATCTAATCACTCTATCCAGTTACGTGATTCTGAACAAAATCATATTTTCAAATGTACACCATGTTGTATCATGGAAGCTCGAAGTCTTGAGAACCTTTTACAACAACAATGTCAACACTTACAACTGCAGGGTTGAGCTCGATGGTTTCATCAAGGGTGGATGAGTTTTCAAGCCAATGGGTTAAGCACTGGGCCCATGACTGGTGGGAAGAGAAGACTTTCCTGTATCTGTCAATCAAGTAAAAAATAAAAAAAATTTAGAAGTGTTTTTTATTTGGTAGAAAAAAAAAAAAAAAAAAAAGAGGAGTTGGTATCCATGAGAATCAAGAAATCTTAAATAAAATATCAAGTCACACTAAAGATAAAAAAAAAATAACAAAGATGTTAGGATTTTATGCCTTCTTGTGGTGTGTGATTGGTAGATAGTTTTGCTAGTTCTATCTTATTTGGTTGATTGCTTCCATTGTGCATTGGTTATTGGACTAACACCCATTTTAGTAAACGTACTTTCACAAGACATCCACAAGATTTACCTCGAAAATCCTTTTAACGAGAAGGAAAAGAGAACTAGAGCTCCGTCTCCCCAAGTATGTTGCCCTCTTTCCACTTGTGCGGGCTTTCTTTCCCAAAACATTCAAGGGTGGGGCATTGGGAAAAAAAAGTGTAGAAAGAGGGCGCGGGGTTTTGGAATTATGGTGTAGAAAAAAAAGTGTACAAATAAAAGTATATGAGCACAACACTTTCATTTTTTTACAAGTTCTTACCTCAATGACCAAAACTTGTTTGTGATATCAAATGAGAGAATATATAATGTTATTGTTGGAAAAAATGGCCTAGAGCACCCTTATTTTGGTCAACTTTGAGCCAAAATAAAAGTGGGACCCACTTATCCTTTTAGGTGGGAATACATGAGGATGTAATCTACTCCATGAGTAGTTTAAGGATATGTATTGAGTTGCTCTAATCCATTAAGGAGTGAATGAGAAATTGCCTCCTAAACACCACCACTTGAACATATTAAACATAGAAATAAAAGGAAGTGGTGAACTTGCTTCCCACGTTGCTTGGGAGCAAAACATTATTTGGGTATAAATATGTTTACCTTGGTAGTATAAGATGAGCCCCAAGGGGCATTCCACTTTTGTGGATAAGGGAGGACCTAGACCAAGGTGGGGTCACCACCACAAGCGTGAGCCCCGCACCGAACCAGCCTTGGGCTGAGCTGGGTTAGGCTCGGAAAGAAGAGAAAAATCTGTTCAGTGAACGAACAGATGCAACCCCATGAACAGGATGCTGTTTTGCTGCACTTACATTGAGTCATCATTCAGAGTCAAGATGAGAGAATTCGTCATTGAAGACTCATTAGCACCATTGTGGGGGTGAATTTTGTCTTAAGGACATAGTGTTAAACATTAGCCTTGATCAACTGCTAATTTATGAATCTAATAACTTCAATAACAGAATACTGTTTTCCTGCCTTCAAACTATAAGTGCATTTTACATTCAAACAGAGTACTGCTTCTGTTTCAATTTACTTCAAACAGATTCCTAAAATACTAAACTGTATGTACTCAGAATAACAGTTATTTTTTACTTGTCAACTCAAAATCCTTTCAAATACCAAGGCGCACATGAAAGAGACGACAAATTTTAAAATTAAAGAAAAATCTTCTTTTCTTTCCCTCCTTTTTCTTTCTTCCTTATGTCCAAAAGGCAAACACTCTGATCACGTAGAGGTCCCTGACCCACTGGATCCTCTCTACTTCCCTTTTTTTCATATAACTTATATCGAGGAGTGGGCTCCACTCGAGAGGATGTATTGAAAAGTATTTATGCTGTCTCTATTAACGCCTCGAGGTTTTGATAGGAATGGCCAGCTGAAGCAACTTAAGATTATGCAGGTTAAGCCCAATTACTAATGGGCTAAACCCTACGGCATCCCATGTTAAAAAAATGGGCAGGAATTGCACCTAATCCATCTCAAAAGCTCTAGTCATACTAGATGATCTGACCCAGATGAAACAGGTACGATGTATTCAACACAGAAACTAAGGAATTTCCAAATTGGATGTATTGGGCTTTACTTTAAAGCCCGCAAGATGGATCAAATTCTAGAAATGAGGCCAAAGTGCAGGCAAGGCCTCCATCCGGCCCAGTCAGATTGAACCAACTATCTGGGTTCTATCATACCTGGCCTACCCAGCTGGATGAGAATGGGTCCAGTTGGACCTCTTTGCTTACAGGACCCAATCTGTAAAATTCTACATCTGGTCCCAACTTTAGACCCCAATGGTTCGGGTCTGATTACTCTGACAAGCGACAACTATAAAGATAGACCTGACTCGGACCCTTTTGATGAATGTGTTTGTGTAGTAATGATCTAGAAACTGTAGGCCACCTTCTTGTTAATTGCTCATAGACAACTCAGATTTTGTTAAAAGCAAAAACAATCATCCACCCTCTAAGAGGGACCATATGATACGCCATATCATTGCATGGTACATTTGAAAATCAAGGAACTCTTTTTTATTTTAGCTTCACTCTCTAAACCCACCTTCATTTTTAGCTAAAAGCCTAAACCTCGATCATCATTAGAAGGTGACTCTAGATCTGAAAATAAGTCCATCAGATGTTGGCCTTCCTTCCATTTATTGAGTGCCTCCAAAGGATTGGGCCAAGCTGAGTTTTAATGGTTCCTTTAATCCCTCAAACAAAAGTACTATTCTAGGAGGAAATATCAAATTTCAATAAATAAAAAATGTAGCTAGCCTATTGTAGGGTCCCACGTCAAATCAAGCAGGGCGTAGGCCAGTAGAGAATACAATCTCACTTATGATAAAGCTTGATATGTCCCCACAAATAAAACTCTTAGTAAAGAAGTCTCTCGTAAGTGTGACTCTTTGAGACTTGTCTATATAACATAAGGAAGCCCTAAGGTTGGATACTTTTTATTCCCATAGGTTAGACAAATGCAAATAGATACGCGGAGCTTCCTAATTGCCGAAACGTACATAGATCTCTTGCGGCCACGTGTCGGAGTCTCCGTATCCAAATCCATCACCTATTCCTCTCAAATTGAAAGCTCACCATACTCTAGAAGTTGAACTTCAAGCCCTTTTACAAACGTTCATGTACTACATTACTTCGCAAGTCCAATTACGTATTATTGAGGGTGATTAACTCATTCTTATTATCGAGAGTGATTGATTCATTTGTGTAAAGTCTTTTAGAATCTAAATTTTTTTCTTGGAATCTTAAGAAGTCTTGGAAGCAAATTTTTAAGTGTCTAGGTTTTTTCAATTAGTGCCAAATGTCTTTTTTTTTTTTCCTTTTTTCCTACAGAAGAGCAAATATAGCATGGTAGATAAGCTCTCTTAGTTAAAACCCTAACACCTTAAGTCTTCTAATCAATCTCTATCACATTACAATCACATGCGATATGTCCATAAACTGTTGGGACGTGTCTTATATTGTGGGTTGACTGGATCAGCAATTGGTTTAGCAAGAATGTAACAGAGTTTGAGGGTATCTTAGTTTTCATATTAAGGTATATATTGTTGTAATTGTAACTCTAACTATAAGTATGAAAGAAACAAAACTCGAGTGTTCTTCCTTGTGAACACACGCACACTGCTAAACTACATATTTTATCTTTCTTTTTATTTGGTGTGTCGTTGATTGCTTGATTGTGTACGTGAATCATCTGTGTGTCTATCATAGATTTTTCGCTGCACCACAACATAAACTATAACTACAAAATGAGGTTACATTGTGAGAAGAAGAGCATATTCATGGTCCTCAATTCAGGGAGAGCAGCTTAGCATGGGCAGTGCTCATTTTGGGAGTCCCTTAATAGGATTTTAGCTTGTTTTGTTTTGTCTACTGTATATTTTAATTTTAGCATGTATAAGGTACTTTACTGTCTTCTTGGACTCTTTGCTTTTTATGTGAATATAAACATCCCTTTCTAGGGGAAAAAGGAAAAAGGCCACAGATTGACTCGTCACTATTTTCTTAATAGTTTATACAGAGCACAAAATCTCAGCATTACACAAATATATCCTAAAATGCCAGGTTACTTCCTCACAGTGCATTTTATTGGGAACCTCCGCATACACAATCACCCAAGCCCTCACAATCCATGCTACAACGAAAGATTGATCCCTTGCTTTTGTGGAATGGAGGTGCTTCTATCGGTGGATCAACACCGATTTACTGCTTTGATATATGATGAAAGAGATTTTTACCATTGAAATATCTTCAACTCTTGAAATACATAAATGCTGAGTTTTCAATTTGGAAATATCACTCCTAGCTAGTGGACTGTAATAAAAAAAAGCTACTGGGTAGGTGTTCGTACTATGAAGTGCAAGTGACAAATGATATTTTTGCCATTAATTTTGCGCAATATCGTTCAAAATTAAGCACAAAATTACTATTTGCTTCTTATCCTTCCAGGCAAATAATCCCTTTAAAATGTATGAACATTTGCCCAAAATTTTAAAATTCAGACATCCACCTCTTCATTTCAGGTTTTAAAGAAACCTGTAAGGTAAAAATGTCCACCAAATGAACCCTTCTAGTGAAAACAGAATAAACCTTTGAGTTGGCTAACAGAAAAACAAGCAGAGGTAGATCACTGGCTCCCCAGCCATCAGACAGTTAAGTCCCACACAATGTCTCCCACTGTAAAATCATGGACCACTCAAGTTTGGTGGGTCTGGTGGACTCCAGTCCTTTTCACTCTAAATGTAGCATGGAATACCTGTCTCATCAATAGATCCAAATCAACCACTACTAGTTTCATTACCCAATTTTTCTGGACATGTAAGAGGAGCGTTTGTCGGTGACAATGGAACAGCTAAATCAAAAGTGGATGCGTTGCAATTTGCTAGGGACAAAATGAGATGGATGGGATTCTGTTGATCAATCTGATGCATGGGCCATCGTCAAAAGAGTCACTACAATTGGTCAGGCCAGACTCAAACTCAGGATATATGATTCAAGCACAATGGTATACATGGATCCGACAGAATCATGTAGTGGACCCCACCTCAGATTGACCAAACTCAAAATCATACGGACATGATTATCTTCTCATGCTTATTGCAGGACATTATCATTTAATGGACCCCCATAATTTGTCATCTCTAAAAGGTAATCTTGTGATTGTTAAAACTTCTTCAAATCAAGCTTAGGTTCATTTAAAGAAGTCTCAATTATCTATACCTACTTTGGAGTTGGTGGAGTAGCATAGGGCGTGGGTTTTGCTCTCCAGATCTTTTGTTTGAAACTGTCCGAAATTCACCCGGCATGCATTTTTGTAGGTTTAGCGAAAGCTGCGCCCATGGGATTAGACCTTTTAGGCCAAAGACCTCAAGGATGCCCAATCATTACCTGGAGTCCTTGAAACTGCTATGATCTCTTCCTAGAGTATTAGTAGGTAAATTGATATATTTGAATCAATTAGAGTGCATCAGTTTGAATGGAATTGAACACATCGGAAAGAATTATTAAAGAGATGAGGGTAGAGGGTATGAGGTGCAAATAGAGACGGAACCGTCACTTTCCAAAAAATCTGAATTACTAGGTCGTGTGTGGGTATTCATTTGATTATATAAGATATTGACCTTTTAGGAATTTGATTTAATCAGTCATGCCTGGATAATCGTTCTTCATCTCTCCTTAATTTATTATCCATTGGAAGAAAATTATCTCAATGGCCATCTATATATCTCACCTGATCTGTTTCTTCAAAAAATTTTAAAGATACACTAATTTTTTTTTACACCCATCAAAATTGAGTGGGAAGTTGTGGGCCATTCATCAAAGGGTTAGAATCATCAAGTGGGTTCCATACGTTGCAAACAAGTAGAAATCAACCAGATCTTTCAATTTCCCTAGCCTTAACCCATTCCTTGCTGGGTCCCACAGTAAGTGTGCATGGAAATCTTTATATGACTCGAGATAATTATATATATATATATAGTGTTAATCCTAAACCGCGCTATCTAACTTTTTTCTTTCATATGCCATTGAAGAATACCTTCTTGTTTCAACCAATTATAGAGGACTTTGTTCCTTATGATTAGGTTAAGCAACTAATAAATCATCCGAAAAAAGGTTTTAGCTATCTACAAAATTGTAAAAAACTCATATTTGGCAATTGTAAATCTCCAAAGATTTTCAAGAAACTTTTTACAGATTTATGTACCAAATCCATTTTTTTTTCCGGCTATATCCTTCAATAAGCAATAAAACCAATATGAAGTCATCAACAATCCAAGTCCTTCACGATAAATCTGTATTCCAAGGCCACTCAGAAATATTTAGATTCATGGATTCCTCACAAATTCTGCAACCATCACCAAACGTGATCTATAAGTTGAGATAGAATCCTTAAACGATGAAGTTCTAACTGTTTTTAATGATTCAACCGGGGTTTTCACTCTTTCAATTTAGGGTTTTTCTGAGACAGCACCTTCGAGGATTCGGGCTCAGTGCTAATTTGCACATGCAACCGAGTTTAGCACCTATCTCTGGAACTCAATTTAGGTTTTGATTGATAAACGAGTCCGGTTCTGAGTCTATATAGGTTCTAACCCTTGGACCCGCTACCTGACATACGAGTCTTTAATGTTGCAAAATGTAGCTGAAAATTAACTTTCGTTAGACATTTTTCTATTTAATCATGGAGGTAGTAGACTTAATGTATTGTTATAAGTTAAATGATATTCTTGAAAAAAAAAAAAAGATGTAAAACTAAAAAAAATGAAAAGAAGCCAAAAAACGGTTCTGAATTAGATCACAGCCCTTTATTTGGACCTAGTTCCAAAATCGGATCCGGGTACTTTTTGAAGCAATTCTAAAACCAACAAAGCAGGTTGGGAGTCGGAGTTACATTATTTAAAAACGGATATATATCCAAATCCGGTATAGTGATGAACCCCAACTGTCCTAGTTGCATCCCTACCCGGAAGAGACTTCACCGCAGGACCCTCCCTCCTTCTGCTCAGTCCTCAAAGATGATTCCCTGAGAAGGAAGACCAACGACATTGCTGACAGGTGTGACCAGGGCTGCCATTATCAGGGTATGTTCACTGCTCTAGTTCCCACTGCCCCAGAGAATTAAGAAAAAGAATAGGCCAGATTTCATCCCAGTGCATTGATTGGTATTTATGCATTGGGTTTATTGTCATTGTACTATTGTTGAAATTGAGGCACCCTAGATTGAATTGGTACAAGGTGACGTTGCCTTTCCATGGGTGGGCCATGAGGTGATCCAACGGCCCCTGATCTTCACTTTGAAACTCTAATCTTTCCATCAATTGACCCCATTACATTGGATGGTCAAGATCTTTCAGTCCAATGGTAAAAAAAATGGGCCCCTATTCCATAACTTTACCGGATGTGCCTCATCAAATGTGTGGTTTACTGAGGACCCAATATCTGCACAAATGTGACCCTTATTTCAGTGATCCAGGCTGTTTATTTATACCGGATTGGTGGGTTATAAATAGACAATTGATTAGAAAACTCAACTATTCTAGAAATTTTGCGGGGCCTGATGGCAGAAACATTTGTGATCATCTAGTGGTAGGCCCACTTGTTATTGAACTGAGTCTCTGCAAGTAAAACTGTATACTGACATTGTACATCTTACTGTGTGTAATAATGTAATTCAGGAGGAATAAGTCCATATTTGGCAGAGTATTTGCAGATCATGTCCATGCATACTTACAAGTTCCAATGTATGATTAAAAAAAAAAAAACTGTCCAAGTCATGGGTCATAAAAATCCTCCGAAATTGATCAAGAGAGGAAATCAAATGCCATAGCATGGGTTTGGGCCTTCAACGTTGGATGATGCAAAAGTCTTTCGTAAATTTTTCTATGTTAAAGGCTCATGATGGGATCCGGACTTCAAACCAGGCTGCTTGTTGGTGTTGGTTGGCCCATTAATCAAAACAACTTGGTGGTGCCCTGTCTTGTCTATGACCAATATTGAGAAAGGATTTTCAATCAAATAACCTCAACCATCATGCACAGTGCATTGATTGGATGATTAAGATGTCTCCAGCTAATGTCATTTTCACTGGGTAAAGCATGAAAGAGAAACCACATAGGAGAGTTGAATGCACAAATGAGTGGCGAGACAATCGTCAGGCATTCTCTTCTAAAAAGTCCCAAAAATATAACTGGGCCTGTTACTACACTCACGCTTTTCACAGAAAGTAGAATTGAAAACCGTCATACATACAACCCCACAAAACTAAAAGCACCAACAAACTTCAAACCATATCAACCAACCAATTATAAGCAGTCAAGAGAGCAGCAGCAACAGAAGAAGAACACATACTACAAATACAAACCAACTCTCCCCACACCTAAAAGAGAAACCCAGAAAGATGTCTTCTTTCCTCTCACTCTCTGCACACTTTCTATTCTTCTTCTTCTTTTCACTTTCCTTTCCAACCTTTTCTATCTCTGTCTCCACTTCACCGTCATACCAAACCTTCATAATCCTTGTAGACTCCCACTCTAAACCCTCTCCTTTCCAGTCCCACAAGCATTGGTACTCTTCTTTCATCTCTCCCTCTTCTCCTTCACCTTTCATCCACATTTACAACACTCTCTTCCACGGATTCTCAGCATCTCTAACACCCCACCAATCAAAACACCTAAAGAAATCCCATGGAATCCTAGCCGTCTATCCTGACTCCACCTTACACATCCACACCACCCGATCTCCTTCTTTCCTCGGCCTCGACAGACCCACTTCACCTCTCACCAATCTCTCTGATGACGGATCCGATACCATCATCGGATTTCTCGATACGGGTGTCTGGCCCGAGAGAAGAAGCTTCGAGGATCGTAACATTGGCCCGATCCCGACCCGATGGAGGGGACAGTGCGAGGAAGGACAAGGCTTCATCAGGTCAAGCTGCAACCGCAAGCTTATCGGGGCCCGATTCTTTTCTGGCGGGTACGACGCATCCCCTGTCGGACCCATCAACGACACGGTAGAGTTTCGGTCCCCGAGAGACTCAAACGGGCACGGCACCCACGTGGCATCCGTAGCGGCCGGGTCTCGGGTAGGCGGAGCGGGTTTTCGGGGATTCGCCAAGGGCGTTGCGAGAGGAATGGCACCCAAGGCACGGATCGCCATCTACAAGGTCTGCTGGAAATCGGGTTGCCTCCTATCCGACATGTGCAAGGCGCTCGAAAAAGCCGTTTCGGATGGTGTAGATATCGTATCGGTTTCGCTCGGGTCGTCCTCTGCCCCGTTTTATCTCGACCCGTTTGCTGTCGCGTCGTTTCAGGCGTTCCAAATGGGCGTCCTCGTAGCGGTTTCGGCGGGAAACGAAGGACCCGATCCGGGTACGATAGTGAATTCCCCTCCGTGGATCCTGGCCGTTGGTGCTGGAACCATCGATCGAGATTTTCCCGCGTCCATCGTCCTTGGCGATGGTCAAAGAGTCAACGGAGTCTCACTGGCTCCCAAGACGGAGTTGACTCGGCTGACTCGGAACCCCCACTCGCTCTTCTCTGCGGGCAAAATCTCCTCTCCATTGGACGATTTCTCGCCCGAGTCCGTACGCGGGAGAGTCGTGCTCTGCATGGTTGACCGCCACGTGTCCCGGGTCGCACTCGGAGCCTCGCTAAAATACGCCGGGGCAGCGGCTATGATACTCTCTCATGGCGATCTCGACCCGAAAGGGATCCTCGCGGAGCCGCACGTGATACCCGCCATCGCAATCAACGTGGAAGAAGCGGACCGGATTGATGAATACATCAAACGTGGCAACCATCCAACGGCTCTGATTTTGTCCGAGGGAAAGGATAGATTCGACATGGGACCCGCACCTATGGTGGCGTCCTTTTCCTCAAGGGGTCCGAACCGAGCCATGCCCGCTATACTAAAGCCGGATCTACTCGCACCCGGGATCAACATACTGGGATCCTGGACGGACGTGATCTCACCATCCAATTTCGGGCCCGACATCCAACGGTCTGAATTCAACATAATGTCAGGAACATCCATGGCCTGCCCACATGTGTCCGGTGTAGCCGCGCTGATCAAAGCGGCCCACCCGGAGTGGGGCCCAAGTGAGATCAAGTCTGCCCTGATGACGACTGCTTCGTCACGCACGAGAACTTATCCGAGGACACTCATTCGTGACGAATTTACGAACCATGCAGCGAGTCCTTTTGATATCGGGTCGGGTCACCTGCGGCCGGATCTTGCACTCGACCCGGGCCTTGTTTACGACGTGGGTCGTGAAGATTATGTGAGACATTTGTGTAGACTGAATTATACTGAGAAAGAGATTCGGATCGTGACGGGTATTCGGGTGTCTTGTCGGGCGGGTGATGAGAAATGGGAGCTAAACTATCCGGCATTTGTGGCTACATTGGAGGAAGTAGAAGAGGCCAAAGAGGTTGTGTTTGTGAGGAGACTGAAGATGGTGAGTGAGGTGAGAAATGGGGTTGGGGTGTATAAAGGAAAGGTGGTGGGATTAAAGGGGTATGATGTTTGGGTAGAGCCCAAGAGATTGAGATTTGGAGGGGGTGTTGGGGAGAGGTTGGGTTTCAAATTAGGAGTGAGAAAGGGAAAGAAAGACGGCTGTTTTGACAAGGGTAGGAAAGGTTTGGCTGTTGGGGCTTTGGTGTGGAGGGAGGAAAGTGGGAAGCATGTGGTCAGGAGCCCTATTGTCCTTTTCTCCAAGGAGGAAATGTGAAGAGTCTGACTCAGGGTTTTGAGCTAGGATCCTCACATGGGAAAATTCTAAGTTGGAGAAGTGAGATTTTAGAGTTGGGTTCACCTATTGAAAATTCAAGTCGCTTAAAATAAATGTCTTAAATTATATAAAGTATTCACAAATTTTAGGTCAATAGGAGCCGGTCTCACTCTGTGATGCACCATTAATCCATCCAACAATCCAATCTATTTAAATCGGTGTGGACCCATGAATGCCGATGTAGGGGGATGGTGTGGTCTATTCAGATGGGTCATAAGGTGGGCACCACACTAAGTGGTCTGTACTATAAGATGTTATATACTATATATATATATATATATATAGGGAGCTGCTCTCCTCAGCTGCAGCTGAAATTTAATTTCAACTGCAGCGTGTGATTGAGTTGATCTTAAGCTAGATGCATTGTCAAGACTAGCTCAGCTCAGCTAGATTTCTAATCAAGACTGAGTTTGGGCTTGATTTCTAAACATGTGATTGAGTTGATCCTGCCACTGCCACTGCCACACGAGCCTATCACACGCTGCAGCTGAAATTAAATTTCAGCTGCAGCTGAGGAGAGCAGCTCCCATATATATATATATGAATATTTATAGGAAAGTATTACTTTTTTATTTATAAAATGCTCAATTTTTCTTGTGGGATAAACTCCTATTGGAGTAAAAATTGGCAAACACTATATCCTATGAGGACTTTCATTTTTGAAGTAGCTCGGGTTTTCAAGAGGCAGACCCAAAGTAGTGTTTTAACGTTGGCTTTCTCCTAGTAAAAGCCTCGGGAGGATCCCAATTCATTTTGAGTTTAAATAGTTGGTAAAGGTGGAGGGCTGGTAACATGGAAAGAGCAATCCCAAGTCCCATCCCGGACTGTTTTGATAACTCGAAACTCGATTCTAAATCAATAGTTCACTGAGTCGGGTCGGGTTGAGTGAGAGAGTGATTCGAGTCTTGACAGGTACCCAACCAATGTGGTAATAAAATATGCTCAAATAGTCTCAGTAAGACGAGTGAGGTTGATTGAGGCCCAACTCAGTGGACTCAGTTTCGGTTATAATTGTTAGGACAGAGACAAGGACAAGGGACAGTGCAGAATTTATAAACCTATCTAATCATCACACCCAATTTTGACCTAAAAGGTCCCTGCAATAGTCTAGTCAAAGGAACTGAATAAGAATAACTGGCAGCGGTGCATAAAATAACATTCTGGGGGACCACATAGAGCTGTGATATTTTAGAAAGTTTTAGGAGGGCCATTGGCCCTAGATCTGAATACTTTGCTGTATTGTAACAAGTTGCTCTCCAAGGCTTATAAACACCAATCTACCAAGTTGCAAAAATCAAGTCCAGATGTTGATAATGTCCAATCAAAAGCCATGAATTTGGCAATGAAAATTTAGAACTTCATTGTTCAAGAATTCTAGCTCAACTTATAGAGGTTGCAGAATTTTTGAGGAATCCATGAATCTAAATATTTCTGAGCGGCCTTGGAATACAGATTTATCGTCAAAGATTTGTATTGTTGAGGATTTCATATTGATTTTATTGCTTATTGAATGATATAGCCGAAAAAAAATGGATTTGGTACATAAATATGTGAAAACTTTCTTGAAAATCTTTGGAGATTTACAATTGCCAAATATGAGTTTTTTACAATTTTGTAGATAGCGAAACCCTTTTTTCGGATGATTTATTAGTTGCTAAACCTAATCATAAGGAACAAAGTCCTCTATAATTGGTTGAAACAAGAAGGTATTCTTCAATGGCATACGAAAGAAAAAAGTTAGATAGAGCGGTTTAGGATTAACAAAATTTATATATAATTATCTCGAGTCATATAAAGATTTCCATGTACACTTACTGTGGGGCCCAGCAAGGGATGGGTTAAGGCTAGGGAAATTGAAAGATCTGGTTGATTTCTACTTGTTTACAAAGCATGGAACCCACTTGATGATTCTAACCCTTTGATGAATGGCCCACAATTTCCCACTCAATTTTGATGGGTGTTAAAAAAATTAGCATATCTTTAAAAAATTTTTGAAGATACAGATCAGGTGAGATATATAGATGGCCGTTGAGATAATTTTCTTCCAATGGATAATAAATTAAGGAGAGATGAAGTACGATTATCCAGGCATGACTGATTAAATCAAATTCCTAAAAAGTCAATATCTTAT
Source organism: Persea americana (assembly GCA_029852735.1). Classification (NCBI taxonomy): domain Eukaryota; kingdom Viridiplantae; phylum Streptophyta; class Magnoliopsida; order Laurales; family Lauraceae; genus Persea; species Persea americana. The sequence goes on from CM056812.1 coordinate 6,128,597, forward strand.
ATAATCAAATGAATACTCACCCACGACCTAGTAATTCAGATTTTTTGAAAAGTGAAGGTTCCATCTATATCTGCACCTCATGCCCTCTGCCCCCATCTCTTTAATAATTCTTTCCCATGTGTTCAATTCCATTCAAACTGATGCACTCTAATCAATTCAAATATATCAATTTACCTACTAATACTCTAGGAAGAGATCATAGCGGTTTCAAGGACTCCAGGTAATGATTGAGCATCCTTGAGGTCTTTGACACCTAAAAGGTCTACTCCCATGGGCGCGGCTTTCGCTAAACCTATACAAATGCATGTCGAGCAAATTTCGGACAGTTTCAAACAAAAGATCTGGAGAGCAAAACCCACGCCCTATGCTACTCCACCAACTCCAAAGTCGGTATCAATAATCAAAACTTCCTTAAATGAACCTAAGCTTGATTTAAAGAAGTTTTAACAATCACAAGATTACCTTTTAGGCTTTTAGAGATGACAAATTATGAGGTCCATTGAATGATAGAAGGGTGTACACGGATTGGATTGGTGCGGATTTGGCCAAATCCGTCACCAATCCGTTGCCTACGGATCCGTCACCAATCCGATCCGATCCGTGGAGGAACGGATCTGAGGTGGGGTCCACTACATGATTCTCGTGGATCCATGTGTGCCATTGTGCTTGAATCATGTATCCTGAGTTTGAGTCTGGCCTGACCAATTGTAGTGACTCTTTTGATGATGGCCCATGCATCAGATTGATCAAGAGAATCCCATCCATCTCATTTTGCCCCTAGCAAATTGCAACGTATCTACTTTTAATTAAGCTGTTCCATTGTCACCGACAAACGCCCCTCATACATGTCCGGAAAGATTGGGTAATGAAACTAGTAGTGGTTGATTTGGATCCATTGATGAGACAGGTATTCCATGCCACATTTAAAGTGAAAAGGACTGGTGTCTACCAGACCCATTGAGTGGTCCATGATTTTACAGTGGGAGACATTGTGTGGGACCTACTGTCTGATGGTTGGGGATCCAGTGATCTACCTCTGCTTGTTTTTTTGTTAGCCAACTCAAAGGTTTATTCTGTTTTGACTAGAAGGGTTCATTTGGCGGACATTTTTACCTTACCTGAAATGAAGAGGTGGATGTCTGAATTTTAAAATTTTGGGCAAATGTTCATACATTATAAAGGGATTATTTGCCTGGAAAGATAAGAGGCAAATAGTAATTTTGTCCTTAATTTTGGACGATATTGTGCAAAATTAACGGCAAAAATATCATTTGTCACTTGCACTTCATAGTACGAACACCTACCCAGTAGCTTTTTTTTATTACAGTCCACTAGCTAGGAGTGATATTTCCAAATTGAAAACTCGGCATTTGTGTATTTCAAGAGTTGAAGATATTTCAATGGTAAAAATCCCTTTCATCATATATTGAAGCAGTAAATTGGTGTTGATCCACCGATAGCTCAGTTGATAAAGCACCTCCATTCCACAAAAACAAGGGATCAATCTTTCGTTGTAGCATGGATTGTGAGGGCTTGGGTGATTGTGTATGTGGAAGTTCCCAATAAGATGCACTGTGAGGAAGTAACCTGGCATTTTAGGATATATTTGTGTAATGCTAAGATTTTGTGCTCTGTATAAACTATTAAGAAAATAGTGACAAGAGTCAATCTGTGGCCTTTTCCCTTTTTCCCCTAGAAAGGGATGTTTATATTCACATAAAAAGCAAAGAGTCCAAGAAGAGAGTAAAGTACTTTATACATGCTAAATTTAAAATATAAACTAGACAAAACAAAACAAGCTAAAAATCCTATTCAGGGACCCAAAATAAGCACTGCCCATGCTAAGCTGCTCTCCCTGAATTGAGGACCACGAATATGCTCTTCTTCTCACAGTGTAATCTCATCTTGTAGAAATAGTTTATGTTGTAGTGCAGCGAAAAATCTATGATAGACACACAGATGATTCACGCACACAATCAAGCAATCAATGACACACCAAAAAAAAGAAAAAAAGAAAAGAAAGATAATATATGTAGTTTAGCAGTGTGCCTATATTCACAAGGAAGAACACTCGACTATTGTTTCTTTTGTACTTATAGTTAGGGTTATAATTACAACAATATATACCTTAATATGAAAACTAAAATACCCTCAAACTCTATTACATTCTTGCTAAACCAATTGCCAATCCGATTAACCCACAATCTAAGACATGTCCCAACAGTTTTTGGACACATTGCATGTGATTGTAATGTGATAGAGATTGATTAGAAGACTTAAGGTGTGAGGGTTTTAAGTAGGATAGCTTATCTACCATGTTATATTTGCTCTTCTGTAGGGAAAAAGAAAAAAACAAAAAAAACATTTGGCGCTAATTGAAAAATCCTAAACATTTAAAAATTTGCTTCCATGACTTCTTAAGATGCCAAGCAAAACAATCAGATTCTTAAAGACTTTCAAAATGAATCAATCACTATCAATAATTAGAATGAGTTTATCACCCTCAATAATAGGTAATTGGACTGGCGAAGTAATGTAGTACATGAACCTTTGTAAAAGGGAATGAAGTTCAACTTCTAGAGTATGGTGAGCTTTCAATTTGAGAGGAATAGGTGATGGATCTGGATACCGAGACTTTGAAACGTGGCCGCAAAAGATCTATGTACGTTCCGGTAATTAGAAAGCTCCGCGTAACTATTCGCATCTGTCTAACCTATGGGAATGGAGAGTATCCAACCTTAGGGCTTCCTTATCTTATATAGACAAGTCCCAAAGAGCCACGCTTACGAGAGACTTCTTCACTAAGAAACTCACATCCACTGATCTAATTGGGAGTTTTATTTGTGGGGACAGATCAAGTCTTACCATAAGTGAGATTGTATTCTTTACTGAACTACGCCCTGTTTGATTTGACATGGGACCCGTGGCATGCGGACCACACGATTTCCTACAACAGGCTAGCTACATTTTTTTAGTTATTGAAATTTAATATTTCCTCCAAGAATAGTACTTTTGCTTGAGTGATTAAAGGAACCATTAAAACACAGCTTGACCCAATCATTTGGAGCCACTCCATAAATGGGAGGAAGGCTAACTTCTGATGGACTTATTTTCAGTTCTAGAGTCACTTTCTAGTGATGACTGAGGTTTAGGCTTTTAGCTAAAAATGAAGGTGGGTTTAGAGAGTGTAGCTAAAATAAATAAGAATTCCTTGATTTTCAAATGTACCATCCAATGATGAGGCGTACCATATGGTCCCTCTTAGAGGGTGGATGATTGTTTTTGCCTCTTAACAAAATCTGAGTTGTGTATGAGCAATTAACAAGAAGGTGGCCCACAGTTTCTAGATCATTATTACTACACAAACACATTCAGTCAAAGGGTCCGAGTCAGGTCTATCTTTATAGTTGTCACTTGTCAGTGTAATCAGACACGAACCACTGGGGTCTAAAGTTGGGCCCAGATGTAGAATTTTACAGATTGGGTCCTGTAAGCAAAGAGGTCCTACTGGACCCAATCTCATCCAGCTGGCTAGGCCAGGTATTATAGAACCCATATATTTGGTTCAATCTGACTGGGCCGGATGGAGGCCTTGCCTGCACTTTGGCCTCATTTCTAGATGTTGATCCATCTTGCGGGCTTTAAAGTAAAGCCCAATCCATCCAATTTGGAAATTCCTTAGTTTCTGTGTTGAATAAATCATACCTGTTTCAACTGGGCCAGATCATTTAGAATGACTAGAGCCTTTGAGATGGATTAGGTGCAATTCCTGCCCATTTTTTTTAACATGGGATGCTTTATGGTTTAGCCCATTGGTAATGGGGCTCAACCTGCATATTCTTAAGTTTCTTCAGCTGGCCATTCCTACCAAAACCTCGAGACGTTAGTAGAGGCAGCATAAATATTTTTCTCAATACCTCCCCTCAAGTGGAGTCCACTCCTCAATACATAAGTTATATGAAAAAAAAAGGGAACTAGAGAGGATCCAGTGGGTCAGGGATTTCGACGTGATCAGAGTGTTTGCTTTCTGGACACAACGAAGAAGGAAAAAGGAGGGAAATAAAAGAAGATTTTTCTTTAATTTTAAAATTAGTTGTCTCTTTCATGCCTTGGTATTTGAAAGGATTTTGAGTTGACAAGTAAGAAATAACCTTATATATTCTCTTATTTGATATCACACACAAGTTTTGGTCATTGAGGTAAGAACTTGTAAAAAAATGAAAGTGTTTTGCTCATATACTTTTATTTGTACACTTTTTTTTTCTACACCATAATTCCAAAACCCGGTGCCCTCTTTCTACATTTTTTTTCCCAATGCCCTACTCTTAGGTGTTTTGGGAAAGAAAACCCGCACAAGTGGGAAGAGGGCAACATGCCTACGGAGACGGAGTTTCTTATCTTATGGAGTAACTCCTAGTTCCCTTTTCCTTCTTGTTAAAAGGATTTTTGAGGTAAATCTTGTGGATGTCTTGTGGAAGTGCGTTTATTAGAATGGGTGTTAATCTAATAACCAATGCACAACGGAAGTAATCAACCAAATAAGATAGAACTAGCAAAACTATCTACCAATCACACACCACAGGAAGGCAGACACAATCTTTTACGTGGAAACCCTATCCTGGGAGAAAAACTACGATATTAAATCAAGAACTTTTGAACAGTTACATGACATACTCATAGGTCCCTTTCCCAGTCAGTACGTCGACCTAGTTGTTCTTGCACAACTTCTCATGTTGCAATGACTTCTCCAGCGTGCACCGTTCCCCGCACTTGATCCGGGAACACATTATCAACCAAGATGAATAATCTTCTATAAGAAAGTAAAATAAACAAAACTTTTAGAGCAGATCTTCAGCACAACCTCTCAGTGACTCTAGTGAATCAAAAAATCTCTCCTAGGATTTTCTCACCTCAAATTAATGAGAGAATTACTTGATGCACTTTTTATCTTCAATATGCACACCTAGGGTTGAGAGCAATATCCTTTATATAGCCTCAAATTCGTGCCTTAGTATTTGAACACAAATATGACTCAAAGTGGGGAAACAACAATCTTTGTCCAAACACAGATCGATCTGGTCAAGCCACTCCAAACAACCACGGTCCATTCTAAAATAAATAAGAAACACAATTCAATGGACCCAAAGTCTTGTCCAACCCATGAATTAGTCAACACAAATAAAATCCTAACATCTTGGGTTTTTTGTTTTTTTTTTTAATCTTTGGTGTGACTTGATATTTTATTTAAAATTTCTTGATTCTCTTGGATACCAACTCCTTTTTTTTTTTTTTCTACAAAATAAAAAACACTTCTAAATTTTTTTATTTTTTACTTGATTGACAGATGCAGGAAAGTCTTCTCTTCCCACCAGTCATGGACCCAGTGCTTAACCCATGGGCTTGAAAACTCATCGACCCTTGATGAAACCATGGAGCTCAACCTTACAGTTATAAGTGTTGACATTGTTGTTGTAAATGGTTCTCGAGACTTTGAGCTTCCATGATACAACATGGTGTACATTTGAAAATATGATTTTGTTCAGAATCACGTAACTGGATAGAGTGATTAGATTAGAGATTGAAAGATCACCCATCACAAAGATGAGAACAAGAGGTTAAGACTTAAAAAGAATTTTTTCCTTCTTGTGTAGTTGTTGCGTGTAAAACCTTTTTCTTCCTTTGGTATTTGTTGCTTGAGACTTGCTTGATTGTTGACTAGTTTGCCTTGGACAATAAATAATGGAATAGAAAATGATGGTGACCCTAGTGCAGGTAGAGTATCAGATTAATGAAACATCATCTCAGGAATAAAACTTCTCATAATTATAAAATAAAGGCAAACAACATTTATAGTTGCCACATCTTCTCCATTTCTGCCCCTACGAGGCATTTCTATGCAAATCTTGGGTCGCCTTTGCTAAAGATCTGGCATGGAGGTTGACAAAACTTCCCACATACATTCAAAGATACAAGGTGGTTGTGAATAAGGCACCTATTAAAAATTGACCCTACGAATGGTTTTTTTTAGGTTTTTAAATTCATTCCATTTCAACTATACAGATTTAATTGCCTCGGATCAGATGATGGATAATGACAACCATCGACTTTAATCATCGGATATTGTCAAAACAACATATTTAACTGCCTTAGATAGGATGGTTGCGATAACCATTGATTTTAATCATCGAGTTGTTGACAATGACCGTTGCTACTTATTTTATGTATGGCTTATAAGAGCCCATAATCTAGACCCTTCTCACACTGATTATATCCCCATACCTCTCCGCTAAATCACAACTCATCCCACTCTAACTTAGTGGTTTATATTTAAATTTCCCTAGTAACCATTCCTACTGGAACCTTGATGCGTTATAGATGAAGCACAAATACTCCCCCTAGGGTGCAACTCGATCGGTGCACATTTCTCAACATGCGCGTCTTTTTCGAGACATTTCTCATGATGCATGGGATTCGAATTTGCGATTGATTATGAATTTTTCTTAGTTAGTCATTTCTACGAAAACCTTGAGGCCTTAGTAAAGGCAACATAAATACTTTTCCGTAGTATATTGAGCATAAATGGACAACTTAGCCGCTGTAGTCCGTTCTCACTTAACTACCCAGTGTTTAATTCTAAGATCCTCTTTTGTGCGTCTGCAAGTTGTCTTCTCTCCTACAAGTGTTCTCCATCTGATGGTGTGAGGCCTGGGTTCACATTGGTACCAAGGAAAAATAACTTAATCATATATTATCACCATTTATTTATGGGGATCTGAAATCTATACCTAGCATGATTTGATTAGGGAGAGTTTTTTAGTCATCCCCACCAAGAACAAGCATTACGGTGAGCCCCACAAAAGTGGTCACAAATTTTGAACTAGGGAAACCATTGGCAGCCGAATTTCCCTCATGAGCATGTAATCTTTAGGAACAAATTGAGTTTTTCTATTATTATTATTTTTTTTTATAATACTTTAACTTAAAAAAACGTAAAATGTCTCATAATTGCATATAAACACTATGAAATCTGACATTAAAAAAATAAAAATATATTTCAGTTCGATTAGGGACATGAAAGACATGTAACCCGCAGATCACTGGATAGCAACTTAATGCTTTGTTCCGTTTTTTTGGGGAACACTTCCTTGGAGATGCCTTTTTTCTTCTAGCTTTGCCCGCAGCATGAATGGAAGAATTGCCAAAATATTATCCTCTATTCACATCTGAGAAGTCTCAGCCCGCGGTACTATGGAGAAATTGTGCTCCTCCTAGTTTGGCAAACCAGCTGCAAGCCTTGCTCTCAAATCCTTCCGCAGGATTTTGCCTGAAGGGGCCTTTGGAATTGAGTCCACAAAGAAGACCCGATTAATCCTTTTGTAGAACACCACCTACATGATCATAAAACACAATAGTCAAATCAATGGCCCATTATAGATTATTATCATAGGATCCTGTGCAAGTGGGTGCAACTTGGGCTGAGCCAGATCAGAACTCGGCGATCCATTCTGGCTAAAAGTAAAATTTGGGTTGGGCTTAAGACAGATTTTTGTAACCTTCATAGAACTCGGGTCGAGCTCGGTTTCGGGCCTTGGATATGCAATCCAATTGATAAGGGCACCCGATTTGTATTTGACAAATGTTTAGTAGTACAATGCATTCCCTATCAGCAACTTGGGTCAAGCTTTAGCTGGGCCAGTACCTACCCCATCCGAGTTGCAATTGCAACCCCTACTATCTGGTAATGTTCTGATCTTGGTTTGACTCATGCCACTTGTTTTCATGTGGGTTCAACCACATAAGATCAAATGATCAGCTACTGGGCCCACGTGGAGTTTTTCAGCAAGTACATTGGGTGTCCTAGTTCAAATTAGATGGTGATAAGAATCATTCATCTAATGGACACCTATGGATGGTTGATGAAAATCAAAACATCTTGTGCTGAATTGGGGATGCGTTCCTGTTTTATTTTGCTGCAAAATTTTTATGAGGAACAATTTTTTTTACCTGTTTTGCTACGAATTGCTTGATCTCTTCCTCAGTGATATTAGAGCCATTGGATTTGACAACAAATGCAACAGGGACTTCTCCAGCAAGATCATCTTTCATTCTGAAAAGCCAAACAAAATTGATCAGATCCTTACAAAACTAATGAAGAGAGAGAAAAAATTCAATTGATCAAGTGTAATTCTATTGATCAAGTCTAATTATCTTTTGAATACTTACGGAACAACAGCAGCATCTGCAACATTTGGATGGGTGATGAGCATGGCTTCTAGCTCAGCAGGGGCCACCTGAAATCCTTTGTATTTGATCAGCTCCTTCAGCCGATCAACGATGAAGATCTCATCATCATCATCTACGAAGCCAATGTCCCCTGTGCGTAACCATCCTTCCTTGTCGATGGTCATTTTTGTGGCCTCTGGATCATTTAGATAGCCTGGATGATCCATTGTCATTAACCAAGTTAATACATGCATTACAAGCAATCTTTATTTTGTCTATACAATCAATGCAAGCAAGAGAGTATAGAGGTGACAACAGATCTGGGTCGAGCCCACATCCGCGGAAGCCTGAATCCGAAAACACCAGACTCAGGTCATTTGGTGGGCTCAATGAGCAAGACTCAAATGTAAGTTTTGGGTTCAAGATCCTAATTGGGCCAGACCTGGATCCTAATTTCAACCCTCAATGGGTTGAAGAAAATTAGTCTTTGACCAACCCCATGCAATTAAAAAAAAAAAAAAAAATAGCCTAGCTTCAAGATTGCCTCCATTAGCCCAACTTGCAATCCTACTTCAAAACATTGTGGGTCACATTTTTCGACCCTCAAATCGCGATCAGAAATGTGGGTCTACAATACACATGCGTGGATCTACAAGACCCATCTATTGGATCTTATCAGGTGACCCACCATGCATTTCTATTTTTTTTTTCTTTTTCTTTTTAAAAATAAAATATTTGGGTAGAACAAAGTTGGTAGTCAGGAAGTTAGTAAACGATTGTCCTCATCCTCTCGTGTCTTTGACTTTTCATGAGAGTTGGTGAGAAGGTGATGGGTCACCTCCACTTATAAGAATCACTTTCACCTGGTTGGTTGACATTTTGCACTTTGGTGGAACCACCACAAATACTTTACTATCCATGGCTTGGGTTGAGGTGGCCAGCTTTCTTCTTTACATATTGATTATGCTGGCCTAACTTTCCTCTCAACTTTTCAAGCATACCTTAAAAAAGACACCTTCCTTTCTTTTAAAAAGTTCAAAAAAAAATAAAAAAAAAACAAGCCAAAAACAACAGATTTGGATTTTGACCCCAAGTGGGCCGCATAAAAGGAAATGATTTGTATTGTACCTTTCATAATCTGAGATCCTCTGATGCAAATCTCTCCAGCTTGATTGCGTGGAAGAGAGGAACCTGTTTCTGGGTCAACGATTTTCAACTCGGCATTTCTCACGACCGTTCCACATGAGCCTGATTTTATTTCGAATGGCTCCTTTGCAAACGCCAAACACATGGATAGCACTGGTCCGGCCTCTGTCATTCCATATCCCTGTGTGCATATGATACAAAACATCATCATCCAATGTCACAAACTGAGAAGATATTTGACAACTATGTTTTATAGGGTCTGACTTGGTCAATTTTATATTGATTCCTGTGTTTCAGATCAGAAATGAAGATGAATAGTACAAGTAATGTTCACGTCACGTTACCCTTACCCCCATGGAGATATAAATAAATGAATTTGGATCAGAATAAGATTTGTCTCGGACATTGTGTAAATACATAGAAAATACATAGAGAGATAGAGAAATTGAATCTCCCATCACATGTGGGCCCTACACATTCCTCAATAATGCCTAGTGGGTGATCTTAGCCCCTCTGGCCCAGCACTGCATAAGTATGCATATGAGTCTAAAAAAAAGTCTTAGATAGAAGACACAATAAATGAAACAATCACGTGTTGCTGTTCTCAGTATCCTCGGGCACTGACATACATGTTGAAAAGGTCTGGGGTATAAGTGCAGGCCATATCCTTACAAATAACTGCAATCCAAATCATGGACAACAATCTTAGCCATCAAACAAATGGCAGTTGATCAATCAGGCCGATAAAAATATACTGATCACCCATCTTTATCCAAACATCAATTTTAAGATTTGCATAGGTGTCCATATCAGACCTAATCAACACCTGCTCAAGCATATAATTCAGATAATTTGTACGATTGATATGGGCAAAAAAGGTTGTTAAGAGCCACTAGGGACTATCACCCAACTTTATCTACTACTACTACAAATTTTTGGACACCAATATAGTTGATATCATGAATATGGTTCACATCACCTTCCTTTCCTTGTTAAATAAGTGGTCTAATATCAATTCATGCAACTAAAATCATTAGATGATTATGACCCTTCCATAATCATCATCATCATCATCATTTTCTTCTTCTTAGCTTGTGATCAGTGAAACCCACAAATGGGACAATCAAGATCGTATTGATCACTCTCATCTTACCCCCATTCGATTAATTTGTGTAATCAATGAACCCCATAATTAAGTTGGACGCTCATGATCAAATTAATAATCATCATCACTATCATCTTATCCTTATTCATTTATATGGGGTAATCAACCAACCCCACAAATTGAAATCACCCACCAAAAACTATAATTAAGAAAAGAAACACCCACGAACCAGAATCAAACAAAAAGATGAGATTAGAAGTGATTTAATTACCTGACCAAGTTCAGCATTGGGAATCTTAGCTCTAACAGTGTCTTCAAGCTCCTTCCCCATGGGTGCAGCTCCAGACAAGACTGTCCTAATCGACGACAGATCATAGCGGTCCACCTCCGGGCTCTTGGCGATGGCCAGCACGATCGGTGGAACGATTGCTGCGATCGTCACCTTATATTTCTGCACCAGCTCCATAAACGCCACAATGTCGAACTTCTGCATTATCAGAATCGCAGCTCCTACTCTCAGCCCACAGAGAAGCACCGAATTCAAAGAGAATATATGAAACAATGGCAGCACGCAGAGCACCACGTCCTCCTTCATGAAGTATAGATTCGGATTATCGCCGTCAACTTGCTGGGCCACACTCGTGATCAGGCCTTTATGCGTCAGCATCACCCCCTTGGGCAGCCCCGTCGTCCCTGAGGAGTACGGCAGCGCCACCACGTCGTCCGGCGATATATCAACCTCCGGCAGCTCCGTCTCGTCGGCCTCCGCCAGCTCGGAGAAGTGCATGCAGCCTTCTACCGCCTTATCGGTACAAACCACCTTCACGTCAGACTCCTGCATGAGCTCCCTCACCTTGTCCACGTACTGGGATTGTGTAATTATTACACGTGCTTTGCAGGCTTTGGCCTGCTTGGAGACTTCTTGTGGGGTGTAGAAGGGGTTGGCGGTGGTGGTGGTGGCGCCGCGGTAGGAGGCGCCGAGGAAGGCGAAGACAAATTCGGGGGAGTTGGGGAGGAGGAGCATGATGACATCGCCCTTGTCGACTCCGAGGTGGTGGAGGCCGGCGGCGACTTTGCTGGAGGTGAGCTCGACGTCGGCGTAGGTGAAGATGTGGCCGGTGGAGCCATCAATGATGCAGGGGCGGTCTGCAAATTGGTGGATGTTTTGGAAGCAGTAGGAGTGGAGGGGGATGTGATTGGGGATGTAGATGTCGGGGAGCTTTGATCTGAAGATGTGGTCCTTTGGAGACTCCATGAGAGATTTTGGAGATATGGGTATGTTGAAGAAGGGGAAGATTTGTTGTTTTTGGAGAGCTTCTTGAGAGATCTTGGTCTTCTTGCTCTTCCTGTTCTTTGTTGTTGTGGGTGCCTCCTGAGAGAGAAGGGGAGGATGAGAAGAAGGTTAATATAGGGGAAAGGGGAGGGAGAGAGGAGGGTAGAATGGGGATTTTGGGTTTTTGTTGGGGGTGGAAAGGGAGAAAGGAAATGAAGAGGGTGGTGGGGGAGAGTTGGTGAAGCTGCCTTTGGGCTTGGTTGTTGGTGGAGGGTCCATGTTGACTGGAGACTTAGAGGTGCCACATAGGATTTTTTATTATGACCGGAGAATGGAGAGTGTTGTCCTTTCTTACGAGCCTGGATCACCTATCGCATTTGTTATACCTTCACCGAGAGTGAACAAATAACTCTCCGACACGTCATCCAAGAGTTTAGGTGATTCTCTTTCACCTAATTTAAATTTCTTGAATTTCAAAATTACCTAAATTCTTGGATGACGTGTCAGAGTGTTATTGGTTTACTCACGGTAAAAATATAACAAATGCGATACGTGATCCAGACTCCTTTCTCACCTACTACTACACTGCGCCAGAGGGGCTAAGATGCGTGTGACGCGGTTGTGGCGTCACTTCACTTGATCAATGGGTGTTTGGTTTTGTTTTTGTTTTTGGGTTTATGGGTTTTTTTTTTCTTGTCATGATGTTTGTTTGTTGAGAAAATTATCTTAGATGTCCAGTGCACCAAAATAGCTTTTATAAGTTCTCTGTCACAGTAAAGAGTATTGAGTCATTTTTCACTTTTATTGGAATGATGATATCGTCGCTTGTTTCAATTAAGGAAGAGAAGAGGGGTAAGAATATTGTCGCTCAAACCAAAGTAAATAGTGGCCATAGGGATTTTACTCTTATAGATGAATTAGGAGGGTATTTTGGTGCTCCGAACATCTAAAGTGATTTTCTCTGTAACTTCCTCTCATTTGTTTGGTGTTTGATTTAGTGCTTTGTCTCTTTTGATTTAGTGCTTAATTTGTCTCTTTTTTTTATTGCAGCATGGAGGTTTGGGGTCAATGGAGGGGTTTGTTTGGCGGTTGTTTTTTTTTTTTTTTTCATTCTTTTGTTTTTTTTTTTTTTTTTAATTTCCTTCTTCTTTTTTGAGATTTTGTTTGTATGGTGTTTGAATAGTACTTTTAGTCTCCCTTTTTACTCATAGCTTGGATGGACAAGGTGGATTGTGTTTTTTTTTTTTTTGGTTAAAAGGTGGATTGTGATTGTTTTAGTACTTTTAGTCTCCCTTTTTACTCATAGCTTGGATGGACAAGGTGGATTGTGTGAGGCCCCACCCTTGGTGGGCCCTCAGTTTGAATTTAATAAAAATTAATAGGGTATTTTATACTTTAATATGCTATTTAATAGGAAATTAGTGGTATATATTCTAATATTCCTAAGTTTTAGATATAGCTTTAATTTAATTTGTGTTAGATTTGATTACATTAGAGTTTAATTGTCATTAGCACTAATAAGACGGCATGAGAATTAGAACATTCTAGAGTTTTACCTAATTACCCAAATGCCCATGGCCCCATTTCATTTTCATTCAGAACCAAAATATCCTTTAGGTAATTAGCCTAAAACCTTAAGTTATAAAACCTAAGCTATTGCAACAAGAGCCTAAAACCCTAATTGCCTCTCATTTCTCTCAATTAACTTATCTTCCTCCCCAAGCAACCCTAATTTCCCCCAAATCCCAACACAAGGAGGCTAGAGACTCTCCCATTTCACAATCAACACTCTATTGGATCTTCTCTCTCACTTCAATTTCCATTTCTTCTTCACTAAGGCAAGTACCTTATGCAATTTCATTAAATGCATGCTTCTCATATTTGTTTCTGTAATTTCAGTTCTGTTATATGTTAATTCATGTTTAGATTTGCTATTGAGCTTGTTTTAATGGAAAAATGGCCATTGATGGATGGATTTCTCCATTTGGAAGATCAATGGCCCGGATGGATTGATGGATTGATGGAGGGATGGAGTATAGAAGTGTTTTTTTGTGTTTCTTCTTGTTAATGTGATGAATGGAGAAGGTTTGGAAGGGGTTGGATGAAAATTGGATTGAAAAAGGGAAATCCCAGAAAATCTGGAATTCTGCAATTTACGTGTACCCGGTCGACCGGACCCTGTCTCGATCGACCGGGCACACTAAATTGCCTGAAAACGCAAGTCTCAGTTGTTTCTTGAAATTGGGCACAGACAGTGTATCCGATCGACCGGACCCTGTCTCCGTCGATCGGGCACACAAGAAAACACAGGAGATGGCTGAAACCTGGATTTTCAGAAAAGAACAGAAATGCAGTGTATCCGGTCGACACACGGCCATGATGTCGACCAGATAAACTGGATTTCCTACAGAACCCCCCAGGTGTTTGGCTTCAGGTCCCAGTGGACCCAGTCGACATCACGGCCATGATGTCAACTGGGGACACTGCAGGATGTCGACCTAGGAGGTCAACATCCAGTACACCCAATCGACATCCGAGGGTGTGATGCCGACCGGGAAAACTGTGATTTGTGATTTTTCCAAATTTCTGTATATTTGATGTTTGATCATATGAGGGGTCCATTGACCATCCAAATGACCTTCCATCAAGTGTGCCACACCACGAATCAATGGCATGGCTCAGCCTTGATTCGTGGGGTCCACTAATTGAGGATTTAGGATTTGAATCATCATTAACTCGAACCTTAACTGTAATCCATGGCATCCACAACTTCAGGAGCACCAGATTTATCATTTTGGACACCTGAGGCTACAGATAGAGATCCAATCATGTGATGAGGCCTAAACCAAGAGTGGACCACTACCTAGGACTGGTCCTTTGCCTATTTCCACTTGATTCCCTGTTTTTAAAGATTTCATGAGTTATTCTCTTCTCTTATCCTTGCTGTTGTCTTAACTTTATTAATTAATGGAAATCGGAGGACCTGAACCTAGGATTACTTAGAGGTGACCCTAAGCTGTGTTTGAAGATAATTGACATGTGTCTGTGTCTAGGCGGGCCCTTATACGGCCTAAGATTGAGAATGTAGAACCCTAGATTGGAGAAGTTAGACTTTAATGGTTGATTAGCTCGTTGTGTATAAGCATAGGATGAATACTGGTAAAGATGAACATGGTATGGTACTTGTGTTACCTCAGGCCACGGTTGTGAGCCTTGGAGCAGATCCAATGTTGTTGGACTTGGACTTATTGTTAGACTGTGTTCCATGTTGTACCTTAACCTCTTAGAGACCTGGGTAGGACCTTGCTCACTCAAGATTAGCCTAGAAAGACATAGACCTGTACTTAGTTCCCGAGTCGGCACTGAACATTCACTCAGTTGTTCTAAGCTAAGCCAGTTGACTGATCATCTCTGGTAGGAGCTATGTTCTGGTTACTTAGAGCTATCATGATGAGTTGTGATTAGACGGACGGTGTGATACCGCGTCCGGGTTAATCTGATAAAGGGGTGTGATCGGTGAGATAAAGGGGTGTGATCGGTGTGATAAAGGGGTGTGATCGGTGTTATGTATATTGTATGTTATATTTATCAGGGCTGTCATTCCTTGCATGGTTATTACCTTTTCCCCACTACAAACTGTTTATGGTATGGGACATTTACAGTACGGGAGGGCCACGGCATAATATCCCGCGGTATATTTAGCTTGTGTGAATGTGCACCTTTGTTGTTCGTTTAGATTAGTGTACTTTACATTTCTGATTCTAAACTGTTATTATTGCTCAACTGCCTAGATTATGTACCTTGTTTACTCACATGATTATGTACCTGTCATTACTCTCTTTATGTATACATCTTGTGTTATTTGCATATGGTGCCTTGCCAGATCTTTAGATCTGACCCATTTTTTATGCTTAGGTCCAGACTATGATCCCGCGGGTGATGCAATCATCGAGGCGCCCGTAGTTAGGGACTACGGATGGGGACCGGCTGACCAAGGGGTCGAGCCGGAGGATGGAGAGCCTACACAGGAGGGTTGAGTGCAGATTGTTATTTTTGGGGTTTGAAAGTATTTGTAGTGAGATGGGTAGTTAGCATGGTTTTGTATAAACACTTGATATTCACACTTTGAGATTATTATCAGGCTTCCGCACTTTTACATTTGATTTATATACATGAAACATTTGCTTCCGCTATCTTGTGTTACGCTTCCGCATATAACTGTTGATTATGATGTTGTTTAAAAAGTTTTAAAATTTTGACCTCACTGCGGACTACGATTTTGGAAGTTCTCGGTTCTTCCGGGAAGTAGCGCGCCAACTTCGGGTACCTTAGCGTTATATTCGGTATTCGGAATTGGGGCGTTACAGATTGTGCTTTTTTTTTTTTTTTTTTTTTTTTTTTTTTTTTTTTTTGTTAAAAGGTGGATTGTGATTGTTTTAGTACTTTTAGTCTCCTTTTTTTTTCTCTCTCTCGTAGCCCAATGGACATGGTGGACTGATAGTTGAAGGAGTGGAGCTTCATGTGGGTCCCACCTGTTGTAGGTCAAAGTGGCTTGTTAACGCCCTTGTAGAATTTTACCCACATCAAAATTGGTTTCTTAAATAAGGTCCCTTGGGGCCTGTTTGATGGAGAGTATTTTTGTTAGGAATTCCGCATAGAATTACAAAGGCTGTCCCTAGGAATTCCAAATTCCTATCTGATTGGGTTTTGAGGGTCGGAATTTGCCAAACTGACATGTGGGTGGAAAGTCACTTTCAGCCAGCCAAAACTCTCTGAGAATTCCTACAATTGTCATTTTGAAATTCTAGTTTCTTGGGGACAACATTTGGAATTTCTCAAATTCTCTAACATGCTATCCCCAAATGCATGCCATTTACCAAATATGACTTTAGACCCTGTTTCGTTTCTCGGATTTAGAGAATTCATATTTGGAGAATTTCAAGTTTCTCCAAAAGTTGTCCATGGGGTGGAGTTCCTAAATCCTCCCCTCAGGTGGAGTATCTAGAACTTGTGATCCAAGGAGGTTGAAATTTAAGGATGTCCAAAGGTTAAAGAAGACAGGCACTTCAAGTGGTTGAAATTTGGTGTTGTTCTTACGAAGAAACAATGCATTTGAAAATACCAAGAGATAGCAAGGAGACAACAATTATGTTACGGCTAAAAATTCTTGACAGCAATTATACCCATAAAAAATTCTAGTAAAAGAACATGCCCTTACAAGATTGACCTTTGATAAAAAGCGAGTGACATGATTTTATGTAGTTTCTATTATCACATTTTTAAATTAAAGTGTCAATTTTATAGTAGAGGTAGCTCCTATTCCATTTTAATTTGCAGATGCATTAAAAGGGATCTTATTTAGAGAAACTCAGATTTTCAATAAGTGGACTTTACTATAGATTTGTACCCCTGTGAATTACTCCAAATCACAGGCTTGTAGAATTTAAGCCCCATGGATTTTTGAAGGGTATTATCGATCATGTGACTTTGATCTTCTGTCAAATTCTGGACGGGGCAAATAAGGAGGAGTCTACTTCCAGGGATTTTTTTGAATCCTATTGTATCATTGAACCATGACAATAATCCTCAAAAGAATGTTAAAATAAATTAAAGGACTTCTTTTCCTATGCCTCCATTTCTACTTTCACACAAAACAGCATGAACAATCTGATCACCTAGCACCCATTTATCCTCCATGGATGGATTATTATCTAGATTTGATGCTAATTCCAATATCATTTACTGAATTTCTCACAAATCACATTTCATTATATAAAGTTAGTAAACTTTTTGAGGCTTTATTTTTTAATTGATCATAGTGATAATCGCCCCACCTTCATCCAAATCCATATTTATCCACCCACTTTTTATCATTTTTGATTGTCGGGCACCTAAGTCCCCAGTAGAATAATTAGTCAGTCTCTTATATATATACATTACCTTTGCTTTCAAATTTGTCTTTTGTGCAGCCAAATTCTCTGGCACTGCTAAGGGTTACCAATTGGGGTATCCAAGGGAACTTCCCAAGTTCCAAACATATACCTCCTCTATGATCAAAGTATTCCAAACATTTTCCTCCTCCATAAATGAAGATAGTATCTTTCTTTGTGTCTAGAATGCTCTATCACAACAATACTGGCCATTATGACAACCTATTTGAATAAGGAAGCGATGCCAAAGGTTGATAAAAGATATTGCAAGGTTTTACTTTATCTTTTCTCAAAATAAAAGAAAGAAGATCACTCAACCAACTATTGTTGGTTAAATGCCAACATGCACCCGTGATGTCGGCCAGCCAAATTGCTTGCTCGATGGCTCTACTTGATAGAGGAAGGGTTGTGAATTAGACATCTACAAAATCATCTCTATTGAATTCCATTTGATCCAAAGCAATGAAGACGAGCATAAGCAGAAGCTCGAGGCAATAATTATTGGCTCAACTTAAATAGAAGTATATGTAGATTTTGCCCATTTATTTAATGGGCTTTATGGGCCTAATCCCATCATGGTTTCAATCTAACCTTGAGCTCAAGTCAAATAGAGCTCAAGCTTGCTCAAGGGATGTCAGGCCAAGCTCCAGCAGAGGTCATCAAGCTGAAGCTCAAGCCTCTCAGGTCCGGCTTAGTGGCACCCCCTCTTTTATTCATTCTAAAAAGGATTATTGTTGCCTAGAAGCACCTAGAAAGTAGAAACCATTATGTACATCAGTACATGCATATTTACTCATTTATAACATGAATCAAACAAAAAAAATATCTGTTTCAAGTTAGGCCAATGATGTGGATATGGTTCAAAAAGTTGACCACATTTAGGCCATCCACCAATCCCATGTTGCTCTAAAAGCATGCTTAGAAATGACTTGAGTGTGAAAGTAGCTTTTGTGGAGGCAATAGAAATCTTTCTCTAGGACTTAGGGCTTGTTTGGCAAGTCTTATCCATATGAAATAGGATCTTTATGATATAGATCTATTTCAAAATGTGCGTTTTGAAATAGATGTTTCACAAATAGATTGTTTGGTAATATAAATATTGGTAGAAATAGATGTTTTAGAAATCCAACGGTTTTCAATATTTTGACTAATTTCTTGATATCTACAATGAACTAGAGGCTAATTTTTTAACCCATAGTTGTTTTCAGCATTTCAAAAAGGATCAACGGTTTGGATCCTAAATTTGGGGTCCACATAAAAAATAAAAAAAAAATCTTAGGTTTTGCACTTTTTCACAAATATCTCGGGATTCGAGACAAATTAACGGGTCAAATCTGACATCTTAGCTCTATTTCACCTTGGAGACATTTTCAATGGTTCTGATAGTCACGTAGGTACCTAGAATTAAAACAAAAAAGTAAAACACAGAATGAAAAAAATCACTTGATAACTCCTTAGTTTTGACCTGAGCCGATCGAACGGTTCTCCTTTTTTCAACGTTTTATCTAGATTCGTGACAAATCAGAGACTGAAATTTATACCCATTACCGTTTTCAATATTCCATGCAAGATCGATGGTTTAGATCTCGATCATGGGCCCCACAGAAGTTAAAA
Organism: Persea americana; assembly: GCA_029852735.1. NCBI lineage: Eukaryota > Viridiplantae > Streptophyta > Magnoliopsida > Laurales > Lauraceae > Persea > Persea americana. The sequence goes on from CM056812.1 coordinate 6,147,888, forward strand.
AAAAATCTAGAATCTTTTACTTTTTCACAATTATCTCGAGATTCTGGATAGATCAGCGGACAAAATTGGATGTGGTAGCCGTGTTTGATGTTGGAAATATTCTCAACAGTTTGGATGTTCCTTGAGGGTCCCACTATTTGAAAGAATTCAAAAACCCAGTCAAGTTGAGAAACACGTCAATAATACTGTAGCAATGACCATCTGCGCGCTTCAGATGTTCAAGTATGTTTCAAATTTAGCAGAAATGGTGGCTTTCCCAAAAAGACATAAAACGTCTTTATGAGGTTTGGAAGAGACGTGGTACAAGTGATTGCCAAACCATCTTTATGCGTTTTAAAACAGTTTTAAGATAAAAAGAGGCATAAATAAGAGACGCCAGACGCCACCTTATTTGATGAGAAGTGGACCTTCTTGTACATAGAAATTTGCATACACTATTACTATCACTCCGTACTTCTTTTTTATCAAATAAAAGCTAAGGCTTACAATTGGCAAGTCATGAAACACTTTTGGCCCAAATATTTAACTGTTTCAGTGAGGCCTATTTAAAACTTATGCTCTGTGGGGTCGCTGAATGTGCCAATGTTATATTCCACCTACCCAAGACCAGGAATCTCCATCCATGTCCGGTCAAGTTTGGGTTCCTTTATTTGCCAAAATGACGTACGCATTTGTCTTTGGAGCTCCTGAAAAATATATTTGTGTTAATGAAATACGAGCATTTGTACTTTGTGGTCCATTTTTTGGGAATGGTCTTTGCTCATCGGTATAGTCCCGGGCCGGAGGCTAAAAAGCTGAGTTAGCGAGGGATACTCTGAAAAAAGAAAAAATCTGCTATTATGTGGTATGACAGTAAGATCCACCAAATGAACGGTTGCGATGGATCATCCAAGATTTTATTATCATTATTATTTTGGGGTGAGGGGTTGTCAACAACAACTGACTAGTGGGTCCCATGAATTCAGGTACTCCGGCAGCATACCAAGTCATACATGTATGACACAATCATAGGAGCATGATCAGATGACAAAAATATCCCTCACCAACCTTGACATGACTTGTTCCTTCAAGGTTTTACGTTTTTCAAAATAATGGTCTCTTTCCACTAAATAACAGATGTGATGCATTTAATTTGATCAGTAGATAGACTTGTTCAAGTTCACTGTTCACCAATACATATTCAAATCAGTTGTTCTGCGGCCTGATTGCCTGAATGTTAAAGACATTGTCAAACACAATTAAAAAAGAGAGTCACTTTTACCAAAACACTAAGCTAGAAAACCAAACAAAAAACCAGTCACAGCATCATCTAAAAACCCTAATTTCTCATTCTGTCCAATATTCCTATATATTGTAGTGGATCTCCAATTCAATATTGAACATTACCAAGTCAAGTCACTCCGCGATGACTCTATCCAAATTTGTGGAATAAGTTAGGCTGTTAACACAGGCCTTTAGTTATCCGATTACCCAAATGACCCGAACCAAGTAATTCGGGTTTCGACTCTTTTAGGGTTCAATTGTAAATCGGATCAAGACTAAATAAGTCAGCTGTTGAGGCACCAAGAAATTTTTCCCTCCTGTGTTCTTAACTAGTTATGGATACGAGATTTGTGCACACAAAATGTAGGGATTACAGTAACTTTGCACATGGAGTTTATGACAAAAATTCAGTTATTCTTCTAATAAACATCAGCTGTTCTGCAATTTTTTTAATTACCATCAGACCTATAATGCGTCAGACTAGTTAGGGATTTATAAATTAAGAATAAAATAAATCAATTTGCAATGGTGTGGCCACAAGCCGGGTGACTTATTTTGAATGGCTAAACAAGATATAGTTATTTAATAGCTCTAGATCCAATGGAAAGCTTCAATTTATTTATTTTTTTCTTTTTAAACTCTTTTGAAACCTTTAAAACATGTAAGTCATCTTACAAAATATCTTGTATGATGAGGAATTCGTCGATCCTTTTACTACACTTGATCATCGATAAAACCTCGGAGAGGTGCGTCCTCTTGTATTGAAGTCTCTGTGGAGACGATTTGAAATGTCTTTTGATACGTGCTTCGGCACCTAAGCAAGCCCTAACCCTACGGCCTCCATCATGATTGCTTGTATTTCATCATCATAATCATCAAACCCTTATCCCACCAATCTAGGGTCGCCGTTCATACAATGTTATTGGTGCTTCCTGTCTTCTTGTGTCACCAAATATGGATTAGAAGCAGCTCAATGTATGCTGGTCATGTAAATTTCGTGGTTTGAATATTTACTCTCCACCACATGGTTTTAAGAACCAGCTGAGTCAAGTCAACCCCGGAGTCTCCCTTCTCACCGATTTGTATAATAGAAAAAGGCTTTTAACACATTTTTTTCCTCTCTATTTCCTTTGTTGGATGAAGCCTTGGAGCCTTTTGGGAGACATTACACTTATTTATATGACATTATATTTCAATGTTTAGAATTTTCATCATATTTTTCACCTGCAACAAGATGTTTTTCAAGTCTCTGGATGTCTTCACAGTCACCCTGCGATAATTCATTGGTGATGTTTCTAGGTCAATACGAACCTGGAAACCTCATGTACAAGGGAAGCGCCTTTTCAGTTATATCCTTGATCGGCATATTCGTGTCAAAGTCACCATGCATGCACTTAGGTGCATTGACAAAGCCGGTGGGATTGATGAATACTTATTGAAGACCCCATACGACAAGATGGACCCTGAGATGGGCTTGTTCTGGAAGGCCAAGATCGAAAAGATGCATGAAGAGCTTGGCATGATGGAAGTGGGTTTCTTCCCACCCGAGGAGGAGGCTATGTTGGATTAAATGGGTGTGGCCCACATGACCACAAGCCCATTAAGGATTTTTAATCATACCCACTTGTCTGTACATATATGAGACCCAGTTATTTTTTAGCTCACTTGCCAACAAACCAATAATGGGCTGAGATTAAAGGGTTGGGTGATAGTTGGGGATTAATGGTTCCTTGATGGGTAAAAATCTTCTATAAAAGGACCCATTGGGTAACTCCTTTAGTTACTAGTTTTCTTGGCCCCCATCACTAAGCAAGAAAGAATAGCAAAGGCAAATGAGTTGTAAATCCCACCTGAGTTTCAAGTTTCTGTCATTTGAAGGAGCTTTTGTTAACTTAAAGAAAAGCTATGGATTCAGGTGAGCTTCTACCCATTCTTGGATTTTTCATGTTTACTTTACTGTGTTATTTGCATTAGACCCAAGGAGATCCTCCTATGGATTGAGAGATCTTAAGCTAACATGTGGTATCAGAGCCATCTTTGGATATAGCCAAATGATCAGTTCATATTTTGTTTACATATTCTGAGATTTTGGGGCTTTTTGGGTTCTTCTTGGAAATCAAACCAAATGCCCAAATGAAAGAAGTTTTTAGTATTTGATAAAAGGTATTCCATTTTATTGGAAAAAAGAGACTCACAAATCGAGTATTATGGTGCCCAACCCAATTTGGAAGAGATGGGAATAAAAGATCATAATCTATCTATTTATATATATTTCTTTATTTAAGAAATTATAGAGTTGGAACCTCCATTGGCTTATCATTGTTATTTATTTATTTTTTGGTTTAATGTCATTTTGATGATGGGCATGAAAGGAGAAAATGATGATGAAAACTTTATTATGTACAAAAAAAAAATAAAAAAATATGACAGGCGGACAGTGCAACGAACAATGCACAATCCTTCGCACTATGCATCGGATTGTGCAGAGGCAGCATTCTAACAGTTTTGTTGGGCCGGGCCAGACAGGTCAGGTCAATCAACCTGACCTGCTCTAGCCCAGCCTGGCCAGCTGACAGTTGGGTCGGATCTGATTACAAATCGGGCCTGATCCATTAAGGACCCCCTGAGCCTAGTATAATTTTGGAAGAAAAATTTCCAGAATGTTCTCCTTATTAAATGGTAGCTATTGACATGGTTAATTAGCCCAAATGAGTTCCAGAACTGACCCAATTATTAGTATTGATCATATTGTTCAAAATGGGTAATCCAGAATTTGTTTTGATCATAACGGACTCATGGGAACTCGGAATTTCAATCCGTTTTTTCCTATGAATTCCTATTAATGAGATCTTTAATCTGAATAGTTTGGATCTATTATGAAGTGTCTCTAATATTTTGGCATATAATTTTTTTAAATAAGTCATTAAAGTTTATTTCCGCATCATGGATGATTTATTTATATAATCAAAGTGTACAATAGCTTGTCATTCAGCTAATTATGTGTTGTTATGTCGAATTTATGTCACCTTAGACCATAAGAGAAAAACAAAGATTCCAATTAAAGATGTGTCATGATGAAAGTGTGGTTATTATAGTTTCAATTAGAAATAAATGATTTAGATTGATTTGATAGTTGCCAAAGCAACCAAGTCATGAAGAATTGTTTGATTTCTGGATTGAATTAAAGGAACATTACCATTATTTGTGTGATCATAATAACACTAAATTGCGATTTCATAAAAGATATGAGGAGAAGCCCAAAGGTTCTATCTTAATGGAATAGAAATCGGAATAAGATATTGTTGGTAATGTGATGTAGTTTAGAGTTATTTATGCCCAAAGGAATAGTCCTCTTAATCGCATCATATTATTAACATAGTTTTTTTAATTAAAGAAAAGTGATTATTATGCATGTTATTTTCATACCCAAAGGTAAATTTACAATGATGTACAATTACTTTTAGTTTTATTGTTATTGCATGATCAAGAATAGATTGTAACTTGTGGATATTATTGTTTATTTTCAGTAACTAAGTTAATGGCAGCACTCTCTACATTAGGGACCATTCCTACCTTAGATGGGTCAGATTTTCTAGAATGGATGGATATGCTAATGATAGTCATAACCTTCTTGGACTTGGAAATTGTCTTTGATGAGCCTAAACCCCTAACTCCTACAAATGAAACACCTAGTGATGAAAAAGCAAATTTTGAGAAATGGACCAAGGCTAACAAGGTAGCAACCAAGATTATCTTGAACTCTATTTCAAGAGGTATTAGGGGATCCCTTGGAACAATAGAAAATGCAAAGGATCTCTTAGATATTGTAAAGGAGCAGTTCAATGTAACTGACAAGGCTGTAGGGGCATCACTAATAAGCCGCCTATCAAGCATGAATTATGATGGGACCTTGGGAGTGAGAGAACATATTTTATCAATGCAAAATATTGTTTCAAAATTAGAATAAGTTCATATGAGTGTATCAGAAAAGTACTTGATACAATTCATTTTGGACTCTCTCCCTTCCTCTTTTTGGCCCGTTTAAGGTTGCTTACAATCAAAGTCCAACACCTTGGACCATAACATAATTAATTGGTAGATGTGATCAAGAAGAGAGGAGGCTTAAGGCTGAGGGGCAACTGATGGTGAACTTCGTCTCTCATAACAAATCCAAGGGAAAGGAAAAGAACAAGAAAATGCCAAGTGTTCAAATTGTAAAACCAGAAAAGAAGGAAAAACTGGGACAGAAGAAATGCTTCTTCTGTGGAAAGAATAGTCACTTCAAAAAGGATTGCCTAAAGTGGAAAAATTGGTTTGAAAAGAGAGGTACAAATTTATCTTTAGTATGTCATGAAACCAATTTAACCGATGTTCCACCAAGTTTGGTGGGTTGACTCTGGTGCAACCATTCATGTAGCTGGTTGTGTGCATGGATTCCTTTCAAGTCGGAAACCAAATGATGGAGAAAAGACTATTGCCATGGGAAACCGGAAGGAATCACGAGTCGAAGCAGTAGGCACTCATAGACTGGTGTTAAACACTGGATTTATTTTGGACCTCCATAATGGTTTCCTTGTTCCCGAGATTTCTAGAAATTTAATTTCTGTTTCAAAGTTGGATCATGAAGGGTTTGAATTTATTTTTGGACAAAACTTCATGAGAATTTCTAGAAATAAATGTTTAATTGGGAATGGTTATTTATGTGGTGGTGGATTGTATAAATTACAGCTAAATTCTTTGGATGAACAATCATTGCATACACCACACATTAGTTGTGAACTGAGCATTGGCACTAAGAGAGGGGCAATTAAAGAGAACTCCTCTATGTTGTGGCATAAAAGGCTAGGGCATATCTCAAACGAGAGAATGCTTAGATTAATGAAAGATGGATTATTGCCAAATCTTGATTTCAATGATTATGGTGTTTGTATAGACTGTATAAAGGGAAAACAGTCAAACACGAACAAGAAAGGTGTCACAAGAAGTTCTGAACTCTTGGAAATAATCCATACAGATATATTTGAAAAAATGGATGTACCATATTTTATAGGTGAACAATACTTTATCACCCTTATCGATGATTTTTCTCGATTTGGTTATGTTTATTTGATTAAAGAGAAATATGATGCTTAAAATGTTTTTAAGATATTTAAAGCAGAAGTAGAAAACAAATTAGAGAGAAAAATCAAAGTAGTGAAATCTGATAGAGGTGGTGAGTATTATGGAAGGTACACCGAATCAGATCATAATCCGGGCCCATTTGCTAAATTTCTAGAAAATGAGGGTATTGTGGCCCAATATAAAATGCCTGGAACACCTCGGCAAAATGGTATTGCTGAGAGAAGAAATAGGACGCTTATGGATATGGTTAGGAGTATGGTAAGTAATACCACTTTACCCAAATAAATATGGGGTGAAGCACTTAAGATGACAATATACATATTAAATCGTGTCCCTAGTAAAGCGGTGCCAAAAGCACCATTTGAGGTGTGGACCGGAAGGAAACCAAGCCTAAACCATTTTCGAGTCTGGGGTTGCCAATCTGAAGTGAGAATTTATAACCCACATGAAAGAAAGTAAGACCTTAAAACTGTTAGTGGATATTTTATTGGTTATCCTGAGAGATCTAAAGGGTATAGGTTTTACTGTCATAATCATACCACTAGGATTGTAGAATCGGGAAGTGCAAAATTTCTAGAAAATCATGAGAATAATGGGAGTGTTCAAGAAAGAGATATAGTTTATAAAGAAATCAGGGAAAATATTGAGTTACCTGATGCACAAAATGAGTTTATTCCACTTGATATTATTAATGGTCATCAAGAAATGCAACAATCACAAAATGATCAAGTTGAACATAATATTGGTTAGCCCATTAATGATCCACTCCCATAACATCATGATAATCCACTTCCTAATGATCCAGAATTAAGGAGGTCAACTCGAATAAGAGACCTGCCATTTCGGAAGATTATGTTGTATATCTAAAGGAAACCGATATTGGGATAAAAGATGATCCTAGAACATTCAAAGAAGCCATGGAAAATATGAATTATGATAAATGGATGGATGCTATGAAAGAAGAGTTAGAATCAATAGCCACTAATGAGGTTTGGGCTATTATTAAACTACCCAGGAGTTCTAAGGCCGTAGGTTGTAAATGGGTCTTTCAGACCAAAAGGGACTCAAAAGGAAAGGTAGAACGATTTAAAGCTCGACTCGTGGGCAAAGGTTTTACTCAAAGGGAGGGAGTTGACTACAATGAGACTTACTCTCTGGTATTTAAAAAGGATTCATTTAGGATAATTATGGCTTTTGTAGCTCATTTCAATTTAGAGCTACATCAAACGAATGTTAAGACAGCGTTCCTAAATGGAAATTTAGAAGAAGAGGTATACATGGAACAACCGGAAGAATTCGAAAAAGAGAATACTGATAAATTAGTTTACAAATTAAAGAAATCGATATATGATCTGAAACAAGCTTCCAGGCAATGGTATCTTAAATTTAACCGCATTATCACATCATTCGATTTTTTTGAAAATCCAGTAGACTATTGTATCTATCTCAAGGTTAGTGGGAGCAAGTTTATAATATTCATACTGTATGTCGATGATATTTTGCTAGCTAGTAATGACCTTGGTATAATTCACGAAAACAAGGAATATCTTAAGAATAATTTTAATATGAAAGACATGGGAGAAGCAACCTTTGTAATAAGAATCGAGATAGATCTCGAGGATTACTTGGGTTATCATAGGAATCCTATATCAAAAATATTCTTAAAAGATTCTGTATGGAAGGATGTAGCCCCCAAGATTCACCAATAATTAAAGGTGACAAATTTAGTAAAGAGCAAAGTCCAAGAAATGAAATCGAAAGACATCAAATGGATCAGCGTCCTTATGCTGCTGCAATAGGGAGTCCTATGTATGCACAAACATGCACTAGACCTGATATAAGTTTTGCAAGTGGCATATTTAGTAGATATCAAAGTGACCCAAGAATGACGCATTGGGTAGGAGTTAAGAAAGTCTTGCGATATCATGGTGACACTAGGAATTACAGGCTCTCATACAGAAAGTCCGATCAATTAAAAGTAATCGGTTATTCAGACTCAGATTTCGCTGGATGCCTCGATACAAGAAAGTCGACTTCATGATACATTTTTCTGTTAGCTGGTGGGGTAGTATCATGGAGAAGTGCAAAACATACCCTAGTGACTCCATCCACATTTGATGCCGAATATGTGGCATGTTTTGAAGCAACGGGTCATGCATTATGGATACGAGATTTTATCACTGGTTTACGAATTATGAATAATGATGTAGCAAGAAGATTTGCTCATAATGACAAAGTTTCCAGTAAATCAAAGTTTTTGGAAGTTAAGTACTTTGTATTAAACGAAACGGTACGAGATCGATTGGTGTCTATTGTTGGGGCTTCAACGAGCCAAATGATAGCGGATCCATTAACGAAGGCGTTGACACCAAAGGCTTATAGAGAGTGTAAGGTCCGCGACCTTACTGGGTCAGTTGGGCCAGATAGTAGGCCCGTTGACCCATTTATTTTGTATTTATTATAATTAATTGTAGGTAGGTTTAAATCATGTGCGAGTTTCTTTTAGCATTAGAATAGTGTCTGCAAAGTTTCGTGTAATTTCGAGTTCGTTTGATCATAACAGGGGGGTAGATTGCAATTTAGGGAAAATTGAGTATTTTTTTAGAAAATTCCAATCACCGTGATTTTGGATTTGTTGAAAGGTCTCGTCACGCTGATCATTTTTGTCTTCTGTCTCGTCGCGATCCGACAATCAGAAACCCTTCGAGTGATCCATTCTTTCACCGAACCTACTTAAGGGTAAACTTGTCATTTTTCCTCCATTCTTCTCTTAAACAGGGATTAACCCTAATCGTATCCCAAATCTCTGCAATGAGAGTCACAACAGCCCTTCTTCTTCCTCTTCATTTTCTCAAGCCTAGAACTTTTGGAAGATACCTTCTCGAATTTCCGAACCGCACATCTTCTTCCACGCAATCTCCTCTTTCCATTAATCCTAATTTGGTAAGATTTCCCTCACCCTCGTCTTTCAATAATTTTCTCTTTTTGTTAGATTTAGTTTTGATCTCGATCTTTTCCTCTCTTTCCTTCTCCTTTGCGATTTAGGTTGCGTTTAGTTGGATTAGATTCGTGGGTTTCGTGGTAGAAGGCTTCTCCTCGAGTTTTCCCCCAATTTCATCTTCTTCTTGGTTGAGGCAAATAAATATGCAATTTACAATTTAACATTGATTCTTGTTTATTTGATTGATGTTGATCATATGATAAAATACCGTAATGCCAAGTGGTTTGGTTTTGATTCGAAGCATAACATGCTAGATTAGGTTTTTGATTGTGTCAATTGATAATTGGGAATTCCTAGACGTTTTAATTGATTAGAATGGATGTAAATGGACGGAATGGATCGTTGGGAGAGCACGATGGCTCAATTTCGTGCAGGTACAACCATTGGAAGGGTTTGGAATGGTTTGGAATGGATTGGAGATGTTTCGGGATGGAAGAACCTCGAAATTGGGGTTTCTGCGCGCGAACGTTCCTGTGAACGTTCAAATGTTTTGGGACGCGCAGAAGAATGACTTGGATTGAACATTCGAACGTTGAAGCCTGTGGGAGTTTTGGCGTGGGGGTGAAGCAGAGTTCGAACGTTCATCCTGAATGTTCGAACGTTCATCCTGAATGTTCGAACGTTCATCCTGAATGTTCGAACGTGAGCATGTTCGGATGTTTGGCGTGAGAGTATTGAACGTTCGAACGTTCATTCCGAATGTTCCAACGTTCGAGACTTCGGACACTGGGGAGACCGAGCGTTGAACGTTCAAACGCCCCTCTCAGATGTTTGAACATTCAAGGTTGCTGGTGTGTTGGCCTGGAGCGCGAGAGTTCGAACTCTCCCTCCAAGAGTTCGAACTCTCAGAATTTGATTGATGTTTGGGCAAGTTTTAAAGGCTATATCTTTTGGACCATTCGTCGGATTTTCGCGAACCGTATACCGTTGGAAAGCTCATTGAATGTAGAATCCAATAGTACATGTTTCGCGACAATCGAAGATCTAGAAATTCGGAAATGATGGAGATTAATAATTCAGATCATGTTTTGTTGGAAACAAGACTGTTAACCTAGGTTTGGGGACTTAGATGTTGGAAACCCTTAACCTACTTCATGTGACAATTAATAGAATTGAATCAAAGCATGTGACTTGGTATGCTTTGATAGGTGTCTAGGTATTCGTGTACTAAAATATGGGTAACCGAATGCGTATGGAACTGAATCAGCAGATGCTTGACATTATTGTACACCAAGGGATTCTAGAAGCATCGTTGATCCAATTCCACACGTACTCCGTTAAAACATGTTGAATACATGGATGACACCACTTGCCTAGGATTGGGTTGTAACATCTTCCTTGACTTGTTAAATTGTATCCGTTGTAATTACTCCCTGTGCACTCTTTAAGCATAATACACTTAACTAACTATGAAACTTAAATCCTTGTAGAATTAGGACTTGGACCTGACTTAGAGTGTAACTTAGGACCCTATGTCAGGTTTTGATAAACATGACTGGCTATTTATAAGAGATTATCAGGTGTGATGGATTTTTCTTGTATTGTCTTGAAATGGATAATCTCTATGACCTTGTTTTGCTTGTTAAACTAGCCAGATGTGCTTGTCTTGGTTCTCCTCATGTTAGCACTACCTTGTTGTTGTTTGCATGTCATGGCCAACTGCAGTTTGGAGGTTTTTTATGGGCCGGTTACTCGGACATCGGGGTGGGCAGTCGGCTTGAACAACATCCATAGCGTTGAATAATTGGGAGCAGGCTTGGACCGTGCTACTATTCCCAGGACCAGGAGCTTGGATCCCCCTGGAGCCGGACTTTGGTATCAGTAGTACGGATTGGGATTGTTACTAGTACCCCGGGAGGTGGCTTGGACATCTTCAGAGTCTCCCTCTTGATTCTTGCATTGCATTGTTGGTATAGCAGTGATTGTTAGTATTGCTAGGATTCTTGTTATTGGTTCTGATGGTTATTTGTTCATTCTTTATACCTAGCTTCGATTCCTTGTATTCTTTTGATTATTATACTTGTCACTACTCTTACATTTGATGCATGTTATGTTTTTATTGTACTTTGCTTATCTATTGCTCAACATGTCGTTGACTATGTTCCTTGATGTGCAGACACCCCAGGTGAGTACTTCTATGAGGAGCAGGCAAGTGAGGAGATCCCAGAGGATCTCCAACCAGCAGAGGAGGAGCGAGAGTGGCGTGCCGATGACGTAGAGTATCGTCATCGTATCTGACACGAGAGTGACACATTGGGGACATACTCTGGATTTTTATTTATTCTTTTATTGTTTCATCGTTGGACCGTTATTCGATTGACTTCAGTTTATTTTATGACCTTAGTTATTAGGATGGCCACTGTAATTAACCTTTGTTTAGCTTTAATTGTTCTTTGCAACTTTAAATTAATAAATGAGAATTGTATTCATTGTTTTGATATATGAATTATGCCTCGAATTGTATGATTCCGCACAGTGTTATATTCTTGAGGTTTGAAATACATTATCCTCACAGCGGACTTACGATCCTTGGGCCTAAAAGGGGCAAAATTTTTAATTAGCCCTAAATTGCACTCCCCGTATCCGGTTTATTTCCTAATCGGGTTCGGGGGACGTGATAGAGAGCATGTTAGATATATGGGCCTTATTGATTTGCCTTATATTGAGGACATCATTATAGTAATGATTTCGTAATTCTTATTTTGTCAAATATTTACATGTATTAAGGTGAATAAAATAAGAATATTAAAGAAAATGGCATTATCGTACCCAATTAAATAGGACGGCCATTGAAAATATCCTATTGTACCCTTATCAAGGACTTGGTTAGGTTGGGGTGCTAGTGGAGTAGTTATAGAAGGGAGCATATCATTAAAGACATGTAACCGCTATGGTTCAGATTGGTAAACCAATTTAGTTACAGTATTAAGGCTCAGCATAAGAGACACGTTGGCAATTATTTTCAAAATTGATGCGCATCGGTTAAAGTCGTTTTATCGTTTTTCAAAGTACTATTTGAAAATAAATTTCCTTAAATTAAAATTTTGGATTTTGTTTCCATGGTCATATGGGCTAAGTGGGAGAATGTTGGATTAAATAGGTGTGGCCCACATGACCACAAGCCCATTAAGGATTTTTAATCATACCCACTTGTCTGCACATTTATGAGACCTAGTTATTTTTTAGCTCACTTGCCAACAAACCAATAATGGGCTGAGATTAAAGGGTTAAGTGATAATTGGGGGTTAATTGTTCCTTGATGGGTAGGAATCTCCTATAAAAGGACCCTTGGGTAACTCCTTTGGTTACTAGTTTTCTTGGCCTCCATCAATAAGCAAGAAAGAATAGCAAAGGCAAAGGAATTGTAAATCCCACCTGAGTTTCAAGTTTCTATCATTGGAAGGAGCTTTTGTTACCTTAAAGAAAAGCTATAGAGTCAGGTAAGTTTCTACCCATTCTTGGATTTTTCATGTTTACTTTACTGTGTTATTTGGATTATACCCAAGGAGATCCTCCTGTGGATTGAGAGATCTTAAGCTAACAGGCTAAGCTCGAACAAGGTTTCCAAGAGTTGAAACTCGCAAGAAAGGATGCTCGAAAGGAAGCAAGAAGAGCGGCTAGGGGAGGGTCAAAGTAGAAGCAGATTGATGAAGGAAATGGTGAAGAAAAACAAGATGGTAAGCAGTATGAGCAAGAGCCCTCAACTTCCTAGTCGCTATACTCATCCATTTCCTTGATCATATTTTTCTGTTAGCTAGAGATTTTGGTTACTTCTTAAAGGGGAAAGCTGGCTTGTCAGTTCTGATAGTTTTCTAGTTATCCCTTTTAATTTTATGTTCCTCGAGGAGGATATGTTGTGGGGTTGGGCCTCAAATTATTTATCATGTGGTTCCACCGGTTGATAATCGGGGTTTGAAGATCAAAGCCATTTTTATTGACTGCCTGTTTTGTCATGTTGAATGTGTATCTCTTTTCCATCTATTATCCAGCCATCAATTGAAGGGTTATGATTGTCCAATTAATGCTAACCTGGCAGTCATGGTTTACCTATTAGGATTATTCTCCTTGGTTGCTACTGATAATGGATCTTTCTTCAGAATATTGTGGTTGGATGATCCCTAATGCTCGGTTTCATAATTCCTGGTTTAATTTTGACCACTGGTTGTGTCACGTCCCCCAAAATAAGAGTTGGGGAAAATGTGAAAAATACATCAAATTCAAATTTCACGTGTTTAATACAACATTAGCTTCCAAAAGTGGACCTACATAAAATCTCAATCCGTGGTGAGTCAAAATAAATTTCATTAAATACAGCGGAAGCTTGATTCAATTGGTATTCAATGTTCATAAATGAGACCCAACACAAAATCAGATAAAACAATAATAGTTGAAATTGCAAAATAAATTAAATAATTTCTAAAAGAGGTCTCAACACTAAAAGAAAGTTCATTTAAAATATTCTAAGATGATGTTCTCTCTTATGCTGACTCAGACTGCTCCAAAGCCATTTCCGGCATCCCACTCGGGTTCATCAGTTGGCTCAAACGTTTAAAACACTTGATTCTCCTCCGTCTCTTGGGTAAAGTAGGGCTCGGTACCTATGCACCAAATATTACAAAGTAAATAGCAAGAACACAATCCTAATTCAAAATTTAACACGATAATGAGAAGAATAAAGACAAGTGAGATCAAAATAAAACAATGACAATGATAATAACGAGAATGAACGTATGACATAAAACCAAATAGCACAAATGAGCAATATAGAATCACACAGTGACAAGTGTCTCCGTTGTGGGTGGTCATCCCTAAATAAATCGGGAAAGCCCGTCCATAACGTCGGTGGTCATAAACCGATCAGAATATCAAGATAACATGTCCATGGTTCAAAGCGGGTTATAAGTGATTTGGTTACATCGGTGATCAACCGTCCAACCGTCCATATATCGATCTGCAATCATCCATAAATGACCCACATAAACACATAAATATATATTCATAATATACCTGATCAATAATGCTCCAACACAAGAATCCTAAGTCAAATAAAGTGCTGGCCGTTCCACATTTCATATCATATTCAAATAGTCATTCATGTATGCAAATCCGAAGGTCAAAGAGTAATCACAAGCCAATCTTAAGGTCAAACATAAGGTCTCATACCCAATAATCATAAGAATCTCTAATAGATAAAAGATCAACGCATCCCTTCTCCATCAATGGTGGATAAATCCAATTAAGGGTTTTCCATTAGAGATGGGTTAAACTCGAATCCACTAGGATTTGCCCGAGGTTATACGAAGCACTAAACCCCATGTTAGTAAGATACCGTGTGCTTAGACGATATTTACTCGGTCCAAATACCCGAATAATAAGGTATAAAAATATAATTTTAACACATTAAAAATCAAAAATATCATTCAAAAATTAATTTGTAAATAATAATTGTGAATAACAACCTTAGTTTATAATTTTAGAGAACCTGAGGACCCTATCTAAAACGTTTTCCACCTTCAAAATAAGTCAAATGGTCTAATTTGAGTTTATAACACCACCAGGGCCTTTTTCCTAATTTCCAGAAACTAAAGGGGAAAGGTGCACAATTTAACAGAACTTAAAAGTCAATTCTGTAACATGGGTGAAGGCTACATTTTTCCCATGCACTCTCAAACCACCAAATTCCACCCTCCATTCATCTCATCCATTCTGTACTACACATGGGAGTGACATGGGATGACATCATCGTCATCTCCATTCTCTTCTTCTTGTCACAGAACACAGAACGAGTTCTGTAATGTGCTTAACGTCAACATGTGCACTTCGGTTAGTGACCCACTTATCAAAAGCCCACGATCAGCCCGCATTATCACGGATCGCCCAAGGCTATATGGCCGGATGCGCGGACTAGATTTGTGATCAAATCACCCAGTGGACCCCACCACTGCCTAACATCCAAAATAAAACCCCTTTGATGATTGACGCCCCAAACTGTGTAAACCCTTAGATGAGGGGCCAGATGGGACCCAATCCCCACGAGTCTACTTCCATCAGGTTCGCCCCTAGGTCCCCTATCAGATGCGAGGACCCAATCTGCAAGCGGTAGCCCACCCAAGTCCCATGGTCAAAATCACGGAATAGATGATCTGTATCATGATTTCGTTTTAGTTCAAGTTGACACAGGTTCTGCAACAGTAACGCATTAACAAAATAAACCAAATCACCCCCAATCTCCGATCTCACCATAAAGCAAAATAGCATCACAATATTATCACAAGAAAATGGTATCAAAGGATCTACATGCATTGACATGCCAATCAAGGAGAAAACAAGTATTAAATTTATAAATCATGATTAGGTACTTGCCTTAATTCGAAGTTGAAGAAAAATGCACAATTCTTAACCAATACCCAAACTGAGATTCCCACAGCGCTCAAGAATAATCTATTCATCGATCTGACAAATAATACGGGAAAGAAATGTTCAAATGAGCAGATCTATGGTACTCCTATCCAAATCTACCATTAGAAAGAAAAAGGAGATAACCCAAGAATATAGTTCTACTCCTAATGGTTTGAGGAGAGGGTTACCTAAAATAAGAAAGTTGAGCAAAGAATGATGGTATCCTCTGATCTTAATTCTAATGGCTGGATCCTAAAGCTACAATGGCTTGGGAAGTTGAAAGAGAAAGAAGACGAAGAATAACCAGGAGGAGTTGCAGAGAGATAAGTGGGGAGGGATAAGTCGTGCGGTTGTTTAAAACAGGGATTATGTTAAGAGAGGATATTCTCTGGGCTTAAGTCATTGGGTCAAACTACGGATCAGGTCTTCTACCCATTAAACCACCTTACTGATCCACGCATCTAATCTAACGTGTGCCCCACTTAATCCTACCTACTTAAATAACTAAAATACATTTAATTAAAATAATAGTAATATTCTAATTAAAATATAATAAAATATTCTAAGTGGGACCGGGATCTTACAAGTTGTATTCCTTCTCAGATAATAATTTGCCATCAACTGATTAGATTTCCCATTCACATTCTTTTCCAGAATCTACAACAGGGCAGAACTACAATGCAGCGACTGGTATAGTGCGGCACCCTTCTTAAGCGTATGCTGGGGCCCACATTTTGCAAAATCCAAAAGGAATTGCATACTTCAACACCCTATTTAGTGATGAACATATAATTATTACTCAAATCAGTGGATTGATACCATTGAATGGATTGTAACTGTAGCTTGTGAAGAACCTGCTTGGCTTTTTATCTTGTTTCCTGATAGAAATGGAGTCCCTCATGTGTGATCAATTTTGGCGGTCGGCTGACTGAAATTAATTTTGAAAATCTAGATACAATGAAAGCAACGGATGTTAGATCTAGTAACCTGTTTGGATTTTGCAAAAATGTGGGCCCGGCCATAAGATTAGGAAGGGCACTGCACCACTTCATTGTACTTCTGCCCTCTACAACATCCTTACCATCAGAAGGGATTGCTGTTTGCATGTCAAATGTCTCTGAGAGTTATACTGCAACTCATAATGTCTTTATCATACTGCTTATTAGAGCTGCAGATGGACGGTTATTTGGTGAAAGGCCAATGCCGTTTTGTTTGTCGTTGGTTAGGTGATCTTCTGATCTTACATTTATCCATGACCAAGGCTGATGGTGCCAGTGGTTCAGATTGTTCAGTGCTTCTTTTTTTTTAGTCTATGTGCTCCATGGAGCGGTTGTCTTCAAATTGTGTGACCCATTGTTGATGACAATTAGGTTAGAAATATATTAGTTGGGCAATCCTCACTCCTCGGTGGCCTTCACATTGACAGTTGAAACTGAAAATGGATAATGGCCTGTTTCAATGAGGCCAGGCCAAATTAGATGACTTAAGATTGTGATTTGAGGAGCCTGATTGGAAATGGATTTCATATTCTATACTGGAGTTAAAGAAGATGACATAATATTGACTTGGAGACGAATGAAATTATAGTCCGGATCCTATGTGTCTTTGACCTGGAGAGACTAAGAGTAAAAAGGAGGGAACACGACAGAGGGACCCACCTATTAAAAATTCCAGACCATCAAAGTAGAAACCCAGTGTATGGGATATACTCTAATAAGAGGTGGTGCCACTGTAAAATTTATCGTTTAATAAAAAAAAAAGTGATATATTATTATTACTTTTTAATCAAATGGTCAATCTTACAATGCGGCTATTTATTGGGGTTAAGTTGGGGATATCCCATAACTAGGACAAACTTATTTTGATAGACGCAGATTTTTAATAAGTGGACCCCACTCAAGGAGTTTCACTCCTTTTAACTCAGGATTTCTCTTAGTCAAAAGCATAAGTGGGAGTTTGAGTAGAGATGTTGCAGAGATGAGGCAGGGAGTGCTGAGCTCGGGTTTGATTGCAGAAAGTTTGTGGAGATCAATGGGCTGTGTAGAGTTAGATGGCTGTGCTCGGGTCAGTACAGGGGAAAGTGTGGTTTGGTTCAGTGGATTGGGTGATGGCCGCGTGTGATTTGGAGTGTTTGGTTGGCTGGCTTGATGGCTAGGACCATGGTTACAGAGGGTGTGGTTTGGATCTAGCTAGGGATTGGCTTAAGGTGAGGGTGATGGTGGGTTGATGTGGGCCGGCCACTTGGTTTGGCCTCCTTAGTGGTGATGATGGGGTTAAACAGTAAACTAAACTAGGGAGAGAACATAACAAAAGAAACTAAAATGAACAATAATTATAACAAATCATACTGGAAAACAAAGAAAAGAGGAAAATAAAATCATTAAACAAAAATGGAAAGAAGGAAAAAGGAGGTGAGAGTGTCCCTGTCTACCTGAGATAGAAGGGGAGTTTGTGAGTTAGAGAGAGAACGTGGGGGGCGGGGGGGTTGTTTGTGAGGGAGAAACTATATATATATATATATATATATGGGGACATTCATGTGCATCTATCCCTCACCATAGGGTGAGGGCACTTTCCCTTAGAGTGAGGGCGCTTTCCCTTTTTGCGCATGAATCTCCCTTTTGTACTTCACCCTATGTACTTGAAATCCTCATTTTGTACTTGAAAATTCTCATTTATGGAATCATCCCCTCACCCTATGATAAGGGATAGATACACTTGAATATTTCTTATATATATATATATATATAGAGAGAGAGAGAGCCCTTGTATTGGCCACAATTAAATAATGAGGAGGGAATTGGCCACAATTAAGTAATGAGGAGGGAGGATAGAATTGGATCTGGAGACTCAAGATGAGGGAGAATTTTCAAAAAGGAGATGCTATCTCCTTTTAACTCAAAATTTCAAAATGATCTAATCTCCACGTTCAAAAGGCATCTTAAAAATTCAAATTTCTTTCGTCCAATCATGGGTCTCACTAATGACATAATAATGATATGATAATTATCAAGATAATCTAAATCTCACTTAATGAAAATTTAAAAAAAAAAAGATAAAATGGATGGGGTCCACACGTGATCATATCCACGTTCAAAGTTAATTAAATCCAGAATTTTGGGATCGGGTCTTTACATGCCTATACACTTACAGTTTGTGATGGGCAATAGGATCAAATTACATCAACCGCCTTCTATGTTTTTGTAGTCCTGCAAGCCCCTAATTAGTAATTTGAACCTTTCAATATTTTTTTATTGAACTAATAAACCCCAAATGTTTAGTTTCATTAAATCCTCATACATTTTGAAAAATATATGAAAAGCACTTCAAAAAACACAACAACCATAGGTGTTCGCTATTGTCCCCAAATCCTGATCTAAACTATTTAATATTCTCATATAAATGACAAACCTCAAGACAAGAAGTTTTATATTTTAGATCCTCAAATTTTGAGAAACATGTAAAAAAAAATCCCGTAGTATTAATGTGAACGTAATGCTAGCAAACAAACACTGTTAGATGTTTCATTTACGAGAAATTTGTATATGTAAATATTATATATGTAAATCTTATCTTCACATCCCATGTTTAAAAGACAAACGACCCCAAGTATTCTTAAACCAACACAGGATTTTAGATAGCTAGTCCATCTAAAATGTACCTGACGATTTTGACAGTCTAAATTAACTAGTTCATGGGCCACATTTATGTTGGACACAACTTCTACACATCTCTACTTAAAAGGAATACTGCCATAATGGACTCCACGTAATCAAACATGTATGAGCGAGTATTTAAAAGGAAGACTGTCAACCACGATGTCACAATACTGAACCACATGGAACTAAAAGCATAATGGAAACACCCAAAATGAGAAATGTAGTACCTGTGTGAGTCACAACTCGCTGCTGATGTTGCGGTTTAGCAGAAATCCGAAGGCCCCTGGCCTAAATTTGAGGAGATGGTCGCGGATTCCTTCCTGTTATATTAGGACAGTTGGGGACGCTCAGATTTGGACATTTAAATTGATGGTAGTGTTCCAAGCGAGGCAAGCCCAATGTGTGAAGACGAATTATCCTTTTTAACTTTGGTAATTCGGATAGTTTGAGAGAGCGTAAGCTTTGTAATGGTCCCTCAGTTTTGGAATTTTTGGCTGATGCGTCACCTTCTGTACTTCTTTCATCCTGCAAGTCACCTTTGGTCCTTTCTTCTTTTTTGCCACGGAACTCACCTATTCTGCTTTCTTTCCTGGTTTTTGAGTCGCCTTGGGTACTGCTTTTTTCAATCTCACCTTCTATGATCTCCTCTAATTCAGCACAATTACGTACATCAAGGTACTCTAGGGCCCCTAAATCTGCAACCATTTCAGACGAGAAGAGACTTTTTAGCGCATCACAACGTTGAACTACAATTTTTCTCAGCTTTTTGAGGCATACCTTTGACACTTGCTCAAATAGCTTCTTCAACTTCGGTAACATATAGAGATTCAGATGCTCAATATTTTCCATTGCATTTTCTCCAACATGTCTACAATCTACAATGCACTCCAATTCCCGACACGAGCGGAAGAAAAGTATTTTTAAGCCCTCCAAGCCCTTTAAATCACCCACTAACTGAGAAACAAGTTCTCCATGTACTTCATGCAACCCCAAGCCTTCTGTGCGTGCTGCAATCACCTTAAGCCCATGAGGATAATGTTTGCCACCCTCTATTTGCATCTGCCTTGCACAAGGTAAATCCACATTTAAAGGAAATTGGCCGATATTAATTTTGAATCTTTCCAATTTTGACCATGGCCAATGGGGCACATGTTCTTCCACACAATTAATGTTATGGATGTATATCTCGAGAGAAATTAAGTCTTTCAATTTCGCTACCTCGCCATAAGTGGCGTTAGTTGCAGCTTCTGGCTCACTTTGTTTAGCCCACATTACTTTTGTCATCATCAAGCGCATATCTACCAGGCTAGATAACCCACATATAATATTGGGTGGAATTATTAACCCTGCATCAATATATGACAGATCTAACCTCTTTAGTTTATGCAAGTTTTGCATTTCACAAGGCAAGGTGATCATGCTAGAGTATGACAGATCTAGAATCACAAGCTCTTTTAGCTGCCCTAAAAATTTCAGTTCTCGTAATGATCCACAGTTTTTCAAGATGAGTGCACGTAACATGGGCAATGAAGATGGGGAAATCATTAACGATTCAATGTTAGTTGCAGACAGATCAAGAATCTTTAGTCTTGGCATGAGTTCGAAGAAGCTAGGAGAGACATAGGTGATAGGATTCTTCCTCAGAAACAGCGAGACAAGATTGCGACAATTGGGCCCAGAAGAAAGTTTTTTGATGTCATTGCTCATCAACGAAATTCTCTCAATATCTTCTGTCTCTTCAAGGGGTGGCTCTTTTAAGCCCTTGCCTGCTTTAACCAAGAATTTTGATTTTGGGCCTCCTTCATGGGAAGGTAAAGATGTGATCCATACTGCGAAGCTGCGAATTACATGATGCATCTTAACATTATTATGATGTTTAGTCCCTCCCTCCAAGAGGCATTTATCCTTGAGGCTGTCAACAATTCCATGCCCTATATTTGACGCCTCCACCAAATTATGGGCCTTATCAATAAATCCTTCTATTGTCCAAATATTAACTAGATCATTAACACATATTTCATCACCATTTTCTTCTTTTGGAAATATTTCATCACCTTTTTCTTGTTTTGGAAATAATGAACAATATAAAAAACACATCTTTACCTTGTGATCTTTCAACTCATCATAACTCGGCTTCAAACGTTCAAACACTTCAGTCTCCATGCCTCTAATCTCATGTGCTGCCGACGCTTTCAATAACGTTAACGTGTTTTCCCATAGCTCTTTCTGGGTCTTTTCTCGCATTGCCCTTGCAACTGTTATGATTGCCAAAGGCATACCACCACACTCCTCCACAATGTTGGCAGCAATGTCTTGAATATGTGGCTCCCCGTCTGCCTCCCCAACATTGGCATCAAACAATTCCCGTGCTTCCTGTTTGGTGAGAGTCTGCATTCTTATCTTTGCATCAGCCGACATATCCCGGCAGACGTCGAAAAGTCGCGTAGTTATGGCAATTTTGGGTCCATTGTCTTTGTACGCTGGAATTCCAATATTTCCCAAGTCAATCTTTTGCCAAAGATCATCAATGATTAGCACGTACCTACTGTTGCTCCAGATTTCAGATAATTTCTCGGACTTCATATTGTAGGTTACATGTTGATTGGCCATGTATATGCCCAAAATTTTCATAATTTCCATTTGAAATCTTTCATGGTTGAAGTTTTTGGACGCAGTCACCCGAATCACCTTGAATTTTTTGGTAACTTTGAGCTCTTTTTCAATGGCGTTCATGAGATGGGTCTTCCCTATCCCTCCCATTCCATACACGCATATGGTGCTTTTGCGCTCGTCGTCCAAGTGGCCCAAAACCTCATTCATAGTTTTTATAAATGAGGCCTGAGTGGTAGCTGGACGAATGGCGGACGCCTCCTTCTTCCTTGGTATAGAAGAAAACAACTCTTTCGGTAAGGCCCTGCCTTTTTCACTATGGACTCTGACATCTTTGAGCTTCTTAGCTATCCTCCTTCCCAGTTTGTAGCGAGACAAAAGGGTCAAGGTCCGCCTTTGGTCGAATTCTGTTTTAATGGAGTCGATTTCGTCTATCATGTTTTGGGCCTGCCTGAGCCAGACATTGACTTCCTCCTTGAGCTTCTTATCTTCTCCTGGTGGATGCTCGGCTTCTGATTTTAAGTCACTGCACTTGCCCTCTATCATTTCAGCATCCAAACTGAGAGCGTCTACATTTTCATGGAGATTTCTCAAGTAAGTTGTTTGGTTGGAGATACAAGTAATGAGATTTGGAATGACCTGAATGATGCTAGCAATAATTTCCATGATGGATGGATGAATGGGCAGATCAATGAGATGTGTGTGGATGGAGAAAAAAAGCAAATAGCAGAGAAAAGAAATAGTTGTGTGTAGATTGTATAACAAATCCTTTCCTTCGAGGATGAGGAAAGGACGAGAGAGCAAATGTGCCATCTCGTCCTTTGCATAACAAAAAAGAGGAAACACATTCAAATGCTTGTGGGCCAACTGGCCCCACCAGGTAACAGCAGAGGTCAAGAAAGGTTTTGAAGCGGTTGAAGTAGGAAAAAAGCAGACAGGGAGAACAGAAACATTTGAGGGGAATGTCTCTTCTGGCAGTACGGTGCAGCACCCTTCTTGAATGCATGGTGGGGTGCACATTTTCAAATTTCAAGCTGATTACGGGCCTTTAACACCCATTGTATTTATTTATATTAAAAAAAATATGTCCGTGCTTATTAAAATTTATTAAAAAAAATTTATAATCAGTTTCTTTAAAATTAAATACAAAAGGTTTTAGTCTGAGAGAGAGGAAAAAACAAAAAAAAAGTTCATAAGAATTTAATACCTTATACCATATAATTTAAAAAAAAAAAAAACACAAGCCCATGAGAATTGAAGATTAATGATCAAGAAAACACAAAAAAAAAAAAAAAAAAAAAAAACAAACAAACAATATAAACTATGAATAAAATCCAATGAAATTTGAAATAAACATATAAATAAAATATAGAAATGAAAATACATAATCAACTCAATAATATAAGCAATTTAAAAGAATCAAACACTCATGAGGAAACAAAACTAAAAAATGGAGCACAAAAGGGCAAAGACAAAATAACCCACAAATTCATGAAAAAACATCATAAAAAAAAACTAAAAACCCATCACAACTGAGAAATTATAATAAATACAAAATAAAATGAAATGAATTTTATTAAAAAGGCTATAAAAATATATATAAATGAATATCCATAAACAATACAATCATAAAAGAAATTTAGAAGAACCAAATCAACTTATGATAATCTAATACTCAAAAATGAAAATCTGAAGCCACAAAAGAAATAAGAAAAACCCATAAAAAGATTTCACAAAGAGAACTTAAAGAACCCAATGAAAGTAAAATAAATAATTAACTCATAATGGTAAACATTAAAAAAATAAAAAAAATACAATATAAAAATCAGAATTCATAGAAAATCCCGTGATAAAAAGTGATTTAAAAGAAAAAAAATCCAAGGAAAACCTAATACCCAAAAGTTGAAACAAAAAAAGGAAAAAAAAGAAACTCACAATCTATGAAAACCATACAAATACAAACCATAAAAATATTGCAAATCTATAGAAATTTTAAAATGATGATTCTTTTGTATAAATCATATTAAAATGACATAATTAGAATTACTCAAATAAAATATGATGAATTCAAAAGTAAATGAATTAACAAAGGTTTACCTCTCAAATTGAAATTTTTAATAATTGCGCCAATTGGCTCAAGATGCTCGCATTTTAAAATAGGTTGAACGCTAATCTAAACTAAACATGCAAATGAGACATGAGATGATACTAAAAAGAGGCATAGAGAAACAAGAAATTATTGAAGTTGCTCTAAGAAAATACAATGAACTTAAAAGTAAATGAATGGAAAAAATGAAAGTTCTCTTGTTAACATAGAGAAATAGAATTATATTGGAGAAAGTAGAAAATGATGATAATAAAAATGAGCTTAATTCTTTATTTAGATGGACCAGTATTATTGGAAATTCTTTTTACCATTAGTTCCGCATTCTTAAAAAAAAGTATACAATCAAAATCAATAGATAAAAAGTAAACCAGACAACCTAGAACCGAGAGCAAATTAAATAAAAAAAACTAAGGATTAAATAAACCAGACAACCCAGAAATCGGTGTTTCACATTTTTAAAAAAAAGAAAAAAAATTATATAATCAGAACAAACAAAAATACTTGAAGTTTCTTAAATTAATAGCACTTAGAAACTGAGACCCATTAACACTCAAATGCTATTGCCTTGATAGAAATAGGATGATATTGGGAGTTTCTTAATAGACAAAAGGCATGATGGAGAATTCAAATCACCAAAAGAAAATTGGAAAACCCCAGTATTTTGTATTTTTTTTATTAGAGAATCAATTTGACAATGGAAATAACCTAGAATGAGGTAAAAATTTGAGGTATCCCATAAATAGCAAGGATGTTTATCTTAATGGTTGTGATTTTTAATAGATGGGGTCTATCGTAGTGTTCTACTCCATTTAAATCACGATTTATAAAAGTTAAAGCCACACATACAAAAAAGAAAAAAACCAGACTCCACCCTTTCTCCCTCAGCAAGCGTGCATGGTAGCACATCAGTTACATGGAAAGTTTTCCGCCCCCTCTTTAGCTCCACGCTGTTGTCGCGAGTTTTTCTTTTTTCAATAATATTGTCATTTTCTTATTCATTATGAAACTTATTATTTTTGTTGATCAATTCCATATATCATATATTAATTTGCGTTTAGTTTTATTGTAAAATGGTTGTCATAGAAAATTAATGACTATATAGGAAATCATCTAAAATAGTTATTTCAAAAGTTTGATTATCTTCTGCTTAAAGTACAATGCATAAGTATGAAAATAATAACAACAGTATTTATAGGGGGTCAATATTCTAAAAATATAGTTATTTTTATGAATATCTCGTAGATAAATTCAAATTCCCAGTCAATATTCAAAATAGGAGCCGGGTCCCTTTCTTATTAACTAATTTTAAGTTTTTGTTGATAACTATTAACAAAAAGATGCTCTGTAGTGTAGTAGTAGAGTCGCTCCTTTGAAATCCATATTGTCTTAAGTTCGAGTCTCAGCACATATCATGACTAATTTTTATCATGTCATTAAAAATACACGAGTCAGATTGGGTCCAAAAAGTGTGCTTTATCTATGGACCGACCTAATTTACCCCAACCTGACCCGTTTGCTATGGGCAAACTAAATTAAATTGGTAAATTGGATAAGTCAAAAACAATTTGAGCGAATTGGAATTGATTTCAATTTGAAACCACTTCGCTTCATATATAATAATAGAAAGAAAGTTCATTGTATTTAATGTATTTTAATCTTCAAAGTTAGCTTCAGTGGGACAACTGTTGGATTGGTCACACGTGAGGGACTCCCTCCATTTCTATCCCAAGCAAGAGAACAGAAGGAAAAAGCAAGAGTCCCTCATTTCTATCCCAAGCAAGAGAACAAAAACAGCAAGTTTGTCATGTGTTCCAGATACAGTCAATCTAACAGATGCCATCTTACATATTTTAGTGAGAATTTATACACTGATCACTATATAGGGTGTTAGGGCGGATAATCAACTTGGACTTTAAAAAGGTAGGCCCCACCATCACCATGCATTTGCCCGTGCCTCTTCTTTAGTAAATCCTTGTGCCTTCAAGGACGAGGAAAGGACAAGAGAGCATATGTGCCGTCTCTTGCCTTTCTTTTGCTTCAGAAAAAAAGATTGATACACATTCAAATGTCTGCAGGCAAACTGCCCCACCAGGCAACATCTAAGGTCAAGAAAGGCTTTGAAGCAAATGAATCAAGATAAAAAGCAGATTGAGAGAATAGAAATTGTGTGTAACGTCTCTTCTTTAGCAAATCCTTGCCTTCAAGGGTGAGCAAAGGAGACGAGCGAGCATATGTGCCATCTCTTGCCTTTCTTTTGCTTAAAAAGAATTAGTGTTTTTATTGTTTTCTCATGTCTAGGGTCCACAACATATGTGCCATCTCTTGCCTTTATTATTATTATTATTTGTGACCTAGGGTTGCCCTCGCCAAGACTCTTATGAGGCCCATCAAATTCTTTAAACATGCAATTTTATTCTGTCTTCCCACTTTGGGTTTTTCATATAATATGGGCATGGCCCAATTTTTACCAATATAATTCCTCCTCACTCACCAACCCTTGGATTAGCGCTAATCCTAATTTCACCCTGCCTCCATTCTCATTCATCAAGTGGTCCCACTTTTTTAGAGAAATGTGAGGGCGCACCTATATATACGGATATTTTCAAGACCACACATTTACCTTTTCCTTGGGTATTATGGTGCATACCTTCCAGTGGGGCCCACCTGGTCACCAATCAAATGGACCACATGTACACACACGTCTTGATAGTCACTAATCCCATTTCTTTTACACCTTGGATCAACATTCAAAGGACTTTTTTTTTTTTTTTTAATACTTGTGGGCCATGGATGAAGGGGCTGAGATGATTTGATGGGCCTCATATTTTATATAGCCGCAGGGCCAAGTGGGCACCACAATGAGCTGTGCAACATAAGAGTTGCACGGGTGAACAGCCCTCACGCACACACTGGTGATCTAGTGTGCAAGGTGCGCATGCCTAGTGGGGCCCACACCCATCTGAGCTGTGAGGACTCATCCCTAGAAATACCTAGTGGGACCCAATTTGACCAAGTCAACCCTAGATTATCCTATTTAATAGGTGACTAGCATGAATAGTTGGTAATTCCCATTAATTTAGCTTAGATTATAAGATTAAAACCCTTGTGAGATTAATAATGGTTTCCTAGAATTTATTTACTACTTAGAATCCTTAATTATAATATTAGCCATAGATAAGTTTTCCATAGAGAGTTGTACAATTTATCTTAGGATGACCCAACTACCTATGGCCTAGCCCATTAACCCATTTATTATATGAGAGTACTCTAATCCTCTTAACCACAGATTTTCCTCCTTTTTGAAAATCTCAATATCTTAAATGACCTTAGCCTCCTTTATTGTCAACCAAGTAAACATGGGCACCTTTGTCATTATAAATAGCATACCTTTATTGCCCTTAGGCTCCTTTATTTACAACCACTCATTTGATGATACTTTAGTAATTAAATGTTAGTACCTAAACTACCCCAGACCTTATCACTTATTTATATTAGCAACTAAGGACCCTTTAGTCATTCTGTTTTAACCTTCCCTAAATGCCTTCATCCTTATCATAAACTCACATTAACAAGAGAAGGCATTTTAGACTATAACCCAACCCAATTCCTATAAAAGAAACCCCCCCCTCATCCATTCTTCTCATTTCATTACAATTTTCCTCCCATCTCTCTCTTTCTCTAAATTAGATATTAGGGTATCTCTCTCTCTAGATCTTAGCCCTCCAATTACTAGAAGCAAGAGCCTCATCTACATCTAGCCAAGCTAATTGAAGAGTTTTCTTCCTAAATAGGCAAGTAAATATGTTTAGATTCTTTAATTAAATTGATTAATATGCTTAGATTGATAATTATTGTATTTTATGGATGTTTAGCATGATTTCTGTTTATGGATGGTTGATTGGATGACATGATGTGTGGGATTGTTGTTCTAAACCTTTCTTATGTGTTTTTGCCATTGATGGATGGGAATCCCCCATTTAGAAGATCAATGGCCCATTTGTGATGAGATCATGATGTGGGAGGTGTGTATGAAGTTTGGAGATGATCAGTGTAGATCTAGGTTGGATTTGATGGAGTTTTCATTGAAAATGAAAATGGCAGAATTCTGAATATAAGGGATTCCGTGTGTACCCGGTTGACCTGGTCACCCAGGATGCCGATCGGGCACACAGGAGGGCTCCCTCACAACTAAAAGCAGAAAACCACACTCAGGGTATAGACCCAGTGTACCCGGTCAACCGGCCAAGAGGCCCGGTCGACCAACCACACTGTATTCTTCCCCACCTGCCAGATGTTTGTGAAAATGCCCGCAGTGTACCCGGTCGACCAAATGACCATGATGTCAACCGGGAACACTGCAGACTATGCTCTATGACTCTCAGTTAGCTGTCCATTTCCAAAGAATACCAGGTCGACCCGTGGACCCATGATGTCGACCCGGTACACTGTAAACAGTGATTTCCTAGATTTAGTTCCCTTCTATAATCTGATCATGTGTGGGCCCCATTGACCTTTCATTTGGACTATTTGGGATACACTAGACACGAGTCAAAGGCCGGGCTTAACCCTGACCCGTGTAGCCACCTAAGTAGGGTCTAGGGTTGTAAACGAAACCTGATTCAATGGTTATGGAAGTCTTATGATGCTAAATACCTACAGGAGCACCAAGGATACCTAATAAGCATCTAGGACTCCGTGATCACTGTCTTAGGTGAAGTGGAGCCTTAGACCTGAATGGAGGGGCAGCGATCATCTATGGATTTGTGACATATGGTATTTATATTGATGAAACGGACACTGAAGCTAGTTGGTAGGTCCGAACCTTAGATATTGGCCTTGAGAGATACTATAATCAAGCATTGCACTTAGGCTCTGATCCATGATCACGGTCTGTATTGGATAAGATGTCAGGACATGGCACTTGAAGTCCTGACCTGTAATATTGGGAACTTAACGGTAGATATTAATGGACGGACTGTATAATTAGATAATGTTAATTAAGCGTATTGAGAAGCGAAGTTTACAAGGGTATGCATTATTAACTAGTGAAAATCGTAAGGATGGATTACATATACCTGAACTCCATGCCTCCTGCCCTTGACTAATATCGTCTCATATTAATTACGATAAGGCTATCCAGTTCGGAGTACCCCCACCTAGTGGTATGTAGGATTTGTAGATGTACAATTGGTCTGCCGAGGGTTATGATGCCGACATCGACATTGATATTGAGATATTGTTGGTTGACATAGTAGGTACCGGTGTGGGAGAGGTACTGAGACCGCCGGCGCTCGGACCGGGTGTGGATGGACGATGATGTTAATCTAGCACGTAAGACTAATGACTGGGACTTGGTTGTAGCTATGGATGAGTGATTGATGTTGATCTAGCACGTAAGCCCAATGGCTGGGACTTGGCTGTGGCTATGGATATTGATGGACTCTTATACGCTCATATTCGATGAGACAACAGCGATGGGTGGCTATGACCCCCATGGTTGATGTCCATCGACAGTTGTCGAGACGACGATGATGGGTTGGATCTGACCTCCCACGTCCTTTGTACTTCAAATGTGGATATACCTTGTATGTTCTTATGGATGTATATTGGATGTATTAATATTATGTATTCAGGATGCCGTTGCTTAGTGTCTTTGACTGTCGAAGTTGACACGGTTGGATCTAGATACGACGATTGTGGACATGGTAGGGTTACTTCCTCCGGTTACTTCTGTTACTGGTGACACAGATGTATTTGCATGGTTTATACGATATATTGATGATGATGTCTTCTCTTGTCTATATGATATATTGTATTTAACATCTATTATATTATTATCTCGATTACCGTTCATGCACTACACTCCACACTGTTTATGTTGTACTCTGATATCCTATATTATTATTGAGGTACTAATCACGCAGGTACAGGTAGGAATATGGTCTCCTTCCCTATCTGTTAATATAATGTATTGCCATCTAAACATGCCTATTTGCCTAGCTCATCGAGCCTGACCCAATCCTTAGTGTTTTCAGGTATATTCTCTTCCGCTTTCTTTGATTGGTAGAATTGCTTGGCGACTGATCCGTTGCCGCAGGGTTCAGAGAATGGTGCAGTTGGTGCATCGAGAGGCATCTATCAGATAGATCTCTATTCTTTCATTTTCTTGTAGTTGGCCGTGTTGGCGTAGGATTGAATAGTTAGCTTAATTATGGAAAATACCTTGTAATCCTTTAAAGTGAAATAAAATTTTAGGACTATGTCCATCTACCTGCTCATATGAGATTCGAACTTGATTATATTACTAGATTTTCCGCATCTCTTGGGTACTTTCTCGTAGCGCTCCGAGATTCGAGGCGCCCGGATTTTGGGGCGTTACATGAGCTGCCCACACATAGGAACTCCCATGACAACCATCAATCATGTGGGTTTGTACCGATCCAAATAGACTAGAAAATATTGGTGGCATAGTTTAAATTATCGGCCGATACGTCTTTGTATCCGCCCATACCGGTACGATAATTTGATGTGTATCGGGCTCAGTGTCACCCTATTAAAAAAATTTTAAATATTAGATATATTTTATCGATCAATATCTCAAATTATTGGTCTTAATCGATACATCGGCCGATATTTTCGGAGAACATTTAAAGTTTTTTTTAATTTTTTTTATTCATTTCTCCTATTCTACTTCTTTCTTCCTTCTTCCAAATACATTAGATGTTGCCCTTCTTTTTCCTTAGTTCCTATTTCACTTCCAAGCCATACAAAATACTTATTTGTTGTCGATTTAGTCTTGAAGAATCATATACAATTCAATCGAGGTTAGTATTTTGTATTTTCTTGAAATTCTTTTATAAAATTATGTAGATATAGCTTAAAAATGATGATTGCATGCTTTCTTTGTTGTAGGTACCTTTCATTATCATTTTGAGGCTATATCTACTATTTGAGTTGTTAAAAATTAGGATTTTTGTTGAAATCTTGTAACTCTTTGTAAAATAGTTACTCAAATTTGTCATCACATTTACCACAAAAATCCCCTTAAATAGGGTAACCACGGTTAAGGACCTTAAACTTTTATAATGACGGCCAAGGACCTCCAGCCCAAATCATCTCTTTTTTTTCCCGTTGTGCCCTTTTTGTGTTGATGTCAATATAAACAGTTCCCTATTCTATTATGAGTAATATTTATTGACATCAACAAAACATTCGTCGACATCAACATAAAATTGTATTGACATCAACAAAAATGCACAGTTATTACAATCAGTGACCTTGTGAATTTGTTGACTTCAATAGAAGATTCGTCGACATCAACATAAAATTGTGTTGACGTCAATAAAAATGCCCAGTTAACAGCATGAATAACCCCGTGAATTTGTATACGTCTATAGAAGATTCGTCAACATCAGCATAAAATTGTGTTGACGTCAAAAAAAACGCCCAGTTAGCATCAACAAAAATTAAGTTTTCTGTTGTTTAAGGTTCTATTGACATCGAGCAATCTCTCTATCACTGTGATTGAGAAAAAAGGGCTAGGACGTTGATCTCCTTTCTCTCTTTCTTCTATTCTACTGTTGTTGATGATTTGGGGGTGAAAAACGTTTTTTAGGGTTATGTTGACATCAACTAACCAAGGGCAAAAACGGAATAAAATATTGAATTTTGGGCTAGAGGTCCTTGGCCGTCATTATAAAAATTTAGGGTCCTCAATTGTAATTACCCTATTTAATGGGATTTTTAAAGTAAATGTCCCTTTTAAGTAAATGATAAATGTCTAATTGCTTTGTGCTCTATCATGTTATCATTATAAAATATGCTATCTTGATAATCACAACTTGAGGATTGAGTGATGAGTGCAAACTTTATTTTCTTAAATTTCACACTAGTAGATAACTCATAAGTAAGAGTTATGGTTGCATTTTTTAAAATTTTATGATATTCTAACTTATTTTGGTATATATATCTAAATCATCTTAATTGTAAATAAAATTTATACAATTTCAAATAAGACTGTGATAGAGGATGTTATGACTTTTGGAGACCGATAATTTGATCTATAGTTATTACTAATGGAAAAAAATATTATTTTTTAGTATTTTATAATATTCTAGATTCTTTTGGATATTTCTTTCTAGTTTTTCTGGACTAAAAATTTTCGCGCCGTGTCGGACCATGAACCACGACCGACGATACGGTATCGGTTTTTTGGGCTAGTGCCAATACCACAAGTTTAAACAATGGTGGAAATGACTGATATGTTAGCAATAGTATGCGATACGATTTTGAAACCACTCTGCAGTAAAATATTCTGCCATTAAGGACCGATATCGGTCTGTATCACTATCAGCTGGTTTTTTCAACCATGACCCTAACCCTTTTGTGCCTCTAATTTGCTTTCTTTGTTAAAAAAAAAAAAAAAAAACCTTCTAATTGGAATAGAAGTAGTGCTTGGACGTCCCCTCCTTAATCGGATTGGTCTACTTTGTTGGGCACAAAATTCTTGGGTCCTAAGTGTGGAACTTCTATGATCCTGGATCTTGGTCCACCCGAGGGTCAATCCATCATGGTTAGGGCTCAATGTATTTCCCAATGTGCCCAGTTGAGTTCAGAGATATTTTTACCCAGTTTAGGATGCTTTATATTTAATTTTTTTTTTTTTTTGGTTAACATGGGAACCCGCCGACCCCCCTTCGGTTGATCATTGGTAAACCCACGGATACATAGAACCATACACTAGCCCTATGTTTGATCGGGGCCAGATTTAAATGGATTAAAATGACCAACCAATTTGATCCAAATAAATCAAATATTGGTCTAAAACTTGATCCAAGAATTTTAGATCCTGCACCCTCCGGCATGATTTAAAATCGCGGTATCAGTCGCGGTATCGGCCGACCTCAAAAACCGACACAATATTGGTATCGGCCGTAGTTTTTGGTCCGTCACGGTGTGAATTTTTTTTCTACCTAAAATTTTTTGAAGAAATATCCAAAAAAATGCCACAATATTGAAAAATGCTAGAAAAAATGTTAGAAAACAGTTAATTTTTTTATTAGTACACACTTAAGACAAAAGTATCGGTCCCCTTAAGTCAGAACACCTTGAGTTGTTGTTTAATCTTTAACTATGCAATAAATCAAGTTTTAATGTTTAATTTTTGTGCCCATCCTTATAATTTGTAAATTCATTATTGTAGTATTTAAAATCGAAACTACTAAAAATAACTATGATCTCTTATATTAGCTTTGTAATAATTAAACTTCTTTTAAATCTGAGTTAGGCCCACAATTGATTGGGTCATGCTACATGATTATAATCATTAATTAGCCATATCCGATCATATATTACATCAAGGTCTAGCCACCTTAAGCACTTCACCAGGGCTAAGCCCATTGTTGGATTGCCGCCACATTTGAATTTGTATTTATATTTTACAAACATATTTTTATAAGTGATCAATAAGTATAAGTTAGTGGGCCTAACCCTTACTTGAGTAAACTTACCCAGTTAGATATGGCACATTTATTGCAAACGGGTCAGAACAAAAAGAGGGGCTATTTTTGTGGTTAAGATCTTTTATTAGTGGGCCCTATTTGAATGGAGTTCCAGTTAAGGGTTAAAAAAAAGCTTCATACTCAGGGCTCAAATTGATGGGAGTTTTGTAGGCTCCTAGCTGAAATAAACATAATAAAAATCCAAACCGCTTAATATAAATGGTCAAATCCTGAATGGGCTCCTAGCTGAATTTCATCATCAAGATCCGATCAATCCAACCATAGGCCCATCTCATATTAGAGTCAGATTTTGTGAGGACCCATAGAAGAGAGGGGCATGCATAAGAACAAAAGTAAATGCCAATCAACTAGTAGCTCAGTTGGTGAGGCGCCTCCCTTCTACATGAACAACTAGTGATCAATCCCTCAAAATACATGAAGAATTAATATAACAACATTTCCTCTCTTTTAACTATATAAAAAAGATGAACGGTTTAGATCATAAATTGGCGGCACATAAAAAGTCTAGAAAATTAGATCTCTTGGAGATTTTCACAAATTTATCAAAATCCATAAAAAAAAAAAAAAAAGACAAGAAATTTGATCTCATAGCCATCCTTGGCTATATAAAGAAGATGAATGATTCGGATCGCGAATTAGGTGGTTTGAAGCAGTTTAGTATTCTATGGACCTCAAGGAAGGAAAAAGCACAAAGTGAATCGCTGTTCACGAACTGTACCAAGCTGTTGAATCAAGTGTTGTGAAACCGTTTAGCAGGGGCAGGGGTGAAAACGAAGCTGCGAAAATGGACTGATTGACACCATTTTCACATCAAGATTTACACATGTAAATTATTTATGTATGCAAACAAATGATCCCTTATAAATAATAATGCACCATAGTGGGACCCACCTGTTAAAAGCTAAACCCCGGGATGAACGCCCTCTTTCTATATAGATGAGTCAACTTTCACTTCAATATGCCTTAAGGCCTACCATGAGATTGATCATTCATAACATACATAAATAAATTATTAAACAAATTATGCATTTAAACGTAACCAATTTGATGGTGTACCTATCTTAAATCAAAGTGAAGATTTGCCAAATCCCATGTTAGGGCATTTTAAAGTTTTTATTGGTGGAACCCACTATGGGAGCTCCAAGTTTATCATCAAAGGATGGCTTTTAAAATATCCTTTTCTTTTGGGCTCCTCTTCTTGAGTTAGATCCTCTAAGGTTGTGACTAAAAAAATAAAAGATGGGTGAGGATCCTCGGCCAAAGCCATAGAGGATCTACAGTTCAAGGTAGGACCCCAACTCCAAAGTAATATGACTCGCGGCAGAGATTGCCCCACCAATAAAAGTGAATTTTGAGATCCACCTATCTCAAACCAGTTAAAAAACAAAAAAAACAATAATAATAATAATAATAATAAACAAAAAACAAAAAAAAAAAGAAGAAGAAGAAAAACAGGGGGTTATTGTTAGTGACCCATTGAAAGTCATTAAGTGGACAGTAAACAAAGTTTCTAAATTGCTACCGTGCATCTATTGATCTTTGATTAAATAGTTGATAACATATGTTGGACTTGGCCCCTTTTTTTTTTAAGATTGTTGGATTCCAACATACCATATCTAACAGGTCAGCAAATTTTATAAGGCCAACCCTGATAGGATCTAAGATTATTAAAACAAGTCTACACTATCAACCCTAGATTTTAACAATTTTACTAAGTGCAATTGTTGTAGTAGTTTAGCCCAAATGTTGACAATGGAGAAATCATTGTCAGATCCGGTTAAATGAGAATTAACAAGAGGGTTTGTGTGTGCAGGGGCTTGGATAAAATATAGATGGACCGTAATACCAATTAGACTTAAGGGCCTGTTCAGATGGGCAAAAAATAGAGTAAAGTGAAGTTAAATGAGTCCTACTAGTCTAAAAAAATCAGGAGTTAAAATAAATCTAACTGGACTGAACGTCCTGCCAATTCTAAACCATCAAGACACATTTTCATTGCCTCATCCCTTCTAATTGATGTGAATGAGCATCTGAGCAGGCCCAACAAAGAGGGAGCACAAATCATGTATCAGCTTGAGTTTGATTTGTGTTTATGCCTTTCAGATCTAGAATTGTGACAATTGTACTGTGATGTTCCATATAACAATCACATCCTTAATTGTGCTGTAATATAGGATCCGAACCATCTATATCAGAGATCAGGATTAAGACCCTCTTTTGTAACTTCAAATCCTTTCATTTAAATCACAACCCAATAAACTAATGAGCCAAAGAATCCAACAAAAACCTACTGGTCATCAATTTATCCATGTAAAGGGAGAGAACAGCCACTTCAAGGAAAAATCACTCTCTAAATAAGATAATCAATCTGTTACAAGAGTCAATTACATGATTACGTTCATTGGATCAGGATCATGATCCAATACCCAATGGGTCTCACAACTGTAGACCCAACTATAAACCAAGACAAAAATAGGGCCCCTGATCCAATTTGTACCGTTCTGACAGTCATTTAAATAAGCCCCTTAATATATTTGGCTCATTACATCGTATTGAACTAATTGGCCCATGCCTAACTGCACATAGAATTTTCAAACACATTCTGGCATTTAGATTGTTCATGTATGGACTAGAATATTGGACCCATCAATTGAGTACAAAATCAGGGTCCATGGTGATCTTTTTGGAATTGGATCATTTGGGTGATCAAGTAAATCAAGTGCACACGTCGAACTTTATTTAAATGGAGGGTCAACTGGTCAAGAGTTTAGAGAAGCTCCAAATTTTTAGGCATAATATCATTTTGGAGTAAAAGGCATGCAATCATATCTTATCAAAGGATGAACTTTTTGACGGTAACATCTACTTTGATCATTCACAGTTAGCCCCTACAATGCATGGCCATTTCCAAGGAAGTCCTGGAAAACCCCAAAAGGAATTAGATCAAAGAGTACTCAATTCACTGTAGACCTCGTCATCATCGTCATCAAAGGCCAAATTATGTTGGGATCTACTATAGAATTATGTTTCCCCATTTGAACATTTCCTGAGCCGAATCTTCGGATATGAGATGATTTTATATTACTCTTTCGAATGGTAAATAAAAAAAAGAATTAGCTAATTACCCTCTCTACTTAAAAACCAAAAAAAAAAAAAGCTTGTGATGACTACATAATCTGAAAGTCTGGCCATCCACGCTTGGGTTATCTGAATGTTCCTGATGGACCCATGATCAATGTCATGTATGGACCATGGCCCACTAGTGGTCTGATATAAGGATCTATTGTTCAAAAATATAAAGATTGCCCCTTGAAAATCTCAAGGGCCATAAAATACTCATAACCCAAGGCATTCTCCACACCTTAAAATAGTATGTCTCATGTATAGCAGGTGTATGTGTCTCATGTCTCTTTCTCTCCAATGTGAACAGAAAAATACCCTTTGTATCTCCCCATTTGTGAATCACAGTATCCGTTGTATAAACAGAATCTCCCTAACAATACCCTGCATGAATATATATTTCAATGGACCCACCAAATCCACAAAAAAAACATTTGATCCCAACATGTATGTATGATCTCATTACATATATGTTTATTAAAATAGAAATCAATCCTGTATACACAAAGTCACAAACTAGAGACTGCTAATCTAGGCAAGTCACTTAACTCTATAAATACTCCTGCAATTCTCCCAACATTATCAACACAAGCTATTTTAAGTGACCAATGGCTTCTCTTCAACAAGCAATGGGTGAAACCTATGTGCCCACTGAGCTCCTGATTGCTCACATTGCCAAAATTCATGCAAGCATCAGTAGTCTTGAGTCCCTGAGGCCTTCCAAGCCTGTCAACAGCCTCTTCACTCAGCTTGTAAAGCTATGCACTCTTCCGTCATCCGTTGATGTCCGGTGCTTGCCGGTCGACTTGCAATGCATGCGCGAGAGCCTCATTAACCTCTGCGGGCAGGCCGAGGGCCTCCTAGAGCTTGAATTCTCCACTCATCTCACCAAACTCCCACACCCCATGAGCCATCTCAACCTCTTCCCCTACTACAACAACTATGTCAAGCTGGCTAGCATGGAGCACCAAATCCTCTATGACAGTGGAATGGTGGAGCCGAAGAGGGTCGCCTTTGTGGGATCTGGTCCCATGCCTCTAACATCTATTATCATGGCCACCCATCACATGAAAACAACCCGATTCGTCAACTTCGACATTGATGAGTCGGCGAACACATTGGCCCGCCAGCTCATCAAGGAGGAGGATGATTTGGAGAAGAGGATGGAGTTCAAGACATGTGATATTATGGATGTTAGAGAGGAGCTTGGGTCATTTGACTGTATTTTTCTAGCAGCTCTGGTGGGGATGAGCAAGGAAGATAAGGTGAGGATATTGGGCCACATAAGGAAGTGCATGAAGGGTGGGGGGACTTTGTTGGTGAGGAGTGCAAATGGGGCCAGGGCATTTCTCTACCCCATTGTTGAAGAGGATGATTTGCATGGATTTGAGGTTCTCTCCATCTTCCATCCCGCTAATGATGTAATCAATTCAGTTGTTTTGGTGCGCAAACCTATCTAATAAACAGGAGCTTAGGAGCTTCAATGTGTTTGTCCCTCTGCAGGCTGAAGTCCTAACAAGTGCTAGAGCCTAGAGGT
Organism: Persea americana; assembly: GCA_029852735.1. Taxonomy (NCBI): domain Eukaryota; kingdom Viridiplantae; phylum Streptophyta; class Magnoliopsida; order Laurales; family Lauraceae; genus Persea; species Persea americana. The sequence goes on from CM056812.1 coordinate 6,186,226, forward strand.
AGTATATATGTAGTGTTTTCTCTGTGGAGGGTGGGGTATATTTACTAGTTTCTTTATCTCTATGTTTGCTTATTGAAGTGTTTCGGGGAATGGATTTGTGCTGGGGCGTTACTAAATGATTCAGCATCTACTGAAATCTTCAATTTGACTTTGCAAAGTTTCTCCCTTTAGCTTTCTTTCTTTTAATTTCAAGACTTTGCTTTTATCAGACATTTAATAGACATGATCATCCACAAAATGAAAACAAATTAAATCACAAATGAGCAAGAGAGCATTCAGTCTCATTCCCTGGATAGACGAAAATGGAAAATAAGAATTCATGTATCAAACTCCAACATAGTTGGGATTAGGCTTTGATGACGATGGTGATGATTTAATATGTGACCAATGTGAAGGTAGGCTAATTCTGAAATTTTGGCTGAGGAAGGAAAAAGCAAGATTTTGAGTGATTTTGCCCCCCTCTGACTGATTCAAATACAGCTGGTCCAGATTTTGTTTCCATTACCTTCTTAACTTGTATAAATGTGAGAATAATTAAAAGAGAAATGACTAGGTGTATCTACAACTTGATTTTTGTGATGTATCAATGTGGAGATTTTTATATAAACCATTCTCCCCTCTATTAAAAATGGAAAAGAAAAGAAAGCTGAACAGAGCCTTGATAAGTTGACTAAGCCTTGATACAAATAAACTGAAAGTCTACACCAACTTCTGACTTGGTCATGAATGGATCAAGTGTTTTCTTCAAGCCACTCAAAATTTGACTTCACTTAAATTTTTAAATTTTTACATGTAAGCATATGTGCTTGGAATGTGTGCTATCTGCTCCCATCAATCATATTATTTTTCAGAAGACTTCACCAATTCGAAACATCTACTGTGAATCATTCGATGGTACCCCATCCACAGCAAGACTAGGGCCCAGTTTACTTCATGAAAGTGAATTTCTAAATATTCTAGAAAGTGCATTCATAATTGAAGAAACAGGTGTGAAAACCCATACATCTTAGGAAGGTAAAGGTCCAATTAACGTCTCCATGTTTTCAATGGGGTGCTCAATCATACGGTGGGCCACACTCTCATTGAACTGAAATCTTTGGATATATCCATGGAGGGCATGGAATTCATCTTGAGCGGTCTAGATTACTTTTATGTAGGGCCCACGATGGAGTTGGGGGACACTGGTGATCACTGGAAAATCCTATAGCAGTCCAGACCGTATATGCAGTATATTCAACCTGAAGAAGAAAGAGGGTCTTAATAGAGATTTTCAACCTTCACTAATATTGTCCCTCTTTTCAGAGTGGGTCCCCCTTCTCCAGGAAAAAAACAAAAGAAGTGTGGGCCATATGGCCTGCATGCCAACACCAAAGGACTATCCACATTGGGTCCCTTACAGCTAGAACCGCATTCCACCCATAGAACTGGACCCATCTAATTTGGACCATCCTAATTAAGAACTATCTACTTCTAACTACAAATCATGAGGACCAGCTCAGGGGGCCTGGCCCCCTATCACTCTGGGGAGGGAGCCCACTGGTGAGGGGAGTAAACTTCGGGTGAGGTGGGGTAACCCATATCTGGTGAGGTAACACTATCTCGGGTGAGGAAAGTTACCTACCAAGATTTGAGCCCTGAACTTCAACGGGCAGGGAAGAACTGCCACCTCTTACCACTAGGGGTAAGAGGCCCAGAACGGCATACTTCTATCATCTTCACAAGGGGGCGGACCCATGTAGTGCCTACCTGGGGCGCTGCCCCATCCATTTTTACTAGAGCTCTGTGCATGTGGTGATAGCCCTGCAAAGCATTGTATAGACTTTACTCAGTACAAGCTTGATTGGATTCATTGCAGTCAGTTTTCACTGGCTTCCTAATCCTGCCTGAATCTGAGTTGTCATCAATTAAATGATTTAAACCAACATACAAAAAAGGAATGTGTAGTACTAGTAAGTACAAAGTAAAATTTACAGAACACAAGAATCAGGGAGGATCTCAAATCAAAATGTTTTTCTTCTTAATTGAAGAAACCTACAAGCATTCTTCATAGGTAGGTTCCTTATTACAATATCACCCAGAGACACAGAGAGAGAAAGCAACACACTTAAGAAAAATGCACTGCAACAACTAACAAGATCGAGAGGAACCAAGATAAAAATAAAAATAAAAACACAAGATAGAGATTGAGAGATCTAATCTAATATTGGAGTGAAATAGGGAGCTCATTTCTGGGGGTCTTCTTCATTCAATCCATCTTTTTCATGCTCTAAACCTGAGACCCCAAGAAGTCACACACACACACTTCTCCCTCATTATATACGGCTCTGAAAAACAAAACATAAAAAAAAAAAAGGGTTAGATTGAGAATAGCGATCAATGGGTGAAATCCCAATATCTTCTGTCATTTCAAGGGATTTGGAGTCTTCGTAGTTTATCCAAGGGAGCTTGCTTTCGGCGTTCGTTTCGGGCCACGTCTTTCCATTTGTGGCAAACAAAACAAAGGTCGCTTGGATTTGAGTGATGGGGGAGGACTGAGTGATGATGACATTTGAGCTCCATTTTCAATGTACCGAGTCCTAGTAAGACGAATCTGATCGCTTGGATTTTTGTGTCTGGAGGATCCACAGACAAACAATGTTCCCTATATGGAGGAGTAGGATGTCCCCTCAATTGAATCATCTGATTTGTTGTCTTGGAACGGATGGTCCAACCATCGAAGATGAATCATTTTATTTTATTTTATTTTATTTTTATTTTTATTTTTTCTGCATTCAATGATCAATACCAAAGATTTGAGATATGGCCCATTAATTGATGATCTATCAGATCAATGGTCAACCGACCATATTACTTGGGACTTCTACTTGTCATTTGAAACTTCTTTTCTGAGCCCACGACCTCAATTTTGCAACACACAGCACCTTCCAAGCAGTGGAACTGTTAAAGATTAGTGGAAAAGGGATAGGGAAGGGATGGGATTTTGAAAATAATGGCAGTTTTTTTTTTTTTTTTTTTTTTTTCTTATCATTTACCAAGTGACAGCTCGTGTTATGGAAATCCCACAGTGAACATGGGTCTTATTGGTGGGGAATGGGGGATTGTTGGTTAAAACTTCACTGACCAGGAGTCTATACTATAAACCAATGAATCCTAGCCAACCGATCTTAATAGATTAACGGTGAAGAAGTAGTAGTGATGATTCAATTTTATAGTAGTCTGAATGAGAGCCGGAACTTGACCCACGGCAAAAAAAAACTTGGGATGCAACCAAGGGAGGATACCAACTAGATGTGTACTAATTTTTCTTTGCTACGATGTGCATGTGCCACTAAATATGATCCGATTCCTGGGGTCCAAGTAAAGAACGGTTTCTCCACATAGCTCAGATGTGGAGAAAACTATTCAGCAATCCAAATTTAAACTGTGGACACAATTTTTTCACCTTTTCTCCTCGTCCAAACATATCAATCATTGAGAGTTTTACGAGGCAAATGAAAGAAATTAAAGTAAGATGAAGCAAGCATACAAGTCTTACAAGAAAAAAAAAAAAAAAAAAACATGACCAGAAATACAATCAGACAACAACCCTGTTACCATTCAAGCGAAAGTAGTCCGGGAAAATTTCTTGGGGCAGGTCCAGCAACACTCTTCTTTGTACTGATCAAAAAATAAGAGCTGCCCTTGGACTAAAAATTCGCTGCCCTTAGATTAGAGATTCACCCTTGATATTTCCCTTGTACGATATCGCACACATTGTACTGTGCGATATCCTAGGACCGTGCGAAATTACACATATCATTTTGTACGATATCCTAAAGCCGTGCGATATACACTATTATCATATGAACAATTTTGCAGGAATTATGAATTATATAAATCTCAATTGTTGTGGGGCAAATGCCAAGATGTAAAAATAGTCTTACGGTCTTTACCCCAAAATTAAAATAAAATAAAAAATGCATCAAATAGTAACTTCCATAAAGAAAAAAAAGTGCACTTTTTATTCGGACTTTGAAAACTGTGATTGGAATGTATGTTCATCATCACTATCATCAAAGCATTGTTCCAACTACACATGAACTCTGTTTCTCAATCCCAATCTATCCTGAGCCAAATTCTCACGTAAGTTGCATTCCTTCGTATCTTTTACATAGATGTTCATCAAAATCTACTAAATTCATTTTCTGAAATGGGCTTTAGTTCACATTAGACCAAACATCTATGAAAATAATGGAAGATGAAAATGGCTAGTTTCACTGCCACCAGCAAGTTGCTAATGACCCTGGAATAGCTGAAGCAATCAGTTAAAAATATAGTAAAATCCACATAATGTGTAGAATATAGGTGTCAATGTTGAATAGCACAAACCATATCCCATCAATCTGGAGTGGCTAAATAGAACTCGGATTGTTTCACAGGATATTCTACAATCAACATATGCCCCCTACTATTTGACTCCCAACCCTCCTTTATCCAAACTTTTTTTTTTATTTTTTTATGAAATCCTTTATCCAAGCTTGAGATTGGTGCATGGCATTCCAGCTAAATGATAATGTCAAGCATTAAATAACTTCCAAAGCACATGAAATATGTGGAAAAAAGGTTGATTTCATCTCATTACAACATTTTTCCTCTTATGTCCACCAGGAGATTTAGCCACACGGAACAAAAGTCTATGGCAGTTATGTGAGTTCTACCTTTCCACTCAAACACCATCTATAGCCAAGTTCTCCTCAACTCCATGATAAATCACACTTATTGCTTCATTTAAGGTTTTTTACATTCCACTGAGTGACAGGTTGAGCCTCATTTCCAAGTGAGGTTTGCACTTGGAAATGATCAAGTAGGCATCCATGCTTCCATTTACAAATCAAAATTTCAAAATTAGGATGAATATATCACAATAAAATTCTAATATGCACGCTATTTGCACGTTCTTTTTTAAGTAACATGTTTTACAATTAAATATGGGAGGTGCTCCTATGAAAGGCACTCTCACCAACTTGGTGAGAGATGGGTGGGGGCCCTCACTTCCATATCCACTCTTACCAACTTAAATGCAATGACCCCCAACTTATATGTGAGGGCCCCCACCCATTTCTCACCAAGTTGGTGAGAGTGTCTCTCATAGGAGCACCTCCCATTAAATAATGTCCTAAGATGCGCTGACCTTAATAACAACAACAACAACAACAACAACAAAAAAGAGAGAAAGAAGAAAGAAAGAGAAGGATGAACTTTACCTCAATGGAACATGAGAAATGCATGTGGCGTAATATAGCACATCAGTGACTGACTAAAGAGAGTGTTTAGTACACTGAACAGTCCAATTACTAAACCAAAAGTCAACATAGTTATAGGTGTCGGGTAAATCATTAAAACTGACCCCGACTTGCAATTTGTCCATAAAAGCCAAAAGCATGCAAAGGTAAATATTATCTTAATGGATGAAGCACAGGTTGACAAAGATACTTACTGTACAAGGTAAGAATTGTACAAGCAGATCAACAGTGGCATCCAATAGCTTCGGCTGAATCATTTAAAGTGACTGGAATCCAACACCAGAACCTGAAGCGGCAAAAGCATCCAGAAGAATCCCAACAATGATTTGGGTCAAACTCTTCAAGCTATTTGGGTGCCATGTAACTGCCATGCCAGGTCCAGGAAAAAGAGTTGAACTCCAAAACCACAGCATCAACAGGTATTAACCACTAGTCATCAATCTCAACAAGCTGAGCCCGCCTCTCAGCTGCCTTCTTCCTGATAAAGATGCCCCACCTCAGAGCTGCCTTCAGCTTGAGCCATCCCACAACTGCTTTGCCCGATGACCTGCCGCGATCCTCATCAAAGCTATACGTTGGTAATGGGTCTGGCGTGTATGGTGGATATGTATAGCTATCTTCAGTTACATTAACAGGAGCACCGCCCATATTCAAGATGCGGAGAAGATTCTGCATGTCTTCATTCTCAAGCATTTCGTGGCTTCTCATGCGTATCTCTTCCTCTGAGAAGAATACATCATCAGCCCTATTGTCGCGGGGGCGGGACCAGTCATCATACGGGTTGAGATTTGATTGCTGGACAGTACCCATAGACTGGAACCCCAAACCCGACGATTGCGGTAGGCCCAGCGCCAACCCAACCGAGGAGTTATCATTTCTTGTGAACTGAGTTTGCTGCGAGGAGCTCACCAATTGGTTTTGAGGTGCAAACGACGGGCTTTCAAACTGAATTTGGGCATTTGAATGGTGAGATTGAGTTGCATATCTGCTTGATGAGCTTTCATTATACCCTGTACCTCCTGACAGAAACATGAACAATAATCAACACAAAATCTGCTGTAGCTTATTTGTATTTTCAATCAGTGCCATAAAACTTAATTATTGGAAATCTTTATAGGAAGATAATTTTTTTGGATTCTACCAGGATGTATAAAGGAGCATCTCACAGAAAGGGGAAAAAATGGGAATTCTTAAATAAAAAAAATGCTTAAAATGAAAGAAATTAAAGATTATAAAGAAAATCTTACAGAAGACATAATTCAAAATGCCAAACATATGTTGAAAAACTATTGATACTTCTGTAGCGGAAAGAAATGAGAGTTGTAGAAGAACAGGCAGTTCAGGAAATACACATGAAACTAAGAGTGCTGCTACCTACACACTGAAAATCCCTTTGCGCACACACACTTTTTTTTTTTTTTTGAACTTCCTAAACTATCCCTCCCTCTCCTTCCCTCTCCCTGCCAGCCGACCGCCCCCTCCGCCCGACCTCACCGCGACCGACCCCTCTCCCTGCTCGTCACTGGCCGCCCACCCTCTCCCCTTCCTCTCCTTCTCCCTCTCTCTCTCCCTCTCCTCTCTATTTCCCTCTCCCTGCTCGTCGTCGGCGCCGCCATCTCTCTCTCCCTCTCCCTCTCCTCCCTATCTCACGGCCTGCTCGCTGGGATGAGCAGGGTTTAGTAGGGAGAGGGAAAGAGAGGGTTTAGGGTTTAGCAAGGAGAGGGAAAGAGAGGGAGAAGGAGAGGCAAAGAGAGAGAGAAGGAGAGGGAGAGCGTGGGTGGGTGGTGGCGGCCGGCGACGAGCAGGGAGACGGAAATAGAAAGGGAGAAGGAGAGGAAGAGGGAGAGAGAAACGGAGAAGGAGAAAGGGTGGGTCGCAGGCGGCGAGTAGAGGGGGCGGTCGCAGGCGGCGGGTGGCGAGGTCGGGCAGAGGGGGCGGCCGGCCGGCAGGAAGAGGGAAGGAGAGGGAGGGGTAGTTTAGGAATTTAAAAAAAAAAAAAAGAGTGTGTGTGCAAAGTGATTTTCAGTGCGTAGGTAGCAGCACTCTTAAACTAAAAGTAGAAGGAAAATGATATTTGTAAAAAAAAAAAAAAACCCACAAAATAGAGGATACATCATGAAATTCCCTACCAGAATGAGAAATTTTTTAGGGTATGTAGTGGAATCCTGTCAAGTTACTGAGATAAAATAAAAATAGTGGAACCCAGTCAAGTCACTGAGATGAAAAAACCTTGCACCCAAGAACATGCCGACATGGAGCACATGGGCAAGACTCAGCCCTTTCAACTCCAACTAAAGGTGGAGAAATCAGCCTCCATATTTGATGAGCCACACCAAGAAACTTCTGCTAAAAGTCGGTAGGTTTTTGCCAGTTATATCAGAAAAGTGAAAAAAGAAAACTGGACATTTATAGAGACATAACCATGGTATGTCAACCTACATAAAACATAAATTCGTCTCCCTCATAAGGAAAGCATTTTCATCTTTCAAGGACATAGATATGGTGAGGGGCCCTTCTGAAAGAGGGGATCTTGTATATGGGCATAAGATTATTTTGAATCACAGTCGCTCAGCTGAAATAGCAAATTCCTCTAATGGGCTTTTGCTAAAAAACAGAAGAAAAAAACCAGCAACAAACACCCAAATAGCACTCATTTGTACAATTCATGCAGCAAATGACTTCAATATGTTGACTATGAATGCTACAGTAATTGTGATTTCCAGACACCCAAGGAACAATTAGAATAAAAAAATTCAAATGAAAATACGTAATTAGCCCAAGTACATGATTTTTATGCAATAAGAGGGTCCCACACTCCGTGGATTTCTATTTCCACAGGAGGGAGGAATCCTGCATTCATACCCTCCCATAGGAAATCAAAATCCTCTCTACCAAGGAAAATCAGTACATCTTCTTTTCCTTTTCCACAAGGAAAACGTGCCGCACCAAACAACAAAAATAGTTGGCCGTATGGAAAATAAGAACATTTTCCTCTCTATCACAGAATCCTCTCTAGCACAAATGCACCCTAAGTTTCCCGAAACTTGGTAATTCTACACTCCCCGGAATTAGCAACATGGCAGTCTTTAACAATAATAACAATTTCTCACCTACAACAGTCAGACTTGGATCAGCTGAAGGCTGCTCTGGAGGAACTGAGATCTGTAGACGGGGATATGAGACTTGTTGATCCATGGTGGGAACGTAATCCACTGGGCCCATTGGAACTTCAGTTCGGGCACTACTGGCCCTTTTGCTCTGTTTTGGGTTAACAAATGCCCTACCATCATATTCTATGACATGCATCCAGTTATCATAAGCTTTTTTTACCAATGTGTCAACAAAGACCTGCCGAAAACACAAGTATAAACCTTCTCAAATCCTTTCATGTTGTTTTCTTTTCAAAGTTAATATTTTAGATTAAAGTTTTAACTTGAACCTTATGACGAAATACAGTATTTTTAGTAGGGAAGAGTATTAAAAAAAAAAAAAAGAATTCAAGAAAGAAGATTCAATACAGTTGCAGTATCACATGATGAAAACAAGATGCATGGCACCCACCTTCTGACTGTCAGAAAGAGTTTCATCTGGGTAATACTGTCCACCTGTTATAAGGCCGCGCAGCTCATAGATATTGTTAAAGACAACACCAACGGTTCTTGTGTCATCAGGGTAATAAACATAGTGCTTCCCACTCAAGACACAAGTTTTTGCATGCTCTACAAGGACCTCCCACATCTTATTTGACATGCCACTTCCAAGGATCTGCGACCAGGAAAGATGAGACAAGAGAAACAGAAGTGCAAAATATGGAACATTTTACAAAATAATTGGTACTTAGATCTTACAGAACGCAATCTTTGGGAGTCCTTAACCACAAGTCGAAGAAAATCTTCAACTGTGTAAATCCCAGCCTTATTTAACCTCTTGTGGAAAGACCCATCCTTGCCAATCTTTTCCAATCTCCATACGTCGTCATTGAATGAAGGTGGATAGTGTTTTTTGTATACTGTGAAGAATAAAGAAATTAAGAAACAATCAAAAGCAAAAGACATTAGACATTGACAGAATAGATAGCGGTGGGCCAGAGACAGCCCAAGGACTTCAAAGCCCAATTATTATCCAGCATGAAACTCACAACATAGACCAGTCTTATGACATCAATAAAATATAGATACAGGCTAGGGCTAAACTTCAACAAAAAAAAAGGGCCTCTAGAAGCATCAGTCCAACCAATTCACTTAGGGCCTTAAAATAATGCGCAGCCCCAGGCCCAATCCATCGTGAAGATCATGCTCGTGCATTGTTCGTGGCAGGCTAGGCACAGAAACTCAAGAATTAAGCTTGCCCGTTGCCATGCCATTTTGCTAATCCACTACTTGTAAATTCAAAGATATGTTCTAGTGGAACAAGGAAACAATGGTAGACTCAGACAATATGCTCAAAATCATACTATTCAGCACAAGAAAAGGGTGGAATGTTCCATACTTCCATTTATTTTTCTTTCTTTCTCTCTTTTTTCCTTGAATGGTTTCGAACTTCAATTTCCTAGGTAAAAAGAACAGGAAGATTACGAAATACTAGTTGACATGATGCAGGAAACGTACATTCTCCTCTGTGATCTTTGACAGTGAATGCATCAGTTTTAGCCTCACGAATACGAACATCCTCGCATAAGCCTGAGGCAACTTTTAGGCCAAGCCTAAATTTCCTGCTCCGTATCCAGCTTGAATTGTCAGTAAAAGATAGGTCTCCAAGGGTTCCTACACCTTCTTTCAAGGAAACCTGTAAGTCTCCAGTCAGCAGTGGCCGCTTCCCCTCACGTTCTTTCACTACATGGCTTTCAAAGTCTTCTTGGGTCCAGTCGTCATCATCTTCATTGTTAAAGTCACCCTCAAGAACAACAACATCAAGTTTAGCAGATGACTCAGGTCCTGATGTAACAACATGGTCAGTGTTTGTATCAATCAGCACCACATGTATTGCTGCACCATGCTCCCCTTCTACTTTCCCTCCAGTAAAGAGGGGAAGGGATAACCTTGACTTGAAGTGCAACTGCAAGCTTCTTCCATCGGGTCCTTCTATTCGTTTTGGAGAAGACCTGGATTTCTTAAAGCTTAAGAGAAGCATTCTTGAATGCTAGGATTTCAAATAATAATGGATAAATAGACATCATGTACCAGAAGGAAAATGGTGTCAAATGAGTCAGTTGAAAGCGGAGGAAAACCACTCCATCAAAACCTTTTCCTATAATTATACCATGTCTTAAAAAATTATGCACTTAAGATGCTCCCACATTGTCAATACTATCATTTAATTCGCTATATGACAACACCTAGTTCACATATTGATGACTTCACTATCAGAATAACATTGGTGAAGAGACCAATTTGCAGAACTGATCAGCTTTTTATATGGTAATTTTACTTTTTCAGTTATCCCCATATTGGACATAAAAAGCAGATATAAGTAACTCCATGAAGAGATCCATTCTCACCAAATGAAAAGATGAGTGATAATTGACAAATATATATAGGAATGGAACTACTATCTTGAACTGAATTTTTTTTTTTTTGTCCTGAAATCCCTTAATATTTGTTTTTTTCTTAATGGTAACATGACTTGAACCAGATACGCTGTGGTTGAGCCAATGAGCTCCTTCCAACTTTGCCACAAGATCTTGTCAACTCGCTCTCAAACACAGCTTCAACATAATGCCAAATCAAGTTTTGCAGATGTGTACAAGGCATGAGGCGGTGAACGTTCCATAGTCTTATATGCAAACATTATCCTAATAGAGTGTGAATCATTCTTTACAATCCCGTACTTGTATAGTTTTGTTGGTTGTCACATGCTAAACTAGAATCAAAACCAGACACCATTCAAACAGCTAAGCATAACTTAAAATCAGAAGTAAAGGTATCTTTGTATGAGTTCATAAATAGCTAACAATCATTTTTTGAATGAAAATAGTTAATAAACATTGATTCATGAATCAACACAATTTGCTTCCATTGTTCATTTTGACAGAGAACAGGAACATAAAGAGAGTAATATGGCAAATCTACTCAAGGGCAAATAAAATTAAAAAACCATTATTAATTTTTTTCATTCATATCAGAGCAATCCTATACCTCCCAGTCCCACCAATCCTAGCAGGGCCTAACTTTGCCAACGCTCGCTCAACTTCCTCACTAACCTGTATGACAATCAGTGATGATAAGTATCAATGCACCATCAAATAAATAACTTTAAAAAAGCCAAAAATGACATCAAGAAAGCAACTAAATGGATGGCTGCATTCCATGTGCAACAGAAAATGCATACAAAATGAGGTCCGACCTTCCTTCTCAGTTCTCACAAATCAAATATTCATAACTTAAATCATAATTACACACCAATTACCATCAAACACAATAGAAACAAGTAGACATGTAACAATATTTGAATAAGATGATATTTTTATTGGTAATAAAATAGAACACTATATTTTCATTTTCCTTTCTATGCACTTTCAATCTTTGCGCTAATTAGCTCGTTTCTTGAATCACCGTTCCCTTATATCAACACCATATTTTCTTTTCTCGATAACTGGTAAATTGTATTGAAAAGAAAGGGACACACAACCAACAGGGCTACAATACCAAAAAAAAAAGGGAAACCCAAGGTATAATAGAATTATACCCAAAGCAAACAACCAAAAAAACAAAAAAGCCCCAACAAACCAACATAAAAAACCTACAAACCGATATGACCCTTCTTTCGACAAAAATCGGCCACCTCATTAAATGAGCAGAGAATATATCGGAATTCTACCACAGATAAAGACAAATGCTTAATTTCATTGAGAATGTACTAAAGCTTTCAGGGTCCCCCAACCACACCCAAGGCCCAAGAGACTACATCAATCAATCAAGGGTTCTTGGAACAAAGACAAATAGCTTCACAAAGCTTCTAAAATAGCCAAATATATGAACCATAATAACCCAAAACAAATTAAGCTCCACATACAACACACACATTCATAGCTTCAACATGCAACAAAGATGTATCACAAGTACTCAATAGAAAAGAAACGAGATGTCAGCCAGTAAGGCTTCTTGTCTTACCACTCTACGGAGAATTGGCTCTAATGAGGAGCAAAGTTTTTGCAGGCTATCCACTTTGAGAGCCTCCACAATTACACTGCACAATAATTTCTTTTCAATAAAATAGAAGCATATATTGATTAATGATGAAAATAAACAAAACAAGGCATCAAGTTAAAAGGGAAAGGTCACTGATACAGCACAAGTTCTTGCTTTTAATTTTGAAACTCATTAGAACAGCACAAATGATACTTAAGAGCCAACTCAAAAACAAAATAGTTCCAACTCATCAATTTGGCACAATACAGACAAGGAGCTTTGCAAAAACAGTGCAACTGCACAAGCTGCAGTGTGACACTGCTCTTTATAGAAATTAAGAATTCAAAAACAATGGTGATAAGAGGGAGGAAAAAACTTCAATAAAAATCACAATACCAAACTGAAAATGGGAAAAGCCAATCGATGAGAACCAAGAAAAACATAGCATGTAAACTTTGATATCATCATGCCCAGTATTCAATCTTATCATAAAGTAAAGGTTCACCCTTTTTTTTTGGTGCTCAGTAAAGGGTAAGGTGAATTGAACCCACTACCTCAAGGTGGATTTACCAAGGAGTGGTCTAAGAGACTGGGAAATGTCTTAGCATTTATCTTTTAGAGGAAAGCTTAAGGAATTTTGATGCAGCAGCACCGTATATTGGAGACAGACTAGTGGGCCACATGTGAGACCCATTGAAGCATTAGAGATTTTCTTATTTTTAATTGTTTCTAATTTTAGTAAACAGTTGTAATTAGGATTAGGTTTCTAGTTTTAGTAGGATTCTTATTTTATCCTGTTTCCTAGTTTGATTAGGATTGGCCCTTAAGTTTCTTATATATATGGCATTGTAGAGATGATATTTCAGAGATTTTGGAGTTAATACAATTTCCCTAAGTGGGTTTATCATTGGAGCGTGTCTTCATCATGTGATTGTTTATGTGGAAACCCTAATTGTGTTTGTGGCACTTGCGATCCTAACCCTAGGATTGCATCAACTTTGAATCTCGCATGGCATAGTAGTTGATGAGAGTGCTTGGAGAGGTAGCATTCCTGTTTAAGGGGCAAGATGTAACGCAAAATGAATGTCAAAGTCCCTTGGGATTTTTCAAGTAAGAGGCTTGTGTCACATTTTACCATTCACTCATCCACGCACATTCCCTGCAAAACAATTTGGTGTTTAATAGCTTTGCAGACAGTCAAAGGTTTCTGTTGGATGACCTTTTTAGATAAGTAAAATCTTAACCTCCACAATCTCAAATATCAAAAGTTTGTTCTTGTGGTTGATCATTTTGTACTTCGTTATATAAATGCTCACATCATTTAGTGCTCTCTTCTCTATCTGTTTGGTGTTTCATTTCTTTTCCCATTTTCTTTCAGCTCTATTCAATGGCTGGTGCATGTTCCATTTCAAATTAGAGGCCAGATATTTAATCTGGGGGTTGAAGAAGAACCGGGTCACACATGAACTTCGTCTAGGTCTCCAACCTTCACAATCATCAACAAAGGAGTTTCCAGAGGAGAATCCACACAAACAGAAAAGGGTTCTTTAACTCGTTTTTCTTAATGGTGAGGTTCTTCAAAACACACAAGAGAGAATGCATAGATGAGAAATTATATTCAATTGTTGGGACAAGGCTTTGATGATGATTATGGTGTGAAAACGAGAGAGGTTACATCCTAACGTAAACCACTTGGACATATCATACTAGTATTACAACTTCTAAAATGACTCAAACTCATAACTAAGTAACACCTTGCCAATAAATGGATCACATGCAATAACTTCACCGAGTCATGTTAGACTTGCACAGTCTCATGTTTGTTGAATAGGAAACTAAATGACCCATCAAATCTGCATAGTTTAATGCATGAAACATCTGCTCATCTTTAGAAAACACAGCATTTGATTCTTAAGATTCCTAACTTGACAACAGTAAAAGCATAACTAATCTACTTCTATTGACATGTGAATAACAATTCCACCCAACTTATGAATTAAGAATGTGCATGATTCAAACTTCATTCAAACCCATTATGTCGGGTGACTATAGTCTTTGGTGTGCCTCCTGGGTTATCAGAGTGGCACCAGGTCCTGGACTGAACAAATGGTACAAAGAAATTTATGCTGGAAGTAAATAAAAAAAAAAAAAAATTTATGCTGGAAGTAGCCTTGTGAATTTGAAAGGAAATAGATATGCACATTTTAAACGGGTGTATTTTCTAAAGCAAAGGTTACTTCCATGAAAGCCATAGGATTCTTTCTGAAAGAAGAATGAATTTGTTAAAGAAAATCAACATAATCAAACAAACAAATTATACATCATATAGAAGAGTGGTGAAAGAGACACCCCTTCTTGCCAACCTATCAGCCACTACCAGAATGAGAAAACACAAAAAAAAAAAAAAAAAAAAAGGAATCAAAGAGAGAGAGAGAAGCTCAAGGAATACAGTGATTGATAGTGTAAAAGCAGAATTGCTTCAAAGGGGTTTACATGCAAAAGAATTTAGGGATAACTCGGTCTTGGATTTCCAAGCATGAAAAGGATTTTCAACTGGGCTCAGTCATGCGTAGCCATTGAAGGCTTGAAATTAACAAGCATTCTATCAGTACGCCCAGCCCATCTAGAACATGCATATCATAAAAACTGATAAACGAACTTGATGTTGGTTTTTCAGTAATGATTGGTTCAGATATTGACATAAATTTGAAATCATAACTTAAAATGAAAGGTATTTAATAAAGGCTTGTTTGGAGCATATTTAGTCATTCGGCATAAGGCAGAAATATGGAATGAAATACAATAGGGTATAATTTGGATTGAGGGTTGAAAATAAAGTTAACAATTTAGCCATAAAAAGGAGAAACACTGATAACCAGATACAAACGCATTTGGATATAACATGATTTTTCTTTTACTTTTTTTAAAGCAGGATTAAAAACTCAGCAAGTGACTCAAACCTCTTTTGGTGAACAGTATTTACAAATATAAATATGATTTTTAGATTTAAGATAATAGGATTATATATGTCAGGGAATGCGGGTCTCAAAGTTTGTTTTGTAAACAAGGTATATCATATTGTTTTTAAATGAAAAGTTTTTCATTGGAGGGAAGTTATCTCCTCATGATCAGTGGTTTTTCTTTCCTTTTTTTGGCTTTTGTACAGTTTTTTCCTCCCTCTGGGTGGTTACCATTTTCACCAAAAAAAAAAAAATTTCTTAAATTAAGCATATTATGTTTGACTCTATGTCAAGCCTTTTCTTGGAGTTATATGAGAAGTTTTTCTCAAAATAAGCATAAAATATGCATATAATTTGTGTACAGTACAATTTATTAAAAAAAAAAAAAACTCATTGATTAACTGGTATCTTTTAAACGATGCGGCATATGGGTCATTTTTAAAAACCCAGTATGTAAGTACGCATAAAATGCAAATAATATAGGCGAACTCACTGACTATGGTTTGGAACTCTTAATTGTTGAAGCCAATTCACTGAAAGCTACAAGATGTACACAAGGTACCTCCCACCTTCCATGGAGATTAGTTTCGATGGTAAAGTAGATTAAGAAGATGAGTGGTTAAATGGAAGTGTTTTTTGTACATATTAACATAGAATGGAAAGAAGATGCAGTTGTTTTGGCAAAAGGAGTAGCTAGATCTGAGATTTTAATTGGAAACTCTTTTTTGTAATTTTGCCTTGTTTTATAGAGGTGGATGCCTATTACCTTAATAAGCTGCTCCTTGATGATGTGTAGTTTAAATCTTGCATAGAATCATTTCACACTAGTTTTGGAGAAAAACATAGAACACAATCAACGATAGTGATATCCAACAACGACGTTTAGAAACACCAAATAAAAAGCAGGTCAGCCTCACAAGACTATGACAGAGAAGTGTAGCTACCAGGCCTACATATAATCCACCAAATCATTCAAAATCTTGATAAATTAGGAATTTAAATATCCTTGTCAAGCAGTAGCAAAATGCATAAATGCAATGATTATGAATCCAACAGCAAATAACAAATCCGAGAATAAACATTCAATTCAATCAATGATCTAACAATTACAGTATCACTATCATCACTGTAAGAAAAGAAAGGATTCCAATAACTTGAATCAATGGGATGAACATCAATTGTCTCCAAAAGCTAGTTGTAGTAATGATCATTGGAGTTTTTCATCCACTTGATGATTTGGATTTCACAGAAAACACCAAGCCAAGCATCAAAAGCTGAGGAAGTTGATGACTTGATAGTGAGTAGGAATCATTAACTAATCTCCATGGAAGAGGTAAGTATAAAAATCTTGGGCGCTGTCTCAGAAAAGGGGGAAAAAGACTCTTTGTGGTAGACATTATTATGGAACCCGGATTAGGAGCCACATACTTTCATTTCTTTTATTACTTCTTCCATTTTGAGCAATGAGAGGAATCATCCCCTCTCATGGGCTTTTGGTGCGAAAGATTTTCCTCTTGGAAAAAGAAAAAAAAAAATGAACTGAATTTCTTGGTTAGAGAGGATTTCAATTTTGGATGTAAGGGGTAGGAATGCAGGATTCCCGTCTCTCACGGAAATGGAAATCTGTGGAGAGCGGAATCCTCTTATAACACAAACATACCCCAAGGAACAATGGCTAACACCAAGCAAATCAAAAGAGAGGAACACAAAAAATCCAAAGCACATGAAAACACTCATCAAAAGCTTGTACTACTAAAAATTTTATCATTCAAAAACTAACCACATCGCATTTCACTAGAAACAGATAATATATATTCAATACAATTCTTCCAGGTTAACTATTCAAACTCCCCTAAATGCTTTATTTTCACATCAATTGGATTTCTCATGAATTGTGACATTAAAGGTAAGCACTAAAGTTGAAACCTTTGCTTTATTCCACTTCATACTAATTTAAAAGCCAGTTTTTCATCACTTCTCTAACTTCTCATCAAAACAAAGCATATAGAGTACGATATCAGTATATATATATATATATATATATAAAGGGGGCAAATTTAGTGGTCGCCATACTCTAATCAGTAATAAAGCCCTTTGAACACTTTCAGCTGCTACACTGTTCATGAGCACTCATCCACTCCATCAAATCTCACTCAAACAGCTCAATACATCCACAAACACCAAAACATTCGAATCAAATTCAACATAATCACATCAAACTACCAACAAACAGACGAAAAACAAGTAAACCTAGGAACAAACAAACAAACAATCTCAGACGCCTAAAAAAATCATCACCTGGCGAGAGCCGGAACCTTCTGCTTCTTCGGTTCCTGCTGCGGCTCGTCTCCATCGCTCGGATCCAGCGCCCTTTTCTCCCTCGTCATCGTGTTCGATCTCTCCAAGAACCTGCTCGGGCGCTGCATTTCACCGAAACCCTAGAAATTCCCAGATCTGCAACAACAATCACCAAATCAAAACCCTTTTCCTTCTCCAAACCCCGATCAGAACCATAATCAACAAGATTCTGCTACTCAGATCCTGAATCTTCAAATCAAAACCAAAATCAAGATTCTGCGATCCCAAAGAAATTGAGAACAAGAAGAAGAAAATCAAGAGAGAGATGCAAGTTTCTTACTCTTACGGTGTATGTGCTTTCTAGGAGAAGAGCAATCGAGAGAGAGAGAGAGAGGAGAGCAGCCCAAAACGTTAAGGTTTCGCTCTTCTGCTTCTGACGACGCTGCTGCTGCTGGTGATGATGATGATGATGTTGTGAGTAAAGTCGTCGTACATTTATCTCCTGACGGCTTATGCAGTGCGTATGTGTCTGGGAAGCTGGTTGACTGGGGGGTCTTCAATCGAGAGATCTGGGCCGTTGATTTGAGATGAAGTTGCTCGTGGTTGCGTGTCAAAACTTCCTCGAAATGGCCTCTGGTTCCCATGAAATTACCTCTTTCGTTGTGGAACAAGAATTCCTTGTTCGGGCCCACATGGAAATAATCCGGATCGCCCAAGGTGAATTTCAACCGGGGGGGGGGGGGAGGGTGGATTTGGTTCAGGCCAACTCACCAGGCAAAACTGGTTTGTCCCGTAAAACTCAGAGAATTAGAAGGGACATCTAGCAGAAGAAAAAAAAAGTAGAAAATAAAATTAAGGAAGAAATGCCCCCCCCCCCCCCCCCCCTCCCCCATCCTAATGTAACAGTTCCCACTCCGTCTGCACGATAAGGAGATGGGGAACGTGAGCTTGTGACCACCATCATTCAGGGATAATAATATGAAGAGGCAACCGCATTAAAAGAATGAGAAACGCAAGAGCGCCACATGGAGAAATTAATCCATCCATTTTCAGTTACCATCATAAAATGGGAGAGAGAAAACGTGCGGAAGAAGTGGGCAAAAACTTAGGAGGAAACATAGTATAAAAAGAGAAAAAGAAGGAAAGAAACAGGTATGAAAAATATAGCAAAAGATCTTGCAAAAATTAAATTAATCTTTTTGAGAGACTAACTTGAGCGTCAGAGTGACCTCGGTCGGGCTCCCCAATCGAGCTATGATCCTTCATTTTTCTTTATTAAGTAGGGATCAATTCTCAAGCAAACGAATAAGAGAGCACAATTTTCCTGCCCGAGCAAAGCTGACCAATTCACATCTGCCCATCTGAAAATTGATCTTACACCATCCATTAATATATATTTGAGTTGGAAGTTAACCAAGAGTGGTGGATCCCACCGTACGATTGAGTGCTATGATGGGAGTACGACGTCAACAAATATTACATTTCTGTAATACTGCTCAATTTGATCACAAGACTCACTTTATTTGAAATGAGACTAAAGGCCCGTTTAATAATTTTACTTGTCAAGTAAAGTTAAGCATCAAATAAAAAAAAGCACTTTAATTTAAAACCCCCTCTCTTATTTTTTTCAAAAAAAAAAAGTAAAAAAACAGCTACCTTTATTTACAAGAAGACAAAAAAACTCCACTTCCCCGTAAAAAGGTAAAAAATATCTCATCCTAAATAACTAAAAATAAAATACCATTATAACCCACTTATATTTGATTTCTTTTCTTTTATTTCACTTCACTCCACTTTATTTTAAAAGTAAAATGCCAAACG
This sequence comes from Persea americana, assembly GCA_029852735.1. NCBI lineage: Eukaryota > Viridiplantae > Streptophyta > Magnoliopsida > Laurales > Lauraceae > Persea > Persea americana. Next base: position 6,205,714 of record CM056812.1, read on the forward strand.
AGCCTATATATATATATATATGAGTGGAGGGTATGTAATTTATTTTGAACGGCCTAGATTATAACAGGGTGGGGCCAATATGCAGGGTAACGCAGTTCCGTGTAATGGTTGTTCCAAATTATCTGGACTATTCCAAGTGATGACTCGGGGGAGAAGGTTCCCGGAAATGACCCTGGGTTTTCGGAGAAATTACATGTGTGGGTTTGATTAGTTTCGGATAGGTTTCGTGGTTGGGATTTGGGAGATTCTGTTTTCTCTGTCGGCCACGACGATAGGTGGACAAAAGTTTTTAAGGGGAGGGTAGTTTGGTCTTTTTATGTGGAAAAAGAGGAAAGGGATTGATGCTCCCTAGTCAGTGTGGAGTACTATGGGAATTCAGGATGCTATTGGTGGAAGTGATGGCCCACCTTTTTTAAGGAAAGTAGTGCGAGATATGAATTTGGATGATCATTCATGAATCATGATTCATCAACACCAGCCCCACAAATTAGTAGAGAGAACAGACCAGCTTTGGATTGATCACATGCAAATATATTAAAGCACACAAATTTATGTCAGTACTTAGCAGGAGACAAAGTAATTGTCTTTTACAATTGGGGTCACCATCAGATTAATTACTTACAAAAATAATAGTTTTTGTAATGTATTAATCATATGGATATGTTTTATGTGTGTGATCAACTTAATGATGGACAGTGGAGCTCAACACTAACAGGCCTTGTCAGATGGGCAGCTTGAATATGAATAGTAAAACATAACCATCAGGATGTCTTCAGTCTATGGAAATTGGAAAATAAATGAAAGATGAAGTGGGTAATTAATACCAACCACCTCCCTAGTAAATCAAATTCTAGGAAGGTGAACACTGATGCACATGGCTACCTTGTATCTTTTACCCCTCATGTCATATCATCCTCCTCTCACCTCTTTAATAAGCCTAGGTGAAATTTATCTGACAATGAATTGCTATGTATTCCATACATAAAAACACGCCATTAGAGATCAAATGATACATTGTAAGTCAAGATAAAGTCCACTGCTCCTTTTAGTTGCATATATATTGATGAACATTTCTGGCAAATTTAATTTAAGGATTTTTAGACATGCTAGAATGGATATTAATTTGTTTTGAGAGTCAGCTAGGCTACAAGCTTCCAATAAGGCTGATTATCTTATAGAGCCAAAATCTACAACCCTTGATGCACTATCTGAGACCATTGTATCCTGCCAAGGTGCCAAAGGTATCAGCTATGATTAAGAAAAATTGAAGCATTCATCTATTCAGTATGTTTACTTTTCAGAAAAGAAAAGGAAAAAACAGAAAATTCAAGTGGCCCAGATAGTCATTTTTTGTATCTATATTTGGCCCCCCAGATAGTGCCCGCTAAACCCACACTAAGCAAATCTAGGGCTGGTTTCAAACACAACATGTAAGAAGCATACCCACGCCTTATACTACTCAATCAAATACCATGAGGGTATTCGTCTTTTTGAGTAGTTCCTATTCTACTTTAAATTTTTTGTACTCCAGCCAGGTTAACAATCTGTCCTTCTAGGCTGGGAGATATTTAAAAGAATCACTATCCTAGTTAGGACCTATCATTTTCATTGAAAACACCTTTTTGTTATTTTTTTTTTAAAAAAGTCCAATTTATTTTGGGTAAGCCACTTTGATTGACCTGGTGTCTCAGAGACGTAAAAGAAATCAATGAGGCCAAATACATGGGAGAAAATTAGTCGGCCTCAATGTGATGGTGTTCTAGGGCTAAGAGACTTACATCTTCAATCAAGAGCTCTCATGGCGCATACAATTTGGCAGTTTATTAAAAAAAAAGGGACAAAATGAAGATCAAACTGTTATGAACCAACAATATCTAAGAAATATGGTACAACCACAGATAGTTCAGTCGGTGATTGAGGCCAGAGACGAGAGGGGTTCTATCCCTGGTATCCTTGGTTAGAACCACCCAATGGGATGGATGTCTCTCATGGACCCTCCGCATGGACTTCCTCATGGGGCCGCTCACGTTGGGCCATGTCAATCATGAGGGAGGTTAAGGATTGAAAGATATGACAACATTGTTAGATCATTTTAAATGGATGATTTTTACTCGAAAAAAAAAAGTTAACGTGGCCGTTGGATTGAATTGGACAAATTATCTAAACATGCACTGAATAGGGGAATTCGCCTCAAAACCTTTTTTTTTTTTTTTGCCACTTTTTCGATGGTCGATGTCGACCCTCATTTTAAGTGTTAAGGGTCGATATCGATATTGTGAGGACAGAAAGCAACAGTTTTCCTCATTTTCTTCCTGCTTCTTCTCTTCCTCAAACCCAATCCAATGATGGAAAAACAGTTTCTGATGCCTGTTTGGATTTGTGCTACTCTTGGTAGTATTGAATGTTGATGATTGTCATTTCTCGACTACTTTGGCGGTAAAGGAGGAGGTGTTTTACACATTTTTTAGATTTGGGAATAGCAGATTGGGAACATGCAGAAAGTGTCAGGGTTTGGGGCGAGGAGGGCTTCTTTGGGGGATCGAAGGATTTGTGTTAATGAAGCCAGAGGAATTGGAGAAATGGGTGTTTTTGTTTTGTTGGTATTTGAGATGGATTCTTATGTTGGAGATTAAAGAGAGTGTGGAGTGTGGATGACGAAGAATCAAAAAGTGTGGATGTTGAGATGGGTTCGTATGTTGGAGATGAGTTTTGTGTTGGAGATCAGAGTGTGTGTGTGGATGAAGAGAAACCGGAGGGCCAGTGGAATTGGAGAAATGAGTCTTTTGATTTTGATGGTGTTGGAGATGGGTTGTGTTGAACAAATCCGGTGAATTTGCAGGAGGAGAGATTGGGTTTGACTTTGAGATCATAGCATTTCAGGATTGCGAATTTCGGCAGCCGTGGCTGGCCCTTGAACTGTTTTAGTCTCTATTTTGCCATCTCTCTCTCATTCTTGTTCTCGATCAAGAATTAGATGTTGTTTGATCGTTATCCTTCAAAGTGGATGGATGAATATATATATAGAGAGAGAGAGAGAAAGAAGGAGACGTGGGATTTAAGAAGATGAGGACAGGGTAAATAATACTAGAGACATCCTCAAAATCTAGAAAATATACAAGAGGCCTCCTTCTGAACCGCCGAAGAAGTTATTCATTCACTACCAAGAGTTATTCATTCTAGAGTAGTACAAATCCAAACATGCCCCAAAAACTATTTTTTTCATCATTGGATTAGGTTTGAGGAAGAGAGGAAGAAGATGGGAAAAATTGTTTCTTTCTATCTGCCCAAGGTCGATATTGACCCTCATCACTTAAAATGATACTCGATATCGACCATCGAAAAAATGGTATAAAAAAATGGGTTTTTGGGGCGAATTGCCCATTCGGTGCATATTTGGATAATTTGTCTGATTGGGTACAATGGCCACATTAAGTGTTTTTTCGGGTAAAACCCTCTTTTAAATAACCCTCAAGTTTATTGGTTTTTAAAGGCATCAATTTTTTTAAGATTTCAGTTAGTAGCAATTCGATGACCGTCAAATTTGCACTTTTACCAATACATTTTGAGGATTGATCACAGGGAGTTCCATGTGCCTAAAAAGAGAAGGATGCACACTATATTTCTCATGAGAGACTCGAGCCACACACACACATACAACATTGGGGGGAGTTTTTTTCAACTTTTCGTAAATCAACATTGGGTGGGTGTTTTTATTATTATTATTATTATTATTATTTGGTAGAAGACATTGGGTGAGTGTTAAAGGAATCATTTTTTTTTATTCTTTTTTGGCAAGGGGAATAAGCAGAAAAGTGTTCAATTGAAACATTATATAAATCCCTAGTTCCCTCCTTGATTGGGCTTCACTTTCCAGGAAAAGGCTTCAAAACCTTAGTATCCATTCCGAACTGGAAAGTCTTTGAATAAAAATTCTTTTGGGATGACTTCCAACTGAACCTTCATCATATCATTCCGTCCATTGTATTTAAATGTGCATAATGCACAGCAGCCCAGACACAGTGGGCCACCTGTTAATTCAATTGCCCAATTGCTGACACCATTTGGAGACAATTTCATAATATTGCCCAAAGCTCAATAGTATTCAATTCATCCTAGAGATTCATTGGTCAATCGTGGTGTAATAATCACAGTTTCATGGAGTATTTGAAAAATTAGAAATGCTCTTCTTTTTTTTTTCCCAATATTCTCAAACACTCTCTTTCAACAATCCAAAAAAAAAAAAAAGAGGCTTTGTGAATGCAATTTGGCTCAAGGAGCCCCAATTTTAGGTCATTCATTTCTGGACAGGCAGGAGCAGCATATCCATCCAAGACTCCCTTCATTTCTTACTATACCAGCACTATAATTTGTCTATCTTTTATTCTATTCTTCTTGGGCATATTCATCCAAGACTTGGTTCATTTCTTACTATACCAGTACTTTGGTTTGTCTTTTTTTTTTTCTCTATTCTTCTTGTAGTAGTTTTAATGGTATTGATGTTTTTAGTTTGATCAGTTATATTTAAGCAAAAGAAAACAAATTCCCTTTCATATTTAGGACAATAGGCCCAACCATTATCAAAAAGTTTAAAGACATAAATCACTGTGATTACCATATGATTAGAGTGACAATTGGCCTTCACCTAATCACCACCATTTCCTTCTCACACCATTTGGCTCTATGAACAGCATTCATCTAGGCGGGGGCCCATACAAAATGAGCATGCTTTTGGAGAGCAAACCCAAGTTCCTTATAACATTTCCCTCAAAATTAAATACTCCTCTCCTGTCCCCACAAGCATGCATGGTGGCAGAGACAGACTTTCCCAGAGGGAGTAACAAGGTTAAAGCAGAGCTCAACCGATAGGAAGTCAGTTGTGCCAGTCAAGGTAGCAGCCAAAGATAACAGTAATAATATTATTATTAATAATGTTTAAATCGTTACAATTTCTGCTCCTCGATGGAACAAAAATAAATAAACTACCACTCAACCAGAGATCAAACTCATCTGGCTTCATCTACAAATCTGATCGCTAGAATTTGCAAGCTCCTACAGGAACATTTTATGTAATCAATGACGGATTCAAAATTTGCTAGAATAGAGACTTTCAGAGGAGAAGCTGTCTTTGATGAGACCTATTTTATTCTAGCAGAGGCTCATACCTTCATGGAGTATATAGTCTTTAAACACTAGCATGGCTGAACTCATCTATTCGTTGGTATATTTTGCTGAGTACTTGATTGCACACCTGTGGAGATGTACATGGGCCACACATGAAGTAAATAACATTACCAAGAGGCCTCGTATAAATGCCATCGCCACGGAGCTTCCGGACAAGAGAGAGAGAATATAGTGATGCATATCTGCAAAAAGCTGAAGCCATAAGCGTCGAGGAACATCTTTACCATAAAGAAGGCGGTGTTGGGGAATAGAGCAGGCGATTGCTATTATTTTATGAAAGACCAGTACACAGATTTTTCAAGTGACAATAAAGCTTCACATAAAATCATAGAATTTAACAACCACACTGCATTTTCAAATTCATAGATCTGAAATGGAGGTATGCTAAGCCCAGACATGACCTGCACCTGCCATGATCAATTCATGGAACCGAGGAAACACCATGCAGATTGCCTCACTTGTAAAAAAAAGGCAGGTTCATTCAGTAGGCCACCCGTTTACAAAAGATGTGGAGCATTGTACAATTGTGTTCCATTTTAATCATTGATTTAGTACTAAAATCAAACAAGCACACACAGCCATACATGGTCGGGCATACATGGTGGGATCAGAATATGTGAGCGGGATGATTAGCAAACCTCATTGGTCAAACTGTTATGCAAGAACTTCTTTAGCAAGAGGCAAACCGAGCATTTTAGACAATGTTAACCACTTCATGGCGTTTAATCAGTTCATAAAGATAAAGAAAGTAAAAAAGAAAACTAGGTTTCGAGAACAAAAGAAACATTCTACAATAAAGAAAATTGAATGCAGATTATTACATATCAAAATTTTAGAAAAACCATATAATATTTATTGTCACTTTGTTTTTTCCTTTTTTGAGGGGTTCAAACTAACATTGTAATTATTGTTAGTGCAAGACATGCAGTGTCAGTAAGTTGTAAAAACAACAGGAAAATATTGTGAAGGATGCACTACTACAGTTGCTCAAACATGCAATTGAGTACTTCGGCATAATTTGTTTAGTTCCTTGGACTTGAAAATATTTCATAATGTATCTTTTCACAGCATCATGGAAAGGCAGTAAATCTTATCATACCCGGTATCGGAGCTTTTGGCTTTGAGTTCCAAGGCAAAGAGAGTTCCAAGCACGATCACTCTTAGCACAGCTGGATGGGATGATATTCGAATCAGGAGCTCATTGTCCCATAACTGCAAGTCATTTTACACAGAACACTACTAAAAGCCAGAAACTGTCACATCTTGCTACTAATTAGCTGAAGTATGCATTTGAATGAATGCCCAATCAAACTAACTTGGAATGTTTGGAGTAGCAGTACAGATCAGATAATTCGTTGTCAATAAGATGGAAATAGGAAACCACCCAAGTCGATTACTGTTTTTTTTTCCAGTTCTGTCCCAAACCATTCAGCGCAGATCACAAAATGTAGTTGGGGCAGAAAAAGAAAACATCCCACCAAATGTCAACCACAATCCAAAATGAAGCGCGTTGCAAAAGGAGTACCCATCTTTACAAAGAGAATCAAATCAATTCATATTTGGGGATCATCAGTGCATATCCTTAGGGCAACTTTAGAAATAGCCGTAGATTCCACCATCTTGGGGAATCCATTTTGTAGTTTCTCCATGGACATCAAGTGTGGGTTCCACACCCATAAAATCTGAAATTTTCTTTTGGGCGCAATGCCGGTAAGAGGAGGCAAAGGTTGCACATTTTCCTTGAAAAAGCCACAAGTCCAACCCCTCTCCCTCAGACCTCAAAATCGAGGATATTTTCTAAATTTTATTATTATTATTATTATTATTATTATTTGAAGATAAAAATTTATTAACTCCCAAAAAGAAGGGCTGGAAAACCCACTATACAAATTGAATCACTTTTAACCTACTACGGCACCACCCCGGGTAAGGCGACCAGCTATGCCGAGGCATATGACAACCTACAACAGGTAGAAGCAGCAAGAGGAAAGCCGGAAAAAGAAAGGGGAGAAGCAGCCCACAATCTAGGCTTGTAATACAGGGAAAAAACCGAAAGGAAAATACAGATATTGCAAACAAAACAGAGAGAACGCAGAGCAAAGGCAGCGTGGAAGGTAGGAGACCCAAAAAGAACTGCTCAAAACCACCTAGGGACGATGGCCCGGGACCCCAAATAAGAAGCACACAGCAGAATCGCAAACATCTTATTAGCACAAATCAAAACTTTTCCCCAGAAAATTTCTGCTTCAAACATCAGTTTCGCACAAATCCACAGATAACTTTGATGTGCCGTGGATATATCAGTCACAAACATGCCCAAAATCTATTAAAATAAATATAGTCCAGTTTTTTTATGATAATGAAGAGCAATCCAACTTTGCAACCAACAAATGAAGAGTGAAATTGGGTAAAACTGCACTATCAACTTTGAACCGGAAGGAATAGGATGTGCCCCTAAAAATGATCAAATTATTGCAAGTACTCTGCTCAGAGACTTTGTGCAGCTGAACATACATTGACATCAATGATAAGCAACCTTTTGAGAACAATGTTGACAATGACAACCATCAATATGCAAAGACAGATTGCTGAAGACCTCGATCAAAGAATAAGACTCACTAATATTTTGGAGGATTTCCTTGTATATATATATAATTATATATATAGCCAGATATAAAAAATGTATGAATTATATAAAATTATATAGTTAGATATAAAAAAAAAACTATGAATTTCCCAGAAAAGCTATGAGCCACTATGAAAAAATTGTATCTCAGGATACAAATCTAATCGTGAAGTGAAGATAAAGAGAATACGAGCGCCCCCCCAACCCAAAAAAAAAACACCAAACCAAACCAATAGTAAGTATCGTAAAACCTCAATCAGGCGTGGCAGTTTTTTATTGGCTATATAAGTAAATGCCGAGCCCCATCACTAGGCCTGGAAAAGGTTCAAACCTGGCCAATGATAAGATAGGTTGTGCATCAGGCCAACCTCACTGGCTACACCACAGAGCTCAACCTGAAGACCTAAATTGATAGTGTAATACTGTGTATGGGACCACAAATAAAATAAATAAGGAGACGAATCTCAAAAAAGTTCAATATGGGAGTCAAAGATGTAAATTGGTATCGACTAAATCTTTAACTCAGGAAATTAGTTACATCTATGATGATGAATTCAATATTCAAAAGAAGATGAGAAAGAGCATGGGATTTATTATCTTAATCCCTTCTGTAAATAAGAGGCAACACAGTGCACAACTTTCAGAACAAGTACGAGTTACAAAATACTTAAAAGATATTGGCAAAATGTTTCAACACAATAAAGCACTGTAAGAAGAAACAAACTCTATCATACTTCTCTCAGCCGCCTTGCTTCAGGAATGATATTCAGGTTTGTTTGAGAATCCTTGAACCACTGTATAGCTTTAGTGGCTGCTGTGCATCCCATGGCATGTGCAGAGTATGAATGCCCATGTAAAAGAGCCATCAGCTGGTGAGGAAAAAGAAAAAGAAACGTAAGAACTGTATTCATAGTCTTTACATTTTCACCATTAAAAAAAAAAAGAACTTTACATTTTCATATGATAATGCTTCTACTTAAATCTTCAGTATTATTCAAAATTCAAATAGCATACTTTTGAATCTCCTTTAAATGCATTGAAAACAGCATCCGTTGCCAAGGTGGCTGCCAACGGTATAATCCCTCCCGTCATTAGCTTCGCAAAGCAGGCTATGTCTGGAGAACAATCAAGCAACTCAGCTGCAGACTGCGTAAAATAAATTAAGATTCCAGTCAAATCTCAAAGAAAGAATGACAGAAAGGCTGCAGCAGACATAATTATACAAGCAACCAACCTCAACTCCAAGACGCCAAAAGCCTGTAAACACTTCATCAAAAATAACAGGAATTTTTCTACTTTTGCACTCTCTAACAAGCACTCGCTGGAAAAGAGGATCTATAAAGTGCATTCCACCGGATCCATGGATAACTGCAACAAACATTCAACATTTGAATACACAATTTTTGGTCCTGACCAAGCTTAGTCGGGGCTAAGTCACCTTTATAAAAACAAATCAGCTGAGTCCCATTGGACTCGGTCGAGTTTGAGTCCTGGTCATTCGAATCCCATTGCTACTGATCCAAGTCCAAGTCTGAGTCGGCTGAGTCCCTTTCTAAGGGCTTCATTGCAAGGTTTATGGGGCCCGGGGGCAACTCGGTCCAACTGAGCCAGGTTGCATGCTACTTTGCTGACTCAACTCGACTCAAGGGGAAACCTGGTCGCCCTCGAGTCCAAGTTGTTTAACCTCCAAATTGTATTAGACAAAAGCTAATAGGCTGTCACACTTCCCTATCATATGCTATGAATCACAATAGATGATACTATCACTATAATTCTAGAGGGCATTCAAAAACTCTTTAAATCCTTTTTTTCCCTTTTATAATATGTAATCATCTCACAAGTGGATTATAATAAAGAGACAAAGGAATAGAGTAAACTAAAGATAGATCCTCAAGATGCCTTTACTTTCAAGTTCCATTGATAGATGTGCCTCTTGTTTCATTCTCACATTACTCATGAATTATTCTTTTGAGCAGTAAATGTGCTCTCGTGACTTCATACTTGCAAATTGCCACATTTAGAACAAAAAACAAGAATGATGATAATAACAACAGCAACAATAACAACAATGGTCTGAAGAGTGCGATAAAATGAAAAGGCCTTCGTGAGATACAACAAAATTCAAAAGGGGAATCATGAATTACTCAAGACATAACGTTATTCCTAAATATAAAAACAAAGGCCCTCAAACAAGGATAAAGAACAAGGAAGTCAGTATAACTTGTGCCAATCCTTAACAAATTTGATCTTTAAAGAATTTGGTTGCCAATTACAATGAAATTAGAAAAATAGAAGGGAAAAAAAAAAAAAAAAGGAATCCTCACAACTCTTGCAGCCCCCATCCCCAACCCAATTTAATGTAGACTTGTCATATTATTTTATTAGATTCCTAGTGTAGGATCATTAGATCTATAGATCGGAGCAGTGAATTATAGGCATCACATCTATGGAATTGGATACTGCAGCACAGATGTTGGGTAAAAGGCATGCATTGCATGTACATGAGCACCATGAGAAGTCAAGCAGAGGATCATGAAGAGTAAAATCTTCATTTAGTTTGTTCAATAGATATCAAGGTATAAAGTGCATTATTCTTGTAATCAGTACAGCAGTAGAAGAAACACAGCAACAGGAATACATTATTTGACCCTCATTCCTGATTTAAAGAGTATCTTCATTTTTTTTACTTGATACTGATTGTTGGCAATAAATAGAGTTCAAGAGAAGTTTGGCTGAATTCACAAACTACTACACATTAATAGTAAACTTACTGAGGCAACAGATTTAAAAAGAAAATCATCTTGCCTGGTTCTATAATCAATGCCGCAATATGATCAGAATCTTTTGATCGTGAAAATAGTAACAACTGCAGCGATATATGTGCCAAATAACTTCTAGCAAGATTAGAGTCGTCCCTGCTCCCACAAAATAGCTCATTGCACGATACAAATGCTGTTGAGAACATCAGACACAGATTATTCCATATGTGAAGAACTGAAGATAGAAAACAAAAACCTAACCAAAACATGGAAACACTTCCTCACCTAATTCTTCAGGTTTCAATGTATCAGACTGTATATCTACAGGTAAGGAAAGAGTCCAACATCCATTGCGCATAAAAACTGTTGGAGGATCCAGAAAAAGACCTCTTCCCGAATACCTTCCAAAATCCAAAGTTAAAATTTGCAGGTTAGCTGCACTTCAGTAAATCCAATGCATCCCTTTTTCTACTGTTTTCATTATTCCATAGTGAGGTCCATGGATCCAATTTAACATAATGAAAATTGAGTTACTCGGAGATGATAAGTTGCATTATATGCAATATTTGTTTCATATGCAAGGTTATTTCTAAAAAAGATTGTATCACACATTCACACCATCAAAGCCACACAAGAAGAGTGGAAGTCTCTTTGCACTGTGATGGGGACATCATGCCTAATTCCCCCAATTCCTTCAAGGTCTACCAAAGGAGGAAGCGTAGGGTGGTGGATAAAGCTATGATGTAGATGGATGATGTGTATCATATCATTGCTCGCCAAGATGTCATAAATCCACCGTTGGATTACCACTACGATGATATCCGATGGTTGGATTTTGGCGAATCTACCATTTGAAGGAGAGAAGGCCCCATGTGTGCAATCACATAGAAGGCCCCACTTTGGGAAGTGCCACATGGGTTGAAACAAAAGGCTTTAAAGTTTAGAGGGGCCCAAGTTATTTAAAAGAATCTTAGTAAAATAAAAGGGGCCCATGTTTTGTTAACAACATAAGCAATGAAGAAGGGACCCACCACTTAAGTCATAAGGGTTTTAGTCTTGGGATGCGTGCAATACCCCTTATGCACGAATCCCAAGCCTCTTGCGCAAGTCTCTTTTCTTATTTTCTTTTAATTATGATGATGTCATCATCTCCTAAGGGTTTGTTTTCTTTCTTTAAGACTGTCATTGTAATAGGGGCTGGTTATGTTATGCTATGCTTGGATATTGAATAAAAATGGAGACTTCTTTTTCTACCTTGAATCTCTAGAGCTTACCTTCTCTTGAGAATTTCTGTAAGGCCTCCGGATCGGGGTTTGGTGAGAGCCCAATAAAGGTATCTTCTATCTCTTCCTCTTTTCTATTTCCAAGAGCTTATTGACCTTTGCCATTTAAATCAAGACCAGATCTAGAACCTCTTCATTGCCAAAGACCTTCAAATTTCAGATCTGAACTTCACTATCAGAAACCTCTTTTTTCCCTAGATCTGAAATTTATTGGATCTGAACCTTTTCTTTTATAAATCTGAACTTTAGTAGATCTGAACTTATTGCTATAAACCTTTCATCTAAACCATTGGATATATGTCATTGGCCCTAAGCAACTTGGAAGTTCTATTTTCCATTAAGATCCTACCATTTTCGTGCTAAAGGGAATTATTGCGGGATCTGTGAGATCACCTAAGACCTCAGATTTATTGCTTACTTGATATTCAATGTTCTCTAATTTAATTGGCATGCTTATAACTTGATTTTAATTGTTAATTCAGATCTGATCTCATCATATTAGAGTAGACTTCATATTGTCCTGCATCACACTGCCAAGAGTCGCACCTTAAAGTGCTAAGCATTCCCTCATCTTATTTTAAATGATCAAAACAAAATTCATTTCATTTTAGTCATGACTAATGATCATATGACATGTTATCACTATGACTAATGTCCATGTTAGTATCCTTGACACATGGCATGCACTTGAATGGAAACGAAACTAGAGAAAGCACTTATGTCAAACATACATAATGGGTTCTCACTTGTGGCTAATCACACAACTACTGTCTACAGATGCACCTAATCACGTAGGCGAACAGGGAACTTAGACAAGACCTCAGACCCAAGTCTGATGAAAACCCCAACTCTGGAACTACTTCCTAGCAACGAAACATGTATAGATCTTTTGCAGTGTTCTCAGAAGCATGTAAGGTGTATGCCCCATGGCACGCCCTGAAGCATAGCATTTCAAATACACCCCAAAGCATATACATGGAAAGTATTTTGTATTTGAGGCATACCCTTCTCTGCATGGGGAATATTCTTCAGGGGCATGGATGAAAATATCGGCCATAGCGGTGGCCACCGTCACGCTACGGCTTATCGGCCATCGCACCGGCCGCTACAAGGCCACTACGGGGCCGCTACAAGGTGAGAAAAATTCATACTTTCCAAGTTTTTTTAAAATGCATAATAAGACTTATTTCTTTTCTTCTTATCTCCAAATAACATTTCTACACAACTCTTCTACCGTTTTATGTTTTAAATAACACCAAAAAGCACAAGATTTCGCCGAATTACAGTCGATGCAGAGAGTTCTTCTCAAGGATTCTTCTTTAAGTACATCCACACAACCCCTTATGGTAGATGTATTTTTTTCTCTAGGTACTCTTAAGTCTTAAGTCTTGACTTCATGACATAGTTTTTTCTTTCATGAGCCTTTCATTAGTTTCTAAGTTAGCATAACTAAGCAACATGAACACATGTGAAAAAAATGATCATTACTATTGTTTTCTATTTATATAGCAATACAGGACCTCAAACAATGAGAGGACCGCTACGCCCCCTTATCTTAGTTCCTTTTGCAAAAAAAAAAAAAAAATACATTCTCTCATTTTCCAATATTCTAGATTTTTTACAATTTTTTCATATGTTTTTTACAATTTTTCCAAATCGCACTGCTACGCCGCTACATAGCCCCCGCTACGTAGCGTTTTGGCGGCAAGCCGCTACGCCCGCCACTACCGCTATTTTCATCCTTGTTCAGGGGCACACTGGCATACACCCACATGATGCATATGATGCAGCATGGAGAGTTGAAAAGAAAAGAAGAAGAAATAAAATTAAAAGCATTAAACTTTCATATAATGGAAATGGAAGTGAGTGATTTTCTACTTTCATCTGCAGATAAAGACTTACGAAATAAGTATACATACTATTCCTTAGCACAACAAATAATTTGTAATCTATTGAAAAGCATACATACCACTACTACTTAGGCAACAAATAATTTTTATCCACTTCAAAAGTATACATCCCACTACTACTCAAGACAACTTTCTTCAATGATGCTATTTGTTTTTATTGCAAGATTTTATTGATCTAGAGAGAGAGAGAGATGAATCTTTAACATCTTAAAAAAAAACTACTGAGACCAAACAAATTTTTTTTTTTATAATTTCACCTTAGAACTGCAGAGAGAGGACAACTTTCTTCAATTACGCTCTTCATTTTGATCATATGATTTTCTTGAGAGAGAGAGAGGGAGAGAGAGAGAGAGATGAACCTTTACATCTTCAACAAATTAACACAAAACAATCAGTGTTTGATTTTTTTTTCTTTTTTACCCCCTAACGGGAGAGCAGAGAAAGTGGAGGGGCGCCCATGCTACAAGGTTCCTTCTCAGTTCTCACAAAGGAGAAGAACAAATAAGGCCATCTCATAATGAAAAGACCGCCAGCAGAAAGCCTGCTATCTGACGCAGGAGCAGATGGCTTGGATGGGTCACGCGGTTGAGAAAAGTCGGTTTCAAAAGGACTACCAAGTGAGGCCCATGATCCCTAAAAGCCTCGGGCCCAAGCCGATCCAATGCATAATGCATACAAACAAGATATGGCTGAGTTTCTTTGTGTACTTCTTCACCTATTATATGCCTAGGATGTCTAAGATGCAGCAAATGACTAGATTGCTCAATCAAATATCATGGGCCTGCTGATCTAAATGCAAGCTTGTCAAGACCCAAAGTCACGAACGTGTGCAAGCTTCTTAAATTTTCTATTCAATCAAGAGCACTTCCCTTTCCAAGTATAGCTGGACTCTTTTAAAGACTTTCCTTTAATGTTTTGAATTATAGATAGCTAGATTATAGGCTAACTTTATGGCTTCTTTATTATTGGAAATTGAATCTAGATATAGGCACTTGTTTGGAACGACCAACTCTCTTGAATATTTTTTTTATGAAATTGAATTAAATTGAAAATATTTTGCAATTGATTATTATTTCTTCTTGGTTGAGCATCTCCCAATGGGTTGAAGACATCTACAGTAGAATTTTGCAATTAACGGTAGGGGTATCTCTACATATCTCCTTGTGTGAGTTGATTTTCTGTGCGATTTAAGATCAAGGTTCATTGGCCCATTATCAATCGGATTTGGCTTCCCTGGATGCGTCACTATCCTACTTAACAGCTATTAAGATGATACTGAAGTTGATTTTTTTTTTAAATGTCCATAAGAAAAAATCTGCCATGGATATTCAGGTATAATAATGTTAATAATAGATTTAATTATAAGGGTGTAAATTTTGTTAATTCATTGTATATTCTGTAAAATGGCCCACCTGCGGTCAATCCAATCCTTTCACATTCATTAATCCCTTATGAAGTGGCATTCTGCACAATTTTACAATCCTGTTGTGTATATTCACAGTTGGAATGAATCTAGAAAAAAATGCATGGTAAAGAAACTGTTAAATTTGAGGCTCAAATTCATTTATTAGAATAATTAGATGGGGCTTACCTTTTGTTTAGTCAGTATCATGATGAGACCTTTGCATCTGTATGGCTCAGATGATTGATAGACATCCAAGTGAGCCCCATAGCTGCAGTACAATGGCTAGGAGCAGGAGCTCATATTAATCCAGCTGGTAATAGCCATCCAGATCTAACATTTTAGTCCAATGGCATACATGAAAAGGTGAGATGAGGATGATTGTAAATTGTAACTTGTATCCTATAATTTTGTCTCCCCCTTTTTTTTTTTTTTTTTACAAAAATACCATTGAATGACTTTCAGAGTGTGTTGAAGCAATGGCATTAGTGGTAATTCTGAGTCTCCATAACCCTCTATCATACAACATGAGCATGAAGTGAGTTAAGTTTCTCATCTTGTAGGGTTCACTGTAGCCACCTGTATACATTATACTTTGGCTGGATATAAATTATACAATGCTACATATATACCCCAATCAAAAGCAATTAATATGAATGATCAGAACAAATTGTATTAGCCATTTATCTGGAGAACCCTCATATGTGATTATATTCATCATATAGATGTAACTTTTTTTTATAAATACATACTACATGAATCCTCTCCCATACAACTATCATTTATCAATAAAAACTTAATTGAAGTGGGCCCACATGATGGTATGGATCAAATTTTAGAAGCCCTTGAATGAAGTAAGAATGCTACTGGATGGTGAACAAGTTAATGGTTAAGATCATTTGGTGAGTTTGAACAATCTCCATTCATGAGAAATGGCCCACCATGTAAACTGAAATTGATGAAAAATTGAGTGGACAGTTGAAGCATGACGAAATATGCATCTATAAAAAAAAAAAATTATGAATGTCTACGACTTCCTCTATTTTTTATATTTATCTTATTTGCCTTCAAATTAATATATTTTTATATTTATAAACTTATTTATATTAAGAACAGGCATGCTCATGAGGTTTACGGCTCACATTTTGAGGCTTATGACTCATGCTTTGGGCAATTAGAACGCCTCACCTCATGCTCATTTTAAAGCAGGGGTCTGTTATAATGATCACGATTCACTAATAATGAAATTGAATGGCCTTGCAATACCAAATAAAAAGAAAGTAATGACTAGAAGATACCAACGTCTTGGAGAACACATGAACAATAAAATAAAATAAAATAAAGAAAGAATTAAATAAAATTAAATGCTATTAAAATATAAATAATCTAGTCAGTAATGATTCCAGAAGCTAAAATGGTTATAAAATCATACCAAGGTTGTTGAAGGAAACCGGTATAAGAAGATGGTGCCTGTGCTTCCATAGCCCCCAAAGTATCACCATGATAAGACCCACTAAGAGCCAGAACCTGGATCAAAGAAACAAGGATTCACCTTTGCTTTTGCTTAAAAAAAAATAAAATAAAATAAAACTCACATTGTACCAACATGCACAATTGTATTAGAAATTGTACTGTAGAATAACTAGTGTTCTATAAATTTAATGGTCATTCTTTGAAGGAAAACTACAACTAACTACAGCACAGTTGACCAGTAAGGATTTGGTGCTGCCATTCCCAAGTCTCATTGAATTTGGACATTCAAACTGAGATGGGGATATTACAGAAGGCCGATAACTATTGAATGCTTCTTTCTTCAGCCCTTAAAAATCATAAGGAGATGTGAAGCATGTTTTATGTGAACAGAAGGCAAATGAAATAACCATGGCTACTCTCCTTTACAGTGAGCAAATTAAACATTCACTGGAGAGACAGAATTAGTTTCAACAAACTCTCCACCAGTTCTAGTTAGATTCAAGATTAATGTTTTCTTATGACTAATGAGTAATACACAACATGTCAATCAATTTCTATATCTACCCTTTCTCATGCTTAAAGCAGAACCTTCCAAGCACTCTCCAAAAGAAGGTTCCAATTTAGCAATATGGTATTCTACAGAACTGCATTGTACTCTTATGGTTGAATATATTGCATGTTCTGTACAAGTTTTTCCAGATACTGTAACAGTTACATCCAACAACATTATATGTGACACCTACATTAAAGGTTATTTTCTCTTAAACATTGTGTATTTTAGAAGAAGTGTGCATCTTTAATAATAATAGTAGTAGTAGTAGACTAGTAGCAGCAGCAGCAGCAGGAGCAGTATGAACACAGGAAGTGCACCCACCATTATCGTTGTCTTCTTTTTTTCTTTTCTTTTTTTAAATTGGTAAGTCAACCTTCAACATATGAGCACTTTCCAAGTATGCTTTGTGCTCTTCTTAGTTCACCAACTATTATTTAGTATCCAAATTTTACTACAAAAGATCTTCATGATCGTTTAAACTTCATCCATCTCATACATGATAAAGATTTCACCCAACTAAACAATACTTAAAT
This sequence comes from Persea americana, assembly GCA_029852735.1. Taxonomy (NCBI): domain Eukaryota; kingdom Viridiplantae; phylum Streptophyta; class Magnoliopsida; order Laurales; family Lauraceae; genus Persea; species Persea americana. Next base: position 6,223,434 of record CM056812.1, read on the forward strand.
GCTATTATCCATGTTAAAAAAAATGGTAAAACTCCTTTTTAGAACAAAACCAACTAGTATATAGCATAAATTACCCAAGAAAATTTCTCTGTGACGGGAAAGACTACAAAACAAATTCAAATTCATGAGACTACCTTGAACTCAATGCGTTTCTCAGCCAAGTTTTCTTTTGAAGGATCCAAAAGGATCCCATGATCTACTGAGAATTTCCGAAATGCCATCTTGAGAGCAATTTCAATCGCAGTAGATCCATTATCAGAGAAAAATGTTCTAGAAGCCCAACCTGACAAGTAATGCCATTGTAATTTTATATTAACCACAAATAACAAAAATTTATTGGAAATGGAAAAAAAAAAAAAAAAACCGAAGCCAGCACCTAGTCCCCTTCATGATGCCATGGGAAGACTCATCTTAAGTGACATGAAAAAGTTTCTACGCTTTTTAAGGGTACAAATAGAGAATGGTGGTCTCTCTTAACTCAAAATATTATCAATACAGATAGGGCATCGATTTGTTCCAGTGTATGCCTAAGTGGCAACATCCAAAAACTTAATCTCCCACTTGCACGTGAATCAAGTTACTGGGACTTGGTTTAGATATGCCCAAATCGGCCCTTTAAGTCGAATAACCATAGCACTTATGAGGAACTCAGGGTGCCAGCAAGTTTCACTCATTGAAGAGATGAAGTCAACGGGCTGATAAGCTCTAGTTCCAGTTGAGGTAACATGCGAATGAATAATAAAGCTTACCTTTTCCCACACCTTCAAGCAAACATTCTGCACATTTTAAAGCTGGCTCATAGACATTCTCTGGAAACATCACATGCCCAAACCTTCCAGTGGCATAGCCCATATCTCTTGCAAGCTCAATCTGAAACCACCTAATCACATAGCCATAGTGAAGAAAAATTCAGAGCATTAGAACTAAGAGGAATACAGCATATGTGGAAAAAGAAAAACGTAAGAATGGTGAGGTAGATGGAGAAAGAATTTATTTAGCGTCTGCAACCAAGCAAAACTAGAAGATACATCTTACAAATAAAAAGAGAACTGATGTCTTTTAAGAATTACAAGGGGGAAAACATCGAAGCTTTGGGAGTCTGTAGATTATATGTTGGGGAGATTTGGGTTTGGCATTAGGCGGTGAGGGTGGATCAAAGAGTGCATTTCATCCACATCTTTTTCAGCTGTTGTTAATGGTTCTCCATCTCAGCAATTTATGGCCTCAAGAGGACCAAGATAGGGTGAGGGTGATCCATTGCCTCCGTTCCTTTTTACCATAATAGCAGAAGCTTTGGGAGCTGTTCTCACAAAAGCAAAGGAAAGTGGCTTGATTAGTAGATTTGAAGCCCATGGGGAAGGAGAGGGTGGATCAAAGAGTGCATTTCATCCACATCTTTTTCAGCTGTTGTTAATGGTTCTCCATCTCAGCAATTTATGGCCTCAAGAGGACCAAGATACGGTGATCCATTGCCTCCGTTCCTTTTTACCATAATAGCAGAAGCTTTGGGAGCTGTTCTCACAAAAGCAAAGGAAAGTGGCTTGATTAGTAGATTTGAAGCCCATGAAGCCCATGGGGGAGGAGAGGCTGTTACACACCTTCAATTTGCGGATGACAAAATTTTATTTACCTCTACATGGAGGGAATAAGAAGAGAATTTTAAGGTGTTTCCAAATAGTTTCAGGCCTAAAGATTAATTTGCCAAAAAGTTTCTTAGTGGAGGTGGGATGCCTGGAGGAGATCATTCAAATATTGGCAGACAAATTACAATGAAAAAGAAGTAGACTTCCTTTTCAGATTTGGGGTTGCCAATTGAGGTAAATCTCAAGTCATTATCAATGTGGGAACCAGTAATCGAAACCTTTGAGAAGTAATTATCCACTTGGAAGAGGCAATACCTTTCTCTTGGGGCTATAATTGCTCTCATTAAATCATCTCTGTCAAGCCTACCGGTAAATTACATGTCTCTTCATAGGGTGCCAGTCGTAGTTATTAATAAATTGGATCGCATTCAGAATTTATTTATTTTTTTGGAACTCAATCATGAAAGGACGAAGATGGATTTGATGAGGTGGAGTAAGCTGTTAAAGCCAAAAGAAGAAGGGGGTTTCGTGTTGGGGAATTTATGATTAAAAATTTGACATTATTAGCTTAATGGTGATGAAGGTATGGGGAATAAAAGGAGGCATTGTGGAGTAGGATTATTGTGTCCAAGTATGGGGAGGACAAACGGGCATAGGTTCCTAACAGAGTCCCTAGGTATAGGTTGTCAGGGTTATGGGCTGTTATTTCAAGTTTTGGAGATGGGTCAATATTTTACTATTATTTTCTTTTTTATGTTTTTTATTTTATTTATTTATTATGGGTTTGGTTTACTTTTTTATAAAGGTTTGGGTTTCAAAGTCTGGGGTAGCTTTTTTTTTTTGGTATGATGATTGGTTGGGTCTAAGCTTTGCAAGGTTGTTTAGGGTAGTTTCTAACAGAGAGTCTTTATTCAAAGAGTGTTATGTCTGGTTTGGGGATAAGGTGTGTTGGGAGGTGAGTGTGAGGAGGGTTCTTTGCCAGTCAGGGTTGGTTAAGTTTGAGTCCTTGTCGAGTATTCTTGCAAACATTTTCTTATCCAGGGACATTGTTGAATCTCATATTTGGAAGCTAGATTCTTCGAGGTCTTTCTCCTCTAAAGATCTAGACAATGAAGTTTGTTGGCTGGCGGTGGCAGGCAAGATTTCTAAGTCAGATATTTCGCAGGAGAAGGAGAGAGAGAGGGAGGGGTGGGTGGGTGGGTGGGTGGGTGGGGGCGGCTATCTTAGATGTGTGCGGTCTTTGTGGGAGGGAGAGGGAGTCGATGGACCAATTATTTGTTCGTTGTGATGTTGCATCATCTATTTGGGGGCATTTCCTCAAAATATGCGGAGTGGATTGGTGTGTTACAGGGTTGTTGGCTGAGTCGATTGTGATATGGAGGGGGACTCCTTTGGTCGGGTGTGGTATGTTATAGTGGAAGAGCATCCCTTTTTCCATTCTTTGGTCTCTTTAGAAGGAGAGGAATGGCACAATTTTTAGTAGCAAAGAATCGATGTGGGAGAGTTTTATTTCAGTCGTGGCTTTGAGGATTGCTAAATGGGCTAGTGTTAGAAAAGAATGTTCAGATCTTAAGACAAGAACTTTTTCTATAATTGGGAAGCTTGTTTAAAGACAGGAGCCTCAAACAAGAAAAAGCAAGTTTCTTGGAGTTATACTTATACCCCATTTGGAGTCCTAAAGTAATGTGGATGGAGCTGCATGGGGCAAACTGGGGTTGATTGGTATTGGCAGTATACTAAGAAATCAAATGGGAGAAGTATTGTAAATGTTCTCTAAAGTCCACGTTAGGATCAAAGACTCTAATGAGGTAAAAGTTTTGGCTATCCTAGAAGCTCTTAGCATTTATGGTAATTCATTTCAGAACAGTCTTGTAGTGGAGAGCGACTCAGCAAATGCCATATGTTGGGTAAAATCTTTTAGAGGCCCACGGAAGATGCAGTTCCTACAAAACGAAATTCATTATTTAGTGTCCCTTTCCTGAGTCTGACTTCAGTGTATTAGTAGGTCTACAAATGGAATGGCAGATTGTCTAGCTAAGCTAGGGGTTGATCATCAGTGTATTTTAAGTGCTAATGTCATGTACTTAAGGTCAGTGTTCAGAATACATCTCTTATACCGATATGCCAGTATGAGGTGTATTATGTTTCTGTTTTGGACTAAACCTGATTGCAATTTCTTCATACTAATATAGTCCTTTGTTGGCAATAAAAAATTAAAGAATAAAAAACACAGAAGCCACCTATATGACATGAACATTAACGATGACACAAACATTAGGTATAATCAAGGAATAACCAGTTGAGACTTAACAAATATGAAAATGGATAGCAGTCGGATGAGTCACATTCATCTCCGTCCGGTGAAGACTGAATTGTGACCAACATGGACCAAGTCACACCCAGTAAATCCACCATAAGTGAAATTGCAGAAATTGGGATTTAAACCATTTTGCTGCCGTGATGTGTGGTGGTGGCGGCCAACTCCGACGCCTTCCCACAATAAATATACAAATTCACAACAATGTGGAACTTGTAAGGATACTATTCACCGAAGACCCAAAGTGGCTTTTTGAGTAAAAAGATGCATGGTCTCCAGTTCTTTGTGGATTATTACTTGCAACTGAATCAAATGAACGCATCCATAGATTTGGTTCAGATCTATAGAATTATGAAATGAACTAATGACCACATACATCGATTTGGTTCAGATCTGCAGAAATATGAAATGCTTTTATATAAATTCATCTTCTTTTGATAAGCTAACATAAGACGAATACAAAGGGAAACTTTTCACATGGTTGACCTGTAAAGTAGCATCAGGTCCTTGAGTCCACCAACTGCCACAGGCATCAAACTGCTGGTAAATAAGCTCAAAGTTCTGATGATTCTGAACCTACCATAAAAAGGAAAGAAAATAAACAACTGAAAACTAATTTTGGGGAAAATTAAAAGATATATATCTTAAAAAAAACTGAAATTTTGAGAGAGACAAGGGGCTTAAATGCTATATTATTTATTTATCAATGACCAGATTGTGTACGTGTGGGAAGCATGTATAAGATCCAAGCTGACCACCCACGAACGCCCACAGACCTTTAGACGTGACAATGAAACAGTCCAAAATTCACTGATTGGAAAACTGCATCCATTTGTTTGGAGGAAATTTCCAACAAAATAGATGGTTAAACTAAAAGTCAACAAAATGCTGTTTATGACCCTTTTTAGTCCATTTGATGAAAGGTTCAAATTGCTCAATGTAGATCTTGCGTATGAACCATCAATTGTAACTCTTGTAGGATGAAACCATCAGATCATAAAGCAAGTGTGCCACATGTAATAAAATTGAATCACTGGAAACTTCAGTTTAAAAAAAACATGTAATATACTCTAGGGTTCCTCTTAGGGTTAGTTTGATCAGAAAAGGAGGTAGAGAAAAGTCTTCTGTATTAGTGGTTGAGAAATGTTGGCAGAAAAATGCCGTCTCTGCAGAGAATCCCTTCTTCTCACATTTGGTACCCTTTTTCTCCTGTTTGATTCTTATTTTAGGAAAGAGAGGTCGTCCTACTTGGAGGCCTTCTCTCCTCAGAAAGGAGAAATTCGCTTCTGCTTCCAAGTCCTACAGAAAAAATGCTGGTTTCCACTCATTCATTTCACTCCTCCACAAGCAACATGGAGCAGTTGCCTGAGTCCAGTTCCCTCACACAAACGGCTCAACTGAAACACAAACCATCCTTGTCCCTGAGCTGCATCATCCAATGCCCAGACCCACAGCCGTAGAAAGTAGTAAAAAGGTTGCAGAGATGGAAGATGAGAATAAACAAATTGGTAGAAATTTCAGTCTCAAATAATATTCATCTGTCTTGGTACTGGGTCAAATAATCATAAGCACCAAGGTTATATTTTCATACATACAATGATTCTCAAGATGCACTAATCAAACACCACTGTCCTGGTTATTTGACTTGCAAGTTGAAACTCCAATATGGTATCCTCAAAATCTGAGATGGTAAATTCAAAACAAGACATTTGATTCAATAGGAGCGCTACTCCTTTTATGATTTGTTAAGAAGCATCTCATACAACAGTAAGCAAATCTTTTGATACACCCACCAACCATGATGGGGTCCAGCACACGAGCAGTGTGGACTACTGTAGATCACCAGAAAGTTAGAAGACCAAAGGTCTGTATGGCATTATACAATCTCCCCTTGATCTACGTGTCAGCATTTCCTAGTTTCTAAACCAGCTGCAAGCCTAAAAATAGGGCAAGACATTATGTATTAGTAAAAAATGTATGTAAGCATTGAAAGTAGGTAATGCATATAGCAGTCTTGGTCTTACTTAACAGATTCAGTTGTACTAGATAGGTTTTCCTCAAGAATGGATAGGCACAAACAAGCCCTTCAATATTAATAGCACAAGTAATACATACATTCTTTTTTTCTTTTCTTTTTTTTTTTTCTTTTTTGGTGGGCTATTCATAAATAAAACTGTTAAAAAAAATAGCAAAGCATATGAGACCAGTATTTACTCACTTAGACATGGCAATTTTTCACCTTGGAATGATTGAATTACTTTTTATTTCTTGTACATGTGTGTATTTTGGAGAAGACAGATTGACCCCATCTGTTGAAGCATCACATGTTTTACTGTCCATCATATGGATCATATTACGAATTCCCAACATTAGATGGGTCAACTAGTGGATTACCAAATCAATTGGTTCACGTGTTTAAACGTGCAGAAAAAAATCCCCTTTTGAATAGATTCTCCTCTTTTTTTATCCAAGCAACAAAAGAAGATCACTAGATAACAGACATTCTCCAACTCTACTTGGTGAATAACGAACAGGACTGAAGTGAAATGCGGGGATTGTCCACATGGAAGATTCTCCACCTCTAGGTTTCTCCATATTTCTCCACCTAGTGAGAATCCACATTTCTCCTCATCCAAACGAAGCCTTAGGGCACGTTTGGTAAACATAGAAGAATCCTCCATTTAGAGGATTCTCTCCATCTCCAAAGAACCAACACCTCTTCAAGTAGGATTCCCAATGAGAGGTCCATGTTTGGATGGAGGGAGGATTCCTACAAATTGTAGAATGTATGATCCAATGGTTATAAACATTTTTATAAAAATTTCCAAAATCCATGAAAAATCAAGACCTCAACTTTCACCTCAAAGTTGTTTGTGGTCATCTAGAAAATTTGAACGGGTCAGATCGTGCAAAGGGGGCCCACTGGAATAAGAAATTAATATTTTAGTACCTGGACTTTTTTTGCAAATATCTCAAGATTGGGAAGGATCAACGGTTGAAATTTGGTCAACTAGCCGAGTTTGACCTTCCAAAAATAACTACCGGTTCAGATCATGATTTTGGGGCCCACAAGAACCAGAAAATAGGCAAGAACGGTCTGGTTTTAATCCCGTTTTGGCCCACAGAATCTCAAAAATTGCACTCTAACGGTTTGGACAATTTTTGCAAATAACTCAAGATCTAAGATGAATCAACAGCTGAAATTTGGTAAGATGGCCGTTCTGGATTGTTTAAACGTTACTAACGGTTTGGATCTTGATTGTGGGACCCAAAAGGTACATTACTAACGCAAAAGCGAATTACTCCACATCACTGTTCACACACTGTAGCTCTGCTTTTCCTTCATTGCGTGGATTCTCTCAGTCCAACCCCGGGGGGGGAGGGGGGGGGGGGGGGGGTGTCCGATTTTGCAAATAATCCCATTAGAGGATATCTCATGTCATTCCTCTCAAAATCCTTGCCCAACCAAACATGGGAAATCCTCGAAACGTGGAAAACGGCGAGGATTCCTTGGCAATGCCCTTTGCCAAACATGCCCTAAAGTTAAAAATCGGTGCCATAGGAAAATAGGAGGTACTCAATTAAGCTAAAACAAATCTCACAATTACAAATAAAACAAACAACTCAAAATAATATTACAGTGCATTACATGCAACTCATACAAAAAGATACAAAGACCCACTTTAAGTTACAAAATTGCAACTATAACCTTTGCGTATTACAACACAACCCTCACTCTACAATGCTTTACAACTCACCTTCACTCAAGACACCCTTCACTCATTTCACCTCCCATCACTCAAGACACCTTTCACTCACATCACACTATCACCTACACACACTGTACCTCACTTCAAGGCACTTTCTTCACAGTACACTCAGAGAACTCACTACACACTCTTAGGGCACTCTCTAATCACCACACACACTCCTCCAAAAGACACATAGCCTTCACATATATAGGCATGGACGAAGTCAGTGGTGTACTTTATGTGGTGGAAGATATGGCCACGCGTGTTCCTTTCTAAGGCCAATTGTAGAGTTTGTTTGCATAGAGAATCAGTTTGAGTGAAGCTTCTAAAAAGGGTTGGCATGGGAGATTTGATGCCATGTGATTGAGACCGTGAAGGGTAGTGTTGCCCCCACAATGTCGCGCAACACTGCCTTTTCCACTGCCTCAATCAGCTGCCCATATTCTAAAAACATCAAACCGACCATCTCCCTTTTGCAAACTGAAAATCAGTCCATGCCAACATATATAGTAATGGTCCCATACAAGCTTCCCTTACAGTCTTACGGAACGGGTCCACCTACTAGTCCATCTAAGCCGACCATCCAAATCCACCCCTCTTATTTACACGGGTCCCACCGAGTTTTGATAGGTTCAAATGGAGTGAACCGTTGGATCGAGATGGTCAATTTAATTGTTTTATATAAAGCCGTTAAACATGTGGACCACGGATGAATGGATTAGAGGTCCCCCCCCCCCCCTAATGATTTGTGGGGTCCCAAGTGGGCCTCATGAGGTGGCTTGTACCGTAAGACCGTAAAGGAAGCTTGTACAGGAGCATTACTCATACATACATACATATATATATATATATAAGGGCCTTCAATCATTTGGAGTGGAGTCTAGTGAGTGCCCTAAGTGTGTAAGGATTGGAGTGTCTTTGGAGTGCCTTGTAGTGTGGAGTGATTATCCTATTGTCAGGTGTAGGTATTTTGAGTGCTTTGTAAGCGAGCATGTTTTGTAAGTGAGAGTATTATGTCATTGGTGTGCGGATAGAAAGTGTTGCAAGTGGCGTAGCTGTGTAAACCTTCATGTAGGCTTGTGTTTTCTTTCTTCTTCTTCTTCTTCTTCCTTTTTTTTTTTTTATTTTATTTTATTAATAAAAGCAAACAGTACAAGAAATGAGTACTGACAAGGAAAAACAAGAGAGCAGGAAACCAAAATAATAACAAGAACCCAAAAGCAACCGCCTAAGGCCTTGCTTAAGAGAAGGCCAGCTCTTTCCATTGATACACTATTTGGTCTATGGAGTACCCTTTAAAAGGCGTGTTAATGGACACCCAGAGAGCCACTAAAAACTTGGTTTTCTCCACCAAACTACTTTCGTTGGATGAAATCCCTTCAAAACATCTTGAGTTCCTTTCTTTCCATATCGTCCAGATTACTGATAGAAATGTCAATCTCCACATCTCCTTGCCTCTAGGATACCCGAGTGGAGCCTTCTAGGCCTGGAAGAGCTCGAGGAGAGAATTGGGGAGGACCCAGCTATAGTCAAACCACCATACCACTATCATCCCAAAAGATTGAGCTGTTTCACAATTAAGCATGAGATGGTCCACGGATTCCTCATACCTCAAGCACAAGGGCACAATGGGCTTTTGTATTATTTTTATTAAGCTAAGTTGTTTGTATTATTTACAATTGCAAGTTATGTTTAAGCTTGGGTGAGTACCTCCTATTTTCCTACAAGTGTAACTACATTTAAGGAGAATGAGAATAAATAGGGTAAAAAAGAGAACTCAATAAATCCACGTGCACCAAATCTAAATTATAAGAAATGACACTAAGGTAATTAATCATAAAACCAAAACGAGCAACTAGTAATCAATTTAAACTTATATCACAAACCTTATGTACTGCAAAATTTTCACCACAGCGTGAATCTATCACTGTAACAGACTCTTCAGGTACAAGACTATGCTGAGTGAAAGGCCACCAGAAAATATTTACTGCCCTCTTTGGCATGTCATGTAATCTCTTTAGCCTTTCTGAATAAGCAGCGAGCATTATCTCCCGGAGGGAACTAAAGACTTCGCAAGAATCATCAAACCATTTCATAAGGTTGTCAGATGGATCATGTGGAACTGGTGGCAGCACAAGAACATCAACCCTAGGAAAAAGAGAGTTTATCCAAATCAATTTTCTAGTCACCTTCAAAATTGAGATACATCCTTAATATAGAAATTGTTTAACATTAAACTTTTTACTCAAATTCAAAAATTACCCTTGACCCTAAAGCAAAAAAGTTGCATCAATCGAAGGAGTTGAACCATACCAATCTAGCACAAATGGTTGATAGAAAGAAAAAAAATTTATAACATCCAGAATAGATGATCAAAAACAAGCAAAGGATAAGATGAAAAGAGGTGCATTACCCTTTTCGCAAATAAGACAACAAGGCCAACTCATTTAGAAGGCCATGATCCTCCAAAACAACAGCCACAACATCATAACCTCTAAGTTTCAAGCTCTCATAGGCAGAAACAGTTCCAGAAATTCCACCCAATTTTCCATCTCCAACAAGAATGGCCGGTAACCTGAAAGGCCTGAATTGCCACAAATATTAGAAAAACCCACAACCAAAGGGAATTGAAAATAAAATTATTACAGCACTCAAAATATGTATACACATATACGATCAGTAGCAAATTATCGTAAACGTCATCAATTGAAACATATAAGCACTGACTAATAGAATAGATCAAAATCTAAACAAATAATTCATGCCAAAATTTCAATTCGAAAAGCCATCTCAGAGCTAAGTATAAACTACAAACTCTCCAACTTTGGAAGTCCCTTCTATTTTTATGTTGAGTTATACTTAGTAAGATGTAAATCCTAGCCAAAACCTTGACCTACTTGACCATGGCCCTCAAAAATGAGTCCAGAAATTCAAGGACTCCATTTTCCTAAGTCCAACTTAAACAAGTCCTCCATTTCAACCAAGTTTTGTAATGCAACTTTTTCTTTCTTGAAAAGTACATACAACTTGTCACATACAAAATAAAGGAAATTGATTTTCACTTTTCAGAAATCTACTTTCATCTTTAATTATTTTATTTTTCTTTCTAAGGTTTAGAAAGAGTTATTTAAACATTGATAATTTCATTGCTATTACAGTGACAAGGGAACAGTTAAGAATTCTTAACTAGTTAATAACTTAATTATTATTATATCTCAAAGATCAAGTTATATATAGATTTAATCGAATTGATTCCCACTAGTTATTGCCTTAGTACAATATTTATTTTATAGTATATCAATTCATAAATTAAGAGCTATGAGTAACGTGTATGCTGAGATGGCTTACCATGACACTAAAGAGGAAGATGAGAGTGATAACTACTTGAATGAAGGATCGCTCAGGCCCCACCTCATCCCTGAGTAGCTTTATCACTGCACTATATAATGCTTGTGCTCTCTGTTTCTCAATATTCCACCCTTCCCAATCAAATCAGGATTATGCTCGCATTAAGAATAGCAGAATTTCGTTCTTTGCTCTTACAACCATTTAATACTTTCCCATCCTCAAAGTACAACATCATTTAGTAATACCCAGTCATAAGACTTAAAAGTAGCTACATCCTCATCATTAAACACCACAGCTCCTTGAAACAGTTTCTTGGTTTCATGTAAGATTTTGCTAATTTATGTTAATGGTCAAAAAGCATATACCAGATCAACTTACCAGATCATCTATTTCTTTCCACCTAGTTAATCTATGACACATCGGAACACCTCTCTCCCCCTTCTCTCTCTCTCTCTCTCTCTCTCTCTCTCTCTCTCTCTCTCTCTCTCTCTCTCTCTCTCTCTCTCTCTCTCTCTCTCTCTCTCTCTCTCTCTCTCTCTCACACCCAAGTTTGACACTCATCAGCAGATCAAAAGCATGCACCCAAGTTTGACACTCATCAGCAGATCAAAAGCATGAAACTTTGATGCTGAAGGATGATGTGATGGAGCTGATTTTTTGCACAGCCCAAATGCATGTTTGAGATCTTCCCAACCCAATCCGCAGCAAGCCAACCCCCAACCCAAAAGAAGATAGTGAAAAATAAAAAACAAAAATAAATAAAATAAACCCACAACAACACCCCCCCTCCCCCTCCCAACCCAGAAAAAAATGATTGCCATGCATCCATGTGGGCTTGCAAGTGAGATCCATAAGTAAGTTGCATGAACAGTGAACAAGAGATTACTGTCCTGTTGGTGGGGCATGTAGGATCATGCAAGATGAAAATCAAAGTTGGAGGGAGGCTTTGTTTGATTTTTCCACCTTGTAAATGGGTTGGATCAGACATGAACGAGTGAGTCATTCCTCTAAGTATGACTCAGAGATATGACCCAATCAGATTTGGCTAACGATCCTAGGGTTGATACCCAATAAATCAATTCCTAACTCGACAGGCCATACCTCAATCCTGACCAGATAAACTGTACCTCAATACTGCAATGGATACTGTTACTATCTAAGGTGGGGAAGAAAAGACAAAACACAGCATCCCACCAACCACATGTCCAATTCCCATCCAAATCGGAAAAAAAAAGAATGATAACTCCAAATATCCAAACTTCAATAACTTAGACAGTTAAGAGTTATGTCCAATTGCATGTACAACTTATATCAGCTTCTTTTTTAAAAAATTCTGTTCAGAATCTACCAACTCTCACGACAAAGATATTAAATATTACTGCTCATTTCCCTAATGTTCTACAAAAAAACATACGGAAGAAAAACACTAGAATAAGCACACACCTGTATAAATCACATTGCAGAGTACCTGAAGGCCCAGGACTTGCAATGCCCCCAGCAGTCTCAATCACAGTCCAAACTCCCTCCTTCCAACCACAATCTCCTCCCACCAAAAACTTCTGCAACGAATCCCGCAGCGAAGAATCCTCCACCACCGCCCCTTCTCTCTCCGCCGCGAGATGCGGCGAGACCGCCTCCTTCCACCCGTAAACCGTCTTACACGCCAACTCCGAAACCCCAACATCGCCTTCCTCGCAGCGAATCCCCCTACCCTCATACCAACACAAATCCCTCAACCCCCCACCACCACCACCACCAACCTCCAATCCCTCATCCCCAATCCCAGCGCCCGCCATCTCCTTCGCCGCAGCAGCCGACGCCCTGATCGCCTGGTTCGACGCAAGAACGCCGAGCGGCGGTTTCCGGCGGAAGAAAATGTCGGAGATCTTCCGGTAGACGAAGCGGGAATCGGAGTCATGGGGGAAGCCGGTCTGGATGGGCTTGATGTAGGTGAATTTGGCGGGAGTTGGGGAGGAAAGGACGGAGGCAGCGATGCCGGTGGAGACTAGGGTTTTTCCGACGCCGGTGTTGGAGCCCCAGATCATGTAGATGGGGTGAGAGAGATCTACTTGGAGTGGAAGTGATGAGAAGTGCTTGTAGAAATGACTGTGAGAGAAGGGATTGAAGAGGGAGAGACGTTGAGAAGAGCGATGGAAGAGGAGTAGAGACGGCATGGTTGAAACCCTAACCCTAACCCTAGTTCTGATGCTTTGTAGAGAGAGAGAGATTTTCTGCAGCTGCAGTGTAAAACCCTAGCTGGGGTTTTGGCGGAGAAGACGAGGGAGCGCGAGAGGGTCCTCGAAGCCTACGCCACATATTTGAAATTTGGCTGGAAGGGGAGCAGTAGACAGGGTGGTAGCTCATCCGCCTTACACGTTTAAAAAGCTTGGAGTAGGTGGAGTTGATGGTCATCAACGTGGGGACCACCTACTGATGACATGAACCGTTAAAATTAAATGCTCTCCCCTCTAATAGCATTTCTTCAAATTTTACTTTCATGTAATTTGGTCCCACCGCAAGATTAAGTGCATGATTAATAATATAATTAATATATAAAAGTGTACTCATCGTATTGTCAATTAAGTATTCAATCTAATTAACTGTGGAACTGAACCCTATATGAAAATGGAATTTAAAGATATGCTGCTAAAGGGAATTTCTTTCATTCTTAAAGCTTTGGATTATCAATAGGTGGACTCCATATAGTGAGTTCCACGAATCCCACTCATGACAAGCACAAAAGAGCCTGACCGCTCAAGGGATTAAGACCCCGCCGGATATACTCCAATTGGGGTTGGACTCAACCCCAATGAGCCATGTATTCCTCAATGTGACTCAAGAAAGAGTCTGCATACATATGAGAAGGTAGCCTAATCAAATGGGAATGAGGCCCGCACAAGCAGGAAAATGCAACTTAACCAAGGTTTGAACTCTGGGCAATCACGTAAGAACTTACACTCCTTACCACTCGGGTAAATCTTAAAACTCAACATTAGGACACATATATTAAAAATCCGAGATGCTCATAATAAAGGGTCTTCCCGTTCAAGGGCTATCCACATGTTTTACCCTAATTAGAGTTAAAATTAACTCTTTGAAAAAGAAAAGGCGTTGAGAGATCTCATTTTTTAATCAAGTGGCCAATTTTATGGTGGATCAACTTCTATTAGATAATATTAAGAGATAGCCCATGCACTGAGAGAGCCTTTATTTTAACCCTTTATTTTAACTGGCCCAAATTGTCAATATATATAGTCTATAGTCTCACCAACTATGGACTTTCTATGCTTTTTAACAGACCATTTCTATAGAATCTATACAAGTCTGATGCGTGAGTCCGGATCTTGTGAGGATTTATTTCACGGTGAGCATAAGTGGACCAATAACGGCTCGTATGTCACCATGGGCAGCCTGCCATGCACGCGGGCAGCTTGCCATACATCTTAACAAGGGCCGCCCACGGTAACATGGCAAATCGTGATTGGTCCGCTTATGGTCACCGTGATATAAATCCTTAGATGATCCTGATTCTCGATGCTCTGCTTGTTCAAAAATCATGCCAAAATTTCTGAAACGTATGGATGGCTATAACAATGAAAAGCTTCAAAAGCAACTACTTACCTAGCTGGTAAGTGGCAGCCTGAATCATTTGACTGCTCAGGGTTCTAATTCTGGGTACGCTACCTCTTTTTATTTGTATGGGCTCTTTTCCTGCTTTATGTGAGCTTCTTTTCCGTTTGTGTGAACCTTTTTCCTACTTGTATATGCTATCTTTTGATGTGTGTGGGTTCTTTTTGAGTTCTCTTGGGTCCCACCCTCGTTGGCTGGGTGAAAAAAAACCTAGAAGCTTATGCTGGTGCCCCTTCTGGTTGGGGTAGGCCGTAGGTACATCTGCTCCCAACTGCCCCTTTATTAGTCTATACTTGTGGGCCACCCCGTCAATTACAAGGCCAAAAAGGTGTAACTTTCACGCAAGAGGTCAGGAAGTGAGCCCAGTACCAAATGTCATGTACACTTGATGTTGACATTTTCATCTTAAACATGGTCTCATTAATCACTTTACAAGTAGTTTAAAATTGAATTTATTTTGGTGGGTTTTTTTTTTGGTTTTGAAATGAAGATATTTGGGGTCTCATGTTTTGTATACTCTTGGAATGTTATATAAAATTTTGAGGTTTCATTGATAATTAGTGTTTTTTTTTTCTTTTTAAAATAGATATTGTTGCAAATTGTAGGTATATTGGTGACTTTTGAAAATATTACAATGCAATTAGAAAATGCTAATTTTCATATGACATCATGATATTTTACAAAATATAATAAAAATGAAACCATAGAAGAACATACTTCAATGGTGATTAAAGTGGAAGAAAGTAGTATCAATTATATATAAATAATACTTTAAATTATGTTTATTTCAATTTTGTAACTTTTCCTTATTTTAGATTTTATTTCGTCTCAATCATTTTCCTAAAATATCCCACGAAGATTCCCAAGGTTACAAATATTCCTACATTTGTTCTAGATAATGATTTTCAGAAAATGATATTCATGATAAGAGATTTTGACAATACGATTACTTTTAAACCTAATATTTACCTTAGAATAGTCAAAGTTTAATATTTTCTACAGAATTATCTGTTTAATAAGGGTGCGATATCGCACGGCCTTTAGATATTGCATGAATAACTTTATAAGAAATACTTAAATTTTAACCGCTCATTGTCGAATATTAGATCTAAGGACAGGCAATATCCCATGTGATAATAATATTGATTCTAAAAATTTAAGTAAAAACTTGTTAGAGCCCAAATAAACATGATAAAAAAAAAGTTGTTTCCTGTTCTTTAAATTAACTACAGTAAAAAAATATATTTTTAATAGGAGATCACCTCCATGTTTTTAAATAGGAGATCATGCACAGTAAAACTAGGGGAGCCCATGGCTTGTCCGGCTGAACCTTGTTCGACCCAGTCCATTCACTAATTGAATTCAAGTGCAGATCCAGACAACAGGCCTAAAAGCTAGGCCCAGGTTCAACCATCTTCTAAATACATGTGCGCAGTTGTATTGACCACCATAGGAGAAAAAAAAAACTTGTGTCAAACCAGACTAAGCCTCTACCCATACAAGGCTTCGGCCCATCGTAAATTTTGGGCCAAAAGGAGAGATGTCTATGGACTCTGGAATACCCGTGAGAGTAACTCTTACGATACCGTGGTATATATAAAAAAAATGATATCTATGCATATTTCAGTAATGTGTACTTAGTGAAATGCTCATACGTAATGAGGCCAGCTCTCCTAAGCTCAAACTTAGGATAAGGTAAGCTTAAATTTGTGGTGGGGCCCACCTGGAGACTCACATGGGGATAGGGATGGAGGGATTTCAACGACTCCCTAGGATCTTTCTCTTTGTAAAAAAATCAGCCACAATTGTGATTTCTATCTTCTCCGTATGAACCCAAACATTTAATGGTCAACAGTCCATTCGGATCGATACATAATCGATCCAACGGTCCAGTAAATTCGGATATAACTAAAAGTTGATGGACATGTGCAATTTAGGAGGGTCATGTATTTGGGATGGACCAAAAGTGGGCCCAACAAACATAAGCTTACAAAATCTTCTCCTAAGCTCGAGCTTAGGAGAGCCTTGCACATACATAATATGTCAAAAGCATATTATAATTGTACTTAATAAAATGGAAGCCCATACAATAATTATATAACAATATACATCGGTTTGAATCAGGGGCCAGTTAGGTCCAGGTCCAATTGGTTCCTATCAAAGTTGCCCTAGGTCCAAGTTTGGGTTGGTGCAACCGTACAAGGAGCACCGATTAGGACAGGCTCAGATTTAACACAGACCCGATCCATTTACACCCTTCACCAAAATAACAAAATTCATTCAAGGAAAGCATTCTAGAAAAAGAAGATGAAAAGGCTTCAATCTACAGCGTCAAGAAGCTGGGCTCTGGATTGCAAGTCAAGGAATATAAGGATTTTCCTCACAGGCAAGAGAATAACTTCGCATTCTGTTAATTTCACCCAGAATGCTTACAACCAAACCACCCTCTTAAAAAGGACACTCCTTTTTTTTAATAACCACAGCCAGTTTAAGAGCCTTTGGACCTGAGCCCAAGGGATACTCGATTCTTGACAGCCGAAAAAAACAAAAAATGACACTCAAATCTGGACAGCCAAGAACGGACGCGCATTTGACCTCTGGGCCAACATATATATGCAGCCCCAGAAAGTTTAAGGAGCTCTCGTACCAAAATCTTTTCATTTGCATCTTGGTTTGGCTCAAGTGATGTTGATCAAACTTTTCAACAAGCACCTGGCAAGAATAGGATCCAGCAAGATTCAAACCTGAGCTGGAACATTTCAGGATCATTCCTCTGACAGCCCAACACTGTCCATTGCCGTCAGACAGCCAGGATCACCAATTCGACGAACACGACTGGTATTTGGTGATGGTTGGCTCAAAGGAAATGGAAAAAAAAATATACAAACTGATAATTATCCAACTAAATGGACAAATGCACCAAATGAAAAAAAAAAAAAAAAAGAAGAAGCAATTTTCTCAATTAAGAGGGAAATAGTAAAAGGTTTCTCAGAAAAGGTAGACATCTCTGTTTCACTGTCAACAGCAAATACTGCATTTGATATGATAATATGCAATAATACCGCAATTATTTTGAGACCTATCGATTGTTTCTGCCCTTCTTATTTCCTCCCTTCTTTTGCGATGTGGACTTCTTGGGCTTCTTCTGCGATTTCTGTTTCACCACTCTTTTAAATGGTTTCTTCTTCACAGGAAGGCTATGCTGCCGCTTTTCCAAACCACTCAACATGGGGAATACATTTGTTGCCTTGAGATCGTCATCTTCACGAGAGATTTCACTTGTTGTCACCATGATGGTAGTATCACCGGTGTCATATATTTTTGTTCCTTAAAATGCAAGCGCCCAGGAGATGTTAGTTCCCTGGTGCATACTATTAGAAGGTAAACATGAAGCATTAAAATGAAAGTAATATAAAAAGAACTCTTAAAACCATCTTCACATAAACTAATTTCAAAAGGAACCCAACCCACATTTTTGAAAAAAATAAAATTTTGTGTAATAGATCCACTGAAATACTACTTCCAATGGTCTGGATCCAGCACAATGATCGGATCTTCCCTATCCAAGACCGGACTTGGGGTGTTTTCCCCATAATCAATTAGGATCAATTAAGACAATTTCTTTGCAGGGATATCAAAATTAATCCTTTGTAAAACATTAAATTACCTGCCATTGTTATGCCAATAACTAAGAATTGTTTCGATTATCAAATGAAGTGGCTCAATAATTACTACGGATGGGGAGATTAATGAAGATGTTAAATATAAGATAAAAGCAGGATGGTTGAAGTGGAGACTTGCTTCTGAAGTGCTTTGTGACCAGCGAATGCCAATAAGATTGAAGGAAAAATTTTAGAAGACGGTGACTAGACCAGCTGAAACCTATGGAGCAGAATGTTGGCTAATAAAAAAGCAACATATGCATAAAATGGATATAGTAGAATATTGAGGTTGATGTGTGGTAAATCTAGAAACGATAAAATTAGAAATGAGAGCTTCCGAGAGCATCTAGGGGTAGCATCAATAGGGGATAAAATTAGAGAAACCTGTTTGAAATGGTTTGTGCAAGATTAATGTAGGCCGGCAACAGAGCCGGTAAGGAAAAGTTTGGCCATGCAGGTTGATGGTCCATCAAGGGGAAGGGGTAGGCCGAAGAAGACGTGGATGGAGGTAGTAAAATTAAATTTGAAGAAGTGCAACTTTTCTTAGGATTTGGCTCAGGATAGATCGTAATGGATAAACAAAGTTCATGTAGCCGACCCCAACATAGTTGGGACAAGGCTTTGATGATGAAGATCAAATGAATACCAACAAACGGTAAATGAGATAAATATAGACATCTTAAAAAGGAGATTTTAGTTTCAACTAGTCCCGGAGACCATTGCTTGTTCATGCATGAATGGGCATTCGGTAGAATGATAAAATGAAGTGGACTTTAATTCAATCAGTAGGCCCTTTTGTTGAATGACAGCTGTACAAAAATCAAACTGTTGGGCAATTCAGCCATCTGATCGCCCAGTTAGATGTGAATTTTAGGTTATTTTTGTTTATATCCACTTGTTTGAAGCCTGTTATCATAATGGATATAGTTTCCCAAAAATGTTAAATTTATAGAATTGACTATCAACAGCAATTCCCATAAGGTTGATGATCCGCAGCATCCTCTCATTCAGTATCATTACCTGAAAAGCCTTACAACATTGTCTGACAGCATCTTTCTTCAATGTAAGTTCCGAATATTAGCAACCACAAAGTTGGATGTTCCATCCTTGTTTTTTTAGTTGGTAATGTGACATGAACTCACAACCTCAAGGTTGCAATAGTGAGACTACAGGTGAAATGAAGATATAGTGATGGTTGCTATTTTTATTTTTTTCAATAAAGACATGGTAACAATCAATGTAAAATGGCAATTATAACTACTATCACACATGGTGTTTGGGTCCACAAACACAATGTGGAAGCTCTCATTTCCTGGAAAGTTCAGGTGCTTGGATGTCAAAACCGAAAGAGGTTCAGTTATAGGGACTCAACTCTCCCTCAGTTTTGGGAGTTCGAGATTTCTTCCACACACGCATGCATGCGCGAATGCACACACACTCAGAATCAGCGCTTATGTTTTTCTCTAAAACCAGATCTTCCGCTTTCATAAAGAGAAACTCTCTTCATTAGTAACAGGGTGAGACAAATAGCGTAAACCCATGCCTGGGGAACCAGGTTTTTAAGAGGTCTTCCTTTCGAATTCAGAAGAAACATATGCCCATCATGGATGTTTGGTTCATCAGATTCAAAATCACAGACCCTAAGACGACGAGAAACAATTTCCAGTTTTCGTATGAATACCTTACCGTAATGCTTAAAAGGGCTTAAATGCTAGAATCAACAAATTTATGTTAGGGAGTATGATGTACCCAAATAGTCATTACCAAATATCCATTTATTGCTCGAGTTTACAAACTTGAAATGGATAAAAATACCTGAAACTGATGGGTTTGGTTCAAGGCCATCATCTTCTTCATGGTCACTGGCACGTTCTTCGGGTCCTGAAATAGTGCCTGAAGGATTTTCCACTGGTAGAGCTCCGCCATATAGAGCTAATTCTTTCTCCAGCTTTCTCTGCGCGAAAACATAGAAGCAGAATAAGGAAGCAAGCAAAGAAAGAAAATACAGGAAAAAAAAAGGGTTTCTTCTCTAAAGACACGAAGTTCTCAATGAGCAAAAATGAGTAGTTTTTCTTGATATCATGTTGGTAATATTTTCTAAAGTTGTCTTGGTAAAGGATGAATGAAAATATATAAATTAATAATGGAAGCGATTTTGAAAAAATGGTGAAAATAAGAATCAGTTAAAGGAGTGCCCTAAATTGGATGGCTAGAAAACCCATATAAAGATAATTTTTCGTAGGTGGCAAATCCACCTCCTCTTCCTTGAGCTCATGTGGCAGATGGGCGTATTAGCAATACCATGAGTTGGTAAGCTAAAGCTGTTCCCATTCAATGTAATGAATATATTTGTCTAGCAAGTTTCTACAAAAGAAAATATTAGAGTGTAGCAATAATGTAATACTCACAGAAAAGTCTGTGCAAAGAATGGTGCAATATGAGATATTAAACACTGTATAGTGGGGCCCATCTATAATCAGTCCAAAGCCTTCCACACACACACATCTACCCCATGAATTGGCACTCTTACCAATTAATACTGATCCAACCATCACATACCGTCGTATTGAGTCACAATAACAGATGAACTTATAAAACTGTTGAACTTTGAGGCGTTGAAGTCAAGAGTTAGGGTGACTTGATTATGTTGATATTTATCCAAGCCCTAATCCACACCATAACTTTCTTATTCCCTCTATCCCTTTGATTAAAATGCATCCAAGTGGGACCACACATATTGAGACATGCTTTTGAAGAGCAAAGCGAGGGTTATACTAGCATTCTCTTATGGAGCCAAATTCTCTACAGCAATAGGAATATATCTGTGTCCTTGCTAATTTTTGGTAAAAACTAGAAAGCCAAGGATATTTGGTCTGGATCTTATACTTTCCTATAAACGCTCCAACTTCTAATTCAAAACTTTTAGTGAGATAGCCCATTATGAACCAAGCATATTCTTACTGAACACAGAGTAAAATTCAGAACTATAAATGAAGGATTCATTTGTGCGTGGATATCAATTGGAGACCAAACCTTTTTACGTGCTTCAATACGTTTAAGTCTGTCCTTTTCTTGTAACTGCCGTTGTGCTTCTTTTCTCCTTTTCTTCTTTCTCTTGTGAAACCCAGTTACATAATCCCTATTAAATTGGAAACATGAAATGCTGGTTAGTTTTTCAAAGGTAACAAGAAACTTTAGGTTTTCAAAGGAAACAAGAAAGTTTTAATGCAAGGAATTTATGGATATAAAGACCATAACAAAAGCAATTATGCAAAGGCAATCAAAATGGCACCATTATACATCAGAATTTATTAGGCCCTATACCGAATACACTAAGTCCCTATCTACCCATTGTTTCGGTAAAATGTTGGTTACTTATTATGCATGAAAACATAGCTTATATAAGGGACAAATGGAACAAGAATTATTTCTGAATATATGTATGGAAGAGGAAAAGAATTGCCAAAAACAAGTTTCAGCCTCAACATTCAACCCATTAAGAGAATTCCACCATGCCATTACGGCATTACCCCCTCTTAACATGCAATAGCATTAAATTCTTAGAAGAAATCATCATCACCGAACATGAGAAAAACAAACTTGAAGTGAAGAAGATAAACCCTTAATCTCCTTAAAGATAGTGTTGCAATCACCAAGGACCCCTCTCCACCAAAGACACCCAACGAATAGCATTAGAAGAATCACTTTCAACTATTAACCATCATTCAAAGAAGACGAAGACGAGAAAATTCAAATGCTTCCAAGATGGAAAACACTTCCATCTCACTAGGATCTTTGTGACCAACATACTTGGATAACATGAACAAACCAAAATCAAGAGGACTATTAACCTCACCCTTTGCTATTACAAAAGCAAATTAACCTCACCCTTTGCTATTACGAAAGCAAAATCAAGAAACCAAGAGAACAAGCAAAATCATGCATCATCATTCACTAAAAAACCCAAAAATCTATGAACAAACAAGGCTTCAAATTCTCTAAACCAATGCATTAACACACAACATGCAAACATAATTATGGCCTAAGTTTGTTTACATGTACAATTGACTAATATTAAAATGTAACAGCACCAAAACAACATCCAACTGAATTATTACAATACTTTTACACTAAGAATCATCAGTCCATCTGCTTCGATTACTCTTACTCTTACTTCACAATAAACCTATCCACACGTCCGTTCGACTATTAGGAGAACTAGTCGACCAACTCGGAACTCAGCCGAGTCAACCCAGCAAACCACCTTGATTCGTTCCCGGATCCAAACTTGGGATTGCTATAAAGCGTAATACAACTCAGTCGGCACTTCCTAATCCTAACTGTTACGCATTTCAACTCGGCGCTTCCAAACGAGCGAGTTTTGGGCTGTTCTAGGGTTTCAGAAACGAATCTGGTGTTTTGAATGTGGAACGAGGGAAAACGTAGGAAATGAAGAGAAGAAGAGATTGCCGAAACCCTAACAAACCAGGAAGAAGAAAGAAGAGAAGGGGAAGAGGAAGAGAGAGAGAGAGAGAGAGAGAGAATCACGGGAATTGGTGTACCTGAGATCTTTGTCATTGAAAGAGATAGAGAGGGCTTTGTTCTTGAGGGCTCTCTTATTGATGTGGCGCGCGGCTACGTTTGGTGCTCCTTCGCCCTCTCCTTCTTGTTCCATCCCCACACGCTCTCTTTTCTTCACTGGAAAATTTCAGGAATGTTGTCCGTGTGCTGTTTTGTGGAGAGAGAGTTTCCCTAGTGGGTCCCATGGCCCACTTTTTTTGTTTTTTTTGTTTTGGACTTGTTGTGACCTACTAAATGAAGATGAATGGTAAAGATATTGAATCTGAATCCTCATGTACTTTATGTATAACATTACAAAAATAATAATAAAAAAAAATAAAAAATATTGAAATTTAAGGGATTTTAAAGGTCCTTTGAGACTTTTCATATGGTTGAAATTCTTGAATATAATAAAGAGATGTAACATTTGTAAATGGCAAGAAACAAAGTATCAAACAATTCATTAATTTCTAACGTACCAAATTCTTGTAATGAAGAGATTTGATCTACAACCTATCCCAACATGCTGTGTGTTGATTATATCTTTATCAACTAGGTGCTACCTTGCCTTTTAACACACAAATTTATTTTTGTTAGAAATAATGGAAAAAAAAAACCCTAAATGAGTGTAAATAATAAGGGGAAGTGTTCACCTAATTACCTGTAATCTACCTTGTGGGCCTGTTTAGCTCAAGTTTACCAATGGGAGGCTGACAGATTTAAAGGTTTCCGTGTGAGCCGGATGGATCAAAAAAATAAGCTCTAGGAGATTATCATAGCCTTGAATTTAAAATTCTTAAAACTTAATGGCATTTTAACTATATATTTTGTTGATATTTAATCCAACTCTAGTGAGGATTCTATGAGTATAAATTTGGGTATAATGTCAAATTATAGGATGAAAAGTCCATTGAAGGAGCTGCACTGTAGAAAGGTGGACTGCACTTTACTTGCAGTTGCTCGGAAGAGAACATTTTCCATAGATAAGACTGCCAAAATGTTATGCACGTGGTGCAATCAAAGGATCTAGATGTTTATGTTGCTTGCCCAGCATATTAATGGACCCCACATGTGAATTGGCCATAGTCCATCCTTTTCCCTTGTGGCCTATTAGATGAATGGTAAAGAATGTTGAACCCACTTCAGATGAATCACAAAAGGGCTGACCAAGGTTTAGGATTGTCAAATGTCTGTATCCTAGTCCAAGAGGATGCATGGTCTTTTAATGGACTTTTGGGCCTATGTATCAGTGTTATTAAAGTGTTGATACTAGAGATCCCAGTGGACTGCCTGTGGTGACGCAATTGCAAAATCACAAGAATGATAAAGGCCATCTGCCAATTTGCCTTTTTTTTTCCACTTTGTACCTGTTGCATCTCATTTTTTCTCAGGCCACTGGGGATTGCAATGGGTCAAGTTTAAACGGAGACACACCCGCCCCATTTCTATTTCTTGGTTTGAGGTGGTGGGTTTGAGTTTTGTTACTATAATCGCCCCGCCCCGCCCCGCCCCGCCCCGCCCATATAATATATGTTTATTTCTTATGAAAGCTATAAGCAAAACTCATGTGATTCAAGTGGTGTTGGGGCACGAATTTAATACATGTGGAAAAAAAAAAAACTGAGTGTGTTTCAATCTCTACCACATTTATTTCCATGCATTTAAACTTCAAATTTGACTTGAATCCAATCCAAAAGGAGGATGGATTTGGTATCACATGCTAGTGGGATTGGTCAGATTTGACTGAGATAAACTTAAAACAGAGCGGGTTTGGGTTTATCCCAACCCATACCAAACTCTCACTCTGCCATCTCGACTGGCCACCGACTTCTGATGTAAAAGGGTGTATGGTTAAATAATGCTCCTTCACTGATAAATGTGTCACACCAGACCACATGTCAAAAAAATTTGGGCCGCTAAAAAAATTCAAGTCCTTGTTAAAAAACTTATATTACATAAGAGCTCCTCTTTTTTTTTATGGGTGTCATTAGTAACAAGGATCTAGATTGCCAAATAACAGGCTTACCATTGAGCTCAGAGGCTCTGATTTAGAGAAGTCTTTAGTAGGGGTGTTCATGGGCCAGGCCAAGGGGAGCCAAAGTCCAAGCACAAGCTAGCATCTGTTAGGTGGAGCGTGGAAAGCTAACGGTCACATGTGGAGAGATTCAAAATTTGAAAAATGCGTCCTCCAGCCGACCACTGATGCCTCAATGCTTCTTTTTGGTATGCTTTCCCTTTTAAAAGCTGTGGCTTGCTCTCTTTGCCATCTCCAATCCTTTCTCTCAACAATCGCAAATCCCAATCCTACCATCATGATAAAAGCTCTGAGGAAAATCAAGAACTGGTCGTCTAGAAAGAAGAAGAGAAGGAAGAGCAACATCTTCCAACCCCCCTCATATCCCCACTGCTGCTCTTGCGGCACGCCACCACCGTTGCCGCCACTGCAGCCCACCGCCCCTCCTTTGCCTTCATGGCTCGACTTCGACTACCAGCAAGACGAAGCATCTGGGTCCGTCCCGGCATCAACTTTTCCAACCCAACATCAATTTGAGCTTCTGTCACCTGAAATCACATCGTCGGAGAGTACTCCTTTATATGTTCCTCAACCCCTACCAATGGCCACCTCTTATCAGCAATACTTGGCCCCAGCCCCTGTATATGGCATGCCAGTTACGCCGAGCACGCCGGTGAATTCGACGAGGAGAGGCAGTGGGTTCTGTGGATGGATTGCTAGTGTACTCAGTCGCCTGATTAGATGCTTGTGTCCCTGCATTCAGTTTCACCAGAATCTGAATTGATGTCTGTAATGGGGGCTGTTTATATAAAAGTTTTAAGCATGTTTGAGGACTCAGGTACAAATTGATTGATTAAAGGGTGTATTCTTTGTTTGTTGCTTTATTTTTATTAAAGTGGCTGCTTAGAAACTGAATTCTCTGCAATTTACATGCAGATCGGTTGCCAACATGTTTTATTCAAATCCATCAACAATGAGAAGAATGACTAGATTCAGAAAGTGTAACTGTGGAACTAAAACCTAAAGGGCCCTAGAGGAGGCCAAAGATTTGATCAAAGCTAGCAATGGGTTAGCTTAAATGTGTGATTTGCATCCACCAATATCCTCATTTAGTGGTTTTGATGACTTAAAGTTAGTAAAGATTCATAGATTCGATCCAAATTGGGTTAGCTGTGGTTTTGAATTTTACCTGCCTGAACCCACTCCTCTCTGTTTTATTTGAGGCCTACTTGCATGTTTGTTAATGAATATATAAAAAAATATTTCATCTAGAAATGTTGTGGAGGTATGCATGCAAAAAGAGGTGCAGGGAGTTCCTTCTTTCTTTCTTTTTTCAAGGGAAAAATAGGATAGATTAGAAATGAGTACAGAGACAACTTGTAAGCATTACTCCCATACATAAGAGGGAAATGTCGTTTCAAATGGATTTGTCACGAGAACAGAAAACCAAAAACTAAGACTAAGAAAATCAACAAGTACCAGACTAAAAATATACATGTTCAAAGAACTAACGAAAAAGGGATGCATGTTCAACAAGTCTCTTTCTTGAAAGTGCGAAAAGCAAAGTGAGAATTTGTTGTATTACACAAACATGTCCAAAGCATGCGTTCGTTCAACACCGATGATTCCCTATAGCATGAGAAGAATCCATGGTCTGTCGCCAAATTCTAGCGTTGCACATATGCGTCGTTAAATGAAATAGTAAGAAAAAAGACTCAACGAAAAAGGGATGAGATGCTAGTGCCCAGAGTGGGTGACTTAGTTTGGGTATCTGCGTGCCCCCCCCCCCGCCCCCCCAAAAACAAAAAAGAAAAAAAAGAAAAAGGACCCAAAAAACCAAAAAAACTGAGATCAACAATACCCTTAACTGTACTGTAAGCCTAACATGTCATGGAAATTGATCAATGGTTGAAAAGATAATGCGGGCTGGACAGCGGAGATCTCACAGGGAGATACCCTCATAAATTCTCTGATTATAATTTAATCTTTATTGCACTGTTGTTGCAATGTTTTAGTGCTGCAACCTTTTCTTTTTTCTTTTTTCAAACCATTTTATCAGCATATTCATCACTCAAGTTATTAATATAGTATGCTCAATCGCAAGGTGAGACCAACTCCTTTTGGATTAAATTCTGGGGTCATTCCATGCACGGGCAGGACATTTTTAATGAATCGGGATTTCAGTAGGTGCAGTCCATTCCATAAACTCAGAGAAATAAGTGAGGCTCTCAAGAGGACCTGGACTCCAATTTGTTTGATGAGTAGTAACAGACTTAACAATTCATTGTATCAATTAGATATCTCATGAGAAAATTATAAGCTAATAAAATGAAAAATCACATGAGAAGAAATATACATAATTAGGAGTGTCACAGATTTATTGTGGCAAGAGTAACCAATCAGTGTGCGTGTGCATGAGAAAGTGCAGAAGGCAGTGTTTCTCCTCTCCTTTATCAAAATACCTTCGAATTCATGAAACAGTGGGAAACTGGCTGAATGAGAATAATAAATAGTTAACTTTAATATATTGGATAAAAACTAAAGTTAATTGTAAGAATGACACTGAAATTTATTTAAATCACTTTTATAATATATACCTAGCCTAATGCACAATCCTATCCAGAATGCAGTTCTTCTCGCCCGATAAAAGACTGCCGAAAAAATTTCCAAGCTCGAGCCTTGAAACAGCCAGCTAATGCACAACAAAAACAAGACAGCTGTGACATTGTATCACACGAAAAAACGATGGAAGCGAGCCGAGCATGATGATGAAAGCACAACTTCAGTCAAAAATCAGTGCGACATCTCTCTTAGTGTCGGGGGATCAAGGAACTAGAAAGTCCTTGAATATTTTTTGATCTCATACATTATGGAGGATATGGAAACCAGATCCTTGTTCAGCGATGAGCCGCCTTCAATTCGCTTTATGCAGTCTGAAAGCCTGGTGTAGTAAAGTAGCAGCTGTGTCAATGCAGCTCTCAAGATCTCCATGCCACACAAGAAGTTGCTGAATGAAGTAATTACATCTTTGTGCATTAGCTCTATTGCGGCTTTCCATCTGCTTGCAAAGTCCTTGACCAGTGGCTCTACGTCAGCAACAGTGATGGGCTTCTCTGAGTTGGAACTTAGGTCTTCAGCTGATAAAAGTAGCATGCATCCAAAATAAACCATGTCAATGATTAAGAACATCATGTAAAAAATTACTCAGATGCACTCATATACAAGGTCTACGCTGTTCATCAGATGGGCTCCTCCGGGAACATCTCCAAAACCATGATGCTTTGGTCATTTGGCGGAGCACATGTGCAGTGGGAAAAGGGTAATTAAAACAATTAACCAACAGTCCACATTGAAAGTACTCATGCCAACCAACGGAAACACACATAAGGCTCATTAGATGACCTTATTTTCAAGCCTTTAGATCGATCAATGCACCAGGTGTTTTCACATATTTACATGGATTCTCGTGTCAGATTCTTATGCACTGCTTAGCATAGTTTTCAAATCAACATGGATTCTCCAGTCAAGTTCTTCTGCACCATTTAGCATAGTTTTCATAATAGAGGCTTTTTTCAATAACGAAGCAGCTCCTTCCATAACCCCTCTTCCAACTAAGTAAACTACACTGCAAGCCCTCTTCCAACCAGCTACTGGCTGTAACTGGATAAACTTAGGAGCTAATGACGCAGGAAAGGAGCGTTTGGATAGATATATCTTAATCCAAGGGAAGAGATCAATAGACCCTTTTCAATTAAGTGTTGTTTTCATATATTATTTCATATATGCCATTCAAAATAAATAAATTATTTCATACACACACACACACACATATATATATATATATATATATATATAGTAGGGGTGGGGGCCCTGGGGGCCCTCACATTTAAGTTGTTGGCATTGGCATTGGATATGATGCGAGGGCCCCCATCCAATCTCTCATTTAAGATGAGAGATATCTCTCCTAGGAGCATCTCCCATATATATATATGGGAAATATTCATGTGCATCTATCCCTCACCATGTTATATCAAATTAAATTACTAATGCTGGTGACTTCTTGGATCTTCTTTTTTAAATGTTTGCCGAATCTGACACATGCATCTATTATGCAACTCTAGGGCCAGGGCATGTATGGGAACCAAAATATGGTAAGCCATGAAATGCAATCTCAGTCATGTCAACATTAAAATCCTCCTCATGTCTTCATAATTCCAGATGGATTGTAAAAATTTAGAATAAAGTCCATTTCAATACTAACAGGCCCGAGTCTTCACAAATTTGATCAGATCGCTAAATTGCTCTAGCAGCAACTCTTCCTGCAAAGCAAATCAGTCAAATTCAAGGTCAGAAGAATCTGAATTAATAATTAAAAAAAAAAAAAAAAAAAAAAAAACAAAAAAAAAGACACATCAATGCACAAATGATAGGCAGAGAACTGACTAAAAACCATCAAGGTCTAAACAAGTAGTTCCTATGATTTGTTTACATGCTCACATTGTCTGGTACAACTTCAACAATAGATCCATTTACACAGTACATTAGGTTCTTCGACGTTGAGCTTGTTTGACATTTGTTATTAGGATTGATGAGAAAATAGTGGTGTGAGATAATGATAGACGGACCCCTCGTGGTGCCGCAATCTAAATGTTGCTTGCAATCTATGAAAGGAGATATCATCTCCAAAGTTACAGTATTTACAATGAAGTTGGTGTCGAGTGTCGACTTCTGGTTGATTTCCAAACAAGGCAGCCTCAAGGTCTTGCCTTTAATTTCTCTTTGATTGGAAGGTTTTGCCTTTATTCAATATAGAACATAATAAAAAAGTACTTAGACTTATTTTTTCGATTAATGGAATGTAGTGGAAGAATGTACTATTTGCATGCAACTTGGACACAAGGGGGAATTAATAACTAATAGTTGCGTGTGTATGATGCATGGATACTTCAAAATGGGCAACATACGTGCTGTATTGTATCCAATACTTCACTTTTTGTGTAAAATCAATTTCCTTGCCATGTCCATGGCATGTCCTTGCCGTATCCATGCCATATCTGAGCATCATAGTGTACAAGAAAGAATAAAGGAGAAATCAAGGGATGAGAAGAAATTTGACCATGAAGTTCGGGATATGTCTAAAATAAATGATAAAATGGAGCATGGGTGGACGTAGAGGGTAGATTAAGAGTAGCCAAAGTTTCTACGAGAATTCTAGATCGGTAAAGGCTTCTCATCAAGAAACATTTGTTGCTACAACCATTGTTCTGAAAATCAAAATAGCATTGCAAATTGTTCAAGGGATCAAAGAATTGTGAAATGTATTGCAAGTCTTGGGATTTTTTAATACTTTTTTGTAAAAAATAAAATATATAATATATTAAAAAAGAAAATATTAGCTATTCATAATCCATCCATTTCCATTCATAGCAAAATCAATTTAGTGACAAATAAGATTCATACAATCATATAAAGAACATTAATATATGATGCATGTAAAAATACTGATAAAAATGATCTTAGTATAAACAAACCAGGTGCATATTTTTTACTGTCATCTTTGAATCCAAAAAAAAAAAATCTAAATCAACATTACATGGTTAAGAAGTGTTGCCCCAAGCTTAATAAGTAATTTATGAGGGGGAAAAAGAAGAAAAGAATGTAATCTGCAACAATCCTTGGCTGGAACAGTTGCTTCCTATTCGAGGGTGTGGTTGATGGGAAACCTAAAAGTTTTATGGATTCTGAAAACCATGAGATTTTCTCTGGTCCTAGAACAGAACATAGCTAAGCTTAATGTAAAGTCATTGAAAACTTGCCACAAAAATAGCTGTATTGCTCTTCAGTAGTTCTTCAAAATGCAGTTGGGTCTTGCCGCCTTCTGTACCCGCTTCCTAGAAATCAAATATCACCAAAACTATTAAAATCATCATCGTCATCATCATCATCATCATCAAAACCCTTGTCCAATTATGCTGGGATCAGCTATTTAAAGCATAATATGTATTTTAAATTACATAAATCTATAGAAGCAAGTACACCAGGTAAAGAAAAAGTTAACTCTTACCTTCAAAACCGCAATAGTCATATCATAATTGTTTATGAGAAATACTGTTTGCTGCTTTGGTCTTGTGAATGTTCTAGCCAGCTTAATTAGCAAGTCATCAACAGCCATTCGTAGCCGATCCAAATTCAATTCAAGCTACAAGCAACAGTTGAGCAAAAAATGATTCAATGATCCAACCTTGTCAGGTTCACTACAAGATTTAAGGGGATAGTAACATTGTGAAATTACCAATAAAAATAACACATTTTTTTAATGGTAATCAATAAAAAATTACATCGTATTCTTTTATTATGTAATTTGATGTGCCCCAAAATGTAAGATTTTCTAGTGTTTTTGTAGAATAACTTCAACTCTGAATCAGTATGTATATAGACACCACTTTGGAAAAGGTGCTGCCTTTGTTCTTTCTCCCTCGACATCAGCAAATATGGTTTGGGGTAGGAATGTTGAGAAATTTCAATTACACAATGGAACATGAAATACACTATTCTATCAAAAGATGAAAGATAGAGACATGGGGTATATCTGAATACCCCAATATACTGAAGTTGTACTTGAAAGAAACCAATTGTAAGAATAAAGTGGTAAAAAAAATGATGTATAATTGTATATTATCCCAAAATGTAAGGCCTTGCACTTGAATTGAATTTGGCTAACCTGACCATCTCCATATTCAACATTCAGATGAATGAGCGAAGCTGTGAATTCGGCATAACGCCTTATGACATAGTGGGGATGGACATCATCTTCCCATAATGTCTTCACATTGGCATTGCGCAAGCTGCTGAGATGCAGGTCAAAGACCATTTTAAAACGTGGCCACAGAGCAATATTGACCTGTTTAAATTAAAAAAGGGAGTTAGTTCAACTGATTAACGTGAAAAAAAAAAATTAAAAAAAATGAAGTAGCTTGGCAGTTGGCACACATGCATAAACTCAACTTTGGATCAAATGCCAGAAATTCACAGGTTGAAGTGTACAACATAAACAAACCACAATTGTATACAAGGATAAGCATCCATAAAGTAAATCAAGACTAAAAAGCCAATGGATTTAAACAACGAAGAAACAGAAAAGGATTATATAGCAAAGAAAATGCTAACAATTTCAAGGAGGGACACTAGGCAAGGTGCTAAAGGGAAATGGATTTGGAATTTGGATCAAACAGTAATGGCGATCCCCTTCACTAATTCTGTCAACATAAGCTTTTTTAATGACATTCTGCCAATCTATGTAAAAACCTAACCAATTATTGGATGGTTTACATGATATGTTTCAAGAGTAACAGTAGTAGTCCCACCAGGACAAACCATCTTTTGTAGCTGTCATCCGTTTTTTACAGAGGAGCAAAGGGTTAAAGACATGCACTATGAATGTTAGACACATTAAGTTTTGGTGGTCAACAGAGTGTTGATGAGTAATAGGATAGAAGGCTGTTAGCTGTATCACTCAGATGTATTTTCACATATCATGATCTGTATGTTATTTTTCCCATATATTGTTACATAGTTCTCAAACAAAAAAAAACAAAAAAAAAAACATTGTCATATCTATATGCACAAAACAATGTCAGATTAAATATCATTCAATATGATATGTAAAACATGATACAAATTGAAGTTTAAAATAGAATTGTAGCTATCGATTTTAAAATCTGTAACCATAACATTACTACCTCCAATGAATAATGTATATTGTTTTAAGTCTAACAAGATAACTTTATTGCATACACACCTTATCCAAGTATGAATCCAAGCATGGAATCCGGCGCCGTGACATAATCAGCTGAAGATGGAAAGTCAGAGTATTAATTGCTTAAGTAATACCGTTCACATCAAACAACCGCTATACTGGACAATGGCAAAATGGTAGTATCGTCACACCAAATTACAGATGCAACTTAAAGTTACATGTCTGAACATCATGCCACATTGGGTTCATCAGTTACGGCTATTTTTGACATTCAACAGGGTGGCACCATGGGTTTCATCCACTTGTCCTTCAGAATAAAAACTCATATATAACTTCAGTCAAATGTCAAGAATACTAAAAAAATTTGAATAAAATGAGTAGGAAAAAGGAATTCATGGTTACTTCATTTGTTAAAACTTCCATTTTTTTTATGGAGTGCCAGGTTCTTTGCTTTTTTGGGTGTGGCATATTTTTGTGCATACATATGGTATAAATTTTACTACAAAGACTTATTTTCCAATCATACTTTTATGTTTTCAAATAATATAATTCAGTTACTTAAACAAAAAAATAAAAATAAAATAAAATTGTAAGCATCCACAGTAAATTGATGTATTTGCATCAAGGAAATACAAGTGCATATACAGAACACAAGGAGATTTCAAAGATAAAACGACTCTACCAAGTCTTATCAAACCTACCATAGAACTCTTCTAAATCTTATAAAGTCGAGTAGATAATCAAATTAATATATCGAAACAATCATTTTATTATTCTAACACTACCCTCAAGCTCAAGGTGGTTAGAGGAAGAGCAACTTCAGTTTAGAGAACTCAGAACAGATGATTAGCAGTTTGATTTGACTGCCTGGCTATCGTTGACAATTGATGGCTCAAATGATGCAATGCATTAGTGGTAATGTTCAAAAGCAGATCTAATAGCAGACGACCATGATCAGATTCAGACACCTATCTGTAAATAGAAACAGGTGTTTAATTGTAATTTTGGGTCAATGGGTTTAAGTTCTCTAAATTAGGATTAGATTAAATTTGAATAATTTTAGGCTAGAGTTATAATGTGATTAGGATTTCTACTGTGATAGTGATTAGGTTTCCTAACTGTACTCTATAAATAACCATTGACTGTTCACAATTATAGATTAAAGAATTCAGTCAAGTGCATCCTTCTAATTTCAACTTGGTATCAGAGCTAGGTTTGGGGTTAGGTTTCTCTCTTTTCTTTTCATTTTGTTCATGAGCTTTTTCTCTTTCCTGTTCCAAACATTGTTGACAAAGGAGACAAAGGAGACAAGTTCGAAGTTTGTGGACCTCCATGTCTTTCATCTTTGTTACTATCCTTAAGCCAGATCTAGATCTGTTCATTGATGTTTCCAGTAGGGTTGCAGAAACTTGGGCTAAATCCAGAAAAGTTGCAGCTAATTCTGTCATATCTACCTTCATTCTTGCTCTTCAATCAAGAAGGAAAGGTTGCAACCTCTGTTCTGAGTGATACTGTAGTTTCATCTGACTTATGAGGTATGTCTGGAGGTTTTTCAGCCCAAATCGTCTCTCTACAGTGCACGTTTTCAGTCGTTCCTACAAGCACAGATCTCAGTCACATAGAACCAGAGAAGAGGTCTTTTGGGTCTTCTATTGCCTCTCCAAAGTTCCAAAAAATACTTGTAAGCCACAATCATGAAGATTCTGGATGTTGTTGATTGGATGGCGGTATCTGAAATTCCGAAAAATAGGGTTTCTGGATCAGGGACTATTTTTTTCTGATTGGATTTGTTTCTGAATATTGGCAATAGTTTGTCGTGCTTGAAGAGAGCTCCAAAGAACATAACCTCTCAAGATAGGGTTTGTAGAAAACCCTAAACAGTGCCCACGATAGCAAGCCCATGATTGATGCAGGTTTGGCTTCGTCAAGAAACTTGTCAAAGGGATGTTATGTTGTCTCAGCTTCTTGTGGTCAAGGACAAGCTTTTCTCGTGTAGAGGAGGTCCAGCCATCTTGCCGAAGGAAAAGAAGAGTGAGCCTTTCATGATCTCAGGTGATTTAGTTAGACTGTGATCCTCCGTATCAAGATACAAGAGATTAATGCAGTCACAAGTGTAAATGGAGTCCACAGCAATGCACACTGTACCAAAGTCCTGCTGTAATAGCAATTTACGGTGAATGTCAAACCGCATTAGTCTTGAAAGAATACTAGATATGCACTGTTCAAAACACCAGTCAGTCCTTATGTCATAAAACACTATTGCATAAAGAGGGCATTCAAGGAAAGAGGCATCACAGAGAACAAAAGAATGTAGTTCTTTTAACTTCTATTCAAAAACAAGATGTCATCTGTACACTGGCCCATTGACATGTGGAATCTCTCTACAATCTGAACACACTCATACTTATCATGACTAATGAGACCTCAAATTCCTAAAATTAACTAAAAAAAAAGGGAAACAAAGGGGGATTGCACACTGTCGACTGTGGCTGCCTATACACAGTTGACTGTGCATACACAAAATTCTCAAAATTCCCTACAAATAGCAACCCAAATCAATACTTTCCATATAAAATCACTAAATACCATCTCATAAGATCCGAATTGAAGGAGATTAGCAACTCATTAATAAGAAATCAAAGATTTTAGGAAGTTTCCAAGATTCATGGTTGTTCCAGACCTTCTAGACGAGACTTCATATGGGGCCCACAAGGCCCACTTGATCTAGAGGTGGACCACACCAGTTGACCTTAAGAGTAAAGGACCCTATTGGGTCTGGTCTCAGATGGGCCCACAATTCCAGGCCCAAAGTCCATGCACGAACAGCCTCTGTTCTGGCTATTTCTTTTTTGAATTAAGTATTAGAAATTGCAAAATAAACCCTGCAATGTTCAAAAACTGTAATCCAGCCCCTGTATCAGCATATTCAGTCATTTGGAAATGTTTGAGTCATCTAACTTCACCTCGACATCTCGCACATGGGTTTGGAGTTTGGACCCCACGTGCTATATCATACCCTCCCATGAACGTCATGGCCTGCTCAATTACATGATTGTCAATCTCAATTGGGCCATCCACATCAGATTTTCCTGAGATTTGCATAATAAGTTCGAAGATTGTCATTATTCATTCACCAAGATGTGGTCAATGAGACCCGAGGGCTTCCCTTGCTTGAGCTTTTGCAATTGCATTTTTCTGCTGCTTCTCTACCTATGCCTCTGTCTTGGTTCCATGTGCACGAATGCGCCTTTCAAGCTCCCAAAATGACAGTGGACAGCTAAAGATGGATATAACTACAAGAGAGCTGGCATTCACAGATCTTGCTTTGATCATGATGATTTGCTGATATTATGTGATTGTTGCACGAGTGTATATCCCTACAGTAGCCCATGGTGAACATCAACAAGTTAAGGTCAGGTCCAGTTTAGGTTAAGCCTAGTTCAACCTGACCCAACCAGAGCCTGTCCAAGAGGAGCACACCAACATCAACAACCAGATTTGACCATCCACTGTGTTTTGAAGTATGTCAAATCAATGGTTTATCATTTATCAAGCCTCTAATTCTCGTTGTTTTGGTTCAAGCCTCATAATCCATCTGATTTTGAAAGAGATTGCGACAGATTTGATCTAGTGGACCACCTGCTCCAACATGCCCAAAATGAGTGGGATGCGACAGAGATGGACTCTACAGGCAAATGATGACCACCAGAAAAGCACAATGGACTTTTTTAGAAAGACGACAAGTGAAAAAAAGAGGCTATATTTATTGTGAATATATCAAAGTGGTGGAACAGAATTCAGGACTTCGGATCTGTAGTGGCAGGTTGTTTCTTTTCATTACAAAAGTTTAGTTTATGAGGTTATTCAAGTCAGGGGGAGAAAACTCTATAAAGACTCCACAGTTTTTTGGAAGTGTGAATACAAGTAATCGATAAATTATACGTTTTGCATCTGAATGTTGTGTCCCCAACATAGTTGGGACCAAGCTTTGATGATGATGATGATGATCTGAATGCTGTGTAGCATTTAGCCCAGAGGTTTAAAACTCAGCCAAGTCCGAGTCGATTTGAACTAGCCCATGAATGAGTCGCTTTAGAGATGACTCAGCCAAGTCACACTAAAGGTTTGAAAACCCTATTTTCAGTTTGGGGAGGTGAAGAGGACTGGTGGAACTGGTTTGGTTCAGTCATTCGCTGTGAAAACCCTACTTTTGTTTGGAGTTTGGAATTGGTTGATGGAGAACAAAAGGAGAGAGACTGTGGTGAGGCTCTTTGTTGAAAAATCTCACTGCCTAATGAGCAAGATAAATTGAACAAGACTACAACAAAACGAGATTGGCGCCTTTATATCCGATGGATGTTGAAAAATGTATTTCTCCATGGAGATCTACAAGAAGAGGTGTACATGGACTTGCTGCCAAGAACGTTCTTAAAAGATCATAAAGGCACAGCTTGCCAGTTGAAAAAGACCTTGTCTGGGCTAAAGCATTCTCCCTGGGCTTGGTTTAGTAGATTTAGTCAAGCCATGTTGAAGACAAGGTACGAAAAATGTCATGCAGGCTATACATTGTTTGTAAAGAGAAATGGCTTATAGGTTACCATTTTGATTGTTTATGTAGATGATATTGTTGTTACAGGAAATGATAGAGCAGAAGTTGAAAGGCTATCACGAAACATCTAAGCTCGAAGTTTGAAAGTAATGATCTTGGTGAATTAAGATACTTTCTTGGAATTGAAATCCCAAGATCGAATAAATGAATAGTATTATGAAAGCAAAAATATATGCTTAATCTACTGGAAGAAATAGGGCTGTCAGGAGCAAACCTATACATACTTCCACTGAGCAAAATCTTGGTATTAGTGCAGAAAGTGGAAAAGGATCCATGGTGTTGGATTATATCAAAGACTAGTAGGACGATTATTGTACTTAACTATAACTCATCCAGTAGCTTATGCTGTTAGTATTGTGAGTCAATTCATACATAATCCAAGGATGATACATTTAAATGTTGTACACAGGATTTTGAAGTATCTAAAGAAATAGCCAGGACAAGGGATTTCGTACTCAAAACATGGTCACTTACTGATAGAAGCCTATAATGATGCAGACTGGGCAGGTTTAAAGAAGGATAAAAGATCAACAACCAGCTATTGTGCTATAATAGGCGGAAATCTAGTACCACGGAAAGGCAAAACAAGCCCATGGTATCTGGATCCAATTCTGAAGCCGAGTATCGAGCAATGGCACTTGAAACTTGTGAATTATTATGGATGCGAAGTTTTCTATATGACCAGAGTTTCATATATAAAGGTCATATGGCATTATATTCTTATAGTACTTTAGCAGAGCAGATAGCTACTGCATGAACGAACAAAGCAAAGAATCCAATACTGCACGAATGAACAAAGCATTTTAAAAGCTAATGTTCATTTTGTAAGAAAAAAGACTGAAATCAAAGACATCAAAGTAAAGTATGTTCACACAGATGAACACTTAGCAAGTTCCTTAATAAAGCCGTATCAAGAGGAAAGTTATCATATGCGTCATCTGAGCTGGGCATAGTAGATATTTATGTGCCTACCTGAGGGGATGTGTTAAGAAATAATGGTGTACTTGAAATTTAAAAAAAAATAGATTGATGTAAATATTGAAATTTATGGGGGGTTATTTGTAATCGTCAAAAATATAATAAACTATAAATACACGGTGTAGTCCAACCCTAAAGCCGCCGTCATATTCTTTGATTTCTCCCATTCCATCTTTCTCTTGCTTTGTTTTCATTCTAGGGTTTTCTTATTTCGTGTCAAAACCTCGGAAAAATCCAAAGTAGATGTTTTAACTAAATCAAATCATATTTGTTAGCCAGGGTTCAAATCCTGAGTACGTAAGCTCTTCCCATTTGTGTGGGCTCCTTTCCCGCTTGGGTGGCTATCTTCCCGTGTGCGTGCGGGATCTCTCTTGGGTCCTAGCCCCATTGGCTGGGTTACCAAAAAGAACAAAAAAACTAAATCAAATTAGATTTGTTAGTTAGATGAGTGGC
Organism: Persea americana; assembly: GCA_029852735.1. Classification (NCBI taxonomy): domain Eukaryota; kingdom Viridiplantae; phylum Streptophyta; class Magnoliopsida; order Laurales; family Lauraceae; genus Persea; species Persea americana. The sequence goes on from CM056812.1 coordinate 6,262,096, forward strand.
GTGCATTGTTGGCGATGGAACTGCAGTTGATGGATCAGAATTCAGAACACAAACAAATGCAATGGCAGGCAGTTTGCAAGCAGCAGACAATAGAGGTGCTTCTTAGATTGATAGCATGGAAGCGATACCAAAGGCAGACCACAAGGGTATGAATAGGGCCCCTTCGTTCAGTTGTGATGGACTAAAAGAATAGATTGAATGATTGATACTTTGTTCTTCAAGCCTTGCATAATGGGAAAAAGCAAAACACTGAAAAAATTTCATGGAGATGGAAAGAAATCAGGTGCTCATGCTCCTTCACTAGTGGACAAGATCCGATGGAGGAGGACCTATCTGTTCTTGAGGGGCTGATATTGGATGGGCAGGAGTGGCAGGATGGCCTTGCCGGATGGAGGACCTCTGTTGAAGGAGCGAATTGGCAGTTGGTGAAGCATGTTTGCTAGGGGAAGAAGACTGGGACTGCTGCAGTAGGTGGCAGATTCTGGATTTCGATCGATTGCTTTTACAGCAGATGTGAGTTGAGCATGCTAGTTACAGCATTGCTCTCCAGAGCATAAATGAAAGAGGGGTGGTAATAGATAAGGGTAACAGAGATTGGAAGTAGTAACAATAGACTTGAAGAAGTGCAACCTATCCGAAGATTTGGGTCAGCTGACCCAAACATTATTGGGACAAGGCTTTGATGATGATGCCGGCGACTCTGTGCAAGGTAACAGACAGGGTCCACTTGATCACCTATCCAAATTCCAAACCGACCACAAAACAGGGAACCACACCCCCACCCTGCGTGTAGATCACTGGGTTTTGCACCCATCAGAATGGATTGGACTGTTGGATCGAGGTCATTTTTTTTTTAAATATAAACCAGTTAAACTTGTGGGCATGGAACAAGGGGATAGAAGCATGAGATTTATGCCAAGATTTGATATCTGGGACCACGAGTGGATCTTCCCATCTCCCCGGTCTGATCCTCAAAGAGGCCTAGGGGGCCCCATCCAGCTACCTTGCATGGAAGCTCCATGCGAGGTAAATGTATCAAAATAAAATTCTTTAAAAAATACTTCAATATTTTAAAAAATAACAATGGATTTGGAGACCATCACATGATAGCTTAGGTAATGGTAGAATGACTCGAAATTGAAAATAACTAGAATGAAATCACACCGGCTCAAGACCCTGCTTAATAATGTCTCTGTTTTATTGATGCTCTTATTATGCACATATATATGGACCAATTTGCAATATTGTTTTATCAAGTTGGTATTATAATTTAAAAAATCGGAATCAGTAAAGGCAACGACCAAGCCATAATTTCCAAAAACACCTTCAAGAAGTTTTTTTTGGAAAAAATAATATAGTTTGTTAACTTGTTAGCATGAGTATTTATTTTGGTGAGTGTAGTAACTTCTTTTAATGCTTCAACACTTGCTAACCAACATACCATGTATATGGAGCATTCTGAATAAAGAACCATAACATTGAGGGAAGGCATATTGCAGTTGCATTACCTGGTGCTGGTGTATTATGCGGATCATAAGCATCAAGCCTATTGCATCATAGCAGTTTGGAAGGATCGAACCGAAATGCTCATCGATCACTGCAAATGGGCCTGAAACAACCGAACAGACAAACTATTGGTTCAGTGCCCTTTATAATAAAGCTCAGAAGCTTTCCTAGTAATGATCTCCAAGGGATCATTGATGTAGCATGCTGGTACATTTCTAAAGAATGAAACTGAAAGAGACTTTTAAGTGAAAAATAAATTTACAGATTTGGTGCAGCCAAGGAATTATCATTTTCCTCTCATGCAGCATTCAAAGGCATTTTCATTTCCTACTTCCTCATCAACCCACCCACCCCCCAACCCAACCCCAACATAAAATATATATATATATATATAAATAAAAATAAAAAAAACGAAGTGTAACTGGAGCACCTTTTCTGCTCAGTTTCCACATACAACCACACTAAACTACTAGTTTTTAAATTTTCCATAGGAAAACCTCCCTTTTAGTAATAGATTCAAACCACCAAGATTAAAGGGAAAATTTTAAAGGACAGTGATTGGACCAGCCATGATCTATGGAACAAAATGTTGGCCATCCAAGAAGGAGCACATGCACAAAATAAGTATAGCAGAGATGAAAATGTAGAGATGGATACGTGGTAAAACTAGGAAAGATAGAATCAGAAATGAGCACTTTCAAGAGCATTTTGGGGTAGCATCAATAGGGCATAGCTCAAGAGAGACTTGTTTGAGATGGTTAGGTTGTTGCCCAATGCAGCCCAACAAAAGCAACGCAGAGGACAAGTTTTTTTATGCAGGTTGATGGCCCGTCAAGGAAAAGGTATAGGCCAAAGAGGACATGGATGGAAGTAGTAAGCATAGATATGAAGAAGTGCAACTTATCTGAGGACTTGGCTCGGGATAGATCGAAACAGAGAAACATAATTCATGTAGCCAACTCCAACATAGTTGGACAATGCATTGACGACGGTGATGATAAGATTTACTAGTTAATATTAATAAATTTATGAAATGCAGAAGTAGAAAAGGTTTTCAATATATAAACAATTGTGACAATTTGAAATCACGGTTTAACATAATAATCACTATAAGTGCATGTTTGGCATTTTCCTAATTGTTTCCCAGGAAATAGGCATTTTTCAAAGGAGATAGACAGCTTTGCCAATAGAAATAGAGCCATGGATGGTGAACTTTCTGATGCAAATTGTTCTCCGCCTCTTCAGAAATAACATCGAGGAAATTTGATGTTCACTACCAGGTCTCCAATGTTGGCCCTGCACCATTTGATCAATGCCCCTTTCTAGGAAAGTAAATACAAAATATAACCTAAGACTCCATTGCCCGGAAAGTAATAGAATTCATATTGTATTAGCATTAGAAATAATGAATGAAAAAAGGAAGAGAGAGAAGAAAGAAACAGTTCTACTTATAAACCGGCATATACATTGCAATTACCTGCAAATATTTCATAGAACATAGATTCTTCCCCAAAGAAATCATCACAAAAATGATACCTGTGGACATAGATGTCAGAACTGTCAGTATGCCAAGCTATGCAAGTGAGCAACTATTTGGCACATTGAGGAAACTAGATGATGAAAGTACTCTGAAGTAGCAGTATCCATCAGAAGCTTATGCAGGCTCCTAAAAAGAACTTCATAAGGGAATTTCAGAGAGCTTGCTTCAGCAATATGTGGAATCAACGCAGGTTGATCAATTTCCTGAGCACGGTGAAAGATATCAAATCAGAAATTAAATAATCTTTCCAAGAAAGAATATAATAAATTTATTAGTTTCTTAGCCAGCACATCAACCAAACACTTAATGCAAAAATAATAGCTATTCTCTCAAAGTCCCACCCAACTAGCCTGCAGAATGACTAAGCTGAAACTTGTTACCAGAAAAAGGAAAATTTTAGGAAACTGGTTTCTCAATTAAATTAGATACACTTTGTCTAAATATGCAGGAATATTTCTACTATTTTAGTAAGAATATCCTAGAAAGACATAAACATGTACAAGCAGCAGAGATACATTTCCACTTGTACACTTATGTTCTCTTTAAAAATAGACGCATTCTAAATTTCTAATACTAAAACGTTGTATTTAAAGTTTACCAAGTATTTGTTTGAAATGTATAGCTAATGCAATTCTTAACAGTTATATTTTCTAATGGCAGTTTGTAAAAGCTAAGATCATTTTGTATCTACACGACTGCACTCATAGCAATATCCCCACCCAAACCTTCTTTCGGAGACAACATCAAAACCAATAATCAGGTGGGATTTGACATCTTTAAAAAAGCAATCAATTTAAGTTTCTGAAAGGAACCTGCACAAAATAAAATTGCAGAAAGATGCAGAATTTGGAGTTTCAGAACGTTAGCGTTCTTCAGAATGAAGATGAAAAGCTATCGAATAAAATAAGTGGAATTCCAAGAATAGATCAAAAGAAAAGGTTAAATGCTCATCAGATCATACAAACTGTAAGTTCTATCCAAAGAAATAAGCAGAAACACTATTCAAAACAATAAATAATAAACAAGCAGAAACATTTCAAGGATACACAAAATACAAGAAGTTTAATACACGTGATCATTCAAAACTGGATGTTGCTAGATCATTTCCAGGCACTTAAGTACCTTTAAAATGTTTATTCTCTCACCCAATGCAAAAACAGCAGAACGGTTTTTCAGGGGCTCTCTTCCTCTTGAAAACAGACTAGTGGCCCTAGTTTCAACTCCAATCAAATCACTTGATGTTGCTATATCCAATTGTAACTTCTCCAATGCTTGTATGTAAGCACGGAAATGAGCACTTAGTACCTGAAAATAAAATGGGAGTACTTGCTAAGGTAGAAGGGTAAAGCTAAAAAAGTTATCTAGCACATCTAAAAGTAAATTTGCTGTTTGAAAAAGAGTACAGTATCAATAGAAAGAGTAGGTTCTACAAACTAATTAATTTAACAAGGATCATCACAGAAACCAAGGTAGAAATATGACAAATCGGTGCAAAATGTGCCTCAGAGGTTTCTGAATTCAAGTTGTTCAAGCTTTGAAAAAAAAAAAAAAACTGACCTCACTGGGTAGATAATTATATAAATAAAACTCCCAGTTAAATAAAATAAAGTTAGTTATCAATTCAAAAACAGCTATTTCATTGTGCTCTGAATTCAAGTTGTTCAAGCTTTTGAAAAAAAAAAAACTGACCTCACAGGGTAGATAATTATATAAATCAAACTCCCAGTTAAATAAAATCAAGTTAGTTATCAATTCAAAAACAGCTACTTCATTATGCTTAAATTTTTTTGTCATCTTGAGCGTCAGAAAGAACAATTGAGTTGATGAAATGTCAATCTGAAAACATTTTGTAACAAAGACGGTTTTATATTCTTGAGTTGCAGATATCTAGAAAACCAAGTAACTTGGCTGAGTATTGTCTCCAGGCAAAAAGTTTCTAAACCATGTAAAAGATGGTTCAAGGTGAAATCCTTTAAACAATGCACGCAAGCAAGTCAAAGTAGGCTGTGCAACCATGTATTCTGATGCTCCACGACCACTTCAAGAAAGAATTCCTGCATTGCCAATTTCAGCATTTTCAAACAGATATCTCTTGACAATTATTTTTTATTCGGGTTGTTGCCTGTTTTTTGGGGGGTTTCAACCCTTTTTTGTAGGGATGATTGGTTTTGCCCCTCTTTTTTGGGTTTTTTTTGTTTCAGTATATAGTCCTCTTATAATGTAAAGGCTTTTTGGTAAATGAATAGTCATCTTCTCTCTCTCTCTCTATATATATATATATATATATCTTCTTGACAATTAGGCCTATTATGAGAAACCCTTGCTTCATTTCAATAGATTGAAAACGGTAAAACAAAAGTCATGAATATAATCTTCACATGTAGCTTTACGTGTACACACATGCTTTTGAACAAATTGCAAAACCACTAAGAACTTTTTACCATGAATGAATTGCTTATGTTTAAACATAAGGAAAACACAATTAAATCAAAGGACAAACTTTCTTGTACTAGGACATCTAACTATCTAAGAAGCTATAGACGCGTCATGGCACAAATCAATTAAGTTTTTTTTTTTTTTTTTTTTAATATATAAGGATTTCATCTTCTAATACATCAAATAAGACACTTGAATGAATATAGTCACACAAGAAAAAAAAATCACATTGGAATTTCTTCCTTTAATCGCCAAATGCTATATTGTTCTTTTGATGATAATTGAGTTCCAATTTCCAATCCATTAGCAAGGAAGAATAAAATACAGTTCGATCGTATCATTATTATTTAATACCTTATCCACTTTTGAGAGAGAGAGAGAGAGAGAGTTGATTGACATTGGGATTTCATAAAGCCCAACTACAGGTACCTTGTTCATTGTATCAATGTATGCCCCACGAACCTCGGTATAGACCTCCTTGCCATGTTCTTTAAGAAAGAGAACCACATACCTACATTTCCAAAGTTTACAGCAGTGAAGATGTAAATATATCACTCTAAATGATCTTAATAACTGTGCTTAATACAAATTAATGCATTATTTGTAGAACTAAGTCATATTCATCCGAGACATGTAATGAAATTCATACCTGATAATTTATTACTGATAAAAGACTAATAAAATTATTATTATTTTTTCTGCTTAAACAAAATTATTATTAATTGTGGTTATTATTCAGCACATTTTTTCAGGGATATCTTTAAGCAAACGACAAAACAATATAAACATTTGATTTATTTCACAACATCAACATCATTGTCCAACTTGGAATGGCAACTCTTTGGATGGGGATTGATGCAAACTCTAAAAGGGTTTTGGACCGAAGCATTTGCAAAGTGCCAAAGCACGGAAAAAAAATGTCTCCAAGAGACTTTCACAAAACGGAAAAGAACTTCAAAAGAGACAACTGAATCTTTATTAACCTTCAGAAACTACCTATAATGTTCTACAATCTCATATATATATATATCATATATATCTCATATATATAGGAAAAAACCCTAAAATCGAAGACTCCTAAGGGAATTAGGAAACGAATCCTAATGACAACTGATTAAAAAGTATATAAAAAAAAATTCTAGACTCTTTGGGTCCTACATGTGGACCACGGGCCTGGCTGCGTCAGCCCAAAGGCTTTGCATCATGTATGCATGGTAATATTATTGTGGAGGACATTTTTGAATGCTGCACACAATATGCTTTTCAAAAAGACAATCAACTGATTTACAAGTTCAATTTGACTTACTGTCATGGAGATTTTTTTCCCCATTGTTTCAAGGCAATTACATGACGAGTATATTCTCCTCACAGTGCCATTATGCAACTTCATGTATATTGGTCAATGTTGCCTGTTGAGGTACCAAGCGACCTCGGTGTAAACCTCCTTACTATGTTCTTTAAGAAAGAGAACCACATAACTACACTTCCAACCTTTTAGCAATGAAAATGTAAGTATATAACTCTAGATGTCCTTGAAAATTGTGCTCCCTACAAGGAAATAGAATAATTGTAGAATTAAGTCAAATTAATCCAGGGAAGAAATAATATAAGTCCTATTAGTTCTAGTGAAGGACAACGATTTCAAAGAAAGGTGGAGGGAATATTTTAGCAAATTTTTAAATGAAGACTATAAGAACAAGAGGATACTTTGTTAGCAAAACATACTTTTTCCCGCAAAATTAGGATGGTGGAAGTGAGGAAAACATTGAAACAAATGAAGACATGAAAGGATATGTGTCCATATGACATTCCGATAGAGGTTTGGAAATGCTTAGGAGAAGGTAGGCAAAATGCTTAGGAGAAGGTAGGCGGATTTGATTAACTAGACTCTTCGATAAGATATTAATGGCAAAGAAAATGCCAAATGAATGGAGGAAAAAGTTGTACCTATATATAAGAACAAGGAAGATATACAAAACTGTACCAACTATCATGGGATTAAACTTATGAGTTATACTATAAAGATACAAGAGAGAGTACTAAAGCAAACACTTAAACAGAAAACTAAGAAATCTGAATGGGAGGTCAGCTATGGAAGCTAGCTTTTCACTTAGGCAATTAATGGAAAAATATCGAGCGAAGAGGAAAAATCTACATTGATCTAGAAAAAGCTTACCACAGGGTACCTAAAGATTTAATTTGGTGGGTTTTAAATAAAAAGAATGTTCTGAGAGGTTAGATTGAAATTATTTATTAAAGACATGTATGAAGGAGTGACAACAAGTGTGAGAACTACCTGGGAGAGAGACAGCTGAGTTTTCATTGATCATAGGTTTACACGAGAGGTCAACACTAAGAAGCCCTTATCTCTTTGCATTGATTATAGATGAGTAAATTGCTCATATTCAAGAGGCGATACCTTAGTGTATGTTGTTTACAGATGATATGGTATTGGTGGACGAATCAAGAAATGGTGTCAATGCAAAACTCAAGAGACGGAGGGAAGCTTTAGAATCCTGAAGGCTTTAAAATAAGTTGCATAAAGACAAAATATATGGACTGCAACTTCGATGAGCATTAATAAAGAGTTAAAACTACTGTGAGAATTGAAGGATATGCGATACAAGAGATTCATTCTGTTACCTTGGCTTGATAATTAGTAAGGATGGAGAGATTGATGAAGATGTCGAGCATAGGACAAAAGCAAGATGGTTGAAGTGGAGACTTGCTTCTGGAGTGCTTTGTGGCCGACAAATGCCAGTAAGATTGAAGAGAAGATTCAACAGGATAGAAATTAGACTAACTATGACCTATGAAGCAAAATGTTGGCCAATCTAATGCAAAAAATAGATGAAGCAGAGATGAGAATATTGAGGTGGATATGTGGTAAAACTAGGAAGGATAAAATTAGAAATGGGCGCTTCCAAGAGAATTTGGGAGTAACATCAATAGAGGATAAAATTAGAGAAACCCTTTTGAGATGGTTTGGGCATATCCAGCACAGGCCAACAACGGCATTGGTAATGAAAAGTTCGACTATGCAGGTTGATGGCCCACTAAGGGGAAAGGGTAGGCCGAAGTGGACTTGGATGGAGGTAGTAAAAATAAATTTCAAAAAGTGCAGCTTATCTAAGGATTTGGTTCGGGATAAATTGGAATAGAGAAATAGAACTCAAGTAGCCGACCCAAATATAGTCGGGACAAGGCTTTTATGATGACGATGATATATAAGCTCATCACCCAAAGCGGTCTCGCCGAAGCAGGGTCCTAGGAGGGTCCAGATTGGAGACAAACCTAACCTTTGGCAATTTTGCACAAAGTGGCTGCTCGTAGGTCTCAAACCTGCATTATAATGGATGGCACCCAAGACTTTTACCCTTGAACCAAAGCAATGACCCCGATGATGATGATATATGATAAAAGACTAATAAAGTTATCATTAGTTGTGGTAGACGACCTCTTCAAATTGATGCAAGACTGTCCTAAAAGACACTACCCGCCTCCCATCCACAATTTACAACTCTTCAACCAATATATTTTTATTGGACACCACCCTAAACAACCTAGGAAAGAGAATGCACAAAGGACTGACCTGCATCTTGTAATCAAACTCAAAACGAGACCACCTCTGATCCCCAACTCTAAAACCCACCCATTTTGTAAACACTTCCCCTCTCACATTGGATCATCCTCTAAGACTTGATACTTGGGAATGTTACAAGGACCCAACCCCACTCATCCTCACCGTACTTAGACACAATTGCTCTTATCCAACGAGTGCTGATATAAATTGTTCTACCATTCACTTACAACTCGAGCTTTTGGTGTTACTGGTTATTAACATGGTATCAAAGCTAGAGGTCACAAGTTTGAAACTCCTGAGAGGCATGTTACCTCCATCTGTCTGTCTAGTCTATCTCTTCCGTCTGTCTGCTGGGTTTCGAATTCGAACAGCTTCCCTTTTGAGGGGGGTGTTGATATAAATCGTTATGTCATTTACTAACAACTCAAGCTTTTGGCATTACTAATTACTAACAACGAGCATCTTTTTTCTTCCCCAAACCTCCACCACCATTTAGCCAATAATGTCCAATTCTTTATCTAGAGGCATACCAGCCCAAGTTACCCACATTCTCAATTTAACCACCTTGCTTTACTTCATAAGATACAGCTTCCTCATATAACTCCAAGTGTCACATAGGAAATTCCTTCTTAAGCGATCCAGCCGATCGAGAACTGTTTTTGGCATATTAGATAATTTCTCCACCATGGCCAGTGAAAGAAAATAAGATCCATGGAAATGCCCCAGAATTGCAGGAGGATGGAGACCCAAGAAGCTACCAAGTGCTTCAATTTGTCACACAAGGCCTCATCATTAGAAGAACTGCCATTTTAAGCATCTAGAGTTTCTTTCCTTCCAAATTAACCACATAACCGGCACGAAAGAAGATTTCAACAATCTTCCCACAGACTGACCCAACCCCCATTTTCCAGGCTACAAAAAGATTAAGAATAGTGTGAGGGAGCACCCAGCTGCACCCAAACCAATTCCAAAAAGAATTCCACATCCTTTGTGCAACCCTGCATTTTGTGAAAAATGCATTCGCGCGTGGAGAGTTAAATGAGTATGTCACTGCCTCCAAGATTTACACCGCATAACATGGGATACGTAAACATTTTTAATTTTTTTATCGGTAACAATAAATTTCATTATAAGAGAAATACAACAAGGTAGTGTAAGAGATACCACAACCAAGAAACACAAAATTAACCAAAATCATATCAAAAGACCAATAGAAGGGTCAGCCCTATCTGACCCTTACTCTGCCAATAAATCTGCAATCTCATTTTGCAGATCGAAGAACATGATTAAATCTCACCTCGATAGAAGATGTTAGAAATCTAATCTCATTCAAAATGTATTGGATTTTCCATGGATCTATATCTAAATTTACCACCCACGTAATAGCAGTAGAGGAATCACTCTTAACAATAATCACCTCATGATAAGAAAAGGAATAAATTCTCAAAGCCTCAAGGATAGCAAAAATTTCCGCTTCATTGGAATCCTCTACACCAACTTATTTTGAAAAAAGCAACCAAAACCTTCTTCTGCATTGCAAAGCCCCCTAACAGCCCCATCAACATTGATATTTTTTTTTTATATAACTGTAGATTTTATTCCAAGAAAGAAAAAGGGAACAAAACAGGAGAAAATAAAGAAAAAAAAAACCATCAAAAGAAATGTTTAGCCAAAACACTCCTTCCCTCGATAGGACATCAACATTGAATTTAAGAACTTCATATAAGGGAGGACACCATTAAATAACCTTACTCACCTTGTAATATCCACAAGCAATGATGCCAGATACAGATATGGGGAAGGACATACATACAAGGATTAGGGATACAATATCCAAGTCACAGACAGAAACCCCACAAAAAACCCTAATCTGCAGAGCATCTGATATCAACAAGGTGCTGATTGTGCCCAATTGTGTTGAGCATAGAAGTTTATGGGATTCAAACGACAGAGTTGATCAAAGGATATAATGAGGTCCTCAATCAGTTTGGAGAAAACATGGACAAAGGCTCCACCGAAGAAGACAACGCACAGAGCTTTGACCGGATAGAGCAGCTGTCAACGGGCTCCCAAATCTCCCCTAAGGATATACGTACCTCCAAACTTCACAGATCAATAGAAGCCAAAATCTACCATTGGTAGATCGGTCAAATGAGAGAACCATGATAGACAGAACATCTGTATCACCGAAACTCAAAAAATCTCCTCCTAATCAGTGGCGGAAGGAGGAAAAAGACTAAGTCAATTGGGCTTTGATACCATATCAACATAAGAGAAAATCAAGAGAATAGGTTTTTCCCAAAAAAATTGAGTGTCATCCTTAGGACTGGTCCCCTCCTCTTTTTTCTTTTTTTTTAATCATTGGGGTGATTACATTGCAATCACATCCCTAATTAGGGAGTATCCTAATCAACAATCAAACATGTCCACACTGCCATTCTAACACCTTCTTCTCGCAAAACAAAAGTTATTGTGTATGTCAATAATATTGTTGTTACAGGTGGCGACCCAACTGAAGTTCGGTTCTTTAAAAAGTTTTAAGCCATGAATCCGACATTAAGGACCTTGGACCACTAAAATATTTTTTAGTATTAAAGTGGCTTGGTATCATAATGGTTCTTTCAGAAAAAAGTAAGTTCTAGATCTTCTCTGCAACACTGGTCAAGTTATTGTCTGTCCCATTGTAAACTTCTATTGAGCAGAATAAAAAACTCCAGATAGATTGTGGTGAACCTTCATTAGATCTCAGCCTCTATCAAAGATTGGTGTTAGAGTGATTGTATTTATCAAAGATCTCAATCTCCACTACATTTCGGTCTCTATTAAAGAATTGGTGTTAAGAGTGCCAATTCACTTTCCAGAGACGGGATCATGAAAATGTCCCCTTTCTTTGCCTCATTCCCATTATATAGTTTTCCCTTTTAATACAAATTCCATGGAACCAGCAAAAAGAAAGAAAAAAAAAAAGATATTCGTGTTTAGCTTTGCTGATATGGTTAATAATGCAGATTCCGGAGACTAAAGGACAAAGTTATATTCATCTAGAATCAAGACTGACTAATTATCAGACCATATAAGAAATAGCTAGTGGACACTTCAGACAGAAAAAGGATTCTTATGATAATGCAATAAACTCTACTTACTTGTACTTAAGAAGAACACTTTGCTGTAGAATCTGAATATTTGTTTTGGGCTTTCTCAAGGCATAAAGCTTCTGAACAATGAACTCAAATACCTTCACAAAGATAGAAACAAGTAAATATTTTCAAAAATTAGAACACACAATATCTAATTTAAGCATATACGGCTTCAGAAATATACAAGAGAGCTATAAACTCAATGACCAGTAATAGTGATGGCAAGTAATGTTGCATGTGACCATATGAATAAGGCATCTGAAAACTTTAGATTTCAACCTAGATCATAATCCATATACCTTTAGTGAGGTCGTCATGATATTGTTAGACAGCAAACTAAATGGGAAAGAGAAATAAATTTGAAATGGAGTTGCAGTTGGGCAAAAAAATTGAAACCAGCGCTAAAGCAGAGCTAAGCTCAGTATGAAACACTGTTCAAAATGCACACCTCTGAATTAAATGAAAAATGTATTCCCGCAAAAGAATAAAGAGAATGTAGTTTCAAGTTTAAACAAGCTAGCTGACTTCTAATAATCATCTATAGAATAAATGAACCAAGCACATGAACCTTTTCAGTAATGGATCACTAAGTAATTAGCCAAGGCGATACTAGTCCAACATGCATCTGATTAATCTACTTAATAACCTTTGAAACAGCCTTTTGACGAAGCCTTTCCAACTCAGGCTGAACATCTTTCAAAGCTATTGATGTTTTGATCATGGGATCCACTTCAACAGACTTCAGCTTCTTACTTAATATCTCAAGAGCTCTCATATATTCATCATTCACCTGCGCAAGAAACAATGAATTACTATTCTAGCAAGTTGCATAGTATTGAAATGACAATGATACATGCATGAAAGATGTCACCTGAAAGTCAAATTAGAAAATAATTAGTGCATTGCAGGTTAGCCAATCTACTATCAGAGTATCAGTAATGAAAAGATTTTACTAATACGAACTAAAATTTGTCTACATGATACACAAATGCCAAATGAAGCATAGATTGACATGAAAGTGAAAAGAGATGACTTGGATATATGGTCCCCCTATTAACGCCCTGTTTTGCTGAGATGGCCACATTATTTGCTTCCCTCCAGCATGTGAAAATTCTAACATCGACTCATACAGCCTGAAACTTGCCAACAAATGAAAGCAAATCTCCACTAAGTGTTAGCTTTCCAAAATGCCTACTAAATTTCATGCTTTCTTCTCCAATTTCCATCATCATCATCATTAGCATTGTACTATTGTAGCCTTATCATATCTACTTGGTATAAGCTTTGTGAATCATACTGTTTTTGGTTCATCTTTTTTAGGTCTTTTGATGCAGGCCAGACCCATGACCCATGGGTCGACCAATGTATTAGGCCCAGTCCACAGACCCAACTGGACGAGTCATTTAATTAGTAGTTTTGATATATTTAGAAGTCTTTAATTAAGAGATCTAGTTTGATTTGGATTAATTTCAACAAGTTAGGAGATTCGGCTTCCTTTTACTAGAGGAGATTTAGTTTCCTTCTTGGATTTGTTTCAACAACAATTTCAACATGCAACTTCATTTTATATATTTGTAATCTCTCCATTGGGAGAGACGGCGTTTGATTATAGAATAAAAGATTTCTCATTTTCCATATGTGAGTTTTTCCCCAGTTTGAGAATGCTCGTGTTGAATCCCAAGGTGATTCGGCCAAGCCTCTTTGAAGCTTGGTCTATCTCAGAATCCTTCGTGGGTTTGGCCAAAACCCTTCATGGAATTGTGCTTCTTCCTTTTTCATTCATGGATCCAGGGCTGCGTCAATATGCTAGGTGCTTCACTCACTTTTTCATTTCCTCTACCTTTGTGTTGATTACATGATGTGCACCTAAGCCATTTAACTTAAAGAGCATAAGGTTTACAACATTCAAGGATGATCTTAACATGCTAAAGAGTATGGATGATAGGGTGCATTTTGAAACAGTTGTGGATTCCAATGCTTGAGGAACCCAAATGCATCCCTTTTCTCGGGACTTTGAAGAGAGGATTCCCCTCTTTCTAACTTTCCACGGTATGTTTTGGCATTTTCACAAGACTGAATAAAATATAATAACGCAGAGATTGATCTCAATGTGATCTTCTTGTACAGTATGAATAATTACATTCCCTCAATTGGGCAGTTACAAACTTACAGCCCTTAATAGGGCAATTACAATGGGCAATTACAACCCTTAATAGGCAATTTACAAAAGGCAGTTACAACCCCTAATAGGTAATTTTGGGGTGAGTCAAAACTTAAAAGAATATAAAAAGGGTTTTCTTAAGTATGATACAATGTGGATGCATGCAAAAGTGTAGATGATGTATGTTAACATGTTTTGTGCAATGGAACGCAAAGAAATGAAAAGGAAGAGGAGAAATCGGAGAAATGAAAGGATATTTGTAAGACACTCAAAATAAAGACTTGGAGACAGTAACAAGAAATGCCTTACAAAAGAAAGTTCCATCAGAAAATAAGTCCAAATTTTTCATCTTTCATATCATAACAGAAGTAATGAAAACTAAATGATCCACCATAAAAATAAAAAGAAATCAAAAAATAAAAATAAAAACTCCATCATTTTACACACAAGAAAGGTCTTCTAGATGTCATTTGCGACATTGACTTCCCTCCAAACAACTAGTAAGACTCTTATATGGTGCCTCAATTGAGAAACTCAGTACACTCACAGATATTAAAATTTATATGACTGGTGTAATGTGATTATTTGACATTATTAAATTTGTTCAACCCATTCTTTCCTCAATATAAGTCCAGTACCAATGAAATCAATGGCCATTCACATCAAAAATGCTTTATCAATGAAATAAGATCTACAGGCTTAACCTACAAAGAACCACAATGAAAAATACATTGGCATTACAATAACTAAAAAAGACGCTATATGTGAGAAATAATATCTTGAACCAGTTTCAAAGATATTGACCAAATTATTTTAAGCAGACACGAAAATGAAACTAGAAGATACCTCTCCATCAACAATTATGTCCACCATCCGTGGGGGGACAATAATATCTTCGTTAAATCTTGCCAATTTCAGCTCAGCTACCTGTACATAATCAAACAAAATAAAACTATATATGAGTCCAATAATAGTTTTATTTATTTATTAAAATAATAGATAATAGACACTGATTTTATTATCAGAACATGGAAATGACATACTTAGTCCAATAATATGGTAACTGTAACAATATAGAATTAAATTCTTAAGTTACAAGAATTTACTTAGTCCAATAATATGGTAACTGTAACAGTATTGCATTAAATTCACAATTTACAAGAATTTCTTGCTGATGTATTAATAAACTTCAGTAAAAGCATGTTCAAAATGGAATGCAACTTGACTACAATTCCACTTAACACCCCAAATAAGTGCAGCAGCCAGCCAACTGATCCAATAGAGTAGTAAGAGAGGAAGAGATCGTACAATAAGGACTAGTATTGTCAAAATGAAGGATTCAAAGTGAATTATATCGATCTCAATTCTAATCAAATCATAAGTACTATGATCTGAATCGCGTGTACAAAGAAATAATAGGACTAAACTGTAAATTCATATTGGAATTGTGTGATGATAATCGTGAATGACACGAGTTTGTAAGAACTTTTTATTAGAAGGCTTAATGAATTTACAAAAACCATCAACTATATTTCTTGACTTCTTATCAGTTTCATGCATTATTCTTGTTTCTTTTCCTTATTAGGATTTAGATATAGTTAAATAAAAGGATAAATAATAGCACTATTAACACTTAATGTGAAGGATTTTTTTTCAACATTGAAAAAGAGATTGCTTGTCAATTCAGGCTCTTGAGGCTAAACAGAAGATAAAAATGACTCATGGACAGATGCAAGAATGTAGCCGAATGTGATCTCGATTCTTTTTCATCATCAAAGCCTTATTCTGTTATTCATCTATTTGGGATTGTCTATTTAGATTCTAAATAGCAATGCCATATTCAAAGAATTCTTCTGCAAGACTATTGAACTTTGATCGATATCAAAGAGATAAGCTATGAAAATGATATTTGAATTACTTTACATTTAAGATATTTTAATAGTTACTTCAATGAACATTCATCACTGAGACAGTTTTATCTTAGCCATAGAGAAGTCACTGTCTGCTGCTCTACTGACCAATCTCTCAAGGTCCTGGAGAAGAGTTATGCTGTGGGATACAAACTGTAAAGTAGATTCAATTTTCTAACAAACATACCTTGCGATTCTTCAGCTTCAGGCCCATATCCATGGATTTCTCTTGCAGACTTTTTATTTCAGAACTTATAGAACCAATTTCAGCCTAACATGAAATGTATAAATATTAAAGATCGATTTGATTTTATTTAAATAGAAGGAATCTTAGATATTGAATTACGAAGATGACAAATAAGCGAATCTATTTAAATACAAGAAATAATGGAGAAGAAGCATCAAATATGCAAAACAATAACATAGTCATGTCAGTATACAACACACAAAACCAAAAAATTAGAGTTACCGAGGAAGTTAGAAATATGCATTCTAACTTCAACCAAACAATATAAATGCCGTCTGCTTCTGATTATGCTCAATTCACAGCCGCTGCATATTTATTTATTTATTTTGAAAATGTTGACTGTATTCAAAACTTAAGATTGTACAATATGAGAGAGGTAAACTGAACAGAAAACAAAGGAGGGAAAGGACAGCAAGCAGAAAGGGGTTGAGTCTGGGCTTCAAAACCTACCCAGGACCCCCCAAAACAAAAATAAAAGGAGATTAACTATCTACAGAAATTAGTAGCTAGCCACTGCATATTTATAGAAACCAAGTAGTCAGCTAAGTCTCATCTGCTGTCCACAAAGACATGGAACTTCACAGGTTTTCTGTTATGTAGACAAGTCAACATCAGATGCATGTCTGACATCTGGAAACAACTAAAGATGTAAAATTAATATTTTATAGTACATTCTTTTTTTTAATGGTAGTACATTCTAAAAGTTAACACTGAGATGATACTAATTAGTGAGTTCTCTACAGCTCGAAGACATCGAGATCGCCAGTCCGAAATGGCGGCGGAGGGTAATAGATTCTTCACCCACCGTGATAAGGTCGTTGGTTCAAACCTATGATTATTTTAAAACTTTTCTATTTTATTTTGGCGATATTTTTATTTTTATTCTACTTTGTTTGGGATGCAGTACTCTGATAGATTAAGTGAAGTTAAAGAAATTAAACAATTATATGTTAAACAAGTCCAAGCACGTTGGTCATCCCAATTGGAGGTGGATAACAGTGCCACACGTCTAGATCAGAAGTGGCGCCATGTGGACAGTCAGCAAGATCAAAGGTGTCAGCCACCTTAGCCAGTCACTGATTTGGCCCTCTTTGGCTCTCTTTGTCCAATCCAAGATGTCCATAAACCATAGTTTTCAAAATCGGAATCGCATCGCAAAGTTAAGAAAGTGATCATGAAGCAAAAAAAAAAACCAAAATAGATTAAAAAAAGAAGAAGATATAGACAAGCACCGTACATATAGTCAAATGCATCCTATTTATTCATCTTTAAAACCTTATCAAAGCCGCAAAAAATTCTTACAAGGTTTCATTAACTACTAAATAATCTTTTAAAAATACAAGCAATAAAAGAAAAGGAGAGAATAAAGAAAGAAAAAATGTAAACAATTATTAATATTAACTTATTGGCTGTAGCCATTCTCACTTAGCCGAATTGCTTGATTCGTAAGATTCGATAAAATGAGTATTGAATCGTAGGATTCACACCCGAATCCTAAGATTCATTTGTAAATGGGATTCATTACATAGATACAAATCGTTTTCCTTAAGATTCGGGATACGAATCGTAGGATTCTAAGAACTATACCATGAACTAATTGATGCAGGACAAAATGAAATCTAACCTAATATGGTATGATGAGATTAGATTTAGAATTAAAATTAATATGAACTTGAAACACACCATTCATATTGATAAACATTGCAACCTAATGGGAAAATCAGTAATTGATCCAAAACAGGCTTGCATTCCTGTAGTAAAAGTCCTTCTCGGATGAATGGGAAGGATCTCAATGGAAGATAGAATTCCCAAAATGCTTAGGAAAGGCCCACTTGTGTAGATCTGGTATTTCTTGTGATTATCTGGGCAGGGGTTGGGTGAGATGGACTATTGGAAAAACCTAGGGTTGAGATCTAACGATAAGGGTTGCAGATCTGATGAATAGGTTCTTAAATGGAGAGTTAGGGTTAGTGCAGGAAGATTGCTCCTAGGAAACGAAATAGAGAAAGAGAAGATGATACATTTGATTGGGCTCTCACCAAACTCCGATCTGGAGGCGCTTTGAGCAAGGGGAACCCAAAAGACTCACATAGAAGAAGAGGGAAAATCCATTCCTTTCATTAATCTCAAAGTTCCATTACAAGATAGGATAGCATAAGGAAGAAAGAAACCAAGACAGTTTATTATTATTAGCCCTAAGTGATGACATCATCACATAATAAAGAAAAAAAAGGGAAAAAAAGTTAGAGAATAAGAAGCGGATGAGGGAGGACTTGTGTGCACGACTCCCAAGACCCTTTTCTCTTAGGTGGTGGCCCCCCTTATTCTTTATTTTCTTCTTTCATGAACATGGGCCCCTTTTTATGACTCTATTCTTCATTAAATAACTTGGGCCCCTCTCAACTTTAAAAACCCTTTTATTTCAACCCATGTGGCACTTCCCAAAGTGGGGGCTTCTATGTGATTGCACACATGGGGCCTTCTCTCCTTCAAATTGTAGATCCGCCAAAATCCAACTGTCGGATATCATTGTAGCGGTAATCCAACGGTGGATTTATGACATCTTGGCGAGCAAAGTCATGATACACATCATCCATCCACATCATAGCTTGATCCACCACCCTACGCTTCCTCCTTTGGTAGACCTTGAAGGAATTGGAGGAATTAGGCATGATGTCCCCATCACTAATCTACCAATTCTAATACAAGATCACTTTGTTGATCATCATCAAAATCTAATTTTGAACATTTCTATAGATTGGTATGGACGAGTTACTACATCCAGTTTCTAGAAGATGCACAGTACCACTAAATTTTGAACACTACCAACAAAGATGGTCAAGTTGCATAGCTAGGTGTTATAAGCGGTGCGTTAGAAATTAAACTCAAAATTCTCAAGCATTCGATTTCCCAATTCTAACGTAGGTGAAAAGAGGCACGCAGCAACTTTAAAACTTTTTGGAAGGTAGAAGTTGGGCTAAGAAGAAAAGGCTTGGAAATCACTTCTTAAAGGTTTGAAACTAAATGCTTTTTTTCGCTGCGATAAGTCATCTGCACCATATAGCTTCTCTAAAAACAAAGGTTGGTTGAAATCATAATGAAACATTATTGAAAGCACCCACCCCACGTCACCACCATCTTTATTTATTTAATTATTTATGGCACCATATGACTTGAAGCCACAACCTCGAGATCATGACAATGAGCACCTTCCAATTGTGCTACAGGCTTTTGTCCCCCTCTTCAAAATAATAATTTATAGGGAAAACCTTGTGCACTGGGCACCTTTTTTCCTGTAGGGAAAACCTCAGCCGAGCACCGGTGCGCAACACACCTAGTGGGCCCACCATATGATCCGTCCAAGTGGACCATAAAACAGCAACCCACTAGATGGTCACCAATCCCAAGTTTGGCAACCAAGTGGGCCCCACAAGGACCAGTGTTCAGCATAAGGTTAGTAGCATCAGTGCATTGCAAATCGTGGCCATCGCATGCACCTGGGGCCCATGTTGGACACTCCTAATGAGGTAAATGGACCACCAAAACCCCCCTCACCCCCAACCCCCACCCCCCCCACAAAACAAAAGTCACAGATCCCATTGAGTTTGTGCCCATGCAAATGGACAGGACTGTTGGATTGACTGCAGCCCCATGCGAATGGACAAGACCGTTGAATCGACTGCACACCCCATGTGAATGGACTAAACTTGTGGGCCCCGGATGATAGGGTTAGGATGATTGGAAGGAGCTGATTTTTTTGTACAGAGGAAACCCACCACAAACCCCCCCCCCCCCCCCGCCCCCACGATTTTCAAATCCCCCAGGTTGCATCTGTAGGTGGCCCCACAGCGCGGCACACACGGATGATAACTCCCCTCTCTCTCTATATATATATAGCGAGAGAGAGACAGAGGCAGAGAGAGAAAGAGAAAGAGAAAGGTTTGCCAATGTTAGGACAGGTTGATTGCAAATCCATCTCCATTCCAAGACCTAGTACCTGCCAAAAGGTACATAACATCTATCAATCAACAAGGATTTACCTGGTTTTGAATGAAAGATCAGCCTGCTAATGATGCCAACCATTTTTCCACCAATCCTAAAGCCTATTAACTTTATCAAACAGTTAAATGATCTATTTTCATATATGACTTCCCACTGATGAGACATGAAAAAGTGATGGTTGGTTTAAATCATAAACAATGAACTAATGAACAGACTTAATTGTTCCTCAAAGCTGTGACTACTCATTGCAACCATCAAACTTGTGAGAACTAGTATTGTTTTAAGTAATTTTAAGTTTAGCAATAGGGTCCACAATATCAATATTCCAATTTAAAGTTACAGCATCCTATCATGCATGTTTTATGCACATCAATAGAGCAAGATCATCATCAGAGCCTTTTCCCATATAATGCATGGTCAACTTCCTACCTAGAACTTTTCTAGTGAAACCCATTTAAAGCCACATACTGATAAAGTTCAGAATCTATCGTGACTCGGCAGGACATTATTTTTCCTCTGAACTTGTACGGTTCATTACTTCTGGTGGGTTGTTATGATGTTCTACTGCCTAACCATCATCTCGTAAAATTGCCCATTCAATCAAAGTGGAACTCAACAATTGCACATCCACTACCTTCTCTCTTCATTGTTCACTTTGCACTAATCATATTTGCAATAACTAAATCAAACATTCTATTTTTGTTCAATAGATGCTCATAGATACCAAAATTTATTCCACTCGGATGCTAGACAATTTTCCATTTTAACTAACTCATCTTTCCAAGTTTCTATCTACTAAACTTTCAGTTAATTTATTCTCCCTATTCTACCAATCTCAACCATTTCACTCAACATCTGTTCTCTGAAGCTCTAGGTTTTCATTTCCTATCTAACTTATAAGTATCAAATCATTTCCATCCAGTGTTATCTTGGATATTTTTCTTCAAGTAATCATAACCAAGGCAAACAATAGGAGCTCAAAGCAAATCCTTGGTGCAATCCAACTTCAAACAGGAATTTAATAGAGCAAGATGTTTAATTTGAGTAATAACCCGGTGTAGTTAGACCATGTATTGATGGGAATAGGCAATCTGACTGATGAATCTGGTGGTAATTACTGCTTGCTTAGATATAAATGTTTAACTCCATGCACAATTCCTCATACACACATGATAGACCCTAACATGTATGAGCTTTCCCCAAAATTCAAAGAAATTAAACTCTACTAGCCTTCACTCAGCAGTCAGATAAACTTACAGTTAACTTTAAGATACAACCAACCATGATACACCCAGCAGACGGACATGCAAAAATTCTGATTTTGTCCACGTGTGTAATAAATGTCATCTTAGGATTTCAAGCAATCAATCTCATAAACAGATATATTAAACTTTCAATGCAAATCAAGAAATAAAAAGGAAATATGAAAAGTATCCCAAGTAGAGACATACTTGAAATCCACTAAGAAGAGTTTCCATCTGTGATAAGATGCTATCGCAGTCAAAAATTTGATCATGCAAAGAGACTAAGTTGTCACTCTCTTTTATGTAATCCTGCATGATTTAAGGGAAGGTTAAACAAAACAAAGGTCAGTAGCAGGAATATTGTTGTACATGGTTAGAAACATGTAACCGCCAGTTAAAGAGGGGAAAAAGTTTCCTTCTCCGCCTCTCTTCCTTTCAGTTTCTTTTCTTGAACTTAAGGTTTCACTTGGTTTAACTCCCTTTCTTATCCGTCCTACATTCAAGAGGGAGAAGTGCCTTCCGTTTGCATATTGAGTCAAGGTAGCAAATTGAAAATAAGACTTAATCAGTGCATTTACTATTCCCACAACCAAACAATTTAGCACCATGCAACATGAGAAAAACTAATGCAGACTTCCGATAATAGCTTGAAAAACATGAAAGCCCAACTCAGGTGAAAAGTTCATGGAATCATGACAATAGTTGTGTGTGTGTGTGTGAAACTAGACCTTCAAAAACTTGGTCAAGTTCCAATGAGTCAATTCAGGTCTTATCACGACCAGTTAAATAGAGAGTTGTTCTAAGTGAGCCATCAAAGCAGTACCCTTTCGAGGTTTTGATCGCGACAATCTCTTCTAATCTTTTCATTCGTTTCTTTCTTTGTTTTTTCTTTTCTTTATAGGTAACTTATAGACAATCTGATCAAGTTGAGTTTTGGTTTTTTTTCCTTTTCTTTTTCTTTTTTTTTTAACTTCTTAAGTATGCTTTCAATCTATTCCATGTTACCATTGAATGATAAATAATAGGACAAATCCTACCAATATAAATCAGATCAAGCCTCTTCATAACAATAGAGAATACATTTAACGAAGTGGAGTGAGGTGATTAAATTGAAATGGAGAGGGGGCTTGGGTCTCGATAGTTTGGAGAATAAGAACAGGGCTTTATTGGTAAAATGGTGGAGGAGGTTTGAGAAGGAGGAGGCTTCTCTTTAAAGAAGGGTCATTGCTGCTAAGTATGATGAGGACAAGTGGAGGTGGTGGCCTAATCCGGGCCCTAGGTCCCGTAGGCTATGATACCCGAATGCTTGTACAAGCCCAACGTATCCGTATCGGACCAATACGACACTTTTATTGGTGCCAGATACTGCACCAATACTTTTAGGGAACAAGTTTAACATATCCTTCTTATAAAGTCCATGATTTCATATAGCTTTTTTAATATTTTTACTTACCATAAAAAAATCCTAGAAAGGGATGAAATCAATGATTTCAAAAGTGATCTAAAGAAAAAAAAATTTGGACACCCGTATCCGTGTCCTAGATTTTCAAAAGTGAGGAGTCATATCTCCGATCCACGTATCAGTGTCCCTATCCTTATCCGCATCTAGGTATCATAGACTGTAGGTCGAGTCAGTGGGGTGGTATTGCTTTGGTTGGGGATGTGTCAAATGTGCGGAGAAATTTTGTCCAAATGGGTGGCTTTTGGGTGGGGAATGGGAGGGATGTTAGGTTTTGGTTGGATGATTGGGTGGGGGCAGGTGCTTTGTGTGGGTTTTTTCCTAGGGTCTTTAAAGTGATGTCTAACAAGGAGTCTTTTATCGGTGAATGTTATGAGGTGAGGGTAGTTTGTGGGGTGTGTCATTCAGGAGAAGTCTTCGTCTGTCGAAGCAGGTCCTTTATGGGGAGTTGTTGAATCTTCTTATTTTTGTGCAAGAACTCTAAGGATTCAAGGATTTGGAAGACATCTATTTTTGGGGAATTCTCGGCGAAAGCATTTTACTTAGCCTTGGTGGGGAACAACCATCCTAGAGCTTCCAGCTTCCTCTTCTCTTGCTTGGTTGGGGCTGGTCCCTCTTTAGGTCGAAGCTTTTTATTAGTTAGTAGTTGCGGCAAAAGTTTCTATGGCTTACATTTGTGAAGAAGTGGGTCGACTTCAACCAACACCTCAAACATTTGTGTGATGTGTCAAAAGGAGGAGACAATTAACCACCTTTTCCTTCCTTGTGAGGTTGCAGCTGGTGTTTGGAGTCACTCCATCGGTAGGTGCAGTCTTACTTGGTGTTGTCCAGAGACTACTCTGGATGTGGCAATCATGGTTAGGAGGGTGTTTCTTTTGGTGCGGGCATATTATATGGAGGATGATTCCGTTTTCTATATTTTTTTAATGTATTTGGAGGTAAAGGACTGATAGAATCTTTAGAGGCTCATCCTCTTCTCCAGTAGAGTTGATTATTAGTTTCTTTAAGGACTGCAAAGAAGGCTTTGGTTAGAAAGGAGTTTTTAACTTTAATCTACATGATATCCTTGTGAATTGGAAAGATTGTATGGGGCGTAGCCCAATTAAGGTGAGGAGATTCGTTCCTTGGTTCTCACACCCTCTCCTCTCCCCCAACCTCTTGGAGTGCTAAAAGCTTAAAACTCAACATTGAAGCGTTGATGGGAGTTGTGAGAGGTAGGCCGAGGCCGGTGGGAATCGAAGGTGTGATTTCTAACAACAAAGGTGGGTGAGGTCTTATTAATGTTCTCTAAGCATGTTGGTGTTTGCAATTCTAATTAAGCGAAGGTGTTAGCTATTTTGGAAGCTTTTTTATGCTTTTCAAGAAATCTTCATGGCGGCCTTATTGTTGAGAGCAATTCTTCTAACGCCAACGCATGGGTGTCAAATAGGAAGGTGAACCCTTGGAATTTTCAATTACACTTAAATGAAATCTGGATTTTATCTTCTAACATTAATGAAGACTTTTGTCATGAGCTTAGATCGGTCAACTTTGTGGCAGATGCTTTAGCCAAACAAGGGGTTGAAAGGATGTCTCCTTGGGGAGGGCAGTATTTTGTAATTGAGGAGTATGTGGTGGTTACTATACTCCTGTACCTTTTTGTTCATTTGTGCTCTGTCTCCTTGTCATCTTTCTCCTTTCAATGAAAACTTTTGTTACCAATTCAAAAAAAAAAAAAAAGAGAACAAAGGTAGTTGAAGAATGATGTAGATGAATGCTATGCTATGCAAAAGTGTGCATGTGTGATTTTTTCCCTCATCCATTTTGAATCCACTGCCATGGATTTTGAAAGCAAGGATTTCTGCTTTCATGGATTTCATCTAAGGAAATATTCACTTCAATTTTTTTATAGCAACTATATCTTTTTTATTGAAAAAGGTTTGGGTGCAAGGTCTGGCATACACATCCAAATCTGGGAATACTTCATCTAAGACTGAGACTCAGCTGAATCTGATTAAATTTTAAAGGTGCTGGCTCTTGACAAGGTAGGACATGATCCTAACCAAACTCTTTAGAGTTTAGAGCCCTAGGCAACTCCAAGATAGATCGGAGTGAAAGTGCTTCTTCAAATGATGAAGATGAGGTGATCAATTCTTATGCTAGACCTATTGGAAACATAAAAGTAGCGAAACTACAGTCAAGGAGCAGATTCATTAGATATTAAAAAAATAAAAATAAATAAAGGTATGAGCCATTTGAACAGGATTACACCATGCTACCAACATCATAATTGTTTCCCCCCAGGTTTAGGAAAACTGAACAAACTATATATTTTCTTTGTCTATCAATCCAGCCATTGTGGAGTGTTACTTACATTCCTTTCTTAACTTGCACCATCAATCTCTTCTCTCATTCACGCAAACACACAGAAAGAGAGAAAATAAATGAAAAGCAGCTTAAATAAAAGTTTTTTTTTTCCTGCCTTTGGATGTTCTATACAGCAATCTGACAACAAGTTCTGATATGCAATTCACCTGCTCTGTCATTCACAGATCACACAAATGTGTTTCCCATTCTTATGGCATTTCCTTACCACTAACTATAAAGTTTTTTTTCCCCGACTGGTCTAGCTCTGAAGGTTTTAGAACTAGCAAGTGCCTTGGCTATTTTTTCTCATTAGAAGGTGAAACTTGCTCTACTTCCATCATTTGTGTTCACTCTATGATTACCAGCTTTGTGCATGATCAGTTTATCTGGTGAATTTATCTGGCACACAGTTAATAAAAATATATCAAGCAAGAGAATGCAAGTATGCAACAATCCCAGAGGAATCCAATTGTAAATTGTAATAAACTCGTATTACATTCGTAACATATAACAACAATCATTCTATCCTAAAATGTTGTTTTAATTCTCTACCAAATAAAATAGGGTTCCAATGAGAAACTCAATAATTATGAGATTTCAAAAATGCATTTAAGCAAGTGAGCTTACATTTATCAAAATGGATTGACTAAAATATTTGCATCAAGTGAAAATTTGTAATAAAAACAATATAACATTGAAGTTTAAAAGCACCAACCTGGACTGAGTCCAATTCATTTTGACGTATATTGTTTTCAACACCCTTCGCATACTCCCGTGATTTTGTGCCTCTGGCTAATATATTTGCCACAACCTACAAGACAAGGAATTTTGCTTCAAAATAAAAGAATGTCTTAATAACAATCAAAAAATTAAAATATAGACCATGAAATTCAATACTGGATGCCATCCTATCAAAGGAAAGAGGGAGAGGGAAAGAGGAAGAGAGAGGGCACAATGGGATACTTTTTTTTTTTTTGAAAATGCAAAATGAGATACTTCATGATGCAAAATATGCATATCAGCAAATGCTATTCAAATTACTTACATCATCCCCCTTACATTCTTCTAATTCCTCCTGCAGCCCCTCCAACGACACATCATCACTGCCACAACAGAAGTGCAGATAAAGAGCAATTTTGTGTTACATTTTTTTATAATGAAAACATAAAAAGAAATTTCCAGTATAAAATTCCCAATGATAATGAAAGGAGGGGAAGCGGCACCATCCAACCACTGGCTGGGCAAATGCTAAAAAGAGTACATGAAGCAGCATATGATTTAAACACCATCAAATGGAATGAGTCAAAAAATCATTTTTTCCCTGAATGGCTACTAAATTTTATCAAATAGCACATCAGTACGGGAGAAATATAATAATGGCTACAAAAATCACCCAAATCATTGGCTGCTTAATTATATTTCTTCAAGTCTACCAAATTCTGCACCATCCTTTACTTAGTGCAAAAGGATGGACTCTTGCTTGGTGATGAATAACACTCGAGAACAAGGAAAACAAGTGCATTAGAATATAGTTTCAGGTCAAAAGACTATCATTAACTAGCAACTAGCAAGTAATCTTCCCATGTGATGCAAGAAGAACTCGTCCAAATGTTGAGTCACATGGATCCATCATTTGAGATTCAATTGCCCAAAAGCATGAACCTATTATACCATATGTGTCGTCATTATCCATTAGAAGTCTATTTAGTCTTGAAGTTCATTAATCTTAAATGAGGAAGTTCCCACAAGAGTCCAGGAACCTATCTTTGAAAGAAAATGATGGGATGGCCATCACTTTTCGCTATTAATTTGATTTTTAGTGATAATTAAAGGGTCGCGTAATTATAGCAATTATTTAGATGTTGTCAAGAGAAGAGAACCAGAAAAAGCTTGCAATGGCACATCACATCAGAGGAAGAGATGTTTACGAAATCAAAGCTAGAATTTCTTCCTCAGTAGAAGCAAGAAACGAATTCAAGGAGATCAGCCCATCAGGCATTTTAGCAAGTTGAGGAGGTTCAATGCTAAGCAACAGGAAGGTAAATGTCAATGTAACATGGAAAACTGCCAAGTTTCTTTTATGAGGTGGTGGAGAAGATTAGGAAATTGCAAACATTTTGGGAATCACTATTAAGGGAAGAAAGAGGAGACGAGACAAATGAAATGGTTTATCAGTTATTCTTGAAAAAGGAAGGAAGATGTGTCAACAAGGAGCCTATTCAGCAATACTCTAAAGGGGCATAGGGTGAGAGCAAATTTCATGCTCACCATTAACTAAGAGATGAGTAGAGGGGAGAAGAGGGTTTCAAATTATCTGCCAAATGCAGCTTCTCTCATGGAGTGTTCAGGGAATAAGGAATGTCCCCAAAGCATGGTATTATTAAAAACTTTTGCAAAATAGGAAAGTGGATGCATTGCTGATCCAAGAATCAGAACAGCTATTACCCACTGATGGTCAACAGATGGTAGTTAGTCATATTCAATTACATATAGTCCCCAGTGTGCCATATTCTTTACTGTAGCACCCATATTTGATAGTCTCTCATGTGCCATACATTTTCTTAGACTCAAGTAGTTAGTCAAACCTCATTGTACGTATGTACATAAGCTTATTGCTAAGTGTATATAAGACTCCATTATAAAAAGAGTGGTAAGACTCCATTATAAATAGAGTGGTTGGGAGCATTAACCCAACACAAAAACTTCTCCAAATCTCTCATTCGCTTTGAGTTGTTTCAATAGGGATGTAAATGATCGGGTCCATCTCAAGATCTGACAACAGCTCATCCAATGGGTGACGTCTAGGTCAAGGGAAAACAAGATTTGATGGGCAGCATACGATGTTGATGGACTTAACTCAGAGCCAATTATTATATCTTAAATGCTATAGACAGTTTATTTGATTACTAGTTATCCTGTTAGATTATAACCACCAACCTGACCGAGACACAAATCAAACCAGTTTAAATATAACTAGATCCTGATCCATGTATGTATCCTAGGATTGGTTGCAGACGGTTATATATAAAAGGTCCAGGTCCAGAAGACTCCACCTGAAACTAACCCTTAGAGATAGTGATCATGATCAAATGCTTGGATGTTGAAGAAGATTAAAGAGAAAGTAAAGAAATGGAGAAGGAAAGATGTGCTGGTCAACTAGGATATTTGACTAATGGTTCCATTATTTAGGTTCCTATTACAAAATTACAAATACGACATAGCACAAAAGAGCCACATTTTCCATCTCCAAATATTAAAAATAATCAATATACTCCAACACAATCTTCTAACTGCCATCGGCCGACCTGGCTGGGCAGTTGTTGGTTACCCTTTCAACTTCCCCGACTTCTCACAACTAACTCTTTTGTCTTCCTTTTGTTGCCTTACTTGGCACTTCCTCTATGTTTTACTCATGTTTAGGTTTTTTTTTTTTTTTTTTTTTCCCTTCTTCTTTTAGGACTTACTCACGTTTAGTATATTTCGCTGCTTTTAATCAAATCAACCTGTTATTCTCGGGGGAAAAAATTGACAAAAGGTGCCCCAAAGGTATATTTTACATATAGAGAATGTGAAGAATTAAAATGAGAAAATACCTGCTCGCATCATCCTCAAAAGCCAAATCTCCAACAAATACTCCTAAATCAAATCCATTCTTTTGGATATCACAGGAGGTCTCGTTGTAAGATTCACCCTGCAGCCATTATTAAAAGATAACAATAATAATCAATACTCAAATAGTGTTCTAACCATCAAAGATAATATTTAAGGCAACTAAGAGACTAAAGGTCGAATCCCCCCGCCCACCCACCAAAAAAAAAAAAAACCTTTTTTCCACTTAAACAATATAAACACCTTCCTTCCCCTCCACTATCTCCCTTACCACTTTGTTTGACACGGCAGCCATCTTATCAATACTTCAACAAAAACACATCTCCGTATTCCTAACCAAAAGAAAGAAAATGTCAGGACAAGAACCACAACACCAATCAGTTATAAAAGCATAGTAGTTCAGCACACTGCAACTCTTCGGGTATTTAACTGACAATTCAAATAAAAACAAAGAAAATGTGATTGTCCAAATCATACAATTCACATTTTATCCGACTTCATGAGTAGAACGCGTTTCAAGTTAATCATGATGATGAAATCAAATTGGATCCAGAAAGATTTGTGTCACTTAAATGAACTACTCTCCAGATGAGATGAATCATACATACATTATTATGTGAAAATCGATATTAGCATGAATTGCAAAATTTACTGTGCAATTCATACAAGAGAATTGCAGAAATGGTAAATTCACTAGTTAGATTTTCACCTGCACACTCTTCTGCTAATTTAAAAGGCTACCACAATTTCACACGATACGAAAAGCATTAATCAACAACAGAAAGCATCATCAGAACTGGATCAAACTCAAAGCAAATAACAAGATGTGACAAAACAACGAACAACAAACAAAAAACTAAAAAAAAAAAGATCTCGTTTTTAGGAGTTTCTTCGCAGATCAGAGACAGAAAGATTACAAACGAGATCTGGAACGAAATTAGATCGATCTCCCGATCTAGTGTGAGGATGGAGACAGAGATAGATGTAAGAGAAAGGTTTAGGGTTTTAGGATTAGGGCGTGGAGAATGAAAAGAAGGAGAGAGAAGGTACCTGGAGCGCAGATTCGTTCGAATGGCGTCGTTGCTGCGAACGAGATCGAAGGGAAGATTTGTTGGTCAGTGTGGAGTTGGGGATCTGCCGGTTGAAACTTGAACGTGGGGCGTTGGTGGGCCCAAAGAGCCAGAAAACACTTGAGAGATCATCCAGACCGTCCAAGCTGAAGAATGTCATCTCTCCTCCAATTATATGTCCTCGAGTTTCTGAATAAAAGGAGTGGGCTCCACCTTACGATTGAAAACTTAATCTAACACCTTATTAGTGGTCATGTCTGCATCTATGCGGCCAGCGACTTGCCTGGATGGCTAACTAATCCAAATCTATACTTCTAATCTTTTGGGGTGTTTGAAAACAAAATATTTCAAGAGATTTTATTAAATTATCTACTAGTTTCTAACCAATCCGAATCTCTACTTCTAATTTTAGGGGGTGTTTAAAAACAAAATATTTGAAAAGATTTTATTATATTATCTACTAGTTTAAAATATAATTTACTCACCAAAAAATGATATGTTTGGATAACTTAGAAAGTATCTTACAATATTTCACTTTGTTTCAAAATCCTTCATATTACATTATTCAAGGATATGTTTATAAAATAATCTTTTGTTACAAAACTTTTCCTAAATACTAAAAATAGTTCATGGGAAACCATTAATTATAGTGCCCCACTATATCGTTATATGAGTGCAACGATGACTACCAATATTATATTGCCTACAATGGTTATAAACTTAATATGGAGTCCTATAACCATATCACAATTATATAGCACTTGTTAATTATTAATATTATGTGAGTCTTACTAATATCAGACTAGGGGCTTTCATCGTGATTACCAACATTAGGTGGGGTCCCATACTACAAAAATTAGCTAGGTTCCTCTTTATTTACAAAGACTGAATTGTGTGATTGCAATTATCAATTTGTCATCATTAAATGGGTCCCACTATTTGATAGCTCCGCTTGTGTTAATATGACTACAAATATCAAATGGGCTCCACAATAATTTCTTGAGTGCTGCTACTTGCACACTGCATTTTGCTCTCCACCCACTGCATCTCTTTGCACAGTGCTATTCAGTGAAGAGTAATTCAAGTTTTCCTCTCTACACTCTTCAATTTCCCTAAAACGCCCATCTACCTACACACTGGGCGAAGTACACGCTATAGCATTTTCCCTCCCATTTCACTCTTCGAACCGCCGTTTCACTGCACCCTCGAAGGTGATCTCGACAAGCTCCCCCACCTGGACGTGAACGCCACATCTCCTCTTGTTCAGCCATCTCTCTGTGCTCTTCTTGCCTTCTTCTTCAAACGGCATTTTTAATTCTCGTCG
Organism: Persea americana; assembly: GCA_029852735.1. Classification (NCBI taxonomy): domain Eukaryota; kingdom Viridiplantae; phylum Streptophyta; class Magnoliopsida; order Laurales; family Lauraceae; genus Persea; species Persea americana. The sequence goes on from CM056812.1 coordinate 6,293,670, forward strand.
AATTTCCAACCTCTGTGAGTGATTTCGATACCTTTTGCTTGATTAGAAATGCTTGTAGTATTATTTTAAGATCAAAGATTTGTTTTATGCATATTTATTTTCCATCCTTATGCGCGTTTGTCTCCCCCACTTATCCAGCTATTGTCATCGTTGTAAAGTGTCTGTGACGATCCCGTTCGGCTCTGTGAGTCCGAAAGAATACATTCTATTTGGACTCCACGATCCGTAAAAAACCGAAACCCTCGGCAGCATAGGTCCGAGTAAAAAACATTTTCTCGGCATTATGGGTCCGAGTAGAAAATCTTTTCTCAGCATTGTAACGCCGAGAACATAATATCCACACGGATATTCAAGGCCGAACGGGGTAACTCAGTGGTAAACTATGTACTAATGATTTTTTTCCAGGTATATGGATGAGCCGAGTACCTCTAGGACCTCTAAGATTTGACCCACATCGTCGAACAGGAGACGGAGGTTTGTTGCTGATGTGTCCGACGATGACGAAGAAGTAGTTGAAGAACAACCCGAAGCACAAGTGGAGACCGTAGTCTCCGAACAGGCAGAAGAAGTACATGAACAAACTTCAACTGCTGCTATTAATAGGACTGGAGAAATTCCCGGGGGGCCTACAAGTTTGAGCCTGCTACCTAGTCTCCGAACGCATATTGCTGCAAGTATTTGGCTGTAACAGGTTTGTGAATAATCTTGGTGAGCATGTTTTAAATAATTATTACCTTCACTAATTTGTTGTTTATTTCGTTTTGCAGGAGATACCACCACTTAAATGCATAAGCCATGGCCAAAAAATCAGTGAATGGGCATGGATTTTAGAAGGAAGGCAGAATACCTTTTTTAGTCGTTTCATTGACCGTTCAGGGTTGGCTCTATTGGTGGCGACGTCCTATCGTTCCATCAACAGGAACATGGTGTCTGCCTTTGTGGAAAGATGGCAGCCTGAGACAAACACATTCCACATGCCTTTCGGTGAAGTGACGATTACCCTTGATGACATGAGCACCATTCTAGGGATCCCTGTCGCTGGAAAAGCTGTATCAGTGGAGCAACTGTCATTTGAGCGATCAAAGACACTTGTAGAGCATGGTCTTGGGGTCACATCCCAGCAGGCACACGAAGAGTTAGTAGGTGTGCACGGCTCGTCGGTTAGACTAGAGTGGCTGAGGGACCTTTTTGGAGACGTGACCGATGCGGATCCAGAAGAGCACATTAGGCATGCCGCTAGAGCATATCTATTTTATATCTTGGGTTATACACTCTTCACAGACAAGAGTGGCACGAGGGTCCCAGTGCTCTATCTAAGGTTGCTAATGAACTTCGATTAGGCACGCACATATGCTTGGGGAGCTGCAGCGCTTGCGCACCTATACCGACAGTTGGGGTTTGCTACTCGAAGTGGAGTTAGGCAGATTGTAGGATATTTGACTCTACTAGAGGCATGGATTTACGAGCATTTCCCCAGGTGTATGCCTCGCCAAAACCGCGTATACACAGAAAATTTACCGCGGGTGCATCGCTGGGTGCCACGAAGAGAGTCTGGAGACCAAATGTCCAACTTGCAGTCATTGCGAGAGGCACTTGATGATCTTGGTGCCCATGAGGTAATGTCTTTTATAAGTTATATATATAAAAAATTGAGTAAATTAGTACCGTATAATTTAATCAATGCATTTGTTGATTAATGTTGCAGGTGGTGTGGTACCCCTACCAAGAGCATAGGGGAGATCACCCCTTTAGCAAGGTTGCTTTTTATATTGGCTGTCTTAAGTGCATGGACATCGTTGAACCATATCATCCTGATCGGGTGCTTAGGCAATTTGGTAGGGTCCAACGCATTCCCCCCACTCCACTAGCTCCACAGCGCCACTAGGGCTGCCACCGCAAATCAGTATCGGATCGCTTACAATTACTTGGATCAAATATGGGAGAGGTGGCATAACCACGTCCTGTCTCCGATGGAGCGCGGTCAGTCTGCGGCGCACCCATGGGATTGTGCACCCAATTATATGGAATGGTTCCTCTGAGTGTCGCATCCAATCATTCAGAACCTTGTTCATCGCTCCACGTTCAATCCGCGTGTTGAAGAATCTCAAGGTAGCTCTTCTATAGACCCACGATTGGTATGATGCTTGACAACTAAACTATTATATTATGTATAACCAACTGAGCAAACTGACTAATTTGTGCATTATGTGATCAATTAACAGCGCATCGTGAATGCCCAAAGTATTATTCAGCCTATTTTAAGGAGAGGGCATAGTCAGAGTGTCTAAGATCCTGCTGCCTTGTATGCGGCACTTGAGGACGTCAACAGGGTCTTAGATGGAGCCGATCCGGAAGATCTTGTTCATAGACCGCCACGGAGCGTAACATGTACTTACAGCCGCAAGGGGAGACGTGGGGTCTAGGATGTGGACTTAGCATTTGATCTGTATTTTTTGTTTTTGGTTCTGGTTGAACTACTCCTTTTGAAAGATTGTAGTATGATTTGATGCAATTTTTTTGGGTAACAAAGATGGTACATGTAAAACTTTTGAATGACATTGGCCTCTTTATGGATAGCTTTTTTAAGGTTGCAGTTTGTATTGAAGTAAAATGATAAACTCTTTTTATTTGTATAGCATTTAGATGAAATGGATGATGTAGTTTTGTAAACTGGTATTGTCCAAGTTGTCAAACAGATACTGAAAATGTGTTCGGCGTAACAGGTCTGACACCATTGAAATTGCACGGCCACATAGGTCCGTGCAAACTGTGGTTGCTCGGTTGTACAGGGCTGAGAAAGATATTGGATCCCGGTTATACAGGGCCGTGCAAAAATTGATTTTTCGGTTGTACAGGGCCGAGCAACCTGTTCTTTTCCGTAATATCAATACCATTCAGTTAGCAACTATCCCATCGGTTGATAATTGTCAGCCACAATTAGCAAAAGTGATGTTCCATGAACCATGAAGATATATGGAATGTTTCTTTTATAAAAAAAAAAAACAAAAAGAGAGTACTAAAAAAAAATACAACAGGGCTCTATTTCATTGAGTTCTTAAAAAAATGCAATACTTGTACATCCTTATAAAATATAACAATCATTCTAGATCGATAGTTTCGCATGTGGCAACTGATGGACTGATAATTTCTTTGAAATGTTGGATCTGAGATTGATAAGCTGTATCCCAACCATCTGCAGAAGGGTGATGTTGACGAATCCAGTTAGTAACAATGGGTGGAATTGGATGACCTTGTACGAGGAAAACCTACACATAACAAGTCAAGTGAGTCATGGCATTTCAGGCAAAATAAGAAATGTGGATCTATGCATTTACTATTATCACTTGAATAAAGTGATTCTGATTGACAAAACCGATTGCGATCTCCCGCCTAGCAGCAGTAGGAACAGGCACCGATCGAAGAGGAAGAAAAGTCAGGCATTGCTCAATGGACAAGTGGTATAGGACAACGTTATAGTGCGAGGCAATTAGATGTCCCATGTCCGGCATCGTCATCCATCGATCATATGGAGGACAATCCATTTGGTACGATATGATGTGGAGAAGTTCATCAACCCTTTCGTATGATCCATATAATTGTCTGTAGTGTTCGGCATGAGTCACCAACTCTCTAGAAAGATCTTTCTGTGCCTGTTGCCACGAATCCTCACCAAGTCCCATCAACCCTGCAACGGCTCTAAAGCCACAATTGCCATCCGCATTAACATCTTTTACACGATGAATATAAGGCCTTAAACCAGCTGGGAGTGTGTTAATATAGGAAACAAGCTTAACATTTCGCGTGCGACTGACCTTTTGCTTAGGCATCAACGTCTTCACGAATGCCAAAGAGGCCCCACTACTGACAATAGTCTTTTCCATCTTCAAGACAGGAGAGTAACTATCCTGAGCTGATTCGACATATTCAAAGGAAGAGGGTTCACGTTTAGTAGAATTATGTAATTTCAATTTGGGGCGCCCCTTACATTGTGATTTAGAAGCTGGCTCGATCAGTGAGGTCGTCCCAGGCTTTGCAAGCTCCCTAAGCTTATCCAAGATTTGTAACTTCTTTCTCGAATCATAGCCTTTGAACTGTTCGACAATTAAATCTATCTCTGGCATGCAATCCGGATTGACACTCGAGTCCTGGGCAGAATCGGAAGATAGCAAGTCAAGCTTGCACCAATGCATATGCGTGCAATCTAGAGGAATAGGGCGCCCAGCACTTACGTATTCTCCAATCTCATGAGCACAAGGTAGGCCATGTGTGTGTCAAAGTACACAGCCACAAGCATCTCTATCAATACCAACTGACGAGGCTCGTCTCGTCTCCGCCAAGATTTTCTCTAATGCACTTATAGAAATATTCCCACGAAGTTCTATGAATTCGGAAGGCTTGAAATTGTGTTGCACAACCGTCTTACTTTTTTCAAATGATGCTTTTATATCTGTATGTTGCAGCAGCAATAGGTTGTGAATCTTCATCCAAGAGTTTTCGAAAGTCCCCTGGTTTGATCCAAGCTGCCGCTGCCGCTTCAGCTGTGCATGTGAACTTTCCACCCTGTTTGTAGTAGTGTTCCCAAGATGCATGACCTTGTCCGCCCATGCAGCCACAAATCTGTCCTTGTACGCATCTAACCAAGACAATCTAACGTACTGAAGTGCTGCCGGATAGGTGATGAACTCCTTGATAAATAAGTTGAATTGCACATTGTAATGTTCCTCTGTGGATGAGGAGACCAACATGTTCCAGCTCATTATAAACCAGTCCCACTTTTCCTTCGTCTCAAACAACTTCTTGCATTTAGCTAAAATATTTCTGTTGATATGCCATCTGCATAAAAGATGTTTGGCGCTGGGGAAAACAATAGATATGGCGTTCATTAAAGCCATCTCTCTGTCAGTGACGATAACGCTAGGAAGAACACCCTCGCCAATAACTTTGCGCAAAATACACAATGCCCATGAGTAGCAGTCTTCACGTTCATTCTGGAGATATACAATGCAAACTGAAAAAGTCTTCTCTGTGGATGTAACCCCAACAATCTCCAATAAGGGCATTCGACACCGATTGGTCTTGTAGGTGCAGTCCATTATCAACACATGAGGAAATGCATGCAAGAGGTCTACGCTGGTAGGGTGTGTGAAGAACAAGTCAGTGACAGTATGTGTTGCAGGACAATTCCTGTGCCACTCAATGTAACCATGCTCCGCCAATAATTTCAATAGTTGCTGCATCTGACTCCGTCCAGCCCTTTCCGCAACTTTATGCCTTTGACGTGCATTGTAAATGGTTTTCATTGTACTTACATTTAACTCATTTTTTTGTTTCAGTGTCACCAAGATATCCTTTGGCCGAACCATATTCTTGGACATGTCAGCCAGCAATGAAGTTTCCTCCTTTGTTAATCTCCCTGCAAATGAGTGCCCTTCTAGCAAGTCTGCAGCAGGATGATTATGCACACCACACACTACATGCAACACCCATTCCTCATTTGAGCCAGACACTTTGCCTTGTAATGTGAATGGGCATCCACATTTTTTCAAACAAGTCTGCCTCAATCTCTTCCCAACGGTCTCATCTTTAGTTGTCCTCGTGTCTCTATAAGACCCACTCCTCTCACACCCAAGGGTCAGCCTTGGTTTTTTATTTCTTCTGTTCGGTGCTGCTAATGTTTTAATCACGACAATGAAACTATTTCTCCTCCCAACCTCACGAGCCCAGTCAATTAGGGCTTCTCGGCTTATGAATATTTGTACATAACCAAACACAATTACATTGAACAAAGTGACTACATCAATTTAAATATCAAATGATTCATCTCGATTAATTACCTCTTGAGCGATAAACTCATTACTATAGTCGACCACACATCCCGAGCCAACCTTGCTGCATTCGGTAGGCCCATGAAACTGTAATGCCACCAATTTTGTTAGAGTATGTACATGACTAAACTGCACGGCTCTGAATAGCCGGACAGAATTAAATTGTTCGGTCATTCATGTCCGCATATTTCTGTTCTTCTCGGCACTGTAATGCCGCGCAAATGACAAATGGTCGGCCATTTAGGGCCTAGCAAAGGACCTATGGTCGGCCATTTAGGGCCGAGCAAATGACATTCGGTCGGACATGCAGGGCCGAACGATTCGTCTCTGCCCAATACATAGGTCGGGATGAATATGCTTACCTCGTCGCTCCTAGAATGATCGGCAGTAATCATCTACCTGTCCTTTCGGTCGTCCATTGATTAAGAATGCTAGCAAAGAGGGGTATTAACTTTGAATGAAATCAAGATTCATTGGTGGCGACATCCTATCCCGAGGCTTTAAACCGAGAGAGAAGATGAAAGAGGGGGAAAGTAGAGGGCAGTAAATGCAGGCAGAAGTAGAAACCTTGTCTTCATTTCATGATGCATGGAACATACTAAAAAGGAGGGAAGCAAGTGGAGAGGAGTGATGGATGCTCAATGTAGAACACTTCCCATATTTTCATTCATTTGGAGGGAAAAAACGCAGTGTGTAGATAGCAGTAGGAAGAGACTGTGGGAGGGGTGAAGTTTAGACATTTTGGTAAATTTATAAGTGGGCATTTTAGTCACAATTTATTGCAGTGTGTGGAGAGCAAAATGCAGTGTGCAGGTAGACCCTCTCTAATTTCTTATAAATGGATTCATCGATGATATCTGACATTAGATAAGGTTTTATAAAAAAAATAAAAAAAATCTAGATAGGGCCATTTGTGATAACCACTAGTAGATGTATTACACTATGACTATTAACATTTGGTGAACCTGCCTTAATTAAACAACATTGGTTGGATCTTAAAGCTTTTACATTTTATCTTGTGATTTTTTAACAATAGATGGGTCCTACCATGATTATTAACACATGTGATTACTAATTAGTGGGTCTTACATTGGTACGCTTGATTACTTTCATTTCATTTCTTATTGAGTATATCATCTTGTGAGTTTTTTATAAATTGCCAAACACTTTAAAGGTACATTGAAATTTATAAAAATTGCCAAACACCATAAATGACATGAAATAATAATATGACACTATTTTGTTCTATGATAATAAAATCTTACAATATTTAAACTTATTGATATTATATTATATATTTATCCAAACGCCCTCTTAAATTAAAAAATCTCTATAGTGGAGCTTACTTATTGAAAATTTAATGCATGTGTGCCTACGTACACACATTTATATGTATTTGTGTATGTGCCTTGAAGTTTTCTCATGATACATATTTCATTAAAAAAAAGACAAATACCCAAAATTAGCATACTTCAATATGATATGATTTTATATGTGAGGGTGTCTGTAAGAATATAGGGATATTTGTGTCAATAGGACTCAACATACGACCTAAAGATCAATGCCTGGACAGGTAAGTTTAGGTAGTACCCCTTAGCCACTAGGCCAAGCAAGCAAAAAAAATAAAAAAAATTACGGTCCTAAATGGTTATAAGACTTAATTTGACGCGTTCCCAGGATTGATGGAACGCATCAAATTAAGTCTTATAACCATACACGACCGTAACATAGGCTAAGCAAGCAACACACACACACACAAAAAAAAAAAAAAAAGAGAAAAAAAGTGAGACCTTTTGTATCTTGATGTATTTCAAATTATATTTTAAAAAACAAGTATATTTGATACAAAAAATTACGAAGTTATAATCTTGATGATGTGGGTATCCCTGACAATATGTATATGTTTTTATTTTATTTTATTTGCATGTGTATATATTCTGGGTAAAGCATAATTTTACAGAAATTTCCAAGTTATGATCTGTAGATATGGAAAGAGAGACATATAAGATGTATATTGTGAGAATTTTGAGTATAACACGCATACGGGTTGAACCATTAGAATGGACTAGAGTCACTCCCAGCCCATTTATCAACCAGTTCAAAATCATTAACTTGAAGGATCAACTTGAATCCAGTATTGCCAATTGGGATTTGAGTTAGGTTGTTCAGGGGACTGTAGCCCCATTATCTTTATTTACACAAACCTAGGCCCAATTTAAATAAACCAAAATATACCATACACAACTTGGACCCAGTTGAAAGTGTCCAAGGTTTTGAACCCACATTGACAACTTGATAAAGTGAATCATGCACCTCTCCCACCAGACCAATATTAGTAAACTAAGAAACACAATAATCTCAAATACGATATAAAATACAATTATACATCTCAGATAATTGAATATTTAGGTGCATAACCAATAGAGTCAGATTTAGGCCCAAGCCCGATTATAACGGATAAAAAAGAAGGTCCATATCAAGACTTTGCGAGCAGAAATGCAGCTAGATAACTGGAAGTCCATTGACGGCCTTCCTTGGTGGGTCGAGGCAGGAATCAACATCCTCATGGGCTCATTTACTGCAACTACTATATTAGAAATCTTAATTTTAAAAGTCAAAGAATCCAAGTATCAAAAATAACTGAACTTTTTTTTTACCATGGAGGGCATTTGTGCAATTTGTCAAGTGTGATTTGAGCAAAATGATTATACTTTAATAGATTTGCAAACTTGCAGAGTGCAGACTAAACAGTGATTATCAATAGCATAGGGACTTTTGAGTAATCAGATCATAAGGTAGGGGCTTTATAATCATTTTACTAAAATAGAGATAAAAAAACTCTATTCGGGTCCATCAAAATAGCCACGTCAGTTATATTTTACTCAGTCTGGATTTGAGACTTTAACCTAGAGAAATCTTGATTTAAATGAGTAAAACTCGACAATGGAGCCCATTTATTGAAATCCAAACCATTCAATATAATCATCGTCTAGGAATATAGAATATCGTCAAATTTTACGTTGCTTCCACCGTTTGATTGATTGTTTAAAGGAAAATCTGATTAACACCTCGAAAGAATTTATTTTGGGTTTAGATTTCAATTAGTGGGCCCCACTGTATAGTTCCACTTCCCTTTAACTCAGAATTTCATTTCGTTTTATTTTATTTCAAACTTCAACAAAAATTCCAGCCTCTTTTTTTTTTTTTTCAAACCTGGTTTGACAGTGGGACCCACCCAAAACGATGTACTTTTGGTGAGATCCACCCTTTAGGCTTTAATCATGGTGGGCTCCATCCTGCCAGGATTTAATCAAGGTGCCTCCTCATGTAAATATGATTTAATCAAGGTGAGCTCTAGCTGCCAAGATCATGTGGGGGCATCATTTAGATTTCATATTCTATGGTGGGGCCCACCAGTGTTACATCATGTGTAGGCCGATGCTCACTATAATTCCATAATTTTGAATGGTAGGACCCACCCTGAAGACATCATTTAAGGGACAAAACACCTTGATTTCTTCAGAGTACAATAAATAAAAGAAAAGTGAGAAATGTCCCACCAATATTTTAATTGGGGGAAGACTAAACCAGTCATGAAGTTGATGCCTCATTCCTTATCCTGGCTATTAATCATTTAAGTTGTGTTACTTAATCACTTCTTTTGGCCGCAAATCTCCCAAGTTGGCTTCTTTCTTCTGTTGTTATCTGTTAAAAAAAAAACCCACATCTTCTGCAATTCTTCTCAATAAACTATCCTTGTTTCTTTATCTTGTATATTTTTTTTAGTACCTTAATCATATCAAACTAAGACATAAAGTATAGTTTTTTCTTCAAAATTGACAATCCACCCTAGCCTCACTCTGATGATGAATTTTGTGAGTCTATGCAACAGCAACACCATCTGTAATTAAAGCATGGTTAAACAAATCATGGGCTCTACTTCGGTGCGACAAGGATTGCAAATGCATGTCCAATTATCCGAGTATTCATGGCCCATGTTTGAACATCTCTATTTACAATCTCTATTTATCTAGATGTCTAAAGCAGAAAAATGTTTGAAAAATAAGAGCTTTTGGCACACGATTCCACCATCTACCCACTTCAAAGGCAAATCCTCTTTAAATGAAATGTCAGATTTTTGGACTTGTGAAAATAAGAGTTTTAGTCTCTTTTTTTATGCTTCCTTTTCTGATGCCTCCATTTTGGATGGTTATATTGGAATAAAAGTAGAGATGCGAAATAAGGCCAAGCCTTCAATTCCAAATAAAGCATATATGAACTAATTTTGGACCCATATTGAACTAGGGAATCCATTTAGTAGCACATGCATATTAATTTAAATGTATTTGTTCACTTGCCTTTACTTGGGAACACTTGGGGTGAAGAAAATCACATAAAACCATTTTAAGAACTCAAACCACAAAATGGAATTCAAAGCTCAACTCCTACAACAAAATTAAAGAGAAAGAAGAATTTAGGCCAACATGTAACATTTTTAGCTGAAATGAGCTAGAAGTACCATGAATTATGGAAAATGACTTACCAAAGATAGAAAAAATGGAAGAAAACATGGGAAACGATGATGGCACTTGCTTAAGGAAGCTGGGAGATACTTGGAGAAGGTCAACGATTAGGGTTTGCAAAAGGGTATCCGATTTTCCGATTACCCAAAAGTTTCAATCCGAAAAAGCCCGGATCTAAAACCTATTTTAAGTTTCGATTCATAAAGAGGTCTGGGTTTAGAACCTAATTTAGGTTCCAATTGATAAAAACCGGGTCCGGTTCTGGGTTCATATAGGTTCCGACCCGTGGACCTGGCATATAAATCTTTGATATTGCAAAATGTACCTCAAAATAAACTTTTTTTTTTTTTTTTTTTGACATTTTGGTGTATAATGCTGGAAGTAGTAGACTTGATGCACTGTTATAAGCTGAATAATATATCTATTTTTAGTGAAAAAGAAAAAATTGAAGAAAAGTTAGAACCGATTTTTTTAACTAAAACCAGCTCTTTAGGTGGATCCGATTCCGAAACCAAATCTGAGTATTTCTATTGGAACCGGGTCTGGAATAAATAAAACAGGTTCCGGGTCAAAATTAGAATCATTATTTAGAAACGGGTCCGGGTCCAATATAGTTCTAACCCGGAACCATTCTATTTGCAACCCTATCAACGATGACTTGAAGGCTTGAATCGGTCAGTAGAAGCAATGAATTTGAGGGATAAGACGAAAGGAAGAGAGAAAGTGAAAGGAGAAAGGGATGGGGATCGGTCCCTTTTGTTAGTGGATGAGTTTTTCAAAATTACAAAAAAGTCATTGGTCCCTTAAGTGACTTATAAAAACAATGGACTTATGAGCGTCATATCAATGAAAAAAAATGAGAGAAACAATAAAATCGACCCAAATACACCCAAAATCGGAGAATTCTAAATTTACGAAAACCCCTCACACTTTTTCCAAAATTACAAACCACACTTACTAGGACCAAACTCACAGTAAACCAAACCAAACTTCTCACCCTAAACCCAACTTGCGCAGCCACTAATCCCACTTAATCTACTAAAAAATTAATTAATTAATAATAAATATATGATTAGGGTTGGGATCTTACAGGCCTACTAGCTAAGAGTGATTCTACTGATCTGAAGACCTAGGGATCGATCCATGGGCGTGTGCATAATACTGAGGAGCCAATATCTTAGTGTTGCCTACTTAGGGCTTGATTTGTTAGCATAGAATAATTGAAAGTCGTGTTTAAATGAGATATGCAGAATGATTGCAAAAGAGGTGAGGGATATGGTATTAATGTAGATAGCGGATCTTGACTTTCCTCGTATTTGAATTTCTAGGGTGATGGTTAGATGTTCATATCCCATCTTTCTTGGTAATTTTTTTTTAAAGGTGAGGTTATTTGATAGTCATTTTTTGATATTCACATTTGATCCTTCATTCTTAACCACATATGTTACATTTGGTAATAATTGAGGAATTCATGGAAATGAGGGTTTTGTATGTTTCCCCTTCTAATTAAGGAATTCTCACAATCAGTGGGGTGGGGTTTGAGAATCCTAAAAGATAAGGATTTCAAATGGCCCAAATCTACGGTTTCGTGGAAAGCAATAAAAAAAAAAAAGAATTTCTAAGAATTTAGTTGGGGAACTTTTTTTTTTTTTATGGCATAGGTATCGCTGAATTCCTTAACCCAACAAGAATAATCTCCCAGGTGGCACCCACGAAACCATAGTAAAACTTCTAATTCAATTACATTAAGTACATAGACTTACGGAGAACGACTCTTCTATGAAGGGCAGACTAGATCACTAGGGTAATAAAGCAGTCCACAACTGCAGTGCACATTACCATCACAGCATTTGAGCATCTCTCTTCCCAGAACCAGCCTTGCGTGTGCAATTAAGAGGACTATACACTATAAACCAGAGACCTACTAACTTTTATGAGAGTTGCTTCATTGCAGTCGTCCTTTCTCTGCCCTAGCACTTAGGCCATTTGCATTCTCATAGAACAACTTTCAACAAAATGACAGCACCCACAGAAAGGAGCAGTAAGTGAGAAAACTGGGAAGAAGGAAGTAGCTTTCTTTTTAAGGACCCTTTTCTGCATTTTTACATCCATCCATTCTATTGTATTATTTGTATGCGGCAACCCATCTTCAGCTCTTCTTCTTTTGTTTATTTCAACAACCCATCTTCAGCTCTTCTTCTTTTGTTTATTTCAATTTTAACCAAAGCTAGAGAGAGGATTGCATCTTCTAGGACCTCATCATTGACCGACATTAGCCCACTCCATTTCCTTTTCATACCCAAAAGGAAAAAAAATACAAAACCACTCTCTTCCTTTCAAACCATCTTTCAGGTTTATTCATGCTCATATTGCGGAAAGTTAGGAAGACATGTCCAAACAATTAGAAAATGACGGCCATTATTACTTTAGTAGTAGCATGTGACATTAGCTGAAGCTATAAATTTTTTTTAGGTAAAAGACATTGATTGAAGTTGATGTGTCCAGCTCCAGGAACACCATTTGACCCATAAATACCAAGTCCCAAAATCTCAAGTTGGGCACTATCAGGAAATTCCTTGGCAGCAAGCAACAATCCATTTCTATTAATCCAAACCAATCAATCGGCATATATAAATATATATATATATATATATATATTTATATGACAGGGCTACTCAAGAATGGAGAGACTCCACCTGCGAAAATCCGTCTCGTGTGTGAATGCAGGGGAGTTTATATGGACTCCGACCGGTGAAAAATTCACCTCAAGAATATCTTTTAAATTCAAAGCTATATATATATATATATATATATTAATTATCCGGTGCACACAATATTGATGTGGGTCCCACCTAAGACCTCGCTTGGGGATGGGATTTGTGGGGATCTCTTCATTTGGTTGGGGTCTACCCGTGTATAAAATATGGGTCCCATCTAATCATCCTAACTCCATCAACGGCCAATAAGTTTTGGCCTTTCAGTATTTGAAATGTCGATCCAACAGTATAGAATATTCAGTTGGATTTAAAAATTGGGATCGATGTGATTCAAGGGTGTCATTTGTGGGTGATCCATTCGGATGGGTTATCAGGTGGGCTCTATTATGAGGTATGCATGATGTGTAAAAGAAAAAAGGAAAAGATGTGCACGGTGCACATAACGTACATTTAAATGCAATGCATATATACCGATGAGTTTTTTTTCTTTCTAAAACCGCCCCTCCCAATTGGGCCCACTACGGTAAATGACAATTACAGAATGCCGCTAAATGGAATAATCTAGATGAGATCTACCATACGTAAAAATTCTCAACCCCATTAAATCAACCTAACCGCTTGATCTATGAAGTTTAATGGTTTTAGATACATCGCTTTCTTATAATTCCAATCCAATGGTGAGTAAAAGTTGGATGAGTGCCAAATTTGAGCTTTATACCCATTCACGGGACCGTGGGAGCAAGGGCAGGGAAAAGGAGTAGTATTTGTGAAGTGATTAGATTCGCTTAAGGTGGGCTCCATGCCCTAAAAACATAGAGAAGCAAAAAGGGAGTTTTTGAAAATATATGGCGAGAGACAACATAGTGGGGCTGCTTTATGATTTAGCTAAATCATCTACACACATGGAACCCCCAAAATTACAATAGATCAATTAAGTTTTCATTAATCCAAATGGATTGGACCGTTGGATTGAGGGTCACAAATTTTCTTTAATATAAAATCGTTAAATTTATGGGCCACGGATGAAGGGGTTAGAGACTTGGGATTGACCTCAAACTTGATATATGGTCTCATGTAATGTGACTCTTTTCATCCCCCTCAAGTCCCATGATCAATGGGGCCCTAGGTAGACCCCATTTCCTAGAGCCCCATTGAGTTTGTCTCTTATCATATTGTGAGGGAAGAATGCACATGAATATTGCCATATATATATATATATATATATATAGAGAGAGAGAGAGGTGCCAACACCATTGATCTGTCAATGTGTTGGCTTAAGTCATATTCATTGTTGGATGAAACATTTTTTTTTCTTTTTCGATGGAACATGATTGTAAAAATTGACCAATGAATCTTTCGTCAGAGAAGTACTTTATCCAAGCAAAATATCCTCATATGAGTGGATACCATATTGCTTACAAGTAGTTTAGCTTGTAGGGTCCACTTAGATTCACATCTATCATTGGGAGGAGGGTAGATGGAAAGGTCCAAGAAAGTCCAAAAAAATCGACACCACCGTATTATCTTAGCCCTTGATTTAACAACCTTAATATTTAATAGAATCATAGCCGTAAATTTTTCTTGAGATTCCATTTAACAATGAGTGAAGATTCAATGAGTGTAAAATTAGGCCAATGCTATTTCGTGAGATCAAAAAGATTATTGAAAGGACTGATATGATCAAAGGTGGCCCCAAGTGGGCCTCATAGTAGTGGACTACACAAGCATTTTGCTTCCTAGAGAACATTTTTCCCTTATCCAATGGTCGGTGTCATGCCAACTTCAATCATATTGTAAAGTAATTTAGCTCATATAAATGCTCTGTGGTGAACAGTGTGGATGAATGAGGGGTGATTTCCATCATGTATTAAAAAGAGGGTGCCACCAAGGAGTTTCTCGGTAGCTCCCATTTAAAAAGAGGGAACACAACCACTAAATTGGAGGCATCTTTCACGTGATTGAGTCCCAAAAAATCAAAGAAAGCAGGTACTTCTAAGCAAAGGATTCACATTATATTCAAAGGATAGGATATGATGTCTGTGTAGTCTGTAGAACGCAATCCACTCTCAGTATTTGCAGTCACTTGATTTCACTCTCATTATCTGTAAAGATCCCTTATACCTAAAGCATTTAGATCATCTTCAAAAACCATTCATAGGTGACTTTAGAAGCATAGAAATGAAAAAATCCGACCAGAAGTTCATATACTATGAATGGTGGAAGTTGAAAAAATACATGCAAATGCAACACGCAAATAAGCAGAGATCGAAAATAGGAATGGCTCAAATCATCTAGAAATCAAGCATACTTTCACATAAGCTATTGCTTACTTTAGACTCATGACTCATGAGCAACATCCCTTTCAGATCATATTTTCTAAATCTATAATATAATGTCCAATTTACCTTCATAGGTACATAGTGATAAGCACTGATGTGATTTTATATGGGTTAACCCGATGACTAATTGGCTTGATTACACTCACTATGCCTTGTTGGCACTCAATTCAAATTTGCACTTACTCAATGACTATTGGCCTTGGATTAAACATGATAATATTATTTTTATGGAGAGTCCGGATCCCCTATTTCCAGCTTATGTTTCGTAGAAACAGGGAGATATTGTTTCATCCAATTCTAAACTGCCAATTGTTTTAAATCTTATGCCAACTAATGAACCCTATCAAGTACTTTCTTGGAATGAGAAAAATCAAGGAATAGATTTTACACAGTTGGTGATTTAGAATTGAATGAAACAGTATGAAACAATGAAACTTATAGATAGGATGAGTACTCTTACATTTTATCCGAGTCATTTTGAAGAAAGTCAAAATATTATTTTAGCATTTTCTTTTTCTTTTATTCGTAAAGTATCAAAGAAACACCTTTCTTATTGATGGGTGAGTGGTACACAACTTGTGATACAACCTGCCTATCAGATCCTTGGATAGCTGTGTGAGATAAGACACCCTTGCGACTAGGTTGTCTCAAGTTTCACGAAAAACCTTTCATTAGAAAAGAAGGATTTTCGTATTTATTGTTTTAAACAAATGAACCCATTAGAGTTGTCTCTGCCTATAACCTATGGTTGTGCTTTTTGGATGTCGTTGTCTGAAATATTTAGAAACTAAAGATATGTCTGTGTAATATCTTTATTGTGGTTTTGTAAATCATGATTTTTTGAGAGAAAAAATAAATAAAAAGAAAGAAAGAAATTCTGTAGTGTCATAGAAATTTATTTTCTACATAGCATTGGAATTGTTTTTCATAAAAGAGGGAAACTGGAAGTCCTCGTAGCCATTTTCCCATGGACGTTATGTGAAAGTGACTAAATATAGTTTGTTATAGTTTATGATAATCAATTAGCAGCATATCCATAACATCATGCTAAGTTATAGTTTTTCCAGTTCTCTACTAAGGATCAACCTCATTGGATATTCTAGGTCATTTGATCTAATGTGATCAACAGTTGCAATGACAAAAGGAGACATTCTGATCATATTGTGCACTGGTGGACCCAGGATTTTTGTTTGGGTAGGGCAAAATTTTTGCTCAACTTTACTAACTTTTTTCATATTAAAAATACCAAAAAGAAAATGTATTGCATTTAAATAGACACAAAACTTTTTTCAATGCTCAGATCTCTTGCCTAATTGAAGGGCCTTCCTACTGCCTCTCTCAAATTCAAGTGATCATCAATTTATCATCATCAAAATAGCTAAGATAGCATTTCCTTTAATCCTAGGTGTTTGGATGCCTTGAAACGGTGATTTGGGTGAGCACCCAATTCGGATTTCCAAAGCAGTTCTATTTCGATCTAACATATTTGGTTGCTTGCACTTACTTAGCTCTAAAAATAATTCCCTATAGTTGGTCATGGGCTCATGGCAAAGAAGAAGAACTTCCACTTAAATGTAACTCAAGTTATCAAACGTATGGATCCTAATACTTGATTTATTTGTGAATTGAAGATTAAAGTGTGTCCAATGGTGATTTGGTCATCTTCAGACTTGTAGATGTGTTAAATTAGGTGATTTAGGGCTTAGAGTTTAGATTAGGATTTAGGGATTAGGGGATTGATATTAGGATTTGGAGATTAACGGCTCAGATTTTGGTATAGAGTGCTTAAGATTATACTAAATACGAGGAGAGGGGGGAGATTGTTTATTTATGGCTATTTGGTGAGAGACTAACCACGAGAAGACCGGCAATGAGAAACTCAATCGGCATAAAGAGGATCTCGAACTCTCAGTAAAAAGAAGATGTCGAAAGAGAAAGGGGCGAATAGGATCTAGTACTTTCAGTCACTAAGGTTTTATAACATGGAGCGATAATAATGTTTAGGCATGGGGTGAGATATATGGGACAGGTAAGACCCATTTAAACTATTGACAATTTCAAAATCAACATGGGGCACCCGCCCCAGGTTGCATGTGTGTAGGTCCGCCACTGATCTTATGAGTGTTTTTAATTAAATAAATGCTATATTTCACCCTTTTTATATGGTCAATTAGATAAGTGCAATGTTTGCCCCTTTTCTTTATATATGGAATAGTGGTTTTCTAAGGACCATCCTTACCACCTTGTAGGGCCCATCCTATGACTCATTCAAATGGACCACACATTCACAACCACCGATAGGCACTGATCTCATCGGTTTGCATCGTTCCGAATGGACTGTGTTGTTGGATTAAGGGGTCTATTTTTGTTGTTTTATATAAAGTCGTTAAATTTGTAGACCACAAATGAAGGGGTTAAATGTATTAAATTGACTTCAAATTTGATATCTAGGTTAACCCCACTTGGATGTTTCGATATGCACACGGCAAGGCAAGCAAACCATCATTGGGGTATGAAGCAACAATTACCCTTAGGCAAGCATGTTTTAAACTCGTGAATTTAGGAATTGTTCGTACTTTTGCGTTCCACGAATTTCAATTTCCACAAGAGAGAGTAATCATACATCCTTACTCCTCCCATAAGAAATCAAAGTCTCTTTATGAGGAAAATAAGCCCGGAAAATAAACTCATATTTTTCCTTTCTCACAAGGAAAATGTGTATCACCATATAATAAAATAAGGAGCTGTATGGAAAATTAGAATAATCTTTTTATCTATCACAAAACCCTCTCATCGCAAAAATACACCCGTGAATTCTCAAATGCTCTCTATTATTGTTTTGATTAAAATAAACCACTCACCAAAGACTGTTAATACCTGATAGATGGATTAAATAAGTGTATGCCCAAAAAATTGTGAAGGGCTTAAGTGTGAGGCCCCACCCCTCGTGGGCCCTCAGTTTGAATTAAATAATAATTAATAAGGTATTTTCTACTTTAATATGCTAATTATTAGGAATTAGTAGTATAGTTTCTAATATTCCTAAGTTTTAGAATTAACTTGTTTATGTTTCTTAATGAATATTAGGTGCTTGTTGGTTACTTTTAGTAGATTTTGATTTAATTAGGATTTGGCTTCCATTAGGAGGGCTAATAAGGGTTAGAACATTCTAGAATTCACCTAATTACCAAAATACCCATGGCCCCATTTCATTTCCATTTATAACCAAATTACCCTTTTAGTAATTAGCCTAAACCCTAAGTTATAAAACCCAAGCTATTACAAATATTACCCTAAACCCTAATTCCCACTCATCTCTCTCAATTACCCTATCTTCTTCCCCAAGCAACCCTAATTCCCCAAAATCCCAGCACAAGGAGGCTAGAGACCACCCCAATTTCAGCTACAACACTAGTAGAAACTTGAAATTCTCTTCTCTCTCTCTCTTTCTACACTATCAAAAATTCTGAATTGAGGCAAGTACCATATGCAATTTCATTAGATGCATGCTCTTCTTCCTTGTTTCTGTAATCATAATTCAATTAGAAGCTTTTGCATGATTAGATCTTCTTTTGAGCCTGTTTTCATGGAAAATGGCCATTGATGGATGAGTTCTCCCATTTGGAAGATCAATGGCCCGGTTTATTGATGGATGGATGGATTATAGAAGTGTTTTCTATGTTTTGTATGCTCTTGTGATGAATGGAGGAGGTTTGGGTTGAATTGGATGAAAATTGGACTGAGAAAGAAAATCTCAGAATTCTGGGAATTCTGCTATCTGTGTGTACCCGGTTGACCGGCCCCCAGCTCGGTCGACCGGGCACACTGAAGCAGGTGAAAATCAAGTCTCAGTTAGCTGCCACCTGAAATGTACAGACAATGTACCCGGTCGACCGGACCCTGTACCCGATCGACCGGATACACAGGACTCTATGGTAATTAACTGAGACCTGCATTTCACGGGCAGGTTAGGTACCATGTGTACCCGGTCGACATCACGACCATGATGTCGACCGGATACACTGTGTAGCCTGAGGAACCCCCCAGCTGTTTGGCACCAGGTCCCAGTGGACCCGGTCGACATCACGACCATGATGTCGATCAGGAACATTGCAGGATGTCGACTTGGGAGGTCAACATCCAGTGTACCCGGTCGACATCCCATGGTATGATGTCGACCGGGCACACTGTGAACAGTGAATTCCATATTTCTGTAGACTTTGGTATTAGATCTGTTGTGGGGTCCATTGACCATCTAAATAGCCTTCCATTAAGTGTGCCACACACGAATCAATGGCATAGCTCAGCCTTGACTCGTGGGGTCCACCAATTGAGGTTTTGGGATTTGAATCGTCAATGATTTGACCCTTAATTGTAGTCCATGGTGTCCACAACTTCAGGAGCACCAGATTTATCATCTTTGACACCTGAGGCTACAGTTAGGGACCCAATCATCTGATGAGGCCTGAACCTATAGTGGACCACTACCTATAATTGGTCCTTTGTCTATTTCCATTTGATTCCATGTTTTAAGGATTTCATGAGTTGTTATTCTCTCTTATTCTTATTATTGTCTTTAACCTGTTAATTAATGGAAATTGGGGGACCAAAACCTAGGATTACTTAGAGGTGACCCTATGTGGTGTTTGGTGATAAATGACCCGTGTCTATGGCTAGGCGGGCCCTCATACGGCCTAAGGTTGGGGATGTGAAACCATAGCATGAAGAGGTTAGGTTAAATGGTTGGTTAGCTCATTGTGTATGAGCATTGGATGATTACTTGTGGATTGGACGTGGTATGGTACTTGTGTTGCCTCAGGCCACGGTTGTGAGCCTTATAGTGGATCCAATGATGTTGGACTTGGATATTGGACTGTGTTTCATGTTGTTGTACCTTAACCTCTTAAAGACTTAGTTAGGACCTTGCTCACGCAAGATAAGCCTAGACAGACACAGACCCGTACTTGTTTCCCGAGTCGGCACTAAACATTCACTCAGTTGTTCTAAGCTCAGCCAGTTGATTGATCATTGCTGGTAGGGGCTATATTGGTTACTTAGAGCTATCATGATGAGCTGTGACTAGACGGACGGTGTGATACCGCGTCCGGGTTAATCTGATAAAGGGGTGTGATCGGTGCGATAAAGGGGTGTGATCGGTGTTATATATTATATGTTATTATTATCGGGGCTGTTATCCCTTGCATAGTTATTACCCTTTCCCTACCGCAAACTGTTTATGGTATGAGATGTTTACAGTACGGGAGGGCCACGGCATAATATCCCGCGGTGTATCTAGCTTGTGTGAATGTGCCATTTGTCGTCTGATTAGATTAGTGTACTTTACATTTCTGATTCTAAACGTTATTATTGCTCAATTGCCTAAATCATGTTTTTTTGTTATTCATATGATTACGTACCTGTCATTACTCTCTTTTGTTGTATACGTCTTGTGTTATCTGCATATGGTGCCTTGCCAGGTCCTTGGATCTGACCCATCTTTGGTGCTTAGGTCTCGACCATGATCCCAAGGGTGACGCGATCTATGAGGCGCCTGTAGTTGGAGACTATGGGTGGGGGCCGGCTGACCAAGTGGTCGAGCCGGAGGATGGAGAGCCTGCACAGGGGGACTGAGTGCAGTTGTTTGTTTGGGATTTTGAGAGATTTTGTAATGAGTTGGGTAGAGACATGTATAAACATTTTGATAACTACACTTTGAGATTACTATCAGGCTTCCACATTGTTATATTTGATTTATTTACATGATACTATTGCTTCCGCTATCTTTTATTACGCTTCCGCAATACAACTGTTGATTATGATGTTGATTAAAAAGTTTTAAAAATTTGTCTTTACTGCGAACTACGATCTTGGAAGTTCTTGGATTATCCGGGAAGTAGCGCGCCAACTTCGGATACCTTAGCGTTATCTTCGGTATTCGGAATTGGGGCGTTACATTGAGTGTAATTCAAAGTAATTTGAAAATATATGAAATATGAGAAATAATGGTTTTAGATGAAATTATGTATTTCATTCATTTTCTCGAATTCGTTTTACATGGGATCAAATGTTTTGAACTAGTGGGTGCAAGTTGTTTACATTACATTTTCATAGCTTCCACATCCATCCTTGGATGACCTCATAATGATAAAATATATAAAAAATACGTAAAAATGTTAGAAAATGTAGTGAGCTGCCGATTGGTAGTTTGAATGCAGTATCTCTTCTCCTCCTTTCTCCTTTGAGTTTGTTGGAAAACTCTGATGAATCTCTCTAAGTGTGGTTGTCAAAACAAGGGGTAGGTTTAGATGGATTCTGACATCAGTATATAATCTCAAGCATATTACTTAGGGGTTATGAAGTGTGAGTACACAAGGGATTTATTGGTTTTTGTGCCAATAGTGTCTAAGGTTGTGTTGTTCCAAGGACAATGGATGACAAACTAGAACAATGTACACAGCAAAGTCAAGGACATCCAAAACTCCTTACGTGAAGAAAACAAATAAAGTCCTAAAAAGACTCGCAATTGTGTTGGTTTAATGGGTTTGGCATGGTCAAGGCACCAAATTGGAGGTTAATCAAGGTTTCGGCAGAGTTTTCCCCTGGTAGACGAAGGATTAAAGGTTTCTTTAGAGTTTTAGGATGTTAGAGAAGTTTGGATAAGCAACTATATGTAGTATAGGCTGCCAGTTGATGCCTGAAATGCTGCCCGAGGGTTATATTATAGCCTTCAGGAGCGGTTTCTGCAGTTAGAGAAAGTTTGGATTTGAAAAGGGTGCCAAAAAGTAACTTTTCGTCGAACTTTCAATTGGATCTTTTGATTAGTCGGTGATTATCCTAATAGAACGTGCTTGAAACTGCATAGAACTTGCCGAAACTGCCTATGGCGATTTGATTTGTTTTATTGGTGGTTCAGGCATCCGGTGGTCGACAGTTTGGGTACCCGATTGTGCTTTTGTTCACTATGTGGTTCGAAGTCAATAGTTGTATTTTGACATTTTTAGTTGATTTTGACCTCTATTTGCCTTGAAACTTTGAAGGGACCTTATTTATCACACTTTTGCCTTAATTTAAGCTTTGATACATATTTTGGTCGTTAAGGTTGATTAAACGTTTGACCTTCCATCTGCTGATCGACTATCCATCTGCTTTGTTGATCTTTGACTTGAATTTTTTTTTTGTATGCCAACAATAAGTTGCTACACAATGAACTCAAACTTAACCAAACTCACTAATGGACATCAATGCATGCACTAGGTCCCAAGTTAGGTCGAGATTATGATGAACAACTGGTTGATGATCAAGCTTTTACAGGAGTGAAGGCATTCTTGGAGCAACTGAGGCCTCTTTTACTGTCTGATTTTACCTAAGCAAAATTACGACAAGTTCCGATACCCTTGCCCTGACAAAATTCTTGAATTAAAATTTCAAGCTTGGAACATGACTCAAATAAAAGAGCTTAGGCCCAATCCCATAGAAGTCTAACTAGCAAGACCCCGTGCTATGCATGGATCACAGAACAACCAAATGCACAGACTTTTACGAATTATTTTTATTAAATTTAATAAGTAGTAAACTGTCGAGTCCTTTTTTTTTGTTGTTAATTTGATCTTTATATGTTTTTCTAGATGTTTTATTCTTTACGTGAGGTGTAAATGGAGTTTGATGAAGCGTGGACACTTGTAAGAAAAAATAAATAAAAGACATATTCACAATAAAACAACAGAATAAAGTAAGTAAATGTAATTTGAATAACATGGGGTTCACAATATACACATTTGTATTAATTATACAAATTAAAAGGCATTGAATTCATCATTTGAAACGGTTACGTTAATCTCTAGAAATCCAAAATATGTACAAATTAGAACACAAATAATATCAAACAAAATAATCATGCCGAGTATTTGAAACTCCATCTTTCAAGTGCTTCTCGGTGGACCTGGGTTGAAATATCTGCCTTTGTTAGATCAATAACGACCTGGGTTTCCTAATCCAGGTCGTTTGTGACTTGTGTTGGATTGAGCCAGTTGAAGCAACGCCCAGTAAACAGCAGGCTTCATCAACGGGTTGTGTCGGGTCAGGGTGTCCGGGCCCGTTCACAGAATCCTAACCCAGCAATCTTCAGTTGCTGACATCATTGTTGGGTTTGAATTATGTTGGATTGACCCAGTTGCAACGAAGCCCAGAGAACATCAAGCTTTAATTTTGTTTTGGGTGGGGTCAGGCAACCTGGTCCGTTCGATTAATCCTAGCTCGCCAATCGATGAGAAGAGCATTTTGGACCTCTGTTTCCTAATCCACACAATGGGACTGCATTGAGTTTGTCTGATCTTGTTGCAGCGAAGCCCACCAAACAGCAAGCTTCAAGGTCGTGTTGGGTCGGGTCTGAGTGACCAGGTCGGTTCGTAGAATCCCAGCCTAGCAATTATGTGTTGCTGACATAAGTGAAGACGTCAGCGACAATCAAAGTGGCTATGGCTCACAATACCATCCATCAAAGAAAACAATGATGATATGTCATGGCTCGGCAAACTGGCTTTGGCTATTAGGAAGCATCTGTAAATTTTTCTGCCTCTCTAGATTTTTTCCTTCAACTATCTGTCTCTTTCTATCTTTTTCGATTACAAAAATGGGCAACTCTCTGTCTCTCTCTATCTTTATCGATTACAGCTACTATGTATTTTGGCTTTGGCACTTGCAAAAGCAATAGTGGGCCACGTACATGAAGATGGAAATGGGTCTTCTGGCTTTGGCGCTTGCAAAGCAATAGTGGGTCGCACACATGAAGATGGAGGTGTTTGGGACAACTCACAATATCGTACATCAAATAAATGAACAGTGATGATCAGTCATGGCCCAGTTGGTTGTAATTCATTGTATCGGGGGAGCACTTTTAATTTTTTTCCACCAGATTCCACCATGATGCATGGTCATTCTTGGAATTGGTATGAGATTGAGAGCTCTTGTTGTGGATTATTATGCTTGTGTATAGGTGACCCAAATCATCAATATTAGAAGAAATTCATCTAAGCTACAGATAATGAAACAGAATAGAGAGAAATGAAAGAAAAATGAAAAGTTGTGAGAGAGATACTGACATGACATCATAATAGAATCGTTGATTTCTAATGGTGGGATCTCCTTATCTTCTCTTCTCCATTCTATATCTCTCCTTCTCCTCCTTTGATTTGAGTCGATGCTTCTTTTTTTTTCCATATTTTGTGTATTTGGATTAGTAGATTGGAGAGAGAGCAGTTCCAAAGTCAGTGAGATAGAGCAGTTCCAAAGAGGATAATGGAGAGAGAGGATAGTGGAGAGAGAGAGAGAGAGACTAGACTGGGGAGAGAGGATAGTAGAGAGACGTTGACACCTCTGACGTATTTTAAGAATTCATGATTTATGGTTTCAAGGCTTGTGGTTAAGTGAAGGAACCACATTCCAATAGAGGTATAGATGGGCATAATTTGAATATTATACCTATTCTACCCTTTGATTACCTTAAATCATATAATCAAAATCAAACAATGCTCTGGCAGCAAAGGACCAAAGTGTTTCATCTCCATGCCGAGATGAGACCAAAGTAAAAGACCAAATTCTCTCAACTAATTCATCTTAGTACAACGATATATACATGCATATTAAATCAGCAATTTAATTAAATGATAAGATGTTACAGTGATGAAATTATCTAATTACATGTTAATGTGATTAATTGTGTAAGAGTTTTTTACTAATCTAGTAAACTACCCTTCTTTCATTATTCCATTATGACTTAATCATTTTTTCTAATATACTACAGTATCCTGTATGCAAAAATTTACTTGAAAAATGCACATTCTCTGGGTCTTCTTTTGCCCTTTTCATAAAAAAAATCCTTCTTATTGTTCCTGTAACGATTTCCGTTGTTACCCCCAATTTTTAATATTATTTTAATTTCTTAGTAAATAATTTGACTCATTTTGTCTTAAATAAATGATTTGATTTTAGAATACATGCCTCTCTGTCTCTAAAAACAAAACAAGTTGGCCACTTGCTAGATCTAATTCGTGGATCCAGAGGAGGACCCACGGGCGACTTTAAAGAGGCTGGACACATAGGCAGTGGACCCTGTTTGGGCCATCATTCTGTGGCCTAATCAGCAAAGGGCGTGTTTGAGGAGGGAAATAGTTAGGGCGCCAATCATGTTGTGGGACACATTGGATGACCTGATCCATTATCAGGTCCGATCTTGTGGCCGTGTAGGGCTGGGCGATCTAGATGGTGGAGTTGATTTGGAATAGGGTTTAGTGGGGCCCACTGGTCTGACGTCCATGATGCAACTGGCATGAAATAGTCTGACGTCCATGATGCATCTGGCGTGAAATAGTCTGACGTCCATGATGCATGTTGTGGGACCCAATGATTGATCGGATCACATATTAAACCCGTTCATATAGTCGTACATGGTTGGGCGACCATTAAGGAGTGCTTGATCTGAGGCTGTGATCTGTAGGGCCCACTGCTCTAACGTCCATGATGCAGCTGGCGTGAAACACTTCGTTCTCACTTGGAATTTCTTTATTCTCTTTCTTTTTCCTTGAAACAGAGAAGCATGAATTAGAACTTTGAAGACAAAATCGATGGTGGAAAAACAAAACCCAAATCCCATCTAAAAAAAAACTAAAAGCACCCACAAAGTTTCTCCCCTTCTATTCCCATTTCATAGCATCCATCAAGCTAAAAAAACCCAATAAAAACACATAGAAAACAAAAAAAAAAAACAGAGCAAGAAAAAAGAGAGAACTTGGTACTAATCATGTTGTGGGACACACTGGATGAGCTGATCCATGATTAGATCAGATCTTGTGGCCGTGTAGGGCTCGGCGACCTAGATGGTGGAGTTGATTTGGGATTGGTTTTAGTGGGGCCCACTGGTCTGACGTTCATGATCAGTGCTGGAATTGTTACACGCCATACTGGGATCAAAACCCCAGTGGGGGGGAAATTCATGGAAATTGATTTCCTTGTTACTGTTTTGGGTTGGATGGATGAGAAACTAAGTAATGTAAACCTAAACCTACCTGTAAACCCAACATCTTCCAAACCTTCCCAAGTCCCAACAAAATGGAACGAGAACCTTCCCATCTTCTCTTCTGATATCCTATCCTACTTTCCTCCCTCAATCTAAGTTACCCCCCCTGTCTCTCTCCTTTTTTTACAACCATCCATTCATTCTCTTTTGTTTTGTTTTGTGTATTTTTGTTTCGATTTTGTTTGATTAGCATTTGAATGGATGTGGAAATTGTATTGGTGTGGGTTTCAATTAGTGTTTAGATTTGAGAGATGTTACACTCCATCCCGAGTTAATCGAGATTAACTCTAATTAATTGATATTAATGCTAATTAATCAAATTTAATTAAGCTAATTATGGTTTATGACCAAATTGAATTGAATTAGTCTCAAATGATTGATTTGAGCTTAATGAAATGAATTTGAAGGAGATTGAATGATTTGTATTGATTTTAGACTTAGACAATCTGATACAAGGACTTTTTCATAAATACGAATTTCTGCGTATTTTGTCGAATACGATAACTCTTGATACCATCGTGTGTATCTCAAGAAGTACGTTAACTTTCATAATAGACTTGAGTCCATTTGGCTTGAGATTGGTCAAATGAGCACTCATTTGACTTGAGTTGAAAATAGTGAAGTGGAAGTGAACTTGTGTGCAAATTGGGTTTATATATGTTGAGATGAACTCAAATGAGTTCATCATGCTCATTTCCAGCACCAAACAAGCCCTAGGCTCGTTCCTTCTTTTCTTCTTTTTCTTCTTCCATTTTCTCTCCATCAAGTGTCAAGATTTGGAGCTTTGTATGTGGCTTTGAAGAAGGCTTCATCCACTTCATCTTCTCCATCAAGTTGTTCCATTTTTTGGAGTGAAAGCTTGAGAGAAAGCTCAAGTTGTCTCTTCTTTTGAACTACAAGTAAGTGTCTTGTGATCTTGGTAGAGCTTACAAGTTCTATTGGATGATTGGAGTGTCTTCTAGTACAATTAGCTCATAGAAGCTCTATTTGTGAATTGGTCTTGATTATAGGTTAAAAGAGGGTTTTGATTTTGGGATTTCATCTCAAAGCCTAGCTAACAAAGGGGCTTCTTGTCCATTGATCTCCGAAAGAGACAAGTATATGCATTTCCATTGATTTAGGATGTTATAGAAGGGGTTAGAACTCATGGAGTTCAAATTCTAGATTTCCGTTCAGAAATTCTCTGAACTTCTAGGAACAGTTCGGTCAGCCGAACTGCTGACCAACAGCTGACCGAACCCATCTAGGTTGATTTCTTAGGGAAGTTCAGATTCTGGAAAGCTGACCGAGTGCTGACCGAAATGGTTCGGCTAACCGAAGTCGTGACTTCAGTCAGCCGAAGGGTGACTGAAAGGTGACCGATTGGACCTGATGGATTTTTCAGAAAATGCAAGATTCTGGGAAGGGAACCGAACTTAGGTTCGGTTAACTGACAAGTGGGTTTCGGTCAACCGATAAGCGACCAAGGGGTTAACCGAGTATGTTCGATTAACCAAGTGTTGACCGAACAACTGACCGAACTTAACTGAGAAAATTCAAGAAGTTTCTGAGAAGCTGAGCGTAGGTGACCGAGATGAATTCGGCTAACTGACTGTCACTGTTCGGTTAACCGATAGGTAAACGAATAGGTGACCGAACTTAGGGAAGATTACAGATTCGACGTCTGGTTTTTCTGAGTAAAAGTATATTGAGTTAGGATGTTGTTTCAAGGTTGTGAACAATGTTTATACCTCCATAGGTGATAATTACAAGGACCCTAATGTACACATTAAACATAAATGTGAAGTCCATCGAAAATAACAAGTACATTAGAGAACCAATGGTTACACCTAAATGGTTTGTTGGAATTGAGATAGAAATGAGCAAACTATTAATTATCCTAGTTTTCTCATTGAATTATAGTCGTATTGCTAAACTCAGATCTAATATGCTTAGTATTATTGTTTATTCCTTTCCATTGTTATGAATGGAATTACTGAATTGAATTGAATAATAAATGGATTAAAAGACTGTATTATGTTGACTCTTGAGTCTGGCACTACATAGCTGTTAATTAAGGCTCATATGGAGCTGCAATGAATTAATAAATAAATTGTTCATATGAGCTTAAATGAATTACTAAATAAATGAATGGCTAATCCTACTGAAGTAGATGGATTTGGGAGCATTCCGGAACTTCGTGGTGATGCTAGTTGTCCCTGGCCCGGACACTGGTAGACTCCACATGACTGATTGTGTCAATGGATACTAACTGATTCCTTCCTTTTGAAAGATGAGATATTGAATGATTCTTTTCTTGATGCTTGGGTCATAAATGGTGCGCCCTTCCGCCCTGAGTCTAAGAGGATAATATCATACTGAATGATTTCTCCCTTTTTGTGAAGATGATAATGACTAAATCCTTCCTTTCGGAAGATGGAAAATGAAATATATAACGAAATGAAATGAAATGTTATGTTGTAGTTGCCAATTTGTATGTTTGTTATTGACTCTAAATACATGTATTGTCTAGAATCGTCTAGAAATAGAAATTGAATATAATAATTGTTTAATTGATTGATTGAACAAACAAAGATATCATGTACTATTATTGGGTCTGTATATACATTGTTGAATCGTCGTATTCACCCTTATTATTGATGGCATTACAGGCTCGATTACCAATGTATGTCCTACAGTGGCCTCAGTGCCAGTGGAGGAAGTCGTTACGGGGTTCATTCAGGAGGATTAGTTGAATGGAATGGTTGGGATATCATGTGATATTGATATCCGAGTGCAAAGTGAGTTTGAATTATTTTGAATTACTTTTTGGTATAATGCATTTTGAAAAATATAGTCGTCACCTTGCATTATATTTGAGTATGCAGATGACAGACAAAAGTAAGTAAATGATAGGACTATGCATGTATGGAGAACTAAACTTTGTACCACTGTAATTTTTGGTACGGTCTGTTTATGGTATCATATATATATATATATTACTTACGCAAATTATACGTATGATAGATATGAAGTAAGTATCTTTTGTGAATTTCGTTTTAACTTCGGTTAATTCGGAGTTTAGGGGAGTAAGTATGTGTCGTAGATAAGTATGCGTCGTTGCTCGGGTTTAGCTCGGTGATAATCAAATCTTGGGCCCAGGTCGTGACAGAAGAAGAATAGCAATGGTGTGTATGTGTAGAAAATGGGTGAAACAAAATCCAGATAAATGAAAGAAAAATGAAGTTGTGAGAGAGATACCAACTCGTTGAATGGAAATGGTGGGATCTCCTTATCTTCTCTTCTCCATTCTATATCTCTCTCCTTCTCCTCCTCTGCTTTGAGTTGATTTGCAGTTAAAGAGAAAAATGGGATCTAGTTTAGAGCAAGAAAAATGTAGTTGTGAGAGAGATACTAACTCGTTGATTAGTGTTTTAATTTTTTTTTTCATATTCTGTGTATTTGGATTAGGAGATTGGAGAAAGAGCAATTCCAAAGTCAGTTAGAGAGAGCAGTTTCAAAGAGGGTAGTGGAGAGAGACGATAGTGCAGAGAGAGTAGACTGGAGAGAGAGGAGAGTGGAGAGGTGT
This sequence comes from Persea americana, assembly GCA_029852735.1. NCBI lineage: Eukaryota > Viridiplantae > Streptophyta > Magnoliopsida > Laurales > Lauraceae > Persea > Persea americana. The sequence goes on from CM056812.1 coordinate 6,323,713, forward strand.
TGACAGCTGTTCTGATATATCTTAAAAAATCAGGATCTTTTGTTTTGGAGGCATGCGGTTTAACCGAAGGCATACTACATTCCTTTAGAGGTATAGATAAGTAAAGTCCAATTCTCCAGATAACCCACTTTCCTAGTGCCCTTGAGTTTCATTCCTAGGACCAACTTTAACCATTATATTCGTTCACGCAATAACCTCCTCCTTTGAATTTATCCTAACTCAAATTTTATACTGATACATACTTTCTCACCACTGAATCTTACCACAACAAATTTACATATTATATTGCAATTAGACTTTCATCACAACAAATTTGCACATTATATAGCCATTAAATTTTAGGACCTAATAAAGAACTTAGATTTGTTGATCACAACTGTACATCGTTTTCTCCTCATTTAGGTTCAAAGCTTTTTCATAACCGTGCCTTCTTGATCTTCATGTATCTCAAGTTGGACACACTGAAAGAAGCGGGTTTTTCTTAAGTAATTGCGCCCGAGTGTTTGTAAGAAAATTTACAAGTAAATAATCATAAATACTTCCAATAAACATATGTATCTCAGGTTGGAAACACTGAAAGAAGCGGGCTTTTCTTAAGTAATTGCCCGAGTGTTTGTAAGAAAATTTACAAGTAAATAATCATAAATATTTCCAATAAACATATATAAATATATACCTTATAAAATCTTCACACATCTCAAACTTAAACACTCTTGAATTCACTTAATATACACATATGAATATATACGTTATAAAATCTTCATACAACACTTGTAGTACAGCTCAAAAGGAAATGCTGTTAACTGCACTTAATACAAACTTATCATTATATACAATATGAAATCTTCATACAACACTTGCAGTATAGCTAGTACACCTCAAACGTAAACACTCTTAAATTCACTTACTATATACATATAAATATATACGTTATAAAATCTTCATACAACGCATGTAGTACAGCTCAAAAGCAAATGTTGTATTTCACTTAATACACACATATCATTATATACAATATAAAATCTTCATACAACACTTGTAGCATTGCCAGTTCATTTCAAACGTATGCACTCTTAAATTCACTTACTAAACACATATAAATATATACGTTTTAAAATCTTCATACAACACGTGCAGTATAGCTCAAAAGCAAATGCTTTTGACGTCACTTAATACACACTTATCATTATACACAATATAAAATCTTAACACAATACTTGTAGTACATCCAATACACCTCAAACGTAAACACTCTTAAATTCACTTACTATACACGTATAAATATATACGTTATAAAATCTTCATACAACACGTGCAACACAGTTCAAAAGCAAATGCTGTTAACTGCACTTAATACAAACTTATCATTATATATGAAATAAAATCTTCATACAACACTTGCAGTACAACTAGTACACCTCAAACGTAAACACTCTTAAATTCACTTACTATACACATAAAAATATATACGTTATAAGATCTTCATACAGTGCATGTAGTACAGCTCAAAAGCAAATGTTGTATTTCACTTAATACACACTTATCATTATATACAATATAAAATCTTCATACAACAGTTGTAACATTGCCAATTCATTTCAAACGTATGCCCTCTTAAATTCACTTACTAAACACATATAAATATATACGTTATAAAATCTTCATACAACACGTGCAGTACAGCTCAAAAGCAAATGCTTTTAACTTCACTTAATACACACTTATCATTATACACAATAACAATACTTGCAGTACAACCAATACACCTCAAACATAAACACTATTAAATTCACTTACTATACACGTATAAATATATACGTTATAAAATCTTCATACAACACATGCAACACAGCTCAAAAGCAAATGCTGTTAACTGCACTTAATACAAACTTATCATTATATATGAAATAAAATCTTCATACAACACTTGCAGTACCACCAATACACCTCAAACGTAAACACTTTTTTAAATTTACTTACTATACACATATAAGTGTATACATTATAAAATCTTCATACAACACTTGCAGTACAACTCAAAAGCAAATGCTGTATTCTACTTAATACACATTTATCGTTATATACAATATAAAATCTTCATACAACACTTGCAGTACAACCAATACATCTAGAACGTAAACACTCTTAAATTCACTTAATATACACATATAAATATATACGTTATAAAATCTTCATACATCGCTGGCAATACAGCTCAAAAGCAAATGTTGTTAACTTCACTTAATACACACTTATCATTATATATAATATAAGATCTTCACACATTACTTGCAAATACAGTTCAAAAGCAAATAATCTTAAATCCTCTTAAAATATAGTATAAAAACATACATTATAAAATCTGCATACATTGGTTTAGTATCGTTCATACGTAAATATCCATAGATACAGATAGTAATATAAAAAAAAATATATTCTAGATAACCTTTATACATCACTATGAGTACAATTCATAAGTAAATACTCATAAATACACCCCAATAAAAATCTACAAATGTGCCTATTATTAAAAATCTTGGCGAATCTTATCATTTATTTTATTTTAATCCCCCCTTTGCATACCTATTTTATCTTCTTTTGCTCTGACGTGACAGGTCTCTCGCAGTCTCAGATCCAAATCTCTATAAATTGATGCGACCCCCCAACTCCATCCCACAACAACAATCACACTTTACAAGAGTGGTGGTGGTGGTGGTCTGCGTTTGAGAGAGAATTCCAAGGAAACTGATTTCCGTGCTTTAGGCCGTCTTCTTCTTTCTTCCTCTGAGAGGGAGAAACGAGTGAAGTAGAAGATTTCCATAGTATCCCTGTTTTCTGCAAAACCGTTTGGATTGCCATCCATCATCTCGTCGATTGAGATTCCTCTTTCTATTTTAAATCTCGTCGTTTTCCTTCGGATTTCGCGGAATCCTCTATCTCTCTCTCTTTCCATACATCCAACACGTATACTACATCATCCTTCTAGAAGATCAGAACCAGAAATCCTCGGATCTGCTGCTGCTTCTGGTCCTGGTTTTTGTTTGTTTTCTTCTGTGTGTTTGTTGCAAATGGCGATCTCTGAGATTTCGAATAAATCTGGGCCGTTGATTCCAGGGCTACCAGACGAGATCACAGAGCAGTGTCTTCTTCTTCTGACCTTCCCAGAACTGACAGTGGTTCGATCTGTATCCACGGCGTGGAACAGAGCGATCTCAAGCCCTAGCTTCGTGCAGGCGAGGAAGAATCTAAAGCTATCTCAGCCGTACATCTTCTGCTTCTCCTACCAAAGACCAAAAACCGGTATCCAGTGGCAGGCCTTCGATCCCCGATCCCGCTGCTGGTTATTACTCCCGCCGATGCCCTGCGAGATGCCGGTCACCGCGCCGGCGTTCGCCTGCGCGGCGATCCCTCTCGAGGGCGAGCTCTACGCCCTCGGCGGCAAGCGATCCGACACCGATGCCGAGTTTCGGAGGATGGTGACGTACCGGACCGCCACGAACTCGTGGACTGTCGGGCCGCCGATGCGGCATACGAGGGCGTACTTCGCGGCCGCGAGCATAGACGGGAAGGTGTTCGCCGCCGGCGGGAAGGGGGTGCTGGCTGGGGAGGCGCTGTCGTCGGCGGAGTGCTACGATCCGGAGTGGGGGACGTGGGGGCCGGTGGCTAACATGCGCCGGGGGCTGTTGAGGTACGACTCGGCTGTGATGGGGCGGAAGCTGTACGTGACGGAGGGGTGGTCGTGGCCGTTCACCTTCTCGCCGCGCGGCGAGGTGTACGACGTGGACAAGGACACGTGGCAGGAGATGAGCGCTGGGATGAAGGAGGGGTGGACGGGGACCGGCGCCGTCGTCGGAGACAGGCTGTTCGTCGTCCCCGAGCACGGGGACTGCAGGGTCAAGGTGTACTCGCCCGAGGACGACAGGTGGCGGCAGGTGATTGGGGAGGGAGTGCCACGCCAGCTTCTGAAGCCGTACGTGGCCTGTGGGCTGGAGGGCTGCCTCTATGTGATGGCAAGAGGCCTCGATGTTGGGGTCGGGAGGCTGGAGATGGGCCCCGGAGGTGAATGGACCGTCGATTGGGAGGTCGTGGCGGGCCCCACTGGATCCGTGGATTATGGGCCGTCCAATTGTCAGGTGCTTTGTGCCTGATGAAACTGTTTCGAGAGAGAGAGATTTTGCAGCAGCTCCTTGGTTGGATTCGCCATGTCAACGTGGGGCCCACCGTAACCAGAACATTCTCATCAATGTTGGGTTGGGTGAAACTCCACATTGGATATCTATCTTGCCTGGTTCTTCCAGGATTGGATGCAGATGCAGATGCAGAGATAGATATTTGAGCTTTTTTTATTTTATTTTATGAATATTGATTTGTGTTGCTAGATGTGGAGGGATTGTTTTTTATGAATATTGATTTGTGTTTCTAGATGTGGAGGGACTGTTTGGCATATGTATGATGATGGCAGTAGCTTTTTTTTTTACCTGGTCTTTTGATTGTGCAATGTGTTGTTGATTGTGTATGAAGGTGGGTAGGTGTATGACAATGATAACATTTTGCATGTAATTGTTCTAAGCTTCCAGGCTAAACTGCCATTATTAGTATTTAATATTTCTATAGGGAGATAAATCATTTGCCAAAGAGAATAAATCAAAGAAGTTTGCATTACATTATTGTTGTATGGGCATTTGCAAAATCAAGTGGTTTTTTCTTTTTTATTATAATTTTTTTCTTCCAAGTTGTTCAATTGATGAAGATGTTCTTGTCCGAGGTGGGATGCTAAGAAAAGTAAGATGGGATGCTAAGGAAAACAAATTATAACTTTTGTCGAGTAGTAGTATAGTTGAGACAAGGTTTTGATGATGACGATAATAATGACAATGATGATGATAGCGACCTTTGTCACTGCCTTTTTATGTAATTCATAGTCTGGACAAAACATACTGCATCTCCATGTAGGAGAGTATTTTCCGAACCGAGTGAAGTCCCTATCCTCATCTCAATGAGTGAGGGACATGTGTGAAGGAGAAAGCATGTGCATTCGAGTCATTAAACTCAACCAAGTAAAATTGCGATTTTTATGCCACTGTGGATTGATCAAGTGCTTTTTTTTTTTTATAAAATAAAGTTTACTCCTATTGAATCTCTGGCATGCTCAAAACCGATTTACTTCTAGATAGAGCAATTTACCATTTTGGTGGGATAATAAAAATGTGAGCTCCTATTGGATTTATCATGTTCAAATTCCTTAATTTTTATTATTATGTTACCAATGTTAGTGCCATAATCATATACGCACTGCCCTTTGGTTGCCAATTCTGTGTCAATAAGTCTAGGACTTTGCCTCTTAAAGTGTCCCTACAAGGAAGAAGAAGTTCAAAGGCATTGCTACAAGTCTTGGAAGGCCCGGATTTCATCAAGGAAGAGCTCCATTTGTGTATCAACCTATTCAGGTAATTTGGAACAAAACCAAATGAAGAAGAGGCCCATAGGACCCTTAGCCTAATTGGTAGTTTCCATAGGATTTAATTGGCAAAATTGAGCAATGTATTTGGCTCAAATTCTCTGTAGGGTTGGCTAACCGTGAGCCTTATAGTCAGCTCGCAGTTATTTTTCCAACAACTAAACCTAAAATTTCCCCTGGTTTACATTTATCTTATGGTTGGCCCCGCGACTAGCTATAGGACACCTATGGCTAGCCGTGAATCTAGACATTATACAAAAGGGCATTAGTGACTAGGGTCAAACTAGCCATGGGGACTTTGGCAGCAAACCGCTAACTAGCTGTTGGAGAGCATTCTATAATTACAAGAGCTCATTCCAAAGGCCATAAGAGATGAAATTTTAAGACATCTTTCCTACAAATTGTGCCCTAATAGTAAAACCAATTTAGAGCTCTTGATCAAAACCCAAGCTCACTCACACTTTGGCTGCTATTAGGCATACTTAATAGCATTCAAAGAGCTAGTTAAGTGTGATTTATGGAATCAACTTCTAGGGAACCTTGAGCCTCCAAAGTTAAACCATCTCTTCCCTAGACTTAAAACTCCCTAGCCCTCTTGGTCGTGCACTTATTGGAGCATCATCAACACCAAGGAGCAAAGCAAGGGGTAAAAGCTTGAAGCAACATTTCAAGCATTGAAGATCACCCACAAGACTTAGTCAAAGAGGGAAGTGTTCTTGACTTCCATTATAAATTGGGTTGTAAGTTAGATGTAAACCTTTGTGATCGAACCACTACATAAAAAAATAGGTTATGTATGCGATTAGAGGTGTACTTGTGTGGTTGCCTCGGTATAGTGGAAACAAGAGTGGAAACTCTTGAGAGTGGATGAAGGCCTGGACCGAACCACTATAAATGCTTGTGTGCCACATATCTCTTTATGCTTCATTGTCTCTTATTTATGCCTTGAGATTCACATGCTATAAATATATATATATATATATATATATTTATATAACTTGTTTTTGGCATGCAACGGTTACACTTGTGCTAAATTCACATTGATCATCTTGATGTGTTTAGCACACACACTTGTGGATATTCACTTGGGTGGTTTTTGTTACATAGTTATACTTATATATTTTGTAGTCCATTCCAAGTGAATTTGTGGGTTGCTTAATTGGATTAATTGGATTGTTCAGTTAGAAATTCTAATTAGTCATATTCCACCCCTCCCCTCTAGGACCTGTATTTTGGTCTACCCTGTAGTTTCAATCAATCCATAGATTAAAATCTTAGGAGAGAGTTCCAGGTACCATATGCCTTTGCCATGGTTTCTTCAGCATTGCTTGTATCAGCATATCACAATTGGTGGTTTTGGTTGATGGTTCACTTCATGCTAGTGATCCTCAATAGCAAGAGGTAGGATGATAAAGTTTGGATTTATGCATCATTGAGATGTATATAACAAATTATCAAATGGAGCCATATTTTAGATCTAAGATTCTAGGGGTTGTTTTCTAGTTACACGTGGAAATTATCATGTAAATCATTTACATATGCAAAAAAATTCCCATGTTTGTCAAAATCACCATTTTCACATGTGAATTTGAGTGCATCCAACGGTTCCAAGTGTATTTTATACATTATTCATAATCTATGAGGAATTAAGATAAGATATTTAACTGATTAGCTGCCTTTTGCATTAGAAAGATGTTGAACAGTTCGGATTGTGAATTAGGGCCCACGGGATTCTAAAGAATCAGAACTAATGGTCTGAACATTTTCACAAGTTTTCTGAAAACTCAAAGAATTACAACATGAAATTTGACCGCGTATACATTTTTGGTCTTCTAAAGAAAACGAACAGTTTGAATCATGAATTAAGGGCAATCAAGATTTAAAAAATCACATTTTTATGGGGTCCATGAAATGTAGCATTGATAAGGGACTTTCCCCTGATGTGACACCGGGCAGGAATGGGTTGTTAGTTGATTGGTGACCTGGTTAGCAGGGACTCTTTGTAGTTGTGTGAGTAGGGTTTACACAGAGTGTGTTGGATATTTGTGGAGCTACAAGGAGTTATCCTTGTAAAACTATATCTAACCAGTGTAGCATCACTTTTCTAGATCCTGCGACTCTAAACCGTTTGTGTGTGTTTTTACCCAAGTGAAATATTTTCACACCAAATAAATAGCCCACATGGTAAATGATTATGCATATGTCTCATTTACATACGTGAATGGCTCATTTTCACACCAAATAAACGACCTCTTAAGTCATTGATACAATGGGTCAAGGTCCAATCCTTTTACCATTAAATTAAAAAAGTTTAAGTTGCAATTGAGGATCAGCACTTCAACTAATTGATGAATTAAGTCCTAAACCAAAATAAGTAAATAGTTTGATACCACAACTCACGATCTAAATCATTGTGAGTTTGACGACGGACAGCAAAGTGGAAGGGGGATCTAGGTCACCATGGCTCTTTATTAAGTTTCACCTTTATATTCTTCGCATGTGGTTTGGCTTGTTGAGTCCACTTAGATGCATGAACAAATGGGAATGCCTCACCGTGGCTGAACACAACTTAAAAATTAAGTTTCATCTGATTATCCTAATCTTTTTTTGCTAGGGATCCTACTTGATTTTAAAATTAGAACAAAACAAAGGCTATGCGATGTGCTAACTGAAAATTAAATCAAATCTAATATTCATATTAAGAATTAATTAATTAAAATACATTAATTGATTGAAGATAAATGCATTTGTGCAATCATCAGAATATAAAATTCAGATTATATCATAATGAATAGGAAAGAAATCCATATATAATGCCTTAACACTATATTAGTAAATATCTTAAAATTAATTTGTGATTTTTTAAAGCTTGAGTTACTTAAACATTTAGATTTTTTGATAGCCCAACTACTCACACACAGGGAGTGAACTTGACCACCCGATGAGAACTACTGTGTCTTGCCACTTTTTTTTTTTTTTTTTTAATTTTATAACGGAGGGTGTCCCAGCCCTTTAGGCCGGACTAATTCCTACAGGCCCAAGGAAAGCTGGGTAAATCTCTTTGACCCCAGTATGGTAGTGTAGTTCCGAACCCTAAACCTTCGAGAGCAAACCGTGGACCCGGGCCAACTGAGCTACTCCTCGTGGTTTCTGTGTCTTACCACTTGGGTAAGACACAACACAATTCTCTACTTGTATTTATATAGTATTTATATAGTTAAATATTTATTTATAGACTACACACAATCTACTTGTACAAGAAAATGAATCTTGCATACTAAAAATGTCCTTCGAATGGCAATCAAATCAAATCTTAAGGTGGGCCCACCTAAATAATATAATCATTGTGGGTTCACGTAAATAGTATAATGATAGTAGGCTTCTTAAATGATAGTGGACCCACATAATACCCATTAAGTCTGACTAAAGTATTCATCTATAAGCCCCTGGTTGGCATCAATGTGTTTTGCCTCTATTCCTCAAAATCTCTAAATCGGGTAGAGATTTTGAAAGTAGGGCGTTCAGCAACCTTGAAATGGTATAGAGAAGTAGAGACAATGCCTCTATTTCCTACAGTCCACCATTGCATGCATATAAAAAGTAGAGGGAAGAAAATAAAGGCGGGTGAATAGTGTTCCTGGCCCATTTACCCCGAGTTCGTTTTTCTTTTATTCTTTTTTTTTTTCTCAAAATCTAAGAGTGCAAATAAAGATTCAAACTGTTGAAAGTGTTCACAAGATCAAACACGGCCATGAGACCAAATTTTAGCCATTGGATCATTGCCAATCTTGAGATATGTGCAGAAAAATGTGGGCCACTGATGTAATTTTCTAAAATCCTTGGGCCCAAAACGCAAGATCCGAACCGTTAGATCTCTTTGGAAGGGTGACAATGGATATGTGGTCAATTTTCAAGTCTTGATACCTTGTGGGTTTCGAGATATTTGCAAAACAATATCAGTCATTTATGTATTATGCTCAAAATTGGATTTGTCCATGAGCAGTAATGTTTTTCTATTTTCTTTGTTATTTTTAAGAGAGTAAATCAAGATCTAAACCATTAGAATTGTTCATAATATCAAACATAACCATGAGACCAAATTTCAATCGTTGGATCATCACCAATCTTGAGATATGTGCAAAAAAGTGAGCAATTGGATGCAATTTTCTAGATTTGCGCGCCCCAAACACAAGATCTATACTGTTAGATCTCTTTGGAAAGCTGAACACGGCCACATGGTCAATTTTCAAGGCTTGAAACCTTGTGGATCTCAGGAAATTTGTAAAAAAAAAATAAAATTATTTAACATAGATCCTTGCATTGCCAAACACTTCATTTGATTCTAGCATCTTTTGTTATAACTCTTTTTCTAATGGCTCTATTTTGATGGGTCTATCCAAAAAGGAGTAAAGATACCAAACAAAAGTCTCATTTGTGAAAAATGGAACAGTGGATTTATGTATAGGTTTGGAAATTGGTCGGATTGACTTAGGCTACCTATTGAAGTTCAACCTGTATTCAAAGTTTAAAAAACGAAGGTAAGGTAACCCAACCCACACTCGGTGTGAGTTAACCTGATTCAACATGCATAACTCGCATGCAACATGAGTCAAACCATTTAACCTAAACCATCCCTACTTAGCTTGTAGATGTTTTGTTTGAGCCTAGTTCAGCTCAAGCGCTAAGAATAAGTCCCGGACCTAAACTCGTTTTCAGAAGGGAGGACTCGGAATCAAACCTGTTTACCAATCAGTTCCTGAAATGAGTTCCAAACCTAGACCCGTTTCGTAGATGGGTTCAAAAAAGGTTCCAGACCTGTTTTTAACGGGTTAAAACCTCCTGGTTATTGGTACTAAGCATCCATCTGCATCCCTCGTAAGAGAAGATGGTTGTATTTGTGGAAGAGGGGAAGAAAATGAGTTTTTTTTTTTTTTTAATTCTAAGAATAGGGGTTGTAGTGTTTTATAATAAAAAAGACCTATACTATTTTTATTCTACCTTGCGAACCGGCCGGAACATGTATAGGTTTCGAACCAGACGCATTGACCAATTGAGTTCTAAAATGAGTTCCAAACCTAGACCCATTTAGCAGATGGGTCCAAATATAGGTTCCAGACTTGGTTTTTAACAGGTCGGAACCTCCGAGTCATCGGTTAATCATGTATTTGTCTACATCCCTAGTTATATTTGAGTTTAATTATAGGCCATAGAAAGCCCAAAATTCAGAAAATATTAAACTACTATATAGATCAAATTGACTTGGTTATGTGAGTCGACACTAATCTGAATCATTTAAATGGGTAATGCGGGCTATATGAGCCAACTACCTTCTAGTCTCACTATGGGTTAGATTCATCTGACCCATGACCAATTTGTATAGGATGTAGGTTGGATTATGTGGGTCAAATGCAGGTCGGATGAGAGGTGAGACTGTAGGTTAGGTCCTACTTTGACTCCCCTAGTTCCATTGGCCCCGCATATACGGAGACACAGGACAAGTTGGATAAGTAGGTTGGATTGTGAATGACAACTCTCATTAAGTCCCAAGAAAAAGAAAGATTTTCTCCTTTCTCTCTTTTTTTTTTTTTAAAACAAGTACAGCTTTAGATATAAGGTGAATTCTATTGACACTACCATTAGATAAAGATGACTAACATCCAAGGATTCCCAATTGGTTGGAAACCCGCTTCTCACCCACGTGACCTTGGATTGAACCCCCGTCTCTCCCTCTTCACATGTGCAAGACTCCTCTCCTTATATATGTGAGTCTTCCTTCTCCACGTGTGCAGCTATCATCTCTTAGCATGTGCGAGTTTACCCTCTCAACGCGTGGGGTGTTTTCTCCATATTTGTATGAGTATATTCTCTCTCCATATGTGCGGGTGTTCTAATGGTCTCGGCTCCTTCGTCATCGTCGACAGAGAAAAAAAAAAAAAAAAAAAAGAGGAAGAAAGAAGGGAAAAGAGAGCTAACAAGCTAAGGCACTAGGAAAAATTCTCTTGAGATGGCTATACTTGATCTTAGTCAAGAGGCCGAGAAAGGTGTTAAGAGATCAACCATAAACATACGAGACCCACACGCGTTTCTGTTGGTGGATTGCATTTAACTAACGTCTCTTTCAAGGGAGCAGTCAGTACCTGATTGGAATCTATTGACCTTTTGTTTTTTCTACTACAAGATCAAAAATTGGAGCACCTTGGAGCAAGTAGCATGTTTACAAGAGAATGAATTAGAGGTGGGCACACGTTGGTTAGATAGACAAGAATCTGGATAAGGACTAAAATAAGACTAATTTGGGATTAGAAGATCTGAACATCCACTCCATGAAAGTTTTTCCCTCCTGAAACATGAACCAATGGGAGCAAATGAATCAATGGGTCATTGTCTATTTGATTGGAAAGGAAGGAAAAATCTTAAATAGGTGGGCCCCATTTTGATTTTCATAAAGCAAGTTGCATGAAACTAGAGAACATGAGTTCGGAATTTGGATAAGCTTCATGTTATCAAGTGGCAAGGGGTTACCATGTCACGGCAAGGGTGATGGTGAAATAAATCAAGTGAGCCACACATTTAATAGAAAAAAAAAAAAAAGGAAACGTGGTCCTAGTAATTGGCCTTTGAGCCAACTATGGGCTTCGTTGTGTGTATTCTCAGCCTTATGTTTGCGGGTTTTTTTTTTTTTTTTCAAGTACGTACATGTTTATTTAACTTTCATGAACACAGCCAATGAGATGGGTGTAAATATAAGCACAACAATTGAGATGCGTGAGGCGCACACACACATCTTTGCATTTTACTAATATAAATGGCAATTTTTTTTAATTATAAAACCAACGAGTAAACAAGGTGTTGGATGTCATTAGGTATCAAATTATCTAAATATGATGTAACTAAGAAAGTGCGTCCTACTAGTTTTTTTTTTTTTTTTTGGAAAAAAAAAATCAAACCCAAATCTAGATCCATTGTATAGAATCCAAAAGATTTTGCATTTAAATCCAGGGTAAGTGAGAAGGATCTTGAATATAATTCTTCTTCATCATCATTATCGTTATCATTATCAATGTCTTGTCCTAACTATTATGGGGTCCGCTATATGAATCTATTTTGGAATTTTGGTATAACCTGAGCTAAATCCACATATGGGTTACACCTTTTTTAATCTATTCTATCATTATATTTGCATCAATCAACCATAATCCTTTTTTTTTTTTTAATTATATTTTAAGAGTCCAAGTACCTTAAGTCACATTGTTGCTAGCTTTTCAAAAGCACAACCTTTTTTCTTTTGTTGGTAAGGCACTTGTTTTCCTGACCATTCTATTTAGGAATACATTGCTCAAGATGTACTGATGTTACCCTCATTCTTGTCTCCAATTCACAATTAGAAAGTTATTTTTATTTAGTAAATCCTCAATTTGGAACCAATTCCATCACAAAAAAGCAAAAAGATTCAGGTACACCCCCAAATCTCACCCGTTTATTTTTCCTCTACTGTGATATGAGGATCCAAGATAAAATTTTCTAAATTTTCCTCAAAGGTCGTTCTCTATTTGCTTGCAAAGGGAGAAAACTTAAAATCCTTGCAATTTGGATGGAAACTTGAAATTGGAAAAGCAAGTGGTAGTCTGGTAGGGAATCTCCAGTCTCTAGCTAAAAGAGAGAAGGGTGCACAATTCTAGTGGAGAATCAACTTAAGTCATGAGCAAGTGTTTTCCTCCACTTGGTCACATTGAGTCATGGGCAAGTGTTTTTCTCCACTTGATCACATCTGAAAGTGGCTTCACATCTTTTAGTTTTTCCTCTCCCACAGCAGGAGAGAGAATGGAGAATTCAACCACCCATCTTTTCTGGCACTTTTAAGAAAAATCAACATATTATGGGAGTAAGGGCTAAAGTCTAAACGGCTAATGAATCTTAACAGGATATTCTCTTTAAAAAAAAAGTGAGTTAATAGCCTAGTCAATCAGTTGATTAAAACATGGTAGAATCAACAGCCAGGGTGTAATTAGTGTGTATAAATTGAGAGGATTATCCCTTGTGAAAGTTATGGTGAATTTATCAAGTGGTATAGTGCCTCTCTTCATAATAGAGAGGAAATTTATTCTGATTTTCCATCCAATCCATCGTTCTCTTGTTTGTTGCAACACATTTTTCTTGCAAAAAAGGAAAATGATGAGTTGATTCTCCTTGATAAAGAGGATTTCAATTTCTCATGAATGGAGTAGGAATCCAATAATACAGTTTCCCATTGAAACAAAAATTTATAAAGAGCAGAGTCCCCATGTTGCACAAACTATTCCTTATGTTCCATGAATTTGGATCCTCTTTTACAATGGCGCACGGTGACTATGAGTGGACCAATCATGGTCCGTCACTATAAAATTGTGATTTTTAGTGGCATAAAAAAAAAAAAAAAAAGCCCGCTGCTAAAAGTCTCTTATACTTGGTTTTTAGCAAGGGAAAATTTTTTCTTCCTCTAAAATGGCCAAACACCCTTAGATGGTAGGAAGGGGCCAGAAAACAGTAGCTTTAGTTGCAAAACCACCGCAAAAGGCCATTTTTTCCACCGCTAAAAGTTACATTTTTTTTTATAGTGCACAAACATATGTAATAATTGCTTGCATTTGTTCCCATCCAACTCATTAAAGTGATTACGGTGACGTAATAGACCGTGATTGGTTCGCTTACGGTCACCATAGACTGCAACAAAATCCAGACTCAAGTTCCTTTGGCCTTGGGACCCACATGGGCTGACACTTGTGGCCGTAACACCTTAAAAATGACCCTTGTCTTGACCTAGTTCACATCATAGGTCTTTTTAGAGAATTTTTTTTTCTCAAGTGAAAAGATGATAGAGAAGCGTTTTCGAAGGCTACTTATTACCTAGGTACTAGACTGTGAATTGACTTCGTTATTGAAAGATTCTAACCCAAAATAACTCAAGTATAAATCTTTTGAGCCCAAATTACCCAAGTAATAAGAATATATAGAAAACTTCATATTATATTGAATATACGACAAATTCTCCTACAAGCTGACCTAATATTGCAAATATATTGTCCAGCTCATGGGGCCTACTTAAATATATGTCTATGAATGGATATGTATAAGATTGTATTAATCATTCTTTTTAACCCACAGTCAATCCAACATTGGATCAAGTTCTGATTGACGTGAAATTTAAGGACACCTCATACAATTGGATGGTTGTTTTTTTCCCAAACTGTTTAAGTATAAATAGGTGGGACTGACATTGGAATTCTACTCCTCTAACTCAAAATTTCTCTAGGTTAAAGCCTTGGAGGATCCAGATTCCTGGTCGACCTTGGTCCTATGAGGGGTTCACCGTTCACCATCTTGTAGAACCTTTCATGGGACTGTCACAGCCGTGACACATGACAAAGGTAAAGGGACCAACATCTGAAAGCAGAATCATGTGCTCCTCATTGCACTTGGGCATCCTCCATCCATCCCATTGGCCATTTATATTTGACATCTCTAATATAATGGTTAGAGGCATTTCCGCCAAGGAATTGGGTTTGTTAGTGATTTATGATATGATGGGACATTTTATCCCCCTCGGAATTCCAAATGTTTTGTTTTATTGCAAGAATTCAGAATTCCAAACCACATGAAAAGCCACTTATGAATTCCTAGAATTCCTGCATTCCAAACGCCAGATGGAGTTGAGCATTTGAAATTCTACTATAGGCAGGCATAAAATGAGGTCATACCAGTACTAAACAATTCTTGGTGATTGGAAATGGAATGACTGTTGGGTTGAAACTTGAAACTTGCAAGGTGAACGAATACCATTCTCCAGTACTGGTCCCTTTCCCTACCCTTTTGAGCATGTTCCAGTTCAAAAGACATACCTCTTTCATATTATATGTGTTTAGTTCCCATACAACAATATTCCTTGGCCTTTTATTATCATCTGCCTCTGTCTTTCTTTGCTTTGCCAACTTCCTTTCATATTTTTTTTTTCCCATTTTATACAGAAAGCTACAATCCACAATCATTAACACTTGCATTGCACTATATTCATGGTTTAAAATATTGGCCAATAATAGCACCACCAATTTAAGCCCTTTTTTTCGTTTTGTTTTGTTCTTCTCAATAATTTAGGATTGTTTTGCTCTAGCCACCTTAATAATGAATTACCCTTTTAGCTAAAAACATAGAAGTAGTGGTATTGCATGGTTTTTAGTTGGGGTCCATTCCGTATGATTTTGGGTAGATGGCTAATGAGACAAGTGGGCTCTACATGCTGTCCAAGGAGAAGGTTGTCTAGGACAGGGACCCCATGATAGGCTGTAATGTCTCACTTGAGGCTGCATAGGTTACTGACCACAAACGTGACATCAAAAGTGGGCCACACTTGGTCTCAATTCGGAGAACCTATGATGCTCAAATACAGATATGGATAGTTGGAGATACAATTCATCACTTTTAAAGTTTTAGAATACGGATATGGGTGTCTTAATTTTTTCTTTAGATCACTTTTGAATCAATGAAATTATAATTATTTTCATCACTTTCTAGCATTTTTTAGAAGTAAAAATATTTAAAAAATACATAAAATAAAGAACTTTATAAGTAAGGTATATTAGGACCACGGTTCCTCTCTTTCGCTGAGCTAGAGGTTCTAGTATTAATCCCTGGTTCCCCCTTTTTCAAGAACCGAAGGTTGAGTTTACTAGTGCTACCACCTGGGGGCCACAGGGGTTTTACCCAACTTCTCTCCGGGCCTGGATGGATTAGTCCAACCCAAAGGGTTGGGAACCCTCCGTTAGCCAAAAAAAAAAAAAAGGTATGTTAAACGTATTCCCTAAAAATATCGAGGCAGTATCAAGTATCGAAACAAGTGTCGTATCGGTCCGATACAAATACGCTGGGCTTATACAAGTATCCGGATATCATAGCGGAGAACTCATGCTGAAGAGTATTAAGATTGCCAATTATTGGGATTTTTATTTTTCTTTTATTAGTCTTTTTGGTAGAAGAACTATTGGTAGTTTTAATCTAGAAATATGAATGGGGATCCTCTGAGGACAATTCTCATAAAATGCTTTGTGCATCCATAAGTAAATCCATCAACAGGACCGCCTATAAAAAATCCAAATTGCTCAAGATCACTATTGTCAAATCTCTTAACACTGCCAAATCACTATCCAATCAGACCTTTTAATCCTAATCATCAGAGCTATAGCGGGGATCAAAACCTTACACTTGCTCAATTGACTGTTGGCCCAACTCAGAACTGACTTTTGGCCTTGTTACTTAGCCAATGATTTTGAATGGTTTGGATTTTGTCAGTGGGCTTCACATGGATAGTAACAGACGAGGATCCAATTGATGGTTGATATTATTTAAATATGTGCCATATTTCCTGTGCTTTCACCTTGGACAAACCAATCAATAAGTGGCAGACCCAACCAAACAAGTAATTGGATTTGGGGGTAAACCCAAAATTCTCATGTGGGTTTGGGAGCAGACCCAGTATATTTCATGTGGGTTTTTGGGCAATGGGGCAGTGATGTGAGGCAGCACGTGGGGCACATGGGCAGCTCGGCACTAATTTGAATTGAGTTTTTACTCATCAGAATGGACTGAACCGTTGAATCTAGTGTACGTATGAAGGGACAGCCTAGGGTGCATTTGGAACCAAAATCTTAGATCTGGTTCCAAATACTAATGCTTAGGAACCAAAAATAGGTATCATATCAGATCAATTCCTTAGAAATTCCCAGTGTAAACCTTATCTAATGGGTTTGGGGGATAAACAATTTTAAACTTGGAGATTCAATCCATCCATATTAATCCCCTGAAAAGTTCTGTGGGAGAATGGAGCTTAGGACTTAGAATTGAAAATCTATGGTTTGGCACATACTTGAAGTTGAAAGAGGAAGCCAGAATATGGAGCATGAAAAATGGTGTTTTGACACATACCTAGGAATCCTGGTTAGAAGAGCAGAGTCTGTAGCAGAAGTCTAGCACCTGTCATGTATCTGATGTTAGAGGCCTCCAGTTTTAATGCCAAACGTTTAAAAAACCTTTACAACTGAGCAAAAACTGCAAATCATAGGCAGGTGAGGCATGGTTGAGGGCCTGTGGCAAAGGGTAAGTTTGGGTTGGCAGGTGGGTTACATGGACTTAACCCAAAACCAACCTATTTATTAACCATGTCAGAAATGCCAAACAAACACCAAAAACCAGGTCTAGTTCAGGTTGAGTTAGAGATTAGTCTGGTCAGGTTGGTGGATTGAATAGCTAGACTAGACTCAAACCAAACCCAAGCCATTTGTTACTTTTATTGAAAATGTCAACCAGGAACAGACCTACATATGAAAACCCTGAATCACAAGCTCATATTTGATTTGACCTACACAAGAAAACCCTGAATCACTAGCTCATATTTGATTTGAGTGGGGCACTACTTTCCCAATATTAACAGGATAGAACACAAGGGGGTGACTTGAGCTTTCTGTCTATTCCCAACTCTCTCAAGTACATATGCAAGAAAGAAGAGCTCTCCTAAGAGTACCTTTTTCTTCTTCTCTTTTAACATATTAAAATAGGTTTGTCTTCAGGAATTAAGAATTTTTAAAGCAAGATCTTTCACTCTAATCATGATAATGAGACATACCTAAGGCTGTCTAAGAATTGAGCAAAGCTAGAGCTAGGGCCTGTTGAGGTCAATTCCGCTCAAGCTCAACTTGATTAAGGGCTTGGCTCAATCTCAAGCTTCAGCTTAGCTTGATTAAATTCACATTATATATGAGCCCAAGGCTAAGACCAAGCTCAAACTAGGCTAGTTAAGGTGCATAAACTGAACGATTAAGGAAAGGCAATCCCAATCCCGAGCTCGAGCTCTGTTTTTTATTATTCTTGAGCTTAAGTTCAATCTTGATAAAACGACGTGAGCTGAGCTCAAGCTTAACCTAAGTTTCCAGAACTTTGAGGATAGTTAAAATACAAAAATGATATGGCTCATTATAATGAATCCAAATCACTCAAAATAATCATTTACACCTGGTTCTAACATTGAGAAAATTGCATCTCACTCTAAGCAAAGTGGGGCCTATATCATATTGATCACACCTAATACAATCCACCTACAATTAATTAATGAGAGTTTTTTGATTGGTTACTTATGATTTTTGATGGGCCACGACGCCGATGGTAGACATGGATAGTTGAAAATCTATTAATTGGTTATTTGTGATTGGTTAATGGGGAGCGACGCCTACAGTAGGCATTGATGATTCAGAGCACACCACTTATAGCCATTAACTAACGCAGTAAAAAGCAAAGAGTCAATGTCAAATATTTGTAGAACAGACGGCCTCTCCTAAAATAAACTTTCCTTAGATTTACTTCAATAAGACTTGGTTCCACCATAAGACCGAGAACATCACATTTTAATTGTATGCTCAAATAGGTGGGACCAACTTTTATTTAAATCCAAAGGGTTGCCCAGATAACTAGATCCAGCTAATTGTAGAGAAAAGCTTTTCTCAAAGTGTCCTGGAGGACAAAAGTTTCTTGAGGAGACTTTCATTTTGAAGAGGAAAGGGGCGTAAGGAAGTTAAACTAATTGATTGTAACTCTCCTCAGAACTTTGGAGAATGATTGCTTATCTTTTGGAAGTAAGTAAAGGACAAAAGTAACCTGTAAGACTTTTTTTAATTCACTATTCACTCCTTTTAAGAAAGAAAAAGCAAATGCGGAGAGGCAAAATTGCACGATAAAAAACTTTAAAACTAATCCCTTGTATTCTAATGAACTGAAAAAAGAGTAAAGTAATCCCATATATTCTAAGGAACTGAAAAAGTTGAGTGCCCCTCTCCATGGACCCCAAGTTTGCTAACCGAAGGGGAGTGGCAAGAGATTTAAATCATCAAAGTTAAAAACTATGAGGAAAAAGAAGACTTTACTATATTTCTATAAAAAAAATAAAAAAATGTGATGTTTCACACAACAAGCATAATTGTCTTGTATTAAAACCAAAGTTAATATAAATTTTTATTATTGAAAATTAGATTCCTCTTACTCAATGGTTTTTTATATGTTTTCATTTACATTGACATTGATTAATTTCGGTTTTACAAATGAAAATGCGGTAGACACATCAAGGAGACTTTTGACGGCACCTATTATACAAAACACCACTAGCATACTTACTTAGTTACTTGGTTACAAATAAATGTCTAAGACCATATATATATATATATATATAGACACTTTTAGAAATTTCTACCAGCACTATCTTAATCTTACTCTCATCCTTAAAAGAAAAAAAAATCATACTGTCATCCACAGCCTTCTAGAATGCTCCACACATTAATGATAACTTATTCAAGAAAATCCTAGACTCTTCTTAAATCCTCCCAACCTAAATCTCCATGGATCTAGTAAAGATTCTTCTGTCCGTCTGGTTTATGATATAGTGTGGGTGAATAGATTGCTGAAATATGGAGAAATCGATCATCTTGAGTGTTTTGGATTCATTATGATTAGCTATATTATTTTCGTATTTTAACTGCTCTTACAAAGTATTGAAAAATTGGATCATTAAAAATGTTAAGATATTTTCAAATATAGTTTTCCTTATCTTATTAAAAATTTCAAAAAATAATAATTTTGTAAAAAATAAGTAAAAGTTACTATATATAAAATAAAGGATTTTTTTTCAAAAAAAATCACGTCAGGTGCACACTATACCAAAAAAGGCCCTTTTAGCTGCAGTCACATGGAAGTGGTCATGTGACCACTTTCATTTTTTCACAAATGAGAAGAGTTTGTTCGACCGTCTGCACGCGAAAAACACAGTTTTCATTATCTTCCTCATCTCTTCCCCAAGCCCAACCCAACAGGAAAGATGAAATGAAGAGGAGGGGCCAAATCAAGCGGGAATCTCATGTAATTTTAAAAATCATATCTCCAAACTGACATGGCCCTTTCTCCTCATTTGGTCTTCCCCATTTGCTTAGATTTGGGGAAGAGTCACCAATGCGATCAGACTTGGAAAGAAGTATCAAGAAAGAAATAATAATGCAGGACACCAAAACGAATCTAAAATGATACAACGAAAGGGTTTCACTGGCATTGGGGTTTGCAAGAAGGAATCGTGATGCATTACTTTGAGACTAAAAAGGAACTTTTCCCAGATTACCATTTTCTTCTCCTACCTTCCCAAATTACCATTTTCTTCTCTCGAGCGAGAAGTGAAACTCTAAGTGGGTCCTGCGGGTTAAAAATCTGAATATGATCCGCTCAAATGGATATCCTTGTCTTTTATGGATCATGGTCAAATTTTCTTCTAATATGAGTTGACCCCACCTCATAAAATATCAACAAAATTCATTTGTGATCCACAGCAGCCCCATCTTACTTAAAATCCGAGCCACTCACAATAAATGCCTCACTCTTACATGGAAGATGACAAATTTCACGTAAGTTTAGAGTCCACCATAAAATTGATCTTTTCTTAATATAATATAGAACAAAAAGGAAATTTAACATCAAACTCATGGTAGGCCATCTCCTAAGCTTGGTGAGCACCTTTGTCATCAGGAGCGCATATGTTCTGAGCGATTCAGATTTTTAAACAGCTGGCCACATTGTAGAACATCGAGAAAATCAATTTAAATATAAAATAAGCGCGCTATACTGTAGAGGCTCACAAATTTGGATCCTTGGTTCACAGCGATCGCCTCCCCAGAACTACTTTTGAGGACAAATTAAAAGAAACAAAATCAATTGAGCCAATTACAAGGGAGAGGTCAGTAAAAGTCAGGCACTCTTTGTTCAATTATTAAGGTGTTCCGTCAGCTATCAATGCTTGCCCTACCATTATGTACAACATCAATGGACTGATTAGACAATAGAACCCAAGATCACCCCAGCAACCAAAAACGTACATTGGGTTGATGGAAAGTCTCCTCTGACATCAGTCACAGCCATGGTGGATTCATGAGGCCTAAGTGGGATAATTCATGAGAATTTCCTCCCAAGGACGATTCCTCCATCAGAAACTATCATGAATCTGACAATTCAATAAAAGCAATTACCCTGCCCCTCTAATGTTGTTCTGTGCAAGTTTAGGCTTGCGTGCGGGATTGAACTAGCTGAAAAGGTCAACTTCACATCTGTTTCCAAAGCTCTAAAACTAGAGATTTTCAGACGAAACACGCTGAATGCAGCCGCTGGAAACCACTGCTCCCTATAGACACAGGCCCTGTCCAGTTCCGAAACCACCTCATTACTGTGATAGACATACAGGATCCAAGAACCACCGACTGGGCATGTACATGGACTAAATAAGTTAACGTGTGAGGTAGTTTAGCTTTTCATCTATTGACTGTGCCCGCGCTGTCATTAGCAGGATAGAGTATGAAGCATCTACATGTAAAAACCTAAAATGATGAGGGACGGCATCAGCTGGCAGAGATTCTAGTTGGAATAAAGAGTCTCAAACGCAAAAGTGCACACAAAACAGAAAGAAAATTTATAGCAATGTCTAGCTAGACATCATAATTTGGTCACTGGCCTGAAGAGCAAGGCCGGCGAAAAACCTAACATCTACATCAGGATCCTCGCTGAGCTCAACCAAAGTAGGACGAATCGTCTGCTCCACCACCTGCAATGTAAGAAACCCAAATAGTCCCAAATTTAGTGAAGCCCTTCAATATCAGCAAGAGAGTACATGTTAGCGAAATAAGGCCCACAATGGACCATATGAATCCATTGGACTTTCAGTCCGACTTGGTGAAAGCCATTGCTTGGGCCTATTTCTAGGTCCAAAGATCAGGTGGCCAAATTAGAATATGAGCTGTTAGACCCAGGCTTCATTTTTCCAGATGGGCCAATAGAAGTTTAGAGGTGAATCAATTTTAGGACCCACTGATAAATGTACCAACCACAGCTCAGTCGGAAACCAGCCTACAACCAACCCAACCAGAATGCCACTGTCACTACTTACAGAATGCTCGACGATGGGAATGAGGGACTGCAACACTTTGGCCACATTGAATTTGATGTTAGGTACCCTACAAAATGTAACAATCATGATCAGGAATTCAAGCATACAGAATATGTTCAATTTCTGCAATAAGTGATGTTTTTGTTTCAGGTGTTCAACATTACCTGTCCTTTGAGGCATTAATAACCACAGGCAAAAGTTTTTGGCATGTAATATCCGAGCCCATGACCGGGGCAAGCAGAGAAATGGCATGTAGAATGGTCATCCGATACAAATAGTGAGGGTTGTTAATCATGTTCAGCACCTATGATAGGCAAATTTCATTTGTCAGTGAATGGTAAGAAATGAGGAGTGCCACCACAACAATTGCAACAAAAAACTGGGTTTGCTTTTCAGAAGTTTTTTTTTTTTTAATAGGTTTGCTTTTTAAAAGTGAGCCCCTGCTTGAGTAGGAACCACTTGATATAGGTCAATCAGAGGTAGCGTGATGTGTAATGAATATCGTGGATTAGGAGTTGGCAAACATCACTCTCTAATTAGATCATCCTACACTTATATTAAGGCCTCAAAAGTTTAACAGTCTTCTCGGTAATTTTTATCCTGAATCAATCCTATACTGTGGATAACGGGTGGATCAGTGTCAAATAGGAGAGCCTTTGGCAGCAATTCCATCGCTAATCTTTATAACATAGCATATACAAGTACAATCATGTTAAAAAACTTAACAGCTCGGGCTATAAAAAATAGAAACCAAAACTTGGTTTGCAGCAGGATTTAAATTCAAATGAAAATAACCAAAAGGTGAAAGTTCATAGCCTGACTCAATCAAGAGTTGAGTCTAAGATTAGGGGAAAACCTTACCCTTATCCAAGTGTGTCTATTGAGTAGTTGTTTGTGCAATTTCCCATCACCAATTGGTTTTGGAATTACTGGCTAGCAACTCTGACATGGTATCAGAGCCAATACGTTCTAGGTTTGAAATAAATAAATAAATAAAAAAAAACCCATGCCGCGTTGTGTTTGTGCAGGCGCAAGTGCGTAGGCATGTTCAAAATAGCGGCTGCTACGTAGCGTATCAGCTGCATTATTGGCCGTAGCGATCAAGGTCGCTACACTATTTTGAAAAAAGCGGTGCTACGGTTTAAAGACTAGAAAAGCCAAGTAGTTTTAATTTAAAACATGGTTTTTTTCCATTTCTTCTCCTCAATAGCCTTTCTTAAAGTTATCTATATCCTTATATGGTCCCAAATCACTAAAGAACACAAGATTGGCTCCTACAAAATATTTGAATTTTTTATATCACTTGAAAATTTCACAACGTCGCGCCGCTACGTATCACCCGCTACGTAGCGTTTTGGCCACTGGCCGCTATGCCCAATGCAACCACTATTTTGATACTTGCGCGTAGGGCAAGAAGGCCCCATGCCTCGTTGTAGTCTTGTGTGGGCTTGTGCTTCGGGTCCGGACGGTGTCCCACCTGAGGGGGGTGTTAAGTAGTTATTTGTGCAGTTTCCCATCACCAACTAGTTTTGAGATTAGGATTACAGGCTAGCAACTCTGAGAGTGTCAAGACCAAGTGCCCAATGGCCGCTATGCCCAATGCAACCACTATTTTGATACTTGCACGTAGGGCAAGAAGGCCCCATGCCTCGTTGTAGTCTTGTGTGGGCTTGTGCTTCGGGTCCGGACGGTGTCCCACCTGAGGGGGGTGTTAAGTAGTTATTTGTGCAGTTTCCCATCACCAACTAGTTTTGAGATTAGGATTACAGGCTAGCAACTCTGAGAGTGTCAAGACCAAGTGCTTTAGCCTTCTAGAATACCATTTGTTGTGGTCCACGGATTGATAAATAAAATTACATTTATGTCGTGTATAAATAATGGGTATATATCTTCCTTCTAAAAAAGAACTCATTATCAGTCAAGAAGAGAGAACATTTGTATTATGGTTTCCTTTTAAGGTTTGATACTCAAATAGACTTCTGAAGGGTGCAATGTCATCACTAATATAGTCAAGCATCAGGTCAAGTTGAACCTTTTGTTGACATCCCCAAATAAGAGTTGTGCTGCTTTTGAATTAATAATTTCCTTGCAACAAGGCATAGGAGGGGTGATTTGGGAAAGTGCACAAGGGATCATCCTTTTTTTTTTTCCTTCTGACCTGGTGGGCTCTTACAGCAAAGAAGAATTGGAAGCTATGGTGGGTTGAGCTTCATGAAGCCAGGAGCTTAAATTTCTGGCATATTCTAGTGGAAGGGGACTCTCTTGGCAGTGTTAGGTGAATGGGTAGGCATTCAGTTAGTGTAGTGCTCCTTGGACACTGGCGGATGTGATGGAGCGTCTGATCTAGGCAAAGTTTAGGATGCATCCTTCTGTCATGTGAAGAGAAGTGCTATGCATTGGCAGATTATCTTGCTAAGGAAGGAGTTAGTCAGGATGAATATCTTATTCCTCGTCTAAGAATTTTCTCATTTGTCTTTTTTTTGGTGGTCTTGTTCTGATAGCCTGTCAGTATATTTCTCTTTTACTGTTTAAGCTTCTTTCAATAAAATTAGTTACCATCCAAAAAAAAGATGGCATGGCTCCAACAAGTGTTAATAAATTATGAAAATAGAAACTAATTGGTAGGCTACCATGTACAAAAGAAACAACTAACAAATGGTAACTGGCAAGAAATTTTACACTCAATTGAGTAATGAAAATAAACCTGTGGAATTATATGCTGCATTGCCCACTCAGGACCAAATTCCTCTGCAAGCCGCTTCAAATTATTAGCAGCCGCGTCACGAATTGAGTAAACCTGCAACGTATTAAAATAGGAAATGGGTTTTAATGGAATAAGGTGTTGTGAACATTGTAAAATGAACACTTTAATTATTGAAACAAGTGAGAAAGATAAGAGTAAAAGAAAAGGGATTATATTATTTGTCAAGACAAGGAGAAGGGGTAAAAGGAAAAAGATCGTATCATTTGCCAAGACAAGGAGAAGGAACAATTTACCATGTTCTATGCAACTTGGACCAATACTTGTTGGTGCTAAATAAAATGTAATATGTGCAAGGTGGTAACTTCTAGAAGCCAGATTTATCGACACACCTTACGGATGCATTAAAATATTTACCGGTACCACAATAATAGTAACAACATTTCTAACATCATAACTATATAGAAATTAATATTATTTTAGTTCAAACTACTACAACTTTCAAATTTTGGTTTATTCTGGTACCTACGCTGTGTCCAACAAGCATATTTGAGCTGACAGGACAAAAAACTAATTGAGTTGGCAGACCCAAAAAAAACAGGCTTTGACATAGAGTGCATAGTTAAGAAAATTATAGCCATGTCCATTGAAGGGCTAAGAAATCCTTACTTTGAACCACATGCCAACCAAAGGAACAGTTTTGATACTGTTCTAAATTTATAATAACACTGATACTAGAATCTCTCAAGAATGTCCTGGCATTGTTGGCTTCGTAGAATAATTATTTCACCTACAATTATTGATATTTCCATGGAAACACTAATGTATTATCTTTTGATGTGACCACATTGTCAGAACAGAAAACCAATAGCTTTGTCAATACAAGCACTATCTGCAATATAAGTTACCATGTTAACAAGCCTACAATACTTGAGTTCTGCAAGAAGCAAATGTTCAAAATCAATAAACAGTAATATTAATAGGAATAAGATACAGAGAAGAATCTCATAAATCTTCAATAGAAATCTAGGGAGACAGCTGTGTGATATAACCTTATCTTCTAGCCACTGCATGCAAAGAGCACCAAGCTTATCATCAAAGAACCGCACACCCAACTGGCTTGCCAATAAAGGAATGTACTCAATTATTGCAAGCCGAACCCTCCAATGTCTATCTTCTGCAAGCTCCACAATGGCTGGTAACAATGACTGGGACAACAAATCAATGCCAATAACCTGCAAAGAAACTGGATGTCAACACATGCAAGCAACTAAGAAAATAGATATTTCTTTTAGAAGTATCAAAATCTCCACAATTCACAAGTCATTTATAGTGATACTTATTTTATTCATTTGGAGAAGATAGTTGGCTTTGTCACCAACTGTTAAAAGACTGAATCATGCCAGAATAACATGGGGAATATGGTCTAAATGACTAGTGCTGAAAAGGGTTTTCTTGTTTACATCAAGAAAATAGATTTGCAATCATAGCTATTTGGAAACCCAGGAATGTTTGATGCGGGCAAGGTTCTGCACAGGCTACGAAACATCAAGATACAGTATACCAGATCTAGTCAGAAACAACCACCAAAAAAAAAAACCAAAAAAGAAAGTGTCTATGAATAACCTTCATTTCTTTTCTTTTTGAAAACTAATGAACAACCCAAATAACCATTAGAGGATGTACTCAAATGAAGATGATGCCCATAAAAAATTATACATACCTGATTAACTTGATCAAGCTTGCTAATAATATTGAGCCGAACGTCAGGAAATTCATCTTTTAAGAGAGAAAGAAAAATTGGAAGAAGCTGTTCAATGGTTGCATCCTACATAAACCACAAAAAATAGCAATCAAGGAATAATGAAAAGGATTTCATGGAAGTCAATAAAAGATGGTAAGTAATTTAAATGCTAATATAGACTAAAGATGAGAATGTAATCATAATTTCAGTAAAGATTATGATGCAATCGCAAGGGCTGGGGCACAATTAGGGTTCCCATAGGAACAAGCACACAAAGAAGACAATCTCCAATGATAAACCCACAAAGGGAAAATTTTATTAACTCAAAACTCTGAGATCATTGATCTCTACAATGCTATATTTATAATAAAAGAAACTTACGGGCTAAGAAATCAACCCTAATCAAACTAGGAAACAAGAATAAAATCCTATCCAAATTAGAAACCTAATTCTAATTACACTCTTTGCTAACATAAAACTAATAACAATTAAAAATCAGAATTTCATGGGTCCCACATGTGGCCCACGAGCTTGGTTGCAACAATGTGGTTTTGTTGCTGCATCAGATTATATATATATATATATATAGAGAGAGAGAGAGAGTTATGAACCAAGGTTGGCAGTCATTGGAGGTGTACTAATAAATCACAAAGGGGAAGCTATGTACATGTTTTCTAAGAATGTCGGGATCAAAGACTCATGAAGCAGAAGTTCTAGCCATTTTGGAAGCTCTCCGTATTTATCATACCTTATAATAACATAATCTTATTGTGGAGAATGACTCGGCAAATGCCATATCTTGGGTGAAGTCATTAAGAGGGACTTGGAAAATACAATTTTTATTCAATGAAATCAGTCATCTAGTATTTGACTTGTAGGTCTTGTTTCAACAAGTAGATCTGAAATGGAATGGCAGATTATCTAGGTCAATAGGGGGTTGATCGGTCATGTAATCTAAGTGCTTCTATAGTGTAGTTTTAGTAGAGTTGCAAATGGAATGACGGATTATCTAGCTAAACAGGGGGTTGATCAGTCATGTAATCTAAGTGCTTCTAATCTTCTATAGTGTCGTGGTGGTGGGTGAACGATATATTTCTCTTATAAGGGGTCACCTATGAAAGGTTTTTTTATGTATGCTTTTACATGAGTTGCATCGTTTTTCTCTATACTGAAATATTGCTATTACCAGTATGTGTGTGTGTGTGTCTCTGACACAGAGAGAGAGAGAGAGATGGCCTTGCAAATTACACCGAGACAAGTGTGATTGCAAATTTACATCCTTTCCAAGAAAAAAAAAGGGAAATGTGGATTTGGTGGTAGTGGGTAGTGGGTAGTGGGTGATAGTTGTATAAAATAGTTTCTTAAGCTGAATTGCTTGAAACTTGAATAATTAACTTAACTGAGTTTGGTATCTAAACATTTGTGGCACTTCACAAGTTAAATTCATTTTTATTTGACCATTCAAAACAATCAAACAAAAAACTTTACTTATATTTGAGCCATTACTTATGATAAACATGCTATGCTACATACAAGTTATTAAGGTGTGGTATTTAACTTTATTTAATTTATAAGAAATATTGGTGAACACGGCATAAAGGTGGGTGTTATTGATTTTACTTTATTTTAATTTGTAAGTAATTTTGGAGGGAGGCCTTAGAATTCGAGGGCTTTAAAAGGAGGCCTTAGAATTCAAGGGCTTTAAAATAAGTCGTACAAAGGCATAATATATGGATTGCAAATTGCAACTTCAGTGGGCATGTTGAAAGAGCTGGAACTACTGTGAGAATTGAAGCTCAAGAAATACCACAAAGAGACTTATACAGATACCTTGGCTTGATAATGAGTAAGGATGGAGAGATTGAGGAAGATATATAACATAGGATAAATTGGGATGGTTGAAGTGAAGACTTGCTTCTAAAGTGCTTTGTGATCAGCTCATACCAACAAGATTGAAAGGAAAATTCACAAGACATCAATTAGACCAGTTATGAACTATGGAGCAGAATGTTGGCCAATCAAGAAGTAACACATGCACAAAATGAGTGTAGAAGAGATGAGAATGTTAAGGTGCATGTGTGGTAAAATTAGGAAGGATTAAATCACAAATGAGTACTTTCGAGAGCATTTAGGGGTAGCATCAATGGGTGATAAAATAAGAAAAACTCATGCGAGATGGTTTGTACCTGTCAAACGTAGGCTAGCAATTGCGCCGGCGAGGAAATGTTTTTCTACACAGGTTGAAGGCCCCACCAAAGGGAAAGGGTAGGCCGAAGAGGACGTAGATGGATATATATAAGAAGTACAACCTATCCAAGGATTTTGCTTACGATAGACAGAATGCAGACGTTATTCATGTAGCTGACCCCAACATAATAGGGGTAGGGCCTCGATGATGATGTAATCATGTAAGTAATTACGAAAATGGTAGAGAGGATTGATCTAGAGAAGTACAACCTATGAGAGGATTTGGTGTAGGATTGACTATATTGGAGAAACAAAATTCATGTAGCTGACTGCAACATAGACTAGTTCATTCATGTGATGATGATGGTATTGGTAGATGTGTTATTATGTGTGGTTTGGTTTTCTGCAGTTAAATTTGCTTTTAGTTTTCAATTTTTAAACAGTCTGAGTCAATTTTTTTCTTTTAAATAATCTGATGCACAGACATAAATATTCCATGAAAATAGATGAAACCCCAAGATGTTTGATTTAACTAAGAATGATGATGGCCTCTTTCTTATCAATGTTTACTATCATAATCTACACAAAAATACATGACTCTGCAATCTTTCTTTTACTTATTTTTAGTTTTATTTTTTTCTCTTTCTTCTGGAATGACTACATGCACCATCACTCTGCTGCTAACCTTTCCCAAAACTGGTGCCATTCCCATAATTACTGATGCTAAAGCAGAGCGCACATGCTGTGAAGAATCTGAAGACAATTCCTGCAAATAAAAATAAAAACATGTCATAAACACTATCAGGAAACCATTAGAAGTAAGAGGTCACAATAATTAGGTGTAAGCTATGACATAAACACAGATATGAAAGCACAACGCGTCATGCCAATAGATGAAACCTTGAAAGAAATAACAACTTTCTGAATCCGTCCCAAAGCATAAATACCTTAACACAAGGAAGGATGTGTTGAATTGCAAGTTGGGCATTCAAGATCCGGCAAAACTTTGTCACTTTCCCTGCAGCTGCTATTCTCACTTCAGCCTCATTATCCCGAAGTAGTCGCACATATGCAGGGACCAAGTCCGCTCTTAAAGAGTACCAATTAAAATCACCATCAGAAAGACATTCATAAAAACTTATAATAGCCATGAACAACATTCACTTTTATATATGATCTAAAATATAAAAAAGAAGGTTTCCCTTGATTGGTCTTTAAAATCTTAGAAAGCATCTAAAATGAACCATTTGAGAAAAAGACTTGACGACAAAATGGAACATGTGGCAGAGATCAAACATTAAAGACAACTATGACGAAAGTACCTGGTGGGTTCAGGGCCAACAGCTTCGCACAGCTCATATAACTGATTCGCCACCATATAACGAACACGCCAGGATTTATCCTGTTCAAGAAAATCACAGTACATGAAATACTTAAACTTCAACGAACAATTGGCTTAGATATGAAAAATCTTCTCACATCATTCTCATAAACACACAAAAGTATCTGTCAACTAAGTATATTCACATTGCAGTTGGATGATCAGAGAACATGTCGTAATATAATAGCCATAGGAAGAACTCTAAGCACCCATAAAAGAGAACTGGCCAAAACATGGAAGCAGCATTACAGAACAAGATAGCGTAGTTTCTATGTTTCATCAAATATAAATATACATTTAAAGTTGTAAATGTTATGTAATATTGACCTTTCTTCCAAAAAGTATAAAAAAGGAACTACTATTTTCATGAATGGTAACAAATATGACTTGATCGACCAACATAAAGGTTGCAATAGCGAGCACTTTCCACTGTGCCACGGGCTCTTGTCAAAACCAACATAAAATTTCAGTGAAGCAACACAATCAAATTGGATTTAGAGGATTAGCATGCTTTGGTAGGCCTACCTGAGAAAAACTAACAATGACAGGAAGGATATGTGCCACACAGTCCTGTGGCTCCAACAGTTTTCCAAGTGCTGCGCAACCCTCAACAGCCAACAACCGCACAGAATCTTGATCTGAAAAATTGAAAATAGAAATGTCACTGTAGTACCAGCCAGGGAAAAAGCACCATGACATCATGCAAGAGCAGAATAATACCATGAATTTGACATGATAATATAAAAAAGAGGAACTGAAGTTATGGACCAAAAGTTGTCAGTTGTAACCACTATAACGTGGAGAAGCACAAAGCATCAAAACCAAACAAGCATTTTCCAGTGAGAAGTTGGGTCGTATCATTCACATTTAAGCCAGGAAAACACTAGAAGTTAAACCCAAACTATGATAAGTATTTTTGGAAATGAATTGGGTAAACCAACTACACTGCGCAAAAACTACAGAAACATAAATTCTTCTTCTTCACAGAAATAAATATTTTTTAATACAAGATCATAAGTATGATAACAAATCAATCTATCCACTAATTTGATATTCAAATGATCTAATGGTCATCATCAGAATTTTTTACCATCTTGTGTCAAATCCTCAAATATAGACATGATGTCAGTTTTCAGAAATGGGTAAACCAACTACACTGCGCAAAAACTACAGAAACATAAATTCTTCTTCTTCACAGAAATAAATATTTTTTAATACAAGATCATAAGTATGATAACAAATCAATCTATCCACTAATTTGATATTCAAATGATCTAATGGTCATCATCAGAATTTTTTACCATCTTGTGTCAAATCCTCAAATATAGACATGATGTCAGTTTTCAAATGGCTTGGTTCAACTGTAGCAGCAAATTTTCCCAAATTCGAGGCAGCGGATCTTCTCACCATAGGCATGTCATCTTGACACAATTGACCATATATAGACCGGAGTTCTGCCTTCAATAGCTCTGATGCACTTGGGTATGCTATGTGAAACAATCCACAAGAAGAAACTCGAGCAGTGAACCACTCACCAGCAGCAAGCCTCTGGAGCAAGAAACTATAGCTTGTTTAGAAAAATCAGGAAACCGAGTACAAACAATTACAATAAATAATAACTAGAGATAAACAAGTCGAAAGTGTAGTTAAAGCAATAATGTAGTTCATATGAATGGGGGGGGGGGGGGGGGGGGGGCGGTGTGGGGGGTGTTTTGGGAGGGGGGGAAAGATGCAGA
Source organism: Persea americana (assembly GCA_029852735.1). Lineage (NCBI taxonomy): Eukaryota > Viridiplantae > Streptophyta > Magnoliopsida > Laurales > Lauraceae > Persea > Persea americana. The sequence goes on from CM056812.1 coordinate 6,355,907, forward strand.
TCAAGCATTGAAAAGGATTAAACTTTCAAACCCTTAATAAAATTGATTAGTTTACTATAATTCAGAAATTAATCCAAATATCTTTATGTTCAATTTAGGCATTCAAAATTCAGAACATTAAAAAACTAATGACAAAGCTAATATGAATGAAGATAATTAGAAACTGAAGTCTTCTACCAATACATTGTTTCAACACCTAAAAATAAGTGAATTGCTCAATATGTAGGGTATTGAATTTGCGCTCAACTTTTAAAAAGAATGCTGAAGATCTGAAGTAGCATAAATCCAGGATATATGTACATATAGTAAATATAGGATCAAGGGTCAATTTTTTTTTCATTTTAACCATAAATTCCTTTCTATCCAATTCCTATGTACGCAAACAAAAAGTACATCAAAGAAAATGTTGTGAGGAAGCACTTATAACCATTTATTATTGGTCAGACTTGAGCGCAAATTCATTAAAATGTGTGTGAAACATTCATTAAAATGATAACCGGCTCGATGATGATGATATATGAAGTAATAGGTCCTTTGAATTGAGATTTTTTGCAATTCTGAGGATTCAATATGCCCAAATTAGAAAACCAACATCAAAATCGAAGCCTCAGTAAACAAATAATGAACAAAGATTTATATGACTTATTTTCTTTCATCTTTTTTTTAATTCTCAACGGTGTCACAAAACTCAAATCTTGTTGTTACAAGGCCATCACCTACCAAGAGGAAAAAATTTGCACTTGGTTTTCCATTCATGATATTTATAGCTTGTATCTAAGATCATTTCCAAGATCTAGGGTGGATATCTTTACATATTTTATGAGATTTTATCGTTTCAGGCCCCATGATTTGGTCCACAGGTAAATGACATAAATGATGAAAATTGGATTTTTAAGGGGCATTTATCTAATTAGTGATAATTTAGAGTTTTTCTGATCAGTTAAAAGTTTGTGGTAAAAAAAAAAAAAAAGATTTATATTAGTGTTAATAATTTGTACGCTTAAATGAATGTTATACTATATTTGATTTCTGGAGTTTTTCCACGATGAATAGCCTGGACTGATTATATAGTTACTCCTGTTTGTAAATGATTTGGGCATGGACCATCAATCAGTGGATTTGGTCAACTATTTGCCGCATCGAACATTTTGAGATTAACCCTACCTCTCTCTTTTTTTTTAATGACATACCCCACATAAGTAGAAACACAATAACAAGATGCTTCCCTGCAATGGGCGTTGAAAATGGCCTTCTCAAATAAGAGCTAAACAGTCAAGATTCGAGAAACGCTGGTATAGAATTGAAAGGTCCAGGCACATAGACAAACTAAAGGCGCTATGGAACATTGTATGGGGTAAAAATGTAGAATAAGAGTCCAGATTCTAGGCCTACTTCGTTGGGTCAAAAAATACTTAATCATGTAATCTGTACATATGTGTGTATGGTGTTTATTCTTGTTTCCACGTTCCAAGAATTGATACAGAATTTAACTCCCACAAGACACCTAGTCACTGGCGCAACATCAATTTTTTCATATCAAAATCAAATCTCAATAGAAGAAAGACAGGAAGACAATTAATAAACGACTATTGAATAAATAAAAACTAAAGCCATAAGTGAGCAAAGTGAAATAATCTACCTTGACCAATGGGATAAACCAGTCTACTAAATCGCTTTCCTTCATTTGGGCCCCAATTCGGCACAGTGATTCTACAGCTTTGTCCCTTACACAAGTTTCCTCCACAGTACAAAGAGTTTCTAAAGGGGGAAGCAAAACATGGGCATATTCCACTCCCCCAACATAGGGAATAAATACCCCCAATTCTTCAGCCATTGCAAGAAGCACCTCATCATCGTCGTCATTGTTTTCGCTAAGAAAAGGAATCAATTCTTTTCTGGTTCTTTCCTCACCAAGAGCTCTTGCAATTGTTGAAAGCCTCCGGATAGAATTCAATCGCAGATGAATGTCTTCATTCTTTAGTTCGTCAATCAAAATAGCAATTGGATACAATGGCTCATCAACCATAGCCATTGGATTTCTGAAACCTGCCAAAAACTTGGTAATGTTGAGCTGAATAAAAATTTAAGAATCAAATTAGCAGCAAATGCATAGAAGCAAAAAATGCTACTGGAAAAATCCCTGGATGGCCATCCCAAGGATGGTTGGAACTGGCACAATAATCATGAATAAAAAAAAAAAAAGGAAGAAACACTTAAATCGCTCTATGGGCCCTATCAGTGTCTGCAATTCCAGCAAAGTGGAAATTATGGCAATGCTCATTAGGTTAAAAATCACCCCATCCTTGGAAGCCGGAGTTTTTGTAATCCATTAACAAAAGCCTTAAACTAGGCACATTCACAATGCAATCCTTGGAGATCAGCGAGCAAGGTGGAGAAAAACAGAGACTTGGTTAAATCGAATATCAGTCAGGCTTTGCATCGAAACAAGACCACACGATCTTTGTAAAGCTCAAGAAAAAATGCCAAAATGTAATGATGCTTATAGCCCCTTTGGACCAATTTACCATCAAATCTACTTGATTGTGACTCTCTTTACCTCTAATTGGTTACATCAAAGAAAAAAAAATTAACAGTTGTTTACAGGTAAATCAGCTCATCCAAACAAACAAAAAATCATGTGCGCGAAAACCTGAGTCACCTGCACTCGGTTGCAAAAACCAAACAACAGACCCTTAGCAATTAGGATTCACAACGACGACCTATCACACAAAATGACGCGCACATTTCCTCAAGCCAATTCAATTTGATGCAAATCGCGATTCGTACAGTCTATTCCATTCCACGAACCAAATTCTCACAATCCGATCTGACTGAGCACCCAAACGCGACCTAAATTCCATCCATCCGTCCATCGACCGAGAAACCTTGCGACGATTTCTCAAACAGATCCAAAATCAGTAATTAAGAGATCATTCAAGAGCGGATCCGGAAACCGATTCGAATTTCCACACGGATCGGGAATTGAAAATGGCACGAAGAACAAATCCGACCGAAACCGATCACGAACAAGATGTTACGATCACAGAAAGGCAAAAATACATATGGATTTGGAAAAGGAGAGTCCGTACCTGAAGAACACGTAGATCTGCAGCGATGGAGCGGTGAAAAACCCTAGCTTTCTCGATTTCTCTCTTCCTGTAGAAGAAATTTTGAGAAGATGCTATAGAAGGCCAGATCGAGAAAGTGGGAAAGCGAGGAGCGACGCCTCAGTTCAGTGGTCCGTCAGAAAACTAAACCAAAAAGGGCCGAAATGAAAGCTTTTGAGGCCTTTTGAGGCGCGAAGACCGGCTGCGTACATCGCGGGAGCACGGAGGTTATGGTGCTCGTGCTGCATGTGGGGCCCTTTTGACCTTGCTGCTTGCTACACCTGTGGCCCACATGAGATTTGAGAATCAAACCCCATTTGTTGAACGGTAGGGAATCAAACCCCATTTGTTGTGGGCCTGGCAATGGGTCGACTTCTCCATAGGGTTTTTGGGGCTGAGCTATAAAGGTAGGGATGAAACAGGGCAGGTTCGGGTTGGTTCTCTTACACGTTTTCGTGTAATGGTTTATTAGCATAATTACCCTTGCTAAGCACCGGTATGGCCAACACTACAATTTAAATATTCATATTTTAAAAAATATCCATGAGTTTCAGAAAGAACGCAAAAAAAAAAAAAAAAAAAAGAAAAGAAGAAGATGTTTATGTAATCTAAGAGCTAATGAAATGAAAAGAAAAGAGAAGAATTGGAGAAAAAGGAAATGATAGATAAACCTTGGGAAGAAAGGTAGATGGTATTGCGGAGAAAAAGAAAAGTAGAACTTTGGTTGGGGGTGGGGGGGCGGTTTGGTAAGTAGTGTTTGCATGAGATAAGTGGGGAAAAAAACTGAAATAATTAAAAAAAAAAAAACTTACTTTTGAAATCATAACTGAAAGTCAAAATTAAAGCCAAAACCCTTAGCTTTAATATAGTATAATTGGAACTCTATTGTAGTGCCTATGTAATGATAATTATGACAGTTCACGATAAATATCATCCTCTCGAGTGGCATATCCTAAAAGTTCACTTCAATGTGCTCAATCTTACCGTGAGACCAATTATTATTGAAGTGAAATTTGAGAATATGTCATTGGAGAGGATGGAATTCATCTTTAATGGTTATAATTATTATAACATGGCCCATGCTTAGGGATGTAAACGGGTGGGTTTTGGTCCGAGTCCATGGTGAACCCGGAACCGGCTTCTTGGTTCCGAAAACAATATATAAGACGAGTTCGGGCCAGGACTCAGGTTTAGGTAGACAATGATATGGGAAAAAACCTACATTTTAAGAGAGATTCTCGAAAATTGAGATAATATATCAACTCCATGGATCCCAAACCAAGGTGGAACCGGAGCCATTTATGTCACGGGTCCAATAAGTAACCGGACCCGTTTACTTATCAGGCATAAATAAGGACCCAAACCCTATTTTTAACGGGTCGAAACCTCCAAATAATCGGAGAATTAGGAACCCATTTACATCCCTATCCATGCTAGAGTTCCATACATTTGTAATAAGGAAAGCATGTAAGAGACACAAGAGGAAATCCTGACTCGACCCACAAGATATACAAGCCTGACCCACATTAAGTTTGTTAGTTTAGTGTCACCTAGCATAACCCAAATGACTTATTTAAATCGGTTGTGCTATGTTTGCCCTGCATATTTAGACCCATTTAAAAATTTTGGTGGTTTAATATTTTGGTACTTAAAAATGTACATTTTTAATGGAATTAGCCAAGCTTCTGTTGCACATTTCTTGGCCTCCAAGTTAATTCAAATACAGCGTTAATATTAAAAATGAGTTGTACTTGTGCCAAAATTCTATATGTTGGGTAGGGTTAAACAAGTTGGCTTGCACTGGGTTATGTGGGTCAAGTCAAATTGGCCCACAACGCATGGGTACCTAAAGTTACTTGATCTGTTTGAAAAACGGGTCGGATATATGAGCTAGACCTCAACCTATAGATATCCCTTGTTAACCCAATCCCTTTTGACTTGACCCAGTAGGGCACCAAACCAGCGAGGTTAACAAATCTAACTTGCAAATAGTAAATTCATCGATTCATCTCCATTAGCACATAATCGACTTCCCAGCCCAAACCTGACCCGGTAATTCAGGGTTAAAGAAAGTTCTGGGAGTCAAACAGGCCTGTAATGGACAAGATTTGGCTATCCTGACCCAGCTCATAACACCCCTATCAATTCTACTAGCCCATAATTCATAGGGCATGTTTGCTTGCATTGAATACATTGAATTGAATACCAATGAATTCATGGACAAATGAGCTCCGCATGAGGATTACTAAAAAGGGGAAGAGAGAAGGATATTAGGTAGCAATTTAGCAAGGCCCCTGACTTTCCTAGGATTTGGATTACAACAGTGATGGTTAAATTTTCATTTTCCATCCCCCCCTAATTCAATTTCCTTTAAAGGGAGGTTATTCGATGGTCGTTTTTTAATATTCATTTCTCTTTCTTCATTTTTTTTAACCACTTATAGAAATACAATCCTATGAATTCAGTTAAATGAAAAAAAAAAAAAAAGTAGGTTCATAGTTAACCCTTTGCTTATTCAGGCTTGAGTTAGCGTTGCGATTCCCAACCCTATATAATTAATGGGTTCAATTGTATTCAATTCATACTATGCTACTTGACCCATTTATAACTGGCAACTTCTGCGTTCAAACCCTTCAACTAATTTAGCAAGTTAACCAGCTGAATTACATATAGGTACGAAAATCAGAATTCAAAATAGACATGGACTGAAAGCGGGCTGGAACAGTTAAAAGTAAAGACCAAAACTGGCCAATGTATACATATTATATAGCTACCAAGATGACAAGAATGTATAGTTTTCTCAGCCATAAATGATGAATGTGTAAGAAAAAAGTAACAGATCTACAATTATCCAAATGCTTGTGACGAAGAGCCTAAAAAAGGAAAGCAACCGAGTACCTTCCATACCATCAATCAGAATAGTTGATTATATTGTGCAGTAACTTAAAGTAGATGGTTTTATACACTTCTAATAATAAAACGAAAACCAAATGACATTACAAGTTATATGCCTTGGAAATATATAAAGGAAGATGATCCTATGAGAGATATCTCTCACCTTATATGAGAGATAGGAGTAGAGCCTTCCTATTTAAATTGTTGGTATTTGATATGGATGTAAGGGCCCCACCCAATCTCTCATATAAGGTGAGACCACCCAATCCCTCATATAAGGTGAGAGATATCTCATGCGAGCATCTCCCCTATCTAAATAGCTGTGAGCATCTTGTTAGAAAACAATGGGTTTTTAAACCCTCTCTGGAATCAATCCAATAACACTAAAAACAACAAATATAAACCCCGGTAGAGTTGATAAATGGTATTTGATTGTGCCATCTTGAAACTCTGATCCAACAAAAGGCATGTCTTCAATGGGGAATCACAACTCTCTTGTGCTTTTCTTTTTATTCTCCGGTAAGTGATGGTTGCAGAGATACAATCGTAGCCAAGAGAGTTACCCGGATTGCCTTTTATAGGTTATAAATCTCTCATTCAATCAATAAGAGAATAAATACCTTTTAACCCTCAAATTAACATAGATGACAGTTACAAAAGGAAAACTTAAATCAATTTAAAGAAATTCAAAAGGAGGGATAACCGATCCTTTATGATGGTCATATGGGCCATAACATTCAGTCCAATATTCTCCCACTTGGTCCATATGACCACAAAGAAAATTTTTAAAATAAAGTTGAAAAACTAAGTTTTAAAATGACTTTGATTGGTGATCACCATTTTAAAATAATAATTGCCATCTAACCTTTATGTTAATCTTTAATTTGTAATTAAGTTAGTTTGTCAATGAGGACTATGGTGGTTACATGCCTTGAACGACGTGCTTCCTTCCATAATTACTTCACTAACATTCTAACTTAACACAATCCTTTATAAGGGTAAAATAGGATATTTTATATGGCGATCCTATTTGACGGGTACAATAATGCCATTTTTCTTTCATTTTCTCACTTTATATACTTCAATCACATGTGACAATAATTTCAATAAAGTAAGAAAATATGAAATCTTATTTCAATGATAAATATAATAGTTTCTTTACATATATTTAACAAGGCAATTTGATCAGGCCCAAATTTCTAACATGCTCTTTATAGTCCTTTGGCGCCAATGCCTTTGTCAAAGGATCTGCTATCATGAGGCTTGTCGGGATCCCAACGATCGACACTAACCGATCTCGTACCTTTTCCTTTAGTACAAGGTATTTGACTTCCAGAAAATTTTATTTACTAAAAACCTTGTCATTCTGAGCAAATCTTCTTGCAACATCATTATCACCATAAATCTTCAACGGCTCAGAAATGGTGTCCATAACACGTAGTCCTGAGATAAAATCATACATCCATAAAGCGTAACCTGTGGCTTAAAAGCATGTTAGGTATTCAGCATCAAACGTGGATGGAGTCACTAAAGTTTCTTTTGCGCTTCTCCATGAAACTGCCCCGCCAACTAACAAGAAGATGTGCATACATTAAATATCCGATTGCAGCTGCATAAGGACAAGTTTCCATCTGTTGCCTTTCAATTTCATTTCTTGGACATCTTTCTTTACTAAACCCGTCACCTTTTGACATAGGTGCATTTTGTGCCTTACACCCTTCCATACGAAATCTCTTAAGTACATTTTTAATATAGGCTTCTTGTGATAACCCAAGTAATCCTCAAGATCTATCTTAATAAATCTCAATTCCTATTACGAAGGTCGCTTTACCCATATCTTTCATATCAAATTGTTCTTAAGATATTCCTTAGTTGCGTAAATCATTCCAAGATCATTACTAGCCAATAAAATATCATCGACATATAGGACTAAAATCATAAATCGGCTCCCACTAACCTTAAGATATATACAATGATCAACGGTGTTTTCAGTAAAACCAAAAGATGTAATAATGCGATTGAACTTTAAATACCATTGTCTGGAAGCCTGTTTAAGACCATATATTGATTTCTTTAATTTACAAACTTGTTCATTTTCATTCTCTTTCACAAAACCTTCAGGTTGTTCCATATAAACTTTTTCTTTTAGATCTCCATTTAAGAACGCTGTTTTGACTCCCATTTGATGTAGCTCTAAACTGAAATAAGCTACAATTGCCATAACAATCCTAAATGAGTCCTTTTTAGACACCGGAGAGTAGGTTTCATGATATTCTATGCCTTTTCTCTGAGTGAAACCTTTGGCCACGAGTCGGGCCTTGAACCGTTCAACTTCCTCTTTGGAGTCCATTTTGGTCTTAAATACCAATTTACAGCCAACGGCCTTAAAACCCTTGGGTAGTTCAACGATATCCCAAACTTCATTTGTGGCAATTGATTCTAACTAATCATTCATGGCATCTAACCATTTATCGGAATTCTCATTTTCAATGGCTTCCTTAAACATCTTGTATCTTCTTTAATGCCAATATCAGATTCTTCCAAATACACCACAGTCATCCGGAATAGCAGGTTTTCTCATTTGAGTTGACCTTCTTAACACTTCCGAATTGGGCTCAATGATATTTTGTTGTGTACTTGGAAGTGGATCATTATATTGATCAGGGAGTGTATCATTGATATGTTGCTCATTGTCAGGTTGATTTTGAATGTTTTGTGGTTGTTGTTCCTCATGATAGTCATTTATCACGATATCAAGTTGAACAACAACTCTAGGTTGTTCAATAGGCAACTCAAGTTGCTCCCTGACTTCTTTGTAACTCAAATTTCTATTCTGTTCACTCCCACTATTCTTAAGATTCTCTAGAAATTTGGCATTTCTAGATTCAACAATCCTAGTTGTATGGGTTGGACAATAAAACCTATACCCTTTAGACCTTTCTGGATAACCAATGAAATATCCACTAATTGTTTTAGGGTCTAATTTTCTTTCTTGTGGGTTAAAAATTCTCACTTCAGATGGACAACCCTAGACTCAAAAATGATTTAAGTTGGGCCTCCTACCGATCCATAACTCGAAAGGAGTTTTGGAAACTGCTTTCGTAGGAACACGATTTAATACATACATTGCCATCTTTAGTGCCTCTTCCCACATTGAATGGGGTAAGTTGGTGTTACTAACCATACTCCTTATCATATCCATTAATGTTCTATTCCTTCTTTTGGCTACACCATTTTGTTGAGGTGTGCCCGGCATTGTATATTGTGCTACAATACCTTCCATTTCTAGAAATCTAGCAAACGGGCCGGGGTTACGACCCAATTCATTGTATCTACCATAATACTCACCACTTCTATTAGATCTCACCACTTTAATTTTCATGTTTAATTGCTTTTCTACTTCTGCTTTGAATATTTTGAAAACTTTTAGAGTATCAGATTTTTTTTTAATCAAATAGACATAACCATATCGTAAAAAATCATCTATAAAAGTGATAAATTATTCCTCTCCCGTAAAGCATGGAACATGAATTTTACCACATATATCTGTATGAATAATTTCTAAGGGTGTAGAACTCCTTGTGGCACTTTTCTTGTTTGTACTGGTTTGTTTTCCCTTTATTTAATCAATACAAACACCATAATCGGTGAAATCAAGATTAGGCAATAAACCATCAGTCACCAATCTTTTTATTCTCTGTTCAGAGATATGCCCTGCTCTTTTGTGCCATAGCATTGATGAGTTCTCATTTAGTGGCCCTCTTTTTATGCCTATGTACAATCCACAATTAATGTGAGGTGTGTGTAAAGTTTGTCAATATATAGAATCTAACTTTAATCTATACGAACCATCACACATAAAACCATTCCCAATCAAAATGTTATTGCAAAAAATATGCATAATGCCATGTCCAAAGTTGAAATTAAATCCATTACAATCAAGTCTGGAAACTGAAATCAAATTTTTAGAAATATCAGGAACCAAGAAAGTGTTATCTAAATCTAGGACATGACCAGTGTCAAGCACCAACCTATAAGTGCCTATAGCTTCGACTCTTGATTCCTTTTTATTTCCCATAGTAATGGTTTTCTCGCTATCATTTGGAGTCTGCCTTGAAGGGGATCCCTGCATACAACCAGATACATGAATGGTTGCTCTAGAGTCGACCCACCAAGAATTTGATGGGATATTCGCTAAGTTGGTTTCTGAACATACAAAAGATAGATTTTTACCTCTCTTTTCAAACCAGCTTTTACGCTTTAGGCAATCATTCTTAAAATGTCCGTTCTTTCCACAGAAAAAACATTTCTTCTTTATCCCTTTCCCTTTCCTTTTGGGCTTTGCTTCCTGAACATTGACTTTCTTTTTGCCTTTTCCTTTTCCCTTTGACTTATTTTGAGAGACAAAACTAATACTTAATTGTCCTTCAGCCTTAAGCCTCCTTTCTTCTTGATTAGCCTTTGCGATCAGTTCATTCAATGACCATGAAGTTGAGCTTTGGTTGTAGGCTACTTTAAATTGACTAAACTCGGGAGGAAGAGAATTGAAAATGAATTGCACCAAATATTTTTCAGACATTGTCATATCAACTTCTTTCAATTTAGAAGCAATATTTGTCATTGTTAATATGTGTTCTCTTACTCCCAACGTTCCATATATTTTATGCTTGCAAGACGGCTAAATAAGGGTGCACCTAGAGCTTTATCGGTTATTTGAAACTGGCCTTTTATAGCTTCTAGTAGATTCTTTGCATGTTCCTTTGCTTCGATGGAACCTCTAATGGTCCTCAAAATAGAGTTTGTAATAATTTTTATCACAACCTTATTAGCATTAATCCATTGATTATAGTTAGCCCTTTTATCAACTGAGCTCGTATCCAAGGGTATTGCTGGCTTAGGCTCATCCAAAGCCATATCAAGGTCCAAATAAGTAATAACCAACAATAACATGTCCAGCTATTCAATAAAGTTTGATCCATCTAACATGGGTATATTCCTTAAAGTCGAAAGTAATGTCATGGAATTTGTAACTAAAGAAAAAAAAAAAACAATTAACAAGAAGTTATGTGATGCCTTGAATTTATCTACACAATATACTAAAATTTAAAAATGATATTTACATCATTGTAAAGCCACCTTTGGGTTCGAAAAACAATATGTAAATATATAACTTTTTCTTTGATTAATATGACCATGCTTATAATATGTGATGTGATTGTATTGAATATATTCCTTTGGGTAAAAATCAAATACAAGCAAAAACACATTTATAAACCATGTCATATTCCAATTTCAAATTATGGACAATCGTACCTTTGGGCTTAATTGAACCATTTCCTTTATGAAATTGCAATTTTAAGTGTTGTATTTCAAATTATGGACAATCGTACCTTTGGGCTTAATTGAACCATTTCCTTTATGAAATTGCAATTTTAAGTGTTGTCATATACAAACAATAGAGTTTTACATTCTTAACTCAAATTAGAGAATCAAACAATTATCTATAATTGGGTCGCTTTGGCGGCTACCAAGTTAAGAAATTGTTGAATTCTTTAAATTGATAACAACACTTAAGTGATAAAGTTAGTTCATTCAGTCATCAAGTGTAATGAACCAATCAATAAAAAATATTGGTCCATATGCACCGTTATATAATTTCCGAATAACTTTATTATATCACATTTTAGTTGATTATGCATCATTTTATAGATCAATGGTCAAAGTTATCAATAATTGATCATTGGTCAACCCCTAATATCTTTAATTGATTCACCATAAGCATACATCCATCCAATCCAAGAAATAAATAACTCTAAATATTAAACCATAGTGAGCATATTTAAATATTAGCAACAAAATAGAACTTTGATTTTGCTAAATAAGTAATATTAGCAGCGGAAGGAGCAAAAAATGAGTTAAACATAATGTTAAAATAAAATATGCTCTAATTTAGAATTATTAATCACTCCATCAGATCTGTCCAAGTGATAAATCTCAATGCTGTCAACACACAGAAGAAAATGGATCGTTGATCTGTGTTCAAATGTGTCTTTTATGATCAAAATAAGATCTGGACCGTTCATTATTGACCAATCTATTCAACTCTAAAATTGATCAATGAATTCAGAATGTTATTTATGGCCGACAAAATCACTTTAACGATTCTGATTGGATTGAATAAACAATATATGAGAATAATTAGAATAAAACTTTAGTGATCAATATAATTTGATCTTGACCAATCAATGCCCAATAAATATTATCAGAACTCAATTAGACCCTATTAAGGTATGATAGAATGATTTGATGGTTAAAAATATTATCAAAATAATCAGAACCATCGATCATACTATAATTTACAATTTCATAGTTCAGGGTCTACTTCTAAACTTTGATTTGGGTCACTTTTTAAGCTTATTTTGGTCAATTGAACATACAGATATGCACCATCTAATAAGTGAGTTCAACTGAAAAATTTCTCCAAAACTGAAATGGGCTTAGTGGGTCCTTAACGGGTCAGTCCCAACCCATGATTGGCCCAGAAACTGGCCTAGACCAGAACCTGATCCAGCCCAGAATTCTTATGAATGGCAGACCAGGTCAGGTTGGGCCGAACCAGACCCTGTATCATCCAGCTTGGGTAGCCAGGCTGGGCTTGTCAGGTCGTATTGACCCGACCAGCCCGGCGCGGCCCAGCTTCCCAGAAACATAGAACCATTCAGTTTCGAAAAAGTTCTGTGCACGTACTGTGCGCTGAACTTATTTTTATTTTTCTTATTAGAGGGTATATATTTGTACATTCAATTAACCAAAATTAGCTTAAGAAGTGACCCAAATCAAAGTTTAGAAGTAGACCACGAACCATGAAATTGTAAATTATAGTATGATCGATGGTTCTGATTATTTTGATAATATTTTTTATTTTTTTGGTCTTTAAATGAAATAATCAATATGAAACAATACAAATAAATAAAAGGAAATTTTATCATCTCTGTAACTTTTCTTTCTAACACCCATCATGTTATCATTATCAAGCTACTGGCATGCGCAAAACGAACATGAGGTTAAAACCTCTGATGTAATTCTTAAAAAAAATAAATAAATTTAAATGACAGAAAATAAATCTTTTCTTTCCATCTCTTTCAGATTGGGTTGGACATTGTAATCCTCATTTCTGAGGCTATTATTATCCAATATATTAAATACCCTTTATCAAATACCAAAAAACTTCTTTCCTCTGGATATTTGAGTTTTTTTACTTCGAAAGAATCCAGAAAGCCCCAATAAAATGATAATAGATCATTGGATTGAAACCAGAATGCTCTGATACCAAATGTTAGAAAACTATGGGTTTTTAAACCCTCTCTGGAATCAATCCAATAACACTATAAACAACAAATCTAAACCAGTAGAGGAGATAAATTGTACCTGAATGTGCCATCTTGAAACTCTAATCCAACAAACGGTTGGTCTTCAATGGGGAATCACAACTCTCTTGTGCTTTTCCTTTTCTTCTCTGGTAAGTAATGGTTGCAGAAATACAATCGTAGCCAAGAGAGTTATCTGGGTTGCCTTTTATAGGCCCTAAATCTCTCATCCCATCAAGAAAAGAATAAATACCTTTTAACCCTCAAATTAATATAGATGCAGTTACAAAAGGAAACTTTAAATCAATTTAAAGAAATTCAAAAGGAGGGATAACCGATCCTTTATAATGGTCATATTGGCCATAACATTCGGTCCAACACATCTCTCACAGTACACTTAAAAAAAAGAAGAAGAAGAAATAGATAACAGGTAAAGAAAAAGTCTTTCAAGAATCTCTTTTTTTTTTTCCAAAAAAAAGGTATGAAAAAAAAAATACTTTCTACCTTCAGCTGTACCGGTGGAGAAAGAGAATAGCACAAGTCATGACAATATAGAAGAGCAAAAGAAAATTATTGCCACTGCTGTTACGATCGATGGCTTCAGACAGCTACTGGTTTCCTCTCTTCACATTCAGTGTAGCTTCAACTGCCTGAAAAGTAACAAAGAAAATTGAAGCCAAAAGCACGTCAGTAATAGAGAAAATGCTAGTCTCATGAAAAATTGGCTTTACACCTCAGATTTGGGCAGTCGGCCTGTATTAGAAGGTATGTCCAAATAACGCTCGAACATAGTGATATCCTTTATTAGATTGAAATGGAGCATGCCAATCTGAAGATGGTATTGGATTGAATGGATTTATAAATTCCCTTGTCTTGTTTGATAAATAGTGTTGGATTGAATGGATTTATAAATTCCCTTGTCTTGTTTGTGAGTTTAGACTATAGAGGGAGGTTTTTCCTTGTCCCGCTCCCACCAGTTAAAAAGGTTTAACTCCTCATATTAAGTTGTTTGTATGCACGTAAGTGAAGCAAACCTAAAAGATAGAGAATGTGCAGGACTTCTCTTTCACACAGAACCAGAGACAAACTGGGCTTGGTTGGTCAGGCAATGTGTGTAGGTGCAACCTCACACGAGCCGTGCATGGCCGTTGGTTTTGCACCAAAGCTTATTTGCATTTTTGTTTCCTTCCTTTGCATCCCTGGCCCATCTCAATATTAGAAAATGAATCCCGATTCTCAATGTACCAGCAGAACACAACATACCCTTCTGAGGCAACTACTGAATAACTGAAAAAAAAATGTGACAGTAAATCATGATACAAAGTATACAACTGACCTGTTCATATAAATGTTCAATCTGTTGGGCTTGTTGGAGAACATGTGTTGACATAAGATGATTCAATGTCTCCTAGCAGATGATTCTTAAAATGCCGATATATCTCATACTCTTTATCTTAGCCAAAAGGCCGAGAAAGGTATCGATATATCTCATACGAAAGAGAAATAGCCTATGGCCCAATGGCACACGTTAAATGGAGGACCAATCAGAAAAATATTATCATGTGATGGTTAAGATATTTTGAGTAACCATAGGTGGCCTCACACACTATGATAGATATGATGTGAATTGTGGACACGCTATGGATTGGGTAGGAACACGGGTTTTAAGAGACCATAAGAGGAGTAAAACACACCTCTTAAATCAGACTTATGTTCAATTGATATTGGGTTGAAAATTTAGGTCCAATCCTTGGTAATAATGCCATAATTCACCATCATCTATGGCTTTAGGAGAAAATAGTATGGAAACTAGCATGAACTTAGTTATTACTTGGTTACTTTACTTTATTTATATCATATCCATTGTATTTTCTTCATTTCCATAATTTTTTTAAGAAAGAAGAGCACACAAAAATATTCTTAAGTAAGTTGACAAAAGGTTTACTTGAGAAAAAGAAAGAGAGAATTATTTATACAACGAGTATAGTATACATTTTTTTAAATGGTGATTGTAGAAATATAATAACATAACTAATAGAAATAAAATATGGGTTTTATAAAAATAAAAAAATACATTATCAAAATAAAAAGATACACTCCATGGAATTAAGTATTGAGTATAAGTTTTAGTCGTCAGAAAAGGATAAACAAATTACATGGGTCATGCAGGTTGAACGAGCTGGACCTAACCTGACCCGTTTAAATACGGTTTATGAAGGCTTGGCCTGCGACCGACCCGTATATGATGCGGGTCATATATGGGTCGGGTTGGTTTTTGCCAACTCTAGCTTCAACAATCTCACATACAACTGGGCATGTCAAATGGCCTGGCACGGCCTGCCCAGATCACGAGCTACAGGCTGGGCTGGGCCTGGAGCGGGCTGGGCCGTGTTATGCCTCCGTGCAGGGCGTGCTAGGCGTGCCTCTTTAAAAAAATTTCGAATTAATTTTTTTGCATTTTCGGTATTAAAATAAAAAATTAGAATACAAGCACGGAGAATCACAAAGATATTTATGTGGTTCGGTCAAACTCGACCTATACCACTGAGAAGAGAACCATTTGGATCATAACTTCTTGAAGGTTTGTAAATAGGATTACCTTCAAAACCTTATAATCTTTTAAGAGAATAAAAATAAAAAAAGAATAAAAAATATATTTTCTAACCTTAAAGTATTTTTTTATAAACCATAGTTTTTGTCTCTAAGAAAAATCTAGGAGGGGCTCTTTTTTAAAGTGTATTTTTAGCTAAAGTGGATTAAGGTAGACAATGCAAAATTTTCAAGTATTTTAGATGAAATAACTTTATAAATTTCCAAAATGATGTAAAATGGTGGGTTCTCTACTTTAATTTTGAAAGGCATACCTAATTACCGCAATTCCAAGTGGGCCCCAATAACCTCATGAAATAATATTTTTTTACCAAATACACTGATTATATAATAGAAAAAAAATACTAGAGCTTTTATTTTTGGGCCGTAATCTAAGTAGCCCTTATTGTTTTTTAGGCCTTTATTTTTAGGCCATATTAACTAGAGTTTCCAAAGTTGCTGAAATCCAGACACTCAACTGTTTTTCTTTTGTATATTCAAGTAAACTGAGATTAGCAAAAAGTCTTTGGACCATGAACCATGGTTTTTCAGGCTTCCTGATTTGACCAAGGATTCAAATTTGCTACAACCCTAAAAGTGCAAGGAATCCTGATTTGACCATGAACCATGGATTTGACCAAGGATTCAGATTTTCAGGCTTTAAGATTTGACCAGTCTTCCTGATCTCTCTCTCTCTCTCTCTCTCTCTCTCTCTCTCTCTCTCTCCCCTGTTGGCTGTGCCTGCTGTACCTAAAGGGCCGACTGTTATGGATGGGTCGGCCTGTAGCGTGCCGTGCTGAAAAGGGCCGTGCAAGTTCCCACAACCCAGCACGGCCCATGGCATAGGCTGGGCCGTTTGACATCCCTACATACAACAATGTAAACCTATAAAAAAATGTGCAAGACCTCATATTGTTGAATCACATTTTTTAGGAGAGGATAATCATAAGCTTTTCATATGTCGACTTCTCATCACAAATGAGAAGAAAGAAAAAGAATGGAGACATCATGCAAAATTCCAAACAAGAGCAGGATGCGAAGGCAAGTTAGCTGACCTGGTTATTGGCGGTGGCAGTGGGATAAACTTTGTTGCGTAAGAAGTGACCGACAAGCTTCACTAGCCAACCGAGAAGCTCTTAAAGCCCTATAGAGTTACATGGGCCAATGATGTAATTATTCTAGTAACTCATCAATGTCTGGTATCTCTCAAGATTGATAATCATGAAGACAAAAATTGGTGTGATGTGATGCATATGAATGTCGCTCGTATTCTTCTTGGAAGATCATGACCTTTGATCTGACGGTGCATACTAAAAAAGAGAAGAGCATATATTCTTTTCTTTGGAAAGGACAACGGATGGAGTTCATTCGATTGCCATCGACAACACCTTCTCCATCTACATCCTCACCTCCGATCAAAGACTCAAAGCGTGAGAAGAAGGAAGAAATAGAAGTTACGTTTGTGTCACAAGAGCCACAAACCATGATGAAAGACATCAAGGATGACATTGAAAAAGCAAGATCAAGAAACTGATGATGTTATGAGTTAGATGGAATAGCATGCAAAAATTCTATTGTGGAGCGTATTTTAAAAGAGGTAGAAAATCAAGGGACTCAAATTATTCGTATGGACAGTGCTGATCAGAAGAGGCAAAAGGCAAATGAAGAAGAACTAAGGTTCAGTTTGGCATCTCTTATTCTTGCCTCTTATTGGCTTAAAACTGCTTCAAACTGCTTTTAGAGTGTTTGGTTCAGTTTTTTCCATGTCTTTCTCAATTGGAGAATAGACATAAAGTGTCTTTTCCAAAAAGCAACTAAAATGGCAACATTTGAAGTAGACATCTCAGGCTGAAGCGGATAGACAACTTGGCTACAGTGCATTTCACGTTGTCACATGATAGTCCGGTTTTTTCTCTCTTTTTTTTTTAAAAAATTTTTGGGCCCCTTAAGCTCCATCCGAACCGTTGGATAGATTTATAAGATCAAACACGGTATGGGTCAAATTTTCAACCGTTGGATGTTCATATATTTTGAGATATTTGTAATAAATCCTAGAAGCTTGGATCATCATTTCTAACTTTTGTGGGGCCCACACTCAAGATTTGAACCGTTCATCCTATTTGGAAGGATAAACACGGCTACTACCCCAAATTTTGTTGACTAATTCGTTTTAGATCACAAGAAATTAGCAAAAAACTATAGACCGTTGATTATTATATGCTTACTTGAGAAAGTTTTGGACACTATTCACACAGTCCAATTTTTTTTGTTTTTCTTCAATTGTGGGACCCTAGTCTACAATCTGAACCGTAAAAGCTCTTAAGAAGACTAAAAATAGCTATCACACAAATTTTCAACCGTTGATCCTTCACCAATCACTAGATATTTGCAGACAAATGTGAACTACTTGATGTTAGTTTCTAAATATTTTGGGCCCCTATATCAAGATCCACACCGTTGATCCTCTTTGAAAGGCTAAACACAACCATGAGGTTGAATCTTAGCTTTTGATTCTTTGTAGATATCGAGATATTTACAAAAAACCTATCAACCATTGATTTTAAAAAGTCTGTTTTAATAAGATTTTTTGTCTTACCAAACAAACTTTTTATATAGCATCTATTTCAATTTGGGCCATTTGAAATAGATCTATTTCATGCAGATCAGTTTCATATAGATAAGATTTGCCAAACAAGGCCTAATCGTTGAAGTCCCTTATTTTGATTTCATGTTTGGGGATCAATGACGGGTATTCAAATATCGTGATCTGTTGGTACACATGCTTCTAATGGTCCAATCGCATATCTGCACTAAATGCAAACAACGGGAGAAGTGGTGCCTCCAATCTAACTTCTTAATGCGGGAAGAAAATCAAGGGACTCAAATTATTCGTATGGATAGTGCTGATCAGAAGAGGCAAAAGGCAAATGAAGAAGAACTAATCGTTGAAGTCCCTTATTTTGATTTCATGTTTGGGGATCAATGACGGGTATTCAAATATCGTGATCTGTTGGTACATATGCTTCTAATGGTCCAATCGCATATCGGCACTAAATGCAAACAACAGGAGAAGCGGTGCCTCCAATCTACTTCTTAATGCGGGAAGATATCAAGTCAAGTTCCTACACTACACGAAGAGTTTGCAGATCAATAACTTCGAGAAATCCATTGGGCCAAGCCCATTGACCTGACTGGACATCCAGTTAATTAGAGAGTTTAAGTTAGTTAAGAGTCTTATTTGAGAGTTTTGCTTTATTTAGAAATATTTACATTAGGAGTTTTATTTTATTTGGAATGCTAAGCAAGTTAATGATTTAATTTTCTTTATTGTTTAGGAAAGCAGAGTCCTATTAGAAAAGGGGATGTCCAAACCTTTCTATAAATATGTAATCCCTCCATTAAGAGAGTAGTCCATTATTATTCAATAGAATTTGGTATCTTTGGTTTGCCTATGGCTGTGGATGTTTCACACTCGTATGTGTTGAGTTTGGAGAGGAATTCGGTCAATTCTCATCTACGGAGTTGGTCCTCACTAGAATCCATTTAGGATTCGGCAAGTAATTCTTACATTAAGTTTGTCTACACCCGTTCCATCACTACTTGCGGATCCAAGGCCATGTCAGCGTGGAGCCATAGACCAAAACAAAATCACAACCGAAAGAAGTCCAGACACTAAGTAGCATGAAAGTCACATTTAACAGATGTTCTTAACTGCCCGACCAGTGGCCATCAAATGGACATACGAGATAAGCGGAATCCGATCCAATTCACCATGCAACACAAAATAGAGGAACAAATGATTACCATGAATAATATAGGGAAATTTATTCTCCCAACCAGTTAAAAAGAGCAAAGATAAATATAAAGAAGTGGAATTTATTTGATTTGATTTAGCTCAGGATAGATAGAAATTAGAAAAAACAAAGTTTGTAATAGTTGACAACAATATAGGTCTTAGACGGCCTTATTGGCTATAATGGCAATGTGGACTGTATGCAGTTGGTTCCAGCGATCATGGATGAGAGGATACGGTCACATTTTCTACAGTTTGAATATCCTTCTAGAATTCCACATGGCGTCGTCTTTAGCACAACATGCCATATATAACTGGCAACTGCTGCGTCCAAATTCTACTGATTCTCCAACCATGCTTTCTCAAAAGGTGGAATTTTACAATGGACTCATCTGTTGAAAATCTGATCCCATCTAAATAAACATGCTAAACATGTATTAAACTTTCTCAAATTTTACTTAAATAGTGGTTATTCCCAGCACATGGTTTAACATATGATTAATAAAAATATGAAAAAAAGGTATAAGATCGATTGCATTTATCACATATATTGATTATATATTCAATCTTATGGTGGAACTAACTTATATTGAAGTAGAATTTGAGGAGACTCCATACACAAATAGGATATTCATATTTTACTGAATCGGATTTTCAATAGGTGGACCTCACTGTAGGATTTTACTCCTTCCCCTCGAGCATGAATGAGCCGGACTTGTAACTGCTGCTTTGACACGATTGTTTGTTAGCCATGTGACCATTAGATATGGTGGGCCAGGGTGTATCAAAATTAGGGCTACATGGGTCCCACATTGGTGGGCCCTCCTATCTAATGCAACAAGCGATGCCCCCAATGCAAACAAGAGGGAATCACGGGTGCTTATAAGTCCTTTCACGGGTCCTTGGCAGACTTTCTTTACACTAAAATTTCCAATTTCATACGCATGCAAAAGCATTCAATGCTTTGAATTTGCACAAGTATGACCCATGACTTGGCCCCACCATTGAAAGAACAACAAGAATGGGAGAGATCACAACATACAGTTACCCAACATTTTGGTTGTCTCATGTGAACTCTGGAACATTGCTGAAAATTTTAATTTTTGATTTTGTAATTTTATTGTTAAACTGTGATAACTTGTACATTTTGTATGCAAAATGCTAAAATCTTTATTTATCAGCTGATAAATTGATTCTCAATCACAGTTTGTTTGAGGCTTTATTCTTTCTTTTTTCTTCAAAAGATAAAGGCATTAAAAAGAAAGTTATGATTCTTCACCTAAATTTATTTTCTAGTGTTTCAATGGTGAATAAAATCAAAGAATATGAAGAGAATATTTCAAGACAATTTAGATTTCCGTCTAAATCTACTTAAAACCTGTAAATGATCAAAATCTATGCAATTTGAGATTTTATTTTGGATAAAAATAGTAAAATACACACATCGTTAGAACTCAGTTTGGGCGAGTTCCAAACCATGGTTACAAAACACAGTTGCTTACTTTCCAGGCTGAAAGTACTACTAAGTATAAGCATTGTATTGGCCCGTTTACTTTTGTCCATTTTATCTTCTCTTTAAAAAAAAAACAAATTTTTTAATGAAAGGGTAAAAGAACTTAGTTTTAAGGGGATTTTACTGGAAAAATCCCATTAAACTCACTGTAGAGCAAAAATGCCTTATAAGATATGAAATGAATGTAGTAGTCCCAGGGGCACTTTTCTTTTTTTTTTCTTTTTTTTTTTTGTTTCGCCGAGTGGCGATATCCTTGCTCACCTGCATATACAAGCGGGGATATCCCCACTCACTCGTTTATTCTTCTTCTTCCTCTTCCTCCTCCTCCTTCCTCCAACTCCTTCCACCTCTACCAACTAATTAATTACCCCTTATATCCGACTTTGATAACAAATCTCTCGCTGGATCTGAGGTGTTTCAAACCCTCTTCGATGGTGGAAGACGCAACCACTGTTGATGATGCAACATTGGTTGCTTTCTCCTTGATCTTTGGCGGAGATTCTTCACCAGTGATTGCGCTCAAGAGACCTCTGGCTCCCTGCCTCTAGCCCCCAACTCAAATGATGAAGATCGCCTGAACTTACCAATTCATCGCCAATCAAGTTTCCCCGTCGGAGAACCCCATTTGGTCCATGAATTCACAGCAAATCCCATGGCAGCTGTCACGCCCCCAAAACTGAAACCAAGGTTATGTGTGAGATTAGGGCCAATTTAAAATTCTTCTAATACGTAAGTCAAATGTAACTTGGCCCCAATCGGGTCCCATCTGGATCAAAGACCACCGTGAGGTACGAATATTTCCTTGAATAGAATAACAAAAAGCGGAAGCTTTAGAATTGCAAATGGTATCTTAAAATTGTATAGTTAAGAGCAAATACTGACATACTAATTAAAGTTCAAGTTGAAGAATAGTTAACAAAATATTAGTTACAAAACGAAGGCCACACTAAAACTGGGCCTAATCAAAAGATAGACAAAGAAACCAAAAGATGAATCTAGTCGAGTAAGCATGAAGACTCTTGAGTATGGGGTCGATACGCCTACACAACGCCGTCCGTACAGTAGTATAGGAGGTCATCAGATTGATCCATCTGAATCTCATCCGTCGTCTCCTCCTTGGGATAGAATGGCTCGGTACTTATGCACCAAAATTAGTATCATTAGACACAACGGTCGGCAAACAATATATATATATAAAGCATAGATATGCAAAACGAATTAGAGTATACGATAAACACGATCATAGGAAATGCATAGCATTCGAATCATAAACAAACTAACATAAACATCTATCAAAGTAGGCGGTCCACATACACTAATTCCCACGGGATAGTTACACATGTCCCTCCTGACTCAACATAAGAGCTGTGGTGGAGAAAACAATACACTCAGGATAAAAACCCAGCAAGTAATCAATCAATATGGGTACCAATCAAAACAATCTTCAATCTTTCTTTTCAATAGTATATTCGATGGTGTACACCCATAAAAAATATAAAAAGTCATACTGCGCAGACGTTCAATCCAAAGTCCTCACACAGATGGTGCCCCAAATGTGTTGGGCGTTAACAGTTGAGTGGTGCCTGACACAAGGGTCCTAAACACACAATAGTGAGGGGCTAGACTTTCTTGCATGAACAAGATTCATCAACAATAGAGAAGCTACCTTTCCATCATCAAATCAAAACCAAAACCAAAACCATCAAACTTTTTCAAGACAATAACAATACCGGTAGTTCTCAACAATCTTTACAATCAAAGCCATCTAGCCTCAACACTTCAATCAAACTTCGAAAAAAATGGAACATCAAAAGGGATCCTAAGTTCATCATCTAAGTTCTCAATGTGATCCCAATACAAAGCAAAGTAAACGGAGCCAAAGAACATGTACATTACATGTAGATAGTACTAGACGATACGATTCAGAATCAGAAGCAATGAACAATTCAAACCTAAGTCAAATGTTAAACCCGAAGCATCGTACAACCTACTCAGTCAACGAAAGGAATTTGGGTTCACGATACCCGAACAGAGCCTCTTCGTGCATAGATATAAGAGAGGGTATCCCATTGTCCCATACCGTTCAAAATTGAATAAGATTGGTACCTGATGCAACTGGAGTAACTGTAAAGAACGTTGGCTCAAAACACCTTCATATATAGTCAAATGAGCCAACAAGGGTAGCCAAATTTCCACCTAAAGTCATCTAAAACAGGGTAAACAGAACCCTTTTAAAGGGTTCCTCACAGTTGGCCCGGTCTACTAAGCCCTTGGTTGGTCGACCGACAGTTGTAAATGGAAAATGGAAACGATGTTTTGGTCAGGTTCTAGAGAACCTAACCCTGTGTGGCCGGTCGACTGCGTGCACTACAGTTATAAAACCCAGGTTCTGTAACTGAAGTAAACAGGGGGCAATCCCTTTCCCTCATACTTGCACTTGATGAGAGATCAAAACAGGGATAAGAATGGTTCAATCCAATCCCATCTATCTATCTAATCAAGTCATTAACATCTCCATCCATTCCATTAAGCAAAAGAAATTAATTATCATGTTTTCAATCATCTAAAGCATCAAATGAGCATTTAACATCTAAACCATCATTTTTCTGTACAAATCAAGGAAGGCAAACATATTACGCATAAATATAGATATTTACTTGCCTTGATGAAGAGCTTGACCAAAACTAAGAAGAAATTTGGGGAAAGATCCTCTTTGAGCTCAAACTTGAACAAATGGTTCTCAAGCCCAAAACCAACTACAAAATGGATGCAAATGGGTTGGATGAGCTTCTCTAAACCATTTCTAATCCAATGGAAAAAAGAATAACTAGATCTAAAAGCTTGGGGAGCTTACCTTTGAATGGGTTGTGGATGAAAAGTTTAGAAAAGGAGGTGGGTGGACTCTTGGTGGCTTGGGGGAAGGTGAAGAGGAGCTTGGCCGTTGTCGCCGAGACTCCGGTGGCCGGAAACGGAAGGAAAGCAGTGAGGGGGCTGAGTGTTGGAGAG
This sequence comes from Persea americana, assembly GCA_029852735.1. Taxonomy (NCBI): domain Eukaryota; kingdom Viridiplantae; phylum Streptophyta; class Magnoliopsida; order Laurales; family Lauraceae; genus Persea; species Persea americana. The sequence goes on from CM056812.1 coordinate 6,380,177, forward strand.
AAGGAATAGTGAAAGAGGAAGAGATAAAAAGAGATGAAGAGATGGCTTATATTAGGTTAGACTTATGAGAAAATTATAGTTTAGCCCTTGGTTTCACTAAGGTGGGTATTCGGGCCTCTTTGACGTGTCGGATCAAAACGTGACAAAAGACTAAAGTTCGTGAAATGCCGAGACCTACCTGATACATCCAAACTCACAAAAACTCATAATTTCATAAAAACCCCTAAAAACTCCTCAAAATTGTAAACCACCCACTACTGTACCTAAATGAATTCGGACTCGCGCGAGACTTCTCACGCTAGATCTACACACCAAACCCGACTCGCTAAGACTCTAATCACACTTACTAACTAATCACGTAGTTAATTATAATTAATAGAAGGTTAGGGGACGGGGTGTTACAGCAGCAGAGGCACAAGAACCTAGATCAAGAGAACTGAGGCTACGAAGCTGCTGCTGCTGCTTCTCTTGCTGTTGCGCAAGAGCAGCTAATCTTGAGCTCATAGGAGAGTGAGCCTCAACACTCTGGGGTGACATCCGCCCTAGCGACGGAAGCCCAAATGAGGCTTGCAGGAGCAAGTGGCTCGGCATGTGTTGGTCCCCAGATTTTGGTGAGAAAACATTGGTGTTGATGGGCGACAACATGCTCTGTTGTTGCTGCTGGAATTGATTGAGAATTGCTGACTTATGAAATGGAGAGAAGATAGAAGCAGCAACCTGGTCTGAGAAATGTAGGGATAAAGGAATCTCAGCGGTGAACAAGTCATCCAAGTTGGAGGGGTTTATGGTTTTGGCGCGAGCATGGCGATTCCCCACACTAGGTCTACTGGGGCAAACACCTCAGATCTGGCTAGAACATTGCCATCAAAGTTGGATATAAGGGATAATTAATTAATTGGTAGAGGTGGAAGGAGTTGGAGGAGGAAAGAGGAGGAGGAAGAGGAAGAAGAAGAATAAACGAGTGAGCGGGGATATTGTTGCTTAACTGTGAAGAAGAAAAAATCGCTTAACTGTAAAGAAAAGAAAAAACGAGCGGGGATATTCCTACTCGTATATGCAAGTGAGTGGGGATATTGCCACTCGGCGAAACAAAAAAAAAAAAAAAGAATCTAAAAGGGCCCTGGGGACTACTATAGTCATTTCATATCTTCGAAGGCCTTTTTGTTCTACAATGAGTCTAATGAGATTTTTTTTTGTAAAATCCCCTAGTTTTAATTAACTTTACGTTTTTCATTTCATTAAAAAGAAATACCAATAAGGTCAAAAACCATCAAAACAAGTACGGTGAGGTGAAGCATGGTGAATTGAAGTATGGTGAGGTGAATTAAAGTATGGTAAGGTGAAGTATCAAAACAAGAGAGAATAAAATATAAAGAGTTATGATGATGTTTTGTTTTTAGTTGTTTGACTTTTTGTACAGAAAAGTGAATTTTTTTTTTTGTCTTTTAGTGGAGAAAAGATTTTTTTTTACCTTTTTTGAAAAATTTGGAGAAAATTTTGAAATTGTGTACTTTTGATATGACCCCTTATCATTTCTTGTCCAGATTCAATTTACTTTAACTTAACTAGTTAATTGCCAAACACGCCCTACTATTAGTGTGATCTAAATATATCCGCCTTGGTGTTGGTTCATTGGCATAAGGTGTGGATTTGCTCACCGCATTGTGTCTTCGACACCCACCAAGGTTTTACTTGGGTTGTGCGTGCGCACGAGGAATTAGTCTTGTAGGGTCAAATACCCTGAGGAATACACTCATTGTAAAAAAAAAAAAAAAAAAAAAAAAAATCTAGATACATACAGTGCCTGGAATGAAAACATAAATTCGGACATTATATATGTTAATGTTGAAACTTATATGTATTGGCCAATATATTAAGCCTTGGTTTAATATTCGGATTTGTTTTATCTTTCTTTTTTTTTAAAGATTCTGTCCCCATCAGGGAAAAAAAAGAAGAAGAAGGGAGCAGTTTGAAGCAACAAACAATGGCCCCACCCTTGCACATGCAAGGCCTGAAATTACTACAATCTAAATCTTCTCCCTCTATAAAAAGCCCCCCATAATACCATAACCATACCACAATCTCCCATCATCATTCTCTCTCTCTCTCTCTCTCTCTCTCTCTCTCTCTCTCTCTCTCTCTCTCTCTCTCTCATAGTCTCATAATGCAATTCTCACTGCTTCCTTCCTTCTTCCTCCTCCTGCTCTTTATATCACCCCAGTTTTCTCCGACTTCCGCAACAAGACGAATGAAAGCCAGTAACGAAACAATATACAGAGTCTCAAAGAGCTTATGTGGGGGCTGTGCATCCGAGTCCCTACAGTTCTTGTCCGACCACAACATGGTGCGAGCCGCACATGGAGAGGTCCCTCTTGCATGGGACTTTCAGCTGGAGAAGTACGCAAAATGGTGGGCCGGACAGAGGAAAGGAGACTGCAAGTTAGAACACTCATTCCCTGAAGATGACTTCAAATATGGAGAGAACATCTTCTGGGGTGGTGGTTCTGCATGGACCCCAACTGACGCTGTCCATGATTGGGCAGACGAGGAGAAGTACTATTCTTATAGGAGCAACTCATGTGCGGCTGGCCAGATGTGTGGCCACTACACCCAGATCGTATGGAACAGCACTCAACGGCTAGGATGTGCCCGGGTTGTCTGTAACAGTGGGGACGTCTTCATGACTTGTAACTATGACCCTCCTGGGGATTACTTCGGTGAAAGGCCCTATTAGGGGAGTTTAGTGGACTAATATTAATTACTAGGCTATATATATATATATATATATATATCATGCTTTCAAATTTGGTTTTGGATTTGTGGCCCACCTTTGATCAGGACAAGCCGTTGGATATTTTGTTTTTTAACAGTTTGCTTCTATCAAAGGTGTGACTCAGTGTCCAAATTGACTGTGGAAACATGGTTTAGCCTGGTAACATATGATCTAGCTCACTCTATATCTATCTACGGAATAACGTGCACAAGCACATGGTGGACCATAACAGTAGTGCATCTCCTCAAAATCCATGTTGTGAGGACCCCTCATTACCAGGTTGCACCACTGTATCAAACCCTGTTCCTATTAATGTTCATGGCCCCACATATTACTGGAATTGCAGTAAAATTGACCGTTGGATTGAATCAACAATCATCTTGTGGATTAGTATATTCCTCCTGGTAATATTTAGGCTATGGCCATCCGTTGGAAGGAGAGTTTGAATCCTCTGTCAGTCCTTGATGATAAGACCAACGACTACTGTTGTGCACTCCGGTGCATGTGAACAAGTCTATTGTTATATTCACGGGCCTTATATGTGTGCTTCATGTATGTGTCTAGTAGCTGTTTGGCCTTGCATGGATGGACGGATTGGATAGAAAGAAGCAGTGTGTTTGGAGTGGAAATGAATGTAGAAGCAGTGGACCTTGTACTTTGTTGTTGTAATTCATGGTTTTTATTGGCTATAATGTTGTTGTTGTGTGACTTTCCCTGTTCAGTTATTAACTTTAGCTGGGGGCCTTATAGCAGAATCTTCTTCATCCAAAGGGCATCCTTATGCCATGTGGCTAACTGTAGGTAGCTCAAGATAGCAGATTGTCCAATCCCAATCACCATGATTTTTGGGCAATGTTTGGCGCCGGATTAGTTGCATGCCTCCTTAGAAAGTAAAAGTAGGACTCTTTTCAAAGGTTCAGATAGATTTCATGGAAGTTCATGTACTTCCAAACACGTTTTGCGGCTTTAACTGCGGTGAGAATCACTTGATAAGTCAATCTCAATTATAAATGACTAGACCAAACTTTGCGCCTTAAATTCTGCCCAGAAAGAGTGAGAATTGGTTTTTCAATTACATTATATATTATTATATATTATATATATTAAAGCGAATGGAGAGGAAGACTGTGAGGGGTGCCACGTCATCACCCACATGAGTTCTCATTTCAAAAAAATATTTATAAAAACACGCAGAGCTTCGGGTTTAATGTGGGCCACTACACCTCCCAAATCTCCTCCCTACACCTTCTTTTCTTAATCCTCAAATCACTCTCTAATCTTAATCTATCCTAAAATCTGTCTAACCAATCCTCTTATCCGTGTGATTGAGATCCACAAGGTGAGCCCCACATAATTATTGATATGCAATTGCTGTTAGTTTCCACGCCCTTTGGTTTCTAATTGGTTACACGTCTTGCACTGCAGGCCTCACATGTGAGATTGTTACTTCACAAGGGCGTGAAGCCTAATTGAAGTGGCCCACCATATGCCATTAATCACATAAAAACTCATAACCCAATGATATGCATGAAGTTTTGAGATTTTTATCGATGGAAATCTTATAAGATCCCCTAAGCCCTACTTGAGAGATTTTACTTCACAAAGGCTTGAAGTATACTTGAAGTGGCCCACCACATGCCATTAATCCATAGAAATTAACCTTGATTCAAAGAGGATCAAGGGAGTTGGATGATCAATGAGGAAGCAAATAGGCCCAAAAAGAAAATAACTTGCATTTGCGAATGCATATTATTGATCATGTTAATTTTTTCTTTGAGGCATCACTAGTTTTATAATAAAAGAAATGCACTCATTCGGACTGAATTTAGAAAGAAGTTGGAGTTCATATAATTAAATAACTCAATTTAGAAAAACGAATGCACTCATTTAGACTGAATTTATAATGATATTAAGAGGACGGTCAACTTTCTATGTTTCTCTGAGGGTTTGGTAAGCTTCGTGAATGGCTTGGATGGTTTTATATAGGGATGGCAATGAGGTGGGTCAGGATTGGGTCATACTAATTTTATACCTACCTCATTTGACATCCTAAACCTACGTCACTTTATAGTGAGTCTCATTTTATTAATTTCAAACATGCTCCATGACCTTCCATTGAACGCCATGGCCACACACACCTACACAATATGTAATGAGTTGTGTTTGTTTTTGGTGGTAAACTCATTGCATAAAATGCCACATTAAGAAATAAAATATTAAATATATATTATATCATATATAATAAATATAAATTATTTATTTATTTATGTAAAATCTATTCTTTTCCAATAATACCTCAGAAAAGAATCACATATTTCATTATATTTTTTTAGCCCGGGCACCATACCTACCCATTTAATTTTATAAGTTGACGCTTGTGGGGCCACTCTTGGTCCATCCAAATGAACCAAACACATGACCCCCCTAAATTGCACATGTCCACTAGCTTTTGGTCAAATCTGGATTTATTGGACTGTTGGATCGACTGTGTACCAATCCGAATTGACTGTTAACCATTAAACTTTTGGGGCTAGATGGAGATGGTAGCAACCATGGTTGGAACTATTTTTTTTTTCATAAAAAGAAGGGTCCTATGGTGTCCTTGAAATCCCCTTGTCCCCACACCCATGTGGGCCCCACCACACACTTAAGCTTATCTTATCCTAAGCTTTAGCTTAGGAGAGCTGTCCCATATAGACACGCATTTATAGTTGTGTAATGGTTAATGCCTTTAAATTCAAGGGGTCGTCAAGTTATGTATGTTTACTTCATTTTATATTTATTTTCATTACATGTTAAAAGATTCGAATATTCAAAGATAAGAAATTTCTTTAGTTTAGATTTATTTTATCTTAATAATATTTTAAAAGAATTCTTTAATTTTAATATATTTTCATTTTGGGCCCGGGCGTTTGTTACTAGTTATATTATATATATTAAAGCAGACGGAGAGGTGTGCTGTGGAGGGGTGCCACGTCATCACCGACATGAGTTCTCCTTTTAGAAAAATACTTGTAAAAACACACAGAGCTTTGGGGTTTAATGTGGGCCAGTACACCTCCCAAATCTCCTCCCTAAATCTCTCCATTTAAATTAAGATTATGGTTTCATAAACCTATATTTCTAAAATCCTTCTAATTTCCCCTAAGATCTCTATTTTCCTAACTTTTCTATTTTATCTTCTTATCTTAATCCTCAAATCACTCTCTAATCTTAATCCATCCTAAAATCTGTCTAACCAATCCTCTTATCCATGTAATTGAGATCTACAGGGTGGGCCCACATAATTATTAGAAAATGATTTGCACACACGCTGCACTTTGCATATGGATCTCCATACCTTGCCACAGTAACCAAGTTTTTTTAATCAACTGTCCGATGGCTAGCCTTTCAGCTCTGGTGGACCCCATATGATTCTCTTAATCCAATCGCCTTGATCATCTCTATCCCTAAAATCTCTAGGATTTGAGTAATCATCCCGTGGATAGGATTGAATAACCGAGTCCATTTTTTTTAATTAAAAAAAAAACCCATCTACATTCCTATTTCAAATATTTCAACCGTTGGATCGACCTCGAGAATTTTGTCGCCAAGTGCTGGACGAATGTTCGTTTTGCTGATGCAAGCTGTGAGGCCATGATTTTGTGTAGTCTGCTCTCACAAGAAGGAACAGACCTATCAAAACAAGAAGCTTGGATTGGATACCAAACTGAGGGGCCCACCTAGCAATGCCGCCAAATTTAGTAATCTTCCACACTCTAAAAGGTGCAACTCAGGTTAATATTTATGTACAATCTAAACTGTTTAATTTATGTACCCCACTTTGGATGGAGAATGGCTAGAAAAAGGATGGGAGTTGATGGGCCAGTGGGGGCCAAAATATATCTAAGGCTAAGCCATGTTAATTTAGTTTGTGAAGGCCAAATGTCCATTATGGGCCACTTCACGGGCCTGAAACCGAGGCCCTGGTTCAGCCCATTTACAACCTAGGTACCCTCTTTTATATTAAGGCCTTGTTTAGCGTCTCTTATCTATATGAGACAGATCTGTATAAAACAGATCTGTTTCAAATGGCCCTGTTTGAAATAGAAGGTGTAGAAATAGTTTGTTTGGTTACATAGAAAAAATGATTGAAATAGACATTTTTAAAACAATGGTTGAAAATTTTTCATAAATATCTCAAGATCCATGAGGATTCAAGTATTGAAATTTGACGTCGTAGTTGTGCATAGTCTTACAAAGAGAATTAATGGTTTGGATCTTGCATTTGGGGGCCATGGTTTTAAAAAAGGTAGACATAAATGTTTGTGGTTTTTTTGTAAATATCGCAAAATCTATGATGATCCAATGACTAAAATTTGGACCCATAGTCGTGCATGATCTTTTGAATATATCCAATGGTTTGGATCATGAATTTTGGTGGCTGAATTAAAAAAAGAAAAAGAAAAACCACACTGCCTGTGTACAATTTCAAAACTCAGTAAAAAATCATGGTACATCAACGGTAAAAAACGTTTTTATAAATATCTCAAGATCCACTAGGATTTAGAAGCTCGTTTTTGGACCTGTGGTCGTTTTTGGCCATCCAAAGAGAATCAACATATCATATCATGATTATGGAGCGCACAATGTCCAGAATATTAGATCAAAGGGCTCGCCTTTTTTTGCAAATATCTCGAGATTCGAGAAAGATCAACGGCTGAAATTTGGATACGTGGCCGTGTTGGACTTTCTTCACATTTCTAAAGGTGTGGATCATGGTTATGGGTCCCATAAGGTAAGAAAAAACTTAAAAAACGGTACTGGCATGATTCACGTTCGTGTTTTACTGTTCATAACCATGTCTTTCCGCTAAAGACACTTGTGTCTATTTGAAATCCTGCCACATTCTTGACTACGTGAAAAAGACATTTGATGTCTTATTGTCTTTTCAAATGGACACAGTAGAATGCATTCCCAAACACTCTAATGTCTGTTTTGAACTGGTTTAAGACAATAAGAAGTAAATTTAAAAGATGCCAAACTGAACCTAAGATGTTGGGTGATGCCAAGCAACCCCCACGCCACCCACACCAACACACAAGCAAAGCTACACTGATTAATACAAAAACCCAATAAATGTTTGCCACTACATATTCAAAAGAAACTTGAATTTATAAGTAGAAATTAAGGATCGAAGAATCTAATCAAATCATTGCAACTAATTATTATATAAGAATCAAAATTTAATCCAAGGTGGGTATAATACAGCTGAGATTCTACGTAAGATCTTAGATTATATTCGCGGGCTTTGTTAGTTTTTATTTTTATTTTCTAAGACATGAAAATCTTATTATTATCCATTATATTGGGTATTTTTATTCCTTAAGATTTTGTGGATTTTATTTTTCTAAGAGATTATGATCACTTTTAGTGAATTTCGTTGGGGTTGTTTTTATACATTATTTTTTTCCTAGGAAAGCAAGATTTTATTCTTATTAATTTATTTATATTCCATGCAAGCCTTTTATACTGACCTACCTCCTATGAAATACCACTTAGGTGAGTTACCCAAGTTTGACAGTAATTAAACTGTTGTAACCAATAAATCTAATAATAAAAGGTCCAAACTTAATCAAAATTTGATATTTTAAATAACAGATCTATTCAGGTTTATATGAGAACTTTCAGTGGGGCCCAACTGTTGGTCCCATTTGGGGATGGAACTAGGGGGACGGAAGGATCTATGTAAGACCACCCTAAGTATCAAGTTTGACCCAAACCCCAAACCCATCCCCTAACCCCTTCATTCACACCCCACAAATTTATTGGCTTCATATTAAAAAAAAATATTTAACTCTCGATCCAATGGTTCAATCCATTCGGATGTGTGCCAATCCTATAAGTCTGGCCATAAAGGTCTTTTAAAAGGTTACCGTTGATGTTGATATTTGAAGCAGTCCTCCAACATCCATGGATCATTTTCATTCCAAGATAAGCAATACAACAAAGACTTAGATGCTCCCCAAATTCGATCATATATATATATATATATAAATATAGGGGGACATTCATGTGCATCCATTCCTCACCATATGGTGAGGGAACTTTCCCTTTTTGCACATGAATATTCCTTTTACACATATGACCATATATGACTTTTCCTCTTTTGCACATGAAAATTTCCAATTATGGAAGTGTCCCTCACCCTACGGTGAGGGATGGATGCACATGAATATTCTCCATATATATATATATATATAACCACCTCCCAATTGATAATGATTATTGTTTGTATTTGAGAGCGAAGAGAAGTTTGATCTGTATGTTTCTAATTAAGATCGTGTTTATCAGAGGAAATTGCTACGAAAATTCCATATGTTGGAATTTCCGACACCAAATTAGTTGCTCATTTCCTTGTTTGGTTAGTGAGTTTCAAGAAATTCAGCCATGTTAAATTGTCACTTTTGACTTTCATAATTCGTTAAGTTTCAACATTTTAAATAATATATTATACATGAGCATTTGAAAATCAAGCGGGGGAAACGTTTGAAAGATTTTTATCTTCAGAATTTTTATATTATAATTTAATTGCACTCCTTATTTTAATTTTGGTTTCATGACCATTTACTTTCATACATATATGTACATTATAATTAGCATATTATAGATTATATACATAAAAGCAGCATACTCTTCGTAGGAGAGTGACACGTGGCCCTGCCTTTTGAGATTTCGCAGTGACATGTGGCACACCCCACCTAATCCTTATAAATACTTATGCAATATGTAAAGCTTTCCTAAAGTATTTAAATACAATCTAAAACTTTACAAAACTATAAATCTATCCAATATCTTCCGATCCCATCAAAATTTTATCCAATCAAACAAAATAAAAAATTAGAAGGAATTAAAATTGTGACCCCCATTCTATGTTATTTTTTCTTTTTGTCTTTTTTTTTTCTTCTGTCGCTTGTATCAAAATAAGGAGCTCCTGGCTTTTCATGTGGACCAATGATTTATGGTTTGTAGAATATTGAAAATGTGATTACTGTTTCTTTTATTACATTGCAGATATTTGGTTCTCAAAATTATGTAAGTCCAATATTGAATATGGATAGTTCGAGGCCTAGGACCCATAAATCTATTGGTGGGGCTCACCTAGTAAATCAAATTGTTCAAAATCACGATCATGCTATATATAGACAATAGGTCAAACTTTACCTAATCATAAGTGGGACCACCATGAATTACTCGAACTCAACCAAGGGTTCTTTTCTCCTTCGACCTTCCATAATTTTTAAGATTTACTTAATTGTGATGATGGGTCATTATATGAATGATGATAATCAAGTAAATGAGACTACGAATTCCAGTGTTTTATTTTCTTTCAATTTCATATCTTGATGCCTGACTCTTTTATTTATAGTTTTAACAAATTTAAGCTTTCTTTGAACTTTTGCATTTTTTTAATTGTCTTTCCTTTCTACTTTTCAAATATTTTGTTATTATTATGACATCTTATTATCGTATTTATATTTTGTTGGCCTGGGCCTTTCTCATTAGTTTTATGTTAAAGGAAAAGGAAAGTTATGCTTCCATAGGCAGAAAAATCGAATTTATGATTTTTCCTCCACTCTGAGAGGAGGAAAACTTGTAAGCAACCCCACCACTCCCACTGGACACATATGTAGCATTTTGCAACTTTTCATCAGCTCTAAGAGGAGGAAAAATTGCATTTTCAACTACAATCCGATTTTTCCTTCTTTTTTCCTTTTTTTTACATGTGGGTCGGGTCATGAGTCGGGGTTTGGTTATGAGCATGAATGATTAACGTTTAAATGTAATAACACCAAATCACAAGAAGTAATAAATTGCTTGTTTGGTAAATTTATTTTACTAGTGAACTGAAGTGAAAGGTTAATACAAGAGACCACAAAGACCACAAAAATAAAGGTTTGGTGGAATCAAAAGGTGAAAGAGTAGGATTTTTTAATTTATCTTTTAAAAAGAAAAGTATTTTTTGTAAGGGTGCTCATGGATTTGGCTTGGCCTGCTTTGGGTCGAACATGGGGTTTATGTTATAATAGCTATGGTCCGTGCTCATATTCTATTTTTTTTGGATTCGGTGGCCGAGAGCTGGGATCCCCGTCTGGCTCAAATATACAAATAATTATAAGGGAGGGAGTAGTAATAGGGCGACTCAGACCCATGCCCTCTCACAGAAGGTAATATGACCAGACCAATTGAGCTGGCCTAGGAGTAGGTAAGAAACTCTTCTGATTTTTTTTTTTATTTTTTTTTTTTATTTTTTGTTCTATAAGTCTATTATAGGTCGGTCTCGGTCTTGATCGTTTCCATGCGGGCTAGGCTCAGCCAGCAACTTCAAGCCAGCGACACGTGGCTCTCCCCCTTGGGTTTTGTAGTGACTTGTGGCACACATGTCTCATTACATCAGTCGAATTCTTTTGAGATATTTGATTATACCTAAAATCTCTCTTTTATCAATTCAAATGGGAAACCAATTTTAATCCATTGAATTGGAAATATTGGTATCGTCATGATATGTGAAACATGGTAAATATATTATATGAATATTCATATTAGCTGATATGGCAAGATCAAAGGACCATACATATTCATCTTGCCCGATAATTATGACAGTGATTCAGAGAAAAAAAAATTCAAATATATTCATACCCAATACTTTATTTTTTAAAATTAAAAATGTTTCAAAGAAGTTTTTTCTTCCAAGACACTCCTCATTGGGCCCGTTAAAAAATTTGATCCAATAAAATTAAATGGCCCCATGTTTCATGAGTCCAATCAAATTCCACTCAATAAAAGGTTGGCCCGCTCAAAATTTTCATAACCTAGCACTCAATGGATCAATGGCAAATTCATGATACTCCTGAATGGAACCATCTTCTACATGTCTTCATTGAGCGCACTTCTAAAAGATATCCAAACCAATCAAAATAATGGCATCATTTTTTATAAATCCAAATCAAATATCACTCCATAAAAGTTGGCCCACTTAAATACAATAATTTGGTGTTACTGTCTTAGATTTTTATATACAATAATTTTGGTAACGATTGGTATGTTCTCTGTCCTTAATTTGACTCTAATATCTTAACCTAAATTTGTATAACTTAGCGGTGTTGATTTTTTTTTATTCCTAGCCACTACTATATCATTATGGGCCCACCTAATCAGTCAAAATATTTATCTTTCTCTTATTCCTTCCCTCATGTTGTTTCTTGTACAAATCTTTCTTTTTGTATTTCAATATTTTTTTGTTTATGTTTTCTTTGATAGGCACAGATATTACTTTTATATTGGAATATATTTTTTTCTTTTAACACAGGCCTCTCACACTAGTTTGTTTGAGACCAATTAGGTTTCTATAGAGCTCACGTTGAACTAGGGTTGTCAATTGTGCCTCTTATGAGGGTACCCAGCTCGGCCTGACCCATCCCTTAAAAAGTATACAAAATGAGGAAGTCTTCCCTAAAAAGCCAAAGTGCCAGCTTTAGACAAAATTTTTGAAAACCCGCCCATTTGAGGGTCCAGCTTAGATAATATTGCACCCGGCCTTCTTATTTTTATATATGTGGGTTTATTTGAGCATGATTCCTATGCGACACTTACATTAATTTTTTATATGATTGTTATGTGATATTCATGTGATCTTTATCTAAACAAGCCATGCATGATTCTTATATGACCTTTTTTTTTTTTTGCATGTTTTATCTTCATCCATGTTTTGTTTTATTAATGTTTCTCATATGTGAACTTTACTAGAGCCTTTATGTGGGATTATTTGAAAATGATCTTTATGTGGATTCTTTCTTTTTCTTTTTCAAAATGTATGTGGATTCTTACACGAGATACTTCTCTTCTGTTATCGGGTCTAATATTTAGTCTCATATTTAGATTCAACTCCAATGACTTACCTTAGATGAGCCATAGTTTTTTGAAAAATAAATTGCTACACAATTTTAATGACATGCTCCACATAACATTACGAGATAGTTTTCCCCCTTTTTAGGACCAATTTGTTTATTTGATATTTAATTAATGAGAATTGCATTCTATCAAATAGGAGTGTTCATGGCTAGGTCGGGCCGAGGTGAGGCATATCGAAGCCTCGTCTGTTTTTAGAAACATAGGCTCTTATTCGGCCCAAGCTTGACGGGTGCTGTAAATGTCATTCCGAGTCCACTCATTTAGTCAATTCAGCAAGGCTGAGTTCGGCAAACCAAGCTTTTGTTTGTTGTTTTGGATTTTTATCAATTTCTTTAGATAAATCCATCACTAAATCACAAGTAGACCTAGCTAGGCTTTGGGCCTTTTGTGACTTAATCCAAGTCAGATCGCCCTTGCGCCCAGCCCATGAGCACCCCTATCAAGTGCCAAAAACTAATGAGTTAAAATATAAGAATTACGGATATCATCAAACAGTCTTCAGTTAGATAGTGAAGGAGTACTTAGAAATCACGCTACTAAATCAATCGATTATAGTAAAGCGAGTTTTTCATCTACTGCCATGTTTCTCGTTGCATTGTATTGATGGTTCCGAACTTATATAAATGCAGAGTTAATGGCAGGTTTACACTGATTGCGAGCTCCTTAGGCCTCCGGCCCTGTGTTGGCTTGTGAGGGCTGGATAAGGGCACAGGTAGTACAGGCCCTTGGAGGGCCTTTGCTTATATTGGCATATAATGAGGGTAGAATCCTAAAAGATTTCAACTAGGCCCGTTATATGAAATTCTACTCGTGAAAGCCCAATAATCCATTTTGGGTAGGCCCAGCTTCAAACCATCCGAATTCACAAATCAACTGAACTCGTGCGGCTTACCCTCCAGCTTCAGTAACACCAGAGAGAGAGAGAGAGAGAGAGATTCGAGCTCTAATGGCCGTCGATTTTCCATCCTCCGTCATCCGAGAAATCCAGATCCAGCTCCGGAAAGGCGCCGGCGTCCCTTCCTACGATCCCGGCGCTCCGGCGGCCCCTCTTCCGACGCTTGGAGAAGCGATCGCGGCCTTCGATCCATCTCCTCCCCACCTCAGATGCAATCGATGCCGTGGAAGCCTCCTCAGAGGCCTTCAGTCCTTGATCTGCGTCTACTGCGGCGCCGAGCAGCGGAGAGACGCCCCTCTGCCGCCGATCTCTTTCACTTCCACCTTCGGCTATCGCAGACTGCTCGAATCTCTCCATGCCGACGGATCTGTGAGTCTCTCCTTCTCTTTCTTCTTCGATTTCTCTCTTTTTTTTTTTTTTTTTTATGTCTCTCGGATGCTGAAAGTGAAAGCCGATGCCTTTTTGTTGAATTGTATGACTACTAGAAGCACTTGTGGAAATGTTGAAAATTTGGATTTAGGGTTTGTTAGGAGTAGATATTTTTTTTTTGAATGGAAACGAAATTTAAGCAATGGGTGCTGATATGTTGATCCTGGCCGTTAATGGGTTGGTCTCATTTGGCAGTGGTTTTTGTGGAAGGAATATCAAATACCCAATTTAAGCAAATGCTCTTAAATGTTTTGATGCAGTGAGATCTGACACTCTTGCAAGTGTCTGATGATCTGGACCGTTATTTGGGTTGGACCCACTTGGATGGGATGGGCCTTTATGAAAATTGTGGAGTGAACAGTCTCTGTGTCTGATTATGGGTTGAAATGCCCCATCAGCAATTTGGTGAAGTGCACAGAGTAAGAATAATGAAGCACTTCGCTTAAGTTGTTGAGGTTCCTCTTTTTAGGAATGTCTATTTCTTTTCTTCTACTACTTGAAAGTTTTGGGTGGTGAAATATTTTGTTGGAGCTGCAGATTTGGCACATCACAATGTTCTGTTGATTTTGGACATTCATTTGATGGGTTTTATTGACTGGTCATCAATGAAAATTCACTAATGAGGAAGTGATTAGCAGTTAAATTTGTTGTAGTGATGCGCATGGAAAGATGAAGAAGCAAATAAAGAGCTTTTCCACTATCTGTAAAGAGGAGAAAAAGAATAAGGGGATACAAATCTTTCAGATAACGCAAAACCCACTTAAGGAGAACCTTCCAAAAAAATAAAAAAAATAAATTCAGTGTGCACTCAGAATTCCTTCTCAAAGCGATTTCCTTTTTCTTTCTCAATGATAGCACCTGAAGAGGCCTACCCTCACACTTACAGAGAAAAGATTTCTTTTTTAAAAGGAGAAATCTGAAAGGGAGTGAAGTTCTATAGAATTTAGTTTCTCGAGTGAGCCACTTGTAACAGTTAATTTCTATATTTTCAACAAGATTGGTGGAACTGCTAGTTCCATTTGATTTTGAAATGATAATATCAATAATTTTTTACCATCCATTTTCAGGTTATTAGTTAGATTTTATAATTGAGGAGGGATTGAGCTTTGGTCTTTTTGTGGCGGTAGTAGATCGCTGACTGATTGCATTGCATCAAATATTTCAAATTGAGGTCATTTGAAAGTGCTCCATATCACAGCCTTTTGATAGATCAATAATTGTTAAGTAAATCTCTATGGGTTGCTTTCCTGGATCCAGGAGTTCTAGAGGATGTGGTTCTCTTTCTCTTCTTCATTATAGTGGTGGAAGGTCTTGGCTAAGTAATTCATAGTATGTTAGAAGGAACACATTGACATTTTCAGATGTTTGGCTGAAGGTACACTTACAATTTGTTGACAATAATACTAGTATTATTAGTATTTTTACCGATGCTTATGAAGAAGATGAGTAGTATATGAATATGAGCATTTCTCAAGTAATTTGAAATAGTGTTGTAAATTTTTTGGGTAGGTGATAGAAGGAAAGGCTATCGTAGAGAAGAACATCCAGAGGAAGAAGTAAAAAAGAAGGGTTTGAGAAAGAAGTGGGGTATAAAACACTGCTGTTGCTCTCCTTATATTATTAATTTCTTCACTAAACATTGTCAGCAACAACTCATATAAATCTACTTACGTGCAATGAATATAACCAACCAGACATGTTTAATTCACACATATCAACACTCCACTTCAAGCTAATGAATAGACATTTATGACTTCCAGGTTGCAGATTGAAATTTAAGCAAGTTCATCCAATGGCCTTGTTAAGATATCTCCAACCCAAACATTTTTTTTTGCATATGAGATGTAAAATATTGCCATCAGATACTTCTCAACTAAAGCGATAGTTAGCCCTTATGTGCTTTGTCCTTTCATGAAAAACAAAGTTGGAGGCAATGTGAGTTGGGGATTTGATTATCACAAAACAATTGTACAAGTCCTTGTGTTCTGAATCCTTTTTCATCCATTTGCTATCTCTGCCATATCATCTTGCATAGATGTGAAACATAGCTTTGCATTCAACTTCAGTATTGGACCTGTCTACCAGTTTGGTTCTTGGTTTTCCATGTTAGAAAAATATCTTCTACAAAATGCTATACTCAGTGGTGGAACAATGATCAGAGGCAGGTGTTTCCTGGGTTGGTCTTCAAATAGCTAAGAACAAGAAATGCCGCATCTAGGTGAAAAGACCCAGGTGATGTATATACTAGCTAATAGAACTCACTACAGGTCATATGATTTTGAGATAAATGGAGCTGCCAACCTGCCACTGCTACATATGATGATTGTCAAGAGGATCACCACTATCACACTCCAAATAGTTCATTCCATAGATCAATCTATATGTCTTGATCCAAGTTATTGATACATATGAGGATCATCTTGAGAATTACCACTTTTGGGCCTTTTTTTTTTTTTTTTGCTTGAGAGGAGACTTGACCTCAGACACTTGCCCCTTAGTGGGCATTGGTGTCCTAATCAGCTGAGCTGCAGCGGAGGATCCCTCAAATGGTAATTTTGTTTAGGTTTTGCTCCATGTTTTCCTGTGGCTTGGTGTGGGGCTGGTCTAGGCTCTTCTGACCTGATTGTGAGCTTTTTCACCCTCCATGAGAGTCGTTTTTGGGATTACGAGCTCGTCTGGGGCCTGTTTGGGTTTCTGCAGGACCTCGGACAGGCCTGACTAAAGTCTGTGTCTTCTCCAAAGGGCTGGATTTTAAGTCACAAAGCATCCATAGATTTTGTGAGCTGGCATAGTGACAACATAGTGACATACATTGGCAACAAGAAGCGAAGAAGAAAGGATTAAATCCTTTGAAACTAGTGATGGTCTTTTCCTTTTGATAGTACAAAAGAACCATCAGCAAGTTTCACTAGCCTTTTCCTTGGAGAATAAGAAAAAAGAATTTAGCAAATGAGACTTATCATTTATGTGCTTGAAAGCACCAGAAGCAAAGACCCACTTGGTAGGGCAAGTGAGAAGGGAGGTGTGAAAAGGGCCAGAATCAATGAATGCATGATTTATGTGAAAATACAACATATAATGATTGCGCAATTTATGTAAAAGTACAAAACTAGTTGCATTATACATGCTTGCAAGGTCACTTTCTTGTAGTAGAGAAAGCCCAGATCAGTTCTGTACTTTAATACTGACAAATAGTCCTGCACCAACTTTAGATGCTGGGGTGGTATTTTGATTAATAAGTCCTTTTCAATTTCATTGGTAGATGATAGTTGTTTGGTTATTCTCATGAATTGCATAACTTAGAGGTGTGTTTGGCTTCTTGCCTCTTTTGGAGAAGAGAATCTCCTTCCTGATTTTGGGTGTTTTATAGTAGAAAATTACCTTGATAACTGCTACTTAATTCTCTCCTCCAGAACTTTAGGGAATCCAGTGCAGCCTGGCTGAAATATTGATATTATTATTTTTACTTTTGTATTTATTGCGTGATGAATGTGAAGATAACTGGTGGTGTTATTTTCCAGGAGGCTGTTGCATTCACCACTTCAGATGGTGATTCAACTAGAGGCCAGGTTGCATCAAAGGATGGGATGCTGTTGTCTGATCTATTAAATTTAGACTTCAAATGGCCGGAGGAATCAAAGGATATTCGGGATGGCACTGTGAACAAGGTGCCAAATCCAAGTGAGCATTCAGTGGATATGACAGGAGTTGATCTGGACAATTTTTTCTCTCGTCCAAGGACAGTAATGACTTTTGATGCTACTAAGGAAATCCCAGAACCCAATGAGCAGATCGAAAGTACAGAAAGCCTCACATCCTCTGTCCAGGAGACCCCTAGTTTGTTTGAAAATTTGCAGTCTTCGATACCCGGTAATCAGATAATAGGAACAAGTCATGTTTCTTCTGCTCAGGAGAGCCTTAGTATGTTTGACAACATTCAGTCTTCAGGTGAGACTATTCACTCAGCACATTCTGAAGGTAGTGGGTTTGGTGATTCTTTTTCTGTTTGGGAGGCAGAGTTCCAGTCTGCTAGTTCTGGAACTCATCCTGTAGATTCCAATTCAGCTGATCCTTCTCTGATTTCATCTACAATTAATCCTGCTAGACCAGTAGAGGCATCGGCTGCCTTTGATTCTGGCATGGATATGAAATTTGAGATAAACAACCTAGGAAATAATGGAGACATTGAAAAGACTCCGGATCAGGTTTCTTCTCTGGCCAACAATTGGACTCAAGATGATACAGGGCATGCCAATGATACAAAAGTATCTAACAAGATGGAGCACTTTGAAGTCTCCAACAAAGCCAATGAGTGGTTTGATGATGATCTGTGGCAATCTAGCACCACAAGGGTATCAAGTAATGCTGAGAAAACCAATGAAACTGATGATTCTTTAGACCTTTTGAAAGATTTTGCAAGCTCAAGAGATCTATCCGATCCTCTTTCAAGTTGGCCACAAGTGGGTACTCAAACTACACTTACTAATGGACATGCTTCAAAGCTAACTGATGATTCAAACAAAATGGAGTTCAGTAGCTTTTCACCGGCCGATCTGTTTTCGGGAGAGTCAGGCATTCAGAAAGGTTCAACTGGCATGAATGATGTGCATTTGGAAACTTCCCCTTTGGACAGGTGAGTACGAAACACTTGCTGTATGTTTTTCTCATAATTCACAATTTTAGAGTACTATTTTTTTCTCCGTCAATTAATTTTGATACTGTTGTTTGCCTTCTTAGATTTTGTTATTATATAACAATAATATGCATTATTATTATTATTAACCCTGTGTCTTATGTATTAACTGCTTGGGAATTGCTATTTAAAATGCTATTGGTATGAATTGGTGATTGCTAGATTATTTAGCTTGTCCTTAATGTGTAAACTGAAGATTCAAACACAGTTCAATTAAAATCTTGACACAATTTATTCAGTAGATTTTAATTTATTTTATTTTTATGATGATACGTTGACTAGTCAATTGGTCTTTTGCCACTACTGGTTGAAAACAAACCCATTATGATAGGTCCTTGGAGACAGCAAAAGGCACAAGTTTGACGAAGAAATCAGGGAAGTGCATGCAGTATGCTTGCAATAAGGAGTTAAAAAGGGATTTGGGGTTCAAGGATAAACTTCTGCATGTCAATGATTTAGTAGTGAACAGAACTGAATCTGAACCTGTTAGCAGTTCAGGAGAGTGGAGTCTAAGAAAATTTTAACATCTGTAGTTTGCAATGTGGGGAGAAGAATACATGACGATTGCTTGTCTTTAAAAAAGGAGGAATAAATGGATTGTGATTTCTTTTTTATTCCATTTCTTGGAGCTTTTGGAGCATTGCTAGTTTGCAATGAATAGATTGTCAACCAACAAATACAATCACCTCTTCCATTACATATGTCAGACACATACCTTAAAGTGGATGAACTGATAAATAGCAGCCAAAGTATCTTTTTTTTCCCCATGTTTCTGGAAGTTCTTGTTCATGGATTTTTTAATTTGTGACGGATGCTTCCTTGCACAAAGCAAGAGTGGGAGCAAGCAGAAGTTAAAGTGCAAAGGTTTTTCTTATTCTTCTTCTTCCTTATATTTCTATTCATTTTTTTTTAACTTTTTCCATATCTGTTTCTGCCGGAGTTGGTGCGGGGTGGGGGTGGGTGTGTGTTGTGTTGTAGGGTATCTCAGGAGTACGAATGACAAGGAAGCGGGGTATGTTGCAAGATTCCAACATAAAACCAGAAGCAGACATGAATCGTGAGAAGATAGGTGGTTCTCTACCAAAACTCAGTGGATGGAAGGTTATTTTAGCTTTGTATGTAGTCCCATGCTATAATACTTTGTTTCATTAAAAAGTAATATTAATATTTACCTAAGCTTGGTAAATGTATACTCTATCATGGGTCATGATTCCTTTTTTGAGACTTGAACTGAATATGTATAAGTCGGTGTGGAGACACTGTATTTCTTATTTGAATTTTGAGCTACTAATACTGACGAGAATACAGTACAGTCATGGTTTTTAAACGTGGACACTTTGCAATGGTTTCGTTTTCACCATAACAAACCAGTTTTGGTAGTGACAGTTGCTGATTTTGAGGTTGAAACAACCTGGAAGCGAAACTCTGTTAGCATTCTTTCTCCTCCATTATATCAGATTTTAATGTTTTATCTATGTATGAAACATTCTAGAAGCTATAATGATTGAGATTTCAGATTTCCATTATTTATTTCTCTAACTTCTTTTTTCCACGGAAAAAAGACAGGAGGGAGGGAAGGGCGGGGGGGGTTATCGCTACAATTAAACTGTAAATTTGGCCTTTGCATAAATAGTTTCATTCTGACTGGTAGAGGGTTTGAAGCCATTGTTACAAGCATGCTTAAAACCTCAATTTGAGATTAATATTGGAAAATGCATGTACGATTTTTCTTGGGAGTTGTAACCAATAATTGCCACTCCAATCTTGGGAATTTGTAGTTTAGACTTCAGATTTTAGTGCTTCCAGTATATTCATTTCCTTACACGTACTCAACGGTTCAAAAAGAAAAAAACTTGTGCTTGTGCTTGGGTCTTTTGTTTTATAGATCACTTGGTCTGCAATTAAGCATGTCAAGTTCAAAATAACTCCTGTATCATATGACCGGCATCGTGCTAGAAGGCTAGTCCTCAAGTTTGGAGCTCAAAATGAAACATTTGAGTGGGCATTTCATGATTATATTGGTTGACATTAATGACTAAAGCTAATCATGTGATGGGTTTTTCTCACACATTTAGTCATGCATGTAGGAAAGAGAGGAAGGAGTTGAAAACTGGAGTAGATTCTGAAAGCCAAATAGCAGAAGGTAATGCCGGTAGTTTTTCTGCAACTTCGTCAGTGGCACCTACTGATCCCAATGTAGAGATGTTGTTATCTCAGTTGCATGATCTTTCTTTCATGCTTGAGGACAACCTTTCCATTCCCCAGAAGGTTGAAGGTACTGATTCTATCTTGTGAACTTAAACCGAACTATTCTTTTGAGCTTTCATGCTATGTTCATAGTCAGATCTATTCTAAAATAGTGTGTTCTTATTTGCATGCTTGAACGGCATTATTGGGTTCCATTCTAGGAGTCTGGTTTGACGTGGCACCTTGTAAAAGTAAAATTGTTCAATGAATATTAATCTGTCATGAGGTCTGAATATTTAATCAATTATATGACCTCTTTTAATACAAGATATGATATGATGTAAGAAGAATTGTGTGATATCTGCTTCAAGGACATGCAGTGTTGTCGATCTTCGAAGTATCTGAAAGCAGGTCTAGCTTTGGTGATGCAGACCATTGATGTCTTCTGGATCATATAGTTAAAGATTGCCCTGAATTTTCAATGTTGGACAATCTGCACTTTTTTATTGGTAGTTATTAAGAATCATATCAAAGGACCATTGTTAACCAAGGCCTAATATTAGATTGCTAAGATTTCTACTTTTTGTTTTTCCCATTTTTCCTTCTTTTTTACTCAAAATCTTGGGTTATGTTTGGAGCATTTCACACATCGGGTTCCATCTATTCTGATTATCTTTCTGGATCACAGAACCATAGCTTTCACAGCTTCCGATTTTGAGGCCGGGGATAGGCCATACTTTGCTTTTATAACCCCCCCCACCCCCCACCCTCCACCCCACCAACTGCCTGGCAAGTAGTTGGCATTTTTTTTAGAGGAATTATTCTCATAATGTATCAAAATCATTAGTGCAGTGATGCTCTCATAGTTCCGTTATGTGCAAGTTTGGGGCAACTATTTGATGACCCAGACCATTAATCCGACGTACCCACTATGGGTGGAGATGGCCAACATGTTTTCCAGAATAGAAGATCTTGGCGCTCGGTCTTCGTCCTTCACAATCAGATGATTATGAAGATCAAGTGATGGACACGAGTACCAAGTATGTCATGAAAATACTAGATGTGTTAATTTTGCCTGTCTAAAGTGGGGCACATGCAATCGACAATCTAGATCACCATGCCATTGGCCCAGGTTGTGCTGAAGCATGAATGAAAAGAAAAGACAATTCAGGGATAGCATTAATGTACTTATCCAATACTGTTTTATCTAAGGAATATCCTGTGTTTTTAGCTGCAGTTATTTTAGACAATAATGGCTGTTCCTACACAAGCATTACTCATTACAAAGATATTGCTAAAATCTTTTTTTCCGCATAATCAAGACCAGAAATTATCAGATAGTATCCTTCTTCACTTCTTATATTTTATTGTTTGAGTTGACAGGATGTGTTTTTTTTTTAGTGATGGATATTCCTTACACGTTGGAAGATATAGGTAGAGAATTGCAGGCATTTTTTTTTTTATTACCCAGGGTATCCCTCGCTAGCCCAGCCTTCGGACCTTTGGCCTCCAGGGAGGTTACCCTATTTTGACATGCAAGGACTATTCTCTGAGGGCACATACATGGCCACACACATAAGACTCAGCTAATGCAAGGGGTGAGAGTCGAACTCGAGACCTTGGCAGCAAACCCAAGGCTCAAACCAACTAAGCCACCGCCTGACGACATTGTGGGCTTTTGTACTAATAGGCATTTCCCCAATATAAATGACTTATTCCCCTTAGTAATACAAATGGCTCCTTCACTTTTGATATCGACAAAAGTAGAGCACATATCTTGACCTCAGAAAAGCCACAGTTTTTTAAAAGATGGGTCATAATACCTCTCTCTCCCTCTCTCTCTCACACACACACACACATCCAAATCTGTTGAAAACCAGATAAAAAAAAATCTAAATCTGTAAAGCCATTATTTTAAAAAGAGAACTCAAATAAAAAACCCAAATTTAAATACCCGACTAAACATTAATGGCCTTTTGGGAAACTCCAATTTGTTTGAAATAGAGTTGATTCAATTAAATCGGTTTAAAATAGAGATTTTTTAACTAGAATATTTTACAAATAGATCGTTTGGTAAGACTCGTAAATCATAATATTTGATTCAATTGAAAAAGCATATGTTACATATAGTAAAAGTTACATGGGCAAATTTGTTATATAGTAAGAGTAGTATAAGGCAAATTTTGTCATATAATAAAAGTGGAACATGTAGACTTGTCATATAGTATAACTTACAGAGGTAAACTTCTCACAAGGAAAGAAAAACTAAGGTTTTGTCATACACATTGATGTCTGATTGATTTGTCTTCCCTTTTTGTTACTTTTTGAGAAAAGGCCAAATCTCTAAATGCGTATTCAATCAGAGAGGAAAATAGACTTTCCCAAACAGCATGAAGAACTCAAATATCTGGATTAGTTTTGAAGTCAATTAGAACCCTGTTTAAGCTACCAAACGGCACCTAAATGTACATAACCCAAAATGATACATGTCTTTTGCAGTGTATATAAGATATCATATCTCAATAGCTATATGCATGTTATTTTTTTTTAATATTGTCACTAATTTGAGTTCCAAAGACCCTTGGATTTATCATGCAAACTTGGCACTCCAACTTTATCTAATAGTTGAGGCTCTTAATCATTACCTCCTATGATTAAATGGCTTCCAAATCTTGCAGAGGTTGGTTATGGGGAGACCTTACACCCTATCCCTCCATGATTGTCATTCTCCTAGGTGGGTCTCACAAGTCATAAGCTAGGCTGTTCCATGCTTAGGAACAAAGGGGATTCTGAACGCACCGTGGGTTTTGCTGAAGACACACTTTTTTTTTAAAAAAAAACTTACACATGACAAAAATACCCATAAATTCCATGCATATCTCATGTACACCGGTGTGAAACTTTGTGCACATGATATATGCACGGGGTTTTCCAGCCGTGCACCTCTTTATGTGCACGGGGTTTCACAGCCGTACACCTTTTTATGTGCACGGCTCTAAAACTCCGTGTACCCTACCAGTGAGCGATACAAGCGAAGAAAGAAGAGAAGATGGTCGCCGGTAATGGTGGGGTGGAGTGGGGAGCTCGCCAGTGATGGGGCGGCCATCGGGGTTCAATCCCAGCAGGCAAGAGGGGAAGAGAAGAAGAGAAGAGAAGAGGAGAAGAAACCGCTTAGCTCACCGGAGGGAGAAGAAAGGGGAGCTTGCGGGTGATGGTGGGGCAGAGAGGGGAGCTCGGCGGAGGGAGAGATGGTCGCCGTTGATGGGGCGGCCATCAGGGCTCGGTCGTAGCAAGTGGGAGGGGAAGAGAAGAGAATAGGAGAGGATAGAAGAGGAGATAAGGGTGTTTTGGGTATTATTGGGAAAGTGGATGTGCTCAGCAAAACATGTGGGTGCAAATAGAATTTCCCTAGGAACAATGTGGCAGTTTGGAATGCAACCTTTCCATCACCCTATCCCCATGATCGCATGCATCACAGAAAGGGCTGAGATTGTTTCATCTCATAGTAACCATATCAGTGAGAGGTACCTCTACAGTGAAATTGGGTATACCTTTGTGTGTGTCTCGAATATCATGTGCATATAACAGATTCAGAGCTCTCAATCCAAATTGGAACTCAGTTTATATTTTCTGATACTATCAAAACAAAGTGGGAAACAAATGCAGGGGAAGAAATTTTGGATGTGTAAAGCTTGCAAAGTATATGGAAGTGTTTGTGCATAATAGATTTTTTTTCCCGAAATTGTTTGGGCATAGTAGATTTTTTTTTTCCTGATTGATGGAAATAGATTCCTTAAAAAAATGAAAATCTAAGGCCGTGATTTGGATCTTTCTCAATACAAGAAACATGTGGGATATTTTGGTTTCATTGGAGACTTTCCATTGTGTGGGGTCTGGCCGTCTGGGTGGGTGGTTTCGCATCATAGATCTTGTCGAGAGTTGAAGCAGAGTGGACTAAAACCTACTTTGGGCCTAGGATTCCTGATGGGTGGGTGGTTTCGCATCATAGATCTTGTCGAGAGTTGAAGCAGAGTGGACTAAAACCTACTTTGGGCCTAGGATTCCTGATTTACAGGGTGTGTGCCATATCAATGAGATTATTCTGGATCGGCATTTAGCATGTGCTCATGAGGAATGCTAAGGTGAGACTTAGCAGCTTCAGTCAACAAAGTTGATGTGATGAGACTGCTCTTTGACACTAATGTTTTGGCTAGACAATTTTGTTAGTGGGTGCCAACAACGTTCTTGTCCGGATGTGGTGAGTCTTTACCCCACTGCGAGCATAAGTGGACCAATCATAGTCCGCCAAGTTAACTGTGGGGCGGGCCCTGCGATGGAGACTTGCCATGGACATGGCGGACCGTGATTGGTCCACGCATGCTCACCGTGGGTCAAATCACTCAGAGGATCCAAATTTATAACGTTTAATAATTTTATCTTTCTTTCCTAGGTGCCAACACCGACAATCATGTGCATCCTTCCCTCACCATCCAGTGAAAGACAAACTTAATAGGGCCCACCTAGGGCCCCACTGAACAAGGGACTTGGGGGCAATAGAAAGAGACATCTTGGATGGGCCCGCCCAAACATCAAGTTTGGAGTCAATCCCATGCTTCTAACCCATTCATCTGTGGCCCACGAATTTTTTTCTGGTAAATCTGTGGCCCACAAATTTAATGACTTTATATTAAAGTAAAAACAGTGACATTCGATTCAATGGTTCAATCGTTCGGATCGGTGGAAACTTGATGGATCTAATGTACTTAAGGAGGTCGCATGTGTATAGACTTAAGGAGGTCGCATGTGTACAGATGGCTTAAATGTACCATAAAGTCAGCCCCACTATGTTGTCCATCACCATAATATGGTGAGGGATGGATGTGTGTGTGTGTGAATAAGGGGGCTTGTACCCATCGAACTCATGTCAGTGGGAGAAGACCTCGGCTGATGGGAGGAGACTTTGGGTGAGGTAAGAGTGCCATCAGAGTGAGGAACGATGGCGATCCCTTAACATCCAAGTGAGAACTGATGCGTCTTTCCTTGATCCCTGGCCAAACTGTTGAGAAGGTGGGATGTGATTTTTTTTTCTACCATATCCAAATCTCAATCTCATGGTATCTATTGGATGGTGGTGAGATTAACAACAAAGACATCTGGTATCATATGCACCAGTGTCTCCAGCAATATGGTGATTTCTACAGCGAAGGCCCAATGTTCAATACGGTTGTCAAAAGATGCTTTATTTGGCTTACAGTTTGATAAATATATGCATGATGATGAGGATTGGGATGTTGGGAATCATTGAACCATCTCCATGATGACAAGGTTGGGATATTGGGGATCATTGAAATATCTCATGTACAATATGCTTTGTTATGTAATAATGCATTATGAAAATGAAATGAGATTCATCAAATAGGAATGTCAAAAGGCTTTTGTTTAGAAAATCAAATGATTTCCTGTTTGGTACAATGGACCCATCTCATCGTCATTCCAAACCCTTTCTCCCCCTCCCACATGAAACTGGTGTTTTGCCAGTTTTACACTGATCTGATCAGGATCCTATGGAATGAAAATGGACTTTTATGAAAGTTAAAACTTTTGAGGCCCTAAAAAGGATCAGGATGACCTGATTGAACAGATTTGGCCACCCAACCTATTTGATTCGCTAGTCTACCCATGTGCATGAAGTTACCATGTTATGGATGGGCAGTTCAGTCTTGTGGGTCCCTCTTTGTAGGAAATATAAACCTTGAATAAAACATGGTGCATTTTAAAAAGAAGGCCTATGAAAAAGATCTGTCTTCATACTTTGAAAGGGACAAAATTCAAGAACTTGAAGGAGAAACCATGGAAATTGGTTTTTGATGGATTATTTCACATGTACTTTGGCCTTATATCAGGAAGGCCAATGGTGAAAGTGTGAGCGAAGTGACTGATAGAAAAGGTTTCTTAGATCCTTAACTGAAATTTTGAGCATGTTGTATGCTCAATCGAGGAGTCAAACAATATTGAAGATCTATCTTTTGATAAATTTGGGATGGAGTGTTGGAATCCTATTCATCAAAGGATGAATCAACATTCATCTATTGAGCTAGGAAGGAAAAAGGAAATGCTTGGAGCTGCTATTCTCTTTTCTGGATTGTTAGGGTACATGGTATCTCACGTGCTATTAGAGCCGGTTTGGATCCCATCATTCTTTTGTAGCCCACATGGCAAGTCCGTCCATGAAATCCATTGGGCCTACACATAAGGGGAGTGTTAATAAGGGCTTCATATATCTATTTGCACCATCCACCTAAAAGATTAAGCTTTTGGGCTGATATACGTCTTCTCAAAGTCTTTCATACTCCTCTGCTTTCTTTTTTCCATATACATATTCTGTCTAGGCACACAGCATCTTCCATGTGTGGCTTACTGTGTTGGTTAGGTTACAGTGAAAATTTTCGTTCCTACCATAGCATGTGTGCAGTGTGCATTACTAAAATAAAGTTGCGAGGAAGACAATATTGTACTACATTTCAAGGAAAGCGACCTGCAAAGGTAGAAAGTACTTTTTGTTGTTTGAAGCAATGAAAAATTAAACCAGGTAATTGTTAGAGGAGGAATGTTCTCCTATGAATGAGCTACAACATATGTTTTCCAGCTCTGTGGGGCTCACTTAAGGCCATATTTGATCATTGCAGGACCTTTATCCACTCTCATTCTACGTATTGGCACCACTTTCACTCCCATCAAATCTTTATCCTCTGTTCGATTGAATTTCAAAGGAATCTATAATTGAAAGACCATTAAACATTAAGGCTATTAAATTGAGGGCTAACATGATCGGACTAGGCTAATTTTTTGAATGACCCATATTCATAAGGAGACCTTTCCATGTATTCCACCGCCACTAATAAGAAGGTATCTAAGTCGGGGCCATGAGCTCCACTGCGTACAAGGAAAATGAAGTCTACTCATTTTTCCCCGAGTTAATGTTCTAGAGATAAGATTAGGTCGGTTAGAGATTGATTAGAGACTTGGTTCATTTAAATTTGAATAATCTTATATCTTGCATGGGTCATTATTATTCACTATAAATTGAGAGGGATTCCTCCATTGAAAGCAATTACAATGTCTTCTGAATTTCCCATGTGGTATCAGACCTGTGGCCTGTTGGTGATCTTGCGATTCAAACCTGCCATGGTTCTTGCTCTTATGCTTTTGCAATAGACAATAGTGTCATTGTCAGAATTCTATTTCTTGAATAAAAATCATGCATCCTCCCTCTTCCATGCATATAACTGGACCTTATAACCTTCACCACCTTGATCAAGTCACACAATGAATGAATGCCTTTGGAAGAATCACGACAAATCTAATCTAGTAGGCCACTAGAGTGGGCCGCGACAGTGATAAACTCTATAGACATGCCTTTTCATGAAATAGCCATGTGATAGCAACAGAGATTGTTTAGTGATTTAGTTGATTTAGATTTGAATAATCTTATATCTTACATAGGGTCGTTGTTAGGTGCGCGCGGTGCACATGGAGCTCTCCAAGCACACCTTGGTGTGGGGCCCAATGAGCTGGGGATTGAAAGATTTGGTTGTGGCATGCATACCTAGCCTACCCATATACAAAAATGGACCCCGCCTTATCAGCCTAAACCCTTGATCAATAGCTCATAAAACTTCACCATTAAAAATAGGTGTACAGTCGATCCAACGGTCCAGGTCTGATGTAATTAATGGGGTCTTGAGTGTGTGGGATCCATTCAAATGAACCGTCAGGTACGTCCCACTATGAGGTGCTCATGGATGTGTAAAAAGAAAAGGGTAGATGTACATAGGATAACTTACCCGGCTGTTGCTAGCCAGTATAAATTGAGAGTCAAGTGAATATATATTGCAAATATAGTGTCTTTTGAACTTCTACACATTCAGTTAAAATCTCATTTTTAACACCTTGATCAGTCCTCCGATATGTTACATATGTATCAGTCCCGTCGAATCCTAATTTGGAGGAGCACATGTTTTTTGGGTGGGTTCACAGTATGAATGGGCATTGATCCACTATAAATGGCCCCACATGGGTTGCGGTCACATGGTAAGCTTTAGCAGTTCATGAGAAGTTCCATTCGGTCATCTACATGATACCATCTTTATCACAAAAGTCATGCTTAAAAAATAAAATAGATGTCTCATGCATTAGGGGGTGTCACCTTTTTTTATTGTCGCAACTACAGTCCAAATAACCGACATTCCATGAATATTGCATTTGGGCCAATTTGGTAATTTACTATTAAAGTAAAAGTGATGTAAAATATTAAATTAAGAGTGAATAAAATATAAGAGGGTTATGATAGTATTTTATCTTTAGCAGATTAGTAGGGAATCTTTTTTACTTTATGTGTAAAATGTGAGTGTTTTTTTTTTATCATTTAGGAGAGAAATAATGATTTTTTACTTTTTTTTAAAAGGAAGGAGAGAATTTTAAAGATATATACTTTTGATATGACCGCTTGTCTGAAAAATTGAGGTTTTATGTTACTTTTACTGACCTAGTCAATTGCCAAAAGAGATGGTATTTCATTCGAGAGTGCTGTTTTTGACAATCAATGATCCACATTGCATCCATCAAATCAATGTTTTGGATTACTAAAACAAGATATACACATAAGGAGACAGTAAATCCATACGTCTTTATAGTAGCTGAGCTTAATTTAAAATGTTTCACATGCTTCTCGTAGTTGCAATAGGTGATTATAAATCCATATACACCCATTACCTGGATCGACCTATAGTAGACTTCTATCCCTTTGAACTGTAACGGAGAGGTTTTTTTTTTTTTTTTACTTTAAATTGTACGCTGTTGGTCTAGCTATTAAATTCTCTGTGGGCAGTAGTAGCGGCAGTGGATATACTTTTAAACACTCCCTAAGTAGAACATAGTCGGTGCATTTTTCACAACATGCACACTTTTTTTATTTCAAACTGAGTCAATTCTCTTGAGATTGGAATTAATAACCAATTATTAGTTTTGATACTATATTAAATTTTTTCTGTGAACCAATTCTATCAAAATATAAAAAAGCATTAGTAGAGATAATGCAAATACTTTTCATCATGATCATAGCTTTGGCCTATCATGCAAAGGGGTTTTTTATTCTAAGGTTTCTTCAACCATATGAAATGGATTGCTAAATCTTTTGTTGCTTTTTATTCTTACCATTAACTTACCTTTATACCCTCACACCATGTGTACATATCCATTTTCTCTAGATCACCCATTATGTACTTGGGCTTCCAACAACTTGGTTCTCTCCAATTTTTTCTTTGCCTTACATCTTCTAGCCCCATTTCAAGCTTCACCTTCATCTTCCTTACTTTGCAGCGCAATAAGAGTCTTCAATGTTCTAGCACCTTTGAAAAAGATAAAATCTTCACTTTTGACACCTGGGGTAGGACCTCTCTCTCTCTCTCTCTCTCTCTCTCTCTCTCTCTCTCTCTCTAAAGAGAGTAAAACTTAAACAAAAGGTTTCATCCAGTATATCATATTATTCTTTATTGTTATAAGAGTGACATGCATCTTTACATTTTCCATTTAGAAAAGATTTTCAATATTGTATGTAAGAAGAAGGGACAATACTCTCCTACTCTATGGGGGCACTTGGGCCCACCTTTGATCAATGTAGCCCCTTTGATGCTCTTGCCTTCCCATGATCTGGCATTAGGACCAATTTTAGACCCATTGAAGCTTTACTCATCTTTAGATTAAATCTCATAAATACCTACAGTTAAGATGCTATTGAACTTTAAGACTATTAAATCAAGGACTAGTATGATTGATTGTAGCTCATCCCCACTTTCCACAAAGAGACATTCAATTTCCCTCCTCCCATTGAGAGAAATGGATCTAATAAGTAGGCCTCATGAGTTGTGTTATACAGTCTGATCGGAGAAGAATATTGTCCAAAAAGAAGAGGTCATTGTTTTTTTACATATGGATGTGTCACTACAGAAAAAATGACAAGTAGGGGAGGACGACTCAGGCTTTAGCGGCAGAGATCTTTTCCAGCTGTAAAAGGTGGGCTTCATCGGCGGAAACAAACTGCTACTAAAGCTTGAGTAATTTACCAAAAAAAAAAGCATGGGCAGTTAGTGTGCAAGACTAAAAAGCAAACTAAGAAGCCAACATGCTTGTAGTTGAGTAGTGTTGGTAGTTGGCACCTCGGTATGACTCACGCCCAGGGAGCAAGCTTTGATTTTCAGGTTGATTGTATCACTCCTAATCATTAATAGGCCAACCTAGCAAAGAGAGAGGGAGAGAGAAAAAAAAAGCTAAGGGAAAAAAAGGCTTAGAGGCTGGAGCTATGATCTTTTGCACATTGTTATGGCTTTTGTGTACTCTTGTGCTTTTCCTATTTTGGGAAAATTTCAAAGAGGAATTAAACTTTTGGCTCATTTTTAAGAAAGTAGATAAAGATTTAGATATTTTAGAAAAATTTATAATTTTTCCACAATTCTTTTAATCAAGTCCTTTCCATAAGAGTTTCTTGAGAAATGAATAAAATACCTCTATATCATTTTTCAAGAATTCCCTTTAATAAATCACCTAAGAGAAATGAAAAGTCCAATCCAAATTAGGGGCGAACCTACATGATACGACCGCTCCAGGTCTAATCCAAAATCGCATATGGCCCATGCCTCATGCCCCATGCCCAATTCTACTTTCTACTTTTGACTATAGATGGAGATTGGAGATAGGGGTGGACCTACATGATACAAATCTGGGCAGTCGCCCCAAGTTTGATTCAGAATGGCTTGTGGCCTATGCTGCATCCTAGTAAAGTCGTCGCCCCAACCTAGGATATGAGTTATTTATACTTAATTTGCCAAAAATATATATATATATATATGTGTTAGATTATTGTCCGGGGTTCGAATCCCGGGTACGTCACCTCTTCCCGCTTGTACGTGCTCCTTTCCCACTTGTGTAGGCTTTTTTTCTGCTTGTGCGGGCCTCCTTCCCACTCGATGAGCTACCTTCCCATATGTGTGTTGGCTCTCTCTTGGGTCCAAGCCCCCTTGGCTGGGGAACCAAAATAAAAGTGGGGATTGTTGCTAGTTGGTGTTGATCTTGATGTTTTCAATTTATTTATCATTATCCGCCCCACGCAAATAAAATTCCTGGGTCCTCCACCGATCCATATGACCACTTCAGCTACTTTTATTCATGAATGCATGGTTTAAAAAGGGGATTTCAAAAGACTAAAAATCGATTTTCATTAAATGGTTATGATCATCAAAATTAAAATAGCCAGTTTTGGAAAGGAAAGAAATTAAGAAAAGATGAAAACCTCTCATAATGGAAGGATACTTTTGTCATTTCTCAAAAAAAAAAAAAAAACTTTAGGAAGAAGACTTGATTGAAAGAATCTTGGCAAATTTATATATATTTATATATATTTTTAATATTTAAATCATTATGTACTTTTTTAAAAATGAACTAAAGTTTTTATACTTTTTTTTGAAGATTCTCCATTCTTTAAATAAAAGAGCGAGTTTTTCTTTACGGTGGATGCACAATATGAATGACTTTAATCAAGCAAATATTGGCCCACATGGGTTGCAATCGCATGAAAAGCTTCTTGTGTTTATGAAAAGTTGCATTTTTTTTTTTATGAGGGTGTCCAGCCCTTTCTAGAGAACTGATTATTCACCCGAGCAAATAAAGTTCCCGTCTCCTCCACGCACGAGGTAAGTTAGGCTTTTACCTTTGCAAGTGAAGGTTCCATTTAGCCATCAACAAAATTACTGTTTAAAAAAAGAAATAGTTGTTTCATGCATTAGAGAATGTTTCTTTTTATTGTCATAACTACAGCCTAAAAATCAGCATTTCAGGAATATCTGCTGGGATGTTTCATATGACAATTCTTTTTTCGGCAATCATGTGTACAGTGGAGCCATCAAATCAATGGCCTGGATGACTAAAATAAGAGAGAGAGAGAAGATATTTTGTTTAAATAGCTGAACTTAAAAAAGTCTCTAAGCTAACGAGTAGTGAAAACGAAAAACCATTGTATGTTTGTGTAACTGATTTTCTACAAAATAAGTAAAAATTGCTGCACAATAACTGGGCTAAGTTTTCTACGGTTCCTCAGTTTGGTGTGGGGGAGGGGGGGAGGGGTGGGGGGTGGTTGTTGTTTGGTTTTGAGAAAGAGTGCGATGGCTTAGACGTGGGGAATGGCCTGATAGGTTGGACGGTGCAAATGGAGCTTATTTGATAGACAACATATAGGTGGAGTGGTTGCTAGTAGGGTTGGCTTAGTGAAAAGTCAAATTATTTTCAGGATCTCAATTTGAAAACTCAAGGAGTTGTTTGAAAGGCACTTCGAAAGCTGAACTATTTAAAAGCTTAACTATATCTTTTTTTTTTTTTTTTTATATTATCAATTCATACAACATTTCTAGTATTCAGGTCGAAATTTAGGGATTATTTTTAGCATAGTGATACATCAAGGTGGGGGTGTGTGTGTGTGTTTAACTATATGTGTCACAGTTTTCATGAGAAAGGTTTCGGAGTGTAGGGCAAGAGAGAGCTATCAAAACCATTCTTATAAATCCATCATAGCCCACATTTGAAATACAAACTAGTTAAGATTATCACCTGCCACCCCATCCCCCCTATTAGCTTTGGGACAAAGTTCTCTAACTCTTTAACTAGCGTGGTTTTTTTTTTTTTTTTTTTTTGGTAAAGTAAAAAATGCACTCTAGTCCAATTGGGTTTGTGAGACATGATCAATACGACGGTAAGCCCGATCCTAATTAACTAGAGTGAGATTTTATTAAAATCTAATAAAATGATATGTGAATGACTTCAACATATATATAGTTTGGATTTCAAATTTGGGTTCCGCTGATGCAATTATAGAATACTTTTTATGCTTGCTCTTAAGAGGATCTTGATTCTCTATTTTACTAGTCTTATTAGTGTACTCACATATATACCCTTATTATTATTATTAGTTTTTTACTTTTACATGTAATTTATAGTTGGTATCCACTCTCTTTAAATTTATCATTGGCTGAAAATATCACAATTTGATCATGGTGATAATCATCATTAATGAAGTGGATGAATGAAAAATATGTGATAAAGCCTCATGAGTTAATCAAGTTTTCTTCATAGGCACAATTTGGTGCACTCTCCATATTATGACCAAGTATATATGGACTATTTATCTACTTTTAAGGCCCTTATATTTTCTACTTCAATGCCATCAATCCTCACTAAGCCTCTACTTTACTTTTAAGGCCATCAAATCCTAACTCATTAGTCAATGTCCTCTCTCTCTCTCTCTCTCTCTCTCTCTCTCTCTCTCTCTCTCTCTCTCTCTCTCTCTCTCTCTCTCTCTCTCTCTCTCTCTCTCTCTCTACATCATCAGCAGGCAGCCCTGCACGTGTTTCTCAAGGTTCTTATTTCCCTTGCTAATGCCGTTTAAGTGTCAGTAAAGCAAACATCACTGCAAATCTACACTCGTTGTGTTTACAAGGTTCTTATTTCTCTGAAGAGATGCAAGTGCCCTATATATGCCGACTAAATCTACCAAATCCCAATTGAAAATATTTCTCATTCATCAGCTCTAATTTGGATTCCCTTTTGTTCTCTCAGCTTCTCAACTTCCCAGTTCCTTTGCTTCACTATAATACATATAACTTCCAAATCTTGCTTTTGTTGGTGATATCATAGGATTCATGGCTATCTCAAGGTGGGGCTCTTTTGAGGTTTCTTTGATCAACGGTAAGTAGAAGTTCATTCATAAGAAAAGAGTTTCTAGTTCTAAACTTGTGATCTTGATGTCCTGGTTTTTTATTTGCATTAACTAATTCCAACGCTTTCACATTAAAAAAAAAAAAAAAAAAAAAGGTTCTAAAACCAATACACCTTGTTGGGTTGGTGCAAATTCATTGAATTATTATATCACTTAGGGACCACATTAATATATTTGGATTACAATCCACCTTCATGAGAAGTAGGCTGAGGCTGCCATTAGGCTTGGTCCATGCTGAGGAAATGAATATCAAAATTTTTAATGGGTTTAGTTTGATTATTTTGAAGTCTAAGTCCTCGATTAGCTCGGGTTTGAACCGATTGACAGCTCTAAATTGCACCCAAAGAGTATATTTGAGTTGAACTTGTTAAATTGTACATTTAGTGTAATTGTTGCAAATCTCTCTCAACCATTCTGTTTTAGAAATAATTGGGAATTAAGTTTCATATACTTTAGATCTTTATGATAATATTTGGGAAAGCCTCACTAAGACAAAAGTAAATTAATCAAAATCTGAAACTGATTTGCTTATATTAATATAATTTTATATTTGTTTTGTCTATAAAATAAATATAAATTATACTCTATATTTCTAAATTATGCTCTCTCTCTCTCTCTCTCTCTCTCTCTCTCTCCCCCCCCCCCCCGTGTGGGTGGCAAGCCATGGAAACCCAGGTTTGCTCTTAAGAGAACTCCCTAGTTTGTGTGAGGTCCGCCTAGGTCCATACTAATGACACTGGTAGGGAGATGAGAGGTGTATGGTGTGGATTAATTAGGGAATTCGC
Organism: Persea americana; assembly: GCA_029852735.1. Classification (NCBI taxonomy): domain Eukaryota; kingdom Viridiplantae; phylum Streptophyta; class Magnoliopsida; order Laurales; family Lauraceae; genus Persea; species Persea americana. Next base: position 6,415,709 of record CM056812.1, read on the forward strand.
CAAATCTAAGAATATTATCCTAATCCTTGATTTGTAGGATGAGAAGCTTAACAGTTTTGTAGGTGTATATATCATTGAGATTCAATTCAAAGATGGATAATGGTTCGATTAGTGTCAAAATGGAAAGGTACCAATTCTCGACTCTATAAGAGGATTTGGACTTATAGCATATCATCCCTATTGTAAGAAATGGGTCAGGAGTTTTGTGCATATAGATATTAAACATTTAAGTATTTTATATGAATTCTCGTAAACATATTGTAATGATGTCTAAAAAATATGATATTTTCAGGAAAATTCTTTAGTAGTACATACATAATATGATCAAGTAGAATAGTGATCATTGTTATTGATATTAGACTATATATAAGGAGAGAAAAAGGAAATAAATGTGCGAAAAACTATGTACAAAATTCTGTTAACTTGGTTTGTTCATTTCAACCTCCCTCCTGTCAAGGCATCTACTACCCAAATATCACTCTGCCGATACGTGTTCATTGAAATGAGGGTGAGCATGTAGTTGACATGTTCAATACATGAATGATGTTTAGTATTCAAATGAATCTCTTGGCCAATTCAGTAGATAGACAAGGGAGTTGGAGCGGAGGGGTTTTATTGTATTCATTAGGATATATTTAAGGTGTAAGAATAGAATGAGGTTCTCAACCACTGATGTGGCTTAATGAGCCAAGGTATGTTTTTTTATCCTAGCCAATGTTTAGCTTTAAGGTATAAGAATGGGATAAACTTTGATAATGAATTACTGATAAGTCTTCAGTATTGAAGTAGGACAACATAACTAAAAGATCACTAACCTATATCAATCTCCACTCTTTCTTATCTTTCTTCCCTCTTCTAGTCTTCTTCTCAAGGAAAGAACCCTAACTCTCTCTCTCTCTCTCTCCCCCATAGCATCTTCTCCAACTAATTTTAGTTTTACTGGTTTAAGTTCATGCTATCTATCATTTTTGTTTAACCAGGCCAGTTTTTCCATCTAGTCAGATACATCCAATCTTTTTCCAGTAATTTGTATTTCAGAATCCGGATTCTCTAATGCCAAGAATCAAAGAAATTGTATAGCCAGGTATTTCAACCTGCCAATGAGGCATTAACCAACAAAATCCAAACCTTTCAAAATAAACACCAACCCTTTGGCCAAGTTTCATTTCCACATGAGTGTAGTCTACGTTAGATTGATTACGTGTAAAACACATAATTTCACTTCTTTTATTTAGCATATTTTATTCACTTATTTTATGCATAGGGTTAATGTGATGGTGGATCATAAGTGCAAGATCTTCTCAAGAACCAATATACAGGAGATTTCAAATTTCCTGTGACTCCTACCATAGGACAATTCCATATTTCACAGCATCCGAATTGTATAGCATAACTCTAAAACCCAACTTGTTTCAGTCAGAAGAGTATAATAGAATAGGTAAAACAAATTTGATTGAGTTTCTACTTGAACTTTGTTAGATTTGGTTGACTCATCCTTCTAGTTGTGTCAGCAAGTTGAATCAAGTTTTTTAACATTGTTTGATTCAAACTCGCAACTGGTTGGCTTTGATACCATAATAAGTTTTCGTAACTAACCATTTCTATCAAAACCTTGAGGATGCAGCATGAATATTTTTTAATACTCCCCTTGGGTGGAGCCCACTCCTCAACACTCCCCCTCAGGTGGAACCTAGTCTGCGTACGTACTTTTTAACAACACCTTTTTTCCAACGTCAAGTCATTTCTCTTGTGATAAAAACTTGTAATCAGTTGGCTCTGATATCATACTAAAATTTCTTAACTGACCATTCCTACCCAAACTAATAACCCATTAACATCATTGTGAAAGTAAACATGAGAGCCATTTACACATGAAATCAACAAATAGCTATATAAAAAAAATCATTGATTGACCAGACTAGTTAGCGAGTATGACTTAGAGCATTTTTTTCCTGCGTGGCTTCAAACTCATAACCTTTGACTTTGAAATCATGACAGAATTGCTAGTCAGTAATCCTCAAACCGGTTGGTGATAGAAAACAGCACAAACAACTACTTAATAATAATGGGAAAAAAAAATCTACTATCGACTATCTTAAATACAACCTTGTCTTCCAAGAAGCGGCATATTGTAATGTTTCAATGACCTGGCTGTAACAAGCCAACGTAAGTTGGCTCATCTTGATCGGACTTGATTTTTAGCTCAGCTCATCACGTAGGGTAGCCTACCTCAAGTAAATTGCCTTCTAAGATGAGTTCCAGCTAGGCATTATTCAATATACTCGGCTTAAGATTGACTTGAGGTTGGGCTTAGAGACTTTTAGGCTCAACTCATTAAAGAGCTCAACTTGGACAAAAGAAGGGAAGATTTTCTTCCTATAGGCATTTTGTAGTACTATTTGCTTATTTAAAATCCAAACTTTACCATACAACTCACTGAGAAAGACCAACATTCTCAAACATCCCAGAGAAGGCACTAAAAGACATTCACCCAACCAATGCACCAGCTGGAGTATTGTAATTTGGATTGCAACAATTTAGTTTCCTGGTAAGTTATTATCATCATCACCATCATCATCATCATCAAACTTTTATTTTTATTATATTAGGGTCAATTACATGAATTCTATTTCTCTATTTTTCATCTATCCAAAGCTAAATCTTCTGATAGATTTATAAATTACAATATTGAACCAACTACATTATTTTGGCTTTAATCTAAAGAGTGCCTCCACTCACACAGCTACACAGGAATCGATTATTGGGGTAGCTCAATTGACCTAGGACCATGGTTTGCACCCGAAGGTTGTGGGTTCGAACTGCACTACCATATTGGGGCCACAAGAGAATTTTATCCGGTTTTCTCTCATGGGCCTGTAGGGATTATTATATTTTGTCCCAAAGGGCTAGGACACCCTGCATTATCAAAAAGAGAAAAAAAAAACCTTACAAATCGATCATTGGGCAAGTAAGTCTTCTCATAAGTATTGTACCACCCGCCAATCTAGCAATTATGATAATAATAATAATAATAATAATTTATGGCCAGTTTTTATAACCTAATTTTGAGATTATAAATTGGATAAGATTTGAGAGTTAATTAAGCTCATAAGTTTGTATAATACAATATTTGGGGACCTTTTCAAGGAATGTCCAAATTTTAGGACTTTTCTCGTAAAATCCTTTATATTTAGAGCTTAAAATTATCTAATCCTACTAACACACAAGATCAATTAATGACATGAACCGTACAAAGCATTCAACCACAAGCAACACATGCTACAATGGTAATACTTAATAATAGTTTGACAACGAAGTTGTAAAAGAGAAGTCAGACATAGGGTCAAGTCAGGATAAGATGTGGGGAATGTAACTTTAATGAATGTCCACGTGATGGGTTGGAGAGCACCTGTTCTCAATTCCCATGACAAGCATGTGCAACACATGTTTCACGTGTATTGCAACATGCTTTACAGTAATCGTCAGATCCCTTTTTTTTTTTTTTACTAGGATCATGAAAATTTGTACTGGTTTTAATGTCTTTTTTTACTAGGATCATAAAAATCTTTCCCCCAAAAAATACATATCTCAATTTATGTGGCATTTTCATAGGATTGTGGTTGCACAAATACGCTCTATGAGAAGCAGTTTTGGAGAGAAAATTATTCAGTTGCAAGAGTATGCATCTTGAGTGTCACCAAAGGCAAGACCCCTCCTCTGAATTTCACTCGGTTTTATATGATAAATGGCTCCGAGGCACAATATGTGGGAGAAAATTTCCCGAGTTTCATAATAGGTTTATTGGGTTAAAGGTAGAAGATTCAACGATCAATGATAATTATATACACTTGAACTTTAAATTTTATTAATTTCAATGTTTCATAGTTCTTCATAAAAGATGAGAATTTCTAGTCATTATCATTGTTGAGCCTATACTTTCACCTATCACTAGCCATCTTTTACACAAGAAATCTGAGGATTTTTGTTGAGGGTTATTATGAGTTTTCTAAATGTTGTATGCCACCTTGTCTCACAAATGATGAAGTACAATGTAGCATTTTGAAAATTAAAATTCTAAAATTTCTATATGCTTATATGATATTTTCTTTAGTATGTTCTTATGATTTCTCACCAATAATCAGGAAATTTTTTTTTACAATGTTCTAAAGGTACAACAACTATTATTATTATCACAAAATCCTAACATGACATAGGAAAGTTCCTTAAGAGTACAGCAAAACAAACACGCCCTTACCATTTCATATAAATCATTGATACATTGAACACTAATTCCTCTCCCTCTCCCTCTCTCTCCGTTTTGATTTTATTTTGTTTTTTCAAATGTTCTTTCTCATGAAAGTCAGGCTTAGGAAGCCAAAGGTCCACTGACCCTCAAGTCTTAACACTGTGGCAACTATAATTTCTCACATCATCATCATCAATTTTAACGTCATTTTATGTGGCTTGTCCCGACAAACCTAAGCCGGCTTAAATTTAGGTCTGCATATAATTTCTCATACAACATATGGGAACTAAGTTTTCAAACATGGATGCTAGCCTGATATTAGGATAGTAAATGGATTTTGTCTGCGAAATTGATTTAAGATCGAGTTTTCGAGGCTTGTATATGACTCAAACACCAAATGAGTCTATACTATTCTTTTGTTACCCCAACTTAAGTGGTTCAAAGCCCAAAACTAAAAAAAGCTGACATAGTGGAAAGAGAAAGCCCATAAAGTGAAAATAGTGACATACTTAAAGATTGATTGTCAAGCATCCGAGTGATATGTGGGGTTATCAGCCAGCTGAAGAACTAATGAGTTGTCAAATGAGTCTATAATTATAGCTCTGAATTTGAATTTAAATTGCGAAATAGGAACAAAATATTGCCACGCCTAACTTTTTTAGGTTGATTGCTTATAACAACCTTCAATGACAAAATCCCAAGCATTTGATAGACCCTTGTAATTGAGTGCACTTGGCCATTTGGCTCCTCACCCTTTTGATAGAAAGCTCCATCTCTAGAAAATCAGTTGGACGTTGTTGGTCATGCCCTTAAAAATCGCTGTCCCCCAAAGTGAGAGGCCTTTTTGTATCCCACTCCAATAATGCACGTTCACATTGGCAAATGGATGTGTCGATTTCAGGCAGTTTGAATACTATTGCCTCAAATTATTCAAATTGCGTGTACTTGAAGGCACACGCAAAAGCGACCCAACAATGATGTGCTCCCACTGTTCAATTGACTTGTACACGGTTGATTATTAGCACATTAGTTTTATGTTTCTTATGTGGTTGTTACAATTTTTTATGGGGATCAAACTGGACGCTACATTGAAAGTCTCACTAACCTATTCAAAACTCATTGAAAGACTTGTGTCATTGGTGTTGAGATTTTGGTTGTGATTAAAGGGAAGATTTGTTACAATGTAAATCCCACTGCCCTATTAAAAATGCCTTTCCGCGCCAATGAGGAAAAACATACATTTTTTCTTGTTTTCTTTGCAAAAAATGCTGCTACATGGAATGCGAGAAAACCGACTTAATTATCAACTCCTTTTTTGTGGATTTACCTATGCACAAATTAAGTTCAAATATTTCTTCTTCTTCTTCATGCACAAAAAAACCCAAAGTGAGACGTTTTTTCTTTTTTAACTCAAAACCTTGAAAAATCATATTGTCATGAGATTTATAAATTAAAAAAAAAAAAAAAACACAGAACTATGAGTAACCCTTATATTCCAAATCAACTAAACCTTGTGGAATTATATTATTTTGTTGAGGTAGAGCTATAGAGTTTCATATTAGGACTTGTACTTCAATTGTTTAGATCTCCAAAATAAAAGTCACATCTAGATTGAGAAGGGGGGCACTATCCTTATCATTGATGAAAAAGAAGAAGAAGAAGAAGAAATAGTGTAAAGAACTGCAGTTTTTTTCTCCTTCTAAAAGCTTGACTAGCGTAATCTCTTTCAACTGAGAAAGTGAGCTAACCAAAGAGCTATGTTAAAAAAAAAAAACCAAAACAGAGGGATCTCAATTGAGAAAGTGAACTAACCAAAGGGCTATGTTAAAATAAATAAAAAAACCAAAATAGAGGGGTCTCAATTGAGAAAGTGAGCTAAGCAAAGGGCTATGTTATGAGAAAAAAAACCAAAACTGAGGGGTCATTTCGAGGTTTTAAGGAAAAGGGAGGGGTTACATGTAAAATGCACTTCCCGTCTGTGATGCCCGATAAGGACATCTCCCGCCATCCCACACTGCCTCTGACAAAGTCGTTTTAAATGTGCAATGACGAAACTACCCTTCCGTCCTCTCCCTGCAATTCCCGTAACTAAAATCTCTGCAACGACTCCGCTCGTCCCCGCAACATTCCGCAGCTTTTCGCGCGAACAGAAACCCTAAAACCCTTGCCCTATCAGAGACTCCACAAGCTCAAATCTTCGAAAAACCCTAACTTTTTGAAAGAGAAAGTGTTCGGTCGCTTGTGGAATAAGAATCTATTCTCAATTGCGTGGAATTGCAGATCTATCTTTTGAGATCTAGGGTTTTAGCTCGTCCCGTGTTCAATCTCCAATGTTGATTTGTCTTTGATAAGCCCGTGCTTGGATTTCAGAAGATCGATCCGGTCCGCCACGCATGATCGGCAGCAATTCACTGCTCGGATCGGCGAAGCTAGGCGCGGAGATCCCCGGCCGCTTCCAGCTCTGCTGCGGATCGAGTCGAATGGTCTGCGTCAAGCTAGGGTTTGGATTGAGATCAAATCAGAAGCAGGAGTTTTCGGCCGAGAGCCGATCGATGAGTGTTGTTTTGGGCTGCTTCAAGCAGCGGAAGAGTAGGAAGCTGAAGAATGTGGAGGTGGAGTCGTTTGAAGGCGGTGAGGATGTGTGGGATTCCGCGTCTGCGTCCGCAGATGCCAAGTACAAGTACCCCGAACATCTTGTTGTCATGGTCAATGGCATTATTGGGAGGTAAACAGATGCCTTTTCTTCATTTCTTCTTTAAATAAATGACTTTAGCTGATTCATGGTTTTTTGAGAATTTTCTTTTGAGTTTGTTTTGTCTTGTTTGGGGTTTGGGTTTTTATTGAGAAGGGTAGAATTTGAATATTGAGGTTTGAGTTTATCTCATGCACAATTCATGAACGAGAGAACTTAAATAAATGACATCGATCATAGAAAAAAAAAAGTTGATATTAGCAGGCATTGTTTTTAAAGCTTTCTTTATTTCTGGATTATGCAAAATTTTGTACTCTGCTAATGGGGAAGATAGAAAGACAAGGGGCGACCATAATCAATAGGTGTATTGTTTTTACTATTGGAAAATGAAAAGAAAAGGAAGAAGAAAGAAAACATTTGGACATGTTGTACATGGATGTTGCTCATGGATGTTGCTGCACTGCCAACATGGTTACTTTACCCCAGAAGAAATTTTTATGGTCAAGCCCTGCTAATCTTTCAATGACTGAAGCTGGGCATTTGAAGAGAGGGAGGACTGTGGTTAATGGCTTCCCCATGTGCTTAAGAGATGAGGAATCTGTGGATCACCTCACGTTGAACTGCAAAATTGTTCAGTCTATTTGGAGGGTGGTGGTTGGGTGGTTTGACTGCTGTTGTCTTTCCCAACTCACTCATAGAGCTCTATCAGGCTTGGAAGGCTCCAATTGGGGTTCATAGAGGAAAGGAATTGGGGAGATTGACATTCCTTGCTGTCATCTGGATAATATGGAAGGAAAGGAACTCAAAATGCTTTGAAGGGGTAGAATCCAACGTAAGCTGCTTGGTGGAGAAAGTGAATTTTTAGTTGCTATCTGGGTGTCCATAAGCCCCTCTTTAAAGGATACTCCACACATATAGAAAAATGTTTAACCGGAAGGAGTCGGCCTTTTCTTCTGCAGGGCCCTAGTTGTTTTATTTTAGGGCCTTCTCCTTTTCATTTGTGTTCTCCTGTTTCCTGTTTTTTACTTGCCGGTACTCATCCCTTGTACTGCTTGCTTTCATTAATAACAGTAGCCATTCAAAAAATAATAATAAAAAAAAAAAACACATGGTTACTTTACCTGTTAGAGGACTATGAGAGATGGTGCTTTAAACTGATGAATGACAATGTAGGATAAGAGAGGCAATTGTTGGGAGGGAGTTGGTATGTAAGCAGAATGGTCCCAGCATGAAGACTTTGCACCACTATCGTGGGATCACGGATGAATTGGGTAGACTCTTGGATGTGAAAGGGCTTTAGGTCTACAGGCTATCAATCACCTTGATTAGATGACCTAAGTCTGTTCATTAAGGGCACACAAAATTGTTAGTCTTACCCATTTGTTCCTACTGTCCATTTTGCCAAACACTTGATAGAGGTTAGGACAAACTGAGGTAATAGAACTATAGAAGAGAAAGTAGGGGATCAGTGTAGGGATGTAAACGGGTTGGATCCAGGGCAGAACAATGGTGTATCCAGAATTCCAGATCAAGTTCTGTCTTTTATAGGATGGATTCAGATCCAGATCCAGGTCCTACAGGATCCTAGATGTTGGATCCAAATTTAGCATTAACTACTAACCACATATTTAGTTGTGGATCCGGATCCAAGGCAAGAAGTGGTGCTAATCTGAGTATGCTTGGACTGGTGGTTTCCAAGATAGTTTGTCAAGCATACAAGTGGGGCCCTTAAAGTGGTAATATTATATTAAAATTAATATGCTCTCAAATGGCAAAATGATTCAAGCTTTGTAGACTCATACGATGTATTTTCTTGAAGACATCTATATTTGGTTTTGGATTTGGATCCTTGGGTTCTAGATATGGATTCAAAATTCCAGATCCTATGCACAATGATCCAGATCCAAATTTGTTTTACTCTTGCATGAAGAAAGGGTTCCACAAACGCTTTTCCTAAGGTCGGAGACTTTGGATATTCAGATATCTGTTGACATCCCTTCATCGGTAACCTTCTATCCATCAGAGGTGGTGGAGGAAGGGGTTGAATTAAACTATATTCAATTTCCAAGTTGGAGCTTGAGGATAATGTTCAAAATCTTGGACACTTCTCCTTTGATTGAAGGACATGACCAGCAAGAAAGAGAAATCTTAGCTTTTTTTTTTTTTTTTTTTTTTCTTTTTTTCTTTTGAATGATTCAAATTTTAGCTTTTATATCAATTAATATAGGGAATTAAAGCCTACAAGCGTTTTTAAGGAGAACTGGGCGTCCATCCCTTTCTTGTAATCTAGCTAGTTCAAACTAGGACCTTTGACTCTCTATTGAACTTCAGTGAATCACTACTTGTATGTAAATGAACTAGGACTCTTTACAACTTGAAATTTAGAAAACAAAATAAGAAAGTCACTTGTAGCTGATGGTTATGGGGTCCTTAGGCAACAAGACAAGTGACTAAAATAGTCACTTAGAGTGAAGAGGGGCCCCACTGTTTGTGCTGCAACACCAGGAGGTCCTTTGGGTCTCCTTGTGTAAACAAAAGGTTTGGAAGGGACTGGCCTACCTCAAGAGATGAAGCCCACTGTCCATTATAAAGATCTTTGCTCTATGAGTTGGGAGTGAAGGCTTCTCAAATAGGTCGTTCATCTGACAAATAAAAGTGACCTATGATACTGAGACATGGACATGGATATGTGTACAGGTTGAAGTGTCGAACAAGATGCAATATGGATATGTGAGTATTTTTTGATGTCATAGATGCATGCTCTGTTAGGTACATATCACTTGGGAGAAGGATTACTCTCATCCAGGCTACTCCTGCGGTCCTACCTCCCAGTTTAATAAATGTTCTTCAGTATCCCACCACGGGAGAAAGTTTGAAAAAATCCATAGATATTTGCTTTTGGAAGGAAAACATCCATTAAATAAAAACACCTTTGCCATGGAACACATGAGGCCCACAAGTTCATCTTCTCACATGCGGGAAATTTGTAAATGAACAGGAAAAAAGGGTATTACCTACTAGTAGTCTCAGGCTAAAGAGTAGGCCCCTCTCCTTTAAATGGCATTGGAATTTCAACTTGCGCAGGTGGTTGTTGTGGTTAAGAACTTACGATATGAGCTTTCTCATAAATGGCATTTTTTGAACTTACCAAGATTGTATCATGAGATAGGAAGCGTGGTATTCAACCTAAGCACGATTTGGAATCGAACCAGTGAAACCTCATATGAGTTCTCCGATGGGACGGCACCTCATGCGAGTTCTCACTTGATTACATCACAATACTAGCAATACAGAAATAACTAACTAAAAGTGGTTAAGATAATAACTACATGAGAGTGGCTGAGGAATTTTTTTGCATGTGATAATCCTACACAATTGACTCGTAGACACTTGCTTTATGAATAAAGATACTAACGTAAGTACCTACTATTTAGCCCCATGTGGTTACACAGTAGCTGTACGTATGGAAGATGCTCTAAGTTTTGTCAATTTGTTCAAAAACCATACATCATTTATTATTGGACAAGGAAATAGCTTTTTGAATGATATGTGGAAAAGCAACTTGTCTCTCAGTGCTGTATTTCCCTCAATCTATAATGTCTTCTCGATGATAGAATTTGTGTTCTTGATAATATGGGATTAGGGGAAGCATTGTAGTTTTGGGATGGTCATACAGATGGAAAGATGTGAATGGTGCGATTACAATTGGACAGAGTTTCTTTCTCTCCTAGAAAACCTCAATGTATCTTAGTCTTGGTCCTGGCTGGATGGAGGAATTACCTTTTCATCGAAGAATTCCTTCACCCTTCTTTTCTTGAAAGGCACCCTAAACAGCAAGGCGTTTGATGAAAAAATGAAGCTCCTTTGAAAGTTGAAACCTTCTGATTTATGGTTATTTCAGATTATATTTTGACATACAATCACATGAAGGGTAGAAAGGTTATTAGTGGACACGTGCTTATATAAGTGGGTCAACGACTCAACGGTGACCTTGCACTCCACCTTCTACTAACCCACTCTGATGCAAGACAGTACACATTTGGAGCTTCTTCTTCAGGCTTTTCTTAACATTAAGTGGATCTCCCTCAACATTTGAATACCACTTTTGTTTGAGGGACAAGTGGTGTGAAGGTTATGTCAAATGTTCCGATCTTTAATGATGCTTTGCTGCCGAGAAGATAAATATCTCAACCCTTCATTTGATTTTGTCCTAGAAAGAAGTGGTGATAACCTTTTGGGAGGATATGACCCTGTGAAGCTCCATATTTGGCACTGGATGAGGGTTATTTATTTATTTATTATCTTTTATTAATTTTATTTTTTAAATAGATAGGTAAGGTTCGATTAAAAGAGTAAGCGGAAGTCACAATGATTCACATCCGAGGTGGATATTTTTCCACTTAATTTTCTTAGTGATGTTTTAGGATTACTGTATTCTATTTCCTATAGTTTTCCCGGTTCCCTTGAGTTGGTAGATATCTCATCCTTCTTATCCTTATATTGAGTTTTTGTCATAATAAAATTTTCATTGCTCATAAGATTATAAAAAAAAGGAAAATAAAAACAATGTTTCACTAGTATCTTCCTTTTCCGTCAAGGAAACCATAGTTCCAGTACGCTGGAGACATGATTATTGTTATTTATGGTCTTTCATTTGTCAGATTCTCAGAGTTCCTCAGGTTTAGTTACTGTTTGACTTGTTCTTCTAAAAAAAGAAAGTTACTGTTTGACTCGTCAGCCTTTTAAAATGTCAAATCCTTCATCCATGTTAACATGCACTGAAAACTTTCAATTAGAAAAAGGGAAAAAGAAAAAAAAAATGTTAATTTGTACTAAGGAATTTGTATCTTAAGATGATTTCACCCGGATGACATTGACGGATGTTACACCCAGTTCTTCATTTTTGTGTGGATAGTGCAATCACTGAAACTTGTCTAGTCTTATAGATAATATCATGTTCTGGATGTCGGTTTCTATAATTTCATGAGGAATTTGTTGTAGTTTTTTATTCTGTCTTGAAGAATAGTTTCAAGTGCTTCACAGATTAACACAGTTTTAGCTGACACTTCATTGTTTTGAGAAACCTGGATTATCTACCGTTTTGTCTAGTGCTAAAACAAGGTGAATGCTAGCGTAAACATCTCACGAATTGTCTTCCTATGTGGTAGAATATGAAGGTGTGCACACCTTTTTTGTGTATCACTTCTATATATGAAATTTAAGGGAACTTTCATGTCATGGCTCTAACCTACACATTTTACATGCATTCAGTGCAGAGGATTGGAAATATGCTGCAGAGCAATTCGTGAACAAGCTTCCTGACAAAGTTATTGTGCACCGTGAGTTTTTTTTTTCCTTTTCGTTTTTCAATATATACATATTAATGTTTTTCTTTACCTTGCAATCATTTATTGAACCTACTTAATGCACATATCTATATTTCTGTGTGGGAAGTGACTTGTATCTTGCACTTCATAAGTGGAAACATGCGCCCACTTCTTGGAATCTTTTCAATGAACTTATGATTAATTCAACCCTGTCATGCCACATGCCCTCCAAGCGTTCAAAAGCACTCATCCAGAACTCGGTCCAATCAGAGTGCACCCTGCCATTGGATTGATCAAATATAAATATGCTATTTATTCCATTCGACTTAATCGTGTTAATGATTCTCACTTAGGTTGAAATGTTTCTTCTTTATTTTTTTTTTGCGCTTACATATGCATTGCTGTGTGATATGAGCTATTTACTTTCATGTATAGTGGGCCCATTATATGGGTTTTGGAGAAGTAGCTATATGCACTCTCTGTGTGTGGAAAAGTATAAGCAAGTTATACAGTATGTGCCAAGGAAAAAAAAAACTCGGACTTGGGGTGTGTGACGACCTAAGTCCACTATCCACATGATATTGACCGCTTCAACCGAAGTCTCACGGCTTTAAAACACGTCAGGTGGGGTTAAGGCTGTTAAGTAGTTACTTTGCCTCACCTTTAACGCTAGGCATTTTGGGTGTATTGGTTAGCAACTTGAGATGGTATCAGAGCGAACATGTCCTGGGTTCGAAGCTACGCAGGGAAAAAAAGGCCCCATGCCGCGTTTTGTGCGGGCATGTGCTTTGTGCCAAGGCGGTGTCCCGCTTAAGGGGGTTGATAAGTAGTTAGTTGGCCACACCTTTAACGCCTACCCATTTTGGGTGTATTGGATAGGCCAAGTTGCATATATATGGCCATGTTCAAGACGTGGATGTTTCGATATGGGACTTAGGGTAGTCCAAAGTCCCCTGGGAAACAAGCAAGCCCACACAGGTATCTCACTCTCTCCCCCATCAGAAACAGAGTTGGCCTTGGCTCTGGTACCATTTTTTGATGACCTAGGTCCACTATCCACATGATATTGTCTGCTTTGACCGAAGTTTAATGGGTTTCAAACGCGTCATGTGGGGTCAAGACCAAGCCGCACATATATGCCTAGAGTCAGGACTTGGATGTTTCCGATATGGGACTTAGTGCAATCCAAAGTCCCCTAGGAGACGAACAAGCAAACGAGGCAAGAAATCCCAGGCAAGTAGGATCTCAGAGGGTGTGACTTGGTTCCTCTCAACTCGAGTTGAGACGGTCGAGTCACATGGGACTTTGCCGAGTTGGATTGAGTCACCCTCGAGTCCCTAAAACTCCCTAAAAAATATACAGAAAATCATTAAAAAAGAAAGAATCAGTTCCACGTTGGAAAAATGGAGAAAAGGAAAGAATACCGTAGGAATGCTAGCCATAGTTGCAGTGAGAAACTGCAAGCATTAAGGTAAGGACTGCTGAGGTTGTGGCACTGTGAAGAGGCAGCAAGAACTGCGCAACACCTCAGTTCAACAGGAGACCTGAATCTTGAGAAACTGAGGGTTGCTGAAGCTCTTGATCGATAACAATTAGAGAAAGTAAAATAAGGAAGATGAAAGAGATTAAAGACCTGAGAAGCGAGGATGAGAAAAGGGCTTCGTTTGGGGGAGAAAGGGGCTCCATGTTTGACTTCAGATGTGAGCTTCGCAGCTGCATTTCACAACGATGAGGAGTGGAAGATTGACGTTGCACAAACTACTACGGCCATGGATTAAGTCAGGAAGGAGATGAATTAACCTTACTCTTGTTGTTACAAGGAGGAAGGGGAAATTAGATGGTTTTTGGCTTTACCAGGATTGCATGTGTATTATGGGGTTCCACTTTGATTGAACCAAAGTCGAGTTTAATTTGAATTTGAGTCCAAGTCAACCCGGACCCAACCGGTAAGGATCGAGTTAGAGTTGATTCACCCAAGTCAACTCGTACTTGGCCGAGTTTTAATACCATGGCGTGTGCATAGTCATGTGTATGTGTCTGTGCATGGGTTTGGGCATGCAGGATGATGTGTGCATGTAGGTGTGCGTAGGTACTCTATATGCAAGCATGCTTGTGTGCATATTTTGTCTACATTTACTCCACATGTGTGTCCATGGGCATCCATGCGGGTTTGTGAAACCATCCACGCTTTGCACTGTTAGAGAAGACAGATTTGTGGAATGAGTCAGACATCCTCTTTGAGAATTGACCCCCTTGGTATATTGATCTTGTTGCCTAACTTAGTTTACAATTACAATCAATCAATTACAACTGTAAATATCTACAGCTAGGCTTACAGCTATACACCATGTGATAAAACCCAGTAAAAACCGTGTGGGTGAGCTGGTCCTCCCACTGGTCAAGCTGTGTGGGGCTCACTGTTATCCATTTGATATGCTTTGGGCTGAATCTTGGGCTGGATCACTCTCTCTACATGCACCCCTCAATGTAACCCACCCACTCCCTCCCCCACCCCGACCTTGCCAGGATCCCTCTCCGTTGGCCCCATCTCCTTTGTGAAATAGTTTTCCAGCCTCGCAGGGGTGCCACAAGGCACCACTCACACCCCCAGTATACCATATAGGGACGTTATAGATCATACATACATATACATGTATATATAGAGGCGTTTTTAGGTGCATACATGCTCATCCAAGCAATTTGCGCACAACCTTATGGGGCCCACCTGGGAGCATCTCAATTCATGGGAAGTTGGGAGTCAATAGATCTGGATGTGACCCACTTGTGTGCAAAAGTTACAGTCCATTAGGTGATCCTGACCCCTTAATCCCTTGATCTTTGGCCCTCAAGTTTAATGGTTTTAGAATACATCATTGTTAAAAGAAAAAACAAAAAAAAATCAATCCAACAGTTAGTCCCATTCGAACAGGTGTAAAAAGCATGTGATCGGTGACGATGTGCGCACGACACGTGGAGTGTGTTTTTTTCCTTTCCTTTTTTTTTAAGGGTTGGGAGGGGGGTTGGGGTGGGGAATGTTTTTGATTGTGTGTTTTCCTATTCAGATTTTGATCTGTACGCAACTACGCATCTAAGTTATTTGTGCATGAGCACAACTAGAATTCTCTCTCTCTCTCTACACACACACACATATGTATATATATGGTATATATGGTTGGGACAAGGCTTGATGATGATAATGTATATATACGAGCACATGTGTATACACAAGTATTTTGTAATTCACTTCACAAACTTTTCTTTATGTTGATTCTTTGTTATGATCTACAACAAAAGCATGAAATTTCATCCTTTTTTTCTTCTAAACTTGCCCAATCATAATGAGTTTTCTGGGGCATTGATTGGTTCTTCTTTGCTTTGATTGGATATCAAGATTGTCATTTTCCCTTTTTCTTCTATGCTGTCTTTTTTCGCTAGTATTTGTTATTGAATTCTTGTCATCTTATGTGTTGTCGTCTTCCGTTGATGGTTTGACTACTTGCAAATGTGTTTATAATGCTTAATCGTTTGTTTCATATATCAATAGTTTATGCAAATTTTTGCCTTTCTTTTGTCTAGTTTGCAATGAGTTCTAATGTAAGGGTGTTATTTTGAATAATTAAATTTACTTATCTGTTTTCTGTTTTTTCTTAATTAAATATTTTCAAGCAGGCAGTGAGTGCAACTATTCGAGATTGACTTTTGATGGTGTTGACTTAATGGGAGAGAGGCTAGCAGAAGAGGTATTTAATTTTGATTAGTCCCTCCTGTATATATTTTGATAGGATACAACTAGGGTTTAGTGATAAGATTCTTACCACTCTTGCTTCTTTTTATATCTTCTCTTGTTGTGGTCACTTTCAACCGCAAAGTTATTTTCAATGCTTTGGTTACAACTATGGTCGTATTTTTCAAACTTTATTCACTACCACCACCACCACCACCATCGTCATCATAATCTGCTCTGTGATTACTACTTTTCCATTGAACCCTATTTAAACTCATATGTTCTCACTAGTAATGTCTTTTTTTACTACTTCATCCAATTGTTTATTAGCCTCCTTTTAATTCCTTAACACTTTTTTGCTAAGGTTTGTATGTTTAAAATATATGCTGAAACCATCTCACATGATGTTCCTTGATTTTCCCTTCTGCTGGAGCCACCGGTAGATTTCCTCTTGTATACTTATTTCTGATCTTCCCATCCAACCTTATTTAAACTCATGTTCCTTGCCACTACCCAATTAATGTCTTTTCTGACTATGTCAGCCAAGTCTTTATTAGTCTCCTTTTAGTTCCTTACTTCCTTAATACTTCACTTCTTTGCTCACGTTTGTATTTTTGGATATGTGCAGAAACCATCTCAAATGATGTTCCTTGATTTTCTCTTCTACTGGAGCCACCCGTAGATTTTCCTCATATATACTCATTTATAATCCTATCCTTTCTGGTTTCTCCATCTTAGCATGCTGAACTTATTGTTATTTTGGTCACCCAGCATCAAGCTCTATATAGCAATGCAGGTCTAACTGGTTGCGTTACAGCCCCTTTTATCAACGTGGCAGTAAGTGAATGTGCAACACTTACCTGTCTTCTCCCCTTTGTCGACACGATGGAAGATCTTCTCTGTGATGTAATACTCAAGCCCTCCTTTTTGTTCTATGGTCTCCCCCATATGTCAATATCCATTGAACTATGTCATTTAGTCATTTTCAGGTTTGACCAACTTATCTTGTTTAGCAATGATGAGTCTAGTGGTACCACCCTCAACTAATCATGAACAGTCCAAATTCGTGCATTGTCTTTTTTTATTTTTTGTATTGGTAAGTTCATGCATAATTTGCCCCAAATGAACTGCCACAATCTACATTGGGATTGTCAATATTTAGTAATATGTATCCCGCTTGTTTATCTTAACCATTCTTTTTTTTTTTTTTTTAATGGTCTCTTTACCATTCATATTGCCCTTCCTTCTATTTTATCTTTGATTGTTATGTCTTGGATTTGCTTCTCTCTCATGATTAAGCATAACCTTCCATGATGGGGATCTCCTAATCTTTGTGGTTTATCTTGACGGCTCCCTTTTGATCTTTGGTTTTTGATTTTTTTAAATTCCTCTCTCTCTCTCTCTCTCTCTCTCAATACATTCCGAGCTTGGTTGGGTAAATTTTGGCTAAAATCAGAAACACTTTTCCATGGATGTGGACAATTGCACTGCTTTTGATGCGCACCAATTGATGGAAAAAAGGCTTTCCGTGGAAAAACTTACTGCTTTTCCTTTCTGTTTCTGTCGAAAAGCGGTTAGATAAATGTGCCCTAAAGATTGCAGGATAACTTGTAGTAATGATATATACCTCTGTCAGTACAGTGATTTCTTTAAAGAACATTGTGATACACTTTCCTAGTATATTCGGCATTCATCCATCTGGATTGGTAATATGATTTTTAACAGTTACCTTCCAAATATTTCCTATAATTTTGAACTTCTATAAGGGAATTTTGCAGCTTTCCTTAATTCTTTGTGTTGTGCTTATCTTTCTTCATGCCATGAACTATATGTGGTGTTTGAATATTAGGATAAACTATTATATTTGATGATTCATCTGACTTTTTGTTTGAGAAGATTTATCTGACCTTTGTTAGATGTAGGTATTGTCTGTTGTTAGACGTAGGCCAGGATTGCAGAAGATATCATTTGTGGCTCACTCGTTAGGTGGCCTAGTAGCTAGGTATGCTGTTGGAAGGCTTTATGCACCGGTTTCAGATAGGGAGGTTATGGTTGTTACTGGAAATTGCTCAAGTGAGGAGAGTTTGAGCTATGCAACACAATGTCTTGAAAAGCATCAAGAAAGTAGGGTTGCTGGGTTAGAGCCTATGAATTTCATAACATTTGCGTCACCCCATCTTGGTTCGTGGGGTCATAAACAGGTAGGTGATTTTTTTTCTCTTTTAAAAAAGAGTGATTATCATGTAGAATAAAGAATGCTATTATATTATATGTTATTTGTCAATTGAACACTCTTATGTTTTGCATATCACGTACACTGTTCTTGCATAATTAAATACTAACTTGAAGATGCTTTGAATAAGTATCATTTCTTCAATTGGATAAATTAAAGATTTGGAAGTAGTTATAAGCAACATATTGGATTGTGGGATGACAGAGAACTTAAAAAGGGATCAGTGGAGAAGTAGAAGTCACAGCCAGCCCCAGATTAATGGGATAAGGCTTCAGCAATGATGATTCAGATGTCAAAACCCGTGCACCATGTGCGTACTAAACATGTTCAAGTCAATTGCAACTTGGAAGATTTCTTCCGATGCAAGGATATTTGAATGCTCTGCCAAGAATCTCAGGATCAACTGAGAATGTGCTGAGTATCATTTGCAAAGATTTTTTTCCAAGGCACTAAAAAAAGAGAATTTTCATTTCAAGAAATCTCTTATTACTGAAGGAGATTTCCATCGAGATCCTGCTTTATAAAAAGATTTCTTTTATTTGGATATGGACTGGAAATCTTCTTCAGTCATGACTGGAAATCTCCTTCAGTCATGACTGAAGGAGATTTCCAGTCCATATCCAAATAAAAGAATCTTTTTATACAGCAGGATCTTGATGATTCTGGAGTACTGGAAATTTTGCATTTCTCTAGGATAAGATATCTCCTTTTTTCTGGAATTCTAAGGATCCAAACTGCATTCTGTACTACTGAATGTACCAAAATGTTTAGCAAATGAACATTTTCTTATAGAACTGGGCTAAGCCCATCAGTTTCAATCAATTAGTTTTCCCAGTAAGATCTTGCATCGATTTTTATCAGAAAATGAATCATAGACTACTTTAATACATGATCAATGATTGTTTCTCTTTGGCTGATTTGTGTCATTATCTTGATGCTAACCTTGCTTTTTTCTTTTGAATGTTTTGAGCCAACTGTTCTTGCTATTTAATGTCTGCCATGATAATAAAAAAAAAAAAAGAAGAAGAGAGAGTTAGTAATGACTCCTACAATATCTTATTAACTATGCTTAAGATAATTGCAATTAATTCTATGCTGTCTTAACAGTGGAGAAGTTGCTCCTCTTGTCTTTTTTCCCCTTATTTTTACCTCTACTGTTTCATGTTTTCACAGCTTCCTTTTCTTTGCGGTCTTCCATTTTTGGAGAGAAGGGCATCTCAAACTGCACATTGGATTGTTGGGAGGACCGGAAAGCATCTCTTCCTCACTGATAATGATGAAGGCCAGCCTCCACTACTCCTTCAAATGGTCAATGACAGTGAAGACCTAAAATTCATGTGAGAACTAGAATTTGTCATTATACTCTTACAAAATTGATGTTCTAAATTCCTGTACGTAGCTATACAAATTCATGCCTCATATGTAATTATGCCTTCTGCAGATCAGCTTTACGTTCTTTCAAGCGCCGTGTTGCCTATGCCAATGCAAATTTTGACCGTATCCTATTTCATAAGTCAATAATTCACCTCTCTCAGATTTAAGATTTTTGCTATTGAAAATGTATTTGCCTGGTCTGTAAATTTTGTATCAGTGTAGTTCCGTAACTAACTATGAAGATATAGTAGGGTGGAGAACATCATCAATCCGTCGTCAGCATGAACTTCCAAAGGTTTGTTTGGTTACTGTGTAACGGACTTCTCTAATATTCTTATACATGTCTATGATTAATATGCTCCCTTTGTATCACTAACACGTTTTCTTCCCTCCCTTTCTACAAACAGTATCATCTTCTTGTAAAGGATCACAAATATCCGCATATTGTGTATGTAGAGAGAGAAACATCTGAGATGCATCCAGTTGCATCTTCCTACGTTGGAGGCCAACCAATCGACCTGGAAGGTTTATCAACTTCTCTACTGTTGCTTTGATTAACTATAGGACTTCTCAAACTGCTTTTACTTCTGAAATTTCTTTCTTTTATGTGGGTTTTAAATTAAAAAAAAAAATAACTTTTGATTTTTGGTTTTGGAGGCTATTAAGTATATTTCATTAGAGAAATATACAAAGTACAAGTATTGAGACAACTATATGATAAAAGAGATTTATATTTACAATATGCACATCAGCACTGGCCCAACTAGGGTTCTAAACAGCTAGTGGGCCTGTCTGGTAAGGTGAAGTGAAGGGTCAAATTAAGAGATAAGAGAAGAAGAGGGGTCAAGTCAAAAGGTGTGGCGTTTTTTCATTTCGTGAGATAGAATGTAACTTTTTTACTTTTTTTTTTAAAAGAAGAGACCTTTTTGGTCATTTAGTGGGCATTGGAAAGTAACTTTTTGACTTTTTTTTGTAAAACATAGAGTTGTTTTTTAAAATTTGGTACTTTTGGATTTGACCCCTCCTCTTTTATTATTCTCTTGAAATGATCCTTCACCACACTTAACTAATAAAATGAAGTTACCAAACAGGCCCAGCCAGATTAGGTCCAGCCATACCCAGTCCCAACAATTATGTGCATAGCCTGGTCACCATCCAGATTGGACCGTATCCTAAGATCCATACCCAAATACGAGATCGAGAGAAACTCAATTTTACCATGTCTGGTGAAACTCCCAAAGCCTTTGCTAGTTCACTGATGGGTTCCGTGGCACAGGCATACCACAATAAGGGGGCAACCTGGGTCGATTCCCCCACTCTTATGGTTGGTGTTCCATTCCCGTGCCAATGAGGCACTAAACAGGAAAAAAAGAAAAGAAAAAAAAAAAGAGAAAAAAGCCTTGCCTTGATTAAAAAGCCCCATGAATCTTGATTTCCATTAATAAGGGATGGGGTATACCAATGAGTTGATGACATTGACCAGCTGGGATGAAGGTTTGATGGTCTTGGTTATGAATCCTGGTTGGGATGTGACAAGAGAGGCAATCCATCATTTTTTTTCCTTGGATTATATATATATATATATTGTTTTTGTGTGTGACATGTGAGTTACACGAGGGCTTAGGCTATGTGGAGACTAGAGAGTGATGGGAGAGGAAGAATGGTGGGGATTCAGAGGAGGTGATGGTTCAGCTGTTGGAGTAGAAATATGAGAGAATCGGGGGGCGGGGCATGTGAGTTACACGCGGGGTTAGGCTGTGTAGAGAGTGATGAGAAAGGAAGGATGGTGAGGATTCAGAGGAGGTGATGGCTCAGCTGTTAAAGTAGAAATATAGGGATATTATGTAAAAAGAAAATGTTATCTTTTTTATTCTTTCTTTTCTGGAAATGCAGTCTTGCAGACCACAGGAACTTCATATTTTAATTACAACCTTTTAGTTGAAGACTAATGAACAACTTATCCTAGAAACCTTGACTTTCTTCTTTTACTTCCTCTCTAAATGTAAATTCTTGCTTCAAATTTTAACCTATATATAAGCTAAGATCTAAAAGGGGAAGAAGCTTGTGAGGTGTATTCCATATGTTGGAAACATTGCCCTTGCTTGGATCCATTGATCTGAGTTTAATTTGTGTTTTTCCACCACAAGTATGCTTGGTCTTCTGTAGAACAATCTCCTGGACTTTCCTTATTCCAGAACTACTAAAGAACAGAAGAAACTGAAACGCTGGATTCCTTATTTGCCTTCATGTTCTATGTTTGTTTAGTAGTTCATTGGTACAGCTGATACACATTGAATGTGTCAGTCTATATAGGGTATTTTTCAAGGCGCCTGATACATCGTAATGTTTTGTGTCGGGGGCATGAATCCGATACATATCACATTATATACTCTTTCCAAATGATACACTTCAGGGTATTTAAATCATGATGAATAAATATCAAGATATCTATTTAGAACATGATTGGGAGAGTGAGTGGATTTGCTTGAGAGGGAGATTGAAGTGCAAGAAGTCAAAAAAAAAGAAAAAAAGAGAGAGGTCTTGTCTGGTTATATACTGCAGAAAAACTGCCACGTCCCAAATCTGGGGCCCATTCAGATTCCGAATAATGACTAATAAGCGGCATAAACCAACATAAATTAGACCCATGACATTAGAATCATTCCGGCATTTTATTTGAAATAAATAGTAACCATTATTAAGTCCACAACTAAAGGAAAACTTAAACATTATTGAATAAAACTAAACAAGTCTAACTGAAATAAAATAAAGTTGATCAAGTTCAAATCTAGATAAAATGGAGAAGGCTAGTCCTCAAAATCCACTAGTGAAGTGCCTCTCAGCCATGGATGTCAAAATCCAGTTCTTTGATCATCGTAGACTGCATAGTCTCCGACATGCTGGTTACATGCTATGGACAAACCAGGGATTAGTATGAACTGAGTGAAAGGAAATTTCTAATTACTTGTGTATTGATGTGTGTGTAAACAACATAAACTTAATAAAATGCACAATTTAAATATGGTGCAATGTAAGATATAAGTTCATCACATGGTTAAGGTCACATCCGATGACTACCAACTAACCGCTTGGCAGCACATGTCCACAACAATTCCACCCCAAGATGCCATTCGAAACATATGCATCACATGGATGCCTCCCAAAGCATATACATTCCCAAAGATACCTCCCACAACCTCATGTACACAACAGAATGACCATAATGGTCCAAAATCACCATATGAGAACCACCCTTCCTACAATCTGACTGTAGTCCATACTCGCCCCAAATGGACCTTGTATAAGGAGGTCACCTTACATTGTGCTGGTAGACTAGGGGTGTCCAAAGAGTACTAACTAACAATTAGGATGGACTGATTTGTGTGGTATGCCTACATTGTAGATCCCTACCTCTGTAGGGAAATAACTCTGAAATCAGTTCCATACTCCCTACTCTGAATTTCACTTGGCCTGAGGCCCTGACCGGATCATTATTGGTATTCAGTAGTGTATGATAGGTCCCATAACTAATACACTTTTGGATTTGAGATACCACTAGTAACTCTAATTAACAAAAGTGATTTCATCTCTGGTCACCATATCAACTGTTGACAAAATATATGAAAACAGAAGTTCATCCATATGAGAACCATATTAAACAACTTGATACATGAATGATAACATAAAACACCAGCCAAAAAAATACAGATAATCAGGTTATCTGTTATACATATTCAGTTACAATATTCCTAATTCCATTATTATAGACTTCAATCAATAACTTAACTCAAATCGAGAAACAGGCCATTGAACCAAGGTCAAAACTAAGGCTTTTATTTAAGTTACAGTCCCCATCCCTATTTGGTTGTGTCAGGCCCATCACTAGCATATTAGGCTCCATCATCACTCATGTATAAAAATTCAGATTTCACTATAATGTACTACAGCTGATTGGCATCATAAAAATAAGAATGGATCATAACAGAACAGTTTATAATCAGGTTATAAGAGGATTTCGGCTCTGAATTATAAGAATAATTTTGCGACATGAATACAATAGGGTTGTCTTACATTCGGACAGCCTACACACACAGATTTGGGTTTGGCTAATTGGGGCAGATCCATTCCTATGGTTATGTTCTCAATCAGAACCTTGATATGGGGTTTGATTAAGTCCAAAATCCAATATTTTGGGTTCAGTCAACCCATAAATCCCCATTCTTAGGTTTGGCTATGGAGATCTAGTCTCCATATGGGTTTTCCATCACACGTATTTCATAAACAATACATCCTAGCATGGATTCAAGTCTGAAGCTAATAGATCTATACGCTTAGTGCTGCAAAAGATGATAAATACCACCAAGACACAGTTATTTCAAGATCTCCACTCACCTTATATAAAACTTTGTCCCTCTGTTAACATGCGGTAGACTATAGGTATCATGACTTGAAGTGCGGGGCCCCGTCAGATTCTGAATTGTGACTCTTGGACATCACATGCCATGCATAGGTTAAATAAACATCATATAAAGAATCAAGCATTTACTTAAACCAATCTTTCATTAAAGAGTCCAATCTAATAATAAAGAAAACATCATTCCAAATAAAACTATGAAAAATCCCATATATAACCATCAAGTTTAATATCACTAAAAGTAAATCAACTAAAACTTTAGAGGCTAATCCCTTGAAGTTAATAAGTCTTTAACTGCTTTCTCAGCCACACATGTCGAAGCCTATGGGCTGATTGTCACCATACTCCTGTTCACTCATGTCCTGATTACCTGAAGTGGGTAGCCACATATCAATACATACTGGTGAATGAATTTCCTACTCTAGCATGCATAGAAAATAATAGATACATAAAGTGCACAAAATTAATCATAAAAGAAACAGCAATGGAAGTCACCAAAAATATCCGTTCCAATTACTGTGTCTCACAAGAGTGATTATTATCATTTTCCATCGTATATGTCTTAGAGACGACGAAAGTGTGAATCATCTCCTCCTTAACATTAGCATGGTTAGAGAGGTTTAGCTTGCGGTCCTGTCATGGTTCGAGATCCGTTTGGTGTAATTAGAGGGTATTAATGCCCATTTCAATACTTGAGACAGGATGCTCTCCTTTGTTCTGACAATTTGATTTGTTTGAAAAGAGCAGAATTATAGATGCTTAGTGCTTAGACCATAAAGCCATGTGCTTGTTAGGTTTGGTTGCTAGCATTTGAAGGCAAGTTTTTTCTTGGGCATTGGCACTGAACTATCGGTGGAGGTTTCAGCAGACATCTTGGACCTGAAGGATTGAGGTAATAGAAGATCATAGAGCTTCCACTATCCAGCTCATCTATTGTTTGGAAGGAGAGGACCAATAGATGCTTTGACAGGTGACAGAGAGTCATGCACTCATTGGGTTTAGTTAGTTGCGTTGGAAGGCATGTCATTTGATGAAGTTCGCCACTGACCCATTTTGTGGGTTCCAGTGGGCACCTCAGACTGGAAGTGGATTCAGATGGTGGGAGTCATAAAATTGCCACTGTCACACCTCTTGGTCTCTGATCCACCGCTAGCGCAGTGGAAGCTGAACTCGATGCTTGTGCGTTTGTAATTTGGGTGAGGTAGGGGTTGGAAGGCTCATCAGTAATTCGGAGGTGATAGTCTACTTTTGGCACATTAACATTCATTAACATTTATGTCTTCTTCTTGTTTTTTTTTTTTTTTTTCCCTTATTAATTAGTCAATAACATCAGTGAGATTTGGTCTTCCAACATCAGTTCATTGTGCTTATTTATGCGAAGAGATCTAGAGAATGTTGTTGTTTCTCTTCCATCCTAACTTACACAGCTTTTGATGATCCTTTTTCTTTAAAATATGCAGAGGAGATGATTAGGGGTCTCAATCAAGTTTCATGGGAACGTGTGGATGTAAGCTTTCTGAAAAGTAGACAAAGATATACTGCCCACAATACCATTCAGGCAAGGGCTTCTACTGATTGGTTGTCCAAAATGCCATACGATAATATCTTTTTTAGTTTCTTCCTACATTGCATTTAAATCTTGATACAAGCATATATATATATATATATAACATAAATCCAAAATTTGGTGCCTTCCGTATATTTATTTCAGCTTTTCAAGTTACATTTTTATTTTTATTTTTAAAGATATGCTTTATATGGGACAGATTTGCTACGTTTGTCATGTTTTAGTGGAAGAGTTAGGTTCAACTTAACAATCTGTAAAACCAATTCCAGCTGGATTAGTATCTTCTTCGCAGGTAGCATAGTTGTCAATTCCGTTCTAGTCACTGTCCCTGTTTGACCCTAGAGTGGAATGTTTCGGCATTATGGTCAATTTCGGTATTTCGTTCTGAAAAAGTCACGATTGAAGAATGAAAAAACAAATATAAAAGAATACCTAGAATTGAAAAAATAGTTGAAAGGTGAAATAATACTAAAAATGCATACTTACATCGCTTAAATTAAACTATACTCTACAATTGACCATTTTCTAGTTTTCACTGCATATGGGTGGAAGTATGAAACCTTGGCCAGAATGGGGTAGAATTAGTCCGGAATTGGAGCCGGAATTGGGACTGGAACAACCTGAAACTTTTAGGGGGCCATTACATTCCACCCAAGGTTAATTCCAGAACGCTCCGGCCAATTCCGGCCGGAACGGAACAGATTGACGACTATGGCAGGTAGCAATAAAATCAATAATTAAAAAACCCCCCTTGGCACAGTCCAAGAATGTTCTAGTTCTAGGAAGCAGTGAAAAAGTCTAAAATATTTGTTTCGTCAGATTTCATAATAATGACTACTATGACAACAATAATGATCATCAATTCATCATAATGTTTCTTTATTGTTTTCTCCTTTCAAGTAATACTTTGGCAATCCATCACATTTTTGTTAGTTATTCCACTTTTATATGAACTTCCATAGCCAATAATCTGTACCGTGTTGTTAATCTCTTTCTTAGAATGCCTTTACAAATATCTTGTTCTACTAATAGAAAGTTTCATCTACTTAACCGAATGTGCTGCAGAGGAAAATGTTCTTCAAAAGGTTAGATTGTTTGTCTTAGGCTGTTTGGAATTTGCATTTTCTAGTGCCTTTTTCAGTATGAAAGTATTCAGCTGTTTTACTTAAATCTCAGTTCTCCATCATTTCTAATGTCAAATTTCTATTCCTGATCTATGAGGAAATGCGACATTCTCATATTTCAAATGAATCAATCTAAGATTCCTTGTTTGCTAGTACAGCCACACTGCGTACTGGAATAGTGATATAGTGATTATTGGTCTATGGGTTGCTAATATAGAAAGTAATAATAAAAAAAAATAAAAAATTGGGGAGTTCTTTTAACTCAAACAGTATATTGCATCTATAAACCATAAAAAAATTGAAGACTTGGTCTGGCAAGATAAAGCAAGATTTGACCCCTGTAAATGACTTCAAAGGGACAATATCTAATTACCATACCAATCTTCCTGCTGAGAGCTTTCTGGTGATATATAATAATTGGAAATCCACATATGGATAAACTAAATGGGTCAAAAGAGAGGAAAACAAGTGGGACTGCACCGACATTTCATCCCCAACTCCCATATAGATGACTTTAGATGGGTAAAAACTGGCCACTATTGCGATCTGATTGTCAAGAGCTTTATACAACATGTGAAAATCTGATTAAAGAATAAAAAGTTATAACCTTCAGGCTTCAGAAAGCACTGCAAACTACAAAGAGGAAGGGCCTGTCTCCCAGCATCAGCCACAGGCGTTAGGGTGCCTCTGGGACTGGTGCTAGGTGCCCAAGAAGGACCTTCCATGAGGTTGGCTTCCCTATTTTTGGTCCAACACTTCCCAGAATCTTTTTCTTCCACTCCAAGCCACTCAAACTCATGGGAAACACTAGAAATAGGGTAGGGAGGAGGACCAAGCCTCATCCATGCCCAAGAACCTCTCATAAAAGATTCAAAAGCATTTTTCAAGAGATCAAAAGCTTTCAAGAAAATAGAAGATGTTCAAGTTTGAAAACCTTAACAAGGAGATCCAAGGAAGACTAATTTGTCCCATTGTAGAGGAATGGTAAAGGGTTATTGGAGATTCCTGAACTTTAAATCAAGGATCCGCTGATTACTTAGTGCTGGTTAATAAAATTATATTTCTTCCCAACTTCTTCTCTTTTGTTCCTCATTTTATGATTTGTTTTATTTCATTCAATTAACTCATCCAAACAGCATCAAACGAACTATCTCAGTATTTAAACTATAATATTGATCATCAATGTGAACTATCATGCAAGATGTCTTCTGTTATGTCTGAATATCGGTTTCCTACCTATGCTTCTCTCTCTCTCTCTCTCTCTCTCTCTCTCTCTCTCTCTCTCTCTCTCTCTCATATGCTTCATGCTGTGTGAGCAACAGTGCCACCATCTCATTATCTTCTTGAAAACAATTTTTGACTTGGAAAGGGTCCTTTTTTTTTGTTTAACAGTTGATTTATTTATTTATTTTGGTTGATGATTCTTTTTCCTTTTTTGCCCTGAAATATGTCCAGGTGAAGAGCTACTGGATGAACTCAGATGGAGCAGATGTGGTTTTCCATATGATAGATAACTTCCTTCTCTAGATCCTACTGCAAAAAATGTGTTCCTTGCAGTGGCAGGAAAATTGGTTAGACTGCTTCCCACAGCTGCGTAGCATGTACATTAAATAATGTCTGATTTTTCTTTGAAACATCTCATCTTTGTATGTTATTTATATGATCAGTTACTCAGCTATTTGTTTCAATGTCAGTAGTTTGCTTGTCACATATGTTGATTGTGAAGGCCATTTAAATTAGTAATTCCCTCAGTTGAAAATGAATTGCCAGAACTTTTATTTATTTTGATGAAAACCTAGTGCTCAAAATGATCTAGTTAGTTTTACTGACATGTCTACACCCACTATGCTTCTAGTGTTTAATCAAATTCTAATTCTATAATTTTTCTTTGCTAGTTGATTTCAGAGGCTCAAACTTTTGTCCATTTTATTAGACAACCACCTTCCATATTAGGTTTTGCATCCATTAATTTTAGAGCCAGTTCTAACAAGGTTTAATGGAGCATAAGCTATAATCAAAATACTTGCATGTTTGATTGTCCTAGCCACAAAATTGCATGCCAAACAGTCGGAAATAAGGGAACCTTGACTTTCTACAATTGTTGTAAGTACAGTTATTTCCGTGTTCTTGTTGATGACAGCCAATTTGACCATGTGATTCTTGGGCCTCGAAGACTATCTGGACAAGCTGGATCAATCCGAACGGTCCAAGAAGTAAGAGATAGATAGTGGAGAGACCCACTCATTGCATACCTAAGAACCCCATTGTCCATGGTAGGGTCTTACACATATAGTGTTGTGGCAACTGGCAACATTGTCGCATGTGTGGACCTTCCATGCTCGGTCTCTAGCCATTTGCATGTTTGTTGCAGCTCTGGTTTTGTTTATTCCACTGTCTTTGTGTTGTTTCCAAAATCACTTAGGAAGTATGGGCAATTTAGATATTTTACTTTTAATAATGCTTCTGTTACCAACAGTAAAGCATCTAAGGCCATATCCAATGGTTTATATGTTCTTTAGGGTGTCTCCTTCGTTCCTAATCATATATAAGATAACCAATATGAAGGGTTGAATGTCCCATTTGTTTCCTATTATCATTCATATTTTGTCTCTTTTCTTTCTCTAAACATGGGATTCGGTGAAAAGACTTGTTTATGGGGATTTTGGGTGCATGAATCAACTGTGCACAGCATTCTGTAGAAGTCCTGTCCATTCTTCACTTAAGTGCTTCCCTTATCTTCCCTTATACTTAAATCTTTGTTTCAGTTGGTCATACATATCAAACGTAGCATCCAAAAGAGATTAGATTTGAATTGCTTTGTATTGGAGATTCTCCCCCATTATATAGAATACAGATGCCTTATCTAAGGCTACAAATCAGCTACAAATCAGCTCTACAAATCTCTACAAATTAGCCAATCTAATTACAATCTACTATTAAGGAAAGAGTAACTAAATACAATCTAATTAAAGAAAGAAGAAGTTGTGCACAGATTGGACCAAATCCAACGAGATTGGATATCATCATATTGGGCCCAGGTGGGCCTGAGCCAACTTGAGTTTGACACCCCGCCTCAAATTGATGCTGGGGAATCCACAAGCATCAATTTGGTAACCAAGAACTGATGGCGAGGTCGCGGAAGTCCCTTGGTGAGGATATCGGCATTTTGAAGATCGGAAGATATGTGAGGAAGGCTAATCACATCACGCTTGTATTCGTCGCGTATAAAATGGCAATCAATCTCGATGTGTTTAGTGCGTTCGTGAAAAACTGGATTGGCAGTAATACGGATTGCACTAGTGTTGTCTGCATAGAGTGGTGTGGCACTATCAGCAGGAAATCCGAGATCGGAAAGCAACCCGCGAAGCCAGAGAATTTCTAAACAAGCAGCAGAAATAGCACGATACTCTGCTTCAGTGGAAGATTTGGAGACCTTATCTTGTTTCTTACATTTCCATGAAATCAAGCTATCTCCCAGATACATACACCATCCGGTGGTAGAGCGACGGGTGTCAGGACAACCAGCCCAATCAGCATCGGAGTATGCCTTAAGAGTCAGGGAGTTGTTGGCAGGATAAAATAATCCACGGGTTGGTGTCCGAAGTAGATATTTAATGATACGTCGAACCGCAGCCAAAT
Source organism: Persea americana (assembly GCA_029852735.1). Taxonomy (NCBI): domain Eukaryota; kingdom Viridiplantae; phylum Streptophyta; class Magnoliopsida; order Laurales; family Lauraceae; genus Persea; species Persea americana. Next base: position 6,446,049 of record CM056812.1, read on the forward strand.
GAAGATGTCGAGGATCAGTCATGAATTGACTGACTAAATTGACTGCATAAGAGATATCAGAACGAGTTATCGTCAAGTAGATCAGACTGCCAACAAGGCGACGATAGAGAGTAGGATCAGAGAGAGGATCCCCACTGTCTTGCTGAAGGTGAACATTGACTTCGACTGGAGTATCGACAGGAGCAGAACCTTGAAGTCCAGCCATTTCAATTAAGCCAAGAGCATATTTATGTTGATGGAGGACGATGCCTTTGGCAGATTGATGAACCTCAAGACCTAAAAAATAGTGTAGAGGACCAAGGTCTTTCATGTGGAAAGATTCATGAAGAGAGGCCTGAAGTTGGTGAATCATAGCTGCATCGGTGCCTGTAATGATGATGTCATCCACATAAACAAGAAGAATAGTAATCCCTGTAGAAGCATGATGAATGAACATGGATGGATCATATGAGCTAGGATGGAACTCCAAGTGGCGAAGAGCATGTTGGAATTTTTCAAACCATGCCCGGGGGGCTTGTTTGAGGCCATAGAGAGAACGCCGTAGTTTGGCAACAGCACCCGTGATGATAGAGGAAACCCCCTGAGGAAGGCGCATATACACATCTTCTTTGAGATCACCATGAAGAAATGCATTCTTGACGTCCATCTGGTAGAGAGGCCATGATTGGGATGCAGCAATGGCAAGAAGAGTCCTAACAGTAGTCATTTTTGCGACAGGGGCAAATGTCTCGTCATAATCAATACCATATTCCTGCCGATTACCCAGAGCAACAAGACGCGCCTTATACCGAGCCAAAGTCCCATCAGAGTTAAGCTTGATAGAATAGATCCACTTGCAACCTATTGGCTTAACGAAAGGAGGACATGGAACCACATCCCATGTATGATTTTGCGAGAGAGCATCCAATTCATCCTGCATAGCTTTATTCCAACACTCATGCTGCACAGCCTGGGAATATGAGTTTGGTATAGAAGTAGAAGACATGGTGGCCATTAAGGAAGTGTGGGTAAATCCATAACGATGTGGAGGTACTGAAATCCGAGATGAACGGCGTAAAGGAGGATCTCCAGTTGGACCAGATGCAGTTGGGGGATCGTTAGGGGGACTATGTGTAGTCGCAGTTTTACTCCGCCTCTGATAAACGAAATTAGGATCAAATTTCACAAATGGTGTTTCATTCGAAAAACCAGGGAAGGAAACCACAGGTGAAGACTCTACAGAATCAAGATGTTGTTGGAAAAAATATTGATTTTCGAAAAAGACAACATTACGAGAGGTACGAATGCGCCGTGTGTGAGGATCATAACACAGAAACCCCTTTTGATGACTAGCATATCCTAGAAAAGCGCATTGAACAGATTGGGCAGTAAGTTTGTTACGCTCAGAATGAGGTAAATGTACAAAACACACCGATCCAAAAACATGTAGATCATCATAAGAGGGTGTAGCTTTGTATAATCGATAAAACGGACTCTCATTTTCTAAAGAGAAAGAGGGTAATCGATTGATAAGGTGGGCAGCAGTGCTAAGAGCCTCCGTCCAAAAACGTGTTGGAACAGAGGATTCAATGAGAAGAGATCGAGTAATATCAAGAAGATGTCTATTTTTCCTTTCAGCCACCCCATTTTTCTGAGGGGTATAAGGACAAGATTTTTGAGAAATTATCCCTTTTTGTTGTAAAAACGTTTGAAACTTGGTAGACATATATTCACCTCCCGAATCAGAACGTAAAATTTTAATACAAGTGGAAAACTGATTCTCAACATATGCTAAAAACATCTGGAAAACATTAAAGACATCAGCTTTAGAATGCAAAAAATAGACCCATGTAAATCTACTTTAATCATCAATAAATGTCACAAAATATTTATAATGAGCATGAGACAAATAAGGAGCAATACCCCAGACATCACTATGAACTAAATCAAAGCACCGAATGCTATTAGAAGAAGAGATAGAAAACGGAAGAGTCTTGCTTTTGCCCAACTTACATGTAGCACAATCAAAAGAAACAAACTTAGAAAAACCTAATGAGTTTAACAATCCAGAATTATCCATGTGAGACATGGTTTTAAAATTAGGATGTCCAAGCCTACTATGCCACAATTGACAATTATTTTGAGCAGAAAAACAAAAAGCATTTGCTGAATTATTCCTACGTAGAGTAGAGAGATCCAGAGAAAATAAGCGTCCAATTTTAGGCCCCCTCGCGATCTCCCTCCCTGACATCTGGTCCTGCACAACACAACCAGAGGAAGAGAAAGAAACATTACAGTTGTTTTCAACTAGTTGTCCAACTGAAAGAAGGTTAGAAACTAAATGGGGACAGTGATAAACATTCTTTAAGGGCAAGATACTGGAAATATCGCCAAATGCAATGATAGGAAGATGGCCGCCATCGGCGGTTTGAACATGAGTATTGCCAGTATATTTTGTCAAGCTAGAGAGTTGTGCACTGGAATGAGTCAGGTGATTTGATGCTCCGGAATCAAGATACCAAATGGAAGAAGGGGATTTAGTTTTACCTGTGATGCCAAGTGCAGAAAAGGCATTGACGATCATTTGTTGAACTAATTCGGGGGTGAGAGCAGAGGAAGAAGAACCAGACTGTAAAGGCACAGAGGTGGACGCAGCATCAGCAGTAGAATAGTCTATCTTGGCAGTATAGGCATTGGGATTCCGAGTTTGTGGACGGCGGCGACATTCAGAAATGATGTGTCCCTTCTTCTTGCAGTAATTACAGAATTTCTGGTTGCATTGTGTTGCAAGATGTCCATACTTTTTGCAAGAGTAGCACTGGACATTGCTCATATCCCGAGTCTGAGGAGTCGGAGAAGACTGAGAGGTCTGAGGAGACTGAGTGTTCCCTTTAGCATAGTAGGCAACAGGATAAGTCGCAGTGTGCTGGTGGTCCAGATGGGCTTTTGTGCGAATACGTTGCTCTTCACGCAGAAGTTCATTCAAACAAACATTCAAAGATGGTAATGGGCTCCGGCTCAGTAGAGATGATGTAACAGTCTCATATTCAGGACGTAATTTCATCAAAAACTGGTCCCTGTGACTTGAGGCTTGAAGGTTTTGTATAGTTTTAAGGACATTGGTTGGAATGGAAGCATATTTAATCCCATCGTATTCACTCCACAAATTGCGGAAACCAGAATAATAGTCCTGAATGGATAAGGTGCCTTGACTATATTCTGCAATTTCACACTCAAGTTGAAACTGACGTGCAGAATTATCTTGACGATAAACGGTCTGCAAGTATCCCCACATTTCCTTGGAGGTCGTGTAGGGCTTGAGGTTCAGAATCAGATGAGGTTCCACAGCCCCGAGAATCCATGTTTTTATTTTCGCATCTTTTGTATTCCAAGTACAAATCTTTTTATCGTCCTCTGTAGGCCTCGGATCAGAACCAGAAACTAATCCCCATAATTCCTTGGCTTCCAAATATAATTGAAATTGAAAAGCCCATGCTGGATAGTTTTTACCATTAAATTGAATCAATTTAACATCTGACTTTTCCATTGTAAAACAGCAATAGATCAGATTGCAACAAATAAGAAGGTGAAAAGCCCAACAGTGTAGTACGAGACAGAAAAGGTAGTGCAGAAGATCAAACACAGGCTAAGTGTAGATGCCAAAGAGAGCAGAATGACAGAAAAGCTCTGTGACCAAATTTACAAAAAAAAAAGAGCCCAGGCGTCCCAGATTTGGACTGTTGGTTCCCTGCGTGGGGCCCACTGCTTGATCTGAGTGAGGATCAGATCCACTAGATGCAGGCAAGATCAATTTATCTTTCCAGTGGTACAAGATTTATTGAAATCCATTCATAATCCAAGGTTTTGTACGGCTGAGATCAAAACAATCTTAAAAAACTGGAACATCACAAGATGGTTCAAATGGCCTACCTCTGATCTTGAAAAAATGCTGAAAAAATCTTCACAATTACCAGGAGGGTTGGTCGACCATTGCTGTACAGATAGCTGAGGATTCCATGATGATCGCAGGTGGGCCACTATTGATCATATCTCGACAGAATATTGTTCTGTTTCCAACGAACACAGATCCCTGATCTGGTTGTTGTCAAGATTACAGATCTTTGATCTGTATGTATCTGAGACACAAGTTTGTGTTTTCCAAGAGTAGTCGATCTGATCACATGTGGGCCACAGTGATCAGATGTCAAGATGTTGACGACGATCTCTGTGAAACATGAACGAACAGCTACTGAGATTCAAAAAGAGATTGATTGCTTGAAGACAGAAGATAGAAGACTCCAGGAAGAAGGCTTTGATACCATATCAAACGTAGCATCCAAAAGAGATTAGATTTGAATTGCTTTGTATTGGAGATTCTCCCCCATTATATAGAATACAGATGCCTTATCTAAGGCTACAAATCAGCTACAAATCAGCTCTACAAATCTCTACAAATTAGCCAATCTAATTACAGTCTACTATTAAGGAAAGAGTAACTAAATACAATCTAATTAAAGAAAGAAGAAGTTGTGCACAGATTGGACCAAATCCAACGAGATTGGATATCATCATATTGGGCCCAGGTGGGCCTGAGCCAACTTGAGTTTGACAATACAAAGATCAGATCTTGATTTTTCTCTTGAACTAGATTGCATCAATTGATGTAAAGCCACAAGGTTCTGCACTTTCTCCATCCCAGAATTTTTTGGCCTATGCTGACATGCCACCAAAGCTTCATTTAGTAGCGGAAACCATGTTGATGAAGTTGATCTGCATCTCAAACCACGAGATGAAGAGATTCAAGAGCTTCAAAGACAAGTGGAAGCTCCAACCAAATCCTTGTGAGGCTTGGAACTAAGGATCATGATGAATGGTGAGGGTCCCCTTGGGGAGTTTAACCCATACTAGTCAATATCTAGTACATCTAACATAATATCCCAAAGCTGGGGATAGAAGTTGAAGATCTGGAAATAGTATGTAGGGTGAAGATCAAGGAATACATTTTTAAGTGTGTGTGTGTGGGCACAATGATAGTCGATCAATAATATCAACAAAATAATTTACCAAAAAATTGCAAAAGATTTTTAAAGATTAAAATATAACATGTTAACATAATATCAAAAATTTCAAATCCGATTTTTTTCCCAGAAACTAGTTATTAGATTATGCCCAAAATTTTTTTCCCATAAACCAGATGTTTCTACCCTAAAAATTATAAAAAACAACGAATTTTATTTGGTGGGGGGCGGGTGGCGTGGCGTGAACCGATAAACTAGTTATTAGATTTATTCCAAAAATGATGAATTTTATTGCTCTATACATCCAACAACATTTAATAGTGGGTCCATAAGAGTAGAGAAGAATTGAAAATTGCATGGTTTTATCACATTTACTAGTGGTAAATATTTGCCTGCACACTGCACATCCAAACCATCCCAGAGGTAGGACCACTGCTGAATTTAATGTATCACATGTGACGCACTATCCAAATCGGTGGTGGATTATAGTTGCAAAAAAAATCAAATTAAATCAATTTTTTTACGTCATTATATAAGGTTAATGTACACAAAATCTTGATCTTTGGCCCATTGTTTAGAGCTCAAATCCTTTTACTACTTAAACGAAAATGCTAAAGTTGATGAAACCTTTGGGGCATGTAATGTAACTAATTAGTGTAGCAAAACCCTTAAGAACCTCTATTTATAGCCACATGAAATTTCTTACTTATGAATTAGATCTAAGTTATTCCAAGTTTTGAATTAAAATTTAATAATTCAAAATCTAATCATAACTTAATGCGAAAGCTTTCAAAATGTGCTGATTATAAGTGCCAAACTTTAGAGGTCCTGAATTCCACACTAAATAAAGGGCAAAGAATTAAAAAAATAATAATGAGTGCACCATGTATATCTTATTTGAGCATAGGGAAGGCCTTGGTGATCGGCTCCCATGTGCGAAAAAAAAAGGAAAGAAAATAAATAAGAAGAAATGTATGGAAGCTAGTGTTTGATGAATTGTCTTTCTCATAAAAGTAACAGGCAAGATTGCCCTTATATATTTTGAAAATTCTACTTTTAGCCAAAGGAAAAAAAATAAAGTTGACAAGAGAGGGATGGTCAAAGAGAACAACACTAAAATACACATGAGCATAGTTATCAGAAGATTCAGAACCCTACGATTCGTATCCTGAATATTAAGGAAAGCAATTCGTATCTATCTATCGAATCCCATTTACAAATGAATCTTAGGATTCAGATGTGAATCCTATGATTCGATACTCATTTCATCGAACTTAAGATTCAAGCAATTCACCTAAGCGAGAATAGCTACAACCAATAAGTTAATATTAATAATCTTTTACCATTTTTCTTTCTTTTAGCACTTTTATTTTTAAAAGGTGATTTACTAGTTAACAAAACCTCCCATGAATTTTTTGCAGCTTTGATAAGGTTTTAAAGATGAATAAAGAACATGCATTTAACCAAAGTATTAGACTGTACGTATGGTGCTTGTCTATATCTTCTTCTTCTTTTAATCTATTTTTGTTTTTTTTTTCTTTATAAACACTTTCTTAACTAAAAGAGATATCCTACTTTGTATGATTGATGGTTTGAAATTTTTTTTTATATTTTAATTTAAAGATGATAAAAAATATTTAGTAATACTTTAAATTTATTTAACTATTTACCCATCATTTATTTTATATATATATTAATATATGTCGTGATGTTCTTGATATGATTGTATGATAGACTAACTTGTTATTATATTTATATTGCTATAAATGGAAAAATGGATAGTTATGAATAATTGCTTTTTCCTTTTTTTTAAATTATTAGAAAAATAAAAAATATTACGATTCACGATACGATTCGCAATTTGTTTCGATTCATGGGTATGAACGATTTGCGATACGATTCCGATTTTGAAAACTATGCATAGGAGAGATTTTCTCCTATTTTAAAGGAAAAAAAAAAGTTGAGGGGAGGCAAAGAGAATAACACCCAAATACACACTAGAGATTTTTTCTATTTTAAAGGGAACAAAAAATTGCCCCTCCTTAACCTTATGTGGTTTCGCCAACGAGTAGAGGGAAGAAATGCACTTGGATGGGTTTCTTGTGTAAACATAGAAAGAGAGGAAGAAAGTAGAAAGTAAGAAAGGAATATGATGAGTTGTCTTTTGGATAGAAGCAAGAAAAAAAACTTCCCTAATGAGTTTTGAAAGTTTATATTCTTTAACAAGAGGGAGAAAAAGTTGATGAGGCCAAACTAGAAACAACAACAACAACAAAAAATAAAAAATAAATAAAAATAAATAAAAATTGAGGAGGGGCAAAGAGCATAAGACTAGAATGCCCACAATAAGAGTCAAATTTCTAGAAAGTTGTGTGTGTGTGTGTGTTGTTGTTGGGGGGGGGGGGGGGGGGGGGGGGGGGGGGGTGTGAAGGAGTGGGTGGGTTTGCCTACTTGGCCCCGTCCCTGCGCCGTCCCTAGGAAAGACAAGATCACTTCATACTCTGAGAGGGAAGGATGAAGCAAACAGGGAATCAAGAGTGGATGTCTATCCAGAAGAGTCTTCAGCATTTGATAGCATGCAATGAAAGACCTATCTGAATCCAAAGAGTACCTTGTGGAACATTATTTATATGGATCATAGCCATCATTAGAAGAGGTATTGGCTATCCATCCACCGTGCGCTGTGTTGGAGGCTGAACATGCACTAGCAATTGAAAATACCATATAAGAGGCCCGTGCGGGTTAGATACTGTGTCAAGCAGATCAATGTGCAATCTAATCATGATGAAACAGGTAGCCATGGTGCACCATGAGTTAGAGATGACCGGCTATCCATGGAAGCAGCCTCACATGCATTGGAAAGCCTTGGGACGGTTAGTTTGGATAAAAAGTTGAGTAAAGGCATGGTCAATTGCTTTAATTGGCATTCAGGGTTCAGGATATAAGGACTATCAGGAATGACATGCAACATATTGTTCATAAAGAGAAATGGTTTATAAGTTACCATTTCGATTCTTTATGTAGATGACATTATTGTTACAGGAAACAATATGGTAGAGGAAGAAAGGCAAAAGGAAACATCTATGCTTTGAATTTGAGATTAAGGATATCAGGGAGTCAAGGTACTTGGTCTATTGGAAGGTCAAAGAAGGGTATTGTGATGTGCGGACGTGAGTTTACACTTGATCTATTTGAAGAAAGAGGGTTTCTAGGAGCAAAACCTACAGATACTCCTATTGGGCAGAATCTTGATAATAGTATGGAAAGTGGAGAGCTACTCAATGATATCAAATCTAATCAAAGACTAGACGGATGTCTGTTATATTTGAATATAACTCCTCCAAGTATTTCTTATGCAGTCAGTGTTATTAGTCAATTAATGCATGCTCCAAGGACATGAAATTTAAATGTTGTATACAGGATTTTGACGTATCACAAGAAATCACCAAGACAAGCAATTCTATATTAAAGAAATGGTCATTTGATTGTAGAAGCCTACACCAAACCAGATTGGGCAGGATCAAAGATAGAAGATCAACAACAGGTGTGTGCTGTGGTGGTCGGAAACCTAGTGTTTTGGATTAGTAAGAAATAGTCTGTATTAGTAAGATCTAGTTCTGAAGTTGAATACCGATCTAGGGTACTTGGAGCATGTGAATTATTATGGCTGCGGATCCTGCTGGATGAATTGGGTTTTCTACATAAAGGCCCAATGGTGCTGCATTTTGACAGCACATCGGTGCTGCAGATTGCAACAAATCCAGTCTTTCGTGAATGTACAGGACACAGACAGTGATTGCCATTTTATTAGAGAAAAAATTGAAGACAAAAGGATCAAGCTGATTGCACACAAATGAGCAATTGGCAGATTTCCTTACTATAGTTCCAAGGAAGAAGTTATCAAATTCATTGCCCAAGCAGATATGTATTCACCAGCTTGAGGGGGGGGGGGGGGAGTGCTACTAGTTGGACTTATCTGTAATTCTAGGAAATAAGAATTGTTTTGTAACTACGGAATTATGAACCCTTTTTTTTTTTTTTGGAATTTACAGAAAAGTAATAAACTAAATATTTGTATGGTCTCCCAGCCTTAGGCACCACAATCAAATGAGAGTTTTCTCTCAAAGCTGCCTGCATTTTTTCTTCTCTTAGTGCCCTCGAAATCTCCATATGAGAAGATTCAACACTTATCACTTACGATTATGAATCTCTGTAAGTTTTCCTTTTGTTTTCTTTCTTTTCGCTTGCAGGTTTCTTTGGGTGTTTGGTTGGTCAGTATACCTCTCATGTGCTTTCTTTGCCTCTGTAATAAAAAATTTTACCATTAAAAAAAACAGATCCAACACTTAAAACAATGGGAATCCCTGTCGAGTGGAGAAAGCTGGAGAAGGTGGGGTACTGGAAAATGGGAGGGATTAATTATTATCTTGTTTGGCATCCGTAGACAAAACTGAGGTGAAACTGAAAGTTCTCTCTTTCAGATGGGTTAGGGAAAGATAGAATCTCCATTATTTTCCTTCTACTTGAATCTTTGTTCTGGTTGCTGGTGGAAAGATTAAATCTAGGTTCTTTCAACTATGAGAATCCCTGTCAAGTGAAGAAAATTGGAGAAAGTGGGGTACTGGAAAATGTTGGGGAAGAATTGTTTGTCTTATCTGGCATTGATAGACAAAAGTAAGGTGAAACTGAAAGTTTTTTCTCTCTCCCAAGACAATAGAAATGGTGTTTTCTTTCTTGGAATTAAGGACTTCTCAAATAGGAGCAAAATCGGTTTCCTTTACCCTTCTATTCTCAATCACTTTCCTCTATAGGGCCGCTTTTCATGGTCAAATCTTCATTGCCATTTGCACATTGACCACGTGTTTCATGAAAAATTCCTATATGTATTCTTTCATGGAAAAATAAAGCACTATGTTTCATAACATTTATTTTATCTTTGTTTCGACCTCTAAGCGAGAAATTTTACAGCCATTCTCACTCTGTCCATTTGCATTCTCTGTACTTTTGTTATCTTAATTAGATTCTAATCATTTTTTTTTTTATAACTGAGGGTGTCCCAGCATTTGGGCCGGACTAATCCCTACGAGCCCAGGGGGAGCCGGGTAAATCCCCTGTGGCCCCAGTGTGCCAGTGTGGTGGTGCAGTTTCGAACCAACTAGATTATAATCATTACGCTTGTGGTTTACCTTATCGAAGTGGTTTGATCTCCAAGAGGGAGAAAATTTTGTTTCTTAATAGTTTATAATTTCCTTTTGTCATCTTTGCACAATCAGGTCCCACATAGTTCAATTTAAGTTTGCAATGCCATCGTGGTTCTCCAATTTTTTGACCATCTTATAGGGATGTTAAAAGTGATATGTTTGATATTACTTTATCAATTATCGAAGTGATTTGACCTCACTCTTCCCTCATGCAAACCCAAAGGTATTGTTTGTACTTGTAGCATCCAGTAGTTCAAAAACTCAAAGGAAATTATACCGAGTGTGCTCTAGACAACAAATTTTCCAATATTTGTTTGACTACAGGGTCAATGAAACCAAGCAACTGCATCTTAGACCTTAAGTGGATTTGTGTACCCAACTCAGTCTTCAAGCCTTACAGATCAATGGCATTTGCAACATAACTTTATTATGTCTGTTGCAATGGATGAATGGAGGATTCTCTAAAGAAGCCTCTCTCACTGTGCTACTGTTGCTCTTGTTATCGTTACCTTATTTCTTTCTGATATTTGGTTCCCCAAGAAAGAGAATGCAATCTCACAAATTCATGGTATGCAAAAAGCATGTAATTTGAAGGGATCCAACATTGTTATTTATCATCTTGATCAAATGTTACAAAAATAAAAATTTTGGCAGGAATTTAAGAGTTTCAACCAAAAAATAAACTGTTCTACCTCACTATGGGCAGATTGATATAATTTATCCCTCTCTTTATGTATCATTAATATTTTCGAGCACTATCCTCACATTCACTTGCACTTTACATGGTTTAGTTAATTAGCATGAACTTGGGTCAGCAATGTTGTTGAGATTAGCTTTCAGGAAGAAGAATAGCCCCGAAGGAATTCTTTAGTATCCCTGTTGGTTTCTTCCTCTTTGGAGCTGCAAAAACATAAATAAAATAAATAAAAATAATGAGAATGCTGTCACATCTATATCTTGTAGTACGTTGCTGAAATGGATCTATACTACCTTCCATTCTGTTGGATTTCTTTCCCATTAACCCTTTTTGCTGTGGAGGACAAATGGAGCATTGTGGAACCTCCAGGATTCTCTTCGAGTACACTTGATAAGCTTTTACAGAACTGGTTTCATGAATGAAAGATCGTGATCACATGGAAAATACTAATGTTTGAGGGCTAATGTAAATAGAGAAAATAATTTCACACCTCTTTGTAAACCCAGAGTTCCCCATTTGATTGTGTGATTTCTACCATACAATGAGTTGGTGTCACTTCAATTACCTGATTTCACCATGAAATACCAAGTGAGGCTGTGCAAGATGGACCACACTATGTTGGGTACTTCTCTGATGCTTAAATTTTTTCAAGGAAAAAATATGGTACAGGCTTTTGCTCAACTGCACCTGAATATCTTATGCTAAAAATATATAAATGCTATGCAGATATGAGTAAAGTTGTTTATTAATAAATTTATTGATATTACATATTGAGCGGAGCCATGTTCCAGTACCCTGGGATGTGGCTGCAATTAGTCAGTTGGCTTAGACACATAACATATCATTCATTATAAATACTACTACCGATTACCTCTGCTGATACCGTTAATTGTTGTTTAGATCTTGTCAACTCTCTCTTTCCAAGAAGTTTCACCTGAATCCATGACCCATTTATGAGAATCTGAGTCTGTCAAGCTTGAGGGCAAGAGAGAGATGTTACCTTGGAATTGTTCATCCTTTCGAAAGAGAGCCTTACAAACTTTGCAGCAACCTCAATTTTTCCTATGGTCTCATGAATAGAATGCTTTGAGCTAAGCCTCGTCTTTTGTTTGGTATCATCCTTGAGAGAAAATTGGTTAAACAGGCGCTAAAGCTTAGGTAGAAAACATGAATCTGAATTCAACTGGATTTTGGAGCTTAGGTAGAAAACATGAATCTGAATTCAACTGGATTTTGGTGTACCTGCTCTTCAAAAAGCCCTGAGAGGTCTAGGTCACTGGACATCGCTATCAGTTGAAAAGCATTGATGAAACTCTGGGATGGAGCTTTGTCCATATTGGCGGTGCCTCCCTATTTTCAGTTTCACAAATCTAATTCTATGAACTCCACTTCCTTTGCCCACATGAATTTGAAAATAATTTTAAAATAGTTACTGAAGTCCTTACTACCATGCCATCGAAAGCAGCATTGAAAGCATCCAAATTTACACTTTTCTCATGATTTGTGCCTGTAGAAGGCTGGTAATCAATTTTGAACCACTTGTCTTCAATAATCTCTGCTACTGTCATCCGCTGTTGTGAGAAAGGATGAAGTTATTGCTTGTAACAATAAGATGGCAGATTGAAGTTTTTGTTGCTTATTGAGATCCTATTAGAAATGTTAGAGAGGATATGTTTTTGAGTGTACCCATGTTGGCACAGGTTCCAGTATCCTGAAAATTAACTTCCTTTGGCTCGCCGAAAACCACTCAGGACATGTGTATTCTGCTCTTGATATCTTTGAAGTTTGAACAAAGAAAAGAATCAGCAGGCAGGTATAATGGTGACAATTTAGATGGTGGAGGAGTTTTTTTAACTGACCTTCCTAAACAAATTCATTAGGTTTTGATCATTGAAGGGTAGATAGCCAGCAAGCATTTCAAAAAGGATTACACCACAAGACCAAACATCTGCAGCCGATCCATTATACTTCTTTTTAGAAATTACCTGTTTTAAATGGCCAGAGGATGAGGGATGTTCTTTTCAAAATATTCTGAACACAGAATGACAGTATTGTTCTCGCTATAATTTGCAGTTTTATTTTCTTCTATTGCATCAGATGATTTTTGAGTTTTTACTGCCTGCAGTTAGCAATCTTTTATTTTGGCAGTAGTACAGGGAATGTTCAAACCTCAGGAGCGACGTAGCTTGGAGAACCACAGGCTGTTGCTAGTAAATCACCATGCTGCCAAAAGATGTGGATTATATTAATTTCGCTCCATAACATCTTCCCCATGAATTCACCAGAAGCTACTCAAGATAGTTGGAACTCACCTTGTTCAGCGTGCTGAGTCCAAAGTCAGAGACCTTTAGATTTCCTTTGCTATCTATAAGGAGGTTTTCAGGCTGTTGTGTAAACATAACGGAGAAACCAGAGAAAATGCTAATTAAGTTGAGGGTACTTGCTTTCTGCAAGATCCTGTGGCGAAAAGGAAAAAAAAAAGGTTCTGACCTTTAGATCTCTGTGATACACTCCTCTGCAGTGGCAATACTCCACAGCATCAATCAATTGCTGGAAGAATTTTCTGGCTTCTCCTTCACTAAATCGCTTGAGGTAAGACTGGATGAAAAGAATCAAAAGGTGGTTAGAAATGAGAACTCCATGAACTAGAGAAGCTCCAGACATGGTTTTCAGCCCAGTGGTACTATACCCACCAACTTCTCCGTGAGTGGCCCCCCTGAAACGTATTCCATTACAAGGTAAATCTTTGTCTTTGTTGCAATCACCTGTAAAAATTCAAGAATGATCATGGAAGAAGGATTCATAGCCCAGATTTCCAGAACTCTAGACCAATGTAAATTTTCAGTCCACACCTTAAACAAACCTCATATATTCGGACGATGTTTGGATGGCACAGAAGCTTCATAGTACTAATCTCTCTCTTAACCTGGGGTTCAAGCAGTTTAAATATTTTGAAAATACGGGCAAATGTTTTTCATGATGCATTTTTGAGTTGGAATGGAAACCAGAATCTGATATTCTGCTAGGTATTGTTTCTCTGCTGTATGTTTCTAAACCACTCGCTTCAGGACTTTTAGCTTTGATTTGGGTTGGAAAAGTTGCATAGGCAGTTTCAGATTACAGAAGCTTGTTTTGGATGACAAGAAAACAGGAGGAAATGAGGGTGGAGAAAATATCCATGCAGTTCAAATTTGAACAGTGCAAGAGTCTTCTCCTTGTTTCTCCTCATCCAAACGATGACTCCTTTTGCTGCAGACCTCTGAAATGCAATTTGGGCTTTAGATTCAAATGCACTGTAATGGTTGCTAAAGTAGAATTATTTTCCAGTGGCATCAGCTGCATGCTTAACACCATGCAAAAACCCAAAAGAGCATCCCAATCCAAGAGAATGTGAAAGCAAAATTGATGAGAAGGAAACGTGAAAAACCACCTGCTCCATATGCTTGTTATCCATGACCATCTGCTTATCAATGATCTTGATCGCAGCACTCTGGCCCGTCTCAGTGTTCACCGCTGCTTTCACCTTGGCGAAGCTGCCTTCACCGATGGTTCGCTCAAGCCGGTATTTTCCAATGTTGGCTGCACAACCCATCTTTCCTGGAGTGACAAGTCTCAGATGCTTTTGCCACTCCCACCAGCAAAAGCACCCCTTTTGACCTTTAAGTAGATTTTGTGGTTCAAGAGGCTCTTCTGTTATTGAAGATATTGGTGTCCTCTCCTGTTTGTAAAGAAATGGTGACCCGAGTAGTGCTTGCAGGTACAGCTTCTTTGGCTTTTGGTAATTTGGGAGTTTGGAATTCTGGTGGGAGGTTTGTAAACGTTGCATGGAGGGAGGGAAGGGAAGAATAAAATCAGTTTGGTGAGTTGCACGTGATTTTGAAGGGAAGGTCTTACTGTTATGGTCAAAGAGCTCTCCTCTGTTTTGGCTTGTTATTCCTACACTTGACTTTTGAGTAGTAAAGTTCTGCCCTTTTTTTAGAGGGGAGTTCTATTGGCACCACATAAATGACTCTTCACACCGCAGAAAAAAATAAAAAAAATCCATTTCCTAAACTACCCCTCCCCTCTCCTCCCTTTCCCTCTTCCTCTCTCTCTTTCTTCCTCCCTCCCCCTCCCCCCTCCTCCCTTTCCCTCTTCCTCTCCACCAGGTGGGGAGATCGGGCGGCAAGGCGACGGGGCTCCAGGGCGGTAGGCAGCGGGGCTGCAGGGCACAGGGGTTTGCAGGGCAGCGGGGCTGCAGGGTTGCACCAGGCGGCCTGCAAGGATGCACCGGGCAAGGGAGATCGGGCGGTAGGGCTGCACCAGGTGGAAACCCTGCTGCCCGATCTCCCTTGCTATTGTGGGGGGGCGGGGGGGGAGGAGATGAAGGGAGAGAGGGAGAGAAAATAGAGGAGTGGGGAGGGAGGAAGAAAGAGGGAGATGGGGAGAAAATAGAGGAGGGAGAGGGAGGAAGAAAGAGGGAGAGGGGGGAGGGAGGGCGCTGGTTGGCCGGTCGGGGCTGTCGGCCGGGGATCCCTCCTCGTTGGAGGGTGGGGCGGGGGAGAGGAAGAGGGGGAGGGAGGAAGAAAGAGGGAGATGAAGATGGAGAGGGAGGAGAGGGGAGGGGTAGTTTAGGAAATGAAATTTTTTATTTTTTTTTTGTGCGGTGTAAAGAGATATTCCTGTGGTGCCAATAGAACTCTACTTTTTTAAATCCCAGATTATATTGGGCCAGCACTCGAGGTATTCTGTGCCCAACCCTATAAATCAATTTGTGGCCCACATCTAAAATCCGATGAATTATAATAAAGCACAGCTGCCCTTAGACCTAACATACGCCCCTAGGCGGTCTAAGTTTAAGTATTTCCAATTAATCATGCGATATCCTAGGGCATTACACATACATCGTACCGTGCGATATCTTAGGGCTATAAAATATTGCGTAATTATTATACGAACCGCTGAAATATTTGAACTTAGCACAGTTACTGAGTCAAAATTGCAATACGAATAATGATGATGATGATGATAGGAGGGGCCCTACAAAGTACAAGACAGAAAAATGCTATGGAAACAATGAGAGGTTCTGGATGGGACAGAACAAATTCTCTTATGAAAAGAAACGTTAGGAAAGGATCCTTGCTGGGATAATCAATGCATCACCCGATTAGATATATAGGTAAGGATGGAGCCACATTAAAATTTAAATGACCGACCTTCACATGTTATTATGTGGATTAGGTGCTAGGTTGTAACTATGTTTAGAGGTGTTTTAAATTTCAGTAACTCCCATCTTCTCTCTCTCCATTTATGATTAATTTGCATGTTTGGCCCTATATTAAAAGAGTGAAAGATTGTTAGCCAAGCAAAATTGATCTAGACCTCAACCAACACATGTGGGCTTGGTGTGGATTTCAAAATGGTGGGACACACATGCCCAAATCAGTGCCTTTAGGGTGAGTGCAGTTTAATCGTGTAGCTATATAGTACATGTTTCCTTAAATCTTAAAGGGTCCCACTTTGTTAAACAAAACTTCTAAAGAATACAACTAGTGTTGTTGTGCATTAAAGTTGATATATAAAATCTAACTTAAAATCACATTTAGATCAATGATCAATCCCATGAATTATGGTTTCACTCGAGTCAAGATGATGGCTTCTTTTTTTTTTAAACGGTCAAGATTTATCAAGCTGACCCCCATTTTACCATGCATGCTTACAGATGGACCCCAAGTGCAGTGCAAGGCCCCTGTACCGAGGAGTCCACATCCCACATTTTTTTCGTGGGAGAAAGAAACAAAATCCTCAATCCTCACACGAAAAGAGAATGAATGAAGAAGAAAGTGGGAAAGAGAAGTCAGAAAACAACAATGAAGAGATGTCCACCCACCAAACTAATGGGCAGGTAGCTATGCACATGCATAGATGATGCAACTCAATTTGTTACCTAATCGAATGTGACTTGCCAACCATGTCCTGATTGACTCCAGATCCTCTCAAGCTTTTATTTATTTAAGAGGAATCTTGAGTTGATTGGAGTGGAGGCCATCTATTACAAATATGATCTATTTAAAATCTGATCTATTCAAGATTAATGCCCCACTCCTTAGTGTAGGCGAAATCCTCAAATTTTACTTTAATAGATAGGTGATCTCGCAGTAAGATTGTTCATTTTATGTTTCAAAGGGTGACCTCCAAAGGCGGACCCAAGTGGTCACACGCACCCGCATAATTTAAGAAATCCTTGTAATAGTATATTAAAATTTTTTCTTTATTATTGAACTTCTTCACTTGACCATTGCCTGCCACCCAAATAAAAATCCAGCATTGGTGAGCCCCACTGATCATATTGCTTTTTTATTTTATTTTTTTTATATCTAGCATATGGGGAGCATGTAAGAGACACGACAAGGGATCCAACTTCAAAGGCTCTTATCATAGGACAAAATTTAAGGCACTAGTTTTACACGTCATCATTATAACGGTGTCTTATTAAAGTAAATTTGTCTTCTCAATAATAAGTTAAGGTGAGACTCTAGCAATTTAGATTTTAATGGGGGGGGGGGGGGGGGTGGGGCGGCCTCTGCAGAGCATACCCTTTCTTGTGGGGCCCATTTGAGGCCCCATATGGGGATGGAATAGGGGGATTGAAAGATCTCCCCTCGACCTACCTGCATATAGTGATGTAGGTTCTAATCATCGACCTAACCACTTAATCAATTACCAACGAGTTCTCACCATCCAAAATAAGTGTAAGTTGATCCAACGGTTCAGTCCATTAGATGGGTGCTAAGCCCGGAATCAATGACTACAAGGGGAGGTCTTTGTTTTATGGTCCAGTTGGATGGGTCCTAAGTTAAGACCATATAGGTGTTTTGGCACCTGTCCAGTGCTTGGTGGAGGTAATAAATCTCCTCATGAATTTATATATAGCCCTAGCTAACAGAATATCTGAGTCTGCTGTATGAGGGGAAGTAGATGCAGACATTGAGGGGAAGTAGATGGCAAGTGGGCAACTTGAGAATTTTACCAAATGACTTTAATGATATTTGACTGGGGTAAGTAATTGTTATTAAGTACATGGGTTAGTTGCTTAATAGACTTTTAAACACTTTCTAAAGGCATCTTCCTACTTTACTCTTTAATGCACTTTACCCCACTCCAACAGCTAGCAATTACTCTTCCTTAAAATGTATAATATCTTGATGAAATATAATTATGATGATAAATTGAGTTTATTGTGACAATATCACAACAAGAACATGATGATATTTACAACATCATTTGCACGCAAATAACCCATTGGCAAGATTAGTGCCCGTTTGGTATCATTTCTTAAAAATATGTCTACTTCTCTATTATATTGGAAATAAAAGAATACGTTATCTCTCCCCCTTTTTGTATATTTATAAAATATCTCACTCTCTATCTCCCTCCTCTATCTATGTAGTTTATCTCTCACATAAAATGCTTGCCAAACAAGTTTTTCCCATTCATTTTTAAAATGATTCGAAAAGATATTTGAATGCTTTCTATTGATCAGGAGGATGTGTAACTCAATTTAGAAATACAGTCCTGTATCTGGCCCAAGCCAGATATGGGTTGTCGTGACAGGCCCGAGCCGACCCATTTAGTAAATCGGGCCTGGCTGAGAGGGCCTATTTTATTTTTTGTTCGGGCTTTCTAGAAATTGTACAGACAATGAGTCACTAAATTACATGCATTCGTTATTCGGGACAGGGTTTGGGCTTTCTCAAGTCTCAGCTCAAATATTAAACGCGCTCAAATTTTATGTCCAGGCCCAGTCCAAATCAGGGTTGGCCCAGCTAATGAGCACACCTAAGCAAGTGAGAACGTCCTAGAAGATCTATAGCCTACTACCCTACACGTTACGCAGACCCGGGACCAACCCGATTCCTAGCAGGATGCCTTACCCAAACCTCAATTTAAACCAACGACCCAAATCAAGACCTGAATAAGAATAAGGGGCTTGTGTCTGGCCCAGATGATTTTATACTATTTTATCTTCTTTTTAATTGAATACTTGCCCCGGCCCAAATTCCTCAGTTGGTTGTCAATCCTGCACGTCCCCCGGAT
The DNA here is from genome assembly GCA_029852735.1 of Persea americana. Classification (NCBI taxonomy): domain Eukaryota; kingdom Viridiplantae; phylum Streptophyta; class Magnoliopsida; order Laurales; family Lauraceae; genus Persea; species Persea americana. Next base: position 6,465,020 of record CM056812.1, read on the forward strand.
GGACAGAAATCGATCCTTGGGCACCATCTTCCCAGGTATGTTGGCTTCTCTTCTCACTTGTGTAGGCTCTCTTGGGGGCTGAGATATACAGTATAATGTGATGTCCCGAGCCTCCTGGTGTCAAATATTCAGGCCATCTGGTTTGAAATCCATGGACCGGAATCTGTATCATTTTATTCAGGGTTCTTGCAATGAACTTGAAGATCGAATTCAAATTGAAAATGGGTTCAAGTATTAGACCCATACCTGGTTTTTCTTTTTTAAATTCAGGTCCTTCAGACAATTGGGAATTTGGGGAACCCTTTTCATCTCTATTGGGGGAGTAAGCCAATTACAACCACAGTTCATACTCAATGTTTTATAATAGACTCGAAGAACTTACCCTTACCCAACTTAAAACATCTAGGGCACGTTTGGATGTATGGTGAATTGAAGTATGTTGAGGTGAAGTATCAAATTAAGAGAGAATAAAATATAAGGCCCATAGGGCCTGGTTAGATGAATGAGGAGTGGAGTAAAATGAAGTGGATTTCACATGTGGAGTAGAGTGAAGAGAAATAGGTTGAAGTTAAAGTAGAGTACTTCACTTCACTCCATTTGGATGCTTATTTTGAAGTTAAGGTTTAGAGTAGAATTCACTTTTACTCAATGAAATATCAGTATTTAGAGTTGAAGTGAAATGGAGTACATGTGGCTCACAACATTACTTCATCTAGTGGGTCATATTCATCCAAACGGGATAAAATTAAAATTTTAGACTATTAGGGCCCATTTAACTTCACTCTGCTCTATTTTTTGCCTATCCAAACAAGCCCTAACGGGTTATGATGGGGTTTTGTTTTTAGTTGTTTGGTATGAAATCTTTTTAACTTTTTGTATAGAAAAGTAGAGTTTTTTTTTGTCTTTTAGTGGAGAAATGATACTGCTTTTTTGACTTTTTTTGAAAAATTTGGAGGGATTTTTCAAATTTTGTGCTTTTGATATGGGCCCTTGTCATTTCTTGTCTGGATTCACTTTACTTTAACTTAACTAGTTAATTGCCAAACACGCCCTCTCTGAGTGTTGATTTTCTAACCTGACCCAAACCTGAAATGAATACAACCAACCTATATTGTTTGGTTGGGTCAGCTTGGTTGTATTGAACTGTGGGCTCGATTTTAAGGGCCCGCGGGCAGTCCCAAACCTACCTTTCTGGGATGTGTGAATGTTGCAAATGGGTTTGACACGGGCTTGACTTTCAAACCAGTGGGCTAGATCTGGGCCTGAATTTTAGTCCAGATATAATAAATGGGCCGCGCTTGCACACGTTCTGGCCCTCCTTAACCAAGGTCAAGAAATGCCCTACCCAGGGAGGAGAGAGGATCTCATAGTAAATTAGGAAAACCATATGGTTTAATGAATTGGGATTTTCTGAGGCAGTGAGTCATAGTCATTCTTTGAGATCCATGATTGGGTCCACCCTCTAAATCAAACCCATTCAAGGTGACTATTCCACCTTGTTCTATGGCACTAAAACTTAATGGCAAATAGGGGGCTGAATTTACAATACTGGACTCATATTCATAGAAAATCCGGACTCTATGGGGACAATATATTGTACAAAAAGGGCACATAACAGGTCCCTCTATCAAGTCTATGCCAGAGTCCAACATACCAGAAGAAAAGGCCTCCACACAAAGCAATTACAGTTGTTGCATACTTGCATTTCTCAGGGAAACTCACAAAGATGTTTTTTTCATAATGATAACTATCAAACTCATCCAAGGAACACAGCCAGGGCCTAACTTGGGTCTGGTCCAAATTACATATGGGCTTTTAGAATCAGGCCTGAGCCAGAGTCTAAGCTCGACCATACCAAACGCAGATTATTATGTCTCTGCATATCTTTTAATAAGCAAAATAAGAAAACCTAATCAATCTAGACCATTAAAAAGAAGAAAAAGAAAAGCTAAATCCTAGTTATCAAAACATAATAAAAACACAAGTGCCAAAACTATATCTAAATTAGTAACTCTCCTGCACCTTATTATAAACTTGGTCAAACTTTAAGAGTGCGAATCATAATCATATGAACTTAGGTTTTGATGGAAACGCTGGTGATAAGCAGTCTATAATCAATCCAGTTTAAGATGATTTGGCATTGCTTGACAATTTTTCGATTCGTAACCACACAAATAAACTCAGTTAAGTGCATATAACTAGACTTTGATTTAACTCTAGTCCCACCTCAAACATCATATGAGTTGATTAACACAATATTTATTAATATGTATTTGTCACACTCATCCTTCTTGTGTGAAGTGAAACTCCACGGTAGGGCCCACCATTCGAAAATATGAACGCTCAAAATGAATGCTCTCCTATTATATGAGATATTGTGGAATTTTGCTCTTAAGTTGAGTTGGCTGAACTGTAAAATTGATGTGAACAAAATATTAATTTTGAACCAAGGATCTTTTTTAAATATTTTATTCATGGATATTTTGTTCTTTAGTTATGCATGTTTAATATTATGATGGTACCAACTCTTATTGGTGGGAAGCTTAGTGATAATACATATAAAGAGGTGTTCATTTTCAGTAATTCAGATCTTCAATTGTGTAAAGGATAAGAAGGCTTTTCGATAAACTAAAAATGTGTTTGCTTTTATGAGGTAAAGTAATTTAAAGTGAGAATAGAAGCCACCAAATGGCAAAGTAACAAGTTTACTTGTATTTTATGGAGTCAATTTTTTTTTACAGTTGATAAAGTAAGTGCAAAAAGTTTTGGCACCTAATAAAGTAATTGTAAGATTTTTAAGCGATTGGTAGGGGCAAACTAGGAAGTTAGCAATTTAGATGCCAAAAACCCGTGGTAAGGAGCGGCGGTTCCCAGTGGGAGGCCCGGGCTTTGAACGTGGCTTCCCCACTCCTTGCATGTGATAGTTGCTATTACCTCCTATGTGTGACGTGTGTCTCCTCGCATGTGTGTGCTCCAATCACCTCACATGTGTGAGTTCTCATTACCTCACATGTCTAAGTTGTGTCTCCTTGCATGTGCAGGTTTCACAGGATCTTAGATCATTTGATAAAATACACCAAAGAAAAAAAAAGACAAGGGGGGTTTGCCTTTTTGTTTTTTTTTTTTTTTTTCTATTTTTCTTTTTTGGTTAGGGGAGGAAGGCATGGCATGGCCAAACCCAGCCCTGACATCCCACCTACTCACCCACCCTAGTCTCAACCCTACTACACTGCAAATTAAGTCCCTAAAAAGATCTTAACATCATTTTTTGATATGGAATCGGCCTGACAACCCGCCTGTTATTTATAGGAATTTCTAACTAGAATTTGTGGTGTTGAGAATTCGTAGACTTGATGTGATGGTTTGTCCTTTTTGTATTTACAAATGTTGTATTGATTTGCTTGAATTACAAATTCCAACCAACTAAAAAGTCTCAAATGACCTTTAAAAGAAATTATCAAGATTCTAACCTACTTGGTATTTGCAAATCCTCCACCCAAAAAGGAGGATTCAAGAATTTCACCATTGGGAAGAGCTTTTAGAGAATTTACAGATTCTCTAGACATGAATTCACCATTTTCTCGTAAAGAGATAGGCATAAATTTTCTTATTAAAATCTGTAACGTTGGGAATTTAGAGATCTAATGTGGTGGTTGACCCTTTGCATTTGAAAATATCATGTTCCTTACTATAATTTCAAGTTTGAGCCATTTAAAAAGCCTCATTTAACTATTTGAATTCTCATAATTCCAGCCTTGTTGGGATTTACAAACCCTCCACCCAATATTACAAAACCTCCATCCATTAACAGGATTTAGGAATCCCATAAAAAAAAAAGAAAAAAAAAAAAACAGCTTTCAAAGAACTTATAAATTTCCCATATATGAATTTGAGAAGAATCTGACCCTGAATGTGGACCCAATTATCAATCGGGTCTAAACGAGGATCCCACTCATGCCCAAGTTATATGCATGGTGGATTTTCAGCTGCTACTCTCTCGAAAGGCACGTTTACAGAGGACACTGAAGGGACCCGAACTCTATAAGATCTGATTTGGCCAACAATGTCATGCCACGTGCCTACTAAACATGAGTCGAGATTGATGAGGTAAAATTCCACTGTGATGGTCGCGGCATCACTATTGGGGATAGGGCTGCAAAGTGCATACAAGTATCCGATTCTCTAAATACCTAAAAATTTCGGCCTACAAAAAATCACATTTAGAATTTATTTTAGGTTTCAATTTATAAATGGGTTCGGGATCGGAACCCAATTTAGGTTCCGATTAATAAACAAGTCCAGTTTCAAACCATATAGGTTCTAACCCGTGGACCCGAGACCCATCATATGAGTCTTTGATATTGCAAACTATATCTCAAAATTAACCTTTTTTGGACATTTTTATTTATAATAATGGAGGTAGTAGACTTGATGTATTGTTATAAGTTCAATGATATGCCTATTTTAAGAATAAATAAATAAATAAAGAGAAATTATAACTGATTTTGAAACTAGATTCTAGTCTCCTTATCAGTTTTGGAGCCAGATCTAGATTAAAATCAAAAGAACGTGTTCTGAATCAAAATCGGACCTGGAATCGTTATTTATAAATATGTACAGTATGGGTCCACTATGGATCCGACCTGAAACCGCTCCATTTGCAATCCTAATGGGGCATCATGTCGTGTGCCCGGCTGCATGGCAGACTCATGCTGATGTGACGTCACCCTGAGTATACCCACTCGTACGATTCCGAGTAAAAAAAAAGCTGACCTGGCAGCAGTTGTTGTATTCCGGGCGTACGTGCGAATTTCTACTTGAATCTGTGCTCCGCAGCCCTACAGTTCCAAGGATGCTCATCTTTTTTCTTTCTTTCTTTTCAAAAGCCACCAACCACCGCGATGATGGGGAGCAAAATGACAAGTCTTTTACTCACTTCTCCATATACTCTCTCTCTCTCTCTCTCTCGTTTTTTGGGTTGCTGCTTTGCCAGGATTAGAAACTCGACGTGATCTCGGTCGCATTCACTCACCTATTAAAATACTCCATGCGCGTTGTACACGCAGAAGACCTCAATGTAAGCATGCAATTGACTTTCGGTGATATGTGGGTCATGGTGGAATAATTCAACTTGGAGTTTTGTCACTCCGCACAGGTAAGGCTGGGAAACAGGTTGGGCTCACTGTGTTGAATCTCAGTTGATCCATCCAATTAATCAATCAAATTTTGACACCCATTACATTTTAATGGTTGGGATGTTTAATCTCAATTAATCTCAGTTGATCCCACCGGAATTTTCGTTGGGAGGTAGAATTAAACAATTCGTTGGGTTTTGAGGTGAAAACTCAAGATTTTTATGTGGGGTTTGGGAGATGGAAAGCAGTTTTCATGTGCGTTTTGGAAGCGGACCCAAAAAATTTATTTAGGGCAACCACGCCATCTCTATGGATCCATCCACTATGGATCCATCCATACTCAAAATGATACCTATCATTTGAGGGTTTAACATTTTTCGCTATATACGTCTAGTGTAGTAGATATTTAAAACCCTTGACGCCATGATTGTCATTCTTTAGGTGTGCCACATTGGATAGACCATATCTAAAGTTCGACAAGCTTGAGAGTTGAGACTCATGTTTGGGTTCGATACATTAGGGTTTTGAACATAACTATGAGACCATGTCCAAACTATTTGAATATACATATACACACACATACAGTATAATAAAAATAAGGGTGGAGGCCCTCACATCTATATCTAATGCCAACAGCCAAAATGCAACCATTACTCTCATAGTACCGTGAAAATAACTCTCATATGAGCATCTCCCATATATATATGGAAAATTCTCAAAAATGCCTCACTTTAAAAACGCTCTTTTTTCGTCCATCTCTTCTTCTTTTTTGACATGGGCCCATGTTGAGTTAATCCAGCCTTTTCATACACACTACCCCCATGAATAGTCATATGTCCAAGTTTGACACTTTTCCAACTTTTCCTTATCATTGAATTAAAATCATGATAAAATGATGTCTCTAAGCAATTAGATTTTAGGGTCATAAATTCAAAGGTTAAGATGATCTTATAGACTCAAGATTTTGCATATAGGTATGCGTCTTATGGATGTTTTCACCTAATGGACTTCTTTGATCATCGTGCATCCCAGTTGGGCCAATTAGGATGGGTGTTTTCTCCCAAAAAATGTCCGGACGTTGTACAGTAGAAACTCTCCTTCCGAAATAGAAGAGTTTTTGATAATTTCTCATATACATACATCAAGGTTAATACCAGACTTGGGCCAGATCGAGACCGTTGCTTGGGCTTAACAACAAGCTTGGACTTTTAAATTTTAATTAAAACCCCAATCTTTAAATTAAGGAGATCTAGCGATCAGCTTTTTAGAGTATGAACCACTAAGCGTCCTTTGTGTTAAGGGCTGACATAAGCGCATGAAAACTACTTTTTTAGCATCCAAATTTGAAAATCGGCAAAATGATAGATAAAGACAAGGGGGAAAAGTTTAGTGGTGCTGCTTTGTACAGACCTCGCGAGCTACCAATTCGGGTGGTCTCCTTCTATCTTGGAAATATATCGTGGTAGGACCTGAGTAGGTCGTGATCCTGCTCTTTAAAAGCGCAAATCCTTCTTCGATAATATCTTTTACAAATCTAAGCAAGCATATTATAACCCTCGGGTGCACACCAAGTTTTTACTCAGTTCAGGGTAGAGGCAGCACGCCAACATATCGCAATGAGTCAGGTGAAGTTGCCCGTCCAGGCAAATAAGTGTGTGTTTGTGCAGAACACTTGAGGAGGAAATTCAGATTTCTTCTTCTATGACTAGCGATGAAAAATCATATAAAACAACACATTCCTATTTGCTTTTGTCGCTGCATCAAACAGCAAAACAAGGGCGCCAAAAAATCAACATTTCTTTCCACAGAAAATCCCATCGCACAAACACCTCCTACGAGGTAAATGTATCCCTTTGAGAGGACACTGTTGCATAAAACAAAGTGATTTTTAACTTTACTAGTAGCACGTAGGAAATGTGAGTTTTCTTTTTAATAGAAAAGGAAAGGCCAAAGCTGAAGAGAGAAGAAATTCCAAGCTGAGGAGTGGAACCCCATAATGGAGCTCACCCCCATTTAAATATGAGCTCTCAAAATAGACACCCTCATCATGAATAGGACATCTCCAAATTTAATTATAATAAAAATTGATTCCACCATAAGATCAATCATTGATTAATACAGTGATTAATGAATATAATTAGTACTATTTTAATCATGCTCCGACTTACCGGCTATTAATGCCATTAAGTCTAAAAATATATGATAGAAGACATAGATCGACCCGACCTTCCGGGTTCCAATTCACAAGACTGCAAAAGAAGCTTTTAAACTACAAATATTTCCAAGTGGACCCCACACCAATCCCGAGTTGTAGGCGGCCTTCAAACACAGTTGTAAGTTTGAAGCCTATCCCCCAATCCCCAAAAGATCCGGTTTCGTGTTTCCACGGCTGCAGCCTCGATGTCAACATTTTTTCAAGTGCTCCCGACGTGTACGCTTTCTTGTTGTGATTCGTCAATTCCCCTAGGAAAGTTCGTACTCCCCTCCAAGGAAAAAGGATCGCTTTCCTTCCCCGTCCAAACGAAACTGAGAAACTAAAAACGTAGAAAGCTTCGACGACGGCTTTCGCTCCTTTCTCTGAGCCAAAACATCAAACACATAAGACTCCAAAAACCATGGCATCTGCATCTGCAACTGCAAAAGCCATTTCTTTTTCAACTCAATCTCTTCCCTCAAACCCTAAATCTCCTCTCCTCAAATCCCAACCCTTCGTCACCTTCAAAACCCTCTACAGATCCGGCTCGCCCTCTACTTTCCTCGGCCAGGCCCTCCGAATCCCACATCCGCCGTTGACCTCCCTCTCCCGACCCCCAGATCTCCAGATCCGGGCCGTTGACTCCAAGCCCACGGTCCTCGTCGCTGAGAAGCTCGGACAAGCCGGCGTCGATCTCCTCCGAGACTTCGCGAACGTCGACTGCTCGTACAATCTCTCCCCCGAGGAGCTCTGCTCGAAGATCTCCCTCTGCGACGCGCTGATCGTAAGGAGTGGGACTAAGGTGACGAAGGAGGTGTTCGAGGCGGCGCGTGGCCGGCTGAAGGTGGTCGGGAGGGCCGGCGTTGGGATCGACAATGTCGATTTGCAGGCGGCGACGGAGTACGGGTGCCTCGTTGTTAATGCGCCGACGGCGAACACGGTGGCGGCCGCCGAGCACGCCATCGCGATGCTCGCCTCCATGGCGAGGAATGTCGCACAGGCCGACGCGTCGATGAAAGCTGGTGAGAATTCGATTCGTTTGAATTTGATTCTCGTCTTGAATTTTGGTGAAAAAAGTTGGGATTTTTTGTTTTAAAGCATGGGTTTTGTTAGATCTGTGAAGAAAAAAATGTTAGATTGTGTGTTTGGATGGGTTGAGACTTTTAATTATTCTGAGATTTTGGATGATGCTGTCTGGTTTCTTAGTTTGATTTCAGATTCGAGGATGGACTTCATGTTTTGATTTCAATTATCTTAGAATTTGATTGAATTACTTACAGCTGCTAGTTTGATTTTAAAAATTTCCTGTTTTGAGTGTTTTCTGTAAGAATGCCAACTTATTTAGTCAATCCTAGCTTGATTGGCCTAGGACCGCAATTTACTCTAAGAGGTTGAGGGTTTGAACTGCACTGTGTCATTGGAGTCACAGGGGATTTATCCGGCTCCCCCTCGGCTTGAGGGATTAGTTCGGGCCAAAGGCTGAGACATTAGGGTTGCAAACGGGTATTGACCCGTAAAAAGGCCGGGTTTGGAACCTATTTTAAGTTCCGATTCATAAAAGGGTCCTTGTCCGGGTCTGAACCTAATTTAGGTCCCAATGGATAAATGGGTTTGGGTCCATATAGGTTCCGACCCGTGGACCTAGACCTGGCATATGAGTTTTTGATATTGCAAATTGTACCTTAAAATCAACTTTTTTTTTATATATTTGATATTTTTATATATAATATAAGAGGCAGTAGACTTGATGCACTGTTATAAGCGGAATGATATGCTTATTTAAAAAAAAAAATGAAGAATAAAGAGAAATTAAAATTGATTTTGGAACTATAATCCATTCCTCTAGTTGGGCTTGGTTCCGGAACCGGATCTGGGACGAGAACCGTTATTTAGAAACGGGTCTGGGTCCACTATGGTTCCGGGATCAGAACCATTCCGTTTGCAACCCTATGGGACACCCTCCGTAGGGGATTTACCCGGCTCCCCCTTGGCCCGAAGGGATTAGTCTGGATTAATGGGCGAGGACACCTTCTATTATAAATAAATAAATAAATACCCTATTTAGTTGGTAATGGTAGTTTGATTTTTTTTTATTTTTTTTTTCAGAATTGTTGTTATTGTTGTTTTCGTCGCCTTCCTATTAGAATGAATAACCCCGTCTTTGGATCTAGATACTATATTCCCCTTCTAACTTCTTGCTGGCTACCCTCCAAAATTTATATTGCGGGGCCTCTCGATATTGAGTCCCCTGTGAATTGTAATGGTCTGAAATCTGAATTTAGAAAGAAAGGGGGTGGGCCACACCAGTTGGTCAGAGATGATTGAGTGAGATGGTGGGATTAGCGCACATGGGAAGCCTGACATTACATGGGAAGCCTGACATTATACGCTAGGTTGGTGGGATGGGACCTACCTCAATCAGCTAATGATTTAATGGGCTGGTGAGCAGACATCTTGTGGACACCACATGTCAAAATTAACCAGGGTGGGTGTGAGAGTACCTTGGGTGGCAATGGGCCTAAATATGGCATCTGAAAGGCCCGATTACAGTGGGCTTGGGGACAGATATGTAAATGATGGGCCTTGGCAAGAAGCCCGTGTAGAAAAATTGGCTGGACTTGGGTCTACGTTATAAGGTCCATTGGGTTATGTAGTTGGCCTGTTTAGCCTGAATATGTGTGCATCTTGTCATTATAGAGACACACACTATATGTATATAGTAATCCATATGCTAGTACTCACCATTGGAATTCCCAATTACTCAATGCTATTGTTAGCTGAGGATAGGACGGGGCCTTGGCAGAACCTGATCTTAGACACTATGGGCGTGCATGGTTGGGCTTTTTAAATATAAAACATGCTTTTCAAGAAGTAGTTCCTAAGAAGTATAGAGTGTTTGATTCCTCTCTTTTTGCATGGATTTATGTCAATCTTAAAAAAAGAAGAAGAAAGAAGTAAGCAGCTTTTTATAAAAATAAAAAAAAAGTTGTTTGGTGACATGAAAAGAAATTTTTAGTGTATATATATAATAATTAAAAGTATTTATTAAATTTGTAAAAGTATACATAAACCTTTTTCCCTCTTTGCATGGGAAATATATACTCAGAGAAAACTTGAGAACTCGAATCTCTTGCTGATCTTTTAGCCATTTTGTTGACTTGGAATTTTGCCTCAGGCCAGGTCTTAAATAAATAGGGTCTCACCTGTGACTGTGATCAGTCTTAAATAAATAGGCTTGGGCCTGGGCTTATATGAGTCCAACTTGTTGCCACCCTGTGGGAAGGGGATCGTAGACTGCCACATGGACAGGAAATGAGTGAAATCAACTCTTTCAGTGTTTGGTTATTTGGGTGAATTTCTTTCCCCCTGAAACCTGTGAATTTACACTCAACATGTGGGCCCCTGCAGTATTTATTTTAGCATTTCACCATCATACTGGATTGCCACTTTTTTTTCTTCTATCTTTTCTTTTTCTAATTATTGATGCATGGTATGAAAGTATCAGATGGGAGCCTATATCATTTTTCATGTCATAGAGTTAGACATTATCCGTTCCTGTAGCTGGGTGGCTGGATCCCAATTTGGAGTGATAATCCATAATGCATAAAATATAGTGTTTTTTTGGTAAATAAGTATACATTCATTAAAAGGGAAGACAAACAACAAAGGATAGAGGACAAGCACATAGAACCAACACCAAATTAGCCCCTAGATAAGATAATAGAAGCCAATGCATAAAATATAGTTCGGTACATGTTTTGCCTGAACATTTTCCACCGTGTGAAACTCATACCCTATTAGCTGTAACACTTCATATGGCCTTTTCCTTTGTGCTGCATGCAATGAATTTTCTTTTTATGTTTTCTTTTTTATTTTTTCAAAGAAACAAAATCCTAAGTGGTTTGTCATGAAATATGTGAAAAAAAAAAATCCAGTAGTTTTTGACAAAATATGCTTCTTTTCTTAAACCATCTTTAAACCTTTCTGCACATTTTTCAGGGAAATGGCAGCGAAACAAGTATGTTGGTGTCTCTTTAGTTGGAAAGACACTGGCAGTAATGGGGTTTGGGAAAGTTGGATCAGAAGTTGCTCGACGAGCAAAAGGCCTGGGTATGCATCTCATTGCTCATGATCCATATGCTCCTGCAGATAGAGCCCGTGCTATTGGTGCAGAGCTTGTATCTTTCGATGAGGCAATATCAACTGCCGACTTCATTTCACTTCATATGCCACTCACTCCTGCCACTTCGAAGGTCTTCAATGATGCATCTTTTGCAAAGATGAAGAAGGGAGTGCGGATTATTAATGTTGCTAGAGGTGGAGTTATAGATGAAGATGCTTTGGTGAGAGCACTCGACAGTGGATTAGTTGCTCAGGTAATTTTGACTTGGCTTACTTAAACATATTGGGTAGTTTCATGGTGCATGGTGCAGATTATTGTGTGATGCATTATTTAGAGAAAAAGCTTCTCTTGTATCAACGTATGTGTCCTGCCTTGCATCCCCAATGTTGTATATTTCTTAGCTATATCTGTTTTGTGTTGGGCAAACAGACAGCTATAACCAATTTTTCACAGTTAACAGAGGCCAAATTGGCAAGTGGGATCATCCAAGAGTGAGCTAAGTCCCTCCCGTCCTTGATAGGGCCATCAGTTAAATGTCTTGGGCGACTCAGATGTTGGTCATGAATTTACAGTTAAGACTATAATGAAAATAGGAATTCTTCATTTGGGCGTGACTTTGGTCATTCTTGATGTGCATGCAATGTCCAAAAGAGCAGAGGCATATACAAAATCTCCTCTGGCGTTTGATTCCAAACAGAACAGAGAGAAACATAAGGAATCTCCTTTGGCTTTGGCGTGGCATACATCCCTAAGTTCATGAAAGTCACCGTATTTTACCTTTGCATCCTTGATGCGATTATTCATTCATACCATGTACTTACATTCTTACTAGATTATTTTTTGGTGAAATTCATAACCCTTGTACTTGTCATCTCAAGTAAGTGCTAAAACCGCCAAGATCACAGGTAGATTTGTAAATCTGTTTCAAGAAACAGAGAAGTTGAAAAGTCAATAGTGCCAAAATTGACCTGCACCAGAAGGTTTAATGTTTGTTTTGATGAGTCTACTTATTTTTTCCATCATTCAAGAAGATCAAAATTGTTGGAAATTCATTCCTAGTGCATCATTACATTCTATGGAAGGGATCTTTCTCACTTGATCTTAGTGCCCCAAAAGAAACTCACTGATGCATGCGAAATGGTGTTAACAGGCAGCACTTGATGTATTTACGGAAGAGCCTCCACCAAAAGACAACAAGTTAGTGCAGCATGAGAATGTCACTGTTACACCTCACCTTGGAGCAAGCACAGTGGAAGCTCAGGTCTGTATTTTCTTCATGAGATTTTCTTGTCATAAAATCCATTTTGATTTCCATTGCTTTTAACCATTTTGCGTGCTTGACAATAAACAACCATGAAAATTCCAGGAGGGTGTGGCCATTGAAATAGCGGAGGCTGTTGTAGGAGCATTGAAAGGGGAACTTGCTGCCACTGCTGTTAATGCCCCTATGGTTCCTGCTGAGGTAAACATTAGTACACATTTTCCCACTGGTCCAGGATCTGCAGTTACTGATTGCTGTAGTTCAAAAATCTGTTGAGTTAAACCTGAACTCAGTAGGCTTGACTTATAAGTATGATTTCAACTTTGAGTCACTTCACTGGCCTAGTTTGCCTGATTTAAATGAAAAAAAAAGAGGAAAAGTTTTGCTAAAGGCGTTCTTTTGTGCATTTATTTTTTCCTGCAATATGAATTATGCACACAACCTTGCTACACATTCTAAATGATGGATTAATCCCGCACACATTATAGTTTAAGATATTTATTTAAATACCTAATCAAGTCTTAGAGACAAAACATCAATGTTGGATTGCCAAGGTCAAGTTTCGGAGCTATGCTGTTTAGGTATTTACACATACCAACATTTTCGTCCCAGGTTCTGTCAGAGTTGGCACCATATGTTGTGTTGGCAGAGAAGCTGGGCAGGTTGGCTGTGCAGTTGGTGGCTGGTGGAAGTGGCATTCAGGGTGTCAAGGTAGTCTACACATCAGCTCGGGATCCTGATGACCTGGACACAAGACTGCTCAGAGCCATGGTGACCAAAGGCATCCTTGAACCAATATCTAGTGTGTTCATCAACCTAGTTAATGCTGACTTCACAGCAAAGAAACGAGGCCTCCGGATCAGTGAAGAGCGCGTCATTCTCAATGGTTCCCCTGAGAGCCCGATTGAGTCTATCCAGATCCACATGGCCAATGTGAAGTCCAAATTTGCCAGTGCCTTATCTGAATCCGGTGAGATCAGGGTAGAAGGCAGGGTCAAAGATGGCATACCGCATTTTACACGTGTGGGCCCGTTCAGTGTCGATGTGAGCCTTGAGGGGAATGTGATACTATGCAGACAGTATGATCAGCCCGGATTGATTGGGCTGGTAGGGAACATCCTGGCAGAGCAGAATGTGAATGTGAACTTCATGAGCGTGGGTCGCACTGCTCCCAGGCAGCAGGCAATCATGGCAATAGGAGTGGATGAGGAACCGAATAAGGAGACTCTCAAGAATATTGGAGAAGTACCTGCCATTGAGGAGTTTGTGTTCCTTAAACTATAGCAAGGTAAGAGAATCATTAAGTTAAATGATGATGATTCTTCTGCCTTTTTTGAGAGCCCAGTTTTCTCTGTAGTGGGTGAGTGGCAATAAAAGGCTTCTGACAAGCTGTTCTTCCCTCCTATTCCTCTCATTAGGAAAACGTTAAGGTTATTAAGTCTTATGTTACCTGCCATTTTTTGGTGTCCTTCTGCCTAAGCTAGAAAGCAGAAGGTGAGCACATTTTGGTGTTCTGCAAATGGCAGCCTATTTGTGTATTGTTTTTGTTTTTGTTGTCCGACGGTTGCTAATGTTGCCGATTCAGGTATTGTATGAGCTTATCTCTGTTTCATGTGGAATGTCTGCATTTTCAGCAACTAAACTGTTGTAATTGAGTGATTCTTGAAGTAATGCAATAATTTTTTTTTGTGGTTTCAATTTTGTATCTTATTGTTGTCTTTTGTAATTGAATGCTTATTGTTGTCCTTATGTACTTCATCCGATGGGGTTCCACCATGAGGTCCATGACCTTAGGGGGGCCCCAACATGACCATTAAGTATCAGAAATGGTCTTATTCTGATATTACGTTTGCCCTGACCGCCTATGTTTGACAGGTGCAGCCCACCTTTGGTTGATCAGACCCAGTCACACTGCATGGCTGATGGCCCACCCTTGTATTGGCTCAGATTTCACTCTGCATTGGTGTGGTTTACAGCGTTTTTTTAAATGTTAATTTCATATTTTAAACATAATTACCTTTAAAAAAAATTAAACATAATCAATCCACTGTCTAAGTGACTCTAGTTGGAGTGGTATTTGCACTAAAGTCAAGAGTGTGATGTGAATGGGTCTTATCAAACAAAAGTGGGGTCTTTGCCTGTCAATAGATGGTCAGAATAGTGTTGATGTTAGGCTGATTGAGTGGTTTCTGATATGGGAAAATGTTTTTATATGCAGTCCAGCTCATGGGGCCTGCTTAGATGAATGTCTATCAAGTGGGAAGAGAGGTGATAAAAAAGCTCTCATGGAAAAGGGTCACAAAAAAACCAGACCCGTCAAATTATCCTACCCTTGATTTTTTAAGTTTAATGGTGTTCTAACCATAGATGATTTCAAGATCCAAATCAACAGTGAGTGAAGGGTCAATGAGTCTTACAACTGGGCCTGATGCCAGATCATGGAACCAACAATTGTGTCATAATGGGTTGCACTGATATCAAAGTTGGGCCCAAGTGGGCTCCATAGGGTTGCCGTGCACATGCAGTTTGTTCATATGAGGGCATTGTGATTACTAGAGTAAAATCAAGCCCTGATTTCTCTGTCATTATGATAATAAAGAATATCATTTTTTTAATAATCTTTTGATAAAGTAATATCGAATAAATGTCAGATCAGTATGAAAAGTAAGAATGGTGAAGTAAAAATGCATTTATTTTTATGATGTAAAGTAATTTGAAGTGAGATGAACAAGTGGTATCGTAACCACTTGTGTTTTTGGAGTAAATTTCTTGGCAATTATTAAAGTAAAAGGATTTTTTTTTTTGGGTAACCCAATCAAACATCGCTAAAGTAAAATTTCTTACCGTTGGGATTACTTACCACATATTTCATTCCACAAGTTAAAGGAAAGGGAAAAAAAAGAGAATTTTATAGGATAAGTCCTGGAATTTGGCCATTCCTCCCGAAGGGTCCCCACAAATTATGCAGCACAAACGGGGTCTGTCAGGACCTCTTCTGTTTTTTTTTTTTTTTTTATGTTGAGGGGAGCGACGCTAACGTTGCTCGTATCTAATAAGAGCAACGCTAGCATCACTCTACGCGATTTTCTTAAAATATATAATTCTTTTGTTTCTTCTTCCTCTTATTTTTCTTCTTCTCCAACCTATTTATCTATTTCTCCCACTTCATTTTTTCCCAATCATCTTGGGAAAACAATATTACAGGCTTTTTAAAAAGATTACTCCTGACCGACATACAATTTCTTTCTTTCTTCTTTTTATATTCTTAAGATTTATCTGGGAAAGTGAAAGAGACGAGAAAGAAAAAAATGGCAGACAAAACATGGAAGATTTAGATCACAATCTTATGCTCGTACATTATCATGTAGAATTTACCCTCAACCCATGAGCTCATCCATGAGAAAAACGAGAGAGAGAGAGAGAGAGAGAGAGAGAGAGAGAGAGAGAGAGAGAGAGAGGTCTTTGCAGGTTTGAAAAACTTATACTATTAGCTTTTCCGTTGATATGATAAGTGAAAAACTTGTATTCACAGCTTTTCTGCCAGTATGAATAGTGGGAAACTTGTATTGAGTAGCTTTTCACCGATATTCGTAACTTTTCCGCTGGTAGGAACAGTGGAAAACCTGTATTCACAGCTTTTTCTATCGATGTGTATACAACCGAAATATGTTGCCCAAGAGGTTCTTGAGATATTTGGACAAAAAGGTGAGAGTTTGTGCTGCACAATCTACGAGAAACCTTCATGAGGAATGGCTAAATTTCGGGATTTTTCCCATAAAGTCCTCGAAAAAAAAATAAGGAGAGTAACTTTAGAGAGAACTTGCAATTTAGTATGTCACACATTCTCTCTGTGTAATTGAAAGCTATTTATAGATTTACAATTTAATGATATAAGCTTTAAATGAGTAATCATTAACTCTTGTAAATCTTGTCACCCTAACTAAAAGGTTATCAATCTAAGAACCTCCTGTGTATTATCTTATCAAGATGCAAACCACCACTATTATAATTTATATTTGAATAAGTAAATGAATAAATTTACTTATAAAAATATAATTTATATTCTAATTACCTTTTTTTTCACAAAAATAGAATCAAAGAAAAATGGGAGAAGAATAACCAACCACACCTTAGTCATTCATTTATTATCTTCCTTTGATTCTTATTTCTGAAAAATTCACCTTTGGCATTTGCTTTTAACCACCCATAGCATGAATCTTATGTATTCAATTCCTATGTGTTGGAATGCAAACAAACAACCATGGAAATATTTTTTTCATTTCTGCGGGACAAAAAATTTGGAAATATGTTTGGTAGCACTTTCTCAAGCATTCTCATAGAATATTTCTTTGGAAATCATTATTTCAAAATTAAAATTAAGTTGTCATTTGTTTGCACTCATTTACATGTCTAAATGTTACACATGTATAACTTTTATGCACGAACATGTTTGTCAGCGATCATATTTATGCATTAGATACGTAAACTTTGGTATAGAAATTATGTGCAAATGGGGGCCTAGGTGTGAAATCATTATGCACCTTTTACCTCATAGAGGTGCTGGTATGAAGGATAAAAAAATCCATCAACCGCTTTCTATTTTTCTACAGTCTTATAGGTCTCAAAATTGTAAGACTCTGTTCAAAAAATTTATTGAACCAAAAACGAATATACCCAAGACATTTAGTTGCATTCTTTAAATCCTTGTAGATCTTGAGAAATATGATAAAAAAAAAAAAAACTTAATCCTATAGATTTGATTTTATGCACTTTTTTATGGGCCCCTAATTTATTTTCTAAACCATTCAATATTCTCATATAAATGATAAACCTCAAGAGGAGGGGTTTCATATCCTAGATCATCACAGATTTTGAGAAATATAAGAAAACCACAAAAATATTTATCCTAATTTATGATAATATAAAATTTTGTGGGGTCCAATTCATGATCTAAACCATTCAAAGTTCTTATAGATATGATAAACCTAATGCATGAAGTTTCATATTTTAAATGAGAGATTGGGTGGGGGCCTTCACATCCATATCCAATGCCAACAACTTAAATGTGAGGGTTCCCACCCTTATCTCTCATATAAGGTGAGAGATATATCTTATAGGAGCATATCCCTATTTTAAATTATCATAAATTTTGATAAAATATATAACACATACAAAAAAAGCATCAATCCCACATTCATGAGCAAATCATCGCTATATTTTAAGACCCACTATTTCCTTTTTCATAGAAGTTTGGGGATCATGGGGCCCGTTAAATTCTTTAAGAACTGATGTAGCTCAATTTTTACTCATTTTTCCAATAACTTCTTTCTACTAATGAAAAATAAAAAATGATGCTTCTAAACAAATATGGTAACATGTATCACATATGTAAATTCTACGCATCTAAAATTTGCATATGTAATTCTCATTTTCATATCCAATGTGTAAATGACGAACTACTCCTAATGAACAATTAAAAATTGTTTCTAATGTGAGAATGATAGGTGGAAATGAATCTTAACATAACCCGTGCTAAAGATTTCTATGCAAGGGAAAAGATTAAAAATTGTTTGTTACAGAAGAATGCTAAAACGTGAGGTTTTATATTAGAGAAATGCTAGGCGCAGATAATTTTGAAGAATCATTGCCCAACCATGTCTCACACATCACTTCTTCAGAATGGACGCATTCTGCTAATATTCCAAGCACAAGAAAGATGACAACAAGTTGCCAAACCAAGTGGGAGAGGAAAGATGTGAGGTGCAATTTCCAAGTGAGCTGACAAGTTGATGAAATTGATACTACAGGGCGGATCGAGGAAATTCTCATTTGGGGCTCTATGTGAAAAAAAATTATTGAGGGAAGGGGCAAATGTAAAAAAGAGACAAGACCTTTTTTTTTCTATCCTGTGAAACACATTCTTTCTTTTACGAAGAAAAGTGAAAGTATTAGAATTTTTTATTTGTGAAATTGATTTTTCTTATTATATAAATTGACATCTAATGACTTAAAAAATAATTTTAAAATATTTTTTTTTTCCAACATAGCTTATCAATTCAAATTGACAGTTTGCATCACTACTAGAGAAAAATGATGAATAGTCATAATTGGATTCTCCACCCCAATTTCTCTGTGTTCTCTTTACCAATAGGTTGAGAAAACTACTAAGGGGAAAAACTTTTAAAAATCCTAAAGGAAACTATTTAAATAGCCAAATGTAAACTTTTGTAAATAAAAATTTCAACTTTACTGGAGAAGAAATGATGTTTTCATCCTTCGAAGAGAGAACAATTGCTACTTCCTGCAGATGTTATAGTGAAGCCAAAACACTACTTTTTTTTTTCCTTGGGTGTATTTTTGTAAACAGTAGTGAGGGGATTTTGCTCTCTATTGATTTTCATTTCCACGAGAGAAAGGAATCCTATATTCTTGCCCCTTATGTACGAAATTAAAATCCTTTCTATCATGGAAAATTAGTTCACATTTTTTCTTCTTTTTACAAGAAAAATACATTGCACCAAATGGCTGAATAGTGGTTGCGTGGAGAATAATAAATTTTCTCCCTATTGTGAAATCATCTAATCATACAAGGGCACCCAAAAGTGAATAATAAAAAAGGAAGAAACCATTTTCTTCATTAAAAAATAGAAAACTACTAAATGCACACTAAATTCTTCTTTCCGCACGCTGCTTCTCTCTATTCCCACCACTTAAATTAAAAGAGTACCAAAATTACTTTCTACAAACCCCATGTCCTAAACTACCCTAACTTCTACCCTCCCTCTCCTTGCCCACCCCCGCTTACTCTCCTCCTTTGCCGGTCAACAACCACCGCGCGCCCCGCCCCGCCCCCCCCCCACATATTGGTTGTAAAAAAAATCTCAATGTGTGGAAAGAAAATATCAATGTGCAATTAGCGGCTCCGAGAAAAATAGAGAGCTACTAATGCCACATCTCAAGCTTCTCTGAATACATCCCTTTTCTTTACACACCCTAAGTAAGTGAAAAAATTTCTAAAATTTCTTTCTACACACCTCATTGTTCCCAAAATACCCCTCTTCCTCCACCTTCATTTTATCAATTTACTAACCTTCTTCCCCGTCTCCTTCTTCCTGCCGCCATCCTCTAGTCCTCTCCCTCCATCTCGTTGCCTCCGTCCTCCCTCTCCCTCCCCCTACCCGCTACCCTCTCTCCCTCTCCCCAATTTCTCCCTCTCCATGTCCCACTCCCCCTCCAACAGTATTGCTGGAGGAGACGGTGGTGGCCGAGCAGGGATTTGGATAGGGGTGGGTGAGTGTAAAAAGAAGTTGGGGGAGAAAGAGACTTTTAATAGATGTACTTTTAAGTAATTTTAGACAGAGATCTATTGGTCATGAAAAATGGGATGTGCGATGAGAAGCTTGGGTTGTGGTCCCAGCAGTTCTCAAAAAGTTCTCTCCATACTATCTTTTTATTCCCAAAATACCCTCAAGGCTTAATGCATTTTACACCTTTATCATCTTTCTCTCCTCTTCTCTCCCTCCATTGCTCTTCCATTTCCACCTAGATACGGGGTCTGCTCTGCAGATCTCTAAGCTTTCTCTCTATCCCTCGAATCTCAGCAGTTGGATCTGTGCTCTGTGCACCGATCGCCTTGAACACAATGGGTATCTTGTTTACCCGCATGCTCTCGTCTCTCTTCGGCAACAGAGAAGCCAGGATTCTCGTTCTCGGCCTCGACAATGCTGGAAAAACTACAATTCTCTGTATCCTTTACTTTACTAACTGGGTTTTCCCTTTTTCCCTCTCTGGTGAATTTTCTGGGCTTCTTTAATTCTCTGTTGATCAGATCGTCTTCAGATGGGAGAAGTAGTTTCGACAATCCCAAGTGGGTTTTTCTTCTCTAATTCCCCTTTTATTGATTTGGTTTCTTCCCAATCTTCTTGTTAGAGATTTCTGCTATATTTTTTGTTTTTGAATTCCGACTTTGAGTAATGATATTGGGTTGGTTTTGGTCATGGTTGCAGCAATTGGGTTTAACGTGGAAACCGTGCAGTACAACAATATCAAGTTTCAAGTTTGGGATCTGGGTATGTTGATCTCCTTCTTTATTTGAAATGCAGTTCTCCATAATTGCTCTTGATTTGATGAATATGTGAGAAAATAAGAATGGCATTGTGGTTGGAATGCCAATTGCATATGAAGGGTAGTTGTTATTTTCATTTTGGGACGTTTAGAGAGAGGTACCCAAGTGGGCGATGTCTCTGAACTCATTATCATTTTTTGGTTTTTGGGTTTTGGGTTTGAGAGACTTACCCCAAAAAAGGAGAGAAAACTCATCAAGTGGGATTTTTTTTTTCTGCGCTGTGTACAGAATGATTTGTTGCTCATTGTAGGGTTTGAGAGGACCACATCCCATCCATCTTCAAAGGAGGACATTTAGTCCCAAATGGGCACTCAATTCACTGGATTTTTAGGGTTGGTTAAGTTTTCTGATAAACAGTACACTTTTCCATTGGTACACATTATTGGATGATAGAGTTTTTAGAAAACCCTGTTGGGTAGGGTACCCCCAGAAATCCCTAGTGGAAAGGTGGTCCGCGATGTAGGGGTATGGAATGTGGATGGGTTTATGTTTAACATAGGGCTTGAAAAACAAAAGAACCGCATCTATTTAGCTCCCTTCTCAGGGTATGAGATTCGATTTTCAAATCCTATCTCATAGACACTTCTTCAATGAGCTTGGATAGAGAAGCATCCCACTTACCCTCATGTAGATGGAACAACAAGAAATACCGTTTGTGCATGCAGTTTTGACTTGGGCATCTTTTTTTTTGTATCTGTACTTGAGCTTCTTAGCCATTTTAGTCAATTTTCCATTGGCCCTTTTGTTTTGTATGGTTTTGTGACTTATATTTAAAGATTCTATATGGACCTTTCAAATTCTTATGCTGGCTGTGAATTCTTTGTTTGTTTCTTGTGCTACCAACTGCATCTAGGTGTTTTGGATGGAATATAATGAGGAATAGCTCTAGGGCAATTTGTTTTCCAACTTGTGACCTCTAATCAGTTGTAATGATTGGGCGTGGAAGGGACTGGGAAATGGTATATAATCTTTTATGAGGATAATCAATCACTCATTCTGTGAAAATATTAGACCTGCTCGTTTTTTAATTTATTGCTTGAAGAAGAGTTAACTTTATTTATTTTTAACTGTTTTTACCTGCCACTTCTTTATTGTTGGTGCTAATGTCTGGTTCTGACATTCATGTATTGGCTGTGGAACAGGTGGTCAGACAAGCATCAGGTAATGTTATTTTATTTTCCTTTTCTTATTCAGCACTAAATTTCCAGATTTTGCATCTCATTTTGTACTCGTTCGAATTCTGGGGCAGTTTTTGTTTATGAAGCGAAAGGCGATTTATTATAAATCATTTAATAACATGAAAATAGATTTCATCATGGTTGAATAAAGACATCCATTTGTTGTGAACTTTAACAGGAGTTTTGGTGACAGTGTTGCATGAAAATTAACTTAGGAGTGGATTCTTGTATGTGGATTTTCTTAGCTCCTTGAATTCAAAGATAACAAAATTGTTCATGACTAAACAATGAGGATTGAGGACACTCCATTTTTTTTTTTTTAAATGTTTGACTTATTAAAGCTACCAATCATTTATTCCCTATTAACTATTTATAAGGCCAAAGTATCCCAAAACGATGAAAACAATGATCTCAAATTTTTTTTTTTTTGAATGATAAAAACAATGATCTCATAGAACCTAGGTTTGGAAAGGTTTGGATGGCTTACACCTTGAGATTTGCACTTTTATGCTTAATGAACTTGAGGCATATGCCTCAACTAGTGAGCTTTATTGGAGGGTTGTACCACTTTAAACAATTAATGCCTTTGTCAAGAGGCTTGTCTTTTCTTTTGGGGGCTGAAATATGGAAGAAAGTTTTAAAATTTTCTTTTTCTTTTTTGCTTTTCTTCCAATTCCCTAACTTGAATTATGGGTAGAGGTTCAAGAAATCATGTTTATGGACTTTATTCATCCTCAGATGACAGATATCGTATCCACCTTAACATTTTTTGTAATATGACAGTACATGAACCTGAACATTCTTACATTACTTCTTTATTGTTCACTGTTGGTACTCTAGCATTATTTTAATTATTTTTAAAAAAGAAACTATCTAGCACTTGATGCAGGACCATGAACACCCTAGGATGAGGGTTCTGATATCAATTGGCGAATTAATAATCATATATCACATTGTAAAATAGCATTAAATCCACACTACGATAAGCAAAATTCTCTCCCTCCCTCCCTCTCTGTGTGTGTGTGTGTGTGTGTGTGTGTGTGTTTGTTTGAACAATAACAAAAAAAAACATATTAAGAAAGGAAATGAAACAAGTAGGGATCACAAAAGGAGAACTACATGCAAGGGTAGAGGGGTAAATGAGCTAATACCGTAATACCCCCACCCAAAACAAAGAAAAACAAGAAATTACAAGGAAATAGAGCAAAAAAGACAAACTGCTGCGCAACCCCTCTCTTGGCCAACACATCCGCCTCTTCATTTGCTGAGTGAAGAATGTGTCTAAACTCCACCTCCAACTGCGAAGATAAGGACTTGATTTCATTGAGATAAAAATAAAACCTCCACGGGCCCTTAGCTAAATTTGTCACCCAGGAAATAGCATTAAGAGAGTCACTTTCCACGATTAGGGGATGATTAAACGAAACTTTATATAACTTTAGAGCTTCATGGATGGCTAAAACCTCTGCTTCATTTGAGTCTTTAACTCCAATGTAAGAGGAAAAAGAAAGCAAAGCAAGACTGTCATGATTATGAAGAACACCACCTATACCTGCCAGCATTGTTATGAAATTCGGTTTGTTTCGGCTGAAATTTCCAAATAATACCGAAACGAACGTCACCTCTGTAATCATTCGTCCCAGAATTCATTCCAATTCGTTCAATTGAGTCCAAATTTTATGACTTCAGTCAATTCGTCCGATTCATCCAGTTATTCGTCCCAGCATGCAGGTTACCTTTAAAATAGAAAAAATGAAAACTGAAGGGACTAGACATATTTTTTCAACTTAAAAGTAAATGAAAAATACCTTTTTGGCCTTTTGGCTTAGAGAAATTAGTGGGCTCCTTGTGGAGCCACCCATCTATTAAAATCTAAATAACTAAATGGGCCCTATCCCCCTAATCAGATTTTATTCCAATAAAGACATTTTATTATGAATAAGTTAGCCAAGTTTCACTTTTATATGAAATAGCCCATCAAATATAAATCGACATATTGCATTGATTAAGTACGATAAATCAAATGTATCATACAATATTTTTACACTTTAATATATATAATTTTTTTCCGAAATATTTCACCGAAATTTCCGAATCGGCCAAAATACTTCATTTAGAGGCCAAACCAAAATGGCATCCGAACCAAATTTCGTAACACTGCCTGCTGGGCTAGGCTTCCCTCTATCAGCTCCGTTCACATAAATTTTAAGGTACCCACAGGTGGAGGAGACCACCGCTCAAGATTTCTCACCTTCAAGGAGCCACCAATCATACACGCTTCCCAATTGGTAAGAATGGAATCATTGAATCAAAATTGGAATTCTTAAACTCTTTCCTAAGCATCACCCATTTACCAATTCTCACCTTCACCAAATTTGAGACATCACAATAAGAGGCCGATACATTATTGAAAATCCGACCATTTCTTTCTTTCCAAATGAACCACATAATAGAATAGGGAACAATTTTCCAAAGAATCTTCCCACAACCCGAAAAGATAACCATCCTCCAAGAATAACACACTTCATTTAAAGACCAAGGCATGCGCCAAGAAACTATGCACCCTCCAAAAAGGAGCTCCATAAACTAAAAGAGAAATTGCAATGAAGAAGCAAATGAGAAGCCATCGAAGAGAAGCCCTCCTCCTAAGGACATCCACCATAGAAACTTTACTGGCCGCTGCTAACCAACAAAGTACCTCCGCACGAGGTGGGACCAACCCTGTCGCTGCTAACCAACAAAGTACCTCTGCATGAGGTGGGACCAAACCTGTCCAAACGACAGATAAAGGATGACCCTCCCCATTAGAAGACTCTAATGCAGAGTAAAAAGACTTCACCGAGAACATGCCTAATGGGTTTGGTTTCTAAATGAGATCATCAACGCCATCCTTGCATCAAAAAGCATTAGAAAGAAGACTCAACAAAGACTCATACTCAGACTCTTCAAACTAACGCAACCTTCTTCTAAAAGACAGCCACACAACTTTACTCCCTTCCATGACATAACACTCTTTTACAACTACATGTTTATTTGACACCACACTGAAAACACTAGGGAACAACACCGACAAAGAATCCACACCCATCCAATCATCTATCCAAAACCTAACTCGACTCCATCCCCCCCCACACCCAAGAAAAAAAAAAAAAAAAAAAAAAGAAGCAAAACACACACAAATCTTCTGTACCTATGGACTCTACTAGGAACCCACCCCCTCACCGTCACCAAACTTAGAAATAATGATTCTCCTCCATAAAGCATCGGTCTCAACTCCAAATCTCCACCACCACTTTGCAAGCAACGCATGATTCTTAAGAGCAAAATCTTCCAAACCCATACCACCTAGAGCTTTAGCCTTCACAATGTCACTCCACTTCATCAAATGCAATTTGCTTCTATCACCGTTTCCATCCCATACGAAGTTCCTCTGAATGTGATCCAACCTCTCCATCACTCCCTAAGGCATCTTATATGGGCGGACCCGGGTACAAGGGTTGGGGGCTGAAGCCCCCATCCATACCTTCAAAATGTTTAAATTCTTAAGAACCCCCAGCAAATTCTGAAAATTAATGTTTTTTTTTTTTTTACATTTGCCCCTTCTCCCAATATTTCTTTTACATAGAGGCGCCGCCCCCCTCTTTAAATTTCTTGGGTTCGCCCCTCTATAAGGACATATAATAAACTAGGAGATTCAACATTGTAGCTTTGATAAGAGTACCACCCTTGCCCCCCAATAGAAAGGTTTTGGCCCCTTCCAAGTGGACAATTTTTTCTCAAACTTCTCAACTATGGAATCCCAACCTTTCTTGGATAGGATTCACCCCTATTGGTACACTGAGATAAAGACTTGGAAGATGGCCAGCTTTACAATGCAAACCATCTGCCAATTATTTCACACTCTCCTCTGAGCATCCCACTCCAACCAACAAGCTTTTAGATATATTTATTTTCACCCGAAACACCAATTCAAAGCATCGCAAAATTCTTTTAAAGGTCACGATCTCCTCCCTCCTCGCCGAAGCAAGTAACACTGTGTCATCCGCAAATTATAGGTGAGATATAGAATCTCCATTTCTACACACCTTGAAATCATCTATCAATCCAAGAGATTTCACCCTCAAGTAAAAAGCTCCCAACATGTAGCCTACGAAAGTCCAATCAACATGGTCATCAGCCTTTTTAAAGTCAATCTTAAAAATGGTGCCCTCCAATCCTGATGTTCATCGTGAGTTAATAAGTTCATTAGCTATCAATACCCCATCTGGAATCTTCCTTCCCTTTACAAAAGCCCCTTGAAGTGGGTGAGAAAGAACCACCTTTAATTTGTTAGCCAAAATCTTTGAAAGCAGCTTGTAATCACAACCAACTAAACTAATTGGCCTATAGTCCTCTAACTCCACTGGATTTGGTATTTTAGGAATTAAAATTATAAAAGTAGCATTGAGCTCCTTATTTAACCGGCCTCTATTATGGAATTCAGAGTACATCTTGTAAAAGTCATCTTTTAGGAAGTCCCAACCAGATTTGATGAAGGAGAAATTGAAGCTATCTGGACCCGGAGACCTATCGCCAACACAATCTACAAGAGCTGAACTAATCTCCTCTTCTTGAAATTCTCTCTCAAGCCAAACTTTCAAATTAAGAGGCAACAAAGGAAAAGCCCCTTCATACAATGTCTAAAAAAAAAATACAATCTTTCCTTTCACCTCTTTCAGCTCTTCTAAAAATCTTGAATGAAGTTAACTCTTTTCCTAACAATAGCCAAACGATGGAAGAATTTTGTTTTCCTATCTCCCTCCTTAAGCCACAAAGATCTAGACTTTTGATGCCATGAAATTTTCGATTTAGCTCACATAATTTCTTGGCGTCAAAAGTCAAGATCTCTGTGGCTTAAGGACGGAGATAGGAATGCAAAGTTCTTTCATCTGATAGCTAATGTTAGGAAGAGAGTTAGGTTCATTTAAGATTTTTAGAAGAGCCGAAAGAGGTGAAAGGAGAGATTGCAACCTTTTTTAAGACATTGTATATAGGGGCTAGCTTTCATAGACGAGCGCTTGATGGAATTGCTTTTCCTTTATTGCCTCTTGATTTGAAAGTTTGGCTTGAGGGAGGATTTCAAGAAGAGGAGATTAGTTCAGCTCTTGTAGATTGTGTTGGCAATAAAGCTCCGGGTCCTAACGGTTTCAATTTCTCTTTCATGAAAGCTAGTTGGGATTTCCTAAAAAATGACTTTTGCGAGATGCTCTCTAAATCCCACAGTAGAGGTCGGTTGAATAAGGAGCTCAATGTTACTTTTATAACTTTAATTCCTAAAGTAGCAAATCCAATTGATTGGGATTTTGGGCTTACAAGCTTCTTTTGAAGATTTTGCTAATTGACTAAAGGTGGTTCTTCGTCATATTATTAGCCCATTATAAGGGGATTTTTTAGAGGGCAGGTAGATTCAAGACTGACTTTGAAAAGGCTTATGACCATGTTGATTGGACTTTCATAGACTACATGTTGGGCAGAATGGATTTTGGCATCATGTGGAGGGGATGGATCATGGAATGTATCTCTTTGTCTTTCTCTTGTTTTGGTGAATGGATCTCTTTCTTGCCTTTTTAAGGCTCACAGACGTCTTGGACATGGTGACCTTTTGTTGCCATTTCTTTTCACCATTGCCGTAGAAGCTTTGGTTGCTCTTTTCTTGAGGGTGAAATCTCTTGGATTTATAGATGGTTTCAAGGTGTGTAGAAATGGAGTTTCTATATCTCACCTACAATTTGCGGAAGACATAGTGTTACTTGCTTTGGCGAGGTAGGAGGAGGTTGTTACCTTTCAAAGAATTTTGAGATGCTTTGAGATTGTCACTCTTTAACCAGTATCTCTTAGAGAGCAAGATAGGCGGAATTCTAGGTTATCAATTAAGCAACAATCGCAAAGCCCGGTCGCTGTTTTTTTTTTAATAGTATTGCAAAGCCTGGTCTCAATCCTGCATGCAAGTCCCTTCTAATTTTGATGGAGGTTTCCAATGGAAAACTGGATCTGTATAGCTTGGGCTTGTTTGGGTAATTCACTTGTATAGTGAAGTGAAGTGAAGGGTTACTTTCTAAGAGAAAAGAAAAGAAGAGGGGTCAAATAAAAAAGTACCAAACTTCAAAACCAATTTTTCTTTTTTTTTTTTAAAGTAAAAAAGATACCTTCTCATGCCCCTAAATGACAAAAAGCCCTCTTCTTTTTACCGAAAAAGTAAAAAAGGTACCTTCTCATGCCACTAAATGACAAAAAGCCATGACATGGCTTTTTATCATTTAATACCTTTTGATTTAACTCATCTGTTCTTTTATTCTCTTTTGATTTGACCATTCACTTTACTTCACTATTCAAGTAAATTACCCAAACAAGCGTTGAGGATTTCATGAATAGGCTACGCACAAAATAGGACCAGCCACATAGTATATGACTGTGATGTAATTGATATGAAGTTATCGGCAATAAGAGTGTTCACCAAAACAATGAATAACATAGGGCAACATGTAAATACCTTAAGGTGCTCAAATATATAGGATTGGCCGAGTAAACATTAGGACTAGTAGCTTTAGATGATGTTTAATGGGGTGCATATTACATGTCATTGTTTGAAATGGAGGCAGCTAATAAGCTAGAGAGTTTTTTTGATCAGTAACGGTAACTAGAGAAAATTTATAGAAGCTTCCTTGTAGGAAGGAGTCATAATGAAGTGGAGCAAGGTATCCAAGCCAAAAGTCCGTAGGCGATCGGTGGGTCGGAAACTTGCAAGAAATGAATTGGGCTCTTCTTTCCAAGTGGTGTCCGATATTTGGGGGGAAGAGGGAAGCTCTTTGGGAGGAAGGCAGTAGTGAGCAAGTATGGGGGACCTTAAGGGGGGTTGGCGACTTGGTGCCCTAGGGAGTTAGCAGTAGGTATGGGTTTTGGAGTGTGGAAAGATATTTTGTCATTTGGTGGTGATTCCAAGGAATTGTGAAGGGTGGTTTTGAAAGGGATGAGCTTTAAAATTGGCAATGAGGATAAAATTAGATTTTGGTTTGATTGGGTTGGGAGGGATTTGATTCTGTGGTTGTTTAGGGTCTCCTTTTACAAAGATGCCTGGGTTAGGGATTGTTATGAGTGATGGGGGATATAATTTCATGGGGAGTGAGTTTTAGGAGGAATTTGATGGAGCAAAAAGAGGAAGAATATGCGTCTTTTTTTTTACTAACTAATGTTTTTATTTGTAGGGATGAAGAGGATCTGAGGATTTGGAAACTGTGTCCTGGAAAATTTTCATCTTACTTTTACAAAAGAACCTGGTTTCGATTCCTTCATCTAGTCTTTGGTGTTTGTTCTCTTGGCAAAATCTAGCTTCACCTAGCGTGGAGGTCTTTTTTTGGTTGCGTGTAGTAATTTTGGTGGCAGACAATCTTAGGAGAAGGGGGCTGCCTTGTATACTATTTTGGATATTTGTTGCATGTTAAAGGAGGAAATGAGTCCATTGACCACTTCTTACCTCCTTGCATTGTCTCTTGCCAGTTGTGATGTCATTTGTAAGATAAGTGTGGTGTCTATTGGTGTATTCCAGGTTCCTTACAGGGGATGTCACCATGTTGGTTTTTGGGGCTCCTGTTTTGAGTGTGGCAAGATCATTGGCGGCCATCTTTTGGTTTGGGGTTCCTTTTTTGAGTCTAGCAAGTTCATTTGGTGGCCATCTTTCTTTGGTGCTTTGTGGATTATTGGAAAGAGATGATGATAGGAGTTTTAGGGCCTGTTCGGTCAAAGGAATTCCTGACAAGGAATTAGGCTTGTTGGGGATTTATGACATGATTTGACATCTTGTCTCCGAGGCATTACAAATGCTCTGTTTGTTGCAAGAATTTAAAATTCCAAACCACATGAAAAGGCACTTTTAGCCTTATGAATTCCTAGAATTCCAGCATTCCAACTGCCAGAAGGGAGTTGAGCATTTGGAATTCGACTTCGGGGGGCTGCATTTGGAATTCTCAGAATTCTCCCAGACAAGAATTCCCACAATTCTTCTAAACAAATAGGCCTTAGTGAAATCATTTCCACCATCTTTCTGCAGCTTGAAAATGGACCTTTTTGGTGTGAGACTCTAAAGACGTGAAGATTGATGGCTTTTTGAATTGGAGGTTTGCATGACATTTGGAAGAGAGGAAGGTAGGAAGTTTTATAGAAACTGCCGCGGCTTGGTTCTTTGGAATTTAATGTAGATGAGACGGCAAAAGGAAACCAGGGCCAGAGGTATTGGGGTTGTTCCGTGGAATAAAGACGATGGTGCTAATTTCTTTCACCCATTTGGGTTGAGAGACTATAATGAAGCGGAGGTTTGGGGTATTAGAGCAAATTCATGTCCTTTTCTTTGGGACCATCATTGTTGTATGTGACTCCTTATCAACAATCAGTTGGGTCTCTTCGAATGTGGGGCACGCCATAGGCAAAGAAGGCAAGTACTTGTGTAGTTCCCTTCAAGTGAAGTTCTTCCATTCGTTCAAATAAGGCAACAATGTGGCATGCCATAGGCAATCTAGGAATTGATACGTCTGTTCCTTATGTTGTTGTATTGTGTAGTTATGTTTGCAAGGCTGTTTTGTTGATTATTGGTTCATTAGAGCCCATGTCTAACACAATGATTTTAAACCCACAGCGGGCAGTCCCTTCTTGAGCCTGGTTCAACTTCTGAATTACTATTGATTTGAATTTTAGTGTGGAATTTAAGCGAGCAGTTTACGGTTCTTCAGCCTTGCTTGATTAAATACTCTTGGCCAGTTCTTACAATCTCGGTACACCAAGTTAAACACCGAAATTATCTTGGGTCTTCTTTTCCCCCGTTTCCCATCTCAAATCAGAAACTAAAGGAAATAAGTGTTGGCTGGAGGTTGACAGACAACCATAGTTGGCTGCACCTTTAGTTTAGTTTGTTGTAAGATTCAAGTGCCATCTGGGATCTAAAGCTTAATTTGAAGGCATAGTTAATTGAAAGATAAGCTAGTACAGTTTTTTTCAGTGTGTCTGGAACTCGCATCTCATCTCCTCCATTGTGGCTGTAGTGGTGGATTGATCTCATTCATTTGAGAATACAAAATCTATGTCCTTTTTGGTAAATTTATGTGTGTTGGTCAATTGAATTATTATTGAAGAATGCCTTTCATTGTCCCCTTTGTGCTGTCTTGTATGAATTTGTTATGCCTTTCGATGTTGGAATGACATCATAAGCTTCTGATGCATATTTGTTCATCGTATCTAGTAGATTCTCTTTCTCAAGACAGACAGTTAGTTACTGGTAGATGAGATGCTCCTTGGTTACTCACTATGTGAGTTGTGTCTGTTTGTAGGCCATATTGGAGATGCTATTTCCCAAATACTCAAGCTATTATATATGTTGTCGACTCAAGTGACACTGATAGACTAGTGACAGCCAAAGATGAATTTCATGCTATTCTGGAGGTACGCATGTAGCTGCGTAGTATATTGAAAGCACAGCATTTTCAAGGACCACCGATAAATATTATAGAGATATTTCTCCTTTTTTCTTTAACATATATACTGCAGTTTGGTAAGGCCAACTTGAAAAATGAATACTTAATTTCTAGGACTTTATAGGCAATCGGCTCTCATGAAAAAGGTTTAAGAGTGAAGTTCTACAAGATAACAGTAGAAGTTTCCTCTTTGGTAGACAATTAACTTCACCATATGAAAAATGAATTCTAGGAATTTGACAGTCTTGTAAATCTCCGCCATTGTTCATCACCTTTTACCTCTTTTCATAAAAACTCCTGTGATAGGATTTCATTGTAAGTTCTTCTTCTTGTTTTAATCAGCAGCGACACAATTTTATTTAGGAGAGAGGGCTCATATGAAATACAACGTGGACCAGAAACGAAACAGCACTAGGGTATAAGAGCATTATACCCAATGCTAATGCAAACAATTATCCACAAACCTACATTAGTGACCCTATACCTAGAGCATCCACCATATCATTTACCGAACGACCCCCATGACAAAACACTGCCTGGATAGAGGATGAGAAAGATTTGTTCTTATTGAAATGGAACTGAAATCTCCAAGGAATAGAAGCCAAAGAATTCACCCATGGTATAGCATTGAGTGAATTGATTTCCACAATTAACTTATCCAAAAAATACTTGGAGTATAGTCGAAGCACTTCCAAAATAGCCTACGCTTCAGCTTCATTCAAATCTCTAACCTCTGTGCTTAGAAAACATAAACAAAAATTCCCCTCTACTGTTGCGAAGAGCACCTCCAATACTTGCTGGACCCAACTTGCCCTAGATCCATCATTAGCATTAAATTTCGAGGAGCCTAGAGTTGGTGGGCAACCAAGATTCCACTTGCATTACCTTGGCCAGACCACATTCTATGCAAGTGCCCCAATTATGAATAGCATCATTTAGCTTAACATTCACAAATTCCTTCTTAACCAAAAGCCATTTTCCCAATCTTACTACCACAATTGATATTAGAGAATAACTAGATAATGACTTATTCCTAAAGATCCTATTATTTCTCTTTCCGGATCGACCATAAGATAGCAAATGGTTTATCCTTCCATGGCAACAAACCACAACCGTGAAACGCCCCCACTCCCTGGCATCTACCAACCAAATCACATTGAGAACTAGGAAGGCACCACCATGTCAGCCCATGCCTCTCAAAGAAATGATTCCAAAGCTGCAAAGAGAAATCACAATGAATGAAAAGGTGGTTAATCATCTCCCTCCTCACATAAACGAACAAATGCCTGCAATATTCTTCTTGGAATATCGACCATAGACACCTTGCCCGCTACTGCCAAGTGCCAACCAACAAAAAGCCTCCAAGTGATGAGGCAAACCCAACCTCATACTTGCACTCTTGAGGTTGGCAGAGCCACTTGTAAATTGGAAGATTGATTTACTTATGTTTTTTCTCCTGAAACCACAAAATCTAGAAATTGCAGGAAAAATAAAGAGAAAAATAGAAAAAAAGGGAGGAAAGGAGAAGAAAGAGAAAGAGCTTGGTCATCCAATCTATGTTTGGGTAACCAACTGATGTAGAGCGGGTTATTTGGTATGGGGCGGGTACAGATGGAGGGAGGAGGGTGTAGGTCAGGCTTTTTCCCAAAAATTGGCCTCACTTAAAACTCTCCACCGCGGGCGAGGAAGAAAGAGAACTTTGGGAAACCCCAAAATCACTCAATTTTTTTTCCATTAATCACTGTTTGAATAACCTAGGAGGCTTTACAATGCTGAAGTAGGAGAAAACATAACCCTAAAGTTTCATTCAAACATATTGATGGCTAGAATTAAAACATCCAATCTACTGAAAACTTAAACAATGAAATAAAAATAACTCTAAGTAGACTAAAGATAGGTGGGCTGGGCCAAAAGGTGGGTCGACCCATGGGGACCAGGGGCCTCTCATGCATCACTAACATTGTACTCTTTCCATATTCAAAAAGTAATATTTTTATATATAGGAAAACGCCCTAGAGTTTTTGATATTTAAAAACACTCTCTTTAACTTTTCTAAAATTACAGTCAGTCCACTTTGCCTCGACACAAAGGAAGCAAGACCTTTCCAAAGCCTATAGAAGGATCTAGCAGAAAACTTCCCCAAACTAGAATGCTTCCAGATGTGAAGATCTTTATCTTCCTTGCAAACAAAAATTTTAGCAAGCAAACTCAACGACGACACATATTCAACCTCCTCAGATTGACAAGACTCTTGAACCTGTAACATTCTTTAATAGAAGATACTTTAGTGAAAACCACTTTAAAACTCTAAGAAAAAGACTATGAAAAAACTTTAAGAAAAAGACTATGAAAGGAATCCACCCCATCCAATCATCAAACTGAAAAGCACATGCTTCGCGTCTGATGTAAAACCCGTCTGATGACGGCCGAAAATTTGTACTTTGGCCAAAATGGTGCCTTCCGTCCGGTATTTCCAAACTGGGTTTTGAGTTAAAAAAAATAAAATGAGGGGTCTTCCATTTTCTTCCCTTCAAAATCCAAATCGACTTTGCAAATCTGCCCTTGCTCTGGTCGCTGTGACGCTGTTGCTGGGGCTGGATTTCTGGAACCATCGTCCTTTTTGAGGTTCTCTCATCGCACGGAAGAGAGAGAGAGAGAGAGAGGAATGTACATCACCATCACCTGCGCTGTTGCCACCTTCCACTGCTGCATCGCCCCCCCTGCGCCCCCCCAACCCCGCGTTGTCCTCTTTTCTCCTTTGCTTTCTGCGAAATGTTTGAGAACCGGTACTCGAGACTCCCGAATTGTAAACCAAGATGAGAAAGGGTTTTAACTTTTGAGAGACTTCATCATCTTGAGATTTGGTCCAGCATGGTATAGAAATTTGTGGACTGGGACCTAACTGAAAGGTTAAAATGACATTACTCCTAAGGCCTAACCAAATGCACTACAGCAGTTCTAATGTTATATTGTCCCATATATGATATTTTAATTTAAAATATCCCACTTAGAAATGAGTCTAGCCAAATTGATATGATATTTTTAAATTTAATATTTAATTTATTTTTATATCGATCTATCTATATATTTGTTTATTTTTATATATTTTTTGAAAAGTTACTCTGAAAAATTTTGCTGAAATTCTGAAACATTTCATTTTGGTGGTTAGACCCAAATGGAGACCAAAACAAAATTGACATCTATGTTCTTGTCCCATATTTGAAAACCCCATCCCTTTGCTAAACACTTCTCTCTTGTTAGACACATTCCCACGTTGGACATAACACCCCATAGACCCGAATCCCGATACTCTATACCTAGAGGCTGACCTTGGAGCCCAACCCCCACTCATCCTTACCATACATAAAAAACGATAATCTTCGTCCAGAAAACATCTTTTTCCTTGCCAGACTTGCATCACCAGTTGGCTAGCCATGCCTAATTCTTTACGTGAATGTATCTAAGAACCTCCCCTTGCCATTTTGCCCCTCCCATAAGAAATTTATTCTGATATGGTCCAATCAATCAAGCATAGCCCGACATTTTGAAGAGTGACATATTTTATACTGGCAAATGAGACAATGTAGCTAGTAATTAGAGCAATTCCCTCCACTGGATAAATAGTCTTATGGGAGCAATTGGAAAAAAGTTGTTCATGTGGAAAGGATTTCCTAGAAGTTTAATACGAAGTTGCATCACATGTGCTAGTGTATTCATAATATTCACGGTGTGCAACGTGTGAGATTCATGCCAATCATTAGCAGGGCCCACCTTGTTGATTTCTAGTTACCATATGGGATGATCCAATCCAAGATGAGCACCTCCATGATGCCTTTGGAAAAAAAAAGTATGCGATGGAGCAACTCATGAAACTCAAGTGTCAAGTTGATATTGATGTGCTTACATGCGTGGCCATCAAGGATTAAAATAGCGGTTGCGGCGGGCATAATGGCCGGTTGCCAAAACGCTACGTAGCAGTAGCGGCGATATGGAGCAGCATAGCATTGTGAATCGAGAAAGTTGTCAAAAGATTTTGAGAAAGGATCCAAAAAATCCATAATATTGGAAAGTGTTAGAATTTGATTTTTTTATTCCTATAATAACTAAGATAAGTGGTGTAACGGTCCCTTCCATGGATGAAAATAGCGGTAGCGGCGGGCGTAGCGGCCCGCCGCCAAACCGCTACGAAGCGGGCGATACGTAGCGTAGCGGGGATACGTAGCGGCGTAGCGGTGCGATTCGAAAAAATCGCCTAAAAAATATGAAAAAATTCCAGAAAATCCAGAAAATTGTAAAATGAAAGAAAATGTGGTTCTTTTGCAAAAGTAAGTAAGAAAAGGGGGCCTAGCGGTGCTCTCAATATATGAGGTCCTGTATCGTTGTATAAATAGAAAATAATAGTAATGATTAGTTTTTTCACATGTATTCATGTTTCTTAGTCATGCTAACTTAGAAAGTAATGTAAAGTTTGTCAAAAAAAAATTAGAACATGAAATAAAGGCATAAGACTTAAGAGTTAGGTCATTACTCATTAGTGAACAACTGAACATTGAACAATCAAATATCAAGACTTCAACATTCAAGGTTCAAAT
Organism: Persea americana; assembly: GCA_029852735.1. Lineage (NCBI taxonomy): Eukaryota > Viridiplantae > Streptophyta > Magnoliopsida > Laurales > Lauraceae > Persea > Persea americana. Next base: position 6,501,125 of record CM056812.1, read on the forward strand.
TCAATCAAGTGAATGAACTATGAAGTGATCAACAATTAACATTCAACAATCAACACCAATTTAGAAATGACAAAGAGTAGAGATTAGAGAGGTAGTGAAGGAAATAGGAATACCTTAATCACCACCAAAAGGAATGTCTACCAAGATTCAAGGCGCCATGGTCATCCTCATCCCCATCATTGTTATCATTTCTGTTGGCACCATATTGAATTTGATATTGATGAGAATTGGGATCCACAAATCCAAACAAGGCAGCCGCATCATAGGAACTTACAGGAGGTGGAGGTGGATTTCTTTGCATTTCACCATAGTCACCATATGGTCCATATCCATGTGAGTAGGACCCTGAAGTTGAAGACTCTTCTTCTCCTTGTTGCACTTGACCATATGGAAAATATTGTGAGAGTCCTTGTCCACCGTACCTAGGGTTCCACGAATCAGTCCATCATGCTACTTGTTGTCCACCAACATCTCCACCCATATTTCCTTGCTCACTACTACCTCCAGCCCCAGGTGGTGAGTCTCTTCGGCGCCGTTGATAACCACGGCTTGGATCAAATCTTCCAGATTGAGGTAACTCATGTACTTCCTCTACAGAAACGTCATTGTCTTCATCATGTTGATAGTATTCACTAGTACCACCTGTCCCACTGTCTCCTCCTCCAGTTCCACCATGGCTACTGGAAGAGAAGGTGGTGGAACTAGCTTTCTCAGAAGATCCAATATGAGCAGGTTCTTTCCCACTCCTCCTAGTCCTACTGGTACCTTCTCCTTGAGGTGGCTGACCTTCTGCAGGTGCCTCACCCATATCCTCATCTATCAACTCTTGAACCGTTCCTTGAAAAGCCGGATCTGAATCTAGCAGTGGATCCTCTATCTCGGCTAGCCATGGGAGTAAGGGATCGTCATCTCTGAATATGTGATCCAAATTAATAGGACAATAAGCAGGATCATCCCTTGCCCTTCTCTCCCTAGTTCTGTTTCTCAACTTCAGATTGTAATGACAGTATACAAGCTTGTTGAGTTTGTGCATGGTAAGCCGATTTCTGGCCTTCGTGTGGATCAAGGAGAAAGTGCTCCAATTTCTCTCACAGTTGGAAGATGTTGTAGTCTGACTAAGGCTGCGAACAGCCGCTTTCCTTAGATGTGGAGCACTCTCTCCATAATTCATCCACCAATCAGCTGAAATGCAAAAAATAAATAAAGAAAATTAGATATTCGTAACCCTCAAATCCTTCTAATCAATTAAGATATAAAGATCAAGACTATTGGGTGGGTTCTTTTGTTCATAGTCATACCAGGTGGCATCCTTCCAATCGATCGTTGCACACGAGGGTCAGCAAAGGTTCCTCTCCTTTGTGTATATATAGATATCTACGATGTGAAAATTAAAAATAAATCAGTAAACCCCTACTGCATGTATGGCAATTGGCACTTGGCAGCATAATTAAATTCTCTTAAGTAACCACCCACTCACCTCTTGTATGGCATCAATTTGATCATCTAGGTTTAACAATCTCTTTAATACCTCCCGTAATCCTACGCGCAAGTCCGTATCTATTGCTTCGGTATGTAGTTCGGCATTGCGGTAATAGAATTCGGGATTTAAAAAATAACCTACATTAAAAATATGCAGAATGTACTGTGAGCAAACAAGATAATAAATACATTAGTTAGGAAAATAAAAGGTATTAAAGATATATATTAATTACCTGCAGCATGCAATGGATGGTGCAACTGATCGTTCCAACGGGCATCAATAATTTTGATATATTTATCGTGATATTTAACATTTTCCATAATGGCTTGCTTTGCCCGATCCATTGCCTCATATATAAAGCCCATTGTCGGCTTGTCATCACCATCTACAAGCCTCAACACTTTAACTAAAGGCTCAAAAACCTTTAATACCTTCCTCACTTTCTTCCAAAATTTATTGTCTCTCATAAGGTTTGGGACTTCAAACCCCGGACCACTAGTTGCATTGCCCCATTTCGAAAGAAGCCATTCTTTTGATGCAAACATCTGAATCAGCTCTGTTCTAAACCTTACAAGGCTTTCCATAGCCAGAAAATGGGTTGCAAACCTAGTTAATCCTGGACGCACCAAGGCATGGTTATTTGTGTATCTTTTCATCAAGCCTAACACCCATGAACGATCATATATAAATGTTGTAATTCCTCTACATGCCTTGATCAGTGAAGCCACTTTTGTCTTCCTTCCAATTTCTTCCAAGATGAGATCTATGCAGTGTGCTGCACATGGGGTCCAGAATAAATGGGTCCTCTTGTCCATTAAAAACTGACCTGCCTTCTTGAAATTGGCGCCATTGTCTGTAACAATCTGTACAATGTGCTCCTCTCCCACACTTTCTACAACTCTATCCATAAGAGTGTATATATATGTGGCCGTCCGTCTATGTTCAGTTGCATCAACGGACTTCACAAAGACGGTCCCAGCAATTGAATACACCAAAAAGTTTATTAATTGTGTTTGGGTGCCGCTGGTCCACCCGTCACACATGATGGTAACACCATTTTGTTGCCACATGGGCTTAAACTGTTCCACCCAAGCTTTTATTTCTCTATATTCTTCTTCAAGGTATTTAGTGCCCACATCATATACGGAGGGTGTTAAGTTGGCTCATATGTTAGTTGGCCCATGAAGGGACCCAAGGCCCATCAATCCAGTCTAGCTAGCTATATCTCACGTGGGATTTGATTTGGTCAACAATTAGATAGCTGTACATATTTTGTTTTGATTGTTTTCCTATTTTAGATTAGTGATTAATGTAATTAGCTAGTTTCCTATGTAAGAGCCTTGATTAAGGCATGTGTATTCCTATATATTAGTGTTCATTCTCTAAGAGAAGGATAATACAATACAATCAGTTATTCCAGAATTCTCAGACGTTCTGTATGGTTTAGAATTATGAGAATGACATGGTATCAGAGCCTTGTCCAGAGAAATCTTGTCTTGTGATCTTAGAGAGCATTAACACATTAAGGATAAAGAGAAATTGTTCTCTCTTGTGAAGATCGTCAGATCAGATCGTTGTTTCAAGAAACCCAGACGTTGCAACAGTGTGATCTGCATGGTGGCCCACCCCTGATCATCAAATCTCCATAAAAAATCTGTCCAGTCTTGGTCGCCTGGATTTTCTAGGAATATTGGAGATTTTTTCAGAATTTTTCAAAGCTTCCAGGTTGGTGTTTTACTCATTCTAGAGATTTTCCAGATTTTAATATTGTTTTCATCTAGACCATCCAAAATCTTGGATCTGTGGTGGAATTGGACAATTCTTCTTCCGTTAGAAACCAGGATATTGTGCATCCTCAGATCAGTAATCTGATCATTGTTCAGATCTACCAGTGGGGCCCACGTCAAGGATCAACAACATTATTTCTGGTCGCCTGGGGTCCTTTTGTGCTGATTTCCTGTTCTGTCATCATTGGCTGGTCCGATCTTGGTACTGCTCAATCATAAGATTGTTAACAACCTTTGAGACTTCCTCTCTTTGCTGGACCTGTTCCTATTTTTACTGTTTCACTCAGTGTGTTTGACAAATCTTTATTAAAAATGGAGAAATCTGAGGTTACTTTAGTCAGATTCACAGAAAAAAATTACCCCGCTTGGTCATTTCAGTTCCAGATTTATCTTGAAGCCAAGGAATTGTGGGGCTATATTTCTGGATCTGACCTTAAACCCACTGAAGATGAGAAAAAGATATCCACTTGGCTTACTAAAGATGCCAAAATCAAATCTTGGATACTGGGTTCAGTGGAGCCCCATCTAATAATGAATCTTAAACCTTATTCTACTTCTAAAGAGATGTGGAGGTATCTGAAGCAAGTGTACCATCAAGATAACTCAGCACGTCAATTCCATCTTGAATGTGCGATTGCTGAATATGCAAAGGGGAACTTGTCAATCCAAGACTACTATTCCGGATTCCAAAACCTTTGGTCCGAATATGATAGTATTAAGTATGCAGATGTGGCTGCCGATGTTCTGATAGTTATCCGCGATCTTCAGGCCTCTAGTCAGAGGGATCAATTTTTGATGAAATTACGGCATGAATTTGACAGTATTCGCTCTTCCCTAATGAATCGGATGCCTTTACCATCCTTGGATGTCTGTCTCAATGAACTCTTGCGAGAGGAACAGCGCCTGTCTACCTCAGCACATCTGGCTCCACAAACCACTGAGACTTACTCAGTCGCTTTTTCGGCCAATAAGGCTCCTCAGCCTTCCTCTCGCGACTGGAGCAGAACTCAATGCTACAGCTGTCACAAATTTGGGCATCTTGCATCTCAATGCAAACAGAAGGTCTGTAGTTACTGTAAAAAGCCGGGACATATTATCTCTGAGTGTCGTCGCCGCCCACAACGTCCGGCACCACAGTATCAAGCTCCACAGCATCAGGCTCCGTCTCCGACTCCGCATGCTTATGTTGCTTCTTCAGAACTGCCTGTTCCACCATCTGCATCCTCACAGCCTGGGCCCTCCTCTTCTCTGACTCCTGAATTGGTTCAGCAAATGATTGTCAATGCCCTTTCTGCATTAGGTCTCTCAGGTACATCCCTTCCATCTTCTACTTGGTTTCTTGATTCCGGGGCCTCTAATCATATGACATATTCCCGGAACCCTCTCTCCAATGTGAAAAAATACACTGGTAATCTTCAAATACAAACTGCCAATGGAGGTACTGTTCCCATTACTGCCCTTGGAGACATTCCTGGTCCCATCCCCTTGAAAAATGTCTTCCTTTGTCCCAATTTAACTTCCAATCTATTGTCAGTTGGGCAACTTGTTGAAAATAACTGTAACATATCTTTTTCTTCCTCTGGTTGTGTTGTGCAGGACCAGATGTCCGGGCAGGAGATCGCGAGGGGACCTAAGTGTGGACGCCTGTTTCCGTTGGATTTTTCTCATATTCCTAGGACTAGAGTTGCCAATGATATGTTTTGTTTTTCTGTTAGAGATAATTGCCAATTGTGGCATAAAAGACTCGGACACCCTAATTCCAAGGCTTTGTCCCTCCTGTTAAATTCTGGTTTATTCAATAATTCTCTTGGCTTCTCTTCTTATGTGCCTTTTGATTGTGCTACTTGTAAAATGGGAAAAAGCAAAACTCTTCCTTTTCCTCTCTCCACTTCACACAGCACTAGGTGTTTTGATTTAGTTCATAGCGATGTATGGGGCATTGCTCCCGCTCTTTCTCATGCTCACTACAAATATTTTGTCACTTTTATTGATGATTTCAGTCGGTTCACATGGATTTACTTTCTGCATTCCAAATCTGATGTTTTCCCTGTTTTTAAAATTTTCTTAGCTTATGTTGAGAATCAATTCTCCACATGCATCAAAATATTGCGCTCTGATTCGGGTGGAGAATATGTATCCTCTGATTTTCAAACGTTTTTACAACACAAAGGCATTATTTCTCAGCGTACTTGTCCTTATACTCCCCAGCAGAATGGAGTTGCTGAACGGAAAAATGGACATCTACTTGATGTCACTCGCTCCCTACTGCTTGAATCATCGGTTCCTACCCGTTTTTGGGTTGAGGCACTGGCTACTGCAGCACATCTCATTAATCGTTTGCCTTCTGCCTCACTTCAAAATCAGAGCCCATATTATCGATTGTACCAGACATCTCCATCTTATGATACTCTGCATGTTTTCGGCTCTGTTTGCTTTGTGCACTTGCCTCCTTCTGAACGAACCAAATTAACTGCACAATCAGCTAAGTGTGTGTTTTTAGGGTATACCCCCTTCCAGAAAGGGTACCTTTGCTACGACCCTCTCATTCATCACTTCCGGACCTCTAGGAATGTTGTTTTTTTTGAACACCAATATTTTTTTCGACAGCACCTTGACCCTCCTGACTCATCTTTAGTGTCCTTACCTGGTTTTTCTGACTCCACTTCCATTGTTCGTTTCAATCCTAACTATGTGTACCACAGACGACATACAGACGCGCCTCCCCGGGATCCCCCTCCTGATCTTCCTCCAGCATCTGGTCCACCTCCGGCAGTTGGTTCTTCTGGGCTTACTACATTGCGTCGCTCCACACGCATTTCGGTACCCCCTGACCGCTATGGGTTTTCCCATACCTCTTTAATGGCCACGTTGTCCTCTTCTTCCATTCCCCGCTCCTACTCTCAGGCTGTGCAGGACAAATGTTGGACCCAGGCTATGCACGATGAGTTGGAAGCTTTAGAGAAAAATCATACATGGGATATTGTCCCCTCTCCTTTGGGTGTCAAACCTATTGGCTGCAAGTGGATTTTTTCTCTCAAGTTAAAACCTGATGGCACTCTCGATCGATATAAGGCTCGCCTCGTTGCTCTCGGAAATCGGCAGGAATATGGCATTGATTATGATGAAACATTTGCTCTTGTCGCGAAGATGACCACTGTCCGCACAATCCTTGCTGTTGCGGCATCTCAATCCTGGCCTCTCTATCAAATGGACGTCAAAAATGCGTTTCTTCATGGTGATCTCAAAGAAGACGTCTATATGCGTCTGCCTCCTGGGTCCTCCTCTAGCCCGGGCATGGTTGCTAAGCTCCGTCGCTCTCTTTATGGTCTGAAGCAAGCTCCTCGCGCATGGTTTGAGAAATTTCAAGAGGCTCTTCTTCACTTGGATTTTCATCCGAGCCAGTATGATCCTTCTATGTTCTTACATCATGCTTCCTCAGGCATTACTGTTCTACTGGTCTACGTTGATGACATTGTCATTACAGGTCCAAATGCAAAAATGATTCATGACCTTCAAGCATCTCTTCATCAGACATTTCAAATGAAGGATCTCGGCCCCTTACACTATTTCCTCGGTCTTGAAGTTCATCAATCCCCTATTGGTATCGTTCTAAATCAGCACAAATACACGGTTGACCTCATTGACTTGGCTGGCCTTACTGATTCCGCTCCGGTTGATACGCCGATCGAACTGAATGTCAAACTCAGTAAAGAGGAGGGTGATCTTCTTCCCGATCCTACTGCCTATCGCCAGTTAGTAGGTAGCTTGATCTATCTCACCATCACTCGCCCTGATATCTCCTTTGCGGCCAACCTCATGAGTCAGTTCATGACTGCTCCTCGTCATCTTCATCTGGCTGCTGTGCGACGCATCATTCGGTACCTTATTCACACTACGACTCGCAGGTTGTTTTTTCCATCCAACAATCCTCTATCTCTCACAGCTTATTCAGATGCTGATTGGGCTGGTTGTCCAGATACTCGCCGCTCAACGACAGGATGGTGCATGTTTTTGGGAAATAGTCTGATTTCCTGGAAATGCAAGAAACATGACAAAGTTTCAAAATTGTCTACTGAGGCTGAATACCGCGCTATGTCTGCTGCGTGCTCCGAAATTCTTTGGCTCCGAGGCCTACTCTCTGACATTGGCTTCCCTGCAGAAGGCGCTACCCCCCTCTATGCTGACAATACTAGTGCAATTCGGATTACTGAAAATCCGATTTTTTATGAACGCACTAAACACATCGAGGTTGATTGTCACTTCATCCGGGATGAGCTTAAACGTGATGTCATCAGTCTTCCGCATATCTCCACTGAGCTTCAATTTGCTGATATTCTTACTAAAGGTCTTCCTCGACCCCGGCATCAATTCTTGGTTAGCAAATTGATGCTCATTGATTCTCCCGCATCAATTTGAGGGGGGGTGTTAAGTTGGCTCATATGTTAGTTGGCCCATGAAGGGACCCAAGGCCCATCAATCCAGTCCAGCTAGCTATATCTCACGTGGGATTTGATTTGGTCAACAATTAGATAGCTGTACATATTCTGTTTTGATTGTTTTCCTATTTTAGATTAGTGATTAATGTAATTAGCTAGTTTCCTATGTAAGAGCTTTGATTAAGGCATGTGTATTCCTATATATTAGTGTTCATTCTCTAAGAGAAGGATAATACAATACAATCAGTTATTCCAGAATTCTCAGACGTTCTGTATGGTTTAGAATTATGAGAATGACAGAGGGCACCTGTATACCCCGCCCAGCTTCGGCGGCAACATCAAGAATAGTCTGGAAATATGGGGAATCTACTGCTGTAGGTGGTATGTTCTTATGAATTAGCCATTTTGCTGTAGCTTTGGCTAACCTATCTCTTGCAGCGTTCATTACCCCTTTCATAACACTCGATATTTTTGGTTGTTTATCTCCCTCTTTTCTATGTGCTAGAGGATCAACAGGGGGAGGAACTGCTCTTCTAGAGATAATTTCTACATCAACATCCCGTTCCCGGGTGCTAAATGCCCTACGCATGGCCCCCGCAATGCCCTTGCCCTTGCTTGGCTGCTGTGGCACAGTAGATGAGCCCCCTGCATCATAATATTTGCTTGCAGCAAATGCACGACGTTCCTGTTCTTCTTGTTGACTCATGATGGACTCTCGGCGTGCAGCCTCCATCTGTGCATCTTCCTCATCAAAGTATTCATCCCCAAATACTTCATAACGGGCAGCATCAACATCTTGCCGCCTCTTTTCTTTTATCTCTACTTTTCTAGCTTTGTTTTGTCCAACCAAAGCTTTCATTTGTTCCCTGACTTCCCTTGGTACTTCAGTACAGCCAGCAACATTGCCAGAAATGTGGCCCAAGTGGTGCTTGAATCTTGTAATGCCCCCATTGGTCACTTTCCCACAAAATTTGCATTTGATTTTCAACCTGTTATTATCAACTGCCTCACCAAAGCTCCATGCGGGATCAATATTACGAGGCATTTTAAGTTATCAATAGAAGACTGAATACCTGGCTATAAATAATTAAACATGAACAAGTAGTATGTTAAAAATTAAAAAAACAAAGAAACATGTTAGAGGAAACATATATCTAATGCTTAGGAATCATTCTCTTGACATTTAAGTGGTATTTCATTACTTAAATTACAATTTTTTTTCAAAAATTTTAAAAATCCGAAAATAAGAAAATAAAATAGAATTAGGAAATGACAAACATATGTTGGATTGATCTATGCCAAACATAGATATAACATTTAGGAGCATTTTTCAATACATTTGATAGGCATTCCATTATTAAAAATAAATTTTTTTCCAAAAAATAACAAAAGTCCGAAATTAAAAATTTTAAAAAGTCAAAAAAACAAGCAATATATGTTGGAATAATCTATGGAAAACATAAATCTCAAATCAAGGGACCATTTTCAAGACATTTGATTGGTATTCAAATATTAAAAATTATTTTTTTTCAAAAAATAAATAAATCCGAAAATAAAAAATAGAGAAAAATCAATGAACATTCAAAATGTGATGGATTGATCTATGTGAAACATAGATCTATTATGTAGAATGCATTTCCAAGTGGTTTCATGGGTTGTCCATGAGTATTCACATTTTTTTTTTCAAAAAATAAATAAATCCGAAAATAAAAAATAGAGAAAAATCAATGAACATTCAAAATGTGATGGATTGATCTATGTGAAACATAGATCTATCATGTAGAATGCATTTCCAAGTGGTTTCATGGGTTGTCCATGAGTATTCACATTTTTTTTTTCAAAAAATAAATAAATCCGAAAATAAAAAATAGAGAAAAATCAATGAACATTCAAAATGTGATGGATTGATCTATGTGAAACATAGATCTATCATGTAGAATGCATTTCCAAGTGGTTTCATGGGTTGTCCATGAGTATTCACATTTTTTTTTTCAAAAAATAAATAAATCCGAAAATAAAAAAATAGAGAAAAATCAATAAACATTCAAAATGTGATGGATTGATCTATGTGAAACATAGATCTATCATGTAGAATGCATTTCCAAGTGGTTTCATGGGTTGTCCATGAGTATTCACATTTTTTTTTTCAAAAAATAAATAAATCCGAAAATAAAAAATAGAGAAAAATCAATAAACATTCAAAATGTGATGGATTGATCTATGTGAAACATAGATCTATCATGTAAAATGCATTTCCAAGTGGTTTCATGGGTTGTCCATGAGTATTCACATTTTTTTTTTAAATTATTAAATCCGAAAATAAAAAATAGAGAAAAATCAATAAATGTTCAAAATGTGATGGATTGATCTATGTGAAACATAGATCTATCATTTAGAATGCATTTCCAAGTGGTTTCATGGGTTGTCCATGAGTATTCACATTTTTTTTTTCAAAAAATAAATAAATCCGAAAATAAAAAATAGAGAAAAATCAATGAACATTCAAAATGTGATGGATTGATCTATGTGAAACATAGATCTATCATTTAGAATGCATTTCCAAGTGGTTTCAAGGGTTGTCCATGAGTATTCACATTTTTTTTTTCAAAAAATAAATAAATCCGAAAATAAAAAATAGAGAAAAATCAATAAACATTCAAAATGTGATGGATTGATCTATGTGAAACATAGATCTATCATGTAGAATGCATTTCCAAGTGGTTTCATGGGTTGTCCATGAGTATTCACATTTTTTTTTTCAAAAAATAAATAAATCCGAAAATAAAAAATAGAGAAAAATCAATAAACATTCAAAATGTGATGGATTGATCTATGTGAAACATAGATCTATCATATAGAATGCATTTCCAAGTGGTTTCATGAGTTGTCCATGAGTATTCACATTTTTTTTTTCAAAAAATTAATAAATCCGAAAATAAAAAATAGCAAAAAAAAAAAAAAAAACCAAAAATATGTGTGCATCATCAAAGGAAAACATAGATCTAACAATATTACAAGACAAGGAAGCATTTATAGTAGTTAGAAAGAGATTATTTGAATGTGATCTCAAATGTCAACTTACTAAAAAAAATCTAAAAGAAAAAAGTACATACCTAGAATCTTGATTACCTTGTTTTGATGTTTGTTTGTCACTTTGTTGTGGTCCTTGTGGATTTTGTGGGCTTAAAATTGTAAAATCTTGAAACTACAGCACTTTGGGAGGTTTCACAGCAAGGAGAAGATGTAAAAAGTGAGAGAAGTGAACAAGTGAAGGGGAAAGTGAGCAAGAGAGACGAATTGGGGGGGTTTTAAAACCCCCCGCTACGTGGCGGCCGCCACGTTGCGTGGCGGCGTAGCGGCCGATACGGCAAGGTTGCCGATAAATTCATAATGCCGCCACGCCCGATATATCGGCCGCTACGCTTCGTAGCGGCCGATATTTTGATCTATGGTCCCTTCAGTGCATAGAAGTCTTGTATCGTTGAGTGATTATAAAATATATATATATATATATATATTGATCTAATTTTTCCCATGCATTCATGTTGGTTAGCTATACTAAGTTAGATTCTATCTTGTATTTTAGATTCTATTATGCATTTCTAAGTTCATATTTTAAATAAGCAATGTGGTACAACTGTATATAACAAAGGATACATAAATAATAAAATAAGGGGAGCGCTACACATGATGATCATGGAAGTACATTGGATGATCTAATTAGAAAAAAAACGCCCCTCCTAGTTTGGCCCATTAGGATGTATGTCAAACTTGGACTTGTGACTATTCAATTGGAGGTAGTGTGTGTGAAAATACTTGATTGACACAACATGGGCCCTATGACCAAAAAAAAGAGGGACGCAAAAAGGGGCATTTTTAAAGTGGGGTGTTTTTGAGAATTTTCCATAAAATAATGCTTAAATAAAGTTTAAAGTTCAAGCCAAGTAACAAATTAACTTTCATCAAAACAAACAATGTATTTTTGTTCAATGATGAGAAAAGAATACCTTTATCAAAGGGGGTGTCTATCAGGATATACCTAGAGAAGATCCCTTGAGAGGAACTCTTTGTATCGACTGCAATTTGACGAGATCATATGTTTTTTGGTGTTCTTTTAAGTATAGAAGGGTAGAAGAGTTACGTAGAAATGTTAATTTAAAAAGTAGAAGAAAAGAAATAAGCCTGATCATGCATTTTAATTTTTTTTGGAAAGTAGCAGTCAGTCTCACTTTGTAGCGGCCCGTAGCAACCCCTATGGATGTGAGTGACGCTAAATATCATTTAGTGTAGTGGTCTTGACCGTTACACCAGATATAGCGGCTGCTACGTTATGTAGTAGACTAGCAGCCGCCATTTTCATCCATGGTGGCCATGTCCTAGGTAAAAGTGACAATTGGAGTCCTCTTGTTAGAATGTGGCCAACCTTTGGCTGATACTAGGAATTTGCTTGCCCTTCACTTTTTAGTTTTTACCTTTCTTATATTAGTCTCTTCCCGACGAACTCGGTTGGAATCCTCCAAACATGCCCTAAGTGTATTTTTATCTTTCCTCATGTACATATATGGACAACCATGATGTGCTATGTGTGAGATTCAAGTGGCTCATTAGCAGGGTCCACCTTGTTGATTCCCATGTCATATGTGTATTGATCCAAGCACCAGCATGAGTTTCTTAGGTGGTGCCTAGGGATAGAGAAATTGTGGTAGATGGAACATCTTGTAAAATGTTGAGTGTCAAAGAGATGGGCAATTATCCATAGCGTAGTTGAAACATGTGTGTTGTTGCAGCCATGAGTTTCAGTTGGAACATATATATTATTGCAACCATATGAGAGAGTTTGGACTTTGGATCCTCCGAGGTTTTGACTTAGGCAAATACTGAGTTGAAGGAGTGGAATTCCACAGTGTGGCTCACCTATTAAAAATTCACGCTAGTAAAAAAGAATGCCCTCAAGTGTTTGGGATATCCTCAAATGTTATTCCAATAGGAGTTGGTCCATACATAAGATTGACCATTTGATTAAAACCGTGGTTAGCACAATACAAGTCTCATTAATCAGAATTGACTATTTGATTAAAAAAGTGATTAACACAATCTTACAAGTCTCATCAATCACTTTATTTTTTTATTTTTTTTATCAATTGGTCAATCTTACATTGGGACCAACATCTATTGGAATTATACTTGGGATGTTCCATATACTACTAGGTGCGTGGGGGAGAGTTCATTTTGAGTGGCTCGGATTTTCAATAGGTGGCCCCCGCTGTGGAGTGCCACTCATGGTTTCAAAGTACAGTGATGGTCTTCATGGCGGTGGGGACCGGGACGAGTTGGTGCCGCCCGTTCCGGTCCGTGCCGCTTGTGCCAGATCGGTACGGCCGTGTTGGTTCTAAAAAGTTTCAATTTTTTTTTTTAAATATTTAAAAATAGAAATTAACAGAAAACTAGTAAAAGTGTGAAAATTGAGCTATTTAACAAGTATTCAATCTGATAATGTAATCGAGTGCTGAGTAGCTGATGGTTTAGCATATCACTGCTAGTTTTTCTATGGATAAATGATATAAATAGATATTTTTTAAGCTTAGCAAATTACAGTAACTCATGTTACTTTTGGTGATCCCACCGAATTGCATAAAAGATTAAGAGATATGTCAATTGACAGTTGTGGATGTGGTAGAAAATTTGTATTATCAAGCCATTCAAATGATCGTATCCTTTTGTTTTTGGTCCTTAAAATATAAAGGGAAAATTATCTTTTTAACTCAAAGGATTAGCCATTTGAGTTTTTAAGGATAAATTCGTCAAAATAAAAAAATTGGAAGGTTTCATTTGAATCTGAATTAGAAAATATGTAATGTTAATCCATTCAAATAATCTTGGCCTTTGGTTTTTGGTCCTCAAAATTGAAGTGACAAAATTATTTTTTTAACTCAAGGAGACGTCATTTAATTTTTTTCAAAGATAAATTGGTCATAAAAATGAAGGGTCCCATTAATTTTTGCCTAATTTAACTATTACTAAATGGAGATTTTAATAAAAAAAATTACAATGCACAGCCCATATGGAAGAAAAAAGTGTAAAGGGCCCTTTTGAAATGTAAATAACAGTAAAAATACGTTTACCTTGTAAGCATGCGAACTCAGGCACTCACAGAGAGACCATAGCGTCTCTACCGTTTGAGCTACACTATTCTTTAAGCAATTTTGTGCTATATTTAATAAATGTATCAACTTTTTTTTCGGCACAACCCCTACTTTGTGCCGCTGCCTAACCTGACTCGGTCCTGGCCGGCATGGGCAAGTCGACCTAGTGCTGGCCGGAATTTAATACCATGGGGCCACTCCTCCAACTCAGGATTTCTCTGAGTTAAGAGTCTGAGGGAACTCCTACCTGATATCCTTCATCCCTCACCTCTTTAATAAGCCTTTGGTGGAGCTCTTTTGACCATAAAATTCTATGTTTTCTTTGCTAACAAACAGGCCCTTAGAGTTGGTTCCAAGGTGCTCTTGTAGTTCCTCACCGACTCTAGTTTATATCCCCAAATTAACTGTTATATGATGAAAATTTAAGAACCAACCCGCCAATAATCAGTAATGTGTAAGTAACTAACTACTTTGTAAATTGCTCAGCTCGAGCATTTTAAGGTTTTTGCTGGGAAGGTTGATTGCTGATTTTAAATAATATTTTGGCAGGAGGAAGAACTAAAGGGTGCAGTTGTTCTCATTTATGCTAACAAGCAGGTTGGTATATATATTGTTGAACCCTGTCTCATCTTCATTTGCTTATTGTTACTTCTGATTTTTATAAAATATCACTGTTATCTATCAAAAAGTGGAAAAACACAAGTTGCCATGCTGTTATGTCTCCCCACTGCCATCTCTGGTATAGACTATTCTCTGCTGGAAGTCAAGCATAATCAAATATGACTTTGTTTTGACTAAACTTCAAAACAAAGTCATAGAAAAGGAATCGTCCAAGTAGTTTGCTTGAAAAGCTTGTCAGTTTCCTGGCAATCTGTCAACTGAGTGCATGTATGCAGCTAAAAGAACACGCTATCTTGACTAAATCCATCATCTAATAGCTTGATATTGACAGCAATTCTTCTAAATCGAACCCTGAACTTTTTGGTAGTTCATTTACTGTTTCTCCTTGGTATAGCATTTCTATGGACTGTAATTCAGTTCTACATCATATACCATATTTTCTTCATTTCTATGGACTAATTCAGTTCTACATCATAAACTATATTTTCTTTCTTTGGAATCATTCATGTGCCATATCACAAGCCATTTTTTTCCACCTTGTGCTTCATTTATAGATAGGAACCATAGAGCTCTGTCAGAATTATCGAAGAGCACATTATGTACTCTTTGAAAAGACAGCAGTTAGGCTGGCATGTTTTATGGAGATGACGAAACATTAAGAAGCTAAACATTATGTGCCTGAGATATGCACACTCAGAAGGATGTGTAGTGTCACTATAGAGGATATAGCATCTATGATGCACAGATGCTTAAAAATGGGTAGTGTATCATGTCATATTGTATCTGATGCTTCACTTTTTATGTGTAAAATCCGTGTCCTTGCCGTGTCGCTGCCGTATCCATGGATACTTGGAAATCTTTTGATAACTGTGATTGAGGTGGGCAAAAAATAATATCCTTTTAGATGGTTTGATCACATTTACAAAAGGCAAGAAACTGCCCCTATAATACGACTTGAAAGGTTTGTGGAACATACAATTAGAAGAGGGAGATCAATAGATCATTCAAGACCTTGGTTGAAGAGATAAGGCGAGGCATGCCATTATGTGGAGTAACTTAGTGCATGACATTAAATAGAGTAGAGTGGAAGTATAGAATTCACAAAGGCAACCCTAGGTAGATAGATTTGGCATTGTCAAAGATGAGTATGTGTAATTGTGTATCCTTTAGCTAGTCAAAAGCAGTGACAATCTATTGCATTTATCATATAATAGGGAGAGAAAAATCTCATTTTCACACATTTACGCATCCACACAAGTGTGCACACACAGAGACCTTGCGTTCTTGCTTGCTACCTCTAGGTAGGTTCAGTGGCGGACCCAAGATTTTTATCTGGGTGGGGCGGATGATGATCAATTGAAAAGGTCAAAATCAACGCCAACTAGCAATAATCTCCACTTTGCATGGTTTAAATACATGATTTTTTTTTATTTTTGGAAAAATTAATTGTAAAGAACTCATATCATATTACTAACACTCAATTTTACATAATCTTTTTAACTACAATAGCAGTATTCTCAAGAAAGTCTTTTATTCAAATCAGCGGGATGAGAATTAAATTATCGACCACACTGCAATAATAATAAAGAAACTATAGAGAACTCCAAAGTAGAATCATTATCATACAAAAGTAATACCTCTTTGATTGTTTCCTTAAGGTCCTAAGAGTTCCTCTATCATGAACATCATATCGTGATTCAAGAAAAAAATAAATTCAAGAAAATCTAATAAGAAAGCAAAAGGAGAGTCGCTAAAATTCAAGACCGAGCACATAAATCAAACAAAATCCAAGGCAAGATGTTTCGGGGGAAAATTGGAGTATTGGGTCCTTGTCATTGAGGAAAAAAATAGTAAAATATAAATTACAAAGAAAAAATGCCAAAATTAAAAAATACATCAATAATAAATCAAACCCCCCATTAACACAAACATCATATTAGTAAAAACTAAAAGAAGAAAAAAGAGCAACAAGATTATATGAAGCAAATACTATGATAGAAAGAATGAGCTATATAGCCAAAATGCAACCAAACTACTCGGACAACTTGCATATAAATGGTTTCAATGCATATGGTGTGCGTTTGTAAGAGACAGCAACTTTGTTTGTGTGCAGAAACAACGACATACATTTTCAAGAGAAAAAATAAAAATTAGAGATTTAATTCATTGAATGAATTTGCAAGAAGGCATTTTTCCCATACTTGATTCAAACGTAAAAATCTCATCACTATGTCTTATTTGGATAGAGAGAGTGGTATTGTTGGTGAATCCAAGTGAGGATGAAGAATCATGCCATTGTGTAGAAGCCGGATTGCTTGAGCCTGAAGTGGAAGGAGAACAATTGAGCGGAGGGTATGGGTTGCGAGGGAAACTATTGATTTTCTAGATCTGAGGTGCGGCACGACTTTACTAGAATGGGGCTTGGGCCAGGTGGCCCATGCAAACTTTGGGCCCTTTTGGATCAGACCTGGGGCGATTGCCCAAGGTCTGTATAGTGTAGGTCCGCCCCTGGGTAGGTTTGTGGTCTTAGTTTTGTTGGATTTTGTTCCCCATTTTTCTTTTGCTCTCTTTCTTCTCTTCCTTGGTGAGGAGTTTACATAGTCTTTTAGCCGACCCCAAATTGATGGGATAAGGTTTTGATGGTGATGAAATTTTTGGACAATGTTCAGAACCATTTCCAAAATGGAATTAACCATCGAACTGTTTCCACTTTTCTTTAGAGCATTTACTCAAAGTTTTACAACTGGAAACACAAATCCTTAATGTTTCCAACATGCATGTCCTTTTCCAGTTCTATGAGGAATGTCCCAACTTTCAATTTCATAGGTTCTCAGTATGTTTCTCATGGTTTATTCGATTTTCCACTTACTTTTCTCGGCTCTCTTTGCATCTTTTTTATTCTTCAGATTCTCTCTTTGTTAATTGAATCTCACATTTATAACAAATTTCTTAGTTACTCATGGTGGGAACCACCTTCCCAAAATGAATGGCATCACGATGGTGGCCACCCAATCTTGTAGTGACTGGTAGATTAACCAAATGATGGAAACAGTTGTCCATGTCCACCAACATGAAAACATGGCAGGCTCAACCTAGCCAATTGTACCATGATTCCATATTTAGGTGGGTGGTTCCATCATGATTACATCATATGCCCCCTCCATCATTCTATTATGTGGGTAGACAAGCCCAGTGTGATTGCCGGAATCATCATTTATTAAGCCCTTAACAGCTACTGTTCGGTGCTATATTGACATCCATTGGTCAAGGAATCTATATCTATATATTTTCTTAACCAATTATTGTATATTTATCAGCAGGTAGATATTTGTAGAATGGGTTAAACAGTTATTACAGGGAAAACCAAAAAATGGTGCTATACAAAATGAGGACCGTCAACTGGAACCTGAGAAGTGAGATCCTGTATTTCTTCATTCTGGGGCAGGACTTAATAGAACCAAACATCTTCTTGTTATTTTTTTTAATATTTTTTTGAAAGACTTCTCTCCCTTATTGCTTTAGAATCTTAGTTTTCTTCAGTGAGCAGTCATCCATCTATTCTTAGTAGCAGTTGCAGAACTGCAGCATTTGTATCTGACATATGTACTGACTTTGATCACATTGTTGCTGGTACTTCGACTGTCTTATTGTTATATAGTTGTTCTTTTTGTAGCTTGATGAAATTAATAACTGTTTGTTAAAATTGTTGTGACAGAAAAAATCCATGGGATTCTATCCTTGGAATTTGTTTATAAGATATATTAGTTATTCTTCTTTTCTTTTTGTCTTTTTTTTTTTTTTTCTCTAGTCAACTAGCCAATGCTTCTTTACTTACATGCAGGATCTCCCTGGTGCACTTGATGACGCTGCAGTAGCCGAGGCCTTAGAACTGCATAAGATTAAAAGCCGTCAGTGGGCAATTTTTAAAACTTCAGCTATAAAAGGGGAAGGCCTCTTTGAAGGCTTAGACTGGTGAGTTCATCAAGATATGATCGCTTAGAGTGGTTTCTTCCGCTATTTAACCACCACATCCATCACAGATGTGATACCCTCTCTCACTCTACACACACACACACAAAATACTCTGCTGTCCATTTTAGTGGGGACTGTAGCCCAAAATCTGCTCAGCCCTCATTGGGTTGTGTTTTAGGTCTGTCCATGAGATGGGCCCATCTCTTTCTAGCCTGATAACTAAATGGGATGGGTCTATGAATGCTTAAATATCTGAGGTGATTGTCTGACCAGCTGGGGATATTTAACATAATGGACATAATATTTTGCATGTGTTGGCTGGCAGCCCACTTCTTGTCTCTATTCCTTAAATGTACAAGCCTGAGTAGTTAATGGTTGTTGAAAGTATGGGACGAAAAATTGAATTTTGCCATTCAAAACAAGGCTTTATCAAAGAAAAAAATGTTGGATTCTATTTCTTTAGGTTGTTTGTTGTGGGCCTGTTTTGTTAATTCACTTTACTAGTGAAGCGGGGCGAAGGGTCGTTTCAAGAGACAATAAAAGTGAAGGAGTCAAATAAAAAGTACCTTATTTCAAAGAACACCTATACTTTTTACCAAAAAAATCATGTAAAAAGTAGAAATTTACTTCTCCATGCTACTAAATGACAAAAAGCCATCTTTTTTTAAAATAAATGTAAAAAAAGCTACATTCTTATTTCACTATATGACAAAAGGCCATCTCCTTTTTATTCGACTCCTCTCCTTTTTTTGTCTCTTAATTTGATTCTTCACCTTACTTCACTTTGCTAGTGAAGTTACCAAACACGTAACTTTAGGATCTATAGCAAAACCTTAGATGCTTCACAAAAAAAAAAAAGAAAGAAAAAGAAAATGCTTTCATTGTCTTATAATTGCTTTGAAATGTACTAGAAGTTTTGCAACGTGAATTGTTAACATATTTCATTCCGTTTTGCATGCAAAAACAGCGCCATCAAAGTTCATGCATTAGCGCCATCAATTCATGGACTGTAGAATGCATGTACAAGCTAATTATTGTTATGCTGCAGGCTAAGCAATACTCTCAAATCCGTTGGTGGCTAGCTTGTTGGAGGAGAATGGAAGTAGCCGTGCTGCTTTCCATTTAACATATGAAAGAGAAGAAAAGATAAACCGCATGGTAAGATTGAAACAGTATGCATTTGCAGGTTGGGTAAAATTACCATGATACATCACATTTTTCAGAAACAGTTAAAAGGCTTTCAGTCATGTGCTTTGGCATGTAGCATTGTTGTTAGAGGGTCTGAACTCTGAATCTGTGCTATTCTGCATTATTTATTGTCTTGTATAGATCAGGTTTTTCCTGCTGGCACCCTTTTTCTTTTTCCTTTTTTTTTTAATTGGTAACATGACTCAAACCCACAACCTTAAGGTTGCAATAGTGAACACCTTCCACTGTGCCATGGGATTGATTCCTTTTCCTGTGGAGACAGTAGGAACATGATCATTCTAACTGGTCTTCAGATATGGTAACAGGAGTTGGTGCTGGTTACAACCTTGACTGAAGATGGAAATTATGTTGTTACCTTTTATTTTTTCTGGAGAAGCAATGGCCTAGTGATTTTTATCTCAATTAAAGGAGTCTATTAATCCACTTAGTTTGCTTTTAAATGTAAAGCAGACCAAAATCAAATTTTTGGATGAGGATTTTCCAGTCTGTAGCCTAAGGTCTTAGCCTGCTGCAGCTTTTGCCTGTCCATTGCATTCCATTCTTCTTCAAATTGCGAAAAATAAACCTACATTTTTTCTTTGTTCTATTCATCTTAATCTCCATTGATACTATACTATATGGAAAGGTGAGAACTATCTTATGCCCATTTTGCTGTGTTCGTCAATCTCCACAGAGATCTATCTAATGCCCATCTTAGTTTATGTGCAAGTGCACGAGTTTCCTTTATTGTTCATAGTGGTGCTCATGGGCTGGGCCAGCCCGAGACTGATCCGGGCCTGAATTATAATTGGGCCGGGCTGGGATTAATTGATGGAAAGCCTGGCATGTGTAAGAAATGCATGTAATTTAATTTAATTCGTGCTCTAATGCCCACAAAACTGATGAAAATCCTGCTTCAGCCCTGCCATGATTGATTAAATGGGTGGGCTCCGGCCTAACTTTTATTGTCGGGCTTGAGCTGGGCCTAGGCCAGTGTTTCTCAATCCAGGCCGCGCCTGGATATGCCTTACCCTGGCCACACCCCTTTGTTCACCCCTCATCTGTTTAATGTTCTTTGTTTAGAAACCATATTACCATGAATTGTTTCGATTTCAACACCGTGCAAGCTAATGGGCCCATTTTAAGCGTTGAAGGCGGTATCCAGGCCTAATTTCCTGACCTGATTTCTAAATGGAGTGGACCTAGATCAATTTATTCTTGAAGGCCAAGCTTCGCGTGACATAGTTTACACAGGTATGTATGCATTTCCAAGTGGACTGGGCCCGAGCCTGGCTTTTATATCCATGGGTGGGATCTGGGCCTCAATATTAGGCCTCATGAATAAATGGGCCTGCTTTTACAAGCTTTAGCCTCACCCAACCTCTGATAAAAATGGAACCTTCTGATCATGGGAGGTAGGTTTTGAGCGAGCGCGTCAATGGACCTGATCTAGTCTTTGAGTCATCCCAGTTGTGGGTCTGTGTAGACAGATTTGGATTTGCATTTAGGCCCTTTGGTTTAAAGCCATATCCCATATTATGTAGAAATTTTCAGGAGTGATGCGGTTGTTCCTAGCTTATGAGTGGTCCAAGCCTTTGGGGCTCATCTGCTTCCCTCTCTGATCAATCTAAGCCTTTATGGTCCCTCCCTCCCTCGCTCCCTCCCTCCCTGTGTATGTGTGGCTAAGAGTGTTGGACGACTTTCAGGCCCTCTTAGAAAGTATCTCTGTTCACATTTTTCCAGGTTGGTAGAGAGGCCTGTCAAACCCCTGAATGTCCTATGATTGTTACCAGTTTGGTTGTTTATGAAAATGACCTTGTTTTGTTAAACCATATAGTTACTAAGCACAATAACATCAACATATGGGGAGATGTTCTCACGTGGGATGTGGGAGAATAGAAAAAAAGGATTGGTGCCATTTGCCATGGACCCATGATGTTTGGAAGTTCACTTGTAAAGTAAATTCAAAGTGAATTGTCACTTTTAAGAGAAAAAATAATAATAATAAGAGGAGGGCATGAGGGGTCTTCTAAAAAAGTACAAAACTTCAAAATCTACCTTTTAAGAGACAAGAAAAGAGGACGGTAAGGATGGGTTCTACCCACATACTGCTGATTGTAGGAGAATAGCTCGGAGCATATAATACACATGTCATAAAAAAAGGGGAAAAAGGGATCTTTTTGTCGTTATCGAGATATATTTTTGGGGCTTGCTTGGTAAGGGGTGAGGAATCCACAAATTTTAGGAATCTTTCTCTTGAAAAAGAGATTTTCTCGCTGAGGATTTGTATAGCTAAGAATCCCTTAACTAGAAATGTTAGAGATGTGGAAATATGATTGAGAATTTCTGCAATTCACCTATGTGCAAAACACCAAAAGCATTGGAAAATAGACAACCCACCTAACATGAGGCCTTTGATGATTAGCCATGACCCAGATATGTGAGGGTAACAAGTGGGGCCCAGCTTATGATATAGAATAAACTAAAAGACCCTTTATCACACATGCACAAATGATTGACCTAATGGGAATCACTTTTTTTTTTTTTTTTTGATAAATTATCAATTCATATTTCGTGGATGAAATATTATCTTATTGATTGAACAAGTGGAGGCCCAAAATTAACAACATTGGCACTGTACTAATTTAATGTTAACAAGTCACATTGTGACATAACCTAATTAAAATTCCATCATGTATTAGGAACATGATCTAAATAAAAATCAAAATGTTCAAAATAAGAAACCATTGTCCCATATGTGCTGACCAACTATTTAGCGTTTATAAGTTTTGGACTTCTACACTTGGTCAGGTTTGGTTTCAATTTTCATATTTTTAATGTTAACATTCCATACTTAAAATACTTCTATAGCTTATTTTAATATTTCTAAATGAAGAGCAAAACTTAGAAAGGGGCATCAAAATCTCTTGGGAGAAGCAGAGTATCCATATTTGAGTGCAGGTCTAAAAGGCGAGATATCGGTATTTGGTGCCTCGAAAAGTAATAGGTATATTAAGATAAGCAGCAGTGGCAGCAACAACGTTGAGTAGTAAATATAGGCCATAATAATAAACTATGAGTACCAACAAAGATAGTAGAGTAGCAGTAGTGGTGGTGATGATGATGATGATGAAGAAGAAGAAGCAACAACAAGTACCCTAATAATAGGGACCCCCTCACTTCAGCATTGACGCTTATGATAAGGTGAGCACCATTTTTTGTAGAGCCCACCTGAGAATGGGACCTATAGGAGGGGGATTGAAAGATATCCCCCACCTATTTGTATAGGGTGACGGATGCTTGAATCATCATTACAACCACTTGATTAACGATCGACAAGTTTTTACCATCCAAAACAAGAACATTGTCATTGTCGATCCAATGGCTCGATCCAATCGGATGGGTGCCAAATCCAATATTAGCGACTCTCAAAATCGGTCCTTGTTTTACGATCTATTCGGATGGATCACTAGGTGGGGCCCATTACATACTTAGGCACGTTGTGCTCACCTTATTGTGATTACAGTGATCGCATGAGGTCTTTTTCCTTAATAGTAATATTATTATCAATTAAAGACCCCTACTGAAAATCTCCTGCAGTCATTGTTGTAGAAAAGGACCTTTGATTCTACTGATGGGAGTTTGAGATTTGACGAATGAAAGAAATCCTTCCTTTCAATCTACAACATATAAAGGTCCCCACTTTGGCTGGCTGTGACCGGAAAAAGTCGGTGAAAAGATATGGCCCACTTTATCACTGACTGCCAAAAGCTGGTTAAAAGGGAGGAAGAAAATGGGCCAATCATCAGAATCGGACAAATATGACACAGGGAACTTAGCATGTCTTCCATTGCTAATTTTATTACTTGGTTATCTGCAGTAGGGATGAAAATGGGTTGGCTTTGGTTGTAGGAAAATATTCTCCTGTGCTCCAGCAATCTACTGTCCAAAAGATCGGTGCGAATCATCACGGGTGAAATTCAGCTTTTGGGACAGTCCAGGGACCACAGAGCATCGAGTCCACGGTGAAAGACGCCTGGCATGTGGCTAGGCCCAGAGCATGGGCTGTAAATTGGAGCAATTTGGTAGGGAACAATTTAGAGGTTGTTGTTCCACACACGAACTCCAATTCAGAATTGGGCTAGATCAGTTGGTGTTATTATCCCTTCTAGATATCCTTTATGCTTTGACAATGAAGAATTAGAACTCCATCTCTTCTTCCGTCCTCCCTCTCCCTTTGGAGTTAGATTCTGTCATTCATAGGTGGATCTCTTCATTCTCTTCCTTCTCCTTCTCGCTTTTAGTCAATCTTTTCAGCAGGAGGGAACACAACTGAGAGACAAATGGGTTGCGTTTGTTTTCTTCCACCTCATCTCCCTAATTTGGTTATGCGGGAATGGAGTTATTTTCAACGGTAGAGTAGTTTCTATAGAGCGAGGTAAGCGGCTACTGAATGAAGACCTTTCCATCTAAATCCGAGCCTTGCCAAGTAATGTTCAGAGGCCATCTAATAATGCACTCTTTCTGATTTTGAGGATCTCTTCTCAACAACCCTTTGATCTTTACATTGTTATAACTTTCTCATTTTTTGATGCTCTCATGTAGCTTGTACCGTTTTTACTCTCTCCTTTTGGGGGCTATGTCTATGTGCCCATTTCTTTCTTTCTTTCCTTTTTAATACAAAATGTTGCCTTTTAAGCAAAAAAAAAAAAAAAAAAAAAAGGGTCCTTGGAGAATTTGGGGACCAGACAATTTGCCACTCTAGTCAGCAATACTGCCTTATGTAGCAGGAACGAAGTTTTACTTAAACCAATGTGTCTTCTTTGAAACTCAAAGGTCAATCCTGGCTATTAATTCCAATGATTTTAAGGGCAAAGAGAAAGATAGACTCATGCTAGCCAAGGCAGGCTACTTTTCCCCCCTATGCATCTAGGTTTCTCGAAAAGATCTGCCAAACAAACGGTTAGATTAGGTTATCCACTCCATTCTGGAGCATTGTACATCTAACTTCGTATTGCCTACACGTTTTTGGGGGCCTTTCGTTCACTACATAAAATTCGATGTGGTGTTGCCTTAAATACTTCCACCGAACAGACATTGCCGATTCCATGCAAGACATTCTTACAGACTTCATGGCCCAGTTTAGGTCATTTTCTTGAGCAGGATATGCCACGTGTGCAGTTAGGGTGGGTTTGGAATCACACCGAATTCGGCATAAACAAATTTCAGGTATGGTTTATGAGAAGGGCGGCCAAGGCAAAGGGGCTAGTGCTACTGCTACCCAATTCGTGGGCCCACTTGCAACCAATGCCTGGGGCAGAGTGGTAGTGGAAGGTCATGTACACTTAATAAGAGGAAGGCTGGCTAGAAGTTCATTTCTGTTAGGTGACGAAACATATCAATTTTAAGGTAAGGATTTGAGCTGTCCAAATATATGACAATAAAAAATGGGTTGGCAATTGAAGGCGACGTGAGGGGGGCACACTCTATTAAACATGAATGGCCCAACCATTAGACCCTATGCTTAAGCACTCATTCAAGATTTTGGGCTTGTTTGTTGGAATTTAATACATGTAATTTATCCCTCGACTGGTTAAAAATGAAGATAAAAGGGTGAATTTTTAAAACTTCGCATCAAATAATTTTCTTTATAAAAATAGAATCAAATGAAGATGAGAAATAAATAAATAAGGTATTTTGGGTAGTGAGTCATTTTCCTAATTAATCACTCCAAACAAGGGTTCTGAATATCACTGAAGGTGAAGGTCCTCTATTTACCTGTATCTATTATATTATATTAAAGCGAAGCCTTTTAAAGCCAATTTTGATTGTAACTATTGATTTTGATCGAGAATTATAAACCTTCTCTATAACGAACTCACATTATCTCCCCCACTTCCACATGCAACCATTATACTTCTTTCCACTTTTCACTCTTCTCTTTTCAACTACTTCATTTCTATCCTAAATCTCATATACACTGACTCTATTTATACTCCTCTTTCATTTCTACCCAACTTCTCTTCCTCTATTTCTACATCACAGACTCTTGAATTAAAAAAAAAAAAAAAAAAAAGAGGTTACTGTGGTACTATCATAATCCTCTTTTCTCTTGGTAAGTGTTTAGGATGATTCAATGTGATTTGACTTCCTTTTTAGTTGATTTTTATTGCTAAAGGCCTGTTTGGATGCACAAGAAAACACAAGAAAATAATATTTTATAGAATAAAATCTTTCATTTTCTTAAGAAGGGAATCTTGTGCATTTGGTAACCAAAGAAAAATTTAAAGAAAAGATTCATTTCTTTCAAAAAGCTCAATATTTTATTGTACAGCTCCCCCCTGTAGAAAACATTCTACACGATAAGAGTATTTCAAATGACAATTAGAAAGTAGTAGAGTAAAGTAAAGACTTTAGTTTACCAAATCCATCATGATGTGTTTGTTTACATATATGGTAAAGTAAACTAAAAGTAAATGTCATGGCACGGTAAAGTTGGGATAAAGTAAAGGTAGGATAAAATATATGGTAAAGTAAAGTGGGAAGGAACGGTAAAGTAATTTCTTTTTATTTAACTTTACTTTATCACATTTTATCATAGTTTTATATGGTAAATGAAAAGTGACTTATTTACAGGTGTGGTAAAGTAAAATAAAGATTGATGTCATATCATAGTAAATGTGAGGTAAAGTAAGGTGACATGAAGTATGTGGTAAAGCAAAGTGGGAGAGAGAGAGTTGTAAAGTAGTTGTTTTTTTGTATTGACTTGATTTTACTATACTTTACCATGATTTTATGTGATAAAAGAAAAGTAACTTAAGGTAAAACATGACAGTTGAATTTTACTTTACCACACTACTTTTTTATCCAGATATGGTAAATTACATATAAATTAAAATATTTAATAAAAAATTATTCTAATAATGTAATTTACTTTAATCATAGCACCTTTCAAACAACTCAATTTAAAAACTGTAAGATTCTTCAAAAATCGCCAAACAGCAAAAAATATTGTAATATTATAATATTACATTATTCTATTCTATACTATCTTATTCTTGTAATATTTAATCTGTAAATATTTTATTCTGTAAACATCCAAACTGACCTTATGTATCCCATACTTAGCACTAATTAGTGTGCTAGTTAGTTTATTTTGATGAATAAGCATGGAAATACAATGATTGGATCCTATACACCTTTCAATAAAGAAGTCATGTCCACTTCTTCCACGATGGTGGATATTTTTATGCTTGCATGAGCCAATGGTCCCATATAATAAAGGAAGATCTTTATATTAGTTATTTACCAAACCCGAGATGAATATTAGTTTAAAGAAAGGGATTTCCCAATTTCAACTATCTGTACATTAGCTTTGGATTGGACATTCGCAGTACATTCATGAATCTGACTCTGAACACCAATGCACTATAACCTACCAATACAATCCATTGTATTTAGGTACTGGTGAGCCCACTTTTAGACAAAAAGCACGTACTCATCCATAAAAATCAAAGCTGTGTCTTCGGCTTCAGGAATAAAACAAGGGTAAGCAAAAAGATTTTGTTGACGTTTTACTTTATGATGTTTGATTACGTAATTTTCTAATTTTCAATGGACTTAAAACTTTGAGGATTTTACCGAAAATTTCTTGTATACAAACATTACACGAAAATATTTTTTTATAGTTTGAACCTCACGAAAGGGTTCCGTCATCCTATTTTTGTTTTTTTTTTCTTACTTTGACTAAGGCAACATTAGCGTCACTCGTCTCATACTGGGCCGACGCTAGCGTCACTCATCTTTTCGGGACCAAGGTGGAAGGCAGTCATCTAACTATGAATAAGAGAGGGATGTATGGAATGGGATGATGATGACCAAGATGATAAGCAGCAGCAGTCGAGCCCCTTCTTCTCCTCCTCTTCTTCTCCTCCCAGTCGCTGCACCCACCTGCATTGCACTCCACCCTCATTCACCTCCATCTCACACACACACAGCTAAACCCCTTCTTCCCCTCCTTTCTTTTACTTTCTTTCCCTTCTTCTTCTCCCCATGTCTCCCTCCACAGCACTAGCACACACTTTCCACCGCCCACACCCACATCACTGCCCATCTCACATGCACACACCACCTGTACGCCCCCCCGCCCCCTTCTTCTTCCCTTATTTTTTTTTTCTTTCTTTCTTCTTCTCCTCCCTCTCATAGCCCATGCCTTCACCAACTGCACGCCCCCCACTTTCTTCTTCCCCTCTTTTCTTTCTCTTCTTCCTCCTCCTCTTTCTCTTCCTCCCCACCCGCACATCACCTGCACGCCCCCTACCTTCTTCTTCCCTTATTTTCCTTTTCTTTCTTTCTCTTCTTCATCCGCATCTTTCTTTTCCTCCCTCCTGCTGCTGCACTCTCCCTGCACACGCTACACCCTCTCTATTCTCTTCCACCTCCCTTTCTTTTCTTTTTCTTCTTCTTCTTCTCTCTTCCTCTTTGCATTTAAGCATCAGCAATTACCTTGATCGCCTTTTGAAAGATTTGCTCACTTTTACTTTGGTCCAGAAACCTCTCATAAGAAAGGAGGAGCGACGCTCGCGTCTCCTTAGTCAGAGACGAGTGACACTAGTGTCGCCCCAGTCAAAGTAAGAAAAAAAAACGAAAATGGGATGAAAGAACCCTTTCGTAAGGCCCCAACTACGGGAAACCTTTTCGTGCAACGTTTGTATAACTGGTGTTTTCCGGTAAAATCTTTCAACCATAAAAATGGACTTAGACTCGAAGTTTTTTTACATTGCTAATCCTATGAGGCCCAATTATCACGATTGGGCCCAAAGACTCTGGGGAACGCACTGGCGAATTTCTCTGCAGATCCCTAGTCTTTTTAGGGGTGAAATTAGTGGACCCACTATTAGGCCTCGTGTAGTCGTGTCTTCAATTTATTCGTCCGTTTACTGAGGCTTTGACCCGGAGAAATCCACATATTAAAGCAGTGGAAGCTCGAGTAGGGCACACTAGTTGAATATCTCATCCACTTAAAATTAATGCCATTTTCAACGAATGGGCCTAAATCTTCGACCTAGTTAAAAACGTGACTGTGAGTGGGTTAACGTACAGTCACGGAAAACCAGCTCTTTATGCTTTTTTTTTTTTTTTTTACCTCTTCTATTGTAAAAATAAATAAATGTTCTAACCCTTAAGAAAATATCTTTTATGTAGAATCATGAAAAACTTTACTCATTTTTATGTTTTTCTTTTCAAAAAAAAGGCCGCACTAATATAGTGTAGAGAAGCATTTCCACATTTTTGACCTTTTAAGGAAAACTGGCAACACAAATATAATTTTATGGAGAAACCAACTTATATTGGGTAACATTTGGAGATAGATGAGGGCATTTATTTTAAGTGGTTAAAACCTTTAAATAAGCAAGTGCTAGAGTCCCACTCCTCTTTTAACTAAGGATTACTCTCATTAAAAGCCTCGGATATATAGTTGCCAGTTCCGTTTTATTTATGCTAGAATAGCATGTATTTTTCGTTCTAGTACTCCTTCGATGGAAACGGAATGGGGGCAAGTCCATTTGGGTCATTTTGGGTCCATCTCATATGTCCATTTCAATCGTCCATTTCGGTTTGTAATATAATTTTTACTTTTTTCTAATTTCTTTTTTAAGATATATGTATAATTTATATATTTTTACTTTTTATATCTATGTATTTATACTTTTAATTTTTTATTATTCTGAAATCTTACTTCTAAAAATCTTAATAAAATTATAAAATATTAAAACATCCCATCATCTTAAATGCCAGATCAAAATGGTGAATGAAACGGAACTGATAATAATACTTGGACAATGATTAAAAGAATACAGTTGAAACCTGTATCCGAACCCGGATAACATCTCGGCTACCTACATCTCCCTAGTCTCTTCACTTAACATAAATATTTGAGCAATGCTACATGGACGTACTCTTGATCCGAATTTTTGCCCAAATTGCATTGTAATATCATATTTACTCTCAAATGGCCTTCACTTACTCACTCAAATGTCTTTTTACCTTTTTATTTTCAGAATTCAGACCAAAATTCTGACGGAAAGTTAATCCGAAGAGCATTTTTTTTAATATTTATTTTCTTCTGACATCAGGACCAAGGACCAAGGGCCCCCGTCAAATGGTCCCACGTCGGCACAGACAATGTGACAGCTGCTCCACGCTATGCATTTAATATATATATATATATATATAAGAAACTAACCTTTTTAAGTGGGTAAGAATTCTCCACGTGTCGCCCTCCTACTCGTCGTGACCGATCGCCTCACTCTCACAAGATAGGCTCACAATCGAACAAAAACCCCACGAGCAGCGCAAGTGAAGGGAAAAAGAGAGAGAGAGAGAGAGAGAGTGTGTGTGGGGGATAGAAAGACAAGGAGAGCATTACTTACAGTTACAGATGATGAGAGCGAGTGAGGAAGAAGAGCGAAGCGGAGCGTTCCCGCGCGGCTGGACCATATCGGCTCGAGCCTGTGACTCGTGCAAGACTGCCTCGGCTCAGCTCTTCTGCCGAGCCGACTCGGCCTTTCTCTGCATGGGCTGCGACGCCAAGGTCCACGGCGCCAACAAGCTGGCTTCGCGCCACGAGCGCGTCTGGATGTGCGAGGTCTGCGAGCAGGCTCCTGCCAGCGTCACTTGCCGAGCCGACGCCGCCGCCCTCTGCGTCACGTGCGACTCCGACATCCACTCCGCCAATCCCCTCTCCCGCCGCCACGAGCGCTTCCCTGTCGTCCCCTTCTTCGACTCTCCCTCCGTTAAACCTAACGCCGTTAGCCTCCTCGTCCCTGACGGACTCCTCAAGCCCTCTGAAGATGACGAAGATGAAGAAAATGCCCTCCAGCACAACAAGCACCACCACCACCACCACCACCACCGTCGTAACGGACGTAACGGAGAGGATGAGGAAGAAGAAGAGGAAGAAGAAGAAGCTGAAGCGGCTTCTTGGCTGCTCTGCAACACGAACCCTAAGCTGATGGCCGGTCCAGATCTCAAGTCAGGAGACTACTTCTTCTCCGACGTCGATCCGTATCTCGATCTCGACTACGGGATCGACGCACGATTCCACCTCCAGCACCACCAGAGCTCCGCTGCTGCAGACAGCGTCGTCCCCGTCCAGACCAAGCCCCTTCCGCCGCCGCCGATCCTCCATCCGACCTCTGAGAACTGCATCGACTTCGATTTCTGCCGTCCGAAGCCCTCTTTCAGCTATAGCCACAGCGTAATTTCTAGATCTGAACAGAGAAAGAAATCAAATCTCCAATCAGATCCTCAGATTCTCTCCTTTTCTTCTTCCAAACCTCTCTCTCTCTCTCTCTCTAATTCGATCTGCTTTTTTTTTTTTTCAGGTCTCGTCGTCTTCTTTGGATGTAGGAGTGGTGCCGGACGGGAACATGAGCAGTGACGTGACGAATCCGTTCGGATCGGGGATGAAACCCGGCATCGGAGGCATGGATCTCGGTTCCAGCGGGATTCCAGCGGCGGCGGCGGCGACGCAGCTGTCGGGCCTAGATCGGGAGGCGAGGGTTTTGCGATACCGAGAGAAGCGGAAGAACCGGAAATTCGAGAAGACGATCCGTTACGCGTCAAGGAAGGCCTACGCCGAGACGCGGCCGCGGATCAAAGGAAGGTTCGCGAAGCGGACGGAGATTGAGGCGGAGGTCGACCGGATCTACTCCACAGCGCCGCTGATGGCCGAAACCGCCGGATACGGTGTCGTCCCTTCGTTTTGAATGCTCTCCGTGTAAGATGCTAAGATCTCTCATTGGTGTTTTTGCAAGCTTTCTTTTCTTCTTGTTTTTTTTTTTTTTCCAGCTACAGTTGCTGCTCTCATCGATGACGATGATGATCATGATCATGACGATGATATTGTTGTTTATGTTGTATATTAAATGTCTTTGGTTGTGGCCGTTTTGATATTTGAAGTTTGAACTGACCATGGATTTGCAGCAGAAGCTCTTATAGGTATATATGCTTTTGCATCGTAAAAGCTCTGTTGCTTTTCTACAGAATCCTGGAATATGCGAATTGTTTGGAGTTTTCTTTCTCTTGATCTTCTCTTTGTGTGCTGGGGGAGATACGATACGAGAGAGACAGAGAGAGCTTTTTGGCTTTTGGGATCTTCTTCTGGTGTGGGATTGGCTTGTTTTACTCCATGGCTGGATTCTGTTATTGTTTATTGAAGGCGTTGATTGTTGGGGACTTAAAGTGCGATTAGAATAATTAAACAAAGGTTAGAGGTCTGTGTATAAATTATATTGGATCCAGATTCAAGATTCTTTGTGGTCCTTGATTTATCCACCATTGCCTGGTTTCACTATCAAGACTCTCTTTTAGAAGGATTGTTTATATGAACACAGTTGACCGTGGATTTAGCTCGTGATAGATGGGAATGAATGGGAGAAATAGAATCACGGGAATGAATGGGAGAAATAGAATTTATGTAGCTGACCCCAAAACCCATAAAGTGTCTTTGATGATGATGTTGTTGGATTGAATTTGAGTTTGTTCAGTCCCCAAATACCCATATCTCCAGGGAGATGAAGAAAGATAACTTTACAGCCTTTCCTGTGCTCAGTCTGAGTTACTTTCACCATTGTGCTTTGCTCAAGTGCTCCATTCTCCCCCACCGGAGTGTATTGGTCACCTGAGACCATTCACTGGAAAGATCTAGGAGTGTGCAAAACATCAACTACATGAGATCATCCAGACTCATTTAATTATGTTTTTAGGTTTAAGTTAATAGTTTTAGCATTCCTCCTGTCATATGTAGGTTGCTGTTACAGCACACACGAGTTGCATGTGTCTCTCTTTACTCGTGCGCGTTCCTATTAACTTGTATGTGTGAGTCCTTCGGGCCTAGCCTCTTACTTGGGATACCTATATATGGAGTTCTCTGTAACACCCCACTTTAAATATTGCCACTTTACCAAAAAAAAAAAAGTAAATAAATACCCCGCTTCAAATATTGCCACTTTACCAAAAAAAAAAAAAAAAACCCAATTTAAATGTTGCCCATTTTTCTGCCCCACATTTTTTTTGTTCACTGGGTCCACTGTGAGCTAATCTAATCTTTTCATACACACACTACACCCCATTCCCAAATAAACATAAAATCATCTAAACTGTACCTCGCCATTCGGCTGAAATCGCAATAAAATGATGCTTTTATATTATTTTTATAAGTGGGAAAATGATGTCTTTTTGGATGATAGATTCAATAATTAGGATGATCTTGTGAATTCAAGATTTCGCATGTGGATAGTTCTATGGAGATAGGGCTGGAATAAATCTTTTCAACTAATTGATTTTTATGATAATCAGGACTCCTTTTAGGGTTTCCATTTATATAATGAGAATACAGTTTTGGTCTTTTTAGTTTTTTTAACGAAGTGGCCATTAAATGACAAATTTTCGCTTTTTCCAATTAATGGAGGTGAGAGGGTGCTAGATTATTTTATTACTTAGATGCCCTTGATTCAGATCCTGCTTCTTACATCGACCACTCGCATGCTGTGAAAGTGGAACCGCATTAACTCTACTTTTACTGCTTCGGAATTATGATGTTCTCTGCTATTTTTAAGTTGACCGGTCGGGCCACTTGTCTCCTGGTTCAAGTGGGTTAGCTAATTTTAAAAGCATGAAATGCGGTAGCGTTTGATAGTTCACATCCTTTGAACCTAATGATCCCTACCTCTTAGATTTATCTAATTTGTAAGATTCTAAAGTCCAGCCGTTGCTTTTTCAGTGAGTTCGCAGTATGTTTTGAGATAGAAAATTGTCCAAAGGTGTAAAACTCTATATAAGTAAAGCCCATCTATTGTGGTTATGAACATGCATAATATCATACTAATCATATTTTTAATCAGACATTCAATCTCAGAATAGGACCATCTCTTATTTTATTAAAACTTAGGATATCTCATATGCTAACAGGAAAAGTAACTACACCAAATGTGATTTTTCTTTTCCATAGAAAAGCCTAAGAGTGAATGTAGACGTAAATGGTAGATAGGTTGCTTCTTTGGGTGGATGTGATTATGGTAGTAGGGTTGGAGGTGGTGCATTTATCTGCATCTTTAGTATTTTGTACTTTATATATATTTTTTGAATGAAATCTTTCGTTGCAGTTCAAAAAATTAAATAAAATACTGTGGTGAATTAGGCATGGGTCTTCGTTTTGTGAAAACAAGATATCCCACCATAATAATGTTGGAAACACAAATGCTATATATTGGCGGCAATGGTCTAGTTCTCACACTTATCAAAGTGGAGCCCACCAATTGATTTGTGTGAAACTAAAAGCTGACAGTGTGAATGTGAGAAACACAAGTATATTGGGGCCGGTCTTATTCTCACGTTATCAGGGTACAGAGCACTCTTTTTCTTGTGAAACCATCCCTTGTGCCATTCCACATCTCATTTGGTGCTGTTGGCTTAGGAGTTGATCATTTCTTAAGAAGAGATTTCCGGCAGTCCTTAAGGAAGCATTTGTGGAGAGCCGTTGCCGTGCTCGACGAAGTGCCGATTTTTCCGGATCCAGAGATTTATTACTACACCAAACAAAGGTGCCTAAAAATCTGGTGCCATTTCTAACCCTTTTTGTGGATTCGTCGTCTGCACAATCGCTCCCTAAATGTATTTGGGTCAGTTGATAAGAAAAGTAACCCACCATTGCTGATGGTAGTGATTAAATAGGATTAATAAAGAATTTAGCTCAAATTAAATTAATTTATCTCACTAAAAGTCAAGTGTCAATTTCCACTAAATTGTATGATGATAGAATCGGGACCATATGAGAATTTCCCCTACTGTGATCGTGAGCGGACCAATCACGGTCCGCCACGTCAGCTTGGGCAGCCCCTGCTTGGATGTATGGCAGGCTGCCCGTGGTGACGTGGTGGACCTTTATTGGTCTACTCTTGGTCACGATGGGGAAATCACGAGAGGATCCGGACTCTATGAGGATAATGTAAAATTTGAAAGGCACTAAAAAAATAACAAATGAGAAAATATATCACGTTTAAATAAGCAAAACTTTTTTCCATATCCAAATCTTGCCTAATTGAAGGGTCTTCCCACCGCCTCTCCCAAATTCAGTTGATCATCATTTCATCATCATCAAAACAACTATGATAACATTTCTCCTTTAATCCTAGGCGTTTGGATGCCTTGAAATAGTGATTTAAGTGAGCACCCAATTACCCAATTTGGGTTCCGAAAGGGGTTTTATTTCGATCTAAGAAATTTAATTGCCTACACTTACTTAGTGCTAAAAATAATTCTCTATAGTTGGTCATGAGCTGATGGCAAAGAAGAAAAATTGTCACTTAAATGTAATTCAAGTTTTCTAAACATATGAACGTATAAGTACTATGTTGTATAGGCGTTCCAAACATATAATTATTTTAAAACTTAGCGTTTCGGCGCTCCCACTCTCGCTCCAGCTCTTGCTCCATGCTCTGGGCACTTAAATCACAACTGGGCATGAAATAGTTATATAAATATTATAACTTTCCAATGCCAACTAGATTTTCATTAAAGTTGTTGCGTTGAAAAGCAAACATCACAGTTCCAGTTTTCCTCATAAAGTATTTGCCATTTAAACCTACAAAGAAGTGACTTTTAATGTGGAAGCAATTTAATGGCAACAGAAAAACATGACATTAGCCCACCCATTCTGAAACTCCCAAGTCCCCTCTCAAATATAACATGCTAGGTTCATTTAGAAGATGCCCAGTGTGAAAATGGCAGCCATGCATGCCAGACAACAGTCCCTGCATTAATATTGTTTTTTCTCATTTACTTAAGTACATTATAAGTATTTCTATAACTTAAAACAAACTTTTAATAATATTTTAAGATATCTCATTATTAATTTCTTTTGATATTATCCATATAACAATATGCAGCATTGGCTCCATCTAATCCTAGATAGGAATAGTCCACCTGATAAATATTAAACAATGAGCGGTTCAAAATCATGCCCTTTTCATTGTACTACTAAGAACATTTAATTGAGTTTGAATAATGGCTAGTGGTGAGGGCATCTTATTCTCACTGATAATAACGACAGGGGTTGACCTCCACAGCAGTGGGTGTAAAGGTACTACCGCGGAGCACTAGAATAGGGGCCAGTATATGTGAGCATGGAGCACTAAAGTGGAGCACCTTGAATGATCCTTTAGACTATAGAGTAGTCTAGTTTATAACTTGGGTAGTCTATGTTCAAGCCAAAATGGCAAAAAATTAAATAAATAATAATTGAGTTAAAACTAGTGTCTTTTGGTCTGCAGTAGCAGAAGTAGCTGGGGTGGTCCTGAACGTCCCTCAGATGTACACCATCTGTCACTTTTTGCAATTACACCAAAGCAAAAAGGAAGATGTAAAAAAGAATAAAAAAAGAGGATGACACGAAATAAAGGGAATTTTATCAGAAAAAATAGATTAGGTGACCGCGTGTTCTTACACCAAATAAGTCATATTGCCCGTTTTTCGTTTATTTATTTTTTAACATTTTTTACTAGGGTCCTATCGACATTTATTTGTAATGTTAAGGGTCAATTGAGACCATCCGTTCGACCCGTTAATATATATTATGGTTTAGAAGCTTGATTTTCTTTCTTGTTTGTTTGTTTCTTTTTCCTCAGCATTGATTGCGACTTCACATCAGCTACCATGGGCATTCACAGTGGTTCCCAACTCTCCTCCCATCGTTTCATTATGGTCCCCTCTAACGCCCCTCTTTGTCGAATGTATGTTTTTATAAAAAAAAAACCTATATTTTTTTTCAGTTATCATCTTATAGTCTACTGGGTTGTGCCCTTGCTAGGGGTGTAAAAGAAAATCGAAAAATCGTTTAACCGAATCAAACAACGCTTAACAACCGTGTTTTACGGTCTGTTTACGGTTATTAAAATCGGAAAACCTCACTTCATGGTTTTGTTACAATTTTCAGTATTGACTCAATGTTTTTAACCAAACCAAATCGTAAAATATAGTTTAGTTAATCGGCACATGGTTAACCGTACTGTTATACTAATATAAAAAAATAAAGGGTCTAAATGAAATGTGTATATAATTCTTAACGGTTTTTAACCATTTTTCTAGATACGGTTAGGTTATGACTTTTAACGGTTAACCACAGTTCGGTTTTTAACGGTTTTTTCGGATACGATTACCGTTACAGTTTTTAAAACTGAAAATCGTAATTCATGGTTCGGTTAACGGTTTTTCCGAAAGGAACAGTTAAACGAACCATTGCTCCCCTAGCCCTTGTTATCTTTTTTGCGATATCGCCTTTCCTCTTACCACACACCTACTCTCCACTAGATAAATGCATGCATGCATGTTGACATGGAACTAGGAATTATGAAAATGATTTTTGAAAAGTAAAAAAAATCATGTTTTAGGGCAAAGTACAAACTCCGCATTTCCATCGATCTGCCCCAAATAATAGTATATACACTTTAATGTTCTCCACCAAATAACTGCACGTGGCTTTAATGGTCTTCAAGAGATGGGAATATCCTACGGAGGGAAAGCAAGTCGAGCATGGTCGGTATTTTTCTAAGAACAGGGAATGAGGGACGAGTTTCGTGTATTTATAAGCGTACACCTTTGGGTTGATAGAGACCCTTAACATTACAAATAAAGGGCAATTGAGACCCTACAAACAAAGTAAATGAGAGTTCTGTCAAGGTTAGGATGGACCGTAGGATTTCAATCAATTCTTAACATTGCAAATAAAGGTCGATAGAGACCCTAGTAGAAAATGTTAAAAAAATATGAAAAACAGGACAGTATGACTGGTTTGGTGCAATGGTACTTAAAATTACCTTTTCGGTATAGTGGTCACTTAATCTGTTTTTTTCGGTAAAATCCTCCGAAATAAAAGAAGAGATCCATTAAAATAAATAAATGAGAAAAATGCTCTCTTTCACTAAGGGGAGAGGAAATTGCAAGCTCTCTTTCACTTTATTAGTAAAACATTTATAAGAAAAAAAAAAAGGAGAAAAAAAGCCCTCTTTCAAGGACCCAGATTGATGCATTTATAGACAAAGGGTCCATGTGGCTATTCTTATCTATTTGAACTAGAGCCGATTCAATTAGTTATGTATGAAATAGAGTTGTTCAAGTTAAGCCAATTTACAAATAAATTATTTGATATATCTAATTTAATCAGGTGAGGAAAACTTGTCATATTATAAAAAGATAATTATATGACAAAGTTGTCATATAGTAAAAATAGAACATCCAAAATTTTATGTAAGAATAGAACATATAGACTTGTCATATAGTAGAAATTATATAGACAAATTTGTCTAAGAAAAAGTTAAGTGGTGTTTAATTGGGCATTAAAGACGTCTATATGAAAATGTTATCCTTATGTTACTTTTTGAATAAGAGGTGAAATATCTTAAACTATTAATTCAGACATTCACAAAATCTTCTTCAAACTGAAAGCATTAAAAGATCTGTTTGAATCATTATTAAGGCGAATAGACTCAAAAGGTGGACTTGCCAAAAGACAACTAAGTCACGCGCAGATGAATTCCTTAGTATTAAAAAAAAGTTTAAGATCTCATTGTAATTTAAATCTTCATATATGGACATATACCAATATAAAATATAAAAGAAAAGTAGGCAGAGAGTACTTAATTAAGTAATGTGCATGCCATGATAAGTTAACAGGACAAGTCCAAAGTGTATTCATTAAAAGAAGGCATATTTCAAATAATAACGTTATAACTCATGAGATTATTTGCTCTTCTAAGAGAAAAAAAAGCATTTAGGTGAGCAAATAATCTCATTCCATTCCATTCTATCACAGGATTTGTGAATACTCTCTCTTCTCCAACGGATTCTCCTATTTGGATGAAAATGCTTAGAGAAGGGTATTGCCTTTAAGGTCTATTGTTAACTCTAGCCTATTTGTGATGCAGACAGAGATGGACACGGTTGAGCAATTATTCCATTGTAGTCATGCATGAGCAATCTGGTTTGGCTCAAGTCTTGGGATGTTATCTCATTATAGCCATTCTAATTTTATCACCGTGGTGGATTAAATGATCATTTGATCCTACTTAATCGAATCACCCTTTACTCAATGATCCTTTAACATCATCATGGGCTTTGGCATTATGGTGGGCCATTTTGTGTGCATTTTGAACACACAAAATGAGCACATGATGAAAAGTAAGTTTCTGAACCTTTCCAAACTGTTAAGCTTGCCGAGGGTATATATCAAGATAAACTCTCTTAGAATTGTTGGTGGAGATCAGGATTCTAAGAAGCATTCCACAAATCCATGGTCATGTTTGAAGGCTAATAGGGATATGGTTTTTGTTTTTCAGATACCATGTTTAAAGTGTTGTTGATGTTAATTAATGGTACTTCTTGCTGTTCATGATGTGCCTTCAAACGAGCCAGACTCGCCTCTTGTAAAGAAGCCAAAGCCAGATCGATTCTCTATGCAGTAATATTTGCCAAAAAAGCAAGATTTTGAAAAGATTATTGTGTTCTCCAATGTTTTGGATGTAGTAAACTCTATCAAAGGGATCACCAGAGTGGTCTATTGTGAATATGGTCCTTGATACTGTGGTGGCGGCTAATAATTTTGGTGGCATTGAGTTTTTCTATATTCTTAAGAATCTTATTGGTATTTCCCATAAATTCAATGAGTTTAGGTTTTAATCCTCTCATTTAGGGATGTAAATGGGTACCCGATTCTTCGATTACCTAGAGGTTCCGACTCATTAAAAACCGGGTATGAGTCCTTATTTAGGCCCCGATAAATAAATGGGTCCGGGTCCGGTTCCACCTTGGTTTGGACCCATGGACCCGAGATCCGACATATTACCTCAATTTTCAAAATATCTCTTACAAATTATATTTTTTTCAGTATCATTCTCTATCTAAATCCGGACCCGAATCCAGACTCGTCTAATATATGGTTCTGGTTCCAGTTCCGGAACCAAGAAATTGGTTTCGAAACGGTTCCAAGTTTGAATTTGGTTCCACTTTTTCCTTAACGGTTCCGGTTCCGGGTTCGGGTTCACCATGGACCTGGACCGGAACCGACTCGCTTACAACCCTACTCTCAATGGTCTAAATAAATTGCTTTCTCCTTAAAACTAATGTGGATGGCACCTACACATACCACTTAATTTAAAACTGTTCCTTCACATGATCCAATCAAACTCTCTTTTTCAATGATCCAAAAC
Organism: Persea americana; assembly: GCA_029852735.1. Classification (NCBI taxonomy): domain Eukaryota; kingdom Viridiplantae; phylum Streptophyta; class Magnoliopsida; order Laurales; family Lauraceae; genus Persea; species Persea americana. The sequence goes on from CM056812.1 coordinate 6,541,016, forward strand.
TTCTCTATGAAAAGGGAAGTGGATGTGACTTGTCATCTCTGTTGAATCCTATCTCCTCAAGCTTTGTCTATCAACCTATTCATTTCCCTTTTACATTAACCTGACCATCTCATGATCAATCCCAACCCAACACTTGCACCTACTCTCTTGAAAAAAGATCTGCTCCTAATATTTATTATCAAATTTCTTTATCAAAATAAAGTTGTACTCTTGATCAATTGAGTTTGCGGGCTTGTCTAATCTTTACATAAGAGTAGGAGTAAAAGAGGAGTAAGGGTCACATTATAAATAAAGTTAATGAGGAGTGAGTTAAAATAAATGGGTAAATAAGCATTTGGATGGTTGGTGTAAAGTAAGAAAAATAAATAAAAGAGCTTATATGAAGTGGATGGAGTAAAAGACACTTTATTATATATTGTGGGTGTAACTATGGAGAGAAGGAATAAAAGTAAAATAGAAATCTATCCTCTTGTTTCTTCAAGGCAATCAAAACATATTAAGAAGTAGAATTTTCATTGGTGGGGGCCAATTCTACTCCTCTTTGACCTGACTCAAGTGCAAACAAACAGGCCACGCAGTGATGACTTTTCCGTACTCTTGACTCCTTTGATTGTCCTAAGCATGGATAGGAAGTTAACTATTAGATTGAAAGAATGGGTATGTTAGGTTTGAGAGATTCTGACTAAAGTCGATATGTCTTGAAATTTTCATCAGTCTCCACTCTCCATATGTTTTCTTCTTTACTATTCAACTGTAAAAGGATAGGAGAGACACTAATTTGATGGCTATGATCATTTTGAGAATATCCATCTCTACAACAGGAAGATTAACTAACGATCCGGATCACCCGTGCATGCTTCTTGTAAATCATAGCCACTGAACTGACCTAGTTTGGCCTGAAAGCATTAAATAGCTCCTGATGTCTCGGTTCAAGTTAAGGCATGTTTATTTACCAAAAAAAAAGAAGTTAAGGCATGTTTAAGAGAAATGTTTACACAAAAGGATCCAACATTTATACAATCTTAATAGGGTTTCTATAATTGTATTTATAATAAGATTTCCCTTGATTAACAGTTAAATTGAAAAAGTACCTATGCTCTGAGTTAATCTGATCAGACTTGATAATCTGATACACTTGATATTACATGTTTTCCTAATCCACCATTTCCATAAACATGCGTCACATAGTCATCAACTCATCATGCATCAGGTGTGCCCCACCAAGCAAAGGGTATGTTTATCATTTGTCTATATCTATAAAAGCTAATGGATGTTTGTTTCACCGAACTAGAGCGGTTTGACTGTGAAATTTGGGTCATTTTCTATATGGGCCAGGGGTGATATGATTATGTTTGCTCATGTGTGTACGTAGGTTGAGCAGGCACAATGTAGATCTATCAAATAGCCATCATCTACAGTATAGGATCATTTCTCAACACTCATTTAAGAGAAATGGTCTTCCGCGTTCTCTCTGAATTTTTTTTTTTTAATCCAGCTTAAGGGTTCGGGAACCTTGCTCTCTTGTGAGGGAAGTAGACATTGGGTGAGGAGAGGGAGGCCTTGGTGAGGTGAAAACATCTCAGGTGAGGTAGAACAATTCTTGTGTTAGGGAATGCAAGTGTCCAGATTAAAACTCTGGACAGCCAGGACGGAAATAATGGATAAAAGGCCCTTCTTGAAATGGTCTTATAGTAACATCCACATGAGAGTTCTTAGACAAGTGATTCGCCATTTGCTCATATTGGTCTTACTTTTTCTTGGTTTATGCCATTTATATTAGACACCCTAACGAAAGTACCATTCATTGTTAGATGGATCAATTTGTACAAAATTGAGATAAACTACTACTCTTAAGTTCTTTCTTTCCTTTTTCACATATTAATCTTGTTCTTTTTTTCTTTTCTAACCGAGGGAATCCTACTTATGGCATTTGACCAGACAGTACGAATAACTTGGTACAGACATGGCCTCATGTGCACTCAATAAATCTTAGGGTTGTCAACTCACGATGCGGGGAGCAAACGCACCCCTTATTCCTTTGCCGCGTATTGATTATTTTGAAAATATTTATTCCCATAACTGAATTTAACTTTAGATGAGCGCATCCTTTTGAAATTCTTCTCATACAAATGACTTGGCTCAAGTAAAAAGTTGGTTAACCTACTTAATCAACCTAACTTATTGGCTCTCAGTCATATGTTCTCATATCCTCATTCTAAAAGTTATAAAAAAAAAAAAATTTACATATATCTCTTTTCGCATTTGTCATTTTAATCCTCGAGCTAGCTTGAAGATACGAGCAACGTCAGAGTCGCAAACTCGTGCATTGGTGTCCCTTTAGGGGGTTATTTTGGTCAATTTCTTTTGTTTTAAGTTGGGACTTGGAGGTCGGAAGAGGCATTATTGGTATGATATGGAGACTGATTTTTTGGGGGAAGGAAAGGGATATATGATGGGGGTGGGGGGCATGTGAGGTTTCCAACTTTTATCCAACCATACCTTTCTGGTGGCCCCCCGTGCTGGTTCCACCTAAGCACCTTCACGTGTGTCCCACGTGTGCTGTGGTCCACCCTCTCATGGCCTTTCTTCCCGGCAAACATGCATGGTTTTATCTTTTTGGGAAAGTCGCCTCTTCTGACCTTGAGCAGTTGAGTGGATCCAACCCACTTTAGCTTACTAATAGTGGGCTTATCCTTTATCGGACCGACCTGTTTATATCACATGCCCCACAAGTATTACTCTAAGCTAGCTCAAGTCCCATTGATACATATATACTAATTGATATATACTGATTGCTCCACTGATATCACGTAGAAAGCCAATAGTGATATTCAAATTTATCTTATTATTTTATGTGAAGAACTTTCTTCTGGGAGTATACCGCATAAGTAGTCTAGCTCTGTAGGGCTCACTTCGGCACACCTTTAAACATTGCTGTTCCTTTCACGATTTTATCTCCTCATGATCTGGCCTCATGCCCATTTTTATGCCAATTGAATCTTTACTCATTATTGGATGGATTCTTAAAAATAATCTATGGTTGATAGACCATTAAATTGCAAGGCTCTTAAACCAAGGGCTAGAATGATTTGATGGGGATGATTTTTTATATGATTCTTACCTATGAAGAGTTCTTCCCATCCAACCTACTATCAATGATATGAACAAGGGTGGATCCCCAGGAAATTTAACTTGGGGGGGCTTAATGTAAAAGAAATATTGTGGGAAGGGAAATATGTAGGAAAAAACACATTAATTATTCAAATTTATAGGGTTTTTTTTTTCTAAATTCTCAGGTAGGGTGGGGGCTTCAACCCCCCGACCCTTCTACCTGGGTCCACCACTGGATATGAATGCATCCAAGAAATTTCCATGAGTTGGATCCCCCCGACCCTTCTACCTGGGTCCACCACTGGATATGAATGCATCCAAGAAATTTCCATGAGTTGGATCGTATATCCATGATATGCAAAGTATTCATAGGATTATAGGTCAATAAAAAATTACAGGTCCAGTTTACACAGAGAAAATATTTTGATGTGGAAGCATCCTTCCAACGGTGTAACAAAAATTAATGTCGATGGTGCTCTTTTTTTTAATATAAAAAATTCTAGTGTTGGAGCTATCTTATGTGATGAAGTGGGTAAAGTGGTTCTAGCTGTGAGCAAGGGCAGACCCAGGAAATTTAACTTGTAGGGCTTAATGTTAAAGAAATATTGTGGGAAGGGGTAAATATATAAATTTTTTTTATCAAAATCTGCAAGGGGTTCTTTGGAAATTTTTAGGTAGGGTTGGGGCTTCGGCCCCTAGACCCTTGTACTTGGGTCAGCCACTGGCTATGAGTAAGATAGAAAACGAAATGGATAATGCAGAAGACATTGAATCTTTAGCTACATATGTTATATGGGGGTATGAGCTATTATTCTTGAAAGTGACTCATTAAAGGTAGTGGAAGCATTAAACTCCCATACTCCAAACTTATCAAGACATGTGATTGATGAGATCACATAACGCAGTACTATTGAAACATTTTACGAGTTATGAAGTGGCTCATGTAGGCAAGGAGGGTTATGGAGCAGCTCATAAACTTGCTAGACGTGCCAAGTTTGCGGAGGACATGAGGGTTTAGTTGCATTGAGCACCATATTTTATTAGGCAATAAGTTCTTGTTGATTCCTTGATGTAATCGTCATTCAGTAAGTAATGAAGGTTTTCTTCTATAAAATAATGCTCATAGGAGAACGTTTCCCGTTATCGTGTAGATTATATCTTTAAATTCTTGGGCCTGGGCTCACAACCGCCCTCCTCCACCTTAATTGATTCCCTGAGGTTTTCTTGTTGTTTAATCTGATTGTCAAATTTCTTTTCTTTAATTCATCTTTTTTAAATTAATTTATAAATTGATTTGTCTGGGGCTTTAGGACTTCTACATCCAAGATTTGTATCTCTCACTAATGTTGATTTGGTGGTACTAATGTTGATTTCAAATAGAAGTTGAAAAAGGGTAATATGTGCTTATATGCAATATCAGCATACCCATAGAGATTTTTTATGCAGGTCTAGATTTTCCTTTTGAGTTCTATTCATTGCTATTTCTAGGGTCTTTTGCAGTCACAGCTGCCAAGTCTCTCTACAAATGATTTGCTTGCCAATGCTACTTTGGAGTACATGGCCTACTACATATTCAAGACCTATTTTCAATGCACATAGTTGTATCACTCATGATATCGTTGAACACATCTACTTGACGAAGACACAAATGCAAGGAAAGATTTACATCTAATGTTTACTAGACGATCTTGAGGTCTATCTTAAACCTATGTTGGACATGATTTTGCACCAACAAATCAATAGATATGGAAACTTATATAATATATTAATAATTTTGCATGTCATAATCTCAATAGCTATAGGAAACTATCTATCATTTGCAGAATTAGAATTCTGGTTTTTTATTTGCATTCACAATCTAATTCATTCTTTTATTCTTTTTTAATGTGTGAAAACCCTTTGTGCTATTGTTAGATTGTAGCAATCTGTTGACATTCATAACATTGCGCTAAGGTAATGGATCATCTATTTATTTCAAAATAGATTATTGAACGATGAATCGAACTTTTCTTAGATCCATGTATTTGGTTTGAATATTAGAAACACATTATAAGAAAATAATTTACATAATAACATATTCTAAGTTTTAATTTTACTTTTAGTGATAAGTTTTAACTTTTTTATTTTGTAATTGATTTGAAATCTTATTTATTTTCATTTAGAGAAAATTTTCGATTTATGAAGAAATAATATTTTCTCAGCTCAGGTTGGGTATATTCCTCTTTTGCCAGTTGAAGATATGTTAGTTGTAGACTAACAATTTATATTTGTAAATCACGCACATATGTAATGGTTAGGCATCATCACATTTGATGCATAATTAGGTGAGCAAATGTTATGTAAATAAGGTAGTTTTGTGAGAAAATTCTCACACCTAAATAAATGGGAAAGTCACTTTAATGTCTTACACTTGCAAAAGGTGCTAATACAGTTTTCATAAGTACAGTGATTGCATTTTGGTCATGCAATTGGTTTAAGGGATCAAATCCCATCAACTACCATTATTTTTCTGTGGGACCCATATGTTATCCAAACCATTAGATTTATTTATGAACCAATTATAAACCCCAAGATCTTTAAGTTATTATGTGAAATCTCCATAGATTTTAAGAAAATATATGAAAAATGGCTAAAAACCCAGCCTATAGATATGTTTTATGCACTTTTGTGGGTCCTCAGTTCATGATCCAAATTGTTTTATGTTGTCATATGCATGGTAAACTTCAGGATGTAAAGTTTTGTATCATTATATCATGGATCCTCATAAAGTTTGAGAAGTATATGAAAAAAATAAAAACTAAATCCCACTTTTTAATTACCTACATTTTTGAGGCCCTTGAATTCATGGAACCAACCGTTCAATATTCTCTCAGATATACTAAAACCCTCTGCATGAGTTTTCATACTTTAGATCCTCATATGTTTTGAGAAACATGCAAATAACACAAACACAATTTAATCCTAATCTTTAATCCTATGCACATTTGTGGACCCTCAAATCATGATGCGAACCTCTCACTATATTTGAGATGTACTACTTCATATATGGAAAGTTCTCTAGTCACGAGGCCTAAATTGTATAAACACTAATATATGATTGTCATTTACTCCTGTGATGGTGCTATTAAATAGGGGTGTACAAAAAATCTGTCGATCCAATTCGCGGATTTTTAACTGAACCGAAGGTAAACAGATTAGTAATGGATTGAAAATCTTATAATCCGTTAGCAGCGGATTGGTGATGGGTTTCATCTTTAATCCGCGGATTCAATCTGATCCGATTCATTGACATTAAATATAAATAAAAAAAATTTAATGGGTCTAAATATAAATTAAGATGTCTAAATATAAAAGAAGAAAAAACTTCAGGGGGTCAAAATGTGATTTACTTTTATATATAAGTGTAACAAACGAAATCCTAGATCAAATTTTACCCTAACTTTAAGAGCGTGCTGTGCAAATTTTCTTTAACATTAGTTTCAACGGATTTAACTGATCCGATTCGATCTTCACCGATTGGATTAAATAGATTTTTAACAGCCACGGATTTGTGACCAAATCCATCAATCTGTAAGTAATGGATTGGTCCTAATCCATACCATTTTGGTCAGTGTACACCTCTAATAAACATGTACTTTGTTTCTAACACGCAAATGTTGCCCATGTAAAGCCCACTTTTTTGCCCCTTCATGTTAAAAAAAACTTTAATATACCTCGTGTGGTAAAAAAAAAAAAAAAACAAATGATGATGGTGGTGAAAGACAGATGGTCAATGATAAAAGGTGGAGCCTGCTTTTGCAATCACGTTTTGGAATTCCAAGTTTGAGTATGATGGGGACCCTCAGTGGAAATATCCGTACCTAATGGTTCGCGCTCAGTGCACTAGGTCGGCTGGTTTGTTCTGATCTCGCGCATGTGTCACATTGACCAACATGTGTGGATCCATTGACGTGCCTTCCTTTTCACACTAGCAGGCCTTGAAATGTGACCTCACTTTTCTAGCAAGTCAAGAATGCGAAAAGCATTTTTGTTTTCCTGCTTTTGGTTTAGTGGTAGGTGTCAAGGTTTTGGTGCATCTGATCATCTTAATTAGGCTTGCAGTTATGAGAATTTTGTGGGGCTCCTCAAGTTTGATGACTCCCTTTTTTTTATCTTTTTTTTTATGGGGCCTTGGACTCCCATATAAGATAAGTTTACTGGGAGATTGATTACTTTAAACACATGAACATAATATTTTGAAAGATCCAAGTGTTACTGATCAATCTGATGGTGGGTTTGAGTTTATCTTTTATTAGAGTGAAATTTATAAATGACCCAAAAAGAATAAAGGCCTTTGATGGAGCCCATAAGAGAAGAAATCAATGTGTGGAGACTCTACTAGTGTCATTTGCAAGAGACATGTAAATAATTTTAATTACCGACTTTTTGGGTATGTAAATTTGGTGCGTAAATGGCCATATTTTACATACCATTTTTACACCTCATTTAAAGATAAATGAGTGAAGGCAAATGTGATGATGCATATCTACTGTGTATGTGAATCATTAGTGTAAATTATGAAGAGAGAAAATCACAAAAGAATTTTATTCATTTGAATTCTGAAATGTTCATGCAGTAATGTGGTTGAATCTACTGAGTCTTCAAGTTTCTTAGGTCCCCTTTTAGGGAACTTAGTTCTGGATGGATACTTAGGTAAAGCCCTGTGCAATGAAAAATACAAGCACGGCCTTTTGGGGTTCCTAATTTCATTTAGGACTTGAGAAATTCATGACAATCCTCCATCGGCATGAGGGCAAGTCATGCCCTAGTCTGGGCCTCAAGGTGGCAGACTTTTCAAAATCAATCCTTGCCTCGATCTTCTGGGTTTAGGAGAAGAAAAAAAGCCCTCGTTTTTCGGGGCTTTTGTGGGCTAGGTCGGGTTAGGTCCACTTGTCGGAGGGTTGGATTAAGGGGCCTAGTTTTAAGTATATAGAATAAGCACGGGTGCTCATGGGGCAGACCACCCCAGGTTCGATCTGCAACTTGCTTTGGGCCAAGCTTGGATATATAATCTTGGTCCATTTAATATTTGAGTCGGCTTTGGATTTAGGGACAAAAAGCCCAAAGTCTGGACCTCCCTGAATAAGGAGTGCTTTTGTTTTTGTGATAAATTTGCCCAAACATTATTAGTAAGCCCAAACACGTGATAAAAAGTCTGACTATGTGCAAAACTCAATTTACTAAAGGGACAGGTTCGGGCCTAACAATTATGGCCATGTTGGACTTGAGCCGGATACAGGACTGGGTTTCTAAGGTCAGGATGGGCCTGGATATGCTTCATCCCGGCCCAACCCATCCTATTAACACCCCTAAGAACACCATCAGTGTATCAGGGTAGGGAAGGCAATGTAGGTTTGGTAGCAACAGTTTACCCTTCTCCATAGGGATGAAGAATGGTATCCGATTCTTTGATTATTCAGAGGTTCAGATGCATAAAAAAAATCGAGTTTGAAACTTATTTTAGATTCCGATTCATACACAGCTCCGGATCTAGAACCCAATTTAGATCTCGATTGATAAATGGATCTTGATTTGGACCTATACAATTCCTGATCCGTAAACCAAGGACTTGGCATATGAGTCTTTAATGTTGCAAACTATAGGTCAAAACCAACTTTTGTTGGGCATTTTTATGTTTAACGTAGAAGACTTGGAGCATGTTATAAGTTGAATGATATCCTCATTCTAAGAAAAAATAAAATAAAAAAAATGAAAAGAAGTTAGAATTGGTTTTGAATTAGATTCCGATCATTTAATTGGTCTCAGTTCCGGAACCAAATCCGGGTCCTCCGATTAGAACTGGGTATGGAACCAACAAAACAGGTTCTGATCCAGAGCCGAAACAAGAGCTAGAAGCGGAACTGTTATTTAGAAACGGATCTGGATGCACGTTGCCCTAGTTATATATTTTAAATATCAGTTTATAAGACTTTTATGCAATGTTGTTAAACAAAACTGGTAACAAGAACTCTCATAAATATTAGGTTGCAGTTTCAAGTCCCGCCCATAAGATGACGGAGGAAATGCCTTTTTATTTTTAAAATAAGAATTTGATAGTTTGAAACCCGACCTGACCATCAAGATTCAAGAGTTATGTCTGATATTATAGAAAGAAACCGACCATGAGTCGGATCGGGGCAAGGTATGTGGTTTCTGACATGGCCCATCCACCATCAATTTCATAGATCTAGATTAGATCGGCTATTAACAAGTTGGCTAGATCTCAAATCCCTCAGGTATTTTATATAGGTTAATTAGAGAATCTGAGAAACATTCGCATGGTCATATCGGGGCAGGGTATATGCCAGTAAGAGGGAGGGAGGGAGAGGGAGAGAGAGTCCCTCGAGGGGAGTTAAAAACGGGTTAGGTTCAGGTCTGACTCCATTGTGTGCCTGAGCCCACACCTGTGTTGAAAACACCTTAATTACTGTTGCTAGATACCTTGTCATGAAAGGAGATTTATCATGATTTATCATAATTAAGAGTTATGATAACCCCACCTCATTAAAGGGTCTGGCTCATGCACAAATTTAACCAAAGTTGAATCAATTTCGAGATCAAAACCATCAGATCAAACATTCTGAATGTAGACAACTCAACTCTCCTTATTCTCACACAATAACATCCTCTTACATAGAATTTGCATGAAAAGAAACCTTAATAGGAACTGGTTTGACCCTTTATCCAATCAATATTAAAAAGCAAAACTTAATTCTTGCCACACATCTAATGGATTTTAAAATAAAATGATGTTTTAAAAAATAATAAAACCATGTTAAGGCATTGATGAATGTTTTAAAGGGGAAAATCACCCAATCCTATGTGGGCCCAGGTTGAGTTTAGTACTTGGGATTCTAAGCCAGCTGCAAATGGATGTATAAAGGCCCATGAATGTTGGCCCACTCAATACAGCTCACGGACTGTATATGCTATGCACGAACAATATAAACACATTATGCTCCAAGGGATCCGAATTTCTACCACTTCTTGTAGTATCTCACTATCTTGGGCCTTGTTTTACTTCTGTTTTGCTAATGAATATTATCTTTTAGCCAAAAAAAAAACCCACATTATGTTGATAGGCAGGTCAGGTAGTTTGGTCAAAATCTGAGTATCCAAAGCCCAAATCCAAACTTAACCTCCATTCCATGAGGGTGGGTTCCAAAGTCCATGCCCTAGCCCAAATCAAACTAAAAAAAGGTCAACCCAAATATAATTTTTGATCAGGTTGCGGGTTATTAGTGGCAGCTCGCTGGTTACCAAATACTGCTCACACTAGAATCTGCGTTGTCAAACATGGCACCCAAGACTTTTACCAGTGCACCAAAGCAATTAGACTTTTACCATTGCACCAAAGCAATGACTCCTGGCTCCCAAATACCAATATTGCAATTAAAGGTGCTACTCAGATGGATTAAGTCAATTAGTGGCATAACCTAAGCCTGATACCAATTGTACAGTAGGAAAATCTAATCTGAACTTGACCATTTGGAACTAGACCCAAATTGTATATTCTCGATACCAGTGAATTATTCAAATTGACTCGGGTTTACTTTCTTCTCAAAGGGTATAAGTTTAGGAAACGTATATATATTCTACATATGTTATCAAGCGGCGTGCAATGTGCATGTGAGCTTTCATTCAAACCTTGCTGTGGTGGGCCACTTGGGGCCCCACTTTCGGATGGGAAGGGGTTATCTCTTTATCTGATTGGTGCTTACTTGTGTACAAAATATGAGCCCCACCTTATCATCCTAAACCCTTCATCAAAGGCTAATTATCATGGCTTAAAAAATTAACCCATCGATCGAACTGTGCAATCCATTTGGATGAGTCATCAGGTAGACCACACCATGAGGTGTGCATCGAAACACCATGCACACCATGTGCACCGGATAATTTATATATAGCCGACCCTATCTCGGGCCCATGTGTAGAATCCAACAACAATTTGGGTTAGGCCAGGTTGACTCGGGAGTACCCAAAAAGTTTGGTTCTCTTTGTTTTCAGAGGGGATCTGGGTAGGGTCGGTCGGGTTTTGTTTTGGGCCAGCTGGGTTACACCGTTACAGTTACACCGAGGCACGTCAGTATAAAGATGGATGGTTTAAATCGGTACGTGATAATTTACGAGGGAGCTGCTTTTAGCTTAAATGACACTAGCAGGCCACCTGCTCGACGAATTGCCTCAGAGAAATCCCTTGAATAGGCATTTGTTTATTTTCGTGACGAGGGTGTCCGGCCTCTTTGAGAACAGATGATTCCCCGGGCACATGAATTCCCTGCATCCCCCACCCCAAGATAAGTCAGACTTTTGCTTGGACAAGTGATCCCGGGGAGAGAGCACGAGTTCAAAACCACAACCTCCGGTTCATGTGCCCTGGTCCTAGCCAACTACACTACCCCTGGGGCTAGTAAGTAGTATTTATTTATTTTATTTTCTGAAATTAATGTTATCCCTGGGGTCCTTTTTTGAATTTGTTGATGCTAATATTGTTTTTTTTTTTTTGGATTTTCACCAAAAAATTTAGACTTAAACTCTAATTAAATGATTAAGTAGATGAAAACATAAAAACAACAGCAGCGAGTGCAGTTCATTTTCTGTTGATGAAAATGCCCTAAGGCAATGTCGCTACTACCTCTTTGATCCTCTAGCACTCTTCAAAGAAGCTGCAAAATGGAGAGAAAAAAAAAGCTTATATTCAATATCCTGTGAACCAAGTAGTTTGCAATAGAATTTTTCTTTCTTTCTCTGTTTTGGAGCGTGGGATGAAAGAAAGTGATGGGCTGCATCTGTGCGCATTTTCATAGAAAAAATGTACGACACCCTCTGCTGTTGTTTTTATGTTTTTGTTTACTTATTCGTCTAATCACAGTTTAAGTCTAATTTTTTCGTAAAAGTCGCACCCAGATATGGTGGTATATATAATGCATTGGCTTCTTGGGTTGATTTTTGAACTGCTTTTCAGATATGGTTTTGGATATTGTCCAACAGTAATCAAATTTGAGGTTTGAATTCAATAAGGTGATGTGCAAGTGAAATTTATTTTTGCACAAGTCAAGTCTTTTTTTTTTTTTTTTGCTGATATTTGAGGTTTGTGCTGTCCATGCTAGTGAGATGAGGGACAGAACTGCTTCTTTCAATGAGTGAGGAGCTATCTGAATCTGGTTTTAGAGCATTGCAGCAGTTCTGTTGAGACCCTCAGCATATGTGATCTAATTATCTCCAGATATATTGATAGTAATAATGAATTGGATAAAATAAAAATAAAAAACCGTGGAGACTCCACAGTGCCAAAACATCTATGACATACATGGATATGAGTAGTCTTCCGTGTACTTACGCTGCTATCAGTATTCTGATCCTACAAGTAACAAGGAACCGAAGATGGCCTTAATACCATGAGAAAAATGCTCAAAAGTCTGAAAACTAGGAGTCTTTTATAGTAGGAAACTATTAAACAAAAATTTGTATTAATCCTTGTAGATGTTGGTACCATAGAATAGTAGTAGCAGCAATATTTAAGCACTGGGATGGTAGTATATTGGGCATCTATGATGCACATATACGGCATGGATACGGCGAGGACACGCCATAGGCACGGCTAGGACATGGATTTTACACATAAAAAGTGAAGTATCGGATACGATACGACACAATACGTTGCCCATTTTAAAGTATCCGTGCATCATAGTTGGGCATGCTGCGCTAGGCCATGTTTCCATGAGTGGATTCAGATATTAGGTGACGGTCAATCATCTCATTTGGAAATGGGGCAGGCCGGCGGATTGACCAACCATGGAATCATCAGCCCAAGCTGTCACTTTAGTTTGGATTCCTGCTTCAATTTATGGACAATAGGATTCTATGTCCAGGCCTTTTTTTTAGCCCCAGTCATTAATATGCCACCCACGAATTAAATGAAGTGTGACGATAGTTTAAGAAGAAGTATGCAAAGGTGAGTGACTCTTCTTCTTGATTTTTCCACCATTCTTCCTTTGTCATAAAAATCAAGATTGGACTGAATTTACAGGAACAAAGGATATTACAGAGAGCCCAAAACTTAGAAACTGATAAATTACATTCAATTCAGTGAAAGAGGTAATAGCTACTTCTTTTTGAACTCATTGTTACAAATGACCTACACTCACAACCAATCTTTCTGTTGAAACAAACCTATCTAATCTCAAATGAAGCTATTTGACTGGTCAAGCTACTGATCCTCCTCCGAACTATAGCTACTTAGGAAATGGAAATCGATATCTGTGGTATAATCATCCACTTCATCAGCTTTGCACTCCGACATCCTCCGGCTTTTCGTTAGCTCCAAGTCGTGCCCTTCAGTAATAAGCTGCAATACCTGTAACCCCATGTCCAGGTCCAAATGTTATTCAATGACATTGTTACATGATTATGATGGATTAACGCATAGTATCATGAATTTTCTCTTTTACCTCGCTCATAGAGGGGCGCCATATTGATGATTGTCTTATGCAGTATGAAGCGATGAGAACTAATCTTTGCATCTGATCCATGTCATATTTACCTTCGAGTTTTGGATCTGCTAGCTCGTTGATGTTTCCGGACTCGATGAGAGGTTTTGCCTGCACAATGCTTGTTTATGTAACCCATGAACTAGAATAGGGACTAGGTGTCAACTTTTCTCTCCACTCCCCCACTCCCCACACCCCCCCAAACCCCCCCCCCCCAAAAAAAAAAAAAGAAAAACTGAGGTGCTTCTTGTTTGGTTTCAATTTAAGGTGTTTTAAATGTGCTGAAATCTCTGCTCTTTGAATATTGTGGCAAAACGATGGTTATATGTCTCTTACTTGGATATTGGTACAGGTCTGGCAATTGGAATTGCTTTACTGTCAAATTTTATGGTACATGGGTATGGTATGATACTCTGACCAATTAAACCATCAACTCCTGGAACCATATTCCATTTAACTACAGATGGTCGATTGATGCATCTCTACAAGCAGACACAAGATTTTGTACTAATCACATATTAGCTATATATATATATTATATACTTTCAAAGTGATACAATACAGAAACTCTGATACAGTTGAGCCCTACCCATTCAAGACCTCGTGTCCATACTTATGTCAACTGGGTTCAAGAAATCATGTCTGACCAACTGTAATTAGACAAATATTTCTTGCTGCCAAATGTGTGCACAGTTATCGTTATCTTTTGCTGACAATATCTTTACCAGCACCCATCACTGATATTTTGACTGGAGGTGGAAAAGTTTGAATATAACATTCTATTAAATACTAATTATGACTTCCGACATCTAGTGTGCAAAAAATTTATAATGATTGTGGTTTTGTATACATTGAACTGCAAGCTTAAGGTATGATTCTGTTACTAACCCACAAGAGAAGGTTCTCCTTCGAGGTGTCCACGGGTCTCCTACCAGTAATGATCTCCAACAGAAGAACCCCAAAGGAGTAGACATCTGTTTTCTCATCAACAATTCCATGCATGAAGTACTCTGGTGCCAAATACCTGTAACAAACAATCACTTTATTCTAATTCTATTTCTGTTTGAAACTTTGCAATGTGGATACCTATTATATGAAAAATCAAGAGCATGCCCAAGGTCAAGGTCATTGGATTTTCTTTACTAAAATCTACTCATGCAAGTGCTAAAAGACAGATAAACATGTCAGGTTAGATCATTCCTGACAGATTATCTAGATCTTCAAGACATCACCTTGAACAGATCCCCAGAATATTGAAGTTGATATTTTAGGCAGGCAAGGGCACCCTAACAGTTGAGCCAAGATTGTGGGAAACATAATTCATTCACTACTTGCACTGCTTTCTTTGATACTCTGAATTTCTGGTGGTTCTAGAACCTCATTAAATAGGTATCACAGGATCAAAGGGATAGGATTTCAAGGTTATAATGAGGATCAAGGGGATAGGATTTCAAGGATATAATGGTGGGATATCTCCATATTAAGGGATCATGCTTGGCTTTTTTCACTCTATCCCAGTAGCACATGTGAATACATCCATAAATATCATACTTATCTCAATCATTGGTTCTTGCCAGGGTGACCACTAATGCCTACCACGTGGTGTAAATCATAATCTTGCCCATTATAAATTAGATTTTTAAGGCCTTGTGCACCATCTTTCACTCCTCACAATACAATCTGGTATTGTTCACACTTCACAATAAGATCAAATTATGAGAACTATCATTTGTGCATGGCCACTTCTGATATCTATGATGCCCAGGTATGAAACAAGCACAAACATGAATATGTGGAGTCCAAAATCTTGACACAGAATGTGTCTTATTTATACTTTAATACCATGATGCTAGGAGTTCCAAGTATATTAAGTTTTGCATGGAATAATTTTAAATTGCAGTATGCAATGCTCAATGCTGAATCATGCCATATTTTTGCCTTTGCAACTGCTCTACTTAGTGACTTTCACAACAAGGATGGAAGAGGTTACCCAAATGTGCCCTCTATTGGGATAACAGAGTGATGGGTCCACTGTGTCGGAAGCCATTTTGCAAGTCCAAAGTCTGAAATCTATGAAAAGAGAACTCGACTGAGTTTAGTATTGTCGGAAGAAATACTTCAAATACCAGTTTAAGAAAGTGAAATCATCTGCCTTACCTGTGGCTCAAAGTTTGGTCCGAGAAGAACATTAGAAGCTTTGATGTCACGATGGATTATACGCCGCTTGCAGCATTTATGAAGATAGTGAAGACCTCTCACAACCCCAATGACAATCTTGTATCTGACCGGCCACTCAAGTGTCATGCAGTTCTTACCTGATGTACATTGTTATTTCAGTTTAGAAATTCCATGTGATAATTAGGGCCAGAATTACAGATATTGGTGGGCATGTCCAGATTGAGATAGGTTCAACAGGAGCTGGAGCTGATCATGCACGGGAAAGCCCGAGCTTGTCTTGGGCCAAAGTTTTCTAGGGCCGAGCCTGTGTTGGCCCAAAATTCTCTAGGCCTAAGTCGGATGAAAGAGTAATCAGGTATGAAGTCTGAACTATGAATTAAACTGGAGACTGGCCTGTTAAGTAACTGGCCTTTAACTTCTAGGCCC
The DNA here is from genome assembly GCA_029852735.1 of Persea americana. Taxonomy (NCBI): domain Eukaryota; kingdom Viridiplantae; phylum Streptophyta; class Magnoliopsida; order Laurales; family Lauraceae; genus Persea; species Persea americana. The sequence goes on from CM056812.1 coordinate 6,557,263, forward strand.
TACTCAGTCCATACTCTAAATAGGCTGAATAAGGTAAGGGAAGGGATAAGCCTCACCATGCAATGCTGATGCCAAGCTCCCATTTGGTGCCAAATTGAAGATCAGATGGAATCCATTTTCAAAGCAGCAGCCAATCAAGTATGATGTGTTTGGGTGGCAAACATGCCCTATAATGCCCAATTCAGTAAGAAATTCTTTTTCCTTGTGTTCATCTGTGTTGTTGTTGGATAATCTCTTTACCGCTATCTTTCGTCCATCTTTGAGATCTCCCCTATATACTTCTGAATATCCTCCTCTACCGACCATATTATCTGCCATGGAAAGCAGTCATGGGTTTTATTAGGAAATGACGATCAGTATATTCGTTGTCATAATTAAATTGCTTATATGATACTCGACAGAGAAAAATGATGGACCTGGGTGGAAGTTATTTGTGGCTTGAGAAATCTCAACATAGCTGTAGCACCTCCATGAAGGATGTAAGTGCTCTTCGCCGGATAAGCCTTCGTCATTCTTCTTTCTGGTTCCGGCAGGTGGAGAGCGAAAGAAAAGAAAGAAGAGTTTGATCACAGATATGTTCTTCCATGTGTTGTTGCGGTGGTGTCCCTTGACTCCACGGTCGGATTCCCTTAGCTTTGATGCTGGTGTTGTGCACTCAGTGTTTCTGAAATCACCAAGGCCAAAGCAGTCATCGGCATTGTGGGTTCCTCCTTCAGGTCCATCAAAAACAGTTATAGGCGATGCTTTCTGATTGATGCTTTGGGTTGGGGAAAGCTGGTTTCCACTGCTCACATTCTTTATGTAAGAATTGTCCTTTGTCTCTGATATGGAATGCTTTGGCAGAGGGGATATTGTGTTTCCAACATGATTCTCTTTGTTAGGTCCTTTGAAGGTCACTTTATAGAATCCTGCCATTGAGTGTAACATGCTTCATGAAGCTAAAAATTTGGCTGATGCATCTAAACATGTTAAGAGACACGTTCATACCCAAGTTACAATTGTTTTGATTATTTTGGCACCACAGTTTGATGTGGTTCAGAAATTGGAAACTATGCATGGAAGCTTTTTTTTCCCCCTCTACTTTATCCTCTTTAGCCACTGGTCAGTATAGGCAGAATAATTGGAAAACCAAAGTGCTGACCTTCAGTTCTGCCAAAATATTTAATCTTATTTTATTTGGGACACACACCTAAATGCACAGTAAATTCAAACTGGAGGGAAGTGATGATGCCAACCTTCATTAGGCATATACTCCGAACCTCTTTCTTGGTAAAGCTGGGTCTTATTCCTGATTGCAATTACTGAACACTCTTCTGGTGCATGCTTGAAGCAGTACTTCGTAATATCGAGCAATGTTCTGTTTACAGAAGACATAACTATAAAAAACTACAATCTAGGCAGCCTTTATTTTCCAATCAATGCACTCTCTTAAAGCAAGTGCCTCACCTCTCTGATCTGTTTCTTGGGCCACCAACTACAAGAATGCTTGCTTTAAGGAATGCTGCTTCCTCAATGAGACCCTTTCCGATACTGGAACTTTGCCCGACTTTTGCTTCTAAGTTCACCTGAGAATGGAAAATCGATGAACAGTCAATTTCTAATATTTCAGAGGTTAGTCAATTGTGAGTTGTGACATGCATTTAACATCTACCTGCTTAGATTGGCAGAGTGAAGCAAATTCTCCGAGCATGGATATGACAAATGCTTTTGCTCGGCGCATCTTCGTCTTGTCAACGGTATCATTCTTCTTCTCGTTTTTGCGAACTGTTCATTTGTCAAAGGTAAAATTGCACTTGTCCCAAATCCAGGCAATATCAAGTTGAAAGATGAAAGGTTAGTTTAAGCATGCACCCCAAAAACAAGGGTTTTGAATACTGGGCACAACAGATATCAGTGCAATTAAAGTAGCACAGAACTTTATAAGAGAGCTATGTGAGATGCTTTTATGCCACCTTATCTACCCCAGAAGGTGACCATGAGTAGAGTTGGAGAAGGCAGTAAAACAGCATTCGACCCAGGGATTCCCAGTTTCAATAACAACCCATATAGCTGCAGAAACAACTATTGTTTCCTTGTACTATATTCAAACCAATTTTCATCAGGGGTACATCCAAACACACCATAAACTAAGAAAGTTGATTGTACTATGTAAATTTACCAAGGACATGCAAAGCAACAACACTGTCGTTCGGATGAGCTACTCTTACAGCCCATGATAGAAGCTCAATTCCAGCTCCAACATCGAGTGGCAGGCCAACGAGAATATTAGCTGAAGTAGGAACCATGGTCTCTAGACTAACAGGAAAGCAACTGTCTATGCTTCAACTGTACAGGACGTTTTTTTGTTTCTTCTTGTTAAGAGGAAGTTGAAGCCAAACCAATTTGATGGTCAAATTTGTAAAGCATGAAGAGCATGATTGAGATCCAAAGAGTGGCCACCATTGCTTTCAATTCAAAACTCCCTTGATTAAGAGGCATAAGAAAGGCTTCTAATGTGGAGAGAGGAGAAGTGAGATTAGTGGATTTGTCTGTTGTTATCTTATTACCCTTTTATGGATTACAAATGATTGTGGGTTTGGGTGCTTTGGAATGGAAGCAAAGGTGGGAATAATTTTAGTCTTGCCATTCAAGCGAAAGCAGCTTCTAACAAGTGAAAAGTAAGCTTTGTTTCTTTTATCATTGGGAGGACAGATATGCCATGTTTGGATCTCTGATAGAACATAGAAATCAATCCCAGATCCTCTCAAATCAGTTTCCAAGATAGTACACCAAGCTTTTGCATGGAATTTAGCCAGCGAGTGATCATGAAAATGACTTGGCTATAGTTTGTGTGACATTTGAACCATCCATTCATAGATCATATAGATCATAGATGGAGGACCCCTCAAAAGACAAACCATAATCCTAACCATTCAAATTATAGTTCCAAGTAAAAATGACCTAATATTTTACTCATACTGAAGAAATTAATATATCCAAACTGTCCAAACCATGTTTGACAGGTGTGGGGCCCATCTTGGATTGATCTAACCATTATAAGAGTGGCCCAAACTTCACTCCAACAAGATTGATGCACACTATTTGATTGATTATGTTTTGAAAACATAACTATACATTTCAATCAGAATCAATCCTATAGTGTAAACAAAATCTATAAACATCAAATTGGGAATCCTAATTTCAGAGAGGCTCCTGCTAAGGGAGACAAATAAGCCACATTATGTATCATAGTGGCATCAGGGCACACAACTAGATAGAGAGGGTTTATGGATTAGTCATGTAATTAGTCACTACTATTGATCAGATCGCTTTGCTAATGTTGTCATTATTTTCAATAGGGATATAGAGATGATATCAATAATTAATCATCATCTTCATCTTAGCCTTGTCCCATCTAATTGGGTTTGGTTTGAACAGAACTTCGGCGAGGAACATAAATATTCAATGCCCATAAGATGATAAAATGGACGGCTGAAATAAGATTTTTGTGAAATGTTCAGAATCATTGCTATTGATCTGATGGCTAGCAATGTCCAATAATTTCAGTTTTTAAATCATTTTGCCTCACGACACGTGGATATTTGGATTATGACATAAACAATTTGAGAATCTTTATAACCTTTTATGTCATAAGACAAGTGGATATTTGGATTTTGAACTTGAATGATGCCAACAACCGCATATGAGGGGCATGATGAGATCCACTGCCGCAGTAGGCACAATTATTTTGCAAAGCTGCATTGTACAGATGTTGTGATGGATTCTAACCACCGGGCACAGCCAGAACATCTCAGCCATCCAATAAATGGACCTTTACTCATTTATACTCACTTCTTTGTTAAATGGAATTTCACCATATAGCCCTGTAATGATAGAACACTGAGTGAATTTCTGGGGGGTTGTTGATGGGCAGGTAAAGCCTAGCCAAATCTTGTACAGGTTTTTGGGGTGGTAGGCTTTAAGGGATTTCTATTAGAAAGCCCATTTGCGTGATACATATACGGAAAATCTTTTCATTTGCTCTACGCACATGCACACTGCACATCTAGAGACTGATTGCTAATGCGCGTGAGCAGTTGCACATGTGAATATTTTGTATGCATATACAACTGCCAAATATGTTGAACAAAGGCCTACCCCATCTAAAACCTGAGCTCAAATCTAGACCAATGAGGGCCACTGGCCCGATCCGTTGAGTTTCCTTAGAAGCAGAGCTCCATTTGCATTCTCTAAGATGGTACTCTGTTCGGTGCCGCACAAGCCCAGAAAATGGGGGATTTTGAATGTTTGTTTTTTCTTACAAGAGTGGAAAGCGGTGTTGGACCCCACCTTTGGAAATCTATTTGATGATAAATAAAAAAATACCAAAAAATCAGTTAAAACTGGTCAGATTCCCCATTTCATTGCCACTCTTAACTGTAATTTTCTGGCAGTGTACCACTTCTAGACCATTAAAGGTTTTGGATTCAGTTTCCAAGGAACAAGATTAGGTCCAATGGGCCCAACTGGGAGGTCTAGTGTAGTTTTTATAGCACATTTAATTATGGGTTAAAATATTTTTTCGGGGTACCCAAGTAAAGGGGATGGGACTTGTCACCTATCGAGCTCTCAGGTGAGGAAAGTAGACCTTGGATGAGATAAGGAAGCCCACGGGTGACGGAAGGAGACCTCAGGTGGGGTGAAGAGCACTTGGGTGAAGGAAGGCGGCATGCCCAGGCGCCGATCTTTGGGCAGCCAAGTGAAAACCAATGCGTCTTACCACTAGGGGAAGATGATGTTCTCAATTATGAATTAAAGTTGGTTGTATAAGCAATCCAACATAATTGAGACATGGCTTTGATAACGAAGATAACGAGGGGAAAGTGGTAAGGATGAGCTTTTTAAAAACTAGCCAGATACTAAGCCAATTCAACCATTAGTTCGATTACATAGGGACCTAATATTACCAGCCAAGCCATATGATTCATAATCAACAGCCAGTTTGTATTCATTTAATAAACAAATCAAAGCTCACTTGACTGGGCATTTTTTACAGTTCATAAGTAACTCCGAAGTCCAAATTGTCAAGACTAAAACACAGTTGATTCAAACTCAGTCAGAGCTCACCAGACTCGTCAGACTAACACTCGCTCTTCTCACGTTCTGGCTTGGAGGAGCATGTGTGAGACAACATTTTCCACTTCCAAATGCATGGTATCAGTACTAACAAAAGGCTTGCATGCCAATCCGATACAAGCATGGCACCATGGCCAGGTGAGGTGAGGTGAGGTAGTATAAGAAGAACCATTGAGGTCTGTGCTCTGTAATTATTGGGTTGAGTTTAGCAAGACCACAATAATACGACGCCACCTTAACTGTGATTCAGCAACTGCCTGCCAACTACTCTGAATCATCAGAATCACTTCGATCAGGCTCCCTCCCGTTCACTATTGCTTCTGGCTTCTGTGGTGGTAAAGCTGCAGTTTTCCTTCGTGCATTCGGTCCATTATCATCACCATCTTCCTCATGTTCAACCAACTCCACATTTGCGCTACATTAACTAGTTAAGGAAAGAAAACTTTTGGTGCATGAAAGAATAAAGACACTACAGAAGAGGAATGATTTTGGAGGCCCTCAAAAATATAATCAGACAAGATAAACAGGATAAGAAAAAATATATGCTCAATGAACTTCATTTTATGATAAAGAAACCCTACACCCGCCGTGAGTATGTGTTACACCCCGACCCAAATTAAGCCTGATTAGTACTAATTATTTGAGTTTTAGTTAACCTAATTATACTTAGTTACTATTTAGGGTAATTAATGATCATTAGTCCCTTATAAGCGAGTTAGATGTATTTGGAGTCTTGATTTGGTGAGTTGAAACCGATTTGACTCGGTTGGGTAGAGTCAAGGGCTTTTTCGTAATTATCGATCTTCAAATTTTACATCATTTTCACGTCATATTGGCATCATCGAGTGTATTTCATCGAGCACGTCGATTTCCGTGTCTAAATCTACCTCATTTGACAAAGGGATAATGAAGTGGACCTTCATTTGACTCAAGTTGGAAATACCAAATCTTAGTGGACTTTTATGCGAAAAGGGCATTCTTATCCCTTAAAACACCATCCATTGCAATCAATCATTTCACTTTTTCTCCTTCCATTTCCTTGCTCTTTCTCTCCATCCTTCTTCTTTCTCTACTTCATCATCTATCAAGAGAGTGTTTGTGGTGCATTGAGGACAAGGATTAGGACCTTTGCATCTGCTTCATCATCTTCATCTCTTGTGACAAGAACCCATTCTTCTCCAAAACCTCATTTTTGGAATTCTTTATTGAGGTAAGAATCAAACCCACCTTTTCTTGTGTTTTTGAGTTGAAAAGGAGTCAAAGAGACCCTATTGTAGTTATACATGCATATTCATTGCCATTTTCTTTGATTTTGTGATTATGGTTTAATTATTTGGGGGTTTTTGGGTTCTTGGAAGCTAAGTGTGTAAAGAGGCTTGAGAAAGCTAATTAGAGGCAAGTATAAGCTTAAATTTGGATTTATGTATTGTTATGCATTGATTGTTCACAAATCCATTCAATGATTTAGTATCTTAATGTAACAGAGATGGGTTTTTATTTGATTTGATTAGTCCTTTAATGGAGAAATGTATGTGTTGTTATGTGTGGAAATGGAGGGAGCAAAGAGGCTCATTGTTGCAGGTGTTACATTAGAAGAAGTTGGGAAAATGGATGGAAGAAGGAAGGGAACGAAGAACCATGGAAAATCCCGGACCTGCAGTTCTAGAGCTTTCGCTCGAGCGGACTTGATCTCCGCTCGAGTGCACAACTCTCTGGAAGGGTCCGCTCGAGCGGACATGACCCCGCTCGATCGCACCCCCTCTCTGGAACGTTTGCTCGAGTGGACTTGAAACTGAAACTAGGGGTCTCTTTTGATCCCTCAAAGGAGTGAAGCATCACTCCTAACCTTATATAACCCTCCATGATCCTCTCTAATGGAAATTCATGAGGTTCACACTAAATCTTATGAACTTAAGACACCGAAGACCCTTATGTCTATAGGAATGAGATCCTAAAACCTTACTCTTTGGTCTAATGAGAAATTATTAGTTTAATAACGTGCCATGAAGGTTAGTTGAGGAATTCAACGTGTTTCTCATAATAAGTGACACTCTAAAAGAAAGTAGTACATTGGCCTTCTCAACCTACCTTGTATTGGACGAAAAAGGACTATGGATGATAGATACGGATTGGTAAGGAATAAATTTTTGATTCTTTAATTATATTGCATTTCATATTGAGATTAGATTTCCCCATTAGCTATCAATTGTGGTTAAACATCTTTTGCATTATGATTCGATTATCCTTTTTCCTAGTTCAACACTCCGTTGTTATATGTATAACTATTCGGTATTCGATGGGATTTGGAATTGAGTAAGCATTCGTATATATAACATTACTATTCGATTTGATTATGGAAATATGTGTAAACTTACTCAATTCGATTATTATTCGATTCAATCGAGTCGGCACTACTTAGCTTCGACCTTGTGATGCCCGACGGGGATAAACACGGTTTAGTATTTGAGACTACTGTAGTAAGTCATCTGGAGCACCGGAACTCCAAACCCGGGTAGTCAGCTAGCCTTTGGCCAAGTCATTGGTGACATCCCAACTAGATTTGTTCTCTTTTGAAAGGATGAGCTAAATGTAGTAGCCACATTTGTGTGTTTTATTATTCATTTGATTCGTAAAGTATGAATTCATTCGATATTGTACAATTGCCTAGTATTACTTGAATTGACATCTTATAATCACTTGTCATTTAAATTCAAATTTATACATTATGTAATTCCTTATTAATGCCTATACTTGCCAATTCGTCGTATTTGAGGTACTATTCTTATGTCACAAACGTAGGTGCAGCTCCCGTTCTTGAGGAGGCCCAGGAGGGAGAGGAAGAGGCCCAAGAGGTTCCTCCAGGACTAGAGGAGTGGGCCGGCAATGGGCCTATGTAGTCCTGATCTATGGAGAGCGCTGAGATTATTCTTTTGGAAACCAATTGTAGGGTGTGACTAGCCCCTTTTTATGTGGGTCACACTATATGGATAGTTGGGAGTTCTTTTGTAATAGATTGTATGGTGATTTTTTGTAATCCCTACTTTGGGTTAAATGTGTAATAATGTTTTATATAAACTTAATATTCAACGTTTAATTAGGACCTTGCAATGGTTCAAATTACTATTGTTGATATGCTTCCGCTATTTGATTATTGTGGGCATGTGAATAGTGAAATTTTATCCTTCGTATTGCTGCATTTGACTTGAGACAAGTACAGTAACACAGGATTACGCATGTCTCACCTCGGGGATTACCCTAGGCCAGGGTGATTCGGGACCGAGATGTGATAGTATGCTTGATAATTTTACCTAAATTTGATCTCATGTTCATATAGAAAGCAGTGCAATCAACCATGAACAAATACATGCATTTCATGATTTTTTTCATGCATGGAAGCATATGTGTTCAAGCTGCAATGAAACTGACTCAAAGGATATCGACATTCTCCTGCTGTTCCACCTGCCATAATGGTCAATAGATCTTTCTCAGCTTGCTGGACAAGCTCTGGTTAGGGATGAAGTATCATACTTAAAAAAACAAGAGGGCAATTAAGAAGATAAATTAAGTGAATATAGATGCATGCCACTCATGAATACATTCAAATCAGGTTCTCTACGGAACCGCCACTTGCGAGCATCCCTCAATGGAGGGGTAAAGCCATGCTTGTACTTTTAACTCCATGTGAAGCTGGACCACCCTCTTCTTTAACCATAATTTTCTGTAAAAACCCATGATATCAAATTTATTAGTGAAGACCCACAAAATGATTAAGTGGAAAGATGTAAGGGTTTGAGTGTTGGCTAATTCATGTGGATGGACAAAACTCGGGGTTATTGTAATCTTCTATTTTTAGATGGACCGTTTCAACATGCAAGAGATTTGAAGATCGTCCGAAGAATCGTCAAACTCATCATCGCAAATCGGATCACCTCCGTTTGTCCGATCGATCGGCCCTGGAGCACTCCCAGTTAAATAGTCTGTCCGATCAATTGGCCCTAAAGAGCTCTCAGGTAAGAGACTGTTAGATCAATTGGACAGCGGTGGGTCTAGCAATTTTTTAGGGATCTTTCTCCTTTAAACTCCCATTCCTATCCCATTCAAACCTAATATCTTCTACACATTTCAAAAGCCTTATTTAAACCATTAGCCTCATCACATAATGTATCTCTTACAGTTCTAAACCCTAGATCTTTATTAGAGATTTCTTCCCTCCAGAGAGCCTTTGTGAGATTGATGTGCTGAAGCTTTCTTTGTTTGGAGACTCATCCTCTACGTTCTCAATTGATTCGCCTTATTCAAGGCATGGAGATTGAAGTGCTTGAGAAGATGAACGGCGTGCTCGTCGGCAATATCCACTACGGTCCTTAGGTTGAGTTCAACTGTAAAGGGTAGTGAGTTTCTCTTGTAACCTTCGTTTGATTAGTGCTTGATCTTTTTGGACCGGGGGAGGTCCCGTGGTTTTTTGCCTATTTAGGGTTTTCCACGTAAAATATCGTGTGTCCATCTTTGTGGTTGATTGATTGATTAACTTAGATTATTGCTTGCTTATTTCCATATTATATTATGTGTTGAGACTGTTTTTATCCTTAGGGTTTGCTCTTGATCGACCCTCTTGGATTTTCACTTGGTATCAAAGCCGGTTCACACTATCTTGTTGTGTGAGATCACCGCAGATTTTCTTTTATGGATTTTAACGAGATGGAACATCTATTTCTAAACCTCCTCTTTTGGATGGTTCTAACTATCCATATTGGAAAGTTAGAATGATTGCTTTCCTTCAATCCATAGATATGGATGTTTGGAACTGTGTGGAATTTGGTTAAACTAAGCCAACAGTCATTACTGATAGAAACAAAACCGTAGAAAAACCCATGCCTCAATGGACCATGGAAGATAAACAAGCCTTTAATTGTAATAGTAAAGCCTTGAATTCTATTTTTCATAGTGTTACTCCTTCCGAGTTCCGTCGGATCTCTATCTGTAAACTTGCTAAAGAAGCACGGGATATTTTAGAAACTGTCCATGAAGGCACTGTTAAAGTTAAACAGGCGGAACTGCAAAAATTGACTACTGCGTTTGAAACTTTGAAAATGGATGATGATGAAGTCTTTGATGATTTTAATGACAAATTATTTGTTATTGTGAATTCTAATTTCTACTTTGGTGAAATTATTCTTGAACACAAAATAGTTAAAAAGATCTTAAGATCTCTACTTGAAAGGTTTGACCCAAAAGTAGTAGCGATTGAAGAGACCGGCAATCTGGACTCTATGAAGCCTGATCAATTGGTTGGAAATTTGCAAACTTTTGAAGCCAATATGAGGTCATCCAAGAAAGCCAAAGGGATGGCAATAGTGTCTTCAAAGTCCCCCTTGGAACATGATGATGACTCAGACTTAGACACTGAGGACTCAGAACTTGATGCTTTCTTTGTTAAAAAAATTTAAAAGGTTTTTGAAAGATGATAAAACGGGTTTTAAAAAATCTTTTCAAAAGTTCAAAGGAAAGAATAAGCCTACATCTTCATTTAAAGCCAATCCTAGCCCAAAACCTGAGAAAAATGTGTCCAAAATTCCTCCAAAGAATACTCACTGTTATGAATGCAAAGGGTTCGGTCATTATGTATCTCAATGGATTAATAGATCATTCAGAACTCCAGGCAAAGTTCTGAATGTCACATGGGATGATGCTTCAAACTATGATGGTAATGATACTGAACCTGAATCCTCCTCCCCTGATCATGGAAAGTTTATGGCTTTTATGGCAAAGTCTAATGGAACCTTTGTGCGGGATGTTTTGGATAAATCTGATGATTATATTGAAGAGAATCTTAATTCCTTAGACAATGAACATGATTTAGTTGATGCTTATGAAAGTCTTCTTAAGGACTCAAGGAGGATGGCACAATTGAATGATATTCTGAAGGGAAAATGGAAATCAGCTGATAAGGAAAATTCTGCTCTCAAAAAGGAACTTGAAGAAGCCCAAGGTAAAGTATCTCAACTTGAATCACAACGTACAATTCTGTCTTACAAGTTGATTGATGCAGGTAATAAATATGACATGCTACATGAGCAATCTATTAAAGTTGAAAAAGACATACAAATCCTAAAGAAAGATGTGGATTCCTACAAAGCAGAAAAAATTGATATGAGCGGAAAATTAAAGATGGCTATCTCTAAATTAGCATCTGCCAAAGCTGACCTGAATTGCATGAATAAAGGGTCAAAGGAACTTGGGGAAATTCTGGCGGCGCAAATCACATCAAGTCATAAATATGGACTTGGATTTGACTATGGTGCACCTACTTCAAAGAATATAGGTAAATTCGTACAAGGAAACACATTGTTTTCTAATGACCCTGCTGGTTATGATACTACACTTGTGAACCCCACACCCAAAAAGCATATGCCTCATCGCAAAAATGTCCCTACTTGTCATTACTGTGGAATCATTGGTCACATTAGGCCACATTGCAACAAATTGCATAACAAACTTCGAAATCAGCGCAGGAAGAAAAACTCAATTCCTCATCAGGTCAAAACAAAATTCATCTGGGTTCGCAAGACTGGCCTCTGTTGCAATGTAGTTCTAACTGCTCTTAGAGCACAAAGTTCACAAGTATGATATTTAGATAGCAAGTGCTCTAGACACATGTCAGGTGATAAATCTCTTTTCACATCCCTTGAAAAGTATAATGGTGGAAATGTCCAATTTGGCAATGGGAGCAAATCAAAAGTTATTGGTAAGGGATCTATCAACATACCAGGTATGTCAACAATTCAAAATGTTTTTCTGGTTGATGGCCTCAAGGCAAATCTGCTGAGTATAAGTCAATTTTGTGAGTTTGGAAATGAAGTTCATTTCTCATTAAATGAATGCACGATTGTAGATAATCATGGAAAACATATACTTTCTGGTAAAATGAATTCCGATAATTGCTATGTGGTTGTTAATGAAAATAACATGCAATGCAATGCTGCTACCTTTAACGATGTTGACCTATGGCATCAAAGGTTGGGCCACATTAACCATACTGATTTGGAAAAAAAATTTCTAATAACCGGAGGATCAGGGCTGACTAAGAATATGTGTGATAACCGCCATACGATTGAAAAGTTTCATTGGAAAATGCTATCATATCTATTAGTGTGAAAGTCACCAATGATGGTTCACATTTGAGACGCTCAAGAAGAACAGTTAAAAAAAAAAAAAAGGACTCTCCAGCACTTTAGGTGGTGCTTTGCAATGTTGGTTTTGCCAGAGGGGTTGCTTATATTTTGTGTGACTATATCATTTATCGTAGCACAAACTTCTTTCTTAAAAAGTTCACTATCATTGACAATCTCATGCTTGGTGGAATTTTTGTGTTTGATCATTAAGGGACTTTATTAATGTTACTTTGATTTGGTTTAGGGTTTAATCTACCAACATTCGATCCCACAATTATTGTTGAGGTCAACGTCCACCCTCGCTCCTGAGCGGTCATAATTGTGGTCGAGCCTTCACATTCACCATAAAACTATTGTTGCGCTGTTTCCTATCACCAATTGGTTTTGGGATAAGTGGTACCTCAATGGGGTGTAAGATCCTACAAGTGGTATTAGAGCCTAGTTAGTCGGGTGTTTGAGTCACGGGACACGCGTTTTGTGAGTTCGCGCAGGAGTTGTGGCAGTGTGCCGTTGAGGGTGGGATTGTTGAGGTCAAAGTCTACCCTCGCTCCTGAGCGGTCATAATTGTGGTCGAGCCCTCACCTTCACCATAAAACTATTTGTTATGCTGCGACAATAAACTGAACAGAGGCTTGAATCAAGTTAAATGTATTATTTCCTTGACAATTTAGAAAAATATAGAAAAATTGGAGATTCCTTTAAGCTATTGGGAAAAGAAAAAAAAAAAAACCCAAGAGTAAAGTCGAGCAAAAGCTATTTATGACCAACTAGGATCTCACTAAGTTTTGAATGGACAAAAAATAAAGAACCATAACTTCAAGTTAAGTTTAGCGTTGAAACTTCCGAGCAACATTTTGGCCCCTTGGCTGAGTAGTGGGTAAACCAGCCAATCTTGGTATGAGGTCCCGGATCCTAAGAACATAATTAGTTAGTTAATTATATTTTAGCTAATTAAGCTTGTTTAGAAGCTAAGCAAGTCCACTTTACTGTTAGAATCACGTGTGCAGAGTTTGGTTGAGATTCGAGTTCGTTCGGGTCCAGTAGGTAGGGAGGCAGTTAGCAATTTTAGCAAAGTTTGGAGGGCCTTTTCGTAATTTCTATTTTTTTCGAGATTTTTGGCCCGTTGAGTAGATGGCCTAACTTTTCATACTTTCTCTTTTTTTCTCACCTCAACCGGGACCCTCGAAACCCCTCGATAGCCCAACCGAAGTCCACTAAGGACTAAGCAGTAATGTCGCAAAAACTCATCTCCCATTTTAGTGCAACATTTTGATCATTTATTGCACTTCACTTCCATCTCCTTCCTTTCCCATCTTCCTTTCTTGTCTCTTTCTTTTCATTCGCTTTTGCTCAAATGGACGATCCAAGGCCTCTCATCACCGTTCATCTTTATCATCACCACCACCAAGCTCTCTCCTCATCCATACCATTTTCGTAGACTTTCCTCTTCTCTCTTGACATAGGTTAGTTGTTTTCTTTGTAGAGGTTAGGGTCTATGAGTATTGAGTTTAGAATTGCAATTTCCTAGCTCATTGGCTTCCTTTCTCTTGATTTGTATAGGTGAATTGCATTGGTTTGGGTGTTTTCCTTTGATTTGGGATTTTGGGCATTTGAGAGCTTCGACCCCAAGGCAAGTGGATAACATGATATTACTGTGATATGCATGCTTAAGTGATTGATTCTAGCATCTCTATTGATTGATAGTGTACATTCTTCTCATTGTTGGATAATTGGAACTTTTATGCTAGAGTAGGATGAATTGAAATAATGGAATATTGTATATGATGTAATGAAGAAGGCTTGACTTTGAATGGCCACAATTGGAGTAGAAACAAAGCTCTGAATAGTAGTTTTTAGGAGCTTACAGCTAGTTGTAAGGGCCTTACGGTGAGCCGTAAGATTTGAGAACGGCTAATGAGAGCAGGTGTTGATTGAGCTCCGAAATTTACTACATTTTACTCTTGCTGTACGGTCAGCTTGCGACCAGCTATAAAGTTGACTGTAAAACTACCATTGCTCTTTGGGAAATGGGATGACTAAGCCTTGGATTTTCTTCAATATTCTACTTTTGGTCTACAACGACCTTATGGTGACCTTATGACAAGCTGTAAGCTCGCTGTAGTGTGTTTTCACGGTTAGCCATTGAGCTAGACGTAGAACACCTAGTTTCTTCAGAAACGGGGTTTGTCCATCAGACTTCTGAGACTTAGATTGGTACCCTTGGTACCCTTCAATGAAGACTAACTTGTGAACCTTAGTGAGGGTTTTTTTTTTTTTTTTAAGCCAACATAACCTTATGAATTGTTGAACAATATATGGTGTATACATTGGACTGGGACAAGGTGAGACAAGAGGATATCCAATAACTTGTGATGCACTGAGGGAAATGATCAGAGATCAATGACTCACTCCCTCCTTGGATTGTGTGGCGATGTCTTGTACGAAGATTGCAATGACTGACCTAGGATAGGATTGTTTAACCCCTTGACTATCAAAGATCAAATTGAATTGTGTCATCTTGTAATTAATGTCCACATCCCTCATGAATGTTCTATAAATTTATATTGTCCATATTGTTAGGACTACATTGAGAACCTATACCAATTGTACTCAAAATCTCCATTGATTTTCATTGTATTGAATGATGTGATGATGCTAGGTGGCCTTGATTGTAAGAGCTTAACGAGGACTATCATTATAATTGTAAGTGATTGAAGTGACGGATATATTGGTTGAATTGATTGAACGATTGATGGAAAAGTAGTCCCCTTGTGATTGTGGGATCCTGTTCATGTACGATAAGCCTAATCCTCACCGATTGTCTCAGGATTCTCGTGTCGTGCACCACTCAGTTGTTAACTTCTAACACATATGGACACTTCTGTGAGAGGACCATAGATTGACAGATGGATTTGAACGACTGCAAATTGTATTGGGTTATTGTTCCGGGTGCCAGCCCGATGAAATAGAGTTCCAACTGAAATGGCTTTCCTGTTACAATCCTAGGTCATTGGATCAACTTGGAAAGTAGAAATCAAGGTCTCCAGTCTCCTTTTGGAATCTAATGGTTAGAGGTGAACTTTTTTTTGTCCCCCCAAATTTTTGCTCTACAATGCTCAAAACAAGATTTATGGTGGAGGGAACTATCTATTGGTTGTTGGTGTTACCGAATTCAACATAGTGGCAAAACTTAAGTAGAGCTGAGTAGCATAAATGATGTAAGTAGAGACGTCAAGTGAGCCTTGCCATGCCGTGCCTCCATGCCCACCGTCCCCCCTGTTTCAATTGTGCTACTCATGTATTTTTATTTGCATTTTAGTTTCCGTCTTGTACTTAAAATTAAAAATTAGAACATACACACCGAGAATAAAATGACACATATATTTAAGTGGTTCAGTCAAACTCAACCTACTCTACTGAGAAGAGAACCATATGGATCTTTCCTACTTTAAGGTTTTTGAATAGGATTACCTTCAAAACCTTTACAATCTTTTAAGAGAATAAAAATATAAAAAAGTAAAAAAACTTTTATATTTACAAATTACAATGAAGAAAAAGTAAAACAAATCATATTTGTAGTCCACCAATGTATTTGGCTGGGTCATAATCTTCAAGTTCTTTCAACTATTGCTTTCTCTTTTTAGCCAAATACCAATCACGTAGACAAATACAACACTCTACTGCTTCTTCAGATATATTCGTTCTTTTATCATCCACTACACGTCCACCGGCACTTAAAGCCTGTTCTGATGCTACAGAAGACGTTGGAATGATTAGTAGATCACGAGTCATCTCACGAGTCATGGCAGCTAACACTAGAAACACGGTTTCGTTTTGTTTCCATCAGGCTAAAACATCAAGACTAGTTGCATCTGCCATCTGTATTACACCGGAGTCAAGATACAAGGATAACTTTGTCACTATATTATTTGAGCCGGAGGCTCTGCCCATTCTACGATAATACATATCCCGCCCAGCTCCACCTGAACGCTGGACTTGTTGAGGGGCCATAGTAACCCCCATTATACCAATTTGTTCATAATAAAATTGAAAAAGTGTTTCTAATTTTGTCATTATATTTGAAAAAGTATTTAAATTTTGGTGTTGCATACTAGTATTTATTTCTTCAATAAATAAATTTACACCATTTAATTTTAACCTAGGATCTAATGCAGCAGCTACACAAAATGTCATTGGAGTATCTTTTCAATATTTATTAATTTTTTCTTCCTTTTTTATAACAACTTCATTGAGTAAAAAATGATCTCTAAATTTACTAAATTGTAAAGCAATTTCCAAAATATAATTTAAAGCTCCATTAGATGTGGGATAATACACTCCGGAGAAAAATAATGTTGCGGTATAAAAAGCTTGTAATAAATCTCTTAAGTGTGTGCATATCTCCCAATGTTCCTCACCCATAAAAGATTCTTGTGCATTAAAAGCACAATATTAATTCATTCAAAACTTCTTTTTTTTTTTTTTTTTCAATTGCCTTATTTAACAAATCGTACTTAGAATCTCATCTATGTTCAACATCTTTTGGTAATTTTATAGCTGATGCATTATACTTCGCATATATTGTGGAATATAACTGTCTTCTTTGTGCGGAGTAGAAAATATATTTAGCTATTTTCTAATTTTTCTGTTATAGTTGAACTATGCTTCAAACCAACTCCTGCAATTAGATTTAAGATGTGACGTACACAACTGTTTAGGAAGATAGAACCATCTATCAAAAATGTAAGTAGCATCTACATACTCATTAGTTCAATAGCCATTATATTATTTGTCGCATTATCTAAAGTTACAGATATAACTTTATCCTTAATATCTTATTCATCTAATCTTTCCAAAATAAAAGTGGCATCTACATACTCATTTATTCTATTGCCATTGTGTGGCTATTCAAGTTTGGAAAAACTAATTATTCGTTTATTAATAACTCATTTTGTATCTATGTTTTGGGTAGTATAATACAAAGGTAATTATCATCTCCTTTAGATGACCATATATTTGTAGTTATGGCTATTATATCAAGAATATTTGCAAAGTAGTTTTTAATAGTTTCCTTATCCTCTTGCCAAAGCTTAATAGCATCATTTTTAGCAATATTTCTAGAAATCTTTCTAAATTGTGGTTGAAAATTATTTTGGACATATTCTTAAAAAAAAACTCATTTTCAGCAAAAAGAAATGGTAATTCAGCTAAGACACGCATTTTAACAAGACTTTGCCTATTACTAACAGCATATTATAAGAAAAAAGGCCCAAACTACTATTGCTATCACCAATAGTAGAAATCTCAATCTGTGTCTCTAAACCCCCTTCCCCTTGAGGCCCCCCAATATGTCTGAGTTCACATTTTTTGTTATGCCTTAATAAATGGCTGGTACCCCCACATGATTCGACAGCTTAAATGTGTTTACAATATTTACGTTGAGCCTTTTTTTTTCTTTTTTTTTTATCTCCTTTCCATCTTCAACAACCTTAATACTATGATAAGCTTGCCAAACCAAAGAAGTTCTAGTTCTCTTGGATGGTCTACTAGAACTAGTGGGTTGTACTGGGACTTGACCTACTTCTTCCTCTTCCAATTGAACAAAACCATCTTCTCCCCCTAAATTAACGGAAGAAGATTGTGTGGGAATTCTTCTAGAAGATTGTCCAGCCATATTTAAAAAATAAAATTTAAAAGCAAAAAAGAAATATAATAATAGTAATAGCCTTTTTTTGTGATAATTAATTTAAAAAAGGGGAGAAGATGAGAGTTAATATAATATATTATAAACTTATAAACGTGGAATCTCAATAAAGAATAAATGTGAAAAGGGATAAACTCTCATAAAAAAGGATAAACTGAAAGAATAAATGTGAAAATCAACAAAGAGACCTAGAATACCTTCTCTTTTGATAGGTAATGTTCACCTGGCTTGCCATCACCCTAGTAGAGTCAATGGATCCTTTTAATCACAAAATCATTTTTTCTGTGTCAAATATGTAAAATGCTTTACCTACTGACCTCAATTTTCTACCAAGCAGAATTTTGACCCAATTAAGTGAGTGGGCTAGGCATGGGAATATTCCCTATAGGCCCAACTAGATGGCCTAGCCTGACATGATTCAATTAACCTAATTAGGCACTTGGTCCAAGCCTGATTTCGAGTCCGAGCTCCATATATATTTCCATGATAACAGGTCCAATATATGAGTGGACTCACTCACAAGACTCTAAGATTAGATTTCAAGGAAAAGATTTCTGAGTCTGAGCAATATGTCATGACCTGAAGCTTGGATTTTCTAAAAATCTGTCTTTTGTGTAGTGAATGTAATTTTCTTAATTGTGAGAATAGGCCAAATCGATTCACAGTGAAATATTAAAAAAAAAAAAAAACCCATCACCAATCATGTTAAAACAGAGAACAAGTATTAATAAATCCTGTCTAACCAAATGTATCATAAATCCTGGACCAGTTCAAGGGTCTTATTACAGTAATCCAAAAGTAAATGACTAAATCAAAAGCAAATCAGTAAAGCAAAGGAGGGTTAAAATTAATCTCAATGGTTGGATTCTTTACCCCATAAGGTGCTTGTTTGAATGAGCCCAGACACTAGAAGTAAATATGTCAGCTGCAGTTACTCCAACCCAATGTTTTCTCTTCCACGGTTACTTGGAGAGACCATAATACAGTGGGTGGAGTAACTCATTCTCCATCTCTTTATCCAATGCAAATCTAAATTCTTTTACTTTACACAAACCATCCAAATGAATAAAAAGTAATTCATCTACTGATTTATTTCCACCACTCCTCTTTGACTTTATCCTAACGTGACATTGCACTCCTCTTCTATTCCTCCCCTAATGCAAGCAAACAGGCCCTGAAATTTCATGCCTATCATGAGGAGTTCCTTAAAATATTGTACATGTATTTTATTTGAAAGATAAGATTTTCAAATAAGGCCCAAGTTTTGCCCAAATTTCAAATTAGGATAAAAAAGTTAGATTTCAAAAAAGGGCTCAGGTTTTCCAATCACATTTCAAATCAAGACTTCCTCCAACATTTGGGGTTTTCTAGCGACTTTCTTTTCTTTTCTTCCAAATACCCAAAATACCCTTAGACCTTTTCATCTCCCTCCACGATCACCCCACCACTCCACCTCACACAACGCCGGGCCCACTCAAGGGCAATCGATGACACATATTGGTTTTGAGCTATTTGCATGATTAGGTCTACGGGTCAAGAGTATTGACGCGGGTGTTGGGGTTGGATTTGGGGGGTGGTAGGGTACGTCAGGGGTCTACTTGGTGGAGGTGATGATGAGGATCGGAAGGGGAACAATTTTCCCCCACATGCAGACCCAAAAAAATCAACTTAGGGGCTCTATGCAAAAGAAATGTTGGGGAAATGGGAAAATGTATAAAAAACACATTAATTCTCAGAATTTACGGGGAGTTTTAAAACAATTTAACTTTTCTCAGGTATGGTGGGGGCTTTAACCCTCATACCCTTGTACCCGGGTCCGCCCCTTAGGTGTCTCGCATGTGTTCCTATACAATGTAAATTAGAGGGTGGAGAAGATGTATGCCATGAGAGAAGCTCAATTGGATTTCACCTGGGGTCGTCATGAGGCAACCAGTACTTGCCAGAAGAGGAGAGAGGTGGGGTGATTGTTGGAGGCAGAGTTATGAATTTTGTTTCGGTCGCCATTTTGGTTTGGCCTCCAAATGAGAATTTTCGCCTGATTAGGAAATTTTAGGGAAACTTTTCAGACCTATGTTTTGGAGAAAAGAAGAAAATATATATATAATATATATATAGAAACTTGATAGTGGCTTATTCTAATTGGAATTTGATTTGGAAATATATTTTAAGTGGAACGCTTCTTCTTCTTCTTCTTTTTTATTCCTTTATTTCTATTCGAAAGAGGGCTTAGGATAGCGGTTGGGGATCTTCAAGAGAATATTTCTTGCAACAAGTCCCTTTTTAAATCATTTGATCTAATTTTTTGAAATCCAGCGAAATTGATCAAAATTGAATGAAATTGGCTGAAATTTATCGAAATCTAAACCAAAATTTTGTGTAGGGATGTTTCGTTTCCGCATATAGACCGAAATGAAATTTCTCGAAAATTTAAACTGAAACGAAATGAATTTCACAACTATGGTTGGAGGAGAACAACAAATGGAAGAGGATTTGGGAAAGGGCATTTGGGAAAAATACAAAATAGAGGCCACAAACAACCCAAATCTCGGGGGGATGTCCTAATTTGCATTGTATTTGGAAAACCTGATCCCTACCTTGAAAACCAAGACTTTTTTAAATCCAGAATTAAAACGTGGACAAAATTTCCCTATTTGAAATGACTAATAGACATTTCAAACGCAATTGATAATTGTAAGTACGACAAGAGAAGAGTGGACTACATAAAAAGCAGAAATGACACTGCTCTTCTTCCTCCAACAGAGCTCTGGTTTTCATCAGATTTAGGGGATGGAGAAATTCAAATCCTTTTCTCTTTCATCTCCTCTATTCATTTTTCTCTTTTTTCTCTTCCTCTCCTCCCTATCTCCTATAACTCCTTCAGGTTTCTCCTCTCTCATGTTTTTATTGATTTCTATGATCTCTCTCTCTCTCTCTCTCTCTCTCTCTCTCTCATTGTCTTGTTTTGCTTTTGCAGGAGGAAGAAGACACTACAATGAATGTCTCATCGACGCTACCCTCCTCCCCAATACCTCCACCTATGACTTCATCATTGTCGGAGGAGGGACAGCCGGCTGCCCCCTGGCGGCGACCCTCTCTCAGCACTTCAAAGTCCTGGTCTTAGAGAGCGGCGGAAACAACCAAGACTACCCCCAGACAGCCACCCAAGACGGTTTCCCCCAAATCGTTACCGACGCCAGCAGTGGCGTTGCCAACTCCCCTGCTCAATCCTTTACCTCCCTCGACGGCGTCGGCAACATCCGCGGTCGGGTCCTCGGCGGGGGCTCCTCCGTCAACTGCGGCTTCTACAGCCGCGCCCAACCCGCCTTCTTCGAGGCCGGCGCCGCCGCCGGGATAGTGTGGGACATGGGTCTGGTCAATGCGTCGTACGAGTGGGTGGAGAAGAAGGTGGTGCACCGGCCGGAGCTGGATAGTTGGCAGACGGCGATTGGCGGTGCCCTCCTTGAGGCGAATGTAAGGCCGTTCAACGGGTTCTCTGTAGAGCATCTGGAGGGTACCAAGATCAGCGGGACGACATTCGGGCCCGACGGCCGGCGGCACAGCGCGGCGGAGCTACTGGGCTACGCCAAATTGACTAACTTGGTGGTCGCCCTTCGCGCCACAGTCGAGAAAATCCTGCTGGATTTCCATCCCGGTAAAGCGATTTCAGTTCTTTTCTGGGCTTTCTGGTTGGTTGGTTGGTTGGTTGTTTGTTTGTTTCAATTGAATTCTATTTACTCAACCATGGAGATCTAGGAGTATAAAGATGAGGTTAAATTGGCCCCCATGAGCTGAATTAGCATCATCTTGTAAGTAAATTTTGTACTCTTTTGTTTTAATTGAAAAGTGTAACAACATCTATTTCTTTTATCCTTTTTATACTTGCATTTGACAAAACCTTTTAGCCCTTTAAATTTTGGCCCCCATAATGATCTCAATTTTCTATATTGAAATGGATTACACTGCATTGACATATCCGAGGAAGTCGACCCTTATGTATTTGGAACCCATGATTTTTATATTTTATTCATGTATTCTTTATAAGTTTAATCTAATTGTGGGGCCAACTCATAATAGAGTAAAATTTAGTTAGGTCTTATGAAAACATAACGTGCTGTATTTCAACTCAAGAAAGAGAAAATAAAAAGAATAAGAGAGGAATTTGGAAAGAAATCCTTTTTAATCTCGGGACAAAAAACAGTGTCAACTGTATGTGGTGAAAGAGCTACTACATGGCCAGTCCTGATCTTTTGTTTCCTTCATTTCAAAACCATTTCGTATTCTTCGCAGTACTCCTTAAACTTGTGCAATTTTTTCATTTTCCTTACCCTGGAGAAGCTCCGGGAAAAATTAGAGCTTTTGGAAAGGTGGAGGGAAAATTCATTTTTAGAAGTAAGCTACCAGTAAAAAAACTCTATTATTATCCTTCACATGTGTAATTTGGTTTAAGTCCGGTCAAGATGCATACCAGAAACTCTTAAGTTTAGTTTGTATTTGGAGTCTAAAATATAATAATTAATAACTAGGACACAGCATACAGTACTTATATGTATCTTAATATATAATTCTGGTTCTCCATGTCAAAGTATTCCAAGCCTTAACCAACTCGAATTCGCCCTACTTGAATGATGAATGAATTCCTAACTTCTTTTTTAATTTATAGCTTAACTACTCGAGACACCAGTATTCGATCCCTTTGCATGTGTGTTTTTTTATATATAGCTTAACTACTCGAGACCCCACTATTCCATTGTGGGCATATGGTGTGATAGTAAGGTACCAACACCACTCAACAATGAATGTGTCGACAATCCCTCTCTTAGTTGAGACGGGTCATGCAAGTTTGGATTGCAACCTACCTTAGAAGCACCCCTTGTTCTTTTGTAGTTCTCATCGTCTTTTCTATTTCTTCTGTGTCCTTGAACAATGGATGATAATGCAGGAGGGTTGAAGAAGCCATTTGCAAAAGGTGTAATGTACAGAGACTCACTCGAACGGCCCCACTACGCCTTCCTCCGCGGACAGGGGGAGGTGATCCTTTCCGCCGGCGCACTCGGTAGCCCCCACCTCCTCCTCCTCTCCGGGATTGGCCCCCCAAACCTCCTCCACCCCTGGCACATCCCCCTGGCCGTCTCCCACCCCTTTGTCGGCCAGTTTCTAGCCGACAACCCCCAGGCAGGCGTCGCCATCATCTCCCCCTTCCGCCTCCCCACCTACCTCAGCAAAGTAGTTGGCATCTCCAATTCCTCTAGCTTCTACATTGAAGCCTCAACAAAAAACACCCCCCACCACCCTCAAATCTCCGCCGCTTCCCCCAGCCTCAACCACACTATTGCCGAACTTTTTGAGAAAGTCGCCGGCCCTGTCTCCACAGGCTCCCTCTGGCTTGCCTCTGCCGACGTCCAAGATAACCCGGTTGTCCGGTTCAACTACTTTGCCAGCCCGGTCGACATGGGGCGGTGCATAGAGGGAATGAGGACGATGGCGAAGGTGTTGAAGTCGCCGAAGTTGGAGGGGTTCAAGTTCCCGGGGGCGCTCGGTGGGATGGAGTTCAGGTACGTGGGGCCGGAGATGGTGCGTGACGAGGAAGATGATTTACAGTTGGAGGGGTTGTGTTGGCAGAGCCTCTCCACCTTTTGGCACTACCATGGTGGATGTCTGGTGGGGAAGGTGGTGGACTCTAAGTACCGAGTCATTGGAGTTGACTCACTCCGAGTAGTGGACGGGTCCACCTTTGCTGTCTCCCCTGGGACCAATCCCCAGGCCACAGTCATGATGCTTGGAAGGTATAATACTAATATATAAATATATATATATATATATATATATTTATAGATATGTATAGAGACACACACAATTGTTTTCATATATTTGATTTTTGCTATTATATATTAAAAAATAGAAATATAGCTTAATCTCTTACCTCGTGGGCTCCAAATTCATTATCCGAATCGTTTAACATTCTCATAGAAATGATAGAATACAAGGGTAAGGTTTTATATTTTAGATCCTCAAAATTTTCAAAAACATTTGAAAAATGTATTAATATCGTAACACTGATTTCTTATTTTTCTATACTCCTGTGGGCACTAAAATTCGGTAACACTTTAGGATTTTGCATAAATAGTTTTAACGTGGAGATTCCTTTATTTTTCTTTTCAATTCTATGTATTCGTTTTTAGTCATTATGATTATCATCATTCATGTATTTGAGATTGGTTTTGCATAGCTATAAAGTAATTAATAAAATGGGACTAGCCTCTTTAAATTAGTCCGAGTTATTTTTCTGTAAATTCTTTTTATCATGATTCTCTTAAAACTATATATATATGGATTGAAGTTTTTTAAGGGGTTGAGTGCAACCTCTTCTATGAGTACATAGCTTACCCTTTTTCGGCCACTTCAATCTTGGGCCACTCATTTGGGACATATTTCATCTTTCTGTAATTTTAAATTATTTTCATTTTTCACATCTCAGTTCATTTCTCATTTTTTTATAATTATAATGCATTTGCAAATTTATACATTTTTTTTTTTTGGAAAAACATAACTATTTATAGATATTTAAAAATTAGAATTAATTGATTTTGATTCTTAGTAATGTTTAAATTAAGAAATGAGATATTTATTAATTTTTAACATGTTTCTCTGCTCTCTTTTCTTTCTAAAATTACACTGAAAAAAAATATGTGAAAGTTTAAGAGCTCGAATTTGATTTGAGTTTTAAAAAGATTACTGCACTTTTTCCTCTTTAAAATATATTTTGATGCATATATTTTTATTTTAGGTTTATTTTTTGCTATTATATTTCATAGATAATTTAAAGTTCAGATATATTTTGATTTTGCCTGGGCTTAGCTTGCATTCTTCAAAAAGATTATATATATGAAAAATATTCATATGCAATGCTCACAGGACTTAGGGGTGCATTTTAGATGTCCCAGATATCAAGTTTGGAGTTAATTACATGCCTCTAACCCCTTCATCCGTGGCCCATAAGTTTAACGATTTTATATTAAAGAACACCCACCCCCCACCCCAATATTTATGTTCCTGCCATAAGATTCATTTGGAAGCATCACTTGTGTGCTTATTGTTTGTTGTCATTATAATACTCTTATACTGACTCTTGGTTTTCTTGTTTGATTTTATTTATGTTGTTTGGACCTTGATCTTTTAATATGTTTTTATTGTTACTTAGAAAATATAACAAGATTTTAATTTTATACTATCTATATACTTACTTTATTATAACAGTAACTAAACTTCCATATATTTTATTCTCCACACATTTGAACGGTAGGCATTACAATTAGCTAAATGCCCTATTATAATCTGTTATAGCAGAAGGTTTTGATTTGAATTTTGACCAGACCACTTTCAATTTTGACTTTTTACTGGACCTGTAAGTTAACTTATTTGATCTCATCACATACCCTCTTGCCATTTTAGATAACTAACCTAACCACTACACCACAAAATACTTGTGTAAATAATTGTCAAATCAGTATCAAAACTAATTAAATGGAGGAGGGTCGACCCTAGCCGCGTAGGTCATGTCCGTGCTTAGCACTGGTTACTTTGCTAGTATAATATAACCCTGTGATCCCTTTCCATGAAATTTTTTTTTTATGGTAATCCAGCCAAAGGAACTGTTACTTGTGAGAGCACCTATATAGGAGGGGAGAGAACACCTGTATTATAAAAAAAAAACTATATTTGAAAGCATTTCTCCTTATGCCACTCTTTTGCAGGTACGTGGGATATCAATTGACCAAAGAGAAATGGATGCCAAATAGATTTGCTGCAGGAAAGAAGCGTTAAGGGTGAAAATACAAGCTTAATCCATTATTATGTTATTTTTAGACATACTTATTCTCAGTATTCATGGCTTTATCCATTGTATCTCAAGTCTACTGTCCTAATGCTTTGTTAAATTCAAGTTGTTTGTAGAAAATTTATCGTAATGTAAAGTAAAAAAAGCCTTCAATTCCGATGGGAGAGGTATAATCCTATGAACTCCTTTTTTTCTTTTCTTTTCAGTTTTTTAGTTTTTTTTATTTCCTATATTGTAATTCTGCTTACTTTTATTTAACTTGTGGGAATGGATCGTAGATGTTAATGGACTCTTGATTACCCGGTTAGCCGAAAAACCCAACTCATAAATTTGGGTATGTAGATGGATCTAGGTTTGTGGCAATTGATTGGGCCTAGTTAATAATCAAGTCCAATAAGGTCCATGTCCAAAACAACCCATGTGCATGACGACGTAATAATTTCAATACATTTTTATGGAATTGGCCATGTTGTAGGGCCCACCTGGATTCATGAAAATATTGACTTTATGGATTTAAAATGTTTTCTTGTATGACCAAGGGTGCAGGGGCGGAGCCAAGATTTCATCTTGCGGCGGGGGGGGGGGGGGGGGGGAAACTTGAATATTGAATAAATTCTTATTTCACCAATTATGATAACTTTCATATTTTTAAATTTTCTTTCGCCATAGTTGTAAGTTCAAACATAAAAAATATATTATGATTTAAGATTAAATTTTACATGGAAATTAAAACCAGTATCTATTCAACCTTAATAAAATATAAGCAAACAAAAGTCGTAAAGTAATTGTTTCTTAATACATTTCAACTCAATCATCTATCAAAATGGAACTCAACGTTCTTTCAAATCTCGGAAATCGTCTATGATTGATTATGTACTAAGCTTCTCAGCAATTTCTTTTTCAATGTACACAATCAAAGAGTCAGAAAGAAAATCATCCTCCATTTTGTTGCGAAGCCTAGTTTTGACAATATTCATTGCTGAAAATGATCGTTCAGTAGTTGCAGTAGAAACTTGAAGAGTAAGCACAAGTTCAATCACTCTAAAAACAAGTTGGCAGACTGTTGATCTTCTAGTCTTTACCAACCATTGACACAGATCAGAAACATTTGATAATTTTTTAAAGTCTGAATGTTGAACTACATTATACTCATAATGGTGGAGTTGCATTCTCAATTGCATTTTCTCATTTTCTGTGAAGTCTTGAGGATAAAATTTGTTTACCAACTTGCAAATATCATTGCCTTTAAAAGATTTATGTGCGTTTCGAGGATCCAAAGCTGAGCTAAGAATAAGCAACTCTACTGCGTGCTCACTATATCGATCATTTAATTCTTGTAATTGAGAATCAATTGCAGCATAAAAAATTTCTATTCGATAATGATGCTCAATTGTAAACTCATCTTGTTGATGGTGGGCTCGACCTCGTCTCGCAATATAACGAGCATTCATATCTGAGACATTTATATTGCGTGCCTCACAAAATGATTTCACCTCGGTAAGTAAAGCATCCAACCTAAAATCTCTCAATTTTTGGATAAGTGCTTTAGTAGATGAAACAACATGCATGGCTTTTAAAATGTCTTAAGATTGACATTGCAAAGCTTGACAAAGTAAATCAGTGATCTCCATGATTTCTTTCATGAGATGCAAGATGAAGACAAATTCAAATGAAATCATTGCCTCGTAAGCTGAGTCTGCATCTCCTCGTTGAGAAAGAGTAGTTCCATCCTCAATGATGTTAATTAGAACTGCACATGTTGGACTAAACATCTTTATCAAGCTAGAAATTGATTTCAAGTGAGAACTCCAACGAGTATCTCTTGCTCGTTGTAAAAAACCAACCTGATTAAGTCCTCTCCCACTCTTAAGCTCATCAATGGCAATCAAATGTGTAATTTCAGTAGCTTGAGCAACTTTTAACTCATCACTACACTTGCATGAAGCGCCAACAATATTGACAATAGAAGTCAATTTAGTAAAAAATTGATAAATTAGAATAACTTCTTTTGATGCTGCAACTAATGTGAATTGCAAGCAATGTGCTAAACAATGGACATAGTAAGTATATGGACAATCATTCAAAATCAAAGCTTGTAATTCATTCCACTCACCCCGTATATTGCTTGCACCATCGTATCCCTGCCCTCGAATATTCTGAACATCTAGACTATGATAAGACAATACAACACATATCTCATTTTTTAAGGTCAATGCTGCAGTGTTGGAAACATGAACAAGCCCAAAAAAACGCTCTCGCACAAAGCCATCTTTGTCGACGAATCTCAAAACTATAGCCATTTGCTCCTTCTTTGACTCATCACGAGCTTCGTCAACAATTATACAAAATTTTACATCACCAATTTCTTCACGAATTATCTTATTCACTTTGGTTGAAAAAACATGTAGAATTTCTTTTTGGATCATTGGTGATGTATAAGAAGCATTTTTTGGAGCTTTATCTAACACTACTCCTGCAACTTTCTCATTGTAAGAACTCAACAAATTCAACATTTCAATATAATTTCCACGATTGATTGAACTATGACTTTCATCGTGGCCTCTAAAAGTACAACCTTGAAATGTAAGCCATCAGACTATATCAATTGAAGCCATAAGTCGTAGTCGATTGTTTGCAATTTCTTCTGAAGTGAATTTGTCAAGAACTTTCTGTATGTGTTGAGATTGATTCATCAAGTCTTCACATGATCTCTCGGCAACTTTATGAGGAGAGTTAGGATCCTTCCCCACATGATTCAATAAAGCACAATTTTTGCCATCTTTAACCTTCTTCCAATTCGTAAATCTAGTAAGAGTGAATGCATTTTGCAAAGCAAGTCCAGTTTGCTTATTAAAAATATAACATGGCAGACAAAAAAATAGCATCTTTCTCTAGGGAATATTCCAACCATGAAGGAAATAGCTTGAACAACGAGTATTGAAAGCTACGAAGATGATTTGTTGATCCAGATTTCGGATACTTTGAAAGCATAGGCTGGAATGGACCAACCTTAATGTACTTCCGTCGAATTTCATCACGCTGATTAATATCATAATCCCATATCTGTAGATGCAATCCTGAATCACGCTCTAATAAACTAATATCAACTTTATTGATTTTAGTTCTTTGTGGTTTTGTAGGACGATCTTCAGAAATTGGAGTCTCAACATTAGAGGTCGGGAATGATGAATCGGCTTCTAAGTTTTGAGGATTTTTTCTTTTAAAAAATCCATCAATTGTAGATGACTTTCCCGTCTACAAATCAAATAAAAATCATATTTATTATATGTCCAAAATCAAATAAAAAGTATTCCTTGTCTCAAAATATGAATAATTCATCAAACAACTCAATAAACACGTGGTATGTAAGAAAATCTCTTTCTGAGGCATGAAGAAAGACAAGGCATGAAGAAAGACAGGATCACCTGTCATGTATCCTCAAGAGGGGAAAGCTTCCTCTCTTTTATATTCACTCCAATCTTGTCCACATCTCTTCTTTACATTGATTTATAAAAGATTCTACTCCATTTCTTTTCTCATTTTCTTCTCAACTTTGGAATCTGCACTGAACTTTCTTTCCCTCTCTAAGCATAGTATAAATATAACCCACAATGACCCATCTGCTACACAACTCACAACTCACCATATTACCATCTTGGATTTCTTCATACACCCCACTACTCAGTTTACCATTCCTTTCCTTTCTTTTGTATAATGGCAGGTTCTGATTCCACCCGGCAATCTCTCCTAAGGAATGGAAGAAAAAGAAAAAGCAGCAATGGAGGAATGCAGAAGTACAGGAAATGGACCTTAATGGGATCATCAGCCATCCATAAGATGATGGGCATGCTTCCTACCAGAATACTAGTCGAGGCGGGCAAAGGGAAGAGTTCGCTGCCTTTCCATCGTTTAGATTTAGACTGACCACTTGTTTATGCAACGCAGGGTAATTCGGGTTTGTATTATGCTTCATATTTTTTTTGTTTTGTGTGTGGAGATTGAAATATGAAGGAAGATCTTTGTAACATAATCTTCCAACAATTAAGTAAAGCTATGGGAATGATTAATAAATGCACATGTTATTGTACAGTTGACATGAATGATATTGTGATTGGTGGTTGTGAGAAGAGTTTATGACTGCTTGGAGAATTTGTTGATAGTTTTTAGGGAACTTGCTTCCATACAGCAGCTGCTGCAATTAGTGTTTTAGAAAAAATATGTGATTGTTTATTTGTTTTCTCTCTATAGAGTGAGAAAATAAATGAGGTACCCCTAAGACTATATGCAACATTTATATAGCAGTGGTACCCAAACTGTGCTTGTCAATGGCCCAAAAATTAAGTTGATTGGAAGATACAGACAGCTAGATCAGAGAGAAACGGTCCATTGCACCGCAATGTGATTTTGGGGCAGTGGTCCATCCTAGC
Source organism: Persea americana (assembly GCA_029852735.1). Classification (NCBI taxonomy): domain Eukaryota; kingdom Viridiplantae; phylum Streptophyta; class Magnoliopsida; order Laurales; family Lauraceae; genus Persea; species Persea americana. The sequence goes on from CM056812.1 coordinate 6,587,515, forward strand.
CTTATAAAAACAAAATTTAAGAAACCAATCATCACTAAACAAAAATCTAGAAATGTCAATTCAAAGAGAGGATATCAGAAAGGAATTAAGGAAATATGCACTCACCAGAGGGCAGAGGCAGAGGAGAAGAAATCAGAAAAGCTTCTTCTAATCTTCTTCTTCATATGAACGGACATTTTGGAGGATGAGTGGACGACAGTGGACAGCTTCTTCTTCTTCTTCTTCTTCACTCTCTCTAGTCTCTATCTCTCGGTGACCACTGACTTGGTCTCTGACTTTCTCTTTGTAGGCTGTAGCAGGGGCGGAGCTACAGTAGGGCAAATGTTTTACATTCAAACTGGTTTGAACTACAGAGATGTTAGATGAGATTTGGAATGAAATTTGGAGGATGAGTGGACAGCTTGGGATGAAATGGGGCGGAGCTAAAAGAAGCAGCTACAGTAGTCTGGAATGAAAAGCTTCTTCTTCTTCAAAGGACGAATGGACGACCGCTGGACTGTGGACAGCTTCTTCTTCTTCTTCTTCTTCTTCACTCTCTCTACTCTCTAGTCTCTCTCTCTTTGGACTCGGTCTCTGACTCTCTTTGCAGCAGGGGCGAGCTACAGTCGTCTGGAATGAAATGGGTCATTAGGGCAACTGGGCAGGGACTTTTATAGTTCAGAAATTTCAATCCACCCCTTTCTTTTATTTTAATTTTCTTTTTACTACAAAAACCTCGGTGGGGGGGGGGGGGGGGGGGTGCATTTTGGATATGTAAGAGAATTTTCCAAAGCCTGGGGGGGCCCTACTGTAGCTCCGCCCCTGACGACACTGGACTGTGGACAGCTTCTTCACTCTCTCTACTCTCTAGTCTCTCTCTCTTTGGACTCGGTCTCTGACTCTCTCTGCAGTAGGGGCGAGCTATAGTCGTCTGGAATGAAATGGGTCATTAGGGCAATTGGGCAGGGGCTTTTATAGTTCAGAAATTTCAATCCACCCCTTTCTTTTATTTTAATTTTTTTTTTACTACAAAAACCTGGGGGGGGGGGGGGGGGGCGCATTTTGGATATATAAGAGAATTTTCCAAAGCCTGGGGGGGCCCCTACTGTAGCTCCGCCCCTGCAAGGGTGGTAAAATTGGCCTAACCCATTCTACATTTGAACCACATTACCTGACTCAGAATGTAAATTGATAAACCCATTTAATTAATCTCATGGTTTAATACTATGGTATTTAAGAATGGTTAATTTTATATGGGATGGGCTGAGCTTGTGTTGGGATTTTTTGGGTTGTATATTAACTCAAATATAGCCTTGATATTTGAAATAGATTGGATTTGGCTGGTGCTTCTATAGGTCAAGTCGGGTTAAACAAGTTGATTTGCATTGAATGAGGGTTGTGCGGGTAAGGTGGGGCTGACCCGCTATGGGTGCGGGTTGAAGTTACTTGACCTGTTTTAAGTTGGTCGGCCGGGCATGAGTTAGACTACATTCCATACTTAGAAAAGGAGAAAAGTGAGAGAGAGAGAGAGAGAGAGAGAGAGAGAGAGAGAGAGAGAGAGAGAGAGAGAGAGAAGGCGAAAACGAGAGAAATGGACAAGAGAGAATTTGTGAGGCCCCACCCCTGGTGGGCCCTCAGTTTGAATTTAATAATAATTAATAGAGTATCTTATACTTTAATAAGCTATTTAATAGAGAATTAGTAGTATAGTTTATAATATCCCTAAGTTTTAGATATAGCTTTAATTTAATTTATGTTAGGTTTGATTAGATTAGAGTTTAATTATAATTAGCACTAATGGAAGGGGCTTGAGAGTGGAACCTTCTAGAACCCACCTAATTACCCAACTACCCATGGCCCCATTTCAATTCCATTTAGAACCAAAATACCCTTTAGGTAATTAGCCTAAAACCCTAATCTATATAAACCTAAGCTATTGCAAAAGAGCCTAAAACCCTAATTGCCTCTAATCTTCCCCAATTAACCTATCTTCCTCCCCAAGCAACCCCAATTTCCCCCAAATCCCAGCACAAGGAGGCTAGAGACTCTCCCCATTGGCAACTATCACTCCATTGGATCTCTCTCTCACCTCAATTTCCATTTTCTTCTTCATTAAGGCAAGTACCTTATGCAATTTCATTAGATGCATGCTTCTTCTTTTTGTTTCTGTAATTTCAATTCTATTAGATGTTAGTTCATGTTTAGATCTGCTATTGAGCTTGTTTTAATGAAAAAATGGCCATTGATGGATGGGTTTCTCCATTTGGAAGATCAATGGCCCGGATGGATTGATGGGATGGTAGATGGTGATGATTGAAGTGTTTTTTATGTTTCTTCTTGTTCATGTGATGAATGAAGAAGGTTTGAAAGAGATTGGACGAAATTTGGATTGAAAAGGGAAAAATCCCAGAAATACGGAATTCTGTAAATTGCGTGTACCCGGTCTACCGGACCCTGTCTCGGTCGACCGGGCACACCAAAATACCTGAAAATGCAAGTCCCAGCTATTTTCCTGAAACTGTGCACAGACAGTGTACCTGGTCAACCAGACCCTGTCTCGATCGACCGGGAACACAGGAAAACACAGGGAATAACTGGAACCTAGATTTCCAGAACAGAGCAGAAATGTAGTGTACCTGGTCGACATCACGGCCATGATGTCGACCGGATACACTGGAATTCCTGCAGAACCCCCCCAGGTGCTTGACACCAGGTCTCAGTGGACCCGGTCGACATCACGGCCATGATGTCGACTGGGGACACTGCAGGATGTCGACTTGGGAGGTCAACATTCAGTTCACCCGGTCGACATCCCAGGGTGTGATGTCGACCGGGCAAGCTGTGGACAGGCAGATTTCCAGACTTCAACACTTGTGGTGTTTGATCACATGTGGGGTCCATTGACCATCCAAATGACCTCCGATCAAGTGTGCCACACCACGAATCAATGGCATGGCTCAGCCTTGATTCGTGGGGTCCACCTATTGAGGATTCAGGATTCGAATCATCATTGACTCGAACCTTAACTGTAGCCCATGGTGTTCACAACCTCAGGAGCACCAGAATTATCTTTTTGGACACCTGAGGCTACAGATAGGGATCCAATCAGGTGATGAGGCCTGAACCAAGAGTGGACCACTACCTAGGATTGGTTCTTTGCCTATTTCCACTTGATTCCCTGTTTTTAAGGATTCCATGAGTTGCACTTTTCTCTTATCCTTGTTGTTGTCTTAAACTTGTTAATTAATGGAAACTGGAGGACCTGAACCTATGATTACTTAGAGGTGACCCTATGTAGTGTTTGGAGATAATTTACCCGTGTCTGTATCTAGGCGGGCCCTCATACGGCCTAAGGCTGGGGATGTGAAACCATAGTATGAAGAGGTTTAGGATAAATGGTCAGTTAGCTCACTGTGTAGGAGCATAGGGTGATTAATTGTGGAATGGACATAGTATGGTACTTGTGTTGCCTCAGGCCACGGTTGTGAGCCTTGGAGTGGATCCAATGTTGTTGGACTTGGACTTGGACTTGGATATCGGATTGTATTCCACAATGTTGTACCTTAACCTCTTAGAGACATTGGGTATGACCTTGCTCATGTAAGATTAGCCTAGACAGACACAGACCCGTACTTAGTTTCTTGAGTCGGCACTGAACATTCACTCAGTTGTTCTAAGCTCAGCCAGTTGACTAATCATCTCTGGTAGGAGCTATGTTCTGGTTACTTAGAGCTATCATGATGAGCTGTGATTAGACGGACAGTGTGATACCGCGTCCGGGTTAATCTAATAAAGGGGTGTGATCGGTGAGATAAAGGGGTGTGATCGGTGTGATAAAGAGGTGTGATCGGTGTTATGTATATTGTATGTTATATTTGTCAGGGCTGTTATCCCTTGCATGGTTATTACCCTTTCCCCACCGCAAACTATTTATGGTATGGGACATTTACAGTACGGGAGGGCCGCGGCATAATATCCCGCGGTGTATCTAGCTTATGTGAATGTGCCCTCTTGTTTTCTGTGTAGATTAGATACTTTATCTTTTTTATTCTAAACTGCTATTACTGCTCAACTGCCTAGATTATGTATCCTGTTTACTCATATGATTATGTACCTGTCATTACTCTCTTTTGTTGTGTACATCTGGTGTTATCTGTATATGGTGCCTTGCCAGATCTTTAGATTTGACCCATCTTTGGTGCTTAGGTCCAGACCACGATCCCGCGGGTGACGCGATCCACGAGGTGCCTATAGTCGGGAACTACGGATGGGGGCCGGTTGACTAGGTGGTCGAGCCGGAGGACGGAGAGCCTGCACTGGAGGGTTGAGTGCAGTTGTTTTTGGGACTTTGAGAGTTTATTTTTGTAGTGAGATGGGTAGGTTAGACTGATATGTATATACACTTGATATTCACACTTTGAGATTATTATCAGGCTTCCGCACTTTTACATCTGATATATATATACTTGATACCTTTGCTTCCGCTATCTTTTATTTCGCTTCCGCATATAACCGTTGATCATGATGTTGTTTAAAAAGTTTTAAATTTTGACCTCGCTGCGGACTATGATCTTGGAAGTTCTCGGTTTATCCGGGAAGCAGCGCGCCAACTTCGGGTACCTTAGCGTTATCTTCGGTATTCGGAATTGGGGCGTTACAGAATTGAAAGAGGGGGAGGAAAGAGTGAGCGAGGGAGAGAACTGAAAAATATGGAGAAGAGAATGAGGGAGATTCTAGAGAGAGAAATTTTCAAATGGGTAGAGTAATGAGAGATCCATAGAGTAGAGAGATACTTTCAGTTAGTGAGCTTTTATTCCATTTGAAAAACGATTATCATTGTTTCGAGATTCTCATCGATTTATTCAGAGAAAGGTTTTTCGTAAAATATTACAAAACACCACCATATATGTTTTTCAATATTTTTGTTTCTTAGAAATGAGAAAAAAATTCTAAAAGATTATGCCAAATGAGCCTTCTGTCTCCCCCACGGAAATAGTTTTGTTCGACTCATATCCCTCCATTAGATACTATTCACTTGGTCTAACTTTTTTCATTTTTTGACAAGGGTGTCCGGTCTCTTCGAAAACCGATTATTCGCCGGGCATGTGAAGTCCTTTTTTTCCCCATCTATCGAGTAAGTCATGGTTTTACTTGTGCAAGTGGCCGCAAGAAGAGAACGCAAGTTCAAAACTACAATCTCTGGTTCTCGAGCTGTAGTCTTGTCAGCTGCGCTTCGTTCAAAGAAAAACTCTAATAAATAGAGAAAAGCTATAAGCATGGAATAAAAAATAGGCCGATACCGGTTCATATCGGCCGATATGAACCGGTATCGGCCGATACCGATACGATATATTGCCTGCGATACCGGTTTCGGTATCGCAGGCAATATATTGCCAAAATATCGGCAGAACCGATATCTCGGCCGATATTTTGCAAAATATCGGCCGAGATTATATATAATGGAAAAAACCCTACTTTTTTGTTAAAAAATCCCCAATCTTCCTCTTCTCCTCCTCTCCTCTCCTCTCCTTACTCTTTAGGGGCTGCAACTACTCTCCATCTTGCATCTTTTCAAATCTCAAATTTATTTCTTAAAGAAATATTATTCAAGCCTCAAGGTAAGAGAAAATCAATTTATACCATTTTATTATGTGTTTTTTGTTTTTTATTTTTAGATGAAGCATAGAAATCATTTGGTTTGTTACTTTGGTTGTGTTCTCCACTTAGAAGTTAGATCTACATACTTTCATGCTAGATCTACTCATGCACATGATTTTTAGATTTTTATTTTAATTATTTTATTTTCGGATTTTTCAATATTTGAATTATAATATATCATTTTTTGGGGATTTCATCATAAATATGTTGTTTCAATGATTCATGATCATTGTGTGGTTTATAAATGATTGATTTATACACTTTTATGCTAGATCTATATATTTAGTATTTTGAAAATGATTTTATTAAATTTTGATTTTTCTAAAAATAATTGTTTTTACTTGTTAGAATATTTATGATACCAAAGGCTTATTAATAGTGTGTAGATAATAGATCTACATCTACTCATAGTCATAAACATGATTTAGATTTTTATTTTAATTATTTTATTTTCGGATTTTTCAATATTTGAATTATAATATATCATTTTTTGGGGATTTCATCATAAATATGTTGTTTTAATTATTCATGATCATTGTGTAGTTTATAAATGATTGATTTACTTACTTTTATGCTAGATCTATATATTTAGTATTTTGAAAATGATTTTATTAAATTTTGATTTTTCTAAAAATAATTATTTTTACTTGTTAGAGCATTTATGATACCAAAGGCTTATTAATAGTGTGTAGATGATAGATCTACATCTACTTATAGTCATAAACATGATTTAGATTTTTATTTTAATTATTTTATTTTCAGATTTTTCAATATTTGAATTATAATATATCATTTTTTGGGGATTTCATCATAAATATGTTGTTTTAATGATTCATGATCATTGTGTGGTTTATAAATGATTGATTTACTTACTTTTATGCTAGATCTATATATTTAGTATTTTGAAAATAATTTTATTAAATTTTGATTTTTCTAAAAATAATTGTTGTTACTTGTTAGAGTATTTATGATACCAAAGGCTTATTAAAAGTATATAGATGATAGATCTACATCTATTCATAGTCATAAACATGATTTAGATTTTTATTTTAATTATTTTATTTTCGAATTTTTCAATATTTGAATTATAATATATCATTTTTTGGGGATTTCATCATAAATATGTTGATTTAATGATTCATGATCATTGTGTGGTTTATAAATGATTGATTTACTTACTTTTATGATAGATCTATATATTTAGTATTTTGAAAATGATTTTATTAAATCTTGATTTTTCTAAAAATAATTGTTGTTACTTGTTAGAGTATTTATGATACTAGTGTGTAGATGATGAATCTACATCTACTCATAGTCATAAACATGATTTAGATTTTTATTCTAATTATTTTATTTTCGGATTTTTCAATATTTGAATTATAATAAATCATTTTTTTGGGATTTCATCATAAATATGTTGTTTTAATGATTCATGATCATTGTGTGGTGTATAAATGATGAATTTACATACTTTTATGCTAGATCGATCTATATATTTAGGAATTTCAAAATGATTTTATAAAATCTACTACTTTTTCTAAAAATAATTGTTGTTAGAGTATTACTATTACATGAATTTCTTATTTTATAGGAAGTCAGGAACAATGGTGCGTGACTTAGATCCAGCTTGGAGCCATGGTGAAGCAGTCGGAAGCAAAAGCAAAGTAAAATGTAATTATTGTGGACGAGTGCTCAATGGGGGGATTACCCAATTGAAACAACATTTGGCACATGTATCAGGACAGGTGACAAAATGTCATAAAGTGCCACCAAATGTGAGGGCTGAAATGTATGAGCTCCTTGATGCATCAGCAAAAAAAAAAAAAAAAAAAAAAAAAAAAAAAAAAAAAAAAAAAAAAAAGTACAACCAAGAAGAATAACTGAGGAACTTGATGCATGCAGAGAAGAAATATTTGGTTCCTCCGATGATGACGATGAAGACCCAGAAATGAGGATGGCTAGGAGAGAAAGTGTGAGGTCACTTCAAGAGGAGGAAGAGAGGAGAATAATGCAATATGAAGCAGCCGCTAGAGGTAGCCAATAGAGCATGGTGGTGGGTCATCTGGACTGGGGGCAGCGAGTTTGCGTCGGGTAGTCAAAAACAACCCCGTGTCCGTGAAGATCCAGACATTGAGGAGGTTGAACCTCCTACACATGCACCTCGTAGGCCAGATGTGGTGGGGCCAACAGACCCATTTGCTTATAGAAAACCAACTTTAAAGCAGCCCGGCATTATGAAAGCTCTAAATGGCAAGTTTGGTAAAGCAAGAGAACATCTAGTAAGGGCTAGTGGGAAGTTTTTTTTTGCATGGAGGCATCCCACCCAACAAGGCATCTTCTCCTTATTTCACCACCATGTTAGATGCGGCTGCAGAACATGATACAGGTATAAAGGCACCCACCCCTTATGAGATTGGGCATGTCTGTGTTGAGAAAGAGTATGAGGAATTGCAGGCTTGGGTGCAAACTTTCAAATGGGCATGGAGGGAAAGAGGTTGCACACTAATGTGCGATGGGTGGACGACCATCACACATCGTTATCTCTTGAATTTTCTAGTCTATTCATCTATGGGCACAGTGTTTATCAAATCAGTTGATGCAACTGATTACATCCAAGATGCAAAATATATTAATAGGTTATTGAATGAGGTGATTGAAGAAATTGGGGCAAATTGTGTAGTTCATGTTGTTACTGACAATGCTGCAAACATGAAGGCTGTAGGAATGTTGCTTATGAAATAAAGGCCAAGGATTTTCTGGTCTCCATGTGCAGTACATTGCCTGGATTTAATGCTTGAAGATATTGCAAAAGAAAAAGTCATGGTGCAAGTGATTGGTAAGATAAAGAAGATCACAAATTTTTTTTATCAGTCATATAGACTCATTTCTATGATGAAAACGTATGCAGACAACCATGAACTATTGCGGCCTGGCATCACTAAATTTGCCACCCACTTCATTGCCATCGAATGTGTTTACAAGTATAGAGATGGACTTCTCCAATTGATAAAATCACAAGAGTTCATGAAATCAAAATGGGGAAAGAGGCGAGATCCCATTACAATAGAAGTATGTAAAACAATTGAGTCCAACAAATTTTGGCCTCATGTGAAGGGTGTTTTGAATGTTTTTGATCCCCTAATAAAGGTTCTTCGATTGGTTGATGGTGATGATAAGCCAACAATGAGCTTCTTACATGAGGCCATGGAGAGATCAAAGTTGGCTATTCAAGCAGATTGTAGATATTATAAAAAGTATTGGAAGATCATTGACGATCAGTGGGGACGACAATTGAAACATGATTTACACTTTGCTGGTAAGTGAAGGCTATTTCCTTTAATACTTGAATTATTGTATTCAATTCTTCTCATTATATTAATTTATCATTGACTAAAATTCATTGGTTTTACACTTTTATAGGATACTTCTTTAATCCACAATTTACGAATGGGCACATATCTGATGAAATCCGTTTGGGACTAAAAAATGTGATTGAAAGACTAGCAGAGAATACAGATGAAGCAATTTGGGCTACAAATCAGGTAGGCAGTAGGCTGCTAATTAAGGGAAAAACTGAAAAAGTATAACATTGTAAGAATGTAAGTTCTCTAATTTTACGTCTTCAGATTGACATATACAATGTACGTGCCGGAAGCTTTGGAACGACGACTGCGCGAAGAGCCATCACACAGACCAATCCCGGTATTGATTGTAAATTGTAATGTCATCTCTATATTATTCAAGGACTCTAATTATTATTTTATTGACTCTAATATCATTTCTATTTTTATTTTCAGCTGAATGGTGGTTGAATTATGGAGAGAGTGCTCCTGCACTAAGGACGATTGCTATTAAAGTCCTTAGTCAAACTACATCGTCTTCTAATTGTGAAAGAAATTGGAGCACCTTCTCATTTATCCACACAAGACCAAGAAATAGATTAACAATGCAGAAGCTAAATAAATTGGTCTACATCCACTACAACCTCAAGCTCCGGAGTAGAAATAGAAAGAGAAGACAGTTTGAGGATCAACGAGATTATTTTTGTCCAATTAATTTGGACTACATATTTTCAGAAGAGGATACAGTGTTAGGTGAATGGTTGGAGGAACAAGAAGAACCAATGTTAGATAAAGACCCAGAGTTTGACGAGTTGATGGAGGAATTGACTGGGGATAGGCCTGAGCTAGTAAGGCCTCAGAAAGGATGGAAGAAATAAACTTGACAATGCAACAGGGGCGCGCACCTGATACAAGTCAACCAAAGGGAAAGGAGGTAGACGAGGAGAGTGAGTCAAGTATTTATACTTCATCATCATCAGCAGGAATTCCACCTGACTCTCCCGGGGATGAGGGTCATTATAGAGATGATGAGCCTCTCACTTATGAGACAGTTGAGCATTTTCTTGGTGCTACTGAGTTAGATCCTCGTCGTGGCTATGTCAGGCATGTTGAAGGGACCAAGGCAGGGAGTAGTAGTGGGACGGGCCCTGCTGGACAAGGAGTGGGGGAAGGTACTCATGGTCATTATGGGGGTTATGTTGGCCAACAAGGTGCTATGTATAGGCAGTATGGGGATTATTCATATGACCCTAATTGAGTACCCCCTTCACTAACACCGATACTTTCTATCGAACAGATATTAATTGAGCAAGGAAGGCTTCCCCCACGACTTCCCCAGCGACCTATTCATGCCCCTCATTTTTATTTCATGTCATTGGATTACAACCAGCCATCTCAATCTACAGGGGATCAACATAGTTCACCATCTTATCAGGAACAATCTGAATATGGTCATGGGTATGATAGTGCTGCACAACAGTATGGAACATATCTTTTTAACCAATACCGGAGAAATGATGATGATGATGATGATGATGATATCGAGCCTGGGCGACACTCCACTTGGAATTAGGCTATCAATCTGTCATACACTCATGGTATTGAATTTCTTAACTTATTTGTTGATTGAGTTAGTATTAAATGATGATTGGTATGTTATCTTTATTTTCTTATATTTTATACTAATAAATTGATCATGAGCATCAATAATGGTTGCATTATATGAAATACTGGAGAAGACAGCGAACTGCGATACAAACAGGACTCATAACTTAAGGTGACTGAGATTTTGATTTATTGTTGTTACTAATGGAAAAAAAATATTATTTTCCAGCATTTTCTAATATTCTGGATTTTTTGAATATTTTCGCGAATTTTTTTGGATTAAAAAAAAATTCACACCGCGACGACCGCGACGGACCGATATCCGCGACCGATACCGATATCATATCGGTTTTTCGGCCCGACCGAGACCGCGACCGAAACCGAGATTTTAAACCATTGTTATAAGAAATTTTGAAAATCGTGGGAGTATTGGAAATTTTCAAAATAGTAAAGAACCATTTAGGCTTTATTTGGAAGGGCATGGGCTAGGGCTTGGAGCTATACTAATCATTAAGGAGCCCCATCTTTGCCATTTATTGGCTTGCTTCTGGATTAAGAATGGATAATGGGCTAGATAGCCAATGTGGGTTTGGGAGTTAGCATAGTACTTATTATCTTTAACCACCTTGGTACATCAGAAACAACTCTTTCGAAAGGTTAGACACCAATCAGGAGTGGAGTGGAGGCATTTATTGTCTTAAGGAAAGTGTGACCCGCGACTCAGGCGATCTATCTCAACTATATTTTATTATCATCTTTTTAACAATCTTGAGACAATAAAACTCCTCCTAGATTTGAGATGGATTTTGCCTTGGTCCAATCAACAATGTTGGTGCTTCAAATTTTTGGATGGACCGGAGAAATATCAGTAAGAAAGTAAGGATCTTTCTTGGCTCAGTCAGTGATGACAAACATGATCTTGATCGATGGATACCCTATTGACGATTTAGTTTGATCAGAAGGTTGGCAAATTAGTGGTCGCGTCACTCTTGTAAGTTTGCTATGGTAAACGGTCTCATTAAGGTAACCCAAAACTTATTTAATTTGGCTATGTTTACATGGCTAGAAAGAATAATGGTCAAGATCTCATCTGTCGTCAACCGGAAAGAATAATTTGGCTAGAAAGATCCTTACTTTAGTTTACATGGCTAGAAAGAATAATTTGGATATGTAATAAAAAAAGCCAAGCCACAAATCAGAAGGAACTCCTACGCCCTAAGTCCTAATGGTCTCATTTGGATCCAATGAACACGGTTACTACTTACTAGGGTGATACAAGAGAGGCCGAGGTTCGGATTTGGCTAGAGCTACATGGGCCTTAGTTTGAGCCTGACAAAAATTAAGAGTCCCATCTCTGGTATGGGTCTGACACAAACTTTTAATTCCAGGTCCGAGCCTACCAGTTGGATGTCAGGGTCCGATGAAGGCCCATGTCCACTAAAACCCTGATTCTTTTGAAGATTTTCTTTTTTGCAAGATTTTTTATATTTTTTATTTTTTGTAATATTCATTTTGCTCAAAGAGCTCCCTCCATACCATTTAAATAATTTCTTAAAAAGTATAATATATTTGTAAGAGCTTGATCCCAAAAATCCAAAATGATATTGGTTTTTGACCCTACGGTCTATCACGAGTGGACCCCACACTTTTGGACACTTTTCACTCACTAATTACTTAGTTTTATTATATATTTATTTTTGAATAGTTAAGATCACAGTTTGGAAAAATCATGCTCATGCTCATTTATCATAATGGACCCAACCCAGACCAACCCAGACCCAAAGGAGAAAAGGGCAAAAGTGCAGGCATACTGCGGTATGTATTGATGGATGGTAAAGATGCAAATTGCTGATAGAGGCGGAAAAGCTGTAAATACTGGTCTTCCGCTGATCCAAACTACGGAAATCCTGCACTTACAGGTTACCCTAGTGAAAACCTGGACTAGGCCCTTTTTTTTTTTTTTTTTTTCTCTATTACATGCAATTTCTATTGGTTACTTGCAGTTTAGAATGTTTTTTTCTTTACATTTATCATATTATTAATAGCATCTATGAGCCTTGAACCCTTGTTTAGACCCAATAATAAATGGGATTTGGATCCAATATGGGCCCAAGAATCTGAATCTAAATGGACTGTGGTGCCAATCAGGCCCTTTGTTAGCGTTCCCCATGCACTAGTCCTTGTAAAGGCAGTGCTCATTCATCTAATAGGCCTTCCCTTTGTGACCATCTCCTTGTTTTGTGGTGGTCAAAGATGGCCCAATAGAGATAGATGAGTGTGTAGTTGGGACTAATAGAAAATTATATACATGCATAAACAGTGTGCTAATATTGTGGGATAAATTTGATGGTGCAAGGAACTCAGACTGGTCTTTGAAGTCTATGAGCTAAGATATTAGACCTAGTAAGTAATCAGTTTGGGCTTACAGAAGCTTGGTTCAAGAAATCCTGGCCCATTTGTGACCTCTTCCGAAGCACGAGGCCACCCACATGAGGCAGTGCATCAATAATAGTATTGTCTTTGGGCCATTGCCCGAGCTCAGCCCAAATTCCATGTATGTAAAAGCCCCATTGATGGGGCAAGGGGGATTTAGGTGGGACCATCTTAGAAAGGAAGTCTCAAGTCAATCTAATGCTTTTAATCCCTTGATCTTTTATAGAAAAAAGCCCTTGATCTGTTGCCCACAACTTTAATGCTTCAAATTAGAAAAGAAAAGATGATCGTCGATCTAGCACCTTAGTATCTATCCATGACATATTGGCTTGGGGGAGAGGAGTTGGGGTGGAGTTGGATGGTCCATTCGGATTGATGATCAAGTGTAACCCGCCCCAAAGACACAAGCAAATGCATCTGTATGTACATGTGTGTGAATGTAATTGTCCTCTTTTGGTTTCTTAAGTTGGAACATACAAGGCTCCAATTCCATATCTGAACTTTTTGGACCATATATGCATGGATCCATATCCATACCTACATATCTCATGTATCCAAAAAGTAGGTCATACACCCGTTTTATTCAGATCCTAAGTAAGGGCTTTTAAGTTTTATTTGGATCCTAAGAAAGGGCTTTATGGGTTGAACTGAGGCATATCCACTCTAATCCACCTTTAGAAATAAAACGCCATCGCCTTTCCAAGCTCTAGCTCGACCCACCTTATAAATGTCAGGTTAGATCAAGCTTTCTAATCATTTGATGGGTGAATCGGTCACTAAACTACGCGCATTATATTTATGAGTTGGGCGCGAGTAAATTTCTCACTTAACTACATGCAGTACTTTCTTTGGACGGGGTGAACTTCGGGCTTCCTATCGCTTAATCCATGCCCCGTCCATATACTACACATGCCAAAAAATTAGATCAATGTACCGCCCTAGTTCTAAAACCCAAGTTCAGAACCAATCTAGTGTGGTCAAGCCAATAATTGGGCTCATGCTGTCCCTACCCTTAAGCACCCCCAATTCGTAGACTTCAACGGATAATTAGATAACCACTTGTCGCCCCGTTTCAACCAAACCCTACTCCAAATTTCTATTTCTCACATCCTTATCTAACGCTTATTAGATTTGCGAGAAATCCAGACTTCTTCTCCTAAAATATCTTAGAATTCTTTTTAAATTCAAATTCAAACTCGGGTTTTGGAAAATAGTCTTTTCTTTTAATATGAAACATCCAATTATAGAAAGTCTTATGTACTAATGAGTCTTGGTTTTGGAGAATCCTACAAGCATCTTAGTAGGAGTTTTAAGTTGTACTATAAAACTAATGATAGTGTCTTAGTATGAGTTACTAGGAAACTAATGGAGAGTTCAAATTCTACAAAATAGACCCCCAAGTGGACATCCGGCTATTTATTTTCTCTTCTATTGCACGCACGGTTTGTTATTTTGGATTGAGAAGACTCTTTGCTCGTGAGTCAGGTATTCCTAATCAAATTGAGTGAAATTCTACGATTCCAAATGCCTGCAAAATTTTATTTCTCAAGTAAATGTTTCTATTTTTCTATGGATTCTGAGTTTTCCGATTTTATCAATTTTGTATCTTTAAAAATTTCAATACCATTAATTGGGATTTTGTCGATTCCCAATGACCCCAAACCCTCAACACACACAAAGAAAAAAAAAGAATTTTAAATAGGTCCTTAAGTTTTTATCTTATTTTGAAAAAAGGACATAAGTTTCAAATATTTTCAAATAAGTCTCTAGATTTTTCAATAAAATGGGAGGAAAATCGTTTTTTGCTAGGATGTGTATAGAGCAAGTCCAAAAGCTCTGAAAGTAGGGTTGGTGTCCATTTTCAACATTTCACTGATGGGCATGTTGCTCTTAAAAAATCTAGACGTAGTGCATGTTTGGTATCTCTAATTTTTACCTCTATTTGTCTATTTGTCTAAATCGGACAGAGGCAAGGAAAATTAGAGCGTTTGGTAGATGACTTTATCCTCTTCCTATTTTAGAGGAGTAGAGGCAAATCATCTAAAATTGAAATGCTCACTTTCAGGGCATGTGAAAAGTAGAGGCATAGGCTCTAAAAAACGTAGAGGCAAATCCTCTAAAATTGAAATGTCTTTTTTTTTTTTATAGCTCTATTTTTAATGGTTCTATTTTAAATGATCTATCAAAAAAAAAAAAAAAAAGTAGAGATGGCAGACATGGCCGTACAATGATCAATGGGGAATGTGTGAATAGCAGTTTAAAAAAAAAGAAAAAAAAAAGAAAGAGTAAGACATAAAGACGTTATTAGAAAGTTTCAATTCCAATGGGGCTTTCATAAATATTTTCATAGAGTAGGGTTCTTTCTTCGTCAACGTAAATCTAAAGTAACTACCGACAATAAATTACACAAATTTCGCCCTAATGTAAATGTACCCATCTCTCTCTCTCTCTCTCTCTCTCTCTCTCTCTCTGGATATTGCAGGAACCTGATTTCGATTGCAGGTGTGTTTTCTACCCCTTCTTCTCCTTTCCTCATTCTTCTTCTTCTTTTCTCAACTGCCCATCAGACCCTTTGCTCCTTACTTATATGCTATCTTAACAACCTCTTCTCTCTTCTTAAACAATCTGAGTATAGGACCTTTGTATCCATATTCCTCCTCTTCAGAACCCACAAAACCATCCATCTACTGACTACTCATACTAATTTCTCTAGAACCAATCATACCCAGTAATGGGTCTCTTTGCGCAAACCATTTTTCACTGAAAAAGATTATCTTTTTTCCCTTTTCCATTGTTCCTTCTTAATATGAACACTCCATCAGTTTCCATTTTCAGAGGTGAAAGCATTTTCTAGCCTTTTTCTAATTCTTTGGGGCAAGCAGATTGAAACCCAAGAATTGGAAACATATTTCACTGCGGAAAATGGTTTGATCACACCAACTAGTATGAGCTGAAAATGCACAGAATCGAAGCCTTTAGTTTTTAATTTTCTGTAGAAAATGAAATTCACAGCTCTGTCTTGCAGTGCACAAACATGCCTTAATTTGGAAATGAGGATTTTCGCCCTTGTGTTAGACCCATGCCCCCTTAGAAGTAAATAACAACAATATATTAGTTTATGCAAGAAATTTTAGATGAACTTATAAGGGGGTAATTGTAACCTGCTTTCGAATCTGCTGTAGGACTCTAGAGCTACTTTCTGCCCCCGAAGTTGGATTCTTGATGCAGAATTTCAATAGAAAGTAATTGCAGTGTCAGTTCTCTCATAGGCTGGGTCTCTTGATAATTTCTTCTTTGGATAGTGCAGAAAGTAAAGAGAAAGAGCTCCCTTTTGTAGTCTTTATTTTGGTTGTCTTTGGAAAGAGGAATTTTGGGCGATGGCGATGCCATGGAACTTGGCTCTGTATATGATGAGGATAGTGTGGATGGGTTTGTGTGGGTGGATTTCTTCATGCCTTTCGTTCGCCAGTGAAATTGCTCGGTCTCTCAGAAGTGGTGATATTGGCCCTTTCCACGTTGGGTGAATTGTGGGAGGTTGCATTCTCTCTTCTCTCTCTGTTCGGTTTGGTTGTAGGACAAGAAGCAGGGATTGTTTCTCATCTTCTTGAAAAAGAAAAGGAAATTATAAAAATAAATAAATATTAGTACGTGAAACCACTAGCATGAAATTGTTTCAAAGAATGTAGTATTATATTTTATCTACAGTCACTATAGTGAAATGACTACAATGGGTGTAGGTAATTATCCATTCATGAGGTTGTTGGTTGACAGATAATGTCACAAGAGCAAGATGATGGGCAACTTGATAGCATTCACATAATACATGAAATGCGTTAGAGACACAGTGCAGATTCAAGAGGATTGATCGTAGTGCATCAAGTGATGATAAAAGATTGTTATATCTTGATATTAATTTGGGTCATGAGTTAAATGTAGATCCTTTTCAACCCACCCTTAAATCAATTGGTTAAATGTTCCATGTGATTTCAATTTTATGTTGGTGGCCTCTTTTGTGCTTCCATCCGGAGGATGATTTATCTTTAATCTTGGGCCACATTTATTAAGAATGCATTTCACAGTATTATGAGCTAGGCTAATGAGGTCATACCAAGTCCAACACGTGGTTTTAGCCAAATGAGTAAATTGTAACTTTGAAGCCTAAAATTATTGTTTTATTGATTAGCACCCTGTTTGTCTGCACAAATGCACACATGCTAATATTCAAATAAAGGATTGAGTTGTTTCTCTCTGGCTACAGGCATAAGAAATAATTGTTCTGCCCATTGCAATGTACACATAGCCACAAGAGTGCTTTGGCAAAATCTATTTTGTTTTATAAGTTATTTGGAATTAAGTTTTTGTTCTGTTCTCTTTTCTTGGAAATGATGGTTGGGCAAATGGTTAAATTGGTTATGTTCTTATCTTTTTTCTGCAAGGTGTTATGGAACATAAAAATGTAATCCTGTATTGTTACCGAACTCATTTATTTCTCTTCTAGGATTCTAGTTTCATGCTGAACAGAGATGGAGGAATCTGATTTCAGTGGTTGCCAGAGAATTCGAAACATTTGCATTCTAGCCCATGTTGACCATGGCAAGACGACGCTTTGTGACCATCTGATCGCATCGTCCGGGGGTGGAATCCTCCACCCCAAGCAAGCGGGGCGACTTCGCTTCATGGATTACCTCGATGAAGAGCAGCGGCGGGCAATTACAATGAAGAGCTCTTCCATTGCTCTTCACTATAAGGACTACTCCATCAACCTCATTGACTCTCCTGGCCACATGGACTTCTGCAGTGAAGTCTCCACTGCTGCCCGCCTCAGTGATGGAGCCCTGATCCTCGTGGACGCTGTTGAAGGCGTTCACATCCAGACCCATGCTGTTCTCCGCCAGGCCTGGATCGAGAAGCTGACGCCTTGTCTTGTTCTCAACAAGATTGATCGCCTGATCTCAGAACTGAAACTGAGTCCCATGGAAGCCTACAACCGACTGCAGAGGATCGTTCACGAAGTTAATGGTATTGTCAGCGGTTATAAATCAGAGAAATACCTGTCCGATGTTGATTCCATTCTCGCAGGGCCTGCGGGCGATGTGGATGGTGAGAATCAAGAGTTTGTGGAGGATGACGAAGAAATTACCTTCCAACCCCAGAAGGGGAATGTGGCTTTTGTCTGTGCACTAGATGGATGGGGATTCTGTGTTGCTGAGTTTGCTGAATTCTATGCCTCAAAGCTTGGGGCGAGCTCCACAGCGCTGCAAAAGGCCTTGTGGGGGCCACACTATTTTAATCCGAAGACGAAGATGATTGTGGGGAAGAAGGGCGTGGGGGGTGCGAGCAAGGCACGGCCCATGTTTGTGCAGTTTGTGCTTGAGCCACTCTGGCAGGTTTATCAGGCAGCTCTTGAACCTGATGGGGAGAAGGGGATGCTTGAAAAGGTGATCAAGTCGTTCAATTTGGCAGTACCATCTCGTGAACTCCAGCACAAGGATCCAAAAGTTGTGCTCCAGGCAGTCATGAGCCGTTGGCTTCCTTTGTCAGAGGCAATCTTGTCAATGGTAGTTAAGTGTATGCCTGATCCTATTGCCGCTCAGTCCATCAGGATTTCGCGCTTGCTTCCGAAGAGGGAGTTTTTGGATTCTGACGTCAGTCCAGATGTTCTTGCTGAGGCAGAGCGTGCAAGAAAGTGTATTGAGATATGTGATTCTAATGTAGAAGCTCCTTGCATTGCTTTTGTTTCTAAGATGTTTGCGGTTCCTTTGAAAATGCTCCCACAGAGAGGTCCCAATGGGGATATCATTAATAACTCTATGAATGAAGCTGGAGAATCAGATGAATGCTTCCTTGCATTTGCTCGGATTTTCAGTGGTGTTCTTTCAGCTGGGCAGAAGGTTTTTGTGCTCTCTGCTTTGTATGACCCTACAAAAATCGAGTCGATGCAGAAGCATGTGCAGGGAGCAGAACTGCATTCCTTGTATCTGATGATGGGACAAGGTTTAAAGCCAGTGGCATCTGCTTCAGCAGGGAATGTTGTGGCAATTCGTGGCCTTGGGCAGTGTATATTGAAAAGTGCAACACTTTCATCCACAAAAAATTGCTGGCCTTTCTCAAGTATGGTGTTTCAGGTTGCCCCGACTCTTAGGGTGGCTATTGAGCCTTCAGATCCTGCAGACATGGGTGCACTTATGAGGGGCCTGAGGCTGCTGAACCGTGCTGATCCATTTGTAGAGGTTAGTGTCTCTGCAAGAGGGGAACAGGTGCTTGCGGCTGCTGGGGAGGTGCATCTTGAGAGATGCATTAAGGATCTGAAGGAGAGATTTGCAAGGATAAGCTTGGAAGTTTCGCCGCCTCTTGTATCCTATAAGGAGACCGTTGAAGGGGAAGGTTCTTTTCTGCTAGATAATTTGAAAGTTGCATCAGGTAGTGCCGACTATGTTGAGAAGATTACTCCAAATGGAAGATGTATTATTCGGGTGCAAGTCATGAAACTTCCAAATGCTCTGACAAAAGTTCTTGATGAAAATGCTGATTTACTTGGAGACATTTTAGAAGGGAGATCTGCACATAGAAAGAGAAATTTTGGAATGCAGAAAGAAACCTGTGTTTTGGAAGATGGAAGCTCGGTTGAAGCATTGAAGAAGCGAATCATTGATGCGATAGACAGTGAAATGGAGTGTGCCGGTGAAGAGATTGATAAAGACAAAGCTGAGAGGTGTAAGAACTTGTGGTTTCGATTTCTTCAGAGGATTTGGGCACTTGGGCCACGGCAGGTTGGGCCCAATATTCTCCTTGTTCCAGATGTCAGAGGAAGGGGTACTGATTGCTTTCAGGGAAAAGATTGTGCTCTCGTATCAGGCTCTTCTCATGTATCCAGAAGACTGGGTTTTCTTGATGCTTCTGATTCAGAGGATGGAGATAATCATATGGGTTCTGAGTCATCTTTGGGACCCTCTCAGTCACTGTTTAGCGAGGCACATAGCCTTGAGAGTAGTGTGGTATCAGGTTTTCAGTTGGCTACAGCTTCTGGGCCGTTGTGTGATGAGCCTATGTGGGGCCTAGCGTTTCTTGTGGAAGCTCACATTTTTCCGACAGGGAGCCTGTCTGATGATTCAGAACCTGCTCAACAACCTGACCAATATGGTATCTTCGCTGGGCAGGTTATGAACACTGTCAAAGAGGCATGCAGGACAGCTGTCCTTCAGAAGAAGCCCCGGCTTGTGGAAGCGATGTATTTCTGTGAATTGAATACAACAACTGAATATCTGGGCCCAATGTATGCTGTCCTTGCCCGCCGACGAGCCAAAGTCTTGAAAGAGGAAATGCAAGAAGGGTCTCCATTATTCACGGTGCATGCCTACGTGCCGGTAGCCGAAAGCTTCGGGTTTGCAGATGAGCTCAGGAGATGGACTTCGGGAGCAGCAAGTGCTTTGCTAGTATTTAGCCATTGGGAAGCGTTGTTGGAGGATCCCTTCTTCATACCAAAGACAGAGGAGGAGATTGAAGAGTTTGGAGATGGTTCCAGTGTTCTGCCAAACACAGCAAGGAAGCTCATTGATGCTGTGCGGAGACGGAAAGGTCTTCCAGTGGAGGAAAAAGTTGTCCAGCACGCGACAAAGCAGCGGACTCTTGCTCGGAAGGTGTGAAACTTCATTCAGACCGTATGAATTGAGACTCAGTTTCACTACTTCTTGTAAGTTGATGTACTTATAATTTTTCATAGCAAATGATACAGGGAAATAATGAAACTGGTCAAACTCAATTTTGAGCGTGAGCATGAGCTTGATTCTTGTATCTGATTATGTTGTGGATAACATCAGATTATAATAAGAAGGGTTGGTTACTTTGAGATATAAGAGTTTGCCATTGAATTTTATTAATCCTCTTTCCTCTTGCTGTATCATAATCTTGTCTGGGAGCTATCTGGTAAAATGCGTTCACCACGCACTGGGTTCTGTAGAAGACTATGATGTTGATTTGCCAAAATGTTGTCATCTATGATTTTCTGCAGAATGCATCCCACAGAATATCTATTCCACTTTACCGTTGCAGTTGGCATTTAAGTGTAACCGGTAGCCTATATGCATATGTTGCTTCAAAGATGCTTTTGACGATCTGGCCATGTATTTATTTGGGGTTACTAATTTATCTCCATTTGGTTGGAGATAACAAGAGTTTGAATGTTTGAGATCCATGCTTAGCTGAGACAGTATTGGGTTTTATAGGATAAGTGGTCCTGCTGCACCTGGATCTGCATTTCATGTTCAGTTGCCTTTACCTTCTCTGATAATTACACTGAATTAACTGGGTTGGAATTTGGAAAAATAGCTTCAGGCAGGGGCATAATCTAATTGGTTGCTTCCATGTTCTACTTCGTTGTGAAAGGTGGGGTCTGCCAATTGGTTGGGAATATTTTAGATGAGATGATCTTTAATCATGTGAGTTGATAGTGGCTTCATCTGAGACAGTATTGTGCAGGTTTTTAACGAGGTCTAAAATATGCCACTATGACCTTATTGGATTAATAGCACGAATGGCTCAATGCATTGAGTTATATTTCATAATACATGCACGAATGAATCAACAATCTGCTCAGTTCAAGCATTCCATAAGAAAGTTTTGAAACATCGAGACATGAGACGAGGTATTCCAATTGTTTAAAGAGTGAGACATAAGCCTCATGAACATGCCTGTTTCATAAATAATTTCATTAAAATGAATCTATCATAAAAACAGAAAATAGTAGTAGTTTGCTGTTTTTAGTCTTATAAGGTTTAATTAGGGTTAAGTCAAGTTAATCAATTATAGCAGTTTTAATCTTTTTTAAGTTCTTAAAACTACGAACCACCCTTCCACCGGATGTATGGAGTGTGATTCAAGTGCATATGTAATCTAGGGTGTACATCTCAAATATGTCTCATTATTGTACACCTTAAGGAACCAGATCCCCTGTTTCGTCCGAACAGGTGAGCCCACTTTTTCTTTCCTCCGGCCCCCTTCACCCCGCGCGTGTCGGCCCTGATTCGTCCAAACAGGGCTCACCTGTTTCGTCCGGGATCCGTTTCCACACCTTAAATGCAAGTCATGCCTAGAGACTGGAGGTAGAGGGCCTTTTTGGCGAGCCTCAAGGCCTAAGCCTCAAATGCTTTTGAAAATAATGTTCTGTACAGGTGTCCGTACTTCAGTGGGTGAATCAAGTGGACTCTATAAGGTGGTCTTTGTTGTTCATGATGTAAAGAGACAGATTAGTAGCAACAACCAGGCACAAGAAACAATTGAGTTGGACTCTATAAGATGCTAAGGCTAGGGCTCTGAGGAATCAATGTCTATAGATAACTTTCTCTTATAAGGTAAATGGAGTGAGAGGAATTATATGACCATATGTTGCAAATCAGAGATGTGGATGATATGCATGGTTCCTTTGGGCTTGAACATGTACATGCGGAGCCAGGTCAGTGAGTTAGACCATGTATTTGATAGGTTGCTTGTACCCAAAAGAATTGCCATGTGACAACATTCTTTCATCAATGGTCGCAAATAATTGTTAAGAAAACAAAAAAAACACCGGTCCACATGCAGCTGTGGAAAAGGGATGAACTTGGGTTGCTTGAGTGAGAGAGCCAGACCATGGAATTTGATTGTTTGAATTTGTCTTAAAAGTCTTCTGAATGCGACACTTCTAATCCTTTGATCAATGGCTTGCAAATGATGATTAAGAAAGAGTTACAACAGTACACATGCATCAACAGAAAAGGCGCCAACTTTTATTTGCTATGATGGAAAAAATTCTTGCCATTTTTAGTCATGCTCTCACCATGGTGGAGTGTTTGAAGTTAAATGATTCACTCAATGAATCATGAGCTCCTCAGGTTCGAGGATTTACTCTGTTCATGAACTGATTTGGGGTTGCAAGTGCATGGATGTTTCCATCAAATGGAGGATGGTGGGGGAGGGCTTCTATCCATGCTAGCTAGCGTCTGTGTGAGTGGCGAATGGCCTTGCCCTAACTCATTCTAAAGCAGCTCCTGACCTTTTATATGAACTTCTAAACTCAGGGAGGGGCCAAGTTAAGCGTAGTCAAGCCATAGTTTGGCAGTTATGGACTTTTCAAAATTGGGCCTTACCCAACCTTCAAGCTTTCAAATAAAAATAAAAGCACTCACTTTGTTGGTCGGTGCCCGGTTTGGCCCCTCATCAAAGGGCCGGATGGATAGCCCTACCTGATACTAGTTTTTGATACTTCGAGGAAGTAAATCAGTGATGAGATCCAGACGGCTAAATTCAAACTTTTTGCATGATTTACTCAATGGTGATGGATTCTCCTCGCTCGACTAGGATAGGTAGGAGCAAAAACGGAATAGTAAAACAATCATCTTGGTGGGAAGAAACGACACATAATTAGCTGGCCTATAAAATGCTATTGGGCCCATAAGATGCACTTGGCCTAGAAGCACAACTACAGAGTTGTTCTTCGCCCAGAAGCACACTGACCCAACCCAATTATCAAATAGGAAAATCCGGGTCAAACCCAATATATAGCAAAATAACGGGCTTTTCAATTTGTCTTTTTTCTTCTTTTTTTTTTTTTGTTGTTGTTGCTGCTGCTGCTATCGGAGGGTTCCTAACCCTTTGGGAAGGACTAATCCCTCCGGTCCCAGAGGGAAGCGGGGTAAACTCCCTTATAGCCCCAGTGTGGTAGTGCAGTTTCGAATCCACAACCTCCAGGTGCAAACCGTGGTCTTAGGCCAACTGACCTACCCCTTGGGTTAATTTGTCAATTTTGAAATTTATAAAACTCATGCTTTCATGGCCATCCAATCAACATGGTTAGGGTGGAGGATCCTTCACTTATCCTACAATTGACCAAAGAATCAAGGAGTTGAAAAGACTCGGATCTTGTAGTCTAATTGAACTTTTTTCCCAGCCTTCTGCACATCTCTTTTGCCATCAGACAATAGCTACATTCTAGATTAAATCCTCTGTCTTATCATCTCACTGCTCATAATGTGACCACTCTTCATCCTGCAATTCTGTAATTCAGTTGGGGCGGTGAGTACGCTGAAGAGAATAACTCGGCGCTGAAAAAATGAAAAAAAAGAAAAGACAAGAAAAAAAAGGCCACAGGTGTGCTGACGGGATTCCACTTGAGAGGGGGACTACTCGAAGGAGAGTATTAAAAGGTTATTTATGCTGTCTTTACTAACACCCAAGCGTTAAGGTAGGATTTGTCATTACTTATCACAAGTATCTTTTTCTTAAGTTATTGATCAAGTGATGGATAATCCCACTGTGTAGCTCTCATTGCCATGAGTGCCCTTGAGAAGATGGATCATTGATTGGGGCCTATACGACTTAATAAAGGTTTTTTGTTTGGTAAAAATACTTGTAGGGTGAAGTGAAGATGAAAAAGAGAATAAAATATTAGGTAAAATACTAGGGGGTTTAATCATAGCATGATGAAAATAAATTTTTTTGTCTTTTTAGGCAAAATCGAGATGAATTTTTGTCTTGTAGTGGCCCAAGAATATTGTTTTTGACCTTTTCTTTTTAAGATGAAAGAGAAAATGTTGAAATTTTACACTTTTGGTGAAATGATGCTTTACTTTCCTCTACCTTATTTAGTGAAGTGGCTTAAAGAACATTAAAACAGTGAAGTAAGTTTGTAAGGGAGTCGGATATGGGCCTGGTTCGGGTCCAACAAGGATGGGCGAACGTTAATACAAGTGGTAATGATGCAGTGCAAACAAGGGCAAGTGGATTTTATTTGGAGGAGTAAAGTCGTTCAAGCCAAGCGCGTGCTAGGAGTTCGTGCAGGTGGGACACATCGCCAGCCATTGATTTCACTCATGAATATCTAAGCTGTAGTTGCAGAGTTCTTCTATTAATTGCTTATTCAGTTTCCATGATTATACCTAATATTATAAGCAACCAAGGGAAATGATCTCCTCCCAGTGGACTACGTGTGCAGTGATGGGGCCCACTTGGGCCACCTTTGTGTAGTTCAGCCCCTTTGATAATCCTGTCATCCCACAATTTGGCACCTGGCCTAATTTTGTACTCACTGAACCTTCGCTAACGGTATAATTAAATCTAAAAAAAATATACGGTTAGGATGCAGTTAAACCTAAAGGCTGTTAAATCAAGGATTAGGATAATCTAGTGTGGCTAATTTCTTGGCTCTATTAAGAGACCTTTCCATTTGCCTTTATCCCTTCGATAGACATGTATCAAG
The DNA here is from genome assembly GCA_029852735.1 of Persea americana. Taxonomy (NCBI): domain Eukaryota; kingdom Viridiplantae; phylum Streptophyta; class Magnoliopsida; order Laurales; family Lauraceae; genus Persea; species Persea americana. Next base: position 6,612,760 of record CM056812.1, read on the forward strand.
TCGGCTACAATAGCTGGACTGCAAATGAACAATATGCAGTCTTTCTAAGTCGACGCCAGGAGCTGGACTGCGAATAGACAATATGCAGTCTTTCTAATAGGAGAACATTGTCTGCATGAACTGTTACTTGTCCATAGGTGCATGTGCTAGTTCAAGATTATATAGATGAGGGTAAATGTTAGAAAAGTTAACTCTAAAAGTCTTTTTCATTGTTTTGAAAATCGAAATCGTATCGCAAGTCATTCAAGGGGCATGACTCCAAATCATATTATAAATTACTCACAAATCATAGGATTTTCTCGTTGTTCTTACATAAATGAAGACTAATTAGAAATTTTAAAAACGAGAGAAAATAAAAATAGTTATTCATAATCCATCTACAAAAGCATAAATACAATAGAAAATAAGACTATTATATAATCATATGAAAAACATTTTCACATCACCATCATCATCATTTTTTACATTTATTGATATTTCTAAATGATATGGGTAAATAGTGAAAAATTGTTCTTAAGATATTAATGCTACTAGAAAAATAAATAAGTTGAAGAAGTCTTTTTTTTTTTCTCGTTAAATGAGAAAAAATAAAAGAAAATCATCAATCTTATATGTTAGAATATCTCTTGACGTTAAAAAAAGCATTTATAAAGAAAAAGCTAAAAAGATTTTAAAAAAATTATTGTAAGACAAAATCCCATACGTATAGTCGAATGTTTTAGTCGAATATACGTTCTTATTTATCTCTAAAAGCTCCTAAAAAATCACAAAAATTCTTAAAAGATTCCATGAACTAAATAACCTTTTAAATAGAAATGTTAAAAAAAATTAAAAGAATAAAATTATTAATATTAACCTCTTGACAGTGGCGATTTTTGCTTAACCAAATGACTTGAATTGTAAGATGTGATATAAAAAAGTATTAAATCATAAAAATCCTAATATTCACCCGTACAGGGATTCAAGATAGAAATTATCTTCCTTTAGATTTGATAGGTATCGTAGGATTCAAGATACAAACCATATGATTTTGACCATAATGGTCTTTCCAACCAATTGACTTCAAATCAGTACTCAACTAGTTTGACAAGATAAGATTATTTTTATGATAATAATTTATTGGAGCATAGAAATGTCGGATAAAAGATTGAATTGGAGTGATTGAGAACTATCACTGATTTGAGTGATAATAATTTAAAGCAACGTAGGCAATTCAGATGAAAGATTCAATTAGATCTTGGATTCTATGGCTAATAACAGTGACTTTTATCATATGGTACACCTTTGGCCATATCTAGGAATGGAAAATAAAAAAAGATGGCATGCCATGCAAAGCCACACAAAAATCATCATTGGCCCAAAGGCCAAATGTTATATCCATATGCAATTTGTGATGCAGCCACACACGCTCGTGAAAAGTATTTTCAGTTTTCTAGTGCCTTTACGAGGTTTCAGTAGGAATGGTTAGCGGAGAAAATTTAATGTGGTATGAGAGCTAAGCAGTCATTAGTTTGGATCCTAGGGGGAATGACTTGACGCTAAAATACGTGTGATGCCCAAAATAAGCGGACCAAGTTCCACCTGACGGGATTGTTTTTTTCTTTTTTTGGGGCAATGAAGATATTTCATTATGGGGTAGTGTTGAAAAGTAGTTTTGTTGCTTTTATTAATGCCTTCAGGTTTTGATAGGAATGGTCTGAAGAAAATTTAATATATAGATGCATCCAGTTTTAGATTATATATGCTATGTTGGTTTAGGGGTTTTAAACAATAGGCTTTAAACCGTAGGAAACCCCCTCTTTTTGTTTGCTCTCCTTCTATTCTCTCAAAGATATGGGCGATTCAGAATTAGGATTTGCTGGGGACTTGCATAAAAGGTAGTCAATGATTGGCTGCATCTTCACCTTTGTAGGAAGTATAGTGAGTTGGAGGTCTATGTTACAGACACTGTTGCTTTGTACATGATAGAGGCAGAGTACTTATGGTACTAACTAAGGTAGTGAATGAAGCAATATGCTTGAAACTCGAAAGGCTTTTTTGATGACTAGACACCTTGGTATGCTACTCGATAAACCAATTGTACATTGTGATAGTCAATCCTATATTTTTTTTTTTGTTGCAAAGAAACAAAGGAAATATGAGAGGACCAAGCGTATTGTTGTGAAATACCACTTCATTGAAGGTAGTATCTAAGGGTATTATATATTTGAAGAAGACATACAACAGAACATTCAGCAGCAGATACGTTGACAAAGTTGTTCATAGAGATAAGCTTCAGCTTTGCTTGGACTTGATCAATGTTACTAGGTGCCGACGAATGCAAGTATCATACACACAATTTATACTGTTTTGGTATGTGTATACATTGAGCTTCTCATCTTAGAGTTTGATATTGAAATCAAAGAGGCTGAAAAAGGTTAGAGGAAAACCCTAAGAAAGCTTTGTAACTCTACTTTTTCATACGATGGTAAAAACCCTCATCTCACCTGTAGGCTGTAAAAATAGGCAAATCGCTGAACTACGTATGTGTTTATGTGCATGTGTTGATTTTCTGCATTTTCTTCGTTGGCTTAAAAACCCTATTTCAATTTTTCACATCACCTAGCAACCTACTCATTCGTAAATTGGTGATTGTTTAAATAATAATTGATGCCCCCATTTAACATGCAACTCTACTAGTATACACGTCCCCACCATCTAATTTGAATTCACACTTCAACATATTTATTGGAAAACAGTCTTAAAAAAGATATTTAGAAAATAGTGCACATGTACTTGCCATTACAGATGCAATCAATTCATGCATTTGATGCTCAAAAAACAAATCATTGTAAAACAGTTCTCTTAGAAATCACCATTGTATACTTATATTCAACACAGTATAATGGTAGACTCTTCAGTCACAAACACTAAAAAAATTCCACTTGATGGTTAATTACTTGGGCACAAGTTTCAAGCTGACATGGAAAATCTTGTAGGTGCTTTCCGGCTGGAAAAACCCTCAGTTGCTTACAAGACACTGAAGACGGGCATCCCTCTAAAAAATGGACTCCACGAGTTCTTACATGTAGAGAAGAGTCCACGTGGCAATCATTCAACTGTGACTGGTTTTTCTGTCATTGTGTTCGATGATGTCATGAAGATGTTGCCCTATCATGTCCCAGAGGTTCTTTCTGTGCGATGGAGACACTCATGAACCCTCCAGTTCACTCACGTCTCAAGTATATTCCAAGGCAAGTTCTGTACTATTCAATGTATGGGGGTTTTCTCGAGCTATCATTGGAAGATTGCTCAAATTGCATGACCTTTCATTCAGTCCTAGACCTTTTTTTTTATCAGATCCAACCCATCTTCATGTGATCCAGGTTTTTGTGGAATCTACTGTGGCCAAGCAATAGAAAATAAGAGAAATAATAAAATTTTCGTTTAATTGGTAATCTAGACCTCTGATCAGTTTTAACTTTATGTTAAATATGGATCATTGGCTGTGTTGTCTTTCAACTGTCCAACTGCAAGCAAATTCTCACATGGGTAACATTAGTTTGGCACTGGAAGTTCTCACATCATTGCTCAGCCATGGTAGAATCCAATGGAGAAATAGTCCAATTACATGAAGCTCTTCTTTCATAACTAACAATCAGTGTGACTATTTTTTAACAGAAATATGATGCAGTTGTAAGAGATATCTACATCAAATATTGAAGAATGTTATTGTACATGTAATGCCCGAGAGATGCCACTAGGCTGGTGATCACCTGCAAGTATGAAATTTCCAAAAATTTTATAGGATATTGTCGTACAATCTCTCTAGTTGAGGTTCTATGTGTACATGGTTTCTCCAAAGCAATTGACTCTTCATAAACTGCTGGTGAAACATCTCTCCAATTATGGTTTTTAGAAAGAAGAAAATTTTGGATGAGTTAGTGATATTGGTGTTAACTAGTTTTAATAGAGCTGTTGAGGTTCTTATGGCCACACATTTGGGCCTCGTGATTGGCTCAAATCTCAACACCTCCCACTTGGCCAAAGAGTCGAAACAATAAGATTAGTTCCCACTAATTCAAGGTTCAGCCATTATTATCAAATATCAACAAGTTGCAACAACTGCTCCACCTATACAGTGAAATTATCTTCTATTATGGGAGTTTATATGCTTACATGGATATAACATTCATAACATGTCGAGCTTACTTATCCATCATAAGATTTTTGCATGCTATTTTGAAGATATGTCTTTCTTGATGTACCAAGTACTTTGAAATTCAATAATACAAGCGTCCCCGTGTCTCAACATCCTTTGAAGATGTGCACTATATTCAACATAATAAGCCTACCATGTTACACACCTTATTTTCATTCTACAACAAGAAATTTCACATCCTCCAGACAGAGACCAATGATATGATGTTCACACGATCAACAATTCCTAGGAATGTCTCATAGATATCATAAATATATCAAAATTGATCATTTATAGAAATATGGTCAGATTAATAATATAGTAGGTTTTCTCACACTTGCATAAGGTATTCTCACACTTTCAGTGGATTTTACCTACTATAGATCCCAAGAGTTTTACTACCACTCCTTGCCTATTATAGTCATATCTATGTATTGACAATAAATTGTTTGTCTTTTTAAACGATTGTGATTGACTTAGTTTGTATTTTTAAACGATTGTGGTAGACTTAGTTTGTATTTTTAAACGATTGTAATTTGACTTAGAACCCCTAAGTTTTCATAACTGATGACATACCTAAATTTGAGACCTTAGTTCTAATATGTGGGTTTAAGCTCTTTATTGCTCGTGTTTTTCTTTCTTTTTCCTTTTTTTCTTTTTTTTTTTTTTAATGCTGGTTCAGATGGATTGCGAATCCGAGTCTAGCATCATATATAAGCTACTTAAAGATGGATTTGCTGCAACTTTGCCTCACCCAAACTGTAGTGGGACAAGCAATTTAGAAGGTTTTAAAGATTTTACAAATGTATCTCTTCACCATGGTAGATCCAAAGCACTTGTCGAAAATGACATGACTGGTGTGAAATTAAGGATCCTTGTTCCTTCTAAAAACACATTTCATGAGTTCGTCAAAGTGGATTATGAGCCCAATGAAAATGAAATGATTGCAACTGGCTACTCTGTGGATGTTTTCAAAGAGGTGATGGATAGTTTGCCTTATCGAGTTTCCTATGAGTTCTTTCCATATGAAAATGGCCACTCTAGTTATATGGTATACTACGATGAAGTCATTCAACAACTGCAGCTAAACGTGAGTACTTTTTAATTTGGCTTTTTGTTTATCCTTTACAATCTTTGCATTAACCTGTTTCATTATTTGTTTGCATTCTAATCTTGAATTATGAGTGCAGAAATTTGATGGGATTGTGGGAGATATAACAATCACGTCTAATAGATCAAAATATGGAGACTTCACACAGCCATACATGATGTCAGGAGTTTCCATGATTGTACCAGTTGTGGGCAGCTATGCATTTAGTCTTTGGTGGTTTCTAAAACCATTTACTTTAAAATTATGGATGCTAATTATATCTCTGTTCTTGTCAAAGGGGATTCTGGTTTGGATATTTGAGCATGAAATTAACCCAGAATTCAAAGGCACATTTTCAGAACAAGTGGGGAAAGTCCTCTCTTTCTCCTTCTCCATCTCAGTCTTTGCACAAAGTAATGTAGGCCCGTCTTCTTTTATTCATCTTTCTTAGTACCACAATTGTTTCTTTTTTCTTTTTTCATTTATGGCTGGCAAGAAATTCCTTCTTCTTTTTTCTTTCTTTTTTTTTTTATAAATTTTTTGAAGGATCTATCTTACTGACTGCAGAGGAGAAGCTCAAAAGCAACTATTCAAGATTGGTCGTAAATCTTTGGATGTTTGCTGTGTTTGTAATGGTGACCACTTATGCCTCCATCTTGCAATCGATGCTCACATCCGATAATGATCAACCAGTTTTTACGCGCATGGAGGAGTTAATTATGAATGGTGACTATGTTGGGTATCAGAAAGGATCATTTGTTTTTGATCTTTTAAAGCATATGGGTTTCCAAGAACAACAGCTCAAGGCCTATTCCTCAGTAGAGGAATATGCAATAGCCCTATCAAGAGGAAGTGTCAATAATGGCGTGTCTGCAATTATTGATGAGATCCCATATATAAAGGTGTTCCTCGCCAAATATGCTGATCGATACATGATGGCTGGACCAACTTTTGGACCTGGTGGCTTTGGCTTTGTATGCCTCCTACTCAACTCACTGCATTTTAGTTTAGTTAGTGACATACTAAAATCTTAAGGAAACATGGCTTAACTATAAAGATGCTAGTCCATTTTGGTCCTTTTACTTCCAAAAACTGGGATTTATGGTCTAGACCCAAATTAATTGACTATGGATTTGCAAATAGTTTAATGGTCAAATCATGGTGCCGGTTTTTTCTGTGATAGCACTCAATTTAATCATATTTTTTATAAGTTCTTAAGGTCGCAACGTAAGAACGAATTGAACTATTCTTTCTCAACTATAGTAGTATTCTTTTACTCTCTGTATGCACATCCTATTCATTCGCACGTATGACCTCTTAATGTTGGCATTTCTCATATGTAAATCAACCCATTAGGCATGGCTTACTTTTGGATAAAATGAAATAATCGAGAGCCTTTTGCATATTTCTCTTCAATTGTCAATTGCATCACCTTTAATTGAAGTAAACTGAGATTGAGATTGCATACTATAGTAATTCTTACAATTCATAACATATTGCGATGAATGTAGGCATATGCTTTGAGAATGACTCAATCATTTCCTTCTACAGTTGTTTAAGCGAGATTGTGCTATTGTGCCCAATGTTTCAAGGGCTATACTGGAATTCCTTGAAGGAGAAAAGATGCCAGAGCTAGAGAAGAAATGGTTTGGCTTCGATGAACCGAACCATTTCCTGCCACAAATCCCACAGAGAAACTGGAGATTGTCAACGAAAGGTTTGCTTGGCGTCCTATTGATTACTGAACCCATCTCAGTTGTTGCTCTTCTCGTCTTTATTATTTCCATCATGTTCAAATACTGGAAGAGCCCGAGGAACTCATCATCCAACCGAGCGGTGGAAGAGGGCGACACTGAAGAATCTTCGAATATAGTTAATATTGAAATAAATGGAAGTCATATAAATGAAGACTCAAATGATGGGGAAGGAGAGAGTGATCAGGCCACACTAAATGACAGTGCTCTTGAGGTGGAAGCTGCACTAAATGATCATAGTCATTCTGATGTAGCCTTTCAAAACATATCTCTAACCGGTGATGAAATGGAAAATATGCTGCATTCCCATACTTCCACGCCAACTGAAGAAATTGGAAGTACCCCAGCTCTTTCGCACTCCAACACACGCGATGTCATGAGCTATTAGACCTTTTTTTTAGATGTTAGCCACATGGAGGCGGCTTTCATGCTGGGGATGGGGTTTCTCCTATGTAAATATATTTGTGTGAATATTTGCACAAGTGTATATATTGGTGTGGTCTTTCTTCATGTGTAGGGGATCTAAGTCTTGCATTTTTGAAATGCAGTGGGTTAAAATCTGAACAAAAACAAATTAAATAAAGGTGCATTTGGATGCATTCTTTCATGGAGTATGGCACATCAATGCAGGCTGCACCTAGCTCGCGATTGCATTGCTTATCTGGAGTTTACAATTGAATATGGTGAAAAGATTAGAAATAAAAATTTTCATTTACAAATTTACATGGTAGCTAGCTTTGTTTCCAATCTCTTTTGTAGATGGTCCATTGGAACTGGGAAAGGGGTTGGAGTGGGGAAATTTTTTGAAAACCAGTTTTTTCTTTCTTTTTTTTTTAACAAATGGCCCTCAATTTTCTTGGATGTTGTCTCTCTTGATTGTTTGGATATTCTTTGATGTTTCGGTTCCCTACTCACTGCTTTGGTTGATTAAGGTTCTGCTTCGTCTCCTTTGGTGTTATTATTTTATCTGTTGAATACCATGAAGAAATCAGATACAACAATATATTTCAATGTGCACACAGACACACTTTCCTTCGCTAAGAGGGTAGTAACAATCTAATCTCTTGTGGAAGCCACTTAAATGCATGTCAATCATGAGTGCATATGATTTTGTGCAAAAAAATTATCTTAATCGGATCATTAAGTAACATTTTTTATGAAGTTTAATCTAATGGCAAGTATGATTTAGATTAGTGTCAACTTAGGGCGAGTGCTATTTCATGGGGGGTTAGTGAGTGCAAGGGTTGGATTGATGTTGGGTGGGTCCAATTAGCTAGTGCTAAAATTGTCACTTCTGATGCAAGCGATGAGAGGTAGCTCTCTTCATAAGGAAACCCTGTATGTAGGTGTGCATTGTGGGTTTCTCACTTTTGACATTTTGTATGAGGATGGGGATTAAAAATTACCCTGAGAGAGAATGGCTAACATGTCTAGCGGATCCTTTGAGGGTCTTCTTAACAATACTGGCCATGTTATCAAATCCTTAGATTCTTAATAGGTGCCTCTCATTGTACATTGTTAGCTGTGCATTAGATCCTCCAAGGTTCAGACTCACATGAAATTCGCGAGGCTTATAGTAGGGTGCATCCATTACAAATCTAAATCATTCAAAATAAATACTCATGTGCCAAATTTCTTCCCCATTCCATCAAAATACTTAAAAGTTCAGAGCATAAACATGGGAAGGAAATAATTCAACTTTTTTTCTCAATTTGTTTTTTCTAGAATTTGTGGTAGGATTTGAGCTGGTCTAAAACTCAACTCGCTCTGGTCCCGTCCGAGTCAGCAGAAACTATTAAAGCATATGGGAATGATGATTTTGCGGTCACTACTTCTAACCCAACTCATCCTTCTAAAAGTGTCAGCTAACTGACAAAGATAACATTAGGGTTCTTATTCTCATGATTCTGGCCAGAATCTTGGACCCTGAAAAACATTGTTATATGTTGCATGGCTTACTTTTGAATGCAGCAGTTACTGTAGCCTACTGAGGATATGGACTGAAGAAGATATTGTCTATACAAGCATTTGGAAACTAAGCTACCATGTAAGTTTGGAAATGCAAAATTTTCACTCCAAATATTTCTACTTTATTCAAACGGAAATTTTCTAGCTAAGTAATGCAATTACAAGCGTGTAGTGTCCATTCATGTACCCTACTCCATGAGAGAATGCATCCAACTGAACTTATGTTTTATTTGGTTTTGTGCAGTTCTTACATTTAGAACTATATATGAAGGAGAATATCCCTCTGTATTTGACAAATGCAGAGTTTAAACCCCTATAGAGGACGAAAGATTGCACTAGCAAAAACACGTAGAGAGAGAGATCAGCCGTAGCAAGTCTTTACACAATTATATACACATAAGAGAATCCTATCTTCAAGAGAAAGCAGCTCAATGTGACTCACATCTTTAGAGTGGTCTAATAGGTCACAACATTGCTTGTGTCCCAGTGCTAAAAAAGCCAGTGTGATTCCTATGTCTCCAGCTATGAGCTGATTACTACTGATTAGAATGTTAGCCATGTATGATGGGTTGATTGACATACGAGAGATGTTTACTTTATGTACTTTCTTGAAAATAAGTTAAAATTTTTATACCTTTTTGAAAGTCCCCATGCATTCAAAGCTATTGAAAGTACTCATGTGAAAATGGTGATTCTGACCAACATAATAATGTGTTTCACTTATAACAGGGAAACGAACTCTTGTAAAAATGTCATATTTTTTTAGTACCACTCAACCACCTTGAGTTGGATGGAAATAATGATAAATGATGATTGGATGGCTTTGTTTGTAGAAATAATGATAAATGATGATTGGATGGCTTTGATTCTAGAGTCCATGAGCCTGGGTTCAATGAGTATATTCTATTAGTAGAAGAAGCAAACGGGGCAATTCCAACCAACCCCCACAAAAAACTTTTGCCCGGATCATAGTTACCTAGTTTCCATAGGAGGCCTTCAAAAAAAATTTTGGTAATCCAAAGAAGGGGTTGAGATTCTGAGACTTGTGACACCACTCACACATGTCCGGTAATGTAAACTCACACATGAGAGAGGAGACTCATATATCCAAAGATGATGGAGGCCGGGTTCCAACTCAAGACCTCCCAATGAGAACTGTCACCCCTTAACACTAAGGTATGGAGCCGTTTTCAAGAGACCTTCAAATTGTTGAATAGTTCATTTTGAATAATTGACAGCTCAATTCACGAGCTCATAGTAGATTAATTTCATGTAGTTCTCTTGAGAAATATAAATCCAGTATTGGTTCCTGTCTAAAAATTTAAGCCACTCAAAAGCACTGCAACCACATGTATAAACCCTAATCCATATCGAGCTCCAATTACACACACCTACCTTAAAATTGATCGCCAATAAAACATGGGATTTTACTTTTGCTTTTATTTTAATCATATTTTTTTACACTAATCAATTTAATTGTGAGCTCAACTCTGATTGAATTAAAATTTTGTAAATGTAAATTATTTGAGAGATTTGAATTTTAGCTGCAGATCCTAGCGATGAACTTATCATGAGTATATACGAATTAGTTGATTGAACTTTGTAGAACTCAAACTTTGAATTAGAAGAATTGTGAAGCAAATCAAATGAACTTGCTTTATCAAATTTCAACGATCAAACAAAGTCTTGAATCATGGACTGCAAATTCAAATGCAAATAAGCAGACCTACGAACTAGGTAACTATTGGCCTGATTAAGGTTGGAGCTGATGCTTGTCTAAGAGTGGTCCATTTAGTCATCAGACGGAAAAACTGAGGTGCAACCCTAGTCTATTTGAAAGTTAGTCTGAAAATTTTATGTCCTCTATCTTTATGTGTCCAGGTTGGATGGGTGTTGAAGCATTCGTTCAGTAACAAATGTAACTGCCAAGTATGAAAATTATGCCCAAAGTCTCCAGCCCACGAGTCTAAGAACACACTCCATATACATCATACATAAGCAGGTGCTTTTACCTATTTATAGGGTAGAGTAAAATGAAATAAAATAGAATATCAAATTAAGAAAACTAGAAAATGGCGGGAGTTGGTCATAAAAGCACAAAATGACGAAAAATGTATTTTTTATTACATAAATCACAAAATAGATATCTTAAAAAAATACAAAATGACGGAAAAATGCTTTTACTCCGGACTCCCTTTACTTTCTTTCTTTTTTAATTTGGTACTTAATTTAATTTTATTTTAGTCCAACCAACCTATAAACACGTCCTATGTAGTATGTACTACATCATAACTAAATGCTTGTGGACAAACATAATATGCATAATGGTTAGGATGTGGATATTCATATAAATATGAATGAGCTCAAACAAACGACCCTCCCCAAAGATGTTGACTAATATAGTAACCCAAGCCCAGGGGGTTATATGTGAGAATCAAAATTATCAGTGATCCTCTTTAAATATCTGAAAGGGAAGGGGGTTCTATGTAAATCTAACAGCCCACTTGGGTCCCTGTGGCTCTCTCTCTGATGTTTCTTTTAGCTAACCGATCTACTGCCTGGCTCAGATTTCCTGTCTGCACATTTGATCAAACTCTTGGACATGCACACACCAGTCGCTGAAGGCTAGTGCAGTAGCATATTTTTCTACAGTTTGTTGGAAGAACCCTTAAGAATTGGAAAAGGTTAGTTCTCATTCTTCAATCATCACCCATATTAGTTTCTAAAAGTTACAATCTTTAGTGTTTCCGTTCCCTTCACAAAGGATAGCTGATTAAGGGTTTACAGCATTTCCTTTGGTGTAGAAATCAGATACTATAGCAACCCATTTCAATGGGAGGCAAACACATACATGGTTTCCTTGTAAATATGCAAGCCTCTTTTGTGAGACTCACTTGGATGCATGCCAATTGCTAATGATAAGTGGATTGCGTGATGGAAACTAATTTAAGACATCAGAATTAAAAAGATGATGTGGCTACTTTACTTTGTGCAAAGACAGATGGGGGAGGAGAAAGATGTGATTTTTCCCACTTGTTCTGAAAATGCGCCCTCAAATTCTGGGTTATTTTCATGCTAAAAAAACCCAAACTAGAATTCCCTTCAACAAGAGCAGAGATATTATAAGTAGCCATATTTTCAAAGTTGGTGGCTTTAGAAATCACCAAAAACTCTTTGTATGGCTGTCCACAACTGGTACAATCATGGTAACTGCTGACATCATGCATGGCAGCGCGAAGTCTCCATACTTTGATCTGTTGGATGCGATTGTTATATCTCCCACAAGTCTACCATATCTCTTCACTGATTATTCAAGATTAGAATGAAAATAAATAACGAAACAGGCCAATGCAGGCAATGAGAAGGATGAATAAGTTAAAAATTAAGAACAGAGCTCACATTGAGTTTCATTTGCCGATTGAGTTCACCGTAGTATCCCATATCATTAGAATGTCCATTTTTATATGAAAGTGTTGGCCATTTGTTTTAGTTTGTAATTGTTGTCAAACATAGGGTGTTGGCATGTGTTGGAAAGCAGCATGATGAAGGTTGCAAGCATTCGAAGTGAAAATAGGGGCACTGCATGTTCAGGTTATGTGAATTAAGCATGTTGTTATGCTTATATCTTCACATCTAACATCTGAATTAAAAAGTGGCCAACATGACTTTTGTGCATCAGTGAGAGGGCTTCATTTTTGGTTTTGGAATCAGGTCGATCCGACTTCAGGTTTTAAAGTTATGGCCCGGACAGCAGGACAACTCTGCTTCACTCAGGTTGCTGTTTTTCTGTGACCAGGCGGCTTCAAGGTGATTTTACACTACTTTCCATTCAATCTGGGTTAAATCTCAAAACATGAAAGTTGTAGTCCTCTGATAAATCTTTCATTTGGCTCAAGAATCATGTCGTTTCGAGCTCGGAAGAGGAAGTTATGAATTTTCTAGTGGAGACAAATTATGCAGTTTTTCTGCACTGCGGGATTAATTACTCTTCTTTGTACTTTGTTGTGGGTCCCATTATGTGTTGGAAAGTAATTAGTAGATGGTCCATCAGATTCATCTGACTTAAATAGTGGGTCAGCCCAGTCCAAACGAGGATTTGCTTGTTGGGTTCTTTGTTTGGTAAGAAAGTCAAAAGGATATTCTTCCTACCCTTTTTAATTGTTAGCAACTTCTCCTATTGGCTGAGATCCAACTTTTTAGGATCTGAGATATGGGCTTTGAAAACTGAATGTTAAGAAACAGAGAAAGGAGTGTGCAGTTTTGAAAAAGAGAGAAAGACGTGTGAAGTTCTGCCTTTCCATTGGAGTTCTTCTGCAACAATCAGCTTGGAGTTTTCTTCATAGATTGACGTGCAATTTATTAAAGAAAAAGGTGTGCAGAACAACAACTGCTGTGTAGTGAGGGGCAATTCCTGATACAGTAGGGTGCTGGTTTTGAGAAAAATTGCAGAGTGCTGTTTTGGGAAAATTGAAGAACGGTTTGAGGTTGGTTTTTCATGAATTTGCTGCATTAGAATTTAAATATATTCCTGCATTAGATCTGTCTTGCATATTTCTACATCGTGCAGAATTCTGAATAGTGGTGTGCAAGGTTTTCATTGTGGTTTTCTTGTTGGGTTTTTCTGCATCTGAGATTGTGTTGAATTGTTTGAATCAAACGAATATTGCAGGATATACAGGTGTGCGTATGCTATATTTTTGTATTGAAAGTCTATAGGGCATCTGCGTATGCCATTGGGATATTATTGTGAGACACCTGTGTGTGTCAAATTAATTGAAATCTTGTAATCACTCAAGTTGGGGCTTGAGAGTAGGGGTTGGTGCTCCTGTTCGTTGAAGCGGGCGAAAATTGTAAAGGGGTTGGTGCTCCTAGCAGTGGGTGCTGCTAAATAGTGGAAGTGTGCACTTTGCACACCGTGGACGTAGCCTGCGGGTGAACCACGTAAAAATCCCTGGTGTTCTATTTTGCAGAATTAAAATTGAAATAAATTTGCAAATAAAAGACAGTCCCCGATCTCCCCCCTCCCCCTCCCCCCTTTCAGTGACCAATTGAACCTAACAGAAAGAACTTGTATGAAACTCAGTAAGGCAAACTATCCATCACCTCTTTGAACACACATATATAGAGTAGCCACTCATGATCATTCCGTTGCGTTGGGATAATCATCTATTTGATGAATTCATGGAACGTGTCTTTTGTGGGAACAAGGATCCTTAACTTCATATTGGTCTTCCCATTTTTGACATTTGCGGTGGATCTTTTATGTTCAACAATTATGCGCATAGGATCTCAAAGCTTAATGAATTGTTCACCTTGCTGATGTTGCTGTACAATTTATAAATGATTCTACCATTATATTCTTCTTCATCTTTTTGGTTTTCATGCGGAGAGAACTCGCCAAAAACCTTGTATGGGAAAGTAGCCACCACCCATTTTGACACATCTAAGGAGAAACCAGTCTTGATTTGTTGGTTACCTTTCAAATTGTGATTCAACTAAACATACTTAAAAACCACATATTTATAGGGATTCTAATTCTCAGTTTCTTGTAAATCTTCTCTCTTCTAGCTTTGGTTGCATATTCTCCATCTTTGGCAAAATGTTCAAGGTCGTCACTTGGCAATGAATTATTCTTTTCCTTGCATTTTTTTGAGATCCATCCGCGAGCCATATTGGTGCTGTTATTTCAAAATGCACCTGGTTCAGTTGTAACATCTTCGATGTCGTTCTTTCCTCTTTTTTTTTGTTTTTGGCAGTGATGTGAGAGGTTGTGATTTGCATTATTCCAGTTAGAAATTGACATTTCAGTCCGAAGTGAAACATCCTCGGAGCTGCCTGTTTGTTGTTTCCATTCAGTTTCTGGCTGTGGTTGGCTTATTCCTTTTGATGTTTCACTCTGTGAATTTACAAGGCCTAAACAAGTTTTTTTTTTCCTCTTATCTACAGCTAGGGTCCTTTATTACTCTGTTTCTCTATTATTGGTATCCATCTAATTGTGCGCCCCACAAGGAGTGAGATCATTTCTCCTCATATGAGCCATTAGAGGTACTTTTGGGTAAAAAAATTATACGTGCCATAAAAATGCATCATGTTTTATATGGTTTTGTTCAGACAGACATTGCCTTTAGAACTATAAGCGAAGGGAAATTCCTTTGCATTCTATAGAGGATGAAAGATCACATCAATATTTACACATAAGATAAATATTAGTCAGAACAAACCAATACATACACATAAGAGAAATCTCATCCCTGTAAGAACGAATGTCAATGTGACATGCCATGTGGGTTACACGGCTTGTCTACGGGAAAAAATCTCCATAGTAATTTCTCTATTTTCAGTTGTTGAACTTCGAAGGGAATGCAGAATCTCATCACAAGTGATGGATTTGTTTTGGAAGGCTATCACCGAATGGCTACTCTCATTTTGGATAACTGTCACCTCGAGAGGACTGTCATTTGGTGTGGCTTGATTACTTTCTCCTTGGACAATATGAGAACCTTGATTTATAGGAGTTCCATTCATTTCAGCATAAAATCTATTAAAAAGTTCTTCAATCTTTTGGGCTTCCACTGCTCCATCAGATGATGGGCTACACTTGGTTTTCCAGACTCTGCATTTGTTGAAAACGAAGGAGATGATAGCTATTGTTAATGGGATGAGTTCAGAGATCATAAAGACGCCAAGGAAAGCATGTAGAGACAATCTCGTGTTTCTTTCGCAGTTTTGGGGTGGGGGAGGATTTGGCTCGTTAGAGCCAAACCATTTGTTCTCCAGCTCAGGCCTCTTTTCTCCTTCAATGAATTTCTGTACAGCTCTAGAGACGTCGGGCACGATTGCACAACCTCTATGAAACAACTGTAGAAATAGAAAATGAGAATGGTGATGCTTAAAGCATATGCATGCATACATCTCAATGTATTATGAATTGTAAGAATGACAGTAGTATACATCACAAAATCGTTTACATCATGTAAAAGTGATGGGTTGACATTTGAATAAAAACCTATTAAAGGCTCATAATCATTGTATATGATCTGAAAGTTAACACTGTTTGATGGGGTTGATCAACATATAGAAAGAAATCAATATGAGATTTTATGTGCATACTTAGTTTATAAGGTTATAAGGTCTGGCATAAGAAAGGCTTGGGTTCTTCAGAAACTTAGCATATAAGGTAACTATAAAAATTTAGAGAAGTTATCGAAGTTAAAAATTGTGCCAGAAAATAATAGCATCATATTTGAACCATTTAACTATATGAAAATCTATGGTCAAGACAAACTGAGAGTATCCAAGTGTTCCACCATAAAAGAACAAGGTACCAGTATGCTTTTTTTATTCAAAATTTAGATGACAAAAAGATGATGATAGGTTTGCAGTGGAGTGGATGTCCACCTGATTTAATTAATGTTTGACTTGTGTATAGACTCCAAACCTGCTAAATGAGTATACTATGTGGAGCCAATCTACTCTCTATTCATGAGTTTCTTTTCATATTTCTTTTTCTATTATTGTGTACTTTATTATGAAATTAAATTAGTTGTGCTGCTCATGCAATTTTATGCAAATAAATTGAATATTTTTAACCAATAACCAATATACCATTCAAAACACAAGTATGTGTGTGTGTATAGATATATAAATGTAATAAGTTAAAACGTAATTACTCTTTTTTTTTCTTAATTACTTTTTCTTAAGCATATGAGAAAGAACAAATGATTTAAAGTTTTTCTTAATTTCTCTTATTAAGAAAATGCAAAATATTATTAAATCTTTACTCAAAACCACTAAATTTAAGCCATACTAAGTACTAACATCCTAAAGTAAAAATGTAAGTCACTTTAACACATTACATGCAAGTACTTTAGGCATATTATTTTAAAACAAGAAATTTCATAAGTTTGGATTAAATGCATGAAAAATTAAAGAAGTAATAAAATGTTCCTAGATTTCGTTTCAAGTTACCAAATCTTTTGATTTTAATTGATCTCTAGAGAAATAACTGAAAACACAAATAAGCAATGTTCAACCTTGCCAAAAAGTTCTGTTTTGTTTTTTTTTTTTTCACATTTTAGAAGGAATAAATCATATCCCTCTTCAATTTCTCACAAGCTTCATCCCTAAAGAAGACAGAGAAGTGAAAAATGGACCTTAAAGAGGCTCGCAAACTGATTGTTTGAATTTCTCAGCTATATTGGCTGGTACACCCAATATTTTACGGACATTTTTGGGGATAGGCACAATGCTGCATTAATGTCAAAATACCAAATACTGATATGTGCTTCGTATCATCTAGATTGTGGCATCTTGCCCGATATTTTGAATCATGGTCACTAGACTGAATTCCACTATTTCAAAGTAGAAGACTACAATAGATTGGGATCTTCATCGGCTAGGCATTTTATGTTTCCATAAGCTTTCATAGTAGCTCTAGCTTAACTAATATGTAATGAGCTGAGTGATAGACTTACAAAGCCAAAGCCACCTGGTCTGAGAGTTGGCCCAGCCATGGTATATCTACTAGAATACTTGGCAAGGAAGATCTTTATATATGGGATCTCATCAATAATTGCAGATACACCATTATTGTGACTTCCTCTTGAGAGGGCCATTGCATATTCCTCCTTTGAGGAATAGGCCTTGAGTTTCTCTCTTTGGAATCCCATGTGCTTTAAAAGGCCAAAAACAAATGATCCTTTCTGATACCCAACATAGTCCCCATTCATAATTAATTGCTCTATGTCCGAAACGGCAGGTGTATCATTGTTGGATGTGATCATCGATTGCAACTCGGCAGCATAAGATGTTGACAATACAAACACTCCAAATATCCAAAAGATCATAAGCAATTTTGAGTAGTTGCTTTTGAGCTTGTCATCTGCAATCAGTAGAACAGAAATAAAAATAAAATAAAATCAACAAATAAAAACTTCTTGCCAATTCAAAACTAAAAAAAGTGTAACACTCATGGAATTTAATTTAAGACATGATAAGTAAAGAGATGACATGGCTACTTACTTTGTGCTAAGACAAAGATTGAGGAGAACGATAAGATTTTCCCCATTTGTTCTAAAAATGTGCCTTTGAATTCTTCGTTATTTTCACGCTCAAAATACCAAAGGAGAAGCCCCTTTGACAAGGACAGAACTATTGTAACTAGACATAATTTCCAAGTTAATGGCTTTAGAAACCACCAACGATTCTTTATGAGGCTGTCCACAACTGGTACAATCATGGAAACTCCTGATGGCATGTATGGCAGTGTGAAGTCTCCATACTTTGTTCTGTTGGATGTGATTGTTACATCTCCTACGACTCCGTCGTATCTCTGCACTCAAAACTCAAAATTAAAATGAAAATAAATAAAGAAGAAGATCAATGCAAAGAATGAGAAGGACAATAAATGGTGAATTGAAAAATGAACTCACATTGAGATGCAATTGCTGAATGAGGTCATCATAGTGCCCCATATCATTGGAGTGGCCATTTTCATATGGAAAGAACTCATAGGAAACTGGATAAGGCAAACTATCCATGACCTCTTTGAATGCATCCACAGAGTAGCCAGTCACGATCATTCCATTGCCTTTGGGATCATGTTCCGCTTTCACGAACTCATGGAATGTGCTTTTGGTGTGAACAAGCATCCTTAATTTCACATCGTTCTTCCCATTTTTGAGATGTGATTTGGACCTCTTATGTTCAACAACCATGCGCATAAAATCTTCAAAGCTTACCGAATCATTCATGTTGCTATACAATTCATAAATGAGTTCACCAGTGTATTCTTCATCATCATCTTTGTGATTTTTATGCGGAGAGAACTTACCAGAAACCTTATATGGGAAATTGGCCACCAAGGAGAAACTAGTCATTATCCGGAGTTTGCCTCTTGATTTTTCATTCAACTGAAGGAACTTGTGAACCGCATATTTAAAAGGGATCCTAACCCTCAGTTTCTTGTAAGTCTTCTCTCTTGTAGCTTTGGTTGCATATTCTCTATCCTTGGCAGAATTTTCGCTATCATCACCTCGTGATGGATTATTCTTTTCCTCGTGTTCTTTTGAGATCCACCCACGGGCAATATTGGTACTGCTGTTTCGAAATGCACCTGGCTTGGTCGTAACATCTTCAGTATTGGGTTGTAGCTTCTGAACATTCAACATGGAATTCAAGCTCCTAGTGTAACTCATTGCCAGTAGAGTAGTAGTTAGCAACATCAAGATTAAAATGAGTTCCAAACAGACTCTCACTGATCTTACATCTGCAACAAGTAAGGGAATGAAAAGAGAGAGACAGAGTGACAATTTGGACAGAGTTTGCTAAAGAGGAGAGTTGACAACGTCAAATAGAAAATCAACCACGTTT
This sequence comes from Persea americana, assembly GCA_029852735.1. Taxonomy (NCBI): domain Eukaryota; kingdom Viridiplantae; phylum Streptophyta; class Magnoliopsida; order Laurales; family Lauraceae; genus Persea; species Persea americana. Next base: position 6,632,123 of record CM056812.1, read on the forward strand.
GATGGGTAGCCTGTGGCCATACCTTGATTGTATATGATTCTTTTATGACTTGATATCCAGGTGAAAACTTTTTTCAAAAACTTCATGATTCCCAAGCAAGTAAGGTGAATGATGGCAAACTTCAACAATTCCCAGGTGATCAGATTGATGTTGATCTCTATCGAATCACTTTCCTCAATAAATTGATGCATCGAGTCTGAATAATTCAATGCATCTGTTGTGGCTATTGCATGCCCAACAACTTGATCAAGTGCCTGCTCATAATAAATGTGTTGACCATGTTCCAGAGCTTCTTTTTGGCCATTCTTGTTTGCAAAATGCTCATGGGAGATCAGATAAGGTGATGTCGTGTTCCTTTCATTGTTAGGGCCGGGAGTTGGAATGACTCTTTCGGAGTAGACATTGTGTGCCACAAACACAGAGTAAGGAAATCCAGTTGGCAACAACGAAGAGCTGTTGGCTATGGCTATGAGGGGAAAATTAACTTCATTTTCACCGTAGGTTGTGTCATTTAGTTCGGATCCAATCATCCCTTCCAGTAATCCTGCAAATGGAAAACTATGAAATACAAGTTTTGCTATCTATCTTCATCTTCATCATCTTAGCCATGTCCAATCTATTTGTAATCATCTTTTATGAGTTCTACTATGGAATTCAATAATAAGCTAAGCAGTCTAGGAGGTACCTCTCACAGATTTGCATGATAGGTACCCTTTTTACCAAAACGGTTTCTTAAGCTACATTTTTATGAAATGTAATCCGATTGTGATTATTATTTAAATTAGTGTCAAATTAGGGTGAGTGCTAATTCATTGGGATCGGTGAGTGTGAGAGGGTTGGGATTGAGAGATTGCAGACTATGGAATCCACAATTTTTATTTGGTGTGTACCGTTCAAGGAGATAAGAGTGTGCACAAATCCTCAAAAAATGCTGGTGGGTGCTTTTTCAGGTCATATCTGCAGAAAATACCCCTTATGTTTGCAGATCCTTTTCCATAGGAAATGAAATTAGTTTCTGAGGAATAAGAGTTTCATAATTTCTTGTCGACCTCTTTTATGGTTGAGCACATTTGGACCCAATGGATAGAGATTGTTACATACAGTTACTCAAGGTAGAAGTGCATTGATCACAGAACAGTTTTGCCGCACCAAGTATTTGAAAGTGAAATCATAGAAAAATGTTTTCTTAATTTCCATTTTCCATAAAAAGAAGTAACATCTCTATGAAGTTGAAATTCTGCAAAATCATTGCACTCAAACATGCTCACAAGGGGTAAAAAGAAGAAAAGAAATAAGAAAGAAAGAAAAAAAAAAAGAGTAGGAAAAGCTGTTATCTTGTTGGCCTGTAACTTAAAACTACCATGATCATGGAATCTGAAATTCAGGTGTGGCCTGAATTCCTGAGACTCGTTAGAGTTGTACCATGCTATTACTAAGGTCAAATCTAGTTTCATAATACTGAGAAATCAGACATCTGCATCGAGATTTAGAACCTTGAATGCCTTTCTCTGCAGGTTGATGAATTGACCATACCTGATGCCGTCCGCATGAAGCGACAAGGAGACTGTTTATTATCTTTCCCTCTATGCCATCCACAGTACTTGAAGCCATTGGTACTGTTAACTAGCAACCCATCGGCAGTGCTTTCTGCTTCTGTTGAGAGTAGGGAGCAAACCACCAGCAATAACAACAGAGTCATGTGTGTATTGGTGTAATGCCCGAAACAACGATCAGGTGGTAGAATTCTTCTTTCAGTCTTTCTTTCCTTTTTTTTTTTTCTTTTTTTTGCCAAGATGTAGGATGTTGTAAACTGCATTATCCAAGGTATATATAGAAGGTCTGAAGTGAAACTTCCTCGGAGTTTCTGATTAGTTGTTTCCATTCAGTTGCTGGCCGCGTTGGTTTACTCCTTAGATGCTGGTTGATTGCTTTTTGATGTTTCACTCTGTGTGAATACTTAAGGCCTAAACAAGGTTCCTTTTTTTTTTCTCCCAAATTCTTATCTAAAATTAGGCCCTTTATTACTCTGTCTCTGTTGTTGGTATCCATCTAAGTGTGCACCCCACAAGGAGTGAGATTATTTCTCCTCATATGAACAAACTTTTGGGTGAAAAATAATACAGTATATATATACTGGTGTATTTTATGTTTCTTTTCTATTTTATTTTCATCTTAAAAATCCTAGGAGCATGTATTTGACTGAATTATCATCCACATGTTTCAATGGTTGTTTCATATTTCATAGAATTAAAACTTAAAAAAAGACTTTTAACACTTTTGCTGCTCTAATTTCCAGCATGTGGTGTGATAAAACATTTTTCACAATGCAGTGTGTTTCTAACAGTTTTGCAACATAAACAAAACTGGGTTTCTGTTTCTTGAGATCTAAATCCCATTTTGTAAAAGCCCCCCAAGAAATAATAATAATAATAATAAAAAAACACTAAAGGCTAGAAAATAATTCTACCCCATAAGCCGAGTTACACTGTCCAACAATAATACTTTCCGCTACGATGCCCAGATACTGCATGTACTTGTCATTGACAATATGGATTTTGCTCATAAAAAGTGAAGTGTCCATTGACATAAGTATGTTGTCCATTTTGAAGTATCTATGCATCATAGAGTTTCGGCCTTGACTGGTTTTCATTTTTTCTATTTTATGTTGGTGTTTTGTTTACATCTAAAATGCCTTAAAGGCAGTAAAAAAATATTGAGATGGGCCGGAGAAAAAACGAAAATGCTTTCGGTTTTGACGTGCTTCAGATTCATGGCCCAAATACTTTGCACTATCATCACTTCCAAACCGTGTTTTAGGAAGAAACCCACATGGCATAACGCAGCAGATGCACAGAAAACAGCACCAGGGTCCACCACTGCCATCTTGTCGAATCTATAAAATTCCCAGAGCGGGTAACCAGGGGAAGAAATTCCGTGTAAACGCGGACCAGTCTCTCGCATAATGTGAACAGCAGCAGGACTTTAATGGAAGACCCACCGACACGGGTCGTTTGGAGGGATAGTGGAATGCTCTTACATTACTGATGGAGCCCAAGGCACTTTTACCAGTCCCAAGTCATCAATTGGACTGGAACCCATTGTGATTTGGGTCATATGCTAGACCTGACCTGGACGCGGTTGACGTGACTGGAATAGGTCCTGGATCATTTTATCCATTTACTAATTGGGGTAAATGAGAGGAAAAAACATAAGCTCCTTATAGCCCACTTGGATACATGCCGATTATTAGAGATAGTGTAATGAAAGGGTCTAATTACAAATTAATTCTTGGATAAAAAAAGCTTATCTCAATCGAATCATTACAATCGTTGATTTAAGGGCTTTAAAGTGTAACGGTTTCATATGAATAGTTTTTATGAAATGCAATTCTAAGTGGGTAACCAGTGTGAAATTAGGATGAGTGACAATTCATGGGGTTTAGTGAGTGTGAGGGGGTTTAATTTATGATACATTGGTCCCATGAAGTATTGAGATTAGTACCTTAATTAAAAACTTAGTATGTCTCATATACGAAAATAATGAAAATTCCTACAATAGAACTGGAGTCTGTATTGTCTTTAAACAGTCAATCCTTTGTTGTTTTTTTTTTCTTTTTGGATGAGTTGGCCCAATGGCCAGGAGTAGGGAAGGGAACCTGCCTCTCCAGGGATCGATCACTGGGGGCTGATGTGGAAATGGGTGTTGTTATCCACAGCAACACCCTATGACACCCAAACAGTCAATCCTTGGATTGGACTAGTGGAATAGGATTTTGGGATACCCCATAAATTGGGAGGGCATTCTTTTTAAGCAGCTCAAATTTTCATTAAGTGGAACTATATACGTTCCTTCAACTTCGGATTTATTTGAGGCTGTCTGGTTTGCATAAGATACGTGGGAACTTCTGATCAAATAAGCTCAATTGAAGGAGGTGAAGAGTGAAGTATATAAGGTGAAAAAGTAGACCTTAGCTTTTCTAGGTATTCACTTACAAGGGTAATGGCCGAGGTAATTTTTCATCTTTCCTCGATTCAATTTTCATTAAAAGGGAGGTTACTAGATAATAATTTTTGGATCCCCTTCGGTTCTTTATTTTTAACCACTTACTGAAATAATATCTTGGATGTTCAATTACACGAAAGAAATTGGCCCAAGTCAACTCTTTTCATAGGACCCAGAGCTGTCCCCTGGTGCGGCACCTGAAAGTTGAAAGAATCAATCCAACCCCACCACAAGTAACAGGTCAGCTAAGGTTGGTTTGATGGGTTATTGTGCAATTTGCTGGGTTGGTCAGCCAGGCGATTGGTGGGCTCGACCCAAATTCTGACTCTTCGAGTAATTGGGGTGAAACTAAACCCAACCCCAAAAAATCTGGTGTGACTGAATTTTTGGTTCCTTCTTGTCCACAACGAGACCTTTCCATTTGGCCTCCTCCCATTGATAGGCATACATCTAAGCGGGGCCCATGAGCTAGAATACATATAAGCAATATGCAGACGGCTCTCACGAGAACATTGCCATGTGTAAGAACATTGTCCTAAGTGACTTGGACCATTTAGGCTCTCATTCGCACTGAGGGCCTAAATGGTCCAAGTCACTTAGGACAAACTCCACTATAAATATATGCTAACCCGGACCAGGATCTAGTTGACCCAGCTGGAATTGGGCTCGGATCATTTACCCCTTTACTAAAAGTACATTATTAGATGCAATATCAGGTGTAATGTGTATTTTATTTGCACAATTTGGTATATAATGTATATTACTAATACCAGGTTGAGTTTACATATAAAAGAAAATGGAGTCTATTTCTAAGATGAAACCAAGTAATTTAGCAAATAAAAGAGGACACTCTCTAAAAATAGAAGATAACATTAGATAGGTATATATAGAAACGTTTAATATTTGTATCTTATAAGAAAATCACATAGGAGAAAAGTGTAGACCACTTGGATAGACGAATGATCCAGCTCATTGATTTAGTGGCCCACTTGTGATAGACCCCAGCTTGAAAGATCTTAACCATCTGGTATCTGGCCAACTTCTAGCAATCAAATTAACGCAATGAATTAGTGGCTCACATGGAATTAACCAGGTTGAAAGATCCTTACTATCCAATTTTTTTTATCCTTGCTATCCAATCTCATAGCTCAAGTTGTGATCGATCCATAGTGGAGCTCACCATAGATCTTAGCACCAAAGAATAACAATGGTGGTTCTTGACCAGGAGAGATAATCAAAGTTTCTCTACAATCGTTCTCTCAATCAAAAGGCCAAGATCTTTGTGTTACATGCGTATATATATTATGAGGAAAATATACAAGTTAAGAGGAAGTCAGAACAGGGTCAAAATCTAGATCGAAATCAAGATGAAATCGAGAGGTCAAAGTCGAAATTAATGCAATGGAAATAAGCGTATATGATATATAATAATAGGTTGATGCAAGGTCCAATGATAGTTAATCAAAAGCTGGCTGTTGAAACTGAATCAAAAGTGTTTCGCTAATAAATAATAAGAATTCTCCTATTCAATGCATGAATCTGCTTAAAAGAGGCCAATGACCACCACAAGGGGTTATTATCCAAAGTCCAAATAAGAGGTCATGACCAATTGGGGTTCTCAATTCAACCAGGGTTATTTGGTAACCCAAAAAAATAAAATAAAAATTTCTAACTATGGAAACTTTTCTTTATCTCAATGGACAAGTGAAGATAATCGGATTTAAACCCCCTGCAGAGATATACCCCAAAGAGATATGGTATATACTAGTCGATGCTAACATTCACATCAATATACAAATAAGAGAAATCCCATCTGTTGAAAGCAAATCAATGTAGACTAACTACTCAAGAGAGCACCTGCTGGATTACAATGTCGCTTGTGTCCGACCCAAAAAAACAAGAGTAATTCCAATATCATCAACTGATGTGCGAGCAGGGGGCTGTAGATTACCTTCATTTATAGGATTTCCATTCATTTCAATTGCTCCCTTGGATGATGGGACCCTCGGGGTTTGCCAGCGTCTGAATATAGCGACAATGAGGAAGATGAGAAGTGAGATGCCAGTGACGCATTCAGTAATCAGTAAGACACCACGGAAATCATATGTTGACAGTCTTCTGTCTCGGGTTGGGGAAGGATTTGGTTCTTGGGAGCCAAACCATTTCTTCTCTAGCTCATGTGCCCTCTCTCCTTCAGTGAAGTTCAGTACGGCCCTCGAAACATCATGCACGATAGCACAACCTCTCTGAAACAACTGTAGAAATAGAAAAAATGGAAAATGATCAAGCTTGAAGCATCAGCTTATAAACATCTCAATGTATTTATGAGCTGTAAGAATTGCTTGACTATACATCTCAATCTCAATTTACTACAATTGAAGGTGATGCAATTGACAGTTTAGTAGAAGCCTTGAAAGGTTCAAAAAGTTAGAGACGTCTGATGGGGTTGATCGACTTATGACATATAAATAAGAGACTGTTCTACGCATACTAACAGTGTGAAGTTCAGCACAACTGCCTAAGAGAGACTTTTTTGGAGCAGAATTTTAGAATAGTAGGGAAAAAATTGTTCAATTACTTGTTATACAAGGTGACTTTAAACATTTAGAGTAGGTATCCAAATTGAGAAGTGCCGTAGAAAATGCCCGCAGAAAGATTGAAGCATCAAGCTATTTGCAAATCCATGGTCATGTAATTAGGGTTACTAGACCACGAATCCCAGGTTTTCAAAGTAAAAGACCAGAATTTATTGGCACTTTCATAGCTTAAGCATTATATGTTTCCTTTCCTAAGAAAAAAAAAACATTATTTGTTTCCTTTTGAGTGTTGCTTTAACTAATTAATATGTAGTGAGTAGAGTGACTGACATACAAAGCCAAATCCGCTAGGGTTGATAGTCGGTCCAACCATCATATATCGGTTAGCATACTTGGCGAGAAAGAGCTTTACATATGGAATCTCATCGATAATTCCAGAGACACCATTCCTGTGACTTCCTCTTGATAGGGCTATTTCATATTCTTCTATTGAGGAGTGTTCCTGGAAACCCATTTGCTTTAACAGATCATAGACAAATGATTCTTTCTGATACCCAACACAGTCCCCATTCCTTATTAGTTGCTGGATGCTCGTAACTATTGGTTGATCATTATTGGATGTCAGCACTGATTGCAAGATGGAGGCATAACTTGTCACAAACAAAAACACTCCAAATATCCAAAGGTTTACAATCAATCTGGAATAGTTGCTTTTGAGCGTCTCCTCTGCAATCAGTAAGCTAGATCCATCAGGGTAAAAAAGAAAAGAAAAAAGGCAAAAAAGAAAAGAAAATGTTCCTAGGAAGTAATAATGAGTAAAGAGATGATTTGGCTACTTTACTTTGTGCAAAGACGAAGATGGAGAACGAGAAAGAGAGGGTTTTCCCCACTTGTTCTGGAAGTGTGCCTCTGAACTCTGGGTTATTTTCATGCTCAAAAATCCAAACCAGAATCCCCTTTAACAAGAACAGAGCTATTATAAGTAGCCAGAATTTCAAAGTTAATGGCTTTAGAAACCACCAAAGACTCTTCGTGTGGCCGTCCGCAACTGGTACAATCATGGAAACTCCTGACATCATGTATGGCAGTGTGAAGCCTCCATACTTCGATCTTTTGGATGTGATTGTTATGTCTCCTACGACTCCATCGTATCTCTGCCTCCATAACTCAAGATTAGAAGGAAAAAAACAATAAAGAAAAAGTCCAATGCAAAGAATGAGAAGGATAAATAAATAGTAGATTAAAAATGAACTCACATTAACATGTAGTTGCTGAATGAGGTCATCGTAGTATCCCATATCGTTGGAGTGGCCATTTTCATATGGATAGAACTCGTATGAAACTCGATAAAGGCAAACTATCCATCACCTCTTTGAACACCTCTATAGAGTAGCCAGTCACAATCATTCCATTGCCTTTGGGATCATGATCCACTTTCACAAACTCATGGAATGTGTTTTTGGTGGGCACAAGTATCTTCAATTTCACATTGGTCTTCCCATTTTTTATATGCTTTGTAAAGCTACTATGTTCAACAAATAGGCGATTAAGATCTTCAAAGCTCACTGAACCATTTACCTTGTTATACAATTCATATATGAGTTCATCATAGTATTCTTTATCATCATTGTGATTTTCATGCAGAGAGAACTCACCAGAAACCTTATATGGGAAATTGGCCACCAAGGAGAAACTAGTCATTATCCGGAGTTTGCCTCTTGATTTTTCATTCAACTTAAGGAACTTGTGAGCCACATATTTAAAGGGGATCCTGTTAGACCCCGACCCCGCATAAGTGTATTTAATGCCTAATTAATCTTGATTGGGTGTACAATATTTGTTTTGGTTGGTTTTATGTTGGATTAGTTAGATTAGTGGGGTTTGACCTTAGTTAGGTAGAATTTGACCTTTTAATAGTTTTATTAGTGTGTGTGTATAAATTTTATAGGTCTTCAGGTGCATTTCATTAAGCATGTCATTAGCATTGATTTTCATGTTTGGACCCAACTTAATTAGCCCAACCCAACTCATATCCAAGCCCAAATCAAACCAAAAGCCCCTTTTCAAGATTTATCTAGATAGCATGGGCTTGCATGCAATGGCCCAAACTCAATACCCATTTAATCAACCCAGCCACGTTTTTCCCCTCATTCCTTCCCTTCAGTCACTTCATCTGAAACAGAGAGAGTTTTTCCTCTCCTTCCTTTCTCCTCCATTTTCTTCATTTCCTTCTCCTTCTACTCACCTCTTCCAATTTACAGAGAGGGCTTTTCATGTGAGTGCTTTAGGTTACATCTTGTTCCCCATCTTCCAGCATCTCTACAAGCTTCCCTTCATTCCCATCTCCACTTCACACATTTCTTTGATGGAATCTCTACACCTTTCTAATGTCTTGGATGATTAACTAGAAGCCTTGCAAGAGGACTGTCCATGTTAGATGGAGGAACTATGAAGCTTTTCCCCAACCCAAGCGCATCATCTTCTTCACTGTCAAGCTTCCTCTCATCACCATATTCTCTATTGGTAAGAACCCATCTTCTAAATGACATTCTAAGCCTATTAAGGACTGTTTAGACTCATTTAAATTGCATGCGTGTTAACTCATTTCCATTCATTACTTTTTCATTGTAGGGTTTAGCTTGAGCTTAGGAAATTGGGGGTTTTAGCTTCAATTAAGTCAAATGAAAGAATTAGAATGAAAAGCAACAAAAAGAGGCAAGTATGAGCAAATTGGATTTATGCATGTTAATTGATTCTTTGATTGAATGCTATATTTCCCTTGAATATCAGAATTCAGCCTTTTTAATTGAATGGGATTCATAATGTGAAATGGGTTCTATAGATATGAGTGTTAATGGATAATAGAATGGATGTGGGTTGATAAAATTAGCTTGTAAATGGAGCTTTGGGGGCTCAAATCATGTCTAACATGGTCTAAGAATGGTTGATAATTGAAATGAGAGAAGAATGGCTGCAACCTGACACTTTCAGACTCAGAAATTGCCCTAGAATTGGGCCAGCCGGATTGGGCCGGCTCGGGCGGGTCCTCCCATTGGGCCCGACATGCCAACTTCGAATGGCCATAACTTTTTATCCGTATATCGAATTTTGGAGTTCCACATACCGTTGGAAAGCTCTTGAAGTGTGGAATCCAGTGGTATACACCACTTAATGACCAGAGATTGGGAGAGAAAGTAAATATTAGGACAATTGAAACGGGCCTTATCTCTTTTGGAAAAATGGACTTTAACTCTAGTTGGACTCCTTGGTTGGAACCATTGGCCACTAAGGGAGTTAATCCCACTTCAAAAGGCCTAAACTCTTCATAATCAATCCCTGAGGATGATTGTGACATAAACACTAAACTAATAAGGTTTTTAGGTTGTAAAGGATTGACCTTATAGGTCCATAGAATGGTACCCATCACCGACTATCATTGTCCAATGGAAATTGTAACACATGAGAATCTTGGGCTGAGATTATCTCATGTGCTTATCTGTCTCGTCTAGAACTTCTCCATGGGTGTTGATTTAGAGAAATTCGATGTACCTCACACATACACAACGTGACATCAGGAAAATGTAGCACGTGCATCGAATTATCTAAAGCTACATTGAAATGGACGGTTAGAGACGACGGGTAATTAGATTAGGATTGGCTAGTAAATATTCTTGATTCCATTAATTTATTTGCATTTGCATATTGGGATTAATTCATTATTGCTCTTAAATATTCACATGATTATTATTATTATTGCATTATTCGTATTATTTCACAAATTGTATTACAAATGTTATCATCCATTGATGTGTTATTCGAAAGGAGTAAGTATGTGATTTGATTCGATTAGAAATGATTTGAGACTAGGAAATGAAACAATGGATTCAATTAGAAATGATTCGATTCGTAAAGTCTTACTCCATTTTATTATTATTTGATTCGAATGGTTCGGCACTACTTAGCTTCGACCTTGTGATACCTGACGGGGTTAAACTTAGTTTAGTTATTTGAGACTACTGCAGTATGTCGTCTGGAGCACCGGAACTCCAAAACCGGATAGCTAGCTAGCCTTTGGCCGGGCCGCTGGTGACATCCCAACTAGATTCGCTCTCTATCGGAGAGGATGAGCAAATGTAGTAGCCAACTAGAAAGTGAGTATTCGATTATTGATTCGATAAAGCATGATTTATTCATAATGCACAATGTGCCTAGTTGACATTTATTTGGTCTCTTTAATCTATTCGTCTTTAAATTCGAAATTTGAATAACATGTGTTGAATCTTAATTGCTCATATATATTGTTGAATCGTCGTATTCATGGTGCTACACTTGGTGTCACAGGGATCCAGGACACCAAAGAGAATTACTAATAACCATTCAGATTAGAGATTTGATTGATAAGCATATTGGTTAGCTTTGACACCCAGAGTACGTATCAGAGTGGTCATCTTGGGTTTGAGACTAAGTATTTCATATTGCACTTAGCTTGAGGTAATACATATGATTAGTTTTATTTTGCATTTGTACTAGGATTATGTTCCATTGAGATAAGCATCTAAAGATATTCATTAGAGTATTTGTGTACTATGCTTTTAAGAGGTTTAAATTATTAGCTTTGTTATAAATTAATGGTAATATATTTGATTGATTAATAGACTGCTCATGGCTTTGTTATTGATGATATACATGCTTCCGCAAATAAATATTGTTTAACAGGTGTCGGTGAGTAATCCTCACACGTGAAATGTGGAAATTTCTCCTTCGTGAATTCGGATTTGGTCCGGAACAGGTGCGAGTTCACGGGAGTACGCGTGTCACACCTCGGGTACCACCCTAATCTGGGAATTCTCGGGACCGGGATTTGACAGATCCTAACCCTCAGTTTCTTGTAAGTCTTCTCTCTTGTAGCTTTGGTTGCATATTCTCTATCCTTGGCAGAATTTTCGGTATCATCACCTGGTGATGGATTATTCTTTTCCTTGCGTTCTTTTGAGATCCACCCACGGGAAATATTGGTACTGCTGTTTCGAAATGCACCTGGCTCGGTTGTAACATCTTCAGTACTGGGTTGTAGCTCCTCAACATTCAACATATCTACTGGGACCAGGAAATGGACCGTGCTCAGACTTCCAGGTTGTGTGGCTGAGCAACCAGGTAATTGGTCCTATTAACAGCTTTTTTTTTTTTTTTTTTTTTATACCCAAGTTTTAGTGGCTGGGACCTTTTTATTTTTAATTATATAAAGCCCGATACACCCAGGAATGAAGCCCACCGAAATGGGAAGAAAGCCCGGCACACCCGGGAAGAAAGCCCACAGAGGTGAAAAGAAAGCCCGCATATACACATGAAAGAATATATAGCAGCTTGAAGGAGTCCCATGTACATCTAAACTCTTCCTCTACTTTTTCTCCCCTTATGAAAGGGAATATCAAAATCCAGCAAGAAAACCATGTACCAAACAAGGAAATATTATTTAAGTTTCATGTACGACTAGTGGACGCTTTAGATGGCCTAACGCCAGTGGTGGAACCAAAAAAAACATACATTGGTGGCACTAAAAATAAAATTTTTCTTGGGGGCCAATGTAAAAAATTTCAAAAGTTTTCAACAAGATTGAGGGGTTTTTTTTTGCAACTTAAGGGGGGCCAATGACATGATTGAAACATTTGCAAGCTAACTAACAGAGAGAATATTAGGGTTTCTATTGTCCTGATTTCAGATACTCACGTGGACCCTGAGACATTGTTGATCTGCCCTAGTTTTAGTGGGGTTCGGCCATTACTATGGCCTATATAGGATCTAGCTTCTAGACTGAAGACCACTGTTGTTTAAATCCTACTATGCGCATTTCAAATCCACTTATTCTCATCAAATCCAAGGATTCATTGTATAGCCTATTCTATTTAGGCGGCTTTGGTCGGAGGTCCCTCAACTCATCACTTTCTTGCAAACGGTCCACAATCTAAATGCATGCAGCCAAAAGTCTCTCTCACACTTTCTCATACCGAAAATGTCTAGTTTACCCTTTCTTTAAATCATATCTCATGATTGATGGAATATCACATTAATAATGGTCCACAACCATTTAATTGGCCACGATTTATGGAATCCCATTAATGAGTTTTTTTCAAATAAATTCTAAAAACACACAAGTAAATTTCAAAATAACGCAAATAAAGAAAAAAAATTTCAAAATAACGCAAATAAATTTAAAAAGATGCAAATAAGTTTCAAAAGACCCAAATAAATTTCAGAAAATGCAAATGAATTTCAAAAGACTCAAATAAATCTCAAAAGATCCAAAAAAAATTCAAAAAATGCAAATAAATTTCAAAAGACGCAAATGAATTTCAAAAGACGCAAATAAAATTCAAAAACGCAAATACCTTTGCCAAAAATAAGATAAATCAATTTTCCAAATTTCTGAAAAAAAAATTCCAAAAACTCAAGTATTTTTTCCAAAACTCAGTTAAATTTATTTCAAGAAAAGAAAATAAATTTGAAAAGACACAAATAAATTTCAAAAGACGCAAATAAAATTAAAAAATGCAAATAGATTAAAAAAACATAAATAAATTTGCTAAAAAACTCAGATAAATTTTCCAAAAACACAGAGAAATATGACAGAAGACAGATAAATTTGAAAAAAAACTCAAATAAATTTCACAAAAACTCAGATAAATATGACAAAAACTCAAATAAATTTATGTGGACTCGGTAAGTCTAACCCGACCTAGACCTGGAACAAAAGACCTAAAGAACTGGATTGTCTTCTTCACGTTCTGGTTCTGGAATCAAAACCAAAACAAGTGCTCTTCCTCCTTCGGCCACGGCCGGGTGCGGCAGAAGTGGAAGGGGCTTCTCCGGAATCTTCAGACGGAGACGACAGGAGTCTTCTTCGTTGGCGATGGGCAATCCAGCAGACTCAAGAATCCTCTCGCCTTTGGTCTTCTTCTTCGGTCGAAACAAAACCCAATTCTGGCCTGCGTATGGTCTCTTCTTCCTTTCCGACCACGTAGGTTGCGGCGGTTCAAACTTCCGGTCACAACAAAAACCTTTTTCTCCTGCAAAGAATCCGTTGATCAGATCTGCTCTTGCAAACTGATCCAGAATCAGGGAATGATCCCTTTTCTTCTCTGCTATTTGTGTGGCCCACCGAGATCAAATCCAATCTCTTCTCTGCTTCAGCACCCGAATTCCAGTTTGTTTAGGAAGGAGGGAGGAGCTAAGATCGAGAGGATTTAGGAAGGAGGGAGGAGGGAACATTTGAAATTTTAAATTTCAAAATTTTATGCCTAAAACGGTTGAAAGGGCAAATAAGCCCTAAAATATGTGATCGTGTGGACGTAGGGACCTCTGGCTGCAAATTGTCTAGCTGAGTGGACCAGAGCCCTTAAACAGAATTTGCGTGAACTAGAGGCTGGATACGTTCCACTTTAGGGACCTTTCGCTAATTATGTCTTCTATTTACAATTCAATCTTCTGATTTAGGCGTGAAACTTAATAAGTTCTTTACCAAATCCTACAATTCAAACAATTTATTCAAGCAAAAATAGCAACGATCAAATAGTTTATATTACTATTTTTTTTTACTTTTTTAGTATTTTTACTTTTAAAGGATTATCTAGTGAATAGCGAAGCCTAGAGGTGTCAATCGTACCATACCAACATCCTGGCCCGGCCGTGCCGGCACGACACTTCTGGCCGGAGGGGTCGGCCTAGCACGCACGTGCCTTTCTTACCGTGCGAGTTCGTCTATTTTGGGTACCTTTTGGGCTTCAAAATTAATGTCTTACACTAAAAGAATTTAAAATATATACACAAAGAAGATTATTGCACAAAGATTTAAGTGGTTCGGTCAAACTCGACCTACTCCACTAAGAAGAGAACCATTTGAGTCTTTTCTACTTGAAAGTTTTTCAATAGGATTACCTTCAAAACCTTTAGAATATTTTCAGAGAAAAAAAATATAAAAAAATAAAAGGATCTATTTTGTATAGTTACAGTGAAGAAAAGGAAAAAAAATAGACTTGTAGTCAGCTAATGTATTCGGCTGGATCATAATCTTCAATTTCTACCAACAACTGCTTTCTGTTGTAGCCAAATACTTGTTTCTTAGGCATACATAACACTCCGCTGTTTCTTCAACTAAATTCGTCATCCTGTCATCCACCACCCGTCTACCTGGACCCAAAGCTTGTTATAATGCTAAGAAGGACATTGGAGAAGTTAGTAAATCACGAGCCATGACGGATAACACCAGTGCTTTCGTTTACTTTCCACAAGGCTAAAATGTAAAAATTAGATGCATCTTGCATCTCTAATACACCTGAGTCAAGATATGAGGATAACTCCGTCACAACTTAACTTGAGCTGGGTACTCTGCCCATTTTTTTTATAAAAGAGATCCCAAGAAACTCCACCTTATCGCCGGACTTGTTAAGGGGCCATACTAGCCCCTGATGTATCCATTTGGTCCCAATAAAATTTAAGAAAAATGTTTGTAATTTTGACCTTAAATTTGAAAAAGTATTTAAATCTGTGTTTTCCATATTATTATTTATTTCTTCAAGAAAAAATTGTACACCAACAAATTTTAATCTAGAATCTAATGCAACACCCAAACAAAATGTCAATGGACCATCTTTCCAATATTTATTAAAATTTTCTTTCAGTTTTTTACAAATGTCAATAAGTAAAACATGATCTCTATATATTTTAACTAATTTCAAAAAGGAAGTCTAGAGCTCCATTAGAGGTGGGATTATACACCCTAGAGGAAAATAATGTTGCATTATAAAAAATTTATAATAAATCTCTTATTTGGCCACACAACTCCCAATGTGCCTCAGTCATCAAGTATTCTTGCGCATTAAAAGCACAATATTCATTCAAAACTTTTTTTTCTTGAAATGGCCTTATTTAACAAGTCATACATAGAATTTCATTTATGTTCAACATCTAAATTTTTATTATTATGGGTGAAACATTATGCCTCGCACATATTGAGGAATATAATTGTCTTCTATGTGCGGAGGAGAAAATAAATTTAGAAAAAATTTTAAATTTTTCTGTTACTGTTGAAATATGTTTCAAACCAACTTGGGCAATGAGATTTAAGATGTAACATACATATTTGTTTTGGAAAATAGAACATATGCAACTTCGTTAGATCAATAGCCGCCTGATTATTTGTTGCATTATCTAAAGTTACAGCTATAACTTAATCCAAAATATTATATTCTTGGAGTTTTTTCAAAATAAGGGAACCGATTCTATGGCCCCGTTTGTGGTCATTCAAGTTTAGAAAAAGTTATAATACGTTTATTAATAACCCATTTTGCATCTATGTTATGTGCAGTAATACCAAGAAAGGTATTATCACTTCTAGATTTCCATAATTATGTAGTTATAGCTATTCTATCAGGACTGTCTGCAAATTAATTTTTTATATTTTCCTTTTCACTTTTGCCAAAGCCTAATAGCATCACCTCGAGCAGTATTTGTAGAAATCTTTTTAAATTGTGAGCATGGGGCATTTTGTACAAATTCTTCAAAAAACTCATTTTCAGCAAAAACAATTGGTAATTCAGCCGATACAAACATTTTAACAAGTAATTGTCTAGCATTAATAGCATTATAAGAAAAATACCAAACTACAACCACTAATAGTAGAAATTTGGGTTTGTGCCCCTGACCTTTCCTTTTTGGGGCCTTGAAATATGTTTGGGCTCACATTTATTCTTATGCCTCCTCAAATGGCTAGTATCCCACCTGAATCGGCAACATAAATCTTATCACAATATTTACACTTTGCCTCATCAACCTCCTTTCCATGTTAGTGTTTAACCTTTAATAATTCATATGCTTCCCAAACTATGGAAGTTCTGGGTCTCTTAGATGTTCTATGGGCACCTCCAGCTAAAATTGGAATTCTTCCCCTTCTTCTTCTTCCAATTTGACATAATCGTCTTCTTCCCCTAAATTAACAGAAGAAACATCTCGAAGAATATTTTTAGAAGATCGTCCGGCCATATTCAAAAAATTAAATTTGAAAAAAACGAAATATAATAATAGTAATAGAGATTTTTGTGATAATTAATATAAGAAAGGAGATAATATGAGAGTTAATATAATATATTATAGACTATATAAAAATATGAAATCTCAGGTTTAAATGAAATAAGTACTTCAAAATTTTTTAAGGAACCTTAATCTTGTCTCTTGATGATTTGATCTTTGGCCCCCCGAGAAACTTCTTAGAATGATTAAAGAGGTTTGAATGCTTTGAGAGAGTTAGAGAGTGTTGAGAGGGTTGGACGATTTTGGTCATTTTACCTGGCCCCTCCCGTGACCTGCCAAGCCGTGCTGACGTGCCTGGCATGACGGCCCGGCACGGGCCGTTAACCGGGCCAAGCCGTGTCACGGCACATTGACCGTCGTGCTGGCCCGACCCATTGAACATCTCTAGCTAAGCCTCTTAAGAATTTATAAATTTTTGGGAGGTTGTAAGGATAAATAAAACGTATCCATGTGATTGAACCGTTCAACTGTGCATATAGGTACTATTATCCCTGCAAATTTAACTATAATATATATCATTTATAATATGCCAATGAGTTCTTCATATGATTGTCTTATAGCCTTAACTATCACTATATTTATGTTACTTAGAATATAAATGAATAAATCTTGAGTATATACTTTTTTCCTTATCTTTAAAAAAACTTTATTATTTTTATTTTTACAATGATTAAAAATCCTACAATTCATGATACAATTAACAACGTGATTCAATTATATCCCATGAATGATTTATAATATGATTTGATTCCCAAAACAATGGCAAAGGACATTGTGTAATAAAGCAATTGAAAACTAAACTACCATGTAGGTTTGTAAACAAAGCAGAGATTTTCTCCAAGAGGACACGCGAAAAGTTTCTATTAGCGAGATATATGAGAAAAATTTTAACAAAGCAAACATGATAATATAATATTGAAAATGTGAAATCATTTGTTCAATTTTATCAATCAACTTGTTATTTGATTATACCCTAAAAAAGATAAAAATGATGAATTTATATTGCTCTACACATCCAACAATATTCAATAGTGGGTCCATAAGAGTAGAGAAGAATTGCAAATTCCCTGATTTTAACATATTTATTTGTGAAAAATATTCACCATTTCTCTACACATCTAAACATCTCGGAGGTGGGACCCACCTCTAAATCTCATGCATCACATGCGACACATACGTGATCAAGATTCAGCGGGTGATAATAGTCACAACAAAACAAAAAACCTCAAATTAAACCATTTTCTTCATTGTCATTATATGAGTTTAATTATGTAGAAAAGGTCTTTATCTTTAGTCCATTGTTTATAGCTCACATCCTTTTACTAACTAAACAAAATGATAAGGTTGCTGAAACCTTTAGGGCACGTAATTAATATAGAAAACCCTTAAGCACCTCTATTTATAGCCACTTGAAATTTCTTACTTAAGAATTAGATCTAATTTATTCATGATTTTGAATTAAGAATTAAAAAACTTAAAATATGAACATAACTTAATAGGCAAGCATTCAAAATGTGGTGATAATGACCGTTAAACTTGAGAGGCCCTGAATTCTAATCTCAATAAGGGTCAAAGAAAAAAACAAGTACACCATCTATTTGGCACTTTACTAGTAAAGTTAAAATGAAGAAAAGCCTCCATAATCCAGACAATAAAGGACACAGGGTCATATCAAAATTATATAAACTCAAAATTTCCTCCTCTATTAAAAAAAATAAAAATAAAAAAGCAACCTCCTTTCTCCACTAAATGACCAAAAAAACATCATTTTTTTACACAAAAAGTCAAAAAATTTCCCTATGAAGCAATTAAAAAAAAAAGACCATCATGACCTCCTATATTTTATTCTTTCTTGATTTGATGCTTTACCTCACTTTACTTCAATTCACTATGCATCCAAACACGGAAAAGAAATGAAGAAAATAAATAAGAAGAAATGTATGGAAGCAAGTTGTTTGGTGAGTTTTCTTTTTTTATACAAATAAAAAAGAAAATTGCCATCGTATATTTTGAAAGTACTACTCTTTAGCCAAAGGATAAAAAAGTACGAGATTTTCTCCTATTTTAAAGAAAATCGAAAAATCTTAAGAGGGGCAAAGAGAATATTACCAATATATATGCACATGAGAGATTGTTGGTAAATACAAAATTCACTTCAATTTTTTCTATAGTATATTCACTGGTGATTTCTAAGATAAGCAATGCAATTACGAGCTAGGTGTAGCATGCATTCATATGCCCTACTCCACGAAAGAAAAATCCAACTTAAAAGAAGAATCCTTGCATGTAATTATGTAACAAATGCAAGATTTACACAGAGGACGAAAGATCACACCAATATATACACCAAAAGAAATATTCAGTGACCCTAGGGATACTGAGGAGGTTTATAGCTTCTATATTTCTCAACTCTCTAGTGAGGATAAAATAATCTAGCCTCGTTCTAAAAGTAAAGAGGTTACCACTAAATCGACCTTTAATATTATTAATAAAACTGAAGTTGACCCTCTTGTGGCTTCTACTAATTAGAAGCACTTTTGGAAGCTACCTCTTCCACAGAGAATTTTGCTCTTTGGGTGGAAATGCTTAAGAGACGCTATTCTGGTGAGGTCTATTCTCAAATCAAAATTTGGTTTGGCTAACTTTCCTTCTCAATCCTCCTTTTGTGAAGAGAAAGAGGAAACCAATGACAACATCCTATTTCATTGTGAATTTTCTAGGGCAGTTTGGTTTGGATCCAACTTGGGTGCATTTACTCATAAATTCTACTACAATAATGTATTAGATTGGTGGAATTCTATGAAAAATCAAAGGAATCCAATCCATCCCCAACTTTCAAATCCTGCTTCTCATGCCCATTTTCTTACCTTGTAGTAGAGAATTTGGAGAGCGAGAAATGAATTGAGAGCCAAAGGGCATATGTTAACACCGAAACGGGCTTTAACTATTATTGCTTACAGCATGAATCTGTTTAATAAACCTGAATGCCCCCCCATGAGACTCAAATTTCATTTCTTACTCCCTTATAATTAAGAAAGGGGATCTTGCGCTAATCGCCTTTCATTTTAACAATACGCCCTTTGATGGTCATATAGGCCAATTGGCTTTTGGATTTGCCTAATTTTTTTTACGAATCGCTTGTGGATGCTAGGGCTTCCGATAGGACTGAGAGTAACATCCGCTAAAGAAGCTGAAACGAGGGCACTCCTCTTTGCGCTAGATGCTATCAAGGATTGCATATTCTTGAGAGAGTGCATTCATATCGATGCTCTAGAAGTGGTCAAAAATAATAAGGGCAGCAAAGATTGGTCTCTCCAGCCTCTTAGGAGATATTTTTAAGTGTTTAAAGCATTTTGGATCTTTTAAGATAGTTTTCATTCCAAGAGATTTAAACATGGCCGCCCACTATCTTGCTAAACAAGCATTGTGGATAGGCCTCTGTATGTTATTTTGTTAGGTAGAGGCCATGTGTTGTTAGGGTCAGAGTTTTTTATGTGCGTTGCAGCTTGTTTGTTGGCTTCCTCTTTTAATGAATCTCCCTTTCTTATACCAAAAAAAATATAAACAGCTAATGAGAGAGAGTGATGGAGATGTTCGCACCAATATTAACACAAGCATCTACATGCTAGTAACCTCTGACACAGAGAGAGAGGTGGAGATGGTCCCACCAATATTAACACAAGCATCTACACGGTAGTAGCCTCTCAGAAAAGGGTCCGACAGAATTCACCCCTCTTGTATCTCCGGTGAAAGTGGGGTATCTACGTCCACCACTTGTATCTCCGGTGAAAGTGGCAGAGTATCAACATCCACCTCTCGTATCTCCGGAGAAAGTGGCTGAGCATCAACGTCCACAGCCGATGAGCGAGCAATTGGTCTGGTCTGACAGACATTCTCTCCGGAGGTTATCCCTGTATTGCCCAAATGAATTTGGGTATCTTCCACTTCTGGACTATCGTCAGTTGGTCTGGTCTGATCACTCCCTACTGTCCCAGTATGAGGAACTCCATTTACAATAATTCCAGTCATTTGAACATCAGAACGATTCAAATTGGTTTTCCTGCATTTGGAGACGATGAAGCCGAAAAATGCCAAAAGTGTGATGGGTATGGTAATCACAATGACACCATAGAAATCAGGTAACGACAATTGTTGTGGCATTTGGGTTGAGGAAGGATTCGGTTCGTAGGAGCCAAACCATTTCTTCTCTAGCTTGGACATCATTTCTCCTTCTTTGAATTTCACTACACCATCAGAAACGTCACGCGTGATAGTAGAGCCTCTCTTAAACAACTGTAGATATAGACAACAGAAATGGTCATGATTAAAGCATGTACAAAATATATCTCAACGTACATGCATTGTGAGAATTACTGTCAATATACATCTCAATCCCAATTTACTTCGATTAAATGTGATCTAATTGAAGTTGAATAAAAACCTGCATAAGGCTCACAATCATCGCATTTGGTCAAAAGGTTACAGTGTGCTGGGGTTGATCCACATTTGAAAGAAATGAAAATAAGAGATTGTATGTGCATCCTAAGTGAGTGAGGTTCAGTGCAAGAGAGGATTAGGTAAGCACAATTTCACTAAAGTTGGGACGGAACTGCCTAATTCCATCTCATCTAAGGCACCATGTCTTTAAAAATTTAAACAGGTCATAAAATTACGAATTTTCCTTGAAAATACTGGCAGAATGTCTGAACCATTAAATTATTTGCAAAGCCATGGTCAAGGCAAACTGAAAATTTCCCAAATCTTCACCATAAAAAAACCAAGGTACCAATATGTTAAATTGTACTATATCAAGCAGAGTCCATTTTCTTAACATTTAATTTATTTGGTTCTTATCATGCTGGTTAAACATATCTGTATTTTGTGATTATCATGCACTTCTACTATGAAATATCCACGCAAAACAGAGAATAGAGATTAACCTCTCATGTTGCATCATACAATGTTCTCTCACGAAGATGTAATGTTTTTATAGGGTTTGTCGGATTGTACAGTGAACGAACATCTCTGGTCTAATGATCTAATAATGCAAATATGATAGGCTAACCATGGATGGTCTAGGGTCAGTACCATGATTCAGAAATCGCAGTTGTGTTTGCCGCTGTGGTTGACCCCTAAGACTAATACATTAAGGTGACGCGTCATTGGTTTGTGGTTGTCACAGCACAATGCAGAGAAAATTATTTTCTCTAAAAAAAAACTGAAAATATAAAAAAATCCAAAACATTTGAAAATTCTATAATCCATTTTTTCCATTTAGGGCATGTTATAAAGGAAAATATTTGTCCCCAAAAGTCCTTGACATTCTGTATCATTGTTTTTTAATTATTTCAAATTTAATGAGAAAGTGAAATATTTTTGGTAAAAGTTGTATGGATATTAATATAAAATCATATGCATTATGAAAGCATAGTATCTATATTTAACAAATGGTCAATTAACCATTTAAAAGGCAGGTATTTTCAGGAAAAGTTAAAATGCATAATCACTTTTCCTTAACTAATTTAAAAAAAAAAAAAAGAAGAAAAAGAAAGAGTAAAGGATTTCAAAAAAGTCTCAATTTCAATATGTGAAAAATGAAAAAAATTAGATGGAAGTTTGTCTCAAAAAGGTAGATTAGATGGAAGTTTGTCTCGAAGAGGGAAAGAAACATATGAGATGAGACGAAGTAACAAATATACCCATGAACTTTAAAGTCATGTAGCATCCCTCTAATCTTGGACTAACCAGGGAGGAGGAGGGAGAATGGACTACTTACAGGAGGAATTGGAAAAAAGACGAGAGTTAAATGAGAAGAATTGATCACTTTTTTGTTGATAATATGCCGGAAGATACACAGGTAAAATGGTTAATGTGGGCTTTCTCCAGGTTTGGAAAGGTGGTTGATGCATTTATTCCGGCCTCCAGTAGAAGGGGTAGGCATAAATGCTTTGGTATTGTTCCATTCAGATATAGGTTCATTGCTGAGAAAGCCATTGATGTGATGAATTGAAGTAATCTCCATGGAGAGAAATTGGAATACAAAGCAAGAGAAGATCGTTGTGATGTAGGGGAACTTACCATCTATTAGCCACCTGTGCTAGAGGCTAATAAGGATGGAAGAGAACAATCAGCACTCTACAAGTTCTAAGAGTCGGCGCCGGGTGGGATTGTTAGAAGACCAGCCAAGGAATGAAAATTTGGAACCCATTAAAGACTCTCCAGTTCATAGCAGTGGAGGGTCCCTTTTAGGCAAGCTGAAGCAGAACATGGAGGCACCTTTCTCTGGGTCAAATGTTGGTGAGTCATCTAGTAGCCCACTTGGGTTCAAATTTTGAGCAGCTCGCCCAATTTCTAATGAAGTGGTGGGACCTACCCTAGTTATAATTATGATCATTGTAAGTTGGAACATCATCGGGTTGGGGCGGCTTGAAAAGAGAATTGAGGTGAGAAAACTGATTAGAAAGCATAAAATCGATAATCTTCTTATTTCAGAATCTAAGATTGTGAAGAATATTGATAAAGTCATCCGGGATATTTGGGGTTCTAAGAGTTGCCGTTGGGAATGGGTGTAGGCAGAAGGTGCAGCTGGGGGATTGATCTCAGTGTGCGATGCTTTGAATTAGAAGATGCCTCAAAGTCCAAGAGATCATTAGCTGTAAAACTGAAAGGTGTCGCTGGTGGTTTGATTTTGGCGGTGAGTAATGTTTATGGACCTAATGATGATTCACAAAGAAGCGATTTTCTGAAGACTATTCCAGACTCCAAGAGCTTATGGTCAGTGCCATGGTGTATAGGGGGTGATTTTAATATGGTTAGATTTCCATATGAGAAGAAAGGAAGTCGAAATTTGACTTATAGTACCGAGAGATTTGAGGACTTCATCAACAACAATGAATTGATTGACTTGCCTTCAGTTCATAGAAACTATACTTGGTCTAACAATCAGGAGAGACAAGAGCAGGATAGATCATTTCCTAATTTCAAAGGAATGAGATGAGCATTTTGATAATTTTTTTCAACTAGCTTTCCTAAACAGATATCAGATCATTGCCCCATCAAGCTGTTCCCAAATAAACTTAATTGGGGTATGAAACCTTTTAGGTTTCTGAATTGTCGGCTCATGCACAAGGACTTTCTGGTCAAAGTGTCGGAATGGTGGTCTCAGTTCACAGTCCAGAGATTTGCAGGATTCAAGATCTCTAGAAAGCTCCAAATGCTTAGAGAGGTTTTTTGTAATTGGACTCCAATAGAAATGCTATTACCGAAGAGTTGGAAGCTTGGGAAAAAATAGAAGAAATTCGTCCTTTGATCGAAATCAAGGAGTGTAGGCTTTAGAGTTTGTGGAAAGTCATTTCTTGTTTCGGGGAGGTGTCCAATGTTAGGGGGTAAGTCTTCTATAAGAGTGTAGGCTTTTGAGTTGGGGAGGGAAAAACTTTTCGTTTTTTGTACGATGATCGAGTTTGGGATAGGGAAATTATGGTCTCTTTTTCTAAGATTATTTAGAGCTGTGTGTAATAAAGAGTCATATGTAAAAGATTGTTATTTTTGGGTTGGTTCAAAAGTGTCATTGTTTGTGTCTTGTAGACGAGGGTTGTGTCAATCTGAGGTCTCGGAGTATGAGTCCTTGTTAAGTATTTTTGCTAACGCCTTAACCTGCAGGGGTGAGCAAGACATTCGCATTTGGAAGCCATGTCGTTTGAAGAGTTTCTCTTTTGGATCTTTCTATAGTGTTTCCTCCTTAGTCTTGGGGAGTCATTCTCACCTATCTCACATGTGTTGTGGTTTACAATCGGGCTTGGGGTGGGGGGGGGGGGGAGGGGGCTCGGTTCGGTCTTCTTTTGGTTGGCGGTTGCTGGTAAGATTTCAACTGTGGACAATCTAAGAAGAAGAGGGATAATGTCTGAAGCCACTTCGGATACTTGTGTCTTATGTGAAACGGAAGAAGAATCTATCGTCCACTTGTTCATGCATTGGGAATTTGTCTCTTGCATTTGACAATCTTTTTTCAAGAAATGTTGAATGGTGTATGCCAAGGGCTTTAAGGATTTGTGCCTCAACTAATTTTCATAACATAGTGGTGGAAAACGATTCTTTAAATGTGATTTCTTGAATGTCCTATTTGGAGAAGGATCCATGGAAATTCCAATTCATGTTCAACGAAATCAAGACTTAGTTCTGTAAAGTCTCAGAACTCCAGGTATGTAATTAGCCTAGTTAATTGCAATGTTAGTTGATTAAGCTCAATTAAAAGACAAGCAGGAAAAATTAATTATTAGGAACGTGTGCGCGAAGTTTTGTTTAAGTCCGAGTTCATTTAGGTATAGTAGGGGGTAGTTAGCAATTTTCGCAGAGTTTAGGGAGCTTTTTTGTAATTTTAGATTTTTGAGATTTTGGCACCGTTGGGTAGGTGTTTTAATTTCCTAAACTTCATCCTTCTACATCATCTTGATCCGGACCCTCGAAACCCCTGTAAACGAGGCCTGACCCAAAGCCTAGTCAAAATTATTTATTATTTTCTCTGCCTCCTCATTTCTTTTTCTCCTTTCTCACTCATCTCATTCTCTCTCCTCTCTTATCTCATTTATCCCACGTAGGCAGAACCCATCTCTCCCGTATCTTGTTTCTTTATTTCTCCTTTATCTCCATTTCTCTCTCCCTTTTGTTTTCTCTCTCTTCCTCCTTATTCCACGTGAATCACTCTTCCCTTCATTATTTCTCACTCTGTGTTTTTCTATTTCTTTTGTTTCTTCCTTTCTTTCTCTTGTTTTCTTCTCTTCCCACCTCTTACCTAAATGAGAAATCCAACCATCAACTGCATCATCCAACACCACCATCATGATCACAAGGTTTCAAGGGTTCTTTACATACCAACTTTCATTGGATTCTCTTATCTCCATTCTCTAGGTGAGTTCTTTTTTTATTAAGGATAGGGTTTTGGGGATTTTTCCTTAGATTTGTCATAGATGGGTTCCATAGCTTCTTTACAAGTGATTTGTGTAATTAATCTAATCTATGTGGGTTTGATTCTAATTATAGGTTTTGGGGATTCTGAGAGCTACTACCCAAAGGCAAGTGGAAATATATTTTATGGAATGATATGCATGTTCAATTTCAGTTTATAGCTTTGAATTATGGATTTATCTCTCTTTGATTTGAATGATATTATGAAATGGATTCTATTTAATTGAATAGATGATCTGGAAGGGTGGATTTGGAGGTCGTTTAATGAATAAATGGAGGCGGCGAATTAGACTGTATTGTAGTAGAGGGCTTGGCCCTGAAATGTATTGCAGGTACAGGAAGAAATGGGAAAAGACCTGTAAGTGAAGCTCTGTCGAGCTTCAGAATTTCAATTCTAGGACGAGCCGGTTAACCGTGCTAACTTGTCGGTTAACCAACCTAAGACAATCTGGCTCCCTGTCGGTTACAAAAAAAGGAAAGATGAATTTTAAAGAAAGTTGTACAATCGGTCACCCCTTGGTTAACCGAGCTAGTCGGTTAACCGCTTATTAATTATAAATTGAACCTGGGTCTTTTCCATAGGATTGTATGACCTTATGATACCCTTTGAAACCATATTAGAGGACTTTTCACATGTTTTAATGGAAATTATATTTTCTTTTTATATGCTTTTAAAGTAAGAATTTCTGTATATATAAATGAGCACCACTAAACTAAATCCACATGAACTTCCGGATGACTGCGCAACTCGATATGAATAGGGTCAGATTCCTGTGAAAATCTGAACGGTTGATCACCGTGAAAAGAACTTATGAACAAGGTCACAGAATCCCGAAAACTCTGAAAAAGAACTAATGAATAGGATCAGATACCCTAAATATCTAGTGGATAAAAAGATTTTCAGGACAGGGTGAGGACCCGAAGTGCCATGACTTATTATCATGGAAAAAGCCTAAGTGGTGTGTATTCTGATATAAGATTATGTTTTCAGCGGAACATATGAAAGTATGGATCGGATTTGTAAGTAAGAATTTATGGTTTTATAAGAGAGTATGAATTACAGATTTCTTTGAAATTATGAACTATTGTTTTAATCGCTTTCTATTGTATTTTTGTATCTATTTATATATATCCACCTACCAGCTAGTCGTAGTCTGATGATGCTATGCTTGCAAAGGTACTTAGCTCATCTACGAGGGAATGCGAAAGTGTTGATTCTGGTGATACAACCTGATGATGAGTACGAGTGATGGGTAAACAACACTGTTGTTTTAACCAACACAAAAGTGCTTTCATTTTAATGGATAGTTTAAATTTATTTTCTTGTTGGCATAGGTTTTGTAGATGTTATTTAATTAAATTCCTTTGTTAGCTTTTATAAACTTTGACTTTCGATTAGAGTAAATGTGCTTTACTCTGAGATATTATTTTGTACCTTTTGTATTTAAATGAAGTTACGTTGCATTCTACGGTTATTGAGGAAATATTTATACCTCATTGTTGACTTCAATCCTAAGGGACCATGATTGGGGGTCACATTGGATGGTTTATTTATAAAAGACCGTTATTGGCCCCTAATCTCACGTAAATTCCCAGGCCCCTTCTTGGGACGTGACAAGTCCTCATCTTTGAATGTTGAGTTCATCATGTGTATTGGTCAATGAATGGCATGGGGTATGCTTTGGCTAAGTTGGGGGTAAAAAGAGATACAGCTTTGTTTGCTTCTTTGTAATTTGTTGT
This sequence comes from Persea americana, assembly GCA_029852735.1. Lineage (NCBI taxonomy): Eukaryota > Viridiplantae > Streptophyta > Magnoliopsida > Laurales > Lauraceae > Persea > Persea americana. The sequence continues at coordinate 6,659,446 of CM056812.1, forward strand.
TTTTGTGTGGGTATTTAGCTCTAATACCTTCGCATGGTTTCTTTTTCTTCTTTTTCTATTTGTAATTTTCTTAAGTCTTTAATATAATTTACCGTTGCTGATAAAATAAAATAAAAATATTATAAAAATATTGGCTCAATACCACCACTTAATCGAAGGCAAACTAGCAACCCATGAACCAAATCTAGATCACTGCAACACATGACATGTAAGTATTTCAGGCAAATCAAAAAATCATAAATTTGAGTTAAATACATGAAAATTAAGAGTCTTACAAAATCTCCCTAGATTTCATTTCAAGTTGTCAAGTATTTCCATTATAACTAGCATGTAGAAGAAAAACTCAAAGCACAAGCCTATGTTATAACTTTGTGAAGTTCGTTCGAGGCAAAGACCGGTCAACCTTGTTGGAACACCATTTCAGTGTTTTTTTACTTCTTTTTTTCACAAAATGAAGCTCTGAGAATGGATTTGCTTTTTAATAGGTTAAAGCAATATATGTTTCTTAAGCAATTAGTGTTCCTCTAGCTTAAAAATATAGCGAGTAGAGTGAGATACATACGAAGCTAAATCCACTCTCTGGTCTGAAACTCGGTCCAGCCATGGTATAACGATCATCATGCTTGGCGAGGAAAAGCTTTATATATGGGATTTCATCAATAATTGCAGACACACCATTGTTGCGACTTCCTCTTGATAGGGCTGTTGCGTACTCCTCTATTGAGGAATAGGCCTTGAGCTTTTGTTCTTGGAATCCCATATCTTTTAGAAGACCAAGCACAAATGATCCTTTCTGATATCCAACATAGTCTCCATTCATAATTAACTTCTCTAAGCCTGTAACAATTGGTCCACCATTATAGGATAATACCATCGGTTGCAAGGCAGGATAATAAAATGCCATTAATAGAACCAATTCAATTATCCAAATGCTTTTGACCAATATTGAACACTTGCTTTTCAGCTTCTCATCTGTCATCAGTAAGACATATAATTTAAAAAAAAACATATATACAAAAAGGTGGAACAATTATGGAGTTAAAGACATACTATGTAAAAAAGTGATTTCGCTACTTACGTTGTGAAGTAGCAAACACGGAGAACGATAAAAATAAGGCTTCCCACACTTGCTTTAAATATGTGCCTCCTTCGAGTACTGGGTTGTTTTCACAATGCTCAAAAAACAAAACCATGAGCATCTTTGACAAGAATAGACCTAGCATGAGTCCCCATAAGCCCGCAGTACATGGCCTTAGAAACCACCACCAGCTCTTTCTGCTGCCCACAACTGGGACGATCATAGAAACACCTGCCATCATGTATGGCTGTGTGAATTCCCCGTACTTTGATCTGTTGAATGTGATTGTTATATCTCCCACAACTCCATCACATCCCTGCACTCATATTCAAGATTAGAATAAAGGAAAAGGCCCATAATATGACAAGAATAAATAAGTAACAAAGAAAGAATGAAACTCACATTTACGTGCAGTAGCTGAATTAGTTCATCATAGGAGCCATTTTCACATGTGAAGAACTCAAAGGAAACGTGTTTAGCCAAACTATTCATCACCTCTTTGAACACGTCAATAGCATAGCCAGTTATGATTATTCTATTTCCTTCGGGATCATGATCCACTTTGACAAACTCAGGGAATGTGTTTTTGGAGGAAACGAGGAACCTTAATTTCACATCATTTTCCCCATTTTTGACATGTGTAGTGGTACTCCTATGTTCAACATCTGTACGTGTATGATCTTCATAGCTTTCTGAATTGTTCACCTTGCTCTGAGATTCATAAATGAGTTTGTGGCCATAGCATTGTTCATTACCTTTGTGATTTTCATGTGGAGAGCACTCAACAGAAACGTTACATAACAAAATGACCAACATGAAAATCAACTTGATCAAATCACCAGACGCTTTTTTAGAGGGGATCCGAGTCCTCAGTTTCTCAGAAGTTTTCTTGCTTCTAGATGGGGTTGTATACACTCCATCCTTTCCAGACTCTTCAAAACCATCATTACCTAGCACCAAATTGTTCTTTTTCTTCCCTTCTTCCAAGATCCACCCATGTGTACTATTGGTACTACTATTTAATTTGTTCTTTTCTTTACCTTCTTCTGAGATCCACCCAATAGTAGCATTGGTACCACTAATTAAAGTGTTATTTTCCTTTCCTTCTTCTGAGATCCACAGTCCATAGGCAGACCTGGAAAAAGGCAGAAAGGGGCCTGGGCCGTCATAAATAAGCCTTCGCCCACCAAAAAACCCCAAATCTGCCTCCATTTCATCTCCAGATGGCAAATTAACGATCAACCTTTTCAATTGACCATCATCCGCCCCTCTCGAATGAAAATCCTGGATCCACCCATGGATAGACCTAAATGTTGGGTTCTGGGGCCAGCCACCCCCGTCGGGCTTGGAAAATGCCAGAAAGGGGATCTGATTAGGACGACAATCCGGTGATAAAATAAAGTACAATATCAAGCAGTAGAGTGTCTTCATCACACGCATTAGTGGATTTTGGCTTCTCGTTTGCAGCCTAAGCTTAAGGCTTCCTACTTCTGGCATTATCCCTCTCATTGATGGCTTCAGGGGAAAACAAGATCCTGCAAAGCACAACACTTAAGCTTTCTTTCCCAGCAGCAAAACTAGAAACAGACTAAAACAACTTTGAAGATATGAAGTGGTGTTAGATTTAACATTCAGGAAAAATTTTCTCCTCGGCACACGCTCCTACAAAAGCGTGAATCCGGTCCTTCACCAAAGGCGGGTTGCCTGACTGAATTTTACTAAGTCCCGTATGAGAACCACACCAATGCGCAGTGCACAAGAGAAAATTGTCCCTAACATTCACACCACTTTCAGTTGAAAAGTATATGACAAATAAATTTTGCATCAATCTAAAGTTAGTTCCATGTCACGAATGAAAAGCCAGTTGCATATTAATAAGGTTTATGTAGGGAACCATTATATATGCATGTAACTCTTTCTTTGTAACCCAACAGCGTACGTCTGCAGCATTTTTGGAACCAGAAAATTTAAACCAAAATGGAGAAAGTTAGGGCCAACGCAAGACAAGTCAGAGACTCTGCCTCCGAGCGTTCAGACTCCAGACATTGGGCGTCCGGACTCCAGAACCATCCAGATGAGACGGGGCATTTTGCCTCCAGCTTTCGGATGCCAGCCATGGGGCATCCGAACACCAGACCCCACAACTGATGCTCAGGCTACTGCCTGCTGGAGTCCGGATGCCAGACACCGGGCGTCCAGACACCAGACACAAGTGGACTCCGACTCCCTCCGCGTTTTGAAGAGTTTTTGAAGAAAAACTTATAAAAGAAAGCCCATAACTCGTTTTTAGGGCATTGAAGTCTTGGGAGAACTAGAGGCTGATTTTGGAGGCTTGGGAAGAGCGCCAATGGGGATTTCGTCAAGGATTCTTTGTCCGTCTCTCTCCATGAATAACTAACTCTCCACCTTAGGGTTGCGATGAAGCCCTAATCTTGTATTTTGGTGATGTATAGGTTCTAGGGTTTTACTTAGAACGCTTTGGTTATATGACATGAATATTATCCATTGATTGGATTTTCTTTGTTCATGCAATATTTATTTTTGGTATTTTACTCTTGTAGATTTGAATGCCAATCATATAATGATGCTTGAATGAATGTGTCATTAGATCCAAGATGATCTATCCCATAGAGATATGTTATGCCCAGATCTAAACCCACATCCCTTATTTGTTGACTCGGTGAAGGTTTGTAACCAAAACGAGTCTTTAAAGCGTTGATAGTGAAACCCAAAGTTTATACTCGCCATTGTACGAGAGTAGAGTGGATTCGTACCCTAAGATCTTTTCTTCGATTGAATCAAACATTGTTTTTATTTTGCTAATTTAGGAATCAAAACATCAAATCAATACTTCGTTTTCTAGTAGGATTAATTTAGGAATTTGGGAACCAACACAACTTAGCCTTTTGGTCCCAGTGGATACGACACTCAGTTAACATCACTACTCTCATGAGTAGAGATAGTAGCTGGGTATAAATTATATTTGCAAACCATGCTTTGGGACGACCAAATTTTGGCACCGTTGCCAGGGATAATTAGCACGGTTGTTTGTTTCTTTTGAAAATTCCAACGTTGATTTCGTTTTTTTTTCTTTTCATATTTTTATTTTACCTTTCATCTTTACTCACATCGTTTGCTATCCTTATTGCAGGTTATCGATTCTAACATTAAAAAAAATCCTAGAGTTTGTGCAGGGATCCAAGAGAGTTCACAAAGGTCAAAGTTTTATTCAAGGAAATCTCTCTTCTCTACCCAAAGCACTATAAGCTCTAGACTTTTTGAATTTTTTCTTTTTAACTTGCAGTAAGAGTTGTGTGTGTGCATGCTTGGTCATCGTTTGTGTCATCATGTTCTAGTATCTCTAGACTCAGAATTAGAGCGAGTCCTAAGGGAAATTCAATCGTCAAAGCACTCCTCTAATTTTCCACACACAACCATCACAAATGGCTAAGGAAGGAGGTGATGCGAACAACCCGCCCCCTCCACCTCCTCTCCGGCCCTTGAAAGAGCACTATACTTGTGACGCCCCGGAGTCCCACGTCGACTATAGAGAGGAAAGTGAATGGAATTATGGTGGATTTAAATCTAAATGAGTCTTGGCTTAATGGGCTAAGCCCAAAACCTAACCCTAGTACACCAATTGATTACATATGGACAAATTGTAATGTTATTATTTTCTGATATTTATATGTTAAATTTAATTAAAGGAATAAATTAAAGTATTAATAGTTGTTTAAATAAAATAGGAAGTGTGGCCAAACCCTTGGCTAAGTTAGAAGCCATTTTGGCTAGACTAGTTGACTAGTCTAGTTGGTTATGCTAGGTCTATATGTTGTGGTGGCTAAAATGGGTTTTTATGAATTAAGTGGGGCCATAACCAATAGCTATATACTTTAATTAAGCCGCCGGTCAGTAGGTTAAATCCCTTTATTAGTGGAGATTAAGAGGCCCAAATCAATATTTAAAGAGGCCATAGCCATCAAACCTAGACTAGGGGTAATTGGCTAGTTGGTTGGTAAGTGTGGGTGTGATTTAGTGGCTGATGTGTTATACTTAATTCCTCATTATGGTACTATTAGGTGTTGTTATGGACCTTAGGACACTTTATAAATCATGTGGACCCACCTTAAATCATAAGATTTAATAATCAATAAGTTTAGAATGTTAAATGGCTAGACTAGGTTCCCTAGTGGACCTTGGTGGGTTAGTTTTCACTTTGATGATTAATTGGTTACGAAATTGGATTTAATTGATTCTAAAATATGGTTAATAACTAAGATTTAAATAATTAGTGTTTAATCATTATAATTTATTTTCGCAGCATAATTCACATTTTAACGCCCATGTTCTCAAGTGGTCAGTAAAGCTCCATAAAAAGGCAAGCTTCAATTACTTTCTAAAAATGTATATACGTAATTGGTGATATGGTAATAGTGCTATGGACATTATGGTATGTTGCCTAGCATTCTAATTATGGAAATTTCTATATGTTGTCATTTATGGTAAGTTTTGCATAATGTGCTATTTATGGAAAGTTTGTATGGCATTCTTTTAACATTGAAAAATGTATAATGATACCATCATGTGTTGATGATAAATGATTGTAACACCCACTACATAAAATATTAATTAATAATATTGATCGAAAGGGATGAATCCTAAGAGTGCATATGGAAGCCAAGTAGCATGGGACGCTTGAGGATAAGTATGCATATAATATGCTTTATTCTAATTAGGTCTAAACTAATTAAAATAAATGAGATGTTAGAAACCAAACGAAAGTAAGGACCCCAGTTCCACGGCCCCACTACGTCGTATAACCCCCACGGGAGGACGTCTTACTATGTGGTGGTTAAGTGTAGTGTAATGATTAGTGATCGGTTATCTATAGCGGATATTCCGAAAATGACCTTTGTCTTGGAGGGCTTAAATTCTGAGACACTTCGCAGATGGGTGCACTGTTGGACTGGTCAGTGACACAAAGACCCAACCTAGTATACGGATTGATATTTTGTAATGATTTTTAAATGAGTGATTGACCAATATGGAAGGGGAAGGTCTCAAAGTATTAAAATGACTAAGTGACAAGTGGATAGTGCTAAGTGTAGTGTATAGTCACATGGGTTCTAATGAATGGTTCAAATGTAGTGTTGGGACCCTAAATTACATATCGGGAAGTGACTTATGTTATATGGCTTTTCAAGAAATGTTGGTGCCCCAATATTTATTTTATGAAAAATTGACATTTATAGTAGTGTCAGGTCATTTATCGTTTATCATATGTGCATCATCACTATTATCTTATCCCTTTTATAATATATGTTTTGGTTAGTAATTGTTATCTTGTGAAGTACCATTGTGCTCATGATATTCCACCACCACAGATGATGTGCAAGGGAGTGAGGATGTGCAGGACCCAGGGATTGAGGGTGATGAGGACTTTGAGCAAGTGCCACGATATGGCTATAATGATGCCATTCTGGATAGCCAAAATGAAGATATTTAATTTATGAGAATTTAAGACATTAAGTTTAAGACTTTATTAGTTTAGTTTGGAATTGATATCTTTAATTAATATCCGTGCCTGGTTTATTTGATGTAATAATTGTTGGATTGTTATTTCTGGTTATGATCTTGGCTTACTTCATATATGAATGGGCAATGTGGTTTACGCATGATTATTGTTTGAAAAAAAAAAAATTAGCCCACTAATTGAACAATTGAGTGGCCTTAGATGACTGAGTCATTTGGCATCACGTTCGGATCCATGTTATCAGATCTTGGGGTGTGACAGTTTGGTATCAGAGACAACTCTCGACTAGTTCGACTGTGGGTCCTTGTCGTGGCCTGGTGCAAGTGGGCGGGTCTCCATGTGGGTGGGCCAAGAGGGCTGGCAGGTTACAGCACAGGGACGTGTAGCCTTAAGGGTGGTGGATTGTGATGCCCCAGAAGCCCACATTGACTATAGAGAGGAAAGTGAATGGGATTATATGTAGAGCATATACCCTTATCTTGCATGAGGCCTTTTGATGGGTTGAGGCCCATCAGAAACAAAACCGTGAGGCCCATGAGCCAAAGCGGACAATATCATGCATGCATGTAAGGTGGGACATTACAATACTCCTTCGAAATATGCATCACCATCGTGTATTCAGCTGCGTACAGTGCAGGCAGCTCAATATGAAATCAAGCCTAGCACAATCAGCATACTTCCTTCCTTCTATGGCTTAAATAATGAAGATCCGTACAATCACATTGATGATTTCCTAGTTATTTGCTCCACTGTGAGAATAAATAATTTCAGTAGTGAGGTCCTCAAGATGTTTCTTTTCCCGTTTTCACTAAAGGACAAAGCTAAGTATTGGCTAAATACTTTACCTGCAAACTCCAATCACTGGGCAAAAAAAAATCATTACCGGTGATACATCACATCGTTCGCCCAAACTGATAGTGAGCAATTTCATAAGGCGTGAGATAGGTTCAAGGATCTCATTATGAAGTGTCCTCATCATCACCAAATTACCAAGTGGCAATTGGTTCAATTCTTTTATGATGGATTGTCTCCTGAATGGCGAAACATGGTAGTCACCGCCAGTGGGGGATTTATTATGTTGAAAAAATGAGGATGAGGTATGGGAGCTTTTTGAAAATATGAGTGAGACCTTTCAACACCCTGCCTCCACCGCTAGATTGGAGAGGCCAACAGCCTCAAACTCTAAAAAACCTAGAGGATTGTTTGAAATTCAACCCTCTAATGAACTCACCACTTAAGTGGCTGCCTTGACCCAAAAGTTGGATCGGCTATTGTCTGAGGGTCAATCTCTCCAATCCTCATCCTCTCAGGGTGTTTGTGCTTTGTGCTCCAGTCCCGCTCATTTTGTGAGCAATTATCCTCAGTTTCCTAAATTCGTGCAAGAGCAGGTGAATGTTGCACATGGGTTCTCCAAACTAGGAAATGACCCATTTTCAGATACTACAATCACCCCAATTTTTCCTGGAAGTCGCCCGGCCAGGGCGCTTCATCATGTCAACCGCAAAGGCAGAATTTTCCTATTAATCCTACAGCCTATCATTCCCAACAGTCTCACCAGCACCCTAACCCATATCCACCGCAAAGGAATCCATCCTTTGAGGAGACAGTGCTACAAGAGCTCAAAGAGCTCAAAGCAAGCAATCAACTGGTTCATTCCCACTCTCAGTCCATAGCCAAGCTAGAGGCACGATAGGGCAAATAACTAATGCTCCTAATAGAAGAGATGAGGGACGTTTGCCTAGCCAACCCACGGTCAACCCTGAGAATGCATTCGAGCTGGGTAGTAGCTCGCAACCTCATGATACTTATCATGAGCAAGCAAAAATGGTTGTCATGTTGAGGAATGAGCATGAGGTTGAGACTGGGCCTGAGGAACCTAAGAAAGATGCGAGAGAGTCTACAGCCATTCCCAAGGTTTCTAGGGCTAAAAGGGTTTCTAAGTTAAGGAGGTCACCCCTCCCAGTTCTTCATCTGTCCCGGCTGTGACACCCCCATATGTGCCTAAAGCCCCTTTTCCCACTTGTCTTGAAACACCCTCTCCCTTTAGTAAAAAGGGAGCGACCATGGATGAGATGTTAGAGGTGTTCAAACAAGTAAAGATCAACTTACCTTTGCTGAATGCTATCAAACAATTTCCTTTGTATGCAAGATTCCTGAAAGATTTGTGTACTCAGAAGCGCAAATCTAAATCTCATGTGCCCAAGATGGTTTTGCTCGCCGAGCAAGTGAGCTCGATTATCCATAATGACACTCATCCCAAGCTGAAAGATACTAACACTCCCACGATTACCTTTATGATTAGGAGTCACATGATTGATCATGCATTGTTGGATCTTGGAGCAAGTGTCAACTCTTGCCTTACTCGATGTATGAGCAGATTGGGCTGGGGGAATTGAAGCCCACTCAGGTTACCTTGCAACTTGCTAATAGATCTGTCAAGGTGCCCCGGGGCATAATTGAGGATGTTCTGGTCAAGGTCGACAAGTTCTTTTTTCCTGCTGATTTCATCGTCCGTGACACTGAAGCAATGCAAAACTGGGGGAAACAAACTCCTATCATTCTTAGCCGGCCCTTTTTTACCACGGCCAATGCGAACATTAATTACCGCACCGGAGTTATGGATGTTTTCTTCGGTAATATGAAAGTGAGGCTGAATGCTTTTAGGGCCTCTCATCAACCTCCTGATAAGGACGACTGTTTTGCAGTCGATGTTGTTGATGACCTAGTGGAGGCTCTTCAACCTGAGGATACCTTACCAGTTATCATTGCTTATGATTTGTCTGACGATTAGGAAGGTCAAATCCTGGATGTGTTAAAGGAGCACAAAAGTGCAATCGGCTTGTCAGTTGCCGATTTGAAAGGCATTGATCCATCCATCTGCATACACCTTATTCATTGCAAAGATGATTCTCAACATTCTTGGGAAATGCACAAGCGTTTAATTCCGAACATGATGGAGGTGGACATGAAGGAAGTGCTAAGTCATGTCTTTTTACAGGTTTGGATTGTGCTTCGTAGGTTTTCTATGTTTTTGTTTTTCTTGTTTGCCGCTCACATTTTGCAGGTACTTTGGTCCGAGTTGGGGGGCGTCCTCCCCGTTTTCCTCCATTCCACCTTATGTTAAGCGGTAACCAGGTGATATTCCTCATTTTCCTCTACTTTTCATGTCCTCTATATCGCACTTTAATGCTTCACATTGTAGACAATGTTAGGTTGAGTTGGGGGGTGGGGTATTAACCATTGGGTTGGTTTTAGTAGTTTTAGTTCTTTTCCTTGAAAAAAACATTTGTTATTTTTTTTAGTTTTTCAGGGGATTTCTAAAAGGATTTTTATGAAACGAAGATAACTTGCATTTTAGAACTTTTATTCAGAGAGAAAAAAGAGAAAAAGGGTTCACTATCTTGTTTTAGGAAAGAGTTTTTGAGAAATTGTTGAATTATTGATCCCTCACATGACACATATTATATAGAAAATTTAAAATGTGAAGCCATGATTTCCGTGCTTGTGATAACTTCACAAAAATGTAATGGAAAACCGACCCTCGGTCATTCAGGATCCTGGTTCAACTGAGTGGATTTATCCACAAATCGGTGAATTATTTTGGGCATATAGAAAGGGCGGCCCATTATTGGGGACCGCATTAAAAAAAAAAAAAAAAAAAACTAAAATAGTGTTGTTACGGCCTTTGAAAAAACGATAGTGTGAAAGCCACCATAGTTGCCTTGAAAGGAAACTGTTCATCTTTACTGGCTATGGAAAGGGCTGCCTATTGTTAGTGACCATATTGAAAAAAAAATCACTTAAATAGTGTTGGTATGGCCTTTGACAAAACAATAGTGTGAAAGCCACCATAGTTGCCTTGAGAGGAAGCCTGTTCTCCTTTACTAAAGTTAGGTGGCCCAGAGCCTAAAAAAAATGGGAGATTTGTTTTCAAGGAAATTTTTAGTGGATCATTTGATGGTCTCATGCTTCTATATATACACATTTTTCTCCGTGCACGATCAAGTTAGCATGATTTCAAGGTTTTCTGACCAACAAATAGGATTTGTGAACCGAATTTGAGATGTGTCTTGAAAACTCCATAATCAAGAATATCCGGTGTTCATGAATATTATTTTGGAAAAGACACCCTTTTGTGTGTTTTCTTGAGTTTTATGAATTTTGTGGGTACATTCACTACAAACCTTCAGGAGTCTATAACTAGTCCTCTAGGGGGAACTTAGAGGTTTAAAGGCTTGCTGCACATGCTAAGTGCAGCCCTGCTCCCTACGAAAGTGGCCTTAGTTAGTCTTTCCTTTTGTTTTAGCTTTGCTCGAGATCAAGCAAAGTGTAAGTTGAGGGCTGTGACGAGAATCTAAATGCACCATTTAGGCCCCTTAATGAGGACTTTGTTATACCTTCATATGAGATTAATTGGCATTAATTGTGTTATTTTAATAATTTTAGGTGTTTTAGGTGAAGAGAATGAATTCAAAGCAAAATGGAGAAAGTTAGAGCCAATGCAAGACGAGTAGGAGACTCTGCCTCCGGGCGTCCGAACGCCAGAACCATCCAGATGAACTCAGACTCCCTCCACGTTTTAAAGAGTTTTTGAAAAAAAACTTATAAAAGAAAGCCCATAACTCGTTTTTAGGGCATTGAAGCCATGGGAGAAGAACTAGAGGCTGGTTTTGAGGATTGAAAAGAGCACCAATGGGGATTTCGTCAAGAATTCTACGTCTGTCTCTCTCCATGAGTAACTAACTCTCCACCTTAGGGTTGCAATGAAGCCCTAATCTTGTATTTTGGTGACGTATAGGTTATAAGGTGTTACTTTGAACGCTTTGGTTATATGACATAATATTATCCATTGATTGGATTTTCTTTATTAATGCAATATCTATTTTTGGTATTTTACTTTCGTAGATTTGAATGCCAGTCATATAATGATGCAATGAATGGGTTGTTAGATAGATATGTTATGTCCAGATCTAAACCTACATCCCTTGTAACCAAAACAAGTCTTTAAAGTGTTGATAGTGAAACCAAGGTCTATACTCGCCATTGTACGAGAATAGAGTGGATTCGTACCCCAAGATCTTTTCTTCAATTGAATCAAACATTGTTTTTAACTTGCAAATTTAGGAATCAAAACCTGAAATCAATACTTTATTTTCTAGTAAGATTAATTTAGGAATTGGGAACCAACACAACTTAGCCTTTTTGTCCTGGTGCATACGACACTCGGTTAACATCACTACTCTCACGAGTGAGTTGAGATAGTAACTAGGTATAAATTATAAATTATATTTGCAAAGCACTTTCTTGGGACGACCAGCTACCAATCTTGGGGGCAACCGAAGGAGGCACAAACTGGTTGCTGGCTTTGTGGCTAGTGCAACCGTCGAGGGATGCCTCACGGCACTTTCGGTCTATTACAAAACGGGCAGCGCCGACGAGAATCTAAGGACTCCCTCTTTTCGGAAGAGAGAGTAAAACCCTTTTTACGCTTCTTCCCAGTAAGGTAAACTAACCCGCTTGTATTTTGGGAAGATGGATCTGCGATCCTCTTCTTCCACAATCGAAAAGCCCACCCTGACGATCTAATCTCACTCTGTTTTCTCCGATCTTCACAGCAACACAAGAATCGACCCAAACCCTACGCCGAGCCTCCCCACCCTCGCTGGATAGATCTGTACGATCTCCACGGCAAATCTCCCCAAAATCGGAGAATAAAGGCGAACACAATCAATCAAACTATTTAAAACCCTAACCAAATTAGGAAATACAACAATCAAACATAATTACAAATCTAATCATCAAATAACAAAAATCAGTACTTATCATCGGCACTGAAATGTAGTTTCAGGTATAGAAACTGACCTTACCTGAGGAAATTATCCGTAATGCTCTTCTCGTGCAGTTGGTCGTTGTTGAATCTGTTAAAAGATATTCTGAAAAGATTTTAAAACGCGTTAGCGGCCATACCTACCCCAGAGACTCGTTTGACTGAAAAGCCCGCGTTGCGCCTTATCTGTTTCAAGCTTTGTGGACTAACTCAAAGTCCAACCAGTAAAATGCGTTTGCGTCCAGTAGTTTCCATCTTGACCAGTTACCGACCACACAGATTCGTTTGACTGAAAAAACGCGTTCCTGACTTATGTGTTTCATGCTTTCCAAGCTTTGTGGACTTATTCAGACTCACTTATGATCATTATTGTAATTTAATTCATGCATTAACAAAACTCATAATTTAAGAAAGAAAATAAAAAAAATAAAAATATTAAGAGAGTACCTTATTATATAATCCAAGAGCTAGTAGTAAAAAGAGAGAAATTTGAGCAGAAAAGAAGTGGTAAAGGTTGGATTGAAATGGGGTTTTTACGCTAAAAGAGAAGTGGAGGTGGTTATGAGAGGTTTTAATTATCAAATAAAATAAGTAGTTGCTGGAGTAGAGATAGAAGATTTAAAAACTGAATAACTTACGGTCAGAATCCCAACCGAAAGTCAAAATTAGAGGCAAAACCTTCCTCTATTATTATATATTATAGACGTAGGATTCAATTTTTAAATTGGAGTCCTATTTCGCAATTGATTGAGAAATTGGAGGTTAATTTCGATTTCAATTTAAACTCAATTTAACTTAAGAGAGCGATTTTAAGAATTTAATAGAATTTTTCGATTTTAGTCATCTAAATAAAGAGGTCAATCTAAAAATGAGTTTCATATTAAAGAGTTCAATCTTTCACACTCTCTAATCAATCCATTCACATTTAGTATGTTTAAAATTGGATTCTTTCAAACTATTTAGTTTCCGAATCTTAAATTAAAACATCATCCAAAACGTGTATAATATAAGGATGAATCCCAACTCATCTATTCAATGAATTTCCACCCATCCACCCACGTTCATGGAAAAAAAGAATGTCATAGCATCCATATCTTTACAATTATCATGTTATCGGGCTTTACAATTATTTTTTATTGTTATCTTTCCTTAATTTAATATTTAAAAAATCATTATAATTGTTTATGTAAGTTAAACTTTTAAAAATAGAATCTGAATTTTTTTTTATTTAAATCTTCTTTCTTTCTAAAAATTCTAAATTTCAATATAGTTTAGTTTTTGTGCCCCGTGCTTGCACAAGCCTGCTTTTCTAATGCGTACTTAGATTTTCTTATCTAAAGTCCTAGGTAATGAGGGGTGCTCATGGGATTAAATTCGTGGGTTTAAACACAGGCAGTTAGCGATATCGTCAACTGGGATAATTTCGTAAAAAAAAAAAGTACGAACAACTAAATGGTGATTTTATTATCATTCTTCATAAAATCGATTAATTACACTATAAGCTAAATTATTTGGTAAAAACCCCTAAAAGATAAAGGATGTAAGGGGGCGATATGGATAGGATCTTGACTTTCGTAGGTAGAAATCTCGGATTCCTCTTTACCGCAGAAATAAAAATCTACAGAGTACCAAATCCTTTCACCGTTCAGATGCATCCTTCGTCTTCATTTTTAACCACTTAAGGCGCATGAACTCTTATGTATTAAGTTCCTATGTATTTTATGCAAACAAACAAGCCTTTGCGTCTTCATTTTTCATCTTCCTTGGTTTCATGTCTACAAAAGAAAAAATTATTTGATAGCCATCTTTTATGTACATCTCTTAAAAATCCTATGAGATCAATTCCGTGCAAATGGAATCTGTAGCATCTCAATCCAAATGACTTTGATCACAATATGGATAAAATTTACCAAGATGCCTAATTGAATTTTGAGTAGAAGAAATGCCCAACCTGCACCATGGGTGGGACAATTGTGGGTAATTAAATCTTGACCCACAATAAAACGGTCTGGACATGGTTGACATGCCTCACCCATGTAACAAACACAACTCATTCCCCTTTTTTTTTAATCCAAAGTGCTACTTTTATGACACTTTTCTTGTTCCAAATGTTGAGAGCAAGAGAAATGGCAAGTGAGGTCCATTGGTTCTAACATGTGATCGGACTGATGAGTTAGTTATGTATGGTAAATTTGACAGCTTCACGTCATTACCATTCGATCAAAATCAAAGGCCATAATTTTTTTTTTTTTTTTACCACTTTCATTTAGTTTGAACGCTGGAGTGGTAGAACTAGTAGAAAACGCATTCGTTCGTACAGTGGGAGCTATATAGTTTTGTTCCACCTGAGTTTTTTTTACTTTCATTGGAGTTCACATCAATGAAGAGAGATGGTTTTAATATAACATTTCTAAAATTAACAATATAGTCATTTATTATAGAGGATTTTACGGGAAAAAACTCCTTAGATGGCCCATGCACGAAAAAGTACTCTTAGTTTTAATTGAACAGAAAAGGCGGTCCTACCAATTTTAACTCCTTTTTTTTTTTTTGCCTTTTTGACAGAGGATTGAGCAACAATAGTGTTGCTTTTGTCTTCTCTTTCCTCTTCTCCCTCCCGGCATTCTCATTCTCCATCTCCCAAACTCCATTTCTCACCCAACCTACCACCTAAACACCTTAGATGTAGAGTTTAGATGCTCATGCTTCTCTGTATTCCAAATCCTATGGGTTTATGTAATTCTTTGTTTTGGTGATGGGAGTTCGGTGGTTATTTTTTTCGTTTCCTCATTATTTTGTATTTTATTTTGTGTTTCCATTGTGAATAGGGATGTAAATGGGTCGGCTCCAGTTTGGGTCCATAATAGATTGGACCAAGAACCGTTAAGGAGAAGGTAGACCCGGATCCGGACCCGAAATCGTCTCAGGGCCAGTTTCTTGGTTCCGAACCCAGAACCATATATGGGGTAGGTTTGGGTCTAGGTCTGGGTCTAGATAGAGAATGGTATGGGAAAAATCTAATTTTAAGGAGAGGTTCTTGAAATTCGAGATAATGTGTTACGTCCCGAGTCCACGGGTTTGAATCCGATCTAATGTGGAACCAAAACTGGACCCATTTAGGTCATGCGTCCAAAAAAAGGACCCAGACCCAAACCCATTTACTTAGTGGGGACTACATAAGGACCCAAACCCGGTTTTTAACAGGGCGAAATCTTCAGATAATTAGAGAATCGGGGACCTATTTACATCCCTAATTATGAACCTGTTTGGGTTGTTAATTTAAGTTTATCAAGATTGTCCAACAATGTGTGAACTGTGGCTCTATAAGTTGACTGCTTCGCCTGGGACTGGAATCTTAAAAAAATTTAAGTCAAAATGGTCCTTTTTAACATCTGAGCAATCCGCCTGCATAGTTGAGCAAGTGCGGGGTTATTTAACATCCAATTGTGGATTGAGGGTTTCTCGATATTTCTGTATGCCATATGTGAGTTCCGCAGTTCTATATTCCTTTCTTCTTGCATATGTGTTTGGTGTTGGCATCATATGGCGTATATGGTAGAGAAAGATGACACAAAAGGCTTGTGTTTAAATCAGAACCGTTCTATTCTTATGACAGGCAATGCTTGGATGTGTGTTTTGGAATGGTACTCGACTGCAACATCTACTCTTACAACGCATTAGAGGAGAAGAGTTATTACGACACCAACATATGGGTGAGCTCTATGATGGATGTCTCCATGGGCACCCTGCTCTTTCTCTATATGCTCTTATGGGTATTTAGAGTGGTGGGTTGGGCGAAAAAAATGGGCGGGGGGAGATGGAGAAAGAGGATGGGTAAAGGAAGGACCAAGGAGAGGATGACACGAGCAACCATATCATTGCTCAACTAAAATAAGTGACGATGTCGTCGCTCAGTCGAAAAGGCAAAAAAGAAGAAGTTAAAGTTGGTAGGAGGGTCTATTCTGTTCAGTTAGAACTTTAAGGTCCTTTTTCGTGCACAGACCAGCTAAGGGGTTTTTTTTTTCATAAAATCCTCTTTATTATATTAACTGAGTTAATTCATAAAATTAGATATTTTTTTTGAGAAAGTCCATACATATTAGATGTATCCAAAATCCGTTGTGGTTTGACAATTACAAATTCATCCCTTCATGCATCTAAATCCCATCCCCATAATCTCTTGCACGCAGAAGAAGTTTACTAGAAGCTTATGTTCTGAGTTTCTTGGTTCAAAATACCTTGCTGCAAAATTCAGACAACTCCTTTTGTTTTGAGGACGCAAATCAGATCAAGAAATGAGCGGTGGATTATTTTAGCTGTCACGCCTCCAAGATTAGCTTGGATCCTAACTCGATCTAGGGGTGTGAGAATTAAGGCCAATTAAAAAAAAAATTCCTACTAATCACAATTATAACCCCCATTTTGGGTAGATCAAAGTCCACGGTGAGATTATGTATGATGATCAGTCACTATAATCTAATCGCGGAAGCATCAACACATATAACCTGCGCAAATGGTAAAACATACACGATAAAGATAATAGAGCGGAAGTAGTGTTGAAGTGCATAAGTTCAAATAAGTTAACAATATCTTAAAATTTAAATATCTTAAAATTAAGTTAAGGCTTATAACAACTCGGCCACCAAAATAAAAGGGACTATAAGCCCAAAGGTTATAGCCCAAAAGTCTAAGGTGTGTATGGTTCTTGGGCACTGAACTCAATCTCAGCCCGGCGCGGCCCATCTCATCAGTAGTTCTCCCTGGCACGACGCTACTCGCGACGGGCCGTGAGTGCTCAGCGTGCCTCATTTAATTTTTTTTTATTAATTTTCTCCTTTTCTATATTAAAATTAAAATTTTAAACAAGTACGGAGAATGACAAAGATATTTGAGTGGTTCGGTTAAACCCAGCCTACTCCATTGAGAAGAAAATTATTTGGATCTTCACTTCTTGAAGGTTTGTAAATAGGATTACCTTCAAAACCTTACAATCTTTTTAGAGAATAAAAAACTTGTTTATTTACAAATTTCAATGAAGGGAATGTAAAAAATCAGATGTTGGGTGCAAAATTTAACATGAAACTAGCCGTTGGGCTGGTTGTGCTTGGCGGGCCGACTATTGTGGACAGGTCAGGCCATCTCATGCAGTGCTGAAACGGGCCGACCAGCCCATTTGACATCCCTACACATAGGGCCTTTACCATCTAACATAGTTGTTACACGGGTCCGAGATGCCTTTCATAATCATTTGGTACTTCTGAAGTTGTTGGCACTCAGATCTAGTTCATAATCATAGGCGAAGTAGGTCTAAGGTCAGAGTTTCGGGTGCCCCATTTCACAAAATCCAAAATTCTAGAAAGTATGTTCTTAATTGACTGTGAACCTTTCTCGGCCGACTGTAGACTCCTACAGTGAGCTTAATGGTCGACTGTGAGCTCACTGTAAGCATAGCCCGTAAGTGATTATCTTAGGTTCTAGCTTTTTAAGACAGTGCAATATTCGCAGTCGACTGTGACTCTTCCATGGTTGATCGTGGAGCTTCAAAAGCGACTCTATTAGGGTCGGGCTGGGATGTTTCGGGGCCATTATTTCCACATTCCCAAGAGGATTTCCACCACTTCCTATGGGAAGTCAGGGTCCCTATTCCATCCATTTTAACACCATTACAAAGCCCATTAATAGCTCCACCACATCATAAACCCTTTCCCACCAACCCAAACATCATAAATGAACTTTAAGAAGGAATTTAGCATATTTGAAACAATAAAAACAATCAATAGAGCATGCATTCAATATTATTCATGTCCATTTACTTGCCTTAGCTTAGTTGTGTAAAAAAAAAAAAAACCCTTCCTTAGAGCTAAGGTTTCCTCAATCCTTGCCCTTCGTGCCTCCCCAACTCAAATTAAGTGGAAAACCACCTCCCTACATCCCAAAAGAGAAGAAAAACTCACTAGATCATGAATGCATGGCCCTGGCATTGAAGGAGTGAAACTACATGAGCTTTGGGGAAGGTTATGCTTGGCAAGAGTTGAAGATGAGGATGGAGGAGGATGAGGGAGATGATGGGGATGCTCCCAAAGCTTGGGAAAGCCTTGGAAGTGCCCTAACTTGGTGATGGAGAGAAAGAAAGAGGAGGAGTACGGCAAGTGCTAAAAGGGAGAGATGAAATGAGATGAGAAAATGGGGTTTTAGGGCCTAATAAAGATATTTTGGAAGTTTTGCACATAAGGCCTAGGATTATGGGGAAAAAGGTCCTTGGCTGTTGGATGTGGGCTCATATGTGGGTCTTGGGCCGCCGGGCCTAGATGGGTGCAATGAAATGAATGATATGCATAATGCATGGTCCACTACCTAATACACCTCACACCACTAATCCTAGAATGCTAAGCCACTAAATCCAAATCAAGTGCCCCTAATCCAGGTAATTAGCAATTAACCTACTTGATTATTAGGCCCAGGGCCTGACATTACTGCTTAATAAACTTGATTGGGATGGGCTTGGGTATAGAATTTAGGCTTGCTTAGTAATTGGGCCAGACTTGATTAAGTGATCGAAAGCCCAAAGCCTGGCCTAACTAATAAATGCTTGTAATTTTCCATAATTTATCCAAACAATTGGTAGAGAACCCGATTTAGCCCAGTCCAGCCCGACCCAATTGACTAAATGGGTGAGCTTGGACCCAACTTTCATGGCCCATGTTGGGCTTTGGCCAGGCCCAAGCTTTGTTTCAAAAGTTGGGCCAGGCCTGGACATGGGCCGGCCCATGTACACTCCTGTAAAGCAACCTTGTCGCAATGAGTTCCAAGATTATCGAAAGAAATCACCCAAGGGAGAATGACAATAAACCGATCTCAAGTGTATATAATCTCTCACTTTAGGTCTCCAAGAATATCGAAAGACTACAGAGGAAGAGACCCTAAGATCTAGAATGTGAAAATGGGAGGCAAAGGCCTCTATTTATAGTGTTTTGGACCCTTCCACGCCCAAGGTGGGTTCTTGGGCCAGATTGGTAATCTGACCGTGGAGTTGCACTCCCACGCCCGGGTTTTCTCAATTTTTCTTAAAACATTGAATCTTTAAATGTAAATAATCTTTTATCCATACGTCAGATTTTCGCTCACAATACGCTGTTGGAAAACTCATTCCTAGTATATATTCATAGAGTTTAAGATTACCTCGATCCAAGCCGTATTGAGAGAGATATGGCCTTTGGAAAGAGAGATATGGCCCTTGGAAAGTAGATGATCCATTTTTTAGCAGGGAAGAGTGCTCTACGGCCAACTTTGTTTTTGGGTACATGGATCTTGGGCATACGGGAGTGCATGTTCTGATCCTCTATTTTCTACTTATTGAAATCTTTATAAGGCTTTAACTTTTGATCTGTCCATAAAAAATTTTCCCACAATAATCCGTTGGAAAGCTCTTTCCAAGTAGTTTCTGTAGAGCCCGAAATTTCCTCAATCTGAATTGTATTGTGGGAGATATGACCCCCCAAGAAGATTAGCATAAAGCAATTTTGTCTTCCTAATGATGGAAGTGGCTTTTGATTAACTTCATAGCTGAATTCAGCTTGCCTAATGAGATTGGGTTGGAAAGCATCTTCTTCCCTTTCTCCGTGGGCTCTTGGGTTTCGATCCAGATACTATAAAGATGGTCAGTTCTGGTTTCCCAATATTCGCGCAACTAGTTATTGTATATGTAAAATTCAGATGGTCTTTGGTTTGACTGTGGCTATTTGATAGGCCTCTTTCATAACTGTTCTCTCAGAATTCATTATACCAATTAGACAAGGTTCGCTCTATGATTAATGAAGATTCTTGGGCTATTCCTGACAATATTTCACCTGAAATCAGAAGTTACATTGTTGATGATCTTAAATCTCTTCCTCATCCTAGCACTACTGGCCCTGATTTAATCCATTGGGAAGCCTGGAATTAGAGGCACTTTCAAACCCTGGAGTATTCTGGTTTGCACTAAATTCACCCAACCTTTGACTGCCTGTTTTGCTTGGCAGTTCTTCTTCAGGAAAATCCTGACCTTTTGTTGGGGATAAAAGAATTGGCATCACCACCATCTCATCCCGTCCATTCTGTCTGCCGCAGAAACAGTTGGTTGTCCACCTCCTTTTCCATTGTATTCTTGCTGAAAATCTTTGGTGTTGGCTTCTCCAGGCATCACATTCATCCTCTTTCATTTGAATCTATTTGGCTTGCTTCTGCTTCAACTTGTAACGAGGTTGGCCTGCCTAGCCATTGGCATTATTTTGTTCTCTTGCTATTTTTGGGATTTGGAAAGCTAGGAATATGTTGATCTCCAGAGCCGTCGACCCTTTTCTAGAAACTTCTTTTCAAGGCATCAAGGAAGAAGCTCGGGTTGCGTAAGGTCTTTAACCTTACTGGATCAATTGAGCCCAATAGTAGGCCCGTTGACTAGTTTATTTCGTTATTATTATAATTAATTATTTTATTAGATATTTAAGTCGGTTAGACCTTGAACGAGTTTCTTTGAGCATTAGAATAGTGTCTGCGAAGTTTCGCACGATTCCGAGTTCATTTGATCATAGCAGGGGGGTAGTTTGCAATTTATGAAAAATTGAGTGTTTTTCCGGAAAATTCCAATTGCCGTGATTTTGGGTTCGTTAGAAAGGTCTCGTCGTGCTGATCACTTTTGTCACTTGCTCGTCGCGATCCGATGATCAGAAACCCTTCAAGTGGTCCATTCTTTCACCAGACCCACTTAAGGGCAATTTAGTCCTTTTTCCTCTCTTCTTCTCTCAAGCAGGGATTAACCATAATCTCATTCTCATTCTCTGCAACGAAGCTACAGCAGCCCTCTTCATCTTCCTCATTTTCTCAAGCTCCAGAACTCCTTCCCTGAGAGATCATCTCCTCGATCCAAATCGCACATCTTCTCCCTCGCGATCTCCTCTTTCTATTGGTTCTAGTTTGATAAGATTTCCCTCACCCTCGTCTTTCAATCATTTTCTCTTTTGGTTAGATTTAGGTTTGATCTCGATCTTTTCCTCTCTTTTCTTCTCCTTTGCGTGTTAGATTGCTCTTGAGCGGGGTAGATCATGGTTTTTTGTGGTAGAAAGCTTCTTCTCAAGTTTTTCCCCAATTTCAATCATCTTCTTGGTTGAGGCAAGTAGATTTGCATTGTATATTTAAGCATGTGTGTATGTTTCCTATTGATTGGCTATGCTTTCTTGTTAGAATCCCCAAATTCCAAGCCTGTTTATGATATTGATTTGGGATTAACATGCTAGATTAGGTTTTGGGAATTTGGGTTAGTTTAATTCGTAATTGGTAATTCTAAGATGTTTTTAATTGTTAGAATGAATGTAAAAATGATGGGAATGGATTGTTGGGAGAGCAGGAGACTCAATTTCGTGCAAGTTATGGTGCTTGTGCAGGTTAGTGGAAAAAACAGTATAATTTCGGACGTCTGGGGAGTGTTTCTGCCTCCGAGTGTCTGGACGCCAGGTTTCGGGTGTCCAAACGCCAGAAGGTAGAGCCTTGGGGCGCCCATACTGGTTCCGGGCGTCCGGACGCCAGGTTTCGGGCGTTCGGACGCCGGGAACCCACGGGGGCATGTAAATGGGCCATTTTTGAACGCCCATAACTTTCAATCCGCTCGTTGGAATTTCGCGAGCTATATACCGTTGGAGAGCTCTTGAAATGTAGAATCCAATGGTTCTAGTTTCATTACGATTAGAGATCTGGAAGTAGGGCAATTACTCAGATTAATGATCCAGCCCATGTTTTATTGGAAATGAGACTTGCTAACCTAGGTTTGAGCCTTAGATGTTAAAAACCACGAACCTACTCTCACATGACCATTAATGGGAATTGGAATCAAAGCACGGGGCTTGGTGTGCTTTGATTGGTTGTCTAGGTATTTCTGTATTACGCGTGGTATAACCGAATGCGTAAGGAATTGTCTCACTAGATGCTTCACATGATTGTACACCAAGGGATTTCCTTAAAAGCATCATTGATCTAATTCTACACGTACTCCGTTAAAACATGTAGGGTACAGGGATGACAGCACTTACCTATGTTTGGTTTGTAAATTCCTCATTGACTTATGAATTGTATCCGTTGTTATTGTTCCTTATACACTCTTTTAGCATAATATACTTAATTAATTATGAAACATAAACTCTTGTAGAATTAAGGATATGGACCTAACTTAGAGTGTACCTTAGGACCTTGTGTCATGTAATTGATAAACATGACTGACTAGACTGAAGGGATTATCATGAGATTGGATTTGTCTTGTATTGGCTTGAATGATATAATCCCTCTGAGCATGTCTTGTATATTGAGCTAGCCAGACTTGATTGTCTTGGGTTTCATGTGTCAACACCACTTATTATTATTATTATTTGCATGTCATGGCCAACTGCAGTTTGGGGATTTATTGATGGGCCGGTTACTCGGACATCGGGGTGGGCAGTCGGCTTTTGACGGCGTCCATGGCGTTGAATAGTTGGAAGCGGGCTTGGACCGTGCTACTATTTCCAGGACCAGGAGCTTGGATCCCCCTGGAGCCGGACTTTGGTATCAGTAGTCCAGATTGGATTGTTACTGGTACCCCGAGAAATGGCTTGGACATCCTCAGAGTCTCCTTCTTGCTACTTGCATCGCATTGCTTGTATAGTGGTGATTGTTAGTGTTGCTAGGATTCCTGTTATTGTTTCTGATGGTTATTTATTCATGCTTTATGCCTAGTATTGTTCCTTGTATTCTCATGACTATTATACTTGTCATTATTCTGATACTTGATGCATGTCATGTTCATTTATATCTTGCTTATCTATTGCTCAACATATCGTTGACTCTATTCCTTGGTGTGCAGACACCCTAGGTAAGTACTTCTATGAGGAGCAGGCAGGTGAGGAGATCCTCAACCAGCAGAAGATGAGCGAGAGTGGCGTGCCGATGATGTAGAGTAGCATCATCACTTTCGGCACGAGAGAGACTCACATGAGAACATTCTTAGATTTTACTTATTCATTTATTATCCTCTTGTTGGACCTTTCATTATTGATGTCATTGTTCAATCTTGATTATTGGGTTGGCCATTGTTAATACATTAAATCCTTTATTAGTTTTATTTATCCTTTGTGTAACTTTAAATATATTAATGAGATTCTTATTCATTGATTGACATCCAAATGTGCCTCGCATTGTATGAATTCCGCAGTATATATTATTGGAGGTTTTGAAATACAATATCCTCACAGCGGACTTACGATCCTTGGGCCTAAAAGGGCAAAAAGTTTAATTAGCCATAAATTTTACTCCCCGGATCCGGTTTATTTTCTAATCGGGTTCGGGGGACGTGACAGGTTGTTTCTTGGAAAATGTCCCCCTGTTTTGGTTTTTGGTTTGTCTATTGGTTGCTGTACAATTTTTTTCCCCTTGCCGGATCATGCCTGATTTTTTGCAGACTTTCTTTTGTTTCTTATAAAGGCCACAAAAAGGCCGCAAAAAGGCAGGGGAAGAAGGATGTGGACAGGCCCTGAAAGTTCTTGGATTGATCTCTAGATTGCTCTACTCAACAACCCAATGCATGCGAAACAAATAAAATATGCAGTGAAAATAAAATCAGCAAGCACACACTACAAAGAACACTAGATATAACGTAAAAAACCCTAACCAGGTAAAAAACTACGGATTCGAACTGGATCAACAATCAAGCACTATAAATCTCGTAATTATAAGAAATTAACAGATCCCTCCCCAAATAAACCTTACCTAAGGACTGTAGTTACCTCTTGTCTAGCTTCACGCCTTAACGACTTCACACCGTTGATTACAACATATTTAAACCAACGCTTGACTCCTCAAATCTTCTGCGAAAGAAGATGATCTTCTACAAGGGATGTAGAAGAAACCAACTCTCTAGATGATCTATGTAGCACAACTCTTCAAATAAATCTCTAGAGAAGAATTCTCTTAATTAGATCTTCCAACTCAGAATCATGTGAAAGGTCTTGAGGTGTATCTTCATATGATAGCCCATGAGTCCTTTTTATAGGCTTTGGGACCAGCTTTATAGTTGCCTAACTTGATTAGGACTAAAACAAGTATTTTGTGCATAATTAGAAATAGAACTTCTAATTTTTGTTGGGCCCTGCCCCCTCATCCGCTCGAGCGTCCATCATTCTGTCTGGCGTCTGGCTAATTCCTAACAATGTCCGCTCGAGCGGGAGAAGGTGGGAGCTCAAGCTAGCCCCATTCTGGATTTCGAAAATTCAGCATACTTTTTATTATTTTCTGGCTTTTGCCTTCAAGTTCTCCTAGACTTCTATCTTCAAATTCTTACAAACTTCTATCTTCAAAGCAAAAACACCGTCATTTACTAAAACTAAAAATTCCAACTCAAGAGACCTAGAGTTTTGTCCAACCCATGAATTAGCCAACACTCAAAAACCTAACAAGCCCCATCAGTTGGAATCTTTTCTTCTAAAGAAATGAAATAATAAATTACATTGTCTTCGCAATCATAATTAGGGGAAGAAGGATTCATTAACGAAACACGCGAAAGTTTTGAGTCACATAGTATTGGAACACCCAATGTTCACAGGGCCGCAACCAAGTGGTCCAGTCCCGCGTACAATCACTTCAATGTTCACGACACGTTGAAATACATTAAGAATCAAAGGATTTCTTTGAGTCCTACTAGTATTATACACTGTAGTTCTATTTTTAATGATATCCTAAAACCTCCTAATCTAGAAATTTTAATAGAACCAGAAACCTTGCATCTTGAACTACATCATTTGTCGAATCTAATTCTTTCTACCAATTCATTTGCTTGGATTGTCTTCTCAAGTGCAGCCAAAGTCTAATCTTACCTCCATTTCTACATAGCTAGAAATAACATCGCATCTGCTCTAATTGTTGTAGTACTTAAAAGTTTTGAGCATAGCTTGAGGAAATAAAAAACTTGGGAAGAGTTATACCCAAAAAACAATTCTAAAAAACTCAAGAAGAGGAAAAGTATTGTACTCTTCTCTTCTTTTATAGTGGAATTTCTTGCCCAGGCCCCAACTAAGTGAATACAAAAACTGTACGCATATATTGGAATGCACTGTGCACAATGGCCTAAACCCCAAATAAGATGATATTAAGGTTGTTATTGCCCAAAACAGAGGCCAAACTCACATGGTCCCCACTTGGGTGCAGCAGTGCTATGACCTATAGAGGATTTGGACTGAAACAGACATTGCCTATATAAGCCATAAGAAACTAAGCTACCATGTAAGTTTGCAAACGTAGAATTTTCACTACAAATCTTTCAACTATATGCAAAGATAATTTTCTAGCCGAGTAATGCAATGTAAGTGAGCTAGGTCTAGACACATCATGTGCAATAAAAGAATGCTATTTGGTTTTTGTTCAGACCAATGTTAACACCGGGCTAGTTTGACACTCTACTAATAGAATAAAAGTCAAGTAAAGCCTCCATATTTCTAGACAAGACGCCACATCAAATGTACTTTATTCAAAACTCCCCCCATCTTTTCCAAAAAAATAAAAAAACAACCTTTATCCATTAAAATCCAAAAAAAACTCCACTTTTCTATACAAAAAGTCAAAAAAATTCCATAACAAACTAAAAATAAAATACCATCATAACCCACTTATATTTTATTATTTCTTCAAAATCAACTTTACTTCACTTGACTCTATTGATAGAGTTACCAAACTGGCGAGATATCTCATCCCTGGAACGAAGGATGTCAATGCCACTAGCATCTCAAAAAGGTTCTGATTGGTCACATCGCGTGTGCATGGGAAAAAGCTGCAGAGTAATTTCTTTATCTTCAACTGTTGAGCTGAGGGGAATGTAGCACCTTCTAAATTTCATCACGAGCGAAGGATTTGTTTTGGTAGGCGATCGCCAAATGGATAAAATTCTCCTTCGACAATAAAAGGAACTTCCTTTGTATGACCAACTTCAGTTTCAAAATAAAAGCTACTGGAAAATTCTTCAATGTTGCCGGCTTCAACCGCTTAGTTATGGTGATGTGCTCCTTCCTCCCAGATTCCAAGTATTTACATGGAGTGAAAACGATGAAGATGAGAAGTGCTACCAAAGAGATGGGTTCACTATAAGGCGCCGAGGAAACCAGCTGTTGACAATCTCATGTCTCTGGAATTTGAGGTGGGTAAGAATCTGGTTCGTGGAAGCCAAACCATTTCTTCTCTAGCTCAGGCATTTTTTGCTCTTCAATGAATTTCAGTACAGCACTTGAAATGTCTGGCACAATGGTACAACTTCTATGGAACAACTGTAGAAACAAGAAATGCAAATGGTCATCCTTAATGCGTATGCTTATAGAAAGTGGAAATGCTCCTGTGCATCCAGTGTGCACAGTACTGTTGGGTTTCACATAGGGCCCCACAGAACATGGGACAAGGGGTATTCGTCATACATGGTTCCCTTCGCTCGGCCATCAGTAAGTGTAATGAAGAAAACATACGACATGGCCAAGAAAGCATAAATGAAATATGATTTTCTTGCAATCTAACCTAAAAGATCAAGGTGGAACCACCTTACCTTCGATATAAAGTTTCAAGTCAATCCAATGTTTCTAACCCCTTGATATGTGGCCCACCAATTTTAATGGTTTTTGTAATAAAAAAAAAAAATTTACACCGGATTCCACAGTCCAGTCCATTCAGATTGGTTTAAACCCATGGTATCCATGACACATCATGGGGAGTGTTGGATGGTCCATTCGGGTGGCCCCACCAACAAATGCTATATAGTTGTGGGGCCCACGTATGAATGGGACTTGGGGGAGGTAAAGATTAGGGTGGGATCATCCTCTGTCACAAAAATAGTCCCATCCAATCATCCTAACCCGATCATCTAGGGCCCACAAGTTCAGACCATTCTGATGAGACATGCATTGATCCAATGGTCCGGTCCGTTCGGATAAGAAATTATCCAGAGATGGGCCCCACAGCTATGTGTGTGCAAATTAACCCATACGTGCGCACCCTTAGTTGGGCCCACCTGATGGTGCATTCAAGTGGACCATCCAAACCAACCCCCATCCTAGTGGGCCCAACTATTGATCCATCTGAGTGGTTATCTGCTTGAAAACATCCAAATGTAGATGGAATAATTAATTTGTAGGATGGATTATAGCGTAAGGATTTTAAATTAGGGAATTAGTCTCTGGACCTAGGATTTAGGAATTTGGCGAAAGGGGACTACGGTGGGTTTCGATTTGGGATTTAGGTATTTTGGTTTGGGTATAAGGATTTGGTGATTATGCTTAGGGTTCTTAGGACTTGCGGATTTATAGAGTTGGTTACCCAAAAATGCACAATGCCCACGCACGCGCATGTGAGAGTGAGAGAGTCATTGCTCTCGAGGCTAGAGTAGGGGTGTAAATTGGGCCGGGCCTGGCACACCGATTAATAGGGTGTGGCTAGGCCTAGCATGTTGAGCGGCATTGCCTAACCTAGCATGGGCAGGCCATGCTAGCCAGGGTGCCCTGGGCTGTGGCAAGACACGTGGCCAACAGCATTGGCCGTGTCATGCTGGGCAAGGGTGCCTAAGCCGCGGCATCGCACGACAGGGCCCCAATGGTCAAAAATACACACCCACCCCACAAAATAAATAAATAAATAAATATTATATATATATCATAGTTGTAATTTGTAAAATTTATTTCAAGTTAGAAATTATCATCATAGTTTTTTTAAACTTTATTTTCAAGATGCTTGTAATTTTTACTTTTTTTATTTAAACTTCTTTAAAGTTGGAATTATCATAGAACTTATAAATTTTATTTGAATTTAAAAATTATCATTAAAGTTGTTGTAAACTTTATTTCAAGGAATATAAAATAATTAAAGCTTTATTTTTCTTTGAAAATTAGCATCAATGTTTGTGCATTTATTTTAGAATTTCAATTTTATTTCAAGTTGAAAAGCCTAATGGTCCATAAAGTTATTTTCAAATTATATAAAAAATATATTAAAAAAATTAGGAGGGGCATGGACCGGGCCGTGGGCGGCATTGGGCACAATAGGACAAAAGTCGTGCCATGGGCCGTGCTGGGCCAACACCTAGCTGACATAGGCACGGCATGGCCCGGCCCGGCTGGGGCAGCCAACCAGTGTGTCGTGCCGTTTTACACCCCTAGAGTGGAGGCAAAGGGTAGAGAAAGATCCAATCGAGTAAATGATGGAGAGAAAAGTTACAAAGGAAGATCTCTCGATGGAGAGAAGAAGAGCCCACGATAGGGTACTTTTGGGTTTTTCATTCATTTCCAAATGAACCTCTACAGCTCTTGGATGAGGCGTGATCGAATAGCTTGGATTACATCCACAACTCACTTATTGCATTCGAACTTCACCTCATATATAAATATATATATATATATGGTGCAAGGCATTCCTATACAAAGAAATCTCATATATGTGCGCGCGCGCAAGTGCACGAATGTATTATGAATTGTAAGAATTATTTAGCATATCTCAATATCAATTTATTTAATTGAAGGTGATAAAAATAGTTGAATGGAACCTATTAAAGGCTCACAATCAATGCATTTGATGACGTAGCCGACCCCAACATAGTTGGAACAAGGCTTTGATGATGATGATGATGAATCAATGCATTTGATAGAAAACTTAGCGGTGTTTGATGAGGCTGTAAACAAAAAAGTCAATAACCGATGCTAGTGCAGGGAAAGAAAAGAAAATAATGTGACAATGTCCTTCTATTGCATGACCAACGACTCTGGGCTAACACTAAGCTTTTAGTCAGTCAATAAGATGACTGCATGTACTCCTTTTACCAAGAGATCCTGAATGTCTCTGACTATCCTCAATATCGAGAAGGAAAGTCGAAGGAGACTCAGTAGAGCTCGCTCCGATCTTCCGATATTGAGACTAAGTATCGGTAGGGTCTTTTCTGAGAATAGTTCGGGAGAGCTCCTGGGGGAGTCTCAGCAACTGCTATCCTCTGAGAGACCTTGTGTTCTTTCCCTTGGGATTAGCGCCCTTTTATAGACTTTCTCATGTGGGTCCCATCTCAGCGTCGCATATTTTGATGCCTACCTCTACGGGTGGAGGGAACCTCAACTCGTGACTCTGCCTCCATTGGTTTCTAACGTAGGTAGAGCACTACTTCCCTTCCCTCATCAGGTTAGCACGTTGCTTGGGCCGCTATCACTGGCCCACTTCTTTTATATCTACTAGCACCCAGGCCCTATGGGCCTGGCTTATTATTTGTGCTTACATATTGCCCTCCCTCAAGTCACTGTGAGCGTGACATGTCGACTGTGCTCACGGGATCTTAAGGTCAACGTTCATCTTCTGCTACAGGGCTTTTGTCATCATGGAAATCCCCCTTCGTCTTCCTTTGTCTTCCCTTCGTTGTCTTCCTCTCTCCGTTCTCCATTGTTGTCCCAAGGCAGCGCTGGCTTCTTTCTTCGTCCTTTTATGCCATTCAAATGTTAGATAAAATGTTTCCGTCATTATTTGCCTTTTTTTTTTTTTTTTTGCAGATTCTTTGCTCCACGAGGACTATTCCTCGATCCGAGGCGACGTTGTTCCTTTGTCTCATTAGGACCCACTTGCATGTCATCAAGACTCTGATTATCCAGCGACTAGTGCTCCCGATCATATTCTCCAAGCGTCGCGAGTCCGTTCCCTATCATTTTACTGGGACATGATGACGTACGGGCTCTCAAATACAAGCCCTCTGTATTGCCGCCTCCCCATTTCATCTTTGGGTATCATGAGCCTGATTAAATTTGTCACGAGGATTCCCTTCATCATGCTTATGTTTCCAAAATGCCCCAATATGGCCGCTACCTGCGGAGGTACGCAGACACACCTTCCACTGTGGTGCCCCTCTGCTGTGCCAGGAGGATGCTATCCATAGGGTACGAGCTCTCAAGCTAAAGCGTTCCAACTTGGTTTGGGGTGATCGGCCCTTGCTTTCCTCTCTCGTGCACCGCAGGCTCCTCTTCCCTTCCATTATTGAGGCCCTACCTTCCAAGTATCAAGAAAAGCTCTACCTCTAGTTAGAATCATGCTAGAGCGCCCTAGCAATGGTTTCCCTGAGGACTTGAAGTCCAAAGGTTGCCTTCGTCATGTATTTCCTTCAGGCACTGCTTCTTTCCTCTTCGGAGAGGCATCTTAGCAACAATCCGTCATAGGACCTATAATGAAGCGTTCCCAGCACTTCATTGAAGTAGAACCCAGGCGTTCTTTTTTCGATGTTGATTATCTCCTTCAAATCCTCAAGCAATATTCCGTATTTCAAGTAAGTTATAAAGGGTTGTCTCCAGTCACCCTTAGCTGGGACGATAGTGACCCTGATGACTAAAGAGTTTTCTCTAGCGTAGTCGGCTATGGCATCTAGAGTGCTTGGGTCAGGTATCAGCCTTCGCTCGTAGATTGTTAGTTCGCATTTATTCCTTTCCGGTACTACCTCTGCAGCTGCCATCCGTGCCAGAGCATCGGCCTTCGAATTGAGTCCTCAAGCCACATGTTTGATGGTAATCACGGTGAAATGCATTAGTAAGGCTTTGGCTCAGCAGTAGTAGAGCAGGATGCCTGGTTTGTTCGCCTCATATTCTCCATTCAAGGCCTTCTGTGGGACATAGTTGATGTCATACTGGGACAGTAGAATAGACCATTTAGACAATCGAGAGTTAAGCAACCATACTTTATTCATAAGTAAGTTAAGCGGCTTTACGCTTGATATCAGTTATGTCCGATGTGCCACTAGATAATGTCGCAACTTATGAATGGGAAACATTAGGGCCAAACACTCTTTCTCGACTGGCGTGTAACTATGCTTCGCGCCTATCATTACACTACTTAAGTAATACAAGGCAACTTCATGACCATATTCATCTTTTGGGGCCAATAGGGCGCCAACAGAATGATGCAGGGCCCTAGTATAGAGGATAAGGTCCTTCCCTGTTACTAGTGCCAATAGAACCGGAGGCTTTGTCAAGTGCTTTTTGAGATCTTGAAAAGCTCCTTCGCAGTTCAAATCCTATCTAAACGTGACCGCTTTTTCATGAACTCGGAAAAGGGTTTGCATCTCCCGGAGAGGTTGGAGATAAACCTCCTGATGTAGGCCAATTTTCCTTGGAAACTTTTGAGCTCCTCCAACGTTGATGGGCTTGGCATTTCTAGTATAACTCTTACTTTTGCAAGAACCACCAAGATCCCGTCCTTTCTAATGATGAACCCAAGGAGTTTCCAGACGCAACTCCAAAGACGCATTTGAGTGGGTTCATCTTTAGTTTATGCTTCCTTAGCCATTCAAATACTTCCTTCAAATCCTTTGAGGTGATCTTTCCCCTCTTTGCTTTTTATCGCTAGGTCATCCACGTAACACTCCACAGTTTTGTGTTGCAGATCTCTAAGATCTTCATCATCCCTAATCCCTATATGATATGTGGCGCCAGCGTTTTTTAGTCCAAAAGGCATCGCTGTATAACAGTAAATCCCAAATGGGGTTTTAAAGGATGTATGCTTATCATCGGACGGGTTCATCTTTATCTGATTGCATCTTGAGAACCAGTCCATAAAAGTCATCCGTTCAAACCCATAGGAGCCATCGGCCATGATTTCTGTGATGGGTAGAGTGAAATCATCTTTAGGACATGCCTTGTTGAGGTCCCTGAAGTGAATGCGCACCCTAACCTGGCCATTCTTTTTTGTAACGGGAACAATGTTAGCTAACCAATCGAGGTGTTGTTCTTCTCGTATGAACCCTACTTGAATAGACTTTTGGACCTCTCCTTCTATTTCATTATGCGGTATGGGGTGTATTTGCGTTGAGGCTCCTTTTGAGGGCGTGCTTCGGGCCTTATGTTCAGACGATGGACCACAATGGCTGGGTCCAAGCCTGGCATTTCATCGTATGTTGAAGCGAATACATCTTTAAATTTGGTTAAGAAACCCACATAAGAAATTCTTCTTCATTACTCAAATTTTTACTTACAAAGACAGCGTGGCTCCTCTATGGTTCCTAAATTTACCTCTTACAGTTTGCCTTCTATTGGAGGCTCCTATTCGGGACTTTCTTCTGGGTCTCCGTTGACCTCTTTCTCCTAAGGGTCTGCCTCCGCTAACGAGGCTACATTGCATAAGCGGGCTTTCCTTTTGCTTTCTTGCTTAATCTCCGTCCTTCTTCGCTGTCCTTTACATGGGCACGAGGCATGACTTCGACACCATCCATCTTTGCAGCCAAGGCGATCAGTTGGAATTGACCTCTATGATTCGAAGGATGTCGTCCTCGTATTGGTAGGTGTTTCCCTCTCCCTCCTCGGTCCTAGTGGCAAGGAGGATGTCTGATTTGAGTACCCCTTCCTCATATAGTGCGGCGTTTGAGTAGAATACTCCCAATCCCTATAAGGGCTTCTTGTTAGCAAATTGCCTTTTTACGATAAAGTCGTCCTCTATGTATTTGAAGCATTGCCGCCAGGTGGAAGGCATGACGTAGTTTTCATGAATCCAAGGTCTTCCCAGGAGTAAATTATACGTCGTCTGTGCCTCAACTACATAGCAGGTGCGGTGGGCTATCATGTTGCCAATCTGGCACTTGATTCGGATCTTGCCCAGAGCCCTACTCCCACAGCCATCATAGTCGTGAATGCTGACGATAGTGTCTTTTAGTAGTTTCGGAGCCAGGCCCGCATACTTCATAGTTTGTACCGGGAGCATGATCATTGCTGACCCCGCGTCTATCTATATCCGGGATACCTTGACCTCATGTATATACCCGGTAAAATATAGGGGTCGATTGTGCTTGCTTTTCCCTAATAGTAGGCCATCATGGCCAAAGGTGATAGAGATGTTTTCCCTGACCCGTGTAAGGAGACAATTAACATCTTCTTGGTTGGGGATCTACCTTCCTTGTACAAATAGTGCTTTTGTCAACACACTCGGGGTTCCTTCGTCCATGTTTATTAGGTCCAACAGCGACATCTTTGCCAGGACCTTGGACAAATTGTCCACTATATCATAGCAGAAGGCATTCTTGCTTGGCTCAGTCACTTCATCGATGATGGGAGGCCTTTCAACTCATCTCGTGGAAATTTTTGAATAGTCTTTTGTGAAATTTTTTCCGGAACAAGTATGCATCTCTATTTCCCTTTCCTGGGTATCGACAGCGTCGCAGTACGTTTGTACCTTTACCTAGTGCTGACGACCTTCCTCATCCTTCGGCCTTGTTGGTCTTACACTTGCTCTCAGCATGCTTTTCTGTCCTTGGTCCAATGATCGCTTGCTTTCCCAAAGCCGGTCGGTCCCGGAATTGACCAGTCTCAGCTCTATCATTTGCTGCACTACCTTTTCTTCTTAAGGCACTTCAACTGGGGCGGGCTCCAGGTCGCCGAAGGTGAAGGTGATGGTGATGGTATTGCGGCCTGGGGAAACCCTTCTTCTTTGAAGGTGTGAATCCTGGCATCTACGAGATACTAGATGGTGTTTCTGACGGTGTTACAAAGGCTATAGTGGGATCACTGATTATTTGGTGGCACCGACACTCTATGATACCCAGCTACGACAACTCACCCATGGTACCCGTGCAGACACAGTACAATACGGATACGGGTACGGAATACTGCAAGATACGGTCAGGATACGGTGCAAAAAAATCGGGATACGGCTGTGTTGTATTTTATAAAAAAAAAATCGAAAATAGCGGAAATCCATCTTCCCGACCACCCATAACCCCACCCCCTCTGCCAAACCCCTTCCCCTTCGCCTCCATCACCCAGACACAGAGAAGAAGAGAAAAAAAAAAAAACAGAGAGAGAAGAGAAGTGGAACAGGGAAAAAAAAAGAAAAAGGGCGTACCTGCAACGACGTCGCCACAGCATCATCATCGCCTCCACCATCATCATCACCTGCTACCGGCTGTCTTCTCTCTACCCTCATCTCTCTTATTGTTAAGGCAGAGAGAAAAGAGACGAATGTTTTTTTTCGTTTTTCCCCTCATCTCTCTGTTACGCGGGTCTGTTCAAGTGTGTCCTCTAATACTATTTCAAACCGTGTCTCCCACTCTTATTTAAAAGTGAGCCAAGGCCCATGTATTCCCCACTCCATTTTCAAGTGAGGCAAGGCCCAACTTGTGGGCTTCAGATCGAGCCAAGCTCAGCCGAGCTATAATAAAAAAAAAAAACAACAAAATAAAAATCTCTTTACTCTAGATTGACAGCTCCAGTAAAAAATATATATATCATTTAAAATAAACTCCCAATTAAATATTTATATGTATATATTTCTAAAAATGCAGTACCCGTAACCGTATCCTAAAATTTTGAAGCTGACGTATCGGACACTCGTTCCCGTGTCCAGTATCTGTACCCATGTCCGTATCCGGGCATCATACCAGACACTACTTAGGATCGTGAATACACCCCACCTCCTCACGTCGTTTGGGAGTGAGGCTGCATTTTTCCAGATTTTAGTAATTCTTCATAAATTCCCTCCATTTCATGATCTTTAAAATCACATCTCCTTGCCTGCCGAGTGGTTGGTCCTTTCCTCTGATCAGATGTCCCGGCAGTACTTGTATTTTCTTTTTTCTTCGTGTGCCGAGTGGTTGGTCCTTTCCTCTGATCAGATGTCCCGGCAGTACTTGTATTTTCTTTTTTCTTCGTGCCATATTGGGGGGATGCCACAAACAATTAATCTTTCCTTTTGCAGATGGAGGTGAAGGGGTTCTGAAATATGAAACTCCGAGACTCGCATTCCTGTTTTTCCCGTTTAATGACGGTTTCCGCGCTTATGGCTACTTCGAGAATTTGTGCAAATGAGATGGGTTTCACTATCACAATGTACTACTGAAACTCCGCTCTCAAGTTTCACATGCATATGTCGAAGATGGTTTTCTGGTTCACCTCTCAGAATTGCATGGAAAGATTCATCCACCAGTTAAGATACGCCTCTACTGACTCACCTTTCTCCTGGTGCGTCACTAGCATTACTTTGGAGGCCACTGAGGATGCCTCCACTTGAAATTGTACCATAAACACCACTTGAAGGTCCTAAAACATCTGTATAGGGCTTCAGGTAACCCTTGGAACCACTTGAAGGCGTTTCCCACCAAGGTGCTGGCGAATAACATGATTTGCTGAGCATCATTTTTGAGTAGTCCTCCCGTCCTCATAGAAAAATGCCATAAGTTTTGTAGAGCTGGCCCAGTTTCGTCGAATGTGTGTATGTCAAGTCGTCTGAATTTCTTTGGGAACGGGACCCCCTCCATCCATTCGGAATATGGTTTTCCCTTAATGGGGTGATACCCTCCCACTTCCACCATGATCCAATGCACCTTTGCTTGGATTTCTGCCCATCCTTCAAGATTCTGAGACAGGCCGGCGTATGCTTCCAACGGCCAGATATGGGAGGGTCCTGTTTTTTGTTCTGGACCATTTCTTTTGCCCCTCCTCCGTCGGACCCAGTTGACTCTTTTCCTTCATTCTTTCTTTTTATGGCATTATCCAACTTTTCCTTCGGCTCCATCAGCATTTCCATCATGGTCCCAATCTGATCCTCCTGCCTTTTGAGTCAGTCCTAAAGATACTCTTCTGGATCATACCTCCCCGGAGTGGCCTCAAGGCTCATGTCTTCACTGACCTCGGCCATGCAAACCGTGACAGTTCGCATCCTCCTTGAAGAGGTGGTTCACCGTCTGATTCTCTTTTTCCGGAAAGTGAGGGCCACTGGCATTTTGTGTTTTCTTCCTTTACAACCATCACTTCGCTATGGGGAGGAAGCACTCGTGCTTGATCACCCTAATAGTGCGCGATGGCCTTTCTTTTTTCTATACTCCTCTGTTTCTTTTTTTCGCCGACGGAGATTCCATTTCTGGTATAGCGTTAGCGCTGGTGACCCCATCTTACATGAGGACTGGTCCTATTCCATACGCCTTTTCCCTTGCCCCTGATTTTCAAACTTTTCTTCGTGACCACTTAATAGTTAAAAAGAGTTTTGAGGGTGGGCGTCTCATCATGCTGTAGGTGGGACCACCCAGACTTTGGTCGGGTGCAGTGTCAACCAAGACTGCACCTCGAAACTTTTTTTCCAGTTCCTCCCAAGGCTACCCTCTTCCCTGGCATGCTTCTTTTTGTTAAGGGGACCTCCGTTTCGTCGTGGTAACAAATCCCTGGTTTCACCCCCATCCCATCCTTTGCTTGGGTAAGGGGCTGCCCAGGGGCGAAGGTCCAAATTCCCTTATCAAGGGCTAACCTTCCAAATCCTGAAACGCCTCGAACATTTCCTGATTTTGGCAAGTTAGCCACTCTTAGCATAGCGTTTTGCACAGCTGTGACGGTGTCTTGTGCCTCGATCAATGCCTTCTTGGACATTGCTAGCTAACTTCCCACAATTCTAGCAAGGTCTAGATGGTCACGTCTTGTGGAGAATCCCTCTCTCACAATACTTCGACCGGTGTCTCTTTGTTACCTGGCATTTCTACCAGTTTTCTAGAGGCTCTCGAGCGAAGTACTGTTTGATATGGGGCTGTGTCAGTAGGATGATTGTGGCTTTGGACGAATGATCTCTTCCCGTGCGATACTTCGATTGGTGTCTCCCTGTTATCTAATATCTCTACTAGTTTCCCAGAGGCTCTCGAGTGAAGTACCACTTGGTACCGGGCTTCATCGAATAACATGATTACCTTATTCCTCGATGAAGGAGAGGGCGAGGAAGAGTCCGACATGGAAGACATCCCCTATGCTCTCTTTGTGGTGTTAAGACTACATAACGATTAGCCCCAAGTCCCCAGTAGCGTCGCCAAAAATATGTAAACGGAAAAGTAAAGAACTTGTAACTGTGCGGGGAAAGAAAAGAAAATAACGTGTGCCAATGTACATCTATTACATGACCAAAGACTCTGGGCTAACACTAAGCTTCTGGTCTGTCAATAAGATGACTGTCTCTACTCCTTTTACAAAGAGAATGTGGATGTCTCCGACCAGCCTCAATATCGAGAGGGAAAGTCAGAGTAGACTCGGTAGAGCTCGCTCCGACCTTCTTCCGATATTGAGACTAAGTATCGGTAGGGTCTTTTCCGAGAATAGTCCGGGAGAGCTCCTGGGGGAGTCTCAACCATTGCTATCCTTGGAGAGACCTTCTATTCTTCCCCTCGGCATCAGTGCCCTTTTATAGCGTGTCACCTCAGCATCGCAGGTTTTGATGCCTTCCTCTACGGGTGGAGGGAACCTCAACTCGTGACTCTGCCTCCAATGGTTTCCCATGTATGCAGGTCTTATCTCCTCTTCAAGGGAGAGCTCTGCTTCGTTCCCTCATCGGGTTAGCACGTTGCTTGGGCCGCTATCACGGGCCCGCTTCTTCTATTTCTGCTCATACCCTGGCCCTATTGGCTGGCTTATTATCTGTGCTTACAGAGGCTAGTCAACATATGAAATCAATAAGAGCCTCTTTGTTGGCATTAGATTACACAGGCAATTAATGCATAATAGTTCATGATAAAATAAGCTCTCCACCAAATGACTATTAAAATTTAAAACGGTGATGTTTGAAGGATATAAAGTGGAAAGTAAATGGGACCTTGACTTTCCTAGTTTTGAATTACTAGGATAATGGCTAGGTATTCATTTTCCATCTTCCCTTCATTCAATTTCCATAAAGGAGAGCTTAGTTGCTGGTCATTTTGTACATTCACCTTCAATATTCATTTTTAACCACATATGGTATGAATTCCTATGTATCCCTCACAAAAAATGGGCCATAGGAGATTGTGCGTGCATAGGTGTGTGGAGCTCAGTGTAAGAGATCGAGCAGAATTTTAGCATATTTGCGCATTAATAGCTCAATTCCTTTTCATAAGGAAGAAGACATGGATAGTAGTGAGGATAGATATGAAGAAGAGAAAACCTATCCAAGGATTTGGCCCAAAATAGACCGGAATGATAAAACAAAATTCATGTAGCTGGCCCTAACATAGTTGAGATTAGGCTTTGATGATGATGATGAGATGGCATCTATTGAGAATTGTCGCAGGGCATTGGTAATACTAGCCGCATGATTGAAACAAACTATATGCAACATATAGATGCCACCTTTTCAAAGTAAAAGATTCGAATGGATTGGCATCTTCCTATGTTAAGCATTATATGTTCCATTAATTTTTTTTTAGTGTTGTTCTAATTTAACTAAAATGAGTGAGAGACGTACAAAGCCAAAGCCACCATGTCTGAAAGTAGGTCCAGCCATGGTAAATCGATCACCATACTTGGCAAGGAAGACCTTTATATAGGGGATCTCATCAATAATTGCAGACACGCCATTATAGCAGCTTCCTCTTAATAGTGCTATTGCATATTCCTCCTTTGAGGAATAGGCCTTGAGCTTTTCTTCTTGGAACCCCATGTGCTTTAAAAGATCAAAAACAAATGATCCTTTCTGATACCCAACATAGTCCCCATTCATAATTAATTGCTCTATGCCTGAAACTGTAGGTTGATCCTCATCAGATGTTATCGTCGACTTCAACTTTGCAGCGTAAGATGTCACCAACACAAGCACTCCAAATGTCCAAATGACTACAAGCAATCTTGCAAAGTTGGTTTTCAGCTTCTCCTCTGCAGCCAGAACAACAGATCCATCAAACAAATTGAAAAAAATAATAATCATAATAATAATGCCAATTGAAAACTAAAACAAGTGGAACAATTGTGAAATTTTAGACATATGTAAAAAGATGATGTGGCTACTTACTTTGTACAAAGACAGAGATTGAGAAGAAAGAAAGGATGTTTCCCTCTTGTTCTGACAATGTGCCTTTGAATTCTGGCTTCTTTTCATGCTCAAAATACAAAAGCATAAAGCTCTTTGCCAAGGACAGAACTACTATAGCTAGCCACCATTTCCAAGTTAATGGGTTTAGAAACCACCAAATACTCCTTTTGTAGGTGTCCTTGACTGGTACAATCATGGAAACCCCTGACATCATGTATGGCAGTGTGAAGTGTCCATGCTTTGATCTGTTGGATGTGATTGTTATATCTCCCACAACTCCATCATATGTCTGCACTCATAATTCAAGATTAAAATGAAATTACATAAAGAAACAAGCCAATGCAAAGAATGGCAAGGACAAATAAGTTAAAATTTAAAAGAAAAAAAAAACAAAACTCACATTGAGATGCAATTGCTGAATGAGTTCATCATAGTATCCCATATCAAGAGAGTGGCCATTTTCATATGGAAAGAACTCATAGGAAACTTGGTAAGGTAAACTATCCATCACCTCTTTGAACACATCCACAGAGTAGCCGGTTGCAGTCATTCCATTGACTTTGGGATCATGGTCCACTTTGACAAACTCATGGAACGTGTTTTCAGTGGGAACAAGCATCCTTAATTTCACAGCAGTCTGCCCTTTTCTTACATGTGTAGTGGAACTACTATGTTCAACAGGAATACGCCTAATATCTTCAGAGCTTACTGACTTGTGCTCCTTGACATGTATTGTACTAATACTACTACATAACGCACCCGGTTCAGTCCCAACATCTTCGGGCTTTGGTTGTAGCTT
This sequence comes from Persea americana, assembly GCA_029852735.1. Lineage (NCBI taxonomy): Eukaryota > Viridiplantae > Streptophyta > Magnoliopsida > Laurales > Lauraceae > Persea > Persea americana. The sequence goes on from CM056812.1 coordinate 6,699,461, forward strand.
CTCATCAATCAACAAGCTTGCAGTGGAATTCATTCCCATTATGGCTGTAATCACATATATCAGGTAAAGCAGTGTGCGTTTTGCAAATTTTACATCTGCAACGATTATGAAAAGAAGAGAGTAAATGACTATTAGGAAAACATAGCATGCTAAAGAGGAGGATTGACGGAGCAAAAATAGCAAATCAACGACACTTTATATGAGTAGGCATACCTTGATAACATGTGGCTCTTTTATGATCCAGCATCCATTTGAAAATTACTCTAGACAACTTCATCATTCCCTGACTAAGTTCGGCAAACAATAGTAAACCACAACAATAACAATGCGATCACTTTCATAATAATTTTTGTGTAATCAATTCCCCAGTAAAATGATGCATTGAGTCTGGATAATTCAATGTAGCTGTTGTTGGTTATACCAACATCAAATCCCCCCTAATCGTTATATGAGTTTGTCATGTTCCAAAGCTTCTATTTGGCCACTCTTTTTTTGTAAAATGCTCAGTGTATGAGAAGAATTGCAAAGAAGTGCATTGAGATTTGAAAGTCAAAAGAGAAAAGACTCTAATAAAGAAACCTGATGGTAGAGTGTAAAGGTTAAGGATTTCATTAGAGAGAAGTTTGCTTCAGGCAGGGGACTAAGAATACGTAAAATTATAAAATTTTGAAGAAAGTACAGAAAAAAGTTAAGATTTAAGAAAGCAGCAAGGCACGCAAAGCCCAAAGCATATAATAACCTATATAATAAGTAGGGAACAAGAAAAGGAAAAAAAGATACTTTCAAGCTCGCAAAAATGAGGGGGCAAAAAGAGTAGGGACTTAGATAGCGTCAGATGTATAAAGAGCAACGACAATAAGGTTTTAGTGAAAGGCAACGATATTAAAGAACGATGAAGAGAACATTTAAACAAACCTTTAAATGAAGATTATATAAGAGGATTAGGAACAATAGAGGATAATTCGATAGCAGGACATACCTTCTACTGTGGAATTAGGGTAGCAAACGTGGGAAAAAATGGAAAGAATGAAGACAGAAAAGGCTATGGAGTCAATTGGTATTCCAAAAGATACTTGAAATGCTTTGCAGAAATTGGATAGGTTTGGTTAACTAGGCTCTTCAATAAGATATAAAGTACAAAGAAAATGCCGAATTGAATGGAGAAGAAGTGTTGTAGTACCATAATACAAATGAAACTTTAAGAGAGAGTAGTGAAGCAAAGACTTAGAGAAGTGACTAAGATATCTAAAAATCAATTTGGTTTCATAACGGAAAGATTATCTTCTCACTTAGGCAATTAATAGAAAAATACCGAGTGAAAAGGAAAAATCTTCATATGATCTTCATTGATCTAGAGAAAGCGCATGACCAAGTATTTAGAGATTTGATTTGGTGGGCTTATTAGATAAAAAGAGTGTCACAAGAGTTGTACAAATTCATTACAGACATGTAAAAGGGAGCGGTAACAAGTACAAATTCATTAGAGACATGTATGAGGGAGCGGTAACAAATGTGAGAACTAATTTTCTAGAGAGAGGTGAGTTTCCAGTGACTATAAGTTTGCATCAAGGGTTAGCTTTAAGCCCTTATCTCTTTGTGATGATTATGGATGAGTTAATTGTTCATATTCAAGAGTTACATTGGTGAATGTTGTTTGCAGACGATATAGTGTTGGTGAATGAATCGAGAAATGGTGTGGACACAAAACTTGAGAGATGGGGTTTTTTTTTCTTTTTTTTTTTTTTTTTTGGGGGGGGGGGGGGGGGGGGGGGGTGTTTGTTTCAGGGGGTCTAAGGGTGTTCACATCATAAGTTGTAAAAAGACAGAATATATGAGCGGGGATTGTTTGTGAAATTTTGTATTGCAAAAAGAAGTAAATAAACAAAATGAAATGGGCAATACAAAATAATAGAATGTATTGATTGGTCTGCATTTAACAACTAGGTGATCTGGATTAGTGCTAGACTCCCGATCGACCTTGTAGGTCACCAATATCCCTTTACCAAAAAACAAAGGAAAGCGCCAAGCGATTTTGGTCTCTCAAGCTTGTGAAAATTCCTTTAATTCTTGCTCGACCAACTCGCTAATCAACTGATGGATCCCATCCCTTTTTCTAAAGACCAAGGGTCGTATTTATAGACCTCTCCCTGGAGTATGGCGATGTATAGTAGATATTTTCTCATGGGCGTTGGCGGTAGGATTAGAAATATTTATTGGTCCCCCTTCACTGCCTATCTGTCAAGCAATTGCCTTGCGGTGACGTTGATCTTATCCGCTTGGATTGGGCGACTATGCCATTCTCATAGGGCAGCCATTGTGGGCTTTATGTCATTTGGCCCGATATGACTATCCTATTTAACTTTTAGAGATTCTCCTTCTGCCAACTTGAGCTTGATTTTGTTTAGGCCCGGTCTTCCATGTCTTCTTTTCTCTAATCTTAGTTCCATTCTCAGTTTGCTTTCTCAGAAGCAGGGGAGCTCGTCATTTTTCTCTCATCTGGATTCTCATTAGGCACTGTCTTTATCAGATTTGTATCCATTCACCCCCTTCACAAAGAGAGGTAGATGTTCATATTTACGGTAATTCAGAAGGTTAGCGCCATTGATAATGCTCAAGGAGGGTATGCGTCACCATCTTTCAGCCACTGTAATGGTTATCCTGCATGGGTCAATGGTGCTCATCGCGTCACTAGGCATCCCTCATCTGTTCATCATTTTGTGAACTTCCTATGTTTGCCAAAATGTTCAACTTGATTTGGTTAGTTTTTCCACTTTCCCTCTCATTGACAGATGTTGTAATCAATTCCAAGGATGAGGATTGTTAAGTCCAAGGAATTACAGCATTCATGCATCATTTTAGGGTGAATTAGGGACTTAATTAGGTTAAATGCATCAATTCACACTTAATTTCATCATTTCTTGCATTTTTTTTACTTAGGAATTGGAGTTTCCACATTATTCACACATTTTCTGCATTATTTAGTATTTTATTCAATTTTTCTTCAAAGAGTCCTAGTTGGAGTAAAACTATGTCCGGACAGGTCCCGCTTCAAATTAGGCTCTTCATCATTTTACAGGTTGAAATAGAATATGCAGGAAATGTAGGACCCGCAGAACCCTAGAGAACACTTCGAAATAGTCCCAGGAGCATCAGGCCTTTGCAATGGCACCCACATCCCTATGGGACATCCCACACTCTCCCCCCTCATCCATGAAGATTCCAGAAGCCTCCAGATTATTCCCCTATCTTTATCTCTCGAGAGGTTTGAAAGTTGCAGAAATTACCAATAGAGAAAGATTGAACAAACTGAAGCCAGAAGTGGGCCCCACCTCATCTTGGATGCCCCCACTCCCTCTCTCTTTCTTATCCTAAGCATCAAATAATTTTTCCTCTCTATCTCTCTCTGTCCCATCCAGATTTGAAGATACGATAAGGAGAGAGAGAGTTGGACTCAAACTGAAAGAAGGCAAAAGAAACAAGGAACTAGAGTCCAAAAAGGACTCCACATATGTATGGAACGTCCAACACTCTCCCATGGGCCCCATCTCTCTTGTATGGAAGAGTCCTATTGCAAGAAAGTCAGCCCCGTTTTTCACAGGACGGCCTATCGTAAAATGACCATAACTTTCAATCCGACTGTGAAATTTACCTACCATTGGAAAGCTTATTCAAAGTAGATGTCTGTGCAGCCCAAGATCATGCAAATCGGAGCAGAAATGACCAAGTTATGGCCTCGGAAAGTTGGTTGTAAATTTTCTACTGGGGATTACAATTAGTTACAACAAAAGTAGTCCCAATCTTTGTTCAAAATTCAAATTAATTACAGAATGGGTAGGAGATTGGAACTCTCTCTCATCTTATCTCATCCAAACTTGGAGCCCAAGGGATCATCCTCTCTTAAAGATAATTGCAAGCAAGAGAACGGATCAAGGACTTTGTGTTAATAAAACTATTTAAGGGGTGCAACCGCCCATGTGGACTGGGATGCCTTTTCCTCCCTTAAGTGGGACGACCACCATTCCACTCTCTCTCTTCTCCACCTCTCTTCCCTCCATTATTTTCTGATTTTATTTTTTTAAAGGTATTATGGAGCCATGGACTAGAAACTAGGATTTTTAGAAGAGAGATTTCTGAGAGACCATTGTAAAAGGAGATGCTATCAATGAAATAATTTTTGAAGTTCTTTTCAATGGCTGGCTAGATTTTTGGATTGGAGCACGCAAATGAAGCTAAGTAGATCTTTGATTTAAACTATGTGATTTTTCTATTTCATTCTTGTCTCTTTCAAATGCATACTCTATTAGAATAATAGATCTGTCTTCATGCCTTTGGTAGCGTCTGTTTTGATTTCAAATGAAAATAGTTTGATGATTTATGCTTATTTTGATAGATTGTGCTTAGGGCTAAGATCCTTTGATAGTTTATGCTTTAATTTGATAAGTAATGCTTATGATTTTTTCATTCTGTTCTGAGGTGAAGGAGGTCTTGGGTGGTGATCTTACTCTTTTTGTTAAAAATTGGTTTTGCGAAAGACAAATCCTTCGGATCAGAAACATTGATTTGTTTCTGATCTGAGTTATTTTGAGAGAGTAGAATAACTGCATGGATGAATTAATTATCTTGCAATAGCATCCAAGGCAGAAGTCTAAGCGAAGGTGTGATGATCATAGTGAAGGTAGGAGGGTATCACCCCCCCAAGGGGAAACCATATCCCGAATGGATGGAGGGGGTCCCATTCCCAAAGAAATTCAGACGGCCAGACATACCCACCTTCGACGGAACAGGGCCAGCTCTACAACACTAATGGCATTTTTCTATGAGGATAGGGGGACTACTCGAAAATGATGCTCAGCGAATCACGTTATTCACCACCACCTTGGTGGGAAACACCTTCAACTATGATGCACGGAAGGGAGTCTCGGTGATTCTCATTTCGGAACCCCTCCACCTCCATCAGCAAAAGGATTCATTGTCCGTGGCATCCCCACAATATGGCAAGAAGAAGACACAAAATAAAGGGACTGCCAGGGCATCTGATAAGAGGAAAGGACCAACCACTTGGCAGGCAAGGAGATATGATTTCAAATATCACGAAATGGAGGGAATTTATAAAGAATTACTAAAATCTGGAAAAATACAGCCTCTACGACTTGAGGGGGTGGGGCCTTTTGACGACACTAAGTACTGTCGGTGCCACCAAATAATCAATCATCCCATCATAGCCTCGGCAACAGCCTAAGAAACACCATCCAGAATCTCGTAGACGCAAGGATTCACACCTTCAAAGAAGAAGGGTTTTCCCATGCTGCAATACCATCACCATCACCTTCGGCGACCTGAAGCCCGTCCCAGTCGAAGTGCCTCAAGAGGAAGAGGTAGTGTAGCAAATGATAAAGCTGGGATTGTGCAATTCCGGGACCGACCGACACTGGGAAAGCAAGCGATCACTAGACCAAGTACAGAAAAGCATGCTAATAGCAGGTGTAAGACCAACAAAGCCAAAGGGCAAGGCAGGTCGTCAGCACTAGGTAAAGGCACAAACGTACTACAACGCTGTCGATACCCAAGAAAGGGAAATGGAGATACATACTCGTTCCAGAAAAAATTTCGCAGAAGACTATTCAAAAATTCCCACGGTATGAGTTGAAAAGCCTCCTATCATCGATGAAGTGACCGAGCCAAGCGAGAAAGCCTTATGCTATGACATAGTGGGCAATTTGTCCAGGGTCCTGGCAAAGATGTTGCTGTTGGACCTAATAAAGATGGACAAAGGAACCCGGAGTGGGTTGACAAAAGCTATATCCAAACAAGGCAAGCAAATCGCCAACCAAGGAGATGCTGATTGCCTCCTTACACGGGTCAAGGAAAACATCTCAATCACCTTTGTTCATGATGACCTAGCATTATGGAAAAGCAAGCACATTCGACCGCTGTACTATACCAGGTATATTCAGGAGCAAAGATCCGTTCTCAGATCGTTGTTTTGATTGCCAATCGAGGTAACCCATGCACTAATCTCCGATTTGATTTCATTATTCATACATTATCATCCCATCATCATTCCCCACCATCCAGCTGCATCCGTACCCCTAAGCCGAAACTCCAAACTCCCAAAACCCTCCCAGATACCTCGACCCATAGTCAAACCACAACTAAGCCTGTCAATTTAGCACGTGGAAGTGGGTACCCACCTCGGCCCAAGTCCGAAAACACTGGGCTTTTAGAAAAATTTGAGCCTGGTGAGCTGGGCTGGGGCAATTATTTGAAAGCCCGGCCAAAATGGGACTCGGAATGGGCAGAGCTTGCCCAACCCGTCCAGCCCAACCCGGCCCGCCCGTAAGGTAATTTTACTAATTTTTATGTATTTTTTCCGAAACTGCAACTGCCTCATGGTTGAAGTAATGAACACCTTCCAACTGTACTAATATACACATTTCCTCGATCTTTTACTATCCAGTATCCACTAATCTTCTTCCATGTCCCAACAAAGTCTTCCATCCCAACCCTGCCAAAGCATCTCCCTTCTAACTGCGCAACAAGCCAAATTCAACTTGATAGCCTCAACTCTTTCCCACATTCAGAGATTAGATTATATCTTTCTTCACATTTATTGATTCAAAAGCATTTCCTTACATTTGGATATTATAATAGTTACTTAACAAAAATGAGGAAAACCTCAATATTTTTTTTTTTTTTTTTGGGGGGGGGTGAGGGGGTGGACAACAAATAGTAGTCAATTTCATTTCAACAAAAACGTTTCACTCCAAAAAGAGTTCTGAAATGATACAGCCTAGTAACTTTTTAACCAGAATTTCAGACCCCCCTCAATCAAATTCTCTCTTAAGATTATTTCTTCGTTCTAAATTTCTTATTTTCACCATCATTGTGTTCTCCAAAATGGCCCATTTTAGATGCAACTAAAACTTCCGCGAAAATTTTTTTTGACACCTATGCGTAAAAGAGTTGCAGATGTTTCACATGAATGAGCACATGATCCACCATTTCTTCATCCAATCCACAACTAAAACAACCAATATAACAATAAAAATGGTGATAGCATTTTGGCGATTGCATGATTGGAAAAAAAAAAGGACTACACAAAGAGTAGCAGTGAACATTATTATTCAATTATTGCCGATGTTCTTGTTGTTGTTGTTGTACTAGTGTCGTTGGAAAGCGATAAAAGCAAGCAGTTTCATGCAAGTTGTGAGAAGTAAAATTCTAGCAGAAAAAAACCCAATTATATATATTAAAGCAGCAGGTGAACTCGTGGGGGAGCGACACATGGCGCGTCCTCAGGCTTTTTGCACCCCTTCATTCCGAAATTGCCCATCCATACCCTAAAATCTCTAAATGAGATCCCTGTTAACACAAAACCCAATCTCTCGATAAACCCTTCTCCTTCCCAGCCCAGCGTGCGCCCGAAACGCCCTAATAGTGGCTAGGTTTAAAGTTCGGTGACATTATAGTAATAATTAGAGAATATTGATCTTATGTTCAAGATCGTGTTAAAGCCCAGGCCCGGGCACGAGATGGGATTTGACATAGGCCCGCTCAATTTAGGGCCTGGATTAGACAAACCTCGACAAGCCCATCCAATATTCGGGACGAGATTGGACTACCCAGGCCCAGGACAGGCCCGGCCCGGCCCATTGACAGGCCTAACAACCCATTCCATCCCCTCCTCAATCAGAACCAAATCCCATTAAAAAAAAAAACTCCCTGCACGACTTCCGTAATCGGAAACATTTTCCCAAATCCCAGAAACCGAACGCCATCCCCCAATTAGCCAACTCCAGGACACTATCGACCTCAAATCCCTCTCAATCCGGAAACCCTCACCCAATTTTCCCCAAATTCCTTAACTTTTTTTCCAAAGCCCTAAACCAAAACCCCAAAAAGAAAGAAAGAGAAGAACAGAGGCTGGGAAAAAAAGGAAAAAGAAACAGAAGTAGAAAAGGACAGAAGCGACGCCAAACAAACCCAAGTTTACTATTACGATTCAATCTGAAATAAAATTGTGGCCTAAATGCCCGAGACCTGGTGGAGTTGCACGATACTAACTCCAGACTCGATATAACAATCCAGTCATATCTGATCAGAGTTCTAGCATGGATATTGTTATTATTTCGAACGTTGAATGCCTTATTGCAGAAAAACAGGGAAAAAACAACTCATACCTTATACCACCACACCCGGGCCAATGTTGAGGGGAACTCTAAACACGAAACTTCCTCGAAACTTCCTTTCTTCCGTTCGCCCGATAACCCCTTTATATTATTCGAGAGCTGCTACCTGGCTCTCCACACACTGTATTTAAAAAAAATAAAAAAATAAAAAAATTTTAAACTACCCCTCTCATTGATTCGTTCAGCGTCACACGGGACCGAACAAATAAAAAATGTTCGGCCCTATGTCGCCGAACAAACTCGATTTGTTTCGTCCCGCGAAAGCTAATGAGCAAAACTGCAGAAACATACTAAAAATGGTGAAGATTGACGGTATGGTATTTAATTAACCTTTGTACAAGAGAATAAGTGAGGGGGAGAGAGGAAGAGAGAGGAAGAGAAAGGAGGAACTGGGAAGAGGGATGAGGTTGCCGAAAAGGAGGAGATGGGAAAAGGGAGGAGGAGAGGGCGGGGAGATGGGTTCGCGTAGGGCGAAGGTTGCGGGGTTAGCGGCTAGCGGGGGAGAGAGATAGGGAGAGGAAGAGAGCGGGAGAGATAGGGAGAGAAAAAGAGCAAGAGGGAGCAGGGAGAGGGAGAGAGACGGGAGGAGAGGGAGAGGGGTAGTTTAGGAATTTTTTATTTTTTTGAAAATACAGTGTGTAGAGGGCATTTTGCAGTGTGCAGGTAGCTGCTCTCTTTGTATACACCTCGCGGATGTTTGTAGTATTTGTAAATAACTTTCTGAGATTTTAGTATTTATAAATATGCCTCTATTTTTTCTTTCTAGTACATTTCATGTCCTAAAAATCAATTATATATATTAAAGCAGCAGGTGAACTCGTGGAGGAACGACACGTGGCTCTTTCTCAGATCCTATCTAGAGATGGTAAAATCGAACCCGATGATTCATTGCCGCTGAGTTCAATCATGCACGTGTTATGGCTGCTTTGCATAAGACTGGCCTTGATCAAGGGCAAATCAATCTTGTTGCAATCCCAGATGGGCTGGCAGACGATGATGATCGGAACGATCTAGCCCGGCTATGTGATGGTATCTACAGTGTCATGCCAGCCTGTTTGGAGGAGCTGATTGGAAAGATCAGGGAGACTGGGGAGGATGAGATCACATCTATCATTGCCGATTAGAGCATGGGATGGGCACTAGAGGTGGTCATAATAATTGATTCCAGATGAGTTGATCCTCTATGACTAGAGTTTCTCTGGAGTCTTGCAGTGATAAATCCCTACATAGGCCCCTGTATCTTATCTTTTCTGTTGAAGCAAAGAAGTAGCAGGCCAGGACTTGGCATGTCATAATAACTGATTCCAGATGAGTTGATCCTAGAGGCTAGAGTTTCTCTGGAGTCTTGCAATGATCAATCCCTAAATAGGCCCTATATCTTAAACGTTATGCATGCACCATGCCAATGCACCGATTGTTCAGTCGCTTAGACACACCACAATAAGATTTTATTAAATTTTTAATTAATTTTTTCCATAAAAATTCTTTTTTATATTTCTAGAAAATTAGTTAATATTATTAACTCTTGCAATAATACTATATTTTATTAATATATTATTAATAAATTTATAATAATAAATCTAGATTGATAATTTTATACCATCTATTGAAGTTGGATTGTTGTCATTTCTTTGACTTCCTCTCTCTCTCTCTGAAATGTTGAATCAGACTGCATTTGGGTCTTCTTTCCAATTCATCTTTAAATTTTAAGCCGCTCAGAAATCAATATCCCAACTAATATTTGACTTGGATCAAATTTCTCTCCAACTGGTATTATTTCCATCAGATGATTTAGATATCATCAATGTGGACATTGTTTTAGATGCCATCAATGGGATGTTTACCATAGTCAGTTTGGTGCAGGTTATCTTATTGAAAGGGGGTGAGCCAATTTGAACTGCTTGGATTTCATAGGTTTATCTAATTACCGTTGGCTTATGATGTCAATGCAAGAAATAAAATTCACCCTCTTACCCAGTTTTAGTGATCTTATTAACAGAACTTCAGGGAGGAGAAAAAGCATCATTCTATTTTCTTTTGACCATTGATCTTATCACCTTTGAAGAGATGGATGACCATGTCTAAAAGTGTTGGGTTTCTTTTTTCCTTTTTTAACAATGGTGGATATCAGCAGGATGTGGCTTTGTACTTTTTTTTATAATAGTGAACTTCCATTCATCATGTCCTGTACACTATAGAATTGTCATAGAAGCTGGTTCATTGAATTGTAAATTGCACAATTGTGACGACCCATCTTAGTACTCATATTTAGGAGCTCACACCTGGATTGCAGTTGCATTCATGACTTGAAAGTAGGTGACATTGTTGTTTGGAACCCATTTCCTCTTTAAATTCTAAGAGTAATTTGGTATTTTGGTCTTACACATAATGAAACTATGTACTACACCCTAAATGTTATATAGTGTTTTGTTCTTGCACATGATAGAACCACCTATTGCTATTTAATTTTTTTTATAATATATTAATAGGATGGCAATTTCGGAGCATATAAATGAATAAGCACTCATAAGATTTGAAGCATCATTTTTAAACATTGTTAGTAGCTTCTCATCTATATGATTAATAATGATATTAATAACAATTATATATATATTTATAATTACATGCACATGTGAGATGCCCAAACAAGATCATTATGTACATCAAAATTTATTTCTTCATTATATGTTTGTTTTTCTCTGATATTTTAATACATTCGATGTTCATTTTTAATTGTGTTTGTATTATAAATTATATATTAATTTTTATTTAAAACTTATTTAAAAGTTATAAAGCATCTAATTAAAATATTATTTCTTTTTATCATCGCCTTCATTGAGCGTCTTGAGATCTAATCAAAATATCTTCTTACACTAAAGATCTTCTTACCATGATTTTTTTGTAGGTGTCTTGACACATTATTTGGATCTACCCCAAATAAATCATTATCAGGTATGTAGTTGGGATAACATTACTTTTTTTATATTTGGTTTAGGTTTTTTTTTTTTTTTTCTTTTGTTTGTTTGTTACTTTGTTGATTACCAGTGAAAAAATCTATAATTACCATTGAAAAAACTAAATTGGTTGGTCTGCTCATAGCTCCCTTTTAAATTTTTGTATTTTTTTTCTGCTCTCCATTTTACTTTCTCTTTCTCAATCTTATAAGGTTTATTTAACATCCATGCATGGTATATGAAAGTAGGATTTTTAGTTATTCCATTTCAGAATGAAGTGTCAACATCAGCCTCCTCTCCAACTGCATCCCAGCGTATGTTACATAGTAGAGACAGCTCTAACATTGTCGTCATTGATACCATAAAGAACTCGGTCAGTTTGATCTCGAATATGATTTAATGTTTTGATATTGATGATTGATTTAGATTTATATATAAAATTTTTTTAATAAATATGCCTTCTTAAAATAAGCATGCCTCCCAATTGCATTTGACAATCAATTTGATCCTATTTATATTTAAATTTACTTTCAACTAACCTATCTCTCCGTCCAATATCCATGCCCCATTAATGGGAAAGGATAAAGGTATATGGGGTTCTCCAAAAGATGGTGACTAATTCTGAATTTTATACATAATTATTTTAAATAGAGTTTGTTTATGCACTCGGTGTTTACTTTTAACTTAAATTAGATTTTCCCACTATGAATGAAAGGCTCGCGTTGGACGCGGGCCCTGCAGCGCTAGTTATATAATAAAAGACAGTAGGTGATTATCTAAAAGGGTGACATGTGGCGGTATGGGAGTTCCTTGGAAAGCGACACGTGGTGCGTCCTTAGATCTTTTGCAATGCTACATCCCGGAATTACCCTTCTAATCTTATCTCATCACCTAAAATATCTCAATGCAAATCTAAGATATTCTTAAATAAAATACATATCCCTTCCCTAAAACATAAGCATACAATAATAACTTCTCTTTGGTTACCTTCAATGGGCTCCACGTATTATTAAACTAAAAAAAAAGAATAAAAGCTCTTTGGCTATGATTTTAGTGATCGATCAACATGTATATATATTCAATGTTGTTGCATATCAATTTGAGGAACCCTTATGTTAGATCCAAGTAGCATAAATTTGGGACACTTTCGTAGGCACTATTTTGCTACTTTTTTTCCTATTTTTTCTTTCAATATTTGGTATGGTTAAACCATGGGGACAATTATGGAAGCTAATTAATTTCAAAATCCACACTTAATATATAATCATTTATATTTACTAATATATATACATATATAAAGACAGTAGCCCTTTTCATGAGGGAGAGACACATGGCACATCTTCAAACTTTTTGTAATGCTATATTCCAGAATTACCCTTCTAATCTAATATCACCAAACTAACTCAAACTCTCCAATACTCCATCACCTAAAATATCTTAATGCAAATCTAAGATATTCTTGAAATAAGATATTTATCAATTCCCTAAAACATAGCATATAATAATAACTTCTCTTTAGTTACTTTCAATGGGACCCACGTATTATTAAACTAACAAAAAAAAAAAAAAAGAATAAAAGCTCTTTGGCTATGATTTAAGTGATTGGTGAACTATGTATTAAATGTTGTTGCATATCAATTGGTGGACCCTCACGTCAAATCCAAGTTGTAGAGATTTGGGGCACTTTCATAGGCTGTATTTTGGTACTTTTTTTCTTTCATTATTTGGCACGTTGAATGCCTTATTGCAGAAAAAGAAAAGAAAAAAAGGACCGTACCTGATATCTTTCCCATTGAAAGGATGGATCCATTCCCTCTTATGCCATCCGTAGGGTGATGTTAGGAAGCAATACAACGGAGAGATGCTGGGATCCGAAAGGGGTATAAACGGAGTAATTGGGGCTTCTATCTTACTTCTTTATTCTGCTACTAGAATGATAACTTTCCAGGTGAAGGGAAATGTAAAAAGACGGAACTTCCTTGAGAGTTTGGCGGATTGAGACCTTTTCCTTCTTGGCAAAATTTAAAATAAGACATTGACTTTTTTTACTTATTTAAAAGAAGAGTGAGAGTTTCGTAACTTATCAAATGATGGTCTAAGTTCTTTTTTTAAAGTATGTTTTCAAATAAGAACATTCTGCCAGGTAAACGTTTTTTCCATGACTTTTTCCATAGGTCTATTTAAAATACCTAAATTATTTTTCATTTAAAGCCATATTTCTGGCAACCACTATTGTCATCAATAGTTGTATGAATGTTAGTTGTGATCAATCACTCTAAGAAGACTAGTGAAAGAAGGGAGGTGAAAATAGAGGAATTAAAGGAGGGTTTTTGTTTCGATGAAATGTATTTTTGGTATTTTAAAAATTAAAAAAAAAAGTAGTAGGAAAAACACCTTTAAACGGTTGGATATCATTAATTGAAAATTTATTGAAAAACTTACGCTCTAATTTGATTACTTTAAAAGCTTCGCTTGTGTCCTTTTCTAATATAAGGTAAAAACTTAAGACCTTATTTGAAAATTTCTCCTTCTTCTTCTAGCCTCTGGATGTAAATAATCCATTTTATATAATTTGAGTGTTTATGGTTCTGTTTTATTTTATTTTCATTTTAAAAAAGGCCCCTGGGTTTACTTGAGTAACAATTTTTCATAGCGGCCTTTTCAATGGTGTTTTCGCTTTTATGAGAAAAATACTTCTTTTCCACTGTTTCGATTTTCAATGTGTAGCACGATACCACATTTTTCATGTTGAAATATGCTGCTGCCAGTTTTTTTTTTTTGTGCAAAATTTATTATCTTCCTCTTCCTCTAACTCTAAGTTTTGAAATAAAATTTGCAAAAATGCCTATGCTTTGCTCCTTCTCTAGTACATACACACATAGCTACACACACTCTATCCAAAGCATAGTTATTAATATCGTTTTGTTTCTGCCAAAATGGCCAAAAAATTTCATTTCGGCCATGCATGCAACTGAAACGAAACGCATGCTAAAACTTTTCATACGGGATCTCAGACTATCTCGGATTTTTTGGCAGAAAACCATAGATTCCTCACAAAATGGCCAAAATCCGGATTTTTCATTTTTTCCGTTTTTCCATTATTTTAAAGAAAAATGTAGCCCTAGCATAAGAAAAAAAAAAAAAGAGAGGAAAAAGGAGGAGATGGGAGGTTGTCGGGAAAAAAAAAAAAAAAAAAACAAAGCAAGGAAGAGGGCTGAAAGTCCTTTGCTTGATGCCCCGTCTCGCCGTCGACCCCGCCTCGCCCTCGCCTCCCTTGTGCCCCACCTCACCTCTCCATCGCATTTGCCTCGTCGTTGACTTGCTGCATCTACTCCTCCTTATCTCATGTTCCCCCTCCTTTTCATTCTCTCTCTTTCTCTTCTTACTGTCTTCTTTTTTTCCTTCCTTTCCTTTTTTGTTTTTGACTCATCATTGAGATCTGGTTTTGGAAATTGGAAGGGATTGATGAGTGTTGGACAGTTGCAGTCTTCTAGAGAAGTGCAGAAAAGTCCCTCATGCTAGCTGGGTATTGGGCTGCACATGAGGCTGGGCCTGGGGTTGGGTTTGGGTTAGTGCCCAGTATTGGGATGGGGCTAGTTATAAGGTTGGGCCTACTTTGGGGCAGGTTTTATAAAAGGGTTGGAGCTTGGGCCTGGTGCTTTACTTTTTTATTTTCATAAATAGAACTCTGAAATATTTTGCTGAAATTCCGTAACGACCGAAATATTTCATTATTGAGAATACACCGAAATGGGATTCGAAACGAAATTAACAACTATAATCCAAAGTCTCTATCAAAACTAATGAGACCCTAAAATACACCATTTGGAACCCTCAACGAGGACTTTGTTATACCTTTAGTTGATATTAATTAGCATTAATTATGTTATTTTTATGTTTACAGGTTCCCTAGAAGCATTGAGAAGAAATTGGCGCAAAACGAGGAAAATGACGAAAAATTAGAAAATACGGAAATGTCCTAGAGGTTCTGCCTCCGGGCGTCCGGACGCCCGGAGACAGAAAAGGCTGCCCAGACGCTGTTGTCTGGCATCTGGATGCCCGGACCGTTTGAGGTCCGTCTCCAGTGCGTTTTGACGACGTTTTCTCATGCCAAAACCTATAAATAAAAGTCCAAACTCGTTTTAGAAAAAATTCACATATGGAGAGAAGATCGAGAGCAAGGTTTTGGAGCTTTGGAAGAGCGTCAATGGGGATTTCGTCAGAGATTCTTCGTCAACCTCTCACAATGAGTAACTAAATCTTTATCTTAGGGCTGTGAAGAAGCCCTAATCTTGTGTTTATGGTGATGTATAGGTTCTAGGGTTTTCCTTTAAACGCTTTTGGTTATATGACAATGATGTTATCCATTGATTGAATTTTATTCTCTTAATGCAATATCTCTTTCTTTGGTATTTTTAATCTTGTAGATTTGAATACTAGGTCATATAACAGTGCTTGATTGAATGTGTTGTTAGATTTAGGATAATCTATGCCATAGAGATAGGTTATGCCCCGATCTACATTCATATCCTTTATTTGTTGACTCTTGAAGGTTTGTAACTAGATATAGTTTTTTTAGCGTTGATAGTGGAACCCTAGGTTTATACTTGCCATGATGCAAGGTTAAAGTGGATTTGTACCCTAAGAGCTTTTCTCTGATTGAATTAAAACATTGTCTTTTAATTTGTTAATTTAGGAATCAAACCCATCAAACCAACACTTCGTTTTCTCATATGATTAGTTTAGAAATCAATACTTTGTTTTCTATTAGGATTAGTTTAAGAATTTAGGAAACAACGCAACTTAGCCTTTTTGCCCCAGTGGATACGACACTCGGTTAACATCGGGATAATTTATATTTGCAAACCCTGTTCTATGACGGGTCAAAAACCATCCCAAAGATTAATCATTTGTTGTATCTATGGATGTGGAGATGCCTCACAACTAGGGTACCAATGAATTGGCAATAAAAATATTAATAACTACTGAAAAACAATTCTATGATAGAAACCCGGTTGTATTGTCCAATAATGATGGTTTCAAATGCGACCATGACAATGCAAACAAGTTCTTGCAGAGCCAATGATGACGTGCAATGCAGACGAGTTCCTGCAGAGCCAGTGATGCTATGCAATCCTGTGTGGGTAAAACACCGTAATGACAAGGTTAAGCAGGGATTACGGCTGAGCTTGCCGATCACCTCAGCCTCTGTGGCGGAAGCTCGGCAGCCCAGTGAGCTCGGTCATAGCTCGGCAGCTCGGTCATAGCTCGGCAGCTCGGTCATAGCTCGGCAGCTCGGTCAGCCCGGTCTCAGCTCGGCATAGATGCCAGCCCGGTGCAAGGGCGCACCACGGCCCAGCCATCCTTGGTCTCAGGCTAGGATGCTAAAGTCAGGGTGGGCCGCCACCCTCCTGGAAATGCGGCGCGCTCAGAATGATACGGGCATTCATTTATGGCGATAGGATCGCTCATTTATGGCGATAAGAGGTTTGCTTTATCAGCCCTGTACGTCAACTGACTGAAGGCATGGAAAGTGAGGATGGGATGTTGCCCACTCTACCTACTGCAGCCCGCCAGGGTAAGGGTCGATGGGACCTCACCTCACCTACCCCCACTCACAGAGAGAATGAACATGCAACGCTCGCTTATATATATGCATGGGATTGGTCCCATGAAAGGTACGCAATACTCAGCATACAGCTCTGAATACTAGACTGTTTCATTCTCTCCTTCCTCCTCCTGTTTAGTCTCCTCAGAACTAACTCAGGCATCGGAGTGCCTTCGGCTCTCGACAGCCAGGGGCTCTGACGTTAGCCTTTCTCCTTCCGTTTCAGGTTCCAGGCGTTCAGCATTTCCCTGTCCTAAGCATTCTACCCCGATCTCATCCTAATCTAAGTAGGTGTCGTTTTTACCGCCTACAGTTTGGCGCCGTCTGTGGGGAACTGAACAAAAAGCCTGTAATCACCATGCCTCCAAAAACCAGGAACGGCGAAGGACCCTCCAAAGGCAGGGCTTCGTCCATACAGCCTACACTGGCGCAGAATCTTCCGCCTCCTCCCCCTCAGCAAAGGAGGTCTGGCGGGAGGTCTCCCACGGTCCAAACAACGTCACAGTCCAGGGGAGTAACCATGCCCTCCCTTCGCGACGTCCCACCTCCTGAACAGCCCCGCCATAGCCATGGGCGGGGCAGGCAAGGTGACAAATCAGTCACCAAACCACCCGAGAAGTCAGTAAGGGCTGGATCGCAGTCTCATCATCAGGCCAGCCTTGAACGCGACGAAGACCCCCGCCTGGCGGACATCAGAGCACAAAACCTCCTCATTCAGGAACAGCGTGAGCTTATCGAACGGCTCACGCAACAGCTCGAAGGCAAGAAGGATCAAAGCCCGCCGCCCAGACGTCCGGGCCACGGGCAAGACCTGAGGCACGTCCTCAACAGCAAGAGGCGTGACCGGGACCAAAGAGAGGAAGGCTCTAGCAGCAGCCACATACATGAAGAGCCAAAGAAGCAATGCCAGGGGTTGGAGGACGATGAACTGAAGAAGTGGATCAACCAGCAGGTAAAGCAGACCATCCGCCAGAACTTAGAAACTGCTGGTATCGACCGGGACCAGTATGCCACTCTTGAAGCTGAAGATACTGGCGCGTCTCCTTTCTCTAGGGAGATAAGAAGATACACGCTGCCCGAGAAGTTCAGCGTCCCAAGGTTCACCCTATATGACGGGACCTCGGATCCTGCCGCACACCTCCGACATTACGTCCAAAGGATGTCGGTCTGGGGGGATGACGATTCCCTGAACTGTCGAGTGTTCTCCTCCAGTTTGGCGGATCTACCCCTACGGTGGTTCTGTTCGCTTCCCGAAAATTCCATCTCCAGCTGGCGTCAGCTCCGGGCCTCCTTCCTGGGAAAGTTCCAAGCTCATCGTGTCATCCCAAAGACCGATGCCGATCTGATGGCCCTCCGGATGCAGGAGAACGAGAGCGTCACCCAGTTCGCTCGTCGATTCTGGACTGTCTACAGCCAGATCGAGAGCGCTTCTGAGGAGCTGGCAGTGAAATCCTTCCAGCTGGCTCTGCAGCCAGGTATCCCACTTCGGGCGCAGCTGGTCATGTATCCCGTGACCACCATGAAGGAACTGATGACCAAAGCAAACCGGTTCATCTTGGCGGAAGAAGATGAGACGCGAGGTCGGGAGAACTTTGGCCTCACCAAGAAGAGCCAACCGGGCAAGGGAGACAGCAGGTCCTCCAGGAGGGAGGACCGTCGAAGGGACCCATCCCCGGATCGGCGCAAAGCCCGGTCCTCGGAGCAGCGCCGAACCCCCTCCGCCTCGACGTCGGGATCACGGAGCAGCAGGAGATCCGGCCATGAACCATCCTCATACGTGGCAATGAACACCATCTTCAAGGAGCCGATCTATAGGCTCCTCAGCAAAATAAAGGCGCAGCCGTTCTTCAAATGGCCGCGACCAATGACAGCCGACCCCTCCACCCGGGACCAGAGTAGGTTCTGTGCCTACCACAAGCAGAACGGGCACAGGACCGACGAATGTAAAAGCTTCAAGTTCCACCTGGAGGACCTAGTGAAGGAGGGGCATCTTCGGGAGTATATCAAGCAGGAGGGCCGAGGTGATGACCGACCTCCGCGGCGGGACGCTGATAACCACGACAGCGAGCCGGAGGGTATCATCAACGTCATCCACCTCGCCGCCCCACCAAAGAAGAGCTCTCAGGCCCGCGCCGAGGCCAGGCGCGCCTCGCACCAAAAGCAGGTG
The DNA here is from genome assembly GCA_029852735.1 of Persea americana. Lineage (NCBI taxonomy): Eukaryota > Viridiplantae > Streptophyta > Magnoliopsida > Laurales > Lauraceae > Persea > Persea americana. The sequence continues at coordinate 6,718,379 of CM056812.1, forward strand.
CTGACCGCGGCACCAGAGCCGGCCGCGAAGAAGGCCAGATCGGAGGGGGTCAGAATATGGTTCTCTGATAAAGACTTGGAAGACGTCGAGCTCCCGCACAACGACGCTCTCGTTCTCACCTTGAAGCTGCAAAACTTCTTGGTTCAGAGAGCCCTTGTCGACCCTGGCAGTTCGTCCGAGGTCCTCTACTACGACTGCTTCAGGAAGTTGGGCCTAAAAGACGAGGACCTCCAGGTTGCCAGAACCCCTCTGGTCGGTTTCAGCTCCAAGCCCGTCTATCCCAAGGGCAAGATCTCCCTTAGAGTCCAAGTCGGTGGCGCCTGCAGGCAAGTCGATTTCCTAGTGGTCGATGTCCCTTCCCCGTACAATGTCATAATGGGGAGGACATGGCTGCACAGCATGGAGGCGGTACCCTCCACCCGGCATCAGAAGCTTAAATTCCCTTTGGAAAGCCAGTCGGGTCGGACGGACGTGATCACCGTCAGAGGCGACCAACACATGGCCAGGCAATGCCTGCTGGCCGTGCTACCTGACGAGGCTGAGCCGTCCCAAGTCAATATGGCCGAGCTGGATAGAGAGGCCGAGCTCGGTGACGTCGGCAGGGCTCCGGCGCAGAAGAGCATCGAGGACCTCACCAAGGTCAACATCGACCCCGCCGACCCCGACAGATTCTTTCTCGTGGGAAGCCAACTCCCCGAGACCGAGAAGACAGAGCTGCTCAATCTCCTCGAAGAAAATAAGGCGGTCTTTGCCTGGACACCATATGAGATGCCCGGCATTGACCCGGCAGTCATCTGCCATGAGCTAAAGGTGGATCCCAACCATAGGCCCGTACTTCAAAAGCCGCGCCGGACTGGGGTCCCGCAGACTGAGGCCGTGGTTGAGGAAGTTCAGAAACTTCTCGAGGCAGATGCGATAAGAGAGGTCCACTATCCGGAGTGGTTAGCTAACACCGTGGTGGTGAAGAAGAAGACGGGCAAATGGAGGGTTTGCGTGGACTTCACCGACCTCAATAAGGCCTGTCCCAAGGACAGCTTCCCTCTTCCGAAGATCGACCAACTCATCGACGCCACTGCCGGACACGACCGGATGAGCTTCCTGGATGCCTACCGGGGGTACCATCAGATCCCCTTGTACGCGGCAGACCAGGAGAAGACAGCTTTCATCACTCCCAGGGGCACCTATTGTTACAAGGTGATGCCCTTCGGGTTAAAAAATGCCGGAGCGACATACCAACGCTTGGTGACCAAGATGTTCCAAGCCCAGCTCGGCAAGACGGTGGAGGTCTACATCGATGATATGGTCGTCAAATCCAAGAGGTCGCGGGACCATTTGACCGACCTCCGCCAGATTTTTGACATCCTCCGCCAGTTCCAGCTGAAGCTTAATGCGTCGAAGTGCGCCTTTGGGGTCGGTTCCGGCAAGTTCCTAGGGAGCCTGGTCACAAGAAGGGGGATCGAAGCGAACCCTGATCAGATCACCGCGATCCAGGAGCTCCAGTGTCCGACCTCGGCGAAACAAGTTCAGCGGCTGACCGGAATGGCTGCCGCCCTGAACCGCTTTATCAGCCGCGCTTCGGACAAGTGCAGACCCTTCTTCCAACTATTGCGAAAGGGCTCCAAGTTCCAGTGGACATCGGATTGCGCTCAGGCGCTGCAACAGCTAAAACAGTACCTTTCTTCTCCACCACTGCTGTCGACCCCGACTTTCGGAGAGGCACTGTTCTTGTACCTGTCGGTCTCGGACCACGCAGTGAGCTCGGTGCTCATCAGAGAGGACAACGGCCAGCAGCGGCCCATCTATTACACGAGCAAGACCCTGCTGGACGCCGAGACCCGGTATTTGCAGCTCGAAAAGCTCGCCTTGGCACTGGTTAGCGCCTCCCGAAAGCTCTCCCACTACTTCCAAACCTTCACAATAGTGGTCGTCACAGAGTACCCACTGAAGGCTCTCCTCCGGAAGGCAGATTTCTCCGGACGGATCTCCAAATGGGCTGTCGAACTGGGGCAATATGATATCAGCTATAAGCCCAGGACGGCCATCAAAGCTCAAGTCTTAGCTGACTTCATTGTGGAATTTACTCCTCCGAGTTCGGCACCGACCGCGCTCGACACCGAACTGGGGGGCGATAGGAGTACAGAGGTTGTCACCGAGACTGAGCAAGAACAGTCCTGGAGAGAACTCCTAGACTCGTCCTGGAAAGTCTTCGTCGACGGATCCTCAACATCCAAGAGAGCTGGCGCTGGCATAGTTCTCCAGTCTCCCGAAGGCCTCGTCATCGAGCAAGCTGTGACACTTGGTTTCAAGGCATCTAACAACGAGGCCGAATATGAAGCGCTCATTGCCGGACTGAACAGTGCCAAAATCTTGGAAGCCCGGTCCGTTGTGGTTTTCAGCGATTCCCAACTGGTGACGAGCCAGCTCAGCGGGGATTACCAGGCCCGGGATGACAGGATGGCAGCATACCTCGCCCACGCCAGGGGACTTCTCTCCCAGTTCGAGAGGGCCGAGGTTCGGCAGATCGGCAGAGAGTCCAACTCCCATGCAGACGCCCTCGCCAGCCTCGCCTCGGCAGTGGAAGCCGGTGAAAAGAGAACAGTTGAAGTAGAAACGCAGCAGGAGCCCAGCATCGACCTCCAGCAACCACGGCAGCTCATGTGCCTCGATCTCGGCCCGAGCTGGATGGACCCTATCGTTGCTTACCTGAAGGACGACCAGCTACTCGAGGACAAGACTGAAGCTCGAAAGATCAGATTGAAGGCGACCCGGTTCTGGCTGTCCCCAGACAGCAAGCTCTATAGGAAGTCATTCACAGGGCCCTACCTCCAGTGCGTTCACCCCGGCAAAGTCGACGATTTCCTCTACGAGATTCACGAGGGAGTCTGCGGCAGTCACATAGGAGGTCGGTCACTTGCATACCGGGCTATCAGCCAGGGTTACTGGTGGCCCTACATGCAGAAGGACGCCCAGCTTTACGCCAGGAAGTGCGAGAAGTGCCAGAAGTTCTCCCACTCTCTCCACCAGCCAGCCCAGGACCTGAGTTCCCTCTCCAGCCCATGGCCTTTCGCCCAGTGGGGCCTGGACATCGTCGGACCACTTCACCGAACTCCGGGGAACAAAAGATGGTTGATTGTGGCCACGGACTACTTCACAAAATGGGTCGAAGCTGAACCCTTGTCCTCCATCACCGAATTAGACACGAAGAACTTTGTGTGGAGGAACATCATCACCAGATTTGGAATTCCCCGCACTCTCATCTCCGACAACGGTACACAGTTCGACTCCAACTTCTTCAAAAGTTTCTGCCAGGAGTACGGCATTCGCAACATCTACTCCACCCCGGCGTATCCACAGAGCAACGGCCAGGCCGAGATCTCAAACAAAGTGCTTCTCGACGGGATTAAAAAGAGACTCGACCGAGCCAAAGGTCGATGGGCAGAGGAGCTGCCAAGTGTTCTATGGGCCTACCGAACTACTCCGAGGCGTTCCACCTCGGCGACCCCGTTCTCCCTCGCCTACGGCATGGAAGCAGTCATTCCCCTCGAAGTCGGCCTCCCGACCTTGAGGTCGGAACTCTGTGACCAGGGCCTGAACGATCAGAACGTGGCACGAGAGCTGGACTTGGCTGAAGAACGAAGAGAGGCGGCAGCTATCCGCCTGGCCACCTATCAGCAGCAGTTGGCCAGGGGATACAACCAGAAGGTCAAGGAAAGAAGATTCGCGGTAGGAGAGTTGGTCTTGAAGAAAACACTTCCTGGCGACCGAGATCCTAACGAGGGCAAGCTGGCGCCCAATTGGCAGGGACCGTTCAGAGTAACGTCGACGGCCGGAAGATCTGCCTACCGACTTGAAGATATGGAGGGGAAGGCACTCCCGCGACCGTGGAACGCGACGCATCTCAAAAAATTCTACTTCTGAAATGTATCACAAAAATCAAGTATCAATAAAAAAGGCGATTTTTATGGAACAAGTCTTTGCATTACTTGGAAGTGCCGACTGTCAGCACGGTTCCATCTCCTGCCTCATATCAGGGTCCGGTATCAGTACCACCCTCGCGGCTCGGCGCCTCCCTGAGCTCGGTGCCTTCACCAGCTCTGGCGGCACAGCCATATGCAAATCAGGGTCCGGTAACAGTACCACCCTCGCGGCTCGGCGCCTCTGTTCAGAGGGCCAACCGTCCTGAGCTCGGTGCCTTCATCAGCTCTGGCGGCACAGCCATATGCAAATCAGGGTCCGGTAACAGTACCACCCTCGCGGCTCGGCGCCTCTGTTCATAGGGCCAACCGTCCTGAGCTCGGTGCCTTCACCAGCTCAGGCGGCACAGCCATATGCAAATCAGGGTCCGGTAACAGTACCACCCTCGCGGCTCGGCGCCTCTGTTCAGAGGGCCAACCGTCCTGAGCTCGGTGCCTTCACCAGCTCTGGCGGCACAGCCAACAGTATATCAGGGTCCGGTATGAGTACCACCCTTGCGGCTCGGCGCCTCTGTTCAGAGGGCCAACCGTCCTGAGCTCGGTGCCTTCACCAGCTCTGGCGGCACAGCCAACGACATCCGGGTTTGGTATCAGTACCACCCTCGCGGCTCGGTTCCTCTGCTTAGAGAACCAACCGTCCTCGCCTGGTACCTATCCAACTACTCGGTAAACTGCTTGCGTCAACACTCATTCCACCATAAGCAAAATCACAACCATTCACAGACCAAGTGGCAATGTGTTGTTTTATTACTACGGAAGAATTCGTTTGATTACATTGGTGTGGCAAAACAAGAAAATTACATAGTTCAGGGAGCTGTTGCTCCCTTATTTGGTCCCGGTAGCACTCTCGCTGGGAGCGGCTGGGGCAGCCTCAGGAACAGCTGGAGGAGCAGGGGCGGCTGGAGCTGGAGGGACCTCCGAGGCTGACGGAACGGGGGTGATTCCCGAGGTGGCTCGCAACTCCGAATCCGAGCGAGGAAACCTGGGGGAATTCTGAAAGATAGGGCTGTCCGGAGGGACGCCGACCCTCCTTAAGGCCGATTTCCACCCAAGTGTCCACGCCTTCTCTCGGATTCCTGGCAGTTGGGCTTTGTAGTTAGCCGTCAGCTTGCTGACCTCCTCGTTCATCACGGACTCGTGCTCGGCTAGGTACTCTTCCTTGAGTTTGGCCTCTTGCACGTTGAGAGCCTGCGCGAGCTCGGCCGCTTTCCCCTCCAGAGCCATCTCTAGCTTTCTTTCAGCTAGCTTTCTCTCGGAGGTGAGCCTCTTGTTCGTCCCCCGCAGCATTTGCATGTCTTCCTCCAGCCGTGACGACTTAAGCCGGACCTCGTCTAGCTCCCAGGAGAGGCGGGCGTTTTGGTCCTTCGCCTCCTTCGCCTCCTCTTTGAGGTGCTCGGACAAGGCCCGCGCCGCGTCGAGCTCGGCCAGAAGATCCGTAGTTTTCTTCGCCTCCTCCTCCAGGGTAGCGTCCCTCGCCGCCAGGGACTTCAGCAGTTCCTCTTTCTCCGCTGCCCAAACTGCTGCCCTGGCCTCGGCTGCGTCCAGCCTACCCTTGCCAGTTTGGCACTTTTGCAAGAGCTGCAGCAAGAACACAGAGTGTCACCAAATGAAATGCAGCAGAAAAACAAAAGAACATGAAGAATTAACTGTACATACCTCTACCAATGACCGCATTGAGGAAAGCAGCATGGATTCATTATCCATATGCGCCCACCTTGCCATGTCCTGGGGAAGGGCGCAAACTCGTCCCAGAGCGGCAATCACATCGGGGTTGGCCGCTCGGTCCGACTCGGCTAGTGGCCTCCCCAGCGCCCCCTCGACGTCCGGTCTCCAAGGAATGAAATCAGAGGGAGTGGCGGACCCCCCGACCGACATGGCAGGTTCCGGGGCAGATGGGGATTCGACCCTGGGCCTTTTCTCCGGCCTGCGCTCCTCGGCAGCCTCGGCAGTGGCCGCTCTGCCAGAGCCAGAGTGCGATTCTTCAATGACGATGGGCGGAGGACCCGCGCCGACCTCGGCTGCTGCAGGGGGACCCGATTGGTCACCTTCGAAGGCTTCCGGAGCCGTCTCGGTGTCGGGAGTAGCCACCGAGGACGTAGCTGGGGCAAGGTCGGCACCTCGGGAGGGGCCCGCGGTCTCGGCCATGTCCCCAAATGCCGCGGCGGCAAGGTCTTCCGCGACGAAGCGCTGGCGACGGCCGCGCAACATCTCGACCTCGGACTCTTCCGAGCTGGATGTGCTCCTGGACTCGTTGGAGACGACAAATTTCTGCCTCTGCCGCCTGCGCCCGGTCTCGGCTCTTTCGGTCGCTGCTGACCCACGGACAGGGGACCGTCCGCCCGACTCTACCGGAATGCCGCTTGGAATCGCGACAGTAACTGTCTCCGGAATAGGAGCCTCAGCCTGTTCGGTGGCCGGTCTGGTGCATTCCCCGTAAAGCACGGAGTCGATCCCGGTAACCCGCCTCTGAGCAAGGAAGGACTTGTAGTGCGGCGTGTACCCCAGCAGCGAGTACGCGGCTCGACAGTGATGGCCGCGGTACTTCCGCACCTTCTCGTGCCAATCGCTGTTCACCCTCCACCGGTTCCTCCTGGCCAGCTCCCTCCTCTGCCGAAAACCTGCAGAAACAGAACAACGTCAGCAAAGGGAGAGAGATGATTAAAGCGCAAAGTCCAGGGGCCTTGGTTTTTTACTCGGGGGGACTCCAATTTTGCGCGGTATCCTGGCCGTGGTGCTGGGTTCCGCCTCGCCGAACTCCCACGCCCCGCGGACGAAGACGCAGTCCTCCCCCGCGTATTTATACGAGTCTTCCAGCGCGGTCACGAAGGCGGTCCGGTGGAGCCTTAGCCGAAGATAGTATGTATGTCCCTCTGCGGATTTGCCGAGATTGATCGACAAGACCTCGTTGAGCCGCACTGTTCCCATGATGATCTTGTATCCGTTGGGAAGCAGCTGGCAGGGGCTCAACCCCCACTCCCGGAGACATTCCCTGAGGAGTGGGTGGAGGGGGAACCGGACTCCTCCCTCCACGACGGCCACCAGCCAGAACGGCATCCAGCCGTCGCTGTACGTGATACCGTCGTCGGGTCCGTCTGGCCTAACCTCTACGTTCGCAGGGACTTTGTATTCCTTCCTGAACAGGCTTATGGACAGTGCGTCCCCTAGCCAATGCCTATGCACACCCATTCTCTACTCTAGTTGGAGGACTACCCACCGGAGCGGAAGAAGACAAGGGGGAGAAGTCCTACGATCAAAGACTGCGAACAGAATGGTCGCAGGCAACAGGAAAATTCCTATTCTTCAGCAGGTTGCAACAGGAGTTCTGGGGATCGAAAAGAAGGAAGACGGAGAAGGAACCCTAGTTTATAGGGGACGGGGCGCCGTTTCAGATTTCGAGAGAAGCCTTCAATGCGGCCCTACCTCGAGTAGCCCTAGAGTCGCCTCGGGCAGCCCAGTCGTCCTGCAGATTTGACTGCGCGCCCTTGGAAAGGCGACACGTGGCACGGCGCCGCATCCCCAGAAGACTTTTCCATGCCTCGACAGGCGAAAGGGCAGTCGCCTCGACTGACGAAAAGAAATTAATACAGCACTCCACGTCAGCGCAAGAACTTAATGCAGCATTCCTTGTGCAGTGTTCCACGTCAACAAAAGACGATGAGGAGACCCCATTGTACCGAGACCCCACTCGGCAGTTCGGCACAACGGGCACTGTCAAAAGGTTAGTGACAGTACCGACCTGACTAAAACCACTCAGCTTCCGACCTGCTCCATGGAGCCCACAGGCCAAAAGCTGGGGGGAGATAATGGATACGGAAGAGCCGACGGAGACCACGGTCATGCACCGGGCCTCGGTCGTTCGCCAGTGTCCCAATCCAAAGAATAGCGAGGAGCCTGGTAATCCGAACCAACTACTCCAAACAGAAAAGCGATGCAGCGTTTCATCAACCACAAACATCTCATCAAAAATAAGAAAGCATCAGAATGCGAGCAAAGATCCAAAATTTTTATTAATCACAGCTCTTGATTACAAGACGGATAAAGATACAATCAAAGAAAGAAAAAATTACAAAAACCCTCAGAGGGCTGCAGCTTCTACATTGCAGTCGATCTCTGGAGGGACCTCGGCTGCGACCGTGCTGGCTTCGGTAGTAATTGGGGCAGTTTCAGGGAAGACCGCGGCGGCTTCAGGATGGACCTCGACGACTGCCGCCACTTGGCAGCCTTCAGGATCAGCGCTGACAGCAGGAGTCTCCGAAAGCGCCCCGGGCGCGGCGTTCGCCTCTGGACACGATTGCGAGGGAGGGTCGGAGGAGACCTGAGGCACGGCTGCGGGTCCCGGATCCGAGCAAGAAAATCTTGGGGCATTCGAGAACAATGGGCTATCCTCGGGGACCCCTGCCTTGCGCAAGGCTGCCGTCCACCCGAGCTCCCAGGCTCGGTCCCGGATCCCTGGCAGCTGAGCCTTGTAATCAGCAGTCAGCTTGCCGACCTCCTCCTCCATGACGGAGTCATGCTCGGCGAGGAACGACTCCTTGAGTTTGGCCTCTTGTTTTGCCAGGGCAGACTCGATCTCGGCCGCCTTCTCCCTCAGCGCCGTCTCCAGGGAACCTTGCGCCTGGTTCCGCTGAGAGAGGAGCCTCCTGTTGGTCCCCTTCGCACTGTCCAACTCGTCTTCTAGTCGCTTGGTCGCAGCCCGAAGATCGTCGAGCTCAGAAGCGAGGTGGAGGTTCTGGTTTTTTTCTTCCGCCAGCTCGTCCTTGAGGCGCCCAACCTCGACCTTCGACTCCTCAAGATCAAAGACGAGGCCGGCATTCTTGGCCGTCACCTCTGCCAGCGTCGCGTCCTTGGACGCCACGGACGCCCGCAGCTCGTCCCTTTCAACGACCCATTCCGCGGCCCGCGCCTCGGCCGCATCGAGCCTCACAATGCCTATCTGGCACTTCTGCAACAGCTGCAAAATGAGAACCAGAAGTCAATAAAGCAACACCGGACTAAACTATGGAAAGAAGACTGCACTTACCGACACCACGGATCGCATCGAAGAGAGCAGGAGCGACTCGTCGTCCATCGCGGCCCACCTCGCCATGTCTTGTGGAAGGGCGCAGGCTCGTCCGAGCGCTGCGAGAACTCGGGGATCGGCTGCGCGGTCTGTCTCGGCCAGCGGCCTTCCCAGAGCCTCCTCGATGGCCGGCCTCCACGGAGCCATTGGAGGAGGCAAGATCGTCCCTCCGGCAGGCGGAGGCGATGAGGGGCCAGGCGAGGCCTCGACTCTTGCCCTCTTCTCGGGTCGCCCGCCCTCAGCAACCTCGGGGGAGCGAGTCCGACCTCCAGCCCCCACGGCACCTTCAGAGGGCGCGTCATCCACGACGACAACTGGAGGCGGGGCTGAGATGGCTTCTGCCTCCCCAGGCCGAACAGCTACGGTCGCGGCTGTACAGACCGTCTCGGCAACAGGTCCACCCGCAGATGCCGGAGGCGTCAGAGCCACCGACTGAGAGGGATCCCGGGCCTCGCCCCCGATATCCCCGAAGGCCGCCGCAGACAGGTCCTCTGCGACATAGCGCCGCTTGCGCTGGCGCAACATTCCCTCTTGCTCTTCCTCTTCTTCCTCCGAACTGGAAGCTACTAGCCTCGTTCGGGAAGGTAGGGGCCTGGCTCTCGAGGTCCCGGCAGGCTCCGCGGCAGGGGCTGCTGGGGCACGTTCTGCCAACTCAACCAGACGACTGGCGGGAAGCGCAACGGTCACCACCGCTGAGCCTGGCACCACGGTCGCCTCTGTTCTTCGACTCACGCCTTCCCCGCTCCGCACGGAGTCTATCCCCGATCCCTTTCGGGAGGTGTTGAAGGACCTGTAGTGGGGCACGTACCCCAGGAGAGACCACGCAGCACGACAGTTGTGGCCGCGGTAGTTCCTCACCTGCTCGTGCCACGCGCTGTTCACCTTCCAGCGGTTCCTTCGCGCGAGCTCCCTCCTTTCGCGGAAATCTGCATAGACAAAATCATCAGGAGCCAGACACAGAAAGAAAGGAAAGAGCTGCAAACCGAAAGAACTCCGGCCTTTACTTGGAGGAACCCCTATTTTTCGAGGGACCCGGACTGTGGTAGCAGGCTCTGCTTCACCGAACTCCCATCCTCCTCTGACAAGTACTCGGTCTTCACCCGCGTACCTATTGGAGTCCTCTAGCGTGGTCACAAACGCAGTCCGGCGGACCCTCAGCCGGAGATAGTAAGTGTCCCCCTCTGCGGATTTGCAGAGGTCGTACGTGTCCTCGATGTCCGGGACACCGAGGCCAATCCCCAGGATCTGATTGAGCCGCACTACCCCCATTATGATTTTATATCCGTTGGGGAGTAGCTGGCATGGGCACAACTTCCACTCTCGGAGGCAGTCCCGGACCAGTGGGTGCAGGGGGAAGCGGACTCCTCCCTCCACGACGGAGACCAGCCAAAACGGCATCCAGCCGTCGCAGTAAGTGAGGCCGTCATCTGGGGTGTCCGGCCTGATCTCCACATTGGAGGGGACCTTGTATAAACCCCTAAAATGATCTATGGAACTTGGGTCCCCTAACAAATGTCTATAGACTCCCATTCTCGACTCAGACGAGGACCTATCTAAAAGAAAAAGACGAGGGAGGCAGGAAGGAGTCCTACGAATAGGGACTGCACAATCAGAATCGACGGAAATCCGCAGGCGCCGGAGGAGGTTCTCTTGCAGAGCGCAGCAGAAGAAAGTGAAGAAAGCAGAAGAAAGTGGGAACGAAGGAGACGCCCTGATTTATAAAGCCAGGGGACGTCGATTCGACTTTCGAGGAGAGCCTTTAAGAGGCGTCCCCTCAATCAGCCCTAATGTCCCGTCACGCAGCCCTAACGTCTCCTCGAAGTAATTGCGGGACAGCTAAGAGAAGGTACACGTGCCACCGTTAGCGCGATATCCGAAGGCTATTAAATATCCATTAAATATCCAGGACAGGCGAGGGGACATCTCGAAAGGGACCCTCCTGATCCGAAGCTCCCTCGGTATTTCCCTCGTGACGGTAACCCTCACTCGAGCTCGGTTGCGTAGCCCGGTGTACGGTCATCAAGCTTCCGACCTCCTCGAGCCAGAGGGCTCTCAGAAGTCAAAAGCTAGGGGGCAATTGTGTGGGTAAAACACCGTAATGACAAGGTTAAGCAGGGATTACGGCTGAGCTTGCCGATCACCTCAGCCTCTGTGGCGGAAGCTCGGCAGCCCAGTGAGCTCGGTCATAGCTCGGCAGCTCGGTCATAGCTCGGCAGCTCGGTCAGCCCGGTCTCAGCTCGGCATAGATGCCAGCCCGGTGCAAGGGCGCACCACGGCCCAGCCATCCTTGGTCTCAGGCTAGGATGCTAAAGTCAGGGTGGGCCGCCACCCTCCTGGAAATGCGGCGCGCTCAGAATGATACGGGCATTCATTTATGGCGATAGGATCGCTCATTTATGGCGATAAGAGGTTTGCTTTATCAGCCCTGTACGTCAACTGACTGAAGGCATGGAAAGTGAGGATGGGATGTTGCCCACTCTACCTACTGCAGCCCGCCAGGGTAAGGGTCGATGGGACCTCACCTCACCTACCCCCACTCACAGAGAGAATGAACATGCAACGCTCGCTTATATATATGCATGGGATTGGTCCCATGAAAGGTACGCAATACTCAGCATACAGCTCTGAATACTAGACTGTTTCATTCTCTCCTTCCTCCTCCTGTTTAGTCTCCTCAGAACTAACTCAGGCATCGGAGTGCCTTCGGCTCTCGACAGCCAGGGGCTCTGACGTTAGCCTTTCTCCTTCCGTTTCAGGTTCCAGGCGTTCAGCATTTCCCTGTCCTAAGCATTCTACCCCGATCTCATCCTAATCTAAGTAGGTGTCGTTTTTACCGCCTACAAATCCAGATGACTATAATCAAAGTGATCTCTCCTTAAACATTAATGATTTGATTTAGGAATTAATTCCTATTTATAAATATTCAAGGAAGTTAAGCACAAATTACCATACAGAATTTCAAAAGCCGCGAAATTTCCATGCTTGTGAATTGTCACTTCATTTGCCTAGCGAATGTCAAATCCATTCTTAGTCAAGTGGCTTACGTAGATCATGCTCATCCTTGGGGCTCCCTATAGTAAGCACATGAGCTCACCCGGGTCAGGATGGCACCGACTGGGATTGAAAGATCTAGGTGGGCCATACTTGTGTTCATGTGCTCGCCACAAAATTTCCCCTTATTTTATTATGAGAAATCCTACAATGAGAAGAGGAGCTCACTAAATGCAAACAACTAGTGGGGGCCGACTTTACGATCAATCAAATTAGACCATAAAAAAAGACCTCCCAAACAGCCACCTATCTCAGGTTTGGTACTCATCCGAATGGAATTGATTATTTGATCAACCGTGCTCTCGTTTTAGACAGTGAAAATGCATAGGCTATTGATCAAGTTCTTAGGGTGATTAGGTGGGCATAAAATATTGTACACAGGTATGGTCCACCTAGATCATTCAACCCCCCATCAATCCCATCATGAGGTGGGCCCACGAGTAAGTGAGTTCACTATAAAGTAAGTTCATGTGCTCGTTAGAGTGAGACACACATTAGGGACAAGGGTTTAATGATGATGATGATGATGAAGAATAATTATGGGAAGAAAAAGAAAAAATAAACACATAAATGAAAATAAAATATCAAATTTTCTACATAGGGAATGTCACATTTTGTCATGCGTGGAAACACACCGGATTTTTTTTTACCAACGCAGCCGGTACTACTGGAGTACGCATTCTACTCAGTGTTGGATTTTGAGTTTTTACCAATGCGGCTGATACTGGTAGAATACCTATTCTACTTACTAGCAGACTTTGTTTGCCAATGCGACCGGTACTGCGAGAGTACCCATTCTACTCATCGTTGGATTTTGAGTTTTACCGATGATCTGGATACCGTTGGAGTACTTGCTCGATTCACAACGGCCATGAAACCTATTTTAGGTTCCAATTCATAAACGGGCTCGGGTGCAGAGCCTGATTTAGGTTTCGATTGATAAACGGGTCTGGGTCCAGAGCCTAATTTAGGTATCGATTGATAAACGGGTCCCCTCCATATAGGTTCTGACCGTGGACCTGGGACTCGGTATATGAGTCTTTGATATTGCAAACTGTACCTCAAGATAAATTTTTTTTAAAAACATTTTATGTATAATTATGGAAATATTAGACTTGATGCACTATTATGAATTGAATGATATACTTCTTTTAAGAAAAAAATGAAAAAGTTGAAGAGAAGTCTGAACCAGTCTTGAAACAAAATCCAATTCTCTAGGCGGATACGGTTCCGGATCCGGATTTTCTATCGGAACCGGGTTTGGAATCAACAAAATAGGTACTAAGTGAAAACCGGATCCGAAACTACAACCGTTATTTAGAAACAGGTCCGGGTTGAATATGATTCCGACCTAGAACCGTTCCTTTTGCAACCTTACGTATGGTAGACAATCCATATTTTATAAATAATTAGGACGATGTGCATCTTGAGTGAAGTGTCTTACTTTTCTTTTCTTTTCTTTTTTTGTTCAGAATTTTGCTATTGATGGTCTTCTCTCTCTCTCTCTCTTTTAAACCCGCCATTGGATTGCATCATCACTATGGCATATGGTCCTTCTTGATCATTCAGTTTCTCTTCTTGGCTCAAAGCTCTCGAATGTGATGGATACTGTGTTTATTATTCCACATATCCTTTATCGATGAGCTTTTGAATGAGGTTTTGGAGGGTGAAACATGAGTTGGTGGGATGACTCACAAATTGGTAGTGCTTGCAATGGTTTGGGTCATCAGTCATTCCGGCCTCCTCCGGTCTTCTGTCTGTCTTTGACTGCATCATCTTTTGTGCTAATAATGAATCATATATTTCCTTTAGCCATTGGATTCCCGTCTGGTATGGCACTTTCTCCTTCAGAGCAACGCCTACTGGGCTAGAATCCTCAAACAAAAAGATCTCAGACACCAATTTTGGGGCATGTGAGCTCAAATCGTCAGACTCGATCAAGACTTTGCAAGGCCATGCTTAAGAATAAAAGAACCATCATGGACAATAAAAAATGGGTAATCAGTGATGGAATTTCTATCCGTACTCTTAATGATGAATGAGTCCCTGGAGCGGGTCGGTTAAGGCCCTTACTGTGACTTGATAATCTAAGAGATCGGTCGGTACCTTACCAAACCACTCCGGAATTCAATATGCTACAAGTCTATGACTTAATGGACAACTCCAAGGTGCCACCCCAATGGAATGAGGCCTTACTGCGGGCTCTCTGGCCTCCGCGAATTGTCCAGGTAATCATTTCCTTGCCCTTAGGAAATAGCGATAACTGTTGTTGGTTACAGGACCCGGCAGGTACTTTAGTTTCTAATCACTCTACAAACACCTACAGCCTGACAAACAGGACTTTTCTTTCGTTGGCGTATTGTTTGGAAGCTGAAAGTACCTACTAAGCTACAAATGCTCTGCCGGCGCTTACTGCTTGACATAATACCAACAAGGTTTCGTCGGAACCGGGTCCCCTGTTTCGTCCAAACAGGGGAGTCCTGTTTGGACGAATCAAGGGCGGACACATGCGGGGGCGAAGGGGGGCGGAGGAAAGAAAAAGTGTTTTTCCTCTTCCTCCGCTCCCCTTCGCCCCCGCACGTGTCCGCCCCTGATTCGTCGAAACAGGGCTCCCCTGTTTGGACGAAAGAGGGGATCCGGACTCGGTTTCGTCTAGCAAAATGGGCCCCAACTGTTGATCCAATTTGTAGACACTGATGAAACGGTGGATTACCTTTTCGCCACATGCTCCTTTGCTCGCAAGGTTTGGAGCCTCCTTCTTCAGTCATAAAACCAACCACCATTGGCTTTGTTTCAACCTGGTTCTGGCATATTGCATCCCCTGAAAATCGAAGACGGGGAATCACCCTACTTTGGTACATATGGAAGACCCGTAACAACTATATCGTTCAGTACGACCCTGTCAACCCTTTTCATGCATAAGCTAAAACAGTAAAATGCTATTATTGAATGGAATCTTTCTCATATCTATGCAGGTCCAGGTTCGACTATAAGTTTATCAACTGAATATTGGTGGCTACCTACACCGCCAGGTTGCTTGAAGCTAAATTTTGATCGAGCATTCAAAAATCTTAATGGAAAGACCGGCATTGGAGGACTGATTCACGACTATTACGGTAATATGTTGATTGCTTACACTGGTGAAGTATGGGCTTCGCATCCATTGGAAGCAGAACTACTGGCGCTTCAAGGGGACTGGTACATGCGACTGATCTTGCTATCTCTGCATTACAAATAGAATGAGACAGTCTGGCACTAGTCACCACTATTAGAAATTCAGCACACTTAAGTTGGGGTGTGATGTAGTTTTGGCAGCGTACAATGCATATGCACACGTCCATATATCGATAATTGGACGATACATTATTGTAAGTGAACTGCAAACCAAATGGCGGATATGATTGTGAAGTATGATATCTCAGTAGTGACTGAGCTAAGAGCTTCCTTGCCGCCCCATATCAGAATCATACTACATGAAGAAAGGGAGAGAGCTTTAAACCTACACTAGATCCTTTTACTATAACCCAGTGGCTATGCCGACTTCATCGAGCAACGCAGGACAACATCAGGGTTCCAACGCTAGCGTCGCGGGTCGGCCAAGGGAGATGTCTGAACAACGCTACCACACCCCATTATAATGATTACATCAATTATTCTGTTTTTAGCTGTTTAGGCGAACATCTTTGGAAATTTCATGTATGAGACTTCTTCATGTTTTTGCTTCACTCGCTTTTGCCAGCAAGGCATCCTTATAAGATGCCTCGACTAGTTTTTGTTTTTCTTTTTTAAACGGTAACAAGAAATTTCATTAAAAGAGAAGAAAAAAACAAAGAGAAATAAGGAGAAAAGCAAGAAGGTACAAGAGAGATGTTCCCCCACTCGCCCCACAATTACAGAACAATCCCTTCCCATGGGGTAGATCTCTCAACCCCCTATTTTGCCATAGCGTTTGCCATAGAGTTGGCTGATCTAGATTCATAGAGAAAGGCAACATTGATAGAAGATGATAGAGCACGGATTTAATTGAAGAGGAATTGAAATTTCCATAGATTCGCCTTCCAATTAGACTTGGAAGAGTTGCTCTCCATAATAAGACTTCCGTGAAAAGATCTTGAGAAACATCAAAGAGCTTCCAAGATAGCTCACACATCCGCTTTATTAGAATCACAAACACCTACGTGTTTAGAGAATATAAATAAGACTTCCCCTTTATTGTTGCGAAGCACCTCTTCAATGACCGCAGGTCCCGGCTTTCCCTTTGCAGCCCTGTCAACATTGAATTTGAGCACACCAAGAGGAGGGAGAGACCAAAGAGTAGATCTCCTTACCTTAGGCTAGTTCATGTTAACCCTTTCACCATCTAATAAACTATCCTTTCAAGCAAACAAAAAAATAAAAATAAAATGGATCATATATTTCTTTTATCCGCTTGGTGTCAAACTCATATTTCTTGTCCACCATTGCTCCAAAGGATGACTTTCCTCCATTGGTCAGTCCTCCTCCTTGTTGTTATGTATATCATTCTGCTCCTTTATTTTTCTTCTCTAGGGAGGATAAATTTATAGAGAATGACCCAGGCCATTTGTCCAAAGCTAGAGACCCATTTGTTGTGGCTGTCCTTATTTGAAAATTTCAATGACTAATAATGGCTATTCTGTAAATAGTTGTCCTCTGTGTCAACTCACTACAATTATGAAGATGTCACTATTCTGCTTACCCCGAGAGGATGTGTGCCCCCAAAATAAAAAAGCGTGAGGGACCAATTCCCAATTTATATACCCGAAAGGCTGGAAAAGGCTGGAAGAGCGTCTGATAATTACAAGTATACCTCTCCAAATCTTCACTGCCGGACATCCAAAGCTTAGATGCGCAAATTGTGCAGGATACGCGGACGCGAGCAACTTGACCCACTGAGTCAAGTATGGGTGCTAGTGCCGAGTCAACCCGTTCTCAAATAGAGCACTCTCGACCTCGTTATTGATTGAGCTACCCAGCATCTCCAAGGGCAACTCCACCTCAAAGAGGAGTGGTACTGTAGAGCTTGGTTTCCTTTTTTAAAATATCAAAAAGTAAGGTGGAGTGAAGTAAAGACTCCTTTCACCAGAGGAAAAAAAAAAAAAAAAATAGTAGTTATATCAAAAGTATAAAATTTTAAATTCCCTCATTCATTTAAAAAATAGAAAGTAAAAAGACAACATTCTTAGGCCACTAAAAGACAAAAATTCACCGCCAAAAATAAAATTTCATCTTACTATGACCCCCCCCCCCCCCAACCTCTAATATTTTATTATCTCTTCAATCTTCAGTTAACCCTACAAATGCTTTTTCCAAGCAAACCTAGGGCCCATTTGGTAGTTTTACATGTAAAATAAAGTATGGTAAAGCATCAAATCAAGAGAGAATAAAATATAATGGGATTATGATAGTATTTTATTTTTAGTTGTTTAGTATGGATTCTTTTTTTACTTTTTGTATGGAAAAGTGGAGCCTTTTGTCCTTTAGTGGAGAAATGAGGTTGTCTTTTAACTTTTTTTTTTTTTTTTTAAAGATGGAGGGAATTATGAATTAAAGTGCTATTGATGTGACCCATTGTCTTAAAAATGGAGGCTTTATTTGACTTTTACTAATCTAGTAAAGTGTCAAACGGGCCCTTAGGTCTTTTGGGCTTAGTATTGAGACCCTTGCAACCTCCTAATGAGGACCAATTGGGAGACTAAGAGTGAAGAATGTTCGAGCCAACATACCCTTATAGATTGTCCGGACAACGTATGATGTACAATCTACCTCTACCAGAATGAAGTGAGAAAAGGGGATATCCAATAGTGGATTATAAACAAAGGTTGATTGATAGGATTCTAATGACCTAGCTTCCTCCTTGGACCGAGTAGTGATGTATTGTACGAAGAAGGCAATGCTTAACCTAGGACTGGATTGCTTTGCTTCCTTGACTATCGAATAATTGGAATTGAATTGTAACCTTTGGTATTGATGTCTACATGCATAAGGCATGCTCTATAGCTTTGTATTGTAATTGTATTGATGCGATCACATCGAGAACTTAGATTGATTGGTCCTAGGACCCCCTTTGTCATTGTGTATACACATTACTTGATATTAATCAAGGTGTGAGGCTAGGTGGCTTTGATTGTAAAGGCTTTGGGAGGACTATTCATATTGGAATTTGAGATTGTTTTGAGAGATTGATTGAATAGTGGTTCCCCTTTCATTTGACGAATCTTGTTCATTCAAGACAAGCCTAGCCCTTTACTAATTGTGTCATAGGATTCTTTGAGTCAGGCACAACTCAATTGTTATCATTTGACATAGTTGGGGCACCACTGTGGGAGGACCTTTGAATGTTTTGATTGCGATCACATATTGATATTGAGACAGATATACATCATTGGGTGAGTAGAAAAGGCGACATTTTGATTATAGCCACCTTGGGTACCATTCTGATTGATTGATTGGCCAAGATATTCTCCTACGACATATTCTTTACCAAACTCGGTTTGATACGTGAGAATAGTAATAATATCCCGTGGTGATTAGCAAATATAGACCGCCTAATTGTCAGAGTATTGTATTAGGACATCATCTTGAATAATTCATTATTTATTGTAATTGAAGCATTTATGCTTAGACTTCTATTATTAAAACTCAAATGATCAAATTGTCTTTACATCACCGTGATAAAGCGTATCTATTGTTTATATATATATATATATATAGACACACACACACACGCTTGCCATCTACTTGTAGTCTTACGATGCTACACTTGGTGTATAAGTATCGATCCCCTCTATATCGAGGAGGAGGTGAAAGAGCGTTTCAGGCATCTCAGCAAGATGACGAGCACTAGTGGTGTCCAAACTAGTTTGAGTCGTCATGTCCAACACACGAGTACCTTCACATATTTTGGGATAGTCTTTTGTTTGTTTATTTTGTTGGCCGCCCAGGTTTTTGCTAGTGGCCATGTAATTAGCATACTTTTATTATCTTTTGTAAATTGTAACTTTAATAATCATTTGATCTGCTTTTCCTTTAAATGTCTATTATCATACCATTTGTTTCTTATGAAGCTTCCACTATTATTTTCAGTGAATCAAGGAAATGTTTATATCTCACATGTGGGATCATGATTGGGGGCCACGTGTGTGGTTTATTGAGAAGGTGTTTAATTATCCTCTAATCTCATGCATAATCATTGTGCTCATTAGCTAGCGCACGCGTGACACACATGTACAAAGTGAGAGAGAGATATTTGTCGGAGCAAATGTTAACACATATACACATGAGAGATATTTCATCTCTAAAAGAAAGCATCTCCACGTGATTAATGTCTCAAAAAAGGGCCTGATAAGGGTCACACCCCTTCTATTTGAGTAGAAAAATGAGAGTCTAAAGAAGTTTAAGAGTCACTAGTCACTACATTTCTATCATAATTGTAACATTATTAAGAGGAGTACGTATGTCCAAATTTATACAAAAAGAGAATGAATTCAAATTCAAATTTCCCTGTCTCTCACCTCACTTCTATCTGTTGGAAGTAGGTGGGTCTTTTAGATAGGTATTCAAAACTTTTGACTCACTTAATGCAGAGATCAAATATCCATAAGGCCAAGAACCTAGTCCCAAGATCTAAAATCCTAATATCATGCATTAAGATCAAACATCCATCACGAAAATAGTTTAAGAACAACAAGCATAATTAGATCTACTAATTCAAATAGATAATATATATATACCTTTTGACCTTGGTTGTGTTCTAATCGAGAACTTGATCTCTGAAAAACTCTTTTCGCAAACTTTGATCTCCATTGTCTTTGTGTTTTTCCACGCTATGACCCTCTTAGAGAACTTCTAAACGAGAATGATGGGATTTCTAAGTAGAAGAAAACCCTAAATCTCTAGTAGAAAACCAGAGGAGAGAGAGAGGAGGAAGAGAGAGAGGAACTTGAGAGATTTTGTGTGCAGAAATCTCTAACCCTTACCCCTTATTTATAGTTTATGGTACACCTCCTCTTAGACCAAGATTAGAAGTCTCACTTCTATTCCTATTAAGTATCTTACTCCTCATTTCCTTAAGAGTTCTAATCATATTAGTAACCTTCTCTTATTAGAGCTACCATGGGGATCACTAGGGATTCCTTAAAATCTGGATCCAACTAGAAATCTGGACTTCACATCTCGTGTGAAATCCGGACACACAGTTAATTGTAAATAAGTCTACTAATTAAATGCAATTGCACTCTAGTCTCACGAATAAATCATAAGGAGACCCTAAATTTTACAATTACTACAAGTAGGCCCTTCCATCAATTATATCCATGAATCTATTGAAATAAATCTATCCAACCAAATTGGATCCATCTCTTATTATTCTTGTGACCCAATTAATCACAGTAATCATCATTATTATCCAATTAACTCTTAATTGAGATGAGAGCACACTTATTTATGATAAAATCCATTAATTGGCACAAGGGTATATTTATGAGGATAGATTTCATCTTGAGAATTATATGTTCCCACAACTCCACTATAACGTACTTAAGGAATCGAGGTGTTGACCTACAATTGGCCTCAGTCATTGATGACTCAAAGTGAATGTATAGTAGAAACTTAAGTCCATCAATCTCTCAAGATTAAGAGCTTATTGCTTGATAATTATAAGAGCAGTCATTTAATCAAAGACAAATTTGTACAAGGTGTTATTCATGGTCATTCAGTATATCCAATGTACCGGCACAATGATCCAGAATCTTACACTCTGATGATCGAGATATATCACACTATTTCATAGTGATCACAGTGCTGCAGCCTTCTCAGATGAGATGTTCAATCTCATCATTGGTTGTGAATCAATTTAAGTATAAGATTTGTAATCTATGTCTCCTGTATGTGGATCCAATCCAAACACATTGATCACATCTAATATACTCGTGGGCTCCGGCTCATCTCATGAACCGTCATATCATTTTGTATTGGTCATGTGCAAACGTAGAATAAAATACAATTAATCATCTCATGAGTAAAGCATAAAAATATAAATTAATTAATGAAATAAATTACTAACACTCTCAACAATCCCTCGTATCTCTGAGACTATCAATTACTCTCATCTATCACTGTTCAAATATCTTACCACAGTAGTATCCAAGTCTTCTGTTGATGAGCGAGCAAGGTAATCTACCATATTCTCTGTTTCATCACTAGGGACAGCATTGTCTTGAAAGGCCATCTTTGTATGGCTCAAACTAGTTTGGATAACTTCCACCTCTAGAGGATTGTCTGTTGGTGTGGTCTGATCACTCCCTATTTCAACAATATGAGAACTTTCATTTACACGACTTCCATTCATTCCAATATCAGAACTATTGAAAATTTCTTCGGTGTTGCTGGCTTCAATCACACTGTTACATGGCAGGCTCCTCCCTGTTTTCCAGCATTTGGATTTGTTGAAGACGATGAAGATTAGAAGTTCTATGAATGCAATGGGTACGGTGATCAGAATGACGCCAAGGAAACCATGAATAGATAATCTTCGTGGGGCTTGGTTTGGTGGAGGATTTGGGTGGTGGGTGCCAAATCATTTCTTCTCTAGCTTAGGCATCTTTTCTCCTTCAATGAATTTCAGCAAAGCCTTGGAAAAGTTAGGCACGGTAGAACCACCTCTCTTAAACAATTGTAGAAACATAAAATAGAAATGGTCATGCTATGGTATGGTAAACATCTCAATCCCAATTTACTTCGATTAAAGGTTATATAATTGACAGTTGAATAGAAACCTATATAAGCCTCACAATTATGGAATAGGATATTAAAGTTATAGTAGTGTGTGCTTGGGTTGATCAAGAGAGAGAGCTGAAAATAGGAGATTGTATGTACATAGTGAGTGAGGTCCAGTGTAAGGAGACATTTTGGCAGAGCAGAATTTTAGTGAAGTTGGGAAATAATTTCCTGCCATCTCTATAAGGCGACTTAAAATTTTTAAACCAGTTATCAAAATTAAGAATGGTCCTAGAATATACTGGCAGAATTTCTGAACCATTGAGTTACTTGCAAAGTCATGGTTAAGGCAAACTGAAAGTGTAATATCTTGAAATTCCAAGGTTGTAGTTAGTCTAGTTAATTGTGCTTTTAGATAGTTAAGCTCGTTTATAAGCCAAATAGCCCCGATTAATCAGTAGGATCGCGCGTGCGAAATTGGGTTGAGATCCGAACCCGTTTAGTTACAGTGTGTGTCGCTATTTCCTTTCGGACCATGATCCACTTTGATGAACTCAGGGAAAGTGTTTTTGGTGGGAACAAGGATCCTTAATTTCACATCATTTTCCCCATCTTTGACATGTGCAATGGAACTACTATGTTCAATATCTGTGCGTGTATGATCTTCAAAGGTTTCTGGATTGTTCACCCTCCTATGAGAGTCATAAATGAGTTCACCATAGTATTGTTCATTAACTTTGCGATCTTCATGTGAAGAGAACTCACCATAAACCGTAAATGGCAAAGTGGCCACCAAATATAAGCTAGTTATGATAAGGAAGCTACCGTTGAATTTGTATATCAACTTGACGGAAACCACCCTTTTAGAGGTGGTCCCAACCCTCAGTTTCTTGTAAGTTCTCACTTCTATCTTTGGTTGCACACTCTCCTTCCTCTTCAAACAATTCAAGATCATCATCTTGCAATTAATTGTTCTTTTCCTTACCTTCTTCTGAGATCCACCCATGAGTAGTATTTGTACCTGTATTTTGAAACACACTTATTAGTTCAGTCCTAGGATCTTCGGTGCTGAATGTTAGCTTCTCAGCAATCAACTTAGATCTCTTAGTGCTTGCTGATAGGACATCCACGGTCGGAATTGATAGAAAAAAAAATAGCAACACAGTTCCTAAAGAGACCCCTGATCCTGACAAAAAAAAGTGGTTGTAACACCCTGTCCCGAGTTAATCAAGATTAATTCTAATTAATCGGGAGTAATGCTAATTAAGCATGTTTTATTGAATTAATATTGATTAATGGCCAAATTGAGTTGAAATGGTCTCAAATGATCAATTTGAGCTTAATAGAAGGGTAAAGAATGTTAATGAATGAATTGAAGTGATTTTAGGCATAGATTGAGTGATACGAGGACTTTTTCGTAAATACGAATTTTTGCGTATTTCATAGAATACGGAAACTTTTGATACCTGCACGTGTATTTCGAGGAGTACATTAGTTTCCATAATAAGCACGATTCCATTCGACGTAAATTGGTTCAAATGATCATTCATTTACCTCGAAATGTAAATAGTGGAAATGAGAGGGGCTTGAATGCAAAAATGGGCTTATAAGATGATGATGAACTCCTTTGAGTTCATTCATCCATTCCATCGACCGACCAGCTCTTCCTCTCTTTCTCTTCTTCTTCTTTCTTCCAAATTCTCTCCCTCAAGTGTGGTTTGGAGGCTTGACAAGTTGGTTGAAGAGGATACTTCATCTTCATCATCTTCTCCATCTTCTTCTTTGTTTTTGTTGGAGTTTAAAGCTTGAGAGAATCTCAAGAAATTCCTTCAAGAGACTACAAGTAAGTACTTTGAGTTGGATTCAGAACTTTCAAGTTCTATTCATTGAGTTAGGATGGTTTTTTATGAAAAGAACTCATGAGAGTTCTACCTTGTGGATTGATTTTGATTTTAGGAGCAAAGGGGGTTTTACTTTGGGGATTTCATCTCAAACTCAAGCTAAGCAAGGAGGTTTTTGCTAATTAACATCCAAATAAGGCAAGTGTACTCAATTCTACTGATTTCATATGCTAATGGATTTGTTTTAACTCAAAGAGTTCAATTCCAGAACATTTCAGTTCAGAATTTTTTTGAACTTCTGAAGCAGTTCGGTCAGCCGATAGGCGGACCGACACCTGTCCGACACTTTCTGGGCTGAATTTCGTATGGAATTACAGCTTCTGGAAAGCTGACCAAACTGAGTTCGGTCAGCCGAAGTTGTGACTCGGTCGACCGACAGTCGACCGAACCACCTGACGGAGTTTGTCTGAGCTCCCATCTGAGCTCTCTGGAATTGGAACCGAGGGGCAACCGAACCGAGTTCGGTTAGCCGACACTGTGGCTTCGGTTGACGGACAAGGTGACCGAATTCCCTTAGTAAAATGACAGAAATTGTATCAGGAAACTGAGCTTCTGGAAAGCTGACCGACAGAGTTCGGTTAGCCGAAATCCAGGGTTCAGTCAGCCGACAGGTGACCGATGAGATGACTGAACTTGAGGAGTGTTCAAAATTGATTTTTGATTTCTCAAAGAAAAAAACCTATTGGCTAAGGCTAGTGTTAATGTATTTTCCTAAACCTTCATGAGTGTTGGCTAAGGTTATGATCATGTAAATTACACTAAAAGTGGTGTCATCGAGAATAACACATACATAACGAACGTTTCACCCGAATGTTTGGTTTAGAAAAATTTAATTAGATTTATTGTTTTGAATGAGTTTCTTATTGGCACTGTATTACATTGTACGCTCCTTGTTGAGCTGAAATGCATAATGAATCGAATTAATGAAGTGAAAGGAATAATGAAATGAATTAAAGAACAATCCTACTGCAGTAGATGAAATGGAGTGTTCCGGAGCTCCGTGGGACCGGTGATCTCTGATCAAGATACCGGTACAACCCACACATTTGAAAAGCCACTTAATAAGTCTTTCTTAAGGCCTGGATCATGAATAGTATGCCCTTCCACCTTGTGCCAAAGAAGACAATGAAAAGTCATTTAATAAAGTGTACGCAATGATATTGAATGCTTCTTTCAGGGAAGAACTAAATTGAATGCTTCCTTTAGGGAAGACATAAATGAATGAATGATAAATGACATTGTTTATTGATTTGATTTGAATTGTTTAGAATTGCTAAACAAATTATTAGCATGGAATTGTGTATACATTGTTGAACAGTCGTGTTCACAGTGTTATTGATGACATTACAGGCCAACTTGCCCGTCCCGATAATGCAGAGGCCGCACCGCCAGCGGAGGAGACCAATTAGGTTCCTCCAGGAGGACTAAATAAATGGACTTAGATCGGAGGGCAACAAATTTAGAATGTTTTGGAAATGTTTTGAGGAATACATGTATATTCATTTTGAGTGTAAATAGTGGCCACCTGCATTGTGTTTTGAATACGCAGTGGTGGACTTGAGTAGGACACGAAATGTGTACGTGAACATTACTGTGAGGTAATGAACTTTACTTTATGTAAAGAACTTCTACAGCTTAAATTAATTGTCAATGTATATATATCTTTCCACAAAATGTACATTGGACAGGTTTGAATGTATAAGATCACTTGTGAACTTCATATGAACTCTGGTTATGCGAGGTTTACGGGAGTAAGTATGGAGATCACGACTCGGGGTTTAGCCATGGTAATCCTAATCTCGGGCCCGGGTCGTGACAGTGGCACTTAGGAGTTAAGAGGGCAGAGTATACTAAAGAGGATAGTTTGTTGGGAAAGTCTCACATCCCACATTGCCCAAGTAATGGGTTGATGGGCCTTCATACGCTTGTTTGGGCCTTCACCTAGTATCTTACGAAAACTAGACATACCTCAATGATATTTGATTCATAAACTGATCATGTACGAGGTGTGCACGTGATCGTTCATCTTTAAATATGTGTGAAGTAGCATGATGGGTCTAACCTATCACCAGTCCAACCGAATATGCGAGACCATGCGTAAGACAGTTGCTAAGGCTCACCTGGGGCCACATAGATCATTGTAAAAAATTGTTCTTTTCCTTACCTTCTTCGGAGATCCACCACACACTCGGTTCAATCGTAACACCTTTGGTGGTGGAGGATATTAGCTCCTCAGCAAGAGATATGGATCTCTTAGTGGTCCATAACGAAGCATCCACGGTTGTAATCAACAACATTAAGATTATGCACAATCTTGCTAGTCTATTTGGTATCACTGAAGAAAAGGATAAATAGAGTGACATTTAGGAGGATAGAGTATGCTAAAGAATGTCAGTCAAATACTGACTTTTTGTCTCTTGAATTCTCTAGAAGACACATGACTTCAAGTATCCATAAGACTCTCTAAGAGTGGCTCTTCTTGACCATTCTAGAATTCATATGATCCAACCCCACCGACCTACATTGAAGAACGGAAGAGATAAAGCCACATGGACCATCTCCCATCCATAGGAAGACTTCCACCGACCTGGCCACAACTATATATAGGTGCCTTGGGTTCATTTGTGAGACAAGTTAAGAGATAGTGGAATCTGAGTCGAGTTGTGAAGTTGACACACTGAAGAGAAGTGTGAAGTGTGAGAGCAAAGTGTGAGAGCATTGTAGTAAGAAGTGGGAGTGAGTTCTCCTTGAAGTGGAGTGAGTGCATTGAGTAAAGTGTAGTGTGTGAGTCTCTTCCTTGTAGGTGTGTAGGTTTAAAAGTGTGTGCCTTTGTAATAGTGCCTATGTATAAATTGTATTAATAGAATTTACTTTTATATATAAGTGTGTTGTCTTGAGTCTTGGGCCCACCATAGTTGGAGCTGGATTTCCCCCACAAAGAAGAGAGTTGTTGAGGAAAAATAGCAAATGAACCACACTTTATGGTTAAGCATACCTTGATGACATAGGGAATGTTCATTACGTATCAATGCTTCCAGCACGAAGCAAACTAGGCCAGTTTTGATCAGAAACACCACCGGTGGAATGTCAGTTGTGAATGCACTTGACCCAGTAAAAAGATGATCCATCAAGCCCGAATTATTCAACGTAGCTGTCCTGATTATTGCATGCTCAACATGTCTAGCACATGCCTCTAGATGGTATGTGAGTGTCTCACGTCCCAAAGCTTCTATGTGGCCATTCTTGTTTGCAAAATACTCATTGGAGTTCGGAGAAGGCAATGATGTCATGTTCCTCCCATTCTCAGGGCTGGGATTTGTAATGTCTCTCCAGTAAGATCAAACATTTGGTGCCACAGAGACAAAGTAAGGAAATCCAGTTGAGCCGTTGGCTACGGTCATGATAGGAAAATGTGTTGAAATATCATTGCTTATTTGCTTATCTCTGAATAACAGCTGTGAAACAGTTCTCAGCAAATCAAGGAAGACTGGTTTTACAGGTTGACAAAGTCTAGTATAGGTGTCTTGAACGTGTCTTCCAGTCAGTTAGAGGTGGAGTCTTTATAGGTGAAGTTGTTAATTTATTTATGAGTTGTAGGAGTCTATAAATAAAATGTTCTGTAGTAGTCGATGTATCCAATCTGGAAATTGAATTTGTTATTCAGTTAATAGAAACTCTGCAATTCTTCTGCTTCAATTCTACTTGTTCTTTACTTTTTAACTTGGTATCAGAGCTAGGTTAGGCTCAACCATTGAAGCAAGGAAGGTGAGTGAAAACATTTTTTTTTTTTTTTTTTACCATTCAATGTCAACATCAAGTGCAATTGTTCCAGAAGCTCTTATAGAGAAGAACTATGGAAATTGGAAGGTTTGCCTCAAAAGTTACCTGATAGGCCAGGGACTCTGGGGCATTGTTGATGGTATTGAAGCCAAACCAGTGGGTAATCAAGCTGGACTCAATGCATGGAAGAAGATTAATGGCAAGGCCTTGCATGCAATTCAAATTTCCTGTGGATCAGATATACTCTCATATGTGAGAGAGTTAGATTCGGCAAAGGCAGCTTGGGATCGGTTAGCCACTGTGCACGAACAAGCAAGCGGAGCTAGAAAAGCATTCTTGGAGGCAGAACTGCGAGCTTGCAGAAAAGGTAATCACTCTGTTTCTGAATTTTCTTGAAAAGTGAAAGATTTATGTGACCAAATGGAGGGCATAGGCATTAAGATGGAGAACAACACCCGAGTTGATATCATTTCAGAAAATCTCATATTTGAATTTGACACTATGAGGGTGGTAATTCAAAAGTCTAAGCCTTCTTTGGAAGAAGCAGTCAACTTGTTTTTTCAAGAAGAAGCTTTACTTGAGAGAAGAAAGTTGGAATCAAACAATGAAAAGAAAGAAGGACCTAATGAAGCTCTGTTTTCTGATACCCGTGGAAAATTTCGTGGGAGAGCAAAGTTTCGTGGGTCAGGAAGATCACAGAATCGTCAACAGGTTATTACCTGTTACAATTGTGGCAAGAAAGGTCATTTTGCTAGAGACTGCTGGCATCGGGAAGGAAACTACAATGCGGTAGAGAAGCTTGTAGATGAACAAGCAACAGAGGAAATGCCTGATGAAAGTAAGATCGAAGAAGCTCTCTGTGTCATGCACGAACTGCCTACTTCCAAGGATCAATGGTTTATTGATTCAGCATGTTCGAATCATATGACTCCAAGGGCAGATATCTTCATCACCAAAGAGCCATTCACTAATGCATCCGGAGTCATTACTGGAGATAACACAAAGTTGGAGATCAAAGGAAGAGGTGATGTCATGATGGGAGAAGCGAATGGAGGTATTAAACATCTAGCTAATGTTTTGCTTTTTCCAAAACTCTGTAAAAATCTTATGTCTGTAGGGCAACTAGTAGATCAAGGCTATGATGTAGTTTTCAGTAGAAATGGGTGTGCAATTCTAAAGAAAGAAAATGGTAGTGTTGTAGCATCAGGAAAAAAGGTTGGTAGGCTATTTGCCTTAACAATGAAAGTATCCTCTGCTAAGAGGAATTCTGTACTTGATGCTGCTGACCTGTGGCATAAAAGGTTGGGGCATTGTAATCTTCAACGTGTCAAAAACATTTTCATGAGGAAACTAGAAATCGGCATTCCTGTCATCAATTACAAAGGGAAGCATACTTGTGAAGCATGTGCCTTTGCAAAAGCAGCACTTCATTCATTCACATCTTCAAAAACGATAGCCTGCTATCCACTTGAAGTCATTCACAGTGATGTATGGGGACCAAGTCCAGTGGAATCTCTCAATCGGTATAAGTATTATGTTTCATTAATTGATGAGTATTCCCGCTATACTTGGATCTATTTTCTTCATGCTAAATTTGAAGTGATTGGGTTTTTTAAAGACTTTAAAGCTCTTGTTGAGAACCAGTTTAGCAGGAAAATAAAGAAGTTGCGGACTAATAATGGAGGGGAGTTCATGTCACATGAATTCTGTGATTTTCTTAAGGAGCATGGAATCAAAAGGCAGCTGACTTGCGTGGCAACTCCACAGCAAAATGGTATCGCCGAGAGGAAGAATCGACACATAGTTGAAGCTGTACGTGCTATGTTAAATGGGAAGCACATGCCAAAATTCTATTGGGCAGAAGCCATGAACACTGCAGTATAGCTGATCAACTGCATGCCATTAAGAGCAGGAATGAAGGTACCATATCAACTTCTTTTTTGGAAGAAACCAGATGTGAGGCGCTTGCGTGTATTTGGGAGTATAGCCTATGTGAAGCGAACCGATGAAGATCAAGATAAACTTGATAAAAAGGCTATAAAATGTATTCTGCTTGGATACTCCTCTGAAAGAAAAGCATATCGCTGTTTTGATCCAATTTCACGACGAATACATGAAAGTAGAGATGTCATCTTCAATGAAGAATCACAGTGGTATCCACGGCTTCAAGCAATTGGCGGCAAATATTACCATTTATGTCATCTCAAGAAGAAGATGGTGAATCTGAACCTGAACCTGAACCTGAACCTTAATCTGAAATTCCAGCACCTTCTTCTCCATCAAATGAGGCTGCTATCACTCCATCCAGTTCTGCCACATCAACTAAATCTCCTGTAGGAACATGCCGGGTTTCTGAACGAGAAAGGTATCCTCCTAAGTGACTTGCTGATTATTATGTTTCGAATATACATAAGGTATACATGGCACAGGTCATAAATTCTTATGAACCTAAAAGTTATGAGGAAGCTGCAAAAGATCCAAGGTGGCAACGTGCTATGGAAGATGAAATGAAAGCTTTGAAGAAAAATGATACATGGGACCTTGTATCACTTCTAGAAGGAAAGACAACCATTAGTTGCAAATGGGTTTACAAAATAAAACGTAAATCCAATGGTGAGGTGGAGCGCTACAAAGCATGATTGGTGGCTAGAGGATTTTCTCAAACATATGGAGAGGATTATGATGAGACGTTCAGTCCCGTGGCAAAGATTGCTAGTATTCGTGTCATCATCTCCATTGCAGAGGCAAAAGGTTGGAAACTACATCAAATGGACGTGAAAAATGTGTTTTTGAATGGTGAAATTGATAAAGAAATTTACATGGATCAAGTTGAAGGGTTTAAAGATGCTGAAAGACCAAGCTATGTTTACAAGCTCAAGAAAGCTCTATATGGGCTTAAACAAGCACCAAGAGCATGGTTCAATAAGGTGAGAGAATTTTTTCAATCACAAAAGTTTGTTTCCTCTCATGCTGATTCTTGCATATTTGTTAATCATTCTCCTCAAGCAGTAACTATATGTGCAATATATGTTGATGATCTAATCATCATGGGAAACAATTTTGAAAATGTTGAAACCATTAAGAAATCTCTCTTCCAGAGATTTGAGATGACAGATTTGGGAGAACTCCAATTCTTTCTTGGGACTGAAATTCTAAGGAGTGATCAAGGCATATTGATTATGCAGAAGAAATTTGCTTTTGAACTTCTACTGAAATTTGTTCTGCTGAACTCAAGATCAGCATTGACACCATTAGAAGTCAATCACAGATTATCAAAAGATGAAGGGACATTTATTGATGATCCACGATCATATAGAGAGATGGTTGGTAGTATTATCTACTTAACAATTTCTCGTCCAGATTTGGCGTATTCTGTAGGCATTGTAAGTTAGTTCATGCAAAGTCCAAGGAAGCCACATGTTGATGTAGTTAAGAGTATCCTAAGATATGTGAAAGGTACTATTAGTGAAGGAGTTTTCTACAAAAATGGGGTGCCGATCAAGCTATCAGGGTACTGCGATGCATATTGGGCCACAGATTCATCTACTCACAGATCAATTTCAGGATTCTGTTTCAGCTTAGGGTCTGGGAGTGTGACATGGGCAAGTAAGAAGCAGCCAACTGTAGCTCTATCTTGAATAGAAGCTGAATACAGGGCAGCCATGCTAGCCACATGTGAAAGTGTATGGTTAACTCAGTTGCTTGCAGACCTTGGAGAAAAGGTTGATTATGGCATTTCTATTGCGAGTGACAACATCAGTTCTATAATGTTGGCATCCAATCCCACATTTCATGCTTGTACGAAGCATATAGAAATTCACTATCACTTCATTCGTGAGAAGGTTCTTAACAAGGAAATTGATTTGGTTTACACTGCAACCAAGGATGAAGTCGCAGATTTTTTCACCAAGGTCTTGTGTTCAGGACAGTTTGAAAGGTTCAAATCAAAGTTAGGAATGAAGAATGCTGAAGAAGTAAGCAATGAGAGGGGGTGTTGAAATATCATTGCTTATTTGCTTATCTCTGAATAACAGCTGTGAAACAGTTCTCAGCAAATCAAGGAAGACTGGGTCTGCAGGTTGATAGAGTCTAGTATAGGTGTCTTGAACGTGTCTTCCAGTCAGTTAGTAGTGGAGTCTTTATAGGTGAAGTTGTTAATTTATTTATGAGTTCTAGGAGTCTATAAATAAAATGTTCTGTAGTAGTCGATGTATCAAATCTAGAAATTGAATGTGTTATTTAGTTAATAGAAACTCTGCAATTCTTCTGCTTCAATTCTACTTGTTCTTTACTTTTTAACTAAATGAGCTTCATTTTCATTGCAGGAAGTATCAAGTAGCTTCCTTCCATTCATTGCTGCTAATAGTCCATCGTCAATATAGCTGGGAACTGCAAAGAGAAAGATATGAAACATGGATTTAACTATAGAGCATAAAAGCATTTTTGCCACAATAGTACCCAGCAAAACATACCACCTATGTATCTACAGGTGTTGGATATCACATTAATTGGGATTGATACCTAAGTCATTGCATCTCATAGCCAAAGATTGATATGGACCTTTCGTCCTGTGGGCACCAACAATTTCCTACCATGCAAACACTTCAACGGTCCTACACACAGAACAGCAATTTTTACTTTTAGCGGCGATCAAAAACAGTAGCTAAAAGTGATTTTCCGCCGCTAAAGGTTATAGCGACGGAAAATGGCCACCGCTATATGTATGCGTTACTATTTTGTTTTGTGGCCGTTGCTATATGTACATTTATGTACATAAATGTAGGGCTGCTGGATAGTTTAGTTACATTTCATTCATGCTGGAAAGACTCCATCTTCCACACAAGTTTTGTAGGAATATTTGTTTCTGCCTGTTTTGAAGGACTGAAGAAAATTGTTCCCTATCTCTTAAAAAATAAAATCACATAAAATGCTACAACAGAATAATGAAAGATCATTTTTCCTTCAGAATCTTTTTTCAATTTCTATGGCCAATAGGTTGCAAAAAATATGCCCCAACATATGGAATTTGGCTTCTTTTTATGGACTCCTCTCTGTTTTGGAAAAGGAAAAAAATGGCTGAGGATTTTGATGCTTGCAAAATTCACATTCCTCTTGTTTGGACATTTTAGGCATAAAATTCACAATTTTTATTTAGTGCAGTGACCATGAGAGCAAGTAGAGAGGGCACAAATAAAAAAAAAATGCAGATTATGATGAGTGATTTTTCATGACCTGTCTACTAGAACTCTCAGAGCTGAACATCAGATTTACACAAACTAAAATAAAGGAAAACTGAAACAAATCACATTTTCTTAAGAAAATGTCGCTACAAAAAGGTGCCCGTATGTTATGTTTGTGTAGAGCAACTTTTCATGGAAACTGAAAATAGTTTATGAGGAATATTGTTTTCCACTATTTCTTGATAAAATCTTCTACAGATTACATCTTTTGACGTGAAAGCATTTGTGTAATTTATGTGGAAAGTATACACGGATCCAAGTAACAGTGAAACGTCATATATAATCTTAAACAAGAGGTAGAAACACATTTATCACGTAGAAGTTTTTTCTGCACTAAGTGATAGAAATTGAACAATAGAATAATGATTTCTTCGGTTTTGTTAGTGCCACCCCATAGATAGCTCAACGATTAAATATCTCCCTCTCCACATAAACAATCAGGGATTGTTTCCCATTTGTATTAGAGAAGGAAATGGTAGTGTGTGTGGTGGTGGGTGCATGAGTATTTACTATAGCCAACAAAACGAAAAATAAAATAATACAAAGTTCTTCGGTTCCCATTTTTCATAAAAGAAAAGAAAACGAAACATAATCCCTGTGCAAACCAAATTCCATGAAACTAAATCTATCATTATATATGAAGCAATATGACATTAAATTGTGGCATAAATGCCTGTGACCCGGTAGAATTACACGATACTAACTCAAGACTTGATATAAGTATCCAATCATATCCAGGACTAGTCTCTTCTACCCGGTTGAGTTCTACCGAGTCAGACATGGAACTGACATTTTGAAACTCGAATGCCTTTATGCAGGTATATGTATGAACTGAGAAACTAACAACCTGATGCGCTTCCTATGAAATGACGCAGACACTGTCTGGTATCTTTCCTCGTATGCAATCCAGAGTACCCGAAGCCATGAGCGGTGCGCGCAAGCAAGCCATGGGCAGTGCTCTCTGCGGCTGTTGGCCACAGGAAGCAAAGAAGCAGCAGCAGGAACAAAGACATGTATGTGTTGGGGAGGGCCTTAAGTCTCCAGCGGTATGTGAAGTTGTGATTTAATCGAAGGTTCCAGGTCTATATAGTTGCGTTTTCCGTCCTTTCCATTGACTTCACTGAGTCCGAATTGAAACCTCAGAGTTTCCTAGTTGTTTCCAAAGTTCTCGCATATTCCTTTGATCTTTCACATTGAGAAATTATGCTATTACAAGGCATAAATGAAGTTGATTTTTTCTCCAATACTGAATCTTAGGCCCGTTTGTAATTTTACATGTAAAATAAAGTTTGGTAAAGCATCAAATCAAGATAGAATTAAAAATATAATTGGGTTATGATGATATTTTATTTTAGTTGTTTTGTATGAAATTTTTTACTTTTGTATACAAAAATGAAGTTTTTTTTTTGTCTTTTAGTGGATAAAGAATGTTGCTTTTTCTTTTTTTTTTTTTTAAATGATTGAGAAAATTTTGAATTAAAGTGTTATTGATGTGACTTATTATCTGCAAATTGAATGCTTTACTTAATTTTTACTGATCTAGTATAGTGCTAAACGGGCGAATGTTCTATGAGGAGAGCACATATCAATTACATGCCATCTATTCTGTGGGACCTGCTTAGATGTATGTTTATCAATGGGACAAGGGCAAGGTAGCTGTATGTCTGTCAATGGGACGAGGGCAAGGTCTCTTAATTGGACAAGCGTGAGCCCTATTGTCGGAAATTTTCAAATTAGTAAAGAATCCTTCACTCAAAAAGCAGACATTTCTACATCAAAAATACATGTCATGACTTGAGCACATTGTGTACATGGGTGCAAGGCATCCTCATATGATGCGACCTCCAACTCAGGTGGTTAATGCAATGCACCAGGGATGTGATGTGATTTGAATGGGAGAAGTCAAAAGTCTCCTCTCTTTTACCTTCTTAATTCCTACGTCCCTCTTTTCATTTTTTAATGATTCCTTTAAATGCTTGCCCAACAAGGTATGATCTACAGAGACCCTCATGTGTAGCTGATGGAGACAGAAGTAATGAAAAGAAAAGATAAGAAGCCGTTCAAAAGCCCTCTGGGTTACGTGGCTGTGAAATTCTGAGTCCCCATGAACAGATAATGCAGATTGCTGAGTTGCATGGTTCTTATAAGAGAACAACAAATAACAGTAGCAATTAAAGAGTTCATTTTAACCACTCATGACACAAATTCCTACGTATTCTAGTCAAATAAATAGGCTCTTTGTGTTTAAGGTATTTTGAGGATTTATTCTCGTTTTTGTTAAAATGAAAATCCATTTTAGCTTTGTTAATTGACTAGGAAAGAAATACTTAAATATATTCAACAAATTCATACTTATCTTTTTTTGTTTTGAGTCAAATAAAAATAAAAATAATTAAGTTTTTCTTATTTTCTTGTTAATATCTTATCTAGATCAAATAATCCTTTTTGTCAATAGCGAAAAGTCATCTCTTCTATTCCTCCCAAGTTCTGGGATGATAATAAACTAGGGAACCCTTTCTTCTCTACTCTCTACCAGTAACAAACACCCATATGTATGAACATGGAAATTTCTCAAAAAATTATGATTCTCTTTTTCCTTCCATATATATTAAATCTCCTCCACTAACCATTTCTACCAAAATTTCAATGCATTAGTAGAGGTAAGGGAAATACTTTTACACACTAGTTTTAGGAAAAATTGAAAATAAAATAAGAAAATTTCTTTGAGGGGACAAGCATGAAATCTTTTCTCTCCCTCAATTTTGGGTCTAATTTTGACTGCACTTTCTATTTTGCCAGGAAATTATATTCAGTTCTTACAACTATTGCATGCTCTCTCATTTTATCACATGTACTCTCCCTCTTATACGACTCCCACCTAACCTAATATGAACAAACATTCAACCACTCACCTAGGAAAGTATAATTCTACCTCTTCATGCACTCCCTCTCCTCTCATCAACCACTCATCTCCCATTCTACCTTTTTATGTGATCCCCTTGTTCCTTTATTTTGTAAATTTACATAGAGAATGCTGGAGGTTCAAAGAGGAAGTTGGAAGCAAGAAGTGTACAATTTTATTTTTGGTGGTCTACAGTATATTGGATTTCCATCTTCCACATATGGTATACACATTTTTTGCATGTTTATTTTTCAAGAATTAGCAAAAATCAATTATGAATTTGAATGTATGGTATTTATTTTCTTTTTACAATCTCTGATAGTTAGTTTCTTAGACTTTATTGTGATCTTCATTCCGAACTTATTCATCATTTACATTTCTATATATTTATTAATGTTTAATTATTTTATTAAATAATGACTTAATTTATTAATGCTTAATTTATATTATAGAATGTTTATTTTCTAATCTATGATTAATTAATTTGAATTGAATGTATACTAATACAACCGTTCTTAGCATGGGTTTTTTTGGAGGTTTCTACGTAAAAGCTCCTTAAAAATTTATAAGTATCTCTATTTTTTTTTATATTATAACAAAAAAGGCCTAAAATAAACTAAAGTATTAGCACCAATCCACTGGTAGTTAGGTGGAGAGGTACCTCCCTTCGTGAAAATAATTTGAGATCGATCCCGTTTGTGTCTACGTGGATGTGCGTGTAATGTTTGGAAAAAAAAAAAAAAAAATGCAGGGGACAGAAGAAAGCGAAAGAGGGTGGCAATCCCCTATCCTATCATGATAGGCGATTGCCACCCAAACTCCTATCATGGTAATGTGTCGGTGGTTTCTTTTGTATGGAATTGATTAGTTGGAAAGGTACTGTCTTTTCCTTTGCACTGTTGTTTTGGCGTCGCTCCGTGTTATCTTTTGAGCTTAGAAAAGTGAAAAAAGACAATGCCAAAGCTCTGCTTCATCGGTCAAATTGGACATTCGACAAGAAAGAGACTTCAGCAGAAAGAGAGAGAAGAAAAAGAGGAGGAATTGATCGTTCCTTCCTCCAATTTTTTTTTTCCTTGTATTTTCCCATCAAATGAAGAAAGGAAAAAAAAAAAAAAAAACCCAGAGAGATTAATTCCCTCCAATTTTTTTTCTTGTATTTTCCCATCAAATGAAGAAAGGAAAAAAAAAAAAAAAAAAAACCCAGAGAGATTAATTCCTTGTGGCCTCCTATCTTTCATTCTTTCTTTGGACATTTACCACAAAAATCCCCTTAAATAGGATAACCACGGTTGAGAACCCTAAACTTTTATAATGACGGCGAAGGACCTCCAGCCCAAATCATCTTTTCTTTTTTTTTTTTTCCTCATATTGCTCTTTTTTTTACATTAACATAACCAGTTCCCTACTCTGTCATGAGTAATATTTGTTGATGTCATCAACAAAACATTCGTCGACATCAACATAAAGCTGTGTTGACATTAATAAAAATACCCAATTAACAATCAGTGACCTTGTGAATTTATTGACGTCGATAGAAGATTCGTCCACATCAACATAAAATTGTGCTAACATCAACAAAAATGCTCAGTTAACAGCATGAGTGACCCTGTGAATTTGTTAACGTCGACAGAAGATTCATCGACATCAATATAAAATTGTGTTGACGTCAACAAAAACATCTAGTTACCGTCAACAAAAATTGAGTTTTTTGTTGTTTAGGGTCTTGTTGACATCGAGCAATCTCTCTCTCACTGTGATTGAGAAAAAAGGGGTAGGGCGTTGATCTCCTTCTTCTCTTTTCTCTTTTTCTTCTATTCTATTATTGCTTTTGATTTAGGGGTGAAGAACGGTTTTTTTTTTTTTTTTTTTTAGGGTTATGTTGACATGAACTAACCAATGGCAAAAACGGAATGAAATATTGGATTTTGGGCTGGAGGTCCTTGACAGTCCTTATAAAAATTTAGGGTCCTCAGTTGTAATTATCCTATTTTATGGGATTTTTAAAGTAAATGTCCCTTCTTTCTTTGAAGGGAGAAAGACTTTTTTATAGGTTCCGGCACAAAATACCTAAGTTGAGAAAGAGAGAAGATGATGCTGGTTTGACTATATCCTCTAGTAGGAGAAGAAGAAATGGATTGCAATCGTGTGGCCCTGCTGCAGAGTTAAAGATGGGGCCACACAAAAGAAAACGAGCATGATCATGGTAAAGATTGCCTCGATCAGACAATATGACTGATACGATGGAGAAACATTAATATAAATTCATTGTGGCATCGAGTTAGTTTTCATTGAAAACAATTTTGGCTATTTATAGAGGGAAAATGTTATCTAGTAAGCAAAATCCTAAGTGGAGTCCAGCACCATGGGGCCCACTTGGGCACCTTGGATTTGGTGAGGTAAAATCTCACGGTGACCTTGA
Source organism: Persea americana (assembly GCA_029852735.1). Taxonomy (NCBI): domain Eukaryota; kingdom Viridiplantae; phylum Streptophyta; class Magnoliopsida; order Laurales; family Lauraceae; genus Persea; species Persea americana. Next base: position 6,756,440 of record CM056812.1, read on the forward strand.
GTGGATCATTTATAGCCCACCAAGTCACAGTGGGTAGCTTGCCATACATACGGGCAGAGACGTGGCGGACCCTGAGTGGTCCACTCACGGTCATCGTGCGTAGACCCATTTAGGGGATCTCAATTCTCATCAATGCTACCCCTTTGATACTGTCTTCATCTAGTGATCTAGCATCAAGCCTAGTTTTACATTTATTAAACCTTCGCTCACTGTTGGATTAAATATTAAGCTGTTAAAATGTCATTGATATTACGGTTATTAAATAAAGGGCTAAGATGATCCAGCGGGGTTGATTTTTTGGATCCCCCTTGTCAATGGGGAGACCTTTCCATATACACTCCTCACATTTATGAACTTGCATTTAAGTGGGTCCCACGATATGGATTTCATATAGTTAATATGTAGTCCAGCTCGTAGAGCCCACGTAGATGAAAATTTAATGAGATCAATGTGAGTGATGGTTCATTTACTTTAATATAGCTAATATGCAGTCCCGCCCTTGATTAACCTTAAAGTTTAATGACATTTTAATCATAAATTTTCTTGAGATTCAATCCAACAATGAGTGGTGGTTCAAGGATTGTAGAACTGGGCTTTAAGGGCAGATCGTGGGATAAAAGAGTATCAAACGGTTGCATTGATAAAAGGCGAGCCCAAGTGGGCCCCATAGTGCTGGACCGCACTTGCAGTTGCTCCTAAGAGAACATTTCCCTTTATTGAGTATAATAAAAGTCATTAACATAAATTTGAAAATCATTCAAATTTTAATCATATTACGAATCTAGTCTATTCCTAATAAGATCTTGCCATCCCTACTTTCCACTAGTTGGTAATGGCGCTTTACCCGATTTTACACTTATCTAAATTTTGCTCTCCTTTAAACTGAAGCTGCAAAGAAGGGTTAAAAAACATGCAGTTCATCGATACAATAAAAAGTTATACTACTCCAGGCCCACTAAGTTATAAGTAAAAAACCTGTGCTACATCTACTTAAATCTTTCAACTGATAGCTCTTAACCTCACCAGATCAAGTTGTGGACACAAATATTACCCTGACGACATGGGCATTTTATTACTTTCATGGGAGACATATTTTTCAATCCTGCAGTAGAACCTGTTTAATGTGAGATAATACCAAAGTTAGGGTGCAACTTGGCGGGCCGAACCCCAACCACAATGGTCCAACCCGACCAGAAGTGGTTCCAAGAGCCACCCAAGGACTTTGAAGTACTGTCATCGTCCTGCACGCGCACAATCATGGAAACTCCAGCCTACATATATTTATATGTAAAATCTACCTAATCTGATCTATTAGCTATTAATGATAGATCTCCTACAACTGCTTCAAATTCCTATGCCGTTTTGGGAATCAGTTCAAAAAAAAAATAAATAAATAAAAATAAAAGTTCATCAAACTTCAATCACTCCTTAATCGGGCTGGGCTTCGAACTTTCTATTACTTAATCAAAGCCCTGCCCAAATATTAAACAGACCGAATTTCAGATCCAGGCCTGGACCAAGTACTAAAACCCAAGGCCTAAACATGACCCACAACGGGCTGGGCGCGAGTTGGCCCGACCAAGGACCAACCATAGCTCTTGGTTTTCAATGTTCTGTGTTTTCATTCACCTTCTTAATCATGTCATAATTTCCAACCAAAATAAACAAATAATAATTCAAACGTTGCCGCCAACATAGTATATGGCCACCCTTTATTTTCCTCTTTTATACAAGTAATCAAGTAACAAACAATCTTTTCCACCCCAAACATAAAGAAAGGGCTAAAAAGGTAACTATACAATGAAAGATCCAATTAACAGGAACATGTAGGAATGAACATGTACAAATCTGGTCTATTAGAAGAACCTGTAGGATTATGAATCATTTCGTAATTAGTGGAGGACCATGGGAAAGACAAGATATAGTTGAATGAGAGTAATGAGGTATATGGGCAGTGTAAGTTTGGTTTGTAAGGAATTGAATGGAAGTCCTGGAGTGTAAGGGAAGTGTAAATTTAGTTTAGGAAAAAATGGATGTAGTGAATGGCTTCGTAAGGATTTCATGGAAGGTGAAGATATTAATGTGGCAACATTGGAAGATGGAAAAATAGTTAGATGGTGAGAAGTTAAGAGTGATATGTGTTGTTCACACATGTGCAAGTGGGACCCAAGTACAAAAGTCCATAATACCTCCCACACACGAAATCACATAAATAACCTTTCTATAACACTTAAATTAAAAGGTAAAGAAAATAAGAAATCAAACTAAAGAATTTATAGAAAATGCACTTTAGAATTTTTAACACAACAAAGTATAATAACATTAAATATTCAACTAGCAGAGCCTCAACCAAGTTAATGGTCTAGTCAAATTCCACATACAAGGACTCCAATGTTCATGATATGCTGAATCTAATGTAGGATTCTTGATAACAGATTCGGTGCAGTTGTGGATTTCTTTCCCTAAAACAGCCTTATTTAGAAATTTTAGTAAAAGCAAAATTCTTAAGTCTTGATCTTTATCGTTTGTCAATTTTAATCCTTTCTACCAATTCTTTTGCTTAGGTTTATCCTGTCAAGAGCTGCCAAACTCTGATCCTTCCTCTTTTTTTTTTTTTATTTTATGTTGAATGATCCTACCTCGGTTGTTGTTGGAACCGGTATGTTTTTATTGCTTGAAATAACATCGTATTTGCTGTATTCAATGTAATACTATACACCATTCAACACAATGCCTCTAACCAGTTAAGCAACAGTAGCAGCAAACATTAGAATGATAGTTTGCCCTCATTTCTTCTAACCTAACTTCCCCTGCTACCATTGCCCAGCTAAGTAACAAAGATAATATTAAGTTTTTTATTTGGGTAGAAGAAGATAATATTAAGTTGTTATATTGACTTGCTGTCCTGCTTCGGGCCCTACTCATATGAGGATACTGAGACATTGTAAATTTCTTACTGGTTGGGTGCAGATGTTGCTTTAGACTATGGAGGATCTGGACTGAAAAGACTAAACAATATTCTCTTCATAAGCAATTGGAAACTCTTCCATGCAAGTTTGGAACTACGTAAGTATCATTCCAAAATCTTTGTACTCTATTCAATGGTGATCATACTATAGCTGAGAAATGAAATTGCGAGCTAGCCAGGTGTAGCATACATTCCTGTGTCATACACCTTACCTCTAGAACAATACATTTGAATTTGAATAAGGTAGTAGGGGTGTACAAAAAATCCGTCAATCCGGTCCGGTCCGATCCGATCCGCGGATTTTAATCCAATCCGAAAGCCAACGGATTGGTGATGGATTGGAAATTGTGTAATCCGTTAGCAACGGATCGGTAGCGGATTTCATTCTTAATCCGCGGATTCAATCCGATCCAATCCGTTGTCATTAAATATAAATAAAATATATATAATAAGAAAAAAAATGTAAGGAGTCACTAACCTTATAAATAGAATAGGCATACAACTCTCAACTCATGCCCCTTTAATTCAATGGCTTCAAAATTCATAAGTTTTTTCTTCTTTCTTTTTCCATGTAATGTACAGGAACGGATTGAATGGATTAATCCGATCTAATCCGTTCCTCTACGGATCGGATTGGATCGGATTTGAACAGTAACAGATTGGTGACGGATTACAAATCCGTTAATCTGTAAGCAACGGATTGGTGACGGATTTGGCCCAATCCGCACCAATCCAATCCGTATACACACCTATAAGACAGGATCTAAACACCTTGTTGCAGAGGACAAAAGTTAATGCAACACGTACACATAGGAGAATAATACCTTCCCTTGACCAACTATATCATCACATGACCAACATTCTTATTCTTAGTATGGATCCTTTGATATACATTGTTCGGGATCCTTTGATATATACTTTGTTCAGTCGTTCACTAGCTATCACCTTGGGCAGTTGAGCTTTTGCCGTAGCTGATTACTAACATAGTATCAGATAAGAGAGCCGATAGTTGCGTTTTTGTTCACATGTGAAGCCCTACATGTGACGTGGGCTGTCAGGACCTTTTAATATACATTATTCTGTCATTCTCTAACACCTCGTGTTTTTTGTTTTTTGTAGACTCACTTCTTGCATGGGATAGGCCAGAGAAACCTAAAAACTTTGCCAATTTACTCTTCTAATCGGCAATTACCTTTACAATGGAAGACGGTGTCTCTATAACCTCTTATTCCTCCAACCAAGCTTGAGAATAAATTATGGTGAGAAAGTGAGCTTAAGAAGATGTGAAAAAATAAAATAAAAAAGTAGCATTTCATCTTTTCCAACTTCATGCAACACTGCCGAGTTCTGGGCATAAACTTGAGAAGCAAAAATGACATCTTTGACAACGATTTTTCTAGAATTTAAGTTAGGACAATTGCCAAAGTCTCACCCAAGTGCATTTAAATTGTTAAAGCATATTGTAATGCTGATTTTGCCCTCATTTTTTCTTGCCCAACTCGCATGGTCCTACTTGGGTGCAGCAGTTGCTATGACCTACAGAGGATATGGACTGAAGACAGAGAATGCCCATATAAGCAATTTGAAAAACTAAGCTACCATGTAAGTTCGTAAATGCAAAATTCACTTCAAAGCTTTCTACGATATGCAATTGTGTTTTGCTAGCTAAGGTGTGCAATATGAGTGAGATAAGTGGAGCACACAACATGTGTAGGATATTTTGAACTATAAAGGGAAATCCCTTTTCATTCCACAGAGGACCAAAGATCGCATTGATTGTAAAATTTTAAATGAATGAATGCATTGCATAAAGATCACCATGCATTTTAATGAGAAACTTCTCTATTTATACAAGAGAGAAACATAATTCATATTCAAACAATACTCACCTCTGACAAACTCTAACAAATCCTTATCTCTAACAATTAATCAATACAAATGCTAACACCAACATATACACATAAGAGAAATCCCATCCCTGGAAGAAAGGTCTCAAATCGGTTCTGCTATCACATTGCTTATGTACGGGAAAAAAGTTCTAATTTCTCTATCTTCAACTGATGAGCTAGCTAGGAGGGAAATGTAGCACCCTTTAAATTTCATCACAAGTGACGAATTTGTTTTGGACATCTATCTCCACATGGCTACAATCATTTTCCATAACTACCACCTTCAGAGGAATGCCATTTGGTGTGGCCCAATCACATTCTCCTTTGACAATATGAGAACCTTCGTCTGCATGGTTTCCATTCATTGTTTCAATAAAAACTCTCTTAAAAAAGTATTCAATGTAGCTGGCTTCAACTGCTCTGTTACATGATGGGCTCCTCTTGGATTTCCAGAATTTGCATGTGGTTAAAATGATGAAGATGAGAAGTGCTACTAAAGAGATGGGTTCAGTGATCAGCAAGATACCAAGGAAACCACCTATTGACAATCTCATGTCTCTTTGTGGGATTTGGTTATGGAAGGCAAACCATTTCTTCTCTAGCTCAAGCATCTTTTCTCCTTCAATGAATTTCTGTACAGCCCTTGAAATGTCAGGCACAATGGTACAGCCTCTACGAAACAACTGTAAAAGTAGAAAATGGAAATTGTCATCCTTAAAGTATATGCTTATAAATATCTTAATCTATTATGAATTGTAAGAATTACTATAGTATACATCTCGATCTCAATTTACTTTTAGCTGAAGATGATACAGGCAATAGAATCGAAACCTCTGAATGGCCCACAATCATTGCATTGATCAAAACGTTTGCAATGTTCGACGGGGTTGTTCAACATTTAAGAGAAATCAACAAGAGATTGTGTGCGCATATACTAGATGTGTGAAGCTCAGGTAAGAGACCATTTTAGAGTAAAAATTTCAGCAATCTTGGGAAAGAATAGCTAAATTCCTTTTTATACCGAAGAAGACATTAATGGTGGTGAAGATAGATCTAAAGAAGTGCAACCATACGAGGATTTGGCCCAGGATAGCTTGGAATGGAAAAACAGGATAAATGTAGCTGACCTCGAAATAGTCGGGACAAGGCTTTGCTGTTGTTGATGATGATGATATGATGATAATGGTGATGGTGATGATGATGATGCGAAAGTTATCTCAATTGAGAATTGTTACAGGAAACACTAGCAGCATGATTGAACAATAACTGTATGCAAACCTATGGATCCCACCTTTTCCAGTGGAAGACTAAAATGGATTGGCATCCTCATAGGTTAAGCATTATATGTGAAATTAAGCTTTTAGTGTTGTTCTAACTATAATGAGTAAGAGACATACAAAGCCAAAGCCACCAGGTCCGAAAGTTGGTCCAGCCATGGTAAAACGATCACCATACTTGGTAAGGAAGACCTTTATATATGGGATCTCTTCAATAATAGCAGACACACCCTTATTGCAGCTTCCTCTCGATAGGGCTATTGCATATTCCTCGTTTGAGGAATAGGCCTTGAGCTTTTCTTCTTGGAACCCCATGTGCTTTAAAAGATGAAAAACAAATGATCCTTTCTGATACCCAACATAGTCCCCATTCAGCATTAATTGCTCTATGCCTAAAACCTTAGGTTGATCATTGTCAGATGTTATCATCGATTTCAAATTGGCAGTGTAAGATGTGACCAACACAAACACTCCAAATATCCAGAAGATTACAAGCAATCTTGAATAGTTGCTTTTTAACTTCTCCTCTGCAGTCAGTATGGCAGATTTATCAAAAAGGATAATTAAAAATAAGAATTATTCTTGACAATTGAAAACTAAAAAAATTGGAACAGTCATGGAATTTTAGACATGATAAGAAAAGATGATGTAGCAGCTTACTTTGTGCGAAGACAAAGATGGAGGAGGAGAAAGATAGGATTTTCCCCATTTGTTCCGAAAATGTGCCTTTAAATTCTGGGTTATTTTCATGCTCAAAAATCCAAACCAAAAGCCCTTTTGACAAGAACAGAGATATTATAACTAGCCATAGTTTCAAACTTAATGGCTCAAGAAACCACCAAAGGCTCTTTTTGTAGGTGTCCACAATTGGCACAATCATGGAAACTCCTGATGTCATGTATGGCAGTGTGAAGTCTCCATACTTTGATCTGTTGGATGTGATTGTTATATCTCCCACGACTCCATCATATCTCTGCACTCACTCAAAATTCAACATTAGATCGAAAGAAAATAAAAGAAACAGGCCACTGCAAACAATGAGAAGGATAAACAAATAAAATAAAAAAAAGAACTCACATTGAAATGCAATTGCTGAATGAGTTCATCGTAGTATACCATGTGGTCTTTCTTATATGGAAAGAACTCGTAGGAAACTCGATAAGGCAAACTATCCATCACCTCTTTGAACACATCCACAGAATAGCCAGTTACGGTCATTTCATTGCCTTTTGGATCTTGATCCACTTTGACAAACTCACAGAATGCATCTTTGGTGGGAACAAGAATCCTTAATTCTCTAGCCTTAGCAAACCATTCAAGATCATCACCTAGAGATGAATTGTTCTGAGCAATATTTGTACTGTAATTACTACTTCGTAATGCACCTGGTTCAGTCCTAACATCTTCGGTGTTCGGTTGTAGCTTCTCAACAATCAACATGAAACTCAAGCTCTCGGTGGAGTTTATCCTCGTTATGGCTATAATCAGAATTATAGGGGACAGTAATGTGCGTCTTGCAAACCTTACATCTGCAACAATTAGGAAAAGGGGAGAGAGAGAGAGAGAGAGACTATTACGAGGATTTAGAGGAGAATTGACAAGGTATTAGAGGAGAATTGACAGGGCAAAAATAGCAAATCAATCACACTTTATGGGTGGGGAGGGCATACCTTTACAATATGTGGTTCTTTTATGATCCCATATCCCTTTGAAAATTATTCTCGACAACTTCATCATTCCCAACCAAGTTTGGTAAATGATAGTAACCCACAAAAATAACAATGTAGTCACTTCCATAATAATTTTTGCGTAATCACTTTCCTCAGTAAAATGATGCATCAAGTCTGGATAATCCAATGCATCTATTGTGGTTATTGCATGCTTCACAACTTCAAATCCCTGCTCATTGTTAATGAGTTTGTCATGTTCCAAAGCTTCTATTTGGCCATTCTTATTTGCAAAATTCTGTGCGCGCAACACACACACACACACACACAAACACACAAACACAGAGACACAACTCCAAATCATTCCCAGGAAATTCTTATAACCTAGGATGGAACATGTGAGCCCTAGAAAGCACACCACTTATGTACCTATATAAGGACTTGTTTCTGCAATGAAAGATTTTGCTCTTTGCGGATTTCTTTTTACACGGGAGAGAGAAATCGTTCTTTTATAGGAAATCAAAATCCTCCACAATTGGAAGCATACTAGTGTGGTATAGTTTTAATTTTCATTTCATTTCTGGTGGAAGAACTTAATTTTCCACAGTTGTGGGACAACTGTATCCTAATATATGTTTCTACCTCTTTTGAAGGGTTGAAGAAAATGGTTCTCTATCTCCTCTTGGAAAATGGTTAATTTATTTTCGTTGCCATAGTTTGGAGAGCCAGAATTCTTCAATTTGTCTATGCTTCGTTTCATGGGACTCCCTTTTGTTTCCTAGATTAAGGCACATTTGGTAAACCAAATGCCGAGAATTTTGATGCTTACAAATTCACATCAGATTTTTTTAAGCGTGAAATCCACTTCTTTTTTTGTTATCTTGAATCCATAAATTTTTATTTGATATAGTGACAATGAGATCTGTCAGAGAGGCCACAATCTACAAAATAGTGTGGTTTCTGATGTGTACTTTTTCATGACAAGTCTACAAAAAATTTCAGCATAAAACATCAGATTTACACATTACACAAAAAAAAAAAAAAAAAAAAAAAAAAGAAAAAAAAATCATTTTCTCTATTCCTCTTTTTTGGAAATGGTAACTTGGAAAAATCAGTTTCTCTTAAGAAATGGCGCTGCACAAAAGTGCCCATATGGTATGTTTGCACGGTGCATTTTTCATGGAAAATTAAAACAGTTTATGATGAAAAATGATTTTTCATTATCTCTTGCTAACATCTTTTACACTTTACATTGTTTTAAGTGAAAGTATATGTCACAATTTATGTGGAAATCGTATTTGGATCCAAGAGTAAGTTAAATCAAATACAATCACACAAGACAAGAGGTCAAAATACATTAATAACATAAAATGATTATGTGCACCAAGTAATAGAAATTGAAGCATATGATGAGTTCTGTAGTTCATCAGTAAGGCATCTCCCTTTCCACACAGATCAATCCCCCTAGTTGTGTTGCTCTGTTGGTTGGGAACTTGTCTAGTGTGAGTGATTGTGTGTGTGAGTATGTGTGTGTGAGTATTGATGAGAGAGATCTAGTGTGAGTGATTGTGTGTGTGAGTATGTGTGTGTGAGTATTGATGAGAGAGAGAGAGAGAGAGAGAGAGAGAGAGAGAGAGAGAGAGAGAGAGAGAGAGAGAGAGAGAGAGAGTACTTCACTTTCCATTTTTCATAAAAAAGAACCCTATGAAAACCAAATTACAAAGAAAATATCAACCTCAAAGATGAACTAAAAAAGAAAGAAAAAAATGTTAAAAGGAAAAAAGTTGCTACCTTGTTAGGGTGCAATTAAGGGCTAGTTTGGCATCATTCCCATGATGATCCTAATTCTGTGTTGAGAACGGGGTGGTCCTAATATCTGCCTGTGCAGGCTTTGATAGGCAACATGATGCTTAATAGTTCTATTAAGAATCCATTATACAAAACATTTTTGGTATTAACATGCTCTCCGTATTGCTCTATCAGTAGGATGTACCTATTGATCTATCATATTTTCCACATAATTTACCTTTGTCAATCAGGTGTTATTAATAAAATAGTGGCCCCCATGTTGATTGTAGTGAGAGTGATTTGCAATATGAAGTAGCTTCCGTTTATTAGGGTTAGAAATCTCAACTTGAAGATAACCCAAAAGTTGAAAGGGCCATACCTTAAATTAATAAGTTGGGATTCCCGTCAGTTGACAGGCCTCGAGTTTTCTTAAAAGGAAAGTCCTCATTTGGGTCTGGTTGTTCTGTTCAGTATCTACAGTAGCTGCAATCCTCTGTTTAGCGCTACCCACGGCAGCTACAATTCTGAGGCTATTCTCTGTATTAGAGGTTTTGGGGTGGGGTGGGGAAGAGTTCTGTGTGCATGGAACAGCCACTTCCAATTTTAACAACGAGGTCATGGGTACTTGCTGTCGGCCATGGTCCTACATGTTTGTCTTGGACCATTTTCGTTTGAGTGAGGAGAGGTAGGGGGAAAGGAGGAAGATGTAGAGAGATCACAGCTCTCTCCAAATGTAGCTAAACACTTTGGACTACACACCCAAGATCGTGTCAGACAAGGACTCACACCCAAAGTATGAAGAAAAAATAATGAAAGTGGAAAGGAGGAAGAGAAGACCCCACATTCAAAGTATGAAGAAGAAAAAACAATGGAAGTGGAAGAAGAGGAAGATTACACTCACAATTGAGATCAAGAATTTGCTCAACTTGCTTGGTCCATTTCCATTCTCTACATATCTATTTATAATTTTATATGCACAAGAGATCCTTCTCTACACAATGCATTCAAATATTTGATGCCATGCTCATCACAAAATCTAAGAAACCCATTTAACAAATGCTCTCCTGATTGCCACGTCTTAAATAGTTGATTCTTCTGGGATAGTCATCCTCAACATTTCTTTTGAATAATTTGACTTTTGAGAGAATTTCAGCTATTTAGTAATCATCAACAAAGACAAACATGTATAAGAATCCAGTATTGCTTGTTGTTTTACATGGGCCGAAAACATCCAGGTGAACTAACTCCAAAGCCTACTACTTTTTGTAGAAGAGTTCTCGAATGGTAGGCAATGTGCCTCACCATATCGACAACATTCACAAACACCATCATGTCTAAAAATTTTCAAGTTAGGAATTCCATTCATCAACTTGCGAGTAAAAATCTTCTTGAACTTATCATATCCAACATGGGGTAGTATTACACTCCGTCCTCAGTTAATCAAGATTAACTCTAATTAATTGAGATTAACGCTAACCAACTGTGTTTAATTGAGTTAATGGTGGTTAATGACCAAAAAGAGACAAATTAGTCCCAAATGATGGAATTGAACGTAGTGAATTGAATTTAAATGAGATTAAGTTGATTGAGTTGAGTTTAGACTCAAACAAGGAAGAACAAGGACTTTTCCGTAAATACGGATTTTCGCGTATTTCGTCGAATACAATAACTCTTGATACCAATGCGTGTATCTCAAAGAGTATGTTAACTTTCATAATAGGCGTAGTTCCGTTTGGCTTGAAATGGATCAAATGAGCTTTCATTTGACTTGAATTGTAAATAGAGGAATGGATGGAGGGTGTATGTGAAAAATGGAGCTTATAAGAGGATGAGATGAACTCAAATGAGTTCATTCACTCATTTTCCAACCCAAGTGTTGAAGAGCAGCCCTAGAGCCTTCTTCTTCTTCTCTCTTTCTTCCATTTGCTTCATCAATTGTCAAGGTTTGAAGTGATTCAAGTGGTTTTGAGAAGAGTTTCATCTTCTTCATCTTCTTCCTCAAGTTGTCTTCCATTTTTGTAGTAAAAGTTGGAGAAAACATCAACTTCTCCTTTCCTTTAAGCTACAAGTAGATAGTTACTTTTACAGAACTTTGAAGTTCTATTGAGTGTTTAGAGTTGGTTTCTAGCACAAATAGTTTATGGAACTAACTCTCTTTTAAGTGTTTTCATGGAATTAGGGTTTGAATTGGAGAGATTTCATCGCAAATCAAGCTAAGCAAAGAGGGGTTTCTCATCAATTAACTACCAAAGAGGCAAGTATATGCATTTCTACTGATTTAGGATGCTAAAAGTGGTGTTTGAACTCTCGAAGTTCAAAATTAGAAAATTCAGATTTAGAATTTTTGTGAAGAACTGGGCACTGTTCGGCCAGCCAAAGGTGGCCGAATGTGACTGTGGGTCAATTCTGAGAAAAGTTGAGCCATGGATAACCTGGCCAAATGGCGTTCGGCTGTAATTCGGCCAGCCAAATGGTGACCGACAGGTGGCCGAATGCAGGAAAAATCCTGTGTTGGAAATTCTGAATATCCAACTTATGATCCTATTGACCTAGAAAGTTTTTAAGACTATTGAATCTATATTTTTAAGATTCATAATTGAATCAAGGTTCGCGATGAATTCAAGTCTCGAATTTGATTGAAAGGAAGGGTAAAGCGTTGTGAAAACTGTATACGACCTTCATAGGTGTTAACTAAGGGACTTCTAATGTACAAATCATAAATAGTGTGATGTTCATAAAAAATAACACATATATTAGCTAACGGAATGATTCACCTAAACGAATGGTTTGAAAGGATAGAGATTAATAGAAATGTAATTTGTTTATTCCCTTCAATTGTTTTGAATTGAATATTGAATTGATTTGATTTGCTTCTTGAGTCTGGCACTACACAGCTATTTTATTAAAGCTCATTAAAGAGCTAAAATGAATTAATGAGTATTCCTACTGCAGTAGATGGATTGGGGGTGTTCCGGAGCTCCGTGGTGATACCAATTGTCCCTGGCCCGGGCATTTATAGATCCCACAGTATTAAATGAACGATAATGACTAGATGATCAATCAATAATTATTAAATGATTCCTTCCTTTTGGAAGATGGAAAAAGGAATGATTCCTTCCTTTAGGAAGATGGTAAATGAAATGAAACGAAATGAATGAAATGCTATTGTAATTGCCAAATTATAAATGTTCATTACTTGACTCTAAATGTATATGTTATTATTATTGTGCGAATTGTCTAGAATTAGAGATTGATTGTAGGATCATTTAATTGATAAATTGAACAGATTTAGTATATGTATTAGCATGTACTATCATAGATTTGTGTATACATTGTTGAACCGTCGTATTCACTAATGTTATTGATGACATTAGGGAGTAAGTGTTGCCGCTGCTTGGGGTTAGCTCAGTGATAATCAAATCTCGGGCCCAGGTAGTGACAGGTATTCAAGCATGCCATAGTACAATACTATCACGTCGGCTAGTCTTTCCAATATAAGCATCATTAGCGGATAAGACGTATAATGAACAAACCCTTTTTTCCTATTAGGATAACACTGGCAATAATAGTCCTGAGTTGTCCAAAATATTTTTAAGCTGTTTGGCACAAATAAAACATATTTCTCGAAATTAGAGATTAGTGAGATCGGATTTGAGTTTTCAGTCATACCAAGCATGGATCAAAATAGCTAGGTAGCGGCCACTACACTGCTACGCTAAATGACATTTAGCATCGTTCATATCCATAGAGGCCCGCTACGGGGCCGCTACACTCACTACGAGGCCGCTACAGGGCCGCTATGGAGTGAGATAGATTCATACTTTCCAATTTTTTTTTAAATGCATAATAAGGCTTATTTCTTTTCTTTTTCTCTCCAAATAACATTTCTACGCAATTCTTTTACCCTTTTATGTTTAAAAGAACATAAAAAAGCATACGATCTCGTCAAATTACAGTCGATACAGAGAGTTCTTCTCTACATGCATCCTATTAGACACCCCTTTTGGTAGAGGTATTCTTTTCTTTAGGTATTCTTAAGTCTTAAGTCTTGACTTCATAGTTTTATTAGCCTTTCATTAGTTTCTAAGTTTGCATAACTAAGCAACATGAATACATGTGAAAAAAATAATCATTACTATTATTTTCTATTTCTACAGCGATACGAGACCTCATACAATAAGGGGACCGCCACGCCCTCTTATCTTACCCTTATCTTAGTTACTTTCGAAAAAAAAAAAAACATTTTCTCTCATTTTCCAATATTCTAGATTTTTTATAAGTTTTTCAAAAAATTTGATATTTTTTCAAATTGCACTGCTACACCACTCCGTAGCGTTTTGTCGGTGGGCCTGGCCGCTATTTTCATCCTTATACGAAGAATGTGAGCAATAGTCTTCAAGTAAAAGGTGTCAAGAACAGTTCTTACCTGGCTATCTCACCTCTTCCCACTTGTGCTTGTGCGGGTTTTCCTCCTGCTGGTGTGGTCTTGCTTCCCTCCTACCTTCTCGTGTGTATGCGGGCTCTCTCTTTGGTCCCAGCCCCTCGGATGGGGTAATTTTTTTTTTTGATGTTGTGTCCTCTTTCCCTCATCTGATCTTCTTTTGACACTTCTTCTTCATTCTTCTTTTTGAAGGAAGAAAGGAGAAATTACCAGGATGAGAGAGAGAGAGAGAGAAGAGAGAGAGAGGGTAGGGGGCGGAGGGCGGGCGGAGATAGGAGAGGACACAGGAGGCATCAATGCCAAACCGACCCTAAATCTACCATTATGATGACATCTGAAATTAGATTGTGGCCTAAATGCCTGAGACACGGCAGAACACCTAATATTAACTATCCAGTCCATATCTAATTTCTCCGATGCTGTTGAATTCTCCCAAGTCAGAAAGAAATAGGTACTGCTATTTAGAGCCTTGAATGCCCTTTTGCAGATATATAATAAACAGATCATACCTAAAGTGATGCCTTTCCCATGAAACGACAAGGAGACTGTCTGATACCTTTCCCCGTTTGCCATCCGCAGTCCTCGAAGCCATGGGTGGTGTTGGGAATCACTAACAGCCCTTCCAGGAGCAATAAAAAAGAAGACACGCTTGTATTGGTGGAAGTCTTCAGCAATGCTGTCAGGATGTTAATTTTGCGCGTTTTCGTCCGATTCCAGATCCTCTGTCGGTGCAAACGGAAAACCATCTAGCACTTTTCCACCGTCTTCATGGCAAATTACATCCACACTACTAATATCTCCTTCCTCAAGTTTCCAGCCCAAAGTAAGCGGGTCACACCGTTGATTGCCATGATGAAACTGGACTAGATGCTTTCGGCGCAAGCAATGCTCTCACAAAGGTGTTAAGTCAAAAGAAATGTAAGTCCTTTCCTCTTTGTGATAGGTTTAATGACAAGTCTTTCTTACATTTGATCAATGTGAAACTTCCTTGGAATTTCCTAGCCGAGAGAATAAGTACCTTCCTACTTCTTCCGATGGGATTAATGACCCATCTTGTAGTTTCGTAGCTGTCTGAATTTCCATTGAGTTTTCTAAGCCCTTCACAAGGAACGAGTCCTTTTCTATTTTTGTAGAATTTAATAAAGGGCACCTCAAGGGTGAAAATAATATTTTATATTTAGTTACATCTTATGTTATGGTTTTATTTTATTTTCATTTTGAAAGTTCAAAGTACCCAGGCATGTACTCCATTGGAAAATTTCAACATCTTTTCAAAGGCTATTTCACTCATCCATAATAAATATGAAAAGACTTTTTTGGGGCACGTTTGGAAACAATCCTTGCTGTGGAGATTCCTTCGTTCCCAATGAACTGCACTATCCTTAATAAGGATTTCTAAGGGGGAGAATTCACCGCATTCTACGTTTGACAAATATTGTGGAATCCTCCCATCTACACTTTTGTCATTCAACGTTTCTATGTTTTTTGCAAATTTCTCGCAATCCATAA
Source organism: Persea americana (assembly GCA_029852735.1). Taxonomy (NCBI): domain Eukaryota; kingdom Viridiplantae; phylum Streptophyta; class Magnoliopsida; order Laurales; family Lauraceae; genus Persea; species Persea americana. The sequence goes on from CM056812.1 coordinate 6,771,979, forward strand.
TAAATCAAGACAAAAAATCTCACCTCCTAGCCATTTTTGGCCTTTTAGAGATGATGAACCATTAGGATTATGCAAATGAGGCCCACCGAATTAAAATTTTTAATTTTTAGGATTTCGATTTTTTTGCAAGTATCTCAAAATCTATGAATAATTTATGGCTGAAATTTGATCCCATTGCAATTTTGGCATTTTGGAGATGATGAACAACTCAGATTATATTTAGAGGTCCGTAGGAATAGAAAAAGATTAAGAAAAATGACCGCCAAAAGATTCACCGGCCAATATTGCTACTTCATGATTTAAAGCAGCCGTAGTGTTCTTAATGTTATACTTCTCATTGTTGAAATCCTTTTGTTCCTTCTTCCAAGCAAAGCAATACTTCTTATTGTGGCCCTCCTTGCCACAACAAAAGCATTTATCAAACTTTTTCTCGATTTGTGATCTACCTCTAGACTTGCCACGACCACCCTCCTTGCCACAACAAAAGCATTTATCAGACTTTTTCTCAATTCAGATTATATTTAGAGGTCCGTAGGAATAAAAAAGATTCAAGAAAATGGACTGCCGAAAGATTCACCGGACAATATTGCTACTTCATGATTTAAAGCAGCCTTAGTGTTCTTAATATTATACTTCTCATTGTTGAACTCCTTTTGTTCCTTCTTCCAAGCAAAGCAATACTTCTTATTGTTGCCCTCCTTGCCACAACAAAAGCATTTATTAGACTTTTTCTCGATTTGTGATCTACCTCTAGACTTGCCACGACAACCCTTTGGCCCTCTACTTTTATTAATCCCATTCTCTCAATGATAAAGGCTTGTGTATTATTTGATCCTTCAGTTTCTCTTCTTATTTATTCATTCAAAAAGCTGCTAGTAAGATGACTCATCGACAACATACCATCTGGAGTAGAGTTACTTATAAAACAACTAATGTTTTTCCATATATCTAGCAAAAATCTTAGAAGCAACAAAGCTTGCATCTTATCTTTGTGGACCATTTTCATTGTGCTTAATTGGTTCATAATACTTAAAAACTCTTTTATGTGATCATCGATGAGACCGCCCTCCTTGAATTTCGTGTTTACAAGCTTTCTGATAATAAAAAAATAGTTTTATTCACAACAGGTTTTTTCTCAAATCATGCTTTTAACTTTTTCCAAATGGTACAAGCATTGATTTCATTAGACACATGGTTTTTCTATGTATCCACCCATTGTATGGTGTGGCCAATGGTTTTTCTATGTATTTTATTCCAAAATGTATCCGCCAAATGTATAATGGGATCATAGCAGTCCTTACCATAGATGATATCCTTCATTCTAGATTTCCAAATCAACCAATTGGCAACAGCGTGCACTTTTGTCGGGGCTAAATAAGAGCCGGTAAAGGTCAATAAAATGGCGGCAAAAATTATTCTCGGTGATTTCTCTTGCGCTGCAAGCTGCGGGGAAAAGTTCACTAGCAATACTATTTGCCGGCAAAAAAGAGGTATCGTCGGTAAAAAGCTATACATTGTGAGCTTTTTATTTTGCCGGTAAAAGAGTTTTACTTCGTCAGGCAAAGAAGTTTATTTTTTCAATAATGAATAAAAAAAACTTTTGCCAGCATTTTTTTGTATCAGGAAAAGAGTTTTATTTTTCAATAACAAATTGAGAAAAAAAAATTGCCTGCGTTTTTTTTTTTCGCCAGTAAAACATCTACATTTTACGCGAATTATTCAAATTTTTTTCCAGTTTTTTTTGTTGCAGTGAATATATTTATTTTCTTAAATGCAATTATTTTGAAGGCATTTTGCCGGCGTTTTTTTTCGCCGGCAAGGTATTATTGTGCCGGTAAAAGTTCTAGTGTAGAAATAATTTTCCAACACAATATCAATATCAATATCAATAAGTTCTAGTTGTTCATTACAACTTCCAACCTGTTTCACATGAATAAATTGAAACTGCTAATTCCATTATTCAAGACCAAATCTATTACACACCCAACATCCATTTCCATTCCAAAACCATCAAAAAATGAAACAAGAAAATTCATTCCACTTCATATTAATATTCAAACATTCTTTCAACATTAAAAGCACCTTACCATTACCATTATAAAATTGAAACCCATGCTAACACTCTACTCGTACCAACATTCAAATGCCAATGAAAATTCACATATTCATATATGATCATTTCATTGTTGCAACATTCCAACACCTACACCATTGTTTAAAAAAACTTCATGCATCCCATTTTAACATTTACCAATCTGTTACTCTACATACCTAGCCTTTATGCTGGCTGCATTTTAGTTGCATGGACTCTTTCAACAAAAGAAATTTCTTCAATTTTCATTCAATCTGCATAAAAAAAAAAAGAAGAGAGCAAGATTAACATATGAGTAAGAATGTCATATGCACAACTTTAAGGTGGAGCGAACTTTTACTAGAAATCATACCCACATTAAGTGAAACTATAGATTTATACCAAAAAAAGAAAAAAAGAAAAAAAAAAAAAAGAAGTGAAACTATAGACAAAAGCATGACTTTTGGTTAACCATCACGTCCATTGGTATAAATTATGTCCCTGCACAAGACATGGATGCCATTGTGAAATGTCTACATTCATTGTTGATCAAATGAGCTTTAAACGTTAACACACAGAGACATACATAGATCAGCGCACACACACACACACAAAATAAATAAAAATAGAACTGTTTAGATATACACAAACACATTCACCACACAAACAGATATACATATATATTCAAGGAAAAAGAACTGTTCTTCTCCCTCTCATGCATGGGGTCATTCATACACATTCAAAAGGGTAATGTTCCTCATACACAAGCACTCAAACAGCTCGGCATGCATAATTAATGATGGAACTGTGGTAAAATTTTACACAAACAGATATACATAAAGATTCAGAAAAGGAACACAAACATATCTGAAAATAGGATGATAAATATTCAAAGGAACTGTTCCTAGAATAATACACACACCCAAATAAAGCACATTCAAAACTGTTGTAGAATATTACTCGTACGCACACTTATACATAACATATTCAAAACAGGATCATGGACATAATTGATAAAGGATTGTATATACATCCATATTTGAAGGAACTGTTCCTTGCACCCATGGATGCACATATTAAAAAACAGAACACACAGACATACATATTCAAGAAAGAAATCTCCTAGCAGAATATCAATTTACAGATTCAAACACAGAAGAAACGGACGTACATATTCAAGAAAGGAAATTCCTAGCAGAATATCCACGGATACACACAAGCGTGGACACATTCAAAAATGGAACCGGCCCTTGTAATATATTCCTCACTTGCAAAAATGTACATATGCATTTAGGAAAGTAGCTGTTCCTTGTAGAATATTGCTATCTTGCACACACAGTTATACATGTGTATTAAAATGTTTGTAGAATGTTGCTCAAGATTAATTTGTCCAAGTTTCTGCAAATGTTTGTAGCTGTTGCTCAAGATTAAACCAAACCACTTACTCAAGATTTGTGTATCTTTTATGCAAATGTTTCAGCTACTGGTAATGGGAAAGCAATCGTTGCATCACAGTGAACCTGAATACACCAGTTTGATGCTTAGAATGAATAAGAATGTATAATCAAGAAAGATTGGACCATAATGTTTAGGGCATTCCAAGCAAGTGAACAAAACAGAGAAGTTGATAGAGATTAGTGGCACCTGGCAGTCTGAGAGTCTGAACTTTGAGGCAGCATCCAAAAAAACATAGCTAAATTGACTAGCTGTGTCATTTTAAATCGTAATCAGTCTAAACATATTGGAACAACTGGTGGTTATCCATGATGCAGTGCTATTAGGGTGGCAAGAAATTCTAAATTAAGTTTCCAACTTTTCTGCTCCAAATTAAATAGGGACTAGCACAATAACCTGTGCTAAGCATGGGCGTGACCCATGCAACTAGGGTCCCTGCTCTATTTAACTACTTTTAACATTATTTGTACAGGTAATTACACATAAGTAATGTGCTTGCGCATATAAGCTACGGTCAAAATTACCTAGAGTGGTCAAAATCAGTTCAAAAACCATTCGCTATAATATAGTATAATTAGAAGTTGCAGGGGTAGATCACATTCTTTGTTTTTGCATAGGCTCCACTTAATTAATAAGATCTCTTAAAAGATCAAATAAACCAGAGCAATTTTACCATACCTCTTATTTGTTCTATTAAGAAGGATCGACCCACTTGAACACTACTATTGTTATAGCAGAACAATATAATGGATGGATAGGTTAGATCCACATATAAGCAGAACATTACAATGGATAGGTTAGATCCACATAGATTTGTTATCATTGGATCTTATGTATATGCCAACACTCTGATTATCTCATTAATGTCTATGCGGGTTTATTTTTCTGCTGGGAACCATCTATAATAATTTTTAATATTTTATTGTTGAATTCGATAGTTCGCGAGGGCTTATAAAAAGAGCGGCCATTTATAATAGCATAAATGGATTGCAATGCTCAAATGCTGATATTTATAATTTTGTATCACATGACTCTTATTTTTAAAAAAGTCATAAGAAATTGAGTCATAACCTACACCAAAGGCTATAGAATTAGGATCATTGCAGGTTTAATTATTATTTCCTTTGTTTAGAAGATCATTCTATTAAGGAAAAAATCATTTTCTTGAGGTTATCCATTTATTTCAAGAATTATCTTTTAGAAAATGAAGATGCTATTTAAATAATTTGGAGGTGAATGATAATCAAAAGAGATAAACCGTTGCTTGATCCTTGGATTCTCAAGTATTTTTTTTCTTTGAAATATGGACCATCAATGGACCACATCTATACTTGGATCCATCATGTCAATCGCTCGAAGTCTTAAATCACAATATATTATCTTAGTTCTTAATTAAGAAAAAATCCCCAATAATCAACAACATATATAAAGTAGTAAAAACTTTGGTGATCGGTCCAGTATGCATAATTCTGATTGGACCATTATAATCTTATGGCAGTAACTAGTAAAAACTTGTGGGCCCAATACGCATTTTTTAATTAAGATCATCCGATATAAATTATAAACATGAGCATTTGTACATTGTATTTTCATTTCTATTATAGTAAATGGGCCCTATTTTTGTATGCCCTTGCAGAATTTTATTCCAATAGAAGATGGGTGGCTATCGAATTTAAGAATAAAATATTAAAAACCGCAACAGTATTTTGTATATTAATTCATTACCACATCTAGCAATTAATTTAAGCCTTTTTCTTACTTTCGCCGCCCTTCTTCCACCGCGATTTGGAAAGATGGGCCCCATTGATATATTTTTGTGGGAAAGACGTTTTGGAGAGAGAGAGCGAGAGAGAGAGAGAGAGAGAGAAGGCTATGACGGTTTTTTTTTTCCTGGGTAAGTAGTGTGAGGGACTCGAGAGTTGGGATGAGTTGTTGTATGGTTGAAAAGGGTACATATGGAACTAAAATGAAGACAATAACTGCATAAGAGTTTGGAAAATGTGTGACTACCATTTTGGGATTTCAAAAAATGCGGCAACCTTTTATTGGATGATGAATGTTGCTGTAGCATATTATGTTGCAACGACGCTGTACTGAAGCGTAGCCCATGAATATAATGGATACAACGAATACAATGTGCACGTAAGCCAAACCAGGACATCTATGTATGGGGACCAACTATCAGATGACAACTTACAGCACCCACAGGCCCATCCAGCGAGAAGCAAAGAAAAAGTGGGAAGAAGTCACTACTATGCCCGTGTCCAAGGTGTTGGAAGTAGGTTGGCGTCGTGGGTTGGTATTTAAAAACTTTTGACCCACTTGATGCAGTGATTAAATATCTATAAGGCCAAGGAACCAAGCCCAAAATCTAAAACCCTAATCTCATGCATTAAGATCAAACATCCATCAAGAAGATAGATAAATAAACAGCAAGCATAACTAGATCTATTAATTCAAATAGATAATAGATCTACACTTTTGGAGCTTGGTTGTGCTCTAATCTTTAACTTAAACTCTACAAAAACTCTTTTCGCAAACCTTTGATCTCCCTTGCCTTTGTGATCTTCCACACTATTACTCTCTTAGAGAACTTCTAAAGGAGAATAGTGGGATCTCCAAATAGAATAAAACCCTACATCTCTAGTAGGAAACTAGAGGAGGGAGAGGGGGAAGAGAGAGAGGAACTTGAGAGATTATTGTTGTGTGTACAGATTTCTAACCCTCACCTCTTATTTATAGTTTATAGCACACCTCCTCTTGGACCAAGATTAAAAGTCTCACTCCTATTCTTAGTAAGTTTTATACTCTTCATTTCCTTAAGAGTTCTAATGAGATTAGTAACATTCTCTTACTAGGGCAAGCATGAGGACCACTAGAGATTTCTTAGAATCTAGCTCCAATTAGGAATTTGGACCCCGCATTTTATGTGAATTCCGGACCCACAGTTAATTGCAAATAAGTCTACTAATTAAATGCAATTACATTCCAATCTTATGAATAATTACAAAAAAACTCTAAACTTCCCAATTACTACAGGTAGGCCTTTCTATCAATTATATCTATGGATCTATTGGAATGAATCTGTTCAAACAAATTGGATCCATCTCTTATTATCTTTGTAACCCAATTAATCACAGTAATTATCAATACCATCCAATTAACTCTTAATTGAGATGGATGCGTACTCATTAATGATAAAATTTATTAATTGGCACAAGGGAATATTTATGAGAATAGATTCCAACTTGAGAATTATATGTTTCCACAGCCCCACTACTACATACCCAAGACATCGAGGTGTTGACCTACAATTGGCCTCACTCATTGATGACTTAAAGTAAATGTATAGTAATTGGCACAAGGGAATATTTATGAGAATAGATTCCAACTTGAGAATTATATGTTTCCACAGCCCCACTACTACATACCCAAGACATCGAGGTGTTGACCTACAATTGGCCTCACTCATTGATGACTTAAAGTAAGTGTATAGTAGAAACTTGAGTCTATTAATTTTACTCATGATTAAAAGCCTATTGCTTGGGAATTATGAGAGCAGTCCTTTAATCAAAGTCGGATTTGTATAAGGTGCTACTCATAATCCTTCGGTACATCCAATGTACCAGCATAATGATCCAGGGTTTTACACTCTGATGATCGAGACATATCACACTATCTCATAGTGATCAAATTGTTGCAACCTTATCAAATGAGATGCTCAATATCATTACTGGCTGTTAATCAATTTAAGTAAAAGATTTGTGATCCATGTCTCCTGTATGTGGATTTGATCCAAGCACATGGATCACATCTAATATACTTGTGGGCTCCGATTTATCTCATAAACCATTATGTCATTTTGTATTAGTCGTGTGCAAACATAGAATAAAAAACCATTCATCTCATGAATAAAGCATGAAAATATAAATTAACTAATGAAATAATTCAATTTATTTGTATTACCCACTAGATTTAGGTCATACAATCTAACACAAGGAAGGGCCTCGACGATTTCTTTCCCATCAGCTTATTAGTGAGCAGGGGAACTTCTCATTGTTTTCATTTCAGCATCGTCTGATATGTTTTGCGGAGGAATATTTATATGATGACCATCATCTGGTGGATCTCGTGCCTCTATATCAGTGTCATTTGGTGTGACTTGATCACTCTTTCCTTCCCTATTCAGGGGATTTTCATTTGTATGACTTCTACTCGTAGAGTTATTTGAAGATTCTTCGGTTTTGCTCCCTTCCACTGCTTTGTTGTGTAACGGGTCCCCCTTGGTTTTCCTATATTTGGATTTCTTGACAACAATGAAGATGAGAAATGAAATACATAAGATGGGTCCAGTAATCAGTAACACACCACGGAAATCATATGTTGTCAATCTCCTGCCACTTTGTGGGGTTTTAGGTGGGGAAGTATTCGGTTCCAGGGATCCAAACCATTTCTTCTCTAGCTCAGTCATCTTGTTTCCTTCGATGAATTCCAGTATAGTCCTCGAAACATCGGGCACAATAGTACAACCTCTCTGAAACAACTGTAGATAGAAGAAAATGGAAAGTATGAACCTCAATTTTAACCTACAAAAGTCTCCCAATCATTGCATTTAATAAAAAAAGTTAGCAATATGTAATGGGGTTCATTGACATAGGAAACAAGTCAACAATAAAAGGCTGCATGCGCATGCCAAAGAGTATGAGGTCCAGTGTAAGAAGGCCATGGTAGAGCAGAGTTTCAGTATGGTAGGGAAATAATTTCTGAATTCCTTCTTATAGGAGGAGCAATTATCCAAATTCAGAACTGCGGCAAAGATACTGGCAGCACAAATGAACCATTAAACTATTTGCAAATCCATGGTCAACTATTTGGGTCAAACGATGAATCTCACTTTTTAAAGTAAAAGAATAAGAGTGGATAGGCATCTTCAAAGGTTTAGAGTTGATAGCATCTTTAATAGAGCCTTTTCTACCAGAGAAGCCTTTAGTTTTTAAGACACAAGTCAAGCCCAAATGGGTCAGGTCAAGCTGGTCCAGATGGATGCACTGTAAATTTGTTGTGATGTTATTCTATCTTCAGTTCTTAAATCTAATCCTTATCCTTGATAGGATATGATTTAAGTGTAATGTTAGTCGTTAGATGATATGGTACAATCCCTCAAATACCAGTTTTCTGAGCCAAAACCTGGGATATTCTGATAATTAATTATGTCAGTGCAGCTCTAGCTTATTAACTAAAATGTAGTGAGAAGAGTGAGAGACATACAAAGGCAAAGCCCATGGTGCTGAAAGTCGGTCTAACCATGGTATATCGATCAGCATACTTGGCAAGGAAGACCTTTATATATGGGATTTCTTCAACAATTGCAGAGACGCCATTATAGGAACTTCCCCTTGATAGAGCTGTTGCATATTCGTCTATTGAGGAATAGGCCTTGAGTTTTTCTTCTCGGAATCCCATATGCTTTAAAAGATCAAAAACAAATGATCCCTTCTGATATCCAACATAGTCTTCATTCACAATTAACTGCTCAATGGTCGTAACAATTGGTCCATCATTATTTGGTGATAGCATGGCTTGCAGGATGGCACCATAACCTCCCACCAATATGAACATTGCAGCCATCCAAAAAATTACAACCAATCTTGAATACTTACTTTTAGGCTTCTCCCCTGCACAAGACAAATCCATTAAAAAGGGTGAAAAGAAAACTTCTTGTCAACCACGAAAATAAAAAGGAAGAGAGACAAGTAGAAAAATTGTGGAATTTAAAACATGATGAGTAAAAAGATATAATGGGGCTACTTACATAGTTCAAAGAGAAAGATGGAGAAGGAGAGAGATAGGAATGTCTCCACTTGTTCTAGAAATGTGCCCCTTTCAAATTCTGGGTTATTATTTCCACGCTCAAAAAACCAAACCAGAAGCCCTTTTGACAAGAACAGAGCTATTATAAGTAGCCATAAATCCCAAGTAAATGGCTTCAGAAACCACCAAAGACTTAATTCTTGGTCGTCCACAATTGGAACAATCATGGAAACACCTGCTATCATGTATGGCTGTGTGAAGTCTCCGGACTTTGATCTGTCAGACGTGATTGTTATATCCCCTACGACTCCATCGTATCTCTGCAGTGCACTCATAATTCTCCATCAATATGAAAGCAAGTAAAGAAACAGGCCAATGCAAAGAATGAGGAAGATGAGTAAATTAAAAAAAAGAAAGAAAGAAAAAGAACTCACTTCGAGATGCAATTGCAGAATGAGTTGATCATAGTATCCCATTTCAAGAGAGTCGGTGCTTTCATATGGAACGAACTCATAGGAAACTCGATTATGCAAACTATCCATCACCTCTATGAACAGATCCACAGCGAAGCCAGTTGCAGTCATTCCATTGCCTTCGGGATCAAGCTTCACTTTGACAAACTCATGGAATGTGTTTTTCATGGGAATTAGCATCCTTAATTTCACATCAGTCCTCCCATTTTTGTCATTGGGTTCATCATAGTATCCTTTATTATCCATGTGATTTTCATATGGATAGAACTTCCCAGAAACCTTATAAGGCAAATTCGCCGCCACAGCAAAAATGGTCGTTGTCAAATGGACACCCTCCAGTTGAGATCTAGAGTTGCCAGTGCCCAGGATCAACAGTACGGTGGTTATACTCAGCAGCATCGAGATGAAAATCTCCGATTTTACATCTATAATAATTCAGAAAGAAGAGCGACAAACATAGTGACAATTAGGAGGGTGGATGAAGCTAAAGAGAGTAGTTTATGAATCGAAATACCAAGTCAACCACAATTTATGCGTAGGCATACCTTGATGACAGCGTGTGGTTACCTTAGCAACCAGCTTCCCTGGGAAACATTGTGTCATGAAAATTGACAAGCAGCATAGGCAAAACATGGTAAAGAAGAATAATGCCAAATAGGTGTGATCACCCATCGTGTTCATCTCCATGAAATCACCTTCCCCAATAAACTCTGAACAATTCAATTTAGCTTTTGTGACTATTGCATTCCCAACAACTTCAACAGATGCTTGCTCATGGCTTATGATGAGTTTGTCTCGTCCAAATGCTTCTATCCGGTTGTTCATGTCTGCAAAATACTCATGGGAGGCCAGAGAAGGCGATGATTTCATATTCCTCTCATTCTCAGGGCTGGGATTTGTAATGTCTCTCTCGTGAGAGTAAACATTTGGTGCCAGTAAGACAAAGTAAGGAAGCCCAGTTGAGCTGTTGGCTATGGCGATGACGGAAAACTGAGCTTCATTCATCGCTTCCAATGGTCCATCTTCTATCGAGTTGGGAACTGCAAATAACCAATAAAATGAAAATCTCTCTTTTCAGTAGGACCCACTAGGATGCATGTTAATCATGAAAGTTTATTGGATAAAAAGATTTATATGAAACCAACCTATGTGCAATAGACTCTATAAAATTATCCTAACCTTTTGATCCATGACCCTAAAATTTAATAGTTATAAAGGAATCATTTTCTTACGATTTCAATCAAATAATAAGAAAAAGTTGGATGAGTGTCAAATTTGGGTTTGTGACTATTCAATGGAGTGTAAGTGGGGACGGAGTGTGAAAAGACTGGATTGTCTCAAGATGGGCCCCATGATGAAAAAAAGAAAAAAAAAGAGGGGATGAAAAATGGGCGTTTTAAAAGCTACGGGTTTTGGCAAATTACCTATATATATATACACACACACAATAGTGATCCCATGTGGTGGGGCCCACCTGCTGGCCTAAATGGGGATGGGGTAAGGGGGATTAAAAGATCTAGTTCGGGCCCTCCTATGTACAAAAAACCAGCCTCATTTGATAGTCCTAACCATTTTATCAACAACCCACAATTGTAGTCCATTTGGATGGATGTAAACCCAAGGCGTGTGACTATTGTCCAATTGGATTTCTTTATCTATGTGTATGAGGAATGTTCATGTGCGTCCTGTGGACTGCACAGAGTGGTGATCCCATGCGATGGGGCCCACCAATTGGCCCACAAGGGGAAGGGCAAGGGGGATTGAAAGATTTAATTGAGCCCTCTTATGTACAAAAAATCAACCTCATTTAATAATCCTTACTCTTTCATCAACGGCTCACAAGTGTAGGTCATTTGGATGGGTGCATAGTCGATTCAATGGTCCAATCCATTTGGATGGGTGCAAACCTAGGGGACGTATGACTATTAGGGGTGTATGTATGTGGTCCAATCAGATTTCTTTATGTATGTACGTGGGTATGAGGAATGTTCATGTGCATCCAGCTCTCACCATATGGTGAAGGACACTGTCACATGCAAAGAGGGAAAGCTACATAAGTGTCTCTCACACTCTAGTGAGGGATGGATGCATATATATATATATATGGGCAAGGCTCTTCTAAGCTAAAGTTTATGATAAAATTCTGTAAGCTCAAACACCCCCCCCCCCCCCCCCCTCGGAATTGCACATGTCCACCAACTTTAGGTCCGATCCGAATTTACTAGACCGTTGGATCAACTGTATAGTGATCCTAATCGACTGTTGACCATTAAAATTTTGGGGCCCAGATGGAGATGATAGAAACTACAGTTGGGGCTGTTTTGAGCTCGGGCCCTACAATAAATATTTTTTTAATTTTAATATTATTATTTAATACATCTAATGAGAGGGAGAGAGACATTGGGGCACAACTATATTTTTACATAAATATCATACTATGTTAATGCATTGAAAAAGAATCTCTAAATCAGATTAAGCTAATTCAAAAGAATTACCATTGAATTTAGTTTCAAATAAAAAGTAAAATAAGAAATAAGATAAATAGAAACTACTTGTTGCAAGTGTTATAGGAAGATTTTGATTTTGTAGAGGCATCACATATCAAATTGAAAGGCATATAGATCAAGTACGCTATGATTAATCAGTGGGCCTCAGATCTCAGCAGCTTAGATCTACCAGGACTGACCATTTCCATCTCCTATCTCCACCCATTATGGGCCCATCTGTCATGAAAATCAACGTTCGGCTCCACTAAGGAGTAAAGAAAAAAAAACAAGAGGATAGGAAAAGATAATGGAACATGAAGTGACATTTTTTTAATCAATTTTAAAATTTTATGATCAATCTTAACCACGTCACACAATAATACAAGAATTATTAATATAAAAAAAAGTAAAAAACAAAGTGAACTTGGAAAAAAAAGAAAAAGAAAAGGAAAAGGGTAACAGAAAATCAATTTTCAGTGGGCCCAACATATTGATAGGAAAACCACAGAGATTAAGTAGGCATATAATCCATTAGTTGGCCTTCCCTGTTGCTTTAATATATAAATTGCCTTGCTTTAATATATAAATTGCCTGAGAGAAGGGAAAAAAGGTTGAAGGGCTTAGTGTGTTTGGGGTTAGCCAAGACTGCCTTTGTTGACTGGACTCGCTTTATGTTTGAGGACTACTGGCTAGGCTTTAGTGTTTGTACTGACGTGATGACAATAAAATCCAAGTACACTCCCACCATCACCTACGATTTAACACAAAAGGATTAGGTTTTTCAAATGGGCTGGCTATGACCGGATCGAGGTCTGGAATGTTTTGCCCTGTAAATGAATAGAACGAAACTGCATGCTGATACAATGCATGTGTTACTCTTTTATTCCCAAAGATGTCTAATTGCAATGCATGAGTTCATTCGGGCCCTAATTTTGAATTGATGCGGAGGTAAATTATCAGTTCCATTAAGCATTTGACCATCCCATGGATATCGCTAGTTCCAACAAATTATCTCATCCATTAAGCCCTGGGACCATCCCAATAGATATCACTAGGCCCAATAATGACAATGACCACCTTTCAACTTCGTTATTTGCTCCTTTTAAAGGCATAGAAATATGTATTGCAGCTATTTCAAAAAAAAATAAATAAATAAAATAATTTCTTTTGATGATTTCAGTAGGAGAAGTAATATTACTAAAGAGTTGGGCTTTCTACCAATTATTTGGAAAATATAGTACTCATTAGGTAGAATGGGCGGGTAAAGCTTTGGTGTTTTCATCACTTTATCCAAGCTTAATCCAAAAACTAATGGTGCTTGGCTTGCCCGCCCATGTGCACCCCTACAAATGAGGAGTCTTGATCCCCTATTTGGACCAAAGAGGCAACAGATCCCAACCAAACAGAGGTCTGATTGGACCAATGCCATACAGGGGGCAAATCAGCCGCATCCCATCTCCCCAGTGAATAAAAAAAATTTCTCTACCCCAATGGGCTGCCGGTCTCCCCCATGTGCGCGCAGCCCCCCCATTGGTCCCTCCCTTGTTTGGTCCAAACTGGGGATCACTGGTCCAACAAACAGGGGATCCGGATCCACCAAACTGGGGATCACTGGCTTGTACCAATGAGCCACGTTGGCAACTTTCCAACTCAGTTTGTGTACTCTGTTCTTGCGGATGGAGAAAAAATGCTTCACGACAGAAACCCCCGAACAGCAAGGAGTCAGCATCCCATCGCCTCCTCCTGCAAAAAGACCTCATCAGCTCTTCGGCCTTCTTCTCCTCCTCCGGTCAGGCTGGACAGCTGATGGATCCTTTTGTTGTAGGGTTTCTGTAGAGATGAAGCGCGCCAAACACCACCCCCCCAAACCAAAGTTCCGGTGGGTCTAACCTAAGCTGGTTGGGCTACTGACGTTCTGACCTGGCCGGAAAACAGGCCCAGGTGTTCTGTTGCAACTTGCAACGAAGAGAGCAGCAAAAGCACCGCTGTAGGTTGGATCAGGCGCTTCTTCTCCGGCAACGTCTATGGCGGCCGTCTGCTATTCTTACTTTTTTTTTTTTTTCTCAAGACCCAGCAGCTGACAAATCTCAAGCGGCAGATCTTGATCCGTGGCCAACCTGACGTCTCCTGATCTGATCCCCAGATCTCTCCCTTTCTGCAACAGACGTTCTCGGGAAACTACGATCAACCGCAAATCTCTCTCTTTACTTTGCGGAAGCCGAAATCTACTCGGTGTGCTTTGCACTCAGTCACCCGAAACCTTAGAGCAGTCGGAGCTCCGGTCACGTACCCTTCTTCCTCCTCCTCTTCTTCTTCTCTCTGCTTTTGCCCTTTCTTCTTCACTTGATTAAAAAACTGAGGAGATGCTAGATTTCTGTGAACAAAAATTGAAAAAAATGCTAGATTTCGCCTATTTCGGCAGAAATCGCGGAGTTCCTGCCAAAATCCAGGATTTCAGCCAGAACAAAATGAAATCCCAAACGAAAATTTTATTCCCCCTGACTACGCTAGGTTATACTGAGTCAGACGAACATGAGAAGCCCGAGTGGAAGGAGTAGCAAGTACCAAAAGATCGATCCCTGAATCTTGAATCTGTAGGTAGTTTCACACCAACTGTACCCGGGTCCCAACTTAGGAAATAAAAAACCCTGACACAGGAGTACTAAAAAGAAAAATTACCTGAGACCATTGGCATGAAACAGCAGGGAGACTGTCTGGTATGGTTAGCTCGGAGTCCATGGGTGGTGCTTTCTGCGGCTGGTGAGTGTAGGGTGACGAGCAGCAGCAAGAACAATAAATTCATTGTCGGCCGATTGAACGCATAAATTCCTGTCTCTTTCTCTCTCATTTTGGTAAAGATAACTGCTTGAGGTGATTCCTTTGGTTTTTTCTTTTGTTCGTATCAGTACTATGTTAAAAGGAAGCCATTGAACTAATGATTAGTTTATTTATAAGGGATAAAGACTGATGGAAGAGGCCTATTGATTTCCCATGGAAAGTTGCTCGAAATCACCCTTTCTTATCCTGCCAGAAATTTCCATGAAATTTTGCGCAACTCTTCTTGGGTACATTCGTAACCGAAATTTCCATGAAATTGCGCGCAACTCTTCTCAGGTACATTCGTAGTAATGTGGAGATTCTAGTTGATTGTTTCCACATGGAAATTTTCATTTGCAGTTCATACTATCATCGGTTAAAAGCTATCTATACGGGGAAGAGGTTGTGCAATATCCTTGATTCCCACACAAATAGATGGAAGATCGAAACTTCCATGGGATACAATTACAAAACACACTTTCTAGATTGAATCCTTCCGGTAGTTGAATGAGGCTAAGATTGAAAGAGCACCTCATCCACATGTTGGCGGAAGGGCGCACCTCATCTTCCAATGCAGCAACTCAGAATTAAGTGAGAAAGAGGTTTCTTATAATTCCTAAAAATTATTTTCATGCAATCAAATCAGTCTTAAGAAAGATTGGCAACTAAAATCTTAGGCAACTAAAATTTCAAGAGTTGTCCATCCTCACCATCTATTAATCAATGTTATTTTTTGATCTATTTGAACATTTTCAGATCATGGACAAAAAGACCAATTTTTCTTTTTAAAAAATGGAGAAATAATCAATTTATCATATTAGAGGCCCACTTTTCATTGTTCAAAGCTGATCATATAAACAACCACTCTGAATATATTCATTGCATCAGATTTCAGCTTAATATGTATAGGCGGATTGTTCATAGAAAGGTAGATGGTACAAGTTGTAATAACCAAAAGTTTTGGTAAAGAAAGAGTAATAGAGAAATCATAGTAAAATGGAAAAAAATAACAAAAAAACAAGGAATGACTGCCTCAAGAAAAGAATGAACAGGGGGTTTTGTCATTTCCGACAAAGTTGGGGGACTTTTCTGGGAACGGGGAGGAGCTCTCTTATTTAAACAATCATGTTCCACAACCACAACTAAAAGAAAAACTTCTTTACTTTCCCAGGATCCGGACTTTTCCTCTTTCTTTACGCGTTGCTTGCTGAACGCCTGCACTAGTTTTTCTCTCTCTTTTGCATCTGCGTACGCTGTACATCCCACACGCATCTCATCTCTTGTCACGATCAAGTACAGGCCCGTCCACGCCAGCTATTCGGGAGAATTTCCTTGAATCTTCTTTCTGCGTCCCGGGCACGTTTGTGCTCTCTGCGAAAAATTTAGAGTCGGACTGCTGTTACCTTGGAAAATCCGGCCTGCTTTCCAACTCTATGTTTCCACGCAGAATCCCCTGTGGAGAAACAGAAAGCCATTCTCCTTCCTTCTTTAGTCGTTCGGAGGGCAACAACCACACGAAGAAGAAGATGATGATCGAAGCTCTCGGGGGTCATTTTTAAAAGTATCCTGAAAATATTATGAAAATCTAAAAAATGTTTTGGTGATTAGGAAATGAATTTTAAGAGATGGGTATTTTTTTTTCTCTATTTTATGTGATTTTAGGTTATTGAAACTAGGAAAAATATTATCCTGCGTACTTGCTCGTTGCTTCTGAGAAACACACCATCACCAAAGGTGGGACCCCTGAATTTTGTTGGTCCCTTGGGACGACCAGCAGGGAAAATGTATTGCATGACCGATGGGCTTTTGTGAATTGGAATTATTTTGATGAAATTGATATTTATTTTCATTTGTTTTAATTGATTTTAGGTTGTTGAAACGAGTTCAAGACTCGAGGGGGGAAAACAAGAGCTCATCATGACATGTTTTGTGCCAACATTCAGTGTAGGTGATTCTTTGGGCATTTTAGCTAACAATTATTTCTTCTTTTCTAAATGAAGGTGGGTTATAGGAGATCGCTCTGCTAGTAACCCTAGACCGGTGTTCAAGGGGTGGTCCTCAATGGCAATACATCAAATATCTTAGACACCCATAGGTAATCGAAAATGAGAGACTTTTGATACCTAAACCTATGATTGTTCTTATTTATCATGTAATGTGATGAACCATGGAGAGTTTTGATATAGTAATTAATCACCAGTAAATGGACCTTATCCAGTGGGAGCATGGAGATGTGGATGTGAAAGAATTTCCAACATAAGGATGCTTTCCTTATCACAGCCGATGAAAGAGGAGTATAAAGCAACAGTTCACTGTTTTTTGTGTCGGATTAAAAGGTATTAGAAAAGGTGCTAGTTGGCCTTTTTAATTAGCATTTTGATTACTAAGAGTTGTCCTCCTCTTATGAATTAACGCATTACTAGACTACGAATGAGTTGCTTTTAATTTTGTTTGCTATTTAGATTTAGGAACCACATCATATGCAATGGCGGTGCCAAAATTTTATTTGAGGAGCGGCAAGAAACTTTTCTTAACGAGTTTTTATTATTTTTATTTTAAAAAAGGTAAGTACTCACGCACGCACACACACAAGTCCCTCATCATCATCATTGCCACAGCCAGTAATAGTTAGTATACAAAATAAAAAAATGACATTTGAAAATGAATTAAAAAATTAACCTGTTAACATAGTTTCAACATTTTGAAATCATGAGCGTGATTTAACCAATACATTAGTTATTAGATTATATCCCAAAAAAGGTTAAAAAATGATAAATTTGTATTACTCTGCTCATCAAATAACATTCAATAAGGGGTCCATAAGAGTAGAGAAGAATTGAAAATTATATGGTTTTAGCATATTTACTTGAGAGCAGATGATTACAGTCGCAGATAAAAAAAAGAAAATTAAAATAATTTTCTTCAATGTCCTAAAATGGGGATTAGAACAAAAGGTTTTGAAATGCCATGGTTATAATGGATTGGGGAATGTAATTACTATGAGAAACCTTTGTTTGGCACTATACTAGATTAGTAAAAGTCAAGTAAAGCTTTCATTTTTCTTATAAGGGGTCACATCAACAACACTTTAATTCAAAATTTCCGCTATCTTTTTCAAAAAAAAGTAAAAAAAGCAACCCCCTTGCTCCACTAAAAGACAAAAAATCTCTAATTTTCTATATAAACAGAAAAAAAGATTCCATACCAAATAACTAAAAAAAAAAAAAATACTATCATAATCCTATTATATTTTATTCTCTCTTGATTTGATGCTTTACTACACTTGATTTTTCATGTAAAATTACCAAACGGGCACTTTACTTGATTAGTAAAAGTCAAGTAAAGCCTTCATTTTTTAGAAAATGTGTCACATCAATAGCACTTTAACTCAAAACTCACTCAATCTTTTTCAAAAAAAGTAAAAAAAGCAACATCATTTCTCCACTAAAAGACAAAAAAGCTTCACTTTTTTTATACAAAAAGTCAAAAAGATTCTATACTAACAAACTAAAAATAAAATATCAACGTAACCCCATTATATTTTATTGTCATGCTTTACTACACTTTATTTTACATGTAAAATTACCAAATAGGACTCCTAGTTTTGGCCACATAAAATTTCTTACTGAAGAAATAATTAAATTTATTTATTTCAGATTTTGGTTTAACATTTTGAAAATTTAGAATTTGATCATAACTTATGGGCAAGCACTCAAAATGCTCTAATTATAAGTGTCAAACTTAAGATTTCCTGCATTCTAGGCGCAACAAAAGGGTGGAGAAAAAGAAAAAGGAAAAGAAGAAAAAAATTACAGAAGGAAGAGTGCCCGATTCATATTTATTTGAAAAGACCTTAGTGAGTTGTTATGCACAAAAGAGAGAAATAAAATAAGTAAGAACCCAATGGGATCTTATGTGTGATGAGTTGGCTTTTTTATACAACTTGAAAGACAAACTTGCATTTATATAGTTTGAAAACTCAACTAATTAGACAAAGGAAAAAAAAGAAGTTGAAGAGAGACAAACAAGGAAAAAATGTTTGAGGACGGGCAAAGAGCATAAAAACGAAAATATAGTTGAGATTCTTTCTCCTATGTTTAATGAAACAAAAAGTTGAGTGCCCCTCCTCTACTCTATCTGTCTCCACCACAAATTATATGCATTCTTTTCACATGTCTCAGCTCTTGTAATTGACTCTATATGGTGCAATGACTTTTTCCATAGTTTTCCATTCTATCTTTACATTTGGAGTTGAATCACATGGTTTAGTTTTGACATTAAAAAGAGAGTTTACGTAGTACAATACAACTATATAGTTTTCTTGAGTTGGAAAGAATTTTGTGTGTAAATCAATTTTCGGTGTGTTCTAGTAGTATATTACTTTATTGGATGTTTAGATGATGGTTTATTGGATATTTTGAGACAAAAATGATGGGTTTATATAATTGAATTGGGTTTATGTTAATAAATTGGATTGATTACTTTGATGTGGGTCACATATCTTATGTTGTTTTAATCTTTGTCAGGTACAAGTGGTCTCCGATAAAGAGCAGAAGGGACATAGAGCAGAGAGCACTATCAAATGGCTTCAATGCCATCCTCTTGTAAATCCTAATGTTTTATGCAAATTAAAAGTATTAGAAGCAAATGCCTTCAATGCCAACCTTTTGTAAATGTTAACATTTTTAAAAATTTAAGTTAGAAGCATCTGTCTATCCAATTAACTTTGTAAATGTATTCGTGAATTGACCATTCTTATGCAAAGGGATGTTCTTTTTTTTTTTTTTTTCTTAATAAATGAACCTATGCAGCTACTTTTCCATTGTCCTGTCAATTCCCGCTCTGATTTTTTAGGGAAGGTTCCTGAGAGAAGAAAAAAATGGAAGAGGAGGAAGGAGAAGAATCATCATTATGACTTGATGGCTTTGATCTACTAGTCCAAGAGCCCGAGTTTGGTTTATTTTATTGGTAAAAGGGAAGTAAATGGTAGTATGATCTCTTTCCCATTAACACAAGCTATGAGAGTGAGAAATCATCAAAACTCATAACATTTTGCTGAAGTTTTGACCACTATGAGTTTTTGGTGATGTCTTTCACTATGAGTTTTTGGTGATGTCTTTTGGGTTGATGAAGTTTTGATTGATAGGATATTTGCGCCTTACTTGGATCAATTTGTCATGGTGTCTATCGATGGCGTGTTAGTATACTCTAAGATGCATGAAGAGTAGGAATAACATCTCAGGGCTTTTCTACAGCCTTGTGGGAGCATAAATTATATGTCAAATTGAGTAAATGTGAATTATGATTGGAGCAAGTTACATTTCTTGGTCGCACCATTTCTAAGGATTGGAGTTAGTGGCTCCCGCTAAGTTAGATGCCATAGTGAAGTGGGAGAAAGTGAGGACGATGTCAGGAGTCGGAGTTTCTTGAGGCTTGTTAGATACTATCCCAAAATCGTTGAGGGTTCTCCCTCTGTAGCACCCCATTGACTGAGTTGACTCATAAGGGCATTCCCTTTGTTTGGAGCGAAAAGTGTGGAGCTAGTTTCCCAGAACAAAAGGAGAGATTGACAACTACCCCTACGTTGATTTATTGTCCGAAAGTGAGGGCTTATTGTGTTCACAGATGCTTTAGGAGTTGGACTTGGGTGTGTTCTAAGGCAAAATGGGAAGGTTGCAGTCTATGGGTCTAGGCAATTGGATGAGGAGGAATAGAAGTGTGCTACCTATGAATTGTTGTCAGACATAGTAGTTTTGCCTTGAAGATGTGGAGACATCACCTTTATAGAGCTATGTTCGGAGAGTGCGCAGACCAGGGAGCTTACAATACTTCTTTTCATAGAAGGAGATGAATATGAGACAAAGGGAATGTATGAAGTACATCAAAGATTACGATTTAGGACTCAAGTACCACTCAAGGAAGGCCAATGTAGTGGCAGATACATTGCGTAAGAAGACGACTTTCGATGGTTGTCTGATCGTAGAGTAGCGTGAATTGAGTGTTTCGTGGATATGGATGTTTACTTCCAGCCATTCGATGACGAAGTGTTGTCTATTAGCATGCTTTCGTGGGAGTCCACGTTGAACTCGAGGATTAATAAGAGCCAAAGTAGTTACCCGAAGTCGATCAGGATCTTGGAGCACATGGATGCGAGGCCAACTTTCAAGCTCCTTGAGGGTGCTTCGAAATTGAAAAATGAGATCTTGATAGAAGCATGCCACAATCGATATACCATCCATCCAAGCAGCATGAAGATTTACCAAAACTTGAAGAGCCACTATTGGAGGAACAAGATGATAGGAGATATTGTAGAAAGCATAGGAAACCTCCAGGCATTTTGCATCGTTGGAGATACCCAAGTGGAAAATGTCTAGTAACTCTCTCTCTCTCTCTCTCTCTCTCTCTCTCTCTCTCTACTTGCCTTCTTGGTGTGTTTGGGCCTCTTTGCATTTGTAGTCACGTGATCACCTTTCTAGCTTTACTATCTTTGTAGAGAGAGATTTACTTCTCACCATGCACTTCTAGCTTATTACTCCCACCACTACTCCCTAGTTCGTACTCGTCTGTTTTTCTCTTGGACAAGACTACTCAATCCTCACTTCTCACACATACTCTTATCTCCATGACTCACTTTTATGTCAACCGGCTTCCCCTTTACCCCATGTGGAAGGCAATCAAAGTCAAGATCACCTTCTTCTCACTCCAACATAACCTTTTATGTTTAAAAGAACACCAAAAAGCACACGATCTCGCCGAATTATAGTCGATACAGAGAGTTCTTCTCTACGTACATCCTATTAGACACCCTCTTTGGTAGAGATATTCTTTTCTATAGGTACTTTTAAGTCTTAATTTCATAACATTTTTTTTTTTTTATGAGCCTTTCATTAATTTCTAAGTTTGCATAACTAAGCAAGATGAATACATATGAAAAAAATGATCATTTCTATTATTTTCTAGTTATACAATGATACAAGACCTTATATAATGAGGGGATCGCCACGCCCCGTTATCTTAGTCACTTTGGAAAAAAAGCACATTTTCTCTTATTTTTCAATATTCTAGATTTTTTATAAGTTTTTCAAAAATTTTGACGATTTTTTCAAATCGCACTACTACACCACTAAGTAGCATTTTGGCGGTGAGCCTAGCCGCTATTTTCATCCTTATATGAAGAATGTGATAAATAGTCGTCAAGTTGATGGTGTCGAGAACCGTTCTTACTTGGCTACCTCACCTCTTCCAGCTTGTGCGGTCCTCCTGCTTGTGTGGGCCTCCTTCCCACTCGAGTGGGTTGCCTTCCCGTGTGTATGCGGGCTCTCTCTTGGTCCCAGCCCCTTGGATGGAATAAAAAAAAAAAAAGAAATTTTTTGATGTTGTGTCCTCTTTTCCTCATTTGATCTTCATTTTGACACTTCTTCATTCAGCACTGGATGTATGAGGAGAGATTGAAGGAAGAAAGAGAGACGGAATCAGGAGAGGATAGACGTGAGCTAAAAATGGAAAAATAACAAGGATGAGAGAGAGAGACACAGGAGGGATCAATGCCAAACCGACCCTAAATCTGCCATTATGATGAAATATGAAATTAGATTGTGGCCTAAATGCCTGAGACACGGTAGAATTGCACGATCTTACTAGCTCACATAATATTAACTATCCAGTCCATATCTAATTTCTCCTATGCAGTTGAATTCTCTCGAGTAAAAAAGAAATAGGTACTGATATTTAGAACCTTGAATGCCCTTTTGCAGATATATAATCCCATGAAACGAGAAGGAGATTGTCTGATACCTTTCCTCGTGTGCCATCCGCAGTCTTCGAAGCCATGGGTGGTGTTGGGAATCACTAACAAACCTTCCAGAAGCAATAGAAAAGAAAGACATGTTTGTATTGGTGAAGTCTTAAGCAATGCTGTCAGGCTGTTAATTTTGCGCGTTTTCTTCCGACTCCAGATCCTCTGTCGGTGCACACGGAAAACAGTGTCACGTCCCCCAAAATAAGAATTAGGGATAAACGTGAAAAATAAATCAAATTCAAATTCCTGTATTTAATACAACACAAGCTTCCAAAAGTGGACCCACAAAAAATTTCAATATGTGGTGAGTCAAAATAAATTTCATTAAATGCAGCGGAAGCTTTATTCAATTGGTAATCAATGTTTATAATGAAACCCAACACAAAAATCAAATAAACATTAATAATTAAAATTGCATAATTATAAAATTTCTAAAAGAGGTCTCAACACTAAAAGAAAGTTCATTAATATAATTCTAAGATGACGTTCTCTCTTGTGCTGGTTCAGACGGCTCCAAAGCCATCTCCGGCATCCCACTCGGGTTCATCAGTTGGGTCAAACGTTTGAAACGCTTGATCCTCCTCCGTCTCCTGCGTAAAGTAGGGCTCGGTACCTATGCACCAAATATTACAAAGTAAATAGCAAGAACATAATCATAATTCGAAATTTAATACGAGAACGAGAAGAATATAGACAAGTGTGATCATAATGAAACAATGACAGAGATAATAATGAGAAAGAACGTAAAACAAAAGTCTAACGATACAAAGGGAGCAATATAGAATCATACGGTGACAAGTGTCCCCGCTGTGGGTGGTCAGCCCTAAATAAATCGGGAAAGCCCGCCCATAATGTCGGTAGTCATAAACCGATCAAAATAAAATCAGGATAACCTGTGCATAAATAAAGCGGATTATAAGTGATCCGGTCACATCGGTGATCAACCGTCCATATATCGATCTGCAGTCGTCCGTAAATGACCCACATAAACACATACACATATATTCATAATAAACCTGATTAATAATGCTCCGAAACAAGGATCCTAAGTCATATTCAAATAACCACTCATGTATGCAAACCCGAAGGTCAAAGAACAATCACAAACAAATCCTAAGGTCAAACATGAGGTCTCGTACCCAATAACCACAGGAATCTCTAATTGACAAAAGATCAACGCATTCCTTCTCCATCAATGGTGCATAGACCCAATTAAGGGTTTTCCAATAGGGATGGGTTGAGCTCGAATCCATTAGGATTTCCCCGAGGTCATATTAAGCACTAAACCCCATGCTAGTAAGATACCGTGTCCCCAGACGGTATGTACGCAGTCCAATGATCCAATTAATAAAGTACAAACATATAATTTTAACACATTAAAAATTCAAGATACCATTAAAAATTAATTTGCAAATAAAACTAAGAAGTAACAATCCTTAATTTATAATTTTAGAAAACCTAAGGACCCATCCATAAATATTGTCCACATTCAAATTAAGTCAAAGGATCTCATTAAAATTTATAAAACAATAGGCCTTTTATTAAATTACTAAAAGTTAATGGGTAAAGTACTACCCAACAGTACTTTAGCCATTTAGTCACATGAATGCTTTATCCCAGCATCATCAGGTCATACATCAAGTCATACAACTCTCACTCTTTCCTCCATATTCCCATCAGGTCAAGTACTAATGTCACATGGGGTGACATCATCAAACATCTCCCTTCTCTTATATTTTTTTCAAAACCCATCCAACCACCAAGTCAAACGTACCCAGTCTTTCTCTCTTTCATCTCTTTCTTTCCAACCCATGTTCTGTGAAAACGCCCAACGCAGAACCCATTTTTGCCAACACCAGCCTTTGGGACACTCGGATAGTGGGGCCCCCTGATCATGACCCAAGATCAGACCCATAAAATAAGGTCGCCCAGGCGCCCTCTTCAAGATGCAGGGACCTGATAAAAAATAAATGGCCCACATGGGTCCCACAGTCCCAAAATGAAAATACCCTTTTTTTTTCTTTCTCACTACCGCTGCCCCTTTTTGGCTGCTGGATGGTGGACCAAGCAAGGCCCACCTCACACGGGTCCGCCATTTCTATGGTCGCCCCGCTGTGTCCGGCCTGATGAACGGACCAGATCTGTGATCTGATCATCCCGTGGGCCCCACCTCACATACAATCCCCCACGGTTTGGGTCCGATACCTGTTTCAGGTTCATCATAAGCGAGTCATGGGTGGATTGAGTTACAGCATAGCACTAAAATACACATGGGAAAAACAATGGAGTCATCCTCAAGCTCCGATCCAAACATAAGGCAAAATCGCATAGCCGTATTATCAAAAACACAAAGGGCATCAAAGGGGTTTCTACATGCATCCACACACAAATCAAGGAAGATTACAAGTATTAAACCTACAAATTATGGTTAGGTACTTGCCTTTTATCGGGGTTGAAGAAAAATACACAGATCCTAACCAATACCCAAACCGCGATTCCCACAGCGCTTGAGAATAATCCTACCACCGATCTGACAAAGAATATGGGAAAGGAATGCTCAGATGAACAGATCTATGGTATTCCTACCCAAAACCTAACATTGGAAAGAATAGGAAGATAACCTAAAAGTATAGATCTACTCCTAATGATTTGAAGAGAGGGTTACCTGAGATAAGAAGATTGAACGAAGAATGCTGGTATCCTCTGATCTTGATTCTGATGGCTGTACCTAAAGTTGGTATGGCTTGGGAAGTTGAAAGAGGAAGAAGATGAAGATAACCGGGAGGAGTTGCAGAGATTAGTGGGGAGAGATAAGAAGGGTTTCGTTAAAAAGGGGATTAGGTTAAAAAGAATACTACTGGGCTTAAGTCATTGGGTCAAACTATGGGTCAGGCCATCTACCCATTAACCCAACTCATCAATCTACGCATCTAATCTAACGTGTGCCCCACTTAATCCTACCCACTTAAATAACTAAAATACATTCAATTAAAATAATAATACTATCTAATTAAAATATAATAAAATAATAAATATGTGGGACCGGGATCTTACATTCTCCCCCCCTTAGGACATTTGGTTCTCCAAATACACTCATACCTCTGGGAGAAGATGCAGGTAAAGCTTCTTCACTTGGTCCCGGAGTTCCCAAGTGGCTTCTCGAGGACTGTGGTGCTCCCACTGGACTTTCACCCAATGTATTGTCCGAGTCCTAAGAACTTGCTCCTTCGTGTCGATGATCTGAGAAGGTCGCTCAACATAGGTAACATCTGGCTGCAATTCCAATGGCTCATACTGCAACAGGTGAGATGAGTCTGCAATATACTTCTTCAACATCGAGACATGAAAAACATTATGTACCGCTGACAACGCTACTGGTAAAGCCAATCTGTAAGCAACTTCTCCAATCCTTTCCAAGATCTCAAATGGACCGATATATCTCCGAGATAACTTTCCTTTTTGCCCAAACCTCAATGTTCCTCGCGTTGGTGAAACCTTTAGAAATACATGCTCACCAATCTCGATTTGAAGATCTTTCCTCTTTGGGTCTGCATAACTCTTCTGTCGGCTTCTAGCAATTTTCAACCGATCATGGATTTGCTTCACTTTCTCACTGGTATCACTAACAATAGATGGACCATGAAAACTCCTGACACCTATCTCCTCCCAACAGATTGGGGTTCTGCATCGACGTCCATACAACGCCTCAAATGGTGCCATACCGATACTGGAATGATAGCTATTATTATATGCAAACTCACATAATGGGAGACTTTTCTGCCAGTCCTTCCCAAAATCAAGGACGCAAGCTCGCAACATATCTTCTAGTGTCTGATTCGTTCTTTCAGTTTGACCGTCGGTCTGAGAATGATACGCTGTACTGAAATTCAATGTGGTGCCCAGAGCTTCCTGCAGTTCTGTCCAAAATCTACCCAAGAATCTAGGATCTCTGTCTGATACAATCGATAAGGGAACACCATGAATTGTGACAACTTTCTCCATATACATTCTAGCTAACTCATCCCGAGGTGTCTTCATATTCATTGGTAAGAAATGAGCCACTTTTGTCAACCTGTCCACTATCACCCAGATACTATCTTTGTTATGCATCGATGGCAATCCAGAGATAAAATCCATCGTTATGTGTTCCCATTTCCAGTCGGGCACTTCCAACTGTTTTAAAAGTCCTGGGGGTTGCTTCCGTTCTGCCTTTGCTTGTTGACACACCAAGCACCTTGCTGTAAATCCTGCAACTTCCTTCTTCATATTATTCCACCAATAATGATTACGCAGGTTCTGGTACATCTTTATACTACCTGGATGGATGGTATAACGGGAATGATGTGCCTCTGTCATGATCTCATTCTTCAGTTCTTCTATATTTGGCACACATAACAGGTCTTGAAAGTACAACACACCCTCCACTATTCTGAAGTCTGGTATGTTGTCAATCTGTTCAATCACTCGAGCTAGCTCTGGATCCTCTGACTGCTTGCTTTTGATCCTACTCAAGATCTTTGGTTCCGAGACGAACATGTTAGCTAACATAATCTTGTCATCAATTGGCTGCAAGGACACTCCCAAATCGAGAAAAATTTCTGCCCAAGACTCATGCGTGGAGTCATTCATAAATATTAAAAAGGGTAATGTTCCTCATACACACGCACACAAACAGCTCAGCATGCATATTTAATGATGGAACTGCGGTAGAATTTTACACAAACAGATATACATAGAGATTCAGAAAAGGAACACAGACATATTTGAAAAAAGGATGATATATGCATAAATATTCAAAGGAACTGTTCCTAGTAGAATAATACACACACGCAGATGAAACATATTCAAAACTGTTGTAGAATATTACTCGTACGCACACTTATACATAACATATTCAAAAAAAGGATCACGGACATAATTGATAAAGGATTGCATATACATACATATTTGAAGGAACTGTTCCTTGCACCCATGGATGCACATATTCAAAAACAAAACACATAGACAAACCTATTCAAGAAAGAAATTTCCTAGCAGAATATCTTTTTACATATTCATAAACAGAACACATGGCCGTACATATTCAAGAAAGGAAACTCCTAGCAGAATATCCACGGATACACACAAGCGTGGACACATTAAAAAATGGAACCGGCCCTTGTAATATATTCCTCACTTGCAAAAATGTACATATGTATTAAGGAAAGTAACTGTTCCTTGTAGAATGTTGCTATCTTGCACACACAGTTATACATATGTATTAAAAAAACTGTTTGTAGAATGTTACTCCAGATTAATTTGTCCAAGTTTCTGCAAATGTTTGTAGCTGTTACTCAAGATTAAACCAAACCACTTACTCAAGATTTGTGTATCTTTTTTGCAAATGCTTCAGCTACTAGTGATGGGAAAGCAATCGTTGCATCACAGGGAACCTGAAAACACCAGTTTGGTGCTTAGAATGAATAAGAATGTATAATCAAGAAAGATTGGACCATAATGTTTAGGGCATCCCAAGCAAATGAACAAAACAGAGAAGTTGATAGAGATTAGTGGCACTTGGCAGTCAAAGAGTGTCACGACCCGGGCTCGAGATTAGGGTTACTACGGCTAAACCCTGAGTCGCGATTACATTCTTACTCCCGTAAACCTTGTATCACCGAAGTTAATACGAAATTCACAAGGGATCTTACATATACCTGTCAAATTTACAAATTTGCGGAAATACATATATACATTGACATCAATTTATACCGTACAAGTTCTTTACATAAAAATAAAGTTTACTTACACATTCCATTTTCTATTGACGTTTAAGTCAACCCTGCATATTCAAATACAATGCAGGTGACTACTACTCACATCAAAATGAATCTACACATTTCTCTCAAAAAATCTCAAAATGGTCTATCTAATGTAATTGCCCTCTGTTCTACGACCATTCATTTAGTCCTCCTGGAGGAACTGGATTGGCCTCTTCCGCTGGCGGCGCGGCCTCTGCAATATCGGGACGAGCAACTTGGCATGTTATGTCATCAATAACACTGTGAACACGACGGTTCAACAATGTATACACAAATCTATGATAACAATTTGTTTAGCAATTCTAAAATTTTTAAATCAACAAGTAATTACATTTAATTCTTCATTCAGTTAGTTCTTCCCTGAAGGAAGCATTCAATTTCATTACGTACACTTTATCAAGTGACTTTTCATTATCCTCAATGGCACGGGCGGAAGGGCACACTATTCATGACCCAGCCTTAAGAAGGACTCATTTCATTTCATATTAGACACCTTATTAAGTGGCTTTTCAAATGTATGGGATTTACCAGTGTCTTGATCAGAGATCACCGGCATCACTACAGAGCTCCAGAACGCCTCATCTACTGCAGTAGACATGTTCTTTAATTCATTACATTGGTTCATTTATTTCATTTCACTTTATTAATTTGATACATTATTCAATGGTAGCTCAACAAGAAGCATAACAGTATTAGATGTGAGAGGATAATTCAACTCAAGTCAGAAATAATTAAATTTTCCTAAAACAACATTCGGGTGAAACGTTCGTTATGTGATGTATGTGTTATTCTAGATGACATTACTTTAGTGAAATTTACATTCACATAACCTTAGCTAACACCCATGAAGGTTTAGGAAAATACCGTGAACTATAGCCTTAGCCAATAGGCTTCTATTTGAGAAAATAGAAATTTATTCTGAACTTTCATCAAATTCGGTCACCTTGTCGGTCACCTGTCGGCTGACCGAGGTATGGATTTCGGCTAACCGAACTCTATCGGTCGACTTTCTAGAAGCTCAGTCTCCCTGATATAAATCCTGACATTTCTCCCAAGGAAATTCGGTCAGGTGTCGGTCGACCGAGGTTACAGTGTTGGTTAACCGAGCTCGGTTCGGTTAACCCCTCGGTTCCAATTCCAGAGAGCTCAAAAGAAATCTTAGACAACTCCGTTAGGTGGTTCGGTCGACTGTCGGTTGACCGAGCCTCAATGTCGGCTGAGTTCGGTCCGCTTTATAGAAACTGAAATCTCCTGTGAGATTCATCCCAGAAACATCGGTCAGGTGTCGGTTAGCCGACAGTTCCTAGAAGTTCAGAAAATTCTGAACTGGAATTTTCTGGAATTGAACTCCTTGAGTTCAAACAAGTCTATCAGCATATGAAATCATTAAAATTGAGTACACTTGCCTTGTTTGGAGATTAATTCACAATAACCTCGTTTGTTAGCTTGAATTTGAGATGAAATCCCCTAGCCAAACCCTCTTTTGAACCTAAAACCATAATCAACCCATTCAAAAGAATTCCTATAAGTTTCTTATGCAAGAAACATTCAACAACCATTGAAGAAGCTTGGAGTTCTGAAGTCAAGTCAAAACACTTACTTGTAGCCTCTTCAAGGAACTTCTTGAGCCTTTTCTCAAGCTTTCAAGTCCAAGAAATCAAAGAAGACCATAGAGAAGATGAAGAAGATGAAGAATCCTCTTCAATTCCCTTGCCAAGCTTCCAAAATCCACTTAAGGGAGAGAAATTGGAAGAAAGAAGAAGAAGAAGAGAAAGAGAGAGAGCTGCTCGGTGGTTGGAATGGATGAATGAACTCAAATGAGTTAATCATCATCTTATAAATCCAATTTTTGCATTGAACCCCCCCTAACTCCATTAATTACAATTCAAGTCAAATGAAGGGTCATTTGATCCAATTCACACCGAATGAAATCGCTACAATCACGGAAACTAACGTACTCCTCGAGATACATGTGCAGTTATCAAGAGTTTCCGTATTCGACGAAATACGCGAAAATTCGTATTTACGAAAAAGTCTTCGTATCCCTCACTCTAAGTCTAAATTCATTTATTACCTTCTCATTACGCTCAAATTAATCATTTGAGACATTTTCAATCCAATTTGGTCATTAAGCCACATTAATTCAATAAACACATTCAATTAGCATTAATCCTGATTAATGAGAGTTAATCTTGATTAACTCGGGACAGGGTGTTACAGAGAGTCTGAACTTTGAGGCAGCATCCTAAAAAACATAGCTAAATTGGTTAGCTGTGTCATTTTAAATCGTAATCAGTCTAAACATATTGGAACAACTGATGGTTATCCATGATGCAGTGCTATTAGGGTGGCAAGAAATTCTAAACTGAATTTCCAAGTTTTCTGATCCAAATTAAATAGGGACTATAGCATAATAACCAGTGCTAAGCATGGGCGTGACCCATGCGACTAGGGTCCTGCTCTATTTAACTACTTTTGACATTGTTTGTACAAGTAATTACACGTAAGTAATGTGCTTCTGCAAATCAGCTACGGTCAAATTACCTAGAGTGGTCAAAATCAGTTCAAAAACCATTCGCTATAATATAGTATAATTAGAAGTTGCAGGGGTAGATCACATTCTTTGTTTTGCATAGGCTCCACTTAATTGATAAGATTTCTTACAAGATCAAATAAACCAGAGCAATTTTACCATACCTCTTATTTGTTTGATTAAGAAGGACCGTCCCACTTGAACACTACTATTGTTATAGCAGAACAATATAATGGATGGATAGGTAAGATCCACATATAAGCAGAACATTATAATGGTTAGGTTAGATCCACATACAAGCAGAGCATTTATAATGGATAGGTTAGATCCACATAGATTTGTTATCGTTGGATCTTATGTATATGCCAACACTCTGATTACCTCATTAATGTCTATGCGGGTTTATTTTTCTGCTGGGAACCAATGGAAAATCGATCTTTCAGCTCAAGGGATGTACTAATTGCTTGAAACGAACATGATTATCATGTCTTGCAAATAAGAATGAGGATCTAGGCATTGATGGAGGTGATAAGTAGTTGAGAATAAATTTAAGAAATTAGAAAACCAAGGGACTTCCTGTAAGAGAGATCTTTATGGATTTAGGCATCCAAGTATTTCATCATTGGTCTAGAAGTAGAGACATGTTACATTTTTTAAAGAGCTCTTAGCCTTATTGCATTGTTGTTAAGATAGATATAATACAATTTGGTAGACTGGACCAGGACAAATGTCAGAATGTAGAAGAGTCCATTTTCCCTTGGTACAAGACATTGTAGTCTGATAACAACGATTTACGATTCCGTGAGTAAATTTCCAGGACGAAGCATCTATAATCCTGATGCAGGTGAGCAAATTCAGGGGCTCATGTGGCCAAAGGGGGACCCCTACTTCTCAAACAACAGATTACGGCATAGGATTTAAGGCCATTGCAGGGTTCCAACCCAACCTAATTTTGGAGGTTTTCTCCTTACTTAACCAAAGTCAAGTGTCACTGATATTGAAGAGAATTGTTGCATATGTTTTTTAATTGAAGATTTGGGCATGAAGCCCTTTTTCCTTTATCATGCATATATGAATTTGGAGGGAAGTATTGATTTTCATGCTTTGAAGATTTGGGAATGAGCCCATCTGCCCATGTAGGGTTGTGAGGACCAAGAATTTGGAAATTGGCATGGATTCGACCTTCTGTGACTGAATCCCTCATTTACCCAGATCTAAGCTTGTCCATTGCAACCCCTTTGCAGTACTCATCCTCTACAACTCACTTCATCTTCTAATACAAAATATCAAAATCTAACAAAACCAAATCTTAACAAGAAGATTCAAAATCCATCAGCAAGGGGGAGATGGGAGGAGGAAAAAAAAATAAATAAATAAAAGAGGGTGGCGCAGGGGAAAAACAGCGCTGGTGGTGAGAGTGGAGTGCAATGCAAGGAAGAGGAGGGAGAACCCTTATCTGTGAGTGTGAGTCCAGCTGCGAGAGAGGGACAGAGAGTAAACGCAGGCGAGGGAGACCGTGAGCGTGAGAGAGAGATGCCGAGGGAGACGAGAGAGACGCAGAGGTGAGGGATGTGACGCAAAGTCCTTCTCTTTCCTCTCTCTCGTCCACCACGACACAGCCGATCCCCTCTCTCCCCTCAACTGGCGCTCCACCCACCCCCACTCGCCCGCTCTTTCCCCCACGACATTGCCTTTCTAGATTCCCAACCATTAAAAATAAATAAATCCATATTTCAGTTTTAGATTTGAAAACCTTGAATGGCCAGTTCTGCAATATGATCACTACATTCCCCGAAAAATCAATATTTCAAAAATCCTAGGAATCATAAGCCTCCCATAGGGTCAACACACAAAGTTAACACAACAAAAATTAAAGTATTAACTGTATACAATGAATATAATGAATACAAGGAATACAAGGAAGGGCCTCGACGATTTCTTTCCCATCAGCTCATTAGTGAGCAGCTGTCACTACAAAAAACTTAGATATTTAGCTGTGAAATTTTTTGCGGCTAAAGGTTTTAAAGTCACGGCTAAAAGTTTTAGTGGCAATATTTTGATCGCCACCGAGTCGTTGCTAAAAGTATTGTCACTAATTGTTTTAGCCGTGACTTTAAAACATCGCGGCTAAAAGTTGGACTTTTAGCAACAACTCCAAACTTATAGCTAAAAGTCTAAAAATTAGCCGCAAGCTTTATCGCCGCTTATTTAAAAAATTGTTGTCACTAAAAGTGTCAAATCGCGGCTAAAAATTTATTATAAACATATGAAAGTAGGGTTTTAGGGGTGATCTTAAGTCGCGGCTAAAAGATTAATTTTAGAGGCAACTATAAGTCGCCATTAAAAGAATTGTGTATAGTAATTTTAGTGGCAACTTATTATTGCGGCTAAATGTTTAAATTTTAGCTGCGACACAAATCGCCGCTACAAGTACTAGGTATAGCACATTTAGTGGTAGTTTTAGAGGCGACTTGCAATTGCCGCTAATCGTTTTACTTTCAGCTACGACAATAAGTCATCACTAAATGTATTAAATATAATAGTTCTACCGATGATTTGTTCCCGTGACTAAAAGGTTAAAATTAATTAAAAGGAAGAATAAAATTAATTTATTGACCCTTTTCAAATTTTCATGAACCTGCTTATATAATATGAAAAAATGAAAACTTCATCACCATCAAGTATTAGAAAATAACCTCAAATTTAAAAACATTAAGTTCTAAGGTACTTGAGTAGCAAGAGTAAAGTTTACATCAGCATAGAAAAAATATAAATAAAAAAAAAAAATCATTATCAGCTGGCTTTTGAGTAGTTATGCATCACATTGAAATTTGGCCTGACTCCTTGAACTGCTGGAGGAGGATGTTAAGCTTGGACTGTAACGCAGCTTCCACCTGAGCATTTACCTGTGTCTGTTGCGATTCTGCCTGGGACTTGAGCGCTGCCTGCACTTGAGCTTGCACTTGTGTTTGCTGCGAGGCTAGTTGGGACTCTAAGGACTCCATTCGTGAAGCCATCTCACTATTCTCCTTTTCCAACAACTCCAAGCGCCTTGTATCTGCCTCAGCATCATCTGATAGATCTCCTGCCTCTATATCAGTGTCATTTGGTGTGAATCGATCACTCTCTCCTACCGTATTCTGGGTATTTTCATTTGTATGACTTCTACTCAGAGAGTTACTGAAGATTCTTCGGTGTCGCTCCCTTCCACTGTTTTGTTGCCAACCCTCTTGTTTTTCCTGTTTTTGGATATCTTGACAACAATGAAGATGAGAAATGAAATACATAAGATGGGTCCAGTAATCAGTAACACACCACGGAAATCATATGTTGTCAATCTCCTGCCACTTTGTGGGGTTTTAGGTGGGAAAGTATTCAGTTCCAGGGAGCCAAACCATTTCTTCTCTAGCTCAGTTATCTAGTTTCCTTCGATTAATTCCAGTATAATCCTCGAAACATCGGGCACAATAGTACAACCTCTCCGAAACAACTGTAGATAGAAGAAAATGGAAAGTATGAACCTCAATTTTAACCTATAAAAGTCTCCCAATCATTGCATTTAATAAAAAAAAAGTTAGCAATATGTAATGGGGTTCATAGACATAGGAAACAAGTCAACAATAAAAGGTTGCATGCGCATGCCAAAGTGCATGAGGTCCAGTGTAAGAAGGCCATGGTAGAGCAGAGTTTCAGTATGGTAGGGAAATAATTTCTAAATTCCTTCGTATAGGAGGAGCAATTATCCAAATTCAGAACTGTGGCAGAGATACTGGCAGCACAAATGAACCCTTAAGCTATTTGCAAATCCATGGTCAACTATTTGGGTCAAACGACGAATCTTACTTTTTAAAGTAAAAGAATAAGAGTGGATAGGCATCTTCAAAGGTTTAGAGTTGATAGGATTTTTAATAGAGCCTTTTCTACCGGATAAGCTTTTAGTTCTCAAGACACAAATCAAGCCCAAATGGGTCAGGTCAACCCAATGGGTCAAGCTGGTCCAAATGGACGCACTGTAAATTTGTTGTGATGTTATTCTATCTTCAGTTCTTAAATCTAATCCTTATCCTTGGTAGGATATGATTTAAGTGTAATGTTAGATGATATGGTTCAATCCCTCAAATATCAGTTTTCTGAGCCAAAACCTGGGATATTCTGATAATTAATTATGTCAGTGCAGCTCTAGCTTATTAACTAAAATGTAGTGAGAAGAGTGAGAGACTGTAACACCCTGTCCCCGGTTAATTAAGATTAACTCTAATTAATCGGGATTAATGCTAATTCAACATGTTTTATTGATTAATGTTGAGTAAGGACTGAATTGATATAGAATTTGGCTCAAGTGGTCAAATAGAGCTTAAGGAAAAGAGTAGTGAATAGTATGAATGAATTGAAATGGTTTTAGGCTAAATCATGTGATGCAAGGATTTTTTCGTAAATACGAAAGTACGCGTATTTCGTCGAATATGGAAACTCTTAATACTCGCACGTATATCTCGAGAAGTACGTTAACTTCCGTAATTGTAGCGATTCCATTCAGCGTGAATTGGTTCAAATGACCATTCATTTGACTCAAATTGTAAATAGTGGAAAGGAGAGGGGCTAAAATGCAAAAATGGGTTTATTTAGATAGAGATGAACTCAAATGAGTTCATTCTCTTATCTTTCCACCGATCTCTCTCTTTCTTTCTCTTCTTCTTCTTTCTTCCAATTTCTCTTCA
Source organism: Persea americana (assembly GCA_029852735.1). Classification (NCBI taxonomy): domain Eukaryota; kingdom Viridiplantae; phylum Streptophyta; class Magnoliopsida; order Laurales; family Lauraceae; genus Persea; species Persea americana. The sequence goes on from CM056812.1 coordinate 6,807,942, forward strand.
TTGAGTGGTGATTTGGAGAATTGACAAGTGTGTGAAGAGGGACTCCATCTTCACCATCATCTTCTTCATCTCTTTTCTTGCTTTCTGAGAGTTTCAAGCTTGAGAAGATCTCAAGAATTCTCGCCAAGGAGATTACAAGTAAGTGTTTGAATGGAATTCAGCACTTCCAGGTTTTAGTTATTGAGATAGAATGGTTATGGCCCAAAGACTTCATAAGAATTCTATTTTGTGGATTGATTTTGGGTTTTAGGTTCAAAAGAAGGCTTTGGCTTGAGGGTTTAATCTTGGATTCAAGCTAGACAAGGGAATTATTGCTGATCAGTTTCCACACAAGGCAAGTATACTCAATTATATTGATTTCAGATGTTAATTGGCTTGTTAGAACTCAAGGAGTTCAGTTCCAGAAAATTCGGTTCAGAATTTTCTAAACTTCTGGGCACAATTCGGTCAGCCGCCAGGCTGACCGACACCTGACCGAGAGCTGACCGACATAGGTCGGCTAGCCGAAATTGTGAGTTCGGCTAGCCGAGGGTTGACCGCAAGGTAACCGAAAATCTTGTCAGGGTTTTCCATCAGAAGTTGAGCTTCTGGAAAATGAACCGTAAGCTGACCGCGAGAAATTCGGCTAGCCGAAATTTGAATTTCGGTCAGTCGAGTAGGTGACCGAACAGGTGACCGAATTGAGCAAAGTGCACTGTAATTTATGGAATTCTGGAAAGCTGACCGAATATGGTTCGGTCAGCCGAAATCCATAATGCGGCTAACCGCTAGGTAACCGATGAGGTGACCGAAATTGAGGGGATATCAGAATTGATTTCTGATATTTTCCTAAACCTTCATGGGTGTTAGCTAAACGTATGTGAATGTAAATTTCAATAAAAAGTGATGTCATCTGAAATAACACCTACATTGCATAATGAACGTTTCACCCGAATGTTGTTTTAGGAAATTTAATTGTTTCTGACTTGAGTTGGCTTGTCCTCTCTCGTCTACTACAGTTATGCTCATTGTTGAGCTACCATTGAATAATGTGTTGAATTATGAAATGAAATGTAATGAAATGAAAAGAAAGGAAAAGAACTGAAATGAACAAACACTGTAATGTATGAAAGATTAAGTCTGCTGCAGTAGATGGAGCGTTTCGGAGCTCTGTGGTGATGCCGGTGATCTCTGATCAAGACACTGGTAAATCCCACACATTTGAAAAGACACTTAATAAAGTGAGTAATATTGAATTGAAATGAGTCCTTGAAAGGCTGGGTTATGAATGGTGCGCCTTCCGCCTATGCCAGAGGATAACGAAAAGATACTTGATAAAGTATACATAATGAATTGAATGCTTCCTTCAGGGAAGAACTACATGAATTGCATGCTTCCTTCAGAGAAAACTATATGCATTGAATTGAATTGAATGGAATTGTATAAATTGTTTAGAATTGTTAAACATGTGATTATCATAGAATTGTGTATACATTGTTGAACCGTCGTGTTCACAGTGTTATTGTTGACATTACAGGCCAAGCTGCCCGTTCCAGTGGTTCAGAGACCGCGCCGCCAACGGAGGAGACCAATCCGGTTCCTTTAGGAGGATTGAATGAATGGATGTAAATCGGAGGCAACCGGTTTAGCAAGTTTTGTGACATTTTGAATAGATTCATTTTGATGTAAATAGTGATCACATGCATTGTATTTGAATATGCATGGTTGATTTAAATAGGAAATGAGATGTATAAGTAAATTTTACTTTCTGTAAAGGACTTGTACATGTTAAAGTTGGATGTCAATGTATGTATATATTTCCGGAAAAATGTACATTTGACAGGTATATGTAAGATCCCTTGTGGATCTCGTATTGGCTTCAGTGATGCGAGGTTCACAGGAGTAAGTATGGTAATCACGACTCGGGGTTTGGCCGTGGTAACCCTAATCTCGGGCCCGGGTCGTGACAAAGATGTACGAAGGCAAAGCCAAAGGAGCTGAAAGTCAGTCTAACCATGGTATATCAATCATCATACTTGGCAAGGAAGACCTTTGTATATGGGATCTCATCAACAATTGCAGACATGCCATTATTGGAACTTCCCCTTGATAGAGCTGTTGCATATTCGTCTATTGAGGAATAGGCCTAGAGCTTTTCTTCTTGGAATCCCATGCGCTTTAAAAGATTAAAAACAACTGATCCCTTCTGATATCCAACATAGTCTCCATTCTTAATTAACTGCTGAATGGTCGTAACAATTGGTCCGTCATTATTTGGTGATAGCATGGCTTGCAAGTAGGCACCATAATCTCCCACCAGTGTGAACATTACAGCCATCCAAAGAATTACAACCAATCTTGAAAACTTACTTTTAGGCTTCTCCCCTGCACAAGACAAATCCATTAAAAAAGGGTGAAACGAAAACTTCTTGTCAACCACGAAAATAAAGAGGAAAAGAGACGAAAGTAGAATAATAGTGGAATTTAAAACATGACGAGTAAAAAGATATAATGGGGCTACTAAGCCACTTACAAAGTCCAACGAGAAAGATGGAGTCGGAGAAAGATGGGTTCGTCTCCGATGTGCCCCCCTTCAATTTTTGGGTTGTTTCCACGCTCAAAAAACCAAACCAGAAGCCCTTTTGACAAGAACAGAGCTATTATAAGTAGCCATAAATCCCAAGTAAATGGCTTCAGAAACCACCAAAGACATAATTCGTGGTCGTCCACAATTGGTACAATCATGGAAACACCTGCTATCATGTATGGCTGTGTGAAGTCTCCGGACTTTGATCTGTCGGACGTGATTGTTATATCCCCTATGACTCCATCGTATCTCTGCAGTGCACTCATAATTCTCCATTAATATGAAAGCAACTAAAGAAACAGGCCAATGCAAAGAATGAGAAAGACGAGTTAATAATAATTAAAAAAAACAAAAGAACTCACTTTGAGAAGCAATTGCAGAATGAGTAGATCATAGTATCCCATTTCAAGAGAGTCGGTGCTTTCATATGGAAAGAACTCATAGGAAACTCGATTAGGCAAACTATCCATCACCTCTATGAACAGATCCACAGCGAAGCCAGTTGCAGTCATTCCATTGCCTTTGGGATCACGCTCCACTTTGACAAACTCATGGAATGTGTTTTTCGTGGGAATTAGCATCCTTAATTTCACATCAGTCCTCCCATTTTTGTCATTGGGTTCATCATAGTATCCTTTATTATCCCTATTGTAGGCGGTAAAAACGACACCTACTTAGATTGAGATGAGATCGGGGTGAACTTCCTAGGACAGGGAATGCTGAACGCCGAGAACCTGAAACGGAAGGAGAAAGGCTAAAGTCAGAGCCCCTGGCTGCCGTGAGCCGAAGGCACTCCGATGCCTGAGTTAGTTCTGAGGAGACTAGACAGGAGGAGGAAGAAGAGAATGAAGCAGTGTGTAGTGTTGCAAGTTGTGTATATTGCGTACCTTCATGGGGCTGATCCCATGTGTATATGAAGGAAAATTGTTTGTGCATTCTCTGTGAGTGGGGGTAGATGGGGTAAGGTCCCATCAGCCTTACCCTGACATTCGGCGGTAGGTGAAAAGGGCGCATCCCATCAGTAACTTTTGGTCAGTTGACGTGAGGGGATCATGAAGCCGACTTCTTATCGCCATAAATGAGCGCCCCTATCTGTCAGGGCACGCTCGCGCTTTTGGTAGGTGTGATGGCCCACTCTTTGCCTTCGTACTCTTGCCGGGACCAGGAGCGGTCTGGCTGAGCTGGCTCTCTGCTGGCACAGATGCCGAGCAGCCGAGCAGCCCCCTTGCCGAGCTGACACTCTGAACAGAGCTACTGAGCTGCTGAGTTGATACAATGAGCTGGCACTCTTTATCCGAGCTGCCGAGCTGAGTTGCTGAGCTGGCACTCCTAGCTGAGCTGCAGCGTGGTGCCTCTTGAGCCGGCGCTCCTTACCGAGTCGCCGAACTACCGGGCTATGCCTGCCGAGACCGAGGTGGATTACCGTGATCCTCGCTTAATCTCATCATCACGGCGTTTTACCCACACAATTGCCCCCTAGCTTTTGACTTCTGAGAGCCTCCCAGCTCGAGGAGGTCAGAAGCTTGATGACCGTATAGCTGGCTCTGTTACCGAGCTCGAGAGAGGGTGATTGTCATGAGGGTAGTACCGGGACGAGGGAGCTTCGGATCAGGAGGGTCCCTTTCGCGATGTCCCCTCGCCTGTCCTGGATATTTAATAGCCCTCGGATATCGTGCTAATGGTGGCACGTGTACCCTCTTTTAGCTGTCTCGCAATTACTTTGAGGAGACGTTAGGGCTGCGTGACGGGACGTTAGGGCTAATTGAGGGGACGCCTCTTAAAGGCTCTCCTCGAAAGTCGAATCGACGCCCCTGGACCCTATAAATCAGAGCGACTCCCTCGTCCTCACTTTCCTCTGCTTTCTTTGCACTTCTACTGCGCTCTGCAAGAGAACTTCTCCGGCGCCTGCGAACTTCCGACGATCTTGCTTGTGCAGTCCCCATTCGTAGGACTCCTTTCCGCTTCCCTCGTCTTTTCTTTTAGATAGGTCCTCGCCTGAGTCGAGAATGGGAGTCTATAGACATTTGTTAGGAGACCCGAGTGCCATAGATCGTTTTAGGGATTTATACAAGGTCCCCTCCAATGTGGAGATCAGGCCGGATAACCCAGACGACGGCCTCACCTATCGTGACGGCTGGATGCCGTTTTGGCTGGTCTCTGTAGTGGAAGGGGGGCTCCGTTTTCCCCTGCACCCACTGGTCCGGGACTGCCTCTGGGAGTGGAGGTTGTGCCCCTGCCAGCTACTCTCCAATGGATATAAAATCATAATGGGGGTAGTGCGGCTCAACCAGATCCTGGAAATCGGCCTTGGTGTCCCGGATATCGAGGACACGTATGACCTCTGCAAATCCGCAGAAGGGGATACTTATTACCTCCGGCTGAGGGTCCACCGGACTGGGTTCGTGACCGCGCTGGAGGACTCCAATAGGTACGCGGGCGAAGACCGAGTACTCGTCAGAGGAGGATGGGAGTTTGGCGAAGCGGAGCCTGCCACCACGGTCCGGGTTCCTCGAAAAATAGGAATTCCTCCAAGTAAAGACCGAAATTATTTCGGTTTGCAGTTCTTTCCTTTCTTCCTCTGTCTGGCTCTTGACACGATTTTGTTTATGCAGATTTCCGCGAAAAGAGGGAGCTCGCGCGGAGGAACCGGTGGAAGGTGAACAGCGTGTGGCACGAGCAGGTGAGAAACTACCGCGGCCACAACTGTCGTGCTGCGTGGTCTCTCCTGGGGTACGTGCCCCACTACAGGTCCTTCAACACCTCCCGAAAGGTATCGGGGATAGACTCCGTGCTGAGCGAGGAAGGCGCGAGTCAAACAGCAGAGACGACCGTGGTACCAGGCTCGGCGGTGGTGACCGTTGCGATTCCCACCGGTCGTCTGGTTGAGTCGGTAGAACGTGCTCCAGCAGTCTCCGCCGCGGAGCCTGCCGGGACTTCGAGAGCCAAGCCCCGGCCTCCCCGAAGGAGGCTAGTAGCTTCCAGTTCGGAAGAGGAAGAGGAAGAGGAAATGTTGCACCAGCGCGGGCGACGCTATGCCGCAGAAGACCTGTATGCGGCGGCCTTCGGGGATATCGGAGGCGAGGCCCGGGATCCCCCTCAGGCAGTGGCTCTGACGCCTCCGGCATCTGCGGGTGGCACTCCTGCCCCTGTTGCCGAGACGGTCTGTATCGCCGCGACCGGGGCTGCTCGGCCTGGCGAGGCAGAGGTCATCTCAGCTCCGCCTCCGGCCGTCGTCGTGGACGACGCGCCCTCTGAAGATGCCGCGCGGGATGGAGGTCGGGCTCGCTCCGCCGAGGTCGCTGAGGGCGGGCGACCCGAGAAGAGGGCAAGGGTTGAGGCCTCGCCTGGCCCCTCCTCGCCTCCGCCTGCCGGAGGGACGATCTTGCCTCCTCCTGTGGCTCCGTGGAGGCCGGCCATCGAGGAGGTTCTGGGGAGGCCGCTGGCCGAAACAGACCGCGCAGCGGATCCCCAAGTCGTCGCAGCGCTAGGACGAGCCTGCGCCCTTCCTCAAGACATGGCGAGGTGGGCCGCGATGGACAATGAGTCGCTCCTGCTCTCCTCGATGCGATCCCTGGTGTCGGTAAGTGCAGTATTTTTTCCTTAGTTTTCAGTCCGGTGTTGCTTTATTGACTTCTGGTTCTCATTTTGCAGCTGTTGCAGAGGTGCCAGATAGGCATTGAGAGGCTTGATGCGGCCGAGGCGCGGGCAGCGGAATGGGTGGTTGAGAGGGACGAGCTGCGGGCGTCCTTGGCGTCTAAGGACGCGACGCTGGCAGAGGTGGCGGCCAGGAATGCCGGCCTCGTCTTTGATTACGAGGAATCGAAGGCCGAGGTCGGGCGCCTCAAGGATGAGCTGGCGGAAGAGAAAAGCCAGAACCTCCACCTCGCCTCTGAGCTCGACGATCTCCAGGTTGCGGCCAAGCGACTGGAAGACGACCTGGACAGTGCGAAGGGGACTAACAGGAGGCTCCTCTCTCAGCGGAACCAGGCGCAAGGTTCCCTGGAGATGGCGCTGAGGGAGAAGGCGGCCGAGATCGAGTCTGCCCTGGCAAAACAAGAGGCCAGGCTCAAGGAGGAGTTCCTCGCTGAGCATGACTCCGTCGTGGAGGAGGAGGTCGGCAAGCTGTCTGCTGACTACAAGGCTCAGCTGCCGGGGATCCGGGACCGAGCCTGGGAGCTTGGGTGGAAGGCAGCTTTGCACAAGGCTGGGGTCCCCGAGGACAGCCCTCTCTTCCTAAATCCCCCAAAATTCTCCTGCTCGGACTCGGAGCTCGCGGCCGCGTCTCGGGTTTATTCCAACCCTCCCTCGCAAGCCTGTCCGGAGGTGAGCGCCGCTCCCGGGGTGCCTGAAGAGGCTCCCGTTGCCAGCCCTGATCCCGAGGGCTCCCAAGTGCCCACGGTCGTTGAGGCCCCTCCTGAAGTCGTCGCGGTCGTTCCGGAAGCTACCCCGACCGCTCCCGGGGCCAGTGCGGTCGTGGCCGAGGTCCCTCCAGAGATTGACTGCAATGTGGAAGCTGCAGCCCTCTGAGGCTTTTTTGTAATTTTTGTAATTCTTTCTTTTATCGTATCTCCATTCATGTAATCAGAAGCTTGATTAATGAAAAATTTGAAATTTTGCTCGCATTCTGGCCTCCTTTCTCCTTGTTTTTGATGAAATGTGTGTGGTTGACCTTATGTCGTATTGCTTCTCTGTTTGTTGTTGGTCCGGATAGCCGAACTCCTGGTCGTTCTAAAAATTGAGAATCTGCCAATGACCGGGACCTGGTGTATGAACCGCGGTCTCGGTCTGCCGTGTATCCGTACCCATAATCTCCCCCCCCAGCTTTTGACCCGTGAGCTCCCTGGAGCAGGTCGGAAGCTGAGTGGCTTAGGCAGGCCGGGACTGCCGCTTATCTTTTAATAGTACCTGGTTTGTACTTAACTGCCGAGACGGCGGGGTCTCGGTTCGGTGGGCCACTCCTCATCGTCTTTTGCTGACGTGGAGTGCCTCATTAAGTGCTTTTTGTCAGTCGAGGCGGTTGCCCTTTCGTCTGTCGAGGCATTTATCATCCCGTCTGTCGAGGCATTTAATAGTCCTCTGGAAGTGCGGCGTCGGTGCCACGTGTCGCTTCTCCGAAGGGTGCGCAATCAGATCCGCAGGACGACTGGGCTGCCCGAGACGACGGTTGGGTTATTCGAGGTAGGGCCACATTGAAGGCTTCTCTCGAAATCTGAAACGGCGCCTCCATCCCTTATAAATTGGGGCACCTTCTCCGTCTTCGTTCTTTTCGATCCTCAGACTCCCTGTCGCAATCTGCTGAAGAACAGTACTATCCCTGTTGCCTGCGAGTACTCTGTTCGCACAGCCTTTCATCGTAGGATTTCTTTCGTCTTCTCCCTTTCTAGTAGGTATTCCTCCGTCTAGGGTAGAAAATGGGCATTTACAGGCACTGGCTGGATGACCCACTGTCCATAGGATTGTTCAGGGAGGCCTACAAGGTCCCTGCGAATGTAGAAGTCAGGCCAGACGGCCCTGACGATGGCATTACATACAACGACGGTTGGATGCCATTTTGGCTGGTGTCCGTCGTGGAGGGAGGAGTCCGGTTCCCCCTTCACCCACTCCTCAGGGACTGTCTCCGGGAGTGGGGGTTGAGCCCCTGCCAGCTGCTTCCCAACAGGTACAAGATCATCATGGGAGTAGCGCGGCTCAACGAGATACTGTCCATCAACCTCGGTGTCCCGGACATCGAGGAGGTGTATGACCTCTGCAAATCCGCAGAGGGGCATACGTACTACCTCCGGCTAAGGCTCCACCAAACTGCCTTTGTGACCGTGCTGGAAGACTCGTATAAATACGCGGGGGAGGACCGTGTCTTCGTCCGCGGGGCGTGGGAGTTTGGCGAGGCGGAGCCCAGCACCACAGCCCGGATACCACGCAGAATAGGAGTCCCCCCAAGTAAAAACCGAGGCCCCCCTGGACTTTGTATTTTAATCATGTTTCTTTCCTTCTGTTGACATCGTTCTGTTTCTGCAGGTTTTCGACAGAGGAGGGAGCTTGCCAGGAGGAACCGGTGGAAGGTGAACAGTGATTGGCACGAGAAGGTGCGGAAGTACCGCGGCCATCACTGCCGAGCCGCGTTCTCGCTCCTGGGATACAAGCCGCACTACAAGTCGTTCATCACCCCGAGGCGGGTGACCGGAATCGACTCCGTGCTCCAGGGGGAGAGCATCGGACAGGACACGGCACGGACCGAGGTCCCTGTCCCGGAGACGGTGACTATCGCGATTCCCAGCGGGGTTCCGGTAGAATCGAGCGGACAGTCTGCAGTCCGTGAACCAGCAGCGGCTGAGAGAGCCGAGACCGGGCGCAGGCGGCAGAGGCAGAAATTTGTCGTCTCCAGCGAGTCCAGGAGCACATCCAGCTCGGAAGAGTCCGAGGTGGAGATGTTGCGCGGCCGTTGCCAGCACTTCGTCGCGGAAGACCTTGCCGCCGCGGCATTTGGGGACATGGGCGAGACCGCGGGCCCCTCCCGAGGTGCTGACGTCGCCCCAACCACGTCCTCGCCGGCTGCTGCAGAGGTTATCTCTCCCGAGACCGAGACGGCTCCGGAAGCCACCAAAGGTGCTCAATCAGGTCCTCCTGCAGCAGCCGAGGTCGGCGTGGGTCCTCCGACTATCGTCATTGAAGAATCGCATTCCGACTTAGGCAGAGGGGGTACTGCCGAGGTCGTCGAGGGGCGCAGGCCGGAGAAGAGGCCCAGGGTCGAAGCCCCATCTGCCCCGGAACCTGCCATGTCGGTCGGGGGGTCCGCCACTCCCTCCGATTTTATTCCTTGGAGACCGGACATCGAGGGGGTGCTGGGGAGGCAACTAGCCGAGTCGGACCGAGCGGTCAACCCCGAAGTGGTTGCCGCTCTGGGACGAGCTTGCGCCCTTCCCCAGGACATGGCAAGGTGGGCGCAGATGGATAATGAATCCCTGCTGCTTTCCTCAATGCGGTCATTGGTAGCGGTATGTACAGTTAATTCTTCATGTTCTTCTGTTTTTCTGCTGCATTTCATTTGGTGACACTCTGTTCTTGCTGCAGCTCTTGCAAAAGTGCCAAACTGGCATGGGTAGGCTGGACGCAGCCGAGGCCAGGGCAGCAGTTTGGGCAGCGGAGAAAGAGGAACTGCTGAAGTCCCTGGCGGCGAGGGACGCGACCCTGGAGGAGGAGGCGAGGAAAACTGCGGATCTTCTTGCCGAGCTCGACGCAGCGCGGGCCTTGTCCGAGCACCTCAAAGAGGAGGCAAAGGAGGCGAGGGATCAAAACGCCCGCCTTTCCTGGGAGCTAGACGAGGTCCGGCTTGCGTCGTCACGGCTGGAGGAAGACATGCAAATGCTGCGGGGGACGAACAAGAGGCTCACCTCCGAGAGAAAGCTAGCTGAAAGAAAGCTAGAGATGGCTCTGGAGGGGAAGGCGGCCGAGCTCGCGCAGGCTCTCAACGTGCAAGAAGCCAAACTCAAGGAAGAGTACCTAGCCGAGCACGAGTCCGTGATGAACGAGGAGGTCAGCAAACTGACGGCTAACTATAAGGCCCAGCTGCCAGGAATCCGAGACAAGGCGTGGATACTTGGGTGGAAGGCGGCCTTAAGGAGGGCTGGTGTCCCTACGGACAGCCCTATCTTTCAGAACTCCCCCAGGTTTCCTCGCTCGGATTCGGAGTTGCGAGCCGTCTCGGGAATCGCCCCCGGCCCTTCAGCCTCGGAGGTCCCTCCTGCTTCAGTCGCCCCCGCTTCTCCAGTGGTTCCCGTGACTGCCCCAGCCGTTCCCAGCGAGAGCGCTGCCGGGGCCAATTGTAATGAGGGAGCAGCAGCTCCCTGAACTATGTATTTTTTTTTACCATACATTGTATTCAAGCAGATTCTTTTGTAATAAAACAGCATTTTTTTCATATTCTGTGAATGATCTTGGTTTTGCTTATGGTGGAATGAGTATTGACGCAAGTAGCCTACCGGGTAGCTTTGTCGGTCCTAAGCGAGGGCGGTGTGGGCACCAGACCCTGATGCTTTCGGCTGTGCCGCCCCCAGCTGGTGAAGGCATTGGCCCTCTGAACAGAGGCGCCGAGCCGCGAGGGTGGTACTATTACCGGACCCTGAGGTGCATATGGCTGTGCCGCCCCAGCTGGTGCAGGGACCGAGCTGAGGGCGGTTGGCCCTCTGAACAGAGGGGCCGAGCCGCGAGAGTGGTACTGTTACCGGACCCTGATGTGCATATGGCTGTGCCGCCTCAGCTGGTGCAGGGACCGAGCTGAGGGCGGTTGGCCCTCTGAACAGAGGCGCCGAGCCGCGAGGGTGGTACTGTTACCGGACCCTGAGGTGCATATGGCTGTGCCGCCCCAGCTGGTGCAGGGACCGAGCTGAGGGCGGTTGGCCCTCTGAACAGAGGGGCCGAGCCGCGAGAGTGGTACTGTTACCGGACCCTGATGTGCATATGGCTGTGCCGCCCCAGCTGGTGCAGGGACCGAGCTGGGGGCGGTTGGCCCTCTGAACAGAGGCGCCGAGCCGCGAGGGTGGTACTGTTACCGGACCCTGATGTGCATATGGCTGTGCCGCCCCAGCTGGTGCAGGGACCGAGCTGAGGGCGGTTGTCCCTTTAAACAGAGGCGCCGAGCCGCGAGGGTGGTACTGTTACCGGACCCTGAGGTGCATATGGCTGTGCCGCCCCAGCTGGTGCAGGGACCGAGCTGAGGGCGGTTGGCCCTCTGAACAGAGGGGCCGAGCCGCGAGAGTGGTACTGTTACCGGACCCTGATGTGCATATGGCTGTGCCGCCCCAGCTGGTGCAGGGACCGAGCTGAGGGCGGTTGTCCCTTTAAACAGAGGCGCCGAGCCGCGAGGGTGGTACTGTTACCGGACCCTGAGGTGCATATGGCTGTGCCGCCCCAGCTGGTGCAGGGACCGAGCTGAGGGCGGTTGTCCCTTTAAACAGAGGCGCCGAGCCGCGAGGGTGGTACTGTTACCGGACCCTGAGGTGCATATGGCTGTGCCGCCCCAGCTGGTGCAGGGACCGAGCTGAGGGCGGTTGGCCCTCTGAACAGAGGGGCCGAGCCGCGAGTGTGGTACTGTTATCGGACCCTGATGTGCATATGGCTGTGCCGCCCCAGCTGGTGCAGGGACCGAGCTGAGGGCGGTTGGCCCTCTGAACAGAGGCGCCGAGCCGCGAGGGTGGTGTACTGGTCTCGGTCGATACCAGCAGTCTCCATATTCTGGCGGATCGTTTGCTTCACTTGCTGGTCGATCCACTGTTTTAGCTCCAGATCTTCCGAGACCTGGCGTTGCTTCTTTGGCCCTTCGTGCATGTGGCTGCTGCTGGAGCCTTCTTCTCTTTGGTCCCGGTCACGCCTCTTACTGTTGAGGACGTGCCTCAGGTCTCGCCCGTGGCCCAAGCGCTTGGGCGGCGGGCTCTGACCCTTCTTGTCTTCGAGCTGCTGCTCGAGCCGTTGGATAAGCTCACGCTGTTCCTGGATGAGGCGGTTCTGTGCTCTGATGTCCTCCAGGCGGGGGTCTTCGTTGTGATCAAGACTAGCCTGATGGTGTGATTGCGATCCAGCCCGGGCTGACTTCTCGTGTGGCTTGGTGACTGACTTGTCGCCCTGCGCGGTCCGCTTATGGCTGTGATGGGGTTGCTCCGGAGGTGGGACGTCGCGAAGGGAGAGCATGGTCACTCCCCTAGACTGCGACTGTGTCTGGACCGTGGGAGACCTCCCCCCAGACCTCCTTTGCTGAGGGGGTGGAGGTGGAAGATTCTGCGCCAGTGTAGGCTGTATAGACAAAGCCTTGCCTTTGGAGGGTCCTTCGCCGTTTCTGGTTTTTGGAGGCATAGTGTGTACAAGCTTTTTGTTCAGCTTCCCACAGACGGCGCCAAGCTGTAGGCGGTAAAAACGACACATACTTAGATTGAGATGAGATCGGGGTGAACTTCCTAGGACAGGGAATGCTGAACGCCGAGAACCTGAAACGGAAGGAGAAAGGCTAAAGTCAGAGCCCCTGGCTGTCGTGAGCCGAAGGCACTCCGATGCCTGAGTTAGTTCTGAGGAGACTAAACAGGAGGAGGAAGAAGAGAATGAAGCAGTGTGTAGTGTTGCAAGTTGTGTATATTGCGTACCTTCATGGGGCTGATCCCATGTGTATATGAAGGAAAATTGTTTGTGCATTCTCTGTGAGTGGGGGTAGATGGGGTAAGGTCCCATCAGCCTTACCCTGACATTCGGCGGTAGGTGAAAAGGGCGCATCCCATCAGTAACTTTTGGTCAGTTGACGTGAGGGGATCATGAAGCCGACTTCTTATCGCCATAAATGAGCGCCCCTATCTGTCAGGGCACGCTCGCGCTTTTGGTAGGTGTGATGGCCCACTCTTTGCCTTCGTACTCTTGCCGGGACCAGGAGCGGTCTGGCTGAGCTGGCTCTCTGCTGGCACAGATGCCGAGCAGCCGAGCTGCCCCCTTGCCGAGCTGACACTCTGAACAGAGCTACTGAGCTGCTGAGTTGATACAATGAGCTGGCACTCTTTATCCGAGCTGCCGAGCTGAATTGCTGAGCTGGCACTCCTAGCCGAGCTGCAGCGTGGTGCCTCTTGAGCCGGCGCTCCTTACCGAGTCGCCGAACTGCCGGGCTATGCCTGCCGAGACCGAGGTGGATTACCGTGATCCTCGCTTAATCTCGTCATCACGGCGTTTTACCCACACACCTATGATTTTCTTATGGATAGAACTTCCCAGAAACCTTATAAGGCAAATTCGCCGCCAAAGAAAAAATGGTCGTTGTCAAATGGACACCCTCCAGTTGAGATCTAGAGTTGCCAGTGCCCAGGATCAACAGTACTGTTGTTATACCCAGCAGCATCGAGATGAAGAGTTGTGACCTGCAAATAACCAATAAAAAGTTGTCAATATTTTCTGTCTTCTGGAGAAAATTTCCGTTTTCAATAGGACTTACTACGAGGCAAGATAACAATGAAAGTTCATTTGATGGAAAGATTTATACGAGACCAACCTATGTGTAATAGACTCTATCAGATTATCCTAACATTTTGATTCATGGCGCTAAAATTTAATGGTTTTAAAGGAATCATTTTCTTACGATTTCAATCTAATAGTAAGAAAAAGTTAGATTAGTGTTGAATTTGGGCTTGTGACTATTCAATGGAGTGTGAGTGGGGACGGAGTGTGAAAAGACTCGATTGTCTCAAGATGGGCCCTAGGATGCAAAAAAGAAAAAAAAAAAAAAAGAGGGGATGAAAAATGGGCGTTTTAAAAGCTAGGTGTTTTGGAAAACTACCTATATATATACACCCAATGGTGATCCCATGCGGTGGGGCCCACCTGCTGGCCTATGTGGGGATGGGATGAGGGGGATTAAAAGATCTAGTTGGGGCCCTCCTATGTACAAAAAACCAGCCTCATTTTATAGTCATAACCACTTTATCAACGACCCACAATTGTAGTTCATTTGGATGGGTGTAAACCCAGGGCGTGTGACTATTGTCCAGATGGATTTCTTTATATATGTGTATGACGAATGTTCATGTGCATCCTGGACTACACGTAGTGCTGATCCCATGCGGTGGGGCCCACCAATAAGCCCATAAGAGGAAGGGCAAGGGGGATTGAAAGATTTAATTGAGCCCTCTTATGTACAAAAAATCAACCTCATTTGATAATCCTTACCCTTTCATTAACGGCTCACAAGTGTAGGTCATTCGGATGGGTGCATAGTCGATTCAATGGTCTAGTTCATTCGGATGGGTGCAAACCTAGGGGGCGTATGACTATTAGGGGTGTATGTATGTGGTCCAATCGGATTTCTTTACGTATGTACGTGGGTATGAGGAATGTTCATGTGCATCCAGCTCTCATCATATAGTGAGGGACACTGTCATATATGGTCATATGTAGAAGAATAATGGTCATGTGCAAAGAGGGAAAGCCACGTAAGTGTCTCTCACACTCTACTGAGGGCATCCTTCACCATAGGGTGAGGGAACTTTCCCTTTTTGCACATGAATATTCATTTTATGCATATGACCATATATGACTTTTCCTTTTTTGTACATGAAAATTTTCAATTATGGAAGTTTCCCTCACTCTATGGTGAGGGATGGATGCACATGAATATTCTCCATATATATATATATATATATATATATATATATATGGAGATGCTCTTATGAGATATATGTCACCTTCTATGAGAGATTGGATTAGGGGGGCCTCACATTTAAGTTGTTGGCATTGGATATAGATGTGAGGGTCCCCACCCAATCTCTCATATAAGGTAAGAGATATCTCTCATAGGAGCATATCATATATATATATATATATATAGGCAAGGCTCTTCTAAGCTGAAGCTTACGATAAAATTTCGAAAGCTCAAACACCTGACCCCCCCCCCCCCCCCCCCCCCCCCCCCCAAGGAATTGCACATGTCCACAAACTTTCGGTCCGATTTGAATTTACTGGACCGTTGGATTGACTGTGTACTGATCCTAATAGACTGTTCACCATTAAACTTTTGGGGCCTAGATTGAGATGATAGAAACCACGGTTATAGCCATTCTGTGCCCGTGCCCTACAATAAATATATTTTTAATTTTAACATTATTATTTTATACATCTAATGAGAGGTAGAGAGACATTGGGGCACAAATATATTTTTACATGAATATCATACTATGTTAATGCATTGAAAAAGAATCTCTAAATCAGATTAAGCTAATTCAAAAGAATTACTTTTGAATTTAGTTGCAAATAAAAAGTAAAATAAGAAATAAGATAAATAGAAACTTCTTGTTGCAAGTGTTATAGGAGGATTTTGATTTTGTAGTGGCATCACATATCAAATTGAAAACCACATAGATCAAGTACGCTATGATTCATCAGTGGGCCTCAGATCTCAGCAGCTTATATCTACCAGGATTTCCATCTCCGATCTTCACCCATTATGGGCCCATCTGCCATGAAAATCAACGATGGGCTCCACTAATGAGTAAAGAAAAAAAAAATAAAAGGATAGGAAAAGATAATGGAACATGAAGTGACATTTTTTTTTAATCATTTTTAAAATTCTATCATCAATCTAACCACGTCACACAATAATATGAAAATTATTAATATAAAAAAAAGTAAAAAAAACAAAGTAAACTTGGAAAAAAGAAAAGAAAAGGAAAAGGGTAACAAAAAATCAATTTTCAGTGGGCCCAACGTATTGATAGGAAAACCACAGAGATTAAGTAGGCATATAATCCATTAGTTGGCCTTCCCTATTGCTTTAATATATAAATCGCCTGCGAGAAGGAAAAAAAGGTTGAAGGGCTTAGTGTGTTTGGGGTTAGCCAAGACTGCCTTTGTTGACTGGACTCGTTTTATGTTTGAGGACTACTGGCTAGGCTTATGTGTTTGTACTGACATGATGACAATAAGACCCAAGTACACTCCCACAATCACCTGCGATTTAACACAAAAGGATTAGGTTTTTCAAATGGGCTGGCTATGACCGGATCGAGGTCTGGAATGTTTTGGCCTGTAAATGAATAGAACGAAACTGCATGCTGATACAATGCATGTGTCATTCATTTAATGCCAAAGATGTCTAATTAGGGCTATCAATAGCAAGGCATGAGTTCATTCAGGTCCTAATTTTGAATTGATTCGGAGGTTACGCCTCTACAAATTATCAGTTCCATTAAGCATTTGACCATCCCATGGATATCGCTAGTTCCAACAAATTATCACATCATATTAAGCCCTGGGACCATCCCAGTAGATATCGCTGGGCCCAATAAACTTCGTTATTTGCTCCTTTTAAAGGCAAAGAAATATGTATTGCAGCTATTTTAAAAAAAAAAATTGATAATTTTAGTAGGAGAAGTAATATTACTAAAGAGTTGGGCTTTCTACCAATTGTTTGGAAAAAATAGAACTTATTAGGTAGACTGGGCAGGTCAAGCTTTGGCCTTTCCATCACTTTATCCAAGCCCGACCCAAAAACTAATGGTGCCCTGGCTTGCCCGCCCATGTGCACCCCTACAAATGAGGAGCTCGAGGGATCCCTGTTTGGACCAATCCACATGAGCTGCGTTGGCAACTTCCCAACTCAGCTTGTGTACTCTTTTCTGAAATGAATAGAATAAAAGATTTGGGTCTTTCTTGTAAATGGGAAAAAAATACTTCATGACAGAAACCCAACAACAAGGAGTCCGGATCCCGTCGTCTCCTCTGGGAAAAAGACCTCATCAGCTCTTCGGCCTTTCTCTTCTCCTCTGGCCAACGGCCTAACTCTTCTCCTCCGACTAAGACCTCCTCCGGCTGCTTCATCTCTACAGAAACCCTACAGCAAAAGGATTCATTAGCTGTCCAGCCTTCCTTTTCTCCTCCAGCCAGCGGCCAGACCCCCATCAGCTATTCGACATTCCTCTTCTCCTCCGGCCAATCCCAGGGGATCCCCTGTTTCATTGAAAATGAATCGAAACATAAAGACAAAATGACCTCACCGATTGTCTCCTCCAATCCTCTCCTCACCTACTTAAATGGCTACATCCCATGTTGACTTACTTGAAATGAAAATACCCCCCCCAAAGTTTCGGTGGGGCTAACCTAAGCTAGTTGAGCTACTAGCATTCTGGCCTGCTTTCTTGCTCTTTGTTTCCTCGCAGAATCCCCTGTGGAGAAAAAGAAAGCCTAGGTTGCTATGGCGAAGCCATTCTCCTTCCTTCTTTAGTGGTTCGGAGGGCAACAACCACACGAGGAAGAAGATGATGATCAAAGCAGGTTCTCTCTCGGGGGTTATTTTTAAAAGTAATCTGAAAATATTATGAAAATCTACAAAATGTATTGGTGATTACGAAATGAATTTTATGAGATGGATATTTGTGTTTCTCTATTTTTTGTGATTTTAGGTTATGGAAACTAGGGAAATTATTATCCTGCGTACTTGCTTGTTGCTTTTGTGGAAACGCACCATCACCAAAGGTGGGACCCCTAAATTTTGTTGGGTCCCCTGTGAGGGAAAATGTATTGCATGATTGATGGGCTTTTGTGAATTGGAATTATTTGATGAAATTGATATTTATTTTCCTTTGTTTTAATTGATTTTAGGTTGTTGAAATGAGTTCAAGACTCCCAAAGGGCAAAAACAAGAGCTCATCATGACATGTTTCGCGCCAACATTCAGTGTAGGTGATTCTTTGGGCATTTTAGCTAACAATTATTTCTTCTTTTCTAAATGAAGGTGGGTTATAGGAGATCGCTCTGCTAGTAACCCTAGACCGGTGTTCAAGGGGTGGTCCTCAATGGCAATACATCAAATATCTTAGACACCCATAGGTAATCGAAAATGTGAGACTTTTGATACCTAAACATATGATTGTTCTTATTTATCATGTAATGTGATGAACTATGGAGAGTTTTGATCTAGTAATTAATCACCAGTAAATGGACCTTATCCAGTGGGAGCATGGAGATGTGGATGTGAAAGAATTTCCAACATAAGGATGCTTTCCTTATCACAGCCGATGAAAGAGGAGTATAAAGCAACAGTTCACTGTTTTTTGTGTCAGATTAAAAGGTATTAGAAAAGGTGCTAGTTGGCCTTTTTAATTAGCATTTTGATTACTTAGAGTTGTCCTCCTCTTATGAATTAATGCATTACTAGACTACGAATGAGTTGCTTCTAATTTTGTTTGCTATTTAAATTTAGGAACCACATCATATGCAATGGCGGAGCCAAAATTTTATTTGAGGAGCGGCAATAAATTTTTCTTTATGAGTTTTTATTAGTTTCATTTTAGAAAAAGTAAGTACTCACGCACCCACACAAGTCCCTCATCATCATCTTTACCACAGCTAGTAATAGTTAGTATACAAAATAAAAAATGACATTTGAAAATGAATTAAAAAATTAACCTGTTAACATAGTTTCAACATTTTGAAATCATGAGTGTGATTTAACCAATACATTAGTTATTAGATTATATCCCAAAAAAGGTTAAAAAATGATAAATTTGTATTACTTTGCTCATCAAATAACATTCAATAAGGGGTCCATAAGAGTAGAGAAGAATTGAAAATTATATGATTTTAGCATATTTACTTGAGAGCAGATGAATACATTCACAGATAAAAAAATAAAAAAATAAAAATAAAATCATTTTCTTCAATGTCATAAAATGGGGATGAGAACAAAAGGTTTTGAAATGCCAAGGTTATAATGGATTGGGGAATGTAATTACTATAAGAAACCCTCATTTGGCACTTTACTAAATTAGTAAAAGTCAAGTAAAGCCTCCATTTTTTATACAAAGGGTCACATCAATAGCACTTTAATTCAAAATTTTTGTTATCTTTTTCAAAAAAAGTAAAAAAAGCAACCTCATTTCTCTACTAAAAGACAAAAAAGCTTCAATTTTCTATATAAAAAGTAAAAAAGATTCCATACCAAACAACTAAAAAATAAATACTATTATAATCCTATTATATTTTATTCTTTCTTGATTTGATGCTTTACTATACTTTATTTTTCATGTAAAATTACCAAACAGGCACTTTACTAGATTAGTAAAAGTCAAATAAAACCTTCATTTTTTTAGAAAATCGGTCACATGAATAGTACTTTAATTCAAAACTCCATCCATTTTTTTCAAAAAAAGTCAAAAAGCAACATCTTTTTTCCAATAGAAGACAAAAAAGCTTCACTTTTGTTATACAAAAAGTCAAAAAGATTCTATACTAACCAACTAAAAACAAAATATCAACGTAACCCCATTATATTTTATTCTCATGCTTCACTACTCATTATTTTACATGTAAAATTACCAAATTGGACTCCTAGTTTTGGCCACATAAAATTTCTTACCTGAGAAATAATTAGATTGATTTATTTCAGATTTTGATTCAACATTTTGAAAATTTAGAATTTGATCATAACTTATGGGCAAGCACTCAAAATGCTCTAATTATAAGTGTCAAACTTAATATTTCCTGCATTCTAAGCGCAACAAAAGGGTGGAGAAAAAGAAAAGGAAAAAGAAAAGAAAAAAAAAAAGAATAAAGAAGGAAGAGTGCCCTATGCATATTTATTTGAGAAGACTTTAGTGAGTTGTTATACGGAAAAGAGAAAAAATAAAATAAGTAAGAACCGAATGAAATCTTATGTGTGATGAGTTGGCTTTCTTATACAACTTGAAAGACAAACTTGCATTTATATATTTTGAAAACTCAACTAATTAGACAAAGGGAAAAAAAAAAAAAAAAAGAAGTTGAAGAGGGACAAACAAGGAAAAAACGTATGAGGACGGGCAAAGAGCATAAATACCAAAATATAGTTGAGATTTTTTCTCCTCTGTTTAATGAAACAAAAAGTTGAGTGCCCCTCCTCTACTTTATCTGTCTCCTCCTCTACTTTATCTGTCTCCACCACTAATTATATGCATTCTTTTCACATGTCTCTGCTCCTGCAATTGACTCTATACGGTGCAATGACTTTTTCCATAGTTTTCCATTCAATCTTTACATTTGAAGTTTAATCACATGGTTTATTTTTGACATTAAAAAGAGAGTTTACGTAGTACAATACAACTATATATTTTTCTTGAGTTGGAAAGAATTTTGTGTGTTAATCAATTTTAGGTGTGTTCTAGTAGTATATTAGTTTATTGCATGTTTAGTTGCATTGTTTAGATGATGGTTTATTGGATATTTTGAGAAAAAATGATGGGTTTATATAATTGAATTGGGTTTATGTTAATAAATTGGATTGATTACTTTGATGTGGGTCACATATCTTATGTTGTTTTAATCTTTGTCAGGTACAAGTGGTCTCAGATAAAGAAAAGAAGGGACATAGAGCAGAGAGCACTATCAAATGGCTTCAATGCCATCCTCTTGTAAATCCTGATGTTTTATGCAAATTAAAAGTATTAGAAGCAAATGCCTTCAATGCCAACCTTTTGTAAATGTTAACATTTTAAAATTTTAAGTTAGAAGCATCTGTCTATCCAATTAAGTTTGTAAATGTATTCGTGAATTGACCATTCTTATGCAAATGAATGTTTTTTTTTTTTTTTTTCCTTAATAAATGAACCTACGCAGCTACTTTTCCATTGTCCTGTCAATTCCCGCTCTGATTTTTTAGGGAAGGTTCCTGAGAGAAGAAAAAAAATGGAAGAGGAGGAGGGAGAAGAATCATCATTATGACTTGATGGCTTTGACTAGTCCAAGAGCCCGAGCTTGGTATATTTTATTGGTTAAAGGGAAGTAAATGGTAGTATGATCTCTTTCCCATTTACAAACGCTATGAGAGTGAGAAATCATCAAAACTCATTACATTTTGCTGAAGTTTTGACCACTGAGAGTTTTTGGTGATGTCTTTTGGGTTGATGAAGTTTTGATTGATAGGATATTTGTGCCTTACTTGGATCAATTTGTCATGGTGTCTATCGATGGCGTGTTAGTATACTCTAAGATGCACGAAGAGTAGGAGTAACATCTCAGGGCTTCTCTACAGCCTTGTGGGAGCATAAGTTATATGTCAAATCGAGTAAATGTGAATTATGATTGGAGCAAGTTACATTTCTTGGTTGCACCATTTCTAAGGATTGGAGTCAGTGGGTCCCGCTAAGTTAGAAGCCATAGTGAAGTGGGAGAAAGTGAGGACGATGTCAGGAGTCGGAGTTTCTTGAGGCTTGTTAGATACTATCCCAAAATCGTTGAGGGTTCTACCTCTGTAGCAACCCCATCGACCGAGTTGACTCATAAGGGCATTCCCTTTGTTTGGAGCGAAGAGTGTGGAGCTAGTTTCCCATAACAAAAGGAGAGATTGACAATGTTGAGCAAGGTGACCATATGTTAGTTTTGTAATTATTGTCAACACTTAGGCATTTGTTGTTGGCATTTGTTGTTGAAGGTTATTGGTTTAGACCCAACTGGAGTTTGGGCCCAACTCGGATTCAGGCCCAAGTGTACTCATATATAAATCCCAAAGAAGAAAAAGATGATGTCTTAGCCCTAGAAAAACCATTCTATCCTTTTGGCTAGAGCTCCAAGACGGCTGCCGCTACTTCTTCATTCCCCTGCATCTTCATTGAGCTACTGCCCCTGCATCTTCATTGCTGCTGATACATGGCTAGGCCTCTCTCTCAATTCTGAAATTGTTGTACAGTTGCTGCTCCTCTCACTGCTGCACAGGTGCTACTGTTTCTTTTTCTTCATTACTCTGCTTCAGCTGGTCTTCTCTGTTTCCTGCATAGTTGCCGCTTCCAAGCTAAGACATGCATGAATCATCTACATGGGAGATGTGTAAAGGCTGGACAGTGATTGAATGGGCTGCAATTTGTTGAATGGTGCTGGGTATATAAGCTTAGGAATTGTGTTTTGGTGAAGTGCTGCAAAACTTTATCAACAGTAGCATGAATAGCTGTTGCAGAAATTTTGTTTGGAGACTTTGATTGACTCAAATGTGGTTTGATGACATTGAAATTTGTTGGGCTGATTTGGAAAGCATTGTCTGTGTGCAATTTTTTTTTAACATCCTTGTAATCACTCAAGTGGGTGCTTGAGTACAGGGGTTGGTGCCTCTATCTGTGGGTGCGGATCTTATATTGGAGTGGGTGCTCCTATATTGTGGTGGGTGCTACAGGTTGAGAGTGGAAGTGCTTAGTGCACCGTGGACGTAGCCAATTTGGGTGAACCACGTAAAAAATCTTGTGTCTGTGTGGTGCTTGATTTTTAGTTCTTGATGCAAGTATGTGATGTGAAATGGAGTAGATGCACATGTATTTGTAATTGTCTGCACTAGCCCTGTTTAGAAAGGAGAATTTTTGGTTGTCACCCCCCCACCCCCCCCCCCCACCCCCCCCCCCCCCCCCCCCCACCTCAGTGACCTAGTGAACTTCAACAATTGGTATCAGAGCAACAGGTTCCTTGTGGAAGCTTAACCGCTTGAGGTGATCTTGGTTGGTTCACATGGGATCCGGGGAAGGAAATTCAGCTGTTAGTGCTCCGTTCTTTGATGGCTCCAACTACTCCTTTTGAAAGATTCGAATGCAGTCATTCCTATCCTGTCTTGGGCTTGATGTTTGGAATAGTGTTAAGAAGGGCTATATAGGTTCCGATGATCCAATAGATCCTAATGAGAAGAAATTATATGAGTATGATGCAAAGGCTAGAAATGCATTGATGAATGGATTGTCAGATGCTGAACTTGTGAAGGTCATGTCTTGCACCTCGGCGAAGGAGATATGGGACAAACTTCAAGGTGTGTATGAGGGTGACAAAAAAATTAAAGAAGGCAAATTGCAAACCTACCGTACACAGTTTGAGAGCATTAAGATGACTGAAAATGAGAATGTTGGTGCATATCTTCAAAGGGTCAATGAGGTGGTGACCTCCATTAGAGGACTTGGTGAAACTTTGAAGGACCAAGTAGTTGTCAAGAAGGTTCTGAGATCCCTCCCTTCTCGCTTCGATTCCAAAGTATCTGCTATTGAGGAAGCCAAAGACTTAGATGTGTTTAGTATGGATGAGCTTCAAGGTTCTCTTACAGCTTTTGAAATGAGAATCGGAAAACCTAAGTCTATTGATAGAGAGGCTGCTTTCAATGCTTACAGAAAATCTATGGAAGATAACTCAAATGATGAGGAAGACGAGGAGACCGCAAACCTTGTCCGTAAATTAAAAAAGGGACAAGGCAAATATAAAGGCAAATTGCCTTTCAAATGCTTTACTTGTGGCGGCGTAGGTCATTTTGCAGCTAAGTGCCCTCATAGAGGCATGGATAATGACGAGGATGAGGCACCGAAAAAGAAGAAAAACTTCAAGTGGAATGTCCATGACAAGAAGGGCAAACATAGAAGTTTTGTGAGCAAGAAGATTGAGACTTCCTCTGATGATGATGATTCTTTTGATAGTGCAGAAGTAGGCTGTGAAGCTCTCTTCATGGTCATGTTTGATGAAGTAAAAGAACCTGAAATTTCTGACAAGGAAGAAGAAGAGCCTGAAGTTAATTTGGAAGGTGAGTTAGTGGCTACTCTTGAAGAATTAACTATTGAAACTAAGAAGCACAAGAAAACTGCCAACAAGCTTGAGGAAGCTGAAAATTTACTTTTGTCAGCTAAGGGAGAAATGGAAGAAGACAAGCGGATCATTGAAGAACTCGAGGCACAAGTTGTCTTGAAGACCGAAGAATGTAGCAAACTAAAGGAACAAGTGACTATCTTGCATGCACAAGTTGATGAGCTATCGCAGAAGATAAAAGTCTATCAAGGCTCCTCTAAGCTGGATAATTTGCTAAATATGCAACGGCCTTGTCATATAAAACTTGGTTTGGGATATGAGCATGGAGAGACCTCAACCAAACCAGCTGAAGACAAAGTAAAGGAGACACATCAGAAGGTTGTAAAGCAAGTTCCTACACAAGCTCATCCTCAAGTTAAGCCGTATATTCACATGGGTCCATCGCAAAGGACTTGGCCTCGTCGACAGAATTTTAAGCCTTCCAGACCATTGCAACAAACATACTTCAGGTCCAATTTATCTTTCAATGGCTATTGTTTCAAATGCAATACTTATGGCCATAGAATAGCTACTTGCAAATTTAATTTGAGACATAGAAATTTTGTATCTAGGAACCCTTTTAATGCCCTATTCATGTATTCTGCTGAATGTTATATTTGTCATAACATTGGGCATGTAGCTAGAAATTGTATATATGCCTATACTCCTAACCATGGACAAGTCAACTTCACTCGAGCATATGCATCTACTTACAAGCAAGGGTTACCTACGAAAAATGAGGCGGAATATGGTTACTATGAAGAACCCACAAAGTCTTACAAGCAAGTTTGGAAAATGAAAGAAAAACAGAATGTTGAAGATCAATCATTGATAGTACAGACTGCTTTGAAGGCACAAGATTCACCTGCTCTTTGGATACTCGACAGTGGATGTTCTGGTCACATGACTGGTGACAAGAACAAGTTTTTCGAACTTCAAGAATATGACGGAAGTTCAGTCAAGTTTGGAAACAATGGTGGAGCCAAGATTATTGGAAAAGGCTCGGTACAAATCAGAAGATTCAGTGGCAACATTAAGACGAAAGATGTGCTTTTGGTCGATGGACTGAAGCACAATCTCTTGAGTGTCAGTCAGATCTGTGATAGAGGACACGATATTGTTTTCAGAAAGCAAGGGTTTGAGATTTTGAAATCCTGTAGCAGCAAAATTGTAACTGTTGGCACCAGAACAGATGGTAATCTGTACACACTCTCAGATCCTTCTACAGAGTCATGTTCTATCAGCCGGGTCAGTGAGGACTGGTTATGGCATCGCAGACTTGGACACATTGGCTTTAGGAATCTATCTAAGATTGGGTCCAATAAAGCCGTTAGAGATCTTCCCGTTATCTCAAGTGCTCAAGACAATGCTTGTGAGGCCTGTCAAAAGGGAAAACAGACAAGAGTTTCCTTCAAACCAAAAGAACACAACACAAGCAGTCCTTTGGAGTTAGTGCACACAGATCTATGTGGTCCTATGAGAACTCAGAGTCTTAGTGGAGACAAATATTTCATGTTGTTCATAGATGACTTCTCTCGTATGACATGGGTCATGTTTTTAAGGCACAAGAATGAAGCACTTGAAAATTTATAAGTCTTCAAGAACCAAGTAGAGAATCGGATAGGCAAAAGAATCAAAGTTTTGAGATTTGACAAAGGCGGTGAGTTTACTTCTGAAGAGTTTGAAGAGTATTGCAGTGAGCATGGCATTTGGCATCAGTTGTCAGTAGCAAGGACACCACAGCAGAATGGTGTTGTTGAGAGAAAGAATCGTACAGTTCAGGAGATGGCAAGGACTATGTTAGTGGAGAGTAGATTAGCAGACACATTTTGGAGAGAGGTAGTTCACACTGCTGTGTATATACAGAATAGGTGCATGCTGAGGGCTCATTCAGAGAAAACTCCATTTGAACTGTGGTTCGGGAAGAAAGCAACAGTGAAGTTTTTCAAAGTCTTTGGCAGCAAATGCTTCATTAAGAGTTTAGATCAGTTGGGTAAGTTCGAAGACCGGGCTGATGTTGGCATCTTCCTAGGATACTCTACTAGAAGCAAGGCTTATAAATGCTACAACAAGAGGCTTCAAAAGATAGTAGAAAGTGCAAATGTGAAGATTGATGAAAGTTTAGAGCTTCCAAAGGATGTGAAGGAAATTGAGCTTCCAATATATGAGAATAGTAGTGAAGGACTAGAAGAACAAGAAGAACAACCTGAACAAGAGAAGGAAGTAGAGACGAATGACAACTCTGATGAGATGAGACAGAATGACAGATGGCACAAGTATCATAGGATCAAAGAAACTGACATTATTGGTGATCCGCAGGCAGGAGTGCTGACTAGAAGGATGAAAACTAGCTTGTTTTCTCTTTTGTCCACTGTTGAACCCAAGACTGTTGAAGAGGCTAGTAGTGATGACAGTTGGGTCAAAGCAATGAATGAGGAATTGGACCAAATAGAGAAGAATAAGACTTGGGAGCTTGTACCTAGACCTAAGGGCAAGAACGTAATCGGCACGAAATGGGTTTTTAGAAACAAGCTGAACGAAGATGGAAAGGTAGTAAGGAATAAAGCAAGATTAGTATGCAAGGGTTATGCACAAGTTGAAGGAATAGACTTTGAGGAGACATTTGCACCTGTTGCTCGACTCGAGGCTATCCGTATGTTCTTGGCACTAGCAGTATACAAAGGCTTTAAGGTTTACCAAATGGATGTTAAGTTGGCTTTTTTGAATGGTAACCTAGAAGAGGAAGTCTACATTGAACAACCAGATGGATTTATTCTTGGAGATGACCCGACTATGGTGTTCAGGCTTAAGAAAGCTTTATATGGTCTTAAGCAGGCACCTAGGCCTTGGTACTCCCATTTGGACTCGTATCTGCAGAAGCTTGGCTACAAGAAAGGGGTTGTAGATAGCAATCTCTATGTGAAGAAAGAGGAGAGTAGTCAGGTTGTAGTAGTGATCTATGTAGATGACATCATATTTGCCGACAACCGAGAAGAGTTATGCAAGGATTTTGCAGAGACTATGAGAACGGAGTTTGAGATGTCTATGATAGGAGAGCTATCATTCTTCCTTGGATTACAAGTTCATCAGACAGAGGAAGGCATCTTCATCTCACAAGTGAAGTATGTCAAGGAGATGCTCGGCAAGCTCAAGATGGAGGACTCCAAACCTATTAGCACTCCCATGACTATAGGCTGTAAGTTGAGCAAGGATGACAAGAGTCTATCTGTTGATCACACTTTGTACAGATCCATGATAGGGAGTCTATTATACTTAACAGCTACTAGACCTGACATTCTGCAGGCTGTGTGTATGGTGACCAGATTTCAAGTAGATCCTAGAGAGTCACATGTAGCAGCAGTGAAGCGAATCTTTAGATGCATCAAGGGCATAGCTAAATATGGTTTGTGGTACCCACGGGGCAGAGATTTTATGCTCATAGCTTACTCAGATGCAGATTGGGCAGGATGTGTAGATGATAGAAAGAGCACAAGTGGAGGTGCTTTCTATCTTGGTGAGAGATTGGTAGCATGGCACAGCAAAAAACAGGATTCCGTATCTTTATCTACAGCAGAAGCGGAATATATTGCTGCAACCACTTGCTGTACTCAAGTGCTTTGGATGAGACAGATGTTGAAGGATTTGGGGATTCAAGTTACAGAGGCAATACCAATAATGTGTGACAACACAAGTGCCATCAATATATCAAAGAATCCAGTTTAGCACAGTAGAACGAAGCACATTGCCATTCGCTATCACTTCCTGAAGGATAAGGTGAATGAAGGAGAGGTGAAGTTGGAATACATTCCAACAACAGAGCAAGTGGCAGATATCTTCACCAAACCTCTTCCAAAAGATGTGTTTGAATACCTCCGCAAGAAGCTGGGGGTCACACCTTTCCAAAAGAAGTAGGGGCTCATGAAGATAGGGGGAGTGCGAACTTATTTATTTATTTTTTCTTTCACTCTTGAAGGTTGCCCTTTGTTCTTGTTGTCAAAGGGGGAGAAGCTTATAGATCAAGGGGGAGAGGTGTTGTCAACAATTCTAAAGGGGGAGATTGTTGAGCAAGGTGACCATATGTTAGTTTTGTAATTATTGTCAACACTTAGGCATTTGCTGTTGGCATTTGTTGTTGAAGGTTATTGGTTTAGACCCAACTGGGGTTCAGGCCCAACTCGGATTCAGGCCCAAGTGTACTCATATATAAATCCCAAAGAAGAAAAAGATGATGTCTTAGCCCTAGAAAAACCATTCTATCCTTTTGGCTAGAGCTCCAAGACGGCTGCTGCTACTTCTTCATTCCCCTGCATCTTCATTGAGCTGCTGCCCCTGCATCTTCATTGCTGCTGATACATGGCTAGGCCTCTCTTTCAATTCTGAAATTGTTGCACAGTTGCTGCTCCTCTCACTGCTGCACAGGTGCTACTGTTTCTTTTTCTTCATTACTCTACTTCAGCTGGTCTTCTCTGTTTCCTGCATAGTTGCCGCTTCCAAGCTGAGACATGCATGAATCATCTACATGGGAGATGTGTAAAGGCTGGACAGTGATTGAATGGGCTGCAATTTGTTGAATGGTGCTGGGTATATAAGCTTAGGAATTGTGTTTTGGTGAAGTGCTGCAAAACTTTATCAACAGTAGCATGAATAGCTGTTGCAGAAATTTTGTTTGGAGACTTTGATTGACTCAAATGTGGTTTGATGACATTGAAATTTGTTGGGCTGATTTGGAAAGCATTGTCTGTGTGCAATTTTTTTTTAACATCCTTGTAATCACTCAAGTGGGTGCTTGAGTACAGGGGTTGGTGCCTCTATCTGTGGGTGCGGATCTTATATTGGAGTTGGTGCTCCTATATTGTAGTGGGTGCTACAGGTTGAGAGTGGAAGTGCTTAGTGCACCGTGGACGTAGCCAATTTGGGTGAACCACGTAAAAAATCTTGTGTCTGTGTGGTGCTTGATTTTTAGTTCTTGATGCAAGTATGTGATGTGAAATGGAGTAGATGCACATGTATTTGTAATTGTCTACACTAGCACTGTTTAGAAAGGAGAATTTTTGGTTGTCACTGATTCAACCCCCCCCCCACCCCCCCCCCCCCCCTCTCAGTGACCTAGTGAACTTCAACAGACAACTACCCCTACATTGATTTATTGTCCGAAAGTGAGGGCTTATTGTGTTCATAGATGCTTTAGGAGTTGGACTTGGGTGTGTTCTAAGGCAAAATGGGAAGGTTGCAGTCTATGGGTCTAGGCAATTGGATGAGGAGGAACAGAAGTGTGCTACCTATGAATTGTTGTCAGACACAGTAGTGTTGACTTGAAGATGTGGAGACATCACCTTTATAGAGCTATGTTTGGAGAGTGCACAGACCACGGGAGCTTACAATACCTCTTTTCATAGAAGGAAATGAATATGAGACAAAGGAAATGTATGAAGTACATCAAAGATTACGATTTATGACTCAAGTACCACTCAAGGAAGGCCAATGTAGTGGTAGATACTTTGCGTAAGAAGAGAACTTTCAGTGATTGTCTGATCGTAGAGTAGCGTGAATTGAGTGTTTCATGGATATGGAATTTTACTTCCAGCCATTTGATGACTAAATGTTGTCTATTAGCATGCTTTCATGGGAGTCCACGTTGAACTCGAGGATTAATAAGAGCCAAAGGAGTTACCCAAAGTCGATCAGGATCTTGGAGCACATGGATGCGAGGCCAACTTTCAAGCTCCTTGAGGGTGCTTCGAAATTGAAAAATGAGATCTTGATAGAAGCATGCCACAATCGATATACCATCCATCCAAGCAGCATGAAGATGTAACAAAACTTAAAGAGCCACTATTGAAGGAACAAGATGATGGGAGATATTGTAGAAAGCATAGGAAACCTCCAGGCCTTTTGCATCGTTGGAGATACCCAAGTGGACAATCATTATTTCCTTTGTTTAGAATTATTCTGTTAAGGAAAAAATCATTTTCTTGAGGTCATCTATTTATTTCAAGAATTATCTTTTAGAAAATGAAGATGCTATTTCAATAATTTGGAGGTGAATGATAATCAAAAGAGGTAACTGTTGCTTGATCTTCTTGGATTCTCACGTATTTTTTTTCTTTGAAATATGGACCATCGATGGACCACATCTATACTTGGATCCATCATGTCAATCGCTCGAAGTCTTAAATCACAATATATCATCTCAGTTCTTAATTAAAAAAAAAAAAAACCCAATAATCAACAACATATATAAAGTAGTAAAACTTTGGTGATCGGGTCCAATATGCATAATTCTGATTGGACCAATATAATTTTATGGTAGTAACTAGTAAAAACTCGTGGGCCCAATATGCATTTTTTAGTTAAGATCATCCGATATATAAGTTATAAACATGAGCATTTGTGCATTGTATTTTCGTTTCTATTATATGGCCCCTCTTTTTGTATGCACTTGTAGAATTTCATTCCAATAAAAGATGGGTGGTCGGATTGAAGAATAAAATATTAAAAACCGCAACAGAATTTTGTTCATAGTCTTTTGTATATTAATTCAGTACCACATCTAGCAATTAATTTAGGCCTTTTTCTTACTTTCGCCGCCCTTCTTCCGCCTCCATTTGGAAAGATGGGCCCCATTGATATATTTTTGTGGGAAAGACGTTTTGGAGAGAGAGAGAGAGAGAGAGAGAGAGAGAGAGAGAGAGAAGGCTATGATGTTTTTTTTTCATGGTTAAGTAGTGTGAGGGACTCGAGAGTTGAGATGAGTTGTTGTATAGTTGAAAAGGGTACATATGGAACTAAAATGAAGACAATAACCGCAAAAGAGTTTGGAAAATGTGTGATTACCATTTTGGGATTTCAAAAAATGTGGCAACCTTTTATTGGATGGTGAACGTTGCTGCAGCATATTATGTTGCAGCGATGCTGTATTGAAGCTCGACCCATGAATATAATGGATACAACGAATACAATGTGCCCGTAAGCCAAAACCAGGACATATAAGTATTTAAATAAATCTGTCGAACCAAATTAGATTCATCTCTTATTAC
Source organism: Persea americana (assembly GCA_029852735.1). NCBI lineage: Eukaryota > Viridiplantae > Streptophyta > Magnoliopsida > Laurales > Lauraceae > Persea > Persea americana. Next base: position 6,838,611 of record CM056812.1, read on the forward strand.
CCTTGTGACCCAATTAATCACAATAATTATCAGTACTATCCAATTAACTCTTAATTGAAATGGGTGCGCACTCATTAATAATAAAATCCATTAATTCAAGGGGATTTTATGAGGATAAATTACATCTTGAGAATTATATGTTCCCACAGCCCACTACTACATACCCAAGATATCGAAGTATTGACCTACAATTGACCTCACTCATTGATGACTTAAAGTAAATGTATAGTAGAAACTTAAGTACATTAATTTTACTCAGGATTAAGAGCCTATTGCTTGGAAATTATGAGAGCAGTCCTTTAATCAAAGCCAGAATTGTATAAGGTGCTACTTATGTTTCTTCAGTACATCCAATGTACCAGCACAATGATCCATAGTTTTACACTCTGATGATTGAGACATATCACACGATCTCATAGTAATCACAGTGGTGCAACCTTATCAGATGAGATGCCAATCTCATCACTGGCTGTGAATCAATTTAAATAAAAGATTTGCGATCTATATCTCCTGTATGTGGATCTCATCCAAACACATTGATCACATCTAATATACTTGTGGGCTTCAGTTCATCTTATGAACCATCAAGTCATTTTGTATTGGTCATGTGCAAACATTAAATAAAATACCATTCATCTCATGAATAAAGCATGAAAATATAAATTAATTAATGAAATAATTCAATTTATCCGTATTATCCACCGGATTGGATTGAGGCCATACAATTTAACACAAGGAAGGGCCTCGACGATTTCTTTCCCCTCAGCTTATTAGTGAGCAGGGGAACTTCACACTGTTTTCATTTCAGCATCGTCTGATATGTTTTGCGGAGGTATATTTATATGATGACCATCATCTGGTGGATCTCGTGCCTCTATATCAGTGTCATTTGGTGTGACTTGATCACTCTTTCCTTCCCTATTCAGGGGATTTTCATTTGTATGACTTCTACTCAGAGAGTTACTTAAAGATTCTTCGGTGTCGCTCCCTTCCACTGTTTTGTTGCCAACCCTCTTGTTTTTCCTGTTTTTGGATATCTTGACAACAATGAAGATGAGAAATGAAATACATAAGATGGGTCCAGTAATCAGCAACACACCACGGAAATCATATGTTGTCAATCTCCTGCCACTTTGTGGGGTTTTAGGTGGGGAAGTATTCGGTTCCAGGGATCCAAACCATTTCTTCTCTAGCTCAGTCATCTTGTTTCCTTCGATGAATTCCAGTATAATCCTCGAAACATCGGGCACAATAGTACAACCTCTCTGAAACAACTGTAGATAGAAGAAAATGGAAAGTATGAACCTCAATTTTAACCTACAAAAGTCTCCCAATCATTGCATTTAATAAAAAAAGTTAGCAATATGTAATGGGGTTCATTGACATAGGAAACAAGTCAACAATAAAAGGCTGCATGCGCATGCCAAAGAGTATGAGGTCCAGTGTAAGAAGGCCATGGTAGAGCAGAGTTTCAGTATGGTAGGGAAATAATTTCTGAATTCCTTCTTATAGGAGGAGCAATTATCCAAATTCAGAACTGCGGCAAAGATACTGGCAGCACAAATGAACCATTAAACTATTTGCAAATCCATGGTCAACTATTTGGGTCAAACGATGAATCTCACTTTTTAAAGTAAAAGAATAAGAGTGGATAGGCATCTTCAAAGGTTTAGAGTTGATAGCATCTTTAATAGAGCCTTTTCTACCAGAAAAGCCTTTAGTTTTTAAGACACAAGTCAAGCCCAAATGGGTCAGGTCAACCCAATGGGTCAAGCTGGTCCAGATGGATGCACTGTAAATTTGTTGTGATGTTATTCTATCTTCAGTTCTTAAATCTAATCCTTATCCTTGATAGGATATGATTTAAGTGTAATGTTAGTCGTTAGATGATATGGTACAATCCCTCAAATACCAGTTTTCTGAGCCAAAACCTGGGATATTCTGATAATTAATTATGTCAGTGCAGCTCTAGCTTATTAACTAAAATGTAGTGAGAAGAGTGAGAGACATACAAAGGCAAAGCCCATGGTGCTGAAAGTCGGTCTAACCATGGTATATCGATCAGCATACTTGGCAAGGAAGACCTTTATATATGGGATTTCTTCAACAATTGCAGAGACGCCATTATAGGAACTTCCCCTTGATAGAGCTGTTGCATATTCGTCTATTGAGGAATAGGCCTTGAGTTTTTCTTCTCGGAATCCCATATGCTTTAAAAGATCAAAAACAAATGATCCCTTCTGATATCCAACATAGTCTTCATTCACAATTAACTGCTCAATGGTCGTAACAATTGGTCCATCATTATTTGGTGATAGCATGGCTTGCAGGATGGCACCATAACCTCCCACCAATATGAACATTGCAGCCATCCAAAGAATTACAACCATTCTTGTATACTTACTTTTAGACTTCTCCCCTGCACAAGACAAATCCATTAAAAAGGGTGAAAAGAAAACTTCTCGTCAACCACGAAAAGAAAGAGGAAAAGAGACAAAAGTAGAAAAAATTGTGGAATTTATAACATGATGAGTAAAAAGATATAATGGGGCTACTTACATAGTTCAAAGAAAAAGATGGAGAAGGAGAGAGATAGGAATGTCTCCACTTGTTCTAGAAATGTGCCCCTTTCAAATTCTGGGTTATTATTTCCACGCTCAAAAAACCAAATCGGAAGCCCTTTTGACAAGAACAGAGCTATTATAAGCACCCATAAATCCCAAGTAAATGGCTTCAGAAACCACCAAAGACTTAATTCTTGGTCGTCCACAATTGGTACAATCATGGAAAGTTCTGCCATCATGTATGGCAGTGTGAAGTCTCCGGATTTTGATCTGTCGGACGTGATTGTAATATCCCCTACGACTCCATCGTATCTCTGCAGTGCACTCATAATTCTCATTCATAAGAAAGCAAGTAAAGAAACAGGCCAATGCAAAGAATGAGAAAGAGGAGTAAATTAAAAAAAAAAAAAAAAAAAAAAGAACTCACTTTGAGATGCAATTGCAGAATGAGTTGATCAAAGTATCCCATTTCAAGAGAGTCGGTGCTTTCATATGGATAGAACTCATAGGAAACTCGATTAGGCAAACTATCCATCACCTCTATGAACAGATCCACAGAGAAGCCAGTTGCAGTCATTCCATTGCCTTTGGGATCACGGTCCACTTTGACGAACTCAGGGAATATGTTGTTCATGGGAATTAGCATCCTTAATTTCACATCAGTCCCATTTTTGTCATTGGGTTCATCATAGTGTTCTGTATTATCCTGGTGGTTTTCATATGGATAGGACCTCCCAGAAACCTTGTGAGGCAAATTCGCCGCCACAGCAAAAATGATCGTTGTCAAATGGATGCCTTCGAATTTGTGATTCGACTTGAGGATCCCACCCACCAGTTGAGATCCAGAGTTGTCAGTGCCCAGGAGCAACACTACTGTGGTTACTCTCAGCAGCATCGAGTTGAAGACCTCCGATTTTACATCTATAATAATTAAGAAAGAAGAGTGACAAACATAGTGACAACTAGGACGGTGGATGAAGCTAAAGAGAGTAGTTTATGAATCGAAATACCAAATCAACGACAATTTATGGGTAGGCATACCTTGATGACAATCTGTGGTTGCCTTATCAACCAGCTTCCCTGGGAAATATATTTTTTATTTTAATAATAATACATCTAATGAGAGGTAGAGAGACACTGGGGCATAACTATATTTTTACATAAATATCATACTATGTTAATGCATTGAAAAAGAATCTCTAAATCAGATTAAGCTAATTCAAAAGAATTACCATTGAATTTAGTTTCAAATAAAAAGCATAATAAGAAATAAGATAAATAGAAACTACTTGTTGCAAGTGTTATAGGAAGATTTTGATTTTGTAGAGGCATCACATATCAAATTGAAAACCACATAGATCAAGTATGCTATGATTCATCAGTGGGCCTCAGATCTCAGCAGCTTAGATCTACCAGGACTGACCATTTCCATCTCCTATCTTCACCCATTATGGGCCCATCTGTCATGAAAATCAACGTCCGGCTCCACTAATGAGTAATGAAAAAAAATAAAAGGCTAGGCAAAGATAATGGAACATGAAGTGACATTTTTTTAATCAATTTTGAAATTTTATGATCAATCTAACCACGTCATACAATAATATGAGAATTATTAATATAAAAAAAGTAAAAAACAAAGTGAACTTGGAAAAAAAAAAAGGAAAAGGAAAAGGGTAACAGAAAATCAATTTTCAGTGGGCCCAACATATTGATAGGAAAACCACAGAGATTAAGTAGGCATATAATCCAGTAGTTGGCCTTCCCTGTTGCTTTAATATATAAATTGCCTTGCTTTAATATATAAATTGCCTGAGAGAAGAAAAAAATGGTTGAAGGGCTTAGTGTGTTTGGGGTTAGCCAAGACTGCCTTTGTTGACTGGACTCGCTTTAGGTTTGAGGACTACTGGCTAGGCTTATGTGCTGGTACTGACATGATGACAATAAGACCCAAGTACACTCCCACAATCACCTGCGATTTAACACAAAAGGATTAGGTTTTTCAAATGGGCTGGCTATGACCGGATCGAGGTCTGGAATGTTTTGCCCTGTAAATGAATAGAACGAAACTGCATGCTGATACAATGCATGTGTCATTCTTTTAATGCCAAAGATGTCTAATTAGGGTTGTCAATTGCAATGCATGGGTTCATTCGGGCCCTAATTTTGAATTGATTCGGAGGTTAGGCCTCTACAAATTATCAGTTCCATTAAGCATTTCACCATCCCATGGATATCGCTAGTTCCAACAAATTATCACTTCCATTAGGCCCTGGGACCATCCCAATAGATATCGCTGGGCCCAATAATGACAATGACCACCTTTCAAACTTTGTTATTTGCTCCTTTTAAAGGCATAGAAATATGTATTGCAGCTATTTCAAAAAAAAAAAAAAAAATTTTTTTTTTGGATGATTTTAGTAGGAGAAGTAATATTACTAAAGAGTTGGGCTTTCTACCAATTGTTTGGAAAAGATAGCAGTTATTAGGTAGACTGGGCGGGTCAAGCTTCGGCCTTTCCATCACTTCATCCAAGCCCGACCCAAAAACTAATGGTGCCTTGGCTTGCCTGCCCATGTGCACCCCTATAAATGAGGAGTCCGGGGGATCCCTGTTTAGACCAATCCACATGAGCCACGTTGGCAACTTTCCAACTCAGCTTGTGTACTCTATTCTGGAATGAATAAAATAAAAGATTGGGGTCTTTCTTGCAAATGGGGAAAAAAATATTTGATGACATAAACCCAACAACAAGGAGTACGGATCTCGTCGTCTCCTCAAGCAAAAAGACCTCATCATCTCTTCGGCCTTCCTCTTCTCAGTCCGGCAAGCGGCCTTCCTCTTCTCCTTCGACCTGCACCTCCTCCAACTGCTTCATCTCTATAAAAACCTCCAGCAAAAGGATCCATTAGCTGTCCAACCTTCCTTTTCTCCTTCAGCCAGCAGCTAGACCCCCATCAGTTGTCCGACCTTCCTCTTCTCCCCCAGCCAGTCCCAAGGGGATCCCTTGTTTCATTGAAAATGAATTGAAACATAAAGCAAAAACGACCTCTCTGATCGTCTCCTTAAACGCTCTCCTCACCTACTCAGAAGGCTACATCTAGGGATGTCAAATGGGCCAGCCCGGCCTGGCCCGGCACGGCCCAGCACGCCAGTCAACGGCCAGTGGCCCGGCCCGGCCCATAGGGCACGGCCCGTGACACAGGCCGTGTTGGGCCGTTGGCCCAGCCCGTCAGGCCCGCCAGAATGGTGGGTTGCACCTAACAGCCCAATGGCCATATTTTTAAAAAAAGTCCATTTTACCTCCCCCAACAGCTATAAAACGGTCATATAAGGGGTATTTTGTGTCATTTTCAATTTTACAAGTCTATAAATACCCTAACCCTCCCATTCTCATTCCTCACCAATTTACACAACTCTTACACTCTCTTTACACTCTCTAGCTCTCTCATATACTCTCTAGCTCTCTCTCAAAGCATTCAACTCTCTCACTTTCTCTAAGAAGTTTTTGTAGGGCCAAAGATCAAGTCATTAAGAGACAAGATTAAAGAGGCCTTCAAAGATTTAGAGGTATTTATATTATTTAAATTTGAAATTCCATGAATATAAGTTTATAATATATTATATTAACTCTCATTTTCTCCCATTTCTTATATTAGTTATCATAAAAGAAGGCTATTAGCCTATTACTGTTATTATTTTTAAATTTTGTTTCTTGAAATATGGCTAGAAGATTCCCACAGAATCTTCTTCCGTTAATTTAGGGCTAGAAGAAGATTTTGTTGAATTAGAAGATGAAGTAGGTGATTTACCACCCCCGTTCCTCGTAATTCCCGTAAACCAACCAAGAGGAATAGAACTTCAGTAGTTTGGGAAATATTTGAAAGGTTTTATGTTACTGAAGATGGAAAGCAAGTTGAAAAGGCAAAATGCAAATTTTGTAGTAAGATTTATGGTGCAGCGTCAAAAGGGGGTACCGGCCATTTGTCAAGACATAGGCAAAAATGTTTAGCCTTACATAAGCCGGCGAATGCAGGGGAAGGGATGCCTGGTTCACAGACCCAAATTTCTATTACTGGTGGTAGTAGTAGTAGCAGTTTAGGTCTTTTTTCTTTTAATGCACAAAGTACTAAACAAAATCTTGTTAAAATGCTTGTGTTATTCGAATTACCATTTTCTTTTGTTGAAAATGAGTTTTTTGAAGAATGGGTCCAGAAAAACTGTCAACCACAATTTCACAGTATTTCAAGAAATACTGCTAAAAATGATACTATTAGACTCTGGTAGGAAGAGAAAATAAATATTAAAAATTACCTTGCAGAAATTCCTAGTAGAATAGCTATAACTACAGATATATGGACTTCTAAAGGGGGTGATAGTTATCTTTGTATTACTGCACATAACATAGATGCAAAATGGATTATTAATAAATGTATAATTAGTTTTACCACACTTGAATGGCCACACAACGGCACTAGAATAAGTACATTTATTTTGGAAAGACTAGATGAATACAATATTAAGGAAAATGTTATATCTATAACTTTAGATAATGCTAATAATAATACAGTGGCCATTGAACTAATGAGAATGCAGATGCCACTTGCAATTTTGATAGATAGCTCTATCTTCCAAAATAGATGTGTATGTCATATCTTAAATCTTATTGCAAAGGTTGGTTTAAAGCATATTGTAAGTTATACGGAAGCTATAAAAGATATTGCTAGATTTATTTTTTGCTCCGCACAAAGAAGACAATTGTATGCCCAAATATGTGTGAGGCAAGGCGTATCAGCTATTAAAATACCTAAAGAGGTAGAACATAGATGGAATTCTACCTATGATTGTTAAACAAGGCACTTAGCCGGAAAACTGTTTTGAATGAATTTTGTGCTTTTCATGCACAAGATTTGATGATTAGTGATGAACATTGAGAGTTATGTGCCCAAATAAGAGATTTATTAGAAGCTTTTTATTCTTCAACATTATTTTTTTCTGGGATATATTATCCCACATCTAATGAAGCTTTTTAAAATTATTTTACAATTCAATAGATTTAGAGATCATTTTTTACTTAGTAACACTATTAGAAGCATGGAAGAAAAATTTAATTAATATTGGAAAGAGGCTGCAATGACATTTTCTTTAGCTGCTGTACTTGATCCTAGGTTAAAATTAAGTGGTATACAGTTTTTTATTGATGGAATAAATAAAAATATGAATTATATATATTTAAATGTTTTTTCAAACATAAAGGCAACTTTACAAGCACTTTTTCAATTTTATTGTGAGCAAATGGGTACAACCGGGCTCAGTATGGGCCATTCAGAAGTCCAGCAAACAGGTGCTGGTGAGTAGGATGTGTGGTATTCTTTCCTGTCCATGGGCATGGCATCCAGCTCAAGCTCAAGCTTAAGTAACACAGTGACGGAGTTATCATCGTATCTTGACGTCGGTGTAATACGGGTGCAGGATGCATCTAATTTTGACCTTTTAGGCTAGTGGAAGCAAAATGAAAGCGTTTATCCAGTGTTGGCCACCATGGCTCGTGATCTATTGACTATTCCAGTGTCTTCTGTAGCATCAGAATAGGCTTTTAGTGCAGGTGGACGTGTGGTGGATGACAAAAGAACAAATCTAACTGAAGAAACGGTGGAGTGCTGTGTTTGCCTATGAGACTGGTATTTGGCAGATAAGAGGAAGCAAGAGTTGACAGCAATAGAAGATTATGATTCAGCAGAATACATTAGTGGACTACACATATGATTTTTTAAATTTTTTTCTTCTTTGTAATTTGTAAATATATAAGTTTTTCATTCTTTTTTTATTTTTATTTTCTAAAAAAGATTGTAAGGTTTTGAAGGTAATTATATTTAGAAACCTTCAAGATGTTAAGATCCAAATGGTTTTATCTTCTCAATGGAGTAGGTCGAGTTTGACCAAACCACTTAAATATCTCTGTCATTTTCTGTGCTTGTATTCTAATTTTTTATTTTAATACGTTAAAAAAAATGAAAAAAAAAAAAAAAAGCGGCACGCTAGCCACAAAGGCACGGCACGGCCCGGCTTGCTCCAGCCTAGCCTACGGCGGGCCGGGCCAACAGGCCATGCTGTGCCAAGCCATTTTCTTGGTGGGCCAGGCCGGGCCAGCCCACCAGATGGAGCGGGCCGTGCCGTCCCGGCCCGTGGCACAGGCTGGCCTGAATTGGGGGCCGGCACGGCCCATTTGACATGCCTAGCTACATCCCAAGCTGACTTATTTGAAATGAAAATATTGTCATTTTGTTGAACCATATTAATTGAATGTGATGAGCCCCACAAGTTCCGGTGGGGCTAACCTAAGCTGGTGGGCGACTGGCGTTCTGGCCTGACCGGAAAACAGGCCCAGGTGTTCTGTTGCAACTTGCAACAAAGAGAGCAGCAAAAGCGCCACTGCAGGCGTGTTGGACCAGGCGCTTCTTCTCCGGCAACGTCTATGGCGTCCGTCTGCTATTCTTACTTTTTTTTTTTTTTTTTGTTCTTCTCAAAACCCAGCAGCCGACAAATCTCTAGCAGCAGATATTGATCCATGGCCCACCTGACGTCTCCTGATCTGATCCCCAGATCTCTCCCTTTCTGCAATTGACGTTCTCTGGAAACTACGATCAGCACCAAATCTCTCTTTTTACTTTGCGGAAGCCGAAATCTACCCGGTGTGCTTTGCAATCAAAGTCACCCGCAACATTAGAGCAGTCGGAGCTCCGGTCAGGTACCCTTCTTCCTCCTCCTCCTCCTGTTCTCTCTGCCTTTTCCCTTTCTTCTTCACTTGATTAAAAAACTAAGAAGAAGAGGTCTCTCCCTTTCTGCAACAGACGTTCTCTGGAAACTACGATCAGCAGCAAATCTCTCTCTTTTACTTTGCGGAAGCCGAAATCTACTCGGTGTGCTTTGCAATCACAGTCACCCGAAACCGGTCAGGTACCCTTCTTCCTCCTCCTCCTCTTCTTCTCTCTGCTTTTGCCCTTTCTTCTTCACTTGATTAAAAAACTGAGAAGATGCTAGATTTTTGTGAAAAAACAAATATGGATCTCGCCTATTTCGGCCGAAATCGCGGAGTTTCTGCCAAAATCCTGGATTTCAGCCAGAACAAAATGAAACCCCAACAGGAAATTTTACAACGGTAAGAATGGCCAGAAAGAAACGAAAATGACAACTATAATAGGAACATGGAATACATTGCAAAGCAAATCTATCCTACTTGGAAACATAGGTTTATCCTAAACTGCCCACGACAAAGAATACAGATTGTAAGATGACCCAAATGAAATAAAGAAATCTAATTATGCCGAGTCAACGATAGCTTCCACAACCCTTGTGACGGTCGAGATGAACGCTCCCATAGGAGAATCTTATAATTTTTTTCTTCCAAAATAATACCTTATTCTATCGTCTATAATAAGATATGCCTCGCAATTTGAAGTATAGATATGCGACAATACTTGCAAATAGCTTGGACTTGTGATGATTTGTAAATTATAGATGCTGGGGAAAAGGAATATAGGTCAAATTTTCTGGTGTAGACTAATCAAGCATCGTGATAGTAGGTGGCCTGAATGCGTAACCCTCTATTTTATTTATATCTTTGCTGGTGTCGTTTTTATTCCCCCAGACCACGCTAAGTTATACTGAGTCAGACCGACAGCGGCACTGCTAAATCACCCATGATAAACATGAGGAGCCCGAGTAGAAGTACTAACAAGGAATCGATCCCTGAATCTTGAGTCTTGAATCTACTAAACCTGGTTCCAACTTAGGAAATAAAAAGACCTGACATGGAAATACTAAAAAGAAAAATTACCTGAGACCATTGGGATGAAGCAGCAGTGAGACTGTCCGGAATGCTTAGCTCGTAGTCCATGGGTGGTGCGTTCTGCGGCTAGTGAGTATAGGGTGACAAGCAGCAGCAAGAAGAAAGCCATTTGTCAACCGATTAAGCGCAGAAATTCCTCTCTCTTTCTCTCTCGTTTTGGTAAAGTTAACTGATTGATGTGAAGGTCGTTTTGGTAAAGATAACTGATTGAGGTAAAGGTATAAAGACTGATGGAAGATGCCTATTGATTTCCCGTGGAAAGTTGCTCGAAATCTCCCTTCCCCGAAATTTCCAGAAATTTTGCTCAACTCTTCTGAGGTACATTCAGGGGCGGACCTACTTGTTGACCACCTGGGGAGGGAACCGGACCCCAGCTGCAAATGAGTCAGACCTTCTTCGCTTGACAGACAGTTCCGCGTATCTGCCGTGGCCGGTCCTTTGTAGGATCCTTTTCACATTTTTTTTACTTTCACATTCGAGAGAGCCAGAGAGGACCAACAAAGCTTGATACGTGGAATTTGTTAGTGTCACATTCCTGTGAGCACTATTTTTGGTTTGTCAATTCCGTGTCATTATGTCTCAAAGACTTTACATCTCGAAGAGGTTCAAGGATGATCTACTTTAAGGATATGTTCAAGCTTTTGGAAGACCTGGATGTGTCAAAGAAAACTCCACTTGTGTGCAAATCATCTCAGGTATTTTGGACCCAAAATCTTTACCTACCTGGACCCTAGGAGCCTTGCTTCCTTAGCCTATAATAAGTGTTTCTTTTAATGCTTATCTTCATTATGTTCTGTTCAGAAATAGGGAGTTCGGTGACCTTTCGGTCACCTGGCGGCTAGCCTCTTTACAAAAAGCGGCTAACCGCTAGGTAACCGAAATACCTCGGTTACATTTCCAGAATGCTGTCTTTCTGTCAGAAATGTTTCGGCCACCTTGCGGTCAGCATTCGGCTAACCGCCGTTTGGACTGGCGGCTAACCGCCAGGTAACCGAAATATCACGGTTGCTTTTCCAGAATGCTGCTCTCTGACAAAAAAGTAATTCGGCCACCTTGGGGTCAGCATTCGGCTAACCGTAGTGAGGACTGGCGGCTAACCGCCAGGTAACCGAGGTTCACGGTTTCATTTCCAGAATACAAACCTCTCATCTGTTGTGGAAGCTCAGTCACTTCGCGGTTACCTTTCGGCTAACCGTCATATAGGCTGGCGGCTAACCTCCATGTAATCGAAATGTCTCGGTTAGCTTTCCAGAATGCTACAGGTTTTTGAGGTTCAGATTCGGTCACCATGCGGTCACCTCACGGCTAGCCGCTATGTCTACTGTCGGCTAACCGTGAGCTGACCGAATTATAAAAACTAGCCGTTACCTCAGAGAAATTGAAATGAGGCTAGCCGAACTACCAAGAGGCTAGCCGCCAAAACTAGCCGTTGGGAATTTCTCTATATATATCTGGAGCTCGTTTTGCACTGTAGCAAGGAGATTTTTGAAGAGCTTACTTTCTCACTTCTTCCCATCTTTCCTAAGCCTTTAAAATCATCTTCCAAACACACTATCAACCTGATCTAGAAAATGAATGAGAGATGTTAGTCTCTAAACAAGTGTGTTTGGAAAAAAGATTCTAGTTTGTTTTCAAATGATATACATTTAGGAAAATCTAGAACCCAACCTCTTGTCCCTTGATTGAGCACAACATTGGAGCATCATCATCAATATCAAGGAAGCATTGCAAGAGGCATAAAAGCTTGGAACTACGGTGACAAGCTTCGAAGAGCATCCTCTGGACTTCATCAAAAGAGGCAAGTGTTCTTCTCCCTCACTTCATTAAAATCAGAGCATTGTAAAGTGGCTTATCTCTTTGTGATTTAACCACTATAAAAATTGTAAAGGGGAGTAGATCTTTGTGATCGAACCTCATGAACAAAATTGATGTAGAATCATTACTTGTGTAGTTTTGATTCATCATAGTGGAACCAAGGGACTGTGTGGACCTTGTGAGTGGATGTAGGACATATGGTCCGAACCACTATAAATCTCTGTTCATTTACTTATGTTGTTTGTCTAAGTGTTTTGATCTAGTTTTCGTGCCTTATTTATCATTGAACATTGCTAGATTATCACACTTAATCTACCTATCACTTGATCTCTCTTAAATCTTAATTAATACTTTAAAAATGGATTTAAAGTTTTGATAAACCTATTCACCCCCCCCCCCCCCCCCCCCCTCTAGGTTGATAACATTGGCCCTAGGTGAACTTTCAGAATCCACTCGTAATATATTTGGCAGGGTCACCACTCATCACCGGCTAGTTATCCATACAGGGAAGAGGGTCCGTGCAATCCTTGATTTCCACACAAATAGATGGAAGATCGAAGCTTCCATGGGATACAATTACAAAACACCACTACGTTGAAAGGTAAATAAATTACCCCTACATGTTGATTTTACTAAATGCCTAGAGCAGTCATAATTTCTTAATTCTTAACTGACTTTTAATGTTTGTTACCGCCAGTGGCAGTCGTTTTTGTGAAATTAAAAAAATAAAAAATAAAACTAAAAACCCTTCTCTTATCACGCATTCCAAACTCCCACCCTAACTCTTTACTCTCTCGCCATTAACCTCGACTGGCACCGCTCTCCACTCTCCCCTCCCCTTCCCTCTCTCTCGGGCAACACCCATCTCTCCCCCCTCCTCTCCCTCTCTCCCCCTCCACTACAAACTCTAACCATCTCTCGCTTCTCGACCGGGGCCCTCTCCTCCTTCAATGTTGACCTCCGACATCTTCTCCGTGGCCGGCAGCATCTTTCCTCCTCCACTCTCTTGGTCTCTTTGCCATCTCCTTCACAGGTATTTAGGGCTTGTTATTTTTTAGTGATTTTCTGCTATTGCATTTATTTATTTATTTTTATTTTTTTTGTTCTTCTGACTGAATGCAATATCAATAGTTGAGGTTTTTTTTTTTTTTTTTTTCCTCGATGCTAGTTTAAATGATTGCTCTTGCTTTGTGATTAAGAGGGTGGATTCATTATGAAAGGTGGATATGTAGGGTAGGGAGAGATGGAAAAGACCTGAAGGGTGGATTCACAAATTACTTTGGAAGAGTCCCTAATTTAATGAATTTTTTTCTCCGTTGGAAGGAAAAGACCTTGTACCCTTGTACATTTATGTTTTTATATTTTTATCATTAGCTTTCAACTATAATATCATCTAGATTTTGAATCTCAATGGGTAGCTACATTCAGTTAACTCAGGTAAAGGGTCTCAACTACATGAATTAAATTATGTCCAGATGGGGGTCCAGGAGCATACTATGGACTAGACCTATACTCCACCCACACACATCCATACCCCACGAGTACTGGGTTCCAACCAGAGGCATCCATGGTAAGACTGCCCAGCTCTCTAGTGATCTTGATATGTATTGTGGGGAGAATTGAGTTGGGTTTCACTATAAATTATAATAGTTTTCACAAACAAGCATGTCTATCACAACAAAAAGGCCCGAATGGTATAGAAAATTTCTTAAACATCTTTCTTAGTACATACAAATCTCAGTCATGTCCTTCCCTATAAATTATAATAATTCTCACAAACAAGCGCATGAATTGGTCCTTAATATTATGGCCCCAAACAAAAATTCTAAACGTTTCAGATTTTGAAATACTTGTTTTCCTGGGTTATTAATGAGAAAATACAGCCGGACATAACTAGCTAGTGTGGAGAATTCAACTATGATGGAGGACCATGAAAAATCTCATGACCTAATCCAGGTTTGTTCGTATTGGGAATTCAAAAAGAGTGGAGATTCTAACCACCTAGGAATAGCTAAAATTAGTTTCTTCCCATCTTTGTGGTTTGAGATTATCTAAATGCAACTGATGAAACTTACCTTGTTGGCTGGTTGAAAGGTAACTAGGCCGTGGCAATTCTTCCGCATACTATTAAAGGAATGAGTGGAGCCAAGTTTTCTGAGGGTCAGTAACAATGATGACAATTATGTGTGAGGAGACATCTAAAGTTTCTGATAGGAGTTGTACTGCACCAATGCCCACATTTAAGTTTATAATTTGCAAGATGAAGTTCCTAATTATATGTTTCCCAAAGACGATTTGGTACTCTTTTACCATAAACATGTGTGTGTCTCTGTTGTGTATATCCAATGCACTCAATTTTTTTCCCATGTTGCTCCTGATCACTCTTTAAATGAATTTGGGGCTGGATTTTCTGTCTCTTATGAAATCTTTTTGTTCTGCAACCTTTGATCTGCTATGCTGTTTGGAGCTTGTGATGTTTTGTTTTTTATATGTAAGTCTTTTGAAATGCATGAGTTTTTATTTCTTTTCTAAGACTTTCTGTGGGTATTTTTGCTCGGTTGGGAACTCTGTAATTTTCCTATTCTATGAAGTTAATTTCTTCCCTGTTAACTTCTTCACGGCTGAGATGTAACATTTCAAGAATTTCATTGGCCTTCAAATGTAATCAGCCTGTAAGAACTGGTTTTCTTTAGGTTGGTCATCTCCCTTTTGGTTATTGTTCACTCTACTTATGTTTATTCTATATATATTTTCCTATTTTTCTTGATAAATTCCAATGTTCACTGCGTCAAAAAGGCTGATGAATGACTCCTATGCGTTGGTTTTATTGACTGAAGTAGGCAGTCTGTTTTTTTCGACAGATTACTAATGTTACCGCTGGCCCATGAACAGTTATTCTATGTCATGTTTAGTGTAGAGGAGGAGTTATGTTGCGTTATTTTGTAATTTAAGTGCTAATTGTCATTTTTCAGAATATGGCCATGAACAAAGAGTGGATGATGGCACCAAGGTTATCTAATGAATACTTAAAGGAGGTTGAAGATTTCTTAGAGTTCTTAAGAGCTAATCGACAAAAGTTGGGGGGTGATGATTGGTGGTATTGTTGCCCTTGTGTCAAATGTCGTAATATAGGAGGAGGGAAAAAAACATTAAGAGACATCCGTGAACATTTGATATGTGATGGCGTAGATACATCTTATACCAAAAGGATCTATGATGGAAAAATTCATTCTAGAAGTATTGTAGACATTGGCACCATTAAAAATAATGAAGATGCATTCCCAAGAATCGTTGATATGGTGAATGACGTGTTTGCATGTATCCCTAATGAAGATGGCGTTGAATATCATATGGGGGGTAGTGCGCCTGCTTGCATGGAAGAAACTAATCATGAAGAAGATGTTCATGCTCAGGATAATTCACCGGAGGGTATCAAATATAAGAAGTTGATGGAGGGTGCGATGCAACCCTTATATCCCTCGTGTCGAATTGATGATACGAAATTGTCAGTCATAGTTGAGATGTTGAGCATAAAGGCTAGAAATAAGTGGTCTAATAAGAGTTTCAATGAGTTGTTATAAATTTTCAAAAGGGTCCTTCCTTGCCGGATAATACTTACAATGCCAAGAAGATTGTCGATTCGTTGCATATGGAGGAAAAAATTATACATGTATGCTGCAACAATTGCATACTTTACTGGGGAGAGCGTGAAAAAAGGACAATTGTCCAATATACAGGCTTAGTAGATGGAAACCGGTAAACCCTGCAAAGCTAAGAACTGTACGTTTGCCCTAGAAGAAGCTCAGATACTTTCCTATTACACCAAGGTTACAAAGAATGTACAGTGTACCATAGATTGCAGGGAGCATGACATAGCATGCAAATGTAAGCTTAGTACCTAATGACTCAATCATGCTTCATCCAGTGGATTCATCCTGTTGGAAATAAGTTGATCTTAAAAATCCACATTTCGCTTCTGAGGCACGTAATGTTCGATTAGGACTTGCAACGGATGGATTCAATCCTTTTAGGATAAAGAACAATGCATATAGTTGCTGGCTTGTTATAGTTGTTCCATAGAATCTTCCACCATCCCTTTACATGCGTAAGGAGTTCACGATGCTAGCATTATTGATTCCAGGAAAGAAAGGTCCAATGCATGAGATTGACATTTATTTGCAACCATTGATCACAGAGCTGAATGAATTGTGGTCCATCGGAACCATAACATTTGACTCTTACAATAAAAATAGGTTCACAATGAAAGCAATTATGCTATGGGTTATACATGATTTCCCGGCATATGGTCATTTGTCAGGTTGTAGGACCGCGGGAAGGTATGCATGTCTTGTGTGTGGAGAAGAGACAGATTCACTATGGCTAAAACATGGAAAGAAATGCACTTACATGTGATAAGTCCTTAAAAATGCAATATTTTCTTATCATTTTAGAGTAATTAAGGACTTAATCATCAAATCATGGGCCATTTTAGTAAAAAAATATGAATTTATGTTTTTGAGCATCAAAGTCTGAATTTGAGTCAAAATTCATCCAAAAATTGCATTTTCACATAAAATCATGAATTTCTCTATTTTTGGCATTGAAAGTAAAAAATTTCTCATAACTTTTTAATCACACATGAAATGATGAATTTTCTCTGTACCATTGATTTAATTGAAGAAAACTTGATAAAATGGTGACATTTTATGCATCTATTTAGTGTGAATTGGGCCCGCATCTTGCATAATTCCTTACCTATATGATTAGATTGTTCTTTGATCTTGCTTTTTTTTTTTGTAGGGAATTTTAGAAATCGGGGCCCACGGAAGAGAATTGATGAATCAAATGCACCATAGACCCACCTTCCTTTGGCATGGATTCTAAGGTAGGGCCGGCCATGGTAGGGTCCGCTCTCATATGCAAGAAAAAAAATCAGATTTAATCTCTTGAAGATAAGTTCCAAATTTGCGGGCCATGAGATGATGAGGTGTCCTATCTACTCTCCAACAAATATTGCTTACATGTCAAGATGGATGGCTAAGATTCAATTCAAGCCAAACAAAGAAGAAGAAAAAATTGCAAAAGAAAATCCCTCCAAGGTGAGGACGTCCAAGGCAAGAGAATTAAGGCTTGCACACTCATGTGGGGCCCATCGTGTGTTCTAATTTGAGATACAAATCTGAATTTCAGATTTGAAATTATTTTAGCCAAGGCATGGGACGGTCCATGTTGTCTACACCCAAGTGGGGCCCATCATGTGTTACAAGTGCAATTAAAAATCTGAATTTCAGATTTGGTGCAAGATCTTTTGAAACTCAAAAGTTTCAATTTCAAAGCATTGGATAGTTCAAGATTGCATTCTTCCAAGTATGGCCCACTCCCATGTCATGTTTGGAATGAAATTAAATTCAGATTTGAAGACAATTTTAAGGTGGGCCATGCTAAGAGTTTTTTCCAGCCATGAAGAGTTCAAAAGATTGGAAATCTTGCTAAGCAATCCAAGTTGGAAACAAATTGAAAGAGTGCAAGATTTGCACTAAGTTTATCTCCAAAAAGATAGGCCTCAAGATTTTAAGTTTGCAGCCCAAGAATTATCCAAGAAGCATCACACGTCCAAGCACTCCATCCCATGATTTCACACATCCAAGATGGTCGTCCAAGAGCATCCAAAATTTATTTCAAATCTGAAATTTCATATTTGAATCGATTCTTAACCAAAGTGGGACCCAAGAGAGGAAGTTGCATGAGATAAGAACAATCCTATTTTTACTAGGATTGTGGGCCAACCCCTAGAAAATCTCTCAAAAACCCTCCTAATCCTAATCCAACTTGGACCCCATACTACTAATCCTCATCCAACCAAAACCTTGCAACCCAAGCTATCAAAAAAATATAAAAAGAGCCCAAAAAGGATGTGCTGGACGTCAATTCCACTCCTCCATTCCTCTTGGACGACCAGCAGCCTCTCCATCCTTTTTTTTTATTAATTTTTTTCTCCATCTCTCCTCTACCATCCTCACTCACCCAAGGCTTCTCTAAGGCTACCACCACTTGGGTTTCTACGCCGTCGCGCATCGCCGTTGCTATCGTCACTCCACCATCGGATCATCCTTGAAATCATCTTCCCTTGCTTGGATTTCAGATCGCGAAACGAGAGCCGGTTGGATCGCCGTTCAAGACCGCGAGTCCCTCTCCTCCGTTTAGTGTTTCTTGTGTCTATGGTAAGGTTGGATGCACTTTATTTTTATTAAAAGAATTTTGCAATGGTTATTTGCTTATAATGGGTCTTTCATTAATAAATCAAGTTTATGGGGTCTTGGTCTTCACCAATGAGTCAACATTGAATTTTTGTGCGTAGTGACAGTGCGCACTTGGTGCGGTGGTCTTGATTTTTCTTGATAGCATTAAGCAAAGTAATTATTGCAAAGTTTTAGAATTAAAATCTAATTTCTTTATTCTCTGATTTTATTTTATTTTATTTTATTTTTTTATTTTATGCACCTTAGCAATTATTGCAATTGGTTGGGCTAATAAATCTTATGGTGATGCAGTGGTTATATTAGGTTTCTAAATTAGGATTTTAATTTTCTTTGGTTGTAATTAATATTTTAGATTTGTAATTAATTCTTAATTCAATTAGAAAATTTGATTTGTATAGTTTTTTTTAGGCTAGAACTAGTTTTTTCTCATTAGGACAAGTTTTGTGATAAATAAACTCTCCGTGGATCGATCCGGTTTCACCGATTATTACTACAATCGCGGCCTTGCACTTGGGGCTACAATCAACATGCAATTTTACTCTACTCCTGCAATTTTCTACATCTCGGGCACGTTTGTGCTTTCTGCGAAAAATTTAGAGTCGGACAGCTTTCTAACTCTTTGTTTCTTCGCAGAATCCCCTGTGGAGAAAAAGAAAGCCTAGGTGGCTGTGGCGAAGCCATTCTCCTTCCTTCTTTAGTCGTTCGGAGGGTAACAACCACATGAAGAAGAAGATGATGATCGAAGCAGGTTCTCTCTCGGGGGGGTGTTTATTTTTAAAAGTATTCTGAAAATATTGTGAAAATCTACAAAATGTTTTGGTGATTAGGAAATGAATTTTCTGAGATGGGTATTTGTTTTTCTCTGTTTTATGTGATTTTAGGTTATTGAAACTAGGGAGAATATTATCCTGCGTACTTACTTGTTGCTTCTGCGGAAAAGCACCCTCACCACAGGTGGGACCTTGAATTTTGTTGGGTCCCCTGTGACTACCAGCAGGGAAAATGTATTGCATGATTGATGGGCTTTTGTGAATTGGAATTGCTTTGATGAAATTGATATTTATTTTTCTTTGTTTTATTTGATTTTAGGTTGTTGAAATGAGTTCAAGACTTTCAAGGGGGAAAAACAAGAGCTCATCATGACATGTCTAGTGCCAACATTCAGTGTAGGTGATTCTTTGGGCATTTTAGCTAACAATCATTTCTACTTTTCTAAATGAAGGTGGGTTATAGGAGATCGCTCTGCTAGTAACTCTAGACCGGTGTTCAAGGGGTGGTCTTCAATGGCAATAAATCAAATATCTAAGACAACCATAGGTAATCGAAAATGAGACTTTTGATACCTAAACCTATGATTGTTCTTATTTATCATGTAATGTGATGAACCATGGAGAGTTTTGTCATAGTAACTAATCACCAGTAAATGGACCTTATCCAGTGGGAGCATGGAGATGTGGATGCGAAAGAATTTCCAACATAAAGATGCTTGCCTGGTTATCACAGCCGATGAAAGAGGAGTTTAAAGCAACAGTTCACTGTTTTTTCTGTCGGATTAGAAGGTGTTAGAAAAGGTGCTAGTTGGCCTTTCTAGCATTTTGATTACTTAAAGAGTTGTCCTCTTTCGAATTAATGCATTACTAGACTATGAATGAGTTGCTTCTACTTTTGTCTGCTATTCAGATTTAGGAACCACATCATATGCAATGGCGGAGCCAAAATTTTATTTGAGGAGCGGCAAGAAATTTTTCCTAGTGAGTTTTTATTAGTTTCATTTTAGAAAAAGTAATAAGTACTCATGCACCCACTCAAGTCCCTCATCATCGTCAGTGCCACAGCCGGTAATAGTTATTATACAAAATAAAAAATGACATTTGAAAATGAATTAAAAAATTAACCTGTTAACATAGTTTCAACATTTTGAAATCATGAGTGTGATTTAACCAATACATTAGTTATTAGATTATATCCCAAAAAAGGTTAAAAAATGATAAATTTGTATTACTCTGCTCATCAAATAACATTCAATAAGGGGTCCATAAGAGTAGAGAAGAATTGAAAATTACATGATTTTAGCATATTTACTTGAGAGCAGATGAATACATTCACAAATAAAAAAATAAAAAAATAAAAATAAAATCATTTTCTTCAATGTCATAAAATGGGGATGAGAACAAAAGGTTTTGAAATGCCAAGGTTATAATGGATTGGGGAATGTAATTACTATGAGAAACCCTCATTTGGCACTTTACTAGATTAGTAAAAGTCAAGTAAAGCCTCCATTTTTTATACAAAGGGTCACATCAATAGCACTTTAATTCAAAAATTTTATTATCTTTTTCAAAAAAAGTAAAAAAGGCAACCGCATTTCACCACTAAAAGACAAAAAAGCTTCAATTTTCTATATAAAAAGTAAAAAAGATTCCATACCAAACAACTAAAAAACAAATACTATTATAATCCTATTATATTTTATTCTTTCTTGATTTGATGCTTTACTATACTTTATTTTTCATGTAAAATTACCAAACAGGCACTTTACTAGATTAGTAAAACTCAAATAAAACCTTCATTTTTTTAGAAAATTGGTCACATGAATAGCACTTTAATTCAAGACTCCATCCATTTTTTTCAAAAAAAGTCAAAAAGCAACATCTTTTTTCCACTAGAAGACAAAAAAGCTTCACTTTTTTTATACAAAAAGTCAAAAAGATTCTATACTAACCAACTAAAAACAAAATATCAACGTAGCCCCATTATATTTTATTCTCATGCTTCACTACGCATTATTTTACATTTAAAATTACCAAATTGGACTCCTAGTTTTGGCCACATAAAATTTCTTACCTGAGAAATAATTAGATTGATTTATTTCAGATTTTGATTCA
The DNA here is from genome assembly GCA_029852735.1 of Persea americana. Classification (NCBI taxonomy): domain Eukaryota; kingdom Viridiplantae; phylum Streptophyta; class Magnoliopsida; order Laurales; family Lauraceae; genus Persea; species Persea americana. The sequence continues at coordinate 6,859,981 of CM056812.1, forward strand.
ACATTTTGAAAATTTAGAATTTGATCATAACTTATGGGCAAGCACTCAAAATGCTCTAATTATAAGTGTCAAACTTAATATTTCCTGCATTCTAAGCGCAACAAAAGGGTGGAGAAAAAGAAAAGGGAAAAGAAAAGAAAAGAAAAAGAATAAAGAAGGAAGAGTGCCCTATGCATATTTATTTGAGAAGACTTTAGTGAGTTGTTATACGGAAAAGAGAAAAAATAAAATAAGTAAGAATCGAATGAAATCTTATGTGTGATGAGTTGGCTTTCTTATACAACTTGAACGACAAACTTGCATTTATATATTTTGAAAACTCAACTAATTAGACAAAGGGGAAAAAAAAAAGAAGTTGAAGAGGGACAAACAAGGAAAAAATGTTTGAGGACGGGCAAAGAGCATAAAAACTAAAATATAGTTGAGATTTTTTCTCCTATGTTTAATGAAACAAAAAGTTGAGTGCCCCTCCTCTACTCTATCTGTCTCCACCACTAATTATATGCATTCTTTTCACATGCCTCTGCTCTTGCAATTGACTCTATACGGTGCAATGACTTTTTCCATAGTTTTCCATTCAATCTTTACATTTGAAGTTGAATCACATGGTTTAGTTTTGACATTAAAAAGAGAGTTTACGTAGTGCAATACAACTATGTATTTTTCTTGAGTTGGAAAGAACTTTATGTGTTAATCAATTTTAGGTGTGTTCTAGTAGTATATTAGTTTATTGGATGTTTGGTTGCATTGTTTAGATGATGGTTTATTGGATATTTTGAGAAAAAACCGATGGGTTTGTATACTTGAATTGGGTTTATGTTAATAAATTGGATTGATTACTTTGATGTGGGTAACATATCTTATGTTGTTTTAATCTTTGTCAGGTACAAGTGGTCGCAGATAAAGAGCAGAAGAGACAGAGCAGAGAGCACTATCAAACGGCTTCAATGCCAACCTCTTGTTTTTTTTAAGTTTATTATTAAAAAAATAAACCTTTTTGCCCAACGAAATAAAACTCTTTTACCGGTGAAATAAAACGCCGACAATGTATAGCTTTTTACCGACGATACCTCTTTTTTGCCGACAAATGGTACTGTTGGTGAACTTTTCCCGGCAGCTTGCAACGCAAGAGAAATCGCTGAGAATAATTTTAGCTGGTGTTTTATTGACCTTTACCGGTGCTTATTTAGCGCCGGCAAAAGTGCACATTGTTGCCAATTGGTTGATTTGGAAATCTAGAATGAAGGATGTCATCTATTGTAAGAACCACTATGATCCCATTGGAGGGGATGATGCCTGACAAATACATTTGTCTGATGCATTTTGGAATAAAATACATAGAAAAACCATTGGCCACACTAGACAATGGGTGGATACATAGAAAAACCATGCGTCTAATGAAATCAATGCTTGTACCATTTGGAAAAAGTTAAAAGCATGATTTGAGAAAAAGCCTGTAAAACTATTATTTTATTATCAGAAAGCTTGTAAACATGAAATTCAAGGAGGGCTGTCTCATCGAAGATCACATAAAAGAGTTTTTAAGTATTATGAACCAATTAGGCACAATGAGTCATAGAGCAGAGAGCACTATCAAACGGTAAAAGCTATACATTGCACATGGGCGGTTCGGATTAGTTTAACACTAAACCCAATAATCAAACTGAACCTGTCGGTTTTTTAATTAACGGATCCGATCCGACCAATGGAAAGGACTTAAACCAAACCAAACCGAATCAAGCAGTTCGGTCAGTTAAACCGTTGTTTTTTTTTAAATCACACATTGAAATTTTCAAAATCATGAGACACCATCCTTTGCATTTATTCCAATGTTTAGTGCAAACATAAAAATTCAACATTCCAGTGATTCATATAAAAAATAATTCTACTCTAAAAAGAGAGTTTGGACTAAACGTAAGCACACAAACATATTATAGAATAGAAATTCTACAATCCAACCAAGAAAAGAAAATCTCAAAAGCTGAAAATAGAGTGGGGAAAAAACTGACACAAAACTGATCAACTATGAGGCACAGAGACAATATTGAGGTCATGTAAGAATGAGTTGTCGAATGTAACTATGAAAGTAGTGAATGAAATCGTAAGGCTAAAATAGTAAAAAAAGCAATACTTAAGTTAATGCAATGGACAGTTCGGTTTAAGCAGTTTTTATGATATCCAAACTGTTAACCAAATCGATGTAAGCAGTTTTTATGATTTCTAAACCGTTAACGGAATCGATCAACTATAAACCGATCTGAACCGCCCGGTTCGGTCGGTTTGGTTCGGTTTTACGGTGATACCGGATTTTTTGTGCAGCCCTGGGCACTATGTCTGGGAGTGTAAAACATTTGACCATTCGAGTCAAGCATCACTAGGCTGGTTTAAACTCCCGCGGTTAGGGCGCCTCCTCGTGAGTAGTGTTATGCATGCACATGTATTTATCGTCTGCTGATTAGGAGGTGGGCGTACGCCACCGTACTAGCTTGTATCGGTTACCAGGTTCACCTCGGTTGCATTCATTTTGACCGGGTTTACCCATGTTGAATTTATTTTATCAGCTTCGTCTGGGTTACCCGGTCCACCTAGGTTTCATCCTAATGGCCTGTGTGGAGTGTCGCGTTGTTAGTGTGTAGGTAGGGAACCATCTTCATATGATTAGTATGGTTTGTCATTTATTCATGCTTTTTGCCTAACTTTCGCTCATTGATACTCACATAGTTTATGTCTGTCCTTACTCAGTTTTGATGTACAATATCTATTTCTTTACATTTATTTATTTGATAGATTATCGTTATCTGATGATGCTACATTGGTGTTTAGGTAGTGGAGTTCCATTGTGTAGGTGGATGAGGCGGTCCCACAGGATTCGCCGGTCAAGGACTAGCTGAAGTGTGGTGTTGTGGGCTAGTACTTGAGAGCCTCACATTACATTCAGATTATACGAGCACGTGTACATCTTTTACATGTCACTATTGTAGTATTGGAACTTCATTAAAACTCTAATGCATTTTATAATTGAACTTTAAATAAATGTCTTCTATTACTAGTACCAACTATGTTATTATGAATCGTTGTGTTGGTTTACCATCTGCGCTGATTGTATGAATTGTTACTTCTGCATTTGTTTATGGTGACTGATTATCACTTATAACCTCATTGCAGGTTTTGATCAATCCAAAATTGGGAATACAAATGCAATTAAGGGAAAATTTTAAATTAGCACCGATTCTCAAGCCCTAATGATGCAATTAGGGTACGACCGGATTTTGGGGGGTACGACAAAGACACGATTCACATTCATGGTCAACAACCTTCGGAATGATTCAATCCAGTAGTAGAACACTAGAACGTGGCTAAGATTGATCAGGGCACCTAATCTATCAATGTGGAATGTAGAGATCTGAGTTTGCTAACATGAAAAACGTAGGCTACACATTCAAGAGTAGGGGTGGAGTTTGGGGCGGGGCCCTTAGAACCCCAAACTCCAGGCCAAGCCCGACACAGGCTGTAAATACGTGGACCAAGTCCTGTCCACCTCAAACATGTCAGGACCCAGCCCACCCATTTAGTCAATCAAGCCACGCCGGGCCAGCCTTTCCATTATTTGTTGGGGCAAATCAGTTCATCAAACTACAAACGCTACTTATTTGAGCGACTTTCGATCACTTAATCCAAGCTTGGCCCAAACATTAAACAGACCGAGTTTCAGATCTAGGCCGAGACAGAGTACTAAAACCCAAGGCCTGAATGGTCCAAGGGGGCTGGGCCCAAGGTGGGCAGATCCGTGAGCACCCGTAGCTCTTGGTGTTCCAATGTCCTCTGTACAAAGCTCATGTAGGTTATCATGTTGATCCTCTTTTTGTGTAGGTTTATGAGCCATTTCAATCGAAAAAGAATCAGTTGTAGCTTCTTCAATGGTACAAAATTCTATTTCTGTTTCTGACTGATATAACCTGGGTCCTGGAACGATGGTTTGAAGAGTGTGTTCGTAATAAGTACCCTGCCAAAGCTACGATCAGGTGACCAACTATTTTGAATTTATAGAGGTACTGGATCAAGTAGACAAAGAAAGCAAGAGCTGAAGAAGATCATGCAATAATGAAGATGCTACAGAGGCTATAGAGGGGTCTCTTGTTATCTACAGGATCATCTAAGTCGGGACATTTTGTTTATTCTCCAAACCATTTCTTTTCAAGCAGTAACATCGCCTATCCTTCAGTCAAATTCAGTACTACCCACGAAATATCTGAAACCGATGCTGAACCTCTTGGAAAATCTATAGAAAAAAATGAATGTTCAGTTTTTGAATTAGTACTTTATATGTTAATCAATTACATCAATTCATATATGATCGATTTAAGATTGGGGTGTCTGTAAACTACATTTCAAGCTTGAATACGAGGCCTGAGAGATAATGTAGCTCTCCTTTAAAAAGCTTTGGCCTGGCAAATTTTCCACTCTTTAATCTAGACGTTATGAAGAGGACGCTTACTTAGCCAAGCCTTCGGATCTGTGAATCCATTGAGCCTAGATGTAATTGCGACAATGGTGATCGAGGAAGACGTCGATGTGTGGACTCTCATCCACAATTGCGGCGACTCCATTGTTGTCAGTTTCCCTAGATAATGCGTCTCATATTCTTCCATTGAGCCATACAACTTGAGCTTTGATTCTTGAAATCCCATAGTTATTATAAACTCAAATACAAATTATCCATTTTGGCACCAAACAGTCTCCATTGCATTTTGGTTGGTTGATATCTGTAATGAATGGCTGTGGCCTCTCAATTGTCTATGTTGACATGAGGTTCGTGCCAACACTTGTGACCAATACAAACACCATGAACATCAAAATACTTAGTACCGTGGAAAAAGATGAAATCCAAATATCCGGAATCTCCTCTTCAAATAGTAGGCAAAATCACGCTAGCTCAAGATTCAACACCAAAGATGAAAGAAGAAGAGCAATAAAAAAAAAAAAAAAATGAGGAAGAGATTGCTTTCATTTAAAGATAAAACATTACAAGTTCAAATTTGAGCCACCGCTTGCAAAAGATATGAAGTTGTTGTTGGAGTAAATTCACACTCCTCTCTTACTTGTTCAAGGGTTTTATGGATATGGTCGTGAAGAGATCACCCACATGAATATATATGGGTGATTGATAAAGTTGCTCTCATAATGAGGTAGATACATGGGAAAAAAAATAGGAAATAGATGGAATCCAATTATCCGGAATATACTTTTCTTATTTCATGCAACACTTCCAAGTAATGGGAATAAACTTGAGAAGAAAAGAATTTGCTTTCTTTTACTGTGAATTTTTCTAGAATTTAAGTTAGGATACTCGCCAAAGTCTCCCCCAAGTAAATTGAAATTGGTAAAGCATATTGTAATGATGATTTTGCCCTCATTTTTAAAACCCAACTCGTCATGCTCTAGTTTCTGGCTTACTAATGAAAATGATATTAGGGTTGTCATTGTACTAAGTCGGGCCAAACTCACATGGTCCTACTCGGGTGCAGCAGTTGCTATGACCTGTAGAGGATCTGGACTGAAGACAGACATTGCCTGTATAAGCAATTTGAAACAAAGTTACCATGTAAGTTGGTGATTTTCTACATGCAAATGGTATTTTCTAGCTAAGTAGTGCAATGTGAGTGAGCTAGGTGTAGCACACATCGTGTGCCATACTCCATGAAAGAATGTATCCAAATACACTTATGTTTTATTTGGGTTTGTTCTTTCTTTCTGGTTTTTTTTTTTTGGATATTTGGAAATATAACTAAAGAACAAACCCAAATAAAACATAGGTTTATTTGGATATTTAAAAATATAACTAAAGGGCCACCCCTTTTCATTCTACATAGGGCAAAAGATCACACCAATGCATACACAGAAGATAGATACTAGTGTAAAATTTTAAATGAACAAATGTACTGCATAAAAGCCAAAGCGCATTTTATTGAAACAAACTTCTCATTTTATACAAAGAGAGAACATAATTCAAATTCAAACAATACTCACCTCTCACAAACTCTAACAAATCCTCATCTCTAAATAACCTATTCTAATTATCTCAAACAATTAGTCAGTGCAAATCCTAACACCAATATATACAACCCCATTCCAGGAAGAAAGGTCTCAAATCAGTTCTGATAGGTCACATAGCTTGTGTACAGGGTAAAAAGTTTCAGAGTAATTTCTCTATCTTCGGCTGACGAACTAGGAGAGGAATGTAGCACCCGTTAAATTTCATCACAAGTACTGGATTTGTTTTGGAAAACTACCTCCAGATGGCTACGGTCATTTTCTGTAACTCCCACCTTTATTCATATCAATAAAAACTCTGTTGTTTTCAATGTTGCTGGCTTCAACCACTCTATTACATGATGGGCTCCTCTTGGATTTCCAGTATTTACATGTGCAGAAAATGATGAAGATGAGAAGTGCAACTAAAGAGATGGGTTCCTTGATAAGTAAGATGCCAAGGAAATCATCAGTGGACAATCTCATGTCTCTTGGTGGGATTTAGTCATGAAAGGCAAACCATTTCTTCTCTAGCTCAGGCATCTTTTTTCCTTCAATGAATTTCTGTACAGCCCTCGAAATGTCAGGCACAATGGTAGAACCTCTACGAAACAACTGCAAAAACAGAAAATGGAAATTGTCATCCTTAAAGCACATGCTTATATATTATCTGAATCTATGCTGAACTGTAAGATTTACTATAGTATGCATCTCAATCGCAACATACTTTAGCTGAAGATGATACAGGCAATTGAATAGAAACCTATAAAAGGCCCACAATCATTGCATTGATCAAATAGTCTGCAATGTTTTATCTGGTTGTTCAACATGAGAGAAATCAACAAGAGATGGTGTGTGCATACTAAGTGTGTGAAGGTCAGGTAAGAGACATTGGTACAACAAAATTTCAGCATGCTTGGGAAAGAATAGCTCAATTCCTTTTTATACCAAAGAGGACATTGATGTAATTAGTGAAGATAGATTTGAACAAGTGCAACTATCCGAGGATTTGACCCAAGATAGATCGGAATGAGAAAACATAAAAAAATATAGTTGACCCCAACATAGTTGGAACAAGGCTTTAATGATAATGATGATGATGATAAGGCGGCATTAGAATTTAGAGAAGTTTATCTCAATTGAGAATTCTTGCAGGAAATGCTAGCAGCATGGTTGAACAATAAAAACCTATGGATCCCACCTTTTCAAAGTATAAGGCAAAAATGGATTGGCATCTTCATAGGTTAAGCATTGTATGTTCCATTTAAGCTTTTAGCATTCTAACTAAAATGAGTAAGATACATACAAAGCCAAAGCCACCAGGTCCGAAAGTTGGTCCAGCCATGGTATATCGATCACCATACTTAGCAAGGAAGACCTTTATATATGGGATCTCTTCAATAATTGCAGACACACCATTATTGCAGCTTCCTCTTGATAGGGCTATTGCATATTCCTCGTTTGATGAATAGGCCTTGAGCTTTTCTTCTTGGAACCCCATGTGCTTTAAAAGATGAAAAACAAATGATCCTTTCTGATACCCAACGTAGTCCTGATTCATAATTAATTGCTCTATGCCTAAAACTGTAGGTTGGTCATTATCAGATGTTATCATTGATTTCAGCTTGGCAGCATAAGATGTGACCAACACAAACACTCCAAATATCCAAAAGATCAGGAGCAATCTTGAATAGATTCTTTTAAGCTTCTCCTCTGCAGTCAGCATGGCAGATTTATCAAAAAGGATAAATTAAAAAAAAAATCTTGTCAATTGAAAACTAAAAAAGTGGAACAGTCGTGGAATTTTAGACATGATAAGAAAAGATGATGCGGCAACTTACTTTTTGCAAAGACAAAGATGGAGAAGAAGAAAGATTGGACTTTCCCCATTGGTTCTGAAAATGTGCCTTCAAATTTTGGGTTATTTTCATGCTCAGAAAACCAAACAAAAAGCCCTTTCGACAAGAACAGAGATATCATAAGTATCCATAATTTCAAAGTTACTGGCTTTAGAAACCACCAAGGACTCTTCATGTGGCTGTCTGCAACTGGTACAATCATCGAAACTCCTGACATCATGTATGGCAGTGTGAAGTCTCCGTACTTTGATCTGTTGGATGTGATTGTTATATCTCCCACAACTCCATCATATCTCTGCACTCGCTCGTAGTTCAACGTTAGAACCAAAGCAAATAAAAGAAAGAGGCCACTGCAAAGAATGAGAAGGATAAATAAATTAAAAAAAAGAAAAAGAACTCACATTGAAATGCAATTGCTGGATGAGTTCATCGTAGTATACCATATCAAGAACGTGGCCTTTCTTATATGGAAAGAACTCATAGGAAACTCGATAAGGCAAACTATCCATCACCTCTTTGAACACATCCACAGAATAGCCAGTTACGTTCATTGCATTGCCTTTTGGATCATGATCCACTTTGACAAACTCACAGAATGCGTCTTTGGTGGGAACAAGAATCCTTAGTTCTCTATCCTTAGCAAACCGTTCGTGATCATCACCTAGAGATGAATTGTTCTGAGAGATATTTGTACTACAACTATAACTTGGTAATGCACCTGGTTCAGTCCTAACATCTTTGGTGTTCGGTTGAAGGTTCTCAACAATCAACATGAGATTCACGCTCTCAGTGGAATTTATCCTCGCCATGACTGTAATCAGAATTATAGGGGAAAGTAATATGCATCTTGGAAATCTTACATCTGCAACAATTAGGAAAAGGAGAGAGAGAGAGAGAGAGAGAGAGAGAGAGAGAGAGAGAGAGAGAGAGAGAGAGAGAGAGAGAGTCTATTAAGAGGATGACAAGGAGAATTGACAGGGCAAAAATAGCAAATCAACCACAAAACAACCACACTATATGGGTGGGCATACCTTTATAATTTGCAGTTCTTTTATGATCCGGTATCCATTTGAAAATTATTCTCGACAACTTCATCATTCCCAACCAAGTATCGTAAATGATAATAAACCATAACAGTAACAATGCAGTCACTTTCATAATAATTTTTGTGTAATCACTTCCCTTGGTAAAATGATGAATCGGGTCTAGATAATCCAATGTATCTGTTGTGGCTATTGCATGCTTCAAAACTTCATCAAATCCCTGCACATTGTTATTAAGTTTGTCATGTTCCAAAGCTTCTATTCGGCCATTCTTGTTTGCAAAATACTCTGTGTGCATTTTTCATGGAAAATGAAAATAGTTTATGACGAAAAATGAGTTTTCATTATTTCTTGCTAACATCTTCTACACTGTACAATTTTTTTGAAGTCAGCGTTTTTCACAATTTATGTGGAAATCCTATTTGGATCCAAGAGTGAGTGAACCATCAAATACAATCACATAAGAGGTAGAAATGCGTTAATTGGCTTTGTTTATGTGAGAACTGTTCTCAAGGAGTCACCATGAGAACTTTTTATGGGGCCCAATTGTGGGTCCCACTTGGGGATGGGACCATGAGGGATGAAAAGATCTATGTGGGACCACACTACGTATCAAATTTGTCCCCAATACCATGCCCCTAAACCCTTCATCCATAGCCTACAAGTTTAATGGCTTCATATTAAAAAAAAAATTCAACCCTTTGTCTGACGGTCCAGTCCATTCGGATGGGTGTCAGATCTCGGGATTAGTGACTGGAGGGGTCCCTATTTCTGCACGGTTTGGATGGGTTGCTAGGTGTGCCCCACCAATAGTTCTCACGGAAGCACAGTGAGAACTAGTTCTCATCTGATTATTTTCGGAAAATGATTATGTGCACCAAGTATTAGAAATTGAACCCTATAATGAATTCTTTAGTTCATTAGTAAGGCATCAAGGCATCAAGGCATCTCCCTCTCCAGAGGGATCAATCCGTTGTATCGCCATGTTGGTTGGGAACATGTCTAGTGTGAGCTCAGTGCAGGGGCGAACCTACGTTGGAGCAATTTGGGCGGTCACTGCAACGGAATTGAAATCGCCATAAGTTGAATGGGGCCTTAGGACATGCCCCTCATGTCTAAACTTGTCAGTCCACATATGTCTAAAGATAGCCCCACATATGTAAAGCTTTGTTAGTAAAAAAAGAAAAGAAAAGAAACCATTACTGAAACACATCGCTCCCTCTTCTTTCGAAACCGCTTTGCGCCTATTGTCCGTATTGTGTAGACTACTGCATCTCCATCTGCGGAACATATCTATAATAATCATACCTAATCACTCTATACCTAAATCTGAATGCTTAATCTCCAAATCCTAATTCCAAACCCTAAGCCCTAAACTACCAAATCTAAGCATATCTACAAATCCAAAGATGACCAATTACGTTCCCGTTATCATGCCTTCTTAGTTCAAAGATAAAATTTCACTCTCATTATTCAAAGGTTGGAGGCTTTGAGCAAGTGAAAAGGGAAAGGATAGGCGTCCTCAAAATGTTCTTGTATTCAGTTTTTTCTCACAGACATACTCACCTTGAATTTGTAAAAAACTCCATTGGGCGTTGATTTTGACATATAAACTTAGTGAAACACGATAATGTGAGTTTGAGTATCTTAAATCCAAGTTAACCATCTTTTATCCATCTAATGATTTTGGGTACTTCTGATTAACATCCTTATTCCTAACCTCTTCGTTGCCCATCTTCAATGACCGTCATGCATCTAGTTGAGCTCTACGAGTTGGACATTTTCTAAAAAAAATTGTGTTATTTGGTAATGTGAAAAAGTCTAGCAAAATTTTTTTTTTTCAAATATCAAGTTTCGCAAAATTTTAGCTCCACCCAAACGAAAATCCTGGTCCGTCCCTGAGTTTGAGTGATTGTGTGGCGAGAAAGTAATAAAAATGAAAAAAAGAGTTCTCCGTAATGGGCAGAGATGAGAGGAATGGGTGAAAGAGAGACGGTTACGGAAACGAGACACCCGAGAAAGATGAGAACGAAGACAGAGACGAGCTAAAAAGGGAGAGATTTTGGGGGGCAGGAATCACAAGGCATCATGCCAAATCTGTAAGTAAATTGTGGCCTAAATGCCAAGACCCGGTAGAATTGCACGATACTAAGATATATAACTATCCAATCATATCTAGGCTATTCGACCCAGTTGAGTTCTACTGAGTTAGACATGGGCACATGCCATGTTTTTTTTTTTTTGGAGCCCAGTGGTCAGGGGTTCCTTACTCCTTTGGGTGCAGAGCTGGAGGTAGGATTGTAAACGGGTCGGTTCCGGTCCGGGTCCAGGGTGGACACGGAACCGGAACCGTTTACTAAGAAGGGGAACCGGAACCGGACCCGGTTCGGAACAAGGAAATTGGTTTCGGAACCGGACCCGGTTATTTTAATGGGAACCGGAACCAAAACCAGAACCGTTTGTGAGGCGGGTCTGGTTCCGGTTCTGGGTATGGTTCCGGTTCTGGTTAAAAAAAAAAGTAATAAAATGGTTAATGTTGGGGTTCATCTGGCAAGGTCTGGCAAACTTTTAAAAAAAAAAAAAAGCATCAAGAAGTTATTTTTACACTTGATTTAATAGCCTTTATGTTGGGGCCTTCAACTATTCACATATGACCGTCAGGCTGTAATTGACTTGCCAAATCAAGCATGTAGCCTACTTCCAACCAATGAATGGTATAGTGTATTCATGTGCATGTAGGTTCCACCCAATGCACCCTTGCTGCATCAGTGTGTTAAAAAAAGACACTCAGAAATCACATCCAAATCCAAATCCAAACTCTTGTTCACTTCTCACATGACCGCTACAGGCTACATAACATATAGGGGATACTAAAATATTTAGGTTATAGTATATTGGGTCGGGTCTCAGGTCCACGGGTCTGAGCCACTGTACACCCGGAACCGGAACCGTTTAGGTAACGATTCCAAAAAAAGGATCCGGAACCGGAACCATTTACTTATCGGGACAAAAAAAAGGACCCAAACCTGGAACCTAACAGGTCGGAACCTTCGGGCAATTGGAGAATCGGGGACCCATTTACAACCCTAGCTGGAGGCCTTAATATGATCTCCGGTTCTCCCTCTTAAGAAACCAAAGTATAAATCCACTTGTGCTACGTGAGAGCCACAAGGGTTTTAAGTTTTACCCGGCTTCTCTCTGTCATTCAGTTTCCTCTTCAGAAACCAAAGGTTGAATCCACTTGTGCTAGATGGGAACTAAGGGTTTTATCTGACTTCTCTCTGGAAGGGATTAGTTCCGTCCAAAAGGTTGGAATCCTCCCACACGTAAGGAAGTGGAGAGAAAAAAACAAAACAAAAAACAAAAAACAAAAAAAGTTCATAGAAAATTTAAATGCGTTCTTAAGGTATGTAAACAGACCATACCTGATGCCTTCCCTGTGAAACGACAAGAAGATTGTTTCGCACCTTCGCTCTTTTGGCATCCGCAGCACTCGAAGCCATGGGTGGTGGTAGGACTTGGGAAGCTCTATCAAGTATCAACCGTTCCAAGGAGCAAAGTAGCAGCAATAAAAACTTTCTGTCTTTCATTTTCCTTCCTCAGAGTTTCCTACCCAGTTTCCTGGTTAGCCCCCATCCTTTCAGAGACTTCCTGGAGTTTTCCATCTGTTTCCATCCAGTTTACAAGTCAGCGCCCCCACAACCCCATTCTTGTCTATGTGAAACTTCCTCGAAGTTTCCTAGCTGTTTTCATTCAGTTTTCGTTTTTTGTTTTTTGGGTAAGTCATTCAGTTCAGATTTCTTAGGTCGGCAAAGCTATAATAAAGATCCGGGGTGGGGCCGCTTTTGAGAAATCCAATTTATTCATTGATTCTAACACCCACTATGGTATATACATAATATTCAAATAAAAAAATATGATTCAACTAAATCTACATTCACTCTTTTTTCTAATTTTTATTTTTATGGAAAGAGAAATTGAGTACATGTTTAAAATCAATAGGTCAATATAACGGTAGCCCTATGAAATACACTTTAAAGTTATATATGCAAAGAATACGATGGGTGTAAAAGATGATGAATGGATTGGATTTTTTTAAAGGTGGGCCCCAACCATGCCCATATGCTAGGCGCTCCATCATAATTCGATGCAATGCCGCTCTCTTAGCCCTACACGAGTAATAAGTCATTTCTTCTTACGTTTGACTTTGTCTATGCCTTGTTTAGCAAATTTTATCTCTATGAAATAGATCTGCATGAAATATGTGTATGAACAAGTACATCGTTTGGTATGGCGAAAAGACTCTTTGAAATAAGTTTTTTTGAATCTAATGACTTAGATTTCTTTAGAAAATTCCGGAGATGCACAAGGAATTAATGGCACAAAATTGAACCCATAGTTGTTATAGTGGTCTAAAGAGGATCAACAGTTTGGATCTTAATCTTACGGCCGAGAGATATTTAAAAAGACATGTATCTAATTTTGGACTTTCTCAAATATCTTAAGATCTGTGATAGATGAATGGCTTCAATTTGACTCATTGGCTTTACTTGAGGTTCTAAAGGCCCAGCGGTTCAGATCTACATTACCTGACCATAAAAAGGGCCGGAACTCAATCAAGCGAGAACCTAACCACTACATACAAGTGTGCATCAACGGTTCAAGATTCTTTAGCTATTTCTAACATCCACAAGACGTTAATGACTAAAAATTAAATCTATAGTCGTGGTTTAAAGAGAATCAATAGTTCAGATCTTAAATTTGGGGCACACGCAGAAGTCTAAAATTGAAAAGATATAATTCTGGATTTTTCTCAAATATCTTGAGATCTGTGGCAAATCAATGGTTAAAACTTGACTCAGGGGCTTACTTGATGTTATAAAGGCATACTAAGGTATAGATCTTGATTATTTAGCCCAGAATTAAACAAAAAGAAATAATAAAAATAAAAATGGACCGGGACTTGATCACGTTAGAACCCATCCATTATACATATATATCTATATCAACGGCTCATAGTTTTTCAGAGATTTCTCGAGATATGCACGTAATTAGTGTCTGAAATTTTAAGTAATAAGCTTGTCATTTTAAAGAGGATCAACGGTTTGGATCTTGATATGGGGTTCCACGGGAGTTTAGAAATGCATATTTAACTGTTCATAGTTCTTCACAAATGTCTCGAAATTTGTAATGAATCAACGTTTCAAAATTTGCATGGTGGCCGTGTTTGAGATTGTGAAGACTTTCATTGGTTCAGATCTCAGTTTACAGGCCCATAATCTTAAAAAAAGGGATAAAAAAAATGATAGGGGCGTCCATCCATTAAATCTACTATAGCACAGCCTCCTGTGCTCGCTTTAGACATTTGCATCTGTTTTGGATAGACTCTTTTTACCTCATTTTTGCCACAGACATTAATGTCTATAACACTGATTCATATAGAGATATTGAGTGCAATTACCAAATAGTCTATTTAAAAAAAAGTCCATTTAAATTCTCTTTTAGATGAATAGACGTGTGAAAATAGAGATGCCAAAGAGGCCACGTGAAAACGAAACAACTTTTCGTTTTTCATTTTTCTTCCACACAGTTTCCTACCCAATTTCCTAGTCAGCCCCCTTCCTTTCTTCTCTGATTGGTTTTAATGGCCCGTGTTACATTTTTCTTCTGACTTTGTATATCTGAAACTTCCATGAGTTTCCCAGCTGTTCACATCTAGTTTACAAGTTGGAGGTCCTTTCTTTTTCTAGTAGGATTAATGACCCGACTTACCTTTCGCTTCTGTCTATGTGAAACTTCCTCGGAGTTTCCTAGCTGTTCCCATTCAGTTTTCTTATCCTGGGCATGTACTTGAGGAACAATTTTCAATAGCTTCCTTTGTCTGTAATAAAAATGAGAAGACTTCTTTTTTGTTCTTTCAATTTCCAACGCTCAGCACGGGAAGACAACGTACTATGTGAGAGGGACCTGGTTGTAGGTTTTGCTTATTGTCTTTTTTTTTTTAAAAAACAGGACCCTTCATTTCCACACGTTCTAAAAAAGACTCAATCAGAAGCTTAGCAAAAGAAGTTCAGAGATCATCTCATGACATTCTTCTTTATGTATTGGGAGACATTTCTTCACCACCACATGATGCATCTTGTGTTTATTTTCCTCTTTTTTTTCGGCTCAGAAGGGGTTCTATAGTTCTCTAGGTGCTTTCTCACTGGGCCTTAGGCCTTTGTTTTTCAATACAAAAGAAAAGAAAAGAATCAGGTCTAAATAATACAGTATGTAAATCAAATAAATCGCATGCATACTTGACTCTATGTTATGGTTGTGCATGTAATAGAGATCCAGTGTGGGGTTTATAACTGGATAATTTACTTATAAAAAATAAGAGGTGTTAAATAAAAAGTATCGATTTCCAAAATTTACCTTCCGGTTAAGGACTGAGAGAATAACTTTTTGATTTTTTGAATGTACCATTTTGACTTTTTGCATAAAAAGAAGAGAGGTATTTTTCACATTTAATGGAATGAGGGAATAATTTTTTGACCTTTTTATTTAAAAAAGAAGAGGTGATTTTTTTAAATTTGATACTTTTTATATGACTCATCTTCTCTTCATGTCTCTCCACTTCAATTCACTCAACTCCACAAGTGTATTATCCAAAGAATAATTTAAGTGAGACTCTCCCTCTAATTAGTAACTTGAGCAGGAAGCAGGCATAATTCCAAAGTCCAATTGGTTTCTAAAAAACCAAATATGGAAGAATCATTAATTTATTTATTTACATTGGATATCCAAGTGGGTTCCATTATAAACAATATGGCCCATATTCCAACAAATATTACAAACAATCTATACACAGTAATTCTAAAAGGTCATCTCCCCAGTGCGGTCCGTCAAAGTAGGATCGTGGGAGGGTCCAGGCTAAAACAGACCTGACCCTTTAGCAATTTTACACGAAGTGAGAATTCTATCAATCATAAAATGAAATCAGAACATGTCAAATGTACATGAAGGACTCTTTCAATCTACGGTTCCTGCGATCCGAGCCAGCAGGAAAAGAGTCGCTACTATGCCTCTGTCCAAGCAGGACCCTCAAGCGATTTCTCTCCCATCACCACCCCCATCAGCTAAGTAGTGAGCAGGGGGACTTCACATTGTTCTCATTTCAACACCATCGGATATGTTTTGAGGAGGTATATTCGAATGGAGGCTATCATCTGATGGATCTCCTGCTTCTATAACAGTGTCATTTGGTGTGACTGCTTGATCAGTCCCTCCCCCATCAGGGGAACCTCCACTTGTATGACTACCAATCAACTGCCCATTCAAAGATTCTTCAGTGTTTAAGGTTTCCGCTGCTCCGTTGGATGACAAGTCTCTCAGTCTTTTACTTTCTTTAACAATGAAGATGAGAACTGCGACACCTAAAATGGGTACAATGCTCAGTAAGAGGCCACGGACATCATATGCTGACAATCTCCTGAAACTTTGTGAGGTTTTAGTTGGGGAAGGATTTTTTTCCAGGCTGCTAAACAATTTCTTCTCTAGCTCACGTCTCTTCTCTCCTTCCAAGAATTCCAGTATACCCCTGGAAACATCCGATACAATAGTGCAACCTCTCTGAAATAACTGTATAGAAGTAAACAAAAATGGAAGGTATAAACTACAATGTTAACTTGTGAAAGGCTCGCAGTCATTGTATTTAGTAAAAAAAGTTAGCAATATTTAAACTATTTGCAAATCCATAGTACTTAATTATTTGGGTTCTAACTGATGAATCATACTTTTAATAGTAAAAGACTAGAGTGGATAGGCATCTTTAAAGGGCAAGCATCTTAAATCTCATTCTACCAGAAACGCCTTTAGTTGTCAAGAGTCAAGACACTGGTCATGCCCAACCCAATGATTCCTGTAAATTTGTTGTGATTGTATTCTATCTTTAGTTCGTAGATCTAATCCTTGTCCTTGATAGGATATGAATGAGTGTAATGCCTCGAAAAATGATATATATATAGCCTAAATATGAAGGCCTCCTCTCTTACTCTCGTATTAGTGCGAGAGTTATTCTCATAAGAGCATTTTCCATATATATATATATATATATATATATATATAGAAGTAAGCTACGGAAGATGAATTGGTTTAATCTTTCAAATGCCCTAGGATATTCTGGTAAATTATTATGTACGTGCAGCTCTAGCTTGTTAACTAAAATTTCATGATAACTGAGAAGAGGGAGAGAAATACAAAGGCAAAGCCACCGGAGCTGAAAGGCAGTTCGGCCATGGTAAATTGATCAGGATACTTGGCGAGGAAGACCTTTATATATGGGATTTCATCAACAATTGCAGACACGCCATTATAATGACTTCCTCTTGATAGGGCTGTTGCATATTCCTCTGAGGTATAGGCCTTCAGTTTTTCTTCTTGGAACCCCATGCGCTTTAAAAGATAAAAAACAAACGATCCTTTCTGATATCCAACAGAGTCTCCATTCATAATTAACTGTTCTACGCCGGTTGGTCTATCATTATCGATTGATAGCCTTGATTGCAACTTGGCACTATAACTTACCCCCAATACCAACATTACAAGTATCCCAACAATTACAACCATTCTTGAAGACTTACTTCTGGGCATCTCCCCTGCACAACTAAAACAGATCCATTAAAAAAAATAAAATCAAATAGAATATGGAAAGAGAGAAAAGTGGAATAATTGTGGAATTTAAGACATGATGAGTAAAAAGATAATGGGGTTACTTTACATCGTTCAAAGACAAAGATGGAGAAGCAGAAAGATAGGATTAAGCCCACTTGTTCTCGAAATGTGCCTTTACATTCTATGTTACTTTCATGCTCAAAAATCCAAACCAAAAGCCCTCCTGACAAGAACAGAGCTATTATGAGTAGCCATAAACCCCAGGTAAATGGCTCTAGAAACCACCAAAGGCTAAATGCATGGCTGGCTGCATTTGGTACAATCATGGAAAGCCCTGACGTCATGTATGGCATGGTGAAGTCTCCGGACTTTGATCTGTTGTATGTGAATGTTACATCCCCTACGACTCCATCATATATCTGCACTCATAATTCTCCATTAAAATGAAAGCAGAAAAAGAAGCACGCCAGTGCAAAGAATGACAAGGATAAGTAAATTAAAAGTTAAAGAGAAAATTCTAAATAAAGCCTTAAGTTTTTACCTTATTTTAAAAAAAGGACACATGTTTCAAAACTCTTCAAATTAGCCCATAAGTTTTTCAGTAAATTTTCAATTAAGGAGATCTAGCCATTTAAAGGTATTTTTTGGCGACTTCTTCTCTTAATATTTTGAAAATATCCAAATTACTCATCATTTAAAGCCATGACATGTTTTCGGCTGACACTATATATAGCTGATCGCTGTGAGAACACCAATTGCCCTTAATCACAGTGAGAACGGTGGTGAAGGAATGAGTAGAATGTAGAGGAAGTGAAGGAGGGTTTTATTTCAATGAAGTTAATATAGATATTTTAAAAAAGATAAAGAAAAAGTTGCTGGAAAATAACTTTAAATGGATAGATGTCCTTAATTGAAAACTTCTTGGGAAACTTATGAATTGATTTGAAAAGTTTTGAAACTTGTATCCTAATTTGAAATAAGGTAGAAACTTAAAAACTTTTTTGAGATTTTCCCAAAATTGAAAAAAGAAAAAAAAAAAAAAAAAAAACTCACTTTGAGATGCAATTGCATAATGAGTTCATCGTAGTATCCCATATCAAGAGAGTGGTTACTTTCATATGGAAATAACTCATAGGAAACTCGACAAGGCAAACCAAGCATCACCTCTTTGAACACTTCCACGGAGTAGCCAGTCACAATCGTTCCATTGCCTTTGGGATTTCGATCAACTTTGACAAACTCATGGAATGTGTTTATGGTGGGAATAAGTATCCTCAATTTCATATCATTCTTCCCATTTTTGTCATTGAGTTCATCATAGTGTCCTTTATTATCCTCGTGATTTTCATATGGAGAGAACTCCCCAGAAACCTTATATGGAAAATTCACCACCATAGCAAAAATGGTAGTGGAAAAATGGTTGCCTTTGAATTTGTGATTCGACTTGAAGATCCCACGCTCCAGTTGAGATCCAAAGTTGCCAGTGCCCAGGATCAACAGTATGATTATAGTCAGCAAAATCATCTCGATCTCTGATTTTACATCTGCAACAATTAAGAAAAAAGAGAGCAACAGAGTGGCAATTAGGAGGGTGGATGATGCTAAAGAGAATAGTTTATGAATTGAAACAGGAAATCAACCACGATTGATGGGTAGGCATACCCAGAGTTACCTAGTTCGTTCACAAGGCTTTCGAACTCTGAATAGTTCATTTCAAACAATTTGTAGTTCGATTCACGAATATAATCAAACTAGTCTTACGTAGTTCTCTAAATTGAGTCATAAGCCCATCTCCTAAAAAACCCAAGCAATTCAAAAGCATGGCACCCTATCTATTAGTGCTAATCCACATCTAACTCCAATCAAAGTGACACCTAAAATTGCTTACCAATAGAACATTAACTTTTACTTTGGTTTCTATTTTGACCATTTATTTTACACTCAATCAATCTATATAGGCCCAACTCTAACTAGTAATTAAAATCCCACCATAGTAAATGTAAAGAAAAGGTATCTCGGTGATTTTGGATTTTAGATGTGGGCCCTAGTGATAGCCTAAGCATGGACACTAATGAATTAGTTCATCCAACTTCTGGAACTCGGACTGCGGATTAGATGAATTGAGATACGAATCAAATGAACCCATATTCATTGATCCATCAAAGACTCGAATCATGAATTGCAAGCTCAAATGCGAATTAATCGAATTGCAAACTGGGTAACTATGGGCATACCTTGATCACCTGTGGCTTTCTTTTCAACCGACTGCCTTGGGAAATATTGTCGCAAGAAAATTCTCAAGTAGCATAGGCAGAATATGGTAAAGAAGAACAGAGCCAAATAGGTTTGACCCATCATGTTCATCTCCATGGAATCACCTTTCCAGTTAAATTCTGAATAAGTCGATGCATCTGTTATGATTGTTGCATTCCAAACCACTTCATCAAATGCCTGCTCATGTTTCATCATGAGTATATCTTGTCCCTCATCTTCTATCTGGTCACTCATATCTGCAAAATACTCATCAGAGGCCGGAGAAGGCAAAGATGTCAGGTTCCCTTATTTCAAGAATAAGCTGCTCTCTCTCAATATTAAGCTGCAAATAAAAATATGTGAGGCATAGGATGTGGGGCCCACCAGATCACTCATCCGATCTGACCACAAAACTGGGAGTTGCCCTAACAGTCACTAGTCCTTCAGTTTTTCTCCCGTTCGAATGGATTTGATCGTTGGATTGATTTTTTATTATTATTTTTTTAATATGAAATCTTTAGACTTGTGGGCTGTTGATCAAGGATAATTGGGTGTGTGCCCCATATTTTGTACACAGTAGGGCCCGTACAGATTTTAGAAGCCCACCCAGTAGCCCCAAGTAATAGAAATTGAAATCATCATATGCGGTCTCACACGAGAGGAAGAAACACAATTACCACTGAAAATGTCTGTCCCCACAGAGTAAAATAAATTGAAACCATAGAAAAATGAGTCTTTTGGTTTTCATTTTCTGTAAAAGATGAACTCCCTGTAGAAACCAAATTCTGTGAAATTATCAGGCTCGGAGATGGTTTTAGAAAAACAGAAAAAAGGAAAGAACACCGCCCGGGCCGAAATTTTGTAGGGGTGATGCCTGAGAGACTATTTCTACAGTAAGAAGGTCGAGTTTGAGTTTTTCCCACGATGACCGTGAGTAAGACCAATCATAGTTCGCCACGTCAACGCATACCAATTAAGATCCACCACATCACCGTGGGTAGCTTGTCGTACACACGGACAGCCTGCAATACATCTGGGTAGGGGCTGTCCGCGGTGACATGACAGACCATGATTGGTCCTCTCACGGTGATCGCGGGGAAAATCCTCGAATGATCCCGATTCTAAAAAAGTCATATTTAGTCTCTATCACTCCGCTGAGTAATACCAATCTTACATGGGCACCCATATTCAGAACCTGGAATGATTTTCAGCAAGAGGATAACAACCTGACCATACCTGATGCTATTTGCATGAAACAGCAGGAAGACTGTCTATTGTCGTCGCTTGAAATTTTGTAATTTTTTATATAACCTCTCTTCTTTTCTAATCTTTTAAAATCACACTTAACGATCAATTCAAGTGAATTGCCCTAACACTGCAGTACTTTCAGCTGCAGTGTCTTCTCTTTTTTCTCGTTTTGGGTGGAGGCATCCTGTTGCTGTTAAGCATAGAGAATAACAAAGAGAGGTACGAATTTGTACAGGCTGAAGGCAGGGCATTATCTGGTTCTTCATAAAGACGAGACAGATTACCTGATCATACCGGAGAAACTTCATGTTGTGAGTCGATCCTTCACGCAAACAAGAGACCTTCTAAGAAACTTCATTTGTGCGCGTCTTTCTTTCTCCAATTAAAAGTCCACTTAGTTTTTATACACACTTTCATGTATCAAGACAAGTGTCAGATCTATTGTTGATGTTGTATGTTTGGGACGTCGAAGCTTCCTACGTTATGATCCATTAAAAAAAAAAAAATAGATCACTTAGAATTATCCTCAAACACTTAGTCGCATCAATTTGGTTTAGACAGAGCATATAATTATAAAAAATAGAATAAAAGAAGAGAAGATTATGATAGCATCTCTTTTCTCAATCCAAAACTCAGTGGAGTAGAATTGGGCTAGGAGAAATGGGGTAAAAAGAACAGAAAAGATAAAAAGAAAAGAGGAGAATAGATAAAAAAAAGTGTAGGAAATTGTATGGCCCGCATGCCACGGGTCCAACGTTAGATCAATCAGGGTAGAGGCTAAGACTTAATCTTATTCTTACAATAAGACTAAAAATAAGATTAGTGGATGTGGGTTTTTTAGCAAATAAGTCTCCATTAAGTGTGACTCTTTGGAAACAAACAGATTTTCGGTCATGTGTCGGAGTATCCACAAACAGATCCTTGAAAAAGGGTATATGAGATTTATAAGATGAAAATAAAGTTGTTGTAAGAGAGCAAAAAGTGGGAAGAAGACTTGAGTGGATTCATATTGGAAGCAGGAGGAGAACATGGATAAGTTTAGATACCGGGTATATCTCCCAATCAAAATTAGAAGTTAGGTACCGTCAAAATTAGCTTTCAGAACCATGGCTTTAATATATTATTATTGAGCTGGCAAAGAGAAAGGGTGAAAAACTTAGGCTTCATACCACAGGTTAAAAATTATACAACTGAGGCCCTCAAATTAATTCAAAACATGTGCTGACCTAACTAATGGATCTTAACTTTAGGAATTAACAAGTTATGATTAATAAGTTTTGAGTAGGAATACCACCCTGATCACAGAGGCATGATTCATTATAATGGATACTATTAAGGTCAACGTCCACCCTCGCTCCTGAGCGATCATAATTGTGGAACCCCTCGCCCTCACCATAAAACCATTATTGTGATGTTTCCCTATCACTAATTGATTTTGGGATAAGTGGTAGCTTAATGGGGTGTAAGATACTATAAGTGGTATCAGAGCTTGGTATGTCGCAGTCAAGGGCATCCACCCTTGCTCCTAAGTGGTCTTAATTGTGGTGGTGGGGTGGTTTTTTTTTTTTTCCTAGTTCGGAAATCAAACGTAGCTAAGATAGATGAGGCACCTCATCCATCAATGCAAGCTAAATTCTTGTTGGTCTAGTTATGGATTAGGGGTGTTAATGGCTGGGTTGGACCTTATTGAGGAATATCCAGGTCGGACCCAACTTCTAAATATAGGTCCAAGCCCAGCCCAATCCCGAGCTGGGCCTTGATTGGCTTGCCCAGGCCCGGCCTGTCAAAAAACGACTAAGCCCAAGCTTTTCCTGAGTTTGCTTAATGTATTAAAAAAAAAAAAAAAGGAAGGTTTTCTTGCATGTGTCCAAGTTGTAGCTTGAGTGTTTTTGTTGCTCATGTATTTGTGATATTAAACATGTTCAAACCGACACGTACCTAAATACCTTGTGTGGCCCACCTTGTGATCCATCCGAGTGGATAGTCATAAAACAGGGGCTCCCTGGTAGTCACTGATATCGGATTCTGGGACCGGGAAAATGGTGCATGCTCCAGTTACAGCCTGGAGGACAGCCCCAGGCCATTCATATCTGAAGGTATCAGGCAATATGTAAATTGTATAGAAATTTCATGTACAATTCCTGGAAACTGCTAATGGCCCATCGCTTCAATCACTATCTCCTGCTCCTAGGATTTATTTAAAAGTCCAACCATGAGGCCATGACCAACTGGGGATGTCCCTATCTCCTTTTCACTCAAAAAATCTGTGGACCCTTTTGTTCTGTCCTAATTGGTTAACTGCCTCCAGGTCCAGGTGATCAATTTGGATATTTCAGGCTCTGGTTTGGCCATGACCAACTTTAACCACCAGGAAAGGGAGAAGTTGTTAGTGGTCCCCTTTCAAATCAAGAAAAATTTAGATATTGAGTAGACCCGATCTGTAATGTGAACGGAAGACATACATATATAGTTGGATTGAGCCATCTTAAGTTCACATGTTATTCAGGTCAGAAATTTTTCCCCTTGTGAAAAGGACAGTAGGTGGCCCAAATATTAAATGGACCAAAGTTTAGATCTAGGACCGACACAAGCACTAAAATTCGAGGCCCAAATCTTCGTCAAACAGGTAGGGCCCGGCTGGCCTGACCCATTTGCACCCCTAGCTCTTTGTTTGTTCCATGTTCTTAGTTTTCTTCCAAATTCTTGATCATATCCAACTAACATAAATGAACGCACGCTGTCTCCAACCTACTCTTCTCCTCTGTATTTTTTCCTCTTCTATATAAGTTATCAAGTAACCATCCAATTTTTTTTTTTTTTTTTTTATCGAAAAACCAATAACAATAACTATACAATTGAAATTTGCAATGAGCAGGGTCCTGTAAGAATGAACATGTACAATTCCGGTCTATTAGAAAACACGCCGGAGAGTCAATAGTGAGAGCTATTTTGCTTGGTCTTCTACCAAGTCTATAGTGGCACTTCTCTGGAGGAACCCCATCTGAAAAAAAAAAAATCATAGGGTCCTTATGCACCTCTTTCTTCTTCTACATTTGCTTGTTGATCCTCTTCTTCAGCAGGTTTACGAGTCATTTCAATTACACAAGAATCAGCTGCAACTTCTTCAATGGTCCTAAGTTCTAATTCTGTTCGTGACTGTGATGTGATCTGGGAGCAATGGGTCGACGAGCCTGATCGCTGAAAGTACCGTCCCAAAGCTAAGATCAGCCACCACAATCCATTTCCCATTAGTTTATCTATCAAACCTAGTATTTTGGTTCTATACAAGTATTGGGTCAAGTAGATGAAGATTGCAAGCGCTGAAGCAGATCCCGCGGTAATGAAGATGCTACGAAGGCTATGCAGTGGCAGTCTCTTATTAGCTACAGGAGAATCAGAGTCTGGACATGTTGTTTGATCACCAAACCATTCCTTTTCGAGCCTTGACATCTTGTCTCCTTCAGAGAAATTTATTACTGCCCGCGAAATGTCTGGAACCAATGCTGAACCTCTTGGAAAAACCTATACAACACAAATTCATAAATGTTTATCAATTGTGCTACTTGGTACAAAGAAACTTGAACGAGCAGTTTTATATGTTAGTCAAATAGATCACGTCACATATGATCGAGTTAATTATAATTGGGGTGCCAGTAAACTACATTTGAAGCCTGAATAATAGGCCTGATAGTTAATCTAGCTGAGCTTCGACAAGCTTCGGCTTGGCCAATTGGCACACTAATATTAATCTAGAAGTATGAGAGGAGGACACTTACAAAGGCAAGCCCACCAGATCTGTGAGTCCATTGAGGCCTGGTGTAATTGCGACAATGGTTCTTGAGGAAGACCTTGATGTATGGAATCTCATCCACAATTGCAGCAACTCCACCCTTGTCATTTCCTTTAGATAATGCGTCTGCATATTCTTCTATTGTTCCATACAGCTTGAGCTTTGCTTCTTGGAATCCCATTGTTTTTAACAACTCGAAAACAAATGATCCTTTTTGGCACCCAACATAGTCTCCATTCCTTTTTAATTGGTTAATATCTGTAATAGTCGGTTCCAGCCTCTCAACTGTCAGCATTGATGTGAGGTTGGCGCCATAACTTGTGACCAATACAAACACCAAGAACGCCCAAAAGTTTACAACAAATCTAGAATAGTTTTTGTTCAGTTTCTCAGCTGCAATTCATAAGCAACCATTCGAGGATTAGTTGCTAAATATATTCGTAAGGGGAAAAGATTGGTAATTCAGAGAGATTTTGACTTGACTACTTACGGTTAGCAGACACAAAAATGGAGAAAGAGAAATAGAGTACTTTCCCCACAATTTGCGAAAGAGAACCTTGAAAATCCGGGTTGTCTGCACGCTCAAAAAACCATACTAGGAATCCCTTTAAAACCGAGAAAGCAAAGGTGGTCGCCCACAATTCTGTTGTTAGTGGTTTCATGAACCACCAAGGACTTGAAGTGTCATCATCTCTCACCGGCACAATCATGGAAATTCCGGCCTCCATATATTGATATGTAAAATCGACGTAATCTGATCTATTAGCTGTTATCGACACATCTCCTACAACTGCATCAAATTCCTGTAAAATTTATGATATTTGTGAGAAAGTTATTGAAAGCTTCACTGGAGAGACATAAAGCTAGTTTGGAGCCCACAATCAAGTGATCCAGATCACTCAACTAGTGAACAGCCTTATTTGAACTTGAGAGCATAACTTACCTTGAGATATACTTCAGAAATAAGTGAATCGTAGTATCCTGAGGAATCATAGATGGCAGGAGAGCTTGCATTGCCTAAAAATGGTATGAACTCATATGAGATGTTATATGGCAACAGCGCCATGACTTCATCGAATACGTCAATGGGGAAACCCTTCACAATTGTATGGGTATTCGTTGATCTTCCTTCCACCATCATGAACTCGTTGAATCCGTTTTTTATAGGGACGCCAATCTTTAGTTTCTTATCAATCAGCTGATCTCTACTGGCATTCATGGCGGATCCTTGCAGCCAAAAAACACCTACGTACAACATCTTCTATGTTAATATAGAAACATGTCTAAGAAAACTGATAGTAAGCCAAAATGTCTAGTGTTTTTGTTTATTCTAATTCTATTTATTTTTGTTTTTCTAGGTTCTTGAAAAGCTGAACAGTGATCGGATTTCTACCCGTATATTTGTTTGTTAAGCTTTCTCATTATGACAATAAAAAGCGGGTGTGTTTAGATGTATTGTAAATTTCAATTGGGTAGAATACTTTGGCTATTGGGGGCAATTCCGATATTTGGAAATTGCATTATAAGGAATCCCATTTTAATTCATACCCACCCTGAGATCTGACAAAATACTCAATCTGTGTAGATTGATTGGAAAATCCTCTCATTTAAGTAAAATAGAAGAACATCCTAATTGTAAGATCCCGTCCCTGAACATGGTTGTATTAGTGTAATTTTGGGTGTAATAGTATGCTTGATTTTGTGTTGTAGTATAATTGAGCGCGTTTAGTGCTTAGGTATAGAGTCTTGAGAGTAATAGAGTTGTTTTTAGAATTGTATTAGCCTGTTGGTGCAATTTCCCCCTAGTGTCTAAAGCTCTTGCAAAGTCGATTGTCTATGTTTTTGGCATGATGATCGTCTCCAAAATCAAGATAAATCAAATTAAAACTAAATTTTTCAGTTCTATCATGCCAAAAATAGAGATAATCGACTTTAATTCGTGGGACCAGCACTGTTTCGGCTTAGGAGAGCCTAAGCTGAAATGGTGCTGGTCCTACAAATCAAAGTTGATTATATTTATTTTTTGCATGATGGAATTGGAAAATCCAATTCTAATTGCATTTATCTTCATTTTGGAGACAATCATCATGCAAAAAACAATGATAATTGAATTTGATTTGCGCGACCAGCATTGTTTTAGCTTAGGATAAGTTAAGCTTCAACTTAAAAGAGCTGCCCCCAATAAGAATATGCATATGCACACACACACACACACACATATATATATATATAATATATATATATATAGGGAGATGCTCTTATGAGAGATATCTCATACCTTATATAAGAGATAGGGGTGGGGGCCCTCACATTTAAGTTGTTGGCATTGGATATGGATGTGAAGACCCCCGCTCAATCTCTCATTTAAGGTGAGAGACATCTCTCATAGGAGCATCTCCTATATATTTATATATATATGTATATGCATGTATATGTAGAGAGGTGCTCCTATGAGAGGCACTCTCACCAACTTGGTGAGAGATGGGTGGGGGCCCTCACATTTAAGTTGGGGGTCCTTGCATTTAAGTTGGTGAGAGTGGATATGTAAGTGAGAGCCCCCACCCATCTCTCACCAAGTTGGTGAGAATGCCTCTCATAGGAGCACCTCCCGTATATGTATATGTATATGTATGTATATGTATATATATAGGCTCTCCTAAACTTAAGCTTAGGATAAAATTCCGTAAGCTCACCCTTGTAGGGCCTACCCTTGGTCCATCCAAATGAACCAAACACACAACCCCCCTGAATTTCATATGTCCACCAACTTTCGTTCATATCTGAGTTTATTGGACCGTTGAATCGACCGTGTACCGAACCGAATTGACTATTGACCATTAAGCTTATGGGCTCAGATGAAGATGATAGAAATCATGGTTGTGGCTTATTTTTTGCAGAGATGATGGTCCCAGAGAGTCCTTGAAATCCCCATCCCCATCCCCATGTGGGCCCCACCACATACTTGAGCTTACCTTATTCTAAGATCGAGCTTAGAAGAGCCTTGTCATGTATATATAAGGCCCCCCTATCCTAAGCTCAAGCCGAGGATAAGGGTGTCCGTTCAATGGTCTGGGTCCCACCTGGGGACGCAACATGGGAATGGGGATGGCGCGAATTGAAGAACGCACTAAACGGTGTATTGTCCATTCAAATGGGTGTCACTCACTATCCAACGGTCCGGTTTAATTAGATTGGGCCAAATTTTGCTAGACATGTGCAATTTAGGGGGGCCTTGTGTGTGGTTCATTTGGATGGACCAAATAGTGGGCCACACCCTAGGTAGCGAACAACCCTCTCCCATCAGCTCGAGCTGAGGAGACAGCATATATATATATTTATTTATATATATGAAAAATATTTAAGAGAGAATTAGTTCACACATATTATATGAGATTTTTTTGTGGGGCCCAACTAGTAACCCATCCAAACCGAGCAACCAATAGGGAACTCCTTGATGGTCACTAATCACAAGGATTGACACACATCTGAATTAACTGAACCGTTGGATCGATGGTTGAATTTATATATTTTTTTAATATGAAGTCATTAAACTTGTGGGCCACGGATGAAGGGGTTAAGTGCATGTGTTTGGGGTCAAACTTGATACTTAGGATGGTCTCACATAGATAGTTCCATTCCGCCTGTCCTATCTCCAAATGGGGCTCATAATTGGGCCCCATAAAAATGTTCTCATATAATATGTGAGAACTAGTTCTCACCTGAATATTACCAATATATATATATAAAACTGTGCGCGCGCGTATGTGTGCCCCTCATTAATTGCGTGCTAAGGTGCATTGAGCCTCCATGAGCACTTAGCAATGGGGCCCACTGATGTCCCCATCTGGGTGGGGTCCTCCTTTCTATAAAGAAAATACCAATCAGATCATCATAAACTTATCATTGGAGGCACACGAGCTCAGTCCATTTGGATGGGTGAAAACCTAGGGGAAGTGTAAAACTCAAGGGAGTATGTGTGTAGAGTCCAATCAGATGGACATGTGTGTAGAGTCCAATCAGATGGACCATCAGGTGGGCGCCACTAGGGGTACGCAATATATATGCACACCGGGTGCATCCATCCCTCAATGTATTATGGTGAGGGACAATTTGATGGTGGGCCCCATTGGTCACTGGACTAGAAGGGATGGAAAGAGATAATTTGGATGGACGCAAATATCAAGTTTTGGGTCAATGACTTCCCTCTAACCCCTTCATCAATGACTTTATATTAAAGGAAGAAAAAACTGACCCTCGAACTCGAATCCGATGCATTTTAGGGGGTCCCGTGCGTGTGGATGGTTCGGATGAATTATGAAATTGGCCCAACAATGTTGCTGCACCAAGTGTCTCTGATCCTATAGTGAGGCATAGATGCACATGAATATTTTCCAAGCATATAAGAGAGGAAAAGGAAAGAAGTATAGATATTGTTCGAACATGGTCTATCCACATAAGGGACTCCAACAACAATTTGGACATATATAAAGTATGGGTAGTGGATCCCACCTGCACAAACTAAAGGACCCATGATCTAAGGTATGAACATATGATAAATTTATCACATATCTATGAAACTGAGGTCATATTCAAACAATATATATATATATATACTTTTTTAAAAAGAAAGAAAAAAGAAAAAAGAAAAAAAAAACTCTGCTAACACTGATTAGATGTCGTGAGAACATGGTCTATCCACAGAAAGACCCTTCATGATATAAATGATGAGTGGTGGGGCCCGCCCACAGACACAAACTCAGGGCCCATGGATGGATGGAAGGACCATATATAAATCCATATATGATATCTATAAACAATAATTTAACACCTGTCTGAAAATCATACCTGAAGATGCTTCTTCATCAATTCTCTTCTGAGAATCACATGCAGTGTTTGGTGTCTGTGGTCGACGGGAGGGGTCTGCATAGTACTGATGCAGTGCCATTGACATACAAGAACTGTTGACAGCATCCAAAACATCAACGGTCACAGATCCATCTGTAGCTGCTGCCTCTGCTCCAATGGCCCACCTCATCAAACAAGCAAACAGGAACAAGACCCAGTTCAATTGAAGGTGCTTCATCTCTCTTACTCGGTTGCCAAGCTTGCTGGTTTTCATTACAGATTCTTTCATGCAATAGATAGCAATATAAAGGTCATGCTTTCAGAGGATCAAAGTCAACATCTGGACTTCATGCAGCCCAGTCAAAAACTTCAACCTCCAAGTAACCCCAGTTTTCTTTTTTGGAAAAAAAAAATAAAAAAGTTCTGATTCAGTGTAGGACCCCCCTTGACTCATTTTGAAGCACATGCAGATGGATCAGAAGGTAAATATCAATCTAATCATATCATCCAATCAAAACTCTATGGCTTTGTTAAAAAAATTGTTTTTATTGTTGCCTAATCCAATGAGATGGTAGTGAGATGGAAAATGGGAAGGAAACAGGTATGCAAGAGGAGGAAAAAGACATTCTCTCTCATGTAGTAGAAGGAAAAGAAGATATATGCGTTTTCTCCACGAAAGGGGTTATACCACTGTAGAGATCCTGTCATTGACTTGATCGTGCTATCACAGAAGTTTCTTCACTGACCATAGAACATGGACGGTTAGAATTTCCACTGGGTGGAATTAAAATTCTTTGTTACGTATCATTTCATTCTGGGTTGACATTGAACTGGTAAAAAATTCCACCATAGCCTTTGTTGAGTTGTTTCCACAAACCCAATTGTCTTTTCTAATATTTACAAGTAACCAACTCTATTTTCATTTATTTATTTTTTTAAATAGTCACCTTTTCTCTCCTGATGATCGATATCGGTTAACAACCTTTTTTTTTTTTTTTTTCGCATAAACTAGTTGGTGATAAACTTCATCTTCTATTTTTTCTTCTTTTATCAGTAGACTTAGTGTTCGATCATGGTTAGAATAAATCAAATTGAAATAATGATCAATTACTTCGAGTCCTTGACTGTTAAGACTATTGTAAGGTGGGAAAGGTATCTTGAAGTTTGCCTTCTATTTCCATCAGTCATGAATTCGGCGACCTTTTCTATTCCGCAGTTTTCACATTACAGTTGTATCATGGTAGCACGAATTGGCATATTATAATTTCATGACAGAAATCCAAAATCAGAAGATGATGTTAAGTGCCAGAGATCTATTGAATGTGAGTATAATTTATTCCATTTCATCACCAGTCGAGAATTCTTTTCCAAAAACCATCTTCAAACGGTTGCATCATGATAAGAGCCAAGCCCAACTGCTTGATAAGGGCTAAGTCATTGGACGAGCAAACGAACCTGCTAATATGGCCGGTCAAATTCAGAACAGGTCAATTTGAATTTACTTGAATAAGGTACAAGTAATCAGCCTAATCTTGTCCATTAGGTGGTAAGATTGCGTAGGAGTTAGTCAGCGTAATCTTCTTTCTTATTTAGTGATAATTTATCCATAATTTACCCAAATCTACGCAAATCTCTGGTCCCAGACCCTACAAGCCCTCAGATTCGCCCAACCTTCCCCATCTTCTTTCTTCAATCTGTTGCAACCTATCCGCAGTCCAACCCATACCCCAACTTCAGATTCCAAAATTGAGATCTTTTAAAAAAAAGAACAAAAATATAGCTTCTTGATCTACTAGAAATCTTACATGACCATAGATTCAGGCCCCTGATATTGTTATCAATGAACTAAGACCAATCATCCTGACCCCATTGCCATGTTTGGGCGTGAAGATCATCAAAGAATGCTTCGAAGTGGTAAGATTTAGAAGTGGGACACAATCATCCGATTTTTCTTTTTTTTTTCTTGTTTTGGAAAAGGCAGAATCTGTCCGGGTGTACGAGGAGAAAAGAAAGCAACAGAGGAAAGGAAAACAAAGGAAAGTACACACATCATAATCGTAAGGGTACCACTCCTTTCTTCCTGTACAGAGAAAAAAGGGGATTTTTACTAAAAGCATCTTCAAATATTTTTATACATCCAAAAACATCCTTAAATATATGTAATATCCAAAAATATCTTATATAGAATACTTAGATTTTCTCGGACCAAATTGCTCCTCCAACCCTGTTCTCGCGACATCAAGACTTGATCTGACACATTCAAGTATTTCGATGCTAGTTCAATCCCTTTCCCTAAACATCGAGACTTGATTTCGCTATATCGAGACTTTATTTAGCAGGGCATATTGAAATATTTCGAGGTTGGTTTAACCTCTTTCTCGTGACATCAAAACTTAATTTCGCAACATTGAGACTTGAGTTGGCGTGTTGCAGTATTTTTAGGCTAGATTTTTTTTTTTCAATTCTCGAACTCCCTAGTTGATGTTTTCCTTTTCTCATTAGCCCTTAGATCTCCCGATCTTTGAATCACATACTTCTAAAGAGCATATCTAGGGGCTAATGAGCAAAGGGAAAAATCCACTAGTGAGTTCAAGAATAAAAAAAAAAACTAACTTAGAAATACTTCAATGCGCCAAATCAAGTCTCGATGTTACAAGAAAGGGGTTGAACTAACCTTGAAATACTTCAATGTGTCAAATCAAGTCTCGATATTGCGGAATCAAGTCCCTTTGTCGCGAGAAAGGAGTTGAACTAACCTCAAAATACTTCAATATGGCTTGTCAAATCAAGTATCAATGTCGTGAAATTAAGTCTCAATATCACGAGAAAATGGTTGAACTAGCTTCGAAATACTTCAATATGCCCACCCAGATCAAGTCTTGATGTCGCGATAAAGGAGTTGAACTAGCCTCGAAATACTTCAATGTGCTCTACCAAATCAAGTCTCGATGTTACGAAATCAAGTCTTCATTGTGAGAAAGGGGTTGAACTAGCCTCAAAGTACTTTAATGTGCCAAATCAAGTGTTGATATCTTGAAATCAAATTCCATGTTGCGAGAAAGTGGTTGGAGGGGCAATTGGTCCAAAGAAATAAAAATAAATCAGATTATGCTATATAAGATGCTTTTGGGCATTGCATGTGTTTAAGGACGCATTTGGAGGTATAGTGATATTTGAGGATGTTTTTGTTAAAAACCCCAAAAATGCTCCTTCTTTCTTTATTAAAAATACACAAGAGGCATTTAGTTTAGGGATATTTATAGTTATACCTAAATGCACAATTGTTAAGTGCCTCCCTCGTCATTGTGACTAGTCATGTGAGAGTTGCTTTCCGTTAAAAAAAAAAAAGAAGTTTCACCAAATTACAGTTTTGCCAGAGGGTACAGCTTGCAGTTTATTACATTATTGTCGTCAGAAAGGTAGGAAAAATAAAGCATCATAGCACTGTTCCTCTCATGACTAATAATATTAGAACCAAAGTGCTCATGATAAAAGTTGACAAGCTTGATGAAGAAGTAAAACAATGTGTAGGATCGTTGCAAGATATTAAGGATACATTGGCAGCTATGGATGCCAAATATGACCACATACTCTCGCTTCTTCCTAACAAGGCAACAAAAGAGGGTTCCTGTAATAACAACACCATAGATCACAATGGACAGCTTCAACCCCGCATCGTGAGATTAGACTTTTGAAAGTTCTTGGGCAGGGAACCAACTTTTCCAATATCAAAAGACTGCAGAAGACCAAAAAGTTTTCTTGGCTTCCTTTCATTTAGATGGGGAAGCAGTACAATGGTTCCAGTGGTATGAGAAGACCCAGAAAGAGTTGACATGGGAGATGTTCCAAAAGGCCATTTATGTACATTTTGGGCCAACTTAATATGAGAACTTTGATGAAGCACTCTCTAGAATTCGACAAGCGGGCACAGTGCAAGAATATGAATCTCAATTTGAATGCCTGGCAAATTAGGTAGTGGGATGGCCTGAAAAGACATTAGTTGGTTGCTTTATTGGAGGACTTAAGGTTGAAATTGTAGCAAATATCAAGACATTCAAACCCACAAATATTTCTGCAGCGATTGGGCTTGCTTGTATGCAAGTATAAAAGTTGCATCGCATATGTAGAATGGAACAACCAACACCTCAACTGCCACAACTTTCACCAAGAGGGCCCACGGTGCAGCGGGTTACACCGCTTGCTCGACGGCTCACTTGGCCTGAAATGCAATATCAGAAAGAGAAAGGCCTTTGTTGTAACCGTGATGAAAAAATCTGTCCCGGCCACAAATGCAAAAATCAACAATTGTTTATTCTAGAGCCTGAAACAACAACTGATGATCCATTACTCATACATTAGTGTTTTTCGGATTTTGACCTTATGGGTAAGGTCAGTTTTGAAAGGGAGAGGAATGATAAGAGCCAACCCTAACTGCTTGATAAGGCTAAGTCATTGGACGAGCTAACGAGCTTGCTAATATGGTGGGCCAAATTCATAATAAGTCAATTTGAATTTGATTGAATAAGGAACAAGATAAAACAAGAGTGATCACCCTAATCTTCTCCATTAATAGGTGGTAAGATTACGTAGGAGTTAGTCAACATAATCTTCTCCATTAATAGGGGGTAAGATTACGTAGGAGTTAGTCAACATAATCTTCTTTCTTATTTAGTGATAATTTATCTTGATTAAAGTAGTCAGCTTGGATTTGTTTCTATCTATGTAATTAGCACTCTCTATTTAATAGAGAAGAATTAATGAGAAAGGTATCATAACTTATCCCTAAAATTTGTACTTGCACAAGGAGGCTGTCCAACCTCGAATTGGACGATTTAGGAGGCTGTACAACCTTGAATTGGATGATCTATCTCTCTTCTCTTTAGGTTTCTATAACTTTATTTATAGACCACAGCAGTACCTGCCTCTAGAGGATTGTCAATTGGTGTGGCCTAATCACTCTCTCCTCACAAAGTGAAATTGCTTTCTTTCTTTTGCTTTTCTTTTTTTTTTTTATCAAAAGAGAATTTCATTGGAAAACCAAAAACATCTACAAAACGAAGATTAAATTAGAATCTACAATGAAATTAACCCCATATAGATCTCGTGAAAACATATCGAAAATAGGATCATTTACAGTTGCATGTGCCAACTTCTTGGGGACAAGAGTAGTGCTCATATCAAATTTGTGAGAAATGCAATTCTCATTAATTGAGTCTTTAATCCTAGTGGCTTCTATTGCTGCGCTGGATAGACAAACATGCTTGGCTTTTCACAATTAGCCTATGAAGATGTAACAACCCATGCCCACTATCTACGTGATTTTGTCCACTTTGACCGATGTTTCATGGCCTTATAATAGGTCATGTTGGGGTTTAGTTCGCATATATGCACCTTCATTTCTCTAACAGAACAAGTCTTTTTTTCTTGTTCAGATTACATTCCAAAGAAGACAAAGATTTTCTCCTCAAAGAATCCTGGAGAAGAGGTAGTTGCGTATCATTCCTTGGGATTCTTTTCAGTGCCCTAATCTTGCTGTGGTTTATATTCATTTAAGATGCATCCCTTACCATTACTAGAGCCAATATATTTTGTTTTCCTTGGCAAAGTACCATTGGTGGGCTATCATTGGACAAGTTTACTAACACTCAAAAGGATGCTGATAGCTGGCCTAAAGGCCGGCCAAAGGAATTTCTCTTGTGATGGCTGGTTGAAATAACAACCTTAGAGCTACCTATTGGGTGCGGAGACGGGACCCTAGAAGATTTGTTCCTGTAGGTGGGTCTTTCAGAGAGACTATCTATGATCAACGTCTAGAGAGGCTCAACAAGTAGAGGAGGTGTAGTGTAGCTTCCTTGAAATAAAAACCAGTTGTTGAAGGGATTATGACAACATCTACTATAGTGGCAGTGCCCATGGATTTGGGCTGGCAAACTCCTTCAGAATGCCTTGTACCTAAACAAATGGAGTACGGAATGTTTTCATATGAAATGTGGACTCCTACCTGAGAGTTGTCTCTTACAAGATCTGTTGCGCCTCCAAGATCCGATCAATACCTAATCGCATTCCAAGGGTGTGAGAATTGAGACCTTGTAAAATTCTCCATCAAAGTACATTTGTGGCCCTATTCCAGGTGGATCGAAGTTCGTGACGAGGTTATAAATGATGATTAGTCACCATAATCAAATTGCATAATCATCAATACTTGCAATCTGTGTAGATGGACACTAATACAACATATAACAATGTCAGGGTGGACGTAGGTAATAGAAGACATTTACTTAATGTTTACTTACAAATACATCAGAGTTTTAATGAAGATCTAACACTACAATAGCAACCCGGGAGGACAAACCTATGCTTGTATAGCCAAACATATATAGTGTGAGGCTCCTGAGCACTGGCCAACAACACCACACCCTGCCATGCTCCGTTAGTGGTGCTTCCTTAGGTGGCAAATCCCATGGGACCGCCAGCCAACTATGCAATAGGGTTCTACTATCTACGTACCAAATGTAGTATTAATCAGATAAACTGATAAGTAAATAGATGTTAGTAGTAATATAATATGCATAAAAGAGAATAGAAATAAGGTTATATCATAAGAGTAACAACATAAGTTAGGCATTAAAGCATGAGTAAGTACCGACCATACAAATCATACGAAGACATAACCATAGTTACACACTCTAGCAACATGGCAACCCGCCTTGGCTAATCATATCCAAACCCCGGCAAGCCTGACAATCCATAAATGCAAGTAGCTCAGCTGCACATTATCTCACATAATGTACGCTGT
The DNA here is from genome assembly GCA_029852735.1 of Persea americana. NCBI lineage: Eukaryota > Viridiplantae > Streptophyta > Magnoliopsida > Laurales > Lauraceae > Persea > Persea americana. Next base: position 6,896,500 of record CM056812.1, read on the forward strand.
CCCGATGGAGTACGACCACCTCCCAATCTGCAGACGGTAATCACACACACACAAACACACATACAACTCTAATCCACGAGCAGACACTCTAAACCATGGGAGCCTATATCCACCTAGGAGTGCCAGAATCGAAGAATCAATGACTGCATACTCATGGTCTCAACCAACCATTGACTGGGTATCACCACCAAACATAAAGCAAAGCCAACTAAGGAGGACTACCCAACACACATATTTCATATATACTACATACTTGAACTCACAACCAGGTAGCCCTTGATGCCCAACAACCCATAACTATCCTCCACACACACCAAACCAACCTAAACATAATGGACGGGGTGGATACATGCTCGTGTCATGTAATGTGCGAAGTTACTAATGTACCGGATAATTTGATTAAGGAACCAAAGGAATAAGGTATTAATCGGCCTAGATTTGGGGTTATCCATTGCATATAGGGTCCATATGGTCTATCACAGCGGATCCATGGGTTTGGAATACCTATAAGGCCATTTGGTGCTTTCGAAGTTATTGGTACCTCGGGGTCCCGTTTGCCACCCACAGGATCCCACATGGGCCCCACATGCGAATCCGGATTGCCCATGAAGAGGTGCCAAGCTCACACACACCTTCTCACCGAAAGTCAATCTTAACCTATTAATCACCTAGGCTAAGGGTCATGACCCTAGGGGTATGGGTCCCAAGTCTTACAATTCCAATTTCTAGGACTATGTCCTCGGTTGGCCGTAACCCTTCCCCAGTCGAACGAGGGGTCTAGGTTTGTCAGGCAAGTTCAGTAGAAACCTAAGGCCACAAGCCTAGGACAAAAAGGACGCTCGCTCGACCCAAACCCATCGAATGTAGAGCGATGAGCTTCAGAAGTTTAGGACAGAGAGGGTGTTCGCTCAACCGAGACCCACCTCGGTAGAGCGAGGGGCTCCATAAATGAGCTCGACAGAGGTTCAGGGTGGTTTCAAAGGGGGTCATTCCCCTTGCTTTCATGGGGTTTTCTACCATCTATCATGGCCTTCCAATTTCCACCTATCTCATTTCCAAATTAAGGGTCATTAATACAAATCACCATTAAAATCCATTAAGATCTTGTAAAAGGGATTATCTACATAATAGATGCCATGAATATTCAACAATCAAAAGCGTAAGATATGGCTACAAACACATATTCACTTGCTTTTATTAGCCTTCCATAAAAATCCCCTTTTCGGTGCTTAGGGTTTTCCCAAATCTTGCACACCACACCATCCTCTTACCAAACAAAGCCATACCCATTTTTCCTATGTGCCAAATAAGAAGAAAAACACCAAGTGAATGGCAGAGAAACTTCATGGAGGATGGAAGATGGGTAGCTTACCCAAGAATGAAAATGGGGAAGGAGATCATGGAGAAGGCCTTGGAAACATGAAATGGAATTCGGGATGCCTTAGATCTTGAGCTTGATGATGGGCTAGAAGAGAGAGGGGAAAGTGGAGAAGAAGAGAAGATATGGGGGAAATGGGGAAAGGATGGTTGAGGAAGATGGAGATGGTGGTGCTCTTTGATGCTTAGGGATCGGCTTGGATGGGAAGGGGAAGAGGAAGTGAAGAGGATGGAGAGGGGAAAGAGATGGAAATGGGGAGACTAGAGAGGAGAAAATATATTGTAGAGAATGAGAGAGAGGAATGGGTACTAGGATTTTACTAAAGAATTTTGAGAAATTGTGCAAAAAGGACCCAAGGGTTATATGGGTTTATACACTACACCAAAAAGGGGAATTTGGAACGGTTTGGGAACGGTTTGACAGATTAGGAACAGACGGATTAGGAACATAATCCGTTCCAATTTCCTGTTTTCCGTTCCTAATCCGTTAATCCGTTCCAAAAATAGGAAATTGGAATGGTTTGGGAACGATCTAACAGATTAGGAACGGGAGGATTAGGAACGGTAATCCGTTCCAATTTCCCATTTTTGGTGTAGTGATAACAAGGTCCTTGGGCTAATGGGTGGAGGCTCATAGGTGGGTCTTGGGCCATGATAGGTGATTGGCAAGCCCTAAGCACATGGCCTCATTTTAGTACTAATACTGGTAAAACCAGGTCAATCCACATGGAGCCAATGATCGCAGTAAACATATCCTAATGAAAAACTATTTCTAGCCTATCAATAACCTATACAAATCACAAATTCTATTTCAGTTAAAAGTTCATCACAGGAATGGAGAAAATTAATTACAACCTTTTGTGGTCCAAAATAAATTCCTAACTAAGAATCCCTATTCTAACAAGCCTAGTCTAATAATAACTGCATCCACCATAAGATTCATCACTCCAACCAAATACATTAATTGATATAATACATAAAAAAAAAAATCAGAAAATGGAAGAAATGGATTTTAGTTCTTTAATCGTGCGCTTATAGCTTTGCTTGACGCCATCAAGAAAAATCAAGACGACCGCACCAAGTGCGCACTGTCACTATACACAAACATACGGTGTTAACCCGTTGGTGAAAACCAAGATACCACAAACTTGATTTTTATTTGGAAGATCCATTACAATCAAATAATAATTACACAATTATTTGAACTAAAAAAAAAAAAAAAAAACTCACCTTGCCCTAAATGGCAACACTAAACGAAAGGAGAGGGACTTGCGGTCTCCTACGACAACTCAACCAGCTCTCATTTCACGATTTGGATCCGAGGTTAGGAAGATGATGATGAGGCTAGTTAGAATGTGGTATTAGTTAGTTAAAGTGGTGGAGCGGACCCGAGGTGGTGGGGTGCCTTAGGAAATGCTCTTGGGTGAAGAGGATGGAAGGAGGAGAGGTGGAGAAGATGGAGAGATGGGTTGTTAACCACACCCTCACCGTCTCCTCATACACAGAGAAGTTCCCCTCTGAGAAGAGTCTCTCCCCCTCTTTTTATATGAATCCAAAGGAGACAATGTTAGCTCATCTTTCAGCAGTCCACATGGGTATCGCGGCTGTGTCAGTTTCAAGTGCGACTGCGGTGGTCCACAAGTATAGGTGTAGGTCCCACATGATCTTCATATTTTCCTTCATCATTAAATCTTGGAATTATTTCTGAACTTGCTTATGATATTTCTCACTCCTTGTGGGTCCCATTTCCTTGATAAACCTACACAAAAGTGAATTTTCGTCATAAAATGACAATTCTATAACATCATTTTATCTAATTTTTCCTAACCTAACCAATGGTGATATGATCTCATGATTGCATGTAAAGGGTGATTTTTCAATGAATGTTCGACATGATCGATTTAAATTTTGATGAATGAAAAAATAAAATCATGAATTTCTAATACAACGAAGCATGCTATGATGAATAATCCATTAAATACTATAAAATGATGATAAAAATTCTACATTTTTAAGGACTTAACAATAGGTATGATGGGCCCAACATGGAGAACGTTATGCATGATGAGGACTACTCGATCCACCTAATTAATTATGATATAAAACTAGACTAATTGACACTAATCTCCATTAGTTACACTAACCCACCTAAATACTATGTGGTCTGGGTTTCTTTAGGTCAATGTTAACACATGTTCTTGCAATAGCTGGAAACCTTTGAGATGTCGATTTCTATTGGAGTTTGCTATTGTGAAGATGGTGTTCCCACTCCAACAATGGATGGGAAGACCTCAGCCAGTCAAATGAATCCAGGCCTATAACCCAATGTATGAATTGAATTTTCCTCGTCCGTCAACAGGGGAGAGTTCCTCAAATGGGTATCCCTCTCTTTTGAAGTATGAAATCTCAAAGGAAACAATCCTTGGGCAGAGAGATATAAGGCACCTTGTTGGGAGCTTCCAGAGTGAGATTCGAACTCTTTCACCATGCACACACTACACAATGACCATAACTAACCAAGCAAAAGCAACCACGTACATTAGAATGATGATTTTACCCTCATTTTTTTACTAACCTAACTACTCCCTCTACCATTGCTAGTTAACTAACAAAGATAATATTAGGTTGTTATTATCCTGCTTCAGGCCCTGCTTACATGGGATCCTGAGACATTGTAGGTTTGTTACTAGTTGGGTGCAGCAGTATCTTTAGCGCATGGAGGATCTGGATGGAAAAGATGGACATTATCTGCATAAGCAATTGGAAACTCTACCATGCAAGTTTGGACTATAGACATTTCAGTCCAAGTTCTTTTTACAATATTCAGTGGTATATTATAGATAAATAGTGAAACTGCGAACTAGGTGTAGGATACATTCATGAGAACACATTTTATATAGCTCCACTCAGACACATTACATCTAGAAAAATACATAGAGGAGAATCCTTCTGAATTTGAAAAATGCAGCATTTAAACACCCTACAGAGGACAAAAGATCACCCCACTACATACACATAAAAGAGACTCCATCTGAATGAAGGATTTGTTTCCAAAGGCCGTCACTGTAGGAAAACCAACCCCAACTACAACTAAGGTGGACCCAAGACTCAAGACAACACAATCTTCTCTAAATTATACAAAATAGACCCTTGAATTTTATTAATATAATTTGTACATGAGACAAGCATTACACCTGTCACACTTCACTCACTGCACTCAACACTCGCTACACACTCACTAGATTGAACTCTACACACATTACACTCACTGCTTGTACTCAAGACTTGCTTGTGTCCTCCAAAATGAGTTGTACCACCTGTTTATATGCTTTTGGTTGTCAAGGGGGAGGGAGGCTTATGGCTGTGGAATGGTCCACGTGGCCCCACTATCACCCATTCATCCATGTCGGTTTGGTGAGGCTTCTGGAAGTTGGGAGAGAAGAGTAGCAAAGGTGAGGGGACAAAAGAACATGACATGTGATGCTTCTAGAAAATCCTAAGGTCAAGGGAACAAAGGCCCAATATTGCTGACATTTCTCTCCATCAACATTGGCCCTCTTTGATTGTTGATTTTCTAACCATACCAAGCGCTTTTAGATGTGTGAAAGATATATGTTGTGATTTTCTAACAGTGCCAGTGTTATCTCTTCTTGAAGCACAACGAAACGGAGAAAAGCTAAAAGACCAAAGATCAAGAAAGGCAATGTTGAGGGAGAGAAATACCAAACAACACCGTCTTTAAGGCCCTTTTTCTTTCCTTGACTCTACCGTATTCTAAAAGATGCAATGGTTGTCCACATCACCAACTCTCTAGAGGACTCCAACCGACTACGCATATACCGACTCATGGTATGGACCAGAAGTTTCACCCAGCCAACTTAGGTGAATGGAAAACAATGAAGACACGTGGCCCACTAACTTGCCCATTTGCCCTGCACAAGCAGGGAGTGCAGGTGAAGTGAAGTGAGGAGTGTAAGAGAGAAGTGCCTGAGTGATATAAGTAGATGAGAGTGCAAGTGATGGTGGTGCTGGGTGATGTGCAAGTAACAAGTGTAGTGTGTGTGTGGTAAACAGAGTGTAGTACATATAGAGTTTTGAGTCCGAGTGGCTATTGCATGTGGTATGTGAAACCGGTTGTGTAGTGTTGTCCAAGCGTATGCCATATCCCCATTTGCATAAATTGTATTAATAAAATTCAAAGGTTTATTTTGTATAATCTGTAATAAGCGTATGCCATGTCCCCATTGGGGTTGGCTTTTTAACAATCTCCAAATAGCTACATTTCATTGTGGGTGATTTCCACCTCTAGAGGATCATCACTTGGTGTGGCCTGATCACTCTCTCCAGCCACAATATCAGAACCTTCATTTATATGACCTCCGTTCATTTCAATAACAGATCTATTAGAAGATTCTTCAATGTAGCTGGCTTGCACTAATCTCTCAGACGATGGGTTCTCCTCGTTTTTCCAGTATTTGCATTTTTTGAAAATGATGAAGATAAGAAGTGTTAAGACTATGATGGGCTCGGTAATCAAAAGGACGCCAATGAATCCATGTATAGACAATCTCTTGTCTCTTTGCGGCGTTTGGGGTGAGGAAGGAATTTTTTCATTGGAGCCAAACCATTTCTTCTCTAGCTCCAGCATTTCTTCTCCTTCAATGAATTTTTGAACAGCCCTTGAAACATCAGGCACAATGGCAGCACCTCTCTGAAACAACTGTAAAAATAGAAAATGAAAATGGTCACATGCTTAAGCATATTCATATATAGTTCTTATCGCATATGAATAAGAAGAGTTGCTATTAGTATAGATTTCAATGGCCATTCACATCATTTGAAGGTCATGGATTGATAACTGAATAGAAGCCTGTAGAAGGCTCGCAATCAATGCAGAAAAAATTAGGAACGTCCAAATCTACAGATGAGAGAGATCAATAATAAGAGACTGTATGTGCATACTAAGGTCCAGTGTAAGAGAAGCTGTACGGTAAAGTAGAATTTCTATTTAGGAAAAACAACAGACTCCAGTTCCTTATAACATCTATTTAATGCCCAGATACCGATATTGATACGGGGACTGGGGTAAGCCTCCTCGCTTTTGAAAATTCAGTGCACGGATACAAATACAAGTTTCGTGGTCTTTCTTTAGATCGATCACTTTTGAATCAATGAGATTATGATTGTTTTCATCCCTGTCTAACTTTTTTTTTTTTTAGGAGAAGAAGAAATATTAGAACAACAATATGAAATAAAGGACTTTATAAGTAATAGATGTTAAATTTGTTCTCTAAGAGTATTGGTGGAGTATTAGATACCGATACAAGTGTCTTACGGTTTGATACGGATATGTTGGGCTTGTACAGTATCTGGGTATCATAAGCTCTTACTATACTCTTCATACGTCTATTTATTCTGCCCTAACATGTCCTTTTACTCTAAAATTGATGGAAAATAGACATCAATTCTTATATTGCCTTTGAGGCATCATTCAGTTTTCTGAAGCGGTAAGGTTTTCGTAGGGTTTAGTCAGTTTGTAGAGTGGATATGTATGGTCAAGTGATCTAATCACGATAATATGGTAGCCCCCACCATGGATGGTCCACTAATTTGGGTAGTAGACCATGAGTCCCAGTACCTTCTCAAAATAAAAGGACTACAAGGGATTAGCATAACACAGGTTGAGCATTGCATGTTTCCGTGTGCTTTTAGTGTTGCTCTAGCTAGCTTAACTTAAATGTCGAGAGTAGAGTGAGACTTACAAACCCAAAGCCACCAGAGTTGAAAGTTGGCACAGCCATGGTATATCTATCAGCATACTTAGCAAGGAAGACCTTTATATAAGGGATCTCATCAATAATTGCGGATACACCATTATTATGACTTCCTCTTGATAGGGCTGTTGCATATTCCTCTATTGAGGAATAGGCCTTGAGCTTTTGTTCTTGGAATCCCTTATTCTTTAAAAGATCAAAAACAAATGATCCTTTCTGATATCCAACACAGTCTCCGTTCATAATTAACTGTTCTAAGCTCGTCAAAGTTGTTCCATCATCATCGCATGATAGCATAGATTGCAAGATGCCAGCATAAGTTGTCACCAATAAAAACACTGCTAATATCCAAAGGCATACAACCAGTCTTGAATAGTTACTTTTGAGCTTCTCCCCTGCAGTAAGTAAGACAGATCTATCAAAAACATTAGAGAATAAAGAAAAATTAAATGGAAAGCTTAAAAAAGTGGAACAGTTGTGCGACATAGGAGTAGTAAAAAGATGATGTGCATATATACTTACATTGTTGAAAGACAAAGATAGAAGAGAAAGAATGGATTTTCCCCACTAGTTCCAAAAAAGTGTCTTTGGATTCTGGGTTATTTTCATGCTCAAAATACCAAACCAGACACCCATTTGACCAAGATAGAACAATTATAAGTAGCCATAAGTCCCAGGTAAATGGCTTTAGAAACCACCAAAAACCCATTGCGTGGCTGTCCCCAACTTGTACAATCATAGAAATTCCTGCCATCATATACGGCAGTGTGAAGTCTCCATACATTGATCTTTTGGATGTAATTGTTATATCTCCCACAACTGCATCATATCTCTGCACTCATAATTCAAGATTAGAATGAAAACAAATAAAGGAACAGCCCAATTTAAAGAATGAGAAGTATAATTAAATAACAAAGTTAAGAAGGAACTCACATTGAATTGAAATTGCTGAATGAGTTCATCGTAGTGTCCCAAATCGAGATGGTGGCCATTATGATATGGAATGAACTCACAAGAAACATTGTAAGGCAAACTACCCATCACCTTTTTAAACACCTCAACAGAGTAACCAGACACAGTCCATCCATTGCCTATGGGATCATGATCCACTTTGACAAACTCATGAAATGTGTTCTTGGTGGGAACAAGGACCCTTAATTTCAAGTCATTATTCCCATTTTTGACATGTGCAGTGGATCTCCTATGTTCAGCTTTGCGGCTAAGATCCTGAAAGCTTTGTGAAACGTTCAGCTCGCTAAGATCTTGGGTACTTCGCACTAGCTTCTCATTACCCAACATGGAAATCAATCTACAATTTCCATTCTCCAGCAGAATGAATCCAATCACCACTACGAGACGGAATCTTGCTGTTTTGCTATCTGCCACAATTAGGAAAAACAAAAGAACAGAAAAGAAAATGAGAGAGACAAAAAGAGTGACAATTAGGAGGATAGAGTATGCACAAGAGAAGACTTGATGAGGTGAAAGTCAAACACACTTGATGGGTAGGAATGCCTGTTAATCAATGTTTTTTTTTTTCATCATCCAATTTCGATGTGAAATTTCATGTCGACAAACTGACGATTGCTTAGAAGATTATGGTAATGATGGAAAACTGCAAGAGTTAATTACCAATTCATGCTGATCTTTACGGAATCAGTTGCCTCGATAAATTGATGATGATGATGATGCATGGAGAGACTGCTCATGGTATTATGAAGAGCTTGTCATGCGGGGAGATCGGATAAGGCGATGATGATGTCATATGTTCTTCCCATTGTCGAAGGCTGGGATTTGTGATGACTCCCAGGGAGAAAACTTCAGCTGAGCTGTTGGCTATGAATTGCTGTGAAGTGTAAATGAGCCTTATTTTCATTGCAGGCGTGGTATCTATGCACCAATGAATACAAGTTAAAACCATAGAAAAATTAAAATCTCTACCTAAGAAAATCAGAAACTCCATGATAAGCTAAATGATGCTCTTAGAAAGGAAAAAGAGGCAGGAAAAGATCTTCTGTCATGTTGTAATGTACCATACTGAGTTTCGGTTATATCTATAACCTTAACTTCCTTTCTGGGAGCAGGTGGATAAACTGATCATACCTGATGCCATCATAAAACGGCAGGGAGACTCTCCGTTGGCTACTAGCTTTCACTGCAAGTTTCCAACCAATGAGCAGTGCTGCTGCTGTTTGTGCTCTTGACTATATGGAGCAAAGAAGCTGCAACAAGAACAAAGACATGGAGGTTATTGATAGAGGCTTAAAGCAATGTGTAAGGCTGTGATTTGGTCTCTCTTCAGGTATAAATATTTCTCTTAGTGTGGGAGGGGTAGGGGTGTAAATTGGGGCCGGCCACCCATACCCAGCACAAGGGTGAACGTGCCGTGGCATTGATCGGGCTGTCTTGGCCCCGCCCCAACGGCTATATTCCCCCCACCCCACCTGCCCACGACCACCACCACCACCACCACCACCACCACTCAACGGTCAAAGATTGCTCACTCAACGGTCAAAGATTGCTAGGGGGTGTTTTGACAAGCATCGGGAGGCACTAGCCACTTTAATAGACACGTATAAATGTATATACCCAAACATACCGGAGGGAATGTCAATTCGTCGGCAAGTAGTAGTGGCATTCGCACTCAACTATCTAAGCGTTCTTCCTCTCTTAGTTCAAGAGTTTTTAATTATAATCCTACTATTGCTAGATACCAACTTATAAAATTTAGTATAATTAATCAATTACCATTACTACTTTCTGAAAATGAATCCTTACAAGAATTTGTGAACCAATCATTCACCCCTATATTTAAAAACATTTCTAGAAATACTGTTACAAAAGATGTAGTAAAAATTTTAAAATAGAAAAAGAGACTAAACAACTGCTCTTCAAAAGATACTCAAAAAAATAGGAGTAACTTCAGATTTATAGACCTCCAAACAAAATATTATGTAAATTTTAATAACTACACATCATATTGATAATGTATGTATCATGCAGAAATGAATGATTTCATTTTCTTTACTTGAGTATCTACACATTGGTTTTAGGATAGAGTCCACTATCCTATAAAAGATAAGAGGGTATAATTTTAAAAATACAATAATTTCTATAACTTTAAATAATGCAGGCTCCAATAATAGCACAGTTGATATACTAAAATCTACACTCCCACTTAATATAAATGGGATTATGTTCCACAATAGATATGTGCATGTCACATCATAAATCTTATAGTACAATGTGACTTAAAATTTATTAAACCTATCATACGAGTAGTTAAACACATTATAGTTTACATTTTTTTCATTTCCATCAAGAAAACAACATTGGAAGGAAATATGCAAAAGTCTTAATGAAGAAAAAATACAACCAAATGTAAAATATAAGTGGAATTTTACTTATGAAAAGCTAAAAGAAACTTGCAGTTATAAAGCTACATTTAATCGATATTGTGCTTTATATTTATCACAATTAGATATTTCTATAGGTGAAGGAAATTGACAAGTTCTTGAAATAATGAAATATTTTTAGAAGTTTTTAATAATGCAACTTTATTTTTTCTAGGGCATATTATTCCACGTCAATTCAAGTTTTGAACCACTTTTATGAAATTAATATTCTTTTGAAATACATAAAGATGTTTTGACTTTTAAGGATGTGTGTACAGTAATGGAAACAAAGTTTTCACAATTGTGAAATTCTCCATTAACCTTTTGTTTGGCCTCTATATTAGATCCTAGGTGTGTAGAAACTTTACTTGAATCAATAAATAATAATATGAATGTCTTTAATGTAAATAATATTTCTATAATCAAGTCTTATTTAGAACAACGTTTTAAAGAATATTCTACCCAAATGGGTAGATTGAAAACACCCTCTCCCCCTCTAGGCCCTCTCCAACCACAAGGAGGGAAAGAGAAGGCCTTCTGCGGTCTTTTTAGGAGCTCTCGAGGCAGCAGCTCCTCTTCCTCCGCTTCCAATCAAGTTGTGAATGAGTTAACGATGAATCTACAGATTGGTCCAGTTGAAATCCCAGATGATGATACCAATTTCTACCTTTTAGCCTAGTGGAAAGCAAATGAGAATAAATTTCTTGTGCTTTCCGCCATGACCCATGATTTATTAACAACTCTAATGTTTACAGTTGTGTTGGAGCAAACTTTTAGTGTAGGTGGATGACTCATTGACAACAAGAGAATGATATTATCATAAGAAACGATGGAAATATGCATGTGCCTTCAAGGCTGGTTTTTGGCAGAGAAGATAAAGAAAAACTTGATGATGGAAGAAGAAATAGAAGATGACGTTTCCGCATTAGAAATATCATAGTGTTAAAAATCTATTACAGTTGTAATTTTTATAAATTTTCTTTCAAGATAGAAATTATCATTATCGTTGTTGTAAACATTATTTTCAAGAAATTGTCATAATTGTAATTTTTATTTTTTTATTTATAACTTTTGTAAAGTCAAAATTATCATCAAACTTGTAATTTATATTTGAAGTTGAAAATTATCTTCAAAATTATTATAAATTTTATTACAAGGAATATAAAATAATTCAAGTTTTTATTTTTCATTCATAAATTAGCATTAATGTTGCTGCATTTATTTTGGTAATTTCAATTTTATTGCAAGTTGAAAACCATAAAAGAAACCCATAAAGTCCATTTCAATTAATATAATTTCTTTTAATTAGTAAAAGAAAATTGGCCCGTGGCACGACCCAGCACGACACGACTAATGTAGTGTCGTCGGCCTTGCCGGGCTGACCCCTAGCAGACCTTAGGATGGTACGGCATGGCCCGTGAAATTTCACGATCTTGCAAAGCCCGACCCAGGCACGGCTAGGTCGGCAAGCTATCAGCACGGCCCATTTTACTCCCCTAGGGTGGAATGAAATTCTTTTTGGTTTTCTATTAGAGTCGTATCACAAATTACCAAACTTCATGGGGTGACTACGCGGCCATGGATGATGCTTCTTCTACATAGATCTCATGTAAGATCTCATTGCTACTTGTGCGCTCCATACGAAGATCATAAATTGGGATAAAGATTACCTCAAAAACTTTTAGAATAAGGATTTATATAGCTAATGATTTTGCATTGATATTGGTATATCGATACATATAACTAAGAAAATTAGTTTTAATGTGTAAAACCTCATAAATAAGATTTTCCAAATCCTGTATGGGGTTTTGAAAACTCTCGAATATGAGGATTTCCATTAGTTCAAATCATCAAAATATATAACTGCCAAATGTGGATTTTCTACAATTTTAAGAAAAATAAGAATCTTTTTCCAGAGGATTTGTTTGCTAAACATGAACTAAAATAGGGCTGACATGTGGGCCGATCGATGGTGTACCTAACCAGAAACCAAGAGGATTGGGTGAACTCCAATTCAAGTTGCTATGCAGTATATATGGGTTTTATTTTTATTTTTTTGGTATGTTCAGGCAATGATGGAGTGATGCATGAACAGGAGGACCAAGGGTTGACGAGATCGATCCATGATAGGGCGGTGTGGCTTGATTTGAGTCAGCTGGCAACGTGCAACAATCATTCATTGTGGTATGTCGGCAACAGATTTGTGTGGCCGGCAAATGCCAAAACGCAAAATGGGTTAAGAAGATGATGAACCCATGTAGAGTTGAGATCAGAGACAAAACTGCAAATTAGCTGTAATAATTATAGAACAGTGAAGATCTTCAGAAACAAGGATTTCGAAGTCAAGCCAGAAGCATGTCCTAGGTATTCAAACACATGATCCCCGGCCCTAATACCATATTTTTTTAGAAGCTCCAATCATAATCAGATCAGATACACCAAAAGCAGAAGCCGTTAGCGAATAATTAAATAATATATTCAAAGGATCCTTATCATTTACACTTGTGTTGGTCCAGCGGTGTGGTTTGATTTGAATGAGTCTGTCGGTGCAAGTGGGAAAAAACAAGTACTTCTTTCCTTGGATCCCCTCTCCACTCCTTTATCCCACAACGTCTATCCTTTTTCTGAGTCCCGCGTACAACTATCATTCATTGTGGTGTCGGCAACCAGATTTGCGTGGCTCGCAAATGCTAAAGTCATGGTACAAAATATCGGCCGAGACCGGTTCATATCGGGTATCGGCCAGTTTCGAACCGATATTTTGCCTGCGATACCGAAACCGGTATCGTAGGCAAAATATCGCCAAAATATCGGCCATATCGGCCGATATTTTCAAAATATCGGCGGAACCGATATCTCGCCCGATATTTTGAAAATATCGGTCGAGATGATATATAATGCAAAAAACCCTACTTTTTGTTAAAAAATCATCAATCTTCCTCTTCTTCTCCTCTCCTCTCATCTTCTTACTCCTTAGGGGCTGCAACTACTCTCCATCTTGCATATTTTCAAATCCCACATTTATTTCTTAAAGAAAATATTATTCAAGTCTCAAGGTAAGAGAAAATCAATTTATGCCATTTTATTATGTGTTTTTTATTTTTTATTTTTAGATGAAGCATAGAAATGATCATTTGGTTTATCACTTTGGTTGTGTTCTCCACTTAGAAGCTAGATCTACATACTTTCATGCTAGATCTACTCATACACATGATTTTTAGATTTTTATTTTAATTATTTTATTTTCGGATTTTTCAATATTTGAATTATAATATATCATTTTTTGGGGATTTCATCATAAATATGTTGTTTTAATGATTCATGATCATTGTGTGGTTTATAAATGATTGATTTACATACTTTTATGCTAGATCTATATATTTAATATTTTGAAAATGATTTTATTAAATCTTAATTTTTCTAAAAATAATTGTTGTTACTTGGTCTTGAATTTCTTAATTTATTTGTTGATTGAGTTAGTATTAAATGATGATTGATATGTTATCTTTATTTTCTTATATTTTACACTAATAAATTGATCATGAGCATCAATAATGGTTGCATTATATGAAATACTGGAGAAGACAGTGAACTGTGATACAGACAGGACTCATAACTTAAGGTGACCGAGATTTTGATTTATTGTTGTTACTAATGGAAAAAAAATATTGTTTTCCACCATTTTCTAATATTCTGGATTTTTTGGATATTTTTACGAATTTTTTTAGATTAAAAAAAAATTCACACCGCGACGACTGCGACGGACCGATATCCGCGACCGATACCAATATCATATCGGTTTTTCAGCCCGGCCGAGACCGCGACCGAAACCGAGATTTTAAACCATGGCTAAAACACAAAATAGGTTAAGAAGATGATGAACCATTGTAGAGTTGAGATCAGAGACAAAACAACAAAGTAGCTGTAACAATTATAGAACAATGGATATCCTAATTAGATTTAATGGTGTTCTGATTCGAATTATTTTGGATAATTGGTCATCTATGTGGCTACACAAAGCCCTCTTGGAGTGAATCACTGACAAGTTTTGTGGTTACTTTCTAAATTTACTTTTCATTTACAGAGGGAAAGGCCCAAACAAAAAACGACAAAAAAAAAGAAGAAGCACTCGTTAATCAATGCAATTGCTTTTCTTTCCCTCCAGTGATCAGTTCCGAACATGTGCTGTGTTGGGATCTGTGTGCAATCATATTTGCCAAACATGTATTTGAAAAGAGATTCCATGCCAAAGCGCACTGAGTGTCGGCAAAAGGAACTCCAGGCCCCATAAAGGTGTTGAGGTTTGATTAAAATCTTCTCATGTTTGGCACCCAAAATAAGAACATTTTGAACACTGGCCCATTTAAGTTATGCTCTAATTTTGAATTTTTACAAGATTAATCAAAATTTAAATGAATTGGAACTAATCTAAATTTTAGGTATAAATCTTTGTGACTAAAAATAGAAGCTTTGAGCTCTAAACGTCTAATGGGCCAAAGATCAAGACTTTTCTTTTTAACATCAATCCTATTTAATGATTTCCAAAAGAATAATTTAGTTTTTTTAATAACCATATTTACGTACCGGCCCACAAAAAAATACACTAAAATGCACAATTTTAAATTCTTCTTTTGACTTCTATACCCATTGTTGAATGTTTTCAAGTGTGGAAAGCAATAAAACAAATTCATCATTTTTATCATTTGGATATATTCTAATAAAAACGTAATTGTATGAATATCTTTTCTTTTCTTTTTTTTTGGTCCAAAAATCCTAATCCATAGTGAGACCTTTCAATCACAATAGCCATTCATGATGGGCATGGGAAAGGGTACCTAGGTGTGGTCCATTATAAATGCTAGACTTTGACCCAATTATATATTGGGACCAGGAAATTGTGCATGCTTAGATATCCCAGGCCCGGTCGAGCAACCAATTAGTTAGGCCTATTTACTTATTGGCTCAACCCATGCATATCTGACTTCTTCCTCTACATTTTTTCACCTCCTAGGAAAGGACACAGCAGAATCCAGGAAAAACCATCTATCAAATACATAAGTTGTATAGAGATTCCATGTACAATCTGCCTAACAGGTTAATGGCTTTCCTGCTCATGAAGCCATTCCAGGTCCAAACAGGAGGTCATGGGCAAATGGGGATGTCCATGGACCCCTGATTACTCTTTTACCAAAAGATCCAAGTATGGACCTGTCTTTTCGGTCCAACTGATAATAGGGTCTGGGTCCAAGACCAGTTGGGTTTATTACTCTAGGGTGATTTTGTCCTCCCAGAATCCTGCAGGAATATTCAGTGGGTGCCATTAGCTTAAGGCTTTTGTGAATGGTAGAGATTGAAAATCCATCCCCATCTCTTTTGTGGACTCCAATAAAGCAAGATTTTGCATTAGGTCTATTGAAACCTGTTTAACATCTATAACTATTTTATGATGTACTAATAATATGTTATAATCATTAGGAAGAAAAGAGAAAAAAAAAAGTGTTGAGATAAATTACTTGCTATTGTAACTATTAAGTTAGATGCATACTAAGAAGCAAACTTGAGTAATTCAAATTGTCATAACACACAAATATAAATAAATTCTTATATTCATCATAATTTTGATAAATTCTAAGATGCATTATTATTTTTATTATTTGAAATAGATAACTCTATTGAAATGTAGAATAAATGAAAAAAAATTGAGTTGAATGAGGAGGAAATATCTTCCATATCAATACATATCAAATAGAAAAAAATGAAAAAAAAAAACGGAAAATGAATTAGACAAAATTTGATATCTTGTGTTTTGGATATATTTTTTATCATTTTTAATAAATTAAAAATAAAAATAAATTTATAACTTCTAATATATTATTTATCATCTTTTTTACTGAGGAGCAAAGTTGGTTAATTCTAGTTTCCACTATCTACAACTCCTTATATTTTTCAAAAAAATTATAAATCCTCATGTGGATTATTACTATTAAAGAAGTTAGATTTATTGAAATCCACAAAAAATAAAAATAGTTTTTAGTGCATCCATTCATGTGCCATACTCTGTAAATGCATCCAAAAACACATTTTTTTTTTTATTTAGCTCCTCTCAGACCTTACATCTAGAACTATACATAAAAAAGAATCCCTTTGATTTTGGAAATTTAGGATCTAAGCACTTTATAGAAGACAAAAGATGATGTCAATATGTAAACCTACAGAAATGCCATCCCATGACTATAGTTCACAATATTGCATCTGTCTGAACGAAAAGAGCCATAGTAATAGTTCCTATACCTTCAGCTGATAGGAAGCAGGGGAATGTAGCAATTTTTTTTTTGTTTTTTTTCCTTTCATCACCATTGATGGGTTTGTTTTAGAAGGCCATCTCCCAATGACTACAATCATTTTGGGTTAACTCCCACCTCTAAAGGACTCACATTTGGTGTGGCCTGATCACTCTCTCCTTGGACAATATGAGAATATTCATTTGTATGACTTCCATTCATTTCGATATAAAATCCAAGAAATAATTCTTCAGTGTTGCTGGCATCCACTGCCCTGTTTGATGCTGAGGTCCTCTTGGTTTTCCAATATTTACATGTGATGGAAATGATGAAGATGAGAAGTGTCAAGACTGAGATGGGTTCGGTAATCAGAAAGACACCAAGAAAATCATGTGTGCATAGTACCATGTCTCTTTGTGGGGTTTGGGTTGGGGTAGGATTTGGTTCGTGGGAGTTGAACCATTTCTTTTCTAGCTCGGTCATCTTTTCTCCGTCAATGAATTCCTGTATAGCCCTTGAAACATCGGGCACGATCGAAGAACCTTTTCGAAACAACTGTAGAAATAGAAAATGGAAATGGTCATGCTTATGCAGATAAATGCATTTCAAGACTGGTTACCCCCTATTTACACAGGTCCCACCAAGCTTACACCATGCAAATGGACTGTACAATGTTGGATCGACTGCACAATCCTAGGTGATTGGACTGTTCACCGTTAAACTTATGGAACCCATATGAAGATATAGGATGATGGGATGGGTTGCAACTTGGTGGGTAGATAGGGCCCACCCAAATATTCAAACACCTCTCCCAAGAGGGCCCCACAGCGAGTTACGTACGCATGCACAGTGCATGCGGGCTGTTACCAAAATTAACAATTATCTCAGAAAATATTGGCAGCATGTCTGAACCATTAAATTATTTGTAAATCCATGGACAGTAGGAAATGAAGGTATCCAATAGTTCCACAATGAAAGAACAAGGTACTAATGTGTTTGTGCTATATGCAAGCAGGGTCCATTTCCTTAAACATCTATCTATTTTGTTTCTGTCATGCACTTTAAACATCAATTTTTTTCGATCCCTTGTCATGCTCTTAGTATGAAGCTAGTGCAAAATAGAGACACCAAGCCTGAAGATGCAAGGTTTTCTTAGGTTTTGTTGGTTTGTACAGTTGATGTCTATGGTTAAGTGATCTAATGATGCTTTAGTGTGATAGCCCCAACCATGGATGGTCTGCCAATTTGGGTCTATAAGCAGTGTATCCCATTTTTTCCTAGGTAAAGAGACTACAGTGGATGGCATCTTCTTAGGTTGAGCAATGTTTGTTTACTTAATCTATGTGTTGCTTTAGGTAAACTTAAATTTAGTGAGTAGAGTGAGAAACATACAAAACCAAAGCCACCAGGTCTAATAGTCGGTCCAGCCATGGTATATCGATCAGCGTACTTGGCGAGGAAGACCTTTAAATATGGGATCTCATCGATAATTGCAGAAACTCCATTATTGTGACTTCCTCTTGATAGGGCTATTGCATATTCATCTATTGAGGAATAGGGCTTGAACTTTTGTTCTTGGAATCCCTTGTGCTTTAAAAGATCAAAAACATATGATCCTTTCTGATACCCAACATGGTCCCCATTGATGATTAGCTGCTCCATACTCATAACAGTTGGTTGAACATTGCTGGATAGCGTCGATTGCAAGATGGCAGCATAAGTTGTCCCCAAAACAAACACTTCATATATCCACAAGTTGAGAAGCAATCTTAAATAGTTGTTTTTGATCTTCTCCTCTGTTATCAATACAACAGATCTATCACACAAAATTAGAAGTACTAAAATTCTTGCTAACTGAAAACCAAGAACAAAGTGGTACAACTATGGAATGACATGATGAGTAAAAAGATGTGCTACTTACTTTGTGCAAAGACAAGGATGGAGAAAGAGAATGCTAGGGTTTTCCCCACTTGTTCCGAAACTGTGCCTTTGAATTCTGGGTTATTCTCATGCTCAAAATACCAAACAAGAAACCCCTTTGACAAGGACAGAACTAGTATCTTGTTTCTGTTCACAATCGGAACAATCATGGAAACTCCTGTCATCATGTATGGTAGTGTGAAGTCTCCATACTTTGCTCTGTTGGAAGTGATTGTGATATCACCCATAACTCCATCATATCCCTGTACTCACTCACAATCCAAGACTAGATTGACAATAAATAAAGAAAAAGGCCAATGCCAAGTGTAGGCGGTAAAAACGACACCTACTTAGATTGAGATGAGATCGGGGTAAACTTCTTAGGACAGGGGATGCTGAACGCCAAGAACCTGAAACGGAAGGAGAAAGGCTAAAGTCAGAGCCCCTGGCTGCCGTGAGCCGAAGGCACTCCGATGCCTGAGTTAGTTCTGAGGAGACTAAACAGGAGGAGGAAGAAGAGAATGAAACAGTGTGTAGTATTGAGAGTTGTATGTTGCGTATTGCGTACCTTCATGGGGCTGATCCCATGTGTATCTGAAGGAAAATTGTTTGTGCCTTCTCTGTGAGTGGGGGTAGATGGGGTAAGGTCCCATCAGCCTTACCCTGACATTCGGCGGTAGGTGAAAAGGGCGCATCCCATCAGTAACTTTTGGTCAGTTGACGTGAGGGGATGATGAAGCCGACTTCTTATCGCCATAAATGAGCGCCCCTATCTATCAGGGCACGCTCGCTCTTTTGGTAGGTGTGATGACCCACTCTTTGCCTTCGTACTCTTGCCGGGACCAGGAGCGGTCTGGCTGAGCTGGCTCTCTGCTGGCACAGATGCCGAGCAGCCGAGCTGCCCCCCTTGCCGAGCTGACACTCTGAACAGAGCTACTGAGCTGCTGAGTTGATACAATGAGCTGGCACTCTTTATCCGAGCTGCCGAGCTGAGTTGCTGAGCTGGCACTCCTAGCCGAGCTGCAGCGTGGTGCCTCTTGAGCCGGCAGTTGATACAATGAGCCGGCACTCTTTATCCGAGCTGCCGAGCTGAGTTGCTGAGCTGGCACTCCTAGCCGAGCTGCAGCGTGGTGCCTCTTGAGCCGGCGCTCCTTACCGAGCCGCCGGGCTATGCCTGCCGAGACCGAGGTGGATTACCGTGATCCTCGCTTAATCTCGTCATTACGGTATTTTTCCCCACAATTGTCCCCTGGCTTTTGACCTCTGAAAGTTCTCCAACTTGTGGAGGTCGGAAGCTAAGTAACTGCTTGGCTGGGACCTCTACCGAGCTGGAGAGACAGTTGCCGAAGTCAAATGTTCGCACCGTGGCTGATGTTGGCACAGAGCTAAGAACGGTTGGCATTCTGACCGAGCTGCCGAGCTGGGGGTATTGTCACCGAACCCTGAGATGCATATGGCTGTGCCGCCAGAGCTGGTGCAGGCACCGAGCTAAGGACGGTTGGCTCTCTGAACAGAGGCGCCGAGCCGCGGGGGTGGTACTGCTACCGGACCCTGAGGTGCGTATGGCTGTGCCGCCAGAGCTGGTGCAGGCACCGAGCTAAGGACGGTTGGCTCTCTGAACAGAGGCGCCGAGCCGCGGGGGTGGTACTGCTACCGGACCCTGAGGTGCATATGGCTGTGCCGCCAAAGCTGGTGCAGGCACCGAGCTAAGGACTGTTGGCTCTCTGAACAGAGGCGCCGAGCCGCGGGGGTGGTACTGCTACCGGACCCTGAGGTGCATATGGCTGTGCCGCCAGAGCTGGTGCAGGCACCGAGCTAAGGACGGTTGGCTCTCTGAACAGAGGCGCCGAGCCGCGGGGGTGGTACTGCTACCGGACCCTGAGGTGCATATGGCTGTGCCGCCAGAGCTGGTGCAGGCACCGAGCTAAGGACGGTTGGCTCTCTGAACAGAGGCGCCGAGCCGCGGGGGTGGTACTGCTACCGGACCCTGAGGTGCATATGGCTGTGCCGCCAGAGCTAGTGCAGGCACCGAGCTAAGGACGGTTGGCTCTCTGAACAGAGGCGCCGAACCGCGGGGGTGGTACTGCTACCGGACCCCTGAATCTTCTGGCATTGATGCCGAGCTGGATGGGGTCGATTCCTCTTGAAGGAGCTCGTCAGTCTCAGGTGGCCAACCCTCGTAGTGGCTGCCAGGGTTCTCCCGCCCTCGAGCCTCGTCTTCTTCTGCCTTGATGAACCGGCTTGCTTGGGTCATCAATTCATTCATTGTGGCCACGGGGAACATGACCAAGTGCTCCCGTAGTTTGGTGCCCGGTCGTAGAGCTTGCTGGAAGGACTTAAAGGCTACTTCATCGGAAGCGCCCTCTATTTGGCTATAGACAGTCCAGAAACGTCGGCTGAACTGGGTGACGTTCTCGTCCTCTCGCATCCTGAGGGTCATCAGGTCGGCGCATGTTCTCGGGATGGTCCGGTTCGCTTGGAACTTGACCAAGAAGGAGCGCCGGAGCTGCTGCCAACTGGAGATGGAGCCTGCGGGAAGCGTGCAGAACCATCTCAGGGGGAGATCTCCCAAACTGGAGGAAAAAACTCGACAGTTCAGGAAATCGTTGTCGCCCCACACCGACATCCTCTGGACGAAGTGTCGGAGGTGCGCTACAGGGTCCGAGGTTCCATCGTACAGGGTGAACCTCGGGACGTTGAATTCTTCAGGGAGGGTGAGCCTCCGGATCTTTCTGGAGAAGGGAGATGCGCCCGAGTCTCCAGCTCCGAAGATGCCGAACTGGTCTGGTGCGATACTGGCAGTCTCCATATTTTGACGGACGGCCTGCTTGATATGCTCGTCTAGCCACTGCTCGAGCTCCTCTTCGTCTTCTGGCGTCTGTCGTTGCTTCTCTGACCTTCCAAGCACATGGCCATTGCTGGAGTCTTCTTTTCTGTGGACGCGCTTCAGGTCTCGCTCGTGAGTCGGAGCTCGGTCGTGCTTGGGTGGAGGACCCGAAGCACGGCTATGCACAGGAGGCGGGCTCGGAGCCCTTTCATCCCGGAGCTGCTGCTTGAGCCTCCGGATGAGCTCTCTTTGTTCCTGGATGATGAGGTTTCGAACTAGGACAGCATCCTGGAGAGGATCTTCCTGGTCGCCGGGAGTGGTCTGATGACGAGACTTGGCCCGTGCGGACTTCGCACCTGGTTGGGTGACAGATCTGTCACCTTGCTCGGTGTGCTCTTTGTCGTGGCCCTTGCCCTTGGAGGGTCCTTCGCCATTTCTGGTTTTTGGAGGCATGACGCTTGAAAGCTTTTTGTTCAGTTCCCCACAGACGGCGCCAAACTGTAGGCGGTAAAAACGACACCTACTTAAATTGAGATGAGATCGGGGTAAACTTCTTAGGACAGGGGATGTTGAACGCCAAGAACCTGAAACGGAAGGAGAAAGGCTAAAGTCAGAGCCCCTGGCTGCCGTGAGCCGAAGGCACTCCGATGCCTGAGTTAGTTCTGAGGAGACTAAACAGGAGGAGGAAGAAGAGAATGAAACAGTGTGTAGTATTGAGAGTTGTATGTTGCGTATTGCGTACCTTCATGGGGCTGATCCCATGTGTATCTGAAGGAAAATTGTTTGTGCCTTCTCTGTGAGTGGGGGTAGATGGGGTAAGGTCCCATCAGCCTTACCCTGACATTCGGCGGTAGGTGAAAAGGGCGCATCCCATCAGTAACTTTTGGTCAGTTGACGTGAGGGGATGATGAAGCCGACTTCTTATCGCCATAAATGAGCGCCCCTATCTATCAGGGCACGCTCGCTCTTTTGGTAGGTGTGATGACCCACTCTTTGCCTTCGTACTCTTGCCGGGACCAGGAGCGGTCTGGCTGAGCTGGCTCTCTGCTGGCACAGATGCCGAGCAGCCGAGCTGCCCCCCTTGCCGAGCTGACACTCTGAACAGAGCTACTGAGCTGCTGAGTTGATACAATGAGCTGGCACTCTTTATCCGAGCTGCCGAGCTGAGTTGCTGAGCTGGCACTCCTAGCCGAGCTGCAGCGTGGTGCCTCTTGAGCCGGCAGTTGATACAATGAGCCGGCACTCTTTATCCGAGCTGCCGAGCTGAGTTGCTGAGCTGGCACTCCTAGCCGAGCTGCAGCGTGGTGCCTCTTGAGCCGGCGCTCCTTACCGAGCCGCCGGGCTATGCCTGCCGAGACCGAGGTGGATTACCGTGATCCTCGCTTAATCTCGTCATTACGGTATTTTTCCCCACAATTGTCCCCTGGCTTTTGACCTCTGAAAGTTCTCCAACTTGTGGAGGTCGGAAGCTAAGTAACTGCTTGGCTGGGACCTCTACCGAGCTGGAGAGACAGTTGCCGAAGTCAAATGTTCGCACCGTGGCTGATGTTGGCACAGAGCTAAGAACGGTTGGCATTCTGACCGAGCTGCCGAGCTGGGGGTATTGTCACCGAACCCTGAGATGCATATGGCTGTGCCGCCAGAGCTGGTGCAGGCACCGAGCTAAGGACGGTTGGCTCTCTGAACAGAGGCGCCGAGCCGCGGGGGTGGTACTGCTACCGGACCCTGAGGTGCGTATGGCTGTGCCGCCAGAGCTGGTGCAGGCACCGAGCTAAGGACGGTTGGCTCTCTGAACAGAGGCGCCGAGCCGCGGGGGTGGTACTGCTACCGGACCCTGAGGTGCATATGGCTGTGCCGCCAAAGCTGGTGCAGGCACCGAGCTAAGGACTGTTGGCTCTCTGAACAGAGGCGCCGAGCCGCGGGGGTGGTACTGCTACCGGACCCTGAGGTGCATATGGCTGTGCCGCCAGAGCTGGTGCAGGCACCGAGCTAAGGACGGTTGGCTCTCTGAACAGAGGCGCCGAGCCGCGGGGGTGGTACTGCTACCGGACCCTGAGGTGCATATGGCTGTGCCGCCAGAGCTGGTGCAGGCACCGAGCTAAGGACGGTTGGCTCTCTGAACAGAGGCGCCGAGCCGCGGGGGTGGTACTGCTACCGGACCCTGAGGTGCATATGGCTGTGCCGCCAGAGCTAGTGCAGGCACCGAGCTAAGGACGGTTGGCTCTCTGAACAGAGGCGCCGAACCGCGGGGGTGGTACTGCTACCGGACCCCTGAATCTTCTGGCATTGATGCCGAGCTGGATGGGGTCGATTCCTCTTGAAGGAGCTCGTCAGTCTCAGGTGGCCAACCCTCGTAGTGGCTGCCAGGGTTCTCCCGCCCTCGAGCCTCGTCTTCTTCTGCCTTGATGAACCGGCTTGCTTGGGTCATCAATTCATTCATTGTGGCCACGGGGAACATGACCAAGTGCTCCCGTAGTTTGGTGCCCGGTCGTAGAGCTTGCTGGAAGGACTTAAAGGCTACTTCATCGGAAGCGCCCTCTATTTGGCTATAGACAGTCCAGAAACGTCGGCTGAACTGGGTGACGTTCTCGTCCTCTCGCATCCTGAGGGTCATCAGGTCGGCGCATGTTCTCGGGATGGTCCGGTTCGCTTGGAACTTGACCAAGAAGGAGCGCCGGAGCTGCTGCCAACTGGAGATGGAGCCTGCGGGAAGCGTGCAGAACCATCTCAGGGGGAGATCTCCCAAACTGGAGGAAAAAACTCGACAGTTCAGGAAATCGTTGTCGCCCCACACCGACATCCTCTGGACGAAGTGTCGGAGGTGCGCTACAGGGTCCGAGGTTCCATCGTACAGGGTGAACCTCGGGACGTTGAATTCTTCAGGGAGGGTGAGCCTCCGGATCTTTCTGGAGAAGGGAGATGCGCCCGAGTCTCCAGCTCCGAAGATGCCGAACTGGTCTGGTGCGATACTGGCAGTCTCCATATTTTGACGGACGGCCTGCTTGATATGCTCGTCTAGCCACTGCTCGAGCTCCTCTTCGTCTTCTGGCGTCTGTCGTTGCTTCTCTGACCTTCCAAGCACATGGCCATTGCTGGAGTCTTCTTTTCTGTGGATGCGCTTCAGGTCTCGCTCGTGAGTCGGAGCTCGGTCGTGCTTGGGTGGAGGACCCGAAGCACGGCTATGCACAGGAGGCGGGCTCGGAGCCCTTTCATCCCGGAGCTGCTGCTTGAGCCTCCGGATGAGCTCTCTTTGTTCCTGGATGATGAGGTTTCGAACTAGGACAGCATCCTGGAGAGGATCTTCCTGGTCGCCGGGAGTGGTCTGATGACGAGACTTGGCCCGTGCGGACTTCGCACCTGGTTGGGTGACAGATCTGTCACCTTGCTCGGTGTGCTCTTTGTCGTGGCCCTTGCCCTTGGAGGGTCCTTCGCCATTTCTGGTTTTTGGAGGCATGACGCTTGAAAGCTTTTTGTTCAGTTCCCCACAGACGGCGCCAAACTGTAGGCGGTAAAAACGACACCTACTTAAATTGAGATGAGATCGGGGTAAACTTCTTAGGACAGGGGATGTTGAACGCCAAGAACCTGAAACGGAAGGAGAAAGGCTAAAGTCAGAGCCCCTGGCTGCCGTGAGCCGAAGGCACTCCGATGCCTGAGTTAGTTCTGAGGAGACTAAACAGGAGGAGGAAGAAGAGAATGAAACAGTGTGTAGTATTGAGAGTTGTATGTTGCGTATTGCGTACCTTCATGGGGCTGATCCCATGTGTATCTGAAGGAAAATTGTTTGTGCCTTCTCTGTGAGTGGGGGTAGATGGGGTAAGGTCCCATCAGCCTTACCCTGACATTCGGCGGTAGGTGAAAAGGGCGCATCCCATCAGTAACTTTTGGTCAGTTGACGTGAGGGGATGATGAAGCCGACTTCTTATCGCCATAAATGAGCGCCCCTATCTATCAGGGCACGCTCGCGCTTTTGGTAGGTGTGATGACCCACTCTTTGCCTTCGTACTCTTGCCGGGACCAGGAGCGGTCTGGCTGAGCTGGCTCTCTGCTGGCACAGATGCCGAGCAGCCGAGCTGCCCCCCTTGCCGAGCTGACACTCTGAACAGAGCTACTGAGCTGCTGAGTTGATACAATGAGCTGGCACTCTTTATCCGAGCTGCCGAGCTGAGTTGCTGAGCTGGCACTCCTAGCCGAGCTGCAGCGTGGTGCCTCTTGAGCCGGCAGTTGATACAATGAGCCGGCACTCTTTATCCGAGCTGCCGAGCTGAGTTGCTGAGCTGGCACTCCTAGCCGAGCTGCAGCGTGGTGCCTCTTGAGCCGGCGCTCCTTACCGAGCCGCCGGGCTATGCCTGCCGAGACCGAGGTGGATTACCGTGATCCTCGCTTAATCTCGTCATTACGGTATTTTTCCCCACACCAAGAATGTGAAGTATACATAAATTACAAATAACAAATGAACTCACATTGAGATGAAATTGCTGCTGAAGTTCATCATAGTATCCCATATCATGATACAGGTCATGCGGATATTGATAGAACTGGCAAGAAACTTGGTAAGGCAAACTATCCATCACCTCTTTGAACACATCTACAGAGTAACCAGTCGCGATCAAACCATTGCGTTTAGGTTCATAATCCACTTTGAGAAACTCAGGGAATGTGTTTTTGGCTGGAACAAGTATCCTTAATTTTACTTCAGTCTTATTATTTTTGACATGTGTTGCGGATCTACCATCTCCAACATCTATGTGCATAAGATCTTCAATTCTTTCTGAATTTTTCGCCTTGCTATAAAATCCATAAGTGAGTTGATCATAGTATTCTTCTTCATCTTTGCGATTTGCACTTGGAGAGAACTCACCAGAAACATTATATAGAAAACTAGTGTTTATCAGTTGGTTGCCTTTGTATTCGTGATTCGACCCAATAAACTTTCGATTGTAAGTCTTCCCGCTTCTAGGTTGGGTTGCATATGCTCCATTCTTAGCATGTTGTTCATTGCCTGACGATGAAATGTTCATTCACAAGCAAACATGTTACTAAAATTTTGATACACACCCGCTTCAATCCTAACATCTTTGGTTCTGAATGCTATAGAGGAGAGTTGACAAAGCAAAACAGCAAATCAACCACACTCGATGGGTAGGCGTTTACGTTGATAATCTTTCTTTCCTTCATCAACCAGTATTCTATTGGAAATTCTTTTGAAATACTGGATGACCTCTAAGCAAGTGAAAATCAACAAATAGTTAATGAGAAAGAATGGTTTTCTATTATTTCTTGTTAACATCATCTACAGTCCTACGCAGGAGGCAGAAACACATTCACCATATTAAGTCTTAAACAACCAAGCAAAAGAAATAGAAACCATAGAAAATTGAATTCTTCAGTTTCTGAAATCTCTGTGAAAATCAAATTCCATGAAAAAAAATCATCATTCTTGAACAAATCTTTTTAGTAAAAGGAAAGAAAAAAATTTAAAAAAAAAAAAAAAAAAAAAATCTTTCTTCTTGGGGTATAACTAAATCTACATGATGATGGAATCTGAAATCAAATTGTGGAGTGTATGCCTCAACAGAGTTTACTATTCTAAGGTCATTTCTATTCTCTGTGCCTCCTCTGAGTTATACTGAGTGAGATATCGGCACCGATATTTAAAACCAATGTGTTTCTACTAATATATAAACTACCATACCTGATTTTCCCATGAAACAACAAGGAGACTCTCTGGTATCATTCCTTATGTTCCATCCACAGTCCCTGAGGCAATGACTACTGTCAGCTAGCAACCCATGAGCAGTGCTTTCTGCTGCAATTGGGCACAGGGAGCATAGAAGCAGCAATAAGAACAATGACATGTACATATTGGCAAAGCAGAAATAAAATACATTGGCAGTGCCCATGGTTCCTTTATAAATAGCTATTGCTTCCCTCATCTTCTCTTTGGTAGTGTGATGTTGTCATTATCTCATGGTTCCCTGTATAACTTGATATTTTGGTATGAAGTGAAACTTCCTCGTATTTTAATTCATTACCTAATTTCCATTCATTTTTCCACAAAATGTCTTCTCAAGACATAAACCAAGTTGACTTCTGTCAGAAAACTCTAATTCAGAATTAGGTCTTGTATCACTCTGTTTCTCTATGATTCACATTGATTTAAGTAAGTAACCCAAAAGGTGTGATATAGGGTTTTCTTCTCATGAACCATGAGAGATATCTAATCCATTATATGTAATTCGTTTATTTTATTTTTTTATTTTACGTTCATGTAATAGCCCTAACCTTTTGGTGACTTTACATGCCGAATGAAATGAGGTGAAGCCTCAAATTAAAAGAGAATAAAATATAAGGGAGTTATGATGGTCTTTTGTTCTTTAGTGGCTTGATAAGGAGAATTTTTTTAATTTTTGTGTAAAAAGAGGATGTTTTTTTTTCCTCATTTAGTGGATTGAAAGTGTTTGTTTTTTACTTCATTTTTTTAAAA
Source organism: Persea americana (assembly GCA_029852735.1). NCBI lineage: Eukaryota > Viridiplantae > Streptophyta > Magnoliopsida > Laurales > Lauraceae > Persea > Persea americana. The sequence continues at coordinate 6,924,561 of CM056812.1, forward strand.
GGAAGTTGAAAATTTTGAATTTGTGTACTTTCGATATGACCCTTAGTCCTTTTATGTATAGCAAATGGAGGCTTTACTTCACCTTCACTTTAATAGTAGATTACCAAACGGCGACGGTCTTTATTTCATTTTGTGTGAAAAATGAAAACTTAAATTCATCATTTTTACTATTTCATTTTCCTGTATTTGGTGCGACGGGACACCTTTCAATGTCTGAGATTTGTTTCTACGTTTTTTTCAATTTTCTACCCTTTTGGGTTTAAATTTTGCTTTATGCATAAGTCGCAAAAAACCCTTGTACTTGGGTGCGCCCCGAGCCTAACGTACATAACGTAAACTGCCCAAAAGACTTGGGACCCGAGCCCTTATAAAATGGGCCATAAGCTAGCCTTGAACTGGGTGCAGTTGACTCACTGGAATCAGGCCCGAATCATTTACCCACATACTAATAGATGCATTATTAGATACAACAAAATATAATGCATATATATTTTATTTTCACAAATAGCAAATATGATATTATATATTACTGTACATTTTACATATTTTTATATACGATATGGGTGTGTTCCATTCAGCATGCTAGACCTGGACCAGATCATCTACTGGGACCAGGAAAATGGTGGATGCTCCAGTTACAGCCTCAAGGACAGGCCCATGCATTTCTGAACTTGATCTTTCACAGCAACTGCAGCATCTCTGTTCAACTCCAAGGGAAGGACACAGAAAAATCCAAGAAAAATCATCTGCCTAATATGTAAACTGTATAGAAATTTCATGTACAATTCCTGGAAACTGCTAATGGCCCATTGCTTTAATCACTCTCTCCTGTTCTTTGGATTTAATATTTAAAAGTCCAATCACGAGGCCATGACCAACTGGGGATGTCCCTATCTTCTTGTTACGAAAAAAAAAAATCTGTGGACCCTCTTGTTCAGTCAATTTGGGTCGCGTGTCGTTGCTATCGCCGCTGCCGCCATCATTATCAAAGCATTGTCCTAACTATGTTAGGGTCGTTTACATGAATTTTGTTTCTCCATTCTGGTTTATCTTGAGCTAAATTCTCAGATAAGTCACACTTCTTCATATCCATTTGTACCACCTTCATCACGTCCTCCTTGGCATACCCCTTCCCCTTGCCAGCCGTCAACCATCATGGCCAAACTTTTCCTTACCGGCGCTGTTACTGGGCCTACATTGGATATGCTCAAACCATCTCAAACGGGTTTATTTAATTTTATCTCCTATATTAGCTACCCCTAAATGATCTTGAAAGCACTCATTTCTAATTTTTTTCTTTCCTATTTTTACCACACATCTACATCAACATTCTCATCTCTACTATATCTATTTTGTGCATGTGCTGCTTCTTGATTGGCTAACATTTTGCTTCATAAGCCATAACTGGTCTAATTAATTGTTGTCCTCTAAAATTTTCCCTTCAATATTATAAGCATTAGTTGGTAACAAAAAATAGTTTTGTCTACAACTAGTTGCAACTTGAATTCTTCAGGATTCGTTTTGGTCATGATCAACTTTAATCACCAGGAAAAGATAAGTTGTTAGTGGGCCCCACTTAAATCAAGAAAAACTTAAATCGTGTGTAGACCCAACTGGATTTTGTTCATAATCATGGCACCCTGAAATTGATTTATAGGAAGGTAATGTGAACTGAAGACATACAGAGTTGGATCGAACCATCTTAAGCTTACGCTGTTAAATTGTTAGGCCAGAAATTGTTTTCCCCTCTGAATGAACTAGCTATCATTCTGCATGGATTGGAAAGGACAGTGGGACCCACCTTCCCAAATCAACTCACCCCCTTCACACTCACTGTCCCACCTCATTCTCTAGCGAATTGACACTAATCAGCAGAAATATTACTCTGATCACTTGGGCATGATTCACTTTCATGGCAGACAAATTAAGCTCACATTCTGGAATCATTCAATCCAGCAGTAAAACGTGGATAAAATTGATCAGGCACCTCATCTATCAATGTGGGGTGTTGAGATCCAGCTATATGAGCCCACATTGTAGAATTGGGTGCAACTTGGGTTAGGCCAAACAACCACATGGCTCTTGGTAGGGATATTCATGGGCCTCGCTAGCCGGGCTACAAGCACTTGGACTGAGCCAACCCACCTAAAGCATGTTGGGATCAAGCCAACCATTTAGCCAATCAAGCCAGGAAAAAAATAATCAATCAAGCCGGGCAAACCCAGGCTTTTCTATCCCTTGTATGGGCAAATTATCAGTTTGCTAACTATAAGAACTAGTCCAGGCTTCGGACTTTCTATCACTTAATCCAAGCCTAGTCCAAATATTAAATGGATCAAATTTAAGATCCAAGCCCGGTTCAAGAACTAAAACCTGAAGCCCAAACTGATACAAAGCTGGTTGGGCCGGGCTTGCCAGACCCATGAGCACCCTAGCTCTTGGTTGTTCCATGTTCTCTGTTTTCCTTTACCTTCTTGATCAAATCATAATTTCCAACTAAAATAAATAAAGATACATGTTGTCTCCAACTTACTCTTTTCACCTTTTATTTTCCTGTTGTACATAAGTTATCAAGTGACCATTAAGTTTTCCTAAAAAAAAAAATTGTAATATAAGTTATCAAGTAACCATACAATTTTTTTTTAGGGGATTTGACATATGAATCACCCTTAAAAACTCTTATCCCAATTTCATGACTCAAAATAAGCTATTGTCACTAGAGTCGTTTGACTTTGGTCTTCCTCTTTTTTTTTACTTTTTTGCCCAGATCCCATGATATCCTGGGATCCAAATTTAAAAAGTCAAAAAGCACAAACAGTAAAAAAAAAAGAGAAGCAATTGTTAGATGATTCATGTGCCTCTTATGAAAGCAGAACTTATGAAAGCGCACACGAGAGGAGAGCAAAACTCGGTGAAGTAAAGATGGGGAATCCTATAGTAGAACTCGTGTACTCTAGTAAAGATGCTCCTCTAATGGCTGGGGAATACTATAGCGAGGTAGAGGAGTGTATCTTAACAAGTTCTGTGGAATACTAGAAGAGCATCTTAACGAGGCTGGGGAATACTATAGCGAGGCAGAAGAGCAGGTGGTACAAGGCAGAGGGACGTCTCGCTATAGTGAGACCTGTTCTCGCTATAGCGAGACTTTTCTCCTCCAGAGGGGTATTTCCATCCTTGTAGATTAATTCTGCATTTTAAGGGTGAAAAGATAATGGCATATAATGTAGAATAGGTCTACATGAGCATCATTTTTAATGTTTTGTTGTTTGACTAATATTTTACCCAAATTCTTTGCAGAAAAGTTATGATACCATTCCATGATATCATGGGTTCTCTGCAATTGATTTGGGTAAAATGTAAGTCCAACAATAGAGCATTAAAAATAATGCCCATGTAGACTTAGGTTATGGTGGTCATGTGTCAAAATTGCACGCTCCATCAGTATTGATTCCTAAAGAAAATACATATGTTACAAAATTTAGACAGTTTGTAATATAGAAACTAAAAGTCCATGATATCATGGGACGATGCCATGATAGCATGACTTTTTTGCAAAGCATTTGGGTAAAATATTAGTCAAACAACAAAACATTAAAAATGATGCTCATGTAGACCTATTCTGCATTATATGCCATTATCTTTTCACCCTTAAAATGCAGAATTCATTACAACAGCTGAGGGGTAAAATTTTTGTAACATTCGTACCTTAGAAAAGAACTTTTCATAAGCTCCAACTTGAAATGGGTCTGAGAAAAATGAATTGCTCTTGCTGTTTGCAGAAAGTCAGTGCCATATAGAGACCAATAAAACCCACCATATCATGTGAACTGTGGTTGAAAAGAACATGTGAGATACATGGTTTCATGGGATGGTGCCATGATATCATGGCTGCTTTGCAGCATATTGGGGTCCAAAGTTCAACAACAATAGAACTCTAGGAAAACTCAACCGTGTACACTTAATTTTCACTAACTATCATTAATGGTGTCCTGTCAAAAATGGATTTTACTTGCTGATTGCAGTGACTTTGTATCGCAAAAACTAATAAATCCCATGATATCACGGGAAAAATGACAATTACAGAAAATGTGGTTAATATAATATGTGACTTACTACAAAGTAACAATACATTTGGTGCAATAATATTACACTTCCGTTGAAAGTGATTATATAATAGTAATCAAATACAATTGGTGTAATAATATTACACTTCCGTTGAAGGTGATTATATAATAGTAATCAGAATAGGTGTACAGAATACACTTGGTGGGTCACTGTTTTCCAAAGAACATGAGCCATACCAAAATTATATACAACGCACTATATACACATATGACAAGCAAAAAACTATTCTCTAAATTACTTCAATTTCGGAACGGAGGATTATTGCAAGACAGACGGTTTTGTCCAACTTCTCTATAGTTTGAGCATGTAACTTCTTGTTGTACCCGATCCTCAGTTCTAATCCTCTTTTTCTTCGGTCGTCTAGCTTGTCGCCTCGCGTGTGGAGGTAGAAAGTGAGACTTGGGATTTCTAACAAAAGGAGGAGAAAGTGGGGCAGAGGAGAAACTTGGGATTTCTGACAAGAGGAGGAGAAAGTGGGGCAGAGGAGATGCCTCAATGGGAGAGAACTTTAAGATCATATCTCTTGGCACCGCACACAGAAAAGGGAAGGTGAAACCATTGTATGAGATTTGCAACCATCGTCTGCTATTGGAGAAGGAAAATGAATGATCTTAAGTGTTCATCTTGTAGAAATGGAACCAAGGAATGGAGAGAGTCTTAAGTCCTCATCTTGGTCTGCTGGTGATGTTGCTGGAAGTAAAAAATGGAAGAGATGTGAGGAAAGGTGAAAAGTGAAACAGAGAGATAAGAAGACGGTCTAGGGATTTGCTTTTTTACTTTTACACATTCGGATCCCATGATATCATAGGATCCAGGTGAAGAAAAGAAGGTGGACCAGAGTCAAACGACTCTAGTGACAATAGCTTATTTTGAGTCATGAAATTGGGATAAGAGTTTTTAAGGAGGGCCCATATGTCAAATCCCCTTTTTTTTTTTACCAAAAAAAAAAAAAAAAAAAAAAAAAAAAAAAAAAAAAAAAAAAAAAAACTATACATTGTTTTTGGGTAGAAAACTATACAAATAAAATATGCAATCAGCAGAGGGTCCTGTAAAGGCTACCGCGGAAAGGGATGGAGACATCCTGCGCTTTCGTGGTTGATGTTTGGTTTAGCAAGGAATCTACAAAGGAAAGTGCCCAAAAGTGCCTGATTTCCATGATGGAGAGTATCCCGAGTTCCTATCTAGTGTGGTTGGAAATAAATATCCATCGGTTTCCTCTTCCGCGGACGTTTACCAAACGCCAAAGAATCAACAGTGACAGCCATTTTACTTGGTCTTCTACCAAGTCTATGGCCACATATCTCTAGAGGTACCTACCCCATCTGAAACAAAAAAAAAAAAATCATAGTGTCCTTACCTTATGAACCTATTTTCTTTTTTGTATTGGCATGTCGATCGTCTTCTTGAGCAGGTTTATGAATCATTTCAATTACACAAGAATCAGTTGCAACTTCTTCAATGGTACTAAATTCTACTTCTGTTTCTGACTGTGGTGTGATCCTGGAAGGATGGTTCGACGAGCGTGATCTTTGAAAGTACCTTCCCAAAGGTAAGATCAAGCTTTGCCACAATCCACTATCCATTAATTTATCTATCAAACCAACTATTTTGGTTTCATAGAGGTGTTGCATCAAGTAGACAATGAAAGCAAGAGCTGAAGCAGATCCTGCCATGATGAAGATGCTGCGGAGGCTATACAGAGGCAATCTCTTGTTATCTACAGGAGAATCAGAGTCAGGACATGTTGTTTGATCACCAAACCATAGTTTTTCGAGACTTGACATCTTATCTCCTTCGGTGAGATTCAGTACTGCCCGCGAAATGTCTGGAACCAATGTAGAACCTCTTGGAAAAACCTATACAACACAAATAAATAAATGTTTATCAAATGTGCCTACTTGGTACAAAGCTTTTCGGATGAGTGCTTTTATATGTTAATTATACACATTGCACTATAATTGTTCGAGTCAAGTGCAAATTAAACTCATCGCATTGTATATGATTGAGTCAATTATATTGAGTCAATTATAATTGGTTGATGGGAGAAGCAAAGAAGAGGAAGAAAGTGACTTGCAGCCCCCGATTGTTTAAAGTTTAATGTGGACGGAGTAGGCTACTCACGGTAAACCAACCCCATTGGTACTCGCAGTGTTCTTAGAAATCAGGAAGGAGAGGTGTTGTGAGGTGTTGTACATTTTTTTAAAAAATGTGGGGGTTAAAGACTCTAATGATGCAAAAGTCTTGGCCATTTTGGAAGCTCTTCACATTTACTATCACTCATTCCATGTTAGGCTCATCGTAGAAAGCGACTCCTTCAATGTCGTATCATGGGCAAAAGCTTTCAAAGGCCCGTGAAAAATGCAGTTCTATTTTATTGAGATTAAACATCTTTCATTGGAGTCTTGTGTTTTGTTTTCAGCATATTAGTAGGTTTGCTGATGGCATGGCAGATACTTTAACTAAGGTAGGGATTGATTGTGTTTTTAATTTAAGTGCTGCCATTGGATAGGTGTCAAGGGTGGCACCTTGTACATATCTCTTATACTAGCATCACTTTGTCTTTGGCTTTCAGTGGACTTCTTTGTACTAACGTTTCATTTTAATGTATATCATTAATATTACTTCTTAAAAAAAAACCTATATATCATGATGGGTCTTTTTACTCCGCATGAGTTGGAGACCAAAAAGGTTCCTTATTTGGGCTTTATATCCTCAAAATAGATGGCCCATTAGTTATACTTATGGGATGGCTTGATTGGGATGCAAGTTATTCAACAAAAATGAGTTTTCAAGTGGGTTCTTGGTGAAATCTATGAGTTGAAGAAGAGAGATGAAAAAGAGGGTTTTCTTTGGGGCATTGAATCTTCATCCAATCTTCTCCCCCGGCTTATAAATTCAGGTGTAGCAGGTCATCTCACCAGTTTGGTGCATTGAATCTTCTCCAATAAGGTGTTTGGGTAGTTCTTGTGGTAGAGATTGGGGTTTCTAGTATGTCTTCCTCCATGACTTATGTTAACTCAAATGTTGGTTATAAACTTAAGTAGAGATCTATTGTAATCTTGATACTGATTTAGTGGATTGATATTGAAGTTTTCCCCGTAGTTTTAGCCTCATAAAAAACGGAGCTTACAGTGTAAAATCGTGTGTGCTCTTGTATGTGTTTGATTGATTCCCTCATAGATTCTAGAGATTGATATATTGCTTGTTTGATTTGGGATTGGTACTAGTAGCTTCTTTGTGTAACTCGGTTGCATTGATTCACGCGTAGACCTTAGTATGGTGGCCCAACTATCAAGCCTAACAATCAGGGGCTGACCCAAATATAACGCGTGGACCTTAGCATTGGTGGCCCAACATATCAAGCCTAACAATTAGGGACAGACCCAAATAGATGGGTCGACTAGGGGCTGAAGCCCCACCCATACTTGATATGTTTTGTTTTTTTTTTTACATTCGCCCCTTCTCCCGATATTTCTTTTATATAGAGCCTCAAGTTCAATTTCTTAGGTCCGCCCCTGATAACAGTAGGCCTAAGAGTTAATCAAGCTGAGCTTTGAAAAGCCTCGGCCTAGCCAATTGCCACTATTATCTTAATCTAGAAGTTTCGGAGAGGAGACTTACAAAGCCAAGCCCGCCGGATCTACGAGACCATTGCGGCCTTGCATAATTGCGACAATGGGTCTTAAGGAAGACCTTGATATATGGAATCTCATCCACAATTGCAGCAACTCCACCATTGGCATTTCCTTTAGATAATGCGTCTGCATATTCTTCTATTTTTCCATACTCTATGAGCTTTTCGTCTTGGAATCCCATAGTTAGTAGCAACTCATGAACAAATGATCCCTTTTGGCACCCAACAAAGTCTCCATTCCTAAGTAGTTGGTTAATATCTGTAATGGTCGGTTGCAGCCTCTCAACTGTGAGCATTGATGTGAGGTTCGCACCGTAACTTGTGACCAATACAAACACCAAGAACGTCCAAACGTTTACGACAAATCTAGAGTAGTTTCTGCTCAATTTCTCAGCTGCAATTAGTAAGCAACCATTTGAGTATTAGTTGAAAAATATGTTCATAAGTAAAAATGATTGGTTCAGAGAGATTTTGGCTGTACTTACAGTTAGCGAACACAAATATAGAGAAAGAGAAATAGAGTACTTTCCCCGCCATTTGCGCAAGAGAACCTTGAAAATCTGGATTGTCTCTATGCTCAAAAAACCACACTAGAAATCCCTTCAAAACCGAGAAAGCAAAGGTGGTCACCCATAATTCTGTTGTTAGTGGTTCCATGAACCACCAAGAACTTGAAGTGTCATCGTCTCTCACCGGCACAATCATGGAAATTCCGGCCTCCATATATTGATATGTAAAATCAACGAAATCTGATCTATTAGCTGTTATCGACATATCTCCTACTACTGCATCAAAATTCTGTAAAATTGATGATATTGGTGAGAAGTTATTGAAAGCTTCATTATAGAGACTTAAGCCCCACAATCAAGAGATCTAGATCATTCAACTAGTGAACAACCTTATTTGAATTGGAGAGCATTAACTCACTTTGAAATACACTTCAGAAATAAGTGAATCATAGTATCCTGGAGAATCATAAATAGCAGGAGCGCCTGCATTGTGTTTATATGGGATGAACTCATATGAGATGTCATATGGCAATAGTTTCATTACTTCTTTGAACACGTCAATGGGGAAACCTGTCACATTTGGCTGGTTGTCTGTTGATTCTTCCAGAGTCATGAACTCCTTGAATCCATTTTTTATAGGGACGCCGATCTTCAGTTTCTTATTAATCAACTGATCTATACTGGCGGCCATGGTGGATCCTCGTTGCCAAAAAACACCTACAACATCTTCCATGTTAATTCAAAAACATGTGTCAAAGAAAACTGATAGTAAGCTAAAATCTCTAGTGTTCATGATTTTGTTTAATTGAGTGTATGCTTATTTTTTCATATGTGGTTGTTTTTTATTTTACGTTCGTTGACCAAAACTGAACAGTGATTGGATTTCTTCATATGTTTCTTTGTCAAGCTTTCCAATTATGACATTCAAAACAGAGTGTACTTGGATGTACTGTAAATTGCAGTTCGATAGAATACTTTGGCTACTTCAAGCACTTCCAATGTTTTAAAATTGCTTTATATGGAACTCCATTCTACTAAATATTCACCTTGAGATCTGAACATTAGAATCATTCCATGGAGATTGAGCAGAAAGTCCTCTCATCTGAGCTAAATAAAAGAACTCCCAAATACACTGATCTCCATGTTTCTAATCTTCCTTCAGATGTTTACTGAAAACTATTTCTACTTCCTCTAAAGTCAATCCAGTCATTTCACACACATTACACCTTATGAATCGGTAAAAAGTCCAAATTTGACACTCATCCAACTTTTACTTACTGTTGGATTGAAATCACAAGAAAATAACACCTCTAAAACCATTAAACTTTAGAGTCATTGATCAAGAGGTTAAGATGATCTAATGGAGTTGAGAATTTTCACATAGGTAGATCTCATTTAGATTATTCTATCTATAAGCATTCCATGGTTGTCATACACTATTGTAGACCCCACTGGGAGGGACATTCTTTTGTAAAAGAAAAAAAACTCCCTAGGAGTTCTCTCTCTCTATTTATATATATATATATATATATATATATATGTGAAAAATTCTCCTGTAAGTTAATTTTCACCATCTTACGGTGAGAGACACCATGATGGGACCATCTATCACCAATCCGAGCTATCCACACACAGAGAGGCCCTTGATCAATTACACCGGAGCCCATGGATTTTGATCCAAGCTAGTCCATTCAGATGGGCACAAACCCATGGGCTTGGGTGTAATTTAAGGGGTGTATCTTGTGTGCGAATGGCTCAGATTGGTGATAGATGGGCTCTATCATGGTGTCTTTCACCATAAGGCGGTGAAAATTAACTCTCACAAGAGCATCTTTCATCTATCTATCTATCCAAATGAGGAGAACTAGGAAATTCCCGAGGAGCTTTTTATATTTCCAAAAAAAAAAGGCCCGTCCTAGTGATGTCCACTATGGTGTATGACAGAAATGTTGTTGGATGAAATAATATAAATGAGATCTACCAATGTGGAAATTCTCAACTCCATTAGATCATCCTAACCCCTTGATCCATGACCCCAAAGTTTAATAGTTTTAAAGGCATCATTTCGTTGAGATTTTAAACCAACAGTGAATAAAAGTTGGATAAGTGTAGATTTGGGCTTTGTACCAATTCATGGGGGGTAATGTGTTGGATTGGCTCAAGGTTAGTCCACACTCTAAAAACATAGGTGATAAAAAATGAGAGCCTTTAAAATGGAGAGTTCTCCCTCTGTATATATATTGTTGGGACATGATCTATCCAAAGATGGGACTCAGATAGCAATTTTGACATATACGTATGCGTGATGGATCCCACCTGCACAAACTCAAGGAACCATGATCCAGGGCCGGCTCGAAACAATTTGAGGCCTAAAGCGACAATCCTAAATAAGGCCTCAAATTATCTATTCTTTTTTCTCTCTTTCTTTTAAAAAAGTTTTGAGCATCTGGATTCGTATTTTCTAATAGATACATTTATCATTTATAAATTATAAATTATAACTAATAATATTTATAAATAAAACGAACACTAACTATAATAAATATATAATGCGAGCATGGAATTAAAAAAATCTTAAAATCATTAAACAATAGAACCTGATTTAGTAATTTATCATTACTGGCCATAAAGATTGTAGATATATTTGAATTTCGAATTTGATCCATCTTTTTCATTATGAAAAAAATGGATTATATTTGAGTTAGTGGGTTATGATTAACATATGTTATAAAAAAGACTCATATATATTATCAGAATACATCCACATATATTATTAAAAAGAAGACAAAACCAGATCAATAAATCTTTAAAGAATATTGCTTTAGAAATAAAAAAAGTAATTATAGAGAAAGGCAAACTATGAGAGAGACAGAGGGTGAGAGAGTAAAGAGTATGTGAGATGAAAAATTGTTGGTGGAGAAACATTCATTTGAAAAACCTCACTGGTTAAGTGGCAAGGAGGTTGGGTTGAGATGTGTTAGGGATTTAAAAAAACACTGTGTAGAGAAAAAGAAGGATCACACTTGCTTTAATGCTTTGTTTAAATGTGAAAAGATGGCTTTAATGAGATGTGATACCGATTACTATTATGAGGCCTTGGGAGGAAAAAAAAAACTATGACAGTTGCTTGAATGTTTTTTTTTTAATTTGAAAAACTGACTTTTATGAGGCCTTATTTTTTGGGGGCCTAAAGCAAGGGCTTTTCTTGCCCAATGGTCGAGCCGCCCCTGCCATGATCTAAGTTGTGGACATACGTTAAGTTTATCACATATCTATGAAACCCTGATCATATTCAAATAATATCATATACGTTTACATTTTTAAAAGAGAAAAGAACAAAAGAAAAACCTCTGCAATCACTGATTAGATGAGAGACCTTGGTTTATCCATGGAAAGACCCCTTCAGATAAAACTTCAGATAAATGAAGCAGGATAGGTGGGGCTCACAGACACAAACTCCGGGCCCATGGATGGATGGAAGGATCATATATAAATTCATATATGATATCTATAAACAGTAATTTAACACCAGTCTGAAAATCATACCTGAAGATGCTTCTTCATCAATTCTCTTCTGAGAATCACATGGAGTGTTTGGTGTCTGTGGTCGACGGGAGGGGTCTGCATAGTACTGATGCAGTGCCATTGACATACAAGAACTGTTGACAGCATCCAAAACATCAACGGTCACAGATCCATCTGTAGCTGCTGCCTCTGCTCCAATGGCCCACCTCATCAAACACGCAAACAGGAACAAGATCCAGTTCAATTGAAGGTGCTTCATCGCTCTTCCTCTGTTGCCAAGCTTGTTGTTTTCATTACAGATTCTTTCATGCAATAGATAGCAATATAAAGGTCATGCTTTCAGAGGGTCAAAGTCAACATCTGGACTTCATGCATCCCAGTCAAAAACTTCAACCTCCAAGTAACCCCAGTTTTCTTTTTTGGAAAAACCAAAAAAAAAAAAAAAAAGTTCTGATTCAGTGTAGGACCCACCTTGATTCATTTTGAAGCATATCATCCAAACCCTTGAGTTTATAAGGCCTCAAAACTCTATGGCTTTGTTAATGAGTATTTTTTTATTGTGACCTAATCCAAGGTGGTTAATGGATGGATCAATTGACAAAGTAGGATCGGTGCTAATCACACGGTTAGCTGTGCATTCATGGGTGGGTGGGCCCTATTGAAGGAAATAGAAAAGGTTTGACTTTCTAAAAGTCAAGTCTTTGGCTGCAATTCTTGTTTGAACGCCTAGGGCTATTGGACATGTTAATTAGGTAGGAAAGAAAGAAGGACCCGTCTCTTTCCAAGTGATAATAATGAGGCACGCAAGGGAAGAAGACATCATCTCTCATTGTAGTCCATGGAAAAGAAGATACATCTTGCATTCCACGAAAGGTGTTATACCACCATAGAGATTCTATCATTGACTTTGATCAAGTTGTTATTGGAATGATATAGATCTGGTATCACAGTGGTTTCTTCAATGACCATAGAAGATGAACGGTTTGAATTTCCAGTTGGTGGAATTATAATTCTTTGTTAGCTTTTGCGGAGAAGTTTCCACACAACTAAGGGAGCTGCTATTTACACAGCTAAAACCAAAATACACCTCGAAATTCCAAATTCTTCTCTCTCCCTCTCCTTCTCCCTATATGTGGGTGACGAGATTTTTTACGTACAGGCACCTATTCTCTCCTAACGGTGTGGATCAACCAACATTTTTTTTTTTTTTTTTCTGAAGAGACAAAAATGATGTTACCATAAACCAGTTGATAATAAATTCTTCTTCCATTTTAATTCCTCTTATCAGTAAACTTGGTGTTTGAACATGATTAGAATCACTCAAAATGAAATATGAATTACCGCCGTCTCCCTTGAATAACTATGGTCCCCATGGTATTTTTACCACGTACGTACTAAATTTAAATAACTATGAAGGCAACCTGTAGTTGAAGGGTACTTCTGCCCTTCAAAGGAACTTTCTCCATCCTGCATAGACAACTAAATGGTTAATGAAGGGGAGCTAGGAATCTACGAGACTTTGACTGTTAAGCCAACTGTAATCGGCTACTTTTTCTATTCCGCACTTTTCATATTACAGTTGAATAAAAAATGGAGTGGATAAAGCATATTGTAATTTCTAACAGAAATCCAAAATCTGAAGATGATGTAAGTGACAGAGATCTACTGAAAATAAGCATCATTTCTTCCATTTCATCACCAGTGGAGAATACTTCTCAAAAGACAATAGTCAAACAGTTGCGTGATTTATAGACCATGCATGACAGTACCTGCCTCTAGAAGACTCATGTCATTTGGTGGCCTAATCACACTCTCTCCTCAAATGATTATTTTTTATCCCTTTATCAAAAGAGCATTTCTTTGACAATTAAAAACATGTATTAAACCAGGATTAAGTAAGAATTTAAAAGCAAACTAAACCTCATATAGATCCCATGCATAAAAACATATAAAAAATCATATTATTCACATTTAAAGGTGCCAGTTTCTTGGGGACAACAGTAGTGTATAAATCATATGAAAATGCAATTTTTATTGATTGTAATAATAGCAGTGATAAGAACCAAAAGAGAAAAGAGAGATAGATCCTCCAATTTGAGGTTTAACAGCCTCCTAAATCGCCCAATGCTAGGTTAGCCATCATTAAAGTTCCATACCCCAAGATTGTAACTAGCTTAGTTAATTGTATTTTGAGCTAATTAAGCTCATTTAGAAACTAAGTAATTAAGTCTGGTTGACTGTTAGGATCTTGTGTACATAATTTGGTTAAGATCCAAGTTCGTTTGGGTATGGCAGGGGGTAGTTTGCAATTTTTGAAAGCTTTGAAGGGCTTTTTCGTAATTTTTATTTTTTGAGATTTCTGTACCGTTGGGTCGATAACCTATTTTTCGATCTTTTTCCTTCTACTTCACCTCGTTCAGGAGCCTCGAAAACCCTAGAAGTCCAACCCCAAAGTCCACTTAGGACTAAACTGTAATTTCCCAAAAACCACATTCCCGCCCCCCCCCACGCCCCCGCCCTCTTCCTCTCCCTCTCCCCCTCCCCCCCTCCATCCTTGCTTAAGTGGACTCCAAGAGGCCTCTTACCATCGTCGACCACCATCATCTTCTCCCCTGGGCTTCTCTCCCTCTCCATCCATCCAATTTTCATAGCATAACTCAATTGAAAAGAGCATGGAAAACTTAGCTTCATCCCATAGCCTCAACACAAGATTAGCTTCTCTCCAATCCCCTTGACCCAAGTTTCCTTCTCCATAGAAGCTAGGGTGTGTGTTTGTTTGAGCTAGAGATGTGGTAGATTAGGTCACTAGTATCTGCTCTTTTGTTTTCTATAGGTTTTTGTGTTTTCATCTTGGTTTCTCCGATTTTGGGTCTCGACAACGACCCTAAGCACAAGGTTCCTCTCTTTTTCTTTGTTTTCAACCAAGGCAAGTGAATAAATATAAAATATGAGATACGCTTTCCATTAATTGATTCTAGCATGCTATATACAATTTGTTAGAAACCTTATGTGTTTGGAATCTAGGGAGAAACTCCCACGTTTCAAAAAAAAAACGGATTTTGGTTTTTATTTTATGAAGCTCCATGGTTGACTTTGAGAGGTCTTGTGGTCGACTGTGGAACCTGGGAATTTTTGTGTTAACTGTTTTCTCGAGACAATGCCTGGCACACTCTTATTTTGCCACAATGGACCCCGCAGTCAACCGTAGAGTCCGCCGTGGGATTTAGAAAAATGAAGTTAAGCTATTGTCTTGGAGAAAGCTTGACACAAGTGTGATTTTTACATTCTACTCTGAGCCTTGATCAACTCCATGGTTAACTGTGGAGTCCACCACTGTGAGATCACAGTCGACTGTGAAAGGTCTCACAGTCGACGGTGGACACTGATTTTCTTTTTAAGAGAATCTTTCCCATGGGTCTTTTGGGCTTAGAATTGATACCCTTGGCACCCTTTAATGAAGACCAATTGGTGGGCCTTGGTGAGGGATGTTCTAAGCCAACATGCCCTTACGGATTGTTAGACAATGTACATGTACATCGGGCCGGGATGAGGTGAGTATGGGGTTATCCATTAATGAATGATGCACCGAGGAAACTACGGGATATCCATGACCTCACTCCCTCCTTGGACCAGGTAGGGATGTTTAGCACGGGGAATGCAATTATTGATCTAGGATCGGATTGCCTATTCCCCTTTAACTACCGAAGATCGAATCACAATGTTCCGTGTTTATTTCATGTCTATGTGTTCCATACATATTCAATAGGTTTTGATTGTTTATATTGTTGTGATCAATTGAGAACCTACATTGATAGTACATAAGGTCCCTCATTGATTGATAGTGCATTGAACGACGCGATGAGGCAAGGCGGCCTTAATTGTAAAGGCTTAGAGAAGACTACATTGTGGTAATTGCAAGTGATTGAATTGATAAAAAGTGAGTTGGTAATTTCATGTTTCACTCATTTTCATGGATGAGATTTGTCTTGGCTTTCACCTAATGAAAGTTGTTCTATACTTGAACAATAAGGAGAGAGTGAGATGCCCAAGATGAAAATAATTAAGTGTAGTTAAACGACTGCGACAAAAATTATGGAAGTTTCTTTAGCCATTTAGGCTTCAACCGTTCATCACATTCAACATCATTGTCGTTAATTGAAGCACCAGCAACCCACTCTTAGAATTATGTTCTCTGTCATCCCAAAACCTGTCACTTCTAACTATTTCTAAGTTATTATCTGCCTTATCCTTCCCTGATACCTTGAGCTTGTAGTACTTTAGTTCTTCGTATGGGACTATTTTAGATCTTTTGTTCGACACCCAAACCAACTCAGGTGATGTTGGATTTGGCTCAAAAAAAGTCCTTAATGGGCCTCTGCGTGGTTTTCTTGGGGCCCACTTTATGATAGTACGTTTCTTATATATTTTCTCTTAGGGTTATTCTTTAAAAGCAAGGAAATAAGTAAATAAGGGTGCATAGAAAGAACTTGTAAGGGGAAGAAGATGTGAGGGTGAGATTGAGATTTGTGAAAAGAGAGTAGGCAGAGTGTTAAAAGGTTGGGAATCCTTATAGCGAGTTGTCAACTTTTTTATAGTGAAATCGAGCAGAGCGATCATAACCCCATGAACCTAACCCTTAAATTTCTCTGTCTTTGATTGCTTGATTTTGTGTGGTGCATGTCTTGATCGTGTTGGAATTCATCAAATTAGTAGTCCATGTGCAAGCAGCATGCTCGACCTGCAAACCAACAAGTTACTAACATTGAACTTTTGGAGCAATGTGCTTCAACACACCGATTGATGTCAATTAATTTAGACCATCCATCTTGTAGGCACTGAAGAAAAAAAGTTCACGATCATAGAAATCATTCGATTAAAGAACTTCTGTATGATTTGAAAGTTAACAAGTAAATCAGGACATCAACTTCCAATGTTAGGTTGGCTTGGGACACTAGTTAAATCTTTGGGATTTTTACGAAAAAATTAAGTTTAAATTTTAATTAAACGACTTTATGAAGAAAAACCGTATAATAAAAATAGAGTTGTCCTTTATTTTTTTTGGACGAAATTACACTAGTTAACGATATCGTCAACTTGGTTGACAAAATTCATCTTCTTTGATTTTTCTCTCTTACAACTCTTTTAGACCCATCTCATCTTGAATTCTTAATCCAACAACTCCAATTAGAGCTTGAATACGAAGTTCTTAAAAATGATGTATATGAAGCGACCACCTTAGCCTATATCAAAATTCCAACCTTCACCTATATCAAATTTCCAAGTTTCTTCCAACCTTCCATCATGCCAACAAAAGACTAATCTAGTTTAACGAATGAATGAAAGGATGAAACCAAAATCTAAAAGCAACCAATAAGAAGTTTTTGGAAGAGTTAAATAGAGATGGCAAGTTTTTGGTACAACATGGCCTTTTGCCGAACTATAAATCCTTTCGATCCAATCACTTGCTTTAAACCATTTTGAAATCTTAGATTGAAAAGTCAAGATGAGTCTAGGAGAGTTGCCTGAAAGGGGGAAATATGGTTTTAAGAAAAAAGAGTAGGATGAAGCAAATAGGTTTTGATGGAAGGGTTTGGAGCAATATTAGCGAAAGGAAAAGAAAAGTGAGGATTTTGCATTTGAAAAATAGGTTTTAGAGGAGAGAGTCATTGGCTTCTTCAATCACTAGGTGGAAGAAGATGATCCAGAATAGTTTTTTGTAATAGAAGTTGACGATATCGTCAACTGGGTAATTTCACCAAAAAAAATGCACGAACAACTTTTTTATCACTTTATGATTTTTCCTCATAAAGTCTTTTAATTAAAGTTTAAGCTTCATTTTTTTCTTAAAAACCCCTAAATCTTTTTATCTGATAAGATTAGTGAAGTAGTTGTGCTGGAGAAAAGGTTTCTTTTTTCTCTGTCAGTGTTTGTGTAAATTGGTCTTTATACTTGTTCGATTGAATAGAATTATAAATAATAGCTTACCATTTCATTCCACTCGCTTTTTTTTTCCCTCTATGATGTAGGACAAGCCGCAAAAGAATTTCTAGAACAAGAAGATCACAAAAAATCAAGCCTGAAGGTTAAATCTATAGTGTCGACTTCTTTCTTCTTGGGTTGTAACTAGACCTAAATAATGATGGAATCTGAAGTCAAATTGTGGAGTGTATGCCTCAACAGAGTTTACTACTCTAAGGTCATTTCTATTCTTCATGCCTCCTTTGAGTCATACTGAGTGAGATATCAGTACAGGTAATTAAAACCATAAATGTGTTTCTACTGATGGATAAACTACTATACCTGATTTTCCCATGAAACAACAGGGAGACTCTCTGGTATCATTCCTTATGTTCCATTCACAGTACCTAAGGCAATGGCTACTGTTAGCTGGTAACCCATGAGCAGTGCTTTCTGTTGCAATTGGGCATTGCAATTGGGCACAGGAAGCATAGAAGCAGCAATAAGAACAAAGACATGTACATATTGGTGAAGCAACAATAAAATCCATGGGCAGTCCCCATGGTTCCTGTATAAATAGGTATCGCTGCCCTCATCTTCTCTTTGGTAGTGTGATGCTGTCAATAGCACATGGTTCACTGTATAAACTGATGTTTGGTATGGAGTGAAACTTCCTCAGATTTTAACTCATACCTAATTTCCATTCATCTTTCCACAAAATGCCATCTCAAAACATAAACCAAGTTGAGTTCTGTTGTGGTCAACGTTTACCCCCGCTCTTTAGTGGTCATAATTGTGGTCGAGCTCTCGCCGTCACCATAAAACCATTATTGCGTTGTTTCCCCTCACCAATTGGTTTTCAAATAAGTGGTATCTCAATAGGGTGTAAAATTGAGACATAGGAAGTAAAGGGCTCCCATCAAAACCTAGTGGAAGCCATGGGAGTGGGCACCTTATCCACAAGGCAAGCCCTATATTCTCGATTCACATTGATTTAAGTGGGTACCCCAAAAGGTGGGATATAGGGTTTTCTTCTACTATGAATCATGAGAGATGTCTAATGCATTATATAGAATTTTTTTATTTTATTTTTTTATTTTATGTTCATCTAATAGCCCTAACTGTTTGGCAACTTTACGTGTAGAATGAAGTGAGATGAAGCATCAAATCAAACGAGAATGGAGTTATGATAGTCTTTTGTCTTTAGTGGCTTCATAAGAAATGTTTTCTACATTTTTGTATAAAAAGATGATGCCTTTTTTTTTTTTTTTTTTTTTTTTTGTCATTGTGGATTTAAGATGTTATTTTTTTAACTTTTTTTTTAAGAGATTGGGTGCTTTCCATATAACCCCTTATTTTTATGTGTAGCAAATGGAGGCTTTACTTCGCGTTCATGTTAATAGTAGATTACCAAATGGCGGGTATCTATTTAGTTGACAAATTTCTACATCTTTTTGGATAGTCTTTGTTTCATTTTGTGTAAAAAATGAAAACTTAAGCCATCAGTTTTTCTATTTCATTTTCCTGTGTTTGGTGCAATGGGACACCTTTCAATATCTGAGATTTGTGACGGGAGCCCTTATAAATTGGGTCATAAGCTAGCCCTGACCCGGGTGAAGTTGACTCAGTGGAATCGGGCCTGACTCATTTACCCACTTACTAATAGATACATTATTAGATACAACAAAATATAATGCATATTTTATTTTCACAAATAGGTATATAGTATATGTTACTATGCATTTTACATATATTTGTATATGATACCTGGATAAAAGCAAATATATCATTGTGCATACTAGACCTGGACCAGATTATCTACTGGGATCAGGAAAATGGTGCATGGTCAACTTACAACCTAAAGGACAGCCCCATGAATTTCTGAACTCTTTCACTATGACCGCTACATCTTTTCCCCTGCAAGGAAAGGACAAAGAAAAATCCAGGAAAAATAATCTGCCTAACATGTAAATTGTATAGAAATCTCATGTACAATTCCTGGAAACTGCTCATGGCCTATTGCTTTGATCACTATCTCCTGCTGCTGGGATTTATTTCAAAGTCCAAACAAGAGGTCATGACCAACTGGGGATGTCCCTATCTCCTTCTTTCTCAAAAAATCTGTGGACCCTTTTGTTCAGTCTTAATTGGCAACTGCCTCCAGGTGCAGGCCAATTTGGGTATCTACCAAAAAAATATATGGGTCTGCACCTAGTTGCAACTTAGATTTTTCAGGCTCCAGTTTGGCCATGATTAACTTTAATCAACAGGAAAAGGAAAAGTTATCAGTGGGCCCCATTTAAATCAAGGAAAATTTGGATTTTGCGTAGACCCAACTGGATTTGTTCATTAGCATGGCCCCCTGAAATTGATTTATAGGATGGTAATGCGAATTGAAGACATACATAGTTGGATTGAACCATCTTAAGCTTCCACTGTAAAATTTTAAGGCCGGAATTTGTTGTTCCCTCTGAATGAACTAGCTATCATTCTGCATAAAGGGGAATTTGTTTTTCCCCTTTGTTTTCCCCTTTTATTTTCCTCTTCTATATAAGTTCTCAAGCAACCATAACAATTTTCTACAAAGAAAAAATGTAATATAAGTTATCAAGTAACAATGGAATAAAAAATAAAAATAAAAGAAACTATACATTTTTCTGGTTGAAAACAATACCATTACAATATGCAATGAGAAGGGTCCTGTAGGGGACGTTTGTGTGTGTGTTACCACGGAAAGGGAAGGAGACACCTGGCCCTCTGTGGTTGATGTTTGGTGTCGCAAGGAATCCACAAGAGGAAAGTGCCCAAAAGTGCCTGATTTCCATGATTGAGAGTATCCGGAGTCCCTATCTATGGCAGTGGGAAATACAGATCCACCAGTTTTCTCTTCCGCGGCATGTACCAAACGCTAGAGAATCAATACTGACAGCCATTTTACTTGGTAGACAGCCATTTTACTTGGTCTCCTACCAAGTCTATGGTCACATATCTCTAGAGGCACCTACCCCATCTGAACAAAAAGATCATAGTGTCCTTACCTTATGAACCTATTTTCTTTTCTGTATTGGCATGTTGATCCTCTTCTTGAGCAGGTTTATGATTCATTTCAATTACACAAGAATCAGTTGCAACTTCTTCAATGGTACTAAATTCTACTTCTGCTTCTGACTGTGGTGTGATCCTGGAAGGATGGTTCGACGAGCGTGATCTCTGAAAGTACCTTCCCAAAGGTAAGATCAAGCTTTGCCACAATCCGCTATCCATTAATTTATCTATTAAACCAACTATTCTGGTTTCATAGAGGTGTTGCATCAAGTAGACAATGAAAGCAAGAGCTGAAGCAGATCCTGCCATGATGAAGATGCTGCGGAGGCTATACAGAGGCAGTCTCTTGTTATCTACAGGAGAATCAGAGTCAAGACATGTTCTTTGATCACCAAACCAGTCCTTTTCGAGACTTGACATCTTATCTCCTTCAGTGAAGTTCAGTACTGCCCGCGAAATGTCAGGAACCAATGCTGAACCTCTTGGAAAAACCTATACAACACAAATCAAAAAATGTTTATGAATTGTGCCTACTCGGTCCAAAGATTTTCGAGTTGGTGCTTTCATCAATTAGAGATTAGGTTGTAAAGCACAAAGAAGTATTCCCGTATTTCTTTCCCCATGACTAATGTTAAACTCAAATGTTGGGTATAAACTTAAGTAGAGATTCATTTTAATCTTGATACTGATTTAGTGGATTTAGATTGAAGCTTGCCAGTTGTTTTTCCCTCAGCAAAGGGGGCTTTACACGTAAACTTGTCTGTGCTAATCTTTATTTTTTCTATTGATTCCCTCGTAAACTCTATAGATTGATTTATTGCTTGTTTGACTTGGGATTCGTACTAGTAGCTTCTTTGTGCAATTGGGTTGCAGTGATTCACACGTAGACCTTAGCATTAGCGGCCCAACATACCGAGCCTAACAATAGGCCTGATAGTTAATCCAGCTGAGCTTTGAAAAGCCTCGGCCTGGCCAATTGCCACTCTTATCTTAATCTAGAAGTTTTGAAGAGGACACTTACAAAGGCAAATCCGCCGGATCTACGAGTCCATTGCGGCCTTGCATAATTGCGACAATGGGTCCTGAGGAAGACCTTGATGTATGGAATCTCATCCACAATTGCAGCAACTCCACCCTTGGCATTTCCTTTAGATAACGCGTCTGCATATTCTTCTATATTGCCATACTCTTTGAGCTTTTCGGGTTGGAATCCCATAGTTAGTAACAACCCATGAACAAATGTTCCCCTTTGGCACCCAACAAAGTCTCCATTCCTTTTTAGTTGGTCAATATCTGTAATGGTCGGTTGCAGCCTCTCAACTGTCAGCATTGATGTGAGGTTCGCACCATAACTTGTGACCAATACAAACACCAAGAACGTCCAAACGTTTACAACAAATCTAGAGTAGTTTCTGCTCAGTTTCTCAGCTGCAATTAGTAAGCAACCATTTGAGTATTAGTTGATAAATATGTTCATAAGAGAAAATGATTGGTTCAGGGAGATTTTGGCTAGACTACTTACAGTTAGCGAACACAAATATAGAGAAAGAGAAATAGAGTACTTTCCCTGCCATTTGAGCAAGAGAACCTTGAAAATCTGGATTGTCTCTATGCTCAAAAAACCACACTAGAAATCCCTTCAAAACCGAGAAAGCAAAGGTGGTCACCCATAATTCTGTTGTTAGTGGTTCCATGAACCACCAAGAACTTGAAGTGTCATCATCTCTCACCGGCACAATCATGGAAATTCCGGCCTCCATATATCGATAGGTAAAATCGACGTAATCTGATCTATTAGCTGTTATCGACATATCTCCTACTACTGCATCAAATTCCTGAAAAATTGATGATATTGTTAAGAAGTTATTGAAAGCTTCACTATAGAGACTTAAAGCCCCACAATCAAGTGATCTAGATCATTCAACTAGTGAACAGCCTTATTTGAATTGGAGAGCATAACTTACTTTGAGATACACTTTAGAAATAAGTGAATCATAGTATCCTGGAGAATCATAGATAGCAGGAGCGCTTGCATTGTCTTCATATGGGATGAACTCGTATGAGATGTCATATGGCAATAGTTTAATTACTTCTTTGAACACGTCAATAGGGAAACCCGTCGCATTTGGCTGGTTGTCTATTGTTCCTTCCACATTCATGAACTCATTGAATCCATTTTTTCTAGGGACGCCAATCTTCAGTTTCTTATTAATCGACTGATTGCTGGATTGATCTATACTGGCAGCCATGGTGGATCCTCGCTGCCAAAAAACGCCTACAATATCTTCCATGTTAATTCAAAAGCATCTGTCAAAGAGAACTAATAGTAAGCAAAAATTTCTAGTGTTTATGTTTATGTTTAATTGCGTGTGTGTTTATTTTTTCAATTTTACATATGCGGCTATTTATTTTTGTACGGTCGTTGACCAAAATTGAACAGTGATTGGATTTCTCCATATGTTCCATGTCAAGCTTTCCAATTATGACATTCAAAACAGAGTGTACTTGGATTTACTGTAAATTTCCAATTGAAGTTGCTTTATATGGAATTCCATTCTACTTAATACCCACCCTGAGATTTGAACATAAGATTCTTTCTATGGAGATTGAGAAAAGGTCTCTCATCTGAGCTAAATAGAAGAACACCCATATGCACTAAAGAGCTTATTAGCGTTTACCTCCATGTGCTTCTAATCTTTCCTCATATGTTTCCTGAAAACTATTTCTACTTCCTCTAAAGTCAATCCAATCATTTCACACAATGCCCCCCGTGAATTGGTATAAAGCCCAAATTTGACAGCCATCCAACTTTTATTCACAATTGGATTGAAATCACAAGAACAAGATACCTCTAAAACTATTAAAATTTGGAGTCATAGGTCCAGAGGTTATGATGATCTAATGGAATTGAGAAATTTCACATAGGTAGATCTCATATGGATTATTCCATCTAGTAGCATTCCATGGTTGTCATACCCAACAGTAGACCCCACTAGGAGGGGCCTTTTTTTTTTTTTTTTTTTTTTTTTTTTTTTTTTTTTTTTTTTTTTGTAAAAGAAAAAATTCCTTCGGAGTTTTCTAGTTCTCTCTATATATATATGAGAAAATATTCATGTGCATCCCATCCCTCACCATAGGGTGATGGACACATACATAATTGGAAATACTCATATACAAAAGCGGAAAAGCTATATATGGTTATATGCAGAAAAGGAATGTTAATGCACAAAGAGGGAAAATCATATAAGTGTTCATCACCCTATGGTAAGGGATAGATGCACATGAATATCCCCTATATATATATATATATATATATGGAAAATGTTCCTGTAATAGTTAATTTTCACCGTCTTATGAAGAGACACTATGATGGGACCATCTATCACCAATCCGAGCCATCCACAAACACAAGAGCCCTCGGAATTACACTGGAGCCCATGGGTTTTGATCCAAGCTAGTCCATTCAAATGGGTGTCTCGTTTGTGGGAGCATCTTGAATTGGTGAGAGATTGGGCCTATCGTGGTGTCTCTCACCATAAGACAGTGAAAATTAACTCTTATAGGATCATTTTTTATCTATCTATATATTTATCCAAATGAAGAGCACTAGAAAATTCCCAAAGAGTTTTTTTCTTAACGCTCGTCCTAGTGGTGTCCACTATGGTGTATGACAAGTATGGAACGTTGTTGGATGAAATAATCTATATGAGATCTACCTATATAAAAACTCACAACTCCATTAGATCATCCTAACCCCTTGATCCAGGACCTCAATTTTTAATGATTTTAGAGACATCATTTTCTTATGATTTTAATCCAACAGTGAGTAAAAGTTGGATGAGTATCAACTTTGAGCATTGTACCAATTCATGGGGGTAATGTAGGTGTTGGATTGGCTCAAGTTGGGCTCCACACTCTAAAAACATAGGTGAGGAAAAAAGAAAGCCTTTAAAATGGAGAGTTTTTAAGAATTTCTTCTCTATATATATATATATATATTGTTGGAACATGATCTATGATCTATCTAGAGATGGAACTCAGACAACAATTTTGACATACATGTAAGGGTAATGGACCCCACCTGCACAAACTCAAGGAACCATGATCTAAGTTGTGGACATATGATAAATTTATCACACATCTATGAAACCCAGATCATATTCAAATAAGGGAGGCGATCCTGTAAGATCCGTCCTTGCAGTTCACATCGTTCGGAACACCGACTGAGGCCCACTATATAACCCATCCAAATTGACCACTCATTCATAACCTCCTTATAAGCACTGAATCTTATGAATTTGCATAGGTTCGGATGAACTAGACCGTTAGATTGAGGGTCAATTTTTCTTCTTTGATATAAAGCTATTAAACTTGTGAGCCATGGATGAAGGGGTTAGAGGCATTAGATTGACTTCAAATTTAATAAGTAAATTTAGCCCTATTTGGATCTTTCAGTCCCTCTTGTCCCTTGACCAGTGGGGTCTCACGGTAGGCCCCAATAGGCGGTCCGCACTGTAAACCGTAAGGACGGTCCTTACAGGACCACCTCCATATATGTATCATATATATTTACTTAAAAAAAAAAAACATGCAATCACTGATTAGATGAGAGAACACGGTCCATCCATAGAAGGACCCTTCAGATAAAACTTCAGATAAATGAAGCAGGAGAGATGGGGCCCACATACACAAACTCAGGGCCTATGTATGGATGGAATCATGGAAGGACCATGTATAAACTCTTATATGATATCTGGAAACATTAATGTAACACCAGATGAGAGAACATGGTCTATCCATAGAAAGACCCTTCGGATAAAACTTCAAATAAATGAAGGAGTGGTGAACTGGGGGGCTACAGACACAAACCCATGGCCCATGGATGGATGGAAGGACCATATATAAATTCATATATGATATATAGAAACAGTAATTTAACACCAGTCTGTGTCCAACCAAAGAAGTGGGGAAAAACTCCAGTCTGACTGTCTGAGAATCATACCTGAAGATGCTTCTTTATCAATTTTGTTCTGAGAATCACATGGGGTGCTTGGTATCTGTGGCCGACGGGAGGGGTCTGCATAGTACTGATGGAGTGCCATTGACATACAAGAACTGTTGACAGCATCCAAAACATCAACGGCCACAGATGCATCTGTAGCTGCTGCCCCTGCTCCAGTGGCCCACCTCATCACACACAAAAACAGGGACAAGATCCAGTTCAATTGAAGGTGCTTCATCTCTCTTCCTCCGTTGTTAAGCTTGTTGTTTTCAAAAAAAAAAAAAAAAAAGGCTTCTTGTTTTCATTACAGATTCTTTCATGCGATATATAGCAATAAAAAGGCCATGCTTTGAAGGGGTCAAAGTCAACTTGTGGACTTCATCCAGCCCCAGTCATAATTTTCAAGTTCAAGTAACCCCAGTATTCTATTCTTTTTGGAAAAATTTAAAACAAGGTCTGATTCAGTGTTGGACCCACCTGGATGCATTTTAAGCACATGTAGATGGATCAGAAGGTAAATAACAGTCTAATCATATCATCCAAACCCTTGATTTTATGGCCTTAAAGTTCAATGGTTTTGTTAATGAATATTTTTATTGTGACCTAATCCAATGGTACTGGTTAATGGATGGGTCGGTGACAAAGTAGGATCAGTGCTAAATCACATGGTTAGCTGTGCACGGGAGGGTTTTAATTGATCATGGGTGGGCCCTATTGAAGGACATAGAAAAGGGTTGACTTTCTGAAAGTCAGACTTTGGTTGCAATTCTTGTATGAGGCCTTTGAACATGTCAATTAGGTAGGAAAGAAAGAAGGGCCTCTCTCTCTCTCTCTCTCTCTCCAAGTGATAATATAAGAAGGAGAAAGGTACACACAAGGGATCAAGAAGACATTATCTCTCATGTAGTAGAAGGAAAAAAAGATATTGCACTCCACGTAGAGATTCTCTCATGGACTTGATCAACTTGTTATTGGTATGATATACAACCTGGTATCATAGAAGTTTCTTCATTGACCATAGAACATGAACGGTTTGAATTTCCACTGGGTGGAATTATAATTCTTTGTTAGGCCTTTGCTGAGAAGTTTCAACACTACCAATTGTCTCTTCTAATAATACTTACAGGTGACCACCTCTATTTTCAATTTTTTACATACAGTCGCCTATTCTCTCCGAACGGTATGGACCAACCACCTTTTCTTTCTAAAGAGACAAAAATGATGCTTCCAGAAACCAGTTGGTAATAAATCTCTTCTTCCATTTTTTCTCCTCTTATCAGTAAACTTGGTGTTTGATGATGATTAGAATAACTCAAATTGAAATAATGAATTACCGCCCTTTCCCCTGAATAACTACTGTCGCCAGGGTATTTTTACCACATGCTAAATTTAAATAACTGTGAAGGCAACCTGTAGTTGAAGGGTACTTTTGCCCTTCAAAGGAACTTTCTCCGTCCATATAGACAACTAAATGGTGACTGCAACTGTTGTACGTATGCTTGCGGAAGTGAGAATACCTACGATCAATTAATCATGCCACGCAAGAGAGAGAGAGACAAGAATTTTACAGGGTTCTGCAAAACTGCCTACGTCCACAACAAGAGAGCATAGAATCACATCTTGACTCTGTTCAGATAACCAAAATTGCCCATGACCCTGAACCCAATCCAATGGACCACTCCAACAAATCAAAATACAAGACATAAACTCAATAGTAACTAATTCCTCTTTGAGTTTTGATTTTGCAACTAGAATAAAGCGATGGGTCATCACTGTAAATCTACCTTCGGGTGGATAAACAATATGTAAATTATTGCCTTTCATAATTAATTTGTCCATATTAACAAATGTGATATAAATTAAAAATATCACACCTTTGGGTTTAAATCAATTTAAAGTTTATACCAAATTGATGAACATGTCAAATTCCGATTCCAAACCATTGATGATCTCACCTTTAGATAAACCTCAATTAATAAAATCGCAACCTTTAAGTGTTGCCATAATCACTCAAATAAAGGTCATTCCTTAAACTCAAATAAAGAGATTATTCATTTTTCATAGCTAGGTCGCTTTGGCAGCTAACAAGCTACTAAAAAGTTCATTTCTAATTGATACATATGATAACACTTAATTTATCATTTGGTTGCCAAATGAAAATATGATCAACTAATTGGAGAAAACCTTGATTACACCAAATGAGTGTAATAAAATTTCATTTGACATGCCACCCCTACACTTCAATAACATGTCATGTGTCTACGGTCTACGATTGCTTTTAAACTCGAAAATTTGAAACTGACTCGAAGGTTCACCAGGTCAATAACTCAGCTGAGTCTGAGTGCTCAATTGTACCCAGACTCATTTGACTTATCCAACCCGGTGATCCGATCAGTTTTGTTGACTCGCCTATCTTTTTGGTTGCGGTTGATCTATTTTAGAAATGAATGAGCAACTTCTATTAACATGTGATTCTAAAACAGTAGAAACTAGAATCCAACCGGCCCAGTCAGCAACTCTAAAAGTGGGCCAACCCAGCTACTAGCTAATACTACGCGAGTTCCTATTACTTCGCATGTGCAAGACTCTCACGGACCCAGCCTCTTAGAATGGATACTAAAAAAAAAAAAAAAGCTAATACTGTGTAAAAGAATATTGACAGAAGAATGAAATAGTGAGGATGTCCTCAACTGTTCCAAAAGTTAGGACTTGGGTTTAGGATTTATTGCATGCTAAAATCAACATAAAAAACCGCCTTGGACACAAACAGAGCTATTACAATTAAGAGTTCCTTTGATTATCACCTATTTTCTTGAAGTAGGGCTCTTGAAAGTTGAAACCTGGTGAATATTTAGAGAAAAAGGGTCAAACCTATGGGCCCATTCTGGTCTTGTAAACTCGGTTCACATGGAAACGAGGGCATCTCAACCCATATAGGCCCAGCCCAAATCTTATGTGTATCCGGGGAGGACAACATGTACTCAGGCTTGGCTCGCCCCAAGTTTCTTGCAGTTAAACTGAATTGATCAACTGTAGGTTAGACAGGCTAGCGTTCAACCCAAGTGTAACTCTTTTCTAGGAACAAAGATAGCCCCACCTAGTCTATGGGCCTGAAGGTTTGAAAAGAGGGTTGCTGTTTGGTGAGCTTAAATGGGCCAAAGGGAATGAGGGTCTGGGATGATTAGAGAAGCGCATATCCATTTCTTTTTTCTTGTTTTCTTTTAACCCTAAGAAAAACAACAACAATCGTCGTTCCAATTGGACTGGGTCATTCCAACTGCAACCCAATTTGAGCTAGACACAGGTCGGGCCTTGGCCTCAAAGGGATGCTTGAACCAGCCCGAAGATTTGACACTTGGACCCAAGAAGTCTAGCGATCATGCCCCTCTGCATCTCCCTAATTGCATTTCTAGCTACATTCCACAAAGTTACATCAATGCTTATGATCATATAAACTGTTTGAGATGGACAAAAAAAAGGCCCACGTAGGGAAAAATGCACTTTCAGCATAGTCATCCAACGGCTAGGATAGTAGGATCTCCAATGCGACACAATCTTCTGACTATTGGACCCTATATGGCAACACCCAACTCAGGATTTATTCTATCTCCACACAATTATCTTGTGGTGGGCCCTCCTTTCCTTGGACAAACATGTGTAATAGGCAAATTATATGTCACATATATAACAGTATGCTTAGGTTAAGCATGCCATGATCGCCATGCAAGTAATTACTTCTGGCTATTGTTTAGAGAGATGGCAATGGGTTGGTCCCCCAGATGAATGACCTTGATTCACTGAAAGATGGGCCATGGACCCCACACTACAAAAAGATTCTATAACGTACAAATGACAAGTCGATTGCCTTGCATTAAACGTAACATTCACAAAGTGCCGGGGCCGGCCGGCACTGCACTGCCAGCAAACTTGGCCCCAACCACAAATAGGAAAACGCTCCTCACTTCGATTCTTTCATCCGTTTCCTCTTCATTAACGAGGGAACGCAAAATGCAGTTGATTCTTTGACAGCTCTCTGCACCATGGCTATATAAAGAGGATGCTTCTTCCTTTTGGTATCACAAAAGATTACTTTCATCCACCCATTTGCTCATTCATCAGTCATCTATCCTTCAGCCTATGGATAATAGGGAGTGATTCAGTGGGAGAGATTTCCAGTGATTCTCTTCTGACCTTTTGACAAATACACTACCTCATCCTTCGTAAAGATCGGTCTCTTGCATTATAGCGGACTCATGACAATCGATCTAAAGCTTCCGTAATGATTTCCAAGGAACAGGTAGGAGTAAGATTCAAGTGGGTTGGGTCGACGTGCAAGGGACACTTCCAAGCTTCAAGTCTTTGTATCACGATCGATTTGATTTTCTTTTTTAGGTACAAAAACCATATTCTATGTTGTTTGCTTTCAGAAATCACATGGAGAAAGGAAAAGATTTCTTCTTCTTGGTACTGTTGCTTTGCAAGATATCCGTGGCAATAGCAGCAGAAGAGAACCCAGTTAATGCATCAGCAGTGGCGATCAATGTCGGTGTGATTTTCGATCAGGGGATGTTGGTTGGAAAGGTATATAATAGCACCATTGAGATGGCGCTGGAAGATTTCTACCTGAAACCGGGTTACAGAACTCGGTTGGTGTTACATGGGCGTGATTCTTGTAAGGACGAAAACCCACCAGGGCCCTGAACCGAGCTAGTGATGACCGAGCTGGCGGAATCCGCGGCGGTGTCCCCACACCTGAGGGAAGGGCGGACCCACACCCAGCAGGAGGTATTGTGTATACTTCAAGAGACGGACCAAGGCGTAACTCCTTCCATGCATTTGTCCCACATCGAGTGTGGACGCCTCCCACCCTTGCTATATTAGCCTTGGCGTAAGACAAGGGTGTACCACCACTAGCACATGTGTGGACTCCTTAGATGAGCTGGCCTAGTCATATCCTTAATAAAAGAACAGGCATTTTCAATTACCAAGCCCATGCATGTGCGCCTACTTGTTATTGATTTGATAGAAATTCATGGTAGACTAGGGTTTTATAGGCCTAAAGTTTGAAGAGTTGATGTAAAATGGGATAATTTACTTTCCTTTTATTTAATTTAGCAAAGTGAGAAGGGGATGTAGTCCTCGCTGACTCGGCACCTGCACCAGAGGGGTTGGGACGGTAATGCTATGTAGGTTAGGTCATCATCACTTTCTAAGTTAGGTTTCTTGCTTAGGCACCAATTAACATTTTATGGTTTGCTTTATCTTGAGAGGAAACCCTCTTAATTTATGCAAGATATTTAAAATTCAAATTAAGCTAATCTTTCTCACCTACTTAATGCCTCCGTAACAATCATAATAATCCTAGCAAACATAGGGTTTCTTCGACATCCCCCTCTCAATCACATGAACCTTTCATTGAAAGGATCTGTGATTGTTGACATTAAAAACAAAAACCCTTTTGATCTCTAAAAAAGATAAATGACCAGTAACAATAACAACTATGTCTTTTTGGAGATCACCGTCCATTTGTGGATTCATCACTATTGCAACCCGCTCCTGTTGAGTCTCTCGCTGCCAGTGACCCATTGAATCAAATCATGCGTAATCTCTTCCATAAGCTTTGATCATGCAAATTGATAGAGCCGGAGATGATTTGATTGAAGATGTCAAGATCATAAGAAGGCTTGGTCAGTTAATGGATGGATAGGAGAGGATGCTAATCTTTTCTCTTTTTTTTTATTGAAATAGAGAAATTAACGCTGATAACCTTTTAAATTGGGTTCTTTTGTTTCTTCTAAGTTGTTTTTATTATAAGATTGCCTATGGACTTTTGTTCTTGCAATTTATTTTCTTGTGCTTTTATCAATTTTATGTTATTTTGTTTTATTATGGATTTATTCTTTTGATTTCAAAAGAATGTTCAAAGTAAAATACCAATTGATTTCAAACACATTAAAGTGCTCTCATTTCAAAATTAACCAAGTATTTATCTGTTATTATTATATATTTTAATTTTGATTGCAATATTTAACATCTCAATACAATTTACACTAAATTTTATTTAAAATTTTATTATTTTTAAAATTATAAATTATATTGTCCGTGCTAAGCACAGCCATGTTTTGCTAATTGTGTTTTAATATGACTTGATCCGTAATAGACAAGTTAGGGATGCAGATGTATGTGCATGGCATTCGAATTAAAGTAGATTGCCGGCACAATAACCCGTGCTAATAATTCGCATCTTCACCTATGATATTAATTTGTTGAAATAAATATAAAGACAAATGATTATGCTAATTTTTTAAAGAAAGATGAATTAAAATTGAGTTCCACGGCTACACAGACAGAGATCTACAGCACGTACAGGTTTGCTTGGTTTAAATGGTCGATGGAGACCATTGTTCATGGCAAATTGACCCACCCTTTCAAATGACAAGAAGCAAAAAAATAATAGAAAAAAAGGGTGAATCATCCATAAGGATGAGGCCCAAGATCATTCATTAAGCTGATGTCCGCTATAAAATCGACCATTCATTTGGAAGAAAGAAGCTGATTATCTTAACCACCGCATGGCTGCCAAAGCTGGGTGTTTAATCTTTAATTAAATTAACTTGTTGAGTAAGCTGCCCTCACCTCTTAATTTTAGGTAGATCATGTGCATCACTGGTGTACATCACTGTTGGATAAGACAGTACCAAAGAGTGTTGCTGCTATTAAGTTGGTACACCTCACCGCATACAATTGTCAAATGTGGGTTTTCCATGACTCTGTGCAAAGATAAAATCTTTTTGTATTGTTCTTAATGGACTGTAGCATGTCCATAGCAATTTATGGAAGTTCTGAAGAGACCGACCCAACTGTAAGATTCATGTGTTGTTTCTTTAACAGCATTAGATCTAATGAAGGAAATTAAAGTGCAAGCAATCATAGGTCCGCAAACATCAGAACAGGCTAATTTCCTTGCTATTATGGGGAGTGAAGCACAGATTCCCATCATTTCCTTCTCAGCAGTCAGCTCCTCACTCTCTCCCTCCAAGTTTCCTTACTTCGTTCGCATGGCGCAAAATGAGTTATCTCAGGCGAGGTCCATTGCCTCTGTCATCCACGCTTATAGTTGGAGAGAAGTAGTTATTATCCATGATGACAGCAACAGCGGCATTGGGTTGATTCCATACCTCATAGATGCCATCCAAGACATTGAAGTCAAGGTCCACCTCCATTCATCCATTGTGAACAAGTCCATGATCCATACTACTTTGCGCAAAATATCAGAGATGGGAACAAGGGTGTTCATCGTGCATTTGTCATTTTCACTTGGTGAGAGTTTTTTCATTCATGCACATAAGGCCAGAATGATGGCAGATGGTTATGCATGGATGTCACGACCCGGGCCCGAGATTAGGGTTACCACGGCCAAACCCCGAGTCGTGATGCCATACTTACTCCCGTAAACCTCGCATTACCGAAGTCAATACAAGATTCACAAGGGATCTTACAAATACCTGTCAAATGTACATTAATTGCGGAAATATATACATACATTGACATTTAACATTAACATGTACAAGTCCTTTACATACAGTAAAGTTTACTTACACATTTCATTTCCTATTTAAATCACCAATGCATATTCAAATACAATGCATGTGATCACTATTTACAACAAAATGAATCTATTCAAAATGTTTCCAAAAGTTGCTAAACCGGACGCCTCCGTTTTAAGTCCATTCGTTCAACCCTCCTGGAGGAACCGGATTGGTCTCCTCCGCTGGCGGCGCGGTCTCGGAACCACTGGCACGGCCAACTGGGCCTGCAATGTCATCAATAACACTGTGAACACGACGGTTCAACAATGTATACACAATTCTATGATAATCACATGTTAGCAATCTGGTTCCAATATATAACAATTCTATTCAATTCAATTCAATTCAAGTCAATTCAATTCGAATCAATTCAATTCAATTCAATAGTTCTTCCCTGAAGGAAGCATTCAATGCATGTAGTTCTCCCCTGAAGAGAGCAGTCAATTCATTTCGTTGTCCTCTAGCATAGGCGGAAGGCGCACCATTCACAACCCAGCCTCTCAAGGACTCATTTCATTTCATTAGTGCTCACTTTATTAGTGGCTTTTCAATGGTTACGCACTTTATTAGGTGGCTTATCAAATGGGTGGGTGCACCAATGTCTTGATCAGAGATCACCGGTCCCACGGAGCTCCGGAACGCTCCATCTACTGCAGCAGACTTATTCTTTGATTCATTACAGTGGTTGTACATTTCAGTTCTTTTCTTGTCATTTCATTGCATTTCATTATATTAACTCAATACATTATTCAACGATAGCTCCACAAGGAGCATAACAGTAAGAGACAAGAGAGGACAAGCCAACTCAAGTCATAACAATTAAATTTCCTAAACAATTACATTTCCTAAAACAACATTCGGGTGAAACGTTCATTATGCAATGTAGGTGTTATATGGATGACATCACTTTTTAGTGAAATTTACATTCGCATAAGTTTAGCTAACACCCATGAAGGTTTAGGAAATTATCAGAAATCAATTCTGCTATTCCCTCAATTTCGGTCACCTCGGCGGTTACCTGGCGGTTAGCCGCATGAGGGGTTTCGGCTGACCGAACCACATTCGGTCAGCTTCCAGACTTCCTCAATTTCTACAGGACAATTTGTCCAAATTCGGTCACCTACGCGGTCACCCTCACGGCTGGCCGAAATTTACATTTCGGTTAACCGAATTTATTCGGTTAGCTTACGGTCCGTTTTCCAGAAGCTCGATTTCTGATGGAAAACCCTGACAAGAATTGCGGTCACCTCACGGTTAACCCGCGGCTAGCCGAACTCACAAATGCGGCTAGCCGACCAATGTCGGTCAGCTCTCGGTTAGCTAGCGGTCAGGTGGCGGTCAGCCTGGCGGCTGACCGAATTGCGCCCAGAAGTTCAGAAAATTCTGAACCGAATTTTCTGTAACTGAACTTCTTGAGTTCTAACAAATTACCTAACAATTGAAATCAATGAAATTGAGTATACTTGCCTTGTTTGGAAACTTTTTAACAAGAATCTCCTTGTCTAGCTTGAATCCAAGCTGAAATCCTCAATTAAACCTCCTTTTGAACCTAAAACCCAAAATCAATTCACAAAACAGAATTCTTATGAATTCCTTGAGCCATAGCTCAATACTGAAACCAGGAAAGTGCTGAATTCAACTCAACACTTACTTGTAGCTTCTTGATGGAAATCTTGAGCTCTTCTCAAGTTGAAATTCCAAGAAGGTAAGCAAGAAGAGGGAGAAGATGAAGAAGCTGAAGGTCCTCTTCACAATCACTTGCCAATTCTCCAACTCACACACACACCTTGATGAAAACCAAGAGGAACGGAAGAAAAAGGAAGAAGAGAAAGAGGAAGAGTTGCTGGGATGAAGGACTGAACTCAAATGAGTTCATCCTCATCTTATAACCTCCAATTTTGCATTTTACCCC
The DNA here is from genome assembly GCA_029852735.1 of Persea americana. Lineage (NCBI taxonomy): Eukaryota > Viridiplantae > Streptophyta > Magnoliopsida > Laurales > Lauraceae > Persea > Persea americana. Next base: position 6,959,860 of record CM056812.1, read on the forward strand.
CCTCCTAATCCTCTAATTACAATTTAAGTCAAATGAATGGTCATTTGACCCAATTCACGCTGAATGGAACTACTACACTTACGAAAGTTAACGTACTCCTCGAGATACACGTGTGCGTATCAAGAGTTTCCGTATTCGACAACATACGTATACTTTCGTATTTACGAAAAAGTCCTTACAGTGCATGGTTTAGCCTAAAACCATTTCTAATCCATTCAGAACTTTCACTATTCGTTTCATTAAGTGCAATTTGACCACTTGAGCCAAATTCTTATCAATTTAGTCATTGATCAACATTAATTCAATAAATCATGTTAAATTAGCACTAATCCCGATTAATTAGAGTTAACCTTAATTAACTCGGGACAGGGTGTTACATTCCCCTAAACTTTTAGAACCATTCGGTCCTCCGAATGCAATACAAATCAATTAAGTAATTGAAAACGAAAATTACCTGAACGAATAGCTCTGGATACTTTCGAGCCATTTGCTCTTCAAGCTCCCACGTAGCTTCGTTTGGTCCATGATGTGCCCAAAGCACTTTGACCCATTTGATAGTCTTGGTACGCAGAACCACCTCCTTGGTATCTATTATCTGAATTGGCTTCTCAACGTATGCAGTGTCTGGCAACACTTGGATCTCTTCATGACGAATCACATGTGAAGGATCTGACACATACTTCCGAAGCATTGACACATGAAAGACATTATGGATACCAGAGAGTTCTGCTGGCAGATCTAGACGATAAGCCACATTCCCAATTCTACTTTGGATCTTAAAGGGTCCGATAAATCTCGGAGAAAGCTTACCTTTTTGTCCAAATCTGATGGTGCCCTTCATTGGAGATGTCTTCAAAAAGACTAAATCACCAACGGCGAATTCCAGATCACGCCGACGATTGTCAGCATAGCTTTTCTGCCTTGATCTAGCAATTTTCAACCTTTCTTGCACTTTCTGCACTTTATCTGCTGTTTCAGCAATGATCGTAGGACCGTGGAAACTCCGAGTTCCAACTTCTTCCCAGCTAACTGGAGTCCTACATCTTCTACCATATAATGCTTCAAAGGGGGCCATTTCAATGCTGGAGTGATAGCTATTGTTGTACGCAAATTCGCACAAAGCTAGGTGATCATCCCACTCACTTCCAAAATCTGCAACACTAGCCCGAAGCAAATCTTCAAGAGTTTGAATTGTTCTCTCTGACTGTCCATCTGTCTGTGGATGATATGCAGTACTAAACCGCAGTCTCGTACCCATGGCATTCTGATACGTTTGCCAAAATGTGGAGACAAAGCGACTATCTCGATCAGAAATGATTGAGACAGGTACTCCATGCAGTCTAACAATCTCCTTGACAAACAATTTGGACATTTCACTGAATCCCATATCCTTTCTAAATGGAAGGAAATGTGCGGACTTCGTAAGACGATCCACAATAACCCAAATGGCATCATGTTGTCTCCGCGTCCTTGGCAATCCGGACACAAAGTCCATCGTGAGATGTTCCCACTTCCATTTAGGGATATACAACGGATGAAGCAAGCCTGGTGGCTTCTTGTGCTCAAATTTCACACGCTGGCAAGTCAAGCAGGAAGATACATAACTGGCTATCTCCCGTTTCATGTTATTCCACCAGAATCTGCCCTTAAGATTTCTATACATCTTCGTACTTCCTGGATGCACAGAATATCTGGTGTGATGAGCTTCAAACATGACTGCTTGCTTCAAATCTTCCTGTGCTGGTACACATAATCTGTCTCTGAAATAGAGAACTCCTGTTACCAACACGAAATCTGGCCTTGCTGCAATGTTATCCCGAATTTTTACTAATTCCGGGTCGTCGAACTGCCTATCTTTAATTTGCTGGATGAGTAGCGGTTCGAACACTGACATCGCTGCAAACATGACATGATTGTCCATAACTTCAATGGATACATCCCAATCCCTGAAGTCTTCAATCATACGCCATTCGCCCACCAATGACGCCAAGTCAGCTGATTTGCGACTCAAAGCATCAGCTACCACATTACCCTTTCCAGGTACATATGTGAACGGAAAATCATAATCCTTGATTAGCTCTAACCAACAGCGTTGCCTCAGATTGATATCTTTCTGAGTGAACAAGTATTGGAGACTTCTATGATCGCAATGGACTTCAAAAGTCTCTCCATACAGATAATGTCTCCATTGCTTCAATGCGAATACAACAGCCGCGAGCTCTAAATCATGTGTAGCATAATTCTTCTCATGCTCTTTTAATTGACGCGAACCGTAGGCAATTACCCTACCTCGTTGCATCAACACACATCCCAATCCAACGCCTGAGGCATCTGAGTAAATCTCAAACCCTCCTCTTCCTTCAGGGAAAGCCAAGATTGGGGCTGTTATCAATTTCTGCTTCAGAGTTTGGAAACTGCACTCGCATACATCATTCCATTGAAAAGGAACATCCTTCCGAGTCAGTTTCGTCAATGGAGCTGCTATCTTGGAGAAGTCCTTTACGAACCTTCTATAGTAGCCCGCCAACCCTAAGAAACTCCGAACCTCTGGCACATTCTTCGGACTCTGCCAATTGCTAACCGCGTCAACCTTAGCCGAATCAACAGCTAATCCATCTCTGGTAATGACGTGACCCAAAAATGCAACCTGCTGCAACCAAAAGTCGCACTTCGAAAACTTTGCATACAACTGATTCTCCCTCAGTGTCTGCAAGGCTATTCTCAGATGATGTGAATGCTCTCTTTCTGACCTTGAGTATACCAGGATGTCATCAATAAAGATCACCACAAACTGGTCTAGGTACGAGGCAAACACTCTGTTCATTAGAGCCATAAAAACTGCAGGTGCATTGGTTAGACCAAAAGGCATCACTAAAAATTCATAGTGTCCATAACGAGTCCTGAATGCAGTCTTCTGTACATCTTGATCCTTAACTCGTATCTGGTGATATCCAGATCGAAGATCAATCTTAGAAAAGTAAGCTGCACCTTGGAGTTGATCAAACAACTCATCGATTCTAGGCAGTGGATATTTATTTTTAATGGTCACTTGATTGATCTGCCTATAATCAATACACATTCGAAAGGTGCCATCTTTCTTCTTCACAAACAGTACAGGTGCTCCCCATGGTGAGACACTGGGTCGGATAAAACCTTTGTCTAGCAATTCCTGTATCTGTTTCTTCAATTCATACAACTCTGATGGTGCCATTCGATACGGTGCCTTAGATATCGGTGCAGTACCGGGCACAAGTTCAATAGTGAAGTCCACTTCCCTTGCTGGAGGTAGACCTGGCACTTCATCGGGAAATACGTCTGGAAATTCACAGACTACCGGGATGTTTTCTAATCTCTGTTCAGGCTTCTGTTCAGAAATGAATGCAATGTAACCTTCACAACCACTATGCATCATTCGTTCAGCCTTAAGTGCTGACATAAGCCTTGTGTCAAATCTCTTTAGAGTGCCTTCAAAAAGTACACTGGCATTGGCCTCATCAACCCTGAAGGTGATGATTTTGCGAAAACAGTCTAAGCAAGCTCTGTACTTCGCAAGCCAATCCATGTCAAAGATCACATCAAAATCATTCATGGCTAGTATAACCAGATCAGCTGGCATTGCCACTTCCCCGATTTTCACATCACATTGGGGAACATACAATTCACATACGACCTTTCTCCCTAGAGGAGTAGATACTGTAAAATCATATGGCAATTGCATTATCCGGTCTCGCATATTACACACAAATACAGGTGCTACAAACGAATGCGTGGAACCGGGATCAAATAATGCAACCGCAGGTTTATCACCAATAAGAATTGTACCTTCAACCACATTGGTTGCAACATCAGCTTGCTCTCGGTTAAGAGCATAAGCCCTTCCAGCTATCTGTGGCCTCTGCTGTTGCTGTCCAGGCTGTTGCCTCTGCCATTGACGCTGCTGGCCTTGTTGTTGCTGTTGCCTAGGAGGCGCTGGCAAAGCTAATCGCTGTGGAGGAGCAGGAAGTGCTGCTTGTCCTTGAGCAGTCTGCTGATTAGGAGCTCTGTCATCTCTCCTTGCCTTTGGACATTGTGCCATTCTGTGTTCCAAAGAACCACAAACAAGGCATGCTCCAGTAGTTCTCCAACACAACTCAGTCTTGTGAGCCTTTCCACATGTCTCACAAACTGGTTTATTCTCAGTCTTAGCCGCAAATTTCTGTTTCTTATTTTTATCCTTGAATCGTCCTCCCTTTTTAAACCAGGAGCCTGTAGATTTTTCACCACTACTCCTCTTAGTACTCTCATTTTCAACCATTTCCTCTCTGTGTACTTCTTCTGCCGTGTAGGCTCTATCAACGGCATCATCGAAGGTAGTAGGCTTATTTGCCAATACCATTTTCTTATATGTGGCATTCAGGCCATTGAGAAACCTCTTCACCTTCTTGTCTTCCGTATCTACCAAATCAGTAGCATACTTAGACAACTGCAAAAAGGTATGAACATACACAGATACGGTCATTTGACCTTGCTTCAATTGCAGAAATTCTGCTTCTTTCTTCTGCCTCACATGTTCTGGAACAAACTTCCTTTGAAATTGCTGCTTGAAAGTCTCCCAGATTACTGCTTCTGGCAATTTAGTGATTGCCCCACTCACACTCTTCCACCATGTCTTTGCTACTTCTCGTAGCATGGAGGAAATAAGAGCAACTTTTTGTTTCTGCGTGCACGTGACTGTACCAAACACATCCTCAATGTGTTCCAGCCACTCATCAGCTTTCAGGACATCTTCAGTACCCCGGAACTCAGTAGCTCCTCTTTTCCTGAATTGTTCATACAGGACATTAGGGTCTTTCTCCTTGGATTGAATGACCACTTGTGTTCCAACCTGAGGAGGTGGTTGTACTGGTGGCACTACTGGCGTTGCTTGCATTTGAGCCTGCAATTGGCTCTGCACTTGCATTAGAGAAGTGATCTGGGCTTGCATACCCATCTGTGCTTCATGACTCTTGGCCATTTGTTCATTACTTCTCACCAACTGCTCTAGAATGGCAGTCATCCGTGTGTCCATATCGGAGACAGGAGACGGGGTGACAACCTCAATAAAGTCATCACTTCCTGGATTCGATCCAGATGCAGCCATGCTGTAAACAATACGGAAGGTAAGATACATAGATCTCAACACTTCCATCACATATATCACATAAGGTGAAAGCATTTAAATCACAAATCCAAGATTGGATTTGGCACGAAACGTAACATGCCTCACGTCGTTCCTATCATTGGCTACGTCATTGAACTTAGTTAACTTAGCTCTGATACCATACAATAAGTATGTCACGACCCGGGCCCGAGATTAGGGTTACCACGGCCAAACCCCGAGTCGTGATGCCATACTTACTCCCGTAAACCTCGCATTACCGAAGTCAATACGAGATTCACAAGGGATCTTACAAATACCTGTCAAATGTACATTAATTGCGGAAATATATACATACATTGACATTTAACATTAACATGTACAAGTCCTTTACATACAGTAAAGTTTACTTACACATTTCATTTCCTATTTAAATCACCAATGCATATTCAAATACAATGCATGTGATCACTATTTACAACAAAATGAATCTATTCAAAATGTTTCCAAAAGTTGCTAAACCGGACGCCTCCGTTTTAAGTCCATTCGTCCAACCCTCCTGGAGGAACCGGATTGGTCTCCTCCGCTGGCGGCGCGGTCTCGGAACCACTGGCACGGCCAACTGGGCCTGCAATGTCATCAATAACACTGTGAACACGACGGTTCAACAATGTATACACAATTCTATGATAATCACATGTTAGCAATCTGGTTCCAATATATAACAATTCTATTCAATTCAATTCAATTCAAGTCAATTCAATTCGAATCAATTCAATTCAATTCAATAGTTCTTCCCTGAAGGAAGCATTCAATGCATGTAGTTCTCCCCTAAAGAGAGCAGTCAATTCATTTCGTTGTCCTCTAGCATAGGCGGAAGGCGCACCATTCACAACCCAGCCTCTCAAGGACTCATTTCATTTCATTAGTGCTCACTTTATTAGTGGCTTTTCAATGGTTACGCACTTTATTAGGTGGCTTATCAAATGGGTGGGTGCACCAATGTCTTGATCAGAGATCACCGGTCCCACGGAGCTCCGGAACGCTCCATCTACTGCAGCAGACTTATTCTTTGATTCATTACAGTGGTTGTACATTTCAGTTCTTTTCTTGTCATTTCATTGCATTTCATTATATTAACTCAATACATTATTCAACGATAGCTCCACAAGGAGCATAACAGTAAGAGACAAGAGAGGACAAGCCAACTCAAGTCATAACAATTAAATTTCCTAAACAATTACATTTCCTAAAACAACATTCGGGTGAAACGTTCATTATGCAATGTAGGTGTTATATGGATGACATCACTTTTTAGTGAAATTTACATTCGCATAAGTTTAGCTAACACCCATGAAGGTTTAGGAAATTATCAGAAATCAATTCTGCTATTCCCTCAATTTCGGTCACCTCGGCGGTTACCTGGCGGTTAGCCGCATGAGGGGTTTCGGCTGACCGAACCACATTCGGTCAGCTTCCAGACTTCCTCAATTTCTACAGGACAATTTGTCCAAATTCGGTCACCTACGCGGTCACCCTCACGGCTGGCCGAAATTTACATTTCGGTTAACCGAATTTATTCGGTTAGCTTACGGTCCGTTTTCCAGAAGCTCGATTTCTGATGGAAAACCCTGACAAGAATTGCGGTCACCTCACGGTTAACCCGCGGCTAGCCGAACTCACAAATGCGGCTAGCCGACCAATGTCGGTCAGCTCTCGGTTAGCTAGCGGTCAGGTGGCGGTCAGCCTGGCGGCTGACCGAATTGCGCCCAGAAGTTCAGAAAATTCTGAACCGAATTTTCTGTAACTGAACTTCTTGAGTTCTAACAAATTACCTAACAATTGAAATCAATGAAATTGAGTATACTTGCCTTGTTTGGAAACTTTTTAACAAGAATCTCCTTGTCTAGCTTGAATCCAAGCTGAAATCCTCAATTAAACCTCCTTTTGAACCTAAAACCCAAAATCAATTCACAAAACAGAATTCTTATGAATTCCTTGAGCCATAGCTCAATACTGAAACCAGGAAAGTGCTGAATTCAACTCAACACTTACTTGTAGCTTCTTGATGGAAATCTTGAGCTCTTCTCAAGTTGAAATTCCAAGAAGGTAAGCAAGAAGAGGGAGAAGATGAAGAAGCTGAAGGTCCTCTTCACAATCACTTGCCAATTCTCCAACTCACACACACACCTTGATGAAAACCAAGAGGAACGGAAGAAAAAGGAAGAAGAGAAAGAGGAAGAGTTGCTGGGATGAAGGACTGAACTCAAATGAGTTCATCCTCATCTTATAACCTCCAATTTTGCATTTTACCCCCCTCCTAATCCTCTAATTACAATTTAAGTCAAATGAATGGTCATTTGACCCAATTCACGCTGAATGGAACTACTACACTTACGAAAGTTAACGTACTCCTCGAGATACACGTGTGCGTATCAAGAGTTTCCGTATTCGACAACATACGTATACTTTCGTATTTACGAAAAAGTCCTTACAGTGCATGGTTTAGCCTAAAACCATTTCTAATCCATTCAGAACTTTCACTATTCGTTTCATTAAGTGCAATTTGACCACTTGAGCCAAATTCTTATCAATTTAGTCATTGATCAACATTAATTCAATAAATCATGTTAAATTAGCACTAATCCCGATTAATTAGAGTTAACCTTAATTAACTCGGGACAGGGTGTTACAATGGATCATTACATCTGAGCTCACCAACCGCTTAGCGTACATGGATTCAACGATTGTCAGTTCAATGCAGGGAGTGTTGGGTATCAAGACATTTGTGCCTGAATCCAACAGGCTCAATGATTTTAAGATTCGATGGAAAGAACTGTTCAGGAGAAAACACCCAGAAATTGAAATCATAGATGTCGATGTGTATAGACTGTGGGCTTATGATACAGTGTGGCTTATGGCAATGGCAGCGGAGAATTCACTGAACTGGACAAATTTGATAGACATTCCGAGTTTGGATGTGTCTTCAAATGGTGAACATTACTTGAATTCTATCTTAGACACAGAGTTCAGAGGCCTAACCGGTGATGTTCGATTGGTAGATGGGCAACTACAGTCTACTGATTTTCAGATAGTAAATGTGTTGGGAAATGGTGGGAGGGGTATTGGGTTTTGGACGCCGAGGGTGGGACTTTCAAGGCCTAGAAGTTCTAAGGACATGGAAAAGAACTACTCTGCAAATATGGAAGATCTTGATGGGGTTATCTGGCCAGGAGGATCAACAAAGTTACCAAAAGGTTGTGTAGTTAGACGAAAGCTTCGGATTGGTGTCCCTGTTAAAACAGGGTTTAGTGAGTTCATGAAGGTGGAGAGAAATCCCAAAGATAATAGCATAATTGCGAAGGGGTTCTGTATAGATGTGTTTGAGAAAGTGATGAAGAAATTACCCTATACAGTGCCATTTGAGTATATTCCATTCGAAAATGGATATGAAGAGGAACCAAATTATTATGACCAATTGATCTATCAAGTGTATCTAAAGGTAATTCGTTTTTCTGTTATTTTCTAGATCGAACCAAGAACTTTACACTGTATTTTACTAGTTTTCCCAAGCACTATCCACCTTTTTTTTTTTTCTTTTGCCGCTCCCATTGCACGTCTAAATGCTATATGCAGGATTTTCTAGCAGCCAATCTATAATACCGTATTTTAAAAGCATGTGTTGTGGGGCCCCATCAATCCCATACCCCTTCACTACCTCCTAGTTTCTTTCTCCAACGTGCACACACCAGAATTGGTACTTATCCCAATTTGACATTTATAAAATCTGCATGAGCCATCGATTTATCATTCAAAAGAAAAGGCAATTCATTTTGAGACTAAAAACTCTCCAACTTTGAGATCCAAATCAGATATTAAGACCATCTGATGGTCCCCATATGATATATACCTTCCCGCTCTTGCAAGTCTGAGCCAACCTTTCAGACTGCTGCCAACTGTGGGAACTTCCTCTGTTTATAGGGGTGGCTAGCTCAGTTTTCACACATGCTTGATTCTGGGAGAGCAAAACTTAAAACATATGTAATTATCGACTCAGCCTTCTTCAGTTGGTATCAGGGCTGTTTGAATGAGGAGGATAGGTGATAAAAACCAGCCCACATATCAAATCTTTAATGTACAAATTTTAACTGCACTCCTCTTGTTTTCTTCTGTTTTCTCCACCCTTTTGTAACTAAAATTACCTTTGTTTTGCATAAACGTTGATAACCACGAAGGTAAGGCATACTCCTGTTATGAGGATGATCCCGAATCAAAGCACTTGACAGTTGGTTTACTATTGCTAGAGAGAGAGACCTCTTTTTTATGCTCTTTTTTTTAGTGATCTTGTTCTTGTAAGCATCATATGTGTTTATTTGAAATACTTTGATCTTCTTGCATCTTTTCTTATTAAATGGGACTTTGCTCTTCTGATACAGAATTATGATGCAGTTGTAGGAGACACAGCAATTACAGCAAACAGATCAAATTATGGAGGCCTCACACAGCCGTATCTGGAGAATGGAGTAGCAATGATTGTTCCTAAACGATCGAACTGATGACAACACCCATAGTTTGTGGTGGTTCACGAAGCCATTCAAATGGACCTTATGGGTGATTACATTTGTTGTCTTTGCAGTGAATGGTTTTATTGTATAGCTTTTCGTACATGGGGAGAATGACCACTTTCAAGGCCCTTGGTTTGAACAAATAGGGACTACTCTCTTTTTCAGCTTTTCCCTATTTGTCTGTGCACATAGTAAGCCTCTATCTCTCTGTATACATGTATGTGTGATAACGAGTTAGTTGTGTTTGGAACAGGTCCATGGTTTACCTGGCTTGTGAAAGAAAATATGCCAAAACTAATTATTGTGGTACCATTTGAGTATTCAGGGCATAGTTACCTAATTCGTAGTTCAACTAATTCGTATTCAAGTTCGGAATTCGTAATTCGAGGTTTAGCTTGATCGTAAAATTTGATGGATTAGGTTCATTTGATTCGCTTCTCAATTCGGCTAATCGGAAGTTCGAGTTTGACAAATTTGATGAACTAATTCACGTGTACCCATGTTGTAAATACATCACTAAATGTCCCCAAACCATTCAAAATAATTATTATATTCATTTAACCTATAGGTGAAATCCTACTTCAATTATAGTTTTGGCCACAATCAGATTGGCTACATGTAGAACAAAGTTATGATAAAACCAAAGTAAAATTCCATATATTACTGGTGATCAATCTTTATGTGGGGCTAACTCTGAACAGAGTTAGGTATGGATTAACACTAATATATCAAGGTGTAATGCCTTTGAGTGGCTTGTGTTTTTAGGTAAGCACTACAATAGAATTGTATGATTCAATTAGAGAACTACATGAAATTAATTAGCTAGTAGTTCGCAAATCAAACTGTGAATTATTCGAAATGAACCATTCGCACTTCGAAGGCCTCTTTCACAAAACTAGGTAACTATGATTCAGGACCGCTGGTATAGATCTTATGTGTTGAAACTGTCAGCAAGTAATGATGAATAACCTTTTCAATGTGGAAAATGACATTAAAAATCACACTTAATGCAAAATGTGTAGCAACAGCTCTAAATCCCTGAAGTTTTATGTGCCTTGTACAGGAGAGAGGCTACGAAGCAATTATTCGAGAGGGGTGGTGATTGTATGGACATTGTATATATTTATAGTAGTGGCGAGTTATACTGCAAATTTGACTACGATGGTGACTGTAGAAAACTTGCGACCAGCTTTTACAGACATAGATTCATTGATTAAAGGTGAGGATTTTGTTGGTTACCCAACTGGATCATTCTTGTTTGAGCATTTAAAGCACTTGGGGCTCCAAGGAGAGAAGCTCAAGCCCTATTCCACAGCAGAAGAGTACGAAGAAGCTCTGTCTCAAGGGAGCAGCAATGGCGGAGTCTCTGCCATTGTAGATACAATACCTTATATCAGAATCTTCCTGGCCAAGTACTGTAATCAATATACTATGACTCAAGAAGTTTACGAGACGGCAGGCTTCGGCTTCGTGAGTCTCTCTCTCTCTCTCTCTCTCTCTCTCTCTCTCTATATATATATATATATATATAACTCACGCTTGTGGAGCCCACCCTTGGTCAGTTTAAATAGACCAAACACACGACCTCCCCCCTGAATTGCAGATGTCCACCGACTTTCGGTCAAATCCTAATCTCCTGGACCGTTTGATCGACTGTGTACCGATTCGAGTAGAACTATTGACCAATAAACTTTTAGATCCCAAATAGAAATAATAGAAACCACGGTTGGAGTTGATTTTTTTTGCAAAGAAGAGGATCTCATGGAGTCCTTGAAATCCCCAATCCCAATGTGGGTCCTCAGATGGGCCCCACACACTTGAACTTATATGAGCTTACCTTATCCTAAGCTTTAGCTTAGGATAGCTGCCCCCTATATATATATAGTACAATAATATAGAAAGGGCAGAGTTGTAATTATCCAGACCCACTCTTCCAGGTCTGGGGAGCTAGTTCTGGTTGGATCCATCTTGTACCCAAATCTGAAAACTATATCATAAATCTAGCAAAACAAAAGAAAACTATATCATAAATTTTTTTGCCAAACTGATATTAGTACCGTGATGGTGTGTATGTGCACGTGTGCATTCACTTGTGAGTAATTCACAAGAGACTGATTTGTTGGTACGAGGAAAGAAATGTTAGTGCCTTAGAAGGGTTGGAATTATAGGTCCAAAGATATTTAGGGTTTTATGAAGAAAGGTTTGAAATTGCTATGAATATTTTTGAAGAGAATAGATAAAAGAGGAAGAAAGTTAAGGATTTTTGGAGAGAGAAAATATGATAATTCCCCATCTGAGTGGATTTGGTTTTTCCATTTCCTTGCTTATGAGGAAAAACAGAATGTTTTTGAGGTTTTCCTTAATGATTTCACGCCACACCAAATTAGGGATGATGTACAAAAGCGAACACTCCCACAGAGAATGGGCTACAAAAATGTGCCTTACATGTTTAAGCATTTCTTCCCTTGGACTCTCGAAGTACCTTTATGACATGTCTAACTTAGCTCTTCATTTGATCCCACACTTTTGAACAACATATCTAATTCAAAATTGCATTGCTTTTTAACTCTTTCTGAGTATCGTTAACTTTCTCACTTCTAAATTTCGTTACTTTATTTGGAAATAGTTTCTCACTTCTTTATTTGTTATACTCTGAACAATTATATCCAATGAATAACCAATGTTCTGTTGTGAGACTCTTGTTGGATAAATTTACAAAATATGTAGATTAACTTTTTTTTCTCTAAAAAGTAATATAGTTATGCCTTATTTGAGCACCTCCCAAACATCACAAGGTACTCACCCTGTTGGGTGGCGTAACGGAAAAACACCTGTGATCGACGATCAATCATGATGCACAAATACAATCAAACCATCAAGCAATCATACACAAGAATGCATTCAGATTTACATGGTTTGGGAAAAGTGCCTACGACCACGGGAAAGAGAACTCCCATCTATCATTCTTCCCTCTCAATCAAGGGCCAGGGTTAGAGATTACATGATATATATATACACGCTTTCTTGGCCGCCAAGAAAGCCCCTGTACATTTACCAAAAATGCCCCTTTAACCCAATTATCCCCAGGTTAACCCACAATAACTAATCCTGCTAATCCAAAATACAAGACATAAACCCAACACCCTCACCTTAGCTTTGGTTCCATCAATCATCGAGCCACCTTGAAGATACTCGGCTATGTCTTTATTCCATCTTATACCTCGCTGAAAGGTACACCTCTGCACCCGCTACGATCGAGCATAGCTCTTGCACCCCCTTATCTCAGGGTGCACCGACAATCTCAGAATTGTCCGGTGTTGATGAACCCCAAGTAGGAGTTGACCTTTTCTATAGTTGCTTCCTTCAACTTGAACACCCCTGTCTTGATCTTTTAACATTGCCTCCATTTGTTTCTATCTTTGCATGCTTTATCCGTGCAACACAATGAACCTTTGCTTTCATCAGTCAAGACAAATTAGACTTTCTTCCCAAACTGCATCTTACAAGCTCTTCGTGAATCCTTCATTGTCTCCATCTTAGTGTTCTTATGTCTATTCTAAAAATGTCTTCGTTCCGACAATGAGTTTTTGTCCTTCGGTATGTGATAAATCGGAATCCAAATGCATTTTTGTTTCCGAGGAAATTGTCTCCGTTCAAGTCTTCTGAGATTACCTCTAGATGACATCTTCAAAGACCCCTTTCATTCTGTCTTTCCATGATTTCATCAGATCTAGCTCATCCTGAACCGCATTTTTCCTCTCATTGTTAGTTGATGTCTTCTTCATTGCTCCACCTAGAATCGTATCCCCTATCAACTTGTAAAGATCTTTTGCCATCTTACCCTCAGAATGAACAAAGCTCCTTTCATTACCTTTACAACCCTACCTACTATAGTGCACTAAATACTAATGGCCCTTGGAGTCTACAAATGCTCGTCAAATCCGCATTGTTTCCCATAATAAAGATCCACTAGCATATGATTTACATGCATTAAATAAATCTCTACTCAAACACAATAGGAAGAACCATGAATCACTAATCCGATCCATACATGTAGTGACCGAAAGTGATTCTCTATCGTCTGAGTCTGAGCTTTCAAGCAGACTCACTCCTTCTGATTCTTACTTTTTCTTGTCTCTCCAATTCCTCTTGCCGGTTCATGCAATTCCTTGATGCTGCACTGACACACTTTCAGAGAAACCGAACAGCAGCAACCCTTCTCTTTTACTTTAACACCAAAAGACAAAAAGGGCAAACTTCCTTTTTTCTCTAAATGGCACTAAAAACAAAATCATTTGTCTTTTACACTTACAGAAGCCAAACGAGAAAAAATCTTTCCCCGAAACATGCAGCGTAACATGCAGCATGTCCGAATCGAGTCCAAAATCGAGAATCCTTGTTCTCTGTAGTTCCACGTGTTAGGGATCGCAAGAACACGCACGATCTACGAGAAACAATCAATCAATCACACAGTCAATCCACGAGACACAGATTTACGTGGTTCGGCAAGATTGCCTACATCCACGGGAGATTCACGCCATTCACTATTATTGGAGATTCCCACAAGAGTACAAGCACTCACTATCTCTCTTGTTCTCTCTCACTCTCACATAATAACAATGCTCTCACCACCCAGCATAAATACATGAAACCCTAAACTCTAGACAATCACAACCGTCGAATCTGGCCTCATAACAGATGGTCCAGATTATACCAACACATTACAGATAAACCCCTGTAATTAAATAAGGTCTAAATCAGGCTTCACCAACCCATCAATCTCCCACTTGAAGACTGATCATACTGAATGGCTTTGACAATAATAGAACAAGGGCTAAGAATCTCGATACCTCATCTTCATGCTTGAAGACCAACTGAAGCTGAGCACAGCTTCAGTTTCTCTGTAGTTACCACCTTAGTGAACGTATCTGCAGGATTCTCACTTGATAAAATCTTCTCCAGTTTCAACACTTTTTCTTCCAGAAGCCATCGTATGAAGTGATATCTGATCCGAATGTGTTTGGTTTTTGGATGAAAGGCTGAATTCTTTGCAAGATGGATGGCACTCTTACTGTCACTGTAAAGTCTGCTAGACTCTTGCTTCTTACCCAACTCTTCCATTAACTCCTGTAACCAAATCATTTCCTTACTAGCTTCTATAGCGGCAACATACTCTGCTTCTGTGGTTGAAAGTGCAACGACATCCTGTAATTGAGACTTCCAACTGACTGCTGCACTACCCAATGTGAAGACATATCCTGTAGTGCTTCTGCTTCTATCAAGATCTCCTGCCAAGTCCGAATCAACATAGCCATGCAATTTAATCTCTGATCCTCCAAAATGCAATGCTGCCTTTGTGGTGCCTCTCAGATATCTGAGAATCCACTTAACTGCTTCCCAATGCATTTTTCCCGGATTACTCATAAATCTGCTTACAACTCCCACTGCATGAGCAATGTCTGGTCTGGTGTAAACCATAGCATACATCAAGCTACCAACAGCTGAAGCATATGGGACCTTGGACATGTTCTCCTTCTCCTGTTCTGTCTTAGGAGACAACTCTTTTGAGAATTTGAAGTGGCTGGCTAGCGGAGTGCTAACTGGCTTAGCACCATGCATGTTGAACTTGTTTAGAACCTTTTCAACATATTCTGCCTGAGACAACTTCAATGTGCGATTTTTCATGTCTCTACTAATTCTCATACCAAGAATCTGATTTGCAGCACCCAAATCCTTCATTTCAAATTCCTGTGACAACTGTTTCTTCAAATTATTTATTGCATGCATATTTGAACCTGCAACGAGCATATCATCTACGTACAAGAGTAGAATAATGTAAAAGTCATCAAAACTTTTGAAATAACAGCAATGGTCTGCATGACATCGTTTGTAACCTGTGTTGTACATAAAACTGTCAAATTTAATATACCATTGTCTTGGGGCTTGCTTCAAACCGTATAAACTCTTTTTGAGCTTACACACCATTTCCTCCTTCCCTGGCACAGCATATCCCTGTGGCTGATGCATATAGATGTCTTCTTCCAAGTCACCATGGAGAAACGCAGTTTTCACATCTAATTGCTCAAGATGTAAATTTTCTACCGCCACAATGCTCAACACACTTCTGATTGTGTTCAATTTAACCACAGGAGAAAATAACTCAGAGTAATCAATACCTGCCTTCTGCTGGAAGCCTTTTGCAACTAATCTGGCTTTGTATCGTTTGCTACCGTTATGTTCTTCCTTCAATTTGTACACCCACTTGTTGTGCAATGCTTTCTTTCCTTTAGGCAACTGAACTAAGTCCCATGTCTGATTTGATGATAAAGATTTCATCTCATCTTCCATGGCTTGTTCCCACCTTGCCCGAGTTTCAACCTGCAATGCTTTTTCATAACATTCTGGCTCACCACCATCAGTTAACAACAAGTAAAACAAAAAAGGTGAATAGCGCTGTGTAGGCTTAGGAGTCCTAGATGACCTTCTTACTGGGGCAGGTGTTTGAGAGTCCACCTGCGGGTTTTCATTTCCATGTACTTCAAGTACATCATTTTCAGTAGTGTCATCCAGTTCTAAATATTCATTGTTGTCCTCATGCACCTTGTCCTTGTTTTTGTGCATCACTTTCTCATTGAATATAACATTTCTGCTTCTAATGATTTTTCTATTTTCTTCATCCCAGAAGCGGTAACCGAACTCATCAGAACTATATCCAATGAAAGTGCATTTCCTAGATTTAGAATCTAGTTTGTCTCTTTTTTCAGCATCAACATGAACATAAGAGATACAACCAAATACTTTTAAGTGTGAAAGGTTTACCTCTTTTCCGGTCCAAGCTTCCTCTGGTAGTCCACCATCCAAAGGTACTGAAGGCCCTCGATTGATCAAGTATGCAGCAGCATTCACTGCTTCCGCCCAAAACTGCTTGGGCAATCCAGCATGTAGCCTCATACTTCTGGCACGCTCAACAATTGTCCTGTTCATGCGCTCAGCCACACCATTTTGTTGTGGTGTATTGGGAATGGTCTTCTCTCACTTAATGCCATTTTTTGCGCAATACTCCTCAAATTCTTTGCTGCAGTACTCTCCCCCATTATCAGACCTTAGGCATTTCAGTTTCAAACCTGTTTCGTTTTCAACCAAAGCTTTCCACTTCTTGAAAACATCAAACACGTCAGACTTGTGTTTCATGAGATATACCCATAATTTCCTGGTAGCATCATCAATGAATGTAACAAAGTAAGAAGATCCACCAAGAGAAGGTACCTGAGTTTGTCCCCACACATCCGTGTGTACTAGTTCCAACCTTTCTAACTTCGGTGGCCTGCCTACTTTAGAGAATGTAACTTTCTTCTACTTTCCGAAAACACAGTCTTCACAGAACTCTAAGTCCAAGGACTTGAGTCCTTCTAGCTTACCTTTAGAATGAAGAATCTTCATCCCTTTCTCACTCATGTGTCCGAGTCTATAGTGCCATGTGTTTGAGTCAATGCCTTTATCTGCAACTGCAATGGAACTTGTAGAGCTGTTGGTCAAATAAAGAGTTCCTTCTTTCTTTCCGCGAGCAACAACCATACTCCCTTTTGTAACTTTCCAGAAATCATCTGCAAAAACAGTTACGTGACCAGAGCTAGCAAGCTGACCAACTGATATGAGGTTTCTCTTCAGGCTAGGTACATGCCTGACATCATTCAATTGCCATATACTGTCATTTGGCAATTTAATCTGAACATCTCCCTTGCCAATTATGTCACAAGGTTCATCATCACCAAGATAGACTTTTTCAAAAACACCTTGTACATAATTTTTGAGATATTCTTTATGTGCAGTGGCGTGAAAGGACGCACCCGAATCTATAACCCAAGATTCAGACTTATAATCAAAAGTAAGAATTAAGGCATCTTGAACGGCATCACCTGCGACATTTGCGGAAGCTTCGTTATCCTTATTACCGTTCTTTTGCTTATTCTTCTTTGGTGGAGCTCTGCAATCCTTTTTCAGATGTCCCTTTTTGCCACAATTCCAGCACTCGATTTTGCCTTTTAAAGATCTTGACTTACTCCGTGATTTTGATCTTCCATGACTTTGCTCTCTCTCAGATGACCTTCCTCTGTTTCCCACATTCAATACACTTCCTGATGATTCACATGAAGGTTTCCTGCGAATTTCCTCATCGAGGATAGCACTCACAACATCATCAAATTTCAGTTTGGCTGATCCTGAAGAATTACTCAGTGATATAACCATACCATTCCAGCTGTCTGGTAAAGAAGACAAGACCAACAAAGCCCAAATTTCATCTTCGAATTGTACGTTAACAGAGGATAACTGGCTCATGACCGTGTTAAACTCGTTCAGGTGTTCAGCAACAACCCCACCTTCAACCATCTTCATGTTAAACAACTTTCTCATCAAGAAAACTTTATTTGAGGCGGAAGGTTTTTCATACATTCGAGATATGGCATCCATAACATCTTTAGTGGTTTTCTCCTTTGATATATTGAATGTAACAGACTTTGATAGAGAGAGACGAACAGTACCTAAGGCTTTCCTGTCGAGTACCTCCCACTCTGCATCTGACATTGTTATAGGTTTCTTGGCTTTTCCTCCAAGCGGCAAGTAGAAATTCTTCTGGTAGAGGAGATCTTCAATCTGCATCTTCCAGTACGCGAAGTTTGTGCCATTAAACTTCTCAATTGTGAGCTTCATGTCGTCCGCTATTGCTCCCACTCAAATCAAGCTCTATCTACTTGATATAAATTCTGCTGGTCAAACTGACAATCTGTTCCGTCTACCTTGTAGATCTCGTTGATACGAATCCAACAAAAAAAATTGAGCGCAATTCTGAGTCCGGATGGCTTCAGAAATCAAGAAACAATTATGGCCCTTGAATCCGGTCAAACTGGATTGTTGACCGTACTGCTGCGTCAGGATGACGTCAGCGTTATCTGGCTGCTGGGCTTCTCCTTCACGGACTGGGCCGGGTCAGACCTGACCTGGACTGGAACCTGGCCTGGAAGCTGACCCAAGAACTGCTGGGCTTCTGGAGTGGATCAGGTCGGACCTGACCTGAACCAACCCAAGACCTGGGACGGGCCCAACTGGGTCTTCTTTCTCACTGTCTCTGTTTCAGAACAGAGACTGTAGCCCAGTCGCCTTCTTCGTCTTTAGCGGCGACGACGGGCGGGCAGCCGGACTGTGAGGCGGCGGCGGCGGCACGGCGACGGAACAGCGGCGACGGCGATCGTGCAGGGATGGACGGGGGTGGTCGACTGTGATGGACCGCCTGGATTCTCTTCCGTTTCTTGCAACGACGGCGGTCGTGGCTTCCCTCTTCTCCGATGATGCTGGGCGGGCGGTGACGGAAGGCGGCAGCGACGGCGAGGACGGCAGCGTCCGACGATGACTGCGGCGGCAATGCGGGCAGCGGTAGACTTCTGCGAGTTCCAACCCAGAGTGTTTTGGGACGTTCCTCTGTGCACGAATTTGGCCCACCGAGATTGAAGATCACCACTGTGCTGCGAATCAAGAGATCAAGATGATCTCTTCTCCGGAATTAAACCCAATCTGATCCTGATCACGCGCGAAACCTGGCTCTGATACCAGTTGTTAGGGATCGCAAGAACACACGCACGATCTACGAGAAACAATCAATCAATCACACAGTCAATCCACGAGACACAGATTTACGTGGTTCGGCAAGATTGCCTACATCCACGGGAGATTCACGCCGTTCACTATTATTGGAGATTCCCACAAGAGTACAAGCACTCACTATCTCTCTTGTTCTCTCTCACTCTCACATAATAACAATGCTCTCACCACCCAATATAAATACATGAAACCCTAAACCTCTAGACAATCACAACCGTCGGATCTGGCCTCATAACAGATGGTCCAGATTATACCGACACATTACAGATAAACCCCTGTAATTAAATAAGGTCTAAATCAGGCTTCACCAACCCATCACCACGGAACCCGGTGTGTGGCCCTCCGAGATCAACTCATATCTTTGCCTTCTTCGTTGGCGTGATCCTAGAATCCTAGGCTCTGATACCGGTTGTTAGGGATCGAACACATGCGCAATCTATGAGACACAGACAATCAAGCACAACAATGCAAGACACGCAGATTTACGTGGAGATTTACGCCGGTTCACTATTTTGAAGACCACCAAGAACAATCCTTTTCTTGTGATACACAAGAGTACAATCCCTTATCTCTCTTAGTTTCTCTCAATCTCTCATACAATCCCCGTCTTTTCGCTCTTAGAGTACAATACTCTTACCACCTAATATAAATACTTGAAATCATAAACCTCTAGACACCCCTAACCGTCAAATCTGGCCTTTTAACAAATGGTCTAGATTAAAACGACAAATTACAGATTAATCCCTTTAAATAAATAAAGTCTAGAACATACTTCACAAACCCATCACTTGCCGGCATTTAGAATTCTCGTGTGTAAAATATTCTTTCACATTATGACCTCATCACTATATCTTCTTCTTTACATTCTGTTACTATATATCTCCGTCAACTACAATGCCTACCCTATTATAAAAAGAAATCAGTTTCAATAGGGGAAATTAGTGCTATCCCGACCCGTTTCTCTTTCTTCTTTCATGAGGTTATGATAAACAATAGTTGTTTTCCTCCTTTCAAAGTAGATCCAACCAAGCAAAAATTGATTGCCCTTCGATCCCACTTTAGCATCTAGATGACCCTGCGTGAAAAAGTAATTTGCAGTTATTTTGGTTTTATATACATGTAAATCTAGGTTCTGAAAAAATAAATGAAGGGGACAAATTTTAACCGTTATATTGGTCTACCTAACAATCTCAGCCAGAGCCTAAGCAGGCATCAACACTTTCTTTATATGATTGTGAGTGACCAGATTTGATGATCAATTTGGGCTGAAAAATGATCTTTTGCTGGCATCAGTTCAGCATGGTGCACAATGTATGTGGCTGACCACCTGAATATTCAACATATGTGGGCCCTCCTTTGCTTCATTAAAGCTGCTCATCTCTTGTTCCTGCTATCTAAAACTAAGCCCAAATAGAATTTTAGAGTGACATGTGCAGTTGGATTGATCATGTAGAGACAAATATAGCTATATAATGCATATTTAATATATAATCAATTTAATAGTGCATATCATTACAATTGAATTGGGTTTTATATGGAGCCGCATGTTATGAGTGAGTTAGTGGGCCCCACACCAATTAAGTCCGGTGTCAACTGCCATGGACAGCACTACACTTAGGGCCAGCACAGTATCATCTCTTATCTAGACCACCCTCCCAAATAATCTGGGTAGATTTTTGCGCGGTGAGAAAATCTGCAGTAAGGAGAAAATTGTTCTAATTTCTATGCGGCCTACACTTCTCACTTGGTGTAACACTTTTTCTTCAAGAGAAAAGAAGTTGAACTGTTTTTCCTCAATGGAGAGGATTTTGATTTTCTATCTCAGGAGTACGTAGGAATGGAGGTCTCCTCTCTCCTTCCTAAACATAGCTCCGCATAGTGCAGTATCCTCTTGTTCCATACACCCTTTTATGTTTCTGCCATTTCTTCTTGCTTGGAAAGTAGCTAACACTGTTTCCTTCATCATCTTCAGGTGTTCCCCATAGGCTCTGACATGGTTCCAGATGTTTCTAGGGCAATTCTTCACTTGAGCGAATCAAAGGAGATGTTTGACATTAAGAAGAAATGGTTTGGATCCATTGCATGTACGAACTCGCCCGACAACTCTGTTACTCACAGGAAACCCTCTATCTTTACATTCCGCGGCATTTTATATATCCTCTAAGGTGTTTTGTGCATGGTCATTTTTGTCTTCATACTACTCAGAGTACGCTGCCATCGACATAGGACAAACACTGTTGACTTTGAAGCAACCATAGTTCCACTCCTTACTAGGAGTGACCTGCCATCCCCTCCCTCCCAAGCAATTGAACAAAAGTGAAGAGGGCATCCATGCTAATGGCGAAAGATAGGAAATGATCTGCTGAGATCCAATGAAGGACAATCGGGGGTGGCAGCAACTCCAACCTCTAGCCATTGTGACATTGAGATAATCACTGAGGAAACACCTGCTCATCCAACTGGAACATGAAGCTATACCAGTTGGGAGAGGTAGAATACAATGTGTTGTGATCTAGGGCCTATGGAGAGAGATCAAGCACACACAAGAACACGTAGATTTACGTGGTTCGGCTTTTGGCCTACGTCCATGGGAAAGACGGGAGAATTTACTATGCAATTAGAAGAAGGTTGTACATCATAGAGACCCTTAGTCTCTATTTATAATATCAGCCCAATACCCAGTTACACCCAAACACTACTTCTAATCACAGTAGACCTATGATAATAGACCTACTTCTAATCACAGTAGAACATGGACAAATACAAGGGCCCGGTTTATTTATTATTTATTCAATTGAGCCAAACAAATAACACAATGCAATCATTTTAATTTTCAACACCCATGCATTTCACAGTGGTTTGATAAATAGAGCATAATAAACAGGATGTAGATAGACCACACATATGTATTCAACATAAAAATAAGAACACAAGCAAGCGTTATTTTTGTGTTGTTTTTATTACTTGTCATAATGCGCTCACGTATTCCTTGTCATCAAGGGCGGACCCAGGAAATTCAACTTGGGGGGCTATATGTAAAAAAAAAAATGTTTAATATTTCTTTTAAATGAAAAAAAAATTGTAGGATAACCTTTATTGAACCCGACCCAATCCATATGGGGTTTACCCCAACTCGGTACTATCCTTTGCTAGGAGTTTCAATGGGGCTACTGGGCTAGGGTTCAGCCCAACATCCGTTAACTCATTCTCGGAGCAAAGTTGTGATTTGAGTAGGGTGGCAAGATCTGACTGATCCATACAAGTCCGGCCTATATCTGACCCACAATAAAAGGAGTTGGACTAGGTTTGACTGGCATAACCCATTTAAATGGGTCAGGTTAGGGTCAACCCACATATATAAACTAATTTAAACTATGCAGTAACTTTTTATATGCTTCTGATGCTCATTTGAGAGTCACAATCTATGGGGTTGGTATAGTTGGAGGTGGTATGTGGGCATTTGAGAGTAGCCCCTTGAAAGTATTGTTAATTACAGGAATTCTTGTTCCCTGTATTGGGTTTGAAGCTGTACTAGATCTTTCTCATTTATGCCTCATATAGCCTCAACATTGGAGGTTGTAGCAACCAAATACTCACATTCAATTCCCTTTTCTTCATTTCTCTTTTTGATTGATTTTGTTAACCTTACATTCTCTGAGTCTCAGAAATTGTGTAAATAGAACTCTTCTCAGAGTTAGCAATGTATAAAAGTGGATCAACAACTATATATCATGAATTTTTTTTATTGAGATTTATCTGTTTTTACATGATCTAGATTGATTATGATAAATCATGTGGAAATAGTGATCAATGATAGTAAACTAACGTTTGTGCATAGTGGTTGTCCAATTTTGTGTGCAGTTACATTATTTCTCTATCCACTAGTATCTCAGGTATGAAAGATAAGTTTTTTCATTGATGAATTGATTCAAAATTGGTACTTAACACCAAAATATGGTTGATGTTCCTGAATTGCAAATAGCTATGATATGGTCTTTTGTTGTGGTAGACTCTGATAACAATGATATCTTCTCTTTTTTTTTTCCTTATATGGTTGATTCTAAAAGTTGCTTGGATTCATTCATACTAAAAATATAGGATGTCCGAACCAACTAGCTCCGAAGCTCCTCAACCAGATAGAGCTACACGAAACTTGAAGTGGAGAGGTGCACAAGATTATATACTCCATGTGATGCTAGATATGCGTAAACAGGGGGAGTTCTTTCCCAGGGAATTTTGCATCCGAGGGATGGGGTCTCATCACGAAGGAGATGGAAACATGATATGGACCCTATTCTCAAAAGATAAGTTGAAGAATAGGTTCAAGAGCTTGAAAAAGTGGCATAGTGGGATGAATGTTATGCTAATTCTGAGTGGGACTCAATGGAATAAAGAAAGTAAAGGATCATTGCAGAAGACGGGGTAAGGGATTGTAAGGGTGACAAGGGCTCTTACGGCCAAAAGGCAGAATCATGGCTCGCTATAGTGAGCGTGGCGGATGAAGCCTAGTCGGATCTGGACTCTATCAAAGAGTTTGAAAAGAACTTTTATTCTGATTGTATTATTATTAGGAGTCTCTTGCACGGATTTGGGGCTATATATTGGGTGTTTCTCACAATCCAAAGACACATAGAACATCTCTCAAGTTTTAAATGAGAGATCTAATTGAGAGAAATTTTCTCGAGAGATTTATTAAAAAGTTGTGCTGCCAAGTACTCTAAAGAGCCAGGTTCTTCTACATCCCTTGTAGAAGATCATCTTCTTGTGTAGAAGATTTGAGGAGTCAAGCGCTGGATTGAGTCTGTTGCAATCAACGTTGTGAAGTAGTTGAAGCGTGAAGCGACACAAAGTAATTTCAGTCCTTATGCAGGAGATATCTGGGAATGAAATCTAACTTTTTTGTAATTGAGAGATTCATAGTGCTTGATTGTTGATCCAATTCGAATCCGTGGTTTTCAACCGGTTATGATTTTTCACGTTAAATCTGGTGTCCTTGTGGTGTGTGCTTTTTTAGTTTATTTTTCGCTGCATAGTTTATTATTTTTGCACACTATTGGGTTTGTTTTGTTCAGTTAACCATTCTAGATATCTCATACCCTAAACTTTCTGAGATAATTATAGCCACATTTTTATTTATATGGGTTTTTTTTTTTTCATGATTTGCAAGCATGGATTGTGATTTATTATGGATGAAATGCAAGCATATTTTGGAGCAAGTTTGTATAAGTCTAAGAGCATGCCCGACTATCTTGTCGTTGATCGACGACTCAATTACTGATGGTCGAGACGGAGTGGCTACAAATGGCATTCCTCAGTCACCACCCTCTATTTGTAATGATGAAATGGAGGGTAATGACATTGCAGCTAAAGGCCCCTGGAGGGTCCTCTCATCAAACAACAAGGCGCCCAAGCACATGGAATGCAATAATGGCCAGCATCGGCGTATGACAAATGCAATAGAAGCATTGTCAAGGAATGCTTCAGTGGAAGACCTACGTATGGGAAGCATTAACACCTATTGACATAGAGGAGAGATTAGAGTTAAGAGCGTATCTACAAGTAGGAGATGAAGTAAAGGCCGCAAAATTTTTGGCCTTAAAAACCAAAACCCGCAAGCTCTTTATGCTTGGAGAATTTGAATTTGTTGATTCGAGTTGTTGCCTTGGAAATTAAATTTGTGGTTTTGATTTGGGTTGTTGTCTTGGACTCATTTGTGCTGGTGTTTTTCTTTTTTTTTTGTGGAATGCCAAATGTCATGAATACTTATATTGATTTGTGGATGTTTTGCATGAGATTGTGGTGTTCAATGATATGTTTGAATAAAGATTGACTTTTATTCATTTCTTAGAATGTCATGACTTATATTAATTAGTTGTGTTGTTGCCTTCACTCGCTTGTTACTATTAACTAGTATTGTTACATCATGTGTTTTATGGTACCGGTCAGTATCTCACCGAAGAAAATGTTTGCGCATATTCACAAAGTTGAAGGACTTATCTCAATGAGACATTGATTGGACACCCCCGTAAATTTCTTAATTTATTTAGATTGAACACTGGTTGTTTCATGGTATTGGGCAGAGAGCTAAGGTGTAGCTGGGGCCTCTATTTCCCATTAAGTAACCTTTTGGTTTTTTTTTTTTACGTGGATTTGATATACTTACCAAACATGGATTTGAATAAATAAAAGCTAATTCCTCTATACTAACTAAACATTGAATGTGATGAATCCTCTTCCTTGTAAATCTTCACTGAGAATTCCTCCAAAGTGAGGATCCTTCTCAAGAGAGGATTCCACAGCACCAAGGATTCCTTTCCAGAGAGGATTCTTCTCCAGCTAAGGAAAAAGTAAAAAGAGTGAATAAAAAATCAAACAAAGAGGCTGTTCATCAGTGGTGGGGTTCCAAAGGTGTGTGTTCAGGGCTTATTGCATTCTAAGATCAACACTAAAATCATTTAGCAAAAAAAAACCCTAAAATCACCTGGAGACAAACAGTGCTATTACAATTAAGAGTTCCTTCGAATGTCACCTATTTTCTTTAGAGTTGTATGGAAGTAGGGTTCTTGGAAGTTGGAACCCATGTGAATGCTCAGTAAAAAGGGTCAAACCTAAGGGCACGTTTGTGTAGAGGTAACTTCCATGGAAAGATGAAATTGCCACATCAGCAAATTCTGTGGTTTTTAAATACCTCAGAAAAGGTTTTCTGAGGAAGTTAGAAATTTATGTTTGGTGCAAAAAAATTTTCCCCGATGAATTGGTGCTAATGTTGTTTGGTGCAGTTGCGGATTTCTTTAGTGAAAACTATTGTTTAGTGAAAACTACTAAGTGGGTGGGTCGGTATGTACGTGGGGTAGGTGAGTGGGTAGGTGGGGTTGGGAGGGGAGGGAGAAGAAAGAGGGTGGCTGTGTGGAGTGGGGGTGGGAGTGAGGAAATGGGGGGGTCAGTTTTCCATGGAAATGGACTTCCCATACCCCCTATAGGAAGTCCATTTCCATGCCTAAGAAGGAAAAAGCTGACATAGCGAAAAAACAGTTCCGCGGAAAACTGCTGCACCAAACACATGAAAAATGAGTTTTCCGCAGAAAACCACATCCTTTTCCGCGGAAATGGGTTACACAAACGTGCCCAGAGTTCTTCCAAATCTTCATAAAACTTGGTTCCCACGTCCATGAGTGCTGGGGGGAAGGCAACGTACATTGCAGCTTGGCTCAGCCCAAGTTTCACCCTAAACTGAATTGAGTTTCTTTTTTCTTTTTCTTTTTTTTTTTTGTAGAAATAAGATTTCATTAAATGAAAGAGAAAAGCAACTAGAACAAAAGGGATGAAGAGCAGGGAACATAAAAACAAAACAAAACCCCCATCCTGCCTAAGCTGCACAACCTCCCCAAGCCTCACATGAGAGCTAGACCCATAAGACATCTTTACAAGTTCATGGGCAAACACATTTACATTTCTAGGAATATGGGCAAAGGAGATCTCTTCAAACTAGGAGCTGAAGTCTTTGATATCCAACAAAATAGGATGGATTGACCAATCCATCAACCCATTAATGGCTAAAATCACCTCATAGGCGTCTAACAAAAGTTGGATCTTGCCGAAACCCTACGATGTAGCTTCCTTTAGCGCGTGAAGAATTGCCCTTACCTCAGCTTCTTTTGGGGAGTTAACCTTCGGACCATTGATGAATCCTACATGCACCCAAGAACCAACAAACCAAATAGCATAGCCAAAGCCTGCTTTTCCATCCTAGACTCTAAATGAGGAGTCTGTGAACACTTGAGCCTTGCCCGTAGTGTACCAAAAACTCAAATCCTGGTGAAGATTTTAGGATTCTTGATGATCCTCTTTAGCCTTGCTCATTGGTTCACAAATCAAACTGCAAGCATATAGGATTGTGGACATGAGCTTAATTTTTATGCCCCTGAAAATAAAATCATTTATGGTATTCCACAAGGCCCACCAGAGAGCCAAAACCTAGGATTTAGTTTGAGGATGGATTGGAGGGCTCATTGATTGGCAAAATTTCATTAAGGAAATCCACCAATCCCTAATTCTAGTAGGATCTATGGAATGTGAAAGCATTCCAATGTCAGATCCAAACCAAGCCGCCCTAGCATGATCACATAGAAAGAAAGCATGCTCCACCAATTCTTCTGCTTTTGTGCAAATAGGGCATAGGGCTTCATTGGAGACATTTTCGCCATATGCAATTTGCATACTTGAATTGCATTATCAAGGCATTTTCGACCAAAAAATAGAACTCTCTGGGGGAGAAGAAGGCGCCACAATGCCTTCCAATTAAAGGCGGTTCTTGGGCCATCCATGCATTATCCATGAATAATTTTGTAGGCAGATTCTATAGATAACTCACCCCCTTTGGAATAGGGTCAAACTTTCTAGTCGTCTCTACTAGTGCGTGGAATATAGATTTTGAATATACTCTCCACATCAATAGAGTTATTAAAGATATTTTTAATAAGTTGTTCATTCCGTCTTTTGTCTGGGCTCCACAAATCTTTAATCACAAGTTCTTGATTAATCATATTGGATAAAGGTTTCCTAAGACCCCTCTCCGTTGGAATCCAGTTACAATTCCATACCGGAATTTGCTCCCCATTACCTATGATCCACCCTACCCTTTCGTTAATAAAATGAGTTGCCTCTACAAATCCTTTCCAAAACCAAGAGTTTCCCTTTTTAAATCTTGCCTCCCATAACTGTAGGCTAGTAGGGATTGCAATGGATTGGGTTAAATGGGCAATCAGCCCCAACATAAATATTAGAAGTTT
The DNA here is from genome assembly GCA_029852735.1 of Persea americana. Classification (NCBI taxonomy): domain Eukaryota; kingdom Viridiplantae; phylum Streptophyta; class Magnoliopsida; order Laurales; family Lauraceae; genus Persea; species Persea americana. The sequence continues at coordinate 6,987,984 of CM056812.1, forward strand.
TTTCAAATATTTAATATTTCTTTTAATTAAAGAATGTGGGACAACCCTTATCGAACCCAGACCCATTGTGATCCCTAGCTACGAGAGTCGTTGAAGCTGGCATTCAGCCCAAAGATACTTAACTTATTTCTAGAGCAAACCTAGGCCCACCTGGTCTATGGACCTAGGGTGTGAAAAGAGGGTGGTTGGTTGTGTAGTGAACTTAAATGAGCCAAAGGGATTGTTAGAGAAGCCCGTTTGCATTTTATTTTTTTAACCCAAAAAGTAAAATCAACTGTGATTTCGAATGGGCTGGGCAATGAAAAGGTCAGCCAACTTTGCGTGGATTCATTATTTGATAGGACGCGGGTTGGGACTTAGCCCCAGAAGGAAGCTTGAGCCACCCAAAGATCTGACGCTTTGGCTAGGGGTGCTCATGGACCGGGCAAGACAGAGTCTAACCCGGGCCCAGTAGGCTTTGGGAAGGGCTTGAGCCTTAGGTTTTGGTACTCAGGCTGCGCTTGCATCTAAGACTCCGGCCCATTTAACATGCGGGCCGGACTTGGATTCACTTGTAGAAAGCCTGAAGCCCGGCCTAACATGAATGAGAGACGCAGTTCATCAAAAATGATGTTTTAGTAGAATAAAGGCTCCACCAACACATGCACTTTCATGCATGCACACAAGTTGCAACTTGTTGAGCTATAGTTCATGGCAGTTTTAGTGAAAGCATTTTTCTTTTTTTTTCCCTAAAAGCCATCGTCCACCCGGGTTTAGGCTTAACATTTTTCAAGTAGGCTGGCCTCGGGCCAGGCACTTATGGCCTAAGTAAGGCTACGGTCACGCTTGGGCCTGTGGCTTAAAAATCAGACTCTTCCCCGGATGGATGTTAGCAAAACCATAGTCTCTAAAAAAAAATTTAGCGCACCACTTCTTTTCTAAGGAAGGGTCTAGGCTCTTCCCCGGTCACTTCCCCATACAATCCATATCTAACTTTACAGAGTTGGAGATTGTTAGCATATTTCCATCATGCTTGATTTGTGCAGGTAAGATAGCTTTACCCTTAAAAATGGCATCGTTCCTTGTGGGCCGCAAAAGATTTAAGACCCAAGCTTTCAAATGAGGGTTATTAAGTGAAAGTGAGGGTTGAGTGGAATGAACAAGACTATTGTTTACACCATTTCGCCCTCTTGAATATTGTGAGACAAAAGAGCTGATTGAGAGCTAAGCCACATTGCTTTAGGGTGCATTGGTGCAGTGAGAAGATTTCGCTCCCCGCTGATTTCCATTTCCGCGGGAGAGGGGAACCTTACATTCATATTTTTGATATAGGACATTGAAATTATCTCTACCAAGAAAAATCAGTTGTTTTTTATCCTTTTTCACAAGGAAATTATGTCACACCAAATGATCAAAAAAGGGCATGCTCCGAAAATCAAAACAATTTTACTCTTTACTATGGGCGTAGGAATTCAAGTTCTTGTCCAATTCTACCAATGTTGTCCCCTCAATGAAATTTCAAATTCTCAACCCCACTCAAGCATTCTAAATGCCGGAATTTTGAAAATCCAAAAGACTAAATGTGGCTTTTCATTTGGGTTAGGTATTCAAAATTCTGAGAATTCTATGAACCAAACAGGGCATTTGGAATGCTTAAGGACATGGTCTAAAACGTCGTCCGGGATTCCCACCATACTCAAATCTAAGTCAAAAATACCAATAACCAAATGGGCCCTCAGGCTTCCCTCGGGCATCACCAACTCTTGCCTGGCCAAGAATGGCCTCTTACCCAAGCGGTAAGAGGCACCAGTTCTTACCTTTCTGACCTGGGTTCTAGCCCGGGGAGCCACCTTTCCTCACCTGAGGTTGTAATACCTCACCAAAGGTCTACTTCCCTCACTACAGGGGGCCCCACCTCACCTGAAGTTTACTCCCCTTACCAGAGGGCTAGGGGCCCAACCCCCCTAAGCTGGGATAAAAATATATCTATATAAATAAAATAAAAACGCACACCAGCCCTTCTACCAAAGAAAAAAAACTCACACTTGCCCTGCTCCCATTCTGACCTCTGAAAGATTTGTAATTGTGATACCAAACTAAGTTTAAGACGTGGATACCAGAATCTTTTTAATTTTAAATATTAAAATTTTAAAAACTAGATTATGTTATTTTCTATTGCTTATGAAAACACTTGGCCAACCACCTCGATCACTCTAATCATTTCAAATGTCCTCTACCAATTGCATTATTCATCATAATTCACTAAGACCCCTTTGTTCAAATTGAATTGAATCCTAGGAATTTATTGTAAAATGGGTTCCTCCAACAAAGATTTTATTATAATTCACTAAGAACCCTCTATTCAAATGGAATTGAATCCTAGGAATTTATTTTAAAACGGGTTCCTCCAACAAAGATTTATTAATGTGGGATAAAGAATGTAAGGTGAAGATATAGATGCAACCAATAGGCTCATAGGATTTGATTTACTAGGGTGATGGCTGGTATTCTTTTTTTTTTTTTTTTATTCATCTCTTCTTAATTCAATTTTTCATTAGAAGAAAAAACTATTTGATGGTCATTTATGAATCTTCACTTCTATTTCTTCAATTTTAACCAATGTTACCAATACTCTTCTTTGAATGCAAACATAGAGTCTTCATGTGTAAAGTTTATATTAAAAAAAGGATAGAACATGTCTGGCAGCAAAAGCTCAACCCATTCAAAACCTCAAAAATAACCACCAAACCAGAAGGGGGAAAAAAAGCCCTACCAAACCGCCTCTAACCAGGTCTCATCAGCCAGGTCACCAGTTTAACCCAACGCATTGCCATCTCTAATTGTGTCGACACAGCAAGTGGGTAACACAAGGTCCTACCACATATCATGGCTGCAACTTCTGACATCAGGGTACAGAAATATTCAAACAACAGAGGATTGAAAGCCACGAGTGGTACGGAGACATGAGTTGAGTGGAGCCATTCCTCCCTCCTCTTTCACAGGAAAAAAATATATATAATTAAATCTAATTAAAATAGAGGGATTTTGGAACATGAAATGCAGGTTGATAGAGCCATGAAGTATTGTTGCCCACTGTCTCAAATAGAAATTTCTGGTCAAGTTGGGTCATGTCCTGTGGCTGTGGTCCTGGCTCTCACCCAACCCATTTCCAGCTGTCCCACCAAAGGCCTTGGATGATACATTCTCCATTACTGCAGTCTGCCCCACACAACAAAGGCTCCCTCCTCAATTCCAAGGAAGTGATGTACACGTGTACCATTGCTATTTTTGTGGTAAATTCATGTCAATGGAAAGGCCAAACCTAAACTATTTCAATCACTAGGAGTAGGACATGTATCATCCATTTTTAGGGGAGGAAAGCCAAGTGCCCATGATTTTCTTGGCTGAGGCAGCTTCCAAAGTTCCCAACATTCAATTGAATCCATATCATTTGGTTGTAAGCAATTAGAAGAGTAGTTTCCAATCCTTTTGGGACGAACTGGTATGAGAGGATGTTTTTGTGACGTTGACCCATTGACGACATGAGCCACATATCCTTAGCCAATGTCTTGGTTTTCTAATATAAGACTATCTTTTGAGCCCCACTTAAGATGGGTCTTTGATTTGTATTCTTTTCTTGAGAGAGAGAGAGAGAGAGAGAGAGAGAGAGAGAGAGAGCCCAACTAAAAGATGGGTCTTTGATTTTTATTCTTTTGTTGAGAGAGAGAGAGAGAGAGAGAGAGAGAGAGGATCTAATCCTTATCATAGTACTAAAAAATGGACTCAAATGTCCAATAGATGATGTCACAAATATAAGAAACAGGACACATGAGAAGATTTTCGAGACCCAATTGCTTAGAAGAAGAATCAAATTCCGGACGCACTAATTTTTCAAAAAAGAGAAAAAAACAAAAATTTTGATGCCTGGGTTCATAACTGTAACTAACAGGTACTTAACTTGTGTAGGTTTTAATAAAATCCAACTTATCTTAATCACTAACTGTGCCTTCATTACAATTGCCAATTGTAATATAAAATACAATCATGAAGAAGTGATAATTAAATTAGTCTCAAAGTTAAGAGTCTTTATAATATACTGCAATGCTGAAATCCAATTCGGAAAGACACAAATGTGTTATTCATTAAAGGCTCTAAAATATATTTGTCAAATATTGTTCCAATAATACGGTTTTAAACCATAACTCTGGCCTCCACTGCTAGAGAAGTTGTCAGGTTAATAAGGCAAAATCTTAAAGATTTGTTTATTCTTTATAAGTTTGCTTTTCTTTGAGATTTATTTTCTTTTTTATAATACTCATCATCCAAATCTTAATATATTTTATATATTTTAATATTTAGGGCTAGGCTTAGCATAGGCCTTTGTTGCTAGTTTTATGTTAAAGGAAAATGAAATGTCTGGTTTTAAAGGTGAAAAAATCGAATTTGCAACTTTTCCTCCACTCTGAGAGGAGGAAAACTTACAAGCAGCCTGGTCCCTTTGGACATGTAGTATTTGCAACTTTTTCTCCACTCTAAGAGGAGGAAATCTTGCAACTAAAGCCTAACCTCTCTTAGAGGAGGAAAACTTGCATTTTCTGCTGTGCCACTCCTACATGTCGTGGTACGGTAAGGTTGTAATCATTTTTCTTTCTTCACATGTAGGACGGGTCACTAGTTGGGGTCTAGGGAAGGGTATGTATGAATGATTAATCTTTAAATGCAATAACACTAAATCACAACAAGTACACAATAAATTGCTTATTTGGTAAATTTACTTTACCAATGAAGTGAAGTGAATGGTTAATTCAAGAGAAAACAGAAGTAAAGGTTCGATGGAATCAATAGGTGAAAGAATAGCTTTTTAAAATTTTCTTTTAAAAAGAAAAGTGTTTTTTGTAAGAGTGCTCATGGATTTGGCCCGGACCACTTTGGGTCGGACGTGGGGTTTAGGTTATAATAGATGAGTCGTGGTCAAATTTTATTTATTTGGACTCAGTTGTTGAAAGCCGGAATCTCCGCTCGAGCCAAATATACAAATAATTATAAGGGAGAGAGTCATAATGGGGGGACCCGAGCCTATGCCATCTCTCAGAAGGTGATATGACCAGACCAATTGAGCCGGCCCAGGGTTGGGTAAGAAACTCATTTTTTTTCTATAAGTCTATCATGAGTCGGTCTCGCGCCTGATCGTTTCCATGCGAGCTAGGCTCAAGCCAGCAACTTTAGGCCTAACTCATGCTTGGTCCAGGCATGTGCTTCTAGTACTTATAATTTGTTTGAGTGAACGCTCATATTATAACTCATGCCACTATGTGTTTTTACTAGCAATAAAGGCCCGGGCTTAATAAAAACATATTAAGATTTAAGAGTTTTTTGCAACATTATTAAGACAAAATAAATCTAAGATAGTTTTTTTATAATCTTTGAATATTGAAATCTATTATCTTTGAGTAATAAGAACAAATTGCTATTCTAGAGGTGGACAGCCATCCTATCTCTCCAATGACGCAAAATGAAAATGGAAATCAACTTAGATCTAATATGTATTCTTGCTAGATTCAAGAATTACAAGTCCCAACCAAGGAAAAAGAAAAAAAAAAAAACAACAAAGACAGATTCACCTAGCTCGGCCCATGAACACCCCTCGTCTCTGAGAGGCCAGGGGACCACATAACCCACTTGCTGACCAAGTTAGGCCTACCAGATTCAAGGCCACCCTTGGTGACCCAATGAGCAGGTTTGATTCCTGGGTTTGGCACATCTTTTAGCAAGAAAAAAATTATAAACTTCTGGTCCAAGAATTAGAATTAGCAGTTGTTTTTTTTCCTCTTAATACATGCGAGGCATCGTGCCTGTTCTTGAGTTCTAATAGAACCATTAGAAACTTATGAGAAAACAAAGGATTACATTTTTACCCATTCTGGGTGGTACTGGAATCAGTTTACCCATGTAACTATTCATCACCATTTCAAATTGGTGGGAGGCCGAAAATGCCCTTGTTTATTTAACGAGCAGAAACAACAAGCGGGCGGCAGCACAAATGGCCCCAAGGTGCTACAATACTGTACAAACTAGCAAAACAAGCGGGTGCTTAGCCCGAGCCTCCAAATAAAATAAATCTATATTGAATTTAAATCTATCTTTTGAGATAAGAAATGAGAAAAAAATCTAAAACAAAAAAAAAATACATCATTTTTTATATTTAAAATTGTATAAATCAAATTCTCAATATTTATTTTTTATATAGTATTAAAGAACTTATATGAATATTATAATGTATGTATAATTAGAGAATATCTTTAAAATTAAATATATTAAAATATATATGGAATATATTAAAAATCAAATTTGAAAACTCAAATGAAAATATATTAAAACACACAGGAAAAAAAACCATATATCTCAATATAAAAGCAATATTTGTACATATCAAGAAAATATAAAATAAATTTGAAAATATGAATAAAAAGATTTGTAGAGGAAGCAAGATGAGGGTAGGAGTAAGGGAAGGATAAAGACTTGGGTTGATTTGGTGGGCCCCTCTAACCAAAGCTATCATATATAATAATAACAACAACAGTAATTATAAAATCAATTCAGTACTGCAACTGTTCATCATGCCTACCCATTGTTCAATGGTCACGATCATTGAAATTTAGGCAATAGATAAGCAAAGTACATACCATTTCCCATCTAACCACTTATTGTGTGAAAATGTGGCCAAATGGGTCCCACAAAATTGGTTGGACCGTTATTGTAATCGACTTGTTTTTACTTACTTATTCATTAGCAAGTCTGACTTGATTAAAATAGATTGAATTCAATTAGATCTCTTTAAAAGAGAGCTACTTCAATCAAACCCTAAAAAAGTAAATTTGCAAATATATAAATGTGATATGGGCAAATTTGTCATATAGTAAAAATTTATCAAGAAAAAATGAAAAAAAAAAAAAAAAAAAACCACACCCGTTGAGGGGGTGCTCGAAAAAGCCTCCATGGATGTCGTCTCCACAACTCAAATGCGGTCTTGCAAGCCCCATATATACATTCCTCAAGTGGGTTCTCCACTGTCTTCTTCTTGTGAAGTGGCCCCACTATGCGGCCCACTTATTTAATGAAACTGTAAAGTCTGAGTTAATATAATTTTATTTTTTTTTAGGTCCAGATCTTTCCTATGTGGGTCACACTGTATAGTCTCACCAAATACCCATATATATTATGCATACTTTTAAGCCTTACTATAAAGCTGACAAGGTCTTGGATTTTATTTTATTTTTTTACAATTGTTCAAACACTCTAATGTTATGAAATTAGAGGGGCCACTTTAAAATCAATCTAAATCATTAAGGGGGTGTCTAGATAAGTGCATAATATAATATCAATAAGTTTAAATATTGTAAGATTTCATTATCATATAATAAAATAGTGTCGCATTATTATATTGTGTCACTAATGGTGTTTGACAATTTTTACATATTTGAATATACCTTTGAAGTGTTTAACAATTTATAAAAAAAAAAAAAAATTTTTAAAAAAATACCTGACAAGATGATGTACTAAATAAGAAATTGAGAAAATATAATCAATTAACCCAACACAGGACCCACTAATTAGTAATCACAGGTGTTAATAATCATTGTAGGACCCATCTGTTGTAAAAATATATATATATATATAACTAAATTTAAATCATGAGATCCAAGCAATGTTGTTTAATTAAGGTGGGTCCACCAAACGTTGAAAACTATACTATAATACATCTAATAGTGATTATCACAAATGGCCCTATCTAACTTTTTTATGATAAATCATTATGGAACCCATTTGATGTTGGTAGTCATATTAACAATTGGAGAGATATCAAATAGTGGGACTCATTTAATGATGGCAAACTGATAATTACAATCGCACAATTCAATCTTAGAAATCATGGGACCCGGCTAGTTTTAATAGTATGGGACCCACCTAATATTGATAATTAATAAGGGCGATGTAGTCGTAATATGACTATAGGACCCTACATTAAATTTGTAAGCATTGTGGGGCTAATCTAATAGTGGGACTCATAAATGTTAAAACTTATAGTGGACAATTATAATTAATGGTTGCTCATGAACTCTCCAATGGTTTTTGCTCAAACTCTATATTAGTATTTAGAAAAGATTTTTTAAAGATTATTTTATACGGTATATATCCTTGAATAATATAATAGGAAGGTTTTTAGAAGAAAGTGAGATATTGTAAGAGACATTGTAAGATACTTTCTAAGTTATCCAAACACCTCCTTTTTAGGTGAATAGATTACATTCTAAACTAATAGATAATATAGCAAAATCTCTTAAAATATTTTGTTTTCAAACACCCCCCTAATCTATGAAATATTGGGTTGTGCTTGAGTCAACCACCAATTCTCCTCAATGACAACTTATTGATCAATGAATATTGAATACCCTACTACATTCACATGGTCATTTTAGCAAAAAAAAAAAAAAAAAAGACTGTGGTTATTAACCTAAAAAATGCATACCCATGTCTCTTTTGATATCTTGCACCACCTGTATCTTTATTGATAATCATTGTTTGTCTAGTAGGGTCCATCATTATTGCAACCCATCCTTTTCAGCCTATCAATGTCAATGGCCACTAGATCAAATCTATTTAACTTTTTCAGATTTCAAAAACATTCAGTGGGTGACTTGATGAAAATGGCGACGACCATAAGGTTTGGATCAACGGCAGAGTCGGGATTCTCTCTTAGTGGGGGCAAAAAAAATCTCTTACCAAGAAATTTGACAGAGAATTTAAAAATATTAAATATTAACATTAATCAGAAAGTTGAAAAATGTGTTCCACCCAATTTACCTCGTAAACTAGCTATTAGATTATACCTCAAAATTATAAAATGATTAATTTGTATTATTGTCCATATCAAACAACATTCGATGATGGGTCCGAAGGATTGGAGAAGAATTACGAACTGTGTGATTTTATCTTATTTATTTGTGAGCGTGTGTTCATAGTTTAAAAAATAAAATTACATAATTTTCCTCTACATCATAATATGGGGTTGATGGTGAGAAAAAGTCTTGATCTTTAACCAATTGTTTAAAGCTCAAGTTATTTTATAATTACTTTAATAAAAACATTAAGGTTGATGGAACCTTTGGACATGAAATTAGTATAGAGAACTTTTAAGCACCTCTCTTACTTAAGAATTATATTTGGTCCAATTTAATGAAAAGTTTGAATTAAAATTTTAAGTATCCAAAATCTGATGATAACTTAACGGAAAAATAATTCAAATATGCTAATTATGAGTTTCAAATTGGAGAGGATTTGAATTCTAAAATCAATAAAGGGTTAAGAAAAGGGGAAAACAGTTCAAGAAAAAAAAAAAGCCAAAGAATGAAAGATGACCATAACACACCAACAGGGGAAAAAAGATGTCGGGAACAAAAAAGAAAGAAAAATTTTGAGAAGGGGCAAAGAACCAAAATGACCATAAAATTAAACTTTCATTTTATTTCTCCTGTTTTAAAAGGAGTTTTCCCCTCCTCAACTCCATGTGGCTCCGCCCCTGGTCCGGATGATGCATGGACAAGGGTGCATGGATGCTTAATCTTTGTTCTGGAGAAAAAAAAAAAAACGATATTATTGTCAAAAAAATATAAGAAACAGAGTCATAGCCGGCTTGATGGCAAGATCACCATCAAGCCACGGCTCTGACACCATTTGGATTTCAATAGACACAACCACTTGGATAAAATTGTTCTAACTTTTTTTTTTAAGTTTTTTTTTTTTTTGAAAGGTATTTTTTTTCTTTTGAAAGGTAGCTATTCTAACTTTGCTTAACACAAGGTTTTCTATGTATAGAGAAGGGAGCAATTAAGATCAAATTCAAACTACTCCAATCATAATGAAGGTAACCAATCCTTAAATTTTACAAAACTGCACCTATTATCGCTAACAAACTGTAAGCCTTCAAAGGTTAATTAGAGCTGATGGGCGAGGGACCTAGGTAGTGTTTGTATGCCGTAGGTGTGTGAGAATTTGGCATGAAAAAAAAAAAAAAAAAAGTTTGGACCAACTTAAAGGTTCATGTGTCTGGATAACTTGAGTTACACATGAATATAATAACACTTTTTCGTTCTTTGCCTTGACCAAGTATAGCTAATTAAAGTTTCAAGTAATTTTTTGGTACAGGTAACTTGATTCCAAGCTTTTGGTAGACTGCTACTAAGAAAATCCTTGATGATACAGCCTCATATTATGATGATGTGGCCATCTTTTGGTCTCCAATTTGCTAGTTAGCTAATGTTTGAATAGAATTAACCATGCAAGGATATCATTGCAATCAAATTGATTTGTTCTCTGTTGGATGAAAACATGGAATAAACAAATCAATCTCTATGTTAATTTGGAATCTACACCCATTTTTTAAATGTGATCTACCAACCGTTGTCACAACAATTTTTGTGTCGCTTGGACATCGGCGGAATGGAGGGTAAAGTTGATGAGAGGTAGGGCCCATCATCTAATATCAAGGAACCCCATCAAGATTTTGTTTTATAATCCTTTTATTTCTTTAAATTATATATATATATATATATATATTACTATTTGTGTTTTTGTTTTTCCTTTTTTTCGTTTTTTTCCTAGCATTCATTCACTCATGATGAAAGAAAAATCGATGAAATAGGACCGAGGGTCCATTTATTTGCTTGAAATCAAATTCCCGAACATTCAAAGTAAAATGAGTTTTAACAAAGGATTATTTAAGAGGTGAGAGGCGAAAGATAAAAGGTGAAGATATAGATGGGACTTAAATTTTGTTTAGGATTTGGTTTACTAGGGTGATGGTCGGTTGTTTATGTTGCATCTCCCGTTAATTCGTTTTCAATGACAAAAGAGATTGTTGGATGGCCATCTCCCCTTGATTAATTTTCCATGAAAGAAGAGATTATCGTATGGCCTGTTTCTTTACCTTTGTCTATTCAGATTGAGTTAGGCAGATGGGAGTGTGTGTGCGTGAGAGAGAGAGAGAGAGAGAGAGAGAGAGAGAGAGAGAGAGAGTGTGAATTAAACAGCATTTTTTTGTCCTAAATTTAACTTCACTACACTTTATCACAATTCTCTATTGTAAAAAAGAATGGCTCACCCAAATATGATAATTATAAAAGACGTCGCATCTCAACCACCTTTAACTTCATATTTACCCCTCCACTTATTAATGTCTATGTGGTTATGAATGAAATAAAATCACCCCATTTCCAAAACTTAGGTGATTTAATATTTCCATTGAATTAATTCTAAAAATGAGACAAAGAGAAAGTATCAAAGATTTTCATCAAAACTAATCCAAGGTGCAATGCCATAAAGTGTGCTACATTTGTATGAAATGGAGACCCCTAAAAGTACCATCATTATTTCATACTAATCAGTAAATAAAAAGACCAAAATACCATCATTAATTTCTCACTTAATTGTAAATCAAAAGGCTACAAAACTATTACTTTGCCTTCCCACCTTGGTCGCATTTTGCAAAGCTAAAAAATCGTTTCCTAGGACCGCAAAAACCTAAAAAAACCATTTGCTTGCACCTGTCACCATTTCAACATTACAAGGGAAAAACCACGGCTTTCAAAACCTCTCCCAAGAAATCTCATTTCATTCTTGAATATATTAAATTAATCAAAGAATAATTTCTTCTGTTTTATACTCCATTCTGTTAAATGGGTCTCCATTTGGGAACATTATCTCATTGCGAGGTCTAAGGCAAGGAGACCATTTATCTCCTTATTTGTTTAGAAGTTCTCTCTAGACTTTTAATTAAGACTGCCAATGAAGGTAAAATTCGTGGTGTCAAAGTTTCAAGAAGAGCTCCGAACATTTTGCATTTATTATTTGTGGATGATAAACTTCGTCTTTCGTAATGCTTCCTTACTTAAAATTAGACAGATTAAAGATATTCTTATAAATATTACACCATCTCAGGCCAACTAGTTAATTTTAATAATTAAATCGACCTCTTATTTTAGTAAAGGTACTTGTGAGCTAAGAAGTGAAAAACTCTCTACTATTCTAGGTGTTAGAAGTATGAGCGAAAGCGAAAGATGTGTTGAGAACTCTATTTTATATAAGAGATACAAAAATCATTGTTTTGTTACCCTTATCTTTAAGAAAAAGATACAGTCCTGGCAGCCTAATGATTTATCTCAAGCTAGGAGGATGACTAACTTATCTTTCAAAAAAAATTACCTTAATTAAATATATGGTTTCGTCCATGCCAATATTTTACAATATGTCAGCTCTATAACGGCCAAATAAAACTATTATTTCCTTGGATGCAATGCTGGGGAAAGTTTGGTGGGAGATGGAAGTGACAAAAAAGGTCTCAGCCTACTGAGGAGAAGGGGCTAGGCATTATAAATCCAAAGAAAAAAGCTTAGCTATACTAGTGAAAACAACTTGGAGATGCATAACTAATGAAAACCTTTTGTGCTCTCAAATCATCAAGGCCAACTATTGTCCTAATTAATCTCTTTGGACGGCCAATTTCAATTCCGGAGGCTTTCGGTTTTGGATGGGTTTTATGAATTATGTGAAATATATCAATGAGAATGTTGGATGAGCCATTAGTGATGGCAAAGATATTTCGGTTTGGGACTGTAGATGGATTCCCTACAAGCAAAGTTTTAGAGAAACACTGTTCCAAATTTCAAGTCCGTATCTATAAGTTAAAGATTTTTAGAATGATAATAAAGTTCAAAACTTTTCTAAGATATGATGCAGAAGACATTATTAGAATCCATTTTCTTAAGTATAAAACATCTTATAAGAGAGTTCGGCCATTCACCGAGGATAGTAATATTCCTACTAAAACTACCTACAAAACTCTTGTTCCTTCTATAAATACTAGTAATAATAACAATAATATCGGTACTTGGAGGCGGCTTTGGAAAATTTATGTACCTCAAAGGGTCCTTCTCTTTAGTTGGAAATGTCTTCATAAAGCCTCCTAGTTAGAAAACGGTTAGGCACTGAATATGAAAGAGGCTCCACTAAATGCCCTATTTGCGATTTAGAGAAAACTGTGAAACATCCTATTTTCCTTTGTGATCATGCCTGTGGTCTAGTTTGGTTTCAATTATGGTTTCTTGGCTCAATCTAATAGGAATATGGGCAATGTGGAATGGTAAGAAAATATCTTGCGTTTGAATAAAGGGCGGGAAGCTCCAAATCTTGTCTCTTTGGCCCTTATTACTTGGTGGACATTATGGAAAGGTAGAAATAGTTTTATGTTTAATAATGTTGCTATTTGTCCAAATAATACTATTAGTATGATTCAAAATTGTGCTCTCTTTTAGTATGTTGGAATACAAAAGGACGACTATCCTCGTCCTAAGATATCAAGGTTGCCCACTTTAACCTCTAATGATGTTGTGATGATTTTTACGGATGCTGCTTATAATTCTAACGATGGAAAATCTGCAAGGTACATATTTTGGGCCAAGACTCTCTTCCTCTAAAGAAGCAAATGAGAGGGCTATTATATTTGCATTAGAGAAAGCTTCTTTTAGAGTTTTCTCCAAGACTACGATTATTTTTAACGCAAAAGAAGTGATCGAGAGCATTAATGGGAATATGGATTGGACTATTAACTCAATTATTTTTGGACATTTATAAACTTAGTGTTTGTTTTTCTGTTGTTCAATTTTTGTTTGTGCCTCCAACTCTTATGAGGCGGTTTAGATGGGATTTCTTAGAGTCGTGAATTTCTAGCTACATATAATTGATTGGTCCTCTCAACATTTAGATATACATGCCTATTTGTTTTGTGAATTCTTAAAAAATTAACTTTATGAATTGGCTTTTCAAGCCACTAGCATTATCTAAATTCTCAAATATTGAAGTTTGAGAATGTAATTAAGTTCTTGTGCATTTGAGCATCTAACTTGTGGACAATATATAAAAGAAAATTTGGGTACATTTGTGTACTGCTGTGGAATCTTAGAGTTATAGAAAGGGTTTCCGTGATTCGCATAAACCCAAGCCCCCGCTAAAAAAAATGTATTTTTATTTTTCACAAAATCATAGAAAACTCAATTTATTTTTTTTACTTTTCCTCACAAAAAAAAAAAAGAAAAAGAAAAACGATTGCACCAAATAAGAAATTTATTGTAGCTTGGAAAGTCCTCAATGCTTTGCACGCTTTTTCCTCCAAAAGCCGCATATGCAAACGCGCCTAGGACCTTATTTATTTAAATAAGAACTCACAACGTAAGTGATTAAAATTGAAGACCTAAAGTGAGTCTACCAAAAATGACCACCCCCCACCCCCGCCTAAATAAAAAGTAAATTAATGAAAGATGGGAAAACCCTCATAATCCAAACCTAAAAACATCCATCCACATTACCCCCTCACACATCATTCAAACCCTCACCTCTTCTATCATTCACCCGTGTCCTTCATTCAAAGATGGTTTCTTTTGAACTGAAAGTTAAAAAACCTTCCTCTATAATCACGTGAAGTTGCATCAATCAAACCACCAACAAGTGGCTCTTTCTACGTTACGCAAACGTATCGTACCCGTCACAGTTCCGGAACACCAACATCGGCCCCAATCTTGAATAAATCCGTTACGGCAGCGAGATCTATCACAATTACAGTGCTACGGAGCTCTACACTCTCCTCGCGTCCCCGCGTTCGTACGCCGCGTACAAGTACACACGTGTCCTTCATGTGAAAACCATCGACCAGGATTATGCCACGTGCCTCTGAATACAATCCCATCTCCTGTCCTTCTTTCTGCCGTCTGTTCCGTAGTCCTGTTTCCTATTATTTGCCAAATGTAGTACCGCGGAGAAAGCGGCATGGAAAGGACTGCTGCAACTGCACTTTCTCGTGCAGCTTTCTACGAGAGAAGTGAAATTTTTACCCCACTAAAAGAAGAACTGATATTTTTACCACCTTACTTTTTGATGCATTATCTTGTGACCTATATGTTGCTAAATGCTAAGCCATTTATTACTCTTAAACCTGTTTACTACTCAAAGTCAGAAGAGCATCATTAAAGGCAGTAAGGGCTTATTTATCAAAAGGAAGGGCTGGAAAAGTAATAAAGAGCATCTTTAAGGAAATGAGGGCTTGTATATCAAAAGGTTGGAGTTTCATTGATATAATTTCCCCAAAATGCCACATCTATATATAAAATTAAAATAGCTCATCAAAAAACAAGAAATTAAAAAAGAAGTGAGATTTAATTTCTTTCCAAATAACTACCTCTATTAGTTTCATAATCTCAATCAATCAAACACCTTGTTTGAAACAAAGTGAGGATTTTGAACACTTGTTTAATGAGATTTGACCAACTTTACTATAGAAGGATGAGAAATTTTCTTTGATTTAACTTAATTAACATCAAGATCAAGCGCGTTGTTCCGGATTAAATTGATGGATCTAATAGTATTTTTTTCAAATTTATCATGACAAAATGAGTCTGTTCTTTGTCAATCAATTGAAAACAAGCCATTGGAAAACAGTGAACACCTTTGAACTAATTAGATATTTTAGATTAAAAGAGATGATCATTTGTAAAAACCAAAAAAATGCAAGTGGTTATTTATAGTTATTAAAAACAGGTGGTTAATTATATGTAATACTATCCAAAAAGATAAAAGACTATAAAAGCAAAAGGAAAAGAAAGCTTCTCTTTTTCATTACACCTCAGTAATTTACATTTGCCGGCTACCAAAACACAAACAAGAAGAAGAAGAAGAACCCAAAATCATCCAACCAAAAGCTCTTTTCAGAAGCCACAACCAAAACCTGAAAAACGAGCTTCTTCACAAGTACCCCAGAAAGAAAAATACCCAAACGGGCCAAGAAAATTCGAGATCTCACACGTTCTGGCTCTGGTCCTGGTCCTGGCTCTGGGTCTGGGTCTGGGTCTGGGACTGGGACTGAGACTGGGACTCAGCTGTCTCCGTATTCTTACTTTCCTTCTTCTGGGTCTCTGTCTTCTCTCCAAATTTGTTATCTCCAAACGAGGAAGCCCCGCTAGAGATGGGTGTAGCCAGGTATGTTGGCTTCTCATCTCCGGCCATAATCACCACCACCTTGGTTTCATAACTCGTGGGTATCTTCATAGAATCCACAGCCTTCTCATCTCCGTTCTCAACATCTCTTTCATTGCTATCTCCATTCTCCAAGTACCCAGAAAGCTTCCAGTAAGAACAGGCTAGAATTAAGAGAGCAAATGCGATGAGACCGAGCATAGCTGCAAGACCACCAAAGAGATATGGCACAGGAGAGTGCCACGCCGAATGCTGTGTAATGGGGGTTGCAGTTGCATTCAAATTGCTACTAACAGGCCTCATTTTCTTTTAAGATTGAGGAAGAGGAAAAGAGAAAAGGGGTCAGAGAAAGATGCAGATATAAGCTGTGAAGAAATGAAGCCTGTGAGGAGATGGGGAAATGATAGATGGTTGATGGGGTATTTATACAAAAAAAAAAAAAAAAAAAATGAGAGAGGGGTGTTTTTGGAATAAATCTTTATTATGTTGGGGTTTGGGTGATTTGATTTTGGTGGTAATGGCGTCACAAAGAGACAGCTTTTTCTAAGTGGGGGGTGTTTTTTGAGAAAAATATGCTCTTTTTTTTTCTTCTTCTTTTTCCCACTAGTGGGGTGGTTTTTTGGTTTTTGCAACAACTTGTTGTTATTGTGGGAGTAATTCAATTTGCCTTTTTCTTTTTCTTTTTCTTATTGGAAACTTATCCAGAAAGGGCCCCACCCCCCTCTCTCTCTCTGTATATATTATAGGTTTTTGTATAAATATCTCAGACATATATTGAGCACAGTAAAAACGCACTGGAGAGGGGGCCTATTTGAGAGGGACAGCAATGATATGAAATGAGAATGTGAGGAAAAGAAAAGAGAGGATTTCTGTCATTATTTGGATGGTGATTTGATTGAAGGATTCTAACTTACAAAACTAACCTCTATTGTGTAGAGTTGGAAGCTATGAAAAGAGGAGAGAGATGGGGTGCGGGATTGTTTGTTTGCGCGCATTTTACAGGGCAAATCAAATCATGGATTTCAAGCATGCATTCCACCCAACACTGTTCAGATGATGGGTGCCAATGCGGATGATGCATTTGCCAATCATCCTAGTCAGTGATCATAGCCTCTCATTGATGGGTTTCTTTTAGCTAAAACTCATTGATGGGGGGTTGTTATACGTGAAACAATGAGAAGGAAGTGCTGGTCAATTCATTGGTGCTTATGCAATGCAATTGGAAAGGTAGATTTACTTTATAGTAATGCGCTTTGTGAAGGCATAAACCAGTACAAGTAGTATGATGAAGTCCATCAAGTGGATAGATCCTTTGGGGGAAGCCTTGTAAACCTAAAAGTGAACCTATCTCTCAAATTAAGTCCTCACTATGGCGTAGTCTTCTAATCTATAAGCACTAAACCATAGTTTAGTTGAAATTATAACCTTTGTGAGATTGGTCACTTCCAATATGTGTTAGAAATTATACAAGTACATAAGTGAATGAAGTAGAAAAGTGGGTTATAGATTTTGTGCTTGTGAAAGTTTGAACAGAGTTTCTAGTAAGATATTAAGGGCGTACTTGTTTCATGTAATTTAAATACCCAAGGTTACATTTCTTTATGGGTTTTGTTTCTTTTTTTCTTTTTTTTTGTAAATTATAAGTGGTTAAAATTTTAAAAAATCAAAGTGGATTTTCCATAATGACCATCAAATTAATAACCTTTCCTTTTATGAAAATTGAATCAAATAAAGATAGAAAATACATATGTGATCACCTTAATGATTCAATACCTAGACAAAGCTCCATCTACATCTCCACCATATATCCTTCTAGTCTCACATCTTTAATAATCCTTCAATAGAGCTTATGTCACTACAAATTTTCATATATTCAATTCGAACTTAGCTAACGGTTTTTATCTCCATATACCAACCAAACTTGGTCAATTATTGAGTCAAGTCAACTTAAAATTAAAACTAAGCACATTAACTAAGTGGGTCAAAAAAAAACTAGGAGGGTCAATACGTTGATTTTATATATTTATAATAATATGCATTTATGATAAATATCATAGCTATAAATATGTGAAATTTCAAAAATAACTTTTGATAAATAGTTTTCTAGTTGTAAACTGGTTTCTATTCAATATGATGAAAGACTGTAAGTGTGCAAACTAGGGAAAAGCCGACGAGACATTGTATGATGTAAGAAAGAAACATAAGAATATGGGGCGAAAAGATCATAGATTCAAATAAAGATGAGTTGAAAAACATAATTCACAAAAGCAACCCTAAATGACTAATTTAAGTTGCATCCATTCACACCCTAACACACATACCCCTATATGTATAAGATAAGATTTATGAATGCATGACTTACTTTATAGTATAGTAATAAAGCTCCCTGTAGCCAACACAACAGTAACTCCATCCAACGTGACTCAGATAGTGGTGATGATTTATTTATTTTTAGTTTCTACCATTCTACTAATTAATTTAAGTGGTATAGAAGGTTTTCATTGGCCTCTGGTATTTGGTGGTAGAAAGGTCATAAGACAAGAAGTGAAACTAACATGAGTTAGTGTGAGTAATTTAACTCAGCAAGTTCATTAGATCCTTATAAAAAAACTTAAAAATAAAATAAGAAACCCATCAAGATCAAGTTCAATCCAACCCTATCACCCTGTAAGTAATTGGGTGAAGTGGGCCACCGAGTTATTCTTACAAAGAAGAAAGTTACAGGCAACCATATATACATCCTTTTTTTTTAACAATTTGTGATCCATAATTAGCAAAAGACTAGTGTCAGCCACACAAATAGATGAAGCCAACTTAATTAGATCGATCAGATATAGCTGTATGCAATATAGCTTTCTACTTTCCAACCAATTGATGAACCTAAACTTTTTTCACACGCAAATTTATAATAAAAGCCACAAGTCAAGATAGTTATCTGTCATTTTCCAGAGGCAAAGCAACTCAATATCCGCCATAAAACTTCCATTTGAGAAAGAATCATATCCATACGTGTTTCCCACTGCAATATGACATAAATCAACTATTTACAAATTCCAAAAGCCATTAGTTAAGAAAAATGAACGGTGGATGATCAAGCATACTCCTAAAATTTGTGCCAGGAATCAACAAGTTTTGACATTCTCCATTTCTTAATGTTCCCTGCTAATCAGAAAAGTTGGCAAATCCCACTGATCTAAATGTTAATATTTCAAAGTACCAAAGCAAAGCATCTTTACATCAACCTACAAACGTTAGAGCATTTGTCACAGATACTTCATCCCAATTCCCACCCCATGTTTTAAAACTATGAAAAGAACCAGGGTTTTGTCATGCAAAGCATCTATCATTTTCTGTTGGATTGTTTATGGGAAGGCTTCAATGATTATATCAGAGGCAATGTACTGTGATTAGTGGGAGGAGGAGGAGGAGGTGGTGACCGTGGGAAGAGTAGGGGTATTTTGGGAATGTGGGGAACTACTTTTCGTGAGGGGGGAGAGAGAGGGAGAACAGGTCGGGTCAGGTTAGGTTGGGGTAGTTTTGGAAGCAGTTGTAGTTTTGCTGACATGGAACGTATATTTGGAGTCCACGCAACCAGCATTTTTTTTTTTTATATGCTTGGGCCTCTCTCCCTATCATGCAATCTGAGCTGTATTCCTCCTCTGATTCGGCTCGGCTCAGCACCGATTTCGGCTTGGCTTCACTCATTCAAGAGGATAAAGGAGAGGAACTGAAGTACTGAAGCTATGGGTCGGCCCATGGAGGATCCGGACCCGATTAGAGTCGTACTTTATACCTGGATGAAGACCTACCCGACTCGGGTCTAACCTAGACATGTTATTCATTAATCATATTATTAATCATAAACTCAACCTTACGGTGAAATAAACTTTTGAGATCTCTCATATATGAGTATGTGTTTATTTGGAGTGGCTCAAGATTTTTTAAAGATGAACGCCGCAGTGGAGTTCCACTCTCCCTATGCAGACGATGAGCCTCATTAGCAAGTGCATGGGTGAGGGCATCAAGGGTTGTAGAACCCAATATTCTTACTCGGTTAAAGGTTTATTTCACTATAAGTTGACCGTTTTGGTTATATTTATTATTTTTGTTTGAGGGTAAAAAAAGCATGATCAACTCCTTTGGGAGTTGTGTATTTACACCCATTTACATATGTAAATGATGCACATGGGAAATGATTATGTATGGTGATGTTTATTTGTTTTTATCTGTACATCACAAATAGTGTGTAAATAAGACAATTCTTATATGCAAATTTATGCACTTAAAGAGATGGGAACGTGTTATACATCGCTTTTGCTAAAAGAGAATTCATAAAAGTGTCTTGTTTGGTTTGTTGTGATTTCAAAATTTGTCTTTTTTCAGAGGTTTTAGATATTGATAATGTTTGATATGTAATCGAACCGTTCAACATTTATTATTGAATAAATGGTCACTACGTACAGAAAAAAAGTCATTTTTAGCGGGAAAAAATGCCTTTAACAGTAGTTTTTTCTGCCACTAAAACTAAAAGTCACTTTTAGCTGTGGCTATTGCTTTATGCCGCTAAAAGTGTATGTCGTTTCGGCACCAACACCTACCACCTACGAGTTTTTGGCACATTTATCAGCAGAAAACAATTTTTTCCATTAAAAATAAGACTTCACTATCTTTTAGCAATTATAAAAACCGCCTTTTTCCTGAGACTAAAATCCACTTATTTTTGTAGTGCGTGCTCCCAAATAAAAGTCGAAATGCATGTGTTTGACATGTATTTATACATATGCTGATGCTATGCAAACCCTATTTTCATGTTCCATGTGTAAACGACAGATAATCCTGTTAAGTTAAAAAAAAAAAAAGCCAAATCTTTATATATATATATATATATACTGTGACGAGCCTTCCCTGACATAGTAACCAACTTGGCTTCATTAGATTAGTGATGTTATAAAAACTAAAGTTCATCATACAATAGTACTAGCCATCTAAGTTAAAAAGAGATTAAAATGGAGAATGAATATGAAAGCACTCGTCATTGATCAAATGACAATGTGGCTGATATATTATCTTTTTAGAGAAGTAAACCATCCAATGCTCTTCTATACAATAGGATCAGTAGCCTGCATTTAGAATTTTGGAATGTGATTATGATGGTAAGAAATTTATCAATGCAATCTAATCTGAGTGATAGATATGAAAGGAATGAAGGAGAGCATCTGCACGGCGACAAAGGCTGGTGTTGATGGGACATGGCACCTCCAAGAGATACTTCCCAACGACACATTCCTCTGGTCTAAACGCTCCTTTTCTGCTTGAGTGCTGATCACATCACCCTCCCTTCCTGCTGAGACCAAGCAAATATCACAGAGCCGACTGTGGAGGGGTGTGGCCCACTACTACCCCCACCCCTCGTATTACCAGGGGCCATAGGAAACCCAAGGAGTCCTTCCTACTGGGTTTTATCCCATGGTCGCCATAAGTGGATTTATCATGATCTGCCACATCACTGTGGACGGTCTACGATGCACGCGGAGTTGCTGCTCTTTGCAGGGCAAGGACTACCCGTGGTGACTGGTGGACTGTAATTGTATTACGGTCCTAAATGCTTGTAAGACTTAATTTAACGCGTTCTATCAGTTTTGGGGCTTTTAGTGTATTGATTAGGTACATAACATTTGGTTTCAGAGCCAACTTCCATATCTCGGGTTTGAGTCACGGAAAGGGTTACCTAAAGTAGAGTGAGAGCCGTCTAAAAAAAATAGAGAAAATGACTACCTACCGCCAGAGTAAAAGCTGCTGCGGAGAGAGCTACCTAGAGCATGGTGTAAGCCGTCCCAAGATGGAAAAAGGACTACCTACCGCCAGAGTGAGCCGCCGAGGACATCGGCTATGAAAACGTGATTGTATGTTATAGTCCTAAATACTTATAAGACTTAATTTGACGCATTCCACCAGTCTTAAAGCTTTTAGAGTATTGATTAGGTACATAACAAATTGGTCCACATTCAAACTGATATAAGTGATCTCCTATTCTTCCACCTCATATTCTTTCATTTGCTTCCAAGTTCCAACTAGAAATGTTCAATTCTATCAGCATATCTATCAACAGAGCACGCATGCAACAAAATCTATTCCCAGATCACATTCATGACAAGAAAGTCTATGGATTTGACAGCTAGGATTACAAGTACTGTATGCAAAACAAGGGTGGAATCACTGAAGAGGTGGGTACTTGGTAGTTAAGATAATATTGACGTTTAGGGCTGCAAATGGGCAAACTCTCAGGATATGAGTAAAACGGGAAACCATTCTATTTTTGGATTTGGGAGAAATTTGGACCCAGATCCTGGTCCATCGATATAGGATCTGAAATCGGATCCTTATATGCTCTAATTCAAAGAACCAAATTCAGGACGATTTCATTTACATTCTAAATATATAAATATTATAAGGCCTAAAAAGCATGATTTATAATCAGATTTAGAGTGTCTATGTAGCTTTAATTATATACCATTTAATAGTCACACTTACATATTTAAATAAAATGATCGAACTATACTAATTCACTCTTTTTCTTATTTTGAATTTGGATCCAAACCAAGATCCTTTTTTTTTTTTTTTTGTAAATTTACACCAGATCCGGATACAATATATAAGTTTTGTGTCATATCCAGATCCAAAAGTAAATCCGAGTCCCAATCCACTGTGGTTTCTTCTCTGGATTCAGCCCATTTGCATCCCTTATTGACATCAAGTTTCCACTAAGGATTGCAAATCACATATGCTCTCTCTTTCTCTCTCTCTCTCTCTATATATATATAGCAAGAATAGGACTTGGACAAGAAAGGCTCAGCTTGAGGTGAGCAGCTTGGCTTGAGCCATGGGCTCAGGTGGTTAAATCATGACAAGGGGGTGGGTCCTGGAATAGGACATTCAGTGGGTCCCACCACCTCATGCACTTGCCTGCCACAACCAACGCACCTCTCTCCCCCTCTTCGATGCCTTCCCTTTCAAAAGGTAGGGCTGGGCCCCTGATGAGTCCGCTTCATTATTATGGGGCCCACCACCTGTGCCTTTGCCTTCCCCAGCTACTCCCATGTACACAAGGACTCGCACTAAAGCAGCTACACGTGGCATATTTTTTTTATGATGTGGTGGGTCCCACCTCTACGTCAGGAGAAAAAAATTCAAAGTACTTGCTCAGTACACCCTCAGGTCCTCAGCATTTGCCTGCCCAACCCTTCATATCATATCCTCCCCAACCTAATTAGTTACAGCTGCAGGACCACTGGTTCATATGGTCTCTCACCATCTTTTGTTCCCAAATGATAGGGCTCTCACTCATCTGCTGTGGGTCCTTAACTGGCTTTCTGGCAGCAAGTCATTGAAGCCTTATCCAGGCCCAGGCCCAGGCCCAGGCTACCATTACAAATGTTGACAGGTGGTTTGGGGTCTGGGGCAGAACTGCAGATCACAATTTATGGTGCACCTGCTTGCCATCTTATAGTTTCTCTAACTTAAAGAATGAGAACGATACAAAGGAAAAACAGGATATATGATGAGAAGAAAGAAATAGGCCTCTTACAGCATCTCCAATGAATGTCGTATTATGGAGATGTCACATTCCATTTAAAAGCTTGTTGGGTTATTTGAGGGGTTTGAAATTTTGCATCTACCAAAGTAGTAACTTGATTATGATATATTTATTGGGTAATATTTAGGTGGGAACTGTTTCATATATTATGTGAAAATTTTTTTGTGGGATCCAATTGTGAGCCCCATTTAGAGATGAGACTAGGGAGGATAGAAAGATCTATATAAGACCACCCCAAGTATCAAGTTTGACCCCAAACCCATGCCCCTAACCTCTTCATCCGTGGCCCATACGTTTAATGGCTCCATATTCAAAAAAAATATTCAACCATTGATCCAACTGTTTAATCCATTCGAATTTATGACAATCCTTAGGATTAGTGACTATTAGGGGGTTCCTTATTGGTTGCTAAGTTTGGATGGGTTGCTAGTTGGACTCCGCAAAAAAGTTCTCATATAATAAGTAAAAACTAGTTCTCACTTGAATATTTTTCATATTTATTTTATTATATTTTTATTTTTTTTATGGGACTCACATTTAAAAAAAAAAATTTGCATTCTTGTGGCTCCCCTTGCATAAAATAATTCAAAATATTAAAAGGCATTTTCCTTTTTCATACTTTAGATTTGGTAGACCTAGACCCATCAACTACGTCAAATGCCACATCACATATAACATGGCTGTGAGAAATATGGTCAATGCTATTTTTTACCGTTTCTACTGTCCTGGGACAAATGACATAACTGTTGGAGATGTTCTCAGATAAAAAATAAATAAATAAATAAATAAATAAAATAATAATAATAAAGGAAGGGAAAAAAAAAAGCCATCAGGCCCAAACAGTCCTGACTACTTCATTTATTCTAGGGATCGAGAAGTCCTGACAGAAGTTGTAGCCCATGCACCCACATTAATTACATATACATATAGTTGATTGTTGGATAAGAACTTGAGAAGAGCTTTCATTTTTCTTTTTGGTGAAGAAGAGGAGCTTTCTTGTGGTGCATGGAAAGGAAATGAGATGAGATAGATTGGAGTCATCTGTTGATCACAACCATGATATGATTGACCTCTACTAATAGAGACAATTGTGGGCATTCAGTTCAATCATTCATTTTGCATGCTCTTAATTCAGGAACTATGATCATCAATTAATTTATACGTTAAGAGAATACTCTACATATGAGGCAATTCTGGATTGATCAAGATGATCTTTCTCACCACTCCACTGTAAATCAGCACTAACCCAAAATTGATACTTATTCGAGCTCTGTAGGCGATGCAATTGCACATAAAAGTTTCAGCACTTATTTTTATTAATTTTTTTCTTTTGCGCCGAGTCATTCCTCCTGGCATTCAAACTCGTGATTGATTGGTTAGCTCTAATAGCATATTAAGTTTTTTCTGCTAATCATTACTATCAAAACCTCAATGTATTAGCAGAAGCTGCATAAATACTCTTCAATACTCCCTCTCGGATGGAGCCCACTCCCTCAACAATCGAATAGTCATATTTAAAACGAGAAACACCCAATGCCAAAAAAATAATAGGACCCATCTTTTGATGGTAATTCTTAAAAATGACTATAATTAGCATTTTCTCTTTCCTATCCAACCACCACTATGCTTGTAAGTAGCAACAGTTGGCCACAGCATGGGCTTTTTTTTTTTTTTTTCTTTTTAAAGATTTTTTTTTTTATGAAAGATAATACAGTTTGGACTTGATCATCAAGTAAAGGAAGAAGTCACATCCAAATTCCAAACCAAAGCCTCAAATTTCCGTTTGGAATATTCTACAGATTTTTTTTATCATCACAAAAGTAGACATTTGCTTCCTTCCCCATAGGTTCCATTCCAAATGCTCTCAATACCTTTCTCTTTTCTCATTTCAAAGCTTATGTTTGTGATGTGGCCTTTCCCATCCGCTCACATCAGCAGCATAAAAGAAATTCCTCTCTTTTGGATTTACATAACCCATTTTTATAATCAAGATTAGTGGGGTAGCCACCATGAATTCGAAGTCCCTACGCATTGGATTTCTTTTATTAAACAATTAGATAGCCCTAACAAATCATATCTTTAGTTTTTAATGTGGGGGCACCTGAAGAAAATGGTTCCATGTTGTGGATTTAGGCCAAACAGGTGCATTTGTTTAATCCTGATTTGCGAATTAGTTTAACTAAAAGGCGCATAACAAGTGAGATAATGTTGGAATCTTTCATCACACAAAGAAAGGAAACTGGAGGCCAGAGCATCTGTCTCTTTTCTGTGTGTTTGTACAAGTGCTAGTGAAGTGATTAGATAATTAGCAAAACATGAATTCAGACAGATTCAATGAATGTTAAATATTTGGTTTGGATAGACGTGAAAAAAAAAAAAAAAAAACAAAAAACTATTTTACACATATACAGTAGTACATATAGGGTTTTGTTCTGCTAATAGGTATCTCTTTGGATAGTGTGAGAGGCAACCTTCTTACCACCAAAAGTGACAACACCTCATGATAAATCCAACCTCCCACACACTCACTAACCCTCATGAATTGTCACTCATCCTAATTTGGCACTAATTTGAATTATACTCACTGTCGGATTAAATTCTATGAAAGATGCATTTTAAGAAAATGTTAAGGTTTGAGGCTGCTAAACAAATGGTTGTGTTCATCTTATCGAGATGATTTTTCGCCCAAGATCATATCATCCATGATTACTTTTTATCACACTATTCTCCCATGATTGGAATGCATCAAGTGGGTCACACAAGGGGCTTAGATTTTTACCTTCCACGCAATCAATGCGATGTACCTCTTAATAGAGTGTGACCCATATAGTATATGTCTCTTATACCTTATCATTTTATTTTTTTTTCTTCACTTTTGATCAACTTCATATTGGTAGTTTAACATGACAAAAAAGGGAAAGAACAAAGAAAAAGAAAATTGAGATTTGGGTTCTTGGATCACAGCATGAGTGTAATTGTGATTATCCCTAATCATGTTACCAAGCATGGTTTCACAATAATGTGTTGGATGGAGTGGAAACTAGCCAATGAAACGGGAGACAGAACACAGAATGTGGCACTATGGTCAATTTTTTTTTTTTTTTTTACAATTTTGTTCATGGGCTAACTATGGATAAGGGTCCATAATTTTCTATATTACGACAGCCACCAGGCGCCTTTTCTAAATCTCATCATTAAGGACACATAATCTGAAATAGTAGCCACCTTATCGTTCTCCATCCCATAAATTTACTGTTTCTACCCAGTAATTTTGTTGAAAAGACGCGAAATTATTCTCTGTAGATCCTCAAAGTTAAAGGGCACTAGGGTCATTTTACCCCACATCCAGGCCAATTAAAAGGATTGTTAGTGAAGAGGAAAGCCATATTAAACCTCACACAGGCCAATTAAAAGGTTTGTTAGTGAAAGTTTCATTATCAGTGCCAGAGAAGAGACAGATATAATACTTCTCCTGGTGTGCTCCAAACAAATTTAAGCATCTCTTCTACAGTACAGTTTTTCTAATAAAGTTTCCCTATTAGGCAGATCATGACATCTTTTACATCACCAATCAAAGAAGAAAACAAAACTAAGGGAGGGGGGTGCTGGATCTATTGGACCCCTTTTTAAGAGATTGACATGACAGTGACTGTCATTAATCATGCTAGTTAATCTTGATCACGTCGGCAAGTGAGTCCTTGGCTGGATGGAGTGCAAGCTAACCAATGAAATGGGTGATTGCGACGTTGGGTCAATTTCAATTCAAACGTGGCACATGTGGGTCAATTTTAATCTTTTCGTAAGCAGCCAGAAAATGGATAAGTGTTCCTAATCTTTATTATTATTATCAAGAATGATCAATCTAAATTGGGTGCTCCCCTTCTGCTGCTTTAAAGATCCCAAAAACGACTGGTTCTGCCCATAGGTTTATGGCAAACATGGGGTACCATTCTCTGTGGACTGGCGCGGTTGAAGGGAAAGAATGTCATTTGTCCCTCATCCAGGCTATATAGTTAGAAGGACAGTTAGTGAAGAAATAAAATCTTCATGACCTTGTGTGTAGAGATGGAATATGAGATTTTATTTCTTCCAATGTGAATGGACTGGGTGTAAATGGTTTTCAGTTAAAAACATCCTGGGTCATGCTGTTGCCGTAGAGGCCCAAACAAGAACACAGGAAAAAACAGAGGACCTTTTAGCATTTAAAGGAGACTAGTGATGATGTTTTGGAAGACTTGTCTCAGGAAAATGACAGATGGGGCCTCATAATAGAGAATAGAAATAGAGCCATAACTGACCATTCATCCTTCCAAAATCACCCCATAAATGAATTCCTTGTAACCATAAAGTTTACAGTATATGAAAAATGTCCAAAGATAGACTCGGCAAGCTCCTCAAGATGATCTTTAGTCAATCATTCAACTCGAGCAATTATCATCATCATCATCATCATCATCATCATCATCATCATCATCATCATCAAGTAATCCCATCAACCTGGGGTCAGCTTTGTGAGATTCAATTTTGTACATAAGCCCTGCTTTAAATTGAATAATACATGTAACCACCTGCACCTGCCCCTCTGTTGACAAAGAAACATCTCTATTCAAGTTGAACATTCAACTGCCTAAAGTCTCTAGACACAATCAGTTAGCCAGCATGATCAGAAGTTAAAGGTAGGAAAGAGGGCCTTTTGACTCTTTTGACTACTTTGGCTGAGGTTTCTATAAAGTCATTCAAAAACTTTTACTACATTCAGCCTCTGCAGTTTACCCTTTTGCTAAGCTTTTCCTTGAAAAAGAAAGTATGGGTGTTTAGGGAAATGTTCTCTTACAAGCAACAATGCGAGTTGGACCCATCCATGGCACAGGATGAAGGATTAAAGGTCTAAGATATAGAAGAAACCATTGAAGTATTTTCCTTTGATGGGAGGGGATTGTCCACAACGTAAATCCTATAAAATTAAGCTCTTAAAGACTCCAATGATTGTTCCCTTTCGATTTCCACCCTTGACCCTTTTACCACTTTAAACCCAAAAAGAGGATGGAAACTGAAAGAAATTTGCAAAAAGCACGACAATAATTGGTACCTGTGTTTTCTTTCAATATGGGCTGTCTTGAAGTGGCAGGCCCTTTCATTCAAATCAATATGAACTTCAGAAGATGGCAGTTGCGTGGTTCAGTAGGGATGAAATGAAACGTGGCCCACCCAAGCCCTTTCCAGCACACTTGCAGTAGAGTAGAGGACTCAAATTCTCTTTCTAAATGAGCTTTTAGGATTAGGAGGGGAGGGCTGAGGCCATAACGAAAACGATATTATGGTGTACAATTCAATTCAGTAGATCGGCAATTCAAGGACATGCATGAATTGAATTAAGCAAGGATGGTGAAAATGGGTCTTGTATTCATTAGATTATGTAAAATCTACACATGAAACATATTATTACATATTCATTTCGAAGCACTAGTTTTTACATGAGTAAATAATATGAGATTTACTTCTTTTGGGGCTTTTCACATTTTCCTCAAGATTCATGGGAATCTAAGATATCAGATTTTTAAGTATGGGGGTTTATCTTTATATGAGAATATTGAATGGTTTGGATCATAAAGTGGAGGACCACAAGAGTGAAAGTATATAAGTTGTGTTTTCCAACTTTCTTAAAACATTTTCATGTTTTTCTCAAGATCTGTTAAGATTCATGATACAAAAAATTAAACATCTTAGGATTTTATTAGTTTGATAATAATAAAAAAATGCAAATGGCCAAGATTGCAATTTTGGGCACACAGGATTGCAGAAAGATATGAGGTAGATGACAGGGTTTTGATCTTATGACCCATTGGAAGGTGTAATTGTTCCAACACCTCCTTGAGGTGTGAGGTTTATAATGGCTTCACACTCTTGAGGTTTGAAATTTTTGTTGTGAAAATGAACCCAGTTATAAAGCCATTTTCACACCAAAATATACGTCATGAGTGTATAATGGTTTCACACTGTTAAGTGTGAAAATAACCCCATTTATGAACTATTTTCACACCAAAATACACACGATGAGTACTTGAGTGCAAAGAAATGTGTTCACTAAAAAACAAAAACAAAAAAAAAACGTTATACATTTAATATTTACATGCGTAAATGAGCGCAAATAAGCGCAACCAAATAACCCCTGTGGATATCCAGTAAGGCCTGGGCCCGATAAAATTGGAACAACTCACTCCAGCCAAGCAATATGCTACAGCACCAGACTAACGTGTCTCATTTGTAAACTTCAGCATGGTAGTATAAACAATTCACACAAGGGTCATACATAGAAGCCCGGCTCCTCTTATCACCTTTGTTGCGGGGGTGACCTTGAGTGGACCAATAATGGCCCGCCACATCAGCAGCAAAGACTGGATTTTGAAGTTCGAGTTGGATGGGCAACATGTGTTGAGTTGGAACAATGCCAAGGCCTAAGAGATCCTCTGATCGAATGGTATTCACTCCTGTTTTAGAGAGTTGAAAGTTCAATTATTTTCCAAGTGTAGGCCCAGTTTTGACAGACTCAATTTAAGACAGGTAGCAGTTGAATCATCACCAAATTCAACTATTTGATGATAAGGATTGATTTTATATTGGAGCAAGTATATCCATCTGCCCATGCACGTTCTTTTCTTTTGTTCTTTTTTTAGAGCTGATAGTTAAGAGCCTATATAATGGTGCCTGCTAGAGGTCATGGACGAAAATAGTAACAATAGATTTGAAAAGGTGCAGCTTATTGGAAGATTTGATGATGGATAAACTGAAATCCTCAGAATAGCAAGCCATCCCCAACAAAGCATTGATGATGATTGGTACCAATCTGACCTGAACCGTTGGCACAAAACCAGATCAGATTATCAATCAGATCCACACAAGAAAGGAAAAAAAAAAAAAGGAAGGGGTCCACACAACCCTAAACTTTTTGGAGATAGTACTTTAATGATCGAGCAAAGAGAATCTACAGTTTGCCCAGGCAAAGCGACAAGAGAAGCCCATAGTTCAGAGACCCAAATTGCTACTCTGGTGTCAGTCTCAATGGATAAGGTGAGATATTGATCATCTGCAAAATACCCACCACCACTCAAACCAATGGAGATTTTTCTAATTGCTGTCCACATTGGTTCCCACCATACCAACCTGAATCTTTGATGGGGCCACTTGTCCCCAAGACATGCCAGAAGAAAATACTCGCCAGCACATTGCATTGTACATCTATGTCGCCATATATTTCCAACTGAATATAAATACAAATGACACAATGCTACAGGTCACATCTATCAAAGATATGGAGACAAAGATCAAAAGAAAAGGAAACAACAAGGTGAACCATATAACACGTTAGAAGCAGCGCATTTTTTTCCCCATACGTTTCATCCACAACAAAAAGAAATCTGAAGAGAAAAATGCACCATTATAACCAATCTAATCACCCTTCAAACAGAAGTCTAAATACTATCAGCACTCACTTTTTAAAAGGAGGTAAACAAAACCCATCATTCATAAAGTCATTAAAGTTGAAAGTGTTAAACTCAATTTTTCTACTCGACCCCAGATGGGTAATGCTGTAATGATGTGATGATGACTTTTGCCCCAAGGGACTCGACTTCAATTGCATATACAGTCAAAATTGTGATAACCACAGTTCAATGTTTGCAAAAGTAGGGTAAAATAGTAACTCAGTTTCCAAGATAACTTTTAGACCTAGAAAAGCCAAGTCTAGATATGCAAGGATGAAGCCTTGATTATGATTACTATTGACTTCAGACTGGGAAATTTAACGATCATATGATAATGCATTGTAGAATTTCAGTCTATGCCATGTACCAATTAGGGCAACTCTCATTGGCTGAATCACATAAGAACCCATTGACTTCGATGGAAGATCCTATCACTTTTCTACAAACGGGAGTCCATTGGACTAGAACCTCAAGCCATGAGTGCACTCGAGAAAATCAATGAGTACAGGAGCTATTTTAAACTTACAAACTGGATTATGAACTAAAACATGTTTAAAGTCAGAATCTTTGGTTTCCAATAATGTGGATTGAACTGTAAGTCATCAGTACATTCTAGATAAGATGGGCTGGCTGAAACACCAACATAAGCCGATTCGTGGACACTATTCAGCTATAGTGCTATAGTGGAGGAATTAGCAGCTTATGTGTTGCTACATGAGGTAATCAAATAAGCCGTGCAAGTAAACATAATAACTTTCTATCGAGCAGAATGTTGGTCAATCAAGAAGCAACACGTTCACAAAATGAGTATAGCAAAAGATATGAATGTTGAGGTGGCTGTGCGGTAAAACTAGGAAAGATAGAATAAGAAATGAGTGCTTTCGGAACCATTTAGTAATAATATCAATAGGTGATAAAATAAGTAAAACTCATTGGCGATCCTTTAGACATGTCCAACGCAGGCAAGCAATGGCATCGGTGAGGAAAAGTTTCTCTATGTAGGTGGATGGCCCACCAAGGGGGTAGGCCAAGGAGGATGCGGATGGAAGCAGTGACAGTAAATCAAAAAAAGTGCATCATATCCGAGGATTTGGCTTAAGATAGGATCGGAATGGAGTTTAAAAAAATAATAATAATAAAGCAAAAAGATAGATCAGAACGGAGAAACAAAATTCATGTAGCTAACCCCAACATAGTAGGGAAAAGCCTTTGGTGGTGGTGGTGATCACTTCCTTGAATTGAAACACATGGAACTCAATAATATCTCAGTCCACAATTATAACTGAGTTGCTAGGGGCCGTAACCACATTTCATTAGGCAAAGTGGGTGCAGCAAAGTCGCATCTCCTCAACCACAATGACCCGTGGTGGAAACAATGTTTGCTTCCAAAGTTGGGTAGGGTACAGATTTGGCATGAAGCTTGATTTCATTAAAGCAA
The DNA here is from genome assembly GCA_029852735.1 of Persea americana. NCBI lineage: Eukaryota > Viridiplantae > Streptophyta > Magnoliopsida > Laurales > Lauraceae > Persea > Persea americana. The sequence continues at coordinate 7,020,553 of CM056812.1, forward strand.
ACTCAAACAAAGGAAACTGTATACAGTGATTCAATGCAAAGGACAACTCCGTGGAATACTAGGCGTGTTTGGAAAAAGAAATTTTACCACCTTCAGAATCAAAAGTCAAGTCACAGAAAGATGCCTGAAAGCAAACTCAGGCAATTGCAATGAGAAATTGATAGCAAGGTGCCAACACAAGGCTATTTGCTTAGAGAAGAGCGACAACATGCCCCTTATTCCCAAGTATGATGCCAAACACAAGAAGACAGGAACAGATAGTGTCAAAGCAGGTAAGGATTATCTTTTTTCCATAATGGAAATCACACAACAGGTTTTCAACACAGCTGGAGAGGCTATTATGCCAGACGACTGGAGTAAATCCTTTCACAATATCATCAGAGGCAAGCAGGGATTCGTTTATGTTATGCCTCCCCATAAGAATGGCCAAAAGAGCTTCTTTGAGTTGATAATCGATGACCCAAAAAATTGGCAAGAAACTCTTAATAGGAAAAGAAGTCCTGTCAGGTAGAGAGAACCATCATAAAATCAACCCTACATAATGTCTCTGTCTATTAGAACCCAATATTCAGGATTCTAGTTTAGAACACCCATATGGGTGACAAACATTAATTAAGAATTGTGGAGTGACATTTTGGAATGGGAAGAGTGACTGAACAAAAGTATTTCCAAATTAAATGGAAATGCAAACTTCCACTGGATAATGAAGTCATAGAATTGGAAATTTAAGAGAGATTTTGGGTGTTCTAACAAAGTGGAGATTTGAGAAAGAACAATAAGCACAGTTGAGGAAAGGTATGGCAGCAAAACATGAATGCAGGGCTTTCTATCTCCACAGCCCCATGTTCCAAAATCTATTTCTATGTTTAACGACTACATGGGTCAAGTGCTCTGCAGACAGTGTTTTTAGTCCATAAAGAATTATCTATTTCTTGAAAGGTGTTAGGCTAGGGGACACTCACTTGTCCAATGTGTTCTATGACTGTACTCTCTCATTTCCAACCAAAGATGGTGTTTGTTGATTAAGAACCCCGGAGAGATTCCTGCGGGAAGAATGTGTGGAACCTTGTTCTTAAGGATTCTACTGCTTCAGGATATCGTGTAAGAATCTCTTTGCATGGAAACAACCATGCTCTCTTTCCAATCAAAGTATATAGAAAAGTTGCCCTTATCGTCCATGTTGAGTTCACATATAAACCTTCGTTGCTCATCCATTGTTCAAAATATTGAATGTCTTCCCACCGTTGCAGCCTGAATGCTTAGGATCCACTGCAGATCAAACTTTCATTTGGGCTTACCATATAAAATAAAGTCCAGATCAAACACCTAAAAAGGAAAGGAATGTCTCTTCACCAAATATTTGCTGTGTTCAACAGCCTTTATCCAGAACCACTTTCTTACACTTCTTTCCTTCAATTGGTTTGCCACCTGTCTTTCCAAGCCCTGATGAAAGATTGGAATCGGAAGGCGGAAGCCCTTCTAAGGAGGAGGGCCTCTTTTGTTAATATTATTACCACTTGTGATCAGTTAGGGTATGTTTGTGGAGCATTTTCAGGGGGCAATAAAAATGATTTCCAAGGGAGAATGATTTCCGTTGTTTAGTGTCGACATGTTATTCAGTATTCATTTTCAGAGGTAAAGGCATTCTCTGCAATTTTTTGTGGAAAGCAGCAGCAGACCCAAGAGGTTGAAACCATTTTCTGGACTCTTGCACGAGTTAGAAACACCTTCCAAAGGGAAAGATCTACTGGGGCACCAAAAAATAGAAACTGAAAATATAGAGAGAAAAAAATCTTCAGTTTCAATTTTCTGCAGAAAACATAATCAGCATGGAAATAATAAGGTGTGGAAAACCGTCAAAGGATGAAAGGATTTTGAAGGATCAACTGTAATGAACCAAGTCCGATGAAAGGATTTTCAAGGATTCAACTGTAATGAAGCAAGTCCTTCTGGCTGATTTGGCTCTAAAAGTGAATAATTTAAGGCATGTCTATTTTTCATTTTGGTTAGAAACAGGAAAGGAGCTCAGTAACTTAATGTTCTAGGGATAGGTAATGATTAAGATGATATGCACTCCCGATGAGTATTTTGACACAGAATGTTGATGGTAGTTCCAGCCAAGATGTGAGTCTATATAAAATGGGTGGAATTGCATATTCAGCAGAGAGACTTACTTAAGGTCCTATTAGGTCCAGCTAGCATCTTTGCCAGTAGGGGTGTAGTAATTACCATCAAAGAACTAAAACTGTCGTGTGAAAAAAAGCCCAATAACATTGCAGCTAAAGGTGCACTCTATCAAAAAATAAGAGATGTGGAGGGTGAAAAGAGAGCGCAAAAGTTGGCCTGTGACATTAGAGCCATAAAAATGTTACCAGAGAGAGAGAGAGAGAGAGAGTCTCCCTTACACTACTAAAAACATTATGACAAATGAAATTTCACTTGAGGCTAGTTTATATCAAATACCAAGAGTAAAATATATTTGATAGCCACATTGAATAAGGGAAAGCAGTATAATAGCCACTACGGAGGCATAAGCCAAAGAAGCAAACAAATATTAGTGGTGTAGATAGCATATCCTGCGCCACCTCATCCCAACACCACAAAGAACCCTAATTTTCCCTGGATCTTAGCCAGTTAGGCTGGAATACATCAGATGTACATGGCAACCTATTTACCTCAATTGAATACTTTAAGGCCTGCCAATAGAGTAGCATCTAGATCCCAGACCTGTCCAACACCAACCGTGTGGCACTTGCGTATAAGCCTGCCACTACTAAGCCAGAAAGTACTGAATGCCAGGATAAAATGGACCATCCTGTTCGACCTTTAGGAAATATGGACCTATGTCTCAAAAAATTGGAAGGCCTCTAATCCAAGCCTAGGATCAACCCACAAGACTATAACTCCCAGTTCAAATAGAGCCAAATTCAGGGTGGGGCGGCACAAATTTCAACTAGGAGTATACATTTCAACCATGTCAAACCATGTTATTTGCTGTAAGTTTTATTCAATGTCCGATGAGTCCGATGAGTCATTAAGTATAGGTCATCCATCCATAATTCAAAGTGGCCACATAGTTAGTATTTAAGCCAACTAGCATGATATCTTCTAAAACAGTAAATGAGAAGCAACTACAAAGGATAAGAAGCAATGCCAACAATCCAAGGAAAACAATGTCAACTGGCTATGAATGAAGGCAGCCGAAATGATACATAAAACCAACTTGCTCAACACAAAGCATTTGCTCAAAGCTTAATAGCAACTATGTGAATAGGTTCTTGAGGAACGGAAAGGCAATAAAGCTACTTTGAGTAAGTGTTTACAACCATCATATATAACCTAGGTTGATTCAACATAGTTCGCCTCTACTAGGTAAGTGAAAATGTTAGCCACCATGCTTTTGTAACAAGCTACAGCACACTCACCTTCATGGACTACAAATACCTCGGATTAAAATTATCACTTCCCCCTGACAAGTGAAAGAGAAAAGTAAAAATTTTAGGAGGCAAAATGAAAAACTATGCATGATCAAGGGAGAATTTTCAGTTCACTTACGTGTTCATCATCAGAGTGATATTGTCTCCTTTCAAAAGAATCCGCCCTAAGAAAATATCATGAAAATTCAGAAAAATAATTTAACAAAGGAAATAGGGAAGGGAACACAGCGGTTACATGTCTTGACCAACCTAATGGCTTTCTAGTATTTTTCTTGATGTTCAGTTCATCAGCATCATCCAGAACCAGATTCATGTACTCATCAAACCCCTACAAAATTCACAAGAAATCAGTAAATTAGCATTTAAGACTTCAGGGTCCAGAAACAAAGCTACAAACAAAACCCATAAATTATACTATGACATGCAAATATATCTCAAAAGTAATACAGATTTATTTGTATCACAGTTTATATTATGTAACAAAGATCTGCTAATTCTCAACATTTCCAAAGTGGCCCCCAACTCATTAAGTTGTTATATATGTTTCCTAAATACTAATAAATGTCGATGTAGAAAATAACTTTTTTCCTCAAAAATAGCATAAATAAAGAATCACAAAGATTGTTTTCATAAATAAAGAATGACATTGTTGTCGCTTTCAATACTGGCAAATTCAAACTAAGTTTCCATATACTTCTTTCTACTAATGCAAAAAGGTCTCAAGTAACATATCAGGAAAATCAAAAGATAGAAATGAACTCAATCTTCAAATAAAAATAATAATAATAACAATCACTATCGGAGCCTTATCCCATCCTGGACTCGCTTAAAAAAGTACTACTCTAAAGCACCTCACTTTAAAAAAAAAAAAAAAAATGGCTCCAACAAAGCTAAGGCCTAAGAGCACTAAACCTATGAGCATGTATGTATGTCAGAATGATAAATTCTCTTTCCCTAGCATATGAATACATGCTGTAGGTTGTCACCCTCTTGACTAGCTAAGGATACACTACACCTAGTTATCTTCAACATTGTGAAACCATGCATGCTAAATATGAAATGAAACATAGCAATTACCTATCTACTGATAAGTTGAAACATAGCTAATTACCATTTTAAAAAATTGGCTTTTTCCATATTGGTAATGTTTCAGGTCAATTTCATTGTTTAATCGCATTTCTTGGATAAGGACTCCAAAAATCTAAATGTTCCCATGCATTATTTTAAAGTATATGTTAGATATGAAAAACAAATCCAACAAACCCCATAGAAAATAGATCCCTTCTGACCCCACAACATCAGGTATTTGTTGATTAGTAACACAGTTGGACAAATTGCTTCGGCATGTACTGTTGGTTGTCATGAATCATGTAACCAGTGCGTTTACAAGTGATAAAAGGGCATCGATGAAGTACTGGAAATAAGGAACTCAATTCTAAATATAAGTTTCACAAGCCTCACAGAAACAACTAGACATCATATGGATTCAAGTAGATGTTAGCTCTGGGGTTGAGAAAGAGGATAACCAGTATCCTGTGGTTTAGCCATTTCATGAAAGACATTTACCGGTGTGGTCAAGGTAATTGGCCATGACAACTATGTGACCAAGAATAGGTTCAGTGCATATACTGGATCACCTAGGATCCTATTGGCCAGCATCAAGTCGTTGTAAGACAGATCACTTAATTTTTTTATAACAGTAAAAGATGTATTGATCTCAAAACAAACTACAAACTGGTACAAAACTAAATAGAAAATAGAAATTAAACATCGAAAGGCAGAGAAGAACAAAAAACTTCCTCCTTTGCAAGATTATCAACTACAGAATTTGCCTCTCATAAAGTGTGATGAAATAAAGCACACAACTGACTTGTGATAAACTAAATCTTCTCAACCCAAAATGCCAATCTCCATGGAAAACAAGACTTTCCTGAACCCCATTGAATCGTAAAGAAAGAATCACCTTCAATAATTACATTAATTCCCCCAATCTAGATAGTTCACGACAAACAATCAAAAGAGTGAAAATTTCAGCATCATTTGCATCCAAGGACTCCACTGGTCCTAAAAAGCTTAGAACAATTCTGCCAGACCATCACGAATAACACCTCCAACTCCTCCTTTATTAAGAGATTTTAAAACGCTACCATCAAATTCTAATTTAAGTACTCCCATCAGAGGGCTAATCCACGAAACTTTATGCAAGGGCTTCACATGAAAAAAAGAAAACCAAAAATAATAATAATGCCCAAAACCGATTAAGGTCAAACAAATCTACACCATCAAACTCCCTTCTCATGTGCACCCACTGACACAAACCAAATAAAGGATTCAACAATATCCTCCACTGAAAAGAACTCGACCTCGAGTTCGGAAAATGTCCACCTTGATCAAAGATCAATATGATGAACTTCTGATTCATCGGTTGATCTACAACTTCTGTGTACAACTCCATGTATAACTGTCTTTTATGGGTGAAATTTGCGTTGATATGCAATCGAACCATTGGATAATTTACTTTTAGAATATGCACCATCAAATGACAATATCTAACAAGCCATTCTTGAGCATCGGATTTCCATTGTTGATTCTCAAAGACAAAATCAATTTGAGAGCTTATGTGGGGAGTATCAACAACTTGCTCTTCAACATTGGGGGTGTGCACTTGGGGATTATTAGTACTCATAGGAGAAATTTCAAGGCCAACTGTAGATGGGGAATCTTCTGTGTCTAGCTCTAGCTGATCGGTCTGCATATCCGTTGGCACTGGTTCCTCAACACAGTATGTTATGTATAACGACTTTTCTGTTTGAGGCGTAACTTCCACTAGATGAGACCTTTTTAGCATCTTCTTCACACGAATTGCTTCCCAATATGCCTCATGGATGTTTTTACTATCATTCATTTGCTCCACTATTTCCGGTCTCAAGCCTCTTACAAAACTGATTAAATCATATTCCTCATCATCTTCTAATCCACACTTGTCTTGGAGCCATGCAAACATGTCACCATAGTCAAGAACAAATAATTCTCCTTGTTTTAAATCAAGAAAGGACCGAAACTAGACTTCATTCTCAAAATACCATATTCCATATTTAGTCGCATATTTGAGTCTTTGACGATTATTGTAAAATCTACTAACATGGAATTTCATCTTGGATGTGTGAATGGACTGAGCTTTTTGTACATCTATTATCTAAGAGCACACAGGCGAAAACAGATCTGAAATCTGACGGTAGTTAGATGAGCCCACTATCGTAAGAAGAAATCTCAACCGTTGATCGGATAAGATCGTCAATTTTGTCGTTGTTCAGATGTTGCTGATGCAGATATGATGTCAACACAACTTTACTGGGCTTCAAACAGATTTGGATCCTTCAAATTGTAGACCTGACTCGACCCAACTCGGATCTAGAAACTAGGCCCAACCCTCTGATCAGGCACGTGTCACTTTCTGTGAATACTTTGATGCTGGAAAGGGTGATGGGCTTCAAGTGGCTTTGCTCTAATGGGCCAGGTGCACCCAGGCTGACCTGGATATGACTTGCACCTTTCTTAATGAAGGGCACATGAAGTGCTCTGTTCTCGACCTCCAAGAAAATAAGATGAGGGAAAGGACTTCAATCTATTTAACTGCAATGAGAGGTGTCTTGAGCTCCTGTGCTTGAACAATCGAGGCGGTGAGATGGCAGAAGGCGAGGAGTGATGGACGGTGGTCCTTGGTGGAGCAAGTATCGATGAAGGCTGGCGGCGACAATGATGGCGAGGACAACTTGCAACAATGAACCAGGTACGTCGTTCTCTTTCCTTCGCTCTCTTCTATGTTCTTATTCTTCTTCTTTCTGCTCTTTCTGCTTTTTTCCTTCTTTATGCTGGGGTATGGGTATGAAGATGGGGCGGTGATGTGGGTTCCTGGGGATGCTAGTGGAATTGGAAGAGATGGGTCTAGGGTTTCGGACAAGTGGGACTAGTTGGGTTGGGCGGTGTCGATTTGGCTAAGGGGTATAGCAGGTGGGTTCTAAGGCGGTGGCTAGGTTGGAAACAGGTATATGGGACGGCCGTGGAGAGTTGGGCATTGCAGGAAAGAGGCTGGGTTGATGGTGTGGGTTTCGATTGGGGATTCTAGAAGTCAGATGGGTGGGGTTTGGTGATGGACGATGAATAGGGGTTTTGCGGAAGGCTTGTTGGGTGTTGGAGGGCTCGGTTAGGGGTTTTGGTTGGGTTGAGGTATAGGCAGGGACGTGGACAGGAAGGAAGGGATGTGTAACCAGCGCTGATTAATCAGAGATCGTTCTGCTCTGATACCAATTGACGCAGACCCTAGGGCTAGGGTTTGCGTGGCAAGTGCTAAAAGCACAATGGGTGCTGAAGCACGTGTCCAAAAACACAATAAATCTCCGCAGAGATAATAAACGAGAACGCACCTCAATGGGAAAAACTCACTTTTCATTAATCAACTCTCGAAATAATCTTGTACAATGCCATATAAATAGTAAAAGAAGACTAGAGCCCTAAGAAACCTAATTGAACTAGGAAACTAAATAAATTGAAAATCTAATCCTAAATTAAATTCTTTAAATAAAATCAGAAACTAATGACATAATTAGTTAATAAAATATCCTAAATCTAAGTGGGCCCTACACATGTGGCCATGAGGTCTACGCTGCATCAACTTCCAAAGCATAGCATACAACACTAATTTCCAAAGAAGCTTACCACAAACAAACTTGCACCCCATCCTCCATCGGCAAAACAGATCGTCAACATGTCTTGGCATGACCCATTGCAAAGCAAACAAATTAAGAATGGCCAACCAAACACTCTGAGCAAAATTACAGTGAATCTGATGCAGCAGCAACAGTTGCCAACGTGAGACAATCATGGGCAACACGTGGGACCCATTGATGCTTAAGCGTTTTGCTTAATTGCTATTAGTTTTAATTATAGCAAAGATTGTAATTAGGATTAGTTTCTAATTTGAATAGGATTCTTATTTTGTTTCTAAGTTTGATTAGGATTGTTTCTTAGGAATTAAGTATCTTTTATTATAAATAGAGCATTAAAGAGATCAATGATCTCAGATTTTGGAGTTAATAAGAGTTTCCCTGCGTGGGTTCGTTGGAGATTGTCATCATCGAGTAATTGTTCCAGTGAGAACCCTAATTGTGCCCCGGCACTTGCGATCGTAACCCTACGATTGCATCAATTGGTATCAGAGCCAAACAATCCCCGATCGTCGGTGTTGATTACCCCTACCCATCCATCCACCCCATTCCATCCCCATACCATCACCGAATACACAAATCGAACCCATCTGCCATATTCACCCATCACTCCAAACCAAGACATAGTAGCCCCATTCCCTGCCAATAGCCACAACCAGTCCCCACTGTAACCAATACCATCCCAGCAGTCTCCACCACAAAACCATTCCGATCTCCCAATCCATAACCCAACCCTTGGAAGAAAAAAATTTCTTGCTCCCAGAACCTTAGCCAATCCCACCACCACAACCCAGCCTTTCAACCTCACTACAAGTCCCTGCCCAACCCAAGAAAGAAAAAAAAAAAAAAAAAGGCAGACGGAAGAAGAAGAAGAAGCGGAAAGCAGGAGAGGGAGAAAAAAAAAAAGGAAGCAAAAAAGGGAAAAGAAAGAGGAGAAGCCAAGGAGTAACAGAGAGAGAGCGGCGTACCTTGTTTGTCATTGCCACTCTCCCGTTGCGTCTCGCCACTGCCACTCTCGCCTGCTCGCCATCGCCATCGCCCCCTTCTCTTCGTTGGAGCATATAGCAAAAAAGGGGTTTTCAAAGCCCTTTTCTCTCTTCAGCAACGAAAAGGCTTCAGCCTTTTTCTTTCCTTTTTGCACAAAGCCTGAAGACAATCTCCAAAGAACCCACGTAGGGAAACTCTTATTAACTCCAAAATCTGAGATTATTGATCTCTACGATGGTCTATTTATACTAAAAGATACTTAATTCCTAAGAAACAATCCTAATCAAACTTAGAAACAAAATAAGAATCCTATTCAAATTAGAAACTAATCCTAATTACAATCTTTGCTATAATTAAAACTAATAACAATTAAGCAAAACTCTTAAGCACCAATGGGTCCCACATGTTGCCCATGATTGTCTCACGTTGGCAACTGTTGCTGCTGCATCATTGTGATAGACATTAGGTGATGCACGCTTTCCCAATCCTATAAACGATGGTTTAAAAAACCGGCCGAGTCAACTCGGACTCGGCACATACCGAGTCGGGTCGCATGGGACTCAAACTCAAATCATGGGACTCGGCCTTCCAACTGAAATTGGGACTCAGCCCGACTCGGCCGAGTCCCATATGACTTGGCGAGTCGACACGGACTCGGCCAATTGCTTGATAGAAGGGGCACCATTCCAATGGTCCATGAAGTCAGATTTTAAGAACCTGACCATGATCTCGCCTCTCAATTAGCACTGTCAACAAGCCAAGCTAGTTTGCAAGCCAGCTGGACTTGTCTCTTGAGTCAAGCTCAAGCTAGGTTCGGCTCATCTTGGCTCCCCTCAAGCTAGGCTTGTTAAGAGGCTTGGCTCATGTTCATCCTAGTTAAGGGGCTCAACCCAGTTCTCTGTCTGATTATCATGAGTATATTTTTTTAAGATGCATAACGTAAGTATATATTTTTATTTCAGAACATAACTGTATTGGTAAATATTGTAACATTAGAAAAAAAAACCCTCAATTGGGGTATATCACTAAATATATATATTTTGTATAGCAATATATCACTAAGTGCATGTTTGGTATCTCTATTTTTCACCTCTATTTGTCTAAATCGGACAGAGGTTAGAAAAATTAGAGCATTTGGTAGATGACTTTATCCTCTTTTTATTTTGGAGGAGTAGATGCAAATCCTCTAAAATTGAAATGCCCACTTTCTGGACATGTGAAAAATAGAGGCATAGGCTCTAAAAAACGTAGAGGCAAATCCTCTAAAATTGAAATGCCCTCTTTTTTTTATAGCTCTTTTTTTAATAGCTCTATTTTAAATGGTCTATCAGAAAAAGAGTAGAGATGTCAAACATGGCCTAAATATATTTAAGATAAGATGCATTAAACTTACATTTGTTTGTAAGTTTTTGAAAGAATAACTCAATGGAGTGTAATAGCATGAGAAATTATCATAATTACTCATCAGAACTATATTGTGTCAATCATATTAACCACCAAAAATAAATAATAAATTATCATTCTTTCACTGCTGAAGCTTAAAGGAACGAGCACCTATCCAAATGTCCAGATTCTAGAGCTACAGCTGTGGACCTGTCATGTAATATCCACGCATCGCCAGGACCTGACTCAGCATCACCAACTACGTATCCAAATGTGAAAGAAGTTCTTTTCAAGATCTTTAACTTAGTTACAAGAAAATAGCAAGTCGCCACTCACGGTAAAGTCTGACATGTAATGATATGCCCATCGATCATTACATGTACTATAGACATGATTGACGTAAACAAAAAATTAATTAAAGCTTGAAGTCTTATAACTGAACTGGATCATATCCCATGTAATTTTAAATCATTTACTTTGATGACCCAAACAAACTGGCCCACTCTTCACCATGTGAAACTCAAAACACCCAAGCCCCAATCCATCATGCATTGGATCAACATTCCTCAATCCCGCCACTCAACATGATCGTCCCTTTATTGGAACTCATATACACAAAACATAGCATCACATCCTAGTAAGATACTGGCACTCACTGAGTTAATACGGCAAACCAAATCACATAGGAGGACTTGGTCAAGTATTATGGCTGCTGTGCTGACCAGGTCAAACACTGGCACAAGAACTTAATAACATGTCAGAGGACCACACCATTATACCACATCTGCATCTCAGCCATTGACCATCCCCAGGCCCACACACATTAACCAACCATCTTACCCAATTATGTCTCCCTGGAACCTATGCTTTCAAGGTCCTTATCTCCTCCATCCATAATAATCCATGCTGCATTCGTCTAAGCTAGAAAGTTTTAGTTGCGGTGCCCAACATCCATTTCATAACATTCACAGTTCAAACCAGTCGAGTCCCCCGTCTGGCTGACACCAACTTCATTATCCCCTTTCTAATTCCCAATCCCCAGTCCCATCTTAGTAGGCCCATCACCACCGATCCTACTCTACTATAGCTCCTGCCCTAAGTTACTGACCCCACCACTGATAATCATCAGTAGTAGGCAAAAATAGACAAGACAAAGGTGAGTAGGACCAGAGAATATGTATGAAATGAGAATGAAGGGGAATAAATTGCAACCCTCTACATCTTGGATCATATGATATTGTGCGTGTTCGAGAGCCCCACAGCTGCAACAAGTCCATGGAACCCAATCCAAGAAATTCGGAGCATCTTACAAATAGACAAACAACAAAAAATAACACCTTTCAAAACTCAATCTAGAATATCATCCTAGGCAAAGATACTAGGTTTTGTTCCCCATTCTTACACAAAAGCTTTCAAAGGAGCATAAGATCGGAACTTCCTAGGTACACTTCTTAAACCAACATCCCCTCTTCCCTTCACAGATCCACCTTACTGCACTTGACCACACAAACCCTGCCCCAGTTGGAAGTGGTTTTTCCAAACAAACGTATAAGCACTAACCCATGCAAGTATACAAAATTTCCCATCAGCTACACACATTGCACAAGCACATATATGATTTCCCCACAAAAGTTCAAAAAAAGACCATCAATTCTCCAAATCCAGAACACCCAAAAGAGAAAAACCAAACAAAAATAAACAACCAAACCGAAATCGAAGCATGCTTACAATGATACGGCCTTCAATCCTCGTATCCTTCTGCTCAAACAGCCAAATCTGAATCCGAGCTTTCTGTAGAAAAATCCACCCAAGCAAGAAACCCAACCATTGAAGAATTGCAAACAAACACAAAATCACGAAATGGGGTGAGGAAAAAATTCGATTTCACTTACGCTCTGAAGAAACCGGAAAATAAGATTCTGTTTCGAACCCAAAATCAAACAGAAAGAGATAAGAGTTAGAAAGAGAAAAAAGAATGAAGAAGAAGATGATGAAGAGAAAGAGATGTGTGTGTGTGTGTGTTTGAACGTACGATGGGTTGGGTCATAATCCTCTGAACTCTGGTGGTCGCCATGGCTGCAAAAATAGGGATGAAAGATCTTTACTTCCTCTTCGACTCGGCTTCTGCTGGGAACTGCGAAAACCCTAAACCCGAGTAGAAATGACCAGGAAAGGGGAGAGAGGTTCTATTGAGGGTTTTTGTTTACTCTGGTAGTTTTATGTGCATTTGTGGTGTGGTGGGACCCAAGGGCAAAGGTCAAGTTAGATATGTGGGCCACATCATCTGAGCCCGGTGATCTTCGCGAGTCTCATTTAGGCCTGTCAATTCGGCCCTTTGAATACGGAGGCCAGCCCCCCAAAGCTCGCAAAAGTAAGTGCTTTCGGTTTTTTTTAGTCCGGATTTCTATGTGGTTGAAACAGGGAGATGCCGTTTCATCGTATCAACATTCGGCAACGGTATAAAATTTCTTCTTCTTTTTTTCATTCCAAAAAAGAAATTGAGATTGTGCATTAGCTGACATGAGATTTTATAAAGCTGATTAATGTTGATAGGATGAAACAGTATCTTCATGCTATAATGAAACGGGGGTCCGAACTCTTTTTTTTTATGTACTAAAGCCAGGAGGTAGAGTAGGGCATTATTTAGGTAGAATTCCTAAATTCTCCTCTTGGGTGGTGAATATGAAATTCCAGCAACTACAATGAGATTGATATCTTGAATTCCAAAAAGGTCGTTTGATTCCTTTTAGTTGGTTGAAATTTGGAGTTCTCATAAAAGAAACAAGCATTAAATCACGTTCTGTCAAAAAGAAAAAAAAAAACCCTCATCAAACCAAATTCATATTGGGAATTCTAGTAAAGAAACGGCCAGACTTTGGAGCATTATTGCAAATATATCAACATTCAATTGATATACATTCTTATTAACTTCAATTGAGATTAACATATGAGTCAAGCCCAATGCTATAATTGAGATTTCATGATAATTTCCAAACTGGCTGAAGTGTATTTTGTTAACTATCTTGGAATGAAATTCACACTCGATGTGTGGGCACTTAATAAATTATTAGATTGTCTCCTCTCTTAAACAGACTATCTTCCCTTTGAAGACTTTTTTTTTAATCCCTTTCCCTGTGCTTTCATGGTCACAATCCATTTTCTTTTCTTTTTTACTTTTTCCTTCTTGCTAAGAAATAGTTATTATTATTTTCCACGATAGTCATAGGGTGATTTGAATTTACATTAAAAAGAATTCAAGGTAACTGAGTTCCAAGGATCCAGACACTGAATATACTGGGTTCCATAATCAGTCCAAACAATTATTTTCCACGATAGTCATAGGGTGATTTGAATTTACATTAAAAAGAATTCAAGGTAACTGAGTTCCAAGGATCCAGACACTGAATATACTGGGTTCCATAATCACTCCAAACAAATATGCATAATATATTATATATTACATAAATATAAACATTAATAGATAAGTGGATTGGGATGGGCCGAGCTAGGGATTGAAGTTGTGTACTTTTCAAAATTGGGCCCTACTCTACCTTCAGGCTTTATGACAATAATAAAAGCATTTGCTTCGCGGGCTTTTATGAGCTGAGACGGGCTGGGCCACCTCATGAAAGGGCTGGATTGACAGCCCTTTGGCCCGAGTCTTTGTCCTCTAATATAATAACATATAATACAATGTAATATCGAGAAATACCCACTCCAAGACAAACCATGCAGTGAACCATCATCTGTTCAAGGTGGGTTAGAGTTTGTTATCAGTTTGATTGATGAAAGATGGTCTGTTCATATTGGTCGTTAGCAATTTCAAATACAAAAATGAAAGATGAAAGATGAACAGTGCTTATAGATAATGTAGGTCTTGCCGGACACATGGTTGAGCGGTGTTGACAGTTTAGCATCGCAGAAATGCATTGGGATCGATTTCTGAGTTTTTCAATTCAAAGTATCACTAGCCCAAATAGAAAATCTAATTTTGGGGCCATGAATTCTTCCATGTTTTATTGCAACTATATCAAAGCAGCCTCAGGACCCTGTTGCTGTTTGTATCACTTTGTATGAGTGGGACCATGCTTTGGATACCCAAACCAATCATGATGAGATATTAACCCTGCATTGATCATACTTGGAAAATTCCCATGATGAGCTCTGGTCCCAAATGAACAAATGGACAAATGACAATGGTCCAAAATGAACAGAGATGAGCTATGAAATAGATTGCTAAGATCAGAAAACTGCTGGGATTTTATGTTTTGTACATTAAACAGACTCCAATCTCTTGGGAAATTTTTGGTGCATTGGGCATTGGCTGTAGTTTATTCATATAAATGAGACATGATCCGTAGAACTTCTATGAATCTCATCATATAGAATTTACATATCCCATGTAGTTGGCTTATGTTTTGGTTGGTCATTGAATGGTATTAGCATCAGGTTGAAAGTCTACGGTTGCATAGGAAAATATTATCTATATATTCAAAAAAGAATTTTCTTTTTTTTTTTAATCAACGCTCGTCCTTGAGGGGTGGGATAAAGGCTTTGGTGTTGTACACCCGCTGAGAGCGTAAAGATTTTGGCTCGACCTAGGCTCGGCCCGCATATGTGAAGGTCGTGCAGTCGTTGAACTTGACTCAGCCTGAGCTTGGCCATTTGACCGGCCTAGTCTCATCTATGATCTTCTCATTTAATTGAGCGCCAACTGTTTAAAAATCCTTAATCTGGATTTAGAGATGGCAACTTACCCTGTTAAAAGGGTGATCAGTCTGCTCCAAGTATGAATAGCTATAGTAGAGCAGTAGGCTTGTCAGCGCATCCCGACTGGAAGGGCAGCAAGCCTAACCCTGCAAAAAGGTGGGTTTTTTTTTTTTTCCCTTATCCTTTAAACTGTTTGGAAAAGCTTATGTGAATGCATGATTTAAATAACTTAAAGACCTTTTCGCCTGTTATTTGAAAACTAAAAAAATAGTACCCTTTTCAAACATTTATAACAATTAAGGCATCTTTTAGCCTTTTTTTTTTTTTTTTTTAACCATTTATAAAAGAAATTTGCATGTACTACATTTACCGTAAGACAGCTTTGGCCAAACAACTTTTAGAATATATCAAGCTTGCCAATTCAGATTGAATTAGGTGTACCCAAACAACTTTTGAAAAATAACAAGTTTGCCTTTTCTGATTGAACCAGTTGTACCCACACGACTTTTAGAATGTAACAAGTTTATCTTTTCTATTGAATTAGTGCCGAACGGTCTATTTATAAAATGGTCTACTTGAAAAGGTGTTATTTCAAACAGATCTGTTTCAATCAACTCTATCTACAAACATCTTTGGCAAGTGATTTACAAACATCTATGGACTTGCCAAAGAGGCCCTAGTGTTTCCCTCCTAGTTATTCTCTATAAACTTTATTTTGTTTTTCTTTTCAATTTCAATTATAACTTATTTTTCACCTCTTTTATATTCTTGTTTGCGTTACTTCATTTAGGATGCCTTCTTATTAGTGGGGTGTGGTACGTGGAAAAATCTCCTTCAAGATGAGAGCGAACGAAAAAATAGCCCCATAAGATAATCCTAGCCCTTGATTTAATAGCCTTGATATTTAAGGGTCTTTAAACCATTAGATTTCTTTGGAAATCAACCCAAGGCGGAAAAAAATTTGATCACTGTGAAATTGGTTCTGATACAAGATCAAGGGGTGACGAGTGTGTGATAGGGCCTACACTGATTGAAGTTGCGCCAAAGGTGGGCCCCACATAGCTGGACTGCACGAGCAAGTAGCTCCGAGGAGAACATTTCTCTTCTTTGGGTCCGTGCCCTTTAACAGACTTGCGTCCCACAGCTCGTGCCGACATGCTGGATGTCGATGCTCAGGTGGGTATGGACATGGTTTGTCAATAACATTCCTTTCTCACTTGAACACCATGCCTGCATGTTAACGTGCGTCGCTCTCTCAATTTGGAGATCAAAAACACAAAAGATGATAATACTTCTAATTGTCTATTCATACAACTCTTATATATTTCCATCCACCTTTCTTCCTGAACTGTTCTCGGGAAGGTTTTTTTAACTTCAACTTTCTTCACTAGGTTTTAGATAGTGATTTGCTTTTTTCCTCTCAAAACACAAACCAAAACATCCCACATTCCATTTTTTAGGTAAGGAATTAAATGATAATTTTTTACAATACGAGGTATCAATGGGCTGGCAAAAAAAAAACATGATACATTGATTACAAAACTTTCCTGGAGGACTACATTTACTTTATTACTTTACAGAAGAATTAATTTACATTACAAGGAAGGAAGATATTGCTGAAGACAGTGTCTCAATTTCTGAAACGTCACAGGCTTGGATACAAATGAGTCCATACCATTAGCAAGGCATTCTGCTGCGCTCTCCGCCAAAGCGTTTGCTGTCATCTGCAGTTTGGACGATAGATGTTTGTAAGATAACAGTGTCCTACTCCAAACATTGCCATTCCTTTTTCCTGTTTTATTTCTAGAGATGTAAATGACAAGTACAACCCTTCTCATGGTCAAATTTTTGGTACCAGACCAGAGATACTACAAGCCCATGCAGTTCCAGAATGAGAAGGACAGTCATCACTTGATTTTGCGTTTTCAGTGCTTTGAAAGGGGACAGCATTTAGTGCATCTGCAATCAATGCTGAACCAAATTTCTCCACGTCTCAAAACCACAGCACTACAGATGCACAGATGTTGCTGTCATCTGAATGCCCCATAGCTTATTCTTACTTGTACACTCAAATAAACCAGCAGTAATAATGCACATAAAAATATGAAAAATAGTTGCACATCATTGGATAGCAGATGAGCGCAGAGAACTAATTAAAGCGATCATCTTGATGATGCCTTTTGAAAGGCTTACAAGTCAAATAGGTTGAGAATTAGAAGATTAAAGAAATGACACATGGAATCCAAGTACATTCGATCTCAGAGTAGTGAAGATGAATTGGTAGAAATTGAAAACTAACTTGACTGACACAATGTGAAATATTTCAATTTCTTGGAGCAGCTACATCAAAAGCAAAGGGTTTGAGTTGGATGTACTAAATAGATCAATGTAGGGTGGGCAAAATGATGAGGACATCAGAGCGTCACAATTTATAACTTATCAAAGGAGGAAAAAGAGGGTCCCGCACGAATATCATTATGGTCAGATGATATTTATTTGGGCTCAGTTCGAGGTTTCAGAGAGGATCCACCGTTCTATCATGATTTTATCATAGATCAACAGCCAGATCAAGCCAAATCATAGCCATGTGATCAGTCGAAGACCCCACATGGTGATGATTCGAGACAAAAAACCTCATATGCATGACATCAGGAAGACCCCACCCTGGGAAGATGCACATGGGCTGCTACTAGAGAAAGTTGGGCCCATTGAGTCCAACTTGAGTGGGACACCCGGCCCAATAAGGGGGGACAACCACTTTCGGACTTGCATTAATTTTGTTTTATGTTTTTGTGGACATTTTTGAAATTTTCGGTCAAGTTATTCTATGTTTTAATCTTGATCATTGATGTGTTCTAATGGTTTGGAGTGGATCTAGAGTTAATAAGCCAATATCTATTCATCATAATGCTTTCTTTTGGGGTTACTGAATACATGAATAAGATTAAGCTTTTGAGATCTCTCCAGTGATTGGCATATGGTGTGAAGCCATTTGATGCAACTCTAAAGTAATCCTCTATTGTTTTTGTCTTCTTCTGTTGAGGTTAACAATATAATTTTTTCATTTGATCCAAATCCAAGGTAATCGATCCTCAATTGTTACTGAATACCGGTAATAGTCGAAGAAAACTCATTTTCTTTCTAATTTTTCTTGTTACAATTTGTTTTTTCTTGCTTTTTGTCTTAGTCTTGCGCCCTTGATAGATTATTTTGTTCGTATGGATTGTTCTTTTTATAAAAATTCATTGTTAATTATTAAAGAAAAAGGGTGCAAGTACCACAATGATCAGCACCTTCCACCAAGGGAGTAGAAGGTAGTATAATCAAGTTCACAAGGACTGTACTGGTTTCAGCTTTACCTGAAATGAGTATATAATGACCAAAAAATATTTAAATGGACATACAAAATCTAAAAGTGAAAAACAGAGGAAATAATATGATGTCTAAACTACTGACCGCAATGATGGGGATCCGCTTCCTGGGTGTCGTTAGATCATGACAGCTTGGTGATGAATCTGAACTGGGTGTAGCTAGATCGATCTCAGCTTCTACAGCTGCATCCCAGTTACCATTTTCTTCAAAAGAACGAATCAACCTTGTTGCTTGAAGGCCATCCATTACTGGCATGCAAACATCCTGCAAGATAGTATGGGCACCTTTGAGTTCACTGTTTTTCACCACTTTCTGTATATTCAAGGCCTTAAGGTTGGTTGATCTATAATATATGCAGTTGATCTAACAAGAAAATTCAGTAAAATCCACGCTTGAGCCACACACACACACACGGAGGTTCAGTAAGATTGACACGTGCAACTTCCCCCTAGGCCTTAAGCTGGAATAGTGCTAGTCCCACAAATCAAAGTTTATTATATCTATTTTTTGCATGAAGAAACTGGAAAATCCAGTTCTGATTGGATTTATCTTGATTTTGGAGATGATCATCATGCAAAAAACAACGATAATCGACTTTAATTTGTGGGACCAGCACTGTTTCAGCTTTAGGATAAACTAAGCTTCAGCTTAGGAGAGTTGACCCCATATACATACACATACATACATATACACGTGCATATACATATGTATACATATGTGCATATATATATATATAGAGAGAGAGAGAGATTTAATAGATTACCATCAGAATGAGATCAAATGTATTAGATTGAACTGCATGGATTGCCTCTAGACCATTACTCACAACATTTATACTGTGGCCCATTTGCTTCATCATGGATCGTGTCACCATTACATTGATCTTGTTATCTTCAACAAGGAGAATTTTGGGTTGTGATAGAGATTTGGGCATCTCAGAATCATGATTGGATAAACCATGAATGTTTCCACTGGAGTTTTGATCTGTCTGGCTATGACTAGTACCCTTAAATTCAGTAATCTTTTCATCCATGCTTACTTCCTCTACACTTCTCTTTGTACCATGTTGAGAATCTCTGCCGCTACGAGTGCTACCGGTCTCCATGTTAGAGCTGTGGTATCTATTCATAATAAGACCCTTTACATCAAGATGATGCGGCCGCCTTCTTCCAATAGAGCATTTAGTGTCTGTATCTATGGCCTCATCCATTTGACTTTCAGGAAAAGTCCCTGCAGCATCAGAAATTGAGCAGGCGTCCTCAAGTGAAGCCGACCGTCTTGGTGAACACTTGAATGAGGTGGGTCCCTCTGATAAACCATTTAGTTTCTGCAAAGGATTACAAACAATATTTGCAGAAGATATACTTTTAATCATTGCCAATTGTCCATCAGAGCGGAGTAGAGAGCCCATCGTACGAGGATGGAAGTGGAAATGCCCAACATGGGTGTCATCAGTGTTGGCATCAGATACAATTTCTTGATCAATATCTGACAATTCAGGGTCATCAGACTGTTCCCGTTTTGGAGAAACCTTGCAAGGTAATACAAATGTAAACGTTGAACCGCGGTGCTCTTGGCTGGTCACAGTGAGTTGACCACCCATCAATTCCACCTGCCTCAAATGGAGAATTACATGTTGAATCAAAAGTTGGCAGACAAGAAAGTATAAGAAGCTTAAAAATTTTTAGGGATAATACATTACAATCTGAAACTTTGTTATTTTATAGGTAACAGAGAAGATTTAAGTTAATTAAAACAGAGAAGACAACAACAATGTGAAAATTAAAACAGCAAGAACATGCTTTTTTTTTTAATATTGGTAACGTGACTTGAACCAGTGGCACAGAGAGGATTTGCTTGTAGGGGAGGGGCAATCAATGGTCAACAAATGAGATTTTATATTTATTGAGTGATTACTAGTCATTTAAAAAATAATTTATTTTTGCGGAATTTTTTAATAATATGCAAAGAAATTTTCTAAATTTCAAAAAGCCCCAACATTTTCCACGACAATTTCCTAAGACTTTATGCATAAATATGGAAATACTAGTGCTCACCATAATAAATCTAACCATTCAAAAATCACTTTCTACTTCTTTTAGCATAAAATTTTTATGTTACTCCAATCAAAGTAGGACTTATGTCGGATCAATCACATGTAAATCAACCCCCTCACAATTAATTAATGAAAATCCGTTGACTGGATAGTTGTGATCATTTGATGGGCCACGATGGTCAGTAGGCATGGATAGTTGAGAGGCAGCATTGAAAGGCATTCACCCAGTCATGATAAGGTGAGCAGTGAAGTTGTAAATGAGATGATAATGCAAAGTTAGGAGTTTGAATCCTCTTAATGTCTCAGGCACGCTTCCGGTGAGGGGAGTGAAACCTCGCAGTGGACCCCACCTATTGAAAATCCAAACTGCTTAGAGTGAAGACCTTCCCCTTCAGTGGGATAAGCACAGACTTTACTCCAGTGGGACCAATTCCTATTGGAGTAAAACTTGGGCTCAGCCCACTAAACGGGAGGGCCTTAATTTTGAGCGGTTTGACTTTTCTCTAGGGTTTCATTCTCCTTATCGCCGCCCCACTTGGCTCTACCAGAACCTGTAAGTCTGTAAATTCAAGATTGCAATAGTAAGCACCTTCCATACACTTTAATATTTGTATCAGTTGGAATGTATTAATTACAGATTTTTTGGGATCTTCTATAAGTGGCTGATGTAAAGAATATGATAAACTGATGTAATTGCTTCTACAACAGCAAAGGAGCAGTGTTATCATCAAATTAGTATATGGGGCTTGCAGACAGTATTATTAAAATATGTTTCAAATATTAACAGATGAGAAAGGATCTCTCCAAGCAATTTTGACAATAAAAACAAAGAAAAATGAAAGTAAAACATAGAATAATGAATGTAAAACCCACCAGTTGCTTGCAGATTGCGAGGCCAAGTCCTGTCCCACCATACTTTCGTGCATGATCTGCACTGACTTGCATATATTTTTTAAATAATGTAGGTAACGCCTTTTCTGTCACATGGAAACAACAAATATTCAGTACACCAGAACAGAGACTTATGAAAGGAGTTAATCTAACGCTGGATGGAAAGCATCAACATGATTTAGCTGCTCAGAAGAAAACTGCAACTAAAAAGATACCTGGATTATCATTTAAAAAGAAAAGATACCTGGAATGCCAATTCCGGTGTCATTTACATCACAGCGTAGCCACACAACTGTTTCTCGTGAGTGGTGATTCTTTTCTATTTCTTCATCCATAGAAGCTGGTATTTTAATCGGTGTTCCTGGTCCATCACCAGGGGCACCATGTTGGTGAAGATCTTCCTTAGAACTCTGATGATGCCTGGTTTCTCTACAGCAGTTACTTTGAGATGCTGCATAAGTACTTTCCTCAGCTATTTCCATTTCTGAAACTGCAGATCGATGTCGCTCTGCACGTTCAGAATGTTGTTCTGGTGCAACATGAAGGTTTATCCCAACCTTACCTTCATGAGTGAACTTAATTGCATTGCTGAAATTAAGAACAATTGAGAAACTTATCAAACCCACCCCAAACAAGTACATAATTATTGCGAGCAAATGGTGAGAAAATGTAGTCAGGACTAACAGCAGCAGAGCATCATGTGTTCAACCAAAAAAATGAGCAGATTCTTATGGAGCTCACACAAGGTTTTGTGGATCCACATTCATAGATGTGGCAGCTGTGCAACAAATGAACGTCCCTAATCATTTCATCATCATTTCCTAGATCTCTTAAGAGGGAGATTGCTAAAAACTTGCTGCAAAGAAATTTACATATGCCCAAAACACCAACAATGTCACAGGGCAAAGCATTCCAATCAATTGAAGAAACATTTTATTTACAAGCCCCTTCATAATGCATCCAAACCCCTAGGACCTACCAGAGAAGAGGGCAAGCCTGCCCATCTTGCCCAATCGAGCCAATCCTAGCCGGTCAGGCCCACCCAAGCCAACCCAGGCCAGCCAGACCTAGCTGAGCCTTACCAGTCCTCTGCAGACCTATCCACAGGGCCATGCATGTCCTGCTACCGCAAATATATATATATATATATATATATGTATATATATATATATATAGGGCTTGACAAATCCAGACAAGGACTCATTAGGCCCATAGCCATGGGACCCACAATGAGTCAAACAGTGGGATCAACAGTCTACAGTCCTGGTGTGTCTCATAGAGTAAGCCTTTCAATTTAATTAGGGTGATTTGTTTTATTTAACTTATGCAACTAGAGTCAAAGTAAGAAGCTTTATGAATTTTGGATAGTAGGAGTTGCGTTTGTGTTCCAAACAGGAACCTAGGAGTTCTTCTACAAATTGACAGCGAGTCAACCAGCTGTAGAGCTCTATTATATTCACAGATTCTCCATACAAGTGAGGATGTTTCTATGGAATTAGAGAAGAGTCACAGTCAAATACATTTCGGGTTTATTGGTTTGATTGGGAGAACCATTCCCTTCTCTTGCTGCTACCAGTCTCCATGGTGATGCAGGCCAGACTAATGGGTCCCACCTAAAGGTCTATACCAGGAAGCCCAAAGCCCACAAGGCCCATCAATGCCCATCAATGAATTCCCAAGATTTCTCCCACGGCAAATCCATGAAGGATTCTTTCCTACGGCAGTTCCTACATTTTCTATCTTCTAGTAGATTTCTTAGATTATAATAATTGTTACGATTTAACAATAATTTGGTAGTTTCTAAATTTTCCTAGATTCTTAGATTTAGGGAGTTTTCTAATTTGGTATGGCTTGATTGCTAAATCAGTACTTAGACTTTATTATATAAAGAATGTAATCCCTTATCTTGGGATAGACTACATTGAAATTGAATGAAAAGTTCGAGGTTTTTCAACCGTGAGTGTTCTCGCCTGAGGTGTGAGGCCTAGAACACCCATCTAAGTCGTTTGGCTTGGAGTTTAGCCCGTTGGCTATCCTCCTTCTCCCTTGCGCTGTTTCAGTTTAGTTCTAATTAATTGTATAGTTAGTTAAGCGTGTTTAGTGGCTAAGCGAGTTTGTTTAGAGGTTAGATTAGTGGTTGTGAGGTTTTGGCAAGGTTCCGACTCCGAGTGAGTTAAGTTTGGGAAATTTTGAGGGATTCACCTCAATTTCAGAAATACATCGATTTTGGGTGCATTGGGTAGATTTCATCATTTTCCACACTTTCCATCGAAGATGCATCTCGATCCGGTGCTCCGAAGCCCTTCGTTTACCCTCATTTCCATCCCAAGCCTTAAGTAACCCTAGGACCTATTTGTAATTCCCAAAAATCCCATCTCCAACAAAAGCACATCGACCCTTTCCCCTTTCATTTCTTCTCTCTCTCTCTCTCTCTCTCTCTCTCTCACACACACACACACACACACACACATTTCTCTTCATTCTCCTTGCAAAATTCACTGGCCAAGAGCCTCCGAGCACAATTGTCAACCCCTCCAAGCCTCTTGACCTTGGCATCATCTTTTCCAAGCTTCTCTTCTCATTTCTCTCACCTATGGTAAGTGGTTTTCCTTCGAAATCCCCAAGTTCCAGCCCATCATCTTCCCAGCCCATTTAAGTGCATTATTTGTCAGTTTTGTTCGTTTAGTCCATTTTGCTATTATAAATTAGATTGTTCGCCGTGTGTATGGCTTGGTGGCTTTAAAAGGAAAGTATTTGAGAGGACCACTCAAGGTTTGACTTTGGTAAATTAATTTTGATATATTTGATGGTTTGAAGTAGTTCCTCAATTTGATGTTGATTCTTGTTCACGCAAGATAAAGCCTCTCCGCGGCAGCTTTCACTCTGGCTGTAGGTAGCCATTTCTCTATTTTTTTAGATGGCTCTCAATCAACTCCAGGTAGCCCTTTCCGTGACTCGAACCCGAGACGTGGCGGTTAACTCTGATACCACTTGTAGGATCTTACACCCCATTGAGCTACCACTTATCCCAAAACCAATTGGTGATGGGAAACGGCACAATAATAGTTTTATGGTGATGGCGAGGGCTTGACTACAATTATGATCGCTCAAGAGCTAGGGGAGCGAGGCTGGACGTTGACCTCAACAATTCCTCCCTCAACGGCACACCCGCCGCGACTCCTGCTGCGCAACTTGCAAAACGCTTGTCTCGTGACTCAAACATCCGACCTACCAGGCTCTAATACCAAATGTTATGCACCTAACCAATACGCCAAAAGCCCTAGGACTAATGGAACGCGTTAAATTAAGTCTTATAACCATTTAGGACCGTAACACCTCCCCAAGCCAGAGATTGAGGTGATCCTAGAGGGTCAGCTAGATGAGTTCCATGAGTGGTGTACAAACGACATAGTTTGAGTTGTCATGCCCATGCACAAAAGAGCCTACATGATAGCATCTGGGATAAATTCTTTTTGTACATCATTGTGTTGGCCTATGTTTTCGAGATGGCCATTGAATTAATGTACTCTTGTATATTTTGTCTAAACTCTGACTTTAGTAATGGGGAGCTATGCCTTGCTTTATTTATCTGTTCATACTATTTATGATCATATGTTATCTTATTTGACAATCAAGCTTCCACAGCAAATGTTTACGTTTTTCAGGAAAATTAATTTAACCTCAATGCAGACTTCGGTCCACATTGGGGGCCACAATTATAGAAACATTTGGAAAATTTTAATTGGCCCCTAAACTTGCACCTCGAGATGCGCATCTATGGATAATTGGATCTGAGGACGTGACACTTTTTCTTAAATAAAGTTGCATTATAGTTCATCTTTCATAACTGAGTTGTCATAACAATAATGATAATACCAATAACATCAATAATGATGGTGACAATCACAATGGTAAGTCCCAAAAAGAAAGAACTTATCTATTGGATGCAAAGACTTCCTAAGATTAATACTCAACTTAATGAATTTAAAAGATAATAATGATCATAACAGTGACATCAACTATGAAGATGATAATCATATTGTTAAATCCATTAGTTCATCATCATCATCATCGCCACGATCATGATCATGATCATTATCATCAAAGCCTTGTCCTAACTATATTGAAGTCGGCACTACATCCATCCACGTCCTCTTCGGCCTGCATTGGACATGCCCAAACCATCTCAAATGGATCTCTCTAATTTTTCCCCCTATTGATGTTACCCTCAAATGCTCTCAAAAGCGCTCATTTATAATTTTCTCCTTCCTAGTATTACTACACATCCACCTCAACATTCTCATCTCTACTACATTCATTTTGTACATATGTTGCTTCTTGATTGGCCGACATTCTGCTCCATAGGTCATACGTGGTCTAATTATTATCCTGCAAAATTTTTCCTTCAATCTTGTTGGCATTTGTCAATCATAAAGCACTCCAAAAGCAAGTCTCCACTTCAACCATCCCGCTTTTATCCTATGTTTGACATCTTCATCATTCTCTCCATCCTTACTAATTATCGAGCCAAGGTAATGAAATGAATCTCTTTGTGGTATCTCCAAGAATTCAATTCCCACAATAGTTTCAGCTCTTTGTATATGCCCATTGAAGTTGCAATCCATATATTCTATCTTTGTACTAGGGGTGCACAAAAAATACGTCAATCCGTCAATCCGATCCGATCCGTGGATTTCAATCCGATCCGAAGGCCAACGGATTGGTGGCGGATTGGATATTGTGTAATCTGTTAGCAACGGATCGGTGGCGGATTTCACTCTCAATCTGCGGATTCAATCCGATCCGATCCGTTGTCATTAAATTTAAATAAAAAATATATAAGGGGTCTAAATATAAATTAGGTGTCTAAATTTAAAATAAGGGAAAAAACATAATGAGTTAAAATGTAATTCCAAAACTTCATCTCCCAAACCAAAACCCTACCCACATTCGTTGATCTCCATCACAAAACTTCATCTCCCAAACCCAGCGGCCAGCGCAGAGTGCAGACATCACAACCCTACACACATTTGTTTCATCTCCCACGCTGCAGGGGGGGTTCTTCACTTCTTCATCTCTAGTGTTCTCTTGTTCCCTTTGCCCTTTTGCGGTTTTGCCCTCTTGCCTCTTGTTCTTTTGATCTCCTCACAGGTATTCTCTCTCTCTTTCTCTCTTATCTTTTTGTTCTTTTTTATGTTCTTAAATCTCATATGCTTGCAGTATTCACTGATCTGGAATCAGTGCTTTAGGGTTTTGAATTTTGTAGATCAGATTTGAAGAACTAGCTTTCTTGACTGAATCAAGAAGCTTAGATCTCGGAGATTATGGAATGAATGCACCGATTTTTACATTTTCCCCTAGTCTCTCACAATCAAGGGGTACTGTAACTATATATTGGAATGAATGCACCGATTTCTTTTTCTACTCTTCTATAGAAGAAAGTCAAACCCTGTAAAATTGCTTGTCTAAAACATGTGCTTTGAAGGTAGCACAAGTATAACTGGATGAAATTTTTCTTTAATGATAAATGAAAAGGTGGAACTGCGATTCTGAAGGGTTCATTGGTAGGGAAGACAGCAGTGGAGTCTGGGTTCTCTCAAGTTGGGAATGGCTATTACATCTCTATTTTCTTTTTCATCTCTATTTATTTTTTATGTAAGTTTTGAGTGCTATCTAGTGCTTACAGATTTATGATTTCTGTAAATTTCAGTGTTTGATGTCTGCGTTTTTTGTGTTTGGATGTCTTGATGACCACATGTTCTGGCCTTAGTGTCTCACATATCATATTACTAATATAATCCTAAGAGATTCATGCTGTCCGAAGGTATTGCATTTCTATATCAATTGTTATTCTGCAAACTCAATTCTCAGTACTATCTGTTTTTACAATCTGTTTTACTCTCATTGGCTGATATTAAAGGGGTTGATGAGCTTTATTCTTGTTGAGATTGCATTGCGTGCATATGTACATACATTTGTTTTAGTGAGTACCAGACTTCATTTGACAGTGTGCATACATATCTGTTTGCGGATGTGTGATAGTTGTTGGTTGATATCTTAACTACCGTAAAAAAGTTGATGAAGTGCTCTGGATGTCTAAGGTTAGGTTGAAAATAGGCTTAGAGGAATTAAAGGTGTTAGCATGGAAAGAGCCCTTAGAAATTGGGATGGTTTAGATGGAACACTGGCTTGTAAAACTAGTAAAAGGGCCCTAATCCCTTTTGACAAATTTCCACTAGTAAAAGAGAAATGACGATATTTTACTAGTCAAGGGGGGTTGTTATCATCTGTGGACAAAAAAAGACGTTCTGAAGAGGACATAACTCAAATTGCATCACTTGAATAAAATTATTGTTTACGTATGGCAATGTTTTTTTTATTTTTAGCACAAGGTAGATTTCTTCATTTCTGTTCTAGATGATGCATAGATACAATGAATCTGAATTTTGTGTCTTTTTCTCAGATGTCTAGCACTGGTGAGCACTTTGCTCCTTATCCTTCCGACAGTATGACAGTGATACAACCCCAGCCGGAGTCTGTTCAATCGCAGACATCACAACCTTCAGCCACTGCTCAGTCTGCTCTTCCTCCTACGGCGGCTTCTAGTACTGTATTTATTGAGGTAAATCCTTCCAAAAAAAGGGGTAAAGTATCTGAGGTCTGGGCACATTTTTAAAAGGCCTCAAGATTATGACCCTATGACTCCAATTACTGTCAACTGTTTGTATTGTGATGCTGCTTTTACTTGGATTAGTTCTAATGGGACTAGTACTTTGAATAATCATTTGAAAACATGCATCAAGAATCCTTTAAATGAAGTAGCAAACAAAAAACAAAAGCGGATATCATCATATCAATCAAAACTAGATGGTGAGACTGTAAGTAACATGACTGTATGGAAATTTAGTCAGCCTGCATGTAGATTGGCACTCGCTAGAATGATAATTGCTGATGAGCTGCCTTTTAAATCTGTGGAGCATGAAGGGTTTCGTAATTTTTGTAGCATCATGCAACCAAATTTCAAACATGTGTCACGTTTTACAATTGCCAGAGATTGTTTGGAGTTGTATCATGAACAAAGGAAAAAATTGAGGGACATGTTAACAAACCAAAGGGTTTGTCTCACTACAGATTGTTGGACCTCAGTCCAAAACCTTTCTTATATGTGCCTTACTGCTCATTTTATTGATAAAGATTGGAAATTGCACAAAAGAATCCTGAATTTTTGTGTCATTTCTAGTCATAAAGGTGAGTCCATTGGTCGAGCTGTGGAGGAATGCTTAGTTGATTGGGGTATCAAGAAAGTTTGTGCTCTTACTGTTGATAATGCGTCTTCCAATGATACTGCCATTGCATTTTTAAAGAGAAAGTTTGCTAAAAAATCTGACAGTTTCATTTTAGGTGGAAAACATTTTCACATGAGGTGTGTTGCACATATTCTTAATTTGATTGTGAGAGATGGGTTAACTGAATTGAAAGGTGCTATAACAAAAGTTCGTGCTGCAGTTAAGTATGTGAGGAGTTCTCCACAAAGACAAAAACTATTTAAAGCATGTGCAGAAAAAGAGGGAATAGAAAGTGATAGTTTGTTGTCTTTAGATGTTCCAACTAGGTGGAACTCTACATTCCTCATGCTAGACACAGCAATTAAGTTTCAAAAAGCCTTTGATAGATTGGATGAAGAAGATGATAAATTCAGCAAGGAATTTGATGAATTGGAATTAGATGGACCTCCTTCTCCTATGGATTGGAATGATTGTATGCTAATAACAAGATTTCTGAAGAAATTTTATGATGCTACTAATCGATTGTCTGCTTATTTGCATGTGAGTTCGAATTTGTACTTTACTGAAGTTTGTGACATTGTTGGATCTTTAAATGAAGTGTCTATGATGGAGGATTCTTCTTTGAGGAGTATGTCTATTAAAATGAGATTGAAATTTGATAAGTATTGGGAACCTGTTGATAAAATGAATATGATGTTATTGGTTGCAGTTGTGTTGGATCCCCGATATAAGTTGAAATATGTGAAGTTTTGTTATAGCTACTATTTCAAGCTTGAAGTATCTCACGTGATTGAGCTAACCCAGAAGTTAAGAAATGCATTAGATGGTATTTATGAGGAGTATAAACAACATGGGTCAGCTAGTGCATCATCTTCAAGTCTAACATCTGAAATGGAGGTTGGCCAATCAAGTTTGCAAACATGTGACCCTTCATCAATGTTTGAGAAACATTTGGAAGAAGAAGAATGTGAAGGAGATAAGTCAGAAGTGGACACGTATTTGGAGGAAGCTCGTGAAAAGATACATGGAAATACAAAGTTTGAAATTTTGAGTTGGTGGAAAACAAATTCGGCTAGGTATCCTGTTCTTTCTCAAGTTGCACGGGATATTTTAGCCATTCCTGTATCTACTGTTGCTTCTGAGGCTACCTTTAGTACCGGAGGTCGTGTCCTAGATCGATTCCGTAGTTCTCTTTCCCCCAAACTTGTGGAATGCCTAATTTGTACACAAGATTGGTTGAGAGTTTATGATACATCAATTCCGGATGTGGAAGAACTTATGGAGGAGTTTGCTGATCTGGAGCCCTCGGACTCAGGTATTTTTATTTTTATAAAATTAAGTTTTAGTTATCTTCAATGTTTAATTTAATTATTCTAATATATTACTTGATGTTCCTAGGTTTCACAAGTTGATATCAAGTGTGAAGTTGAAGTTGGTGATGGATGCTGATGGACTGCAGCTGTTTAATAAACTAATAGTTGTACTGTTTGTTTTTGTGTGTTTTTAATTTACTTAACGCTTTGTATTTTATCATTAAATTAATGTGTGGGAATCTGAAACCTTAAATGTAATTGTGGATATTGTTTTGGAACTTGGGTTATTTTATACAGCTATGTGGATGCATTCAGGTGTTATTTGAATTAGGGTAATTCTGGGGCTATACATCATGCAATTGTGATGACTTGGTAAATTCAGGAGCTTTGTAGATGATGACTTGGGGGGTAGATCCTGAGCTTTGTAGCTAATGACTAGTGATTGTCGTCGCCAGAATAGTGATTTGGACAAATTTTTTGTTTCTGTTGTGGGCATTTTGTCTACTGGTTAGGTTGATATGCTGATTTCTTTGTGCAGCTGTAACTAAATTTATAATTTGTTACGATTGCTTTTCGATATCCGCTATCCATCTTCCCTAACCATGTGAGTATTATGTACACTGTGAAACATTTTGAATAAATATGCATCCATCTGTCTTGTTTATAGATAATGATGATGCACATGCCAAGGCATTGGCATGGTATCATGTAACTTATCACCCCGCTTACTACAACGACGAGATGAACGAGACCCACTTCATTAGCTTTCCTGGGTGTGTCCATGAAAAATTGATAAACATCAAGCAGAAGAAGCTGGAAAAGAGGGGCTGAAGAACCGTTACAGCAGAGCTTCTGGCAGTCTTGAGGCCTTAAGTAAGAACCATAGCCATTTCCTAGTATGTGTTTGCTATGTTGGCTACACACAGTGGCTGTGTTACTATTACTATGGGTTTTCATTTTCATGTTTTTATGGGTTTGCTATGTTGGCCACACACACTGGCTGTGTTATGATTGTGTAGTGTTGTAAGGTTTTATATGTTTAATGCTTTGTTTCTGGATATTGATATTATCTAGTGATGAAATAATTTCCCTTGGTTTTGAGTAAAACTAATATGCTCTGTACTTTTACTTTCCCATAATATATATATATATATGTTTATCGGAAGGGTGCTTCAGTTAAACCTTATTTTCTGGAATATTTTCATTTACTTTGTATATATTCTTATGGCAGCGATAGGTAAGGGCACATTTGGGCCCACTTTTAACATCAAGCAGCAGGTGAGCTTCCCATAATTACCTGATTCCTATTTTTCCCTTGTTGCATACAAGTTTGCATTTGATAATTTGATATTCAATAAGAAAATTCAATAGATAGGTTCATTTGATATGGATTTTGTTTTCAAGCCCTTTGGAGAAGATAGTGTGGAGTCTGAGATCATGAGGCTGCACAACCTCTCTGGTTTTTGTGTGCTTGAATCCAAAGTCACTGAACTCAAGTTTTTTGTGTGCTTGAATCATCATGTTGACAAACAAATAACTAGGACGGTCTGATGCCTTGGAAAATGTTGTTTTTCATGTTCTTATTTTATTCATTGCATTGTTGGAGTATAAGTCTTACAATGGTTGAGAGTAGAGGAAGAATCTTAATTTTTTCATGGTTTTTTTTTTTTTTTACATATAATGTACAGTAATGGATTGAACGGATTAATCCGATCCGATCCGCTCGTCCACGGATCGGATCGGATCGGATTTGAACAGTAACGGATTGGTGACGAATTATAAATCCGTCAATCCGTTGGCAACGGATTGGTGACGGATTTGGCCCAATCCGAACCAATCCAATCCGTGTACACCCCTACTTTGTACGGTTTATTTTAAAGCCTTTGGATTCTTAAGCCTCTTGCCATCTCTTGAATTTTGCATTCAAACCATCTCTAGATTCATCCACCAACACTATATCATCTGCAAACAACATACATCAAGGTACCTCTTCGTAAATATGAGCAGTTAACTCATCCAGGTGCAAAGAGATAAGGGCTTAGGGCTGACCCTTAATAGAAACCTATGGTCACTAGGAACTCACCTGTCTCGGGTAGTTCTCACACTCGTTACCACTCATTCATACGTGTCTTTAATAATTTCAATATAACATTTTAGAACATTCCTTTTATTTAAAACTCATCAAATTAAATCTCTAGGTACCGCCTTATAAGCTTTTTCTAGATCGATGAAGACCAGATGCAGATTTTTACACTTCATTCGATATTTTTCCATTAGCCTAAGTGAGAAAATACTTCCATAGTTGACCTCCCTGGCGAGAAATCCATTAGTTAAAAAAAGAACTGCAAACAACTGACATGGGTCATGCAATAAAAGAATGTTGAAGATTTTAGGATACCTAATCTACAATGCAAGAGACGTTGTCATTTAATAAAAAAATGGTTTATGGTTTTCCACCAAAGCAAGTGCAGGTTTTTTGCACCTCTCATTTCCAAACTTGCAAGATCTAGTCCTCGGTGATCCAAACTATTTATATGATGGGTTCAATATGATTCCCCAAGAGTGATAAGATTGTGGCTTTGAATGGAGGCCCAGAAGTAACACTAAAGAATCAAATACAACAACTTTGTGAAAACATTGAAAAATAAATCATGGACCATGGGAGATTCCGATATCAAAATGGTTGGCACATATCCAATGACAGGCCCATCAGCTGAAAAAAAATGTATTTTTGAGAAACAAGTAACGTATTTGTAATTTTCAGTAATTATGGACTAACTTGTAATTATAGAAACCTGGTGAGAATGAGTTTTTTGTAATTTCTGAAAAATTTGTGAAATATAAATAGAAGTGTTTGAGCTGGTCACAATTTGGGGTTGGAAAAACAGTCCTCATGGTTCTTTTTAGCCTCAATCTTCTTCTCCTTTTTTTTTCCCTTTAACACTAACTTCTTCCTCTTCTTATTTAATATTTTCGGTTTTGAACCTAGCTTTCTGGTGGATTAGAAGTTTCAATTTGTATCACCAAACCATGGGCCACATATGTATGGAGCGGAGAGAAACAGTCTCAACAGTGTTGTTGATGCAGCACTTGAACCAGTGATTCCTCTCCATCAAAATCAGTATGACGTCATGACATTTATGTGATACGTGATGGCATATAAAATTACCATATGGAAACACTTATTTAAACTGTAAGCATATGCATAAAGTACATCACAAATAACTTAGAAAAACAAATTTTAACAAATTTCTTACCTAATCAAGTTTGTGAGAATTTGTCGAATCCTTAGAACATCACCAATAACCTAGAAAAACAAGATTCTAGTAATGAGATCAATTATAAAAACAAAAAAAAAAAAGTAAAAGATTATGAACCATATCTCAATGTAAACTGTCGAACACGGAATCAGAAATGGGCAACCATGTTAAAAGTACAGTTTTGAACTACGATGCTTTGCAAACTACATGAAAGCAAGATGTGGTCAACTAGTATAATGAACCAATAAGGAGTTTAAAATATATCAGAAACTGGAAAACAGATTTCTCAGAAGATCTTTAGAAGGGTCTTGAAGTAGGAAGTATGCAGTACTCAACAATTTCAGAAAAATAATTGACAAATTCATTGTTGAGAGATCCAGAGTGAGAAGGGGTCCTTTTCTGATTTACTAAGTGAGCTCTTTATGCAATTGTTTATAACTACTGCATCTAATCCAGCACAAATAATCTAATGATGAATGTGACCCTGGAACAAATAAATCTAGGCATTAACAAGAGAGGGTGGCAAAAAAATTCAAACTGGCGGAAAACCTACCTATGACGAAAAGGCTGAACGGCTGACATAAATCATTTCTCGGTGGAAAGCTTTTTGAAGACATAAGTAGAGTTCAATGATCCCACTGCAGAAAAGAAATTCTGTTTCCTGGATCCTATATGCTTTGGGGGCTTCATTGGGTAAAAACTTTGAAAGTGTACTACCAATTCTTGTCTGGAATAACATAAAAGTTGCTTCATTTAAAAATTTCCATTTGAATATTTAGCACTGATTTCTTCTGATTCAGAGGATGTTTAGCACTTCTCCTTTTTTGAGGCTCTTTCGTTTCGAAAAATTTCATCATAACAAGTTCCAACTTTCAACCAGAGTTATGGGCTTGAAGTGATGCCTAACATAATCTTTCATGCATGATTTTCTCTTCCATATTTGAAAAGAGGGGATAGCCAGGAGCCCCTCATTTGGGTCGACAGTGTAGTGCTTGGTTGATAACTGTTAACTGAAGCTATTTACTTTGAAGTTAGGAATTAGGATATTTAAGGTAATTTTTCTGGGGTCCCAAACCCTTTGTCAAAGGATTAAATACATGGATTGTACAGCTCAAAAATCCAACTGTGCAGAGTACTCTTAAGTTGGATGCATATTAATATTTGTATAATGATTAGAAACTATCAAAATCATTTTGCAATATTAGCAATGATGGAGTGGATGGCCTGGATTTAATGGATCCAGCGATTGATCTTATTTGGGTCAATTTGATCGATCAAATGGCCATCTGATCCATCTCAATTGGAGCCCAATCAAGAAAAAGGGCTCAAACCAAGTTTTTAATGGTCAAGATAGATTAAAATGGGTCACAAATTCAAAGTTAAATATGCTGAATTTTAAGGGGATCCATATCAATCCTTTAATGGTCCTGATCGGCCATCTAACCAAGCCCAAAAGGATCCAATTGGTCTGAACAGGCCACCAATAATGGATTAGATGTTGGCAAACTTTGGGCCCACATGAATCTAACCCAAAGCAGACCCAAGCTGGTCAACCAAGCTTGGTCGAACAGGTCAATCATGTGGCTGGTCCACTAGGTCCAACAGGTTTTATTAAGAAATAAGTAGTTTCTAATTTGGACTCTTTCCTACTTATTTTATTAATATAATATGAGCTGGATAAAGACTGAAGACTCCTTAATGGCCAACACACTCATTGCCGAGTGGTGTTGGCACCGTAGTTTCACACACTCATGATTGAGTTGGCACCTTAGAAACTGGAGGTATTTACACATATTTTGGACAAAAATAACCTCATAAAATTTTCAAAAATAATGCAAATGTGGGTTCTACATTGTAATTTTTAAAAGGGCCCTTACCTCATGAAATAAGAGTTTTTTTATTTATAATTTTACCAAACACACTAATTGTAAATTAGAACTTAAAAATTAGAGCTTTTATTTAAGACCTTAATTTAATTAGCTCTTATTAATTATACTAGAGTTTCCAAACAGCCACTAAGAGATTGTATTAAACTTAAAGGGATCTCCAGTAATTTACATAAAATGTACTAAACCATAAATAAAACCGAGGTTCGATTACAAGGGTTCCACCTCCTAGGAAATGTAAGACAGCATAAGATGAAGCCTAGTGGCAGAAGATTGTATAAACTGGGACTCTCACCTCAACAGGAACATCATCTGCCACATTTCCCTCCAAAGTTAGTTCCTTCTTCAATGACGCTGCAGCAGTCTGTAACACATGTTTTACCACCTCCCTTGGCCGAAACTTTGTAGCTTCCAGCTTCATAACTCCTAAGGGAAACAAGGTAACACATCAACAACTACCAAAATAGTCAAGCATAGCGTGACCCTTTTTTTTGTGGAAAGGTAGCATAGTATGACCATTACTAACATTGTTTGAGTAAAAGATAACATAATGTGACTTTCAATAGGGGAAAAATTATTAACTAGCAAAAAATTGGGGCTGTTTGCCAAAAGTGTGCTATTATGGAGACAAGGATGAGAAGAGAAAATACTATCATAACTTCTTCGATACTTCTTTACGTGAAGTTTCAGTTCTGATTCTAACCAAGTTACCAAGGAGAATTGACGTCTGACCGTACTGAAGGCTGTAACTGTTATTCACGAGCTTGAAGTAAGGCTGTAACTGCCTAACTGGGATGATTGGATGGGATTATCAAGTCAAAGCTTGTCCATCATGCCCAGACCTTTTATCTATTGCACTGATATTCAAGATCAGGTCTTAAATGTCTGAAAGTGAGGAAAAGGCATAGCTTTGAACCAAGAACTAGGCCTATCTAATTAGAACAAGGCTGTGCCAGATTTATTAATTGGACCTTTAGGCATACAGCAGCTTGGATTTGACCCTTGTCAGGCCAAAAGCTCATGCCCAACCCTTTCCAAAAACCAATACACTGATCCAGGTTGCAGAGTCTGGCCCCCATCAAGCTAGGGTTGGGGCATGCTGGGGCGGCCCCCACCCACTTGCAGCCCAAGCCAGAACTCTGTCCTTTGATGAAGATGCAAAGGTTGGTTTGCATTATGTTCTTCATTTATCAAGTCTATTAGTTAGTGTATTTGCAACAGCCTAGTTTCAGTTTAATTATATTATTCCACATGGCATACTTGGACAGACACGAAACTGAGAAATTGACACATGTAATGTGCATGTTGAAGCAATCTCGCTATAAACAATTCTACTTGTATTCAGGTCATCAAAATTTAATGGTTATACATTGTGCAAACTTATTGTGATAAAATTCAATGATGCCTAATGCATGGATCCGTGTCAAATTAGGATCAATACCACTTCAAGGGGGTCAGGCATGTGTAAAGGGATATATTGTGGGTCCCATATGTAAGGACCTAGCCCCAGAAATTATATTTACATAATACTTAATTAATATTAGCAATTTTTTTGAATTAAATAATAAGTAATGATGTGTAGAATTCAGCCATTGGGGAGTAGGGGACAATTAGGGCTTATTTTGAGCGTACTTAATGAACAATTAAGATGATTATTTATTTAGAAGAATTCGGCCACTTGGGAATTATTTAGAATTAATTAAATAATTAAATAAATCATGATGAGACCACTTGGGACCCATCTGTACAATTATGGGTTGGTTGAGTGCCATTAGTAGTTTTGGCAATATATGTGTGGTGGCATGCCACCTGTGGTGATATGTGTCATTAAAATTTGAGACTGATGCCGAGAATGATAGAGGAACTAGAAGTCTTAATTATGAAAAAAAAGGCAACAACCATTAACCAGGAGGAACTAGAAATCTTAATTATAATAGAAGCCAACAACCACTAACCAGTTAGAGTAGGCAACTAAGTCCCAATTTGAATAGGGCAAGGGAGAGAGAGACCTCAACCACAATTAGAACTCACTATTAGACACAGAGGGAGCCCCCAACCATAAAAGGGCTTTTTCACCCATTCCCACCCCACTCTACACTCTGGGGCTTTTACACCCGTTCCCACCCCACTCTACACGCTTCTCTCTCTCTCTCTCTCTCTCTCTCTGCACGCCCATTCTTTCTCTTTCTTCTTTTGACCACTTCATCAAACTAGAAACCCTTGCAACTTAAAATTTGGGGAAAACAAGGTAGGAGAAGCAGATTGCAACCTAGGTAGCAAATCTGACATACCACTGGCTAGCAAACAAACCTGATTACTTGAACATGCATGATTCCCTTTTTGTTTCTGGTTTGATTCAATTCTAGAAAACCCTAAACAAGTCTAAACATGTGATTGATCAAATGTGCATATGGGAATGAACCCGAAAACCCAAGATCCTAAAGGATATGGGCTCAAACCCATGAAATCAATGCAAGATATGGATTTCTCCTTTGGTCATATCCACATTTGGGCCCCACATTCTGGCCAAACCTTGTCCCACCGTGATTTTGGATCATGGAATTTAGATCTACTAGGGTTCGGTGACTTTGGGATTCTTTATCCTATTTACACTTAGGGTTTTACATGTGTTCGATGTTAGAAGTCGTATCCATGCCTTCGTAGTTAGATACTTAAGAATTTCAGACCTAGTTCAACAATTGGTATTTTTGTTAGGTTTCATTCGTCATTATGTATATGTCCTACATGAAAAAATGCTTAAAAGTTAACAATCCATGATGTAGGAAACCCTGCTACCCAGAATATGCAAGATTGGATGAACTAAGGCTTGGCCGTGGACCCCCCATGGGGAGATCCATGTTGGCCAAACCCTATGGGGAGTGATTTTGGGGTCTTATGATCCCAAGGCATCATGGGAGTTGTGTTTTTTGGGTGTAGCCTTGATTTTTTCTAGTGACGAGGATATCGCCGTCGTATTTTACATGCCAAGACTATTCTCTTGGCCGCATGCACGACACTGGAATTTAGACTTGATTAAGGATGTGTCAATCTGGCTCCAGCAATAGGTGCTCATTAAGGCTTGGTATTCGGCCCATGAATTATCAATTTGCATGCGTAAGATGAAGTGAAAACAAAGGACGTCATAATGATTCCAAACACATAATAACTTCAAAGGTGACAAATTAGATTGGCCAAGACCTAATTTGGAGATCCTTGTGGTTGTCCAACGTGGTATTGGGCAATCAAGTTATGTATAGGGTTTATGATATCATAGGATTTGTGCATGTGTCGATCCTTAGTACATGTGATTTTTAATTCAATTTGATATTGCCTTAGCATGCTTGTTTAGGAACTCGTCTTAGAACTGTGAACTGTGTCCTAAATTCAAAATGTAGAAATTACTCCATCCTTGAGTGGAGTACTTGTCTAAACCATAGAATTTTCCTAGTAAACCCTAGTTTTTGGTTGGATTGTGATTCCATAGGTATTTTAGGGATGATTGAGACAATTGGGTATTTGAAAGAAGCAAATTAGGAATTTCGAGCAAAAGGCAGCAAGCGTGAGGCCCACTTTTCGAGGGTCAAACAATGTCTGAATTTGGCAATCTATGGTTCAATGGATTTGTCTTGTCGTCGAGTAGTATGAGATCCATATACAGATCATCAAAATCGAACATCGTATGAAATAGTTATAAGCTATGCAAGGTTACAAATAAAAACTGTCTACCTCTATAAATTTCGCATTTGGTTCCTAACTTGTTGTCTACAAAATGCATACCAAAGAACTTTAAGATACTAATTGGATCACAATAGACTGAATCTAGACACCCAAGTAGCTTGTCTAGAAGTTTGGTGAGATTATTTGTTTATTTGTTACTGGTAAGGCTACTCAATCGAAGTATGTAACTTGATGTACTCGTCTATTGTTCATGTTTTGCCGAAAACCATTGGCTCTTGATGAGCTGGCATCACTAAGCCATAAATAACCTAGCATGTATGGAACACCGCCATGTGGGGGATTCTTGCATTTATATATAACTAGTTGCAGTTTAGTCTGGTTAAAGTGATCATGAATCACTCGGTACCAACCTGACTTGTCTTGATGACCATAAATCTTGGTACCAACCTGACTTGTCTTGATGGCCATAAATAAATCCCTCTGAGGAATCTTGGGTGCCAGTCTTGTTCTATCCATAAAATAAATAAGGAGGGTTAAATAATATCCATGGCACTTTGCCGGCTTGGTAGTGGGGCTGGAAACACCACTCCTTTAGCTCATGTGGATTGCCATTTTGTTTAGTAGTTTGTTATTTGTTCTAACATGTTAGCAAAAAAAATTTTGCACTGCCCATGGTTCTAGTTCCATCCAACACTCCATGAGGGTGGAGGTAGGCTCTGCAAAAAAATGTGCTCACAATAAACACAATCATGTCCGCTCAGCAAAACTTTAGAAGTTGGACTCGGAAAAGGAGATATGGTCCCTAATAAGGATGAGTCGACTCTAATAAGGATGAGTCGACTCGGCCGATTCATATGGGACTCTATTGAGTCAAATAAGTCGCACCCTTGAGCCAATATATTTTAAAAAATATGAAAAAACAACAAAAAAAAAT
This sequence comes from Persea americana, assembly GCA_029852735.1. NCBI lineage: Eukaryota > Viridiplantae > Streptophyta > Magnoliopsida > Laurales > Lauraceae > Persea > Persea americana. Next base: position 7,060,470 of record CM056812.1, read on the forward strand.
CTTAGAAAATAGAAAATATAGTTTTACTAATTTTTTAATTGTAAGACTCGTGTTTCATTTATTAATAATGAAATTAAGTTGATATAGGGTAATTCATTCAGTTAGATGAATATATGTTAATCGTCAAATGCTTGGATCTTTTTAAAAAAATAGTAGTTTTGATCTTCTAAAATCGATGCAACATGTCCCAAAGAGCCTCCCACATGTCCCTAAGAGACTCCCATAGTGTTTCGCAAACAAAAATTAGGAAACAAGTGTGTTTAAGGCCCAAAAACAATGGAACGTAACCAACTATTAGACTCGGGGGGTTGACTCGAGTTGCCATCTGCTGATTCCAATTGGACTTTGTCGATTCTCAAAACCATGCACTGAGCAAATCCAAGCTGCATATGTCAGACAAACACAAGCGCCCTTTGTTCCTTAATCCATACAATTGTTAGGACAAGAGAACCCATGAAATAGAATTCTAAAATAACTTCTAAAATGAAATACTCTAACCCTTTGGTTGATGACCTACAAATAGAAGGTTAAAAATGGAATAAAATAATGGTATAACTCAGTTTACTGCCGGTCCCAAACCCGGATAAAAGAAGGGTTGTGTCCGGTTGACAGCCAACGTAAAACTTTGTTCACATAAACCATGAATTCTAAAACATGTCGAAATAGGATTCATGCAGCTGACCCCAATATGATTGGGACAAGGCTTTGATGATGATGAAGTAGGCACAAAAGTGGATCACTATATCTTCTAACCTACCATAATTTCTGAAGAATCCCTCCATCATGGTGGCCCCATCACATCAACCCACTGGATCCCTAAAAGATAGACCTCATGAACTCACATGCATCAAATACAGGGAACTGAATACTTCGCATTCTCTGTGACTCAGAATGTTTGTTTTCTCCAAAATAAATTTTATAAGCAATCTGACGAAGTGCAACCTATCAACCTATCCAAGGATTTGGCTCAAGATAGACTAGAATGGTGAAACCAAATTCATGTAGCTGACCCCAATATAGGTGCAAAAGTCACCCATATCTGTTTATTTTCTTTTAATGAAACAGTTAGACTCCCTAAGTCAAGAAAATTTAAGGTTTTATGCACATTAGCATGCAAGCTCTATCCAGTCAGTTTTCCTAATTCAAAACACCAAGTTAAAATTGTTTCATTTATCTTATTCTTAATAAGAAAGCTAACAGAATGATGTGCACATTTTGTTACCCAAAATTCTTGTATCAGAAAGTACTATGGCACTCAACAGAAAATTCCCCATACCTGATTCAACCTTGGAAAGGTCAAGAATGTCATTAAGAAGTTGCAAAACCAAGTCTCCAGAAGACAGCATGACATCCAGCAACTGTCGTTGCTCTCGATCCAATTTCGTAGCGGCTAGAACCTCGGCCATACTAACAACCCCTGAGAGGGGAGATCTAATCTCATGGGACATAGTTGCAAGCAATTGCTTTGCCCTCATAGTTTCCTCTGAAGAAAGGACAAAAGAAAGCACCAACAGTGAATTAACTTTATTTTTATAGTCGTATACAGCTAGATTGAAGATTTATGTTCAACATACTAGTAACTGAAATACCTGTAATGTGAATTGTTCTATTGAGTTCTTTCTCCTTGGCTTTCTGCACTGCGATCTGCTCCCGTAGCATTGCCATCTTTTCTCTTTTTATAACCTGTAATACAATCATAAACATATGTTTTATCCCTTCTTATAGAGGAAGTACACTTGATTGACCATGAAAATGTAGAATGGGAAAAGGAATAGGTTGCCTGAAACCACAGAGCCAAACCTATGAGACCAGGACATTCCATTTTCTGAAAACAGCTGACACAAATACATATGTAATTCCCTGTTTGACTTGTTACAATGTCATATCTTCTAAAACAGCGTTTCATCCCTTCTCATCTGCTGCTGCTAGTCATGTAGTTTTAATCTGGATTTATTGTACTTCAAATCATCTAATTCTTACTGAAACATGTTTTTCTATACCTTATGCATTTATAAATTTAAAACCTATATATTAATACATCTTAATCACATGTACTAATTTACTGCCCCCAAACAGATGGGACTTCACTGAAGCTGCTGCTGATGACAATAACATTATTCTAGAGCATAATGTAGTCATCTCAGGTTTTCTAAGGTCTCCACATCTAACAGATCATGTGTGCATCTAAAACTGGTGTGCATCCAATCCCAAGTTATGCAGGGCTAATTCAATAACAACTGCATGATTATCACATGAAATAACCACTTTCTCCAGAGAAGAAAATAGGGGTATTTTCGAGATTTAGAGAGGAGAGGAAAAGGAACTTTATGAATGAAGTGATTTCTTGCAGCTCTTGACAATGTTTCAAGTACTTTCACCAGACAAGACTTAAATAATAATATACACAACTCAAGTACAACAGTAAAAAAGAGAGAAAAAAGAATCTCTCTCTCACACACAGGACTCAGCCCAGTCCTGTACTAAGTGAATCGGCCGTGTCCGAGTCCGAGTCGACCTGGTCTCAGACAATCTTTAAAACCCTGGACCTAGGGCAAGATTACAGATGCATTTACAAATTGTAGCAAATCTTTCTAAGTGAAAGATCACCAGTGAGATTCAGTCTGCAATACTAGAGAATAATTTAGTTTATTATCATTCGATTCTACTCCATAGAGATGATAGATGAGATTTTAATAATCATATCAAGTCCTTGGTACTTATGTTCAGTTCATACAATCATCCAAATCTTTGCAACAAATCTGTTACATCAATTTCATAATTCTGTTCAACAAATATAGAAACCAAAACAGAAACTCCTAGTTCGAAGGGCTCTATAATCAAATTTGGAATCCTTTTGATCCTCCAATTATGACAGATTCCAAAAAAACAATGATAGAATTCCTTGAAAAAGCACACGATCAAGAGATGAGTGTTGGTCAAAAGAATCAAATAACTCTTAACAAAGCTCATTTTCAATTGAAAAGTTTGTATTCCTATTTCACATAACTGCATAGTTTTCTTTGTGGATTCCTTTCAAATAAATTGAGAATATAACTCATCTAAAATGATAAAGATGGTTACTCCGTATTGCTATCACATGGACTGCACAGAAGATTCAGTATTGAAGACTTCTAATACCAATGTATTTCAAGATTTCCGTCTCTCCTATGAAGATTGAGAGGCATAAGAGAAAACAGAACATTTTCAGAGCGTGTAGTTCATTAACTGTGTTAGTATACTGAGCAGAATTTTTCAATTGGGTCGCTAGTAGTCCAATGAGTTGAATCATTTGTGACCGGAGTCCAGAGTCATTGCCACATAAAGTAGCATATTTTCCCACATTTATTAACCAATATGATATGCAGCCCACTTATAAAACTAGCCGGTATATTTTTTTGTTCGTTTTCTTTTCTCCAAATTAGTCTGTATTTCAACATTAAGCTAGCAGAACTGTATTAATGCCACCATAGGGTTTAGAATTTTAGATAGTCTACTTCTACAAATGACTCGTAACGTCCTCAACATCAATTAACAAGTTAGAATATAAATGTCCAAGCTCACATACTCGCCAGAGAATTTTCATTTGGAGAATCTCTCAGCATTACTACAAAATTTGGTTATGACTTGAGGCTACCTACCGGCTACCGATCAGAAAAAAACTTGAGGGCACTTCAGTAGAAGTAATATGTAGCATTGCACAAACATAATTACACAGAATGATATGATCTTTTTTATCACTGGATTTAATTATGAAATTTGGCAGTGGCGTAGAGCAACTGATAATCTTAATAATGTATTGGAATTGAAATTGAAAAATGAAATTTATATGGACAATAATTCAAAAGAAAATAAACACAAACACTACTCATAGAGGTGAATTTAAGTTTAATTGATAAATTACCTGGTCAGTTATATCCATACCCATATAATTCACACCTATGGTTTCTCCTGCTTTGCTAAATACCGGTTCAACATGTATCAAAAAAGTTTTTGAGCCAAATAATTCTGTCTCAAAAGTAATTTCCCGCTTTGCAGGCAAACCCCGCTCCATGACTTCTTTTTTGAAGTCCTGTGATTCCTTAACACCAGCTCCAGAGAATATCTCCACGTCAGTTCTACCTATAATGTCCTGAAATATCAGATATTTTCCTCAAATCACATCCATACCATTGCCACCAAATGATAAAATAAGTAACTTTCATGAAGAGGAGAGAGAGAGAGAGAGAGAGAGAGAGAGAGAGAGAGAGAGAGATCAATTTGTCCTTTCAGTAAGGAAAAAGTAACATTGCTTGAATCATAACAAAAATGAGGAGCAAATTGTAAAGAAAAAAGATTACACATCCCTTAAAGACAGTATATGTAACTTCAATACAATGCAAAGCAATAAATAATAGTAAATATTGCACATTCTTATCAAGGTAGTTTGCAGTCAATTACCTCCTCTTGCAAACTTGGAAAGTGATTATATATGAATCGATACCGCAACTCCTTATCCTGAAATTTTAAAACATTATTCCCTTAGATAAACAAATAAATAAAGCTTATTAAAGCCACAAGTTCACAACACATTTAGACACAGGGTCAATAATCATACGGAAAGAAAAAAAAAAGCAAACAAACAAACAAAGAGCAAGATGGCATTATCCAGGAAATGGAATTATAACACTTGTTCTGCACATTAATTGCATTTGTTTTTCTTGGCATCTAATGTAAAAATGCCACAGAAAGAGGTTAAAACATGTATCAGCAATTTAACATGCAGCTGTCTTATATGGAATCATGGTGCAGAGCTCTTCATTGAAATGCACCCAGATGAAGTGTCTAACTATAATGTACGAAATGTTAAGGAAAAGCCAATAGTGGTCAAGGTTACAAGTAGAAGCAACCATATTTATGCTCACAAACTTTTGAGCTATTCATAATTTTTGGCTCTTTTCAGATGCCAAACGAACTTCAAAGGTTGCAAATTGGTACCTTTGTATGGGTTGATTTACCAACGCAACAAGTTCAAGATCATGCCAACCCAACAAGAATTGATCAACAATTGAGTGATTTATAGGTAAATTATGGGGTTGTCAAAAAATTAGAGAATTTGTTATATTTTTTACAATCTACAAAATATATGGTTAAGATCAGGCATAGTGAAGGGCTAGGACTTATTAGGTTTTTCTTTGTTTAATGCAAAACATATCTACTCATTACAATCTCTCTGAGATGGATTAATAAATTCAGTAAATTTTTCATGGGACTGATTCTCTTGCTTGTTAATAGTAATTCCCTAGCTAATTTTGGTGTAAAGGTCAAAGTAACTGGCGTGATGTTGATTGGTAGGTGTGAGGAATGACTACTGAGGCTAACCTCTTTGAAAGTGTGAATCAATAAAATCTGCAATCCAATTGTAGAATTTTTTTCCCCAGTAAATCCGTTTGAATCACAAGCAGACCAATCATCAAGATCCAACTGAATGCGCTAGATTATGACTTAAAAGAGTGTCTTTTAAGCACATATCGCACAATGCACACATGTATGAGACCCCGGGACATTCATCAGGTGGAGCCCACCATGTCATGGTTGAGCTTGAACATGTAGGCTATACATGTACCTTGAACCATTTTGTTCTAATTGTCCTTCCTCCTCACACATGTATGGCCCATCTGACTATTCAACCACTGCAGGCCATCAAATTTTTGTGGTAAGCCAAATGGACAATGCCCAATGACTGATGAATGAGCCAGATGTCATATACATGTGGCATAATGGAGGATTTACTGAAAAGCTCTCCTTCAACCATTTTCGCATACTTATTCCTTGCCTTTCTCAAATCAAAACTACCTGATGGCCAATGACAACTGGTGCATTCTGAAGAACAAAATGCAAAAAGTTATCTGCTCTTTTCAATATTTGAGACAGTTCTTCAACTGGAGAGGATTGCTTTTCCAGGTTCTTAATGATCTCTTGCAACTTCTCCTGAAGTATATGCTCCCTTCGAACACTTGCCTCCAACATTTTCTCCTGCATCATGGCCCGCTGCTTCCAGTACTTGATGGTGTCATCATACTCAGCATCTATTTCAACTTTATTGTTATGTACACTGACATCATCTTTTTTGCACGGTACAGCTTCCCATATATCATAAATTTCATCCAGTATTGAAACAGTCTTCTTGTCACCAGCATATTTATCTTCCTCAAATCGATGCTGCTCCAATATCTCCAATTTCTTGAGCTCCGCTTCCTGCCTTTGTTTTCTTAGGATACTGAGCTCTTCATTAAGAAGGCGAATTGCATTAGCCTGCTTATACTCCCAGTGTTTAACAAGGAATGCCAGCTGAGAGGAGCCCTTCTCACTATAACTTGTTAGCTCTATAAGACGCTTAAAATCCACAATAGAAGGATCCTCCATAATTGTGACCTCCTCCAACATATCTTGGTCCATCCCAGGCTTTTCTACATTGAACTGCTTTCCAGGTCCATTTTTTAGATCTTCAGGCCACATGGAAGGCAGGACCTCGAGGTCCATTTCTTCAGAATAATCACCACCCATCTCACAACAGTAAAAGGAAATAAAATCTCACATCAGATGCTTCATTATCCTGAGATTAAATATACAGACAGCACTCTGTCTTTATGGCCCACTGACACTCCACAATTTAACTCTTCATTAACATGCCAGCTTCATCAGATGAGTGAACAGGACTAATGGAGAACATCTGAAAGCATTAGTAGCTCCACGGCAGCCTCTTTCGGAATGGAAGATTTAGAATCAAATTCAGGAACCTACACAAGAAATTTATGATCAGAAATTGTGGCTCATATATCACCATGAAAAATAAAAGGAAACAAAAAAGACGATTCAACATGAATGATGACATGATTCTTGTGTGGAGTGATTTAATAATACATACCCAAAGAGTCAGTAACATATCACTAAATGAGCAAGCAAAATAAATCATATTGACTGGGTTAGAGAAGACAAATAATGAAGATGGTCTTAAAACATTCATGGTCAACAATTTAAACTATTAAAGAAATGTAGAGACAACTAGAGAAGGTAAAAACAAAGGGCACTTCAATCGCATTTACTGATATATTTGAAACTTAGGTAACTTCTTAAATTTGAAAAGATCCACAGCTTCTACATAATTTACACATACTGCAATTTACAAGGTTTGGATGGCAGTGAAAGCATACTTCTAAGTTTGTCATCAACCACACCTGGGAACAATTGGCATATGAAGTATGAACTGAAGCAAAGCCCAAAAATCAAAGCTATTAAATAATCTTAGCCACTGTTTAAAGACATTTAACCATTAAATGTCATCCAATAGATGAGTTTTTCCCTAACCATTCATTTATGAACATCTTTCAACTCCACTCCACCAACAACAGGGTTCAGAAACTGAGTACTTTGTATCTCAAAGATTAGATTTTTCCTCCATGAAAATCAAAGACGTCACAAACTTGCCACAAGAAGATATCCAATAAATATCAAAATGATAGCTAAAGGGAGGTCACATCAAGAAACTCTGGTATCTGCATCCAACAAAAATACTATATAGAAACCGATATTGAGAAGTTCAGATTTCGGGAAAACTCAGTGTCATTTTAAAAAGTAACACAATAGATGATGAATCTGAATCTACAAAGTTCTTGAAGATGGTATTAAAGATATAACTGAAACCACTATAGGGTAGTACATCCATGCAACAGCAGATTTTCCTACTACAGCCAGGAAAATTAATATAGTGTAGTGTAGAATAATACTGTATGGTGCAAAAATGTTCTTATCTTCCCAGATCCCTATATAGCCAAAACCAAACATTAACTAGATGTTATCTACTCGCGAAGTGAAAAGGTGATAGCCCAACAAACCTATCCATAATTTCATACATTCTCCAAATTTAATTCTAGCAACAGAGGAAGAAGACCCAGATAATTTTAGGGATTTTGACCGTACAACTGCCCTTAGACCTAAAATTTGCCCCTGAACGATCGAAGTTCAAATATTTTTTGCAAAGCTGTTTGCACAATAAATGTGTGATATCCCACAGCCCTAGGATTTCGCATAGTGCAATATGTGTGAGATCACAAAGCCCTAGGATATCTCAGGAACAGCTATGTGGGAATTTGTTAAACTTCAACTGCTGAGGGGCGAATTTCATGTATAAGGGCAGTTGTACAGGCAAAATCCCATAATTTTATTTTATATGTAACCAACTGAAATACAATGCAGGTGCAAATGATAAATTCATAAAGAGACAAAATGCATATTATGGAAGCTGTCACAATCAAATATACATAAGAAATGAAGGTCAGTGAGATATTCTAATGGACATCAACAACTGAACTCTTCTCTCTATGCTTCAATAAAGATAATCAGTTTTTATTTTATTTTTTTGGTAAAAAAAATAAGATAATATCAGTTAGAAAATTTTATACAACTCAAATGCAGACACCAATTCAGGATTTGAGAAGATGATTCGAAAATCACATATGCATTTGAAGGATTTAATCTCCGGGTTTTTCTTTTCCAAAAATCACTCTGAAAAATCATAAACTGATTGCTGCAGGAGATATTATATTATGATGCACAATATGTAGTTTTTTGTTCAACCAAGAGCTGATATTATGGTAAGGTCAGGCCAGCAATGGAATGAACAGTATTCTTATCTCTCATCCCAGTAGTATAGTCCAAGGCGTCCACTGATTAACACCAATTGTCCACAGTGAAACAGAGGTCCAATCATATGGTTAAGACCACCAGACATGAAAAAACAATCCAGTGGATCTTCCATCTACTACAGGATCTAACATTCGATCAACAGCAATCTCTGAGTGTGAGCCCCACATGCACAGGACCCACTGAGCCAAGCAAACTAAGCCGATCAAAAATGGCATCCACATATTAACAATGCTCGATAGTTCCCATAAAGGTACCCAATTACAGATCTGTAACCAACCCATTCATCAACTAAATCCAGAATTCAAAAATCCGAGCCTCATCTCATCGAATCAGGGGTGAGCTCAAAACTATCATTCAAGACACCCATTGCTGAATTTGGCTTCTTCCATCTCCAAATCAAAGAAACTTCATTGCCAAGCCAAAAACAGCAATCGAAAAGCATAAAAATCCCAACTTTATCCATTCAACATCATTTCAACCTTTCACCATAAAAGAATCCTTTAACAGAAAGAAATGAAAACCAGAAATGCAATCGAATTTTTCCAACGCACTGTCAAAAGCAGTCATGGGTCGATTCCAAGTACCTGACATCCTATTCGAAGGCAGTCGAGAGCGGAGGTCTCTGAGAGGGGAATTGGGGTGAGAATGCAATTCTGAGATTGATTGACGGAATTCGGGTTTGGTTTTGGAGGAATAGAGAGACAGAAGGAGAATCTGAACAAGTGACAGATCTGAGATGTCGGAGGAGAGAAGAAGAAGAAGAAGAAGAGAGAGAGAGAAAAGCATGTGGGGAAGGGGAGAAACATTAAAGAAAGAGATGGAAACGAAGGGATCCATGTGCAGGAGAGGTCAAAATATTGCAGGAAATGTCGACGGGGGCTTGCTGTGTTTTTAGGGTTTTGTGTTTTTTAATTCGTTGGGTACATGAAACGGCGAACTTCAGATTGCATTTGACGCGCTCTCTTCGCTTCGCTTTGCTTTGCAGTTCTTCTTCTTCTCTCTCTTCGCTTTGGAGCAAGGAGCTTTTAAAATATGGGATGATTATGAAATGGTGTCTACTATTTTATGGAATTACATCAAAGTCCATTTGAAATCCACCTCTAAGAAAAGGTATTGTGTTCTATGTTATATTATATTCATCCAAATTTAAATTTCAAATGCTTCACTCTACTTTAGAATTAAGAATGCTAGAGTTTGTAGTACTCAAAACGATAAAACTGGCTTTTTTATATATGAGCTTCTACTCATAATTCTAAGAATTTTCTGTTTAAAGGACGTCATTTGATACACTGGTAGAAACTTTCAACATATTTAATTCTCAATCTTAAATATTAGTAAGCAAATGGGTTTGAAATTAGAGTTTACTTGATAAAATTTTAAACCGTTTGAAAAAAGGCCCCTTTTTTTAGTATTTAGAGAGATTTACTCCAATAAGATGGGCAAATAGTTAGATTAATCTTGATAGTTTTTTAAAATTTTATAATATTTTATTTAGATATTTTAAAAGCAATCGATCTAATGGCGAGGCCGACTCCTGTTTGTGAGTAATCTTGTGAGAGACTATATAAGGGGGTTTTAGGGTTTATTTTTCAAATGGTTTAAACTTATATGGTGGGCTCGCTAAGCGATCTTAGATATTTCTTGTGATTGAGCAGTTTAGAGGATCCAAACTCTATTATTAACGATAGCAAAACAACCCATTTAAAGCAAATGGAGCATATGGCACACACCATCTTTTTTGTGTCAAGATTGGCTCAAATCTCACTTGAACTAATGATGGATGCTACTATTAGTCATTTCTAAACTTATAGGAAAAAAATGTCATATAAATATATTAAGAACGCAAGGTGTCCCAGTTATGTTTGTGCCAGAATAATCCCTACAGACCCATGAGAGAAAGCCGGGTAAAATTCTCATATAGCCCGAGTGTGGTAGTATAATTTCGAACCCATAACCTCCGGATGCAAACCGTGATCCTAAGCCAATTGAGCTACCCCACAGGGTTTGAAAACTTTTCTCTTGTCAAAGATAAAAATACCACTAATGAGAAGACTATATTTATTCAAAAAGTAAAACTATGATGTAAAATTGCCTTTGATTAAAGGTCAAAAACCCAATTGATTTCATTCTCATCATACATCTTTCTCAGTTTTTTTTTTTTTTGCTAGCAATTGCCCTGTGAGCGGCTAGGGCTTCGATTGAATATATAGTTTGATAAAATTGCAAGGGGTGATTTCATAAGTTTCCTTAAAATATCCATGTCCTGCTTTTTTCTTTGTTCCTGCCCTGACAAGGGTCGGTGAAAAGCGTCAGAAGATAGTGGAGTCGAGTTCAATCAAGTACCGTTATTTGACGGCTGGGAGTTTGAGTTTGATTGGCACAAAAATCATTGCCCCGTAGCTTTCGCAATCATCGATGCCTCCGAATTTATTTGAACAATCAATGGGCAAGGGGCGGCCCATTATTGGTCTTATCTACACCGTTGGATCTGGAGGGCCCATCTTATATCTTCCAATTAGATGGCCTCTAATCAGCTTGCTCTGTTAATGAGATACTATATGACTCTAATATAGTGAGCCCAAGAGGGACTGTACAGTGAATTTTAACCTTTATAATCTTATGCCCTATATTTGAGGGCACGTTTAATTAGTACAGGAAAAAAAAAAGAGAAAGTAGGAGTCAAACCAAGAAAAAATAGGTAAAAACAAAAGAGAGTCGTGATAAGAAAATATTATAGGACAAAATTCTACTTTTCGCCCCTTTCATGAATGTTAAAAAAAAATATGAACTTTTTTAGTTTTGACGTTACACATGTATATCAAGTTTTTTAAGCCAAGCATACTTATAGACGGTAGTGTGAAATACTGAATTATACAAAATCCTCAATATGAGCCTATTTCTTTGCTAGAATTTAAAACATTCTCCACCATAGTGGAATTCTTTAAATCCTCATCTTTAATTAAGCACCTAAAGATTCTACTAAAATTCAAAAGAGATGGAACTCAAGAATTTTGCCAGGGTTTATGACTATTTGGGTGCTTGAAATTTTAAAATTTTAGTTAAAAAAACACGTCATTTACAAATGTCAAGGGAAAAGTTATCATATCATATCCAAAAAACCTCAACACCTCAAATATATGTCAAACACTCTAGCAAAAAAAAAATTATGCGGTAAAAGATTCTAAAGTCTACCTCAACGAAGAATCCTTATATTTGTGAGTTCTCGTGGATCTCTCATGTGGTCCTAAGTTAAAAGAGTGGAACTCCATCATGGATCTCGTCTATTGAGAATCCGAGCTGCTATAAAAATGACACGATTTCTCATATCCACAAAACTTAGCCAAATACGAGTCGACTCCACATTAAGATTGGTCACTTGATAATAAAAATATATATGTGATTACTGCTTATGTAAAAATTCGTATTAATTACATTTTAAATAAAAAAAGTAGATTCCACGTGCAACCAACTCCTATTGGAGTAAAATCTCAACGTATCCCATATAGTGAAAGGTTTGATAAGTGGTCCCACCATTGAAAGTCAAGAGTCTTCCTGGATCTTGGTGCCATCTTGTGGGGTCCACCAAGTTGTCAGATTTGAAAGACACAAGTATTTATGATACGATATTTTCACTATAAAATCTCGCGAGATGCACGAGAAAATGGCCGAAGAGTATAGTAGTAGTATTTTTAAATGAGCTCCTGAAATGCAGTGAGCCACGATACATTGAATGTCGGGTGTAAAGCACGTGATTAAAGCTTAAATAAGAAAGAGCACCATGTGCTCTACTCCTGCATGGGTGGGCCCCACTGTGATTGGGGTTGGCTATGGGCCCACTGATCAAGCATAATGATAGGGTTACTTCAACTGATTTGGGTCAAAATTGGGCCCTGTTGATTTTTTTTTTTTTTTTTAACCACCTTATTAGACATTGGTCATCTTAGATCAAGGGTGATGATGCTATAATAAAGAACAGCTCACAAGGCTAATGGCTTGCTGCATGCCACCATACCATATGATATTTTTTATGGACACCAAACCTAAAGTCTTCATTTTAATGTAACAGAGCCACTGTCATCATGCCATATGTCCTCATCGACAGATTCTTAAGTCGAATAATTTATTACTTTTAACTTCCCCTAACATTTATAATATTTGGCATCGCAGAGGAATCTAATCTAGCCTTTTTTTCTTTTTTTTTTCTCCCTTTCACTGAGTAAGTCAGGATGTGGAGAAGAGTTTGAAATCACAATATCTGATTACTTAGTTTTGGTCTGAACCACTTTTGCTGCCCGTAGGTGTTATCTCATATGAGTACTTCAGTAAACACATAGGGCACATTTGTATAACCACGTTTACGTGGAAAAAATGTGAAAAAGTTGGCTGCTTTTTTCTACGGTAAAATTTTTCGTGCAGTCAGATATCCATGAATAAACACATGAAAAATGAGCTAAATTTTTTGTGATTATGAAGGTGGGGTCGAAATATATATATATATATATATATTTAACAAGGAAGAGGAAAAGCACATGTAACTGGTTACGAAATCTGCACAAATGTGGCAGTACAAATGGTTAGGACATCTGCTCATGCAAAAATAAAAAATAAAAAAAATCAAGTGAGATCCATTTGTATGTAACTATGGGGTCTTCTCTAGGTTATATGAAATGCTTTGATCAACTCACCCCACTCACACTGGCCTACTACTCTATTCCAACCAATCATTCATCATTGGGTTTGAAATCGTAGGGACAAAAAAAATCGATTCCCTGTAAAACCTTATATTTAAGGTTTAAAATTCATGGCCTATCAAGGTCCTTTTTTTTTTTTTTTTTGAGTCTCGTTGTTAGCTTTCTAACCACCCATGCTTATGACAAGCTCGAGATTGCCTCCAGAGTGAAGTAAACAGTTGGATTGAAGAGAAATGGGGTTAAGTTAACTCACTAGACAATAATGAGTGTTATCACTAAATTTATTTTCTTTCGTGTACAATGGAGCTTATGTTGGGTTTTGTCTTGTATTCTGAGTTAGCTGAATTAGTCAATTGGGGTTAATCTGGGTGTAATTGAATTCAAGGGTATTTTGGTACTTTTTTTTTTTTTGCTAAAAACTCTTTCTTAGAGGCGAAGAAAGCGGAATTATATACTGATTTAATCTGTAACCTTGAATCCCAAGCAAAGTTGTGTGGACCAGAGCAAGGGTGATAAAGAAATTGGTGAGCTTTCTTCGTAGGTGTAAGTGGTTTTGCAGAACGACGTAAATCGTTGTACTTCATCTTTTTTGTGGATTGATTGCTTGATTGTGTGTGATTTGTATGTGCCTGATTGACAATCGATCGCAAGGTTTGTCTGCTCCACTGCGCCGCTTTCCCCCAACAACTAAATTCTTGGTTGTTGATATTATCCATTATATGCAAGGCTTAAACTCCATAAGAATCTCAGTTAATTAGAGGTATATCCACTGTCAATTTGGACATTAGGTAAGGTTATGAATGGTCCAGCTATAAGTCAAGTCCATCTGTACATACTACATATTCCAGACCTAGTCCAGACTCCAGACCTGATGGACCCGGTTGGACCCAAACACAGATCAGTTGCACGATTACTATTAAACACAATATTATATGGCATAGATAATATAATAATGCATAGTTAATCTACAAAAATATATACAATAAACAGGACAGAGGGTACCAATCTCTTGAGTGATAGTACTGGGTGACACTAGACGACAGGCCTTTGGGACCCACTTGGCAAATTAATTAAGGGTAGAGATGGGGAATTAAAAGGTCTCTGTTTGGATAGCAAGGGCATGTTTGTGTAGGTCCGTGAAAAACGGGTTCCACCGAGTTTTTCCTCTCGGGCGGAAAACAGTTTTCCGATCATCATCGAAAATGCTTATATGCATAAATTAGAAGATTTTATTTTATTTCTGTGCCTTTTCTCACAAAAAAATGGTTGCACCAAACGTGAAGTTTTCTTTTTTCGCTAATGGTGTCAATGTCAAGGCTCGAAGCCCAGTCTAATGGATCATCATCTAAACTTCTTAAGCAAGTATTAATCGGATCTATATTTACCCAAAAAAAAAAAGTATATATTTTTGGATCTAGTTTTAAACCCAGATCCAGGATCTTTTCTTGGATTCAAGTGGACTTCTCTAGTTTAATGTAAGGAAGGATATGGGACCTTGGAACCAACCCATGCCAGGTCCAAGATCAAGTTTGAATCATGGCTCGAGTCCAGGTTCATTAAACCTCACCCACTATTCATGGTTTGATTGAGCACATATTAAACACATGATTAGCTTCCAATCTATTTTAACAATCCAACAACAATTTTTTTTTCTTCTCAGAGAGTCCTATCAAACTTTGATTATAAGTCATAACACTGGACTAGAACATAGTTACAGGAAACTTCCTTTCCCTCAAATTAGGTGCATCATGCATATTTTTAAGTTTCTCGATCATCGCATTCAATTCACTCTTACTCATAAATTCTAATACAAAATGTTAGAAACACAAGGCAATTCATGCATCCAGACAGTCAATATTAGGTCCTGATTCAAAGATTAATTCAGTAGTCCTTTTTGTGGCTCAAGTTTGATTTTAACAGTTTGGATCTGCCAAAAATTGGCCCCAACATCATCGATTGGGAACATCTATCCTACAGTTCCAAACTCCTCATCTCACGTTTCATTTATTTTGAACAGTTAGGATTTCAATAGGCTGGCCCCATTGTTGACTCCCACTCCTTTTAAGTCAAGATTTCTCAAGGTTAAAGCTGTAAAGATCCAGACTCATGTAGTTTATCACATGTGGGCCCAAATATTTGACACTATTTTTTTCTCTCATAAGGGTGTCCTATGTCTTCAAGAACTTACTATTTCTAGAGCACGTGGAGTCCCTGCCTCGCCCTAGCACCAAGTAAGTTAAGCTTTTGCATGGGGAAGTGGCCCCAGGGAGAGAGGGATAGTTCGAACCATAACCTCTTCTTCCCAAGCCATGGTCCTGGCCAACTGTGCTATCCCTCATGGTTGCAGCTATATCTCTTGTGAGGAAAAAAAACTACATTTCCTGAGGCTCTCATGTGATTCTTCGGAGAATCTGGACCCTTAACACAAAATCCATCAGTGGACCCCACCTATAAAATCCTACTTGTTGGGAATTGAGTTTGAGCCGTTTGATTTCATTTAGGTGGGCCCCACTGATGGATTCATAGGGTAGTTGGCTTGGAGAATTGAATACTCTCTCTTCTAGAATAGATACATATATAAAAACTTGCAAAAAACATGGCTTGATTGCATCAGCGCTTGCGTCATGTGGGGCCCACATGCCTCGTGCTGGGGAGGGTCTTTGGGACAGCTAATTGTCAGGCATCAACATATAAAGCTTCAGTTTTTTTTCCCCTAATGTTTTGATTAAGGGGCTCATGAGAAATGTTCTAGTGGATGTGGATCTAGATGCACCAATCAAATCCCTAGAGCTAGAGATCTGCAATGCAAGGCCATCTTTCTTCCATCCGAACCGTTGGATCAAGCCCTGCCCTTATCAAACAGGAGTGTGCGTGATTACACTACTGATCGGAACCATATTCACCATCAGATTGAAGCATCTCAGATAGTTGAATGTGTTGATAACACCAACAGCAACATTCCGATCCAACGGTGGATATCGCTTTGATCAAAGCAATATTAAGGCAGTCCCCATTCCTTCGGGGGAAGAACTCATCCAATTGGATTGAATTGAGAAAGTGGGCCCCACGGTGGAGATCGATTGGGGCCACGCCTTCGCTGAGTATCCCTAGGGGGATGCACCGGACCATTCCTATTAAATAAAATTGTACAGTAGCATGTCTTTGTGGGGCCCACTAGAAAGGGCATAAGATATGGAACAGCCAAAGGAATATGTTTTGGTCATGGGTTCCATTGGTCTCATAGTGTCTTTGGGGTTATCTGTAACTGTCTTATTAAGACGTGGTCCCTTTTTAAACAATTTTTTTCAATGGTGCTGGCGACCACCATCACCAACTGCAATTTGGGCTGAGACTAATGTGGTTAGGAACCTTTACAGGGTGATAGCATGTGAGTTTAGATTCTCACTGGGAAATAGAAGAGGGAAAGAAATCTGCTAATTCACATTGGCAATCAAAACCTCGGGGATTTTTCATTGGTTCTTTTTTTTTTTTTTTTTTTTGCCAATTATAAAACAAATTCATCTTTGGCAGTTGTAAATGCTCGAGAATTTGGCTAGTGGAAATCCTCATTTTTGACAAATCTTTCTCTATGCACTGACATTGACGTGAAATTTAGTGATGCATTCTTTTTCGACGAGTAGGAGAAATCCTCAAACGTGCACATTCCTCACCCTTCACCGAAGATGCCCTTACCTCACCTTTTTAAAAAGCTTTCAGCTAAAGTATTGTTCTTTGAAGTCTCTAACTTTTGACAATTATATTTTGTAAAATTGATGGGATTATGTACTTGGGTGAATTATATTTCTCTTCATATTCTTCCCTCCTTTCATCTTGTGATTCCTCTTTTTGTGGGCCAAGAAGACATGAAACTCTTGCCTCTTCCTAACCATCTCAGCTACAACCTATGCACCCCAAAACACATGATTTCTTAGATCCAACCCTGACCCAAGTGAAGCATCAAATCCCCACCATCTCACTTGTATTTTGAACCATGCACTCGTAAAATTTTCACCTGAGTTACATGGCCAACCCACCCGGCAATTAGAGTACATCAAAACCAGTTCCATTTTTAATTTTGTCATGTTTAGAGTTTTAACCTCATTTTTTTCGAAGATGAACATAAATTTATGTTAAATGGTTTATGACCGAATAATAGCATGAGTTTAGATCATCAGTGCAAGATTATTAAGTTAATTTTAAGGAGTCTCAGTCAAGTAATTGAATTCTAGGAGGCTCAGGTGAAGCCTATATGATAGTTTTATCATCGACTGGTGATAACCTGTGAGAGCTGAATGTCCAAAACCTCCCAATTTTATAAAGAATACACAAGCAATTCAAACAACAAAATGTAATTTTAGATTTTGTCTATAATTTAGTGATGAATCTCTTTTTCCTCCCTATTTGGTAAAGAATCCACTGAACCACCTTTTGGTCAAGACTGATAGTTGGCCTTAGTTGAAGGCAAATTCATCTTCTATAATGCCACTTGTAAAGTTAATTTTTCTTTTTTGTTATTAGACCACTTTTTAAGTTAGGAGACCCAATTAATATCTTATTTACTCTGAAAAAGTAAGGCTATAATTACATTATTTAGCATTTAAATAAGCAAGATTTAAGAGTGAGACTAAAAGACATAACAGAAGACTAAAATGAATAGAAACAATAGAATGGGTGGCTGCATTTGGCTTCCTTTATTCCCATTGAATAAGCCTTTCCTTCATAACATGAGAATAAGGTGCATTTTCAATTGAAAAAGTACATGGATAGAAAGAAAGTACATTTCACACAATTCCCCCATCTTTCCCTTGCATTTTTAAGGTAGAAAGAAATGGATGCACCCGAGAACAAATTACGTTTCACATTTGCCTTCCAACACATTTTGAGGTAAACTTGCACTAGGCAAGTTTCTCTTGATACAGGGAACTGTGCATCTTCTTTCATGTTCCCTAGGCTTGAATGTATTTGATTATTTCTGCCTTTTTACACTTCTGACTACATTTGGATCGTATGTGGATGATTGATTACACACAATCTAGGGATTGAAAAGACTCCAGATTCAAAGGAAGTTGAAGTCTCCGGGCCGCTAGCTCGTACAAAGCCGGACTGCATCAGAAAGGCCCTCCAAGGAGAACAGTCCGGCTACAAGTTCAAAGAACAATCAATTTCGGTTTTGAACATCTCTCAGCTAATCCTCATTCATCTATAGCAGATATCATGAGCTATAGATTCCTTACTAAAAAGGAAGTGTCCCGTGAATACGAGGGTCTGAAAATTGCATTCATCTCAGAGTTATGAATCATCGATTTTAATCAAGCTATTGCAAAATTTATGCCTTGAACATGAATAACCTCCTGACAAAATTTACACTTTCAACATGAATAATACATAAACCACTGTGAGAATACATACAAGTTCTGTTATTTGTATTTCCACATCGTTAAAATAAAGTCATAGATGGGGAATATGGAAATGATTATTGGATTTCTTTGTGCATTGTCTACTGGTACACTATTAATTCATGAAACAGTGACTTAGAAACCACAGAGAATACAAGGCAGGCCTAGTGATGGTAACTGCTATACACATTTTCACACCTAATTTGAAGTTTACAACAAACTCGATTTCCAAACCTGAATTAATGGAAAGAAACTGGAATCACTGTCCATTAATCATAAGCGATTAAAAGGGCACACTTTCAAACTTTAAGAGTGTTGAATCGTTCCCAGCCTACATACATTTTCACAACTAATTTAGAGAGTACAACGAACTCGAGATCCGAACCTGGATAAATGGCAACCAAATGGAATCACTCTCCACCAATCATAAGCGACTGATGGGGCACCCTTTTGATCTCTACGAAAGTTGAATATTCGCCACTTATCGGTTGTTTCCACGGCTCTCCGTCCATCTGCATATAAGCATCGTGCCACTGGCCACCTCTAATTTCCAATCTAATCGATGCTGCCTGAAAGACAATGACAAATAATACATCAATTATTGCACCTTAATATATTGTTGTTGGTATCAAAGACCTGCAGGGAACAGTGTTCAGTATTTCAAGAACTATGTCAATATTTAGAGCGATACCTGAGCAATGTGTTTAGCAGAGATGAGCTCAACCATAACAAATGAAGCATGCCAGCCTTGCTTTAGGCCAAAGATTTCGAGCAACCCATCATCAGCATGAGCCTCAACAAATCCTTTCTGAAAAATGAGTCGACAATTGTGTCTTAGATCATGTCCATTTGGCAAAATCCATAACTCAGAGAGATGCAAGAAGATAGAAACAAATAGACTATTCCATTTGACAAATGAAATAATGAGTAAATCTGTTAAAAGTGAAAGGATCACCAGTTTCCTGTCATATAGCATACCAATTAAATGAGGGGAAAAAACGAAACAAAATTGATCATGACAACATTTTGTTCAAATTTACTACTGAGAGAGAGGGAGTGAGTCAAGAAATCCCCCTCAATATAGAAAAGTTTGTGGACCCCAATCCAACATGTCAATGTTTTAGCCTTTTCCATTTTACCGGTTCACAAGGACAACTATCAGGAATAGAGAACTAATAGAAAAACTCACAAGATTATCATTTTGGAGATCACAGAGCAAGCAAGATAATACTAGTACAGAGCAAAGAGCCAGAAATCAAAATCCGTTTCGAAGAAAAACAATTGTTCTCTGATAAAACAAACCAAATAAAGCCTAATGCAATATACAAGGCCTTCGCACAAATGTTAACGACCAATTACCCATTTGGCATGAGGAAAGTCATTCAGGTTTCATCATCTTCCCATTGAATCTTTCAATTTTTTCTATGGCACTTACGATGTTCACTGACATTTGCTCTTTGCAATTTCTGAAGCTTTAAAAAAAAAACAAAAAAACACCATCATACAAAGAAGAATTCATGTGCATACACAGAGCACACCTTCTCTAAATAGTCTGGCTTTAGATTGCCCCATGGATTCCTTCCACTTCCATAGTTGTGAAGATTTAATGCCACGACTGCCCTGACACTGCAAGCAAAAAGCATTCTCATACCACATGGCATTGTAAACAAAAGATGAAAGAAGCAACCAGTGTAAATATTGGTGAGAAATGAAAAGACATTGAAAATTTCGAAAGATCTTCAGAAAAGGAAGGTCTGGAGAGGACATTTGCCAACATGGAACGCATGCAAGATCCAGGCCACCCTCATCAGTATCAGGCTCACACTGACAATGCCCTCACACGAAAAATCACCCGGTTTGCTCATTAGGTGGGATGTGCGTGCAGTTAGAATGTCAGAAACAGTCCACATTCAACACACATGATTTGCCTACATGATGGAAAAACTGGCCTGATTTTTGAGCTGTGGCATGTTGAAATATGGATGTCAATTGGGCCAAGAATGGGTGGGTTCAGTGTAGACTTTGAAACAGCCAAGTGCAACCGATTGCATATTTTGAGCTTCCTCGCTGGAGTTGGGCAAATTGAACAACCTAAGTGCGTAGCATTCCCCACTATAAGAATACTATCCACTTATAGACGTACCTCAAACAAAAACATTAAGGAAACAAGAAACAATCTGAACTTGCCTTGAAGGAACTCGAATCTGCTCCCATTCTGAGCAGTTGACCTTTTTAATATGCAGACGCAGTATGTTGTTAAGTCCCCTACATGCATTAATTTTGTCAGAAATAAACCGAAATCAACATCTAAATATGGATTACTGGAAGAGTAAAACCAAAAGACAACCCAGATAGCATACCATCAATGATGAAATTAATGAAGATAAGACTGCCATTCAGTGAAGAATATTACATTACATTATGAACAAGTTTATGATGGCATGCACATGCAGCTTTATAAAGCCAAAGACAAACCACACGATTGAAAGGGATCAGAGATTAGGAGGACATAATTTCAATAAAAAGAAGAAAGAAAGAAAGAAATGTTAGAGAATACACATGTACTGATCCTTGGGGACACCTTATTCTCCCTTGTTTATGTATTTACACTGTTACTCTTTACTAAAGAATATATTTGTCTTAAGTGAGGTGTAATTAACTTCTGATTCACAGTAAGAAGAATCGCTCAATCGTATGAATTGACTCTTGTTTCCCTCCCTGCAGAACACACATGTACTGGGATCAACGCTCTTATTCCTTGTGATGGGTGATGCACAGGGATGACGAATACACCACCTCAAATTATCAGGCTCTCACACGTAACTATTCAGGATACATCAAATACATATTGGCCACTTTTCTTAACCATGTGAGCAGCAGAAGTTACATATGGAAGTGTTGCCAGCAATTGGGCAACTAGGGGGTATGAGAGGGCCAATATGTGTGAAGACCATCCTGCTATCCAACCATTAAACTATTTATCCATCTGCTTGTCAGGATATGACAAAAGTATGAACACCATCCCACTATCAAGCCGCTATCTAATATCTATCCATCTACTTGTCAGGATAGGCAAAAACTATGAAGACCATCCAACTATCTAGCCATTAAATTATCTATCCATCTACTTGTCAGGAGGCAAAACAATGAATTCTCTCTCAAAAAACAACAACACGTTAATGTCAGGTTATGGCTTTTGCACCAGTGGCAGGTGTGGCATCTATTTTAAGACATCCATGTGACATATCCTAGATAGATAGAAAAGTTCTATTGTGACAAAAATCAATAGATTCTTGATTTCTAAGGGTAGGGATATTATTCAGTCAAATTTGTCAATACCAACCCCAGATCACTCACTGAATTTGCTCAAAATCTAGAAGAACATGTGTCTCCATGAAGTTAGAGAAGGTGATGACACAAAAGTGTAATTGAATAAGGGTAAGTGAAAAAAAGGCTAAGGCTAAGGGCTACACAGTTGAGACTTTTGTATGTGAAGTACTTACTCACATATGACGTTTGAGAAAGCAGAGGAAGCATGAACCCACGCAAAGAAATACTACAAAAATTCTCTTCCTATAAAAGGAGAAATATACAAAGTGCACTTGTGTGACACGCACGCGTACACACGCATGGGTAAAACAAGATCGATGAATGAGGAGAAAATGCAATATCCAAGCTGAGAAAGAAAGAAAGAGGATTTAGACGACATGAAAAAACAAAAAGGATTTTTTGAAGGAGGGGCAGGGGGACATGGAGGGAATTGCAATTGCAAAATCTAGTAGAAACTTTGTGAGATTGTCATACTAGATTTTAAGAAACTAAATCCTCCGAGAATAAATTCTTGTGTGGGGTAATCTTGAAAAAGAGGTTGCTTACATAAAAACTTCAGTAGTTGTTGATGTGTTTGCAGATTTATGACGTAGAAACTTTCCTATTCTAGGTCATTCATCAACTTAATGTGTTGACATATGTTCTTGGAAATGTACCATTGCTCCTTTAATAATACATGTGTTGTTGCCAGTATATGAGCCATTCTTCTCCATTGCTATCAGTTAGATCCTAAAGAGAGATGAGACTCCTTGTGAAGTACTACTTCATTTTGAAAGAAACCAAGGTTCATCCAGCATCCTTGGACATTAAATTTCATCATACTTAAAAAGAACCAAATATAGTGGCAGACCTTGATGCAACCAAAGAGGAAGCCTCCATGAAGGCCAAGCAACACGTCAAGACAAAACAAAGATCCATCTAGGTTTTGTTTCTATTATTCATTTATTATTAATTTATTTGTTTGTTTGTTTTATTTTATTTTATTGCTACAGTGGAGACCCAAATTCACGCACTCTTACTCACACACCCATGTCCCTAACCGACTTGAGCTACAACCAAGGGACCATCAAGGTTTTATTGTGTTGTTAATAAATAGTCTAATTTGATGCAACAAATGGGATGGATTCGGACGGATGGGTTATTGAGCTAGATTTTTAATGATCCCAATTTTGTGAAATTTCAATTACGTTTGAGAAAGCTATGCCCCTTTCTAGGTAAGATATAGGATAGTGATGAATTTAGAGCATTTAAGTCACTTTTTTATAATTTTGTTACGTTTAAGGGGCAATATTAAAACATTATTAGGTTAATTTGATGGTTGAGATTATGTTTAGGTCTTTTCTCTTTATGGAATAACATACATAATCAATAACAGGGCCGAAAACCGTAGCTTTTAGTTTGGTAAAGATATTGTTATCTAAAGGAGTAGTACACGATCAACCTATGAAGCATGGACACGGATACGGGACACGGATACGATAAGACACGGATACGCAGATACGCCATTTCTCAAAAAAGTAGGATACGACACGTCGGGGATACATTAAAAAAAAAAAAAATTAATATTTTTTATATGACTATGTAATAAAAATCTAACATCATTTCAATCAAAATAGCCATAAAATATGCAATTTCATTGATTTAATCA
This sequence comes from Persea americana, assembly GCA_029852735.1. Lineage (NCBI taxonomy): Eukaryota > Viridiplantae > Streptophyta > Magnoliopsida > Laurales > Lauraceae > Persea > Persea americana. Next base: position 7,084,217 of record CM056812.1, read on the forward strand.
TCATTAAACATTACATTCGATACTTCCAAGTTCCAACTTCCAAGTTCAAAATCCAAGTTTCACCAACTACTATAGAAACATAAGCATATAACCCAAACAAACAGACAATGTATCCACTTAAACTTCAATTGCCTCGCCACTAGGTCCACCACCATCACCTCCATCACCTTCTTCACGAAAGAGCACGGCCTCCAATTCCGGTTCATCAAGGGAGAGTTGTGCAATCTCAAGCTCTCCGACATTATCAAACGAATCAAAAGAATCTCCAGCAATATCCCACATCTTGGTTTCTCCTTTCATATATTGTGGAGTTCTTCTTGAAAGAAGGCGAAGATTGCTATGAATGAAAACCAAGTCTTCAGCACGTTTTGGTGTCATCTTATTCCTTCTCACCGAGTGCACAAAGGAATAAGTACTCCAATTCCTCCCTGCACATGATGACGAAGAAGGTTGCACAAGTAGCTTGACAGCTAGAGTTTGAAGCAAAGGTGCACACGCACCATAGGTGACCCACCAACTTTTAGGATCCATTTCATAGCGATCACGAATGGAATCAACATCCGCAAACTCTCCCGACTTGCTAGAGAAGTCAGCAAATTCTGTGATTATCCTTTTGCGCTCCTCCAAATTAGGAAAATATTTTTTAAGAATTTTCATTCTTTCTCTAGCAACCTCCATATCTCTATGTGGAGCAACTCGACTAGGATCCTCATGATGCCAATGCTCGCTATAGTACCATGAATAGGAAAAAAAAAAAGAATTAAGAATAAGTTTATGATTAAGACTAAGAGGGAGAAGAAAAAAGTTAAAGACTAGAAGTCACCTTGGATTTAGTGAATGAGCTAAGCAATGGAGAAGAGTATTGTTCTTGTTCCAACGATCCACAAGAATTTTATGCACCACATCATAAAAGGTAGATGTCTCATCGAGTCTCTTTCCTTCATGCCTATATATTGCACCATTCACCTTTTCTATCATGGTATCCCACGTCATACACCAAGTGAAGACAAGGCCTATCTGTGTCACAAACCCTTAGCATATCATATATAGGAGCTGTAAAAGAAAGTACGCAAGTCATTTTGTTCCACCAAATGTCATCTAACACAAAATCTTTCACAGCTTTGGCTTTCTCCTTATCATCATCTCTGTAGAGACTCCACTTTTCACTAATAACCATGGCTTGAAGACTTCCTTTTATGAGCTTGAATCTCTTAAGCATGACAAGGACCGAAGCAAAACGTGTACTTGCAACCGAAAGCAGCTTCAAAGGCACAAATTCATTAAAAATAGCCAATCTCATAGAGTGATTCATGATGTAGTTCTTAACAAAAACAACATCCTCGGCCAAGTCCGTGATCCAACTACACTCCTCATATGTTAGTTGGTTGTTTTCAATATTCTTTGCCATACAAATGTTTTGCAAGGCAAGGTTGAGCGTATGAACCACACATGGTGTCCAAACAATATTTTCAAATTGTGTTTCAATGAGATGCCCCGCACCCGCACAATTCTTAGCATTATCAGTTATCACTTGAATCCATGTTTAAAAAAACCGGACTCGAGACCCGACTCGGCCATGGCCGAGTCCGAGTCGACTTGGCCGACTCGCCGAGTCGGCTGGGACTCGGCCGAGTCAGGTCCAGTCCACTGGAATGCCTAGAAAAAAGAAGAAGAAGAAGAAGAAGTGTACCAAGCACACCTGCAGGCACCATCAGCCATCAACAGTGGCAACACTGCAACAGCAGCCCTCACAAGTCACAGCGACACTGCAACGACAGCTCTCACAGCTGACAGCACTGCAAGTCTGCAACAGCAGCCCTCACAGCACTGGGACACTGCACCATTGCAACAACAGCAGCAACAGTAACCTTTTCTTTTCTTTTTTTTGGGAGAAGGCAGCAACATTGACTTTAGTCAGCTGTACAGAAATTTGGTTTCTTTTTTCTATCCACAGTCCTGTCCTTTCCTCTTGTCCCCTTCTTTTTCTTTTTTTCTTTTTTCTCATTGACTATTGAGTCCAAGAAGAAGAAGAAGAGGGGGGTTTAGAGCTACAGCTACACAACACAGCTAGCACAGCTACAGCTACAGCAGCACAGGTACAGGTACAAGTACAGCCACAACACGGCTATAGGTACAGCACAGCTACAACACAGCTATAGGTACAGCTACAGGCATGCTTTTGGCAACACCTTTTGAGTTTTGACAGACTTTATACAGTGACATAGAGATAAGCATGCAACTTTCTGGCAAACAAGGTATGCTGTTTTTTTTTTTTTTTTATAAGGGATGTCCCCCCCTCCCTCTTCTCTCTCTCCTTTTTCTCTATTTTTTTTCCAATGTTTTACACCGATACCGAGTCGGGCCGACCCGACTCGGCACGAGTCGACTTGGCAAAGTCGACTCGGACTCGGACGAGTTTTTAAACCCTGCTTGAATCACATTTTGGGGACCAACATCTTCTATCACTTCTTTCAACAAACCATAAATAAAGAACTTATCTTTAATTTCACCCGTACAATCCACGGCTTTAAGGAACATAGGCCCACTTTCCGTCACAGCCATAAAATTAATCAAGGGCCTCCTCTGCGAGTCACTCCATCCATCACTCACAATGCTTACACCTTTTTCTTTCCATGTGCCTTTAATTGGTTGTAGCAATCTATCAATGTGAGCCCTTTCTTGTTGGAGTAAACTTGTCCTTAGCTTATTATAACCCGGTGGCACATAGCTTGTAAGAGCATTGTTTGCAGCAAATTGGATACAACTCACATAATAAGGGCTCCTTGCTAGGTGAAATGGCAAGCCCAATGCATAGAACATCCTAGCAACCTCCGCATCCATTTGGTCACGCAACTTCAGGTTAAATGACTTCCCAATAGCCGTATTACTGTCAGTTCCACTCCAACTTCCACTTCCACTCGTCTTCCTTTTTTTTGAATCATAATGCACATTAGAAGTTGGCAATGGTACTTTCTTGGGTGCATTTTTCCTCAATCTCTCATTGCATTCGTCCTCTAACCTTTTCATCTCCGCAATATCACTGCTCTTAACTTTTGGACATAATGCAACAACATGACCAGGCTCATGTATCAAATGAGCCCTTACCCTTGTGTATGAGCTTTTTTTGGTTTGATGGCAAAAATGGCATTGCCATGACACATTTCCCCATCCATCACCAAGTTTCTGATGTTTTGTCACATACCTCCAAAGAGGTTGGTAAGCATCTTCTTCAATAGGATTAAGTGGAGAAGACACACTAGTACTATGGCTACCACCCATACTAGAAGCCATATGACTAAACTTTGGTTGCTGACAATACAAAATATCACCTAAGGATAATGGAATTGAGAATTAAATGGTATCCATGAATTTGTGAATTGATGCAGAATAAACATAAGGAGTCAACACCTAGGGCTCAAACTAGTAAAAATAGATGGAATAAGCCATCCTACCACATATAAAATGCAAGTTAATAAATAAACAATCAAGTCCCACATGATGGCACACGTTGCCCACTAACTTCTCCATTACAAAGACAGATACATTATTTGATTAAACTATGGATAATATGCAATGATACTCACTGGGGAGAAATTCAAGCACAAAGATGATGTAAATGAGCAAATCTGGATTCAGCAAATTAATCAAATAAATATCTGCATCTGGATTATATGGATCCTAAGCAGACGTTTGTGGGCTTGAAGACATATCAAACAAATGAATGAGCTTAAGAGGTTAGATCCAGATTTGTTGAGATAAACAAATCCAGCCTAATGTCTAACAAGCCCAGTTCTTAAGTAGAAATCCCAAAGTCAATCACAGATAGCAGGAATAAAGATATACAAAAACCATGAATGCATACTTCTGAATCCAAATCAACACACAAACACAACAAAAGATATACAAAAAAACCCTAAATCGAGACTCTCTACCCAAAAAACACCTCATAAACGTATTGAACTTCACCACATAAATGATAAAACTGTGAAAATCATAGCATAAACAACAAATTGGAAGAAAAGGAACAAAACCCCAAAAAAGGCAAATCAAGAACTATGAACATCAAAGCATAAACAACAAATTGGGGGAAAAAAAGGAACAAAAGATGCAAAAGCTTCCCAAATGAGAAGAAAACCATCACTTGCAGGCTTGCAGCAGTAGAGAAAAAAGGAAAAAAAAAAAAGGGAAAGAAAGAAGAGAAAAGAACCTGTGAGCAGCGGCGACAGTTGTAGCAGGCTAGCAGCAAAGGCAGCGGCAACAGGTTGCAACGGCGGCGGTGGAGAGGCTGCAGCGGCGAGGGTATCGGTTTTTCTGCAGCATCAATGGTCGGAGAAGCTGCGATGGCGATGTGGAGGTGCGAGATGGCGACGGTGTGGTCGGCGTGGTCGGAGAAGCTCGCGATGGCGACGGTGTGGTCGGAGGAGCGAGGCGATGTCTTCAGGTGCGAGCCCTAGCCTCACTGCTTTCTCTTCTCTTCGTTTTTTTTTTTTTTTTCTCCTTCTCTTTGTTTTCTTCTTTTTATTCTTCACTTAACGAGTCGCCCGCGTGTTGCGCATGTATCCCCTGCGTATCTCGCGCGTGACTCGCACGTGTTGGGCCTTTTTTTTTTTTTTAATTCAAATACGCAAAGGGTGTATCCCATACGAATTTTGACCATATCCGTGTCCGATACGCCCGGGATACGGATACGCAGCCCAAAATACTGTATCCGTGCTTCCTAGCGCTCAACCCTTGCAAGGGTGCATTCAAGCTTTGGAGTTGGGGAAGGAATATCTAAATTGGGATTGAGGTATTATTCTTCTAGGTTTTTGCAAGCCCTCTGCTTTTATGGTTACTTTCTTGAGTCTTGTCGGGTAGATCTTGGGAATAAGTCTCGAGGGGTCTAATCCAGTTATAAGTTCACTCGAGGTTGTTGTAGTCCAGATTGACCTACATCAAATTGGTATCAGAGCCTTGCTCTTTCGCCTAGACTTCTTTGGGTTCCTCCGTAATGTCCACAATGCCGTGTGGTCGAGCCCGAGGCCAAGAAGAACGATGGAGACTAATTATTAGATCAACAGAAAGAAAGGTTACAAACCATTAAGAAACAGTACACACCATTATCCCACAACTGGTTGAGTTAGCAGTGGGATCCGAACCTTCAGTCCAAGGTGATGTTAATGGATTCGAAGAGATCTATTCTAACTCCTTCAATTGGAGTGTTCCATGTGATGAGCCACCACAAAAGGGATGTAGAGAAGACGTAAGTAAATATCAACATCCAATATGATTGTTAAGGAGATGGCTAATGTTGAGGTCAATATAATGGTTTTGATGATGGTCCGTCTGACCCTTGATGTATACCCAGGTTGTAATGTTGATACTACGAATTTGTATGTTTACTAACTTGTTGATAGAGACCTGATAAACTCAATGGAAAGTCTTACCTAAGCGATTTTAACTTAGGCAGTAAGGGGGCATCATGAAACATTTGGTCCAACAGATGAATCTGTTAAGATCCATTTAAGCAATCTTCTATTCAGCTTCATACATGGCCTGATTATACAATGTTTTTTTTTGGTAAAAGATTATACAATGTTAAATTAAGTATTTAAGTTACTTCGGGCAATTTAGATGGATGTTCTACACTGCTTTTGCAAATATACCGCTGTTAACAAGTGCAAGGGCAAGGTAAAGATTTTCCCACAAGAATAACCAAAGTGCAATTGATTCTCCTCCAATATCGATATGCAATCCAAATTAGAGGGCGAATTTTTTTTCAAGTGGGTAAGAATGATGAAACCGAAGAAGCAGCTGCCATGAAGGCCCAAGCCCAAGCCCTGAGCGGACACCTCTCTGGGGCCATCGTGTCAGTGTCCAACACGTGTTGGACACGGACACACTCGGACAAATGTCAGACACGCCAAAAAGAGTATCCTATTTTTTTTATTTTATTTTATATTCCGAACACGCTTGGGACACGTTAGGGGCATGCTGGGGACATGTTAGAGACACGCTGGGGGACACATGGGCCTCTTTTAATTGGAAAAAAAAAATTAGAGTAAAAAAAAGAAAAAAAAAAGAAAAGGGGGTTGTTCGTAAAAAGTTATAACTTAAGAGGAAAAGGTGGCTCTTTAATTCGTCCATCTAGCTCCAGTCCTAAATGAAAGAGAAAAAAAAAAACCCATTCGTCCGTCCAGCCCCAACGAAAGAAGAAGAAGAAGAAGAAGAAAGAAAAGGAAGAAGGAACAAGAAGAAAAGAAAAGAAGAAGAAGATCTGCTGCGGTACTGCTTCTGCTTCCTTTTTTTGCTTGTGGTATTGTTTCTGTTCATCAGGTACGTTGTTTTTTTTTTCAATTTTTGTTACGAAAAACATTTTGTTGTTTTTTTTTGTTTATGTTTTTGCTCATGCCGATGTTTTTTTTTTTTGCTCATCAAATCTGTTTTTGCTGTTTGTTGTTTCTGTACTATTTTTTTGTAATCAGCTGGTGTTTTTCTTATCATTAGATGTTCTGTTTTTGCTGTTTTCTTCTATGCTGTGTTGTTGTTGCAAACCTCCTGAATGCTGTTTTTTTTTTCACTGCGAATATGTAAATTTGCAAACGTCCTTGCTGCTGATGTTCTTTATTTTTTGCTGCTGTTCTTTATATCAAATAATTCTTTTTTTATTTATCAGCTGCTTCTTCACCTCTGGAATTTAGGAATATGAGTTCCATTCCTGGCTCTAGCTCACACCCCTCCAATGAAGAAGATATAAATAAGCCTCTGTGGAAATATGTAATCAAGTTTGAGAAACTTAATGGAGGGGGAAATATTACAGTGGTACACTAGTACTTGGATTTTTATCTATTTGATTGCTAAATTGATTACAATGTTAAAATGATATTATCTTTTAGTATATGATTAGATATATTATTATTATTATTATTATTAAATATTAACATGTCCCCGACATGTCCGTGTCCTACTTTTTTGAGAAATGCCTTGTCGGCGTGTCCGTGCCGTGGCGTGTCTATGCTTCTTAGGTTGAGCAAATACACCAAGCCCACACACGGATCCATCCAGGCTTTACTTTCGTGTTCTCATTAAATAGCCGAATTTCATACACCAAACAATGCCCAAATGGCACTAAATTGGACCTATTGGATGGATTATTGAGTTAGCTTCAAACAAGCCAAAGTTTCTATGATTCCAATTTCTTTTTAAAAAGTCATTGCCCATTTTCTTGATAGGATGTGTAGTAGTGATGACTTTAGGGAATTCTAGTCATTTTTATTTTATTATGTTTTAAGGGTTAAGATTAAAGCATTGTTACATTAATTTGAGATTTGAGATAGTCCCCAAGTTTTCCTCTTTATGCAATAACATACATCAAGAGGGTACATTCAAACTTCGGAGTTGGAGAACGGATCTCAAAATCAAGATTGAGGTATCATCTTCTTGGTTTGTGCAAGTTTTGTGCTCATCTAGTTATTTTTCTTGAGTCTTTTTTTGGTAGATCTTGAGTATAAGCGTTAAGGGGTTAATCCAATTCTAAAATCCCTCCAGTTTGTTCTAGTTCAAATCGGCCCAAATCAACCCCTTGGCTAAACAGGGCATATTAGAAATTCCATGTACTAAAGCCCAATGATTTGGCTTCTCGAGTTGATCATATTGTTGGTGTCCTCATGTTTGTAATCTAGCTTGCTTTTAGTAAGTGCTCCTATGCTGGTTCTAGTGGTTGTAATCCAATTCACTACTTTGAACAAAGTTATCTTTGTTACCAAGTAAAAAGTACTTGTTTCCAATAAAAGAAACATATAATAATACAACTAGAATTAGCAAAGATCAAAATCGCACATAAGAACAATTACCCACTTCCAAGAGAGCGAATGTTTCTACTAATTTTCTCCAAAAGAATTTGAATATATCATTCCAACCAAATGATCACAGATAATTCATATACATGTAAACATTTGAGATATTACTGAAAATATGAGAAACATAAAATGACGATATTGCAAGCTTGCTATGAAAAGAAAGCTAACCTTAACGTTGGATCACTCATGCAAGGAGTAAAGAACCACCCCTGGGTGCAAGTATATCCAGAGTAGATCAACTGTAATAAGATACCGGATGTTATGTTTATTTTTAATACTTGTAGATGCATAATGCCCGAACTTTTCTAAGTGCAACAAAGTGTGCTCATCCAAGTTAACAAGAAGCCTTTCTTAGTAAGAAATAATCAAATTCAACAAGCCTAGAAATCAAGAAATAAGGAGATCAGCTTACTGAGAAAGATTTCTTCTAACCATGAAAAATGAAGAAATAAGGAGATCAATTTATCGGGAAAAATATTCTTTCTAACCATCAGCAATATCCAAGAACTTCTGAAAAGGGGTGCATGCTTTTGTTCATTTTCAGCAGAAAAATACCAATCTTCCAAAATAAACTATAATGATTCAAACCCTAACAAGCAAACTGCTAGTGTTCTAAAAATGTAGTAAAAGTAAGCATGGATTAAAATAGCAGCCGCCACGTAGATATCGACCGTAGTGGTGACCACCGCCACGCTATGGCCAATATATCGGCCGTCGCAACCGTGGCGACCCGTAGCGGCCGCTACGCTATAGGCCGCCACACGATACCCACCCCCCCACCAACACACACACACACACGACTTTTTCACTTTTTTCTCATCTCCTAGTGGTCCCAAGTCCATTTTCTCAAGTATTTTTGCTTCCAAATCAAGAGGAGGGGCACAGGTTCTGAAGGCAGAAATTCGATTTCGAATGAAGAACTTCATAAAAAAATTTCTGGTCCAGGGGCGCTGCCCCCTAGGCCCCCCCGCGAGCTGACCGCCCGCCAAGGGATACCCCCGGACCCCCTTTCCGAAGCGCATGTTTTAAAGAAGTGGCAATCATAAAGACAAAAGGATCCTACTTGACCATGATAGCTAGGTCTCTTTTACTGGTTGTCTTTCTTTGTTGTGCTTGGATGTCTATTATTATCATTATTTATTAATATATGATATTAAGCCTGTTTAATTATGTTTGGAATGTGTAGTAGTATATATATGGTTACCTATTAGTCTATTACTACTAAATTTTAAACTGGTCTTAATTAAACTATTTTAGAAGAACCCTCATTGTTAAATAACTAAGAGGGAGAGGGAACTACTTAAGTTCCCACGGTCTTCATCATTGTTTTGTAGGAGATGTAATTGATTTATGTGTTGACCTTGGAATCTTCCTCCTAATCGGATGTGTCATCTTCTGAGAGGACGAGTGTTGACCACTTCATTTCTAAATTAGTGTTGAATGTTGAGTTGTTGAGTGTTGACCACTTCATTCACTTGATTGAATTTGAACCTTTAACCTTGAGGCTTGAAGTATTGACTATTGATTGTTCAATGTTTACTAACGACCTAACTCTTAAGTCTTATGCCTTTATTTCATGTTCTAGTTTTTTTTTTTTTTAATGAGCTTTTCATTACTTTCTAAGTTAGCATGACTAAAAAAAATGAATACATGTGAAAAAACTAATCATTACTATTATTTTCTATTTATATAGCGATACAGGACCTCACATTTTGAGGGCACCGCTACACCCCCTTTTCTTACTTTTGCAAAAGAACCACATTTTCTTTGATTTTACAATTTTCAGGATTTTCTGGAATTTTTTCAGATTTTTTTGGCGAGTATTTCAAATCACACCGCTACGCCTCTACGTATTCCCGCTACGCTACTGATCGCCCGCTTCGTAGCGGTTTGGCAACGGGCCGCTACGCCCACCGCCACCGCTATTTTCATCCTTGAAAGTAAGAGATACCAATCCATCCATTCAACATTCCCAGTGTGCTACATTTTAGTCATGGCCCCTCTAGTTCTGCTGAGCTACACACATGTGAAGCTAGTTTTAGCTTTTATTGATCCAGGACAGACCCATGGTCCCCATGGGTCGACCCGCCAATGGGCCCAGCCCATCCATCTTGACCAGTTCTTTGGGCCCAACCCACATATCTTTAGTCTATTTAGAGTTTTATTTATTTATTTATGTTTTATGTTGGATGTTTAATTCTGGCCATCAATGTGTTAGGATGGTCCATATTAGATCTAGGTTTGGTTTTCAATTATAAAAGCATTGTAATGCCTCTTTGAGGTTTAGTGAATGATTAATGAAATTTTATGGAGCGATTTTGGGTTGTCCCAAGTTCTCTCTTCTTCCTCGCCCGCGATGGGGAGTTTGGTGTGAGGCCAAGATTTTCAGGTGAAGCCTGACCTATCCCCCTCCATCTTCCATATCTAGTCCCTCCATCTCTACCCGCCCCGCACGTGGTACCCCGCTCTACATCATTTATAGTCTAGGATAGTAGGACTCGAGTTTACAGGGGGCACATTGATAGATTAGTGACCATTATGCATTAATGAGTAATCTTAGCACATTTAGCCAGCTACCTTAGGTCAGCTATGTCCAGACCGAAATGCACTATCACCCCCTACTCTTTCACAAGCAAAACAATGTGAAATAGAATCACTATACATTATAACCCGACATAACTTAAAAGGAGAATTTTCTCCCATGACCAGATTAAATGTATAGTCCAGCTCTAGAGGTCCCACTTGAGGCCACCTTTAATTCTTAAACCTGTACTCGCCCTTACTCACTGTTTACAAAGGGTGCTTTTACACTCATCGAACCTTTGCTCACCGTTGGATTGAATCTCAAAACAATTCTATGGTTAAAAGACAATTAACTTTGACACTGTTAAATCAAGGGCAACGATAATCTGGTGGGGCTGTTTTGTTGCGAGACCTTATCAGCAAAGAAACCTTTCCATCTATCCTACACCCAATGATAGGAATGCATCCAAGTGGTCCCCAAGAGCTGGACCGCATAAGCACAGTAGGTAGTATGCTCGTGTGTGTAGATTTTCCTAAGTTAAGAGGCTGATTAAATTAGTAAAACAGGTCCAACTAGCTTTTCTAAATTAATTTTCTAAACATCTTATAGATAACAGCTTTTAATTGCTAGATATTATTAATTTTCTGAAAATATTTCAAATAGAACACTACCATACAGTTAATATGTAAAATTAATACCTTATAGATAACAGTTTTTAATTGCTAGATATTATTAAGTTTCTGAAAGTATTTCAAATATAAAATTTTACTTTCTTACAATTCTAAATCAACATTTATACATAGTGCTTCTCACCTAGGAAGCACGGATACCTTAAAATGGGGGGCGTATCCGTATCCCGGACGTATCGGACACGGATACGCCCGGATACGCGCTAAATACGTCCAGGATACGTTTTTTTCGTATCCGTTTTTTTTTTTTTAATTTTTTCCTTAGCCGGACACGTGCGGGACACGTCCCGACATGTGCCGGACTCGTTTTTAAGGGTTAAAACAGAACGAAAGGGGAAGAGGAGAAAGAGAAGAAAAAAACGAAGGGGGAAGAGATGAAACCCTAGGCACATCGCCTCGCCTTCATCCTCCGACGATGAGAGCCTCATCGGCCAGCACCTTCTCCTCCATTGTCATCCTCCGACAAAGAGAGCATCACCAGCCAGCACCTTCTCCTCCATCGTCATCCACCGGCTTGCACTTTTTCCTCCTTCTACATCGTCATCCTCCGACGACGAGAGCATCACCGGCCAGCACCTTCTCCTCCTGCTACATCGTCATCCTCCGACGACGAGAGCATCATTGGCCAGCACCTTCTCCTCCTGTCGTATCCTCCGGTCGTCATCACTGGCCAGTAGCAAAAAAAAAAAACACGAAGAGAAAAGAAAAGAGAAACTGCTACCTGGGATCATCCTTTGCTGCCGCAGCCTCTCCGCTCCTACAGCACCTACCTGGGCCGCTGCTACAGAACCAGCGTCAGGTTCTCTTCTTTCTTTCCTTTTTTCTCCTTTTTTCTCTACTGCTTCCATCTGTGATTTTAAGAAAGGTATATATAATTTTTGAAAGGGTTTTTAGGGGATTTTTCTTTCTTGTATGTAATTTCTGCTAAGTTTTGTTGTGTTGTTTGGATTGAAATTTGTTTGTTACTTTGTTTTGATAGTCTGATTGCTGTTTTTGCTGATAAATTGGTGTGTGCAATGGGCATCATTTGGTTTTGGCCTGAATGCTTATAGATTGCCATCTATTTATTTATTCACTTGCATTTTATATGTGGTAGGATGGCTTATTCCGTCTATTTTTACTGGTTTGAGGCAGATTTTCTTGGTCTTCTTAGATTTTGTTGGCTTTATGTGGAGTTGTGGACTGCTGAATGTTTTTTTCTGTAGTGTGATGGATATTGTAGCATTTTTTCTACATCCTATGAATGTTTCGTTGGAGCACAGGCTTTTTTCTATTGTAGTATTTTTTTTTGAATGAATGGTATCTCTTTTCCTACATCCTTTCAATTTTTCTATTGCCTCATTCCTTTGAAGTTTGAATGACATCAATGAAATTAAGGGCCTGTTGGTAGTCAAGTCTCATGTGTTTTTGTATATTTTATGGCTATTTTGATTGAAATGATGTTAGATTTTTATTACATAGTCATATAAAAAATATTTAAAAAAAAAAATTTCAACATATCCCCGACGTGTAGTATCCTACTTTTTTGAGAAATGGCGTATCTGCGTATCCGTGTCGTATCGTATCCGTGTCCCGTATCCGTGTCCATGCTTCATAGTAATAGAGTGGTGAATTCAAGATGATAAATAATGATATTTTAAGACTTTTAGCTATTTTTGGTAGGGATGCCTTTAGAAAGAATTATATAGGTGTAAATTGTATTAGTTAACTTGTTGGTGAACTATAATGATATTCGCCACCCCCCCAAAAAAAAAAACACCCCACCCTCTCTGCCTACCGTATTCAACTTGCACCTATCTTGATTATCAAAGTAGTCAAGGATTGCCTTCTATTGATCGGGATGCATTGGTATTGGAGCAAGTTTCGATATCCCCAGCAAACTTCTCGGCAAAAGATACATTGGAAGATTTGGTAAATAATATAATGAAGCTAATGAAGCATGTCTTATTGAGCTTGGAGAAAAAGGTAAAGAACTTCAACAAAGTCACACAGAAGTCAAGAAAAGCATGAACTCGCTTTGTAGGGTTTAAATAAATTGAAAAGGTGAATGCATTATCTAATGATTTAAGATCTTGCACAAGATCCATAGGCAAAATATCCTATAGATTATACTAACGCACAAGAGCCTATGTATCATCATGAAGATTAAGACGGTTGAGTCAACAACTGTGATGATTGACTTGGTCAATGAAGATTGGGAACAACAATCCATTGTTCATCTAACAATCGAATGAGCGCATTCGATAAACTTGGCGATTCAATGATGGTTATACAAATAGTCACTTTTTTTTATGAAACGGATACAAATAGTCACTTCAGCAAGCTAGATCACAGTTTCATCAAGACATTAGAGGAAAGATAACTATTAATGGTAAGCAAGTCAAAGATAAAGTACACTCCAAATATGCCTTTGTGCAATTGGTGTTCAATCCAGAAGGTGATAAGCAACCATAAACTCTAAGGTGGGTTTCCTCCAACCAAAGGCAAATGATGCAGCTAGAGGCTAGCCCAATTCAATGGACCATCAGGCATCAACCATGTATGTAGCCCACTAAGCCACAGACATTGAATGCCCATATTTACAAGTTTTAGTATGAGATATTGTAATGTAAGTTAGTACTTAAATTAAAATAGAAAAACACTTTTTCCTAGGACTTTGGATAGCTTTAGATTTTCTTCTTTATTATTATTATTATTATTCTATTTTATTTTTTGCTAAGTTGGATTAGGACTCTTAAGGTTTAAAAGAGTCATCTTGGCAGCTCCAGGTGGCAATAGCTAATGAATTTAGAGTGACTGTAGTAATTCTTTGAAATCTTTGTTTCTCTTTGATGATCTCTCTTGTCAGGGTGGATTCCCATCATCTTCTCTCTCTCTCTCTCTCTCTCTCTCTCTCTCTCTCTCTCTCTCTCTCTCTCTCTCTCTCTCTCTCTCTCTCTCATTCTAAAGGTATTAATGGACTATCCCTTCCCTTTTCATTTCTTTGCATTCCATTTTCTTTTTTTAACGATCAACTCTTCAATTTGCATCAATCTTGGCTATCCAAGCAGTTCAAGATTACAATTCGATGGACCCAATATCCTAAACTGCATCAAGATGAGATACTTTACATTAACAGTAGATTTTTTGGGATTTTTACTGAAATAAAAAACCAATAAAGTTGAGAAATATGACGGAGGGCCCAAACACATCATAATGATAGCAAAGGACCTCTATTCAATGATATCATGGAATAACCTACATGCAAATTCCATGAAACAAGGGACATTCCATCATATCATGGAATCAGGGCATTTCTATGTTAGATTATTCCATGATATCATGGAATGTCAGATTCTTCCATGATATCATGGAATAGAGGTTTTCTGCTATCATTATGAAGTATTTGGGCCCTCCGTCATATTTCTCAATTTTAAGGGGTTTTTTCCATTAAAAAAAAGGCCAGATTTTTGTTAACTCTTTTCTTGAGCTCCTCTCCTCTACACCATTCCATTTAGTAACAAATGCAGGGAGAACATCAGATGCAACAATGTCTAAGGCTAACTGTAGTCAAGAAAAATTTGAAGAAGAGGAGGTGACCAAAGTGAACACTGACAACCAGGATATGTCAGAAGAGAAGAACATGCTCAAGTAGTACAAAAGCGAATGAAATCAAAGTCAGATGAGTTAGAAGAGGTGAAATTAATTGGTCCAATGCATTCGCAAGCAGATCCAATCATTGAGGTTCCCCACATTGGCTTTATGTTTGGAGGCCCGCAATTAAATGTGAATGATTGTGATCTGGTGATACGGATTCTGCATCCAATCATTCAAGCGAGCACCCAAGCAATTTCAGTCCATTAGAACATCCAAGCATTCTATCTATTTCTAGTTTGCAAAATCATTTCTGATGTCCAAGTAATGCGCAGAAAACGAAGAACAACCGGAAAATCAGGAGTCCATACATTGGATTTTCAATCTTGGAGGACACTTACACAAAACAAGGTCGAGCTCTCTCCAAGTCGAGGAGAGTTGATGCAGGACAAGCAATCCGCTGGGTAATCCCTTGAGGCAAGACCAGGTCAAGTGATCCTGCGAGACAAGAAAGGGTAATCCGCAGGGGGTAAGGGTGGAGTGCTTCAGTAGCACCATGAGGCTTTGTCCAAGTCCCACATTGGAAATATCCAAGTCCTGACCCTAGGCTTATAATGTGCGATATGACCTTAACCCCACATGCGGCCTTTTAAAACCATGTGGCAAGATTAGGTTGGAATCAGCCAAAGCGGACAACATCATGTGGATAGCGGGCCCGAGTCATCACAACAAGCCCATGACCCATGGGTCAACCCGTCCTTTGGGCCCAACCCATTTAGTTTACATTATTTTGGGATATTAACCGTACGACTGGTCTTACATCTGACATTTTCCCCACAACAGCCAAATTTTAAATATTTCCCGCAGAATTATTCGTACAATGATGTGCGATATCGCACGGCCCTAGGATATCAGACAGGGTAATATTTGTGATATCACACGGCCCTAGGATATCGCGCAATATAATGTGTGATATTGCACGGCCCTAGGATATCGCACAATATTAGGGCTGCACAAAAAACCCGGTATCACCGCCAAACCGGACCGAACCGACCGAATCGGGCGGTTTGGATCGGTTTATAGTTGATCAGTTCGGTTAACGGTTTGGTAAATATAAAAACCGCTTACATCGGTTCGGTTAACGGTTTGGATATCATAAAAACCGCTTAAACCGAACCGTCCGTGTACATTAACTTAAGTATTGCTTTTTTGCTAATGTGAGTCCACTGCATATAATTTTTTTTGCATCCCACTGTGGATTGATTATGCTTTGAAAGGGATTTGATGCACTAATTAGACTAAGATAACCGAATGGGCAAGTGAGGAAACTTCAATGGATGGTTCTGATTATATGGGTAGTAACATCATAAGTGGGTCCTTTGAAGTGGACAACCATTATGAGAGATTGATGCATAGATAGTACTGGGAGCAACTTCTATTATGAGAGATTGATGCATAGATAGTACTGGAAGCAACTCCCATCATAAGTGGATCAATGGAATGTTGGATTTTTATGTTTGCACTAAAGTCTAAACATTGGAATAAATGCAAAGGATGGGGTCTCATCATTTTGAAATTTGCAATGTCTGATTTAAAAAAAAAAAAAAAAAAAAAAAAAACACCAACAGTTTAATCGGCCGAACCGAACCGAATCGTTCGGTTCGGTTCGGTTCGGCTTAAGTCCTCTCCATTGGTCGGATCGGATCGGTTAATTAAAAACCGACATATTCGGTTTGGTTATTGGTTTTAGTATTAAACCGATCTGAACCGCGCATGTACAGCCCTACACAATATAATGTGTGATATTGCATGAGGGAAATACTTAAAGTTTGACCTCTTATGGGCAAATGTCAGATCTAAAGGCAGCTCTCCAGGCAATATCCCTTCTTTTTTTTTGGGTTTGTTTTAATGTTTATGTCTCTTAATTTATTTCAGTTAAGATGATTTAATCTTGGCCGTAGGTTGTTTTAGTGGCTGAGATTAGTTATAGGGTTTCCCTTCAATCAAGAACACTACTCACTGCCAAATTTACCATGAAAGCAATGTTTTGCCTACATGTTTAGGAATCTGAACTGGGTAGCTGGAGTTATATATTATTTCCATAATGACTCTGAGATTGGAAAATGGGCAGCGCTATGAAAGGAAGTTGAAAAATCTGAACATAGACAACACTTTCTTCAATATAGGCCTTTGTATCGAGTGTGAATCCTAAATGGCAGAAAAAAAGTGGAAAACCTCAAACCCCCCAGCACCCCCCCAAAAAAAAAAAAAAGGAACAAAAAATAAATAGATAAATAAATAAACAACTCAAGGCAGATGGTGCAACAAGAGTAAAGACATGGCCAGCTGTATCGGAGTTCTTTGAAACAAAAGAAGGGAGGTGGTGTTTGCTTTTCTAAGTTTGTTGGTGTCAAACTCTAATGAAGCCAAGGTGTTGGTCACCTTAAAGGCTCCAAGGATCCATTTCTATCTGATTTCATGATATGTTGATAGTGGAAAGAACAATCCAATGATATTTCTTGGTTTTCTGGTTAGAACGAGGGCCCATCAAAATTCCAATATCATCTCCATGAGATAAGATCAGGTGTTATTTAATTCAGGTGGCCCTTCAGCATGTGGGTCAGGCAGCTAATAATTTCGTGGATATATTGGATAAGCAAGAGCGGATAGAGATGATCCTTCGGTTGGTCCACTGAAGCAGTTTTTGTTTTTTTTTTCATGGATGTTTTTGGTATAAGGCTCTTATCCCTCTTCTAGATTTCTGTTATAGCTTTTCAGTTTCTTAGTCCAGTATCATTTCCTTCTAGAAGTTTCCAGTTACCGATAAAAAATGGTATTACATCACAAAAATAGTTAACATTATGATAGACCATAAATATGTTGAAATTATCAAAAGGATATGGAAAGCAATATTCTTCAAGACTGTTAGACAAGATCAATAGGAAGATCATAAAAGTATACCTTGTTTGCGATTGGACCCTGTGCAAGGTATGGTTTTTCATCACGTAAATGGTGGAAACCATAAGCAACTTGTGCATCCATCCCTGTATTAAAGTAAGAAAAAAATGTCTATTCATGAAGGATCTAAAATCAGAAGAATTAACTAGCACACGAAAGAAAATCCAAAAAACGAGACACTGCCATTGCCCTAGTGGTGTGATTGAACGTTCCACAATTGTGATAATGAGCATAACACTGCAGTTTGCCCTCCGAAAAGGAATACAAATTGGATGAGCAACAGGTAAGACACAAGCACAATAAATGCCGATACACTGAGGCCTAAGAAATGTTTTCCATCTAGGAAGCTAAAAATGTTATGATATAGAAGATAGCAAAACACTATGGATGATGTTGTTCCCTCTGGATAACAAATTAAAAATATAAGCAACAGCTGCAATGCCTCTATGTTTCAAAAAAAAAAAAAAAAAAAAAAAAAAAAGGACCTAAAATATGTGGTCCATGGTTTTTTCCAATTTGTCTTCAATCTGAATGAGGTGCAGATTCAACCCTATACTAGCCAAGATAAGCCCCCACATAAGCATGTATATACCATCATCATCATCAAAGCCTTGTTGGCTACATGAATTTTGTTTCTCAATTCCAATCCATCCTAAGCCAAATCCTCAGATAAGTTGCACTGATCTCAGAATGTTGTTACTTCGGAATTTATCTAGCAAAATCCTCAGATAAAACTCCGCCGATATTTATTGCCGGTCTCAAGCCTGGGTAAAGGAGGGGGGTCGCATGATGTAGGTTGACGGCCAGTGTAAAATTTTGTCACAACCCAAACATGAGCATGTATATAGCAACTTTCACAAATTTACACTTATCGAATATAGAAGAAAAACATGTGCAATTTCCAAATAAAATAGAACTGATTACATAAAACTTAAAATGATCACGAATTGATTAAGTTCCAGTATAGAATTTGAAATTCATGATGCACAATATAGTTACATGATACACATCTAATAAACTTACCTATGCTAAAATAGTTGTAAAACACTCCTTCAAAACAAGAAACTTTATCAGGCAAATCTCCTTCAACGTCACCTTCCTACACGCCATCCAGCATTAATGCATACAACTAAAAAATCAAAACAAATGACATAAAGAATAATATTCTTTTAATAACAATAAAAAAAATAATTATGCAAGACTTCAAAAGACTAATTTAATAAATCAAACACAGGGATAGACAGTAAATCAACATATTTATTTATGATCTAGGAGTGGCAATTCTTGACCCACACCCAATTAAGATTGGTTGAAGGTTGGGCTTTACCAACCTAAGAAAACAAATCAGGTTCACATTGGGCTCACCAGACCTAATGGGTAATAATAACACACCCAAGGCACCAATCCCACCCTCCAAACCCCCAAAATAAAAAAAAATAAAGATAAACTGAAACACGTATATGAGAATTTCATTTTTCATCTCAAACAAAAAAATGACCCTATACACACTTTCCCTTTCTCTTTTCCTTCCTATCCACTTACATAATCAAACCACCGATGGTCAACTGCTCTCTCTCTCTCTCTCTCTCTCTCTCTCTCTCTCTCTCTCTCTCTCTCTCTCTCTCTCAGGTGAGGAGAAAGCTTGAAGAAGATCCCGAAAGATTGAAATTTCATTAATCATCATCTCCATAGCCAAGGAGACTTTACATCACTTATATAGGTAAAATATAACCCTAGAACTAATCTGGACCATCCAAACATGTTGATGGTCAAGATTAAAACATTCGATAAAAAATAAACGATAAAATGAACTAAAATTACTCTAATTGAAATAAAATAAAACATAAAGTAAATGGACTGGGCCCAATAGACTAAGACGAGCCATGGGGTCATGGGTCTGTCCTACATCAGAAAATGATTACTTAGGGTGTGTTTGGGTAACCGATGAGTTTTGGGAAAACTGAAGATTAGGGTTTTGATTGGAACCGTTCTCTTATGGATATTTTCCAACCATGCTTGTCATGAGTTTCTAGTTTAAATCCCAACCTTCAATTCCATTGGTACGCACTCTAATAAACACTCAGATGCTTTTATTTTGATATGCTATTGCAGAATTAAGTCCTCCTCAGTCTCATTGTTATTGCATCTAAGGGGTCCAAATGAATCAAGACGAGTTGAGCTTAGCCTAGCCTGAGCTTGACTTGAACATCAATCAAGCCAAGCCAAGCAAAAACTTGGCTTGAGAATGCAATGCATGAGCTCATAAAGAAGAAGAAAGACAAAAATACACACAAATGCACATACATTGACCATGCAAAAGCATTGAGAAAATCATTTAATCATCATAAGAACACAAAGTAGTTATTCTATGTTTACAACCTGACTGAAAGGGGACTCCTCCAGATACCTCAGAGAATGTGGAAGTTGTACAGTTTCTCCCGCTGGCATTGATACCACAATGTGCCAGCTGCATCAAAATAAAAACATATTTCCATTATGACTGCTCAAATTAGGACATAGAAAATTTGATGAACAAGAACTGATGGTGCGATTAATGGAAAAAATAGTTATGGATCCTGAAACACGAGCACATAAATCTACTTACAATATAAGTATTTTAAAGGACATTAACAACTATCGACAACATTTAAGGGTTCATCAGGAAGAAAATCTCAGATATCCTTCAATTTCAAAATACCCAATCCACTTTTTTTAGAAGATAGAAGTCTAGGAAAGACTCTTGGGTGTAGCTTCCTGGGTCACCTCTTTTTCTAATATTCTTTTGTTGTAGATCGAGGGTCTCTCTCCAGGGATGTATCAAATGATCACCTGTCAAGACGGCAAATCGGACCTGTAATAGCCCTATGTAGAGAGCGCTTGACTGCTGACCTCCATGCAAAAGGAAATGAACCACCCTAGAAATAAATCAAGCTACAACAGTTAATAACAAGCAAATACAGCAACAAAATGCAAAACCATGAAAATGAACTCTTACCCAACCAAAACTCCTAGATAGATCATTGCCTGTGCCAAGTGGAATGATCCCAGTTGGAGGAACAGGCTCTCGGCCTTGCTTATAAAGTTCTGAAAGACTTCCCAATACCCAACCCACTGTGCCATCACCTCCTGCTACCTGCCAGTAAGAAGTGCAGATTTTCCAACATAAGATCTAAAAGTGAAACAAGAAAGTGAATTATGAAATGCTGAATTGCGAATTTATGGGGGTGCGATATCCACATAAACAATATCGTGCTGAGACATGAATTCCCAGAGGCAAGAAACATGCAGTAAGTTATGGGTCACAAGTTAGATGACAACGCATACAAAGAATACAACTAAAATGATAGAAAACTCTTTGAGTCCTCCATGTAGAAAAAAAATGATAGAAAACTCAAACCGAGTACCATGACCCTCAGCTTGTCACGAGTCTCCTTTGCACATTGGTCACCGCGATCAGCCATGTGCTCCAAGCAAGCCAATCCATACTGAACAAAGTCAGAAGGCTTCACATCTTTCAAATCAAAAACCTGCATTACATGTGATTTTTAAGTCAGTGAGATACATAATGTTAAACAACAAAGGAGCTACAATAATGGCAAAGCGGAAGCATCCTCAAGGTGTAGGTCCAACATCCCAATATTCACAAGTAATGACAAATTTCTACAAGAGAATATTCAATTAATTTCCTAATAAAACAATGAAATATTACATTTACAAGAGAGACTATCACAGACACATTCACAAATAAGACAATGGGGCTATGCTTTATGTATAGAACCAACATCCGGTGAACAACTTATTAGTGTATTAAACCATAGTTACCAAAAGAAACAAACATCAGAGGTAAAACATATGATCAATTTAAGAAAAGCTGCAAGCAGATGTTAGATTGCACAGAAAATATTGTTGAAAGAATTATCAGCATTGCAAAGACAATAAGGAATATTGGATCAAACAGAATTAAATCAATAAAAAAAAAAAATGTGCCATTATGAAACAGAACTCAGATGAAAGCTTTTCAACCACTCAGAATATTGGATGTTGCCACCTACTTGCCCCCACTGCAACTGTATGCTATCATGTTGCATCATATCCGATACTTCACTTTTTGTGTAAAATCCATGTCCCTGCTATGTCCATGCCACATCTGGGCATGAGAGATATATGAACTTAAAGTTTGATGAAGAGATTACCATGAACTAAAAATTTTAAGAAATTGCCATGATCTTCCAAAACACCAAACTTCTTCCTCATACACTCAACAACAAAATGGATTTACCAAACAGAAAATCAGGCATTTGTTGAAAGTTACGTGGGCTGCTCTTATTGGGATGCAAGTGCCAAAGATTAAGTGGGATGAAGTCATTCGTACAACAACCCTTTTAGTTAATAGAATGCCAACTCAAGTTCATCATCATCAAAGCCTTGTCCCAACTATGTTGGGATCAGGTACATGAATTTTGTTTCAACATTCCAGTCGATCCCAGGCCCAATCCACAAATATGACACATTTCTTCAGATCTATCCTTACTACTTCCATCCATGTCGTCTTCGGCCTACCCCATTCCGTTTCAATATTCTAGTCGATCCCGGGCCAAATCCACAGATAGGACACATTTCTTCGGATCTATCCTTACTATTTCCATCCATGTCATTTTTTACCTACCCCTTTTCCTCGATGGGCCATCAACCTTCAAAGAAAAACTTTTCCTCACCAGCACTTTTATTGGCCAGTGTTGGACAACACCAACCCCTGTTCTAAATATAAAATAAACGATTAAAATCTTAAAATCAGAAAAACCATGTTTTCCATTTCTTTAAAGGTGTCTGGGTGTATATGCTTTTGCTCATATAACAGGATCTAACAAATCCAACTAAGGACCACAATCTCTAAACTATGTTCTCTTGCGCTACACCACTCCCAAAAAGGTTACAAAAGCTTCTGTCACTCATGTTACAAGAAAAAAGTATTGTCTCAAAACATAAACACAAAATAATGATGATAATAATAATAATGAGAAAATACTACAAACCAAAATAATGCAAGTATTGCAAGGGGGTCAATGGGAGTTAAGTTGATATTGTGTTGTGTTATTTCATTAATCTAGTGTTGGCTGAAAGATTTTTACTTTAAAACTCAATTCAAACATAGTCCAATCTCCAATCCAAACAATTTGTTCAAGTGTGACCCCCCCAACTAACCTATTACACCATTGTCGTCGTTGTCATCGAACTGTGGCAACTTCTTGCAAAAGCAAACTGCTTATTTGACTCTAACCTTCCCCCTCCATAGTCCATACAGGCTTGTTGGGACCACATGCATGACAAAATCACAACACATGGCAGGGTCATTTCCAACCCATTCCATGGGTTTCTACAAAAACTTATTTCCAACCCATTCCATGGGTTTCTACAAAAACTTATTTCCCCAATCATGAACAAGCAATGTGATCACACAAATCAGTCCACAATCAAACAACCCAACAATTAATTTCCCCTGTGAGCTCTAAACCCACAGTCCTACCATTGAATTAATATCAAACCAGAATGAATAAAAACCAAAAAGACCAAATTCCAAACAAATTGAAACCCAAACCTCACCTGTTCTTCCCCCATGATCTCCTGAAGCCGCACTTTGAGAACAGACCCATACCGCCCACCGCTCTTCGAATTGACAAAGACGACCATGGGTGCCTCAGGCGCCTCCGGAGGCGGGTCCGGCGCGAGGAGTCCGACAGGTATCGACCCGTCCTTGGATCGGATGGCCTCCTGCATGGCCCGGCGGAGGTGGTCGGGCATGAGGAGGCGCCGCTTCAGATCCTCCTTGTCGATGCGGATGCCAGAGAGCCCACAGCTCCGGAACGAGTCGACCAGGGAGGATCGGGCAGCGACTCGGACGGGATCTCCCGCCGACGGGTCCATGCTCTTGTCTCTGCCTTCGGAGCTGGACATTTCCGATTGCAGAGACACAAAGCAACAACAAGAAGAAGACAAAAAAAATAAATAAAACAAAACCCTAATGAGGAAGATGAGATGAAGAGAGAAAGAGAGAGACGGATTCTTTGCTTCCCTTTCTCCTGTTTGATTCCTGTTGTTATCTTCTTTGGAATGTGAGAGGAAGAAAATGAAGGAGCTTATATTTTTCATGTCACCCTGAGGAAGGGGGGATGAAAGAAAGAAGGGATGTAGTTTATAATTATTTTTTTAATTAGGAACTTCAAAAAAAAAAAAAAAAAGTTACATGAAGGTTTGGATATTTTAAAAAATAATAAAAAATCTTCCACAACCCTAAGCTCTCTTCATGAAAAGATTTAAAATGGCAAAAATACCCTTTTTCTTTACGCATTTCCCTCTTAAAATCAACTATTTTGATTTGCCAAAGTGATTGGGTCATTTGGACGGGACTCAATTATTTTTTCTTAAATAATTTATTAAATAAAAACTTAAAAAATATCATGCGTGCTTTTGTCATTTTTTACACTTTTTGAGAGCTGCTAATGCTACAGCCAAAGCTTTTATCTGCTTCTCTCTCCTCCTCTCTCGAGACCACGGTGGCGAAAGAAGGTAGGGAGGGAGAGATTTTAATAAATGTGTTTTTATGTAATTTTACGTCGGAGTATTTTGATCATGAAAAAAAGTAATATGGAAGGAAAATCTCTGATTTTGGCATTAGCAGCTCTTTGATTGAAGAAGAAACGTGAAAAATTATCATACTCTTTCAAAGTATTAAAGCTTTTATCTGCTTTTTGAAAAATAAGGTAAAAGTTCTCTCCCTTTTTTAAAATTTCCTTTTAAACTTTCTTTGGTACTTTGTTGTCCAAAAAGGGCTTCTGTTAAAAAAAATTTAGGTCATGTCTGGTTATATACTTTTACTCTTGGAATATGGATTCTGCGATTAGGTTGGGGTCACTGAAAAAATGCCCCTTGGATTCACTTATATTACAAATGAAAACTCATTCCACCGTATCTATTCCAGACCCCTTGATTGGAAAGTCCAAAAAGGTAGATGCCAATTAAAATGCCCATGGTTTGAAATCGTCCCCAAGCTGGACATGGGTGTGATTGGGATTGAGTCTCCAAAGTAGGGTGAAAAATAAATTAGAAGATATGAAATCTATCGATGAAAATAGAAATTAAGTGTGTGTGTTTGAGTGGGATTGCATGAGTTTGAGTCTCCAAAGTAGTAAATACAAAGATTTGAAAGCTATTGATGAAAAAATAAATTAAGGTTATAATATTGCTCCATTAATTCCATTAATATCATTAAGAGCGCTAATTTGTTCAATGTAATTGAATTGCCATAATTTATATTTTTAAAAGTGATTAAAAATGAATAAAGTAGAGGGAATGTAAAGAAAATGATCATCGAAGAAATTCTCTTTAATCTAAAATGATCATCAAATACCATTATGGCCCCGTTACTCTAATGCAATTGAAGTTTTTGAATTTTAAGATCTATATTTTTAAAAGTGATTAGAAATGAAATAGAGGCGAACATTTAAAAAAAAAAAAACTAGGAACCATTGAATAATATTTATCTTTAATGGAAAATGAATGGAGAGAGGTGTAAAGTGGAAATCCAACCATATTCTAATAACGAAATTCAAGGTCTCATCTATATCTCTATTTTTTGTTCTTCGCCTCTATAACAATCTTAATTTTTCGAATCTTGTTTGAATATTAATCTAATTCACAATGTGAACAAATGGGCCTGAAAACAGATTGTATAAATACAAGAGCTACTTGGCCTTTCCTCTTGCTAGATAGTTTTGCTTACTATTTATTTCATCACCTTAGATGAGGACTATAATGGATTATTTATTTATTTTTATACAAAATGCTAAAGCCTTCTTCATCTAATTTCACATCGTCAACAAGATATCTTAATTGGTGATCTCATTGAAAGTCGCGAGCAATCAAAGGGATCTCAAGTAATCAATCCTTACCCAATGCCATGCAAAGATGTTCTCCACATAGGTTTATCAGAGTAGACAGTTGAAATTAGCCCAAGTTGAAGGAGCACGTTTTAGAAGAAAGAAAATATATATTTTTGAGTTTTTCTCTCTTTTCTCCTATAAATATATCTATTTTGAATTCTCTTATCCCCTAATTAGATGGCATCACCTGTATACATTTGCAAGTTGCAACTATTCCATTAGTCCTAAATGGAGAAAAAGCATGTGAAAGAAAAAGACTTGGAAGCTGGAAGTCACAGGCATATACTTTGAATAATAACATTCACTCAGCCTGTCTCTAGAGACTTTTCATGCGTGGGTGTTAACTCAGCAAAGCATTCTTGTTCCATTTGTAAATTGTTCCGTGAGAGCATTAAGATTTGTACTCTCGCAAGGGCTTTTGATCAAATAATTTCAACCCATGGAAGAGAAAGAGTCTTTAATCGCCAGATTTGACCCCAAGTAAGAATGTAAATAGGTCAGGTTGGGGATTGATTCGTGGTGGACTTGTGTCTAGATCCAAACTTGGTCTAGAGTCCAAGACACCAAATATAATACTTGCTTAGGCATTGGTTGTTTGCATTGAAATACTTAAAAATTAAATATATAACGTGATTAAAAATGAAGATTAACATTGAATTTCCAAAAAACGAGCATCAAATAGCATCCTTTTGATTTTATAAATTAAAAGAAAGTGTTTTTAGATGTCCATTTTTGGAAATTCATTTTTTATCTTATTCTTAAGCACCATAGATATATATTCTAATGTAAATAAACATGTCCTTAATGTTCGAGGGAGAGGCTGCCGACCTCAGCAGGCGAATTTGACATTTTGACTTGATTGTGAGATGTAGGCTTTCAGGTGCTAATGAGGAGTATGCTAACCGGGATGGGGGAAATCTCATTCTCCCTAAAGCACGCGAGCGGAGCCCAGAGGAGGCTAGTGCGGTCACGTTTTTGAGAAAATGTCTCCGTCCCCGACACGAACCTGACCCATTTGTGAAGGTGGGGGTATACGGAGGATAATTCACTTCTTCTTCTTCTTTTTAACAATAGTACCCCATTCATATGAATTCCTCTAAGGCCAGGCCTGGCCTACATTTTTTTTTTTCTTTTTCTCTTTTTGTTTTTTCACAAGGGTATATGTATCCTGAATTCTTTAATACATCGGGACTAATCATCCGAGTGGCGCCTACTAAATCCACACAAATACGTAGAAAATTCTGGGGTAGGTTTTAAATACTTGACATGATGAGCAAATCTATGCCTTATGTCACTCCACCAACTCCCACAGCTCCTTAGTTAAAGGAGTGGAGTTCCATAGTGGGGCCCACTTGTTGATCGTTCGGCTACTCAAAATGATGCTTTCATTGCATTTGTGATCTCTTAAAATTCTACTAGTATGGAAGTTAGCCAGCCACAAGATTAACCACATGATAAATAATGTGATTAATAAATAAATATGATTATCGTGATTAACAATAAGCATAAGATCATTTCAATCACATTATTTATAATATGGTCAATCTTATGGGCATGGTTTTTTATTAGAATTCCAAACAGAAATTTGGGATATTAAGGTTTTTTGGGATAAAATGTGACATCTCGTCCCTTTGCATTATTTGCAAATGCCTTGTTTTTGCTGAGTATTTTAAAATTTCAGTCACTTGGAAGGCCTCAAATGACTTTTGGAAATTTAGAAATTTCAGCTCCTTTGCATTTTGGTAGAGTTTATGAATGCTAAAGTCTAAGGGAACATCCAAAAATCACACCAGTATGGGATTTCAAAAATTCCTCAAATAGGAATTCATTGAATTCTAGCAAAGAAATGAGCCCTATGTTGCTCCTATTATGTTCTTATTATTTTACTTATGGAAAATGGTTGTGGCTCAACTAATGAAGGACATGGTATGAGTATGTGACATGATATGTATGAATAGATTTGATGACAAATAGGTGGACATCATGCAG
Organism: Persea americana; assembly: GCA_029852735.1. NCBI lineage: Eukaryota > Viridiplantae > Streptophyta > Magnoliopsida > Laurales > Lauraceae > Persea > Persea americana. The sequence goes on from CM056812.1 coordinate 7,111,725, forward strand.
CTGAAAGTAGTACATTACCAAGAGATTGCACCATTCAAAAAGCAGCATAGGACCCTTTTTTTAAAAGCAAAAGCGAAAACAGAATCAATCTCTCTCCAAGACCATATTTCAGCCTAAGCAAAAATATTTCAGCTTTTGTCAATTATAATATATTAAGCTAAGGAGCTTTTATATTCAATTTTGATTAATGGCGGACCTAAGATTTTCATTTGGGTGGTATGAACAATGATCAAGTTAAAAAGTTAAATAATAAAATAAAAAATTGTAAGTTGTTAGTTAAGAAATTTATGGAATCTTGCGGTGAGTGACTGGGTGTAGAGAGAAATGTAGTGTGGAAAGTAAAAAAATGGTGTGCATCTGTGCATTTAGCTGCTCTCTTAGTAAAAATGAGTATGTGATGTACATATTTGCCCATGGTGCTCAACCCGGCCAAAGTGACCAATCCAACTCCATGCACCCTAGCTCCAACCAGATTAATAAATGTCCCAACTTGGAGTCCGGATCCCCTGTTTCGTCCAAACAGGGGAGCCCTGTTTGGGCGAATCAGGGGCGGACACATGCGGGGGCGAAGGGGGGAGGAGGAAAGAGGAAAAACACTTTTTCTTTCCTCCGCCCTCCTTCGCCCCTGCAGGTGTCCTCCCCTGATTCGTCCAAACAGGGCTCCCCTGTTTGGACGAAACAGGGGATCCGGTTCCCCCAACTTGGCGTTAGCTATGGATTGAGCAGCTACACTTACATGTCACCCATAGCTGTCGACCCACATGGGTCACCTAAATTTTGTCCCCTCTATTTGATGTCATGCAACTTTAGACTATTTGTATATGAATAATTTTGAAATTATTGTTGTCATCAGCTGATTGGACATCTTGCCCAGGGTAAGGAACCAGTGGCAATAATTTCAAACTCGCTCTCTACTAACACTTGACTAGACAAAAACCTAACTTACACAGTGTGTGGAGGTGATAAGGACTTTGCATACCTAGAGAAAATTTTTGTTACCGGGCACCTTCATAAGAAAAAAAAGAAGAAAATGAACATCTTAAAACGTATTGATTATATTGATTTTTAAATCTATCAAATTTGTTTTCTGGGCTAGTTTGGCACTTTACTGACATAGTAAAAGTCAAGTAAAGCCTTCATTTTTTAGATAAGATGTCACATCAAAAGCACTTTAATTCAAAACTTCGTCCATTTTTTTTTAAAATAAAAAAGTAACCACATTTATCCACTAAAATATAAAAAAAAAAAAAAAAAACCCTCCACTTTCATATACAAAAAGTCAAAAAAATTCTATATCAAACAACTAAAAAGAAAATACCATCATAACTCACTTATATTTTCACTTAACTCTATTAGTAGAATTGCCAAAATGGTCCTAAAAGGTTATTGCATTAGAACTCTTTGCTAATGTTATCCAAATATAGTCTCTCTTTTACCCTTTGTATTCTGATTAAAAAACTAGATATATTTTTCAATGGGCTGTCTGGTAGGATTATTTTATAGTATCAATGGGGAGTTTGGTAGGCTTATCTTAAAATCAGTAAATCACTTTTTTAATTATTATTATTATATTTATAATGCTTTAACTTGCACGAATGTCCAAAAAGTTTTTTTTTTATTTTTTATCTTAACCTATTTTTTATTCAACAACCTACTTGTGGGCTAAAACAGTGAACCACAATCCATCCACAGTGGGCCCAAGTGATCAACGGTTAGATACTTAGATCCCCTGGTCCCAAATCCTGAATGACTGATCTCGTAGTTATTCAAACAGATGAAGGGTGATCTGGGAAGAAAAGTAATAATATGAATTAGCCTCTGCCAATCACAGTGGCTTCATTTGCTGCAGTGGGCCCCACATCAGTACTTTTATGGCAGTCCATGCTCCAGATATAGCAGGGGCAGTTGGAATTTAATGTTCTTATTGTATGGCCCTGTCACCTTCTAGAAAAAACTGATAAATTTGGATGTATCCAACAATTCAACTGTTCAAATAGGGCCCAACCTAAGATGTCGAAGATTGCAAAGATGTAGGTACAGTTGACCCAAATATGGGATATTCTTCTTTTTTTATTATTTGGGTGGAAAAGTAATATAATAAAATAAAATCCAACTGCCATATTTCTATCACAAACTTTACTTCAAGTTGTTGTTTACCTCAGTAGTAAGAGGTGCCGATTCTTACCTGCCTTCCGTGAGTTTAAACCTGGGTATATATTTTTCCTCACTTAAAGCTGTGATACCACGCCCCCCACCCCCCCTCCCAAGTTAGGATACCCAAAACAAAAGTTATTGTTTCTTAACCTCACACCACAATGGTTAGGCATGGTAAAGTCAATAAAAACAGAAACTACTTTACCACTCTCTCGTATATTACTTTTTTTTTTTTTATCTCACCTCTATTTTACCAACTAAACTTTCTAACCACACAAATACGGGTCTCTTTGGAAACTTCACCGGTAGAGTGGAGTGAAGTAAAGCCTCAAATTCTCAAACAAAGGGTTACATCAAAAGTACATATTTCCAAAATTTCCTCATTTCTTTTTCAAAAAGAAAATGTCTAAAAACAACCTCATTTCCCCATTAAAAGACAAAAAAAAAAAAAAAAAAAAAAAAAAAAAACTCAATTTTTAAACAAAAAGAAGAAAAGATTATCTATCAATCCACTAAAAATAAAATACCATAATAACGCACATATATTTTATCCTTTCATTATTTGGCTTTACTTCACTTCATTCTACATGTAAAGTTTTCAAACAATTTAATTGTGGGTAATTATAAAAAGGAAGGAGAGGGTGGGATTTCATCCCTTTCAATGGTTATATATAAATTATACAAAATATGTATGATAGGGCAGTAAAGAGTATGAAAAATGTGGGGGGTACACATTTGATATTTTAGTCTGTACTTAAATCAGACTCAGGCTTCAATTTTGAGCTCCTATTCATAAACCTTAACTATGAACCCCTTAATTCCTTGTGTGTTTCATTTGTAAATAATGTATTGCTCATTAGGACATGTCTATAAAAAGGCCCTAGATTTCATGGCTTTTGAAATCAGCCGTGCACCTTTTCCCTTGATATCAAAGGTGTAGGTCTTGCCCTCTAGAATCATCAATTTGTTGGTTGTAAAAGTGAAGGAGAAAATTAACATTTTTTATAATCTAATAGAAAGTACATGATTTAGAGGTGCACCTGTAAAGATGGAGTTACTAGAACAGGTAGAATCAGAAATAAATACATAAACATAAAACTTGAGAACAACCAAAAGATAGGAGTGCTCTGGTTTTTTCCATTTTTGTCCCCAACCAAGGGATTGAGAGTTGGGGACTCATGAAATAAATACATAGACATAAAACTTGAGAACAACCACAAGACAGGAGTGCTCTTGTTTTTTCCTTTTTTGTACCTAACCAAGGGGTTGGGAGTTGGGACTCATGCAAGACCTCTAGTTTGATAAAAAAAAAAGAGCGCTCCTACAGGAAAAGGAATTAGGGATTGATCTTTGTCCAATTAGATGAGAAATGGGGTACCCAATGCAGTCACCCCATGTTCTCTGGAATACTCCTGTTGGTTCCAATATTAGATTGATCCATTTAATACAGCATGATTTTAAATATTTTAGATTTCAAAGTGTAACTATTAGTGATGTAAATGGGTCGGGTCTATGTTGAACTCAGGTCCAACTCTTATTAATAGGCCCAATGTACATTTATAGGATGATTTTAGGTATGAAGGAAACAGGTAGGTTCGATGGTGGACCAAAATCTAGGAAATGGCACTCATCTTCTCTCAACTGTGTCTCCTTTAACTCCTCATTTAATGGCCTGTCAGTCCTCCTTTTGCCAGCAAATGCCCAGAGGCAAGTTGGTCACTCATCAGCCCTATTAACCGAGAGATCTTCCGGATCCGATCGATGGGCCCTATATCAGATAGTGTGCTTTTCCAATTGATGAATTTTGCTTCTTCCCCTTCTGTTTTAATATCACTTTGTGCGTACAATCAACGGTCCATCTAAAAAGTGAAAATTTTAACTCAATGGACCTAAGTTTTGTCCATCCCTATAAGTTCGCCGCCAACACTCAAATCCTTACACACTTGTAAAAAATTGTTCTCGTGTTTGGCTCTAATTCTACTCTCTAAAAAAATTACAAAATTATTCTACACCCTCAAAATTAAAAATAATGAAAAATGTCCAAAATGAGAAATGGGGGAAAATGTCAGTATCGAACCATAAGAAACAATTCTCCCACAAAACTATATTCATTCTCATCCAATTAACTCCTATGACAGTGATGGTGAGACAAAATCAAACCCATACCAAAAGAGCACAAAATGGGCGGGGTATTGTGTTTCTACAATTTCATTTCGCGTTCACATCCATCGTGTTCTCTCAATCGGTTCAGGACCTCTGAAACTTAGAATCAATAATGTGTGTTTACAAAAACTTATTTTGCAAGGAAGAAAGCACAGTGAAGAGAAGAGAATGGCACACGACACTGAAGCACGTGTTATGCTTTTATTGGATTCTTTCAGGCTCTGATGAGGCTACGGTTGGATAGTTATACGAGTAGACTCTTTTGACTCTCTCGAGTCATTTCATTTTGACAAAGGACCAAATCAAAAATAAGGAAGATTCGACCAACTCATCTCAATTTGATAAGTTATTTCCATTCCGAACCATTTAATAGATAGATCTACTTTTAAGTAGTAATTAAAATTTATTTATAAATAACTATGCATGAGGTTTGGAGTCGGTAATTATGCATGACACTGGAAGAACATATTAAGCTTTTATTGAATTCTTTCTAGCTCTGCTGGGACTATGGTTGGAAAGTTCTACGAGTAGACTCTTGACTCTCCCGAGTCATTTCATTTTGACAAAGGACCAAATCAAAAATAGAGAAGACTCGACCGAGTCATCTCTGTTTGATAAGTTGTTTGCATTCCGAACTATTTATTAGATAGATCTACTTTTAAGTAATTAAAATTTATTTATAAATAATTATGTATGAGGTTTTGAGTAAATAATTTGAAACTTATATTTGACCTTTTACGTTTGATATTTGGACTAACAAATTATGTGGTATGCAATCTTTTTTCTTTTGTTTTCTTTATTGTTCTACTTTTCTTGCATATATAAATTTATTAATTTAAATTGATCATCGTGAATGCATGTAAATAAATATATTTTTATATTTTATAAGTACTAAATTCATTTTTTAAGCATTTTTAAAAACACGACTCTTCCGAGTTTCCGCATGGACTCTATCCGAATTAATTTTTTTTGCATTGGACGAGTCGAGTCGACCTTGATAGGCCATAGTTGAATTTGGCTTACAATGAGTTTTGCTAGGACTGTCTCTCTGACTTGAGCCCACTTGAGTTGCACCATTGTAAATGAAAGCACAAGATTTTATTACATTTATATGTTTTAAGTTGCCAACTGATACTAGGAGGGGGCAGATTTGAAGGGCCCTTTCAAGGATAGAGAGACGTCAAGTTTCAACCCCATCCGAACATTCTACTATTGCCATTTAACCAGTTGAAAACTCAATAATTATGAAACCATTGATTATTAACAACTAAGATCCAATGGGGTTGAAACTTAAATAAACCCCCAAACCATATAGACCACTTCACATCCTATATCCTCATGTGTACCTCATAATTATGAACCTTAAAATTATGTGGCGTGATGAACATATGTATTTGAGGAGTGACACTGATTACAGCCATGTAACAGGTATGCCGAAAGCCCACAGCTAGTAGATTATAAGCAGCTCGAACATAGGGATAGCCTACCCATTTACAGCCCCAGATACAAACATAGCTGTCTGGAAATCTGTTTCCACCCGCGTGTAATCAAACCTTTGAATCCAGGAATTAGATTACCATGTATTTAGGCTGTGCTCCTCACTTTATTTATCAATAAAAGGGAACGGCAAAACAGTATTCGTATAGCTGATCCCAACATAATTGGAATAAGGCTTTGATGATGATGATCAAGATGATAATAATAACAACCACCTTTAAGGCTTGTTTTAGGACGAAAGCACTTTCTTGCTAGTGACTCAGGTTATCCAAACACAACTGGAGGCTCACGCATACCTCAAAGTCGCAATCTAACTTATAAAGATCCAAACAAGCACTATAGTGTAGCTACAATGGCAGAAACATTTCACCTTGATGGAGAGAGACCCCTTACCTGAGGCCCACATTTCAATCCATTGTTAGCTCAATGGCAAGGCACCTCTCCAAAGAAAAGATCCCCTCATAGCGCTGATGATTATGGACTTATTAAGAGTGGGAGTGGGTGTATGAGTGTGCCAGAGATTAAAAAAAAAAAAAAAAAACAGACACCCACTTAACAGTGTGGTCGCCCTCATTACACACATGTTAACAAATTCAAGTCTACTTAAAAAACACGTTTAACCTACCATATATGGTGAGATCAAGAACCTACCATAAAACATGGGTAGCCCGACTTCAAATTAGTCATGATCAAGAATACTGCAATCAATCAAGTGATCCTAAATCATAAAACAGAACTTACAGCTAATTGAATATGGATTAGAAATCGTGGCCCTGCGATGCAACGTGAGCAAATTTGTGCCACCATGATGAGGTTCGTTCTACTACTGTATAGAAGTTTTCCACAATGAACATTTCACATCCTTCTTAAACATACAGTTATAACAAAAGGCAGGAAGAGATGCAAATCTCAGTTTGTTTCACTATCAAGTTCGTCCCTCCACATCATGTAATTGCAATGACTTGTACCCCTTTTGATGCCATTGGAAAGAATTGCCTTCTCTACAATGACAACAGAGTCATTGTCAATTCTGTATGAAACATCCACCCCTTCCAAGATCAAGTGATATGTTACATTCCCAAGGTCTTCCACGATCCCTTCAGAAACATCATCAGACTCAGCATCACAGCCATCTTCCCCGTTTGACAATGGATTATCTTTAACGTGGGGTTCTTTCTTCAAGAAAGCGTCATGTGGGCGGTTGCGCTGAGAAACTGACCTTATATCCCATGAAAGCACCTGCTTGATCAAACTCTGAAATTCATCAGGCGAAGAATACAGTGACTGCTGCTCCTGAAAAAAATCATGGATACCTGGTAAGAGTCTCACAACATTCCACATATTTTAAAATGGACAAGGTTACTCAATTCATCATCTACAACTCAACACTTTGTGGCAACTCATACACAGTGAAAGTGGTGCACATGTGCATCACACCGGATCACGAAGATTGTGGACCCACTTTGGATAGAGAGACATATGCTTTATACCCACTCGCTAGTTTGTAAAATTTAAGTTGGCAAGTAATTTGGTTGGGGAAATGTGTTCTGTAGATAATAAACTCAAATCAAATTAAGGCAACCCATCATATATTATAAATGGGTACGGAAGACTACCATGGAGATTTCAGAGCACCATTGATGAGCTTCAGGAATTAGACAGATTGATAGAGTAATTTCAGTCATGATGTGGTAGGTGAAAGAGTTGGCTAATTCTATGGGTAATGGAGGGTGACTGGTTTGTAACTATGTAATTCAGAAGTTTCCAAAACAGAGTCATTCCAGATTTATAGCTCAAAAGTAAACCCATAAAGGCATTTTTTTATGTAAATAATCACCACATCAATCTTGAAGTGATAGGGGGACAACTTACAATAGTCATCCAGCAACTGGCAAGAGTGGAGTAGAAGTCTGGGGAGAAGTTAACAGATGCTACAGCTAGGGAACTGTCTGCCTGCATAGAAAATGTGGTATTAACTCCAGCATAATAGGGGCTAAAGATTTGTTACTTAACAAGCTTCCAATTGAGTCATAGGTACAAAACAATTATCCCAAGTTTTCTAAGCTCAAGCTCGATTTTCGACAAACTACTGCTTTTCTTCATCACCAGGCATTCTGCAGTAAGCGGGACAAGTTCATTTACAGAAGTTTCTTAAATCGTGCTAAAATTGGACCAAAAAAGAAAAATTGTCTGTACACCATGCAGAAACTGCTTAAATGCATTCTAACTTCACCAGGTTTTCTCCAGTGGTACATGAAGAAAATCTCTGGAAGTTTCTTCATTAATGTTCTAAACCACAGAAACAAAGTTCATTCTACCTCACAAGTCCTGTAAAATATGAATGCCCCTACACTGAGAAAAATTTTACATAGAATTTTAGTCTCTTGACAATGAGAAAATACTTAGGATTAGATTATCCCATATGCTCTCCCGACAATGAAAACATAGTCTAGGATTAAATTATCCCACATGCTAATATTGTTCTCATCACAATGAGAAAATATTTTAGGACTAGATTCACCTACATGCTAATATTAGGACTCTCACTCCCTTGCAGTCGGAGTTAGAACTCGGTTATACTTGTCCCTGGTTCGAATCCACACCTGACCCATTATGTTACAGACTTGTCATCGAATTGGGACTTTCCAAGGCTCAGGCTCCTCTCTTTTACTTTTATAAATTTGAGGCTGGTTAAGCACTGGCAAAACTAATTCAAGATAAACATGCTGCTAGGTGTTCTTGCCAATTGACACAGAATATTTGGAATTTTAGTTTAATGGTTCTTCGGGTATGGTCCTCTTAGAAGGCCTCCATTAATGGGGCAAAGCCTTTACCATTGCTCTAGCCATATCATAGGCACAATGCTTTTTCTGACTTTAGTTGAGGTTTCTTTTACAGCACAGATGTACAGAAAAGTTTATCAAAGCATAGCGCTCTATCATTAGAAGAATATTCTACGAGCTCTTTAATAAAATTTACAACTTACAAATTAAAAAAAGAAAAGAAAAGAAGGGGAAACTACAAGTAGTCCTGTGCAGAGAATCATCATGAAAAAAAAAATTGCAATGCAAATAAATCTAGTCAAAACAATGAGGGGTTGACGATTCTTGCCAGAGTATATGTATCAAATATGTAGACATTAAATAGGAGGAGGATTTTAACTCATGCAGACATTCTACTGCAGCAGAGTTGTAGAATACATACTGTCACCCACTGTGGTACCGTCGCTCCTTGAATGCTGTCAGAGTATGGTAGATAAGGTTTTATATCGAGTACTGGCTGTTTGATAAAGGTCAAGACGTGAGCACAAGTTCAGAACTAAAACTGCCAATCCACAAGTAAATGCAACTTAGTTCTTTGCTAATTAAGAAAACAAGAATGACAAACCGATGGAATAAACATTTAACTTTGAAGGGAAAATTCATACTGTGCCATTGACCAGATCTACACCAGAAAGTAGAATGACTTGCCCATGAACTGCCTCAACCTATAGAGAACAGAGAAAAATTGTCAAAGCATACGTCAGAGCTGCACTTTGTGGTCTCCCTTTTTCCCATTCGATTAAGGAACATTCACTGCAGGAGAACAAATCTGGTCCCGCTGCTGCAGTTAGGTCAGGTAAATGTCTAATTGGAGCCATTCAAATGGTTGGCCCCCCACCAAAAAAAAAAAAAAAAAAAACAATCACCACCAAAAAACTCAAAATAAATAAATAACCCAGAAAAGAAAAAAGAAAAACCCACAATGGAGAGTTAAAAGGGAGAACTTCTGCCACAAACAGCCCAAAACTTCTAATTAATGGATAATTAGAATTTAGAAGTGTCAAACTGTTTTGGTTTAAGTACATTACAAGAAAGGATCAAATATTTTGTAGGGAGACATTTCTTCTAATCTCTCCATGGTGAGCCAAACCTGAAAAACCATTTTGGTTCCCCTAAACACTGCCACAAAAAGGGAACATGTTTCCAAGCATTTTGAGAGAGAAGAGATAGTTAGCTGATCCCAGATACTTTAGATATGTGCTGGTGTTATCCAGAGTGATCTCACTTGAAGTAGACTTGAGTTGTCTAAGGGATAGCAAGGACAGAAACCACACACCACACATGGACTTGATGTGGTATCCACTATCCACTGCCAGCAGTGCTTGTTCAAGATGAATTCCCATGAACTGCAAGGGACAATATAGTCCGGGAAGAATCTGAGATTTTATGATAAGTGGTTTGGGATGATGTGTCAGAGCCTACTTGAGCCTGACTGACTCGTTTATAAGAAGGTTGAAACAATGCTCATGTTGTTGAATGTAGAATGATAATTTTCCTCTCACAGACCCATTAAAGGAGATTGCAGAGAAGTGCTGTTTATTTGAGGAGATTATGGAATGGAGAACTGAAGACTGATTTATTTTTTCTTGTCCCACGAAGGGCATTACTCTTTGACCAATAGCTTGCCAAGTACTGTGTTTATAGAAGGCCGTGTTTTTTTTTTTTTTTTTTTGGGTGTGGGGTGGGGGTGGGGTGGGTTTGTTCCTCTAGTGGCAATTATCTTTTCCATTTCTAAAAAATTTTCAGTACTTGACCCAAGGCTGATTTCTTTTTTCTTGTCCAACAAAGGGCATACTCTTTGACCAATAGCTTGCCAAGGACTGTGTTGATACTTGATAGAACACCATGGTTTTTTTTTTTTTGGTATTTGTTCCTGTTTGTGGTAATTTATCTTTTCCATCTATAATAAATTTCAGTAATTAGTCAACTAAAACCTTGAATTTTTCCACTTTCATAGCCTTGACTGATTTCCCCTTAACCTACAATTGCGAATTTAAATATAAGATTTCACTTGCTATCTTTGGAGGGAGGAAGGGAGAGTCTGCATGCCCCTCTCCTTGAATGCTATATCAATTTCAGACACAGACACTGTCAGAATATACTATTAGATGCAGACACTGTTAGAATTAACAATTAACCAATAGAAAAGCCCCATTCAAGAAGTTCTCCTCCAAACAAACAGAAACCAAACAGAAAAGGGAGAATTCTGATGTGTTGTGTTTGAAATTCAGACTCATTCAGGAATGCTCACTTGTTGCTTAACGGCATGGGGACTAGGAGGTGATGAGTGGATTCAGTACAATGGGAGAAGAGCTACGAGGAACAGGTTTTTCAAATGGGAAGATTTTTTCATGGTATTTGTGGACAATATACCTGATTTTACATCACTGGAATGGCTGGGAAGTCTTTCTCCACTTTAAGCAAGGTTTATGATCCATTCATCCCTGCCTGCCTCTAGCAGGAAAGAGAAATTGTTTTGGATTTGTCTGCTCTGTAGTCCGTAGGTTGGTGATGAAATCAATAGATTATATTAATGGTAGCAGCTTGCAAGGAAGGAGAATCGTGGTGAAGTTGGCTACCTTCAGGTGGTCTCAGAGATTTAGAGGTATCAGGAAAAAGGTCAAAGCCAGATTGATGAGATCAAAATTTGCTCGCTCCAAAGCGAGGTCAAAGCTATTTTTGTTGGTTTTTAGGGTATGTCAGAAAAGGGGGATTTCTAAAGGATTTTTATGAAACGAACATACCTTGCATTTTGTAAAAATTTTATTCCGAGGGCAAAAAGAGAAAAATGGTTCACTGTCGTGTTTTAGGAAAGGGTTTTTGAGAAAGTGCTAAATTATTGATCCCTCACTTTACACAGTACTATATAGAAAATTTAAAATGTGAAGCTATGATTTCCGTGCTTTTGATTATTTCGGTAAAAATATGATGGAAAACCGACCCTCAGTCATACAGTGTCCTACTTCAACTGAGTGGATTTATCCACAAATTGATGAATTAATTCGAGCACATGGAAAGGCTACCTATTGTTGGGGACCGTAAAAACATAAAATCGGTTCTGCTTTAAAATAAGGGGGGAAAACTTCCTTGAGAAAAAAATAATAATAATAGTGTTATTATGGCCTTGGAAAAAACAGTAGGGCGAAAGCCATCATAGTTGCCTTTGAGAGGAAGACCGCTCTTCTTTACTGAGGTTAGGTGACCCAGAATTTTGAAAAAAAAAAGATTTTTTTTCACGGAAATTTTAGTGGATCATTTGATGCTCACATGTTTCTATGTATACACATTTTTCACCTTGCACGATCAATTCAACATGATTTCGAGGATTTCTGACTACCAGATGGGCTTCGTAAACCGAATTTGAGATTTGTCTGTGAAAATTCCGATAATCAAGAATATCTAGTATTTGTAAATATTCTTTTGGAAAAATCTCATTTGACTTTGTGTGTTCTACTTGAGTTAAAAAGAAAAAAAACAAGAAATTTGTGGATAAAGTCACTGCAAACCCTCACGAGACTATAACTCATCCTCTAGGGGGAACTTAGGGGTTTAAAGGCTTGCTGCACATGCTAAGTGCAGTCATACTCCCTATGAAAGTGGCCTTAGTTTAGACTTTCTTTTTTGTTTTAGCTTTGCTCGAGGACTAGACTAGCAAAGTGTGAGTTGAGGGGGTGTGATGAGAGCCTAAATGCCTCAATGATGACTTTGTTACACCTTGGGATGATGTTATGTGGCTTTATTTGTGATAATTTCTTGTTTGCAGGTATTGTAGATGGAGGGAGTGAATTATGAGCTAATTGGAGGGAGATGGCCTTAACATAGAATAAACTGGGCAATTCTGCCTTCTGGTGTCTGGATGACAGCTCTTGCACCACAACCCACCTCTGCCTTCTGGCGTCCGGACGCCAATTACAGGATGCCTTCGTTTCGTTCCGCGAATTGAAGGAAATTTTGGGAAAAAGCCATAAAAGAAACCCAAGAACTCATTTTAGGGTATTCAGACTTGAGAGAGGCAACTGGAGGCTAGATTTTGGAGGCATTCGAAGGAGTTTCAATGGAGCTTTCATCGAAGATTCTTCACCGATCTCTCTCTATGAGTAACTAACTCTCCATCTTAGGGCTATGATGAAGCCCTAGTCATGTGCTTTTGATGATGTATAGATTCTAGGGTTTTGGTTTCAATGCTTTGATTACACGATGTGAATGCTACCAATTTATTGGTTTTCTCTTTTAATGCTATATCTAGCTTTAGTGTTCAATTCATGTAGTATTGAATGCTATTCATATAATGGTGCTTGAATGTATGGGATGTTCAGGCCCAAAATAATCTATGCCCTAGAGATAGGTTATGCCCAAATCTAAACCCACATGATACACTTGTTGACTCCATAGAGGCTTGTAGCCAAAATAGGTCTTTGAAGTATTAATATTGAAACCCTTGGTCTATACTTGCCATTGTACGAGGCTAGCGTGAATTCATACCCTAAGGCCTTTATTTAATTGAATCAGAGTTCATTTATAGTTCGATAATTTAGGAAATAAAACTCCCAACCAATCTTTCATTCTCTCTTAAGATTAATTTAGGAATTCAATTTGGAATACAATGCAACTTAGTAGCCTTTTTGTCCCCATGGATACGACACCCGGCTAACATCACTATTCTCACGAGTAGAGATAGTAGCTAGGTTTAATTTATTTTTACAAACCTTGATTTTGAGTCAGCATAGATCCAGAAGCTAATGCTCAGAAGACAAAGCTTCTTTCCTTTCCCAAGGACAGGTCACAGAAAGATCCATCGTATCTGGAAAGAAAGAAACAACAGAATATTTAGGGGCTCTTCATCTTCGGTTGATTCTTTAGTTCCTTCCTTGGATTGGAAAAGTGGTTGTTGATCAAGAAAAAATTGTCCGATGTGAAGCTTGATGACATTTTCCGAAATTGAGATGCTTGCATGACTTGTGGTTCATACAATGAGAAAAAGTTAGTATTTTGGTTGCCACCTCCTTGAGGAGATTTGAATTTCAACGCTGATGATGCAGCGAGGTAAACCGGCTCCACTGGGCTTAGGAGGAGTTCTTTGGAATCACAAAGGGGAGGTCTTATTCATGTTCCCAAGCATGTGAGGTAAATGATTCCAACAAAGCCGAAGTGTTAGATATTTAAGAAGCTCTACACACATTAGAGGTGTTTATTAAGGAAAGTGATTCCTCTGATGCCATTTCATTGGTAAATTCAATTGAGGAAAGCCCATGGAAGTTTCACTTCTACTTTAATGAGATAAAATCCTTAATATTTTCTATTAAGGCGGTCTTTCGTTATGTAAGTTGGTCCATTAATGGTATGGCGGATGGTTTAGCTAAGCATGGAGTTGATAGGGTTTGTGCATTGGAGGCATCCCTTATCTAAGTGATTTTATACCTAATTACCTATGGTCGATTGTTTCGTGGATTTTGGTTATATAAGTTGTATGGACAGCTTTTCTTCTTAATACAATTTTACACTGCATGCCTCTTCCGACGGTGTATATTGCCAGTCCTTCCTTCTCATATTTGTTTTTACTTTTAAATTGCTCACTTAGTAAAACATTATATTTTTAATTAATCAGTTAAGGTGGCATTCACATTAAAGATAATGATATGTACACTGCTTCAGAAGATTTAAATTTGACAATGGTTTTTTTTTTTTTATATTATTATTATTGGTAACAAAAGGATTTCATTGAACAAAAAAGGAATACAAGAAAAAAACCCATATAGTGGCACTGGTAAATACATTCATTGCACAAAATTTGACACTAGTAAAGGCCTGTATTAATGGCAAAAAGGTTTTCAGGAGCTAAAAAGTGTGGACTCATGCATTGAACTCAGTTTGTCATCTAAAAACCCACATAAGCCATGACCCATCAAAATAAAAACCAATTATCAACTCACTCCAATAGGGGCTGGTTAGGGTTGCTCACCTATTTAATCCAATTCATTACCATCCCTCACTAAATTTCCAAATGTGTGGCAAATACAGATGAAAAATTATGTGCAGTTCATTGAATCTACCAGACGTCTAACACTATTGCCATCCAGTAATATGAACATGTGCAGATATCATTACCTTTGCAACAGTAAGACCAATAGGGCAAGGTCGATGTGGAGATCGTGTAGCAAGGACTCCCATCTTACCCCCTTTCAGTCTCGGTACTCTCACCTATCCATGTTACCTTAAGAAGCGATTAGAATAAATGGAACTAATCAATTCTGAATATCCACTTGTAACAAAAGTGAACATGTCAATAAGAATACTCAACATACTTGACCGCCAACCTTTGCCTTAAACTTTGATCTAGATGGCTCCTTCCAAAGTTTTTCCAAGTCTGTGTTCAGATGGAAAACATACAGGATCCAGCAGTGAGAGTATTCTGCAAGACCTTCAAGTGCCTGTGGAGGAACCCGGCCTGAATCAAGTAACAAGCATGCTCTTGCAAGAGGTACAATTAGAGGTTGCCTTGGTGTTCCATTTCTGCAAAAAGATGAAAAATGAATATCTTTAGAGCTATGGAAGTGTGTGCACCAATGTTTTAAAATGCTGAGGTATGAGGCAAGCTATGGTGCAAGGATACTTCAAAATGGGCAACATATCATGTCATATATTGTCCGATACTTGACTTTTTATGCGTAAAATCTGTGTCCATGCCAGATCCATGCTGTATCTCAGCATCATAGGAGGCAAGGCATTCTTATTGACTAAAGTAGGAGATAATTCTCAACGCATGGGCCAAAACAGTCAGCCTTGTGAGCGTTCTTTTTTTAATAAACAATTAATTATATAGGATATAAATATGTCAATAAATTGCTCACCCAAAAAAAGCATATGTTGAGATAAGTGTGACTTATAAAGCCTTTTGATGAGTAAACTAATAACTACAACTGAACTAAGTTGATCCTAGTTACATTTGTTTTAAATAAAAAAAATAAAAAAAAAACAAAAAAAAAACTCTTTAAGCTCTTAAAAGTTATTTGCTCCGCCCCTTCACTTAAAAATATGCTTGTTTGTGAAGCATGCACCCACCAATAAAAGGAGAGCCTGAAATGCATTTTTCATCTACGGCATACACTTCGAACATCTCATCCAATGTGGCATGAAACCCAACTTGCATGCCTTACTCATGCACCCAGGGGCGTTTTTAGGATGCCTCACTCTGAGGCTAAATATATCAAGCACATCAATGTGACATTGTGAAATGTGTCATTGTAAGCTAATAAAGGCAAAGTATCATTTTGACCAAGGCCTTGTGCTTCTAAAAGCACTGGTGTGCATATATGCATAAGTGCATGCCTTACTCATGCACCCAGAGGCGTTTTTAGGATGCCTCACTTTGAGGCTAGCTTCAAGCTTTAATCCATGTGCTTCTAAAAGCACTGGTGTGCATATATGCATAAGTGCATGTGTTGATAGGTGTAAATATATCAAGCACATCAATGTGACATTGTGAAATGTATCATTGTAAGCTAATAAAGGCACAGTATCATTTTGACCAAAGCCATTGTGGAGATTCAGACCATGTACCCCAAGTCCTAACAACATACCAGTGCAATCTGGTCTGGAAGGATACCTTGTACATATTGGCCAATTTTTGGAACCATGATCCAGATCCTCTAAGGGTAAGCTCAAAGATTTCTGAATCGTTCCACTAGTGGCCCAGCCTCTAAAATCCAAACAACTCAAAATCATTGTCCTACTATGTAACTCCTTTTAACTTTATGCTGGAAAAAAAAAAACCTCGTGTAGAAAAATCTCTCTTTATCATTTGATTTTAGAATGAATGAGAATAGATCCAATTAATTCACGTGCATTTTATTTTGTCTACTAACTATTAGACCTTTGATATGGTGGAACGGAACCCATTACCATTGGTATAAGTGCTGGAGTATATAGTTTTGACAAATGAAGAAAACATAGTGCAATTACTAAAATAACAGTACCCAAGACAGAGAATTAAATGAGCCAAGCTGAACTGAGATTAGCAAAGGTTGAGTTGGCTTGAGCTTATCCCAACAGCAAAGCGTACCATTAAATTATATGTAGTATTGATATAACATATATATGATATCTTTTATAATATATAGTATAGATACTGTATATTACATGTTCTTACTAAGCCTACTAAGCAAAGCTTACTTTTTTTTCTTTTTTTTTTTATATCTCAGGGTATCCCCTAATCCCTAGGCCCCACGCTTTGCTTACTTTGAGCCCAACTTGACAAGTAATCGAGCTGAGCTCAAGCGGTCGGAGCCTACTTGAGCCAAGCAAGCACTCACAATCTTAATCATAGCCCGAAGGTGCATTTTACCAGTACATCCACAATTCATTATATAAAAAACAAAATATCAACTAAAAGAACTTAAAAGTTGATTAACGTTAAAAAGTAAAAGGCAACTAATAGTAACATCAGTTAAATAATCACATTATGCATCTCAAAAATACCTGGTTGAAAAGCAAGATTGGATCGTAGCAATGGGCGTCATGGGGTAAGAAGCCGGATTCAGTTTGTTGGAGTCACTTTGCTCCAATGATTTTCTCAAAGCCTGGAAGAATCAAAATCCAAACAATCAATAATCGACACCATGTGATCCAGCATGTATGGTGGTTCATGATATACTCCTTAAGGTTTAATGTCAACCCCAAAGAAAATAAGTAATCAATGATGAAGCGAACAATCTAAATCCAAATGGGAAATTTACAAAGTGGGAGATATTCGAGCCGGAATGAATAGTCCAGATGTCAGCAATATGGGTTGGTCATCTGTACAATAGCTCAGTAGCTATTTCATGTTGCAATTGTATGAAATAAATAGAAGCATCACTGGAAGGAAAAACCCAAACAAAAACATCTGATCAACTTCAGTTTTTTTAAAGTTGGTTGTGAACCCATTGTCCATTTGGATCATTCTCACAGCAATAATATAAAATAGCTAATTTGAAGAAGTCCCACATTGTAAGATCCCTAGTCGTCCAATCTCAAAACCTTTTTTTTTTTTTTTCACCTGTTATTCCATTTTCTTCCTTAACCGTGAGTTTTCCAGCCAAAGAGAGGATTCTCCCATCTGGGTCATGGTGTTAGATCGAAATTAAGCCACCCCAAACCATACAAATATAATGAGAGAGAAGAAGAGACCTGTTGAGCCCTGATTCGACCTTGTCTTTCGGCAGCACATTTCTTAGAGGAAGATTCGAGAGAAGTTTCCAGCTCTTGAATCCTTGATTCCAAACCTCTCGATTTCTTCCTGAACGCGTAAACTGCATCACAGCAGAAAAAGAGAATCACATGTGAGATTTAGGGTTTTTTTTTTTTTTTCTTTTGCATGAGCTATGCATGAGACCGTCGATGTCATTACAGATTGCATACAATCATATTGTCAATATATGAAAGAGAGAGATAGAGAGAGATTTATACGAGAGAGAGCCGCAGTTGCAGTTGCAGTTGCAGAGATTGCAGCAGTGAAAGTGAAAGCTAGAAGGATAGTCTCCGGCAACCATCTGCTATTTTCAGATCCTGCCATGACCATGAGAGAGAGAGGGAGAGAGAGAGGAGTCCCTGCTCCAAAACCCTCTCAGGCTGACCTAAACAGATGTTTTTTAAATGGGCCCATTTAAAACCTTTGATAAACATTTCACAGTGGAATGTGAAAGAAAGTATAAAACATTTGGTTCATTTTCAAAATAGTAGAGGAAGATGTGAATATTTCAAAAATGTATAAAAATTTTTTACATTTCTTTCATTCAACTCCTCTGTATATATATATTTTTTAAATAATAAAACTACCATTTCCTTATTAGAGATTTTTGTCTTTTCTTAACCATCTATTTTTTCCCAAAATTCATGATTTTGATTTTGACGGTGGACGTGATAATTTAATGATGCCAGTTTTTTTAGCCATTTGGGATCTCTTTTTTAACCATCCATGCATGAAGATAGTTGAAGTGGGCCCACTAGGTCATTTGAGTTTGGACTTGATCATTTCTTTAAATGATTTATTAAAGGGAAAATGTCAGAATTGACATAAGATTATTTTTGTCATTTAAAAAAAGTTATGAAAATGACGTGATTGAAATAATTATGGGAAACTTTTATACCAGGTTGAAATACTCAAATTGCACTTTTTTAAATGAGGCAAAAGTTTTATAGTCCAACTATGTGCGGCCACTTGTGCCCACTTTTGATTAATGTAGGCCTTTTCACACTCTCAGCTGGTACGGGGGCCCAATTTCACTATCATCAAACCTTTATCTATTGCTGGTTTGAATCTCATAAAAATCTTTGGTCAAGAGACCACAAAGCGTCAAGGCTATTAAATCAATGGCTAGGATTATCTTAACAGGCTGATTTTTTTGTTGGCACTTATCCATAAGAAGGCCTTTCCATCTACCCCACTCTATTGATGAGGAAGGCCTTTTAAGTGGGCCCCACGAGCTGGATTGAATATTGCTTATATGCAGTCCCCTGGGAGAACATTGCCCACTCCAAAAAAAAAAACAAACTGCCTCCAGGAGAGAATAAATTATCCATCCATTGTTGAGCTTCTTGCCCCATGATGGAGCTCATTTCACAATGAGTTTTTACATATTCAGTTCATACGTATTATGTTGCAAACAAACAGACCAGGTCTCATGGGAATTGGATACATAGGAATTCATGGAAATAAACTTTTACTCGTGACCCAATTTTCAGGCCGAGTCCAATTGGGCTGAGGGTTTGTCCAGGCTTCCAAGTCCTTGCCCATTGGCCTGAAAACACCAATAAGATCAATATCCTGCCGGTTGTCTATTTTCAAACGCTTATCACAATTAAAAAAGTTGGCCCCAGTCAGATAAAAATAAGCTCACTCTCACAAGTCACAAGTAGGCAGAAGATTTGATGAATCGGGAGAAACTCGGTTCTTATCTGACTAGATTCAGGTCAACTCAGTCAATCCTTGGTTGACTTAACCAGAACTATTAAATAATTACTGATTGACTCAGTGTGAACTCAATACAATAAATTTTTGATAGAAATGTTTTTTCCCATTTTTTTGGGTCAGATCCGCAGCCGCCCAAGCCCAGCCATGTCTTGGATTTTTTAACTTGGGTTTGTAAAGGTTTGCCAATAGTGCATGGAGAACACATCCATTAAGTGCCCCATCCTGGCTACATTGGGACAAGATTCTACGCCCTTGGTGGTTTGAAAACCCATTAATTACATGGACTGGTTTGTGGATTTCATAGCCTAATAGCCCAGTTAAATGGCCCAAGCAGGGACGGAGGGAGATAGGGAGCTCACTTAGGAAAAATGAAAGTAAGATCCAAGTAAAAATCCTCTAGCGGACTAGTATCTAAACCTTACAAAAGGATAGGTTCTAATTCTCTACAAAAAGTAACTAAATATAATTTGGGCCCAATGTCAAAATAATTTATATGAAATCCTTAAATTATTTACATTATTTTATTTGACTGTTCATAAGTTATTAATTTGAAGGTGGGTCATTTGAGTAAAACCTAAGCCGGGTTATTACATCACATGGGAATAATATTTTTCCAACAATTTGGTTGATGTTTTGTAAGTGGGCACACGGTCAAAGAACCATTACATGATTCAATAGATTTTTATTTTTATTTTTATTTATTTATTTATTTATTTTTTGTGCCGTGTAGAGAACTCTGATGGGCCTTGAATGAGAAATTTCACTCCTACACGATGTAGGCCCGTCAAGATATCTCTACAAAATTTTTCTATATTTATCTAAATACTCTGAATGTTATTGTTCTAACTATGGACCATTTAAGTGAAAATCTTATAAAGATCATATAGGGGGAAGGAAATTTTTTTTCAGAAGTCCATTGATATTCTTGATCAATCATCCTTGCCCCCTTGATCAATCATTCTTGATAAAAAATCCTGGCTGTGTCACTGGGCCCAAGCCAGAACGATACAATCTTTAGCAAGTGGGCTGTATCAGATATCAGTTGCACTTGCACAAAGGCAGGCGCAAGCCAATTCACATTTAGCAATTGGTGAGGAATCTGCAAGGAACCCACCACACAAACGGATTTGAGGATTCCTCGCTCGGATTTGATTTCAGATCATTTCCAAGGATTTGATTGCCAAACATGACCTAAATTTTATGCATGATTCAAGCATGAGATTCATCCATCACCACAAGAGAAGCACGCAATTGGCACAGGTGAACAGTATTTGTCCCTTCTCACCTTTTCCACCCATATAAATCTCAAGATCTCAGACAATTGGAACACTGCTGGCTATATGAAACTCAAAGTATAGTGTAAATGGCTATATGATAAAAGAAACAAAACAGCTCCATAGAACTAAACAAACAAAACGGCTCCATAGAACTCTCTTGCCCTGTACTCCCAGGTAACTGTACTCCCAGGTAACTGGCAATTGACATTGGTAAAGAAGTCAAGAACAAAGTAGTAAAACTTCATCATCAAGCAGCGAACTGGATAAGAAAGATTACTTCACTCAGTTTGCTAAGCAGATCCAAATAGGCCCATGGTTCTGCTACCATTAAGCCATTGGAATTGGAGTACAAGGCAGCATGATGCACGTTCAGGTGGAGAGAAAAATAGAGTATGATACACTCTTAAGACTAATGGTTTTCCAATGAAAGCACAAATATATCTGCTGCTAATTAAATGCAAGCAAAGGTTTGCAAAACATCCAAATTTGGTTGGCAAGGAAAGAAGGTGAATTAGTTCAGTGTGATAATAGTCATTATCTTATTACCAACTCAAAATAAGATTGTCTGAAAAAATTTCAGGCCATGACAGTATCTTGACAACATCAAGCACAACTAAACAGATATAACTTTAGAGTTCCCCAAGGCAGCCATGACCCTTCTTATATGTCTTCCCCTGAAGTCACTCAGGTGAGTCCGAACGAAGTGCTAGCAAACAAAACAACAGGATAAAAAAAGAAGAGTAATCAACACAGAGACTAATTTAAAATTTCAATAGGGATGAAGAGAAAATGTTATATTGATAAAAGAAAAGGTAAATAGTAAAACAATAACGTAGTGAGAATGCTATAGCTTTGATAAATTCTCACCTTCCAAAGTGAAAAGATAAAGGAGACATGATCAATGTTTAGATAACCATCAAACAGTATAATATAATAACAAAGAACACACAGCCAAATTTAGGTCATCTTGCATATTCAATTGAAAATAGCCATCGCCATAACATGGAAAAAGAAAGCAAATATTTTAGAGGCACTGATTAATATGACTGGCTCATCATGAGGTCAACTTCCAAAGGCTATTGTTCATGATAACCAAAGTACATGTTTGAAAACTGAAATAGTCTAACCGCGATCATCAGTGATATAGTTGATGGAGCACAAAAAATAAGGGAGATGTAGAGCAAAAGGACTAGCGGATCATCTCTATTAGCAGGTATTTGTAGAAACTGTAAGATGTCTGGTACTAGGATAACATTACGCAACAATCTAATATATTGATTGTTCCTCGTGTTCAGTCTATGTGAAATTGTGCAGATAAAAGTTTCCACTGCGTTTACAGCAGATAAAAGGTAAATTACTCTCAACCTGTTTTATTCTATCCAGTGCAAGCTGTTAATGGAACTTACACTTGATCATACAGCATCACGTTCCAAACATGCCTGGGAAAGTAATTGCAGCAAGTTTCACTAAACCACCAATCAAGCAGTTAAATCTCCTTGCTCACGTGCCTGCCTTTCATGAGTGTCTATCACAATATCATCTCTCAAGGGTACCCTCTTCCACGATTGTCATCGTTGTCATCATCCCATCAATCTGGTGTCAACTAGGGTGGTACTACTGAACTAAAAAAATGCTGAGCAAATTCCTAACCGCATACATGATACATGAAAGTGAAGTCACACCATGCACGTGCATGCGAGCATTGACGATGAGGGAAGGGATGTAAATATAAGATAATGACATACAGATAACACTCCAAAAGGGGACATCAAGAATTTGGGGTATTCTCTCTACCAAAATTTGTTAAGCACTAGCAATGTTCCCCTCTAACTTGTCAATTATTTGTAAAAGAACAAACAATATCGTCATCATTATAACCTAGTCTCGTCTACCTAGAGAAATCTTTGTGAGTTTTTTGCTTTCTTAGTCAACAAACACTATTTTTTTTTTTTTTTGAAAAGAGTCAACAAACACTATTTGAAGCAATGTTCTTTACAGCTCCACTCTTTAACATGCCTTCCTTCACTATTTCACCCTGGATCTTTATTCGTAGCCACCCTTCTAGTTCTTTGAACTAGTAACCCTCTATTCATCGTATAAGGGATGTGTCCAGCTTTTTACAAGCATGCTCAAACCATCTTATATGGCATTCTTTGATTGTTCCCCTCTCCCTTCTATAGAAGCTGCAATTCCTTTTCTCTAGGATGCACATTCCTAATTCTATTACTATTCAAAAAAAAAAAAAACCTAATTCTAACCTTTCCTGTTACTTCACACTTCTCTTTGCATACACATCTCTGCTACATGTACCTTTAGTTCTTGCCCTTTTGTTGCCTACTTCATACAACAGAGTAGGTCCAATTCTCTTCTTGAAAAATTCCATGTGTATGCTACCCAAAATAAAAATAAAAAACCTGCAAGATGCTTTTCTACGGGAAAGTTCTTCCATTATTTGGTTTGAACGCTTTTTTGCTAGGAAAAGCATCAAAAGCAGTGCAATTTTCCGCAATTTTGCGGAAAAGTGTTTCGTCTTGGGTTTTTTCCCGCCTTTTGGGGGAGGTTTGCTATATATATATATATATTTTTTTTTTTTTTTGTGAAAAAGCGAAAGTCTGCGGGCTTCCGTCTTGAGGGAGAATCAACACAAATGTGCCCTTATTGTGTCTCCCCTTTGCCACCAAATGTTGATCTTCTTTGCCATATCTAACTCAAACCCTCTATTCTATTCTAATTTCTAAGGGCACGTTTGAGTTGCTACCGCCTGGACTTCCACTTTTCCACAGGATTTTTTTTTACTTAACCAAAAAATAGAAAACACTTCTCCGCGGAATCACGGAAAATTGCACTGCTTTTGATGCTTTTCCTTGCAGAAAACCATTCACACCAAATGATGGAAAACTTTCTTCAGAAAAACATCCCGCTTTACAACGTTTACGTAGAAAAGCGGTTACACAAATGAGCCCTTGGATATCAAAATCTTTCACATTCTGGTACTAAGTTTCTTTCACTTATGAAAATATGCACTCCATAAATTATGTTCTCGATCTGCTAATTACAAATGATTCAACCCAAAAAACCTTCCTCCAAAGTTCTAGAGGTTCTAGCGTCTCATTTGCTTGTTTACTTGTCTAAGAACGATTTTTTGATCTCATCTGCTTGTCCTGCCTTGTTCTAGCTAAATAGTACCACATCCTCATACACCTAGAGATGTTATTTTGGATATCTGTTGTTACAGTGTCCATAAAAGGACACAATCCCTTAGAAAAGATGTCAATTCTTTCAACATGTTTTACGTGAGTTGAAAAAAAATGTAAGAACTATTTATTTGAAAGTTGGGATTAAATGGCAACAACTAGTGAGTGATAGTTGAAGCATACAGGTTATCTGATATGATTGTCATTTTTCACCAATTTCCTAGAATTTTAGTTCTTGCTGGTGTATAGTTGAAAAAAACACACAAAATTAGTAGAAAAATGCCCTAAAAATGGTTTTTGCCCCTTTTGGAAGACAATGGGCATAGACAAACTGCTTTCTATTGTTTCCGGTTCTTAATCGCTTGCCAAAGGCAAATGCATGATCTAGTTTATATTGTTTCCGGTTCTGAATCGCTTGCTAAATACAAATGATGATCTGGTTGTCAAAGACAAATGCTCATCCATTTTCAACCCTGAGTATTTGGAGTTTTGATAAAAGAACAAGCTCCTCTGTTCTCATAATCAAACGTGTAAAAGAAGAACATTGAGAAAGGTACTGCTTCGTCAACCTACCAGATGGTATTTGTGGCAACACTCCTGCACCAAACATATCGACATCAGGCACCACTTCATTTGCATACAAGTTGAGGAGAAAACCACTGCCTTCGAATACATTTCAACTGAACATCAACTGGAAGCGGAGTCGACACATTGGATGTTTGGTGTCACCAAACATATCAACATCAGGACCACTTTATTCCCATACTAGTTGAGGAGAAACCGGTTTTTAAAACCCTGCATTTTTTATAAAAAAAAATTCTAGGAGTTTGAAAACCGGTGGTGTTTTTAAAAGCCCAACCCGTTTTTTATGTAGAAAAAAAATTTCTAAATAGAAAAAAAAAAAAAAAAACAGTGGGAATCTGAAGAGGGGAAGCGTGGGCTTTGAGAAATGAATCCTTTTGAGTTTAAAAACCGGTGATTTTACCGGTTTTTAAAACGCTGAGTCGTTTTTAAAAAATTCTAGGAATTTGAAAATCAGTGGTGTCTTTAAAGCCCACCCCGATTTTTAAGTAGTTTTTTCTATTTAGAAATTTCTTTTCTGCATAAAAAACAGGGTGGGCTTGTTTTTTTCACCACCGGTTTTCAAACTCCTAGAATTATTTTTTTAATAAAAAACGCAAGGTTTTAAAAACCACCGGTTCACTTTCCTCTCTATAGCTGATGTGGGACTCCGGGGCGTCACAATCTAAACCATTAAAAATATTAAGAACCCAAAGAACAGCTACAGTGTCAAATTTGATCCATTGATGCTTCATCAATCTCGAGATATTTCCAAAACATTGTGAGCCATTAGATCTAGGTTTCTGGGTTTTGTGGACTTGATATGAAGATCCAAACATTGGGAATTTTAAGTTAGACCGTACAACCGCAGGTTGTCTTTCCGATGACATGTTTGATAGGTAAGTGGCAGTGGGCGACACATCCTTTCTAAGTATGAAATTTATATTAGGAAGTCCATAGTTTTAATTTGAAAAGTTAAGCACACTAGGAAGCTAGAAGTTCACACATATATTACAATTCCACTTCTCCCATCCTCCTCTGGGGCACGTGTGTGCGCGCGCACACACACTCACCCAACCACCCACACACACACACATTACAATTCCACTTCTCCCATCATCCTCTGGGGCACGTGTGTGTACATCGGCAAAAAACCAGTTCCACGAAAATCTTTCCTCTTCCATGGTAAAAAAAATTCCAAACCCCCCCACCCCTCCCCAGAAAAAAAAAAGAAAAAAGGAAAGGCTTTTCCGAGGAATTGCAGAAAATTTAGCTCATGTTTGTGCTTTTCCTCGTGGAAAAGCAACCGCACTAAACATGGAAATTTTCCGCTACGGCATAGAGGCCAAATTTTCCGTGCCTTTTCCACAGGAACATGGCCACAAAATGTGCCCAAGCACGTTTTGTGTACACGATTTTCTATGAAAAAAGTGTAGAAAGCGGAAAATGTTAGCCGCGTTAGGGGTAAATTCCATGTTTGGTGCGGCCGCTTTTCCACGAGTAAAAGCAAAAATATGAACTAAATTTTTTGCAATTCCATAAAAAGCCGGCTCCTACGATGGGGGTTGAACTTGGCATTTTTTGTGGAACATGAAAAACTTTCCACGGAAGCAGGATTCCATAGGACTACACAAACGTGCTTAGGGCATGTTTATATGACCACTTTTCCGCGGAAAAAGTATGGAAAGTGAAAATGGTTTTCCATAGTGCTGAAAGTTCCACATTTGGTGAAGTCGCTTTTCCAAGAGAAAAAGGCAAAAATTAACTAGCTTTTCCTTGCATGAAAATTTATCTCTCTCTGTTTTTTTTTTGCACTTTTCCTCGCAGAAAAGCGGCTGCACCAAACGTGGATTTTATTATAGCATGGAAGAACTTTTCCACTTCCACACTTTTTCTGCGGAAAAGTGTGTAAAAAAAGTGCACTTAGGGCTCATTTGTGTAAATTCGCAAAAGAGGAAACCCATGTTTCCTATTATGTGCAAATGAAATTGGAGGGGGATGTCGAACCCCTGTTTTTGTGCTAGACTAGAAAATCAACTCAAAATCTCCCAATTTACATGGTAAGTTTCATCCAAATTGGAAAATGGGCTCCGCTTCCTTGGAAACTGTGAGACAAATGTGCCATAAAGGTTATTCAACGTTTGTGTACATGCCATGGAAAACCGATTCTGCAAAAACTTTCCTCTTCCGCAGGGAGAAAATAATTCAAACAAATAGGAATTTATTTTGTAAGGAATCACAGAAAATCATTTCTGCAATCCTCAATTTTTCAGTAAAAAACCGGCTACACAAACCTACCCTTTGGGCTCGTTTGTGTACATGTTGTGTAAAACCAGAACCACAGAAAACTTCCTCTTCCACGGAGAAACCACCCCACCCCCCCCCCCCCCCCCCACCGGGGATTTATTTTCCAAGGAATCATAGAAAACTTAGCCCATTTTTGCACTTTTCCTTAAGGAAAAGCGGCTGCACTAAACATAAATTTTCCTGTAGCACAGAATTTAATTTCCACAATCCTCACTTTTCCCGTGGAAAACCAGCTACACAAACGTGCCCTTAGTGTCATAGCATGATGCATCATGTGGATCAATTCTTCAAAAAAAAAAAAAGGCATTTCATTCAAGCATACTTCAAGGGAAGGATATAGATGCAATACTAATGCATCCAATGTTAAGCCATGATCTTCCACTTGAGACTAATATTTCGGTCAAAAGCACCAATTCTGACAAGCAGGAAGTCATATTCTTAGTGAATATCAATGGAGAAGCAAGTAACCTGGTAAATACTTTGAATAGCTTCCTAAAGGAGCAGATATGGAAAATAACAAAAATGACAGCATCACACATGACACCATCCCAGTAAGAAAAAGTGAGCATCCTAAAAGGATGTTTCTAGTTTAATCCATCTTTAATATGGAAACAGTATATAAATCATAGACACAATATGGTCTTATGAAGGCATCTAAATCAACAAAATCGACGTGCCATCAAATCTAGAAGTTGTTTCTGACTTCTATGCATGGGTGGGCAAGGCTTCATACTTGATAGGAAACCCAACACTCATTGCACTAAGGGCATTATAGGTGTCAAACTGCCACCCAATTTGCCACATCACACAAGTTTTTACAAGATTACAAAACGACAATCAACAAAACTAAATGAGGTGGATGCCACATTATTTCCCAACTCAGTATGTGTTAGTGAAGCCAGGAAAACCTTGATTCACAGCCATGCTAGCCAATGATTGCTGAAGAAGGCATATCAGTGTGTCTTCTCTAGAAACTCTGCTAACAGAAGAAACTATGAAGATCATTTGATGCGAGGGGCTCTTCGGGTTTTCGTACTTTGGGCTTAAATGGTTTTATTAGGGATTTGATTTGTAGGAGGAAAATTGGGGTTGTTTTTGTAGGAGAATAATTTACTTTGCTTACTGAACTAATAAACCCTAAAGGATTAGGGTGAAGTTTCTCTCTCTCTCTCTCATTCTCATAAAGAGATCGGATCGTGTTTCAAATCTTTAAGGAAAAACTCAAAACAAGGGAAACATCTGCATCTCCTCGATCCAACGTCTTCCCCTTGCCACGCCTACAGATCCGTAAGATCTCTAAATTGGAAACCCTAGCCCTAGAAAGGTAGATATTTATATGTAGAGAGCGAAAGAGAGATGTACAAAAATACATACAAGGCTTTTCAGGCTTTCCATCAGCCCATTTGGAGACGGCGAAATGGACTTTTTCACGGGAGATGGCTTCGGATTTGTAGGGTTCTTTGAGGCAGTTGCGGACGAGGGAGGCGCAGATGTTGGAGTAGGTTATGTATGTCATTCCTGCCGATCTCCAAAACGGTACAGCTGCTGTCGATGCCATCTTCTTCTTCTTCTTGCTCTCTTTCTTGTTCTTCTTCCTCTCTCTACTGGTTCTACTTCGATTATATAGGGAGGCAAAATTTCAATCACCCCCTCTGTACTGAAGCTCCCAATAAAAGAAATTGTAAATAGTCCTTCTTGTGTTTTTTTTATATGTGACGGGGTGTGAATTTCTTGAAGGTTGTTTTTCTTTTTTTTTTTTTTAAATGTTTTATGTTGGTTTAAATATAAACTATGCACATCAAATACAATTTTGTGTGAGGTTGTTATTGGAAATGTATTTTTTTTTATATATAAAATGGTTGTAGTGTTCATTTATGTAAGAGTGTAATTTGTGTATGGTTTTATGTAAACTAGGCACATTTATATGGGGACACGTGACCAACATCTAAAGTGGCTGCCTTAAAATTTATGGTATTGGCAAGAAGCTAAATTCTTTAATTACCTTTTTTTATTTATTAAGACATTGTAAAAGAAAATTAAGCTCTTGGAGCGGAAGCAAGAACCATTGTTATTTGTATTTGATACCCATTCTCTATTTTCCATCAACTACATTAACATGGATATTAAATGTTTACAAAAATGACACTGCCTCTTTAACCTTTAAGATTTATATATATATATATATATATATATATTAAAGTAGCAATCTTTTCATATGTCGCTTGCTTTCTCTTGGGTTTTCACAATGACATGTGGAATATTCTTTTATGGAGAACCTGTAATTATCTCTATCTTGCCTCTATCAAATTTTAAACTTTACTTAGACCAATCAATATATATATCCCTATTATATCTCAAAATTAAATCTCAGTTTCTCTTTATGTTAAGATATCTTTATATTAATCTCAAAAAATATATTATAAAGAAGTTCTTCTTTTACATGAAGATTCTCACACTTAAATAAATGTAAAAACTCACTTTCACATCTTACAATTGAAAAAGATGCCCGTATAGTGTCATAGGTAGTTGCATTTGGTTATGCAGCCAGCGGTCATGGAATTAGATCTCCTTAGACCACTTTTTTTTTTTTTCCATTTTCATGGCGCTTGTATTCATAATTCCAATAATTTACTTTGCTTATTGAACTAATAAACCTTAAGACTTTTAGGTTTATTATATCAAATATTCATAAAATTTGAGTAATTTACAAAATAAGTCCCAAAACTCTAAACCTATGGATATATAGGTCCTAATTCATAATCTAAATCGTTCAATATTTTCACGTTGATGATAACTATCGATACATTTATTTTCTTATCTTAATTTTTTATGGATTTTGAAAATTTTTAAAAAATATTCAAAAAATCCGCACACATATGTTATTGTCGAATGTGCCCATTTACGTATGTGAAAATAGTGATTTTGACAAATACAGTCACATGTTTCACATGACGCCTAAAAATTGTATACGTAACATTTACGTATGTAAAGTAGAACCTATTTCCAAACAAATGGGGGTAAAAGGCAAACAACTGAAACCGGGAGGTCTTATTTCTAAATTCAGAGAAGGTTACTTGAAAAAAGAAGGCGCGATTCTTCTCCATTCATTAAATGTCGACGAACAAAACCCTAACCCTAAAACCTCGTACAGCAACACCAGAGGCGAAGATGAATTTCTCCGTTCTTTTCCTCGATCTCCCCAATCTTCTGCAAATCGTCCTATTGCCATCGATGTCCTCCACCTGGTGAAGGTCACGGCCTCCAGGTATTTCCTGCTGACGAGAAATTCAAAGGCACCATTGAATTTCACGCAGAAGATGAAGGCATTATGTTCTGATTTATACCTTCTTCTTCATGCTAACTTAACGATTTTGGTAGTTTGATAGTAGTTTTTGAATTGGGAACAGCATTAGGTTGGATGCTACTTGCTGTTCGTTCTTAAACTGATAATGACTCTATCAAATTGTGCATTTCTTGGTGTGGGTGTTCTTTATCTTTGGTTTTAACTCTCGAAAGTGAAAAATTATGACAACTTTGATGATTTATCGATGGGATTTTAATGCCCAGAGGTGCCATTTTGTGGGTCTGGGATGGAAAGGAAAACTTGGCCAATGAACAATCCACAAGTTGGAAACTTGCCAATGGTTATGTGGACCCTACCTTGCCCATAAGGGATTAGGGTATGATTGTGTAATGGTACTTTATCTCCATCTTTTGTCTTCATCCTCGTCTCTATCTTATTTGCCAGTGTTTGCAATTGGGGTGGTGGAGGCAATAGGGCTGGAAATGAAGCGGGTTTTGTGATGATGTGAAAGGGGATGATGGGGTTGGGCAGGTGCGGAACCAGGAATTGTGTTTAGGGAGGCCAAAAGAAAAAAAAAATAAATTTAAACAAGATTGCAAAATCTAGTAATAAAATATGCAATAAATTAAATACGTAATGATCAAATCACATGGATAATCATAAGAAAACTAACTTTTTCTATATTTATCCATGGTAGAAAAGTTTTGATTGGATTAAAAATTTATATAATAGGAAAGAAAAAAAAGGAAAGTTCTTTTGAGTGGGTTGGTTAGATTTCAAGCTATGATGCACGGATACTTCAAAATGGGCAACGTATCGTATCCGATACTTCACTTTTTACATGTAAAATCCATGTCCGTGCCGTGTCTATGGCATGTCCCTGCCGTATCTAGGCATCATAGATTTCAAGTATAGGGCCCGACGATTGAATAACAAAATGATATATGATGCATTGGTACATCTACTATATGTAAATATATACTAATGGACAAAAAAAGTTCTTTAAGTGGTACCGTCCTTTCTTATGCATGTAACTTGTAGGTTACAATTTAAGACTTTATTATTTAAAACCTCAACGAAAAGTAATGACATTGTCCCATATCTAAAATCTAAACCATTTAAAAGCATGGTTTCACTAGTTTTTTTCTCTTTAATCTAAATTTCTTTAATCAGATTTTTCTAAAATAGATAATAATTAAAAAAATACAACTATATTTATTTTTCAACAATGGATAAAAACTCCAATTGAACTAAAACTTAATGTAATAATAGAATCCAAACAAACATTATTTTTAAGCATATTACATTTCAATATAAGCCACGGAGATTGAAAATACATAATAACATGTAGTGAAGTTAGTATATCTATGCAATGTAAAAAAAAATATATAAGAGAGAAAGTGGGTTTGTTCTTCTTCTTCTTTTTTTATTGGTCAAAGTCTCTACAAGTCTGTCCCCTCTTTGATCATAAGATTTGGGGCAAGTGTAGATGGGTTAGAATGAATATTAAAAAATCTCTTCCCCAATCTCCATCAAGCCTTCTTTATCTGTTCTCATTTCCTTTTCTTTCTTTTCCTTTCCTTTTTCATTTTAAATTTTCCCTAAAATCAGCAATATTTTTATTTCCTTTTTTTCTATAATTCAAATTCATGTTAAAAAATTCTTAAATAATGGATGGATGGCCACACGATGGAGGGGCTGAAGTGATGTTATAGGGGGAGTTTATGATGTAAGGGGGGGTCTGGCAGGAGGGGGGGCCATGGCCCCTGCCAGACCGCCCCCCCTAAGGTCCGCCCCCGGGGTTGGGCTTTAGGAAATGTTGGGTTGATAAAAGTGTCCCATGGATCTGGGAATGGAGGTAAGCGGTTTAGATGGGCTTGGACTAAATAATGATACAGGGTATCTGGTTCTCTGGATGTTTTCTGAAATGGTGGATGAGCTCTTATAAAAGCTGTAGAGGAAGGTTTTAAACTATCTGGATCAGATTCAAGAGAGAGCTGGTTTTGGGTGCAGAGAAATGAATTTTGGACAGTATGTAGGATGATGTGTGGGTGCACTGGTTTGATAATTGCGAGGGGTTCAAGCAAATTGCAGTGTTGTGGAGATGATTGCTGTTTGATGTTTGGATAAAATAGAAGAGTTGGTTGGAGGAGATGATGATGTCAAATGAACCCAAGCAGGCAAAACCGGCCCGATTAGTTACTGAAAAAGGATTTTGGGTTTCCTCTTAAGGATTTATGTGGTTTCCTTCCTCAACTAACATTCCACTGATTAAGGAGATAAGGATAAGAGGGAGTTGAGGATAGGGGAGGAGATGAGGATGAAGAGACAAGGATGAAGATAGAAGATGAAGATAATGATGTTACAAATTGGAAGCTCTAGACTGGATTATGAATATTTGAAAATTCGGTATGATCTGGCAATCATGACCATCTATTTAAGGGCCTCAAAGTTTAATGATTTATATAGGTACGTATAAAGCCGTTAAACTTTGGGGCCTTTAAATAGATGGTTATGGTCATCAGATCATACTGATATTTGACCCACCTTAAATCAATATAAAGAGCTTTCAATTTCACTCTAACCCCATGATTAGCATGCATCAGGGTGGGCCCCATAGAAAGGTTCAAAAGTTTCAAACTCACTATTGTTTCATAGCTTGAATTTGCCTCTTGATTAGAATTGGAACATGTAATAGGAGTGTTTCTTAGAACTAGTTTGTGATGGTTTATAGCTTTCAAAGCTATTAAGATTTGTTGTGGTGCTATTACTATTTTAGACGGTTAAGAGGTGATAGAATTGATCATGGTACTGGACATTTCGAGCAACATGATTTGTGAACTTTGGCTGGTGATTGGTTACAAAGTTGAGCTAGCAATTGCTCATATTAATATACATAAAATTTGATTGGTAGTTAACTTTTCCAGCATGTTCAGCTCTTTTATAAAGCTTTTCGGGGCCTAGTGGAGTGTTGGGGCGATGGTGATGCCCCTTTCAGTTTAAGGGGGTAAAAAGTGCATTGGAAGCTTTCCTTCGCAGCTGTTGTATGGACAGTTTGGGTGAAAGGAATGGCTTCACCTGTTTGAAGCCAGAGTTGCTTCCTGGGATCTTCAAGGGCGGACTATGACAGTTGCTAATTCTTTTAGAGATTGTAGCTCTTTCACGGATAGGAACACAGAAAGTCACTTGATTCCCCTGGCTTTCATGCTATTGTATGATGGTTGTTTCTTGTTCAGCCCATTCCTTTTTTTGTTCAATTTTATCCCTTTCTCGTGACTGATATTGTTGGAGAAATAACTCCTTCCTCCCTCAGACAACAAGAATGGAGGAACCTACTTTTGGAGTTCTTGCACATGGAAGTTCTAGATAATTAGTTACATATCATATTTTATTTTGAATTATCTCTCAGCTATTTTTATCTTGATTAGTATTTCCTTCTTTATCAGTTCCAACAATGGAAAGTAGATCTCAAATTAAAATCCAAGTAAACCAAACTTTATGACAATGTTCATTTGATATCCTCTGCTGGGAGTGCTTATGCAAGGGGAATTTCTAGATGGGTGGATAAATTCTCTCGCGCAGCTTCATTGGTGCTTGACCATACAGTTTGTAATGAGCTTTAGTACCAAAGAAGGTGCCTGGTTTAATCTTATTCTTTAAACCAGGAAATTGAACTCCTTTTGATAGTGTTTACTCTCCAAAAACTGGCGATGGGTGACACATCTTATGTTATTATCTCCAAAAACAAGCATGCTTATCTTGAACTTTGGATATGGTTGAGCTCCTTCAGCTTGGTCTGAGTCTCATTTAGTAAGTGAACTATATTTTTGTATGTTCTGTCTTTTTCTATTATTATTATTATATTTGTCATCAATATTATTTCTTTTGTTGGGAAGATAACAAAAGGAAGCTAATTATAGAGTTTAGCGAACTCCTGCTATACGGATACTGCAATTTGGGCCCCTGGAGCACCAACGACCTTTGCTAGCTTCTTGGCAACCAACTGAGAAACTGAAACACTATCATAATATATTTTTTTTTTCACTACTTTCCTGGTTCCTCCCTGTGATTGCTTGAGTTGCTATTGATTTGGGTTAAGGGATTGGAATTGAGTTTTCTGATCAAATGTGGCTCACTCTTTTGATTGTGTTGAATGTTAATTGATATGAGAGCAATCCGATCCATTCGATTTAATTGTTTGCCTCTACTCTCTTAAACCATGCCTTCCCAATGCGCATGAGGTTATAGCCTATAGGCAATTGCTTGAGAGCGACTTATGAATGAACTTGACCCCATAGTGACATCCTTGAATTTGCAGCTAGTCCATGTGCCATACTATTTGGGCTTTTAAGAAAGAAAATCTTAAAACGGCATTTGCCCCTTTCAGTTTGACTGAAAGATAAAAGAGGGAAAGGAGAGAATGGGAGGAGAAGAAAAAGAAGAAGAAGATGAGGGAAGAAGGAGAGGAGGAGGAGAAGGAGCGACCGGTAGGCAAGCAGACAGCTCCAGTCCTGGGTACCTCCATCCCTCCCCTCCTCTGTGTGTGCTCGTGCGCAACTCAGAGGCCTTTTTTTTTCTTCTGATTTTCAGCCATTTGGGAAAGTGAAAAAAAGAGAGGGGGAGGAGGGGGATAAAGAGGGGAAGAAGAGAATATTTAATTCTGTTGAAACTGATAATTTGGCTGATAGTTTGAAAATATTGAGCGAGATGACTGATATTTTGGGAGAATTTTGGTGTGACTGAAATTTTGGAAAACTTTTGGTGACACGAGGCCAAGACCGATAAGTTGAAAAATATTGGTTCGGCCTTGGCCGATACCAGTCTGTGTTGTCCGATTTTTTAAAACCGCGCGACAAGTCCGATGGATAGATTGGAGGCGTTGGCTGGTCCCAGACTTCATTGATCTGTGAGTGTGTCTCCCAAGGATTGAAGAATGAATACTATTCCAGTGGTGGATTGTAGATTTAGGGTAAACTTTCTATTGCTTTTCTCCTTGTGATTTCTTTTTTTGCTGTTGATTAGGGTTAGGGATTGGAAAAGAATTTTCCGATCAATTGGAGCTCACTCGTTTGACTGCTTCAACGATATAGATGGAGTGTACTTTTTTATTTTTTGCTCGAGAAAAGAGTCAATCTCACTCTCCCTTGCGCATTACAGGTGGGCATTGATGTCCCTAACCAGTGACCTACAGCCAAGGACAGATGGGGTGCACTTTATATGTAACATATCAATAGAGACTAGGATAGTATCTTTGTTCATTGTTACCCCTTATTAAGGGCTGATAAGAGTCATCTTGCTGTAAATATCTTTTGACAAATTATATAGGTTGTGTGCTATCTAACAATGAGAGATTCAACAGTTCTCCAAACATCTGCTCTCTTATTCTTGCTTTCTCTCTCATTCACATTTTATTTTCTACATCCCCGTGGTGTGGAACATTGTCCAAGATCAGCAAAGCTCTTATTCCTCTCAAAGGCTTCTTCTATCAGTTCGTGTTTTGCAGAATCTTAAGTATGTGAGATCGCTTCTTTCTGGAGTGGCCCATTTCAACTCTTTTGAAGCGTATTTCCATAAGATTTTTGGTGATTGTTTCTGAGGATCTTAGGCGGTTACAGGTCAGCTGTCAGCCCCGAGATTCAGGGAAATGTGCTTGTGTTGCTCATCCCATCAATTATTTTGTTTCTTATCCTTTATTGTCTCTAAGTAATAGGTCTTTTTCTTACTTCATTTGATTCTGTTCCAATTCCATAATGGGCTGGTCTTCCTCTTTCTCGCCCTTCCTGGTTACAAGCTATAAAAGATGAAATGATGACTTGGAGAAAGATAAGATGTGGGAAATGATTGATTTTACGATAGGTAAGCATTCAGTTGGCTTTAGATGGGCTTTCACACTTACTCGCAACCCCGATGGGAGCATCTCTTGTTAGAAGGCTCATCTAGTGGCAAAGCATTTCACACAAACATATGAAGCAGATTACATGAAGAAATTTGCTGTGGCTGCTAAGCTTAACTCCATCTGAACATTAATATCTATTTGCACCAAACTGTTGATAGCTTTTTCACTATCGGATGTGAAGGATGCTTTCTTCTATGGTGATCTACAAGAAGAGTCATATAAGTCAGTATCTTCTGTATTTATTGGAAGGGGGAGGAGAAAAAGGTTTGCCATTTGAGAAAGGCAGGATGTGGGAATGAAGCAGTTTTTGATTGACTAGTTTGAAAAATTCAGCATCTCTCTTCACCATTGGATTTCTCAGATGTAATTTAGATCACTTCGTGTTTGGTAGCCAACAGCATAACAACACGTCTATCTTGATTATGTAGATGGATATAGTTCTGACTAGAAATGACTGTATGTTAATGAAATGGTGCTTAAGAGAAAGCATTAATGCAATGATTAATGAAGTAAACTTATATCAGTGCAAGTGATTTTACATCAAGGATCCGGGGCCCTTAAAATACTTTTTGGGCGAAAGAAGTTGCTAGATCAAGAAAGGTGCTCTCTCTCTCTCTCTCTCTCTCTCTCAAAGAAAGTATGTTCTTGAATTGCTCCAAGATGTAGTATGGCCTGGATATAGGACTGCTGATACTCCACCAAAACTAACTGATAACTTTGAGAGTATATGGTGGAGATTTACTAGAGGACCTCAGCTTTATTAGAAAGATTGTTGGGAAGTTAATTTATCTGATAATCACCAGATCATATATAGCTCTCCCGTTTAACATTGTTAGTCACTTTATGGCTGCTCCTCGAAAATCTCATCTTGATGCATTGGGGCAGGTTTTGACATACTTGAAAGGATCCCTTGGTTCTGCTATGCTTTGCTATTGTCATGTGCACTTACAAATTCATGGCTAATTAGATGCTCTAATTGGATAAGATCTCCTAATGATCATTGCCCCATACAGTGAACTTAATGAGAAACAATAAACTTTATATATATATATTTTCCACTTAGAATATCTAGTTAATATATGGAATTCATATATTGAGTAAGTTGACAAGAGATAAGCATGGAATTTATCAACTAATGATCCTGTCAAGGATTTTAATATAACCTAATCTAGGCCATTCAGACTTACCTGATGTCATATTTTAGTATATCCTAATACTCTGACAACACCTGTCAAACTCATGATATCTGAATATTGAGTTTGCTAAGAACTAATCTAACGAATCCTAAGGTAAAGAGATCCTTGTTACTGTTTCTTTTCACCATGATGATTGAGGGTTGTTCGCTAAAGCTAGCAAATTAGACATGTTCCCTGGCTTTGAAGCAGGCTGAAGGGGCCCTGTAATTTCACACCTTCAATTTGTGGGTTAGTGTGTCCACCGGGAAGGTGAAGATATTGTTAAAGCAAATTCTTAGATTCTTTGATTTAATTTTAAACCTCAAGGTTAATATGTGGAAAAGCTCCTTTGTTGGTATCACTATGGAAGAATCATGATGTAGTGTGTTGGCAAATAGGATGAATTACTGATGAGGACATCACGTCTCCTTCGTTCAAAGTCTACCAATGGAAGAAGAACAAATCACAAAGGCAGGCCTCTTTGTGGTTAGATGGTTACTTCTTGGTGTTTGGTCGCAGATTCGATGAAGATCCACCGTTGGGTCGCAAATCCACTGTAGATCCATTGTTGGATTGCAAATCAAATGAAGATTAATTGTTAGATTACAAATCTAATGAAGACCCACCATTGGATCTTAACCCCGATGTAGATCCACCGTTGGATCTTGATCCCGATGTAGACCCACCGTTGGATCCAACCAAATCTAACATGTTACTCCATGATCGAGATGAAGACCTCATGTGGCAGACATCAAGAAGGCCCTACATCGGGATGTGCCACATGGGAGGGACCCGTGACAAAAGAAGCATAAAAGAAGATCAATATCAAGCGGGGCCCATCAAGGGGCCCGTAAAGTGGGCCGTACATGGGCCGTACAATCCATTCTCCAAGAATTCATGTCCACTTATTTTTTTTTCTTTTATATGTTTGGTTTATTTTGTTTATGAGGTAAGAGTTTTTACTTTTTAGTTGTGGGTCCATTGGTCTTAAGTAGTTGTTTTAATCTCATCCATTCACATGTTTCCTACTGTTGAGATCAAGCTCAGGGTTGGGGTTTCTCTATTTAAACGTTGTAAAAGACATTTTTAGACTAATGATAATGATGATGAATGATTGAATGCTTTGAGTGCTAATACTCTCTCCATCCTGGAAAGGTTTTGGTGCAAAACCACTGGTGGAATCCGGCGAAATGAGGTATCTTCTTCCCCTACTCTTTCCTTCCATTAAGGTTTTGTTGGTTTGTTTTCCCATCAGCCTTTCCACAATCGAGCAGCTCTAAATCCCTTGGTTGTACAACACCTTTGCACTAAATCCAAGTTCCAAGCCAAACTCCCAAAGCCGAGCCTCATATTTCCCAAAACCCAACTATTGACATTCTATTTCATCAAAACCCAGTGGCCAACAGACCCCACTCATAGATCTGGCCTGACAGATCTTTCATTGACTTTGTTTGTGTCTGCCGAACTCCATACATAGCATCCCAAGTGGCCACAAGCCATACCCCGTCGGATCCCCAAGTCAGCCCCCAAATCCCTACTCTGTCTCTGCCATCGTTCGAAACCTCAAACCAGCCACCTGTTACAACCGGTAACTAAATCCTATTAATCTGACACCTCTCAGGCCCCACATTCCCATGTCAAAGTGCTCGCATCCAATGAACCAATTGTCAGAATTTCCTACACCTCATAACCCACCTACCACCACTATCTCTGCATCTCAAATCCCACCATTCCACACAACAGAACTCATATCCAATTTAACCAGAACCCAGATCCAGCCACCTGTGCCTTAGACAAACCAGATCCAAGCCATATCAGGCCCAGCTGAACCCAGCCAGGCCCATTCCAGTCCCAGCTGAATCTGACTTGGCCCATCTGAGCCCTCTTTCAACTTTAGTTTGCTGCTAGTCAGGCCTGAAATTGCATATGCTGGTTTAGTGATTTAACTGCAGGTTCCACAAATTAGAATAATCTGAATTTTCTTCTTCCAATTTATTACACATCATCTTTGCTTTAAACTTTTGAACTTGGCCTTTCATCAAATCCTACTTGAAATTACTTGATCCCTAGGCTGGTGGAAGGGATTCTCTCCCATCGAGACCCCGATCCTAATTTGAGGGGTTCATATTGTGGGATTGTGATAAGGCCTAGATTCATCTCTAGAGCCTAGACTCTTAGTTGAAATTTGATAAAAAGGGGTAGAATCTGAATTTAGTTTTATATTTCAGATTGTGATTGTTAATAACTCCGGATCTCATTAAATCACATAGGTTAGCCTTGCATTGTCCTGCATCGATTACAAGGTTGGATCGTTGGTCATTATGTATCTTGGGATGTCTCTAGGAATTAATCCAATATTGAAAGCCATTTGAGATCTAGTGATCCTGAAGTTTGAAAAGAAGTTGTCTTCTTG
Source organism: Persea americana (assembly GCA_029852735.1). NCBI lineage: Eukaryota > Viridiplantae > Streptophyta > Magnoliopsida > Laurales > Lauraceae > Persea > Persea americana. The sequence goes on from CM056812.1 coordinate 7,151,436, forward strand.
GAAACTTCAATATCTCTCTTGGGTGTTTAATTACATTGATTAAAGTGACATTGGCCAATCTATGGTCTACTGTGTGTCTTTGTTCAAGATGTCAGTGTGGGGTTGCTAACTATAGAGAACTTTTAAATGTAAGTTTTTGCGGGACGGTGTGGAGTTTAAAAGGAATCTGCATTTACTGAAATGTGATGACGTGGTTAAATTGAGAGGGAGTGTTGTTGGATTGGGAGAATGTTGAATAAGAATGGGGCATATTTCCATAATTGGCGGTGGAGGTTTGGGGAAAAGCAGGATTTCACTTTGGAGGATTGTTGTTGAGGGCAAAAGATGTTTGGGTCGGATCCCATGAGAGTTCTGCGTTCCAGAAAGTCTAGAACTTGCAGGCTTATATTCACAAAGCAGATGAGTAAGGCGGGAGGGCCTATTACCAAAGGAGTTGGGTTCAATGTTGGTATGAGCACTAGAATGAGCTTTTGGAGAGATGAGTGGGTTGGGGTGATGCCCTTGTGTTAGAAATTCCCTAGGCCTTTTGGGGTGATTTGGAGTGGGAGCTCTATGATGTTTGATTGTTGCGAGTGGCTGGTAAGTTGGGTGGTTGGGAGTTTGTCTTTTAGGAGAAGCTTGACGGAAGGCGAAGAAGGTGATTATGTGTCTTTATTGAACTATCATCCAATGCTTTTCTCTGTTGGCCATGTTGGATGAGAGAGTTTGTTGGAGGCAAGGATGAAAATAGCTACGCCCGCCGCCAGACCGCTACGAAGCGGGCGATACGTAGCGTAGAGGTGTGATTTGAAATACTTGCAAAAAAAATCTGAAAAAATTCCAGAAAATTTAGAAAATTGTAAAATGAAAGAAAATGTGGTTCTTTTGCAAAAGTAAGTAGGAAAAGGGGGTGTAGCGGTGCCCTCAATATATGAGGTCCTGTATCGATATATAAATAGAAAATAATAGTAATGATTAGTTTTTTCACATGTATTCATGTTTTTTAGTCATGCTAACTTAGAAAGTAATGAAAAGCTCAAAAAAAAAAAAAAAAAAAAAAAAAAAAAAAAAACTAGAACATGAAATAAAGGCATAAGACTTAAGAGTTAGGTCATTAGTGAACATTGAACAATCAATACTTCAAGCCTCAAGGTTCAAGGTTCAGATTCAATCAAGTGAATGAAGTGGTCAACACTCAACAACTCAACATTCAACACTAATTTAGAAATGAGTCAAATGACAAAGAGTGGAGAGTTGGTGAAGGAAATAGGAATACCTTGGTCACCAGTCAGGTAGTCACCACTCACCAGTCACCACCAAAAGGAATGTCTACCAAGATTCAAGGCAGGGTTATCCTCATCCCCATCAGTGTTATCATTTATATTGGAACCATATTGCATTTGATATTGATGAGCATTGGGATCCACAAAGCCAAAGAAGGCAGCCGCATCATAGGAACTTGGAGGAGGTGGAGGTGGATATATATTATATTGCGTTTCACCATAGTCACCATATGAGTAGGACCCTGAAACAGAAGACTGTTCTTCTCCTTGTTGCAGTTGTCCATATGGAAAACTATGGGTGTGTTTGGCATCGTGCCATTCGGATGTTCTCATGTTCCCACGAGATGATGCTACGAAAAACATGTTTGGTTAGTGTAAATTATTGTTCCTAATTTTGGTCTCATGGGAAGGAATCCGAAGATCTTAACTCGCCGGCATAAGAAAGTTGGAACAAAAAATCTTTGTTTGTTTTTTAAGAAACAACTTTCTGGCACAATTGGTTCCTACTTTTCTCTTACATTTTAAATAGGTTATTTAAAAAGATTTCAAATCCTCTCACTTATTCTAATGGTAGACCCCATGTTCACAATCCTAAAGAAGGTGGCCTCACTTTGTAATTCTTGAAGGTGGGTCACATGGTCACAATCACAAAAGGTGGACCCAAATTATAATTCTTATAATGGTGGGACCATATTATAAGGCCCCATGTTCTAATTTTTAAAGGTGGGCACTACTTGTAATTTCTAAACGTGGGTCATGTATTTACAATCAATCAAAAGATGGCCCCGCATTATAAATTCTATAAAGGTGGGCCCACATTGTAAATCCTATGAATGTGTCCCCGTATTCTCATTTCTAAAGGTGGGCACCACATTGTAATTTCTGAAGATGGGTCATGTGTTCACAATCACAAAAAATGTGTCACCACTTTGTCATTCTTAAATGTGGGTCACATGATCATGATCACAAAAGGTGGACCCACATTGTAAATCTTATGAATGTGGGCCCATATTCTAATTTCTAAAGGTATGTATGATGTTGTCATTTCTAAAGGTGGGTCCCATATGTACATTTACAAAAAGGTGGCCCTACATTATAATTCCTATAAAGTGGGCCCATGTCGTAAATCCTATAAATATGGGCCCCGTGTTCTAATTTTTAAAGGTGGTACCGACTTATAATTTTATAGGTGGGTCCCATATACAACAATAATAGAGTGCTGCAAATAATAAAAGGTGGGTCCCACATTATAAATCCTATGATTCTTTTGCTTCCGTTCTTTAGAATAAAACTTTTATAATGTTACTAAACAAGTTCTGGACAACATATTCTCAACAAAATAATTTAATATAATGTTGTCAAACAAGATCTGGAGAGTATAGTCTCGGCACAACCCGATCTCAGCACAACCTGATATGAGTACAAAACTAGGAACAACACGAGAACGATGCCAAACAAGCCCTATGGTTCCATGAATCAGCCCATGATGCTGCTTGTTGTCCTCCAACATCTCCTCCAAGAGCAGGTGGAGCAGGTGGTGAGACTCTTCGACGCCGTTGATAACCACAGAGTCCTTCCATTATTTTGGAAAGTCCTGTACCTCCTCTACAGGAATGACATCATCCTGATCATGTTGGTAGTATTCACTAGTAGCACCTGTCCCACTAGTGTCTCCTTCTCTATCTCCCCCATCTCCTCCACCATGGCTACTTGAAGATACTGTGGTACTCGTCCTCTTAGAAGATGACACAACTTGAGCAGGTTCTTTCCCTTTAGATTGTGGGTGCGGCTGTGCACTTGTGCCTTCTCCTCCAAGTGGGTCTCCCTCTGCCTCATCCATTTCATCATCAAGCAAATCTCTAACCTCCCCCTGAAAGTCTGGATATGAATCTAGCAATGGATCCTCTATCTCGGCTATCCATGGGAGCAAGGGATTGTCTTCTCTAAATATGTGATCCAAACTAATAGGACAATATCTCGGATCATCCCTTGCCCTCCTTTCTCTCGTTCTGTTTCTCAACTTTAAATTGTAATGGCAATACACAAGCTTGTTTTTTTTTTTTTTTTTAAATAACATAAATCCGAAAATAAAATTAACAATATATATATATATATATAAATATAAAATAAAAGATATGCATGTAAGATCAAAAGGAAGCATGGATCTACAATAAAACAAGACAATGATGCCATTATGTTGTGATTCATAGTAGTTAGAGAGTGATAATCTCAAAAGTTAAAAAAAAAATAACAAAGAAATGCATACGTAGATGATGAATCTTCTTTAGATTCCTTAGAAAGTAAGAATAGTTGAATGTCTCTTGATTTGGTAGCAAGAAATCTTTAGAAAATGGACTTGGGACCACTAGGGGGCAGTCAAAGAAGCTCCACAGCAGTGAAAATGGAGAAACGAGAGGAAAGGGATGAAAAGAAAGTGGGAAAAGTTGTCTGGGGAATGACCCCACTGCGTATCGGCCGCCACGGGCACCGCTACGGCGATATATCAGCCGATACGCTTTGTGGCGGCCGCTATTTATATCCATGGTTGGAGGCCATTTCCTTGTGGGAAATTTTCTCCAAAATCTTATTGGAAGGCTTTGGTTCCTCCATTTGGTGTCAGGCCATCGTGTTCTTAGGTTTTGGGCAATGGTGCTCCCCCCAAGAGTGGAGACTTTTTGTTGGTTAGTTATAAGATGGGAGAATTTTCAGTCGTAGACAATCGATGGAGGTGGGGTATATCTAACTTGTCCATAATTAATCAATGCATCTTTTGTGATGAGGAGCCAGAGTCCATGGATCCTCTTTAGGTACGTTACTGGTTCGCCAGAAGATTGAAGCTGCTGCTTCATCTCTCATGGGGTCCTTTTCTTATCTCTGTGATTTTTGCAGGAGCTGATATTAGCTTGGGTAAGGCCCTTTCCCCAGCAATGGTTCTATCATTTGGAACCTCATCCTGTGTCCATTCTATGGGTCCATATAAAAGGAAAGAAATTCTGGTATCTTCCTAGGAAAGTGTTCGGAGAAAGAATAAGTTATTGATTTGGTTGATTTTGATAGGGCAAAATGACTATATAGTCTAAGAAATTTGAGGGGTACAATCTCCTTGATTTGGCGCTTAATTTGTTGGTAATAGGGTCTTGCAGTGCCTTGTGAAGTGGGCCGGCTTTGGTGTTTAATCTTCCAAAGAAGGTCTTTGAAAAAAGAGTGATTTCCTGCTTAGTTGGTGATGGGATCATGTGGCCTCCCGTTGAAGAAGGTGGCTTCAATGTGGTCCCCTTCTCTTCCTGGGTTACCAAATTAGTGTCCTATGGCCTCCTGTCAATGGGGTGTTTTATCCAATGATTATGGAACCAAGCTGCTGTTTTGTTTCTCTATTCCATTTGGTGTTAGAGATTCTTATGAGGCCATCGGACTATCATTATTTTTTCCCTTGGTCTTGTTTTCCAGACTCCACTCCTTTCAGTCTCTAATGCTATTGGGTGGGTGCCTTCCACGAAAGATCTTACTTGGAGACTTACGCTTTATGTTTATTGAGATTGCAGGGCTTTGAAAGTATAGTCTTGGTTGGGTTTATTCATGTGTTACGGGAAACTAATGACGCAGATTTGCTGGTGAAGGGTGGGTGGGAAGGGAGCTTATGTATGGTGGTCCACCAGAGGTCTATGTGTCTTTCCTCTCTTTCTTGTTTTGCAAGGGCTCATGCCCTTGTATCATGGGCTGTGCTTTTGTCTCTCTTTCATTGGGGCTTGTGGTTCTTGTTTATGGGCATTGTAGCCCTCATGTACTGCCCTTTTCTGTTTCTTTACTAAATATGTGGTTACTCTTCCCCCTCCACTCCCTCCACAAAAGAGAATAAAAAGAGAAACAGATATATATATATATATATAAACGAAAAGAAAAGAAAAGAATGGAATGACGTAGGCTGTGAAAAAGAATTGGGAGACGTCCTAGTAGTGAGTAGTGACTTGAGGATGCATTTGTCTTGAGGTGTTTCGGCAGAATTAGAATGGGAGTGCCCGTTCTGTACAATGGAGACATGTTCGGTGCTGTGCAAATCCCACCGGAAAATGCGTAAAATTTCTTCATTTTTCTTCTATAGTGTGGAAAGTGGACTCTGAACCATCCTCCACCACCAATCCGGTGTTACACAAATGATCCTAAATGTTTCTTAATTTTCTGGAGAGATTTGATCAGTTTGTTGCTTCAAGCGTGAATGGCCAATATTGAAGATCGGCAGGGTTGTCCATTAGCGAGGCTTGCATGGGCACAACCAACTGAATGCCAAGTTTGGACTGATCTTTAAGGCCCATTAATAGGGCCCAGGCCTGAAATTTGGGTTCAATTAGTGATTGGGCTAGACTTTACTGTTGCTTACTAGGCCTAACCCTGCCTGGCCTGTTTAGTCACATATAATTTAGATGCAATTATATGGTATATTAAGTATTGTTTTGCGTGGTTGTACGTACCGTGTCCTTTTGATATATGAATATATCTCGGACCAATACAATCCATATTTTAAACCAAGCAAAAACATCTCTCTCTAATTTGGTGTAGGTCTATCTATTAATGGGCATCGGGGTCAGCTTTAAGCCCTTGTCTCTTTGCACTAATAATGAATGAGTTAAATGCTCATGTTCAAGAGGAGTAACCTTGGTGTATGTTGTTTGTAGATAGTAAAGTGCTGGTAGATGAATCATGAGATGATTTGAATGATAAAATTGGGAGATGGCGGCGGGCTTTAGAACCAATGTATTTAAATTAAATCGAACGATGACAAAATATACTATTTGCAACTTTAGTGGGGATGTGCAAGGACCTGAAATTGGCGTTCAAGAGATACTACAAAAAGATTCATTCCAATACGTTAGCTCAATAATTAGTAAGGATGGAAAAATTAAGGACGACACCGAATATAGGATAAGAGCGGGATTGTTGAAGTGGAGACATGCTTCTAGAGTACTTTGTGATTGGCGCATTCCCAATAAGATTGAAGGAAATTTTTTACAGGACATCGATTAGACCACCTATGACTTATGAAGTAGCCAATCAAGAAGCAACATGCACAAAATGAGTGTATTGGGTATGGAAATGTTGAGGTGGATGTTATGGTAAAATTAGGAAAGATAGAATCAGAAATGAGTGCTTTCAAAAGCATTTAGGAGTAGTATACATTGGTGATAAATTTTGAGTCTCTTGTGTGAGATGGTTTGGACATCAGTCCAACATAGATCAACAAGAGGAAAAGACTTTCCATGTAGGTTGATGGCCCACGAAGGAAAAGGCGTAGGCTTAAGCAGACATGGATGGAAGTAGTAAGGATAAATTTGAAGAAGTGTAACTCATTGCAGGGTTTGGGTCAAGATAGATTGAAACAAAAAAACAAAATTCGTATAGCTAACCAAACATAGTTGGGACAAGGCTTTGTTGATGATGATGGGCCCAGGACCTAGATTAAATCAGTAAATTTGGGGCTGATTTCAAGTCAATAAGTTTGGGCTCATCTTGGTTCTTGTTGGTTTCATTATTTGTAGAATCCCAGGATAACCATAATGCCGTGCATGTACATTGCTGGTGTCAAAGATTGGGTTATAACTGATTTAGACAGTGAAGATAATCAAGTGAAATGAGATGGGGCAATGGATTTGGAGACCGGAACTTCTGAGTAGGAATCTAGGAGAGCATTAGCTAGATTTTGATGATTCAAGGTGCACTCTTTCCATCTTCGAAGATTTTTCGTGGTTCCACTAGAAAGAAAGTAATTGAATTGGCAGATCTGGATCTTGTGGGTTTCATTATTTTTACAATTCTAGAAGCTTCCGTGCCAAGTTACTCATCACATTCGTCTAATGCTTAGAAATGCTCATTTAGTATTTCTTTTGGCTTCTCTTTCTATGATGTTATATTTTAGAATTCAAGTAAAAGGCATATTATATTAGCATTTTGAATTTGAACTTATTTGCTTTTGTTGTGGATGTCCAATTGTTAGAAACCAGCGAGGCAGTGAGATCATACCAATACATCTACATATTGATTTAAAATTGCATGCCTATGTGTTTTCATTTTCTTTTTCTTTCTTTTTTTTTTTCTTTTTTTCTTTTTTGGAATTCTACTGGGTCTGGTTATATCCATTTAAAACTAGTACACTAGTTGCTGACCTACGGTCTAAAGCATTCATTAAGTCTGCAACTGTGCTGCTGTTTTCACTTTCTATTTGCTGTACAGATCATCATATTGCTAGTGGGCAAAATTTCATGCGGAGGCGACCGCATCCTCATAGCTTGAGAAGGTGGAGCACCTGTGACACGAAGGCCCTGATGTGATTTTCCAGATGGGACATTCAAGTCAAAATAGCTAATAACCAATTCTTCTTTTTCATTATTGAAGGAAAAAACTTCTGAGCAGCACATGTGTACAATCATTTGAGCTTGGTGCATATGAGCAAGCCCTATCCTAGTGAAGCAATTTGTGAGGTATTACTTAACTCAATGATCTTTGTCTTCATGGATACGACCAATCAGAAGCTGGGGTCTCAAAATTCCTTTACAAGCGTATCAAATAAGGCGTCGGTGACCTAACTGATATTGACTAAAGAGATGAAGTTATCATAAGCTTTTTGCAGGGATGATGACCCAATTCACCTTCATGCCTTTTTTCCACTCGGAGGTTGAGAGATACTGACATTTGCTCATCAGAGATGCCCATGGTTAGGTTGGGATGCGGACCCATGTGTTGGGTTCCTGATTGAAGACCCCACCCAACTTGAAATTCTCTGTCTCAGCTATGAAACATCAGATCAGAGCCCTGAATAAAATCTTTGTTTAAACCTAATCATCTTATGTTGAAGAGCTAGAAATGTAGAATTACTGGAGCAGTAAACATCACACATGAACCCTTTTTTATTCTTATTTATTTGTTCATTTATAAAGACTCTGGATATCTGGATCCAAATTGAGGAGAGGTCCCCTTGGGGGCCTGTTTGGATCTTCCTAAACCAAGTGCAAGGTACTTGATTACGGGCAAAATCAGTATCTGTATTTGGATAACCTCAGTTAGATTTGAGCTGCAGTTTTGTTCTCTGCTACAATCATTTATTGATAAAGCAGAGTTACAGGTAACCTTAAAACTTGGAAATAAGATCCCAGCTAAAGGGAAATCCAGTCATTATGCATGATTACCATCATATAAGTTCATTTTTGAGGTGACCCTTGATGTGTGAAGTGTGTAAATCTTTAAAAGGTTGAATATAATGCCTTGTCCTTCTGGCAGTCTCATCGACGGGCCTCGGGGGTGGGTCCATCAATCAATTAATGTGATGTACGTTCTGATGTTCAGTCATGAAAAGAGAAAATAATTTCTAAACTTCAATAATCACCTTGTTGAGAAATTCTCAGTTTTCCCTCTGTGGTTAGGATTCTATGATTTCAAGTTGCATTCACAAGATCATAGATTCGAGTCAGGCTGCCTAAATAGAACAAAAAAGCTACACATCACAAGGTGCAGAAAAGAAAGCACTACTCATAAAGCTGACCCAAAAGATGGTTTTAGCTTCAATGCTGAGGATCAAGATGAATCAAGGATACTGTAGAGAATGACCCAAAATCAAAGTTCTGCACTGAAAATTGTGAGATTGAGTGATAGACGAGCACTGCCAATCCACCATACACCTCTTGAAGATGGTTAAAGCCTTGCTGTTCATTATACAGGAGATTGTTGGGGCCCATATTTTATCAACCTGATCATTCATTTTTTATCCATCATGGATGGTCTATGGAACAAAATCTACAATATTGAAAGATGGCAATCATTTGAGTGTTTATGGATTAGTTAGGTCCCTTTGTCATATTTACTTTTTAACACAAATCTCCAAACTTTTTTTCAAGTGGTCATTGGTTTTTGATGCGTAAACCCAAGGTCCAGCTTGGTGAATGATTTGGGTCATTCAGGGGGGCCTTAGTTTGGCCCGAACAGATTGTAGCTTTATGAGACGCATCCATTTCATTGTTCAAGAACTTTACTCACCATTAGTGATTCAGAAGCAGGGGTGATCATGGGCCAGTCAGAGCTTGCTCATGTCAAGCCCATTTATTTTCAGGCTGAGAGCCAGGCCCGGCCTATAGCTCATTTACAAATGTAGCCTTTTGTGCTTGATATGCTGGACTGTGCCGGGCCTTAAAATATGTAAGTCCATGCCCAACTCTTTCAACTGTCAGCCCAGAAATCAGGCCTGGGCCCAGCTCACAGGCCTAAAAACAACAGCCCAGATTCAGCCCAAATTCACCATTAGCACCCACTGTTTAAAGGTGGAAAGGGATATGGAGTAAAGTGACTTGAGCGAGTGTAGCAAATTTCGTGATAAGACTCACTGTTTTTCTGGCAGACTAGTAGAATCGACTTGGTCAATGAGGGTGAGTCAAGCTTAGTTTTTGAACCATACAGTTGGGACTTTGCAGTATGTGACAAATTTAAAAAAAAAAAAGAAGGAAGAAAGAAAAGAGAGAGAAAGATGAGTCGTGGGAGTAAAGATTAAGAAAAGGTGTGGGCTCCACATGTTAAAAGGCAAAGATGACAAAGTCCTTTTGGGTATTGGAATTGAGGATGTTTTGATTCTTCAGGATGCTTACAAAAGGAAGACTTTTGTGGGAATAAGAACAAATAGATGGGTAGAGAAGGCTTTGTGAAAGTGGGATAAAAAGCTTTGGATCTTGCATGTTGCCACACTAGGTTGAGCTATGCTATGTATAATAAATAAATAAAAAAAAATAGGGGAAGATGATGATTTTCTTTTTAAAATTGTTGTAAGTTGGAGCAGTTGGGTCACCAAAAGGTGGATGGAACCTTTGATTTATTTTTACTTTTGGGGTTGTGGTCTTGTGCCTATTTGTGTAAAGCAAGCTTTTTTTTTTAGTCATTGATCATGTTCCAGAGCTGGCAGATCCTAGCCCTTCAAAATCTAGGGCCTATGTTTTTCATCCTCTGAAATATAAACTGCTGCCTCAAGATACTATAATGGGATGGGGTGATGCACTGGGTCATGATGAAAGGCCCAACAAAACCAAGTTTAGGCCCATGTTACAGTTTCATTTTTTCAATTACTATGACTTCACTATAATTGAACTATAATATCACGATAAGTCCAACATATTAATGGTAGAGCTCAGCTTACTGCAAGAATATCATGATAAAACCTAAGAGGATATTTAGAAAATGAAATTTCTAGTTCCTAGAGCTTACACTTTCAATTTTTATGTTTATTCATACAAAGAAATTATTCTAATGCCAACATTATTCTCTTGATGTTATCCTGATGAGAACCAAAAAAGTTGTTGAAGTTATCAAGATATCATGTAATCATACTCAGATAACAGTAATTAATACAATGCTTAATCCCAAAGACAGATGACTAAAAAACTATTTAAGAGCAAAAGAAACTTGGGGTCATGTTTGATTTGCATAATGACATACCTTTTCTCCAAAATTGTGTTACCATAAACTAATCAATAAAGAAGACATGAAAAGGACCAAAAGTTCAGTGTCTTCCAGCACTTGTTATATTATATTGAGGAGAAACAACAAGGCGTGGTTTGCCAAAAAGCCTGCAAATCTTCATAAAGACCAGCATTAGGGCATGTTGGGTCTTGTTCTCTCCTTGTTATTTTATACCCCCATCACATTCAAACCTTATTAGTATTTAATATTCCCATTTGCCTCTTTGATCTGCTTGGAAGAGAAGGCATGCCAAAGATTACAAAATAAATTAAGATGGAATTATACTGCTTGGGATCCTAACATCTCCCTGCTTTTGATGTCTTGAGAGAAAAAGAAAGCTGCTTTATTCATTTAAAACACAAGACCCTCTTTATGACTTAATCTGTGCACCTTGACTCCTATTTTTTTCCATCAGTTTTCTCTATCTAGTAAGATAGATATGTGCCACTGAATACATTGTGTGTGAAGTAAATATTTACATTTCTTTTCTACACAAGGTCAATCTAATGGTGTCATTTTAGCCGGTAGTAAACTTTAGGTTAATGACTGTACAGAGGTTAGCGCGTGACATGCGCTATTTTAATTAAAGGTTAAAACAAGTAGACAGCTGCTGTCAACACACTGCTTAAGATTATTCTCATTAAACAATAGCCAATAAATTCCCAGCTCATATAATACTGATTGTAAATATTCTTGATTGAGACTCTAAATGTGATTAGTGGGGGTAGTCCCCCACTTTGCACGTTGAGACATTCTTTAGGAATTTAGTATGCAAACTCATGTCACAGATGGAATTGGGGTGTTTGGATGCATCAAAAACTACAAATTTTGTGAGATCATCCATGCCATTCCACAATGTCCTTGGAGAATTAACAAATAAGTGCCGACTGTTGATTTAATTTGGGAACATGGGTTGATAAGCCACAACGGACAAGGACTGTGGAATAATGTATGCTACAAGCTGAATCCACAAAATTTTTTGGACTAGTTCTATCAGAAAAAAACCCTAATATGAACAGTACTGTTTTAGTATTATGTTGCTTGGTACCTATGCGGAATAATGTATGCTACACCGGGCATATAAAATAAGCCAAATCAGAGTCCAATGGGCTTGAGACCAGACCTAGATCAGGCCCATTAACATTAGGGGTGGCAAACAGGCAGGGTTGGGTTGATCAGGGGTGTCTATGGGTTGAACCATAACTTGTTTCTGGCCCGCTTTAAAATGGGTCATATAACCCCAACTAAGCCTGAATAACACACATCCAAAGTGGGTTGCTGACCTGTTTAATCTAACCCAACCTGTGTATGCTTGGGCCAAGGCCTATCCATTTCAAACAATAAGTCTGTATTTGAGTTTGGTTGCAGGCCAAGAAAAAGCTCAACACAAGCTTGGTTCATTCAATATATAACAAACTGCTATGAGTACCAAAATATTAAACCACCAAACCTTTTAAATGGTTTTAGATTTGCAGGTCGACCTTAAGCAGATCAATTTAAATGGATTTTGTGGGTTATTTGGGTTGAGCCAAATTTTTCCTTCCCTAATTAACATGGATCTAAAGACAGCTTGCCACTCATATGCCTGCTGAGGCCATCATAAATGTACCTGAATCCAGATTGGAGCCAGGCCACATGAGGCCCACTGGCCAAGTTTAAAATGCAACTATTCCCTTCCTTGGGTTGGATGAACAAACTGAGTTGATGGGTGAGTCGCAGTACTCACTCGGATCAAGTTTTGGAAGATTTTTTTTTATATTATCTAATTTTAGTTAGGACTGCAAATGTGCTAGTAGATGAGAATAAAACATGTATCAGTCTTGGCATTGACATTTTTTTTCTTGGTAGAGAAGTCTTTGCATTGACATTGGAGGTGGGAGTGGGAAGCTTTTCTTTCTCTCTAAACGCGTTTTTCATATTCATTCTTTTTGAAACTGAGTCACTTCTGACTACAAGACGAGTCAGCCTACCTGCCCTTTTCCATTCAATCTCCTACTTTTCTCTATTAAGAAGTCTCATTGACATGATAGAATTCACACTATTCTTCATTCACACTACTGTAGCTAAGTTGGCCTTTTACAGTTTCAGGCCAAAAGGAGTAACCAAGTGGTTGGGACGCGTGAGCCCTCTTCTCGTCCGACTGCACAGTGTTCAAATGCTCGAATCTCTCCCGTATAGGTGCATGTGCCAAAAAATGAAAAATTTTGCCTTATAAATTTCTCTTGGTTAACGCTTGTCTTATTAATTGAATGCACATACCATGCCTCTTGCCAAATGGGTTTTCTTTGCTCTTTTCTCATTGAGCTAATCAAATCAGCTCTATTTAAACATATCATAATTTTCAAAGATGTCCTAGTTATTTTAGGTTAAAAATAAAGATTACATTGATACTCAATGCTAATTTGAATCACAATATGGTGGTATTTATTGCTTTTTTGCCCATGGATGTGGGATTGAATATGATACTTGAACGAGGATGAGATTGTTTTAGCATGTACATAAAGATTGTAAATAGGAATCCCCAGATGGAAAATAGCGAACCAGAAAAAGTGACATGTTAGATAGTAGCGTGACAATTTCTTTAAAAGAAAAGGAAACAGAAGAAAAACCCACTTTGAATTTTGCCCTTTTCACTTTTGATAGAGGAAACACACTTATGATCAATTTAAACCCTTTTACGCATGCTTAACACTAGGCCAAATGTCCCTCCCATAAGCCCACCTACCTTGAATTAGAACTGGACCCAATTAGGTGCTGGTTTGACTATTACATGCTGTTGGATTTAATCATAAAAAAGGTCTGCATGTATAAATCCATTTAGCAGATTGTTGGATTAGGGTTTTTGTTGATGCCCAATCATAGATGAGGGAAATTATTGAACTGCAGGTTAGTGAATTTAGTTTGTTCTTTCAAAGCCAGCCAAACTCTCCAAGTTCTTGACCTATGGCCCAATCCTACTCAAGCCCAGTTGAGTTAGGGTTAGGTCCAGCAACAAATTAAATCCTACTCAACAATATGACAAACACCCCCCTGGGACCCAAATTCAACATACATGGTGAAAAAAATAACAAGGGGAAAGGGAAACATCTACCTCAGGAAATCCATTAAAAACGAAAAGGTATAACAGATTGATAGAGATAGTGAGAGAAAACATTTAATATTCAACACAAAAATCTCTAGTAATGTAGATTGCTTAGAGATAAGGAGATAAGGGGCAAGATGCCATGTCAACATAAGATGAGGACAGTCAGCTTTTTTGGTTGGAAAACTGGTGGGTGTTTTGAATACATCCAAAAGAAAGCCTTTAGATGAATGAGAACAAAGAGGAACCTTTTCAAATGAAAAAGAAGGGAGTAGAAAAATGTAGAATAGGGGGACAAATGCAAGCCCACTGGAACACATGCACCAAAGAGATTAGCTAGAGGAGTGGTTGGGTTTCTTCTTCAGTTGAAAGTAGTTGGGGTTGATGAAATTTCACAATCTATTTTTTTAGACACAAGAGGTGGGTCTGTTTGAAATGGAAGAGGAGAAATGTAAGGAACTCCAATTTAATTACTAATACCCCTATTAATTATTTGAATTGATTTTTTAAGCTATTTAAATTAAAAAAACTATTGTTACTATAAAGATATTTTAATTAAAATCTTCTCAATTTCTTATTATTTTTACTCAATCTTTTGTTAATAACACAAAGTCATCCAAGATTTTGAGAATGTCTTGTTAATAACTCCCATCCATGTTATTTTGGACAGAGATTGACAAAGGCCCTTCACAAAAGGTGGATGTTCTCATTAATGCAATGCCAAGGTTGCGTATTTTAGTCAAACTTTGAAAATAGAAAGGTGCCTACCACATTTAATACTTTAATTTTGTTGCAACTTATTCTATTTTCTTGAGTCATCTCTTAGGTTTACTGTGTTAGTATATGGATTAGAAATATGTAAGGCTAAGATTTGAATGATCTCCACTATTAGACACTGGACATTAGATGTGTTGTTGAGAGATTAGATTGATGAGATCCAACGGTTGTCTATACCCAAAAGCCCTCCAATCAAATGGAATAATAGTCAAAGTGGTGTTGTATTTATTTTGAAGACTACCCATAGACGTAGAAAACTTTGTTCTCTATTGAGAATTCTCATGCTTCTTGATTCAATCTCATATTTCATGCTTCTACATAAATACTACTACAAAAACTTAAAAGCAGTCATTTCAGGCATTTCATATTTGCTTTGTTTTTCGTTTGTCTAATATCCTATATTGCTTGCTGAATCATTGATAGCTTAGTGACAGAGGCATCTTGCTTTCTGAGATTGACAGGGCGTTGTTCCTTAATATCCTAGGTTAGATTTACACTAATATGTATATATCACGGATCAATTGTAGAAAAACTAAAAAATGAAAAAAAATATTGCTAAGTTTATTATATTTGGTCATTTAAAATAGGTGGCCCACCAGACATTCCACCCCCTTTCAATGGAGACAATGGGATCCACTTGCACATGGGTCCCCATTCCCCAATTAAACTTTGTGCTCCTGTTGTTTGTACTAGTAGAGATGAATGTTGACCAAAACAAATTGGTGGTCCTCTAGTGGTGTTTTGATTTTTTCTAAATTTTAATTAGTTTGATTATTTATTTATTTATTTATTTTGTGGAGGATGTGGAAAAAGAAATTAATGTGAGCACGTGTAAGGTAGTTGTGAATGCAAAGAGGCCTCTCATCTTTTTGCTTTGATGACTCTTGTGCTTTTACTTGTCTCTTGTTCACTGCTAGTGCATGTCTCTTGCTAAAAGACCTCCCTTTCAAATGGCTGTCCCATTAATTGCTGGGTCATGCAGACCGACTTTAGCTCTATGACAAAAACTTTAGGCACTTGCTTGCATGAATTGAGTACCATTTTTCAAGAACATTGTCCCACCTTCTTTGAGAATATTGTAAAGAATCATAATTTAATTCATATCTATAATTAGAGCCGACAAATGCCAACTTGATCCGCCAATCTAGTCTGACTTGACCTACACATGACCTGTGCACAATCCGACCCGCATAATATACGAGTTGGTTAGATGTCAAGCTTTTCTAACCTGCATTTAAATGGATCAGATTTAACTCGCATAATCCGTTTGCCTTTTTCTTGTATCTAAAACTTATACTCAATACTTAATTTTATGGATTGCATCTTTTAATTTTGATATAATATTCTTTTTTTATTTTTATGAAAATCTTTTTTAATTTATTTCTATTAGTTTTGCTCTTCTATTCCACCAGTCACTATTTAAAAAAATATATACTATACTCATTATATAAATAATTGAGAATTTTACCAGAAAATCTTCCTTACATTCATTGTAAACCAAAAGGGACTTAAAAGATATGAAATGACCGTAGTAGTCCCAGACGCCCTTTTTGGTCTTTTTTTATTTTTTATTTATTTTTATTGTTTCGCCGAGCGGCTATGTCCCCGCTTATTTTTCCTTCTACTTTACAGTGAAGCAGCGATATCACCGCCTAAGTCAGATAAAGAACAAAAATCTCAAGTGATATCACTGCTTACTCGCATCCCTGCTCATTTATTATTATTATTATTCTTCTTCCTCCTCCTCCTCTCACCTCGATCTACTAACCCCTTTGAATAACATATATGTTTGAAATAAAATTGTTTCAATTAGACCCTTTTGAAAACAATTTATTTGATATTTGTGTGATTTGGTTATAAGTGAAAATTTGTTATTCTGTAAAAATTATATGGACAAAGTTATCATAGAGGAAAAATAGTAAATTGTCATAAAGTAAAAGTATTAAGGACAAACTTACCGTATTATATATGAAAATATTACAAGTAAAAATTAAATGACACTTTAAAAAAAAAAAAAAGTGTCTTGATTGATTTAGACACTCATTTGTATATGAAAATGTTACATTTTGTTAATTTTTGAAAGAAAATCTAAAGGTGTTAGATTATACGATATCAATTTGCACTTTCCCAAGTCTAAGTTGCTCGGATATCTTCTTGAATAAGGTTTAAATCAAATGTATAAATTAGAGAAGCTTGACTTCTGTGGTATGTATGGGAGGTAGAAACTTCACGTGCCAGGGAAATAGTCAGTTCTCAAAGAGGCCAAACACCATCGTCAACAAAAACTTGTTTGCTTTTCTCTGTTTACGTATATATATATATAGGCAAATCTTTCTATGAGAACTCATCTCAAGAAAGATTTTCATGAGAATTTCCAGCGTGCCTACCACATGATAGTCTGAATCGTTCACACGTACGGGATCTTCTACATTCCTCTTTTTATAGATAGGCAAATCTTTCTATGAGAACTTATTTTAAGGAAGATTTCCATGAGAACTTCCGGTGGGCCCAGCTTATGGTCCATTCGAATTGTTCACACATACAGGTCCCTTCATTAGTCACAAGACCTGAGGCTTGCACATCGAATGGCTAAACCATTGGATATGGGGTCATTCTTTTTAAAAATAAAGCCATTAAACTTATGGGCCATGAATGAAGGAGTTAGAGGCATGAAATTGACGCTAAATTTGGAATCTAGGACCAACCCATTAGAATATCTCCATCCCCCTTAGTCATACAATCGGTGGGGCCTCAGACTTGCCTCATCCAGCAACCCCGCACACAGGAATACCAACCATATAATATTGATTTTATTTGGGGCCCCCTCTTGTTAGCGCCAATGCTCACCTTACGGTGTGAGCCAGTGCTTATGGGGCTCACATTGGACCCCATCGGGGTATGAGACCAGGAGGGATTGAAAGATTCCCCACAAGGCCTTGTGTATGGTGACCGAGGGTCGGATCATATCCGGCCTCCCTTGATCTAGACAAACAAGTTTTTACCACCCAAAACGAGTGTACACTTGATTTAACGATCCAACTCATTCGGGTGGGTGCAAAGTCCCGTGATCCTAACTATCGGGGTCCCTGTTTTATGGTCTACTTGAACGAATCAAAACGTGGGTCCCACCACATGTTGGAGACATCATGGCCTAATTTTTTACTTTAAACTTCTAAAAACATTTAAGATAATTGACTCTACTTGACCTGAGTGGCATGTTTCTTCCTTGACAACAAGAGAAGGAAGGAAGACCTGCCGCAAAACATGCACCATACACGTGGCATGAAATGGGGTCCCATCAAATCTGTCCAAATCAAATTGCCCACTATGGGATGGCATTGGTCTATGTGGGCCCAAAACTAACCTGAGTGGATAATCGGATGAGATGTGGTAATCAGCCATTAATTGATCATTTGAAAGAGAATTAAGTAAATGGTCAATGGTCCTTATTGGATGGTCCAGCAAACACACATTATAAGTGGGACCCACAATTGAATCGCATGTTTAATTCTTAAGGACACCAACATGTTTGGCATTATCGATGAAAACGTGATACATGGCCCTCGTCTCTGTCCAGCCCATTATGTGAAATGAATGAGCAGAAGGTGGGTGGGCCATGAATGATTAAGGTGGCTGGATCCTGTGGCTAATACTCATTAGAAATGCATGAGGATCTTTAATGGAGCTCACTTACTAAAACTCTAAACTCGTTAGAATAAAAAGTCTACCTTCTTGTGTGGATGTAGACAAATATCTTTCTTTTTTTTTTTAGTAATCCAGCCGAGGGGGTTGGGATCCAAGAGAGAGCCCGCACACACACACTGGAAGACAACTCCCACAAGTGGAAAGAATTCTCACACAAGTGGAAAAGAAGCCGGCACAAGCGGAAAGAAAGCCTATACAAGTAGGAAGAGGTGGTGTACCTAGGGCCTCGACAAATGTCAATTTTAATAGTAGTTGAGTATGAGTCCCTTGTGGCATCTATTACATGCTCTGCATGCAACATATGCTTGGAGCCCTACCATGGGGCCCACATGATAATAATATGGACAATTGAAGATGGATCTCATCCTCTTTGGTGATGTATCCTCAAATCTCACTTCATTTTAGGAAAAAAGGGGTTCACATAATCCCATTATCAGTCATGTGTTCAATTCAACGGTGGAACGAACTCTTTTTGCGGTAAAATTTGAGGATATGTATGGGAGGGAAAGCATATAAGAGATGTTGCACAGGGTCCTGACTTATAAAAGCTTGCTCCACGGTCATCGACAAATATATGACAAATAGCTATTCATTCATGTGTTCCACATGACATCTCACCATGTGAATACACAAGAAGAGAGTTTTTACTTTACGTAGGGATGTAAATGGGTCTTTGATTATGTGATTATTTGAAGATTCCATTCTTTTAAAAATCGGATTTGGGTATTTATTTAGGCCCCGATAAGTAAATGGGTCCAGGTCTGGGTCCTTTTTTTCACCTGTGATCTAAATGGGACTAGGTCCAGTTCCACCTTGGTTCCAACCTATGGACTCGGAACCCGACATATTACTTCAATTTTTGAGAATCTCTCCTAAAAATTAGATTTTTCTCATATAATTTTCTACATGGGCCCGCCCGAACTTGTCCCATTTATGGTTCCGGTTCCATCTTTTCATTAACAGTTTCATTTTTAGAACCAAGAAACTAGTTCTGAAACGGTTCCAGATCTTGTTCCGGGTCCACCATAGATCTCGACCGGAGCTAACCCGTTTACATCTTTAACTTTGCGGTTTAGAGTTATATTACGTAGGTCACACTAAGGAGCGTCACCAAATACCCTTTTTAACCAAAAATATATTAAGAGTAATATTGTGCTGTCTTTAATGAAATACCTTTTTTACACAAAAAAAAAAAAAAAAAAAAAAAAAAAGAGGAGCCTCACCAAAGTCTCAGAATTTTATATTCATAGAGGATATTGATTCTCTCATTTAAGAGGTTCATGTGTACATTGGATTGGATTCCAACCATTGTCAACCTAGGAGCCGTGTGGACCCCATAAGAGGTGGTTCGGGCGGTGGCTTTGGCCGTTTGCTCGATTGGGATGGCTGGGCTAGGTGGAGTTTCTTTACTTTCTCCTGACAAGACAAAACTTCCTTTTCACACACTGTATTCTTTCATCTTTGATCGTGAAACATGCATGGACTGTTTCTCCGGACACATGAAGTCTCCGGCTCTCCCACGAAACAACTCAGGCTTTTGCATGTGCAAGTGGCAGCTGGGATGGGGCGAAGAGGGCAAGTTTGAAACTACAACCTTCGGTTCATAAACTGTGGTCCTATCTAAGTGCCCAACCTACAGTGTAATTAATAGTTCTTTGGACTTCACATAACTAATTTTTAGATTATATGTAGTCTAAGACGTTTCCAAAAAAAGTTCATAGTTTAACCACAGCCTATCTTGTTATTGGGTCTAATATCCTTTCTTGAATCCTAGCCAATGGGTCATCAGGCCTCTACCCCTAGTGGTGAGACATGGGGCCCTATTGTGCTGAAGTTGGTGGGGAAGCTAGGTCATATTATAAGGTTCAGTCCATTCAACCATCGGGCCAATAAATCACAAGGCCAAAGGAAATCCATTGGCATAAATGGTCAGCCCATATGCAGCTTAAAGTGGGTCTCGCTTTGACCTACCATGGGTCCATCTGCCCTTGTGTGATTTTAATTAATTATTAAAATTAGTATAAGATAATGTCAAAATTGAAGGACACGTTAGTATAGCATCCGCAGAAATGACTTCCATTGTTTTCAACAAGCACTCTATTTTTTCTCTATCCCTTTTAAGTCGTAAATGGCAGAAGAGGTGATCCACTAAAAAGTATTCTACTTTCCCAATCCACTTATGTGGAACATGTGTTACACAAATATACTTTACACGTGCATCCTACTTTTAATCTCAGTGTGACCTTGTTCATGCAAACAATAATGAAAAAAAAGAACAATCTGACCTTTTACAACTGAGAGGATTCATTCCTCTTTCCTACGAAGGAAATGGGAACGCAAGACTCCTGTTTTAATGGTGTAGTGAAGATTCTATGACGTAAAGGAAAATTGCGTTGATGTTTTCGTCCCATGCACTTTTTTTGTTTTGGTGTGACACATTTTTGCAGAAAGGAAAAAACTGAATTGATTTTTCTCGACGGAGAGAATTTTGATTTCGCAAGCGAGAATTAAGAATACAGGACTCCTCCCCCTTCTAAAATTAGAAATTCACAAATGAATTCCGAACTTTATATATTGCAGAACTCTCCATCTGCACAAACAGGTTTATGTAAAAATAAAAGTCCGCCAGACAAAGAATCTTATAGTTACACATGCACAAGTGCCAACTTGGGAGCTATAAGTCTAATAAAGTATAATACCAGATTCCATGGAGAACATGAAAAAGAACCTTGTCCTAAATTGTTTTCTAGAGGGTGTATTTTTTTCAAACTTCATTAGAATTTTCAAAGAGATTCCACATGCACCTTTTTCTTTTCTAGTTTTGCTTATAACCGATTATGTGACATCTTCCTTATATGTAATCTAAAGTCAAACTCATGCAATCGAAACCTAATAAACATATGGAAAAGACAAACCATACAGACAAATGGAGGGTGTTTCTAATTCGTGACTTCTGGCTTTGATACCTTATTAATAACCAGAAATACCAAAAGCTTGAACTGTTAGTGAAAGCCACAATAATTTATATCAACAAGTTTATCCTTAGAAGTGTATATAATGAATGAAGCTGTATATGATAGGACTTAGCCTTGATCAATTAAGCATCCCTAAGCAGGTTAGTATGTAAAAAAACCATTTGATAAAAGCGAAGATGAAAGAGACTAATTTAATTACTTATTTGTATTTTGATCAACTCCACTAGTTTACAACTGGTCCTAAGTGCAAATAAATGAGGGCTATATTAGGTTGACAACTTGTGTATAACTTTCTATCGCTTCTACAATATGGATTTTAAGACATTGTTCTCTAATCATGTTAGGGCATTCTCCGTTATAAGTGACACATCGCTAGAGCGCTTGATTACAGTGATAGCAGGTAACAGTTTCATAAGCATGCTAGGGCATTTGAAAAAACTTAAGGCATGGCAGAAGACTTTGAAATCTAAGAGCTTTAAAATAAACTTGGCCCAGGATATATAAACTAAAATAGTGAAATAGAATTCTTATAATAGCTCCAACGTACTTAGGACAAGGTTTTGATGATGAATTTGTATTCATCAAGAAAGCACCTCTATCTATGAGAAATGAAACCCGCACACACTTCTCCTCAATGAATTGACAATTATCCAAATTTAAACTCACCCATTCATCAAGGGGATTGATCACAAAAGTCAACCTTCAAAATCATGACATTGAACAATCAAAAGTCGAAATGATGTGACGAGGCTAATTTTTTGTTCGACCCTAATCTATTAAGGTTTTGTTTTTCTAGTAGAGTTCTTGATGAGTATTTGTCATGTCAGGAATTCGAAGACTATGATGTGGTGGTGGTCCCTTTGAAATATTTGGATACAACAATCCTTTGCTAGAGTTCTGAACTTCGGCTTTTTTTTTTTTTTTGAACCGTAATGAAAGATTTCATTTAAAGAAAAGAATATACAAAGTAAAAAAAAAAACCAAAGAATGAACTCTGGCTACTTGAAAAGCACAAACAACATTTGGAATTCTTAGAATTCCAAACTCATTGGCATTTTCAGATTCTCCAGTGAAGATGAGGATTTGAGAATTCCATGCAAGGAACAACATTTGGAGGATCCACAAATTCTCCATATATGAATTCTTTAAATTATGCTAAGGAAATAGGCCCTAATTAAGCTCGATTGCTTGTGATTTCGATGTGTCTAATACGTAGACCCCACATGAAGGTACAAATGCAACTTACATAAGCATGGTGCGAATAGTTTCAATAGAAATAAGGTGAGTATAATGTTTACATTATTATTGTCTCAAGCTTAAAGGTTTTTCTTTTTTCTCACAAATGTCAAAATGTCAAATAGGAGGGAATGCATATGAAGGCTACTTATTCTTTACTCAAAAGGAAAGAAATGGATGAGTACTAATACAGAACTAACTTGTGTAGTAGATAATTTGTTAGTAAACGTCAAATGCCTACAATTATAAGCATGAATGATACCATGTCCAAACGAACCTATTGGGTGATGAGTTTGTATAAGTGGGTCCCATGATTGAGTTATCCACGCCAACAAGCTGATGAATGTCAATTTGATTAGATTGTATTAGACAGTCTGAACCTTCCTACAGCGTGTTTGTTTGCATTAAAATAAATAGGATATGAATACATAAGGTGGTTGAAAATAAAGATAAAATGTGAGTTTCAAAAAATGAGCATAAGATAATATCTTCTTTTGATTTTATTTTCATGAAAGAAGCTGTTCTTTGATGTTCATTTTTAAAAATTCTATTCTTATGTATTCTAAAGCAAACAATCAAGTCGGAGGAAGGAATTTTTTACGTTCGAGATTCAATATGTCCACATGATAGATAATCAGATCCTTTCAATCCCAAATAACCCTAATGTATAGTTCTATCCATAACGTGGCCCCACTTGCACAAAATCAAGACCCACCTGATAAATGGTAATGATATGCATCTTCTTGGGTGGAGGATCACTGCAAAGGGTGTCTCTTTCTTCTGTTCCTGAAATATGACAATGCATTCATGATTCATGTGAGGTTTCATTCTGTGTTGTCCTAGTAACATCTCTCTCTCTCTCTCTCTCTCATATTTAACAGAAGAGGCTGATCAGGAAAACAGGGGGAAAACATCTCATAGACTTAGCTTTTAATGTGCAAGGAAATTTGCAAAACACCAAACAATGGGACACCTAAATGATGAGGTCACCGTTTGGTTTCCAAGTAGTATTCAGGTTTGAATCTTGATACAGTTGGGTTCACACCATGATTGCCCATTTACCAGAGTATAGAATAAAAATATAGGGAAAACTTGTTTTCATGGAATTGGATACATATGAATTTGAGGTCAACTGGGGTCCAATAAGGATTATAAAGAGGTGAGGAGTGAAGAATATGAAGTAAATGTGCAGATGGGACCTAGACTTTCCTATGATTTAAATTACTAGGGAGATTGTCGGTATTTACTTTCCATCTCTCTTGATTCATTTTCTATTAAAGGAAAGATTATTTGACGATCATTTTAGGATATTAACCTTTGGCTTTTCATTTATAACCACTTCTATGTGTATTAGTCTAAGAATTTCTCTGAATTCAATTGCATGAAACAAACAGGGTGCATGCATTTTTCCTTAGAACCACCCACCTAGCTCTTTGGCAGCCTGCATCCATGTATGAACATGGAGAGTGGCAGACTGGGAGAGGAATGAGTTGTTTGGAGTTTGAACGGGGATTAGAGGTGAACAAAAAGTCAGTCCAATTAAATGATCTGTCCTTAACTTTAGGCCCTCAAAGTTTCATTCAAATTCACTCTGATAAGATCTCTGGATGAAGGTCAAATTCCATCAGTGCCAATTCAAGTAGCTGGGTATAAGTTTGCGTTTGTCAAGAGATTAGACTGATCATAGGTGGGCCTCCAATAAGGATGGTGTCCAGGATAATTTGCCACATATATACACATTATATTACGCATATAGTAGTGAGATATTTTATAATCAATCGATGGACCCTATTGATAATCATGTTCGCGTTGAAATACACCATGGAATAGACCCATTTGCAACCTTAAATTCAGCCTTGATGAGTTGATTATGATAAAAAAAGAAGTTAAATGATTGAAAAGTTGAAGTTAAAAAGTACTAGTTTAGGTGCTTTGGTTAGGAATATGACAAAATGAGGTACAGCTTTGAAATAGAACCTATTCTCTCCATTGAGAACATTATGAACATCATTTTAGCCAGTGTGGCGACCATTATACAAGTATGATGAGGATTACAGCTCAAACCATTACATTGGTTCATTTTCTTCATTTTCTTTATTTTTTTAAATTCTAAAGATAAATTACATTAGACCTTTCCATCTTAATTAATGGAAAATTTAATTAGGGTGTTGCAGATCATTTTAGAGACAATTGTAGATCAATATGCTTTTCCAATTGACCTTCTTAAATAAATAGATGATAAGAAATATTTCTAAAACCAGTCTACATGTGCTTTGGTTACATGGTTTTTTTGAGGAAAAAAAAGAAGAGAAAACTTAGTTCATAAAAAAAGTTCTAAAGTAAACCTCTATTCAATCATGAAAGGACGAAAATTATGCCCTCTGTTTGCGTCAAGAACCAATATGGAACATGTGACATGTTAGGTGGAATTTGTACGTCCCACCCCCTTTAGATAGAATGTTGAAGGGAAAAATATGATAAAACGTATTAGTTGGATTTTCATCTCATAATTATGAATTGCAAGGCTAACATGATGCATAATTCTATGGTGATTGATCCTCTGTATTTTACCGCACACTGGCTACAATGGGGTCACCGAAATTAGTATTTTCTAGAAGGCGTTCGGAGAGTGAAACCCTATAAAATTGTAACCCTAATTTCTCAAAGACAATGAAAATTGATCTAATTATATAATGGATATAGACATATTATTGAACCACGTAAATCTTGCTGTGACCTTCTAATGTTGTTTATTTATTTGTTGCATTGTAATTGGTTAGGTTTGCAATATAACAAAACAGTTAGGCAAATTTTGTTGAAATGTGGTCTAGGATCAGGTGGTGCTCAAGCTGAGAGGGTCATTTCATCACCCATTTAAGTTCCCATTAATGCTTTTGTTTCATGCTAGAAAATGTTACTGTAGATGGTATGAACACAATACAGATACGAGTGCCGTTTGGTTTACTAAAACAAAGAAAGAAATAAAGAAGGGAACATGGGCATGTTAGGATATTATGTGGTGATAGATGGAAGGCAACAAGCTCTTGGTTTCTTTTTACCTAATGGGATGCACACAGAAAACTTTGGCCAGGAGAAATGTGTGGACCCTCTTACTAGACGTGTTATTTCAGCTTTTGGAAGAAGTCATGGCTTCTAGGACACCAACTCATTTGTTGAGTCTGGACAAAGCCTTGTTCCACACCATCTCCATTTCACATAAAGAAAAGGCCCAACGATAGCTTTTTATGTGGGTCTCAGTGTGTGGGTCGCATTTCCATGTGAAACATGGTATTGGCGAGTGGAAAAAAGATTGGAAATGAAAAGGTGACAGGGGAGAAAAAAAAAATCAAGCAAAGCATTTATGTTAGTTCCCATTTCTCAACCATCAAGTTGGGCCTACTTCACTGTACAATTTGTTATGGGGTATGCATGTTTGATCATGTCAGTAGTAGGTGCAGTCAAACCTGTGCCTTGGAGGAGGGGGTACAGGTTTTAAGACTGAGAGGTCCTCAAATAATATCCTTGCAAAATTTGGAAAATTTAGAAAATCCGAAGGCTAAAAAGGCATTTTACATAATGAAATGGTCTAGATCTTTTTGTACCTTTAGAAACCTAGCTCTAACATTTTTTAGATTTGAGAAGTGGAGTAACCGGAAAGTAACTCGGCTTTACTAAATACATGTGGGATTTGAGTATTAGCTATCTATGAAAACTAAATCCATTGAGCATTGCTAGTAGTCCAATCAATTGACTATGTTTAATGAAGCTGAGTTTCTTTAGATGGTTATTACTCAAGGCCTTGCTTCATTTGACAGGACTTGGCAGTAAATCTTATCTTGTTGCAAAAGCAGCAGAAGATCCACACATTTGATAAAAATAGCTAAGTTTTGCAAAATCTGAGAAATGGGGAGGAGAGACGCAGACTGTGATTTGAAATTCAACTAGTAAACTCCTATGAGAATTCCACTAAACAAATAAGCTTGTGAGATAGAAATCTACATTGCCAACAGTACATGGAAAAAAAAATCTAAAAAAGAATTTTGTTACATGTTTCGCTTTCAGAGGATAATCCAAATAGCAGAAATGCTTTTGATTCAGGAAAGTGCTTTGTTATTCTGTTTCTGCAGTTCCCCCCCCAACGCAGCCAGACAAAACTATGCATTGGTAAAAGGCTGCATTACAATGTGTTTGGGAATTTTCATTTAAAAAGAAATCCACATCATCAGCAGGTCTTGGCACAATCATCAGTTCAATTAAATAAACCTACCCCTCAATTTTGGGTTTACAAGAGCTCAATTGCTCTAATACCCAACCCTAACGAAATGGTCAGATCAGTGTCAAGTACTCAAATTAGAATAAATGACATTTCAATGAGGTTATTGTGTGGACTTTGACAAGAAGCAATGGCAAAAGAGCCGATTAAAAAGATATTAAGAGGATCTTATTAACCACATCACCACATATTACAATAATAATAAATATAAAAAAGGTAAAAATAATAAAATCTTCTTCCTTCTTCTTCTACCAAAAGAAAGAAAAGGGACATAACCGTTACAGATTCCTGCTTCTCCCCCTCTGCACCAAATCAGACGCCTCCCTATTTACATCTCTAACCGCCTAAAAGATACAGATATCGACCATTATACCCTCCCTCGCAACCCTTCTACAACCACACCATGCCTCCCTTCAGAAACTGCTGAGTGGCCATCCTTCATGGGAAGCAGCCTAACGACCGTACTCCCATCTTCCGGTACAATGCCTTCTCCTTTCAACTGCTGGAAACCAGGGACCAAAACTCGGTCCACCCACTCCTCGAACCTGGTCTGGCCAAACCAGGCCCCTCCCACAATCTTCTCCAGCGCCTCATTGTCCACCTCAATTGACCACCTGTCACCAATCACACCGGCAAACTTCGCTGCAACTGTGGTTGCCACCTTGGTCCGTAGAGGGGTGAAGTCCACGGGCTTGAACACAACCATGTCATCAGCCCAGTTAAGTAGCTCGTTGGGGGATATGGATGGTGGTAACAACTTGTTTGTTTGGCCATGTCCATGGCCGTGGCTGAGATCATGCCCGTGCTCCACGGTGAGGTCGCTTGAATTCTCGGCGGCATCGTCTTCGACCACATCGGCAGCTAAATTCAGATCGAACGATAGACCAGGACCCGCATCTGTTCTTGGCTTTGTTAGCCTGTCACTGTTGTCACAGGACCATTCAGCCCGTCGCTTGCTCATCTTTCCATCCAGGGATATGTGTAACTGCCACTTTTGCCCTGCAGCTGCCGCCAGCTTTTGTTCTTGGAGAACCTCTGTATCCGGTATGCTCTTGAGATTATCCGGCAACCAGTTGGTGGTGAGGACAAAGATCACGCTCCCCAGAGCAATCTCACGCCCATGAGAATCAGGCAGGCGTCCCCTTTCCATTGCTCGCTTGATGCTTCCATGGACAAGCATGTCGGCCCTGTCAATATCCTCAAGCACAATGACAGAGAAAGGGTTGCGGCACACTGCCTCTGCTATCCGATCGAGCACCGTCTTACCACGGAAAGTCACTTCAGATTCCTCATCATAGTCATCAGTTCTCGACCCAAGTCTAATGGTGATGGGGCTTGCACCGCAAACCAGCTCAGACAATGCCATCGCCATCTTCCTCTTACCGACCTTGTCAGGGCCAACAAACAACAACCAGGCATCGCCCTTCGCCCCATTGCCACGCCGCTTCCCATTGCCAGATTTGGTCTGTACGATGGTTGATGCCACAGCTGATGCAGCGTCTGTCTGCCACCCAACCTTCTCGGTGAGGCCCTTGAAGAGCCTCTTGAAGGAGTCTGCATCTAAGACAGTGGTGTGTTTGTCATTAGGCCGGTTGGAGATTTTATCAGGCCATATGAAAGGAATGCA
The DNA here is from genome assembly GCA_029852735.1 of Persea americana. Classification (NCBI taxonomy): domain Eukaryota; kingdom Viridiplantae; phylum Streptophyta; class Magnoliopsida; order Laurales; family Lauraceae; genus Persea; species Persea americana. The sequence continues at coordinate 7,179,859 of CM056812.1, forward strand.
GCCAGTAGGATCTCTGATACGCTCTTGACAAGTTTTCTCCATGCAATTTTCTTGGACCTTTGGGCACCCAAGAACCAATTCAGTCGCAACGGGGCTTCCAGGTGCAGTGGTGGGACTTTCGGATGGGTTGGGCAAAGTGTTGGGGTTCATCTGCAAGGTGGGGAGATTTCGCAAATGTGGTAACTTAGGTTGTAAGGATTGACGTCCGAGCAGGTTTGGATTACACATGCTTGTGATTGAGAGGGCAGGTGGCCTCTCCAGTCCAGCAGCTAAATGGAAGCTTGGATGGAGTCGGCGACAAGTTTCATTCCATTTCTTCATCAATTCTTCAGTTTTCTGCTTATAAACTAGTTCCTGATCCCTGGTCTGCAAATTCCACAACAATTCCAATTACCAAAAGCAAAGCAATCAAGTCCTAAAGCCATATGTACATCAACAAGGAGAATTTGAATGTGAGCCCTACAAAAGTGAGTACCTGCTGCTGATCAGTTGGTTTGGTACTTCCATTATTGAGCTTTGCAGTCTGCATCCACTGCGGCAAGGCCTGGTGGACTTCTGGTTTGGAATCAGAAGATGATTTCTCATACTCCTTGGCTACAAGCTTGGCCAGCTCTTGTTCATAATTCTCCATACAAATGGGACAGCAGGCAGTGGACCCTCGAGTCTGTTCTGTGTTCTCAGGCTGGCGTCTTGGTGCAAGAGCAGCTCCCCCCATCGAGATACCCTTTAATGGTGGGGTGAGAGAACCAATTGAACTGCTGAGAATCCCATTGCCTCCAAGCCTTGAATAAATTTAGAAAAAACATAAGCTTTAGAAAATAAGGAAAGCTGTTATAAGAGGTTTCTGTATTTAACATGAAAGATGACGCATGAAATATAGCTAGTTTAGGGACTTATTTAGACGCTCATTGGTTGGTGACAATCATGGCTGATTTTAATGATCTCATCTATGAATGGACCAGCAGAAGTAATTGGAAAGTCAAGGATATTATTTTTTGATAACTCAAGGATATTATACTTCTATTTACAATACTTCTTTCATTCAGCGAGGCACTGAACAGAGGATGGTTCAACCCTCAGAAGAAAGCTGTCGTTTTCCTTGTAAAAAACTCAGTACACAATAAACTAGTATTCAATGTGAAGCTCTTATACTGTTGATGGGGATGATATAAAATAAGCAAGATTAATCTCAAGCCATGCCAATTGAAGAAATAAGACAATAATGGAATTTCAAGACCTGTGATTGCATAATTGAAGACAAACAACCTACCTTGGAAACAGCCCAGGCATTGGTAACCTTGCTGTAATAGGCACGGCCTGCAGATCCCATTCATTCTCCATTGTTGGATGGTAGACCTGGCACCGCAGATATGTCTCGCAGGTTGCAGTTCCGATCAGCCACAGCCGACTATCACCAGTGCCCTCTCTGAACCTTGCCAATAGCTTCCCCATCTCTGAAACTGCAGCACGACGTGTCTCTGATACAACCTGATGCTGAATTGAGCCTGAACCTGAGACCCCAATTATTCCCGTCTGCTGCTGCTCGACCAGCCACTTCAAGTCTCCTAAATCAAGAATCACACCACTACTGCTGCAGGCAATTGCGCTGCTATTGATCCGGGTCTCAATCAAATCCCCCAATTCCTTCATCTTCTCAGGGATCTGAGACCGGTTGGAACCAAATTCCTTCTCCAAAGATACCACCTGAACACTGTGAAGTAACCCTTCATTGACCTCCCTCTTCTCAATCCTGTGCAAAAGCTCTCTCATAACCACCTCAGGTTCTGTATCTCCAACCAAAACTGGATTCCTCTTCCTGGATCTCAACAGGATATCGATCACCCGCTTCACCTCTTCCCTCCTCTGCTGCCCCGATGTCTCACAACTTCCCTGCTGCTGCAGCCGAGGGTTCAGATACACATTCCGGTTGATCGGTGGAGATGGGCGGAACGCCAACCCGGCTCCAATTCCACCTGAATTCATGGAATTCGATGAATTCAATGACTGTTCAATTGTGGCCTTGACGGCAGGACTAGAGAAGCTGGCCTCCCGCATCACCCGGCTCACGCTTGGATCATCAAGGATAGATACGATGAGCTGCTCGAGCTCGACCTTCACAGCCAGCAGTGGCTGCTGCTGCTGCTCAGGGCAGCCACGGCGCTGGTGGGCCTGGGCGCGCTTGAGGGCAGCCATGAGTGCATTGGAGATGGGGGGTTCCATGCCCGGCGATAGGTTTTGGGCCGAGGGGAGGCGCTCGAGGGCGACGCTGAAGCAGAGCTCAAGCGCCCTGCATTGGAGGGGGTGTGATGAATTGGGGTGGGATCGGATGCAGGCCTGCCGGAGGTAACCGGAGGGGGAGGCAAGGAGTGTGGCTGCGACATGGAGAGGGGTGGTCTGGCCATGGTTCCGCCGCCCCGCCTCTGCGATTGAGTGGTTGAGAACGCTTGCTGCTTCTGGTGTTAAGGTTTGTTGGATTGTACTCAATCCTGCTCTCATCTCTCCCAATTGAAATAGACCCAGTTCCAATTCTCAAAACCCTAAAAACCCTAGAGGGGTACTTGAAATCCTTCAAATCCAACAGAAGCTTCAAAGGCATAGAAGAAAAGCACCCAATTTCACCTTCTTTTGTCTTCAAAGCAGAGGAATTACTTCTCTATCTGTTCTCAAATTGAGGGTTCTCGTTCGAGTGAATGATGGACACAACCGACAAAAGGACACTATGATGGAAAATTCAATCCCCTTGGGACTATGAATCCGACCAGAAATGAAGAGAAATTAAGAAACCCAGATCGGATCTACCTTCAAATCAGCAAGAAAAGGAAAGATGGTGTCTTCTCCCTTCACACTTGCCCCATTCTTCTCCACCTGACCTGTGAAGATAAACACCGCCTTTTTCTCATTTCAGGCCCAATCTCGATAGAAAACAAAAGTGCAGTAAATGGTAGAAGTTACAGCAAGTAAAAAGAAAAAGCCAAATATTCCTGCTTCTCACACTAAGATGAAACAAAACTGCAGATGGGTGTCCTCCAAAAGCATCTCAATATCAGAAATAAACAAATCTTGAAAGAAAACAGAAGAATAAGTGGAAATTGGAGTTGGGTTTTGCTTGAAATCATCATATAAGAGAGAACATCAATGAAAGAGAGAAGAAAATAAAATCTTTTTTCTTCTTATTCTAAGATGAAATTATGAAAACTGCAAAGGGGGTCATCAGAACCATATAGATTTCTAAAGAAAACGAAGAACAGAGGGGAATTGGATTTGGGTTATCTCAAAAGCAGTCAAAAAGACAAAAGCAAGAGAAAGAGACTCTCTTTTCACCTGTTTGGGGCTGGGATCTCTGGTATGAGATTCTTCTACTTCCCACAAGCAAAGAGAAGAACAGACGAAAATGGAATATGGGTCTTGCAGGAAAGCATCTGAATAACGGGAATAGAGAGAAGAACCGATACAAAACCGGACTTGGGTCTTGCTCGAATTGACAACTTAGAGAGAGACAATGGTGTTTTCACCTCTCTGGGATCTCTCAGCTCGAGAAAAAGATAGTCTTTGCGAGGATTTCAGGACAATATGCTTTCTCTGCACAGCTCCATCTGCTCACCCTTTTTTCCCTGTCGTCTTCTCCTATCGAGAAGAAGATTGCTTTTTTAGAACCCCCCCCTTTTTATCTCTCCGTTTTCCCTTTCTCTCTCTATCTCTACACAATTGCTGACTGACGATTGACTATGCCCTCTCTCTCTCTCTCTCCTTTGCCTTTCTTCAAACCAAATATCTGCTTTTCACACGCAACCGCTGCCTGGAAAAAGGAAGCGCACGGATTTCACCTTTTTCTCTATTCTCATATCTCTCTCTCTCGTCCTTTTTCTTTCACTGCTTTTTTTTCATTTTCAAGAGAGGGAAGGAAAGCTTCGGGTTTTTTTTGCAAGCTACTTTTTTGCTCGCTGCTTTTGAAGTCATTAAAGTCGGCAAAACGAAATCATCATATTCCTTTCAATCGAACGCACGCTCTCTTCTCTTTTACGCGTTTTTCGAGACTTCTTCTCTCTTTCTCTCTCGCTACAGGATGAGATTAAGAGCTTTGCTTTTTCTTTACTTGTTTTCTAATCGTTGTTTGTTTGGACGAGATTACTGCTTTTATCGGGGAGTTTTTTTTTAATGCTGTTGGTGCTGGAAGCAGTTACGAAGAGGTGCGATGCGACGCGGGAGCATCGTTTCGATTTTTGGAGGTGGGGGAGATTTGGGCTGGGTCAAGCCTAAGGCCCTCTTAGTAGGGATGTAAATGGGTTCCCATTTTTTAATTATCCGGAAGTTCTAATCCATTAAAAATTGAGTTTGAGCGTTTATTTAGGCCTTGATAAGTAAATGAGTAGGGCCTGGGTCTTTTTTCGGACCTGTACTCTAAACGGATTCAGGTCTGATTCCACCTTGGTTCAGACCCATTGATCCGAAACCCGACATATTACCTCAATTTTTTAGAATCTCTTCTAAAAATTAGGATTTTTTTTCCATATCATTCTTTACCTAAACCCGAACTCGGATGCGGACTCGTCCCATATATGATTCTAATTTTGATTCCAGTTGCATATTCTAATTAACGGTTCCAGGCCCGATTTCACCTATTCATTAATGGTTCTGGTTCTGAGTCCACCATGGACCCGAATAGGAACAACCCGTTTACATCCCTACCCCTTAGCTTTGCATGGCTTGGGCTAGATGAGTAATGGGGCTTCATGTGGGCCCACTAGATGTTTCATGTATGCCTATGGTGCTAATTCTTGGGTTGGTTCATGACAAAGAGGTAGTGTGTGATAAGGAGTAACTTGATCATAGGTGGGCCATTTATAGTCATGGCACCATCATTGTGCATAGTGTTCATATAAGGCAATGTATAGAGTTTTGTTTGTGAATCTCTCACACCATGTGAGATGACTTGGAGAGCCATAAGTTCCAACCACCAACCCTGTGATTCACTCTCACCTCCTAAAATTATCACCCATCCCAAATTTTTTAACATCAATTTGAATGAACTGACAGTTGGATTGGAAAAAGAAAAGAAAAGGAGATGCATGTTAAAGTGGTTAAACTTGAGGGCCATAAGATAAAGGGTTAGCATAATGAATGAATTTAAGATTTTGTATAGATGGCGAATGTGGATAGGATGAATCGGTATTTTTCTATTTCTACGAAATAGTGGATCTAGACTCTTCATCTAAATCTTTTAATCCCACACCTCCCCTATTATTAGTAGGGCCCCAGGTGGATGGGGCCCTATAGGGCAATCTTCATGGAATCCCATGCATCCGCATTTTAGCAAGGTCTAGATATATATCCCTTACAAATACAACTCCCATGTGAATTGCCACATGCCTTCTAACAATGGATTGAAAGTTATTAGAATGATACATTTTAAAACTATTAATTAGAGGGCCATAGTTCAAGAGATTAGGATAATCTAATACGGTCCATTTAAGAAAATTATAACGTGAAAAATGTAGAATAATCGGATTGTCTTTTGTCCCAGAACAACCCTAATCCACAAGGAGGTATTTCCATTCCCCTTACCTCTATATTGATAATTGACATACATTCAAGGTGGGCACCTGATGCAGTTGAAAAAAGAAAGAATAATGGCAGAAAAAGTGAAAAGTATTTATTTTTTATTTTTTACTTTTCTTTAGAAAAAATAAAAATCAATTGCACCAATTTCTGTTCCAAAAACCCTAAGCCTCACTGAATATTTATTTGTCTTAAAAGTAAAATAACTTTACATTCTACCCTAACCATCAATCTAATATCAATTAACCTAGAACTTGGAAATCCTAAACAAAAGAATTAATGAAATGGCAAGTAATTAATTTAAGCATTAAAAAAATATCATCCAAAGTTTACTCCAGTCATAATTCGTGTGTGGTACCCTTGAGCTAGTTCACATATTGCTTTATACTTTGCTTGTAGAAAAATATGACCCTGGCATAATATTAATTAGCTCGATCCTGACAGTTCGGATTTCACCTGACAAGTGCTCACCCACATGCAGCTTTGGCTGAGCTTGCACTGGCCGAATGGATGGCCTGACCCACTTTACCTAGAGGCTATAGGGGCCATTTTTTTTTTCTTTTTTTGTTTTTTTTTTAGAGGTAAGCACCGCACCCGCACCTGCACCCATGGGTCACAACCCTCAAACTCAACCAAAATCTCTAAAACACTACAACCAAGAATTGATTCCTGATCGTTTCTACAAAAGATAGGTGCGCTACCTCTAAGGATTGATTCCTAATTATTTTTGCAAAAGATAGGTGCCTCACTAATTGAGCTACCGGCTAATGTGCATGCATTAGATCACAAAGGAATTGAATACAAATAAATTCAATGTCAAATGTGCTCCATGAGGACTTTAAGGAGGTAAGGGGTGAAAGATATAAGGGAGAAGGGAATGTAATAAGGTGGAGCTGTAGATGAGACATTGACTTTCTTTGAGTATTGAATTACGAACGCAATAGTTGGGTATTCATCTCTCATCTTCCCTTCATTCAATTTTCATTAAAGAGGAGGTTATTTCATGGGCATTTTTGGGTATTCACCTTTATTCTATATTTTAACCACGTACGACATGAATTATAAAAGAAAAAATGATCAATCCTCAAGTGTTGCACTGTCAAGTTGAGGTAGCGTACAAGTACTTACCTTAAAAAAATTCCTTTTGCATTCTAATGCAAGCAAAGAGGCCTTAATCGCTCTAAGGAAAAAAACATGTGTAAGGCCAAAAGTGCAGTCAGAGGCAGAAGCATGGCTCGCTATAGCAAGCGTGGCCGACGGAGTTAGCCAAGTTGGATCTGAACTCTATGAAAGAGTTTGAAAATGACTTATTTTCGACTGGATTATTACTAGGAGTCTTAAGCACGGATTTGGGGCTATATATTAAGTATTTCTCACAACCCAAAGGGACACAGATCATTTCTCAAGTTTTAAATTAGAGATCTAATTGAGAGAAATCTTTTCTAGAGATTTATTGAAGAGTTGTACTGCCAAGTTCTTTAGAGAGCTAGTTTATTCTGCATTCATTGTAGAAGATCATCTTCTTGCGAATAAGATTTGAGGAGTCAAACGCATGATTAAGTTTGTTGAAATCAACGGTGTGAAGTTGTTTAAGTGTGAAGCAACATAAGGTAATTTTAGTCCTTAGGTAGGGGATATCTGGGGAGGAAATCTGAGTTTCTTATACTTGCGAGATTCATAGTGCTTGATTGTTGATCCAGTTTGGATCCACCGGTTAGGGTTTTCCACGCTGAATCTGGTATCCTTGTGGTGTGTGCTTGTGACTTTATTTCTGCTGCTTAGTTTATTTTATTAGCATAATTTTTGGGCTGTTTTATTGAGTTGATCGACCTAAAGATCTCACACCCTAAACCTTCAACATGGAAGTTGAAGAATGTACCACATGATCGGTTTCAAATGACCCTTTTAACACTTATGAGAGCATTTTAGCAATGGATTGACTATGCAAGTGTCGCAACTATTGTTCTCATGAAGTTATCATCTTGAATGATTTCACAATAATTTTAGATGAGTTGTTTTGGATATTAATAAAAAATTGTAGAAAATATAATAAATTTTCTATAATGAAAAACTAAATAGAAAAAATACAAGTTACAATTAAAATTATTTTATATAACTTCAGAGTCTTTTTCCCTTTTTATATCTATAATTCACATTTCTTGTAGTTTTCTCAAGACAATTTCAATTTTGTTGATATTTAAAAGCATTGTGATATCATAAAGAAATTAAAAGTTTATGATATAATCATGATATTTTTAAAAGTATTACTAGCATTTGTGACACGGCATCTAGCACGGGGAGGACATATTTTGATAGTATTACAATATTTTCACTAAAAAATATTAAATTGAAATGAATTAGTCGTCTTCATCATCGTCAAAACCTTGTCCTAACTATGTTGGGGCAAAAATTAGTATTATCATCATTATATTTAATATACCGAAAGAAATATTAATATTGCTATATCTTGGCATACTTTAGTAACATTGACATAAAACCTTTATTCTTTGGAACTTATGGTTTTAATGATTTTAATCAATTTAAATTTGTTGATAAATCTTGTTATTTCTCAAAATTGAAATTTGTTCATGGCATTCTTGATGAAAGGAAAAATTTTAAAACTCCTCTATTTCAACAACAAAATGCCAAGAATAACATTTATAAATGCTGTCGAAATCAATTTTTGTATTGATTGGGTTGCTGCAAGCCAGAGTTCTTTATATCTAGAGCCTGTGTGTATGCATGGAATTGAATTCCTACAAATACGTAGTAAAATAGGTTGCAATCAAAGGATGATCAAAGAGGGAAGGGGTGAATGATATATAGTGGAGAAGTAATAAGACGCGACTTTCCTAAGATTTCATTTGATAGGGTGGTAGCTGGATAAATATTTTTGAGAGAAAGGAAAATTATTATTATTTCTTGGTACCCTAGCCTAGGGGACTGAGACTCAAGAGAGCTCACACTAATGGGAAGAGGAAGTCCACACCATGGCAATGAGAACTCACAAAAGTGGGAAGAAACTTTGGATAGCCAGGTGACAATTAGGGTTGTCAACCAACTATGCAAACCATTGTTGTCGAAAGAAATATTATTTGTTGGTCATTTATAGATCTTCACTTTTGTTTTTCTAATTTTCGCCACTTGATAAAAATATATTTCTTAGAATCCCCAAGAATCCAAATCCATGCGAACAAACGCAAACTTAGTGAAAAATCCTTATCTTCATTTTTGCCTCCCTATAACATCGTTGGAATAATGTGGTTTTGTTAGTGGCACTTAGGACCAATAGCAAACTCACACCATAATCTATCTCACGTGAGATTAGATAGAAGTATCATACATTTCCATCACGAGAGAGACGAGGGTGTTGGAAAAAAAAAGAGTTTGGAACTTAAGGCAATGTTTTTCATAAATTTTTCTTAACTCATGTTTGGTTTAGCTAGTCACGACAAGTGGAAAATAATGTCCCAGAACAAATTATAGTTTTGCTAGCAAGGGATGTAAATGTGTGAGCTAGAGTGCGTGAGGGTTCTTACTGTACCGAAAAAATCCCGAGGGGTAGCGTGGTTGGTTAGGACCATGGCTCGAGAACGGAGGTTACGGTTTTAGACTCGTTCTCTCTCCCTGGGCCACTTGCATAAGCAAGAGCCTGACTTATCGGATACATGGGGTAACATGGACTTTATATGCTCGGGAAAATAGTCGGTTCTTGAATAGGCTAGACACCCTTGTTAGAAAAAAGAAGTACAGAAAAAAGAAAAAAAGACCCCTCCATTAAAAAAATCTTACTTTTACTTTAGTAACAACCAAAAAACCTTACCACATAAATTCAAGCAACGTGGTTACTTTACCACTCTAAAACTCCGCATCTCATCGCATATAAACAAATAAAATCTTTATTTTAGGATAGAGAACACTTCTCCTTTACTTAGAATATCATTTTCCCCTAATTTGGTAATTTTTCTTCCTCACTTTTCTGGCAAATAAAACAAACATGTGTCCCCCTCACAATTCTTGTGAGTGGAAGGTGTGGAGCTCCACAGTAGTGCCCACCTATTGAAAACTCGAGCCACTCAAATTGATCTCCTTTCAATTTTAATGGATATCTTCAATTTTACCCCAATTGGAGTTGGTCTTTCGAGGATATTGAGCATATCATTAAGTATTAATCATTTGCATTACACACATTCTTGACTATATGTTCAGTCTTACAGTGGGGCAAACTCCAATTGTGGTAAGATTTGGGGATATACAATAAATAAGAAAAACAATCATTTTGAGTGGCTCGAATTTTCAACAGGTGGGCCCCAATATGGAGTTTTGGACCTTCTACTCATGGGATGCACAAGGTAGACGCTCAGGATCTGGACTGAAACGAAAGTACGGAAAAGGACCGGGAAGAATCTGTAACAACATAAAAGATCACTATTGCTAATGTTCATGGGAGATTTGAAATGTGAACATGGGATGAGATTGCTATACTGAAAGTGACTGGACCTTTTGTAGCAGTAGTGTGAACCATCCAGTTCATATATTTGAAAGAAAAAAGTGTTTAAAAGAATCATGAGAGAAATTAGTTGGCCCATCAAAGGCAGCTAACATCAACCCCTCTCCCCCTCCTTTAGAAAAGTTGTTGCTTTGGAGAGTGTATGAAGTTTCCTTGATGACCTTTTCTCTCTTTTGTCTCTACCAAACCCACATCTTAAGCATGATACTGTAATAATACCTTTCCACTCGAAGAGCCACAACTTCATCACTCCATCTCAGACCACTTTTTATGGATCCTTAGATCCCTTGTCATCATTCTTCTCCCACCTTGTTTTTTCAAATCCTTACCTCTCTCTCTCGCTCTCAAGTTGTTAAGCCCCACCCAAACTGGTTTGGGATCAATCTAGATGAGATGCTACTTTTTGTACGTTATGCATTCTAAAGTGTTTTAAAGCAGAGTGATAGTGTGTAGAATGAAAATCGTGTGGATAGGGGTGGGTGCAATAGATCAAATGATCTTAGTACTTAGTTTTAATCCTTGTGACGCATGGCTATACATTGTGCCAACTCATTGTAAGTAAGATTCAATGGCCATTTTTGTCTAGATCAGTGTCAATTAAAGGTGGAACAACGCGTATAGAGATCCAATTAAAATGAAAAAAAAAGGACACCAATATATGGGTTGGAGCATTTCCATGGATGAAAGCTACCCCATTACACTGTGAAGTGGAACAAATTTACTGGGGGCAGAGGCTTTCTCCACCTTCAAGGCAGTTCAATAACAGTGTATGTCTTAAGATTTTGCTGCACAAACTCGATTGTGTTGAATTTCAACGTTGTGTTTGGCTTCCTATATTTTCCTAGAAATGTACTGATGTATTATATTTAACATGGTACATATTTAATAAAAAGAAGTGAGTGAAATGAAAGTAAATTCACCCATACTCTCTATTTCTCTAGCTAGAAAGCAGTAGAAACAGGATTAAAGCACAGGGGAAAAGAAAATGCTTTACGGAGAATAAGAAAACATCCAAACTTCTTTACTTTTTGTATGTTAATAAGATAAACAATGTCAAGAAATTCATTTGGCATTTCAAAGTTTGATCCTTATTTTTTTACATAGTGAAAAATCATTTGGAGAATGGCCCAAGTGGCCCGTTGAGTTGACCCATCAAGTCCAGCCAGGTATGAAATGAATGATTTTCTTTCCAGTTTTCTAATTTCTCTCCCTTCATTGTCCCCTTGTTATTGCTAGGTTCACTGCAGAAAAGGTTTCCCACCTAAAGAAATCACATGCCTTTCCTTCCCATCCAATAATTGTAATCTTCTTAGAACCATGATTCTTTGGACACCCTTGATATTTTGGGCAAGCACTTGCAGTTGCATATGAATGACCCAACTGGAAGGGTCTTGCCGGGCCTCACTAAATCTCATGACATCGCTGAACAAGCAAGAAAGCTCCAAAGGGCCAAGGACCCCTCCAGCTCAGAGCAGCTCCCCCAAGTGCTCAATTGATGGAAAATCATGGGGCATGAGGGTCCATAGGCCTTTTCACTAGTGTAAGCCACCACCCATGTGGGTGCTCATCCCACATATGATATTCATGTCATCAGGGTCAAAACTTTAAGCAACATAAACAATCAAATTGCTTGGAACATTGAGACCCCAAAAAGGTTTTGGTAGCTTCTTGCACCCAAAGGGATTGCATCTTTGAGGCCCCCCTTTTAGTTTAGAATAAAAGAAAGTGGATTTGCTTTCCAAGCAGTTGAATTAGGCATGAGAGACACCAATGAAACAAGGAAAAACCATTCATTCCCTTCAGAAAGGAGTTGCATTATTAAAAAGAACCAATTGCAAAAAGTAGCAAAGGAGGTGATGGTCATTCTCAATAAAGGGTACCCCCTATGAGAGATTCCCCTCAAAAGTTTATTTGTGAAAGAGCAAGGCATCTTCCCCCTCTCTTTTTAGACATGGGGTTTCCTTAAAACTTGCCAACAAAAGAAATCCAAGTTACATGAGCCTCAAAAGTCTTTCTTTTTCCACTGTAATGTGGAAAAGTCTTTTCTTTAGCGCAAATCTTTACATCATTGAGCATTTTTATTGGCAAACTTAAAAAACAAGCATTCAACTTTTTGAGGTAGGCTTTCCTAGAAGACTTTTTAGAAAGTTAAAAACTTTTCGCGACTAAGCTCTTCCACCCTACACTTGGCAAGCTTGGATGGGAATCTTGACTGTTGTGATGGGGGAATTTGTCACTTATGTGCTCGATCTGATGTATTGCCACAATAGACTCATGTCAAAATCTATCAACTAAATATGAAGTATGAACTCCAAGTTAACGGTCTAAGCTTACAAGCACTAAAGCTTGCTTTTAGAATGTTGGGCTTGATCATGGATGGATTTTTGTCAAAAAATAAAAAATAAAAAATAAAAAAAATTCAAACCAATTGATGCAACAACATATCTGATGTCGTTGAATTTGGACCGTTGATAATTTTGTTCTTAATCATTTTCTTGATTGTTACCTCCTTTTAGGCTCTGTTTGATAAAATGATTTTGAAGAGTTCTAATTTGGAGATTCTCAAAACCCCTTCAAATTCTTGTGAGAAGCTCTTCCATTGGAATTTTCTCAAATACGACTCTTTAAAAAAACATTTTGAATTCAGAAATTTGGAACATTTCATAGGCTATTTTGACTATTTTACTGTAATATCTAGATTTTGAATTTTTCTTTGTCGAAAATAGAATTTAGAAAATTTTTAGACGAAAAGATCTAACAAGCATTTGAAAGTTCTGAACGCCATGAATTTCAGTTAGAGATTCCACTTATCAAATAAAATCTTATGTAGGACCTAATTGTTTCACTTAAAAGTCTTACCAACCAATAGAATATTTTCTTTGCATTAAAGACATATACTTCCAATCTTGATCCCCACGATTAGGATGTTTAAAATCATTTGGTCAACATGATTTCACAACAATAATATATTATTAACAATGGGCCACACTTAGCTATGTCAATATGGATGGATCCTTGCGGATGTATTAATTCGGTGTTTATGCTAGATGGTGATGTTAGAGGTAAACCGCTAATATCGATTTTCTACATTAATCTAGGCCACACTGTATCTATAGAAGATTAGGGGCTTCGTTGGCTGACCCTAAACTCACTCACAGATTCTCCACATCCAAATAGGATTAGGACTCCTAACCCCAAGATGAATACAATCACATAGGTTAATTAAAATAACAACTCTAATTATATTATTGAGTAAGATTGTGATTAAGGGTCTAATGGCATGCAAAAGCCACAAGCCTATCAAGCTTTTGCACTGCATGTGGGTGCAGTCCCTACCACCTTTTGCTCTGTGAGAGACTAACATAGGAGTGTAGCCCATACTCTCAGAAAGAAACAAGTAAATGCTTCTAAGAATAAATAACATAATTTCTACGTGAAGGCACATCTTACATAAACATTTTGTACTTTTGACATTGGCCAATCAAGCCATAAAGTTAGGGTTTCTGAAAAGTTAAGTAAGCTTTTAAAACCTTATCTCCGTGAGGACCTACAACAATATTTCATTTGAAGTATTTCTCGGATAGATGTTTCCACAGCATCTTAAAGTATTAAGGATGTTATAAAGGTTATTGGGGACTGGGGTCATTCAATGTTCAACGCTTTTACTCTATGCTTTCCTTAGTGGAAGGAAGGTCATCAACTGATAATCCATCTCTAATATGACATGGAGATGGGGTTAAGATTAGATGTGGTTGTTTGATATGATTCTTATATTATACCATTTTCAATGTAGATTTATTACATTTGTGGAAAATTTGTCTAGGACTTTTTGCAACGAAACATTCATATTTTTTCAAATTACAAGAAAAACCTAACCTTCTCTCTCTGTCCACAAACGATAATCTCTATCGATCTTTATTTTTCATATATATTTTGATAGTCAACAGACTTGAACCCACAATCTTGTTGTGCAACAAGAGCAACTTCCAACCACAAACAATCACCGTTATTAATCTGAAAATTTCTGTCAATCACCTTGTCTCACAGTTTAGAGGCATGTTTTCTACCATTTGACAAAATCTGACATGTTTTATCATTAAATAATGAAAACTCCTCAACATGTCACCTTGTTCAAGCTATAGTTTCACCATTAGAGAAAAGTAGTTAAGACTTGAGTCAATTTGGCCAAAGTAAACTTTTGAGTGAATTTGAACAAAGGATAGATCTAAGAGCCTTTCATCCTTCTATAAATTTGAAATGCATTGGTTCTCATCATAGGGTACAAAAATAGGCCTCTCACTGCAGTTGAAAGCGGTTGACTGAGGGTTTCAGATTAATAGAGATGGTGGTAATTTCAAAAGATAAAAAGAGACAAGTGGTTATTTGTAATTGCTTAAAAAAATAGGGGTTTCTTTGTACAATTCCCTTTCTTTATTTTAAAATGTGAAACAATTGAAACATGCGCTCAGGGGGCATAGTAGTGATGAGACCATTCAATCTACCATGATTGCAAGGACCCAACACAAAATAAACAATGTCCTGTTGGTTTGATTCTTTTCAACTTTGTAGTTGTAATAGTGCCTTGGATTCATATAAGGGACAATGCATTCAATTCAACTGCATTTGTTGCTCTCAACCAACTTGACGAGGGCTTGGATCCATTGCTTCTATAAACATATAAAAAATGCATCATCCCACATCTCCAGAAGCAAACTTACCTGCTATGGATTAGGTGTAAAATATGGATACAGTTACAGGTATGAATACAAATATAAAGATGGGAGTTTCAAATTATAAAGATTGGAGTTTCAAATTAATGACAACCCGGAATAGTAGAAAATTAGAACACAAATATATGTGTTCCTGTACTTGTGTACCTTGGTGACAGGTGTTATGTGTCTTTAATGCATCAGTCCAACTTATACTGCAAAGTTGGTTGCAATCAACTTTTGTGGGTGATCCTTATATTAAGACCAAGTAATCCAATAGAGATTTCAATGTAACCATTAGAGAAGGAGGGTGTAAATGCATCTTATATAAGGAAAACCTTAGAGCATATTTGAATTGATTTGCTGAAAAAGATGGAGGTTCACATCCTTTCGGATAGAAATAAAGTCACTGGTCTACATCAGCTTTGATCCAATCCCTACTATGAAAGATAAAATGCTTGTATACTACTTTCCACCATTGATGTGAATATCAACCATAAAAATATTAAGAGAAAGAGATGTCCGAATATAGTGAGTTGGATACATTGGTTCTAAGTATGGTATCTGATAGCATTGGCCATAGGTTAAAACCTATGTTTCAGTGCTTTCAATTTCTCCAAAAGCGTAACATATTAGCCCACGCTAGACTGTGTGATACAAAAGTGTAAATGGATATCACACTGATATATATATATATATATACACACACACACACCACCCTCAAGTGTAGGTAGTAGACCTCGGGTGATGTGACAAAGTCCTCTGATGAGAAAAGGTGGCATGCCAAGGGTTCGAACCTGAACAGGCTGGTGAGAACTGCTGCCTCTTATCATTGAGGTAAGAGGCCGTGCTCAGATATCATACTGATATTAATTACGAAATGGCCCCGTATGATGATTTTTGGCTGGTAAGATACTTTTTGGTAGAGATCTTAACCTAAGGTTTGATTGTGCTCGATTAATAATTAATTCTCATAGCTTAGCATGTAATAGATGATTTTGAGAAAGTTTGATGATTTCAGGGTATGGGCTAAGGTGATTTTTCCTTTTGTTTTTGTTATACCTAATCCACCCTCTAATCTACCCTAACTATCTTATATTTTATTAGGAACTCAACTAGTCAGCAATTTAGGTGGGCCCACATGTGTTGGCATGTGGGTGTGCCCAGTCCCATTGGTGGGTAGCTACTCAGTAGCTTTGCTCTCATTCCTTTCCCATTTTGGATAATTTCCTAATTATCCTCTCTCTGGTATTTGTGCACTTGCATGAAATTAGTTAGTTTCTATTGGAACCTCCTGTGGATTAGAGCAATATCCATTGCAGCTCTAGCTATACCTTTATAAGAAGTTAATTGTAGGATATCTCATTTGTCCATTATTTAGCTCTTCTATCAAGATGTCCATTTTATCTGTGGGATCGTGTAGGGTGAATAGACAACAATCTTATGTCCCCCACAAAAGTTATTCAATAGAAATTATTCAAGTTCAATCTATTGTTTACCCTGATCCCAGGTTGTGGGATTTTGATTTTGGATTAGTTGGACTGTTTCTTCTTGATTGTAAATTGGGGTATGCCCCAATGGGAATTGAAATCCCTGTTTTTGTACTTTATGCTTTTGAAATATGAAAGAATCACTCATCTTTCAGAAATTTTTTTTTATTTTTTTTTTATGTCCCCACAAAAGTTGCTTGATCTTACCCAATACACAATTCGGTCTTCATTATTGTGTAGCGGATACTTTTCAAATGATCCAAAGCTTCTTTAGTGCTAAAGACTGAGCACAATTGACTGAATTATCCTTGTTTTAGTAAGGGCTTAAACCTTGCTATCCTTATCTCACCCATGAGGACTTTTATATGTTACAGGTAAGGGTAGCCATATTGTTGTTTTTTTTTTTTTGGTACCGCACCTAAGGGGGCTGAGACCCTATCGAACCCACACCAATGGGAGAAGCCCTTGGGTGAGAAAAAGAGACCTCTGGTGAAGTAAGGAAGCCCTCAGATGAGGAAAGGAGACGTGAGATAGACTTGGGTGAGGGAAGGTGGGATGTCCATAGGTTGATTCCTGGGCAGCTAAGTGAGAACTTACATGTCTATTCAACTGGCGTAGGATGCCATTCTCAGCCAGGGTAATTGTTAATCTTTGGATTTTCTAATCTAAAGTTGTCTTCCTATTGCACATTTATTTATAGAAAATGAAATAGTTTTCTTAAGTAGGATTAATTATTTATTGTTTTGTGTTAATATTTCCGACGGCTTTTATTCTTTTAGTTAAAGATATTCAAACCAACTTTGGACCCTAAAAAATCATTCATGCTGTCCTTACACAATGGGTGGAAACATATTTCAGCTTGAAAAATGTTTCAATGAAACATCATCAGAAACTGAAATTTGCTAAAACATGTGCCTAGTTTTCACATTTCAAAAGCATATTATAAGCAAAAGAAACAACCACATAAATTTATTCCGTTGAAATTTGTCACTTGTAAACATATCTTACAGTTTTAGTAGTTTTTCAGAAGTTGAAGGGCTTTTTCAATTATTTTCTCTAATCACATGGGGCATGATTTTCAGGGACAACCATGTCATTTCTGGGCAGGGATTAAACTGGATTCTGAGGCCCCCCCACTGGTCTAACCTATGATAATCTAAACCCCTTTCAAATAGCTCATGCATAAATTTGAAGGGCTACTTTTGCATAATTTTGTTTGGGCTTACCTTAGGTATTCATAAATTGGGTGCATGTAGGTTAATTTGCACAAAAATGACATCGTAGTTTGTGATGCATGCATTTGGACAATGTAAGTTACTTCTAAGTTATATAAATTGAGTTCTAGGGATCAAAACATGGCCTTTGATTTGAGGAAGCAAAATGCTTTACTCTGTGGACCAAAAACTTGTCCAATTCAGAAATTGAACCATCTAACTTGTCCAATTCAGTAATCTCATTGTGGGCCTATAATGATCTTCTTAAGCTCATGCAGCAGACAGGTTAAGAAATTGAACCAACTTCTTTATGTTGGGAAATCTAAAATCTTCCCATCAAAATGTGAATTAAATTATTACAAGTAGACCAAGAAATATAACCATGATACAGATAAACCTTAATGAAAAAAAAAAACACAAAGGGTTGGTCGAGTAGTCAGGACAACTATTCCTCTCATTTTCGGAGCTAGAAGTCCTGGTATCGATCCCCGATTCCTCCCTCTTCAGGAATTGAAAGTTGATTCCACTAGTGCTACCACCAGCGTGCTACAGAAGTTTTACCCGGATTCTCTCTGAGCCTGAAGGAATTAGTCCAGGCCAAAGAGTTAGGAACCGTCCGTTAAAAACAAGAAAAAGGAGAGGGGGAGGGGGGACTATGTGGCAAAATTCAAGAAAAATCTACTATGAAAATGAGAGGGTGTATAAGGTCTTCCTTCTTTGCAAGCTTATGCTCAAAACTTGATCTATTCATCAAACCAAAGATTAATTTCAAGCTTAGTTGAAGGAATTAGATGCCAAGGAGACACTGAGCTTCAATGGTGATCACAATGTGAAGAAAAAAAAAAAAATGTTTAAGCAGTAGTGGAGCCAACCGTCAAGGGACTAGAAGACTAGAACCCTGCGACAACCGGACCTTGAGTGCTTCCCACGTCTCGCACTTTTCTCATATCTATATTTAATATTCATTCTAGAGTATTGATGTGAGGTTTGCAACACAAAAAAAAGGGGCCTAATTGATAAAAACCACCTTGCAGGGGTAATTCAACTTTTGTCAAACCTTGTCTATTAATTAAATCTCTACTTAAAGGAGAAGATTCCAATGCCAAACTCTAGTGCTACAATGAAACGTTCATTGAATTTGCCAACACACTCATGATTGAGTGGTCTGGGGCGGAATCAGCAATTTTAATGAGGGGGGCCAAAGAAAAGTAAATTTTAAAAATATTATAAAACTTAGCAATGAAATGCGTAATAATCAGATTATTGAAGTTGTGCCCGATGTTCTTTTATTGAGTTGAAAATACATAATGACGTGTATTGAAATTAGTACATCTATACAATTTAAAAAAGATTTATAAAAGAAAAAGTGGGTTCGTTGTTTTTCTTCTTTATTTATATCTCAAAATCTCCACAAGTCTGCAACCTACAACTCCTTTTAAAATCTCCAATAAGAAAAATGTTTTCTTTTTTACCTATTTTGAATCATCATATTTGGGGTAAGCGTAGATATGTTAGAATGGAAATTGAAAAAAAACTCTTCTCCACTCTCTATCAAGCCTTCCTTGTTTGTTCTCATTTCTTTTATTTTTTATTTTTTATTTTAAGTATTCCCTAAAATGGGAAATATTTTTATTTCCTTTTTCTAAGAGTCAAAACCATTTAAAAAAAAAAAATCCTAAATGATGGAGGGGCCACCCATTAAGCTTGATTTGAGAGAAGTTTCAAATGTATGGGGGCCATGGCCCCTACCAGGCTCCCCAGGTCCGCCCCTATGAGTGGTGTTTCCACCTTGGTATCATACATATGCCCATGAATCGATTCTATATCTTTAGAAGTTGATAATATTACTCCCAGTTAGTAGGCCAATCTAGCAAAAAAAAAAAAAAGTTATTTAAATCCCAAGTGAGGGATTCCAAGTGAGAGAATCTGGTGGTGGTGGTGTGTATTTGTACATACAAAATTTTGAAATTCTTTTAGTATAAATTCTGCAAATTCTTGCCATCGAACATTCCAAAAGGCTTTAGCAAAAGATGGGTGAAAGATAAACCAAAGATAAGACAGGTAGAAATAAAAAAAGAGAAAAATGAGAGGAATAAAATAGGGAATGACATTTTCAACACATTACATGTGAAGAAAAAGGTGGTACATGAATAAAAAGGATAGGAGACAGGTCTATCTTTATACGAAAGATACGCCACATGAGAATAAATTAAGCTTGTGTCGGATTTTGTCAAAAGTGAATAATATAAAGTATGTACTATTGGGTGAACTGTCATATTCTCATGTGGTCTGGGAGAATCCCAATCTTTCTCAACATCTATACCAATCACTAAGCATGTGATGCTCTGATCTTAAGCCAAAAAAAATAGCATAGCATTATTGTACAATCCAATAACTGATGATGCCTAGATTAATTGCTACAGTTGGGCTATTCTTAAAACATTGCTACAGTTAGAACACTATATTTTCCTTTCTTTTCTATTTTATATATATGTAGAGAGAGAGAGAGAGAGAATATTTTAGTTGTAGATCAGGATTTGAAGGAAGGTCACTGTAATTGATTGAAGTTTAGGGTCAAGTCGTCATTAAATTTGTCTAATCCAACTAGAAAATCGTCATGTGAGGACCACTGCATGTAGGGTTGGTGGTGGGCTCAGCAGTTAAGCATAGGTTTTGGACCCACATGTGACAACATTTTGACCAGGGTGGGTTGACATTTTAAGGTTAAGGGTTAAGGCTTAACAATTGCTTAGACTGAAAACTTGGTACTGTTGAAGGTGATTATTCTGGATAAATACAACATACAGATCATATATAAACTATTAAGGAAGAGTCAGATCTACAGAATACAAATTGCCTTGTAGGTATGCCCCACAAATTTCAAAAGGCAGTCCATAGAGGCCCTATGCAACTGGAATGAGAGTCAAATTTGGAGTTGTGATGATTCAAGTAATGAGCATGAAGGGCTTACATTGATTGGATTGAAAATAGTGCACCTCCTTTTGTAGGATTCCCATGGGAAAAAAAAGCTTTACTTAGGGCCCTTTTCTTTCAACAAATTCATGCATAGAAAATTTATAAATCTTTCCAAAGCCATTCACTGAGTAGAATTCCTGAATCCTCTCCTTGATTGGAGCATTAAATGCTTAACGAGGTTGAAATTTGGGAACTCCAAAAAGGATGAAAGTAGCTTTATAGGTGAGTCCAAATCCCATGTTTCGCCCAAATAGGGGATCCCTGCTTGGGCCAACCCCAAGCCACATGTATTCGTTGCCTCCATTATGCATGTAATGTCCAATATACCCTTATGTTGTACACTAATTCTCCTGTCCGTACCAAAGAAGGAATTTCACTGGAAGTTTGCAACACAGTGTTGACTTGGACGAGGAGGGGGGAGCTTTTTGTTATTTATTTTTCGATCATCCTATGCTTTTTAGTGTTTTTCCTATTATAAAAACATACAATAGGAAAATAAAATAATTAAAAAAATATATAACATTTTATGTTGATATTGTAGAAAACATAAAATGTTATATATTTTTTAATTATTTAATTTTCATATGGCATGTTTTTATAACAGGAAAAATACTAAAAAGACATTGGATTATCAAAAATTAAAATTAAATATCTCCTCGGCTTTCACAACCTAGTCGGTGTTACTTGTACGATACTTGTGGTCAAATTCGTCTTCTGCGACTGACAGGAAAAAGGAGTCCGGACTCAAAACTGCAGATTGCCAATTCGAGTTTGAACTCAAAATTGTAGATTACCTATCCGAGTCTGAATTCCTTGTTTTGTTGAAATTGGGGATCCTTGTTTCGGCCAATCCCCACGCGCCACGTGTCTAACTTTCCACCACTTACTAAAGATTATGCGTTGAATGTCCAATCTACACCTACACGATACACTCCTCTCTCCTGTCTATTGCGAATGGCGGATCTGACGGCAAGTGCAAAACAAGTAACATTGATTGAGTTGTGAAAACTGAGAAGAGATTTAATTTTAATTTTTTATAATCCAATGTGTTTTTAGTATTTCTCTTGTTAGAAAAACATGACATAGGAAAATAAAATAATTAAAATATATATAACATTTTATGTTAATTATTATTATACAAATATCATCATGGTAGAAACATATTTTATTCCTGAAATTGAAATGTTTGTTAATCTCTTCAGAGTTGAAAACAAATTCTACAAAAATCAAAGGGTGATGGTGGTGATGGGCCATTCATGTCCGAAGAGTGTTACAAGATTTCTTCTACAATATCAACATAAAACACTAATAATAATTAAAAAAAGAAGAAAAACACTAAAAACCATAGGATGACAAAAACATAATAATAATAAACTCCACCCACCCCACTCCCTCGGTTTTCAAACTTCTAGTGAAGTTCCATCTTTGGTACGGACAGGAGAATGACTGTAAAACATAAGGGTACATTGGACATTTCATGCATAACGAAGGCAATGGATACATGTGGTGCATGGGGATTGGCCAAACAGGGGAGCCCTTGTTTCCGCAAAACAGGGGATCTGAGCGCCTTTTTAGGTGTTTGAAAGTCAGAATTCAAACAAAAATAGCATCATAAATTCCGGTGGGGAATCATGCTGAAGAAACAGGACCTTAACAAAACTGATTTAAAGCCCACTAATTCAAATATATCTCTACTATTCATCATTCTTAACTCAAATCTAAATAGAATTATATCTTATCCCTGATTACCATGCTAATGGCCAATTGAAAAATGAGTCTAAATCATAATACACCATTAACCTTATTGACCAAGTGCGTATCAACCATCCTCAAACCCATGCGGGGTCAAGAGTTTGTGCTACATTTCTTGCAAAAAGCATCAATTTGGTGATCCCCATAACTACTCCACCTGCATTGTAATCCCTCTTATTATCAACCATGCATACATATTTAATGTCTTTAACCCTCTCATTGTTGACCTAGGCATTCCTCTCTCTATTGAGGTGCATCAAAAGAAGTTGTAGAAAGGAGAGAGACTCTAGTTTTACATTTTAATCCCAATACTAGTTGTAAACCCTTGGCATATCCTTCCAAATTGAAGGCATATTTGTGTACCACCCGTGAAAAAGATATTTTGCTAACCTTCCCTCTTTTGGGGTTTGGAAATCTCTTTTCTGACTCTCCACTTAATTGCAAGAAAACTAAGTTGCTTTCCACTTTCCCTTGACAAAATTGTGCTAAACCAAACTCTAAAAAGGAGGCGAATGTGGAAAAATGAGTGTTTTTCCACAGCTTTCGTGTGGAAATAGAGTTACACAGACATATCCTTAAAGTCAAATATACTTGGATGCTATTATATGGGACTTACTTCTCAAGGTCTAAAATGCACCAAGGTCTTTGTCTGGTTTTACTGTCATAAAAGTTGATCCAATAACAGGTAAATCATGAATACATTTTTTACAAGATTAATCTCCCGTGAGATCATCTTTATTTATTTATTTATTTATTTTGTCAAACAAGTACCACATACTCATGTCCCCCACCATCAATGCTATAATGAGGGATTGATCTTTGGTTGTTTTTATGAAAGGGAGGTACCAATTGAGCTATCAATGGATTGGCTACAAAGAGGTGCCCTTGGAATTTTTTTTTTTTTTCAGTAATCCCCACCGACAATCCTCAAAAAGATCTCATAAGCCCAAGCCTTAGCAAAATGGAGTCTTACATTTAGGACAAACAAAAATAAAGAGTTTGCACAATCTTATCTCTAAAATTTGCAATTTTTGTGTGGCTCACCTGAATAGGGGAGGCACTGTAATGAATAGGGTTGGGTGCTAATTAGGGTAAGTAGAGTATTAAGCCCATCAAATGATGTTAGCCCTCAAATCTTATACTTTCAAAATACAAATTCAGTTGTGATAAAATTCAATAGTAACCACGGATCAATGTCAAAGTAGGACCAATGAGGTTCCTGTACAAAGTGTGTATAATCAAATATAATTGGACTCCTATATGAAAAAAAAAAAAGAGCACCAAAAAAAAAAAAAAAAAAAAAAAGGAGAACCAAGAAATGTGGGGGGATATGGAGAATTTGTGGAAGAGTAGGGGTGCAACACGGACTGGTTTTTGAGCCCAAGTATAACCTGAGTTGTATAATACCCAAACCCCAATTCATCCCAAACCAATATTTTAGATTTGGTTTTCTTTTCAAAGAGTATAATGCTTTGTAACTTTGCATAAAGTACATACATTATAGCTATATATGTTATGTATTACAAAGCATAAGCCCTGATTATATGCGCGCATAGGAGCATTCCATGCGCTCCTTCGAGATATGGCCTGGGGGATTTGAAGATCCTCCTATGTATAAAAAAATCAGGCCCATGTGATCATCTTAAACCTATCATTCTGAATGCACAAGTCCAGCCCATTCAAATGGGCATATAGATGCATCAATGGTCTAGTCCATTTACTTCGGTTTAAATTCAGGAGGAATGCGACCTATAAGAGAGGCCCGAGAGGGTTTGTTTGTGTGATCCAGTTGGATGGACCATCCGGCAGGCCCCACTATGGCTGCATACAATGCGCACAACGCGCATAGGATGATTTTCTTAAAAAATATATATACATAATTTATAAATGCTTTGGAAATCTTGAATTGAATTTGAGTATCTAAACCCAATACAAATTATTTGAGTTACACAATTCATGCCGGAGACTAACCTGAACCTAAAATGCCCAACCCAAATTAACTTTTAGTCAGGCCGGGCCATGAGATTTCGGGTTTGGCCCAATCTAAGTTTTGCCTTCGCCCATTTCGTAATTTTCTCGTAAATTAAAGATAAAGTATACAACAAATAAAGAGAGAATGAGATATAAGAGAGTTATACTGGTCTTTTGTTTTTAATGGATTGGTGAGGAAATTTTTTAACTTTTTGTATAAAAAGTGTATTTTTTTTTTGTCTTTTAATGGTTTTAAAGAGTCGTGTTTTTATTTTTATTTAAAAAAATAAGAGAGAATTCTGAATTTATAAATTTTGAATATGACCCATCGGCCTTCTCATACCTTGAAAATGAAGGTTTTACTTTTGCTTTTATTTTACAAGTAAATTGACAAAGGTGAAGAACAGTAATAAACAACAAAGAATATTTGGTATCCGGGTTGGTCACTGAACATAGACAAAAGTGCTGCTACTGTATTCATTTCAAATACAGACTTTACTTTTCTCTAAAAGCTTGAATTTGACCCTTCTTTCTCATTTAATAGTTTTTGTAGTTTTCTTCCTCTTTTCCACTGTACTCATTCAGTCTGTGACCACATTAAATGCTTAAAGGCTTCTTTTCCATCTTACATTAAATCACTGCCATTGTTGTCACCAAAAGACAAGCATTAGAAGAACTACTGAAATTGTGGCAGGCCCACGCTACTCCATCTCATCTCATTTCATTTCTTAAACCCTAGTGGTTGGATTAACATGGGCTATGGTGTGAGTCTGCTACTCAGTACATGTAAATGTATTGCACTACAATACTGCCCGCCAACAAGAGGCCCACCTATCCAAATTGCCTCCTAAATAAAGGTTGGGCTACCCATCCCCCGACTGTTTGGAGCTCATGTGCCCATATCCCTCTGGAGAATGTGTTGTTCACTTCCAGGCCCATTTGTTTGTTGGTTGGATTTCTGAGAATGTTTTTCTTTTTTTCTTTTTAGGAAATTTAAGGACACGTTTGGTAAAAGAGAGGAGTCTTCTGTCTAAAGGATTCCTTGATTTTCTAAGACCATGCTATCCTATCTAAGGAATTTTGATTAGAGGAGTCATTGCATTCTAGGTTTGGATTAGTACATCTAGTAGAAGTCACCCGTAGTCATTTAGGTGCTTCTTTGCCTATGTGAATTTACAAAATTCGATGGAGGGAAGTGGAGACCGAGAAATCAATGGAAAAGAGGATTATTGATGGATTTGGAAAATCCTCACTTTTTCTCTTTTTACCCAAACCTGAGTTTTCTTCAGAATTAAGGAAAGCCAAAGAGGATTCCTCTTTGATGACATTATCCAAACGTGTTAAGAACCCTCTAAATATTGTCTCTCAAGTCTCAACTAGAGTTACTAATGTTGAAAAATTATTGAGTATTTTGAAAGCTGAAATTTAGAGAATTCTACGAGTCAAAACCGCCAATTTATAAGGCTGAATCTGAAAGTTATTAACTTAAAATCACAACCTCAGCAGCAATCCCTTTACTGTAAGTTGTGTTAGTTTCACATAGCCTGCTCTTCTATTTGTTGGTCTTCTTTCTTTCTGTTTTTCTTTCTTGTAACCTAGCTTGTGGGCTCTATTGTTCGTTTTTTTGGTTGCCCCTGTTGGTTTTTTTGAGGCAGCCAAGCTGGTGGGTTGCATTAGGTTAGCTCTCTCTTGGTTGTCTGTCAATCTGGGAGAGCAAGTGAGACTGAGGTCTCTCTCTCTCTTCTTTGTTTATTGGACACATCCTTTTGAAAATATATGCACTTATTTTATCGGAAAAAAACTGCATCTTATTTGATGTCAGAAAATTTCCAACAACTAGAATTCTTGTAAAACAAATGCCTCCTCAGGTTGTCATCCTGGCAGAATGTTGTGCTTATTTTGGAATGACTTTATGGGCTTATTAGTTTGCAGCAGTAGTTGAATACATATAATTCATACCATAAGTGGTTAAAAATGATGATCAGATGGAAATTTAAAAATGAGGATCAAGTAGCAACTCTTTTTAGGAAAATAGAGTAAAAAAAGATTGAAAATGAACTACTAAGGCGATGGCCGGTAGTTCATTTCCCATCTTCTTTTGATGCAATTTTCTAAGAAACAAGGTTATTTGATACTCTTTTTTTAAAATGCACCTTTGATATTTATTTTAACTAGTAATGACGTGAATTCTATTTATTCAATTTCTATGTATTTTAATGCAAACAGATTGGGCCTATATGTCCATGGGCGGGTCCAGTCCCAACTTTTCAAACCCTATGTCAAAAACTATTAGGATGTGGATCTGGGCCTGGGCCTTGTATATATACATCCAGGGCTCATCAATTCCTGCCCTTCGTAGCTCTGCTGCAATTCTAACCATATACATCCAGAATTACATGAAGCAGATTAGTACCTTCCTTTATTCCCTGGTGGGTATGTGCCGCCATCATAAGTTGTCATGATATGCTCATGAATCTTGAAAATCAATCCCAACTACTTGGCTGGTGTCCATATCCTTTAGACAAGAGTGCTGATGCATGGCCTCTTCAGAACAACTTTTCAATTTAAAATGAGATAAAGACCATAAGCATTTTCTTCAGAGTTTACACTATTAATATAGAGGAGTATCTTAGTTGGTTTAGGACCACGATTTGCACCCGAAGACTAAGGATTTGAAACTGTACTACCACACTAGGGCCACAGGAGATTTACTCGGCTACCCCTAAGTCCGTCGGGATTATTCTGGCCCAAAGAGCTGGGACACCCTCCGTTCCAAATATAAAAAAAAAACATAGAAGAGCTAGAATGTGTAATTGAATGATCATTTTATAAAGCCTTCGCCTTAACTTCATTCTATGTATATATCTTTGTTTTCTACTTCGCAGTGGGAAGAATTTTATCCCATCCACCTGAAAGATTCCTTTTCGAACAGTGCCTTGTCAATTGTGTAATTGTAATTTTCAGTTACCAATGCAAAACCATGGTCTTTAGATTTCTTAATATGTGTCAATCTTCCTGTAATAAAATGCCTTCTAATTGTACATGTTAAGCAACCATCCAACCAATGCATATCCCACCATCATCCAGACCAATGGGCCACCTTTATCTCTCTCTTCTTCTTATTTTTCATGCTAGCTGTGCAGGGTGAATATAATCCTTGTGAAAGACTACCAAGTTGAGTGCAACTCAGAAAAAACTAAACATGATGATCACAGCCTGAATAATTGATCCTAAACATTGGTGATGATGTTTGATCTTGAAAATCAAATTAGAGTAATATCTATTAATAAATGAGCAGGGACTAGCTGATGTTCTACCACAAAATGTTGGACCTTATTTATAAGGTTTAAAGCATGATGAATGGTCTAAAAGCAAACTGGTGTTCTCAGCTAATTAGGATGCTAAGAAGAAAGAGAGGTAGAGAGGCATTTCTTACTTGGATTTTTGTCTTTGTAAAGAAGCATTTGTTGGGAGGAGTTTTTGGCAAAATTTCCAACTGTCCACATTCAATGTCTGGTGGTACTGTAAAAGTATTTAGAGTTTCCTGTTTGGTCACTGACACATCACAAATTCACCCCAATAGATTATTGCTTTTGGTTTATATCATTTTTCAAATTTCAACTTCTAAAATCTATAGATAATTAATTTAGAGGTGGGAGCGGCATTTGGAGAATTCAGATAAAAATAATAATAAAAAAAAATCTCAAATGTCCTGCAAACAAAACCATAGCAAGATTAAATTAGAAAAGGAATCTTATCTCAAATCTTCTCTAACTTCAACTTTTTGGAGGGATTTCAGGAAGGCTGCAGTTATAGATGGGCCCAAATTGGCCTTTTTGGGAATGGGTCTCACTCCAATACCCCAGCAAGACCAGCTTGTAGTGACCTATGATCTATGTACCCTACTGTGTGAACAAGCTGGATAGAAAAGAATGTTTTATACACCTTTCTTCCATGTATAGCTTCCACAGCAATCATTCATCAATTGTGGAAGTACCACTGATTGATATAAACCCAGCACAAGACCAGCATTAAACCAAAAAGGTGTAGGACCCTTTTCTTAGCTACCATGCATGTGCTCCCATTCATTGCGTTTCCTGTTCAGCTTTGAATGACATGGTTTCCAGGGTTGCCCTTCATTTCTCTAGGAATTGCCCTAAACCCCAATACGAGCTTTGGAAATGTGGGGTCCTCCATTGCTTTTTACAGATGTGGGGCCCATTCTTCATCCATCTTTACCATTGGAATGATGGGTCATATTGTGGATTAAGATTGATATCTTAAAAGGAGAAAAAGAAATGACCGACGGCTATGAACTTGGCTATATTGTGTGCACAATCTCATCTTTTCTTTTTCAATTTAAAGAAGCGATTGAGATTGTGCATTAGCTTGCATGAGATTTTATACAATTGACAAATCTTTGATTAGATGAAATAGTATTTCCTTGTTTCAACGAAACAAGGGATCCGGACTCATCCCTAAGTAGCCAAGTAACATGTGGTGTTGCCAATCAATTGAGCAATCCCTTATTGTCATAACTATATAAGTGTTTATAGACCCCATGGGCGAAGTAGGATAAGGTCAACAAATAATAATAATAAGAAAAATAGTAAGTAATAGTTTGAGAATTAAGCGAGAGGCATGAGCATAAGTGCTAATTTCAAATTTTGAGTCTATGATTATTTAAGAAAGACGAGTGTTAATTTTAAATTCTAAATGTGAGATTGTTTAGGAAGGCCATAGTTAGAGTCTTTCTAAGACTATTTTGTTTCTTAGGAATTCATTACCAATTAAGACTATGCATTTGGCATTTTTTTTTCTTGGATGATGGACATTGAAAATCCCACGCCACCCTTTGTGCAGACTTTCATAGGTGAAAATCTGGCTGGTATTTGTACATTCTATACACTAGAATACCCAAAATTTTATAAAATCTCATATGCTCATGGAAGACTTATTCTATAGTCTCTTCTAAGTGCCCACCCATATAGATACACTCTGGGTAAAATCCAAGTTTTATTATGCCAATGCACCATCACCCAAGTGGGCCCTTTACGCTTGTTCTTTTCCATTATTTCTTTTTTGGTAACTCTTTTCCAGTAGAGACACCCATTTGAAATTCCTTAACAAGAGGAATCCATCCAGAGCTCTTTTTGATAGAAGCATAATTTTGTTTTATTAAGGAGCCTTTGAATCTCATTACCAACTCACACCCAACAAACTGTACATTCCCATGGGCATGTGCACTTAATTTGATTAATACCTTACACAGAAAAGTAGAAGGAAAGAGGTAAAAAGGGTCAGGTGGTATTTTGGCAAATAGAGGGGATATTCTCCTCCTTTATTGTGCAGGCCCCAAAAGGCAAAGGGCTAGTCTTGTCTGAAGGTAGAAAGTAGAGGTGGGTGTGTTTGGTTTCCATCCCTAACACCTTTATTCCTTTCTGCTTTGTTTATTACCACTCCATGCTGCTTTTGAGAATCAAAACAAAACCCAACAACTCCTTTTACGGAAATTCACTCAATCCCTCTCCTTTTCCTTCTTTTGATACTGCAACTGCAACCCTTTCTTGCTTTGTTCTTATTCAGCTAAAAGGGGTCCTTTTGGACACATTCCAAAAGCATTACTTTTATCCTCCAAAACCATCAATTAAAAGGCTCTAATTAATTCATTAGTCTTTCATGTCCCCACCCCCCCACATTTGACATGCCGCTCACCAAACTCCTCAGGTGCACGTGAAAAGACTGGTGGGGTAAGTTGAATTAAGGAAAAAAAAAAAACTTATAGTTAATGATTTTCTTTCTTGATCTTTCATTAGATTTAGGTTTGTGGTCATAGACTATCAATTTCCACGCGATGAGGGCCCTTTTCTTCTTCTTCTTCTTCTTCTTTTTTCTCCATCCTTAATCCAAGTCCTAATTCTCATTGATTCTGAAACTGAGTCCATGTTCTAACTAGGCTTATTAGAGTTCGAACCCAGAATGGGCCATCAAGCTGAGCCAAAGCCCAGCATACTTGTTGAGCCTTTAGGCGGGCACACACTTGCCCAATTCCAGATCAGATCGGGTTGGGCCGGATGTCACTGAACTTGATCCAGTAACATTGGTATGGGCTAACAAAGAAGACAAACTGCCCTTAATTAATGAAAAATCTGCCAATTTACATTTATTCAATATGTGTTGAGGTGGTTCTTTCTTCAGCCCACTTAGTTGGGACAAATTTGGCTTAATCTTCAGAGTATTATTATGAGAATATTGTGGAAAATAAATTTAATTTTCAAATAATTAAATAGCTAGTTTGAAATTGAAAATAAAATGAATAAGTTGGCATCGATATTAATTTTGTACAATTCTTATCATTGGGTGCCAAAAATATCCATTTTCTTGCAACGTTTTAAAAAATTTTCGATTTTTTTTTAAACTCACGTTATCACTGAAAATTAAAGGTTTCTAAATAACAATGGTAGATTTATCACAGTTATAACAAAATATCGTCGATTTTTAAGACAGTAATTGAGTTTGATGGTGATGATGAAGGTGAGCAAAAAACAGAAGATATTTTTTTCTTGGAAAGTAAGTATGAACCATGGAAGTCCAAATTAGAACTTAAGAAGAATTATAGAGAAATCATAGATTTTCACTATTGGGCCCACGACCCAGTTGTGCAAGCTGTTGATACAGTTGGGTATGGTCCATTACCATGCAATAAATGAGGAAGACGACGACCTGACAACTTGTAAGATTCTATAATAGCCTTTTCTCTCTTTTGAATGTTGACTCGTAATTTCCTTTTTAGCTGCCTGTCATGAGCTAGGATTCTCTAGTGGGTAGACTTTTGTGCTCATGGGTTATCAAATCATACCAGGAATGTGGATGCTACAGGTGCAAAGTGAGAAGAGAATCCAAGCAAAGCAATCCAAGGAACATTGTATGTTGCTTCAAAAGGAAAACCAGAGGAAAAAAATAATGTGAAACTAAAGGCGACCAGTCAGAAAATCACATCAGGTCTCAAAGTATTCTTCTAGAGAAAAAGGCCTTAGGTCCACTTGTATTTGCATTTGATGATAGCCATCTTTGGATGTTTGAAATATGCAAAGTGGGGGAACAGACGTTTGACAGTTGACTCCAGTGTTGCAAATATCATTACCATTATAATTTTGGAAAAATGCTTTTAAATAACTACATGAAATATAAAAGTCGGGGTATATTATAGTAATAAGAAGACTAGATTCATCCCAGAGGATCATTTGAATGGTATTTTGTCTCAAATCTAGCCTTTCTACTTGGTCATTCGAATCTAATGCTTGTTCTTACATTTTTTGGTCATTCAAATCCTTAGTTCATACTTGGTCTACGTTTCATCATTTATGTCATGTTGTGGGTGGTCACATGCATTGCTCTACTGAACACCATTAAGAGATTAGTATGGAAAGCATTGAGAGGACAAGAGAATATAAAGGAGATGGAAAAAAACCCACATTAAAATATATATATATATATATATACGTATTTTAAAGTTTTATAACCCTAGAAGGATTAAAAAGATAGTTGGAGAAAATGACACTCTTACATTGAGGGGATATTAATAGGGATCACATGCTTTTTCGGTGGACTAAAAAGATGATACGAAGAAGTGGGGAAGCTCGCCAAAAGAAGAAGATAATTGGTGGGGAGAAAAGTGATTGACATAGTCATATTCAAGGGATAGGGAAAAACCGGCATTCCATGATATTCTGAAATAATGTGATCTTGTAAGATATCCTAGAATATGAGTAAAGATGTCAAAAGAACAAAAACAAGGAGGGAGGTCCTCTCATGTTGTTCTGAAGAGTTTTGATTCCCATTCGTTTCGTAAAAATTTTAGGAGACTTTTTCATAAATATCCCTAAACCACGTGGAGGATAAATTGGTACTTATAAAGTATAACAAAGATCGCCTAATCTCATCAAAATTCTTTAAAAGAAAAAACTAACTACATTATAAATATAATCCATCAATCTAATGTGATCTAATTTTAGCCACATCGTAATCGCAAATCGTATCTAATTCTAACACATCTTTATCACATGAATAAATGTGGGGGCTACATCTCACTGTTTTAAACTCAATAAATTGATATTTATAGAGTTTAATGAAAATCACCTAATCTCATCAAAGCTCTCAAGAAAAGAATCACATTATAAACCCAATACATCAACTCAACCTAATCTAATTCTAATAACACCATAAGAAATTTAAGCTAATTCAAATCATATCATAATCACCTAACCCAAATTAATACTAACCCATCACTTTCATAATAACCTTCTAAAGATTAAATATTCTCTTTTACTTGCTAGCTTAGGGCCCGTTTGGATGTCTCCAGAATAAAATATTTACAAATTTAAATATTGCAAGAATAAAATAGTATAGAATGCAATAATGCAATATTATGACAGTATAATATTTTTACTGTTTGGCATTTTTTAAAGAATATTATAGATTTTAAATTGGGCGGTTTGTAAGGTGTTATGATTAAAGTAAATTACATTATAAGAATAATTTTTATTAAATATTTTAATTTATATGTAATTTACCACGTCTAGATAAAAAAGTAATGTAATAAAGTAAAGTTTAACTTCATGCTTTTACCATAAGTTACTTTTCTTTTGTCACATAAAACCATGGTAAAGTATAGTAAAGTAAAGTCAATAAAAAAAAACCTACTCTATAACTACCTCTCGCCCAATTTGCTTTACTACATACTTCATCTGACCTTACTTTGCCTCGCCTTTAACCGTGATATGACATCAATCTTTATTTTACTTTACCACACCTGCAAACAAGTCATTTTTTATTTATCATATAAAAGTATGATTAAATGTGATAAAGTAAAGTAAATAAAAGAAACTACTTTACCATTCCTTCTCATTTTACTTCACCATGCACTTTATCTCACCTTTACTTTACCACACCTTTACCGCCTTGTGAGATTTACTTTTACTTTACTTTACTATATATGTAAACATACACATTATAATAGATTTGGTGAACTAAAATTTTTACTTTACTCTACCACTTTGTAATAGTTATTTTAAAAGATTCTTATCCTGTAGAAAGTTTTCTATAGGGGGAACTGTAGGAGAGAATATTGAGCTTTTTAAAAGAAAATAATCTTTTCTTCAAATTTTTCTTGAGTTGCCAAACACACAAGATTTTCTTTTTAAAAAAATGAAAGATTGTATTCTATAAAATATTATTTTTTTTTTGTGTTTTCTTGTGCATCCAAACATGCCCTTAGATTCTTGACAGCTTTAAAACTGCCAATCGGCCAGTTGTAACTGCGGATCACATTGATCAATTTATCAAAATACAATTGGTAGTATGCCAGCCGATATTGCAGTTATCTTGCATGATCATTTCTCTCTCTCTTTCATTGTAAAGGATTCTCTTGAGCAGCTTTCCAGAAGCTGTTAGTAGGCGGAGGAACATTGATCAGACCCATCAAAGAACCCACCTGTTATTGCTATTGATGATTCAAACTCTCAGCCAAAAGCTCTCTTCCTCTTTCTTTGATGCAGTACAAAAATAAGAGTCTGAGAAATAGGATGTCTGTACAGTACCAACCCTCTCAACCCATCTCCAGCCTGCAAGTAGTGGGTCTGCTCTGCGTTGGCTATCATGCGCATCTTTGCCAAAACAGCAAAAAAGTAGACCCACCCAAGCCCAACCTCACGCTTGTGGATTAACAGCACGTAGGAAAGAATAGGAGGGTGGGCACATGTCTCTATGCAGCATCGCTACTCTAGTGATGGAGGCTGCCAAAAGCAGGAAAATGGTATCTCTGTCTCTTCTCTATATCTTCATTGTCCTCTGCGTTTCTTTTAAAATTGAAATCCTCACACAACCTTTTACTGCACCGGCCTGTCTCCACCACTGCCATCGCTGCTGCATTAAATGTATAAAGGTCACATTCAACAGAAGCTCACATGAAATGCTACCTCGATGCTCCCAACTTTTGATTAACGAAAGGAATGGTCCCGGTCAGCACTCAGCAGTTGGGACCACTTATGAACTTTCCAAAGCATATTTGGATGCACGGTGAATTGATGTAAGGTAAAATTAAGCATTAAATTAAGAGAGAATAAAATATAAGAAATTATAATAATATTATATTTTTAATTATTTAGTATAGAATCTTTTTGACATTTTATATAAAATTGTAGAGTTTTCTGTCTTTTAGCAGGTAAAGGAGGTTGTTTTTCTTTTTTCTTTTACTTTTTTTGAAAAAGATGGTGGAAATTTTGAAAATATATACATTTAATATGACCTATTGTCTTTTCTTGTCTGGATTCACTTCACCTTAACTTAACTAGTTAATTGCCAAACACGCTCTCATGTAGGCCGTCCATTTTAAGACTTCCATTTAAATGGGGCATAATTGGAGCAGTTGAGCCCTAGTTCAATGGTTTTTTAGATTTTGACCCGATCCAAATTCTGGGTGAATTCAGATAAATAATATTATTGTATGCGTGCGTGCAAAAGTGCAAGTACCTGTGCCACACGCAAAAAGAGAGAAAATCAAAGGAAGATTTACGTGGTTAGGCAGCCAAAAGAGAATCCACTTTCTTTTACTATTCCACTCTTTGGTCTAGATTTATAAGTTGCATGGTATATATAACTCTATCTTTCTTAGCCCCTAAGAAAGCCCAATACAATGATCTAAATACCCCTGACTCAAAGCCTGGTCCCTGGCTAACCCAATGGACCGATTCAGTAAATCTAGAATACAAGACATAAACGCAAGAAGTGATGGGTCAAAGTAATGTTTGGGGTGAGTTCGGGTAAATAAGATGATGGGTCAAAGTGATGTTTGGGCCTTGAATTCAAATTACCACCATCCAAACCTTGTGATTAGAATCTTCTCAATTGGGTTTTCAGATTTTTTGCTTAGTCTAGCATAACTAACCAGAGTCACTAGGAGAACAGGGTAGCTGTCAAACCTTGTGATTAGAATGTTGATAGCAAATGCTTCATCAAACCACATCAGAAAATGATGCAAAGGAGATGCAGCCCATGAGTCCAAGACAATAGACCCATGACTAGGCCCGTCAATTTAGCCCGTAGAAATGGGTACCCAGCCCAAGTCCGAAAACATAGGGCTTTTAGAAAAATTGGACAATTATTTGAAAACCCAACCAAAATGGGACTGGGAATGGGCATAGCCTACCCAACCCGTCCAGGCTCATCCTGGCCCGCCCGTAAGGCTATTTTACTATTTTTATGTATTTTCCCAAAACTGCAACTTGCCAGCCTCATAGTTGAAGTAATGAACACCTTCGAACTGTACTAATAAACACATTTCCTTGATCCTTTACAATCTAGTATCCACTAATCTTCTTCCATATCCTAACAAAGTCTTCCATCCAAACCTGCCAAAGCTTTTCTCTTATAACTGCCCAACATGCTAAACTCAACTTGATAGCCTCAACTCTTTCCCACATTCAAAGGTTAGATTATATCTTTCTTCACATTTATTGATTCGGAAGCATTTCCTTACATTTGGATATTAAAACAGTTACTTAATAGAAATGTGGAAAACCTCAATATTTTAAGTGGGAAAAACAACAAATAATAGTCAATTTCATTTCAGCAGAAACATTTCACTTCAGAAAGAGTTCTGAAATGATACAGTCTCGAAACTTTTAGCCAGAATTTCAGACCCCCCTCAATCAAGTTCTCTCTTAAGATTATTTCTTTGTTCTGGATTTTTTATTTTTACCATCACGATGTTCTCCAAAATGGCCCATTTTAGGGGCAACTGAAACTTCTCCTAAAAGAAATTTGACAGCTATGCATAAAAGAGCTACAGATGTTTCACATGAATGAGCACATGATCCACCATTTCTTCATCTAATCCACAACTAGAACAATTGATATAACAATAAAAATGGTGAAAGCATTTTGGCAACTGCATGATTGGGAAAAAAAAAAATGACTACACAGAGTAGCTGTGAACATTATTATTCAATTGATACTGCTGTTCTTCTTCTTGTTGTTGCTGTTGTCCTACTATTGTTGGAAAGCTATAGAAGCAAGCTGTTTCATGCCAGCCATGAGAGCTAAAATCCTAGCAGAAAGAAACCCAATATATATAATAGTGGCTGGGTTTAAAGTTCAGTGACAGCATATGAATAATTAGAGAATGTTGATCTTATGTTCAAGATCGTGCTAAAGCCCACGCCCGGCCAAGGCTTATTTCGAGCCCGCATGGGATGGGATTTGAGATAGGCCCGCTCAATTTAGAGTCAGAATTGGACAACCCCCGACAAGCCCGTCCAATATTCGAGATGAGATTGGAGAGCCCATGCCCAGGCCCGGCCCGGCCCATGACTCAACTCCTGCTTGGGTTGCAATGGGTCTAGGTCAGCTATTACTTTAAGCCTATAAAGGATGTCTGTTTCTTTCATTTATGGGAAGGTTAAGATCATTTTAAATTAGGGCTCATTTTCAGCAAAAGAGTATTTAAGTTGGCTTTTGGATAAGAGTATTATTGGAATAATAGAAAGTCCTGCCAGAAAACTATGTCCAGCCAACGGGCCTAAAAACAGAGCCCAAATCCAGCCCATTGCAGGCCATACTCAGTTCTGGGCCTCTGCCTCACCCCACCAACCCAACTAAACTCGATAGTGTGAACAAGCAGGTCCTGGACGATCTGTGAAACTTACCTCACTTGAAACCATTTGCAACCCAGCCCAAAAGCCCAACCTGCCTAAGGAGGCTGGATTTGAATAACCTGATGGAATGTGGTTCTAGACAAGCAGCTCACCTTCTGATCCCAAATCATTTGTTTTAGCACCCGGCCCAACTCATTACCCGATTATAAAATCATAATACATATTTGGATCAGGACTTTGGGCTGCAGACAGGACCAGGCCTGATTTGGAATTAAACCAAGAGCCGAGCTTGAGCTTTACCAGGCCCAGCCCCTAACCAAACAAGCAGCGAGGCCTAGGTTTATCAGTTTATACATCTAGATTGGGGGTAGGGAAAAGTGAAGCCAGGTTGAGCATTCAACCTGTGCTCAACCCATTTATCAATCGGGTTGAAAGTTTCAGCCTGGACCCTCAATTAACAGTTCGGATTTGGGTTCGATGGCCAGTCAAAGTGCAATAAGTCGGGTCGGGTCGGGTAGGCTAGTCGAAATAGGAATAATGAACTCAACCTCCCCAACCAATTTATTATCAGTTGGGTAAAAATATAATTTAATGTCAGCCTGAAAACCCCAAGTTACGGCCTTACCGGGTCAGGTTTGGGTTGGATTGGTGGGCCTGGTTAGGATTTATAAGCCCACCCATGGACCTATGATTTGCTTAATCTGTGAGGAAGATAGGTCTGGATGGCTTATTCAGTGGAAACCTATCAAATGGTTAAACTTTATGGTCACTTGTATGTTCTAAATTTCCAATGTGATCAAATGCCACTTTGCCTGGACAGTAGGGAACCCTAGATCAACTGATTAACCAGTGTAATTCAAGATAGTGGGCCCTGGCTCTTAGACCCATCTTGTCCAGGCTTGAACACTCTTATTCAGCAAAGATGAGATTTTTTTACATATAACTCCATCAACATCAAGTCCATGTAAAATAAAAAAAGAAAGAAAAAAGAGAAAATCAATAATAATAATAATAATAATCTCGCAATCAACAAGGTCTTCTAGGGCAACTTGTTTGCATAGAATTGCATTTCTAAAAATCCCAATATAGATATTATTATCAAAGTGGCTAAAATTGAAGAAACAAAGATGAAGATCCACAAA
Source organism: Persea americana (assembly GCA_029852735.1). NCBI lineage: Eukaryota > Viridiplantae > Streptophyta > Magnoliopsida > Laurales > Lauraceae > Persea > Persea americana. Next base: position 7,217,832 of record CM056812.1, read on the forward strand.
TAGTCATCCAGAGGAATTTCATGTATTAGGAATTTCTGATAACAATGTTAATTGTTGTCTATGGAGCATTTGAAGTTCCTTATTTGATTGCTAGAATTCCAAAACAAATATTAAGGATGCATGTGGGAGAATTTAAAAAGCCTGCCAGAGGAAAACATTTGAAAAACTCATAATTCTTACATGAATTCTTTAAATTCCAACAAACAACCATGCCCTCAACCAAATTCTAGCAAAGTCCATCTTTGTTAGAGTCATTTTACCATGAACTCGTACGAATTCATGTTCACCTTGGAGGTCATGTACTAACTGAGCATAACATAATGGCCCCACAATATTGTTAGGACTTAGGGTTTTCATTAGATTGCAATTTGATTGGATGCATTCAGTTTAATTAGCTTGAACTCTCATGCACTCATACTTCTTAGAATTTTGGAATCTTCATGCATTATTGGTTTTTTAATCATAGCATTAAAAGATTTTGTAAAGACATGATCAAACATGTTTAGAATTGCATTTTAAAAACATATTTCTTTAAATATATTAGCCTCTAGTCAAGCCTAGTTCTCCAAGACCAAGTGTTCCTTTGAAAAACAGTTTTTTAAGATTTTTAAAATCAGGGAAAGTTTGGTCAACCGAATTAGTGTCGGTCAGCTGTCGGTTTCACTTCTAGAATGTAAAAACTGTTTTATCAGGGAAGTTTGGTCAGTTGTCGATTCCATGTCGGTCAGCTGTCGGTCGACCGAACTTCAGTTCTGTGAACCGACAGGCTTGGTTCGGTCCGCATATTTCAAAATATATGACCGTTGAGTTTGGTTGACCAAACTCCATGTGTCGGCTGACCGACAATAGATCCTTTGGAGAAAATTTTTCTTATAAAAAGAACCCTTCCTTGAGATTTGTGCCAACACTTTTGAGACTTTTGAGGGCCAAGGAAAGTGGGACATCAATGCTTGGCTAGAGGGAAGCTAGGAGGGAAAATCAATCATTTCAAACATTTGATTCTTCAACGAGTTTGCCTCTCTTAACTTATTTTATTCATGCTTGTCTTTAAATCTTTGATTTCTTCAATGGCATGATTAAAGTGTTCAAATGTTGATTGTTTAAACATGCTTTGACTTTAAAATATGTTTATAATTTAAACCTTATCATTTGAATAGGATTTCACATGTTATTCATTTAATGTTTTTTTTAGAACAAACTTGCTAGTTTCACGTTAGACTTTTCAAAAAAAGTTTGTTAATATTTCAAAAACATGTGTGAATCTCTTCTATCTCACATTTGCATCATTTATGAGCATTGAATTTTAAAAGAGATAGAAGAAGTCTTTAAGGCTTATGTATCTCACATAAATCTTTGCATTCATCATGTATATGTCTTAGATAGGGTTTCAATTTTATTATCAGCCTGTGTTAAGAGGCATCAATATGTATTCACTTGCATCTCATCTTATGCTTGTTTAGGCATAGTTCATTGAGATAAAATCTTATGTTGCAAAGGTTAATGTTCAGCCTATTGAAAAACATATGAGATTATAAAAGGTTATTGCTTAGCCTTGTGTAAAAGCATATGTGATTGTAAGGTTGAAGGTTAGCCTAAACCTTTAGTTGATAGTGGAAATACCGGTAGGGAAACCAGGAGTGGATGTAGGCTTGTTTGGCCGAACTACTATAAATTTGCTTGTCATGGTGATTGATGTGGTTGATATGTTTATGATCAATGTTTCTTTTTAAATGTCTATATTGAATGTTTAGTTGGGCTCTTTACTTGTTATTAGAAACCTCCTTAAACGAAATGATAAATCTTTAAAGAATAATTGACATAGGTTTTTAAAAAAGAATTGGTCTAGTTTTTAGAGCTCACCCTATTCCCCCCCACCCCAGGGTTTTCAAATATAAGGTGTGGAAATAGAGAATTTTCAGATTCCTCATACTTGGGACCCTTTGTGATCTGTTCAGCTGATCAAGTACAATCAAATAGCCAATCACATTGTTAAGGAAGAAGCAAGATTGAATTTCACTAGTTATGAATTATATTACGGTTGTCCTCTATAAATAACAATTTTCTTGGTACATGACTAAATATTTCAAGCACAAGGAACATTTACTGGTGAAAAATGCAATTAGTTCCATCATTGAAAACTCATCATTGTTTTAGTGGCCTCAGCAACTGCTGATAATCTGCCAAAATTGAGCAATAAGTTCCTAGGAATGCACTCAAGATTCCCAGAACAACTATAGTGATGCTCAGGAACACCTGAACTTGTCCCAATAAAAAAAAAAAAAAAAAAATCAATGGCAAAAAAGTAATAGATGGCATATACAATTTAGTCTCTTATGGAACAAAAGAAAATCTCCAATGGCAGACAGCTTTTCAATCAAGATGGTTTTCTAAAATGAGATTTGCAACATAAAAAAACACATATTTGAAATGTTGCCTTAAAACATGAGCATGCAAACATCAGCAAGATTCAGGTTACCTGCTAAGGTGTTGCTTTTTTCCTTGCAGTCTTTAAGAAGCATAGAGCTGACATTATAACAGCCTACCAAGAATTGGAGCATATTCAAATGATATTATAAAGAACATAAAGAAGGGAGTGCAATAGAATAATTTTAATTAAGAAGAAAAGGCATGGGAAACAAATGTTTCATGCAACTATACACATGCATGAGTGTTCCTTACGAACACTTGGATTTCTAGATGGGGAAAGAAAACCCACCGACAATATTGAATCTGTCCTTCAATTAATGTGTTTCTGTCTCTGAGAGTAGGATATGCAGCTCAAATTAAAGGCATGAAAGAAGTAGCTGGCAAATTGAAATTGGAACTAGCTCATTTCATAGAGTTAGGAGCCTTTGCACAATTCACTTCTGATCTCAACAAAGCCACTCGAACTAACAAGAGGTTAACAATCACATGACTTGCTCAAACAATCTGAATCAGCCCATTGCGGAAGAACAGATAGTTACTATTCATACCGGAGCGAATGAGGTGATCCTCGAGAGGTCCTTATAGTCGTATAAGTACAATTAAGACATGTTATTATTTAATGTTTAGATTTATTTTCTGTTTTAAGATTTATTAGATTAGATGTAGGGGTATTGATTAACTTATTTGAAGATTTGGCTCATGATAGGTCGGAATAGATAAATAGAATTCGTGTAGCAGACCATAACATAGTTGGGACAAGACTTTTATGAGATGTAAGAGTATTGATTAATTTTAATTAGGGTTTCTTTAGGTTAAGGGACATTTTTAAGAAGGATTTATATATCGAACTAGGTAATTGGAATAAGATTCCAAGAGATCCCCTCTTGGAAAGCTAACCTTAGAGCGTGAGCTTTGCAGAGTTTTAACAAAAACCTGAATCATGATTAAGGTTTAATTGGAATTAAGAATTTTTTTGGAGATTTTCACTTTGGAACCTTCTCTATTGTGGATTGTTAATTTGTATGGCTCAATAGAAGTTAATAAATCTTGGTTAACCGGGCCCCCTGAATTGTCCATCCTGTACTGTGCTTAGAAGTGGGCCTGTTATAGGTCTACTGTGATTAGAAGTAGTGTTTGGGTGTAACAGGGTTTTGGGGCTGATATTATAAATATAGACTTAGGGTCTCTATGATGTATACTTCTTCTGATTGCATAGTGAATTCTCATGTCTTCCAATGGACGTAGGCTAAAAGCCGAACCACGTAAATCTCTTCTTGTGTGTGCTTGATCTCATCTAGTTAGGCCTTAGATCATAACAAACTGGTATTAGATCTTATTTCGCATAATCGGAAGAAATACAAAGGATCGGATTTCAAGAGGGTAATTGATCGGGGATTTGAGAGAAACATAACTCAAAACTGTTTCTGGAGTTCTCGGTCTGCAAAAAGAGGACGATCGCCACCAGCGCATGCACCGGAATTGGAGAAGTCCGGCGATTATTGCTGCCATCGTTTTTGCGATATCTTGACGATCCGGAGTTCGATCTGAGATCCGTTTGAACCTGCATATTTGTTTCGAGGAGATCTACGTAGGTACAATAAAAGATTTGCAGAATGGCTGCTAAATTCGAGATTGAGAAATTTAACGGTAATAATGACTTCGGTCTTTGGCGTCTGAAGATGCATGCTTTGTTAGTCCAGAATGGGTTGCATAAAACTTTGAGGAGAAAGAATGCTCTATATGAAAAATTGTCAGATAAAGAGAAGGATGAGTTGCTGGAAAAGGCATACGGTCAGATTCTGCTGTTTTTTAGTGACGGTGTACTGCGAAAGGTTGTTTAGGAGAAAACTGCTACTGGCATATGGCAAAAGTTGTAGAACTTGTACATCACGAAGTCTCTCAGGAATCGCTTATATATGAAAAAGCGATTGTTTACACTACAAATGCATGAAGGTACGTCTGTTTCAACTAACATTGATTCTTTTATAAAAGCTATTTTGGATCTTGAAAATATAGATGTTAAAATTGATGATGATGACCAAGCTATTATGTTGCTATGCTCTTTACCACCCTCGTATGAGAACTTTGTTGATACCATGATGTATGGTAGAGAAACTCTTTCTAAGGAAGATGTTGAGCCAGCCTTGAACTCCAAGGAGTTGAAGAGAGATGTTGCAACTGAAAACACTGACAGTTCTGATGAGGGTTTGGTAGCGCATGGCGGAATAGAGAAGAAATGGTAGAATAGAATAGGCCGATCTAGGTCAAAATAAAAAACTAGAAAATTAAAGTGCTTCAAATGTCACAAGAAAGGGCATTTTGGAAAAGATTGTCCAGAGCGTAAAGGGAAGGAGAAATCTGATTCTGGAGAAGTTGCCGGAGTTGCAACCGATGTTACAGAGACTAATTCTGATGGTGTAGAAGTTCTTTCGGTTACTGTTGGTAGCTCAGCCACTGAGTGGATTCTTGATTCGAGGTGCTCCTATCATATGTGTCCTTACAGAGATTAGTTTACCAATTATCAATCTATTGATGGTGGTAAAGTGCTTATGGGAAATAATGCAGTTTGTAAGGTTGTTGGGATATGTGCAATCAAAATTAAGATGCATGACGGTATTGTGAGAACTTTGTCAGATGTTAAGTATATTCCAGAGTTGAAGAAAAATCTAATTTCCTTGGGTACGCTTGACTCCAATGGTTATACCTACAATGCTGGAGGTGGAGTTATGAGAATCTCAAAGGATGCTCTTGTAGTGATGAAGGGATTGAAGAAGAATGACCTTTACTTTCTTCAAGATAGTACAATTACAGGTGCTGCAGTTGTGTCGTCCTCAGATTCAGATTCAGAAATTACCAAGTTATGGCAAATGCGACTTGGGCATATGAGTGAGAGGGGTATGGATGAGTTGACTAAACAGGGTTTGCTGTGTAGTCAGAAAAGAGGAAAGCTGGACTTTTGTGAGCATTGTATCTTCAGAAAGCAATGTAGAGTCAAGTTCAGGACCGCTGTTCATCGGACAAAGGGTACTTTGGATTATATCCACTATGATCTTTGGGGTCCCTCTCGTGTTCCATCTCTTGGTGGTGCTTTATACATGTTGACCTTTATTGATGACTATTCTCGGAAGGTCTGGGTGTATATCTTAAAGCACAAACATAAAACTTTTGCACAGTTCAAGCAATGGAAGGCTATGATTGAGAAGCAGACAGGTAAATAGCTCAAGCTTGAGAAGTGACAATGGCTTGGAATTTTGTAATAATGCTTTTAATGAGTTTTGTAAGAATGAAGGGATTGTGAGACATCACACAGTAAAAAATACACCGCAACAGAACGGAGTTGCAGAACAAATGAAGAAAACTATTCTAGAAAAGACCCGGTGCATTCTCTCTAATTCAGGGTTACCTAGGAAGTTTTGGGCGGAAGCTGTTAACACAGCTTATTATCTGATAAACTAGTCTCCACCAATAGCTATAGAATGTAAAACTCCTGTAGAGGTATGGTCTAGATCTCCTACTGATTACACCAACTTGCGGATATTTGGTTGTCCTTCCTATGCTCATATGAATGATGGAAAGCTTGAACCAAGGGCAAGAAAGTGCATATTTCTAGGGTATGCAGATGGTGTTATAGGAAATAGGCTGTGGTGCCTAGATGGGAAATCTCCCAGATGCATTATAAGTAGAGATGTGACCTTTGATGAGTCTGCTATGCTGAAATCGAAGAAGTGCCATGATGCTGGAAAGGTGGAGGATCAAAACGGTGTTAGTAAACAGGTGGAGCTTGAGAAAGAAGCCCCAGAAAACTTGCAGGATAAGGTGCAAGCAGATGTCCCACTTCAACAAGATGTAGAGGAGATGCAAAGCTCAAACGAAGAAACTGCAGTTCCGAATGATTATATGCTTACTCGAGATAGAGAAAGGAGGCAAATTAAAAGAACTCAGAGATACGGGTATGAAGATATTGTTGCATACGCTCTTAATACAGCTAAGAGTATAGAGTCTGAGCTGGTTACATATCGGGATGCCATCACTAGCAAAGAATCAGCAAAATAGGCCGTAGCCATGGGTGAGGAGATTGAATCTCTTCATAAGAATCAGACTTGGGAGCTGGTGAAACCTCCGAAAGGCCAGAAGATTGTTGGTTGCAAATGGGTCTTTAAGAAAAATGAAGGAACTCTAGGGGTGGAAGATGCTAGGTTCAAAGCACGACTGGTTGCAAAAGGCTATACTCAGAGGGAGGGTGTTGACTTCAATAAAGTGTTCTCTCCTATGGTGAAGCATAGTTCTATCAGGGTGCTACTTGCTATGGTCGCTAAATTCAATTTAGAGTTGGAGCAGCTTGATGTCAAGACTGGGTTTTTACATGGCGAGCTAGATGAACAGATTTATATGCATCAACTAGAGGGGTTTGAAATTCATGGAAAGGAAGACCACGTCTGTTTGCTAAAGAAATCATTGTATGGCCTGAAGCAGTCTCCTAGGCGGTGGTACAAGCGTTTTGACACCTTTATGGTTGGAAACGGCTATTGTAGGAGTGCATACGACAATTGTGTCTGCCACAAGAAACACTCCAATGGCTCGTATGTTTATTTGCTGTTATATGTTGATGACATGTTGATTGCTGCAAAGAACATGTCTGAGATCAACAGGTTGAAGACTCAGTTGAGTGGTGAATTTGAGATGAAAGACTTAGGTGCTACAATGAAAATTCTTGGAATGGAGATTAAAAGGGACCGGAAAGCGGGCAAATTGTCTTTGTCACAAAAGGGGTACCTTGAGAAGGTTCTGGAGCGCTTTGGTATGTAAAGTTCGAAACCAATGAATATTCCATTGGTAGCCCATTTTAAACTTTCCGCTGCTTTGTCACCACAAATTGAGGAAGAGGTGGAGCACATGTCACGTGTTCCTTATGCTAGTACAGTTGGGAGTATAATGTATGCCATGGTTTGCACGAGGCTAGATATTTCACACACGGTTAGTGTAGTTAGCAGATACATGGATAACCCTGGAAAGGCCTATTGGCAGGCAGTGAAATGGATACTCCGTTACTTGAGAGGTACTACTGATGTTGGGATAGTTTATGAAAGAAGCAACAACATTTTTGGAAGTGTTATTGGATATGTTGATTCAGATTTTATTGGAGATTTAGACAGAAGAAGGTCCTTGACAGGATATGGTCGTGCTGTCGCAGGCACCCAAAAATAATAAAACCTTTACTCTTAAAAATATATGTAGTAGTGCGAGTAAGGATCGTTCCCACGGAGAGTGTTTAGCCAAATTTCATGCTATGTGATTAAAGATGAGGGGTTTTTTTTATTTATGCTGAAAGAAAAAATAAATAAAAGCAAATAAAGAGCAACAAAGTAACGAATTCAATTAAATGAGCAAGCATTGGTCAAAGTTAACATCCACCATTGGAAATTCAGAACTGATCATTGATGCAAAAATAAATCAACTAACGCTTTGAATATTCATCGTTGGAATTAAATTCCTACCTCCTTAATTAGTTAATTAGAAAACACGCGCTCTAATTAACCCTAATTACTAAACAACCTAAAACAAGCGCTATAGATTTAATTTAGTAACAGCATTAAAATTAGAGAGATCGATGAACCCAAATAACACAAGCACATGCGGTTGCATTTAATTTAGCCAAGTGTTCTTCCTAATATCTAACAATTACTGACGCAGTAAGTTATTAAATATCAGTTGCTTCGCAAATTAGAGAGATCAAACAATTACGGATTTGATTTCTAATTTAGCAGTAGATTGCAACGAAAAATGTACTAGTACGCATCCTAGCAATTAAACGATACAATCATGATAACAAATTAAGCATAGAAGAACAACCCATATTCAAAGCATAAATTGAACAATGAAAATAAATTAGATCTCACAGTATTTATTCCGAGGCTTCAGTCTCCTTCGACCAATTACAAAGAATTAGCCACGCAGGGCCATGCTAACTTGCAAAGTTAAAATAAAAGGAAAAGAAGAAAAGAAAGAGAACGAGAGAGAGAATTCGTCAGAGGAGAAGAAGATGCAGAAAGACAGAGAACGTGCAGTGCAGAGATCCCTCCTCTCGCCTTCAGATTGGTGGGTTTATGTAGAGAAAAAAGGTCTTTGTGAGAACTATTAGGGATGAGAGAGAGATCCACTAGGAGTGTGATACGTGGGTGATTAAAGGGGAAAGAGAGAAATAATGAGTTCTGATAGGATGAAAACGTGAGAGAGGAGTGTATGCATGTGGGAATATAGATGGAATTTTTGGTTTGGAATTAAAGTTATTGAAAATTCTTTATTCGCCTATATCTTTCCATCCTGGCTCCGGTTGGACTCAGCTCAAGAATTAAAGTTGCACCATTTTCCGTTGTACACAATATGAGCCCAATATTGGATATGTTTGGACGAACTCCTGATTTCTTCAAATTTACCATAATGCCATTCTGCTTGATTTTTCATCCATTTAGCATCAAGTACGAGCAGTAAATTCAAGCCCGATTTCGACATTGATGCAGCCAGTATCTCTCAACACTCAAAACATGAAAGTTGTAGATCTTTTTCTTGGCGTTTCATAGCATCTTGAATCATCTCAATTGGAACTTAGATGAGAGAGTTATGCTCAGATTACGAAGCGATGTCCAAACTGTCCAAAATCACCCAATTAGCTTCGTTTTGCACTTAATGCCTCCATTTGCACCTAAAGAAAAATAAAAGAATAATGAATACATTTAGGCATCAAATAAGTATAAAGCACTACACATTAAGGGAGAAAAATATGACATTTTGCATTCTCATCAGGATATGTCTTCACTTTTGCTAGTGGTGCCATTAGTTGGAAGGCAGCATTGCAATCTAAAGTTGTCTTGTCTACCATTGAAGCAGAATATATGGCAGCTACAGAGGTAGTGAAGGAAGTTATTTGGCTGACAGGCTTGGTTGGAAATTTGGGATTGAAACAGAAGCTGGTTACTATTTTCTGTGACAGTTAGAGTGCGATCAATCTGACACACAATCCAAAGTATCACGAAAAGACTAAGCACATAGATGTTAGGGCACACTTCATTCGAGATGTCATCGCCAAGTTGCTATTGCAATGATTAAGATTGTTACGGCGGAAAATCTAGCAGACATGATGACAAAGACTATTCCAGCAGTTAAGTTTAAGCATTGCTTGGACTTAGGGATGTCAAATGGGCTGGGCCGGCCCGGCCCGCCAGTCAACGGCCCGTGGCACGGCCCAACCTGGCCAACGGTACGGCCCACAAGGCACGGCCCGTGACATGGGCCGTGTTGGGCCGAGGGTCCTTGGCCCGTTTGGCACGGCCCGCCAGGCCTGCCAGGATGGTGGGCTGCACCCAACGGCCCGCCAGGCACAACAGGCCTGGCCCGCTAGGCACGGCCTGCCTAACCAGCTAAAAAATGACTATTTTTTAAAATATTATCCATTTTACCGCCCCAACAGCCATAAAACGGTCATATAAGAGGTATTTTGTGTCCTTTTTAATTTTACAAAGTTTATAAATACTCGAACCCTTGAGTTCAAATCCCACCAAAATCTTGCTAACAAGATAATGTTATGTAAAGGGTTCATTTCTTTAAATCACTTTGTAGCTGAGTTGGCAATAGAAGGTGCGCTTATCAATTGAACTACACAATGGGCCTTGGTACTAGTCAATGTTTTAAAGATCGAATTTGATCGGTTGTTGTGAATTGCTTCGATTGAACTAGAACTGTTGTATGTTGTGATTTGGTTCAACAAATTTGGCTGATTTATTAAGCATTGGCCAACAATAACATTGGAAAAAAAAATGAAAGTAAAACTCACATTTTAAATTTGTATTAATTTCATTTCTGAAAGCCTTAAAATATAACTTTTCTTCATTCTTTTTTTTTTTTGTAATAAAAAAATGGTTATCATTTTATAAGGAGAGAGACTTTGGGTCAGTCCAGATCCTTTGTGTAGGCCCAATTAGTGAAAGTGGGAAAGATCTAATCTCCTTGGAAGGCGGAGAAGTGTGATAAAGTTTTGTAAAAATTTCTCAAAATATATAATAAGCTCATTGTCAAGCTAAATTTCAAGCCGATTTATAATTTTAATACCGAAAATGAGAAAAAAATTAATCGAAAAAAATTAAGGAGGCACGCAGAGCACGGCAGGCACGAAGGGTCGGCACGACCCAACCAGCTCCATCTGGAGGGGGCTGGGCCGGCACGGCCCATTTCATCTGGTGGGCCGGGCTGGCACAACCCGTTTCATCTGGCAGGACGGCATGGCTCGGCCCATGGCACGGGCGGGCTGGGGTTAGGGCGGGCTGTGTCGGCATGCCTACTTGGACTTGATCAATATGATAAGTACCTGAGTGCCCTAAGGGGCTAGTGGAGACGGTGAGACGTGTTATGTGCATGAGGATCAGCTTCAATGTTAGCCAAGGTGGAGATTTGTTAATTTATATGGCTCAATAGAAGTTAATAAATTTTGGTTAACCGGGCCCCCTGGATTGCCCATCCTGTACTGTAATTAGAATTGGGTCTTTTATAGGTCTACTGTGATTAGAAGTAGTGTTTGGGTGTAACAGGGTTTTGGGGCTGATATTATAAATAGAGAATTATGGTCTCTATGATGTATACTTCTTTTGATTGCATAATGAATTTCTTGTCTTCCTGTGGACGTAGGCTAAAAGCCGAACCACGTAAATCTCTTTTTGTGTGTGCTTGATCTCATCTAGTTAGGCCCTAGATCATAACATGGATTGTGGAATGTCCTAGGCCTTGGGGCATGAGCCTTTCTAGCCTTTGATCTCAATGGTACCTCCATTATCACTCCCTTCCTTGGTCTTGCACCAAATTTGCCAACCCCTTTAGTGTGATAGAAGGCTACAGATCTCAAAAGGGGAGAAGGATACAGCTGAAGATCCAGATCCAGATCCATGCCCAAAATCTAGCCCTACTTTGATGGATGGTAGGCCCAGCCCATATAGCAAGCCAAATGGGTCACAAGGAAAAATGAGATCATCTTCAAGAGGACATTATTGCCGTACTAATTGTAACGCCCCAATTCCGAATACCGAAGATAACGCTAAGGTATCCGAATTTGGTGCGCTACTTCCCGGAAAATCTGAGAACTTCCAAGATCGTAGTCCGCAGTGAGGTCAAAAATTTAAAACTTTCTAAACCATAACATAATCAACAGTTGTATTGCGGAAGCGTAAGAAAAGATAGCGGAAGCAATAGTATCATGTAAAATAAGTCAAATATAACAGTGCAGAAGTCTAATAATAATTTCAAAGTATGGTTATCAAAGTTTATACAAAACTGTTTATCTACCCAACTCACTACATAAAACTCTCAAAATCCGAATAAAGAACTGCACTCATTCCCCTTGTGCAAGTGCTCCGTCTTCCGGCTTGACCACTTGGTCGGTCGGCTCTCACCCATAGTCACCAACTACAGGCGCCTCGTAGAACGCATCGTCCGCGGGGTCATGGTCGGGACCTAAGCACCAAAGATGGGTCAGATCCAAGGATCTGGCAAGGCACCATATGCATATAACACAGGATGTATACATCCAAAGAAAGTAGAGACATGTATGTAATTATAAGAGTAACAAAGATACATGATCTAGGCAATTGATCAGTAATAACAGTTTAGAATTAGAAATATAAAGTATTCTAATCTAATCAGATAACAAATGGCATATTCACATAAGCTGGATATACCGCGGGATATTATGCCGCGATCCTCCCATACTGTAAATATGCTATACTGTAAACAGTTTGCGGTGGGGAAAAGGGTAATAACCCTACAAGGGATAACAGCCTTGCTAATGATAACATACATAATATAACACCGATCACACCCCTTTAACACCGATCACACCTCTTTATCAGATTAACTCGGACCCAATATCACACCGTTCGTCTAATCACAGCTCATCATGATAGCTCTAAGTAACCAATATAGCTCTTGCCAATGATGATCAGTCAACTGGCTGAGCTTAGATCAACTGAGTGAATGTTTAGTGCCGACTCAGGAAACAAGTACAGGTCTGTGTCTGTCTAGGCTTGTCTTACGTGAGCAAGATCCTAACCAAGTCTCTAAGAGGTTAAGGTATAACAACATGGAACACAGTCCAATATCCAAATCCAAGTCCAATAATCATTGGGTCCATACCGAGGCCCACAACCATGGCCTGAAGCAACACAAGTGCAACACCATGTTCGACCTCACAAATGATCATTCCATGCTCATACACAATGAGCCTTCAAATCCATTAACCCTAACCTCTTCATTCTATGGTTTCACATACCCAACCTTAGGCCGTATGAGGACCCGCCTAGCCACAGACACAGGTCATTTATCTCTAAGCACATCATAGGGTCACCAGTAAGTAATCCTAGGTTCATGTCCCCCAACTTCCATTAATTAAGAGGTTTATAACAACAATAAGGATATGAGAGAAGAACAACGCATGAAATCCTCCAAGTCATGGAATCAAGTGGAAATAGACAAAGGTCCAATCTTAGGTAATGGTCCACTCTTGGTTCAGGCCTCATCAGGTGATTGGATCCCTAACTGTAGCCTCAGATGTCAGAGATAATAGATATGGTGCTCCTGAAGTTATAGAAATCATGGATTACAATTAAGGGTCGAATCATTGACGATTCAAATCCCAAAACTTCAATTGGTGGACCCCACGAGTCAAGGCTAAGCCATGCCAATGATTCGTGTTTGGCATACTTGATGGAAGCTTATTTGGATGGTCAATGGACCCCATAATTGATCAAACATCGAAAGAAACGAAATCTGGAAAACTCACTGTTCACAATTTGCCCGGTCGACATCATACCCTGGGATGTCGACCGGGTACACTGGATGTTGACCCCCAGGTCGACATCCTGCAGTGTCCCCGGTCGACATCATGGCCGTGATGTCGACCGGGTCCACTGAGACCTGGAGCCAAATAACTGGGGGGTTACTCAGGATGTGCAGTGTATCTGGTCGACATCATGGCCGTGAGCTTGGTTTTTCTGCCTTTTCAGTGTGCCCGGTCGATCGAGACAAGGTCCGGTGGACCAGGTACACGCAGTGAGCTGAAATTTCCAGAATTTTGGGATTTCTTACTTCAGCCCATTTTTCATCCAATTCATCCTAAATCACTTCCATGCATCACATACACACATATAAACAACAGAACACTTCTATAATCATCCATCCATCATCCAACTGGGCCATTAATTTTCCAAATGGGAGAACCCATCCATCAAATGGCCATTTCCATAAACAAAGCTCAAATGTAAAGATCTAAACATGCATCTCTACTTAATTGAATTGAAATTGTAGGATCAAAAGAAGAACAGCATGCATCAAGTGAAATTAGTATAGGGTACTTGCCTGTGTTGTAGAAAAGAGAAATTAGAGTGAGAGAAGAGATCCAATAGAGTTGTTGTTGCAAATTGGGGTGGTCTACTAGCCTCCTTGTGCTGAAATTCGGGAATTAGGGTTTCTTAGGGAGAGGTAGGGAAGATGAGAGTAAATTAGGGTTTTTAGGCTAAGTTGCAATAGTTTGGTTATATAGCTTACGGTTTAGGACAATTACCAAAAGGGTAACTTAGTTGTAAATTGGGAAGGGATAGAGCTATGGGTAATTAGGTCTTTAGGTATGATTCTAGAATGTTCTAAACTCTCAATACCCCTATTATTAATTCTAATAACAATTAAGTCCTAATCTAATTAAAACCCCACTAAATTACAATAAGTACCTAATATCTACTAAAAATTGTATAAAAGCTACATTCTAAAACTTAGGAATATTAGCAACTATTCTACTAATTCCTATTAATTAGCATATTAAAGTAGGTAATATCATATTAATAATTATTTCAATTAAACTGAGGGCCCACAAGGGGCGGGTCTCACACTAATCCTGTGAGGAATGAAGCTATTTATGTTTTAGATTTATTATTTGTTTTAAGATTTGTTAGATGTTGGGTCTTGATTAATTAGGATTTTATTTCATTTCATTTTATTTTATTTAAGAAGGGTTTATGGTACTGAATGAACCGGTTTAATGGGATAAGATTTTTGGAGATTACATATTATGGAAGCTTGCATCTTGAAGAAGGTCCTACACCTTGGGACATGCTCCTTGTGGATAATTTGTAAGAACCAGACACTTTCTTTTGATGCATGGGCCTTGCAGATGTCTTGTTAAAAAAGAAAAAAAAAAAAAACTTGATGTTGCTACATTACCTAGATATCTTAGCATTGAAAAGTTTCAACTTTAACAATATTAGAAAGCCTACACCATTCTGCCATCATAAAAAATGCTAGTAAAGGAAACTGTTCAAAAGAATCATCAGTTTCAACAACAATACAGAATTTGGAGCCAAAAGGATATTTAATGAAAGGAAGATCACCTGAAAACAAGGCCACAATGAGCATAAACCCATGATATTGCAGAGAGATAAGTTTTAACAGCAACAATTACAAGAAAAAAACTTATAGTCAGATGCATTCTATTGTCCACATTACTACTTTTGAAGCAATGGAATGCTTTAGCAAATTCAAAGGTATTTGAGACAGTGTAGCTTGACCAAACATTAGATATCCCATGGTAGCAATACCCCCGTACATAGAGCAAAGCTGTTGATGAGAGCCTAAATGTACAATTAAGGCCCCTCAATGATGACTTTGTTACACCTTGGGATGGTAGTATATGACTTTATTTGTATTATTTTAATGTCTTTAGGTGTTTTAGGTGAAGAGAAGGAATTCAGAGCTAATTGGAGAAAGTAAGAGCCATCGCACAAATAATCGGAGCATACTGCCTCCTGGCGTCCGAACGCCAGCTCTGTGCAACACTTCCACACTTACTGCCTTCTGGCATCCGGACGCTAACGCCAGGCACGTACGGGTGGACTTTGTCTTCTTGCGCGATTTGAAGAGAAGATTGAGGAAATATCTATAAAAAGCTAGTGAAACTCGTTTTTAGGTCATTCAAGTCTGGAGAGAAGAACTGGAGGTTAGTTTGGGAGCATCGGAAGGAGCATTAATGAGGATTTTGTCAAGGATTCGTCATCAATTTCTCTCCATAAATGAGTAACTAAATCTCTATCTTAGGGTTGTGATGAAGCCCTAGTTTTGTGTTTATGGTGATGTATAGGTTCTAGGATTTTATTTTAGATACTTTGATTATATGACATGAATACTATCCATGTATTGGATTTATTTATTAATGTAAGATCTAGTTTTGGTATTTTATTCTTATAGTTTGGAATACCAGTCATAAAATGGTGCTTAAATGTGTGTGGAGTTAAATCTAGAATAATCTATGTCATAGAGATAGGTTATGCCCATAGCTAAACCCGCACAATTTATTTGGTGACTCTGTGGAGGTTTGTAACCAAAACGAGTTTTTAAAGCAGTGATAGTGAAACCCTAGGTTTATACTCGCCATTGTATAAGGCTGAGGTGGATTCGTACCCTAAGACCTTTATTTAATTGGATCAAATCTTGTCTTTAAATTGCTAATTTAGGAATCAAACCCATCAAATCAACACTTCATTTTCTAATAGAATTAATTTAGGAATTTTGGAACCAACACAACTTAGCCTTTTTGTTCTAGTGGATACGACACTCGGTTAACATCTTTACTCTTACAAGTAGAAATAGTAGCTAGGTATAAATTATATTTGCAAACCCTATTTTGGGACAATCAGCTGTACAAGAGCAAAACAAGCTAGTTTAAGCTTTATAACAAAAGAAAATACTTGGGCCTGGTCTAGAAAACCCAG
Source organism: Persea americana (assembly GCA_029852735.1). NCBI lineage: Eukaryota > Viridiplantae > Streptophyta > Magnoliopsida > Laurales > Lauraceae > Persea > Persea americana. The sequence continues at coordinate 7,234,055 of CM056812.1, forward strand.
CCTCTTGTTTCAAAATTATAATGTATTTATACCAAACAATCAATGCCTTCTTAAAGTGTGTATGATAGGCCATGGATTGATAAATGTTGGAAAGACTGAATTTCCAAAATAGCAAAACCCATATACTCCAATAGCAAATGGAATACGAATCAAGTTTACTGCCAAACCGGAGGGATGAAACCCTACCCCATCCACTATACCAACAAAAAGAAGGTAGAGAAATACTAAAATGGTTGCGAGCACACCACCAGCTGCAAGCAAAACAAAATTACACAAATTACTGAACTTAGGATTTTTTTTTCTTTTCTTTCTGAGTGCAGGTACATGAAATGTGGTGAGTCTGGTGCTCCTAAAAAGTAAGATTTAATTCAAAGATCTCTTGGCCAAACAGTCGTTAGATCAATTAGAGCGATTAATAAACAAAAAAATTGCATGGAGTCAATATGAACCCTTGTCCAATTCAAAGAAGTTCCAGGAAATAGCCTTGTAAGGTTATCACCCTCCAAGATAATGAACTATAGGCAATATGATTGCATCCATGAAATAAGGAAATAAAATAAATTGCAAGGACTTTGTAAACAACAATTGACCACAGAAAACTCAATTTAGATGAATTAATCTTTTAAATCAGCATCCACCCTCCACTTACATATAATTCCGTGTGCAAGACAATCTGTAAGAAGAAAAAAATAGGTAGAACCATTAGAAGACTGAAGTTAAACGGCCATTACTTAATGAACATTCTTTTGCTTTTATTTTCAATGGCAATGGTTTCAATTACTAGTAAGAAGAGAACTATCATTATTATGAAAAGCCAGAGCATTTTATTTCATTGAGCAAGTCACTAGAATAAGACAGAAACTTGAAAAATCTACTTGAAAAATCTGCTGAGAATGAGAACAGGACACCTTAGAGTACAAGAAAACATCATGATGGTGCAGAAAACGCTAAATAAAGATAAACAATGTCATTTGTGAAGTGCGAACAGGAAACTTGTTAGGCATTACAACAAAAACAACTGCTCCCTCTTTTGGAAAACTGAGACTATGATTTGAAATTCATTGTTTCTGAAAATGTAAAGTCCCACATCGCTTATGAGGCTTCTCAAAGACTGGGCTATATGTGCGATGCCATCTATGCTTAGTATGACGCGTTTTGGGTCTCAAAGGGACCTAAAAAATAAAACCTTGAGGCCTGGGTCATGAATGGTGTGCCTTTCCGCCCTGAGGACAAGATCATACTGGGTGATTCGGGTCATTATAGAATAACATCCCAGAAGTTAAAAATCAGGAAAGCAATCCCCATACAGGTTAACTCAGTTAAATTCAATAAACAAGATACTTGCTGAATATTCAGCCAAGAAGTTGTAATAGGTTTGCTTCTTAGACATGTTGCACTTCTGAATTTAGCATTAGGAACATGTTTTTAAATGAAGTTTTTGCAACTGATCATTAGTCTACATCTGCACCGCATTCACACAACAATTATGTTATGAAAAAATTTCAGTTTTCAAAAAGAGGAACTAACAGATATGAAAGACGTCCGAATCTCCCATATGCAGCTTCTCCAATATCTAGGTAGGTTAAAAGGCCTTCAGTGCTCTCAAAGCAGTTTCTCATAAGAACGCATGTATAACTGCAGACTGAAGCAAAAAGAACTAATATTGCCAAACTAGCCCAACCGGCTTCTTTGATTGTAGATGGCATAAAAAGAGCAACAAGGAGCCCAAGAAGTTACATCTTAACTTGTCAATGGGTAAGACTTGATAATAAAAAATGGATCGATCCATCCAAATTGAATAAGGAAAATAAATAATAAATATAGTGGCAGCGCTTAGTAGTAAATAGTTTGTCCACCACTGGACATTCATGGATGAGTGATGGGTAAGTCCCACCAGCATGATAGTTAAAAAGCTCTTCTGCATTATGCAGTATCATATAAATATAAGGTGCTGCAATAATGCAGTAGGAGAAGTCGAACAAGACTTATGTGATTCATAACAAACAAAATAGTAAAAAGGCAAAGTTTACCTTTAATCAACATCAATTTTATTTACCATTGAATACAGTCAGAATAAAACTGCATCCAAGGCTAATATATCATTCTCCACTGTATTGGAAATGCAAGGAACTCGCTGCATCATCCTCAAGTCCTAGTGATTTTGTTAAAAATCTATCCAATTCTTGTCTTCCGCATATGCCTTTCTATGATAGCAGAGGCTGGTCCAGATTCTCACCACTGTGAGTTAGATCAAGCCTGGAGATGTAGTGTGACGCCCCGGAGTCCCACATCGACTATAGAGAGGAAAGTGAATGGGTTTATATGTAGAGCCTACACCCTTACCTTGCATGAGGCCTTTCTGATGGGCTAAGGGTGTAGGCTCTACATATAAACCCATTCACTTTCCTCTCTATAGTCGATGTGGGACTCCGGGGCGTCACAATCCACCCCCCTTAAGGCTGCACGTCCCTGTGCAGTAGCCTGCCAGCCCTCTTGGCCCGCCCACATGGAAACCCGCCCACTTACACCAGACCACGGCAGGGGACCCACACTCGAACTAGTCGAGAGTCGGCTCTGATACCATCTGTAACGCCCCACCCTACATGCATGCATGATATTGTCCGCTTTGGCCCACGGGCCTCACGGTTTTGTTTCTGATGGGCCAGAACCCAGCTCTACATATAAACCCATTCACTTTCCTCTCTATAGTCCGCTTTGGCCCACGGGCCTCACGGTTTTGTTTCTGATGGGCCAGAACCCAGCTCTACATATAAACCCATTCACTTTCCTCTCTATAGTCGATGTGGGACTCCGGGGCGTCACATGTAGTGATTGTATAATAATCCGTCGTTTCCCTGCAGGCTAGCAAAAAGATTTGCACAGAGTTCTTTCATGAGATCAAAGCCGAAATATACAATCTTTATAAGATAAATGCAGTTGTAGAAAATAATCCAAAATGTACAATTAACATTGATTTCATGCTCCAACAAGAATACCTTCGAGTGTTTGCCAAGGATGGATATAAGTAGCAAAGTCAACTAAGAAAACAACGAAATAAAAAGTAATCACATTGGCAACGATGGAAATCTCAAGTTCGGTGGTGCTAGGATGTGTATCCAATAAAGTACCTTTTGTGTTAAACATGCTGAGATGTCCACAAGCATAACTCTGGCTGATGGGGCACTAATGCAGATGGGCAATAGCCATTGCAATGGATGATCCTGATCCTCATTTTCTCCATTGTAAATGATTGTTGACAACTCAATCTCAATTTTTTGAATGTCACCAATTAATCAACAGGATCATCTGGGTAATGAAATTTTCGGAAAATGGAAGCAGTTCAGATAATTTGATATTGGCTGCACACCTTTCCGACCTAAGCATCCCAAGCAAAGGAGACACATAGAGACAGACAGAAAGAAAGAAAATGTAAGATCATTTTAAACCAATTGTTCCCTGAAGGTGGACCCAAAGCTACCTTGTTCACAAATAAGGCCTTTGAACTGTAAACACTTCTCATAAAATTCTCTAAGCATTGTGCTCCAATGTATTAACACAAGTCCATATCTAACTTCGATTGGAGCTCGACCCACCATAAGATTGATCACCAAGTAACCCATGGAATTTTTCATGGGTTTTTATTTTTGGTCATATTTTTTCCATGCGATCAATTAGAAGGTGGCCGTACTCTAATTAAAGTGAAATGTGGGGTATATTTAAGATAAGGAAGATGTATTTTTATAGCAGTTCAGATTTTACATATGGACCCTAGTGATGGGATTATAGCACAAATTCATATAAATTAGTTCATTGAACTTATCCAACTCGAACTCCTAACCAATTTGAAAAGCAAATTAAATGCACCCACCCCAATAATTTTTTAGATCAAATGCTGACTCAATTGTGAATTGGTCAAGCTGCAACTAGGTAACCATGAAGTGGGCTCTTCTTTCAGTAATCCAGACCAATGATCTGGTGGATGACCCACCATGGATGATGAATGCGGCAACCCCATTGGATAATCTTATTCATCTATTAATTAATTGGCTTCCAAACGGACTGTTAAAATGAAAAACAAATCAAACTGCCAAATCAAACCATGGAATGCCACCACATGGGTCCCCAATCATCTTCAGTAAGTTCCAAACCTCCCACAGGCAAACAATCACAACCACTCAAAGATGATCCCACCTTCACCCAAAAAATAAAAAACACTGGGTCCCACCCAAAACTGCAAAAATCCGATTGTGGAATGGTACCTTATACACTAACCTCTATGCTCTAGCCCAAAAACATTCTCTAATACATATTCCCACAAATCCCCTTACACTCTTTTCTTGTAGCATATTAGAAAAAAAATATTTTTGAACAATCTTTTATTGGAAATGTGTTTCCATCCTATTCATTTCTATACCCCATCTCTGTTTCTACCATTTTATCACATGCTCATTAATCCATAAGCGAAACACTTAAAGCATAGAAACAGACACAGATGGATAGATAAGAGAGAGAGAGAGAGAGAGAGAGAGAGAGAGAGAGAGAGAGAGAGAGCCAAAAGGACCTTTTTTTAAGTAAGCACTACATTGAGCCTTGTTGGGTTATTATGATACAAGTTTGGAACTATTTTTAAATTCTCCTTCATCACATTAGATAAGCCTCCTGTTGAGGAAAGCACACTTCTTGGATAAAAAACCATGGCCTTCCCATTCACAGGCACAACCCCAACTCCCTTCTCATCTCCTCATAATCTTTCCCCTCACAAAACCCCCATAACTCTCTTCCCAATTCCTCTATCAAGAACCCCCTCACAGACCCTCCACTCCTCCACAGCCCTCTTGGCTGTGAAGAGCCCAAAAGGCTTTGGTCCTTCTCAAAACAAAAGCAGTAAGAAGAAGATAAAGAAGAAAATGGCAGACTCAGAAGACATAGATGATGAGGAAGAAGAATTCAGAGATGGCCAGTACGAGGACACAATTCCAGAAATTGTGATGAATCGAATGATGAAGAGAATGGGGTTCTCTGTAGGAATTCCTCTTGGAATCGGCCTTGTGTTCTTCCCTTTCTTCTATTATCTTAAAGTGGTGTTGAAGATTGATGTCCCCAGTTGGGTTCCAGTGATTGTGTCCGTCTTCTTCTTTGGGTTTGCTCTGTTGGGTGTGAGCTATGGGATTGTGTCGTCCAGCTGGGATCCTTTGAGGGAAAGCTCTTTGTCACATCCTAGTCCTGAATCACACTGACCTAGGGTAATCCTCGAGGTGAGACACATGTAATCCCGTGTTACTGTACTTGCCTCGAGTCAAATACGGCAACACGAAGGAAAAAATTTCTCTTTCCACATTCCAATCATAATCAAATAGTGGAAGCATAGTAATAATAATCACTTGAACCATTGCACAGTCCTAATTAAAAACTGAATGTTAAGCTTATACAAAACATAATTACACATTTACAACAAAGCAGGGGTTACAAAAATCACCCCACAATCTATTACAAAAGAAATCCCAAATATCCAAATAGTGTGGCCCACACTAAAAGGGGCTAGCCACACTCTATAGTTTGATTCTCAAAAGAATATTTCGCGGCGCTCCTCGTTGACCCAGACTACATAGGCCCATTACCGGCCCACTCTTCTAGTCCTAGAGGAACCTCTTGGGCTTCCTCTTCTCCCTCCTGGACCTCCTCAAGGCCGAGAGTTGCACCTGCGTCTGTGACACAATGGTAGTACCTCAAATACGACGAATTGGCAAGTATAGGCATTAATAAGGAAATACATAATTTACCAATCAAATTTAAAAGACAAGTGATCATAAGATGTCAATATCAAGGAATACTAGGTAGTTGTACAATATCGAATAAATCCATGCTTTACAAATCAAATAAATAATAAAACGTATAATGTGGCTACTACATTTAGCTCGTCCTCTCAAAGAGAGCGAATCTAGTTAGGATGTCACCAGCGGCCCAGCTAAAGGCTAGCTGGCCACCCGGGTCTGGAGTTCCGGTGCTCCAGCGACATACTGCAGTAGTCATGAATACTAAACCAAGTTTATCCCCGTCGGGTATCACAAGATCGAAGTCAAGTAGTGCCGACTCGATCGAATTGAATATTAATCAAATTTGAGTAAGTTTACACATATTTCTATAATCGAATCAAATAGTAATACCTCACATACAAATGCTTACTCAATTCCAAATCTCGTCGAATACTGAATAGTTATGCATATAACAAGGAATTTATTGAATTAGGAGGAAGGATAATCGAATCATTATGCAAGAGTTAACCAATTAAGATTGATGGTCAATAGAGTAATCTAATCTCAATATGAAATGCAATAAAGTTAAAGAATCAAATGTTTATTGCTTACCAATCCTAATCTATTATCCATAGTCCTTAATCGTCCATTACAAGGTAGGTTGAGAAGGTCAATGTACTACTCCTTTTTAGTGTCACTTATTATAAGAAACACGTTGAATTCCTCAGCTAACCTTCATGGCACGTTATTAGACTACTCATTTTCCATTGACCAAAGGGTAAGGTTTAGGGTCCATTTTTATAGACATAAGGGTCTTCGGTGTCTTAAGTCCCTAAGGTTAGGTATGAACCTCTTAAATTGCTATTAAAGAGGATTAAGGAGGGTTATATAGGGTTAGGAGTGGCGTTTCACTCCTTTGAGGGGTCAAAAGGAGACCCCCAATTCAGCTTTAGGTTCGCTCGAGCGGATGGATGTTCCCTCGAGCGGACCCCTTCCAGAATGGTAGTCGCTCGAGTGGCCCTATGTTTGCTAGAGCCGACCCTCCCAAAGAGCAGTTCGCTCGAGCGAACGCTTCAGAATTCCTGAATTCGGGATTTTCCTTCTTCTTTATTCTTCCATTCATTTCCCAACTTTCTCCAACACTAAACCTACAATAAAAAGAGCCTCTCTGCTCCCCCATTCCCATACATAAGAACCATACACAACTCCATTAAATGACTCATTCAAATCAAATAAAACCCATCTTATACATTAAGAAACTAGCTCATTAAAGGAATTTGAGAACAATCAATGCATAAACAATCCATGTAAATCCAAACTTAAGCTTATAGTTGCCTCTAATCAAGCTTCAATAAGCCTCTTCACACTCTTAGCTTCAAAGAGCCCAAAACCCCCAAATAATAAACCCTAATCACCAAAATCCATGAAAATGCTAATGAATGGGTATGGATGACTGCAATAGAGTCTCTTTGACTCCTTTAAACTCAAAACACAACAAGAAATGGTTTTGATTCTTACCTCAAGCAAGAAATCCAAAAATGAGGGTTGAGAAAGGAATGGGTCCTTGCAATCAAGAGTAGGAGGAGATGAAGAAGATGAAGAAGATGCTCTAGTCCCACTCCTTGTCTTCAATGCACTCCTAACTTTCTCTCAATGTATGATGAAGGAGAAGAAGAAAGGAAGAGTAGTGAGAATGAGAGAAAAGAGAAGGGTTTTACCTAATGACATGGTAAAAGCTTATAAAGGGATAAGAGGTCCATTTTGCACAAAAGTCCATTGAGTTTTGTTATTTCCACCTTGAGTCAAATGGAGGTCCACTTCTTCAATTCTTGGTCAAATGAGGTAATGTCTAATACAAAAATCGACGTACTCGATGAGATATATGCGATAATGCCAATATGACGTGCATATGATGCAAAATGGAAAAATCGATAATTATGAAAAAGGCCTCAACTCTATCCAACTGTGTCAAATCGGTTCAACTCACCCATTCGAGACTCCAATTACTTCTAACTCACCTATAAGGGACTAATAAACATTATTTACGCTAAATATAAGCTAAGTACAATTAAATTAACTAAAACTCAATTAATTAGTACTAATTATGCTTAATTCGGGCCGGGGTGTAACATTCTCCCCCTCTAGGAATCATTCGGTCCTCCGAATGAACATACCTGCTCAAAGAGTTCCGAGTAGTGTCGTGCAACTTGATCTTCTAACTCCCACGTGGCCTTTCCTGGTCCATGGTGATTCCAAAGGAGTTTGACCCAACAAATGGTCCTAGTTCACAACACTTGCTCTTTCTCATCGATGATACGGAGTGGACGTTCCACGTACGTCGTGTTCAGCTTAATTTGTACTTCATAATATCGAATGACGTGAGACGGATCTCGAACGTACTTCCGAAGCATGGAAACATGAAATACGTTGAGTACTCCTGTGAATTCGGATGGAAGCTTCAATCTGTAGGCCACATCATCGATTCTGCTCTTGATTTCGAACGGTCACACATATCTCGGTGAAAGCTTTCCCTTCTATTCGAACCGAACGGTGCCCTTCATTGGAGAGGTCTTCAAAAACACCAAATCACCAACTTGTAACTCAAGTTTTCTTCTCATTTTATCCACATAGCTTTTCTGTTTTGATTGGGTTGTCTTCAACTATTCTCTGACTTGAAGAACATTCTCTGCAGTGTCTGCAATAATTGTAGGTCTGTGAAAACTCCTGGTACCAACCTCTTCCCAGCATACATGTGTCCTACATCGACGTCCATAAAGAGCTTCAAACGGTGGCATCCCAATGGTGGAATGAAAGCTATTGTTATACGTGAACTTGCATAGTGGCAATTGCTCGTCCCACTCACCACCAAAATCAAGAACGCTGGCTCGAAGCATATCTTCTAATGTCTGTATAGTGTGTTTAGACTGTCCATCCGTCTGTGGGTGATAAGCTGTACTGAAGCTAAGTTTAGTGCTCATGGACTGCTGAAACGATTGCCAAAAAGAGGAGACGAATCTCGTATCTCGATCAGAAACTATGAACATTGGTGTACCATGTAGCCAGACAATCTCCTTAAAAAACAACTTAGCCATATCATTGAATTTCATTCCCTACTTGAACGGAATAAAATGGGTTGATTTAGTCAAACGGTCGACAATCTCGCCAATCACATCGTTCTTTTTGTTGGTCAAAGGTAGATCTGAAATGACATCCATCGAGATGTGTTCCCATTTCCACTCAGAAATATGTAAAGGATGTAATAAGCCTGGAGGCTTCGTATGCTTATACTTCACTTTTTGATAGGTAATACACCCAAAGAAATTCTGCAATCTCTCTTTTCATGTTATTCCATGAAAACCTACCTTTAATGTTTCGATACATCTTGGTACTTTTAGGGTGCATTGCGTATCTTGCATAATGAGCATCTGTTAAAATTGCCAATATCATATTTCTGATAGCCGAAACACATAATCTGTCCTTGAAATACAAAATTTCATTTTCCAAGTGAAAATCAGGCTTATCTGCTATATTATCTCGAATCTTAGCTAATTTTGGATCATCAAACTACTGCTTTTTTGATCTGCTGAATTAGGGAGGGTTCAAAACTGACATTGCTGCAAGTGCCACTTGATCATCAATTATTTTTAGTCACATCCAAATCTTTGAACTATCACAAACCATTTGCCATTTAAATCTGCCAGGATGGATGATTTCCTGCTTAAAGCATCTGCTACCACATTACCCTTTCCTGAGATGTACTTAATAAGAAAATCATAATCCTTAATGAATTCCAACCATCTTCGCTGTCTTATATTAATGTCCTGCTGCGAAAATAAATACTGAAGACTACGATGGTCCGAATGTACTTCAAATTGTTCTCCAAAAAGATAAATGCCTCCAAAACTTTAGCGCAAACATGATGGCTGCCAATTCTAAATCATGCGTGGCATAATTTCTCTCATGGTCCTTTAGCTGACGCGATCCATACGCAATTACTTTTCCATTTTGCATAAGTACACAGCCTAGACCAACTCCGGATGCATCAGAGTATATCACAAAACCTCCACTTCCCTCAGGTAAAGACAAAATAGGGGCGGTGGTAAGCTTTTCTTTCAAGATTTGGAAATTTGCTTCACATTTATCAGTCCATACGAATGGAACATTCTTCCGAGTCAACTTCGTTATAGGAGCTGAGATCTTTGAGAAATCCTTGACAAATCTACGGTAATACCCAATAAGACCTAGGAAACTTCGAATCTCTGCAACTGTTTTAGGACTCTTCCAGTTCGTGACTGCTTCTATCTTTGCAGGATCAACTGCTAGTCCATCACGAGTGATGATGTGACCCAAGAACGCTACTTGTTCAAGCCAAAAGTCACATTTCTCCAATTTAGCATACAATTGATGAATCCTCAAAAGCTGAAGTGATTTCCTAAGGTGATCTGTACGGTCTTCCATAGACTTCGAATACACCAAAATGTCATCAATAAAGATCACTATGAATTGATCTAAATACGGAGCAAAGATCCTATTCATCAACGCCATAAACACTGCCGGTGCATTAGTTAATCCAAATGGCATCACTAGAAATTCTTAGTGGCCATATCTCGTTCTAAAGGTTGTCTTCTCGATATCATGCTCATGAACTCTCAACTGATGATATCCGGATCTGAGGTCGATCTTTGATAAATAAGCTGCACCTTGAAGTTGATTAAACAACTTATCAATTTGGGGCAAAGGATATTTATTCTTTATCGTCACCTGATTGATTTGCCTATAATCAATGCACATCGGTAGAGTGCCATCTTTTTTCCTCACAAAAACTATTGGAGTTCCCCACGGAGACATACTAGGGCGTATAAACCCCTTGTCCAACAATTCTTGTAGCTGCTCTTTCAATTCTCTAAGTTCTGCTGGAGCCATCTTGTAAGGTGCTTTCGATATTGGAGCCGTTCCTGGTACTAATTCGATTGGAAAGTCAACTTTCTTACGCGGAGGTAATCCTGAAATTTTATTCGGAAAGACGTTTGGGAACTCACATACTACAGGAATTTCTTATAACACCTTGAGAGGTTTCTTCTCGCTAATAAAAGTGAAATAGCCTTCACAACCATTCTCTAGTAGCTTCACAGCATCCAAAGCGGTAACCAATTCGGTGTTGGTCTTCTCCTTCCGTATACCCTCGAATATCACATTCGTTTTGGGTTCTTTCATCTTGAAGGTGATAGTCTTGTGGAAACAATCCACACGAGCTCTGTACTCCGCGAGCCAATCCATCCCAAGGATGACATCGAAGTCGTGCATCATCAATACAATCAAATTTGCTGGCATTAGTAGTTCACCGATCTGGGCATTACACTTAGGATAGTAGTTCTCGCTAGCTACTCGTTTGCCTATGGGGAAATTCTATATGCACCACTGGAAGTGATGAACACACCCACTTGCTGTACACTGGTGCCAGGGCTCATCACTTTCGGTGGGTGTGTTCATCACTTTAGGTGGATGCATATAGAATTTCCTTTGCCTACAGGGGTAGTCACCATCAATACAAATGGTAGCAACTCGGTGGTTGCTGAAATCCTAAAGCAAACTGAGGTGCCACAAATGAATGTGTAGACCCTGAATCAAACAAGGTCCTAGCATTCTTAGCACAAATTAGAATTGTACCTTCCACAACATTTCTTGTTGCTTCTGCCTGCTCATGATCTAAGGCATAGACTCTTCCAGTTTCCTGAGGTTGTTGTTTGGCTTGCTAACGTTGTTGTCCTGGCCTCCTTTGTTGTTGCTATTGCTGAGGTCTCGGTAGTGGTGCTGGCAATGCTAATCTCGGAGGTGGAGCTGGAAGTGCAGGTCTAACTGGCTGCTGAGGGGGTTTGCTGCTCAGGTGTTCTAGGTCCCCTTCTGTCTCTAGGACAAGTAGCAGCTCGTTGCTCCATAGATCCACATACAATGCATGCTCCGGTATTTCTCCAACACCTCTTAGTCGAGTGTCAAAGATCGCATGTATCGCACTTGGTTGTACTAATGACCACACCCTTTTGCTTCTTTGGGGATCGTCATGTCCCCAAGTAAGACGGATTCCTTTTGAACTCATTGGTCATTCTCAACAAGGCTACTTCTTCTGCAAAGAAGCCCCGGTCCACAGCATCATCAAATGTCTCTGGCCTTTTATAAGCCAATACATGCTCCACTTACATAGGGTTCATGCCACCAATAAATCTATCCACTTTCTTCTCCTCTGTGTTTATCAAATTCTCAGCATACTTGGACAACTGTAAAAACGTGTGCACATAATCTGCCATGGTCATCTGCTTCTGTTGCAAGGTCAGATATTCATTCTGCTTCTTCCTCCGCACATGGTCCGGTATGAACTTCCTATGGAATTGTTTCTTGAACGCTTCCCATACAGTGGCATTAGGCATCACCTTGAAAGGCTCTTTCACACTCTTCCACCACGTATTGACTGCTTCTCGAAACATCGAAGTAGTAAGCACTACTCTTTGCTTGTTGTCACAAACGACAGTCTCAAATACATCCCCAATGTGCTCCAACCAGTCAACTGCTTTAATTGCACCTTCGTTCCCATAGAATTCCGTGGCTCCTCTTTTTCGAAACTTATCATATAAATTGTTCGGATCATGCTCTTTAGATTGGATAACTACTTGGGTTCCCATATTTGGCTGTGCTTGGTTTGCCATTAGCATAGCGATATTTTCATTAGTCTTCGCGATCTGTTCCATAAGCATCATCATACGGGCGTCCATAGTAGGAGGGTTGTTTTCAATCAACACGAAGTGCTCTTCATTATGGGATTCTTCGTTCCCATCATCAGTTCCTGAGCCAGACATTAGTTATTTGTAAAACAATTGAAAGTAGAGTTAGGACTACACTCTAACTCCCTTCCTCGCAATACTAATAGTAATTGCAACACCCAAAACAACTAATCTAGCTATACTCGTAATCTATTCTAACGTATTCTCACAGCGTTTCTAAAAGTTCTACATCTTTTAGAAAAACTGTCAGTGGCTCTGATACCATGCTTACGTATGTCACATCCCGGTCCCGAATCCTCCTGACCTAGGGTAATCCTCGAGGTGAGACACACGTAATCCCGTGTTATTGTACCTGCCTCGAGTCAAATACGACAACACGAAGGATAAAATTTCTCTTTCCACATTCAAATCATAATCAAATAGCGGAAGCATAATAATAATAATAATCACTTGAACCATTGCACAATCCTAATTAAAAACTGAATGTTAAGCTTATACAAAACATAATTACACATTTACAACAAAGCAGAGGTTACAAAAGTCACCCTACAATCTATTACCAAAATTTGAACACCTGTTGAGATGGGAAAACAAAGATTACCAAAATGGGTGGGATTTGAAAGAATACTCGTTGGAAGCGGACTGTGTTTTTCCGTCAAACAAGTTTTGCTTTCGAGACCCCCCAAACGCATGAAAAAAAAAGGAAGTTCAAGAGTCTTCTCATAAAACGGATAAAACCTATACTGCGTCTTTTTCCCATACCGCGTCTTTCTTCCCACATCAAAAACCCACACAGTGTCTTTCTCCCCGCTTTGCGTGGCTGCATCTCTCTCTCCCTGCGTGGCCGTCCAAGCATCTCGTCTCCTTCGTGTGAAGGTAATATGACTCTCTATTAATGAACAAACCCTATTTCTTTACAAGTATTTTTTGACAGGGCATCATGATCTTGAGCATAAATGGGTTCTTAAGCATTTCTCCTAGCAAGAGAACCATCATGATCTTGAGCACAAATGGGTTGTTGACTTCATGAAGATCATGGTCTTAGGTCAACACATCTCCAATCAGATGCCTATTAAATTGCTGTGTTTTCTTTGCATTTATTTGTTGTGTTTTTTTTATTATTAAATTACTGTATGTTTTGTGATAATAATTGTCTTTATATTTGGGTATTCATTTTCTTTTATTATAATGGTGCTTTTGTTTGAGATCTTAACGGCCAACATATGTGTTATACACTGTATTATGGTTTGTTGATTCGAGTATGATGGTTTTGATGCATTATACATTTGTTTGTAAAAAATCATGTGTTTCGTTGATTCAAGTATGATGATTTGATGTGTTCTTTTTGGGTTTTTCCAACTTGTAGTTATCTAAGGTCCACTGTTTTGCTGAATTCAGTTTGTTACAATGTTCACTTTCATCACAAATTGAGGAACACATGTTGCCTGTAAGACCCCGCCCCGAGAGTTTCCGATTTGTGTTAATTAAGACGTGACTTAGCTATAAGTGAGATTAGTGGAAATGGGTTAAATCTGGATTAGAATAGCTTTTTATAGCTTTGAATAATTTTGGGAACTCTTTTGATCTAGTGGGGCCCTTTGGAGGTTCCTTTTATTGTGTGTTGATTAGTTTTGGGATTTATTTAATAATTCTGGAAATCTGTAATTTGCTCCGTTTAATGTATTTTATTATTCCCGACAACTTTTGTATTTGCTCCGTTCTCGTTCGAAACCTCTAAACCCTACTTTGCCAATGATAGGGGTAAAACAGTCTTTTTACACAAAATCTGGACACTATTTTCAATGTCTCCGAAACTCGTAAAATATATACTTTTTGGAAAGTAGAAATTTCGACGATCGATTCTTCCTTCTTCGTCGAATCCATCTGAAGCCCGTAGAGCGATGTTTTAGCCCAATTGGATTTTTAAGTTGTGGGGCCCATTCAGATTTTTTATATAAGGAGGAGTTCATCCCTTCTTCCCCCTTTTTCCTGCAACTTTCCCTTGAGAGCATAGAGAGTTCCAGCCCTAGGTTATTCTTGCTCCTTGCTTCTCTACCTCCCAATCTCTCTCAAACCTATTGCTAAAGGTAAAATGGAAGTGGTAATCTTCTTCCCCTCCATGAGAGCTTCATCTTGATATCATTTTTAGAGAGAACCTTCCATTCCAAGCTACATTTTGAGCAAGCTCTTGCCATTAGAGGACTTTCCATGTAAGCTCTTCTTCTCATCTCTTGGTTGTGTGTTCTTCTAGCCATGGAGATACTTCACCTTGATTATTGGAAGCTATCTCCATCTATTTCTTGATTTTGACATTCTAGGGTTGTAATGAATGTATTTTGGGGATTTTTGTGTAGATTGTAGATTTTGAGCTTGATAGTGGGATTAGAGCTTGACTAGCATATTTGGAGATCAAGGCAAGTGAATGAATTGATTTGATTTGAATAAGTTCTTGTTTTATTGAAAATGTGGATTTTTACTATTCTTATTCCCTTAGTTATTATGTTTCATAATGCTTTTAGAAATGTACTTATTGATATGATTTTCCTCCTAGTTAGTTTATGAGAATGTATGCATTCATTCATTAAAGCTTATTTTGGTCATTATGGACTTCTTAAATGATATTTGTACTTGCATTCAATGAGATTTGTGTTGGAAGGAGAATTAAATGCATTGATGGAATGGTGGTTGGTGGAAAGGATTAAATGTTAAATGGAAGGGAATAGACCCATTTCATGTTAGGAAATGGTTGGAGTTGAGATGAAAGGGTTCGGGAAAGAAAGAACTGAAATCTGTACCTGATGTAGAGTTCCCGCAGCTGGGCGGTCAGCGGGCGGTCACCTTGGCGGCTAGCCGACAGGTGACCGGCGGCTAGCCGACCCAGATTCGGTTAGAAACACAGAATGCTGTGTTTTGACAGGCGAACCGCGGTCAGCTCGCGGCTAACCGCTACCCTAAAACCCTGTGACTGCCAGGTAGCCGAGATGCGCGGTTAGAAACACAGAATGCTATATTTTAGCAGGGTGAACCGCGGTCAGCCCCGCAGTCAGCCAGCGGCTAACCGCCGATCACCTCGGCGGCTAACCGCCAGCTAACCGACTAGTGACCGAATTTCACCCAGAATTCCTGAGTCTTTTCTATTGTTTTCAGATATAGTATTTAAAGGTTTGGATGGGTTGTTCTGATGCCCTACCACCTTGGAAAGACCTAGGGGATGACATAAGGAGATTGACTTAGAAAGAAACACCATTTCGGAAAGGTATTGGGACTTTTGGATTCATCAACTTGCATAAGGAAACTTGGTATGTCCTCTATCATTCGAGTACCATGCTAAGGGTAATAATAGACATACAAGATCCTTATACATGTTGTTTGAATATGGATGCCCCAATATATCGTCCCTAATGGTATAAGGATTCATTGCATTGTTTTACTCAGATTATATGTATAATTACCCGATCCTACTGGTTTTATCTCGAATTCTGATTTATACACCTGATATGTCCTGCCAGCCCCGTTTATGCATGAACAGATAATGATACGAAATGTGTGCTTACGAGCACCATGCCCCGCCTGCCCAAGTGTTTTATACTGATATAGTTTTGTACATGTTTTGATTTCTCATGTAACCTATGAGTCGGCACCACTAAGCTTGGACGTCCTTGTCGGTCTGATCAACTGACTTGGGCCTCCCCCTTGTGCTCTCGCCAGTTGCAACTTGGATCCCGTCCTGTCCCGTTACCTGGTTCCGCGGCCGTGGTCTTGCCTAGCTATATGTATATGTATATGTATATAATGTTGGTTCTCGTCACTTCGTGTGCTCGAGCCCAATGCACTGAATGTGCTCTCATCACCTTAGTGATAGAGAGGATTTAGCTTTAGTGTGGTTGCCATCTAGTCAGTTCCTGTACCTTGAATACCCCACATGATTTATATTGCATCTGTACTTTAAATGAACCATGCATCCTATTCTATGACAGTTATCGTTTTAATAAGTTTTCGTTATGTCTAAGATGTGCTTTGATTTCTTTCTTGGTATTATCTATTCACCCACCTGCCAGACCGTCGTGTCTGACCCATTTTTGTGGTACTCAGGTCCAGCTCCCGTTACTGCCTTTGAGGAGGAGCCAGAGGAGGCGGTCGATGAACCGCAACGATTAGTCGAGTGGCAAGCTGACAATGTCATGTAGACATTTGGTTTAGCTTTGAGCTGCGAACATTTTGGGGAGATTATAGAAAGATATATGATTTATACTTTTGGTTGTACTGGCCTTTGTTGGCCATTATTTTTGGGGAATGTTAATTTAACTTGATCTTTTGTTTAAACTCTAACTTCAAATTTTGGGAATGCTAATGAGATCATTGCTCACTCTGACATCATGTCATACTTGTGTATTACCAGTCTCATATAATGAGAATGGATTAAGAGTTTGATTTGCTACACGCTTCCGCACCAATGTAAATGTTCTATGAGTGTGTGTGGAATCCTCACCGCGGAAACCTGTGGGAAATTAAGGAAATGTATAAGCATTATTAAGGGTAGTTCATTACCCCATCCACACCACCGTCGCGGTCCCGGGTCCCGGTTCGGGGTCGCGACATTGCCTTTTAAGTGTTTGATTAAATTCCTGTTAGAAGAAATTAAGATTTAGTTATATTTTGAAGATCTTACTTAGTTGCCACTATTCCAATATATATATATATATATATGAAGCTGGCTGATTTCAATTGAGAAATCAGCCAGTTCATTTTGACTATGAATTGGTTTTGACGCTATTGAATCCTTAAAACGTTTTTTTACCTAATGACTTAATCCTCTCAAATGTTTTTGATGGTATTCAATTAGTTATGACTATCCATTCACATCCTTGATCACACGGAAGTCTCCATTTTAACACAACTCCTCATATCATGTATTCAATAGTGCAAATTAAATCATGTTTCCATTGTTACATAATTGTTGCATTATAACAAAACAACATCAGAATGATGAAAATAAGTTATAACCCAATGAAAGCATCACAGCAAACTACAAACCCCACCCACCAATCCTACACACACAACAGAGAGAGAGAGAGAGAGAGAGAGAGAGAGAGAGAGAGAGTACCTAATGAGGGTAAAGACTGAGCAAGTTGTGGGAGTGGTTGAGAAGGACTGGATGTGATGTTGCATTGAAGGGAGAGAAGAAGGAAAAGTGCTTATTGTTTTCTCTAGTGGATCAAGACGACCCTTGTTAGGATCAGGATCATATAACTGTTGACAAACCCATCTCAGGGATCATCAAATGTGGCTGGCTTTCTCATTAACGAAGAAACAACGCCTCACTCGGTTGATGTGTATTCTGTTTCTTTCAATCTGTTTAATGAAGAAACAAGGCCTCACTCAGTTGACTGAGGGAGTGATAGACCTATTGCAGCATAGTTTACTGCTACACATAATTCTAAAGTAACCGCACCTCCTGAGTACCTCTCCTCTCAACCACCTCAAAGTCTCATATATCTGAGGTAAGAGGTATGTGGGCAAGTTCTTGTCCTTCCTCTCATGCCTCTCAAGCTTCCAATAAGAGCCCTCCTATGTCCCCTCTTCCACCTTCTTCTCATGGTCTCTCACCTTCTTGTAGTCCCTCATGAGGTTGTCCCACTTGTCATTGCATTGGTTTTGGCTCCTCATACACCCATTTCTCCAACAGTAGTCCTCCACCCATTTCCACCTCAGCTCAGCTGGTCTAGTGCTCCTTCCCTCACCCCCACTTTCTTTCTTCAACCTTCGCTCATCAACCATCTTCTTTGCTGTGATAAGAACCAATGTCTCATTAAGTGTCCAGCTCCCTTTCCTGTACTCTTTTACACTCTCTCCTTCTGCACCTCCTACCATCAGTGCACAACTTTGATAAGCCATTCCAAAACCCAAATGCAATGTACTGACCACCAAAACTTATATGTGCAAATCTTAAAGTTGGACATCAAGTTTCCATGCTTTTCCAAAACAATACAAGTGAGAAACAACACAGGCATATTAATGTGTGTTCATTTATTTTGATATGTTAATCTAGTGTAATATTTTTTTCATATGATCATGAGTGGAAAAGAGTGACTAAATGGGCAATTACAAATTTATGAATGTCAATCTATCTAAAGTTATATTTTTTTCTTAACAATTTTGTTACTTTTTAGAAATGGATACTGAACAAGTTGAAGACCATGTTCAATCCATCCAAGTTGAGGCACCAACTGGAACCAAGCGTGGTAGAAGAGAAAAGAAGAATATTTCATGCATGGACTACTCTAATGATTACTTGATGGACGTATTTATAGAACAAGTAAAGCTTGAGAGAAAAGATGAAGGTGGGTATACCACTAAAGGGTGGAAAGAGATAGAACAAAAAATTATGGAAAAGTTTGGAGATGACTATGATAAAGTTAAAATTAGAAATTGCCTTAGAACATTAATAACCCGTTACAAACAGATCAAGACTTTGATTGGATTTGGATGGAATGATAAAGCAAAAAAGGTTACTGCAGAAGACCAAGTCTGAAATAACTAAGTCAAGGTGAGTGGATCGTTAATTTTTAGTTAAAATAATATTTCATCAATTGTTTAAGTTATAAACTATTTATTTTATTTTGTCCAATTTGTATACTTCAGGTACATCCTGATTATGCAAAGTATCGAGGAAAAAGTTGTGCCGACTATGAAAAGTTGGTCATTATATATGGAGATACAATCGCAGA
This sequence comes from Persea americana, assembly GCA_029852735.1. Taxonomy (NCBI): domain Eukaryota; kingdom Viridiplantae; phylum Streptophyta; class Magnoliopsida; order Laurales; family Lauraceae; genus Persea; species Persea americana. The sequence continues at coordinate 7,253,309 of CM056812.1, forward strand.
TGGAAGAAATGTGGTACTGACAAACCAACGCCCACCACATCTGATCTCAGGTCCCCAAGTACCAATTGATGAAGTCACGGTACAACCATCTAGTTCAGATGAGATGGCCGAATGTTCCAAAGCCCCGTTATAAGACCCTAACCTCTAATTTTCGCGATTGGTGTGTTTTTAGTTGTGGGTTAGTTATCTAAGTGAGTTTTGAGCCTAATCGAGTTGGTTTGTTGTTTAGAATAGTTTCTTATAGCTTTGGGTAATTTTGAGAGCCGTTGGACTTAGTCTAGTAGCACGGGGATGCCTTGCGCTGCACGTGTCAGTGTGGGGGGATTGTTCTTGATTTTGAAATTTTTTTATTTTGATTTCTTTTGATAGGTCAAATTAGCCCCAACAACTTTTGTTTTCACACCGATCCCATTCGAAGCCCAGAAAATCAGCTTTTCAGCCCTAAGGACAAAACAACCTTTTCACATTGAAATATGAGCCCAAATTTAGAAAATTTTAGAACCATGTCAAAAATATACTTTTTCAAAACTAAATTTTATGAGGATAATTTTAGTCTTCTTTGTCGATCTCGTCCGGGGCCCACAAGAGCATGTTTTATCCATTTGAAGTTTTAGAGCAATGGGGCCCACTTTCCACTCAACTTAAGTCATATCACTCACGTCTTCAAAACCAGGAACTTCATTTCAGTTGCAGGAAACTCAGAACCTGAGAGAACTCTTTCTTCTCCATCTTTTTCCTCTTGAATGCCATGGCTATTGGGCTTAGATTGGAGTTTTGATCTCACAATTCTCTTCTTCTCCTTCCAAGCTTCCCATTGCTACCATTTGTTTCGTGATTTCAGCTGGGCTACTTCTCCTTCTTCTTCTTCTTCTTTTTCATTTCTTCGTGTTTGTATAGCTTCAGGTAAGAGCTTCATTCCACCTCTTTAATGGAGCTTTATTAGCTCCTCTAGAACCCATTTTCCTTACATGCAAACCCATTTCAAAATGGGGTTTTGGTTTTCAAAATTTGTTTGGTTTTGAGGTGTTTTCTTGGGGCTTTGTAGATTTCTTGGTTTAGCTCTTGAGTGGGATCTTTGAGGAAGTCTTTGGATTGCAGTTTGGACCAAGGCAAGTGATTAATCTAGGTTTCTTGTTCATGCAAGGTATTTGGGACATTTTGTTTGCAAAGTGCATTAATTATGCTTAGTAAGCTTTCAAATCATGTTGTTTGTCAATTAAGTATGGTTTGGTTTTCATTTCTTTACATACAAGTTATGTTAATTGCTCTCCAAAATCCTTGTTTATTGTTTTGAATTGAAGCTCTATTACTTGTCTTGAAACTTGCTGTGTTTAGTGTGATATGGAGTTGTGGTGGTGAATGGAGAAATGTTGTTGAAAATTATTGGAAAATTGTTGTCATTGGAGGAGAGCATGGTAGCTCATGTTTTTTTGCAGGTTTTAGCCCTTAGAATGGTTTAGAAAGGGTGAAGATGGTTTGGGAATGAATAGAACTCAAAAAATTCAGCAAACAACACTTTCTGCCCCCAAACGTTCGAACTCTACTCATGAGAGTTTGAACTCTTGGCCTCTCGGGTGTTTGGCCTGGGCTGGAGCAGAGTTCGAACTCTTGGTACTTAAATGATTTTAGGCAGATTTTCAAACGGGCATAACTTTTGAACCATTCGTCGGATTTTCGAGTTCTATATACCGTTGGAAAGCTCTTGAAGTGAGGAATCCAATGGTATACTTATCTTAATGATCAAAGGTAAGAAAATAAAGTGGATATTTAGATAAATGAAAACTAGAATATGATTAGAGGTTTTTAATTTGATACTGTGTACTTGGAAATCTGAAATGTTGTTTAGCTTTAGAGGCACCAATCCGCTTTTAATTCCAACATTTGGGTTTCAATTACACAAGAATCAAATGAAGGGTCTTAGCATATACTTGAGAGTTTGTTTTGAAAACTTAGTTTTGACATGAAGAATATCGTTTTGCACCTGTTTTGATTTATAAGTATTAATTTTGTTTTAGGTATTGGTTTGCACTTGTTCTGACTTATAAGTATTAGTTTTGTTTCAGGTATTGGTTTGCACTTGTTTTGACTTATAAGTATCAGCTTTGTTTCGAATTGTTTCAAGAACAAAAAAGGGGATCACTTCTTGCGCTTTGATATGCTTATAGCTTATGCTATTTCTGTTTAGTCTTGCTTTGCTTTGTTTCGATAAGTAATTTTTCCCTATTTTCGATCTGTCTTGTATATGTATCGCTTTGTTTTGTACATTCATGAATTTAGGTGAATACCATTGAGCTTGGACTGCCCCGTCAGTCTGATCTACTTGTCTAGAGGTCCTTAAATATATGGACTATCTACAGATTCGTCGTGTATTTATATACACATCTTTGCTTTGTTCCGGTTCCGCGGCCGGTCCTTGTCTACCTCGTGTGGCGTATGATTTTTCTTTGCTTTGTCTTTGCTTACTCTTGTCATCATGTATGATAGAGAAATGATGAGCTCTATGTGGATTTACCAATCATGATATTATATGTATTCATGCTAGTTTCGTTTTGTATATCATTCACGAACTTTCGTTTATTCGAAATGTATCTTATTGGTTGAGCACGACACGAAATCTGATGGTCACGGACTCCGGGTCGCAACGCCACGTGAAATTCTGCGAAATGTTTTTGATGTGTTTGGAAATTATGCCTTCCTCACACACGCGGATCCTGGGAAAAAATATTATTTATCACTTACTTTTCCCCAATTCGCGTCCTCGAGGTTGGACTGCTGTAGGGATCCGGGTTCGGCGGCGTGACACCCGCATACTAGAAAAGACACAAATGCAGGTTCTTGACGCAATGTACAAGGTGAAGCTAAATCTGATAGTGAAATTGTGCGTGCAGTAAAGGAGATGACTACCACAGTTGTCTATGTTGCTGAAAAGTTGAACCAATTAGGGCCAAGTCAAGCAGATGTTGTCGTCGTTGTTCAGGAGCTAAAATTAGAAAAATCTCTATGTGGAAAGGCGCTTAGGATGTTAAGGGATTCACAAGCGTCAAGTTAATTCCTTTCATTTCTTACAAAGGAAGATCGATATGATTGGATTTTGGAGGAATTAAGTGATGATATCTTGTAGTGTTATGTTGGACCAAGTGTGATTTTTTTTGGACTATAGTAGTTTTATCGCATTTATTATTATAGTGTTATGTTGGACTAAGTGTGACTTCTCTATTTAATTTTGTTAAATTTTAGCGCTCTTTTATATTTATTGTTATGTTAGTGTTATTTGACTTTTCTTTCTTATCCAATTGTTATGTGAGCTATTCTTTTAGATGGGCAATGTTGATTTATCATGTGACAATAATGTATCTATGAATGGGCTAAAATAGTTACTGACTTTTTTATGTGTGAATTAATTATGAAGCAGTATAAAGTAATGGCCATAAAGAAGAAGATTAGTTTTTGGTGGTTGGTAACACTATCAACGGTCGTCCTTATGCTTGTAGACCATCACTGTAAACAGAAAATGTTCAAAAGGAGGAGAGTTCATAATTCATCTTTAATTGGCAATGACTTCACATAGCTCCTCATTCAAAGTCATGAGCGTTTAACATATGATTTACTTTGTATGATGACTGATTTGTTCTTGGAGTTATGTGATTTACTAAAAAGAGAAAGGTTATTGCGTGCAACTAAAAATGTCGTGCTGTAGAAGAATAAGTTCCCATCTTCCTAAATACGGTGGGCCACAGTGAGCGTAATTGGATCATGGAAATTTAGTTTCAACATTCGGGCCAAACAATTAGCAAGTACTTTAATACTGTTTTGGAAGTGCTTTTATATATATGTCCCGATTATGTTAAAGTTCCTAAACCTAAAACGCCAACACCAATACATATTGCTTTAAATCGAATATTCTACCTAATTTTCAAATTAATTAAGTAATCAGGCCATCAACTTTTTTCTTAATTCTTTATGACAAATTGTTTAAATTGTTAATGATTGCGCAGAATCGTATTGGTGTTATTAATGACACCTATGTTCTAGCATGGGACCCAGTTAAAGATCATCAACGTTATTGTTGTAGAAAGGGATTCATTGCCTAAAATGTGATGGCAGCTGTAGGTTTTCACATGCCTTTTAAATGTGTATGTGGCTTTAAAGGCTCAGCCAATGATCGAAAAGTCCTTTCTAATGTTCTACAAAACAGATGAATATATATATATATAATATGCAAGTTCCAGAAGGTAAATTGTAGTTCTATTTTAATTATATATACATATATATTTAAATAATATATATATACTAAACTTGTTATTTTAATTCTTAATAGGAAAGTACTTTTTTGTTGATGCTGGTTATGCTCGTAAGCGAGGTTTTATTGGACCCTATTGTGGAACCCGATATCACTTAATGGAATATGGAGCTCAAGCATTAGCTCCTAGGACGTCTACTGAGCCTTTTAACCATCGCCATTCAAAACTTCGAAATGTTGTGGAAAGACCATTTGGCCTGTGAAAGGAACGATTTCCTATTTTGACGTATATACCCCCAGAATTATCCTGTAAAAACACAAGCGAAAATTGTAAATGCTTGTGCTGTAATACACAATTTCATCATGATGCGAAATCTCAACAGTGATGAATTGTGCCAATGTCATCACAGTGAAGTGATAGATATTGACCAAGAAGACAATGAAGATGATGCAGTTGAGGACGAGTCTGGCCGCCAATATGCTAATCACTTCAGAGATACAACAGCGTCAGATATGTGGAATACATCATCAAATAGAAGAGCCAGTGTAGTGCAAATGATGCAGTGAATTCAGTTAAATGAATACTAGATGCAATGAATGTTCTTTTTCATGGGTGAACATACTATCATTTTTTGAAATGAAATCCGACATATATATTTTGTGAAGATGGAGTTCTACTATTTTAAAATATTTATTTTGTAAGGTAAAGTATCAAACATGTTGGAATGCATTTTGTGAAGTTGATCATTCATAGAAATTTATATTTTTGAAAAGTATATTTCATGTTGAAAGACATGCTCCTTTTGAAGGATCTAAAATGCAGATGAAAACCTTGATATAAAATGGGTCTTTTTGTCTCTTGTTTATATTATTATAGTAGAGTTTAATTCAATGATTAATAACTATCATTTGCAAGATCATCTAATAGATTTACACGTCATTGAAACAAAAATGGTAAAATAAATCACATTGTAAATGGTGTGAAAATGATGTTATTAGACAAACGTTGTAAAAATAAACGCATGTGTAAACCTTACATACTGAAAATTTGAATATTCATCATTTACATGTGTAAATTATATTTACATATCCCATGCGTAAAAGACAAACAACCCCTTAAGGACAAGATGGAGTTGACCTATTTCTCACTAGTACTACTTTAAAGTATGAAAATTAATGGTTTTTAGCTATGAAAAGAAGAAAAGAATGTAATGCCTACTTTATCTATGACTGATATTATTATATGAAGTATGATTAAATATAATAGTATATTCATTAAATATATATACCTTGTATAATGTGATAGCCTACGAATGGGCTAGGACTTGGCCAACAGGTTTGATGCAAACCATCTTAATTCTTAGGAATGGTAGACTCATGTTTTTCGTTTGGGTGGTGTGGGCAATGATCAAGTGAAGAAGTTAAATGATAAAATCAAATCTTTTAAGGCAATCAAATCCCACTGGTATGACCGCACCGGCCCACATGCTAAAGCTTGGGTCCGCCCCTCATTCTTAGGGCCCGCCTGGCACACGGGTTATGAAAAACCACCCAAATATAGCTAGGAGAGATAGCCATTATTCTATTCTATTATAAAAGACCGACTGATAACCATCTCCCAGTCTCTTGGAAAAAAAAAAAAAAAACTAACTCCATGTCATCCAACTTGAAGCTCATTCTCTTCACTGGTATGGATAACATAATGGGACCCCTATGCTTCATCTCTTTCCCAATCTGCTCAGAAGAAATCAGGGGAAAAGCCAATCATGCTGTTGAGGCAAGCACAAGAATAAATTTCACCAATAAAAAACGAAAATGAATTATTTCATGGTAATCCTCTATGAAAAACAAAAAATTGTTGATACACAAATGGAAAGTTTCGAGCATAATGAAATTTTACTGGTGAAAATACAATGAGCTAGCCATTCAGAACTCATCATTGTTTTCAATGGCTTGAGTAATTGCTGACAATCTCTGAAATGGAAGAATATGTTCCAAGAAATGCGCTTACGACTCCCAGTACCACTATTGTGATGCTAACAAATACCTGAATTATAAGAAGAAAAGAATCGGTGGCATAATCAAGGCCCAAAAAAATAAAAAAAAAGGAAAAAAAAATCAATGGAAGAAAAGAAAAAGCTTGCATAAACAATTTTTTTTCCGAATACTAATGCAGATAATGCAATTTAAACTGTCTCATGGAATAAAATGAAAAATTCCAATTGAAGACAGCTTTTCACTAAGAAAGGTTATCTTAAATGAAATTTGCAACAGAAAAAACTATCAACATTTGACATATTGCCTTAAAAAGTGACAGTGCAGACGTGTGCGATGATTCAGGTTACCTGCAAATGTGTTGCTTTCTTACTTGCTATCTTTAAGAAGCATAGAGATGGCACTATAACAGCCTACCAAGAATCAATACAAATGCAAATGACATTGTGGAAAACATAAAAGAATGGTGAAAAAAAAAAGTGCTTTAATTCCAAAGGGAAAGCATGGAAAATAGGAAGTTTGTGAATGCAATTATACACATGCATGAATGTTCCTTGAAATATAGGGGTTTGAGTGTATATATGGTTAAAGAAAACCCACTGATAATACTGGGACAACATGAAAATATACATCTTTGTTTGAGTAAAAACAGCACACTGTCGGCCTTCCTTTAGGATCACAAATACTAAAGAGTTGGACTACAGTTCCCAACGCTATTGCTCTTTAAAAAGAGACAGACAGCGTTAGTTCTGCTGAGAATAACCAAATGCAAACATGTATTTTTTATAATTTTGATGTAATAAGAAAAATCATTTAACAACACAACAAGGGCATGAAGTCATCTGTCCAGAGTGATTTTAAGAAATTATAAGGCTAAAGCTAAGTAGTAGGATATTAATTGAAAATCACATTAGTACTTCCCAATGCATGATTCAACTACTTTGTATTAACTTAAAAACAAGCCATGTTCAAGTGCCCACACATGTGCTAAAGCAGAAACTGAGATTTACCATAAATATACAGATGAGAGAACCAATTAATGCCATCACAAGGCCTGCAACAGCAACCCATGGAATACGTGAGTTCAGTTTACATATATGTATATACTTCAGAAAGCACGTCACCAGACATTCATTAACTTCAAAAAAGATTCCAGAAACATTTATGGTACCCAAAACCAAACATCAGTTTGGAATTACAATGTCAATGAATGATCCAATACCGGACGTGCATAAAAACAAAGGTTCAACAAAATCAGTATTTGAAGGAGGCGCAGTCTTTGCACCAATCCATGGCCTGACTCAAGCTCAGCCTTAATGCATAGGATATAGGCAAAAGTTTCACCTGCAGGAAGACCCGCATGTGGACATTCGACCGGACGATTGAAGAGGTGTGTGGTCTATCAAAAGACAGAGATCCCTGAATTAAAAGTGCCAACCGTAACAGCTGTCACATCCTCGTCCAGGAACGTCAAGATGTGCTTAATGTAGTGGAAGTTCAATTAAGATAGGTTATTAATTTCATGCCTTATATTTATTTTATGTATTAAGATTTGTTTGTTGCAGGGTCTTGACGAAGTTTCAATTATGGTTTCTTTAGGTTAAGGAATATATTTAAGAAGGGTTTGTTGTATATTGAACTAACCAGGTTATTGGAAAGATTTTTGGAGATTCTCTCTTTGGGAAGCTTCCTTCTTGCAAACGATCCTAAACCTTGGGTCATGAGCCTTATAGAGATTATAACAAAAACGTAAATCTTTCTTTTAGAGAAAAAGCCATGATGAGGATTTACAAGAACTCTTGATCTTGCTGTGTCTTTTGGCAAGGACCGTGATCTTGTTCTAGAGGTTGGCAATAAGATGAGAGTTATCTTACACTTAAATAAAGGTTATAAATTCTAATGCCCCTAGATACATTAGAAAAAATGGTTTCCATCTTTTACAGATATTCAATCAAACTCGCTACTATATTCTAAATCAATGCAGTTAGAAAAAGAACCCCATTCTAACTAGGACTATAAACAGCCAACTAGATGGACTTGGACATCCAAGAACATAGAAATAAAGCTAGCTAACTTTAGGAATAAGACTTCTAATTGAACAGGGATTTGTAATGTTAATAAGATATACAATAACATTTTTTTTTAAAAATAAATACCCAATTAGAATACATACCAAAAAAGGGTAGTAGGAAAGCACCGCATACAGTTGATATGACAAGTGCCGTCCTCAACAGGATGGAGAACCAGCGTTCATTTGAAGCTCCCACTGGCAGCAGCTCCTCCAAACTCCTGGCCAATGGATTCATCAGCAAAGCATATCTGTTCAATGTTAAGGGAGAACAAACAACCTGCACAACAGTATAAATAATAGAAGGCCTGCATGATTGTGTAATAAAAATGGATGTCAAGGAAACTGTTCAAGAGAATCCTCAATTCAATAAAGGAGTTTAGTGCCAAAAGGATATTTGGTGAAAGGATTGACCACCTGAAAAACAAGACCACAATGAACAAAAACACAATGAAATTCTGGAGATAGAATTTTTAACAGCGAATCAGAAGCCAAAAAAAAAAAGCCCCCTTATAGTCAGATGCTTACCGTTGTCCATGTTGCTACTTTTGAAGCAATGGAATGCTTTGGTAAGTTCAAAGTTATTTGAGACAGAGTAGCTTGCCCAAACATTAGATATCCAATGATAGCCATACTCCCATATATTGCAGTACATAGAGCAAAGCTGTACAAAAAGAGGAGGAAAAGGCCATTTTGAGCTTTATCACAAAAGAAAAACCAAGACCTCGTCCAAATAACTCAGCTGCTTTGCTCTAATTCATAATGTTTCCATACCAAACAATCAACGCCTTGTTAAACTGTGTACGATCAGCCATGGATTGATAAATGTTTGGAAAGACCGAATGTCCAGAAAAACAAAACCCATATACCCCAAGAGAAAATGGGATACGAATCCAATTAACCACCGAACCGGTGGGATGAAACCCTACCCCATCAACAGTACCAACAAAATCGTTGCGAGCACACCACCAGCTGCAAGCAAAACGAAATTACACAAATAAGGATACAGAAATACTTATAGTGCACAGGCACATGAAATATGAAGATTCTGCCACACCTGAAAGGAAGGATATAATTCGAAAATCTTTCAGCCAAACAGTTGGTAGAATAATCAGAGCAGCTAATAAAGCAAAGAAATGTATGGAGTCGACATGAACCCCGGTCCAATTCAAAGAAGTTCCAGGAAATAGTGTCGTAAGATTATCTCCCTCCAAAATAATGATTTCCACACAAGCCGCCTGCATCCATTAAGTAATGAAATTAAACAAAACTGCAACAGACTTTGCAAGAAGCAGTTGATCCAAGGAAACACAGTTAAGATGAATTAATCCTTTAAATAAGCATCCACCCTCCACTTACATATAACTCCATGTACAAGACGATCTGTAAGAAAAAAAGGCAGACCATCAGAAGACTGAAGTTGAACAACAGGAACTGAATGAACATTCTTTTGCTTTGATTTTCTACAATATTGATTTCAATTAATTGCAAGAACAAGAGCACTATCAGTATTAACTAGTGAGAGATGCCCATGCTGAACACGGGCAGGCATCGAACAACAATCTCATTCAAATTATAAAATATCGGAGACATATTTTGATATGATCCAATTGATAAGTAAAATTAATGATATTCTACATGGAAAGAGTTTTACATAAAGAAATGAATATAAAAATTGTTGTACTTGTACGCACCGTACTATAGCCTATCTTCGATTTGCGGTTATGTTCACTATAATTCCACAATTCTACATTTCTTTCCTAACCACTTCATTAGAGTCTTATACTCTTATTCAGTCTCCCCGTCTTAAGGATTAAAATGGACCTAGAAATCTGCATATCCAATAGATGAGGGGAAATCAGGTAGGGTATGTAATCTAGGCCCATTTCTTTTCTATGACTACATATCTAAATACCCTGCATTTACCAACAACTATCATCATGTTAGCAGCTATATGCTGACCATATGGGTTTCCAAAGCAGCACTGAGAACTACCAATTTACATGTTTAAAAATGTACGAACAACTAAATGGTGGTTTTGTTATCATTCTTAATAAAATCATTTAATTACACTATAAGCTTAATTATTTGGTAAAAATCCCAATAATTAACCCCTCATTTAAAGAAAATTGAATCAAAGAAAGATGGAAAAAAATATCAAACTATTACCTTGATATATACCTAGGAATGTCAAAGCCCCATATAAATTTTCACCGCATGTCCTTTGCCCTTTATATAAGGCTTTTACTTATTTAATAATTCTTCCACGGCGGAGCTCATTTAACCATGAATTTTTACATAATCAATCTAGGGGAATGTTTACATGCATCTTTCCCTCACCATTGGGTGAGAAACACTTCCATTTTTGGACATTTTTAAGTACAAAATGTATTTTTCAAATACATAGGGTAAGGTACACTTCCTTGTCTTTATGTACAAAAAGAAAAGTGTCCCTCATCCTACGGTAAGGAAAAGATGCATATGAACATTCCTCATCTATCTAAATGTATTTTATGCATACACACACCCTAAATATTCCATTAAACGACTACCAGTAGAACCCACCACTGGTTCTTATGAATAGTGCGGATTTAAATAAGTCCCCCCTCACGCTTTCACGACCTTACGCATCTACTGATTGTATCTTGAGGAAATCAAGATACAATCACGGCGGGAGGTGCATCATGTCCTCTCACATCTCGTACCATCCACGTGGAACTTGCATGGAGATGTCACTGTGGGGCCCCTGCAGAGTTTACAGTAGATGTTGATTGGGCCATGTCCTTTATATGTCTTACTCGCCTCCTAAATGATGTTCTATCATCGTGCACCGCAACCAATTCTGACTTCTTGTGCTTATTCCCATTCATCTGATTAGACAGATTATTGTCTTGGTCTTATGTTAAGTTCCCTGCTCAAAATCTCCGCTAGAATCAACAAAACCGATCGTATCCATGGTTGATGATTCACTATCTAGAGTTCCAATTCTCTCAGGGCAGACTCAACAGATCTCCTGAGAATAAAGTCCACAGTAGGGCCCACCTAAAGAAATTTGAACCGTTCAAAATCATCATCTTTCGTAGACAATGATCATTAGCTGTCGCCAAAGATACAAATGATTAAGACTGCGCCTAATACCGCTTTAAGGCTGTCGTCTGGCTCAAGCTCAGGCTAGGACATGCATATAGGTATGGCATACAATGCTCATGTGCTGCTCATGGTTAAAATGGCGAGGCCTGCCATAAAATCGAAACCCCTTTTGAACTAAAGGCGCACGCCAGACATCTATGTGTAGGAATCCTATAAGAGAAAATTCCCACTTTTCCCATATATTTTATGAATTCACATTATGTTCAAAACCTGGAGCAAGGTCCAAATATGGTAAGCACTTTAAATGGGCGAGCCCGGGCCGCCTTTTCCATTCAAGTGGGTCGACTCAGATACTGGCCCTAGAAGCTGTGCCTAACTCAGACCCCTTAATGGTAAGTGGATTTGGGCCTCAACACAATTGTGTTCAGCCCATGTCTAAGCCAGCACTGCACACTCATGAAAGAAAAGCACACAGAACGCAATCAGTACAATAAATTAAGAGAATTTATCAGCAAGTAGCAACAATGTCAATGAGGAGAAAAAACAAGTTGTCAAGGAATCATTTGCAAGTCCTAATCTGGAATTATTCAAGTAATACATCCCTAAAAGTTCTTTCTCTTTTTTAGACCCCAACGCTAAATGCAATGAAGCTTCACATATCATCACTTTGATCTTGTAATTTGTTGGTTATTTAGGAGGCCAATTCCCCAAAAACCTCCCATCGTTATTTGGTCACTTTAGAAGATTTGAATCATTCCTTTGTCCATTCCATCTTTTACATCATCTAAGGCCCTGCCAAAAACTCAAATGTCAATTTCCTTTTTATTCCTTGGATTCTTTCCAAGAAGCCTGACCTGATAGGCATATAAAGATACATGGGTCCCCCTGGATACCTAATTATCCCCTTAATTATCTAAAGTTGTGGAGAGCCACAAACCTTTTTCTAGCTCTAATACAACTCAAAGCTCTGAACAAATGATGATCTAAAATAGGATCCATCTGTGGTTGGATCAGCACAGGCTTGTGAAAAGGTCAGCTCATTTTGGGCTGAACTTCAAGGCCCATGATGGCGTACTGACTTATTGTTGGGCCCATCCGCTAATCCATCATGAGGCTTTCTAAGCCCAACTTATTGGTGGGTGATGCATCTAAATGGGCCACAAATCCCAGGCTCGCAACTCTTAAAGCTGTGGACGGCTCATCGCCAATATTACTCATATACGTGCGTTTTGATTCTTGCACATAAATGGTGCATGATTTCTTTTTCATGTTGTTTACAGAAGAAGCGGAAGTCCCTAAATTAAAGGCATGGATCAAAATTTCGGCATGGATGGTATGCAAGTGATGAAATTACTCACTTAGATAGTCGCATTACCCAGAAACACCATTAATTCATAAAATTTAAAGTTTTCCACATTCAATCTAAATCTTAATTCATATTTTACTGTTTAGTTCTCAAATTGGACCTACACTTTGGCTACCTCTGTCTATAAAGAATTTCATAAAACTTCATCTCACTAAAATAAATAATATCTTCTGTCAAAAGTACAATAATGAAGCGAAAACACTTTTGGATTATTAATTTACCACCCCATCTCAAGAGGAATAGTGAGTACAGATAAACCCCAAAACATGAGCATTTCAGGTTCAAAGGTTATGATGCTGCCACCAAACATGAGCATTTCAACGAAACTGCCGTAAGATAAAGCCCCAAAGGCAACACATTTGCAATTTTACAAGCTTGCATAATTTTTGCAGCCCCATATAGTTACTTAAAGCCATTTGTTTCCAAAAGCTTCTCTTATCACTAAAGCAAACTTCTTGGGTAATTGAGTCACGGCCAGCACCTTTAAATTCAAGGGGGTCCCACTTTTCTGATGAGCCCCACGCCTCCTCGACCGTCAGATGGGAGGTGATTATTTCTCCAGGATTATTAATTAAGGCCCTAAACTGCAAAATTTGGGGCAATTCTGTAAGAAATAGGTAGGCCTCTAGGATAGGTTTTCAAAACTTTTGACCCACTTGACTCAGGGATTAACTATCCAGAAGGCTACAAAACCCAATGCAGGATCCATATCCTCTTTCTCATGATCATATACAGTAGAAAACTCTATCTAGAAGATAGAAACAGCAGCATACAAGCAACCACGAAATTCCACAACATATAAGGAGTAGAAAATACCTATGGAGCTTGGTTGTGCTCTAATGGAGAACTTGATTCGACTCTTTGATGAAGAGCTCTTCTAATATCAGAATCTTCAATGCCTAATCGTCTTCCACGCTATGTCACACTTCAGATATCTTTCCACAAGAGAGGGGGTGGAATCTCCAAGAGAAAGACTATCTAGAATCTCCAAGGAAACTAGAAGGGAACTAGAAGAGAGAGAGGGGAAGAAGAATGCAACTCTTGCAAACTCAAGAGGAGGTGGGCGTGCACAACTCCTTGGAATAGGGCATGGACGTCCAAGGGTGCTCCCTCCTCTTCCTTTTATAGCTTTTCAACCTTCTCTCTTAGTGTATAATTAGAAGTCCAACTTCCATTACACTTAGTAACCATTTGCTCTACTATTACCACTAATAGAAGTCTCACTTCAAATAGAAATAGTAGCTTTCCTTTTTTAGTTCAAATAGAATTAGTAAAGATCCAATCTTGGGCTAGCGTGGGGACCACTAGAGATTCCATAGGAAGTTGGCTCCAACTGGGACACCGCGACCCCACATCTCATGTGCAATCCGTGCCCACAGTTAATTGCAAATAACTCCACTATATAAATGCAATTGAACTCCAGTCTTAGAAATAAATTACATGAAGACCCTAAACTTTCCAATGTCTACAAGTAGGCCCCTCCATCAATATCCATGGATCAATTGGACCTGTCTTCCAAACTTAGATCCATATCTTATTATCCTTGAGCCCCAATTAATTATAATGATCATTTGGTACCGATCCAATTAACTCTTAATTGGAATGGGTGCGCACTTACCAATGATAAATCCATTAATTGGCACAAGGGGATATTAAAGATAGATTCCATCTTGACCATCGAATGTTCCCACAGCTCTATTACCACGTACTCAAATCACTGAGGTGTTTACCTACAATTGGCCTCACTCATTGGTGACTCAAAGCAAATGAATAGATAGAAACTTGAGTTTATTAATATCTCAGGATTGAGAGCCTATTGCTAGGGAATTATGAGAGCAGACTTTAAAGTAAAGACAGTGTTTATAAGGTGTTTCTCATGGTCCTTCAATACATCCAATGTACCAGCACTATGATCCAGAATCTTACATTCTGATGATCGAAACAAATCACACTATCTCATAGTAATCAAAGTACTGCAACCTTGTCAGATGAGATGTCCAGTTTCATCACTGGTTGTGAAGATATTCAAATATAAGATTTGCTATATATGTCTCCCGTATGTGGATCTCATCCATACACATGTATTGCATCTAGTATACTTATGGACTCCGGTTCATCTCATGAACAATTATGTCATTCGTATTGGTTATGTGCATTTAAGTAATAAACACCATTCATCTCATGAAAGGAAAGCATGAATATATTGATAAATAAAGAAATTTAATCAATTTATTACATCAATCTTAATGGATTGAGACCATAAAACTAACAAATTCTACTTAAGCAGTCACCTTCCTTATACTCCCAAAATACCCATAATCCCATATGTGGTTAAATTTTTGAAAGTGAGAATTACATACTTGAAGCATCTATTAACTTTGCATGTCTTTAGGAGACAATTCAATCCAACAGAAATCTTACTTAGAAACTATTGCCAATAAAGAAGGATGAGTTGCTTTTAATTGTCCTTTATCATCAAAGGTAGAATATCTTGTCAAAATAAAAAATGAGAACAGGGTAATAGCCTTGCCGACAACTATTATAGTCTTTCCTTTTACGGCCATCCATTTATATGAAGATTCACAACTCATTTGGATCATTTCCACATGTTTCACAGATCCTATAGAGGATAGCAGGGGCCAGCCAACTCTTGAATGTGCAAGGGCGCTCGGATGATTCCTACTTTCCATCAGTGACCCCCCCAAAAAAAGGTACGTCCTCCTAATTTCCTTTGGACAATAGGAATAGAAGGATTATGATTAGAATCCAAAGTGGGCCTCTCCTATCTATGGCCCCACTCAATTAATTGGTGTGGCCCCCAACTGTCCAGTGTAGAGGTTTCAAAAGGGGCGAGTCCTATTAGAAAAGAGAGAGAGACTAAGAGAGAAGATTAGAGAGAAAATTAGACAGCTTTTCTATTCATCTCGTTACTGTGCACAAATACAAAGGGGAGATGCCTATTTATAGGCAAAGTAGCCTCATAAGGGAGGAACCATAATTCTAACCCTAACTCATCTTAAGTGGGCATCCACCCAGGATTCATATCTTATAACACTCCCCCTTGGATGACCACCACCCAAAGACAGTTGCCCCATTAAAAACCTTGCTAAGGAAATCCAATGGGAAAAAACCAAAGCGAAAGGAAAACGAGTTTAACATTATCCAAGATCATTAAACTGGTGCTGGACGTGCATGATCTGCCTCGTTAAAACCTTAACTAGAAAAACCCAATGGGATAATACCTAGAAATGGAAAAATAGTACAACGCACAAATGTCCTGGATTACATACTTCAGGATGCCCCCTGATAAATCACTACCCCTAATAATAGCAACCATTCACATCGTTTGATGATAAACTCTACGCATGTCAATCTCATATACAAACTTCTGGAATACTGATTTTGGCAAAGATTTGGTAAACAAGTCAGCCAGATTGTTACTCGAACAAACTTGCTTGATTTTAATTTCACTGTTCTTCTGATGTTCATGAGTGAAGAATATCTTCGGTGCTATATGCTTAGTTTTGTCTCCTTTAATGAAACATTCTCGAATCTTCATAGATAATATTCGGGATACCTACAATAGATGGTAATTGACAAGAACTACAAACATGCTGAATCAAAAATCTTAGCCATACACATTCCCTACTAGCTTTATAAATTGTCAAAATCTCAACATGGTTGGAGGAGGTAGCTACCAAAGTCTATTTACTAGAACGACAAGAAATGGCGCTATTACCATTAAGAAACATGTAACCTATCTGTGATCGACCCTTGTGAGGATAAAAAAAGATAACCCGAATCTGCATATCCTACAAAACTAGAATATCTACGATCATAAGAATAAAATATTCCTAAGTCAGTTGTTCCACGCAAACATCGTAGGATGTGTTTAATATGAGTCCAGTGCCTTTGAGTTGGTGCGAAGCTATACTTGGCAAGTAGATTCACAGAAAATGTAATATCTAGTCTAGTGCATTGTGCCAAGTACATTAGAGCTCCAATAGCACTTAAGTATGGTATTTCGGGACCTAATATCTTTTCATTTTTTTTTATGGGACGGTATGGATCTTTCTTTATATCAAGAGACCGGACGACCATGGGGGTGTTTAATGGATGTGCCTTTTCCATGCCAAATCGTTTTAAAACATTTTCAGTATAATTAGATTGATGGACCAACATCCTATTAGAATTTCTCTCGATTTGCAATCCAAGACAGAATCTCGTTTTTCCAAGGTCTTTTATTTCAAATTCTTTCTTTAAATAATTAGTAGTTTCTTTGAGCTCTTCTGGAGTTCCTATCAAATTTATATCATCCACATAAACTACTAATATTGCAAATCCCTTCAAGAATTTCTTTATAAATAGATATGAGCAAATGATATCGTTTTCATATCTCCTTTTAGACAAATATTCACTAAGACGATTGTACCACATTCTTCTGTTCTTCTGAATTGCTTCATGCCGAACAGTAATCTCGCTAATTGGATTGAGTACGTATACATTGGCTTTGTTTCAGGCAAAGAAAATCCTTTCGGAATTTTCATGAATTTATGTATCTAAGTCCTCTTACAAGTAAGCAGTTACAACATCCATGAGTTTCATTTATAGATTTTGAGAAATTGTTAAACTCATTAGACATTTGAAGGTTGTTGTATCCATTACAAGGGAGTATGTTTCATCATAATCAATCACAGGTTTTTGCAGGAAACTTTGTGCCTCTAATTATACCTTATATCTGATAATTTCATTCATTTCATTTCTTTTTCTTACAAACGCCCCACTTGTAACCTATAGGGTTAACATCCTTTGGGGTTTGTACTTTAGGTCTGAATACACTATGTTTGTTGAGAGACTCTAATTCTGCTTTGATGGCTCTTTCCAATTTTGACCAATCTTTCCTTTGTCGACATTCATTTATAAAATGTGGTTCTGTTTCCCAATCATCATCATCATTTTCCTTTGATATTTGTGTAGCTACCGCATATTCAAATGCATCATCAATGATAGCTTCATTTCTATTCCATCTCTCTTTTGAATAATTGTAAAGTATAGAGATCTACTCATTATCCGGTACCAATGCCTCTTCAGGGGCTTCCAAAATCTCACCAAGGACTTCCATTATTCTAGAGAGAATGGATTTTACCATAACCTTTTTAGGAGTGTTATGTGCCTCTTTAGGAGGAACCTCTTCAAGAGCGTTACGTGCTTCTTCGAGATTGTATGATGATGATTGCTCATTTCTCTTTTTCCGCGGAGCTGAGTCCTTTGAACCTATAGGTCTGCCATGCTTATGGCGTATCGCAAATTCTTTTGTTGTTGTATTTTGACGTCTTACAGGGACATTAATCCTGGCAAGTACATTCATAGCTAACTTATGCGACTTCGTCACCTTTGTTGCATCGTTAAATGCATCAGGTAAGCTGTTTGCAATTTCTTGTAAGTGCACAATTCTCCGTACTTCATTCTCACATTGTGAAGTTCGTGTATCCAGATGAGACAGAGTGGAAGTATTCCATGTTAATTCTCGCCGGTCTTCAAGATTGGGTTATTCTACAGGAACAATACGTTCTTCAGGAACTATCTTATGTCCCCCCTAACGGCGGAAATATTGTATCATTGAATTGACAATCGGGAAAATGAGCAATGGAGACATCTCCTGTCATTGGTTATAGATATCAAATAATCGAGGCAAAGTCATAGCCTACATAGAATTCCAATCTACCTTGTGGTCCCATCTTAGTATGCTTAGGAGGTGGTATTGGGACTTAAACTACACAACCAAACTTGCGCAAATAAGAAATATTGGGTATATGTCCTGATATAAGATGTGCTGGAGAATATTGATGATAGGTCGTGAGTCGAAGTCGAATTAATATTGATGCATGCAACACAGCATGTCCCCAAGCACTAACTAGTAATTTGGACTGCATCAACAGAGTCCTAGAAATAAGTTGGATGCACTTAATCATGGATTCAGCTAAGCCATTCTGGGTGTGGACATGGGGGACAGGATATTTGACTACAATCCCTAGAGATGAACAAAAATCATCAAAAACTCATGATGTAAATTCGCCTGCATTATCAAATCTTATAGATTTAATGGGATAATCATGGAAGTGAGCCCTAAGTTTGATAATGTGAGTTAATAGATCGGCAAAGGCCACGTTCCTAGTTGAAAGTAGGCAAACATCCGACCAACGCATGGTAGCATCAATCAAAACTATAAAATACTTAAAAGGTCCACTAGGGGGATTTATGGATCCACAAATGTCACATTGTATCCGTTGTAGAAAGGATGGGAATTCGTATGCAACCTTAGCAAAAGAAGGCTGGATGATCAAGTTTCCTTATGAACATGGGGTACATAAGTACCCACTAGGTATGGTCAATTAATGGTTCTTTAAGAAATGCTCAAATGAGTTATCTACGATTTTTCTCAATATAGTAGCCCAAGGGTGACCTAACCTATCATGCCAAATGTGTAAAGTTTTAGGATCACTAAGTTTCGGGCTTAGTTTAAGCTTCGGGCTTGACTTTGTTATTTTGCTCATAACCGAATGTGATTCAACATTGGAGATTGTCGTGTAATATAATCCTGAGAGGAGTGCACTTAGTTTTTCTAGTATTTGCTTATGGCTTCCAATACGAGTAACGATGCATAAGTATTCCTAGTTACATTCACTTGCAGTCTCAATGTGGTACCCATTCATTCTGATGTTTTTTAAACTAATCAAGTTTCTTCGAAAACTTTTTTAGAACAAAGCATCTTTAATGAATAGATGGGTACCATTAGGTAACATTAAATGAGCTCTTTCGGAGCCTTCAATGATTTGCACAAGTCTAGCTATGGTAGATACCTTTCGTGGAATGAACATCGATTCTAAGAAAAATTTCTGATTTTTAGAATGGTGTGTGTTGTGGCACTATCTACCACATAGAGGTTGTCCTCAGTTCCATGATCTATACCTTAAACAAATATAATAAATCATCATAACTATGCAATCACATGATTAAAACTGAAATAATTAAAACATTTACCATAGATTAGGACATTAATGAAAATGAAGTTCCACATCGAAACAGAAAAATCTAAGAAACATGCATCTCAAATGAACTAAAAATATTAAGTTTGTCAAGTTCAAAGAATTATAGGTCTCCTAGACCATGCCAGGGGATGCTTCCAAATGATTGTTAAATGCCTCATTATCCAGATGTTGGTTGTCCTCATCCTCAAAGAAGTCATGAGTCTTCAAGTTTGTAATGTCAATTGGAAGCCTCTCTGGTGTCATTATATCCTAATTCCAGTGTTCCAGATCATTTGTCTCTGCTAAATGAACAGAGGCCTTGTATGCTTTGTGTTGTCCCACCACTTCCTTTGGTACATGGCAAGTGCGTGACTAATGCCCACTTCTTCCACATCTGTGGCACGTGTCATCAGGACGATGGGTAGGATTAGCCGGTGGATTCTAGTTTTTCTTATGCTGAGGGGCAAACCACTTCTGGTGTTTTTCGAATTTTAGAGGGGGGCCTTTAAAACCACCTCGCCTGGAGGAGTTATTTCTTTCACCTCTATTGTAGGATTTATGTCTTCCATTCCCCCTTCCTCTGCTTTGTTTGAGCTAAAACTATCATTTGCTTCAGGACCTGCCGAAGATCCCGGTGGTCTAGAGTTAGGATTTTTCATCAATACTATGCAATTCTGTTCAGCGACTACGAGACATGAGACAAGTTATAAATATTTGGAGAAAAGTCGCTCTCGATACTGCTGCTGCATGAGCACATTCGAGGCATGGAAAGTGGATAACGTTTTCTCCAACATCTGCTCCTCCGAAACCTTTTCACTACATATTCTTAATTTGAAAACAATATTAAAGAGGGCAGAGTTGTATTCAGATATTGTTTTATAATCCTATAACCTCAAGTTAAACAATTCATTCTGGGCAGCTAGTAGTATAACCATCTTCTGGTGATCATACCTATCATTCAGGGAATTCTATAGGCCTGCTGGTTCTTCCTCAGTAAGGTATTCATTTTTTAGGTCGTCATGTATGTGATGGCGCAAGAAGATGAGGGCTAACGCATTTTCCTCTAGGAACATCTTGTTACCTTCATTTATGGCCTCTCCCGATTTCTTGGATTGCAAGTGGATTTTAGCATCCAATTGCTAGGATACGTAATTGTCCCCATTTATGTTAAGTGCTTTAAAGTCACGTTTAGCCATATTTTTTATCATGCAAGAACTGTAATAAGAAATATATATATAATTAACCATATACAAAAGACCAATAAAGTAAAAGGGGAAAAATGAAACTTAACATCAAAAGTAATTTAAGAAATGAATGTAAACATGACAAATAAGTTGACCAATGAAAAGTTAGAACATCAAGTTCTCAACTTTGAGAATCAGAACTGCTAGTTTTGTCAAGACTTTAGGCTTGATTTAAAACTTCAGGTTCATAACACATGAAATTAGAACTGCAGGTTTTGTCAAATCTTCAAGTTTGAAGTAAAACTGCCGGTTCTAATAAATGATCAGAACTTCTGGTTCTGTCAAATTTTCCTATTTAATTTCATGGCCGTATAATTTATTTGGAATAAAAAATAAAAAAGACTTCAGGTTTTAATTTATGGATATGAATCTACTGGTTCATATCAATATTCCAACTTCTAGGACTGTTGATCTATAGATAGGTGAACTTTAGGTTCTGATTTAGAACTTATGGTTCTATTTTGTGATCCATTCATAGTATTAATAAATTTAAAAAAAAGAAAAAAACAAGTGTGCAAGACGATGAACAATAACCATACACTACAATTACAGTAAATAAGTATCACAAACTAATTTTATGCATTCTAATAGATTGGATTTGAACTATGGTTTGGATACCACTTACTGTGACCGCAGTCTAGAAAAAGATTCATGACTGTTGAAATGCTGATCTGTTGCGTCTATTAAGTAATGCTTGTCACTGCGAATTCGTAAAACCAAACCGTTCGTCGATGGGAGGTCAGATGAAGAAGTTATGGACGGACCTGATAATAAGATGGATTTCTTTTGCACGCGTATCGAGACTGAAGCCACGTGAGGCAGAGAGGAAAGTGCACATGAAGCAAGACTTACTCTTGTGTTGCACGGAACCCGAGGGAACTATGAGGCTAGGTGTTGCACGGAAGTCTTCAAGACAACTTGTGTTTTTTTTTTCTTTCTTCGTGCTGATAACGTGTTAAAAAAGAGAGAGAGACTAAGAGAGAAGATTGGAGAGAAAATTAGAGAGCTTTTTTATTCATCTCATAACTATGTACAAATACAAAGGGAAGATGGCTATTTATAAGCAAAGTAACCTCATAAGAGAGGAACCCTGATTCTAACCCTAACTCATCTTAAGTGGGCATCCACCCAAGATCCATATCTTATAACAAGTCCTCCATTGTTCTACCAACTTTAAACCTTTTAACAAAATTTATACACATAAACATAGCTTAGGTTTGAATTGGTGTTGGTAGGTAGAAACCAGAAGAAAGAAAGAAAGGATTAATATTGCATGCAAAAGAATTATTAGTGTTTCACATGCCTCTCTCATTCCCCCCTTCAAAACCCTAATAATTCGGTTCTCCGCTGATGATAAGGAGCGAAATGATGTGTAAAAGGACCTCTTCTTCACTTAGCTCTTGCCAAAAGATAAAGGAAGGGGAAAGAGTCATGATTTTATCAAAGGTGTGAGGGATGAACGGGGCCTCCAAAGTCAAACCCCGAGGCATGCCCATTGGTCCGACCTAGCCTTTTCCACCCTCTCAGGTGGGCCCCACTGGGCCCCACCCACCGCTTTCCTCATTCTTTCAATCTTCCCATCATTCCCTTGTGTCTTCTTGTAAGGACCCAATCCCTAAGTATTTATTGTGATTATTGTTATTATTATTGTTGTTGTTTTTGCTATTTAATTTTGATTATAGATTGGAACATGCTTAGACCGCATCCATTCATTGAATTAAATTAGTGCTTTGTGTAATTTCATCATTTTTTGGGTGGGACCCAACATTGATGATGGAGATTAAATCTTAGTATACTTGGTTTCATTAAGGGAATTAGACCCAGTCAAATTGGAATCTTATGTTGCGGATATTGTCAGTTAGAGCACTCTCTCTACCTTCGTGATCTTCCCTCCTACTAGAACTCCATCTCTTCCTTATTTAGAGGGATCTTACTTGCACAACCCATTTTCCAACACCACTTGTCAATGTCTTTTCCTCTCATACGAATCTCTCTTCCAAGCAAAGTTCTATTCTCTATCAGGTACACTTCTTCTTTTTGTTCTTAAACTCCTTCTCCTGTTTCTGTTGTAGTGTTTATTTTCCGTGCTTGTTTCTTTCATATTGTGATGTTATTTGGTTTTATTTATTTCTTAGTTGATGTTACATTCTGCTTACACCATTAGCATTCACCACCGTCCCTACATTAGCCGGCTTCACCATTTGTTCCACACCTCCATTCCATCTCTTCCGCCACCCTTTTCATAAGCTCGGGACCCAACTTCTTCCTATCACCATCAATAAAACTTAAAACTTGAGAAGTCTCTTGATTTCCATTGTCAGTACAGAAGCTCCCCCTGGTATTTTCCATTGAGGTCCATCCAAGCCTTCCAAAGTGGCAGAGGAAGACTACAGCCTTCTGGGACTGCTGGTGCAGTTGCCCGGCCCTATTGGCAATTGGATTAAGGGTCACAATAACCTCACTGGACCCATCAGTTTTTCTGGCGCGAGCAACGAAACCATTAACACTTCCCAAAAAACAAAAAATAGAAAAAAAAGGTAATCCCAACCACCCCCCCCCCCCCCCCCCCCCCCCCCCCCCCCCCCCCTCAATTTTCTCTACCTGGCCGGATATCAAATGGAACAAGAGCTACTAAGGGCCAGTTTGGCATCTTTCTTGTGTTGTTCTCAATTTTGTGCTCAGATCAAGTTTCGCTGAGATCATGTTCTGCTGAGACAATACTCTGCGGAACTTGTTTGATATCATTATATTAAATTAATCTACTGAGAATATACTATACGAAACTTGTTTGTTAACATTATAATAGTTTTGATCTAAGGAGTGGACGTATGATTTATAATTTGAGACCCACCTTTTATTGTTTATGCCGCTCTATTATTATCATACATGGGACCCACCTGTAGTAATTACAATGTGGTACCCACCTTTAAAAATTAAAACATGGAACCCATTTTCATAGGACTTACAATGTGGGCACACATTTATAGGAATTATAATGTGGGGGCACCTTTTGTAAATGTAAATATGTGACCCACCTTTAGAAATTACAATATGATACCACATTTTTTGTGATTGTAGACACATGACTTATCTTTAGAAATTATAATGTGGTGCCCACCTTTAGAAATTTGAACATGGGGGCAGTACTTTCATAGGATTTACAATGTGAGCCCACCTTATAAGAATTATAATGTGGGGGGGCATCTTTTTTGTAATTTTGAACATGGGACCCACCTTTAAAAAATCACAATATGGTACCCACCTTTAGAAATCTAAACATGGGGCTACATTCATAGGATTCATAATGTGGACCTATATTCATAGGATTCACAATGTGGTTCCACCAATTGTGATTGCGACCATATGACCCACCTTAAGGAATTATAAAGTGGGGCTACCTTTTCTATGATTGTAGACATGGGACCCACCTTTAGAATTTATCATGTGACGCCCATCTTTATAAATTAGAAGACAGGGCCCACATTCATAAGATTTTTAATGCGGTCCTACCATTATAAAATTATAATATCGGCGGGCCAACATTTTGTGATTGTAACCACATGACCCACTTTTAAGAATTATAAAGTGGAGCTACCTTCTTTGAGATTGTGAACATGAGGCCTACGTTTAGGACAATGAAAGGATTTAGAGTATTTAAATGGCATTCTTTAAAAGGTAAGATACAAATAAGAAACAATTATATATATATTAAAGCAAATGGGGAGGTGAGTTGTGGAGGTTGCCACATTATCCCTAAAAAGTCTCTCCTTTCAAAGAAATATAGGAAAAAAAGAATCCATGCTTTAGGTTCATCCAAAATCCCTCCTCACTAATACATGGAATACTTGTATATGCTCCAAAACTTTCTCTCTAAGGCTTATAATATCTCTTTGAATTCCTAAAATCTTTTTTTAATAGTAGGAACCATTATCATCTAAACAGAGCACAAAAAAAAAAAAAAATGAGATTTAGATATATAGATGGTCTTATAGTGATCTCATCCGTCCATAAAAAGAGTGCAAGGCAATCTAGACTGTCCAATTGCTACATGGGTGTACCTAATTATTCATGTGGGCCCATTAATGCAAGCCCATTTTGGCTTTATCTTCCATTGGTTGTTAATGCTTGTCAATTAATCTAGAACATCTAACTGTACGAAATACCATCCAATTAGTCCATTCAATTTGTGATGATGTGGTAGGTCAAGGAATACATGAACTTGCTCACCACCTGTAAAGAATACATGAGTCATGCTTTTAATAATTGTTGTAGACGATGCCATCTTTAAATACAACATGATGCACCTTTATGAATTAGGGTAAGAGGCCCACTTTTAAATATTACATCATGTGCCCCACCAAGGCTCCTTGGAACACCACATCAACAAATGTCTACTGCTCAAATGTCCAATTGGACACACCTTTAGAGATTTGGATATGGGGCCTACCTTTAGATGTTATATCATGTGACCCTACCAAGGATCCTCGGAATGCCACTTCAGCAAGGTCCCACTGTCCAATTAGACACACCTTTAGATGTTACATCATGTGACCCCACCAAGTTGGTTTTTCTTTTTTTTTATTAAAGTTATATATATAATAAATATAAATAATTTATTCATTTATGTAAAATCTATTCTTTTCCAATAACATCTCAGAGAAAAAATCATAATTTCATTCTATTTTTATTTATTGAGCCTATGCACCACACCTTTACAAATCTCCTCCCTAAATCTCTTCATTTAAATTTTTTATAATGGTGGAGAATTTGATTTTCAAATCTAATCTTTAATGAGCTAAGATTTATCATCTTAACTTTAAATTCAAATCATAGGGTTAGATGACAGTTAGTACTCTCTCTCTCTCTCTCTCTCTCTCTCTCTCTTTCTCTCTCTCTCTCTCTCTGATTATCCTTTTTTTAGATTATTATTATATCAAGATATATTTAGTACCATATATACCAAGATAAGTAGAGGCATATGTAGTGATATTATCTACAAAAACCCCAACGACTCTTTTTCCTTCCACACTATAACTAAAAAATGATGATGATTGGGAAAATCCTTTCCACTAACTCAAGTGGGGCATGGAGTACAAAGGTGTTTATGACTTCAATGCAAGTGATTTGATCATGATAACAAATTAGGAAACTTATATTTTGGTATTGTACATTACGGAAATTCTAGATTTGTTTTTTTATATTTACATCATGATTTCAAAATTATTATATTATTTTTTTCCATAAATCGTGTTTTTGGTTTATTGTCACAACGTGCAATAGGAACATACTATTATTTTTTTAACAAATGGCAACTCTTTTTTTTTTTTTTTTTAGATTTATACTTTTTCTTTTAATTTTTTTTTCATTTTTTCTATTAATTAGCTTTTCATGCACCAAAATATCTTTCAATTTGGATTTTAAGATTATGCTTTATAGGTCGTATTTTTCATCTAATGTACTTCCCTATGAAGTTTTGAAGAAAGTTAGAAAATTAAGGGTTAGTAAGGTGATTAATTTAAAAATAAATTTAAGACCATGCCTTCTTAGATGGATGTTTGATTTCATGTCCTAAGTAAAGTTAGAAAGTCAAAGGGTTGTTCAAGTAAATAATCTAAAACTATGTCTTTCAAAATGCATTGGTATTGTTTTTTTTGAATTTTTTTATTTACAAAAGTGCTAGATAATATTTAATGTAAATATAATAAAACTCTATAAAATTTATAATGTATTCTAGATTTTAATTTAACTTTTAAATATAAGTTATATATGGTGTTTTAGAAAAAATGAAGTATTCTAAATAAATTTTATTCGGGACCGGGCTTAGCACGGGCATTTGTTGCTAGTTGTACTAGTAAGTTGTTTCTTAAAAAAGCAAAGTTTTTTTCATTCCCTCTTTGTTTTGCCGGCCGGGTAAGATTTTGAGATTCTTTCCCGTGAAAATAAAATCTGGAACAGTAATTTACACATACCAAATATGTTTTCCACAACCTTATCTCATGGGAACATGGAAACATCCCACTAGAACAATGCCAAACACGCCCTAAATAGCTGCTAATAGCACCCCAAGACTTGAGTCAAACAGCAAAGAAAGCTTTCCCTGGGAAGATCCAAGCCACCCATTTGTGGGCCCCACACTATAGACATTGATCATCTACCTATATATATATATATATATTTCTTCTCCCTGCCTGAATAATGCACCAGGTTGAATTCTGAGGCAGGCGGATATAGAATTTGTGCCAACTAATCATTCTGTAAATAGGAGGCACAAAATAGGCTTGACTTTGAGTAGATTTAAGCGCAGGTGGGCCACATTGTCACCTGTGTCTATGCGAAATGTTCCTGTAGCTTTGAAGGTGGCAGCGAATTTAAAGTTTAAATTGAACATCTTTTTGGCCTGGGACACCGTATATATGCAGATTCCTTTATCCTTTCTTGGATCCCGTGTGGAATAGCTGGCACATAACTGGGATTTAATTTTCATTCTGTTTTAAAAATATACATCAAAATCTCCGCAAGTCAGCAGCCTGCAACTCCTTTTAAGATCTCCAATAAGAAATAAGAAGACTGCTTTCTTTTTTTCCTATCTCGAATCATAAGATTTAGGATAAGCGTAGATATATTAGAATGAAAATTGAAAAAAAAACTCTTCTCCACTCTCTATCAAACCTTCTTTGATTGTTCTCATTTCTTTTATTTTTTATTTTTTATTTTAAGTATTCCCTAAAATGGGAAGTATTTTTATTTCCTTTTTCTAAGAGTCAAAACCATTTTTAAAAAACTCCTAAATGATGGAGGGGCTGTCCATTAAGCTTGATTTGAGAGAAGTTCCAAATGTATGGGGGGCCATGGACCCAGCCATGCTCCCCAAGTCCGCCCCTATGAGTGGTGTTTCCACCTTGGTATCATACACATCTCCATGAATTGATTCTAGATCTTTAGAGGTTGATAATATCACTCCTAGTCAGTAGGTCAATCTAGGAAAAAAAAAAACAAAAAAGTTATTTAAATCCCAAGTAAGAGAATTTGGTGGTGGTGGTGGCGGCGGTGGCTGATGTGTGTTTGTACATAAAAAATTTTGAAATTCTTTTAGTATAAATTCTCCAAATTCTTGCCATCAAACATTCCAAAAGGGTTTAGCAAAAGGTGGGTGAAAGATAAACCAAAGATAAGCAAGTAAAAATAAAAATAAAAAAACAGAAAAATGAGAGGAATAAAATAGGGAATGATATTTTCAACACATTACATGTGAAGAAAAAGGTGGTACATGAATAAAAAGGATAGGAGACAAGTTTATCTTTATACGAAAGATACGCCACATGAGAATAAATTAAGTCGAAAGTGTAGAGCTTGTGTCGGATTTTGTCAAAAGTGAATAATATAAAGTAAGTTGTATTGGTCTGAGAGAATCTCAATCTTTCTCAACATCTATACCAATCACTAAGCATGTGATGCTGTGATCTTTAGCGGAAAAACATAGCATAACATTATTGTACAATCCAATAACTGATGATGATTAGATTAATTGCTATAGTTGGGCTAGTCTTAAAACATTGCTACAGTTAGAACAATATATTTTCCTTTCTTTTCTATTTTATATGTATGTAGAGAGAGAGAGAGAGAGAGAGAGAGAGAGAGAGTATTTTAGTTCTAGATCAGGATTTGAAGGAAGGTCACTGTAATTGGTTGAAGTTTAGAGAGAGAGAGAGAGAGAGAGTATTTTAGTTCTAGATCAGGATTTGAAGGAAGGTCACTGTAATTGGTTGAAGTTTAGGGTCAAGTCGTCATTAAATGAAGGGCTTACATTGATTGGATTGAAAATAGTGCACCACCTTTTGTAGGATTCCCATGGGAAAAAAAGATGTACTTAGGGCCCTTTTCTTTCAACAAATTCATGCATGGAAAATTTATAAATCTTTCCAAAGCCATTCACTGAGTAGAATTCCTGAATCCTCTCCTTGATTGGAGCATTAAATGCTTAACGAGGTTGAAATTTGGGAACTCCAAAAAGGATGAAAGTAGCTTTATAGGTGAGTCCAGATCCCATGTTTCGCCCAAATAGGGGATCCCTGCTTGGGCCAACCCCAAGCCACATGTATTCGTTGCCTCCATTATGCATGTAATGTCCAATATACCCTTATGTTGTACACTAATTCTCCTGTCCGTACCAAAGAAGGAATTTCACTGGAAGTTTGCAACACAGTGTTGACTTGGACGAGGAGGGGGGAGCTTTTTGTTATTTATTTTTCGATCATCCTATATTTTTTAGTGTTTTTCCTATTATAAAAACATACAATAGGAAAATAAAATAATTACAAAAATATATAACATTTTATGTTAATATTGTAGAAAACATAAAATGTTATATATTTTTTAATTATTTAATTTTCTAATGGCATGTTTTTATAACAGGAAAAATACTAAAAAGATATTGGATTATAGAAAATTAAAATTAAATCTCTCCTCGGTTTTCAGTACCTAGTCGGTCAGTGTTACTTGTACTGTACTTGTAGTCAAATTCATCTTTCGCGACTGACAGAAAAAAGGAGTTGAAAACAAATTCTACAAAAATCAAAGGATGATGGTGGTGATGGGCCATTCATGTCCGAAGAATGTTACAAGATTTCCTCTACAATATCAACATAAAACACTAACAATAAAAAAGAAAGGAAAAACACTAAAAACATAGGATGACAAGAAATAATAAACCCCACCCCCCGCCCCCCCGTTTTTCAAACTTCCAGTGAAGTTCCTTCTTTGGCATGGATAGGAGAATGACTGTACAACATAAGAGTATTTTGGACATTTCATGCGTAATGAAGGCAATGGATACATGTGGCGCATGGGGATTGGCCCAAATAGGGATCCCCTGTTTGGGTAAAACAGGGGATAGGTGATTGAAAGTCAGAATTCAAACAAAAATAGCATCATAAATTCTAATGGGGAATCTTGCTAAAGAAACAGGGCCTTAACAAAACTGTTTTAAAGCCCACTAAGTCAAATGTATCTCTACTAATCATCATTCTTAACTCAAATATAGATAGAATTATATCTTATATGAGATTACCATGTTAATGGCCAATTGAAAAATGAGTCTAAATCAGAATGCACTATTAGTCTCACTGACCAATTGCGTATCAACCATCCTCAAACCCATACGGGGTCATAAGTTTGTGCTTCATTTCTTGCAAAAAGCATCAATTTGGTGATCCCCATAACTACTCCACTTGCATTGTAATCCCATTTATTATAAACCGTGCGTACATATTTAATGTCTTTAACCCTCTTATTGTTGACCTAGGCATTCCTCTCTCTATTGAGGTGCATGCATCAAAAGAAGTTGTAGAAAGGAGAGACACTCTAGTTTTACATTTTAATCCCAATACTAGTTGTAAACCCTTCGCACATCCTTCTAAGTTTAAGACATATTTGTGTATCGCCCGTAAAAAGAATATTTTGCTAACTTTGCCTTTTTTGGGGTATGGAAATCTCTTTTCTGACTTTTCACTTAATTGCAAAAAATAACTTGCTTTCCACTTTCCCTTGACAAAATTGTGCTAAACCAAACTCTAAAAAGGAGGCGAATGTGGAAAAATGAGTGTTTTTCCACAGCTTTCGTGTGGAAATAGAGTTACACAGACATATCCTTAAAGTCAAATATACTTAGATGATATTATATGGGGCTTACTTCTCAAGGTCTAAAATGCACCAAGGTCTTTGTCAGGCTTTACTATCATAAAAGTTAATCTACTAACAGGTAAATCATGAATACATTTTTTACAAGATTAATCTCCAGTGAGATCATCTTTATTTATTTATTTATTTGTTTTGTCGAAAAAGCACCACATACTCATATCTCTCACCATCAATGCTAAAACGAGAGATTGATCTTTAGTTGTTTTTATGAAAGGGAGGTACCAATTGAGCTATTAATAGATTGGCTACAAAGAGGGGTCGTTTATTTTGTGCCCTTGGATTTTTTTTTTTTTCAGTAATCCCCACTGACAATCCTCAAAAAATTCTCATGAACCCAAGCCTTAGTAGAATGGAGTCTTACATTTAGGACAAAAAAAAAAAAAAAGAGTTTGCACAATCTTATCTCTAAAATATGCAACTTTTGTATGGCTCACCTCAATAGGGGAGGCACTGAAATGAATAGGGTTGGATGCTAATTAGGGTAAGTAGAGTATTAAGCCCATCAAATGATTTTAACCCTCAAATCTTATGCTTTCAAAATACAAATTCAGTTGTGATAAAATTTAATAGTAACCACGGATCAATGTCATACTAGCTGGGACCAGTGAGGTTCCTGTACAAACTGTGTATAATCAAATATAATTGGACTCCTATATGAAAACAAAAGAGCACCAAAAGAGAAAACAAAAGAGCACCAAAAGAGCAAACAAAAAAAGAAAAAAAACACCAGATGTTTCTACCAAAAAAAAAAAGAGAACCAAGAGATGTGGGGGATATGGAGAATTTGTAGAAGAGTAGGGGTGCAACACGGACTGGATTTTGAGCCCAAGTATAACCTGAGTTGTATAAAACCCAAACCCCAATTCAACCCAAACCAATATTTTAGATCTGGTTTTCTTTTCAAAGAGTATAATGCTGTGTAACTTTGCATAAAGTATATACATTATAGCTATATATGTTATGTATTACAAAACATAAGCCCTGATTATATGCGCGCATAGGAGTATTCCATGCGCTCCTTCGAGATATGGCCTAGGGGATTTAAAGATCTGGGTGGAGCCCTCCTCTGTATAAAAAATCAGCCCCATGTGATCATCTTAAACCTATCATTTTCAACGCACAAGTCCAGCCCATTCGAATGGGCGTGTAGACGAATCAACGATCTAGTCCATTTAGTTCAGTTTAAATTCAAGAGGAATGTGACCTATAGGAGAGGCCCGAGAGGGTTTGTCTGTGTAGTCTAGTTGGATGGACCATATGGCAGGCCCCACTATGGCTGCATACAATGCGCACAACGCACATAGGATGATTTTCTTAAAAAATATATATACATAATTTATAAATGAGTTGGAAATCTTGTATTGAGTTTGAGTATCTAAACCCAATACAAATTCCATGTGAGTTTCACAATTCATGCCCGAGCCTAACCTGAACCTAAAATGCCCAACCCAAATCAACTTTTAGTTAGGCCGAGCCATGAGACTTCGGGTTTGGCCCAATCTAAGTGCTGCCTTTGCCCATTTCGTAATTTTCTCGTAAAATAAAGATAAAGTAAAACATCAAATAAAGGGAGAACATAATATAAGGGGGTTATGATTGTCTTTTGTTTTTAGTTGATTGGTAAGGAATTTTTTTGACTTTTTGTGTAAAATGTGAATTTTTTTGTCTTTTAGTAGTTTGAAAGAGTTGTTTTTTATTTTTATTTTAAAAAATTAGGGAGAATTTTGAATTTATATATTTTTAATATGACCCATCAGTCTTCTCGTACTTTGAAAATGGAGGTTTTACTTTGATTTTATTTTACAAGTAAACTGACGAAGGTGAAGAAGACTTAAAAAAAAACAAAGAATATTTGGTATCGGCGTTGATCACTGAACAGTAGAAAAGAGTGCTGCTACTGTATTCATTTCAAATACAGACTTTACTTTTTTCTAAAGTTTGCATTTGACTTTTCTTTCCCATTTAGTAGTTTTTGTATTTTTCTTCCTCTTTTTCACTGCACTCATGCATTCTGTGACCACATTAAATGCTTGAAGGCTTCTTTTCCTTCTTACATTAAATCACTGCCATTGTTGCCTCCAAAAGACCAGCATTAGAAGAACTGCTGAAATTGTGGCAGGCCCACAATATTTCATCTCATTCTATTTCATTTCTTAAACCCTAGCGGTTTGATAAACATGGGCCATGGTGTGAGTCTGCTACTCAGTACATGTAAATGTATTGCACTACAATACTGCCAGCCAACAAGTGGCCCACCTATCCAAATTGCCTCCTAAAGAAAGGCAGGCCTACCCATCCCCCGACTGTTTGGAGCACAAGGCCCATTTGTTTGTTTGTTGGATATCTGAAAATGTTTTTCTTTTCTTTTTTTTTTAGGAAATCTGGATTTTCTATCCAAAGGATTTCTGGATTTTCTAAGAGCCGTGCTATTCTATCTAAGTATTTTTGAGGAGACGAGCCATTGCATTTTAGGTTTGGATTACATCTAGGAGAAGTCACTCGTTGTCACTTAAGTGCTTCTTTGCCTCTGTGGATTTACAAAATTCGATGGAGGCAGGTAGAGACAGAGAAATCAAAGGAAAAGAAGATTTTTGATGGATTTCGGAAATCCTCTCATTTTTTCTCCCTTTACCCAAACCTAAATTTTCCTCAGAATTAAGGAAAGCCAGAGAGGATTCCTCTTTGATGACATTATCCAAACATGTTATAAACCCTCTATATATTGTCTCTCAAGTCTCAACTAGATTTACTAATGTTGAAAAATTATTGAGCATTTGAAAGTTGGAATTGGGAGAATTCTGTGAGTCAAAAGCGCCAATTTATAAGGCTGAATCTGAACTCAAGTCTCAACTAGATTTACTAATGTTGAAAAATTATTGAGCATTTGAAAGTTGAAATTGGGAGAATTCTATGAGTCAAAAGCGCCAATTTATAAGGCTGAATCTGAAAGTTAATAAATTAAAATCACAACCTCAGCAGCAATCCTTAGTTGTAAGTTGTGTTAGTTTCACATAGCCTGCTCCTCTATTTCTTGGTCTTCTTTCTTTCTGTTTTTCTTTCTTGTAGCGTAGCTTGTGGGCTCTATTGGTTTTTTTTTTTTTTTTGGATTGGCCCTGTTGGTTTTTTTGAGGCAGCCAGGCTAGTGGGTTGCATTAGGTTAGCTCTCTCTTGGTTGTGTCTGTCAATCTGGGAGAGCAAGTGCGACTGAGGTCTCTCTATCTCTTCTTTGTTTATTGTACACATCCTTTTGAATATCTTTTCAGAAAAAAGCTGCATCTTTTATGATATCAGAAATTTCCAACAACTAGAATTCTTGTAAAACAAATTCCTCCTCGGGTCTAGCCGAATGTCGTGCTTATTTTGGAATGACTTTATGGGCTTATTAGTTTGCAGTAGCAGTTGAATACATATTATTCATACCATAAGTGGTTAAAAATGATGATAAGATGAAAATTTAAAAATGAGGATCAGGTAGCAATTCCTTTTAGGAAAATAGAGTAAAAGAAGATGGAAAATGAACTGCTAAGGTGATGGCCGGTTGTTCATTTCCCATCTTCTTTTGATTTAATTTTCTAAGAAAAAAGGTTATTTGATACTCTTTTTTTTTTAAATGCACCTTTGATATTTATTTTAACTATTAATGACATGAATTCTATTTATTCAATTTCTTTGTGTTTTAATTCAAACAGATAGGCCTATATGTCCATGGGCGTCTCCAGTCCCAACTCCTCAAACCCTATGTCAGAAACTATTAGGATGTGGATCTGGGCCTAGGCCTGGGCCTTGCATATATACACCCAGGGCTCATCAATTCTGCCCTTCGTAGCTCAGCTTCAATTCTAACTATATACATCCAGAATTACATGAAGCAGATTAGTACCTTCCTTTATTCCCTGGGTGGTATGTGCCACCATCATAAATTGTCATGATATGCTCATGAATCTTCAAAATCAATACCAACTACTTGGCTGGTGTCCATATCCATTAGACAAGAGTGCTGATGCATGGCTTCTTCAGAATAACTTTTCAATTTAAAATGAGATAAAGACCAAAAGCATTTTCTTCAGAGTTTACACTATAAATATAGAAGAGTATCTTAGTTGGCCTAGGACCACGATTTGCATCTAGAGGTTAAAGATTTGAAACTGCACTACCAAACTGGGGCTACCGGGGATTTACTCGGCTACCCTTAAGTCCGTCGGAATTATTCTGGCCCAAAGAGCTGGAACACCCTCCGTTATAAAAAAAGAAAAAAAAAACATAGAAAACCTAGAATGTGTAATTGAATGATCATTTATATTAAGCCTTCAGCTGAACTTCATTCTATGTATATTTCTTTGTTTTCTACTTTGCAGTGGGAAGAATTTTATCCCATCCACCTGAAAGATTCCTTATCGAACAGTGCCTTGTCTATTGTGTAATTGTATTTTTCAGTTACCAATGCAAAACCATGGTTTTTTTATATCTTAATATGTGTCGATCTTCCTGTAATAAAATGCCTCCCAAATGTACATGTTAAGCAACCATCCAACCAATGCATATCCCATCATCATCCAGACCAATGGGCCACCTTTATCTCTCTCTTCTTCTTCTTTTTCATACTAACTGTGCAAGGTGAATATAATCCTTGTGAAAGACTACCAAGTCGAGTGAACCTCAGAAAAACTATACATGATGATCACAGCCTGAATAATTGATCCTAAACATTGGTGATGATGTTTGATCTTGAAAATCAAATTAGAGTAATATCATTAATAAATGAGCAGGGACTAGCTGATGTTCTACCACAAAATGTTGGACCTAATATATAAGTTGAAAGCTTGATGAATGGTCTAAAAGCAAACTGGTGTTCTCAGCTAATTAGGACGCTAAGAAGAAAGAGAGGTAGCGAGGCTTTTCTTACTGGGATTTTTGTCTTTGTAAAGAAGCATTTGTTGGGAGGAGTTTTTGGCAAAATTTCCATGTGTCCACATTCAATGTCTGGTGGTGCTTTAAAAGTATTTAGAGTTTCCTGTTTGGTTAGTGACACATCACAAATTCACTCCAATAGATTATTGCTTTGGGTTTATGAGATTTGGGTTTATGAGATTTTTCAAATTTCAACTTCTAAAATCTACAGATAATTAATTTAGAGGTGGGAGCCGGCATTTGGAGAATTCATATAACCAAAAAAAAAAAAAAAAAAAAAAATCTCAAATGTCCTGCAAACAAAACCATAGCAAGATTAAATTAGAAAAGGAACCTTATCTCAAATCTTCTCTAACTTCAACTTTTTGGAGGGGTTTCATGAAGGCTGCAGTTATAAATGGTCCCAAATTAGACTCTTTGGGAATGGGTCTCACTCCAGTACCCCAACAAGACCCTGCTTGTAGTGAGTGACCCATGATCTGTGTACCCTATTGTGTGAACAAGCTGGATAGAAAAGAATGTTTTATACGCCTTTCTTCCATGTATAACTTCCACAGCAATCATTCCTCAATTGTGGAAGTACCACTGATTGATATAAACCCAGCACAAGACCAGCATCAAACCAAAAAGTGTAGGACCCTTTTCATGGCTACCATGCATGTGCTCCCATTCATTGCCTGTCCTGTTCAACTTCGAATCGACATAGTTTCCAGGGTTGCCCTTCATTTCTCTAGGAATTGCCGTAAACCCCAATACGAGCTTTGGAAATGTATAAGTGCATGAGCTTAAGTGCTGATTTCAAAATCAAGCTCCAAGGATATGTAAAAGTGCTAATTTTAAATTGAGTCTTAAGATTATTTAAGAAAGACAAGTGTTAATTTTAAATTCTAAATGTGAGATTGTTTAGGAAGGCCATATATAGTTAGAGTCTTTCTGAGACTATTATGTTTCTTAGGAATTCATTACCAATTAAGACTATGCATTTGTTTTTTTTTTTTTCTTGGACAGTGGACATTGAAAATCCCACGCTGCCCTTTGTGCAGACTTTCATAGGTGAAAATTGGCTGGTATTTGTACATTCTATACACTAGTATATCCAAAAAATTTTAAAATCTCATATGCTCATGAAAAACTTATTCTATTGTCTCCTCTAAGTGCCCACCCATTTAGATACCCTCTGGGTAAAATCCAAGTTTAATGCCAATGCACCATCACCCAAGTGGGCCCTTTATGCTTATTCTTTTCCATTATTATTATTATTTTTTTTGGTAACTCTTTTCCAGTAGAGACACCCATTTGAAATTCCTCAACAAGAGGAATCCATCCTGAGCTCTTTTTGATAGAAGCATAATTTTGTTTTATTAAGTAGCCTTTGAATCTCATTACCAACTCACACCCAACAAACTGTACGTTCTCATGGGCATGTGCACTTAATTTGATTAATACCTTACACAGAAAAGTAGAAGGAAAGAGGTAAAGATGGTCAGGTGGCATTTTGGCAAATAGAGGGGATATTCTCCTCCTTTATTGTGCAGGCCCAAAAAGGCAGAGGGCTAGTCTTGTCTGAAGGTAGAAAGTAGAGGTGGGTGTGTTTGGTTTCCATCCCTTGACAAAATAGATGATCAGGCTTAGGGCCCGTTTGGCACTTTATTAATACAATACTAGTTAAATAAAGCTTTTATTTTTCCAGACAAGACGTCATATCAAATGTATTTTATTCAAAACTCTCCACATCTTTTCCAAAAAAAAGTTAAAAAGCAACTAC
Source organism: Persea americana (assembly GCA_029852735.1). Lineage (NCBI taxonomy): Eukaryota > Viridiplantae > Streptophyta > Magnoliopsida > Laurales > Lauraceae > Persea > Persea americana. Next base: position 7,290,709 of record CM056812.1, read on the forward strand.
CTTTATCCACTAAAATCCAAAAAAACTCCATTTTCCCATACAAAAAGTCAAAAAGATTATATAACAAACAACTAAAAACAAAATATCATCATAACTCACTTATATTTTATTCTTTCCTCAAAATCAACTTTACTTCACTTGACTATATTAGTAGACTTACCAAACTGACTCTAAGGGCACGTTTGGCAACCGTCATAGCCATGGATTCCTCTCCCAAAATCCATGTGCGGATTTTCGTGGTTGGATCAGTATGGATTTGAAGAGGATGGAGAGGAGATTTCTTCTCTTTTGATTATTTCTGGAATCGGAAACCCCCCCCCCCCCCCCCCCCCTCTCTGGATTTTGTTATTCCGCGTGATGAAGGATTTGTGGAGCTACAATGCATTGAGGCGTTAATATTGGGCAAAGCGGTTTTGCCTTTTTTTTGTCTCTATGGACCCCACAATCAAGATCTGAACCGATAATAGTGTTAAGAAGGTCCAAAACGGCCAGCTCACCAAATTTCAACCGTTGATTCATCTTAGATCTTGAGATATTTGCATAAACGTCTGAACCGTTCGCTGGCAATTTCTGATATGTTGTGGGCCAAAAAAGGGGATTAAATCCAATTCTTTTTTTTCAATCTTTTGGTTTCTGTGGGCCCCCACAATCATGATCTGAACCAGTAGTTATTTTTAGGAGGTCAAACACAACTAGTTGACCAAATTTCAACCGTTGATCATTCTTAGATCTTGAGATATTTGCAAAAAAGTCCAGGTACTAAAATATTAAATTCTTATTCTTGTGGGCCCCCTTTGCACGATCAGAACCATTCATATTTTCTAGACGACCACAAAGTACTTTGAGGTGAAAGTTGAGGTCTTGATTACAGTTGCCCCCAACAAGTTTTCATATGTTGAAATCATTGCATAATAGCTTCATTATCAATACTAGCACCCACATCCTTTTCAATATATATATGTGACCAAACAGTCATTCATCCATTGATCTCCCATCGTTTGCGCAACCTGTTATTTATGTACTTCACTGCTGAAAAAGATCTTTCTACTGTTGCAGTCGCTACTGGTAAAATCAACGCCGATTTTATAAGCAAATAAACTAATTGGTATACGATGTCCTTCTTTGTCTCCACTAATTTTCTAACAGTGTCACAAATACCTTTAAGTTCTAAAAACTCATTGCTAAAGCGCATATCAACAATGTGGCCCATTAGATTTTTATTATTATTATTTTTATAGACAGTTGGCCCATTAACTTAGGCGGTGAGTATTTTATAGTGACTTTTGTTCACTACCACAGCAACAAAAAAAATGTGTAAAGTTAGCTAGTGTGGGGTGGGTAAAACTCTTAATTTTTTAGTGTGGTCAAAAGCTTCTCATAAGTTCAATTGATGACATAAAAAAAAAAAAAAAATTCTTCAGATCTCATTGACCCCACTGTGATCAATGCGGCGCCACCCACATTCCAAAAGCATTACTTTTATCCTCCAAAACCATCAATTAAAAGGCTCTAATTAATTCATTAGTCTTTCATGCCCCCCCACCCCCACATTTGACATGCCACTTACCAAACTCCTCAGGTGCACGTGAAAAGACTGGTGGGGTAAGTACTCATTTGGTGGGGTAAGTTAACAAAAACTTATAATTAATGATTTTCTTTCTTGATCTTTCATTAGATTTAGGTTTATGGTCATAGACTAACAATTTCCATGCGATAAGGGCCCTTTTCTTCTTCTTCTTTTTTCTCCATCCTTAATCCAAGTCCTAATTCTCATTGATTCTGAAACCGAGGCCATGTTCTAACTAGGCTTATTAGAGTTCGAACCCAAAATGGGCCATCAAGCTCAGCCAAAGCCCAGCATACTAGTCGAGCCTTTAGGCGGGTACACACTTGCCCAATTCCAGATCAGATCGGGTTGGGCCGGATGTCACTGAACTTGATCCAGTAACATTGGTATGGGCCAACATAGAAGACAAACTGCCCTTAATGAAAAATCTGCCAATTTACATTTATTCAATATGTGTTGAGGTGATTCTTTCTTCAAACCACTTAGTTGGGACAAATTTGGCTTAATCTTAATCTTCAGAGTATTACTATGAGAATATTGTGGAAAATAAATTTAATTTTCAAATAATTATATAGCTAGTTTGAAATTGAAAATAAAATGAATAAGTTGGCATCGATATTAATTTTGTACAATTCTTATCGTTGGGTGCCAAAAATATTTCCATTTTCTTGCAACGTTTTAAAAATTTTCCGATTTTTTTTAAACTCACGATATCATCAGAAATTAAAGGTTTCTAAATAACAATTGTAGATTTATCACGGTTTTTACCAAATATCCTCGATTTTTATGACAGTGATTGGGTTTGATGGTGATGATGAATGTGGGCAAACAACAAGATATTTTTTTTTTCTTGGAAAGTAAGTATGAACCATGGAAGTCCAAATTAGAACTTATGAAGAATTATAGACAAATCATAGATTTTCACTATTGGGCCCACGACCCAGTTGTGCAAACTGTTGATACAGTTGGGTATGGTCCATTACCATGCAATAAACGAAGAAGACGACGACCTGACACCTTGTAAGATTCTATAATAGCCTTTTCTCTCTTTTGAATGTTGACTCGTAATTTCCTTTTTAGCTGCCTGTTATGAGCTAGGATTCTCTAGTGGGTAGACTTTTGTGCTCATGGGTTATCAAATCATACCAGGAATGTGGATGCTACAGGTGCAAAGTGAGAAGAGAATCCAAGCAAAGCAATCCAAGGAACATTGTATGTTGCTTCAAAAGGAAAACCAGAGGAAAAAAATAATGTGAAACTAAAGGCTACAAGTCAGAAAATCACATCAGGACTCAAAGTATTCTTCTAGAGAAAAAGGCCTTCGGTCCACTTGTATTTGCATTTGATGATAGCCATCTTTGGATGTTTGAAATATGCAAAGGGGAGGAACAGACTTTTGACAGTTGACTCCAGTGTTGCAAATATCATTACCATTATAATTTTGGAAAAGTGCTTTTAAATAACTACATGAAATATAAAAGTCAAGGTATATTATAGTAATAAGAAGACTAGATTCATCCCAGAGGATCATTTGAATGGTATTTTGTCTCAAATCTAGCCTTTCTACTTGGTCATTCGAATCTAATGTTTATTCTTACATTTTTTGGTCATTCAAATCCATAGTTCATACTTGGTCTACGTTTCATCATTTATGTCATGTTGTGGGTGGTTACATGCATTGCTCTACTAAACACCATTGAGAGATTAGTATGGAAAGCATAGAGAGGACAAGAGAATATAAAGGAGATGGAAAAAAACCCGCATTAAAAATATATATACATATTTTAAAGTTCTATAACCCTAGAAGGATTAAAACGATATTTGGAGAAAATGACACTTTTACATTGAGGGGATATTAATAGGGATCACATGCTTTTTCGGCAGACTAAAAAGATGATACGAAGAAGTGGGGAAGCTCTCCACAGGAAGAAGACAAATAATGGGGAGAAAAATGATTGTTACCGTCATATTCAATGGATAGTGAAAACCTTGCATTCCATGACATCCTGAAATAATGTGATCTTCCCAGATATCCTAGAATATGAGTAAAGATGTCAAAAGAATAAAAAGGAGGGAGGTCCTCTCATGTTTTTCTGAAGAGTTTTTATTCTCATTCTCTTTGTACAAATTTTAGGGGGCTTTTTCATAAAAACCCCTAAACCATGTGGAGGATAAATTGGTACTTATAAAGTACAACAAAGATTGCTTAATCTCACCAAAACTCTTTAAAAAGACCTAACCACATTATAAATATAATCCATCAATCTAATGTGATCTAATTTTAGCCACATCGTAATTGCAAACCTTATCTAATTCTAACACATCTTAATCATGCGAATAAATTTAGGGGCTACATCTCACTGTGTTAAACTTAATAAATTGATAGTCATGGAGTTTAATGAAAATCACCTAATCTCATCAAAACTCTCAAGAAAAGAACCACATTATGAATCCAACACATCAATTCAACCTAATCTAATTCTAATAATATCATGCGAAATCTAAACTAATTCTAGTCATATCATAATCATCTAACCCTAATTAATACTAACCCATCATTTTCATAATAACCTCCTTAAGATTAAATATTCTCTTTTACTTGCTAGCTTAGATTCTTGACAACTCTAATGGGCCAGTTGTAACTGGTGATAACATTGATCAATTTATCAAAATACAATTGGTAGTGTAGGCGGTAAAAACGACACCTACTTAGATCGAAATGAGATCGGGGTAAACTTCTTAGGACTGGGAATGCTGAACGCCAAGAACCTGAAACGGAAGGAAAAAGGCTAGAGTCAGAGCCCCTGGCTGCCGTGAGCCGAAGGCACTCCGATGCCTGAGTTAGTTCTGAGAAAACTAAACAGGAGGAGGAAGAGGAGAATGAAAGGGTGTGGAGTCTTGTGAGTTGCGTATTGCGTACCTTTCATGGGACTGATCCCATGCGTATATATAAGTGAGCGTTCCTCGTTCATTCTCTCTGTGAGTGGGGGTAGGTGAGGTGAGGTCCCATCGATCCTTACCCTGACTGGCAGCAGCAGGTAAAATGGGCAACATCCCATCCTCACTTTCCATGCCTTCAGTCAGTTGACGTACAGGGCTGATAAAGCAAACCTCTTATCGCCATAAATGAACTATCCTATCGTCATAAATGAATGCTCATATCTGTCTGAGCGCGCCGTATTTCCAGGAGGAGGGTGGCGGCCCACTCTGACTCTAGCATTCTAGTCTGGGACCAAGGATGGCTTGGCCGTGGTGTGCCTTTGTACTGAGTTGGCACCTATGCCGAGCTGCCGAACAGCGGTGCCACGCTGGCACTATTTGACCGAGCTGCCGAGCTGACGGGATATGACCGCAGAGGCCGAGGTGATTGGCGAGTCTAGCCGTAATCCTTGCTTAACTTCGTCATTACGGTGTTTTACCCACACAGGTAGTATGCCAGCTAATACTGCAGTTATTTTGCATGATCATTTCTCTCTCTCTCTCTCTCTCTCTCTCATTGTAAAGGATTCTCTTGAGCAGCTTTCCAGAAGCTGTTAGTAGGCAGAGGAACATTGATCAGACCCATCAAAGAACACACCTGTTATTGCTATTGATGTTTCAAGCTTTCAGCCTAAAGCTCTCTTCCTCTTTTCTTTGATGCAGTACAAAAACAGAGTCTGTGAGAGATAAGATGTATGTACAGAACCAACCATCTCAACCCATCTCTAGCCTGCAAGCAGTGGGTCTGCTTTGCATTAGCTATCATGCGCATCTCTGCCAAAACAGCAAAAAAGTAGACCCACCCAAACCCAACCTCACTCTTGTGAATTAACAGCACGTAGGAAAGAATCAAAGAATGAGGAGAGAGGGCACATGTCTCTATGCAGCATTGCTACTCTAGTTATAGAGGCTGCCAAAAGGAGGAAAATGGTATCTCAGTCTCTTCTCTCCATCTTCATTGTCCTCTGCTTTTCTTTTAAAATTGAAATCCTCACACCTCCTTTTACTGCACTGGACTGTCTCCACCAGTGCCATCTCTGCTACATTAAATCTATAAAGGTCACATTCAACAGAAGCTCACATGAAATACTACCTCGTGCTCCCAACTTTTGATTAGGGAGCTGCTATTGGCACACAAATTTTCTCTCTTTCCACACAGATAATTAAAAAAAAAAAAATTGTGAAATTCCTTTTTTGCCCACCCTCTCACTTTCTCTCTCCCCACCTCCCCTTTCACCTCCGGCCGGTGGCAAATCGCAGTCGTCCCCTCTCCTCCCCTTCTCCCTCCCTCCCCATTGTTTTCTCTCTCTCCCTCCCTCTCTTCCTCCCTCCTCCCCAATGTCTTCTCTCCCTCTCTTCCTCCCTCCTCCCCAATGTCTTCTCTCCCTCTCTTCCTCCCTCCCCAATGTTTCTCTCTCTCTCCTCCTCCCTTTCTCTTCCCCCACCTCCCCCTTCACCGACAGCGACGGCCGACCCCTCCCTCCCCCCCTGTTTTCTCTCTCTCCTCCTTTTCTCTCCCCCTACCTTCACCTCCAGATCCGGCCTGGACTAGTGAGCGCCAGCCAATCCCTCCCCCTCCCCCTCCCCCTCCCCCACTCCCACTGTTTTCTCTCTCCCTTCTCCCTTGCCCCCTTCTCTTCTCCCTGTCTCTCCCTCCTCATCTCTCTCCCTCTCCTCTCTCCCTTCTCAATGTTTCTCCCTCTCCCTTCCTTTCCTTGGCCGGCGGCAGATCAGGCAGCTTTGCGATCATTACGACTGCCCAATTGTCTGATCTACCGCCAATCGCAGGTGAAGGGGGAGGTGGGTAGAGAGAAAGGGAGAGGGTGGGCAAAAAGGTAATTTTACAGGGTTTTTTCTTTTTAAAAAAAAATGTGTGTGTGGGAATGGAGAAAACTTGTGTGCCAATAACAGCTCCCTTTGATTAATGTTAGGAATGGTCCCGGTCACCACTTAGCAATTGGGCCCACTTCTGAGCTTGCCCATGGCAAACCCACACTTCTTCATGGAGGCCGTCCATTTAAATGGGGCATAATAAGAGCAGCCGAGGCCCAGTTCAATGGGGTTTTAGATTTTGACCCGAGCCATATTTTGGGTGAATTCGGGTAAATAAGATTGTTGTGTGCGTGCGTGAGAAAGTGCAAGTACCTACGCCACACACAAAAAGAGAGAAAATCAAAAAGAGATTTACGTAGTTCGGCAGAGTGCCTGCGTCCACAGCCAAAAGAGAATCCACTCTCTTTTACTATTCCACTCTTTGGTCTAGAGTTATAAGTTACATGGTATATATAACTCTATCTTTCTTAGCCCCTAAGAAAGCCCAGTACAATGATCAAAATAACCCTGACTCAAAGCCCCGTCCCTGGCCAACCCAATGGACAAATTCGGTAAATCAGGAATACAAGACATAAACCCCAACAAGATGATGGGTCAAAGTGATGCTTGGGGTGAATTCGGGTAAATAAGATGATGGGTCAAAGTGATGTTTGGGCCTTGAATTCAAATTACCACCATCCAAACCTTGTGATTAGAATCTTCTCAATTGGGTTTTTTGAATATTAGCTTGGTTTATCATATATAACTAAGCAGAGTCACAAGGAGAACAGTGTAGCTGTCAAACCTTGTGATTAGAATGTTGATAGCAAATGCTTCATCAAACCACCGCAGAAAATGATGCAAAGGAGATGCAGCCCATGAGTCCAAGACAATAGACCCATGACTCAACCCCTGCTTGGCTTGCAATGGATCTAGGTCAGCTATTACTTAAGCCTATATAGGATGTATGTTTCTTTAATTTATTGGATGGTTAAGATCATTTTAAGTTAGGGCTCATTTTCAGCAAAAGAGTATTTAAGTTGGCTTTTGGATAAGAGTATTATTGGAATAATAGAAAGTCCTGCCAGAAAACTATGTCCAGCCAACGGGCCTAAAAACAGAGCCCAAATCCAGCCCATTGCAGGCCATACTCAGTTCTGGGCCTCTGCCTCACCCCCACCAATCCCAACTAAACTCAATAGTGTGAACAAGCAGGTCCTGGACCATCTGTGAAACTTACCTCACTTGAAACCATTTGCAACCCAGCCCAAACGCCCAACCTGCCTAAGGAGGTTGGATTTGAATAACCTGATGGAATGTGGTTCTAGACAAGCAGCTCACCTTTCTGATCCCAATTCATTTGTTTTAGCACCCGGCCCAACTCATTACCCGATTATAAAATCATAATACATATTTGGATCAGGACTTTGGGCTGCAGACAGGACCAGGCCTGATTTGGAATTAAACCAAGAGCCGAGCTTGAGCTTTACCAGGCCCGGCCCCTAACCACACAAGCAGTGAGGCCTATGTTTATCAGTTTATACATCTGGATTGTGGGTAGGGAAAAGTGAAGCCAGGTTGAGCATTCAACCTGAGCTCAACCCATTTATCAATCACGTTGAAAGTCTCAGCCTGGACCCTTAATTAACAGTTCGGATTTGGGTTCTATGGCCAGTCAAAGTGCAATAAGTCGGGTCGGGTCGGGTCGGGTAGGCTAGTCGAAATCGGAATAATGAACCCAACCTCACCAACCAATTTATTATCAGTTGGGTAAAAATATAATTTAATGTCAGCCTGAAAATCCCATGTTACCGCCTTACCGGGTCGGGTTTGGGTTGGATTGGTGGGTCAGGTTAGGATTTATAACCCCACCCGTGGACCTATGATTTGCTTAATCTGTGAAGAAGATAGGTCTGGATGGCTTATTCAGTGGAAACCTACCAAATGGTTAAACTTTATGGTCACTTGTATGTTCTAAATTTCCAATGTGATCAAATGCTACTTTTCCTGGACAGTAGGGAACCCTAGATCAACTAATTAACCAGTGTAATTCAAGATAGTGGGCCCTGGCTCTTAGACCCATCTTGTCCGGTCTTGAACACCCTTATTCAGCAAAGACGAAAATTTTCTACATATAACTCCATCAACATCAAGTCCAGGTATAATAAAAGGAAAGAAAAAAGAGAAAACCAATAATAATAATCATATCGCAATCAACAAGGTTAGGGTAACTTGTTTGCATTGAATTGCATTTCTAAAAACTCCAAGATGGATCTTTCTATCAAAGTGGCCAAAATTGAAGAAACAAAGGTGAAGATCCACGAATAGCCATCGAGGGGAGTTTCTAAAATGAATTTCATGTGTTAGGAACTTCTTATAGCAATATCAATTGTTGTCTATGGAGAGCATTATTTGAAATTCCTTATTTGATTGCTAAAATACCAAAATCCCAACAAATGTTAATGATGCATGGGAGGATTTGAAATTCCTGCTAGAGGATAACATTTTGAGAAGTTGTAATCTCCATTACATGAATTCTATAAATTCCAGCAAACAAACAAGCCCTCAACCAAATTCTAGCAAAGTTAAGGTCCATCTTTGTTAGACTCATTTTACCATGAATTCCTATGAATTCAACTCATGGAGACAATTAGGCCCATAACGAATTCCTGTTCGAGCTCATGTACTGAGGATAACATAAGCCCCACAATGTTAGTTGTGGGAATAGAAAATTCACAGATTCATTAGACTTGGGATCCAAATAATTCCTCTCTTTTGTGATCTGTTCAGCAGATCAGGTACAATTAAATAGCCAATCACACTGTTGAGGAAGAAGCAGCAAGGCTAAATTTTACTAGTAAAGGAGTTATGAATTATATTACGGTTGTCCTCTATAAATAACAATTTTTCTGATACATGACTAGGAGTGTAACGATTCAGTTAACCGCGGTTTTTGGGAAAACGGTTAATCGAACCGTGTTTCACGGTTTTTTGTTTTAAAAAACAGTAACCGTAATCGAACCATGAAAAACCGTTAAAAACCGAACCACGGTTAACGGTTCTGTTACGGTTAATTGTCACTTAAAAAATCTTGTGAAAATTTTCTCATTTACCAATTAAACTTACTGTGGAAAAAAAAAACCATAGTTAGAGAATGGCATAATATATTACCATATAAAAAAAATTCATTTAGGCGATTAGGTTTGTTTCTTATTAGCGAAACGGTTCGGTTAACCGTGTGTTTTGGGAACACGGTTAACCGAACCGCAGTTAACGGTTCGGTTCGGTTAATAACTGTGAGCCGAGGCAAAAACCGTAACCGAACCGTGAAGTGCTGTTTTCGATTTCAAAAACCGTAACCGTAACCGAACCGTGAAACACAGTTATGAACCGTGGTTCGGTTCGATTCGGTTCGGTTATACGGTTTTTCGGTTTTTTTTTTACACCCCTATACATGACTACATATTTCAAGCATAAGGAACATTTACCGGTGAAAATGCAATCCATCATTGAAAACTCATCATTGTTTTAGTGGCCTCAGCAACTGCTGATAATCTGCCAAAATTGAGCAATAAGTTCCTAGGAATGCACTCAAGATTCCCAGAACAACTATAGTGATGCTAAGGAACACCTGAACTTGTCCCCAAAAAAAAAAAAAAAAATCAATGGCAAAAAAGTAATAGATGGAACATACAATTTACTCTCCTATGGAACAAAAGGAAAATCTCCAATGGCAGACAGTTTTTCTATCAAGATGGTTTTCTAAAATGAGATTTGCAACATAAAAAAACACATATTTGAAATGTTGCCTTTAAACATGAGCATTCAAACATAAGCAAGGTTCATGTTACCTGCTAAGGTGTTGCTTTTTTCCTTGCCATCTTTAAGAAGCATAGAGCTGACATTATAACAGCCTACCAAGAATTAGAGCATACTCAAATGATATTATAAAGAACATAAAGAAGGGAGTGCAATAGAATAATTTTGATTAAGAAGAAAAGGCATGGGAAACAAATGTTTCATGCAACAATACACATTTAATAGAATGTTCCTTACGAACACATGGATTTCTAGATGTGGAAAGAAAACCCGCCGACAATATTGAATCTGTCCTTCGATTAAAGTGTGTTTCTGTCTCTAAGAGTACGATCTGCAGCTCAAATTAAAGCCACGAAGGAAGTAGCTGGCAAATTGAAATTGGAACTAGCTCAATTCATAGAGTTAGCAGCCTTTGCACAATTCACTCCTGATTTCAATAAAGCCACTAGAACTAATAAGAGGTCAACAAGCACATTCCTGGCTCAAACAATCCGAATCAGCCCCATTGCAGAAGAACAGATAGTTACTATTCATACTGGAGCGAATGAGGTGATCCGCGAGAGGTCCTTATGGTCGTATAAATACAATTAATATACATCATTATTTAACGTTTAGATTTATTTTCTGTTTTAAGATTTATTAGATTAGATGTGGGCGTATTGATTAACTTATCTGAAGATTTGGCTCATGATAGGTCGGAATGGATAAACAGAATTCGTGTAGCCGACCCTAACACAGCTGGGACAAGACCTTTATGAGATGTAGGGGTATTGATTAATTTTAATTAGGATTTCTTTAGGTTAAGGGACATTTTAAAGAAGGGTTTATATATTGAACCAGGTAATTGGAATAGGATTCCAAGAGACCCCCGTTTGGAAAGCTAACCTTAGAGCGTGAGCCTTGCAGAGATTTTAACAAAAACCTAAATCTTGATTAAGTTTTAATTGGAATTAAGATTTTTTTGGAGATTCTCACTTTGGAACCTTCCTTGTTGTGGATTGTGGAATGTCCTAAGCCTTGGGGCGTGAGCCTTTCTAGCCTTTGATCGCAATGGTACCTCCATTATCACCCCCTTCCTTGGTCTTGCACCAATTTGCCCACCCCTTTAGTGTGATAGAAGGATACAAATTTCAAAAGGGGAGAAGGATACAGTTGAAGATCCACATCCAGATCCATGCCCAAAATCCAGCCCAACTTTGATGGATGGTAGGCCCAGCCTAGATAGCAAGCCAAATGGGTCACAAGGAAAAATGAGATCATCTTCAAGAGGACATTATTGCCGTACTAATCCTGTGAGGAATAAAGCTGTTTATGTTTTATATTTATTTTTTTTGTTTTAAGATTTGTTAGATGTAGGGTCTTGATTAACTTTCAATTAGGATTTTACTTAATTTCAGTTTTTTTTTATTTAAGAAGGGTTTATGGTACTGAATGAACCAGTTTAATGGGACAAGATTTTTAACCTTGGGACATGCTCCTTGTGGATGATTTGTAAGAACCAAACATCTTTCTTTTGATGTATGGGCCTTGCAGAGGTTTTGCTATTAAAAAAAACCTTGATGTTCATACATTACCTAGATATCTTAGCATTGAAAAGTTTCAACTTGAACAATATTGGAAAGCCTGCACCATTCTGTTATCATAAGAAATGCTAGTGAGGGAAACCGTTCAAAAGAATCGTCGATTTTCGACAACAATACAGAAGTTGGAGCCAAAAGGATATTTAATGAAAGGATTGATCACCTGAAAAACAAGGCCACAATGAGCATAAACCCATGAAATTGTAGAGAGATAAGTTTTAACTGAGGCAATTACAAGCAAAAAACTTATAGTCAGATGCATACTGTTGTCCACATTGCTACTTTTGAAGCAATAGAATGCTTTGGCAAATTCAAAGGTATTTGAGACAAAGTAGCTTGACCAAACATTAGATATCCCATGGTAGCAATAACCCCATAAGTCGCAGTACATAGAGCAAAGCTGTTGATGAGAACCTAAATGTACAATTAAGGCCCCTCAATAATGACTTTGTTACACCTTGGGATGGTAGTATGTGACCTTATTTGTGTTATTTTAATATTTTCAGGTGTTTTAGGTGAAGAGAAGGAATTTAGAGCTAATTGGAGAAAGATAGAGCCATCGCACAAAGAATAGGAGCATATTGCCTCCAGCCGTCCGGACGCCAGCTCTGAGCAACACTTCCACTGTTCCACACTTACTGCCTTCAGGCGTTCGGACGCAAGCTCCACGCCAGACATGAGTGGACTCCGTCTCCTTGCACGACTTTAAGAGAAAATTGAAGAAAAATCTATAAAAAGCGAGCCAAACTCGTTTTTAGGTCATTCAAGTCTGGAAAGAATAACTGAAGGCTGGTTTTGGAGCATTGGAAGGAGCATTAATGGGGATTTCGTCAAGGATTTGTCGTCGATCTCTCTCTTTATGAGTAACTAAATATCTATCTTAGGGTTGTGATGAAGCCCTAGTTTTATGTTTATGATGATGAATAGGTTCTAGGGTTTTATTTTAGATGCTTTGATTATATGGCATTAATGCTATCCGTGTATTGGATTTATTTATTGATGCAATATATAGTTTTGGTATTTTATTCTTGTAGTTTGGAATACCAGTCATATAATGGTGCTTGAATGTGTGTGGAGTTAAATCTAAGATAATCTATGCCAAAGAGATAGATCATGCCCAGATTTAAACCCGCACAATTTATTTGGTGACGCTGTGGAGGTTTGTAACCCAAACAAGTCTTTAAAGCATTGATAGTGAAATCCTAGATCTATATTCGCCATTACATGAGGCTGGGGTGGATTTGTACCCTAAGACTTTTCTTTCATTGGATCAAATCTTGTCTTTAAATTGCTAATTTAGGAACCAAACCTATTAAATCAACATTTCGTTTTCTAATAGGATTAATTTAGGAATTTTGAAACCAACATAACTTAGCCTTTTTGTCATACTGAATAAGACACTCAGTTAACATCTTTACTCTCACGAGTAGAAATAGTAGATAGGTATAAATTATATTTGCAAACCCTATTTTGGAACGATCAGCTGTACAAGAGCAAAATAAGCTAGTTTAAGCTTTATAACAAAAGAAAATACCTAGGCCTGGTCCAAAAAAACCCAGCCTCTTGTTTCAAAATTATAATGTATTTATACCAAACAATCAATGCCTTCTTAAAGTATGTATGATAGGCCATGGATTGATAAATGTTGGAAAGACTGAATTTCCAAAATAGCAAAACCCATATACTCCAATAGAAAATGGAATACGAATCAGGTTCACTGCCGAACCAGAGGGATGAAACCCTACCCCATCCACTATACCAACAAAAAGAATGGAGTGAAATACTAAAATGGTTGCGAGCACACCACCAGCTACAAGCAAAAAAAAATTACACAAATTAGGAATTTTCTTTTCTTTTCTTTCTGAGTGCAGGTACATGAAATGTGGTGTGTCTGCTGCACCTGAAAAGTAGGATTTAATTCAAAGATCGATCGACCAAACAGTCAGTAGAACAATTAGAGCGCTTAATAAACCAAAAAAAAATGCATGGAGTCAACATGAACCCTAGTCCAATTCAAAGAAGTTCCAGGAAATAGCCTTGTAAGGTTATCACCCTCCAAGATAATGAACTACATGCAATGTGACTACATCCATGAAATAAGGATATAAAAAAAATTGCAAGGACTTAGTATACAACAATTGATCCATAGAAAACTCAATTTAGATGAATTAATCTTTTAAATCAGCATCCACCCTCCACTTACATATAATTCCGTGTACGAGACAATCTGTAAGAAGAAAAAAAGGTAGAACCATTAGAAGACCGAAGTGAAACGGCTAGTACTTAATGAACATTTTTTTGCTTTGATTTTCAATGACAATGGATTCAATTACTAGTAAGAAGAGGACAACTATCAATATTAAGAAAAGCCGGAGCATTTTACTTTATTAAACAAGTCACTAGAATAAGACAGAAACTTGAAAAATCTCCTGAAAATGAAAAATACAATAAAATATCATGATGATACAGAGAAAGCTACAGAAAAGGACAATGCTATTTGTGAAGTGCCAACAGGGAACTTGTGTTAGGTATTGCAACAAAAACAACTGCAACCTCTTTTGTAAAATTGAGACTCTTATTTGAGATTCATTGTTTCTGAATATGTAAAGTCTCACATCGCTTATGTGGCTGCCTAGAGACTGGGCTATATGTGCAATGCTATCTATGCTTAGTATGATGCATTTTGGGTCTCAAATGGACCTGAAAACAAAACCTTGAGGCCTGGGTCATGAATGGCGCACCCTTCCGCCCTGAACCGAAGAGGACAATATCATACTGAGTGATTCGGATCATTACAAAATAACATCCCAGAAGATAAAAATCAGGAAAACAATCCCCATACATGTTAACTCAATTAAAATCAAGAAACAAGATATTTGCTGAACATTCAGCCAAGAAGTTGTAATAGGTTTGCTTCCTAGACAAGTTGCACTTCCGAATTTAGCATTAGGAACATGTTCTTAAATGAAGTTTTAGCAACTGATAATTAGTTTACATCTGCGCTGCATTCACACAACAATCATGCTTTGAAAAAATTTCAGCATTCATGAAGAGGAACTCACAGATATGAAAGACGTCCAAATCTCCCATATGCAACTTCTCCAATATCTGGGTAGGTTAAAAGGCCTTCATTGCTCTCAAAGTAGTATCTCATAAGAACCCCTGTATAACAGCAAACTGAAGCGAAGGGAACTAATATTGCCAAACTAGCCCAACCAGCTTCTTTGATTGTAGATGGCATAGAAAGAGCAACAATGAGTGAAATAAATATAGAGACTGGAAGCAACAAAAAAAAAAAAAAACAAAGATGACCAAAAAGAAAACAAAGTTATGCTGAAACTGAATTTTATTACTCAATGAAGAACTGTAGCAAAACTAAGGATAACAAAGGTTATAAATACTAAAAGTTTTCCTAAAAAATCTCAACCAACACCAACGTGTCTATGAGATTATTTGCCTAAATAAAAAGAAGACAATCAGTATTCCTAAATAAATGGAATACTTAAAACAAACTGGACTTATTCAACAAAGACTAATTCAGTATGCAACAAAGACTAATTCAGCAACTTCTAACTTCCAAGATATGACAGCTGTAAGTTTCACTAATTTGCAACACTCCCACTTAGTGCAAGCTTACTATCGACAATACCAAGAGCACCTCGAAATACTTCAAACCTTGCTTTGCCAAGCGCTTTGGTAAATATATCAGCAACTTGATCATCAGTTCGGATTTTCTGCAGCTGAATATCCTGAGTCAAAACCTTCTCTCGAACAAAATGATAATGTGTTTCAATGTGTTTTGTGTGGGCATGGAACACTGGATTTCCAGCAAGCTTAATTGCACTTTCACTGTCACAGTGAATAGGGGTTGGGTAGTCCAAGGTAGAAAGCATTTCTTGAATAAGTCTCTTAAGCCAAATACACTCTTGAGTGGCCATAGTAGCTCCAACATACTCGGCTTCACAACTTGAAAGAGCAACAGTAGTTTGCTTCTTGCTGCACCACGAAATGGCTGTTGATCCCATATTAAAACAATACCCTATTGTGGAGCGCCTATCATTTAAGTCGCCAGCCCAATCTGCATCTACAAAACCAGTCAACAACAATGGTGTATGCTGCTGATAAAATAACCCAAAACTCAAAGTGCCTTTTATGTAGCGAAGAATCCTCTTGGCTGCAATTAAGTGACTTTCACATGGTTTGTCCATAAACTGAGAGACGACTCCCATAGAGAATGAAATGTCAGGCCTTGTGATAGTTAAATAGAATAAGCTGCCAACAAGCTGTCGGAAAAGTGTTGCATCTTTCAAAAATCTTCCTCCATCTTTGATTAACTTCAAACAAGGGTCCATAGGAGTAGCCATTATCTTTGACTCCCCCATACGAAAACGATCCAGCAACCTTGTTGCATATCTGGTTTGAGAGACAAAATATCCATCTGACTTTCTAGCCTCCAGTCCAAGAAAGCAGCTAGCTTCACCCAAACTCTTCATTTCAAAGCCACGAGACAAAGCATCTTGAAGACTAGTTATTTCAGCATCGTCATCACCCATAATAATCATGTCATCCACTTAGAGAAGGAGCATTGTGCATACTAAAGATATTTTCTTAACAAATAGACTTGAATCTGCATTTGAAGACTTGAAACCACAAAATCAAGTTATTGAGCAATTTTACCATACCAAGCACGTGGTGCTTGCCTGAGGCCATACAAGGCCTTCTTGAGTCGGCACACATGATTAGGAAACTCCTTAGAAATAAATCCATGTAGCTGCTCCATAAAGATATCACGGTCTAACTCCCCATAAAGGAATGCATTCTTTACATCTAATTGCCACAATTTCCAACCTTTGTAAGCAGCTAGTGAAATAATTGTTCGAATCGTTACTATTTTAGCAACAGGACTAAAAGTCTCCTCGTAATCAAGACCATATTGCTGTGAAAAACCACGAGCAGCAAGACGAGCCTTGTACCTGTCAATAGTTCCATCAGCCCTCTTCTTCAACTTGTAAACCCATTTGCAAGTAACTGGTGTAACATTCTTTGGTTCCGAAACAAGCTCCCATATACAGTTCTTGTTTAGTGTTGATATTTCCTCCTGCATCGCTTCTTCCCATTTAGAAATAGCCTTTGCTTCATTGTAAGACGTAGGCTCATCTTCACATGACCCTCCTGTAAAAAAAACAAGACACAACAGAGCAGCCATAATCAGCTAAATAATCAGGTTGCCTTCTTTGTCTAGAGGTCCTCCGAAGCACCGTCCCTGTAGTCTCCTCTTGCTGAATATTTTCTTCAATAGGAGTAATATTGCTCCCCCTTTCACTGGGTGCACCATCAGGGAAGGGTGAAAGATCAATTGTGCCTCTATCGGTATCAATTTGAAGTGATGAAACTTCATCAAACACCACGTCACAGGAAACATCAACTTTCTTTGTTTCTGGATCCATACATTCCCATCCTTTCCTGTGAGTGTCATAACCAACAAAAATACAGCGCCTTGCCCTTGGGTCCAGTTTAGTCCGATTAGTTTTTGAGACATGGACATAACAAACTGAACCAGAGACTCGAAAATAACTCACTGGGTTTGTGATGGTATAGTGCTTCAAAAGGAGATGGTTCTGTCCCTGGCCATGAAGGTAAACGATTTATGACATGACGAGCTGATTGAATAGCTGCTGCCCACAGTTCTCTTGGAAGGTTCTTTGTATGCAACCATGACAAGCACATGGATGTAAGATGTGCCAACTTGCGCTCAACAACTCCATTTTGCTGTGGAGTTTCCGGGCAAGTCATTTGACGTTGAATGCCATGTTCTCTGTAGTAATTGAGGAATTGATCAGACATGTATTCTCCTCCATTGTCAGTGCGTAGACACTTGATTTGTAGCTCGAATTCTTTCTCTACCTACTCCTTGAACTGCACAAATTTAGAAAAAGCCTCACTTTTGTTTTCCAAGAAGTACACCCAAGTGAACCGAGAAAAGTCGTCCACAAGAATCATTACATAGCGAAAACTAGAGTAACTGGGTGTTTTTGTTGGCCCCATCAGATCTGAATGAACCAATTGTAACACAGCGGAAGCTCTATTCTTTGAATTCGGAAAAGGGAGACAATGTGATTTTCCATATTGACACCCAGGACAAACCACATCGTGGTGAATCTCTTTAAAAAGAGGAACTCCATCAAGAAGCTTCTTTGTGGAGATTTTCTGCAGCAATTGGTACCCAACATGACCTAACCGATTGTGCCAAAGCGTTGCACTTTCATTTTGACATGTTTTTTCAACATATGCATCACTTGCAAACAAAACATATAATGATTCTTTCCTTCTCCCAGTAAATAAAACATCAGCTTCTATGTGCTTTATTTTAGAAAGAACTTGGACATTTTTGGGACCAAAGAGAACATACCTCCCGGCGTTGATTATTTGAGAAACTGAGGCAAGATTCTTCTTTAGGCCTGGTACATGATAAACATCTTTGAGAGAAACTCCTCTGTTATTCAAAATATCTGCCTCAAAAGGTCCTTCTTTCTCAACAGGATATAAGGAATTATCAGTTGTCACAATGGTTTTCTTCCCACAATGTGGACGAACGTCCGACAATAAAGAATCATTTCCCGTTGCATGATGAGAACAACCAGAGTCAACAATCCATTCGTTGTTGTAGTCTATGGAGGCATTAACATCTGTTTGTGCAGAGGTCACAATGGTTGATTGATCGGCTGTAATAGACAAGAAATGCTCCCATTTTGATTGTTTAGACTCATCTTTTTCATGAGCAACATTTGCACCTGCTTCCATAAGTTTGACACGACAGTTGGCTTTAATATGATTAGATCTTCCGCATCTATTACACACAACTCTTGCATGACAATCACGCTTCATGTGCCCCAGCTGTCCGCACCGAAAACATCCTTTTGAATTTCCTTTGAATTTCCCTTCATTGTTGGACTGCTCGGTGTCATCAAAACCTTGCTTGGAGAATTTCTTATTCCCTTGGTCCTTTGTGTACAAAGCATCCTCCACTTGAGAGAGAGATTGCTTATCATTGCTGGTCATTTGTTTCACCAAGGCTTCTTGATTAGAAAGAAGATTCTCTAACTCAATAATTGAAGGTTGTGTTGCCCACCCTTGTATAGAAGAAATAAAGGGCATAAACTCTTTTCGTAGTCCACGAATGAGATAACGACACAACTGAGCATCACTCACGGGTTCCTCTGTATCCAGTTCTGAAATTTCAGCACAGAAGGTTTTGACTTTCAAAAAAATATTATGGAATTGAAAGAGTATCTTGAGTCATTCCAGCAAGTTCATTCTCCAAGTACTGCAACGGCATTGTATTCTTTTGCATGAACAACCGTTCAAGTGTCTCCCACACTTGTTTTGGCGACGAGACATCACGAACATGTGCGATGTAGTCTTGGCTGATCGAAGTTCGTAAAGCAAACAAGGCTTTGCCGCTCTTAATCTTCCACTTTCGCCGTAAGTCAACATTTTGGGATGTATCTTCTGGAATTACAGCATCATCACCAGAGATAAGATCCCACAAGTCCTGCCCTTATAGATAAGCTTCCATGCATAGCTTCTAGTAATTATAGTTGTTACCAACAAGCTTATCTACAGAAACATTGCTTTTCCACCATTCATCATCACTGAGCAATAAAATCAAACACCTGGTGGGCGACCAAGCTCTGATACCATGAAATAAATATAGGGACTGGAAGCAACAAAAAAAAAAAAAAACAGAGATGACCAAAAAGAAAACAAAGATATGCTGAAACTGAATTTTATTACTCAATGAAGAACTGTAGCAAAACTAAGGATTACAAAGGTTATAAATACTAAAAGTTTTCCTAAAAAATCTCAACCAACACCAACGTGTCTATGAGATTATTTGCCTAAATAAAAAGAAGACAATCAGTATTCCTAAATAAATGAAATGCTTAAAACAAACTGGACTTATTCAACAAAGACTAATTCAGTATGCAGCAAAGACTAATTCAGCAACTTCTAACTTCCAAGATATGAGAGCTGTAAGTTTCACTAATTTGCAACAATGAGCCTAGGAAGTTACAACTTAACATGTCAATGGGTAAGACTTGACAATAAAAAATGGATGGATCCATCCAAATTGAATAAGGAATACAAGTAATAAAAATAGCGGCAACGCTTAGTAGTAAATAGTTTGTCTACCACTGGACATTCATGGATGAGTGATGGGTAAGTCCCACCAGCATGATAGTTAAACAGCTCTTCTACATTATGCAGAATCATATAAATATAAGGTGCTGCAATAATGTAGCAGGAGAAGTCGAACAAGATTTCTGTGATTCATAACAAACAAAATAGTAAAAAAGCAAAGTTTACTGTTAATCAACATCAATTTTATCTACCATTGAATATAGTCCAAGTAAAACTGCATCCAAGGCCAATATATCCTTCTCCACTGTATTAGAAATGCAAGGAACTTGCTGCATCATCCTCATGTCCTAGTGATTTTGTTGAAGATCTATCCAATTCTTGTCTCCCGCATATGCCTTTCTGCGATAGCAGAGGCTGGTCCAGATTCTCACCACTGTGAGTCAGGTCAAGCCTGGAGATGCAGTGATTGTAAAATAATCCGTCGTTTCCCTGCAGGCAAGCAAAAAGATTTGCACAGAGTTCTTTCATGAGATCAAAGCCGAAATATACAATCTTTATAAGATAAATGCAGTTGTAGAAAATAATCCAAAATGTACAATTAACACTGATTTCATGCTTCAACAAGAATACCTTCGTGTGTTTGCCAAGGATGGATATAAGTAGCAAAGTCAACTAAGATAACAAATAAAAATCAAAAGTAATGACATTGGCGACGATGGAAATCTCAAGTTAGGTGGTGCTAGGATGTGTATCCAGCAAAGTACCTTTTGTGTTAAACATGCTGAGATGTCCACAAGCATAACTCTAGCTGATGGGGCACTAATGCAGATGGGCAATAGCCATTGTAATGGATGATCCTGATCCTCATTTTCTCCATTGTAAATGATTGTTGACAAAACTCAATCTCAACTGTTTGAATGTCACCAATTGATCAACAGGATCATCTGGGCAATGAAATTTTTGGAAAATGGAAGCAGTTCAGATAATCTGATATTGGCTGCACACCTTTCCTACCTAAGCATCGTAAGCAAAGGAGACGCTTAGAGACAGACAGACAGAAAGAAAATATATGGTCATTTTAAACCAATTGTTCCCTGAAGGTGGACCCAAAGCTACCTTGTTCACAAATAAGGCCTTTGAACTGTAAACATTTCTCATAAAATTCTCTAAGCATAGTGCTCCAATGTAGTAACACAAGTCCATATCGAACTTCTCTTGGAGTTCGACCCACCTTAAGATTGATCACGAAGTAGCCCATGGAATTTCTCATTGGTTTTTATTTTTGGTTATATGTTTTCCATACGTTCAATCAGAAGGTGGCCGGACTCTAATTAAAGTGAAATGTGGAGTGTATTTAAGATGGGGAAGATGTATTTTTATAGCAGTTCAGATTTTAGATATGGACCTTAGTGATGGGATTATAGCACAAATTCATTTGAATTAGTTCATTGAACTCATCCAACTCGAACTCCTAACCAATTTGAAAAGCAAATTAAATGCACCCGCCCCAACAATTTTTTAGATCAAATGCTGACTCAATTGTGAATTGGTCAAGCTGCAGCTAGGTAACCATGAAGTGGGCTCTTCTTTCAGTAATCCAAACCAATGATCCTGTGGATGACTCACCATGGATGATGAATGCGGCAACCCCATTGGACAATCTTATTCATCTGTTAATTAATTGGCTTCCAAACGAACTGTTAAAATGAAAAACAAATCAAACTGCCGAATCCAACCATGGAATGCCACCACATGGGTCCCCAATCATCCTCAGTAAGTTCCAAATCTCCCACAGGCAAACAATCGCAACCACTCAAAGATGAGCCCACCTTCACCCAAAAAATAAAAAACACTGGGTCCCACCCAAAACTGCAGAAATCCAATTGTGGAATGGTACCTTATGCACTAACCTCTAGGCTCTTGCCCAAAAACATCCTCTAATACATATTCCCACAAATCCCCTTCCACTCTTTTCATGTAGCATATTAGAAAAAAAAATATTTTTGTACAATCTTTTATTGGTAACGTGTTTCCATCCTATTCATTTCTATACCCCATCTCTGTTTCTAGCGTTTTATCACATGCTCATTAATCCATAAGCAAAACATTTAAAGCATAGAAACAGACACAGATGGATAGATGAGAGAGAGACAGAGTAGAAACTCAAAGACAGAAGGACCTTTTTTTAAGTAAGCACTACATTGAGCCCTGTTGGGATATTATGATACAAGTTTGGAACTATTTTTAAATTCTCCTTCATCACTACATTGAGCCCTGTTGGGATATTATGATACAAGTTTGGAACTATTTTTAAATTCTCCTTCATCACATTAGATAAGCCTCCTGTCGAGGAAAGCACACTGCTTGGATCAAAAACCATGGCCTTCCCATTCACAGGCACAACCCCAATTCCCTTCACATCTCCTCATAATATTTACCCTCACAAAACCCCCATAACTCTCTTCCCAATTCCCCTATCAAGAACCCCCTCACAGACCCTCCACTCCTCCACAGCCCTCTTGGCTGTGAAGAGCCCAAAAGGCTTTGGTCCTTCCCAAAACAAAAGCAGCAAGAAGAAGATGAAGAAGAAAATGGCAGACTCAGAAGACATAGATGATGAGGAAGAAGAATTCAGAGATGGCCAGTACGATGACACAATTCCAGAAATTGTGACGAATCGAATGATGAAGAGAATGGGGTTCTCTGTAGGAATTCCTCTTGGAATCGGCCTTGTGTTCTTCCCTTTCTTCTATTATCTGAAAGTGGTGTTGAAGATTGATGTCCCCAGTTGGGTTCCAGTGATTGTGTCCTTCTTCTTCTTTGGGTCTGCTCTGTTGGGTGTGAGCTATGGGATTGTGTCGTCCAGCTGGGATCCTTTGAGGGAAGGCTCTCTCTTGGGGTGGAACGAGGCTCAGAAGAACTGGCCTGTATTCTGGCAATCACTTTGGGGTGGTAGAAACAGGAAGTAGTATTCTTTCCATCTGCTTTTCTCAGTGTATGTATTTTTATTTCATCAGTCATAAGAACATTCAGATTTTCTTCATTGTCTGTCTCTCAAAAAGCATGTTTGTGAACACCAGTTTTCCAACAGATATGTTTACACAGCAATTTCATTTTGCATGGAGGAAACTATTTTCTACTGTGAAATGTGAATAGGTTGAATATTTTTCTTCTTTCTATGGATAATAATTTCCTTTCCACAAAAGTTTTAGAAGATGTTTTCACCATGAAAAATGAAAGTTGTGGAAATTGTTAACTTGGAATGATGGAAAATCATTTTTATTTTCACCTCTCAAATCCATGATTTGTGGCCTTTCAATTGCATAAGCCAAATTCCACTATACCTCATGGTGTCCTATGTTGTTAAGGGGCTTAAGTCCAACAAACCTTATACCATGTATTAGTTTAAATTAGTCTACTCTCAACAATTTGCCAATTCATATCAAGTTCACCACATTTCACATATGATCTATGTTACTCCATATCTTGTTGAATGGAGCCAAATGGAGTTTATTTTATGACCCCATCCTTTTGGGCCCAGGTCCTTGCAACCAGGCCCTAGTCAAGTCTTGATCTACTGTACAACCTCTCATTGAGATCGAGTCCAGTGATTCATCAAATTTTCATATTTTTATTTTTGTACACATTAATTTCATTAGGAGATTTTCACCCATAGGATTACCACACAAGCGACGGTGCAAAATTTCCAATGTTCATGATCTTCGTCTTGCAGTGCAAAAGTTCGACAAGTGAAAATTGCCATAACGTCATCATACTGTTACACATATATGAAAGGCTTTGAAATGTATGGTTTAAATAAAATGTGATGTTTTTATCTTGTAACCATCCATTTCTCTAAATAAGATGGCCACCAATGCCCATTGAAAGAAAGACTTTAGGTAAGATGAAAATTCACAATAACGTTGAGTATCACATATCCATGTTCTCTGTTTTGTTGCCCAATCCACTTTTAAAGTAGTGGATCCGGGATTTTCATTTAAAGGAGGGCGGACAATGGCTATAATGTTACTTTCTTCGTGATTTTGTCATTCGATGTGGACAAGGGCTGATTGTTAATGATGATGTGCTAGAGGGGATCCAGACAATTGTGCAAGAAGCAACTGCCGAGTAATTAAAAAGTGTCTCCGGCTAATTGTTAGCTGATTAGGGATATGCGATGAAAGTGAAAAAAGAAGAAAAGCGAAATATGTGAACAATGGGTCATATAGAATGGTGGATGGGTTAGATGTATGGGTCCCTTATATATATATATATAGAGACAGAATGCATTGGGTGAGTGGGTCTCTTATGCTTGATCGCATTCAAATAAAGGTAAAATGTGCATGTATTTATTTATTGGGTCTCAGACATTTTAAGTTAAGATGAACAATAATTCTTATACTGACATTGCTTAAGGACAAGATGGAGTTGACCTATTTTTCACTAACTATTACTACTTTAAGTATGATATAAGATGTACTATCATTAAAAATTAATGGTTTTTAGCTATGAAAACAAGAAAAGAATGTAATGCCTAATTTATCTATGACTGATATTATGATATGAAGTATGATTAAATATAATAGTATATTCAGTAAATATATATACTTTGTATAATGTGATAGCCTACAAATGGGCTAGGACTTGGCCAACAGGTTTGATGCATACCATCTTAATTCTTAGCAATGGTGGATTCAGGATTTTCGTTTGGGTGGTGCAGGGAATGATCAAGTGAAGAAGTTAAATGATAAAATCAAAATTTTTAAAGTCTCGTATAAATGGTTTATCAAATCCCACTGGTATGACTGCACCCACCCACATGCTAACGCTTGGGTCCGCCCCTCATCCTTAGGGCCCACCTGGCATACGGGTTATGAAAAACCACCCAAATATAGCTAGGAGAGATAGCCATTATTCTATTCTATTATAAAAGATCGACTAATAACCATCTCCCAGTCTCTTGGAAAAAACAAAAACTATCTCCATGTCATCCAACTTGAAGCGCATTCTCTTCACTGGTATGGATAACATAATGGGACCCCTATGCTTCATCTCTTTCCCAATCTGCTCAGAAGAACTCAGGGTAAAAAGGGTCCTGTGCAATATAAAAGGCCAATCATGCTGTTGAGGCAAGCACAAGAATAAATTTCACCAATAAAAAACGAAAATGAATTATTTCATGGTAATCCTCTATAAATAACAAAAAATTGTTGATACACAAATGGAAAATTTCAAGCATAGTGAAGTTTTACTGGTGAAAATACAATGAGCTAGCCATTCAGAACTCATCATTGTTTTCAATGGCTTGAGTAATTGCTGACAATCTCTGAAATGGAAGAATATGTTCCCAGAAATGCGCTCATGACTCCCAGTACCGCTATTGTGATGCTAACAAATACCTGAATTATGAGAAGAAACGAATCGGTGGCATAATCAAGGCCCAAAAAAAAAAAAAAAAGGGAAAAAATAATCAATGGAAGAAAAGAAATAGCTTGCATAAACAATTTTTTTGTCCGAATACTAATGCATATAATGAAATTTAAACTGTCTCATGGAATAAAATGAAAAATTCCAATGGAAGACAGCCTTTCACTTAGAAAGGTTATCTTAAATGAAATTTGCAACAGAAAAAACTATCAACATTTGACATATTGCCTTAAAAAGTGACAGTGCAGACGTGTGCGATGATTCAGGTTACCTGCAAATGTGTTGCTTTCTTCTTTGCTATCTTTAAGAAGCATAGAGATGGCACTATAACAGCCTACCAAGAATCAATACAAATGCAAATGACATTGTTGAAAACATAAAAGAATGGTGAAAAAAAAAAAAAAGTACTTTAATTCCAAAGGGAAAGCATGGAAAATAAGAAGTTTGTGAATGCAATTATACACATGCATGAATGTTCCTTGAAATATAGGGATTTGAGTGTATATATGGCTAAAGAAAACCCACTGATAATACTGGGACAACATGAAAATATACATCTTTGTTTGAGTAAAAACAGCAAACTGTCGGCCTTCCTTTAGGATCACAAATACTACAGAGTTAAGACTACAGTTCCCAACACTTTTGCTCTTTAAAAAAACACAGACAACGTTAGTTCTGCTGAGAATAACCAAATGGAAACATGAATTTACTATAATTTTGATGTAAAAAGAAAAATCATTTAACAACACAACAAGGGCATGAAGTCATTCTGTCCAGTGTGATTTTAAGAAATTATAAAGCTAAAGCTAAGTAGTAGGACATTAAACGATACTAATTGGAGGGTGCATTTTGTATTACCCCAGATCAGTCAGTTTGAATATTTTCAAAGAATGACTATATGTTTATTTTGTGCATATGAGGAAGACACTCAAATGCACAGAAATGATCACATGAAGTTCGACACTGCTTTTCAGACTCTCAATTCATGCCCTACAGTGATGAATCATCACGTCATATCCAGGTTGTTTCAGAACTTTGAAGAGTCCATTGATTGAAAATCACATTAGTACTTCCCAATGCATGATTCAACTACTTTGTATTAACTTTAAAACATGCCATGTTCAAGTGCCCACACATGTGCTAAAGCAGAAACTGAGATTTACCATAAATATACCGATGAGAGAACCAATTAATGCCATCACAAGGCCTGCAACAGCAACCCATAGAATACGTGAGTTCAGTTTACATATATGTATATACTTCAGACAGCACATCACCAGACATTAATTAACTTCAAAAAAGATTCCAGAAACATTTATGGTACCCAAAACCAAACATCAGTTTGGAATTACAATATCAATGAACGATCCAATACCAGACGTGCATAAAAACAAAGGTTCAACAAAATCAGAATTTTTAGGAGGCGCAGTCTGTGCACCAATCCATGGCCTGACTCAAGCTCAGCCTTAATGCATAGGATATAGGCAAAAGTTTCACCTGTAGGAAGATTCGCATGCAGACAATCCAATCAGACGATTGAAGAGGTGTGGGGTCTATCAAAAGACAGGACCCTTGAATTAAAGGTGCCAACCATAACTGCTGTCACATCGTCGTCCAGGAACGTCAAGAGATGCTTTTTCAATTATGGTTTCTTTAGGTTAAGGAATGTATTTAAGAAGGGTTTGTTGTATATTAAACAAACCAGGTTATTGGAAAGATTTTTAATGATTCTCACGATCCTAAACCTTGGGGCATGAGCCTTATAGAGATTATAACAAAAAAGTAAATCTTTCTTTTAGAGGAAAAGCCTTGATGAGGATTTACAAGAACCTTGATCTTGCTGTGTCATTTCGCAAGAACCGTGATCTTGTTCTAGAGGTTGGCAATAAGATGAGTTATCTTACACTTAAATAAAGGTTATAAATTCTAATGCTCCTAGATACATTAGAAAAAATGGTTTCCATCTTTTACAGATATTCAATCAAACTCCCTACTATATTCTAAATAATGCAGTTAGCAAAATAAACCCCTTTCTAACTAGGACTATAAACAGCCAACTAGATGAACTTGGACATCCAAGAACATAGAAATAAAGCTAGCTAACTTTAGGAATAAGACTTCTAATTGAACAAGGATTTGTAATGTTAATGAGACATGCAATAAGATTTTTTTTTTTTAATAAATACCCAATTAGAATACATACCAAAAAAGGGTAGTAGGAAAGCACCGCATACAGTTGATATGACAAGTGCCGTCCTCAACAGCATGGAGAACCAGCGTTCATTTGAAGCTCCCACTGGCACCAGCTCCTCCAAACTCCTGGCCAAAGGATTCATCAGCAAAGCATATCTGTTCAATGTTAAGGGAGAACAAACAACCTGCACAACAGTATAAATAATAGCAGGCCTGCATGATTGTGTAATAAAAATGGATGTCAAGGAAACTGTTCAAGAGAATCCTCAATTCAATATAGGAGTTTAGTGCCAAAAGGATATTTGGTGAAAGGATTGACCACCTGAAAAACAAGACCACAATGAACAAAAACACAATGAAATTCTGGAGATAGAATTTTTAACAGCGAATCAGAAGCCAAAAAAAAAAAAAAAAGCCCCCTTATAGTCAGATGCTTACCGTTGTCCATGTTGCTACTTTTGACGCAATGGAATGCTTTGGTAAGTTCAAAGTTATTTGAGACAGAGTAGCTTGCCCAAACATTAGATATCCAATGATAGCCATACTCCCATATATTGCAGTACATAGAGCAAAGCTGCACAAAAAGAGGAGGAAAAGGCCATTTTGAGCTTTATCACAAAAGAAAAACCAAGACCTCGTCCAAATAACTCAGCTGCTTAGCTCTAATTCATAATGTTTCCATACCAAACAATCAATGCCTTGTTAAACTGTGTACGATCAGCCATGGATTGATAAATGTTTGGAAAGACCGAATGTCCAGAAAAACAAAACCCATATACCCCAAGAGAAAATGGGATACGAATCCAGTTAACCACCGAACCGGTGGGATGAAACCCTACCCCATCAACAGTACCAACAAAAAGCACGGAAAGAAATACCAAAATCGTTGCGAGCACACCACCAGCTGCAACCAAAACGAAATTACACAAATAAAGATACAGAAATACTTGAGAATTTCCATTCTTATAGTGCACAGGCACATGAAATATGAAGATTCTACCACACCTGAAAGGAAGGATATAATTCGAAGATCTTTCAGCCAAACAGTTGGTAGAATAATCAGAGCAGCTAATAAAGCAAAGAAATGAATGGAATCAACATGAACCCCGGTCCAATTCAACGAAGTTCCAGGAAATAGTGTCGTAAGATTATCTCCCTCCAAAATAATGATTTCCACACAAGCCGCCTGCATCCATTAAGTAATGAAATTAAACAAAACTGCAACAGACTTTGCAAGAAGCAGTTGATCCAAGGAAACACAGTTAAGATGAATTAATCCTTTAAATAAGCATCCACCCTCCACTTACATATAACTCCATGTACAAGACGATCTGTAAGAAAAAAAGGCAGACCATCAGAAGACTGAAGTTGAACAACAGGAACTGAATGAACATTCTTTTGCTTTGATTTTCTACAATATTGATTTCAATTAATTGCAAGAACAAGAGCACTATCAGTATTAACTAGTGAGAGATGCCCATGCTGAACACGGGCAGGCATCGAACAACAATCTCATTCAAATTATAAAATATCGGAGACGTATTTTGATATGATCCAATTGATAAGTAAAATTAATGATATTCTACATGGAAAGAGTTTTACATAAAGAAATGAATATAAAAATTGTTGTACTTGTAAGCACCGTACTATAGCCTATCTTCGATTTGAGGTTATGTTCACTATAATTCCACAATTCTACATTTCTTTCCTAACCACTTCATTAGAGTCTTATACTCTTATTCAGTCTCCCCGTCTTAAGGATTAAAATGGACCTAGAAATCTGCATATCAGATGGATGAGGGAAAATCAGGTAGGGAATGTAATCTAGGCCCATTTCTTTTCTATGACTACATATCTAAATACCCTGCATTTACCAACAACTATCATCATGTTAGCAGCTATATGCTGACCATATGGGTTTCCAAAGCAGCACTAAGAACTACCAATTTACGTGTTTAAAAGGTGGGGAAGGAAGACGTGAGATAAAAGGGAAGCAGGACCATCATGAATAACATAGGAAAGGAAGAGGTGAAAGACGGGGATTAGGGGGTCAAAATAAATTGGCAAAAAAGTCAAAATCAATTGCATAAATCAGACTGATTTTTAAATTGAAATCAGTTAGCTTCATATTATATAATATAATGTGGAGGAGTTGGAACATTGCACTTCATAAAAGTGAGTTGCTAGCAAAAGGCAAACTAGAAAAATCTCAGGAAAACGAGAAGGAAAAGAACACCCAAAATATAAGTAAACATCTTGATGATGCAACCAAAGCTTAAAAATGGACAATGAAAGTTGTGAAGTGCTGACAGGAAACTTGTGTAGGCAATGCAATAAAATCAATTTCTCCGTCAAAGCCTATTACTTGAAATTCACAGGAAAGCAATCCCTATACACATTAACTCCACATTGATTAAGAAGAAATTTCACCGAAACAGCGTAGTTAGAATCAATGCGGAAGAGAGCTGTTGAACGGAGAATCTTGGTGACTCGGTGTCACATCCCGGTCCCGAAGCACCCTGGCCTAGGGTAATCCCTGAGGTGAGACACGCGTAATCCCGTATCACTGCACCTGTCTCGAGTCAACTACAGTAACACGAAGGATAAAATTTCTTTTTCCACATGTCAACAATATTTAAAATAGCGGAAGCTTATCAAAGATAATACTTGAACCACTGTACAGTCCTAATTAAAAGTTGAATATTAAATTTATATGAAACATAATTACATCCTTAACCCAAAATAGGGATTTCCAAAACCCAAAATAGGGATTTCCAAAATTACACTACATACTATTACAAAAGAATAACAACTATACAAAATAGTGTGGCCCACACAAAAAGGGGTTAGCCAGACTCTAATGTTGATCCCAAAAAGTAATCACATCGCCCTTCGCGATCTCAAACTACATGGGCCCATTACCAGCCCATTCTTCTAGTCCTGGAGGAACCTCTTGGGCCTCCTCCTCTCCCTCCTGGGCCTCCTCAAGGCCAGGAGCTGCACCTGTGTCTATAACACAAGAGTAGTACCTCAAATATGACGAATTGGCAAGTATATGCATAAATAAGGAAATACATAATAGGGAGGTGCTCCTATGAGAGACACTCTCACCAAGTTTATGAGAGATGGGTGGGGGCCCTCACTTCCATATCCATTCTCACCAACTTAAATGCAAGGACCCCAAATATGGAAGTGAGGGCCCTCACCCATCTCTCATAAACTTGGTGAAAGTGTCTCTCATAGGAGCACCTCCCTACATAATGTATCAATCGAATTTAAATGACATGATTATAAGATGTCAACTCAAGTATTACTAGGCAGTTGTGCAATATCTAATAAATGCATGCTTTACGAATCAAATGAATAATAAAACATACTAATGTGGCTACTACATTTAGCTCATCCTCTCAAAAGAGAGCGAATCTAGTTGGGATGTCACCAGCGGCCCGGCCAAAGGCTAGCTGGCTACCCGGGTCTGGAGTTACTGTCCTCCAACGATTGTTCCGATCCTCCAGCGACTTACTGCAGTAGTCTTGAATACTAAACAGAGTTTATCCCCGTCAGGCGTTACAAGGTCGAAGCTAAGTAGTGCCGACTCAATCGAATTGAATGATAATCGAATTTGAGTAAGTTTATACATATTTTCATAATCGGATCGAATGGTAATATTTTACATACGAATGCTTACTCAATTCCAAATCTAGTCAAATACCAAATAGTTATGCATATAACAACGAATTATTGAATTAGGAGAAAGGATAATCGAATCATAATGGAAGAGATATTTAACCAAGATTGATAGTCAATAGAGAAACTTAATCTCAATATGAAATGCAATAGAGTTAAGAGTCTAATATTTATACCTAACCAATCCTAATCTATCATCCATAGTCCTTTATCATCCAATACAAGGTAGGTTGAGAAGGCCAACGTACTACTCCCTATTATAGTGTCACTTATTATGAGAAAACACGTTGAATTCCTCAACTAACCTTCATGGCATGCTATTAGACTATTAATTCTCCGTTAGACCAAAGGGTAAGGTTTTAGGATCCCATTTCTATGGACATAAAGGTCTTTGTGATCTTAGTCCCCTAATGGTTGAAGTGTATCTCCTAATTATCCTTCAAAAAGGATTATGGAGGGTTTTATAGGGTTAGGAATGACGTGCCACTCCTTTAAGGGGTTTAAAAGAAACCCCAGTTCCAGTCCCAGGTTTGCTCGAGCAGATGTATGTTCGCTTGAGCGGACCCGTTCCAGAATGGTGATCGCTCGAGTGGATGGATGTTCGCTCAAGCGGACCCCTTCCAGAATTGTGGTCGCCCGATCGGCCCTAAGTTCGCTCGAGCAGACCCTCCCAGAGAGCAGTTCGCTCGAGCGGATCCCATGTTCGCTCGAGTGAATGCTTCAGAAATCCTGAATCCGGGAGTTTTCTTCTTCTTTCTTCTTCCATTCATTTCTCAACTTTCTCCAACATTAAACCTGGAATAAAAATGAGCCTCCTTGCTCCCCCATTTCCACACATAAGAATCCATACATATCTCCATTAAACAGCTCAGTCAAATCA
Source organism: Persea americana (assembly GCA_029852735.1). Taxonomy (NCBI): domain Eukaryota; kingdom Viridiplantae; phylum Streptophyta; class Magnoliopsida; order Laurales; family Lauraceae; genus Persea; species Persea americana. Next base: position 7,322,795 of record CM056812.1, read on the forward strand.
AATAAACCCATCTTATACATTAAGAAACTAGCTCATCAAAAGGATTTGAGAACAATCAATGTAAATCCAAACTTAAGCCTATACTTGCCTCAATCAAGCTTTCACAAGCCTCTTCACACTCTTAGCTTCAAAGAGTCCAAAACCCCCAAATAATCAAACTCTAATCACCAAAATCCATGAAAATGCTAATGAATGGGTAAGGATGACTACAATAGAGTCTCCTTGACTCTTTTCAACTCAAAACACAAAAGAAAATGGGTTTAGCTCTTACCTCTAGCAAGAATTCCGAAATTGGGTTTTTTGAGAAGATGGCTCTTGTCAACAACTAGAGGAAGAAGATGGAGAAGATGAAGAAGATACAATGGTCTCAAGCCTTGTCTTTAATGCACTCTCAACTCTCTCTCAACATATGATGTAGGAGATGAAGAAGGGAGAGTGTAGTGAGGAAGATAGAAAAGAGTAAAGAGAAGGAGGGAATGAAAGCAACATGGTTAAGGCTTATAAGGGATGGGAATGTCCTTTTTGCAGGAAAACCCACTCACTTGGTATATTTACATTTAAAGTCAAATGGTGGCTCACTTCTTCGTCCAATGGCCAAATGAGGTAGAGTCAATTATGAAAATCAACGTGCTCGACGAGATACACGCGATGATGCCAATATGACGTGCAAATGATGCAAAATGGAAAAATCGATAATTACGAAAAAGCCCTCGACTCCACCCAATTGAGTCAAATCGGTTCAACTCACCTATTCGAGACTCCAACTCACTTCTAACTCACCTATAAGGGTCTAATCAACTTTAATTACACTAAATATAAACTAAGCATAATTAAATTAACTAAAACTCAATTAATTAGTACTAATTAAGCTTGATTTGGGTTGGGGTGTAACACTCGGTCACATTCAACCAACACCTTCCAATAGGTTTGATCCCTAAAAAAGTGCACTAAGGAATTATGCATAACATGTTTTTGAGATGAACTTTAGGAAACTACTTTATATATACATATATATATATATATTGATAACCTAAGGTATCTCCCGCCCAGCCCCGAGGGACACTCGATTCTGGACATCGCCAAGAACTAATCCCTAGGGACACATAAACAAGAAATAATCTGTCATGCCATGAAAAAATCCAGTATTTCAAGAAGAGGAACTCACAGATATGAAAAGGCGTCCATATCTCCCATATGCAGCTTCTGCAATATCTGGGAAGGTTAAAATGCGTTCATTGCTCTCGAAACAATATCTCATTAGAACACCTGTATAACAGCACACTGCAGAAAACATAAATAATATTGCCAAACTAGCCCAACCGGCCTCTTTGATAGTAAACGGTGTAGACAGAAGCCCAACACCAGCCAATGCATTCATTCCTGTTCACAAGACACAAGGAGTTCAGGAAGTTACATCATTAATTCTCAACAAGGAAAGATCAATAATAAATACATGGATGGATTCATTCAAATTGCGCAGGGAACACAAGCGGGACTCTTCTAGCAATAATAGGCAAAATGTGGTATTTTTACTTTACACCCCATTAAATGTGATAGAGAAGGGACCCAACCTTTTGTGAGTCAATGGTGATTCAGATCATCAAATGCCCCAGGAAACCTCGCATTTGGAGGATTTGGATTGAAATAGTCCCATTGCTGGACTTTTTAATGTCAAATGTAGCCATTTTGGCACCATTCTTTTTGAAGGTATTGTAGATGCTAGGAGCAAATCTACAAAATGTTCAGGACCTCAGCTCAACCATCTGTGCAGATGGTTCCTTCAGTAGGATGGGACCCACCATGGGCAAGCGATGAACCAAATTTTCCTCCATTTAACTATTCTACACATCCGAACATGAAGAACTTTAGCTGTTGGATATAGACAGTGGCTTTGCTTTCTAGGCAACAGTTCATTTGCAAGCCAATGATCAGATTACTACCATAGCCCAGTGGTGGGGATCCACAATATAGATTGGCCAGGGTTGTTACATGCTGAGATCAAACTGTGGAGAGTACTTGGCCCAAACAATACTGGGTTAGCTATGGATGTCCATAGCATTAATTTCCTTCATTTTTTAACATCCAATTTTAAGGTGAGTCAATCAGTTCTTTCTCAAAGAAATTTGTTTTTTTATCTATGTTTTTTTTTTTAAGAGAAAAAAAAAAAGGAAAAGTAAAACAGTTAGTAGTAAACAATTTGTCCTACCACTGGACTGACAAATCTTGTAAACCATTGAATAGTAAAGAAACAGATATCATTCTTAATCAACATAAATTGTGTTTACCATTGAATATAGTCTGAGTGAAACTGCATCCATAGCTAACATGTCCTCCACTGTACTGAAAATGCAATGAAGTCGCTGCATCAGCCTGAAGTGCTAATGATTTTGTTGAACCTCTATCTGATTCTTGTCTCTCACAAATGCCATTCTCCAACAGCAGAGGCGATTTTGGGTCCAGATTTTCACCACTGTGAGTCAGGTCATGACTTGAATATCGGATGTTAGATGGATGCCAAAGGATGCCAGAGCTTGGGGATGCAGTGATTGTATAAGAATCGGTTGTTTCTCTGGCAGGAACAAAAAAAATTGCATAGGGTTTTGGCATGAGATCAAACCTAGAATCTACAATCTTTTTAAGATAAATTTGATGCATGGATTATGATCCAGAATGTATAACTATCACTGACTTCACACTCATAACAAGAATACCTTCTTGTGTTCCCCAAGGATGGATGTAAGTAGAAAATTCACCCAAAACCAAAACAAGAAATCAAAACAAATCACATTCGCGTCGATGGAAATCTCAAGCTAGGTGGTGCTTGTAAGTACATCCAATAGGACCTTTTCTGTTCAACATGTTGAGGTGTCCGCCAGCATAACTATCGGGCGATGAACGGATGATCTGTTGGGGCATAAATGCAGATGGGCCTATAGCCACTGACAATTGATGATCCTTCATCCTGATCCATTGTAAATGGATTTTGACAACATCAATTTACAATTCAATTATCTATCTGAGTTTCACCAATTAATCATCAGGATCATCTGGAAAATTCAGTTTTTCGAAAATATAACATATAAATAGTGCCCACCAGGAGCCAATTCAGATTATCTGATACTGACTGCATACTCATCCTACCAAATCCATGGCACTGTTAAATGCAAATGAAAACTACAGAGGAAGCTACAGTCACTTCAAACCAATTGCTGCCTGAAGGCAAGCCTATAGTTACTCAATTCGCAAATAAGGTCTCATAACTATAAACAGTTCTCATAAAATTCTCCAAATCAATTCCTATAAATCCAGGCCCACCTCCACACTCAAAAAGCATTGCTCCCCAATGTATTAACACTAGTCCATATCTAGCTTCAATCAAAGTTGGGGCTAACTTAAGATTGATCACAATAAAACATAGAATTTTACTCTTTTTTTTATTTTAATCACGAACAATTTGATCGTGGCCCCAACTCTATCAGACTGAGAATTGGCATAGATTCGATATGAGAAAGTTATTTTGAGCAGTTTGGGTTTTAGATGTTGACCCAGTGATGCATGTATAAGCATGAACTCTGATGAAATAGTTCGTTCAAATTGTCAAACTCGAGTGCCAAATTAAATCGAAAAGCAAAACAAATGAGCTATCCATAGAAGTTTCAGATCAAGTATTGAATTACAAAATGCGACCTCAATTGCGAATTGGTCAAACTGAGTACTAGGTAGCCATACAGTGGCCCTTCTTTCACTGATCAAGATCAATCACCCGCTGAAGACTTAGTATGGATGATGGATGCAACAAGGAGAATGCTCGTTAAACAATCCACTCATCTGTTCATTGGCTTGCAACATGGACTGTTAGAAATAAAATTAGTAAATTTATTCCAAACAAAAATAGAACAAAAACCGGGCAAAGCAGCAAGCAAAAAAACACGAACAACGAGACTAAAGAACAAACAACACAAGAAAGCTAAACACCAAAAGAAATGTTTAAACGAAGGACTCCTTCCCCAATAAGCCCATCTGCCACATCATTTCCTTCGTGAAGATCGTCCTCAGGATTCCTCAGGATTCTTGATCCTCTTGAGTCTTTAAATTAGAGAATTCTTGAGTAAAAGGACTGGAACTCCAAAGTTGGGCTCACCTACTGAAAATCCGAGCCGCTCAAAATGAATATCTTCGCCATTACGGGATGCCCAAAATTTTATTCTAATAGGAGTTTGCCCATATGATGAATAACATAATTAAAAAATATGATCAATAATGCATAAGCTTGTGTTAATCATGCTACTCATCATATGGTCAACAATAACGTTTTGGGGTTGTCACAAAATTTTGCTCCATAAGGAGTTTGCCCCACCGTAAAATTGACCATATGATGAATTACATGATTAATAATGCATAAGATTGTGTTAAGCTATTCATCATACAGAAAATATTACAGTAGGGCCAACTCCAATTGGAGTAAAATTTGGAGATATCACATCAACGGTGTCCATTTTGAGCGGCTCATATTTTCAGTCAGTGGGCCCTAAGGTGGGAGGGCTCAACTCCTACATCTCAGGAATTCTCTAAGTCAAAGACCCAGGGGATCTAGACGCTCATCCTTTCTGGACTCGAGAAGGCAAACAATCCCTAATCAAATAAAAAATCCCAATTCCTCAAAGGTGGGCCCAACCTATACAATAAAACACTATGTCCCACAGCAAACAACAGAAACCCAATAGTGGAATTGTGTTTAATACAATAACCTGTTGGAAATCGCATACCCCGCATGCCATGGGTCCCACGTCAGATCAAGCAGATGCCAATAGAGTTAGAGTCCCACTATAATCAAAAGACTTGGTCTGTTGTAGATAACATAGGGATCCGCAGTAATCAGTTAAATTAGTGGATTAGATCTTATCCCCACTAAGCAGAATCCCATTAGGATTAAGGGACGTGGGTTTCTTGGCAGAGAAGTCTCTAGCAAGTGTGAACTCTCATATCACAATGTAAGGGAGATGAGAGCCCTTAGTGAGAGACACATCAATTCTCATACACACACATCAATTCTCATACAGATACAGTCACAGGAGATCTGCAGAGTCTTCCAACTGTCAGGAACGCTATAGATCTCCAGCCAGGTGTCGGAGTCTTCCGCATCCCCGTCCTTCATAACCTCTAACCCAAAAATCCCTTTCCACCCCTTTTCATGTACCATGCCATCCCACCCAAAAATTCTACCTTTTTTTAGCTGCTAATATGCTTCGAAAGTGCAGCTATAGGTTACGACAGTGAACATCTTCAAGTTATGCTATGGGGTGTAGTCAAAATCCATCCTATACACTGAATACTCTATCTCTGTTTTTTTTTCGTTGCTAAAGTGGATTTTATTATACTATGAAGTAAAGTACCAGACAAAAACATGTCTGGAGAAGGAAACATATAAACCCACCCAACACTACTCAAGAGCAAACATATATCTTTTTTTCATCACATACGCATCTATGCATGTTAAAGAATAAACAGAACAGTTAAAACAGAAATATACATAGAGATATATATATATATATAGGTGTTACACTCACAAAAAGTACTGTTGCAGCTCAAACCTCAATTCTCAATACAACCAAGACAGATAAGAGTAAGAGAAAGAGAGAGAGAAAGAAATCTATACTTGTAACTCCGCGGCCAGTGAGTAGAAGCAAATGAGGAGGAAGAAATAAAATCCCTTCCTCTCTCTTCATCTCCATCAACACCTTCTTCAAGTTCTTCTTTTTCTTCCTCTTCACCATTGCAGTCCATCAACATGAAAAACTCTGTATCTTCCTTGTCCGCCATTAAAGAAGACCTTCTGCTGCTTCTCCCACCAACAGGAAACGAGAGGAAGTTGTTGGAGAACAACAGAAACCCTAGATCGAAAACGAAACGAACAGAGAAACGAGCTTAAGAAGAAGTATCGGTTTTGGTCTTTCCGTAGCGGTCCCAAGCGGAAACTAGAAAGAACGAGAGAGAGACAAGGAAACTAGAAACGACCACTCCTTTCTATAGCCTCTCCGTTTTCTTTTCTTTTTTTTCCCTTATCAACAGAAGCAACAAACCCGGCCCAAAACATAGTAAGTTATCGTAACAATGAGAATCTTGTAATATCACATTTATAAAATCTATGTAAATTAAAAATAAAAAATGGGTCGAAAGTCTCCAAAAAAAAAAGAGAGAAAATTTTGGATGGAAGTAAAAGGAAAAAAATGATACCATTCAAAGAAAGAAAAAAAAAACACATTCGTCAATTTTTATACAAATACATCAATACCCGGCTGGGGTTCAGTCTGTTAGGGACATCGTCTGAAGTGTGAAAGTGGCTTAGATGAGTCCCTTCAAAAGAAAAAGAAAAATAATTAAGTAAGAAAACTGTAAAAGAAATATTGTGGAAAGGGGCAAATGTAAAAAAAAAAATGCATGCTAATTCTTAGAATTTGCATAGGGTTTTTTGAAAAGTTTTTGTTACGCTAAGAAGTAATAAAAGAGGAAAAAAATATAAAAAGTGAATTAAAAAGATCAATAATTTTAATAAGTAATAGAATAAATCAAAGATTTTAATAGGAACCATGTGGACCCCGCTATGCTTAGATGGATATCATCTTAGCCTTTTCCTCACTAACCCATTTCAAATCATAACCTCATCTCAATAAAGGGATGGAGAAAAAATTAGAAATGTAATAGATACTAATAAGAGTTTAAATTGAATGATATGTTCAATGGAAAGAGGATTTTTTGAAGATACCCATTTGCTATTGATTTAGTAAGCAATCAATAGCACCCTTAATGCTTGAAATAAGCATGGACAACATACCTTATATAAAAATGCAATTTTGAGCACATGTCCTCTATTTCTTTAATATAAGACAAAACATATCCAAGGAGAAAAGGAAAAACAACGAAAAAAAAAATTAACAGAGCAAAGATAATAATTAATTGTTAAGAAAATCAAATTGAATTGTTTGATGATAATGTCAACTTACATAATCATAATTTGGGCTTAACTACAATACAATGTCCTTAGTAAAATCAAAGGCGAGGGTGTACCATTTTAAATCCAAATATTAGAACAAAATATGAAAGAAAAATTATATAATCAAGAAAGACAATCAGAAATATCAATTAATCGAATCAAACAATAAAACCTTAATGATTGAAAAGAGCATGGGTAACGTACCTTATATATGAATGTAAATTAGAGCAAATGTCCTCTATTTATTTAAAATTAAAAAACCCCAACCCCATAAACGTTTCTAAGAGGTATAGATTTGGAAGAGATCGGGCGTTGAAATACCCATTGCCATTCGCATCAAAGCGTCCCAATCCACTAATGAATAATATCAAATGGAATCCGGAAAAGAAATCACAAAAATAGAATTTTTAGATTTTGAGAATAATTCAGAGGGAGGATGAGACCTCTGTTATTTTTCTAATGAATAAAGAGAGATGGAGAAAATCTGAATAGAGAGAGGGGCTAGTTGAGGAGAGAAGGACCGGATGATGAATTTGCAGGGAGAGGGGGAGAGGGGGAGAGATAGGGGTGAGGGATTTTAGATGTGATTGCAAGGAATAATTTTGAATTGAAAACGGAAAATGTAGATATGGAGTAGCATGCTAAAATTATGCATGAGTTGACGTTGAAAACTTTGTAAATGAGTCAATTAGAAAATGGAATAGGATTTATAGTAAATGCTTACTAAATTCTCTATGGATGGCCCATCATGGTAGATCACACGTACCTTGGGCAAGTGACATGGATCCCATAAACAGCGTATGATTTTTTGGTAACACGTGGGCTCTTTACAAACAGTACTAATTGTGACAAACAATATAAAATCTCTCCCTATAAATTTGAATTCAAAATGGAAAATGTAAATATGGATTAAGATGACTGCTAAGATTATGCGTGAGATGATTTTGAAAACCGTGTGAATGAGTTGGATTGGTAAACCATGTGAAATCTCTCTCTATTTTTTTAAATATTTATTTGAAAGGAGAACTCTTTACATGATGACGTGGCACCTCTCACAGCCTACCTCCCCTATTGCTTTAATATATATAACGTGGCCCACGTTGATCAATCCAAACCGTCCATATGTACCCCTTTTTGGTGGGGCATGGTTTTTATTTAGCACCTATTGAACATCATCCACCGTTGAATCTTGTGACAATGAAGATCATCAAACTTGGAGGTCCTTAAATCAATAATTAAAATAAGAAACCTTGGATTAATAATTTTTTTAAGGTAAGTACTCACCACCAATGCTACAACTAGGAATCGGTCCTAGTGGCTCAACACCAATTGATACGCGTGATAAGCGATGCGTCCCATCTAACGGTCGGGTGTGTCTCGAGCGTATGATAACATGCATTCGAGAGCACGCCTTAAGGAGGTCATATAGATAACTGGGATTTTTAATCTCATCCCCTCCGGTTATATATCCTCAAGTTTTAGATAAAAATATATTCGAGTCCAATCAACCGATTTTACATCATTATGGAAGTATAATTTTCACACATCCCCAATTATCAACGGGGTTTCATTTTAGAAAACATAATTGTAATTGATAATTTGCTATTGCATTGAAGAGACTAAAATCACCTGCTAAAAACGCAATGTGTCATTGGCCACAAGTTCAGCTCCTCAAACTAAAAGTAGGGTAAATTTCTATAAATGGACAATCAATCACATTGATTAAGGAGGATTAAGGCATCTCCGGAGCCTGTTTAACGAAACGGGTGAGCTTGGCCCCAAATCCGGGCCTATATTTCTAAAGTCGGTCCGGACCTGGATATCCCTTGGTCCATCCTGGCCCGGCTATGATCATCCCAAACCATGATTGGGACACCCATAATAGCCAATGGGGCCACAAGCAGAGAAAAACCCTCCTAGGGTTTACATACTCCAATTTATCCAGTATCCCAGAGAGAGAGAGAGAGGGGAGAGATGGGAGCGTTTGGGTGGACGCGAGTGCTAGAGATAGTGAAGAAACACGATTCCGGTGGGTTGGTATGGAAGAGGATTAAACTGACACCCACCAGAAAAGCCAACGCCAAGAAGAGACTCCTCAGAGTTTGGCAGGTTCTTCATTCCTTCCTATCTCTTACTCTTTCATAATATATACACACACTCATCATCATCATCAACTCAAATCAAATAACCCATATCCCCAAAACTAGGCTTATGACTCAACTCCCTCATTTCATACACCCATAGCTGTATAGCTATTGTATTGTTTGCTGATGCAACTTGTTGCTTCTTGTGTGTGTTATATGAAAAGCACTGTAAAAAAAAAAAAAAAAAACAGGGTTTTGTTTGATTTCTACAATGCCCTTTTCTTTCCACTCTGTTTAATTATCTTAGAAAGAAAAAAGGAGCAAGATTTACCCTGTTCTTTTGCCATTCAATCTGAGCACAACTCAGGGCCTTTTACATAATTGGGGTCATAACCAATTAATTCTTGTTGGAACTAGATGATGTTGGGCTTCTTGGATGAGTAAGATGATGGGTCATCCAGCTATACTGATTTTTTTGTGCAATGTATTGACTTTCTTAGGCATACCAAAATTAACCCACCAAAAAAAATGAGGAAACTGTGGTTGCATTGGTTTAGAACTTGGAATGCATGTTTAAAATTTTGAATGAATAGTGGGTAAGACATATGATGGTACTAAGTTTTGATGTTCTGCCATCTTTAAACTTGCCCAAAAAATGTGGTTAAGTAAGTGTTGCATTTGATTGGAACTAGGGACACTCTGTCTTTTCTCCTTTTTTTTTTATAATTAAACTTGGATGTTCTATCATAAAAAAGGGCTCCAAAATGCCCCAGCTTTGAAATGAAGTTGGACATTAATTGATACCAAAAGGCCTAACTTTTCGATGGATATTCGCTATGATACCAATTGATGTAAATCAAAGCTATGAGCTGTGCCTGCCTGCTATGAATTCTAGCATTAAACTTGAAATAAGAAGATAAGTCTAGTCGAGGCACCTCCATGTCTAGCTTAGCACCACTTTGATCTAGAGCTTAGAATTTATATCCCAACATCTAAGCACACCACTGGAAGAAGAAGAAAATTTTCTTCATTAATGATAGAATCTCTCCAAGAGCACACAATGATCTCCATGTACAGGCATTTAACCAGTACAATAAAATTCTGCGGGAAAACTGAAGTGTTTAAGTTTCTCTCAAATTTTGGCAACTAATTAAGACATCCTAACCTTGTTGGGGGCTGGGGCATGTATTTTTGTGGTGGTGATTCTATGGAAAAACCGAAGTTTTTTGCAGATGTGTTAATCCGATGTTTGGTGTATAAATTTTTCGCAAAGAAGTATCAGAAAAAAATCTATAATTTTGAGGATTCTGAAGTGTGAGGGGAGGGGGTCAGACTAGTGGCTTTATCCACACTCCACAGAAGGTCTCTCCTTCATTTCTTCACGTCTGCACCCAACAAACCTTGTGCATTCCACATGTGCAAAATCCAGACCTGAAGATTTCCACATAAAAGAATTTTGTATACTCTGGATTCTACAGTTGTTTCCAAATAAATCTTAGTCACTCTTAAAAGAGGAACTTTGTATCCGGACAAACAGATTGCAAATACTAACAATAAGAAAGAAAGAGAGAAAAAGGAAGGAAAGAAAGAAAATAGGAACAGATTAGGGGAAATTAATAAACTTGTACGACTAGGGGCTTTAGGCCTCCTAGCATACACCTTAGGCCCATCTGGGACAGTAGGGCCTGTGTTTGGGCCCAATGAGCTTGATGTCCTGGATCCATTCATTGTCCATGGACGTTTCTAAGGTTTAGTGATGTGCTCAACCTGCCATTTTCAATACTCAAGATTAATTTTGAAGGTTAGCTAACTTGATCCCTCGATTTTGTGGTTGTTATAATGAGCACCTTCCAATGGTGCTGTGGGATTGTATCTTCGATACGCTAGATTTTCCAGGTGACTTTTCTGTATTGTTGAGGCTATGTCAGATTTTCCTGGATGGCTGCATATTTTGAACCTTAGTCCTGAGCAAGCTAAGGATATGCATTTTCCATGTTGTCCTGATGCGTCCGGTTGAATTGCTGAGAGTTCCCATGCCATTTTTGTGGTTGATAGGTAGTAGAGCATCATGTTTGGTGGGAGTTGTACGAGTATGTCTGATGCCAGCATGGTATTGGAACTTGTTATTTTTGAAGTAGGGTGCTTGAGAACACAATTGTTGGATTTATCTTTAAATGGATTTAGTCTGACTTCCTTTTTACTTGACTTGCTATGCATGTTTATGCATTTTAAGCCAACTTAACCTTAACTGTTATGAGTTCCTACTTCTAGTAACTGTATCCATATCCAATATCCATGAAATTAAACGTTGTTGTAGAGTTACTGTCTTTTAATTTATATGGTATCCCTTTCACTTCAGTCACCTGAAGGTACTCTGAATCCAGATGGCCCAAACAGCCCATCTAATGATGATAACTCAGATGACATAGATTGAATTGGATGATAAGATGAAATGATTGATGACTCTTACCCTCAAGAAAACCTCTTAAACAATAACAGTTTTTCCCTAGTCACAATTCTTAATGTAATATAGGATTCTACACAAACTCTCCCCAACTTGCTCAGGTGAACATTCTCACCAGTGCATTTACAGTGCGTGGGAGCTTGCCCTTCAATTAGTTAACAAGGACTAAATGTAATGTTTATGCTCTACTTTCCATGGTTTATTCAATCCACATGCTATAAACGCATTGAGAAATGATAGCCATGTACTCACTATAGATGTAGCTAATGCTCTGGAGTATGATCATGTAATTATGTCTAAAGTAATGAGGGGACTGAAACTCTGAAAGTCCTCGTGCATTTGTAGCGATAAGACAATTGTGATAGGGCGCCTCAAGTGGCTTGGCCGCTTCCGCTTGGCTGATTATTACCAGAAAGGACTGTGCTACAGGAACCTTTGATGCTTGTTGAAGTAGTAATTGAACCTGCTTACGTTTCAGTTGAAGGCCCATATAGGAATTATAAGCAAGCACACAACCTTGTACTATTAAGATCAAACTTAATTTCATTTTTAGTTTATAACCGACTTTTAGACTATGATGCCCAAATACATCATGGAAACGGCAAGGACATGCCATAGACATGGCAAGGACATGGATTTTACACATAAAAAGTGAAATATCAGATACGGTATGACACGATATGCTGCTCATTTTGAAGTATCCGTGCATCATAGCTTTTAGATGCTTTGGTTTATGCATATGCCGATGCCTTGGGCTGTATGCAATTAGCACCATGAGTAATTTTGGTGACCTTGTGGGGGTGGTACTCATATCTATTTAAATTGAAGGTTTCATGTGTAAATTGTTACAACGCTGCTAGTCAGGAAATGTTTGACCAGGTAGGTTGATGGCCCAATAAGGGTAAGGGGCAGGCAAAAGAAGACATGGACGTAGTAAAAATAGATCTTAAGACATGTAACTTATCTAAGGATTTGACTCATGATAGATCAGAATCGAGAAACAAAATTCATGTGGTCGACCCAACATAGTTGGGACAAGGCTTTTCTGATGATGATGATGATGATGATTTGGAAACGTAGAGGATCTGGTTAAATATGTGGAAGTCAATTCGTTATTGTTTTCTTCTTTCATTACTATTCAATTAATTGTTGAAGATTCATAGAAGTGCACGAGCCATGATGAAAACTTCCTGAGGGCCTTTCAACTTTGACCTGGTTGTGCGCCCTAAATTTCAGCGTGACACATGGCACAAGCGATGGGCTATGCTCTAAAACTTGGCTTTTAACTCGTGAAGTTTTAATGTTAAAGTGCTTCCTAAATATTTTGCAAATATTTATTTATTTGAATGGCTAATATTTTGCAATATTGAGATGGAAATACTGTTTCTATTGCAGAATGAGGCTGTCTTGAGGGTCTGTGCTGAACCACCTCCTCCTAAAGCATCAACAACACATCCTGAAGTAGTGAAGAAAAACATCATGGACAAGGCAAAAGAAAATGAGTAGAAGTTCTATAGTGGAAATGTTATGATAATGTCGGTCTTCTGCTATGCAATCTATAATTGAATTTGCTGTATCAAAAGAGCATGTTGATTGTCTCTTTCAAACTGAGAAGCTCATCAGCAACAGTATCATGGTTTTGATTATTTGGCGTGGATACCATGAGGTCACTGTCGTCTTTTTTTTTCCTCTGGTGTTCTGCTTTCAGGGTTTTTCCCTTTCAGCATGAGCTTGTCTTTGCTTTCGCATCTTGGGTCATTTTTAAATAACTTTAGTCAGATGCTCTTAACCAGGCTTTTGTTGGTGATCTCAATCGGATTCACGGGTAATTCCCAGGACTTATTAGGTGTCCCATCTTTGTTCTCCAAGTAGGTTTCTTAGGATTTTGTGGCAACTTGTGATTCTCTTTCAGTTGAGTTTCTGTTTCTGGAATGCAATTTTCTTCTGCCTTGTGTTTCCAAAAGCTCCTACTATAATGGTGCTTAACGTTGGGATTTTGTGAGAAGTTTGTGATTTTCTTTGCATGTATTTCTTTCTTTTGAGGTGCCCATTGGTGCTTCTGCTACATCATAATTCTGCAAGTTTGTGGGTCATTAGCTTGTATCTATAACATTTTCTTTGATTATAAATTTTACATCCGAGTAACAAGTTGGTTGGGCTCCCTCATCACAAATTCTCACTCCCTCCCTCCCTCTCTAAATCGTCACAAATATCTTAAGAAGCAGTTCCATTAATTTCATATGAACTCACTGCTTTGAAAACTCTTACGGATGTACTCTTCAGTACATTGCTATGGTGTTTGGGATGTCTTTAGTAGCTAATCAATCCGCTGGTATGGTAGAAGAGCTGACTATGTAAGGCTTGGGTTTGTCCATTGTAATTGTAGTTTTCCTACTGTAGGGGGTAGTCCATCAGATTATCAGATTATGTCAACGAATGGATTATCAATGGTCCCTTCTAATTGCTCTGTTGATTCATCTGAGTAGATCTTAGGATAATTTGAGAAGTGCTTCACAACCCAGTGGCAGGGAGGCTTCTCATCCTTGTAATTGTCGGTATGTAGCAGAGTCTTCTTCCCACCTTAGTGCATACTATGGATTATTAGTCCTTTTCGCTTTAGTGCCTACTATGGATTTTTAGTCTTTTTGCCTTGGTCTTTGTTTTGTGTTTTCCTATGCCATGTGCGAGTGCGACTGTTGGCATGCAGATCATGTTTGGATGGAAGGCCTGGTTGGAAACTTGCACTAAACTTTTTAGTTTATATTAAGTGGCAAACCCAAACATCTAAAGAATAAGAGGAGGCCTTTAGTTGTAATGAAATTTATATACAAGGTTAAAACAGATCTGTGGTCTCCTTTTGAAGTGGGGTGGGGTCGTGTATCTCGTGAGGAATGATCCGATGATGACAACCCAATGGGACTTCAAGTTTCCAAACTCACCAAATCATTTGACTTGTGGGGTCCTAAAATTAAACTTACCCATGGCTAGGGATGTAAATGGGCATCCAACTCTCTCATTATACGGAGGTTCCCACCTGTAAAAGAACCGGATTTGGAATCTATTCTAGGTTACCATTGAAAAATTGTAGGTTATGATTCATAGATGGCCCTGGGTTTGAAATCCAATTTAGGTTTTCATTGATCAACGGGTTCGATTTTGGATCCATATAGGTTCCAACCTATGGACCCAAGATTAGATATAAGAGTCTTTATTATTATAAATTGTAGCTCAAAATCAATTTTAGTTGGTCTTTTTTATGTTTAATCTTGGAGATAGTAGATTTGATGAACTATTTTATTACAAGTTGAATGATATCTCTATTTTAAGCAAAATAAAAAATTAAAAAGAAGTCAGAATCGGTTTTAGAATTGGATCCAAGTTGTCTGGTCAGAATTGGTTTAGAAACCGAATTAGGGTCCTCTTATCGGAGTTGAGTCTGTAACCAACAAAATAGATACCGAATCAAAAAAACTGAAACCATCATTTAGAAATGGTTCCGGTTCCAGTTCCAAGCCCAGTATGGTTATGGATTGGAATTTGCCGATGGCACAAAACCGATGAATATACAACACTTGCTAAATTTTTTTTTATGGTTAAATTAATCACGTGTATAACATTTAATTAGCTAAAGAAGTGATTGCCAGCTTTAAATGGTGAAATAATGCTATTCATGAAGGATAATGGGATATTAATGATTTTGATCAGGCAAAGTTTTTCCTTACTTAGGTCAGATGGAGAAAAAAGTGATCAAACGGTCTAATTTGATGATTATTCCCAAATAAATCACCATTTTCCATACAAAAGAGAACACTTCATAGGGGATCCAGGCCTTCCATTTGATGCTAAGCTGGTTCATCCATCATCAAATCAGGTTCTGCTCCGATCATGGTCATATTCGCTGTTGGACTATCATGATTTGATTTCTTTTCAAATGCTTTTGATTAAAAAAAAAAGACCAATATCCAATTCATTGACCAATTTGGATCTGAATAAAGTAGCGCCAACCCCCCCCCCCCCCCCCCCCCCCCCCCCCCCCCCCACGCTGTTTTAAAGTTTTGAAACTCACCTAACCAATTGACTTGTGATTATGGGGTCCACCCTTTAAAAGTCCAACTACCTTGGAACACAAATCCAATTAATGGATGTTCAACTTTTCACTCTAATTAGACTAATATACCATTGAATTGATCATATATTGAATATGTAATTAATTAAAAGAGTGATTACTCACTTTACTTTCAACCAAAAATCCATTTGATGGTTATTATCAAATAAATCACATATTCACAAGGGACCACTTGTTGGCATCTTAACCTTTCATTTAATGCAAAGTTGGTTGATCTATCACCACATGAAGTTTTGCCTCTTTTGAATGGGACAATCACAACTTTATTTCTTTTTAAATGCTTCCTACAAAAACAGCCAATAATTCATATTTTTTTAATGACCTTTTTCAACCGAGTGGTGCTTAACAAATTGGAACATGGACCCACTTAGTGTCAAATTTTTGAAAAAGTGCAACCATGTGCATGCATATGACTTAAGTTCACTTCACCTTCTGGACAAATTGACATTTTATGGTTTCCACTCCCACTAACGATAAATAGCCTTCATAAACAACAAATTGACTTACAAAAGCACAAACCTTGAAGGTCCTAAATCCTAGGCCATAATGATTTTAATTAAAATAACACCACTCATCACTTTGTGCATCTCTTATCTTTCCCACGGAACCGGATCCCCTGTTTCGTCCAAACAGGGGAGCCCTGTTTGGACGAATCAGGGGCCGACACGTGCAGGGGCGAAGGGGGGCGGAGGAAAGAAAAAGTGCTTTTCCTCTTTCCTCCGCCCCCTTCGCCCGTGTCGGCCCCTGATTCGTCCAAACAGGGCTCCCCTGTTTGGACGAAACAGGGGATCCGGACTCCTTTCCCACCCATGTGCACCTCACCTATTTGTGCCTCCACCAATCAATTGAGAGGGAGAGGATCCAATGTGCTTTGCCTCTTAATAAAATCCTCCGTACAAATCGTTGTTATAATTTCGTAATCCACGACCCATAAGTTTAATGACTTTATAAATCACTGTTGAATTCTAGTAATATATAAGGGGGCGATTCTCAACTAGGCGTTATGCACCGTAAGATCCATGCGCGAGACAAGGCCGGCACTAAATCATTTATAATTCAAGTAATATTTGATCCAATCCTAATAAACATCAAAGTCATATATCACTTTAAGCCATAAAAAAAAAAAAAAAAAAAAACAGGGGATTGGGATTAATCAATCAAAGTCCAATAATCCAAAGTTGGGCCACTCCCAAATTCCAATTTCCAACCACCATGACATGGAGTGATGTGGGTAGAATTTGACAGATTCGACAAAACATGGTTTTGTCGTGGTGTAAAAACCAACACCATCAGCTCACATGCATGAAACGCTACCATCCATCGTCTCTTCCTTTCTCCCGCGTCTTCGTCGAACCCGAACACAATAAATAGAAACTATCAAACACTAACCAAATTTTCAATGGTTCGTTATCATTCACATCTCATCCAAATCCCACCTCGCCAGCTGTTCGATCAAACCCTAGTTTTTATCCTCACGCGCTTCTGCTTCTCATCTTGCATGTGGTTTTCAAAACCCACCGTCGATCGTATGAAACCCTAGATCCTTTATTCCTCTTCTATTCCTTTGCTGCCGGATCTTCTATGCTCGATCCATTTTAACGGTTCGGATCATGTAATTGGGTCCTTTCTTTCAGGTGATTTGATTGATTGGTTTTTTTTTTTTTTTTTTTTTTTTTTTTTTTTTTTTTTTTTTGTGATGTGATTAGATGTGTTTTGTGGCGGATTTGGGGTTTGCTGATGTGATTGTGGTTGGAATTGAGATGCAGGTTTTGAGGATTTGAGATACGGGGGAGTGGTTTTGGAGGTAGGTGATGTAGAGGAGGATCGTGAGGTGGAGAGATAGATTGGGATTGTATATTTGTATGTGACTCTGTTTCGTGAGATTTGGATTGCGATGGAACCTGCTATTGGTGTTGAAGTGAATTCGTTTCTGAGGTTTGTTGGTTTCCGTTCTTGTATCGATTTTTTTTTTTTTTTTGGTTTGGAGAAGTAGGTAGGCATTATCTGTAGGTCATATTTGAATGAATTCTTGAGAATAGAAGTTTCTATGTATCTGGGTTTGTTTTATTGAACTGAATTATGATGCTTGTTATTATCTGTACAGTTAGCTTGGTTGCATTTGAACTGACAAGGATGGATAAGTTTTAACCAGACTTTGTAGAAGTCGTGATGGGTTCATAGTTTGAAGACTTGAAACCTGGTATGATTGAGTCTACTTGACTCAAATTCATCAGATGAGAACCACCACCAAGGAAAACTCATAACCATAGTTACCTAATTCACTCTCAGGGGTGCCCCTAATCATAAATAGTTTGATTCAGATAATTTGCTGTGGTTCAAGAATCTCAAAATCCGTTGCTTGGTGTTGTTCTGACACCTTAGTTGAGGAAGATGAGGTTATTGTTCCATGAATCTGCCAAATCTTAGTTCAGTGTAGTCCTACTCGCTGTAGATCGGTGTCAGGCAGCCTTAGAGTGCTTCAAATCTTCTTATTCGATGGAGAATCCCTACATATCCTCTATTTATCTCCATTCACTTTCAGAATTGAAGAAAAGGGCAAACTATGGCAAAGATATGGAAAACCCCTTTACTCTGAGAAGAATGATGATACTGCCATTCGTTTGGCAAGGATTAGTCTGTATTCTGTGAGGGAGAGGCTTGGTAATTCTTCAAGCCCTATGCAGCAAATTCATCAATGGGCCCACTGGATTTCAAATCCAGTGGATTCCACATCACCAATTATATTTAAAAATCATTCTCATCTTGAGATTGGTTGTCTAAAAATATGCGATTTGACTCTTTTTTTTTATTTATAATAATATCTTTTCACTTGATATATTTAATGGTGGATATAACCTTGATTGAAGTGAAAGTCAAATCAGAAGACAATACAGGTCAGTTGTATTGAGTGTTTTTTTATATAAAATTTTATTAATGTTTTCTGCACATGCTCAATCTTAGGTGGGGCCAATTGCTATTGGAGTAAAATCTTGATAATATATCATCATATAAGAGGGCATTGATTTTGAGCAGATCAAGTTTTCATTAGGTGGGCCCAGCTTTGGATTTTCACTTCACACTCAAGGATTAGGACTAGGGTCATAGCTTTGGTTCAATGGTAAAAGTCTCGGGTGCCAAAGGTTAGGAATGTCTCTAGTCTGGACCCTCTCAGGACCCTGCTTCGGTAGGACCTGCACTCGGTAATGACTTGTACTCAAGGATCCGGATGCATGGTGGGATATCTGTGTACACTAGCTAGATGAGACAAATAGTATGCGATTGGCTAGATATATATCACTCTTGAATCCGGATCCTCTTTGGGCAACTCTTGGAGAATATTTGAGATTATCTCTCCGTTAATTCATTTTGTGAGGCCTATATCTTAATTCCAAGTCACTCAAGTTTACCATCACCATATGTGCTAGTTATGAGTCAAATTTACTCTTGTCGGAGTTGAGCCTATCATTGGATTGATTGTGTGCAAAACACTGAATAAAATATAAAATGAGGGGAGTTTAATCAATTTTCTCATGAGTAGCAATTTGATGGTGTCTATAACTCCTATTCAAGTGAAATCTGTTAGATACTACATGGGGGCCCCTCTAATTAATTTATAGAATTAAATTTATGAATCATTTCTAACCATATTGAATTATATACCTGAATTAGTGCATCGAGTTTGTTGAACTCGAACTAGAATTAAGTTAATGAAACAATGAGTCAAATGAGCCCACCCTGTCAAAATTTGGAATAGGGTTAAGTGCTTAGCTAGGAAATTGAATGCGAATTGGTTGAACTGGGAATCTGACCTATTGTTGGGAAATCTTGTTACCCATAGTCCATGAGGAACACCACATCTATTTATTTCAACCAACAAGGGAAAGAGTAAAAGACAACTAAAACTCATCAAATACTTCAGAGTTGAAGCCGAAGGCCTTCATTTACAAGATTCCATGCTTATTCTTATAAAAAATCTAGATGCGATGAATTAAATCTTGGTTTAGTTTAATTCGATCACCACAAAACTTGATTCTGTCTGGCCAAGCGCATCCAAGTGACTCTGTTCAATCCACTTGGCTTATCAAGATCCATCATCCATGTCAAAATTGGATAGCTTGATACATGTGGAGTGGCTGGAGTGCTGTCCTAGGGCTGTTGGTACCTGATTATTGTCCTTTAGCTTTAGAGTCCAAGGGTGATAGTTGGGGCTTCCAGCCTTTCAAGTTTGAGCTTGCTTGGCTTCATGTTAATGGTTGCATTTCAAGTAACTCAGTAGTCAATTGTGGAGTGGATTTAGTGTGGGAGATTGGTTGGAAATGTTGTTTTTGGGATATTGGGTGGTATGTTTTGGGTGCAGAAGGCTTTCTAACGACTGTCCAAATATTTTGGGAAACATGAAGTAGGAGGTCATACATTTACTGCATGAATTTTGTGATCGTAGTCACTTATCTAGTAGCATGGGTACCTCTTTTAGTTCCCTTATTGATGAAATCTGCATCTTTTATTCCTAAGATAGATGGCATGACTCAAATGAAGGATCTCAAACCTATTAGCCTAATTTTGACTTAGTGAAAGTTTTAGCTGCTAGATTTAATGAAGTCTTCTGCTGTATTTTTAACTTCTCACAGAGAAGCCTTTGCTCATGGGAGACAGATTGTTGATAAGGTTATGGTGGCCAATAAATGTGTGGATTCCAAGTAGAAGACCAGGAAGTTGGGTGATCTGTAAACTCAATCTTGAAAAGGCTTATGATAGGGTTGATTGGGATTTTCTACATGACCTTCTTTACCGGATGGGCTTTAGCATTACATAGAGGAACTGTATCAAGGAATGAATGGGTTCGGTAAAATTCTTGTTGCTAATTAATGGGTCTTGGAATGTCTTTTACGGCTTTATGCGCATAAAGAGGTTTGAGATAAGGTGGTCCATTATCCCCATCCTTTATACTATTGTTGGGAGGCATTAAGCACTGAGAATGCTAGGACTGTAGATCTATTCAAAGGCTTGTACTGTGGAAGACAACATGGTCTAAGTTCTCACCTTTAGTGCCAATGAAACCTTGGTTTTATGTGATGCCAGCACCTCCTAGATTCAAAACATTACACCTATCTTGGGGTATTTAAGGAAGTTTCAAGCTTATAGATGAATTTTGCTAAGAGTGTTTTCATGGTTGTTAGAATTGAAGATTCGTCATCTTGAAAATACATTAGGCTATAAGATGGGCTATCTGCCAGTGACTTATCTGACTTACCTTGGAATGCCTCTTTGTGTGGGCAGTGCTTCCAAATCCCTATGGGATCTGGTGGTGGAGAGAATTGAGTGTAAACTGTTATTTTGGAAGGGCAGTGCATCCATCATTTTGGGGTTGAATTACCCTAAGCAGCTTTATCCAACTTGCTAGTCTACTTGTCACTCTTCCTCCATCTGCTTTCTGTAATAGAGAAAACTGAGAGGTTTTAGAAAAAAAAGTAGCAGCATCTTGTCTTGTGGGTGGTTTTATGCAAATCTTGCAATGGAGGTGGATTAGATATCCTAGCTTTAATCATATGAATGAAGCCCCTTCTTGGCGAGTAGTTGTGATGTCAAGGTCGTGAGTCTAAAGGCCTTTGAAAACATGTTATTGTCTCCAAATATAAACTGAAAATGCATGGATGGGGTATCAAGGAGGGATCCTGATGGGACTTCGACATTTGGCTGTGCATGTTAAATAGTAAAAACTCCTTCTGTTGGTCCATTCGCTTCAGGTTCGGGAATGGACATCAAATTCTATTTTGGAAGGATATAAGGTTGAGAGACCAAGACAATGCAAGTCTGTTATTGATATTTTTTTTCCTAGTGTGCTTTTAAGAGTTGCTGAATGTGCTTCTTCGAGAAGGAAAATTTGAATTTGGATGACATTTGCACAATTGGGAGGCTTCCATTTCTTTGTAATGGCCCCTCTAAGGGTAGGAGTCTCGCTCAGCAAGTTCCTCCGTTAGAGGGGTTTGTGAAGTTCAATGTTGAGGGAGCAGCTAAGGGTAAGCCAGGGACAGGTGGTAATTTGGGTTCCTTAGAAATTTGTGAAGGAGAGGTGTTGATGATGCTTTGTAAGAACATTGGGATTAAAGATTCTAACAAAGTGGGAGTATTGGCAATCTTAGTGGCATCGTGGTTGATTTTTCATTTTCAATTTAATGAAGTGGTTATAGTGTGACTTGTATAATACCATCTTATAGGTTTTGTCTCTTGGTGTGGGCCCTTGGAAGTTTCATTCTTTCCTAAAGGAAATAAAGATGCTCTCCTCTTTCATTCAAGTGGAGTTTAAGCATGTGCTCCAGGAGGCTAATGGTATGGCAGATTCTATGGTGAAGCTAGGGGGTGGATCATTCGGTTCCTATTTGTTTCTTCTTTGTTGTAATTTTTCTTTTGTGTATAAACATTATATCATTTTGGGTCAACCTGTTTTGGCTGGTTTTATGCTTTTGTATTCTCTTTGCTTTAATTTAATTTGATCACCAATTAAAAAAAAAAAATCAGTTTCGCCTTCAATCAAGATGCTGTGAAGTGTGATAGATGACTTTATAGATGTTACTGTTTTCGGCATGAGATGGGCTCCTTGTTTTGCTGGAACCTGATTACGAGCTGGATCAACTGTCCTTCAACAGTTGCAAGCGGTCTTTGTTTCATGGGTTTGTCCTTAGTTATGACTGGTCAAGATGATGTGGAATGAAGTACTGTCTTGGTTCCAGGTCGCTTTGGTGTTTTCTGCAGATATCAGATCCCATTTTGGGGCTTGGAAATAGGTTCCAATTCCAATGAGGGAACCTCCTTTGACAATTATCATTTGTTGCCAGAATCTGGTCCTTGTGGAAGGAGATGAACAGTAGATGCTTCATTAATAAGCAGCTAGGTGCCATAACTCTGGTTCATCTTCATCAGGAGGCATGTGATTTTGTGGGTGATTACATTAAATTTTTTAAGGGAGTCACAGCAGACATGCTTGACTGGAATTGGATGGAGGCGCTAGAGAATGCTAAGGTTCAGGAGCGACCTTCGTCCTTGGAAGCCCCTTACATAATGTTGCTGGGAGCTAAACTTTGATACCAGCGCTTTGTTTAACCCCATATCTAGTGGTATTGGCAGCTGGATGTTACTTGACTGAGTTGCCTGCTAGATAGAATTTTTTACTTATGCAAGAGTGCATGTGACTCAAAAAAGTCAATTGCGACGTTGAGTCTCATCGGGTTGGTGGTGATCAAGTGCGATACCAAAACTGAGATATAATTTGTGGATTACGTTTCTAATTTTCCCATGCGATCAATTCCCGTTTGGGAATTGGATAAATGCCTTTAAGGGTAGTCTTGACATTTTGGAGCAAGGGAGTGGGTTTTGAAAATTCTGCTGGCATTTAGTTTAACTTTTGTTGGGCCTCTCATGGAAGAGGGTTAACAATGGAATTACATGAAACTATAATACCTTAAAATTTCCCCATAAATATTCATGATTTTCTTGTATAATGCATCGTTGGATTCTCTTCATATTCGTGGTTTTTTTATTTTAATTTTTTTTCCTTTCTTCGTTTGTTTGCCATGGGAGATTGTGGTTTTTATTTATTCTATATTGTGTTTATAATGAATTATTTTTTCTTTATAGATCTTTCTAACTCCAATTTAATATTTATTTATTGTAGTTTGTTTGCTGCCTTTTCCTATGGAATTGCTTCGATGACTATGGTTTTTATCAACAAAGCAGTTCTGATGCAGTATGCATACTCAATGACTCTTCTCGCATTACAGGTGCTGGTTAGCACAAATGTGGTTTTTGAGCTGTTTTTTGGTAAATTAATTATTGATCTCATATACTTCTTTGCTTTCTTTTTAGCAATTGGCAACAACTTTGCTCATATACTTTGGTCGAGTAATGGGTTATACAAAGATAAAAGATTTGAACCTGATAACTGCGAAGAAACTTCTCCCGCTTTCCATCTTCTACAATGCAAATGTTGCATTTGCTTTAGCAAGCTTGAAGGGAGTCAATATTCCAATGTACATTGCGTTGAAGAGATTGACCCCACTTGCCGTCTTGGTGGCTGGCTATTTTTCAGGGAAGGGGAGGCCACCAGTTCAGGTATGTGACTAATATTTCAAAACTACTCCAGTACTGGTAGTCCATGTGCCTTTGTACACTTGTTTATTCCCATCAGAATGGAAGGCTAACATACTGAGATGATGTTAGGATGTGGCATATTCTGGTAAGCTTGCATATTGATTGCTTATTGCATGTTTGGGTGTTCACTTAGCATGATTTGGGACGTTCTGTTTTAGAGCTGACCTGACCCTATCTACTCATAAGATTTGATGGAAAACTTGGGTGCAGATATAGAGTACAGGCTATATGTCTCTCTGTCTCTGTGTGTATGTATATTTATTATGTGTGATGTTTTACCAGCTGCAGTTAAGCCAGTTGGAGTGAGAAATTTTGATCTAAACTTCACAGCGTCCAAGTTGGCATTAAATGTTTCCAGTTCTTGGGAAGTATTGATAAAACCTGAAGTGGTCCTTGAAGTTGTTGTAATACAATATGGTTTGTGTAGTTTTTCTTCTACATCGGTGTCATTTTCAACTGTTGTAATGCTGTGGTAATGGGCTGAAATCATGCTTACCTACCAAATTGAACGATAAAAAATCTAAGAAAGATTTCTAGTAAGTGAGATGCAAAAATGTATAGCAGCTGCCCTAGTTCTATCAGCCCTAAATATCTATATGCAAAACAGGATATAAAAGGGTAATAACAGACTAACAGAGTAAAAGGGAACATCTGCATGTAGGAGAGAAATTCCCATATGTATATCATATATAATTCTTTTATCTGTAACTGAAAATATATTAAAAAGCTAAAGTACAGAGAAAAACCATACATCCAACACAAAGTGCATTACCATTTATATGGATTCCCACATGAAATGCTTAGAGTGAGCTAATTGAGCCGGCTTGAGCTCGGATTGATCTGCACACAAACCCGAACTCAATTGGGCTGAGCAAGATGGATCACTACCTGGCTTGGTTCGTTGACATCCCTACCAGTTTTTATCCTTTGGTCACACCTCTACGTAACCATTGAACATTGTCCACATTGTCATTTCCCTTCCAAAATTAGTAATGGTTGGAATGGCCAAAGGGCTTGTCTTAAATTTGTTAGGAGCTAACTACTTATATGACACTTTGGTGCATCATTCCCATTTTCGATACATCTGAAAATTCATTTATCTTGGTGGCAGCTACATATCAATTTTGTACTTGGTCAAGCCCATAAATCTTTGGTACTCCTTTCTGGGATACTTAGGTGTTTGGAGGAAGCCCTTGATAAAGTTCTAAGAGGCTCACTGAGAGAAGCAGGAGCCTTCAATGGAATTTTCATGATTCCTAATGATTCAATATTACATCAGTGAGATAGAAACACATGAATCATGCTTCTTGGATTAAGTTATGCAAATGCAACATTAATTTGTGCACTCCACTAATTTCAGATTTTGTAAGCTACAAGTTTGTAAATGAAATTCTGCACGTGAAATGTTGGAAACATCTTTAGTTGGTAAATTCCATGTGAATCTGACAATTATAAAAAAGACGAAAGTTATGATGCTAAATTTGAATAATATAACAAACCCAAGATTGATGGGAGTAGGGCTCAGACTACTCAAACAACTAAGATGATGAAGAAGAATTAATATGAGTACAGGAAGGCTGATCTCCAAAAAAGTTATTTGTATCAAACATTCAATGTTATCATTCAAAACAAGAAAAAAGTGAAAAAGTAATATCTGATATTTGATTTGCATTCTTGATTCTATTGGTGTTTGACCCATGTTTGCTTGTTCTTATTTCTTTGCTAGTGAGCCTGTATTGGCTTGTTTTTATTTATTCTGCATTAAGGCAACTCATTAGAAGTTATTATGATAAATTGCATAATGTCCGTTGAAACATTTTTTTGGGGGAAATAATGTTTTTATGGATATTATGCATTCTTTTTTGTAGCACAAAAAAGCAGACATTTTTTGTGTCTGTCTCTCACAGCAAGTTAGTTCTTTCTGTATGCTTACCAATAAAAAAAAGTTCATTCTTTTTTCTTTCTATTGGCTTAAATAGGAGAGCTTCTAAGGCCTTGCTTGCTTCTGGTTGTCTTTAGGTATCACTTTCTGTGATATTTACGGCTGTCGGGGTCATCATTGCAGCCTTGGGAGATTTTTCTTTTGATCTCTTTGGATATAGTATGGCTCTTACTTCTGTATTTTTCCAGGTAAGGCTTTCACTCATATGGCTTACCTTGCTTCCAGGCTTTTCATGTGCATCTTAATTATGTTACAAGTCAATTATTTTTTGTTCTGGCCATATTGAAACCAACAGTTAATTGTGTGCAGACCATGTATCTAGTACTTGTAGAGCGGTCAGGTGCAGAGGATGGGCTTTCATCAGTAGAGTTGATGTTTTACAACGGAATTTTGTCACTTCCTTTTCTTCTTTTCCTTATCATAGCCATGGGAGAGTTTCCACATTCTTTGTCATTATTATTTGAAAAGGTCAGTATGCAATCCCTTCACCGACTGTGGTTCACACACACATGCCTACATACACGTGCCCTTTTTTATCCTCCTTCTTCACATACCAGATAGATGCCTGCATATATAAGCACACAATTTCTTTTCCCGTGCACACACACATACCACATGCCTGCATATATAAGCACGCACACACCCCTACAGCATTTTTTTTTTTCGAGTGCTTTAAGATTGTGTGTTAGAATAGAACGTCGTGACAGACATTTTTAGTCTTCCAAGTGAGCACATTTGTGCTAGGACTGCTGTATTTTCGTTTACTTATTGTGAAGGTTTTTATTGAATTAGTTTAGTTTGGTCATAATGGATTAATAGTTTTTAACCTGAGAATTTATTTAACTGTCAGGCTAATTCTTTGGCTTTTTTGATGATTCTTGTTTTTCCTTTCATTGTCAGGCTATTTCCTTGCCATTTTTGGTGATTCTTGTTATTTCATTGGTGATGGGCATTGTTCTTAACTACACCATGTTCTTGTGCACTATAGTTAATTCGGCTCTTACAACAACCATTGTTGGAGTTTTGAAAGGCGTGGTGTCCACGGTTAGTACAAGTCTTCTTCTCTCAGTCATTGGCCAACACCCAGTCAAATTTTTATGTCCATAGGCTTTTGCCTGTGGAGTTCCTGGTTTCCAGAATCTACATACTGACTTTTTAAAAAACCATTGCAGTATCTGTGTGGTAACCCCATTCACACCTGTGTCGTCAATATGACCAATACTATGGGCCTATGGAGGCTGAAATGGACTACAAATTTGTATTCATGGACGACTAATTTGGATTCAGTTTGAAACAAAATTACACTGATACAACTGATATGCTGATCTGTATCACCAGTATGACAACTATGTGCCTTTTTTTTTCTTGGCTGATCGGGTCCAAATATTCATATTTGAATCCATGCTGTCTATTGATCTATCAAGCTATGATATTTCACAAAGCCATTAATTATTGTGCTTCTTTTCTCTGTTTTATTTAGTCATTCATTGTCTTTTAAAATTTATATTTTGTTATTCCAGACCTTTGGTTTTTTCTTGCTGGGTGGTGTACAAGTGCATGCTCTCAATGTGACTGGATTGATCATCAACACTGCTGGTGGCATATGGTACTCTTATGCCAAGTATCAGCAAAAGAAGAGGAAGCCGCGGAAGATCGTTTCTGATGCAGAGGCCCATCATAAATAAAGACTGGTATTATTTGGGAAATTTCTTCCTCTGCTTTTTGTTTGATTTTCTGTTCTATCAATTGATAGGGTTTGTTTGGCCACACATGTGGAATGCAGATTTCAGACATTTCGCATCAGCGCTTTCCTTGGAGGGTGGAATCCCGTCCCCCTGGGAATGAAAATTCCCGAGTTGTAAAGAAGGCTAAAAGCACCATGTCACTATCATTTCCTACTTCTCCAGTTCCATGTGAGCTTGAAATGGTATACAGCAGAAAATATTCTGCTTTTCTGTTTCCATGCATGCACAAATGAGCCCTTACGAGGAGAACTGGATGTGCCAATGAAGCATGATACTTTTAATTGTTCATATCCAATTCCCCATGACAATTAAACATGGAAGTTTCTTGACCTTGATTTGATTTGAACTCTACCATCTTTAATAATGATTATTTGTCCATATGATGAAGGGATGTAAATGTCGATGCATTGTCTGAAATCAAAGTCTCCCATCCAGGGAAAGACAGTTATTGTATCCAGAAGTTTTTGGATCTGATCTGGATCCTTGTGTGTGACTTGAGGATTTGGGTTCAGAATCAGCTACAGCTGTGTTGTATTTAGAAGGAAGTGCTTTAATAGTCTAGAAAGCTTGGATTATGTTGTCATTTAAGATCTCTAGAGAGGTTAGAGCTTGATTCATATTTCCAATTCAAAAGTCCCATTGTATATTTAGCAGTTATATTTTGCGAGACATTATCTCAACATAGAAAATGAGCTCCAATTCTTGTCTTGGATCAGGGTCCAAAACTAGATCATCTGACGCTGGTTTCGGATCCAACACATAGGCTACTAAATCCAGAGGTAAGGAGGACAATGGGTCGGGTCAGGTTCAGACTTTGGGCTGCTCAAGTAGTGCGTGGTTCATCTCATAATTGGTTGAAATTTTGGGTAACATGAATAGGCTTAACTAGTATGTGGTTCATTTATTAGTTGCTTGAAGTTTCAACCAGAGACCTAGCTGAATATTAGGCTCAATGATCCAGATCGGGTTGGTCCAGGTTGGGTTGGTAGGTCATAGTGCATCTAGTGGGGCTGGGTTAGGGTGAATAAAGAGAATGACAACTCAAACTGAACTCAAATGTAAAGAAGGGTGATCCTGATCCTTGCATTACTAAGTTGGGTTTGAGTGGGTTGGTGGGTTGGATAGAGGAATTACCGATCCGACTGGAGACACCATGGTTCCATCAGGGGCCCTCCTATTTACATTCTCAATCCAATATCTGTCCTTTTCCTCTTAATGGTATTTCATCAATGAAAAAGGAATTCATTCATCATCAGACCATTATCCCATAAATTTAGGTTTGACTAAAACTTAATTTGTCCTTACTGAAGTTGTATGAATGCCTTACTCATCTCTTCGGAGTTAGGTGCGTCGTTTTTGGGTTTTTCCCATTTTGAATAGAATCATACTTACTATTAAAAAAAAAAAAAAGGTTATATGAATGCACAAAGATGTCACCTAAAACCATTGAGAATTCCAAACCAGCTAACCTACAACTGAGGGACAGTTTTTTCTGGATTTGATACTAGTTTCCAGTTACTGATAAAAAGAAATGGGCTGGTAGCAGTACCTGTTAAAGGGTGGGCATATGACATGGTTGGATTGGATAAAGCAGTGGTGGGCTTGTCAAGCAGGTGGAAAAGATAGTTCAAGAAAGCACTTGTGTCAGGACCTTGACACTTTTTAGTATAAAAATAAAAATAAAAATAAAAATCAGTATTGTAATGTCCTTAATATTCTTAATAATTTTGTTGATCTCTACAGTTGACATACCTTTACTCATCTAATTGCATTTTCTACCCTTCACCATCTCTCAGTCGGACAAATCTCTATCTTTCACACCCCTTATTTATATCCGAATCCATTTTCCTAGACATCCACTATTGGTACTAGATTTCCTTTATCAGGTCAAATGATTTCGTCCCAGTGGGATTTGGGACAAATGCCTATAGAAAGGGGCCTGCAGATTTGGATGGTTCGGAACTTTATGGTTGGGTTCCACTGATGGATTGATAATGCCGACACCACTCTTGGAGAGTGATGGCTGATGAGACCCAACTGCACTGCCAGAAAATTACTGGCTACACGGTGTGAGAATGGCAGCCGTGGATACTGTGATGAGGGGCCCAACTCAGGCCCAATATTTAAGTATGTCATTGGGTTTCAATCATGAATATAACCTTGATATTTATCCTGAAGCATGTCCAGGTATGGATCTTGTGATCAGAATCTGGACCTTGGGGGTGACAGTTTCTGTTGCACTCACCAATCCGACCCAATATCAATTCAGTAATTCAGGGTTTAGGTTGATCCTTTTACTTTCTGGGTTGGCTTGCTTTCAGTTGATATTTCCAACCTGATTGGTAAATGGGTTGGACTCGGTTTAGTTTATACTTCCTACTTTACTAGTCAACCCTACCCAAAGCCAACCCAACATGATTTATTGCACCTCAACCCGATGACTTAACCCTGATCTTAACCCTGTAATTCAGGTTCCAGTCTCACAATTTTAACTCTCTAGTTTGGTTCAGGTTGAACTTTTGAACATGATTGGAAATGGGTTGAGTTTGATTTGGGCCTATATTTGTTACCGTGATGATATTGGTCCTAAACGACCTATCTATATCCCTACCTGAACTCAGTCATGGACCTGAGTGCATATAATTTGATCCGGATCCTTGAACCCAACCCATTTACAGCCCCATCCATTTTTATTATGATAACACACTTGGGGATGGGTCTGCTGCAAAGGGAGAGCTTAAATGAGGCGACATGAGTGATGAAGTTTTATCTCATTGATGCTAATCATATACAGAGTCAAAAGGGTCAGTACTATAGTGGACATTTTGGCGATTGCAGTGGGGTTTCTTTCATCCTGCAATGATCCAGGAATGCAATGCTGTTTAGAGACAGTTATCAAAACAGAGACCGATTGGGTTCCCTGCATACTAAAAGTGCTACAGTTTGTATCACTCTTATCAGGCATATATCTAAGCACTTCACTCGGTGGGTCCCACCATGGATTGGTTCTGACCAAAGAAACTTAAAGCAAAATTGATTTTTATGAGGTGGGAGTCACGTGGTGCAAGCCTCCTGAAGTGGGTGGCAGTGTATTGGGTTAGGTCAGGTCCATCTCTGTGCAATGTAAACCTGACCCCTTTATTGACCTAGAGGTGAAAGGGCTAATCTGAAGTCTGAACTCTTCATTAACCAGTAGGGCTCAGGTTGATTGGAGTACTTAATAATAAAATTAATATGAAAGAGTACGTACAGATCACTAAAAACTTTCCTTAGGTAATGATCAAGTGTTGCTGCCATTAGTTATAGTATTAGCATCAGCTTCGCTCATTCTCTCGGGAGAATTCTAGCTATTTGAAAACTTTTAATGGCATATCAGCGGTTGTCCCCGAACAATTTTGAAATTCCCTCTGTGAGTTTTCAAAATCCCAACACTATAGATTGATATGAATCCTATATATTTAAATCGTATGTATTCTGATGCAAACAAACAAGCACTTCTTTATCTATATGAGACACCTTATGTTTAAGCAGCGGCTCAAATTTCACTCCGTGCAGAATAATATATACATCTGAATGGAAATTGTATTTCTAGTGCCGATTCCTGACTGACAATGGATGGTGCTTTATATGAGCTGCTTTGGTAATGTAGGTTGGATCGACCACGTTAAATTAGGTGGTTATAGCTACTGTTTTTTTCTGAAAATAAAATTAATTGAGGATTACGGCGAGAGTTAAGATAAAAAAGAGTAAATTGTACAAATGCTACTAAATATAGATGCGATAATGCTGATAATAACTAGATTAAATGTTATTAGGGACCTGCTAATCGAATCAAGATTTTGAAGGAATCACCTGTTGGAATATCTAAACTGAATCTTCTATATTTGGTGCACCAAAGTTGAACATGGGCCTGTATACTAGTGTTTGGGCCGTCAAAAGCCCCAAGTATGATAATTGTATATGAATTTGTGGCAATGCTAGAGGAAGTGTACAATAATGGTCTAGAAAAAAAGACAAATTATTGTATGGCTTTGATCTTCTAGTTTACATTATTTAGTAGGTCCATTGGATCATGGTTTGATTGAGGTGCACAAAGGGGCTAAATTATTCTATGCCGTTGAATGAGGTGGAATTGTAAACTATCCTAATTTATCAGCCTAGTGGCCATCCATGACAATGAATCCTCCATGTGTTGCCTGCTCTGTCCTAATTTTGTTGCCTGCCTGTTTGGGACCGTGCTCACACCCTAGCAATGTGGGTGAGAAGGGATGCCTCATACTCGTGACTACTTGGACCATCCTCCTATCCCACGTTTTCCTCCCGGAAGAAAAACGCTTATTGGAATAAAATTTAACAACATTTTTTTTTTTAGTGTCTCATATTTCCAACTTCCACTAATTAGATTAGGGATGCAAACGGGACGATTCTGGGTCAGAACCATATTAGATATGAATCCAAACCCATTTATATATAGTGGTTCCGGTTTTGGGTTTGTTTCCAACTCGAACCTGTTTTATTGGTTCAAAACCCGGTTCTGATAAGATGACCCAGTATGGATCTTGAATTGGGTCCAACTAGAGGACTAGGATCTAGTTTCAATATTGGTTCTGATTCTATGTATTTATTTGTTTATTTTGCTTAAAATAAGGGGATTTTTCAACTTATAATAGTGCATCAAGTCTACTACCTCCAAGATTAAGCATAAAAATAGTAAAAAAAAGTTGAGTTTGAGCTACAGTTTGTAACATTAAAGACTCGTATGCGGGTCCATAGGTCAAAACCTGTATGTATTTAGAACCGGACCTGTTTTTATTAATTGGAACCTAAATTGGATCCTGGACTTGGATCCATTTACAAATTGGAACCTATAACAGTTCCAAACTCGATTTTTTACGGATCAAAATCTTGTATAATTGGGTCAAATCCTAAAACAGTTCTAAACCAGACAATCCGGCGGAGGTTCAGAGGATGTGCCATATGATTTTCATTGTTCCACACTTCTCTTTCATCTTTCTAACTTCTATGCCATGTTGCAAGTGGGGTTGACTTTGGGGCCCAGTAACATGCTTCGGGTCAACAGCATTAGTTTAGACAAGGACGTTGGGCTTGCCAACTCATCTTGAGTATGTGTGTCCCTCATGGTCCACTAGCCAGGCATTGCATGGATGCTCCTGAGCCCACCCACATGCAACTTTCACGTTTGGGCTTTTTTGCTTATATAATTTACTTGGATCACTGGCTATTTGGGTTTACTTAGATCATATAGATCACAATATACAATTTGTGGTTAAAGGGTTTTGATTCTCTTTAATGATATCAGCCAATGAGAAGAATGAAATAATTTATAATCATAAATTTATAGAATGGTATGAAGTGTCGCAATAATCATAATCAGGTGTGGAACCAGGAAATTTCCCTTGGAGTTGGGGGAGCCTTTATGTGTGAAAAGGAAAAAAAAACAAAAATCTTTGGGAGGTGGGGGTATATGTAAAAATCTTGTAAATTTTCATATGGTATTGGTTTTTCGAAAATTTCTGGAGGCCATGGCCGCCCCCTATTTGCAACCATGATCATCATCAAAGTCTTGTCCTAATTACGTCTGATTAGCTGTGTATTTATTCTCTTCACCATGAAAAGCCAAATCCTCCGATAGAACTAAGGGTGTGGTCCTGGTTGGGTATATCTAGGCTTGGCCCACCTTTAGAAATGCAGGCCTGTATTTGACTCAAGCCCAAGACGGGTCATAAATGTCAGGCACAAGCCCGCCCATTTAAGTCCACCGGGCCTTGCCACTGGCTTTTATAAGTTGTTTGGGCTTTCTAGCAATTGTTTAGATAAAGTAACCACCAAATTACATGAAGCACTTCTCGTTCAGGCCGAGTTTAGCTTTGAGCTTACTGGCCCTATTCTTTTTACATGTAATGAGCTTATGTTAAACGTTAAGGAATCAAACAAAAGAAAACCAATACAACGAGGAATGGTATAAAAGCCTTATACTAAGCATAACAAAAAATACATAAAAAACCTGCTAGAGGCGCAGCACAATCAACTCCTTGTTTAGCTAGAGGAGCAATCTATTGGCCCTATCACTGTTAGAAAATCAAAAGGCCCTTACAATAATTATGTTAGCAACACAAACTTGTAAAACGAATAAGCTGCAATTGTCTCCAAGGGCCCTCTACACATAAAAATGTCAATAATCCCATTACTTAACTACTCAAACTCAGGTATGGAATTCTTTTTAAGGCCCAATACAAAGTGGATCTGGGCCCATCGTCCAGGCTAGGCATTGTTTAAACATCTATGTGCCCCAAATATGATATATCTCAATTGTAAATATACAATAATGCACCAAGGTTTTGAGTAGAGTCAGATCCTAATCCAATAAGGTCCATAGGATTTGGGCCTAAGGCTCATCTTGGGTGAAGAAACAGAAACGCTAATCAGATTCTCTAGGTTCCCATCTGAGATGGGTAACATTAACAAAATCTTATCAGTTGAGCCATACACATCAATGATATTTAAATGGTTGAATAACACATTTTAGCAATTGTTGATGTGATTTTTTCCTGTGAAAAGGACCAAAGCTTTTTTTTTTTTTTTTTTCTCTTTAAAGAGCAGCAGAATTCTACTGTTATATAGACCAACATGTGCTTAATCCATCAATTGATAGGGATGGCTAAATGGGGTAGGTCGGCACTGAGTTCTTTCATGGCTTTCTTATCCATCATCCATGGTTTCCAAACCATCCTACAAACTCATGTTACTCTGCCCTTTAGGTGATAAGCATGAATTCTATGTCCAACTCAACATGTTTTCTAACTAAGATAGGTAATCTTGATTAACTTGAAACATAATAAAATTAAATAATCACAGTCACTAGTCACTTGTGTTACTTTCATATCAACTGGAATAAGGCTTCATGATCCTAGCACTCAAAAGAAAGAACAAAGAAGAATTTACTGAAGGCCTGTACAAGTGGATGTGGGAAAATCATCCTAGGGATCATAATAACCACAAATTCAATGCCCTGCAATCATATATTTATCATGCAATGTGAAAGTCCAAGATCCACCCATCCAAATCCAACCATCTACATCAAATGACAAGTCTTACATATCAAGGCCCACCCCACATTTTAAATGTACATTGCCACATCTTTGGACAAAGTTGTCATTACACCATAGACAGAGAATGGTCAGATTAGCAAGACTCCTAAATCTTTTATGTATTTATCCAAATATTTTATAATGTTTCTTACCAAAAGACCTTATTTATATCCTAAAATCTCCATCAGGTGGTTCCAAAGCTTCCAAGGTATTGAAGTGGAAGAATATATAATATTCATGTGAGTCCATATGAGGTTGTAGAAAATCTAGCTGGCCGTTCATGTTATCAATCTTTATTTGACCGAAGGTGACAGGACCTGATATTATTATCCAATTCTCATTTACCATTTATAATAGCATCCACCAGTCTCAACAATAATAGATTGATGATGCTTTAATTCATCCTTTTTTCAACCTTTAAAGTACCACTGCCACGCCATCCATTTAGGAAAGTTTAAATCACTCCCTCCTCATCATTACTCACTTAAATCACCTGAGAGGGTATTTTGACCATTTATTGTGATTATAGGGGCTGGGAGAAGTGGGACCCGACTTCAATTGGATCCCTGTTTTGTTGTAACAGGGGGAGTACTGTTTCATCCAACTCCGACGCGCCACCTGTATAGCGAGATTGCAATTGAGAGGGTGCAATTAGCGACGCAATTAAGAGGGTGCAATTAGTGATGTCACTTTTTATATAGGTGGCGCTTCGGGATTAGACGAAACAGTATTCCCCTGCCATGAATTTGGGCTTGTTTAAATCTCTATATCCACGTACATGGAAAATGGTTTATGTGTTGGATTTGATTTGAATCCTATGTAACTCGACCAGTTGTCCTGCACTAGGCCCCTTTTTCGATGGAATTGAATTCTTAGGAATATAAGCCAAAATGGGTTTGGAAAATAAATTATTATACAGGTGAGGGATGAATGATATAAGGTGGAAATATATTTAAGACTCAGACTTCCAAAGGATTTAATTTACAGGGATGATGGGTGAGTATTCATTTTCCTCTCTCCCCTTAATCTATTTAAGAGGAGATTGTTTTAGGAAATTTATGATTTACACCCTTTTTTTTTCGATTTTAACTACTTTTAGAAATATATTTTGCAGACTTTTTAGAAATAAAATTCTTTGCATATAAATATTGAAGACAGCATTTTTCAAGTTAATGGATGATTTCTACCAAAAAGAAAAAAATGAATTCACGGATGATTCCATCAGGCATGTCTATTTATACATGGATGATCTAATAACTAAAAATGTTGAAGAAAAGCATATTGTTGGATTTCTATCAAAAGCCTCCCTTCCCAAAAGCTCACAAAGAGTTACTTGTCCGCGAACAACACTATCACAAGTTTTGTCATTGTGGCCTTACGTGTGGTTCTGCTTTTTGTCGCATTTTGGCCTTTTCTAATGCAATGCTTCTTTACAAAATAGAGAAGGAAAAAAAAGAAAAAATATATGAAAAAGAAATGTATGACAAGTTTATGGATGGTGAGACATGTGGGCCCATCAAACATAATTACATTAGGGTGTTGTTATAGACCTAATTAATACGTTCAAAGCCTCAAAACTGATAGAAAACGTCAAATCAAATCTTATAATTATTTAGGATAATAACAGATCACCGTGCCTCCACAACTAACGTCTTTAGCGACTCTTACTCTGATAGGAGATACTCTTTTTTTTCTATTATAATGGCGCGTACTCTATTTTAGATAATCTTTTTCTTGACTCAAACCCAAAACGTGGAGGTTGGTTCTAATACCAAATATTATAGGCCTAACCAATACCTTTAAAGTCCCAGGTATGAAGAAGCTGTCAAATCGAGTCTTGTAACTATTTACGACCCTAAGAGAGGTTTTGCAGCGAGACTTTATCAGTGGACCAATGTGTTTGGGTTCATCATCAAATTGATCATAAGTTATGATTGTATATTTTACGTATGATCAATCTTACACTGTATCTAACTCGAACTAAATAAAATTTGGATAAAAATCAATAGGTACATACATCCAAAAAAGATATCCTTTTACAGTGAGAAATGGTGCAACATCTGATAATGCAATATATCTCTGCTTTACTGGGGAGAAATGGTAAGAAGGGCTTTGGATCTTGGCCATGTGAGACCGCATGTGGAAGAGAACAAGGCGTGTCGGGATCTGCATTATCTGTAACTATCCTCACTTGCCATTTCGTCTTCTTACTATTCATACTCATTTCCATTTTTTGTACATCTCCTCTTCTTTTGCTCCTGTTTTGGCATTCCTGTTGATGTTCCTGCCACTTCTACTTTTAATCCAGTGTCAAACCCAATCTGGGTTTTAATCAGAACATCAAAAGCAAAACTGGGTTTTCCTCCAAAGTGATGGAATGTCCTGTTCTTGTGGGGGGTAAGGGCTCTTAAGTTGTTTTGGGTAATGTGGGGTTTTACCTCTTTTCAATCAATCCCATGGTAACAACTTCTTTTGTAAAGTTAAAAAAAAGTGCTACTTGTTTGTTTGGATGTATATTGAATAATGCCCACATGGTTATGAGCTTTACAACTGCAGATACCTTTCCCTGTAATGCTATTTTTTTTTCCCTGTAGTAGCTAGCTGAATTGTGGAGGAGTGGATGAAATCTAGCTTCTTTGGTTTTGTTTGCTGCATTGGGTCTAGAATGCAGATTTGGAAGTAGCCTTTTTGGCTTATTGAGTGGAAGTTTTGGTTTTTCATGCTGGGAGCTGAAATGGGTGGCTCTGAGTTCTTGATTTTTGGATCTGGGGTATGATTATTTTCAGGCAACTGGGAGAGAGTTAGGTTTAGTTTGTTGGGATCTTAAGTTGTTGTGTGTGTGTTTTTTTTTTCTGTGAATCTGTTCGGTGGGGGGATGACGCCAAGCTTGGATATTTCCAATTGGTGGGCGAAGGAGACGAGGAAGGGGACTCCAGTTGTTGTGACAATGGAGAACCCCAATTACTCAGTTGTTGAAATTGATGGCCCGGATGCTGCATTCCAGCCAGTTGATAAGGATCGAGGGAAGAATGCGAAGCAATTCACATGGGTTTTGCTTCTCAGGGCCCATCGAGCCGTTGGTTGCCTCTCATGGGTTGCAGGCATCTTGTGGGCATTGCTTGGGGCTGTGAAGAAACGGTTGATTTTTCAACAGGGAGTGTCTGTGGAGTCGGAGAAGTCAAGTAAAGGGAGGTTACTATTCAGGTTCATTAGGGGTTTTCTGGTAATTTCTATGGCAATTCTTGTGTTTGAGTTGGTAGCCCACTTGAATGGATGGCATTTCCAGAAACCTGATTTGCATATCCCTCGGACGTCGGAGATCGAAGGGTGGATGCATACAGTTTATTTGGTGTGGTTGGCATTCCGGGTTGATTACATTGCCCCTCCAATTCAAGCTCTGTCAAACTTCTGTGTAGCCCTTTTCCTTATTCAGTCGGTTGATCGGCTTATCTTATGCATTGGGTGCTTTTGGATCAAGTATAAGAAGATCAAACCTAGGATTGTAGGGGATCCCTTCAAATCAGGTGATGTGGAGGAGTCTGGCTATGTTTATCCCATGGTTCTTGTTCAGATTCCAATGTGCAATGAAAGAGAGGTAAGATGCTCTACTACCTTGTTATTAATTTTACCTTCTTCCATTTATTTTTCTTTTCAAATTCCTCTTGCTTTACTTTCAGATATTTTCCTTAAATATCATCTTGCAGTGTAGTTTGGTCTTGCATATCTTGGTGGAGGACAAAATTTCATGATATTACAACTTTCAGCTCTCAGAAAAATATTTAAATATTTCCATAATAATAAAAAAAACTAATGAGTCTTGCAATATTTTAGATACTTTTCAACATTATTCAGCCTGCTCACATGGACTGTTATCCTTATTAGCGAGCCCATGCAATTTTAATAGTAAAACTAACTTCTGATCTAAAACATGAGTTTTGAGGTATATATACTACACAAGACTCAACTATCATATCAGTTCAAATTAACAATTTTAAAAATTTAATGCAAAAGAAACTTTTCCTAACAATTGATGGCAAAGTGGGTTTCGTTCCAGGTATATGAGCAGTCCATTTCTGCTGTGTGCCAGATTGATTGGCCTAAAGATCGCTTGTTGATTCAAGTTCTTGATGATTCTGATGATGAGAGCATCCAATGGTTAATTAAAGCAGAAGTCTCCAAGTGGAGCCAAAAGGGTGTCAATATCATCTATCGGCATCGCTTGGTTAGAACAGGTTACAAGGCTGGGAATCTCAAGTCTGCCATGAGCTGTGACTATGTCAAGGCATACGAGTTTGTGGCAATCTTTGATGCAGATTTTCAACCAAACCCAGATTTCCTTAAGCAAACAGTACCACATTTTATGGTAACAGTCATTTTAGTCCACTTCAGTGAATGCCACGAGTAGTGATTATTCATTTTTTATTTCTTTTTCTAATTTATCGGTTTCTCTTTTGCCGAATGATGTGCAGGACAATCCTGAACTGGGTCTGGTTCAGGCTCGGTGGGCATTTGTAAACAAGGATGAGAACTTATTAACTCGCCTCCAAAACATTAATCTTTGTTTCCACTTTGAAGTAGAGCAACAGGTTAATGGGGTTTTCTTGAACTTCTTTGGTTTCAACGGGACAGCTGGCGTTTGGAGAATAAAAGCTCTGGAGGAATCTGGTGGTTGGCTTGAGAGAACAACAGTAGAGGATATGGATATTGCTGTTCGTGCCCATCTCAGCGGGTGGAAATTTGTTTTCCTCAATGATGTAAAGGTACCCTTGTTTCTTTGAGCATATATGATTCCCATATATTGTTGGACACAGATACTGAATTGTTGAGAGTCAATCTTTCCTGAACCCTATACGATGGATATGGGGGTGTGAACATCCCATTTGATAGCATTCGGAAGATGCTGAACCTACTATAGTTATTGTTTATAGCTTGGTGTTGGTACAGTAGTTGCTACAAGTAATGCCTTGACATTATAATGAATGTTATTGCGATATGGCATCGGCATCTTTAGCATATACAATAATCCACGTATAATAGGTTTTGATCTAACGCTGTTATTTTCATTTTGGTCTAAATTTAGTTAATAGAGTTTGGTTGTATTTTTTGGACGGCTGGTCTGCAGGTCCTCTGTGAAGTTCCAGAATCGTATGAAGCTTACCGAAAGCAACAACATCGATGGCACTCTGGTCCAATGCACCTTTTCCGCTTGTGTCTTCCCACTATTATCAAGTCCAAGGTTTGTTATATCTGTAGAATTGTATCCTCTTATTTTTCTGTAAGGTGCATTTTGATGTACGTAAAATCACAACCAATTCTAACATTTTGGTGGGGATGAATGGTTAATTGTTAGGCTGTACAGGGTAGCATGGGTAGTGAAGATCATACTGGGTTGGGTACTTCTTTTGCTTATCAGCACTATATTGAATGGGTTTCCCTTAAATGTGGATTCCAAATCCTGCACCACACCCCAACAGTAATGATGCCCAGATATGGCACGGATACTGCAGGGATACGCCATAGATACAGCAAGGACACGTATTTTACATGTAAAAAGTGAAGTATCGGATACGATACGACACGATACGTTGACCATGTTGAAGTATCCGTGCATCATAGCCCAACACTTGGTGGACTGGTTAACCATCCGTCCATTCTGCTGCAACTGCTTTTCTATTTATGATGATTGTTAATGTCATACCTTTTTTTTCTTTCAGCTTCATCATTTTCATTATGATATTTTGAGCCCCTGATGTTTGTGTTTTGCAGATATCTATATGGAAGAAGGCAAATCTAGTGCTGCTATTTTTCCTTCTGCGGAAGCTGATTCTGCCTTTCTATTCCTTCACACTATTTTGCATAATTCTCCCTCTGACAATGTTTGTTCCTGAGGCTGAGCTACCTGTGTGGGTAATCTGCTATGTGCCAGTTTTCATGTCATTGCTCAACATTCTTCCTGCCCCAAGATCCTTCCCTTTCATAGTGCCCTACCTTTTATTTGAGAACACCATGTCGGTTACTAAGTTCAATGCCATGGTATCAGGGTTATTCCAGTTAGGGAGTTCTTATGAGTGGGTCGTTACTAAAAAGGCCGGCAGGTCTTCAGAATCTGACTTGATTGCTGCAGCAGAAAGGGAATCAAAGACGTTGAGCCATTCACCACTTTATAGAGGAGCTTCCGAGAGTGAGCTCTCTGAGTTGAACAGATTGAAGGAACAGCCTGAAGCTCCCCCTCGCATAAAGAAGACTAACAAAATATATAGGAAAGAGCTTGCTCTAGCTTTTCTCCTCCTCACTGCATCAGTAAGGAGTTTGTTATCTGCTCAAGGGGTCCACTTCTACTTCCTTCTCTTTCAAGGAGTATCTTTCCTACTTGTGGGCCTTGATCTGATTGGTGAGCAAATGAGTTGATGCAAGGGGAAAACAAAGCCCACCCATCTTGCCCCTATGATCCTATCAGCATTTTCAGTTGGGTACATAATAAAACTTGGATTGACTGCACTTGGTTCCCTCATGGAATATCATACTGTCGAAAGTTGAAAATCTCACCTTCACGAAAGATGGGTAGGGGCAATGGCCTCCCATCTGAATAAGATCATTGCATTCATCAGTCTCCTCTCATATCTGTATCCTGTCAAATAGATGTTCTCTTAATTTGTTGTTGGTGTTGTTAGTTAGGGTGAGGCCTTTATTCTTGGTTAGTTGTGGCTCAGTATTCAGATTCAACCCCTATCTATATTTATGTCTGAAGAAGTAACAAAGGAGATGGAAAGAATGGAAATTCTAGAAGTGCTTTCAGAAGTTAAAAGGGGAATTGGGTTCTTGTATTCGAATCAATTTATACTGAGAGATGTACAACAACTACATGTATATTAGAACAAATTTAGTTTATTATAAAGTGATGGATGCGCGATGCTTTTCTTGTTTCTTTGTGGGGTTCTCTGACTTTTCTTTCATGCTTATGCTTCTTTTATTATCTTTTGTTCTTTTTGTTCCTTTGGCTGATGGTTTAGTTGGTTGGGTAAAAGAAACTGTCGGCAGGCAGAAAAGAGAAAGAATGTGAGATAGGAAAGCTGAGGTTTTTAATGTTTATTATATCCATCTCCCTTCAATTATTCAATTATGGGTGAATGACAAGAGATGGAAAAAGATCCTCCTAAACATTGAGGGTCCCTCCAAGCATCTTCTTGTTTTTTAAGCTCATCTCACATTTGGCCTTTCTAGTGTTCACCCACTGTAAAGTGACAAAAAAGTACATGCCCAAACAGGGGTGTTTTAGTCACTAACTCTGCTGGCATGCCTTAAAGCAGTCAAAGGAAATGCCCACAAAATGATATGGTGTGAATTTTAGCTCATCAGGACTGATATTTGTATTGAGGCCGTACACTCTTACTGAATGTTGATCTAGAGTGGTAGCTGTGTCATTGCCCAATCCTGTGTTTCCATTCAATGTAGCTCTGTCGTTGCTCAATCCTGTGTTTCCATTCAATGAAGTGTTTCTGGTTTTTCTTGGTTTTTGAATGTACTTATGCCAAAAGAGAAACAAATGCCCTGCTAAGTTGGTACAGTTCATGCATATGGCAAGGGTATGGTTGACCTACTCATACATATACAAAGTTCTTACAATCTTTCTTCAATATTGATCGAGTCAGCAGAGCTTACCAAAATCTGGCCGAGTTAACCGAGTCTTGACTGAGTTGACCTGAGTCTTTCCAATACCAGTTAAAGGCCGAGTTTCTCAATTGACTACTGAGTCTTATAGAGTAAACAGAGTTTCACCAACTTTTAGAGCTGTGGACTGTGGGACTGTTTAAGCGTCACAATGGGCTAATGGCTTGACATGCTTTGAGCTACACCTAGGCCTAACTGCCTGCAGGGTTTGCTTGGCCTGAATTTTCAGCCTGAATATAGATGGACCCGCTTGGGCTGTCCCTAGCCTGGCCTTGAACCCACTCATTAACAGTTTACATACTATACAAATAACAGCCATTAGATATTGCTAAACATCTGCTGTTTACAACATACGGGCTGTCACAATGATAGAGCCCAACTGGTTGAACTACATTAGCTGTCCAAACCGCCGCACTAGCCGATCAAAAAGGTCCAGGCGTAGCAGTTCTGTCAAGGGCCAGCTTTAAGCCTGATACTATTGTCATAGGTCTCCTTCCCCTGCAAGGCCTCCTTGAACAGTTCTGATCATCCTTCCACATGCCTAGATCAAAGGAACACAATTGGAATACGCACTGCCGATGGATCGTACTGATGCATTTTAGCTTACAGAACTTTTAATAACACCATATCCATCCTCATTAGGCGCATAGAAGCATTGAACCCTATCAAACAGCCATTTACTGTATCATATTGGCCAAAAAAATGTATATCTGAAAATGTCACTGTATTGTGGCAGGAAGTATTATAGCTAGTACATTGACTCTTGAGAAATGTAAGGATTTTGACACCTATTGGCCATTGTTCATAATATTTTAAGCCCATAGTTTAAACAAAGCTGACAACTACCAAAAAGAAAAAGAAAAAGAATGATACATGTTGGGACTCTAATCTTAAACTATGCAGAACTACCAAAAGATCAGTTAGGATTCTGGCTTTTACCTTTACTCTGATGCTGCCACTTCTGAGGGTTATCATTGATTTCTAAGATGGGCTTCACCTGTAATGGCATAAAATCAGCCATGAAGAACCAGTCGGTGATAATATACATTAATAGTAACTGAACAGCTACTCATCCTCATCAGGCTCTGCGGAGAAGTCGGGCTCTTCTGGCTTCTGCAACTTCGGCATGGCGACACTCTTGATCTTCAGAGCCCCTTTCTTTGTGTTTGCGGCAAACCTTGACGCCAGGATCATCACCCCAAGATTCTGTTTAGCCTGAGAAGAATTTGCTGAGGGAGAGCCCACGTCCTCATCTTCTCGTGCTGTTCCAACCACTACATGCTCATCCAAAGCAAAAGAGAGCGACTCCTGCAGCCTTTGATCTTTTGCCATCTTCCTTCTCTTGTATCGATGCCAAGCTGCCTGTATGAAGCAGGCGGCCCATGTTCTCCAGTGATGGGAGTAGAACCGGAATGTGTGCTGCAGCTTCTTACTGTGAAGACGTCTGAATTGGTTTGCGACAAACTTGAGATCTTCCGCCCTCAGTGCAAATGCTTCCACCTCAACTAAGCTTCTGACCGTCCTCGTGGAAGAAGGCAAGTTCAGTGTGGATTTTGGAAGCAACGCCCATGCAAGTAGTTCCTCCCCACAGAAATCACCAGGTCTGAGTCGTATGGAATTAAAGAAACCAGTTCTGCCTCCATTGGTGGTTGAACTCTCCAATCGCCCTCGAATGATGAAGAGCATCTCTGTCACAGGATCCCCCTCACGAACAATGTAGGTACCTTCAGTGCTCAAGGACGATACTAAGCGTTCGCATATGGCATCAAGAAGCTGATCATCCATCTGTGAGAAAAAGGGCACCTGAAATCCAGATGATACAAGGATAATCATTTACTAACAGACAAGGTCATGAAAACAACAAAATAAGTGAGTTAGTAACTAGATGAGCAAAACAACAATTTCCCGAGATACTGTCCTGGGATTTGCAGGATGAAAATTAATAATTGATGATGATGTTTTTACTATTAATTTATCCATCTCATAAATAATAGTCATTAATAATTTATAGACCTTATCTTCAGCATGAAATTTCCATTTTTGTGATCAAGGGAGGCCTTTGCAGTTTGATCTACCACTGAGCAAATGAATAGATTTAAGCACAAAATACTCATGCATATCTAAATATGATTGTTGCGCATAGGCCCTAGTTACTAATGCAATTGTATGGAAGAACCAACTTAGCCAAGTTCTTTGGCATTGTTTGAACAAAATCTATACTGGATGAGATACAAATA
This sequence comes from Persea americana, assembly GCA_029852735.1. Taxonomy (NCBI): domain Eukaryota; kingdom Viridiplantae; phylum Streptophyta; class Magnoliopsida; order Laurales; family Lauraceae; genus Persea; species Persea americana. Next base: position 7,367,306 of record CM056812.1, read on the forward strand.
ATAATATTTGACCGATCCAACTCATTTACACTACACATCCCTCACAGCATAGGCATTCAACCAAATTTCAGTCAAATAAGAATGATTTACACCATTAGATTGTTCATGTTTGAAACATACAGCTATGTTTTAATACATGATCAATTGAACAGTGTAAATCACTCCAGCTGGACTGAAAAAATCGAGACTGTACTTGTATAGGGTGTGGCGCTTGACGTAACTAGGACCCCATCGGTCGAATGGGAAGTCACAAGTGGTTGGGATGGTACTGACATTAGGACCTGATCTACTGTTACCATGATGATGATGATGGTGATGGTAGTGGTAATGATAATAATAATATGTCAAAGCGTGTAAATAAATTGATTATCAAGAGCGCGTACAAATGAAATGATGAATTGAATGTGAAGAACATGGAACCTTGACGCGATCCATTGTATGGGCGGTTGCACACATGTGTGAATGGTTAAGTGGAGTTGGTATTTGCAAGATGCATACAATCATGAAGAAACATTAGGATGAATGAATCTTTCAACTTATTAACACTAGCAGATAAAAATTTTCTAGATGGAAGTAATTCTCTGCAGATCAAACAGGATAACTACGAAAACCAGAATTTTCCATAACAAGCTATGAAAAAGTCTCAAAAAAATGTAGTTAAGACTATTGCATCATCAACCAGACTAACTAATTGCTGGTCTTGGTCTTCCACAAAAAACTGAGTATTTTTGTTCTTAGAATTTAGATTACTGGATAAAAGATTGAGGAATTACGCACACGTCTGACAAGGTCCAAGCACAAGTGTCGTTGAATATCTCGGCGAAGATCAGTAGGTAAGGCCTGCAGGATCGATTCTTCATCAACTCCCCGTGTTGCAAGCCACTTGTATTGAACAAACCGCCGCACACGTTCCCGCAAATCTTGTGGAAGTTGCCGATGTCTCATCCACTCCTCAGTGTCTCTCCGCTTAAGTCTCCACTCTTCAAGTCTCATAGTAAGAGATTGTAAGTATGTCTGCAGCAAGCAAAAGAAGTTAACAAATTATAGAAAGATCCCAATGTAAAAGACAAACACTGCTGCCACGACCACTATGGCTCTCTATCCCTCTCTCTCTCCCTCTGTAGCAAATCCTAAGAAGATCGCAAGTACCAACCATGTATTACCATTGTTTAAAATATCAGCTGATATATACATATATAAAGGAGTACTCTTGTGCAAGACACATTGTGAGAGAACTGCTGGGGCCCTACAGGTCATGGGAGAGTGGGGATTGAAATACTCAGGTGGGACTACTATATGATTTCAAGCCAATGAAATGATCCTAGCCCATTGATTTGTGGCCCACAGGTTTAATTAGATAACAAAAAAAATCACATTAGATCCAACGATCCAGTCCATTTGGATCGGTGCAAACTCAATGGCATGCAAGACACGTTTTTTCTTTTTTTTGTTGCTCTGGTGCTAATGTCTCGCATGGGACCTACCCTGGGCCCACTTGGGGCCCCTGCATGATCAACCCAAACCGTCATCCAAACCCCTCACCAATCCGAATGGACTAAACCATTGGATAGAAATCCAATAGAATCATGCGTTGTCACATCATTAAACTCAAGGCCCACAGCTCAAGTGGCTAGAATGATGGGATTGACCCAAAATTTCATATATGAGCTGGTCCATTTTGATATTTCCATCCCCCACCTCATCCTTGATTGGTGGGGCTCACGTGGGCTTCACAGGCAGTCTCACTGAGTCTCTTGTGTGAGATATCTGCTTTGATCTTTCCATCCCCCACCTCATCTTTGATTGGTAGGGCTCAGGTGGGCTCCACAGGCAGTCTCACAGAGTCTCTTGTGTGAGAGATCTTCATAGGAGCACAGCCCATTATACATATTAAAGCCGTAGCACCAAATTGTCAAGAGCTCTCCACTCCAAAATAGATCCTCCTTGTGACCATACATTATCATGGGGTCCTAACGGGTACAACCAAGTGTAGGGCTCGAAACCTGCCAGCCTCATTTTTATACATCATAAAATGCAAATTATTTGTCCTGTTTTTCTATTTTTCTTTTGTGCTTTTATTGGCCTCCAATTTATGATCCGAACCGTATAACATTTTCTTGTTACTAAAAAACCCCAAAGCACGAAGTTTCATCTATTTCATCCACATGGATTATGAGAAATGTGTAATTTTATTATTATTCTGCACTCATGTGGACCTCCAATTCATGTCCAAACTGCTCAATATTTTCACAGAAATTATAAACCCCAAGGCATGAGGTTTCATATCTTAGATCTTCACAATTTTGAGATACATGTGAAAAAAAACAAATAATCTCACTTTCTGCATTTTTGCAATCTTGGGGGCTTCAAGTGGATGATATAAACCATTCAAGTGCATTCTTCTATAACTGATAAAACCAAACGTGTTAAGTTTCATATCTTAGATCCTCAAAATTTTGTAAAATATTCAAAAAAGCATAAATAGCTTAATCCTAACTCTTTTCCCACTCTTGTAGGTTTTGGAAATGGTCAAGGCTCTAAAATGTGTATGCATAATTTCAACATGGATCTTTTTTATTTTGCATATGAATATCTACAGTTTCATCATTATTCATTGCGATAATCTCCATCCTTCAAGTATCCAAGGTTGGTTTTGCATTGTCTATACTGTGATGAGAAAAATGAGAACTGGCAACCTTGGATTTATTTATTTGTGACTTTCTTTGTTGTGATTTTATTTTTTATAAAAAAAATAATAGAAAAAATGAAATTGTTGAATATTTGGATGGATTGCAATTTTTGAAGTAGCCGATGTCAACCTCGTCTATGAAAAATAGCTTACTGTTGTCCAAGCCATTCCATATTGGGCCACTTGTTAAATTTGATAAAGAAGATATTTCATCTTTCTTTAATTTAAAATTACTTTCATTTGTTTTACATCTAATTAGATCTGTGTTTTTTTAATAAAAATTATACAACTAAGGATTTATAAATTTTTTTAAGAATATAAGAATTTATGGTTATTTGAAAATTGAAATTAATCTTATTTGATTTTTTAGTAACGTCTTAATTAAGAGATAAGATAGAAACTAATTCAAACTAACAGATTTTTTTTCACTTTTTCTACCTAAAAATTACATGAGAAAAATCAAAATACTTGAAAATTTTATAAATTCGGTTTCAACTGTAGTTTTTGTAAGTGTATTGAACTTTTCAACTTTTGAATAAACTTTGACCATATATAATTTTAAGGATAATAGAAAATATATTTGAAACTCAAATTACCAATTTTTACTAGTCTCATTTGCCAATATTCATTCTGTAATTTCCTCTATTTAATCTGCATTGATATGAAAGAACGAATATAAGGTTTTTTATATTTGGAAATTGGAATCGATCAACTTTTCATTTTTTATAATGTACTAATTAAGAGATAAGATAGAAATTAATTTACCTTCATAGATTTTTTCCTGTCTTTTCTAACTAAGAATTAAATGAAAAATTAGAGTACGTAAAAATTTATAAATTTAACTTTTATTTGTAGCTAATGTAATTTTACATCACTCCTTTTTTTTTTTTTTTTGAATAATCTTTCATACATAGAAATTTAAGAATGATAACAAATATATTTGTTTACTTTATATTTATTTTATTATCAATAATATCTCAAAGAGTGCCCCTTCTTTTTTTTGGCCCAAGATTAGTACAATCATTCTCTGCTTGCACGCGCGCGCGCGCGTAACTGTACAGGGAAAGACACCTAACGACGTCTCTCATGAGAGACATTTTGCAGATTCCCCTTTTCTAGTAGGGACATCCTTGTGATCAATCCAACCCCCTCTCATCTGACAAACTCACGATCACAGAAAAGAGTTTTAGAATACTCTTGAGAATGTATTAATTTGTGTCTCTTTCTATGGAGATTGTCCATCAATATATAGGTATTTACATGCCTTTAATCTAGGCTCTAAGAAAGGAAAACCATCTAATTGTATCAATCACTAATCTAAGTTAAGAAAGCAACTAATTACAACAATTGTTATTCTAAGTAAGGAAGGCTACAGCTGTCTCAATATTGACCAAATCAATACCACGTGAGATATAACATTGGTCTGATTACTGATGGGCTTTGGGCCTTGGGCCTGTTTAACACCTCCCCTCAAATTGATGCGGGAGAATCAACAAGCATCAATTTGTCAACCAAGAACTGATGGCGTGGTCATGGAAGGCATTTGGTGAGAATATCAGCAAGTTGAAGTTCAGTGGAGACATGTGGCAGGCTGATGACATCATGTTTAAACTCATCACGGATGAAGTGACAATCAACCTCGATGTGTTTAGTACGTTCATGAAAAATTGGATTTTCAGTAATCCGAATGGCACTGGTATTATCCGCATATAGGGGGGTAGCTCCTGCTGCTGGAAAACCAATATCAGAAAGCAAACCATGGAGCCAAAGAATTTCGGAGCATGCAGCAGACATGGCAAGGTAATCTGCCTCGGTAGAGGATTTGGAAACTTTTTCATGTTTCTTGCATTTCCAAGAAATGAGATTATCACCCAAAAACATGCACCATCCTGTCGTTGATCTGCGAGTATTCGGACAACCAGCCCAATCACTGAATAAGCTTTGAGAGATAGAGGATTGTTGGATGGGAAAAACAACCCACGAGTCGGTGTGCGAATAAGGTACCGAATGATGCGGCGAACAGCAGCTAGATGAAGGTGGCGAGGAGCAGTCATGAACTGACTCATTAGGTTGACCGCATAAGAGATATCAGGACGAGTGATCGTGAGGTAGATCAAGCTGCCATATAACTGGCGATAGGCTGTAGGATTGGAAAGAAGATCACCCTCTTCGCGGCTAAGTTTGACATTCAGTTCGACCGACGTATCTACAGGAGCTGAAGCAGTAAGACCAGCCAAGTCAATGAGATCAACAGTGTATTTGTGCTGGCTGAGAACTATACCTCGAGGCGATTGATGGACTTCAATACCGAGGAAATAGTGTAGGGGGCCTAGATCCTTCATGTGAAATGTCTCACGAAGAGATGCCTGGAGCTTCTGAATTATTTCAACATTAGGACTCGTAATTACGATGTCATCAACATAGACAGGGAGTACGGTGATCCTGGATAGAGCACGATGTAAAAACATCGAAGGATCATACGGGCTTGGATGAAAATCCAAGCGGAGAATAGTAGCTTGAAATTTCTCAAACCATGCGCGAGGAGCTTGTTTCGGACTATAGAGGGAGCGACGAAGTTTGGCAACCATACCCTTCCCAGATGAGCATCCCTGAGGTAGGCGCATATAAACATCTTCTTTGAGATCACCATGGAGAAACGCATTTTTGACATCCATCTGATAGAGAGGCCAAGACTGAGATGCAACAACAACAAGAATAGTGCGGATGGTGGTCATCTTGGCAACCGGAGCAAAAGTTTCATCATAATTAATCCCATATTCCTGCCGATTTCCAAGAGCAACAAGACGCGCCTTATACCGATCTAAAGTGCCATCAGAATTTAAATTGAGAGAAAAAACCCACTTACAGCCAATAGGTTTGACACCCACAGGAGATGGGACAATATCCCACGTATGATTTTGCTCTAACACATCCAATTCATCTTGGATAGCCTTGTTCCAACATGGGTCCTGCACAGCCTAAAAATAGGATTGGGGAATGGAATAGGAAGACAAAGTAGCCATTAAGGAAGTATGTGAGAACCCATAACGGGCTGGTGGTACCGAAATACGAGTGGAGCGACGCAGTGAAGAGTGGCTAGATGGATCAAGTGCCGGTGTTGGACCAGGTGCCGGAGGAAGATCAGGAGAGGGATCCATGGTAGGCGCTGCGTTGTTCCGTCTGTGATACACAAATTGAGGATTAAATCGAACAACTGAAGGGTCGTCAAAAAAACCAAGTAAAGACACGAAAGAGGAGGAGTCAGGAGGATCAATGTGTTTTTGAAAAAAATACTGTTCAAAGAAAACTACATTCCTAGAGGTATGTAAACGATGAATGTGAGGATCATAACAAATGAACCCTTTCTGGAAGGGCGCATAACCTAAAAACACACACTAAGCTGATTGTGCCGTTAGTTTTGTCCGCTCAGAAGGAGGCAAGTGCACAAAACAAATGGAGCAAAAAACATGAAGATCATCATAGGATGGAGAGGTCTTGTACAATCGGTAATATGGGCTTTGATTCTCAATGGAGGTTGATGGCATTCAATTGATAAGATGAGCGGCCGTAGCCAATGCATCAACCCAAAAACGAGAAGGAACCGATGATTCAAGAAGAAGGGAACGAGTGACATCAAGGAGATGTCTATTTTTCCTTTCAGCAATTCCATTCTGCTGGGGAGTATAAGGACAAGTTCGTTGGGAAATAATGCCTTTGTGTTGCAAAAACTGTTGAAAATCTGAGGACACATATTCCTCGCCTGAATCAGATCGCAATATTTTAATGCAAGTGGAAAATTGATTCTCAACATAGGCTAAAAAGATTTTAAAAACATTAAAAACATCAGATTTTGAATGCAGAAAGTAGACCCATGTGAACTGACTGAAATCATCAATAAAAGTCACCAAATATTTATAGTGAGCGCGGGAAAGGGACTGGAGCAATGCCCCATACATCACTATGAACTAAATCAAAACATTGAGAGGTGTGTGAAGTGGAATGAGGAAACGGAAGAGTTTTGCTCTTTCCCATTTTACAAGTAGCACAATCAAAAGGCACACAAGAAGATAAACCAATAGATTTATTTAATAAACTAGAATTTAACATAAGGGACAAAGCCTTGGAATTAGGATGTCCGAGTCTATTATGCCACAACCGGCAATTATCGCGAAGAGAAAAACAAAACACATTATTGTCAAATTGATTCCTAGAAATTTTAGAAAAATCCAGCGGAAACAAGCGTCCACACTTAGGCCCCCTCGCGATCTCCTTCCCGAACGTCTGGTCCTGCACAACACAACCAGAAGAAGAAAAAGAGATGTTATAATTATTTTCAACAAGTTGCCCGACTGACAATAGGTTGGAAGTTAAATTAGGACAAAGATAAACATTTCTCAATGGGATGGGACCAGGGATATTGCCAATGGCAGTAATGGGAACATGTCCGCCGTCAACAGTTTGTATTTGAAGATGGCCAGTGTAACTTGTCATATTAGAGAGAGAAGTGTGGGAATACGTCATATGATTAGACGCCCCAGAATCAAGGAACCAAGTGGAAGATGAAGGAGACTTACCTGATAGACCAAAAGCAGAGAGGGCATTGATAATCATTTGTTGAACCAATTCAGGAGTGAGAGATGAGGAGGGCCCAGGCTGTGGGGGGTGCAGATGTAGGAACAAGCATAACCGAGGAAGCCACATAAGCATGCGGAGTCTGAGACTGTTGATTCGGATACTGCGAAGCCGGATACTGTGGAGTCTGATACTGTGTCGACTGACGTGGTGGACGGCGGCGACATTCAGAGATGATATGTCCCAACTTTTTACAGTAACTGCAGACTTTCTGTTTGCATTGAGATGCAAGATGCCCAAATTTCTGACAACTGTAGCATTGGGTTTTGCTCAAGTCTCGAGGTGGAGGTTGAGAAGTTTTATTTGCTAAGAACGCGACTGAATAGGTTTCAGTCTTTTGTTGAGCAATATGAGCCGAGGTCGTAAGGCGTTGTTCTTCACGTAAGAGCTCATTCAAGCATACATCCAATGAAGGTAGGGGCGTCCGATTCATTAGAGCAGATCGGACACTTTCAAATTCATTCTACAGTTTCATCAAAAATTGATCTCGCTGACTAGATGCCTGAAGGTCTTGAATTACTGCCAACACATTGTCAGCCACATCCGCATACTTAATACTATCGTATTCCAACCACAGTGTATGGAAACCTGAATAGTAATCTTGTACCGACAAAGTCCCCTGGGTATATTCAGCAATAGCACATTCAAGATGGAACTGTCGCTCAGAGTTATCTTGATGGTATACTTTCTTCAAATACCCCCACATGGTTTTAGAAGTGGGGTAAGGCTTGAAATTCATTATCATATGAGGCTCAACGGATCCCAGAATTCAGGATTTGATTTTGGCATCTTTTGTATGCCAAGAGATCTTTTTTTCATCCTCAGTGGGTTGAGGGTCAGCATCAGAAACAAAACCCCACAATTCCTTAGCTTTGAGGTAGATTTGGAATTGGAAAGACCACACAGGGTAATTTTGTCCAGTGAATTTGATCAAAGTAACCTCAGATTTGTCCATCTCAATGTTAGATTGAAAAAATTTGATTGAATAAGTAACAAAACAGTAATCAAATCAAGCAACAGTGGTCTGAAGAACTGTTTGGGTGCGCAGATGGCAAGATCCAACCAAGCAGAGAAGAGAAAACCAAGTCAGGCCAATAATAGTGAAAAAAAGGCCTCAGACGACCCAGACTGAAGCTTCAGAATCTCAAGGTGGGCCCCACAGATGGATCTGAATACTGATCAGATGGTTGATCCAAGAAGTTACAGTAATTTCGCACCTACTGGAACAGGTTTGAACCTATTCCGCTGAATATCCAAGAAACTGGGCGGTCTTGATTGAAACTTGACAAATTTTTTGAAAGAACATGAGAATGAGTAGAGAGACTACCTGGAGGTGCTGAAAAATCTTGAAAAAATCCCCAATAATCCTAGAAATATCAGGCGACCATGTCTGTGTAGTTTGTGGAGATTGATCTGATGATCAGGGGTAGGCCACCAAGATGATGAGACTGTCGCAGAAGGTGGATGCCGCTGAAATTGCTTTGAACAGATGCCAGGATCTGTTTACTGCATGATAGAGATTTATTCCTCTCTAGACCTTGATTGCTTTGGAAGAAAAGAAACTAGATGTTCATGAGCCTTGCTTTGATACCATGACAAACTCACGATCACAGACAAGAGTTTTAGAATACTCTTGAGAATGTATTAATTTGTGTGTCTTTCTATGGAGATTGTCCATCAATATATAGGTATTTACATGCCTTTAATCTAGGCTCTAAGAAAGGAAAACCATCTAATTGTATCAATCACTAATCTAAGTTAAGAAAGCAACTAATTACAACAATTGTTATTCTAAGTAAGGAAGGCTACAGCTGTCTCAATATTGACCAAATCAATTCCACGTGAGATATAACATTGGTCTGATTACTGATGGGCTTTGGGCTTTGGGCCTGTTTAACATCATCCACTACCCACATAAATTGGCACCAGCTCAAATTTGACACACATCGTTACTTACCATTGGATTGAAATCTTAAAAAAATGATTCCTACTATGATCGTCATTGCATGGAAAGAGGTATATACATAAACACAAATAAATACATATAATATATATACATGGCCCAGAAATGGTAGGAGCTTCAATACGAGAAGATCCAATTCTCTTCCCAAGTAGAATACCGTGAATTGCAAGAGAGAGGGTTCTTTCTCCTTCCCTCTTTTAGACTAATGGATTTAGGGTATTCTCTTCTATTTGCCCAATAGACAATATTTTATTTGTTACTCCAGAGAGGTATTTTTATTTAGTTATTCTCTTCTATTTACCAATAGACGATATTTTATTTGTTACTAGAAATAGGTATTTTGATTCAACTAAATAACCCTTTTTTTGTAGAACAAATATAGTAGTTTCTTTTCTTATTCCCAAGTAGGATAGAGAGTTTTCCTCTTCCTCTATCTTGCACAAAAGTAATTAGGGTATTCTCTTCTCTTTACCCAATAGACTAGTTTTTTTAGGATTATTTGCAAGTTTTCTCTTCTTTTACTTTGTGGTAGAATGATCATTCAATCTTCCGCATCTCTCTAATCTGTGTTCATAAGGTTGATGGATATTACCGACAGAGATGAACATTGTGCGGATTTTCGACTAAGATGAGAAAAACAAGGAAGCTGATGCCTATGATGCATGGATACTTCAAAATGGGCAACGTATTGTATCCGATACTTCACGTTTTACATGTAAAATCCGTGTCCCTGCCATATCCATGCCGTATCTAGGCATCATAGGCTGATCCCAATCTGTGACTTTACATAGAACTCTCAAGGCTGCACCCCTGAACAATAACCAACAAAGATTTTTGTTAATCTGATAATTGTTTCAAAGTTGAAATTAGAAAATTTTTACATTGCTACTTAAGTCGTGAGCATGTACTACCTCTTTTATGAGGTATGAGGTCCAGGAGAACTTAAAAATGGAAGTTATTAGGTCCAATATTTACTATTGCTGCATTCTGATTATATTATCACAAAAAGAAATTTGAAATGTGAGGACTGAAGGGAAAAAAAGAAGAAGCTATGCCAAACATACCTGCATGTTCCCAATCAAATGTGCAAACAAAACGAGACCGAAAATGGCAATGAGTATGGCAAATGACGTTTCCCCAATAAATGTGCTTGTTGACAGATTTTGCCCATATGAACTGAAAAAGAAACAAGCAAAATAGGCGTTTTACAATCTGAAACAAATATACAGCAAAAGAAGCTGTTTCCCATTCTTTTTTCATTTTTTTTCTACATGGTATATTTTTCATTATTGTACCAACATATGACATGATGAAGGGATAGTCATTCAATGAGAACATAAATAAAGGTATGAATTTATGATCAAAAGTGAGGAAAAGATGTGATAGCAAACACAAAATCATGGAAACATTGTTGGCACCTTTGAGCCTTGAAGCTACTGTGCACCTCCTTGGTTAAAAAGATTTAAGAAAAAAGTCCTAGAGACCTTAGTGCTAAGTAGAATAAGTTGCCCCTAGTTTCAGAAAAAAATCTAGAAATAATGGACAATGATACAATTTTTCAACTTACAAGTCAACCAAATCCATACCCACATGCAGCCACACATACAATCCAAACCTAGTGTTTTACTACACCATCACACAGCTAAAGGCAGATGAACAATTTAAGGGCAGAAAAACTCGACAATCCAAATTAAACTAGTTGATACAACCAGACATTGGGATCCACATTAAACAATCAGGAGGACCCACTGTACAGCTGATCTTTGGCCGAGGTATTCTAGCCATCAGGACCAATGTTCAATGACTAGGATGTAGCAATACATGTGTGCAAGACTCTCACAAGTTGGCCGCACCAGAAGCCCAGAGATGGGTCCAGCACAACTCAAACCAAAAGGTACTATCTGATAATTAAGACAAATGGTTTTTCTTTTCCTTTCTAAAAGTTGACCAGAATTGGTATAGTGATGAGGCCCCCACATTAGGCCAAGCCTACTTCGTCCAATGGGATCAAGTAAATGGCACAAAATAAATACAACCTCTAGAAAGAATGTATGAAATTCATTGTGTACAGTACCTTAAGTTTTGCAAACCCCACCACAGGCAATATAAGTATTTCTCAATGAACTTCAAGGAAACAACATCTTTCGTCAGCGCATTTGCAAATATTCCAAACTTGAAATCGATATTATTATTAGGATCACAGTTCTGGAACACACTTGTGCTCTTCGCCCAATTCTGTCGAACTATTAGGTTCCGACTTTCACAATCAAAATATTCAACACTGCATTTTGTTCCATTTATAGAGTCAATTTCCTTTTTGCATTCACTTTTCCAACACATGGTCTGCCGCTCAATCGATAGAAGATACCATGAGGCTCCCAGGACCTGCACAGAAAGAGCTGGAATCACAACTCTCTCCCCATAGAGAGCTAAGATGAACACCACATTTGGTGGTATGCTATTTCCCTTGGCAGATTAAGAAATGAACATGATTATAGTACAAAAATGGATAGAAGTCTCGTGCGCGTGCGTGTGCGCGTGTGTGTCATAATCTCATTTATGTAATTTCTAATAGAAGTTATGACTTTCAAGAAACCAGAATTGAGAAACATAAGTAGCTTTGAGCATTGTTTAGAAAATTGGAATCGTATCTCAAATCATTCATACCCATGAATCGAATCAAATCATGAATCGAATCATGAATCGTAAGATTTTTTATTTTACTAATAAAAATGAAAAATAATTAAAGATTAAGAAGAAAAATAAAAAATTAGTTAGCCAAAACCATCCATTTTTCCATTTACAAATAAGTCTATCATACAATCATATCAAGAATATCATAATATATATTAATATACAATAAATGATATGTGTAAATGGTTAAATAAGTTTACGGTATCAATATATATATTTTATATTTAAATCAAAATATAAAAGTGAAAAAATAAAACCCAAACTATCAATCTTATACAGTAGGATAGCTCTCGAATTTAAGATAGTGTTTATGAAGAAAAAAAAAGATTAACAAAAAAGAAGATAGAGACAAGCAGCATACGCCTTACATACAGTCGAACACTTTAATTAAATGGATGTTTTTTATTCAGCTCTAAAACCTCCCCAAACTCAAAGCCGCAAAAATTCTTAAGAGGTTTCATTAACTACTAAATAACATCCTAAAAGCAAAAATGCTAAAAGAAAGAAAGAATTAAAAAAAGAAAAAAAGGTAAAAGATTGTTAATATTCTCGCTCAGTTGAATTGCTTGAATCGTAAGATTCGATAAAACAAGTGTTGAATCGTAATATTCACATATGAATCGAAAGATTCATCTATGAACTGGATTCGTTGCATAGAGACGAATCGTTTTCCTTAAGATTCGGGATACGAATCGTAGGAGTCAGATAACTATACTTTTGAGGATAAATAGGTTCCCACTATTATTGGTCTATTCAAAAAAAAAACTTTTGCCACAAATACATAGCGGCGATATAGACAGGTATCAACAGTGGCAGAGGGTGTTTCCCATGTGAGAAGTCAAACCTGACTTGGTTAAAATGGATTGGTTCTTGGACCCTTATTTTGAGGGTTTTTCACGTTATTTTGAGCATTTTTTGTTCTTGGACCCTTATGACACAGTGTGTCATTTGATAAAAAATGATGCATGTTCGTTCTTAGGGACTTATTTGCAATTCTGAAAAACTTTTACAGGATTTACTTTTCCAGAGAATCCCGTAAATTTCTGTACTTTGTTCTTGTTTCTCTTCCATTCCAGCAACATTAAGCTCTCTCTTCCTCTCGTTCTCCTTCTCCAGCTCTATTTCCCTCTCTTGTTCTTTTCCTTCCAATCAGTCTTCTTCTTCTTCTTCTCTTTCCTTTGTGTTTTCTTCTGGGTGTGGAGTGGTTGGTGAAGCTAGTGGAGCTTGGGTTTCGTTTAATTTGACGAGGAGTTAGTGAAGGTTTAGTTTAAGGCAAGTACCTGATATTTTAAACATGTTATGTGAATTTAATTAAAAGATTTTCATAGAATTTAATTTATATAAGTTATTTTGAAAGTTTAAGAGTACCAGTGACTTTCTTCACATTATCAATTTGAGTTTCTATGTTCAAATGATGATTTAAACTTGTTTTCTAAGTTCTAAGAGTGGTATGTGACTTGTACAAAAGAATAAAAGGAAAGGAAATGAGTTGCAGATTTGAAACAGAGAGAAACTCGAAATCAAGTTTCAGTTCTGTAGCTTCACAGTCAACCGTGAAAAGTATCACGGTCAACCGTGGGACTCTTCACAGCTAACCTTGAGGTCACCATGAAGCTGACAGTAGAGCATTTTGTTCTGTTACAGGAATTTCAGGAACTTGTAATCAGAAAGACAGGTCCTGTGTTCTTGGTTGACCATGGCTCTTCCACGGCTAACCGTGGAGTTTCTCTCTCTCTGTTTTTTTTTTTTTCCAGACCTAGTTTTCTAGCCTGGAAAGGTACACTATGGAATTCCAATGACCTTAAATTTCTGGGAAATCACTGTAGGGGATGTCTAATACAGACATTGATTCTCGGATTACCTTAAGTTGGAGTTATTATTATTAAACAACATTGTGTAACTGTAAGGGTTATATTATTGAATTTATTTTAGTAATGCTAATATAGTTAACCCTAAAGATACACACTTTGCTCAATCATATTCTTGAATATACCTCAGACTGTCCAGAGATTTTTGGTTATTTTAAATGATCATGTTTCAACTACTGTATTTCTTGAATTCATTTAACATTATATAACTTGTTTTTCAGAAGATAAACCTGTTTCATGAAAATGTATTCAGTTATATATATTTTCTTGAATTGGCAGCACTTTGCTTTGGTCCTACTATAACTGGACGAGGTGAAAGTTGGACTATATCTGTCTTCCTTCAGACTTACTGCAGCTTAGTCCATGTTATTAGTTGGACTTGGAGTATTTATACTCCTGGTACCTCTGTTTCATGTCATTGACAAGTGACCATGCTTTGATATCTGATGGTACCGTCTGAAATATTCTGTTTATCGTGATCGTGATCCTGGTACCTCTTACAGTTACGACTATTGAGAGAATATAGCTAATGTGGATATGCCCTCCCGTTAATAAAGTTCCTGTGACATGCATTATCTTGTTTTCTTACTTATATCATCCAGTTTATTATTTATCCGTTATTCATTTATTTATTAACGAATTATTAGATTTAACATGTAGACCGGTTTATTATATCAGTTTACTTGCTCAATTTCGGATGAAATGTTTGGCCTTACAGGAGATCGACTCCACCTTTACCCATGCCTAGGAGGTTGAAGCGGAGTGGTCAAGGATACTGCACTGGGAGTAGTGAGTGGACTCCTGATGATGTTTGTTTATCATCTGGAAAAGAGAGCTCTTCGCAAGGAGAGTGATCCGTGGTGGATGTATGAGGGAAAGTTTTGATGGCAGTGTGATGAATTTTATTTTGGGACTAAGTATATAAAATACTTCTTTGTAAACTTAAGGACTTTTGAGTTATAAATATTCTGAAGCTACATATGCTCCGTTATCTTATGACATATTTATAGTTTTGTTATTGTTAATTATGCTTCCGCAGGGAATATTAGTGAAAATATATAGGTTAACCTCACCCATGATATCCTGAGGGTATAGTGTGGGGATAAATTTCTATTAAAGTCGAAAAGGACTTGGGTCCTTACACTAGTTGTGTCATAAAATTGGAAACATTAAGGGTATCCAATTTTGGGACGTGACGGCATGCTTCCAAAAATGCACACAACATCATCAGGCTCTCTTTGAATCAATCAAATATGAAAAATGATAGTAATCAACAGAGAAATATTACTTACATGGCTAGCTAACATGTAAAGTAGTAGATTATATGCAGCACCCGCCCAAGTAGTCTTCGTAAGAACTCCATTAGCTTTGATAATTTGTGAACTTAATGGAAAAACCAGATACAATCTGGGAACATATTGGAGCAGAACGATCAGAGCAAGGGCATTATTGGTATGATCGGCCTGAGAATTTCTAATCGCCGGTATAATAAACCAGATCACAACCTGCACAAAAAGATCGAATGCAATTGTTCAACTCTCAAAGAACTACCAAACAAGGTCATCCTAATGTGTGCACAAACTTGTATCATATTTGAAATAGGTAATTTCCAGTTACAAGTACGCAGCTACGTAACTTGGAAATGGAGGTTGCTCACATAAGTTATACATGGACCATCTTGTGGGGCTATGTAATGCAGCTATGTACCATGATCAATCCAACCTCTCACACTACTACCTTGATGCAAACAAGGGAAGCCAAATCCCCATTGTGGCGAACCCAATAAAACCCGATCGTGTAATCAAACAGAAAAATTTAATCAACAAGGAGAAAAGTAGAGATTCACCTACCGTTGATAGCGAAAATCCATTCTCAATATCTTCAATCCAATTGGAGATAATCAATCAAGGGAGAGGAAAGAAGAAGAAAGTACTCAAAGCAACTTTTCTTAAAAACATATGACATACATACCTACATACTCCTGTGAGAGCATCTCTCACCTTACTAATAAGAGATAGGGTAGGGACCCACACATTTAAGTTGTTGGCATCGGATATGGATGTGAGGGCCCCCACCTTATCTCTCATAGTAAGGTGAGAACATTTCTCATAGGAGTATATATATGTGTATATGATAATACACTTTTTAGAGTCATAATACATTCTTTAAAGGCCACAATGCACAAAAGAATGTGCTCAATAAATCCTAGGTACATGTACATGGCCAAACCAAAGAATAACAAGAAGCTTAAGCATTAACAGGTTTTAATTCTAAATTGCAATAGATTGCTTTTGATGTACCCCAAATTGCACGTAAGTCTGAATACTTCGGCAGAACAATCATTATCGATCCAGCTATGCATTTAAGGGAGCACAAAAGTGGGAAACGACATTAGATGGAACAGATTTTCAAAATACACACTGAATATCTGAGCCCAGATCCCATAGGAACCAATAGATGGCTCCATTGAAGAGCATTTGTAAGATCTTATTTATATATTTATTTATTTGTAAGATTAATTAATACAAGACAAGGCAGTGAATGCTAAAACAAAAGGAAAGCATAGGCAATGCATCCCCAAATAATACCTGAGGAAGAGGCAGTGTCGCAGCTAGGTCAATAAAGAAATCTGACCGTAGATATCTCATTGCAATCTTCTTAGGATCCATGACAAGTTCACCCCTCCCAAATACCCGTGAGCTTGGGGCCACATATGCTGTCCGGAACTTTATCACCATATGCAATAAATAGAACATGTCTGCAATGGTTCTAAAAAATGTGACAATGATTCTCAGATTCAAGTCTGTCTTCATACACAAAGAATTATCCCCCAAGACCCTAACCGAGGGCAGATAGAAATACAACGGGTCGATGAAGAGAGCAACCAAGCACGAGATAAGGAAGATTCGGTTCCATTTCAAAACAAGCTCGCTTCCTGGATCAAGTATCCTTTTCCTCCATGGCTCATGGTCTTCAGGGAACACCTTAGACTTTTCAATCATTGGTGCCCCAAATAATCGACTAGCTCCATCAGGTCTTAGTAACGGAGATGGGACATGGTAAGAAGGCAATGGTTTTGCTTGCTGTGGTGTTTCAGTGTTTTTCCGTGGGTTTTCTTGATGGTGTTTCCCATCCGAATAAAACCTAGTAATTCAACCCAAGAAACCACTCATAAATCCGTTATTCAAAGTTTTAGATGGCCATATAAGTAACCATGCAATAATAACAAAAAGCACTAGAAACACAGCAATGGCAATTACCTCACAATTTTCTCCTTCTTGAAGTCCATATTGTGAACAAAATTCAGTATCAGAATAATAGATGGACCCTTATAACCTAAAAGAATTGAGCCCAAAACAATCCATAAACACAAAAATCAATTCCCCAGCTCCTATAAAACTTACCACTAACCAACTCAACAAAAACACAGCAAATTCAACAAAATGGGATTACCTCAGGTTTCTCCTCCTCGAGATCCATATTGCAAGCAAAAATCGATACAAGGATAATTAAAGAGACTCCAAGAACCTAACAATCCAAACAAAACAACCTCATCATCAATAACTCAAATTCTTCCCTGACAACCAAAGCAACCACGAAAAAAAAAATCGACAAAATTGCCTACTACCATTACCATTTGAACTCCACACTGTCATTAAAAACCCAATAAATGTAGTAACTGATCAATTCAACTAATAATAAGAAGGAAAAAGAATACCCCAACAACCCAATACTTCAAATTCAACAAAAATCCAATAAATCTAGTAACTTCACGATTCAGCTAATAAGAAACGATAGAAATCCAAAAAAAAACCCAATAGTTCAAATGTCACAAAAACACAAAAGATTCAACAAACGAGGAGTTGGGATACTCCAAACACATCTTTCAGGAGTTACCAACCCCCCATTGCCGCAATCTAAAAAAAACTTCCCAAACCCGCATCGATCCGATTCCATTAGAGCCACAACCCCAACATCTTAAAACCTACAGAAATCAACAACGAAAGCAAAAAAACACAAGCCACAGACGGATTCAAGCAAGCTACCTCATCCCACGCAGCAATCGAGAAAAAAATGAATCAGTACCGTTGAAACTCCAATCCGAAGCGAAACCAGCAACCCCTTTTGACGAATCGGAACAAGCGTCGATTTTCAGCAAGCAACAGCTGGGATCTTCTTCTTGAAGCCCGTCCCCTGCGCACTTGTCTAACACGGGAAGAAACCATCAAATCACATATATTAGAGTGGAAGGAGAGAGGTGCATACACAGTTTCTCAGTGCATAAGCGCTGGAATTTAATGGGAGAGGACGTGAAGAGCACGACGAAGGAGATTAAAATGTATGTATATATCTAGAGAGGGAGAGGGAGAGGGAGAGATTTAAGTCACGTCACTGTGTACAGACAAGGGTGGAAGGGAGTGTTTTGGTTGTGTGGAAAACTCAGTGGGGGAGTGAGGATTTTGACCAAAAGAAGACCAAGTGCCAAGGGGCAGCCTTCCAATAGGGGCTTTATTAATGGAGTATAGTGGAGTAAAAGGTTTCTTTAAAAAAAAGAATAAAATATAAATATATTATGATAATATTTTATTTTTAGTCATTTATTGAGGAATCTCTTTGACCTTTTGTATTGATTGTAGAGTTTTTTTTTTTTTTTCTTTTCTTTTTTTTTAGTGGAGAGTTGATGTTATTTTTTTACTTTTAAAAAAAAAATATGGTGGGAAATTTGAATTAAAGTATTTTTTATGGGACTTTTTTTTTTAGAAATGGGGGCTTTACCTTCCTTGACTCTATTAGTAGAGTTACCAAACAATCCTGCTAGCAATAGTAAGATGGAAAATATATTTACCTAGTGGGACTATGTAAAGTCTAGCTCTATGGACCCACTTGAATTTACCCTTGAGAGTCTTTATCATCTTATAAAGACAAAAAATCTCTACGTGGAATTTCTAGTCTTCTTTTTTCTTTTTTTCTTTTATAATTGAACATCCAGAAATTTCATGAAAAGGCAAAAAAGAATTGAAATTTTAGAAATTCTGAATGTCATTTGAGGGCTTTTTAAGTGGTTGAGATTTTGGCAGGTGGCTGAAATTTTATGGTTCTAATAAAGAAATATGGCATTTCTACATATTAGAGATAAACAATCGCATCATATTAAAAAAAATCATAACATACCAGATTCCCATTATATATTCCACTAAAAGAATAGTATGTTATTTTCACTAGAGGTAGTGAGGTACCTCTCATGGTCCAATTGGAAAGAAATCTATGTTTATTGTTGAAAATGTTCACCTGCAAACTCGGTGCATGTGCACATTCAACCCTGATCCTCAAAATGTGGGGCCTACATTTGAATTTCAAGCGTCTCATGTCACACCCTATCCAGATTGAATATGCACAAGCCTACAGTTCCCAGGTGAATATATTCCATTGTTGCAATGACTTATATTTTATTTCCAACCTCCAACCAAGGTCTTAATAGATAAAGAGTACTGTTGGACAATTGATCCCATCCAGCACCATACCTACCTATTAATAACAATGAAGTTAAGATGAGGCAGTCACCATCTCCATCATCCATAGATATGGTCCTTGCAAAACATTGAATGAATCATGCAAATCCCCTATCTTATAGTAACAATGAGATCTCCTGATGTCACAGTCACTTCCTTGCATGTTCCTCATGCATTCAAGGGGGAAGCACCTACCAATTCCCTCAATTGTGGACCCCACCCATGTGTAGAAAAGAAATTGTCAACGGCTCAAATTCAACATGCATGTGGGCCCCACTAATAGTTGTGGGCCACCCTAAGATGCCTTTACTTAGGTGGCACACCATGGGTCACATATATATATATATATATATATTCGTTTTGGTAAAGGGGTCACAATCTTAGTAGTAATATTATAAGCAAACCTCTTGTTTTCTGAAAAAAAAGGAATCATTTTCCATATTCATCTCCTTAAATTACGTATGCAATCTTTGATTTTTTTTTCCTTCCAAGCTTCCATTTTCCCTTGAGCTTCTAATGTTGGAATTCAAAAAAAAATTGAAAGGGACAGTGCCCTTTCAGAGTAGAAATAGAATTTTGTTACCAATTGGAGAGTCCTGAATGGAAAAAAGGCTCTTCTATGTTGGCAGGTTGCAGACCTTTGAGACTAAAGGCCATTCAATCTAGAAGTGACTGCTTCTTATTCTATCTTTGAATCTAGTATTGGTGGTCTTAGAACTTAATCATGCCATTAAATGTAATTAATTTATGGGGTGCATATTACCCTGGTGGTCTACAAGTTATCTGGATCCTTGGATCACAATGAACAGTTTCAACTCATGCCAATGATCCCTAGGGTAGGATGAAGTGTTACACACTTTTGGATGGTTCATTTAGGTGGGGCCTTTTCTATGAAGCTACAGATGGAGCTGCTTTTAGATTTAAGAATTCAGGTGGCTAATAAATACTGTTTCAAACTTGATTATTTGTGGTCTAGGTAATTGATCTTGAAAATTGGTCCACAGTGAAACCATTGAAGAATTTAGTCCAGAACTAAAATCACGAAGATCATTAATTTAGTACCGTGACTCAATAGAAAATCACTCCACAACCTAGGTCGTTGTTTCCTAAATCATGGATAAGGCTTTGATAATGATGACGACGACGATGATGATGCGTGTATAGATCAACAATTTTGGCTCATACAGTATTGTTAGGTGGGGTCAACCTGCTGATAATGAATGATTTTTCTTGTTAAAAAGATTGATGAATGATTTAGTTATATAATATGTTGACTACTGTCGATTTATGAAGTGGTTATCTTTGCTTTGTGTGTGAACTAGGGTTTGTTCGTAATTGTTTTATTAGCATGTGTCTTTCATTTTTTTAGATTTAATTCTGATGACTCATACGTTCTAGAATAATGCTTAGGGCAGAGCATTCTCACCCATCCTGAAATATTTAATACATACTAGCGTAATGAAGTATACTTTTTTCATCTTACATAGACTATAAAAATTGGGATGATGGTAAGTCCAATGGCCCAATCATATGTACTGATGGTCTGTGAATGATGGGTTCTCCAAAATCAGTCTTGCCTGGACTTCCATGCCATCCAGTTTAAGGCATTTACCTGTAGTTAGAAATTATTTTATTTTATTTTATTTTATTTTTATAGTCTGTTTATTGCCTTCGATTGAATAGCCAAGATACAAAATTTTCACATGCAGGCAATGTCTCTATGGTAATGTTCCAATCCAACCATGAAAGAGGCACAAAGCCCATCAAAAGGCCGAGAAACCGTTAAACTTTGGGCCAATTTGGCAACTCTATTAATAGAGTCAAGTGAAGCAAAGTTGATTTTGAAGAAAGAATCAAATATAAGTGGGTTATGATGGTATTTTGATTTTTGTTGTTTGTTATGAAATCTTTTTGACTTTCTGTATGGGAAAGTGAAGTTTTTTTTTCTTTTTTTTTTAAATATATATATGAAGGTTTTGCTTTTTAACTTTTTTAGAAAAAAATGGAGAGAGAGTTTTGAATTAAAGTGCTTTTGATGTAACATATCGTCTGAAAAATAGAAGCTTTACTTGACTTTTACTATATTAGTAAAGTGCCAAACTTAGAGGAGGGCCACTTTAAACAATGGTGACCTTTGTAGGAGAGAATTCCCTTGGATAAGAATTTCTTTGCAGGTATTGGCCGGATTTTGTGGTAAGCTCCAAATCCACCATCCTCCTTTGCATAAATAGAGCCAATGAACCCCACCAAGGTGTTGCGTCTTGACAATAAATGGTTGCTCAATTGGTAGACAACCCTGCTTGTCATCCAGTGCCCAACAATCAATCCATGGTATGCTGCTCTTTCTACTTGTGTGAGCTTATTCTTCCCACTTGTACAGGTTTTCCTTCCGATCTACGGGCATCTTCTTTCCACTTGTGTGATCTCTCTTCGGGTACCCATAAAAAGTGAGATGATGTGTTTTAGCTGACCATTTCTTGTTCCATAACTTCATGCCATTTGGTTGACTAGGACCTAATTATCCATTAAGATCAAGATGCTACAAAACAAACCAAAGTTGGAAAAACCAACCATTGTTTGTAATTAATGAAAATATTAAGAGGCATTAGGTGGAGATTGAATTGAGATAAATAAAAAAAAAATGCTCATCAAGTGAAGAAAATTGGACGAATTGAAGATATATATATATATATATATAAAGGAATGAAGGAGAAAGATGTTTCTTTTATTTGATATTAACTATGGCAGAAACTTGAGAATATAGGGGTAGGCCAGTGATTTGGTATTCCATCCTCACCCAACTGCCCATAGTTTAATTTTTGGGCCATTTCTTTTATATGCGTTGGGTTCACTCTCGTACATATAGGGTCTCTCATGGGCCTAACCCCTTCGGCTGGTAGAAAAAGAAAAAAAGGGATTTTACCAAAAAAAAAAAAAAATCACTCTTAAATCCTGATTAAATGATTTAGTGAAGAAAAACACAAAAATGACAAATTAGGGTGTCGTAGTATTTTATTTTTACAAAATTACCCACATGGTGATATTGTCAGCCTCATCAATCCAATTTAAATATTCTTCACCCATCGGAACCCCATTTTTGGTTTTCCATCCCCATTTTCCATCAAGAAAAGTATGTTTGGAAGGAATAAGTACAACATCAAACCCGAAATTAAAAAAAAAAAATAAATCATTTAAGAGGTTCTTTCAATACCTTCTTTTTTCCTTCTCATCTTTTCTAATCTTTCAATGTCCACAAGGGAAGCAGAATAGAGGAATGCAACTGCTGAATGCAAAGGACTCCTCCTGGTAGCTGTCTTGGGCTTGGTCTTGTTCTTGTGGAGGTTTTGCTCCATTTTTTTATGGTGTGGGCCACACTGTGGACAATAGAGAAGTCTTCCCATCAAAACATGCATGAGGTGAAAGATTCACACAAAATGGTACCTATTTATTCTTTACAACAAAGAAACTAAAGTGTCAAAGAAAGCAGGGTCTTTTTTTTTTTTTTTTTCCTTCTAATTTAATATCTAACATAACAATGATGTCTCTCTCATTATTGGCACCCCAACACCTAACAGAGGTCAATTATTCAAAAACATTGCTTTGGTCACAACTGTCACCTGAGAGGAAGTCATATTTTGAAACTAATTCTTATATTTTGTCACCATTAAGGATCATGTGACCAAAACAACAAGTTGGCGCACTTTTGGCGATACTCATTTTTTTTTTTTTTTCTTTTTGCACCAAGTCGCTCCTTTTGAGATTAGAATTCGCGGCCGGTTGGCTTTGATACCATCTTACATTACTTTAGCTAACCAATGGTACCAAAATCTCGAGACGTTAATAGAGGCGGAAATACTTTTTAATATTTACCCCTTGGGTGGAGCCCACTCATCAACATATGAATGGTGGGTGTCACCATGTTTTGGACTTGGGCTCGGCAAACCATAGTTTCAGATGAACAGTACTGCTTCTGAGCACCATGGGCAGGTGAATTATTTTTCCATGTATACTCAACTCAGATGCACCGAAAATTGCAGGTGCTTGTTGAAATTTAGGTATGTTTGATCTTGGGCATTTGGAAATGCTCCTGTTGGGCTTTTTGAGAGTTCCTGTTGGGCCTTTTGAGAGTGTGACCCATAAGACCATAAGGCCAGAGGGTGGGGCCACTTGGACAGTCAACTCTATAAAGATATCTTTGCATGCAGGAAAGTTGTAATCTAGTGGGACACTTATTAGCTGTATACATACATAGGCTTTGATAAACCTATGGAAGGGAATAGTAAATAGATTATTTTTTTAGGACTCATTGGTTACAGCTCTCTCCTCACCAACATCTTGATTGATTGCTCCATTTATATCACGTAGAAAATAAGTTAAAAAGTGCAGTACATCCTCGATCAAAAGAAGTCACACTACCTATGGTTTTGCACAGGTGTGCGTTTTACATTAATAGGATTAACACTTGTGTCATTTAGATCTATCCTTTCTACTGTATATACGACTGATGCATGTTGGTCTTTTACCTTAACATGTTGGATTCCTAAATTCCCAAAATTCAAAGAAGAAGTTTTCTATTAAAACTCTAGATTATCAAACAGTTGAAATCCATGTTAGAAATTGTAGTAAAGAAATAGGCTTAGATAGAGTAGAAATTCGTTATAGAGGTAAGCTGTATGTGCAGGAAAATGAGGTTAGCCAAATATTTCGCTAGCGGACTTTACCTCTCTCATTTTAAAAGCCTTGAAATTCAGTGGTTCTTAACTGCATATATTTCTATGACTGAATGCAGTGGATTTTTTTTTTTAAGATAAAAAATGAGATAAGTGCTAAATTGAGAACATTACAAATTTACAAGGGTAAGTGAGCCTGAATAGGTTGGATTTCTCAAAGGTGGACTGTACTCTACAAAATATATAGTGAGAAAAAGGGACTTCAAATAAAGGTGGATTGATATGAGGAAAAGACCACATTTAAAGTATGCAATACAATCATTATTAGACAGGAGATAAGAGGTGTGTGATATGGATTGATTGGCCAATATCATTCCATTCTATCATTCTCTCCATTGATGATAGGGCTTTAACTCTTAACAGTTTTACAGCTGCATTTTTCTTTTATAACCATTCAATGCAGTGAATAATGGTTGAATCGGTGTTATAACTGAGATTAATACAATTGATAGAGTTTTTATTGATAATAAATGGCCCGGCTAGGGTGGATGAAGCTTGTCCAATTCAGCCCATTTAGTTATTGGGCCTAACCATGAGGCCTTGGCCCAGCCTACGGCCTATAGAAGCCCCTACCCATTTTAAAATTCTATCCACACCCCCTTGTGTTAAATTTGTTGACCTGGGCTGGGCCTGTAAGCATATATATAGGCTCATGCCAAAGCATGTTTAACTATCAGCCCAGAGAATGTGGCCCAGACCCAGTCCAAGGGCTTAAAAACAGAGCCCAATCCAGCACAACCAGGCGCTCTAAGATCGAGCTCAGGCTGGCCCAGCACCTGAGCACCACCAAACACCTATAGACATCTAGGTTGGCAAAATCTTCTAATTCAACTTGTATAGGACTGGCATTTGACCCAAAAACCTGAACCACGAGAAATATGGGTTGGTCACGGGTCAGAAAAATCCTTACCCCCATTTAAACAGGTTGGGATAGGGAAACCGTATTACCCACAAAACACATTTAAATGGGGTCGAGATAGGGTCAACCTGTATATCTAAATCCATTTAAATAGAATAGTGGTTTATATCTTGGTACTAAGAATATTTATTTTGTATAGAATAAGCCAAGCTTGTGCTGGGCTTCTGGACCGCAACCAAACTCAAATATAGTCTTAGGGCTTGGCCGAAGCTTATATAGGTTGGGTTGGGTTAAATAGATTGACTGGCATTGTATGCAGGATATTCGGGTAAGGCCGGCTCGACCCAAATCAGGTGCAAGATGGGATTATATGACATGCTTCAAAAATGAGTTGGATATGGGTTGGATCTCAACCCATAAACTTTGAAAAACCACTTCTGTGCCATCTTCATCTCCATATTCTCTTTCAATAAATATAAGAAAGTAACCCATCTCAATAAAAGAACTAAAGGAGTTGTAAAATCTCTACATCCAAGAAAATAAATTGCAACACTGAGAAACTATTTTCTGTTTGTGTGAGAAAGTTCCACAGGAGTATCTCCTATAAAGATCTTATGTGTATGTATATCAGTGCATATCTGTAGCAAGATATTCCTAGAATTCCTCAATTCTTTCTTTTCTGCACTTGAGGTTAAAGGTGGCACTTTTGACACATCCAAGAAAATTGACACTTTAATTGTTGAATTTAATAAAGCTTAGCCTCTAATCAGATTTACTTAAAGAGATGGAAACAAAAGGACTTCCCACATGTTAGATGGCCCTGCCACACCTGTTTTTAAGTAAAAAAGAACAGTCAGAAGTCAATAGATAGAATAAAGTGATGGACCCAACCCTTATCTAGTGACAAAAAAATGTTATAATCTTATGGAACCCTTAAACCTCAAAAGAGTTAGCTACGTAACTCTAGCGTAATGAAAGGGAAGCACATCAAACCAAGGGGCTCCTTTGACAAGTTGCTGGCAGAATTGAGTTTCTGTGAAATAGTAGGGATGTCTGTAACTGTGAGCCCTTGGCTTGAGCTCCAGAAACACCCGCATGCTAATAAGGACAAGCTCAAGTTAAGCTCGATTGGTAACATGGGGTTATTCATTTGGTTGGCAACTTCCGATGTCACCTAGGAATGGATTCTAAGACATATCACTCTCCCACGTGTGGGGGAAACCTTGGGTCCCAGTTCCCTTAACCGGGGTAAAAAAAGTTAATATATATATATATATATATATATGCTTCCATTTTCCGGTGGGATTCGCACACAAGTGCGAGGACTAGTTATTTTAAAAAAAGATTGGTTGGTCCTAATTGGTCTAACCACCTCAAAATTATGAAAAAAAAATAAAATGTAACTAACCAAGAAGAACAGCCAAATTAAAACCTAATCTTGCAAACCAGTATACCTTTTCCTATGAACTATTGTACCTGTCCTACTTTCGGAACACTGATCTATATGTTTGATTCCAATGACATTAGCTTTTTGTACTCATTCCATGTGCCGGCAAACACAAAGAAGCTCTCAAAGAGAAAAGGTCAAAGGGAACTGAGTCTTAACTAAGGCTGTTAAAGGCCTTGGTGGAGGTCATGGGCCTTACCCTCACTTATGCTGGTTGGGCGCAAGCTCCAACCAAACCATTGGTAGGCCTAATTCTATACATCAAATTGCAACTAGTTTGAAAGATGACCTTAGACTCAAACAGATTTTTATAATTCAAATTATTTATGATGCAACACTAAGAGCCTGTTTGCGCATAAATTATATAGGAATTCATACTCAAATAAACTCTATGAAATAATTATTAAAGATGTGTGAGGTAAAGGATATGAAGTGAGGAATGAAGGGTGTAAAATGGAGACATAGATGGGACCTTAGCTTTCTAAGGTACTGAATCACTAGGGTGATGGATGCATATTCATTAATTTCGCATTTTTTCTTAATTTAACTTCCATTGAAGGGAATTTATTTGATGGTCATTTTTTCATATTTACCTTTGGTTCTTCATGTTTAACCAACCACCTATAGAAATAAAATCCTAGATATGCAAGTACTTGAAACAAATAGGCCCTAAGTGTGCGTTTGCATAATGAGAAGATTCCACATATTTCTGTTTTCACGAGAGAGAGGAATCCTTTATTCCTACATCTGCCAAGAGAAATCAAAATTTTTGCTATTGATGAAAAACAACCAAATTAAAACCTTAAGGCCCAGGCTTATTAGTTCTTACAAGAGCCCGATTTGGGGCTGATGCTATTTTTGGAGATCTAGGTCTTGTTCCCCTGCAGCAATATTTCTTTCTTGAACACTTCCAATCATCCTTCCACATGCTCAGATCCAGTGGCGGAACCAGGGCGTTGGGATTATGGCCAAACCTTAGATTTTAGGGTGAACTCATGAATTTCATGTGGATTTCAAAAGTGTACCCAATACTTTAAATTTTAAAAGCAGACCCACATTCGGCCCTAAAACCATATATATAAGCCCACCAAATATAAGTGATAAAAATAGCTGGCTCGACTCTACGTATCTTTCCCTTCCTATTTACTTTTAGATGAAATGATAAAATTACTTTCCATATGTCAAAATTAATTTAAAAAGAGACAAAAAGACTTCATTCTCTCTTATCTCTCTCTTTGATTAAGAGAGTTTGACTAAGAGAAAACAAAATTAAAGGTCCAGCATAAATAAATCTCTTCCCTGAGTTCTTCCTTCACTGAATTGCAGAGTTGCAGAAAGGTAGAAACGATCAACATCCCCTGTCGATTGATCCAAAACAATCAAATGTACAACCAGCAAGCCTTAGGGGTTTTGGTTTGAAAAGGAGGGGCAAAGGCTTAAAGTTAGGGGGTGTATGGGCCGCTGGCCCATAGCCCTCCTGGGCTATTTCTGGATCCAACCTTACACAGGGGTCCGGCCCTCATGCTTATGAACACAGTTGGAATACACAGTCCCACGGTGGATCACACTGATGCATTTTAGCTGATGGAACTTCTAATAACACAATAATCCATCCTAATTAGGCACACAAAAGCATCAAAACCTTTCAAACATCCATTTACTGTATCATATTTAGCCAAAAAAATGTATATCTGAAAACTAAATTGGCTCTTGAGATATATAAGGATTTTGATACCTATAGGCCCATGTTCATTATTAGAGAATATTTAAGAGAAGGTTGGATATGGAAATCATAGAATTAAATCTTAGGTTAGATTTGAATGGATTATATTAGGCTGGAATTATTAGTCGATTAGGTTTCCATATATTGTTTGATTATGTAATTTCCTTCTATAAGTATGAATGGAATTCCTATTTCGTCGTTGCAATGTCATAAATAGCCATTGGTTATTCTTAATGGAATAACTTTGGAGATCTGACCCACACTTGAATTGTTTTAGTGGTTAGGAAGTCCAGCAATGAGTTGCAGACTCGCCCTTCAAACTGTTCGGGTCCTTACCTGATACACAGTGCAGTGCTAGTGGGTGGTGTTGTATCCTAGGCCTGTTGCTGGTGTCTAAATTTTCTAGATTCATAATGTTTTAAGCCCATAGTTCAAACAAAGCTGACAACTAAAATACAAGATGCATGTTGAGCTCTAACTTCAACTAAGCAACACTACCAAATGATCAGTTAGGATTTGGGGCCTTGGCCGTCCAGTGAGGTCCTCTGATACTATCACTTCTGAGGGTCATGATTTAATTCTAAGATGGGTTTCACCTGTAATCAAGGCATAAAATCAGCCATGGCAGAACCAGCAGGTATCAGTGATAATATACATTAACAGTAACTCCACAGCTACTCATCCTCATCATGCTCGGCAGAGAGGTCGGGCTCTTCCGGCCTCAGAGCCCTTCTCTTTCTGTTGGCCGCAAACGTTGATAACATTATCTTCACCCCAAGATTCTGTTTAGCCAGAGAAGAGTTTTCCAAGGGAGACTCCATGTCCTCATCCTCTTGCTCTGTTCCAATCACTTCATGCTCATCCAAATCAAAAGAGAGTGACTCCTGCAGCCTTTTATCCTTTGCCTTGATCTTCCTTCTCTTGTATCGGCGCCAACCTGCCTGTATGAAGCAAGCCGCCCACGTTCTCCATTGATGGGAGTAGAACCTGAATGTGTGCTGCAGCTGCTTACTGTGAAGACGTCTGAATTGGTTTGCGACAAACTTGAGATCTGCTGCCTGAAGTGCAAATGCTTCCACCTCAATTATGGCTCTTAACGTCCTCGTGGAAGAAGGCAAGTTGAGTGTGGACTTTGGAAGCAATGCCCATGTAAGTAGTTCCTCCCCACAGAAGTCACCAGGTCCGAGTGTGGTTGAATTAAAGAAACCAGTTCTTCCACCATCTGTGGTTGAACTCTCCAATTTCCCTCTAATGATAAAGAGCATCTCCGTCAAAGGATCACCCTCACGAATAATGTAGGTACCTTCAGTGCTCAAGGACGATACTAAGCGTTCGCATATGGCATCAAGAAGCTGATCATCCATCTGTGCGAAAAAGGGCACCTGCAACTTAGACGATAGAAGGAAAACAATTTAGTAAGAAAGGGTCATGACATGAGCACAACAATATATGTAATTGGGCTAGTAAAATAGATAAGCATTCCTGAGAGAGAGAGAGAGAGAGAGAGAGAGAGAGAGAGAGAGAGAGAGAGTCCTGGGATTTGCAGAATGAAAATTAATATTTGATGATGAAGTTTTTATTATTAATTTATCCATCTCAAAAAACAATTGTCATCAATGGTTTATATATAGACCTTATCTTCACTCTGAAATTTCCATTTTTGTAATCAAGGGAGGCCTTTGCACTTTGATCTACCATTAACCAAATGAATATATTTTAAGAACAAATTATTACATACTCATGCATGTCTAAATATGATTGTTATGAGTAGGCACTAGATAGTGATTATGCAATGATATGGAAGAATTAATTTAGTCAAGTCCTTTGGCACTGTTTAATTTGAACAAAATCAACACTGGATGAGACGCAAATAATAATTTTGCCTGATCCAACTCAATCATATGACAAGCCCCTCCCAGCATAGGCATTGGATGAAAATCTATACTGAATTTTTCCGCCGTTAAAAGCCATTTCTTTTAATGGACCAAGAACCAAAATTATTACTAACTATACTTGGCTTTCCACAAGAAGTCTTGAGTATGGCTTTCCTTAGAATATAGATTACTAGTTAAAAGATGGTGGAACTACTCACACGTTTGATAAGGTTCAAGCATAAGTGGCGTTGAATATCTCGACGAAGATCAGGAGGTAAAGCCCGCAGGATTGATTCTTCATCAACTCCCCGTGTTGCAAGCCACTTGTAATGAATAAACCGCCGCACGCGTTCCTGCAAATCTTGTGGAAGTTGCCGATGTTTCATCCACTCTTCACTGTCTCTCCGCTTAAGTCTCCACTCTTCAAATCTCACTGAGAAAGAATGCAAGTATTTCTGCAACAAGCAGGAGAAGTTAACAACCATGGGGCCTATTGTGGCCTTACTTGGAGGCCCCATATGGTCAATCCAAACCACTTGCAGGTTCCATTGGTTTTGCACTAATCCGAATGGACTGGACCATTGAATCAAAATTAAACAAATTCATGCATTTTAACACCATTAAACTTAGCACTACCGCTAAAGGGATTTGGATGAGATGATGGGTTTGAGTTGAAATCTCATATATGAGCTGGTCCATTTAGATCTTTCCACCCCACTCTTCATCCTTGATTGGTGGGACCTAGGCAGGCTTCATTGGCTGTCTTGCACAATCTCTTGTGTGAGACATCAGCGTTGGTGTGCATGGCCCATTATAATATATTAAATCCAAGAGTTTTGGATTTAATTTTGATTAATTGTTGTAATTTTGATAGAAAGTTATCCCCCTTTTTTTCTCTAATATTTCACATTCTCTCCCAACTTCTTATCTAATGTAACTACTTATTTTCTCTTTATCTCATCAAACCACTCACATTTTCTCTCCACTTTTCAAGGTCCCGCTTCTCTTTTTCTTATTTGCAAAAACTCCCCTTTTACCCAACCTCGTCTATTCTCTTTCTACCCCAATTCTTCTATCTCCATTATATACCACTTACTTCTCATATTATGTGAAATGTAATTTTGCCCTTTTTTCTTTTGTTTTCTTTCTAAAACTTAGGAATAAGTTAGAAGATAATGAATTTGTAAGTTGATTTTCTTTATGAATCTCAGTTGTTTTTGTGTCCCTTTCTATGTCAACTTGATTTTCTTTACAGTTGTTTGATCTTCTCATGTATAAATACTTAATTTGCAATGTTTGGACCTGGCTGTGCTCAACACGGGTCATTGTGTCAGTCATATATATTAAAGCTGCAACTCCAAGTCGTCAAGAACACTCCATTCCAAAGTAGAGTCTCCTCATGATGCTGCGTTATCTAGGGTTCAAAACCCACCTTCCTCATTTTCATACACCTTAAAAATATACATTGTTTCTCTCATTTTTCTTTTGCACTTTTGTTGGCCTCCAATCTGTGACCAGAACCATTTAACATTTTCATGTAACTAAATAGCTCTAAGCGTCATATATTTTATCTTTATGGATTATGAGAAATATGTGAAAGAAGCAAAACAACCTAGTCCTAATTTTATTATTTTTCAGCAGTCATGTGGATCTCCAATTCATGCCCCAAACTATTCAGTATTTTCAAAGAAATTATAAGCTCTGAGGCATGAGTCTTCATATCTTAGACCCCCACGTTACGGATTTTGAGATGAATGTGAAAAGCTCAAAATGGCTTAGTAACAATTTCTTATTTTTTGTAGTCTTGTAGGTCTAAGGTCATAAAATGAATTGTTCAACATTTTTATAGAAATAACAAAAACCTAACATGTAAAGTTACATATCTTAGATCCTTACAAATTTTGTAACATATGCAAAAAACCATAAATAGCGTAATCCCAACTTCTTTTTTTCCACTCTTGTAGGTTTTAGAAAGAGGTTTTTGTATATGCCCTCCAAAGGTTTCTTGGATTTGTAAATAGGCCCCTATGATTTTAGTATATTTAAATGGGCCATTGTTTTTTATTTTTATTTTAATACCTTTCATATCTCCAAAATCAGTATTCTTAATGAGAATGGGTAACCACTATCATGTTTGTATTGAATTTTTATAAAAATAAAAATAATAACTTTACCCATACATCCATTAAACAAAAATGAGGATGTTATTATTTAAAAAAATAATATTTTTTCCCTAGTCCTAACGGTTTCTCTCTCTCAATAAATCTCTCATGCATATGAAGTCCAATCATGTATTTTGAAACTTTCCTTGATTCGATGGTGGGTTGTCCATAGATTTGATCAATTATAACCAATTATAAGTGCATGCGTCATGTCATTATGATCGATTTGGTTTTAATGAAATGAACATGGTATTGATAAAAATGGATTTCTATAGAGTTAATTTCTCTCACTAAATGTTACCGTTACTATTACAAGCTTTAGAGAAAAATAAGTCCAAGCTTTTAAAATTGTTCATATAAAGATAAGTAGATGGGAAAAAGTGTTATTTCACTCTATAAAAATTATATTGGTTTGAAGACTATTTTAATATATGAATGCGATTGATTCCAATTGAGAAATCATCTAAATTGTTTTTGATCTCATTTAAATCCTCTAAACCGTACCCATTATATGTCCCCTCATCTCCCCTCAACCGTTTTTACGAGAAACCTAACTCTTCTTTCTCTTCTTCATTTAACCATTTAATACAATATTTATAGAAAACATCTAATAATAGTAGTATCGTTGATACGATCGACGACGAGAACACAACCAACACATTTTTAGCACCTAGGGGTTAGGATGTATAGTTATTTCATATTCTATTTTTGACAATATTGATAAAAAAAATCTAAAATGTACAAGAAAAAAAATGTAGACTAGGATATCCTCTTATAGTTTTCGTAATTTCATCTTCATAAAACCCGAAAGAGAAGTTTATCATTAAGATTATCTTAATTTAATATTAGATTTGATAATGATATTTGCGAAAATGACCTTTAGGAGTAGGGTGGCTAATGTCCAACACTCAATAGCTCCCGTTTTTCTTTATTTTTCTTATTTTCTTCTTACTAGATAAAATGATCATAGCATTAGAGTTAAAAGATAACAAACGAAAAAGCTCATCCCTCCTTTCCCATACAAAAAGAGATCATACAAGGATGAAGTTGAAAACCCTGTACTTGGATGCCATTTGGGTGGCTCAAGTAAACTAATACTTGTGCCCATCCTGAACTCGGCTTGGTCAAAGTCTAGAAATCCATACCTATGTACCCTGAAGACAATCATTTCACTACCAAACCCTCCTCTAATTAGAGATTATCATATTTTAAATTTCTTCCATCTCAAGAATATTTATACAAAAATATCATATTTTAAGTTTTGTATGAAATTTTAAATTTTTTATATCAATTGTTTACTTAAAATTTTGATTTTGTGAGTTTTAAAAAAGTCTATTATTCCGAATTTCGTGATTGAGATAGAAGACATAGATAAAGCCTATTATTCCGTGTTTCGTAATTGAGGCACAAGACATAGCATCCTTCCTATCTATGATTATAATTTTAAGCCTATCAGTTTTTTTCTTGTTGAGAAATATTTCTATTTTAGGTTTTATATAATATAAATATATAATATAAAAATCACATTTCTTATTTATTTATATCATAAAATAAAATTATATATATTTTTTATGAATTTTATTGCTTGTGCTAAGCACGGGGATTATTCAAGACTACTGTAGTAAGTCATCTGGAGCACCGAAATCCCAGAACCATATTGCCAGGAGAGCATTTGGTAGGGCCACTGGTGACATCTTAACTAGATTCGCTCTTTCTATCGGAGATGATGAGTATAGTGTAGTAACCAATTAGTGAAGTTAATTCGGATTTGGTTCATTAAGCATAAATTATTTATTATTACACAATTGCCTAGTTCAACATTACAATGATATTCTTCCTTTTAATCATCCGTCGTTAATTCAGGATTGATATAATATGTGATAACTATTATTGCCTATACTTGTTGAATTGTCGCATTCATGTTACTATCTTGTGGTGTCGCAGACGTAGGTGTAGCTCCCGATTCGGAGGAGACCCAGGAGGGTGAGGAGGAGACCCATGAGGTTCCTCTATGACTAGAAGAATGGGCAGTGGATGGCCCCATATAGTTCTTTCCATCGGATAGCGACACCTATGACACTTAGGGATTATTTTGTAGACCGGGTAGATGAAGTTGTAGTTTATGCAAATAGTACTCTTTTGTAGATTTAGTTGTCACACTTTTGGACCATACTTTCATATAGTTATGTAGGGCATGTTTTAGAATCCCAACCTTTTGTAGTTACTTACAAATATCTGTTGTGTAAATATGGAAATGTTTTATGGACTGATCATGAAATTGTATCAACTCTGAGTATATTCGATATGCTTCAACTATTAATTGTTCTTGATGGGTGTTAGTGAGCTAGTCTCACATGTGGAAAGATGAATTGTTATCCTTCGTGATTTTGTACTTGACCCGAGACATGTACGATTTCACGGGAGTACGCGTGCCACACTTCAGGGGTTACCTTTGGCCAGGTAATCTCATGTCCAGGATGTGACATCATGAGAGACATTTTAAGGATTCCCCCTTAAACACTTCAGATATCCTTATGATCAATCCAACTCCACTCGCCCACTACCCCCCATGAATTGGCACCAGCCTAAATTTGACACAGATCCAACATTTACTCACTATTGGATCTAAACCTTGAAAAAATAATTCTTTCTATAATGAATGGACGTAGTGTGGAAAGAGGTATATAAATAAATAAAAACATATACACACATTATAAATGTAGCCTAGAAATGGTAGGACCTTCAATTCAAAAACTGTCACTTTAAAACCACATGAGCTATCAATGACATATTTGATCATACTTGATGCTATTTTATGTGTCAATTAAAATCACAATTTTGATTGGTTGCGTAGTTGCTAAAGTAGCCCGGTCATGATTGGTTGCGGATTTTGGATATGTTTTTAGGATTATTTGTAAGTCTTCTCTTCTTTTACTTTGTGGTGGAATGATCATTCGAACTTCCTCATCTCTCCATTATGTCTTCCTGAGGTTGATGGAGGTTACCGATGGAGAAAATCATTGTGTGGATCTTTGATTAAGATATAAAAGATAAAGAAAGCTAATACCAAAATGTCACTTTATGTAAACTGCCGAGGCTGAAACCTGAAAAATAATCAACTAAGTGTGTGTGTGTGTTTTTTTTTTTTTTGACAAAACGATTAATGTTAATCAAATATTTGTTTGAAAGTTGCAATTGGATAACTTTTAACGTTGCTATTTAAGTGGTACATGTACTGCCTCTTTTATGAGGTATTAGGTCCAATAGAACTTTAAAAAGGAAGTTATAAGGTCCAATATTTGCTATTGCAGTATTTCTAATTATATTATCACTAGAAAGGACACTTGAAATATGACTACAGGAGGAGAAAAAAGGAAGCTATGTTTGACATACCTGCATGGTCCCAATCAAATGTGCAAAAAAAAATGAGTCCTATAACAGTAAAGAGTATTGTAAATGTTGTTTCCCCAATGTATGTGCTTGTTGTCAGATTTTGCCCGTATGAACTGAAAAAGAAACAAACAAATAGGTGTTTTATAAACTGAAACAAACGTACAAGGAAAGAAGCTGTTTCCCATCTTTTTAGATTTTTTTTTTTTTAAAACTATATCTTTGTCATTATTTTATCAATATATGACAAGATGAAGCCAATATTATATGAACGTAAATACATCTGTGAATTTATGATTAGAAGTGAGGAAAAAAATGTGATATAAAACACAAATAGCATTGAAACATTGTTGGCTCCTTTGGGCGTTGCAAGCTATTGGAATAAAATCCAGAAACAATGGACAATGAGACCATTTTTCAACTCACAAGTCAACCATATCCATACCCACATGCAGCCACACATACAATTTAAACCTAGTGTTTTGCTACACCATCTGCAAGACACATACAGTTTAAACCTAGTGTTTTGCTACACCAACTGCAAGCTATGCAAAAGGTTGGAAGGCCCCACTGCACAGATGGGTCTGCCTCAACAATGACGTGGCTCCATTCATCAAGTAAGCTCCCAGACATGTAAAAGTCAGATGAACATATTAAGGGCTGAGAAATTCAACAATCCCAATTAGACTTGTTGATACAACCAGACATTGGGATCCACATTAAACACTCAGGTGGATCCACTCTACAGATGACAGACCCAGCTATTCTAGCCATCGGGGCCAATGTTCAATGACCGGGATGTGGCAATACATACACTGTCATAAGTTGGATGCACCAGAAGCCCAGAGATGGCCGGACTCAACACAAGCACTCAAACCAAAGAGTACTATCTGATAATTAAAACAAATGGTTTTTCTTTTACTTCCCATAATTTGACCACCATTGGCATTAGCACAAAATAAATACAATCTCTAAAATGAATGTATGAAATTCATGGTGGGTGTAGTACGTACCAAAATTGCTGTAAACCCCACCAAAGGGAATAAAAGTATTTGTCATTGAAGTTGGTGGAGGGAACATGTTTCGTCAGCGCAACTTGAAATATTCCAAAGTTGAAACTGATATCATTATTAGGATTACAGTTTTGGAATACACTTGTGTTCTGCGCCCAAATCTGTCGAAATATTTGGTTCCGACTTTCACAATCTAAATATTCGATACTGCATTTTGTTACATTTATAGAGCCAGTTTCCTGTCTGCATTCACTTCTCCAACATGTTGTCTGGCGCTCAATTAACAGAAGATACCATATGGCCCCCACCACCTGCACAGAAAGGGCACCCAAGATGAACACATCATTTGGTATACTTTTTTATTTTATTTTAATGGCATTTGATGGTACGCAGTGTTCATGGCCTGAGCTGGACCGGGCTAAGGCATATCAAAGACCAGCCCGACTCTAAAAACACTGGCCTAGGCCTGATGTGAGCCGTAAAAGTCAGAGCCCACTCATTTAATCAATCGGGCCGGGTGAACTTGGCTTTTTATAACTTTGGGGCCATTTGAGTAATTGTGTGAACTAATTAAATTAAATTACATGCATTTTTTATATAGGCCTATTCGGGCCC
Organism: Persea americana; assembly: GCA_029852735.1. Classification (NCBI taxonomy): domain Eukaryota; kingdom Viridiplantae; phylum Streptophyta; class Magnoliopsida; order Laurales; family Lauraceae; genus Persea; species Persea americana. Next base: position 7,404,475 of record CM056812.1, read on the forward strand.
CGGCTTTGAGCTTTCTATCACTTAATCCAAGCCGGGCATATGAACACCCCTAATGGTATGCCAGCCGATTAGGAAATGAACATGATTACAGTACAAAACTGGGTAGAAGAGAAGTCTCATGTAATTATTTATTCACTTGTATATATTTTGAATTGTAATCTCATTTATGTAATTTCTAATACAAGTAATCAAAATCCATGAAAGCAATTCAAGAAACCATAATCCTTTTCAGAGATAGTGATTCTTCAATTGGCTGATCTTTTTAGTTTTGGGTTTTGATTGCTCCTGCCCGGGCTGTGGGCTTTTTTGTTTTGTTGTCTTGATATGGGCATTTTTTGGTTATCCCCATTTATGGGCCCTCTTTCCTTTGCCTTACTCCATATTGTAATTTGGGTTTTCTCCCTTTTTAAATAGAATCATTGTTATTATTAAAAAATAAATAAACCAAGAAACCAGAATTGAGAAATATAAGTACTTTTCAATATAAATAGGTTCCCACGCTAATGCTGATGTTTTCACTGTTCTGGTGCAAATACATATAGATGGCATAGAGTGGTATCAATAGAGGTAGTCATGTTACTTTGAGCTGCCCCAAAGACGGTGGGCTGAATTAACCTTTCTTTCTGCCAAAATTTTTAGACTGCTTGAAATAGGAATAATTCCAAAAATGCACACAATCTCGCCAAGTTCACTTAGAATCTATCAAATATGAAAAATGATAGTAATTGAGAGAGAGAGAGAGAGAGAGAGAGAGAGAGAGAGAGAGATTACTTACATGGCTGGCTAAAGTGTAAAGTAAGAGATTATATGCAACACCTGCCCAATCAGTCATCCTGACAACTCCAGTAGGTTTGATAATTTGCGTACTTAATGGATAAATTAGCCAAAACCTGGGAAGATATTGGAGCAGAATGATCATAGCAAGAGCAGGCTGGGAATTTTTAACTGCCGGTATAATAAACCAGACGACAATCTGCAGGAAAAGTTTGAAAGTTATTGTTCAACCCTCAAAGAACTACTTGATAAGGTCATTCTAATGTCACACAAACTTGTTTCATATTTGAAATAGGTAATTGCACAAATATGCAGGCAGCAATGTAACTTGGATATGGACGTTGCTCACATATAAGTTACACGTGGACCACCTTGTGGGGCCATGTAATGCAGCTACGTAACATTTATGATCAATTCAACCACCTCACACTACTACTTTGATGCAGCCAAGGAAAGCCAAATCCCCATTGTGGCAAACCCAATAGACATTGATCTTTTAATCCAACATAAAATACACTTAACAAGAAGAAAAGCAGAGATTCGCCTACCATTGATAGCAAAAATCTACAGTTGATATCTTCAGTCAAATGGGAGATACTCAATAAGGGAGAAGAAAAAAGAAGAAAGTTCTCGATGCAACTTATACTAAAAACGTTAGAAAGATAACCAATACAAAGGTAGAAAGTCCCCTTACAAAGCATTTAAAATACTGTTTTGGCACTAAAACCTAATCTAATCTCAATCATTCATCATAAGCTTGTAATTTAAAAGTCTAGATTACATTCAGTTAAAATAGGACAAAAACAAATAAATACGAAGAGCCGAAGATAAAGAGCTCTCTGAAAACTGCCTCTTACCTAAGTGGAAAAAGGTGTTTGTTCTCGCTTGGCTATCCAAGGTTTGAACCCTGGGCATGCCACGTCCCGCACCCGAGGGCTCCATCCCTCATTTGAGTGCCCTTACCTCACCTGAGGTCTCCTACCCTCACCGAAGGGCTCTTTCACCCTATGGTCCATCCGAGTACGCCCCTTTGTTTGCACCCATCCAAAGGGATTGCACTTGTGGGCCGTGGATGAAAGGGTTAGGACGATAAAAATAAGCTAATTTTTTATATATAGGAGGGCCCCACCCAGACCTTCAAATCTCACCCAGCCCCATCCCAAAGTGGGAATAACAGCATGGTGCATGTGGAGTGCTCCATGCATGTGGCACACATAGATCAAGACCATGTTTGTGTATTGCCCCATGCACACCATGCGCACTATGTGCACCTATATTGAGGCCCACTTGATGGCCCACTGGACTGGACCACACACACATGCACACACACCCACGCCCGCACACCTTGATCATAGTCAGTACCCATGCCCTACATTTGCACCTATGCAAATGGATTGGACCTTTGGAACGACTACGCACACACTTTAGACTATGAAATTTTGTAGGCTATGGATGAAAGGGTTAGGATGATCAAGTGTGGCTGGTTCTTTGTACATAAGAGGGCCCCAAACAAATCTTTACATCACCACTAGCCCCATCCCCATGTAGGCCAGTAGGTGGACCCTACAACACCATGCGCATAGGATCAAGGCCCTATATGTATATAATCATATGCATGACTCTTGCATAGTATGCACCCATAGTGGGGCCCACCTAACGGCCCATTTGAGTAGATTACACAAACATCCCCTATAGTTCACACACGCTTTGGGATTGCATCCATACGAATGGACTAAACCGTTGGATCGACTATGTACCAATGAGAATGTACTAGACTTATGGATCATCGATGATAGGGTTAGGACGATCGGATGGGATTTTATTTAGATATAATTGACAAATTTATTTAAATATAATTGCGTTGGTTATCATTATGAGAATAACTAAATGATTTTAATTTTGCAGCATGGTTTGACCATAATTGTGTAGCATATTGCGATCCAAGTGTCTGGATGATCTTGAATTCCGGGATGTTACATCTTAGTTCTCATGATCAGTTGCAACATATTGCTTTTGATGTACCCCAACTTGCATGCAAGTGTGATTACCTTGGCTTAACAATTGTGTTTTTTTTCTTTTTTACCCAGTTTAGGGGGCTGGGAGCCCTCTAGTATGGGAGTAGATCTTAGGTGAGGTGAGAGACCGCTCAAGTGAGGGAAGTAGATCGCCTTGGGTGAGGTATGGGACAACCCTCAGGCAAGGGAAGGTGGTTGCCTAGTTTCAAACCCTTGGCAGCCAAGTAAAAGTCTAATTTTATTTTAATTTTTTTTAATTTTTTATATAAATTGAAAGAGACTTTATAGACTTTCAGGGATTCTCAACTTGAAATAAAATTGAAACTATTAAAATAAATACACAAACATTAAGCTAATTTACAAATGAATAATAAATCTTTAATTATTTTAACTTTTTTCTTTTATTTATATATAAATTAAAGATTTTATATATATGGGCCGTGCCGTGCAATGCCTCGGGCTAGGCTCCCTAGCCCAGCACGACAATGATATTTTCCGTGCCGTGCCTAGGCTCGGAGGCCCGTGGCCTAGCACATGATGGGTTGGTGAAGCCTGATTTAGACCTTATTTAATTACAGGGGTTTATCTGTAATGTGTCGGTTTAATCTGGACCATCTGTTATGAGGCCAGATCCGACGGTTGTGGTTGTCTAGAGGTTTAGGGTTTCATGTATTTATACTGGGTGGTGTGAGCATTGTTATTACGGTGAATATTGAGAGAGAACGAGAGAGACAGTGAGTGCTTGTACTCTTGTGAGAATCTCCAATAATAGTGAACGGCGTGAATCTCCCGTGGATGTAGGCAATCTTGCCGAACCACGTAAATCTGTGTCTCGTGGATTGATTGTGTGATTGATTGATTGTTGTTCTTAGATCGTGCGTGTGTAACTGAGATCCCTAACAACTGGTATCAGAGCAAAGGGTTTCGCGCGCGATCAGGATCGAGATTGGAGAAGAGATCATCTTGATCTCTTGATTCGCAGCACAGTAATCACAAAAAAAAAAAAAGGTTCGGGTACGGTTGCAGATCGACGATCAAAGTCGATTTGAATCTCGGTGGGCCACTGTGCACGGAGGATCGTCCCAGAACAGTTTGTGTTGGAACCTGCAGACGGTTTCACAGCCACAGTCGCTGCCGGAGAAGAAGGAAACCACAGCCACAGCGCACTCGCCGGAACCGGAAGGGAGAGAATTGCCATCGCCGTCCCTTGTCGTCTCCACCGGAGAAGGAAAAGGAGAAGAAGGGTTCTGCCGCTACCCGCCTTGTCGCGCAGTCATCGTCGGACGCTGCCGTCATCGCCGTCGCCGCTGTTCCGTCGCCGTGCCGTCGCCGCCGCCTCGCAGTCCGGCTACCTGCCCGTCGTCGCCGCTGAAGAAGAAGACAGTGACTGGGCTACAGCTCTGTTCTGAAACAGAGCCAGTGAGGAAGAAGACCCAGTTGGGCCCGGGTTGGTTCAGGTCAGGTCCGCCCTGACCCACTCCAGAAGCCCAGCAGTTCCTGGGTCAGCGTCCAGGCCAGGTTCCAGTCCAGGTCAGGTCTGACCAGGCCCAGTCCGTGAAGGAGAAGCCCAGTAGTCAGCCGACGCTGACGTCATCCTGAAGCAGTACGGTCAACAATCCAGTTTGACCGGATTTAAGGGCCAGAATTGTTTCTTGATTTCTGAAGCCATCCGAACTCAGAATTGCGCTCCGTTTTTTTTGTTGGATTCGTATCAACGAGATCTACAAGGTAGACGGAACGGATTGACAGTTTGACCAGCAGAATTCATATCAAGTAGATAGAGCTTGATTTGAGTGGGAGCAATGACGGACGACATGAAGCTCACGATTGAGAAGTTTAATGGCACAAACTTCGCGTACTGGAAGATGCAGATTGAAGATCTCCTCTATCAGAAGAATTTCTACCTGCCGCTTGGGGGAAAAGCCAAGAAACCTACAACAATGTCAGATGCAGAGTGGGAGGTACTCGACAGGAAAGCCTTAGGTACTGTTCGTCTCTCTCTATTAAAGTCTGTTACATTCAATATATCTAAGGAGAAAACCACTAAAGATGTTATGGATGCCCTATCTCGAATGTATGAAAAACCTTCCGCCTCAAATAAAGTTTTCTTGATAAGAAAGTTGTTTAACATGAAGATGGTTGAAGGTGGGGTTGTTGCTGAACACCTGAACGAGCTTAACACGGTCATGAGCCAGTTATCCTCTGTTAACGTACAATTCGAAGATGAAATTTGGGCTTTGTTGGTCTTGTCTTCTTTACCAGACAGCTGGAATGGTATGGTTACATCACTGAGTAATTCTTCAGGATCAACCAAACTGAAATTTGATGATGTTGTGAGTGCTATCCTCGATGAGGAAATTCGCAGGAAACCTTCAGGTGAATCATCAGGAAGTGCATTGAATGTGGGAAACAGAGGGAGGTCATCTGAGAGAGTGCAAAGTCATGGAAGATCAAAATCACGGAGTAAGTCAAGATCTTCAAAAGGCAAAATCGAGTGCTGGAATTGTGGCAAAAAGGGACATCTGAAAAAGGATTGCAGAGCTCCACCAAAGAAGAATAAGCAAAAGAACGGTAATAAGGATAACGAAGCTTCCGCAAATGTCGCAGGTGATGCTGTTCAAGATGCTTTAATTCTTGCTTTTGATTATAAGTCTGAATCTTGGGTTATAGATTCGGGTGCGTCCTTTCACGCCACTGCACATAAAGAATATCTCAAAAATTATGTACAAGGTGATTTTGGAAAAGTCTATCTTGGTGATGATGAACCTTGTGACATAATTGGCAAGGGAGATGTTCAGATTAAATTGCCAAATGGCAGTATATGGCAATTGAATGATGTCAGGCATGTACCTAGCCTGAAGAGAAACCTCATATCAGTTGGTCAGCTTGCTAGCTCTGGTCACGTAACTGTTTTTGCAGATGATTTCTGGAAAGTTACAAAAGGGAGTATGGTTGTTGCTCGCGGTAAGAAAGAAGGAACTCTTTATTTGACTAACAGCTCTACAAGTTCCATTGCAGTTGCAGATAAAGGCATTGACTCAAACACATGGCACTATAGACTCGGACATATGAGTGAGAAAGGGATGAAGATTCTTCATTCTAAAGGTAAGCTAGAAGGACTCAAGTTCTTGGACTTAGAGTTCTGTGAAGACTGTGTTTTCGGAAAGCAGAAGAAAGTTACATTCACTAAAGTAGGCAGGCCACCGAAGTCAGAAAGGTTGGAACTAGTACACACGGATGTGTGGGGACAAACTCAGGTACCTTCTCTTGGTGGATCTTCTTACTTTGTTACATTCATTGATGATGCTACCAGGAAATTATGGGTACATCCCATGAAACACAAGTCTGACGTGTTTGATGTTTTCAAAAAGTGGAAAGCTTTGGTTGAAAACGAAACAGGTTTGAAACTGAAATGCCTAAGGTCTGATAATGGGGGAGAGTACTGCAGCAAAGAATTTGAGGAGTATTGCGCAAAAAATGGCATTAAGCGAGAGAAGACCATTCCCAATACACCACAGCAAAATGGTGTGGCTGAGCGCATGAACAGGACAATTGTTGAGCGTGCCAGAAGTATGAGGCTACATGCTGGATTGCCCAAGCAGTTTTGGGCGGAAGCAATGAATGCTGCTGCATACTTGATCAATCGAGGGCCTTCAGTACCTTTGGATGGTGGACTACCAGAGGAAGCTTGGACCGGAAAAGAGGTAAACCTTTCACACTTAAAAGTATTTGGTTGTATCTCTTATGTTCATGTTGATGCTGAAAAAAGAGACAAACTAGATTCTAAATCTAGGAAATGCACTTTCATTGGATATGGTTCTGATGAGTTCGGTTACCGCTTCTGGGATGAAGAAAATAGAAAAATCATTAGAAGCAGAAATGTTATATTCAATGAGAAAGTGATGCACAAAAACAAGGACAAGGTGCATGAGGACAGCAATGAATATTTAGAACTGGATGACACTTCTGAAAATGATGTACCTGAAGTACATGGAAATGAAAACCCGCAGGTGGACCCTCAAACACCTGCCCCAGTAAGAAGGTCATCTAGGACTCCTAAGCCTACACAGCGCTATTCACCTTCTTTGTTTTACTTGTTGTTAACTGATGGTGGTGAGCCAGAATGTTATGAAGAAGCATTGCAGGTTGAAACTCGGGCAAGGTGGGAACAAGCCATGGAAGATGAGATGAAATCTTTATCATCAAATCAGACATGGGACTTAGTTCAGTTGCCTAAGGGAAAGAAAGCTTTGCACAACAAGTGGGTGTACAAATTGAAGGAAGAACATAACGGTAGCAAGCGATACAAAGCCAGATTAGTTGCAAAAGGCTTCCAGCAGAAGGCAGGTATTGATTACTCTGAGTTATTTTCTCCTGTGGTTAAATTGAACACAATCAGAAGTGTGTTGAGCATTGTGGCGGTAGAAAATTTACACCTTGAGCAATTAGATGTGAAAACTGCGTTTCTCCATGGTGACTTGGAAGAAGACATCTATATGCATCAGCCACAGGGATATGCTGTGCTAGGAAAGAAGGAAATGGTGTGTAAGCTCAAAAAGAGTTTATACGGTTTGAAGCAAGCCCCAAGACAATGGTATATTAAATTTGACAGTTTTATGTACAACACAGGTTACAAACGATGTCATGCAGACCATTGCTGTTATTTCAAAAGTTTTGATGACTGTTACATTATTCTACTCTTGTACGTAGATGATATGCTCGTTGCAGGTTCAAATATGCATGCGATAAATAATTTGAAGAAACAGTTGTCACAGGAATTTGAAATGAAGGATTTGGGTGCTGCAAATCAGATTCTTGGTATGAGAATTAGTAGAGACATGAAAAATCGCACATTGAAGTTGTCTCAGGCAGAATATGTTGAAAAGATTCTAAACAAGTTCAATATGCATGGTGCTAAGCCAGTTAGCACTCCGCTAGCCAGCCACTTCAAACTCTCAAAAGAGTTGTCTCCTAAAACAGAACAGGAGAAGGAGAACATGTCCAAGGTCCCATATGCTTCAGCAGTTGGTAGCTTGATGTATGCTATGGTTTGCACCAGACCAGACATTGCTCATGCAGTGGGAGTTGTAAGCAGATTTATGAGTAATCCGGGAAAAATGCATTGGGAAGCAGTTAAGTGGATTCTCAGATATCTGAGAGGCACCACAAAGGCAGCATTGCATTTTGGAGGATCAGAGATTAAATTGCATGGCTATGTTGATTCGGACTTAGCAGGAGATCTTGATAGAAGCAGAAGCACTACAGGATATGTCTTCACATTGGGTAGTGCAGCAGTCAGTTGGAAATCTCAATTACAGGATGTCGTTGCACTTTCAACCACAGAAGCAGAGTATGTTGCCGCTACAGAAGCTAGTAAGGAAATGATTTGGTTACAGGAGTTAATGGAAGAGTTGGGTAAGAAGCAAGAGTCTAACAGACTTTACAGTGACAGTAAGAGTGCCATCCATCTTGCAAAGAATTCAGCCTTTCATCCAAAAACCAAACACATTCGGATCAGATATCACTTCATACGATGGCTTCTGGAAGAAAAAGTGTTGAAACTGGAGAAGATTTTATCAAGTGAGAATCCTGCAGATATGTTCACTAAGGTGGTAACTACAGAGAAACTGAAGCTGTGCTCAGCTTCAGTTGGTCTTCAAGCATGAAGATGAGGTATTGAGATTCTTAGCCGTGTTCTGTTATTGTCAAAGCCATTCAGTATGATCAGTCTTCAAGTGGGAGATTGATGGGTTGGTGAAGCCTGATTTAGACCTTATTTAATTACAGGGGTTTATCTGTAATGTGTCGGTTTAATCTGGACCATCTGTTATGAGGCCAGATCCGACGGTTGTGGTTGTCTAGAGGTTTAGGGTTTCATGTATTTATACTGGGTGGTGTGAGCATTGTTATTACGGTGAATATTGAGAGAGAACGAGAGAGACAGTGAGTGCTTGTACTCTTGTGAGAATCTCCAATAATAGTGAACGGCGTGAATCTCCCGTGGATGTAGGCAATCTTGCCGAACCACGTAAATCTGTGTCTCGTGGATTGATTGTGTGATTGATTGATTGTTGTTCTTAGATCGTGCGTGTGTAACTGAGATCCCTAACAGCACAGCCCAAGTGGGAAAACCCAGCCCTGCCGTGCCCGCTCATTGTTGACCAAGTCAATGGCCCTAGTATGATTTTTTCCATGCTTAGCCGTGCCGGCCTCCCCCAGCTTTTCACCCATAGGACAGCTCTATGGTGACGCAAGGTGGCTGCTCAAATACAAATCATGGACAAGCATGTAAGAACTGACACCTCTTACCAATGGAATGAGAGGCTGCCCTTTGGCAGAAAAATTGTTAATGATCCATCTTTGCAATTAAAGGGATCATATATATATATATATATATATTTAGTTGGAAAACACATAAGATGGTATCAGATTTTCTGCCTTTCCATCCCCATAACCATAACGACTATTGCTAACATCAATTTTCTTTTATGGTGGGCAGAATAGTCGTAAATTCAGTATCTCACAAAAATGTGCCATGTTCGTCATAACTCTGGTTGAAAAATTGAATTGATAACTTCCTGTCTCACCAAAATATTATAAGTAACTGCAATATGGGCATTGTCAAAATACACACTGAAAATCTGAGCCCATATCACATAGGAACCAAAAGATGGGACCTTTTAAGAGCATTTGAAAGATCTTATTTGTATATGTACTTAAATGTAAGAGATGCAGTACAAAACCAGGCAGAGAATGCTAAAACAAACGGAGGTAGTTGTTGAAAGCCTAGGCATTGCAGCCCCAAAATAATACCTGAGGAAGAGGCAGCATGGCAGCAAGGTCAATCAAGAAATCTGACCGTAGATATCTTATTGCAATCTTCTTAGGATCCATGACAAGTTCACCTCTCCCAAATATCTTTGAGCTTGGGGCCACATATGCTGTCCGGAACTTTATCACCATATGTAATAGATAGAACATGTCTGCAAGGGTTCTGAAAATTGTGACAACAATTCTCAGTTTCAAGTCTGTCTCCATGCACAAAGAACTATCTCCCAGGATCCCAACCGAAGGCAGAAAGAAAAACAAAGGGTCGATGAAAAGAGCAACCAAGCAAGAGATTAAGAGGATCCGGTTCCATTGCAAAACGAGCTCACTTTCTGGATCAAGTATCCTTTTCCTCCATGGCTCATGGTCTTCAGGGAACATACAATTTCCAATCTTTGCTGCCCCAAATAATCGACTAGCTCTTTCAGGCTTTAGTAATGGAGATGGGACATGGAAAGAAGGCAATGGTTTTGCTAGCTGTGGCGTTTCAGTGTCTTCCAATGGGTCTTCTTGACGGTGTACTTTCCCATCCGAATACAACCTGGTAATTCAACCCAAGAAACCACCCATAAATGCATAATTCAAAGTCTTAGATGGCCATATGAGTATCCTTGCAACAATAACAAAAAGCACAAGAAACACAACAATGGCAATTACCTCACAGTTTTATCCTTCTTGAAGCCCATATTGCAAGCAAGATTCAATATCAGATTAATAGACGGACTCTTTTGACCTAAACAAATCAAGTCCAATACAATCCATGAACACATAATTCAACTCCTCAACTCCTATAAAATTCACCACTAAACAAATAACAAAAACACAGCAAATTAAAAAAAAATAAAATGCCAATACCTCACGAGTTTCTCCTCCTCCACAATCCATATTGTAAGCAAATCTCGATTCACAGATGAATAAAGAGACTTCAAGAACCTAACAATCCGAACAAAACAACATCATCATCAACAATTCAAATTCTTCATTAACCACCAAAGCAAGGACAACAAAATCCGCATAAAGAAGGTCAAAATTGGCTACTATCCCTACCTCAGAGCCGCCCCCATTTCAACTCCACAGCAAGCAAAATCCAAAAAGTTTAGTAAGTTATCAATGCAAAAACCCATCAGCCCTCCGCACTTGACGCATAAGGAAAGAAACCATCAAATCATATATCAGAATGGCAGTAGAAAGGTGCTGTGAAGGGCAACGACGTAGGAGACTTTAAAATGAAAGTCAGCGAGAGAGAGAGAGAGAGAGAGAGAGAGAGGTGCTGTGAAGAGCAACGACGTCGGAGACTTAAAAAATGAAAGTCAGAGAGAGAGAGAGAGAGATTTATTATTGTGATGGCGTACGTGTGTATAAACGAGTCATGTCGTTGGGAAGAGATCCAAGAAGGAATTGTTATGTGGAAACAAGAAGAATTTGTTGTGTGGAAACTAAGTAGGGTAAGGGAGACATTGCTGACCGGGCCCATGTGATTCGCCAGGGTTTAGACAGAAAAATTTGGATGAGGATCCCTGTTTGGTCCAAACAGGGCAACCAGGGAGTGCCACATGGGGAGGGAGAATTTTTTTTTTTTTTTTTTAAGGGGGAGATGGGATGTGTGTGATTGGACCTTTCCCCCATGTGGCACCCCCTCATTGGACCAAACAGGATTTCCCTGTTTGGTCTAAACAAGGGATCCACTTCCGAAAAATTTATATGGGCTGCTTTGATCAGTGCAGCACGTTAATAATGTCATCTCATCATCTGGTGTGACGTCCAATTTTACCCTCAGGGAACCTTTACTAATCAAAGGATTGAACCTTGAAAGTGTTTTGATTAAGATGTCAATAAAATTTAAGGCTGTTAATGGATCGAGATCATAAGATCATCCCATGGGGCTGGTTCTTGGGCACCCGTTTTCGGAGACCTTTCCACCTACCCTCCTCTTATTGATAATTATGCAATTGAGTGGGCCCCATTAGCTGCATTTGAGCAGTACAGAAGAGAACATGAACATTAGTGTTTTTTTATTTTATTTTTATTTTGGGTAAATATGCTCGATAGTTAAGACAATCCATTTTGGGGGTTGAAAGAGGGCCGCACCATCTCTTTTTAAATTTTTTTCATCTTCTTTTGTTTGTTCTGTGTGCGTTTGCAGCTATTTAGGATGATTCCAAAGACTAAGCACATGCGTCCAATACAGCTAATTCCGATGTACTTAGAAGTATGTAACTATTATATAAAATTGTATCTTTTGTTTATGATTTTCTTAGAGAGGTAACAGCTTACGGTTTGCTTGAGAAGGAATAATTCTTAGCATCAGGTGAGCTCACTTTACAACAATTCAACTCCAGGCTCAATATTCGCCCCCAGTTGATACTAACTCTAATTTGACTTTGACTTAAATATTCACACCATCAGATTGAGTTGCATATATAATATAACTTAATAAATTATTGTACTGGAAGGCCCCTAAAAAATGGTCGTTATGGTTAATTTGATCGTGATGATTTTATTTCTTTTGTCCAATATCATTTGCATCCAAGTAGCACTAGTTTTTATCTCTTATGCAAGCTATGAAAGTTATGTACCACTTGGTAGTAAGATATCAATTTTTATTATATCATACATACTAATATTAATATAATATATTAATTCATATTTCTCCGAGAATATATAATGATATATGTCATATATTTGCTGTATATTGTTCTACACTAGCTATATTATCTGCTTAAGCATTCAGACCCATAATGTGAATCCTAACCCAAATAGCAGTTGAGAACAACTCGTTACCGGAGTGGTAATGAGCGGTATAGTTCTCACCTGGCTATCTAGGGTTCGAAGTGCCACCTGTAACGCCCCAGTTTCGAATACCGAGTTTACCACGAAGGTACCTGAATTTGGCGTCCTACTTCCTGAAGAAAAAGGAAAACTTTTAAAATCATAGCTCCGCAATGAGATTCAATTTAAAACTTTTTACCAACATGTATAACAACAGTTGATTGCGGAAGCATATAGAAAATAGCAGAAGCAACATTCATATAAAGTGGCAGCAAATATGGTATCAGTCTCCATAAAGCAGATAATAGCATGGCATAAGTCAGGTAAGTCTCAAAGTGTAAAATATAAGTGTGTACATATCTAAACATGAACCCCTTGCTCACAACAAAAGACACTCAAACCCAAAAAAAAAGATCACATAGCCCCAACTGCAGGCACTTCATCTTCCGGCTCCACCTCTGGGTCTGCCAGTCCCCATTGGCTATAGGTGCCTCGATGAACACATCACCCCCGGGGACGAGGTCGATACCAATACCTTAAGCACCAAATATTGGGTCAGATTTAAAGGATCTAGCAGGCATAGTATATAAGTAACATATGATATATGCATAAAAAAGGAATAAAAACTATAATAAGATCAATGAGTAATAAAGGTACAATACTAGGCAATTGTGCAAAATACAACAATAGGGATTAATAGGAAAGTAAAGCAATCTAAATAACCATATATCAATATGGCACATTCACATAAGCTGGTCACCGCAGGATATTATGCCGCGGCCTCATACTGATAACCAGTTGCGGTGAGGAATAATAGTGCAATGCAAGGGATAATAAGCACCGCCGAATCATACATCTCTATAATAATAAGCATACATGCATTACTGAAGTCTGCCGGCCGTGAATGCATATATATCACCAGAGTCTACCGGCCATCTTGTGAGGTCCCACCCCTTGTGGACCCTCATTTTGATTTGAATATTATAATTATGGTTTGGACTATCTAATTATACTAATTAGTAGGGATTAGTAGGGGTATTAGGTATTTTCTTAGGCCTTAGCCTATTTTATAGGAATTAGTCTTTTTTTCTAATTCATAGGTCTTATAGGGTGTCTATTGTAATTGTTACACTTTGTTAGTTAGAGGCCATAGCTAGTAAATAGAATTTATAGGAGGGGCTTCCACTTGAGAATAACAATTTTTCTAAAAAGGACCCAAATGCCCATGTACTTATTTTCAATTTCTACTAAGTTAGGAAGGTCCCTTTGGTAATTAGCCACCCAACTCAACCTATATAACAAAACCATCCCATGCCAAATGAACTCTAACTCTCTCACTCTCATTTTCCTCTCTTTTCTCTCTCATTTTCACTCCAATTTCTTATTTCCCTCCCTTTCTCTAAAAACCCTAGCTACTAGGAGGAGAATTACTACAAGCTTCAACTATCATCTCACTTAAGGAGTTCTTTTATCTTATAGATCTCATCCTTTTCTTTTAATCAAGGTATTTATCTTTTTCTGGTTCAATTTTCCTAGAAATCTCTCATTCTCTCTCTAGATTCCTTTGCTTATTGCAATTCTTTTGTGGTTTTGGGATTAGGTGTTATAGATCTACTTAAATCTAGAGTTTGGGATTGATTAAGTGATTGGAAGACCTTAGAGGCCTACTTGGATCTTGATTTCTCTTCTTCTTGCTATTTTCATTGCTATTGGATTTGAGATAACTGCAATATACCTATTTAGCATAGAATGCATGTTTTCTTTTTGTTAATTATGTAGTTTCAATTCAATTGATGTATGATTTCATAGATCTGCCCTTTTGAGCATGTTTTCATGGTTTTTGGCCATTGATGGATGGGATTATCTAATTTGGAAGATCAATGTACCAATTGTGGATGGTTTGATGATGATTGAAGTTCTTTTGTTGTTTATGTATGTTTTCATAATGGATGGACGAGATTGAGGGTGATTTTGATGGAAATTGGGTTGAATGAATGAAGTTGTAGAATTCTAAAATTTTGGAATTCCAGTGTATCCGGTTGAGTGACCCTTGCTGGGTGTTAATCGGATACAAAGGAAATTTAGAAAAATAATTGGGACCTGAATTCTCTCTTAGTCCCAGAAATCTTGTGTACCCGGTCAACCGGCCCCTGCTGGGTGTCGATCGAATACAAAGGATTTCCAGGGTTTTAACTAAAATTGGAATTCTCTTTCAAACTTAGAATTCCTATGTACCCAATCGACATCCAGGCTAGCCGGTCGACTGGACACACTGCAGAATTTAGAAAATAGAGTGCTGGCCCTCAGTTGTTTGTCCCAGATGTCATGTATACCCGGTTGACATCTTGGCCGCGATGTTGACCGGATATACTGCAGGGGGTGTCGACCTGTGAGTCAACATCCTGACTTTCCTAGTGTACCCGGTCGGTTGGCCCTTGGGGATGTCGACCGAATACATTGTAGACTGAGTTTCCGAGTTTTGTAGTTTTTGATATTTTGATCTATTGTGGGGCGTATTGATCATCCAAATGGACTTCCATTGATGTGCGAAGCATGAGGCAATGGTGTCGTGATAAGTCCTTAAAAATGCAGATTGTCCTCATCATTTTAGAGTAATTAAGGACTTAATCATCAAATCATGGACCATTTTAGTAAAAAATTATGATTTTATGTTTTTGAGCATCAAAGTCTGAATTTGAGTCAAAATTCATCCAAAAATTGCATTTTCACATAAAATCATGAATTTCTCCATTTTTTGGCATTAAAAGTCACAAATTTCTCCTAACTTTTTATTCACACATGAAATGATGAATTTTCTTTGCACCTTTAATTTAATTGAAGAAAACTTGATAAAATGGTGACATTTTATGCATCTATTTAGTGTGAATTGGGCCCGCATCTTGCATAATTCCTTACCTATATGATTTGATTGTTCTTTGATCTTGCTTTTATTTTTTGTAGGGAATTTCAGAAATCGGGGCCCACGGAAGAGAATTGATGAATCAAATGCACCATGGACTCACCTTCCTTTGGCATGGATTCTAAGGAAGGGGCGCCAGGGTAGGGTCCGCTCTCATATGCAAGAAAACACAAATCAGATTTAATCTCTTGAAGATAAGTTCCAAATTTGCGGGCCATGAGATGATGAGGTGTCCTATCTACTCTCCAATAAATATTGCTTACATGTCAAGATGGATGGCTAAGATTCAATTCAAGCCAAACAAAGAAGAAAAAAATTGCAAAAGAAAATCCCTCCAAGGTGAGGATGTCCAAGGCAAGAGAATTAAGGCTTGCACACTCATGTGAGGCCCATCATGTGTTCTAATTTGAGATACAAATCTGAATTTCAGATTTGAAATTATTTTAGCCAAGGCATGGGACGGTCCATGTTGTCTACACCCAAGTGGGGCCCATCATGTGTTACAAGTGCAATTAAAAATCTGAATTTCAGATGTGGTGCAAGATCTTTTGAAACTCAAAAGTTTCAATTTCAAAGCATTGGATAGTTCAAGATTGCATTCTTCCAAGTATGGCCCACTCCCATGTCATGTTTGGAATGAAATTAAATTCAGATTTGAAGACAATTTTAAGGTGGGCCATGCTAAGAGTTTTTTCAAGCCATGAAGAGTGCAAAAGATTGGAAATCTTGCTAAGCAATCCAAGTTGGAAACAAATTGAAAGAGTGCAAGATTTGCACTAAGTTTATCTCCAAAAAGATAGGCCTCAAGATTTGAAGTTTGCAGCCCAAGAATTATCCAAGAAGCATCACACGTCCAAGCACTCCATCCCATGATTTCACACATCCAAGATGGTTGTCCAAGAGCATCTAAAATTTATTTCAAATTTGAAATTTCAGATTTGAATTGATTCTTAACCAAAGTGGGACCCAAGAGAGGAAGTTGCATGAGATAAGAACAATCCTATTTTTACTAGGATTGTCGGCCAACACCTAAAAAATCTCTCAAAAACCCTCCTAATCCTAATCCAACTTGGACCCCATACTACTAATCCTTATCCAACCAAAACCTTGTAACCCAAGCTATCAAAAAAATATAAAAAGAGCCCAAAAAGAGGGCTGGATGCCAATTCCACTCCTCCATTCCTCTTGGACGACCAGCAGCCTCTCCATCCTTTTTTTTTTTATTAATTTTTTTCTCCATCTCTCCTCTACCATCCTCACTCACCCAAGGCTTCTCTAAGGCTACCACCACTTGGGTTTCTATGCCGTTGAGCCGCCGCCGTTGCTATCGTCACTCCACCATCAGATCATCCTTGAAATCATCTTCCCTTGCTTGGATTTCAGATTGCGAAACGAGAGCCGGTTGGATCGCCGTTCAAGACCGCGAGTCCCTCTCCTCCGTTTAGTGTTTCTTGTGTCTATGGTAAGGTTGGATGCACTTTATTTTTATTAAAAGAATTTTGTAATGGTTATTTGCTTGTAATGGGTCTTTCATTAATAAATCAAGTTTATGGGGTCTTGGTCTTCACCAATGGGTTAACATTGAATTTTTGTGCGTAGTGACAGTGCACACTTGGTGCGGTGGTCTTGATTTTTCTTGATGGCATTAAGCAAAGTAATTATTGCAAAGTTTTAGAATTAAAATCTAATTTCTTTATTCTCTGATTTTATTTTATTTTATTTTATTTTTTATTTTATGCACCTTAACAATTATTGCAATTGGTTGGGCTAATAAATCTTATGGTGATGCAGTGGTTAGATTATGTTTCTAGAATAGGATTTTAATTTTCTTTGGTTGTAATTAATATTTCAGATTTGTAATTAATTTTTAATTCAATTAGAAAATTTGATTTGTATAGTTTTTTTTTAGGCTAGAACTAGTTTTTTTTCATTAGGACAGGTTTTGCGATAAATAAACTCTCTGTGGATCGATCCGGTTTCACCGGTTATTACTACAATCGCGGCCTTGCACTTAGGGCTACGATCATATCGTTCAACCTTGACTCATGTGGGGCCACTAAATAGGGTCTAGTGTATTGATTGGATTTCGATTCGATCCTCAAACGTTGTCAAAGATGCCCGTAACTTCTAGAGCACTAAATACAGTATCTTTGGCATTTGAAACTTCATTTAGGAATCCAATTGACTGACATGGACCTAGACTTGAAAAGGGGGCCAATACTTAGGTTGGACCTTTGCTATTTCCCTTTGATTTGTTTGGTTTTGGAGATTTATTATTCTTGAATTTTTCGCTATTACTCTTGTAGTCTTTCTATCGTTAGTACCTGTTAATTAAATGAAAATTGGATGACCTAAACCTATGATTACCTAGTGGTGACCTGATATTGTGGATTGGTGATTAATGACCTGTATCTGTGGCTAGGCGGGCCATCATATGGCTTAAGAATGGATGGTTGTGATACCCTATAATGAAGAGGCTTGATATTGTGGACTTGTGACCCATTTATGGATGAGAATGGACTGAATACTATTGGACAGAACTTGTATGTTATACTTGGACTGTTTTGAACTAAGGTCACGGTATTGGTGGGCCTTAGCATGGATTCAATGATGGACTTGGATTTGGATTGTATTTATGGATTTGGACCTATACCTTGGACCTCTTATGGACTTGATAGGACTTTGTTCGCGTAAGACAAGCCTAGATAGACACAGGCTTTTACTTGTTTCCTTGAGTCGGCATTAATATTCACTAAGTTCTTATAAGCTTAGCCTTTGGACTGATCATCACCGGTGAGAACTATATTGATTATTGTTGAGAGCTATCATGATGAGCTATGGATGGACGGAAGATGTGATTCCGGTTCCGGTCTATTGAGTGTGAGGGTGTTGATATTGATATTGATGTTATTATTATCGGGGCACGTCATCCCTTACACTGTTACTTTATTTCCCCGCCGCAACTGTTTACAGTATTGGAGGAGCGCTGCAGAATATCCTACGGTGTCCTACTTGTGTGAATGTGCCACATTGATTTATGGTTAGGATATATACTTTACTTTCATTATGATTTTATTTGACACATCTTACTTGATTGCCCAGCATTTGTACCGTTGTTAATCTTATGATATTATGATCGTTTCTAATCGCTTTGATGCATACATCCTATGTTATTTATAAACTGTGCCTTGTTAGATCCTTGGATCTAACCCATCTTTGGTGCTTAGGTATTGACTCCAATCTCGAGGACGACGTGCTCGTTGAGGCGCCCTTAGCTGGAGACAACGAATAGGGACCAGCTGACTTAGTGGTCGAGCTAGAAGTTGGAGTGCCTGCACAGGGGGTTTGAGTGCCTGCACAGGGGGTTTGAGTGCACACTTATTTTGGGGGTTTTCAAGTGACTCTTGTTCTGAGTAGGGGTTTTATTCATTTGATATGTACAAACTATATTTCTTACTTTGAGATTAGTAGATAGGTGCCTTGCTACATTTGATATATGTTTTCGATACCTTATTGCTTCCGCTATTCTTTGATATTGCTTCCGCTATTTTTCTTATGCTTCCGCAATTAACCGTTGATCATTATATTGTCACAAAAGTTTTAAATTGGACCTCACTACGGACTATGATCTTGGAAGTTCTCGGATTCTCTGGGAAGTAATATGCTAATTTCGGGTACCTTGGCAGTAATCTCGGCATTCGAAATTGGGGTGTTACAGTCTAATCATATATCTCTATAATAATAAGCATATATGCATTACCGGGGTCCGCCGACCGTGAACACATATATACTACCAGAGTCTGCTGGCCGTCTAATCATATATATTACCGGAGTCTCTAGTCGACTAATCACAACTCGTCATGATGGCCCCATATATAATAATTAGCTCCACCAAGGATGCTCAGTCCAAGGGTAAGCTTACAACAACTAAGTGAATGTCTCACGCAGACTCAAGGAAACCAAGTAAAGGTTAGTGTTTGGCTGAGCTATTCTTGCGCGAGCAAGGTCATCTCATATCTATACAAGGTCTAGTATCCATGTCTAATCGATCTATATACACAATTTATAGTTCATATCCATAATCAAATCCACGGCCATGATCCACCTGTGATGGTTTTTGTCCATATCCATTGCATTCCATATCCAGCATGATTCATTAATGGGTTCCTAAGTCATTATCACAATCTTCTATTCTAAGGTAATCTCAACCATCATCCTTAGGCCATAGGATGGCCCGCCTAGACACAGACCACGATCAAGTGATCTCCATTCACAATCCAGGTCACCACTAGGACATCCTAAGTTCAAGTTCTCAAATTTTCATTTATTAACAAGTTTAAGCAATAGATAATGACAAGAATGAACAAATATCCATCACCCATGATCACCATGCCAATCAATGAAGGAAATAACAATAGTCAATCCTAGGTCAATGCCCAATTTTCATGTCCAAGTCCATGTTAGCCAATTCAACTCCTAAATGAAGTTTCAGATGACAAGAGATATGAATTTGGTGCTCTTAAGTTACAGGCATCTTCGACGACGTTTAAGGATTGAATCGAAATCCAATGAATATTCTAGTCCCTACTTTGGTGGCCTCATTTGTTAAGGTTAAGCCCAATCATTGACTCATGCTTGGCTCATCACTAGAGGTATACATGGAATGTCAATGGGCCTCACATACCATCAATTTTAAAATGGATTCAAATTTGGAATTTCATTGTGTGCAGTGTGGCCTGTCGACATGGCACAGTGGCACGTCGACCTGCTACAGAGAGAGAGAGAAAGAGAGAGAAAGAGAGAGAGAGAGAGAGAGAGAGAGAGAGACTAGGACTTGGCTTTCTTCTGGAAAATAACTGTAGTGTACCCAGTCGACCGGCTAAACTGATTTCTCTGGAACAAAGGGAAAGTAGGCTAGATCTCAGTTTCTGGATCATGCAGCAGTTTACTCAGTTGACTAGGCACAGGGTCCGGTCGACCGGATGCACTGATTTCTGTACCAGTTAGTCAACTACTGAGACTCAGTTATCTGCTCTCTGAAGTGTGCCTGGTTGACCTAGGCAAGGGCAGGTCGACCGCATACGCAAAGACATTTTTCAGATTTCTGAAACTTTTCCAATTCATCCAATTTTCCATCAAAACTCATCAATCTCTACTCCAATCATCACCAATCCATCACAAACATCAAACTCCATCTATACATCACAAATCCATCAACAATTGAGCAATTGACCTTCCAAATGGGAAATCCCATCCATCAATGGGCAAAACTCCATAAAACAAGGCTTAGAAGAAAAGATCTAGCAATCACTACATATATATGAATTGAATTACATAATTTAAGGAAGAAATCATGTATACTATGCTAAATATATATATTGTACTTGCCTTTTAGCCCAAATCAAGGTCGCTTGGCTTGATCTTCAAGATCCAAGCTCTAATGGCTTCTAACTCTCAAAACAGTACCCATAACCTTAGATCTATAGAGATCTAGGCTGCCTACAATTCCCATAGAGAAATGCATTTAGGAGATGTAATTCTAGAGAGAGGAAATTCAAGGAAATTGGGCTATGGGAAGGAACTTACCTTGTTGTGTAGAGAAAAGAGAAATTTAGGAAATGAGAGAGGTCCCCTAGCTTGAGAGTAGTAATAGCTTGGAGAGAATTTTGCTTCCTTGTAGTAGGAAACCCTAGATCTAGATTTCCAGTAGAGATGGAGAGAGAAATTGATGGAATTGTTGGAGGGAAAATGAGGAAATGAGATGGAAGAAGAGAGAAATGGAAGGGAAAGAGAGTGATGAGAGCTTGGACGTTGGAGGGATGGGTTAGTTTGTATAGGATTTGGTTGAGAGTGAAATGTCGAAGTTGCCCATTCTTAGCTTTTAGTTTAGGATAAGTACATGGCCATGAAGGGTATTTTAGGTCTAGTTTGCACATTCTCCAATGGAAACCCATCATATTCTTCCTAATTACTTATAAGGGTCTCTAACTAACCAACAAATTCCTTAAAGGTCCATCTAAAGTCCCCCCCTACACCTGTTTTTTTTGGCTAAGTTGCAAATTGAATAATAAAGGGGAAGGGAGAAACAACAATGAGAAAGCAAACAAGAAGAAAAAGAACAGAAGAAAAACATAGCTCACCCTATCTCCTAGCTGGAGATAGCTGATTACAAAGAGAAAAGAAAGACTCTAGAGTAGAGCTAGAGAAGCTTCTGCAAAGAAAAAGGAGATGGCATTGTCAAGAGAAGGCTTCATATTGTTGAAAACTACCAGGTTCTCGACCTTCCATAGGCTGAAGATGGCCACTAAGAAGAGGGCTCCCAAACCTCTATTGGCTTTGAGGTAAGAGTTGGTTGAAAATGATCTCCATTTGGCTGCAGCAGAGCTGGAAGGAGAAGAGCTAATGTTGCCTTTGTCTTCTAACCATGCCCAGAAATCTGTGGCAAAAGGACAGAGGAAAAATAAACTAAATGAAGTCTCTTGGTGGTTGCCACAAAGGTAGCAAGAAGAGGCTAGCTACACTCCTATTGATTTGCCCAATCATTGGTTGGAAGTTTATTGTGGAACCATTTCCAGGCAAAGCAAGCTATGGATGGCTTGAGGAGACTATTCCAAGCAAACTTAGACCAAACTTTAGCAGGGCTTCTGGCTCTAATGGAATCCCAGGTAGCAGAGAAAGGAGGATGGCTAGAGTTAGAACTTGACCAAATCAGCGTGTCAGGGATGTTGGAGAGGGAGAAGTCCACCAAAAGAGAGGAGACAAAGACCACTTGCTGCGGATAAGAAGAACTTGAGAGCCACTGAGGGTTGGAGAAAAGATTGTGCACTGATTCATACCACGGAAAAAGGGCTTCTGGGAAGTTCTACGACAAAGGAAAGGGACCGTGCCACTTATCATGCCAGAAGCTTGTACTTTTACCATCACCCAAGATCCAGTGGCTGTTTAGGAACAAGAAATGGGCTCTACTCTTGATTCTCCTCCAAATGCAAGAACCATGGAGTAAGGCTCTTGGGTGCCAAGGAGAGAATCCTTTGGCATACTTGGCTTTGAACCGGGAAGCCATAGGGAGTAGGAAGATAAAGCCGTCCAGCCTAAACGGGCTGAGCTTGCAATGATCAAATCCTTTGAGTGATTAAAGCCTAGCCCTCCTTCCGATTTAGGGAGACAGACTGTTTACCAGTTGATAAGACTCCTTTTCAATTGGGACGATCCTCTAGTCCAAAGGAAGTTCCTCATCCACTTTTCCATAAATCTGTAAGTCGAACTCGGAATGGGGATCACTAGCATTTTGTGAATTGGAAGACTTTGGAGCATGTGCTTAACTAGAACGACCCTTCCGGCGAATGAGAGCGAATTACTTTCCAACTAGCTAGCCTTTTCCTGAAGGAGTCCTTCAAACTTTCATAGTATCTTGCTTTAGGGCTGCCAATGAAGAGGGGGACTCCCAAATTTTTTACCGGAAAGGTAGCCTGAGGATCTCAATATCCTTGCTTTGAAGGACAGTTTGATATTCCCAAAGAGAATTTTGCTTTTGGAGAGTTTGAAGTGTTGACCAACGGCCATTTTGATAAGCTTTCAACACACCTTGAACAATTTTAATACTCCGGGGGATAGCTTGAAAGACGAGAAGGATATCATCTGCAAACATAAGGTGGCAAATAGAGGGAGAGACTAGAGCTTTGTAGATTGGAATCACTTGATTCTGGGTAACAAGATTCGTAATGTTTAGACTTAGGATTTCTTCTGCTAAGATGAAGAGATAAGGGGAGAGAGGATCCCCGTGCCTACGACCTCCCCCCAAATTGAAATAACCAGCAGGCTCCTTGTTTATGAGAATAGACCCTTTGGAAGAGGTAACACATTCTTGGATGAGAAGGATCTAACCCTTGCTAAAGCCAACAAATTCCAAAACCTTAAAAAGGAAAGCCTAATCAAGTTTGTCAAAAGCTTTAGAAATGTCCAACTTCAGACAAATGCCTTTACCTTTGGCACCCTTTTGAAGTTTCTGAGTCAACTCATGTGCCAGAGCAATGTGATCTTGGATTTTCCTCCCTTTTAAGAATGCAACCTGATGAAGAGAAATGAGGTATGGGAGAACAGAAGCTAGTCTTGAAGCTAGGTCTTGGAGATAACCTTGTAGGTAAAGTTTAGCAAGTTGATTGGATGGTAATCTTCAAAGGAGGAGGGAATTGCAACCTTAGGAATAAAGGAGATTAAGAAAGAGTTTGAAGCCTTTAGAAGCTTTTTGGAAAGGAAGAAATTTTTTTTAGCAACTATGACTGTCATTCCGACTATGTCCCAGCAGCTACAGAAGAAACTACCAGAGAAGTCGTCAGGACCCGGAGAGCTAGATCTCTTGAGGCTAAACACTGAAGCTCTAACTTCTTTATTGGAGGGAGGGGTCTAAAGCAAGGGATTTTGGGCCAAGGACACTTGATCTCTGCTAACTTGAAAGAGCATAGGGTCAATCTGAACATGGGAAGGCTGGAAAATGCTTGAGAAAAATTCCACTGCAGCATCTTTAATTTGAGAATGATCTTTAAGAGATTGCCTTTGAACTCAACTTTATCTATTCTGTTTTTGGAGCCTCTGACTTTTGCTGCAAGGTGAAAGAAGCTTGTATTTCTATCTTCATCTTGTAGCCACTTTTCTCTGGATTTCTATTTCCAATAGCTTTTTTCCTCCTGAAACAGGTTTTATAGGGAGCTTCTTATTTTGCTGGGGGCTGTCTTAGTAGAATCCGTAGGGTCAGAGTCCATGCTTTCTTACAGATGGAGAATGCTGGATTTTGCTGCATAGATGTTGGCTTTGAGTAAGCCAAAAAGTTCCTTGTTCCAAGTCTTGAGCTTGAGTTTGAGGGACTTCAGTTTCTGATTGAGAATAAACTGGGGATTGCCTTGAACAGGGAGGCTCCAAACCATAGTCACTTGGTCCTTGAAAGAAGGGTGGCCAATCCACATTTCCTCAAACTTAAAGGGGATGAAATTGGAAGATATTGGGGCACGACTGGAGAGAAGGATGGGGCTGTGGTTAGAATTTTGCCTGACTAGTGCTGAAGAAGGGAGTCAGGATGAGAAAAAGACAGGCTTGGTTGATGAGGGAGCAGTCCAGCCTCGTAGCTACGTAGGACCTACCTTGCCAGTTGTTCGACCAAGTAAACCTACTGCCAGAGAAGCCTTTATCAAGGAGATCAGAAATAGCCAGCATGTTGTTAAAGTCTGAAGTTGCAGGTGAATTAATGGGGTGAATACTGAGTTTCTCAGCTGCTAATGAGACTGCATTGAAGTCTCCAATTACTACCCAGGGGTAATGAGGAAGGGGGTGGGGGGGGGGGGGGGGGGGGTGGAGCTTAGGTACTGCCAGAAGGTTCTTTTTTGGATGTTAGTTGTGGAGGCATAAATGCCTGTGACGTAGGTAGAAGGGCCATTTAGGGAGGAAGAGAGGGATATAGTAAGGTGTTGGGTAGAGAAGTATACCAATAAAAAAGATAAGTTAGGAGAGGATTTGGTGAGGCACCAGATGGAAGGATTTTCAGAGGACTGGGGAGAGTTAGAGAAAAAGGCATTGTAGCCAAGAAATTCTAGCTTTTGGCGAAGGAGATGGGAGGAAGAGGTTTTCGGTTCAGAGATGAAGAGAATATCAGGGGAGTGTGATTTGGCCAAGAAGATCAGAGTCCTGGAAGTTGGGGAGTTTGCAATTCCCCTACAGTTCCAATAAAGGGCTTTACACATGGAGAAAGGGAGGAAGATTGGGGCCAGTAGAGGCTGAGAGCGAGGAAGTGGATTTCTTTTTGCCTTTTTGTTTCTTTTTCTTTTTTGTAGGAATGGCAACTGAGGCTAAGTCTGCTGAGGAGAGGGACTGTATTAGAGTTTTTGAAGAGGCTTTTTAAGCTGGGATGGTAGGCTGAGTGGTGGGGGAGGATAGCTCATTCTGGATATTAAGGTTAATGGAGAGGTTTTTGGAGATGTCTGGCAATAGGCTTGTAAGATCTTACACCCCATTGAGGTACTACTTATCCCAAAACTAATTGGTGATAGGAAACGACACAATAATAGTTTTATGGTGATGGTGAGGGCTCGACTACAGTTATAACCGCTCAGGAGCGAGGGTGGACGTTGACCTCAACAAGGTTGTTGCTGAAGGGGCTTTCGTTGAGGGGGTTTTGATTTTACTGGTCAAGTAAAGGCAGGAAGATCACCTAAGTTGTTTTATCTAGAACAGAGAAGGGGTTATGGAGCTCAACAGAGGAGGTTGCTGGGGAGGGGGTTTCTTCCACTAGGAATGGGTCTATTGAAAGTTGGGATTTTTAAAGATCCTTGAGGGGTTGGCTCTGCTGCTGACAAACTTAGCTCATCTGCTAGCTAGCATGACACATTAGCTTGATGGGAAAGGTCAGAGATTGGAGGGACTTGAAGGAGGCCCGGGGCAAAACTACAGGGAGTGGTTGGTTTTGGCCTTTGTTTCGCTGGTTTGTAGTTTGACTGACAAAGCCCTTCTCCATGGCCTGAATCGAATCAAACCGAGCAAGGGACATTTTCGTAGATGACTTCTACTTCCACTTTTGAATCTCCAGCCAAATTAACCACTACAGTGTTGGGTTTTGGTTTGTTGAGATCAAGGTCTATGCTTATCTTAGCCTAAGAGAGAAATCTCTGAGAGGCAGTGAGCTTATCCACCAGAGCTGAGTTTCCGATTGTGTTAGCTCTTGAAAACATAATGTGTTGACTCCAGCAGTGAACGGGTAGGCCTTTGAGCCTTATCCAGACTGGGGATAGGGTAGGCCAAGAGAAGGGTTCCATTCTTGGAGACCAAGGAAGAAGATGAAGCTTTCTATGAACTAGGGGGAGAGGGGAAGAAGATAGGAAAGAGTCTCTTACTTGAGGACAGTGAAATATGAAGAGGAAATATCCCTGTTCCGTTAGGGATATTAGACATCTGATGGGTAGATTCCAGGATTGAGTGGAGAGTTGCTCAACCTACTCCAATGAAGGCCTTTTCCCTTCAAATCGCCCAATAGCTGCAAAGGAGAAAGACTCCTGGCTTGAGGAGATCATATCCTTAGGAATTTTGACTGAGGGCTTGCCATCGATCCAGGAGGTTGATGGCATGGATTTGGGGAGAGAAATAGGAGGTTGGGAGAGGAGAGATGCATAAGATTGGGGGGGCGGGGGGTGGGTTTGAGATTGGACCTGAGCTCTCTGGGATTCCAGGCCAGCAGGACCTTGCTGATGTATTAGGGCTGAGAGCTTCTGGATATGAACTGTTGAGAGGTGGCTGGAGGAGGGAGCAAAGGAGAGGGGTTCTGTTTGGAGGATGCTGAGGACCTCTGCTACAGAGACGGGAGTTCCTAGCTGAAGCATATCTGCTGGAGGTGGAGGAGGAGAGGTACCGGGGGAGAGGATGGAGGATGGGGGGTGCTGAAGATAGGGGGGCATCACCACTCTGGTCTTGTGCTGGGAATGAGAAATTCGTTGGGAAGAATTAATTGTTGTAGTAGACACTACTTACACATGTGAAGTGATCATCTAAAGCACTATGGATGCCATAAATAACAAAAAAGAGACTAATAAAAAAAAAAAACAAGCCTAAAAACATAGGAAAATACTAAACTGCTTTACTAACCTTTATTAACTAGTAAAATTAGAAATTATATACTATACTTAGCATAAATCAAGTATAAGTGAGGGTTCACAAGGGGTGGGGCCTCACACCACCTCTTCCCATGTGTGAGGGCTTCCTTCCCACTTCTATGGACTTTCTTCCCACGTGTGTGAGCTCCTTTCCCACGCATATAGGTTGTCCTCCTATGTATGTGGGCTCTCTTTTGGGTCCCAGTCCCCTTGACCTGGTTAAAAGAAAAAAAAAATATCGATAGTTGTTTTAGCAGTTATTTTTTGAAATAATCGTCGTATGGTTGAATAGATCCAAAAAGTAGGTTTGGTACCCACAAAAGAGCAATGAAGACGCGTGAGATGTCCAATGTTCTCCTGAAGATGAGGTGAGTTTTGTTTATCTTATTTCTTCACTCTTATCATTTGATAATCTATGTATAAACTGTTTGAACTGAAATGGACTTGGATGGTCTTGAATACCTTTTTAAATAAAAACTTTAAACCAAGGCCCGTTGCTCATGTATTTTGGTAGTTCTGTTATGTTATTCCTCACTGATTGTGCTTCCTTCCTACAGGTCTGCGGGCGTGTCCTAAAAGAAGAAGCAATAAATAATGCCAGGTCTGGAGTTTTTTGGGTTTTATTTCAGCACATTTGTATGGAAAGATGTTCTTAGGTTTCTGTTTGTTAGCTTTGGTGCTTAGACATTTACGGATTTACATTTCTACAATGGGAATTTGATTTCCATTTTTTGGGTTCTTTATATGCATCCTGTTTTTAAATATTCTATTCTTGTGGGAATTCAGTCTTTTATATGATGGAAATCACCAAGCTACTATTGGTAGTCTAGAATGCATTTGGTTGAACTCTCTTTGATTGTTACAAATTATTCTGTGAGAATGAAGAGGCCTGATTAGCTGTTGGGCGAGGTTACCTTTGTGTAAATCTCATTCTCCCTGTGAACTGTTTTGTCAAGAAAACGAAGAATTTATATGAGGGACATGAAATGATCAGTTATGGGTCAGTGTTTGTTTTTTTAGTGTACGATCCAGTTTCTGTGGGACCCACTTTGGTGTAATCACAGGGCTATCAGTTGAAAATAGAATTCACACCCCAACAGAAAAAATGTTAATGGTATTATCAAACTTTTTGGGTATGTTAGAGTACTCTGTACCACCTTCATTTTCTCACACAGACATGATGGTTGTCATCGTTGTCAGCGCCTTTGAATTAAAGGGTCGTCATATTATGTAAATTTACTTTACTTTTTAACTTATTTCTATTTTCTTATATAGCTTTTTTATTTTGCCAAGTTGGAATACCGGTTAATTAGATATGATGCTTTAAACTTGAAAAACCAAGAGTTGATCCTTTGGCATGTGTGTGATTCTAACGGACCAAGATCAATCACCTTTAAATATAGATACTATATTTGTTTTTTTAGATTAATTTCTTTCTTAATTATACTTTAAAAAAAAAAAAACAGTTTTAATTTTATTATACTTATACGCCCGGGTCTTTGTTGCTAGTATACATAAACAGTAATTGTACCAGCTAATCATCCTTATCATGCTCGGCAGAGAAGTCGGGCTCTTCCGGCCTCTGAGCCTTTCTCTTTCTGTTGGCTACAAACGTTGATAACATTATCTTCACCCCAAGATTCTGCTTGGCCAGAGAAGGATTTTCTAACGGAGACTCCATCTCCTCATCCTCCGGCTTTGTTCCAATCACTACATGCTCAGCCAAATCAAAAGAGAGTGACTCCTGCAGCCTTTTATCCTTTGACTTGATCTTCCTTCTCTTGTATCGACGCCAACCTGCTTGTATGAAGCAAGCCGCCCACGTTCTCCATTGATGGGAGTAGAACCTGAATGTGTGCTGCAGTTTCTTACTGTGAAGACGTCTGAACTGGTTTGCAACAAACTTGAGATCTTGTGCGTGCAGTGCAAATGCTTCCACCTCAACTATAGCTCTTACCGTCCTTGTGGAAGAAGGCAAGTTGAGTGTGGACTTTGGATGCAATGCCCATGTAAGTAGTTCCTCCCCACAGAAGTCACCAGGCCAGAGTGTCGTTGAATTAAAGAAACCAGTTCTTCCACCATCTGTGGTTGAACTCTCTAATCGCCCTCGAATGATAAAGAGCATCTGCGTCAAAGGATCACCCTCACGAACAATGTAGGTACCTTCAATGCTCAAGGACGATACTAGGCGTTCACATATGGCATCAAGAAGCTGATCATCGGCCATCTGTGCGAAAAAGGGCACCTGCAACTCAGATGAGCACAACAATATATATATATATATATATATATAAGTGGGTTAGTAAAATAAATAAGCAAAAGAACAATTTCCAGAGAGAGAGAGAGAGAGAGAGAGACCGGGGATTTGCAGAATGAGAATTATTAATTTATCCATCTCAAAAAATAATTTTCGTTAATAATTTATAGACCTGATCTTTAGCATGAGATTTCCATTTCGTGATCGATTAGATTTAAGAACAAGCATACTGATCCTGCATGTCTAAATATGCTTGTTATGAGTAGACACTAGACAGTGATGCAATGATATGGAATAATTCACTTAGTAAAGTCCTTTTGCATTGTTTAAACAAAATCTACACTGGATGAGATGCAAATAGGAATTTTGCCTGATCCAACCCATTCACAGGACAAGCCCCTTCCGGTATAGGCATTCGACCAAATTTCACTCAAGTAAAAAATGATTTACACTATTAGATTGATCATGTTTGAAATATACAACAATGTTCTCTTATACATGTTTAGTCCAACAATGTAATTAATCACTCCAGCTGGATTGAAATTTGTGTCTGTACTTATAGGATGCAGTGCTTGATGTAAATAAGGCCCCACCTGTTGAAACGGTGGTCAGGAGTGGTTAGGATGGTACCCGCATTAGGACCCGATCAACCATTATGATGATGATGGTGGTGGTGCTGACAATGCTTATATGTCAAAGCATTTAAACTGATTGATCAGCAAGTTGTGCGTAAGAATGAAACCATGAACTGAATGAGAAATATGTTGAACGTTGATGCAATCCCTGTATGTGCGGTTACAAATGCATGGATGGTTTAGTGGAGCTTCACATTTGCAGGAAGCATACAGTCATGTGGAAACATTAGCCAGGATGAATGTATCTTTCAACTCATTAACACTAGGAGATGAAACTATCCAGATGGAAGTAATTATCTGCAGATCCAAAAGGATAACTAGTTACTACGAAAACTAGAATTTCCTTAACAAGCTAGCAAAAAAAAAAAAAAAAAAAACCAATGAGGCACAGTTGAGACTATTGCATCAACAACCAGAATAATTAGTACTTACTATACTCGGCTTTTCACAAAAAGTCTTTTGAGTATTTTTGTTCCTTAGAATTTAGATAACCAGATAAAAGCTGGAGGAACTACTCACACGTTTGACAAGGTTCAAGCATAAGTGTCGTTGAATTTCTCGACGAAGATCAGGAGGTAAAAACCGCAGGATTGATTCTTCATCAACTCCCTGTGTTGCAAGCCACTTGTACTGAACAAACCGCCGCACGCGTTCCCGCAAATCTTGTGGAAGCTGCCGATGTTTCATCCACTCTTCACTGTCTTTCCGCTTAAGTCTCCACTGTTCGACTCTCACTTTGAGAGATACTAAGTATTTCTGCACCAAGCAAGAGAAGTTAACAAACTCCACGGGATGATGCATCATGACATATGGTTAGGGGGAGAGTGGTTGCTTTTGTGTAGATGTCTTGCATGGGGCCTACTGTGGCCATACTTGGAGGGCCCATATGGTCAACCAAACCACTCGCTGGTCCGATTGGTTTTTGCACTACTCGAAATGGACTGGACCGTTGAATCAAAATCAAACAAATCTCAGTTGTTTTTTCTCCTTTCTTGAATTTCTTTACAATTATTTAATCTTTTCATATGTAAATATTTAAATTACAATGTTTGGACCTACCTGTGCTCACCACAGGTCATATATATTAAAGTCACAGCCCCAAACCGCCAAGAGCTCTCCATTCCAAAATAAAGCATCCTCATGATGCTATGTTTTCTACGGTTTGATACACACCGGCCTCATTTTTTTTTTACATCTTAAGAGCGCACATTGTTTGTCTCATTTTTCATTTGCACTCTTGTTAGCCTTCAATTTGTGACTAGAGCCATTTAACATTTTCTTGTAACCAAAAAAAGCCCCAAGCTTCATATATTTTATCCTTATGGATTATGAGAAATATGTGAAAAATGCAAAACAACTTAATCCTGAACTTATTATTTTTCTGCAGTTGTGCCAATTCATGATCCAAACCATTTAGTATTTTCAAAGAAACTATAAGCCCCAAGGCATGAGGTTTTGTATCTTTAGATCTTCATCAATTAAATGAGTATAGTGTTCGGCCCTGGGTGGCCGAATGGAGAGGGATGGCAATCAGGGAGAAGGAGAGAGAGAGAGAGAAAGAGGGAGAGGGAGAGGGAAAGGGAAAGGGAAAGGGAAAGAGACAGGAAGGGAGGAGAGGGCTCGAGCGGAGGTGGGCAGCTATATACAAATCCTAAAAGCCTTAGCGCCATATACAAAAAGCTCTCTTAGAATTGGTTAAGGCTCTAAAAAGTGGATACATAGTTTTAACATGGATCCTTTTATTTTCCTTATGAATATCCATGGTTTCATTTTATTCGTTATAATGATCGCCGTCAGTTAAGTATCCGATTAGTTGGAATTATTTATTTCTGACTCTTTTGTCCTGCTTTTCTTTAAAAAAAAAATAGAGAAAAATGAAATCATTGAATATTTCGAGGGATTGGAATTTATAAAGTAGCCAAGTTAAACCTTTTCTATGAACACACAGCTTACTATTGTCCAAGCATAAATAGGAATTAGAACATGGGTCCCACCTTTATAGAAATTACATTGTGACCCACCTTTATAGGATTTATAATGTGGACCTACCTTTTGTAATTGCAACTTTGGACTCACCTTAGGAAGTTCCTATTTTAGAAATAAGCTCTTCTTCTACACTTGGTGGGCCCACTTTGCATGTCCTAAAGGTGAGTCCCATGTTTGTAACCTTAAAAAGTGGTCCCACATTATAGTACCTATAAAAGTGAGCTTACATTATAATTCTTTTAAAGACATGCCCCATGTTCTAATTCCTATAGGTGGGTCCATGTTAAAGTTTTAAGGGTGGGTCCCATGTACAACACTTCCTACATGGGTCTTTGTCATAATTCCTAAGGTGGGCCCATGTTACAATTCCTAAAGTAGGTCCCATGTTCTAATTTCTATCAGAGTGGACCGCATGTTGTATTTTCTAAATGTAGACCTCATGTTGGAATTAATAAAGGTGTCTCCAATGTAAAACAATTCATAAAGGTGGGACGTGTTATAATTCCTGGCTTTATGTTCACAATCACAAAAGGTGGTGTCACATTTTGATTTTCAGCCCCTATAAAGGTGGGGGCCATGTTCAAAACTCACGTTGAAAGAATTAGGATTGAATTTTTAAAGGATAGCATTGGAAATAAGATGAATTTATTATGGTTAAAAGAAAGTCATAAAATGGTAGACAAATCATTCAAGAGTCTTGAATCGTGTACTATCTCTACTAGATTGAGTCGGACGTTACACGAGAGCCCCTTCCTCAGAATAATTAAATTTAGTACTTAGTAATGTCATAATTAAGAGCTAACTACAAGAAAAGATAAATATTATTGAGAAGACAATAAATCCAAAATAAATGAATATGAAGCTTTAATTATATACTTAGAAATTAGAATTAATCAACTTTTCTTTTTTAATAATGTATTAATTAGGAGACATTTCATCTCTCTTTTCCATCTAAATTTGCATGAAAAATTAGAGTGCGTGAAAATTTATAAATTTGACTTTCTCTTTCATATCTAGAAATTTAAGAATGATGATAATATATTTTATTGACTTTAGATTTATTTTCTTATGAATAACATCTTAGAGAATGCTAGCTCCTTTCTTCTTCTTCCTTCCTTTTTTTTTTTTTGGGCCCGAGCTTAGTATTGGTATGCTCTGCACATGTCTGCATGTGTGCCCACGTCTATGTGCATGTGTGTGTTGGGTGCATACACACACATGTGCATGTGCATGTAGTGAAAGAATCTTTAAGGACATCTCTCACGAGAGACATTTTGAAGATTCCCCCTTGTGCACATATCCATATATATATATATATATATATCAATCTAAACCCTTCACACCCACTATGCCCGTGAATTGGCACCAGCCTAAACTTGACATAGATCCAACAGTTACTCAATATTGCTTGAAATCCTAAAAAAATGATTCCTTACATGAATTGATATATTGGGAAAAGAGGTATATACATAAATAAAATACATACATATATATATTTACATTTATATAAATACATAATATACGTGTAGCCTAGAAAAGGGAAGGCCCAAAAGCAAAGACAAACGACAAAATTAAGTGACAAGAGGGCCTTTTCTATCTCTGAGAATCTATTGGGTCCTTTTTTGTGCACCGGCCATCTAACAGATTTTTTTTTCTGTAAATTCCTCTAGATTGTAACTCTTTTTATATTAGTTGTTTAATGCATGTTTTATGTTTTAGTAAGAATAGGAAGGCTCTCTACTAGAAATTGACATTTTAGTTCAGGTTAAAAAACATTTTCTTTTGTAGAACAAATATAGTATTTTTGCCTTATTTCCAAGAAAAATACCATGAACTGCAAAAGAGAGGTTATCTTCTCCTTCCCTCATTTAGACATAGGTCTTTAGGGAATCATCTTCTATTTAACCAAGGGGCCAGCTCTCTTAAGCTCAAGCTTAGGATAAGGTAAGCTCAAGTGTATGGTGGGGCGCACTTCGGGACGCACATGGGGATGGGAGTGGAGGGGATTTCAAGGACTCCCTAGGATCTTCCTCTCTGCAAAAATTCAGCTCCAACCGTGATTTCTATAATCTCCATATGGGCCCAAAAGTTTAATGGTCAATAGGCTATTCAAATCGATACATAGTCAATCCAACGGTCTAGTAAATTCGGATATAACCGAAAATTGGTGAACATGTCCAATTTAGAGGGTTCATGTGTTTGGTCCATTTGGGCCCCACAAGCATGAGCTTACAAGATTTTATTCTAAGCTTGAGCTTAGGAGAGCCTTGCTCTTTATCCAATAGACAATACTTTTATTTGTTACTACAATAGCTATTTTGATTAAACTAAATAGCCCCCCTTTTAAACAAATATAGTAGTTCTTTGTCTTAATCCCAACTAGAATAGAGACATTTTTCCTCCTCTCTTATACAAAGGGTTTTAGGGTATTCTATGTTAATTTTATCATATGTTAGTAAAGTTGATTTGACCTAGAATCAAATGCCCAAACAAAGTTGATTGGACCTATGATCCTATGAAGAACTAGTCTATATATGTATGATATGATCTATTTGTTTGAGATATGTCATTAGGTTGTCAACATTGATAATGACCCAAATCAAATATACAAATACGTGATTATTATCAATTGGGCCATAAACCATTGATTAAATTATATAACTCAAAATTTTATTGGTGTGCTATCGATGGCATATTAGATCACATTTGATGCTATTTTTTGTGACAATTAAAATCAAAATTTTGGTAGACTGCGTAGCCATGATTAAGTACGGATTTTAGATATATCTTTAGGATTATTTGTAAGTCATCTCTTCTTTTGCTTTGTGGTGGAACGATCATTCAATCCTCCACATCTCTACAATATATCTTCCTGAGGTGATGGAAGTTACCGACATAGATGAACATTGTGCGGATCTTTGATTAAAGATGGAAAAGATAAAGGAAGCTAATACCAAATTGTGACTTTACACAAAACTATCGAGGTTGAACCCTGAACAATAATCAACGAAGCGTGTGTGCATGTGTTTTGAAAAAAAAAAGAGTAATTTTAATCACATAATTAATCACATGATTGTTTGAAAGTTACAGTTGGAAAACTGCTAACATTGATTTTTTTTTTTTCTAAATGGTAAAATGTATTAGGAGAAGAGAAAGGAAAAAACATGGGTAGAAAGCCCCCAAGCCCAGAGGCTACAAAAACAAGGGGATAGAAGCATTACACATGAGAAAACAAAGAACATGCCATGCCCAGAAATAGAGATCAGGCCGAACCCAGGAAATCAGCCCACAAAAGAGACAAAAACTATACATAAAGTCACTTATCATACCACTCTCTAAAAAACCAGGATGGGGTGGGGATAGACAGTTTCCTTAACAGTAGATAGAGATATGATCATACCTTTAATCCGATCCTCGAAAATTACCTTCGCTCCCTCTAAATTAGGCTTCCAATTGTCGTGCTTCGCATTGTTTAGGAGAAGCCAGAGGATAGAGATGGCATGGAAGAAGATGGCAGCTGCCCATCTTCTTCCGAAGACATCTCCAACATCTGAGAGGACTGCTCAAATAGCAACAACATGGGTAGGAGCAGGAGAGCGATGTCTACAGGGACCAAGAAGCTAAGACTAGAAGTCATTTGCCAGACTGCAGGAGAAGAAGAGGTGGATGTCTGTTTCTTCTGACAAATATAAAATCTCGAAGCCATGATGCAACCTCTGTATTTGGCCACTGAATCTGTAGGAGTTTTCCTATGAAGACGGCACCAAGAGAAGGAGGTTAACCGGGGGTTCACATATTTGGTCCAGATAAGACCTCTCCAAGGCAGACCAATTGCATGGGTTCGCAGGAGATGCCAAGCAGCCTTGAGGGATAGATTTCCGAAAGTAGAGTCTATTTAAGAAAGAGAGTCCAGACTAGAATATCAGCAATCGGGATGTCCCTCGTCGTTTGAAGGAGATAGTCCTTGAGGTGAGGAGATAGCTGGGGAGCGATAATCAATGAATTCTCATCGATAATTTCAATTACCTTGTCCATGGAGGAGAAGTGGATTGTTAGAAATTTGGAGGAGATAGAGTCCTGGTCAATCCAATGATCGAACCATAAGCTAATAGACAACCCATTTCCCACCTTCCATTTACTGCCTAGCTACAGAAAAGAAGACAGCGAGCGAAGTCTTCTCCAAATACAGGATCCTCCAACAGGGTTCTCACTAAACCAGATGGCCGAGTCCTTGAAATATTTGGCACAAAAACAGACAGCCCAGAGGGAGTAGTTGCAAGCCTCATTGAACTCGTTTAGCCTCCACAGACCAAGCCCACCCTCATGTTTTGGTAAACAAACAGTCTCCCAATTGACAAGATTGCTCCGTGTTTTATCCGGGGAGGCTGACCATAAGAAATTCCTTGTAAGTCTTTCTATAGAAAGACAAGATTTTGTAGGGATGGGAAGAACCAGAGAGATGTGGAGAGGGATTGAAGAGAGTACTTTTTTTTATCAAAATTAGCCTTCCTGCAAATGAGAGGCGTCTTAACTTCCAGCCACTTAGTCTGGCTCTAATGGAGTCCAACATCTTATTGAAATACCTGTGTCTAAGGCTACGAAAGAAAAGAGGAGCTCCAAGGTAAGAGGAGGGGAGGATTGCCCTGGGGATGGCGAGTAGGCCAGCAATCGGACTTGCTCTCTTGGGACTAACCTTTCCCACAAATAACTAACTCTTGAGAAGATTGAAAGACTACCTCGAAGAATCTTGGTAAAGGTTAAGAAGGCCTTGAAGGCGTCTCAGGCTGCTCGTAGTTGCCTTTAAGAAGATTAGAATGTCATTGGCATATAACAAGTGGCAAGAAGACGATTTAATCGGGGAAATCGGAACAATCCCTCCTTCAAGTCTAAGAATATCCACATTAAGACTCAGAATCTCTTCCGCTAAGATAAACAGGTAAGGGGGGGTAGCGTCACCTTGCCTCAAGCCACAAGAGGAGCTGAGGAAACTAGAGGGACTTCTGTTAATCAAGATGGAGCCTCTGCCTGTGAAAACTAGTTCTCTAACCAACTTGATCCAATCAGTAGAGAAATTGAAAAGCTGAAGAGCTTTGAAGAGGAAGTTCCACTATAACTTGTCAAATGCCTTAGAGATATCCAACCTCAAACAAACAGATCCTCCATGGACTTTTGATTTCAACTTTTGGAAAAGGTCATGAGCTATAGTGACATGATGATGGATAGATCTCCCTTTTTTAAAAGATGCTTGGTGCTTTGAAATCAGAATAGGAAGAATATCCATAAGTTTGTTAGCCAAGATGTTGGAGATATTTTGTAAGAAAAGTTTAAGAGACTTATTGGGCGAAAATTAGCAAAGGACAGTGGGGAGTGATGGGAGGAGACTGCATCAAGTTGGAGAAGAAGAGCACCGCTTGGTCTCTGATTTGGCCTTTCTCAGGAAAGGTTTTCTCATCCACATATATCCTGTCAGTACGATTGAAAATGCCTTTAAACTTGGCAGATTGATGGAAGAATTTTGTGTTCCTATCCCCATCTTGAAGCCAGCTATTTTAAGACCTCTGCTTCCAAAGATCCGACTCAGCCTTAAGCCAATTGTGGAGGGAAGACTTGGCTATATTCAGATTCAGAAGGGAGGCCTCTGAAGGAGCGACATCAAAGGCTAGTTGATAGTCAAGAACTACCTTGTCAGCTTCCAAAATTCTCACTTTCAACTACCAAAAGCTTCTTTATTCCATACCTTGAGGTTGCTTTTGAGAATTTTCAATTTGTGAACCAATACAAACTTCAGGTTCCCACTGCCGGTAATGGCCCAGTTGGTCTCCACCACCTTAAGGAAAGAATCATGAGATAACCACATAGCTTCAAATTTACATGGGATATTTTTGGAGGGAAGGCGAGGTCTATGGGAGAGAAGGAGGGGGCTATGGTCTGAGTAAAGTCTAGGGAGATGGGTGATTATAAGGTCAATAAAATTGTCCAGCCAGTTGGTATTGGAGAAGGACCGGTCCAGCCTAGTAGCCACATAAGCCTGACCATTTCTGTTGTTTGCCCAAGTGAAACAATTTCCTTTGTAACCTAGGTCATTTATGCCAGTTGCCAAGACCATATCATTAAACTCTTTGACTAAGATGGAAGAAGGAGGACGGGTGCTTAGTTTTTCTATAGCAAGTAAGATCGCATTAAAGTCACATATAACATACCAAAGTAGGTTTGTAGATCAGACATTTATGAGGTAATTCCAAAGAGATCTTCTAGCTCTGTAATCAGTCAAGCCATAGACTCCAGTGATAAGATTAGAAGAGGAGGAGGAGGGATGGGAGTAGTTAATGGTGATGTGTTGGCTAGATTGGTCTAGTGTCACGACCCGGGCCCGAGATTAGGATTACCACGGCCAAACCCCGAGTCGCGATGCCATACTTACTCCCGTAAACCTCGCATTACCGAAGTCAATACGAGATTCACAAGGGATCTTACCAATACCTGTCAAATATACATTGTCTTGCGGAAATATATACATACATTGACATTGAATGTTACTATGTACAAGTCCTTTACAGAAAGTAAAGTTTACTTACACGTCTCATTCCTATGTAAATCAACCATGCATATTCAAATACAATGCATGTGATCACTATTTACAACAAAATGAATCTATTCAAAATGTTCCCAAAAATTTCTAAACCGGTCGCCTCCGATTCACATCCATTCGTTCAATCCTCCTGGAGGAACCGGATTGGTCTCCTCCGCTGGCGGCGCGGTCTCGGAACCACTGGCACGGCCAACTGGGCCTGTAATGTCATCAATAACACTGTGAACACGACGGTTCAACAATGTATACACAATTCTATGATAATCACATGTTAGCAATTTGGTTCCAATGTATAACAATTCAATTCAATTCAATTCAATTCAAGTCAATTCAATTCGAATCAATTCACTTCAAGTCAATTCAATTCGAATCAATTCAATTCAAGTCAATTAAAAGAGTTCTTCCCTGAAGGAAGCATTCAATGCATGTAGTTCTCCCCTGAAGAGAGCAGTCAATTCATTTCGTTGTCCTCTAGCATAGGCGGAAGGCGCACCATTCACAACCCAGCCTTTCAAAGACTCATTTCAATTCATTATTACTCACTTTATTAAGTGGCTTATCAAATGTGTGGGATTTACCAGTGTCTTGATCAGAGATCACCGGCATCACCACGGAGCTCCGGAACGCTCCATCTACTGCAGCAGACTTAATCTTTTATACATTACAATGTTTGTTCCTTTCAGTTCTTTTCGTTTCATTTCATTGCATTTCATTGTATTAATTCAATACATTATTCAATGATAGCTCAACAAGGAGCATAACAGTAATAGATGAGAGAGGACAAGCCAACTCAAGTCATAAACAAGTAAATTTCCTAAAACAACATTCGGGTGAAACGTTCATTATGCAATGTAGGTGTTATTTTAGATGACATCACTTTTTAGTGAAATTTACATCCGCATAAGTTTAGCTAACACCCATGAAGGTTTAGGAAATTATCAGAAATTAATTCTGATATTTCCTCACTTTCGGTCACCTCGTCGGTTACCTAGCGGTTAGCCGCATTAGGGATTTCGGCTGACCGAACCATATTCGGTCAGCTTTCCAGAATGTCTCAATTTTCAGGACAATTTGCCCAATTCGGTCACCTATGCGGTCACCCACTCGGCTGGCCGAAATTCAAATTTCGGTTAGCCGAATTTCTTCGGTCAGCTCACGGTTCAATTTCCAGAAGCTAAACTTCTGATGGAAAAACCCTGACAAGATTTTCGGTCACCTTGCGGTCAACCCGCGGCTAGCCGAACTCACAATTTCGGCTAGCCGACCTATGTCGGTCAGCTTTCGGTCAAGTGGCGGTCAGGTGTCGGTCAACCTGGCGGCTGACCGAATTGCGCCCAGAAGATCAGAAAATTCTGAACCGAATTTTCTGTAACTGAACTCCTTGAGTTCTAACAAGTTACTTAACATTAGAAATCAATACAATTGAGTATACTTGCCTTGTTTGGAAGCTTTTTAGCAAGAATTTCCTCGTCTAGCTTGAATCCTAGCCGAATTCCTCATGCCAAACCTCCTTTTGAACCTAAAACCCAAAATCAATCCACAAAACAGAATTCTTGTGAATTCTTTGAGCCACAACTCAACAATGAAACCATGAAAGTGCTGAATTCAACTCAACACTTACTTGTAGCTTCTTTGATGATAATCTTGAGATCTTCTCAAGCTTTAACTCCAAGCAAGTAAGAAAGAAGATGGAGAAGATGAAGTTCCTCTTCACAATCACTTGTTAGCTCTCTCAATCACCACTCAACGAAGCGAAATTGAAAGAAAGAAGAAAGAGAGAAAGGAAGAGAAGAAGAGATCGACTGTGCTGGAGGAATGAACTCAAATGAGTTCATCCTCATCTTATAATCTCACTTTTTGCATCAAACCCCCTCCTATTTCCTCTAATTACATCTTAAGTCAAATGAATGGTCATTTGAACCCATCCACGCTGAATGGAACTACTATAATTACGAAAGTTAACGTACTCCTCGAGATACACGTGTGAGTATCAAGAGTTTCCGTATTCGACGAAATACGTGTAATTTCGTATTTACGAAAAAGTCCTTACATTGCATGGTTTAGCCTAAAACCATTCAATTCATCCATAACATTCACTACTATTTCCATTAAGCTCAAATTGACCATTTGAGCCACACTCTATACCAATTTAGCCATTAATCAACATTACTTCAATAAAACATGTTGAATTAGCATTAATCCCGATTAATTAGAGTTAATCTTAATTAACTCGGGCCAGGGTGTTACATCTAGAAGGGAGAAGTTGAAATTAGAGGAAGCTTTGAAAAAACACCAGAGAGAATTGTTTGAATTGGAGAGAAAGGAATCAAAACCAAATGACTGCACTCCAATTGAAGAGAAAGAACTGAATTGAATCATAGGCTCCGAGAGGAAAAGAAGGTCAGGAGAATTGACTGATAAGAGGTGTTGAAGCACGGTAGTGGTAGGGAAGTTACCAATGCCTCTGCAATTCCAGCAGAGAACCTTAATCATTAGCAATGGAAGTGGAACGATGGCCAGCAGACTTCCCAGCTATGAGACCTGAAGTAGTGGGGCATTTATTCCTCGAGTTCCTCCTGCTTCTGATCTTAAAGGTAGAGAGGTCTACTTCCAAAGTGGCTGTTGATGAGTATTTGGAGAATCCTACACAACTAGAGTAGAAGGTATGGAGGGTAGGGTTCTTGTGGGACAATAAAGGGGGAAGAAACTATAAGCAGAAGTTCAGATAAAATTACTGAACTAGAGTTCTGTGCCTCGATAAGGTTTATAGAGTAGGAGAAGGAAGAAGTGGATTCAATGACATAGCATCCAATACAGAGAACGGATTTGATAAATCAACCACCGGGGTTGAGATTTTTTCCAGGATGCTATGGATGATGTCTGCGGGAAGAGATGATAAGGAGGTTTCCTAATGTCCTTCCATAGTAGGGACTGCGAAATTGGGGGACCCATAGCAGGGGTGGATATCTCATTTGTGGCTGCAACTCTATTCGTGGCCAAAAGAAGAGCAATACCAGAGTCACGTGGAACCTAAGCGACGAAGGGATTAGAGTGCAAGCCCGGCCCACCTTCCGCAACAGCTACAAAGATAAGATCTTCATTCCTTGGGATAGCTGGCTTCTCATGGATAATAATAGGGTCAAGTGTCCTCAGGATACCCCGTTTAGCAGCAAACAGGCATTTGGATGTAAGGTGGCCAACTAAGAGACATTCCGAATAGGGAATGTTCTTGTACTGCACATCGACTTCCACCTTTACATCGCCCTCTAGATTAAAAGAGATAGGCTTTGGATTATGATTGGTCACATCTAGGTTCACTAGAACTCTAGCATAGGAAAGTATACGTTGTGTTGCTGAAGTTTAAGTTAACATTGCTATTTAAGTGGTACATGTACTGCCTCTTTTATGAGATATTGAGTTCGGATCTCCGGTTTCTATCAAACGGGGAGATACTTTTTCACCCGATCTAAACTCACATTGTTTCTACTAAACAGGGATTCGAACTCTGATATTAGGTCCAATAGAACTTTAAAAAGGAAGTTATAAGGTCCAATATTTGCTATTGCAGTATTTCTAATTATATTATCACAAAAAAGAAAATTTGAAATGTGACTGTAGGGATAAGAAAAGGAAGCTATGCTTAACATACCTGCATGTTCCCAATCAAATGGGCAAACAAAATAAGACCTAAAATGACAATGACTATGGTGAATGACGTTTCCCCAATGTATGTGGTTGTTGATAGATTTTGCCCATATGAACTGAAAAAGAAACAAGCAAACATGTGTTTTATAAACTGAAACAATTGCACAGAGAAAGAAGTTGTCTCCCATCTTTTTTCATTATCTTTTCATAAACTATATCTTTGTCATTATTCTATCAATATATGACAAGATGAAGGCAATATATGAACATAAATAAATATGTGAATTGATGATTAGAAGTAAGGAAAATATGTGATATAAAACAAAAAATCTTTGAAACATTGTTGGCTCCATTGAGCCTTGGAAGCTATTGTGCATCTCCTTGAGTAAAGAAGAGTATTCAAAAAAGTCCTAGAGCCCTTAATGCAAAGTAGAATAAAATCTAGAAACAATAGACACTGAGACCATTTCTCAGTAACAAGTCAACCATATCCATACCCACATGTAGCCACTGCCACACATACAATTCAAACCTAGTGTTTTGCCACACCACCTATAAGCCATGAAAAAGGCAGGCAAGGCCCCACTGCACAGATGGGACTGGCTCAACAATGATGTGGCTCCATTCATCAAGTGAAATCCCAGACATGAAAAAGCCGAATGAACAATTTAAGGGCAGCAAAATTCGACAATCCCAATTAGACTTGTTGATACAACTAGACATTGGGATCCACATTAAACACTCAGATGGACCCACTGTACAGATGACAAAACCAGCTGATTTTTGGGTCAGGTATTCTAGCCATCGGGGCCATTGTTCAATGACTAGGATGTGGTAATACATGTGAGCAACACTGCCAAAAGTATGCAAACCAAACAGTACTATATATCTGATAATTAAAACAAATACTTTTGCTTTTCCTTTCTATAATTTGACTAGCATTGGCACAGTGCTGAGATTGAGTAAATAACACAAAATTAACACAAACTCTAAAAAGAATGTATGAAACTCATGGTGTGTGTAAGTACCTTAATTGCTGCAAACCCCACCAAAGGCAATACAAGTATTTCTCAAGGAACTTGATGGAGACAACTTGATTGCTCAGCACAGCTTGAAATAGTCCAAAGTTGAAAGTGCTATTATTATTATTAGGATCACAGTTTTGGAATACACTTGTGTTCTGCGCCCAAATCTGTCGAACTATTTGGTTCTGACTTTGACAATCAAGATATCTGATATTGCATGCTGTTACATTTATAGAGCCAGTTTCCCTACTGCATTCACTTTTCCAACACACGGCCTGGCGCTCAATTGATAGAAGATACCATATGGCCCCCACCAACTGCATAGAAAGGGCTCCTAAGATGAACACCCCATTTAGTTGTATGATATTCTTTTTCCTTTTTTAACGGCATTTGATGGTATGCTAGCATATTAGGAAATGAACATGATTACAATACAAAAATGAATAGAAGAGAAATCTCATGTATTTATTTATTTATTTGTATATATTTTGAATGGTAATTGTAAGGATTTGATTGTTGAAAATTCGTTGGGATGGACAAAACTTGGGCCCATTGAGTTGTAATTTTCATTTTTTAGATGGACCGTTCGTTGTGTGCATGAAGTGAAGTCAAAGGAAGAGAAAAGAAGCAAATTCACAAAGTTTGGCAAAATGCACTATCTGATCCATCGGATATATGCCCGATCGCTCAGACTTGGGAGACCTTTTAGTTATTTTGTCTCTATCCATGACTATACCTCATCCAATCAATTAGATGATGGCAACTTTAAACCCGAGTTGTTTCCAATTTATTCAAAATTTCACAATTCTTCTCCCACTGCAACCCTAACTCTTCTACACAAACCAAGAGTTATTTGAGGACATTCTCTCATACCAAAGGGTCTCTCTCTCTCCCATTCTAAACCCCAGAACTTTGGGAGAAAACAGTCATCTTTGTTAGAGTATATTTTCTTTTCTTTTTCTTTTTTTTTTTTTTTTGCAATTTTGTATTCTTTTTAATTACAGCTTGATCTCTCATGCACTCATACTTTTTAATCTTGGAATCTTCTTGCATTTTTAGGTTTTGGCATCATATAGTTAAGTCTTGACCTTTATGCATGTTTTG
Organism: Persea americana; assembly: GCA_029852735.1. Taxonomy (NCBI): domain Eukaryota; kingdom Viridiplantae; phylum Streptophyta; class Magnoliopsida; order Laurales; family Lauraceae; genus Persea; species Persea americana. Next base: position 7,448,652 of record CM056812.1, read on the forward strand.
AGCTTTTCAATTTAGGATCAAATGTTTTATCAAATGCATTTTGAAAAGTCATGCATAAACATGTTCTGAATCGCATTTTGAAACTCATTTTTCAAACATGTTAGCCTCTATTCAAGACTAGTTCTCCATAGCCAAATTTAGCCTTTACAAAATCATTTTCAAACCTTTTTCTAAGGGAAAGTTTGATTAATCGACCCTCAGTTTGGTCAACTCTCGGTTCCAATTCACGAATGTCAGAAAAGTTCAAGTCTGGCACTTCAGTCATATGTCAGTCAGCTGTATGTTAAACGAAGAAGTTCGGTCAATCAAATTCAAAATCTATGGACGTTGGTATATGACCAATGAGTTCAGTTAATAAACTGAAAAGTCAGTTAACCGACCACAGAGAGCCATTGGAGACCTTTTTCCTTTATAAATGAGCATTTTCTTGGGATTTGAGCAAACACTTTTGGGTCTTTTGAAGGTCAAGGAAGGTGGGAGAGCTAGGCAAAAGCTAGAGGAAGGCTAGGAGGGCAAATCTATGGATTTCAACATTTGATTCTTCAAATGGGTTTGCTCCCTTTGTCTCAAAATTAATTCACGCTTCTCTTTAAACCTTTGTTTTCGTTTAATAGCATGACTTAGTGTTCACTTAACATGTTCAAATGTTGGTTACTTAATATGCTTTGATTTTAAACATGATTAGTGATTTGACTTAAGCTTTTGAATAGATTTACACATGTTATCAAACTTATGTTTTGAACAAACATGCAAGAACTAGGTTGAGTTTTCTAAAATTAGTATGTTCATCATTTAATCACTGTATCTCTCATTTATAGCTTTTACCTTTTTATCAATTATAAGCATTCAATTTAAAAAAGAGATAGGGGGTTTCAAGCATATGCATCATTTATAGATCTTTGCATTCATTATGCATATGTCTAAAATTGTGTTTTTACTTTTACATAAGCCCATGTTAAGAGGCATTAATACATAATTAATTGTATCTCTCTTAGTGCATTCATATGCATAGATTTAAGAGAAAAGCTATATTGTTGTAAAGGTTATTTCTAGCCCTTAGAATAATGCATAAGTGATTGTGAAGGTTAATGCTAAGCCTTAAAAAAGCATATGTATTTGTAAGGTTAGAGGTGAGCTTAAACCTCAAGATAAGATAGTGGAAACCCGGTAAGGAAATCGGGAGTGGATGTAGGCATGTTTGCCAGACCACTACAAATCTCTTGTCTTATGGTGGATGCTTACATATGAAATGATTAATGTTTATCGTATATGTTTTGTTTAGATCCTATGATTGTTTACTCCTTTGAGACATCTCTTGTATTCTAATCAATTAATCTTCAAGGGTTTTAAAAATTGGTCTAGGTTTTGAGCTCATCCTATTATCACCCCCTTCTAGGGTTCGGATCCCATAATTCCTATGTTCTCCAAAGCATCCATTGTTTCAGAGTTGAAGAGTTAAAGCTTGGAGATATGTTCATCTACTATCTTGTAGTAGATTCCCCTTGAAGAGGTGTTCAAGGTGGTTGGTTCATGATAAGTGTTAAATATTGCATATTTTACCCTTCATTAGTTTGAATTTTATCAGCATTTTATGTGTATATCGGATTATCGAATTATCACCACCTATAACTTCATTTTTACTCGTAAAATGACATCATTTCTCTGCATCATTGCATTGGATGCGAAATTATGAGCGAAATTGGCTACTTATTTGCATTCATACGAGTTCGGATGCGGGAGATGCAAAGCGACAAAGTTTTCATGCATAAATCTGATAATTTCTTTATAGCGCATTTTTATGTAATTCCTATTGTGTTAGTGGACCCTGCGACTCCGTCAATCAAAAGCCTCCAAGTTGCATCCAATCAAATTAAAGCAATCCATGTGAAAGGAAATGAGCCAATCAAAAGCCTCCGAATTAAAAGACCACATGACACAAATGCTTCTACAAGAAAAGTTTGTTGCAACCAATCGAATTAAAGCAATCTATGTGAAAGGAAATGAGCCAACCAAAAGCCTATAAATTGAAGGTCCACATAACACAAATGCTTTTACAACCAATCAAATTAAAGCAATCCATGTGAAAGCAAATGAGGCAATCAAAAGCCTCTAAGTTGCAACCAATCAAATTGAAGTAATCCATGTGAAAGCAAATGAGCCAATCAAAAGCCTCCAAGTTACAACTAATCAAATGGAAACAATCCTTGTAAAAGGAAATAAGCCAATCAAATATCCTCAACGTTTCTATAAATTGCAATGTGTTTGTAGAGAGATATTTTGTGGCAATTTAATTTTACTTTCTCTACACTTTTAGATTGTAATTAGGAGCTTATTTCTAACTAATCTAGACATGTTGTGTAATTGAAAATCATTAATGAAGATTTGGAGCTCATTCTTGATGTTTAGTGGCTAAAGCTCTTAGATTAGACTCTTCTTTTGAATTTCATGCACGTTTTAGTTTAAATTTCCTAATTGTGCCTTAATGGATTAGTAGATTTTAGATTTAATTGTGCTAATCTCTCTCATTTCTTATGCTCTGTCTTTACACTTAATGCTTGATAATCTTAATTAACGCTTAGTTGGTTTAAGTTCTCTTACATAGCATGCTCCAAATCCCTTATCTTTGATTTTTGGTAGCTTGATTTTGATGTTTGATTGTTAGGATAGCTAAATGATGATCTAGGGTCTTGGCTTTTGTTTTTCTTTACTTTGACCTTCATTGTTATACCATCCAACCCAATTAGGCAAGAGATTGCTAATTGGATTGTAGATTTAGGAGTTGAATTAGAACATGTATTGATTAGATTAATTACATACTTAGTGGATTTGAGATTGCCTAATCTCTTCTTTTTATTATTGTTAATTTGAATCCTTATTTTATTTGTTGTATTCACTTCTAGATTGTTAGATCTACATTATACATCACTTGTTTGAAAGTCCTAAACATTTTACATCACTCACATTAAATCTTCTATTTCCACCACCATTCATCTACTAGTTTAGCGTAGTTTGTTAGATTCACTTATATCTTGTTAATTCCATATTTTAGATTGTTAATTATAGTAGTTTAGTTGCTATTTTAGTTTTATTCCACATTACATTTAGTCTAATTTCATTTTTCACATCATTTCCATGTAGTTTGCACACAAATTAGCCCATTAGCTTGTTAATTTAGCTTGATCAATTGTTAATCCTATTTGTTAGTTCCAATTAATTATTTACCTTTTATAGTCTAGTAGTTTTAATTGTTCACTTTCAATTATCTATATTAGCTATATCTTAGTTCAATTATACTTTAATTGGACTCATTGCTTGTTGTATCATCTCTCTGTGGGATCGATAATGCGGACTCTAGTCTTGCGGTACGTTATGTGTTGCATATATTAGTGTCAATCAGTTTAAGCACGGTGAAGGTGTACGTTGAAGGTGTACGGTGAGATTTTCGCAGTCCTTAGGTTGAGTTTCCAACTAGGGAAGGGTTTGTGAGTACTTCTTGTAACTTTTAATTACATAATGCATGGTTGTCTGTGATCTAGACGATAAGACCTGTGGTTTTTACAGAGTAGGGTTTTCTACGTAAAAAATCATGTGTCTCCTTCTCTTGTGATTGATTGCTTAATTCTAGTTTAGGTTAATAATTAAGCTCATTTGAAATCTAAAAGAGAGATTGATTTGGGACCTGAACCTGTATTAGGGTTTAAACACGACATTCGATTGGTGTCAAAGCGGGTTGAACTGAATTATTATGTAATTGATTTATCAGTTATCTCTTACGAAATCCAATAGAGAAGAAGCATCGACTACAAAACCCCTTGTTGCTGGATGGAACCAATTATCCTTACTGGAAGGTAAGAATGATTTATTTTCTTAGGGCTATAGATGATGAGGTCTGGGATGTTGTTGAAGGTTATACTAGACCTACAGTTGTTGTGGATGGGAAGACAATTATAAAACCTAAAGCCCAGTGGACCCAAGTGGAAAACGGGCCTCTAATTGCAGCAACAAGGCTATTAGTGTCATATTCAATGGATTTACTGCCTCAAAGTTTTGCAGGATTTCTCCATACTGTACTGCTAAGGTTGCATGGGACACCCTACAGATTGTTCATGAAGGGACAAACACTGTCGAGTACAAAATGCTCCAAAATCTGACTACTGCTTCTGAAACCATGAGAATGAAAGATACTGAAACTTTTGATGAATTTTATGCAAAACAGAGTGACATTGCCAACTCTAGTTTTAATTTGGGAGAGACAATTTCTAAAGTTAGAGTTGCTAAGAAAATTTTACGGCCTTTACTCGAAAGGTTTCATTAAAAAATGGTGGTTATTAAGGAGTATCAAAATCTAGACTCCCTCACAGTTGAAAGATTGGTTGGGAATTTACAAACCTTTGAAGCCAATCATTGTTCAACGAAAAAGACTATGGACATTACCCTCATGTCTTCAAAATCTGCGGAGGATGATTCCAAATTGGATTGTGAGTCGGATGATGCAGAGTTTGAAGCATTTTTTTTCTTAAAAAGTTCAGAAAGTTGTGGAAAAACAAGAAAAACACTTTGAAAGAGGACTTTCATAATAACAAGGCACCCAATAAATCTAAATTTGTGCCTAAGTCCGGTAAAATTCCAGTGAAAGGATCCCCCAAGGCTATCAAATTAATGCTTTGAATGTATGTTTTGAATGTCAAGGATACGGTCACACTGCTGCTAAGTGTGCCAAACGAAAAGAGAAAGGGGAAGGCAAGACTTTGAACGTCTCTTGGGATGACATTTTTTAGGATGAAAATAGTGAGCTTGATTCTCCTAATAATGAGTTTAGAAAATTTATAGCTTTTATGGCGGTATCTAATGTTTCTTCTTTGCAGGGTTCATCTGACAAGGACTCCAAATTAGGTTAAGATTTAGATCTACACGATTTTTTTTTTACAATGAACATGAGTTGGAAGTTGAGTTTTGGAGAGTGTTGCCAAATTCCATACGTACATCAAAGCTCAATGAAAAAAGGGCACTGAAGTTGAAAGCAATGGAATCTCAAAATTCTTCTTTGATAGCATAATTGGAAGATTCACATTCTAATGTAAGTCAGTTGGAAGATCAGCGTTCAATTTTGTCTAACTAACAATTTGATTGATGCAGGGAAGAAGAACACACGCTACAAAGGACTTAGATGCTTTGCAAAAGGAATTGAGTACTAGCAAAGCTGAAAAGGATAATCTTGTTGGAGAATTAAAGATGGTTTATACTGAACTGGAATTTGCCAAAGCTACGATAAAGAGAATGAATATCGGGTCCATGAACTTGGATGAAATTCTTGGTAGCCAAAAAACTGATTTATAAAAAACTAGCACTGGCTGCATACACAGAGCTTCAACATCTAAGGACAATGTGGTAAATCTTTTTCTGTTCAAGAACCTACTATGTTCTCCATAACACCCACTTTTGATAGTGCTCCACCTATGAAATCCGTGAATACAAAGTATAACCATGTGCGTCACAATAAATTTACCCCCACTTGTCACTTTTGTGGAGTTAAAGGGCACATCCGACCACATTGTAATAAGTTGAGAAATCTTCTTAGAAATCAGCGGAGGAAGAAGCATTATTCTCCTCAAAAGGTCAAAACAAAGTCTATATGGGTTCGTAAGTCAGACATTCGCTGTAATGTGGTCCACATTAAAATCACAAAATCAATTGAGCCTGGTAGGTTTAATTCCCTCCGTAACTCCATAGGCGTTGGCCTACATCCCTAGTCCTCAATTTGTGTTCTAATTTGCAGACACATGTTTTCTTGGCCTGATTTTATGATTATCTGGCATGTGATACACCATTATTTGCTTATTTTCTGAATTGAATCTTGATACATGGTTTTTCTAACATGTCTTCAAGTACATGATAACTCACTTGAACACTCAATATGACACTAGGATTGATAGGATTCACGGTCTTAGTGGATTTGCATTTTTTCAAAGAATCAACCTTGATTTTTCTTGCTCTCTTCTTAATGATAAAATATGAATATGTATGCCTAATGTGCGTAGAGGCTTCTGTAGGGCGTATGTGCAGAGGTCTGCACCCTGGGTTGTAACTTTGCCTATATCATATTTTTCAGAAATTTTTGATCGAAAAAGTGAGCAAGTGAAAATGTTAACAATTGGGTATGCTCCCTTGATTTTAAGTTTTCTTATATCATTCGAACTTGAACATTCTTTACATGTGAAAAAAGTTAGTGAGAAGATTTTGTATTGGGTCAATGATGTTTGAAAAGTAAAAAAAAAAAAAAAATAGATGGGACATTAAGTGGGGGCTTCTTACATCATAAATGATCTGGTCGTCTATTTTTGAAAGCTGTGAATTTCAGTCTGTACCTGATAAATTTTGATTTCTTATAGATCATTGATTTCTTCGTGTTCTTCCAATTGAGATCATCCCTCACACACATTGTACACAGATGTTAAATTCCTAAACATTGGTTTCTTAAAATTTGCAAATTATCGTGCTTGATCATCAAGGGTTTTCACATTTTTTGCCTAATTAAGTTTTTGGAATTTGTTCTTTTTACTCAATTTTTATTATCTAAATGAGCAGGAGAATAAACTTTGTTAATTCTGAACAAAAAGGGGGAGTAGTATGAGTAGGATGAGTATAAGGGTCGATTGAGTTTCAATTTGAATTTCAATATCATGATATTTCACTTGATCTATTGTCAAGTTTGCATGATAAGTCTTGCAGGATACAGGGATATACACATTAAACGACATAAAGATAGAAGTTGTTTTTACGTGAATGATTTTAATGGAATTCAGTTTTTCGATAGATTGAATGTGTTAGGAAGTTTTGTCCTTGAATTTCCAAAGGCGGAGATTCTAAGAATTTGAGTTGCAATTTTTATTTTTTAGATGGACAGTTCTTTGCGTGCATGAAGTGAAGCCAAAGGAAGAGAAAAGAAACAAATTCACAAAGTCTGGCGATCTGCTCTAATCCGATCGATCGAATATATGCCCGATCGATTGAGCCTGCGAAACCTCTCAATTATGTTGGTTTTGTCCGTGACTATACCTCATCCAATTGATCGGTCAAGGGCAATGACTTTAAGCCCAAGTTGTTTCCTGTTTATTCAAAACTTCACAATTCTTCTCCCACTGCAACTGTAACTCTTCTACACGAACCAAGAGTTATTTAAGAGCATTCTCTCTCAAGTCAAAGGACCTCTCTCTCCCATTCTAAACCCTAGAACCTTTTGAGAGAACCATCATCTTCTCCAAAGCATCCATTGTTGCAAAACCGAAGAGTTAAAGCTTGTAGATCTGTTCATCTACTCTGTTATAGTGATTCACCTTGAAGAGGCGTTCATGGTGGTTAGTTCAAACACGGTGAAGGTGTGCGATGAGGCGTAGGCAAGATCATCACAATCCTTAGGTTGAGTTCCAACTAGGGAAGGTTTGTGAGTGCTTCTTGTAACTTTCAATTACATAGTGCTTGTTTGTCTGTGGTCTAGACGATATGACCTGTGGTTTTCCCGAATAAGGTTTTCGACGAAAAAAATCCGGCGTCTCCTTCTCTTGTGATTGAAATCTTGATTCTAGTTTATGTTGATAATTTGGCTCAAATGAAATCTAAAAGAGAAACTGATTTGGGATCTTAACCCGTATTAGGGTTTAAACAAGACTTTCAGTAATCTCATTTATATAATTTTGAATAGAAGTTCTCAAAACCCATAAAAACAATTCAAGGAACCAGAACTTTTTTTAGAGATAGAGATTCTTCAATTGGCTGCTCTTGAAGTCCTTGGTTTTGATATTGTTCCGGCCCGAGTTGTGGGCTTTTTTCTTTTTTATAGCCTTGATATGGGCTTTCTTTGGTTATCTCTCCATTTAATGGGTTCTCTTTCCTTTGCCTTACTCCATATTGTAATTTTGTTTTCCACCTTTTTAAATAGAATCATTCTTATTATTAAAAAAAATATCAAGAAACCAGAATTAAGAAGCATAAGTACTTTTCAATAGAAACAAGTTCCCACACTAATACTGATGTTTTCAATGTTTTGGCGCAATACATATATATATATATATATAGATGGTATAGAGTGGTACCAATAGAGGTATAGTCTTCTTACTCTGAGCCGCATGCCCAAAAGATGGGGGACTGAATTGACATTTCTTTCTGCCAAAATTTCTAAACTGTTTGAAACAAGAATAATTCCAAAAAACGCACACGTACATTATCGCCAAGTTCTCTTTGAATCAATCAAATATGAAAAATGGTAATAATTGAGAGAAAAGTATTACTTACATTGCTAGCTAAAGTGTAAAGTAGTAGATTATATGCAGCACCTGCCCAAGCAGTCATCATAACAACTCCATTAGCTCTGACAATTTGTGGGCTTACTGGAGAAATTAGACAAAATCTAGCAACATATTGGAGCAGAATGATCACGGCAATAATAGGATGAGAATTTCCAATTGCCGGTATAATGAACCAGACGACAAACTGCACAAAAAGTTTGAAAGTCAGGGTTAACCCTCAAAGAACTACCTAATAAAGTCATTCTAATTAATGTTTGCACAAAAACTTGTATAATATTTGAAATAGGTAATTAATTGCACAAATATACAGCTATGTAACTTGGACATGGAGGTTGCTCATTACACATGGACCACCTTGTGAGGCTATGTAATGCAGCTACGTAACATCTATGATCAAACCAACACCTCACACTACTACCTTGATGCAGCCAAGGAAAGCCAAATCCCCATTGTGATTGATGAACCCAAATAGACCATGATTCTTTTAATCAAATACAAAATCCACTCAACAAGGAAGAAAGAAAAGATTCGCCCACCATTGATAGCAAAAATCCACCATCGATATCTTTAATCTAGTGGGAGATACTCTATCAAGGGACAAGGAAAAAGAAGACAGTGCTCAACACAACTTCTACTTAAAACATAAGAATGATAACCAAGAAAAGGATAGAAAGTCCCCTTAAACAAAGCATTTAAATACTATTAAGGCCCTAAAACCTAATCTAATCTCAACCATTCATCATGAGTTTGCAGTTTAAAGTCTAGATTACATTCAATTAAAATAGTACACAAATGAAATAAACCAACCCCCACGCCACACCCCCACACCCACACACACACACACACACACACACAATTAGCTCTGGCTGAATAGGTCTTGTCAAAATACACACGGAATATCTGAAACCATATCACATATGAACCAACAGATGCGACCTTTTAAGAGCATTTGTAAGATGTTATATATATGTAAGAGATGCAGGACAAAACAAGGCAGAGAATGCAAAAACGAAAGGAGGCAGTTTTTGAAAGCCTAGGCAATGCAGCCCCAAATAATACCTGAGGAAGAGGCAGCATGGCAGCAAGGTCAATAAAGAAATTTGACCGTAGATATCTTATTGCAATCTTCTTAGGATCCGTGACAAGTTCACCTCTCCCAAATATCCTTGAGCTTGGGGCCACATATGCTGTCCGGAACTTTATCACCATATGCAATAGATAGAACATGTCTACAATGGTTCTTAAAATTGTGACAGCAATTCTCAGATTCAAGTCCGCCCCCATGCACAAAGAACTATCCCCCAAGATCCAAACCGAGGGCAGAAAGAAATGCAAAGGGTCGATGAAAAGAGCAACCAAGCAAGAGATAAAGAAGACACGGTTCCATTGCAAAATGAGCTCACTTTCTGGATCAAGTATCCTTTTCCTCCATGGCTCATGGTCTTCAGGGAACAGACAATTTCCAATCTTCGGTGCCCCAAATAATCGACCAGCTCTTTCAGGCCTTAGTAATGGAGACTGGACATGGAAAGAAGGCAATGGTTTCTCTAGCTGTGGTGTTTCAGTGTCTTCCCGTGGGTCTTCTTGATGGTGTAATTTCCCATCCGAAAACAACCTAGTAATTCAACCCGAGAAACCACCCAGAAATCCATAATTCAAACTCTTAGCCCTCCATATAGGTTGCCATGCAACAATAACAAAAAAGCACTAGAAACACAACAATGACAATTACCTCACAGTTTTCTGCTTCTTGAAGCCCATATTGTGACCGAATTCAATATCAGATAAATAGACGGACTCTTATCACCTAAACACATCAAGCCCAAAACAATCCATAAACACATAATTCAACTCCTCAACTCATAAAATTTACCAGATCAAAACAAATAACAAAAACACAGCAAACTCAACAAAACCACCCCATCATCAATAATTCAAATTCTTCATTAACCACCAAAGCATGGACGACAAAAATCCACATAAAGAAGGTCAAAATTGGCTACTGCTACTACCTCAGAGCCTCCCCCGTTTCAACTCCACAGTCAGTGAAATCCAATAAACTTAGTAGGTTATCAATTCACAAACCCATCAGCCCTTCGCACTTGACGCACTAGGAAAGAAACCATCAAATAATATATCAGAATAGCAGGAGAAAGGTGGATACACCGTTTCTCATTGTATATACGCTGGAATTTAATGGAGCACTTGAGGTTGTGAAGATCAACGACGTAGAAGACTTTAAAAAGAAGACTGAGAGAGAGAGAGAGAGAGAGAGAGAGAGAGAGAGAGAGAGATATTTATTATTGCGATGGCCTATGTATAAACGAGCAATGACGTTGGGAAGCGGGAAGAAGATATTCTTATGTGGAAACTCAGTAGGGTAAGGGAGACATTGCTGTCCGGGCCCCTGTTAGTCAGCCAGGGGTTTGACCAATGAAAGACCATGCTGGAATAGCATGACCATGAGGGAAAATGTTCTTCAAGTACTGGAATGCATGTCCAGTCTTTGAATTCCACGGTAGACCCAGGGTATTTGTTTGAGTGGGGCAGGCCCAATAAGTTGGTAGTTGAGTTTAGGGGACGAGCCCAAACTTTTCATGTGAGATGGTTGAACTTACGAGTTGTGCTAATTTTGGAAGTGCGTGAAAAAAATTTATATGGCCTTTGAAAGTTGGCCCAAGTTAGAGAGGGCAACGGCAAAAAGCTTAATGTATTTCCGCCCGTCTTTGATCAGTGCAGCTATTTTGATAATCATGTCATTTCCTCATCTAGTATGAGATCCAATTTTACCCTCACAGATCCTTCACTAATCATTGGATTGAAAATTGAAAGTGTTTCAATTAAGATGTCATTAAAACTCAAGGCTATTAATCAAGGGCTAAGATCTTCCGATAGGCCTGATTTTTGGAGACGTTTCCATCTACCCTCCTCCCATTGATAGGCATGCAGCAGAGTGGCCCATGAGGTGAAACAAGGGTTTGAAAGAGGACTGCCCTCTTTTTATATTTTTTTCCCTCTTCTTTGTTTGTTACTTGTGCGTTTGGAACTGTCTAGGATGATTCCAAAGACTAAGCCCTTGTGTCCAATATCACCTAATTCGGATGGGCTCTTAACTATGTAACTATTATATAAAATTGTATGTTTCGTTTATGATTTTCTTAGAGAGGTAACTGCTTACGGTTTGCCTGAGAAGGAATAATTTTTATTATCAGGTGAGCTCACTTATCTTCAATTCAACTCCTTAGGCTCAATATTCTCCCCCAGTCGATACTAACTCTAATTTGACTTTGACTTTAATATTCACACAATTATACTGAGTTTCATATAAAATTTAACTTAATAAAATATTGTCACTACAACAGAATGCACCTTTAGCGACGTTTTTTACCGACGTTTTTCTAAATTCGTCGCTAAAAGTGTCTTTCACCGACGTATCAAAATTCGTTGGGAAAAGCCTAGACTTTTACCGACGTTTTACATAAAACGTCGGTAAAGGTCCACTTTTGGGCGACGTTTACTGAAAAACGTCGGTAAAAGTCAGTTTTACCGACGTTTTAGAAAAACGTCGGTAAAAGTCCTAGGCTTTATTACCGACGACTAAAAAAACGTCGGTGGAAGACACTTTTAGCGACGTTTATTAAAAAACGTCGGTAAAGATCATTTCTAAAATTAATTTACTCTATAATCGAAGTAAAAAATGAAATTTATTACCGACGTTCTGTGATTTCGTCGGTAAAGATCATAAAATTAATTTTTATTACCGACGTTTTCGGTAAATTCGTCGGTAAAAGTAGACTTTTACCGACGTTTATTAATAAACGTCGGTAAAGATCATTCCTAAAAATTAATTTATTCTGTTACCTGAACTAAAAATTATGTGAAATGCTGAAAAGTTTTTGAACTACAGAAGATTTGAGTTTCATTTTTACTATTGGCAAATGATAAGCAATCGGGATAACCTCCTAATTATTTATGAATTTAATTTGTAACTGGAATATATCTCCTATTTTTCTGCAAAAACTATAACATTTAATAGAGAATTACTGCAATTTCATTCCAAATCTTAAAGATAGCACCCAAAACAAGAGGCAGGCAGACTAAAGAGAGCACCCAAAACAACACCAAGGAGAGCTCGTCAAAACTAGCCATCTTCTTTTCAATGAAAGCACATCAGAACTCTGCACCTTCACAGGGCCCAAGAGGACAAGAGAAGAGATTGAACCCTCCCCTGCCACCCCGCCGACTAAGCCCTGTAGAAATTTAGTCTTACAGTTTTACATGTAACAGATACCTACCATAATGTATAAGTTTTATTGTCATTGTATCTTATTGCTTATCTAATATTTGTTTCTTTTACTAAACTCAACTTCAATGTCAGCATGTATGATCAACATGGGTCAAACACCCAGCTGAAAAAAGCATAAGCATTTATTGTATGAATAATAAGGTTGAGTCATGGCTTTTCAGACTTGTATATAGATATAGATATTAAATCACAGTTTGGAGTCTGGTTCATTACCATGAAAACAGAGTTGCCACCCATCCCTTCTATATTTTCCCTATTACCTTGCCTATCTCTTCTTTTTCCCTTCATCTGAATCACTTCTAATTTTATTTTATTTTTTTCTGTTTGGGCTTGGGTGACTCCATTCATAGGGTGACTCAACTCGGGCCAATTTTCAGAACACGGAGCTGACAGACAACATGTTTGACTCCTACCACACAATGAAGACTGAAATAAGAGAAAATGTGGAAAAACATATGCTTTATTGTTTGTTGTTACCCTTTAGGTTTGAATGTTGAAATCATTTGTGACTTAGGAATTAGGGTGTAATTTATTATTCATTTTGATTTCAAGTTTTCTATTTGTTTATGATGTGATAGTTTGGTTTTTGTTGATATTATTTATTATGTCCTAGTTAAGGTCAATAATTTGTAATACCTGGCACAAATTCTTTTCTAACTTTTTATTTAAATGTATCACTTTTGTGATTTACTGATATTTGTTATCTGTTGTCAATCAACTGCACTACCACCTGAAGGTAAATGTCCAAATTTCCTGCATAATACGAAACTGTAAAGTTACTCATGGGTTTTGTTGTACACAAGTAATGTTAGAAACATAGATCTGAGGCCAATAATTTTATTTGTTCTGGGGGCATATATATATATCATGCGATAGATCTTCAATGATCTCAATCATAAATGCTGGCCCCATTACTTTCAAATCCAAGACCCAAGTTTATTGCTCTAAACATTGGGTCCTTCTCTTATATTCCTCCAAAGACTTTTAATTTCAGTTTGTGATGTATTTTTTTTATGGACTTGATTTAATGGAATCTCTCTGTTCTAGGGAAGAGTTGCACTGTTTTCATAATTGATTTCAGTTGCTTTGTTTATATATAGGTTCACTAAAAGTTGTGCATATGACATTGATACGTTAATCTTGCTATTTTTTATTTTTTTGCAGATTGAATGAAAACTGAAAAATAAATTTTGTTAAAAAAGTCCATGCAGCTAGGATGAGGCCAACTTGAAAGCCAAGTATGCAGAGTAACACATTGCTTCTAATTCTTTAACCGTGAGTCCTATTTGCTCCTGTTAGTTCCGCCAAGTTACGTTACCCTCGAGCGAAGTGCTCGTGCTGGATGGCCCAATTTTTTTGGGTGCCGTTTCCCGTTCCGGACCCCCGGCGGACCATTTTAGTGCCTAAGTGTCGGAAAATCCTTTTTAATTTTTATTTTACATTGGTAAAACTATCAGAGACTATGGAGATAAATTATATGACGTCGGTAAAATGAACATTTAGCGACAATTTTTGTAAAATGTAGGTAATGTTTAAATTTTTTTTAAGGAAAATTAAAAATCAGAGTCCTTTACTGAGGAAGTTTTTTTTGCCAACGAAAATTAGTGTCGGACATTTTATCACTAACGTTTAATATTGGTAATGTATAAATTAATTTTTTACCGACGAAATTTAATTTTTTGGCAACGAAAACAATTCATCGGCGAACTTCCCACCTTTTTTCCCCTCTTCCCGCCAACACAACCCACCCCTCTTTTCACTCTCTCCCCTTCGCTTCTCTCTCACGCCACCAAAGCCCTTTTCTCTCATTCTCTCCTGCGCCTCTCTCACTTCTGCTCTCTCTGCTCTCTCACTCTCGCTCTCTGCTCACTCTCGCTCTCTCGATCTGCTCTCTCACTCTCGCTCTCTCTGCTCACTCTCGCGCTCTCTGCTCACTCTCGCTCTCTCGATCTGCTCTCTCACTCTCGCTCTCTCTGCTCACTCTCGCGCTCTCTGCTCACTCTCGCTCTCTCGATCTGCTCTCTCACTCTCGCAGACTGTGCTCACTCTCGCTCTCTCTGCTCACTCTCGCTCTCTCGATCTGCTCTCTCACTCTCGCTCTCTCTGCTCACTCTCGCTCTCTCTGCTCTCTCGTTTGCCCAAGACGCTGCTCGTCTTCTCCCTGCTGCTGCAGCTGGGCTGCTCGTCTGAGTGAGAAGCCACAAGTTTATCTATCCTTGATGCTGATAATTCTCAACTTAATCTATCTTCACATCACCAAAAATCAGCATGTCGCCCACTAATTGTAATGGTTTTTCTTTTTTCTTTTCTTTTTTTGATTTTTGGGTAACATAGAATTTCATCCATAAATTGTAACTTGAATGATGAGCAAAAAACTTAGTCTATTACTAACATCCAACACGCAAATCTAACACAGCCTTATTATTTGCAATGTGACCCACCAATCCAATCCGAAACTGACCTAATTAAGAGTCTGATAGAAATTTTTAACCTGATTAGTAAATGGGTTGGATACAGATTGAGCCTGTGCAAGTTACCCATAGTACTCTTAATCTCACCGAAACCCGCCCTGTTGCTGCCTCGAGCTCACGTGTACTCATGGGTCTCCAATATGAAATATCTCAAACTAAATCACATGATTAATTTGGGCCAGGGGATCCAAGGTACTGGATCTAGTCTTTTGGTTGTACATGAAAATTAATAATCTTAACACATGCAATGACTCTGTCGTTAAGCTAAGTTGGGGAATTTTTTCAAAATAGGCTGAGACCCCTCTGTTAATCTATTCTGCCACCACATATGTGGAACACATGTATGCCTGTATCATATATTGGTTGAAACCATGAGAGTGGATACTTATCCTGGACAGGAATGGCAATGGCTACCTGTTTACCCGATTACCCCAATCATCCAGTTCGGAACAGAAAATTGCATGGAGCCTGATTTTGGGCTAGCCAAAAATCAATAATAAGGCTGTTTCGGATTGGATTGGTGGGTCACATTGCAAATAATAAGGCTGTGTTAGATTTGCGTGTTGGATGTTAGTAATAGACTCAATCCTAATTGCCCAAGTTACAAAAAACTTAGTCTTAAACATTTTAATAACCAAAAATAAATGCTGAATCCCTATCATTTAATGAATCATAAAAGCACATACACAGGTGATATCATGATTGCATGGAAAGTTTGAGGGATTTAAGGCTAGTACGATCAATCTAGGCCTGTGCTTGAAAGTACATTACAGACCAATGGTTCACTTACTAAGAGTGCAGGAACACACTTGACACTCTAGGCAATCATTCTTTTTTTTTCCATATCATAAGTCATACCATATCAGTTGTAACCTTTATCCCATCAATGCAGGGTGTCCTGACATCTTCTGTTTCAAGATTCCCAATCCACATTATAACCATCTTAGGCACATGACACAACCGGGCACCGCCATTAAAAAACATGATATCTAAAGATCAGATGCAATACTACAAAAAAAGGTGGGTAGTCAACCCAAAACGATAATGCATAGTCTGTCAGACAAATGATGGCGCACAGAAAATACCTGTCTTTCAAGAAGCTGGTTGTGAGTGTAATATGTATTCATTAATGGTAATTCAAAATAGATATAATAAAAAGACTCAATACTTTGTGAATGTAAATATGTATTTAACATTGGAACTTGCTGAATCTGAGTTCTCTATTCACAAATTCAAGACTTAAAATGAAGCTGAAGCTTGTATTTAGGAGTTTTTAAACCAAGTCTCGAAGTTGTTTGGGAAGTCTACTTTCATGCTTAGATCACTTGTGATTAGGTCAGATATTGGTGAGCATATTCTATATGTAATTTCTGATTACTTGTGATTAGGTCAGATATGGACAGGAGTTGGATATTTGGTTATCAGAACCGATTTAGTGCGGAGTACATAGCTGGGGTGAACTCATTTATTGATTATGCAAAGGCGAATTCGGGCGGGGCAATGTTGATCAACTGCCCGTGTAACGATTGCTGTAACCATCGGAAGCATGACTATGTAACCGTTAGAAGTCATTTGCACATTCAAGGAATGATGGTCTCATACCTACAGTGGATATATCACGGGGAACCTATAGTTCAACCTGATGATTCGGATGAGAGCGAGGATGAATCAGAAGAGAATCAAGATGAATACGATGAGTTGATAGAGGACCATCGTAGGGGAACTCACTTGGAGGAAGATACTCAAGAGAGGGATGATGTGCAGGATTTTGAAAATTTGTTGAAGGCTTCTCAACGTGGCTTGTACCCAGGATGCAAAAACTCAGATACTCTGTTATCGTTTGTCATCAAGATATTGCATGTGAAGGTAGAAAGTGGGTGTAGCAATAAGTCGTTCGACAAGGTTCTTCAGATTTTTAAGGACTTCTTACCCGAAGGTCATGTAGTGCCGGAATCAGTTTATGAGGCGAAGAAATTATTACGTGACTTGGGCATGGGATACAAGAACATAGATGCCTGCAAACACAATTGTGTGTTGTATTGGAAAGAGAATGCTCAGTTGGATAAATGTCCAGAATGTGAAGAGCCTAGGTACAAGGTCAATGATGGCAAGCGAAAGAAGGTCCCTCATAAGGTGCTCCGTTACTTCCCATTGACACCGAGGTTACGCAGATTGTATATGTCAAGGAAGACAGCCACAGAGATGAGATGGCACAGTGAGAAGCGCGTTGATGATGGGATAGCGCGACATCCGGCTGATTCAGTGGAATGGAAAGAATTTGATAAGAAATATCCAGAGTTTGCCCAAGAGACACGTAATGTGAGGCTGGGGTTAGCAACCGATGGATTCAATCCTTTCGGTAACATGAGCACCTCTTATAGCATGTGGCCTGTCATACTTATGCCCTATAATTTGCCACCATGGATGTGCATGAAGGAGCCATTCTTGATGATGTCATTACTTATTCCAGGACCAAACTCACCGGGAAATGATATCGATGTATATCTGAGGCCCTTGGTTGATGAGTTGAAGGAGTTGTGGGATCATGGTGTATCGACTTATGATGCCTCCACTAAACAGACCTTTCAAATGCATGCGGCTGTGATGTGGACGATAAATGACTTTCCTGCGTATGGTAACTTGTCTGGGTGGAGCACAAAAGGTTATAACGCATGCCCCTCGTGTAACGACAACTCACTAGGTGTGAAGTTGAAAGATAAGATTGGGTACATTGGCCATCGAAAATACTTGGAACTGAACCACCAATGGCGTAGAAGCAAGGCCTTCAACGGTCAGCCTGAGCGTGAAAAGAATTCTTTGGATTTACCGGGGCAAAAGGTACTAAACCAGCTAGAAGAACTAGCGCCGGTCAAGTTTGGCAAGAATAACAAAAGACCGCGTGACTATGGAGAACTGAATTGGACAAAGAAAAGCATCCTATTTGAATGGCCCTACTGGAAGTGCAAAAAACTTCGACATAACCTTGATCCTATGCACATTGAGAAGAACATATGTGTAGCTTTGGTTGGAACTATTTTGGGCATAAAGGGCAAAAACAAGGACACCGATAAAGCGCGCAAGGATTTGAAAAATATGGGCATCAGGCCAGAATTGCATCTAGTGGAGAGGGGCGATGGATCCAGCTTGAAGCCGCATGCCTCTTACACTCTGGGACCAAAACATAGAGATGGCTTTTATGAATTCTTGAAGTCGATCAAATACCCAGACGGCTATGCGGCGAACCTTTCGAGGTGTGTAACCTCGAAAAATGATAAATTAGCTGGTTTAAAGAGCCATGATTGCCACATCCTTATCCAACGCATCCTTCCTATTGGCATGCGCGGCTTCCTGAATAAGGATATCTGTACAACATTGTTCGAGTTAGGCAACTTTTTCCAAGACCTCTGCTCGAAAACACAGAGATCCGATGATTTGAAAAAATTGGAGGAGCAGATAGTTTTAATATTGTGCAAGCTGGAGAGGATTTTCCCTCCTGCTTTCTTTGATGTGATGGTTCATCTGTCGGTTCACTTGCCACGAGAGGCCATGCTTGGTGGACCGGTGCAATATCGATGGATGTACCCGATAGAAAGGTAATAGTTTATGACCATTGATGAATTATTTATGTATTAGTGCAATTGCTTTGCATTGAAAATCGTAATTGTTATCATTGGTTGTTTGAAGGTTTTTGAAGACCTTAAAAGGGTACGTTCGCAACCGAGCTCGGCCTGAAGGTTCGATTGCCAAGGCTTACATTGTCAAGGAGTGTCTCACTTTTTGCTCAATGTATTTAAGGCAGACTGATCGAGTCGAGCGGTATGATGATGGTGGCGAACGTGGCCCGGGGATGTCGGTCTTCACACAAATTGTCCGTCCCATCGGACTGATGCCAAGGGCACATGATCCTTCTCAAAGAGAGCGTGACAATGCTCATTGGTTTGTGCTGAATAATTGCCCCGAGGTGGAGCCGCATCTACAGTATGTGCTTCAATCTAGCCATATTTATGCATTGCTTGTTAACTCCTTTATTCATTCTCTATTCGTATTTATTCATTAAATGCTATCTTGAGTAGGGAACACAAGAAATTAGTGCAAGATCAAAGAGGTGGAGATGTAGGGCAGATACAACGAAAAGAATTTGCAGAATGGTTTAAACAACGTGTAAGACATATAACATAGTCATTTAAATTGCTAGATATTATTGGATTACGCTTCAAATGACACGGTTAGTCTAATACATTTGTCTTAATCTGCTTATGCAGATGAATCAATTGCGAACTCTAGGGTCACCAGAAGCTTTTGATGAGATCTGGTCATTAGCAAATGGACCGAGATCCCTAGTGAATCTTTATCAGGGGTGTGATTGCAATTGCATCCGATACCACACTCTTGACCGTGAGAAATGCCGTAGGAGCCAGAGTAGCGGGTTGGTCGTGGAAGGGGAATACGAAGGGGTGAAACATGACTACTATGGCTACATCTGCAAAGTCTGGGAATTGTCCTATCGGCACGGGGGTAAGGTGGTCTTATTTGAATGTGAATGGTACAACACTAGTACCAAGCACAAGATAAACATCGAAGACCATGTTACAAGCATTGATATCACGGGTCGTTGGTGTAAGGATGATCCATTTGTCCTACCAAGTCAGGTGACACAAGTCTTCTACGTCAATGACACCAGCAGAGGAAAAAATTGGAAAGTCGTAGAACGGGTCAAGCCTCGGGGAGTATGGGATGTACCCGCTAAGCGGGATGACGGCAATGATGATGATGATGTGCCTAATGATGCATTTCAGCAGGACGAAACGACATTTGTTGTCCCAGTCCTCGTCGATGGTACTAGTGTCCAATACTCTATGGATGATATAGATCCTGAGATCGTTCTCAGTGATGAGTCAGTAGATGAGGATGGCCAAGACGAGGATGAAACACTAGCGGAGTACGAAGATGATGAAGAAAATGATGTTCATAGTCAGGAAGATGATGACATGGAATATGACATGTAGTGTTTGTTTCAAGTTTTGCATATGTAACGATTAAGTAAATTAATAAATATCTTCTCTTACATAATGACATTGTCTTCAATTTCATTTTCTCTTCTGATTTGTTCATATATGGATAAGACAATTCTACATTTCACATTTTATTCTTATTTTGCAAAAGATGCCAAACAGAGGGAAAAAATGGGTCAAACCAGGAGAACTGTCCCGTCAAGTGCAAGCATCCAATTATTTATTAAAGAGAAAAAAGATAATTAAGAAGAATGCAGAAAAACTTGCACTTCTACGGCTCCCGCCGACCGCATGTACTATATTTGGTTCGGCTAAAGGGACAAAGGAGAAGGGAAAGAGGAATGTTAATGGGAATGATAAGGATGAGAACTACATTCCCCCCGAAGATGATGATGTAGATGACGAGACATCTTGGTCTCAATCGGATGAGGTAATCTTTATGTGAATGTCTATCACGTGTACTTGAAAATATTAGTTTCAAGTTGGTGACACTCATACCAAAATGATTTCCATTTCCATTTAATGTAAATTGCTGACATTCAGTTTACTAATATTATTTTTTTGTGCTTAATTATTTATTTTCCTTGTCATCTTGCTTTAAGCCAGATTGCAGATATGCCTCGGGAAAAGAGGGCGAAACGTGCTCGGCAGATCGCAGCTGCACTCAGGTTAGCTCCTGTAGAGAGCACAGCTGAGCCCTCGACACAACCTCCGCCAGCTGCTCTTGAGGTTACACCATGTAGAGGATCATCGAGCACCCGTGATTCGGCAGCCCCCCAGCCTCTGCCGATTCAGCCTCTGACCACACATCGCCCGCCGACCCAGCCTCAGTCGTCCCAGCCTTCCACGAGCCCTCATACAGTCAGGAGCAGCGTAGGTGAGAAAATTCCAACACTTAGGAATATCAAAATGGTTCACTTCAATTTATTGATTTGTGTTCACTAACTCATTTAGCACTGTCATTTTAACAACATCAGCCTCAGCCTTGGAGGTTCCGAGCCGTGTAAGGGGTGTTACGCGAGGGAAGAATGTGACAAAGCTAAGGAGACAACTAGGTCATAACATCCCAGTGTCGATCCCCATCTGCAGTCATAGGCCAGAAGGGGAACATGCCCCATCACTGGTTAACCATATTGGGTTAGCCATTAGAGAGGTTGCCCCGGTCAGGCCCCATGGCTGGAAGAAGCTTGACAGTGGGATCAAGCTTGCCGTCATCACTGCTGTTAAGGTAAACTGAAACAAGAAATCTCAACCAAAATGATGACATTTGTGAGCCTCATTACAATATTTGATTATATTTTGTGATTACTAATCTTTATATGGCTCTCCCCTAATTGCAGCAATTTTTTGATATCGGGGACTATGAAGGTGATATGCAGCTCCGGACGGACATTGACCGCCAATGCGGAGTTTTGTATAGGAGTTGGAAATATGAGCTGCATACTCACTATCTCGAGCTTTTGGAGCAGGGGGTTCCTCGACCCCAGGACCACCCGGCAGAGGGTTGTGGTCTAGCTGATTGGCAGCTTATGGTCTCGCAGTGCTGGGAATCACCAACCTGGAAGGTAACATTGGGATGTTATCTACAAAAATCGAATTGCCTACTTAATTCCTTGTTTAATTATGTTCTTGCTTCATTTGTTTCTCTTTTTGTCCATGCTTAAAATGGCTTTGTATGTTGTTTTCTATGTAGGCGAAATCGAAAAAAGCTCAAGAGAGTCGAGCCAAGCTGCCATATAATCATACCAGCGGCTCCAGGTCATTTGCATCGAGGATGTCTCTGATGGTACTGATTATATTCATATGAAGAAACTTGATGTTGTTTATTAATTTATAGATATGTAGCTGGGTTTATATCTAATACAAAGCTATTTCAAATGACAGAGGGCACAAAATGCCGGTCAAGCGCCGCCTATTACTCAGTTCTTCCATGACACCCACTACAGACAAACGAGTAATGAGTGGGTAAATGAGGTGGCTCGGCAGAGACATGTACGTTTAATTATAAATCAAATATGATCAATAATTCCATAAAAGCATTCTAAATCACTTATTGATTTAAATGGAAGGAGGCCTTGGTGCAGCGGACTGAGGAGCAGTCGCAACCCTCTGTCACAACTCCGATGACTGAGGAGCAGATTGCTGCTGATGTGCTGGGGAAGAGGTCGGGATATGTTAAAGGGTATGGGATATACGCGAGGACCTCTTCATCTTCCCCACAGTCTCGTACGCCAGATCCGGAGGTGACCGCCCTGAGGGAGCAGCTAGCTGAGCAGGCGGCGAGGCAGGCTGAGCAGGATAGGAGGCAGGCTGAGCAGGACAGGAGGCAGGCTGAGCAGGACAGGAGAACACATGCACTTGAGGCCCTCGTTCAGCAGTTGGCAGCTGCGGCAGGGATAGATCCCTCCAGCTATTTCGACATCACGAGAGGGACCACTTCTGCTGGAGATGGCACAGCTACTCAAGATCATGATGCGACTCTTTGGTTAGTAGATTACTCTCTTGGAATTTTAACATAATAACTATTTGAAAATTATAAACAATTGATATTTAACATCATAACTATTCGAAACGTATTCATAATAACATTCGACACTAGGCTCTTGAACGGTCACACTCTTTCAGATTAGGGTTAGGTTTGGGCTTCAAAAGCACAACCTAAATTAAGTATTGGATGAGTTGAGGTTGAGGGCATAGTTGACCCGATCCAACCTGAAACTAAGTGACACAACCTCATTAAACTATGCATGCTTTGGTTTTCCCAATTGTTGGATTGAATCACAAACCTTAACCCACAACAGGTCAAAGTGTTCCATGGAACTTTTCCTCTATCTGAGCCATATGACACTTTCATTTAAAGTTCTGGAGGTGTAAAAGCTCAATTGAGTCACATTGAAGACTGCAAATCTGATTGGATTTTAATAAGATTTGATGATGTGGAGAAGAAAAGGGGGTCAGAGACTGCTGGTATTATATTCTTTGAGTAAGATTCTTATTGTTATGTATTTTTTGCAAAGATTGGCAGCATCACTGTTGTTAAATTTGACCACACGAATGCAAGAAATATTAGTCTGTTAGGCAGATGGATTAATGCAATATATCCATTGTGTGCGTGAAATTGACATTTGCCTATAATACTTTGAGAAGTGTAATAACTAAAGAGTACACAGGGCCTTTTCCAGCATGGTGAGTGTAAGCATATTGCCTACGGAAAAATCATATGGCAAATGTCAAATGACATTGTACTCAGCTGATGTGTGGCCCCTATTCCAGCAGCCCATGCACAGGCACAGTCTGCTCCTTCTATAGCAACCAACAGTGGATGACCATCTCTAATACTACAACAATTTCACATATGGTTTGGAGTGGTTCCTTGAATTTTCATGTAAAGCCTTTTGTCATTCATAATCATTATCTAGTAGATGATAGTCAATCAATACTCACTGCCTCTCTGTTATTCATCTGTGCAATGCCATGTCTTTCACATAACTCAGATGTTTCATTTCTAAAACTGAATTGCCTTCTAGCCCAGTAGAATGTAAGGACATCTGTGTATGGGAAATGATTGCATGCCATTTGCACATGCTAAGGCCCTCTTAAGTGGATAGAAATAGCATAGATGTCTCTCAATTTTGAATAAATTCGCAAGCATATTGTAGACTAGTCATACATGTGCAGTTGAACATAATGGCAATAAATTACACAAATTATGTAGGTCTGGACCACTGATATACCCACCATCATACAAAAACTAATCAGTGTGCACACTCATCCATAGCTTCAGGTTTCTCTTGTTCTTGCTAATGGATATAGAGGCCCCCGAAGTTTAAATACTCCTTTTTGGTTTGAAGTATTGGCCAAGTCTGCAGCCATATCCCCCGGATAGAAATGTGTCATAATGTTTGTTCAAAAACCAGCACATATCAGGCAGTACAAAAGATTCCAGGTGGTGTTTTAAACTTCTTTTCCTTGTTTCTAAATTTTAGGGAAGGGATGAAGAGGCAGACTTAATTCTAAGGAAAATATACCCACCCCATGAGGTTGAAACAGAGATACAAGATCTCAAAAACTCAGTTGAATCAGAAATCAGGGAAGAAGGATCATCTGAGGAGATCAACCTCATCAAGCTATTGAAGACCAAAACAGTGAGGAGAGGTCTGATTGCAGGGGTCGGGCTTCAGGTCTTCCAACAGTTTGTAGGTATAAATACTGTCATGTATTACAGCCCCACCATAGTTCAGTTGGCTGGTTTTACATCAAACCAGATAGCACTCCTGCTCTCTCTCATCACATCAGGTCTCAACGCTATGGGCTCCATAGTCAGCATCTACTTCATAGATAGGACAGGACGGAAAAAACTGGATAAATATTTCCTGTACTACTTCCATTGCTTTTGGCTGGACCAGTCAGATTGAATCCAGGCAACCTGTAGTACTTGATCTCAACCTTTCCGGCACATTTGTTACACACCGAGGATGAACAAAGGGTATTAGAATAAAGGAGGGACTTCAGGTACTGATCTGTGCTCTCAATGAAATGAGCCCAATAGGCCACTAGTATCTTTAGGCCACTAGTACTGATGAGAGTAACCTGCAGGAACTGACGGCTCACAAATAGGACTCACGGTTAGGGAGTTTGGGGCGAAAACGGGCTCTTTTCCAACACTTAGGCTCCGAAACGGCCCGCCGGGGGTCCGGAACAAGGTCCAACGACCGGAAAATTTCAAAACCGGCACGGCCAGTTCGCTCGTGATGAGAGTAACCTGCAGGGACTGACGGCTCGCAAATAGGGCTCACGGTTAGGGAGTTGGGGGCGAAAACGGACTCTTTTCCAACACTTAGGCTCCGAAACGGCCCGCCGGGGGTCCGGAACGGGATCCGGCGACCGGAAAATTCCGAAACCGGCACGGCCAGTTCGCTCATGATGAGAGTAACCTGCAGGGACTGACGGCTCGCAAATAGGGCTCACGGTTAGGGAGTTGGGGGCGAAAACGTGCTCTTTTCCAACACTTAGGCTCCGAAACGGCCCGCCGGGGGTCCGTTTCGGGATCCGGTGACCGGAAAATTCCGAAACCGGCACGGCCAGTTCGCTCATGATGAGAGTAACCTGCAGGGACTGACGGCTCGCAAATAGGGCTCACGGTTAGGGAGTTTGGGGCGAAAACGGGCTCTTTTCCAACACTTAGGCTCCGAAACGGCGCGTCGGGGGTCCGGAACGGGATCCGGCGACCGGAAAATTCCGAAACCGGCACGGCCAGTTC
Organism: Persea americana; assembly: GCA_029852735.1. Lineage (NCBI taxonomy): Eukaryota > Viridiplantae > Streptophyta > Magnoliopsida > Laurales > Lauraceae > Persea > Persea americana. The sequence continues at coordinate 7,474,004 of CM056812.1, forward strand.
GCTCGTGATGAGAGTAACCTGCAGGGACTGACGGCTCGCAAATAGGGCTCACGGTTAGGGAGTTGGGGGCGAAAACGTGCTCTTTTCCAACACTTAGGCTCCGAAACGGCCCGCCGGGGGTCCGTTTCGGGATCCGGTGACCGGAAAATTCCGAAACCGGCACGGCCAGTTCGCTCATGATGAGAGTAACCTGCAGGGACTGACGGCTCGCAAATAGGGCTCACGGTTAGGGAGTTTGGGGCGAAAACGGGCTCTTTTCCAACACTTAGGCTCCGAAACGGCGCGTCGGGGGTCCGGAACGGGATCCGGCGACCGGAAAATTCCGAAACCGGCACGGCCAGTTCGCTCGTGATGAGAGTAACCTGCAGGGACTGACGGCTCGCAAATAGGGCTCACGGTTAGGGAGTTGGGGGCGAAAACGGACTCTTTTCCAACACTTAGGCTCCGAAACGGCCCCCCGGGGGTCCGGAACGGGATCCGGCGACCGGAAAATTCCGAAACCGGCACGGCCAGTTCGTTCGAGATGAGAGTAACCTGCAGGGACTGACGGCTCGCAAATAGGGCTCACGGTTAGGGAGTTGGGGGCGAAAACGGACTCTTTTCCAACACTTAGGCTCCGAAACGGCCCGCCGGGGGTCCGGAACGGGATCCGGCGACCGGAAAATTCCGAAACCGGCACGGCCAGTTCGCTCATGATGAGAGTAACCTGCAGGGACTGACGGCTCGCAAATAGGGCTCACGGTTAGGGAGTTTGGGGCGAAAACGGGGAAAATTCCAACACTTAGGCTCCGAAACGGCCCGTCGGGGGTCCGGAACGGGATCCGGCGACCGGAAAATTCCGAAACCGGTACGGCCAGTTCGCTCGTGATGAGAGTAACCTGCAGGGACTGACGGCTCGCAAATAGGGCTCACGGTTAGGGAGTTGGGGGCGAAAACGGGCTCTTTTCCAACACTTAGGCTCCGAAACGGCCCGCCGGGGGTCCGGAACGGGATCCGGCTACCGGAAAATTCCGAAACCGGCACGGCCAGTTCGCTCGTGATGAGAGTAACCTGCACGAACTGACGGCTCGCAAATAGGACTCACGGTTAGGGAGTTTGGGGCGAAAGCGGGCTCTTTTCCAACACTTAGGCTCCGAAACGGCCCGCCGGGGGTCCAGAACGGGATCCGGCGACCGGAAAATTCCAAAACCGGCACGGCCAGTTCGCTCATGATGAGAGTAACCTGCAGGGACTGACGGCTCGCAAATAGGGCTCACGGTTAGGGAGTTGGGGGCGAAAACGGGCTCTTTTCCAACACTTAGGCTCCGAAACGGCCCGCCGGGGGTCCGGAACGGGATCCGGCGACCGGAAAATTCCGAAACCGGCACGGCCAGTTCGCTCATGATGAGAGTAACCTGCAGGGACTGACGGCTCGCAAATAGGGCTCACGGTTAGGGAGTTTGGGGCGAAAACGGGGAAAATTCCAACACTTAGGCTCCGAAACGGCCCGTCGGGGGTCCGGAACGGGATCCGGCGACCGGAAAATTCCGAAACTGGTACGGCCAGTTCGCTCGTGATGAGAGTAACCTGCAGGGACTGACGGCTCGCAAATAGGGCTCACGGTTAGGGAGTTAGGGGCGAAAACGGACTCTTTTCCAACACTTAGGCTCCGAAACGGCCCGCCGGGGGTCCGGAACGGGATCCGGCTACCGGAAAATTCCGAAACCGGCACGGCCAGTTCGCTCGTGATGAGAGTAACCTGCACGAACTGACGGCTCGCAAATAGGACTCACGGTTAGGGAGTTTGGGGCGAAAACGGGCTCTTTTCCAACACTTAGGCTCCGAAACGGCCCGCCGGGGGTCCAGAACGGGATCCGGCGACCGGAAAATTCCAAAACCGGCACGGCCAGTTCGCTCATGATGAGAGTAACCTGCAGGGACTGACGGCTCGCAAATAGGGCTCACGGTTAGGGAGTTGGGGGCGAAAACGGGCTCTTTTCCAACACTTAGGCTCCGAAACGGCCCGTCGGGGGTCCGGAACGGGATCCGGCGACCGGAAAATTCCAAAACCGGCACGGCCAGTTCGCTCGTGATGAGAGTAACCTGCAGGGACTGACGGCTCGCAAATAGGGCTCACGGTTAGGGAGTTGGGGGCGAAAACGGACTCTTTTCCAACACTTAGGCTCCGAAACGGCCCCCCGGGGGTCCGGAACGGAATCCGGCGACCGGAAAATTCCGAAACCGGCACGGCCAGTTCGCTCGTGATGAGAGTAACCTGCAGGGACTGACGGCTCGCAAATAGGGCTCACGGTTAGGGAGTTGGGGGCGAAAACGGACTCTTTTCCAACACTTAGGCTCCGAAACGGCCCACCGGGGGTCCGGAACGGGATCCGGCGACCGGAAAATTCCGAAACCGGCACGGCCAGTTCGCTCATGATGAGAGTAACCTGCAGGGACTGACGGCTCGCAAATAGGGCTCACGGTTAGGGAGTTTGGGGCGAAAACGGGGAAAATTCCAACACTTAGGCTCCGAAACGGCCCGTCGGGGGTCCGGAACGGGATCCGGCGACCGGAAAATTCCGAAACCGGTACGGCCAGTTCGCTCGTGATGAGAGTAACCTGCAGGGACTGACGGCTCGCAAATAGGGCTCACGGTTAGGGAGTTGGGGGCGAAAACGGACTCTTTTCCAACACTTAGGCTCCGAAACGGCCCGCCGGGGGTCCGGAACGGGATCCGGCTACCGGAAAATTCCGAAACCGGCACGGCCAGTTCGCTCGTGATGAGAGTAACCTGCACGAACTGACGGCTCGCAAATCGGACTCACGGTTAGGGAGTTTGGGGCGAAAACGGGCTCTTTTCCAACACTTAGGCTCCGAAACGGCCCGCCGGGGGTCCAGAACGGGATCCGGCGACCGGAAAATTCCAAAACCGGCACGGCCAGTTCGCTCATGATGAGAGTAACCTGCAGGGACTGACGGCTCGCAAATAGGGCTCACGGTTAGGGAGTTGGGGGCGAAAACGGGCTCTTTTCCAACACTTAGGCTCCGAAACGGCCCGCCGGGGGTCCGTTTCGGGATCCGGGGACCGGAAAATTCCGAAACCGGCACGGCCAGTTCGCTCATGATGAGAGTAACCTACAGGGACTGACGGCTCGCAAATAGGGCTCACGGTTAGGGAGTTTGGGGCGAAAACGGGCTCTTTTCCAACACTTAGGCTCCGAAACGGCCCGTCGGGGGTCCGGAACGGGATCCGGCGACCGGAAAATTCCGAAACCGGCACGGCCAGTTCGCTCGTGATGAGAGTAACCTGCAGGGACTGACGGCTCGCAAATAGGGCTCACGGTTAGGGAGTTGGGGGCGAAAACGGACTCTTTTCCAACACTTAGGCTCCGAAACGGCCCCCCGGGGGTCCGGAACGGGATCCGGCGACCGGAAAATTCCGAAACCGGCACGGCCAGTTCGCTCGTGATGAGAGTAACCTGCAGGGACTGACGGCTCGCAAATAGGGCTCACGGTTAGGGAGTTAGGGGCGAAAACGGACTCTTTTCCAACACTTAGGCTCCGAAACGGCCCGCCGGGGGTCCGTTACGGGATCCGGTGACCGGAAAATTCCGAAACCGGCACGGCCAGTTCGTTCATGATGAGAGTAACCTGCAGGGACTGACGGCTCGCAAATAGGGCTCACGGTTAGGGAGTTTGGGGCGAAAACGGGGAAAATTCCAACACTTAGGCTCCGAAACGGCCCGTCGGGGGTCCGGAACGGGATCCGGCGACCGGAAAATTCCGAAACCGGTACGGCCAGTTCGCTCGTGATGAGAGTAACCTGCAGGGACTGACGGCTCGCAAATAGGGCTCACGGTTAGGGAGTTGGGGGCGAAAACGGACTCTTATCCAACACTTAGGCTCCGAAACGGCCCCCCGGGGGTCCGGAACGGGATCCGGCGACCGGAAAATTCCGAAACCGGCACGGCCAGTTCGCTCGAGATGAGAGTAACCTGCAGGAACTGACGGCTCGCAAATAGGGCTCACGGTTAGGGAGTTGGGGGCGAAAACGGACTCTTTTCCAACACTTAGGCTCCGAAACGGCCCGCCGGGGGTCCGGAACGGGATCCGGTGACCGGAAAATTCCGAAACCGGCACGGCCAGTTCGCTCGTGATGAGAGTAACCTGCAGGGACTGACGGCTCGCAAATAGGGCTCACGGTTAGGGAGTTGGGGGCGAAAACGGACTCTTATCCAACACTTAGGCTCCGAAACGGCCCCCCGAGGGTCCGGAACGGGATCCGGCGACCGGAAAATTCCGAAACCGGCACGGCCAGTTCGCTCGAGATGAGAGTAACCTGTAGGAACTGACGGCTCGCAAATAGGGCTCACGGTTAGGGAGTTGGGGGCGAAAACGGGCTCTTTTCCAACACTTAGGCTCCGAAACGGCCCGCCGGGGGTCCGTTTCGGGATTCGGTGACCGGAAAATTCCGAAACCGGCACGGCCAGTTCGCTCATGATGAGAGTAACCTGCAGGGACTGACGGCTCGCAAATAGGGCTCACGGTTAGGGAGTTGGGGGCGAAAACGGGCTCTTTTCCAACACTTAGGCTCCGAAACGGCCCGCCGGGGGTCCGGAACGGGATCCGGCGACCGGAAAATTCCGTAACCGGCACGGCCAGTTCGCTCTAGATGAGAGTAACGTGTAGGAACTGTTAGGGAGTTTGGGGCCAAAATCGACATGCGTTTTTGTAAAAAGATTGTAATTTATAGTTTATATATATTCATGTGTATCTTTCTTTTATAATTTATTTGATTGAAAATATTCTAATGTTGTTTTTGTCCTTGCAGATTGATGGACGTTTTGGGAGCAGTTGCAGACTTTGCGGGCATTTTATTTTTTCTAGTTTATTTGTATTTGTGTATTGGACATTTTTATGGGACTGTTTGTTTGTTGATTAATGAGATTAATGGATTGATGAAAAATGGTGATGGTTGTTTGAGTAATATTTGTTTGTAAGCATTTTTAGTATTGAATATAGGTATATGAACAGGTTTATGTTTTGATACAGGAGTATAAACTTTATTACAGGAATTTTTTATTGAAAAAACGAATATATCACAAAAAATATAAATAGACTTTCACCGACGTTTTATTTTCGTCGGTAAAAGCTTATTAGTATTTTCATATTTACTTTTACCGACGCAAATTAAACGTCGGTGAAAGTGAAATGAAAATTTTTTTTTTCTTCTTCCATTTTAGCGACGAAACAGAAACGGCGGGGAAGGTCATTACAATTTTTTGTAATTTTCTATTTTAGTTTTTACCGACGATAAATAAACGTCGGTGAAAGTCGCATTAATTTTTTAAGTTTCTTTTGAATTTTGTGCCGACGAAACGGAAACGTCGGTAAATATTTTTTATTTTTTATTTAGCTTTCTTTAATATTTTCCCGACGAAAATGAAACGTCGGTAACGATATTTTATTTGTTATTTAGTTTTTTGAATCCGTTACCGACGTTTTGATACCGTCGGTAAATATGTTTATTTTTTATTTATTTTCCTTTAATACTATACCGACGATTTATAAACGTCGGTAAATAGCTTTTATTTTTTATTTATTTTTCTTTAATATTTTACCGACGACAATAAAACGTCGGTAAAGAGTTTTTATTTTTTATTTATTTTTCTTTAATATTTTACCGACGACAAGAAGAACGTCGGGGAGGATTTTTTAATTTTTTATTTAGTTTTCTTTCATGTTGGCCGACGATGAAAAACGTCGGTAATATCTATATAAAGCGTCGGTAAAAACTGATTTTGGCCGACGGATTAATGTTTCGTCGGTAAAAGGTTTCGTTGACGAATTTGGGCAGACGTCGGGGCGACGAAATTATTTTCGTCGGTAAAGACTTTCACCGACGTTTTTGTGATGTTTGGCGACGAAAAATTGCGTCGCTGAAAGTGTAAACTGTTGTAGTGTGTACTGAAACTGGAAGGCCCCTAAACAATGGTAGTTATGATTTGATTGTGTGAATATTATTTCTTTTGTTCAAAGTCAAATGCATCTAAGTAGCACATGCCAGGGGCTTGATTTTTACCTCTTATGCAAGGTATGAAAGGTGTAATATATAGTGACATTTGTTATGTATCATATATTCGTTGTACATTGCTCTACACTAGGCATATTATCTGCTTAAGCATTCAGACTCAGAATGTTAATCCTAACCCAAATATCAGTTGGGTACTTTGGGTCCAAGAAAATTGTCAATACGTAGGATTTTCCGGGGAAGTCCTTCTAGCGACTGAGTAATCAGAGGACCATTGACATTGTAAGTAAGGTAGATCTATGAGAGGTACATAGGATAAGGCAAGCTCAATATTTAAATAATGAATCAGACCTAACAATCTAACCTAATTCAATAGGAACAACTAATGTTGAGATTTAGTTCAATTAGAACTACATATCCTTCATTGAACTTTTGGCCTAGTGGGTCCATACCAAGTGGGTTCATGGTCATCAGTATTTTGGTAATTGTGTCGGGACTTTCTTATTAACTAGGATAGGGTTTCTTGGGTGATAAGAAAGAGAACATTATATATATGATGTAATGTGTAACCCATGACATATACTGGATATAATATAGAGTGAACCCAAAAGGAGAGTCGAGTTTCTTTCCCGTGGATGTAGGCGAGATTGCCGGACCACGTAATTCTCTTGTGTGTGATTTTCTCTTTCTTTGTGTGGTTGATTGTTTACTCGATCGCATTGATTCACGTTTCCGCATATACGCGCACAACAAGTGGTATCAGAGCCTAAGATTTTCTAGGATTGGATTGTGATGCGTTGTGATCGACAGATTGGATCAAGGGTATCTAGATTTCTGCACGTGGTTCTTCGTTGTAGAAAAGAGAGATCGGTTCCCATCTCGAGTGGGCCACACGATCAGTTGCAGAGAAGATCGGAGAATAGGGCTCGATTTTCCCTGTTGTAGAAACAATTGAGTTCAGTTTTGGAATTGCAGAAACTGTTTTTCCAAGATCGATTGGGTTCTGGTTTGTTTTACTAGATCAGAATTCAAATGAGGGGGCGGGGACGGGGGCGGGGGATTTGGTATCGGAGGCATCCAGAGTTGGATTTCAGATCCGTTTCTTCCAGTGTGCTCGTGGTGACGAGATCTACAGATTGGTGAAAAAATTGAGGCTAGTGAAAGTTGTTTGCTTTTCTTGATTATTTAAATTAAGATGGAGAAAAACACTGTGAACACTACTATGATCAAACTGAACCAAACCAATTGGTTGCTTTGGAAACCTAAGATGGAGGATATCATCTATTGCAAAGACCTCTATGATCCCATTGAGGGGGAAGGAGCTCGACCAAAAGATATGTCTGATCCAGATTGGAAAAAGACGCATAAAAAGGCCATTGGTCACATCAAACAGTGGGTGGATAACAGCATATTTCACCACGTGTCTAATTAAACTAATGTGAATACCCTTTGGAAGAAGTTAGAAGATAGATATGAGAAGAAAATTGCAGTGAACAAAACTTTTCTGATTAGAAAGCTTGTGAACATGAAATTCAAGGAGGGTGGTAAAATTGAAGATCATATAAATGATTTCCAATGCGTAGTGAATGAGTTAGCTACAATGAAGATGATCCTTGATGATGAGATGTAAGCTTTATTGCTTCTAACTTCTTTGCCAGATACATGGGAGACATTGGTTGTTTCTGTGAACAACTCTACTCCAGACAACGTGTTATCAATGAGTCAAGTTACTAGCAGCTTGTTGAATGAACAAATAAGGAGAAAAATTGCAAAGACAGATAATGCACATGCCTTTGTTACAGGGAAAATGGGATCGTGGCAAGTCAAGAGGTGGATCACAGACTAGGAAAAAGTTTGGAAAATGCTTTCATTGTGGCAAGGAGGGTCACATTAAGAAGAGTTGCTTTGCCTTAAAGGAAAAGAAAGAAGCCAACAATGAGAAGAATAATGACACTAACACTACAACTACTTTGGATAATGAAGTGGTGGTATTGGCTAGTGCAGATGAAAACTGTTTGAGTGCAACAAATGTTCAGGTTGAGTGGGTTGTTGACACAGCGGCATCCTACCATGCTACTCCTTCTAATGAGATGTTCACGACGTACAAAGCAAGGGACTTTGGCACTTTGAAGATGGGCAACACAAGTAATTCGAATATTGTTAGGATCTGTGATGTCTGCATTCAAACCAATATTGGTTGCACAATGATACTGAAAGTTGTGCGACATATTCTTGAGCTACAATTGAATTTTATTTTAGGAGCCTCATTGGACAGTGCAAGTTATGAGAGTTATTTCGGAAATGGCAGGTGGAAACTCACTAAAGGGTCTCTTATTATTGCGAGAGGGTCAATTAGGCAGGTCCACCCACTCTTCTTGCTCGCCATCTCTATCTTATGGTCCCTTCGGAATGACTCCAGGCACAGCTCCTAGTGGCCCTCCCTGGAGAAAGCTAAAATTCTCTTCTTAGACCGCGCGCCTGAAAGGAATGGCCATTTTAGTTACAGGTTCATCTCCAAACCATCAAATGCATCCCATTTTTATGCTGATTGATTAGTGTTGTCCTAGTTTTTTGGTTTTGGGATGACTTAGGAGCTTAGCTACTCTCTTCCTCTTTTTTGTTCTTCTTGATGTGTTGCTGGTTGGGATTTCTCTTTAGTATCCCTCCTTCTATGTTCTCTCTTTTTTTTCTTTTTATTTGTTCAGGGGGCTATTTGCCCTCTTTCTATTTAATACCTATTTACCTTAAAGCAAAAAATAAAAATACCCACTCTGGTTCAAACTGAATTCAACCGGTAACCATTAGCCCAGTATGTGACTGGTTGTGAACTTGGTTAGTCAAATTGTGTTGGACAACCATGGAGCAAGGAATCAATATACATTTATAACATATGGACAGCTATGATACTCAGAAACTTTTACAGGCCCAATGTAACCATGTCTGACCAATGCTATTGGTGCATTCTTTTTCTTTTTTTTATAATGAAGGGTGTCTCAGCCCTTGGGGCTGGACTGTCCAATGCCTATCCAATGGAAGGATCCCTTAAGCTTATCTAATGCTTTGAATGTATGCTTTGACTGTCAAGGATACAGTCACTACAACAAATTGCACTTTTGACGATGCACACTCCACGTTGACCATTTCGAACTCCATGTCAGGAAAGGTTTTACAGATGCACTGCATAGCGTCGGCACCACGTCGGCTACCAGAAGCCGGCTAAACTATTCTTGATGTATTAATGTTTAGCGTCGGATAAGAAAGGCCTTTCATCGACGCAATGATGCACCGTCCCTAACGTCGGCATTGTCAATTGCGTCGGCACAAAATTAGATTTACTGGTCAACCTCACCTCACTACTGACGCATAACAACGTCGGTTATAAATTTGCCAACAGGCATACTAGCGTCGAAAAAATTATTTACCGGCACACAAACGTCGGTAATACATAATCCAACGTGTTGAACCTCGGGAAATGTCTTCAATGATAAAAGAATGCACGTTGGGCATTGGTAAATAAAAATTACCACGCTTGGTAACATCCCCTTTTGGCGGTGTAGGGAGTGCATTGGGAAATTGTTTTTCTTATCAATTAAAAATTAATTTTAAAAATTCAAAAAAAAATCCTGTACAATATTTTCTTGTTCAAATCTACATTTTACACATTGCACAAGCATAAACATTCCACATTCATCGTGAAATAATAAAAAAGAATGAGTCATCAATAAATTAAAACCGACCATAAAACTAGTCAATTTCACATAAAAAGTAACATCCCAAATCAAAAGAAGTCAAATATCTCAATAAAGTCAATCCCAACAAAAATCGTATCATCATCAAATATCCAAAATACACTATGAAACACTGCCAGCTACGAGCAAAATGAACTTGTCAGAGGGAGGACCCATGCCAATTTGTAAAACCATCAAATCTCTAGCTTTCGGAGGAGCCCGAACCTTCCATACCGAACCGGGAAAGAAGCAACTGGATTTGACTCTGCATGCGAACTTGTAATTGGCTTTTAAGAGTTACACAACTCACCTTTTTGGTTACCTTTTCATCATCGTCTGAGGGCTTTGCAAGATTTACAAGTACCTATTATAGAATCAAATACACAAACAGTCATTGCTTGGCAACATATATATTGGTAAATGTAACTGTAATGGACTCAGTTGCAGTCACTGCTATCTAAGTATGGTTGAAAGTCATCGTTGTACACACCAATTAATAACCAAAACATAGTGCTAAATGTGAAGACAGCATGGTGGATTGAAGGAGAATGAAAATATTGTAAAAGATGCGTCTTGCAATAGCATGGTGGATTCATTACATATAAACACGTTATAATGCAGTCAGAAGCTGAAAAACGTCGATTGCATATTGCCAAACAGGGGCTAATGAATCCAATGTCCTAAGGCAAAATGAACTTCAAAGCTGCAAATGAGCTTACATTTAGCTTGGTAATAAAATGAGAGCTTCTTATCTTTTTTATTAATTGTGAGCTTAACTTATGGCCAAAATATGAATAGTGGAAGGGACAAACAATTGATGAGAAAGGGAGTCATTATAAATTTATAATTTCCTCTATATTTCTAGCATAGAAGCTGAACTCTAAAATAGAAAAACAAATCACAAACCTACATTTGCATTTAAAATGAAAAAACTTAATGATTCATTGTTGAAAGAAAAAGGCCAATATGCAAACCATAGACCCAATCTCAGTATCTCCATAGTTTGTCTGCAGGAAAAAAAATAATAGATCACACTGATGTAAAAGGTCAAAAGTTCATCAATAATACTTATTCAATCTACAACTTATGCACACTAAGATTTTCGCCAGCAAATTCATCAAAATTGGGATGATACTATGTACACTGGTAAAACAAATATGAAAATATGATTTGGATTCTTCCCCAAAAGCTAAGCAACTTGAATAAAAGTAAATTTTGTAAAGTAAAAAAGGTTGCAGCTTGTCAAGCCGCAAGTCTCAAATAGCATGTCAGGACACAAAAGAAGACTGAGGCAGAATGACACCTTGCTATAGTGAGGGTGAAGCTCGCTATAGCGAGGGTGGCGCAGCAAGCCCAGTTGGATCCGGACTCTCATGAGAAGTTTGACACAAACTGATATTCTTAGTAGATTATTATTAGGAGTTTTATGCACGAGTTTTGGGCTATATATTGGGTGTTTCTCAAAGCCTAAAAAGACACAGATCATCTCTCAAGTTCTAAATTAGTGATCTAATTGAGAGAAATTTTCTCTCGAGATTTTTGAAGAGTTGTGCTGCCAAGTACTCTAAAGAGCCAAGTTCTTCTGCATCCTTTGTAGAAGATTATCTTCTTGCTAGAATATTTGAGGAGTCAAGCGCTGGATTGAGTCTGCTGCAATCAACGGTGTGAAGTCGTTGAAGCGTGAAGCGACGCAAGGTAACTTCAGTCCTTAGGTAGGGGATATCTGGGGAGGAAATTCGAGTTTCTTGTACTTTCGAGATTCATAGTGTTTGATTTGATCCAATTCGGATTTGTGGTTTTTCACCCGATTAGGGTTTTCCACGTAAAATCTGGTGTCCTTGTGGTGTGTACTTGTAATTTTATTTCCGCTGCATATTTATTGTTTTTGCACACTTTTTGGGCTAATTTATTGAGTGGACCAATCTAGAGATCTTGCGAACCCTAAACTTTCAATTAGTATCAGAGCGGGTTGCAATAAATTGCTATGTTTGATCCTAAAGGATTTCTAGAATGACACACAATCAATTCTTGGCTAGACCTTCTATGTTTGATGATGATAATGAACATGAGGTGTCAGATCAAGAACAGAATTGGGAAGAAAAATATTACTCCGTGTTTAATGATTGTGTGAGGATGACCAAGTATGGTAAAAAGGTCACAATCATGTTAAAAGCTGCTCAAGAAGAAAATCATGCATTAAAGAATGATTTAGACCAAGTACTTGAAAAGATTCGTCTCTACGAAAGTCAGAAAAAGAGCATGGCTGGAAATTTGACTACTGAGAGTCAAAAACTTGAAAAGGTTAAACAAGAGATTGAGATTATGAAGAAAGAGTTGCAGATTATTAAATTTGAAAAAGAAGATTTACAAGGAAGACTAAAGATCACTCTGTCTGAGTAAGAAGTGAAGCAAGCTTCGCTAAAGAAGATGAACACTGGTTCGAAGACTCTTACAAACATCTTGTGCAGTCAGAAGTTTCCTTTTGACAGAAGCGATCTCGGTTATGATCATGGTGCATCCACTTCAAATGCTAAAGGAAAAATAATTTTTGTTTCAAGTGTTGCACATGCTACTCCACATACTGCACTTTCAAATAATGTGCTGAGTAGTACTAAGAAAAAGAATTTGTCACGCGATGCACGCACATCCATGTGTCACCATTGTGGAAAGAAAGGACACATTTATCCCCATTGCAAAATGCTGCAAAGTCTACCCAATACCAAGCAATGGTGGAAGAGTTTTTCTCCACCCAAGACGACTCCAATTTGGGTTAGAAAATCTGTTTTGCCTAAGGAGTTTGCTCACAATGTGCTAAAAGCTCAAACTACACAAGTGTGGGTGGCTACATATAAAAGGCCCTGATCAAGGAGGTCAAGCTCCCAACCCCAGTGCTGATACAAAGATACATTCAGCGGGAGTTGAAATTGAGGGGGAGTTACTGCATCCAGATTGACAAAAGTTGCACGATGATATTTGTTTGTCTATTCTGGACAAATACAGGAGGAGAAGAATGAAGTCAGGGGGAGCTTTACAAGCCAAGGCAATTCAAGATCTAAAAAGTTCAAGCAAAGGTAATACAAGGTCTACAGTGCTGATTTTTTTGTTTTAAAATTCAATGTATTTTGGTTTTTTCTATTGAGTAGATCATATTGTTTTGTTCTAGGAAGATTTGTCTAAGAATTGCCAAAATGGAGAGATTGTAAAGCCAAAAAGGTTGCAGCTTGTCAGGCCTCATGTCTCAAATAGCATGTCAGGACACAAACGAAGAATGAGGCAGAATGACACCTCGCTATAGTGAGGGTGACGCAGCAAGCCCAGTTGGATTCGGACTCTTATGAGAAGTTTGACACAAAATGATATTCTTAGTGGATTATTATTAGGAGTCTTATGCATAGATTTGGAGCTATATATTAGGTGTTTCTCACAACCCAAAGAGACACAGATCGTCTCTCGAGTTCCGAATTAGTGATCTAATTGAGAGAAGTTTTCTTTAGAGATTTTTGAAGAGTTGTGCTGCTAAGTACTCTAGATAGCCAAGTTCTTCTGCATCTTTTGTAGAAGATTATCTTCTTGCGAGAATATTTGAGGAGTCAAGCGCTGGATTGAGTCTGCTGCAATCAACGGTGTGAAGTCGTTGAAGCGTGAAGCGACGCAAGGTAACTTTAGTCCTTAGGTAGGGGATATCTGGGGAGGAAATTCGAGTTTCTTGTACTTTCGAGATTCATAGTGTTTGATTTGATCCCATTCGGATCTGTGGTTTTTCACCCGATTAGGGTTTTCCACACAAAATCTGGTGTCCTTGTGGTGTGTACTTGTAATTTTATTTCCGCTGCATATTTATTGTTTTTGCACACTTTTTGGGCTAATTTATTGAGTGGACCAATCTAGAGATCTTGCGAACCCTAAACTTTTAAATTTGATTTGTGTTGTTCTTCAAGAGATAAGCAACTTGAACATAAGTATCTAGTTCTAGACATATCTACATCATTAATTTAATAGCCCATTCTAATGTTTCTACAAGGTAACTGAAGCACCTTATAGTTTTTTTGGGTAAAGGTTCGACCATGTTGAGTAAAGTAATGGTTCACCAACAAGGAAAGGAATGGATCATGAAGAGAATTACCTTGTCTCTACCTCGAGTTGCATAGTGTTGTAGGCCATTACATGAACCATCATGCAATAGGAAAAGAATCCGTTACATGGAGCCCATAAGAATATAAGATCAATGGCATATGATACCATATGCACAGCATCTTACTCTCAAAAAAACTATGCATATGCATATGCTAAGGATCCAAGACTCCATAGTTCCTCTTTAGCAAAATACTTAGCAACAAAATAAGGTATGTTAACATAAATAACTAAAATATGTACATGTAGTAGAAAAAGTCTCGATTCTACCATTGAGGCACCACCCTCATAAGATCAGGTCGAAGCAGTTCAAGAGCCTTAGCCTATTCCAATTCCATATCCAAGATACCTCCAACAAATGGAAAAATAGCCTTACATATATATAGGGTTCAAGAAAATATGAGTAGTCACACGGGCCAATCTAGTAGTTTTCTTTCAAAATAAGAGATAAAAATCATGTGCAAATAGAATTGGAGTTGTTACCATATAATGGGACCTTAACAATATCTTCCTACGAGAATTTCAACACAAAAAAAAAAAAAAAAATCTTCCTATGAGAAATTGGCCTTACTGCCACAAAAAGACACATGGCCTCATGAAGTTCTCCCTTGTTTTAGAGAATAATAAATCCTAATTACCCATAACTGGTCATGGGAAAGTACAAAATGCTTTCACATTGGAAAAAATAGAGAACCATTGTTTTAACGAAACTATTTTCATTTTCTATAGAAAATGCTCCAAACAAATCATAAAGGGCATTTTTATGTGATAATATATGTTGTGGCATTTTATATTCATAGTGATTTCATTTACTGTGGAAAGTAAAACTAAATCAGTTAGATGTTTGCCATCAATCAGTTAGATGTTTGCCATCAAGTGGTTCACGATGGGGAAGGGCAGATGCAGCGAGGAGAAAGAAAGAAAAAAAAAGGAAGAAGATGGAGGGGATGGGTGTGGCTGTGCGTAGGTGCTGTGAAACGGTGCAAGGCACTAGGTGTTGCAAAGAGCAGCACCGGGTATCAGAGGCAATGGGCGTTGGTGTAGATGACAAGGAGAGAAGGGGCAATTCCTTACCTGTGGATGGATGTGTCTGGGCGTTTGGCGTGGAGGGGGAAACGGAAGTGTCTCGAAGTGAATGAGCGTCGCCTCAGGGTAGTAGCGTAGCCGGTGATAGTAGAGTCGAGATATGTTCTACCGAGGCTCTGGTGAGGTTTTGCGCACGAGGAGATGGCGACGATGGAGAGGGTGGCATGAAAGGGATGATAGCCTACGAGATCGGTGGAGACTCTGCTCAGGGAGGTGACGAGGGAGAGGACGATAGGCTGTGGATGAGGGCCGTGAGGTGTGCACAGTGGATGGAGGAGGAGGGGTTGCTGGTATTGCGCAGTTGGAGGGCGATGTCGAGTGGGTCGTCTGTGGGAGAGGTGAGAACGAGAGAGAGGGTCGTCTGGGCAAGGGATTTCTACATTAAAGTGAGAGAGGGGTATTAGAGTGAGAGAGGGGGATAAGGTCATAGAACGCAAGATTCTTAATATAACTTTTAGTGGGGAGGCAGCAAAAGGCATGAGGGAGGGAGTGGAAAACGAGAGAGAAATGAGGGAGGGCGCTAATGGGAGCTTGGAATGAGAAAGGGGAGGAAAATAGGGGAGAAAGGATAAGGAAAAAAGAAAGAAGAAAAGGGGAGTGGCAGTGGGGAGTGTTTTTTTTTCTCTCTCTCTTAGGAATAGTGGGAGGAGGGTGGGGGAACTTAAAGGGGTTTTTAGCTAGGGGCTGGGCCAAAAGGGCCTTAAGGCCCTATGGGCATTTTACAAGTTGAAGTCCCCAGGTAATTACATGTAGGTCTGCCACTGGGACTCAGAGAGATGATGGTTGGAGTCTTTAGTTTTGGAGAATTAGGTCAATCATCACACGATAAGAATTAGGTTAAAACATATTTCCCGAAGCACATCTTGAGCGTCGTTAATTATTGTTGAGAACCTTCTCCGATGCATATCAACATCGGCAATTGGGTTTTTATAATTCCCAACGTCATTAGTGTGTCGTCTTTCCGGGCATTTATTTCCCGACTTGTACTGCATCGGGGAAAAGGCAATTCATGTCTGGAAAACATTCCTTCCAAGACCGAGATGGCGCAATCCTCTCTACCGACGAGATGTTCCGACATGCAAAAGGTAGTGTTGCGTAATTGTTTTGCTAACGCTATTATGAGTAGGCTAAATACATTTGTTGCAACGTATTTAGACTATGTCGGCAGCAAATATGCAATTTGTTGTAGTGACATTGTTGCTAAGTGTGCCAAATAGAAAGAGAAAAAAAAAAGGCAAGACTTTGAACATTTCCTGGGATGACGATTTGGAGGAGGAAAATAGTGAGTCTGATTCTCCTACTAATAACGTCGAAAATTTATAGCTTTTATAGTGATATATAACGTTTCTTCTTTGTGGGGTTCATCTGACAATGACTCCAAATTAGGTGAAGATTTTGATCAACACGATTTTTTTTACAATGAACAGGACTTGGAATTTGAGTATTGGAGAGTGCTACAAAATTCCATATGTATGTCAAAGATCAATGAAAAAGGGTACTAAAGTTGAAAGCGATGGAATCTCAGAATTCTTCAGAATTCTTCTTTGACAGCACAATTGGAAGACTCACATTAAAATGTAAGTCAGTTGAAAGATCAACGTTTAATTTTGTCTAACAATTTGATTGATGCAGGGAAGAATAACGCATTACTGACTGACCAAGTTGAGAAAGCTGCAAAGGACTTAGAAGCTTTGCAAAAGGAATTGAGCACTTACAAAGCTAAATAGGGTGATCTAGTTAGAGAATTAAAGATGGTTCATACTGAGCTGGAATTTGCCAAAGCTATGATAAAGAGAATGAATACAGGGTCCATGAAGCTAGATGAAATTCTTGGAAGCCAAGAGAAAAATTTATCAAAAATTGGCATCGGCTACATACATAGAGCTTCAACATCTAAGGACAAAGGTAAATCATTTTTTGTTCAAGGACCTACAATGTTCTCCATGACACCCACTTTTCATAATGCTCTACCCATGAAATATGTGAATGCAAAGTATAAGCATGTGCCTCACAATAAATTTACCCCCACTTGTCACTTTTGTGGGATTAAAGGGCAGATCCGACCACATTGTAATAAGTTGAGAAATCTTCTAAGAAATCAGCAGGGGAAGAAGCATTATTCTCCTCAATAGGTCAAGACAAAGTCTATCTGGCTTCGTAAGTTACACATTCGTTGTCCACATTGCACACACAAAATCTATTGAGCCGAGACATTTAATTCCCCCTTAAGTCCCTAGGCATTGCCCTACATCCCTAATCCTCAATTCGTGTTCTGATTTGCATATGCATGTTTTCTTGGGCTGATTTTATGTTTATCTGGCATGTGATACACATTGATTTGCTTATTTTCTAAACTGAGTCTCTTGGTACACAGTTTAAGTTTTTTTAACGTGTCTTCGAGTACATGATAACTCACTTGGACACTCACTTAAGGTTAATGTGACACTAGGATTGATATGATTCACGGTCTTACTGGATTTACATTTTTTTCGGAGATTCGACATTCTAAACCCTAGAACCTTTTGAGAGAACCATCATCTTCTCCAAAGCATCCATTGTTGCAGAGCCGAAGAGTTAGAGCTTGGAGATCTATTCATCTACTCTATTGTAGTAAATTCACATTGAAAAGGCGTTTAAGGTGGTTGGTTCAAACACGGCAAAGATGTGCGGCGAGGCATCGGCAAGATCATCGCAATCCTTAAATTGAATTTCAACTGGGGAAGGTCTATGAGTGCTTCTTATAACTTTCAATTACACAGTGCTTGGTTGTCTGTTGTCTAGACGATATGACCCATGGTTTTTCCCGAATAGGGTTTTGGACTAAAAAAATCCCGTGTCTCCTTCTCTTGTGATTAAAATCTTGATTCTAGTTTAATTTAATAATTTGGCTCAAATGAAACCTAAAAGAGAAACTGATTTGGGACCTTAACCCATATTAGGGTTTAAGAACGACTTTCAATAATCTCGTTTATATAATTTCTAATAGAAGTTCTCAAAACCCATGAAAGCAATTCAAGGAACCAGAAATCTTTTAGAGATAGAGATTCTTCAACTGGCTGATCTTTTAGTTTTTGGTTTTGATATTGTTTCTGCCCGGGCTGTGGGCTTTTTTATTATTTGTCACCTTGATATGGGCTTTGTTTAATTATCTCTCCATTTAATGGGTTCTCTTTCCTTTGCCTAACTCCATATTGTAATTTGGGTTTCTCCCCTTTTAAATAGAATCATTCTTATTATTAAAAGAAAATCAAGAAACCAGAAAAGAGAAACATAAGTACTTTTCAAAAGAAACAGGTTCCCAAACTAATACTGAATTTTTCAATGTTTTGGCACAATACAAACATATAGATGGTATAGAGTGGTATTAATAGAGGTATAGTCTTTTACTCTGAGCTGCATGCCCAAAAGATGGTGGACTGAATTGACATTTCTTTATGCTAAAATTTCTAAACTGTTTGAAACAGGAATGATTCCAAAAATGCACACGTACATTGTCGCCAAGTTCTCTTTGAATCAATCAAATATGAAAAATGATAATAATTGTGAGAGAAGTATTACTTACACTGCTAGCTAAAGTGTAAAGTAGTAGATTATATGCAGCACCTTCCCAAGCAGTCATCATAACAACTCCATTAGCTTTGACAATTTGTGAACTTAATGGAGAAATTAGACAAAATCTAGCAACATATTGGAGCAGAATGATCACAGCAATAATAGGATGAGAATTTTTAACAACCGGTATATTAATGAACCAGACGACAATCTGCACCAAAAGTTTGAAAGCTAGGGTTAACCCTCAAAGAACTACCTGATAAGGTCATTCTAATTAATGTGTGCACAAACTTGTATGATATTTGAGACAGGTAATTAATTGCACAAATATGAAGCTATGTAACTTGGACATGGAGGTTTCTCATTGCACATGGACCACCTTGTGAGGCTATGTAATGCAGCTACGTAACATCTATGATCAAACCAACACCTCACACTACTTGATGCAGCCAAGGGAAGCGAAATCCCCATTGTGATTGATGAACCCAAATAGACCATGATTCTTTTAATCAAATAGAAAATCCACTCAACAAGGAAAAAAGAAAAGATTCGCCTACCATTGATAGCAAAAATCCACCATTGATATCTTTAATCCAGTGGGAGATACTCTATCAAGGGAGAAGGAAAAAGAAGAAAGTGCTTAGCACAACTTTTACTTAAAACATAAGAATGATAACCAAGAAAAGGGTAGAAAGTCCCCTTACAAAACATTTAAATACTATTTAGGCCCTAAAAACCTAATCTAATATCAACTATTCATCATAAGTTTCTAGTTTAAAGTCCAGATTACATTCAATTAAAATAGGACACAAATGAAATAAATACAAAGAAGAACTGAAGCTAAAAAGCTTTGTGCACACCCTTTTTTGAGAACTGCCTCTTACCTCTGTGGTACGGTGTCAATTCTCACTCTGGACATGCCACTTTCTCTCACCCAAGGGCTCCTTCCCTCATCCGAGGGCCCCTCACCTCACCGAAGGTCTCCTACCCTAACCGAAGGGCTCTCCCACTTGATGGTCCATCCGACGGACCCGATGCATTATTCATTCATTTTATTTCATTAATTCATTTCGTTTCATTAATTCAATGCATTCTTCAATTGCAACTCAACAAGGAGCACAATAAACATAAACAGTATTAGACGAGAAAGAATAAGTCAATTTAAACAATAAAACAATTAAATTTTCCAAAATCAAACATTCAGGTGAAATGTTCGTTATGTAATGTATATGTTATTCTAGATGACATCACTTTTATTGAAATTTACATTCACATAACCTCGGCTAACACCCATGAAGGTTTATAAAAATACTACTCACACTAGTCCTAGCCAATAGGCTTTCACTTCGAGAAATCAGAAATCAATTCTGAACTCTCCACAAGTTCGGTCACCTGTTGGTTGACCGAACTCCAGATTTCGGCTAACCGACCTCTGTCGGTTAGCTTTCCAGAAGCTCAGTTCCTGATAGAAATTATGACACTTTTTCAAGGGAAATTCGGTCACCTTGTTGGTCGACCGAAGTTACAGTGTCGGCTAACCGAACTCAGTTTGGTTACCCCTCGGTTCCAGTTCCAGAGAGTTCAGATGAGATCTCAGACAACTCGGTCAGGTAGTTCGATCGACTGTCGATCGACAGAGTTGCAACTTCGGCTGACCGAACTCAGTTCTGTCAGCTTTCCAGAAGTTGGAATCTCTGCGAAATTCAACCCAGAATGGGTCGGTCAGCATGTCAGCTGAAGGAACCGCTCCAGAAGTTCAAAAAAATTCTGAACTGGAATTTTCTGGAATTGAACTCTTGGAGTTCAAACAAGTCTATTTACATCATCAATCATGAGAATTGAGTACACTTGCCTTATTTGGAGACTAATTAGCAATAATCTCCTTTGCTAGCTTGAATTTGAGATGAAAATCCCAATCAAAACCCTTTTTTTAACCTAAAATCACAATCAATCCACAAATGGAACTCTAACGAGTTCTTTGTGCTAGAAATCATTCCAAAACCACTAAATAGACTTGGGAGTTCTATAATCAACTCAAGGCACTTATTGTAGCCCTTTGGAGGGAATTCTTGAGATATTCTCAAGCTTTAAACTCCAAGAAATCAAGGAAGAAGATGAAGAAGATGAGGTAGCCTCTTCGATCCACTTGTCAAGCTTCCAAATTACACTTGAGGGAGAGAAATTGGAAGAAATAAGAAGAAGAGAAATAGAGAAAGAGAGAGATGCGCTGGGAGATGAGAGAATGAACTCATTTGAGTTCATCTCAACCTAAATACGCCCAATTTTGCAATTAAGCCCCTCTCATTTCCACTATTTACATATTGAGTCAAACGAAGGGTCATTTGATTTAATTCACGTCGAATGGAATCACTCCTAGTACGGAAGTTAACTTACTCCTCGAGATACACGCGTGGGTATCAAGAGTTTCCGTATTCAATGAAATACGCGGAAATTCTTATTTACGAAAAAATCATTGTATTCCTCAATCTAAGCTTTAAACCCCTACAATTCATTCAATAACATTTATTACCTTGTCATTAAGCTCAAATTGATCATTTGAGACAATTTCAAATCAATTTAGCCATTAACTAACATTAATTCAATAAAACACGCTTAATTATCATTAACCCCGATTAATTAGAGTTAATCTTGATTAACTCGGGACAGGGTGTTACATTCCCCTAAACTTTTAGAACCATTCGGTCCTCCGAATGCAATATAAATCAATTAAACAATTTAAAACAAAAGTTTCCTCAACGAATAGCTCTGGATACTTTCGAGTCATTTGCACCTCACGTCCCCATATAGCTTCGCTTGGTCCATGATTTGCCCAAAGCACTTTGACCCACTTGATTGTCTTGGTATGCAGAACCACCTCCTTGGTATCAACTATCTGAAATTGGCTTTTCAACATATGTGGTGTCTAGCAACACTTGGATCTCTTCATGATGAATAACATGTGAAGGATCTGACACATACTTTTGAAGCATCGAAACATCAAATACATTATGAATACCAGAGAGTTCTGCTGGAAGGTCTAAGCGATAAGCCACATTTCTGATTCTACTTTGGATCTTTGTCCAAATCTGATGGTGCCCTTCATTGGAGAAGTCTTTAAAAAGACTAAATCACCAACAGCGAATTCTAGATCACGCCGACGATTGTCAGCATAGCTTTTCTGCCTTTATCTAGCAATTCTCAACAGTTCTTGCACCCTCTGCACTTTATCTGCTGTTTCAGCAATGATCATAGGACCGTGGAAACTTCGAGTTCCAACCTCTTTCCAACTAACTGGAGTCCTACATCTTCGACCGTACAATGCTTCAAACGGTGCCATTTCAATGCTAGAGTGATAGCTGTTGCTGTACGCAAATTCGCACAAGGCTAGGTGTTCATCCCAATCACTCCCAAAATCCGCAACACTAGCACGAAGCAAGTCTTCAAAAGTTTGAATAGTTCTCTCGGACTGTCCATCTATTTGCGGATGATATGCGGTACTAAACCGAAGTCTCGTACCCATAGAATTCTGATATATTTGCCAAAATGTGGAAACAAACCGACTGTCTCGATCAGAAACAATCGAGACTGGTACTCCATACAGCCTAACAATCTCCTTGACAAATAATTTGGACATGTCACTGAATCCCATATCCTTTCTAAATGGAAGAAAATGCGCGGACTTCGTAAGACGATCCACAATCACCCAAACGGTATCATGTTGTCTCCGCGCCCTCGATAAGCCGGACAAAAAGTCCATCGTGAGATGCTCCCACTTCCATTTAGGAATGTCCAATGGATGAAGCAATCCTGGTGGCTTTTTGTGCTCAAATTTCAGATGCTGAAAAGTCAAACAGGAAGACACATAACTTGCTATCTCCCGCTTCATGTCATTCCACCGAAATCTGTCCTTAAGATTTCTATTCATCTTCATACTTCCTGGATGCATAGAATATCTGGTGTGATGAGCTTCAAACATTATTGCCTGCTTCAAATCCTCCTGTGCTGGTACACACAATCTGTCTCTGAAATAAAGAACTCCTACTACTAACACGAAATCTGGCCTAGCTGCAATGTTATCCCGAATTCTTATTAATTCAGGATCGTCAAACTGCCTATCCTTAATTTGCTGTATTAATAGCGGCTCGAACACTGACATTGCTGCAATCATTACTCGGTTGTCCACTAATTCAATGGACAAATCCCAATCTCTGAATTCTTCAATCAGAGTCCATTCACCCACCAATGATGCCAAGTCAGCTAATTTCCGACTCAAAGCATCAGCTACAATGTTACCTTTTCCAGGTACATATGTAAATGGAAAATCATAGTCCTTGATGAGCTCTAACCAACGGCGTTGTCTCATATTGATATCCTTCTGAGTGAACAAGTATTGAAGACTTCTATAATTACAATGGACTTCAAAAGTTTCACCCTACAAATAGTGTCTCCATTGCTTCAATGTGAACACTACAGCCGCGAGCTCTAAATCATGCGTAGCATAGTTCTTTTCATGCTCCTTTAACTGACGCGAGCCGTAGGCAATTACCCTACCTCTCTGCATCAACACACATCTCAATCCAATACCTGAGGCATCTGAGTAAGTCTCAAATCCTCCTCTTCCTTCAGGTAAAGCCAAGATTGGGGCTAATATCAATTTCTGCTTCAGAGTTTGGAAACTAGACTCGCATACCTCATTCCATTGGAATGGAATGTCCTTCCGAGTCAGTTTCGTCAATGGAGCTACTATCTTGGAGAAGTCTTTTACGAACCTCCTATAGTAGCCCTCCAATCCGAAGAAACTCCGAATTTCTGGCACATTCTTCAGACTCTGCCAATTGGTAACCGCTTCAATCTTAGCTGAATCAATAGCTAATCCATCTCTGGTAATTATATGACCCAAAAATGCAACCTGCTGCAACCAAAAGTCGCACTTCGCAAGCTTTGCATACAACTGATTCTCTCTTAGTATCTGCAAGGCTGTTCTCAGATGATGTGAATGCTCCCGTTCTGACCTCGAGTATACCAGGATGTCATCAATAAATATCACAACAAACTGATCCAGGTACGAGGCAAACACTCTGTTCATTATAGCCATAAAAACTGCAGGTGCATTGGTTAGACCAAAAGGCATCACTAAAAATTCATAATGTCCATAACGAGTCCTGAATGCAGTCTTCTATACGTCTTGATCTCCAACTCGTATCTGGTGATATCCAGATCGAAGATCAATCTTAGAAAAGTAAGCTGCACCCTGGAGTTGATTAAACAACTCATCGATTCTAGGCAGTGGATATTTGTTCTTGATCGTTACTTGATTTATCTGCCTATAATCAATACACATCCTAATGGTGCAATCCTTTTTCTTCACAAACAGTACAGGTGCTCCCCATGGTAACACACTTGGTCTAATAAAACCTTTATTTAGCAAATCATGTATCTGTTTCTTCAATTCATACAACTTTGATCGTGCCATTCGATATGGTGCCTTGGATATCAGTGCAGTGCCGAGCACAAGTTCGATTGTAAAGTCCACTTCCCTCGCTGGAGGTAGACCTGGCACTTCATCGGGAAATACATCTGGAAATTCACAGATTACGGGAATATTCCCTAATTCCTATACTGGCTTCTTTTCAGAAATGAATGCAATGTAGCCTTTACAACCACTATACATCATTCATTTAGCCTTAAGTGCTAAAACAAGCCTTGTATCGAATCTCTTTTGAGTGCTTTCAGAGAGTACACTGGCATTGGTTTCATCAACCCTAAAGATAATGATTTTGCGGAAACAGTCTAAACAAGCCATGTACTTCGTAAGCCAATCGATGCCAAAAATTACATCAAAATCATTTATGGCTAATACAACCAGATCAGCTGGCATTGATACTTCCCCGATTCGAATATTACACTGGGGAACATACAATTCACATACTACTCTTTTTCCTAATGGAGTAGTTACAGTAAAGTCATATGGCAATTGCATTATCCAGTTTTGCATATCACAAACAAATACAGGTGCTACAAATGAATGCGTAGAACCAGGATCAAATAATGCAATTGCAGATCTACTATCTACAAGTATTGTACCTTCAATTACGTTGGTTGTAACATCAGCTTGCTCTCGGTTAAGAGCATAAGCCCTTCCAGCCATCTATGGCCTCTGCTGCTGCTGTCCAGGTTGTTACCTTTGCCACTAACACTGTTGGCCTTGTTAGCTTTGACGTTGAGGCTGCTGTTGCTGTTGCCTAGGAGGAGCTGGCAATGCTAATCGCTGTGGAGGAGCAGGGAGTGTTGTTTGTCCTTGAGCAGACTGCTGATTTGGAGCTCTGTCATCTCTCCTTGCCCTTGGACACTGTACCATCTTGTGTTCCAAAGAACCACAAATAAGGCAAGCTCCTGTAGTCCTCCAACACAACTCAGTTTTGTGAGCCTTTCCACATGTCTCACAGACTGGCTTATTCTCAGTCCTTGCAATGAATTTCTGCTTCTAATTCTTGCCCTTGAACTATCCTCCTTTCTTAAACCAGGAGCCTGTAGTTCCACTACTACTCCTCTTTGTGCTTTCATTCTCAGCTATTTCTTCTCTATGGACTTCTTCTGCAGTGTAGGCTCTATCAACGGCATCATCGAAGGTAGTAGGTTTATTTGATGCCAGTACCATCTTATATGTTGGGTTTAAGCTATTGAGAAACCTCTTCACTTTCTTGTCTTCCGTATCTACCAGATCAGTAGCATACTTCGACAGCTACAGAAAAGTGTAGACATAAGCAGACACGGTCAGTTGACCTTGTTTCAGATGTAGAAACTCTGCTTCCTTCTTCTGTCTCACATGTTCTAGGACGAACTTTCTTTGGAATTGCTGCTTGAAAGTCTCCCAAAGAATTGCTTCTGGCACTTTTGAGATTGCATCACTAACGCTCTTCCACCACGTCTTTGCTACTTCTCATAACATGGAGGAAATGAGTGAAACCTTCTACTTTTGAGTGCAGGTGATTGTACCAAATATATCCTCAATGTGTTCTAGCCACTCATCAGCTTTCAACACATCTTCAGTACCACAGAACTCAGTGGCTCCTTTTTTCCTGAACTGTTCGTACAGGACATTAGGATCTTTCTCCTTTGACTGTACTACCACTTGCGTTCCAACATTAACAGGTGGTTGAACTGGTGGCACTGGTGGTGCTTGCATTTGAGCCTGTATCTGGCTCTGCACTTGCAACAGGGAGGTAATTTGGGCTTGCATATATTTGTGCCTCATGGCTCTTGGCCATTTGCTCCCTATGCTGCTCTTGCATAGTTTGTTGTTCCTCTCTATGCTGTGCCTGCATAGTAACTTAGGCTTCATTACTCCTCACTAATTGTTCGAGAATAGCAGTCATTCTCGCATCCACATCGGATATAAGAGGAGAAGGCGTGACAACCTCAACGAAGTCATCATTTCCTGGATTTGATCCAGATGCAGCCATGTTATAAACCATACGGAAGGTAAGGCAAGATACATATATATATATATCTCTACACTTCCATCACATATATATCACATATAGTGAAAGCATTAAATCACAAATCCAAAATTGGATTTGGCACGAAACGTAACGTTCCTCACTTCATTCCTATAGTCTACTAAGTCTTTTACAGATTCCTTTAACTTATCTCTGATACCATACAATAAGTATGTCATGACTTGGGCCCAAGATTAGGATTACCACGGCTGAACCCCGAGTCGCAATCTCCATACTTACTCCCGTAAATCCCGCATTAACCAAAGTCAATATGAAATTCACAAGGGATATCATGCATTCATACATGTCAAATGTACATTTTTGCGGAAATATATATACATTGACAATTAATCTAAACTGTACAAGTTCTTTACACAAACATTTCATTTAATGTTCAAGGCAACACTGCATATTCAAAACACAATGCAGGTGACTACTATTTACATTCAAAATGAATCTACATGTATTTCTCAAAATATTTCAAAACACTCTAATGTACTTGCCCTCCGATCTACATCCACTCGTTTAGTTCTCCTGGAGGAACCTGATAGGCCTCCTCCGTTGGCAGCGCGGCCTCTGTATCATCGGGACGGGCAACTTGACCTGTAATGTCATCAATAACACTGTGAACACGACGGTTCAATAATGTATACACAATTCCATGCTAACAATTCATGTAGTAATTCTAAACAATTCAAATCAAATCAATAAACAATCACATTCATTTATTCATTCATTTAGTTCTTCCCTGAAGGAAGCATTCAATATTAGTGAGTGCACTTTATTAAGTGACTTATCATTGTCCTCATTGGCACAAGGCGAAAGGGCGCACCCTCCATGACCCAGCCTTAATAAAGGACTCATTTCATTTCCATATTATACACTTTATTAAGTGGCTTTTCAAATGTGTGGGATTTACCAGTGTCTTGATCAGAGATCACCGGCATCACCATGGAGCTCCAGAACGCTCCAAATCATCTACTGCAGTAGGATTGTTCATTATTCATTTATTTCATTTCATTAATTCAATGCATTCTTCAATTGTAGCTCAACAAGGAGCACAATAAACATAAACAGTATTAGACGCGAAAGAATAAGTCAATTTAAATAATAAAAAAATTAAATTTTCCTAAACCAAACATTCGGGTGAAACGTTCGATATGTAATGTATATGTTATTCTAGATGACATCACTTTTATTGAAATTTACATTCACATAACCTTAGCTAATATCCATGAAGGTTTAGGAAAATACTACTCATACTAGTCCTAGCCAATAGGCTTTCACTTCGAGAAATCAGAAATCAATTCTGACCTCTCCTCAAGTTTGGTCACCTATCGGCTCACCAAACTCTGGATTTCGGCTAACCTGCCTCGTCGGTCAGCTTTCCAAAAGCTCAATTCCTAATACAAATTCTGACACTTTTCCAAGGGAAATTCAGTCACCTTGTCGGTCGACCAAAGTTTCAGTGTCAGCTAACCAAACTCGGTTCGGTTACCCCTCGGTTCCAGTTCTAGAAAGCTCAGATGAGATCTCAGACAACTCGGTCAGGTAGTTCGGTCGACTGTCGATCGACTGAGTTACAACTTCGGCTGAACGAACTGAATTCGGGCAGCTTTCCAGAAGCTGGAATCCCTGCGAAATTTAACCCAGAAAGGGCTGGTCAGGTGTCGGTCAACCAGTCGGCTGACCGAGCTGCTCTAGTAGTTCAGAAAAATTCTGAACTGGAATTTTCTGGAATTGAACTCTTGGAGTTCAAACAAGTCTATTTACATCATCAGTCATGAGAATTGAGTACACTTACCTTGTTTGGAGACTAATTAGCAAAAATCTCCTTTGCTAGCTTGAATTTGAGATGAAAACCCCAATCGAAACCCTTTTTTTAACCTAAAATCACAATCAATCCACAAATGGAACTCTAATGAGTTCTTTGTGCTAGAAATCATTCCAAAACCACTGAATAGACTTGGGAGTTCTATAATCAACTCAAGGCACTTACTTGTAGCCCTTTGGAGGGAATTTTTGAGATCTTCTCAAGCTTTAAACTCCAAGAAATCAAGGAAGAAGATGAAGAAGATGAGGTAGCCTCTTCGATCCACTTGTCAAGCTTCCAAATTACACTTGAGGGAGAGAAATTGGAAGAAATAAGAAGAAGAGAAATAGAGAAAGTGAGAGCTGCGCTGGGAGATGAGAGAATGAACTCATTTGAGTTCATCTCAACCTAAATAAGCCCAATTTTGCAATTAAGCCCCTCTCATTTCCACTATTTACATATTGAGTCAAATGAAGGGTCATTTGATTTAATTCACGTCGAATGGAATCACTCCTAGTACGGAAGTTAACGTACTCCTCGAGATACACGCGTGGGTATCAAGAGTTTCCGTATTCAACGAAATACGCGAAAATTCTTATTTACGAAAAAATCATTGTATTCCTCAATCTAAGCTTTAAACCCCTACAATTCATTCAATAACATTTATTACCTTCTCATTAAGCTCAAATTGATCATTTGAGACAATTTCAAATCAATTTAGCCATTAACCAACATTAATTCAATAAAACACGCTTAATTATTATTAACTTAGATTAATTAGAGTTAATCTTGATTAACTCGGGACAGGGTGTTACAACTTACATTTCTACAATGGGGATTTGATTTCCATTTTTTTTTTTGGTTCTTTATGTGCATCTTATTTTTAACTATTCTGTGCTTGTCGGAATTCAGTCTTCTATATGATGGAAATCAGTATGCTATTACGAATGAATAAAAATCATTTCTTCCTGTGAGAATGAATTTGGTTGAACTCTTTTTTATTGTTACAAATTATTGCCTTGGAATTGAAAACTTACGAATGAATAAAAATCATTTCTTCTGTGAGAATGACGAGGCCTGCTTCGCTGTTGGGCGATGTTACCTTTGTGCAAGTCCCATTCTCCCTCTGATCTGTTTTGTCAAGAAAATGAGGAATTTATACGAGGGACATGACATGATCAGTCATGGGTCAGTGTTTGTTTTTTTAGTGTACGCTCCAATTTGTGTGGGACCCACTTTGGTGTGCTCATAGGGCTATCAGTTGAAAATAGAATTCTCATCCCAACTCATTCTCAAAATAAAAATAATCTAGGAATCAAGGAATTACATGTCATATACAGAAAAAATGTAATGGTATTATCAAACTTTTTGGGTACGTTAGAGTATTCTGTACCGCTTCATTTTCTCACAGACTGATGGTTGTCATCGTTTTCAGCGCCTTTGAATTAAAGGGTCGTCATATTATGTAAATTTACTTTATTTTTTAAATTATTTCTATTTTCTTATATAGTTTTTTTAATTTTGCTAAGTTGGAATACCGGTTAATTAGATATGATGCTTTAAACTTGAAGACTTGAGCAAGTTTGGCACTTTACTAATACAATAAAGGTCAAGTAAAGCCTCCATATTTCCAAAAAAGATGTCACATCAAATGTAATTTATTCAAAACTCCTCCCATCTTTTCAAAAAAAAAAGTCAAAAAGCAATTACATTTACCCACTAAAATCCAACAAAACTCCATTTTTCCATACAAAAAGTCAAAAAGATTCTATAACAAACAACTAAAAATAAAATACCATCATAATCCACTTATATTTTATTCTTTCTTCAAAATCAACTTTACTTCACTTAACTCTATTAGTAGAGTTACCAAACTTGCCAAAGAATTGATCCTTAGGCATGTGTGTGATACTAGCTATCGGACGAAGATCAATCACCTTTAAATATGTTTGCGATGCACAGAATAACTTTTAAGAACTATAGATACTATATTGGTTTTTTTAGATTAATTTCTTTCTTAATAATACTTTAAAAAAACAGCTTTAATTTTATTATACTTTTACTCCCGGGCCTTTGTTGCTAGTATACATAAACACTAATTGCACCAGCTAATCATCCTTATCATGCTCGGCAGAGAAGTTGGGCTCTTCTGGCCTCTGAGCCCTTCTCTTTCTGTTGGCTGCAAACGTTGATAACATTATCTTCACCCCAAGATTCTGCTTGGCCAGAGAAGGATTTTCTAGTGGAGACTCCATGTCCTCATCCTCCCGCTTTGTTTCAATCACTACATGCTCAGCCAAATCAAAAGAGAGTGACTCCTGCAGCCTTTTATCCCTTGACTTGATCTTCCTTCTCTTGTATCGACGCCAACCCGCCTGTATGAAGCAAGCCGCCCACGTTCTCCATTGATGGGAGTAGAACCTGAATGTGTGCTGCAGTTTCTTACTATGAAGACGTCTGAATTGGTTTGCAACAAACTTGAGATCTTGTGCATGCAGTGCAAATGCTTCCACCTCAACTACGGCTCTTACCGTCCTTGTCGAAGAAGGCAAGTTGAGTGTGGACTTTGGAAGCAACGCCCATGTAAGTAGTTCCTCCCCACAGAAGTCACCAGGCCTGAGTGTTGTTGAATTAAAGAAATCAGTTCTTCCACCATCTGTGGTTGAACTCTCCAATTGCCCTCGAATGATAAAGAGCATCTGCGTCAAAGGATCACCCTCACGAACAATGTAGGTACCTTCAATGCTCAAGAACGATACTAGGCGTCCACATATGGCATCAAGAAGCTGATCATCCATCTGTGCGAAAAAGGGCACCTGCAACTCAGATGAGCACAAGCGGGTTAGTAAAATAAATAAGCAAAAGAACAATTTTCAAAGAGAGAGAGACCTGGGATTTGCAGAATGAGAATTAATATTTGATGATGAAGTTTTCATTATTAATTTTTCCATCTCAAAAAATAATTTTCATTAATAATTTATAGACCTAATCTTTAGCATGAGATTTCCATTTCGTGATCGAATAGATTTAAGAACAAGCATATTGATCATGCATGTCTAAATATGATTGTTATGAGTAGACACTATATAGTGATGCAATGATATGGAAGAATTAATTTGGTAAAGTCCTTTCGCATTGTTTAAACAAAATCTACACTGGATGAGATGCAATTAATAATTTTGCCTGATCCAACTCATTCACATGACAAACCCCTCCGGGCATAGTATTCGACAAAATTTCACTCAAGTAAAAATGATTTACACCATTAGATTGATCATGTTTAAAACATACTACTATGATCTAATACATGATTAGTCCAACAATGTAAATCACTCCAGCTGGACTGAAATTTGTGTCTGTACTTATATAGGATGCAGTGCTTGCTGTAAATAAGCCCCCACCTGTTGAAACCGTGTTCAGGAGTGGTTAGGATGGTACCCACATTAGGACCCAATCATCCGTTATGATGATGGTGGTGGTGGTGCTGACAATGCTTATATGTCAAAGCATTTATACTGATTGATCATCAAGAGTGCGTGAGAATGAAACCATGAACTGAATGAGAAATATGTTGAACGTTGATGCAATCCCTATATGTGTGGTTACAAATGCATGGGTAGTTTAGTAGAGCTTCACATTTGCAGGAAGCATACAATCATGTAGAAACATTAGCCAGGATGAATGTATCTTTCAACTTATTAACACTCGAAGATGAGAACTACCCAGATGGAAGTAATTATCTGCAGATCCAAATGGATAACTAGTTACTACGAAAACTAGAATTTCCATAACAAGCTAGAAAAACACACACACACACACAGAGTTGAGACTATTGCATCAACAACCAGAATTAGTACTTACTATACTTGGCTTTTCACAGAAAGTCTTGAGTACTTTTGTTCCTTAGAATTTAGATAACTAAATAAAAGATGGAGGAACTACTCACACGTTTGACAAGGTTCAAGCATAAGTGACGTTGAATTTCTCGACGAAGATCAGTAGGTAAAGCCCGCAGGATTGATTCTTCATCAACTCCCTGTGTTGCAAGCCACTTGTACTGAACAAACCGTCGCACGCGTTCCCGCAAATCTTGTGGAAGCTGCCGATGTTTCATCCACTCTTCACTGTCTTTCCGCTTAAGTCTCCACTCTTCCACTCTCACTGTGAGAGATTCCAAGTATTTCTGCACCAAGCAAGAGAAGTTAACAAACTCCATGGGATGATCCATCAGGATATATGGTTAGGGGGAGACTGGTTGCTCTTGTGTAGATGTCTTACATAGGGCCTACTGTGGCCTTACTTGGAGGCCCCATATGGTCAACCAAACCACTCGTGGGTCCCATTGGTTTTTGCACTACTCCAAATGGACTGGACCAGTGAATCAAAATCGAACAAATCGCAGTTGTTTTTGTGTCCTTTTCTATGTCAACTTGAATTTCTTTACAATTATTTAATCTTTTCATATGTAAATATTTAAATTACAATGTTTGGACCTACCTTTGCTTACCACAGGTCATTGTGCTAGTCATATATATATATATATTAAAACCACACCCCCAAATCGCCAAGAGCTCTCCATTCCAAAGTAAAGCATCCTCATGATGCTATGTTATCTAGGGTTTGATACACACTGGCCTCATTTTTTCACTTCTTAAAAGCGCACTTTGTTTGTCTCATTTTTTCCTTTTGCCGTTGTTAGCCTTCAATTTGTGACTAGAGCCATTTAACATTTTCTTGTAACTAAAAAGCCCCAAGCTTCATATATTTTATCCTTATGGATTATAAGAAATATGTGAGAAATGCAAAACAACCTAATCCTAAACTTATTATTTTTCTACATTTGTGCCAATTCATGATCCAAACCATTTAGTATTTTCAAAGAAACTATAAGCCCCAAGGCATGAGGTTTTGTATCTTTAGATCCTCATGGATTAAATGAGTATATTGTTCGGCCCTAGGTGGCCGAACGGAGAGGGATGGCAATCAGAGAGAAGGAGAGGGGAGAGAGAAAGAGGGAGAGGGAGAGAGACGGGGAGGGAGAAGGAGAGGGAGAGAAGGCGCGAGCGGAGGTGGGTGGAGAGCAGGGAGAGGGAGAGAGACAAGGAGAAGGAGAGGGAGAGGGCGGAGGCGGAGGTGGGCGCCAAGCAAAGGTGGCCGGTGAGCAAGGAGAGGGAGAGAGAGGGACAGGGGTAGTTTGGGAATTTCTTGGAGGGGCCCCATGGATAGATGTGCAATGAGCAATGAGGTTTGTGTGAATAGCAGCTCCCTTGTGCCAATTCATGATCCAAACCATTTAGTATTTTCGAAGAAACTATAAGCCACGAGGCATGAGGTTTTGTATCTTTAGATCCTCATGGATTAAAATTATATATCTTAGATCCTTACAAACCTTGTAAAATGTGAAAAAGAAAAGAGAGCCATAAATAGATTAATCCCAACTTCTTTTTTCCCACTCTTGTAAGTTTTATAGAATGAGATTTTTGTATATACCACCCTAAGATTCCTAGGATTTGTAAATAAGCCCCTGTGGTTTTGGTATTTATAAATAGGCCCTCGCTTTTTTATTTTAATAACTTTCATGTCTCCAGAATCAATGTTCTTAATGAGAATCGGCAAACACCATGACGTTTGTATTGAGTTTTTTTTTATGAAAATATCCATTACATAAAAATGAGTACGTTACTATTTCCGAAAAATACTATTATTTTATCCCTAGTTCTAACAGCCTCTCTCTCAATAGCTCTCTCGTGCATATGAAGCTCAATCATGTATTTTGAAACTTTCCTTGATCCAATGGTGGGTTGCCCATTGATTGGATCAAGTATAACCAATTATAAGCACATGCATTGAATGTCACTATGATCAATTTGTATTTAATGAAATAGACCTTGTTTTGAGAAAAATGGATTTATACAGAGTTATTCTCTCCCACTAAATGTAATTGTTATTGTTAAAGGCTTTAGAAAAAAACAAGTCCAAGGTTTTAAAATTATGCATATAAAGACAAAAGGATGGGTAAAATTGTTATTTTACTCTGAAAACTTATGGTGGTTGGAAGGATATTGATTTTGAGGACACAAATGATATTAAAATAAAAGAATAGGGCCTATTCACAATTACTTAAACCACAGGGGCCTATTTACAAATCCTAAAAACCTTAGGGCTGTATACAAAAAACTCTCTTAGAATTGGTTAAGGCTCTTAAAATTGTATACATAGTTTTAACATGGATCCTTTTATTTTCCTTACGAATATCCATGGTTTCATTTTATTCGTTATAATGATCGCCACAAGTCAAGTATCCAATTAGTTGGAATTATTTATTTCTGACTCTTTTGTCCTGCTTTTCTTTTAAAAAATAGAGAAAAATGAAATCATTGAATTTTTGGAGGGATTGGGATTTATAAAGTAGCCAAGGTAAACCTTTTCTATGAACACATAGCTTACGATTGTCCATGCATAAATATATAGGAATTAGAACATGGGCCCCACCTTTATAGAAATTACATTGTGACCCACCTTTATAGGATTTATAATGTGGACCTACCTTTTGTAATTGCAACTTTGGACTCACCTTAGGAAGTTCCTCTTTTAGAAATAAGCTCTTCTTCTACACATGCTGGGCGCACTTTGCATGTCCTATAGGTGAGTACAATGTTTGTAGCCATAAAAGGTGGTCCCACATTATAGTACCTATCAAAGTGGGCCCACATTATAATTCTTTTAAAGGCAGGCCCCATAATCTAATTCCTAAAGGTGGGCCCATGTTAAAGTTTTAAGGGTGGGTCCCATGTACAACACTTCCCACATGGGTGTTTGTTATAATTCCTAAGGTAGGCCCATGTTATAATTCCTAAAGTGGGTCCCAGGTTCTAATTTATATCAAAGTGGGCCCCATGTTGTATTTTCTAAATGTAGACCTCATGTTGGAATTAATAAAGGTGTGTCCCATGTAAAACAATTCATAAAGGTGGGACGTGTTATAATTCCTGGCCTTATGTTCACAATCACAAAAGGTGGTGTCACATTTTGATTTTCAGCCTCTACAAAGGTGGGCCATGTTCAAAACTCACATTGAAAGAATTAGGATTGAATTTTTAAAGAATAGTATTGGAAATAAGATGAATTTATTTGGTTAAAAGAAAGTCTTAAAACGGTAGACAAATCATTCAAGAGTCTTGAATCGTGTACTAACCCTACTAGATTGAGCCGGATGTTACATGAGAGCCCCTCCCTCAAAATAATTAAATTTAGTACTTAGTAATGTCATAATTAAGAGCTAACTAGCAGAAAAGATAAATATTATTGAGAAGAAAATAAATCCAAAATAAATGAATATAAGGCTTTAATTATATATTTAGAAATTAGAATTGATCAACTTTTCTTTTTTGATAATGTATTAATTAAGAGACATTTCTTCTCTCTTTTCCACCTAAAATTGCATGGAAAATTAGAGTGCGTGAATATTTATTAATTTGACATTCATTTTAGTTTATGTAATTTTACATCACTCTTTATCTTTCATAACTAGAAATTTAAGATTGATGATAATATATTTTATTGACTTTAGGTTTATTTTCTTATGAATAACATCTTAGAGAATGCCCCTTTCTGTTTCTTCCTTCCTTTTTGTTAGGCCCAAGCTTAGTATTGGTACGCTCCGCATGTGTCTACATGTGTGCCCACGTGCATGTGCATGTGTGTTGGGTGCATGTGCACACACGTGCATGTGCATGTGTATGTAGTGAAAGAATCTTAAGGACATCTCTCACGAGAGACATTTTGAGGATTCCCCCTTCTGCACTTCAAATATCCTTATATCAATCTAAAGCCCTCACACCCACTATCCTCGTGAATTGACACCAACCTAAACTTGACGTAGAACCCACAGTTACTCAATATTGGCTTGAAATCCTAAAAAAATGATTCCTTATATGAATTGATATATTGGGAAAAGAGGTATATACATAAATAAAAATACATACATACATATATATATAATATGCGTGTAGCCTAGAAAAGGGAGGGCCCAAAAATAAAGACAAACGACAAAAGTGATAGGAGGGCCTTTCCTATCTCTGAGAATCTGTTGGGTCCTTCTTTGTGCACTTGCCATCTAACGGATTTTTTCCCGTAATTTCCTCTAGATTGTAACTCTTTTTATTTCATGAGTTGTTTAATGCGTGTTTTATGTGTCAATAAGAATAGGAAAGCTCTCTACTGGAAATTGACATTTTAGTTCAGGTTAAATAACATTTTCTTTTGTAGAACAAATATAGTATTTTTTTGCCTTATTTCCAAGAAAAATACTGTGAACTACAAAAGAGAGGTTTTCTTCTCCTTCCCTCATTTAGACATAGGCCGTTAGGGAATCATCTTCTATTTAACCAATAGACAATGTTTCTATTTGTTACTACAATAGGTATTTTGATTCAACTAAATAGCCCCTTTTTAAAACAAATATAGTAGTTCTTTGTCTTAATCCCAACTAGAATAGAGACAGTTTCCCTCCTCTCTTATAAAAAGGGTTTTAGGGTATTCTCTGTTAATTTTATCATATGTTAGTAAAGTTGATTAGACTTAGAATCAAATGCCCAAACAAAGTTATAATTGGACCTATGATCCTATGAAGAACTAGTCTATATATGTATGATATATCTATTTATTTGAGATATGTCATTAGGTTGTCAACATTGATAATGACCCAAATCAAAGATACAAATATGTGATTATTATCAATTGGGCCATAAACCTTTGATTAAATTATATAACTCAAAATTTTATTGGTGAGCTATCTGATAACATTCAAACCCAGTCCACACCGAGAATCACATAACAGAAGATCTTCCAGCTCATGTCGTTATCCTCCAGCTCATGTAATTATCCATTACTATAATTTTGTATTTCAAACATGCTGTCATCCCGACAATCCCTCTGTACCATTTACAACTTACTGTATCATCTATAAAGAGACTTCTCATTATGAATGAGAGAGTATTACACATTTACTACTGTCGTGTGATTACTTTCATGGTATCAAGAGCCACATAGGGTTCTGTACCCATTGGTTTCTTTTTTTTTTCTCTACAATCTTCCTTCTCTTTCCCACCTGCCCTCTAGCCATGACTTTCAGCCCTTCCACACCATCTTCTACGTCCTCTTCAACACCATCTTCAACGTCCTCTTCTTTGCTGCTAGCTAATATCTCGAACCTCATTTCCATCAAACTTGACTCCAACAACTTCCTTCTGTGGCGCAGTCAGTTTGAACCTCTCCTTCACATGCATGATCTGTATGGGCATGTCGACGGTACTGATTCTTGTCCTGCACAATTTCTGTTGGATGCTAATGGCAAACCCTCCCTTACTATTGATCCTGCCTTTCTGGCCTGGTCCAAACAAGACAATATGCTTGTCAGCTGGATTAAATCAACTCTCTCGGAACCTGTTCTCGCACAGGTTGTTCGGCTTCGCACAGCTTATGACATTTGGCAGTCTCTACAGCTTCAACATGCTACTCGCTCTCGCGCACGCAAGGCGCAGTTACTTCTACAACTTCAGACTTTAAAGAAAGGTACGTCCACGGTCACTGATCTCCTTCATCGTGCCCGTGCCATTTCAGACAATCTTGCTGCCATTGGTCATCCTGTTCTAGAGGAGGATCTTGTCCTCTGTATTCTTCGTAGTCTGCCTAGAGAATACGATGCTCTTTACATTCTTGTTACCTCAGCAAGTGCTACTACTTCTCTTAATGATTTACATTGCCTATTACTCAGTCAAGAGGCCCGGGTTGAATCTCAACTTCAGGATATGCAAGCAGCGGTTGAACCTCCCACCACTGCTTTGTTAACAACCAAGCATTCATCTTCATCACCTCGCACTCATGGTCATGGGTGCGGGCATGGACGTGGTCGCTCAAGCTCACATTCTTCTACTTCACATTCGTCCAACAATACCGCTCCCCTGCGCCCTTCTTGTCAAATATGCAACAAAACCAGCCACACTGCCTTGGATTGTTTTCATCAGATGGACCATTCATATCAAGGCCGACATTCGCCAGCCAAACTTGCAGCCATGGCTGCATCTTCTCCATCCAATACAATGTGGTAAACAGATACTGGAGCAACAAATCACATCACTAATGATCTTGCCAATCTCTTTGTTCAACATGACTATCAAGGCGGTGATCGTGTAGCTGTTGGTAACAGTATGGGTTTAGATATTTTGCATTCTGGTTCATCCTTGCTAACATCTCCCACCCATTCCTTTAAACTTCATAACAGCCTGCATGTTCCTACCATGGCCACAAATTTATTGTCTGTTCAACAATTTTGCAAAGATAATCATTGTTCCTTTACATTTAATGACTCCTCTTTTATTGTTAAGGACAATCACTCGGGGAAAGTTCTATTGGAGGGGCTGAGTAAAGATGGACTCTATCCATTGCATTTGCAACGTGCGGTCAACGGTGGTACTCCAGTCTCTCTTCTTTCTGCTCGTGTCTCCTCTGTCACTTGGCATCATCGGCTCGGTCACCCATCTCAAGAAGTTCTTCGTCATGTTTTTTCTTCCACTAAATTTATGACTCATGGATTGTCAAAGCCACTATCCATTTGCACCTCATGTCAAATGGGTAGGAGCTCTCGTTTACCATTTTCTTTGTCTAGTTCTGTTTCTCGTTTTCCTTTGGAACTTTTACATTCGAACATTTGGAGACCTTCTCCTGTTAATTCTATTAGTGGTATTCGATATTATGCTATTTTTGTTGATGACTATAGCAGGTACTGTTGGTTTTATCCTCTTCACAAAAAATCTGACTTGTTTACCATTTTTGTTGGATTTAAAAATCTGGTAGAAAATCAATTGGACCGTAAAATCAAGACCTTACAAACTGATGGGGGTGGAGAATATACAAGTCATGCGTTCAAACAATTTTTAGTAACTCATGGTATTTCCCATCGCAGGTCATGCCCTCATACCCCAGAACAAAATGGTCTGGCGGAATGAAAGCACAGACATATTGTTGAAACTGGGCTTTCTCTTCTTGCTCATTCCAACCTTCCATTAACATATTGGGTTGAGTCTTTTCGTACTGCCATTTATCTAATAAATAGATTACCTTCACGTGTGATTCGTAATCTATCACCTTTGCAGCATCTCTTTGGTCAACCTCCAGATTATTCTTACTTACGATCATTTGGGTGTGCATGTTTTCCTTTTACTAGGCCTTATAACTCGCACAAACTACAATTCAGATCCAACCCATGTGGTTTCCTTGGTTACAGTCTTGATCATCTAGGTTATCGCTGTCTTGATTGTCAAACTGGTCGTGTCTATATTTCCCTTCATGTGGTTTTTGATGAGTCGTCCTTTCCGTTCAAGCAATGCAATGAATCTGGCCCTTCAATCCAGCCCTCACAATGGTTAACCCAGGGTAGCATTCTCGGCCCGCACCCACTTTCATCAATGGCCCCATCACGAACCCACCTTCCTACCAGTCCATCCGAACCCACCTTCATACCTATGAGCTCTCTGCCACTCTCAACCATGCCTTTTCTACCAACTTCAGCTTCTATTTCAGGTCCTGTCCTCAGCACTCGCTCACCTCCTCACAATACACATGTTGCTACACCTTGTGGCTTGGTGCAACATGTTCCAGAAGGTATCCCCACACATTCTCCATCATCTCATGCATCTCCTCACCATCCGGCCCATTCCTCATTGTTAACCACTATAATCAATCCACACCCTGTCCCCCCACAACCCACGTCACGTCCTCTTAATGTCCCTCATCATCACATGATCACCCGTGCCAAAGCATGGATATTTAAACCAAAAATGCTAATCTCTACTAAACATCCATTACCGACAGCTTTACTTACATCATCAGTCCCACATGAGCCCACCTCCTACACACAAGCATCCAAAAGTGCTGAATGGAGACAGGCAATGGGAGTTGAATTTGATGCTCTTGTCAAACAAGGAACTTGGACTTTGGTGCCATCCAATCCTGCTTTTCAGTTAGTGGGCTGCAAATGGGTGTATAAAGTCAAACAACGAGTTGATGGAACAGTGGACCGTTTCAAAGCGCGTCTCGTTGCAAAGGGCTATAATCAAATACATGGGATTGACTACACGGAAACATTCAGCCCAGTTGTCAAACCAACTACTGTTCGTGTTGTATTGGCAATTGCAGTTCATTTTGGTTGGCCCATTCGCCAAATGGACGTTCATAATGCCTTTTTACATGGGGTTCTTGATGAAGAGGTTTATATGTCTCAACCTCCGGGGTTTGTTGACCCAACTAAACCAACCCATGTGTGTCGCTTGCACAAGGCTATCTATGGTTTAAAACAAGCTCCACGGGCTTGGTTTCTTCAGTTGACCCAATACCTGCTAGGTTTGGGCTTTCATGGCTCTAGTGCGGATCCTTCACTTTATATTCACTATCACAATAGTTGTGTTACCATGTTATTGATCTATGTTGATGATATGATTGTTACTAGCAACAATCCATCAGCTTTAATGAGCCTTATGAATGATCTCAACCAACTCTTTGCTATGAAAGACTTGGGCCCGCTTCATTATTTTTTAGGTATTGAAGCTCAGAGGTCACCCATGGGTCTTCATCTATGTCAAACAAAATACAC
Organism: Persea americana; assembly: GCA_029852735.1. NCBI lineage: Eukaryota > Viridiplantae > Streptophyta > Magnoliopsida > Laurales > Lauraceae > Persea > Persea americana. The sequence continues at coordinate 7,514,472 of CM056812.1, forward strand.
CATTGATATTCTTCAACAAGCTTCAATGCTTGGTACAAAACCCATTCATTCACCCTCTGCCTCTGGGTCCAAGCTTTCATCCAAATCCGGTGACCCTCTTAGTGATGCTACTCACTATCGCAGTCTTGTTGGGGTTCTGCAGTACTTAACCTTGACTAGGCCAGATATTGCCTTTGCAGTAAATCAAGTCTGTCAGTTAATGCATGCCCCTACCACCAACCATTGGCAAGCTGTCAAACGGATCTTACAGTTTCTCAAGTCTACTGTAGGGCACAGTCTCCAGTTTCGTCGTGGTTCTATTTCTCTTAGTGCCTACACTGATGCCGATTGGGCTGGTGATCCAGATGATAGACGATCTACTAGTGGCTTTTGTGTTTATCTTGGGCCTAATCTCATCTCATGGAGTGCAAAGAAGCAGCCTACCATTGCCCGGTCTAGCACAAAAGCTGAATGTCGTTCTCTCGCTCATACTTCTGCTGAATTATTTTGGATAAGGACTCTGCTCAAAGATTTGGGGCTTTACTTGCGCACTCCACCTATCATTTGGTGTGACAATATCAGTGCCATTCATCTTGCTGCGAATCCAATATTTCATGCACGCACCAAGCACATTGAGGTGGACTATCACTATGTTCGGGAACAAGTTGTCCATTGTGCTCTTGATATTCGATATATCAACACTGCTGATCAAGTTGCAGATATTTTTACAAAGGGTCTATCCACTGCAAGATTTAAATGACTACATGACAAGCTCAACGTCACGGTTGCACCGTTGGGCTTGAAGGGGTGTGATAACATTCAAACACAGCACACACCGAGAATCACATAACAAAAGATCTTCCAGCTCATGTCGTTATCCTCCAGCTCATGTAATTATCCATTACTATAATTTTGTATTTCAAACATGTTGTCATCCCTACAATCCCTCTGTACCATTTACAACTTACTGTATCATCTATATAGAGACTTCTCATTATGAATGAGAGAGTATTACACATTTACTACTGTCGTGTGATTACTTTCACTATTAATGGCATATTAGATCACACTTGATGCTATTATATGCAATAATTAAAATCACAATTTTGGTAGACTGCATAGCCGCCAAATTGGCCCATTCATGATTGAGTACTATGGATTTTAGATTTATCTTTAGGATTATTTGTAGGTCATCTCTTCTTTTGCTTTGTGGTAGAATGATCATTCAATCTTCTGCATCTCTCCAATATGTCTTCCTGAGGTTGATGGAAGTTACCGACAAAGATGAACATTGTGCAGATCTTTGATTAAAGATGAAAAAGATAAAGGAAGCTAATACCAAATTGTGACTTTACACAAAACTGTCGAGGCTGAACCCTAAACAATAATCAACAAAGTGTGTGTGCATGTGTTTTGAAAAAAAAAAAAAAAAAAAAGGAGTAATGTTAATCACATAATTGTTTGAAAGTTACAATTGGCGGAAGACTGTTAACATTTCTATACAATTAATGTCCTCTTCTTCTTTATGCTGCTAGGTTCCCTGCTCAATTGCAAAGGTTTTGCAGGGTTCAGCCCCTCCTTATAAAGAGGTGGCCTTTGGTTTTGTTTGCTTCCAATTGGATGTATTTTTTCTTCTCTCTGTCTTGGGGGCTTCGCCCTTTTCTTTCTCTTTTCAATACAAATTTACCAATTAGCAAAAAAAAAAAAATTATATTTAAGTGGTACATGTACTGCCTCTTATGAGCTATTGAGTCCGGATCTCCTATTTCAATGAAACGGGGAGATACTTTTTCACCCGAACTAAACTCACCTTGTTTCTATGAAACAGGGATCCAAACTCTGAGTTATTAGGTCCAATAGAACTTTAAAAAAGAAGTTATAAGGTCCAATATTTGCTATTGCAGTATTTCTAATTATATAATCACAAAAAAGGAAATTTGAAATGTGACTGCAGGGATAAGAAAGGGAAGCTATGCTTAACATACCTGCATGTTCCGAATCAAATGTGCAAACAAAACGATACTGATAGTAACCAAGAATATGGTGAATGACGTTTCCCCAATGTATGGGCTTGTTGTCAGATTTTGCGCATATGAACTGAAAAAGAAACAAGCAAACAGGTGTTTTATAAACTGAAACAAATGTACAGAGAAGAAGTTGTTTCCCATCTTTTTTTTCGTTATTTTTTCCTAAACTATATCTTTGTCATTATTTTATCAATATATGACAAGATGAAGGCAATATATGAACGTAAATAAATATGTGAGTTTATGATTAGAAGTGAGGAAAATATGTGATGTAAAACACAAAATCTTTGAAACATTGTTGGCTTCTTTAAGCCTTGCAAGCTATTGTGCATCTCCTTGATTAAAGAAGACTATTCAAAAAAGTCCTAGAGCCCATAATGCAAAGTGGAATAAAATCTAGAAACGATGGACAATGAGACCATTTGTTAACTCACAAGTCAACCATATCCATACCCACATGCAGCCACTGCCACACATACAAATCAAACCTAGTGTTCTGCTACACCACCTGTAAGCCATGCAAAAGGTGGGTAAGGCCCCACTGCACAGGTGGGACTGGCTCAACAAGGATGTGGCTCCATTCATCAAGTGAGCTCCCAGACATGTAAAAGCCAGATGAACAATTTCAGGGCAGAAAAAATCGACAATCCCAATTAGACTCGTTGATACAACCAGACATTGGGACCCACATTAAACACTCAGATGGACCCATTGTACAGATGACAGAACCAGCTGATTTTTGGGTCAGGTATTCTAGCCATTGGGGCCACTGTTCAATGACTAGGATGTGGCAATACATGGGAGCAACATTGTCATAAGTACTCAAACCAAAGAGTACTATATATCTGATAATTAAAACAAATAGTTTTGTTTTTCCTCCCTATAATTTGACCAGCATTGGCACAGTGCTGAGATTGAGTAAATAACACAAAATTAATACAAACTCTAAAAAGAATGTATGATACTCATGGTGTGTGTAAGTACCTTAATTGCTGCAAACCCCACCAAAGGCAATAAAAGTATTTTTCAAGGAACTTGGTGGAGACAACTTGTTTGCCCACCGCAGCTTGAAATACTCCAAAGATGAAAGTACTATTACTATTATTAGGATCACAGTTTTGGAATACACTTGTGTTCTGCGCCCAAATCTGTCGAACTATTTGGTTCTGACTTTCACAATCCAAATATCTGATACTGCATGCTGTTACATTTATCGAGCCAGTTTCTGCACTGCATTCACTCTCCCAACACACGGCCTGGCGCTTAATTGATAGAAGATACCATAAGGACCCCACCAACTGCATAGAAAGGGCACCTAGGATGAACACCTCATTGGTGGTATGATATTCTTTTTTCCTTTTTAATGGCATTTGATGGTATGCTAGCAGATTAGGAAATGAACATGATTATAGTACAAAAATGAATAGAAGAGAAATCTCATGTATTTATTTATTTACTTGTCTATATTTTGAATGGTAATTGTAAGGATTTGAGTGTTGGAAAACTCGGTGGGATGGACAAAACTTAGGTCCATTGAGTTTTAATTTTCATTTTTTAGATGGACCGTTCGTTGTGTGCATGAAGTGAAGTCAAAGGAAGAGAAAAGAAGCCAATTCACAAAGTTCGGTGAAGTGCCTTATCCGATCAATCGGATATATGCCCGATCAATCGGACCTAGGAGACCTCTCTGTTATTTTGGCTCTATCCATGACTATACCTCATCCGATTGATCGGATGGCAGCAACTTTAAACCAGAGTTGTTTCCAATAATTTATTCAAAGTTTCACAATTTTTCTCCCACTGCAACCCTAACTCTTCGATACAAACCAAGTGTTATTTAAGGACATTTTCCCTCAAACCAAAGGATCTCTCTCTCCCATTCTAAACCCTAGAACTTTTTGAGAGAACAGTCATCTTTGTTAGAGTTATTTTTGTTGCAATTTAATTGGACATATTCTTTTTAATCATAGCATGATCTCTCATGCACTCATACTTTTTAATCTTGGAGTCTTCATGCATTTTTAATTTGTGGCATCATATGGTCAAGTCTTGACCTTCATACATGTTTTGAGCTTTTCAATTTAGCATCAAATGTTTTATCAAATGTCTTTTAAAAAGTCAGGCAAAAACATGTTTTGAATCGCATTTTGAAACTCATTTTTCAAACATATTAGCCTCTATTCAATACTAGTTCTCCAAGGCCAAATTTTCCCTTTAAAAAACCATTTTCACACATTTTTCTCAGGGAAAGTTCGGTTAACCGACCATTAGTTTGGTCAACTCTCGGTTTCAATTCCAGAATGTAAGAAAAGTTCAAGTCTGGCACTTCGGTCAGCTGTCAGTTAACCGGCATGAGGGAGTTCGGTCAATCAAATTCAAATTTTATGATCGTTGGAATATGGCCGTTGAGTTCATTTAACAAAACCGAAAAGTCGATTAACCAACCAGAGAGCTGTTGGAGACCTTTTTCGCATTATAAATGAGCATTTCCTTGGGATTTGAGCCAACACTTTTGAGTCTTTTAAGGGCCAAGGAAGGTGGGAGAGCTAGGCTAGGCTAGAGAAAGGCTAGGAGGGCAAATCTATGGATTTCAACCTTTGATTCTTCAAATGGGTTTACTCCGTTTATCTCAAAATTAATTCATGCTTCTCTTTAAACCTTTGTTTTTCATTTAATAGCTTGATTTAGTGTTCACTTAACATGTTCAAATGTTAGTTACTTAATATGCTTTGATTTTAAACATGATTAGTGATTTAACTTCAATATTTGAATAGATTGACACATGTTATCAAATTTATGTTTTGAACAAACATGCTAGAACTAGGTTAAGTTTTCTAAAATTAGTTTGTTCATCATTTCAAAATATGCGTACATCATTTAATCACTCTATCTCTCATTTATGGCTTTTACCTTTGTATCAATTATGAGCATTCAATTTCAAAAAGAGATAGAGGGTTTCAAGTATATCCTTCATTTATAGGTTTTTGCATTCATTATACATATGTCTAAAATTGTATTTTTACTTTTACATGAGCCTCTGTTAAGAGGCATTAATACGTACTTAATTGCATCTCTCTTAGTGCATTCCTAGGCATAGATTTGAGAGAAAAGATGTCTTGTTGTAAAGGTTATTACTAAGCCTTAGAAAAGCATAAGTGATTGTGAAGGTTAATAATAAGCCTTTGAAAAGCATATGCGTTTGCAAGATTAGAAGTGGGCCTAAACCTCAAGATAAGATAGCTGAAAATCCGGTAGGGAAATCGGAAGTGGATGTATGAATGTTTGCCGAAACACTATAAATCTCTTGTCTTATGGTGGATGCTTACATATGGTATGCTTAATGTTTATGATATATATATTTTGTTTAGATCCTATGATTGTTTACTCCTTAGAGACATCTCTTGTATTCAAATCAATTAATCTTCAAGGCATAATTGGCTGATGGTTTTAAAATTTGGTCTAGATTTTGAGCTCAACCTATTCACCCCCCTCTAAGGTTCGAATCCCGGAATTTCAATCTTCTCCAAAGCATCCATTGTTTCAGCGCTGAAGAGTTAAAACTTAGAGATATGTTCATCTAATGTCTTGTAGTAGATTCATCTTGAAGAGCCGTTCAAGGTAGTTGGTTAATGATGGGTGTTAAATATTGCATATTTTACCCCTCATTAGTTCAAGTTTTATCATAATTTCATGTGCATATCATTTGCTTTACACAGAGATTTTATCATTCTATCGAATATCGGATTATTATCGCCTATAACTTCATTTTAACTCATAAAATGATGTTGTTTCTTTGCATCATTGCATTGTACCCAGAATTCTGAGCAAAATCAGCTACTCATTTGCATTCATACAAGTTCGAAAGAGGGAGATACGAAGCGGCAAAGTTTTCATGCATAAATCCGATAATTTTTTTATAGCGCATTTTTATGTAATTTCTATTGTATAAGTAGACCCCACATTACCCCAACTCTAACCTCTCCGCCAATCAAAAGCCTCCAAGTTTCAACCAATCAAATTGAAGTAATCCATGTGAAAAGAAATGAGCTAGTCAAAAGCCACCAAATTGAAGGACCACATGACACAAATGCTTCTACAAGGAAAGTTTGTTGCAACCAATCAAATTGAAGCAATCCAATTGAAAGGAAATGAGTCAACCAAAAGCCTCTAAATTGAAGGAGCACATAACACACATGCTTTTAGAAGGAAAGTTTGTTACAACCAATCAAATGAAAGCAATACTTATGAAAGGAAATGAGTCAATCAAATGTCCTCAATGTTTCTATAAATCACAATATATTTATAGAGAGAGATATCTTTTCGGCATTTTTCTTTTATTTTTTCTACACTTTTAGATTGTAATTAGGAGCTTATTTCTAACTAATTTATAGAGATTGTATAATTGAAGATCATTAATGAAGAATTGAAACTCTTTCGTGAAGTTTAGTGGCTAAAGCTCTTGGATTAGGCTCTCCTTTTGAAGCTAAGTAATGTAATTAGTTCAATTTCATGCATGTTTTAGTTTATGTTTCCTAATTGTGCCACAATTGATTAGTAGATTTTAGTTTTAATTGTGCTAATCTCTCTCATTTCTCATGTTCATCTCTACATTTAATGCTTGAATAATCTCAATTGATGCTTTATAGTTGGATTAATTAAATTCTCTCACTCAGCATACTCTAGAGCCCTTATATTTGATCTTTTGTATCTTGATTTTGATGTTTGATTGTTAGGATAGATGGATGATGATCTAGGATATTGGCTTTTGATTTCTTTTGCTTTGATCTCCATTGATATACCATCCAACCTAATTAGGCAAAAGATTACTAATTTGATTGTAGATTTAGGAGTTGAATTAGAACATGCATTGATTGGATATTAATTACATACTTAGCGGATTTTGGATTACCTAATCTCTTCTTTTAACTATTGTTAATTTGAATCCTTATTTGACTTGTTTTCACTTCTAAACTTTTGGATCTACATTTCACATCACTTGTTTTAAAATCCTACACTTTTTACATCACATCTCACCTTAAATCTTCTATGTCCACCACCATTCATCCACTCACTTTGTTAGATTCACTTAGACCTTGTTAATTCCATATTTTAGATTGTTAATTAGAGTAGTTTAGCTATTTTTTAGATTTATTCTACATTCCATTTAGTTTAATTCCATTTTTCACATCATTTCCATGTAGTTTGCACATAAATTAGCCCACTAGTTTGTTAATCTAGCTTGATCACTTGTTAATCCTATTTGTTACGTCCGATTAATTATTTGCATTGCATAGTTTAGTAGTTTTAATTGTTCACTTCAATTATCTATATTAGCTATATCTTAGTTCAATTCTACTTTAATTAGATTCATTGCTTGTTCCATCATTTCTCCATAGGAGCAATAATCCGGACTCTTTAGTCCTTTACTACTTAACGACACCGTATTCTTACGGTTAAGTGTTGCATATATTAGCAATGATCAGTTCAAGCACAGTGAAGGTGTACGGCGAGGCGTCAGTAAGATCATCGCAATCCTTAGGTTGAGTTCCAGCTGGGGAAGGTTTTGTGAGTAGTTCTTGTAACTTTCAATTACATAATGCTTGGTTGTCTGTGATCTAGATGATAAAATCTGTGGTTTTTCCCGAGTGGGGTTTTCTACGTAAAAAATCTCTTGTCTCCTTCTCTTGTGATTGATTGCATTATTCTAGTTTAGGTTAATAATTTGGCTTAATTGAAATCTAAAAGAGAAATTTATTTAGGACCTTAACCCGTATTAGGGTTTAAAGGGGACATTCGATTGGTGTTAGAGCGGGTTGCACTAAATTATTATGTAATTGATTTGTCAGTTATCTCTTGCAGAATTCAATAAAAAACAAACATCGACTACAAAGCCCCTGTTGCTTAATGGAACCAATTATGCTTACTAGAAGGTAATAATGATTGCTTTCCTTAGGGCTATAGATGATGAGGTCTGGGATGTTGTTGAAGGTTATACCAAACCTACAGTTGTTACGGATGGGTAGACAATTCTAAAACCTAAAGCCCAGTGGACTCAAGTGGAAAAAAAGGGCCTCTAATTGCAACAACAAGGTAATTAGTATCATATTCAATAGCTTTACTACCTCAGAGTTCCGCGGTATATCTCCATACAGTATTGCTAGAGTTGCATGGGACACCCTGCAGACTGTTCATGAGAGGACAGACACTGGTAAGCACACAAAGCTCCAAAATCTAACTACTGCTTCTAAAACCTTGAGAATGAAAGATACAGAAACTTTTTATGAATTTTATGCAAAACTGAGTGACAATGTCAACTCTAATTTTAATTTGGGAGAGCTAATTTCTGAAGTTAGAGTTGTTAAGAAAATTTTACGATCTCTATGCGAAAGGTTTTGTTCAAAAATGGTGGCTATTGAGGAGTATCAAAATCTAGACTCCCTCAGACTTGAAAAATTGGTTGGAAACTTGCAAACCTTTGAAGCCAACCATTGTTCAACAAAAAAGGCTAAGGACATTACCCTCATGTCTTCCACATCTGCGGAGGATGATTCTGAATCGGATGATGCAAAGTTTGAAGCATTTTTTCTTAAAAAGTTCAAAAAGTTGAGGGAAAACAAGAAAAAAAAAACTTTGAAAAAAGACTTTCAGAATAACAAGGCACCCAATAAATCTAAATTTACTCCTAAGTCCGATAAAAATCAAGTGAAAGGATCCCCAGAGCCCATCCAATGCTTTGAATGAATTCTTTGAATGTCAAGGATACGGTCACACTGTTGCTAAGTGTGCCAAACGAAAAAAGAAAAGGAAAGGCAAGACTTTGAACGCCTCTTGGGATGACGATTTTGAGGAGGAAAATAGTAATCCTGATTCTCCTACTAATGAGTTTGAAAGTTTTATAGCTTTTATGGCGATATCTAATGCTTCTTCTTTACAGGGTTCATCTGACAAGGACTCCAAATTAGGTGAAGATTTAGATCTACACCGTTTTTTTTACAATGAACGAGACTTGGAAGTTGAGTATTGGAGAGTGCTGCAAAATTCCATACGTATGGCAAAGATCAATGAAAGTAGGGCACTGAAGTTGAAAGCAATGGAGTCTCAGAATTCTTCTTTGACCGCACAATTGGAAGACTCACATTCTAATGTAAGTATGTTCGAAGATCAGCGTTCAATTTTGTCTAACAATTTGATTGATTCAAGGAAGAAGAACGCACTGCTGACTGACCAAGTTGGGAAAGATGCGAAAGACTTAGATGCTTTGCAAAAGGAATTGAGCAAGCTGAAAAGGATAATCTTGTTGGAGACTTAAAGATGGTTCATACTGAGCTGGAATTTGCCAGAGCTATGATAAAGAGAATGAATACAGGGTCCATGAAGCTAGATGAAATTCTTAGAAGCCAAAAAACCGATTTATCAAAAACTGGCATTGGCTACGTGCACAGAGCATCAACATCTAAGGACAAAGGTAAATCTTTTTTTGTCCAAGGACCTACTATGTTCTCCATGACACCCACTTTTCATAATGCTCCACCCATGAAATCTGTCATGAATGCAAAGTATAAGCGTATGCCTCATAATAAATTTACCCCCACTTGTCACTTTTGTGGAATTAAAGGGCACATCCGACCACATGGTAATAAGTTGAGAAATCTTCTGAGAAATCAGCGTAGAAAGAAGCATTATTTTCCTCAATAGGTCAAAACAAAGTCTATCTGCGTTCGTAAGTTAGACCTTCGCTATAATGTGGTCCATATTGCACTCACAAAATCTATTGAGGCTAGCAAGTTTGCTTCCCCACGTAAGTCCCTAGGCATTGGCCTACATCCCTAATTCTCAATTCGTGTTTTGATTTGCACTTGCATGTTTTCTTGAGCTGATTTTATGATTATCTGGCATGTGATACACTTTCATTTGCTTATTTTCTGAACTGAATCTCTTGGTACATGGTTTCAGTTCTTTTAAGATGTCTTCAAGTACATGATAACTCACTTGGACACTCACTTAGGGTTAATGTGACACTATGATTGATAGGATTCATGGTCTTAGTGGATTTACATTTTTTTGGAGAATCGACCTTGATTTTTCTTGCTCTCTTCTTAATTATAATATATGAATATATATGGCCCAATGTGCATAGAGGTTTATATAGGGAGGATGTGCAGAAATAAATAACGACTAGTCTACTCCCTAGATCTTAAATTTGCCTACATCATATTTTTCAGAAATTTCTACATCGAAAAAGTGAGCAAGTGAAAAAGTTAACAACTGGGCATGCTCCCTTGATTTTAACTTTTCTTATATCATTCGAACTTGAACATTCTTTGCATGTGAAAAAGTTTGCGAGAAGATTTTGTATTGGGTCAATTACGTTTAAAAAATAAGAAGAATATATAGGACATTAAGGGGGAGCTTCTTACATCATAAATTATCGGGTCGTCTATTTTTGAAAGGTGTAAATTTCACTCTGTACCTAATAAATTTTGATTTCATACAAATCATTGATTTCTTCATGTTCTTCCAAATGAGATCATCCCTCACACACATTGTACACACATGTCAAATTCCTAAACATTGGTTTCTTAAAATTTGCAAATTATCGTGCTTGATCATCGAGGGTTTTCACATTTTTGCCTAATTAATTTTTTGGAATTTGTGCTTTCTATTTTATTTTATTTTTTTGTTAAAATTATCCGAATCAAGGGGAGTATAAACTTTGTTAATTCTGAACAAAAAGCGAGAGTAGCATGAGTAGTATCAGTATAAGTGTTGATTGAATTTCAATTTCAATTTCAATATGATGATATTTCACTTGATCTATTGTCAAGTTTGCATGATAAGTCTTACAGGATACAGGGATATACACATTGAACAACATAAAGATAGAAGTTGTTTTTACGTGAATGATTTTAATGGAATTCAGTTTTTCGATAGATTGAATGTGTTAGGAAGTTTTGTCCTTGAATTTCCAAAGGCGGAGATTCTAAGAATTTGAGTGTTGGCAAATTCATTGGAATGGACAAAACTTGGGTCCATTGAGTTGTAATTTTCATTTTTTAGATGGACAGTTGTTTGCGTGCATGATGTGAAGCCAAAGGAAGAGAAAAGAAGCAAATTCACAAAGTTTGGCAATGTGCTCTAATCTGATTGATCGGACCTAAGAAACCTCTCAATTATTTTGCTTCAGTCCGTGACTGTACCTCATCCAGCCGACCAGTCAAGGGCAGTGACTTTAAACCTGAGTTGTTTCCTGTTTATTCAAAACTTCACAATTCTTCTCCCAATGCAGCCGTAACTCTTCTACACGAACCAAGAGTTATTTAAGGACATTCTCTCTCAAATCAAAGGATCTCTCTCTCCCATTCTAAACACTAGAACCTTTTGAGAGAACCATCATCTTTTCCAAAGCATCCACTGTTGCAGAGCCGAAGAGTTAAAGCTTGGAGATCTATTCATCAACTCTCTTGTAGTAGATTCACCTTGAAGAGGGGTTCAAGATGGTTGGTTCAAACACGGTGAAGGTATGCGGCGAGGCGTCGGCAAGATCATCACAGTCCTTAGGTTGAGTTCCAATTGGGGAAGGGTCTGTGAGTACTTTTTGTAACTTTCAATTACAGAGTACTTAGTTGTCTGTGGTCTAGACGATAAGACCCGTGGTTTTTCCCGAGTAGGGTTTTCGACGAAAAAAATCATGTGTCTCCTTCCTTCTCTTGTGATTAAAATCTTGATTCTAGTTTAGGTTAATAATTTGGCTTAAATGAAATCTAAAAGAGAAATTGATATGGGACCTTAACCCATATTAGGGTTTAAACACGACTTTCAATAATCTCATTTATATAATTTCTAATAGAAGTTCTCAAAACCCATGAAAGCAATTCAAGGAACCAGAACTCTTTTCAGAGATAGAGATTCTTCAATCGGCTGATCTTTTAGTTTTTGGTTTTGATATTGTTCCTGCCCGAGCTGTGGGCTTTTTTATTTTATCGCCTTGATTTGGGCCTTCTTTGTTTATCTCTCCATTTAATGGGTTCTCTTTCCTTTGCCTTAACTCCATATTGTAATTTGGGTTTCCCCCTTTTTTAATAGAATCATTCTTATTATTCAAAAAAAAATCAAGAAAACAGAATTGAGAAACATAAGTACTTTTCAATAGAAACAGGTTCCCACTCTAATAATGATGTTTTCAATGTTTTGGTGCAATACATACATATAGATGGTATAGAGTGGTATCAATAGAGGTATAGTCTTTTTACTCTAAGCTGCCCAAAAGATGGTGGACTGAATTGACATTTCTTTCCACCAAAATCTCTAAACTGTTAGAAATAGGAATAATTCCAAAAATGGACACGTACATTGTCGCCAAGTTCTCTTTGAATCAATCAAATATGAAAAAATGATAATAATTGAGAGAGAAATATTACTTACATTGCTAGCTAAAGTGTAAAGTAGTAGATTGTATGCAGCACCTGCCTAAGCAGTCATCGTAACAACTCCATTAGCTTTGACAATTTGTGAACTTAATGGAGAAATTAGACAAAATCTAGCAGAATATTGGAGCATAAGGATCAGAGCAATAATAGGATGAGGATCTCTAACTGCCGGTATAATGAACCACACGACAATCTGCACAAAAAGTTTGAAAGCCAGGGTTAACCCTCAAAGAACTACCTGATAAGGTCATTCTAATTAATATGTGCACAAACTTGTATGATATTTGAAATAGGTAATTAATTGCACAAATATGCAGTTCTGTCAGTAGGACATGGAAGTTGCTCATTGCACATGGACCACCTTGTGAGGCTATGTAATGCAGGCACGTAACATCTATGATCAAACCAACACCCCGCACTACTACCTTGATGCAGCCAAGGAAAGCCAAATCCCATTGTGATAGATGAACCCAAATAGACCTTGATTCTTTTAATCAAATAGAAAATCCTCTCAACAAGGAAAAAAGAAAAGATTCACCTACCATTGATAGCAAAAATCCACCATTGATATCTTTAATCCAGTGGGAGATACTCTATCAAGGGAGAAGGAAAAAGAAGAAAGTGCTCAACACAACTTTTACTTAAAACATAAGAATGATAACCGAGAAAACAGTAGAAAGTCCCCTTAGAAAGCATTTAAATACTATTTAGGCCCTAAAACCTAATCTAATCTCAACCATTCATCATAAGTTTGTAGTTTAAAGTCCAGATTAAATTCAATTAAAATAGGACACAAATGAAATAAATACGAAGAACTGAAGATAAAGAGCTTTGTGCCCACCCTTTTTTTAGAACCACCTATTACCTTAGTGGTAAAGTGTTAGTTCTCACCTGGCTGTCCAAGGTTTGAACCCGCACCCCCCCCCCCCCCCCCCCAAATCTCCCCCCCCCCCCCCCCCCCAAATCTCACACACCCTTGTGTTTGCACCCATGCGAATGGACTGCACTTGTGATCCATGGATAAATGGATTTGTATGATCAAACGAGGCTGATTTTAATATACATAGGAGGGCCGAGGGCCCACCCAGACCTTCAAATCCACCGTAAGGCCCATCCCAAAGTAGTTATAAGAGCGCGGAGCACGTGGAATGCTCCATGCCTGTGTTCAGTATCCCACCAAAATGTGCTATGTTCGTCGTAGCTCTGGCTGAAAAATTGAATTGATAACTGCAATATGGGCCTTGTCAAAATACACACTCAATATCTGAGCCCATATCACATAGGAACCAAGAGATGTGACCTTTTAAGAGCATCTGTAAGATGTTATTTGTATGTAAGAGATGCAGTACAAAACAAGGCAGAGAATGCTAAAACAAAAGGAGGCAGTTGTTGAAAGCCCAGGCAATGCTGGCCCAAATAATACCTGAGGAAGAGGCAGCATGGCAACAAGGTCAATAAAGAAATTTGACCGTAGATATCTTATTGCAATCTTCTTAGGATCCATGACATATTCACCTCTCCCAAATATCCTTGAGCTTGGGGCCACATATGCTGTCCGGAACTTTATCACCATATGCAATAGATAGAACATGTCTACAATGGTTCTGAGAATTGTGACAACAATTCTCAGATTCAAGTCTGTCCCTATGCACAAAGAACTATCCCCCAAGATCGAAACCGAGGGTAGAAAGAAATGCAAAGGGTCGATGAAAAGAGCAACCAAGCAAGAGATAAAGAAGACACGGTTCCATTGCAAAATGAGCTCACTTTCTGGATCAAGTATCCTTTTCCTCCGTGGCTCATGTTCTTCAGGGAACAGACAATTTCCAATCTTCGGTGCCCCAAATAATCGACCAGCTCTTTTAGGCCTTAGTAATGGAGATGGGACATGGAAAGAAGCCAATGGTTTTTCTAGCTGTGGTGTTTCAGTGTCTTCCCATGGGTCTTCTTGATGGTGTACTTTCCCGTTCGAATACAACCTAGTAATTCAACCCAAGAAACCACCCACAAAATCCATTATTCAAACTCTTACTCTCCATATAAGTTACCATGCAACAATAACAAAAAAGCACTAGAAACACAACAATGGCAATTACCTCACAGTTTTCTCCTTCTTGAAGGCCATATTGTGAGCAAAATTCAATATCAGATAAATAGACGGACTCTAATCACCTAAACATATCAAGCCCAAAACAATCCATAAACACGTAATTCAACTCCTCAACTCATAAAATTTACCTGATCAAAACGAATAACAAAAACACAGCAAACTCAACAGAATGCCATTACCTCACAAGTTTTTCCTCCACCACAATCCATATTGCAAGCAAAATTCGTTTCACAGATGAATGAAAGACTTCAAGAACCTAACAACCCGAAAAAAAACACCCCATCATCAATAATTCAAATTCTTCATTAAATATCAAAGCATGGACGACAAAAATCCACATGAAGAAGGTCAAAATTGGCTAATACTACTACAACCTCAGAGCCTCCCCCGTTTCAACTCCACAGTCAGTGAAATCCAATAAACTTAGTAGGTTATCAATTCAAAAACCCATCAGCCCTGCGCACTTGACGCACAAGGAAAGAAACCATCAAATCACATATCAGAATAGCAGGAGAAAGGTGGATACACCGTTTCTCATTGTATATACACTGGAATTTAATGGAGAACGTGAGGTTGTGAAGATCAACGACGTAGGAGACTTTAAAAACAAGAGTCAGAGAGAGAGAGAGAGAGAGAGAGAGAGAGATATTTTTATTGCGTTGGCGTGCGTGTGTATAAACGAGTCATGACGTTCGGAAGAGAGAAAAGAAATTGATGTGTGGAAACTCAGTAGGGTAAGGGAGACATTGCTGTCCGGGCCCATGTTAGTCAGCCAGGGGTTTGACCAATGAAAGACCAAGTGCCAAGTGACGCCCCGCCACCATAGCTGGAATAGCATGACTACGGGGGAAAATGTTCTCCTACGACTGGAATACGACTGGAATGCATGTCCAGTCCAGCTCTATGTGGCTGACTTGGACCCACCTTTGAATTCAGCAGCAAGACCCAAGATATTTATTTGAGTGGGGAAGGCCCAATCAGCTGGCAGTTGAGTTTAGGGGACAAGCCCAAACTTTTCATGTGAGATGGGTCGAACTTACGAGTTGTGTTAATTTTGGAAGCCCATGAAAATTTTTTATATGGCCATTGAAAGTTGACCCAAGTTAGAGAGGGCGACAGCCCCCCAAAAGCTTCATGTACTTCAGCCCATCTTTGATTAGTGCAGCTACTTTGATAATCATGTCATCTCCTCATCCAGTGTAATGTCCAATTTTACCCTCACAAATCCTTCACTAATCATTGGATTGAATCTTGAAAGTGTTTCAATGAAGATGTCATTAAAACTCAAGGCTCTTAATCAACGGCTAAGATCTTTCGATAGGGCTGACTTTTTGACACTCATTTTTGGAGATCTTTTCATCTACCCTCCTCCCATTGATAGGCACGCAGCAGAGTGGCCCAGGAGGTGAAAGAAGGGTTTGAAAGAGTACTGCCTTCTTTTTGTATCTTTTTCCTCTTCTTTTGTTTGTTACGTGTGCGTTTGGAACTATTTAGGATGATTCCAAAGACTAACCCCATGGGTCCAATATCACCTAATTCCGATGGGCTCTTAAGTATGTAACTATTATATAAAATTGTATGTTTTGGTTATGATTTTCTTAGAGAGGTAACTGCTTACGGTTTGCCTGAGAAGGAATAATTTTTAGCATCAGGTGAGCTCACTTATATTCAATTCAACTCCTTGGGCTCAATATTCTCCCCCATTCGATTCTAACTCTAATTTGACTTTGACTTAAATATTCACACAATTAGATTGAGATTCATATAAAATTTAACTTAATAAAATATTGTACTGAAACTGGAAGGCCCCTAAACAATGGTAGTTATGATTTGATTGTGTGAATTTTATTTCTTTTGTCCAAAGTCAAATGCATCCAAGTAGCACATCCCAGGGGCTTGATTTTTACCTCTTATGCAAGCTATGAAAGGTATAATATATAATGATATATGTCATGTATCATATATCCGTTGTACTTGGCATATAATCTGCTTAAGCATTCAGACTCAGAATATGAATCCAAACCCAAATATCAGTTGGGTACTTTGGGTCCAAGAAAATTGTCAATACGTAGGTTTTTCTGGTGAAGTCCTTCTAGCGACTGAGTAATCAGAGGACCATTGACATTGTTAGTAAGGTAGATCTATGAGAGGTACTTGGGATAAGGCAAGCTCAATATTTAAATAATGAATCAGACCTGACAATCCAACCTAAATCAATAGGAACAACTAATGTTGAGATTTAGTTCGATTTGAACAGGCTGGTTCGTGAATGGTGTTTTAAATGAAACATTTAGATGTCTTAAACTTTTCTAGTAATAACCGGCAAATGAGTAAAATTAAAGAAAAACATACATGACAAACTAAATCAAGACTTTAAGGGGGCCTCCTCTCCTCCGGGGAAGTGGAGGGGACTTTCCATCCGCTCATGTGTGTGGGGACCATGTGGAACCCCACCTGGGGATGGAAGCGGGAGAGATCTTTCTGCGTGACTAATACTATTATGCTAGAATGATCATCCTAACCCCTTGATCAACGATCGACAAGTTTTCAACATATAAAATAATTGCATAGTCGGTCGAATGAGCCAGTCCGTTCAGACCGGCACTAAACCTAGGGCCCGTGACTATAGGGATGGGGGTCCCTATTGTGTGGTCCACTTGGTTGGGACAATAGTACTGGGCGCCACACATGTGAGCGGACGGGGAGGAGAGGCCAACTTTAAATTAGCATTTCATCTTTGAAACTTTAAAATGATTTTTTTTTAAATTATCTTGAAATTGAGCAATTAGTTTTTACTACTTTACTTTTTCCTTTCTTTTTTGCAAGATTTCATTACTCTCTAAATATAGTTTTAGGATTTTCTATATATATATATATATATATAATATGCTGGAGTTGGAGGAAGGACGAAGAGGAAGAAGAGGAAAAAGAGGAATAAACGAGCGGGGATATTCATGCTTGTATATGCGATTGGGCGGGGATACCACCACTTAACTATAAAGAAGAAAAAACAAACGGGGATATCCCCGCTCATATATGCCTGTGAGCAGGGATATTGCCGCTCGGCGAAGCAACAAAAATAAATAAATAAATAAATAAGGGCTCTCGGGACTACTACGGTTATTTCATATCTTTGAAGTCCTTTTTCCTCTACAGTGAATCTAATGGGATTTTTCCGATAAAATTCTCTGTATAAGAAAATGAAGGAAAAAGATATTTCTTTTATATGATAATAACTATTGTAGGAATTTAAGAATACAAAATTAGCCTAGTGATTGAGTATTCTGTTGTCACCAAACTGTCCAAGGTTCTATCCTTAAGCCCTTTCCCCTACTTGTGCACGCAGTCTTCTCCCAAGGATGTGTTCGGGTGCACTCCTGCATCTGTTGGGCTCTCATGAGTCTGGCTCCCTTGGTAGGTTAAAAACAAATAAATAAATAAAAACTTTGGTAGAGACTTGAATGGGTAAAGTTTGGGACGTAGCCATGTTGTATCCGAGATAAAAATCCCTTTTTTCATAAAATGGATCTTCGCATAGGACTTGAATTAACAAGATTAAAGAACTGGATTGAGATTCAAATAAAATTTAAGGTTCACATCAACAGTATTCAACATAGATCCATGTAAACTAGTAAATCTCAAAAAAATTGTTTTTCTCCCTTTCTCATCTTCAATCAAACATCTCCTCTTACTCTCGGCCAATCAAGGTGAAATCTTCCTCCTTCAATGTCAAATGTGGGCCACAATGTGGGCATTAGAAGCCCCTTTCTCATCTTCAATCAAACATCTCCTCTTACTCTCGGCCAATCAAGGTGAAATCTTCCTCATTCAATGTCAAATGTGGGCCACAATGTGGGCATTAGAAGCCCCTTTCTCATCTTCAATCAAACATCTCCTCTTACTCTCGGCCAATCAAGGTGAGATCTTCCTCATTCAATGTCAAATGTGGGCCACATTGTGGTCAATAGAAATCTTCCCATCAAAATATGAGGTGAAAGATTCACAAAAAATGGAACCTATTTATTTATAACAATAAAGGAAGATAATAAAATGTCAAAGGAAGCTAACCATGATGTCCCTGTCATGAGTATTGGAGTCACAACTCCAAACAGATGTCACCTATTCTAAAGGATTGCTTTGGTCTAAACGCTCAATGTCAACAAAGAGGAAGTCATACTTTGAAACTAATTAATATAGCATATCACCATCAAGTATCATGCGGCCAAAACAAAGGAAGGTCCACTTGCAGTTTTTTTTTTTCAATCGTCCATATATATGTGGGTCTTGTGTCATTGAGATCTATTCTTGCTATTGTAGATACTTATGTATGTTGATATTTTAGATTCACATGCTGGAATTCCTAGATTTTCAAAATTCAGACAAGGAACATCTGATCAAGATTTCTGGATTTTCAAAGAACCGAATGGACTACAAATTCATGAGAGTAAGAGTGAATAATTTGAATTTCTCAAAGGTGGACTGTACTAAATAAATATAAAGTGAAAAAAATGGGACTGCAAATAATGGTGGATTGATCTGATGAAAACCCTTCCTTTTTAATGAATGTGAGACAATCATTAGGGCAGGAGATGACAGTGATATGATATGGATTCAATGTTGGTCAAATATCACTATAATCAATCAGCCTCTTCCATGATGTTAGGGTTATTACTCTCACCAGTTCTACAAATACATTTTCTTTTATCATTATTCGATGTTGTGGAACATGGTTGGATCGGTGTTAAGATTGGTATGAATACAAATGATAGAATTTTGAGAAGAAAGCTTCTATTGGCACGTTTTTGCTCTCCCCACCACACTTAAAAACCAAAAAAATTTCCTAAACCAACCCACCCCCTCACCCCCAACGTGGAGGCATCTCCAGCCGGCCACTCTCCCTCTTTCTTCCTCCCTCCCCCTCCCAGTCGGCAGCAGGGAGGGAGATCGGGCGACAACAAGGGCTGCCGGCCGAGGTTGCAGATGGGTTTCCATCAGCTACAGCCCGGGGCAGCAGCACTCCGTCCCTACCAGCGACTGGGAGGGGAAGGGAGAGAAAATTGAGGGGGAAGGAGGAAGAAAGGAGGAGAGAAGGGAGGGAGGCAGGTTGGCAGGCCGGGGATCCAACCCCTCCGGAGACTGCAGGGGCAGGGTGTAAGAGGGTGGATGGAGAGAGGGAGGAGGGGGAAGGGATAGTTTAGGTTAAAAAAAAATAATTACGGTGGGGAAAGCAAAAACTACGGTGCCAATAGAAGCTCTCTTTTGAGAAACTTCAAATGCCTCAATGCTAAGAGGTGCGCATCTCACCCATGGTGCCAGGGATAATGCCAAAGTACTGCCCCAAGTGTACTCTGGAATAGGACAAGGCAGGGGTATGCTTAGGCAGCATGGAGGACAATAGAAGAAAGAGTACTTAGGCACGGAGCAAGCAATGCACAGAGGACAAAGGACCCCGGGGTGCACCCTGGGCCAACAGATTAGGCTCGTGTAGGAATAGGATCGTTTACAATTCTCTCCCATGTAAGCACAAAAAAAAAAAAAAACTGATTAGAGTTTTGTATGAAGTGGCCCAGGTGGGGTTTACAAATCTCATCAAATTCAGCTCATTAAGTTTTTGGGCCTAACATTCAGGCCTAGACCCAACCTAAGGCCTAAAGTAAGGCAGAGGCCTTTACCCATTTTAGAAATCTTTCCACACCATAGTATTAAATTTGTTGAGCTGAGCAGGGACGGTAGGAATATATATAGGCTTAGGTCAAAGCCTGTTTAACTACCAAGCCAGAAAACTTGGCCCAGATCTAGCTCAAGGGCCAACACACAACCACATCCACGACCAGGACGCGCTAAGTCAAGCTCAATCTAGTAAGTCCATGAGCACCACTATTCTTGTAAACATCTATAATACATCTTGCTACGAGTGGCAAAATTTGCTGTTTCGACCATTATCCAACCCGCATTTGACCCAAAAACCAGACCCATAATGAATAGGGTCAGGTCAGTCACAGGTCACAAAAACTTTTTCTCATTAAAATGGATCGGTCAACACGCACAAGCCTGTATATCTAAATCCATCCAAACTGTTTGGTGTTTTAATATTTTGGTACTGACTAATTTATTCTGTATAGAATGAATGAGCCTATAGCTACTTGAGGGCTTCTTGGCCTGCAATCAAACTCTAATATAGACTTAGGGCTTGGCCCAAGCTTATACAGATCAGGTAGTGTCATTGGATGCAGGTTAGGATTATGTGATCTATTTCAAACGACCCGTTTGCCAATGTAGAGAGAGATTAATACAATGCTCTTGCACCATTACACAATCCAATTAGAGAAAAAGAATACGAAACACTTTGCAATAACACGCCAATAACTCCCTCCAAATTTATCGATTCCTCACCTCCCCCATGAATGAAGTGACCACAGCTGGGCCCCACAAGGGAATCCACATGAAAAGCCACAAGTAGGCCCCATATATAAACATAGTGCATCAGGTGGGTACAAATCATTTAGCTACCTGAAGTCCAACTACAAACTCAAATTTACATGAATTTGTTATACAGGCCAACTGTGACCTGAATCCAAATATGCACCATCTGACTGAAAATAGCTAACTTTTTAAGTCCATTGACAAGGAATAGATCCAATTGTTTCTAATGTGTCTCAGTGTATGACTTTTGCTTATTTCATTTAATGCATTAGAAATTACATATATCTTAGATGACTTCGATGGGTAATTCTCAAAAACGCCCCACATTCTTGTCATGGGGCCCACCTTGAGTCAATTTAATCTTTCCATACAAACCACCCCCCACACTAGTAGTGAAAGCCTAAATTTGCCACTCATCTGGAGAGCAAGATCAACCATTTCTATCGACTGGTATTGTCAAAAGATCTTATAGAATATCGTCCTCAGAATATCAGATCATCCCAACCTGATCAATTACAAGAGTTGTAAAAGAGGCAACAGTCCATATGATTGGCAGATGGACCTTACCCCATTGGTGCAGTCCACATCAAAGCACAGCATAGCAACCAATATTTATTTCTTCTCTTTTCTTATTCTTTCAAATTTTTTTCGCAGTACGGTCTTAGCCCCCAATATTTGACACATCAGAAACAAAATCACATTGGTGGAGGGGGGACAAAACAAGGCATCGAGACCAAGAGAGAGGACTTCCCACCTGTACAAGTCCCAAAAAAAAAAAAAAAAAAACTCATTCATAGCCGAAACCAATTTCTAAGGACCAATCCTTCCCCTTCAAACCCACACCTCATCAATGACTTAGAATGGTTTCAAGGATTTGTTGGCTTCCATAAGGCAACAATCCACGTATCATGGTTTGAGGTATTAAGGAGTTTTTTAGACCTTATTTTAAAAGAAATGCTCATTCACCAAAACTCAAACAAGGAGATAAATACCAGTCAACCCACTCTTCCTAAACCCCATACCATTTTTATGCTTTATTCTTTAATATTTTCTTTTCTCTTGGGAAGGTAAAAGGTAGTATAGTAAACCATCTCAAAATTCTCAGATGACCCAGTCATTAAACCCCCATTTGGAACACAGTTTTGAGTACCTGCCTGCCTTGTAGGAAGCAGCATCTTAGCTGTGAGTATAAAAGAAAAGGCCACTAGAAGTTTGACGAGAGAGCCTTCGCAGCAAGTAGAGTCAAGAGCGAAGCATTTATCGAAGTAGTGAACCAGACTCATTTATTCGAAGATCACGGGTGGGGCGAGCTCATTTATTTGAAGATCACAGGTGGGGCGAGCGAGGAGCGAACCCCCGAGGGTGTGGACGCACAAAAGCAGTATATGATGAGGCACCATAGTTTCTCTATCGGGTTGTTTAGGCAGAACCACACCTCAACACAAGAAAAAGTACAGATCTCAGTGAGATACTAGTATCCTAGCCTTAAGTATATTGAGACCCTTGTATAAATAAAACTTTAAAATAAGTAAAATGCAATCAAGTAGAAAAGAAACTTAACCAAATCTGAGCAGTCGATGTTGAGATCGTCGCTAAGTAAAACACTGTCTTAACTTTTCCAACAAAGACCAAGAGCACTCTCTCCGGGCAACCAATCGCATCCATATTACTCCCAATGCCGGTAAAGTCTCCAGGTTCCAACACATTCAACTCCTGCTTCGATGATAATCTCTTACGACATGGTTTCTGCATTAGCCACAGGCAGTAGAATGATAAGATAGCAGTCCCATACTTTCATTATAGAGATTCTGTTTCATCAGCAAATGTACAGATATGATCCACATTTTGGAAATTTAAACTGTTAATCAGGCAGGCCCCTTCCCAACACAATATTCATAATGATTCACCTTTTTCACTGATAACCTTGCTTAGTCCAAATCATGCAGCAACTGGCCCCAACATTGACAAAAGGCCATATTGGTGCATGATCTTTCGAAGACCAAGAACCCCACATTCTTGCATCATATAAACAATTTACAATTTTGAAGGCTGAATAATGATTGGATTAATCATTTAGATGTCCTGAAAACAAAAATACTAAATGGCAAGGGACCAAAAAAAAAAAAAAGCGACAAGCCTCCTTATTCATAAGCTTACCCATTGGCATATGGCGATACATCTCGCTCACGATATGGAGACCTGCTATAGCTACCACGGACATGATGAGGTGAGAAGCTGCGGCGCCTTGGGGAACGATCACGTGGACTGTAACTCCTGTTGAATACAATAAAGTCGGCCAATGCAGTATCAAACATAACATGTCATACAGATTAGAGACCATGAAGGCACAAACGATGTTGTCCAGATTTCATTTACTTATGGGGATATCATAGAATTCAAATCTAGACTAGTCTTAGGGCAACATCGCTGTAATGACATCTCCACAGAAAAACTGAACCAATGTCAGTGCAAAAGTCTGAAATCTTCTGCAGACATGTTAAAAAAACACCATCCAAAACCCACAGTTTCCTAGGATCTTGAAGTCCGATAAGGGTTGGATCTGCAATTGTTCCCACAGATCTGTACGCTCCCTCAGTCCCTCCTTCCCCTCTCAATCATTGTACTAAACACAAGTTACATATTCCACAGCTTTAGAAAAACATACCCAAAATATCCATTGAAAAGGTACAGCAGAAGAATTCATGGATTTATCATCAGTTTCCAAACAGGTCCCCATGTTTGGTGCTGAAATGTTTGGAAACTGCTGATTAATCCATAAACAACTACAATATATCAATAGAATGCAATGAGAATGCCAAACAGTGGCCAGTGATTCCTCTCAAGCAAATAGTTGTGCCATCATCGAATGATCTAACAATTGATAGCATGGTAGAGACCTTAGTGGGAAAAATAAACTGAATGCAAGTGTATCTACTTTTCTTGTTTTTAAAATAATAGGAAAATAGTAAAATAAAAATAAAATGGAAAAAACATATATTCATAACCCATCCATTTTGACCTACAAGGGTAAAATATAAATATAATGATAAATATCATGAATAAGAATCTTAATGAAAAAATGACAATTATGCCCAAAAGATCTTGGATATGATAAGTAAACTAGTGTATAACCATTTGAAATAACTTCTTGTAACCTTGAAACGGTCATTTCCGACGCATTGTGTCAATCAGACTCGAGCAGTAGATGGGTTGAGTAGACCAAATGACTCGACATGTTTCTCAGGTGGGTAAGTAAATTAAATTCTAAATAATTTGATTATAAGCAAACAGATTAAAATATATTTATATCTAAATATGTAAAACTAAACAATACAATTTTTCTTTACAAAAATCTGCACAAATTCCACATGAATTATATTTTCTATTTTGAACTGTTATTCAAGCATATTTTAACTTCTGATGTGAGGTGTATTTTCAGTTCTTGTTTTTTGTAGTTAACATGTAAGGACAATAATGTCCCCAAGTCAAACTGGTCAAACTCAGCCCAACCAGGACGAGTTTCTAAATAATTTTATTATAAGCATATAGATTAAATTCAAATATATATATATCTAAATATGTAAAACCAAACGACATAATTTTTCTTTACAAAAATGTGCACAAATTCTACATGAATTATAATTTCTATTTTGAACAGTTATTCAAGCATATTTTAGCTTCTGATGTGAGGTGTATTTTCAGTTCTTGTTTTCTGTAGTAACATATAAGGACAATAATGTCCCCAAGTCAACGTGGTCAAACTCAGCCCAACCAGAACGAGTCATGCAGAAATTAAGTCAACTAGGCAGGTCCGCCCACTCTGGTTCAAACTGAATTCAACCGGAAACCATTAGCCCAGTATGTGACCGGTTGTGAACTTGGTTGGTCAAATTGTGTTGGACAACCATGGAGCAAGGAATCAATATACATTTATAACATATGGAGCAACTATGACACTCAGAAACTTTTACAAGCCCCAGTGCATCTATGTCAAACCAATGCTATCGGTGCTTTTTTTTAATAACGAAGGGTGTCCCAGAGCCCTTTGGGCCGGACTAATCCCTGCGGGCCCAAGGAGAGCCGGGTATATCTCATATGGCCCCAATGTGGTAGCGCAATTTCAAACTCCCCACCTCAAGAGCAAACCATGGTCCTAGGCCAACACATTATCAACACGAAACTCTAGGAGAAAGAAGAAAACCCTAGTCTTCTTGTTCTGCATGAAACCCGAAGAGAGGAGAAAGCCAACCCCTACACGGATTCCCAGCGCAGTATTCCTTCTCTGCGCGGATTCTCATAACAGATTCCTTCCCTGCTCGGATTCTCAACGCAGATTTCCTGAGCTGTCCCTAAGCTGTTTCGTTGTGTTGATCACCGTCAAAACTTCAAATTGCAATATATTGGCCATCTGAACTCCGATCGATGATCCGTCTGCGCCTACGGAGTCCTTGTGAGCAGATCTACGCGGTAGCAGCAACAAAAGGGCAATCCAGCAGTTCAGAAAATAATAGTATTTTTCCTTCAAATAAAGTAAGTGGTATCTGAACCATCCTTAAATTCAATTTATTAGAATGCATGCAATTAATTTAAGATGCTTGTTTACAGTAATCATGGTGTTTGTTTACTGGTCATTATCTTGTATGCTTTATTTTTATTAAATTGAAATTACCAGAATTGATCACAAAATAGAACCAGAAGTTCCGAAGTTCACTGATCTATTGACAAGCAGTCCTAAAAGTCTGAATACTGATATGAACCTATATCTTATATCAGTATTCAAACTCCTAGGACTGCTGGTCGGTAGATCAATGAACTTCGGGTTCAAATTTAGAACTTCTGGTTCAATTTTGTGATCCATTCACATAAATAGTATTAATAAATTCAATTTAATAAAAATGAAGCATACAAGATAATGAACAATAAACAAACACCATGATTACTGTAAACAAGCATCCTAAACTAATTGCATGCATTCTAATAAATTGAATTTAAGGATGATTCAAATACCACCTACGGTATTTGAAGGAAAAATAACACCTTTTTTTGAACGGCTAGATTGCCCTTTTGCTGCTGCTATCACGTAGATTTTCTCGCAAGGACCCCGTAGGCGCAAACGGATCGTCAATTGGAGTCTGGATGGCCGAGATATCGCAATCTAAAGTTTCATCAATGATCAATATAGGGAAAAGGTATAGCGCAGAAAATCCACACGGGGAAGGAATTTGCAAGGGAATTCACGCAAAGAATCCGCGCAAAGAAGGAATATTGCGCAGGGTCGGCTTTCTCCTCTCTTCGGGTTTCGGGTAGAACAAGAAGACTAGGGTTTTCTTCCTTCTCCTATGATTTTATACAGTTATTTTATTTTCTTCTAAATATTAAAAAAAAAAAATTAGTAAGGAACTTAAGCAATGATATTTTCATTAATTCATTTTAATTAGGACAGCCGCATCCAAATATGTGTTCTAGACTTTCCAAAACAAAAACTGAAATAAATAAATATTCCACAAGATTCTTTTTTCATTTTTTAATGCTCACTTTAACTGAGAAGTATCCCTCAAGTTTAAACCCTTTTTTTTTTTTTGGGGGCAAATAGAAGCCTTACCTTCGACCGTAGCTTGGACTCCCCCGGTACCTAGGGCTGCGGCTACGACGTCTTCCACTACCCAATCCTCCAGAACCAATCCGCAATCGACATTCCCGAGCAAAATGGCCTGGCTCACCACACTCATAACACTTCAAATCAGAACTTGAAGAGGAACGCCCACGGCTTCCACGGGAACTGCCACCACCACCCCTAGTGTTATGAGAGAGCTCAACTCGCCATCCATTTTTACCTATTCCACCAGCAGACAACACCAAATCAGGAATAAAGGGAGTTTTAAAGAAGCGACAAAATGGTAAAATTTATACAGCAGCATTAGAAATTTAGAAGGAAAGCTCCTTGTGTATGCAAGAAACACCCAGCTACAATACAATATGGCAAGGCAGGAATATCAACGGCATTAGAATTCAACATCCAGGTTGCATATAGGAAGCTATAATTAATGTACGTCAGGTCATTTGAGCTTTAATTAACCCCTGAATTCCATAAACATACTTTTAATTATAAATGAACAAATCAAGTCTAAAAAGTATGCCAATATGATGCTTTTACCACAGTACCCGAGGGCGCCTATTGAACAATAGTTCAAACAAAAAATTTAAGGGGTTGTTTGGTTGCACCCATGTACATATGTAAATACGGTGTCATGTGTAAAGGTTATGCACCCTCATGTTTGGTTGCGCCATTTACATATGCGATGCGTAAATGTGGTGTGAAAATGGGTGTGGTTTTGCACCCAGAATTCTCACAGCTCAGACCCTAGTAAAACACATCATATGTCACTATTACTGTGCGAAGCTACAGTAACTAGGGCGTGAAAATGGTCAATCTGCCTTTTTCAGTTTTTTTTTTATTTTGTGGGACCCAAAATCAAGATCAAAACCCTTCGATGCATTTACAAGATCAAGAACAGCTAGGACACCAAATTTCAGCCGTTAATTCATCCCATGTTTTGAGATACTTACAAAACAGTCTAGACTCTAAAATCCAACCTTCTGGACTTTTGTAGGCCCCATTTTTCATGATCTAAACTGTTAATCCTCTTTAAAATGTTCAATATGGCTTTGAGACCAAATCTCGTGGCTTAATGCATCATAGATCTCAAGAAATTTGAGAAAAACTATGAACCGTTGATTAATCATGCTGAATAATGTAATGCTTTCCAACATCCTAAAACCCAGTCCGTTTTTTATGATTTTTCTATTCATGTGGGCCCCTAAATCATGATCTGAAATGTTGATCCTCTTTAAAATGACCAAAACGACCATGGGACCAAATTTCAAGTTTAAATCCTTCACGGATTTTTAGATATTTGCAAAAAGGTCCAGAAACTAAAATCTGTAATTGTGAATTCTATTGGGCTCATTTTCACGATACAAACCATACAAACTGTTTAGAATGCCATTTTTAGGCAGAATGCCATTTTTAGGCTAGAGGGTCAACTCTCATGCCTTTATTCATCATATATTTAAAGAAATTTGTGAAAAATGGTGAAAACTTTGTGAAAATTGGTACATGCTTAAAAGATCTCGGATATGTAAGTCTCCAGAAGGAAAGTCTCAGAAAACAACAAGAGCCAATCTTCTAGAACCCTTGACAAAGAATATCAAACATAATATCAATAAGACAGAAAAGGAAATAGAAAATTCCATGACAACGTCAGATAAAGTAGGATGCACAATTCCTACAAAGGGTATGCACAACTCTAGACATAAAAATACACAATGCCTAAAGTCTACTTTAAATATGAGATCGAGTGAATCTTCAAAGCCATGTGAAGAGCTCGAAGATCAAGAACAATATCGGGAAGCTATGCGATTCACTTTAAATCCTAGAGGATGTCTACAACACTCGAGGCCGAGTTCTCTCCAAGACAGGGAGAAGTTGATGCTTAACAAATCCATTATCCGCAAGTCAACCAGCTCTTTGGGCCCAAGTCCAGTGCACCCATTTATATTTGGTTTTGTTCATTTCATTAACTGTGTTGTAAGTTGTGATGCAGCAGCACCAATCGTCCACACACTCATTAGCTACATGTGGGGCCCGCTGAAGCCCAAGAGATATTCTTATTATTTTTAATTGTTTCCAATCTTAGTGAGGATTTTAATTAGGATTAGTTTCCTAATTTTCTCTTTTTTTTTTCCTAGTTTGATTAGGATTGTTTCTTGGATCCTAAATTTCTTTTATTATATATATGGCATTGTAGAGATCATAATCTGAGATTTTGGAATTAATAGAATTTTCCCGTTCGTGGGTTTTATCATTGGAGAGACATCTTCTTCGTGATTGTTTTCGCGGAAACCGTAATTGTGATTATGGCACCTGCGATACTAACCCTAGGATCGCATCAATTGGTATCAGTGCAAGTGAGATATGGATGTCCAGTTACTTTTTTTTATTGGTGAAGATTATACGGATACAGTTTGGTGTAATGTGATACCCATTGATAATGGTGATATCTTGTTAGGTCACCCATGGATGTACGATACAAATGGAAGTAATGGCATGCATGACAACACATACACATTCATGCATGGTGAAAAGCAAACCACACTCCATCCTATGAAGCAGGCACCACCAAAGAAAGGGTCAAGTTCTCGCATCACTGAGGGGCTTCAAGTGCACAATGTCTACAAGGCAACATCAAGCAGAGCCGAGTTCGAGTTCGAACTCTCTTCCAACCTGGGGGGAATGATGCAGCAGCACCAATTGCCCACACACTCGTGGGCCACATGTGGGGCACATTGAAGCCCAAGAGATATTCTTATTTTTAATTGTTTCCAATCTTAGTGAGGAGTTTAATTAGGATTAGTTTTCTAATTTTATTTTAATTTGTTTCCTAGTTTGATTAGGATTGTTTCTTAGATCTTAAGTTTCTTTTATTATATATATGGCATTGTAGAGATCATAATATCAGATTTTGAAATTAATACAATTCTCCCTTACATGGGTTTTATCGTTGAAGGGACATCTACTTCGTGATTGTTTCTACAGAAGCCCTAATTGTGCCTGCGGCACCTGCAATCCTAACCCTAGGATTGCATCAAGTAGGGTCCATAAGTATTAAGCAAATATTTTAATCTCGACCTTTAGTATGTTTCCTATAGTTGAGATTGAGTTTAGGATTAGGTTTTCTCCATTTAAAGCTTTATAAAGCCTCTTTGGCTCCTTAGACTATGATTAATGAAAAAAAGTTTTTGAGTGTTATTGCTCTCTCTCTCCTGATTGCTCATTAGACTATGTTATGGCATAAGGCCATCAGGCGCGAAGCCTATTCACTTCAGGCATGAGATATGACCTATCTCCCTATCTTTCCATCTTTCTCTACCCACCCTGCATCTCGTCCTTGGTCCACATCAAGTGGTTTGTGATTAGTAATTATATCATCATTATTGGTATTGTGAAGCTATGAAAAATTATTATATATGGATACACTGATTTAAATCATCCTTTCATAAGAACACAGCACTGACGTTTGAGAAAACTAAACCTCTCAAAGATTGATCGTACAACTAAGTCATCACACTTACCCATTTTTTATGTTTAAAAAGTATTTCTTATTTTGTTGATTTTTTTAATTTTTTGTGATTTTGAAAGATCGGCACAACTTAACCCTTCCATCACGAGTGGGCATGGGCAACAACTCACCTAGCTCTCAACCATCAAGAGGATTGTCATCCCTCTTAACTAACATTTATGGTGTTGTCGTTGTCAATTCATCATCATAATCTCTCTCTTAGGCATCATCAGCAAGTGAAACATACAAATGACTTGTACAATCAAATTCAGAAGGGGGTGAAAAAGAAGATCATGCTATTCAAACCAAAAATTCCAAGAAATAAGTGATGATTGTACTTGTTAATTATGTCACAAGCTAATAGAACTCATGCATGTATCATCATTCATTGGCGTGAAAACCTTCTCCTTTCTAACACTTATTGCTTTTATAAAGGAACCAAAATATATATTTTGAAAGGTAGGAATCAAAAGATTTTGCTCCAATAAATTTAGATAGGAATAAAGAGACGTTTCTAAAATACCATCCAATTCATGAATTGCATCCAGAGCATCTCTACGATCATCAAAGTCAATAAAAGCATAGCCTGGCGGCCTTCGTGCAACCCATACACTGCATCAGAAATAATCAGCAAATTAACACATTGACGATTAACCATTCAAAAAAATAATAATAACAGACAGACACAAAGAATTTGATGCTATATAAAAGAATTTACATTTGAGAATACAATCAAGTAAGAAAATATGTAACTAACAAATGCACACATAATTAAGGGCAAAAGACATAGGAAACATAAAGTTTGACTTTAAGAATACCAAATTTCCATAGCCTACTACAGTTGCAAGTTGCAAAATCAATTAAAATGCATCAAGAAGAGTCTCATGTAAAAAAGAAGGTAAAATATGACCAGAATTTTTTGAAACTTATCTTTTGAAAGGATGTTCAAACTACAATCTATATACAGTGTTTTTTTTTTTTTTTTTTTTTTTGTGCGTGTGTCTTCATATATAATGGTCCAGAGAATAAACCAAGACGCAAAACTGTCATATACATTTACAATATGAAAAAACAAATTTATGTCATATTGGTTCATTCGGTTACCACATTTCCATAGAATAGAAAAGGTAGAAGTGTCCTAACTATATCAGGGTCAGCTAAATGAATTCTTCAATTCATGTTGCAGATGTGGGAAATGTTTTAACCAATTGTCAATTTGACGCAACCCTCCTCCTTTATATATATGATGCCCAGATACGGTATGGATACTACAGGACCACACCATAGATACAGCAAGGACACAGACTTTACATGTAAAAAAATAAGTGAAGTATCAGATACGATACAATACTTTGCCATTTTGAATTATCCATGTGTCATGGTTTGAGAGCGGCAGGAAAAGTAAAAGTGCATAGATGATTTTATGTCGGCAACTCGGCATAATACGTTTCATGTGCCCATGTCCATGTTTCTATTCTCTACTCCAAGGAGTAAAATCAGGTTAAATGTACTTCGATATAGACATTGTACTTTCGGAATAAAAATGTACCATATTTTCATGTAGGGAACAGATACATTTTTCCATGCCAATCCTCCTAGCCAAGACAAAGCCCAATATCATGGAGTGATAAAAGAGGCTTCGAGGAAAAACTCCACCATAATTTAAATTTATACCGATTCACTCATTAAAAAATAACCTATATTTAACAAAATGGATCGGTGCAAACATAAATACAAGAAATTATATGACCATTAAAAACACTAAATCCTACACCCTAATAGCTGCTTCAGCATGTCCAACGTGCACAGCCACCACACATCATAGAATCAAGAAAGTGATTTTTCAAAAAAAAAAAAAAAAAAAGAGAGAGAGAAAAGAGAAAAGCAATGTTTTAAATTTTACCTTCTCAAAACCCCATACACACGGAATTCATCTTCAAGTTCTCGTTCAGTTGTTCTAGAATCTAAGTTTCCAACGTATACACGAGCCATCGCGGGTAAAAGTACCTATTCAACCAATTCAAAACAAGCTTAAAATCTTGGAAGCCAATTGAAACTTGGATAGAGAAAGAGAGCATTTAAGAACTTTTCTCAAACTATCAATTTAGTATCATCAATCACCAATAAAACACGTACAACATTCATCAAATGTTTAGAGTGATCTTAAACAATAGAATAGATCAGAACTAAATACATAAAGAACCACAAGGATAAACTAAGCAACCATCGAAAGTCCTGTTTTTTTTTTTTTAAACCATTGAAGGTAAAATCTTGTAAGAGGATTGGGTTTTCCCTCCCTTTTTTACCTGCGTCTTCTCGTGAAAAAAGGCACGAGCTAGATCAAAAGACCTAAACATCATCCTGTTTGGATGAAGGAGGATGAAGGGTTTTTTTTAAAAAAAGTACAGTTTTCTCCACATCCAAACAAAACCCTTGGTGGATTTGAACGAAGCTACGTAAAGATTGCTCTCATCAAAAAATATGAGATTTCACAGTGTCATCAGCCAAATCAAAAGTGATGATTTTCACAACAAATATGAGATTTCACTGTTCTACAGGATCTTGTGCCGCAAGTATTGAAATTTCTAGGGTTTCATGAGCTCTAAATCTCGACATTAGATATCTAGATCTGAGAATCGAAACGCAGATGAGAGAGAGAAAGAGAGAGATTTCACACCTGGAACGGAAGAGCGGAGATTTTGGGAAACCCTAGCAGTGCTTTTCAATTTCTTCCCTTGGAAGCAGACTAGTACTAGTACTGGACGGTATTTATGGGTGCTCACGGGCCGGCTGAGCTTAGCCTACGTAGGGTTAAGGGTTATATGGTTAGGCCCGTTATCCGTGGTATGAGCCTAGCTTTTTGGCCCAATAGTCATGTAAATTTGTATAGCTTAGTGTTGTTAATTTTTTTTATTTTCGACCACTAGGCCAACATTATATATTATTATGAGCCCGTCTAATCTGCCCAAATATTCATCTTTCCGATACTCCTTTTATCTCGCTTTCTCTATGCATGTGCACTACTCAATCAAACTCATCAATTTGGACAGTTATCACCATAAAACAAGCAATACTTAGCACACCCCTCTCGTGTCATATGAAAGGTGCTTAAGTCTCATTTGCTCTCATTGACTCATATAATTTTTTTTGGCACGTTTCCTTATTCATTTTTAGCTAAACCACAAATGATCTTCTTGGGGTAAGAACAAACATAGTCATACTTTTCCTCAAAGGGAGATGTACTAAATATTAGATCAATTAGAGACCTGAAATTATTATAAAAAAAATTAGAGACCTGAAATCAGTTAGCTCCTTTAGGAAGTTGTCGAGAATTGAGTCAGCCACTGATTCAATTGGAATACAAGGTAATGGGTAATTACTGATGAAAATAGGTTTAGTATATTAAGCTTACTTAGAATGGTTTTTGGTGCATGAGGGGGATATTTGAGTTGCATGATGTAGTTGATACAGTGAAGGAAATTGTATAGCATTTAGAAACATCGTGTCCTGTAATTTTTAGTAATCCAAAAAGGAAATAGTTAACCTGCTATTTTCATTATATTTAGTTTATTTTATAATTTAAGAACTTGATGCAACATTCTTGAGAATAAAAAAGAATAATAAGGACCGTTATATTTAGTTCTGATTGGATGGAGAAGTATTCACCTTAGATCTTTTCTGAATTTTCATTTTATCGATCATACTTGAAAATTATAAAAGATTTTAAAGATAAATTGCAAGCACTACAATGATTTACTTATTTTTTATCACCAAGAAGATGTTTTGCTGAAGTGAACTTCAAGTATAATGTCATTTAAGGCCATTTCATCTTGCAGGCAGCAATAGGGAGAACCAAAGTTTCTTCCAAAACAAACTGTTGTGTTTATATATGGGTATAGAGATGGTGCCATTGATGAGCGGTTGGTAGGTGAAATTTGGATAAACTATTGTATGCTTTAATGGAGGAAAAAAATAATAAAAACTATATAATTTTGTAGTTCACGTTGTGTTAATGCATCTCAATTTCTACTAAAAAACTTGGGTTTATGATTCCTTTTGGGTATTTTTTTTTTTTTTTTATGGTATCTTCAACTGTGTTTTTTATCTTTTAACTAACGGTTGGATTGTAGTTTTTTAATCCCTACCATGCATTACGAACTTGTCTGCACTTTTTCCATATATATATATATATATATATTCAATGGATAGTTTGTATTTTACTTTGGTGAATTTGTGAATTTGAAGCTCACAATTTCAAATAGTCAAGTGGTTGACATTCCTTTGTTTTTATAATCTTCAATTGATAAACTCATACTTCTCTCAGTCCCTGTACATCTGAATATGATTTCCATATCTTTGGATTCAATTTTTCCTCTTTTTCTTTTAATAGTGATCTTATAAATTTTATGTATGCTGCTTATGGACCCCCATGGTCTAAATGAATGGATAATATGTGATCTGAAATTTCCTTGTTAATAATAACACATGGAAATCTCAAACTCTACTAATTGTTTTGAAATTGCTAGAGTGCCCAGTTACTTCAATATTTATCCATATTTTTATGTATACTGTTATAAAGGCTCTAAAGATTCTTGTTTCTTTATATTAATTTTTTGGTTTTTTCTCTGCATGCTCTTTGCTTTCCTAGTAATCTATTTTAATTTATCAACATGCACCTTTTCACCCTTCTCTAACCCGTATTTAGACTTTTATTCCTCTACCTTTTTGTAGGAAAGAAAGAGATGGAGAGTGAGTATGAGAGGAATGGTTTTTTCATGTTTAGTGATGAGCATTTGGGTAGGATGAGTAGGTTGAAGAGAGGAACAGATACTATTCAGGTGTTGTGTGGGTGCACTAGCCAAAGCTTTGGAGATGTTGCAGGGAGGGTTAAGGTTTTTGCTACTGGTGACTGAGATCGGCTGTGAATGTACTCCTGATTGTCAAGAAGGTTAAAACCTTTTTCTGACTTTTTTTTCTTGCTTTTACTTATTATTTTCTGATCCATTTGGATGCTTGATTTTCTCAGTGGCCTAATAATATATGTGACATGAAAATTCTTATATGTTTCTGCTTCCTTTGGCTTTTAGGATACTGATATTACGCGGTATAGATAGTGACTGCTACTTTATGAATACATGTATGCATGCACTGTACTGTTGCGGTCATAGTACTTATTTACTTATCTGTTGGATTACATGGTGTTGTGTGTATCTCTACTTTCCAGCAGCTTTGTGATACCTCAAGATGTGCCAATACTGATTCCATTTGAAGAGATTGCATCTCTAGATCCAGGTCAGACAACAAAGAAAATTCTTTAGTTTCATTTTCATCAACAACTGCCTATATTTTGTAATATGAAAAGGTATCGTGCTAACTTGCGGTCAGACATTGGTTATTTTATAATACCACTCTCCTTGGTTATGGATTCCTTCATGGACAATGGCAGCTACAAGGAATGCTGGTCTCCCGTTTTTTTTCCTCCATGACACTCCAACTTTATCAGCTACTTTTTAGCTTAGAATGTGAGGCTGCACACATTCAATTTTGGACACATTTAATATCAATAGTTTTGATTAGATGAATAGGGATTCTACCTTGAAATGTATATTTTGTGGCATAGAAATGTTTAATTTTCCTTAAGGATTAAATTTTTAGATTGTGAACTGAGTTGGTTGCATAAGAGGTGGGGATGTAAAATGATATAATTTGGATAAATACATATCATCATTTGCATATTTGCCAAATATGAAATGCAGCCCACTAATACTATCAAGCTGCTGCCCTCCTGCTTTGGGTGGATGTTTCGTGAGACTTATTGTGGAGCCCACTTAAATGACAGATATAACTTGTGGGACACCTGGATGCTAGTTGTTTGCTTATGGCCCCACATACATGCAAGATTGCACAAAGTAAACAAACAAACCCATCCTTTTTCACATGTGTGCTTCCCTCTATTTTCCTTTCTCGCACTTCCTCTCTACACCACCTTAAAATTGCGCCGTTCCTCACCTTATCTCTCAATTCTTTCTCGAATCTACTTAAAACAGGGCTGGAAAATCTAAAGAGAAGAAATTAAGAAATCAACCACCGCCTTTCCGCTCTTGAATCCGTCCTTTTCCTTACTCAGGTTCTCTTCCAGATCTTAAATTGGGGCTATTTTAAAATCTTTGTTGATTAGATGCACGTAGTATTTCTGATCTGAATCACTAGAATTTTTTATTGCCTTTAATGCTTGTGTATAAATGAGGTGATGAAGGACACTGCAATAAGCTTCAATATAAGTTGCATATTTTTGTTGATTAGTACTTGTTGGAGCAGAATCTACCTAACACCATGTTTAGTTGTATGTTTGCGAGTGTGGTCCACATGACCAAAACCCTCTTCTCTGTATGAGGTCCACTTAGATGGCCACGTAAATATTGGATTTAAGGTCACTTAATTCACTTGATACTAATTGCTTGAAACCCCATTAATAAGACGTGCATAAAGGGAACTATGAAACAGTTCCAAGTCCCTCGGGAAGAAAAACCTTGTGTTGGGCATATACCATAATATTAATTCTCCTGTTGTCCAGATATGTGATGTTGGATCCTATGATTTGTGTAAATCGTGATTAAATCTAACAGTTTCACTTGTTTTGTCCACAGCTTCTGAAATTGGCCATTGTTTCTGCTACAGTTTCCACAAACTATCACTAGCTTTCTTTTTCTTTTTTCTTTCTCTATATATACTGTAACATAACAGGCTGAATGAATTGTCCAATGCAGTAAGTTCTACTCTTTTTTGTCTTTTGGTTTACTTGTGTATTTTAGTTCCTTCAGTGCCTCATGTCACTACTCTCACTGCATCATCTTTTCTTTGTTAACATACATTAGTGTCATTACTCCATTGATATGATTTTCTAAAAGGCATCTCCTATAGGATTGAGAGGCTCCTTTCCATATACATAAAACTATCAGCAACCGTCTCACCAAAAGTTCAAAAAATTTGCAATGCCCTGTTTGAGCATATCCTAGAAAGCTTTAACAATCATGATCATCGTCAAGCTGTTGTTGGTTTTAAGAGCTCTACTATTGGGCTAAAAATAAGATATGTCATTGTAAATACCAACTACTGGCTAGGACCCAACAAAGTGGGTGTGTATGATTTTCTAAGTAACAAGTTTGACTCAGGACATTAAGGTTTTGGAATTCGAGTTTTGAGATTGTCTATGTCCTGAAGCACCTTGTCATTGTCACAAACACAAGGTTGGGTGGGCACCAAGTAAATTTAGATCATATCATCTCTCTCTAAATGAGTTTCCAAAGTAGTAGAGAAGATAGTTCCTAAGTAGTTGAGATTTACCAAAAACAAAAAAAAAAAATTAGTTGAGATAATCTCTGAAAGGAACAAATCTCTCTCTCTCCCAAAATTTTAGGACTTTTCCCTTCACGCTTTATGTTTCAACTCGAGGGAAATCATATCTTTTTTATTTAGCCCTCTTTGGCCTTTGTTTTGCTTTGTCCTTTTGTATAGCTTCTCCTTTTTTGGGCGGTGGCTGTATTTCTTGGGCTTCCACGGCCGCTTCTCAGTATAGCTCTTTTATACTGTAAAGCTTTTGATCAATATAAGTTACCATTTAAAAGAAAAAGGAACAAATCTCTCTCATGAAGAAACAAATCCAAAAAAGAGTTATAAAAAGAGATGCGTTGTTCCTTTGCAATATATCATAAGAAAACATGATTTGTAACTAAGGCAAGCATTTGTCTTTTGTAAAATTTAAGAATCCTTTTTTCTATATTCAATATCTAGGTTTCTTTTCCTTTGATTTTGGGTTCTATTCTAGGTTTCCAGTTTGCATTTTTCTATTGTATTTTCATGGTTTTATTTGGACTTTTGAACCCTTTTCATTTTAATGTCTCTCAAGCCAAGCCCTTATATTTGCAATCCCCAGCAGATCTATC
The DNA here is from genome assembly GCA_029852735.1 of Persea americana. Classification (NCBI taxonomy): domain Eukaryota; kingdom Viridiplantae; phylum Streptophyta; class Magnoliopsida; order Laurales; family Lauraceae; genus Persea; species Persea americana. Next base: position 7,552,500 of record CM056812.1, read on the forward strand.
ACATTAAGAAAGTGGTTTCTTCTATACAATTTAGATTTCCATGGCTATTCCCTGAATGCATAAAGTAGGTATGTCTGTTTCTGCCAATATTGAGTTTTACATTCTTCATGGGCAGAACGCACTGTTGTTTTCTGATAGCCCCGATGGTATCTGTTTGATGATTTTTCAGCTGTACCAGTTGACTTGGTTATTGTAGGCAGATTTGTTGAAACTTAAGTTTCTACTCCAACTCATTTGAATGCATCTCATCTTATTCATGCATTCTCTTAACCGAGTTGGATTTTGTATACTTCGATTAATGGCCTTTTGATAGTTGAAATCCCTTATATTTTGCATATAGATCTCTAATTAATGTGGATGAGATTGTTTATTGGGTAATCAGTGCTTAAGAATCATTGCCCTAACATGCTTTTTGTTAGCTTTTGAGCATTTGATCTTATTATTCTATTATTTGTCCAATCCATGGTGTTTGCTTGTAGTTTTAACTCTTCAATGCTGTAAATGCCTTAAATTTCTTGCTCCGGCGGCGACTTGGTTGATGGATGCTGTAACTTTTACTGTAATTAAGGCATCCTTTCGTCCTTTCCTTGTATACATCTGACGAAGGAAAAGTCTGATTGAATCTAAGGAAGTTAAAATCTAACTGCGTCAAGGTAAGGATTCAAGTATGTTAGATCTTCTTTGCTTTTTGTTTGCTTTGAATTGCCATTTGGTTACTTTTTATTTTATTTTTACGTTATGACTTATCCATCCTTTCTTGAACAAATCATGTTAAGTCCAATCCTTTCTACTCCCAAATATTGTGTTTTATATTGCTTCAGAGGCCAAAGACGAAAGAGGCTTCTTCTTTCCACATCAACACTTAAGCCGTGTGTCAACAAAAATGAAATAGATACAAGCTCTCTTTTACCTCCTTTCTTTGTTGGGACCTTTTATAAACCTTCCTAATCAAATCTTGACTATTTGCTTTTTGAGTTTGAGAGGTGAGGAACTGCCAGCCACTTCATCATTTTCAGCAATTTCCTAACTCATTTGCGAACCTCTAGCTGTTTTTGTGGTTGCAAACTGAAGATTTTCCAATATTTGTGTCAATTGAGTTTTGAAGCTGGACTCAAAGCCTTAAACTACATTACCCATTATGTTTATGATAAGCTTACTTGATGAACATAACCACAAATCTTCAATCACATTCTAACATATCTAATGATTTTAATTTTTTTTATTGCTTGTGTATCAATGTGTAGTTCCTAATTCTGTTTTTGTCCCTAAGGGGAATCCTTACAGGTGACTGACTCCATCTCGAACCTTACCACGCACCAACCTTCAAGTTAAAATTGTTCATTATGGGGAACAACATCAATGGTAGGAGATCATGTAACATGCATCTCACAGACTCAGTTTTCGGTACAGAATTACAAGTGACCTAATTTCTAGATAGTGTTTGATGAATCTCACTTGATTTGAATCTAAAACTTAGTCCCGCATGGGTTGATCTGCATTATACTTCTAAACTCTCAATATCAAGGTTGATCTCAATTGTAGCTATGGTTTTGTTACCCAGAAACATTTCTTTGCATTTCTGTGACCTATCAATACCTGTGTTAACTAGACATTGAAGTCAGTGGAAATCATTTTGGCCCAATGTGATCTTACTCACCACATTTGCATTGCATGAACTGCTAATTTTTCCTTTTGATTTGGAAGTGTTCATTGTCTAGAACTTACTATGGAGAAAAAAAAATCAGGGTCTATTTCAATAAGTACTACATCAAAAAAGCTGAAAAATGACCCCTACACTTTGGTTTTACCGACTGATGTGGGCTGTCCTGTTTTTTTCGACGCATAACGATGGCCCATGGCAGTCATTAACGTAAAAAAGAATACACTAAATCTTGGGCATATTTCGACACCCACGCGCCCTTCACCCTTTTTTCCCTCTCTCCCCCCTTTCCCTATCGATCTCCCCCCTTTCTCCCTCTCTCCCACTTGGTCTCTCTCCCTTTCCTCAACTCCTGCTGCTACGAAGGAATCATCTCCCAGCGCAGCCCTCACCCTCATCTCCCTCCTCGGCATCATCTCCATCCCTCACCTCCATCACCACTCACGCAGAACCCGCCATCTCCATCAACGCACGCAGCTCCCTCCCACCATCTCCACCCCTCTTTCCATTTTCTGTTTGCTCTTTTCTTTTCTCCTTTCTTTTACTTTCTGCCATGGTTTCAGGTGGAGGCCGAGTGGGCTGAGACCGGAAGGAGGGAGGAGAGGGGGGAGCTCACTAGCTGGTTGCCCAGGTATGTGGGTCCCGCCCCTTCTCTTCTTCCATTTCTTCTTTTCTTTCTTTTTTTGTCGATTTCTCTGCCATGGTTTTGGGTGGAAACCGAGCAGCACATCCCCTACCACAGTTTTCAGGTGGGAGGCCGAGTGGGGAGTAGGGAGAGTGACAACAGAGTGAGGGGAGGAGGAAGAAGGGAGTTCGTCAGTTAGCCCAGGTATGTGGATCCACACTCCTTGCCATCTTCCATTCTTTCTTCTCTCTCTCTCTCTCTCTCTCTCTCTCTCTCTCTCTCTCTCTCTCTCTCTCTCTCTCTCTCTCTCTCTCTCTTTCTGTGTTACCCCTGCTGCTGCCGTTTCAGGTGGAGGCCAGGCGCGGTCAACAGAGGAGAAGAGGGAGAACTCGCCAGGTATATGGGTCCCGCCCCTTCTCTTCTTCCATTTCTTCTTCCTCTCTCTCTCTCTCTCTCTGTTTTTTATTTTATTTTATTTTTTTTCTAACATGGCTGCAGAATGAGGTTTGGGCTCAGTTTTTTTTTTTTTTTTTTTTTTTTTTTTTTTGTGACTCTGGGCATTTTATGCATGGTGGATTTTGGAGGGAGGAGGGAGTGGAGTTGTCTTTTGGGTGAGGTTGGTGATCCCAGCCCTTTGATTCCGATTTGAGGGTTGCATGGTGAGAATTTCATGTCAAAATCAGTTTGGGTGGAAAATGGGTTTTTTGATGTAGTGTTATGAAATGGGTTATTGAGTCAATTTTCTTTTGATTACTGGAATACCTGAAGATTGGCTTCTATTCTCTGCTCTGTAGATGGATGAACTTTCAACCTTCTCTGATACCCCTGCTCCATCGGTGACTCGGATCTTGTACAGTGACAAGGATGTAATTGCTCGGAGGTATTGGGATTTTTTCAGTTTATTTCATATCTGTGTAGAACTGATCATTAGTTGAAGCAATGTCGAAGTAGAAGATAATTGACTTGCTCAAACTATATATCCATCTGTTTGAATGGTTTCTTTGTTGAACTTAAATGATCTTTGAAAATTTTGAAGCCAATTACTATACGACGATAAGTTCAAAAGGAATAAATGGCTCGTATTACAAGCATATCACTGGTATTTTGGTGTAAGTTGGAAGGACTTTGTAAACGGTTGATATTGCATGCACAAGAGAGGTACCAATTGGTATTTTTGTATTGTACTGATAACCTCCCAATTCCAGAAATGAGATGTCTAGAAAATTAATGCCTTCTCTTACTTATATGGAGTTGCGTGTGTATCAGACTTGTGCTTATTCTTGTTGTCTGGAATTCAATAGTCAACACACCAAACTTTAACTCTTTAATGATTTTGTTTACCTGCTGGGAAAATTTAATTTCAGACAGCTCCCTGTGTTTCAAACCTAAAATAATTGTGTTTATTTCTCAACTCTCGATGATTAATGTCCCCATGGTGTACCTAATGGGTTCTTATATGCATCTATCCACGAACTACTTCATTGTTCGGACATCATTGTGTAAGTCAAACCATAGTTTCCTGGTGAAGAAATTATGTGAGAAAAGGATGCACAAAGTGCCGGATTTCACAAAATTTTTAATCAAAGTTTTATAGCCATGAAATAAGTGCAAGACATTTACGTTTTTCTGAATGTGCGCATTTCCGACAAGCTTTTTCTCTTCTGTGTTCAAAATATGAACAATGCACATTATAAAAAAGAAGAAAGTGTGCTGTTGAATTCTCTACACCACCATAGCCCACTTGCTTGTGGGGTTCATTTGGATGTAAGTGTTTGTGTATTCTGTTCGCATCTGCTCATGGCCAGCCGTCGACTTAGAAGAAGAAGGTCTCTCCTCTTAATTTCTTTAAACCGACAAAGAAAGGAGAAGCAGATGCAAGCTCTCAACTGTTCGTTTCTCCTCTCACTCTTCTTCAATTCACACCTCCACTGCCTCAAAAAAAAAAAAAAAAAAAAAAAAAAACCAGAGCCTAACCTGACCTCTCTATCATGCCCATTCCAAGTTGTTGTTGAGGAACTCCCAAGAACTCTGAACACTCCTAACCACTTTATAGTTTTTTTATGGTTGTCAATTCATCATCGTCATTGGCAAAGCCTCATCCCATGAATCAATATGGTTGGATTCTTTTGATTATCAGTTTATCTCATGTAAATCCTTTTTAAGTCTTCAGCATGATTCATGATGTGAATTGTTGTAGGGAGGTTTTTTGAGGTACTCATAGGGGCTAGACCAGATCCTTTATGGAAATTGCTAACAAAGGTTGGGGTCCTCTACTGTATGGAGCCAATTTTCACTGTTATCTTTGTTACAAACATGAGCACTGTCTGGGACAAGGTGATGACAACTTGAGGGCTCAAGTTTTTAGAAGAATATTGATTCAAAAGGTGCACCACTTGCTGCTTCTTGGAGCACTTTTGTGTATAATGGTGGCATTTCACATTGTTGCACGATGCTTTAATATTTTTCTTTTTCCTTAATGCTTCTTCTTGTTTCTTTTATGCATCTCACATTTACATTGTTGGTTCACTCCATGATTCTTATTGGAATCTCAGGAAAGATGATGCAGTATGGATGGTCTGCATGTGCGGCCCCTCTGTGGGGCCCACTTTTGGTCAATCTAACCATGTCACACACTCACACTCATCTAACCCTTGGCCTACTTTTATTCTAATTGGAGTCATATTCATCATTCCGCTAGTCATCCTAAATTTACAACATTATATGTTTGGGGCCTTCAAATTATAACTGTCATCATCCATGAGACCTTTCCATCCCACTATAGACTGTGATGGATCGCCCTAGTAGTCCCCACAATGAAGCCCGCACCTTATTATGGTGTGGGTAAGTTTTGTACACTTTCAGTTGAACATTCTTCTAGAATCTTAAACTTATAGAAATTTATTATTTCCTAAATGTATGAGCTGATTGTGTTTATTCATCCTTTTTAAATTAATGAAGTACCCTGAATCATTCTCTCATAGTCCAAGGCTAGATTTCTATCAAGGCATTAGAAAAGGCTCTATGATAATTTGCTCTCAGAACTCTATATGCATGGGAATGAACTCTTACTAAGTAGTAGCTTCTTTCTCGTCATCACTTTCGTCAAACTGCATGGATTCTTTGAGTAGTGTACAATTGGTTCTTTTATTAACTGTCAGTCCCTTTGAGACAATGTGTCTCTAATTTCATTAAAGCATGTCATATAGCTTCAGTCTTTCTGTGAACTGATACATTATTCAAATTGATTTTATGTATATTTAGTTCACTGAAGGATAAGTTTCTAATCTATCCTATGAAAATCAAAACTATATTGTAATTCTTTTAGGGTTTGAATTTAACTGTTTTGTAAGGATAAGTTTTTGTTTTGTTCTTTAAATCCAAAAATAAATATAATTAATTTTCAATATCCACCCATTTTTTAACCACACCATCAATAAAGAGGTACTAATTAGATGATAGTATCACATGAAAAATCCGATTGACATATATATGAATGTGTTTAAGAGAACCAAAAAACAAGGTATCAGAAATCGGGACTCATGTATGAGTATGTATCATCGGTCGGTCCTATACAAGTGTCCAAAATCTCCAAAAAGAAAATACAATGTAGCCCATTTCTTGTGGGTAAGTTTGGGCTAGAAGTTCTACACCATAGTTGGAACAAGGCTTTGATGATGATAATGATGACGGCGACGACGATGACATAAGATTTACCATCCATAGTTATTATGGAACTAATGCATCTTGCACCTTAACTAGTGGAGGTTCATCAGTTCTCACTGCTCTATAATATGATTGTCCATGTTCCCTACAATCTACCTTGTCATATTAGTTTATGCTATATGGTATACCACTCAGATTCCGAAATACAAAGTGTGCTCTTTATCAATTTTGTAATTATGAAAATCACTTTGCAAATTTGGTTTTTAACCAGAATTTGCATTTGTTTGTTGAAACTTACTATTTTCTTTGATCTTGCAGGTTATAGGAACAATATGCATACTCTTCTCATTATCAACCCAGCTTGCTCCAGTCCTGGGGCTGCTAATGCTTTCCGTTTCTCTTTTAGTAGGTAAACATTTTTTTCCTTCAAAATCTTACTTTAAGTTGTCTTATTGTGGCTACTTAGCTTCTTCTACTTTTGTAGTTGGTTCTTCTACTTTTGTAGTTGGTCTTTAGATTGTTGTATGTTGTATGGGGAGTGATGTGTGCTGTAGCTCAAAGGAAGATGGGGGGTTGTCATTGGGCTCAGGGACTTCACTATACAATCCTAGGTTTTAATGATTCCGAGACATCAAAACCCAGGCTAACATATGATCCTAGACCCAGAATATGTAAAAGTTTGTACTGGTGGTATCCACAACCATTTATCTATCAAAAAATTGAAATGCTATAAAAATATTAGAAGAGATGTTAGAAGAGGGATGTTATAGAAAGTTCAAAGTTCTGAACATTTGAAGTTTCTCCGTCTATTCTTCCCAGTGCTTGTTTATGCAGCTATCAAGAAACATCTTAAGCCCTGGCTAGTCATTTCCTTTGGACTGACTTTTAAATAACATAAAACCAAGACAATGTTGCATCATACAACACCACTCAATATTAGTACAATGTTTATTTTTCTTACATGATTGATCCGATAAATTAATTAATTATCTTCATTAATGAAATACTAACACAATGCATTTGTAATATTGTTTGTAGGCTCAGGATGATTCCTCATGTCAACTGGTATGTACAAATCAACCGAACACTAATACACGCCAGGATCCATGTAGGCTGTTGCATTACGTGCGAAAAGAGATTACCGTTGCCCTTGGACGCGTTCTCGGTTTGTCAACTGAGGAGGAAGGATGCTATAGGATCGTTGTAGATGAGATTTTGAAGTTTGACGTAGAGTTGTTGGGTGGAGAAAAGACTTTTGGGGATCTCACCTTGGGTGATATCATTTCATGGCCCACATATAGAACCATGTTTGGCTAGTTTCAAAGCCCACATGATTTACTGTTAAATAACTTTATTTGTAGTATTTACTTTGATGTGTGTGATTGTGAACGTGAATGTGGTTTTTGTTAATTTTCTACCATTTAATGTAGCTACTTTGATGGTTTAAATTTTAAGTGGATGGATGATTTCTTAGCTTATTTGAGCTATTTATTTGATGGATAATGGATGTTTGTATGGTTGATGCTAATTTGCAGTTTTGAGAATTACATAATTTTTATTAGAAAAATATAAATTTTAAAAATTAATTATGAAATATATTTTTGTAAAAACCCTCTAAAAAAATGACTGCTCCAAACAGTCGTTAATTGAATGATAAGTCATTTTTTATATAGTTTTTAAAAAATGACTTACAAAATTTTCGACTGCCGAAGTCCATCTTAAAAAAAAATGACTGCCGTGGGCAGTCGTTAATCTGACAAATTTTCGACCGCTAACGGCAGTCGTTTTAGGAAAACGACTGTGATTTTAACGACTGCCGGTTTGACTGCCCTTAGCAGTCGTTTTTTATGAAAAATGACTGTCCTCAACAGTCATTTTTCGGCCTTTTTGACGTAGTGTGTCTTCACATGTAAGTGGCCTGGCAACCTTCATTGCTCATGTTGTTTTCCTTGGTATTTCCATAACTCTTTCTATTGTAACTAGGACAACTGAGATGTTTGTGCAGGAACAAGGGAGAAGCACATGTCTAAATGATGCCATTGTTTTTTATGTAAATTTGTTGTTCTTGTCAAACAACACTATATCTGATGGATCTTAAGATTATACACTAATATGTACTATTTTACATGTTAAACTTTCAACTTGTGTAGTCAATTATAGTTTTTTTACATGTTCAATCTATCATAATCTTACTTGGATTCGTGCAAATGCCAATCACAGCTGTTGAGTTTGATTAAGATAGATTTACAAAAGGATTCCTTGTAAAACTACTATCGTGGAGAAATGATTAGCTTTCAAAATCAAAAATTTGATTTCTCATTCCTTTTATTTTCATCAATCTATTGTTTAACTGTGTTGCAATTTACTACAAAAGTAAAGACCTGTTCAAATGTTATCATTTATCATACCCCTCCATTTTAATGTGGAATTGGGTATTTTTTAAAATCAGTTTAAATATTTTAAAAATAATAATGTAAAATAATGGAATTTGATAATGATTCCATTGAAGAATTATTAATGCTGTGAATTGTAGGCACTCAAAATTAGAATTTTTTTAATGGTTAAATTCATTGAAAAAGCTAGCAATACAAAAGGACTATAGTGACAAGCTTCAAACACCTTATAATTAGAATTGCTCTGATAGCGATGCCCTTTTCATTATGTTCTGATCTTGGTTTTCTTTTAATAAATGACTCTTCCTTTAGCTTCTTGTGAGTTAATCTATGATGTTTCTATTTAAAATAATAATAATAATAACACCCTATTTTATCTCAACTTTGTTTCAACACATTTTTCTGAGATGAATCACGTGACTATTGTCTTGAGCTGATTAATTTAGTTGATTTCATTATATCATATTATTATCCTTATAAATTGGATTGAAGAATGTTAACTTTAGGCTATTGCAGAGGTCAAGGAGATATGGGATTTCTTTAGTATTATCATATGCCCTATTGAAACCTGACAGCTAATTTTTTAATGTGATCATATCAAACATGTATGATAAACACAGTTAGGTGTACTTTACAACATTTTTAGCATGCCAAATGTACGTTTTTTTTCATTTCAATATTTTATGGCCAAATTATCAACATTACTTTTTTTACTGCCTACAAATTATGTTCAAATTATTCCTAGAGTATAGCAGGCAATTATAGACGACAGTTTTGTTCAGTGGCCTTCAAGTCTAAGTTTTACCAGTTAAAAAAGCATTATTAATAAAATGCACTCTTGTTTTCAGGCTTTATATTGCCCCAGCTCCAAGCTCCAAGAAGGATGGGTTATACTGGCGCTGTTGAAAGGTAACGATAATGATCACAGAATGCAAACTATTTGCTTTTCAAGTGAGTTTGAAAAATCACAACAACAAAGCCCCTTCTCAATCATATGAAAAAAAAATACTCCTACTACAAAATAATAAAATAACACTTCAACCACTCGTTCCTGATCTCAGTAAATGTGTTTTCTTCATCAATTCTAAGAATTCAACCTAATATGTATTCCAACCAAAGTTATGAAAGGTGAAAGATATAACTTAAAGATTGGGATTTTAATTTATTAGGTAACAATTGGGCATTCATTATTATCTAACCTCATTTGATCTTCCATCAAAACAGAGATTTTGTCCAAAAAGAATTTCAAAGATGAATAAATAGAGTACATTTGAATATGAATGAATACTGTCACTTTAGTAACAATGTGCAACGATTATAATTGGTGTTGTCTCACATCCCTACAGTTTGTTATATGGGATAAGTGGATGACGATTTGTTTTGGCCCTCATTTGAACCTTAGCTATTACAAGGGATTCGAAGCAGAAGAGGTTCAGCCCTTCCTGAAATAGGAGTGGATTCAAATCTATTCTAAACCTACTTTATTTAAGGAATGCTGAAATTATAATTTTCATGGATGCTAGAATATTTATACAGTAATTATCTAATTATTTGATTTTGTAGTCAAGTTTCTAATTAGCACATACATAGTTAATCTGGTCATGCATTTCTTTCTTTTATTTCTCATTTGCGTGACGCTATATTCCTCTGCCTTTAAGTTCTTCAATCACATGCAGTCATTTAATTACATGTGTCACCACACACTGATGCTCATATTTTTTTAGTCCTCTTCTTGGATTATATAAAAGATCCAGATTGGAGATTTATGGCTGATACTGTTTCTGCAATTGGCCTCTTCGTGATGTCACTAATCCTTGCTTGGAAGGGCTTCTTGCTTCGACCATACAAGGTATGTGCTTGAACTCTCTGTTCAAACAACTTTTTGAATTAGTTTAGGAACTATTGCTATTGAATTAACATGTCAAATGGCAGATTCTTCTATAGGCTCTACCATGGGGAAGGTGTTTTGACACAAGCAATCATGTTCATCAATGCAATTATAAATTAAAACCCAGTCAGTCATAAAAAGCTTATAACCACGTTGCTGTAGAATCTATTTTCTTAAGGTGCTCTCTCTTTATAGGAACTTTTAAATTTCTTATGAGAGCCGTTTAGTGAAACTTTGAATGATGGGATTTTTACAAGGCCTTAATTTTTCTGTTTTTACTTGAGTTTCTAAATAATTGGTGCAAAGCAGTTGATCACAATAGAATGGAAGTTATGTTTTCATCATTAATGAACTCAAGTAGGCATAATAAGAACTGAACATTTGTATATTTTTTTTAATGACCGTAAACATATCTCTTTTAACACGGAGGCTCTCAATAACATCTACGTGCAACGCACGTACATCTCACTAGTTTAACAAAAAAAAAAAAAAAAAAAGTGACAGTGTAGCTAAGGGCGGGCATGGCCAGGCAAGGAGCATTATTCGGTGGTGGGTGGCATCAACCATCAAGGAGTGCCAGGCCATTGATTGCTCTTTTCATCAAAGAAGGCTTTAGTAGAGTGCCACATCATCTCCTCCAAAATAAAATAAAATAACGATTCTGCTCTTTTGTCATCAACTAGTAGAGTCATATATTCTTAATTACAAAGGCCAACACCTGTGGGACTATAATTTGGTGACATCTTATATTATGGTGTCGGCTACATTTTGAGCGGCTCTGATTTGCAGCAAATGGAGCCCACTGTGGGTTCTACACCCTTTACTGAAGAACTCCTTCTAGTTGGAGACCCAAGAGGATCCGGACTCGTCCAATGCGAAGTCCAAATGAGGTCTTCAAGTCACATAAAGCCATTTGCCAAAAAAAGAAAAAAAATGTCATACAAAGCCAACATCCTATGTATTTACCCACTGCTTTGAAAAGGAGAGCCCCTGGTGTGGTTTCCGTCTCCACACACGACTATCAGTGCAAGGACCATTGCACAACCTAGTCCTGTGAGGGAGACACTTTTTGGCACCTTAGCTGGCAATTTCTGTCTTTTCTTGGAAGAGATAAGGATTAGAGAGGAAGGATTTTATTGGTGCATTTGACCCTGTGGGAACTGGGGAGTGAAGACTCTCCAATGTATGAATTCGGTAATTTAATTATTGAAGGTGATGAACTAAAAGGGTTCATCAAATGACCTCTTTTTTCAGATAGCAAATGTTAACCCACCCACCACAATAGTGAATTTAATCTTACACAAGTGATGTGTACACTTTACACCCTTCAATCAAATGTTCTTTGGATGAAACCTTCCTTTACAATGAATTCCTAGGGGTCATATGGATGTGAAAACAGGTAGAGAAAGCTTTTCACATATAAATTGAAATGCAAACTATTTTCTCTTCCTCCATTTTCTCACGCTTTTCTGCTCATCTCAACAGCACTATTAAAAATTCAATGTAAAGTAGGCAAGTAGGCTCCCTAATAATGTCAAGTACATAAAATTAACTATGGTAGTTACACTTTATACCATGGACAGTTTTCTCCACTTCTCTTTTTTGTTGTCCAAACAACTCCCTTGGTTTTAATGTCTTTACGGGCAAACAGTTACAATTGAAAGGGAGAAATTGATGGTCCCTTGTATATTAGTATATCTTCACCTTTCATCCTCCACCTTGCACCTATAACCAACTATTTAGCAAATCCTATGCATTCATTATGAAATAGGCAAATGGGGACCCTTCATGACTAGCTCTGAACAAATGCTCAAGAAAGAAATTAAGTAACAATCCACATTCAGCATTAAGGCCAAATAAGGAGCTTTATACCTAGAGGGTCCCATCATGCCTAATGGACCAGGCCACCTACATGACGGAACTTGAAAAATCCAGATGATTGGAGCTCTTCCGCAAATGTAATTTATTTGACTTTCATTTCTAGATAGGAGGAATGGTAAACTATCGTAATCCTAAAGGAGCATGTTTATATTTTTTGTTCTCTAAAATAATAAGAAACATAAGTATATTCGCCTACATTAGTTTTAGGTCATTAGTTTTATGCATACAGCTAACTTGGAGACACATTACTTGTTTAGGCTTTTTTATTATTTTTTTTACGAAAAAGCTTATCATGTCATATAACCTGACATGACTCTTCCCCCGGCGACATTTTCAGGAAGAGCTGTTTGGTTACCTAGAAAATGAATTTTCCTGGAATCGTCTGCATTTGCAATTGCAATTTCTCTCGCATTTCCTGAAAAACTCGATTATTTTTCTCTTGTGATTTTCCTTGTTGAAATGAAGAGGGAGAGGGAGGTAGGAGTTTTGTATTTCTGTTCATAGGCTTGAACGTGGGCCTGACACTTGAAACGAATGGGCCTTCAATAAGGTTGATAGACCTGAGAATCTCCCAAGCTTCAGTTGAATGGGTCTGGGTATGGTGCTGGTTTAGGTTTGAACTTGTAGCTGATGGTTTGACTACTTATGTCTGGAAATGGCATAGTGATCTAGGTTTGAGCATGGATGGACTTTATAGCTTGGGATTGGATTAATCTAGCCACATGTATTTATTGTGTTAGACTTGAGCATGGACTTTTCAGCTATGGATTGGGCCCAGACCTTGTGTGTAAAAAATTACTTCAACTATTGAACTATATAGAGAGAGACAGACCGAGGTTGGAATTGGCCTATAAAAATGACTGGGTGAAACTGGCCAATAAAATTGACTTAAATCAAGTGATTAGGTGATATGACGATGTGGGTTCTTTTTTTTTTTTTCTTTTTTCTTTTTTCCACCCCAACCCTAATCCACAAATAGACCTTTATTATATCTCCCTTCCCCCGCTGTTGTAGTTATGCATCCAGATGGGCCCCATGGAATATCTGCACAACTTATATGAGCTCTATGCACTTGATTGGGATAGATTTTCCTACTTGTCTTGCTATAGCTTATATATAAACCACCTTTTGAGCCCCACCTAGATGCATGCCAATCTCAGAGGTTGCCGCTATTGGAAGGTCAAAGCATGAATCTCTAATACCCCACAAATTAGCCTAATAAGATCATTATTGGTATGCATTTTTGAGGCCCCAAAGTTAAAAGGAGAGACATTGCGGTTGGATTGATCATAGGTGGTTACTAATGCATGAACTGCTTTTAGCGAAATGGTATGTGAAATAAACCCATTCATGAGATCGTGTACGTAGATTGCCTATGCAGGTGGGTGGGATGTCTAGACCTCCTACTCTACATCCTCTGTGCACATCCATTTGAATCAATAGCAAGGCCTCTTATAAATTCAAACAGCTCAAAAATAATATGATGCATGCTCTAGGGTTAAGGCTTACGTGGGTGCCGAACCACGTGTCAAAAGACACCTCAAATTGTCTCCATAGAGACTTCAATACGAGGACGCACCTCTTCAAGGGAAAACCCACGATTCTATTCAATATTCAAAGTCTGAGATTTTCATCTCTACAATGCAATATAAATCGGCAAAGTATACCTAGGGCATAAGCAAATCGAATCTAATAATGGAAACTATCCTAGTTACAATAAGAAACATACTAACTAATAATTAAGAAAAATAAAAGAAATAAAGACATATTCCTAAGCTATCTTTGGTGGGACCAGTTGAAGGCCCGTTCTACATCATAATGCTATCCCCCTTGTATTAGCACACACTTATTTCAGCCACATATCATAACCATAGGGCGAATGGTTATGAATTGGCATGAAATTTTTTATTGTTTGATTAGGCTTTTAGCTTTGTATGAGTAGAGCTTTGGATAAGGTTTTCTTTACTAATTGATATAACGATGCCCATTCTCATAAAAGGGAGGTGCTCCTATGCGAGGCACTCTCACCAAGTTGATGAGAGATGGGTGGGGGCCCTCACTTTTAAGTTGGGGGTCCTTGCATTTAAGTTGGTGAGAGTGGATATAGAAGTGAGGGCCCCCACCCATCTCTCACCAACTTGGTGAGAGTGCCTCTCATAGGAGCACTTACCCTCGGAAAATATCCCGGATAGGAAGAGCCTGGCTATCCAATTCTGGGCCACTGATTGGTAATGATCCTCGACAAATGAACATGGGGCTCACTTCTAGAAACCAGAATGTAGAGTTGCATGTATGAATGGATTGACTCGGCCAAATTAGAAATCTTTTTTGGAAACCAGTTGTTTTGAATTTTGAGTTTTGAGCAATTCTTTGTTAGGTTGGATCAAGGGGTCATCCTTTTAGGCACTTAAGCATATGCTGGCCCGGGCCTCGCCTGTTACCTAATGCCAGAAAATAGCCTTTGACCCACCTCACAGGTATAAAAACTGCTACAATACATTCCAGTGTACAACACAGTAAAACGCTGATTATCTTGAGTTTGAAAACTTCATGGTTAAATGCCCTGCAATAGCACCTTTCAAAGTTCAATTGATTTATCATTTTGCTTCTAGGTTTTCTTTTTGTTGTGTGGGTGTAGGTGTGGGTGGGTGGGTGTGGGTGTGTGGGTGTGTGTTGGTTGGGGGGGGGGTTGGGGGGGGGTGCGGTTTTAAGAAATATTCTCATATATAAACCTTCTGGGAGGGTCCACCTGCCAAACCATCAATTTGACAATGATCTTTAACTAGCTCCAATATTACTCATATTGGATGAATATTCTCCACCATTGGAATCAAGACATTTGCTTAACATGGTGATTTCTGTTTTTTCTTTTCAAATTTTCTTTCTCTCTTTCAACGATCAACTTCATAACTTACCTCTCGGTGCCAATGGAAGTCAGAAAATTTTCTTTTAAAAAAAATTATCTAAAATTCTTGGACACATCAGCTTCTTGCGCCTCCAACTAATGAAGATTAAGCTGTCTAGCATTATTTTCTTTTCCTCTTCTCTTTTAAATCTATCCCAAAAGATCTATGAGAATGTGTCAAACAGTAAGGCACAACAAGAACCATGTGACCAAAACCACTCAAGGCTGCATACTTATTTTTATGCAAATAAAGACCATACATTCTCACTGCCAAAATTGGAAACACTATGCATATTATTAGTTTAAACAAACTCTTAAAGAGCTTTTGCCCAAGCATTCTTGCATCCAAGGATCCAATGGGGATGGATAGAGGCATAAGACCAGCATTTTAACCTTGGTACCATGTCAAAAAAAATAAATAAATAAATAAATTTTAGATGTTGATTGCAAGATTACAAAATCTTTTGTGTCATTGCTTTAGATTAGAAACGTGATAACACTCAATGCTTTTAAATTTTTTTTCATACAACTGTTCTCTTAAGTGCCCCTCTGTTTACATGGACTTGATTTCTTAAGAACTTATTATCAAGTAAATCACACCGATGATCATTAAAGAGTACAAGTGAGGATGGAGTTGTAGACAGGAGCAAATTGCTTTAATAGAGTGATATATCGGATTTTATTGTTTCATTATGGAGATGTTACTTGATGGCCGTTTATATATTTCTACTTTTATTTCTGGGGCAGCAAATATATCCAAAAGCCTTGAAATTCAATTCAGCGCGTGTCAATTGCCAAAGTCAGCTTGTGTGATTTTTTCTCTCTCCATTCATATCATGTGGGAGCTCACTAGATATGGGGTACAAGAAAAAAACGGAACTATTGATTCTTTCATTTTATTTTATGTTAATTGGAAATGGAAAGGTCTTGCGACTATATTCGGACACTCACGCAGCTTTACCGTCGCTTGCGTAGGCGGTAAACTCGCATTCTCCAGTTTTCCTCCACTATGAGAGGAGGATAACTGACAATTGCAGCTTTACCGCCGCTCCCATCGGCGGTAGACCGGATTTTCCAGTTTTCCTCCGCTCTAAGAGGAGGGAAACTGGAAACTGCAGCATTACCGCAGCTCCCATCGGCGGTAAAGTCGATTTTCCAGTTTTCCTCCGCTCTGGGAGGAGGAAAACTGGAAATTACAGCTTTACCGCTGCTCTAATCGACGGTAAACCGGATTTTCCAGTTTTCCTGCGCTCCGAGAGGAGGAAAACTCACAATAGCAGCTTTACCGCCGCTCCCATCGGCAGTAAAGTCGATTTTCTAGTTTTCCTCCACTCTGAGAGGAGGAAAACTGAAAATTCCATTTCTGCTGCGGGTACATGTGGCGGAAATCTTTCAATCCGATTTTTTATCCTTTTTCCCCTTCTTTTGCTCGTTGGTGGGTCATGGGTCGGGGCTTAGTTCGACAAAATGAAGGATGGACATGTGTGAATAACAATTGGGTGAAATAATATTAAATTACAATAAAAACACAATAAATTGAATGTCTCTCGTATTAGCCCTTCACTTTACTTAACAAGTAAAGTAAGCTTACCAGAACCGTTATCTTAAAAAACCAAAGATCCTGATATCTACGATTGAGAATATAAGTGAAACGAGCAAAACCTTCATTTCAACGGGACAACCAGAAAAAAAAATTGCTACACTAGCAAATATGCCCTTGTAGTTGATACATAGCTGCTTTTCTGTGCATGTGAATAACTATAGGGTATTCTGCCGCGGTCCAAAGCTGTTAGCGAGCTCGACTTGACCAATTCCATCAGTCCTAGGGCCTGTTGGTTAGGTCCAGAGAGTTTCCAAATCTAACCATGTCAAAAAAAAAAAAATAATAAACTTTAGATGTTGATTGCAAGATTACAAAATCTTTTGTGTCATTGCTTTAGATTAGAAACGTGATAACACTCAATGCTTTTAAAATTTCTTTCATGCAACTGTTCTCTTAAGTACCCCTCTGTTTGCATGGAATTGAATTCTTAAGAACTTATTATCAAGTGAATCACACCGATGATCGTTAAAGAGTACGAGTGAGGATGGAGTTGTAGACAGGAGCAAATTGCTTTAATAGAGTGATATATCGGATTCTATTGTTTCATTATGTGGATGTTACTTGATGACCGTTTATATATTTCTACTTTTATTTCTGGGGCAGCATATATATTCAAAAGCCTTGAAATTCAATTCAGCGCGTGTCAATTGCCAAAGTCAGCTTATGTGATTTTTTTTTCTCTCCATTCATATCATGTGGGAGCTCACTAGATATGGGCTACAAGAAAAAATGGAACTATTGATTCTTTCATTTTATTTCATGTTAATTGGAAATGGAAAGGTCTTGCGACTTTATTCGGACACTCACGCAGCTTTACCGTCGCTTGCGTGGGCGGTAAACTCGTATTTTCCAGTTTTCCTCTACTATGAGAGGAGGAAAACTAGCAATTGCAGCTTTACCGCTGCTCTCATCGGCGGTAAACCAGATTTTCCAGTTTTCCTCCGCTTCGAGAGGAGGGGGCGGTAACGTCAATTTTCCAGTTTTCCTCCACTCTGAGAGGAGGAAAACTGGAAATTGCAGCTTTACTGTCGCTCTCATCGGCGGTAAACCGGATTTTCTAGTTTTCCTGCGCTTCGAGAGGAGGAAAATTCGCAATCGTAGCTTTACCACTGCTCCCATTGGCGGTAAAGTCGATTTTCCAGTTTTCCTCCGCTCTGAGAGGAGGAAAACTGGAAATTGCATTTATGTTGCGGGTACATGTGGCGAAAATATTTCAATCCGATTTTTTTATCATTTTTCCCCTTCTTTTGCTCGTTGGTGGGTCATGGGTCGGGGCTTCGTTCCACAAAATAAAGGATGGACATGTGTGAATAACAATTGGGTGAAACAATATCAAATCACAATAAAAACACAATAAATCAAATGTCTCTCGTATTAGCCCTTCGCTTTACTTAACAAGCAAAATAAGCTTACCAGAACCGTTACCTTAAAAAACCAGAGATTCTGATATCTACGATTGAAAATATAAGTAAAGCCAGCAAAATCTTCATTGCAACAGGACAACCAGAAAAATAAATCCTCTACTCGCAAACATGTCCTAGTAGTCGATACGTAGCTGCTTTTCTGTGCATGTGAACAACTATGGGGTGTTCTGCCGCGGTCTAAAGCTGTTAGCGAGCTCGACTTGACCAGTTCCATCAGTCCTAAGGCCTGTTGGTTAGGTCCAGAGAGTTTCCAAATCTAACCATGTCAAAAAAATAAATAAATAAAGTTTAGATGTTGATTGCAAGATTACAAAATCTTTTGTGTCATTGCTTTAGATTAGAAACGTGATAACACTCAATGCTTTTAAAATTTCTTTCATGCAACTGTTCTCTTAAGTGCCCCTCTGTTTGCATGGAATTGAATTCTTAAGAACTTATTATCAAGTGAATTACACCGATGATCGTTAAAGAGTACGAGTGAGGATGGAGTTGTAGACAGGAGCAAATTGCTTTAATAGAGTGATATATCGGATTTTATTGTTTCATTATGTGGATGTTACTTAATGTCCATTTATATATTTCTACTTTTATTTCTGGGGCAGTATATATATTCAAAAGCCCATAAATTCAATTCGGCACGTGTCAATTGCCAAAGTCAGCTTGTGTGATTTTTTTCTCTCCATTCATATCATGTGGGAGCTCACTAGATATGGGCTACAAGAAAAAACGGAACTATTGATTCTTTCATTTTATTTCATGTTAATTGGAAATGGAAAGGTCTTGCAACTTTATTTGGACACTCACGCAACTTTACCACCGCTTGTGTGGGCGGTAAACTCGCATTTTCTAGTTTTCCTCCACTATGAGAGGAGGAAAAATGACAATTGCAGCTTTACCGCCGCTCTCATCCGCGGTAAACCGTATTTTCTAGTTTTTCTCCGCTCCGAGAGGAGGGAAACTGGCAATTGCAGCGTTACCGTCGCTCCTATCGGCGGTAAAGTAGATTTTCCAGTTTTCCTCTGCTCTGAGAGGAGGAAAACTGGAAATTGCATTTATGCTGTGGGTACATGTGGCGGAAATCTTTCAATCCGATTTTTTATCCTTTTTCCCCTTCTTTTGCTTGTTGGTGGGTCTTGGGTCGAGGCTTAGTTCCACAAAATGAAGGATAGACATGTGTGAATAACAATTGGGTGAAATAATATCAAATCACAATAAAAACACAATAAATCGAATGTCTCTCGTGATAGCCCTTCACTTTACTTAACAAGCAAAGTAAGCTTACCAGAACTGTTATCTTAAAAAACCAAAGATCCTGATTTCTACGATTGAGAATATAAGTGAAACCAGCAAAATCTTTATTTCAACAGGACAACCAGAAAAAAAAATTCCTACACTCGTAAGCATGCCCTAGTAGTCGATACATAGTTGCTTTTCTGTGCACGTGAACAACTATGGAGTGTTCTGCCACGGTCTAAAGCTGTTAGCGAGCTCGACTTGACCAATTCCATCAGTCCTAGGGCCTGTTGGTTAGGTCCAGAGAGTTTCCAAATCTAAGCATGTAAAGAAAAAATAAAGTTTAGATGTTGATTGCAAGATTACAAAATCTTTTGTGTCATTGCTTTAGATTAGAAACGTGGTAACACTCAATGCTTTTAAAATTTCTTTCTTACAACTGTTCTCTTAAGTGCCTCTCTGTTTGCATGGAATTGAACTCTTAAGAACTTATTTTCAAGTGAATCACACCGATGATCATTAATGAGTACGAGTGAGGATGGAGTTGTAGACAGGAGCAAATTGCTTTAATAGAGTGATATCTCGGATTTTATTGTTTCATTATGGGGATGTTACTTAATGTCCATTTATATATTTCTACTTTTATTTCTGGGGCAGTATATATATTCAAAAGCCCATAAATTCAATTCGGCATGTGTCAATTGCCAAAGTCAGCTTGTGTGATTTTTTTTCTCTCCATTAATATCATGTGGGAGTTCACTAGATATGGGCTAGAAGAAAAAACGGAAATATTGATTCTTTCATTTTATTTTATGTTAATTGAAAATGGAAAGGTCTTGCGACTTTATTCGAACACTCACGCAGCTTTACCGCAGCTCTCATGAGCGGTAAACTCGCATTTTCCAGTTTTCCTCTACTATGAGAGGAGGAAAACTGGCAATTGCAACTTTACCGCCGCTCCCATCAGCGGTAAACTGGATTTTCCAATTTACCTTTGCTCCGAGAGGAGGAAAACTGGCAATTGCAACTTTACCGCCGTTCCCATCGGCGGTAAAGTCGATTTTCCAGTTTTCCTCCGCTCTGAGAGGAGGAAAACTGGAAATTGCATTTACGCTGCTGGTACATGTGGCGGAAAGCTTTCAATCCGATTTTTTTATCCTTTTTCCCCTTCTTTTGCTCGTTGGTGGATCATAGGTCGGGGCTTAGTTCCACAAAATGAAGGATGAACATGTGTGAATAACAATTGGGTGAAATAATATCAAATCACAATAAAAACACAATAAATCGAATGTCTCTCATATTAACCCTTCACTTTAATTAACAAGCAAAGTAAGCTTACCAGAACGGTTACCTTAAAAAACCAGAGATCCTGATATCTACGATTGAGAATATAAGTGAAACCAGCAAAATCTTCATTTCAACAAATCTTTTTTTTTTTTTTTTAATGTTTTTCCTCTAGTAGTCATATACTTTGGGCCTCGGCTTGCACTACATGAGAATATCTTTGAGGGGACCTACCACTGAGAGTTGTTGCACAAAGAATTTTAAAAAGTTGCTTGGAGTGTAAGCCAAATTAGAGAGTCCAAGATAGAAACAACTCAAATCACAGAAACTATAAAAAAATGACTCCCCCACAAAGGACATCCATGCTCTCTTCGGTTTAGGGTGGGACATCCACCACCACTACCACCTTTCTCTCCTTTCTCCCCTATTCCTCTCTCCCTATTTTAGTGCTACTTCTCCACTTTTAATTTTTTTTTTATATATTAAAGGTAGCTTTGGGCCTTGTCCAAGTAAGACTTAGATCTAGGAGAAGCTGAAACTTTGTACTGAAGATATATTATTAATGAAAGAATTATTTTTCTTCCGTGCAATGGCTGGTTAGTTGTGATTGAGACATAGGATAAATCTAGGTTCTCTCAATCTCTCTCTTTTACTAATTATATTTGCTTGTTTATATTCCTGATTTACTAATTTATTGAATAATAGACTTGTCTTCATACCAGTCGGTGCCTTTCATGCCTAGTTCTTAATGTTAGAATATGTTTTTGATCATTCATACTTACGTTTGATAGGCCATGCTTAAGACTATGTTTTCTTTGATGGGTTATGCTTATGTGTTGATGGGTGATGTTTAGATAGTTCTAATACTTTGATGCATGGAAGGAGGTCTTGGGTTTTTGCATGTTTTTGTAGAAAAATAAATCTCTTTCTAAAAGGAGAAATTGGTTTTTAATGCTATATCATCTAGATCTAAATGCCTTGATCTGGTCTATATCTGAAGTTAAAAAAAAAAAAAAGGAAAAGAAAAGAAAAGAAAAAAGAATTGGAACAAGTAAGTATTTTTGTGGAAAAAAGGGATTTTTGATTGCTTAGTTAATTTTGATGCCTTGATCAGCTTTATCACTATGGTTGTTTTTATTCTTAATTGGATTATTCTTCTTGATTTTCTCTATATGGGTTCAACCCGTATTTGCTATTGTCTCAAAAAAAGGCAGTCGTGCACTTACAGTATTTTATGATTGATATTGATCTATATGTAATTGAATTTCTAGGATCTTACAATGAAATGGCTAGTAAAAAGAAATACCAAAATGTGAAGAGTTTATAAAGGACATAAAGTGAAGGTAGATGGGGCCTCTCTCTCCTTTGTGGGATTTGGTTTGTTAGGGTAAAGGAATGTAATTTTATGGCTGCCATTTATTGATTTTCACCTTTATTTCTTCAATTTCAACTACTTCTCATCAATGCACTGTTTAAAATTCCATCTAAGCCTTCAGCATCAGAAGTAACCAAGGGACCAAAGGGTAGAGATATCAACCCTTTTCCTGGAAACTCGATGGATCTTGTCTTGGGAGGCAGGGAGCAATAAGTCCTTCCTTTCAATCGCTCCTTCCTCTCTCCACCAGCTTAGAGACTTGTCATCGCCTACCTAAGATTGAAAGTCCCACTTGTGGGCTATTTTTCATGATGGGCCAAACCTATGCATCACATGGCCATTTTTAAGCCAGTATATTTTACAAATGGAACTCCCAACTGTGAATGTGATATTGATTGGAATAAAGCTTGGAACAATACTTAGATATTGGGATGTGTGATATTAGGTAAATATGTGCTCCACACAGAGTAAATAAGGTGATTAGTTATAGTCTATATAAAACTGAGGACAAAGTTTGGATATTTTTTCCCCATGAGATGGAATTGCAAACTATCCTAATCTATCAGGGCCAAGGGCCAGGGGTCATACTTGGGATCCTCCATACAGGGGTCATACTTGGGATCCTCCATATTCGCCTTTGATGTCTGCCCAAATATGCTCCGTCTTTGTCCTCTGCTTACGACCTCTGCCAAAATTGATTGTACTGTTGGATGTATCACATGCAAAACATGTAAATTAACATAATAGAGCAAATCATGTGTTTTTCAGTACTATATCCAGTGGTGGGATCAAATCCTACTGAAATGAAATGTGGGCCAATGGCTATTGACGGGGCATTAGATTTTGATTGTTTTTGGATTAGAAAACAACGGGCTATATGCTGCAAAGCAGTTCCTTTTTACGTATTGCATGGGAGAGCGAAGTGTAGGAATTGAGATCATTCTCAAGACGTAAATGCCCTGTAGTGCTGAAGAGAACCAGCATGGCAATTTCACAAGTTTGTGCAGTGCTGAAGATTCCTCTATAGCATGAAAAAGCTTCCAATTAATATGCTAACCATTGGTTTTTAGCATGAAAAGAGGAAAAGGTTAAATTATGTTTACTCAATGTGGAAAACGATTTCCTCCATGAGGGGCTAGAAACCGATTTTTTATGGCATTGCAGAAAAACAAACCAGAGCTCCACAGATTTCACTGAGCATAAGCGCGTCCTTGATGAAGCAAAAATTTTACAATGCAATTTGGGGACGAATACGAGTAAACATAGCTGGAAAAAGAAAAACGAATGTAATAACTTCCAATTATAAGGTAATTGTTATCTAGACACGAAGATTTAATGTTTCTTTCTTCCCTCCACTCATCAGTCCAGCAATATTTGGCATGATACGACCTTACATAATACAACTCTTTGTTGTCA
Organism: Persea americana; assembly: GCA_029852735.1. NCBI lineage: Eukaryota > Viridiplantae > Streptophyta > Magnoliopsida > Laurales > Lauraceae > Persea > Persea americana. Next base: position 7,575,850 of record CM056812.1, read on the forward strand.
GCAAAGATTTAAAGAATGCTGGGGACTAATAAGAATAATGACAAAAAAGGATAATTTTTCAACTTCCATTGGAAAGATAATTCAGAAATCAATGTAGGCCTTTCCACTCTAAACCCTCCACGGCATCCACCCATCTCTTTGGTGAAATGAAATCTACTACCGCCAAAAGACACCAATAATAGCCTTCAAATACCCAAAGACCTGTATAAAATAATCAACTCCATGTTACTAGATGGATACTCTCTCTCTCTCTCTCTCTCTCTCATATTTTTTCTTACTCACCTGAGTCAGAATACCATTTCCAGTTTGCCCTTCAATGACCAACCCTGCAGTGAGACCGATCATTGCCCACGCTCCATTGATCGCTTCAATTTGACGTTGTCTCTGGATTCATGTCATTTGGTCAGAGTTGACAATGTGACAAAAAGGAATTAGAAGTTTCGGACACAAATAGAACCTCTCAGATAAACCTGGAAGCCCATGTCAGCACAAATGAAGAGATCTGAAAGCAACATCCATCCAAAACTAACTAAAGCCATAAGTGTACGTTTGGATTAATTGTAATTGGTTAGAATATTTTGGCAAAAAACAATTCTGCTGCTGTTTGAGGCGACTTGAGAAAACCCCTCTAGCCATTTCGGGTGGCATGGAAATCTTTTTTTGATCTGTTGGGGTGGCGTAGAAATTGAAAACCATATACATCAGATACAGTTCTTCTGACTTTCCATCTTGATTCCACATGGCAGCTGCCAATGATGATAATTTGGGGGCAGGAAAGGTTAGCAGAGTGGCATGGCAGAAACATGGTTTCTATTTTGGAATACATCAGCATGCATAAAAAGAGCCACTAAGTTGGCATCTAAATCCATTTTGTATGAACATGACAGTAAAATTATGGCTAACTTTAAATAGCTCTACCACATAAAAGACTTGGGCTTTTAGGACAGCACAAGGGAATCATGGCTTGCCTAAAATCTCATGCTATTTTTGGCTTGAATCCTTCTGATTAGGAGATAAAATCATAAAAGAATCCATGAGTTGGCTGTCCACTCATTTTTGAGATGAATGAACTCATGGCGTGGAAGTCTGTTTTTCTTTTGAGAGAGGCTAAATACACACTGGTATTTGTTTTCTCCACACCGGTACTCTCTACACTCCCCACACTTACTCTATACACACCCTGTTTTGCCCAAAATACCCTAACATCTACTCTCTCAACTTCTCTCTACAGTCCCTCTCTCTTCCTCTCTCCCTCTCCCTGCCCGGCAGTCTCCCTCTCCTGGTCTCTCTCCCTCTCCCAGTCTCTCCCCCTCTCCCTCTCCCTCTCCCTCCCCCTCCCACCCTCTTTCCCTCAGTTCCCAGAGATTCACTGAACTTCCCCAGTGAACAGTACCTATGAGAGACCTTAGTCTCCAACAGGACTTGACCCCTGTCGAGCAGGCCCTCGTTCTCTTTAATTGGATTACTCCCTCTCCCTCCCACCCTCTTTCCCTCAGTTCCCAGAGATTCACTGAACTTCCCCAGTGAACAGTACCTATGAGAGACCTTAGTCTCCAACAGGACTTGACCCCTGTCGAGCAGGCCCTTGTTCTCTTTAATTGGATTACTGAATAGAGTAGATTTTTCTATAAAAAAAAAAAGCCCCTATATTTTCATGTAACCTGAAAAACACCTCTACACTTTGTGTTTTTGCTTTAAGATCCCTTGATTGGTGGAAAGTTTAAGGAAAAGCAACTGCCGTTCCCACTCTTCCCTTTTTCTTTCCTAGTTTCCAAGTTCACCCCTTTCATTTATTGAAAAGATGAAATGCCAATTTCAACCCTATGGCTTCTTATTTTCTTGTAAAATCATACTCCATGGGGCTATAATTGTTCTTTTTTTAGTTATCTCAAGGCTTGCCTCTATTGTGTTAGATGAACCATTGGTTTTTAATGCTGCTGCAAGATCCGAGTCATCGTCAAGGTGGACACTCCAAATTGATGCCTTAGGTCAAAACTCATCAAGTGGGAGGCTGTGTATGTAAACACCTATCCTATCCAAGGTGATTTTCATTGACCGTTGCCCATCCATTGTAATGACTGAGTGCATGGTTCAGATCAATCAAAACTGATCAGCCCCATGGCAAGGATACCTTGAATCGAACAAACACCTTCACTTTCCCACACCATGTATTTTAGCACTAGCCCAAATTATTACAAATGGAATTGACATAAGCTGTCAAACTTAGTCAACCTTAAGTTTACACCTTGGAATGGAGGTTTGAAATTGATGGCTGTCATAATCCAGCAGAAGCCAATTTCAACCAAAATCTCATTCTCAAATGAGACCTTCCACCCCAACACCTCTCATTTGTGATTAGTGACGGTCCCAAGTGGCCCAACAAAGATCGTCCACACTTGTCTCATTTCAAGCTTCTATGATTGCCTCATCGAGATGCATATGGATCCCATCTAATAACGCCTATTCTTGTTCTACCACAGACCCTATTGCAGAGGGGTTCCCTAAGGTTAGTTTGTGGGTCCAACTGCCCATGCGAACCAATTGCATACCTTCCTGAGCAAGTTGAAGAGGCTACCTATTATTTGGTGACAAACAAGTGCAGTGGTTAATCAGTTATGCTATAATCTGCTTTATCCGGTCAAGCAGACGAACAGATCTTCAATCTATACCTGTCTATTTGGTCCCTTTTAAAATTCACGTCACAGATCAATGGCAGATGGTCCATGCCAACGGCTGTTGACAGGTAATGCAACATTTTGATACTTACAAGAAGATAGATTTGATTGTGCCTTCGGAGTTGTGCTTGAGATATGAGGCTCCAAAGTCCAACATTGAAGAGGAACAAGAAACCTAAGCCGAGCTAGGGTTAAAATTGTCATTTCATCTTCTGTAAAACACTATTGAATACTGTAACTAAAATAGTCTTCAAAATTCTTAGATATTTGGTTTTGGCCTTGAGTTGAAACAGAATTTCTAGGACATTCATCTGGCCTTGAATTGAAAGAGAATTTCTAGGAGCTCAACTATGAAATAGAAAAAACTACACTTCTGTAAAAGATCAAGTCACAAACAAATTCCTGTGAGAAGACGCCACAATTATTTCATGGAAGAGAGATGTACCTTGAAAGTAAGGAATATTGTGTTTCAAGAAGATGCAGCAAAGAAATTAGAATGCATGTGATTTTAAGTAGTTTTTTTTTTTTAATATTCCAAAGCAACAAAGGAAATAAAATGTAATGCACAATTTCTCCTTATATTATAAACTTCTAAAGAAAAGAGAAAATATTACCAACCTTAAGTTTCTCTTTGGCCCGGATTTCTTGCATTTGTTTTGCAGCTAAGCGCTTGGCCTCTAAAGGATCAACCATAACCACCTCAGCTTTGCTATTCCTTTTACCTGGAGATGCCTGTTCAATTCAAAAGCATAACATGGTAGTAATTAGAACCAGGTTGCATTTCTATTATCAATATGCTACATAATGGTTTTAGGGGAAAATATTTAGGGGCCAGTTTGGTTTATGGTTATGGTTGGGCAGAATATGCCATTCAAACAACTTGGATGCGAGGTTTATGTCTTCCAACTTTAAAGGAATAAGATAGCCTATATGCAAATCTTGACTTAAATCCTGCACAGAATTGAAATGTTTTTCTGCTGGGATCACTACCTCAAGAAATTTGAATACGAGCTAACATATTTCGTGAAAAAGTAAGAGAAATTTTTTTTTTTTTTTTTTTTTACTAGTTGGCCGAGTGGCCAGGAAGAGGGGAAATAACCTGCCCACCTAGGGATCGATCCCTGGGAGGTGCTATGTGAGCGAGTGTGCGTACCACAGAGGCTCTGAGATAAAAATTTACCGGCTTTTCTTTCTGCATGAAATGCCTGGCACAATCACGTATTCATTATAACAAATAAGCCCAAAGCCTAGGTTTAAAAATCTATATAGTATGCTAGCTAATTCTTTGAATTGTCAGATCAGTTCATGGTATGAGTTATTGCTAGAGAAAGGGTCAAGCAGAAAGACGGGAGCTGATTGTACAGTTGGGAGGAGCTCACTGTCACAACCACAAGGTTGTGGGTTCAAGTTAATTTACCTAGACAAAAAATGAAAAAAAAAAAAGAAAAAGAATGAAAAGAGAAGCCAAGCAGAATTTCTCTTAATCAATGAATGAGTTGACAATAGATAACAGGGTATAATCAACAGTAGCAACTGGTAACAGAAATGGAAGATTGATTCACTTAAACTAACTTTACTGTTATTTATGATTTATTGGAAGTTAACTACCTTGCCTAGTCTATAAGAACTTTCACAATAGTAAAAAAGTGACGAATAAATGGCAAACCAACAATCTTATAGAATCTTTAGCAACATAATATATTTTTATAGATTAATCACTAATTACATACCTACACAATCTTGATCATATTCAAACCAAAAATATCGGCATTATATGTAGAAGCCAGATGCATACATTAGCATTGGCCAACAGGCGAAGTGTGTGGCTGCTGCTTGTTCGGACAACTGTGCTGATATCTTGTTTTCTTTGCAATCTCCATCTAGAGGAAAATAAATATAGAAACATTAGTTTGAAATATCAAAACCTAGATGACTGATAAAAGTATAAACGTTGTTTCATCACAAGCTCCTCCAAAAATGGGTTCCGAATGTTACTAAATATGGTGGTAGCAACTAGCAAGTCAAAAGAACTCATCCCTCATGTCTTTCAACTATTATTTGTTTTACATACTCAGATAACCATCTTTTGCAAGACTTTTTTCCTTGAGAAATGTTAACTTCCATTAAGAATGGCATGACAGTATAAGAGAAGTATACTGATAGGTCCAAAATAAAGATAGAAGAGAAAAATACAATATATATATATATATATATGGGGGACATTCATGTGCATCCATCCCTCACCATAGGGTGAGGGAACTTACCCTTTTTGCACATGAATATTCCTTTTATGCATATGACCATATATGACTTTTCCTCTTTTGTACATGCAAATTTCCAATTATGGAAGTGTCCCTCACCCTATGGTGAGGGATGGATGCACATGAATATTCTCATACACACACAGACAACCCCCTCCTAAATACAGAAGAGGTGAGTTTGGTATTGGAGCAAAATGGACGAAATATAAGCTGGCCCTAGCAGCTGAAGATTGTTTGGTATAATGTGGAAACAACATTTTAAGTTAAACAGCCATCTTTGCAAGATCACCCAATCTTAAGTAAAACGACCCCGACTCATTCTACTTTAAATGTGATAAAAACGAAACACCCTATGGAAGTCCTATTAGCATAAAGCTGAAAATATTCAGAATTTGACACAATTCAAAGTTCAAGCAGTCACTAAAAAAAAAAAAAAAACGTACACATGCACACACAAAGTGAGATAAAGTTCCATCAGATGCTACCAATATTTCCTGAGTTATCTTCATCAAGAAACCATCTTTCCAAGATGTCTGATAAGCATATATAAAAGACTCAGGAAGTGGCTCTCCACGGTAAATGTCTAAGAAAGTACTCAGCATGACATCTTACCAGGATTTAAAACCACCCCTCTCGGTAATTCCCTAAACCTGAACAGAATAGGTTATAGTTACACAAACTGGTTCTCACGGATCCATTAAGGCAAGAATTCCCTCAAATGCTTCTTAAAAAGAAAAAAAAAAAAAAAATTCCCTCATATGCTATCTACATTCGCAAGTTCTCATCATCAAGCCATCTTAGATGATTGCCTTTAAGACCCAGCAAAATGCTAAACTTAAACTACCCCACAAATTAAAAACCGTTCAAACCCATAACAGAACTAGAAGACTGCATGTTTCACCCAATTCCACCCACCCTTCCAAATTCCCAACTCAGACTCGTCAAGATGGGATCTTTTCAACGAACTCAAGCACAAGTCTTGATTTTTCACAAGACCCAGAACAGGGAAGGTCCTAATTATGCAAGAAACTCAGAAACCAGTTGATTATGGGTCGATTGGCAAAGGAAAAAAAGAGTTGAGGGAAGATTCACGAGAGAGATTGTTGGAAGATTCTTACTGTGGGGTAAACGCAGAGGAAGGATAGCTGGAATTGAGCGGAGGAGAGGATGTACAAAGGGCGCCATTGATAAGGAAGGACGACGAGCCCATCTTCCTCCACCAGTTCTCAATCTAATCTCAAACCACATCTTTCTCCATCTTTATATACAAGTGAATGTGAGACGAGATAGCTGGTTACCGAGGACTTGGTATGATCCAAACGGGTCGGTTCCGGTGTGTAAATGTGATGATTTACAAATGTGATGATTTAAAAATAAAAAAAAAGAAGGGTTTTTAGAAGAAATTCTAAGAAATTGAGGCACCAACTGGAACTAAGATGAAATCGGACCCAGACCAGTTTACTTATCATAGGACCTAAATATCAATCGAAGCACGGTTATTAAAGAGTCTGTATTTTCAGGTAATTGGAGAATAGGAACCCATTTGTATCCCTATATATGATCATCGACCCCATTTGACTGGCTAGGGGTTAGGAAGGGGATCGGCCGGTTGAGATTGGGTCAGGTTTACCACTTCAGGTAATGTTTATGAGCTCAACTTGGACTCTTTTTTTTTCTGGTATAAGCAATGGAGATTTCATTAAAAAAAGCCAACAAACAAGCTACAACACATAAAAAAAAAAAAAAAAAAAAAATCGGACACTAACAAGAAAACAAACAGAAGCCTATTTACAATGAGGCCATATAAAGTTTATCCCAGATTGTCCACATTTAGCAAGATAGTGGGCAACTCCATTTAAATCACTTGGAATGAAAACTGTCTCAAAAGACCCAAAATGCTTCAAACACTTCAAAATATCTCGTATGAGAGGTTGGATAGACCAATCATTGCTGCCCTTAATACTTCTTACAACTACTAGAGCATCTATATGAACTTGAACTCTCGAGAATTTGCAATCCTTGATAGCATTTAGTGCAAAGAGTAGTGCTCTCATTTCTGCCTCTTTAGTGGAAATGACTCTTGGTCCTTTGGAAGCCCCTGCAGCCACAAGTGATCCATTAAAAAACAGGGCAAAACCGAAAGCCGATTGGCCTGTATGACCATCAAATGCCGCCTCCCTAAAAAGAAGGGTAATTTGCTCAAGATCCCCCTTTTTAATTGTAAGGGAGTAAGAAATGAGATCTGAGATGTATGGGGGGCATTTAGGTTTATTAAGTAGGTTCATACGGTAAGCAATAGTTAAAACATATTTCTGTGTTAAGATATGCCCTTTGACACTTAATTCATTTCTCGCTCTCTAAATTCCCCACCACAAGGTAAGAAGTTGGGCATGAGATACAGGATCTGAAAGCTGTGGATGGATTGAGTTCCTTTGATTTGTCACAGAATTTCACCAATTTAATACATTATTGCAGTTGAACTTATGAGTCAATGCACCCAAGTGGAATCCAAACCAAGCCGCCCTAGAAAATTTACAATGGAACAGAACGTGATCAATGGTTTCCTCCTTCTCTTCACAAAAGGAGCATTGAAGGAAAGTTAGCCAAACCGAACCTTGATTTGAGAATAGATCTTACCGGAATAGCGCCTCTTAAGCATTTCCACCCAAAAAGCAAAATTCTCTGAGGAAGAGGTAGCTTCCAAAAGTGCTTCCAGTTAGTAGAAGCCACGAGAGGGTCAACCACGGTTCTAATAATAATATTAAAGGCCGATTTAGTGGTAACCTCTCCACTTTTAAAATGAGGCCAGATTCTTTTATCCTCACCCGAGAGTTGAGAAATATAGATTCTAGAGACCTCCTCAACATCCCTAGGATCACTAAATATTTCTTTTATTTTTTGCATATTCCATCTTTTGTTGTCATCCAAAAGGTCCTTAATAATAACATTTGGGTCAGATGTTGGAGAGAACAGTTTTCTAATACCGGGATCTAATTGCATTTCCAAACTGAGACCGTCTCTCCATTTCCTATTATCCAACCTATATTTTCATTGATAAAATTTAAGGTTTCAGCAAACCCCTTCCAAAAGAAGGACCCTCCTTTTCTCATACTAGCTTCCCAAAGGGATTTATTAGGACAATATTTTGCTTTTAGGATTTGAGTACAAAGCAGATCAGGGTTAGAGAGATACTTCCAACATGTCCGGGCCAACAACGCCTTATTGTTACCATCCGACTCTCTAATCCCTAACCCGCCGCATTCAGTTGGCTTACAAATTTCCTTCCAGCTAATTGTGTGGACATTCTTTTTGTCCTCACGGTCCCCCCACCAAAATTTTCGATAAATCCTATCTAACTCCTCAGTTGTTAATTTGGGAAGCCTTAAAACCGACATATTATAGACCGGAATAGGTGAAGCTACCGTCTTGATGAGGGTGTTTCTCCCTGCTTGGGAGAGGAGAGGGGCTTGCCAACTCTTAATTCTGCTTCTTACTTTATCTAAAATTGGTTCAAATATCTTGCCCTTCTTACCTTTGAAGTTAATGGGGTTGCCAAGATATTTTTCGTTTTCTGTCATCATCCTAACCCCTAACAATGTTGCGATCCCTTTACATCTTTTCCCACATGCTCCTTTACTAAATAGAATTGCAGACTTAGAAAAGTTAATCAGTTGACCTGAGATTTCACAATAGTCATCAAGGAATTCCGTCACCTCCCTTGTCTCAGACAGGGTGGCTCCGGAGAATATAAAACAATCGTCAGCAAATGATAAATGAGACACACAAGGGGCCATCTTAGCTATTCTAACTCCATGAATAATTTTTTGATTATCAGCGCTAACAAACATTTTCGACAAGACCTCCATGCCTATAATGAAAAGATAAGGGGAAAGAGGGTCCCCTTGTCTTAACCCTCTGGTCGGGTTAATATTGCCAAAAGGGGATCCATTTAGGAGGATTGCGTAAAACACAGATTCAATGCACCCTCTAATGATACGAGTGAACTCATGGTGAAAGCCAAAAGCATTTAAGGCTTCTACTAAGAAGTCCCATTCCATACGGTCATAGACCTTAGACATATCTAATTTAATGCCCATGAATTTTTTTTCTTGTTCTTTTTTTAAAGGAATGAAGGATTTCATGGACAATGATGTAATTATCAGCTATATGTCTTCCTTCAATAAAAGCACTTTGGAAAGGGCCTATAATCTTGTGGAGAACAAGTTTCAGTCTATTGGCCACAACCTATTTATACTTATTTGGGTTTAAGTTATCGACCCAAGAAAGTATAAAGTTAAAAGGTTCAACCTAAGCCTGAATTACGAGGTTAGATAAGACTCATGTGAGCAGTCAGCTACGCGGGTCACAGTGGAATCAGTGAGGTCACTTCAAGTTGGGGTTAGGTTGGCGGGTTCAATGAGAAGATGGAACCAATCTGAACACAACTTCTTTTTCAATATGGGTTAGAAGTGTTAAGCCTAGCTGGACTGGGAAGTAAAAAGGGTCAGTCTGAAGCCTGAGTTACCAGGTTGGGTTGGTGGGTTGGGTCAAGAAGTGCCACTCCCAAACAACAGTGGAAAGATTATCATCAAAGACAGAAAATTATATATATATATATATATATTTATAAAGTTATCATGTTAACTCTCTGGTAAGTGGCCTGCAAATAAATGGTTAGATGAAATAATCTAATCACAGTTTACAATGCCTGACTTAAAATTTAAGTGAGCTCATCATTATGGGAGAAAAAAATGTGAAAAAGCAAAGAAGATCAGAAGAAAATCTTCAATGCCCAAGATTAAAGCAAGATGTTAATGAACCCAGCTAACTTAGTTAATGGACCTAATGTTTAAGGTTAGACTCTTCCTAGGGATTTAATGTTATGCCTATCAGCCAATGGTTAGAATATTTTGTCCCTTTGTTTTGAATTCTAATATATTATGTCCTGTTTTCAACCACTTTGTTATGAAGAATGTGATGTGTGCTGCAGCATCCTTTTGTATAATTGTATTGTGTAAGAACCAAATTTGTCAAATTCATATATGTTGTTTTCCTTGCTTCAAAAGTAGAAATCCTCGCATGGTGAATCAGGTGTAAGAGGAAAATGAATTCTTCAATCCATGGCCATTGTTTCAATATAAGTTGCATAGAGATTCCAAAATCCAACATAATAGACAAGCCCAACCATCCAATTAATTATAGATCCTTGGGCCTTTTAACTGTGAGTTGAGAGGCCTTGGGTGGGTTCCTTAACTGGCAACATGTATTCACAATGTGTCAGTGTGACCCACTACTAAATGTTGAACTGTTGGGTCCAATCAAATAACTTACTTATTTGGTCAATCAGGGTATTAACGTTGAGTTAGGATTTGATTATTCTTGGTAATTGTAACAAGAGGGATTTCTTTCATAAGAGGGGTATTTAGGGATTAAGAAAGCCTATAAAAGGAGAAGTTTGGTGTTATCTATCCAAGGGGAGAGAAAGTAAAAGGAATAGAGGTCTCCTACTGGGCCTAGTCACATTTCCGAACTAATTAAAACTTGATGTGTTCTTTTGTGAGATTGTTTGTTTGCTGTTTGCAATGATTTGTAGGTTGATTGTACGTTTTTGCTGTTTGCAACATCAACTTCCAAATAGTAGCGGCTGAGGGTTCGAACCATGGGTATATCACTTTCCCTCACCCGAGGGCTCACTCAACTTGCCCGAGGGCTCACTCAACTCACCCGAGGTCGCCTTTCCTAACCCCAAGGCTGAGATCCCAGCCCCACTGAGCTGGGTACCAAGTAAAAAATAAACTTCCAAATAAAGGGCCGGTGCAATGCAAATGCAACGTACAAATTTTAAACTCATCCAAGTAACTTTTAAAATACTGTAGTTGCAGATAAACATGGTGTATTTGGGTGCCTCACTATGCAACTTATATTTGTCCTTGTCTGATGAGATTAATTACCAAGCTTAGGCTATCAATTATCGTAAGAATTGTATATTGGAGAGAGAAGGGAATTCCTATTTGGTCCCAAGTTTAAAACCCAAGACTAGATTGGTCAACATAAATTTATAAACCATCAAGCCCTTCTATAGATTGGCAAAGCGGGACATCTTTTTTGTTAATATGGGGGATAAATGTAACATCCCGGTCTCGGATTACCTTGGCCTAGGGTAAACCCCGAGGTGCGACATGCATACTCCCATGATATTGTACCTGTCGCGAGTCCAATACAACACACGAAGGAGAGAACTAATCATTTATCCACTTGTGAGTCTGGCTTACTACCCTGTCCATAACATTTAAATAGTGGAAGCTGTAAAAACATTTCACATCCAGATATCATTTCACATTCAGTCCAGTTTAAAGTTCCAATATTTATACAAAAAATTTACACAATGATTAACATCATAGGGTTTATAGAAATACCCTGCACCCTATATCAAAAGTATAATCAAAAGTATCTTTTGAAAATGCTAAGTGTGACCCACACAAAAAGGGGTCAGTCACACTCTAACATTTGAGCTCTCAAAATATCCACATCGCTCTCCGATGGAAGTAACTACATTGGGCCATTATTCGGCCACTCCTCTAATCCATGAGGAACCTCTTTGGTTACCTCCTCTCTCTCCTGGGCCTCCTCAGGATCGGGAGCTGCACCTGCATCTATGACACTATGGATAGCATCGTAAATATGACGATTCGGCAAGTATAGGCATTAATAATGAATTACATAATGTATCAAATCGAATTAATGACAATTAATTAAAAGATACAAAGGTTAAGTAAAACTAGGCAATTGTGTAATATCGAATAAATCATGCTTTATGAATCAATTGAAAAATAAAACCTATTAATTGGCTACTACATAAAGCTCATCCTCCCAAATAGATAGCGAATCTAGTTGGGATGTCACTAGCGGCCCGGCCAAAGGCTAGCTGGCTACCCAATTTTGGAGTTCCGGTGCTCGAGATGATTTACTGCAATAGTCTCAAATACTAAACCGAGCTTAACCTCGTTGGGTATCACAAGGTCGAAGCAAAGTAGTGCCGACTCAATCGAATCGAATAATAATTGAATTGTGAATAAGGTTTATATTTATTTAATCTCAAGTCGAATTGAATCGAATAGTAATTAGTCACAGTCGTAAGTGTTTCAAAGGAATCAACTCCGAATATAGTAATCGAATTAAAAACACATCATATATATATAAGCATTACTAAACCAAATTTAAGTCAATGATAATATCCAATTCAATATAAAATGCAATTGATTTAAGAATCAGGGGAATTACTAGCCAATCTAATATAACTATTCATTTTCCCTCACCATCCAATCCGATGTAGGTTTAGAAAATCTATGTATTATTATCTTAATTTAGTGTCACAATATATATATATATATATAAATACATCGAACTCACTAAACCAACAACCATTGCACGGTGATAGAATATTGGATAAGAAACATGAGTTTATCCCAGCCTCTTGAGATATCTCATGCTCATAGAGGTTTCCGTTGGTCATAGAAATGGTTAAGGTGCCAAATTATAGCCCTACAAGGTCTCCCATTAATTTTTTTAAATTGAAGATTTGGGTGGACATTCTGTGCAAATTCGGTCAGCCAAACTTAGTTATTCGGTCGACCGAATTGGTGAATTCGGTCAGCCGAACTCAGGGATTCGGTTGGCCGAATTTTCACATAATGCCGTGAAAATTCTGTCAGCAATTCAGTCAATTGAATTGAGGATCAGGTCGACCGAATTATTGCAAAATGTTGCAGAAAATTCTGTAACAAGTTCTGTAACTCATCCTACATTAAGAGGAGTCTCCTTACACTTTCTAAACGCATTTTAAACTTCCCAAAATCACATCCCTGCAAGTAAATTAGACCCCGCCCACCCCCCTCCCCCCCTATTCCACACATTTCATCACTAAATACATCTCCATCAAGTTAACTCAATAAAACGAATCCAAATCATACATTCCATTAAAAGGCTAGAATTATCAAAAATGGAATTTCTAAACCAATCAATGAATAGACAACATGCAATTCCAAATTAAGCTTATACTTGCCTCAAATTAAGCTTTTTAACTTCCTTTCTCTACTCCTTACTCAAATACACCCAAAATCCCCAATATCAAACCTTAATAAGGAATCCACATAAAAAATACTACTGAATGTTCAAGCATGGTGAAACATGAGTCTCTTGACTCTAATGCAACCTAAAACATAAACAAAAGAGTTTGATTCTTACCTCTAGCAAGAGATTCAAAATTGGAAAGTAGGAGATGGTGGAGATGGGTTCTTATCAATAAAAAGTAGGGAATGATGAAGAAGATGAAGAGAACTCCAAGCCTTGCCTCCAAATGCACACTCAACAATTCTTTTAGGTGATTGGAAAAGAGAGAAGACGAAAGGAAAGGAAAAAGTAGGAAGAAAGGGTTTTTCTCTCCCACAACAAGAAGGGATCGAATGGAATGGAGTTTGGTTGGGTTTTAAGGGATAAACTTTCCAAGTTTTTCAATGAAGTCCCCAGGTTTTCATGTATTTTCATTTAGGGTCAAATGAAACTCTACTTACTCAACAAGTCATCAAATGAAGTGAAGTTCAACATGGAAATCAACGTGCTCATCGAGATACACACAATGATGCCAAGATGATGTGCATATGATGCAAGACTCAAAAATTGATAATTACGGAAAAGTCCTTGACTCTACCTAAATGAGCCAAGTCGGTTTCCAACTACTTACCCAAGACTCATAGTCTAACCCAAAAGCTTAAATAAGACTAAATTACTCAAAAAGACTTAATTAGCACTTTAAACATAATTAACTTAAATAAGACATAGTTAATTAACACTAAACGCACTTAATTTGGGTTGGGTTGTTACAATAAACATACATAAATCAGACCTACACATATTAGGATAAACTTAAATAGCACTTGCAAATCATTAAATCATAAATGCATACTTGATTTCATGATTAAGAACCTTAGATTTTGGCAAATCCCTCTATCAAATGGATTTCCTTCATTGGGGATTTATAATGTTGATATAAATTGTTAAGAAGTTCACTAACAACTCAAGTTTTTGGTATTTTTTTTGTTACTAACATGGTACCTTCATCTGTTTGTCTGGTTTGTCTGTTCCATCAGTATGTTGGGTTCCAGTTCGAGATGGGGTGTTGATATAAACTGCTATATCCTTGACTAACAACTCAAGCGTTTGGTGTTATTGGTCATTAACATATAACATCTTCTTACATGATTTTTCTTAACAATTTCTTTCCATCGTAGAATCTTTCTTTTATGGGTTTTAGGACGCTAAGCCATTGTATATTTATCTAATGACAAACTTCATTGATTAACACTTTCCTTTGATATGATTTGCATATACTTAAGAATATCAGATTTTCCCTAATTGCACTTGGTGGTCCAAGTGGTCCCAATTACTGGGTGTATTGTCATGTGGGGTCAATCTTTAAAAATTCTTTTTTTTTCTTCTTTTTTTTGTAGAGACAAAATTTGTATTCTTAATGCCCAAAAGGTATGCATATGAGGAAATTTTGTTATGATGTTTGATCTGAGGTTTCTGCATTGTGTATTCGAACTTTGAGTTAGTAAATACGGGGTCCAACTTTTGGTGACTCAGATCATTGGCTTGATGGGACAACCATATCAAAAGTGAAGAGAATTTTAAGATCCCATACAGTCAATATTATTCAAGTAATTTTGAGTTGAATGTGGGCTGCTACCTAGTAGCCTTGTTGAATGTCAACTAGGAGGTTGTAGATAAAGGGTTAATACTTAATATGTTCTTAAAGAGGAGATTTTTGAGGAATAGCCCATTCATCATTTGCTCAGCCAGATCAAATGATCAATAGTCACCAAGCCATTGGCCCCAAATGCACTAATTCAAATCTCAAGGGTGTACATCTAAATCTCAGTTGGAGGATCATATAATTCCTCTATTCTTTTCCCATCACAAAGATAACTTTTGTCACAATGATTTTTTATTTTGGATTTGTAGTTACTTCTAATTAAGTGCCATGGAAAGATCCTTATGGTTTACTCATAAGATTGTCGCATATCTTTTTTTTTTTTGGTAAAATTGTCACTTATCATTTGCTGCACATAAATCACATTCTGAAATTTACAAGAACATAAAGACAGCTTTCTTGTGAATGTTTTCAACAAAAACTACAGACTACTACCTATAGTAGTTCCAACTCCCAACTCCCAACTCATAAATCACACTGAAATTTACAATAACATAAATACAGCCATCTTGTGAATGTTTTCAACAAAAACTACAGACTACTACCTATAGTGGTCCCTACTCCCAACTCACTCGACTTCAGAGGTTTGTAGGATCATCAACTAGTGCCTTTCTCAATTGGGCTGCTTCTTCATATGCTATACAATCAAAGTAGAGCACCGTGTACACCAGCATCAGTAAGAGTTTCAACAAACAAACTAGGATTATCATAATGTTTGCCATTGCTAATCAGTAATCAGGCCACTGTGTTCTGTTCCATCTCACCCATCATGAAACTAAGGGCCAAAGAAATGCTGATTGCAAGAAGAGAGAAGAGCAACATGAGAGTAAACCCTTGAAGCCTTCTTCCTTTGAAGAGCTCTCCAGCTCTCCCTAGTGCCATCAATGCATTACAATTATCTTCTACTACTGAGATCACTAGCCCCAGCATCCAAACTGCACTTAAATGCACAAGAAAAAGAACACCCACAAGTACCACCCAAGAAAGTTAACACAACTAGGACTGCGCCCTCAGTGAACACTCTGCACATGCCTTTCAAGGCCAAGATGAGGAGACCATAAGTGGTGGAGATGAGGCACATATAGAACCCAAGTGTGTCGATATACATTGTTATGCCGTTTACTTAAAGCTTCAGCTTTTGGTGTTACTGGTCATTAATATGGTATCGGAGAGCCGGAGGACATGAGTTCAAATGCTCCCCCAACCACAGAAGAACCTGAGTGTCTTTTAGGATTGCAGCGGCGATCTCCTCTGCTTGGGTCCTCCTTCGGTAGTAACAAGTGAGACTGTAAGCTTCCAACTTCTGCGGGGGATGGGGAGTGCTTCCCTTTAGACTGGATGGGTGCCGGGGTGAGTCAACAGTCATCTTCTTTGATAACTTCATCCTGTCTTCTCTATGAGATGGCTAGTTTGCTTTTCTATTAAGGCTATTACTAACAGTCTGGTATTTATGGTAGTGGGGGTTTTCTGTTTTCTTTTCTATTTGTTGGATGTTGACCATTTCTACTGGTACATCAATTGTTTGTTATTATATTAGTGTAAGATAACTTCCTGCATTAGCATGATTGTGATGCGTATGGAAATTCTTCTAAATTGCATTGGGAATGAAGCAAGATATTTTGGCCCTAAGAATTTCATGACCCAAAGCTACCATGGATTTTATACTGCAATTGGGTGTTTGGATGATATAATGCAATTGAGAGATAGGCAGAAAGATTCATGAGTTTGCTTCTTATGAATTCCTAGATAGGGGTCAAGTGGGCCAGATTGAGCCTGGACTCATTTTAGACTTGTTTGCCTCGCACCACTAAAATTCACAGTTAGTCACCAGTGCATAGGCTAATCCCCTTGCCATGTCAACCTCTCTGTAGCCTTTCTTGCTATGATGCACGGATACTTCAAAATAGGCAATATATCGTGTCATATCCGATACTTCACTTTTTACGGGTAAAATCCATGTCCCTGCTGTGTCCAATCCGTATCTGGGCATCATAGCTTTCTTGCACCCAAAGTGAAACACAGTGTAGACACTGAAGATTAAAATTGTTAAGATTATATAGTTGCTAATCGACCCAATGTGATCTTCTTAATATCACATGTTGTGAATATTAGCCAATGAGATAGTCATTGAGAAGACAGATGGGAGCAACATTAGAACAAATCCTTGAAGTTTTTTCAGTTTCATAAGTACTGAATCTCTCTCAAGTGCCATCAATCCATGACAATCCTCTTCTACAACTGAAATCACAAGGCCTAACGTCCAGAGCACAAACAAGTAGACATAGAATAGTGCACTGAGAGAATCATCCACTAATGTGCTTATTGTTCCAAATCACATATTTATAAATGCATGCAATTTTTTTTTTATTTTTTGTCATTTCAAATAACATATTTTGTTGTGACAAATCATTCTAAGTAATGTATATTTATTTGTAGGGGTACCGGTGTGGCATTTTGGATAAAGTAGATTGGCTCTTTGGTTGTGTTCTTGGTTAAATCGAGTGTATATTTTGTTTTATGTGTGGGGCAGTTTCCTACTCTAGAAGGATAGTGATGGGTGGAAGTTCTTTCCTTTTGCCTTGCGAAAGAAACAAGTAAAACGTCTTGATATATCTCAACAGGAGTTTGATGATCCCAATGTGCGTAGATCATCATGATTAGTTATATCACTTACTCCACTAATGCATGGTAGGCCCAAGTGCTACTCTTGATGAGAACAGACACAAAATTTGGTTTTGCAAAATTGAAGGCTGACTGCTTGTCGATGCCAACTCTCCTCATTTGGCCTTGGGACAGCACAGCAGAGGACTTAAAATGTGCTATAGATAAACAATGCAATTGTGTCAGGTATATGATTAGAACCATTTGACCAAGTTAAAGTATTTATTTTTAGACTGGCCTGTTGATACTTGATTAAACGACATGGACAGCCCAGATTGGAGATTAGAATTGGATGTGCCCAAATGCATATATGGTTGATTTATGATGCTTTGGGCTGCATCCTTTGATTTTGTTCTTCATTTCTTGTAGGCTTTTCATTGTTGGCTAGCTCAGTTCTCATATAGTCCTCTGTTTTCTTTTAATTGCCTGGCACCAGACACCAATTTGCCTATGTATCATCCTGATATGGGCCTAGCCCCTAGTAATGTATCAATTGTTATGGCTTGTGTTCTTCGAATGGTTGCCTTCCCTTGGTTATCTTCCAAAAATGGTATGAGTATGAAACTGAAACCTGGAGTCGGTGGGACCTCCATTGTAATGAACTTATGGTCATGACTTGATGATCCTAGCCATTGAGTCTGAGCTTCTGAAAAATTTTAACCATGATTTAATATTTTTCTTCTTGGTTCCATTTATTTTCCATCAATGAGATGGTCTATTTGATCGATGGTCTGGCTATCACATCTATGACACACTAGACCTGCCAAATCATATGATAAGTCTAGTTATGATCATCAGGTTTGTTTGCTCATCTCAAAGCAAAATAAATATGCTACTTCCTTTAATCCTTTCTTTCTAATTATATCATTCTTGAATTGAACATAAACATTAGCTTAACATAGCAATACATTAAAACTAGAATCTTCTAGAAAAAACAAAAATATTAAGGAGACAATGACATCATCACAAAATATAAGAAGCCCTTAACAATGACTGAGACAAAATGATCATAAAGGAGATGGTATGGATGCTATTTTATCATGGGATATTTCTTGTGCAATGGGTTAAGTGCACCACTGCCCAGTTCTTCTCACTCCCAAGACTATTATCATCACTAATTGCAGACCATATGGATTTTTACCATAAAACATAAGAAAAAACGCAAGACCATATCAGAGGGTACCAACAAATCCCTAACTATAGTTTCAAGTAGCAGTCCTACATTTGAGGTCAACAAAACCCCTTACAGTTCTCCACATTTTGTTGGTTTATTTCTACAAGTTTGACCCCACAGGTGACGTTCCGTGCATCTCTAACTTTTCTCCATGGGTCTTCTTACACTCATAGTAGAATACAGTGTACACCACAAAGGCAAAGAGCTTCACCAAACAAAATTGAATAACCGCTAACAGATTAAATGCTGAGGAAGCTACAGGAGTTAAGTAATCCGTCCACACATACAAGGCAAGGGCTATTACTGTTAGAAATAGCATGAGAACAAACCCTTGAACCTTTCTTCCCCTAATGAGCTCTCCAGCCTTTGAGAGTGCCACCAATCCATAGCAATCATCTTCTATAATTGCAATTATGAGGCCTAATGTCCATACCGCAGCAAGGTAGAGATATACTACCAAAGCCAAAAAGCTCATCAAAGCTACCAATGCAATGAATGCACCACCTTCGGGTAACACCAACCAAATCAACACCATAATGAAAACGATATAGGCAGCGGTGAAGAAAGAGACGTAGAACCAAGTGATTGCAGGCCTCTTCAGTGTCATTTTGATCCTTGAAAGCATCCCTTTGTGAGTGCAGTCTTTTCCAACATAAGCCATGGCTGACGAGTAGACTGTTGTCATCATTGCTACAAGTACAACCATCCATAGTGCAATTAAGAAGCATAGCTCTAGACCCACAAGAATTCGAAAATCTTTTTGGATTCCAGCGAGGGCGTGCTCAGTTTTCGATTGATCATTGCCATCGAACAACAAGAGGGCCTCTTTAGAAGCTACATCTGACATTAAAATGAAGACAAGGAATTTGTTTCCTAATGACAGCAAAGTGAAGGGAGGTAGTACAAGGACTGTGATTGAGAGCATGAACTTCTTGTTCTTCCAAGTGAGTTTGAGAGCTGCCATGAGAATTCCAAGGATTCCCAACATGACGGGAGATGCTCCGGCTATCGGTGAATCCATTGGTTGCATATCGTTGCGAGTCTCAGCCATTGTCGAAGTACTACTTATGGCGTCATATGGGTTGTCTCTATTAGCATAGGTGTTTCAAATGTCTCTTCATTTGTTGGTAATCCTAAACATTTGTTGTTTATTAGAAACTTAGGATACTTTGTCCTAGTTTCCAACGATGCTTGATTTGTGGGTTAAGTACAAGGCAACACTAACTTGTTTTTAACATAGCTTTTGATATATACAATGAGATTTTATAATAATGTTAGGGCCTCATAAAAGGCCAATTAGTGTGTGTGTGTGTGTGTGTGTGTATATATATATATATATATATTAGGAGTTGAAAATGTATTGATGAAGAGGAAGGATGAACAAGGAGGTAAACCCCGTCAATATGATGAACAAATAGAACTTGATAGGCCAATAAAATAAACCAGTACAATCAATGTGTTATCCCCTCTCAAAACCAAAAAGAAGTAACTTGTTTGGTTCTTCATTTACATCTCGAATAAGTGGAAACATGGCTTTGTAGCTTTTGATAAGATCTAATCTCATTTTGCAAATAAAAGATCTCCAGTGGTTTATGTTTATCTCTTTTTTCCTGCTTTAAAATGCCGTAGTAGAAATGTTAGTTATATCAATATAGAGCAAATTACAACAAAGAGAACTGTCTAGCAAGATGATATAGGTTGCAATAAAACCATCAACCTTACGTTGCACAGGAAAAGCATTGCAAGTCATAAGTTGGTTTCTTGTCCCTCCCTATTTTGCTAATGCGTCCACCACTTCATTCCATTCTCTTGAAACATGAACAAAAATAACTTCTACTGATGAAAGAAGCATTAGTCTCTTTCACCATACACAAATCTCCATGGTGGGGTGGATCATGATTTGTAAAAATCTTAAACTCCTGTTAATGTCATAATCTCCTCTCTATTAGAGAATCCTATCCAGATAGTCCCTGGAAAAACCTATGACTGATTCTCCTTTGCCATTTTATGTTTTACATTTAACGGACTGTTTATATAATGACTAACACCGAATCACTATTCTTCTCAGTAGAGGGTGGTTAAAATTTCTTGGGGTGGGATTTATTATTGAAAATAACTGAACGATGTGCAGAATGAACACCGAAAACTTGCAATCAATGTGTCCATCAAGCAACAATAATGGACCAAATGTGTGGACCAGATGCTCCTCAACTGATGGCTAATTGTGTTTCATTTATGTGGACCATGTAAGATATATAATTATTAGTCATCTTCAAGGTATTTGTTGCGTCGCTTTCTACACTACTAATTACATATCCATTGCAGAGAGATCACCAAGACACCAAGTGAAGAAGACATGGAGCTGCACTGGTCTGGGCCAGTCACTGTCCAGTACTAGCCTACATTGCTTTTAGCTGAACATTGGCTGACCCTTAAGGCCCGTGGGATGGGCCATGCCTGAGATTTTTGGCTGATACTTAAATGCGCCTTGACTAGTTTGCCTGCCTAATATTCTGATCACATGGCTTGCGTAGGTCAACAAATTCTGCATAAATGGGCCAAAATTTAACAATGTACTGGGCCGAGGCCTGACATTTTGACCTGTGGGCTAGATCTGAGATTGATACTCAGTCCAATGTCTAATTTGCTATGCTTCCTGAAAATTTGGCTGTCCCATGCGCAAACCTACTGCAAACAGACCTTTGAGTCAATAATCCACATTTTCTGTTGGCTTGTCTCATATTTTATTACTTAAAAAAAAAAAAAAAAAAAAAAAAAAAAACCTCCTGTTACTATGTATTTTCTCTAAAATCTTGAAGACACACTTGTACAAGAAAATACCTAAGTAATACAAGTATTTGATAATATGATCAGTCATGGCAAGTATATCCCTCTACCTTAAACCAAAAAGGGAGATGTGTAGAAGTATAGATAGAAAGATTACAACCATTCCATGTTTGTTACACACAATCTCTATCTTCCAACCTCATGACATGATGCAACCAATCTACAGTCATATTAGATCACATTAGTATTAACTATACAAAGAACAACCAAAAGCAACCAGAGGCCTAAAAGGCCAAAAACCAAATTCCTTAATCCCCAACAACTTGATTCGAGGAAGAGAATCATTCACATGGAGATCAGGAGAAACTAATTTATACCTTGTTCCCTCTTCCAACCCTTCTTTCTCTCCATTGTCCCTACATTGATAATAAAACACTGTGTACCAACATACGCGAAAAGCTTCATTAAGTAAACAAGAAGAGCCTCCACAATTTCGATTGCAAACTGATATAATGGTTTTATCTCATCCGCAACTGTGTTCAGAGAGAATAAAGCCCAGATTGGAGCAGTTAACAGTACTAAAAACAGCATGAGAGCATACCCTTGATTCTTGAAGCTTTCTTCCTTTCATCAGCATATTTGCCTTCTCAAGTGCCTTTATCCCATAACAAGCCTCTTCTACAATTGAAATCCCAAGACCCAAGAGCCAAGCTACTTCTAAGTAGAGATAAAACAGCAATGCCGAGACACCCACCAATGAAATACAAGCAATCAACATGCTGCCATCGGTGATCAGTACAGAGGCTCCAAGCAACAATGCAACAAGGAATGCGTAAGCAATATTAACGAGGACAATGTAAAAACAAGTGATCACTGTGCTCTTCCAAGTTGCCACAGTTCTTGAGAACACATCCTTCAGACTCAAGCACTTTCCGCTGTAAATCGCGGCCGATGCATTGACGGTCATCGCCATGGCGAAGAGAGAGAGCATGCAGAAGGCAAGA
This sequence comes from Persea americana, assembly GCA_029852735.1. Classification (NCBI taxonomy): domain Eukaryota; kingdom Viridiplantae; phylum Streptophyta; class Magnoliopsida; order Laurales; family Lauraceae; genus Persea; species Persea americana. The sequence continues at coordinate 7,598,181 of CM056812.1, forward strand.
AAGAAGATGGCTTCGAGAACCATGACAATTCGGACGTGTTCTTGGAACTCTGGTGTGGGGGCATTATCAAAGTCATGGTCTTGGATCTCAATCAGAAATGGTTCGGCTATGAGATTGTGAATCAAAGTTAATATGAGAATCGGAGTAGCACGAGGAGCGAGTTTAAGACCATAAGCTTTGCATTCCTTGTAGGGAGTTGAAGGGACTCCCTAAGAATTCCTTGTAGGAAGTTGGGGAGTGTTCATTACCATTGAAAATGCCACAACCATTGAATGATCCTGTTACCCTGGCTCCTCTCTCTCTCTCATATATATATATATAGGAGAATGTTCATATGCATCTTTCCCTCACCATAGAGTGAGGGACACTTCCCTTTTTGCACAAGAAGACAAGGAAGTGTACATTTTCCTTGTTTTATTGTACAAAAAGGAAAGTGTCTCTCACCCTATGGTGAGGGAAAGATGCATATGAACATTACCCATACATATATAACTAGCAGCAAAGTCCCGTGCTAAGTCCGGGGCCAAAATTGAGGATAAACAAAAATATAAGAGTTTTTAAATATAATTAAATGAAAAGTAAATCTAAAATAATACTTTATAAAGAATAGATGAAAGGAATTATATTACGATGGATTATAAAATCCACTAAAAATAATATCTTTAGTTTTTAAAAGAAAATCTATATTAACAGAAAGAAAAACCATATGCTAGTGGCTTTGGGAAAAAAAAACCCTAACAAATTAATAAAAATAAGGTCTTGCTCTCCTTGGAAAAAAAATAATGTATAAAAAAAAACCCCAATGAAATTCACAAAATGTGATTATAAGGAATGAAAATGCCCAATGTTATGGATAATAATATGATTTCCACGTCTTAGAAAAAAAAAAAACTAACAAAGCCCACAAACATTATCTGAGATCTTACGTGCAATCTCAGTTGTATTTTACCCACCTTGGATTGAATTTTGATTCTTACATGATAATTAGTTGCGATTATTTGATTAGACTTTTTTTTACCCTTAATAACTACTTATAAATTCAAAATTTGTTCGAATCTGTAGTGGCAAACATTTATTGGATTTTATATTAATTAGTGTAGCTTTACATGTGTGTTGGTGTGGGTGGCGTGGGGGTTTCTTGGCATGACCCGACTTCTTAATATAAAAGAGGGCATCTAGTTTGTAAATGGTGGGCTGGACCAGGGCCTCAGTTTCAGGCATGTGAACTGTCTTAGGATGAATATTAGGCCCCCTACAAACTAAATTAATCGGGCTTAGCCTTAGATATATTTCGGCCCCCACCGGCCCATTCACTCCCCTCCTTTTTCAAGCCATTCTCGATTGAGAGTGGGGTACATAACTTAAACGGTTTGGATTGTACATAAATATTAACCTAAATTGCACCTTTGAGAGTGTGGAAGGTTACTAAATTGGCGACATTGCTTGGTGGGCTCCTCAGCTTGATATCCAATCTAAGCTTCTTGTTTTGATAGCTCCATTCCTTCTTGTGAGATCTCAATAGAAAAGTTAGGAAAATATAAATTGGAGTGATAAGGTTTCACAACTATTGAGATAAGGGCCCTGTTGAGCAGTTATTCAATCCTATTAAGAGGATGAGAGATTCCCAAGAAGTATTAGAATGAGAGATTTTATGAGGATGAGAGATTTTAGGGAAGTATTATTAGAGGGAGAGATTTGGAGTGGCCCACATTAAAATCAAAGCTCTGTGTATTTTTATAAGTATTTTTCTAAAAGGAGAATCCATATATGATGACGTGGCACCCCTCATAGTCTTCCTCCCCGTTTGCTTTAATATATATAATATAATGTTAATTTTGTTATCTTTTGTATGACTGTATGAGGAACACACGTCTCCATTAGGACTTAGGAGAAATGATTAAGTCACCTACTGGGGCCCACTCCAGATACAAATGTAAATGCTAGCTGGGATGTGGAATGGGTTAGATATGCCTTAATTTTTAATTTTGATTTGATAATAGTAGCTGTTTAATCAAGAGTATGTAAAATGACCAGTTAGATAGTACCGATCAAAATACTAAGACCAGTTAGATTTTGGGGACAACTCAGGAGATGGTTATGATCATCCAAAGTGGGCCACACTAGGTAGTTTGGACATTTGTTGGACTATAATTGCTGTCTTAGAGCCACCATCTCTCATTAATGGGATTAGTTTTTATACTTGGTCCGAATTGAAGAAGGGCCCATTAACCGTTTGATACTTAGGTACATGACTAGCACACACTCTTGTATTAATTCTCCTTGTTTTGGTAAGTACTCTCTTGTCTTCTTGTGAGAAGGAGTACCAAGAAGACAAATTGAGCAGGGTGAGTGTGTGTCTATCTTAAAACTAGGTAGAGGATAAAGTGAAGTGAAGCGTTAAATTAAGAGAGAATAAAAAATATTAAGAGATTTAATTATAGTTTGAAGAAATTTTATTTTAGTGACTTGATAAGAAATTTAATTGTTACTTTTTAGATAAAAAGCATATGGATTTTTATTTTTTAGTGGCTAGAAAACGTTGTTTTTTTACTCTTTTTTTTTTAAGAAAAGGAGAATCTTAAAACTTTATACTTTTGATATGACCTCCTAAGTTTTTTCATATTTGATAAATGGAGGTTTCACTTAACTCTACTTTATTGGTAAAGTTGTAGAAGGAAAAACTCCGGGTTCAGTCAACTATGGCCTAAATGATGAACTTCACCTGATTAGTAACATAGAAAATTGTAAATTGTTTGGTGACCCGAATTGTTACATGCAGTGGTGACGAGGAGGAATCAATTTAGATTCCTCTCAAAGGAATACAAACGATTTTCCGGAAATTTCGTGGCTTTCACCTGGCTGTACGGGGGTGGAGTTTTATATTGCGTTAGGAGTTAGACTTGGATGTGCGTCTTACAGAATTCAAAACCCCACGCGGCCACGCACATTCCAATTCAAACACCCAAACAAGTCTAAATATTTTAAATATCTAATTGGATATTAAAATTAGAGTAAAGTTCGTGTACCTTCCTCTCACTTTTCAAGGTAGAGTAGAGACTTCATGCAGCTTGCTTTCACATTTCAGGATAATGTAAAGTTCATGAACCTTTTCATTAACAAATCCCAAAGCAAAGCTAATGTACCTTGCTTGCTCGCACTTTTCAAGACTCATATATTTCTCCCACTATTTATAATTCTAAGTGGTAGTGAGAATTGTTAATGGAGTTTATGACATCTAAAAATGCGAAACTAATTTCATATGAATAAAATGCATGTATTTGGTCAATCTAACCAATCACTTGATGCATTCTCATTCAAGTAAAATTTGGAAGAATACAAATTCATAATAAAATAAAAAAATAAAAATTGTGAGGCGTGGGCAGGGCCGGACCGATGTCTTGCTCCATGGGGGCTTCAAGCCCCCACAACATTGGAAAAAGCCCATTAGGGCTATATGGGCTGCCTGGACTAGTCCCCATAGTACACAGCCTGTCACCCCCCATAGAATAAAGCCCTCTCGCTTTCTCTCTCTCTCTCTCTCTCTCAAGTAACTCTTAAATAATAATCTCCTCCAGTTTCAACATGCATCACGGTTTCCCTCACTCATTTTCTGCGTAGAGTTCTATGCAATTTTTAAGTATTGCACTGTTTTGATAGGTGCTTGGTCTCAAACATGTTTTTCAGAGAGGCAGTGTTAAAAATAGGGGATTCTTGAAAATCTACCATCTTCTGAAAATTCCCATATTTGGAATGGGTTCTCTTGATTATGAAAGATTTTTAAGAATAGGGGAATTTTTCTAAAAATCCCCATTGCTGAAATAGGTTCTCTTGATGGAGTTGGATTTGATTTCAACAAAAGGAAAAATAGACAAATATTTAGATTAGAGATGACAGTGAGAAATTTATCCACTCGGCTATTATTGATTTTTAGCTACTGATGTATGCATGTTATTGATTATTAGCTCATTTTATTTAATTTTAACGCAATATTTGGTTGTTAGTCATTGTTATTTGTGTTGGAATTTTAAGAAAGAATCTTAGAAAGTAGTTTCGGATTTGATTTGAGCAAATAAACAAATGAAGATCAATAGACAAGAGAACCCATTGTTGTTCTTTGTTCAAAGTAAGTTTGCCTCCAATCCCCATTTTAGATTAGAACCTTAGTTTTATTTCATTCCATTTCTCATCCAACTAAACAGGCACTTAGGATTACTCTTGTATCAAAAGAATTGACACAGATATGCAATCTACTTGTTTGTGCATTGCTTTACCCAAGGTCTTAATTGATCATGCTCTTACAAGGATGAATACAAATACACAATTGACTTATTTTCTCTTTTGCCATCTGTACATAACGTGAATAAAGTACAATAAAATAATGATTGACTTCTCGGTCCGTCACTAGGCGTGGGGTGATTTGAACAAAGGCAATATGAGGTTAAATTTATTATGTGGGCTGACCATTGCACAAATTATTCAATGTGAGAGAATAGCTCTACATTTGAAGTAGGAAACAAGAATTCATTCTACTTTTTTTTATTTTAAATCATCAGGCTGGGTCTCAAACTTTTGAGTCTAGACTTCGGATCAACCCTAATGATCCAAGTCTCATCTGAACTTAAGCTTCTCGACATGCATTTCCGGCCTACCTCGGGCGAAATGAATAATCAAGGTGGGCCATCCTAGTTGGCCTAATAGTCAACATTATGCATATTTTTTAAATAGGCTGGACTATAAGTATAACGTCATTTGGATATTTAGGTTTAAATATTAGCTTGATGAATAATTGGGTTGGGCTTTAGATAAGTTTCGACCTTGACTTATCCAACCCATGGACCAAAATTATGTACTTTTGAACTAAAAAACAAAACCCAATACATGACCAATCTTCCTCTGGCCCCCCAATTTTTTTTTTTTTCCTGAAAGGATATGATGACATGCTTCTAAGCGGTTCAAATTTAAGGAGGCCTACCCACTCTTCCTAAATATAAGTATCTTAACTTTTTGCTTAAGTTGAAAATGGGGGCCTTTGTGTAAGCTGTTTCCTGCGCTTTTTAGAATTGTGATTAACAAGGAGTCTTCTGTTAGTGATTGCTCTGAGCTGAGGAGAGGTTGTACAGTGTGAGATGTGTCATTTAGAGAACTCTACGTCTTTCAGGGATTTTTATCATGAGTTATTGAATATTGTTGTTAACGTTTTTATCTGCTGAGATTCTAAGGACTGTAGGATTTGAAAGCATTTCATATCTGGAGAGTTTCTCGATCAAAGCTTTCTTTACGGCCTTGGGCGGTAATCTCTCTCTTAGGGCTCTTTCGTCCCATGTGTGGTTGGGGTTAGCTTCTTCACAGGTCGAAGTTTTTTATTGGTTAGGGTGGATAATCTTATAAGGAGAGGGTTGATTTCTAATAATTTCTCAGATATTTGCGTAATGTGCGGTAAGAAACAAGAGTCGATAAACCTCTCCTCTTCTTCCTTCATTGTGATGCGGCGGCCAATATTTAGAGTAATTTTATTGGTAGGTGTAATCTTGTTTGGTGTCTGAAAATTATTGCTGATGTAATAGAGTCGCGGATGGGCGGATATTTTGTTGGTTGTGGGTATGTTTTATGCAAGTCGGTCCCTTTTCCTATTTTTCAGTCAATTTAGAAGGGAAGGAACAAAGAGGTCTTTTTGGGCCCCTCCTCCTCGGTCGGTGCCAAACTTAATCTCTAAAAAGATGATATTAGGATTTTGAAATGGACTTGGTTGAGCAAGGAGAGTTCTCCAATCCCAACATGAAGACGCGTACGGCATAGGGACTTGCCTTTCTTTTTAAATGACCCAATGAGAGGACGCCGTGTGTACCTTTTTCCGTCGTTTGACCAGGAATCTTTCCATTCGCTTTGTTTTCCTGGTTTTGCTTGTGTCGTGACGTAGAAAACCAAGCTATCTCTTGTCGGGATAAAGAACCGACACGTGCAGTACGCATGACGCACGAGTCCGGATCAACGAAAGGATTGAAATACGGGTCGTACTTTCTCCCCCTGCATGTGTGGGGTCCACGAATTCATAATCTAAGCCATTGATCATTGTTCTGCTGAGGTATGTGTTGATTTATCTATGCCCTAAAGCCTCACCAACCTCACTTGAAGGTTTTGGCCTAGATTGGTTCAAAGGCTGATGTAGTGGGAGGGGGCGGGGAGGGGCAAGTGGGTGGGGTCACACTTGATAGATTAAAATAAAATTATCTATTAAAGTCGGCACCCTTTAAATGAAAATTCTATTTCTGCCTAGGTGATCGGTCCTATCATGGGATTATAGAGGGCAATGGCAAATACTAAAGATTATATGCTTCTAAAGATTTGATATGAGTCAGGCCAGCATTGATAAAATTATATGCTTCTAAAGATTTGAAATCACAACAACCTCACAGTCAAAGCTTTTAAAAAAAACACTACTTTACCTACCATATCATATAAGATTTTCATATCAAAGTCTCTTAAAAAGAAAATGTTAAAAAGAGTTATACACAGGGTGGAGGCCTTTGACCCATGCTAGTTTTAAAGATCCAATTCCTGTCACTATAGGGAAACATGCTCCATAGCATTTGTATATCTTCTTATATGAATTCCTTTTAATACATATTCAACTTCATTTTTATTTATGTATGTCTATACTTATATAAGAACTCCAAAGATTGATAATATTAATAGAAAAATTGATCAAATCATATAACTTGATTTTATTCTGATAGTGTTTTTTCTATCTCAGTAAAGTTCGTATCACATATTTTCTGTATATTTTATTTTTTTTAATGTGAGCCCCAGTTCCTATTATTATTATTATTATTATTATTATAGTTTGGGTTAAAGCACTATGTCATTGTGGGTCCACCTAATCAATCCAAATCTTTTATATTCCCTTTACTCTTTCATTCATCTTGCTTTCTATACAAATATTTTTTATTTATATTTTAGTATTTTCTATTTATGTTTTCTTTGACATGCACAAATATTGCTTTTATATTCGAATATATGGTTTTTTTTTGTTTTTTGCCCGTGACACGGGCCACTCACACGAGTCCTCTAAAATAGTATCACCTTTATGCCTTCAAATCTTACATGTGAAACCTGTGGAACACCTCCGTTTAAAAAAAACAACACCTTATGTAACACAGTAATACCCTGTTTACATTTCCTTTGTATACGAGAACTATAAAATGTCCCTATGAAAAAGGTTTTTTTGCCCCTCAATAACAACCAATTGAAAAGCATATGCAATTATTATGGGTGGAGATAATACGAGAAAAATCAGGAGAATGTCTATGCCATTTATTGTTTTGCCTAGGCCTGTCAATTTGGCCCTCAACAAGGGGACCTGGCTCGGCCCGGCCCTGACCCTGACCCTCCTACTTTTATTAATTATGACATATGTATTTATATATGTAACTATATACTAAAATGCCCTTATAACAGTCACTTTTATAGTAATAAAATAGGGATATAATGGACAATTTCATCCCCACCTACCCATTACAAAATTAATGCCCTAAAAATCCATACACACATACATGGTTCATCTCATCTAGATTTAATTATTTAAGTTATGTATTGTACTTGCCACGGTTTGCTTCTAATCCCTTTATCTAGTATTATTACTTCTTATTTAGGCTTTTTATATTATCTTTATATATTCATGCAAGTGTAAAAGGAGGAGTACTCGCAGTCGAACTTCAAGGATACGGGGTGATCCAAATATCTTTTTAACTAGTTAATTATAACTCTCAATTCTTTAAAGTTTAAACTGCTAATGTTTTTTAAGTGCATTTACTTTTGTTATTGAAATCTCACAACACTTAATAGTCAAGTCAGTGTTAAACAAAAGATAATGTCAATTGATAAAAGGCACGTGAATGTAAATAGTTTAAAACTTTCAAAGATAAGATATTGCTGGAATGATTTCATACGTTGATATTCTAATGAAAGGTGTGAAATAGATCAGACCCTTTAACCATCTTTCCTTTTTGACAAAACAAATAAAACTGTATATCTAGAACCTAAGTCACCAAAGCATGTATAACTTTGTCCGATAAAAGGAAGTTTTTTTAGACAACTTATATTCTCCAAATGTTTTCTTAATTGTGTATTCGCAATTGAGGGTAAACTATAAAGCTAGGTCCCGATTCTTGGTAACAATGTAAATAATAATAATAATAATAATAGTTTTTTTATATTTTTTATATTATATATATATATATATTTTTATTTGAGGCCACGAGCCTTGCCCTAACATTCGAGGGTAGGGTAAGGGCCTAGGTACTGCAGGCCCTTAGGGGGGTTTAGCCTGCCCGGGCCCGGCCCTGTATATATTGAGGGTAGGGTTAGGACAACCCTGGGCCCAGCCCTTTAACAGCCCTAGTTTTGCCCCTCAAAGTAATAAACCCCCTTCTCACTCACACATCCTCTTATTTTCTTTCTTATTTAACTTACAAGAAGACCCTACAATGGTGTCTTAACCACTTATTACATTGTCTAATCTAACAATGGGACCAACTCATATTTACATGCACACACATTACATTAATTTGCCTGTAGTCTTTAAGTTTTAGGCACGTGTCAGTAACGACAAGCATCTATTATTAATTCTATTACATGGATCTTTTTTTTTCCCGTATTTTGGAAATTTTTTATCATTGGGTGTTGCTATTTTTTTTTTCTTTTTAATTTTTGGTACCAATACTTAAATGCATAAAGAAAGTATTGCAAAAAAAGAGGACAACTTGGTATGCATCTCTTTGGGAGCCATCATCTCTTTGGAAAAACCTATTGGTCCCAGGTCCATGGGTTGGAAGATATATGGATTTGGTAGCGGATCAGTTTATCAATCGAAACCTAAATTGGATTTTGGATCCGGATCCATTTATAAGTTGGAACCTAAACTAGAGTCCAAACCTGGTTTTAATCAAGTCAAAACCTCCTAAGAACCGGATAAACAAATACCTATCTACATCCCCACCCTCATCACCATAGGACCATCATGAAAGCTTTTGCATAGATCCTTTTCTAGGCTCAATCCCAATACTTGAACTCATAATGGCTTCATGGTTGGGGTCCATTTTGAGTCTGATTAATGATCAAAGTCCAAGTCCATATCTAGGCTGGGTCTATAACCCCAATGCCCATGCAATAATATGTATATATCATCATCATTAAAGTCTTGTCCGAACTATATTGGGTTGGCTACATGAATTTTGTATCTAATTCTGTGATATATGATACATAAATCATCAAGGGTAACTATTGTACTGTAAGACTTATACAAAGAAAATTAATTTTCATGTTTCCAGGTGGAGCCACTGGCCAAGCCCTTCAACGCTTAAGGCTAGCATGACCATTCCCATAAATGAATCACATATGTAATAATATCTATATAATATTATATATAACATACATTCAATATATTATATTAATGTCTTATATATAATTAGGACGTTCAAAGAGTTGGGCCCAAGCCTGGTTGACGTACGCTCTCACCCTACCCTCACATATGCGGCTTGGGCTTAGGTTGAGCAAAAGCCCTTGGTGACCTGGGTTGGCCTACAATTTGTAGACCCTTGCTCTACCCTAAGGGCCAGGGCAGGGCCGGGCCAGGGTTGAAAACAAGGAAAAGGAAAATTCTTCCGTAATTTAGACTTTGCTTGGGCCAGATCCATATGAACTCATCTCCCTTCCACTTGGACCAGCTTTGACTTGCTTCAAATAATGAAGCCAAAGCAAAATGGATGTTCACACTCTTAAATCTTCAAGTTATAGTAAATTATGACCATCCTTTTGTTCTATCAAATAAGGGTGCTCTTCTAGTGTCTTGATATGTGTTTAGTCTTTCCATCTGTGTCCTAGATCATGGGCTTCTCTAGTGTTGTCTCTTTGTGAATGTTCTTATTGATTCTCTGAACTAGCAGAGATGAATACTTACAAAATTGATGTTCATGGCCAACAATCATGTTGAGATGATTGTCATGATACGTCCACTGAAGAATGTGGAGCGCGGAGATTGTCTATTCAAGATCTTCAATTTTGGATCTCTGCAATTTGCTTGAGTGGGCTTTTTATGGTTGTGATCTTTTCAAAAATGGGCCCTACCCTTCCCTTGGGCTGTAAGACCAGAAGAAAAGTGCTCGCTTTTGCAAGCCAGGTCAGGCCCAATTTATAGAAGAGGGGGTACATGTGTGAGAGGATACTAATAAATCTCCTTTGGACGACCCAATTAAACCCAAACAAGTCTAAAGAAATTTACACACTTGATTGGATAGGGTCATGTGGGTTAGGTACAAGGGATATCCCCTTCAGGTCAGTCCAAAGGAGATCTACATAGCAATAATCTAAGCCATTCAATCAGGAGGGATCCACATTCAACATGCCATGGACACCAAAAAAAAAAAAAGCACTTCCATATTAAAATAATAACCAATCTAAAGATAATGAATCAAAGAATAGAAGTGTCAACATGACAGGTGGTAGAAATCAAACTATAATTAGCCCCTACTTGCCCCAGCCCCTTCTTGCAGGCACAGTAAAATAGTGTACACCACAGAAACAAAGAGGTCCCCTAAACATGTAGCACTTCTCTGAACAATTCCCAATTCCAATCTTGCTGCCTCTGTTCTTCCTACACCTCCAATCTCAAAACAAAAAATCCCAGAGATGATCACCCCAACTAGTGTCAGAACAAGAGAGAGACAAAACCCTTGTAGCTTTGTTCCTTTCATGAGCTCTCCTGCCTTCCAAATTGCTCCCATTCCATATCAATCCTTCTCTACCACTGAAACAACAAGATCCATCTTCCAAAACACAGACAAGTAAATGTACATGAACACAAACATAAGAGTTCGAACACCACCTAACCCAATGGGTAAGGGTCTTAGCAATGCTGGTTGGGATATCTTTATGTGAGTGAGACTGCATGTGTTCGAGTCTCCAATGTAGCAAAAACAAAGTAAAAAAAAAAAGGGGGACAGTGTCCTGGCAATCAACAAAAGAACACCCATCAAAGAGGCATGTGCGGCCATGGCTGAGATTTTTGCCTGATACTTAAATGCGCTTGGGATACATAAATGTGCTTGGGCTAGATCTATGCCTGCCTAAAATTCTAATCACAGGGCTAACCTTGCGCAACAAATCCATCATAAATGGGCCAATAGTTAACTAATGTGCTGGGCCTAGGCCAATGACCTGTGGACTAGTTCAAGAACTGATACTCAGGCCATAATCGAGGGGGCTATGGTTCCAGAAATTTGGGCTGGCCCATGTGCAAACCTGCTGCAAACAGACCCTTGAGTCAATAATCCACATTTTATGTTGGTTTGTGATCGATGCATATTTCATTCAAAAATTGTCCTTCCAAAAACTAACCCTTCTGTTACTGTGTATTATTCTCTAAAAATTTGAAGACAGACTTATACAAGAAAATTCCTAAGGCATAAAAGTAATTGATCAATAATATGATTAGTCATGGCAAGTATCCCCCTCTACCTGAAAACAAAAAGGGACATGTGTAGAAGTAGGGATAGAAAGATTACAACCATTCCATATTTGTTACACACAATCTCTATCTTCCATCCTCACGACATGATGCCAACACTCTGCAATCATATTAGTGTTATAAGTCTAATGAACAACCAAAAGCAAACAGAGGCCTAAAAGGACAAATACCCAAATACCCTAATCTCCCCAATTGATTCAAGAAAGTGAATCAATAACATGGAGATCAGATTCATCAGTAGAAACTAATTTATGCTTTGCTCCCTCTTCCAAGTCTTCTCTCTCTACAATATTGCTCCTACATTGATAATAAAGCACTGTGTACACAACAAAACCAAAAAGCTTCATCAAGCAAACAACAACAGCCCCCACAATCCCGAGCGCAACCTGATATTCTGGTTCTATCTCATCCTCAACAGTGTTTAGAGAGAATAAAGCCCAGACCGGAGCGCTTAGAAGTAGTAAAAACAGCATGAGAGCAAACCCTTGAAGCTTTCTTCCTTTCATCAGCATCTCAGCCTTCACAAGTGCCTCTATCCCATAACAAGTCTCTTCTACAATTGAAATCGCAAGACCCTGGAGACAAATTAAAGCTATGTAGAGATAAAACAGAAATGCTAAGATGCCCACCAATGAAATACAAGTGATCAACACACTGCCGTCGGCGATCAGTACAAAGGCTCCAAGCAACAGTGCAACAAGGAACGCGTAAGCCATAGCAATGAGAACAATGTACAAACAAGTGATCACTGGCCTCTTCCATGTTGTCATAGTTCTTGAAAACACATCCTTCAGACTCAAGTACTTTCCGGTGTAAGTCGCCGCCGATGCATTGACGGTCATCGCCATGGCGAAGAGTGAGAGAATGCAGAAGATGAGGAAGAAGATGGATTCAAGAACCATGAGGATTTGGAAGTGTTTTTGGAATTCTGGTGTGAGGCCATCATCGGGGTCATGGTCCTCGACCTCCATCAGAAGCGGTCCGGCGATGAGATCATGACTCACAGCCAATATCAGAAATGGAATAAGCACGAGGAGCGTGTTTGAGACCATGAGCTTAACATTTCTTGTAGGGAGTTGAAGGGACTCCCTGAGAATTCCTGTGAAACCCAAAGGTTGGGGAGTGCCCATGGCCATTGACAACACCCTAGTCATTGAAGTCATTGAACAATCCTTCTAACTTTGGGCCTCTCTCTCTCTCTCTCTCTCTCTCTCTCTCTCTCTCTCTCTCATATATATACATATCATTTTAGTTTGGTATCTTCTGTATGAGGAACATATGTCTCCATTGGGAGAAATGATCAAGTAAGACAACATCATCATTTTCAAGTATTCAACGCACCTAGTGGGGCCCACTCCAGATACGTATACTGATGGTAGCTGGAATGTGCAGTGTGCTAGGTATGCCTGAAATTTTAATTGAATCAAGAGCATGTAAAATGACAGGTTAGATTTTGGAGACTCATCGGGAGATGGTTATGATCATCACATGAAGGCAATCTTTAAGCATCCAGAATGGACCACACTAGATAGGTTGGACATTAATTAGTTGAACTACAATTAAGGTCCTACTGGATGGAATCATTGGGCCTTTTTATTTTACTTTATGGAATTGAAGGCAGGCCCGCCACATGATAGGGACATTGCAGGCGTAAGATAGTTAGGTACCTGATCTGGCGGAGGGCCCAAGTAGCACACTCTCTTGTATTCTTCTTCCTCTTGTTTTTTTTTTTCTTCTTCTTTGTAAGTCTCTTGTATTCTTCTTGTTTTTGGTAAGAACTCTCTTGTACTCTTGTGGGAAAGAGAGTATTCCAAGGTGACAGAAAGGTTACAGTGGGGTGGTAACCTCCACTGATCACTTGTTGGGTCTTGGTGTTTAAAAAGTGTCATGACTAATTGGATAAATACATGGATGCTGGAAAAGGATGAGGGAACAGTAATGAAAAGGCTTGATATAGATAAGAGGAGCATGAAGTATCAGGACAATCAAATCAATTTAGATTCTTATTGAGGGTAAACAGCATTTGGGATAAAATGTTTATGCAAACTCATTGAGATAAAATGTAAGGGTGAACAGTATTGAGACAACTTAAAGTTATATAAGTTTATGTTTATGCAAACTGATTGAGATAAAATGTAAGGGTAAACATGTTTTTGGGATGTTAGTTTTTCTTTCTTTTTTTTTTTTTACATGATGTGATGATTTGTCCCCTCGAATTTAAAATGTTCCAAATAACCTTAATTTGAAGGGTCCATTTTAACTTTGGCTCCTCTCTCCCTCTCTCATACATGTATATGTTTATTTGAGGAACATGCCTCCGTGAGGAGAAATGATCAAGCTGGACAACATCAGCCGTTCAAGTTTTCAACCCACCTAGTGGGGCCCACACTAAATACTGTACGTGGAATGTGCAATGGGCACATGCCTGAGTTCTTAATCTTGATTCGATAATAGTAGCTATTGAATTGAGAGCATGTAAAATGACCGGTCAGATTTTGGAGACTCCTCCGAAGATGGTTATGATCATCAAATGAAGGTAATCTTTAGGCATCTAAAGTGGGCCACACTGGATAGGTTGGGCATTACTCTGTGTACTTGATGTGAATTGAAGAAGGGCCAACCACTTGATAGGGACGTTTCAGGCGTAAGAAAGTCAGGCATATGATCAGCCAATGGGCCCCACTATCACACTCTTGTATTCTTCTTGTCTTTTATCTCTTGTATTCTAGTGGGAGAGAGTATCGCAAGGACACCGAAGTTTATGTCTGCCTAATCAAACTGGACCTAGAAGGGACTGGCTCCACTGATCACTTGGTGGGCCTTGTTTAAAAAGTGTCACTAATTGGATGAAAGCAGAGTTACCTGAAAAAAGAAGAGGGAACGGTAATGAAAAAGCTGAAAAAAGAAGAGGGAACGGTACTGAAAAAGCTAAGTCATAGATTAGAGGAGTATGAAGTATTAGGCCGATCAAATGATCTTAAATTTTAGATCATGCAAACTCATATTGATAAAAAATTTAATGGTGGATGATATTTGAGGGGAAATGCTCCTTTGAGAGTTAACTCTTACCGTTCACGGTTAGAGAAACCATGATGGGGCCCACTCAATGACCCCACTAATCAGGGGGCCAGGGGATGCAAAGAGCCATCTTTGATGGGGTTCAATCTCACTCCTTTAACCCCTTAACCGGCCTACAAGTTTAACAACTTATATTAAAGAAAAAAAATTAACTCTCGATCCAACGGTCTAATTTATTCAGATTGGTGGGAACCCATGGCCTCCAACGTCATTCAGGAAGGATCATTTGTGCGGATGGTTCAAATTGATGATAAGTGGGGCCCATTATGGTCTGAGTTAACTCTCGCTTAAAAATTTCCCACATCTGAGATGGTTAAGATTATAATAAAATTCAACTTAACAGTGGTTGGTGTGGGTAATGAGACTTGACAAGGACAACTCTCTAGTTCCCTCTGCAATGGAAAATTGCTTCTTTTTTTTTTTTTTTTTTTCTGTTGGCAACATTTCAAAAAAGTATACAAGTTTTGGCTCATTTTAAAAAAGCACATAAATGTTTAAATACTTCAATAAAGTGTAAAATTTCTCCACAATTCTTTCAATTAATTAAGTTCTCTCTATAAACTTTTTGTGAAAATGGTCAAAATACCCTTACCTTATGACAAGATTTTGTCCTTTCTTAACCTCTTTATTCTCTAAAACTTTCCAATTTGATCTTGATGATCATAACTATTTAATGAAGCTAGGTTTTGAGTCATTTGAATCCCCTTTTGAATAATTGATGCATAAAGCTAGTTGAAGTAGGCTCCACTAGGTCATTTGAGTTTGATTTGATCATTTTTCTTAAATATGCTTTATTAAAGAAAATTTTTGAAAAATGATATTAGGCTATCTTTGTCACTTCTCAAGATCTTTTTACGGAGAAGACTTGATTGGAAGAATTGTAAAAAAGTTTTATATTTTTTTAAAAGATTCAAACCTTCGTATACTTTTTTGAAATTAAGCTAAAACTTTTATACCTTTTTGGAATTCTCCCTCGGAGGCAAATTGTTTGGTGAACTAATTTGTACGTGCGGAACAGCTGAGCGTACGACGGTGGAGTTTTATATTGTCTCAGGGGTTAAGACTTAGATGTGCGTCTCACACAATCAAAACTCCACATGATTCATTTTCATTTATAAAATAAATGAAACTCATTCAATATTTAATCATCTAATTTGATATTTCAAGTTAGAGGCTTCCTCACACTTTCCACTCTAGTTATTTAAATATTTTTAGAACGGCTTTCCCCCACTTTCAAAGAGTTATATATTAATCGTACTATTTATGAATGTAAGTGCTCATATTAACTCCATCATGATTCATGTGCAGCCAATATATGCATGGTTGAGTGGTGCTGCAGGGGCGGACCTAGATAGGCTGGCAGGGGCCATGGTCCCCTCCTATATTATGGTAGCTCCCCTCAAAACAGTACTTTAGCCCCTCCATGTGTGCCCATCCATTAACCCATTATTTAGGGCTTTTTTAAGATGGTTTTGACTCTTAGAAATAAGGAAACAAGAATATTGCTCATTTTAGTGAAAAAGGAAAGAAAAAGGAAGGAAATGAAATGAAGAAATTGAGAACAAATAAAGAAAGCTTGATTGAGATTAAGATATTTTTTTTTAAAATATTTATTCTCATCTTAGACTTGCCCCAAATCTTATGATCGAAGAGAGGAAGATGAAAAGCACATCTTCTTATTGGAGATATTAAAAGAATTTGTAGGTTGCAGACTTGACTTGAAGGTATGAATAAAGAAGAATAATGAAAAACCCAGTTTCTCTCTCTCTCTCTCTGTTTTTTTTTTTTTACAATGCATAGATGTACTAATTTCACTATAAGTCATTATGTATTTTCAACCTTTGTTGCTCATATTTAAATTTAATTCGCTTAAAATCAATGTTTTTGCATTCTATTATTACATTAAGTTTTAGTTCAATTGCCGTTTTATCCATTGCAAATAAAGAAATATAGTTGTAATATTTATTATTATTATTATTATCCATGTCAGAAAAATCTGATTAAAGAAATTTATATCGAGATAAAAACTAGCAGAACCATAATTTTGAATGGTTTAGATTTTAGATATGGGATGCTATTATTACTTTTCTATGAGGTTTTAAATAATAAAGTTTTAATTGTAACATATAAGCTATAGTGTAAGAAAGGATCGGTATTTATGCTATGATTGAATCACTAAGATTATGATTTGCCCCCCCCCGCCCCCCCAAGCAAAAATCCTGGTTCCACCCCTATGGTGCTAGCATCTAAGTAACACATATGACTAGAATTGTAGCCCTAAGAGAGTTATGTCTCCTGAATTGGTAGCCCAACGTACCTAAGACAAAGAAAAATCTATCATGAACAAGAAAAAGCACTTCAATTGAAGTGAGGATTGTTAATTGAATTTATTTAAAAATACATTATTAATTCCAAATGAATAAATTCTATTTGACCAATCCAAGCAATTGCTTGGTGCACTCCGACTCGAGTGAAATTTAGATGAATGATGATTCATAAAAAAAGGTTGAAAGTCACAGAGTTGGTTTGTACAAGCCAAGATGAGGTGAAAGTTGTTATATTTGGGTTGGACATTGTAAATATCATCAAATATGAGAAGACAACTTTATAGGGCCACCCTAATTGGCCCAATAATTAGTATGAACGAAAAAAGGTCATCACATAGCACGGTCTTGGGAGGCTCCAAATTAGAGATAGGCCCAATATTAATGTTGTACAAAATGGCTGCTTAAAGGTCTTGAACCTGTGTTATCATATATGAATCCGAGACTTTTTCCATTGCAATAAAGCAATGGTTCTAATAAGTATAAAATATATATATTGTAAATGGACTGTGATTGAGTTTAATTAATGTCTTTTTGACGCGTTTAGGCTTTAAAATTGGCTTGATGAGTAATTGGACTTGGCTTTAAATATGCTTTGAGCTAGGCTTATCCAGCCCATGGACACCTTTACCCAACCTAAATTATGTACGTTCACACTCTAAAAATAAAAGCAAGTACATGATCAATCTTACTCTAACTCCGTACTTAATTGGAGTGACATTTCTCCAAATGCCAACCCATGTTAATGACAAGCTTCCAAGCGGGTCAAATTTAATAAGGTGGGACCCACTCTTCCCAAATATAAACGTCTTAACTTCTTGTTTAAGTTGTTTTACCATGTGAAACAAGGTTATGTATATCATCCAATTGCAATACATGGATCTCAATTCACTTCATATAAGCTATTCCGATTCATTTGTAGAATAAAGAGAATCAATATATTTATCAATTGCTTGCATGAATGGGCAACTTTGAATGTGCAATATAGAGGTGAAAACTAGAGAACTTTATATGGAAATCTAAGTAGATGAAATTCTCGACATTATGAGTAACCTAAAAGAAAGAAAAAAAAAATTAAACAATCATTCCACATAAAGAGAGAGACGGAGATTTATTTAGTTCTATAAAAAGGTCTCTAACAAGAGAAATATTGAAAGTCTAGATTATGAATTAAATCCTGTATATAATCTCTACTTTCTTTCTTAGCGCGGAAGAAAACTCTAACATAATAATCAAAATATCCCATAAACCCGACACATTTTATTTGATTTTATGACTTATGAACCATATACAAAAAGAGCATCTTCGCAACGTCGTGTGTAAGACGCGTACGACAGACAGAATGACCCTTTTCAATTAAACAAGTCAATGAGACGACGGCATGTGAACCTTTTTGACTTGGAATCTTCGTCAGCACTTGTTTTCATGATTTGTGTTTGTGTCGTATCCTATAGAATCCTGAAATCTTCAAAACATTCATCAGTCGTCGGCACGTGGAACAGCCCCAGCGGGAAATATGGGTTTCACTTTCTCCTCTAGATTTGAAAAGTCATCCAAATCTCTCTTATTGCAAATGTCTGGGGTCCACAAACTCATGATCCAAACCATTGATCAGATCAGAAATGAGTCAAGCAAGTGCTACTTTTGATGATTGGGTGAGACCACTTGACTCGAAGGCTTGGTCTAGATTGGTTCGAAGGCTGATGTAATTGGGTCTGATCATGGGATAATAAAAGGGCAAGAACAAATACTAAATTGAAAAGAATGACTTGCATGCTAAAACTGGCAGGTCAAATTGGACGGGGGAGTGTCATTTGGTCAGGCGGTAACCAGACAGGCTATTCCTGGCAACTGGGGTGGGAGGTAACTGGCCCGGTTTGTATTGGGGATGGGAGTAGGCTATGTATTTGTTTGTTTGTTTATTAGCTGATGAAGGATGGGAGGCTAGTAGCATTACTTGTTTCGTGCACCTCGAAGGTCGGTGAATCCAAACATTGACATGGGCATAAGGATTTAAATATTGGTGCATACATATAGGGATGTGTACCATCTAGTGGGGCCCCTAGGTTGGCCCAGCATATTATGGTTGGGAGGGGATGGAAAGATCCATGTATATATGGCCCACATTAGGGATGTAAATGGGTCCCTGATTCTCCGATTATCCAGAGACCTTTGACACTTTAAAAATCGGATATTGATTTTTATTTAGGTCCAAAAAAGTAAAAAGGTCCGAGTACAATTTCACCCTGGTTTCGACCCCGTGGACATGGGACCTGATATATTACTTTAATTTTCAAGAATTTATATTTAAAATTAGGTATTTTCTATATTATTCTGTACATAGACCTGGACATGGGCCCGAAGCCGTCCAATATATGGAACCGATTCCATCTTCTCATTAACAATTTCGGTTCCGGGTCCGAGTTCACCATGAACCTAGACTGGAACCTACCCGTTTACATTCATATCCCACGTATTAAATCTTAGATCAAAAGGATGTCTCTAACCCCTTCATCTATGGCACACAAGTTTGACAGGTTTATATAAAAAGTTGACTCTGGATCTAACGGTCTAATCTATTTGGATTAGTGCGAAAATGCACGGATCAATGACTATTAAGGTGTGTGTGTGTCATTTCGATGGATCATAAGGTGGGTGTGGATTGAGCACACGACGGAAAGCTTAAACTGAAGGTGGGACCCACTCTTGAACCAAAATCGAAGGATATATCATTAAAGGGGACGGGGATTCAAGATGAATGGTTTTAATTATCATCATGTGGGGCCCATGATGGAGTTTTGGGCATCCAGACAATACATCCACTCTTAATCGAACGAGGCAGAGCTACATTCGATGGTACCAAAGTTAGGAGTAGATATTGATTGATATAGACTCAAGTTTGATTTTCTTTGTTAAATTACTGTATATATTAAAGCTGTCAGCTCAGTTTTAATTTTGAACTCTTAACTTCAGTCTTGATTTTGCGCCAAGCCTGCACAATTTTTGTTGACATTGGAGCCCACTATCAACAAAGAAAAACGATGGGCCTTATATCAGATTTGATATAAGTGAGACTAGCGTTGATAAAATTATATGCTTGTAAAGATTTGAACTAACCTCTCAATTAAAACTTTTAAAAAGCCACTTCACCCAAATGGGCCGGGTCAAGCCTAGGCTTGGGCTATCTAATCCCGTCCACAATATTGGGCGGACTTGTCGAGGTTGTCCAATTCCAGCCCTAAATTGTACGGGCCTACATCAAATCCCGTCCCGGGCAAGAACTTAGCATGATCTTGAATATAAGATAAATATCATCTAATTATTCATATACTGCCACCGAACACCGAATCTGAACCGGACTTTAAACCCTCCTTTTTTTCGGTGTTGGGACCGATAATGCAATTCAACATGCTACATGGCGGAGTTATCTTTATTTATTTTTTTTTGTCGGTGACATAGTAGAAAATAAGAAAATCAACAAAAATTAACAGAAATCAGCCAAGTATCCTATATGGGTCAAATAATGTCTAAAAGAACTCAGCAGAAATCAACATAAATCATTTTTCTTTTATAAATGTCTAAGAGATCATTTAGTGTGTTCCCATCATTGAATGAATCATCATCAGTAGTTAAGTCATGATTGAACCAATCTTGGACACAAATTAATGCTTTTTCCTCATTTGATTTCAAAGAAGTTCTATATGGGTCAAGCACCCTCCATTGCTAAATGCCGACTTTGAAGCAACTGTGGACACAGAAATAGCTAAAATATCGTGAGCCATATGAGATAAAATAGGATACTTAGCCAAATTCAATTTCCACAATTGTAATATATATATACCGTGTAATCTTCTTTTGCAGACTTGCATCAAAATAACGATCTTATTTTGTGTGTTTTTTTTTTTTTTTTGCTATAATTGCCTTATCGGTAATTTCTTTTCGATACCTTAAAAAAAAGAGAGAACGAGGATTTCCATGTTCATCATCGTTGGCCTTTCTTTTAGATTGCCTACTAGTTGCATCATTTTTACCTACCGTCGAATGACTATCTTTAGCACCAAATCTCACAAGATAGTTTTGGTAAATTTATTAAAATGAGTAATATGTACTTGCAGTTGGGCCGGCGTGTTCTGCCCATTCCCAGTCCCATTTTGACCAGACTTTAAAACCATTGTCCAAGCCCAACTCGTTGGGCTCAAAATTCTTTTTAAACACCATGTGTTTTCGGGCATGGGATGGGCCGGACTAGGCTGAATACCCATTTTAACGGGCTCAATTAACAGGCCTACTAATATGTCACATAAAAGTTTAACATAAAAATTTCTTAAAAAGAATATAAAGAATAGTGAGAATTCATATCACGACTACTATAGGGAAATAGGTTCCATATCATTTGTACATCTTCTTATGTGAAACCCTATTAATACAAATTTATGTTCATTTTTTTAGTTGATCAAGACATATGACTTGATTTTATTATGAGTGTTTTTTAAATTCGATGGAGTTGTCTTTATATTTATCTTTCCATTTTTTACTTTTTAATAATTGATCATATCTATATTTTAATATTTTTATTTTTGCTCTTTTTGTGTATTTTAATCATGTTTTAAAGAAATCAATCTAAAGGTTGGGGTACATGAACAGAATTGAAAATAAAATTCTTTAGAGGGTCTTCCGATAGATTAACACTATAAGTTTTAGGCATATGTAGTAACTTACATGAAGAAAATGATTTCCAAGATTCTAAGAGGGCGCTAGAGGCTAAGCGACGTCTAATTTTATTTTTGGGTAAGCAGTCTCAGAGCCACTCACACACACATTCAGTCAAGACCCTCACCATCAGCACTATAGCAAGGGATTGATCCCTGGTTGTTTGTGTTGAAGGGGCATGTGGAAGGGAGGTGCAGCACCAACTGTTGATTGGCTTAGATGGTGTGACCATTGTCACAACTCACAAGTGACTCACACACACATGCTCGCAATGGGAATTGTTCTCACATATTATGTGAGAACTTTTTTGTGGGGCCCAATTGTGGGCCTCATTTGGGGATGGGACCAGGGGGATGGAAAGATTTATGTGAGGTCACCTCAAGTATTAAGTTTGACCCCAAACCCATGCCCTTGACCCCTTCATCCGTGGCCCACAAGTTTAATGGCTTCATATTCAAAAAAATATTCAATCCTCGATCCAACGGTTCAGTCCATTAGGATGTGTGTCAATCCTTGAGCTTAGTGACTATCAGGGGTTCCTTA
This sequence comes from Persea americana, assembly GCA_029852735.1. NCBI lineage: Eukaryota > Viridiplantae > Streptophyta > Magnoliopsida > Laurales > Lauraceae > Persea > Persea americana. Next base: position 7,620,357 of record CM056812.1, read on the forward strand.
TTGGTTGTTAGGTTTGAATGGGTTGCTAGTTGGGCACCGCAAAAAAGTTCTCATATAATAAGTGAGAACTAGTTCTCACTTGAATATTTTCCAATATATATATATTAGTATTTAATCATATATAATGATTGTATAATATTAATTTAGAGCAAGATTCTCCCAAACTCAAGCTTAGGATAAAATCTCGTAAGCTCATGCTTGTGGGTCCAACCTTTGGTCAATTCAAATGAACCAAACACATGACTCCTCTGAATTGCAAATGTCCACCAACTTTTGGTTAGATCCAAATTTACTGGACCGTTAGATCGACTATGTATCAATCATAATGGACTATTGACCATTAAACTTTTGGGCCTATATGAAGATGATAAAAATCACGGTTGTGTTTGATTTTTTGCAGATAGGAAGATCCTAGGGAGTCCTTGAGATCCTCCGCCCCCCCCCCCCCCCCATGTGGGTCCCTAGGTTGGCCCCACCACACACTTGAATTTACTTTATCCTAAGCTTGAGCTTAGGAGAGCTTGCCTCATTAATTTATACTCTACTTTAATTCGAGAAAAGTTGTGACAAGGCCCAAATCGGGTCCTTTGAACAAGGGCTGGGATGTCTTTATTGGACTTTCTAAGGTCCTAGTCCACATATGACTACAAACACATGATTAAGGTGTATGTGTCTGGGACCAACATCGACCCTATCCCGACCAGCCCCTTTTACAACCTTAGGTGGATCCCAATTCAAAGAAGAGGGAGCACAACTGTGATAGGATACTGACAAATCTAGCCGGGCCCCATGACACATTGAAAATGAGATTTTGTAACATTTGAATCTAAATGAGTCTTTTTAACTTCCAAATGAAATCAACTGGGTTAACATTGCTTCAAGCCCAGTTGGATTTTCGCCTTTTGAAGCTATGCTTCAAAACATCCTCCATTGTTTTTACAATCATGGAACTATGCTCCAAAACCTCTATTGAAATAGGGGGAACCCAAGACACAAATCATAACCCAACCCGAATCTCATACGGATTTCAAAATCTAGGCTGTGCACCCAGACCCAGCACCAGCCCCAGTCAAGTCTAAACAAAAATCTCACATTTGATTGAATCCGTAATGTTGGCTCACGTCTGGACCAGCCCAAATTGCACCACAGACCCAAAGTGGGTTTTGGGATAGTCCCAAGGATATCTACATACCAATCCAAGCCAATGATCAAGAGGAAGCCACACTCAAACATGCCATATGGACAAAAAATCAATCAATTCTATCTTAAAAAATAATAATCAATCTCAAGAGGATGAATCAAAGAATAGAAGTGTCAACATGACAATTGGTAGAAATCAAACTATAACCAGCCCATTCTTCCCTCTCAATCTCCACCTTCTGTCCAATCCCATTCTTGCAGTCACAGTAAAACACTGTATACACCACACAAGCAAAGAGGTCCACTAGACCTGTAGCACTTATCAGAGCCAGTCCCATCCCCAATCTTGTTGCCTCTGTTCTTCCAACACCTTCCATCTGGAAACCCAAAAACACACAGATGACCGTTTCAACTAGTGTTAGAACAAGAGAGAGACAAAACCCTTGTAGCTTTCTTCCTTTCATGAGCTCTCCTGCCTTCCAAATTGCTCCCATTCCGTAGCAATCCTTCTCTACCACTGAAACAACAAGACCAATCCTCCAAAACACAGACAGGTATAGGTACATGAACACAAAGAAAAGAGCTCCAAAACCACCTAACCCAATCAATAGGACAGGGTCCCCTGCAAACAGCACAAGAACACCAATCAAAGAGGCCCCCAGAAATAAGTAGCCAAGATTGAATAGTGCCACATATGACCACGTGAGAGCAGGCCTCTTCCACATCCTTCTAATCAACACAAACAGCTCTTTGGGTGCTATTTCTTCCCAGCAGTAAGCCGCCGCTGCTGCATAAATCAACGCAATGGTTGAGAAGAATGATATGGTGCAAGAGGCTAATATGAAGATGGTTTCTTCGCTGATTATAATTCCAACATCTTTCTTTATCGCTTCGAGTAGTTCTACGTACTCAGGGGGCTCTAGATCCGTGTTGCGAACGATGTAGGCCTTGGTGAATGCGTCGATTAATGATGGCTTGAGAGTGAAATGGTTGGAGAGGAAGAGAAGAGAGGAGGGGATGAGGAGGAAAAGGGCAATGGAGAGCATGAGCTTCCCATTTCTCAATGGGATTTTGAGAGATTCTCTTAGAATTGCCATCAGAGACATGGCCATGGAAGAAGAAGAGGTCATGTAATTGGGTCTTTGGTCTTTCCTCTTTGCTCTTGTTCCTGATCTATCATCTATATATATGGGATTTTGGGTGTATGAGAGTCTTGTGTTCATATGCCACTGATTAGAACCGGCCCTTGTTTGATTTTGAATGAGTTTCCAGTTGACGTCTTCGAATCATACACGCGCTTGCGAATGAAAGGATGCAAACACGTTCTTTGACTGGTCAAGGAAAACAAAAGGATCCACATGTTTGACCTTGACCCTTACGATCCTTTACTCGGATTCCCCGAGGCAAAGAAGGACTTCCACACTTACGGGTGCTCACGGCCCAGCCCGCTTTGGGCCAGGGCTGGATATGTTATTAGGGCCCGTTTAGCAATTGGGCGGGGCTTAGATTAAGTAAACAGAAAGCCGAAAGCCTGGCCCATGTAAGAAATGCATGTAATTTAATTTAATTAGTCCAAACAATTGCTCAAAAGTCCACAAAAGTGATAAATAGCCCGGCTCAGGCCGCCCAATTGATTAAATGGGCGGGCTTGGGCCTCACTTTCACCGCCTGTGTTGGGCTGGGCTGGACCGAAGTTGGGCCGGGCCTGATATGTCTTAGCCCGGCCCACGAACACCCCTATCCACAGTGGAACCAGACTCACTATTCATCTACTCAATTGGCACTGGATCAGAATTCGCCTTAATCACAAGTAGTGGGACACGCCATCTGATTGATGAAGAGTTTGTTTAATTGATGGTGGGCCCAACTTCAATTTGAGCATGCTTTGGCCTAATGCCAATTGGTGGGGGTTGGGTGGGGGGGAGAGAAGGTTTAGGAGGTTTCTTTTTTATCCGAGTAAAATGAGGGCTTAAAATTGCTACACTTGTAACCCAGACAAGAAACCAGATGGGGCTCATAGCTCGGACTTGAGCCCGGATCCAAACCTATGGCAAGCACCAAAACATCACCAATGAAAGCCACAGCAAGAACCATGAACAGGGCCACATGCAGCTATGCCAACTTCAATCCAATCTGCTGTCATTCAGTGAGTTTCAACTTTCAATGGCTCTGCATAGTGAGAACTGACTGATGTGGAGATGGTCGCAATCATGGTCAAGAGTGATACCCCACAAGAGATACTAAACAGAACCTGTTCTTCAGACTTTGATTTTAGATAATATTTGCTTTGTACAAGATTAATCTTTGTTTGTACCAGTTCTAACATTTAACCCATTCGGGTGATGCTGATTGTTGTCTCAAAACCTGTTTCATGGACCCTTGAATCCATCACCAGTTCACCACTGTAGGTGTTTGAAATCCCTCTAATCCAACCATCTATCAAGTGGACCACCCTCTGGTTTATCCAATGGGGGTTGTCCACATTAATTTGAACCGGACCAATGAATGTTATTTGACAACCGTGAGCCCACACATGTGGGAAGAGGAAGCCCGCAATTTGGGAAGGAGTGCCCCACGAATTAGAAGAGAAGAGCCCACGCACATAAAAGAGTTGCGTACCCAGAAGTCCTTCATTAGACAACTGTGTAAGATGGGGGTCTTGTAGGCATTTAATCTGTTTCTCTCTCTCCATTGGAATATTTGCTTTCTCTCATTCTCTGGAAGGAGACTTATTTAGTTTCCCAGTCTACGTTGGGTCCTATGATTTGGAGATTGATATTATTTATGGATAATCTTGGATTGGGAAAGGAGAAGATTTTCCTCAAGGGACCACTATGTAAAACAAAAAAATTTTGAGGGGGCTAATAAGAAAAAAAAGAGAGCAGATTTATAAGAATTTAAAGGGACTATGGCCACCGCCTACCACTAGTTTTCGCCTCTGGTTTTGGTTACGTTTTGACCAACAAGGCCTTGCTTTTGCATAACAAGCAACAAGTCTCTATTGAAATCTTCCCGGGCATCTCTAGATTCTTTTGGTGTTTTAAGAACTTTGTTGTCTTTTTACTAAAAATGCGTGCCTCTAGAGTCAAAGTTGTAATTTAAAGAACTCTGAAAAAAATACTAACAGTAATTGTCTTGATCGAGAGCCAAGGTTCAGTAATGATGTTTTGCTTTGTATTTTGACATTGCATCTTGAAAATTCAAGCTGCTAAAAATGAAGCACCTCTTCATCCTTGAACTCTCCATGAATTTTATTCAAATAGGACTTAGTCCACCGTAAGATTGAACTTGCGATTAAAAATGTTATCGACCAAATCCTTTTGGAGTAAAATTTTGGAAAAGTCCACTTAAATGGAGGGCATTTATTTTAATTGGTATCGATACTCAATAGGTGGACCCCACTGTGGAGTTCCACACCCCTCATGAGAAGAGTAAGTGACATAAGGCCTAGAGTCGTAATGAGCTTTTACATACCATTTACACCTACTTTTCATCTTTTCACGATGTTAGTGAATGGCTATCAACGGTGTCCTCTCAACCATCTATGCCTACGGTATGTAGGTATCGTCGCCCATCAGATGATTATAAAAAACTAATCGATGATTTTTCAAATATCCATGTCTACTGTAAACATGACGGCTCATCAAACAATCATTAGTAACCAATCAATAATTTATTATTATTAATTACTTGTGGTGATTGATTTATCATGAGTCCTTTTATTAAGGCGAGATATAAGTCGAAATCCTAAAACAAAGAGTAAATAAATGGTTATTTTGAGCATTTTGGATTAATTATCGTCAGCCCTATTATCTTATTATTTTAATTCTCATCACATCTAAAAGCATTAAAGTGTTTTAAATTTAGGGTTTTTCTTTGGATATTATAAAAAATCTATAAAATTTTTATTTCTAAATGATTAGTAAAAAACTAATAAATATAAGATATTAGAGGTCTCTCCCAGAAGAAAATGTTGGCTTTGGCACTCTCGGTTGGCTATCCCTTTTCCCCCAAAAAAAGAAACTCCTGGTTAGTTAGTTGAATGTGGCGAAACCAAGTTTATCTAGTAAGTGCATGCAGTGGACTACTGTTTGATAGTTTTCACCCTTCAAGTCTTTCCGAATCGAGATTTCAATTACTCTCAGCAGGTAAAGAATTCTTCATTCTTAAAAGAACAAATCCAAGAGATGTTATGGTGAAAGAAAATTACACCTGAAATCTAATAATTTTGTTAATATCTATAGCCTTTGAAATGATGCCATGCCCGAGTTAAGGTGCATTCATTTGAACTAGGGATAAAAATGTGTGGGCGAACACACTCATGATCGAGTGGTGTTGGCATCTCGGTATCACACGTGCCCATGGATTTATTCCAACTGGGTGTTCAGGTTGACAGTAATACTCCTGGCCAGTAGGCGAACCTAACAAACAATATACATACATCCTAAGGACCTGAACTGAAAAGGGGGGGATGAATCCATTATTAGAACCCAAATTTTGATTCCAGTCTAGGTTCAGGCATACTATTTAGGCTTGAATAAAAATCTAGTCTAGTTCAGATTCTGGGGATTCATCCTTGAGGACCTAGATACCCTAAACAATGACAATATGATTGATAGGTCTCTATATGTGTGCTCTTGAATTGTGTTAATAAGAGCACATAATAAACCCAAATAGTGCCAAAGAAAAAAAGACCAAATATATGAAAGATCAGCAACATTATTGGGTCAATACTATTTCTCAATCGACACAGAAATACGCAAAACATGCAAATCCAATCAAGCACATAGGAGAAAACAAAGTAAATTAATGTGGTTGAGCAGTGTGCCTACGTCGAGGCAAAAAAGAAGCCTGTCATTTTTTTCTCCTTTCTTAAGCCTCAAGCAATGGCGGATTCAGAATTTTCGTTTAGGTGGAGTAGGCAATGATGAAGTAAAAAAGTTAAATAATAGAATTAAATCTTTTAAAGTCTTATATAAGGAGTTTTTCGAATCTCACGGGTGCAACCGCACCTGCGTGCTAACACTTGGGTCCGCCCTTGGCCTCAAGGGTTTTTTAAAAAAATATTATACACTCAGTGAATAAACAAGGAGAGAGAGGAGCCCTCTTGTTTCTTGCTCTAAATAGATTGGATAAGGATACAAAGACTTTGATGTTTGTTTAGTTAATGTCCTGTATTTCAGATTAATCTGCCTAGTCTTATGGATTAGCTAAGATATTCGAGGGCATCATAGTTTTTCTACAAGGGGTTCAGGGGTATTTTGATTGTGTACAAGACTTTCTTAGAGGTTCGTTACCTAGAAACTACAAGTAAGATGTCGCTAGCACAGTAACCCGTGTTAAGAACGGGCATGACCCACGTGGCTAGGGTCCCGCTCCTTTTAAGTACTTGTGATATTGTTTTGACAAATAATTATATGTAAGTATTGTATGGTATAGTGGTTAGATTAGTTATTTATCAAAGTAAAAGTCATGAGATCAAACCTCCTAACCATATACAGTTTTAGTTTATTAGGATGGAGTCTCCATAAAAAATGTCAAAATAGAAAGTAATATGGTCAAAATTGAGTTCAAGACCTTCGACTTTAATATATTATAAGTGAGAGGAACCTCAACACCTAGCCTATGCACAAAGTAGACAGTCAATACTGACCATTCTAAGATTTCTTTTATTGCACAATGAAAACCTCCCAAACTCAAGATACAATCCAAACCTCTATGCACTCCAAACTGAATCAAGGAAGAGAAGCATCAACAAGCAGAGAACTAGTGATAACCAAACTATACCCAACTGATTCAAGGAAGAGAAGCATCAACAAGCAGGGGGCTAGTGATAACCAAACTATACCCACTTCCCACTTCCGTCTCTACTTTCTCCCCATTGTTCTTCTTACACTCGAAGTAATACACTGCATACACTATAAGACAGTAAAGCTGCAATATGCATCCCATATTTATCAGAACAAGTCTCACTGCCACTTCAATTGGTCCCATTGCATGACCATTTCTGGCATTCAAGATGCTAATCAGCGAACCGGGAAGGGTGACGAGCGCCAGAACAAGGGAGAGTAAAAATCCCTGTAGCTTCTTTCCTTCAATTAGCTGTTTAGCTTTCTTAAATGCCCTGATCCCAGAAAAACCATCTTCTAGCACTGAGACCACTATACCCATCATGCAGAACAAAAACAGGTAGTGATTTAAGAAGAGAAAAAACAGAGCTACCACAATGATCAACACAAGAACTGAAATGGATCCTTTGTTTCTCACCATGAGCGCTATCAAAGCCAAGTACAGTACAACAAAAATAATATTGAAGAGTGAAACGTACAACCTTGTGATCATTGGTCTCTTCCATATCCCTCCTATTTTAGATAACAGCTCTTTCAAAGTCAAGTGCTTCCCTGAGTAGGCCATAGCTGAAGCATAGATTGTTGCCACCATGGAGAAAAATGAGACAGCGAAGGAGGCAAATATGATGATCACACACGCGGCTAAAATAATTCGAACATCCCACTTGATTTGGATGGGTGATTTGGCCTGTTGGTGTTCATCAGTAACCAGCTTTAGGACAGTGTTCTGCAAGGCCAGTTCCAGTACTTGGAACAAGAGGGAGAAAGGAATTAGCAAAAACAAGGCAATGGAGTGGATGAGCTTCTCACTTTTGAAGATTTTGATGCCTTCTCTTAGAATTCCTAAGACATCCATGGGAATTGAAGAGGACCTAATCATCTCCTTGGCCATTTCTGCTATTGGGATGAACTTTCTCATTGCAGCACCCCCAATGGAGGTTGATATAAGGAATTTGTCCATTGTGATTGGTTTTAATTACTTCATTGACTTCATCTAGTCTTCTTTCAATAATAATAAGTAATAATAATAAAAAGATCATCAAGTCTTCTGGCCGGCAAGGTTGAATAGTCAGATTTATGCAGCAAAGACTTTTTTTTTTAATGGTTATTCAGCAAAGACATTGTGGTCATCATTTATCTCAAGTCTCAATCCAAAACCAACAAAGAAAAATAAAAGGAAAAGAAGGTCTCAATCCAAAACCAACCAAGAAATGTTGCTGATGGTGAATGTGAAATTCTCAATGCTAATCATCAGGGAAAAGGGGGTTCACTTTTGAAATCTAAACCATTCAAAAATTAATGTCCCCATGTATATTTGTCTTGGGCTAGATACCACTCTAATTAGAGTTCGGGTCGCCCTCAGATTCATCAGGTGATAAGCATGTGATTCCACTCCGGTCCTTTTGTGCATTTTTATCACATCTTTAATGCGTGATCGATCTTTAGATGCACCAAACTCTCATTGGAGTCTAAATTGATGCAATATCAATTTAGGCAAGTAGAGCATGTTGGAAGTGTACCTTGCACCATGATATGGTTTGCAATATAAATCAAACTTGCAGATCTAGACTTATGTATTAAACATTCGATAATCCGATATTCTAAAAGCATACCTTGTGTCATGATATTAAGGTGAGTGGTTCAGATCTGATCTTTAAACTATCCCGCCCTGCAATCAACGACCTTTATCAAATAGGGTATTCTCCTATTTCCCTTTTCACTCATATGATATCAAATGAGGGTTACTGGTTAGTATGCAATATGAGGTGACTTGATGGGTTTTCTTAATTCCCTCATTTATTAGTCAAATAAGAGTTCTAATGGATTGGACTTTTTAAAAGTGAATCCAAATTAGATTTATTCAAATCAAAACTAAAGGGGGAAAGCTTATTAAAAAAAAAAATCAATTGACTTAAAGTGGGGCCCTATCATTATTGGACGTGTGATCATGTGGGCCACTTATGTCTAACCGGACATCGGCCCAAGATAGATTGGAATGGAGAAGCAGTCATGTAGCCAGCTTCTCAAATAAATGAGACAAGACTTTGATGATTATGATGATGGATATTAGGCAAGTCACTAATTGAGTGGCTTGCATTTTCTAATTGGGTTGAAATAGATTTAATTTAGGTGGCAAGTCGAATATCGTGAATGTACCGAATTTAAATTCAACTCATTTATTAATCGAATTGGAAATGTCAACTCAAACTCAATGGAAATAATTCCAAACCCTGAAATAATGGGTTTGATGGGGTTGAGTTAGCCACTCGAGTCAAGAATGACAATCCTAGATTTTGTTTAATACTTTTGGATTAAGTTTAAGGCTGACGTTTCTGATCCAATCAACGAATGCACTGAGTCGGATTAGGTTGAGTCTGCTAGACTTACCAACTCGACCACATTCATGTAATAACCAGCCAACCCAACACAAACTCAAATCTGTTAATTATATGTCTAAGTGGACTCTTTGACATTTGGGTTTAGCTAAAATTTTGCAGTTCTTAACCCGAATTATAAAAATGCTGAGTTTAGGTTAAGCCTGTCCAAGTTCCCCAAAGTGCTCAACAGTAACACAACCGGACTCATGAGATCCCACTGCCATTCCTGCATATAGTGATGGTTCACTGCCACCAACAGCATTACACTTTGATAGGGCATGGATGGGAAAAGCATGATTAACAATCAAATTTCAGAGAGGAAACTTGTTCAATTGGATGGCTATGATAACCCAGTGAGGCCAATTCTAGTTTACCCAAACAATCAATTGGAGAGCTCAATGATGGATGTTAAGTCGACCAAGTTTCATACGTGCGAGACCAGTTAACAAGAGGTCCCTATATTTGATTGGTTCTCTAGTTGACAAACTAGGCCTAGGTCCTGTTGATACGCAAAAGATATGGAGGTCCCATCCATCACTTATAAAGAACTATAAAGAGGAGTCAAAGCTATGTGAAAATAACTTTAACATAAGCTAGTATATGTTGGTGAAATGGTTAAATTCTCTCTTTGAATAAGGAGGTTGTAATCTTCTTTCTTTCTTCTTTAACCTCATGAGATAAATCATGAGCTCCTACTTTTGAGCCATGTCCTCACATTTTATTCTTTTATTTTTTATTTAATGTCAGATTGGGGAATGGATATTTTCATTTGTAAAATCTCTTTATATATATATATATATATGAATGGAAAAATGAATTTACATCCCTTTATCTTCCTTCTTAATTTCTGTGTTCACATAGAGTGGATGGGATTTTTTAAAATAACCCTCTTCCAGTCAAGAAGAAAATAATAAAAATAAAAATAAAATAATTTACACTGAAGATCCATTCAAAGGTGATCGGAACTTCAGCATGATACAAAAAATATTTTGGCATGGATCTGTATGGGCCCAACTTTGATGCCACTTTGACAAGCTAAATGGGCAAGGACTTGGACCTAAATTAACAGTTTATCAAGTTGGAGGCAGGTCATGAGACCCATCGGAGTTGGGCAATTTCATCAAACAAACTAATGTGGTTATTGAGTGGAAATGGGCCTCCAATAAACATGGAATCTCACGCATTTAATTATGTGTAAGATTGCAATAATAACTAGTATGGTAGCGGTTTGTGCAAATTGCATATGCTCGTCTTCCTGTCCACTTCCTCTATTAACATTTTAAGGTTTAGTGAAAATGGTTCACTAATAAAATTTAGTATGTTATCACAGTCAACCGGTTGTGACTTCAATTCCTAGGAGGAACGACTCGGCTTGAAAAAAATAAAATAAAAAATTGCGTGTTGCCAGAAAATGCGCTGGCTGGGTTCCACTACTCCATAGCTTGGGCCCATCTACTTGAGCTGCTTTCCAGCTGAATCTATTGATTGGTGAACTGGATGGCTGGAGCTTCGGGCCTGACTAATAATTATAATTGGCATGGCCTCCATCAACTCATTACTCATAGTACCCGAAATGCAGTCAAACTTGCATGTAATTTCTTTCTTCTTAAAAACTGAGAGAAAACAATAATCCAAAGCACTCCCTTTGTCCAGATCCAGGCCCAAGTATCAGGCCAGATTAACAAACAGCCAGGTAGCTGGGACGTCAATAGTGCCCGACTGCCCGAAGGACCAGACGATTGTTTAAACTTTATAGATAGGCTGATGCATACTAGACACCCAATGCATTTCAGTTTTCAAGAAACCAATATAGAAAACCTGTTTGATGCCCAATTAGCACCAGTGTTGCTTATACAAGCTTATATCACCTTTCTATAGTCTATACTCATGTTCTCCTTTCACAACCCGAGCCCAAGATTTGATTACAACGGTGCAAATCTCAAGTCACGACCACACGTACTCCCGTGAATTCCTAATTAACCAAAGTTAAAAAAAAATCCACAAGGGATATATACACTTCACGCAAGTGAGACATTCATATACATTTGTCAAATGCACATAATGCAGAAGACATATACAATGAAATCATATACAAATTTACAAGTCCTTTACACAAAAGTAAAGTTTTATTTGCACAATAACATTCTCATTTCCCACTCATGTCATCAGACTGCATGCTTAAAATACGACGATAGTCCTTGTAGCATGGTCTGGGGGTGAGTCGTCTACGACGATAGTCACTGAAGGCGGAGCCGAGGCGACCTCGACCACGGTGGACTGAGTGGCCTCGGTCGAGGCTGCACGGACCGTCTTGGCAACCGGGGCAGTAGGAGTTCCGCCCGCAGCAGCCGAAGGCGTCGCAGCCAAAGCGACGACCACGGCCTGAGGGGATCTCGGGCCTCGCCCCCGATGTCCCCGAAGACCGCGACAGATAGGTTTTCTGCCGCATAGCGTTGGCCGCACTGACGTAGCATCTCTCCCTCCTCTTCCTCCGAGCTGGAAGATGCCGAGCTCTCAAACGTGCTAGAAGCTACTAGCCTCTTCCTTCGCGAAGGCCCGGGCTTGGCTCCCGAGGCCCTGGCAGGCTCTGGGTCTGGGAGTGTTGAAGCGCGGTGTCCGGACTCAACCAGACGCCCAGTAGGTATCGCGACGGTCACTGCCTCCGAGATGGGCACCACGGTTGCCGCTGACTCTAAGCTGGCGCCTTCCCCGCGCAGCATGGAATCTATTCCCGACACCCTTCTTGAGGTGTTGAAGGATCTGTAGTGGGGCATATACCCCAGGAGGGACCACGCAGCACGGCAGTTGTGATCGCGGTAGTTTCTCACCTTCTCGTGCCACTCAGGGTTCACCCTCCAACGGTTTTTCCTGGCAAACTCCCTCCTTTGGCGAAAATCTACATAAACAGAAAGTTGTGTTAGTCAGGCATGGAAGAAAGAAAAAACTGCAAACCGAAAAGACTTTGGTCTTTACTTGGTGGAGTTCCTATTTTTCGAGGAATCCGGACCGTGGTGCTTGACTCTGCCTCACCGAACTCCCATCCTCCTCTGACGAATACTCGGTCTTCACCCGCGTGTTTATTGGAATCCTCCAGCGCGGTTACAAAGCCAACCCGGCGGACCCTCAGCCGGAGGTAATGGGTGTTCCCTTCTGCGGATTTGCAGAGGTCATACATATCCTCGATGTCCGAGACACCAAGGCTGATCCCTAGGAGCTCGTTCAGCCACACTACTCCCATGATAATTTTGTATCCGTTGGATAGTAGCTGGCAGGGGCACAACCTCCACTCCCGGAGGCAGTCCCTAACCAGTGGATGAAGGGGGAAGCGGACCCCTCCCTCCACAACGAAGACCAGCCAGAACGGCATCCAGCCATCGCGGTAGGCGAGGCCATCATCAGCGCCGTCTGGTCTGACTTCCACATTGGCAGGAATCTTGTACGCATTCTTAAAGTAGGCTATGGAACCCGGGTTTCCTAACAGATATCTATAGATCCCCATTCTCAACCCAGGCGAAAGTCTACCCAGAAGAAAAGACAAGAGAAAAGCAGAAAGAAGCCCTACGAAAGGGGACTGCACAGACGGGATTGCCGGAAACTTGCAGACGTTGAAGAAATTCTCTTGTATGGTACAATAGAAATTCGAAAGAGAAAAAGAAGGTGAAGACGAAGGAGAAGCCCTCATTTATAGGGGTCAGAGGCGCCGTTTCGGCTTTCTAGAAGAGCCTTTAAAGAGGCGTCCCCTCAGTCAGCCCTGACGTCGCATCTCGTAGCCCTAACGTCTTTTCAAAGTAATTGCGTGGCAACCAAAAAGGCAACACGTGCCACCATCGGCGCAATATCTGAGGGCTATTAAATATCCTGGACAGGCGAAGAGACATCTTGAAAGGGGACGTACGTCAGCGACGGTCATCAGGCTCAGGAGGGACCCCCTCTGATCCGAAGCTCCTTTATCTCAGTAACCCCTTCCCACACTTCGGTGACCCTCTCTTGAGCTCGGTAGCAGTGCCGGCTAGACAGTCATTAAGCTTCCGACCTCCTCGAGCTGGAAGACTCTCAGAGGTCAAAAGCTAAGGGGCAATTGTGTGGGTAAAACACTGTAATGACGAGGTTAAGCGAGGATTACATTAGTACTTACTGTCCACCTCGGCCTCTGTAATCACAACCCGGCAGCTCGGTCAGGAGTGCCAGCACGGCGGGGCAGCTCGGCATGAGTGCCGGTTCAACACAAATGCCCAGCGCGGCCAAGTCATTCTTGGTCTTGGTACAAAACGCTGAAGGCAGAGTGGGCCGTCACCTTCCTCTAAGAAGTACGGGCACATCCTGGCGATAGGATTGCTCATTTATGGCGATAAGAAGTTGGTTTTATCATCCCTTAACGTCAACTGACCGAAAGCATGGAAGGTCCTGTTGGGATGTTCCCTTTTTACCTACCGCTGAATGTTAGGGTAAGGATCGATGGGACCTCACCCCCACCTACCCCCACTCACAGAGAAAATGAACGAAGAATGTCTACATATATACACGTGGGATCAGCCCCATGGAGGTACGCAACACTCAATACACAACACATCGTCTCATTCTCCTCTCCTTCTGCCTCCTCCTGCTCAGTTTTTTAGAACTAACTCAGGCATCGGAGCGCCTTCGGCTCACAGCAGCCAGGGGCTCTAATCCAAGCCGTTTTCCTTCCCTTTTCAGGTTCTTGGCGTTCGGTATTCCCTGATCTACAAAGTTCATCTCAATCTAAGTGGGTGTCGTGTTTTTACCGCCTACAAAAGTATTCCAAGCTTCTAGTTCACCTTTTTATTTTGGCACATGCAAGGCATATGTAAAGGCAAAGATGTAGGGACAGACACGCAAAAAAGAAGAAAGAAGAAGATGGCTTAAAAAGAAGGCTAACGGAATAAAGCCACACCCTTCAACACCTGTACAGAACATGGAATCCATTGCCATTCAGCAGATAGCATGAGTTCTTATAAGACCCCTTTCATGCATTTCAAATGCAATCTTGGTTGATATGAAAAATGCTGCGTCTTTGGGCGACATCTGAAGGACCCTTTTATCTGTAGAATGCCATGTAAGCCTCTCTTTAACTATAATTAAAGGAATGATATCTCTCTTTGCAAGTTTACAAAGGCTAGAATCGTCCACATGGATTTTAAAATGTTCTCTTTTCCTTTTTAAACGTACAACATCTGTTCAAAGTCATTATGTGCTATCATCCCTGTGGATATGTGCTTTTAAGGTTAAGACAAACATTATTTTCACTATTTAGAATATCATTTTTTTTTTCATGTGGAAAGTCTTATATCTTCACACACAATTGTTAGTGAAGATATAAGAGTTTCTAGTTCTATATAATTATTTTTTATTTATTTTTTTTGGTTTAGTTTTGAAACTCTTTTCTTTTTCTTCCTTTGTGTTAGGTATGGATAGTTTTTCAAAGAGTGAGTGTAGATTCACCTGGTGATAAGAGGACAGAGCTACATTGTAGCGCTGCTCCAGTATAGTACGGTGCATCACTCTCCTTCAATGCATTGTGGCCCCCACCTTTTTGAAACCCAAGTCGCTTATTAGCCCTATCATCTAATGTGGCAATCAACCTCTAGATTATTTTTAAAATATGTAAGATAGCGGGTTTTCCTGTATTAAAACAAGTGATGATCTTCTTGTAGTTTTTATGGTTTGGGATTAATCCTACAGTTAGTCCACTAAAATAATTTTTGAAAATCAAGAAATTAACAAGTAATATGATGGGTGCTAGAGCTAATGAGCAGCTCGGATTTCAAAATTGCAAGCCTCACAATGCCTTGAAGAAGGGGGATGCACCATGGGATCATCACCCCACATACCATTATTTGGATAAGGATTCAGAAATGGTAAGGTTGGTGGGAAGAGGAAGCATGAATTCTTGGGTCCATCTAATTAAGTTGTGACAATAATGATGATGATGGTAAGATGAAGGTTCATATATTTGACTGACAATACTTAGACCTAGAAGTAATGTGAGGAGGAAAACAAAGGTACATTTCTCCAAAAAAAAAAAAAAATAAAAAGAAAAAAGAAAAAAAAGAAAAGACTACAACAAATCTCAAATATAAAAATAAAGAGTAGATAGGGTAGTTAAAAAAATAAAATAAAATAAAAAACAGAAAATAGTTGTTCTTAAAAATGCAATTTCAAGTAGAATGACAAAACGAGAAAAATAATATTATAACAGGAGGTTATAGAAGTTAGTTCACAAATAAACACTTGGCTATAACACACTATCTTCTTCCCCCAACTCAACATCCATATTATCTCTATGAGAAGAATTACCCATTTCAATCCCATGATATTTCCTACCTTCAAAATACAAAACCGTGTTAGCTACATAACTCACTAGAACAACCCAACAAAACAGCCCAACCAAAACCCCATTCCCCACAAACCCCATCAAAATACCACCACCCATCCTCCCATCCATCAAAACCTTAAAGCCCCACCCAATCCCACCTGAACCCAAAACCACCAACCCACTCAAAACCACCCCACAAAACCGCCTTCCCTCCATCAAACCCCACCCCACTCTCAATGCCTCCAATCCAAACCGCTCCTCCAAAACCGAAACCACCATCCCCACGCTCAGAACACACATCAAATGCATCTCCCAAACCGCCTCCAAAACTGCCACCCAAACCCCCACGCGTGTGGACAGCAAGTGCGACAGGACCACACGGGCGAGATTCTGGTACGCGCACGTGAGAACGGACGAGAGGAAGGACGTGAGGAGGAGCCGCTTCCACGTGCTGCTAGTAGCGGACGTGATAGCCGTTAGCCATGTGGGGCGCTTTCCAGAGAGGGAGAGTGCAGTGGAGCTGACGGCCGTTAAAGCGGCGATGAGGGAGAAGGCGTAGGAAGGGAAGAAGAAGAGCGCCTTGAGCCGCACGAGTGCGAGGGCGTCCATGCGGACCTCTTGCCAAACGTTCCCGGCCTCGACTATCGTGTGGGACATACGGGCCAGAGACTGCTTGGAGGAGATCTGGGTCTGGATGGGGTGGGTGGCCAGGGTCGAGCCGAGGGTGAGGAGAGAGAGAGGAAGGATTGTGAGGGTGGTTATGGTGGTGAAGGTGGTTAGGTTGGTTGTTAGGATTTGGTAGGTGGAGGAGAAGGTTGTTTTCAGAGAACTGCTCTCGTCTATCACAGACATTTCTCTTTCTTTGGTTTTTGTCTTCTCTATGGTTCTCCCTCTTCCTCTCCCTCTCCTTTTATTCTCTGGGTCTATGAAAATTGTAACTTACTGCGGAAATACGGTGTGGGGGTAACTTTCGGGTTGTGGAGTGTTCCTGAGAAAGGATAAGGATACAATTCAGCGCCGTATTTTTTCCGCGTATTTTTCACGAGGATTATGCATGAGATTAAGAGCCAATTAAGAATCTCACCGATAAACAATAATATGGCCCCCAATCAATGATCCCACATATCGAAGTCCGTAGTGAAAATATACATAAAAGGGTACAATAGACATTTAAGAGGAAGCACATTTCATGACTAGTAACACAGGCTCGTGCTAAGCTTGGGCCTAAAAAATAATTCTTTTTAATTTAATATCTTCTTTAGAATATTATTGATAAATAAAATAAATACATAAATATATTATTTCAAAAAATGACTTGGGTCGTCCCAGCAGTACCTATTTAGGAAAAAAAGTAACGGAGAAATGAATAGCAAAAATCTTTTCTTAATAAGCCAAAGTAATATGTGACATGAACCGATAAGAAAAATAAAAATAAAAATGAATAACATATATTATTCATCATCTAAAGAAAGCAAGCCCTTGAGTTAATTATTCATGTGCGCATTTCATGAAGTTGAATCATTAAAAATCAATAAATGAACATGAAGAAAACACAATGACAAATGCATCAAGCAAAATTAGTATATTGAGTTTTAGATCTATTATTCATCTATGAAAAATTCTTTCAAAGAGGAAAAAACTTCTTTCCTTTTGGTCTAGCCCAGCACTCATCGTTATTGGCTAGAACATTTTTCTTTACAATATCAGTTGACCCAGAAATCAGAAGTCGCATTTGGTGGAATTCTCCTCTCCAAATAAAACCTCTTTGGCTGGAACTAATAATGACTTGTGACTCCAATTGTGGCTACTTTCTGCATTACCTCAAATCATGGATAGGCATAGATAAACATCTATTCTGCTTAACTGTTCAAGTGGCTAACGATTTGGGTTACATCCATGTACACTTTTAGCTCTGAGTTTGGTGTCATCTTCATAGTATTCATCATCTACAACCATCAAATAAATAACACATTCTTTATTTCCAGCCATGACCATATTCCCCCAAACGAAGAGATGTCAAAGTTAACAATAAAAGATAAATAAATATATTAAGTGCTTTGTATCCAGGGTGATATGTTTGTAGAAACCTTGTGCAACAATGTGTGGAACAGGATGCAGAGTTCATTTCTAAAGTACCAGAGTGCCCTCTCTTTTCTGTTCACCTTGAGGATGAGAGTTTGAACCCAACATGGTTGGCAGGCGAGTCTCAGGGTGTTGATGACTCCAATCTGATCGACAATGATGAGTCCTTGTTATGCAATGAAATATTGTTCTCTCCATTTGACGACCCGGGACTTGAACACATTCCATATTTCTCATACTGCAACCATAGAAGTGAGCCAATAGAGCAAGATCTTAATTCCCTTTACAAGATTCCTAATCTAGACAATATTGAAGTTGACACGCCACCAGATTTTCAGCTTACTGTAAGCTACATCACCCTTTTCAATCAATCTATTGCTTTACAAATATGGTACTTAAAAAAAAATATTTTCTTGTCAATATGTTGCAAGATTTGCAATTTGGTTCTTAAGAAAGCATCATGGGATGGTTATCACCTCCTATCTCTTCAAAGTTAGTACTAATAATCAAAATGATAAGATGATTAGTTAAACAGATTTTAGGATGGATTAAGATTAGGGAGTGATTTGAGGATTAAGATAAGAAGCTAAAATAGAAAATTTAGCTAGAAAAAGAGAGATTTTAAGGGAAATTAGAAGGGTTTTAGAAATGTAGGTTTATAAAACTATAATCTTAATTTAAATGGAGAGATTTAGGGAGGAGTTTGGGTGATGTAGTGGCCCACATTAAACCCAAAGCTCTACGTGTTTTTATAAGTATTTTTTTGAAAGGAGAAATTATGGGTGTTGACATGGCGCCCTCCACAGCCCCCCTCCCCGTTTTCTTTAATATATATAAAGTTAAAGTTTAACAAATGAAAGGAATTAAGACAATAACGTTTTAGAACAATGGCCACCAACAAGAACCTAGTCCAATACAAAATAAAACCAAAAGTATGTGGAGGTTATCTTGTGCGGGTCCTGACAACTCAAGGTATGTCGTCAGCAAATCACTTGTGGTCATTATCAGGCTAATTTGCCTGAAATGAGGCCTCCTCCTTCTCGAGGGTAATGGGCTAGGTACCTATGCCACTACAACAAAAATCATTTTTCGCGACGTAAATATTTGTCGCAGAAAATCCGAAAATCGTCGTTCAATATATTCAGCGACGAAACCATTTTTGTCGCCAGTTCGTCGCCTATTTGGCGTCGGTGAATATTTTTGCCAACAATCACAACTAATCGTCGCCAAATATCAATATTTTGCGACAACACGTTATTGTCGCCAAATGAAATTTTTTGCGACAACACGTTATCGTCGCCAAATATCAATTTTCTGCGACAACAAGTTATGTCGGCAAAAAGGATATTTTTTGTCGCCAAATATCTATAATTCATTGCAAAAAAATGGATAAAAAATGGTGAAAAGGAATTTGGCGACAAAATGGAATCGTCGCTGAATTATATCTTTTACCGACAAAACTATATTGTCACTAAATAGTCTATGAATTGCCATAAGTTATAATAGGTGACGAATTAGTTTTGTCGCGCATAGTTTGTAGACATTAGGCGACCACCTTAATTCGTCACCCAATATTTAACCTTACCACAAATTCTCTTAGGCGACAAAGTATATATGTCGAGGATAATATGCAAAGATATATTTATTCTTATTAGGAGATAAATAAAATTCATCACTAAAATAATATATTTATTTTATAAATTACTACCTGCCACCTCAAAAACCTCCTTTACACTGAATATAATAAAACCTGCTCATTCAACTAAAATAAAATGTATAATAAAACCTTCTCATTCAATAAAAATAAAATGTACAATAAAACATACCCATTCAACTCCAACAAAATGTATAATAAAACCTGCTCATTCAACTCAAATAAAATGTACAATAAAGTCTGCTCATGTAACTAATCAAAGATGTACAAAACCTGCTCCTTCAACATATTAGGAAACATATAACTATTAAATCCAACCCACAATTTTAGCCACGTCATCGTTACTAATTCAAGTAAAAATGTAGTATCCAAAATAGTGTAAGTACAATATTCTTATGAAAAGCAAAAAGATGTTCAAGCAATTGGCCTCTATGACATTGATCTCCAGTCCCAACCTGTGGAAAAACAAAAAAAATGTTAGGAATTAAATATGAGAATCAAAACAAACTCATATGCAATCATACTCATCAATCCATAAAACAAACAAATAACAACAAACACTACAAATCAACCAACTCACATGCAATGCCCACAAAGTAAAAAGAACCCAGAAGTCCAAACACCTACTAATGATAAAGAAAAAGCATGCTAATGATTGTGCATTAGGATTTAGGAACCTGCTAATGATAAAGAAAAAAAATGTTCTAAAAAAACTCCTAAAAAATTGTTAGTCATCTTATGGATGGACCAAAACAAAGAAACCCTTCTTATTCCAATGCATATCTGAAAGGTACATTTTAGATGACTGTACTATAGACTTTGTTTGCTCATATAGTGAAAGATAATTAAAAGATGCAATTCCAAAAAGACTTTCAAGTCTATATAAAAAGGCTTGCAGCATTCTATTCAACTTTACGACATAAGTAGAGATGTGAATAGACCTTTGATTAGCTAGTCATCCAAAAAAGATTGATCCTAGAACCTGTAGGATGGCTGGCTAAAAAGCGGTTCTGTTGCCTGTGAGGTTGAGCTGGGTAGACTGAAGAAACATCAGATAAGAGATCCAAACACCTCGATTGCTGATAGCGCAAGGTGTTTGCGGATGAAGCAGAGCTATTCTCTTTATAGCCCAATGTCACCCTTCTTCTTAGTTGTTGCTGATCCTTTTGTCTAAATGGTTTGTTCCCATCTTTGGGCCTGAAATTGGAAAGCACTCTTGCTACAACTGCCTGTTCTCGTTCCTCATTGCTCTCAGACTCTTTGTTTGTATGAGACACAGAAACAAAGTTTGGAGCAGCAAAGACAATGCTTTGATCAAATCTCAAAGAGAAAAAAAATGGTGAAGATCAATCTCATTGATAGAAATGCCCATGACCCAAAAATCTTAACAATAAAAAATTGAATGAAAAAAAAGTGATGCATTTTTCTGGTTTTTGTTTCAGCTAAATCAAAGTGATTAAAGTAGATAGATTTTACATATCAACAGATTTAAAATGAAAGGATCTATGGAAGAATATGGTTTTTGAATGTGCAATGATAAAAAAGGGCCATTGCATTGTTTTAAAGAAGACCAAGCAACCATTGCAGCATTCTTCTCAGCTTGCTTCTTTGTCTTTGCTGGTTCACCTGTAAAACTCCTGCCAGCAAGCTCTACAGTGCATGTGAAAACAGGTAAATGCCCAGGGCCTGATCTCACAGTAGTGTAAACAGGCAGGTTTAATCCTGGCCTATGAGCAGTTTCCTGGAGAAGGTTCTTGTACACACCAGTCTCATCCTATAATTTTTTGTGAAAAAGTAAGGGAAAGGAAAAGGGAGAATTACCAAGTGTGAAATCAACCTTAAACACAAAAGAAATCAGGCAGAAACTAGAGGTGATGGAGAAGAATCACTCTCACAAGAACTCACAAGAACACCCGTACTCCTGCAGGGTATACGGGGTCTCGTAGTATATGGATTTGATCACCACATAATCACTAAAGCCTCAAGATCTCTACCTTCCCGTAATCAATAGTCCACAATCAAAATGAAACTTCTGTTCACTTTCAATTTCCAAAGTAGGATGGTGAAGGCCAATAGGATTGCAAGTTTTTCAGCTGCATCCACTATGACTGGGCTTGTGGTGAAAAAGAGGGGGAACTTGTCATGAAAGACTAGGATAAGTAACTAAAATAGAAGCCCTATAACTGAAGATGTAGCTGCTGATACAAGTTGCTCAATTTATGTTTTCATCTATAACATATGTTCTGCTACCCAATCATCATCAATGACTCAACAAAAGAAAAGGAACATACGAGTTACGGTTATTCATGTCGTACATTGCTGGATGCACACATGTTGTACAAGTTGGTTTTCTGGCTTAGTGGGGTATATCATGGAAGTGGTTATCTTGCATCCACTATGGCAGCAGGCCCATCGGAACAACTAGAAAAGCTCAACGACCCAAAACAGGCATGACCACTAGATGAGCAGTAATGATAGTATTGACATTGCAGGTCTGATAAAAAGGAAGGAAAAAGAAAGATTGAATCGTAGATTGAATCAAGAATGGCACGCAATCTATCACAAGGATGGCAGCAATACAATAAAGATTTCAAATTTCACCAACTTTACCTCCAAAAGATTATTCTCCTGCTCAGAATTTCAACCATCTCAACCCCCCTTTCCCATTTCCCTCCTGTTCAGATTTCAGATTTCAATACTACAAGAGTTTATTTAGATTGGAACCCAAAAAATATATATATATATATACATACTGCATAACACACATAATAAAAAATCTAACAAATAAACCTGATGCATTTTCAGCTTCAGGTTCTATGAATCTTGTCTCTCTTTTGTGCTTATGAATTGTCTAACATTAATAAAGAAGGCTCATCTGATTTGCAGAATATTACCTTTCTTGCTGATTTTGAGGAAAAAACCAAGGCTTAATTTTTCTCATTCAACACAAAGTTAGAAACAAAAAATTACATGCTTTATGATTAGTGTTAATATATTCAAACCCAAGTGTAAAAGAAACCCTCTTTCTGCAACTTTAGAAAGAGTTAAGAATAGGGCACCCACTAAAGTGCATCTCCAAGAAAAAACTATCTCCCTCTACGAATCTTTTTCTGATCAAGGACACTGGCCTTAATGACTTGGTAAAATTCAAGGTTGGAGACCCTAATGAGCTGTTACATGGGTCAGAGGAATGCACTTCTCTATCCATTTTGGAACATGGATTTTTAGCACTAAGTACAGTGCCTAAACATGTTGCATGGGTCAGTTGCAACAAAAACATTTTGCTTTAGGTGTGAGCTTTTACAGCTTGGCTAAGTATGTGATGGAACTCAACCATTTTTATTTATTTTATTTTTTTTTTGAACTACTTTAAAGAGGCTCCCATGTAAAAAATATAGGATATGATCATTTGCATTTGAAGCAAGTTTTTGTAACTGACAGGGGACTTGTATATTTCCTATATATGCAAAATATACATATCTTGAGTGACTTTGTGTAGATGCATTTGAAGCAAGTTTTATCCGTTTGAAGTTGTTCCACCTTATTCTCAAGTTTGTCCTTTCCTGACTATTCTACTCTAAACAAGAATATCCCCAGACAACTTTGAAGTCATTGCAGGTTGTTGGTTAGACAAAGAGTTATAATAGTAGTAGGTTTTTGAGAGGTCGGGGCATTATATATGTATGTTAGTAGTCCACAGTCAAGGTAGTTGATGTTGGACAGTCAATTTTAGTGATATAAGCTTCTGTGTGAAGCCTTTTTATTTACTTCCCCTTCTTCTTGTTCATTATCTCATTTTAGTGGTATGTTAGTGCATTGAGAACTACTCTATTTGAAGGAGATCAAACATTGTTTCCATTGTTTTATCTTAAGTCAAGGAACCGCAGTCACTATATTCTGTTGTCACAGCAGTTTTTGACCCTTTGGATCCTATCATTGGGTTAAGGAAAACAATATTTCCAAATGTAAGTTGCAAAAAGATACTATTAAAAAAAAAGATACTACAGATGCTTGATCTCAACAAAAAGAAAGGAGTTTGTTTGTTCTTACCCAAGCTAAGAACAGGCAAAATGCCACAGAAGCTAGCTGATAGAGTTCATTTGTCTACAAACCAGCACAAAGTCTTAACTCATTGAACAAGCACATCATATAATTTACAAAAGCTTCAAATAAAACAAAAAGTGTGCTAAGACAAAAAAAAAACATAAACAAAAAAGAAGCCGCCAACTGAAAGGTGCAGATAAAGGTCCAAATGAACATGATTTTAAAGATATATACATACAAATAGAATTAAGCATGAAAATAGTTAACGTATAATTTGATGCAAATTAAGCTTGACACATCGCTTCTTTTGGTGGCCAAGTTTTGTATTTATGCGCACTTGAACCTTTTGACATTGCAATTGGAGAATTTGTCCGAGTGGATTGTATTGGAAGAAGCGAAATATACAACCCCAATGCAACAATTTCAACATGGATTCTGTGCAGGCTCCACAATCCATGTAAAAAGACTTCATCACATCATTCAACAGAAAGATTTATACCAATCCAAATCATGCTCAGATAATATAATAGACAACAAGAACATTAGCTTTTTCCCTTTTTACATTGATTAAACAAGTGGGATAGTATCATAGATCATTTGCATTTCATTTCTTTTATGCTAAGACAAACAAAATGAAAATCACAGCAACAATCTGAAAATTTTGTTCTACTTATATGCTCTTCTCAAATTTATATCAATGAGTCTTCTCAATGATATCACAACAGAAAATCAATAAATAAAAAATCTTTAGAGTAGTACTTCGACAACCACTCACTTGAGAAGACAATTGTATCATTAGCTTCAAGAAGCTGGGAACAAAAGACCAAGACAATATAGATGCCACTGTTAAGAACAGTGACAACACCAGCAACCTACAAAAAACAGGGAAGCGCAAAGAAATAATTGGATTGAATAAACAACCAATTGAATATACTACAACTCGAGATAATAAAATTACTTACAGCCTTGCCATCGAGATTATTCCTTGAAAAAGTTGGCTATTACCGCCCAGAACTGGGAGCAGGGCAAATAATAAACCAATAGCACAGTCCTGAAACAACCAACAATCAGGGAGAGGGCTCCAGTAAACCAATGAGCAAGCTCATTTCTGGCCTTCCCGACAGCTTTTAACTGCATCGGTGAACAGCATTAGAAAAAAGAACTCACGATTGAAAATGGCACATGAAAATTTTCCATGGGTTAAGAAATCTCAGAATCAACTGTTGTAAAGTTAACAAGCATTTGAATATAAGATAATCTTTGTCAATGAAAACTCTAGACCTAGAGCAAAAAGGAGAAAGACAACACCAAATTGTGCGACAGTCTCGACCTGGATACAGAGAGAAGATATCAAACAATAAAGTTCTGTCAGAAGCGGGAATGATTTATTGCTGTAGACAAATTTTTTTAGAAACAAAGATGAAAAATTATTAGAAACGAAGATGGAAAATAAAAACAAAAACATTGGCAATCTCTCAAACTCCTTTTCCTCAAAACCCCACAAATAGTAGAACCTACCCACACAGACATCCCTCTAAATCCAATCACTCATCCCAAAACAAAAACAAAAAAAAAAAAAAACAGATCCAAAACCCCACAAAAACAACAAAAAGAAAAACCCAGAATAAAAAATTAAAAAAAAAAAAAAAAAACAGATATCCTTCTTAGAGATCTGGAGATCTCTATGAGAGGAGAGGGTGCACTGGCATGCAGGGGAGGTGCTGAGGGATGCGATGATGATGCAAAGAGGAGGGAGAGAGGCTCTTACCTGTGAATGAGATGAGTTCTGCGCATGGAGGGAGAAGAGGGAGAGACGACGGGGCTTTGCGCTGGTGGTGGTGGTGGTGTGGTCTGCGCGTGGAGGAAGAAGGGGCGACGGCCCGTGGGCATGAGAGAGATGAAGAGCAGAGAGATTGGAGAGGGGAACTGCCTCTGAGATGGGTCTACGCAGGGGGTTGCGAGATGGAGAGAGAGAGGGCCAAGGTCGAGAGGGAGAGGAGGTGATGGTGCTGCGCCTTGGTTCCGGTGTGAGAGAGATGGTGCTGCGCCTTATGTTTTTTCCTTTCGTCGCCCAATAGTTCAATAAAATGAACCGCCAACCCAAATGGCGCGCCCCAAATTTCATGCATTCCGCGACGAAATAACATCGTCGTGGATTATTTTTGAGGAATTCTGTGAAGATATAATTTTGTCGCAAAAATTCTTTAATAAAATCTGGTGTAAATAATTTACCGACGAAAAAAACCCGTCGCCAAATAAATAATTTCGTCGGAAAAACTTTACCTCTTCATAGCGCCAACTCCATTTTTTGGCGCCAAACTTTTCGCGTCAATATTTAGCGACAATTGAAAATTATCGTTGCTAAACAATGTGTTTTCATTTTAGGCGACGAGATGAGTTTTTCGTCGCGAAAAACAACATTTAGTGACAAAATTTCAAAACGTCACGGAATATTTGTCGCGAAAAATGATTTTTGTTGTAGTGTGCGCCTCCTCCTCCTTATTTTCAATCTGCTTGGATGGACAAAAGATCGGAGAAGAAGGTCGGTTTTTGTTGGTATCGGGCAATGTATCAGATTTGACCGATATTTTCAATGTATCAGCCAATATTTTGGAAATTTTTTACACGACTGATATTTATACCGGTTCCCATTAAATTATCGAAATGGTATGGGCCAATACAGGTACGTGACGGCCGATACGTATGGTATCGGCCGATATTTTCATCCATGACTGTAGCCCTGCCCGTGATTGGAATCAGGGTCACCTAGATTGTTGCGCATCGCCCCACGGACCATTATTTGGATAAGGATTCAAGAAGGATTTAGATATGGCAAGGTGGGTGGGAAGACAACATTAAATTTTGTGTTCATCTACATAGGATAAAGTTAATTCAGTTGTGACAATAATGATCGTGATCAGTGGCAGACCCAAGATTTTCATTTAGGTGGAGCGAGCAATGGTCAACTGAAAATGTTAAAATCAACGCCAACCATCAATATTCTACACTTATTACATGGTTTAAACATATGATTTTTCATTTTTTATTTTGCAAATTAAGTATAAATAACTCATAAACCTAATACTAACACTCAATTTCTACATAATCTTTTTAATTATAATAGTCTTTTTCTCAAGAAATTAGTCTTTTATCTAAATTAGTGGGACGAAAATCAAATTAGCTACCACACTACAACAATAATAAAGAACTCACAGAGAACTCCAAAGAAGTAAAATCATTATCATATGAAAATAATTACTTTTTTTATTGTTTCATCAAGCTCTCAAGAGTTCCTCGATCATAGGAATCCAAATGAGACGAACATAACCATAAACATCGATCGTGTCGTGATTCAGGAAAAAAAATAATTTCAAGAAAACTTAATAAGAAAGCAACTAAAATTCAAGACCCAGCATAAATATAAACCAAACAAAATCCAAGGCAAGTTGTTTTGGGAAAAAAAACTGGAGTATTGGGTCATTGTAATTGAGAAGAAACAAAAGACATCAAAATATAAATTACAAAAAAGCAAAGAAGCCAAAATTCATAAATACAAAAAATATATCAATCATAAATCAAACCCTATTAACAAAAACATCATATTAGCAAAAACCAAAATAAGAAAAAAATCAATTAACATTATACAAACCAAACATCTCAACGGCAAGAATGAGCTATATAACCAAAACACAACCAAACTACCAAAACAACTTGCATATGAATGGTTTCAATGTATGTGGCGTAAGTGTGCAAAATACAACAACTTTATTTGTATTTAGAAAGAGTGGAATATATTTTCAAGAAGAAAATTACAAATCAGAGATTCAACTCATCGAATCCATGTGCACGAAGGCATTTTGTCCATATCTATTTGATTCAAAGGTAGAAATCTCATCACTATCTCTTATTTATATAGAGAGAGTAGTGTCGTTGGTGAATCGGGTGAGGAGGAAGAAAGAGAAGAAAGAATCATAGAAAAAAAAATGAATTGAGAGAGAAAAATGGTGGAGCTTTGTGTCATGCTATTATGTATAAGTCAGACTGCGCATGCTTAAACCTAAAGTGGAAGAAGGAGAACGATTGAGTGGAGGGTGGTGAGGTTTTTCGTTCAGAAGATCTTTGAGACCGAGAGCAACGGATTATTGATTTTTCAAACCAAGGATGGGGCAACGACTTTACTAAAATGGGGTATGGGCCAACTTTTAGGCCTTTTGGATCGGACCTGGGGCGCTATAGCATAGGTCCACCCTTGATGGTGTTTATAAAATGAAGGTTCATGTATTTGGATGAACTATGTAACTTGTCTCCAGAATTACAAGTACTTAGAGGTAGAAATAATTATTATTATCATCATCAACGTCAAAGCCTTGCCCCAACTATGTTGAGGTCCACTGCACGAATTCTATTTCTCCATTTCGATCTATCTTCAGCTAAATCCTAAGATTTAGAGCTAGAAGTAATATGAGGAGGAAAACAAAGGTAGATTTCTCAAAATTAAAAAAAAAAAAAAAAAGACTACAACAAATCTCAAAAATAAAAATAAAGACTAGGAAGGGTAGTTAAAAATAAAAAGAAATTAGTTGTTCTAAAACATGCAATTTCTTGTAGAATCACAAAATGAGGAAAGAATTAATACCTATTGTGGTTAGAGAAGTTAATTCACAAATAAACACTTGAAATAAAACACTATCTTCTTCCCCCAACTCAACATCCATATATATTATCACTATGAGAAGAATTACCCATTTCAATCCCATGATATTTCCTACCTTCAAAATACAAACCGTGTTAGCTACATAACTCACTAGAACCACCCAACTAAAACCCCATTCGCCACAAACCCCATCAAAATTCCACCACCCATCCTCCCATACATCAAAACAGGCCCCACCCATTCCCATCTGAACCCAAAACCACCAACGCACTCAAAACCACCCCACAAAACCGCCATCTCTCCCAAAGGTGGCAAAACATGGCCCGACCAGCATATGACCCACATAAAATACGGGCTGAGTTTGGGTTAGGTTTTTCCAACCCGCAAGAATTATTACCTATAGGGTGTGGTCTGAAGGCTCACAACCCGTTTAAAAAACGGGTCGGTCAAAGGTTTGGGTCCAAAGCAAGTTGTCGACCTCCGACCCAACCCAAATCAGACCGGCCAGACCCGTTTGCCAGCCCTCAAACCCCACCCCACTCTCAATGCCTCCAATCCAAACCGCTCCTCCAAAACCGAAACCACCATCCTCACGCTCAGAACAGACATCAAACCCCCACGCTTGTGGACAGTAAGTGCGACATGGCCACACGCATGAGATTCTGGTACGCGGACGTGAGGAAGAGCCGCTTCCACGTGCTGCTAGTAACAGACGTGATAGCCGTTAGCCATGTGGGGCCTTTGCTAGAGAGGGAGAGTGCAGTGGTGCGGCTAGTAGCGAATGTGATAGTCGTTAGCCATGTGGGGCGTTTGCCAGAGAGGGAGAGTGCAGTGGAGCTGAAGACCTTTAAAGCGG
Organism: Persea americana; assembly: GCA_029852735.1. NCBI lineage: Eukaryota > Viridiplantae > Streptophyta > Magnoliopsida > Laurales > Lauraceae > Persea > Persea americana. Next base: position 7,649,348 of record CM056812.1, read on the forward strand.
CGATGAGGGACAAGGCGTAGGAAGGGAAGAAGAAGAGAGCTTTGAGCTGCATGAGTGCGAGGGCGTCCATGCGGACTTCTTGCCACACGTGTCGGGCCTTGAATACCGTGTGGGACATACGGGGCCAGGGACTGTTTGGAGGGAGTCCGGATCACCTATTGCATTTGTTATATCGTCACCGTGAGTGAACCAATAACACTCCGACAAATCATCCAAAAATTTAGGTGATTCTTTTTTCATATTTAAAATTTTCAAACATCAAAATCACCTAAATTCTTGGATGACATGTCAGAGTGTTATTGGTCCACTCATGGTGAAGGTATAACAAATGCGATAGGTGATTCGAACTCTCTTGGAGGAGATCCGGGTCTGGATGGGGTGGGTGGACAGGGTCGAGCAAGGGTAAGGAGAGAGAGAGAGAGAGAGAGAGAGAGAGAGAGAGAGAGAGAGAGAGGATTGTGAGGGAGGTTAAGGCGGTTAGGTTGGATTTTAGGGTCCGGTAGTGTTGGAAATAGGTGGGCCTCTAGGATATGTTTCAAAACTTTTGACCAACTTGATGTAGTGATCATCTATCCAGAAGGCTACAAAACCCGATCCAGGATCCATGGCCTCTTTCTCATCACCATATACAGTAATAAACTCTATTTAGAAGATAGAAATAGCAGCAGCAAGCAACCACGAAATCCACAACATACAAGGAAGTAGATTATACATTTGGAGTTCGGTTATGCTCTAATGGAGAAGTTGTTACTTTTTTTTATGATGAAACTCTTTCACGTATCAAATAGGAATCTCCAAGACCTTTTGATCTTCCACGCTATGACCCGTCTTAGATCTCTTTTCTCAAGGAAGATGGTGGGATCTCCAAGAGAAAAAACCACCATCTTTTCTCAAGGAAGATGGTGGGATCTCCAAGGGAAACCGGAAGAGAAACTAGAAGAAGAAGGAGAGAGAAGATGTGCAACTCTTGCACTTGAATGGGGCTTGGGCGTGAATTCTAAGGGATGGAATAGCATTGGACGTCCAAGCCCTATTGTTCCTCTATATATAGCTTTAAGCAATCTCCTCTTTGTTTATTATTAGAAGTCTTACTTTCATAATAATTAGTAACTTACTATTCCTACTATTACCGCTATTAGAAGTCTCACTTCAAATATAAATAGTAACTTTCCTTTTGAGTTCAAATAAAATTAGTAATTATCCAATCTTGGGCTAGCATGGGGACCACTAGGGATTCCATAGAAAGCTGGCTCCAATTAGGACACCGCGACCCCACATCTCATGTGCAATCCGGGCCCACAGTTAATTACAAATAACTCCACTAAATAAATGCAATTGAACCCCAGTCTTAGGAATAAATTACATGAAGATCCTAAACTTCTCTATATCCACAAGTAGGCCCCTCCATCAATATCCATGGATCAATTGGACCTGCCTTCCAAACTTAGATCCATATCTTATTATCCTTGAGCCCCAATTAATTATAATGATCATTTAGTACCGATCCAATTAACTCTTAATCTGAATGGGTGCGCACTTACCAATGATAAATCCATTAATTGGCAAAATGGGATATTAAAGATAGATTTCATCTTGACCATCAAATGTTCCCACAGCTCTACTACCACGTACCCAAATCACCGAGGCGTTTGACCTACAATTGGCCTCACTCATTGGTTACTCAAAGTAAATGAATAAATAAAAACTTGAATTCATCAATGTCTCAGGATTGAGAGCCTATTGGTAGGGAATTATGAGAGCAGACCTTAAAGTAGAGACAGTGTTCCTAAGGTGTTTCTCATGGTCCTTCAATACATCCAATGTACCAGTACTGTGATCCAGAATCTTCCATTCTGATGATCGAGATAAATCATACTATCTCACAGTAATCAAAGTACTGCAACATTGTCAGATGAGATGTCCAGTCATCATCACTGGTTGTGAAGATATTCAAGTATAAGATTTGCTATACATGTCTCATGTATGTGGATCTCATCCATACACATGTATTGCATCTAGTATATTTATGGACTCCGGTTCATCTCATGAACCATACCAAATTCATGTTGAAAAGTAGCGAATTGCAGTAATACCAATATAAAGAAATTTGAATATCATGGAAAAAAACAAGATTGATATGTCAAGATGAGAGCGAGAGCAACAACTTAAAAAACTTTCTTGAATTAAGATGACACCGCTATCAAATTTTGAACCATGTACATTTGTGGCACTTCTGTTAGCTTTTTAAGTATCATAAACCGGTTATGTTACATTCTAATTTTGTAGTAAGTGAATCTTTGAAACAAATATTATAATTTGAAGCAAGAGAACCAACTGCAAAGAGATCTTTAGCCATGCACTCTCGTAGTGTGCACAACTACTTCCTTCAAACTTCCTAAGAAAATTTAATGGAAAATTCATTATCCTAGCATTATAGTAATACGGTTACAATGTTGGACAGGAATCAAGTCCAAGAGTAATACTGGTTCGACCTGAGATGATGCGTTGGATGAAGCATGCAAAATCATAAATAAAAAAAAAAGACAATTAGCACCCTCAAACACAGTTTAGCACGTAGAATGATAATGAAGAATGCATGTTGCCAAAATTGCCTAAAATAAAAAAACACAAAAAAAAGGACCCTAAAGCAATCACTTCAAATCAACATAAGATGGTGGATTTAAAAACATGAGTTGATATATCAAAATGATGAATTACATTATATCATACTCATAAAAACTTGAAAGAAAAAATAAAATGCCTGATCATATTCCAAGAAGTAACAGGTGGAGGAGAAGGCGAGGGTTTGTACTTTGGATTAGTATAGAAAAACTGCTCCCAACTATTTCTTTGGTTTTGGTGTTCTGTGTTCTTCCCCCTCTTTTCTCTCCCTCTCTCCTTTTATTCCATGTGGCGATGTAATTGTAAATTGGGGTGGAACAATGCCCACGTTGTTGCGGAACTTCCGGGTCGTGTTGGAGTCGCGAGATATAAATGATGAGTGTGACTTGTGAGCGAGTAATTCAACTTTCCAGGTGTCACTTGCTCACAATACGTTTGAGACCATGCTGATGGCCGTACGGGTTTTGAGAAGTGAAGGTGCGGGAATTGGGAAGCGAATGTTTTTACTGTTTTTTAAGTGTTATAATTAACATGTGGATGTGAATAATTTAAGAGACGAGTGATATGTATGGAGCATGGTTTAAAATCTCGGTTTCGATCGCGGTCTCGGTCGGGCTGAAAAACCGATATGATATCGGTATCGGTCGCGGATATCGGTTCGTCGCGGTCGTCGCGGTGTGAATTTTTTTTTTAATCCAAAAAAATTCCCAAAAATATCCAAAAAATCCAGAATATTAGAAAATGCTGGAAAACAATATTTTTTTCCATTAGTAACAACAATAAATCAAAATCTCGGTCACCTTAAGTTATGAGTCCTGTCTATATTACAGTTCGCTGTCTTTTCCAGTATTTCATATAATACAACCATTATTGATGCTCATGATCAATTTATTAGTGTAAAATATAAGAAAATAAAAATAACATATCAATCATCATTTAATACTAACTCAATCAACAAATAAATTAAGAAATTCAAGACCAAGTAACAACAATTATTTTTAGAAAAATTAAGATTTAATAAAATCATTTTCAAAATACTAAATATATAGATTTAGCATAAAAGTATATAAATCAATCATTTATAAACCACACAATGATCATGAATCATTAAAACAACATATTTATGATGAAATCCCCAAAAAATGATATATTATAATTTAAATATTGAAATATCCGAAAATAAAATAATTAAAATAAAAATATAAAAATCATGTGTATGAGTAGATCTAGCATGAAAGTATGTAGATCTAACTTCTAAGTGGAGAATACAACCAAAGTGACAAACCAAATGATCATTTCTATGCTTCATCTAAAAATAAAAAACAAAAAACACATAATAAAATGGTATAAATTGATTTTCTCTTACCTTGAGGCTTGAATAATATTTTATTTAAGAAATAAATGTGGGATTTGAAAAGATGCAAGATAGAGAGTAGTTGCAGCCCCTAAGGAGTAAGAAGATGAGAGGAGAGGAGAAGAAGAGGAAGATTGAGAATTTTTTAACAAAAAGTATGGTTTTTTGCATTATATATCATCTCGGCCGATATTTTCAAAATATCGGCCGAGATATCGGTTCTGCCGATATTTTCAAAATATCGGCGATATTTTGGCGATATTTTGCCTGCGATACCGAAACCGGTATCGCAGGCAAAATATCGACTCGGAACCGGCCGATACCGGTTCATATCGGCTGATATGAACCGGTATCGGCCGATATTTTATACTATGGTATGGAGGGTTGGGCTCACTTTTCTATGTATAGTTTTAGAGTGTGGGTCCTTTTAACATATAGAAACACTGATTGAAGTAAGAAAACTCCAAGCTGGGGCATATATATTAAAATTATGGAGATGTGATATATCAATCTCTTTTAAATCCTGCATCTCCAATTTCAAAACTGAAATTTTAATAATGTTCATTTTTACTCTTTTGCCCTAGGTCCCATGATATCATGAGAGGTTAAAATCCCATGATGTCGTGGGATCCAAATATTAAAAGTTGAAAAGCCCGTACATTAAAAAGCCTAGACAGTCTTCTTATCTGGACCGCTATCCCATGATATCATGAGTTTTTTAAACTCCGATGATTTCATGGGATTCAGGGCAGAAAAGTGAAAAAATAAAAATAAAAAAAATTATGGACCATAGTCCAACGACTCTGGTGACATTAATAGGTCTTTAGTAGGGATGTAAATGGGTCCCCGATTTTAAGATTATTCATAGGTTCCGACCTGTTAAAAACCGATAAATGAATCCGGTTCCACCTTGGTTCGGACCCGTGACCCGACATATTACCTAAATTTTCAAAAATCTCTCCTAAAAATCATATTTTTTTAATATCAATCTCTGCCTAGATCCGGACCCGTCTCATATATGGTTATAGTTCCAAAGCTAAGAAACTGGTTCCAAAACGATTTCGGGTCCAGATCTGGTTCCACCTTTTCCTTAATTGTTCCGACCCAGACCGGAACCAACCCGTTTACAATCCTAGTTTTTAGTCATGAAAGTGGGGGAATAGGGTTTAAGGGGAATTAATATGTCAAATCCCCTCAAAACTTCAACCGTTCGAAATAAAATACTTTCCGGCATATGGGGTGACTCTAAATTTTATTACACTAGATGTTGGTCATACAGTAAGATTGACGGCTTGATAAGGAGCTAGATTAGCGGAATATTATGACTAGTCATTACCGCATTTATTATCCAACAGTCGATCGTGTAGTGGGGCCAAATTATGTTGGGTAAACTTGAGAGAGAGATATATATTATAATTTAAGTGGGTTTTTATTTTGAATTATTTGGATTTTTAATGGATGTCTCCAACTATGGAATTGCACTCCTTTAATTGAGAACTTGTCGAGTTAGAGACTGAGAGGATCTAGACTCATGTTTTTATCTTTTTTTATGGTTTGGCCTGGTGGTTAAGTGAAAGAGACGAGCCAAGGGGCAAAGATACAAGGAGGATAGATATTTTTATAGGTGGGGCCCACTACATATGCAGGGAGGCAAGAAGGCAGCCTGATAGGATACGCATGCTACCCAATCTTTCTGCCAATCTCTTTACTTTTTTCCTTTTTTTTTAAAGATTTTTTGGACTTGAGTTGAATTTTTTTTTTTTAAGTTGGGTTACTGATCCGGCAATGATTGTATGGCATTATAACTCAAATATACCCAACAAATTTACAGAATAACAAATAGGCATTACTATATAATTCTCCCCCAATGTTTCATCATATGATTGCTAAGTTCACCAAGACTTTTAAATCATGACCACATATGAACAGCATGGAAACAGTCAATAAAACTCTAGAGAAGAATTCTCTCAACTAAATTTTCAAATCAGAACTTGAGAGGTGAGGGATACTTTTAGAATAGCCCTTGAGTCCTTTATATAGCCTTGGATTCGTGCCTCATGTGTTGCAATATGATTAGGAATCAGCAACACAACTTTGAGACAAATCAGGAGAGGAAACAGGGAAGTTTCTAAAATTCGCCCAAGTTCGCTCGAGCGACCAGAGAGTCCGCTCGAGCGGACAAGCCACTGTCTTCGAGTTTCAGATCATTGCTCGTGCATGCACAAAAGTGGGTCAAGCGAAACACATTCTGTCTGGGTTCGCTCGAGCGAATGCATTAGTCGTTCGAACGAATCACATACTGTATAATTCGGAATTTCAGCGATTTTTCTCCCAGCCTTCTATCTTCAGAGTCCTTTTCTAAATACGAAATACAACTCAATGGACTCTTAGAGTTTTGTCCAACCTATGAATTTAGCCAACACAAAATATTTGAAACTAAATGTTATAATATTTTCATTAATGCAAGAATAGATGAACGGTTAGTATCATGAACTCGGGCCTATAGAAGTGTAGAAAATTAGGCCCAGGACTCTGGTCTCTTTCGGCCACCTTCATGTCCTGGTGGTTAATTTCATCTTTCTTTTGCTCTAATATTGTGAATCTTGCTGATTAAACTTTGATAATTCATTAGTGGAAGGTGATTCTTTCTGATTTTTTAAGTTATGGGCAGCCAATGTGTTTGCTGGTCACCCTTCCCATTCGTGATTGTGGATACTACCATCTTTTACTCCGATCTTTAAAATCAAATCTCATCCCCATGGAATGAACACCTAATGACAGTCATTCGCTGGATATGGATCTTGTGTATAAATAGACCAACCCAGGTGTGGCAGAACTTGATCCGACCCACTAACTTCACCCACATCTAATTCAGATTTGACTTGCCAACCTCAACTGTTAATATATACAGGTCTGTTATGTGCCAGGAAAACATGACCCCACATTTCAATGGGTTGAAACTTTCTTCGGGTATATGGTGGCCATCTCCTACCTTCATGAAGCTCGTCGTCCAAACTGATTTCCCCCATAATCACGCCCAAACTTATCATATCATCAAGGTGCTGGATGATGGGCCAAATGGGGTCCACCTCATACAGGTCCGCCAACCCTATGGTCACCTGTGGGTCTACTACCGGATCTATGGTCCTGATCAAGCATCAGTGGGGTCCACCAGGTTCCCACAGTCAAGCACACGGAACGACGCTAACTCGTCAAAGCATAGTAGGTGAATCTAGAGAAAGAACTGAACTTAAGGTCAATGACGAGATAAACACTCAAAGCAGAGTAGGTGAATCTAGAGAAAAAATTGAACTTAAAGTCAATGACAGGATAAACCCTCAAAGCAGAGTAGGTGAGTCTGGAGAAAGAATTGAACTTAAGGTCAATGACGGGATAACCACCGCACATATATGGGTCTTCCCACATATATATATATATATATGTATGCTAGTGGAGCCATGTACGTGCAAGGAACATATTCTTTTAGTATGTTAATCTGAAAAAATAAAGTCATTGAAAAACTCAATATTAACAATCTCAATGGAGAATGACCAGTTTACATATAGCTCATTTTTTTGGCAAATTAAGCAATTTACAATCACTCATTGGTTTTTTATGAAATTTAGTAAAAGCTTTGATAGAAAAAAGTAAGAAGAAGATGGAATAACAAGATATGTGGAAGGAAACTAATTAGAAAAAAGTTGAAAACCAACATTTTTTGGCCATATATGATTAGGCAAAACACTCACCAATTTCAATATAGATTGATAGTCCGGCCTATTTCCCATTAAAATTTGTCTAAAATTTAGCGTCAAATACATACCAAATTCATGTTGAGAAGTACCGAATGGCAGTAATACCAATATAAAGAAATTTGAATATCATGGAAAAAAACAAGATTGATATGTCAAGATGAGGGCGAGAGCAACAACTTAAAAAGCTTTCTTGAATTAAGATGACACCTCTATCAAATTTTGAACCATGTACATTTGTGGCACTTCTGTTAGCTTTTTAAGTATCATAAACCGGTTATGTTATATTCTAATTTTGTAGTAAGTGAATCTTTGAAACAAATATTATAATTTGAAGCAAGAGAACCAACTGCAAAGAGATCTTTAGCCATGCACTCTCGTAGTGTGCACAACTACTTCCTTCAAACTTCCTAAGAAAATTTAATGGAAAATTCATTATCCTAGCATTATAGTAATGTAGTTACAATATTGGACAGGAATCAAGTCCAAGAGTAATACCGGTTCGACTTGAGATGATGCGTTGGATGAAGCATGCAAAATCATAAAAAAAGACAATTAGCACCCTCAAACACAGTTTAGCACGTAGAATGATAATGAAGAATGCATGTTGCCAGAATTACCTTAAAAAAAAAAAAAAAAAGCCCCTAAAGCAATCACTTCAAATCAACATAAGATGGTGGATCTAAAAACATGAGTTGGCATATCAAAATAATGGGTTCCATTACATCATACTCATAAAAACTTGAAAGGAAAAATAAAATTCCTTATCATAATCCAAGAAGTAATAAGACAAGCCATTAGTCACTTGCATTGGATGTTGGTTTGAAATATAGTAATAAAATTCAAAAGAAAACCAACTTCCATGGAATGAAGAAATCAAGAAAAGGCTTACATAACAATACATAACAAAAATCTGCATATGCTTACATATTCACAACAAAATTTCATGACACCGAGATTATCTGGCTACTAAGAAGAAGCATCTAAATAGACCTTAAGCCTCTCCACAGCATCTCCGTATCTTTGGCTAGTGCACCCACACATCATTGAAATATCTTCCTTATTTCAACACACTAATGTCACCCAAGTCCCCATCACTAAACATGAAAACATCATACTTTCTTAGTGAAGGGGATATATATATATGTCCCAATATTTCTTTTTCTGATCTGATACAAGCATACTATCAAACCACATAAAATATTTTTCTATATTTTTTAGAGTGACTATTTGGTTAGATCTACTTGTGCATAGTGTGTTGTGTCGATTGCGGATTTCTACTGCACCCTAACATATTTGCTAGCATATATAGGAATTCATAGTGAAATAAGCTTTGCTGAAAGATTATTAAAGAAGTAAGGGGTGAAAAATACGAGGTTATGGATGCAAAAGCGACCTTGACCATCGTGGGATTTGATTTCCAGGGTGATGGATGAGCATTCATCTCTTATTTTTCCTCAAATCAATTTCCATTAAAAGAGAGGTTATTTGATTGTCATTTTTTAATATTCATGTATGATTTTACATTTTAACCACTAATGAAAATCTGAAGTCCTATAACTCTTAGGAACTACAGGAACGATTTTCTGTCATTCCTGATAAAGTTTGATACACTAACTGTGTAACATGTTACAATTATTTTTTCTTTTTTTCTTTTTTTTTTTCCTGAAAGAGGGGAACGCATTAAAAGATTAAAAAACAATCATAAATGGGCCAAACCTTCTGCCAAAACCACTAATGTAAAAGATGACATACAAAATAATCAATCCACCAAGCTGGCTAATACAATACAAAAACAACCAAACAAATGACACAAAAAAAAAAAAAAAAAAAGTAAAAGCCCAACTGGTAACTACCTCCCCTGAATGTTAAAATTCTATTTCATTTCTAACATTGCTGGTCATTTTTTAATATTCAACTTTTCTTCATTTTTAATCACTTATAAAAATTTAAAGTAAATTCCACTATTTCAGTAACATAAAAAAAAAAGGCCCAACTTTAAAAAGAGATTTCTATTGTCACAAAGTTCACTTTTTTGAATGTTGTTGGAGCACTAAATGTTTAAAATGTCACAATTCTATTTCACATATTTCATTTCTAGCATTGCAAATTCAATGAATACCAACCAACTAAAACAGTACCCAACTCATAGCTTTAAACGAATCAACAACAAATCACAGGGATTCCAAACAATCTTTGGCATTCTCATCTCTTCCTCTGACAAGCAAATCGTGTCTTTACAGGCATTGGGATCGAAGTTAAAATTTTATACACATGAAAATCTCAATTGAAATTTCTTATTTAAGTTCTTACAGTGAATGAACAAATTCTTCAAACACAACCCTTTTCATGAACATTTGAGCTAAGCATTTCATCGAAATATAATAATACTAAGTGAGGCCCACAAATGTGTAGTTCTCTTTGATTTTATATATTATATAATATAATCTAATAATACTAAGTGGGGCCCACAGATGTGTAGAGAAAAAATATGACAAGTTCTTCTACTAAGTGGGGCCCACAAATGTGTAGTTCTCTTTTATTATATATATATATATATAATAATACTAAGTAGAGCCTATAGATGTAGAGAAAAAGCATGACAAGTTCTTCTACTAAGCGGGGCCCATAGATGTGTAGTGCTCATTTTATTATATATATAATATAATAATACTAAGTGGGGACTACAGATATTACAATAATACTAAGTGGGGCCCACAGATGTGTAGATGTAGAAAAAAAGCTAGACAAGTTCTTCTAAGAAGTGGGGCCCATAGATGTGTAGTTTTCTTTTATTTTATACATATATAATATAATAATACTAAGTGGGGCCCACAGATATGTAGTTCTCTTGTATTTTATATATATAATATAATAATACTAAGTGGGGCCCACATATATCTAGATGTAAAGAAAAAGCATAACAAGTTCTTCTACTAAGTGGGGCCCACAAACGTGTAGTTCTCTTTAATTATATATATGTATATAATATAATGAGCAAGGCTCTCCTAAAATCTTGTAAGCTTATGCTTGTGGGGCCCACCTTTGGCCCATCCAAATGGACTAAGCACATGAACCCTCTAAATTGCACATGTCCACCAATTTTTGGTTAGATCCGAATTTACTAGACCGTTGGATTGACTATGTATCGATCCGAATTAACTATTTACTATTAAACTTTTGGGCCCATATGGAGATGATAGAAATCACGGTTGGAGTTGATTTTTTGCAAAGAGGAAGATCCTAGGGAGTCCTTGAAATCCCCCCCACCCCCATTCCCATGTGGGTCCTTAGGTGGGCCCCACCATACACTTGAGCTTATCTTATCCTAAGCTTGAGCTTAGGAGAGCTGGCCCCTAATATAATATAATAATACTAAGTGAGGCCCACAGATGTGTAGAGAAAAAGCATGATAAGTTATTTTTAGGCATGTTAAACTGGCCGTGCCGGGCCAGCACGGCCCGCCCCAATTCATGCTCGCCCGTGCCACGGGCCGGGCCGGCCAGCCCACTCCATCTGGAGGGCCGGCCCGGACCGGCCCGGCCCACCAGGAAAATGGCCTGGCACTGCCCGCCGTGGGCCGGGCTGGAGCGGGCCGGGCCGTGCAATGCCTTCGTGCCCGGCGTGCCACTTTTTTTTTTCATTTTTTTTAAAGTATTAAAATAAAAAATTAGAACACAAGCACAGAAAATGACAAAGATATTTAAGTGGTTCGGTCAAACTCGACCTACTCCACTGAGAAGATAGAACCATTTGGATCTTAACTTCTTGAAGGTTTCTAAATAGGATTACCTTCAAAACCTTTCAATCTTTTTTAAAAAATAAAAATAAAAAAAGAATAAAAAACTTATATATTTACAAATTACAATGAAGAAAAAAAATTAAAAAATCAGATGTGTAGTCCACTAATGTATTCTGCTGGATCATAATCTTCCATTGCTGTCAACTCTTGCTTCCTCTTATCTGCCAAATACCAGTCTCCTAGGCAAATACAGCACTCCACCGTTTCTTCAGTTAGATTTGTTCTTTTGTCATCCACCACACGTCCACCTACACTAAAAGCCTATTCTGATGCTACAGAAGACATTGGAATAGTCAATAGATCACGAGCCATGGTGGCCAACACCTGATAAACGCTTTATATTGCTTCCACCAGGCTAAAAGGTCAAAACTAAATGCATCATGCACCCGTATTACACCGACGTCAAGATACGATGATAACTCCGTCACTGTGTTACTTAAGCTTGAGCTTGAGCTGGATGCCATGCCTGTGGACAAGGAAGAATACCACACATCCCACTCACCAGCACCTGTTTGCTGGACTTCTGAATGGCCCATACTGAGCCCGGTTGTACCCATTTGCTCACAATAAAATTGAAAAAGTGCTTGTAAAGTTGCCTTTATGTTTGAAAAAACATTTAAATCTATATAATACATATTTTTATTTATTCCATCAATAAAAAACTGTATACCACTTAATTTTAACCTAGGATCAAGTACAGCGGCTAAAGAAAATGTCATTGGAGCCTCTTTCCAATATTTATTAAATTTTTCTTCCATGTTTCTAATTGTGTTACTAAGTAAAAAATGATCTCTAAATCTATTGAATTGTAAAGTAATTTTAAAAAGCTTCATTAAAGCTTCATTAGATGTGGGATAATATATCCCAGAAAAAAATAATGTTGAAGAATAAAAAGCTTCTAATAAATCTCTTATTTGGGCACATAACTCCCAATGTTCATCACTAATTATCAAATCTTGTGCATGAAAAGCACAAAATTCATTCAAAACAGTTTTCCGGCTAAGTGCCTTGTTTAACAAATCATAGGTAGAATTCCATCTATGTTCTACCTCTTTAGGTATTTTAATAGCTGATACACCTTGTCTTGCACATATTTGGGCATACAATTGTCTTCTTTGTGCGAAGCAAAAAATAAATCTAACAATGTCTTTTATAGCTTCCGCATAACTTACAATATGCTTTAAACCAACCTTTGCAATAAGATTTAAGATATGACATACACATCTATTTTAGAAGATAGAGCTATCTATCAAAGTTGCAAGTGGCATCTACATTCTCATTAGTTCAATGGCCACTGTATTATTACTAGCATTATCTAAAGTTATAGATATAACATTTTTCTTAATATTGCATTCATCTAGTCTTTCCAAAATAAATGTACTTATTCTAATGCCATTGTATGGCCATTCAAGTGTGGTAAAACTAATTATACGTTTATTAATAATCCATTTTGCATCTATGTTATGTGCAGTAATACAAAGATAACTATCACCCCCTTTAGAAGTCCATATATCTATAGTTATAGCTATTCTACCAGGAATTTCTGCAAGGTAATTTTTAATATTTATTTTCTCTTTCTGCCAGAGTCTAATAGCATCATTTCTAGCAGTATTTCTTGAAATACTGTGAAATTGTGGTTGACAGTTTTTCTGGACCCATTCTTCAAAAAACTCATTTTCAACAAAAGAAAATGGTAATTCGGATAACACAAGCATTTTAACAAGATTTTGTCTAGTACTTTGTGCATTAAAAGAAAAAAGACCTAAACTGCTACTGCTACTACCACCAGTAATAGAAATTTGGGTCTGTGAACCAGGCGTCCCTTCCCCTGCATTCCCCGGCTTATGTAAGGCTAAACATTTTTGCCTATGTCTTGACAAATGGCCGGTACCCCCCTTTTGACGCTACACCATAAATCTTACTACAAAATTTACATTTTGCCTTTTCAACTTGCTTTCCATCTTCAGTAACATAAAACCTTTCAAATATTTTCCAAACTACTGAAGTTCTATTCCTTTTGGTTAGTTTACGGGAACTACGAGGAACGGGGGGTGGTAAATCACCTACTTCATCTTCTAATTCAACAAAATCTTCTTCTAGCCCTAAATTAACGGAAGAAGATTCTGTGAGAAATCTTCTAGCCATATTTCAAGAAACAAAATTTAAAAATAATAACAGTAATAGGCTAATAGCCTTCTTTTGTGATAATTAATATAAGAAAGGGGAGAAAATGAAAGTTAATATAATATATTATAAACTTATATATATGGAATCTCAAATTTAAATAATATAAATACCTCTGAATCTTTGAAGGCCTCTTTAATCTTGTCTCTTAATGACTTGATCTTTGGCCCTCCAAAAACTTCTTAGAGAAAGTGAGAGAGTTGAATGCTTTGAGAGAGAGCTAGAGAGTGTAAAGAGAGTGTAAAGAGAGTGAAAGAGTTGTGTAAATTGGTGAAAAATGAGAATGGGAGGGTTAGGGTATTTATAAACTTGTAAAATTGAAAATGACACAAAATACCCATTATATGACCGTTTTATAGCTGTTAGGGGGGGTAAAATGGACTTTTTTTTAAAATATGGCCGTTGGGCGGGCGTGGGGGCCGGGCCTAGCGGGCCGACCGTTGGGCGGGCTAGCGGGCCATCCTGGCGAGCTGCTGGGTGCAGCCCACCATTCTGGCGTGCCTGACGGGCCGGGCCAAACAGGCCAACGGGCCGAGGACAGCACGGCCCGTGCCCTGTGGGCCGTGCCGTTGACCGGGCCGGGCCGGGCCACGGGCCGTTGACTAGCGGGTTGGGCCGTGTCGGGCCGGCCCGGCCCTGCCCATTTGACATCCCCAGTTCTTCTCTTTAATTGGGGACTACATATGTGTAGTTTTCTTTTATTTTATATATATAATATCATAATACTAAGTGGGGCCCACAGATGTGTAGAGAAAAAGCATGACACTTTCTTCTCTTTTATAATAAGGGTATAGGTATTATATTATTATTATTATAATATAATAAGAATATACTATTATATTATATTATATATATTATATTTTGTTTTTTTTTTGGGGGGGGGGGGGGAGGGCCCACAAAAGTGTAGTGAAAAATTATGCAATTTCTCTATTTTATAATAGTAGATAAAATTGCAGATAGGTTATAATATTTGGGGGTGGGCCCCACAAAGGTGTAGTGAGAAAGTTCGCAATTTTTCATAATAATATTATTATATTATATTATACTATTTGAGGGTGGGCCCCCACAATGGTGTAGTGAAGAAGTTTGTAATTTTTCATAATAATATATTATTATATTATATTATACTATTTGGGGGTGGGCCCCACAATGGTGTAGTGAAAAAGTTTGCATTATAATATTTGAGCTTGGGCCCCACAAAGATGTAGTGAAAAAAGTTTGCAACTTTCCCTCTTTTATATTAGTGTAGTAGTATTATTATATTATAATATTTGGGGGTGGGCCCCACAATGGTGTAGTGAAAAAAGTTTGCAACTTTCCCCCTTTTATAATAGTAGTAGATTATTATATTATAATATTTGGGGGTGGGCCCCACAATGGTCTAGTGAAAAAAGTTTGCAACTTTCCCCCTTTTATAATAGTAGTAGATATATATATATATATATATATATATATATGAATCTAGAGAAAGAATTGACCTTACGGTGGATAAACAGCACACATATATGTATCTTAATGAATTCCTGATCAAGCATCGTGCGGAAATCTAGAGAGAGAAAATCAAACAAAACAGTGAATCTAGAGAGAGAAAAAACTGACCTTAAGGTCTTCCCTGTGGCAGAAGAACATAGAATCAAAGGGGGGAGAGAGAGAGAGAGAGAGAGAGAGAGAGAGAGAGAAGGGCAAGTAGTGACGTGCATATGGGCTTATCGAGAGAGCATATGGGCTTATCGAGAGATGCATATGGGTTTTGTGTTAACAGGGATCTTATGGATCGAGAGATTTTATGATAATTATTGTTGGTAATATGGGTTTATCGAGAGATGCATATGGGTTTTGTGTTGACAGGGATCTTATGGATCGAAAGATTTTAGGATAATTATTGTTGGTAATAGGCATTAAAATAATTATTGTTGGTAATAGAGATCTCATTGAGAGATTTTAGGGTAATTCGAAGGAATTAATTTGCTTTGAGTGCAAATGATTTGGTGTGCTACGTGTCCCTCACCAAGAAAGTCCCCTGCTGCCACGTGTCATTCTCCCATGAATTCACTTACTGTCTTTTAATATATAATTCTTATACATTATGATATCTTTATATCAATCTTACTACCATCTATATTTCTCTCTTTAATTCAAACTTTCTATTATATGGTTTATTGCGGTCTTAGGGCCCGTTTGCATGTCTACAAAATAAAATATTTACAGATTTAAATATTGCAAGAATAAAATAGTATAGAATACAATAATGCAATAGTATAATAGTATAATATTTTTACTGTTTGGCAATTTTTGAAGAATATCACATATTTTAAATTGAGCAGTTTGGAAGGTGTTATGATTAAAGTAAATCACATTATAAGAATATTATTTTATTAAAATTTTTAATTTATATGTAATTTATCACATCTAAATTGTGGTAAAGTAAAGTTTAACTTTCATGTTTTTACCATAAGTTACTTTTCTTTTATCAAATAAAACCATGATAAAGTATAGTAAAATAAAGTCAATAAAAAAATAACTACTTTATAACTTTCTCTCTCCCAGTTTACTTTACCACATACTTCATACACATTATAATGGATTTGGTGAACTAAAATCCTTACTTTACTCTACCACTTTGTAATAGTTATTTTTAAATATTCTTATCTTGTTGAAAGTTTTCTACAGGAGGGAGCGGTAGGAGATAATATTGAGCTTTTTGAAAGAAAATAATCTTTTCTTCAAATTTTTCTTGAGTTTCCAAACGCACAAGATTTTCTTCTTTTAAAAATGAAAGATTATATTCTATAAAATATTATTTTCTTGTGTTTTCTTGTGCATCCAAACAGGCCCTTAATATCTCTGTCACCCTTCTCATGTCTCTATCCATCATTTCTATCTTTATGCGGTCGCCACTCTTTATATTTTGTCCCTCACCATTTTCTTTCTTGCTGCATGTAGGTCAAATTTTCTATAGAGATCCAAGGCAAGATCCTTTCGCACTCCAGTACATGTTTCAATCAAATCTATTTTTTTGCTTACTGTAATTTTTGTGTTTTTGATCGATGACTGATTCCATTGCGTTGGTGGCTCCTTTTAACTTCTTCCCTTTTCTGCAGAGTGGAGATAGCAGCATTCATGGATGAGATGAAGGTTGAAATTGTTGTTACACCAATCATAGTGAATTTATGAGATTATGCGGTCTTTCTTCAAGGAACTATATCATTGGCAAAGATGCAAAGATTGGACAACATGTGAACATTGGAGGTGCAGACAAGAGTACGGAAGCACGAGCAATGAGATTCAGGTTTATTTAAATAATTTGAACTAAAATTGAGCATTAGTATTTAAGATAATATTTATTGTATGCATTTTCAATCATTCATTTTCCAATTTATCTTGATTAAGTGTCAGATGGTGTTTGTTAGGTTTGAATGCAGTTGCTTTCTTTTATTTTTCTTTTCTTTTTTTAATGCAGGTGCAAAGGCTCAAGTATAAATATTGTAAGCTCATTTTAATTTATTTTGAAAAAAAAATGCTATTTATTCTATTTGATCTTTATATGTTGAGATTATCCACTTTAGATTTACTTGCAGTATAAGGAGGTTGACCATTTATCTAGAAATCATCAATGGGACCCTTAAAATTGTAAATATCAAAATTTATTTGAAAAGAGAAAAACAGAGTGAACTTTGACATGAACATCATCTTCAAGTAGTTTTTATTTACAAAAATCATTTAAAAGTAATTTTTATTTTTTTAGCCAGAGCTCAGTGCGGGCCTTTGTTGCTAGTTGATAATAAAATAATTCAACTTGATGACCCAAGGATCGATCTATGGGCATGCATTTGAAATTAAGAATATATTTGGCATCATGAAATATTTCTTTCTAAAAATGATTGGGGAAAAACTTATTTGGTGAACATTTTCTCTCCCTTTCTGCACATCTTTATAATTTCTTCCTCTCTCTATCCCTCCCCTCTATATCTCTCTAGATTTTCTCTCTGACAAATTCCTACATTCTTAGAATGATGCAAAATAGGTCTAAGGTGCCAACACCACTCAACCATAAAAAGGTTGGTTTTGCTTTGGAAAAAAGAAGGAAGGTGGGTTTCAAGTCCCAGCTGTAGCTCACTTTCTAGGGAACATTAAAAGAAAAGAGAAAAAAAAAAGGGTTTTGAGATTCATTCATCCAAAAGAAATTAAGTCATAGAGTGATTGTTTTCAGGGGTGATAAAAAGTTATGAAATAGATGGTCAAATTAATTCCCACTCTAATTGTCCATTTCATCATCTGTATGGTGTAGATAGGCTGCATTGTAATAATCAACCCCTCCTCCCCTAAATTATTAGTGGGACCCACTTTATGATAAATCCAAACCGCTAACTCCACCAGCATCATCAACAGGATCGACTCCAAACTGTTTTAAGACATTGAGTTCAACCATGGAATAAGGTCTACACATCTAATTGGTAGGGTACAGATAGAAGATGGGACCGAATATGCAACAAATTTTATGTTCATGGCCATTTGATGGCCACTGACAGGATATTTGCATGATAAAAGTAAGTTGGGTTAATGGCTAATCCAAGGTTAGTTGATTTGGGCAGACTTACAACCATGCATGCAGCTAGGAATTTAGGACACTCTTCATAGGTGAACCCCACAATGCAAATTCCAATTTGCCTCGTGCAGCTAGGGCTGTAGGATATTCTCCAAAGAGGCCACTGGACATTCTTGTTGTGGAGAAATAAAATTTTTCAAAAAGGTTTTTCAAATACTTAAGTACATACTGTATTTTGAATAATAAAACTCTAAAAATCCCAAGAGCATGTATACATGCATCAGAGTACGTACATAGAAATTGTACATCGGATTGATATCATAAGTGACTAAAAATAAAGATAGAAGGTGAATCTCCAAAAATAAGTCAAAAAGACTCAAAAAGGACTCAAAAGGACCCACACTCTAAAACTAGTCTTGAGTTCTGATTAACATTGATGAAATGGTCTAGACTGAAGTGTGGGAGTCATTTGGACTCATTTAGCTAAGTTCTATAAAGTGTTTTTCTTTTTAAGAGAAAAGTTCTATAAGTTTAGATGCACACTCTTGATCAAAATGAGTGAGCTTTTATTTTACACCACTCATCCAAACAAAGTAGAAGTAACTCATATGGTCTTGTGATTTTTCAACCCACTCCAACTCAAACTTTATTCTGATGTGACTAATGAGAAAGATTATTATGTGATGGGGTTTTATCCCACAAAGTTGTGGAACTGTGGATTGATCAATCTAGTGGGTTTGACATGGATAGCCAAAATGGGTGAATGGTTATATGATTGGATCTTTCATCCAATAGTGTTTGTGTGATCCGTTGAAACAACTAGGTCCCCCAAAAAAAAAAAAAAAGGGAACCGCAAGATGAAAGATCAGCTATCCAATAAAATATATGGAACCACCAAATGCAACAAACTACACGCAAACAATTGGATGAACATACACACATCTAACCATCCACCCATTTTACCCATGATGCTTATGTACCTCAAATCCACTAGTTCAATCAATCCATCCATCCATGTAGGTTGAACAACATGAAACATCTTGACCATCCACCCTTATACTGATCTATCTATGGCTACTAGATGAAGTTCGTATGTATCTCATCGTCACCTAAATAGGACCCTCTAGTGAGTCTCTTGGATCCCACATAGATGGAAGAGGATCCCCTGTTTAGACCAACCAGGGGGTGACACATGGGGGGGGCTATTTTTTTTTTTAAAGGGGGAGATGGGATGGGCTGATTGGACTCCGCCCCCCACCCTTAAAGGGGGAGATGGGACCCCCCCCCCCCCCCCCCCCCCCGTTAAAGGGGGAGATGGGACTCCGCCCCCCCCCCCCCCCCCCCGCGTCCGGACCATACAGGGGATCCTCTTCGGCTTTACTTGTGGACCCACCGTCATTACATTTTTTACATAATCACATGGTATTATATAGGCAGAGCTTATACCTAGTTTTCACCATCCATGCAGGTGGGCCCTATTATAGTGGGACACTCGTGAAGTGCAGAGAGGAAGTACATAAAACCGTACAAAGATAAGGAGACGCTGGAAGACACGTTGATAGAAAGGGGTAAATTTGGAATGGAATGAAAAAGATATGGGTGCTGGTCTTGGAAAAGTCAACTCTTTACGGTAGTCCACGTGGTAAATTGTCACAGGGAGAGCGGGGTGCTGCATTGTATTACAATTATAATGTATTGAAGTCAATGATTTTGACTTTAATTTTGACTATTAGTCGTAATTTTGACTGACAATCACCTTAATATGTTTTACATTTTTTCCCTATTTGTAGAAAAGAAAAAAAAATCATGGACTACTCTCGACTTTAGTTCTACTTCTTTTTCTTTATATAAAATCTTTAGTTTCACTCCGTCTCTTCTACGCGTTCTATCCAGTTTTTCTATTTCCATTCATATAACTTGCTCATTAGAAAAAGGTACTCTATGTAACCTTTTTAATATATGAATATTTAATTTGTAATGCATGGACCACGGATTGTTTTGCCAGTGGAGTTCTTAAGTCTCCCAATCCTTGTCTTTCATTTATTACATTATCTTTATAGGTGCAACACATCCCTTTCTTATAAATTGGATAGAATCATTCAAAGGTGGAAACTGAATCAATATTCAAAGGCAGCAGCATGTGCCTGCTCTTCTGCCCAACTTGTTCGTATGCTTATAGGTGTGGAGTCCTCAGTGGGGGTCTTACTTGATAGGACCAACTCCTAGTAAAGTGGAATTTGGGAATTTGTTATTGTTCAATTTGAGGTGCCATTACCCATGATTTGCATGTTGAATTGAACTACCAGGATAGTCTTGGTAGTTGAATCTCCCAACTAGGGCTGGTTTTTTAGACTTTTCTTTCTTGGTAAGATTTTGAGACATTGTTAACAAGTGCCCACTTGTTGGGAGCTAGATACAGGATGGTTTTGCTGCTTTTGCATAGACTAGTTTGGGAAAATAGTGAGCAGATGATTGTAATGTTATTATGAGTTTTTAAAAGGGAAATGTTATAATTCTACAGTGATGGCTGCATAAAAACTTTCATATTGTTGACTTTAGTTAACCTACGCGGGGCCAATCTCTACTTGATCAGAGCCATTCATATCACTCGTTATGAGAGTTCCCAAATTGATCAATCCAGTGGTAACAGGAGTTAATCTCTTGTTTTACATATTTGATCAACCAAAGGGCATATATCATTTTATTGGAGTGAGATTCAGGACACTGAGGTCAATGGGGTTGTGAATGGATTAAATTTTAGAAAAATAGGTCACCCCTCATGGGTCAATTAAGTCATCCATATGAAACAACCGCTTGAAATCTTAGATTTAAAACCTAAATCAACTTGGTACAAATTATCTCATTTTTTCTGTAGGTGAGTCGGAATCACTAACATGGGGCAAACTCAGACCAAAGTTGGAATTGTGATCCAGTGATCCAGTAAACCAAAAATGTTTTTACAAAAAGGCCCTTATTTTTTCGGACAACCGCAAAAAAGCCCCTATCTTTTCTATTTTTACAAAAAATCCCTATTTGAGGGTATAACATGATTGTTAGCTTTCATGGACGAATGACATAAATACCCTTCATATAAGTTTAGAAAACTTCACCAACTCAAATTACTTTTAGTGGATCATCAAGCCATTCAAATGATCATAGCCTTTGATTTTAGGCCCTCGAAGTATAAGGGGCAAAATCATCTTTTATCTTTTAACCCAAGGGATAAGTCATGAGAGTTACTAAATGCGCACATGACGTTTCTTTCCACACACTGATTCTCTCTTCACCCACCACTTCAATTAAAAGATTACCCAAATTACTTTCTACACACCCTCATGGTTTCTAAACTATCCTAACCTCTACTCTCTCAACTTCTCTCTACACTCTCCTTCCCCAAACCACCTCTCTATCCCTCTTTAACCCTCTCTCTTCCTGCCTCCGCCCGCTCTCCCTCTCCTTCTCCCCCTCTCCTCCTTGCCGCTCTCCCTCTTCCTCTTTCTCTCTCCCTCTCTGATGTGTGACTTATTTTAATCCACTAAAACTACAAGTGCACAGTTGTGTTGTTGAGATAGAACAATTACGGGTCAAACCCATAAGGAGCATTTTAAGTTTACTAATAAAAATCTGAATTTTATATGAGTCGGTCCAAGAGTTATGTGTGTGAATTAGAGATTTTATAATGATTAAAACTAAAGTGTAGAAAATTGACAATGAGAAAAAAAAAAAAAAAAAACACACCAGATCTAAGCATCAAGAATCAGTTAAGCAGACTAATCAACCAGAATATGCAATCAACCCACTGATTTTGCCTTCAATTAACTAAGATTAGAAAGAAATCAATGTTTCTAATCCAGATGATTTGTCTATCAAGAAAATAGTTTTTCAAAAGTTTAACTCAGCCAAAAACCTTCACCTCATAAAAGATTTAAACCATCTAACATCACATATTAATCAAACATAGACTAACAAAGATTTCAGATCTAAGCATAATCTATTAAAAAAGCATGCATGATTAAAGACTAATTCAATAGAACTCAAATCAGAGGTTTGTCGGAGATATGAAGACAGATTTATTAAAATTAGTATGCATGTATTAAACTGAGATAATCAAATCATTAGATTAGATTGCATAAAAGGCAGAAAAGAACAAATTAACTTCATCAAGATGCTCAAATCCTGCAGACTACTCCTCCATGGTAAAGAACTTCAGCAAGTTTCTCATTAAATTTTCTAGGTTTTATAATAAAGTTCTTAGAATTTTCTTCTTCTAACCCTAATTTCTGGAACAGGGCTCCAAAACACCTAAAAATAATTCTTTAATTACATTAATTAGTGGGAGAAGAGAAGATAGGAGAGAGAAGAGAGGGGAATGGGGGGGACGTCCAGGGCTTAAGAGAGCATGAGCCTGGACGTCCCATATGCCTCCCTTTTTATAGTTTTTTTAGCCCCCTTAGTTGCTTCCCTTGGACTCTTTAAGAGGGACAATTTTATCTCCAGTGGAAGAGATCTTCTGCTTGGCTTTAAATTTGAGAAATTGGATGAGATAGGAGAGAACTTTCTAGATGAATCTAGATTCTTGGAATTCTTTGCACACACGTCCTTGAACTAAAACTTGCAAAAGAATTGGGCCCGCAGTTGATAATAAACAGTTATTCCCAAGTAGAAAATCTACAACCAACTTCCTGAGGTCATAACTTGGTCATTTAAGCTCCGAGATGCATGATCTTAGGATCCACGGACATATACTCTGAATAAGCTTTCTAATGATAAGTAAATTTCATCGATTCGATGGTCAGATTGAAACTTATGGTCGTTTTACAATAAGCTGTACCGAGAAAAATGGGGTTGGCTTTCTTCTTACAATAGGACTCTTCCACACATGAGAGATGGGGCCTATGAGAGAGTTTTGGACATCCCATACATATGTGAAGTTCTTCTTGGACTCTATTTCCTTGTTTCATTTGCTTTCTTTCATTTTAAGTGCAATTATATCTCTCTTTCTTATCTTATCTTCAAATTTGGATGGGATTGAGAGAGGTAGAGAGGAAAAATCCTTTGATGCATTGAATAAGAAAGAGAGAGTGACTAGGTCGTCCAAGATGAGGCAGGGCCCACTTCTAGCTTCAGTTTGTTCAATGTTTCTCTTTCTGTTGATAATTTCTCTAACTTTCAAACTTCTTGAGAGATAAGGATAGCGGAATAATCTAGAGGCTTCTAAAATCTTCCTACATCAAGGGGGAGAGTGTGTGACGTCCCATAGGGATATAGGTCCCATTGCAAAATCCTGACTCTCCTATGACAGTTCTCCAATTCTTCTCTACGACCTGCGGGTCCTACATTTCCTACGCATTCTAATCCAACCTGTAAAATGCTGAAGAGCCTAATTTGAAGCGGGACTGTCCGGACAGAATTTCACTCCAACTAGTACTCTTTGAAGAAAATTTTCATAAAATACTAATAATGCAGAAAATGCGTGAAAAGCAGTAAATCGGTAGTTTAGCAGCTCTCAAGTCATTTGAGTCCTTCTTAAAGAGTAAATCGGGCAGAAATAACAGAAAATTAGAGGGTCAAGTTTCTTTTTGTAAAGATTGGTTGTTAGTTAAGGATCTTAGTAAAAATAGAAAACAAAGGAGCCTTTTTGGGGTTATGAGAAAACAAAGGTGCCTATTTGTAAAAAACTCAAATAAAGAGAAATGAGAAAATATAACCTGTATTTATTATGGGTCAGGTTATGTGGGCTAGGTTACTGAGTCGCATTAGACTTTTCCGTCCCCGGTTAATACTGAGTAGTACATACATCTTTTTTTCCCACTTGAAATAGGATACGTCTAAGATTTCAATCTGCATTACTTGAAGTCCAGACCACACCTCTCATTGGTTGGTAACCCAACCTCTCACCGGAATGATCGGGGATCAACTCTAGTCTCCCGTCACTCCTCACATGTGCAAGTTTCACTCCTTGCGTGTGCAGTTTCTCTTTTTTTTGCATGTGCGCGAGTCTTTGAGTCCCAAACCCCTTAGCTGGGATTAAAAAAAAAAAAAAAAAAAAGGGTCTAGGCTTAACATTTCAATTCTTCTATCAGCATGAGCAAGGTCTGTGTTATTGTTGTTTCCAAATCCAACCTAATGTAGGGTGAGCTGGCATAGGCACCATGAATAAGGATATCAAATCAAAACTGGATTTTCCAGTTTCATCAAGCAAAAGAAGGAGATAGTCGACTTTAATTTGTAGGGCCAGCATTGTTTCAGCTTAGGATAACATAAGATGCAGCTTAAAGGAGGGAGAGAAATTTGTTTCATCATATTTTCTAATTAAGGCCTTGGCTCAGCACAGGTCTGTTTCTTCTTTCTTTTAGTATTGTTTAAAATACCCGAGGGTGCGTTGGCAAAGATGAAAGAGGGAGAGAGATTTCAACAAGACCTAAGGTTCTGCAAACTATCAGCCCTATTAGATCTTTATAACCTCTCGATGCATGGACCTCAAGTTAATGATTCTAAAAGATATCATTTTTATATTCCAATTTAAAGTTCAACAATGGTTTAATAAGTGACAAATTTATCATTATTTTGGCAAGTGAAGGCACACCTTGAGTGCATCATTAAAATGGACAGGGCCGCATACAAGAAATGTCCTTCCCTTGTATGTTGTGTCTTCAAATTTTACTCAGCGAGAGTTGTGTCCAATCATAAGATTAGGCATATAATTAATAATGTACTAATTGTTCCATTGCAAAATTGAGTATAGATTAATAATCACATATGCTCAATCTTAAGGTGGGACCAACCTTTAATGGAGCAAAATTTTGAAAATTTAACTTAGAAGTGAGGGGTTAATGGCTTTGAGTGGTTCAGAAAAATTTATAGCTAGGTGCCAATGTGGAGTTCCACTCCTCTCACTCACTGAGTTTGCACATGAAAGGATCTAGTCTCTACCAAAAGACATTCATTGTTTTGCTTGCCAAGAACACCTAAAAAGCCACAAAAAGAGGGAGTTTTTTTTCTTTAAAAGCCCAAGGGCCGGGCCGGGCCGGGCCGGGCCGACCTGTTCCTTTTATTTTTCTTATTTATATATGTAGATTTATTCGAGCATCAATGTGGGTTTATTTCAGCATGGTTCTTCTGTGGGTTCCTGAGTGATTTTTATATTAATTTTCTTAGATTATTCGTATGGGACTCTCATTTGATTCTGACGTGATTTTTATATAAATAAGATATGTGTAGTTAATATTTGCAATGCTTATTCAATTAAAATTGTTGAATATATGGAGCTATTTACTACTAAAATATATACTTGATTTATTTAAGGATAATTTTTATGTGAGTTCTCATTAGAATGTGACCACTGCTTTACTTATAAGTAGGGGTGTTCATGGCCCGAGCTCGCCCGAGCCAGGCTTGGTTCTTCGATTATAGTATCAGGGCCGAGGTCAATGTTTAGCCTCATAGCCCACTACAGGGATAGGCAACAATCTATAAAACAAAGTGGTACATATCCCAATTTCTTCTAGATCGATTTGTTTTTTTTTCAGTATTTGATTTATTCGAATTCAATGCAATGCTTTCTATATAGGGGCTAAAATTGATGAGTTAAGAAAAAACAAAACTCAGTTCCACTAATACTATCAAATAAGCTTCTCTAAATAATTGCCCAGACATCACCCAAAGTTAAATTGTATTAAAGCTCAACTGCTATGTTACATTAAGTTCTTTTTTTTTTTTGGTTGGGGTGGGGGTGGGGGCAGTGAAAACAAAAATAGATATAACAATAAATATAGCATAATCCAATCTAATCTAATCTAATCTAATCTAATGTAACAATACAATTTGATTTTCTTTTTTGGCCATCGGCCTAGTCCTGGCACGCAAGGGCTGAGTAAGGGCCTAGTAGGCCCACTTAGCACAGGTCCTACGAGGGCTTTAGCCCACCCCGCATCTGACCCACATATGCAGCGTTGTAGGACTTCTCTACACCAGGCCTAACCCTATGATAGTCCTTCCGCCCAATTAGTCCCTTACTGAGGGCTTTTTTCACAATTTTATTCAAATAGGATTTGAATTTTGATCCCACAATAAAATTGATATTTTGAAGACAAAAAAGTGACCAGTGAATATACAAAAGATTTTCTTAATCATACCATCAATCATACTGTGGGTTCAATTACATCTCTTGAATTATATTAAAATAAAAAAAAATAAAAGAGGAAATCAACAAGAGGAAACATAAAATATCAAGAGGCTTTGATATTCTCATGATAGGAATGGCGTAAGCAAAAGGAGGGATGGCCATCCAGGGGTTTAATCTTGGACTTTGCTTGATGGTCAGGGGTGCATGCACCATCTGCATCAAAATCACAAACACTAGTAGATCTCAACAATTATAAAAGACAAAAAATCATATCCTTTTGTTGTAATGGTATGTCTTTTCTTCTTCCTTTTCATCATCATCCTCCTCTTATCTATTGAATAGGGAGAAACTTCAGCCTACCAACCTTTCCTCTCCCACGATACTTTTTGAGAGAAACAAAGCTCCCCACATGAGCCATGACACCCAAACAATTAAGAAGACAACTAATATCATTCTCATATTCTGCTCTAAGACGGGGATGGTCAGTAGCTTGCATGTCATCTATTAAAGTCTCATCATCAAACGGCCAATAATTCAGACTAGAGTATGACAAACTGGGCATGGGCATTCTCACATTAATTTGTTTAGTCCACGACTCTCTCACATTGTATTCTTTCATCACCCATATATGTACAGAGCGCTCCTCCCATAACTGTTGGATCAAGGTAAGAAATCCCTTCCAGGCCATCAATTGTATATGATGGTGATTAGTAAGTTCAGGAGTCGGCACAACCCCAAACTGCTCTTCACTCATGTCCAGAGAGGTGATGTGCAAGGGTGTTTCCCGGCTGGGACACCAATGAAGAGAACCATTTACCAATACATCTGAGAAGTTGCATAAAGAAAAACCCCAGCAAGAAGATGGGAAATTAACTATTTGTCTCCAAGAATTTGTCCCTAGAATGTGTATCTCAACTTTCCATGAAAACTTCTTTTCAGGTTCACACACCCCTCTCACCACCTTATATTCCTTCCTTGCGGAGTCGAATCCAATTCCCATTGCCCATGCATGACGGTATCTTTCTTTTGATGGAAGCTTCTTGCATTCACCGGTGATTGGATTGGATATATACAGTCGATCCCCTCGATAAGAAGAGATACATAACAAACCATTGCACGATCCCAAAATGTCAAGACGGTCATTGAAACAATCAGAGAGCTTCGCATCCATCACCCTTAACTTACGACGGCCCACCGCTTCGCTTTCAACCAAATAGAGATTTACTCCCGGTGAATTGCCTCGGCTGAACATCAGAAGGGTATTATTCCGATTCTCCAAGGCTCGATTGTGTTGCATGGTGGCGAAAATAGGATTATGAACTATCATATCCCGCCATGCCTTCAAAACCAGAGTGCATTGGAAGAGAGAATAGATTGGTAGCCTAGAAAGTATGTCCATAATAATATCTTCAGGGAGGAGTTGTATGTCAATGTGTTGGATTCCATCCCTTCGCTTTATTCTTTTGGTACCTGAATCCTAATAAGTGGGCAACAGAGAATAATTCTTTACCAAGTCTTATCAAATAGGATTATCTTGATGCTCGCTTTAGAGTAAACATCTCGAAAAAAAATGTAATAGAAGATAATCAAAACTGTTCGAGATTAAATAGAACAATGGTCAAGGTTGTAGATCTCAAGTACGCTCAAGTGGGTGGTGGGGCCCACATGCGGATGGGGATGGGAGGGATTTCAAGTACTCCCCGTGACCCTTTGCTATGCAAAAAAACAGCCCCAACTATGGTTTTTCTCATCTCCATCTGGGCTTTGAAAGTTTAATGGTCAACAGTCCATTCAGATCGGTACACAGTTGATCCAATGGTCAAGTAAATTCGAAGCTAACCTAAAGTTGGTGGACGTGTAATTAAGAGGGGTCGTGTGTTTGGTCCATTTGGATGGACCAAGGGTGGGCCCCATAAGCATGAGCTTACAGAATTTTCTGCTAAGCTTTAGAATAGGAGAGCCTTGCCCATATAAATATATATATATATATATATGAATTCTCCAAAACACAGTTTCAACACCACCCCCCCCCCCCCCCCCCTTTTTTTTTCTCGTCACGGGGCCCACCAAAAAAAGAGGGTGTGCATACAATAACTTCTAATGACAATGTAGTCAAACCATGTTAAATTTCAAGAGTCATTGGATGATGTTTTTAGTACTCAGTCTATAAAAAGAAGAGAATTGAACACCAATAAGACTATAATTTAAACTGTGCGGCTCACCTCTGTGTAACTTACTCTATTAATGTGATACGAGCCAGACGATTGATCATGTTTATAGATACAATGATAATATCTATAGATGGTCAATCCAACTCGGACTATCACTGTGGTTGGAGTAAAATTTGGTCTAGTTTCTTTATAGAGGCTGGTGCACAATGCAGCTTTGTTTAAGCAAAGGTTGCCACACATGTCAAAATCAAGGGCTCAACTGACACCACAGTGATAGCAACATAATATCATTTCTTTACAAATAATAAAGGACCAAAATTCACATTGATTATTTGACCAAGGACATGCAAACAATAGCCATGTGATTGTTACTTGGACCAAGCCAGATGAATGCCTATCAGAGAGGGTGGTGCTGGAGGAGCCTCATATAAATAGGGTTTGGCAAAAATGAGCCCCACCAAATTATGAATTAGCCAATGATCCCGATCCTTTATTTAGCAAAAATAGAGTCTTTAACTTTCAAGTTTCAACCATTGATAGGCATGCATCTAATGATCTTGGCCATACAAGTTGAGGAATATTGGGAAAAAAAACAAATTTAAAGGTTCTTCTCCGGATGTTACTGAAAAAAGTTATACTAATATTAAATATTCTATTTCTGCAAAAAAGTACTTCAATGCAATCATAGTAATTCCATCATATCTCACCTGGGCCGATATCTTTGATTTATCATGACATATTTTCATTTGAGGAAGAACCTGTAAAAACATGCAATGATTGAAAATAGACATGCAGTTAGTCTATGCTACCCACTGGTACTTTTAGATAAAAAATGATGTTAATTACCAAAATCATATTCATTGGATGTTGTCTCTGACAATATGATCTGAAGTTGTGGAATCAGTATATAAGCAATGATACGACCTACTCTCAGTATTAGAGAGGTTTAGTGTTGTTTTCCACCACACACAGATCGTGCGCAAATAACTTAGATGTGTAAGGACCACCTAAAAAGGCCTCCCATGATCAATTTGAATCGCACATACGCACCCTGAATGCCACCTATCCCATGTAATTTCACACGGATCCGAATGGGATTTGGATAATTAAAAAAAAAAAAAAAAAAGGGGATGCATTTTAAAATTCCTTACACTCAAGGGCAAGAGATGAAGGGGTTAGGGCTTAAGATGATCACACAGGTGGGTCAAAACAAGATTTCAATCCCCACATCCCCATTAGTTGACATTGTCACGGGTGGGCCCTGCTTAGATGAGCATATGCACACCCGAAGGGGTTGTGTATAAACAAGGCTGTGTGTGAGATTGCATCTTTTTATTATGTGATTGTGCATTGATTGAAAGGAATGCCCATGTATTAAGCAACACTACAATGGGAAAACAGTTAAATTTAATGGGATTTGTAAAACAACTGAATGGGGTTTTAATAGATTATTATGTGGGGTGATTCAATCAAAGTCATTAGCATGCAATCCATAGGAAATTTCAAAATTAGGTTTAACTATTTCTTTTTGGGGGTTTGTGTTTGACCTCCAAAAGAGTTTTCATGAATGAGCTAACTTAAAAAGCTCCCTGTCACAGTCGGAAAAAGCTTCAAGTGAATCCATATGGTTTCTGGACATACTAAACATAATTAAGAAAGAGGAAAAAGGAAACCATAACCTCATCACAAAACCGATCAAAAAAAAAAAAAAAAAAAAAAAAAAAAAAGAACACAAGACATACAAAATTTGGAAAAATAACTGTTATCAGAAAATTGATAGCATGTGTTTCCATTTAATGATCAACAATCAACATACAACCCGATATCCGGGATTGGGTGTACGGAACACGGATTGGGGGATAAGAAACTAGGGTTTACAGTTTAGGAATTAGAGATTAGGGTCCGGCTAGGACTACGGCTAGGGGCTTAGAGGGAGAGAGGATGACTTACTAGCAACAGCCGTCGAAAGCATGAGGGAGAGGAGAACCTCGACTTTTAATCATTCGGAGGATAAAGCCATAGAGAGGAGACGGAAAGAGTGAGAGAAGATTAACAGGGTTCTTTCGTTTTTCCATTTGTAGATTTTTACTGAAAAGGCCCTATATTTTCACACAACCTCCAAAAGATCCTAAATTTTTTTTTTTTTTATTTTATGATGAGGGCCTTTTATGGTACATAACTAGGACTATTTTTCCATGCACACAAAACCGACACACGAACACTGGGTAAGTTTGGTACTAGATTCAAGTCCGTAACAAGGAGAGCCACCCCACGCCTTATGCCACTAACCCAACTTGCATGAAGGTCTGTGAATCCGGCCATGAGACAAGGGAACCCAGCCCGGCCCTCAAAATGCTCTTAAAATGAGGGCTTTTGTTTCTAAGGAAAAGTCCAAGGGCGGGCTTCGACAATTTTTTTACAGGCCCTAAGATTTGAGGGTCAGGCTTGGACGGTACTAGCTCGGCCTGGCCCTACCCTGAAGCTACGGCTTTTATTTATTTTATAATATATATATACACTAAAATGCCCAAATCAAAGTCACTTAGTAGTTATAAAAGGGGGGTATGAAGGAAATTTCATGCCCACCTACCCATTACAAAATGTCCTAAAAATCCATACACACATATCTGTTAATTCCATCTATATTTAATTATTTAAGTTATGTATTGTACTTAATACATAAGCAATAAGAGTTGTTCAATTGCTTTTAATCCCTTTATTCTAGTTTTATTGCATCTTATTTAGAATTTTTATATTATATTACATTGGGGAATGATCATATGCATCTTTCCCTCACCATAGGGTGAGGGATACTTCCATTTTGGGGTCTTTTTAAGTGCAAAAGTGACTTTTCAAGTACATGGGGTGGGGTCTTTTGTACTTGAAAAGACCCCAAAATGGAAGTATCCCTCACCCTATGGTGAGGGAAAGATGCATATGAACATTCCCCTATTATATTATATATATATATATATATATTCTTTTAGTGCAAAAGCCGGTGTACTCCTTCCTATTAATAAGGATACATTTACCAAAAAAATTAATAAGGATATACCTTTTCCTCTATAAAGTTACTTGGGATGCCAATGAATTCATAGCGGTAGTTTTTATGTGCATAGAACTTTAAAGATATGAAGTGATCCAAATATCCTTTTAATTAAATAATTATAACTCTCAATTTTTAAAAGTCTAAAATAATAGTATTTTTAAGTGCTTTTTTTTTTTTTGTAATTGAAATCCAACAGTGCTTAATAGTCAAATCAGTGTTAAAATGAAAATAATGTCAATTGATAAAAGGTATGTGAATACAAATAGTTTAAAATTTTCAAAGATAAGACACTACTGAAATATTTCTATACATGAAAATTCCTATGAAAGGTGTGAAATAGATAAGACTCTTCAACCATTTTCCTTCTTTAAGCAAATAAATAAAACCATATGTTTAGAACCAGAGTCACCAAAGCACATATAACGTTGTTGTCTGATAAAAAAAAGTTTTTAGAGACAACTTATATGCTCCGAATGTTGTCTTAATGGTTCCTTGGCAATTGAATTCTCCAAATTTAGGCCCATTTAATATGTGGGACAGGCTTGGATTCAGTCGTGGAGAGCTCACAGCCCGGCCCGACCTGAATATAATAATGGTATAGGGATTCGGACACCAGAAACCTGACGCAAATGTATGACCAAACAGTTAAGCTACCTTCAAAACAATATACAGTACCCAATTTTTAAATTATAAAACTAACACAGGCTGGGCTCAGGCTTCATGTTGTTCGGGCGGGCTGGGCTTGGGCCAACTAGTAAATACTCGACTCAGGCCTGGGTCCGGCTCCGGCGTACAGGTTAGAAGTCAGGCCAGGCCTTGATGTTCCTCGGCCAGGCCCATGAACACCCCTACTTATAAGGTCTAATGTTTGGCCTCATATTTAGATTCAACTCCAATGGCCCACTTCAGGGATAGGTAACAATCTAGAAATCAAAGTGGTACAGATCCCAATTTCCTCTAGATCAATTTGTTTTTCGGTATTTTATTTATTAGAATTCAATGCAATGCATTCCATAAATAGGCTAAAATTGGTCGAGGTAAAGAAAAACTATGATTCACTAATACTATCAAATAGTCGTCTCTAAATAAAGTTGAATTGCATTAAAGCTCAACTGCTATGTTACATTTGGTCCCAAGCTTAAGGAGGCTTAAAGTCCTTTTTTTTTACTTCTCTCTCTTTTTTTTTCTTTTTTTTTTTGGTAGAATAAGGAGGCTTAAAGTCAAGGTTTACATTTGGTGCACAATGGCAGTGAAAACAAAAATAGATATAACAATAAATATAATATAATATAACAATACAATTTGATTTTCTTTTTGGGCCATTGGCCTAGTCCTGGCACACAAGGGCTGAGTAAGGCCCTAGTAGGCCCACTTCGCACAGGTCCTACGAGGGTTTTACCACCCCGCATCCGACCCACATATGCAGCGTGTAGGACTTCGCTACACCAGGCCCAACCCTATGACAGCCCTTCTGCCCAATTAGTCCCTTACTGATGACACAACAGGGTTTTGGATAGACAGTCCGGATTGTCCATGCTTTTGTCGTTGGCATGTTTCACAATTTTATTCAAATAGGATTTGATCCCACAATAAAATTGATATTTTGAAGACAAAAAAGTAACTTGTGAATATACAAAAGATTTTATTAATCATATTTTAATAAAACTATAGATCATACTGGGGGATATTTGAGTAAAATTTTGGTAAAACCCACATACCAATCATGCAACCGAGCCGCCATTATTCTCCCGAGAGGAACCAAAACAATATTATTGAGATAAGGGTGGGATGTAGGAGTAGATTAAAAGAAAACAATTATGTCAAAACAAATTAAAAAAAAAAAAAAAAAAGGAAAAAAAACAACGAAGAACCCTTCACAGTAGCAACCACATACAATTGAAGAATATACTTCTCTTCCAATCCAACATTTACATCTCTTGATTTCAAAAAACCAAAAACAAGAGGAAATCAATAAAAAATCAACAACAATAGGAAATATCAAATATCAAGAGGCTTTGATATTCTCATGATAGGAATGGCATAAGCATAAGGAGGGCGGGCGATCCACGAGTTTAATCTTGGACTTTGGTAGGCCCCATGATGGTCAGAAGTGCACCATCCGCATCAATCACAAAGACAAGTAGATCTCAACAATTATAAAAGACAAAGTCATATCCTTTTGTTGTAATGGTATGTCTTTTCTTTTTCTTTTTAATCATCATCCTCCTCTATTGAATAGGGAGAAACTTCATCCTACAAACCTTTCCTCTCCCACTATACTTTCTGAGAGAAACTAAACTCCCCACATGAGCCATGACTCCCAAACTACAAAAAGTACGACAAACTAGTATGTCATCCGCTAAAGTATCATTCATCAAACGGCAAACTACAAAAAATACAAGTATCTGCTCTAAGAAGGGGATGGTCAATAACTCGTATGTCATCTGCTAAAGTATCATCATCAAACGGCCAATAATTCACACCAAGGTATAACCCAGTGGGCGTTCTCACATTAATTTGTTTAGTCCACAGATTCTTTCACATTGTATTCTTTCATCACCCATATATGTATAGACCTATGATGCACGGATACTTCAAAATGGACAACATATCGTGTCGTATCGTATCCGATACCTCACTTTTTATGAGTAAAATCCATGTCCTTGCCGTGTCTACGATGTGTCCTTGCCATATCCATGTCGTATTTGTGCATCATAGTTATAGAGCGATCCTAAAATAACTGTTGGGTCAAGGTAAGAAATCCCTTCCAGGCCGTCAAATGTATATCACAGTGATAAGTAAGTTCAGGAGTCGGCACAACCCCAAACTGCTCATCACTCATGCCCAAAGAGGTGATGTGCAAGGGTGTTTGGCAGCTGTGACACCAATGAAGAGAACCATTTACCAATACATCTGAGAAGTTATATAAATAACCACTGATAAGAGCCTAAAAGTACTATTTAGGCCCCTCAACGAGGACTTTGTTATACCTACAAATGATATTAATTAGCTTAATTATGTTATTTTAATGTTTACAGGTGTCTTAGGTGGAAAGGGAACGAAATCAGAGAAAAATAGGCAAGAAATAAGAAGAACCGGAGCATACTATGTCCTGGCGTAGGGCTGACGTCCAGATGCCAGAACCATCCAAGCGCACCAAGGCTACTGCCTTCGGGTGTCCGGACGCCAAACCCCAGAAAAGACTCCGAGGCTACTGGCTCCTGGCGTTCAGACGCCATACACGGGTGAAGTTCGCCTCCCTCCGCGTTTTGAAGGGTTTTTAAGAAAAACTTATAAAAGAAAGCTCATAACTCGTTTTTAGGACATTCAAGTCCGGAGAGAAGAACTGGAGGCTAGTTTTGGAGCATTGGAAGGAGCATTAATAGGGATTTCATCAAGGATTCTTCGTCAATCTCTCTCCATGAGTAACTAACTCTCCACCTTAGGGTTGCAATGAAACCCTAATCTTGTATTTTGGTGATGTATAGGTTCTAGGGTTTTACTTTGAACGCTTTTTGGTTATATGACATGAATGTAATCCATTGATTTGATTGGATTTTCTTTATTAATGCAATATCTATTTTTAGTATTTTAATCTTGTAGATTCGAATACTAGTCATATAATGATACTTGAATGAATGTGTGGTTAGATCTAAGATAATCTATGCCATAAAGATAGGTCATGCCCTGATCTAAACCCACATCCCTTATTTGTTGACTTTATGAAGGTTTGTAACCAGAATTAGTCCTTAAAGCGTTGATAGTGAAACTCTAGGCCTATACTCGCCATTACACGAAGGTAGAGTAGATTCGTACCCTAAGATCTTTTCTTAGATTGAATCAAACATTGTCTTTAATTTGCTAATTTAGGAATCAAACCCATCAAATCAACACTTTGTTTTCTAATAGGATTAATTTAGGAATTTTGGAACCAACACAACTTAGCCCTTTTGTCCCAGTGGATACGACACTTGGTTAACATCTTTACTCTCACGAGTAGAGATAGTAGCTAGGTATAAATTATATTTGCAAACCCTGTTTTGGGACGATCAACCACCCCAAGAAGAGAACGGGAAATTAACTATTTGTCTCCAAGAATTTGTCCCTAGAGTGTGTGCCTCAATTTTCCATGAAAACAGCTCTTCAAGTTTACGCACCCGTCTCACCACCTTATATTCCTTCATTACGGAGTTGAATCCAATACCTATTACCAATGCATCATAGTTTCTTTCTTCTAATGGAAGCTTCTTGTATTCACCAGTGATTGCATTGGATATATATACACTCAATCCCCCCATGAAAATAGATACATAGCAAACGGTTGCACGATCTTGATGCAGCTTGGATCCGCAAGCGGTGATGAAACGGGTGTAGACAAGCCCTGCGAGAGAGTTTGCCAAATCTGAGACGGATTCGAGTGATGGGAATTAGTCGAGTTCCTCTCGGAACTCAATAACATTCTTCCATTGAAGAGAAAGAACAAACCAAACAAAACCAATCTTTTTTATTGAATAATATTGAACTACTCTCCTAATGGAGGGATTACATATTTATAGGAAGGGTTGGACATCCCCTTTCCTAATAGGACTTTGCCTTCCTAGACAATAAAGGAAATAACTTGCTTAACAATCCAAATAAAATAAAACTCCTAAATTTAAGAACTTCTAAATAAATAACAACTCTCTAAATAAGACTCTTTAACTATTAAAACTCTAACTAAATGGATGTCATATTGGGCACAGCTTGAAATGGTGACATGGTCATGGCCAGAATCCGTCCCGAACGCCTTCCTTCCAAAGCAAATAAAAAGTTACAGCCTCACAACGCGGTTCCTTTTAAGATCTTGAAGAAGATAAGTTCCAATGCATATGTCCTTGAACTGCCACAAAGTTAGGCATAAATTTCATTGTTAATGTAGAAGACTTGACTCTCTACAGTGGGCATCACACAGATGAAGGAATTGAAAAACACATCTTATCTCTCCCGCCTACTCCTCCGTCTGATCAAATTGTGGATGTACTTGATGATCAACTCGTGTCTACACGCCACGGAGGTTTTCAGAAGTTTCTTGTTCAGTGGAAGGATCGCCCCATCTCAGATGCATCATGGATCACGGCTACTGATTTCCGGCGCATCAACCCGGACCTATATGAATGTTATCAAGCTATACACTCGCCGGAGTCGAGTTTTTCTAAGGAGGGGAGAACTTGTGCAAGTCGAGCCAGGCCCAAGTCCAATGGGCCCAACCCGTGAGTTTACGGGTCAATCAAAACCCAACCCATCATTGGAATGGCCCACAAGTCCAATGGGAAGAACCGATTGTGTTGTGGGAAGTTATCTTATTTAGCAGTTTTCTAATTGCTTTAGCATCTTAGAATTAGTAGGTTTCTTTAATATTGGAATTCTATGTTTAGTAATGGAATCTTAATAGGATTAGAAAGGTTCTTTGATCTTCTCTATAAATATGTAAATCCCCTTTAGGGATCGACACATTAATGAATTGAAAATTGAGTTCTGGTTTGCGATTACTTTGATTAATTTTCTCTGTGCGTGAGTTCTTGGCTATTGAACCCATCTAGATTCGGCCAAATCCCGGCTGCGGGTTTGGTCTTCTTCCCTAGGCTGCATCAGATCCCCAAATGCGAGGACGGTCATTGAAATAGGTATGATCGATGAGCTTGGCATCCATCACCCTTAACTTGCGATGGCCCACCTCTTTTCTCTCAACTAAATAGAGATTTACTTCCGGTTTAGTGTATCGAGAGAACATCAGTAGGGTATTATTTTGATTCTCCAAGGCTCGATTGTATTGCATGGTGGTGAAAATAGGGTTATGAACTATCATATCTCACCATGGCTTCGAAACAAGAGTGTGCTGGAAGAGAGAATAGATCGGTAGCCTAGAAAGTATGTCCATAATAATATCTTGAGGGACAAGTTGTATGTTAATGTGTTGGTTACCATCCCTTCACTTCATCCCTTTGGTACTCGAATCCTAATAAGTGGGCAACAGAATAATTCTTTACCAAATCTATAAATAGGAATCTCTCTCTCTCTCTCTCTCTCTCTCTATATATATATATATATATACACACATATACAAACACCCACACCCACACCCACCCACCCAGTGTGCATGGAAGCAAGCCCTACCTTTGTGCAAAATATAGGCCGCATCTCATCATCTTAACCCCTCTATCAATGGCCAACAAATCTCGCCCTTTAAAAATTAACCTATTTATCCAATAGTACAGTCCATTTGAATGGGTCATGAGGTGTGCACACAAAAAGGGTGTGCATAACATTTTCAAATAACTTCTAATGACAATGTAGTCAAACCATGTTAATGTTCAATTTTGGTCTAGGTTCTTCATAAAAAGGGTTATTGACATCTCAGTAATAAGACATGTTTTCATTTGAGTATTTCAAAATGCGGGAGATATTTGTGATCAAGAATACAAAGGAAAAGAATTATTGATGTTAATTAAATATTTCTCTAAATATGAATTATTAACATGGAGAATTAAGAAACCAAACTGAATTGTTTAAGGTTTTTTTCCAATTTTGTACCCCAACAAAGGGGACTGGGACCCATGAGAGAGCTTGCACACTTGAAAAGAGATCACCCAAATGTGTGTAAAGAGGGCTGACATACTCAAGGATTGAACCATGGGCAATTGGGATTAGAGATGGCTAACCAACTAAGTTGTTTAAGTTCTTTGCATTGAAGGCTCTACTTGGGATGATAATGACCGTCACAAACAAATGTGATTTTTGAACAGCCAATAGAAGGATTTGATTTGATTTATCTAAAATGTAGGTCTAGGTTAAAACTGCCAAAATGAAAATGGGAAACAACAAAAAAGAAAAAGACTAAACCCCCTGTTTCTCTGTTGATTAGTGCTTCTTTTTTTTTTCACCCAACCGGGTGTTGGCTCGGTGGTTAGGACACTGGGTTTGCTCCCCAGAGGTCCTGGCATCGATTCCCCCGGGCGTTAACCGTACCTCGTCTGTGTGGGTGCAGGAGTGGGGCCCAGGGATTAGTCCTGCCAAAGGTGGGGATACCCTGAGATATAAAAAAAAAAGAAAATAGTGCTTTTTTTTCTTTTTTTGATCCTCAATCATTATCTTTTTTTTCCTCTA
The DNA here is from genome assembly GCA_029852735.1 of Persea americana. Classification (NCBI taxonomy): domain Eukaryota; kingdom Viridiplantae; phylum Streptophyta; class Magnoliopsida; order Laurales; family Lauraceae; genus Persea; species Persea americana. The sequence continues at coordinate 7,688,096 of CM056812.1, forward strand.
TTTATTTATTTTCATGGAGAAGTGGCCCACCCACCCACTCAACTTTCTTGAAGCAATCAATTCTCTCACCTCTTAATTAATTAAAGAGGAGAAAGTCCCAAATGACATCAATTTAGTTTTCATTTTTTCCATAATTGTTCTTTTCCATTTTCATTTGGCCAGTTTGAACCTAAACCTACATTATAGATAAATCAAATTGAAACCTTGAATTGGCTGTTAAAAAGTTGCATTCATGTGGGTGTTCTTTTTTCAAGTGTGCGGGCTCTCTCATAAGTCCCAGGCCCCTTGGTTGGTTTCTTAATTCACCACGCTGATAATTCATATTTAGAGAAATATTTAATCAACATAAAAAAAAAATTTCCTATCTATTCTCAATCACAAATATCTCCCCAATATTGAAATACCCAAATGAAAACACGTCTTATTACTGAAATGTCAATAACCCTTTTTAGAGGGTGGGGCAAATTAACATGGTTGGCGTAAATTTTGGTCTAGTTTCTTTATAGAGGGTGGTGCACAATGTGGCTTTGTTTAAGCAAAGGGTGCCACACATGTAAAAATCAAGGGGTCGTCAACTGACACCATAGTGATAGCAACATAAAATCATTTCATAGAGAAAATGTGTAGTCTTTTTCATACAAATACTAAAGGACCAAAATTCACATTGATCATTTGACCAAGGACTTGCTATCACCAGCTATATGGATGTTAACTGGGCCGAGCTAGATCAGAGAATGTGGTGCTGGAGGAATCTCATCTAAATAGGGTTTGGCAAAAATGAACCCCACCAAATTATCCAATGACCCCGATCCTTTATTTCGCAACAATAAAGTCTTAAACTTTCAAGTTTCAACCACTGATACCGCATCTAATGATCTTGGCAATACAAGGAAAATTGGAAAAGAAACTAACAACAAACAAATATTGAGAATAACGGGTGAAAAATAATCAAATTTAAAGGTTATTCTCCAGATGTATATGAAAAAAGTTAAACTAATATTAAATATTCTATTAATGCGAAAAGGTATTTCAATGTTATCACGGAAATTCCATCATATCTCACCTTGGCTGATATCTCTGATTTATCATGAAATATTTTCATTTCAGGAAGAACCTGTAAAAACATGCAGTGATTGAAAATAGACATACAGTTAGTCTATGCTACCCACTGGGCCTTTTAAATAAAAAATGATGTTTATTACAAAAAATCATATTCATTGGATGTTGTCACTAACAATATGATCTAATGTTGCGGAATCAGTATATAAGCAATGGTAAGACCTACTCAGAGTATTAGAGACTAGAGAGGTTTAAGGATCAAGGCCGTAAGGACAAAATTACTTTAGTGTTGTTTTCCATCACACACGGATAGTGTGCAAATAACTTAGATGTGCAAGGACCACCTGAAAAAGGCCTCCTATGATCAATTTGAATCGTACACACCCACCCTGAATGTCATTGATCCCATGCGTTTTTCACACGGATCCGAATGGAATTTGAATAATAAAAGAAAAGGATGCATTTTAAAATTCTTTACACTCAAGGGCAAGAGATGAAGGGGTTAGGATGATCAGATGGACATGAAATTTCGCACACAGGTGGGTCACAACAAGGTTTCAATCCCCATTTCCCCATTAATTGACATTGTCCAAGGTGGACTGCGTAAGGCTGTGTGCAAATTGCTTAGATGAGCATATGCGCACCTGAAGGGGTTGTGAATAAACAAGGCTTAGACCTGAGTGTGAGATCACATCTTTTTATTATGTGATTGTGCATTGATTGAAAGGTATGCCCATGTATTAAGCAACACTGCAATGGGACCGGGGTATGTCTTACTTATGTTCTCTAAGAATGTAGGTATCAAGGAATCAAATGAGACAAAGGTGTTGGCAATTTTAGAGGCTCTTCGATTGTTTTTCTCTTCGTTTCGTGAAGAATTATTGATGGAGAGTGATTCATCAAATGCCGTCTCTTGGATCTCAAGCAATGAGGGTCTTTGGAGGTTCCACTTCCTCTTTGCGGAAATCAAGTCCTTATCTTCTCAAGGTTATGTCGAGTTTAAGCATGTTAGAAGGTCAGCGAATGCAATGACGGACTCTCTAACGAAACAAGTGGTAGATAGGGTTATTCCTTTGATTGCTTACACCATGTAATTGTCTACCTTTGTTCATTGGGTATAAGGCTCTTATACCTGATTTTGGTGGCGTGTTGTATTTTTGTTTGCCTTCATTTTAATATAATGTTTCAGTTACCGATCAAAAAAAAAGAAAAAACACTGCAATGGGAATGCAGTTAACTTTAATGGGACTTGTAAAACAATTGAATGAGTTGTAATGGATTATTATTTTGGGGTGACTCAATCAAGGACATTAGCATTCAATCCATTAGGAAATCTCAAAATTATGTTGACCCTTTTTTTATGGGGTTGCTCTCGACCTCGAGAAGTGTTTTCAGGAATGCCCTCACTCCATGAGCTAACTTAAAAGGCTCCCTGTCACTGTCTGAAAAAACCATCAACTGAAGCCATATGGTTTCTGGACATACTAAACATCATTAATAAAGAAGAAAGGATCAACTATAACCTCATTAAAACCATTCATATACATTCATAATCATAAAACTGATAAAAAAAAATTCCATTCATCATAAAACATTCAAAATTTGGTAAAACTGTTATCATAAAATTGCGAGCATGTTTCCATTCAACAATCAACAAACGGTGGTAAACTGAGATCTGGGATTGGGTTTATGGAATAGGGATTAGAAATTAGGGTTTACAGTTTAGGAATTAGAGATAAGGGTCTGGCTAGGTCTAGGTCTAGGGGCTTAGAGAGAGAGAGAGAGAGAGAGAGGATGACTTACTAGCAACAGCCGTCAAAAGCAGGAGGGAGAGGAGCACCTCGATGATTTTTTATCATTTGGAGGATAGAGGAGAGGAAAAGAGACAGAAGATTTATAGGGCTGCCTTTTTAGTTTTTCATTTTAAGCTTTTTAGTGAGAGGGTCCTATGCTTTCACACAACCTCAAAAATATCCTATACTCTCTGCTCTTTTTTTATTATGACAAGGGCCTTCTGTGGTACATAACTAGGACTATTTCCCCATGCGCACCACAAAACCCACAAATCTGAGGCAAGATTCAAGTACATGATGTGGGGAGCAAACCCACGCCTTATGCCACTCACCCAACTTGCACGTGGTTAGTCCTATATTCACTTCACCCTCCATTTTTCTTTTTCTTTTTTTTTTTACTGATTTATCCTTCAGAATAATTTAAATAAGTTATCTCTGGAGTTAAAACATAAAAGGTCAATTCTACCCACAGAAACTTGCCCGCAATCCACTTCCACACAGGGCCAGCAAGCTCAGTTGCTCACCCCTAAAATCGATATGAAAATCCTCTGTGAGCCCCCAAAACCAAACTACTTATTAAGATCTGCACCCCTCAAACAAATTCCCAGGTCCGCCACTGCTTCCACATACAAGAAATTTTAGCAGAAAAGGTCCTCAATCGTTTTCTTTTATCCCTAGGAGTTTCAATAGTCAACCACATAAGTTTGACAAACTCTGTTATTCTATCAGTCATAGTATTGTCTAGGAGACGGCCGTTGGAGGGGGGGCAGGGGGGCGCGGGGGGTGGTTTGATTTTGGGTTTTTTCTGCTCTTTATTGCATTGTTGTCGTCTTTGTTGTTCCCTTGTGCTTTTTAATTTAAGTTTATTTACCCAACAAAAAGAGTTTGGATGTCCATGAAATAGTCCCTCATCTTATATGGATTGTTGTATTGCAAGGCACCTTGCAAGAAATTATGCTATTACTAAGCCCACCAAATGTGGCCACAAATATGTTTGAGCCGCCACCATAAAGTTAATTTGGGAGTGCATGGCCCTGTATACCCTTCATTGTCACTGTGTAATTGTGATCCGATTTGCAATCAGCTTCAACAATGAATCAGGTGACTTCCATTTCCCACACAAATAGAATGGTACTGATGCGGGACAGACCCATGGTCCCCATGGGTCGACCCGCCAATGGGCCAAGCCCATCCGTCTCAACCAGTTCTTTGGGCCTAGCCCACCTATCTTAGCCTACTCAGAGTTTTATTTATTTATTTATGTCTTAAGCTGTATTTAGGTGGATGTTTTAATCATGGCCATCATTGCATTTGAATGGTCCAGATTAGTTTTAGGGTTAGTCTTTTATCTATTTAAGCATTGTAATGCCTCATTTGGCTTTAATTATTGATTAATGAAATTTCTCACGAGTGATTTTGGGTCTTCCCAAGTTGTCTCTTCTTCCTCGCCCCGCGATGGGGAGTTTGGCGGGAGACCAATTTTTAGGCGAAAGCCTGAAATATCCCTTCAACCCTCAATCTCTCGTCCCTCCGCCTCTACCCACCCCACACCTGGTACCCCGCTCTGCATCAAGTACTAGGGAGACAGACAATTTTTAAATGAAGGAACAAATAAATAGGAGACGGTGCTTATGAGCGAAAAACATAATAAAGTAGAAGCAGTTGGGAGAATCGGGATATGCTTATAAAATGCCACTTCAAGGGTCTGTTTGTATGCACTAAAATACATAAAATTCATGCCATTAATAGTTAAAAATTTAAGATCACATTAGTTTTCAAAAATGAGCATCAGATAATCTTTTCTTTTAAGAAAATAAAATAAAATAAAGATAGAACATAAACTACAAGGACTATGGTTGGTATATTCATTTTCCGTCTTGTTTTTATTCTATTTCTCTAGGAGGAAAGGTTATTTGATGCTCATTTAAAAAATAAAAACTGATCTTCATTTTTATCCACTTGTGGATGAAGTTTATGTGTTCAATTCCTCTGAATTATAATGCAAACAAACAAGCCCTAAATAATTGTATTTACAAAAAGATCCTGTGTGACTATGGTCTTACACTATATGAAAGGAGAACCAATGATTAGAAATCTAAAAAAGTTTCATTTGATCTAAGGCATTTGACTTTAAGTAAAATGGAAAATAACATTTAGTCCATCTGATTTTTCTGGATAATTAATCAGATAGTCTTTTTTTATTTGTTGGAGCGGCCAAGTGATTACAAATTCCTTTTTTTTTTTTAACTAAAAAGAACAATGTAGTAGTTGTGAAACAAGAAAAACAAAATATTAGTGTTTTAAAATCGTCTTGGGCCACACATTGTCTCTGGCACATGAGAATGACAAGACCGGACACCTTGGGGTATAAAGATATGCATCGATTAGCCTATCTTACTCTAAGTGGCCCATTCCTTTATCAAGTGGATGCATTTAGTGGTGGCCCATTCCTTTATCAAGTGGATGCATTTAGTAGGGAACAGGTAGCCTATGATGTTAATAAAAATATGTAAGAGAGTTTGGATTAGTCATGGGTGGATCCAAACCTGGACTTAGCTTCTCTCTCTGATAACATAAACCCAACCCCCTAATCCTTTGTATGAACCCATTCTACCATTATCTCGACGTCACTCTTGAGGAAGATAGGACAACCATTTCTTGTACCCAACCATCGATGTGGGGGTAGAAATAAAAGCAAATCTTGATGACTACAATGATGCAGTTTCGGATGAGGATTTGGACAATGGTTGTGACAGTAATGATGGTGATCACGATAGCCATGCTGACTAGATGACTCGTTCCAATGTGTAGATGGTTTGAAAAGAATGTCAAAGGTCCCGGAATGCTACAAACAACCGTCTAATACTGCTTGAATGGCAATGTTAAAGGCACACAAATAACAGAGGATGGAGTTCGCAGATCAACATTGGGAGGGTTCTGCTTATGATGTGTGGAATGGGAGAGTTGCTTGGAGACTATTCCTAGGGAAATGTTAGCTTTCAATAGGCTCATACCACTGGTATCTAGTTTGCACATAATTGGTATTGGAGCCATTGTTATCATCACCCTCTTTGCTTTATGTAGAGCTAGAAATCTTCAAGCCTTCCATGGCCTGAATCCTGAGTTTCTATCCACAACAGCACATAGAGAGTGGAAACTTTCCCCTAGTCGTATATCTTCCTCTCTTTGCAGCCCGACTATAAAGGCAATTCGCTACTACCTTTCACCAGTCTAGCTCCACTGGTTTCAGTTGGTGCAGTCCCTCATTGGTTTGCCGCTGTTTTCCTTATTGTTGTTTGCGTTCCATGTTTTGCTAGCTGAATTTCCCTGTATCAGTTTCTTTTTCCCTCCCTCCTTTTGTTGAGCCATGTGTAGCTTTGTAAATTATTGTATTTTTGGAACTTACGGCCTCTTTCTTTCCTAGAATTTTTATAAGAATGTCATGTAAGGGTTTTTTGGACACGATGTGACATCTTGTTCCCTAGCATTTGCAAATGCCACTTTCTTCACGGGCATTTCAAAATTCCAACCACCTAAAAGGTCTTTGGGAATTCAAAAATGCCAACCCCTTTGCTTTTTTGTGGAATTTCTTGATTCTTAAGTACAAGAAGGATACAGAAAATCCCACCATACTAGAGAATTTCAAATTTCTCTAGACAGGAATTCCGGGAATTCCAAGAAAGAGACAGGCACTTAGTTCTCTAAGTCTATTCTTTCATTCAATATACATTAACCATTTAGTGTAAAAATTAAAAGGTACACTGCAACTATAAGAGTTGTGGATCATACTACACTTACAACATTTTTTTTACTAGACTGGTGATCAACTGATTAACTGCTACATGAAGCTATTATATTTTTTGACATTTATTTTCATTTCTTCAAACTGATTAACTGCCGCTTCACTCGAAGCCAACCTAAATTTTGGTTTGGGCAGTTTTGTCAGTACCTTACACCCAGTTTCATGTAACCTTCATTTCTCTAGGCTTAGGACCTACAAGGTTGGGGAAAAATATGTTAGGAAAAATGTAATGGTTTTGGTGGCCAAGACCACATCTAGCCCATGTGAGGGCTTTCGATCCAAGCATTCATCAATTTACAACTTGGTCTTATCATTGTAGCTTCATTTGACTGCAGTTAAGGACAACATATAGTGGATCAGTTGGTTCAAAATGTTAAATCTAATGGCAAGGAATAGTCCAAGCCTAACGACCCAGGATTTTCACTTGAGGGGGGCAAACCAAACAAGTAGTTGGATTTTGGCTGATTTTCTTTTCGATTTTGGGGGTGGTCACAGGATTTTTATGTGGAGTTTGGAAAGAGACCGAGAGTTTTCATTGGATTTTGGAAGTGGACCCTGTTAACAATAGCAAGGTCCACGAGGCCCATATAAAATAGGCCCAATTCATAACTAACCCATTATAGGATATATTAGTTGACTCAATATTCCTGTAACATAAAAATAGGATTCTGATTTGTATACTTTACATATACAGTGATTGTAATTGGATTGTGATTGCCTTGATTGAAGGCTGAATGCGTTTATAAATGAACGGAGGATCGATCATAGGATCATCCAAGTTTTCCACAAAGTCTTTGTTTGTCTCTTCATGGTCGTATCATGGTATTGGAGCCCTTCTGATAAATCATTCTTCTTCTAGTTCTTCACTTCGACTTTTTTGTCGAATCTTGGTGGTATAACAATAACAGTCATCGGCACCCTGCTTGTGACTGTTCGTGCATCTTTGAACATAGTCTCATCAACATCTTGATGTCTGATCACTGTGTCCCACCTCCGATCAACACAACTTCATCAAGAAATCAACCTATCTTGGTCGACAGTTGATTCTGGGATTTGTGGACATTTCTCAGAATTTTTGCCTCAGCAGAGATTTTTGGAAACTGATTTTGGTTCTGGGAACCATTCTCGTCAGCAGTTTGGAGCAACTTCATCAGGGGCCCACCTCCGATCAGCACAGCAGCATCAGCATTAGCATCCTAACTTGGTAGACCACTCATCCTGGATTTCTTGGACATTTTTTCAGAACTTTTGACTATTCAGAGGTAGGATTTCTGAACGATTTAGTGGCTTCTTGTTTTGGTGCACAAGTTTTCATCAATTGAACACAAAATCATGGATCTGTAATCATTTGAAGTGAAACTCAGTTTGCCTGGAAGGAAAAAGGGATTACCAGACATCCAACAGATCTGATCTTTCATCAGATCATCAACTGGGCCCCACTTTCTCCATCGGAACCAGAAAACAAGGTCGCCAGACCTCTTTTTTTTTTTCTTTTTTTTTTTGTGAAAAAAGGTCGACAGACCTGTTTCTGGGATCTGATCATCATTCGATCATCTCTGGCCCACCGGAGATCGCTACAGACTTCTGTTTTGGTTTAAACTTGGCCTGCTGCTCTTGTAATCCAGCCTGGAGATACGTCAAATCTCTCTCTAGCATAGAGCAATTTCTGATTTGAGATCAGATTATGCTGTGAACCCCATCTAGTGCCACAATCACCTGATTCTGGGACTTTCGGAAATCCTTTCCTACAGTATATTTTATGCTTTTTTTCGCTGGTTGACTTGAGGCAACTACTAGGGTGGTCATCATGGACAAAAGTGAAATTTAACTGGTTAAGTTTAATGGGACCAATTATACATCACGGGCCTTCCAGTTTCAAATATATCTTAAGGGAAAAGAATTATGGGGTCAGGTAGATGGGACTGATCCAAAACCTTTAGAGGATGTGAAGGCAGTCTCCAAATGGAAAACCAAAGATGCTCAAATAAGGACTTGGCTTCCGCGGTCGGTGGATCCACAATATATCCTGAATCTCAGACCCAATAAAATAGCAAAAGGAGTGTGGGACTATCTAAAACAAATATATCAACAGGATAACTCAGCACGACGGTTCCACTTGGAACATGGGCTTTCTCAGTTTAATCAAGGGACAATGTCCATTCAAGAATATTCTTCTCATTTTATTCGCTTATGGACGGACTATACTGAGATTATTTACTCCAGTCTACCAGATGCCTTGATTGCAGTGGTTCAAAACATTCATTCCACTAGTCAGCGGGATCAATTCTTGACGAAACTTAGATCTGAATTTGAATAAGTACGTTCAAATCTGATTAGCCGGGTGCCCCCTCCATCTAATGATACTTGTTTAGGAAAGCTCCTTCGTGAGGAACGTCTTGCAACCTAGGCTGCTATTCAACAAGCAATTTCCACCGGTCCAATGACTGCAGCTTATGTTGCATGACCCAAATAACAGAACAGAGATATGACCAAAGTACATTGTTATTGTTGTCAAAAGTTTGGCCATGTAGCCACTCAATGTACTCAGAAGTTCTGCACTTACTGCAAACGCAAAGGTCAAGTCCTTTAAGAATGTTAGCGACGTCCCCAGGGTACATCTCAAAAAGCTCACATGGCTACTTTAGATGATTCCTCTTATGCTAACACAGTGATGCCTGCAATGCCTAATGCCAATACAATGATGCCTACCATACCTGCTTCCTCTTCATCTCTTACCCCAGAAACGGTCCA